>OY971420.1:16657500-26431833 GCA_963853865.1 Helleia helle
TATAATATTGAAATGAAAGTAGCTGTTTAAAATGGTGGCGTAAAGCAATAGCGTTAAATAAGTCAATAAATAATTATATTTAAAAAAAAAATAATGCTGGGAAGCATCGATGCTTCTCAGCAGTGTCGAATAATAATCAAGTATGAAAATAATTGATTATAATTATTTTTTTTTACACAGTAAAAAATACGAATATATTAAAAGACGCAATCCAAGCACAGAAAGAAAGTAGAAATATGCGCACAATTACATTTTAAACACATCGCACAGCATCATTAACAAATACATCATAAAACCATCACAAAATGTTGCAGTGACTGACTTACCCGCCCAAAATGATGCCACATGAGATAGTCGATGACGTTTGCCGTCATTCCGCGGGACCTCAGCGAACGGCAGTTTATTTTCTGGAACGCCCACTCTATCCAACCGGCTTGGCTGGAGGTGCAATTGATGAGAGCAAGCGCATCTACCTGGAATTTTATTATAAACAATTATAAAACATTTTATTATATATTTAGCTCTTAGATGTTGTTAGATACTCTGGGTGTTGTTAGACATTATCGAATAAATTCGGTTCAACGCTGTTTGTTTTTTCCTATGTGAGGACCATAAAGTTATCCTAGCGGAATAGGTTTTTTAACAAAGAATAACTTTATGGTAAGGACACTTTATCAGCCGTGTATATTAAAAAGGCTCTATTTAGATGTATTTTTGATTAAAAACTTGATGTCAGGAAACATGACTTAAAGTAGAGAGAAAAATATAGGTAAAGTGGGATATATATGGGCATTATATTGGATCATATTATGTCCTAAAATAACGATTTAGTTAAGTTTAAATGTTAAGTAAGTTCAACTCATAAGCTTGTTGTCAGAAATATAGTAAATCCTATTTTATCCCACTCCTGATATTTCATTCTTTCGCTGTTTAATTTTTAATTTTACTTCTACCGTGTAGGTATACTGTACACGTTTCTTACGCACACTTTTTGGGTTCGCATGTAAAATGTATTACGCGAAATTGCTTTGAATCGTTGATACAGAAGAAATATGTTCGAGTGTCTTATGTCTTATATCGACTTTTCGAAGTGAAAACTTCTTATGGCGCACCGTACACAGATTTATGAGGCTGAGCCGTCACGCTCAGCGGCGAAAGGCTCGATCGGATGAACTCGGGACCGCCGAGTGTGCCCGAGCGATCCAGATACTGTCACTGCGTAACTTCATGGTAATTAAAACATCATTGCTGTTGAAACCGATTTCATTTTCAAATTATATAGGACGAAATAAAATCCGACCTATATATATATATATATATATATATATATATTTCTTGTGTGCGTGTGTATGTCACTGAACTCCTCCTAGACGGCTGGACCGATTTTGATGAAATATTTTGTGTGAGTTCAAGGGGATTCGAGGATGGTTTAGATTGACAAAAAAAAATATTTTGTACAGGACAACGTCTGTCGGTGCCACTAGTATATATATATTACTTTGAAGTAAGTATGTACAACCAATTACGCAATTTAATTACGTTACAGTGACATTTATTGAACCTTTTCTAAGAAACGCAATAATATTATAATTAATTTTGTTTTCACTTCTATCGGCAGTCCCTATTACTGGTTAGGTTTTTTATATAACAGTATTATTTAAAATTAACTGTATTATACAACAGATTTTAATAAAGAAACTTTTACGGATTTTATCGCGGTTTATTAAGGTTTTTATATGCCTGACGTTTCGGATACTTTACATGGTCATGGGGCGACTCAGGTAAGGAGGAGAGTTATATGAACAATATATAGATATGTTAATAAAAATTATACTGGCTGTACAGTAAAAAAATCTAATTTTCAATATTTTCTTCGTTTAGGAAAGAAGGAAACCCATCAGCGAGGATTCCTAAAAGATATTAGTCAAAGAGCCGTGGAGCTCAAATCAAATTGTACACAGGAAAAATGAATTATTTTTCTTCCATTCCATTTTCTTTAGATGCACCACATTCAGAATAATATCGTCATTATTTATTCCTTCAAGTATTTATTAAGCTATCGTATGTTTTGGCAGTAATCCAATTTACATCATTTTACTATGCGGCCGTATGTGGAATGATAAGCTTTCATATTATATCAAGCGATATTTGAAAGCAACAAAAGTTAAGGGATATCCGAAAGTTTGATGTAAAATAAATGAAATTTACAAGAACGTCTGCCACGAGCTCCCACGGGGGGTCACCGGCCAGGGCAGTGGCTGCTGCCCACAAAACCGTACGGTACCCCCGGATCACTCATACCGCGATGACCCGCTGCGCCGACCGCAGCCGGGCCTTATTCCTCCCGGTAAGGTGATCCGCCCAGATGGGTGCACCGTATGTCGCCATACTACTGCAGACTCCGGAGTAAAGCTCCGAGGTTCCTCCAACCTGGAGGGCAGCTCCCGGTGGGGGCACTTTCCGCCCAGTCCCGCGGAAGAGAAGGGTTTCGGTCTCCTCAGGTCTGACCCTAAGCCCTAACCTCTCTATGCGACTGATCACGAGGTCGAATCCGACCTCGGCCAGCCGCGCCGCCTCCTTATAGCCTCGTCGCCGGGCATACACGAGGGTGACATCTGTGTAGCATATGACACCCATCCCGGGGAGGAGGCGGCCTCGCAAGACCCAGGCCCTCCACCAGGCGCTGAACGAGCTGGGAAGCCACTTTTCTGCCAGCTGTACCCTGCGTTTTCATCCACCTTAAATGTGATCAAAGCTTCTCTCTAAATTAAATAGTTATAACGATAAGGCTATCAAATGAAAAAAATATTTTTTGAGATCTCATTGGTAGTTTCCAAGATTAGCGCGTTTAAGCAAACAAAAACACTATTCAGCACTATTTTATAACATATACATAGGCTGCACTAAAAGTATCGGGAATGGAATGTTTCCACTGTTCCTGTCATATTAAAATCTTTTTAATTGAAAACTCCTTGGTTTTAAAAATCGAATACCATTCATTTATTTAAAAAAATATTCTCGGTCTTGTCACAAGGTCTGGTCAAACTTGTTTAGTCGTTGACAAAATGGAATTGACTCGAGAAAATTCTAGAGCGATGATTTATTATGACTTTCGAAGTGGTTTAACACAAAAACAGTGTGTTGACCGGATGATTTCTGCATTTGGTGATGAAGCCCCATCCAAAACCACAATTTATCGCTGGTTTGCTGAATTTCAACGTGGACGTGTCAAGCTCAGTGATGATCCCCGTCAAGGTCGTCCAAAAACTGCAGTCACCCAAGAAAACGTTGATGCTGTGCGTAAGCTGAATGAGGAAGATCGACATGTGACATACCGCGAAATTCAGGCAACTTTAGACATTGGTATGAGTCAAATACAAATAATCTTGCATGAACAATTAGGTGTAAAAAAGTTGTTTTCCCGATGGATACCGCATTTGCTCTGTGAAGAGCAAAAAGTGGCTCGCGTTACTTGGTGCGTCAGAACTCTCGAAAGATTCCACGCAGGATCCTCAAATGGTGTATGTGCAACATCGTATCAGGTGACGAATCCTGGATATACGCGTACGAACCCGAAACAAAAAACCAGTCACGAGTTTGGGTGTTCGAAAATGAGTTAAAGCCAACAAAAATTGTTCGTTCACTGAGTGTAGCAAAAAAAATGGTGGCCACGTTTGTCTCCAAAACCGGCCATGTTGCGACTATTCCTCTTGAGGGACAAAAGACGGTTAATGCAGAATGGTATGCTAGCATTTGTTTGCCACAGGTCGTTTCTGAACTCCGTAAAGAGAACTGCAACCGCCGCATCATCCTCCATCACGACAATGCGAGTTCTCACACCGCGCACAGAACAAAAGAGTTTTTAGAGCAAGAAAACATAGAATTATTAGACCATCCGCCATACAGCCTCGACCTAAGCCCTTTGGTCAGAGATTTTCATCGCCTGAAGAAGCTGTGGACGCCTACAAAACGGCCATTTTGGGGACCCCAACTACCGAATGGAATGGTTGCTTCAATGATTGGTTCCATCGTATGGAAATATGTTTCAAATTTCGCGGAGAATACTTCGAAAAGCAATAAATACATTTTTAAATAGTAATGTTGTGTCACTTCCTTGATTCCCGAAATTTTCAGTGCCGCCCTCGTATGGCCGGTGGACCAATAGAGTTCCGATGAGGAAGTCACATCCGAGATGTTGGGTTCGTTGGACATCATTTAGATGGGAAGACGATCTCCATACATTGGCCCGGTCTTAGTTAGATGCGAGTGGGGATTGGCGTTCATTAAGAGCCATATTTTTGTATTGGCAGAGAGGATGATGTTGATGATGTTATTGTAAAAGCGTTATACTAGTAAGTTGACGTAGCGGAGTCTACGGTAGTGATATAGTGTGCAAATCCACTATGAATATTGATTGGACATACATGACTTGGCCAACAACAAAATTAAAATATACGTCGCAAGATATAACATGCATTTGCATACCTTGTGTAGCGGCTTCATTGTGCAATGAAAGCAAATAAGAGATTTTTTTTTTAATTTTCAAAACATGTCTTGGCGTTAGTTAAAAGAGGACAATGGGCAATGGATAATTGTGTAAAATGTAGGTATATATAATTAGATTTGGCGTTTATGGTGGGCGTTCAGATATTGGCGTTGTTCATTGGAAATCCATTGAGACAATCAAAGATGGAGATTATAGTCCAATCTCGTTGGCACTCAACATATTAGCTTGTTTAGCTCTTACAAAGTCTTTAGTCTTTACTCCATTTGGCACGTCATTAATGTATAGCATTTTTTAAATTAAACTTTCAGTTGAAAATTTTACTCGATGAAAACCGGATTATAAGTGAAACGAGAGTTGAATTTTACAATTAAAATTATTCGATTTAAATTTACGATTATGGACTGAAACTCGCTTAAAGCTCGTATTTTTATAAAGAGATTAATTTAATTGTTTTGTTGTTTTTTCCTGCTTTTTGGGGCACCGTTCCTTAAAATGATAAAACGGATTAAGCATCGCTCCGTAGTCCGTCTGAATGGCCGTCAAATCGAAACATATAGGATGCATCCAATTAACATATAATCATTAAATTTGGCAAGAAGAGGTTTCATAAGTTATTAGTATAGTAGTCTGAAATTTCATAAGAAAATACCTTTACATGGACACTTGCGCGCGATACGGACTCGTGCTGGTCTTGGTTTTGTTACACTTAGTAAAAAATTGATTATATTTTTGAATAATACTGTTAGTAGGTACCGGAGTTAAGCTCAGTCAAATAACAAACTATTTAGCTTTATTATTATATATTTACCAATAACCAAATTAACAGGAAATATCAACATACCTTCTCCGAATTGGTCAAGGCGAAACGGGCAAGTACGTTGGCACCGAAGCCGACGCCAAAACCGATGAACGACTTGAAACCAAAATGGACCATGACGAAGTTGATTTGGTTGGCTAGCTCGTCCATGGTTGGATACACGTACCTAGGACAGAAATAAAAGTTTCATGAAACTTAAGTGTAGTAATTCTTACAGTAAAACCAGCAAGAGTTGGCCCCACTGGACGACCGGAACACGACAGACGGCACCTACGTTCATCTATACAGATAAATAAAATTGGAGTGTCTGTTTGTAATATTAAAAGAACCGTTTTTTATTGAATACATATAGTATTATTTATTTTATATTTTATGTATACACGGGACATATACCAAAATAGCCTCTTTTACAATTTTGTCTGTCTGTCCGTCTCTCTGTCTGTTTGTTCCGGCTAATCTCTGAAACGGCTTGGCCGATTTTGATGGGACTTTCACTGGCAGATAGCTGATGTTATAAGGAGTAATTTAGGCTATGAATGTAAATCTATACTATACATATAAATACTAATATTTATAACAGACAACAGATTTATAATCTGAAGATTTTGTTTGTTTGTTTGAACGCGTTAATCTCAGGAACTACTGGTCCGATTTGAAAAATTCTTTCAGTGTTAGATAGCCCATTTATAGAGGAAGGCTATAGGCTATATAACATCACGCTGTGAATAACAGTAGTTGAGTTAGTTAACGCGGTCGCGACTCACCTCCCCCGCTAGAGGGCGAGGAGAGAGCCGGCCCTCAAGATAGATTAAAATCCGTACCTAACCCGTCGACCGTAACGGTTTCGATTAGTCAAAACCATATTATGTCACCGAGTATAGTGTCAGATAGGGAACGCCCATCGCGGGGCGTTGAGGGGGGCCTCGCCACCCAACAACAGCAACACTCAAGACCTCATGTGGCGGCTACCACTGCTCACGCCGCCGGAGTGGGCCCCAGTATCGCTGGCGCCATCTGCCGGGTCCTCAACTCAATGAGTCCACCCGGTAGGGGCAGTCCGCATGAGGTACCACTCAAACCGACAGTGACGCGGCACAAACCCGCCACTGAAACAAACCCGACGCCAGGAGGTCGTGTGGTCGAAGACTCCACGGTTGGCGGGGGGCGACTCCCCTTCATATAAAAATCAATAGGTGAACCAGCTGGTACACCACCAAACCGATGTAGCATTAGGGCCAATAGGCCATTAGCTTAGACAATTCGAAAAAAAAAGTTAACGCGGGCGAAGCTGCTAGTTATTTAATAAAATTTTATGAAGCAAACAGCATGACGCCGTCATGTCTGGAACGATATGACATGCTGTTCGCCGTTACGACATTTAAATCGATTCTACTGCTAGGACACATAGACGTTTCACATCATATTTAAGTTTGGGCTGAAGTTAAAATGGGAACTTGACTCTATTTCAAGGTCCCAGTGTCGTCGTGGGCTCATTTCCGGCCCCAAATAATGGAGGAGTCCGGTCTCATTAAATGATCGGGCACCAGACAGACCTAGGGCACCTCAATTAGCGTGGCCGATAATATCTGTGGGGTCTTCAGTGGGAAGGCGATAGTGTATCTCACTCACAGCAGAGTGCTATATTATCGTCACTTTCCACCTCAGATCGCGAACAAAAAAAGTAAGTAGAAATCATTTATCGTGAAATCGTTTTTATATACAGGTTGTCCCCAGAAAAAGTGTTTTTACCTAAGCCCTAGTGGCGTTTTACCTCTGGACAACCGCTTGATACTATTTCTTGGGACACCTGTATATCACGAAAAGAGGATCGATGATTTATTGAAATAGGCCATAGGCTTCTTATGATGGTAAAGATCTGATGATGATGAAAGAGGATACAAAAAAAATCATTTCACATGTAATTATTATAAGCTCTGAAAATATAGAAATTAGTGTTAATGCGACCAAATGAAGCGGAAAATATATGCCAGCGTGCCAGAGAAACGTGTCTACACTCTACAACACTCCGAGTAAAATTTATCCCGAGGGATCTCGCATTACATTATGTGCACACATGTCGAGAAGGCATTACTTTAAACCGGTTCGTCTGAAACAAGCCTTTTAAACATTTTCATTTAAAAGGTGAATAATAATAAATATCACGAAAGTAAAAGTTGCTTGTTTCTCCTGTGAAACAGCTTTGCTGTGTTTCGGAGAGAAGGACAAGACAAGCAGTGTAATTACTGGCACCGAGACTTAACATCTTATGTCTCAGGATAGGCAACACATAAATGAGTTGCCTGGGCTCGTTCCAGGTATACTAGTTTATGTTCATGGGCGACGTCGACCACTTACCATCAGGTGGTACGTTTGGCAGTTTGCCTATCCAACTAACAGAAAAATAATAATAATTATAATATTGTCACATCCGGTAACATTAGATTAATTAGTTTTTTTCTCTTATGTCCTCCAGTGACTATGGTTGATTTAAAACATCCGAAACGTCTGACGTGGAAAAACCTTAATAAACATTAAAATCCGTAAAAGTGGTATAATGAGTGAAATTCGAGTAAACATTAAAAACAACATGGGTAATAAAGGTGCTTTTTTCCTAGAGATTCTAAAAAAAAGTTGTTACAAAATCGATAGTCGCATGCTGAAATCGGTCATGTGGTTTAGTCGTAATGAGCTAATGGCTAATTCCACGAACACACTAGGTTTATTAAAACTTTAATATAGTAGTTTACTATAGTAAAATCTGACCAAGACTCATTCGCTTTGGAAAGGAAGGAAAGGATTGGAAAAACATTTAGTGAATAAAAACGGAACACCCAGCAGATGTGAATACTCTTTTATATTAGAATTCATAATAAAAATGTAACTCTCGCCATACCGATTTTACTGCCAAGCCGCTTCTATAATGTTTCACACCAAAAAGAGACATTACACTAAGTTCAGTAGGCACAATTTAACTTCTCCTTACTCAACTTAGCCAAATTGACATAGAAAACGTTATTCTTAGAATTTTTTGTATACAAAATGTTTCACCTGCAAGCTAATATTTCTTTTAAACTAACTCCAACCCGGCCGTGTCAATTCACGTACTAAATAAGTACGCTGAAGTCACAATGTCTGGCCACATAATCAAAAAACTGGTGGCCAATGGTTCAGGGTTCTGGGAAGTTGTGCCTAGTAGGTAAGTAGTTGTGTAAGTATATTTTATAGTATTATATTTACTAAACGGCTGTCCTTTTTATTAAAAAATAATAATCAGGTGGTCCTGAAAATCGGTGTTAGGAATTATTCCTAACCAAAGCCGAGGATTTACCTTTTTGTGAGACGCGCTGCTGCCTTAATTAGTGAGTAGGTACTATTTTTAATGTATATTTTTTTTGTTGTCTTTCTTTTATTGTTTGTTTTCACCTACTAATTTAGTTCGATGTTTCATTTTTTTTGTATTGTTATGTTCATTGTAGTGTGTTGCAATGTGTCATCACAAATAAAGCTCTTATTATTATTATTATAGTACTAGTTCTAGCGAGATGCGACTGCGAGGTATCGCCCATCTATAGTTTTCGTGTTAATTGAAAAAAGTCTACGTCATTTAAAGAAAATTTGATGATGAAGAAGTTATTATGTTACTGAAAATACAGGTGGCAAAACAAGGCCAAATTAAGGAAGCATTAACGACAATTTACCACTAGATGCAAAAGATCCATCAAAAACAAGATCATAGTTTATTTTAATTCACGTGGTAGTTGAAGAATAAAGAGTTTATAAAATACAGATTTAATTACTTTAGAATCCATTTTCCTATAATAAAAAATGAGATTTTTATCTCCTTGTTATCAGTGTCAAATGCATCAAATAATCATCAACAAATCGACGAAATCATCATCCACAATTTCATCAAATAATCATCTACAAATGCATCAAATAATCATCATCAAATGCAGCAAATAATGATCAACAAGTGCATTAAATAATCATCAACAAATGCATCACGTATATGAAGTTTAATCCACTGCTGTTTATAGCCGCAACACTATAATATATCTCAAGCTTACCGGCGAGGCAATCAGGGGGTGCTGATTAGCAATCTTCGTCACGTACGAAGTCGGAAGTTAACCAACACTTCACCTGCATTCCAAGAACTTTCTAAGTTGCTTTTAGGACAACTAAAATTCATCCAAACACAAAATGTCTCAGCTCCATGATTTGGGAGACACGTCACTTGGGATTTAAAATAAACGACTTTACAATTTTATCTCGGATCATAAGATCAAGTGCGTAAGTTACCATACAAGTTCTACGGGCGGTACGTATTTTAACTCGGATCGAATTCAGATTGGATGCAGAAAGTAGCCCCTTTTAAGCAATAGATCTGTTTCCGTCATCATACTTATCTATGTCATTCATGAGTCTCTATTCCAGGAATGGTTATTTAGTGTAAGCAGATTCCCAACGGGACAGGAGAATTTTCTAAATTCCGATTTTCACGAAGTCAAAATGGATGCAGTGCGTAACCATACGAAGAATCGGATGACGGAAACAGATCTAGTGGGTAAGCTACCATGAGTTCTAGAGCTACTTCGTAACTGACTCGGTTGTGTCCAAATGTAGTCCACCATAAGCAACAGGGCCACATGTAGCGGACGTGATGTAGGCAGTCAATCACTGCCGCTTAATTGATTCGCTCATTCTGGTATCAATCATGATTCCGGTATATACATTACACATACCCGCACTAAAAGCCCATATTCCCAAGTAGCGAGTACAGTTTGGGAAATACATTTCCTGGATTTATTAGGTAAATAATTATTTTTAAGATCGAGTACTCTAATCTTAATCCCGTAAGATCTTGTGTATAAAACATGACCATCGAGAATATAACCGGATAGAGTATTATAGTGACCTATAAAATTCCGAAAATGAATAGCAATTTAACCAACCAGTGATCTGTATATAGTACGTCCCATCGGCCAAATATCTATCGATGGCCATCAGTCGGCCAATCAGTGCGCAAAACCGGCACAGCGTCGCAACACTAATTTGGCGGAATTTACTTTTATCCGACTTCGACAAAAAGGAGGAGGTTCTCAATTCGGCCGGTATTTTTTTTATGTTTGTACACCGATTTCTCCGTCAATTGTAGACCGATTATCAAAATTCTTTTTTTGTTTGAAAGGATATACTTGCCAAATGGTCCCATGATAAGGAAACCAGAATCTGATGATGGCATCCTAGAGAAATAAATCGAGGGAAACTTTCGAAATTTGTAGGATCAACTAGTACTAAGCGTACTAGTTGCTCCTACGCGTACGCGTACGTACATTTTTTTTTTAATAAGCATTTTAAAGCACTACAATTTAATTAAGGTCTAGAGTCGATCTGATGCTGGAGCTGGAAGACAGTCGAGGGAACTCCTTGACGATTTACTTCAGTAACCTTGTGTTTGGGATTGATTAATTTGTATTGATGAGAACTTTACACCTAGATAGGTTGTGACTGTGATTGGGGGTCTGATGATGAAGACGAAGCTCAGTTAAGGGAACTCCTAAATAGTTTAAAGTAGGTACCTTGTGATTGGACTTAATTAATTTATACTGATGAGAACTTTGCACCCGTATGGGTGATACGTGCCATTACAGGTCTGATGATGGAGACCATAGACAGTCGAGGGAACTCCTCGACGATTAACAGCTTTTGTTGGGCTAACTTCATACGGTTAAATATGCCAAAATGTCTATCTCTGTATCTGTCTCTTCTTTGAGGAATCACTAAAAAAAAAAAAAAAAAAATTAACAAAAATTATAACCGACTTCAAAAAAGAAAATAACTAAAAAGTTATAAAGTAATCGCGTTTCTTAAATTTTTGTGTCTACAACTAATAATCATCTTTTACTTCTACTAATGTACAGTTTTTGCGTTTACCACGTCATTATTGTTACTTTTGGAGTCGGTGTCAGCCAAGGTAAAAATTAGGTACCTACAGTAGCAAATACGACACCGATGACGGACGATGGTGACGTAAATATAAAATTTTCGACAAACTTTTATAAAATACCCTCGAGTAGAATATTAAAGTTAAGAATGTTATTAGAGGAAAATGAATTTCGTGTGGAGTACGTTAGAGGATCGGACGCATTGCTCGGGTTGTCTTAACATCTAAGAATTTGCGAGATATAATAGAAAACATGATGAACGCAATGACGCGAGCTCAAAAGGGAAAATTAGACTTAGACTCCAGACAAGACACTTCAGACGGTATAGTTTCTACTGATATCTTGAGTTTTTTTTATGTGATCAAGGGGCAAGGGGCAAAAAGCAGTCGGAGCCTCACGGCGCCGACGTGCACACAACCAAGGCCACGCAGATGCGCCGCCCTCCTTTTCCCTATCCCCCCCAATACGCCACCGGAAACTCACAAGCCGCACGAAACGTAGCATAGCTGTCACTTGACACCGGTGTTATGTGAGCGAGAGGTACCACCACCCCGGTAGTGCCGGCCCAGTTAGGCTGCAATGCAGCATGACACTACCTATTACAGTTGAGATTTCATTAAAAAACGAATATAGAGCGAAAGATCATATCGAGAGATATGATGATGTACATAATGCCAGTTACTCAATCTCAATCGACGCCAGACGTTTTTGAGACAGATGAAACAGTTTTCTAGAGATCTGAATATAATGAAATATATTTCAGGAACAAAATAGACATTAGATACTTTATTGATAACTAGCTGTTGGATGCAGCTTCGCCCGCGTTAACTTATTTAACTCCTATTAGTCACAGCGTAATGTTATATAGCCTTCCTCTATAAATGGGCTATCTAACACTGAAATAATTTTTCAAATTGGACCAGTAGTTCCTGAGATTAGCGTGTTCAAACAAACAAACTCTTCAGCTTTATAATAATTATTGATAATTTAGCTAAAAAAGAAACTTGATTGCAAATACTCGAGTCATACTTGTACAGTTTGATCAACCAAACGTCTCTCGCATAAGTTCGAACGAATCAGTAGGATTACGTTTTATAGACACAAGCAAATTAGAGGAACTACGAAAAAAAGGAGTTTTTTTTATTTTATCATAAGGAGTTATTAATATAATATAGTAATGTGAAGGGTTTATACGCTCCTAATAAAAGGGCAGTCTATGTTAAATATGAATCTTAACGAAATAATGCGAGTCGTATTTGTAAGACAGCGATTCTGAAATGTTTATTATTTACATGTGGATATTTATATTATGCTTGTTCAGACACGCGAAAACCGCGAGATTACGTAAGGATGAACGCACAAGTAAGTTGCGTGTATGAGATAATCTCCGGACCTACGCGTTGATGAATCATACTTGATGATATTCAAACCCGCTACCCTTTATGGATCCAGCATCGGACCTCTACCACGTCATCATTACATAATCATTAACCCTTTTTCCAACAAATAATCGTCCAATATCGCCGCCATGGTCGGGCGTTCATTAATTTACTGACTGTCTACATGATAATATAACGTCTATCGAAGATGGATATATAGAGGAAACCGCGGCTGCGACATAATTTTTACTTAGCTCGTATAATCATTTACTTCATGATCATCAGCCTCTACCGTCCATTGCTTGACATATGCCTCCTCCAATGTACGCCAAGACGACCGATCCCTTGTCACTCGCATCTAACACGGGCCGGCCACTGTGCGAAGGTCGTCTTCCCAAATAGTTGAACGACCCGTATGAGCTTATATACACATCTGTAATTCAGAAACACATTTATATTCATACAAATGTCTGGCGGGATTCGTAGCCGCGTATTCTCAGATTAGTACCTTTGTCACGTAACCACTACGCCTGAGAGGCCGTTCGAGGGAAACGTGATAGCTGATAAAGCCTTTTTATTTTAAAAAGTTTTTATATGTTTATAATAATTATAAGTTATATATTATTTGTTTAGGTATACATTCAGGTTCTTAGGTGAATAGTTTCTCCATTTAATACCTCATTTTGGAATTCAATTTAATTAATTCTTCGGCTTTGTATATGGAATGTTGGTCGGTCGTCGGCTAAATGGGGATTCCTTATCGTGCAGTTCAGGTCTGTTATGAGTAACAGGGTATCGGCTGTCTTGACGTTTATTAAAGCTCAAGTTAAATTACATTTTAGTGAATACGGATATCCTGAAAATTTAACGTGAAATAATTCGAGGTGTTTATGAATCATAATATATTCTGTTGTTCAGGGAATATTAAAGTAATAATACTGTATACAAGTAAAATACAAGCTATTTTAGGAGTATTTAAACTGAAGAAACATGTAAAGCGAAGGTGAAGTCAGACATTGGAAGTTACATAATACTGCGGCAACAAACGAAACATTTACCTTTACATACAAGCTATCTGCGCAAATACGTCATAGTTCCATTTATTAGTAATCGATTGATTATCGATTTTAATTTTGTTTATATAATATTAATCAGTATTCGATAGTTTTGACCTATTCGAATATATTGACCAATGTTTACACTCACTTATTATAATGAAACAACTTTTACGGATTTTATCGCAATGTAAAGTATCCGAAAAGTTTGGCAAATAAAAATCTTAATGAGCCGCGATACAATCCGTATTTGAACAGTCAATAAAGCAGACTTGCTTGCTTAGTGCTTTCATGGTTCTTTTTTTCCTTTAACGCCGGGAAATGCTCTGAGGCATCCCGCGGGGGTGTGGGTCTTCCCACTCGGGTATGTAGGACTCGCTGCGCCCGAAAGAGGGTAAGTGGACGCAGCTCTACCCACTAAAACCCGGCGAGTGCCACCAATGCCGCCTTTGGTGAGGTGACCGGGATTTAATGAGAAAACAGGGCACCTCGACGGCTAGTCAGTCCCTCAGGGGGACCGACGCCACCTCCACAGAGGGGTTGTTCCGCACCACAGAATAACCCATTGTACTATCCTAACGTCGGGACAGTACAATGGGGCGAGGTTCCCATCTTCGACCCTTGCCCCCTGCTCTTTTGTCCCCTCTTTTTATAAGAGGGGTACAAAGAGCCCCCTCAGCTCAATTAGCTTCGGCCAAGGTGCTGGGCTCACCCTAGGCTACTGTGCCCCACCGCCACGTCAAGGCCTGAACCATACTTTCATGGTTCTAACTTAGCATTAGGTATGTAATAATGTAACGCATATAAAAAACATCAGACATGGTTGCCTAGTTTTTTTATGGTTCTACCTTAGCATTAGGTAATTATGTAATGCGTGTTAAAAAGGCAGCTGAAGAACTGATGCCTTAGTTCTTTCATGGTTCTATCTTAGGATTAGTAATGCATATTAAAAAAAGGCAGACACGACTGCCCTGTTCTCTCAAGGTGGACGTAAACAATTTTCCAGTGAGCGACTTGGGCAAGCCCCCGGACGTTTGGGCGGTATTGCCAGACGAGGTAGCCATCGCGCCGTCCCGTACCAGACTATCGAGCGACAGTTACATAACACTGCGGTACTAGCACGTGGCCGTTTTATGCACACGACCTATTAACACTATTTTATTATAATAAACCAATACACCAATCTATTAATTCCTAAATTAATTAATTATTACATTAATTTCTATTATTTTTTCCTTATTATAAATACCAATTATATTAGTAACCCATAGACAATATATTAACTCCTTATTATAAATTCTAATTATATTAGTAACCCATAGACAATCTATTAATTTCTTATTATAAATGCTTATTATATTAATAACCCAAAGACAATCAATGAACTCCTTATTATAAATGCTAATTATATTAAAAATCCATAGACAAATCTATTACCTCCTTATAAAGACCGATACGTTTGTTACGCTTTCACTCATGAACCGCTGACCGATTGAGGTAAAATTTGGCAAGCAGTTAGGTTATATAATAAGGAAGGATATAGGTTACCAAAATAATCATCAACAGTCCCGATACGGCTGTAAACCTGAATTAAATCAGCTATAAAACAGCTAGTAATAAAAGAAAGCCAAGTTACAACCTACAACAGTTACAACGAAATTTTTTTACAAACGAATAGACAATACTTATGTTGTGTTCATTTCATTAGTATAATGTTATTAATTTGCTGAGGCAATCCCAAATGTATGCACTGAAAGACATAAAACTATTAAACAGCGAATATTATTCAAAGCATTTCACGACACATAAAACACGTCATACAATCTTTACTCTCCATACTCAAGTATAAATGAATAATAAATGAAGCAATAAACAATGTAATAGGCGATTGACATATTTCGCTTAATCTCTACCTACTCTAAAGTTACTCGTCATCACTTTTGATCTACTTGGTCTACTGGGTCTTGGTTGGTTTTTTTCTATCTATATTCATAGGTAGAAAAAATGAATATTGTATGAATCTCATAGGACTGTCCCATCGAGCATATAATCGAATAGAGCTTGTTTACAATGTTGAGTACAATTTATATTATGTATACTCTATGGTACAATGTGTTTTGTATTTTTATTAAAACAGATTTCATAGAAAACAAATTCCGCTAAATTTGTGCTGCGACGCTGCGCCGGTTCAGCGCTCTGATTGACCGACTGAAGGCCATCGGTGAATTATTGGCCGATGGGACGAATATACAGATCACTGGTTGGTTGCATTGCTATTACGTCAGTGACAAACTACTGACTATTTTCAGAATTTTATGGCTCTAATTATTACTCTATTCGGTTTTATGCACGATGGTCGTAACTCGATAGACTGTCCAAACAATTTCCGAATTCGGATGCACATTATGAATAAAAGGCGTCCCAATGTCGCGCCGTCACCTTATTATTAAAGTTTATTCACTTTCACTTACTATCAGTCATTATCATCATCATCATCGGCTTCTATCCGTCCATCTCTGAGATAAGGCTTCTTTGAATAAACGCCAAGACGGCCGATCCCTGCACGGAGATCGGCGGAGATCGTCTTCCCACCTGTTAATGGCCGAACAGCACTTCTATACCTAAACGCCTCTTTTGAACGTTAACGTCCGTTCTCCTGAGTGTGTGACCGGACCACTGCCACTTAAACCATCTTATTCTATATTATCAATTAATATCGGCGTTGGGTTGTTATGATCAAGACAAGACGAGGCTTTATTTCGTAGATATACAGGTGTCGTGTAAGTTTCGTACACTGCGTGCAAGCTTGAGCTAGATGTATTCTTTCAATAATGGATTGAGACTCTCTTGAGACAGCTATTTCGAGACCTAATATCCGTTATTACTATAAGTAACATAAATGCCCTAGTTTTGAAAAAAAAATTCCCGGCCAAGTGCTAGTCGGACTCGCGCACGAAAAGTTCCGTACCATTACATAATATACAACATTAGACACTTTAACAAAAAAAAAGGTTTATGTTTATGAAATTGTTATAAAATTAAACGTTTTTTAAAATATTTGAGTTGATTGCATGAAGGTAAATTGCGGTTTACGATTTATGACGTATTAAAAAAAACTACTAACTAGATCTTGTTCAAACCAATTTTCGGTGGAAGTTTGCATGGTCATGTACATCATATATTTTTATTAGTTTTATCATTCTCTTATTTTCGAAGTTACAGGGGACATACACACACACATTTTACCACTTTGGAAGTGTCTCTTGGAAGAAGACCTATCCACACGAATGGGTTTGATGAAAAAAAATTTTTGAGTATGGAGACCTCTAAAATTTATTGTTTTTTTTTCTACTTTTTTTGTAAAAATCTTAATGCGGTTCACAGAATCCATCTACTTACCAAGTTTCAACAGTATAGTTCTTATAGTTTCGGAAAAAAGTGGCTGTGACATACTGACGGACAGACAGACAATCAACAGGAACCCTAAAAATACTAATTATTTAATTTATATTGTTTTCTAATGTTTGCGCGAATTTCACTCATTATAATGAAACAATTTTTACCGATTTTATCGCGGTTTATCAAGATTTTTACAAGCCCGACGTTTCGGATACTTTACAGCAACCATGGTCACGGGAAGACCATGATAAACCGCGATAAAATCCGTAAAAAAGTGTTTCATTATTTAATTTATTTTGATCTTACGATGAACGACAGTCCCTAGACTGGTCCTTCAAGGCTCACCATGAATTTATTTTAAAGTACACTAAAACCCTTTGTCTTGGTCACGAGTGTTATGCCGAAGTACGTAGGACCATTAAGTTCAAGAAGAATCTTGAAGTTCTCATTCGAACTTACAAGAAATGTACTTAAATAGTCCGTAACGCTTGGGTTTCAGAATCTGACATTACAGTCAAGGAGATTAAATTATGTACAAATGGCTGCCTGTGGCTTCGCCGGCCTGGACTTAATTACAATCGAACGTTATAGAAATATACCTTAAATGTCCCACTGTTGGGCATGGGTTTCCTCCTCAAAATCAGTCGAGGGAGACAGCCTATAGCTCACAGAGGCACTGACCCAATGCGGGTTGGTGAACTTCACACACCTTTAAATACTTATTATCTCATCAGGCTTTTCTCATGATGTTTTCCTTCACCGGCGAGCAAGCGATGTCCTCAAGTTCAGGTGCACGGAGAAATTTAGAAAAACCCATGTTATGTATACTACAAGTATCTTGTTTTTAACCATCGTCATTATCAGCTTTTTTCCGTCCACTGCTGAGCGTAGGCCTCTTTCAAAGAACGCCAAGACGGCTAATCCGCGCCATTCGCATCACACCAAAATAGTCCACGAGTCCAGTGTATGGAGATCATCGTTAGTTTATCTAAGACAAGAATAAAAATAATTATATATATTTACTAGTTGTTGCCCGCAGCTTCGCCCGCGTCAACTTAGATTTATAGCGGTATACGAATTGATAATGATTATTTTTATAGCCTAAGTTACTGCTTATAACATCAGCTGTCAGTGAATACGTCACCGTACGACAATAAATACGTCACCGTCGTCCGTCACCGATGTCGTATTTGCTGCTGTAGGTACGTAACTACCTTGGCTGACACCGACTTCAAAAGTAATAATAATGACGTGGTAAACGCAAAAATTGTACATTAGTAGAAGTATATGATGATTATTAGTTGTGGACACAAAAATTAAAGAAACGCAATTATTTTATTACTTTTTAGTTATTTTATTTTTTAAGTCGGTTATAATTTTTGTTTAAATTTTTTTTATTTATCTGTATAGATATGGGTCGTGATCTGTATATAACCTAAAACTAACAAAGAACAAACTCAATGAATTACAGATTTATTTTTGTCTAACATTCAGAGAGGACTATAATTTATAGTTCTGAGTATCCTTATAAAGTACCTAATAACAGACTTTCTGTAGCGAAACTAGGGAGTAACTTTTATAAATGTAAAATAGATAACGTATCTGAAATACGAAAAAACTCAATTAGCGTTCTGTTTGTTTTTAAAAGGCTAAGAGATTATCTAGGATTTATCATAAGTAACAAAATAATTTCGACGGTATTAAATTCCATTCTCTTTATTGAACTGATATTTATCCTCCTTTTACAAAGAGTCTGCGAGTGACTGTGTGAGTGTGTGTGTGAGAGAGAGAAAGCAAGAGAGAGAAGTCAGACGAACCGGTGGGAGGGAAGCGCTGTGCCGCGCTCCCGGCTGCATGGGTCTGCATCTTGCTTGTTTCTCCCGTGAAACAGCTTTGCTGTGTTTCGGAGAGAAGGGCAAGACAGGCAGTGTAATTACTGGCACCGAGACTTAACATCATATGTCTCAGGATAGGCAACACATAAATGAGTTGCCTGGGCTCGTTCCAGGTATACTAGTTTATGTTCATGGGCGACGTCGACCATTTACCATAAGGTGGTATGTTTGCCAGTTTGCCTATCCAACTAACATAAAAAAAAGTCCGATACTCTCAAGAAATTAAAAGAAAATCTCATGTTCACACTAAAACCACGTCCGCAGCATTAATGGCCGATGTGTTATTAGAGTTCTGGAGTGAAGGCCACGCTCAGGTTGACGGGTCGGTTGACTTAGAACCGGATAGGATGATGGGGATCTTGGAGGGCCTGTGTATCTTGGAGGGCCTGTGGATCTTGGAGGGCCAATGGATCTTGGAGGGCCTGTGCATCGGCCTTGACGTTTATTGAAGCCGTTGTCTAGCAGTCATGAAGATCTTGATTAAGATGATTTTGAAAGTGAAGTGAAGATACCACTTGGCCGTGGGTCCAAGTAGTATCAAAATATCAAATCCTTGTTTATTATGATAGTTACGTAGCTATTGAAAAATAAGTATCATTATAGGATCACGTTACTAATACTAATTCTACCTATTATAATTTTTAAGCCATTCGATTACATCGTTTGTTCGGCTTTAGACATCGCCATTTTGAATCCGGTTGGATAATTGTTCTATTTCAGGTGAACGATAGCATGACAGTGATATTAGTTTCTAGTAAGAAGCTGAATTATTGATGGCCAATTTTCTCGATCCATAAATCTATAGTGCTACGATTGAGCGTATTCTGTTTGATGTTGACGATTCCTGTCAGTATATGACATGAGTTGCTACGTTCAAATTATACATTAATCGGTAATATTAGCTTTTGTTAGCAAGTTACCAATTTCGCTGAGATTATCGTCGATAAAATTATGATTAAATTATGTTTTGCTTGTCTGCTTCTTAGAAAAAAACTAATTTAATTTAGTAGAAAATTTAAATAAGCTTGCTGCGTAAGTGTGTTTTTATCACGTATGCACGTATCACGTGTTGATGCATCGACGTCTCATTAAATTTTAATATTGGAATTGTTGAAAGAAGTCTCTTTTTACCTGCCTACCTGTGGAAGATTGCATAACAATAGTAAGAAGAAAGCTAAGAGAAAATGACATGCCAATGGAATATGCTGACCTTTTGGAACATTGCCTTACATCTGGCTATATGTTGTGGAATAATTATTTCTACAAGCAAGTAGATGGAGTGGCCATGGGCTCACCAGTATCCCCTGTTGTTGCCGACATATTTATGGAGGACTTCGAGGAGACTGCTCTGCAAACTTCGCCCATAACACCCAGGTTCTACAAGCGGTACGTAGATGATACTTTCACAATATTACCATCTGATAAAGTAACCATATTCTTAGACCATCTTAATTCCATTAATTCCAAAATTCAATTCACAATGGAATTAGAAGAAAATAATTCTCTAGCGTTCTTAAATGTATTAGTTATCCGTAATCCCAACAATACCTTAAGCCACACAGTGTATAGGAAGCATACCCATACGGATAAGTACCTAAACGGCGAATCTCACCACCATCCAACACAGTTAGCTACCGTGGGTAAATCTTTGTTTCAGAGAGCACAAGGGATCTGTGATGAGCAACACCTGGAGACCGAACTTCAACATGTCAAGCAAGTACTGCGTGACAACAAGCTTCGGGTACCGCGTCTCCGTCACAGTGAACGTGTGAAACGAACCACCGTCGAGCGAGTACCTGCAGTTCTCCCGTTTATTAAAGGCGTCACTGACAAGATTGGCTTCATCCTAAAGCGAGCTTCTATAAAAACTTATTTCAAGCCGCCAAAAAAGATAAGTCAATTCTTACCATCTGTCAAGTGTCATATACCCTTACAAGATGCAGGAGTATACAAGCTTGATTGTGACTGTGGTCTCTCCTATATAGGCCAAACTAAAAGATCTATTAAAACTCGCGTGAAAGAACATATAGCTGATTTAAAACACCGTCGCTACACTAAGTCTGCCATCTGTGAACATAGTCTTGACAAAGCTCGCCATTATATCAGATTTGATAAACCACAAGTCCTCGCAAAAGAACACAGATTCCAACCAAGGATGATCCGTGAGGCTATTGAAATTAAAAAACATCCTAATTTCAATAGAGAAGATGGCTGGCTTCTACCACCTGCTTGGGATCCCATTATTAAAATTATCAAATCAAAATCCAAGCATAATATGTCACAGATTAAAGATACAGTTAGCACTTTCTGCGTAGATAGGACTGACCAAAATATTGATGTATCATAGGGTAGTTTCGAATAACTTTGTAATAATAGGACGTATGACACCTCAGTCCTCCCGTGACCATGGTTGCTGTAAAGTATCCGAAACGTCGGGCTTGTAAAAATCTTAATAAACCGCGATAAAATCCGTAAAAAATTGTTTTATTATAATGAGTGAAATTCGCGTAAACATTAGAAAACAATATGTGAACCAGTACGGACTGGAAACCGCAAATAAAATTCGCCGCCTGGAAGATCTTATGACAAAGCGCGCAAGATTTACAACATCTTTAAATTTCTTGAAGAGATGCAGAGACCAAGATCTCATCCCTACGTGTGTCAAAATTTCACCAAAAAACGACATCCGAGGGAGCGCAAGAATCTTAAACCAGGCGAGTAAAAAGTTATTACGGACAATGATACATCAAAATCGTTCCGATCTAGCCGCTCTTGAAAAAGAAATTGAGTATTCGACCGCCGCATTAAAGACAGTTATGATTGCTTTTGATTATGTTAATTGCATAAAAACATTAAATAAGCGCGAAATATCACAATACAATAAATGCAAAAAACAACAAATTTTAAAATTCGAAAAATTAAACAGCAAATCAAATGTCAAAAATAACGAAACGAAGACCACAGACAATGACAACTCACGTGCAGTTGTCAATCTGTCAAACTGTCATTTGGACAATAACACAATAAAGGTTTTAGAAAAAGGATTAAATTTTGCCGTGACTCCTAGTAAAATCCCGTTCGAGGAAATAATTTGTAATGTAGAAGATTGTCTGTCAAAAAATAATATAAAGAAGGAAGATTCGGAGGCCATCAGACAATATATATCGTCAGCCTTGCGACGAAGTTCTGTGCCCAAACTAAATCTTCCTCGCGAACAATATAAGGCGTTATTAAACCTACGTAACAGACGAGAACTAACAATCCTTCGTGCGGATAAAGGCAATGCTACGGTAGTTATGGATACGTCAGATTATAATGATAAAATTTTACACCTATTATCGGATGAAAGTACGTATAAAAACGTCAAAACCGATCCAACTAACAAGGTTTTGAAAACTACTAGTAATATAATAGCAAAATACTCCGAAACATTGAATCTGGACGTCAAATATCTAATTCCTTCATGTCCCAAACCACCCAAGCTGTATGGGTTGCCGAAAATACACAAGGCTAATGCTCCATTACGTCCAATTGTAAGCCAGATCGACTCACCAACTTATAGATTGGCTAAACATGTGGCCCAAGTACTGTCACCACTGCGTGGACAAACTAGAGCACATACACGGGATTCTTACCACTTTGTTAATGAGATCAAACACCTACGTCTCAGCGACAATGAAACAATGGTTAGTTTTGATGTGCAATCTCTTTTTACCTGCCTACCTGTGGAAGATTGCATAACAATAGTAAGAAGAAAGCTAAGAGAAAATGACATGCCAATGGAATATGCTGACCTTTTGGAACATTGCCTTACATCTGGCTATATGTTGTGGAATAATTATTTCTACAAGCAAGTAGATGGAGTGGCCATGGGCTCACCAGTATCCCCTGTTGTTGCCGACATATTTATGGAGGACTTCGAGGAGACTGCTCTGCAAACTTCGCCCATAACACCCAGGTTCTACAAGCGGTACGTAGATGATACTTTCACAATATTACCATCTGATAAAGTAACCATATTCTTAGACCATCTTAATTCCATTAATTCCAAAATTCAATTCACAATGGAATTAGAAGAAAATAATTCTCTAGCGTTCTTAGATGTATTAGTTATCCGTAATCCCAACAATACCTTAAGCCACACAGTGTATAGGAAGCATACCCATACGGATAAGTACCTAAACGGCGAATCTCACCACCATCCAACACAGTTAGCTACCGTGGGTAAATCTTTGTTTCAGAGAGCACAAGGGATCTGTGATGAGCAACACCTGGAGACCGAACTTCAACATGTCAAGCAAGTACTGCGTGACAACAAGCTTCGGGTACCGCGTCTCCGTCACAGTGAACGTGTGAAACGAACCACCGTCGAGCGAGTACCTGCAGTTCTCCCGTTTATTAAAGGCGTCACTGACAAGATTGGCTTCATCCTAAAGCGAGCTTCTATAAAAACTTATTTCAAGCCGCCAAAAAAGATAAGTCAATTCTTACCATCTGTCAAGTGTCATATACCCTTACAAGATGCAGGAGTATACAAGCTTGATTGTGACTGTGGTCTCTCCTATATAGGCCAAACTAAAAGATCTATTAAAACTCGCGTGAAAGAACATATAGCTGATTTAAAACACCGTCGCTACACTAAGTCTGCCATCTGTGAACATAGTCTTGACAAAGCTCGCCATTATATCAGATTTGATAAACCACAAGTCCTCGCAAAAGAACACAGATTCCAACCAAGGATGATCCGTGAGGCTATTGAAATTAAAAAACATCCTAATTTCAATAGAGAAGATGGCTGGCTTCTACCACCTGCTTGGGATCCCATTATTAAAATTATCAAATCAAAATCCAAGCATAATATGTCACAGATTAAAGATACAGTTAGCACTTTCTGCGTAGATAGGACTGACCAAAATATTGATGTATCATAGGGTAGTTTCGAATAACTTTGTAATAATAGGACGTATGACACCTCAGTCCTCCCGTGACCATGGTTGCTGTAAAGTATCCGAAACGTCGGGCTTGTAAAAATCTTAATAAACCGCGATAAAATCCGTAAAAAATTGTTTTATTATAATGAGTGAAATTCGCGTAAACATTAGAAAACAATATGTGAACCAGTACGGACTGGAAACCGCAAATAAAATTCGCCGCCTGGAAGATCTTATGACAAAGCGCGCAAGATTTACAACATCTTTAAATTTCTTGAAGAGATGCAGAGACCAAGATCTCATCCCTACGTGTGTCAAAATTTCACCAAAAAACGACATCCGAGGGAGCGCAAGAATCTTAAACCAGGCGAGTAAAAAGTTATTACGGACAATGATACATCAAAATCGTTCCGATCTAGCCGCTCTTGAAAAAGAAATTGAGTATTCGACCGCCGCATTAAAGACAGTTATGATTGCTTTTGATTATGTTAATTGCATAAAAACATTAAATAAGCGCGAAATATCACAATACAATAAATGCAAAAAACAACAAATTTTAAAATTCGAAAAATTAAACAGCAAATCAAATGTCAAAAATAACGAAACGAAGACCACAGACAATGACAACTCACGTGCAGTTGTCAATCTGTCAAACTGTCATTTGGACAATAACACAATAAAGGTTTTAGAAAAAGGATTAAATTTTGCCGTGACTCCTAGTAAAATCCCGTTCGAGGAAATAATTTGTAATGTAGAAGATTGTCTGTCAAAAAATAATATAAAGAAGGAAGATTCGGAGGCCATCAGACAATATATATCGTCAGCCTTGCGACGAAGTTCTGTGCCCAAACTAAATCTTCCTCGCGAACAATATAAGGCGTTATTAAACCTACGTAACAGACGAGAACTAACAATCCTTCGTGCGGATAAAGGCAATGCTACGGTAGTTATGGATACGTCAGATTATAATGATAAAATTTTACACCTATTATCGGATGAAAGTACGTATAAAAACGTCAAAACCGATCCAACTAACAAGGTTTTGAAAACTACTAGTAATATAATAGCAAAATACTCCGAAACATTGAATCTGGACGTCAAATATCTAATTCCTTCATGTCCCAAACCACCCAAGCTGTATGGGTTGCCGAAAATACACAAGGCTAATGCTCCATTACGTCCAATTGTAAGCCAGATCGACTCACCAACTTATAGATTGGCTAAACATGTGGCCCAAGTACTGTCACCACTGCGTGGACAAACTAGAGCACATACACGGGATTCTTACCACTTTGTTAATGAGATCAAACACCTACGTCTCAGCGACAATGAAACAATGGTTAGTTTTGATGTGCAATCTCTTTTTACCTGCCTACCTGTGGAAGATTGCATAACAATAGTAAGAAGAAAGCTAAGAGAAAATGACATGCCAATGGAATATGCTGACCTTTTGGAACATTGCCTTACATCTGGCTATATGTTGTGGAATAATTATTTCTACAAGCAAGTAGATGGAGTGGCCATGGGCTCACCAGTATCCCC
This sequence comes from Helleia helle, assembly GCA_963853865.1. NCBI lineage: Eukaryota > Metazoa > Arthropoda > Insecta > Lepidoptera > Lycaenidae > Helleia > Helleia helle. The sequence goes on from OY971420.1 coordinate 16,682,971, forward strand.
TGTTGTTGCCGACATATTTATGGAGGACTTCGAGGAGACTGCTCTGCAAACTTCGCCCATAACACCCAGGTTCTACAAGCGGTACGTAGATGATACTTTCACAATATTACCATCTGATAAAGTAACCATATTCTTAGACCATCTTAATTCCATTAATTCCAAAATTCAATTCACAATGGAATTAGAAGAAAATAATTCTCTAGCGTTCTTAGATGTATTAGTTATCCGTAATCCCAACAATACCTTAAGCCACACAGTGTATAGGAAGCATATCCATACGGATAAGTACCTAAACGGCGAATCTCACCACCATCCAACACAGTTAGCTACCGTGGGTAAATCTTTGTTTCAGAGAGCACAAGGGATCTGTGATGAGCAACACCTGGAGACCGAACTTCAACATGTCAAGCAAGTACTGCGTGACAACAAGCTTCGGGTACCGCGTCTCCGTCACAGTGAACGTGTGAAACCAACCACCGTCGAGCGAGTACCTGCAGTTCTCCCGTTTATTAAAGGCGTCACTGACAAGATTGGCTTCATCCTAAAGCGAGCTTCTATAAAAAATTATTTCAAGCCGCCAAAAAAGATAAGTCAATTCTTACCATCTGTCAAGTGTCATATACCCTTACAAGATGCAGGAGTATACAAGCTTGATTGTGACTGTGGTCTCTCCTATATAGGCCAAACTAAAAGATCTATTAAAACTCGCGTGAAAGAACATATAGCTGATTTAAAACACCGTCGCTACACTAAGTCTGCCATCTGTGAACATAGTCCTGACAAAGCTCGCCATTATATCAGATTTGATAAACCACAAGTCCTCGCAAAAGAACACAGATTCCAACCAAGGATGATGCGTGAGGCTATTGAAATTAAAAAACATCCTAATTTCAATAGAGAAGATGGCTGGCTTCTACCACCTGCTTGGGATCCCATTATTAAAATTATCAAATCAAAATCCAAGCATAATATGTCACAGATTAAAGATACAGTTAGCACTTTCTGCGTAGATAGGACTGACCAAAATATTGATGTATCATAGGGTAGTTTCGAATAACTTTGTAATAATAGGACGTATGACACCTCAGTCCTCCCGTGACCATGGTTGCTGTAAAGTATCCGAAACGTCGGGCTTGTAAAAATCTTAATAAACCGCGATAAAATCCGTAAAAAATTGTTTTATTATAATGAGTGAAATTCGCGTAAACATTAGAAAACAATATTGTTGAAAGAAATTTGTGTGACTCCCATGTAGAAGACATGGGACTTAAACTTACTTTCTTTGAAATATACGAATCAAGAAATTGGTTTCAATTCATTAGCAGAATTAGCAGTAAATCAGAAACTAAGTTAATCTATTCATTTTATACTTCGCTGATTTTCATCGATCAACAGCTAGTTTTTAGAGTGTCAAGTGTTTTATGATTTTCAGTAGTATTTACTAGGGGCGATCAAAAAGTAATGATAAACAGGTATTTTTAAAGAAGATAAAAATCCAAAAAAACTTCCCACACGACTTCCCAGCCAAAAAATTGTATAAATAGGACGTCATTTGCAGGAGCTACATTTCACAACCGACGCCAGGAGGCCGTGTGGTCACAGACTGCACGGTAGGCGGGGGGCAACCCCCCAATCAAAAGTGAGCCGAATGGGCTCACACTAATCCGTTGAAGCATTAGGGCCTTCGGGCCATTAGCATAGATCCATCCGAAAAAAAAAAAAAAAAAGGAGCTACATTCATTTGAATACCAGCAGTCGGAGCGACAACACGAAAATGGAGAAACACGAAGTGAGATGCGTCATCAAGTACCTCTGTTTGAAAAAAATGTCTACCAAAGATATACACGCTGATTTGGTGGAGACATTAGGGGACTCTGCTCCTCTTTTTTTTTCAGTTTAAGCTGGGTAGAACGTCCACAGAAGATGAACATCGCGAGGGACGCCCAACCTCGTCCCTCACTGAGGAAAACGTGAAAAAAGTCGAAGAAATCGTATTAGCAGACCGAAGAGTAACCGTCAGACATTTAGCTGAGGTCACAGGGATCTCATATTTCATTCATCTCATATTGCATTCAAAGCATTTTGACCAGCAAAATGAATATGAAAAAGGTCTCCGCTCGTTGGGTACCGCGAATGTTAACGGACGAACAAAAGCAAAAGCGAGTTGACATTTCAAGAGCCAATCTTGCAAAGTTCCAGGCTGACAAAGAAATTTTTTTGTCTCGATTTGTGACCATGGACGAAACATGGATTCATCATTTTGATCCTGAGACCAAACAACAATCGATGACTTGGAAAAGGCCATCCTCACCGACGCCGAAGAAGTTCAGAGTTTCAAGCTCGGCGGGCAAGGTTATGGCGTCCGTTTTCTGAGATGCTGAGGGAATCATAATGGTTGATTACCTGGAAAAGGGAGCTACTATAACGGGCTCCTACTACGCTGATCAAATAAAACGACTGCGAGAAGCCATAAAGGAAAAAAGACGCGGCAAACTCCGAGCGAAAGTCCTGTTTCATCAGGACAATGCTCCTGCACACAAAGCCGAAGTTGCTATGGCTGCCATTGGAGAAGTGGGCTTCGAACTGGTCGAACACCCGCCCTATTCTCCAGATTTAGCCCCCAGCGACTTTCATTTGTTTCCTCGGCTCAAGGAACACCTCAGGGGCAAGAAATTTGACGATGATAGCGAGGTGATGGCTGCTGTAGAGTCATTTTGGGAGAGCTCTGATAAAGATTTTTTTTAAAGGATATTTTAGGTTTAGAGAAACGTTGGAGTAAATGTATCGACTTGTTAGGAGACTACGTAGAAAAATAAATTAAATTTAAATTAGAATCGTTGTTTTATTATACTCATTATCATTACTTTTTGATCGCCCCTCGTATATTAATATCGATTTTGTGCGTCACGATTTTCAGTAGTTTGAATTATTTATATTAATATCGATTTTGTGGGTATTGGTAGTTGTAGGTTTGTCTATTGTCAGTTTAGTATAAAAGGACGCCGATGGTGGTGTTGGGGGGCATTCTACCAGTATATTTTGAGAAGGACGTTACTCTGCCGGATTACATTGCGAACAAGGAGAATCAATTGTGTTAATCGGACATCCGTGCTGCGGAATTGTTTCATATTGTAGACTTATCAAGTAAAGTATTTGTAAGTGGAATATCGTATTTTTTTCATAAGTGTATGTGGCATCGTACCTCAAATAGGTGGACCGGTTGGATACTTATTTGAAAGCAAGGTTTCTAGTGTCTGTACTTAGACATAAGAAAATCAGTTCATCCGTTTATTTCATTAGGTCTTTTGTTATTGGGTTGGGCACCTTTATTAAAGCATAACCTTTTTATATTTACTATTAGATTACGTACACTATGTAAAGAGTTTCTATTCTTTTAGCGTAGTACTCGTATTACTCTGGAACAGATCATTACGTTGTGAGCGTTAAAACAATGTATTGTTTGAAATCACAACCGACGCCAGGAGGCCGTGTGGTCGCAGACTGCACGGTTGGCGGGGGCCAACCCCCCACTTTTATAAACCGAAAGTGAGCCGAATGGGCTCACACTAATCCGATGTAGCATTAGGGCCTTCGGGCCGATAGCATAGATCCATCCGAAAAAAAAAATTGTTTGAAATATGACTTGGTGTTTTTCTACTTGAAAACATTTCATATATGAATTAAATAGAAAGGTTTGACGTCAAACGCGTTCTCGCCATCAGAACCTATGCAGCTGAACCTATTTGATGCGGTTTTTTTAATTTGAAAGCAGGTTTCTTAGCGAAGGTACTTAGAAAAACCAAAATCAGTTCAGCCGATTATCTGCTTTTTAGTGGGTTTTTTCACTATATTATAATACGAATGAAGCTTATTTTTTTTCATCAGACCATTTTTAGTATTATTCCCAATATTCCCTGAGCGTTCCTAAATATTCTTGAATTCTCGCATCATGTTGATCTGATATAATATATAATCAGATCAAATTGTTATGAAATATGCACAATCGTATCAAAACTCAAAATATTTAGATTTTAATATTTTTTTACTATTTCAAAGCAAAATACGCTTACCGTTCTCGACGAGGCAAGGTTCGTTGACATTCTGTCTGCTTCAGTCAGACAAAACAAAAACACTTTATGAAATAATCCGATAAAAAAGAGGTGCTATTTTAAAATAGTTTCAACAAATTGGTCGAGTGCCTTATAAGTAAAACTTTTTGTTCTATATTTTGTTATATATTTCTTTTTTCAAGATTAGGAATGTCAATCCCCGTTTACATATATAACCATGTCGTGGTCGCTAACCACCTTCTCCTTGGGTCAGCCTTAAGGTTGTTTTTTGATATGGTCCTTATATATGTCTAGAGTAACCCAGCCAACGGAGTCTGTATGCCTTAATTTAAATATGACTGACTCAGCGACGAGCTCTTTAATTTATAGAATTTGGGGTTACTCCTACTTTCGTCACGATTCTGCTTCGTAGTAAGGATCATACAAAAAAAACTTTCTTTCTGCTATCATAAGCAATATTTTCTCTTACCTTGCTGTTTCTTACGTGAAACAGCTTTGCTGTATTTCAGAAAGAGGGCCAAGTAATAAAAGGCTCAAGTACGTCGTCAACACGTAAATCAATTGCTTGGGGTAATTTCGGGTTACCTCCTTTATATTCATGGGCGAGGCTGACCGTTTGCCTATCGAACTGAATATTGCTATAATCCAAACCATAGTTAACTCTTAAACATACCCCAATAACAGTGCATTTCCTCGCGGCCATAACTCGTGCAGACTGTAGAGTAATAAATATCTAATAATATCCGCGCTATAAATTTCGTGAGTTACTCATACCAGCTATTCATATTTTCAGAGTTTTAAAAGATCAAACTCATCATATATTAGTACCTACATGATAGCAATATAACATGTGAATTTGTAAGACTGGTCCATACCATCTATTCGTATCAAATATATTTAAGTAACAAAAGAACTTCATCCCTTATCGCTATTCCTTGGGATGAAAAAAGAAAATTATATTCAAGTTTGAATGAATACTGAATACCTACTCGATATTAGAAGCTAGAAGTCGAATCGAACCAAATCCGCTTTCCATGTTCACGCTTTCTTTGCTATGACGTAACAGCTTAGCCTCATATACAAGTTGCAATCTTCTTTGTTTCATATTATGAAACCACCCTCTGATCATTAAACATTTTTATTGAATTATACATTAAAAACTTATTCCATTTCTTTAATTAGGTTTCTCTTCACTAACAATTCAAACCTAGGAACTATTGCTGATTATATAAATTGGCACACGATTCTACCATTGACCCATTTCCCGGATCACGCCAGGTCGGAATAATTCTTGTTGAGTTCAATTATTCTTCTCATCCAATTCCATCGATTGTTCACCGTTCTGATAATTCTGAGAACTTATGAAAATATTCGTAGCGACATTATGAATATATACCATACCAACAAGGAAGTTCTTAGGTCATACAGTCTACTCAACCGATTTAAGCAGTATGGTAGCAAGGTACCGCGCCTGTGCATGTATGACAGGTAAGTTACAGTCACGACTGTGTTGCGATTACAAATCGTCAAAGGCCTATATTATTGGGGAAGTCCTTCACCCGAGCACTTTGGGTGCGGCACTTAGATCGTAGGCGTAGTCGTCATAAATATAATCTACGAATCAGTTCGTACTTTGTTGCAACTGTCAAATGGATGATCTTACCCCTACAGTACAGGTCGTAAAATATGTATAGAAATCACAAATTGCATAAGTCGGTCCTCAGCTTTGACGTATGGAAAACTAAAACGTACCAAACATTTGTTTACGCCTTTTCATACAAGACTTTATTATTACATTGAATAAGATACGATACACGGGGGATATGAGGAATTTAAAAGGGCCATTTGCCATGGTATTGTTATTGAATGCTGAGAATGTTCATTACTATATATATTGGCTGGTTTTTTTTCGAATAAAGTCGCGTCAATTCCCATTTAATCCTCGTCACATATCATCAGGCTAGACAGAGACCCCCAGCACGTATTTTATATCCCAAGCGATATAAAAAGCAGTCAACAGTAACGGAGGTCAATTATTCCATAAGAAAGGTCGTCGTACTATATAGATCACTTAAATGTTGGGTACTTGCCAATGTAGTTCGCATAACGTTTCTATAAAAACAAGTGGATGCTACCATAGCAACAGGAGTGTAAACAAGTCACATTTAAACACGGCACAATTTTTAATCATATAAAAAGCATTGCACACAATGTCTGTAACATAACGTCGGGATTGGAAGGAAAATAAACGTGCGCACATTTATCGAGTTCAGTAGACAGCGTGCCTGTGATATCGACAGGAGACCTGTCGTCTATACGTCGCTATTTTCATTTCCTAGACTGAATGGTAGGGTTGTCAGGTACAGCTACAAAAAAAATATGTAACGAATTGATAGGGTTTTTTTGTAGTGACGAAAAAAAAACTAAATGTCAGGGTTAAAATAACTGTCAGATTTTTAAAAAATGATCTCAGCTAGTAAACCGAGGTCTGCTCTAACTTGATCTATCTAGGTGAGGCCACAAGGCTCAAACCTTTCTAAGTTTTAGTGTGTTTGAAGACCCTTATAGGACCACCGCGCGGTCCAGTCAAGAGACGGGGCATCGATGTGAGCGCGGGGCTTCTAATTTCCTCCCTGTCAATTACGGGACTGACGGTCGGAAGCAAGGTCTTCGCCACCTACGTCGGAGGCGGTGTGGAGTCCGTGTGTGGGTGTGCTGTGTATTACGGATGGATGCCTCAGGTGGGAGAGGGAAACGATTATTGACAATCGTGATAGGATCTGGAGGATCTAGGAGGACGTTCCGTTTCCGTGATTTTGGCTCTTTCGAAGAACCTTTCAAATACATCTTTAAAATGTTGATCTACAGAAGGTAGCTCAGCTATGAGCTCGATTTCTCTATGAAGATCCACGTTACGCCATCCTGTTACTGTTATTAGAATAGGTTCTGTATTTTTAACCTACTTCAAAAAAAGAGGAGGTTCTTAATTCGTCTGTATGTTTTTTTTTTATGTATGTGACACGATTACTCCGCCGTTTGAGAATGGATTTCGATGGTTATTTTTTTGTTTGAAAGCCGGTGCTTCCAATTTGGTCGCATATTAATATTATAAAGATTTGACTAGCCGTTTTTTAGTTATTCCCAATAATGCTTGGTTTCTTTTACCTCGATGATATGCCGATGTGCTCATTTTATTACTTGTCGATGTAACAATTATATAGAATGCTTTGGTAGCACACCATAGTATGTCGCGGTCATCGTAATCATCATCATCGTCCTTTATCGGTCCACTGCTGAACATAGGCCTCCTTCAATGAACGTCAAGACGACGAATTTCGGAATCACAAAAAATTAAGAAATAAAAACATATTACAAAAAAATAAAACCGACTTCAAAAATACTAAACTAAAAAGTAATAAAATAACTGTGTTTCTTTAATTTTTGTGCTTACAACTTATAATCAACTTAATCTTCTACTAATGTACAAACTTTGCGTTTACCACGTCATTATAGGTTCTTTTCGAGTCGGTGTCAGCCAAGGTAGGTACGTAGGGTACAGCAACCAATACGACACCGACTCCAAAGGTGCCGGGACCAAGCCCTGGGGTACCCCTGCCCTTATGTGCCGTAACGTAAATAAGCTAATAGGCCAATAACTAGTCGGTCCATTTCGATTCATTATTATAAATATCGCCTTAATGGTATAAATAACAACTGCAAATTCAAATTTATTTATTAGCTTTATAAATAATGCATAATATGTAGATTTACCAAGGTTATACTCCAATTATTAATCAACATTACCAATGAATAGCACATCCGTTTAGCGCTACCGGAAGTCTATTATTTCAATTACTTTCATTGATGCATTTAGATAGTTTTACGGCGTCACATCCGGCCGGTGCTGCCAGTGGTTTGTGAAAATATTTATTCGACTACATAATTCTAGCAATGTCACCAAGCCGTTTGCGCATAAGTATTTAAGAATCAAAGGGTTGATAAGAAATTCAAACTTCTTCATTCTCAATTAATGGTTAGCAGTCATTCCCTACCCATTAGGCCTGTGGCCTTGGCAATGCGTACAAAAGGCGTGTCTTGTATTGATTTTTTTAATAGTCCATGCTGTGACAGAATACAAGCACTATTTCTATGTAATAAAATATATATTTTACGGAGCTATTAAAATAGAAGATAATTGCAAGAGGGTTAAAAGTATAATGAAGTCTGGCAGAGAAGATAAGCGGTTTGATGTAACGACGGTTTCTTTATTAATTTAACTACAATCAGTTATTCTTAATATAAATACGAAAGCAAGGTTCTTTGTTTGTAGGTAATGCCTAAATAGCAAATCAGTCTTATATGAAATTAAGGGATCATATAAGGTTATAGACAGGCGCAAACCTAGGTTAACGCGAGCAAAGCTGGGGGCAACAACTAGTGTTGTGTTAGGTTAAAACTAATTGTGGATAATTAATTAAATGTATTCATTCGCTATAATCACCATACAAAGGCTCTCATTTATACTGTTTATGGATGGTATTTAAAATGGAAAGGGCGATAGGATGAAAGTGAAACCTTTTTGTGCATTTATTGTGCAACAAGCAAAACAAAAGCTTAACCGATATATATGTTTTTTTTACACTTTTCTTGATCCACCTTGTAAATAACTGAATACATACAATAAATCTTCAACATCTGTAGATTATGGTTTAAAGAAACGAATAAGTACTTTGACTTTAGTCAATATACTAATAATATGTCTTAAAATCTTTCATCATCATCATCGTTATTTTTGACATAGTTTCAATGTATGCACGGCGGCCGATTTCCTTTACTTACTTCATTGAATCATTTCTAATAGATGCGCTTCAAACTGCAACCTAAATAAAAATTCTACCCCTGTATAGACTGTGAGATCGTTGTCATCCTCAACAGAACATGGAAACATGTGTACATTCAATATTATAATATTTATTGATAAAGGTCCTTTTTTGAATTTAAGATTGCCTGATAGAAATATTATAATTGTAAAACTGATGTTATAGTAAGTACAGAAATTTTAGGTATAGGTAAACTAGTTTAATATTGATAGAAAGTTTTCCTGATTGACTCTATCACCTGTGTAGTATTAGTATTTACATACGAATTTTTATCATATGAAACCAATCTTACAAGGCTACACATTCTTGACAGTCTCATCTCATTTACTTTAGATTAGTTTATTGCTCCTTTAAATGTAGTTCTTAATATTATATGCTATGACGGGCAAGAGGTTCATACATGAATATGCATATCCTTCCATCTATTGAAGAATTGATAAAACGAATCTCTACATTATCTTTAATCAAAATATAAAATACGAAACGGTTGATATCAAAATAGTCTGTCACATAATTTCCGATCGCGTTAGTAAAATTTGATTGAAAATTTGTGTACCCAAATACCTTACTATAGGGTAAAGCACCCATTTATTGGCACTTTAAGCAATACTGTATCTTAACTTATTAAAATTTACAATATTTAGGTGCAAACTTCGTAATAATCTATTGATATATTTCGATGTAATGTGGAAACTACACTTAATTCGTTATTTTTCAATATTTTTTATTATTATTTTGAAATTAGCCATTAAAAATGTTTTTCTAAATAACTCTTATACTATTTATTAGCAACATTTGTCATATTATTTGGCACGTTTTGATCCAATTACAGACACCTCTGTTTTTTAAACATTCTGACTTCATTGGTTCGAAAGCAAATACGTCTGCTGGTTGCAAAACTTCTATGCCATACGGACAATATTTACTTTGAGAAAATTTCAGTTACTTTATACGTGCTGTCTTATGACCATCAACAACATAAATTGTCAGTCTACTTTTAGTTAAATTTGTCGATGAAGTATATTTTCAATATATTATGACTTAATGATGTCATTTTTCATCCATCCAAATCGGAAAGCCCAATTCTTCGATTAAGAGGAATTTTAGAGTGCAACTCAATTGCTAAAAACCTTATAAATTCTTTTATGATATTTTTAAGATATCATTTTAATTGTTCTGTATAAAATATTGCTCCTTGTCATCAAACCATCATGTCTAAGATCAACTTTTGCAACTTGGGAAGTTTTAAAAGTTCTCTGGAGTTCGAATTGATAGCTGGATGACGAATATCACTTTTCTTGAAAAATCAGTGACCTGGTCGTATTTCCGCCTTGGAAAGCCTGCTGCTGTCATTGGTAATCACCATAAATGATCACTAAAACACAAAGGTAACTTCCCAAAATCTTAAGTAACTGCTTGTGAAACACAAAACTAGTTGTGAATTGAACAAAATAAAAAATAAAATCTAATGTTCTTAGTTGAGTGTTGGCAGTATTTAAAGAGAAGAAACCAATGCATTTGTTTATTATTGGTGTACCGTTTACTGAATTAGATCCTTATTATTTTGACAAGTCCTTTACCATTAAGACTAGTGGGACAAGTGAAAAATTCAAATAACCATATTATTGGCACTAATGGCACAAAAGTAATTTGATGAAATTATAGTCTCTCCTCATATTTATTATTTAACACAGTATATTATTGTTTTCTATTTGAGTTGTTATATGACTAAAAAATTACATTAAAAGAAGCGGGAACGTACTTGTGACTCGAAATGACATTTTCGAATCGCCTGGATATTATTTATTTGTATTCAAATATACTGGAACTTGTCTGTGAGGTTTATAGTGAAGCGTTTTGAAAGTTGCCAATTATTATTAATAGCAAGGACAAAACTGTATGATGTAGCGCCCGGCTACCTCTGACGTTCGTTGACAAAGTGTAAGAAAACGAAATTGTTTTGCTTATAAAATAAAAAAGAGAGAAAGAGAGAACAGGAGATTAATAGTCCATAGTTTGATCTGAAAGTAATCTAAATCTTGTATGTATTTTTGACGTGACAACGTCTTATCCATAGACTGCACTAAAAGTATCGGGAATGGAATATTTCCACTGTTCCTGTCATATTAAAACAACTTTTAACACAAAAAGAGTGTGTTGACCGGATGATTTCTGCATTTGGTGATGAAGCCCCATCCAAAACCACAATTTATCGCTGGTTTGCTGAATTTCAACGTGGACGTGTCAACCTCAGTGATGATCCCCGTCAAGGTCGTCCAAAAACTGCAGTCGCCCAAGAAAACGTTGATGCTGTGCGTAAGCTGATTGAGGAAAATCGACATGTGACATACCACGAAATTCAGGCAACTTTAGACATTGGCATGAGACAAATACAAATAATCTTGCATGCACAATTAGGTGTAAAAAAGTTGTTTTCCCGATGGATACCGCATTTGCTCTGTGAAGAGCAAAAAGCGGCTCGCGTTACTTGGTGCGTCAGAACTCTCGAAAGATTCCACGCAGGATCCTCAAATGCTGTATACAACATCGTATCAGGTGACGAATCCTGGATATATGCGTACGAACCCGAAACAAAAAACCAGTCACGAGTTTGGGTGTTCGAAAATGAGTTAAAGCCAACAAAAATTGTTTGTTCACGGAGTGTTGCAAAAAAAAATGGTGGCCACGTTTGTCTCCAAACCGGCCATGTTGCGACTATTCCTCTTGAGGGACAAAGAACGGTTAATACAGAAATAGTATGCTAGCATTTGTTTGCCACAGGTCGTTTCTGAACTCCGTAAGGAGAAATGCAACCGCCGCTTCATCCTCCATCACGACAATGCGAGTTCTCACACCGCGCACAGAACAAAAGAGTTTTTAGAGCAAGAAAACATAGAATTATTAGACCATCCGCCATACAGCCTCGACCTAAGCCCTTTGGTCAGAGATTTTCATCGCCTGAAGAAGCTGTGGACGCCTACAAAACGGCCATTTTGGGGACCCCAACTACCGAATGGAATGGTTGCTTCAATGATTGGTTCCATCGTATGGAAATATGTTTCAAATTTTTTAGAGCAAGAAAACATAGAATTATTAGACCATCCGCCGTACAGCCCCGACCTAAGCCCTAATGATTTCTATACTTTCCCTAAAATAAAGAATAAATTGCGTGGTCAGATTTTCATCGCCTGAAGAAGAAGCTACAAAACGGCCATTTTGCAGACCCCAACTTCCGAATGGAATGGTTGCTTCAATGATTGGTTCCATCGTATGGAAAAATGTGTAAAATTTCGCGGGAATACTTCGAAAAGCAATAAATACATTTTTAAATAGTAATGTTGTGTCACTTCCTTGATTCCCGAAATTTTCAGTGCCGCCCTCGTAATTCGACGGAGCCGGCTGCAAGAACAAAAAAAATTGACGCATGCGGCGTTTCCATTTTCTTATGACGACGTTGTCACGTTCAACTATCGTCGGTAAGACGACTTTACAGATAACCGATTTTTGATTTTTTACGAATACTTTACTACCTTTCCAAGCTACTAAAATTTTAAATTTAATTGACCACCCATTTCTCTTAGTCTTCATAAAATATTTCACGGCTTGCTTTATATCTTTGAGTGGCTTCTAAAAATAGTCTGAGAGTTAGTAATACTTTCAGAAAAATATATTTACGGGACATGAGAAATTTATAAAATGTTTTGCTAGTTTTGATATTTGGAAAGTTCACATTCTTATGGGACGGCAATATTTTAGAGTCTCTCCGTCCAACTATCAGAATTGTAGCTTTATATTTTGTCCATCATTTAATAATATAATATATATGCTTATTTTAGTACTTATGTTTTTTCGAATCTTACTTCGTGAACATAAATCTCTGTACCTCAGAAGCGCGCTTGGATTCTAATACATTGTTAAAGTTCATAACGAGAATGCAGAAAGGTAATGCCAATGTACATACAAAAAGTTAAATTTTTACTAACGGTCTATTGTCGACCTCTGGACGAATTTATTGTTACGCTAAGAATTCATCATATTCAGTAGTAGATTTTACGATTTATACCATTGCGCTGCCGCTGCCTTCTCTAATAATAATAAGTATGTAAGAATTCCTACAAAGAGCTACTGCATAATTCAAAAGTATCGCAAATAACTACTAGCTGGTACCAGAAGTCGAAGTTGATGGTGAAATATGAAGCATAAGACAACGAAAGAGAGGTACAATTTTGGAATACCGCCCACCATGCCCCAGCCCATAGCAGTTACTTAGGTTCTTTTACTGTTTATATTTCAGCTGAAGGGAGAAAGATAGATATTAAAGGTCTATTTGAAGTAAGTTCGATATAGTCGGACAGTGCCTTTAATTCTGTGCGTAATGTAGATAAGACAAGATTTGGTTTTTTTTGCAGTAATACACAAAATCTTAAATGTAATTTTTAGTAAAGCACTTTTAATATTGTGGCCCAGAATGACGTCGCGCTGCTACATACAAAAATGCTAACTATAGTACATATCCAAACCGATTTCTCATGTTAAATTTAATTAAAATAAGTTTAGGTAATCAAGAAGTCCATCGTGGACAAACAACGTAACACGAAATTTTTATAAAATAAACATTATGAAATTGTTCTAATTTTTGAAAATATTTGCTTCGTAAATTGTTGGAAAGAAATTTAAAATTTGAGAAAGAACATTTATTTCTGTAAGATATAAGAATAATGATTTCGCAAGAAGAATGTGTTTTTCATGTAACTCCACTGTGAATGACATGATCTCATTAAGCGAACACAGGAGGAAGGAAGGAACTTATTTGAGACTTGTATGGAAGCATTCTCTCTTTTATAACTAAACATTTTAAATCTGTTTTTTTACCACACCTTTTCTTATTTTTTTGTTTTTGACGTGACAACGTCTTAAATTAGGTTGCGGCTGGGAGTCACTTATGAAAAAGTGTAACGCTCGGTAACGTTACGATGAGTCACCGAAACGATGTCACGTAAAATCTTCGCCCGTAAAACCGACTTTACAGGCAACCATTTTTTTTTTGACGTATTTCAAGTGTACGAGTGGTTACCTACGAAATAAAGATATTTTGATTTGATTGATTGATTTGATTTGAGTGCTTTATTTATACAATGGATTAGCTAAAGCTTGGTCCCCGTGGAACATATTTACGACTAAGCCAATGGAGAACGAGACAAGCTAGTGACGATCAAGATATTTATTTTAATTATCTTCAGTAAATGTGTTTGTGGTTGCAGTTGCAGTTAAACGTCTGGATAGGCTAAACTTAATAATTGATAAATTTATAATCAGTTTTTAGGGTTCCGTCGCGAAATGGCAAAAAACGGAACCCTTATAAATTCGTCATGTCTGTCTATCTGTCCGTCCGTATGTCACAGCCACTTTCTTCCGAAACTATAAGAGCTATACTGTTGAAACTTAGTAAGTAGATGTATTCTGTGAACCGCATTAAGATTTTGACACAAAAATAGAAAAAAAAAAAACAATAAATTTTGTGGGTGCCCATACTTAGAACTAAAACTCAATTTTTTTTTTGTCATCAAACCCATCCCAGTGTGGGGTATCTATAGATAGGTCTTCTAAAATGATATTGAGGTTTCTAATACCATTTTATTCTAAACTGAATAGTTTGCACGAGCGACACTTCCAAAGTGGAAAAATGTGTCCCCCCCTGTAAATTCTTAGATAAGAGAATGATAAATCTAAAAAAAATATATGATGTACATTACTATGCAAACTTCCACCGAAAATTGGTTTGAACAAGATCTAGTAAGTAAATTTTTTATACGTCATAAATAGTAAACCGAAATTTACCTTTCATGCAATCAACTCAAATATATAAAAAAACATTTAATTCCATAAACATAAACCTTAATTTTTGTTAAAGTGTCTTATGTTGTATAATATGTAATGGTACGGAACCCTTTGTGCGAGAGTCCGACTAGCACTTGGCCGGATTTTTCTGGATAAAAATCTCCCACGTACCTTAGACTCTTCTCTCTAAAGAATCTGGATGCTCTTTTGAATTTTTCATCTCGACAAGAAGTTATAATTTTTGTCATTACCTAATGTGTGAGCTACCTTTGGTTGGGTTTTGGGACAGAATTAAAAAAATTTGAAATTTCCACAAAAAATATAAGGTTAAATTTAAAAAATAATTGACGCCTAAAAGTAACATCAATTGATATTAACGACATAAGCAGGTGAAAAGTAACTTATCTGCTTCACCTTTCAGACCTATCACGAATTTCGCAACTTGCTTAGAACGAGAGATATTGACATTTTTTAATATTCGGTTTTAATTTTTTTTCTCAATAACTCTACCAAAATGGGAAAAGTTATAAAGATGAATTTAAGATCTTTAGTTATTCTATCTATCATAAAATCAAAAATCAAAATCAAAATCAAATTTTTTTTATTCAAAATAGTACTAATACAGTATCTTTTTGAACGTCAATTGAATCTACCACCGGTTCCAAGGTAAGCCCACTGAGAAGAACCGGCGAAACAAACTCAGTGGAACTAATCTTTTCAAATAATATTTTATATTAATAACAATTTTAACATCTTATCTTGAAATGCCCGGGAGGAACGCCTTATTCCCAGGGTGTGGTATCTTCCATGAAATCTTTTACTTTATAATATGCTTTACCACACAAACGTTCTTTAACAACTTTTTTGAATTTTTTTATGGAGAGCTTTTGAACGTTTTCTGGGATCATATTGTAAAAGCGTATACAGTTGCCTTTAAAAGAATTGCTTACTTTCGAAAGTCTAATCATTGGTGCATGTAACCTGTGTCTATTACGTGTATTCCTACTATGAATATCACTTTTCTTACAAAATTCATTTATGTTTTTACGGACATACAGTAAATTTTCTAAGATGTATTGAGAGGTGACAGTCAGAATTCCTATTTCTTTAAATTTTATATTTTTTTATAATTTTATACTTTAAAAATAAAAATCCCACATCCCATACTCGTGGAGTCTAGATACTATAGCCTATTTTAGTTATAACCGGGTTTTTTGTCGTCAGGGTTGTCACGCTTTCAAATAATAAAAATACTTATCCGGATACCTTTTTTTTTTTAATTTTTTTTTATAGAAGAGGGGGCAAACGGACAGTCGGTTCACCTGATGGTAAGTGAATAGCGACATCCACAGACACCCGCTATACCAGGAGATCAGCAGATGCGTTGCCGGCCTTTTAGATGTGAGTATGCTCTTTTCTTGAAGGTCCCTACGTCGTATCGGTTCGGAAACACCATAGGTGGCAGCTGATTCCATATATTTGTAGTGCGAGGCAGGAAATGCCGTAAAAATCTAGATGTTGTGGATTTCCGGACATCAAGATGGTGTGGGTGAAATTTGGAATTCTTACGCGATGTCCGGTGGTGGAATTCTGCCGCAGGTATTAATCCGAACAATTCCTCAGAACACTCCCCGTGGTAGATGCGGTAGAAGATGCAGAGCGATCTGACATCTCTACGCAGCGCCAAGGAATCAAGCCGATTGGAGACACATTATCATCGACGATTCGAGCCGCCTGGCGTTGGACGCGGTCAAATGGAAGGAGCTGATATTGGGGCGCTCCAGCCCAGAGGTGAGAGCAGTATTCCATGTGAGGCCGGATCTGCACCTTGTATAATTGAAGGCGGTGTGAAGGCATGAAATACTGCTTCGCCCTATTGAGCACGCCAAGTTTCTTAGAGGCTAGTTTAGCCTTTCCTTCCAAATGACCACGAAACTGCACATCACTCGATATGTCGACGCCAAGTATCCCAATGCTGGCTGCGGCAGTTAGGGGAGTGCCTTCAAATCGTAGAGGAACGACGAAGGGTGATTTTTTGGGGGTAAACGCGCAAACTTGTGTCTTGTTGGGGTTAAATTGGACCAGGTTAAGTCGTCCCCATTCCGAGACTTTGGTCAACAGAGACTCGATTTCAGACACAAGTTTATTCCGACACTCATCGACTTGTTTGCAGCATATCATTGATATGCAGAAGAAACAGGGTTGGAGATAGTACACAGCCTTGCGGAACACCAGCATTAACAGACTTGAGGTCCGAGCATGTACCGTCGACAACGACCTTGATGCTCCTGTCTGCTAAAAAACTGGTGATCCACTTACATAATTTCTCGGGAAGCCCATATGATGGTAGCTTCGCTAGAAGTGCTTTATGCCACACCCGATCAAAGGCCTTCGCTATGTCCAAACTAACCGCCAGCGCTTCCCCCTTGCTCTCAACTGCCTCCGCCCATCGATGCGTTAGGAATACTAGAAGATCACCAGCTGAACGATTCCGTTGAAAGCCATATTGGCGATCGCTAATCAGCTGGTGCTCCTCCAAATACCGCCGGAGCTGGCAGTTAATTATGGATTCCATAATCTTTGAGAACAAGGAAGTTATGGCTAATGGTCTGTAGTTGGACGGGTCTGAGCGGTCCCCTTTCTTAGGGATCGGGTGTACCAAAGCTGTCTTCCACGAGCATGGGACGACGCCTAATGAGATACTTGTTTCTTATAGGCATGTCATTAAAGATAGATTTACAAAATGAGACTGACATAAATAATATAAATGGCGGTCTAACTGTTAAAAACGATTTCTTTTTAATTAATTTAATTAAGTTCTCAAGTGCTATCATTAAAGACAAAATATGCAAAAAAATTTGCAAAGTCCTGTTCTGCCATATAACAAATCTTCAAGCTATCTTCTCTTCTAAATATAACTTGGCATGTTCTTATTGTTTTTTTGCAAGATTTTTAGAATAGTTAATTGTGTTGAAAGTTGAAATTTACCAGGTTATATTTGGGAGCAAAGATCGCTTGAAGATTTGTAATATGGCAGAAGAACTTTGCAATTTCACATTAATGGGAAAAATATTGCACATTAATGTGAAAAATATTGCAAAGTTCTTATGCCATAAAATATATTTTACTCGTAGATTTTTATTGGTTTACAATACATTGAAATCAGTGTAAATTCATTCCAGTGATACGTTTTGTGTGGCATGGGAAGTGGTCCAGCCTCGTAGACGTGAGGCATTTACTTAAAACCCCATGTTAATACATTTATCGTTGAGGAACATGGATGAGGCACCATGGAGCCGTTCCATACCCATGTGGCCACTTTGCCCCAGCAGGGCTTGACCCAACCTGCTGGGGGATTTCCGTCTGTTTACTATTAGAAGGGGATGAGGGCGCCTACCCTCATGCTGGTAAGCGGGTGACATTTGAAGCTGCAGATAGCGCCGCAGCCGGCTCTCTTCAGCCTCCGGAAATGACCGAAAGTTACTAATTTCCTTGTGTAATTACCAAAAATATATTGCGATAAGACATGTATCTTATACTAATATGTTTGAAAATCGCGAATATTTTAAACACTCGCAAGGAAAGGGAAGCATTTGTAACCTATAGGTAACTTGCCGTTTTACATGAAATCATGAAATTCAGCATTGTAGTAGATTGGGCAACAAAGGAAACAATCAGAAACAACGAATTGTTCGTCAGCATGCTAGTTATTAGCAAACAAAGTTAGTGGTACGGCTAGTTTAGAACACTACGTATAAAACTAGGTGCATAATATATAAGTGTTTTTAACCGACTTCAAAAAAAAGGAGGTTCTCAATTCGTCTGTATGTTTTGTTATTTTTTTATGTATGCGACACGATTACTCCGCCGTTTGTGCATGGATTTTGATGGTTATTTTTTTGTTTGAAAGCTGGTGTTTCCAATTTGGTCCCATGTTCATTTTATTATGATTTGACAAGCCGTTTTTTAGTTATTCCCAATAATGACTATTTTGTTGGTTTGTTTACCTTGATGATATTATCATTTTATTACATGTCGATGTAACAATTATACAGCCTGATTTTTTGAAGAACGGACATAATCATGGACGTAATAGAACTTGGTTTCACCAATCAAAGAAAATTATATACACCAAAAAAAAAAAAAAAATAACAAAATATAGACAATGTAAATAATGCATTGTTGGCCTTAGAATATGGTCACCCTATTGTATTATCACGTGCATTTTACGCGCTAAATTTAGACAGACGGTGTGGTGGTAGCTTGGTAGGTATAAAATAATCGAATGAACTATGACAAGTGGTAAATAAATAATGTATGTAATGTAAAGTAAATATGATCTCATTTTTCCTTCATACTTTGATCCTGGCTTAGGACAGGCAAAACTACCTAGGTACTAAAGTAATGATACAAGTTAATTTAATTAAATTGATTTATCTTTATCGTTAATCCTTTGTATTACGAATTTGAGACACATTTGATTTTTCATTCTGTCTGGTTGCGCGCGTGCTTAACGAAAGCCAAGGGGTTAATGTATTCACATGACGTTAGATAAAAGAAACTGTAGCACCTATCTACTTCTGGCGCATTAAAAAAATGGAATCATACTATTTACAACAATTGAAAATAAGATATTTACACAACCTACATAACTACTAAATTAATCTAAGTAAATTAGTACCTCCCCGGTCAACACATAGTTCGGTACGTTTGCGCATATTGTCTTTGACACGGTTTAGTACAAATGGATCACTTTTCACAGTCTCAAACGCTGTTGTTATCCGTGTTTTTAATTCTTCCCTATCTGCGTACTCTGACACATAGACTAGGCGTTTGATCTCGCCCCACAGATAAAAGTCTAAGGGTGTTAAATCAGGTGAACGAGCCGGCCAAGACACGGGACCTCCACGACCTATCCACCTCTCGCCAAACTGACAATTGTGATACTCACGAACACGAAGCTGGTAATGCGCGGGAGCACCGTCGTGCTGGTACTTGGTAGTAGAGGTTACGGTGATAGATGAGAGGCACGTCATCCAACATATCATTCACCACATTTGACACAAGGTACGCGACGATTCGGAAACCTTTCGCGGTTTCCGAATCGTCGCGTAGTCTATCGCACAACGTACACTGTCACCAGATAAAGCATAAGCTCTTACCATCTCCCAATATTCTCCATTTGAAAATTCATTCGACATGATTTAATACGTAATTAGTAATTACGTATTATACGCGACACGCGGTTGACACAAACAAAACATACGCTCCGGACAATGACACGTATCGCACTGGCCTTTCTTTGTGAAAAGCCGACAGTCGACACCGGTCACCGGCCATCGCGCGCCGTGTTTCTTAGGCCCCGTGCGCACGAGCGTTTTTTGACCGACCGTTAAAATAGAGTTTGAATGGGACAAATGGATAACCATGTATCTGTTCACACGAAAGCGTTTTTAAAGTGAGGCGCATTTTTGTCAAGTGCTGTTGGATTTTCGACCTTGTGTTTGGCGTTAAATCGAATTGAGCATACCAAAACTCCAAAGTCGGGTTTTACCGCGACACTTTTAAAACGCTCGTGCGAACGGGGCCTTAGGTATGGCTCGCGGTAGAACGTTCGGCCACTTTATTTTGTGGTTCGGCGTATTTGATGCATCGTATCTTACCTATTTCATAATACTGTGTTTACTTTTTTTCCCCCCCGGACCTCTGAGGAGTTCAGACGTGTCTAAGGAAATCCGTATTGAATTTTTATTTCGAAATTTAATTAAAATTTACACTCAAAAATAGTTTTGGAAAAATAAGATATCATAAACTGTGAGGAGTTCTTCAATACGACCGAGTGGCGGGGACTGGGGTGAGTCATTTCCCTACCCTACTACATCGGCAACGGCAACTACGTCACACGTGCTTGACCCGCCCACTGCTCCTGCGCATCGACCAAGGGGGCGGCGCCTACGACCCGCGCGCTATTGGTTGCATCGTGACGTCTTCGCGTCCTGCCCACAACTAACTCGCATAGAAGCCGAGGGCGGTGATACCTGACTAGTGGATGAATGAACTCCTTTGCTCTTTGTATTTTCTGATCGCCTGGTACATTTGTTCGCTCGAGTCGTCGATTATTATTTACATATTTTTCGAGATAAGTAAAAATGTCTTGCCACGGGTGTAGTTCTGCGCTAAGAGAGAATAATTATTTGAAATGTAATGGTTGCAAATCAGAGTATTGTTTCGCATGCCTTAACTTAACTGATGATTCAAGTAAGTTACCTACACCGGAACAAATAAAATCATTAAGTTGCCCCTACTGTCGGAACGTCACGCGGCGCATAAATAATGACGACACGCCTTGCCGCCCGAGATATCAAAAAGGGCAGGCGCAATCGATAAATGTTTCTTTTTGCGACGTGACTCATAACAACACTGCTAATACTAGTGTTGGTATCTCCACGGACACCGGGCTAGCAAAGGAGCCCGTTACGATGGAAAGTATTAGCAAACTTTTTGACTTAAAGATGGCGCCAGACTCCACAATTATGATAAATTTGAGAGCAGCACTTAATAAGGACATCGAAAAAATGGTGGCTGTGCACGTCAACAGAGCAATCGAGAACTTGAAGACTGATTTCTCATCTACCACGGACTATTTGGCCGCTGAGCAAGCAGATTTAAGATCCGAGATTAGACAAAAGGACAACCTTGTTAAGCAGTTGCAAACTGACATATCAAAATGTCAAAATTCACTTGCTAAATATCAGTCACGAATTCAAACTATTGAAAAAATCTCACGCGACATGAATATTGAGGTACATGAGGTGCCAGAGAACAAAAACGAAAACTTACCTGGCATTTTCAGAAAACTCTGCGAGTGCTTGCAGGTTGACATTCCTGAAAACGATGTAAAAGCCTGTCGTCGAGTTTCGAAAATGAATCCTTCGTCTGGGCGACCACGCAATATTCTTGTTACTCTTTCATCTCAGAGACAACGTGATTTGGTTCTATCGTCGGTCACTCGTTTCAACAAAGCTCATCCTAGAGATAGACTCGCCTCTACACACATTGGCTTTACGGGAGAAACCCGCAGGATTTATGTGGCTGAACACCTTTCGCCAGAAACAAAGGAAGTGCACAGTGTGGCGAGGAAATTTTGCAGAGACAATAATTTTAAGTATGTATGGGTTCGTTTCGGGCAAGTGTATATACGTAAAGATGAACAAAGTCAAGCACAGCACATCAAAACCATTGAATGTCTCAACAAGCTATTTTAAAATTTATTGTTTTCTCTCACTATAAAAATAGTATTTGTATACTGATTCTGATGAAAAACATTATGATTAGTATGTATTATCAAAATATTAATGGAATGCGAACTAAGTTATCACAATTTTATCGAAATCTGTTGAATTCCAACTATGACGTCATATGCCTGACGGAAACCAACTTGAATAATAATATCTTCGATGGAGAAGTCGTTGACTCCCGCTATAACATCTTTAGAAGAGATCGCGATGACATTAACTCTTCTAAAGAGGACGGCGGTGGCGTCCTTATAGCAGTAAAGAAATCATTCCAAGTTCTCCGACAGGCATATTGGGACAGCAATTTGGAGGATCTCTGGATATCAATTATACCGAAAAATTGTAATGCCCCTAAAATCAATATATGTGTCTGTTACCTTCCTCCTGAATTAAATTGTTTTAAGAGAGATGAATTTTATTCTAATTGTCAAAAGATATTGTTGAATCACTGTATAGATGACAAAAATATAATCGTTGGAGATTTTAATACACCTGAATATTCTCCTGTCTCTTCTGATACTGACGGGCCATCTTTCACCTCACAAAGTAAAAAACTACTACTCTTACAGGAATTTATGTCAATTTGCAATCTTCACCAGGGTAACCGCACCCCTAATGAAAAAGGCCGATATCTTGACTTAGTACTATCATCAGAAAATTCGTTGACAGTTACAGAGGCAGATACGCTGAGTTTGAAAGATAGACACCACCCTGCTTTGGAATTTGAATTCCCCTCTTTATGTAATACTCCAAAAAATCTAAAACTTAATAACAAAAAACGTTTGAACTTCGCAAGATGTGATTATGACAGCATAAGATATGACTTGGAGTTATTGGACTGGCACAATCTTTTATCGAGCTCTGACGTAGATGAATGTGTAAACATTTTTTATGAACAACTCTTTGTAATTATTAACAAATATACGCC
The DNA here is from genome assembly GCA_963853865.1 of Helleia helle. NCBI lineage: Eukaryota > Metazoa > Arthropoda > Insecta > Lepidoptera > Lycaenidae > Helleia > Helleia helle. The sequence continues at coordinate 16,705,982 of OY971420.1, forward strand.
ATTAACAGCTATGAGATCTAATAAATATCCCGTTTGGTACAGCAAACCCTTAATAAAATGTATCGAAGAAAAAAATAAATACCACAAACTTTATAAAAAATTCAATAACCCCCGAGATTACGACGTGTTCACTTTACTGCGAGCTAGAGCCAAAAAAATGATAGATCATTGTTATAAAAGTTATGTTGCCTCTATTGAAGAATCAATGACTGACAATATAAAGTCATTCTGGACTTATGTGAATAATAAAAAGGGCCGAGTCTCTATTCCAAATGTCATGCAGTTTGGCAACTTTTCTTCTTCGACCGGCCGGGGTGTGTGTGAGCTGTTTTCAGGGTACTTTGCTTCGGTGTTTGAATCGGATCAGCAACTTAGTAACTCCTCTGCTACGAGTAACAATAATTTAGAGTCACCTGAGTGTAGTGCCATGGACTCCATGTCTCACATTAATATATCTGACAGGGACATCATGACGAAGATCAAGCTTCTTGATGCAAGTAAAGGAGCCGGTCCTGACCAAATACCTCCTTCATTTGTTAAACATTGTGGAAAGGAGCTATGCACACCATTAAGCATCATATTTAACAAATCCCTTACAAATGGAGTTTTTCCCAGTCGTTGGAAGATAGCACATATTGTACCCATTTTCAAAAACGGAGACAAGTCGCGCTGCGAAAATTACAGACCCATAAGTATTTTGTCATGTTTCGCAAAGCTTTTCGAGTCCCTAGTACACACTCAGTTATACAGCCATTTTAAGCCTCTGATACCCGAAAATCAACATGGATTCATTAAGGGTAGATCAACTGTCACAAATCTTCTTGTATATAAAAACTACCTGTGCAAGGCTTTTGCCACAGGGGGTCAGGTTGACTCTATCTACACAGATTTCTCGAAGGCCTTCGATAAAGTGAGTCATAGACTACTTTGTAACAAACTCGCCACCTGTGGTATTCACGGTAGTCTCCTTCGCTGGTTGGCCTCCTATTTGAATAAGAGAAGTCAGTTGGTGGCTTTGAGAGGATACACTTCGACCCCCACTGACATTACGTCAGGCGTGCCCCAGGGGTCACATCTGGGCCCGTTGTTATTTGTTGTCTTCATTAATGACCTTATTAAGAACATATCATGTGAATGTCTATTATACGCCGACGACCTGAAAATATTTAAAACAATAAACTCTTTCAAAGACTGTAATCTTTTACAGAAAGACTTAACTGCTGTTTCTCACTGGTGCAGAAATAATCTAATGTACCTTAATATAGACAAGTGTTTCGTTATTACGTTCACTAACAAGCGTAATGGGATCGTTAATGGGTACAGCATCAACGGCCAGACCCTTGAGAGGTCACATGTTGTCAAAGATCTCGGAATCCTTTTTGATGATAAGCTGACATTTCGCGAACACTACCACCACATAGTGAAAAAAGCGAATCAACTTCTGGGGTTTATTTTTAGATCTACTAAAGACTTCAAGGGCACTCATTCTTTTCTTTACCTTTTCACTACACTCGTCAGAAGCGTTTTGGAATACGGTAGTCCAATATGGTCTCCGCACTACAAAGTTCATATTGATAATATAGAGAGAGTGCAGCGCAAATGCCTACGGATTTTAAGCTACCGCCAACAGTCGAGGCGTAAAACTCCTGATTATGAAGCTCGTCTCATTAATTTTAATGTACAAAAATTGGAAACACGTCGAAGATATTTTGATTTCGTTTACTTTTATAAAATACTTCACTCCATATTAGACGTTCCTACCTTGCTCGCTGAAATAACTTTTAATATCAAATATAGTGCTCGTAGAGCAAATCAAATAGCACTTTTTACTTTACAAGTGTATCAGAATAATACCTCCTTTTACAACCCCCTGGTTAGGATGGCTCGTCAGTGCAATGAAATAGCCAAGGGTAACCAAACCTTTGACGTTTTTCTACCTAAACTAACTCTTTATATTAATTTGATTAAAAGCATACTGTATCACAAGCCGACAGTCTAATCCCAGCGCTTGGACTCTCGGTCTCCTTATATTTTAACCCTATTATATTCTTATTTAGTATTGTTCATTGTACCTATTATTTAGATTACTGTTCTTGTTAAACCTTAAATTGTGTAGACATATTTAACTCCCTTGTAATTTTTCATGTACACACATTTTTGTGGAATGCAACCTAGTTTATAAATGATTGTTTTTGTATAATTTGTTTAGTAATAGTTGTAATCTGTTGTGTGTGATAATAAATAAAAAAAAAAAAAAAAAAAAAAAAAAAAATTCAAGTGTGAAGGATAATTTTGAAAAAAAATAAGACCCCACTTGTGATATATTTTTGGAATCAGGATCTTTAGCTCTATACGCTACTTGAATATGTCCGTTCTTCAAAAAATCAGCCTGTATAGGATGCTTTGGTAGCACACCATAGTATCTCGCGGTCATCGTAATCATCATCATCATCATCACCATCATCATCATCATCCTTTATCCGTCCACTGCTGAACATGCCTCCTTCAATGAACGCCACGACGAATTTCGGAATCACTAAAAATTAAGAAATAAAAACATTTTACAAAAAATTAAAACCGACTTCAAAAATACTAAACTAAAAAGTAATAAAATAAGTTTCTTTAATTTTTGTGCTTACTACATATAAACAACTTAATATTCTACTAATGTACAAACTTTGCGTTTACCACGTCATTATAATTACTTTTGGAGTCGGTGTCGTATTTGTTGCTGTACATTACCTACCTACCTACATTGTGACAACCCTAATAAGAAATAAATAATTGACTGTAACTCATAGACTCCACGAGTATGGGATGTGGGTTATTTATGGTAGATAGAATAATTAAGGATCTTAATTTACATCTTTATAACTTTAACCACTTTGGAAAAACCAAAAATTAAAAAATGTCAATATCTGTCGTTTTTTTTATAGAAGAGGGGGCAAACGGATAGTCGGTTCACTTGATGGTAAGTGAAGAGCGACATCCACAGACACCCGCTACACTAGTGGATTAGCAGGTGCGTTGCCGGCCTTTCAGATATGAGTATGCTCTTTTCTTGAAGGTCCCTAAGTCGTATCGGTTCGGAAAAACCGTAGGAGGCGCCATCGTTCTAAGCAAGTTGCCAAATTCGTGATAGGTCTGAAAGGTGAAGCAGATAAGTTTCTTTTCACCTGCTTATATCGTTAATATCTATTGATGCTACTTTTAGGCGTGCATAATTTTTTTAATTTAACCGGATTTTTTTTTGGAAATTTCAATAATGTATATTTCTGTAACTAAGCACATTTGACACACGGGAGTTCTACTCTAATGTTTTAAATGATTATTTTTTATTCAGTTTCTGTAATAAGAAGCAGATGTCCGAAAAATGGCTCTCATAATAACACTGTGTGTCTTTGTTTAGTTTGTTTATTTACGTTGTTTAATATACGTTGTTTAATTACGTTGTATAATAATAATAATTGTTTATTTACGATTCATCATACTACATTTCTTATTCTGGTTAACAAAACATGTGACATATTGACATGTGAGTAAGTATGGTAACAGAGAGTTGATCCCCTGACGTCCATGCTAGGTTACCCTGTGTTACGGACGTCAGTGGTTCAGTGGTCGGGAAGGTGCGCAGTATTTCTCCACAGTCAATTGTATTATGTATTATTAATTATACAATTTAGTGAATGTTTGTGAGCGTCGAAAATGTGTGATGTGACGTGTGTGTGTGTGTTGCGTGCATACATCATATATATATATGGTTATTGTAACATATTTTCAGTATTATCATAGTCTAAAGTTAGAAGCCAACATTTTAATTTATTTTTACAGTCATGTTTATTTAGCTTATAGATATTTAAAACTTTATTGATTTTATTGTACATTCTTGAGCTTACAGATTTAATTTGCCGCCGCGAAAAACTAGTTTTGCAGGAAATAATAGGACACGGTGGTCTTTGCCTACGTCTATACAAGTCATTACTCAACAATGGAAGAAGAGCATGTTGACGTAAGATAGACCTTAGGATAATAATTTGTCTAGCCGTGAGTGTTTGTGCGTGTTCATAGAGAAGAGTGGTAGGGTATACGGCTTCCCATACAACACCCTGAGGACAGCTCTTTGTGCTCGTTCCAAACATATAAATGACGTTTTAGATGCGCCACCCCAAATGGGTATGCAATAGGAGATGATCGATTCACACAGAGTGGAGTAGACCGTTTTAAGGGTGGAAATATCGGCAGAGTTACGCAGTTTTTTTACAATATAAATAAGTTTTCTTACACGACTAGTTACATATTGCAGATGTTTGTACCAGTTTAGACAATCATCCAGCATGACACCTAAATATTTTATTGCATCAGTCCTGATGAGACTTGGACAATTGCAATTAGAGGAAATGTTGTTATAGATGTGAGCTCTAATGGCAGCAGAATCTAACATCGGTTGTGTTGATCGTCTAATAGCGAAAGTAATATATCTAGTTTTATTTAGGTTTAGCGTAAGTAAATTATCGTTTAACCATTTTCTTGTCCTGTTGAAAGCATGCTCTGCTCGTTTTGTTGTTTCATAGCAATTTGGACCATGAGTAACCAATACGGTATCATCTGCATAGGTATAGATGCGGCAATAAGGGATATGCGTCTCACAGAAATCATTCACGTACATTAAAAATAAAGTTGGGCCCAAAATGCTCCCCTGAGGGACACCGTAGTCAATTTTTGTGTAATTACTAATGTGGTTTGTTATCCTAGTAGATTGGGTACGATTTGATAGATAATCTATGAAAATATTCAAAACCTGACCTCTGACCCCGAGCACTTGTAATTTATTTATCAATAGTGGTACAGAGACAGTGTCAAATGCTTTAGAAAGATCAACGAAGATACCCAGGCACTTTTGCTTTTCGTCAATCTTTTGTACAACGTGTTCGACAAGAGATGCAATAGCATCTTCTGTGGACTTATTTCTTCTGAAGCCAAATTGATTCTGGGATAATAAATTATTGGCACATAAAAAAATCATCAAGGCACAATTAATATTTTTTTCAAGTATTTTTGATATAATGGGTAATACAGAAATGGGTCTGTAATTAGTAACACTGTCTCGTCTCCACTCTTGTATATAGGATGTACTATTGCTTTTTTAAGAGCGTTTGGAAATTTTCCCGATGTTATTGAATGGTTACATATATGTATAAGTAATGACTGGTATTAGCGTGGGAGAGGCTAGTTTCAGCAGGTGTGCTGGAATTCCATCCCAGCCAACAGCACAGTCGCTACGTAAGCCTTTTATAATGTTTTTGACATCACTTTCAGTGACTGTCATTAAGACCATGGAGTTCAGAGACGAAGCGGGGTAATGGTTTTCAGGTAATTTGTCAAGATTTTTGGAGATTTCGTTTGCCAGATTCTTTCCAATGCTAGCGAAGAAATTGTTTACTTTGTTTATTGAGTTGGCCGGAGTGTCGCATATGTTGAGGAGTTCCATTGGAGGTGAGTTTTGCTTATATGATCCTGTTATTTCCTTTATTAATTCCCAGGTTTTCTTTGGATTATATTTTAATTTTTCAAATTCAGCACGTTCGTATTCACGTTTCAGTTTCTTCAAAAGGTCACTGCAAAAGTTACGATAGCGTTTGTACGTTATTTGAAGTGTTGTATTTTTGGGGTCTGTTTGCGCTCTTTTATGCATGTTGTCTCTATTGCGCAAGCATCTCAAAACTCCAGTGGTCATCCATGGCTTTAAGGTTTTTTGCCTTGAAGATATCTTGTAAATCTTAGTGTGTGCCTTGATAATTGTCATTATTGTTTCCAATAAGTAATATGTTGCCAAATTAACATTACTGATTTTGTAAATATCAGAGAAATCGTATTTTTCAATATCTTGGCTACAACTGCGAAGTCAGTTTTGGTCCGTACACGGTTTGTATGATATTTTTTAGGTGTGAAATCTAGGCTCAACAAGATTGGACAGTGATCAGTAATATATGACTCCACAACAAAGGTCGTAACTTTAGAAGTAGCTCTGAAGAGAACGTGGTCTAAGCAATTATTTAGACGCGTAGGAAATAGGTGCGCTGGCAGTAAACCATGAAAAGCATTTAGATATTCATTAGTGCATTAAGATATTCATCAGAGTGAGGATCCTTATTGTTAGATTTAATGTTAATATTTATGTCCGTTAATAACGTTCGAAAAAGTTTTTGGTATAGTTTCCAAAATATTATTAATACTATTTATAAAATTATCTGTTTTCTTATATGATGGTGATCTGTATAAACCAATTATAGCTACCTTATTCTCTATTTCGCAAACTAAGCAATTTGAATCCAATGCTTTAGGTTCATGTACTGTGTGATATATATTGTTTTTAACATAGATTACTACTCCATCGTTTTGGTTACTAATTGCAATATGGCGTATAGCCATTTAGTTTTGGGAGTATCTCAGTTTTGGATAGCCAACATTCCGATAAGACTAAGACATCACAAGTGTTGTTTAAAGAGTATAATAGAAGTCTGAATTCGTCAAAATTTTTATTCAAACTTCTTATATTAATGTGGATGATATTTAACGATTTAGCGTGGGAAAAAGATCCCAAAAAAGTTAGACACTCATTGACGACTGACTTAAATTTAAATCATCGAGTTCTAGGCATTGATTAACTATGTTAGCCATTTGATAGGATAGTGTAACGACAAATAAAGTAGCGACATATAATAATTGTTCCTACTGTATTTCATTTTAAGGAAAGTCATATTAAAGCAGAATTCAATATGAGTGTTATGCTTATACTCTGAAAATAGGTTCATTTTATGTGGATAGTGTGTAAGTAATGATTGTGTATTAGAGTTGAAATAGAGTGATTAGATTGTGTAGTTTCCAAGGGCGTGTGTATGTATGTCGTTTTTGCGGTGTAATATATTATATAATAGCGATACATTAACATAATAGCATTTCAATATTAATTGTGATAATTGAACATCTTTGTGGTATAACACAGATGGGATCGAAACGCTAATTTATGCTAAATAGATTATAAAGAGGTAACGTTTATAATTTTGAACGTGGGGACGTTGGGCCTAGGAATCTACAGAAGTAGGTATACTAAATAGAGACACAGTAAAGAAAAGGAACAGTAAGCCGTCTCGGCAGCGTCATTGATATAATTACCTACGTCGCCACGTCCGCGTCCAGTCGACTCGACACACGAATAAGTCATAGCTGTCACCCTTCAGTTATGTGTGTATTGTGTATGTATACATGAAATTTAAAGTAGGGAAAGGATTAGGAACTTTAGAAAATTATGGAAGAAATAGACTAAGTAGTTTTTAACAAAAATAAAATGTATTTTTGTTACGTTATTTTAATAAACCACAAAACGCATTTTGTTTTTAAACGGTTTTATTTATCTTCATCACTACGTATAGTAGTTACCTACAAATTAGCTACGTAGAAGTATTTACGCCTCTTCTGGGATGTGCAAAAAGCTTTATTGCTGAATTTAAGAGTATAAAAAAATCGCATTCTACTAATAACTGCATTAAAAAAATCAAAATAAAGTTAATTTTTAGTCTTATCTTTCTGACTGAGTTGGTATATCAAAAAAATGTCAATTCCGGTTTTGATATAGATGAATTTAAATATCCTTACACCAAACAATACTGTGTATATCGTCGCGCCGAGATCTAATTAGGTACGTATATGTATATGCGCGCGGGTCCCTCGCAGATAATCGCGACTGTTAGTTGCCGAGGTATGCCGAGAATTCGTGGCGCGTAGGTATAGCTCCTGTTCCGGCTGTTTATATGAAGGCGTCATACTGCTCCTTTTCTTTACCGTGTCAGGGGCATAGGCTGTAAAGTAATGTAATCAGATACGGCTTTAAATCTAAAATAGTCGAAGCTGCGGGCAAAAGCTAGTGGTAATAGTAGTAATTGAACATTAATTCAATGATAAACCGCGATTTATATCACTGAATGTTCAGTTCCCTACAAATTACCGGCTGAAAACTATGTGAAGTAATTAAAGGATAATAGCTAAACTACTGAACGAAATTCATGTTCACTACATTTCATGTTCATAGCGGTATCCCATTCTCTGTTTTCACAGATTATTAAATGCGCACTGATTTATAACACGATGCAGCGATAGGGCGAAGAAGTATTAATTTAGAAATATAGAAAGTTCTATTCCTAGAACAATGAAGAAGTGTTTGATATAAATATAGTTCACATGGTTTGCATAAACATTATAAGTTGACAGAGTTTATTTTATAAATATAGAGAAAAGTTCCATTCATAGAACATTGAAGAAGTGTTTAATATAAAGTCTTTTATAATGTTTCCCCCACTAGTTCAATGCTTTGCATCAACATTATAAGTTGATCGAGAGTTTATAAATATAGAGTGAAGTTCCATTCTTAGAACATTGAAGTAGTGTTCGAAAATTAAAAGTTGCACTTTCAACATCTCAACTTTATAATAGAGAAGTGATCTTGACTCAGAAGAAAACTAAATATCACTGAGAGCCATCTCATAGTCGTAAGAGATAGCTCTAAGAACCAGACATTCAGTTTTCTGTATGACTTGTGAGATTTTGTGCAATATGATATTCAAGATTTCCGTGTATTCATGCATGGAGTATGACATATTACTACACCATATACAATATTGACATAATCAGCGAATAAAACGGAAGCAGAGTACTTACTTTATGTTCATGGCGACGTTGTTCGCTTTGGAGTGAACCTCTAATAGGTTGTTTTAAATCTCAGTTAAAATAAAATAGATTAAGTATATTATAATAGTTGGAAAACGTTTACGTATGCATTTTGTGTGTTTTATCATTTATACTGAACTAGCAGACCCGGCCAGTCGTTGCTGTGGCTAAGATATACGTTAAAATATATTGTAGTAAAAAACCTGTGTGGACGGTGTAAAAAACATTGCAATTATAAATTGAGATATAAACTATCCTATATCTCAAGTTGGATCACTGTGAGCAAAATTTGGTTGAAATCGGTTCAGTAGTTGAGGAGTTCATCGCGGACAAACAACGTGACACGTAATTTTTAACCGACTTCAAAAAGGAGGAGGTTATCAATTCGTCGGATTTTTTTTTATTTTTTTATGTATGTTACCAGATTACTCGAAGATGGCTAGACCGATTTGAAAAATTATTTTTTTGTTCTAAAGGGTATACTTTCCAAATGGTCCCATGATAAAGGAACCAGGATCTGATGATGGCATCCCAGAGAAATCGAGGGGAACTTTCGAAAATCATAGGGGCGACTAGTGCGTTTGATATTTTTTTTATAATGTGCTTGGAAGGACTACAATTTATTGAAGGTCTAGAGTCGATCTGATGCTGGAGCCGAAAGACAGTTGAGGGAACTCCCCGACGATTTACATCAGTAACCTTGTGTTTGGGCTTGATTAATTTGTAATGATGAGAACTTAGATGGGTTGTGAGTGTCATTAAGGGTCTGATGATGAAGACAAATGACAGTTAAGGGAACTCCTCAACAGTTTACAGTAGCTACCTTGTGTTTGGACTTAATTAATTTAAATTGATGAGAACTTTGCACCCATATGGGGTATAAGCGCCATTACAGGTGTGATGATGGAGACCTTACACAGTCGAGGGGAATCCTCGACGATTTACAGCTTTTATTGGGCTTAGTTCATACGGCTAAATAATATACCAAAAGCATCTAATTTTGTTTAATTAATTTAATTTTACTTGTCAAACTTGTGCATCATAGTATTTCAAGGTGATCATAATATCCATTATATACCTATATATTGGTGATGGTGATGGTGATGTTCTATACACCTATATATAACTGAATTATTTAAGAATAGCAGCAAATCTGCCGTGATTGCTTTCAATTACATGTATATAAAGTTTTACACAATTCCATTTCGGTTTTTTCATTTATTATGTAATTATTTAAACCCTTTCTACGTTCATCTCATTAATACAGCGCTATCTAATCTGAGCAACGCGTTTAATAGTTCTACCCATATTTCAGACATCGAAAGACAGAAAATCAGTTATCGAATTTTGCAATCACTAAAAATTAAGAAATAAAAAAATTTAAACAAAAATGAAAACCGACTTCAACCGTATTCGTTGATGTACCTACCTCCCTCCGACTCCAAAAGTAACAATAATGAAGTGGTAAATGCAAAGATTGTATATTAGTAGAAGAACAAGTTGATTATAAATTGTAGGCAGAAAGATTATGTACGGAAATTATTTTATTACTTTTTAGTTTTTTTTAAATTTTGAAGTCGGTTTTAATTTTTGTTTTTATATATGTAAATAAAGATAAAACTCCTCAAATCTGTGTGATCCAACCTGGAAGTAGCTATGACAAATGTTACAAGAGAAATGACAAAAACGTGACATAAAAGTTTCATGCCGTTTACCGTCACGGCATAAAATTAGATTTTATCACATTTCCATGCTCCATAAACATGCTGCGAATATAGAACGTTGTTTCTGTATTCATACAGAATGGAAAATAGTACGAATCGTAGGATACGTTTCAAGGTTTGAAAATTAATTAATAAATGTTATATTAAAAACGATTTTTTTTTACCGGGTGTATTTGGAACGCTTGCGAAGATTAAGCCCTAATAACATACTATTTATATGTTATATAATGCATATAACCATTTATCTCAGAAATGTTTTTTAAAGAAAATTTTAGGACTTGTATATTTTACAAACCCGCTATGTATTAGTAAAAACTAAAACTTTGAACGACTAAAGCGACAAATCGCGCTGAAGACGCGCGCGGTGCGGGAGTTCGTTCACCTCGTGCATGCGGCGAACGCTATCAGCTGATTCAGTCCGCTAGCCGTTTATTTAAGTTAAGTTTATTACATTGCTGTTTTTTTTTTCAAAAAAACATTATTTTAAAGCATTATCATCAAATTCCTATAAAATTATGTTTACTAAACCGGATTATACAATAAAAAAAGAAGGCAAGCAAAAAAAAAAAAAAGGAAAACGCGTTTTTTTCACTTGTATCATGTCAGGATATGCCAATACTATCATACCTCTTGGTTTTCGCAAGCGTTCCAAATACACCCGGTATAGAAGAGGGGGCAAACGGACAGTCGGTTCACCTGATGGTAAGTGATAGCGACATCCACTGACACCCGCTACACCAGAGGGTTAGCAGGTGCGTTGCCGGCCTTTCAAATGGGAGTATGCTCTTTTCTTGAAGGTCCTTTCTTGAAGGTTTCTTGAATTAAGGATACTTTTGAGAATATGTATCTATGATCATTAGCATAATGATCGTATTATATTGAATTCGTTATATTGAATATATTTTGTATTTCTTTGTTTTGGTCTATGATATCCTATATATTTTAATGTATTTGTAAGACAAACTTTTGCGCTCATCTATATAATTAACGTCCTTACTTATAAAAATCTCGTTAAGTAATACTTAGCCACCTCTTAGTTAATCAACTCATAAGCTATAAATCAATGATAAACTTTTGTTTACTTCTAAACATTGATAAGCTGTTGCTTAGTTAAGCAGCGAACAGAGAACGATACGTAGATGGTTGGCACATGGTTTGCACATGGTTGGCACAGATTATACCCAAAATAATTGACTAGATAGAGATATTGAACGAACATGTTTGTCAATAGTTCGATTTTTTCTATCTATGACAATGTCGTGAATTTGACAGAAAACGCTCCTATTATTTTTGAAATTCATCAGAACCCTGGAGTCTAGTATTAAACAAACGCAAGTAAGTAAATCATTCGACAATAGAAAAACTGATTTATGTAAAATCCGCCATTTAGCCTTTTAGCCAGGCTTAAACCATTTCACGGCAATGTTTAATGTTGAAGACTATTTAAACATTACTCAGACTTCTTAACGCTAAATAATGTTAATATAAGTGAGGTTTTTGCGAATAAGTTGTTAAGCAATTGATTTAATAATTATAAAGATTTATGTATATCTATATAGAAATTTAAACAAATTCAAATCTTAAATTTATCCGAAGAAATAAATAAATAATGTACCATGTTTTATTATCGGACTAGAAAACATATATATTTTTTTGTACTTTTTCATTACATTGTTATCCACTTCTGAGCTATGGTCCGAATTTCTTGATCTTAGCTTATCTTACGTAAAAGACAATTACAATATTCCAAACAAAGCTCAAAGCGTGATGTATACACAAAAAAAAATTTGCTTATCAAAAAATGCTATTACAATGTAAAATTATTTTTAAATGATAATAAAATAGTATAATTCAATTTTATAAAATTTAGCTTACATTTTAATCATTATATTGTGTATTGAGCAGGATATTTAATTTTATTATTATGATTACATAATAGGTATTTAGAGTTTAGATGTATGTATATGAGGTTAACTTAAAACTAAAATGTAATATTTGCACACTTCTAGGAAGTATAATGTAAGAGTCGAAATTAATATAAGTAAAAGTATATTGTACTACATTCTAGCAAACAAACGATTATTATTATTTGAAAAACACGTTTCTTTTTTTAAAAGTATGATAAAAGACATTTTTCCTTTTGGAGAGGATGCTTTTTATAATCCATTCAAGAGCGCTTGAATTTTTCCATATTATTTCTAGCAAGCTTTTAAAATTGTTATTCCGGAGTTCATTTGAGCGCGTACAAGCCTTAATACTTAATGAAGGTATTGAGGCTCTACGCTAATATCGACTCTTGCATACGATTTCAATAAAACGTAAAAGAACCAGACCGGCCGCAGGAGTGCCTTCTCTTATTCCATTTATCTTTGATCCAATACATTTTCATAACATTAAAATCCTTACATATGTAAATATATTTTCCTTGCTAGTTTTATCTTCCTTGTTTCCAAAATGAAGGACTGTGATAAAAACAAAATACATTTTACTCTCTGCGCTGCTCTTTTTTTTGTTTCACTGAGGAATGCGTTTAGGCATACCAAAGGGTCCGGGGAGGGGGGGGGGGGGTGTGATTATGCGCAACTCTCTGCACCAGAGAAAATGGTAAGGTAGACGTAGACTCTACCCACTAAACCCTAGAGGTGCTCTCCTACAGGAAGAGGCGCTAGTGCGCTCCCTCTCCCGTTCCGCCTCCTCCTTCTGCGACATCACGTCCTCGCAGGAGAGGACCGCCTGCCATGCGCTCTCACAGACCTGGGCGACTCCAGCTACCGCCAGAATGCGTGCCTCGGATTGTGTCAAAGGTATTGAAGGCGTTGGCGATGTCAACAGACACCGCCAAAAGCACCTCTTCCTCCCTCAACTGCCTCGTCAGCAAGGGCCCTATCCCTGGTCAGAGCGTTTAGGGTGGACCTACCCCGCCGGAAGGCACACCCGAACCTCAGTGCCAACCAAACTGGTAGGCACTGAGGCTCGGGCTTGTCTCCTCCAGGTGGTCGACGACGATGCGATCCGCTCCAGCAGCTTGCCCGCCTCGTCGAGCAGCACGATCAGCCGGTATGCCGACGACGAGTTGATCAGTCATCCCTCTTTCTGGATAAGGGTCAACATCCCTTTCTTCCACGCCGCGCCGTGGGATACTGACCCTGTGCCAGACAAGCACTAAAAAGTAAAAAGGCGCTTTGCATGTGTCCGTCAGAACCACTAAAACATGTTATAATTTTATATAAATATGTAGATAGCACAAAAAAAGGTCTTTACAATCCAGTTTTTTAAACTCGTTTGTGTAACAAAGAAGGTACATATATTACGATTTAGTAAATAATACACGTGTTAACTATAACTTCACAAATGATGCAATGCAACAAAAACGTTCATAATATTATAATTATCTCAAATGTTATACAGACAGTATATTATTACTCGTCTTCCCAATCTTCTTCACTTGATATCCGAACTAGCTTTTTCGATTCTTCCCAAAGCCTTCTAGTAAGCTGAGTGTTGTTTGCATACCAGCTGCTATAAGACTCCGCACAATGCCTAAAATGTTTACCGCTAGAGTTCGTAACTTTTGGATCAGAGGTCAAATATACGTACATCGTTGCAGCTTTGTCAATCGGTTGTCCTACCAAAAAAAGTCCCCAACTTAGAAATTTTCTAAGCGGAGTCTCGTTGTAATTTCTCAAAAAGTCCGATTTGATCAGACCTGGATCCATACTGTAAACACTCACATCATTGCCATTAATTCTCTTGGCCATTTCTACGCTGAATAAAACATCCGCTAACTTTGCATTGGCGTACAGTCTAAAACTTGAATATCTTCCAACATCATTCATGTGCTCAAAGTCTATATGCCCTAATAAGAGCGATATAGAGGATACATTCAATATTCTACTTGGTGCAGACACTTTTAGGAGTGGATAAAGCAGAAATGTCAACAAGAATGCTCCAAAATAGTTAATTTGCATCATCAAATGCAAATTGTCTTCCGTCAAGCGATCTTCCAATCCAATTGCTCCTATATTATTTATTAATACATTCACTCTCGGTTCCTCAATGTATATTTCACGAGCGAAATTTCTCACGGACGTCAGGGATTCAAAATCGATATGTTTTCCTATGACATTTTCATTGCCTGTGACATTAACTATATGATCCCTTGTTTCCTTTAATTTGGCGACACTGCGACCTGTTATGATAACTTTGGCACCTCGTCTCGCCAATTCCGTAGCCACCACAATACCAACACCTGATGTCGATCCAGTTATCAGTATCACTTTATTGTCCATTCTCATATCATTTTCACAGGGTGTAAAGTAATCATTTGTTTTCATTTTGAACTGAATAGGCGCGACTCGGGAAATACACTGCGAGCAACTAAACGAGATTCCGCTGTAGAATATCATTATATATACAACTGTCACATGTTTAAAACATAACTCGTACCAATTACCGACTGAACGTGTGATTATCACAATATATAATATAATATCTAAACGTCTTAAACCGTAATATTGGAATATTTTATTAGAGTGTATTAATAACATGTATTGTGTCTATCTAGGATTCGCCTTCGAGGTCCTACTTAAAACAACAAATGTATTCATAGAAATCAATTCATTTGTAAGTTTGCTAAACCTTCAGTTGTCCTGATATAACACATGAAACTGCTCAATTTGACAAAATACAATCTTTAGATCCTTTTTCCCTGTTTCCAGCGGATAAGTAAAAGTGACGCAGTTACCACTTTAGTGCCGCTGTTTTTCTAAATAGGTTGCGTAGTGGGAGGTGGTCGATGTGTCTAGCCAGCCTTTATGAACCGTTTGTAATATTCAGTGACCGGACCGCCAGCAAATACGTTTACGTTAGTAGGTACTTTAGGCGTCCAAACAGTTGGTATTTGCTACGAAATATTTTTTCACTGTAAATCTTAGTGTTTTATACTAATATTATAAAAGAAGTAATATTGTGGACGAAAAAAGATTTGTCAGTGGGAATAAATTCGAAATTACTGATTTGAAAATACTTTCACCAAATGCACCAAAATCATCATAAGTTCGGATACGAGTACGAAGCGTAGGCGAAGCTGCGGGAAATTGTTAGTATTAAATAAACCTTGAAGATTACCGCGACAGAACTCTCTAGCGCTTCGTGTTTTAGGCCAAAGATATAATCAAAATAAAAAAATGATAAAAAAAAAACTTTATAAGGAAATTTCTCCGAGAAAGCACTTAGGAAACTGGTTGCTATAAAGTATTTTTTTTTATCTCAAGGAGGCAACCTAGCAGTCGGAGCCTGCTGGTGACTACCGACGCTCATATACATCTACACAACCAGAGGTTATGCGGATGCGTTGCCCTCCTTCCCCCACCCCTAATGTGCCACCGGAAACTCAAAATCCGCACGAAACGCGACAGCGTTGCTGTCATTTGACGCCGGTTTTATGTGAGCGAGAGGTACCTCCCCGGTTGTGCCAGCCCAATTAGCCATGCAAAGCAGCATGGCACCACCTCTTGTGTGCCTAAACATAGGGATTTTTTAATTAAATTTCAAAGCGAACTTCTCATAAATATAAGAGAGTTATACCTAATACTCAAGTGAGAAAAATCCAGTGCGAGTTATTGGCTTAATATGGCATAGCCCATATATGTATGTAGGTACGAAGGCAAGGGTAAAAAAAGTTAAATTTTCAAAATAGACAATAGTGTACCCAAAGTGTACCTATGTATTTCGTTAATTTGTCATTTGTTTTAAGATTTGTCGGCAAATTGAAAATTGTGTGTGTTACGTCAGCATGAATTTAACGCGAAAAAAATTTCATGTAATGATTTTTATGACTTTCTTCGGCGAATCTCTGAAACTCCTGAAGTTTCAGAGATTCGCCGGAACAAACAGACAGACCAACAAACATTTTAAAAATTGATTTTTTAATGAAAGTTACCTATATACCTAAAGCTGTTAATTTAAATTACAAACAGACATCTCAATTTTTTTTATTTGTATAGATTTATTTCGAGGTGAACTTGTTCATATTCGCTGGGGAACATATCATGTGGCGCTACAGGTTTATCTACTTAATAATAAAAATACAATTTACTATTATACGCCGCCGTGAGTACCTACACAATAGGTAGTTAAAATATTATATCAATTAATTTTATTGTTTTCTAATGTTTACGCCAATTTAACTTAATATAATGAAACAACTTTTACGGATTTTATCACGGTTTATTTATAGTATAGGATACGCATATAAAGCGATCTTCACCGAGATGTTTATTAACGTATTTTATATCTTATATCTTTAAATGAGCAATTCTTGTATATATATATATATATATATATATATATATATATATATATATATAATTGGAATCTCGGAATCGGCTCCAACGATTTTCATGAAATTTAGTATGTAGGGGGTTTCGGGGGCGATAAATCGATCTAGCTAGGAATCATTTTTATAAAATGTCATTTTATTAAAAAAAAAAAAAAAAACGAGCAAAAGTCGGTCATCCAGGTACTTTAATTTAATATGTCAATAAATATATTGCATATGGGTTGCGTAACAAATTTTAGTCCAGGGTATGTATGTAATATAAAATACGTTTCATTAAATAAACATCTCGGTGAAGATCGCTTTATATGCGTATCCTTATACTATACGGCGACCTCGCCCTGAGGCGTTCCATTTTCTTATGACGTTGTCACGTTCAACTATCGTCAGTAAACCGACATTACAGACAATCGATTTTTTTAATCTATACACAAGCAACGAAAGAGTAACAGTAACTGAAACTTAACTAAACAAACCAATTCGTGCAGAAGTGTGTGTAAAACTGATCATAACAAAAGCAAAGGCTCGTGTAGGATGATACAAGTTTAAGCTTGTCTCAAAATGTACTTTTTACCTCTGCTAGTTCTGCAATATTCTTGTCTCTTTCTCGCTGCAACCTTGAATTATCGAGTGTCTGACGTGGTTTGACGTCGGTGAGTTCGAATTAACGCGTCTTTTTGATACGTAGCAATGATTTTTTCGTTCGAATTACCATAAAAATGTATTGATTTAGTTCGAAATATAAAGAGATTTTCTATAGAACTCGTGATAACTTTAAATTATAGAGAGGTTCGAATTATCGCAGGTTTGAATTAACGAGAGTCGACTGTACTTTCTTGAAGAATGATAATTTTGATTTCGCAAATTTCTACGACTGTAATATAAAAATTGTTATCATATTCAAATGATCGGACACATAAAGTATTAGTTATTAACATAACTTATTTGTTTATAGCATAGGAGGGTAAAAGAGCATTCGAAGCCTTGGACAATCGACGACCATACATATCCACACAGCCAGAGCTTATGCAGATGCGTTGCACTCCTTTTCCCTATTCCCCCCAATTGGCCACCGGAAACACACAAATTTCACGAAATTCAACAGTATAGCTGTAACTTTACGCCGGTATAATATAAGCGAGAGGGACCACCCCGTTCGTGCCGGCCCAAGCTGGCTGCATAGCAGCATGGCACTACCACCTACAGATGTTACTAACTTTTATATGTTTTACCTTTCTAATATAGAACCCTTAACAATATTGAGCGTAAGCTTACGAAAGGAACAACGACAGACGATTCAGCAAGTTTCTTACAAATTATTTTCCTTGTCTCGAAATTGTATACAGAAATGCAATATTGTATTTTCTTAAATATACGACTAATAGAAACTTATAAATGTACTAGCGAACAGAATGGTTTTGAAAGGAATAAAGCAAACACGAACAAGATCCACTAAGAAATGTTGTAAATATTAAAGGGTTTGAATGTTATTTTAGAAAACAGAGTTTTGCACTTGAAACAAGCTTTGAAAAGCATTCTATTGAACAACTGTAATGCTTTGAACTTAGTTGAATCTTAAAAAAAAAACAACTGATTCTCGTCTATTGATTGGAACTAATTACATTGAATTCCATTTTTATAGAGTATTAGTCTGAGCCCGCAGCTTCGCTCGTTAACTTAGACTTAAAGAGATAATTATTTTATAGCGTATGCCAGTCAGTGTTAAAGTAGCATTCTAACGGTCCCCACCATGGTTCAGGCCTTGTCTTGGCTGTGGGGTTCAGTAGCCCAAGGTAAACCCAGCACCTTGGGCAAAGCAAATTGAGCCAGAAAGAGGAGACGTCGGTCCCTTGAGGGACTGACTAGCCGTCGAGTTGCCCTGTTTGCTCATCAGATCCGGGGCATCTTACCAAAGGCGGCATTGGTGGCACTCTCCGCGTTTTAGTGGGTAGAGCTGCGTCCACTTACCACCTTTCGGGCGCAGCCAGTTCCAAATACTCGCCTGGGGAGACCTACTCCCCCGCAGGATGTCTCAGAGCATTTCCCGGCGTAAAAGAAAAAAAAACATTCTAACGGTGAATGAATTTAAACATAGGATCAGAAGCTGTTTGTCGCTGAACACTAAGATGTTCCAAATTCAAAAAGTGCGCAGCAAATATAATTGCGGCGCACTTATGAAGATTAAAGAGAATTAAAAACTCATTACTCCTGCTAAAAGTTTCTTATAGAAAACGCCACCTTTGGGTACACTTAAAGGCGAAGCAAGTTGTCCTTATGGAATAGATGGGATAAAAAACTTATACATAACATATATATGATTTTATGTTAGCATGGCTATTTTCATTACTAAAATAATTTAAAACGGGATATTTACCATGTTAAACACTTTTATTTCGCTGATCTCGATATTTCGACATTATCTAAGAATGTCTTTTTCACGAGACTGAAGTATGAGGGTAGATGTTGACGGCATTAGAGGTGTCCGTATCGGTCCTTTCTTACAAAACATGGTAAATATCCAGTTTTTAATAATTTTAGTAATTCTAAATCTATATAAAACAGGTACTAATAAGTTAAGTAACTTTCTCCTTTCATTTATTATCTTTAACGAGTCTTAGTGTGAAAATAGCTTTGCTGTGTTTAAAAACAAGGGCAGGACAGGCAGTGGAATTACTGCTAACGAGACACCACTTTACGTTAGATGAGGCATGAATGAATTGCCGGCGACCAAGTGAACGGTTTATGCTCATGGAAACGTTGATCACTTACTATCAGGTTACAATGACTCCCAGTTTGCCTATCGAATTAATATTTAAAAAAAACTATCGAGGACTACAAGTAATTTCGGCCAGTGATCGACTATTGTGAACTATAGTAGATGTTACATTAAAATTTTTGTCTGTATGAGGATAAGATTATGTTATGTATGTAAGTGGCAGCCCAATAAGTTTGTAACTTTGACCCAGGCTCGGTATCTTAATAAACCATGCGAATAATTAAGTTTGAGTGGGTTGGAAACTGTAGTAGCGTTAAACGATGCTAACACTGTCAATTAAGAGAACATAACAACTAATGGTACGGAATGATAGAACCATTTAGTTTATAAACTATTCAAAATAACCAGTCCCTCACCATGAATGCCATATGTCTCGATTATCGTATTTATGAATCTTAAGAATAAAAATGAGAACTAAGATTTTTACGATGCCGACGTTCGCCGTGTAGCCAAGGTGTAGTTTTGATATTAAGTTGTTCCATTATAATGAGTTGGATTCGCTTAAAGTTTAGTAAACAATAAACATGATGATGAGATGTCCGATGGATTTAAGCAATGGCGTTGGATGGATGTTAGCCAGGACCGGGGTTGGTACCTAACCCTATGTGGGACTCACACATGGGCAGTGTTATACACAAACTAAAAGCACTGCGAGCGCCATCAGCCACTTTTGAGGGTCCAGGGTGTTTCAGGTAAAAGGAGCACCTTAGAGACAGACTGACCCCGAAGAAAGGTCAGACTACGCGCCTGTGGACCGTCTGGCACAGCAAGAACCGCCAAAGCAGCAACCATTCCCGGTGAGCACCCGAGTCAGATGGAAGGTGAGGGCTTAGCGGTTACGACGCATCCACCACTCGAGGACCGGACGTAGAACAGCCGTTAGACTTTTGCCATAGCAACAACAGGTCCTCCTGTATTCAATGCCTCTTAATCTAGTTGGCGAACCCCTAGGATCCCGTTGGAGAAGCAATAAGGCTCTGGCCGAGAGAGCTCCTATCCGGGACATATGAGTGCGGTCGGCAAGAATACTTCGCCATGAGCTCTCACAGAGGGTCACCGGCCAAGGCAGTGGCTGCCGCCCACGAAAATTGTATTATACTTATGATGTAAACTTACCATTATGTGGCTAGCAAGGTATTGAGACAAAATATACTTTTAACAAAAGTAAAATGAATGAATGAAAAGCGAATAGAAGTACTATATTCATAATATAATAAAATAGAATCTAGATATTTCGTTTATTTGATTGTTTAAAACCGTGAATCTTCGAAACTACCAAACTGCAACACGGAATTGATTGTTTTTTTAATAGCCCGATGATTGAGGAATGATATAGGTATTCAAAATTAATAGATTTTGGAGTTTCGTTAGTAAGACAGCGACCGTTTGGAGTTTGAACTACCAATTTTAGATTGAAAATATAGTTAAATTAATCTGAGAGCAGCTATAGATGCTAATTGACAGTATCTGTCAAAGGTTTATCAACAACTGGCCTAAGATCCCTATATAAAACGACCTTCACCGAGCTGGTTATTGGATGAAACTTATTTTATATTCAATTTAATATATTAATAAATATATTGCATATGGGTCCAGTTTTATCGGGATCCTTAACTAAACGAAATTTAAGTGAAACAATATTCTAGATTCATAAGTAGGAGCGCTAAAGGGCTAACTAACTCCGCTCAGGCCGCAAAGTGTAATATATGGCAGAATCGCGAATTAGATTTTAATTGCTAAAATAACTTCACATGAGCATTGGGCATTGTAATCTTAAAACAAACCGCATACGAGAGCATAATTTTTTTACAGAATTTTGTATGGTGGCAGCAACTAAATGCATAAAAATAATATTGAAAATATAATTACATATAGTATTACTATTAGTACAAAGAGAAAGTCTAGTAACAAGTGTGAAGTCTACATTAGCTTATTGTTAGCAATTTAAACGTGTAAGGAACGCCTTTATAACTGAAAAATTATGCATATACCTACAGAGATGTGCATAGAAAGGGACGCTTGTTAAACAAAGGAACCAATTAAACACAGGTGCAATATGCAACAGGCCCTGGCTTGTGATATTCATACTAGACTACACACCAAGAATTTCTAACGCGCGAATTTCACACCTCGATGAATCCAAGCACAGATGAAATTCATGCTACGGGTATTCCGAATTGAACCCATTTTGGGCTAACAAAAATACATTTGTTAAGTAAACGTATACTCCATTTAGCCCTTTCGATCTGATAGATATATGATGTATTTGAAAGTTGACCCAGATTATTATTATTGTATTATATCATTTAAATTATTGTATAATATATATTATACTAGTGGCACCGACAGACGTTGTCCTGTACAAAATATTTTTTTTGTGAATCTAAACCATCCTCGAATCCCCTTGAACTCACACAAAAAATTTCATCAAAATCGGTCCAGCCGTCTAGGAGGAGTTCAGTGACATACACACGCACACAAGAAATATATATATAAAGATATGTTAGAGAATGTAAGAAAAGCTGCGAAGTTTAAAATATAAAAGGTAGCATTTGTCTGTAGCGCCTCATATGATTACTAGATAAATGTCACCTGTGCCAGGATGATTAGATAATATGTCTAATTAATTCTGAAGCTATTTTCTGAGACTAAACGTCTCGACAAACTCGACTCGAAAAACGAGAAGTCAACTCGAACATAATAATAATTTAATAATAATAATAATATCTATGGACGCTTTCACACCACGTCAATCTGGTCCCGTGGTAAGTTCTGGAAGAACTTGTGTTACACCCATAACAACCAGACAACGGAAATATATTTAATACTTTATACTATACATATATTTAAGATTTTTATTATATAATACACATATTTAATACACATCCATGACCCAGGAACCCAGAAAATATTTTTGTTCCCTTGCGGGATTTGAACCCGCAACCTCCGGCTTGAGCGCCAACGCGCTTACCACTGAGCTACGGAGGTCGTCAAAATTTAGAATCTCCGACATTCAGTTTCGTTCATCATTAGTTACGTTACGAGCTATAATTATTGTATTTCAAACACACAAAAATAATTCAATAGCGGCGCTTTCCTAAGACGCATTTCATCTTTTTTTGGAAACATGTAGTGTTATATACCATAGTCGGTTCTGGCAATTCGATTAGATCGAGTATCCCTTGATTTCCCAGTCTTATCCACCAGCTATAAGTTTTAGATAAACGGAATGTGCTAAAGGCATATAAAATGTGTACTTACTCTTCGGGTAGAGTCAGGGCATCGTGTTCCTGACCAGGAGCATTGACATGGTAAACGCAGAAGTTTTCCAGCAACGCTCGCATATCCACATAATTGAAGAATGCTTGGAAGCTGGTACCTGAAAATATTCAATCTATTTTATCAAGATATTTCAATTAAATCATTTAATGTTTTCTTCCTAATAATTTGTATTTAAATGTATTAATTTAAATGAATAAATTTATGATAAAATTAAAATCAATGCTGAAATAGGTGACGTTACAAAGATATTCGCAAAAGAGAAAACATCACGCAAACATCTCAACGAAGAAATCAAACTTGAAAAATTATAACATTGTGACATGTAATTATAACATTTTAATAAATAAAGCTATCTGAACGTTATTTATTATGTGAGAAAATTTGTTGTGCAGGACACAAAAATCGCAATTCATCTTAATAAAGTGCCACAGTTATAAGAATCACGGACTATTGATCCTGTGTTCTAGAACTGTTGCTGAACATTGTACCATAACGAGCGGTATCATATAATATGTAAAGTAATGAATTAAAAGAAAATATAACTTGTTTTGTAATATAACAAACTAGCTTTTGCCCGCAGTTTCACCTGCGTAAACTAAGATTTACAGTCGTATCCGGATTGATGATGATTATTTTTTTAGCCTACGTTACTCTTTACACACTGACCATTCATAATTATTGATATGTCAATGATGATAATGATAGCGATGATGATGACGATAAAGCTGGATATTAATAGGATGTATATATTAAAATATCGCATTAAAACCAAAAGAAAATATATTATTACAAAGTACAACATCTGGGCGCCCTTTTGTTTTGTCAGCTGTAGTGTGTGCCAATTTATTTTAGAGTTCGCTAGAATTTAACGAGTTTCCGACAGTTAAGGCTTTAATTATGCTAAATTTAAATAATTTCGCAGTGCAGTTGAGATTTCATTGAAATATTATAACACTCGCAGAGTTCGTTCGCATCTCAAATTTTATCACAACTGTGATATTATGAAATTAAAAGTTATATATATTATATACTTGAAAATTACATCTAAAAAAATAAACATATTTGAAAAATCACACCACTATATAACTTACTAGCGGCCCGGTACGTGCTTAGCTACGTATAAAGTGAAATAAAAAAAAATTGGAACATCAAATTAATTTATTAAAAAAAATATATATATTATTAATTGCTAGCTATTTTAAAACTTAATGTTGTACTGTCACCACGGAAAAAAGTTTCAATATGACCCCAACTGAAAAAGTTTCAATTTGACAGCAAAATCTCCATTAACAAAATGATCCGCCATTTATTGAATTAAAAAAATGTGATAAATGAAGAACCGCTCGACCGATTTTGTGCAAACTTCACATAAACCATCTACTAAATAGTCCGAACAAAGCCTAAACATTTGGTTGGGATTGGTGAGCCCGTTCTTGAGTTATAAAATTACAACGAGAAGTGGCATTGATTTTTATATACATATAACTAGCTGTTGCCCGCAGCTTCGCCCGCGTTAACTTAGATGTACAGCCGTACACGGATTGATGATCATTATTTATCTTTACGGGACGGGCGTAGGACTTTATTTTATAATATGAAGTGATTAATACCGTATATTTCTAAATAGCTTTTACATAACCGCTTTATAATTGCCAATTTTTAAAGTATTAAAATGGATATAGGTAGTATGTTATATTTAACTAATATAGACATTCAGTAGGCATATTTAGGATACACAATTCTACCATATTACATTGATACAATAATAATTATTATCCTAACTTTCGGAACCGGGACCGGGCCCGGCTCGCGCGGCTCGGTTGAAATCACGGTGTCGCATTATTTTGATTTTGCTATATCTTCTAAGATATGCATTTCATTTGTATGGTGTAAACGGGAAAAACATACTTCATGAAATGCTCAAGCTAACTAACATATTTAAAATGATAAGGATTAATACCACATTTGAGTAAATAGCTTTCCAACTACCGTTTTATAATTGCCCATTTTTTAAGTATTAAATTGGATATAGTATGTTATCCTTAGAGATACACATATGCCATCGCGGACTTTTTTGTAGATCTTTCTAAGGTGTACAATAATGTAGTACATTATTTTGATCTATCTGTTAGTTTCATCCAGCGTTTGCAATGTAAGTGCAAAAAATGTGTTTATTTACGACTTCACATTAGAAACCTCAAAAATAACAGTATTTCTCCACTATTTAATGGATGTTATTATACATATAAACCTTCCTCCTGAATCACTCTATCTATTAAAAAAAACCGCATCAAAATCCGTTGCGTAGTTTTAAAGATTTAAGCATACAAAGGGACATAGAGACAGAGAAAGCGAATTTGTTTTATACTATGTAGTGAAGATAAGTACGAGGAAGAAAAAGTTAATTGAAAAAAAAAGGGTTTTTTTTGTAAATCTATACACATAATAAAAATGTCACTCATCGCTATCTATACGCGGAAGATACATGAGAAAGTATATTATAATGTTAGTTAGAATTTTGTCTTTTTGTCTGTGATCTTTTTGTGTTTTGTGTTTGCGCGCAAATTTTAGAAAAACGGCTAATTCAATTTGGGCGCTATTTGCACAAAAACGTGTTAGTACGCTTCACTGAAAATTTAGTGTTTGTTGTATTTCAATTTGTTAATAAAAAGTTACTATTAACTATCCTTAGTTATAAATGAGAAAGTTGTTTCGAAAAAAGTTTACAAGAAGATAGGTAGAATCTTTAGGTAAGTAATATGTTTTTTTTCCTTTATTTTAAGTCGAAATCTTCTATTATATATGATTTTGTGAAAACACGCTCTTATAGTAATTATTGGTACCTTTTGTCATGTTTTGATCCAATTACTGGCTTACTGGCAATTAATTAATTTCTTTCTTTTTTGCCACCCGACGTCGCGTCATTGGTTTGAATGCCGATACGTCTGCTGGTTGCAAAACCTTTATCGCAAAAGGGCAATATTGTAATTACTTCATACGTCAGGTGTGTCTTATGGCCATCAACATAAAGACGACTGGGAATTCTACTCAAAGATTGTAGATTAGTAGACCAATAAGTTGATTATTAGTTGTAGGCACCAAAATTAAAGAAACGCAATTATTTTATTACTTTGTTTTTTGAAGTGGGTTCTAATATTTAATTTTTTAATTTTTAGTGATTCGGAAATTCGATAGCTGATTTTATTTGTCTGAAATATGAATAAAACTGTTGAACGCATTGCTCATATAGACATATAGACAACGCCGTTTTAATTAGACGAACAAAGGAAGGGTTTAATCCGATAAGAAAACCCAATTTGGAATTTTGTAAGCAATACATATTATAAGTTGCCATTTATTAAAGAATTCCGATAATATATCCCTTAATAGATCTTCATCAGAACATCACTAAATAAAAATTGATCAAATTATTATGGGACCAAATTGAAAACACTAGCTTTCTGATAAAAGACATCATCGAAATCCATTTTCTATGAATAAGTAATCATGTGACAAAGATATAAAAAAACTTATAGACGAAATTGAGAACCTCCTCTTTTTTTTTAATCATTAAAAAATTAAAGCTCCTTAGTGTTTGAAATCTTCAATAATAAAAAAAATCAAATTGATCATATGAGTCTTTTGCAGAGGCGGTATTGAAATTATTACGAAATTACAAAGAAGATTAAAGAATGTAAGTACAAAAGTATCTATTTTAGTTTTCTAACGATAAAGAGAACGCTCAATTAAAGTTGCGCCTCGAAAGGTTAATGTACTATTAGTCTGGATAAACGAAGATTCATTAAATAAAGAAACTGCCACGACACTTCAGGCACGTAGCCGGAAGACACGGAGAAAGTATTTTGCGGATTTCAGTTGCTAATATTTATTTTAAAATGCCCCGGTGTTTTTTTTTTTTTTTGATAAAAGCAGTTTATCTCGTATTGAATGTAAGATATCATGATGATTGGTTAAAAAATTAACTTCGCCACACCATCGTTTAGCATGTAGAAAGCAGTAACAGAATCTTTAACACCACAAACATCTCAGAATATAGATAAAATATCATCGTCATCCCATATTCACTGTCTATTTGTCAATCGATATAATTTAGTCAGTCGCTTTTCATTCTATATCAGAGGACTCTTCCCAATATCAAAAAAAATATATCGATGGACTGTATTATTTGAGTCATTCGCATAAATTTATCAAGTGAACACAGTTGGAAATTCTAGAAGTGTTTGAATTTTGGAGCTAGTATTCTGTACAATTATACAATTGTCATTGGAAAAAATATACTATAGAAACCAAGTCCGCGCGGCCATTTTGAAGCAACTCACATGGAGCCATAATGGCTCCAAGAGCCGGGACGTTCGGTAATATTCTATGTCAAACCGCGCCATTCATATATCCATACATACATCTATCTATACATACAACATTCATATATCCATACATACAAACTTTCGAATTTATATTAGTACAAGTTTAAATAGTAATACAACAACTTTACATTACTACTGTGTTTCATGCCAATATTTTACTGATTACATTTTTTTTTGTTTTATTCGTTTCATACAAATAAACATTCTTGTAATACAACAACTTTAAATAATAAAATATAGCTAGTATGGGCATGGTTATGTAAAGTTGTTATAAATTAATACATAAATAGATATGACCACACATAGCTATTTATGTACTAATTATTATTGCTATAACAAATTGTTATCAGCGGCCGAATCATTTCCCGTTTTCGGGAAAATTTCACCACCACTGGCAACATTGTGGATCGATTTAGTGATTCATTTTTGACAGAGCGCTTGTATGAAGACTGACTTTCTATAGTGTAATTATTCTAAGCAATTGCCAAAATTTCAAAATTATGAAGTCGGCAAAATTAAAATGCCATTTCTTTATTTTTCAATACTTATTAGTATATTATTATAGTCTTAGACCTTAGTAGATTATGGATATATACTCGAGAAAAAAAAAAGAAAACAAAAAGTGTGATGACGTCACTTGTAATACAGATAAAACATAATATAGTTTTAAAAGTATAATGGGAATATCATCATACGATATTCAATACTGTCATATATATCTTTCTTTCATATAACCTCTCTCCGTATTGTTTATTTGTGTAAGAATATTATCTAAAACCGGCTTCAGCGACTTTACTCGGCGCTATTTGTAATATACAGTCGACATCTGAATTTATTTGATATTTCGCAATAAAATGAATCCCAATGAACAATACACATCGATGAAGGATTCTACGTATTTTTCACAATACTTTATTTGATAGATGTCATAGATGACGGGTTTTTGTCGGGTCACAAAAACGCAAAAGCGTAACACAATTTAGCCGAATAAATGACGTCATTTGGCACTTAAATCTATTTAGAATAGCAAGAATTTCAAAAATTAAAATAAATATCAAAATGATAAAAAACGGGTGTCCTCTTTTCAATTTAGTTTCAGTTAAAATGTTGTTAATTATAAAAACTCATTATATTATTAAGAAATGAAATTATTAAATAAATCGTTCGCCTATACGTCTATTACCAACCAGTACAAAATGGTAAAAAATAGACATAAACTCGTAAAAATATGTGCTATAGAATAAGGAAAGTCGTCTAGAAAAACGAATAGTCAGGGGGATTTCTCTGTAGGAACTTCTATATACATTTCTAAACTGTTAGAAGTTTCTGAGATATTTATAAAAAACTTAAAGCCTCTTTTTCGTCTTCATTTTAACTTGGAATTGTTTTCCCCGGTATTATCCAATGAGCTATCGTATAAGTACTATTTTTACGCACTTTATTTCTCATTTTCCAGAATTTTTAACTTAACTAAACTATTAGTACATAATATACTGAAATTAATATTTTTAGATGACATAAAACACTCTTATCGATTTTCTTTACAGTATGTTACATTAAAAAAAAGATAAAAAACGAGCCAGCCACCAGTGATGAACAATAATCGGTTATAGTTGGAATAAAAGCGAGGTCAGAACGGTGACCTCTCAGCTAAACGTTACTATTATGGGATGCCCCTCGGTTAGACTAGATCCGGCCTCACAGATGGTTTTTTGCATAGAAGTATTTACGCTTGAACTATGTACATTTTTATTTCTTTCATTTGTTTTGATATTCCTTTTTGAGTATGTTTGAAAATCAAGACAATTATCGTCGTCGGCGACTCCTGTTGTCACTGGTAACTGGACCAGCAGTTATTTGCTTCTTGTCAATCATCTTATTTGTCATTCCATATATTATGTAGTTTTTCAAAAGGAACAGGGTACCTTTAGCCGATTCGCGCCAAAAGACGTTGTAAGAAGGCCGCCTTCTTACAACGTCTTTTGGCGCGAATTTTAACAGATGTGCCATTAAACGTTTGGCAAATTTATGAAGATAAGTCGCTATACAGTTGAACAGCGCGTTGAAATGATTAAAATGTGTTATCAAAACGGCAGTTCATTTGTTAAATGTTTCGAGCGTTACGATAAACTTATGGTCAACATTATCCTCCTAAGGAGGAGAATATCCGTTACAGTAAATAAATTAGAAACGACTGCCTCAGTGATGGATAATCCACCTCCAAGTCGTCGAAATGTGCGTAACACAGAAAATATCAAATTGGTAGCTGAAAGTGTGAGAAACCCCGATTTTGTCAATTCGTGACATGACGTCCCCAACAAGTCGGCCTGTCTAAAACTAAACTGACACATGATTCGGAATTCTTTGTCGAAATTGGAAGAAATGGATCTGACAGACATCTGCTTTCAACAACACACAGCGCCATCTGTCATACCACTAGAGCAACAGTGAATTTATTTAAAGAAAAAATCAACGGTTTCTGATCTCGATATTCGCGGAAAAGACATAGCCTCAAAGATCATGTGATTTAAAACTCTTTGATTATTTTGTGGAGTTATGTGCAATAACTGGTGTGTACCAACGAGCCAAGAACTGTTGAAGACCTAAATAAGTAAGTACATAGTAACATAACACGCGCTAACAGTAGAGCGGGTTAGAGGTGCTGTTATGTTAAAAAGTGATGGAAAATTGGACCTCTCCTATACGCTACCATGCGAAGCAAATGGTCATTCGAATGGTGTTTCCATGCATATGCCAAAGAGTAAGCCTTAAAAAAAGATAATATGATATACTTCTAAACAATTCATGTGTTTTTATTTCTTTAGAAGAACTCTTGAGTAGGTTGAAGATTGTGTTTCAAACCTAACATTCGTTTCGTGTAATTTTTTACATCCCACAGACTAAAGGAAGAATTCTGTTTATTTTTCAAGTCCACAGAAACATATTTTCTGCACTAAGCGCACAAAAAAAATACAATGTATATAATGTTTACGCAAATTTCAATTAATATAATTAATAAACAGCGATATACTCGGTCAAAATTTGTTTCATAATAAAGAACGTATGCAATAATGCTTTTTGCACAGTAATTAACACTTACGAAGTGTGTTCAGTACTGGCCATTTCAAATCAAAATAATTTTTGTTTGGCTAAGAATTCTATTTTCAAATTAATTTTATTTTAAAAACATGGAATTCTTTTTCCAAAAGTAGTCATTTGTTTATTGATTAGTGTTACATTTTCATCACATTTCAATCTTTTTCGTCGTTCATGAATACATTAAAAATTCGAGTAATTATGGAATATGTGTACCGTCGTGGCAGCAACGCGGCACAAGCGGCACGCAACATCAACGACGTTTACGGAACTATAAACACTATAAACCAATGCACCACCTGTTATTGGTTTGCTCGCTTCCGTTTTGGCAATTTCGACCTGAAAAATGAACCTCGCGGTCGTCCGCCGACTTTGGTCGACAATGACGAATTAATAAAGGCGATTGTAGAAGCTGATCATACACAATCTACGGCTGAATTAGCAGCAGCTTTTGACGTTAGCATCAAAACAATATTGGTCCATTTGCGTCAAATTGGCAAGGTAAAAAAGCTTGACAAATGGGTGCCCCACGAACTCATGATCGCCAGCGCGAAGTACGCGTCGAGATGTGCCTTGCACTGCTCAACAGACAAGGAATTTTGAACCGCATTGTTACCTGCGAACTCTGCGATGAAAAATGGATTCTGTTTGATAACCGCAAGCGTTCAGCAAGTTGGTTGTATCCTGGTTCAGCACCTAAACAATGCCCTAAACGAAAACTTACTTACTGTTTGGTGGTCTAGCGCCGGTGTCATTCATCACAGCTTCTTACCAAACGGGGTGAGCATTACCGCAGATGTGTACTGTGAAGAACTGAACACAATGATGGAGAAGCTGGCACATCTCCAACCAGCATTGGTCAAACGCTCGTCTCCGCTGCTCCTGCACGCGAACGCGCGACTTCATACTGCACCGCAGATGGCCTCCAAGTTGCAAGATGTGGTTTTGGAAGCTCTCTCTCCTACTCACCAGACCTTGCGCCTACAGACTACTACTTTTTTCCAGAATTTGGATAACTTCTTGGCGGGAAAAAAATTCAATACCCGAGAGGCAGTACAAAATGCCTTTGAATAATTTGTTGCCTTCCGTCCAGCCGATTTATTTAAGAAGGGCATCAATAAACTGCCACAGCGTAGGCAAAGATGCATTGATTGCATGGGTGATTACTTCGATTAATACAAATAAAAAATACATTAAAAAAATCGTTTTATTTTTTTTATATAAAACGGCAATTTCATAGGTAAAGACCTAATTTGTATTAAGCTAGATTATATGTATTAAATAAATCAGTACTTAAATAATAGGTTTGGAAGACATCAAGTTAAAGCTACCCAGCCAGAATAGATTAGGTAAAGGAGAGCATAAAATTTGTATTAAGCAGTCATCAATAAGGTTTTATATCACCCTAATTTAGATGAAGACTAAAATGATATCCAGTAATGTCTGAACAAGGTAATAATGATAACGAAACATTATACAGAATGGATTTTTGAGACGGGTAAGTAAAGGCAGGTATCTACATTAATTGTAATATGTAGTTACATCCATAACTTTTTAAGATATTCTGAACTGCATTCACAGATTTTCTATAAAATATACGGTCAGTTTACGGTCAATTTACTGACCCGTTTCATAAATCCATTCTGTATAACTACCATCACAGATTATACACCTGACTATCCTGACCTCATTTGGATCCACCTTTCACTTCGCCCTTTTCAACGAGTTTCCGAAAGTGTGAACGATATAAATGAACGAAAGACATTCAAAATCTCAAGAGACCGCCCTAGAAAACTTTTCCGTTTGCATATTATAAACTTATAACGGGGCGTATGTCATATTTTCCAGAGTACTCTCAGAACTAGATTCAATATAAAAGAAATCTAAATTGTTAACTTAGCGAACTGTAATGGGCCTGTTTACTTCAACGATTTTATTGACTTTGTACAGCAATCGAGTTTGGCAATATGTGTTTGTCAACGTGTATTGCTCTGCGGTGAGGGAAATCATTTTGAAACCTTAATGTGAAGGTATGTTTTCTATCGTTTGTACTGGACTTAACCTAGAGGAGTTTACGTGTATGAAATTCAGTAACGTAGGTACATTTTAAAATAAATTCTCGGACCCGTAGACGGTGGGTTGGAGAACATTGATTCTAGAAATTATTCCACCTCTAACTAGACAGGATGTCGAATTTTCGCGGGCGACGAACGGGGGCGTGTTCGTGTCGGGCTCAGATGGGACCCAGGGCCAGGGGCCTGTATGACACGACATCGTGGGGCTGTTTAGTACCGGCCCGGCAGTCCCCCTTACGAGGAGTAGTCGGGCCTTCACCGAGGCCAGCCTGCCGCTGAGGTGATCCTGTAGCCTGCATAACATTCGGGACCCTCAAAAGCGTCTGAAGGCGCTTGCAGTGATTTTAGTTAGGGCGGGCACTCCCAGGTGCGAGTCCCATATTGGGTCAGGATCTACACGAAGATCCTCGCAGCCTCCATAAGGATTTCCCTGCGATATCAAAAAAATGATGACGAATTTTAATAAGTTACACGTGACTGATCACTGGTATAAAAGCTGTTAAACCCGGCGAGTGCCACCAGTGCCGCCTTTGGTGAGGTGCCCCGGATCTGTTAAACTAATAGGGCACTTCGACGGCTAGACAGTCCCGCAAGGGACCGACGCCATCTCCACAGAGGGGTTGTCCCGCACCACAGAACAACCCCTCCCACGTCGGGACAGTACAATGGGGTGTGTATCCTGCCGAGATTATATATATAAAAATACGAATGGCCCCGACAGACGTTGTCCTGTACAAATTTTTATTTGTGAATCTAAACCATTCTCGAAACCACTTGAACTCACGCAAAAAATTTCATCAAAATCAGTCCAGCCGTCTAGAAGGAGTTCAGTGACATACACACGCACACAAGTAATATATATATAAAGATTATTGGTGTAATTTATTTAGTATAATAATATATTTTTTAAGTATTTTTCTTTAAATTTATCCTAAAAATACCGCGATATCATCATTAGTTTCCAACACTATATTCTGCGCCAATCATTACTTAATTTAAAATCAAGTATTCTAGCCTCATTTAAAAATGTCACCTCAACTTCACTCTTTTCAAGTCTTCGAAAAAGTTAAACCGCATGCGACGTAAATGAATGAAAGACCTCATTCCGTATGAGGCTGAAACGGGCTTCGTAGACATTTTTGGAATTCCTCATTACAAACAATAAGAAAAATATATGTGTTTTCTTTTCATTACGCTTGGAATGTTGGTGCGAACCTACGGTATATGCTGCGTTAGTTTTTATTATTTGGTGTTATAAGTACTACAGAGTTATAAGTATATCAACATTAGGACATACTTTAGCATTTCAAAATATAGTATATTTATGAGTTAAGTATAAAAAAAGGATGCTACGTTATGGTTTTTTTTCTTTAACGCCGGGAAATGCTCTGAGGTATCCTGCTGGGGAGTAGGTCTCCGCAAGCGGGTATGTGGGACTCGCTGCGCCCGAAAGCTGGGAAGTGGACGCAGCTCTACCTACTAAAACCCGGCGAGTGCCCCCATGCCGCCTTTGGTCAGGTGCCGGTGCTCTCAGGGGGCCGACGCCACCTCCACAGAGGGGTTATCCCGAACCACAGAACAACCCCTCACAACGTCAGGACAGTACAATGGGGTGAGGTTCCCGTCCTCATCCTTTGCCCCCTCTTCTTATAAGAGGGGTACAAAAAGCCCCCTAAGCTCAATTAGCGTCGCCCAAGGTGCTGGGCACACCTTAGGCTACTAAGCCCCACCGCCACGTTAAGGCCTGAGCCATGGTGGGGATGCTACGTTACGGTATTCATGAGTATTGACTAATAGATAAGATAGTATTATAGTATGTATAGATAGTATTATAGTATCTATGTAAATCGTGTGTTGTACTGTAACAGGAATAGCAAGGGCCCCTAAAATATA
Source organism: Helleia helle (assembly GCA_963853865.1). NCBI lineage: Eukaryota > Metazoa > Arthropoda > Insecta > Lepidoptera > Lycaenidae > Helleia > Helleia helle. Next base: position 16,740,271 of record OY971420.1, read on the forward strand.
TGAAGGTAAAATTAATAACATGGAATATGCGTTATTGCTTCCAAAAACCGTTAAAGTCCCCGGATCGTGCATAGTTCAGCCATGTAGCACGTAGAAAATGCACTAAACTACATTTAAACGGAATATTTTACAAATTTTCAAACTTTGTTTTCTCAAAGGTATTTATGCTAAAATGTTTGGGGCACGATAAAGGGTTATTTGTTTTTCTATAAAAGATTTATAATAATTCTTTCACGTACGTATGTACGTGAAAGAAAAGAGTACGTACTCTGTACTATATCAAACCAAACTATCTAAAAATCACTAGTTTTATCTTATTTGTCAAACTTGGGCAAACGATCGACATCTAGATTAAAGTGGTCGCCCATGAACAATAAAACGGACTAGCCCAGGCAACTCCTTCATGTGCTGCCTATCCTGAGACATAAGATGTTATTCACGGTGCCAGTAATTACACTGCCCGTCTAGCCCTAATTTATGAAAGCTGTTTTACAGATGAAATAAGCAAGCTGGTGACATACAGACGGAAGCGCGGCACAGCGCAGTATTCCCAAACTGGCCATAGACTGTATGTTTTGTTAAACACTTTTTTTTCTTTAACGCCGGGAAATGCTCCGAGGCATCCCGCGGGGGAGTGGGTCTCCCCACGCGGGTATGTGGGTCTCGCTGCGCTCTAAAGCTGGTAAGTGGACGCAGCTCTACCCACTAAAACCCGTCGAGTGCCACCAATGCCGCCTTTGGTGAGGTGCCCCGGATCTGTTGAGCAAACCCGACACCTCGACGGCTAGTCAGGGACCGACGCCCCTGATGTCCCGCACCACAGAACAACCCCAAACAGGGAAAAGGAGAGTAACGCATCTGCATAACCATATTGTATACAATTTGGCAGTTATTTTGTAGTATACCATTTGGCAGTCGTTTTGTATATACCATTCGGGGTTAATGAAGCTTTGATTTTGTAATTAAAATCGACACTTAATACCCCGCTAGAGTGAAAACTAGCCATCAAAATTTTACCTGCGCTTCCCAATCGCAATTTGGTAAGCTTTGGTTCGCTTTGAAACAGCCAAACTGTCGACTGACTCTTTGTTTCAGGATCGCATTAATAAATTCAGGATTCGTCACCTGTCACAAAGTAGTAAGCGCACCGAGACAAGCCTGCTTCAAATTTATTGAACATGTCACGGTGCCATTCCACACGGGCGCCAGCTTCTAGGCTTCGGTGAAGTTGTGCGGAATCGAGCGAGAAATTATCCTGCTCACGCAAAGGTGTTGGTATAGAAAGTCTTGTGAACGCTTTCCCAATCTGCAATATATTATGCTGAATTTTTGTATATGTAATTCGTCTGTTTCCTTGAAATTAATTTTTACTGCTTACACATTTTCTTTGGTAACAGCAGTCAAATAATAATAATAACAATAACAATAAATCTTTATTTCTTAAAGTCTTCCAAAAAATGACCATTTCTATCTTCAATCCAACGATAGACGACCGCGCTTAAATTCGTTTTGCCAACGGTAGATGGTTGCTCAATGCTTTACACGGGCCTTCATCCATAAACGCCATTTGAAGTCGATGATGAACTATAGTCTGGTTTGAGGCCACATTTGAAATCATAAAAAATTAACTCATGAAAATGTTCCCGACGCAGATCCATTTTTCAATGGCCAAATAATTCAATTTAACTCGCAAAAAATATGTAGGGATATTTAAAATTCGAACGATTGTATTATTACTTGTAAGATATTATATTAGGCTTTTAATGTAGGTACATGAAAAGTTTAATATCATCTTACATTTCTAAGATGTATTAGTATACCCTATTATATTCGTAGAATTAACTTGCTTCATATTATACTTCGCATGATTAAATATCCGAGAAAACGAAATACAATCTGGAGGGAAATCTTGAAAGTTAGAAGCTTAGGATTCAGCTCTAATCTGCATATACGTAACAGTGAATAAAGGTATCGGAAAAATACCGTACCTTACTTACCGTGACTTACAAGAGGAATAAGAGATAACAGGGTCATAGAAAAAAGTTTTATACGATACGTCGTAAGATTTTTCATGTCTTTTACTTATATAATGATTTGCATTTCGAATAAACTTTTTCAATCTGCTGAACCAGCGTTAGATGATGACAAAATAATTTTCATGGATGATACCTCCGAGACATTTCAGGATAAGATGTTAAAATTGTTATAGAATATATATTATTTGAAAAGATTAGTTCCACTGAGTTTGTTTCGCCGGTTCTTCTTAGTGGGCTTACTTTGGAAGCGGTGGAAGATTCAATTGACGTTCAAAATAATTAGTACTATTTTGAATAAAAAAAAAATGATTTTGATTTTTTGACTACCATAACTATGTTGAACAAAATATTCCATATCTTATCATAAGCCATCAATAGCCAGAGATCAAATTATGGAAAACCTAAGAGCCTTTTAAGTTAAACTTTAATGGGTCCATCTAACATTCACAAAGTATCTTGTTCACCGCCATTTAGATGCTCAACATCGTGAAAAATAATAGTGAAATACTTGTACTTGTAATATGTAGAAAATGTAACATGTACCATGATTGTGGTTGTCTGGGTTGCATTAAGTATAAAATAGGTACATATAAAATATGCATAATATGTCACTCAGTCCAAAGCTAAGTGCTGGGAGGCCAGACGACATATCCCGCCTCTGAGGTCGTGGAGTTGTCACTCAACGTAATTCAATTTTACTTTTGTTAATGAACGTAGCTGTTTTTACTTTTAGTATCTGGATAAAGATTACTGTTCCAATGAGTTAAGATCCCACGAACCCACTTTTATACTGCTTTATAAAATAAAGCAGTATAAAAGTGAAAATCAGTTTGACTGTTATGGACGTATTTCGAAATAATTTCTTGAAAAAGAGTTTCTTGTAAAAATTTGATGCAGCTGTAAAAAGTTGACCGCCCAGAAACGCCCGACAGATGTTAATTTTTTTTTATTAAGTCATAAGGAGGTAACCGAGCAGTCGGAGCCTTGGCAATTGGCCACCGGAAGCTCACAAACTGCACGAAACGCGAACAGCATAGATGTCACTTGATGTCGGTATTATGTGAGCGAGAGGTACCATCCCGGTCGTGCCGGCCCTAGTCGGCTGCAAAGCAGCATGTCAATATCTCTTTCGTAACATTTAACAATAGAATTTATATTTAATAAGAATCCATTACGAATCATAGAAAAGGCAAGAGCGGCGGCGTAGTGGAAGAATCACAATTCACAACATGACAGCATCAGCATTTACGCTACGGTCATTAGATGTTTGACATCAAGAAATACTATACCCATACTAATATTTAAATTTTTTGAGCCAATATCTTACGCCCTATATTTGTTAATGTAAATGTAAAGTAGTTCAATACACTTATGCACGGTAAAACAACGAATGGGTCGTTGGCATTGCTCCAATTAATTTACACTTAAGACTTAAGTTCCAAAAAACAAGAAAACCATAGACTTTCAAGATAGATTATTCTTTAAAAAATTGGCAACAATGTCCCAGTAACCATTATTCTTATAGACATAGGTTACAGTTTACAATACACAAAATAACTAATTTGCAAAATGCTCGTAAAGTGACTCATTTATTCTGGAAAGATCAGCCATCCATTCAAAGAAACTTTAAAGTTTTATTACAAATTAACTTCGATATACATTTGCTTTATGTTCAGAGAGTTAGACTAGCAGTCAAAGAGCTCAAGATCCTTTGACTTTGATGTTGAGCTTCTTAATTATACATCCAGGTTGTATTTACATTTGGAGCAGGTAGGCTAAAACTAAGACTGAGAGCGGCTTCGCACCACGATACGTATTCCACGATCCGTAATTCGTCATATCAATAAAACCATGGCTACTGTAGGAAGTATACAAACAACTTGTAGTCTAAATTAAAAATGGTTTAGTTCCTTTTCGGCTCACACATAGCGCACACACATGACAATTTTTATTACTACAGACTGTTATTTATTAAGTGCTAAAAACTATTTACAATAATCATAATATCTGAAATTGAGATTCACGAGTGAAGGTGACTAATCAAATAACGAAAATGGATGCACGACGCACTTACTATACTAAGTCTACGGCTATTTCGGAACGTATCTTACGGACTATGATCGGATGCAGTGCGAAACGACCCTATTCCATTGACTAAGTTATAACCTATAATATAGATTTCTAGGTTAATGAAACTTGACACCGATGAAGAATTAAAACACTATTTTACTCTTTGTTACGAGCCTTTTAAAAACATTTTCCTGATTTCTATAGACCGTGACACAGTCCCCTATATTCCCAGCGACCTAGTAACTAGAAGAAAATTATTACTTATTCTGCATAAAAATAATCATTTATCATCAGTAAATAAGTATTGCTGTATCATATTTCCCGTCTAGCCTAGTTGATAGTTTTTTTTTATCCACCGACCACATGATTAGTGTTAGTGATTTTGGCATTAGCCTACTTTTTTAAATTTAAAAGTAAAGATTCTCATTGAATGATTGTACAAATATATTTTGCATTGTAGACTTGCTTATCTAGCGCCCTGACATTTGTCTAAAATCATTGTCGTTTACGGAAGGTCTACTTATAGGTATATGTGGAACAAAATGTCAGCATTTATAAAACGCATTTTCACTTGAAGCAATTAACACGTGTACAACGTCTAAAGCTGGTAAGTATCATGTGATTTGTGGTCACTACTTCTACAATTTGTAATAAGAGCAAGTACTTGTATGAATATTATATTAGCTTAACCACTGCTCCTGTCCTTGATCACAAATAACTCTATACAAACAAAACATAATGTTTATAAAAACATAATGTTGTTCGTCTGCAATTTATTTTCTCACTAAACCGATTATAATGAACTTGTCCACTGAGTGCCTAATCAATTTTGAGAGATAAAATCGACACGATAGGTGGCTGTAGTCAGACACAAGTCAAAACAAGTCCACCGCTGGACATAGGCTTTTACCAGGTCGTCGGTCCACCAGTGGGAGGCCCACGAACATTGCACTACAACTGAGAATTTTCCAAATTAAGTGGCAACCCAGAGTCCAGACTACTAGTCAGTATATAAAATCGATGCATTTTCATAGATTTAGATTTTATTTTCAAGCATACGTCGTTGGCGAACTTTAGAACAATAAACTCCGTATATATAATATGTCCCACAACAAAACGTTACTAAACGACCTATTAATCATTCGCGACCCTACCAACTACCTACCTACCTACGAAATAATTTACCTGCATTTGACAAATTGTGGGGTGACAGCCGACGATGGCGTTTTTGTATACCTAAGTATAACAGGTGGGGTAGCCAACACGACATTCTACAATCGTAAGCGCTAGTAAAAAAACTAATAAATGTATGGAAATGACATTTTACATCGATAAATCACGTGATCTTAAATGTCATTCCCATACATTTATTACTTTTCTAATAGCGTTTACTAGTAAAGTGTCATTTTCTATTTCTATACAAAGGATACTAACGCGAAGCGTGCGATGCGTACGATGGCGACCATGGCGACATTTGCTGTTTTAATAATTTTTGTATAAACATATTATAATCTAATCTAATAACGCTCTAATTTTGTTTTAGAAGTCCATCAGCCATATTTTCACCGCAACAATGTAAGTCTTGTGCATTCGTGACGTTTCGTACATCCATATGATATTCAATCGTTCAAGATTGTGTATGTTGTTTAAAAGTTTCCAGTTAGTTAATATATGACAAGCTGAAAATTATGAATGCTCACGAGATAAAGGACGAAACCATCGCAATGAAGTAGTATAATTTACCTGCCAAGGGTGAAATGATTTATAGCCATTAAAGTGTACCGCGCACATCCACTAGCAATACATGCAGCTATTTATATAATATCGGCCTTACTTACTTATAAACCTTTCTTCATATTTAATCAATTCTGATTTACTTACTTGCGTTTGTTTGTTACTAAACTCCAGGGTTCTGATAAATTTCAAAAATAATAGGAGCGTTGTGTCAAATTCAAGAAATTGTCAACGATGATACATATATGAAAAAAAATCTAACTATTGACAAATATGTTAATTCACTTTCTCAATGTAGTCGATTATTTTGGGTATAACATCTGCGTATCGTTCTCTGTTTGTTTCTTAACTAAGCAAAAGCTAATCAATGTTTATATAATATATGAAACACAAGTATACAAAAGTCCGTTTTGGATGCGAGTGGCAAGGGATCGGTCGTCTTGGCGTCCATTGAGGGAGGCCTATGTTCAGCAGTGGACGGATAGAGGCTGATGATGATGATGATGACGATGAAATAAAAGTTAATCATTGATTTATAGCTTAAGAGTTGATGAATTAAGAGATGGCTAAGTGTTACTTATCGAGATTTTTATAAGTAGGACCGTATATTATTAGGTTAAAACTCCTTTAACGGTTACGCAGTTCCTACGTTACCAGACAGCTGGTATGAACGAAGAATAGTAAGGAATTTTGTGAGGAGGTTGAGACTGAAGGTCAGGTGATATGCGCCATTTGCGACTCGGTATTTTTGTGCTATATTGTTGTATTTGCTTAATTCATGTGCCTAAATCATTCTATGCTTTGTGGCTATCTGAATTAACGATTGTTCTATATAATGTTGAGTTAAGATAGGGTTAAAAATATATTTAAAATAATAAAGTGAATTAGCGTATGTATTGATTGCATTGTAGCAATTGTTTTTATTTACTTCTACTTCTTCCCTTAAAATATTTATTTCCAAAGAAGAAATTCCTTGCAACCAATTGAATTAGAAAGAAATATCAACACATACATGCGGTAATAATATAAAGCTAAATGTTAAAAAATGCCATCTTGGCGTTCTTAAAGAAGCTTATATCCAGCAGTGGATAAAAAGGCTAATGATAATGAAATAGAAAAATAAAACGGTGCAACTCGTATTATTTTGCTGAGTATTTTCTGCAGAACTCTAAATCCATACGTTACATACGGTCTTGCACAACTTTTAAAGAAATCTCATTCCATTGAAAGTATAAAATATAAACAGGATAAAAGTCTCTTAGTTTTGCTGTGTTCAGTCTAGAATGTATTATAAATAAATTGATTGAGTAAAAATAAACACATATATACAAGAATTGCTCATTTAAAGATATAAGATAAGATAAGATAAGATATACCAAATAAGAGAAAATCAATAAAAATGCTATATTTTCTCCAAACGACACAGTTTCGAACCAAGATATTTTCCTTGATCATAGAGGTACTGAACATCATCAGCGAATTCAAAATAAAAATCTGAGACTATGCAAATTAACCTCTCAGCTAGAATTCCTAAGTCGGTAATTAGAGGAATGATAAAAACAAGCTGTTTTAAGAATTATACCCGCAAAAGTAACCTTCTTGATTTTTTGATTTTCTCCTTGTCCTAAGCACGGTAATTTATTAGCAAAGGGAGATTTGGGAAATGTTGAACGAGGAGAGAGAAAGAGAAATTTTAAAATCATAAAAATAAAAAGATTAAAATCAAAAAGAAAACCCAACTTAATGAAAAAATGCCGATAGCCTCGAAACGGTTGAACCGATGTAATTATTAAACGTACGAGGGCGGCACTGAAAATTTCGGGAATCAAGAAAGCGACACAACATTACTATTTAAAAATGTATTTATTGCTTTTCGAAGTATTCTCCGCGAAATTTGACACATTTTTCCATACGATGGAACCAATCATTGAAGCAACCATTCCATTCGGAAGTCTCCAAAATGGACGCCTAGTCCACAACTTCTTCAGGCGATGAAAATCTCTGACCACGCAATTTATTCTTTATTTTAGGGAAAGTATAGAAATCATTAGGGCTTAGGTCGGGGCTGTACGGCGGATGGTCTAATAATTCTATGTTTTCTTGCTCTAAAAACTATTTTGTTCTGTGCGCGGTGTGAGAACTCGCATTGTCGTGATGGAGGATGATGCGGCGATTGCAGTTCTCTTTAATGAGTTCAGAAACGACCTGTGGCAAACAAATGCCATTCTGCATTAACCGTTCTTTGTCCCTCAAGAGGATTAGTCGCAAAATGGCCGGTTTTGGAGACAAACGAGGCCACCATTTTTTTTGCAACACTCCGTGAACGAACAATTTTTGTTGGCTTTAACTCATTTTCGAACACCCAAAACTCGTGACTGGTTTTTTGTTTCGGGTTCGTACGTGTATATCCAGGATTCGTCACCTGATACGATGTTGTACATACACCATTTGAGGATCCTGCGTGGAATCTTTCGGGAGTTCCGACGCACCAAGTAACGCGAGCCGCTTTTTGCTCTTCACAGAGCAAATGCGGTATCCATCGGGAAAACAAATTTTTAACACCTAATTGTTCATGCAAGATTATTTGTATTTGACTCATGCCAAGGTCTAAAGTTGCTTGAATTTCGCGGTATGTCACATGTCGATTTTCCTCAATCAGCTTACGCACAGCATCAACGTTTTCTTGGGTGACTGCAGTTTTTGGACGACCTTGACGGGGATCATCACTAAGCTTGACACGTCTACGTTGAAATTCAGCAAACCAGCGATAAATTGTGGTTTTGGATGGGGCTTCATCACCAAATGCAGAAATCATTCGGTCAACACACTGTTTCTGTGTTAAACCACTTCGAAAGTCATAATAAATCATCGCTCTAAAATTTTCTCGAGTCAATTCCATTTTCTCAACGACTAAACAAGTTTGACCAGACCTTGTGACAAGACCGAAAATCTTTTTTAAAATAAATAAATGGTATTAGATTTATAAAACCAAGGAGTTTTCAATTAAAAAGAAAAATTTTAATATGACAGGAACAGTGGAAATATTCCATTCCCGATACTTTTAGTGCAGCTTATGTATCTAAGAAACATTGCTGGTAAAACTGCTCACAAATTTGGTTCAGGAGAACTACGGAGCTACAGACAGACACATAGGGATCAAAACTATGCACCCGTCATTAAGCATCGGGATTTAAAAATAGATATGATATAATTTAATTTAATCATTGTCGAATTCCACCATTTTAGGATCAACTTAGTACTGTTAATACTAGTAAATATTACCTATACAAAAGCCAATATAAACCTAATAGAAGACGAATATTATCTGAATTCGTTTACGGATTGTTATACTCAGAATCTGGAAGTTAGTTTTGTTTGGGTCACCTCGTTATCATGCTATAACGGAACATAAGGGTATTAAAGTTTATACTCTTACATATACATACCTACCGAGCGCCTTTGAAACATTATTTCGGAATAAAACTCAGAAGAGAATTAGCCGACCCTTATAATAAGAAACAGATTCTAATTCGATAAGACAGATCTAGAGAACAAATAATATTCTCTGATCTGATTTAAGTCATTTAGAGGTCACAGTGTTGCCTCACTAATAATGTCACCTGGAATTAGAATTAAACATTATAAAAAGAAACATAATTATTAAGACGAGACGATCCTAAAACAAATGTTTTAGGATCTGAATATTTAATAATAATGTTTTATTTAACCCGGGTTTAATACAATGTCTCTACTTGCTTGTTCCCATGGCCGGCAGGGATAATTGGAACTGTATTTATATGAAAGTACCACATTTTGTTTAATATTTGTTTTGCAAATGTTTTATTTCGATATATGTATTTACGTAACACATATGTTTGTACTGAGTTTATTAAATTGTATACATGTTACTGGTTTCCACCTCTTTCTGTTTGTTCCTTATGTTATTCCAATACCAAAAGCTGCTTGCCTGGAAAAGATCATTTTCTGGCGATGAGACCACGCAATGTACGACGTCGTTGTATTGTGCAAATTCTTTTGTTATTTTATTTTGTTTGGTATAGTACGGGAGCCCAAGCGGCAAATTGGAGATTTACTGAAGCTTGGCAGATTAATATATGGGGGAATACCTTTCACTAAGTTGAGTATCTTTACCGTATACGTGCTCTTAATATATAGCCGCCCGTCTAGGATCAAGGATCAGAATAGTAAAAAAACTTGATCGTTACCCAACAAGCATGCAATGTTTTAGGTTTTTAAGTCATCTGGCAATAACTCTGACTGGTATAGTGGCAAGTGGCAAGCATCATAACTTCGTACACTTTAGGAAACAAGGAACACGTAGTTGCACGCGTTCAAATTTCACCACCATAATTATTTATCCACCATATTTTATGAACCACGTCATCATAATTATTTATCTTACTAAATCTCTCATTGATATGATTCATTACGGATGAAACATATTTTACATAACTTAAAAAAAGATGCTTATAATAGTCAGTAATGTGCAAGTTTCACAAACGAATTTTCCTCCTACACATCTATGCTTAATGTATAAATGTTTGCATGTATAAAGTAATCTTCGAAACTACTGAACCGATTTAAAAAAAACTGTGACTAGTATATTGCTACGTGACCGTGAGTAGTATAGGCTATATATATACCTAATCATCATCAGTTCGTGTCCGGACTGATGATGATTAGGTATTTTTCATTATTATATTTAATTTTTTATTATAATAGATTTTTTTATTTTATTTTCTTTTTTCTTTTATTATTCTATTTATATCAGAGATTTTTATTTATTATTATATTAAAAATCATATCGCGGGAGATGCTGCGGGCAACAGCTTGTGTTACATATAATATATTACTTTGTTTGTAAAGTAACTTTTCTTTATCAGTCTCATAGAGAATCAATCCTTACTAAGAATTAACTAATATTCAATTCAATTAACTTATATTAATATCGAAAAGACAAAGCCGAAACAGAGGCCTTAGACAAAGTAACATTAAAAAAACGATAACGAAGTTCGAAAAGAATAAAATGTATGGGATTGACATAAGTTGGTAGACAATGTTAAAATTTGTAAACTGTCAATTGGTTATCGAACACTTATGTCAAACTTATGTTATTTTATTATTGATATTGATTCGTTATTCGTGGGCGTGGGCCATGGAGGGCAACATTTTCACTATTTTTATGAGTTATAGTGTGTATGAGGTCTATTTACATAGATATTAATTTTAATATTTGGTCCGATTTGACACTTGTTGTCGAACTTTGTTGACACTTGACAGTTGTTGTCGTTGCACTGTCATCTTTGATTGATCATTGGCTAGAAAATTATTATCGTTATCTCAAAGACGATAACGAATTTCGGCTACAAAGCGATGACACTTTGTCTACAGGCCCTGATAGATATAAATGTTGGTGATCCCTCTTTACAATGTTATAATTAAGTCTTTCGAATGTTAAAACAAATTTATAAAAATAATTACTTTTAGGACTCCCTTAGTTCTGGTCGACCATTAACCAGGTGGGAAGATGATCTCCGTGTAGTGGACGGTCCATATTGGATGCGAGTGGCAAAGGATCGGTCGTCTTAGCGTTCATAGAGGGAGGGCCTAAGTTCAGCAGAGGACGGATAGGGACTGATGACGATAAATCACTTTTATAAAAATAATTTATAATTAATATTTTAAAAATAATCTCTAACATAACGTCAATCCATTATAAACCACTATTAGATATCTCTTTCAACTAACGCTAGAAATAGAACAATGGATCTGATCCTACTGTGAAATCCGATATTGACACTGAGACCCACCTCATCTTGACACCTTTCACACACCGCCTTGGCCGATTGAAGGCGAATCTTAGTAAACTGACAACAACATATTTCTAAGCCGTGACCCAAAAATAACGTAGCACCACGGTTCAGGCCTCTTCGTGGCGGTGGGGCTCAGTAGCCTAGGGTGAGCCAAGCACTTGGGGCGAAGTGAATTGAGCCGAAGGCGCTCTTTATACCCATCTTATAAGAAGAGGGAACAAAAGAGCAGGGGACAATGGGCGAGGATGGGAACCTCACCCCATTGTACTGTCCTGACGCTGGGAGGGGTTGTTCTGTAGTACGGGACAACCCCTCTGTGGAGGTGGCCGTAGAGGTACCCTGTTTGCTCATTAGATCCGGGATACCTCACCAAAGGCAGCGTTGGCGGCATTCGTCGGGTTTTGGTGGGTAGAGCTGCGTCCACTTACCAGCTTTCAGGCGTAGCGATATACCCGCCGGGGGAAACCCACTCCCCCGCGGGATGCATCAGAGCATTTCCAGGCGTTAAAGAAAAAAAAGCATTAAACTCAATACTACATGACATCTTTCTGATTCTAATGACGTCACATCTGCAATACATTCTCTATGCTGCAAGAAGCGATTTCATGCAGTTTTAAAGATATGCTAGCAAACAACGTAAGACGTCTCATCGTTACGTCTGGCAAAACGATGTCTCATTAGCGACCACTTTACACACAACAAACTCTTGGTGACACGTTTCAAACGACTAAGTATAAATTAATGAACTTCAAATATCTCGTTAAAGTCATATCAAATACAGTTTCTAAACATTAATCAAAACGTGGAAACTCAAAGCGGGGAAACTTAGTGTTCATACTATAATAATTATAGTATAGTACAAAATAAACGGAATGGTTGGTCGAGATTCAACTATTTAACGATTACGATAGTTGGCCGGTCCAAGCTGGATACGCCATCTTGGCGTTCATTCAAAGTCTACAGCAATAATGATGATGATAAACTAACAGAGAACTGCTACGTAACTTAAGTAGTATAAACATGGATTTCGAGCACCGAAAGTCATCGTGAAGCGATAAAGGAATATTTACTTAGGACCGATTGCACAGCTTAAACCCTTGACGGTAAGCGGAGATATCAGATATACATCAATCCTCGTTGTTTAAAGGAGCCTTAATTCATAATTAAATTTATCCTTAGTTCAAGTCATTTAATAGGGATTTGTAGTTTGTGTGTATTGTCGCCTTCAATAACATTATGTGGAATTCCAAGCAAGGTATTTAATTTTTAAAGTGAAACTTCTTGGCACGCATGAGGGTAAAGTTTTTACGGATGAAACGTTACGAAAATGTGCAACATTTTTGTCCAAGAAGAGGGAGAGAGTGATTGAGATCGATTGAGAGAGAGTAAATAAGGGCGAACGTAGCATGAAGCACATAGCCATGGAGTGAGAGTAGGGAGCAAGTGAGTGAGAAAGATCGAGAGAAAGAGTGAGATAAATTTAAAGCTTTAGATTCGTATAAATATAAATGAGTTTTAAAAATTAGTTTTCCAAATAAATTTCACTTCTGTCATGTGTACTTTGTACTCACGTACTTTTTTATGTGAAACACTACTACAAAAAATGGACTTCAATGCCGTGACGGCAAACGTTATGCTGTCATTTTTCGTTATATATCTTATTAACAATAAATTTTAATTGCGGCTCTACACCCTCCCCATACACAATTTGTATAATAAGTATAATAACTAATCCTTATTATATACTTTACAATTTCTATTTAATTGAATAATGAACAGCATTTTGTAAATCAGCGCACATATTATTTCAGGCGACTGTACTAACTAACGTAAGGCTGTATAACCTACGTAATTTTTTCAATCTTATCCATGCGAGTAAGTCATGTTAAAAGACAATTTTTTTTTCTTACGGGACCGAATCCATGCTTAATTTGACCTCGGAGATCCCGAATCTGACTTCAATTATTTTGCGGTACAAGAGAAAGAAATAATGCATGAGAATTGAAGTATCTCGTTTCACAATTAAAAAAAAACAAAATGCTCTATTCACTTGTTAATTATGGATTGTTTGAAGAAATAGCAATTAGTATGGAAAATTTTCCACATTTATTTGCTCGGTTTCTCAGCCAGTCCTAACTCAACTCCCACATGACATAAACAAGAATGCCATTGTCACAGAAGACCTTTCTTTGCGCAGCAAAACAAGCTATAACGTAATTAATACACTAGAAAAATCATATATTCATGTTATTCCTACGTTCGGGATGACGTGACTACGTCGTCCTTCAGGTCGACTTCAAAGTACACAGGACGAGGTTCCTGAGCAGAGCTGACTCCGTCTGCGAGTGATGTGTTATGATTAAGAGTGTGGCAGAGGGCGGAAAAGGCTTGATAATAATTATGATTGAAAATATTTACTGACTTGATAACTAGACGGAAATAGGAATACTACAATTATGATATCATTGACAATTGAAATTATACTAATATATAGAGTGCCAGAGTCACGTCGCACTTCATTGTGCCGATCATAAGCAGATGCGTTATCGATATTTATCTATTGTAAAGAGGACAAACGAACAATCGAAGTCTTTTGGCGACTATTGAAGCCCATACACATCCGCACAACCAGTAATTATGCAGATACGTTGCCCTCCTTTTACCTCTCCTCCCCATTGGGCCAACGGAAACTCAAAAACCGCACGAAACGCGACAGCATAGCTGTCACTTGACGCCGGTGATAACACCGGCGTCAAGTGACAGCTATGGATGATGGTAACTCTCGCTCACATAAGTGAGCGAGAGTTACCATCCAGTCGTGCCGGCCCAATTCGGATGAAAAGCAGCATGGCACTACCTCTTACAAAATTAATAATTGCTATTCCCAGGTGTGTTTACAATATTTTTTAAGTATTTAAATTTTATGGATATGGAGCAATGCATAAAATTGAATCATCACTTTTTAATATTATTGGTAATGAAATTTTAACCGAAAGATAATTTTAAGACAATAAAGTCTGTCGGGTTAGGTAGCATATATTATACGCCAAAAGTGCTTAGGCAATGTGTTATGGGAGTTCCGAGTTCTGACGTTGTTCTCCCGTCTCAGAATTCCCCAGAATGTACTAAGATAGTTTCAGTGGGTAGTCTCTACATACCTCAATTATGTCCGAATATAATGGAATTAGGAAATCGTTTTAAGAGATTATTATCAGCCTTAAAAACTGCATGTCACTTAAAAGCTTTAGTCGTCACTTGTAACAGGTTTTAATTAATAAACTGACTGGCATGTTGGTCTAGTGGTTATTGACCTTGACTGCTGAAAGCAGAAGGTCGTGGATTCGATCTCAACCCGGGACAAATGTTTGTGTGATGAACATGATCATTTGTTCTGTGTCTGGGTGTAGTTTATCTATAACTAGCTGTTGCCCGCAGCTTCGCCCGCGTTAACTAAGATGTACAGCCGTACACGGATTGATGATGATTATTTATCTATGGACGGGCGTAGGACTTTATTTTATAATATGAAGTGATTAATACCGTATTTTTGTAAATAGCTTTTACATTACCGCTTTATAATTGCCAATTTTTAAAGTATTAAAATGTTTATAGGTAGTATGTTATATTTAACTAATATTGACATTCAGTAGGCATATTTAGGATACACAATTCTACCATATTACATTGATACAATAATAATTATTATCCTAACTTTCGGAACCGGGGCCGGGCCCGGCTCGGGCGCGAGGCGCCGCATCACGGAGCACCCGGCTCAGTCGAAATCACGGTGTCGCATTATTTTGATTTTGCTATATCTTCTAAGATATGCATTTCATTTGCATGGTGTAAACGGGAAAAACATACTTCATGAAATGCTCAAGCTAACTAACATATTTAAAATGATAAGGATTAATACCACATTTGTGTAAATAGCTTTCCAACTACCGTTTTATAATTGCCCATTTTTTAAGTATTAAAATGGATATGGTATGTTATCCATAAGAGATACACATATGCCATCGCGGATTTTTTTGTAGATCTTTCTAAGGTGTATAATAATGTAGTACATTATTTTGATCTATCTGTTAGTGTTCATCCAGCGTTTGCAATGTAAGTGCAAAAAATGTGTTTATTTACGACATCACATTAGAAACCTCAAAAATAACAGTATTTCTCCACTATTTAATTGATGTTATTATACATATAAACCTCTTGAATCACTCTATCTACTTAAAAAAAAACGCATCAAACTCCGTTGCGTAGTTTTAAAGATTTAAGCATACAAAGGGACATAGGGACAGAGAAAGCGACTTTGTTTTTAAACGACTTCGCAAAGGAGGAGGTTATATATATACTATGTACTGATATGTATGTATTTAGAAATATGTAAGTATGTGTCAGTTGTCTGGTTACCATAAGAACAGGTTCTGCCTAGTTTGGGATCGGATGGCCGTGTATAAAAAAATAAAAATGAAACTACGGAGGTCATGTTATATGTTACTAGAAGGAATGATTCTCTCGGACAATTTTTGTGAAAAGAATATAATATAAATGTTGTCGTAAAATATCAAAAAGTTTAAAAGTCCTTTTTAACCAACTTCTAAAAAATCAATTCGGATGTTTTTGAGACCTTGTTTTGGAACCGATAACTTAGTAGTACATTATGAAATTTCATCATGACATCATAATGTCATATTATCATATCGGTGACTTGAACCTATAAGATTTTCCCCTACCAAAAAGTGCTCAGCGCGGTTAAGAAGCTATCATTACAAAAATTTGCGGGCAAGACGCCGGTAGACAATAGACATGAAACATTTATCTTAATAGAATAACTAATTACTAATTATTTAAAATATTGAAAACAAGTACGTATATACCAGCGCCAAGTCGTTTGCCATCACACTCGAATCGATTTTGCCAAGATGCCGCCATAGATATTCCACATCAAAATGAACTTATATTCTAAGATAGCATTATTGATCCCTGAACTTATGTCAAGTTGATTCTTCAGTTACACAACTTACCGATGCTGCGCCTTATTTTCCTGTTGCACCTGTCGTACAAACTTACAAATTACAAGGTCTTACGCTACTTCTGCACGTTTTACGTCACTGTTTAACAAAGACAGGTAGAAAACTTTGAGACTAGACTAAGATTCAGACGACGTATTGTTAAACAATAATTCTAATACCGGACACGCGCCAGAGGGGGTTGTGCGCCCGGAGCGGGGTGAGGTTCTCCATATGCGCGCGAGCTTTTAACTAAAGGACGTTACGGACAAAATGGTTTTTGTTATTTTATTGCGTTACTAACGATAATTGGAGAAATTCCTTCTATAATTTTAAAGAACATATAATATAGACTCATTACAAACTACAAAAAAAATAATAAGAGGTTTAAACCGGTCCCGTTTGCCCATAAGATGTGAATCTCTTTTTTTTTATAAAAGGCATGTTTGATTTTTTTTTTCTCTGTTACAAATGCGTAAATTACCTAATCATGTTTTGAAAACTACTAAAATATGGTTTCTATCATGAACTATTAGGTCACCAAGTTCTATTTTCATTCGTTTTGGAATTACTGAACGCTCGAATACTCAAACGAATCTCAAATTTAAGACCTACTTAAACTCGTACTGTCCCTCTTTTTTTCTTTGAATCTGACACGTAGTAGCATGAGTTTATGTACGTCTTACATTTGAGATTCGTTTGAGTATTCGGGCGTAAGATGTTTTAAAAGAAATAACATTAAATTAAACGTCAACATTGTAAGGCACCATTATGTAAAGTACCATTATCCCGTAAAAACAAATGCGATTTTATTATTGTATACCTATTAATTTACGCAAATTCTTAGAACAGTTTGAGTAGAGAGCGCTATTTACTCTTAGATTTTATCCGTGAGGGTTTTCACGAGAAGACAAGTTTTGGATCCATTCAAAATGTCTCCGATTTGAAAGCCTTCAAAGTTCCTATTTTCAAAATAACAACATTAAACTCACTATATCGAACAACATAAAATTAAGCCAAATTTAAATAAGTTGATTGATGCATTGGTGATTCATTTTGAATCAAAGCTAAGTGAATTACAAACTGGGATCGAGTCATGGAGGCTTCCTGATAGAAAATAAACGTCCCCTTCTACAAGGTTCAACTTATGTTGGTTTCTGTAATAATATTAAATTATTTTTACCGTATTTTATTAACTCGTTTTGAGTATCGCCTGTCCGGGTAGATTTTAAACTAACTTCCCTATTAACCAGTCTTGGGATTTGGATTAGCTCAAAAGTGCATGAAAATAAAGGTATGAAAACATGGTACCTCCATGAATTATATTGAGTTATACTTGTAAAGATTTTATAAAATATACAATGATACTTCATTAAAATACTGTAATGCCTATATAAAATGATAATTACGGTTTGTATATATGAATCCCTATTGTACTAAATCGGCTGCTCCGTCGTTCACAATGCTTCTTTTATACTGCATATTATACGCACCAATTTCGGAAACAATTAATATTTCTAATTATGTTTCTATGTTCCAGATATTATGTTTCTAAATTATGTATTACAGATTTTCGGTACCTATGTACACTGTTTTTAATTCTGTTTTTACATAAACGTACATTTGAAAAAGTACGCTGCAGTATTTGGTGTCGGAAGATACGTCCATAAAATCGATGACTTACATATTTCGACATAAATTAAAAAAGTATTTAACCTTTTTTCACATGAAAGCTAATATATCAAAAACCGTGAGGAATAATAACGTTTGTATGTTATATCACGCTTTCTTTTTTATAATGGAGTTGAAGGTTTTGAAGTTCCAAGAATTATTTATTTACCGGTGGGAGGGAAGGCCTGTGCCTCGCTCCCGGCTGCATCACCTACCACCATCTTCCTTGTTTCTCCCGTGAAACAGCTTTGCTGTGTTTCGGAGAGAAGGGCAAGACAGGCAGTGTAATTACTGGCACCGAGACTTAACATCTTATGTCTCAGGATAGGCAATACATAAATGAGTTGCCTGGGCTCGTTCCAGGTAAACTGGTTTATGTTAATGGGCGATGTCAACCACTTACCATCAGGTGGCACGTTTTCCAGTTTGTCTATCCAACTAGCATAAAAAAATATGTTCAAAAGAAAAGATGGAAAGCAGGGCTCTGAATACCAAATGATATGGTAAACTAAAAAAAGATTCCGACGAATTGATAACCTCCTCCTTTTTGAAGTCGGTTAAAAATCAATTACGATCGGTCTAGTTAAGTTGTAGTGCATGTTGCTGACCCAGGATTATGATTGACGTTAATAACAGGGTTGGAAAACTTTAAAACACCAATTTCAATAAATTGTAGAGTAATAAAGTGTAATTGATTTCGTTATTAGACTCTGTGATTAGGTTTAGTTACGCTTCACTTATATAATAAAAACTAGGAAGTCGATCTTAACCTTTTTGCAAGTAGATCACATATTCGGATGACAAAATGACAGCATTAGTGTCGTCTAATGATGGAGCTAAGAGTAAGTGGGCTTAGAAAATTTACTACTTGTCCGGAAAAACAAACGAATTCTGTAAAAAAGTAACATCCATAGAAGCGATATATATAGACACAGGCTAGATGTACCGGTGATTATACTCACAAAAGTGAGCAATTCTTAGTATTATTATTTTATATAATATTATTTTGAATTAAAAAATAATAATTTTGGGGGTGTTGGAATACAGAAATTATTCAAAGTGTGCTTTTAGTCTTTTAAAATACTGTGTTTCGCAATGTATTGGACTAAAATTTCTCAAGATTATAATCTGCGCCCATTAGTGGGGCACTTTTCTTTTCGGATTCAATTGCATTTTACTGGTTTTACATTACCTAATTGTTATTTAGATATTAATTGAAGTTGAAATGACAATGGGCTGCTGACACACTGAGGAGAACGGATGGCCGATGGGGCAATACGGTTCTAGAGTGGAGGCCACGTTTAGATAGACGAAGTGTTGGTCGACCAACCCTTCCTTCCCAATTGGTTAGTAAACCAGGTGGGAAGACGATCTCCGTACAATAACCGGTCTGTGTTGAATGCGAGTGACAAGAGATCGGCCGTCTTGGCGTTCATAGAAGGAGACCTATGTTCAGTAGTGGACAGATAGAGGCTGGTGATGACGAACGTTGCCTTTAGGAGCGAGACATGAACGTGATGTAGAGCTTTTGTTTTTATTTTTCAACATCACAGAACTGACGCTGGACAAAGCGTAGTTACTGCATTAATTACCCTCGTTTGCATGTAAATACATTTAGCATAAAAAATAAAAATATTTTAGACCAGCCAATATTATTGGATCGAAATTTCAAATAAGTTTATATATCTCTCATAAACATAAATTTTATTACGAAGTTTTCGCTCGAAGTTATTAGCAGACGTATGTGCATGCAACGGAAACTTTGAACACGACGTTTACCCACTTTAAGACGTCAGATTAAATAACTTTGTATACTTTTTAAGGACCGATAACAATACAATAATTTAATTAGTTTGTTCTAATATTCAGGATAATCAGGATAGCACATAAAAGGAAGGAATACGACTCGCAAGTTACCTACATCACTTGTGTGGTTTTTAGTCTCTCACTCATTCTAAAATGATTGCCTTATATAAGTTGTGGTAGTGTAAATTATTAAAAAAAAATCGATACTAAAATTTAAAAATTAATTATCGTTTGAAAAAACGTTTTATATAATTATTAATACTATAATTTATAATTTATGTATTTTAAGCCCATTTACATACTTCATTCAGCTGTAATACGTTTGGGCGGTTTATTTTTTAAGCACACAGATTTCTTCAGAAGGAACGAGCGGATCACAAGATGGTAGGTGATGTCCATTGCCAACAGTCGCCTGCAACTTGTGAAGTTGAAAACGAATTGCCTATCTCTCTATTTTTGAAAGATTTATAACAGAAAAGTCGGAAGTTAAGAATTACAGAATATTTTGGGATAGGACAGACAAATGGACTGGCTTAATCCTACTTTCGTGCTGAAACACAGCATACGGTATGTTTGAAATATCACGTATTATAGAGTAGTTGTGTCCTTCTTCCAATCCAGTTGCTTCATATTGTTCCATTTCTTCACAGACGTAGCAAGTGTAAAACATAGGTTATCTGTAGAGCAAGCATGCGCGCACGACAAAATTTTGTCTGCCTCTTTTCCCGTATTAGCGGTATCAAATAATACGAGAAAAGGAGTAGACAAAATTTTGTCGTGCGCGCATGCTAGCCCTACTCGTCAAACTAAGACGACCTCAATATAGATTTATTAAAGAGGACGCCTACATGAAGACCGCAATGCAGATTTTGTTTGGTCGAGCATATGGACTGAGCCCAAATGTGTATCTTCTATATCTGCTCTAGTTCGTCTAGTTACAGCTACAATGTTTACTGAATACATATTTTAATATAAAATATTTTTCTTTAAAAAAAATCATTGTTTTCTTTAATTAAAAAGTACATTGTTTGATCAGAAAATCCAATTTACAGTACAAAAGTCTATTAAACGATTCGTCGAGACCCGTAATGAGGTTTTATTCTTCTTTAGTGTGCTTTTATTTAACGCAATTTGTAGGTGAGCTTTGATGTTTGCTTACAGGAAAAATGTCTGAGCACTTTCGAGCACTCGTGTTGTTGCGTAAAATGTCTGAGCACTTTCTAGCACTCGTGTTGTTGCGTAAATTTAATATTTGTGTACATTTTAAAGGCCATTTGTTTTATGATTATTTTGATATTATTTAAAAAGGTAGTAGATAAAATAATATAAATGATATACATCTATTTTACCATTAGATTTACCATTAAATGAAAAATCACTCATCAGATGATCAGTGATTAAACGAATGTAGAAACAACTCACAGAAAGAATGTCTGATTAACATAATTGAATCTTCTCGATCACAATATAAATCAGCAGAGTAACGCCCCTCACAAAGTATCCTGGTAGAATGCCTCGCAAGGCGCAATTGCCATTGTTGTGCCATTGTGTTCTTTTATACCAACATGATACAGTACAACTAGGTATTACCGTAAGGTGAACCCAGCATCTTGGGCGAAGCAAATTAAGCCGAAGGAGCTGCTCTTTGTACCCCTCTTATAAGAAGAGGAGACAAAAGGGCAGGGGGACAAATTGCGAATATGGGAACCTCACCCCATTGTACTGTCCCGACATTATTATTGAATTAATTAAGCAAAATTACATGATTTTGGCATATTATTTAGCCGTATGAACTAAGCCCAATAAAAGCTGTAAATCGTCGAGGATTCCCTTCGACTATGTAAGGTCATCATTACACCTGTAATGGGTTATAACCCATCTAGGTGTAAAGTTCTCATCATTACAAATTAATCGAGCGCAAACACAAGGTTACTGATGTAAATCGTTAAGGAGTTCCCTCGACTGTCTTTCGGCTCCAGCATCAGATCGACTCTAGACCTTCATTAAATTGTAGTCCTTTAAAACACTTTATAAAAATAATATCAAACGCACTAGTCACCCCTACGATTTTCGAAAGTTCCCCTCGATTTCTCTGGGCTGCCATCAGAGATGGCATCAGGGCTGCTCCTTTTCTCTTATTACTTATTTGAAATAATACGAGAAAAAGCGTAGACAAACTTTGTCGTACGCGCATGCTAGCCCTACTGGTTTCCTTACCATGGGACCATTTGGGAAGTATACCCTTTAGAACAAAAAAGAATTTTTCAAATCGGTCTAGCCATCTTCGAGCAATCAGGTAACATACATTTAATTATCTATACATATAATATATAATCATACGAATTGATAACCTCCTCCTTTTTGAAGTCGGTTAAAAAGGTATTTGTTTACCGATACTTATTATAAATATTGCCATAGTATAATAAAAAATAACTGCAAATAAATTCAATCATTAATCATCCATATTATCTATATTTATCAATGTTATAACATTACTCCTACTCCAATTATTAGTCATCATAATATTCTTTCCGATGGGGCAATAAGGTTCTAGAGTGGAGGCCACGTTTAGGTAGACGAAGTGTTGGTCGGCCATTAACCAGGTGGGAAGACGATCTTCGTGCGGTGGTCGGTCCATGTTGGATGCGAGTAGCAAGGGACCGGCCGTCTTGGCGTTCATTGATGGAGGCCTATGTTCGGCAGTGGACGTATAGAGGCTGATAATGATGATGATGATGATGATATTCTTGAAAAGCACATCCATTTGGCGCCACCGGAAGTCTATTATTTCAATTATTTAATTGACGCATATAGATAGGTTGACGGCGTAACATCCGGCCGGTGCTGCCAGTGGTTTGTAACACGAATAAAATTGCCCAAACACCACTATGGTAATTTTAAATATGAAACCCAATGCCCAAACACCACTAGGATATTTTTAATATGAAACGCAATGGCCCCAACTCCACTAAGGATATTTTAAATATGACAACCATAATGTCCAAACACCACTATAGATATTTTAAGTATGAAACCCATAATGCCCAAACACGAATATGGATATTTTAAGTATGAAACCCATAATGCCCAAACACTAATATGGATATTTTAAGTATGAAACCCATAATGCCCAAACACGAATATGGATATTTTAAGTATGAAACCCATAATGCCCAAACACGAATATGGATATTTTAAGTGGGAAACCCATAATGTCAAAATATCTATATGGATGTCTTAAATATGAAATCCATAATGCCCAAACACGAATATGGATATTTTAAGTATGAAACCCATAATGCCCAAACACGAATATGGATATTTTTAGTATGAAACCCATAATGCCCAAACACGAATATCGATATTTTAAGTGGGAAACCCATAATGCCAAAATATCTATATGGATGTCTTAAATATGAAATCCATAATTTGCCATTATGAATATTTTAAATGTGAAACCAACGATTGAGAATCCAAAATAATCTTTATAGTAAGTATGTAGATATCGCAAGCAGGAATGTGACATGGAAAGGGTAAATGTTTTATATACACCAAATCTCATTCGACAATGCTTTGATTATGGTATTAGTAGATTGAAGTAATCTCCTACCACTTTAGTACTAGCCTGAGTGCGAATTGCAGTGATATTTGAGCGAGATTGCTGCTGTTAAGAAAATAGAGATGAAACTTGTGTTGCAGCGTGTCGATGTAGGTATTTGAACTACAATTAAAGTTCACCAGTACACATAGCTTTGGATAGTCATAGAAATACCTATTTTAATATAAGAAGTCCCAAACAGATCTTTCACATCCAAAAATAATATAACTTATCAGTAGTATATAATCATTGTCACTTATTTTCCAAATTTAATTTCTAAGTGACATTCTGAAGACTGTGAACAGCTAAGCGGCGCATGCATTTTCGCAAGAACAATAAATTATGAAACGTTTACACTATAAAAACCGACGCAAAAGAGCTTCAAACGTGTGAAACTATTTTGATAAAACATGCCTAATACCTCCGTTGGTGTCTGCTTTAAAATTTAAAAAACCGCATCGGTTCGATAACCAAGCGACACGTAACACACAGACTTAGCGGTCAAACACAAACACCGTTTTGCGTCGAGGGTCAAACATATATGTACTCACAGTTGAGGCCGATGTCGTGGTAGGTGAGGATCGCAGGCTTGGACCTGTCTCCCTGAACCACGACCGTGATGTCACCCCTGTCGGTATGCACCCGGTCTTCCACACACAGGCTGTCGCTGAACCGGCGAGAGCTCGGGAACTGCAGTTGGATGTTCTTCAACTCGATGTCATCCATGCTGTCAATAGACAATATGCTGTTGAAGTAATAATACTAAGTCATTTGACTGCTGTCTAGCCTCAGTGGTCGTTGTCAGTTATTGGTAGTGACTACTTATTTTTAGATCATTTATTAGAAAAAAAACAACTATTTGACTAATAATAATCAATTCTAGGTTTTTTGGTATAAAGTGTTGTCAATATACATTCAATTAATACCATAACATATAATATAACAGTATATTCTAAGTATATGATTAATACCTTCCATACCGTACAATATTATGACAATCTCAAAATAAAATTACTTTAATATCATTATGCAATTTAATTAATTAAATAAGCTTACATCCAAGAGACGCAATGGTGAATTTAAATTGCGCGAATTTCCAATGATATGAAATTGAATATTTCACCGGAATTATGATGAGATGAAATCCGTAAAAAGTTATTACATTCGGTGGAAAAAAAAAATTAGTTTTTGAAATCATGTGCAGTAATGACGACCTCTGTGGCTCAATGGTCAGCGCGTTGCCGCTCAAGCCGGAGGTTTGAATCCAGCCAGGGAACAAAAAGTTTTCTGTGTTCCTGATCCATGGATGTGTATTAAATATGTGTATTATATTATAAAAATCTTAAATGTATGTATAGTATAAAAGTATTAAATATATTTCCGTTGTCTGGTACTCGTAACACAAGGTCTTCGATAACTTACGACGGGACCAGATTGAGGTGGTGTAAAAGCTTCCATAGATATTATATTATTATTGTGTTCTTCAACATTTTATCTGTGTATCGTATATAATTTAATCCTCTCTCAATGAAGAAAAAATTAAACATTTTTAGTATAAAATATTATTCTATATTTTCTTTTTCCTTTCTAGCTTTTCTCTTTGATGTCGATGACAAAGCAATTTAGACTTTAATATCAGTTTTTTTTTTTTTTTTTTTTTTTTTTCGGATGGATCTATGCTAATGGCCCGAAGGCCCTAATGCTTCAACGGATTAGTGTGAGCCCATTCGGCTCACTTTTGATTGGGGGGTTGCCCCCCGCCTACCGTGCAGTCTGTGACCACACGGCCACCTGGCGTCGGTTGTGGTTAATATCAGTGCTGCTTAGGATAACTGGATAGTAACGTTTGTTATCGGATTTACTTTTTAGGCTAAGGATCACTCCTTATACAAATATGTACTTATGATGTCGTATTTTTAGTATAAGGGTTCTTTTAAATGCTTTTCTTTTGTGATTATAAATAGCTAATAAGCGAGGGACTTCTGAAAGCGTTTTGAGTCTAGATTTCCAATTTGCGTAGTTTCGAAGAGGATTAAAGTGAATTTATAAATCACCTCAAAATAAGCAGGTCACTTAAATATGTACCTACTTAGAGATTTAAAAGTTAGAAAGACATCGAAACAATAATCTTGTCCAAAGGACGTATTGCTTAGAAAGTGTTATTTTAAATATAAATACATTTTTTTTGTTCCCGCTGGGGAATGCTCTTAAGGTTGAACTAGTCGGTGGCGTGAACTCTAACAAAATGATTGCTATCTCACCTGACATAGTGCGTGAACATGTGTGCTAGAATTAAATACACAATGATTCATTCCGAAAATGTCCTGTGTTACTAAAAGTAAAACAGTTATTATAGAAAAACTAAAAAGTGTATATTTTCAAAATAAATTTATTTTATCCTTTGAATAACTAAACTATATCTGTACGGGCTTTATTTTTGAGATTTCGTGCTCGGTATACTATTTATTTACGCCCAAAGTTGGGCTAAAATCAGTATTGAAATACGAAAGTTTAGAAGTTTAAAACTTCTAAACTTTCGTATTTAAAACACCGTCGCTACACTAAGTCTGCAATCTGTGAACATAGTCTAGACAAAGCTCGCCATTATATCAGATTTGATAGATCACAGATACTCGCAAAAGAACACCGATTCCAACCAAGGATGATCCGCGAGGCTATTGAAATTAAAAAACATCCAAATTTTAATAGAGAAGATAGCTGGCTCTTACCACTTGCTTGGGATCCCATTATTAAAATAATTAAATCAAAAACCAAGCATAATATGCCACAGATTAAAGATACAGTTAGCACTTTCTGCGTAGAGAGGACTTATCAAAATAATGATGTATCATAGGGTAGTTCGAATAACTTTGTAACGTTAGGACATCTGTCACCTCAGTCCTCCCGTGACCATGGTTGTTGTAAAGTATCCGAAAAGTTGTTGTAAAATCGGGCTTGTAAAAATCTTAATAAACCGCGATAAAATCCGTAAAAATTGTTTCATTATAATGAGTGAAATTCGCGCAAACATTAGAAAACAATAAGTTTGTATTTTTTAAATGTATAATTTTTTTATGATTTTGGGTATATACACACATAGATAACGACGAGATCAATTGATATTATACTTAGTTTTTTTATGGTCAACGTCAAACATTGTAGTAATTACTGTTCTGCGTTTCTATGGAAAGATGAACGACTTGTGTAACCTTAAGCATACCACCGGGCCCGGGGGCTATGTGGGACTCTCTGCGCCCGAAAAGATGGTAAAGTGAGCGCAGACTCTACCCACTAAACCCCAGCGGTGTTCTCCTCTTTTTCTGAGTGACCCGGCGTGGGAGCTGTGGACGTCCTCACCGGGCCATAACGGTGTGCCATCTGGCACTCTTTCTCTAGAGGTGGGGGATGGCGTCCACTCCTCCTTTTCCGCTTAAGGCACCCCGAACACATAAGGGTGCCTTATAGCTCGGGCATTACACGCGCGCGACAAATCCCCTATCGGCCGCGCACAGGTCCCTCACGGCGGTGCGACCAATGTCGTCGCCGCGCCCTCCTGCGGGTAGAGGCAGCAGTGCGCTCCCTCTCCCGCTCTGCCTCCTCCTTCTGCGACATCACATCCTCGCAGAAGGAGAGGACCACCTGCCACATGCTCTCACTGTCAGTCATCGCTCAGATGACCGCAGGGAGCGACAGGTCCGCGCCAACCTCAACGATGAGGGGCGCCCTTTGATCCGTCCAAGCAGGACACTCCGCCAGGGTGTGGTCTGCAGTGACTTCCCTGCTGTCGCAGTGATGACACCCTGGCGAGTCCTCTGCCCCTGCCACCTTCCACAGATACCTTCCGAAGCAGCCGTGCCCCGTCAGGATCTGCGCAAGGTGAAATATAAATACATATTATGGCGATTGTAAAATTTTTATTTCATGGTAAAGACTTTACGTAAAATTATTTAATTTATAACGATCAAAGCATAAGAAATTTCATCGGAAGCTTTATTGGATTTTTTTAAATAATATAATAAAGCTGCAGAGTTCGTTTGAATGCGTGAATCTCCGGAACTACTAGACGGATATGGAAATTTGTAGATTATTTTTGAAGGTTTTCGGTTATTTATTTTAGACACAAGTATTTGTCAATGTTGTGATAGATGGAAACTCGCGACACAGCCACAGAACTATATCCTACTAATATTATAAACGCGAAAGTAAGTTCAGTAAGAAATTTCATGCAAAACTACTGAATGGATTTTAATGAAACTTTACAATACCATAGCTTATACATCAGAATAACATATTATAGGCTATAATTTATCCCTGTACTCCCATGGGAATGGGAAGTACGCGGGTAAAAACGCGATGCGCTGCGAGTACTTTATACTATGTGGATTAGGTTCGTAACCTACACATACACTTTCAATTAAAGACACGCTGTCACAGTTAAACATCGTATAAGCAGGGATACTATAAATTCACCAGTGATATTATAATTATTATACTATATATGTAAATATGAACGTGTATCAGACACGTTATCAATGTGTTCCAAAAACATACGTATTTGAGTTCTATATCACTGTGCCTTCAGTTAAACTACAAGCTTTGAAAGCCACTATACAGGATGGATTTTTGAGACGGGCCAGAGAGGATAGGTACTTTAACCATTATAGTTATAATAAAACGCTCCTAGGAGACCATCCATAACTTTTTAGGATATTCAGAACTGCATTTACAGTTTTTTCGCTATTCGATTCGCTAACCGTACATTTTCTCAAAAATCTGTGTATGCCATTCTGAATATCTTAAAAAGTTATGGATGGTCTCCTAGAAATATTTTCATACAAGTATTACTGTTAAGGTAAGTTACCCTTACCACATGAGTAAATAAACGGACAGAGGCAAAGCTTCATACAACCGCGCGAATCGATTGCACTACTACAAGCGTCGTAACGCATGTGTGTGTAAGCACTCGTGGCTTGTCACGTACGAGTAGAAACCGGTCGAAACCGGTTCGTCGAGTGTTCGAACGCGGGGATGTGAGTGCGTTGTATATTTTTTCGCTTGGCGGGTATATCTAATTATTATCATAGTTCTTAAATTTTTGTTAACTAAAAGTAAAAAGTGTAAATATTGTATACTATACTGTGTGTGTGAACAATAATAGAGCAAATAAAAAATAATCATATTTTATAACATTGTTCTTAAATTATTATTGATAATTATAATAAATAATTAAAAAAAGTAAAAAGTGTCAATATTGTACACTGTACTGTGTGTATGAACAATAATAGAGCAAATAAAACAAATCATATTT
Source organism: Helleia helle (assembly GCA_963853865.1). Taxonomy (NCBI): domain Eukaryota; kingdom Metazoa; phylum Arthropoda; class Insecta; order Lepidoptera; family Lycaenidae; genus Helleia; species Helleia helle. Next base: position 16,769,340 of record OY971420.1, read on the forward strand.
TAGATATTTCCTAAAGATTTCAATAGGTAAGTTGTATCTTATTATTTTATTTCTACTAATTATTATAGCTTTTGTTCACTACGTTTTTATGGATGTGCCTAAAGTCTAGTTAGGGAAACATTTGACCCGACATTAAATCTTAAATCTTAGCTAAACTTTACAGTAAAAATACAATAAGTATAGCCTATAGGTACAGAATACGTAATTAGGAGACGATTCCTGTTCGGAAAAAAATATAATAGTTATGATAAAAACTGATATGCAATGAGAGTGCTTTGAACTTTCCATTAGAATTTACCACTCTATTAAAAGGTGCAACAGATTATTGCAAATAAAAAATATAAACACAAAATATTTAGAAAAAATATTTTGTAGGTAATAAAGATAGAATATTTACATAGATTACTACTCGATAAAAAAATCGTTTTGTTCGTTTAATTTTATCCACCTTAAATAATTTTACGCGTTGTATGAAAGCTTTGTCTCTGTCCGTTTACTTACTCATGTGCCCTTACTGACCTGTCTCAAAAATCCAACATATACTACACATATACATAATTACTTAATCTCGCGGTCTCTGTATCTATAGACAAATGTAGTCAAAGCAAATTTCGGGTCATTTAAAAAAAATACTATTTCACTGCCCCAAGAGTCAGTCATTAATATCACGTCAATAACACGATAGTTCAGATTTTGGATTAGCAAAGTACGCCATTCGGACGTGTGATACACATCACCATATATTTTGTTTTTCGCTCATGTTTTTGTTTAAAACAATTTTATTACTACAATTATGATTCAACAGGAAAAAATATTAAAAAACACAGGACTGCGCTAAAAGCGTAAAAATATTTAAAAAAAAATTGGTTTGGGTCCTAAATGTTTGCTACAATTTTATTTCGTAATCGATGAATTTTTCGCGCTATATTCTATCACTATGAAATTACCACTGATAAATCAAGACTCGCAATATTTTTTTCATATCATGATGCATATATTTAGGTAAGTGCGATTGATTTTAGTTATTATATGTTTATAAAGGGTAAAGACTGATAATAATAATGATAGTGATGACAATACATTTATAAATTCTACATAAAATACAACGTCTCAGCTGAGCTTGGCTCTTAAATAAAATAACATATAACACGACTTGTACACTCGTATGCCTCTAAAAAATTTAATCGTTCCCACGTAATATTTCACGAGTGTGAAATTATTGTCGTAACACGTGATTTTCATATCACCGACGTTTTATGACGTGATACATAAAACGGAACTAAACTAACTAAACGGAAAATATCTATATATAATAAATAATTCTTCTGTGCCTTTGTATTTCACTGAGCTCCTAAACAGCTTCACAGATTTTGATGAATTTATTCACAATTTTGTTACTAAAAATGATGTACAGGACAAACGTCTGTCGGGTCCGCTAGTTCTTGTATTATGGCAAGAAGTTTTAAATTACTCAATTGATCGATTATAACACAAATCACAATCAACACCCGTCCGTTATAATGAACGGAATAAATTACCTTCGTCTGGCGAGTTCCGACATTTCGGTTGAACGTTCATTACGCGAATGACTTTGTGCGACGTACTTTCCTCGTCTATCCAATAAGACGAACAAACTATTTCAATAGCAATCATCGTAATCATTATAGCATGTCGTTAAATTAGGAGTTATATATTTGGGTGGAGACGGGGGTGGAGACTCTCTCGGACCATCATTATATAAGGTTCGAAGTATCTCCAGCCCCCGTCCGTCCGGCGTCGTCGTCGTCGTCATCGTTGTCCAGAGGGAGAAGCCAGTTTCCGCGTTGGGCACTCTCTAAGCTCGACCGGGAACTGGCAGAGGAGGCCGCTATCGTCTGCCGGTGGAGCCTCCCGCCGTTGTCAGAACTGGGGGTGGAGGAGGCGGCAGACCGGCTCTGCGTCGCGTTCACCGCAGTCTGCAGAACGGCCATGCCGCCCGCGAGACGTCCACCCCCGCGGCGGGCGCTCTACTGGTGGTCGGCTGAGATAGCTAGTCTCCGGGCCGCCTGCAATCGGGCCAGACGGCTTTATACCCGGAGCAGGCGGCGGCGCCTCCAGGACGTCGACAGGGACGACAGGCTGCGCAGGGTCTACGCAGAAAAGCGAAAGATCCTGCAGCAAGCCATTTGCCGAGCCAAAGGGGAGGCCTGGCTGGAGATGGTTGAAGGTCTCAACAGAGACCCCTGGGGTCAACCAATCATATGGGCGGCTGTTGGCTGTTGGAGGCGTACCTCTCCGGGAGGAGGGTAGCCTGCGAGAACCGGTGTGGGTCCGTAGAGTGGTGGCCAGTCGGGTGCGGTGTTCCACAGGGATCGGTTCTTGGTCCGATCCTGTGGGACATCGGCTACGACTGGGTCCTGCGAGGCCGCCTCCTCCCCGGGATGGGTGTCATATGCTACGCAGATGACACCCTCGTGTATGCCCGGGGACGAGGCTATAAGGAGGCGGCGCAGCTGGCCGAGGTCGGGATCGACCTCGTGATCAGTCGCATAGAGAGGTTAGGGCTTCGCGTCAGACCTGAGAAGACCGAAGCCCTTCTCTTCCGCGGGACCGGGCGGAAAGTACCCCCACCGGGGGCTGCCCTCCAGGTCGGAGGGGTGAGAGTCAGGATGAACCCCCATATCAAATATCTGGGGCTCATCCTTGACGGAGGGTGGACCTTCGGCCCACATTTCTCCATGTTGGGATCGAAGGTCGTGAAGGCGGCAAGTGCACTGGGCAGACTCCTCTCGAACCTCGGAGGACCCAGCGCCGCCAGCAGGCAGCTATACTCCGGAGTCTGCCGTAGTATGACGACGTACGGTGCACCCATCTGGGCGGATCACCTTACTGGGAGGAATAAGGCCCGGCTGCGGTCGGCGCAGCGGGTCATCGCGGTAAGAGTGATCCGGGGATACCGTACGGTTTCGTGAGCAGCAGCCACTGCCCTGGCCGGTGACCCCCCGTGGGAGCTCGTGGCAGAGGTTCTTGCCGAGATGCACTCCTATGTCTCGGATAGGAGGTGTCTCGGTGAGAGCCTTACGCTGGACGGGATCCTGCGGGTTCGCCGACTAGGGCACGAGGCGTTAATGCGGAGGTGGGGGGAGGACCTGGCGCAGCAGCCGTATGGCAAAAACCTGACGGTTGCTCTGCGTCCGGTCCTTGAGCGGTGGATGCGCCGTAAGCGCAAACCCCTCACCTTCCGTCTGACACAGGTGCTCACCGGGCATGGTTGCTTTGGTGAGTACCTGTGCCGGACGGCCCGCAGGGAGCCGTTGACAGTGTGTCACGATTGTGGCGCGGCGGTGGACTCGGCCCAGCACTCTCTTGAGGTGTGCCCGAGATGGGCGGCGCTGCGTCACAGTCTGACATCAGTCATCGGAGGGGACTTGACTCTGCCGAGCGTCATCACCGCGATGCTCGGTGACGATGAGTCCTGGACGGCGATGGTCTCCTTCTGCGAGACAGAAATGTCCCAGAAGGAGGCCGACGAGCGGGTGATAGAGGAGGCCGCCGACGAGGCCTCCTCCCGCGGGCGACGAACGGGGGTGCGTAGTAGGAGGCGTTATTTAATGCGCCTCCAGTAACGCCCCTGTGTTCGTGTCGGGCTCAGGATGGGAACCTGGGTCTGTATGGCACGACGTCGTCGGGACTGCTTAGTAACCGCCGGGCAGTCCCCCATTATGAGAAGTAGTCTGGTCTTCGCCGGGGCCAGCCTGTCGCTGAGGTGATCCTGTTTGTTGCCTGCATATCCGGGACCCTCAAGAAGCGGCTGAAGGCGCTCGCAGTGGTTTTAGTTAGGGTGGGCACTTCCAGGTGCGAGTCCCACATTGGGTCAGGTTCTACCCAAAGATCCTGGCGGCATCCATAAGGATTACCCTGCGAAAAAAAAAAAAAAAAAAAAAAAGGAGTTTTATATTTAACAGTTTTAATGTAAGAAGCCCTCTTTATATATTCATCATCATCGAGCACCATACATTCCCTACAGTATACGTGTCCGGCTCAAAGGACCAAATCGACCTATTGCCGACTACATACAAGATGGAATGAAAAACCGAGACAATCATGAGTCTGACACAAAAAGTGTTCCTGAAAAACAATTTTTTTATGTTATATAACAACAAATTAACTACTTTCCCGGATTTTTTTCTTACAGATTATTATTATATGTATATTAATTGTCCTATAGGTTTTAATTTGACAGACCGACACACATACAAATTTATAGACGGGCGAACAAGGAGTGATCCTATATGGGTTTCGGTTCATCATTTTGAAAAATGGAACCCTAAAAATAAAATGACCTCCTATTTAGATGGTCTTCTAAGCAATTAAACTGTATACATATATGGTTAACACTAACAGGTAATCTGACTATCCTACTTATAGTATAAACGCGAAAGTTTATAGTAGATATGTATGAATGTTTGTTACTCGTTCACGCAAAAATGACAGAATGGATTTTAATAAAACTTTATAATAATATATCTTATACAAATTTATCCCTGTACTCCCACGGGAATGGGAAGTACTCGGGTGAAACCGCGGGGCGCTGCTAGTTTATACTAACATAATAAAGGTAAACTTTGAACGCGTAATAAATCTTCAGAACTATACTTCGGATTAGCAAAACACATTTTTTTATTGAAAGCCCAAACATTTTCCATTTTGGGGCGGGTGAAACCAGATAGTTATGTAATCTTTTTTACGAATAAATAAATTTTCAAAATACTAAAGTTAATAAAACAAGAACAAAATACCAGTTATCTTTAATAAAATATCCAAAATAAAGCCTAACAGAGGACATACTTGAAATACTAAATGTTGTACGTCCATTTATGATATCGATGACCAAGAAATTCCGTTGAAGTCAAGAATTTCCGAGTTCCATGAGAAATATTATGTTAGAGGTGAAATTTTGTGGCTGGAAATTCCGTCGTTCCATAACCGTGCAAGTTATATTTTCTACATAATTGACCTCATACTACGCTCATGATCCGTATAACATAATAATGGCCCTATTCTCGATATTATAACATACTAGCTTTAGCACGCGGCTTCTCCCGCGTAGAGTTCCAAGAAGTAGCTTATGTATTTCCTTGCTTGAATGAGATGAAGAAAAATAAAATAAGTACTGTTTATCCTTACTAATATGTATTACAAAATGCAAATAGCACATCTCTAATAGGTCATAATATATTGAAATGACAATTACGTTTTTGACATTTCAATTGACGTACTACTAATATTATGGCAAATTTTTCGCGATAAAATATAAGCCATGTTACCTACTCGGGGAAAATTTAGCTTTTAATGGTGAAAGAATTTGTCAAATCGGTGTAACAGTTTTTGTAATTACTCGATACAAACATATTCATATTCGATACAACAACAACAAAGGTTTCCTCTGTATTATATTCATCATCATCATCATCATCATCAGTCTATCCGTCCACTGCTGAACATAGGCCTTTTTTTTCTTTTACGCCGGGAAATGCTCTGAGGCATCCCGCCTGGGGAGTGGGTCTCCCCACGCGGGTATGTGGGACTCGCTGCGCCCGACAGCTGGTAAATGGACGCAGCTCTACCCACTAAAACCCGGCGAGTGCCACCAATGCCGCCTTTGGTGAGGTGCCCCGGATCTAGAAAACAAACAGGGCACCTCGACGGCTAGTCAGTCCCGCAAGGGACCGACGCAACCTCCACAGAGGGGTTGTCCCGCAACACAGAACAACCCCTCCCAACGTCGGGACAGTACAATGGGGTGAGGTTCCCATCCTCACCCCTTGCCCCTGCTCTTCTGTCCCCTCTTCTTATAAGAGGAGTACAAAGAGCCCCCTCGGCCCAACTAGCTTCGCCCAAGGTGCACCGCTCACCCTAGGTTACTGAGCCCCACCCCCACGACAAGGCCTGAACCATGGTATCGAAATCGAATAGGAACCTGCCTAGTTCATAACGAAGCCGACTGAGAAAACCGTATCAAAATTCGTTTAAGAAATTAATTTGGAAAATACTGATGCACAAACAGACCAATAATAGGTATGTGATCGTACACACTTGGAAATACGCTTATTAAACAACCAGGATTTTATCTGAGTCGTGACAATAACGTTCATTTGCATTATAAAATTTTGCAAAATTAAAACGCATATAAAAAGCTCTCGAAAAAAATACTTCGTCATAAATGAATACCTAATTCGTTTATGACGAAGTGTATTTTTAAAATTAAAATGTTATACTTTCTGTGTTAAGTGGTTTCTTATATGCGTATACTGTTAGTAAGATATTTTATATTTAATAAAAACAGGCGGTACTATAAGTTCGCAGAATATCGCCATATATGTGTAGGTATAAAAAGGGATAATAAAACAAAATTTCACGACAAAACAGCCTTTAAAATTGGTAGTAAGTTAGCTTCAGTTTGGACGAAACTTGGAAAATGTTTGAAAGTCCCCCCTTCCCTTTCCTAACTTTTCAACAGTTATTAACATTTTAGGCGAATTCATTGAAATGAAGGAACCTTAAATTTAAAACGAACGTTTAATATTTCTGCTCCATTGGGTAAATATTTCTCTAAATGTTGCCTTTACAGATACAAAAAAATATTTTTTATACTGTAGGTATGTAGCATTCGTTTAATAAGCCAATGATTTCGAAGAAAAGAAGAAATGCTGATGATAACTTAAAATCTTAATTTTAAACTTAGATTATTCCAGGTAATCCTTCCACTGCTGAACATAGGCCTCCTTCAATGAACGAAAAGACGACCGATCCCTTGCCACTAATAAATAATAATAATATGTATTATTATTGACCACATACTTATATATTTCTTAATTCCCTTTTTCAATTCTTTTTCCCTTTTTAATTCTTTTTTAAACACCAAAGACCGAGCCAAATAAACATCGCAAAGATGACATTTTACATTATTTTTTTACGATGAGCTTACAGATTGTAAATTAAATAAAAGAAGGTATACACCAAACTATATATATACAAATACAAAGTATAAACCAAAATATTTATAGACATTTAAATTATATATTGAAATAAATATTGGTATAGAAAATAAGGTCGCGCTTGAAGCGACGGCTGGAGTCACAAGCTGTGGCCCGCTTTTGCTTTGGGGTCGAATCGACCGGGCGCTTTGGCACAATGCCAGGATAAGAGGTAGGAGACAGTAGTACTTTCAATTTGTGAACGACTGTGCCAAGCACGACTTATGCCCTAGGAAATTCACGCTTCCCTTATCATGAGGGTTATCAAAGGGAAAGGGTACGCTTTTTATAACGACTTTGTGTCTCACACACTCAAGACGAAAGGGGATTTTTTTTTAAGTATTTTAACTGTCGCTTGCGGTCTTAAATAAAATAATATTACGTTCATAATATTTTAATAAGAAATTGTTCTCAAACTACAAAATAATCGGTGGAAGTTTTTACTAACATTACGCTTTCCGACATTCGAGTGTTCAAATAATAAAAAGCACAAACTCTGGTGACATTCAGTGTACGCTAGACTACTAGACTAGTGTTTTAAGTCGAGTTCTTTAGAAAATATACGTAATAACATACGTAATAAGAATGATCTTTACATTACAATGAAAAAAGTACAAAACTAAACCGCAGAAAGGAAATTGCTCACAGAACGGCTGTTACATAATATAACTGAAGCAATTACAGTCCTTTACGAGCACATTATGGATAATAATTATTCTGAAGTGCACTCTACAATGGGACATGTCATATTAGTTTGTATCTTCAATTAAAACGTAAGTTAATTGCATATACATTGCAATTGCGTAAGGTAACTCCTGATTTTTAAACACGCATTTTTACACTGACATCTTCAAAGTGAATTTTGTAATAGCTAAAACGGAATAAATACGACGTTTGGATCATCAAAATCCTAGTCAGCATTTACGACCTTTAAATGCCAACATGAAAATCTACGATTTGCATTAATCCCGTTCCGATTCCGTCCAATTTCGCCGAAATGTTGCAGCTAGTTGCTAGTGGAAAGCTAGCACACAGGAAAAGATCTGATCTTTTCGTGTAGGGATTTATACAGTTGCAATTGCTGCTAAATTCCATCTGGTCTAACTTCGTATGTTATTTTTTTGAAGTTGCCAAAACTGGTAATTTGTACAATATGTCTCTCTTTTTCTAAGACTGACCTATCGCTATGTTTTTATTGTCTACTTATCCGCACATTATATTTAGATTCGTTTGTATGCGTATAATTTTTATATATCTTTATATACATTTTTTATTTATATATATATTATAGTTACCATTTTCTTGTAATAAAATCAGACAAAAGGTGGTGTTTAGAGACAGGAACTACAAATAAATTAATTAATCATTATATATAATAGCTACATTTTAATACACTTATTTTAGGAGTATTATAGCCACATTTTACTAAGTCATCGTGGCTCAATGGCAAGCGCGTTAGCGCTCAAGCTGAAGGTTGCGTGTTCGAATTCCGCCAGGGAACAAAAAGTTTTCTGTATTCCTGGGTCATAGATTTGTATTAAATATGTGTATAATATAATGAAAATCTTAAACATATGTATAGTATAAAAGTATTAAATATATTTCCGTTGTCTGGTACCCGTAACACAAGTTCTTCGAGAACTTACCACGGGAGATTGACGTGGTGTAAAAGCGTCCATAGATATTATTATAACTATGAATACATATTACATGTGTATAGAGATAATAATGATATGAAACATAAGCATTGTAAATTCTATGTATTGTGTATGGCTGTAGGGCCTGTAGGCGCATAATGTTGTTTCTTTTTTCATATATTAAAAGGCAGACAAGCGCGATAAAAAATGATTACCTTTCACGTGGACGCGATGTGTGATGTCGCGATAATTATATATGTTATTATATATATGTTAATGAAATAAAACAATCAAAGACTCACAATAACACGAAATAAATTAACAAAGCATTGTGAATTCTTAAACTGATATATTGCTATTTTTTTATGTCATAAGGAGGCAAACGAGCAGTCGGAATCTATGGTAACTACCGACGCCCACAGACATCCGCACAACCAAAAGTTATGCAGATGCATTGCCTTCCTTTTCCCTAACCCCCAATGGGCCATCGGAAACTCACAAACCACACGAAACGCGACAGCATAGCTGTCACTTCACGCCAGTGTTATATGAGCGAGAGGTACCCAGCCAGTCGTGCCGGCCCAATTCGCCTGCAAAGCAGCATAGCACTACGTCTTACTTTATTAAAACCCAACAATCAACTTAATTTCAAAATGCTTTCTTTTTGATATTTTTGATAAGACGCATCGAGTCTTTTGTACTACATCTGAACATCTTATAACGTGTTTATGATCAGTTTGGACAGTTTGGACCTTATATCTTGTCGAACAGTTTGGACCTATATCTTGTCGAACAGTTTGGACCTATATCTTGTCGAACAGTTTGGACCTTATATCTTGTCGAACAGTTTGGACCTATATCTTGTCGAACAGTTTGGACCTATATCTTGTCGAACAGTTTGGACCTATATCTTGTCGAACAGTTTGGACCTATATCTTGTCGAACAGTTTGGACCTATATCTTGTCGAACAGTTTGGACCTATATCTTGTCGAACAGTTTGGACCTATATCTTGTCGAACAGTTTGGACCTATATCTTGTCGAACAGTTTGGACCTATATCTAAGGGTTCTGAGATCGGACATGTCTCGTTTTTAACTTACATAACCCTCAGAATTGTTTTAAATGGACTAAGTAAACTGTTTAAAGGCAAGACACCGATCTTATTCCTATAATTTGTTCGGTATTATCCATAACAATGTAGCGTTATTAGAATCCATTAAAACTGTCATTTAGGAATCCCTAAAACCAAGAAAATAATTTATTAATAAGACGGCACTTCGTGTCAGTTCATAGTTTAAGTTTTCCCGTGAGGCTCTGTGACCTTATACTTCATATTACCTTGATTATCTAATACAATTAGCGCAATAGCGCAATCTACGTCACATCTTGCTTGCTTTATTTTATTTCCTTTTTTAAGACTCCATTTTCAGATCGCTTTTACAGTTAAGTACTGGGGAAGGGCATTTATTACAGTTCCATTAGTCTTGATGGTTGTATTTTTTAAAGCGTGTTAGAGTATTTCGTCACAACGATCGTAAATAATGATTGTTTTACGTAATGTATACATTTCATATAAAAAAATATATTAAATGGCAAATTTAGGGCGCTAAAAAGTAGGTGCCCAGTTTTTTAAAGGCGTTGTAATATCTATAAGGTAAAATAAGTTATAACTAACAATAAAACTGGCCAAATGTGATTCTGTCTAGTTTTAATTACTCAGATATGTATAGAGACATAGTGTCGTCGTATACCAAATATTACCTAGTCGTATCGACGTAACTTAACGTAACTTGGTCACGCCACTAAATATATTTTTATTAGAGTTCCTAAACGTATTCTCAACCTAATTTTACTCTATCGGCTACCATTCCGGAATTATTCGCTAACTACATCAAGGGCTTGTAATAGGTAGTGCCATGCTGATGGAGCTGAATTGGGCCGGCATGACCGGGGTGGTACCTCTCGCTCACATAACACCGGGGTCAAGTGACAGCTATCCTGTCGCGTTTCGTGCGGTTTGTGAATTTCCGGTGGCTCATTGGGGGATAGGGACTAGGAGGGCAAAGCATCTACAGAACTTTGGGTTGTGCGGATGTCTATGGGCGGTTGCAGTCACCATAGAGTTCCGACTGCTCGGTGGCCTCCTTATGACATAAAAAGGGCTATTATGATTACGATCTGCGCATGACGTTTCTATTTCTCTTAAGAGAATGCCAAAAACCTTAACATCTTCTAACATCTATGGCGTATGGCGCTATATAATAGGCAATGATACCCGATACGACTTAAGGACCTTCAAGAAAAGAGCATACTCATATATGAAAGGCCGCCAACGCACCTGCTAATGATGTAGCGGGTGTCTATGGATGTCGCTAATCACTTACCACCAGGTGAATCGGTTGTGCGTTTGCTCCCTCTTCTATAAAAAAAGAAAATAGCGTAATAATTCTGATTCAAATATTAAAAAAAATTGCATACTGACATTGCAAAGGACTGCAAGAGTAATCGTAAAAAAGGGTTTTTTTTAATAGAGTGTCGAAATGTCGAGATCTGCGTTAAAAAAATTTAAAACTTGGTAGACATCACCTTTTAATTTGATGTCCTATTTTTGGTGGAAATTCGATTACTCTTTTCGACCTCACCCTTCGGTATTAATATTTACTTTCTTATAAAGGCTTAACTGGATAAAGATAAATTATTATTAATAAACCCTTTCTTTTGGGTTTGTCATCATAATCCTCATCATCAGCGCTTAATCATGCTCAACACATGCGTCCAGTTAACCAGACCTCCATTAGATGCTAGGACTGGCCACACAGGTCATAATCCCATGGGTACACCTACTGTACCACCCTCTTACCTTCAATTTCTTTGGTTTGAAATATAGAAAGTTATATAAACATATTTTGACAACAGTATACTTTGTACGAGACAGGATCTCTTTATTTTAAAATTACAAATATGTTTCAGTGTGTACGTCGTAGACTTATTTTAACTAGGCACCCTTAAACCAGCTGACGTGGCATTTCCACTTCCACTTCCTTACCTACACTACTACGTTTAGCGAGTAGAAAAAATATAAATAGCTACTTAGTGGCTTTTGTAAGATTAACAAACATTATTGTTGATATTAATTTTTATGCTCATTCAAATAATATCAAGCATTTATAAACAATTGAAGGTTTGCTTTTTAATATCTATTAAACCAGAAAAATGAACAGATTTTTCTAATCCATATCATATTTTTTAAAACTATAATTTATTCTTGCTCATTTTGTTATTATTTATTGAGTAAGTATACTCTTTTTTATGAGTAAAATGGCTCTTAAGTCATATAAAAATACATAATATATTATTTTATTTAATAATAATTATATATAACAATAATTCCTTAATTGGACTGTATAGCATTAATTCTTTTCCTGGTATTATTCATGTAAGATTACCCAGACCACATAACAGGATGAAGGATAATAAAAATAAATAAAATTCGCCAATATAAAAAAATATAAATAATGATATTATACAATACTATGTCTATTCTTACCTAAGAAGAGCAGTTTCCTCTGAGTTAGGCATTTTTTCTGATTGTTTTATTTTGTCACAATTTGTATGCCTGAAATAGAGTAGAGTGTTTTAATATTTTAATATACTGTACTCATAACATAGACAAAATTATAGCAAACAACCAAAACAAACCACACAAAAAAATTAGCACCAATGCTACATACTCACTTATGTAAAGACTTATGGCTTTCATCATACTGTCTATACAGTGGTTCTAAATGCTTCTTCACATTAATTTTTTTATGAATTATATCTTTAGTATCAAATATGGTAAAACTTCTTTTCCCTTCTAGGTTTTTATAGGAACCACCTTTTAAAATATGCTCCATGGAAACTTTAAAATCAAAACGTAAAAAGCTTTAAACATGCATGAACTAAAAGTGCAATAAACAGAATCGAAATTGTTTATGACTTCTTAACTTTGAAACAACTTTGTTAAAAAAAATGTTGAAAACTATGATAGCACACATGTTAAATAAACATTACACAAATTTATAACACCTGTATGACGTGAATATATAAAAAGTGACTCACCTTTAATTCACTTATCTTCAATTATTAAAGTGCAAGTGTTGAGACTTCACACGTTTTTTTAAATACGTTTCACAACTCAATCACTAGCCATCCCAACGACAAGTGGCAGAGAATCTTTTTAGTTCCACTAACTATTATGTAGCTCACTTCTGGCGGCTGGTAAGACGCATGCGCGGTTAAATACGTCAATTATTCAATCAGATCATTTAAAAAATAGGGTACAAACTTATGTGTTTTGTACTGCAAAGTGCAAGTGTTGTGTAAAATTTTGAATGTCAAAACGAAAACAATAACAACAGTCAACAGCTGATACGATTTGCGCTTGTCGCTTGATACTGATTCTATAATTTGGAAATACCTACAAACACTTCAACAAACTTCTAATAAACTGGATATTATTGAATAACCTCATTAAAAATGATTGATTCCCAACATTTTTTTATATAATAAGAAAGAAAATTTAATATAAACTCATCTTTATCAATCGTAAAGTTTGTTGTTGGTTTTTTTTGTTAGTTTTGTTCCTGTTGGAACCGGCTGGCGGCTAAGACCAGAGGCCATGCTTCCAAGTCTGTCGTGTTAACAATATTTTGTCTGTGCTTTGGAGAAACGGCGGGAAATGTCAAGGAGCGCGGCTCCGCCCCTCTAGACCCCATCAATTAACTATCACTTTTACCACTCATTCTATACACCCAGAACAGTTCACCACAATATTTGCCAACCAATCACATTATACCGCGTCACGTGTGTATTTGGAACGCTTGCTAAAACGAAGAGGTATGATAGTGTTGGCATAGCTTGACACTAGGAACAAGTATCATAAGGAATTGACATTCGCGTATACCCGAAAGGGACAGGCATATTTTACAGGGATACCACATTCATAATAACAAGTCTACTTATTTTCTTGAAACAAGTGAATTAAAAATAATAAAAAAACTGGTAAAGGTTGATAGATAACTATAAGCATTAGCGCTAACCAAACATTTGTTGTAATTTTAGACAACTGCATTTTTCCGGATAATCGAAAATATTATGTAATGACTAATAACAAACCGCTATACATAAATAATAAAAAAGAAGGCTATATACGTCTTAATATGTATGATCTATAGTACATAGCCTTTTAGGATAGCAATAAACATATTTGTTTTTATTGTGTTTATTTAGAAAATTCCAGTCACCCTTTTTATACAGTGTGCTAGGTGTCGGATTTCCGATAATTGACACACGTATTGTACGTTAAATTTTATCGACAAAATACAATACAAAGGGGGGTCTCAACCCTCACCCCTCTGAATTACAGCCATTTTTAAATTTAATATCTTGTATTTTGACGAGTTCATTAAAACTCATTGTTTTCATGTTTTCATGTCGCTCACGTGCACTATAATAGTCTTGTTTGAAAGATTATCATATTTGCTACCATTTAAAATAAATTTTGTTAAGAAGTAATGCAAAATAATCTACGAAATACCTTGGTTTAGTAGAAAAACTTGGTAAAATTTCGCCAATTTTTTTAGTTAACATGCGCTACCTATAAAACCAGCCCTTTTACACATTGTTTTTTTCCATTTAATATGTTCGCAAGGAACTGTGCTAACAAATAGACATCACATTAATATTACAATTCGCGATCATAATTGAAAAAAAGTTTCTAACAAACACGTCTCAAAATTACAAAAAAATAACACCCTAATTAGGTTGTAAAAAGCAGGTAACATACCATTGGTGTGCGAGAGAGAGCAGTATTTTTATGTTATGGAGGTGTGAGGCAGACAGAACTACGTACTAGTGAAATAAAAATCAAAACTCCAGTTAAACAACGATTTTAATTTACAATAATTGTTCAAAGTGCCCGCCATTATTTTGAATGCAGGCGGCTGCCCTTAATCCGACTTGTTGCGTGGCTCTTTCTAGCATTTGTCTGTCGTTTCGTACTTCTTCAGCAGCAGTCATTATTCTATGAAGAAGCTCCTCTTTAGTGTTTGAAACTTCCCGATATACTTTTTGTTTTATTGTTCCCCATAAAAAAAAATCCAGCGGAGATAAATCCGGTGACCGCGGGGGCCAAGCGATCGTACCGCCTCGTCCAATCCATGGCACATAATTCGCGTCGACGTGAGCCCTCACGTTTCGGAAAAAATGTGCTGGGGCTCCATCCATTTGCAAATAAAAAGACCGCCGCTGTCGACGTTGCCTAAACTCCAACGGAACCTCTTCTAAAAATTCGTTTTCTAAAAATGACAAAAATCTCTCTCCGTTTAAGGTGTCTGGTAAGATAATAGGTCCGATCAACTGGTCGTTCAATATTCCTGCCCACACATTTATCGAAAATTCATGCTGAAATTGACCAGGCCTAACAGCGTGCGGGTTTTCAGCCATCCACAAATGGTCATTCCTGTGGTTAACTATTCCGGCTCTCGTAAATTTGGCTTCGTCGGTCCACAAGATACGACGTAATATGTCCGGCTCCCGTCTGTTTCGCCGGTTTATCCACGCACAGAACACAGCACGAGCGGCATAGTCCGCATCAATAATGTTTTGAACTTTTTTAAAGTGGAAGGCATGTAAACCTTCTTTTTTTTAAAACTTTCCATACTGACCAATGTGAGACGCCAAGTCTCCGAGCAACTAGCTTTGTACTAAGGCGTGGATCGTTCGCGATCAGTCGTAGAATTTCTTCTTCTTCTTCAGGTGCTAACAGACGAAATCTTTCGTGTGGCGCACCCTGAATTCCATGCTCGCGAAGCCTCAAATGAACATTTGTGAAAGTTCGAGCAGCAGGTAGCCGTCGTCTTGGAAATCTTCTCCGGTATTCCACAACGGCAGCAGCAGCGTTACCATTGCAGAAACCATACACGAAATGTATGTCTGCAATTTCTGCAGCAGGAAAAGCTATGGCACGTGATGCAAATTCAAGTGTAAATCGGTTTTGTAGTTGTCGCAACGCGGGGCGAGGGATAACTGATAGTCATTGAAACACCAAAACACGAGGACCACATTATGTAGTTTTTGTCTCACTCACACTTTGATAACATAAAAATACCGCTCTCGCTCGCACACCAATGGTATGTTACCTGCTTTTTACAACCTAATTAGGGTGTTATTTTTTTGTAATTTTGAGACGTGTTTGTTAGAAACTTTTTTTCAATTATGATCGCGAATTGTAATATTAATGTGATGTTTAGTTGTTAGCACTGTTCCTTGCGAACATATTAAATGGAAAAAAAACAATGTGTAAAAGGGCTGGTTTTATAGGTAGCGTACGTTAACTAAAAAAATTGGCGAAATTTTACCAAGCTTTTCTACTAAACCAAGGTATTTCGTAGATTATTTTGCATTACTTCTTAACAAAATTTATTTTAAATGCTAGCAAATATGATAATCTTTCAAACAAGACTATTATAGTGCATGTGAGCGACATGAAAAATGTTCGCGAGTGTGAATGTTTGTATGGTCAATCATTCAAATATAGTCGATATTTTTTTTGTTCGGCACATCATTGTTGCGTCCAACAAACAAAGAGTGATATTCTGACAAAGACAAAAGAAAGTGTCTATGTCTATATAATCTATATCAGATACTAGTAAAATCAAGACACAAACCTGAATAAAAATCCGTTCTGTAGAAAATTTACTGCAGACACGCGTGTTGTCACCGTTGTATTTTTTAACGCAATGACATTATCTTCAAGGTGGTCTGCCCAATCGGGTAATTTTTGCTTACAGTTGCCATTAAATAAATAAAAATACCGATTCATTTAAAGTTTAAATCCATAAAATTCAGTCACAAAGTTGAATGTTCAGGATTGCACCAAATTTTGACTTATTTTCTTAATTTAATATTTTAATTATATAACATATTATTGCTAGAATTTCAATAATAATTCGCTGGCGATTATAGTTAAGTATGACCTAGGTTGAAAATATTCCTGATTTTATACCAATTTTCTTTTTAAATTGTAATATTAAAATTGTGTACAAAGGAGGGACGTACTTAAATTGTCATGTCATGATGGTTTTTTAATTCTAAAAATTAAAAATCGTTAAGTTCTTTTGAATATATAAACAAACAATATATGGATTGTATTCTTTTAATTTAAACATTTGTAAATACTTAATAAATTGACGAAAAATAAAGTTGAATTCGGGGGACACCCAAAAACAGCATAAAAAAGGGTCGTACGAAAAAAAAAATGCTCTATAGGAAACCGCTCCGAATGAACAAAACACAAAATACGGGAATTACGGGTAACCAAAAAACACAACCGCACGCAATGACACTTCCCGCCGTCCTTGTTGTTGTTTAATAATTTATCCCACTAGGGAAAGGCAAAGGATGACTAAAGTCCATACAGCCAAATCTGTATATACATATTATATACAGCCTAATGTTGTCTTTTGACAAAAATATATGTTTTAATAGCAGATTTTTGATATTTTTTTTATAAATAAGTTATTAACGAACACGTAATAATTGATAGTGAATAATAATTAAGAACAAAACGAAGCAGACGATATTTGATAGTTAAATTTGAAAAGTAATAAAATATTATTCAGGGGGTCAACTTTAGTGACCCGGAGTATTAGTGATTAAAAATTGTATTATGAAATGTAACGCCATCTTTATTCTATATAATAAACTATTACAAACGTATCGCATTGAAAACTTCTGACTGACTAGTAAGATTGTATACGTTTTATCTTAGTTCTACAAAAACACATAGATGTCACTGTTTTACTTTGATGAAGGTATTTTAATCAATTAAACATGTTTAATGCTAATATTATTATGTAAATCACAAGTATGAAGTATGTAAATTACAATAAACTTATAACGTTTTTGTAACAACGCATTAAAATTCAAATAACAATAAATATTTAGGAACTATATACAGTTTGACTGCCAAGAATTCACAATAGTTTTAATAATTACTTAGTTATAATAGTAAGTACCAAATAAACACAGGAAATGCTTCTGTAGTAATAGTAGTACAGTACACAATACCATTCCAGTTTTTCTAATCCATCGTATAACGTATTGCCATTTTTTTCGAAATCAGAGACCATTGTAAACGGTAACAGACTGGCGCAGTAGGTACCTACTTCGCCATTTATAATAATAGTAGGTATTTAATTTATAATAAATTACGTTGTCTAAGTTTATAATATTAAGCCTTCTAACACAACTAACAGCTGTGGACTCAGAATTAAGTGTTCATAATTGCTAAAGGTTTGATAACTATAATTGGAGGAGGCGTTTAGTTCAACGAGGTCCAGATAGGTCTTTGAGTCAGTCAAGTAATAGACATAATCAACTAAGAAAACCGAATCATTAGATTGAACTAGTATAATTTTGTTCGTTATTTACGTATTAGTCGTATAGTTAAAACTTCACATACCTACCTCCCTTAATAAAGAAGTGAAATGGGAGAATAATGTATAATATGGAAGAAAAAACAATCAGTGTCGTTTAATGTAAGGTCCCGCTAAAAGATCGTAGCGTATGTAAGGGTTGGACCTCATCTGGCAGCACGGAATCGCATTTGTTCCGCCTGTGCTACCACGTGCTGCCTGCATGCGAACGCGCGCTGTCGCATTCCGCAGACAAAAAAGGCGATCGCACGCGTCAGCATGCTGCAGCATGGGTGGCATACTGCCGCGTTCTTTCATGATCAGTTTAGTTTCAAGCGCGAGACGGATAGAACCACGGAAGAGAGAGCAGTGTTTTTTTTATATTTTTTTTATTTAGAAGATATTTCTGCACTAAAACTATCAAATTTTCATCAGTCATTGTTATTTCCATCCATACGGCATGAATGAACAGGCTGCACTGAGCTGACGACTGACGAGCGGCCGCGTGCGCCATTGTACGATAGAGTGAGACAGCATGCGATAGCAAGTGATCGGCGTTGGAAGGATGCGTTAGCATGCTATCGCGCGCTTCAGCGTTCCGGAGTCTCCCTGCCGACCATTGCATTTTGTCCGTGATGCCGATCGCCTCGAGGATTCCGCCGCGTGCTATCGCATTATGCTTTCTGTCTCGGTCTAGCAAATGGCAGTTCTAAGCGACAGAAAGAGAAAGGGCGACGGAAAAAGGCGATTCCGTGCTGCCAGATGAGGTCCAACCCTAAAAGGACCATGAAGTTGATGAAGTTACGAAATAAGAGGAGATGCCCCTTTCTTTAAACTTACAGCTGTAAGTGAGTGCCTGATCCGCCATCTTGAGTGGCCTTTTCATAGTAGTATAAAGTATTCTCTGTATAGTTTGAGGTTTTGCTGTCAAAACCCTAGCAATGGTAGCCATGTTAAGTGCCGATTTGAGTTGTAGGTATACACCTTTTTTTCGTAGGTATGACCAGTCCTTCTATATATTGTCTATGAAAAGGACAATGAATAAGAACTTTATTGAACATAGTTTTTATAAGAAGAGTGGGCAGAGATCTTAAACCAAGCGATTTCAATGTGTCAGATTAGCCTTCGTATCTCGATCCTACTTGTTTTTATAATAATTCTACAATTCATTTTTTCACTTTTTCCACTTTTATCTTCCATATATTGTTGGGACTTGAAATTTGGTAGGAATATTACTTTTGCTATGTAGAGGTCAGCTAAAAGGATTTTAAGAAATTCTTCCCCCTCCTCCTTTGACAGAACGAAGTCTGTGCGGGCAGCTGGTTTTATATAATATATTAAAAATAAAGATAAAATTACTCGACAAAGTCATCGTCAGGTGCTACTTGTTTCTGCCGTGAAAGAACGTTGGTACAATGTCCCACGTTAGTGTATCACGCTAGATCTTACCATACTTTTCCATTTTCTTTGCTCTCCCTAATCCCCACGATAGGACACGTGACGTGCTCCCAACTTTTAAATTTAGAAGCTAATTATGACGGATGGAGTTCCTATTATTCTTTTTTTATTGCTATCTTGGTATTTTTTTTTATGTTAGTTGGATAGGCAAACTGGCAAACGTACTACCTGTTGGTAAGTGGTCGACGTCGCCCATGAACTTAAAATAGTATACCTGGAACGAGCCCAGGCATCTCATTTATGTGTTGCCTATCCTGAGACATAAGATGTTAAGTCTCAGTGCCAGTAATTACACTGCCTGTCTTGCCCTTCTCTCCGAAACACAGCAAAGCTGTTTCACGGGAGAAATAAGCAAGATGGTACCCAAGCAGTCGGGAGCGCGGCACAGCGCTTCCCTCCCACCGGTAATAAATGTAAGGTACTTCTAAACAGGCCTCTCTCCAGCAAAAAGAAGTGTTGAGTAGTGAATAGCTATAGGCTGATAATGACAACGTCCACGTCCTGAAAGCTAGCTGACTCAGAGGTAATAACTAATTACATTGCTTCAAAGTTCAAACTATGGGATTTCGGCGTAAGAAAATAATTGATTAACGTAATATAATGAGTTTCAAAGGAGTTATAAATGGAGAATAGCTTCTATAAATTGCTTTTTCGTTCACAGAACAATTCACAATTGTAAGAAAAAATTATGAGCTCATAAACTGAAGATGGGCTGTGGATGACGAGCATGATGGCTTGGCTGATCGGGCAGAATATGCACAATGCATTACGTGCATGGTTACCTCACTTATGATAACGATCGCCTTCTACGCCTATGCAACTTACTAATAACCGAATCAGAAAAACTAAAACATGGCTGGCAGTTCATCAGGAGGTTCAGGAGGGACATATACACTAATTTTCATTACGAACTCGATATAATGACAATAATAGTTCTGATGATGACCTTCGGTTCAAAATCATTGGCAATCTTCAATGTTGCTCGTTTACTTTGGTAAATGTAACGAAATAATCCTCTGTCATGTCATTTGCCTATCCTAGTGCACAAGTCCCTAATAGTTTAAAGACTTTAGCACAGATAATATTTTTCACTGTTGACATACTTACATGCTCGCTTGCATCGGATAAACCACCCTTCGTGCTTCACACACATTTTGATCACACTTTTCCATCATTTCGTCGTATACGAAGCCAAAGTTATCCATGATTATATCAACGTTTTGATATGCACGATGTGTTACGCATCGAGCGCACCTACTAACTGATTTCTATTGATGAATTTAAACCGCGTCGTATTGCTAATTCAGCTTAAAGCGACCGAGTGGAAAAACTACTATTGTACACAATGTATTGACAGTATCACCGATTAATACCTACTTCGGTGCAATACGCATGTATAACCTTGCATACTATTATTTTATTAAATTATATTAAAATATCAATTACAAGATAACTATTATTATTATTAAAATATCACATACCAGAAGTGATGAAATCATAGATCGTTTGTCAAGGCGTATATAAATCGAACTAGCGTTAGATCTCACTTCAATAAGTCCCGCTACCAACCCTGACCTATGAGAATATAATAGAATAGTTCTATTATATAATGGATACATTTTTGTATGGCAATATATACATTTACCTGGAACTCGATAGATAAAAAAAGGTATGACTTCTGTTGTACTCTCTTAGTTTAAACTACTATTTTGCCTTAAAAAAGACTTGTAAAGAGCCTCGTAGTATATTAATAATATATAAGAGCACATGAACCAATAGAAATAGAAACATTCTCGCTGAAGTCACAAATGAACATAGTAAATGAATACACATTCAACCAGCAATCAAAAACATCAATTATAAATATAATCTGCTTAACTCGGAATTGCCTTTTCGCAAATGGTAATATTGCCGGCAAAAATCAACAGGCTTATTTCCAAGCGTCAATAGTCAGTAGTCAGTACTCGGTAGAGTCTTAAAAAGGAAGTTTTAAAACGAAAAAGTTCTTTGAATGTTATTAGAGTAATATGCTTTCAAAGGGTGAGTTTAACGAATGGACTTCCATATTTTAATAACGACAAGATGGTAACAGTTTCAAGAGACATGTTTTTTTTTTTATTCCTTCTTTAACGCCGGGAAATGCTCTGAGGCATCCCGCGGGGGAGTGGGTCTCCCCACGCGGGTATGTGGGACTCACTGCGCCCGACAGCTGGTAAATGGACGCAGCTCTACCCACTAAAACCCGGCGAGTGCCACCAATGCTGCTTTTGGTGAGGTGCCCCGGATCTAGTAAACAAACAGGGCACCTCGACGGCTAGTCAGTCCCGCAAGGGACCGACGCCACCGGGGCGTGGCAAATTTGGGCGAAGCAAATTGAACCGAAGGAGCTGCTCTTTGTACCCCTCTTGAAACTTGGACAAAAGAGCAGTGGGCAAGGGGTGAGGATGGGAACCTCACCCCATTGCACTGTCCCGACGTTGGGAGGGGTTGTTCTGTGGTGCGGGACAACCCCTCTGTGGTGGTGGCGTCGTTCCCTTGCGGGACTGACTAGCCGTCGAGGTGCCCGTTTGTTTACTAGATCCGGGGCACCTCACCAAAGGCGGCATTGGTGGCACTCGCCTGGTTTTAGTGGGTAGAGCTGCGTCCACTTACCAGCTGTCGGGCGAAGTCGACCCACATACCCGCGTGGGGAGACCCACTCCCCCGCGGGATGCCTCAGAGCATTTCCCGGCGTTAAAGAAAATAAAAAGGATAGGAACCTCACCCCGTTGTACTGTCCCGACGTTGCGAGGAGTTGTTCTTTGGTGCGGGACAACCCCTCTGGTCGGTCCCTTGAGGGACTGACTAGCCGTCGTGGTGCCCTATTTGCTCAACAGATCCGGGGCACCTCACCAAAGGCGGCATTGGTGGCACCCGCTGGGTTTTAGTGGGTAGAGCTCCGTCCATCCTACCACTTTTCGGGCGCAGCGACATATTCACATACCTGCCTGAGGAGTGCCCTCTCCCCCGCGGGATGCCTCAGAGCATTTCCTGGCGTGAAACAAAAAAAAAGTGTCGAAAATAATAAAATAAGCGAATTTAAATGTAAAAAGTAACAAAGGAAATACCAAAGGTAAATAAACCATTACCCGGTTATTTGTTTTTACTTACTTGCTATAAATAAAAATAAATTATGCTGACATCCGTTAAAACTTACCGGTGCATTATAAAACGCTTTTTGGTCGACTAACCAAAACAATCAAGCTTTGAAATTATATTTACTTTATATTTATTGTAAAACAATGCATATTTTTAAGGTGTACGGGACCTGGAAAACGCATAATTCTGCTTAATTTTACGCTATGCTTTGTTTTCAACGTGCATGGACGACGTTTTAAGATTGCTTTGCCACAAAAGCAATGATTGGCATTTATATAAAACACATCGGTCGATTTTATTATTGAAGAGGCGATAAAACATAGGTACGTAATCGTTCATATATTATCATATTTTTGTGGATGTTACATAACTTTACTTTCTCCACCAGTAGTTTTAGTGTTTCTATGCAGTCTCAACTCTAGATCATTTAACACGACAAGGAGAACACCGCTGGGGTTTAGTAGGTAGAGTCGGCGTCCACCTTACCATCTTCTCGGGCGCAGAGCGTCCCACATAACCCCCGGGCAGGGTTGGATTTCGTACTATAATAATTATAGTATTTATACTATAATTTCATGCTTCGTACTATATACTATCCATATCTAAGGATAGTACGAGAAAATACTATAATTTCATTACTTTACATACTTGACCAATATTTTGTAATTAATTATCAGTAATCATGATAAAATGCTGTCGAACAATACAAAATCGATTAATCGATATTACCAGCAATGTTACAATTGTCAATGTCACGGAGCTTGGATATAGAAGGAGAATGATCATAAATCCTAATGTTTATGTCTACGGAATATAGAGAAAATAAAGTTTTATTGAAGGGTGCGTTGCAGGCGCAAAGATCCCCGATTATAATTTTGCGGTAGATTAATTATATTTTAGAAAAGGAACTTGAGTACCTTATTTATTTAAAAAAATATATAATTTAAAGAAAAAATAATAAATAAAAAGGTAAATAATTAAATAAAGTAATCATTTATGTGGTGATAAAAACTGTAACTTAAAAAATTAATTTATATATTAGTAACTATAACTTTGTTACTAATATATAAATTAATTTTTCGTCCCACATAACCCCCGGCCCCGGGGCACAATGATTTGTCTAAACGCATTCCCCAGCGAAATAAAAAAAGACAATTTAACAATAATAAATTAATAAAAACGTTTTTAAATCAAATTGTTTCGAGAAGGCTACAATAAAATTGATTATAAGAACATATGAAATATTTTACTGTTTCCTTACGAATTACTTGTAATTTTTATTTGTATAATCAACGGCTAGAAAAACAGGAAAGCATAAATCCGAGGTTGATTCACATTCAAAATCAGGGGCAAAACATAATATGTGATCTAAGGAATTGACTCGCAAGTACCTACTCAGTAGTCCATGCATTTATCGCCCTTTGCTCCGTAGCCGTAGGGTATACCGGGTATACCGTGGGGTGAACAGGATGGCTCATGCCTTAGCTCGTGGCTAAATTATGGAAAAGTACCCAAATTTAAAAATAATTTATTTTAGCTGGTCAACTTTACATTACTTTCATTACATTACTTTCATACACATAAGAGGGGTACATACACCCAGAAAGATTTGCCCACTTTGAAAGAACACCCAGCGAATATGAACCATATACATATATTAAAGTTAAAATGCATAATTAACAAAATCCATAACGAAAGATGGTGCAAAAAAGAAACGGTTTTATAGCATTCTATTTTATGATAAAAGTGGAAAAGTGAAAAAAAAATTTTGAATTATTATAGCATTTCGCAGCAGAGTCGATTTTACTGTTTTAATAAGTATCTACAAACAACTGTAATTAAAATATGAGCATGTAAAATCGATTGTCGATCGAATATGAAATTCGATATGCACACAAATGCACGTTATTGTGCGTGCACGATAAAGAGTAGGTAAATACTCTTTATCGTGTACGCACATAATGTGATATTAAAATAAGTCAATCAAAATCATATAAGTCGAGAAAGGCAAACTGGCCGGCCCCATTATATCCGGATGGCTGCATGCAGGAATAAGGTAAAAATAAAAACGATATATCTATATACATATCGATATAATATAAAATCTCGTGTCGTCCTGTTTGTGGTCGCACTAATCCGAAACGTCTCGACCGATCATTATGAATTTATGTATATGTATCTACTTCATCATCATCATTATCATCAACATCAGCCTTTATCCGTCCACTGCTGAACATAGGTGAGAGGTCTCCCTCAATGAACGCCAAGACGACCGATCCCTCGCCACTCGCATCGCATCATGATAAATATTCCGCTTAAAATAATATTAATAGTAATTTTCTGTCAAAACGTTTCTAACGTATTAGTTATATATAACAAATTAGTTAATGAAATGTAGTTTTAGCGTTTCATCCATAATAGATGGATAAAGGTATGCTTGTGTCATTACAGTTTTAGTATCGAGGGCTCCGCAGATCCGACTTCGGAGGTAAAGTGATTCAAGTTTGAGCAACACATGGAGTACAATTGACAAGTCAGAGCGATTTTGAGATATTCATCACGCATCTAATATAAAGATAATCAAGAAAATTACCATGTCCTTCCTCAGTGTGTTCTTGCCAAATATAAAAAGTGTTATACGCGATTACACCGTTAATACTCTTACATACATACACAGAGATAGTGTTAATTTCACATAGTGAATTGTGATACGTATTTCGTTTGGATTTCGGGTCGCAAAAGCGTTACTTTTCTTGTCAATTACGAAATTAGAAGAATGTTGCTAACAAAAACAACGTATCGTGTCACGCCACGTCACTATCCGTTTGCCCCCTCTTCTATTAAAAAAAAAATGGTTGCCTGTAAAGTCGGTTTTACGGGCGAAGATTTTACGTGACATCGTTTCGGTGACTCATCGTAACGTTACCGAGCGTTACACTTTTTCATAAGTGACTCCCAGCCGCAACCTAATTTAAGACGTTGTCACGTCAAAAAAAAAAAAAAAAAAAAACTACACGTGACATACGTCACTTTACTCACGTAACGTGCTACCACAGTACCTTATTACTAGGAACAAGTATCATATGGAATTGACATTCGCGTATACCCGAAAGGGACAGGCATATTTTACAGGGATACCACATTCATAATAACAAGTTTACTTATTTTCTTGAAACAAGTGAATTAAAAATAATAAAAAAACTATCAACCTTTACCAGGTTGATAGATAACTATAAGCATTAGCCATAACCAAACATTTATTGTAATTTTAGACATCTGCATTTTTCCGGATTATCGAAAATATTATTAATGACTAATAACAAACCGCTAAAAACATGAATAATAAAAAAGAAGGCTATATGCGTCTTAATATGTATGATCTATAGTACATAGCCTTTTAGGATAGCAATAAACATATTAGTTTTTATTGTGTTTATTTCGAAAATTCGAGTCACTCCTTTTATATAATACCACATTCTTGGGTAATCTGCTTATAACAAAACTGGTATCACCATACCTACATAAGCCGACCAAATTAAAAAGTAATACAAAATGGCGGCATATTTGACAAACTGTTCGCGAGTGAGAATGTTTGTATGGCATTCAAATTTAGTCGATATTTTTTTGTTGGGCACATCTTTGTTGTGCCCAACAAACAAAGTATAAATGTAAAAGCGTGGATGTTTGTTACGCTTTCACGCGAAAACTACTTAACCGATCATCATGAAACTTTGCACACATATTCTTGCAGGTATTAGAAGTAACATAGGATACTTTTTATAAACAAACTAAAATCTTATCCTGGGCAGACGAAGTCGCGGGCACCAGCTAGTATAATATAAAGAGAGGCAAGCTTCGTTGATAATAGTTGCCTCTCGTAATTGTAAACAGGTATATTATATCATCCCCAAAACCGAACATCTATCATAAAATTCTATAAACTTATAAACTTTTTTTTAAAGGTTAATATGATTTGATAAAATTTGTATTTTTTTTCAAACACTATTTATTTCAAAGATAATTTATATAAGCCAGCCAATCAACTTCCAAAATAATGCACATATTATAATTCGTGTACTTTTCTAATTAATCTTTATACTGTCTCCAATCTACTTAGACAGTTTCCCCAGTTTCCTTTGCGCCATACCCAAGATGCTGCTTTATTCGAGTCTCAAAGCTGTTTGATCCATTTCATAAATTTGTTCTATAAACTTTCTTACCTTTTTTTACAGAAAAATATTGATGTTACATCAACCTACGTTACGTATGAACATATTATGTTGAGTCTGTATACTTAGATTGAGTTTAGAGGTTTACTACGTTCCTACTATTTAAACGCGGGGGGGGGGGAGGTTTACCCACGCGGGTATGTGGGACTCGCTGCCCGGATCTAATGAGCAAACAAGGCACCTCGACGGCTAGTCAGTCCCCCAAGGGACCGACGCCACCTCCACAGGGGGGTTGTCCCGCACCGCACAACAACCCCTACCAACGTTGCGAAAGTACATCAAATCATAAATCAGGGTACAAAGAGCCCCCTCGGCTCAATTAGCTTCGCCCAAGGTGCTGGGCTCACCCTAGGTTACTGAGCCCCACCGACACGTCAAGGCCTGAACCATGGTGGGGATTTAAACGCGTCCTGTCTTTTAAACGGGTGATAAAGTGCGGATAATTTTCTGTGTGTGTGTTAGGTAGAGGAAGTGTTGGACGATCGCAGTGGCCGGTCCGTGTTGGATGCGAGTGGCAAGGGATCGGCCGTCTTGGTGTTCATTGAGGGAGGCTTTGTTCAGCAATGGACGAATAGAGGCTGATTATAATGATGATGATGATTATAATTCTTTTGTGCGTGTGTATGTCACTAAACTCCTCTGTAGCGGCTGAACCGATTTTGATGAACGAGTCCAATTGTCTCTTTATAAAATCTTTGTCTTGCTTATATTTGTTGAGATTTTACCTTTTGAGATAGCAGGAACGCGCTGTGTCGCGCTCCCGTCTGTACCGGTACCACCATCCTCCATATTTTCTTCTTTCAAGCTACTTTGCTATGTATCGGAGGGAAGGGCAGGACCAGACCAGGCACAGAGGCTTTACATCTCAGGTCTCAGGATAGGTGTGAATGAGTGAGTTGTTTTTTTTATATCGCAGGTACCTTTATGGATCCTGACTTTATGTGGGACTTCCACCTAGGAGTGCCCTACCCTAAAGTAGGGTAGGGCACTCCTAGGTGGAAGTGCCACTACTACCACTACCACTGCGAGCACTATCAGCCTGTTTTTGAGGGACCCGGATCTGCAGGCAACAGGATCACTTTAGCGACAGGCTGGCCCCGGCGTAGGCCAGACTACAACACGTAAGTAGGGACTACCCGGCCGCTACTAAGCAGTCCCCGCGACGTCGTACCATACTGGGCCCACTTTCCCATCTCGAAGCTCGACACGAGCACAGAGTAGTTAATGGAGGCGCATTAAGTAGCGCCTCCTATGAACCCCCGTTCCTCGCTCAAGGGTCCCCCGGACAAGGCGGACCTCGTCGGCGGCCTACGCTTTATTTTATTTAGTTTTACTAAACTAGTGGGCGCTGATCATCGTGAGGAAACCTGCATATCTGATGAGATTTAAAGTGTTTCAAATTGAGATCGAATTTCTATCGCTGGGCGACCTCTAGTTTTAATAATTCTGTAATAGAGTTGATTGCGGCTTATTGATGGAACTTGACGAACGTTCTAAAATTAATGTTCTTCGATAGTTTGTAAAGCTAGATAAATTAATTTTAATTATTCTAAGTTAGTCTGCAAATTTATAACTGCAGGTCTTTCTATCTAATATAAGCTATAGCTTCATGAAAATAAGGCCGAGGCCCGAGCAGTAGCTACTAAAACTAGTAGTTTTGCGGAATAAAGACTTTCAAATAATGGTGTTCCTAATACGTGCTCAAATACGATCCAAGTGCTAGAAGAGGCAGGGCCATCATGTGACTGCGGAGGCACTAAAATTTCCATTCTCACATGATCGTAGAGAAACGAAGACGTTGTCCATATGAGTTGCTGAGTACCCGTGTCATGTTAACGAGCTTATATCAAAGCGGTCTTATCCTTCCTTTCTTTTGACCGTAATCCGTAGATTTTCTATTTCGATTAGGTATAGAGACGGCTTCTTATCTTACCTTTTATATTCTATCGTTTTGAGACGCTTAATCCTTTGAGATTCTTCGTACGCAATGCTTTTTCAAAACTTTCTAAATATGAATTCTAAAATTAATCATTGCCAAGATAAAAAGCGATGCTAAACAAAGTAAACAGATACGGCTTGTGATGAAGACTGAGCTGTTATGGAGTTGTTTCATTACAGAACATAAATACTATTATTGTTGAAATTAAAATTATATCTAGTAGGTGACTTGAAACCTATGTCATGTTGGTCAAGACAATAAACTTCTCATACTAACAAATTATTATCATCGTCATAATAATGATTATCAGCATTTTCCGTCTGATAGTCATAACATAGGGGTCTACTAAATCCCCACCATGGTTCAGGCCTTGACGTGGCGGTGGGACTCAGTAGCCTAGGGTGAGCCGCTGCACCTTGGGCGAAGCTAATTGACCCGAAGGGCCCTTTGTACCCCTCTTATAAGAAGAGGGGGCAAAAGAGCAGAGAACAAGGGGCGAGGACGGGAACCTCACCCCATTGTACTGTCCCGACGTTGCGAGGGGTTTTTCTGTGGTGCAGGATAACTCCTCTGTTGCGGCATCGGTCCCTTGGGGGACCGACTGGCCGTCGAGGTGCCCTGTTTGTTCATTAGAACCTCACCAAAGGCAGCATTGGTGGCACTATCTGGGTTTTAGTGGGTAGAGCTGCGTCCACTTACTAGCTTTCGGGCGCAGCGAGTCCCACATACCCGCGTGGGGAGACCCACTCACCGGCGAGATGCCTCAGAGGATTTCCCGGCGTAAAAGAAAAAAAGGGATCTACTAAATAAACTATAGATACCTTAAAACTGAGCGTCCAATGCAGGTGTTGTTGAGGTGACAATTAAATTTGTTTTCTATAAATAAATAAAAAAACAAACATAATTTATGCGTACCTACTCTTCCCGTCTCGCGTCTGTCCTCTTGCGAATTAAGACATGTCGGATTTTGTGACGTCAGACGTCTTTTACCCTCTGAGTCCCATAACAAGATTATTCAAAATATCTGATATTTTTAACGTTTTTCTCTTCTTCACTTGTACTTACAATAATGTTAGACATCGTATAATATATCATTCAAAGACTTGAATCGTATATCATTACGATTATCGTTTAAGGTTTCATCATTTAATTTCACATTTTTTTAATATATAATTAAAGCTAAGTGAACCGCAGCTGCTCTCTTATAAGAAGAGGGGACAAAAGAATAGGGGTGACAAATTACGAGGATGGGAATCTCATTCCATTGCACTGTCCCGACGGGTTGTTCTGTGGTGCGTTATAACCCATCCGTGGAGGTGGCGTCGGTCCCTTAAGAGACTGACTAGACGTCGAGGTGCCCTGTTTGCTCAACAGATCCGGGACACCTCAACAAACGCGGCATTGGTGGCACTCGCCGGGTTTTAGTGGATAGAGCTGCTTTCACCTTACCACCTTTCGGGCGCAGCGAGATTCGCATGCCGCCTGGGGAGACCAACAGTATTTGTACTACGGACTGAGTCATTTTAGATTTAATCACAAACTGCATAGTTTTGTAATGTACTTAACAATAAACCATTTGTAAACGCGTAATCGAAGGTTATTAAACATTTTAAAAGTAATCAAGTGACAACGATATCTATACAATAATACCATATAAAATAAATAAGTTGCTTAGTCAAACATTACTGTTTTTAGAAATAACAATTACCATCTTATTGTTTTAAAACTTGAATAGGTTTCAAAACGGCCTTATGATTTTCAATAAATATTTAGAGATGTTCCTTTTGTACATCTTCCATAGTTTAGAACAACTAAATATAAGTTATTTCAAGCATATCGCCATGACGTCAATATCACCTAGTTAGTCACCTCAAGTAATTATACATACGCCACCATCACTTGAGTGGATGACACCCGAAATACAGCATACTCGAACCTACACCCTACATAATCTATATCCCGCCCAAGCGTCATCAATGTTGCCAACGAACATTTTATAGCAAATTTTTTGTTCTTTTTATCGGCCGCAACAATGAGCATAAGCTCATAAGTAGCTATGTAAATATTATTTGATATCTTCAAGATTTAAATAATGTTCTTCTTATCTCTGCCTATTATCAGAATTTATTTTTTCTTAATTTGTACTACATTGTGTATCATTGATATATGCAAAGGTGATGTCAAAGTCAATGATTTAAATTGTTTCGTTCGTGGAGAAAATTATTCAGACCAAAAAAGTCTTTAAAAAAAATAAAAATGAAAAATAAATAGTAGGATGAAATTGGAAAAGGAGGAGAATATAACAAAAATGAAAGGAAAAATAATTTACGGTTGATCTGAAGACGGGAAAGTGAGGGGGGGGGGGGCGGTTAAAAACGGTTTATCTCGATTTACGGCAAAACTACAATAAAAAGATCTACAACTTTTGTATTTACACTTTTTTCACATAATCACCACCCCGGTCGTGCCGGCCCAGTTCGGCTGCAAAGCAGCATGTCACTGGGTACCTCTTACTATATTTATTATATCATTTTATACTCGTTTTTCATTAAAAAAAGATTAGTGTACATAATTTTTATAATTCTACAAAAAGCGGCATTATTAAAAAATATAGCATAATCTAATGTTTAGTAAACCGACGAGATATTTTAAAGTTGGAACAAACTTTCAGTATTGGAGGGCTTTTACTCCAAGTACTAGATGAGAGTACTAGCGTTTTTCAATTATTCAAATATTAGTCTTCGAGTTAGTCTTTATTTCCACCGCGCTTTCATCACTTTTTAATCGCAAAAGTTTATCAGACTTTACCGTAATATTGGTATAGCAATAAGCCTTTGAAAATATAATTAATGAAATTAAATTAGGTGTTTATAATTCATATAATCTGGAACATAGCATTTAATATTTATGTATTAACTTAACTTATCAAAGTCACGATTAATATATATGTCACAGGTAAATGAGGAAATCAGAGATTTCACGAAATCCCGGTAGATGTTGAATATTCTTATGTCCGACGTCTTCTTACTAATCAAATCTAGTGATATGACAAAATACTAATATAAAATCAGTGATATGTCATTTCACTAAACTCAGTCTAGTGAAATGTCAATAAAGTGGATACTGCCGAATAAAAATCGAGCCATGCATCTCTCTCATTTCATACAAATTTTATTTTGTTGATTATTTTGTGTTTAATAATATACCTACTAAGTGACTTTTTGTAAAATATTAGATTTTAGTTTTGACATAAATGCTATCTCTATATAGTCGTTTTTTTTTTGGTGACATTGAGTAATTGCTATACATGTACTTTAAATTACAAATCTCTTCTCTTATATATAAAATTTCCATGTCACAATGTTAGTTACCGTACTCCTCCGAAACGGCTTTACCGATTTTTACCAAATTTTATATGCGTATTCAGTAGGTCTGAGAATCGGCTACTATCTATTTTTCATACCCCTAAGTGATAAGGGTGGTCAACCCCTCAAATTTTAAAAGTTAACGCGGGCGAAGCTGCGGGCAACAGCTAGTTTTCATATAAAACTTCATCCTCAAAAGTAATCTATAGTAAACTCCTGTGTAGGTATATTCTAGTATTTTATCAATGTTTATATTCTACGCCCTAAGGTATTGTCTATGATCTAGGAAATTTTAATATGATCGATGATGCTCGCTTGAAGACATAAATGAAGGCAAGTAAATAAAAGCCAATACTAAATCTATACCAGACTTTTAATATGATTGATAATGCTCCAGAATTGCTTCTGGACTACTATAGATTTAGATTTGACCTATTTACTTGCCTTTTTTATGCCTTCAGGCGAAATAGACGTTTCGCAACCGGCATATTATATGTATATCCTTCAATCAAGACAAAGTGCCAGTAATTGGTACAAAACATGCCAAATGACAATTTTCAAAGTATTTTTTTTTCTTAATTTTTAATGATTTCGAAATTCGGCAACTGATTTTATTTGTCTGAAATTGGGTAGAAGTTAGAAATGTTAAACATGTTGCTCATATTAGACAGCGCCGTTTAAACTAATAAGAAAAAAAAAAACAATTTTGAATTATGTATACAATACATAATATTATACATGTAATTGAAAAAAGAAGTAATAAACAGGGTATAAAGTAATAAGAAAAAAATAGTTTTAAATTGTGTAAACACCCGATTGAGGCCAAAGCTAAGCGATTGACAGATAAATACTATGATGATGATTATAATTACTATGACCTAGACATATTATTATCCCCACCACGGTTCAAGCTCGTGGCGGTGGGGCTCATTAGCCTAGGGTGAGCCGCTGCACCTTGGGCGAAATTAATTGAGCCGGGGGGGCTCTTTGTACCCCTCTTATAAGAAGAGGGGACAAAAGAGCAGGGGACCTCACCCCATCGTACTGTCCCGACGTTGGGAGGGGTTGATCTGTGGTGCGAGACGATCCCTCTGTGGAGGTGGCGTCGGTCCCTTGCGGGACTGACTAGCCATCGAGGTGCCCTTTTAGCTTAACAGATCCGGGGCACCTCACCAAGGCGGCACTATGGTGGCACTCGCCGGGTTTTAGTGGGTAGAGCTGCGTCCATTTACCATCTTTCGGGCGCAGCGAGTCCTACATACCCACCTGGGGAGACCCACTCCCCAGGCGGGATGCCTCAGAGCATTTCCCGGCGTAAAAAAAAGACATATTAATATGGTGTACCTACTACCAGAGCATCCTATGTAATGTTACATCGACAAGTAATAAAATGAGCATATCATCTAGGTAAAGTAAAACAACTAAATAAGCATTATTGGGAATAATTCAAAAACGGCTTGTCAGATCTTCATTATATTCAAATGGGACCAAATTAGAAACATCAGCATTGAAATAAAAAAGTACCATCGAAATACATTCACAATCGGCGGAGTAATGGTGTCACATACATACAAAAAAATTTGAAAATGAACTAAGTGTAGTTTCCACAATATAACGAAATATATCTTACCCAAAGATTCTGTACCTAAATATTGGAAATTTATTAATTTTAGTTTGCCCTATATTATATGAAATAGAAAATGATAAGAATGGAATGCCTCAATCTCAATCTCCAGGTTTCCTCACGATGTTTCCTTCATGAGCAAGCGATGGTCTCATGTTCAGGTGCACTTAGGAATTTAGAAAAACTAATTTCTATGTCAGGATCGAACCCGGATCCCTCGGCTCTCACTCAAGAGGCTTCACTAGGCAATCGTCGCCCACATCATATGATAAACTTTTATTTAATAAGATTTTGTGGACTGTCTTATGAACCATTATATCATCATCATCATCATCATCATCATCAGCATCTATCCGTCCACTGCTGAACATAGGCCTCCCTCAAAGAACCATTATAATATACCGTAAATCAATATCAGCTCCTTCCATTTGACCGCGTTCAACGCCGGGCGGGTTGAATCGTCGATAGCAAGGTTCTCATTCTTTGGCGCTGGGTAGAGATGTCGGAACTCTCTGCATCTTCTACCGCATCCACCGGACATCGTGTAAAAGCTACAAATTTCACCCTCACCATCTCGATCTT
Organism: Helleia helle; assembly: GCA_963853865.1. Taxonomy (NCBI): domain Eukaryota; kingdom Metazoa; phylum Arthropoda; class Insecta; order Lepidoptera; family Lycaenidae; genus Helleia; species Helleia helle. The sequence goes on from OY971420.1 coordinate 16,803,787, forward strand.
CGTAAATCCACAACAACTCGATTTTTACGGCATTCCCTGCCTCGCACGACGAATATATGAAATCAGCTGCAACTTACGGTATTTCCGAACCGATACGGCTTAGGGACCTTCATGAAAAGAGCATACTCCCATTTGAAAGGCCGGAACCACACCTGCTAACCCTCTGGTGAAGCCGAGGTCAGTGGACATCGCTTTCACTTACCATCTGGTGAACTGACTGTCCGTTTGCCCCCTCTTCTATAAAAAAAATTTTTAGATTCTTACGGGTGAAAAGAGGATATATGTACATCCCCACTAAGGTTCAAGCCTTGTTGTGGCGGTGGGGCTCAGTAGCTTAAGGTGAACCCAGCATCTCGGGCAAAGCAAATTGATCCAAGGGAGCTACTCTTGTTCCCTTCTTATAAGAAGAGGGGACAGAAGAGCAAGGAGGGACAAGGGGTGAGGATGGGAACCTTACCCCATTGAACTGTCCCGATGTTGGCAAGGGTTGTTCTGTGGTGCTGGACGACCTCTCTGTGGAGGTGGTGTCGATCCCTTGGGGGACTGCCTAGCCGTCGAGGTGCTGTTTGCTCATTAGATCCGGGGCACCTCTCCAAAGGCGGCATTGGTGGCACTCGCCGGGTTTTAGTGGGTAGAGCTGTGTCCACTTACCAGCTTTCGGGCGCAGCGAGTCTCACATAACTGCGTGGGGAGACCCACTCCCTCGCGGGATGCCTCAGAGCATTTAAGAGAGAGCGTTAAAGAAAAAAAATAAGTTATAGAAACAGTTGCTTGCATTAGCTTGATACCTACGTAACATGGTTCATAACAAAAATAAGGTTGACATATTCGTAGTGATAGATACCCTTTATTTTCGATATCACCCACCGTCTCTCACCTGACTCCTGACACTGGTGACCTAGGTCCGGAGTGATATGCACTATCTGGTTACATAACGTGTTTTTATCACGAGAGAAAATATTTTTATGTACGTGTCCGAGATATGACGTGTTCGCCAGTCGTAATTGGTGCGACTGGGGATCAGCCATCTTGATGTTTATTGCAAGAGGCCTATGTATGTACGACGAAATAAGGTTGATAATGATGATGATGAAAACCATGTCCTAATTATATCAAATCCAATACATTGTTTTTTACCTATTTGTGACATAATATGTATTGGGAAATAATATTAAAGTAATGAACTCATTAATTATACTTACATGTAATTAATACAAATGTGGCAGTAGTCAGTCATGAAGTTCATGAAGAAAACAGAATACAACGTTTTTGACGTTATAACATTTTATAAATCTATGAACGCTGGCTGCACGTACGAAAAATGTAAGCGAGAACACGGAGCAAGCGATAGAGAGGCACGAGCGGCCTAAGCGTTCGGCTTATGACGCATTATGACGTTATCACGTAAAATTATTGTCCGTAAACCGACTTTACAGACAACGGGTACGTAGTACTTTTTTCAAAATTGCCTTTTAATATCTTAAAGGCTATTTTCATCATGATCACCGAAGGAGGATTATTTTTTTGTTAATAAGTGTATTTACGTATATATTCAGGCACATTATCACAAAAAGGCTACTAGAAATTGATGCTTTGATATATCGGATTTGATTAAGAAAGTGTCCTTACTCTATATTATAATATATTTGTATGGGGACTGTGCTAATATTATAAACGTGAAAATTTATAAGAATACTAGTGGCACCGACAGACGTCCTGTACAAAAGATTTTTTTTGTGAATCTAAACCATCCTCGAATCCCCTTGAACTCACACAAAAAATTTCATCAAAATCGGTCCAGCCGTCTAGGAGGAGTTCAGTGACATACACACGCACACAAGAAATATATATATAAAGATATATATGGGCACTTACACGCAAAAACTATTGAATGGATTTTGATGAAACTTTCATCAAAACATCAGAATAATATATAGGCTATAATGACTGTATCCCTATACTCCCATGGGAATGGGAAGAACGCGGTTGAAACCGCTGGACTGTCGGAAAAAGAAAGCTGTCTGGGAGTTTATGGCATATATGGGTTTATAGAAAAGACAGACCTTTACTATTTCCGGCATATCTCTGAAACGTTAGGACGGATTTCAACGGGACTTTTACTGACAGATAGGTACTACTCACTACTATCTACAGGCCAAATAACAAATTAAGCTCTAAATTTTTGAAAGTTACCCGTTACCTGTTACCTGTTACCCGTTACCTGTTACCCGTTACCAGTTACCCGTTACCTGTTACCCGTTACCTTCTAGCTGCTATCTGCTATCTCCTATATGCTATCTGCTATCTGCTGTCTTCTATCTGCTATCTGTTATCTGTTATTTCTTATTTGTTCCGGCTAATCTCTGAAACGGCTGGGCCGATTTCGACGGGACTTTCACTGACTGTCTTTTTTATCTCATGTTTTAAGGAGTAACTTAGGCTATAAAATAATCATCATAAATCCGAACATGGCTGTTAATCTAAGTTAACGCGGGTGAAGCTGCGGGCAGCAGCTAGTACGTTAATGAGTAGATATGGTGTCCGCGAAATAAAGAAGAATATACCTACGTTATCATTATAGTTTTATTACTTTCATCAACGATTTGTTTAATTCAATCACATTATTTCTCGGAGCTAGTGGTCAGCTAGAACAATGAAAGAAATATCGCTTTGTTTGATTATTTGTGTAATTTGTACGAAAATGCCATTGTTTTGTAAAATTTATATCAAAGCAGAATATGATAACATTTTAACAACAATGCTTCAGCGATCATTTGTAGAAATCGATAAATTTCGATCTAATAATTAGGTAATAAATATATTTAGATCTTATTATGATTACCTATTTAAACTCAACCACAACATTAATTTAACTTCATCATTGAATTACTCCCTTATTATATATTACGGAGCTAATATAATATATAAAACTAGTGGCCCCGACAGACGTTGTCCTATACAAAATATTTTTTTTGTGAATCTAAACCATTCTCGAATGCACTTGAAGCTAGTGGTCAGCTAGAACAATGAAAGAAATATCGCTTTGTTTGATTATTTGTGTAATTTGTACGAAAATGCCATTGTTTTGTAAAATTTATATCAAAGCAGAATATGATAACATTTTAACAACAATGCTTCAGCGATCATTTGTAGAAATCGATAAATTTCGATCTAATAATTAGGTAATAAATATATTTAGATCTTATTATGATTACCTATTTAAACTCAACCACAACATTAATTTAACTTCATCATTGAATTACTCCCTTATTATATATTACGGAGCTAATATAATATATAAAACTAGTGGCCCCGACAGACGTTGTCCTATACAAAATATTTTTTTTGTGAATCTAAACCATTCTCGAATGCACTTGAACACACACAAAAAAAAACATCAAGATCGGTCCAGCCGCTTAGGAGGAGTTCAGTGTCATACACACGCACAGAAGAATTATATACGTATACTAGTGGCACCGACAGACGTTGTCCTGTACAAAATATTTTTTTTGTGAATCTAAACCATCATCGAATCCCCTTGAACTTACACAAAAAAAATCATCAAAATCGGTCCAGCCGTCTAGGAGGAGTTCAGTGACATACACACGCACACAAGAAATATATATATAAAGATAAAGATAAGCAAATATTTTGAAAGAAAAAAAAGCAGGAGTGGAAAAATAGTTACGAATATTTTATAAATAACTGAGCACACAGTACATACACTCGTTAAATAAATATGTATAAAAATACATAATAATCGTACATAATAATACTCGTACATAATAATACGTAATAATCATCAGGCCTGGACTGGATTTGAAACTGTAACATACTATTTACAGTACCGGTGGGAGGGAAGCGCTGTGCCGCGCTCCCGGCTGCATGGGTACCACCATCTTGCTTGTTTCTTCCGTGAAACAGCTTTGCTGTGTTGTGTGGCGACGTCGACCACTTACCATCAGGTGGCACGTTTGCCAGTTTGCCTATCCAACTAACATTTAAAAAAAAACTATACTTTCAATAATATTCAAACAGTGCGAAAAACCATTACTCTGGTCGGTCACCACATTACTAGATACACGGACTAAAATCGAAAACCATGTCCTACGGAAAACTTTTGTTTCGGCAACGGAAAAACTCTGCACATGTAATTGTTAGCAGTCCAAGATTAGCAGTTAACTCGATCGAATTTGTAGTTTTCTTACAAAAAATGTGAAAACAACCGCCAACTTTTCCCGTCATTGCTATGACATGTAAAAGGAAGCCATTATTAAAAGTACCGATTGCGCCATTTTCAGTTGCACTGTAATGAACAACATTGTTGTAGCGAGCGAGGTTTATATTCAACTAGCTGGTGCCCGCGACTTTGTCTGCGTACGATTAGATATTGGACAATCCACATAATTATTTTTTTATTTTTTATTATATATTATTATTAGCTGTATTATTGTGGTTTCATTGAAATCCATTCAGTAGTTTTTGTGTTAAAGAGTAACAAACATATATACAAACTTTCCCATTTATAATATTAGTTAGATTATATAAACTAGCAATATATCGCATTTATTCAATAAAATCATGTCGTTTTCTATTGACCATTATAATTTATTACTAGCAATACTAGCGGGTAGCGGCATTATAATAGCGAACAAGTCGTCGGCGCGAACTCCAACTAAGTGAATGCTATCTCACCAGACATAGTGCGCGAACATGTGTGCTAGAATGAAACGCACAATAATACATTCCTAAAATATCCTTTTAGCAAAACAATCATTATAGAAAAAACTATAAAGTGTATCTTATTAAAATAAATTTATTTCAACTTTTGAATAACTAAACTCTGTCTGTACGGGCTTTATTATTGAGCTTTCGTGCTCCGTATACTATTTGTTTTTGCCCAAAGTTGGGCTAAAATCAGTGTTGAAATACGAAAACGAAAGTTTAGAAGCTTGTATTTTTTAAATTTGTATTTTTTATGATTTTGGGTGCATACGGACATAGGTAATGACGAGATCAATTTATATTATCCTTAGTTTTTGATGGTTAACATCAAATATTGCAGTAATTACTGTTCCGCGTTTGTGTGGAAAGATGAGCGACTTGTGTAATAGGCTAATCCGCTAGTACGTAGAGATGTTAAGCTAATTGAACTGGGACGGGTTCCTTATAAAATCTGGTCCTAGGACCTAGATTACAATGAATCTATTGCGCTGCAATTGTATTGGGCCCAGGGAACGAATCCATGCATTTTACTCCCATCCTCAGATACTACGGGAGTACCCACCAGACTCACCAATAATATTATCTGCTGTTCACATCAGATATAAATCCAGATGCGTTCCTCTCACTTGTTATATCAGTATTATTAGTAGTATAATTAATAATAAATGATGCCAAAAATAACATAATTAAAAAAAAACCAACCAGTCCCAGAGACTGACGTGAAAACAAAACAATTAAATTCATACCAATAATACAGGCTGTAAAAGATTATGACAACCTATACAATAAACGGCGCACAAAATGGCCGCATGACATAATTTAGAAACAACTCAATTTGCAAAGCAAATATTGCATAATCTTATATAAATAAATCAAACGTCACACTGAGTCTCCAGCGGCTCGCGAGCGGTGTCGCGAGTCCACGTCATATAAACGTCAAAGTGCGTCTCCAGCGTTTTGTGTGCGGTGTCGCGAGTTCAGAGATTATATCTCATCTAAAAATATGCGTACCGCGTTAAAAGAAGTTAACTCTTAAAAAAAAAACAAAAAATTGAAACCGACTTAAAAAATAAAAGACTAAAAAGTAATAAAATAATTTAATTTTTGTGCTTACAACTTATTATCAATTTATTCTTCTACTAATGTACACACTTTGCGTTTATTACGGAATTATAGTTACTTTTGGAGTCGATGTCAGCCAAGGTAGGTATATGTAGGTAGGTACAGCAACAAATACGACACTGACTCCAAAAGTAACTAATAGTAACTATAATGACGTGGTACGCACAAAGTTTGCTCATTAGTCGAAGAATAAGTTGATTTGAAAACCTTAGAATTATTCGAAAGGGGGTTGCTCCACGCCACGTCCGCAGGGGGCACGTCTCAACGCGCGCGCTACCCGAGAGAGAAGTTTAGACAACTTAAATCCGATACGGTTGACGACTATTTTTCGGTTGAATTTACTTTATCATCATGAGGGTCGGACCCCTTACATCGTCAGAAGAGTACCCGTACGATCTAACGGTAGCGTAGTAGTAGCTATCGCTTTTTGCGTGGTCTGAGTTGGCGTCTACTCGTATCGGATTCGAACCTAAGCTTTCGCGGTCGATCGATGTGGTTGCATGTGTAGGGGTCGACGTCGTTTACGACCCCGAGGCCCAAGCAGTGTGCAGGTGTACCTAGCACCGTGTGTGTGTCTGTATATGTTGTGACGTTCACGTCGCCCTTTTGCGTCGCGCATTAGTAGCTGAGATATTTCGTCAGCTGGATCAGTTAAGATATGGTTAGGTAACCTATGTTTAACTGGAACTGAGCTATCTGGGGTATAATTTGCCGCGCTCACGATAAGCGGGGTTGGGTAGAGGAGTGCCTTCCCAAAGTAACGGTCGTCGCTTTGAAGTGGCCCCTAATGGACTCTAATCCGATGTCCCTGTGCCAGTCGATGTTTCTTACGTACCACGGGCAACCGGTTCCCATGAGTACGTAACAATTTATTTTGGACTATTTGTAGTGCATTAAGTCGAATTTGTGGCACATGGGTGAATGCGACACAAGAGTTTGACATAACGAAAAAAGGTTGGGCGGCCACTAACCAGGTGGGAAGACTCTCTCCGTACTGTGGCCGGTTAATGTTGTGACAAGGGATCGGTCGTCTTGGTGTTCATTGAAGGAGATCTATGTTCAGCAATTGACAGATAAAGACGGTGATGATGATGATTATTACGATGACCTAGACATACTATGGAGTGCTACCAAAGCATCCAATACAATGTTACATCGACAAGTAATAAAATGAGCATATCATAACAATCAAATAAGCATTATTCGGAATAACTCAAAAACGGCCTGTCAGACCTTGATCAAATTAATTTGGTCTAAAATAGAAACACCAGCTTTTAAACAAAAAAAGAACCATCGATATCCATTCACAATCGGAGCGGTAATCGTGTCACATACATACAAAAAACACTGACGAATTGAGAACCTCCTCTTTTTTAAGTCGGTTAAAAAGAAACTTAAATCGATCTCGGTAAAAGTAGTTTTATGTGTAAAGTGTGCAAATTCTTAATAGCTCTACCATATATATTACGAAATAAAAAAGAAAGTCGTATTATTATTATTCAACTCAGGCTCTAATTGAGGTATTAATTATAATAAACCAATACTCTAGTATCGTTCATCCACGCATCACGTTTAAATTGTTTAAAAGTTTTGTGTAATCAAATATTGTTTGCTTTCACCCGTGGCGTACTTTCTAATATTCACATGCTAATGTTTGGACGGTCATGTAACACCTATGGTTCGTTCACTTAATAACAAGATTTATATATATCCGTTTAATTATCTTTGGTGATATTAAATATTAATACTAATTGTTTTAAATTATAATTTCTCCGTCAAATTGAAATCAATTTTTTTTAACAAAAATTATAACCGACTTCAAAAAAAAAAAGATTCCGACGAATTGATAACCTCCTCCTTTTTGAAGTCGGTTAAAAATAAAGTAACTAAAAAGTAATAAAATAATCGCGTTTCCTTAATTTTTGTGTCTACAATTACTAATAATCATTTTATACTTCTACTAATGTACAATTTTTGCGTTTACCTCGTCATTACTGTTACTTTTGAAGTCGGTGTCAGCTAAGTACCGCGCATGACTTGCCTCCCTCTCCAGAGGGAGGGATGAGGGCCGGCCCTCATGATGATAGGTTAAATTCAACCGTAAAAGATTCGTCGACCGTATCGGATTTGACTAGTCCAAATCCTGCTATACCGAGCAGCGCACGCGATGAACCGCGCCCCCTGCGGGGTGGGGAGGGGGCGTCCCCCTTCGTACCCCACGTCCCCCGGGGGAGTGGGTCTCTCCACGCGGGTATGTGGGACTCGCCGCGCCCGAGAGCTGGTAAGTGGACGCAGCTCTACCCACTAAAACCCGGCGAGTGCCACCAATGCCGCCTTTGGTGAGGTGCCCCGGATCTAATAAACAAACAGGGCACCTCGACGGCTAGTGAATCCCCCAAGGGACCGACGCCACCTCCACCGAGGGGTTGTCCCGAACCACAGAACAACCCCTCCCAACGTCGGGACAGTACAATGGGGAGAGGTTCCTATCCTCGCCCCTTGCCCCCTGCTCTTTTGTCCACTCTTCTTATAAGAGGGGTACAAAGAGTCCCCTCGTGAGCCGAGGGGGCTCTTTGTTTAGCTTCGCCCAAGGTGCAGCGGCTCACCCTAGGTTACTGAGCCCCACCGCCACGTCAAGGCCTGAACCTTGGTGGGGGTTGTAAGTACCTACTACATTGGCTGACACCGACTCCAAAAGTAACAGTAATGACGAGGTAAACGCAAAAATTGTACCTTAGTAGGAATATAAAATGATTATTACTAGTTGTAGACACAAAAATTAAAGAAACGCGACTATTTTATTACTTTTTAGTTACTTTATTTTTTGAAGTCGGTTATATTTTTTGTAAAAATTTTTATTTCTTAATTTTTAGTGACGAACTTATCACTCCTACGATTTTTGAAAGTTCCCCTCGATTTCTCTGGGATGCCAACATCAAACCCTGGTTTCCTTCTCATGGGACCATTTGGCAAGTATACACTTTCAAACAAAAAAAGAATTTTGAAAATTGGTCCACAACGATTGCTTGCTGTCAAGACTTTTAAGACTTAGGATGTATTTTCACAGCATGAAATTCTTCGCCTTAACGCGATTGGTCTGTATGCAATTCACCTCACGAGGTTTTTCATCTAAGCAGGAGATGCAGAGCTTTAGCAAATCCATAGACGGTGTCAAGTGCATATGAAAATCTAAAATATTTCAAGAGTGTCAACAACAATTTAGCTTTACAATACAAAACTCATGTTGTACAAAACATAAACCATTTTAAATTTAGAATTGGATTTTCAAATGTTTAGAATCTACACGGATAATAAAAAAGAGTGTTTGCAATATTAAAATAACCCCTTTTTATTAAATGCATATGGATGTATACACTATACATATATATACCAACATAACATTTTTTACATTTTTTGTCTGTCTGTCTGTTTGTCTGTTTGTTCCGGCTAATCTCTGAAACCGCTGGGCCAATTTTGACGGGACTCTAAACAGTAAATAAGGCTATAAAAATGAGTTTATGCGGGCGTTATGCTTATCCTTTAGAGTAAAATACGCTCGAGTGTGCGTGAAAATTGACTGGGTTTTTACTTGCCGTTTCACTAATGTTTAAACTATAATCACGTCACGTAAGTAAGTGATACAACATCACACCTAATTTCATGACTTCTAGTCAACAAACAAAACAAAAACAAACAATAAACAAAGACAACCAGAAAAAAACTGTTGAAAAACAAAAAAAAACTTATAGAGATCTAAAAAAGAAGTATATATTTTTTAGTTTTTGAATGAAATCTTTTTCCGACTACTTTTTTTTCTTTAACGCCGGGAAATGCTCTGAGGCATCCCGCTGAGGAGGGGGAGGGACTACCCAGTATTCCATGGTGTAAGTAGCTTTACACCATTAAATCAATTTTAAATATTTTTGTCTGTCTGTCTGCTTGTTCCGGCTAATATCTGAAACGATTTTGACGGCACTTTAACTGGCAGATAGCTCATCATCAATCCGGATACGGCTCTAAATCAAAGTTAAAGCGGGCGAAGCTGCGGGCAAGAGCTAGTTATTATTTATAAATAAACAAAAGTTTTCATACGACAAAAACTAAACTCTAGTATGTTTTTAACTAGAAAAAGTTTGCGGTTTCGTCCGCATGGGAATTAGTTGACGCTCTGCCAGCCGTTTAACGACCTTACACTGCTCTAGCACCACTTCCTCCATATTACAGTTAGGGATCCTGTATATACACCCCGGTATGTTTAATTCCTACTACTATCAGACACATCTCCAAAAAATACGAATAAAATCTATTATCACAGATACTTAAAAAGGCTATTAATTTAAATAATTTTTTATATTTGGAAAATTGAACAATATTTTAAGTGTTCTATATTCGAAAAACATTAATCCCGTAGTCGCTGCTAATAGTAGAGCAAACATAATATAGCAAAGCTACAGTGTTCGGACGTTTTTTTTTTTATTTAACGCCGGGAAATGCTCCGAAACATCTCTGAAGCATCAGTCCTCGGGTATGTGGGACTCGCTGCGCCCGAAAGCTGGTAAGTGGACGCAGCTCTACCCACTAAAACCCGGCGAGTGCCACCAATGCCGCCCCTGGTGAGGTGCCCCGGATCTGTTGATCTGTTGTAAGAGGAGCACAGAGAGCCCCCTCGGCTCAATTCGCTTCGCCCAAGGTGCTGGGCTCACCCTAGCCTACTGAGCCCCACCGCCACGACAAGGCCTAAACCATAGTGGGGAGAGTGTTTAGAAGTGCTAACTCGGAGTCGCATATAACATTTTTTAAGCATTCGATACCTCAATTATTAGAAATGTTATTGTCTCATTTTCCAGCGGGTGAAGCAGTGAGGAAATTCAGCTATATAATTGAAAAGCGTCCATAGGATGGTACAGACATAAAGCGGTCTTGCTTTCAGGCATTCTGCTTTCCTTATTAAATTATGCACACAGCAGGCGTTCCAACTGCGACAGGGCATAAAGTGACCGCTGAACGCAGAGCGCGTAAACGCATGTACGCCTGGCCGCTCTCTGTCTGCATGAACCCTAAGCGTTGCTTAGCAACTTAGTAGAGTCTATGAATACGATACACTGTAGTAAAGTTAATATTGAATAAGATATTTTGATGTACAGCATTGAATAAAAGAAATTCTTACTTGTGTTGTACTCAATGGTTTGTTTAAAATATAGAATTTTATATTTAATCAAAGGCGCCTGTTAGCTTTGTAATTTTCTCGCACTCTAGAGCTTTGACAAGATGCGCTTGTTATATGTCAATTTTCTGTAATGTCACTAAATTATGTATATAATAATATGTTTATAACTAAATAACTAGTTTATGTTCATGGGCGACGTCGACCACTTACCATCAGATGGCACACATAACATTTAAAAAAAATTTCGCCGTATAATTCGCCCACAAATCTAGCTTAGTAGTCACAGGCTACTGCGAGTAGTTGTATTTATTTATTTATTTATTTATTAGATATACCAACAACATAGCAAAAGTAGAATTACATTAATTTACAGATTATGAATGGTAGAGTATGGTTCAAGACTTTTCGTGGCGGTGGGGATCATTAGCCTTTTTTTTTTTTTTTTTGACGCAGTGGAAATGCTTTGCGCATTCACCCGGGGATGGGGCGTCCCCGGGGATATGTGGGACTCCCGGCGCTCCCCCCCGCCCAGCGCCGGTATACCACTCTAAAACCACTGCGAGTTGCCTTCAGCCGCTTGAAGGGGAGTGTCCCGGATCTTTCTAACACAGAACACACCCCGCGACCGGCCGGTTCCCTCAAAAGGGCTAACCGGTCTTCTTCCTAGTATGGGGGAGCTCCGACAACCTGGAGCACCCCCGCCGACACCGGAACTTTTCTCCGGGGCAGGTACCCAACCTTACCCGAGTCCCGGTGCGCGTAGCGCCTCCTCCGCACTCCTGTCCTACGTCGACGGAGCGGGACGGACGTGGCGTCGTCCTCTCTGTCCCGCTCCGCGGCCTCCTTCTGCGAAATAACGCTTTCTCAGAAGGTGACCGCCGCCTGCCAGGCCTCATCACTCTCGAGCATGCAGCGCACCACACTCGAGAGCGAAAGGTTACCTCCAAGCACAGCCACGAGATCTTGACGCTGTGCGGCCCATCTATCGCACACCTCTAGGGTGTGCTGGGCCGAGTCCTTCACAGCACCGCACTCGTGGCAGGCTGGCGTCGGCTCCCTCCTGGCGGGGGGGGGGGGGGCTCATTAGCCTAAGGTAAGCCCAGCCAACCTTGGGCGAAGCCAACCAACCGAGGGAGTTGCTTTTTGTACCCCTCTTATAAGAACAGGGGACAAAAGAGCACGGGGGGACATGGGGCGAGGATTTGAACCTCACCCCATTGCACTGTCCCGACGTTGGAAGGGGTTGTTCTGTGTTTCGCGACAGAACCCCTCTGTGGAGGTGGCGTCGATCCCTCGGGGGACAGACTAGCTGTCGAGATGCCCGGTTGCTCAGCAGATCCGGGCTACCTCACCAAAGGCGGCATTGGTGGCACTCGCCGTATTTTAGTGGGTAGAGCTGCGTCATCTTTACTATCTTTCGGGTGCAGCCAGTCTCATATACCCGCCTGGAGAGTCCCCCCTTCCCCGCGGGATGCTTAAGAGCATTTCCAGGTGCAAAAGAACAAAAGAGGCTACTGCGAGAGGTACCAGTTTACAATCCTGCAAAGGCTGCAAAGGTGTATGCCATGCCATGAGGGTGAAATCATTATTTTGTTTTCTAGGACATGTCATACAGATTTTTAGGAACATAGGTACCGTAGGAGTAAGTAAAACAGAAAACTGTCGTTATTTTAAAACATTTTTTTTAATTAATTTAGAAGAAGAGTCAAACGGACAGTATCGTTTCACCTGGTGGTAAGTGATAATGATAAGCGACATCCACAGACACCCGCTACATCATTAGCAGGTCCGTTGCCGGCCTTTCAAGTATGAGTATTATTTTTTACCTAAAAAAATCCCATGTTAAAAAATTATACCATCTTAATAAAGGTCAACCTTTTTCCATCCATTTCAACTTTGAACGTCATTAGAAAAAAAATGTTATTCAGAACAATGCATAAAGACAACACTGGCAGTGATGATGATGATGATAATGATGGCCAGTTCTTAAAAATAAGATGCACTCAAAACACCAGCTATCCAACTAGATTATTTAGAAAGTTGTGTCAACGTTATGCATCATCGATATTTCGAGAGCAAAGCCTTCGAGGTGTTCGAGAGCAATAAGTAAAATTTTATGCTTGAAAGGACTGATGACAGCTAGATACGTCTTCGACATATTTCGTCGTCATTATTAGATTAGGCATCGTTTTATTATATTGGAAAACTTTGCTATTAGTTTGAGCACCTAAATATTTCTTCTAATTATAGATTAATTAATAAACGAGGTGATTACCAAATGCTCTTTTGTCCAGTTATCAAATTACATATTAAATTAACGTCAATTATTATTATTAAATTGATGTCGCTAATCGCTATATTCTGCTGTGATAGAATTTACAAAATATTCGTTTAGCTTGTTTGGCGAAATACAATTCGCAGATGTGTAATTAATTAGTCTATTATAGATAATATCTAAGTCAATTGCACTGTCAATGAGTTTACTGCATAGTTAGAACTGATATTTGGCCTCCGGGCATGTCCCAAGCTTCAAATATATATTGTGTATTGTACCTATTTTAGGCTTATAAATACAATACTTATAAATAATATAATGTAGGGGCATTATGTTTTATGTACGTACATAGGTAGGTACTGATAACCTGTTTCGCGAAGTTTAGTGTAAAGATCTTATTACATCTTCTATCTAGAACACTTTTTTAATATATTTCTATTGTGTAATGCTGATATTTGTTATTATATATTAATTGGGACAATGCGTATGAATGTTTATTTTAATATTTGTATGCCTGGAAATTTGGTAAAAGTGGCACAAGTCGCTTTGCTGCGAATGAGCGTATCACGTCACCGCTCGCGTGCGTGGCAAGCGCCAAGGAGCGCCGCGTCAGCGTACCAGATAGTAACCAACAAAATATATTTACCTCTTTCTAACACATTGAGCGCGACAGACAAAAGGGAAACAGCACATCACGGACGTGTACAGTAGCGGCAATCTAGTAAAGTTTACGCGGATCTCAAGTTCGGAACCTATCAACCCAGTCAGACTCGCACGAATTCAGTTTATTCCCTGCGGTCGCACGAAGCGCACGTACTTACAAATCATAATATAACTTTTCGTAAGTTCAATAATGATGTTGCGTTGCGTTCTTGCTGTACTGGCACTAGCCGGGACCACGTTTGCGGGTTCCGAGGTCACCGAACTGAAAGTCGACGTAGTAAGCGTCCCAGAAGAATGCTCTGTAAAGTCTAAAAATGGCGATATGCTGACCATGCACTACACCGGCACACTGGACGATGGACACAAGTTCGATTCCAGGTATGTATTTTGAGTAAGTTATTTTATTAAGGTGTTTATATTGATAACAAAATGTATTACCATATTATAAGACATGTACGGTTACATTATATATTATGTACAATTTATTACTGTTATTCTTTAACGAATTTACATGTTTTCGTCCGGGTCATCTCCGGTTAGAAACTACCGGACGTTATTACCTACGTCACTAATTATCTGTTTATCAAAACTTTAATTGCGATCGCAAAAACGCACTTTTACGCATGTTATTGACGATCTATTTAAGAATACTTATTTTAGTATAATATATTTCAGCTTTTTGCGATGTTTTGTGTATATTTTATGCTTTTTTATAGGATTAATTAAGTATAAGGTTCTCTTTAATTACAATGCTTCATACTTTATATCATGCAGTTTTTGTTTAATTATTCACTTAAGTTTTATACTGGCAAGTAAATTATAATTCCAATTAGAGTGACCTGCATTACATACACAGTATTATTACTGTGTATGTAATGCAGGTCACTCTAAGGTATAATATATATCTTTAAGTCATCTCTATAGGTCCTTTTTTCTGCTAGGTAGTTGAAGTTAGCAAACTGATAGAGTACCTACAGTAGACGATTTCACTAAGGATTAGCTATATATAACCGGATAGAGTAGTAATGTGAGCCATAAAATTCCGAAACTGGTCAGTGATTTGTCACTGACGTAATAGTAATTCAACCAACCAGTGATATGTGTATGTCTCATAGGGCAATTATATATCAATGGCAATAAGTCAGCCAATCAGAGCGCAGAACCAGCGCAGCGTGGCAGCACAAATGCGGAATTTGTTTTCATAGAAAACACATAACATTGCCGCTCTATTCCGGTTACATTATGCTCGATGTACCAGTCCCAGACAACTCATCCATGCGTTGCTGATAATCTAACCCCTGAGCTCTTAAATGAATGACATTTTAGATATGAGTTAAATTAAATTAAAAAAATAGCTGTCGACTAAGAATGAAGATCCCGTTGAATTTCACGTTTTTGCTGACGCTTCTCATATGCTACTATTGTTTACTTATAATAAGTTGCCTATCTTAAAACACAAGGCGTTCACACAGCAAAGCTTTACGGAAAAAATAATTAGAATATAGGTAGATACCTTATAGGTCTACACAGAAACGCGCGTCGCTCAGTACAAAGCGTATTTTCCATTAGGAATAAAAGAAAAGGGATGCCTTGATTATGAACAGATTAAACAAATATATGAGTAAATATATGCCAGATAGTTAATCGCGGTGCTCATGCTATTTTAAGCAATTTGGGGCCCTGGGCAGCATAATGCCCAGTGCTAAGTGCCCGGCCCTATGACAAATCCCAAGGATCTTTTCTTAAAAAGTCCGGTTAAAATTATTGGGCCCTCTTGATCGCGGGGCCTCGGGCAAGGGCCCGGGGTGCCCAATAGAAAGTGTCCAATGGAGCTGAGTGGTGGAATTGTACCGTGACTGAGATTCATGTTTGAGTAATGAAGGGGAAATGGCAAGAATCGATTGGCGATTTTCAAAGTAAACTTTAATAATTTGAAAACATTGCTGGAGCGTTAATTTATACATGAACGGCCAGAAATAAGTGTACTGATAAAAAAACAGCATCGTTATTTTTATACCAAGTAGGTAATATAGGTATATACATATATACAAAATACGTTTATTATTAAATTTGATATCGTTTAGAATCCACTAAGGGTATTCTTTCTCTTTTTATTTCGTTGTTTTTTATAACAGCACAGACACGTGATACAGGCATAAAGTGACAGCTATGCTGTCGCGTTTCGTTGGGTGTGAATTACTGACGGCCATGGGTGGGATAGGGAAAAGGAGAGCAACACATCTGCGTTTGCCCTATGCTATAAAAAAGAGAGAGTATGTGAGAAAAAAGCGATAAAGAAGCGATACTAAGCTTTTATAGGTTTTTTTTTTTTTTTTTTTCGCAGGGAAATCCTTATGGATGCAGCCAGGATCTTCGGGTAGATCCTGACCCAATGTGGGACTCGCACCTGGGAGTGCCCACCCTAACTAAAACCACTGCGAGCGCCTTCAGCCGCTTTTTGAGGGTCCCAGATATGCAGGCAATAGACAGGATCACCTCAGCGACAGGCTGGCCCCGGCGAAGGCCAGACTACTCCTCGTAGGGGGGGACTGCCCGGCCGCTACTAAGCAGTCCCCACGACGTCGTGCCATACAGACCCAGGTTCCCATCCTGGGCCCGACACGAACACAGGGGCGTTACTGGAGGCGCATTAAATAGCGCCTCCTACGCACCCCCGTTTGTCGCCCGCGGGAGGAGGCCTCGTCGGCGGCCTCCTCTCTCATCCGCTCGTCGACCTCCTTCTGGGACATTACTGCCTCGCAGAAGGAGACCATCGCCGTCCAGGACTCGTCGTCACCGAGCATCGCGGTGATGACGCTCGGCAGAGACAAGTCCCCTCCGATGACTGATGTCAGACCGTGACGCAGCGCTGCCCATCTCGGGCACACCTCGAGTGTGTGCTGGGCTGAGTCCACCGCCGCGCCACAATCATGACATACTGTCAACGGCTCCCTGCGGGCCGTCCGGCACAGGTACTCACCAAAGCAACCATGCCCGGTGAGCACCTGTGTCAGACGAAAGGTGAGGGGTTTGCGCTTACGGCGCATCCACCGCTCAAGGACCGGACGCAGAGCAACCGTCAGGTTTTTGCCATACGGCTGCCGCGCCAGGTCCTCCCCCCACCTCCACATTAACGCCTCTTGCCCTAGTCGGCGAACCCGCAGGATCCCGTCCAGCGTAAGGCTCTCACCCAGACACCTCCTATCCGAGACATAGGAGTGCATCTCAGCAAGAACCTCCGCCACGAGCTCCCACGGGGGGTCACCGGCCAGGGCAGTGGCTGCTGCCCACGAAACCGTTCGGTACCCTCGGATCACTCTTACCGCGATGACCCGCTGCGCCGACCGCAGCCGGGCCTTATTCCTCCCGGTAAGGCGATCCGCCCAGATGGGTGCACCGTACGTCGCCATACTACGGCAGACTCCGGAGTATAGCTGCCTGCAGGCGGCGCTGGGTCCTCCGAGGTTCGGGAGGAGTCTGCCCAGTGCACTTGCCGCCTTCGCGACCTTCGGTCCCAACATATGGAGAAATGTGGGCCGAAGGTCCACCCTCCGTCAAGGATGAGCCCCAGATATTTGATATGGGGGCTCATCCTGACCCTCACCCCTCCGACCTGGAGGGCAGCCCCCGGTGGGGGTCCTTTCCGCCCGGTCCCGCGGAAGAGAAGGGCTTCGGTCTTCTCAGGTCTGACCCGAAGCCCTAACCTCTCTATGCGGCTGATCACGAGGTCAATCCCGACCTCGGCCAGCCGCGCCGCCTCCTTATAGCCTCGTCCCCGGGCATACACGAGGGTGTCATCCGCGTAGCATATGACACCCATCCCGGGGAGGAGGCAGCCTCGCAGAACCCAGTCGTAGCCGATGTCCCACAGGATCGGACCAAGAACCGACCCCTGTGGAACACCGCACCCGACTCGCCACCACTATACGGACCCACACCGGTTCTCGCAGGCTACCCTCCTCTCGGAGAGGTACGCCTCCAACAGCCTCCTTAGATACGGGGGCACTCCGAAGAAATTCAGTGCCTCCCGTATCACACTGTGAGGGAGGCTGTTGAAGGCGTTCGCGATGTCCAAAGACACCGCGACCACCACCTCCCCTCTGAGTTCCGCCACAACCGTCACCGCCCGAAGGCGTTTGAGGGCGTCGACGGTAAGCTTTTATAGGCTAATATTATGCAAAAAAAAAAAAAATTGGTTGTCTGTAAAGTTGGTTTACGGACGATAGTTTAATGTGACAACGTCATAACAAAACGCAAGCGTACAATGAGCGTAACGCGACAATGAGTGGTACGGGACATTTCACGAAAATGCATCCGGCGTTCATCGATTTATTATACGTTGTCACGTCGAAAACAGCGTACATGTAGAAAAGATGGACACGTCAAAATTTCGGAGGCGGAGTCCCGTTATACGAAACGTCAAAAACAACTTGAAACTTATCTTTAGATCTCAGTTAGTAAGAGAAGGGATAATATAGTTGACATCTTAGATTATAAGCATATATTGGCATATTGTTAATAATTTATTTAGTTTTACAATATTTTTATAATAGGTACTTACCTAGGTATAATAATATGTAGATATCTAGATATTCGCGTAATTTTACACTGAGTCAAAAACGACTAGGTATTAATAAAAGCCGGTCATATACCTTATTTAAAAACAATGATAATGTCACTCGTTTAAACCCGTTTTTAAATTTTAAAAGGATATACAGTAGACTAGTGTACATTGCACATTTATACTAGGTTTTATAATAACGACAAACTTGTCACCATCTTTATCTTTTTTTTAGTTGGATAGGCAAACTGACAGACGTGCCACCAGATGGTAAGTGGTTGACGTCGCCCATGAACATATAGTTTTAGGAACTAGCCCAGATAAATCTTTCATGTGTTGCCTAATGAAAGTCGGCTAGTATCTCCTTACTAAATTTTATTGAAAATTTCATCACTATCACGGCGTGGAAGAGAAATTTTCTCCTTTAATATGAATGATAATAACGAATAGTAGGTACTTTTTTCGTTGAAATCGTTAAAAAAGTTAAAAATTAAACCTATATTACGTATTCTCCTGACAGACATAAGCTTTTAGAGCAAAAGTTTATTGATGAT
This sequence comes from Helleia helle, assembly GCA_963853865.1. Taxonomy (NCBI): domain Eukaryota; kingdom Metazoa; phylum Arthropoda; class Insecta; order Lepidoptera; family Lycaenidae; genus Helleia; species Helleia helle. The sequence goes on from OY971420.1 coordinate 16,822,854, forward strand.
ATCAAAAATACGATATTTTTAGATACGCCAAAGCGACAAGAAAATGTTTAACATTTCGCTCTGTTACGCAATATACGAATAATAATAAAATTAAATTAGTTGTGTCATACATTATTTGGACCGGGCAGATAAAATGTCTGCCACCGGCCACTAAATAAAAATAATGATTCGACGTCCGATAACGTTTAACGATTACATATATTATATTCTATATACAGTATTTTAATCAAATTACTCTAGATTTGTTATTCATTATATCATTATATTGCTGTTATAAATGATATCTACATCATCATCAGCCTCTATCCGTCCAATGCAGAACATAGGTTTCCTTCAATGAACACCAAGACGACCTATATATACGTGATCCACATTACAAGAATTTTGTATATAATATTTTTTTTTAATACATACACTGATGATATTAAACAAGGATTGATTAACGAAGATAACATAGATGGATAATGAAAATGAATGCTGAATGTTTGAAAAAATATTACTTGATAACCCAATAATTAGATCATACGATTATAAAATTAATTTTATGATTTTAATCTTGTTTTTTAATATTTATATATGTTTTTTTGTGCCTGGTTGGTTAAACGTCTAAATTGGACTCTGTAGATGGTTGCTATGGGGTTTCAGTATTCTATACAATGTTAATTTTGCCACCGCAAAGCCACAAAATAATCATATATTTATTTTTTTTAATAACATTCGAAGAAAGTTTTAAGAAACCGCACGTGTGGTAAACTTTATATGTACCTACTTTAAGACGAAATAATTTGGAAAAGTTTAAGGTGAATGTGAAGTATCATAACGAAATATTGCCGCGAACACGCAACGTGTTTCCTACAAAGATGTGTTAAAAATTTTATTTTATAAACAACCAAAACTTTGGCTATTAATGTTTATATCGTCTGAAATACGTTTAATGCTGTGACACTTTGCTATTATTTCTTTAGTCTCGAAATTAGTAAGAGGTAGTGCCATGCTGCTCTGCAGCCGAATGGGGCCGGCACGCCCATGGTGGTACCTCTCGCTCACATAACACCGGTGTCAAGTGACAGCTTTGTGTCGCGTTTCATGCGGTCTGTGAGTTTTCTGATGATGATGATGACGTCTGTTGTCGTCGGTAGGCACCACAAGGCTCCGACTGCTCGGTTGCCTCCTTATGACATTAAAAAATTCTTGTAGGATAAAATACATTTCATCTTCGTCATAATCCGCTCACTGCAAATGCATCTTTAAATAGAAGCCAAAGTGATCTAGAATAATCTACAATCATATTTGCTAACTTCCCACTATTCGGAATTTCTTAATAGCCACAGTGTTATCATATTCGTTCTCGTACCACGGTCCAAGCCGTAATATTTAGCAGCAATAAACGTTTTTACAGCAAAATAGTAGAGCCCAGCGAAATCATAACTTTTATAACATGCTGACTACTTTCGTGGTTTAAACCAGGCTAGTTCGAGATAATTTGAACTGATGCTACCAAGCAAATTAGTCCAGTATTTTATGTTGGACTGATAAGTTTTATGCTTTTAAGGCAAACTTTTGAAATATTTTTCGTTTTTTGCTCTCAAACTATAGTTATCGTTTATAGTCCTTCATCATCATTAATGTAGTGATTCAATTATTTCTAGTTATATATAAGGTTTGGTAAAATCAATTAAGGAAACTTTAGGCACGTGATCCACTGCTTGTGTAAAGACGTTTAGGCAAAAAAATTGAAATTCGATAAAAATAATAAAAAAATGATGCCTACGTTCAGCAATTCACGATGAAGAAATGATAGTTGTATCATAGTTATTTTTAAGACGTATAATTCGCCTTTTAGGTGAAAATAAGAACTACACTTTTAGGAGATAAATACATAAAGTGATTTAATAATTGAGATGGAAGACAGGTCACGTTGCGCTTCGCGTGTTAGATACTAGACATGTTAGACTTCACTTAAGACCTTTATCTTTTGATGATCCTATAAAGACTTCGAAATAAGATTAGGCCATATCTCGGCTACACGCTGGTACAATGGGTACACGAATCCTCAGACTTTTTTGCTTAACCGTTAAAATAACGCTATTCTCAAAATCAACGCTCTAAGTGTTGATTTTGAGAATATATGATTAATTAGTATAGCCTCATGGCTCACCACAAGAATAAAAACCCTCTCCATATTGCGGAAAATTTAGGAACTAATTTCTGTAAGGACACATAAGTAGGCGTTGACGTAAAAAGACAGTGGCGACACCACACAGGGTTTATAATATATTTCTGGTCAGGCTATAATTTATAGTGTTTGCTTTTTATATCCATTATAAAAAAAAACAAACGCCCCTTGAATTAGTTAATTACTATTCAGAAAATTGTTTCTGTTTTTTTCGTTGCTTATATTGAGGGATGGTGATTATTTACCTATAGCCTAGCGTTTATTTTAGGTCGAGAGCGCATGTAATGAAGAAATCCTGTTTTCGATTAGAGAGGATAAATTATTCACCCGTCGAACTCATTCCACATTGTCTTTTGGCTCAAAATAATACTTAAATTAAAGATAGTATTTACTATAAACACTGGTCACTTATTTAGGTCCAAATTAAAAAGTTATTATACATCTAGCTGGTGCCCGCAACTTCGCGAAATTACGATGATTATTATTTTCATAGCCTATGTCCTAATCCGAGGTATAAGTCATCACCATTTGAACTTACCGGCAAACTAGTTCAGCCATTTTGCCGTAAAAGAGCAACAAATATCCAATGTTACTAACTTTCACCTTTATAATATTATCTCCGCCATAATTTTTTTTTATTGTTCTATTGTCTTGACGTTCTTTGAGGGAGGCACATGTACAGCAGTGGATGGATAGTGGCTGATGATGATGATGATGATTGTTCTATTGTCCATGAAATTATATAGTTCTTAATCTATGAAGGTCAGCAAAATAAAATTTAAAAAGGACAAAAGTTTCTTCACACGATAATATTTTATGATATAAATCGGAGAATACTATTCTCAAATTTTGTATGTCGAAATTGCAATTTGTAGTTTTTAATTGTGGATCTAATAAAGACATTTTTATTTTATTAGGACTGTATTAAAATATATATATGTTGAACGTTGAAATGAATAAAAAATTAAATGTTGACTAATAACCGACATAATTACTGACGCATCCGAAAAAGAAGGCCCTAGATGTATGGAAGAGCTTCGGGGAAGCCTTTGCTCAGCAGTAGGACCGGGAAGAGCATAGGCTCGTAAAAAACAAAACAAATAGAAAAAGGAGAAAACAATAATTGCCTGCTTATTAACAACATTTTAATTCAACAATCACTTAAACTTTGGCATTTTAATTCCACAACCAGTGAGATCATGAGTTCAACAAACCCTTTGTGAATACTGAGTTCTGTTAAATAAAGTTGTGATATCTATAAAATATATTAGATGTTCTAAACTCTAAAGGAACTTTATAAATAAAAAATATAAAAATAAGAAAATAAGAACAGGGTTAAGCATAGAACTGGTGGTGATAGGTCTTCTTGACCATGAATTTTGCAATGCGAGGCTAAAGAAAATCTCCAGAAAATCTGGAGCCGGCGGTAAAAATAACTATCCAAATTTCGTCAGTCGGATCTCGTCAGCTTTCACTGTTTCGAATCTATATGAAAAACATCTTGTTCGGAAAAGGAACAAGAACACGCTGCCGCTTTTTCGTTGCTCCACGGCCTCCAGGCCAGACCACAGCATATGTAAGAAACCTTCCGGAATATAGAAATGAGCAGTCACATCCATGCAGACATACCCAGCACATCACGCGCAAGTCTTTCACGAGCATATCGTGTATGAGTCCTGGTTATTTCTATGTTCAAAAAAAATGCTTTTTGGAATACTACAAAAGATAAAATACATGGCATCTTTTGTAATAAATACATAACCAGGCACGTGACATCCATGGATACGGATGCAGCGCACTAAGTGCATCCCTTCCACGTAATAAGTCGTGTTAAATTCCCAGCATTACTACAGTAAAAGTCGTGTAATCGCTATAAACGTCGGTTATCATATTGTGCGTATCGCGGACCAATTACCCACCCACCGTTATCAGCTACGTCCAGCCATTACTAAACTACAAAACGCACATGAGTCAATACGAAACGAGTAAATAAACTTTCTTTTCGCTCCGGTGAAATTGTTTGTGAAATGAAATAACTCATTTTACACTAACACCATCTCGGAAACTTGATCGCGTAACTTTAAACCTTAATTTTACAGCCGGGTTTCGCTTTTGGCTCGACACTTAACCCAAAGTTGCCGAGGGAACAAGTACCTAGTAGAATTTTAAATGTAGATTACAATACATGTATACTCTTGCAGCGACTGAGCTACGCAAGAGATGCTAATATTAATGATATTACACTCCAATTTAAGTTAGCTAAGCGATGCATTTTCCGGTGAATAGGCTTCAGGTTTTAGGACAATGCGGGTGTTAGATAACAATAAATATTCATGTTTTACATTATGTTGATTATTCCACCACCATTGTTAGATTCTGTAGATAAGGTTACAAAATAATTATAATATAATCTTTTAAATGGAATTTTATTTAAAAAGAAATTGACGTGAACATGGAATTTCATTTTGTATGTATGTACTACCTGGAGCCCGCAGCTTCGCCTGCGTCAACTTAGATTTACAACCGTATCTGGATTGATGATGATTATTTTTATAGCCTATGTCCTAATCCTAGGTTAATAAGCCATCACCGTTTAACCTTAATCAGGCAAACACCAAAAAATATCCAAATATCCAAACTTACAAACTCTCGCCATTATATAAGATATATAGATATATGTGTCTAGCAGTGGACGGATACGATCTGATATAATAAATACATGCTCCGAATTTATACCATACATACCTACATATTATGTCTTCCTCTGAAGGGATTCGAACCTATTCTTTGGTCATCTCTTGGCTACGTTTGTAAGCCAACCAACCACAAGACTACTACCCAACATATTTAGTAGGATATGATTTTCTGATACATACATTCGGGGAAATCCGATTTCCAAACAAATTATCGTATCAATGTTGCAATATTGAATTCTGATACGGACACGAGAGACCTACAAGACCGATGTTCAGTCATCGATATAGTTTAAGCCCTAAGAGCAGAACAATTAGTTCAATAGCAATCAATTTATTCGTGGATGGTTTCATTAACAATTTTGATTACTTTGTATTTGTGTTGTCCGACGACCGACGGGCCAGTGATAGAAATTTAATGAGAAACTTCTACGAGAAGAAAATTAAGTTTGAACGGTTTCGGGACCAGTGCAGATAATTGAATATAATAATCACTCTGATCGAATATATTAATACGTGAGGAGATCTTTGCATCACTTTATATGCAAGAAGAGTGCTATTTGGCATAGCTATATTGCAAATGGCTATTACAGTACAGAAATCTCATATCTCATAAATTGAATTAGATAAAACATTACCTTGATTGTGATATCTTTATATATATATTTATTGTGTGCGTGTGTATGTCACTGAAGTCCTCCTACATGGCTGGACCGATTTTGATGAAATTTTTGGTGTGAGTTCAAGGGGATTCGAGGATGGTTTAAATTCACAAAAAAAAATTTACATGACAACGTCTGTCGGTGCTACTAATATATTATAAATTTTTGGTGTGAGTTCAAGGGGATTCGAGGATGGTTTAAATTCACAAAAAAAAATTGTACATGACAACGTCTGTCGGTGCTACTAATATATTATAAATTTCACATATTTATATTTATATTACTGTGTGCTTACCGCGTTTACAGGTTTATCGAGGACCCGATATTTCGGCAATATTTCAATCGCCGTGATCGGAGACTGAAGATGACTGTAAGCAGCCGTAACAATAATAATATAAATATGAATAGTGATCGCATTAGTTTAAAACAATATATAAATTTCACATAGACATAGTCAGAGTTTATATGGAAAAGTACCATAATTTTATATGGAATATATACATGTTACACTTTCATTAAATAAAACATTACCATATAGGGCCTAGACGCGACGACAACCGCGTAATTTCAAAATTGCGTGGGGAACCGCGCGGTTGTTATTTATGTGTAATAATAAAAAATAAAAATAAATATCAACCCTTTTATGTCCCACTGCACGGGCACGGGTCTCCTCCTCGAAATCAGGCGAGCAGGGTTGGGCTGATAATATTTATTTTGGGCTTCCCTAGACACGCGGGAACCGCACGATTAGTGAGATTACATGTCCAATTTGAATTTAGAGTTCTGAAATCTAGTAGACTTTTTTATAATAGGAGAGAGCCTTGCGAGAGCATTTAAGCGATGAAAGGTTGTGTACAAGAATAATTAAAGTAATAAACTTAGACCAATTATGGTAGGAATACTAAGGTATTTGATCTTTGGTTCTGTGAAAAAGTTTATATAAGTGTAATTTTCGAAGTAAATCTCATACGGGAGTCACATTACATTACGTAAAGTATTTATATTACTTTTTTGAAATATTGATATTCTTATGACCGATTTTTATGAGACCAATCTTGTACCATTTTTGTTGTGATGTAATAAATATCTTAGACTTTATAAATGAAAATTATTAAACTAATTTCCTCTAGTTGAAAATGTTATAGACTGCATAGTCGGGAAGCCCGACGTAATCGGATTACAAATCACCGGGGACTGACAGCAGCATATTATGATGCATATTCTCACTTGTCAGTCCCTAGTTATCTCAAAGTATATTGAAAGAAGACATTTTTAGAAAATGCGCTACCGTCAGATGTGAACTGGAAGTTTCTGGATGCGAACTAAATTTGGCGCTATCACACTATGTAGCATCATAATAATATTATGCTTGATATAGTAATTAATATCTCTGATAGAAAATGTTGTGTTCTATTTGCAACGCTCTGCTTCGGTGACAAAAACACCAAGAAAGCCTTGAAATGTGAGACAGTGTAAAATTTAATAAACAAATAGTTGAAACCAACCTGCTTGTTCTCGGAAGGCTAGACCTTCATACTACTTTTGGGCTTGATGGCCTTTAGGCTCAATCCAAACTGCGACTCTGCATAAATAAATTGAATAAAAGCTTGCAAAAAATGTTTTTCAACTAATCAGCCATTATAGTTGGATTTCTTACAAATAGTGTGCGAAACACATTTAAAGCGTTTAATTTCGATTGTCTTCATTTACATTGTACAAAGATATTGCGTTGTCGCCATTGTTGTCCGGTGAGACAAAAGTTTCTGTTCTCCCAAGATTCCAGATAGCGGTAATTATGATTCTGTTAATAATATGATTATCTGATGCGACATGCAATTCGAAAACTATGCCTAATTTCATGTGAACAACTTTTGTTGTGTTACTAAAACCCCAAAACGTACAAAGACGAAATTAATATGGTTTAAGAACACTGACATTGAAATGAAAATGTGAACTTAAAACCTTAATTTTATTTACGTTATATCGTATTAATGTAAAAAATAATTTATTAAAATACATACTTATATTTTATCATAATTCTACTACTAGGGAATATCATATATGTATAAGCCAATGTAAATTTTACATAACAATAAGTAGGTAATGGAAAAATGAATGATTTGTCGATTAGATTGTTTCTAATCGATTTTTTGCAGCGTTGGTATTAAAATATGATCTGTTACGAATGGATTATCATGCTTCAATTTCCATTATGTGGAAGTACCACGTTGCAACACGTAAGTCTGGTGTGACCGATACAAAACGAGTATATCGTATGTACAAGTAAGATGAGATTGACCTAGAAATTTTTTACGAGGTATTGTACCTACATAGGATCATCATCATCATTTTATCCGTCCACTACTGAACATAGCCTCATTCAATGAACGCCAAGATGAGCGATGCCTTGCCACACCTGGATGGGATACTGCACGGAGATATCGTCTTCTCATCTGGTTAATGATCGACCAACACTTCGTCTACCTAAATGTACATACGATATTCTTTCAAAATAATAATTATTAAGTGTACGACGAAATAAAACTCAATATTTTCTTAGATTTCGTTAGTTATTATAAACATGAAACTACTGAATTGCATTCGATGTTTTTTGTTAATTACATAAAGTATTATAATCTAAACTTAACATTAATTTAACATATGAAATTACACTAGGGATCAAATACGTATGGAAATAAAAACAGCCTCTTATAAATTACACAGCTAGCCATTTTTTTTTCATTTTTTATGTTAGTTGGATAGGCAAACTGGCAAACGTGCCACCTGATAGTAAGTGGTCGACGTCGCCCATGAACATTAACCAGTTTACCTGGAACGAGCCCAGGCAACTCTCATTTATGTGTTGCCTATCCTGAGACATAAGATGTTGAGTCTCGGTGCCAGTAATTACACTGCCTGTCTTGCCCTTCTCTCCGAAACACAGCAAAGCTGTTTGACGGGAGAAACAAGCAAGATGGTGGTACCCATGCAGCCGGGAGCGCGGCACAGCGCTTCCCTCCCACCGGTAAATGTTCCACATTTACAAATTCAGCTATATATTATGTTCAATGAGATCGTCATTGCCCGATGAGATATTATAGAGTCGTATTTAAATTAAAGACAATTTTGGATAAGTCTAACTAAAATGGTAATAATATAATGGACATGTTAGTTTTACAAGTATTTAGTTGTTACCATTTATAGCTACAGAACACTAAAGAGTGAAAGTTTTAAAACAGCATAACGGTAGTCTTGGGGAGTTTCCGCTGTAATGGTCAACATTCGTAATGATTGTAAAAACACAACAATTTTAATATCACCCATAGTAACAGATCACATTAATTTGGTGAAGGTTATTACCGAAAATATGAGTTAATCGCAATATTGATAAGATTTGACATTGGGAGGTCTGTTTTGATAAACTGTGTTATTGAAATTTCAAAAAGTGAAATGTTCATATCATCTGAAGTCAACGAGAATGTTACGTGTCCACTAAGATCCGTCAAACTGTCATCGTTGGACACGAAACACACTTGAAACCGCTTGCTATTTGACGCGTATGAAAATATCATTATTGTATTCATTTACGTGGCCGATAGCGATTTGTTAACATTGACGAAAAAAGATAAACGGGTCACTGGCAGCCCTATCTTACTGATAACGGATATTACTATTGTAATATGTGTGTGTAAATATCTCAATGCGCCTTGGCATTAAATCGACTCGAATGCCGTGACGCTGTCATGTTATCATGTCATTTTTTTGTAATTTAAGTCGTTCGTGGTGCATCTGCATATGATTTGCGAATTATCCTCATTTATTATTTCATAACTGCCTTCCAAAACATACAAGGAACGCGCTGCGAAGGTTGCACTGCGAATTAAATAGCTTTGCGTCTGAAATAAAATAGAATTTTCATGTAAGAATTCACTCTGCTTTTCCGGCTTTAGTTTGATGATGTAATTATTAAAGAAAATACTCCAACTCTTTTCAGGTTGTGTACATGTTGTTTTTATTCTGTCGGTAAAATTTCTCGTCGGTTATTCTACATTTCTGTTACATTTGTGATGGGTAAGATATTTTAATATCACAGGGCAAAACATAATCAAAGATCCTTATATAATTTTGCTTAAAAAACCTATCATTATGAGGAAGTAGTATTTATTTTGTGTTTCACATTTTCACAAAAACATACATGAGTATGAAACCGTATAATTTAGTAGGTACCTATGACTGTATAGGTCTGTATCTTATATTCTTTTATGTGCCACATTTTATAATGTCTTCAATTGATTTATTAACCATGAGATACAATCGTTATTGAATGTAAGAATACATTTCTATGAATATAATTACAAAAAATTAAAACCGACTTCAAAAATACTAAACTAAAAAGTAATAAAATAACAGTTTCTTTAATTTTTGTGCTTACAACATATAATCAACTTAATCTTCTACTAATGTACAAACTTTGCGTTTACCACGTCATTATAGTTACTTTTGCAGTCGGTGTCAGTCAAGGTAGGTAGGAAGGTAATGTACAGCAACAAATACGACACCGACTCCAAAAGTAACTATAATGACGTGGTAAACGCAAAGTTTGTACATTAGTAGAAGATTAAGTTGATTATATGTTGTAAGCACAAAAATTAAAGAAACTGTTATTTTATTACTTTTTAGTTTAGTATTTTTGAAGTCGGTTTTAATTTTTTGTAAAATGTTTTTATTTCTTAATTTTTAGTGATTCCGAAATTCGTCGTCTTGGCGTTCATTGAAGGAGGCATGTTCAGCAGTGGATGGATAAATGATGATGATGATGATGATGATGGTGATGATGATGATGATTACGATGACCGCGACATACTATGGTGTGCTACCAAAGCATCCTATACAATTGTTAGTTACATCGACACGTAATAAAATTATCATATCATCAAGATAAACAAAACCAACCAAATAGGCATTATTGGGAATAACTAAAAAACGGCTTGTCAGATCTTAATAAAATTAATATGGGACCAAATTGGAAACACCAGCTTTCAAACAAAAAAATAACCATCGAAATCCATTCACAAACGGCGGAGATATCGTGTCACATACATACAAAAAAAAAAAAAAAAAAAAAAAAAAAAAAAAAAACATACAGACGAATTGAGAACCTCCTTTTTTTTTTGAAGTCGGTTAAAAAGACGAGATATTTCCGAGAAGCCAAAAACCATAGCGTTTTATAAAAAAATAATTATACGACAATTGCGTTCGATGCGAGTGGCGAGGGATCGGTCGTCTTGGCGTTCATTGAAGGAGGCCTATGTTAGCAGTGGACGGATAAAGGCTGACGATGAAGATGGTGATGATGACGATGATGTTATAATTGTGTGTTTCAAACCAATTAAAACTTTCTCCATAAATAAATGTAGTAGCATTTATCCTACTTTTTAAAGTATTACTTGTAATAAAATAAATTTGATCCGTAAAAGGTAGGCTGACATAAATGTAGCCTAGGCAGACAGGATTGAACTTGTAAAGTGAGACTGATACGTCCAATATTATGGAAAGAAACCAAAAAATAATAAAATGTTAAGACCAAAGTAATTGATTGCTGTGTAACATCGAATTCTATCGACAAAACGAATTAGGTACCGTTGTATAATTACTCTAGCAAAGACTTTGAATCTTGTTAAAAAATTAATTATAATATTCAATTCTGAGGAAGCCCAACCAATCTAATTGTAAGATTTCTAGAACTTGAAAAATATTAAATCAATAATGAACTAAATGGATTTAATTAATTTACAAACGTGACGATTTAAAAACAGTAACATTTTTACAGTGATTAAAGAATCAGAATTTATGAAGCCTAATTTTCAGCAGAAAATATTGAATATTAAATTACTTATAGTTCCTCCATGCAAGTCAAAAATATTAAAAGGAATTTTCCATACTGTAATGACTGCTTATTCGATATTCCCTATTTTATTAGTGAAACGTTATTGAACTGGTTCACAATCACAACTTCTCATTAATTGCCCATTTCATGTTTCACTCATATAAATGTACAGATTTCAGTCAGTTACTCACGCGCTATACGAGGCCGCACTGAAGTTAGTTTAATATCGTGCGGCCTATGCGTGCAATCATTTTCTGTTTTTGCGATGCCTAACTTCAGGTTGGCTAGGGTAAATCGTGTGTGCAGTGTTACTGTACACTGTTTCTACCTGAATCCTTATTGGAGTCTTAATAAATAATAGTTGCAAGAAATAAAAATATTATCATTCATCAATTATTGAAGATTTTTTATTAAAAGTTTTGCTCCTTTTTTCTAAATACGATAAATTGTACATTTCACAAATTCATGTTATGAATACTCATTTTGTTGTTACCTTTTTCGGGAATTAAGTTGTGTCTACGACTTCTTAACCAATAAACCAGTTTTCAAATAAGAGTAAGTCATACATTGATTTCAATATTTTATAAGCTCATGAAAATTCATGGCTTATCGATATATTTTCGATTTAATACCAGCTCTAGCCAATAAAATGTGATTGTATGTTCCGTGTAGCCCAGGTGATACATAGCGGGCAAACTTTATGGTCGGGTGAGGTTTGTTGCCCTTTAATATTTAATATTGAAAAAAAATACAACCAATCCATCGCTCTTCGGAGGCAAAACCAGTTTAGTTGGATATGCTTTTGCGATTTTATTCGTGTATATATTTCTGTACCTTTGAATGTGGGGTTCATTTAATTTTTTGGGTTTACTCTATACAAGTACTCTCATGTTTTTATGAAGATAGGTATGGGATGTAGATTGTTTATTCCTCAGATGATTTGGTACTACAAATGGCGTGGGTAAATACTCCTCAAATGTCTAATTAAACATATTAACTAACGCAAATTCTATATTGAGAAATAATTAACATTTTACGTCTAATGAGATATATTATATAACGGTATATATAGATACCGGTGGGAGGGAAGTGCTGTGCCGCGCTCCCGGCTGCATGTGTACCACCATCTTGCTTATTTCTCCCGTGAAACAGCTTTGCTGTGTTTCGGAGAGAAGGGCAAGACAGGCAGTGTAATTACTGGCACCGAGACTTAACATCTTATGTCTCAGGATAGGCAACACATAAATGAGTTGCCTGGGCTCGTTCCAGGTATACTAGTTTATGTTCATGGGCGACGTCGACCACTTACCACCAGGTGGTACGTTTGCCAGTTTGCCTATCCAACTAACATAAAAATAAAAAATATATATAATCTCTATAATTATATTATTAATATTAATAAATGTAGACTAATATGGAATCTAGAGGTAACAATTGTGTTTACTGGAGTAGTCAAGACTTAGCCAGTAGAGCCAAAAGCGTGTTTTTCTTAACCTGCTGTATTTTTTTGTAACTGGACGCAGCTGTACCCACTAAAAGTCGGCGAGTGCCACCAATGCCGCCTTTGGTGAGGTGCCCCGGATCTGTTGAGCAAACAGCACCTCGACGGCTAGTCAGTCTCACGGGACCGACGCCACCTCCACAGGGGTTGTCTCGCACCACAGAACAACCCAACCCAACGTCGGGACAGTACAATGAGGTGAATTCCCGTCCTCGCCCCTTGCCCCCTGCTCTTTTGTCCCTCTTCTTATAAGAGGGGTACAAAAAGCCCCCGCGGCTCAATTCGCTTCGCCCAACCGCCACGACAAGGCCTAAACCATGGTGGGGAACCTTGTGTATGACTATTCATTCCGATTACCACTTTAATAATTAATATTCTTATAAACGACTAGCTGTTGCCTGCAGCTTCGCCCGCGTTACTCAACTCGGATATATCACAGCGTGATGCTATATAGCCTATAGCCTTCCTCGATAAATGGGCTATCTAACACTGAAAGAATTTTTCAAATTGGACCAGTAGTTCCTGAGATTAGCGCGTTCAAACAAACAAACTCGTCAGCTTTATAATATTAGTATAGATGATCACGTTTTGACTATAAAATATTTATTGATACTTGTTACGGAAACCTAAGTGGTCGGACGAGCACTTATTAGTTTTTCGGACAATTAACATACCGAACATCGTTTGTGCTGTAAATATTGTTCCCGAAAGGGGAAACTGAAGGATATTTAAATGAAAAATCTCTTTGTTTAATTATTATATTTAAATTGCTACTGACTCGCGTAGTTGAAGCTTTATTAATATGAGTTGGTTAAACCTCAAAGATGGAAATCAATTCTGAGTAGTTGGGAATTTTAGCCTACCTTACCACCAAGTTAGTAACTACAATTTTTTTAAAGCTTTATGACGATTTCCGACGCCCATAGACATACATCCGCACAACCAAAAGTTATGCCGATGCGTTGCCCTCCATTTCCCTATCCCCCCCCCCCCCCAAAGGGCCACCGGAAATTCACCAAACGCGATAACACATCTGTCATTTGACGCCGGTGTTGTGTGAGCGAGAGATACCACCCCACCCCGGTAGTGCCGGCCAAATTCGGCTGCAAAGCAGCATCGCACTCTTACCAACATCAAAAATCAATATCAAAATTATATTTATTTCATAATCGTGTTTTGTAGTTACATTTATACTAATATTATAAATCTAAAGAGTTTGTTTGTTTGATCGCGCTAATCTCAGGAACTACTGTTCCGATTTGAAAAAATATTTCAGTGTTAGATAGCCCATTTATCGAGAAAGGCTATAGGCTATATAACATCACGCTGTGACTAACAGTAGTTAAGTTGAGTAAGTTAACGCGGGCGAAGCTGCGGGCAACAACTACTTTTTAATAAATCCCCAACGCAATACTATAAGAGCTGAAAATTACTGAACCTGATAAAAAGCCACAGACGAAGAGGCAGGCCATTCCTTTTTTGCTTAAAAATCGTAATTAATTATAGAAGATAGCAATAACTATTTGCCAATACTCGAGGTTGACAAACAGCTACTATTAACATCAACACTGTGATTTAATTTGTTTATATTGCATTGTGATGACCTGATTCAATCATCTATACAGATAAATAAAATTGGAGTGTCTGTTTGTAATATTAAAATAACCGCATTTTACATTGCAAAATATGAATGACACGGTACATATAGCAAAATAACATAAAAAATTGTCTGTCTGTCTGTTTGTTCCGGCTAATCTCTGAAACGGCTGCGCCGATTTTGATGGGCCTTTCACTGGCATATAGCTGATGTTATAAGGAGTAACCTAGACTATAAAAATAATCATCGTAAGCCCGGGTACGCCTAAGTCTAAGTAATTTATCTAAATAAATCTAAGTTAAAGCGGGCGAAGCTGCGGGCAACAGCTAGTAATGAATAAAATCCAGACAAGAAATTTGTCGAACATTTAAAATTATAGGTAATATTCAGTAAAATTTCCTTGAAATCTTGAATGATGTATGAAGAGATTTATAAATGGATTTATAAAACAACTAGCTGTTGCCCGCAGCTTAGCCCCCGTTAACCTAAATTTACAGCCGTACCCGGATTGATGATGATTATTTTTGTAGCTTAAGTTACTCCCTATAACATCAGCTATCTGCCAGTGAAAGTCCCATTAAAATCAGCCCAGCCGTTTCAGTGATTAGCCGGAACAAACAGACAGACAAAAATTTAAAAAAGGCTATTTTGGTATACCTATGTCCCGTGTATACATCCATATGCATTCAATAAAAAGCGGTTATTTTGATATTACAAACAAACACTCCATTTTATTTATCTGTATAGAGTATAAATATATAGATAGTAATTTAACAAGTAACTTTAATTTTACATGTAAAATGTGTTAGTTATGGGATGATGTTTACATCATCAAGTACATTTAAGTAGAAAATTCGTTGGAAAAAAATCGTTACATCACTAGCGAACGTCTAAATATTACTAAAAATAGGTATACAGGTGTAATCTTGTTACATCTAGAAGATTTATTTTAAAAAAGTGTGTACGTGTAATCTTTGCACGCGATTGAAGTAAAACTTCAGAAAATCTGAGTTACCCTCTCGTCGTATGTATCGTATGGAAGTTTTACTTCAAAAATAAAATAAAATTTCATAACACTGATTTATTGAATTGTAAGTCTTTAAACGTTTAAGATATTGTATGTTAAATGCTTAAATACTTTCCTTTTATGTCTATCTTTTATGAAATACATGTCATGAATGAATGTCAGAGAAAACTTGTTATGTTTCCTGTATTTGTTTGATAATTGATTAGTGGAAAGAAAATTCTCCCGCGATCCGTGTTGTTGTTACACCTGAAAAACTGCGTGGATCGCTCGTAAAACCGTGTTCCGTATTACGTCTTGGACGATTTAAGATTATGTCTGAATGCGCCCTTTCGTATTGTATTGCTAATCATCAGCCCTTTCTTGTCTTCCATAAACAGAAAAGTGGATAAAAAGCAAAATTGTATGTAGGAGTTTGAAGGCAATATCGAGTTGTAACTGATTATTGATAGTAAAAATAACAATTATAATGAAACAAATTTTACGGATTTTATCGCAGTTTATTAAGATTTCCACAAGCCTGAGGTTTCGGATACTTTACAGCAACCATGGTCACGAACGGATCCGTAAAAGTTGTTTCATTATAATGAGTAGGTAAATAGTATAACATGAGGAAACAAATTAACTATTTTTTATCTTACACAGTGGATTAATCTCACGAAGGCTAGCGGGTTCGGTATTGCAAAAAGGAGACTCGTTGTATACTTGTATAATAACAATAATAATAAATAATAATAATAAGTAATCGTAATAATAATAATCGTCCTAGGAATAATTATTATTGTGTATGTAACAAATTTACGCTAAATACAGGACCAGGTTAACCTTCTAGTTCCTTATATATTTATTTTTATAATATCTACAATAATGTATTGTTTGACTGAAAGCTGCAATGTTTTTTTTTTTCTTTAAATTATCGTCATAATTATAAATAGGCTGCGCCTTCTAGTCGCTATTTATATAACCCTTCGTACCTGTAACGATGCGGTCTTCCACCCCTCCTGAATTATTAACACATGCCATCCAAGAAGTTGAATGTACAGAATTAAAACTTACCGAGCTCTTTCATATTTTACCTTCTTAGGTTGTTTTTCCACTGCTCAGCCCGTTTATCTTCCGTCTTCTAATTAATGCGACCTGAAAATATCTTTGCAGTAATAACGCCCTTGGTGTAATGAAAATTTGTATCCACTTCATGGTCTTAGTATTTAAAATTGATTTATACACTTTTGAAGTGTAAACTTCTTTTAGCGTGGTACGCATATTTTTAGATGAGATAAAATCTCTGAACACAGAAAATGAACTCCAAAAAATATCTTGGTAATGAATAAGATAAGAAATATCCATAAAGTTAATATACCTAGGAAACATCCTATGCTATGGTTATAATATTTGTGTCACTGCATCCACAATTTCATGCAAATATTCGTGATGAACCAACAAACTTTCAAACTTTAACATTATATTAAATTGATTTTTTAGCCGTTACCACTAATATTGGATTAGTCTTATATTTAGTTAATTTTCCTAAATTCTAATGCCATATAACATGGTTGGTCGTCTTTGCGTTCGCTGTAGGAGGCCTATGTTCAGCAGTGGACAGATAAAGGCTGATGATGATGATAACACATGGTTTGTCGTATTTAATATATAATAGGAAGGATATATTTCCCAATAGGATAGGGAAAAGGAGGGCAACGCATCTTTGGTTGTGCGAATGTGTATGAGCGTAGATAGTCGCCAAAAGTCTTCGACGTCGTTTGCCCTTTTATTCTATAAAATATATTTCGATGTAAAGTTGCATTTGCTTCCTATGACTCCCAGAAGGCCCGTATAGAGGATTTTTCCACATTCATAATATGGTTAAACATACAACATGTGGGTAATGTTTTACATTTCGATTTCTTAGATGTAAAAAGCTACGTGCCTAACATCACTCCCTCCCTGGATAAATCAATAGGTTAATTTATTTGTATCTTGAATGTTAGCATATACGGAAGTGAATAAAAGGTTGTATTTTATATTTATAAAATTATACATTTTCAATATTGGTGGTAATATTACTAAGGACTTATATAGTTGTTGATTTTTACTGTAAAAGTCATATATAGATTAATATGATTCTTTTAATTAACAGCAATTCGTTTTTAACTAATGTTTATCTCATATATTATTTTGTATTTAAATTATGGTATGTTAACTTCTGGGCGCGAGAGCTTTTGTATTATATAATATAACATTTTATAATATGATAATAATAATATCAACTCTTATATGTCCCACTGCTGGGCACGGGTCTCCTCGAAATCAGGCGAAGAGTGTTTTGGGCCATAGTTCACCGATGCGCTGGCCCAATGGCTGGTGAACTTCACACACCTTCAAAGACTTTTAATCTCATCAGGCTTGCATGTTTCCTCACGATGTTTCTTTCACCGATGAGCAAGCGATGGTCTCATGTTCAGGTACACGTAAAAATTTAGAAAACGCATAAAAAATAGAAGGCATTACTGGGGGGTCAGGATCGGCTTCTCTCGGCTCTTACTCAAGAGGGCGGTCATGGGGCGGTCCACACGTTGGTATGCCATCGTCGCTCGCAATATTTTATACCAATAATTACATATTTGGATCTTTCCCACTGACACTATGAGACGGAAGGCCTTTTGAACCGATATAGAGATCTATATTATGCTAGGCTGATGTAAAATTACTCGTTTATCTCATAAGACTTCTTGGATATGGAAAGCCTGAGTCACAACCGACGCCAGGAGGCCGTGTGGTCGCAGACTGCACGGTTGGCGGAGGGCAATCCCCCACTTTTATAAACCAAAAGTGAGCCAAATGGGCTCACACTAATCCGATGTAGCATTAGGGCCTTCGGGCCGTTAGCATAGATCCATCCCAAAAAAAAATGAAAGCCTGCAACTATATAACGAATACGTTATTATTATTTAATTAATATGTAATCTGTGCTATTTATCCGTGACTGATATTGATGATTCAGTCATATATTATACTAGCAGCGCCCCGCGGCTTAACCCGTGTACTTCCCATTTCCGTGGGAGTACAGGGATAAATTATTATACCCTATATGTTATTCTCATTTATTACCTATGTAAAGCTACATTAAAATCCATTCAATATTTTTGGTATGAAAGAGTAAGAAACATACATAAATAAAACAAACATCCATACATTCTTACAAACTTTTGCGTTTATAACTTACCGGTGGAAGGGAAGCACTGTGCCGCGCTCCCGGCTGCATGGGTACCACCATCTAGCTTGTTTCTCCCGTGTAACAGCTTTGGTGTGTTTCGGAGGGAAGGGCAAGACAGGCAGTGTAATTACTGGCACCGAGACTTAACATCTTATGTCTCAGGATAGGCAACACATAGATGAGTTGCCTGGGCTCGTTTCAGGTAAACTAGTTTATGTTCATGGGCGACGTCGACCACTTACCATCAGGTGGTACGTTTGGCAGTTTGCCTATCCAAATAACATAAAATAAAATAAAAAAAATAAAAATATTAGTAGGATTGACTTAGTGATTAGGTCAAATCGGAGGGGACTTGTCTCTGCCGAGTGTCATCATCGCGATGCTCGGTGACGACGAGTCCTGGACGGCGATGGTTTCCTTCTGCGAGGCAGTAATGTCCCAGAAGGAGGCCGACGAGCGGGTGAGAGAGGAGGCCGCCGACGAGGCCTCCCCCCGTGGGCGACGAACGGGGGTGCGCAGGAGGCGCTACTTAATGCGCCTCCAGTAACGCCCCTGTGCTCGTGTCGGGTTCAGGATGGGAACCTGGGCTCAGTATGACACGACGTCGCGGGGACTGCCCAAGCAGGCGGGCAGCCCCCCTTAAGAGGAGTAGTCTGGCCTTCGCCGGGGCCAGTCTGTCGCTGAGGTGATCCTGTTGAATGCCTATCCGGGACCCTCATGAAAGCGGCTGAAGGCGCTCGCAGTGGTTTTAGTTTACGGGTAGGGCACACCCAGGTGCGAGTCCCACATAGGGTCAGGATCTACCCGAGATCCTGGCTACATGCGTAAAAAGCATTTCCCTGGGATAAAAAAAAAAAAAAAAAAAAAAAAAGTGATTAGGTCAAATACATACCGGCAATATTGCTGGTCCGTTATATTTATAAGAACTCAGCTCAAGAGAAAATCCTCCTCGTTTTGCAAGAAAACTTCAACATGAAACAGAAGAACATCGCAATAATTTTAATTGGAGAAAGGATAATTAATAAACTAGCATTTTAAATAGAGGTAGTGCCATTGCTGCATTGTAAGAGGTAGTGCCATTGCTGCATTGTAAGAGGTAGTGCCATTGCTGCATTGTAAGAGGTAGTGCCATTGCTGCATTGTAAGAGGTAGTGCCATTGCTGCATTGTAAGAGGTAGTGCCATTGCTGCATTCTAAGAGGTAGTGCCATTGCTGCATTATAAGAGGTAGTGCCATTGCCGCATTGTAAGAGGTAGTGCCATTGCCGCATTGTAAGAGGTAGTGCCATTGCTGCATTGTAAGGGGTAGTGCCATTGCTGCATTCTAAGAGGTAGTGCCATTGCTGCATTCTAAGAGGTAGTGCCATTGCCGCATTGTAAGAGGTAGTGCCATTGCTGCATTGTAAGCGGTAGTGCCATTGCTGCATTTTAAGAGGTAATGCCATTGCTCCATTGTAAGAGGTAGAGCCATTGCTGCATTCTAAGAGGTAGTGCCATTGCGGCATTCTAAGAGGTAGTGCCATGCTGTATTGCAGCCGAACTGGGCCGGCACGATGGGGGTGGTACCTTTTGCTCACATAATACCGGTGTAAAGCGACAGCTATGCTGTCACGTTTTGTTCTAAATTACTTGGGATGTCCTAGACGGATTTTACATACATTTTTTTTAATAGAATGCTCATTGAAGTCGTCTAGACTTCAATGTATGACATTCTAAACGGAATTTCGACTAAGGCTGAGATACACTCCGTAGCGAACTAGATTATGATAGTTATTCTTCACTATTATATTCTTACAAACAATATTATAGTCATCATACGCAAAGTTCGTAAAAATACGAATGAAAACTAGTAATATTTTAACTGTTTAGACCTAGATGTATACAAATGAAAAATGTAACGTTTCTATACAAGCTAATAAAGTAAATAATTATTGTATATGTACACATTTCGTTAACAAAAACTCGGGAAGCCAAGGTGACCGGCCATGAATTACCAGTGGACACATGTGCCCAGCCTTTCTGAATAATGCAAGATCTATGTTGGGTATACCGATCTTTCGCTGTTTTATTGCGGGCGATTGGCTACAGAATTCCGCTTTTATTGGGTGCCTTTTAGTTATTAATAGTATTCAAAGAGAATTCAAAGAAAGCTTTTTGTATATGTATTAATTTTTATATAGAAACTAGCAGACCCGACCACGCGTTGCTGTGGCTAAGATACCTACGTTAAATTATATTGTAGTAAACTATTCAATACAGTCTAATTATTATTTATGAATAAAAAATTGCGATTACAAATTGAGATATAAACTATCCTATCTCTCAAGTTGGATCAAACTGCACACTGTGTGCAAAATTTGGTTGAAATCGGTTCAGTACAACCTGCCCTTATAAAAAAAAACATTGTTGATGTATTTTCATAATTTTTATTTGCTTTAGTTACACTACAAAGTTTTTGAATACTGAAAGACAAAACTATGAAAGAAATAGTACAATTATCGTTATTGTAAACAAATCAGTTAGTATTAGCTCCGGTTTTCTACAGTTCTCTAAATCGTCTATTCATTCTATTCTGTAAATCATCAATAAGTTTTTTGCAAGAAAACAACGCATTAGTAAAAAGATTAAACAATTAAACAATCACCGGCTTAACATTAACAATGTTACTTTCCTAAAACAATAAGCACATTACTTCTGTTCAATGTTAAAACCGAGGCCAGGCCTACAAGAAATATAATTATAAAACTGTTGTTCAGTGGACTTATCTTTGCACAAGCTTGCGACACGTTTACCGACTCCGTTAATAATTAAGAGCACTTTTCTTCTCGGTTACGGGAACGTACATTTTATCCCTTATACTTTACCGTGCGATTTTTTGCAGAAATTTCTGATGAAAATATATATTATAAAAGATAATTTTTAAATGCTTCAATGTTGATATTGGTTTGCATAAACCACTATTTTGAAATAAGAATTGTTAAGCCGTCAATTTTTTTTTGCCATAATATTATCTTGTTTTCAAGCAGCCTTGAAATGACTTACAGGCAAGTCATTTTTTATCAAATTTTACATGTTTGAAAAATTATTTTACTCTCTGCGGCCTTATATATTGTTTTAAACTAACGCGATCACTATTCATATCATTTATATTAATATTATTACGGGTGCTTACCACGTTTCTCTGCGACCTTGTTCGTCAAACAAACTACGTGTGTGTTATAATAGCGAAAAAAAATCTTCCTCCGTAATATTTCGGCGACACATCTTCAATTGATCGATAGGCGATCACAAGCAAATTAGGAAGTCAGTAACGCCATTTCTTAATTAAATCCATAACTTTTTACTTCTATCCACCGACCATCTTTCCTATATATGTATTAGATTAACAATACACCACTAAATAAATTGAGGATGAATCACCCTAATTTATATTATATATATATAATATGGTACGCATAGACCACTTTCCATCAGGTGGCACGATTGCCAGTTTGCCTATCCAACTAACATAAAAAAATAGACTTATAAATAAAATAAAAGCATACAAATGATTAAATAACACACTTGTATAAAGTGCTCTTGTAAATTCTCTTCTTATGATTTAGAAACATAAAATGCACAACATTTTTTACCCGCAAATATGGATCTCAAATGTAGACGAAAGGTAAGGGGTGGACATTTTTCAGCCTACTAAGTTAACGTAAGCCGCTCTTGACAAATGCTTAAGATGAACGGTTATTTTGCATACAGTTTGTTTTGTTTTTATTTTATAAAAATGTCTTCTCTTACACGTGCCAAGGAAAGGGCCTTGTCTTTTTGGAATGGCGCAAAATAACTCTTTGATATCGTCATTTTTTTATAATTAAAAGTTATATATTAAAATCTATAAAGAAATAAGGTACGACAACTACAACTTATCAAAAAACAACGTACTACTTGTCAAAAAACAAATATACCAAATGAAAAAATAGGCCTTTTTGTACAGTGTTGAATGTTCAGTCAACATCAAAATCTGTCAAAAAATTAATTTCACTGCTTCAAATATATAATTGAATATAAATAGTTCTCTCTTACTTCAGTCATTCAAAATAACTTGAAAGCTTTTCACGGCAAATATTCAAGTACTGAATTGTTTGCTTGTTTATGTTTTAAAGTAATTTCAAGCTAACGGAAAACTAAAGGAAGAAAGTGTCTGTTTAAAAAATGTTCTTTCATTATCGAACTCGCTGTGATATAATTAGTATTCTTACCTCTATGCATTTTCTCTTTTAATTATAATTGAATTAATTAATATTTTCATCATATCAATCTAGTTACTTCATGGAAACTGTTGTTGTGGTATTTTTGTTGAAATTGTAACTGTTGTAAATATTTTGGTGTTCGGTACACCGTCATCATCACCAATGCTACTCATTATGACCAGCCCTCTCAAGCTACTACGTCTATTTCATATAGTCATATTGTAAGTATAGTCAATGTTTTAGTCAAGAACGTATCTACTATTCAAAGCAATATTGTATATATCAGGTATCTCTATACTCTGTCTATGGACATATACACCAATCTCTCTACTCAAAACTTATCTACTTTACATTTCCTTTACATCTGTGTTATTATATAAAATCATTTAATTTACCGTAAAAATTTAAAACAACAAATACGGAAAAGTTTTAAAGAGTCTATTGTTTATTTAAAGTATAAGGTAACTTGTGTATATTATATAAGACGTGAACTCGCTATAGACTGCTGGATATACCAACACTCTGATCAATACTAGTGTCTATAAAACTGAAATGCTCTTACATAAATACAATCGCTATGAATTTTCTTTTAAAACTGCTTACGCGTACTTTCAATATATCTGTGGTTACATGAAGAATTCTCGACAATACTTCCTAGCAAGCACAATACACGCAATGTGTTTGTAGAAAGTTTATGCTTAAGCTTGTTTCATTGTGTGAAAAATACTAGTGATACAAGCTATAAGCTTGTATATACTACTAGTTTTTTTCTTTTCCACCGAAAAATGTTCTTAGGCATCCCGCGGGGGAAAAGGGACTCCCCAGGCGGGTATGTGGCACTTGCTGCGCCCGAAAGATGGTAAGATGGACGCAGCTCTATCCACTAAAACCGGCGAGTGTCACCAATGTCGCCTTTGGTGTGGTACCCCGGATCTGTTGAGCAAACAAGCACCCCGACGGATAGATAGTCCCTCAAGGGACCGACGTCACCTACACAGAGGGGTTGTCCCGCAGCACAGAACAACCCTCGGGACAACGTCGGGACAGAGCAATGGGCTAAGGTTCCCATCCTCGCCCCTTGTCCCCTCTTCTTATAAGAATGGTTTAAAGAGCAGCCCCCTTGGTTCTCTTGGCTTCTCCCAAGTTGTTAGGTTTACCTTAGGCTACTGATCCCCACCACCACGACAAGGCTTGAACCGTGGTGGGGATACTACTAGTTGCCCACCGCTTCGTTCCCACTTTTACATCACTACCCAAATTGAACATGATTATTTTTATAGCCAGTGACAGACAGTGATAACATAATCTTGAGATACAAAACAGTGGGTCCATGCAGTGTACGGCATAAGCGCATTCCTTCAACATTAAATATTCAGACTATTTATAATTTATATATTTATAACAGCTCAGAATTGCAAAATGATAGTAAAATTAAATATTTTCTGACAAATAATTCTAGAAATTAGAAAACATCGAGCATCGGTGAGCATCTTTCAGTATTATAAATGTCCTAAATTTTATTCTAAATGTAAAATACCCCAATCCATATCACTGATTTAAGAGGATCAGGGTTTTTAGGCATCACCGAACTTCTCGATATAGAAACCGTCAAGTGTAGATATAGCGAAAGATTAGGTCAATACTTGTCTGCTAAGCTTGGTGTTTGATTGATCAAGGAGAGCTCACGAATTCGGAGCAAACAAGTGTAAGTCTCATCAGGTTCAACTTGATTTTAATTAAATATACACGGTTAGTTACAATAATTTAACTGGTAATGTACATTGCTGGTTAATCGGATAATATTATATGTATTTGAACGTTAGATATGGGTTATATATTAACGTCAATGGAGTATATTATTTTGTAGATGACGAAGTATACCTCAATATTAGAATTTTATTATCAGCGTATATATACATGAAAGCTAAAGCTTAATCGAACTTATAAACTTTTTGGCCTTTTTTAAGCATTCCAAGTAATTTTAATGAAAGTAGCTCATACTAGGTAACGTAAATATAATTATGCATATAATAAATACAATCCTCTAGAAAATTGCATTTCACTTTATTACAAACCGGGAGAATCGAATCTACTGCATCCCACAATTTTGTGCTATTCACCGCTATAAGTTTTAATGTACCTTGTATTTATAAAAAGCTTTAGCTTACGAGTCGACCTCACTACCTTTCACAAGATGTCCGTATTTTACGTAGAATTGTTCTCGTTCATATAAATTTGTATTAAAACATAATTTTATAACATAAGTAATTCAACTATGAAACTTTAACTCGTTAAAAGTCCACCCGTGGTGTTAGGACCTACAAGTTCCTGGTTGTATCTCGTAGACACCAGCTGACTACAAATAACTCAACGTCATTTCCTTTTGAATATCGTAACATTTTAAATTATTCGTTATTTATATACCGTAATTAACCGACTTCAAAAAAAAAGGAGGTTCTCAATTCGTCTGTATGTTTTTTTTTATTTTGATTGTATTCTATATACCATAGTTCAGGTCTTGTCGTGGCGGTGGGGCTCAGTAGCCTAGGGTGAGCCCAGCACCTTGGGCGAAGGTAATTGAGCCGAGGGGGCTCTTTGTACCTCTCTTATAAGAAAAGGTGACCAAAGACTGCTCTTTTGTCCTTTTGTTTGGAGATAAGGGGCGAGGATGGGAAGTTCACCCTATTGCACTGTCCCGATTATGGGAGGGGTTGTTCTGTGGTGCGGGAGGATCCCTCTGTGGAGGTGGCAGGATGGGAGGACTCCTCCCGTGACCACGGTTAAAGTATCCGAAACGTCGGGCATGTAAAAAACATAATAAACCGCGATAAAATACGTAAAATTGTTTCATTATAATGAGTGAAATTCGCGTAAACATTAGAAAAATAATTATATTTTTATATGAATACTGTCAACATCTCTATTATAGAGTCTTCTCTACATTATACTAAAATCAGTTCAGCAATCCTTGTGGTTGTGACAATCTCTTTTCACTAGCCGCTTGAGTAATGCGACTACATCAGTTGTAATGGCGCCCATTAAAAGGGCAAATATATAAAGTTCCGTATTCAATATAAATAATTCTAAAAATGAAAAAAAAAGAAGCTCTCATAAGCGTTATAAAAATATTAAGAGAATTTTGTGTAGCCGATTTTTATTCAAATCTTCGGCTTCAATCGTTTTCGGCTTAACGTTTACACAAATAATATTTTCACTTGATTGATCGTGCCCTTCTCTCTGATAAATATTAAATAATGTACAGAGCAGTTCGTCAGACTTACTTACGATGATATGATATATTAATACAGCCAGAAGACGCATCGCTCCCAACTTGAAGATTGGTCTGGACGTGATCGCCTGCTAGAGTGCTGGCGAGCGTTTGTTAGTCCGCCATTTTGTAAAAATATATACTTTTTATCGGAAATTTAATTTCGGTCACTTAACTGCTTAATATTACTTTATGCGAGTGGCGAGGGATCGGTCGTCTTGTCGTTCATTGAAAGAGGTCTATGTTTAGCAGTGGACCGATAAAGGCAGATGATGATGATGATGAAGATTACTTCTTAAGTAACTGCAGCAAGATGTCTATAGAGTATAATTTCATAGTGGATTTTCTATTCATGTATCTAAGTTGCATAATTAGTTATTTATATTATGTAATATAACTTATTTTGCAATGTTGATATTTTAAAATCTAGGCATCGACAGATCATAAGATGAAATAGTAAAAATTTGGGACTCTTGATAGAGCAGCCCTTGTACTCAGTTTAGTCATCAATTCGAGTTTCAATACAACATACGGATGATAATGATAAAATTTATTTACAATTGAATTCATAAAAAGAATCTCTAACTAATCTTGAGCAAAGGAAACCCAAAAAAAACCTAAAATGTATATAAACCTAAAGGTTTTCATCTTCAAATGCGTGTTTAGTGATACACGAACACGTGATACATGAAGGGCTTGAAATGTATAAAGTATTTATATGAAACTGGTATTGACAGTGTTAGTGCACTTAGACTTGTTTCTTTTGAGAGCTTATCGAATATCTTTGAAGTCTTTGTGATGTTCCGGCTCGTAATCCTGTTAGCGACTGAAAGTGGCCAGCAAACTACAAAGAACTTGAAAATTTCACCACAAAAACAATTTGACGAAAATCTAGATATATTTTAGCTCAGTTTATATTCATCACTACATAATAAGCTTTCTTATAATAACAAGGCTAAGTGAGTTATATACTGATCATACCATTTTCAATGTTTATTGTTAATTGAGACTGAATGCTTATTTCCGTACTTAAGTACTTGCATTTAATTATTTTTTTGCATTTAACAACCTAATTACATATTAAGGAAAGTTATTTGAAAGGTTTCAAGAAAATAAAGCTATATTTTACACTTCAGTGTAAAAGCTTTATTTTAAATAAGTCTTGTAATTCTAGAACGGGTAAGTATATTATAATTCTTTTCGTAGTAAATAATAATTCATCATAATCAGCCTTTATCCGTCCACTGGTGAACATAGGTCTCCTTCAATGAGTGCCATGACGGTGGCAAGGGATCGCCCTTGCCACTCACATTAAAAAAGTTTTTGCCCTAGTGCATTTATTCAAATGACTAATAATTATGGCACATAAAAACTTGATGTCTGCTACATTTTGTTGATACGTATCACTAAAAGACGAAGTAAGAGTATAACAAGCGTGAGTAACAATTAACAATGTTTGTAAATTATCAATGGTTACGTGACAAATATAGCTTTGTAGGGCATGTAAGTAATAAAAACTGAATATACTTCGGGTTCTTTCCTTTCTTCTTTTTTTTTCCTTAGGTGATATTATAGTTAAATTAATTTAAATATTTAATGTTATAAATTATTATCAATGGTCACGTAACAAATATACTAGATAGTACTTTGTAGTGAAAAAAAAATACTACAAAAATACTTTCAACCATTTTGGGGTTCTCTCCTTCTTCTTTTTTTTTCTTGTTAGATTCGTTTATATAGTTGTACTAATTATTATATTTAAATATTATAGTTACATAAAAAACGGGAAAGACGATATCATTCGTAAAGCATTGTATTATTGGACCAGTGACTCCAATTTTCTCACCAAAGCTCCAGACCGCCTTCGAAAAATTCAATCAAGAAATGATTTCAATCTCATAAAGACCAGCTCATTTCACGCTTATTTAACATCGCCGGGGAATATTGGACATAGTTAAGAAAATAGAAAATAGAAAAACTAAAAATTAAGAATGTTAGTTTTTAGAAAATCATTCAATATCGTATTAATACTTTATGTAAAATCAATGAACTTATATTATAGACCATAAAATTTAATATTCTGTTTCGGAAAAAATTGCAATTGTGAAAAAAAGAATTTATTGGTTTTACAAGAAAAAAAAAACAGTCAAAATACAAAGTGACTTTTATACAAAAATTGTTATGCGACATCTCAGTTATGTAGCAAAACAAAGTGTTACCATCTATAAATATTAAATTCGCTGTGTTCTGAGTTTGTGGGCTAACACATCTGGTTCCTACACTAACCGCGCTGTTAAAAATTCAGCAGAAGGCCATAGCGCAAGTCATTGTCCCGTCTTCGAACCCAAATATTTTTAATTTTAATCATTTATACTTGCCTTATTTTAAACTCTTACGCATGGTCCATGTGTTTATATAATGAATGACCCAGGAGAAGGCTTTTTCCAATTTATACTTTTATTTTAAGGATCTTTTGATATCCATAAGGGATTATACCAATTAAATTTGCTGTTTATTTATTTAGCGTTACAATAAGATTTAAAAGCTGAAAAAATCACCTGAAGAATCTTCCAATGTCATGTACTTGTCCTTTAAACGGTTAAAATATATTATGTACTTATCCCATGATTAACATTAATGTGAAAAAAAAATGTATAATCTACAAGAAAGCTGAGAAAGTTATAAATATTTTGAAACGATATAAAACACTCGTATATTATAGTAAGTATTCTGTGGTAACTTTAAATACATACATAATTCATAAAGGCATGAGATATGTTTTACCATTTGTTCGCGATGTTGCTACATGTTTCTTATATTTATATTTGGTCGTATTTCGCTCAATGAGCCCTTTGCTTCCGTTT
This sequence comes from Helleia helle, assembly GCA_963853865.1. NCBI lineage: Eukaryota > Metazoa > Arthropoda > Insecta > Lepidoptera > Lycaenidae > Helleia > Helleia helle. The sequence continues at coordinate 16,851,980 of OY971420.1, forward strand.
ACTGTGAGACATTTCCAGTATTTTTATTGCTCTTTTGTGTCAGATATATAATTTTCATACACTCGACAGTATTTTTCAGTTTTTCAGTAATAGTAGTGGTAAGGTTTTACATACACAATAATCAGAGTCAGTACAAATATCCAGTGCCATTAATACGCCCCAAATTACAGGCGTGAAATTTCAAAGGACTAATTTGAAACTCGATTTGTGACCGATTAATCTTGTTTCAATGTAGTTTCTGTTATTGAAATGGATTTAAATATCCATTTGAAAGTATCGTAGCACGAAAATATTTTTGGCTGGGCTAAATTTTTTGCCGAAGCTTTTAAAAGTTAATTAGTTTTATTAAGGATATTAATGAAATATATACTACTGTGAATTTTATATGTATTTAAATACATATTATAGAATTAAGATTTTATTTAATCCATTGAGTGTATATTGTATTGCTAAAAATAATATATTGTCTCAGTTGCAACAATTATATGAAACAAATTCGAGTCATTTAACTTTGATGGAAGTTATATAAATTGTTATTAATGTACATGGAGCCAACATAAGCCCTAGATAAAGGCAGCTCCTCTTTTATAAACATCGAAACGCCAAAGGCGTTTATAAAGTTCTATTAGATCTTTTAACAAGCGTAAGGTAACGATGCAACATTTTGAGTAATAATTTTTATTTTCGCTTGTCTTATGCACTGCACTGCGTTAGTCATGTGCCAAGTGTAGAAATTATATATACTAGGAGAAAACTTTATATTTTTGAGATGTTTATGCACTGACTGCGTTCATGTGTAGTGAAATTATATACTAGAAGAAAACTTTATATTTTTGAGATGTGTCGAAGTCTGTCTGATATATTATTAAGTCGAAGGGTGGAGGCGGAGATGGGGGTGTGAAAAATTCAGAACCTCGCGGCGGCCAGAGCGTACCAAGTGATGCAGCTTTTATAAAAATACTTATTTATGGTTTGTGCTACGTTCGGGTACTTAACATAAACTGCTATTAGCGTTAGATGCTCCGCAGTGACCATACGATGGAATATTTATGATTGTGTTAGCCTATAACATTTAAGCCGTAAAGCTTATCCAAGAGAAGGTTCGAATTTTAAAAATGTCGACCATTTAATAAGCACATGTAGGCACCGCTCTGTAGTTGCATGTTATTTGCACGTTATCGAGTTTATGTCTTTATGTAATACGGAAACAATCGGAAACGATGCCAAGAATTTATAGATATAGTTTTTCCATTGTCCATCTGTCTATCTGTCCGTCAAACAGAAGCCTATAGAGTACTCCTATACTATACAACATCACGCTGTGAGTAAGTTAACGCGGGCGAAGCTGCGGGCAACAACTAGTATTACATAAAAACATTTTTACGGAACCCCCAACGCGGGTTTGGCTTGCACTTATCTGCTTTTTCATGTTATGATTGCCGTCTAATTACGTGCTATTTTTAAACACTCTCTTATAATATAAACTGACGTATTATCTCATTTTAGGAAGTGCGTTCCTTCATGTATGTATGACATAATATATACACGTACTTAAAACGAGTTACATCTAGTAATTAATCACTTTCACTTCTTGGTAATGTGTTGTCGCGAAAGTCATAACCGGACGTGGCATTTATAGATATTAATGGACCGTTTGTGATCATTTATATAATTATTATTCAATTTTGGAATATGCATATTTATAAACAATCATAGCAAACCTAGTTTCGTGTTTTTGTGCAACTTCGTCTACGTAATGGAAAGTTTAAGATAAATACGTATATGGTCAACACTCACGAGGGCGACACTGAAAGTTCTTAGAAAATGAAAAACTGAACAAATTAGCTGGTTATTAGTTTTATTATACCTTTTAAAATTATAGTGTCCATTCACATCAATACATCGCTGCATCCGAAGGAACCACTGAGAAAAGCACTTTACCCACTCATCATCAAGGGTCTCTTCGAGAGCCTTTTGAAACGCAGCCACTGCTTCTTCGGCGTCCATAAATTGTTTTCCTCGATTTTTTTCTATTATTTTCAGTAACAAATAAAAATCGCAGGGTGCGAGGTCAAGGCTATACGGCGGGGTGACTCAGTAATTCCACGTCTGTCTTCGCCAAATAGTCGATCGTTTTTCTTTGTGTGTGACGAGGCGTGGTCGTGGTCGTGAGGAAATATCATAGAAATATTAAGAACTTATTTCAAATATCTGTGAGAAAGATGCTTGAAGGATTCAAAATTTAAACTTATTTTTTTGCTTAATGGCTAGTTCTAAGAACTTTCAGTGCCGCCCTCGTATATTACCATCCCGCTTATTTGTTCCGTATAACAGTTTTGCTGTGTTTTGGAAAGAAGGGAAGGACTGGCAGTGTAATTACTGCCAGAGAGATTTAACATCTTATGTCTCAGGATAGCGATGAATGAGTTGTTGGGGTAGTTCCATGTAAATTTGTTTATATTCATGGGCAACGTTGACCACTTACAATCATGTGGCACGTTTGCCAGTTGGCCTATGCCACTAACATAAAAAAATGTATACAGCTTTTTGGATTAGAATCTGAGTTTAAGCTTTGAATTCTGTAAAATCTACCATCGCATAATAATATACTCAAATATGTCTATTCTTATAAGTTTAAAATTTAAAGTTAACGCAATCATAGTACAAGGGTATTTAAAGAGCTTACCGCTTCGGAATAGTTTCAAAATTATTAAAATATTAATTATAAGCTACTTAGTCTGTTACTTAAAATATTACTTAAGAATCTACGAATAATCAAGAATAAAATATTTAATAACATTATAATTAATACGATTTAATTAGATTTATATCGTACTAATAGCTCTATTACCGCCGCCTAGCGACTGACAACAACGCCCCCTTTATCCAAAACTAATACTTTTCAAATTTTACAAACTGCATGCTTCATGTGGAAAATTAAAAATAAAATCGTTACAGTTTCTATACAGAGATTTTTACATATAACTCGGTATTTGATATTATGATAACGAATTGTTGAGTTTAATTTGTCTGTTGAAACTCTATTTATGTACTTTTTTGTACATATTATGTATTTTGTTATTTCAAGTGTTGTTATCATTCCAAATAAATAGTAAAATTAAAAACAAAATAAAATATCTTACAATTACTATGGTAACTTTTAAATTTTACTAGCTTCTATGTTATTGTCTTTTTACGTGCCGACAATAATTTCCCACGAAGTCCTTAACTTTGCAACTCCTGACCTTCACAACTTTGTCTTTGCAATGCATTGGGTTTTAATTTTAAATGATTAAATTTAAAAAATTGATATGATATGAATATATGATAATTTTTAATTGTATGTGGCTTTGAATCATAAATATAAAGCGTTATTTATTTTATTATTATTGATTTTTTTTGCACACTGTACATCAACATAATGTTAAATGCCGGGTCCACAGTTAGCTCGACCGAGTAGTATTTGGTGGTTTATAAGTTTTAAGTTTGAAAATATTATTTTATATTTGAATGTATGTAATAATTTAGATAATAAGCTAATAAGCAATAGCTTCCATAAGCTAGACTTGAAGGTTATGCAAGCGAGGCCAACTATATTTTGCGAAGTAAATTACCTTCTTTGGTAATATTTACGCAGTTCAACATAAACGATGTGCATTTGGGAATCGTTCATTATACTGAAAGTCGAACGATTCGACAATAATGGAAAATACATAATATCCACAATTGTTGATTGAAAATGAAGTTATTTCAATTTTATATGACGAATAACATTGACCAAAGGAAACCTGACATATTTTCAAATACTTTCAATATCACCATCATCATCATCAGACCCTATCCGTCCACTGCTGAATATAGGCCTCCCTCAATGAAAGCCAAGACGACCGATCCCTCGCCACTCGCATCCAACACGGACCGGCCACTGTATTCCGGTGTTTTGGATACTATACGATAAACAGTGGTTATTACAAAAAGAAATGTTGTTTTCTTTACGTGAAGTCCTCTCGTGACCATAGCAATATAAGCAAATGGCTTGTGTAGAAAGAGGATTGGCGTTGATGATTAAAATGACAAATATTGCCACGTCTTGTTTTTATGTGAAACTAAATTCCTAATATAATAATAGATGTATATAAGGATGTTAAATTTTTTTGTTTATGTCATAAGAAGGCAACGGGGCAGCTGTCGTTTAACTTTATGGTGACTACCGAAGCCCATAGACATCCACACAACCAGAGATTATGCAGATGCGTTGCCACAAACCACACGAAACGCGACAGCATAGCTGTCACTTGACGCCGGTGTTATGGATGTTTGATTCACATCACTCGTAAACTAATGAAGATATTTTAATTAAATTAACTTTGTCCCTTCGTTACCTTGTGTCCTATTATATACAGTTATATTATCACTGTATATTTTATAAACTCAAATTTTGGTATAATATGTCTAATAGTGCTACCACACTGCTGTTTAAAAATGTCTACAAACGTTAATAAACATTTCTAAACAGCAGTGTGGTAGCTTTTCATGCGTATTTGAGATTATCATTAATTTTAATATTTTTATAGTCTATAGCTGTTGTCCGCAGCTTTGCCTGTGTTAACTCAGATTTACAGCCGTGTCCGTATTGATGATGATTATTTTGGTATATGTACCGTGTATACATCCATTTACATGTAGTAAAAAGCGCTTACTTTACTGTTATAAACAGACACTTCAATTTTATTTATCTGTATGTATAGATGTTAAGCTTACTATAACTATTTAGTAAATTAATTAATCTTAGCCTGAATTAGTACTCAGAATTACATGAAATTCGTATGTAGTGAGTGTTAAACGTACATGTTTGGATTTAGATACTTTTGAGGTAATTTGAGTGAGGGATGAGAGGTTGAATCTAAGCATATGAACAGGTTAGGTATGGGATCCAAGAATCCAGACCTGTTATGACGTGATAATAAGCAATTAACAGCAATACACGAGATGTTGCCTTCAGGTAATAAACGTACAACGTAGGTTTATTATTAATTATGGCTTATAATCTATACATCTATACATAAATCCAGATAAATAAAAATGGAGTGTCTGTTTGTAATATTAAAATAACCTACAAACATAAGTTAACGCGAGCGAAGCTGCGGGCAACAGCTAGTCTAGTATAAAGTATTTTAAAGATAAAGGAAGTAACTTGAAGTAGCTTGAATTCTGTCCTTCGATTTCCGCCTTTTTCCCAGCTATAACTAGCTGTTAAAAAGAAGGAAATGTTATCATTACCCGTCCAAGGCAAACAAATAGCATTTAGGTACCTACTTTAATTATAAAACATTTTTGTAGTCTGTAATTAAGATTTCATTTCATACATCTCATTGTCAGTATAAACTTTTTTGTTATGATTGCAAATAAGTTCTTTGATTTTCTAAATTTAGAGTTTTTTGTCCTAACGCTTTCCGGAACTACACTACTCTCGGAACTACTCTCGGATTAAAAAAGATATAGTTTAAAAGTATAATAAATATCTTTATCTTGTGTGCGTGTGTATGTCACTGAACTCCTCCTAGACGGCTGGACCGATTTTGATCAATTTTTTTGTGTGAGTTTAAAGATCGAGGATGGTTTAAATTCACAAAAAAAAATATTTTGTACAGGACAACGTCTGTCGGTGCCACTAGTATAAGTAGTAATATTGTATTTATTTATAAGTATTGTATTATATACAAAGCACAGCTATACCTATGCTTAAGAAATATAATTTGTTATTCATAAAAGTAAGCGTGGATGATAAAAGTGATCAAAATGTTCAACTAAGAAAACGAAAGTTAATGTATTCTTAAATCTAGACATAGGAAGAAGCTTGTGAATGTGGAGAGAGCTCGGTCACAATGGGTTTCACTCGGTTCGTCTCACAGACACTTTCGATTCGTATTCTTAACCCCACTTTCACATGTCCTGCGCTAACTCATTCCCAACACGGTGTCAAATCCGGATACTTGATTAGAAATCGATTCCTCAATCGATCTAGTCCAATTTAAGTTTATCCATAGAGACGGTGTTATAGAATTATATGCGGATACTTGTTTAGAAATCGATCCGTCAATCGATTTCATGCCAATTTTACTTTATCCGTAGAGACGGTGTTATGGAATGATATCCGGACACTTTTAAAAATTGAGTCGTCAATCGATTCTATTCCCATTTCACTTTAGTAGGAGATATAACAGTGTAACAGAAATATATCCGGATATTAGTTTATAAATCGAATCATTAATCGATTTAATTTTTTTCTATAAAGTCATTTCACACGACTGAAGTGACATTAAATAAAAACATTTTACAAAAAATTAAAACCGACTTCAAAACACTAAAAAGTAATAAAATAACAGTTTCTTTAATTTTTGTGCTTAAAACATATAATCAACTTAATCTTCTACTAATGTACAAACTTTGCGTTTACCACGTCATTATAGTTACTTTTGGAGTCGGTGTCAGCCAAGGTAGGTAGGAAGGTAATGTACAGCAACAAATACGACACCGACTCCAAAAGTAACTATAATGACGTGGTAAACGCAAAGTTTGTACATTAGTAGAAGATTAAGTTGATTATATGTTTTAAGCACAAAAATTAAAGAAACTGTTATTTTATTACTTTTTAGTGTTTTGAAGTCGGTTTTAATTTTTTGTAAAATGTTTTTATTTCTTAATTTTTAGTGATTCCGAAATTCGTCATCTTGGCGTTCATTGAAGGAGGCATGTTCAGCAGTGGATGGATAAAGGATGATGATGATGATGATGATGATGATGATGATGATGATGGTGATGATGACGATGATTACGATGACCGCGACATACTATGGTGTGCTACCAAAGTATCCTATACAATTGTTACATCGACACGTAATAAAATTATCATATCATCAAGGTAAACAAAACCAACCAAATAGGCATTATTGGGAATAACTAAAAAACGGCTTGTCAGATCTTAATAAAATTAATATGGGACCAAATTGGAAACACCAGCTTTCAAACAAAAAAATAACCATCGAAATCCATTCACAAACGGCGGAGATATCGTGTCACATACATACAAAAAAAAAAAAAAAAAAAAAAAAAAAAAAACATACAGACGAATTGAGAACCTCCTTTTTTTTTTGAAGTCGGTTAAAAATCACCTTTTTGCCTAAATATTATCAAAGCTACATTTTACAAGAGTTCACAGTTATAAGGGAAAATCTGATCCTTACTAATATTTCAAGTGTTAATATAATATTACATGACAATGACTATTTTGTTGTGATTTTGTCCGATGTTTATTATAAAAGCAAAATAACGTTGTGCGACACAATCGTGCATAACTTATTTATAGATAATTAAGCAAGCTTTAATTATATATTATGTGTCTGACTTAAAAATAAAATATGTTGTTTATCAGACTTTTAAATCTCCGACGATTCGGATATTTTACAGCAACCGGATTTTACAGCATTCGGATATTTTAAACAACAATATGTACGGGGACTTCCTTTTATAAGTTATTTCATTATAATCTGAAACTTAATAATTTGGATATTAATGCCACATATAAAAAATATAACACCATAAAATGTCCGTTTGTTAAAAGTTTAAACTTTATCTTGTTGACGTCAGGCGCTTCCGCGCAATAGTGTACAATAGCGCCACTGCGACAAACAAGTATTTAAGATGTGCTTAAACTAGAAATATTCCCTCACTAAAAAGCTAAATCGTTTTGGTGAAGACACAAAAAACAAAAACAAAAAAAACGTGATTTAAAAATTAGTTTGCCAAATAAGTTTCACTTCTGACATGTGTACTTCGTACGCTCGCACTTTTTTTTGCTTACACGCAGAGCAAATGTGATATTCAGTCAAATGTTAATATAAGATATCATAATTAATAAAAATCGATATAGAAATATGGAATGACATGACAGCCTCATGCTATGCCGTCTCGGCATTCGAGTCTATTTAACTACCAAAGCGCCAATAAATGTTGCACCAAAGCTAACTTTAAAGTATGTTTATCGAATCAAGCCAGTCACGTCTCACAACTGACACGATAATAAAATGTTTAATACAAATAATTGATATTTGTATTAACGATACTAAAATGCATATACAGTAATAAACTTGCTAGTGTAGTTAAACTCTCTCGTTGCTCTTTGCCCTCTGGTAGGAACTAGGAAAAGTTATGTCCCTATCCATGACGTAATCTACGTTTACCTCTAAATTCGCCTCGGTGTGACTTTCCTTTAAACGTACGCTTTTATACCTATACCTTATAAGTACCTATAGCTTATAAGTTTCTTTTTAATAGGACCTGGCAAAGAGTAAATAATGCTTAGTGATGGGATACTAATCTTAATCGTTAGCTAGCTCAGATTATGTAAACATAAGTAAATAAATGTTAATGTTGGAGAAAGTAAATTTTATTCATATCTTACTTTAAAGCATTACGTGAGTACTGCTTACATTGCAGGTTACACATAAGGTACGCATGCGTTGGGTTTCTTACTAATTTTGTTATACATAAATCGTCCTTCTAAAAATATTCATTAATTTATAAACCAGCAGTTTTCTGTCGTCATTAATTTGTTATCTTCTATTGGAACTTGAAACCATAGGCTTAATAAAGATATTGCTAGATTGGACAATGAACTTCGCAGAGTTGCTGTCAGTAAAGGACTTAACAGCCACAACAAAAGCCAGAGGTTTGGCTAATGGGTCTCCTAGAAAAATGCCAGAAGCTGGGCTTAGAAGTTCTCGAGAGTCCAGTTGTAGACTGATAAGAGCTAATGATAATGATAAGTTCTTCCAAATGCAAGAATATACCGACGTTCTCAAGTTTGTTCTAAGCATGATAATCTGACGTACCGAGTACCTACTTATTTACCGGAAAAATTGAATGCACTTTAAATTTGAATAAAAAATGGCCGCCAGGGATCTGGGATATTCCGGCTTGATGGCATGGCAACTCACATTTCATTTAATACAAGCATGGAATTTAACAAAATTATTTTAAAGACAGTAATACCACATCTTTTATGATAAATCTTTATTTCCTTTTCTCCAATTCGGAAAACATCGTTCTACTTTTTAAAACGCTTATATGGAATTTATTTCTTTCTTCCACAATTTCGGTAATAAAAATTAAGTCAAAAAGAATAAGGGACCGGTTTTTTTTTTTAATACACAATAGTATAAAAATAAAAAAATCAAATATATGTTCAATATGCCTGAAGCATGGTGGGGGTGAACACACAGCCCTAACTCCTAATACATTGCATAATTCATTTAAATTCGTCGTACGATTGAGTAGTTGTTGCGAAATTGTTTTACGTAACAAACTATTATGTCTTTAGTGTTATCTTTGGTCATCTAAATAAATACATCTTTAAAATAGTCATGACGCAATGTACATCTTACATGTACCTACAACAAAATGCGCTTACGCGACAAAACTACCCGTTTTAAAACAACTAGTTAGGTACTAGTGGTTACTCTATACTTGATAGAAAAAAATACATCACAATTCACAGATGATATAAAGACTGTATCTGCTTTATTTTGTATATTATGTAAGTACACATTTTAGTACTTTTAGGCAAACCTGTAACGATGAGTCTTTTATGAGCAAAAATGTATACTTCGATAAGTGTGAAAATAATGAACGAAATACATTATTAATTTCATTTCATTCTTACTTGAAAAATAATGTGGAGATTCGCTGTTATTGTAATCCTTAAGCAAAGATATCTGGAGGTGACACTATGAATAACATATATAATTAAGTATAGGACAATAGGTAATTGTCTCCAATTCAATAGCCTACATAAGCTTAGAAATAAGGCTTCAATTGTTAGTTTTAATAATTATGATACAACTGGACAAGAACATTTACGTTAAAACAATAATACGGAATTATGTACGTTTTTACCACAATTACGTCTTATAAAATGGAAAATCTACAATGGTCTTGGAAGAAGGAGAATGTACCTAAAGGAAAAAAAGATACAGAATGTGTCTTGCGAAGTAACAATAACTTAAATATTTTTACATTACAAATATGTATTATCTATTTGATATGTCTACCTTATCATACTGCGAAGGCAAGCTACATGGATTTTTTTTTAATTATTATATACAAATTTCATAATATACGATCCCCTACATTACCTGTATAAAACTAATATTTATTACATCGAAACAGAAACGTTTTGATCTACATGTTTCAAATCTTAGAATATCAACACAATTCAACGTACAAATCAGCATATGACTGTGATAAACAGTAATGGGTGCAACAAACTGTACTTCAGAACAAAGGCCTATGTAATAGTGTTATTCTGTGAGCCAATTTATCTGATGGTTCGGTCATATCGCCCTAATATATGGACAAACGCCTGGGCGCAATCGTTATTATAATTGGTGTTGCCATAATACACTGTTGTTAGAATTACTAAATATTAACTATATTTTTATTAAGTTGTAACCTCTTTTGATACTGGCAGTTTGAATCTCGATATTCGAAATTCTAATTACATTCGCATTTGCATGATGAGAACTCAGAAGAGAACGATTTCGAGATTATGGATATTTTAGCCGTGTTTAATATTATATCCTTACTTTTTTATATCTAGTATACGTAGCAAGGTAGCTTAGGAGTCTATGTTAAACTACGAATAAATATCAAACCAATAAGTGTACCTACTATTTATATAATTTGCAATTTTGTTGTTAGTTGAATTTAATGTTTAATGAAAGCTACTAGACGTCTTTCAACAGTCTTGTGCAACTTATTTTATCTTATCTATGTCTATTCATAGTTCCGTTGCGTAAAGGATGGACACTTTCTAAGTTTAAATATCAATAAGGAAACTCAATTATTCTCTTTACTACCCGGCTTTATATGTACCCCTTAGATATATACTTAAGTGAATGTTTTATTTGTTTCAGTTACGATCGCGATCAGCCATTCACATTCCAGATAGGCGTTGGGCAAGTGATCAAGGGCTGGGATCAAGGTCTTCTCGATATGTGTGTTGGTGAGTAGTTTCAACATCATCATCACCTGTTACAGGTGTACTCAAACTTTGTGAGTAGCATAGTAGATAGTTTTTTTTTGTTTTTACATCAGAACTCTATAGTGTGGCCCGCAACACCATATCTCAGTGGCGGATTTACAGATTTTCCGCCTCTAGGCTATTGAATTTATGCCGCCTCTTAATTATTTTGATAGGTAAAGTTTTGCTGACCATTTTTTGCCGCCTCTGAATTTTCATACATAAAGTTTTACTTACTTTAATTATCTAGAATTTGACAGTGGTTTAGCGGATTTGGTACATTTTCAAGCTGTAAAGATTTTACTGATCCCAAAATTTGCTGCTACCCCAAATACTGTACATGTCCATATTTGCCGCCCCCCAAAAATCTGCCGCCCTAGGCTCCAGCCTACTTAGCCTGCTGGTAAATCCGCCACTGCCATATCTTATACATTACGGCCCATATAGAAAAGGTGAAGTGTCTGACCTATTATCCCATCTAACCATAGACTTCAGGGCTACTGAATATATTCAGTACAATTACTACTTTCAACACAATTGTCACCTGCGGTATCTGAACATGCACGGAATGTGGCTTTCCACACATAGAATGTAGATATAGATTCCGGATATTATTGTCCAATCCACAACCAGAAGATACTCTTGCGGATAATTCTTGCCAGTCTAGAATGAAATAATCAAATATTTAAGCTAAGTATATAAAAATAATGCACATTAGGTTAGAAGTGCTAGTTACCAATTACGTAAGACGAACGAAAATCTCCCTATGAATATGAATAAAGCGTTATGAACTTTTAACTACTTGCGCCATGTTTGATTAGTTTAATCCGCTTTCTATAAAGGAGAACAGAATCTTTAGAAGGTAACTTATTATATTCCTATATTTTAAAGAGAATTGCAATTTATTTAAGTACTAATAATAACAGATATTACTACAAATGTCAGGGTACATAAACAAGAAAACCGCAGAAGAGCTGATGTCGTCTATCATGAGACGAAAAATTGCCTTTTTGGACACATGCAGAGAGGATCCCTCTATGAATTTCCAATGTTGATTCTCGAAGGCAAGATCCCGGGGAGCTGAAGCCCAGGCCATCAGAGGATAAAAAAGCTAGACGACAATCAAACAAAGCTATACGCAACCGAAGGAAGCTGCATGGAATCGCAGAAAATTTTGCTAACTGACCTCCAAACTTCAATATAAAGATGGCACCTGATGGTGATGAATAGCAGATGAACTGATAAATGTATATAGATCACGATCACGAATTCATTAATTTCATATACTGTAAATTGTATAATATCTATCTTTTATATACATATATATATAGGAGCTGTTCTATAGATTTACTCATCACGATATATCTCCGGTACTATAAGACCTAGAGACTTGAAATTTGGTAGGAATATTGCTTTTGCCATGTAGAGGTCAGCTAAGAACGGATTTTTTTTATTTTTTTATTTTGACAGAACGAAGTCTGTGCGGGCAGCTAGTTTTTTTATATAGTATCTACATACATACATACAAAATACGAAATACTTATAAAACAAATATATTTACTGATATATGCGATATATGAACATATCAGAACATAGCAAACCTAATTAGCTTAGTTAAATATATTTTTTATCGGCAAGCTAACTTTTTAGCTAGCTTAGCAGGATTGTATGGTAAAGCTAAAGGATTATATTGATCAAATATCATCATTACAAATTTCCACGAATTATAAAGTTATCGTTGTATTGTTTGAATTGCTCGTATAATGCCTTTTCAATATTCGCCCCCGGGGTTATTTATTATATTGAATATAATATTATCAGCACCAAATGAAAATTAAATTATAATATGAATGAAACTTCTGAAGGGCGCATCTAATGTTGTTTAAATATAAATCTGACACGAGAACAAACATATTATTATATATTATATTATAAATATACTTTTTTTATAATAAAAAAAAACCTTTTTACTTATATTTTGTGAATAACAAAATTTCTTTTTATCAATCAGTGTATTGATACAACATCTAAAAGACCGATTATTTATATATAGATTATATAAAGTATCTATAATAATAATATCTATGGACGATTTTACACCACGTCAATCTGGTCCCGTGGTAAGTTCTCAAAGAATTTGTGTTACGGGTGTACCAAACAAAGAAAATATATTTAATACTTTTATACTTACTATAATATATTTAAGATTTTTATTATGTATAATACACAATATTTAATATACATCCATGACCCAGGAACACAGAAAACTTTTTTGGGCGGGATTCGAACCCGCAACCTCTGGCTTGAGCGCCAACGCGCTAACCATTGACGCGCAGAGGTCGTCTTATCTTATCATACATTATCATCATCATCATCAGTCCCTATCCGTCCACTGCTGAACATAGGCCTCCTTCAATGAACGCCAAGACGACCGATCATACATACAAAGCATCAATTTTATATACATGTATTACTTAAGATGTTTTAAATTAAGATGAAGGGTATTTTAATGAGGCCAATTAAGTAATACGGTAGCTGTATATAGTGTTTCGATTAATTCCCTGTCTGAGAAGACATACCCATCCCAAGGGGTATATTAGCGGCACGCAGGATACTAATTATTGGAGATAATTACGTTGCCGTGTCGTCACTACACCAGAAATTGTCACAAACAAGGTCATCATCATCATCAGCTTTTATCTACTGCTAAGATATATTCCCTCAATGAACGCCAAGACGGCTTATTCCCCGCCAAGCGCAATCATAGATGGGACGATCACCAAACAAGGTTATGATGAGCCATCGAGCATGTGACCGAATAGAGTAGTAATGTGAGCCATAAAATTACGAAACTTGTCAGTGATTTGTCACTGAAGCAATAGCCAATCATCCATCAATGGCCATCAGTCGGGCAATCGGAGCGCAGAACCAGCGTAGCGTCGCAGCACAAATTTGTCGGAATTTTCTTTCATAAAACACATATTACATTACCGCTCTATTCCGGTTATATGCTCAATGCGATGAGCAAATTAAAAAGTTGATTTGCTATAGAATAACAACAATCTTATCAATAGATATTTGGAGATATATTATATAGAAAATAATATTTTTGCTCTAGATGTCGATGATTGAATAATACATACGACATTTATTTTACCTATTACCTTACCTTTTTTTTTCTTTAACGCCGGGAAATGCTCTGAGGCATCCCGCCTGGGGAGTGGGTCTCCCCAGGTGGGTATGTGGGACTCGCTGCGCCCGAAGGATGGTAAGTGGACGCAGTTCTACCCACTAAAACCCGGCGAGTGCCACCAATGCCACCTTTGGTGAGGTGCCCCGGATCTGTTAAAACTAACAGGGCACCTCCGACGGCTAGTCAGTCCTGCAAGGGACCGACGCCACCTCCACAGAGGGGTTGCCCCGCACCACAGCACAACCCATCCCAATGTCGGGACAGTAAAATGGGGTGAGGTTCCCATCCTCGCACCTTACCCTGCTCATTTGTCCCCTATTCTTATAAGAGGGATACAAAGAGCCCCCTCGGCTAAATTAGCTTCGCCCAAGGTGCTGGGCTCACCCTAGGCTACTGAGCCCCACCGCCACGACAAGGCTTGAACCGTGGTGGGGCCCTATTACCTTACCTAGTATTTACAACAGTTGTGTAATTCGTATTTTTATGCTTCCCTCTCTTGGTATGTTTCTGTATGAATATAAATGACTGCCAATAAATATATTTTAGACGATTTAGTTCCCTAAGTAGTCAATACTTCCTACGCTTTTCTACATTGACATAATAGCAAATTTTATTTCTTACTAGCTGTTGCCCGCAGCTTCGCCCGCGTTAACTTAGATTTACAGCCTTAGACGGATTGATGATGATAATTTTTTAGCCTTAATTACTCCCTATAACATAAGCTATCTTCCAGTGAAAGTCCCGTCAAAATAGGCCCAGCCGTTTCCAAGATTAACCGGAACAAACAGACAGACAGACAGACAAAAATTTTAAAAAATGCTATTGGTATATGTACCGTGTATACATCTATTTACATTTAGTAAAAAGCTCTTACTTTACTGTTACAAACAGACACTCTAATTTTATTTATCTGTATTATGTGAGTTAATATTTAAGTATTAAAAATTTGGTACACAAAAAATCGTATAGATATAAACAAAAAGACAAAAAATGCGGTCTCATGATTTTAATGGTCTTCTAGTGATGTATGTTTTAATGAGAATGGATTAAAGCACGATTTTCTGACACGTGATAAAATTATTATTATAATCAACCCTCCTTCTATACTTTTTTCTATCTTGGGCTTTTGTATTTTTTGTCCCGCTCTATTTTTTATGTCATCTCATCTCGTATTCGGTCTGGCTAAAACTAGTTAGCTTTTTGTTTATAAAAAAAATGTTAAATTAATATCCTCCTCTGTCAATTCCAGGTGAGAAACGTAAACTGACGATCCCATCCTCCCTCGGCTACGGTGAACGTGGGGCCGGCAACGTCATCCCACCCCACGCTACCCTCCACTTCGACGTGGAACTGATCAACATTGGAGACTCCCCACCAACCACCAACGTTTTCAAGGAAATCGACGCTGACAAAGACAACTTGCTGTCCCGCGAAGAAGTGAGTATAGAGTTAGCGTTCCAAGCCATGGATACAGATGGTGACAAAGAGCTGTCAAGAGAGGAGGTCAGTTTCCACAAGACGTTATGGTGGTGGCTCAAAGGTTCAAAACCTATCGATAAATAAATTTAAAAAAACTGTTAAAGAACGTTTGTGTGGTAAAGGATACTACAAAATAAAAGAATTTATTGAAGATACCACACCTTGGGAATAAGGCGTTTCCTACATGGCTTCTATGTATAATTATATCATATTATGTACCTATATTGTATAATATTGAAAAGATTAGTTTCACTGAGTTTGTTTCGCCGGTTCTTCTCAGTGGACTAGTTTTGGAACCGGTAGTAGAGTCATTTGACGTTCAATAAGCTACTTTGACGTACAACATTGAATAAAAATATTTTTATTTATTTTATTTATTTATATTTAATGACTAGCTCGTGCACTTTCTTACTCTACGTCTACAAAACTACTCTAAAAATGTTGTAAAAGTAATTGAAGTGTACATATACCTACTCTATTTTGCAACATAAATCTTGGACATATTTCTCGTTGGGAATAAAACATTAGTTTTTTTATCCTATTTTTAAGTGAAATTGATAGCTTCGTTTTACTGCTTATCATGAAAGAGTCTATTGTTAAAATCTGGAACTTTATACCACGGTTATATCATACTTCCCTATGTACAAAATGGACAGAGCACCAGCTTACGCATTTCCTACGAAGTAGATTTGTGTATATTAGATATGATATTGTTATCTAATGTTAACGCTAATTTCACTAATTATAATGAAGCAATTTGAACGTATTATATATATCACGGTTTATATTTTAGACTTTAATATTCCCGATGTGTGTCCCTTCTCCTCCGGCGAACATGGTTGCTGTAAAGTATCCGTACTTTACAGAAACCATGTTCACCGGAGAAGAACATAGACTAGACATTTGACTTCTCAGTAACCAATTTTTAATTAATAAAATGTTGATATATGTAAGAGACGACAGTCATAAAATTGTTTATATACTAATGCTTTCGTAAAGGTATATAATTCAACTTGACGGATGGTAGAAATTGACTTGTATTTTGGTGACTTGAAATCTTAGATAGCTCGCTTTATAATGTAGCCAATCTTGTTAGTGGACTCCTAATTCATAAATGCCCTAGTTTGGTCCCACACGATCACTGTCAAGAAGGCGATGTACCCGAAGCTTGCTGTCTCGCAGTACTTGCTTGATATAGCTCGGTAGCCAGGTGTTGCTCATTACAAATCCTACAATAAAATATGTTGTTTCATTATATATTAAGTTAAATTCGCATAAACATAAGATAATTGTATGTGAACCAAATATGTGTATGATTTAATATTTTATATAATTTATGTCGGTTACATAATTACCGCAAAAATATAAATTAAAACTTAATTTGTACAGATAATTCTTGCTAAACTGCTAGCCTGTAGAAAGTAGAACTCGAAAATAAAAAGCCTATGCACATTTATCAACCTTAACGTATTATTTTACAGGTAAGCGACTACTTAAAGAAGCAAATGGTACCATCAGACGGAGGTGAAATCAGCGAGGACGTCAAGCAAATGCTTGAAAGTCATGACAAATTGGTCGAAGAAATTTTCCAGCACGAAGACAAAGATAAGAACGGTTACATTAGCCACGAAGAGTTCTCTGGACCAAAACACGATGAGCTCTAAATAAATAAAATTGTCACTGCTTTGTCTTCACCGTGAACTATTGAGACTAATTAATAAGACTTGCAAGTGATGTTAGTGTACAATATAATCGTATCGGCAGTGTCTCTTATTTAATTGTTTTTTTTTTATATATATTTTGACCGTACAAAATATCTTACAATTATTTATCTATACAATTGTATTGCTCGATTGGGTTTTTATTTTATTTCAAACAAGTTGTATAAAATCGCCTAAGTCGCGCTTGTTAAGATTTTTGTACTTATGTTATTGTTAGTTACACACATTTCTTTTGTACTATTTCATAAGTACATCTATATTAATAATATACATATATATATAGTAATTTATATCGATTACACTTATACATATGTTGTAGCCAAAAATGATTTCGGATCATGCATTTTATTTATATTATATATATGCAAAAGATTTAATAGTATGTATCCGTAATACACATGTAGCTTAAGTAGTTAAAATCGTTGTTTTCTGTAACATGTTTCTGTTGTATGTCTGATTATCTTTACAGTTACGTCGATTTTCGGATGAGTGGAATGTATGATAACTTTTGCAATTTTCTATATGAATAAAAATGAAATTAAAAAAGATCTTAATGTATTGGTGGACATATTAAATTTGTGTTAATTGTGTAGGTTACGTTTAAAGATTTAATAAACTATTATACAAACAAATATATTTTTATTTGCTATTTCTTAAATAGATAAAAATATTGATAAATACATACTGTATACACGGTACCTACATATTCCTAAATATAGTCCAGTCGGGGCAGACATTTAAATAGAAAAAAATCCGGGGAGCGATTTTTTTTTTTGAGCGGGTGTTATGAAGTATAAATCTCGATTTTCTAACTAATCCCGGTAAAGGATTCGCCGCCATCTTGTTTTAAAGTTAATTTTTTTCGTTTTTCTGAAATAACTCGTTAATTTTCAACTTTAGAGCAAAAATGGCAGTATCCAAAGTTGTTGAAAATTTAATTTCTCACAAGTTTGGTCATTATCATTTTTACGCTAGGATCAATATCGTAGTCTTCCTCCAGCAGGGGATCCCTTAATATGTTTGTTACATTTTCAAGGTCCGCTTTACGGCAGCCGCACATCTTTACGCACTTGGATTTGCATTTGCAGGAAATTAATTTGAGCAAAGACTCCGGTGCTGGGTCAGCGTTGGTTGTAATCGGTTCCAACCCACGATTTGTTTTCTTCCAATCCCAATCCGATGCGAGCATCAAGTGCGAGAACCAAAGGTGAAGAAAATAAAATTCCACCCATTACGATTTTTTTGATAAACTTAATAGAATAACTCTGCAAATATTGATCCTAGCGTAAAATGATAATGACCAAACTTGTGAGAAATTAAATTTCCAACAACTTTGGATACCGCCATTTTTGCTCTAAAGTTGAAAATTAACGAGTTATTTCAGAAAAACGAATGAACTTTAAAACAAGATGGCGGCGAATCCTCTACCGGGATTAGTAAGAAAATCGAAATTTATAAGTCCAACCACCCCCTCTCATGTTAAAAAAGAAAAAATCGCCCCCCGGATTTTTTTCTATTTCAGGCTAGTTTTATGTCTGCCCCGACTGGACTAATAGCATTTTTATTATTTTTGTCTGTCTGTCTGTTTCTTCCGGCTAGTCTCGGAAACGACTAGACCGATTTTGACAGGACTTTCACTGACAGATAGCTGATGTTTTGAAGAAGTAACTTAGGCTATAAAAATAATCATCATCGATCCGTGTATGGCTGTAAATATAAGTCAACGCGGGCAACAGATAGTTAGTGTATATACAGTGAGTTGTAATTTCTACGTTAGTAATATAGTTCAATGTGTATATATTGTAATTTATGTACAATACAATAAATGCCGGATTTGAAAAAGTGCAATCGTTTAACTCAGACGACACATGATCTTCAAGTAGATTAGACACTTTAAAACTTTAATAGTAAAAAGTTTCGGGCGACGCGGCGTTACCGGACCGCGCGAGTGGAGTGTGGAGTGTGAACTATTGTCCACAGTGTGGTCTCCACACTCCACTCGTACGGTGAACGGTCGCTCCACACGTAGTATTTCCTATAAATGTAGTTTGTGGTGTGGACACTGAGCTAGTATTGCCTCGCGATGTTGTGACTTGTGACGATCACAAACTATGTAGTGAATACTACGTATGGTGACGCTGACGATGTGAGCGCCGGCCGTCGAATCCCGAATGGCGCACTATTTTGAAATTAAGTATCTCGGAAATTATACGACGTATCGTAATATTTTTTACACTCATATTTTTTATTTTTTAACGAGTTTACGGAGAGCTAAAAAAATAAAGTGAACATTCTTCATTATCAAAAGAACATTTCTGTCTCATCGTCACATCTGTCTGTTGTATTTTCACGTCTAGTTTTTACCTGAATGCTGCTTAGCTGCTTACCAAATACCCAACACAATATGTTGTATTTACAGAAGTACAAAGCATTTGGTATAATTCCAAATATCGCAATACAACAAATATTTTAATTAATAATTGATTATGTTGTATCTTATTTTATTAATTTCCGTTCATCAAGAACTCACGCTTCTTTATCAACAATTTACATTCAGCCGCCATCACAAAATATAATATAGAGAATACTACGTAATAATAATAATACTACTACGTCGCCAGGCATTATTTTGAAGTACATATGTGATATGTGTCCAACATAGCACAACAGTTTTTTTCGCCCAGCGAAAATAAATTTAAATAAATAAAATCGCATCATACACATTATGCTTGTACTGTTTAAATGGTCATAAATTTACTCTTGCTTCCGTTCTTAGTTGTTTCTGAAAAAAAAATATAATTACAATCCCTTGATTTTAAAATACCGTTTTGCCTTTTGCCGATTTAGTATTTTATCAGAATATCACTCTTTGTTCGTTGGGCACAACAAAGATGTGCCCATCAAAGAAAGAAAAAAATAATCGACTAAATTTGAATGCCATACAAATTACAAACACTAGGAACAAGTATCATTTGGAATTGACAAGTGTATTTAAAATAATGAAAAAACTGGAAAAGGTTGTATAGCGCATGGTGTACACACGGCTGGCAACACCATTCGCCGCGTCGGGAGATTACGCCGACCGCCGGCACGATATCGGGAATGACCGAGACTTTGCGCCCGACATTAACGGCCGCATTTTATAATAGTCAGTACTTGAGTAGTCCGCGGAGAGTTAATACGATTGCGTCGTTCCGGCGACCGTCGTAACGGACCCAGTATTCTTAGATTAATTATATTAATAGTGATGTCTGTACTGTATTAAGTTCTTGTAAGCCATTCTAAATTCAATATAGTTTTGTGCGCAAAAAGAATTCTTTGAGTTTCCGAACCCCATAACTATAACTGGCGCCCAAAGTGAGCCAGTACCTATAGTTGATAGATAACTATAAGCATTATCCAACGAATTAGAAAAGGTATGGAATACGAACTGCGCTAAAGAAACGGTTCCTCGAAAACTACAATCAAGTGGGCGGGGCCAAAAAAGTACAATCAATTTGCCTCTCAGTCTGCTGCGCGTACTGTGACAGTCTAGACGACTGTTGCGTTGACGAAAAAATCGTTTCCCAGAGACAAAAATGACCTCCTGTGTTGTAAAATGGTGTAAGAGGAGAAAAGAAGGAAGTAAAAAGCCAACTGGGATAACTTACCACAGTTATGTTCATAATTTCATATTTTATTCACGCTTAAATAACCTCCATATAAATCTTTGTGGTCAGTATTATGCAATCAGCAGGCAGCTGATTTTATAAACTGAAGTATTATATTATATTTTACATTGAGTTTTAATATTTTTATTCCTTATTTATGTTTTGACGTGTCAACGTCTTATAATTCGATGGAGCCGGCTGCACGCACGAAAAAACATGACTCATGCGGCGTTACATCGCTCTGAGGCGTTCCGTTTTCACAGGCAACCGATTGAAAGAATCGTTGACTTTACAGGCAACCGATTTTTTTATCAATTATTTACTTTTAGTTTCCCCAAAAATGAGATTCCGCGTTTACAATGGATTGCAGCAGTCCGCTTAGAAACAAGAGAAGATGACTGGTTACCGACTAACGCCAGTAGAGTGTGTTTTTTCTATACATTTTGGAGGTTCTTCGCAGTAGGCTTGCATTGGAACCGGTGGTACATTTAATTGACGTTCAAAAATATACTTTAATGGTAGAACCATTATAATAATATAACCATATATTTTTGAAAAAAAATATTATATATTATATTGACAATATATATATGTTAATTTCTTACTAAAGAGAAATACAACTATTTTGACTTGTGATTTTTATTTTATGCCCCATTCCCATTTTTCAAACATTATTGACCTTTTTTATAAAAAAAAAACAAAGTTACAACTGTCAACTACTCTAAGTAAAATATACGAAATATCGACAGATTCTGTATAGTGGGTAAATAATGACTCACTATCAATTTGATAAAAATTATTGGTTAAAAACAGTCATTTTAATACTCGTCATATTCAGACAAAATAAATCTAGGTTTCCACATGAATTCATATAATCAATACTTTATAATAAAATTAATAAATGACAGACACAGACTAATGCATAACATCATCCTTCCACTTCTCAACTGATATTGTCAGTGTACATGTCGCGTAATAGTCCATCACGTTCGCACTTACTTTCTTTGATATTTCAGTTTCATTCTATCACTATCCTCCTAAATTAGATTGCGCCTTATATGGATAGGAAGACGAATTCATGTGCACGTATTAAATTTAGCAAAGTAGTTTGTATTGCACGTGTGCAAATCGTGTTAGTATTATCAGTTTAGTAGTGTGAGTTTGGAACCATATTTTACCGAGCTTTGTGAGAGAGTTATGTTTCCATACCTTTTATAATTCGTTGGCATTATCCCTACCCAAACATTTATTGTAATTTTAGACAGCTATATTTTTCCGGATTATCGAAAATATGTAATGACTATATAATAACAAACCACTAAAAACATAAATAATAAAAAAGAAGGCTATAAACGTCCTCTTAATATGTATGATCTATAGTAATTAGCCTTTTAGGATAGCATTATAGTATAAACATATTTGTTTTTATTGTGTTTATTTCGAAGATTCCAGTCACCCTTTTTATTAGGGATGTAACGATACATGAATTTACCGATACGATACCGATACCGATTATCGAGGAAAATAATCGGCGATACCGATACCGATATCGATGGCTTAGTAGTAAATACACCCAGTAAATAAAGAATGATGTACTTTATATGCATAAAACTTACTTATGTTACATGGAATAAATAGACACTCCATTCTGTAAAGTGTGGCAAAAATGGAAATTAAAAATAATGAAAAAAAAAGGTAAAATATCATATCAACATTTATTTGGGTAACATTTATCAAGGAATCAAATAAAAAGTAAATAAATATTAATAATCAAAGTTCACTTTAGGAAGATTTTTGTTAAGGAAACAAAGTTTATTCAAATTACTAGCAGATAATCTGTTGCGCAAATCATTTTGTATGAGGCCTGCAGTTGAAAAAAGACGTTCTGAGGCAACTGAGCTCATTGGGTAAGATAAATATTTTTGTGCAAGCATTTTCAATTTTGGGTCATCAGATCTATCCATAATCCAAGCATAATATGTCACAGATTAAAGATACAGTTAGCACTTTCTGCGTAGATAGGACTGACCAAAATATTGATTGATGTATCATAGGGTAGTTTCGAATAACTTTGTAATAATAGGACGTATGACACCTCAGTCCTCCCGTGACCATGGTTGCTGTAAAGTATCCGAAACGTCGGGCTTGTAAAAATCTTAATAAACCGCGATAAAATCCGTAAAAAAAAATTGTTTTATTATAATGAGTGAAATTCGCGTAAACATTAGAAAACAATACACGTCAAATCTATTGATACTTGATCTTAGTTAATTATTTGTTATTTTGTGTTTTGTTCATTCGGAGCGGCTTACCATAGTGTTTGTTTTAAAAACTTTATCTGTGTAATATATAATGTGATTCGTTGGTAAATATTGTGGTGAGTCGTTCTGGGTGAATAGAATGGGAAGTGATAGTTGATTGATGGGGGCTAGGGGGGTGAAGTCGCGCTCCTTGACAATTCCCGCCGTTTCTCCAAAGCACAGACAAAATATTAACACGACAGACATGGCAGCATGGCCTCAGGTCTTATAATAAAATAAAAAAAGCCGTTGACAGGAAATGGCGGGAAACATCGGGGCGCGCGGTTGTGTTTCGTTTGGTTTCTCGTTAATTAATTGTTATTTTGTGTTTTGTCCATTCAGAGTGATTTTCTATAGGTTTGTTTTAAAAACTTGATCTTTATATCAATATACAAGATTCGCCAACCAATCACAATTGATTGGTTGGCGAATCTTGTGGAGGAACGTGCTGGAGTGGTTTTCTTAGTAGGACAGTTTGAGCGGTCTTCTATAGTGTTTGTTTTAAAAAAATAATCTGTGTAATATATAATGTGATTGGTTGGCGAATATTGTGGTGGATTGCTTTGGGTGGATGGAATGGGGAATGATAGTTGATTGATCGGGACTAGAGGGGTGAAGCCGCGCTCCTTAGGGTTTCCCGCCATTTCTCCGTATTGCAAACAAAATATTGTATTTTGTATGGCCTAGTAGCTTTTTTTTTTTTTGTTTTCGCAGGGAAATGCTTTTTACGCATGTAGCCAGGATCTCGGGTGACCCTATGTGGGACTCACACCTGGGAGTGCCCTACCCGTAAACTAAAACCACTGCGAGCGCCTTCAGCCGCTTTAATTTGAGGGTCCCGGATAGGCATTCAACAGGATCACCACAGCGACAGGCTGGCCCCGGCGAAGGCCAGACTACTCCTCTTAAGGGGGGCTGCCCAGCTGCTTGTGCAGTCCCCGCGACGTCGTGTCATACTGGGCCTAGGTTCCCATCCTGAACCCGACACGAGCACAGGGCGCTAATGGAGGCGCA
This sequence comes from Helleia helle, assembly GCA_963853865.1. Lineage (NCBI taxonomy): Eukaryota > Metazoa > Arthropoda > Insecta > Lepidoptera > Lycaenidae > Helleia > Helleia helle. Next base: position 16,876,417 of record OY971420.1, read on the forward strand.
TTAAGTAGCGCCTCCTGCGCACCCCCGTTTCTCGCCCACGGGAGGAGGCCTCGTCAGCGGCCTCCTCTCTCACCCGCTCGTCGGCCTCCTTCTGGGACATTACTGCCTCGCAGAAGGAAACTCCATCTCGGGCACACCTCGAGGGTGTGCTGGGCCGAGTCCACCGCCGCGCCACAATCGTGACACACTGTCAACGGCTCCCTGCGGGCCGTCCGGCACAGGTACTCACCAAAGCAACCATGCCCGGTGAGCACCTGTGTCAGACGGAAGGTGAGGGGTTTGCGCTTACGGCGCATCCACCGCTCAATAGCCTAGTAGCTAATGCCTTTAAATGAAAATAATAAAAAATAAATAACCGTTTGACACACTATGTTTGACAGTTGACATATTGAACCATAGAGACTAGAGTCCCTTTATAATTATTACACCAATATTTATACTCTTTGTATTACACATTTTTGCAAGTGAGGACTGAGGAGTGAACGAACTGCGAAGTGTGAAGTGTGAACAGCGAACCTCTGTAACGTAAAATAATAATGCTAATGTAGTCGGATTGCAAGTATTATGAAATGTATTCAAGTTTTTAAGAAATTAATATAAAAATGCTATCTAATAAACGTCTTGGAATCACGTGTGCCATCTTATTATGCTGCTACAACGCTTTTCTAGTCGTTTTCGTCAAGTACCATTTAGGTGAAAGGTGTTACGCTACGATTAATGAAAATGAAGATATTTTAGCTATTATACCAGATAACTTTTTAAGTATTGGCATCGATACATCGCTAGTTCAACATCACAAAACAATAGACTTTACAAATAAACGATTTCGGGCGCTGGCTGCCGCGTTGGTGCCGGCAAGACTTCGATTGGGAGGCACTTTATCCGATCTTCTTATATTTAGCGCAGACGAAAATCCACCGCAACCCTGCCACAAACAGGTAAATTTGCTTAATAAATCTCTTTTGGAATGTTTTTATCTAACAGGAAACAAATGGATGGAACTTAATGAATTTTGCAAAGCAACCAATATAAAATTACTTTTTACTTTAAATGTACTATTACGTAATGAACATGGATGGAATGCAAGTAATGCTGTTGAAATGTTTAAATATTCACAAGAAAGGAAATATGATATTGATTGGCAACTTGGCAATGAACCCAATTCATTCCATCATGTATTCAATGTAACTATCAGCCCTCAAAGACTGGCACATGATTTCAGAAAACTAAGAAACAATCTTAACAATTATGGTTATAAAAAATCACTTCTGGTAGGTCCAGATACAACACGTCCACAAGAACAGAAACCCAATTGTCTTAAATACATGATAGAATTTCTGGGAAATGGCTCTCATAATATTAACGTCAGATCTTGGCATCAATACTACCTCAACAGTCGAACAGCCAAATTAGAAGACTTTTGGAATCCTTCCACTTTTGATTTATTAAATGAGCAAATAGAGATCATGAAAAATCATACTAAAAATTATAACAATATTCCGATGTGGCTGACTGAAACCAGTACATCATATGGGGGAGGTGCACCAGGACTTTCCAACACCTTTGCTGGTTCAGCATTATGGGTTGATAAACTTGGTTTGTGTGCAAAACATAATATTACAACTGTGATACGACAAAGTTTTTACGGTGGCAACTACAGTATGATTGATGAACATCTGGAGCCACTTCCGGATTGGTGGATAAGTGTTTTGTATAAGAAGATCGTTGGCAATAAAGTTTTGCATTTGAACTGTCAGTGTACGAAATACCAAAGGATGTACGCACATTGTGCGAACAGAAAATACACAAATGATACCACTGCCATCACCATTTATGCTGTCAATTTAAAAATGGAGAAAGCAAAGTTCCTTCTCAATGGTACTGCCTTCCATAGTAATAATTTAGATATTGATGAGTTTATCTTCAGTGCCCCATCAAATAATAGAAAAGCGAAAACAATACTCCTCAATGGCTGGCCATTATATTATGAATCTTCATTACCTGATTTTCAACCACACCATATAAAATATGGTAATCACATTTCCATGCCTCCTTATTCAATTGGATTTTGGGTTGTCAGAAATACATCCATTAAAAATTGTAAATAATTTATGAATTTTGGATCTATCTAATAATAGTTCTCATTTATTTTTTTAAGAAATCTCAAAACAGATCTAGATTTTTAATGCACAGTAATCCAAAATAAATGTTTTTTTTTACCTTTTTTAATAGAAACTGTAATAACTTTTTAGGATTAAACAATTGATAATAGCAAGAAAAATGAATATGTACCTATATTAATAAGTGGCATAAAAAAGCTTTAGTGTCTAATCACAATATTATGTAGTTATTTACAATATCTGTTATCGTATTATAATATGAAGAAAAGTTTAATTGATCTAGTATCATAAATATGTTACCAGTGCTATTTGCAATGGCTTTCTCATTTTGCCTACATTTTACGTCATTCAACCATTGCTTATAAGAATTTATCATCGGGCTTAATAGGTATTTATGATTGCTAGCCTTGCTTGTCAGTCAAGGAATATGTACACATTACGATATTGAACTACAAACTGAACTAAAGATAACATTTTATTAGAATAATAGCAAAATAGTTATATGTTTTGATGGCTTCTTTGAATGATGTTTCGTCACTTTAATAATTTTTCTTTAAATTTACATACCTGATAATGAAAAATTTATTAAACTTAGTTTAAAAAAGTCTGTAAAAGTTTTGTATATCAGACAAACACTGTTTATATCCACAGCTATCTTGATTTATTAATAATTAACATCTTGAATTTTTTATTTCATATTGTATGCTTATTAGGACTTTTTTCTTCTTACCATTTACAATCAGCCTTTAGATTTAATTAAATCAGTTGAACTTTCTAGAACTCAATAATTTAACTTCAAATTGAAGCTAGTCTTGATCTTTTAAGTTGAAGTATACTATTATAAATATCAATTAGTCTTCTAACCAGCTGGTTTATGTCTCGGTCTAATTTGAGTTTCTAGGTTTTACAGGAGATATCAATGTGCTCTTTGATTGTGAGTATTTCTAAGTAATTTTATATTTCTATATTTTGTGTAAACCCTTTGCATTTTATAACGTTTTTAAGGTTTTGTTTTGAAAGAGTGGTCAGCAAGTAATTAGCCAGCTCTAGTGGCTAAAATTTCCATAATTCAATATCATATTATGTCCATACTACATGTGCTGTGCATGTGCATGAGAGATTGTTGGAAATAGTGGAAGTCAATTATATTAACACTTAAAGATCATTAACTTTTATACAAAACCATGTGTCTTCTACCTGTCTGATTTTTTTATTAAAATGGTTTGTATGTATGAGAATTTACTACATCGTCAAATTCTAATATTGCTATCTGAAAACTAGTCGAACCAAATGTCGAAAATAAGTTTCAGTTTCGCATTTGTAGATTTTGAAATCTTGAGTATATTATAAAATATAATATATAAAAGGTCATCTATAATAATTATTATGTTAGGTATTAGTTGTATTTACCTGGTTAATTTATATTTTTTTTGGTATTTGTTTATAATAAAACTCGTCATATTTTTATATACTACTATATTATACCTATATTTATATATACATGTGCTTCAATATTTTTTCATTTTATTTCTGGTATACTCTACATACACATAGTACGAATAAACAAGTGTAGAACAGAGGCCTTAGACAAAGTAACATTAGAAAAACGATAACGAAGTTCGAAAAGAATAAAATGTATGGGATTGACATAAGCCGTCGTCTTTTATGTCACTCGTTATCGTTATCGCAAGTTGGTAGACAATGTTAAAATTCGTAACAAAATCATAAACTGTCAATTGGTTATCGAACACTTATGTCAAACTTATGTTATTTTATTATTGATATTGATTCGTTATCCGTGGGCGTGGGCCATGGTGTAGTGCCCTTATATGTATTTAGTATATAAGTTAATGTTTATATTAAATAAAGGAGAATCATCTCGGCACCCGAGCCTCAGTCGCCTCTCTATCCTTACATGGCGACCCTGCCAGTGCTGCCTCGCGGCAGCGCTGAGCCGAAGATATTAAAAATTATTAAAAATAATAAAATTTAAATATAGAAAGTATAATATGAAGGGATAAACATAAATATATTAATAAGAAAATAACTATGACAAATGACGAAAAATGAAGAATATTAAAATTAAAGAAGAAATAAAATTGTAGCAAGAAAAATATAGATGACATTTAATTAAATATATAATCAAAAGAAAATAATATCGAAAATATTAAAGTGAAGAATAAATAAATTATGAGAAGAAATAAAATATTATATAAAAATTGAAGAATAATAAAATGATAAGAAGACAAAGTTATGAAGTTACATCAATAAAAACAAGGAGATGAAAGGAAGAAAAAGATATTAAGAAGAAATTAAATTGGCGCCGGGAGATATTGGTGTCCAAGGAATCCAGAGGAAAGGCGCCGGGGGATGTTGCTGTCCTTGGAACGGTGATGTTGGAATTCAAGAGGTTCAGAAGAAAGGTGCCGGGAGATATCGGAGAAAACGTAAGCTGCCTACCAGAAAAAGTTATTTAGTTAATCAAATAATAGGTATTTTTTATTATTTAGATAATATTAAATATTTCTATGTCAGAAAAAGTTTAAATATTTAAATGCGTTTAAAAATAAATATATGTTGCAATAAAATATTATAAAATAAATAAATAAAATGTATTTTGAAATTTTGAAGCAGGCACATTATGATCTATTATTTTAAAATTATTTTTACCTACATTTTATTTTTCAAATTAGTTCATTTATTTTATTTTTGGAGTATAGTTAGAATAATTTGTCATTAAAATCATTCTTTTGTTTTTATATTCTTATTATCATAATGTTCTAAAGCTCCCGTATATTTTATCAGTAATATGAACTATAGTTATTAATGAAACGTAGTACATTCTTGTGTTCATGCACTTTATCAGGCATTGATATAAAATAAAATAGATGTTTATTTTTTTCTCCTATTGATAAGCATTTTCTTTACAATTTTAGAAATTAAATTAAAAATAATGAAATGTCAGTAGGTAACATTAATTGGTAAAAATAAATCATGATCTTGGTACATTTAGGTTCAGCTTAGCGCTTGTAACTATGAAAAACTTGTATGACAAAATTACGTACATTTACTACGTATTTAAACCGGACTGACACGATGAATGAAAAGTAGAAAGGTATGATAAAAACAGAGTAGTTATATTTGCGAATAATGTGGCTGGAAACGCATTATATCGATAAAATATGAAGGTTATGACTATAAGGATTGACAAAAATATAGACAATACTTTGTGAAATAACACTTCCTTCGATGAACGGTCTGATCACCCGTTTATCGAGTGGCTTTTTGTGTAGTTGTGTAGTGAAGAAAATTATTATCGTTATCTCAAAGACGAAATACAGGCCCCGGGCCTGTAGACAAAGTGACATCGCTTTGTAGCCGAAATTCGTTATCGTCTTTGAGATAACGATAATAATTTTCTAGCCAATGATCAATCAAAGATCGTGACAGTGCAACGACACCAACTGTCAAGTGTCAACAAAGTTCGACAAGAAGTGTCAAATCGGACCAAAAAATTAAAATTAATATCTATGTAAATAGACCTCATACACACTATAACTCATAAAAAATGTAAAAATGTTGCCCTCCATGGCCCACGCCCACGGATAACGAATCAATACCAATAATAAAATAACATAAGTTTGACATAAGTGTTCGATAACCAATTGACAGTTTATGATTTTGTTACGAATTTTAACATTGTCTACCAACTTGCGATAACGATAACGAGTGACATAATTGACGACGGCTTATGTCAATCCCATACATTTTATTCTTTTCGAACTTCGTTATCGTTTTTTTAATGTTACTTTGTCTAAGGCCTCTGATGACATATAAAATATGTAGATATTGTGACAACCCTGCAGCAATGACGAATGCCAATGACTGCACAAAATATCAAACATACCTCTTTTTAAAAACAGATTCTCATCTTATGGGCAAACTGAACCGGTTAAGGCCAACTTTTTCTTCGTAGATGAGTCTATACATTTTTTTTTAATTATATATTATTTTTTAAATTTATTATAATTATAATTATAATAAATTTAAAACATCTTAATTTTTTTAAATAAAGCCACTATTATTTGATTGTAATATTAACTCTATTTTCAAGTGTGTTATGCTGTTGTGAACAACGGTGCCTAAATGTAAGACTGATTAGTTTTAATATACTAGGTACATTAATTTTTCCAATTGTGCCTACTAACAAAAAAAGCTTGAAAAAATGTATTTATTTTGTATGTATTAGGTAATTGTTAATTATATTAAATATTATAATAATGGTAATAGTAAATTAATTATAAAACTCTCTATAGCAAAATTTCACGTAATCAGTTATTATACGTATAATATCGTACCTATACATATTTGAAAAAAAATATAAAAGAAATCATTATTTTTTTAAGACAACGCACAAATGCGAAAAACTGAAGTTATTGTAATGATGTCTATTCACAAATCACAACTCATAATAAAATTGCATGTGTTGTTTTGTGCCCTAAAATATAACTATTACAGCTTAAAAACTAATGAAATTAGAAACGAAGCCTACAAATACATCCCTGATACATTCATATCACGATTAGTAGATTGATGGCTAATATGTCTAAATAATATTGAATTGCAATTGTATACTTACATTATTTTTCTTTCACTCTAAACAATGATGTGCTTTTGGTGAATATGTTTGCTAGGGAAACTTTTATTAACCTTGTATCATTAACAAGTGCTTAAATTATAGATAATCCATAATTTCGTTATAGAGAGTATACACAAATTTGTCTGCAAGATTTGTATTGATTATATATATATCTCTCTCAAGATATATGGATATCATGTATCTCCAATACAAATTGTATTAATATTATAAAAACAAACCTTTTTATACATAAAACTGCAAAATATTTTAATTTTCCATACTATAGTAACTATAATTTTATAAAATATTTTATTATTTTTAAAGTATAAACAATAAGTGAATATATTTTTTTACTTCATAGCAATGTGTTATGAGTTAATGGTTTGGTTGAAAAATTAATTATTGTAATAAAACAGCTGTGTGAACAATAACAGGACATGTTAAACTTGATAAAAACTTCTTCGAAAATTATTTGTAAAATCATTAGGAGCTAGAAAATGCTTATTCACCTTTTACATATTGGTTAAAAGTACCTATATTACTTATCACTATTATTGTATTTCTTTCTTGAGGGTTTATATTTCGATTTGGTAATATATAAGGTGTCAAGTAACAAGTTTAAAGCAATACTATATTTAATATGTAAACCATTTTTGGATGTAATATTTTAACCATGATATTTGCATTTTGATGAACTCTTTCTAAGTCTTAGCCTTAATATATTTTTATACTTAAGCAACTCATAGACATATTCAAAGATAAAAAAAAAATTGGCTTTAGTTTAATCCTGGAGATTACCAGGATTAAACTAAAGCTTGATATTAGGCATTATTAGCAGGATATTTTCGCCTGATAGTTAATTCGTCTTAAGCTTAGATCACCACATAAGAATGCATTTTGAAGCTAATGAGCTACCAGCTTAATAAATGTTTACATACCAAACAGCTTTTCTATTTTCCTTTTATAATAGTAATCAGTGAGAACATTCGAATATAATATTAAATATTTAGTGCTTAAATATAAATAGTAGGTAAGTTGAAACATAAGGTTGAAATTAAAATTATTTGTTAAGGTAAATAAAATGTGTATGTAAGTTAGCGACGAGGGTTCAAATTCGAGCTGGAATTTCTGTGTTTGAGCCTAACTGGTACATTTTTACTACACACCTTTACTTGCCATCTTTGTTCATCGATGAATAAGAAAAGCCTGATGAAACCAGTAAGTAGACGGCCGGGTCATTGGGTTAGTACATGGGTCACTAGGTGAGGAGCAGACCAGCACGCTACACGCAATCAGTTTGCAATGAACATGCAACTTAAACATGTAAATTAAAAATAAATATCAATCCATTTATTACTAGATGCCATTTAGGCCAGATAGTTACATCTAATAAATGGCCTGATATTTATTTTTAAATTCCATTACTATTAAAGAAAATTGTCTTTTCTTGTAAAGCCGAATGGAGCTGTGAGCAACACCAAGATAGCTATGAATTATTAAACTTCTATGGCTTAACTTAAATCATAAGACGCATTAGTTATTAGTGTGATTAACACAGTTCTGCGCCTCTGCGTTTGCGTCGCGAACGACATCGAGCGACATGAGCTCGATGGCCAACGATCCTAATGGAAAGACAAGTATTCTAAAAATATAGCTTTGTTTGTTATTCGCTGAAAAGCTTAGTTAAAACTACTCTGTTAAATAAATATTTAAAATTAAATATGAATGAAATAATGTATATAGCTAAAACTAGCGACCCGCCCCGGCTTCGCACGGGTGCAATGCTGATACTAAATAAGTATATAAGGTCTTTATATACAAAGTTACACCTTTTTTGATAATAGGTCTTTACTTATGAAATTGCCGTTCTGCAGTACTGGTCATTTCAAATTAAAATAATTTTTGTTTGGCTCTAAGGTTTGACTAAGAATTATAATTTCAAATTAATTTTATTTTATAAACATGGAATTCTTTTTCTAAAAGTAGTCAAAACCTATTAAATGAAATATTTTATTTTCTGGAAGAAGAATGTAAATCTTATCTTATATCTTTATATGAGCAATTCTTGTATATATATATATATATATATATATATATATATATATACCGAGCAAAGCTCGGTTATCCAGGTACTAGTGATTATATGGCATAATTAGTATTCGTTATTGTTATTCCCTATAAGTACATGGTGGAATTTTGTAATACCACCTGAAGAGAAAGTACCAGTAGTTACTCTTAATACTGTAGATAGAAAATAGTAGGTATGTACTGAAAGAAAACATTCCTATAGAAAAAATTTAAAGAAAGAAAACTGCATTCCAAGATTTTCTTTCGATTCTTTTCCGGGAATCGAACCGACTAAAGTCGAGCTAATAACCAGTAGGTACTGGTGTCGAGTGAACCCTGTTCATGTTCATGAAACTAACAGTCAAGTAAGATTTAGTTTCAACGTTCGGTGCGAAATTATAAGAAACATGCTTGCGTTAATTTTCATGTACAAAGGTCATTTTTAGACACTGTTAAGTATGTATTTTAAAATACTAGATCTCGAAATGAGTCAAATGGTTTCACCGAGGAAGGGCGAAAGCAAATAACTCTACATCAAGACTGTGTTCCAGCCCATAACAGCAGAATCACTACTGCCTACATTAACAACCATTTTAATTCATGATTGATATTTGATACAAAACGGGACAATCCTAGTTGGCCTACGAGATGACCAAATCTCGCGTACGTACCTTTAGATTTTTTGTAGGGGTATTTAAAAAATCAAATTTACATGAAATCTTATGCGAGTGTAATCGAGTTGAGAGTTGAAGTTCAGAATACGATAATATTCATCACAAATACTTTATTATAGGTTACATACTAGAAATAAATTCGCTAAATAAATAAAGAATCATGGCCAAATTTGTATAGGAGCTGGACTCGACTTTTATTTTTGATGTCCCAAAATAAACTATAGTTAGATTTGATTGTTCTTATGCTCTAAACATAATTCCGTTTGAGAATTATGTCTAAATAGCCACGATTTTTTATAATAACGTTAACAATTATTTTGAGGTTAGAATTAAGAACTACCTTTTTCCCGACTGCGGTGTAGCCTACAAGTGTATATTCGGCGATCTCGTTTCTAATTATTTTAATTTATCCTAGAGTATCACCCAAAAAATAGAACATCTGTCAAACCGCAATAAGAAACTAAAAACACTCGTGAGAGTAAGTCGCTAAACGCCCTCTTAAAATCTACTATTAATTCGCACTATAATATAACTTTTATTGCACCAGATTGCCTCGGTGGTACAGCGATAGCATAAGCGACTGCGAACCATAAGGTCCTGGGATCGATTCCCGGGTCGGACAAGTGTTATTGGGTTTATCTGGAAATTCTCAGTAGCAGCACGAAGTCTGGTAATGTGCCCGGTAAACGGCAATAGGCCAGCCCCCTATTTAAAAACATAGTTGGCGAAGCGTGGGCGTAGTAATACACCTCTGCCTACCTCTTTGAGGATACAGGCGTGAGACTATGTATTATAACCAAAAAATGGAATAATTGAAGGTTATAGAAATAAATAATAAATGTAAGGTAATATAAAAGTAGGATTTATGAGTACATAAATGAAAAATATGCTTGATATAAACTCTTTATTCAAATATCCTCTCTTACAACTACAGCATCAAGGAATGCTGCTGGCGCTGATATTGTGGGCTGATGCCTTGCCCACCCGAGATACCACACCAATGTCATTACATGTGCACAGCACCCAACCATTCTTCTTCCAACTAAACAATTACAGCAATATTCTACGATAGCTTCCCTTCCAGACACATTATTTTCAATTAATATATAAACATAGTATATTTTTCTTGAAATGTGTCTGGATTTAATTTTACCTCTTATTAGAGAATTATTACCACTTCCTCTCAAACTATACTCTAAAACATTAATGTTTTCTTTGCTTATTTCAATTCTATATCCTCCATGAAACCTTATATGTTCACTATAATAGGATCTTGCCTGTCGGATCTGGTATGTTCCTAAGGCAAATGATATTATTTCACTATATTCTAGACGGGGAAATATAAAATTATTATTGGAATGAGCTGAAATACTAGTAAAATCAGATGTTCTTTTATTCATGTTTATCATATTTACATAATCAGAAAGATTATTATTTAATGGAAATCGTTCCCTAATTACGTTAATAATTTGTTCAGCATCATTCCTATTTTTTAATCGAACACCGAATTTATTTAAGAGGCTTGCAGCTATACTGAACATTTGCATCATATGGGGTACAGATTTATTAAAGAAATCTTGTCTAAATATTTTGTAGTCTCGTTTGAAGTAGCCATTAACTACTTCAACTACCCAACGGCATATGGTCACGCAGCGACTCCTATTTGCTTGTTCAGTGGTGAGCTGATGTTCACCCTCAAGCAGCGAATCTGGCATATATGTTTTAAAGTTGCAAGCTAATTGCAACAAACGTTTCTCATCTTCATTAAAAGTGCTCCTAAGCCCGAAATGCCTCTATGTGCTTCAATGAGACGAGGAATTTCATATAATATCAGCTCAAATTGAGCTTTACTCATTCCAAGCCAGTAATGAAATAAATTCTCATCAATTCTTTGAATAGTTTCCATACTTGAAAAATCTAAAAATGTATTAGAAGCATTTATAAGAGAAAAAGCATGTTCTATTTGTTGAGCCGTAAATGTACTTAAACTATTTTCTGAATTGTACAGCATATCCCAATCTGTACTAAATGTATGTTCAATGCAAATACGAGCATTTATAGGCAAGTAATATTTGTGCTGGCTCAGAGTTGTTTCTCTTAAAGGGTCAGAGATCCTATGTAGATCTCTGTTTTGGCAGCCCGAAAAAACACAATGTGCTGCAGTATTAGGCGCTTGTCTATAATGTGGTAAACTAATTAATGTAGGTTCATCAACATTCTCCTCAATATTAGGAGGGCTTTGAGGTTCTTGGGGTGGGGGCTCTAGCTCTGGCTCTAGCTCTGGCTCCAGCTCTGGTTCCAGCTCTGGCTCTGGCACTGGTTGTGCTTGCTCAATATCTTGTTGCATATTGCGCATTGCAGCCCTTTTGAGTCTTAACCAACATGCATGACAGACATAGTCTGATGAGGTTGCCTGAAACAAACATTCAACAATTATAACAAATGTTTGGGCTCATTATCATTATACCCTAACAAATGAACCAGCTGCTACAAAACAAGTTTAGATTAGAGTGATTAATGAAATAAATATCCCTGGACAATTGAACACAGCCACCACATTCCAAACTATGCAGAACCTGTATTATATACATACAAACATACTTATATACTTCTAAATACATACATATTATAGACTATTACATCTAAACAGAGAACAAATACTTATGCCCATCACACTATTTGTCCTGAGCGGGATTCGAACCTCGGCTTATCAGCCATTTTGCCACATAGGCTGTGTGAATTAAAAATAATGATGCTAACAAGTAAAATGTCCAAAAACAAGAAACACGACTGCATAAAAACGTTTTATCATTTTTTTACCTTGAAATTCAAACAGCAAGTTATGTCTATTTTTAGAATGGCTATTTAAAGCCCTTCATTTTGACACCCTATTCGACCTATATGGGCCGAAAAAAATTTTTTGAACCTCACAATTTGGACTTCAAAATCCGCCACTTGGATTTTTTATTTTTTAATGTACCCAGTGTCATTCGCGCTATCAAGACGAATCTAATGACACCTCATACATTAAAATCCGTCGAAGTCGTTCAGGCTGTAGCAGGGAACATAGAAATCTACATACATACATACATACATACATACACTCGAAAAACAACCCTCCTTTTGGAGCAGTCGGGTAAAAGTACATAATAAACAAATCATAATTACCTGGCGTGGAGCTATTCTATTTTCAAATTCCATATGTATTGATTGTTGTAAGCGAGATGGATTCTCTCTCACAATGCGGTCGCGTTTGCGATTCCGCAAAGAACACCCACAAAGTGTGCAAACATGTATGTGGCCACGGGAGGTTGAGGCACTAGGTTCACCAGCTAATCTCGAGTTGACATATTGCATTGCCAATTGGTTGCAGGCATCACATATGTAATCTTCCTCGGTGATCTAAAATAAAAATAAGAGTTGTATTATATTGTGTGACAGTTGTTGTTATTTGTATTAAAAGATGTTCAAATACGTACTATTATTAAAGGATTCCACTCGCAGATCGTAGAAATCACTCTCATATCAAGATTAAGAACGAGATGACGACGAAGTGTTTCAATGCGAATGTTACAATTAACACATTGTAATCGCAGAGCTAATTGTGAGGACTCCATGATGTCTTTCACAAACAATCCAATCCAAGAAGCAAAATCGGTGTCCAGATGTCGAGAGCACAAAATAGTCGTCACAAGCGTAGTTATCAGTCCGTAAACAAAGCCAGGGTCAAAACAATAGAAGGATATCGAAAACAGTACGTAGGTATCACAATTCACAACAACAAGGCAAGCGAGTAAGATGCGAATGATCGCCGGCTGTCAATCAATAACCCGGGTCGATGACAAATGACGTTCCGTTGTAAGCATTGAAAAAGAAACAAAAATTGTACATAATATTATGATATTTTTTATTTTTAACATAGTTTCATTTCTTTATATTAAAAAAAGGATAATCATCTTATCGCTAATAAATTATAGTTTAATATAATTACAAATAATAACTTGACAGAAAACGAAAATAATTTTTGTTTTTTTAAAAAACAAGTAATTTTATACGTGAAATAAATCGTGAATGCAGGGTGCGTTCTGACTTCTGAACAACGTACAGAACATATAAAAGACAATAACGAAACTAAATTATATTGATCTTTTTTTTGTGGCTATTTAAAGACACATTTCTAATGTTTTTCGATGCCTTAAAATATTTGGGAATTTTTCCTACTAATTGCATATCAGGACGCCACCTTTTATCATCTGGTACGATTTGGCCATTGTTCTTTGTTTGTCCAAGGAAAAGGAGCCCAATTCAATCAACTAATTAGTTACTTTATCATTTTTTGTAAATAATTTAAGATTTCATATGAATTTACTTTAATTTACGAAGTTTGGTAGAGAGATTTCATCCTTATAAATTATAATTTACCCTAACCGACGATGCAATAAAAGTACTGCTTGTAATTTTTATAGATTTTATTCGGTTCGATTCCCGGGTGTGGCAAGCGATTTTTCGAAAATCTTTGAATGGATTTTTTTTATATTTTCAAAATTAAAGGAATGTTTTCTTTGAGTCCTATTTTCTATCTACAGTATTAAATATTACTTTTCCTTCAGGTGGCTTTACAAAATTTGACTCTTTATATGAATTTCTCTTTTAGATTTTATTAAAATCTAGAGTTACTCGGACTAGCTACTCACAAAAAAATGTGTATACTTTGAATTTCCCGCTATTGATGAACACTTTCAGCTTATATAGGTAGATGATGCTGGTCTGCGGGACATCTTCTGGGGACTTCCGACTCTACCTACCGTTATGCTATGTTGGCTGCACTATACAATATTTGTTATACCGCTTTATAAATTTAGTACCTATATCTATTTGTTAGCACGTTTTATGAGTAATTTACTTTGCATTAATTGTAAAAGAGATTCCGATTACTATTATAAAAGTGTGGACCTACAGCACCCTACAGATCGTATCATCAAAGGTTAAGCTGTATAGTACATGGCTTTTGCTTATCTGCAGACCATTGCATCAAACCACTTTAAAGACTTTGTAATAAGCATAGTGGTAGTTCTACCACTAATGTTTAATAAGTACAGTGGTAGTACTTGAATACTACGGTCTACCGTCTACGGTAGTGGTAGTACTATAAACGCCGATAGAAACCATGAAGCTATTAAGTTGATTGGTTGATTCCTTATGGCATAACAGACAGTAGATACAACCGTTTGTCAAAAATAAAATAAGAAGTAGAAGGCCCAAGACAGTATTTTGTTTTGAATTATGTCAGTACAAACTGCCATCGGCAAGCCATCGCCCATCAGTGATCAGAACAATATGAAATAATAGGCAAAATTTAATATATTTTATATATAAAAGTGTTACGAAAATGTTTAAGATATACATCTCTGTTTTATTTGTAGTCGAAGTGTTTTGTGACGAGAGAAATATTACCTTCTCTAAAGGTAAGGAGTTCCTGTTATTATCTGACTTCTTTTTAAACAACATTCTGATTTTCTTATTAATCTTAAATAATTGGTAGTGAGAGCAATAAATAGGAAATAATTTATAGATTTTAGTACATACATTATTCATGTATTCATATGAAAAAATATAAAAATACATTCATTCCATTAATAAAAATAATATTTTTTATTTCGATAATAGATGATTACAAATGCTCCTTGCCGGATGTGACTAGTGTTGACGATAATCTAGATCTTACGAGGTTTAGATCAGACTTCTCCAAAATATCTGAGGTATGTATTAAAAGCCAGTATAATTTCTTTTTATTCTTCTTTATTGTATCCACATTAGTACATAGATCACATAACTATTTTAACTTATTGCTCCATAGTCTATTCCAAATTAGTAACCCACATAACTATATGGACTTATTGCTCCATGGTCTCTTCCAGACAGCCTCTGAGGAAAGAGCTCTAACAATAATCTCTACAAAGATAGCCGTGGTGTTCATAAGCAGTGTAAAATTTTCTTAATTCATGATCTTTCACATATCACAATTTCAGTTATAGTCTTTATGTAACTAATGTGTCACATTAGTGGTCCACTATGAACTCTGATAAGTAAACTGATTTTATTAGATAGGGTAAATTTAGACATTATAGTTGGTGCTGTTGTCTGAAACAGGAAGATGTCTCTCTAGATCACCAGTTTAATATGATTTATTAGAAATGCTGTAAATAATTTTAACATGTACCAAAATTCTTGTTAATTTACTGTAAATATATTTTAAGGTTAAGTTTCCAGGACTGATTGGACCCTTAAATGAAAGATTAATTTGTAAAATTAAATGTATTGATGGCAACTGGGTGGGACCTCTATGTTCAACTAGCCCTGGTATAGTATATTTTATAAAATATATATTTTTTTAATTATTTTTTTAATATATGTAACCCACAGAACTATATCAAGATAGAAGTAAAGAATTCCATAATTTGTATGGAGACTGAGCGTGTAACATTTTGCGCAGGTACGATGACGTCACGAGTGTAATTTAGTGATGTCAAACACATAAGCCATGCGAATACAATTCAAAAGCATCGATTCACAGATCGATTATAACATGGCACCGATTTTATCAGTAGTATTGTTCAAATAAACTATTTTATGATAGCGTGCTATGGACGATAAACTATATTTTTATACATTGAGTAGCTATATTATAGACTATATTATAACGTGTAATCATTTAATAGCTTGCTTTTTTATTATTGATAATTAAAATGTTGATTTGATCAGATAATATAGATAGGGCGCCGACCGTCCACTGGCGCCCTTATTAGAGGGATTGTAACTTCTAATAAACTAATCAATTTCTTTAAAGTCATCAGTGATAATAGTTGTAGTCCTTCTGATTCAACTTTTGGTCTTGGTCACATAGTGTCATTTTGCTTATTTATAGCTTAATCATCTAAACGGCAAACGGTGGCCACTTTTTTATTTAAGTAATGAATCCAAAAATACGGAATATAACTATATCACATAAATCAATAATAATTGGAGAATGAATAGGCCTACAAATAATCTCTGGTGGATTGTAGAAAAATTAACTGATTTATTAAAAAACACAATCCATTTATTTTAGGAGTTATACTTCTTTTAGCACGTTAGGGAAAAATAATGAGTCTCGAAAAACCGACACCTGAAGTTAGCTATAGTCAACATTATAGACTTAGAATATACTAAATAGACCACCTGACAGCCCGAAAATGCGTGACGATTTTTGAAAAGTCAATGTGTGCAGAGCACACGCACACATTGACACACAGTGATGTATCTTTGACTATTGATACTCAATAGTACAGCCTGTTCGAGTAAATTGTAAACATTGTTGTTTGGGGTGAATTTTCCAATGGTCAGATATGTTATGGTTTTTATAAGGGTACTTAATATACACATTACAAAGTCAACATAATTATTCCTCAGTGATGATGATGATGATGAAGGAGGGTAAACTACATATTCCTCAGGTCAAAGTTATCCGCCGATTGCAAAAGCAGCCATTAAATTATTTAGATAAAAGGTAAATAAATATTGAAATAAAACAACACATAGTATATTATTTATTCTCATATAATATATCATAATACTCTTACACACTCATACAATTTATATAAAATAATGACTTTTATTATGTATGTATTATTTGTTTCAAATGATTTTAACAAAAGGAAAATAATAAGATTTGGGAACGAATCGATCAATATTCAATGGACGCTTGATCCATGACTTACTTCACAAGATTTACACAACCTAAGTATATGCGCAGTTATTATTTTAACGGTTACTTTAAAATTATACTGTTACAAACGTAAAACAAGTAATTTAATTAAAATTTAAAAAAAAATGGGTAGATGTTACTGTCCTTTAAACAAAATAATCTTATTCAGTCAGTGGTTCCTTACAGTCACCTTACTCAAATTAAGTAGCTTACATTCGTATTTGAGCCGAATATCGAACATATGTCTATAATACTTCATTATTAAGTATCTGTGCCCACTTAAAACTTATTGGTACATATTGTGGCTCGTCAAGCACAAAAACAAGTCGGAAATATCTTCCAATATATATATTATTATAATGAAATAAAAAATGCAATACAATTTGCAAAGCGACGCTTTGCAAATTGTATTGTATTGCATTGGGGAGACCCACTCCCCCGCGGGATGTCTCAGAGCATTTCCCGGCGTTAAAGAATCTCTATGTATGTGTATGCATGTGCAGTGTGGGTAAGGACAGAGGTGCTTTAATGCATGCACATGCATACGCACCTACACATTACTTCTGGATCTAAGATTGTTATTGTTTTATCAGAATGTAATAAAATGGTTGTTATTATTATTTAAAACGCATTTCCTTTCTGATATTCCCGTTACATAATAGTACCCGGATGACCGAGCTTTGCTCGGTATATTTTTTTTTTTTAAATATAATGACATTTTCTAAAAATGATTCCTAGCTAGATCGATTTATCGCCCCCGAAACCCCCTATATACTAAATTTCATGAAAATCGTTGGAGCCGATTCCGAGATTCCAATTATATATATATATATATATATATATATATATATATATATATATATATATATATACAAGAATTGCTCATTTAAAGATATAATAATATAAACCTTGCCCTTGAGTCACTCTATATTACATCGAAAGCTGTTTTTTTTTTGTTTTTTTTTAGATTAGTTTCAAATTAATGATATTATAAAGCACTATCGTATATGTATAAAATATTGGTGAAAATTAATCTTCAAATATTGTGTAATTTAAGAACGATTGTATCTTTAATTACGCAAAATAAGAAATTAAATAGGACGATTGACATTATTTTATTTGAAATAGAGAAGTAAAGATAGAATATAGCAAAAAATAAACACATCTTAGCAATTAGGACATGAAGATGAATTACCTGTGAAATGAATAATTTTCACGATTGTTTCTATGATTAATATTATACCGCACCTCATAGTATCTTCATCTTTTTATATACAATAGTATTTATTGCAAATATATCTGGAACAACGAAATAAATTGGAAATACTGAGAGGCTCTTTTAACGCTTGGTGACTTTGGCTGACCTGTCAAATAAAAGTGGTTAAACTTGACATTAGATTGCTTTCTCTTTTCATCTTGTTATAATTCCATAAAGGACTGTCTTCTCTTTCCAACTCTTTATTGACGTATTATATTATATGTTTATGGTCAACATTATTTTATATAACAATATTCACATAATGACAGTATAGACGTCAAAAGAAGATATAGTTTTTAACTACACGTTAAGAAAAAAGGTTACAGTGTAATGAAATTGTACTATGTATTTTTCTTTAAGGAGTATTACTTCTAACGCGTGTAGATAAGTACACACACACTTTTTATATAAGGATCATTCGGAAAACTGAAATAAACTTGTAATATAGAAGTAGCCATAACCAGTTAGAAAACTATACATAACCAGTTTCTCAATATTTCCTTTGCATTAAAAAATGCTAAAAATAAAGGTTTATTATTTTTATTTTATATTTTATATACATTACATTATAGCTACATAATAATATAAAATGAAATTATCATTTCCTCTGCTTTCAAAATAGATTTTAATCGAGTAAGAAAATCGCAGTGTAGGTACAGCACTTTTGACAGAAAAAATGAGAAATCGTCTTCAACGTGACCTGACAGTTTTAATAGCATATTTTACATCGCTGGTTTTGAACGCCCACCAAGTCTCGCTCGTCAAATAAAAGCCGCAATGGAAAACTAGCGTTGACACAATCGCCCGCTACTGTTTTGATGAAAATAGTAAAATAAATGTTTTTTTTTAAATTAATAACAGATTTTTTAGGACAAATAGTACTTACTGGTGAAAGGAAATACCTCCATTAATAGTTGCAATTTTACTGGTAGTGTTTGAACAATTAATTATTGGACAACGAGTCATTTTGTTTTTAAAACCTTACGTCGCATGCTGACCGCGGTGGGGAGTATACTAAATTTCGCGGCGAGCAATGGAGCCGTGGAGTCGTTTTTTTGCCACGCGAGGTACATACACTCTTTACTTCTATCTCGATATATTTCTGTGATGTAACCCGTCAAGCATATAACCGGAATAGAGTGGTAATATTATGCGTGCTGTATGAAAACAAACTCCGACAAATTTGTGCTGTGACGCAGCACAGTTCTGCACTATGATTGGTAATGACCATTGATGGATGATTGGCCAGTGGACCAACATACAGATCAGTGGTTGGTTGAATTTTTATTACGTCAGTGTTAAATCACTGACTAGTTTTGGAATTTCATGGCTCACATTACTACTCTATCTGGTTATAATATTCTCGATGGTGTAACCATACAATATACAAAACCTAGCTTAACCTACTAATACATAGGATGACAAAAACAAAAGTATTTAAACATATAAAATTTGCTACAGAAAACATAATTTGTTGCATAAGCCAAAGAATATTCAATATTTTAATAGCAATAATACTGTTGTTTTGTAAACAACAATATAGGTATATTAAAAAAATCTGTAGTTGAAATTTTGTGATGGTCCCATTCCCTTAATTTCATGCATCATTCACAAATTTAAATTATTTTTAATTCTTACAAGTTTATCTACTTCCAGATGGTCGTTTTCAACCTATTCTTAGAGAATGCCTTTACAGAAATGAGAATCCATTGTTAGCAATTTCTTTTAAAAATGAATCAGTTTTGGTAAGTCACACTATTTCTTTAATAGTTCCACTAAACCATTCTTATAAGTATTTAATTTTCATAAGTTGGTTTTAATGTAGAATATACTCCTAGAAACTTAATTAATTAATAAATAAATAAATAATAAAAATATTTTTATTCAATGTTGTATGTCAAAGTAGCTTATTGAACGTCAAATGACTCTACTACCGGTTCCAAAACTAGTCCACTGAGAAGAACCGGCGAAACAAACTCAGTGAAACTAATCTTATCAATATTATACAATATAGGTACATAATATGATATAATTATACATAGAAGCCTTAATTTTAATAAAACGCCTTATTCCCAAGGTGTGGTATCTTCAATAAATTCTTTTATTTTGTAGTATCCTTTACCACACAAACGTTCTTTAACAGATTTTTTTTAATTTATTTATCGATAGGTTTTGAACGTTTTCTGGGATCCTATTGTAGAAACGTATATATTGACCCATAAAAGAATTACTGACCTTATGTAGCCTAAAATATGGCACAACAAGTTTATGTTTGTTCCTTGTATTTTTATTGTGATTATCGCATTTTTTTACAAATTCATTTATATTTTTGCGAACATACATCACGTTTACAAAAATGTATTGAGATGCTACAGTCAAAATGTCTATTTCTTTAAATTTCTTTCTTAATGATATTCTGGGACCCAGACAGTAGATAGCCCGTATAGCCCGCTTCTGCAGTATGAAAATTGTATTGACATCAGCGGCATGTCCCCAAAGCAAAATGCCGTAGGACATAAGACTGTGGAAATACGCATAATATACTAGTCTAGCCGTATTAACATCCGTAATTGACCTGATTTTTCTAATCGCAAAAACTGCAGAACTGAGTCTACTCGATAAGGTAGCTATATGGGGCGCCCATTGGAGATTGGCATCTAAGGTAATGCCAAGAAAGGTAGTTGAATTCACCAAGTCCATTATCTCCCCACTTAATGTTACATTGGTTTGTACTTGCTTAACATTAGGTAGTGTAAATCTAATCAATTTAGTTTTATTGCAGTTAAGTAACAAATTATTGACACTAAACCAATGTACCATCTTTGAAAGAGCATTGTTTACTTCGTCAGAAATCATTTGTTGTCGCTTAATTTTAAATATTAAAGAAGTATCATCGGCAAACAATACTATTTCATGCTTATCCTTCATGAGAAAAGGTAGGTCATTTATGTAAACGAGGAAGAGAAACGGACCCAGAATGGAATGGAACCTTGAGGCACCCCCATTTTTATGTTGGTACCAGAGGAACTTTTATTATTTACAATTACCTTTTGTGTTCTGTTATTTAGGTAAGATGCTAATAGTTTAAGTTCTGTGCCCCTGATACCATAGTGATGTAATTTCCTGATCAATGTTGCGTGTTGAACACAATCAAAGGCCTTGGACAAATCACAAAATACACCTAAGGCATCCTGCGATTCATCCCAGGCTGTATAAATATGTTTCAGTAGGTGAACTCCAGCATCAGTTGTAGATCGCCCTTTAGTAAATCCATACTGCTGACTATGGAGCAACTGATGCTTGTTAAAAAAAACTAAAATTTGATTAAGAATGATCTTTTCAAAAATTTTACTAAGTGTTGGGAGTACTGAAATCGGTCTAAAGTTTGAGGGGTCAGATGCGACACCAGATTTAAAAAGTGGTAGAATTTTACTATGCTTCATTAAATCAGGAAATACACCACATTCAATACAATCATTGAAAATTACCGCTAAGATAGGTGCAATTATTTCTATAACATATTTAATCGTTTTAACCGACATGCCCCACAAGTCTGTAGTATTTTTGACATTAATAAGCTTGAAAGCACCTATAACATCTTTGGAGCAGATGGAATGAAATTTAAAAAGAATATTATTTTCTTTCACATAATTTTCGAGTAAGGATTCAGCGACAGTAGGAGACGATATGAGGTTTTTAGTTGTCGTAACTGGAATATTGGCAAAAAAATTCTCAAAAATATTTGCAACCTCCCTGTCAGTATTGATAATTTTATTGTCAATACACAATGAATGTATTGAATTACAACTTTTACTCCTTCCAGTTTCGTCGTTAATTACCTTCCACGTCATTTTGATTTTATTATTACATCTTGCAATTTTATTTTTAATATTTAAAGCTTTAGCTGCTGTACATACTTTTTTAAATATTTTTGAGTATGATTTCAAAAAGTTTTTATGTGATTCGCTAGTATTGTAAGCCTTTTCATTATAGAGCTCGTACAATCTTTGTCTACTTTTATAAATTCCTACAGTCGCCCATTCATTAAAAGTTCCTCCATTTTGTACATTAACTGTTTTTGTTTTAGGTGTAAATATGTTGTTAAACTCTTATTTAATAAGCTGAAACAATTTACTAAATAACTTGTTAGGATCTTTATTATAGTCTATTTGTAATAGTTTAGTTGTAATATTACACCTAAAGTTCTCAATACGTTTTGTAGTCATAGGAACAAACATTACTTTTCCATTACTGATATTTTTTAAAGTCAACTCAAAGGATGCTTGTAATCCACAATGATCTGAACTCAGGTAATTTATTATTGATTTGCTATGGTGAATTACATTACAAAATATATTATCTATGCATGTAGCCGTTGAGCATGTTATTCTAGTGGGCTCCATGAATAGATTTTCGAGGCTATAAGATTTCAACAATGAAAGGAATTTGACAGTAGTGAAATTATTTTCTAGCAAGTTAATATTAAAGTCACCACATACAATTATATTTTTGTTGGATCTACATACTTTTGTCAGTACTTCTTCCATGATTTCTTCAAATATGTCATACAATCCACCACAATAATAAGGCGCTCAAGTTCCACACAGGCTATCTCAGTAGTACGCTCAACAGAGAGACTTACAATATCTTTTCTTTCTTTATATTTTATCCATTTATTTAATAATATTAGAGAACCACCTCTTATTGATTATTCTCTGCTGAACGTACTCACAACCTGGTGATTGCTGAAGTTAAACATAATTTCTTGTTTTGCTAACCAATGTATTATTGAATTATTTCTTAAAAGCCATAATAGTAATATACAAAGTATATTAATATTATGGCTTTTAAGAAATAATTCAATTTCTAGGTCTTTGCCTGCCATACCTTGAATATTCTGATGTACCAGGTTTATATTACAAGTTTTTTCTTTACACTTATTGTTTATAATTTTGGTGGGTAAGTGAACAGGGTTTATATTATTACAAAAGTATGTATTGCAAGAGGCTGCCTCTATTGTCTTGTCATTTGTCAAATCTAACAGAGAGTACTAATACTTGCAATATAGTTGTAGTTTCTAAGATTAGTTTCATATTATAGGAAATACCAAAATGTCTATAAAGTAAAAATACCTGTCTATAAAGTATTTCTTAAAATATTAAAACATAGGTACATGAGAAATGTTTTTATTAACAGACTAGCTGTTGCCCGCAGCTTCGCCCGCGTTAACTTAGATTTACAGCCGTACCCGAATTGATGATGATTATTTTTATAGCCTAAGTTACTCCTTATGATATCAGCTATCTGCCAGTGAAAGTCCCATAAAAATCGGCCTAGCCGTTTCAGAGATTAGCCGGAACAAACAGACAGACAACAATTTTAAAAAAGGCTATTTTGGTATACCGTGTAAACATCCATGTGCATTGATTAAAAAGCGGTTATTTTAATATTACAAACAGACACTCCAATTTTATTTTTCTGTATAGATGGACACATATTTTCCTCATGGGTCAGTCATCACGATACGGTGTAAGCATTTTGGACTTTACAAGTTGAAAGGAGACAATGTTGTACGATGTGAAAACGGAATTTGGTCAACTAAAATGCCTACATGCGTTCCTACCTCAGTCCTCACGAACTACACAGGTAATATATTCGGTTTTTATTGGTTTTGTATCTCTAACATGTATATTATGTACTGTATATTTTATAATATAATATCTATGGACGCTTTCACACCACGTCAATCTGGTCCCGTAGTAAGTACTCGAAGAACTTGTGTTACGGGCACCAGACAACGGAAATATATTTAATACTTTTATACTATACATATATTTAAGATTTTTATTATATAATACACATATTTAATACACATCCATGACCCAGGAACACAGAAAACATTTTTTGTTCCCTGGCGGGATTCGTACCCGCACCTTCCGGCTTGAGCACCAACGCGCTTACCACTGAGCCACAGAGGTCGTCCTTGCACGTGTATAAAATTTCGATATTACTTATCACAATTTAACTTATTTTAATCATCAGCAGCTACAACTTTTATATGTCTCAGTGCTGGACTCAGATCTACTCTCCGGGTTTAGGTGCATGGGGAAATCTGGAAAAATCCATTTTTGGTGCTCCAGGTTAGGATTGAATCAAACTCTTTCATTTCAAGGCCGAGCATATATCCCCTAGAGTCTAGACTATCTTGTACTATGCATTTGACTAATACACATAATATAGTTACATCTCTCAAATTATATTTATTTTCGCCTACCTATGTTGCCTAGCTTTTTAGTGTGAGACTTATGGCAGGAATATAATTAAAGATAGTATTAAGGTTATGGATTATAACTCATGTACCAAAAATATTTGTATGCTATAGCGCGGTAGATTCATACTTAAAATATTGTATGTCACATCCTATATTTTAATAATAATGATAATAGTTACCATCCAGTATATAAAGATAATATCCTAGTAGATACATAATGTTAAGCATATACAAGTTTTCCGTATAACGTTGTTAATTTTTGTTCTACGACAAAAAGTTAAAGAACCAAAATGGAAAAAAAAATTCAATAGGTATGCGCCGGTAAATGTGGAAACAATTTTTCGCGCGACGAATAGTTTACCCGGTAAAGCTAAACAACTTTTGTGGGATGCAAATTTTCTAAGATGGCGGCCGGTGGACAAGGGTTGTAACCCCACAAACTTTTTAGATTTCGCTCCTCTCCCCCACAACATTCAAAAAAAAAAAAAAAACGCTGCATCAGACTTTTACACCAAAAACCCAAAAAAAAATTAACATTATAATGGACTAAAAATAAAATACAATGTCAAATCCTTGCAGTGATAGTAACCTAAGAGCATGGTCTACTAGTTTATAACGGCCTTCGTTTATGGAAGCGCATCCGTGATATGACCACTATAAAGATTGACGGGTGTAATCCGAGCGGATGAAGCTCTTTATATATAAATCGCCTTCGTACGTCATGGTGTTACGCTCAAAATACATCTACTTGTATGAAGAAATAATTTTCTCGATGCACTTTTGCGTAGTAGCATTTTTCGAATGTTCTAAGTAGGATTTGTTCAAATTATGCTGGATTGTAATTGGTTGGATTCTTTTGAAAGTCGTACAATACTTACTGTAGTTGCCCTATTTGATACTACTGTATTAGCCTGTAAAATATTATGTTTTTATGTTGCATTCATATAAATGCTATATTAAATTTGTACTTTAATATAACATTCTATCTGATTTCTAACAAAAATTTTCGGTGTTCTTAATATCTGAGTGTGTAGGTATCGTTCTTTTCATATTCATCGCTCATCACTGGTGTCTAGTATTAGAGAACGATTATTCTTTTACGTGCCCAAAGTTTTTGCCATATTATGTTGCTCTCTCGTAAATTCGAATTTTAATGAATATTAAGACTGATTCAAGAAGAAGATCATCATCATCATCATCCTCTATCCGTCCACTGCTGAACATAGGCCTCCCTCAATGAACGCCAAGACGGCCGATCCCTTGCCACTCGCATCCAACACGGACGGCCACTGTACGGAGATATACCGTAATACTGACAAATAATTCCTAGCTTACTAGGGCTAGGTTAAGTGCTTTAAATGATTTTTTTTTCAGCCGGCGCGCCGCCTACCATTCAGTACATAGCAGTAACGGGATCGGCGATCGTGGAAACGACTGGAGAATTGTATGTGTACCCTGGAAGTACCGTGTGGCTTGACTGTCTCTGGCCTAGAGGCCTGGGAGAGCCCGATTGGAGCTGGACACAGTCTTCTAAACATTTATCTGGTAAATGCTCAAACATCTATTTTATCAGCTTCGTTATTTTGATTTATAAAAATAATAATAATATCCATCATTAGAGAGAGAGAAGGGCAGGACAGGCACTATCCCCACCATGGTTCAGGCCTTGACGTGGCGGCGGGGCTCAGTAACCTAGGGTGAGCCCAACACCTTGGGCGAAGCTAATTGAGCCGAGGGGGCTCTTTGTACTCCTTTTATAAGAAGAGGAGACAAAAGAGCAAGGGGCAAGGAGTGAGGATGGGAACCTCACCCCATTGTACTGTCCCGACGTTGGGAGGGGTTGTTTTGTGGTGCGGGACAACCCCTCTGTGGACGTGGTGTCGGTCCCTTGCGGGACTGACTAGCCGTCGAGGTGCCCTGTTAGCTTAACAGATCCGGGGCACCTCACCAAGGCGGCATTGGTGGCACTCGCCGGGTTTTAGTGGGTAGAGCTGCGTCCATTTACCACCTTTCGGGCGCAGCGAGTCCCACATACCCAACTGGGGAGACCCACTCCCCAGGCGGGATCCCTCAGAGCATTTCCCGGCGTAAAAGGAAAAAAAAAGGACAGGCACTATAATAATTACTGACACAGAGACTGATGTTAATCTTATGTATCAGGATGACAAAACATGAATGAGTTGGCACGTCTGCCACTTTGCCTATTCAACGAAGATAATGTGTAAATTTATAACACCCGCCTTTATTTATAGGGGTTTAAAAAAACGTAAATTTCGCAGGTTGGGCGACGGACGCGGGTGAGATAGATCTGCATTATCGTCTGACGCTGACCAAAGTGTCCGCGCGACACAACGACAATTTCACTTGCACCTCACCTGGCGGACACACCAATACCATCACTATTAAAGTTGTTAGTGAGTTTGATGTATATATATATTGGTAACCACTTTTACAGAGCCTCAACTAGGATGATCCCACTGCTGGTCTGTCTCCTCTTAATCTGAAGGGGAATATAGTATAGTAGGAGTAACTTTCGATTCATATTTATATTAAAATTGTTACGGGTGGTTACCGCGTTTACAAATTTATTGAGGTCCCGATATTTCGGCAATGTTTCAATCACCATGATCACGGGGAGACTCTCCCCATGACCCCCGGAGTCATGCCGATTGAGTGGGGAGACTCTCCTCATGATCCCACAATATTAATATGAATAGTGATCGCGTTTGTTTAAAACAATATATAACTTTCGATCTCTTTATACTTTCTAATAGTAATCATAAAGATTTGTAGGTTACAAAAAATATCTCATAGTTACCAAATTTGTATTTGTTTATTCATTGTTTATGATTAGATCTTAAAAGAATATCAAACAGTAGTATTTTTAATTTTATAATGGACAGAGACATTTTAGAAAGGTATAAGAGTTATGACAAAATTACAATTTTCAGTTATAAGGAATAAAGATCAAATTCCACCTCTGCAGGACCGTTTGGGAATGTAATATCAAGTATTTTTACATATAAGTACAAATTTTATATATATATATATATATATAAATCTTATTTTTGTATTGTTTCAGATATAGTGTGTCCGCCATTAAACGTGTCTTCATCACATGTGCATCAGTTTGCCCAGGGCACGCGGCTGGGCAATGCCGTGCACTTCAGCTGCCAACCGGGCTACCATCTTAATGGATCGTCTGTTGTCTACTGCATGGGTGATGGTAAGATACATCACGGTTACTAATCTCACTTTGAATTGTAATCATACTATATTTGACTGGCCTGTTGGTCTAGACTCTAGTGGTTAGTGACCCTGACTGCTAAACCAGAAGGTTGTGGGTTCGATTGCCACCCAGGACAAATGTTTGTGTGATGAGCATGATCATTTGATCTGTGTCTGGGTGTAGTTTATCTATAATATGTATGTATTTAGAAATACACAAGTATGAATCAGTTGTCTGGGTGCCATAAGAACAGGCTCTGCCTAGTTTGGGATCAGATGGCTGTGTGTGAGTTGTCCCAACATATTATTTATTATACTTGTGAATTATGATATTGTTTTGAAGTTATCATGCCAGATAACTACCGTAGGAGTCAAGGTCGATGGTATAAAACTCGAAAAAAGCTAGTTAATATAAGGAATCAAATTGATTGAATCATGTTATAAACATGTATGTAAATTATCAGATAATAGTCTTTTTGACTCAACTTAGTCACGACCAGCCATTAATGTCTCGGTATTCTCTGTACTTATTTCCATCAAACAGCTTTGCTATGTTTCGTTTAGAAAAAACACGATCATGGGGGAGATCAGAAAGCTCGTTAGTCGCCTAGAACATAGAAAAATAGTTTTTTCCTCCAAATTGTATTGATGCCTTCCAGGTCGTTGGTCCTCCCAGCCGCCGACGTGTGTGGAGACATTTTGTCCGATGCTCAGGTCGCTTGGACCACACCTAAGTGTGGTTGAGTACAACTCGTCATTCGGCGGGCGCGCTGTGTTCGCTTGCTCGTGGGGCTACCGGCTGATAGGAGCTCCGGGGCTCGAGTGCGAACACGACGGTCGATGGTCGGGAGAGATACCTCATTGTATACGTCAGTATTTTTTTGTTTTAATTTTTTTATCTTTTTTCAACCATTTTTAAACAATATACTTAGAAAATAATATTATTTGACATTATGATATTCAGAAAATAATTACCTACCTAAATCCTAATTGCAATTATAAGATTTCAAAAATGTATTTATACCTACCTTAGAATAATTACACTATAGAAGGTCAGTCTTCATACATGCGCTCTGTCAAAAATGAAGCACTAAATCGATTCAATGTTGCCAGTGGTGGTGAAGTTTTCCCGAAAACGGGAAATGATTCGGCCGCTGATAACAATTTGTTATAGCAATAATAATTAATACATAAATAGCTATCTGTGTGCATATCTATTTATGTATTAATTTATAACAACTTTACATAACCATGCTCATACTAGCTATATTATTATTTAAAGTTGTTATATTACAAGAATGTTTATTTTAATATGAAACGAATAAAAATAATAATAAATAAAAAAATTAATAAAATAAAAATATTTTTATTCAATGTTTTACGTCAAATTAGCTTATTGAACGTCAAATGACGTGAATGTTAGATGGACCCATTAAAGTTTAACTTAAAAGGCTCTTAAGTTTTCCATAATTTGATCTCTGGCTAAATGATGGCTTATGATAAGATATGGAATATTTTGTTCAACATAGTTATGGTAGTCAAAAAATCAAAATCATTTTTTTTTTATTCAAAATAGTACTAATTATTTTGAACGTCAATTGAATCTTCCACCGCTTCCAAAGTAAGCCCACTGAGAAGAACCGGCGAAACAAACTCAGTGAAACTAATCTTTTCAATAGTATACAATATAGGTACATAATATGATATA
This sequence comes from Helleia helle, assembly GCA_963853865.1. Classification (NCBI taxonomy): domain Eukaryota; kingdom Metazoa; phylum Arthropoda; class Insecta; order Lepidoptera; family Lycaenidae; genus Helleia; species Helleia helle. The sequence goes on from OY971420.1 coordinate 16,906,126, forward strand.
ATTTTACATAGAAGCCTGGTAGGAAACGCCTTTTTAATAAATTATTTTATTTTGTAGTATCCTTTACCACACAAACTTTCTTTAACAGTTTTTTTTTAATTATTTATTGATAGGTTTTGAACGTTTTCTGGGATCCTATTGTAGAAACGTATACATTGACCCATAAAAGAATTACTGACCTTATGTAGCCTAAAATATTCCACCACAAGTTTATGTTTGTTCCTTGTATTTTTATTGTGATTATCGCATTATCGCATTATCAAATAATAATAGTAATCAATAAAATATACATTTTTATATTTTTTTATTGGCATGAAACAGAGTAGTAATGTAAAGTTGTTGTATAACTATTTAAACTTGTAACTTCTCATAATATAAACGCGAAAGTTTGTATGTATGAATGTTTGTTATTCTTTCACTGTTTGTATATGATATCGTTAAATCACACAAACACATTAATTAGAGAACGTGTCATGTAGCTACCTACGTAAATATCAGTAGCAAATGTTTTAAAATTAATCAGTGGGGGAAATAGTCAGTAAAAATATTTTCACAATCGGGCCACACTGAGCATTGAAAAAAAAAATGTTTTTATTTAAACCTATTTAATTACAAAATACTACGAAATATTGAAAGATTTCCTGTGAAAAGTGATGTTATTCCACTTATTTTATTTTTCAGATGTGTTGTGACATAATTTAATTGCACAAATCGTCATAATTATTTATTTTACGGAGACACGTTTGGCGCGGTTTGACATAGACTACTACGTAACTTCCTGGCGCTTGGGGCCATAATGGCTCCATGTGAGTTGCTTCAAAATGGCCGCGCAGACTAGGTTTCTACAGTGTAATTATTCTAAGATTTATACCTAATATTGGCCCTTTTTCATAATGTTGATGTGAAACGCTTACTGACGCGCTCTAGCAATTAAATCGACTCGAATGCTGTGAAGGCAATACGATGTTATGCCGCTCGCGCATATGTTACAAAAAAGTCTATAGATCTACAAATTTAAAAATGCAATATTTATTTTCAGCCATCTACTGTCCTGATCCGCTTATACCAGAAAAAGGTAGACTTTTAACTCAAGCTGCGTCGAAAGATGGAAAGTATCCAGTCGGCGATCTTATAATATACTCTTGCGACGAAGGATACGAGATTGTTGGTGAGGCGTCTATTGTTTGCACCGAGAATGGATTCTGGTCTCACCCGCCGCCATTTTGTCTTCTACCATCAGAGGTCACGAAAACAGATACAATATATGTTGATAACACCACACTAGTCCATGCGGATGAATAAAATGGTTAACTTATGAAATGTCATATACAGGATTATATGTAAAACACCAGAAACTTCGGAGGACTATCTAGGCTTACGAGGTTGCTGGTGCATGCAGATAACATCATAAACAACAAGGTTTGTTCTAGTACTTTCGATAATTGGTTAGTTTTTATTTTCTTACAAAAAATAATATTAATCTTATTGTCTGCTTGAATATTATTAACTCTACGCGCATCGCAAAGATTAGTAAAAAAAAAGACCTGAAGTTTCTCCGAAAAAATCGGTTGTCTGTAAAGTCGGTTTACTGACGATAGTTGAACGTGACAACGTCATAAGAAAATGGAACGCCTCACAGCGAGGTAACGCCGCATGCGTCAAGTTTTTTCCTTCTTGCAGCCGGCTCCATCGAATTAAGAATTTAAGACCTTGTCATGTCAAAACTCAATCGCGAAAGACTCGCTGAGTACATGCTCGAACGAGTCAATTCCGATCCAACATTCACGAAACACATTGTCGCAATCACATTTATTGATGACGAGAATGTAGGCTTACGAGTTAGACATGCAAACTAATTAACAATCTTCGTAGTGGCGCCAAAGTCATGTTGACTGTTTTCTTTAACTATCGCGGTGTTGTGCACTCGGAATTCTTGCCAGAAGGTTAAACGATAAATAAAGAATATTATTAGAGCTATAAGCGCCGTTTAAAAAAGCAAATTCGGCCAGATTGAAAGCAATTTCTAGAGTTTTGCACCACGACAATGCGCCTTCGCACAAGACCACCATTCTGAACAATTTTTTGGCCAAAAACTCAACAAATACCATCGAGCTTATTCGATGACGACGACCACGCGATAGTTTTTTGTGCATAATACATAAGCCAAAGTTAACCCTAGGCTAGGAGCGACTGCCGAGTGTAGGTATGAAAAGTGAGGTACATACATTGGTGGCATGGCAGTGCTAGTGAGAAACATGGACCTACAAATTTCACGACAGCTCAATTAAACCTAAAAAATCATTTTTATTTAATATATTGAGAGTTATACGTCAAAAGACGTGGAACATACGTTACTGCTTATAGCTAACTTATCCTGCGAGGTTGCTGGTGTTTTACGATTAAGCATGTACCTACGAGCGAGTAAAATAGTTTAAAGTTTAAACCATTACCTCTAGGTGTAGAAATAATAAAAATTCTCAATTAAACATTAATGATCTCTAAACATAAGTACAAATCATAATATAAATTATTATATTTCACATACTATTGTTGACGCATGTATTTATATTCAGATGTTTATTTATGTACTGTTATAATTTATGATTAATAGGTTTTTCAAAATAACTAGACTGTATTATTTCTTTATATTTTTTATTGTAGCTAAGTTAGCTGTGCCATATCAGTGCAAAAAATAAATAAAAATGTATGGAATTGATTCCTCAAACTACTAATAGGTACTCACTTACTCCATTAAGTAATAGTTACTTTAAAATTGATGTAAACTTATAGTAAAATGGTTGTGTAATATTATAAATATTACATGATCTAGAAAAACAACATTGTAAAATATACCAACAAGGAGCAGGGATTGTAAAGTTTGCTATTGTTATATAATGTTAATTTTCTAATAACAGATTAGTTACATTCTCGTCAAATAAAAGTTGCTTTATAATCAAATATTATATACCTTGTAGACAAAGAAGGGCCATATAAAAAGTCATATTCCTATCACCGTCAAAGTTTAAACAACTCATCTGTGGTATTTTATGTTCTATCGATAAGTATATTCGAGCTATAAATATAATATTATATTGTATTTAGAGCTAAGAAAATAGTAGAATGTATATTCAATACATACATTATTTTAATTACCAAAGAGTATTACTGTTTTAATGATTAACTTGTTTTGGTTTAAGTACAATACATGATGCAAACATACATTTTTTTAATAAAAATATTAAAATGAAAATTATTAGTTTTAATTATTCCAAGAATGAGATAGTAGGTTCAATGTAATATAACAAAATAATTCGTAAGTACCAGATGTTATTACTTGGTATGTTAATAAATCCTTATCCAACAAATGGAGAAATATGATAATATCAAACAAGTGCAAGTGTGCACCGTTGCGATTAAAGGCGCGCATCTAGTATCTACCGCAGCGCACGAAGAGACTACGTACGTGTGTCAAGCTTCGTTTTGCAAAGAAGTGTATGTGATTGTGTCGTGTCCACTACCCAAAATCACGCTTAGCATCAATTGACGTCATTGTTACATTCTGTGCTTGCTATAATAGGCGCTTACAGGCTTTAGAGCATGTACAATGTACGTACTCTAAGAGAACACTGATTTGTAGAACAAGCCGTGTACAGCACGCTGTGCATAATAGCATGCAGTACACGGCTTGTTCTACAAAGAGTGTGCCATTTCAGCTACGTGGATACATTTGTTTGACAGCGTGGGTCACGTAAAGTTAATTATGCATAACGTGTCCGTGAACTGCAGAAAACACGTGCACAAAGGCTAGGCCTTTCCGTACGTCGTGTCTGTAGCGTGTTCCACGCCACGCTACAGATTTACATCGTTAATATTCGTTTTAATAAAAAAATATAGAGTGGAGTGGAAGTATCATAGCGTGCGGATGTATTTTTTTGGTTTCCAGTTCATTAATTGTTATTTTGTGTTTTGTTTATTCGGAGCAGCTTTCTATGGTGTTCATTTTAAAAACTTATCCGTATGTATTGTGATTGGTTGGCGAGTATTGTTAGAGAACTGTTCTGGATCGTTTTTCTAAAGTGGGAGTGTTCTGGTGGTTTTCTACAGTGTTTGTTTAAAAAAAAAACAATCTGTGTAATATATAATGTGATTCGTTGGCGAATATTGTGGTGGACTGTTCTGGATGGATTTAATGGGAAGTGATAGTTGATTGATGGGGGCTAGAGCGGTGGAGCCGTGCTCCCGCCGTTTCTCCAAAGCAAAGACAATATATTGTTAACAGAAGATATTGAAAATTTCGTTGGGTTTTTCGGGTGACGTCGAGTGTGAACACAAGTGTCTTCGAAGTTTCCCGGTGTTTTTATTGATAATATTCGTCTATTTGCTGTTGATTTGCGCTACTGATTCGTGTTGGTGTTGGTATATATCTGTTGTGCCGTGAGTGTAAATATATTGTGTTTGTTCTATTAATATTAGGTAAGAATCATGGATGACCCGCACGATCCCGGGGGAGGACCACGTGCGCCCCACTCGCAAAACCTTTTTTCTCAGATGGATATTGATTCATCCAATCCCATAAAACGACCACCACAATCTGAGGAAAACATTCCCCCTAAAAAAACTATAACCAATCCTTCACAAACTTCGCCGTCGATTCAGTCAACGTACATACATCCCGATTTTGTTGAACATAAGACCCGTTACTCCCCGTGAAGATGACATTGCCCCTTTTCTAGTGCACGTTAGTAAGACGGTAACAGATGTGTCTGCTGGTACCACCTTGAAACCCATCAAATTCGGACACTTTTTATTTAGAAACAACATAAAAAATGTAATCCAAGATGGTGTGAAACGCATTGGCTGCAACAGGGTTTCAGTGGAATTTAAATCCGCTGCTGCGGCTAACGCTTTTCTAGAACACCCAGCACTTCAGCCGGTTAAATTTGAAGCGAACATCCCATCTTATAATGTTACTCGAATGGGAATTGTGCGTGATGTTCCAGTAGAATGGACATTAGAGGAGCTGGTCCAATCGGTAGAAGTTCCTGCTGGCTGCGGTGCAGTCATTAAAGCACGCCGTTTGAATAGGAAGAAGATAGAAAACAATGTCCCTACCTGGATACCTACCCAATCCGTAGTCTTAACCTTCTCTGGTCAAAAGCTTCCAAATCGTATTTTCTGTTTTTTTACGTCACTCCCTATTGAAGTATATGTCCTCCCCACTATCCAGTGCAACAAGTGCTGCCGATTCGGCCATATTTCAACCCAGTGCCGATCCGCCCCTCGCTGCTTTATTTGCTCCCAATCACACGAAGGATTTTTTTTTTATGTTAGTTGGATAGGCAAACTGGCAAACGTACCACCTGATGTTAAGTGGTCGACGTCGCCCATGAACATAAACTAGTAGACCTGGAACGAGCCCAGGCAACTCATTTATGTGTTGCCTTTCCTGAGACATAAGATGTTAAGTCTCGGTGCCAGTAATTACACTGCCTGTCTTGCCCTTCTCTCCGAAACACAGCAAGGCTATTTCACGGGAGAAATAAGCAAGATGGTGGTACCCATGCAGCCGGGAGCGCGGCATAGCGCTTCCCTCCCACCGGTAAAGAAAAAAAAAATTACCTGCTCTAAGTCATCACCACTATGCCTGTTCTGTTCCGGCCCCCACTCTGCCATTGACACATCCTGCCCAGAGAACAGTCGGCAAAAATCAATCAAATTAGTTATGTCACAGGAAAGCATTTCATATTCAGAAGCATCGGCTAGGTTCTCACAGGTGAGAAGATCATTTGCAGATACTGCCCGAATGATTCCATCATTTTCGTCCACGTATCTCCCAACAATTCACACTGACCCCTCTCAGCCACCCCATTCCAATTCTCAACCCTCTTCTTATAAGAAGACTGTTACTATAGTTCGACGCCCTTATTCTGCTGCCCTAAGCCCAGGCTACGATAGAGAAGCCCACCGTCGTATTGTAGATACCCCAGCCTCTACCACCCCCAATGGATGCGCTCTGTTATCCCCCAACCCCCCTCAACAAGAAAATCTACTAGAACTTCTCTTGTCCACCCTCATCAACATCATTTCGAAAATGAATGATGTGGCCCTACCGAACAACGTCTATCAAAAACTGACTCAGCTGATTTCGATTTTCAACAATGTTCCCAACAATCCTACAGTGGAACTGCCGCAGTATTAGATTAAAAAAAGCTGAACTGATTTTTCTCATAAATAAGCATAACCCCTTGATTTTTGCTGTCCAGGAGTCACGCCTACTCCCGGGCTCCCGCTTCAGGGTACCTGGTTTTGCGTGCCTCCAGGGTAGCTGCATTTTAGTATCGAAATCCATCCCATATTCCCAGATCACCCTCCCTCCACATGACAGTGACTGCTTCAATGTAGTGGCTGTTAGAGCCTTAGGTATATCCTTTTTATCTGTTTATATACCTGATCCTAACATGTCCATCCTAACAAATCTATTCTCAATCATTGGTGCCCTCCCCCCTCCTGTTGCTGTATTGGGTGACTTTAACATCCACCACACTTCATGGGGTTGTTATTATAATGATTCCCTATCCTCCTCCTTCCTTGACCTAGTTGATGACTACAACCTCTGCATCCTCAATGACGGCTCCCCCACACGCAGAGTTCTTCCTGGCCAGAACCCAAAATCCGCTGTAGACCTTTCTCTATGCACTCCAGCCACCTCCGCTCGCCTCACATGGTTTACGCTGTGTAATACGCATGGCAGTGACCATTTCCCCATCGTGATGTCCTTTCCTGACTCCACTAATTATATACTCCCCCCTCGCAATCTTCGACTTAAATTTAATTTGTCTAAGGCTGACTGGACCCATTTCTCTCAGTCTGTGGACGCTTTTTTGGCTAACCTTCCCCCAGTCTCCCATGAGAACACCCATTCTGCTTACTCCATCTTTAGGAATGCTTTACTTTCAGCAGCAGAGATAGCGATTCCTACTAAAAATTCTTCTAGGGGTAAAATCCCATCATTTCCCTGGTGGGACTCTGACTGTTCTGATTTATGTAAACAACGTAAAGAAGCCGAGAAGGAGTATGGGTTACACATGTCTCCAGCTAATTACATAAAATATAAAGAAGTAGCTGCAAGGACAGTCAGAACACTATCCGAACGAAAGAGACTGGACTGGAATATGTTTTGTGAGTCTCTTTCTCCCAGTTCCCGCCCTTCCTTGGTCTGGAAGAATGTCAGGAGATTTCGCGGATCCGTATCTGTAGACCACAATTCTTCTTCCAACGACCCATCGATTTGGATCGATTCATTCTCATGTCAACTTGCTCCCCCTTATGTCCCCACCTTAGATGAATCCTCTTCCCTTCCCCCTCCGCTCACACCTACTCGTAATACTCTTGAGGTCCCTTTTTCTCTGGACGAACTCAATGCAGTTTTGGAGTCTCTTAAGGACTCGTCCCCGGGAGTTGATGGAATACCTTATTCATTCATTATCAAATGTAGCTCTACGTCCAAATTAATATTTTTAAACATATTAAATAATATTTATTCTTTAGGAACCCCTCCAGATGAATGGAAAACTCAAATAATCGTCCCTATCCTCAAACCAGCAAAGCCTAGTAATGAGTCAAGTAGCTACCGTCCCATCGCCCTATCATGTACCATGAGCAAAATTTTAGAACACCTTGTTAAAAATAGATTGGAGTGGATGGTGGAGAGTAGAGGCATCCTCCCTGCAAGTCAATTTGGCTTTAGGAAGGGATTGAGCACCATGGATAGTGTGGGTTGCCTAGCAACGGAATATACGCATTGCTCTTTCTAAAGGGAATCCTTGGTTGGGGTGTTTCTTGACATTGCATCCGCATACGATAATGTCCTTCTTCCTGTACTCAGGCAAAAAATGCTCCAGCTGAGTATCCCAGAGAAGATATGGTTAACTTCATATCTAATCTACTTTCCGCTAGAGGCATTTTAATTTCATCCCAAAATTTACTTAATTTACTTCCTCCTAGACTTCTATGGAAGGGCCTCCCTCAGGGATCAGTTTTAAGCCCATTACTTTACAACTTGTATACCTACGACCTAGAACTTTCTGATAATTCATTCTGCAATGTACTACAATATGCGGATGATTTGGCTCTATACGTCTCAGCCAAGGACTTAGGGGATGCCTTTGCTCGCTTCAACTCCGCTATTAACTATCTCCATGACTGGTTAGGTAATCATGGTCTATCCCTTTCAGTTGAGAAGAGCAGTGTAGTGACATTCTCTCGCATGCGATCTATTCCCGACGTCATTGTCTCATTTGATAGCAAAATATTCCCAGTGCGAGACTCAGTAAAATTTCTCGGGATCGTTCTTGACTCGCGTATGACTGGTGTCCAACACATTAACCACATCATCAAAAAGTGCGAAAAAAACATCCATATCCTTCGCTCCCTGTCAGGCGTATGGTGGGGATCACACCCCTATACACAAAAGCTGTTATATAACGCCTTGATACGCAGCCATTTTGATTATGGCACCCACATGCTAGAACCTTGTAATAAGTCTGCCTTAACCTCATTGGACAGGGTCCAATCAAAGTGTCTGCGTATTATAATCGGAGCAATGAAGTCTTCCCCCATCAACACCCTTCAGGTCGAATGTGCAGAGCCCCCCTTGCACCTGAGGAGACAGTACTTATCGGACAGATTCATCTACAAAAATTTTCAGCTTTCCAACCACCCCCTTATTTCAAAGTTACATACTCTTTCGGAACACATCTCTTTCAACAGTTACTGGAGCCATAAGTCCCACCCATGCCTCTTCACCAGTTTTGTTAGGTTTATCAGCTTCCCCTGTCCGTCTATCAATGTAGGTTAAATCCTTTATTCCTCACACCTTATAATGCAATTCTATACTGCCCCGACATTGTTCTAAATATCGGAATAAACAAAGACGACCCTGGTGCAAACGCCAAATTTAACTCTGTCGTTAATAGTAGGTGGAATGGCTGGCATACTATGTTCACTGACGCATCAAAAATAAAAGCTGACGGCTGTGTAGGCTTCGCTGTCTGGATACCGGAGTACAGCATCATTTTAAACTTTAAGTGTCCCCCTCAAGCCTCGGTTTTTACAGGAGAGGCGCTAGCTGTCCTTGAAGCCTTGACGTGTATAGAATCACAAAAGCTACACAAGACGGTGATATTTACTGACTCTAGAAGCTGCCTACAGGCTATCCTTGCAAACCAATTCAGATCCAAGTCAAAATTCCCTTTTGTTTTAAAAATCAAAGAGATTATTTTTTGGTGTTACATGTCTGGCATAAAAGTCACCCTAGCTTGGATCCCGGGACATAGCGGTATAGTGGGTAATGAGGGAGCTGATCAGTGTGCTAAGGATGCCACGACAACAGGTAGTGATACTCATTACACATCCTATGCACAAGATCTAACGTCTCTAGCCAGGGCCAATCTCGTATCGTGCTGGAATGAAGCGTGGAATCTTTCGAAACGCACTAAAGGTAAATATTACGCGGATGTTCAAGATTCATTGCTCGTTCGGCCTTGGTTTTTTAAATATAGGAAAGCCAACAAGAGGGTCACGACCACAATATGTAGGTTAAGATTAGGTCATGCTTGTACCCCGGTTCACCTAGCTAAAATAAGAGTCAAGGATAGCTCCCTCTGTGAATGTGGGCTCGACGAGGGATCAGCAGAACACATTTTTTTTAACTGCCCTAGGAGACCGTCCCTTTACGAAGTGCTACCGGACACTATCCCCAGACCGACGAATTTCAAAGCCTTGTTGGGCCTTGTACATACACCTTTTGTAAATATTTTATGTGAATATGTTAACCAGAATAACATTAGACTATAAGTTGTTTGTCCTTACTAACCTTCTAACAATCTGTTTTTTTATATATATTGTTTGTCTTGTTTTAGGTAAGTAACTCAACAGTCGATTACTTTGTAAAATAATAATTGACCTTGTGCAATCACGAAGCCCACCCAACAAACAAGAGCCCAAACCACACCTAAAGACATCCGGGCATAACCAAAACCACAGACCAAGCCCTATAAACTGGATTTTGGCGAAATCAAAAAGGACCGCCATTATAAAAGAAATTGAATTGAATTGAATTACTTTTAACATCACAGACGTGGCAGCATGGCCTCAGGTCTTAGCCGGTTCCAACAGGAACAAAAGTACCAAGAAAAATAATATATGTGTCAAATTTGATTATACCGGAACTAAGTACCGGAATGCCGGATGGATTTGAAAATGTTTCTAAATACTATCAAGTTTTATCTAGAACGATATTAATAACTAAAAGTTTCTAGTTAAGAATTTTGGACTCTTGATCACGTGTAGCGGAACTTTTTATAAAGTTTAATAATACTTTTTCCGCTTGTTTAAGTCAGATAAAATCTTAAATTCCGATAATTCCATAAATTGTGTCATGTTTAAAAACTTGATGACCTCAACAGATAAATTTTAACTTTGTGAAAAGATGTTTAAAATGCCCAATTTGTTACTTTTATGTTTAGTTATTTCTGTTGTTAATTGTGAAAGTGATGGAAATACATATAAATGGCCTACAGTGGGAATTTCAGTTCTTGTTCGTAATAAGGCTCATACATTGCCCTATTTCTTTTCTTGCTTATTAAACCTGGATTATCCAAAAGATCGTATATATATTTGGTAAGTTGAAAAATATCTTTTAACTTAATCTTATACATTAAATAGAGGACAAATAAGATGGGCTGCCAAGTAACCTGTAACTGAGACACTACTAAGCTTGACACTTTTATTGTTATTCTTGTGCAAAAAATTACTTCATTTATTAATTAAGGAGAAATTAATTTTATATTACATCTTATTATCTATACTAATATTATAAAGCTGAAGAGTTTGTTTGTTTGAACGTGCAAATCTCAGGACCTACTGGTCCGATTTGAAAAATTCTTTCAGTGCTAGATAGCCCATTTATATAGGAAGGCTATAGGCTATATAACATCACGCTGTGACTAACAGTAGTAAAGTTGAGTTAGTTAAAGCGGGCAAAGCTGCGGGCAACAGCTAGTTATAGATAAAAATATACAAAACATAATGTATCTACACACATTTACCAGTAGAAGGGCTGCACTATACCGCACAACTTGGGTACCACCATTCTTGTTCCCTCCTTGAAATAGCTTTGCTGTGTTTCCTAGAGTATAGACGCAGTGATGGATTTACGCCTAGGCCCACGAGGCCCGGGCCTAGGGCGGCACGATTTGAGAGGCGGCAATTTTGAAATGCCAAAATTTCTGAGACGAAAAAAAGTAAAGAAAATGAGTTCAGATTAATTTTTGTAAAGAATCTTCTGTCTTAAGTGTATTATTACATTCATGTAGTCTTCGAGATGTTTACCCAAATGTTGATATTGCTTAAGTGTTTTTTGAGTATTCCGGCTACAAATTGTTCAGGAGAAAGATCTACTCTTTTCAAAGTAAAAACCTATTTACGTACAAGTATGGGTCAAGATAGACTTAATGCTCTTGCTTAATGCTCTTAATTCTTTTATTTTATTAACTATTAAAGAACACACTTATATACAATACACATAACACATACGCACATACACATAAGCATAAACAAATGCACACTCATACGCATACATTGCATACACATAGCACATCCAAGATTTAATTTGTTTTCTTTCTCTTTTTTCACACGTCTTACGTTGTCTTAGACAAGTAATAATTATAATTGAATGTGAGAGGGCCTGGGGATCTGTAACACAGATTACTAATCTAGTACGGACTCCAGTCTCTCACAAAGTTTGTACATGAACTTGTGACGTAAGCAACAGGATTAAATGTGTTTAATTGAATGATTATGTAAACCTTTGTGAAAGAAAGAAAGAAATATATAATATATAATTATTGACTATTGAAGCTCAACTAGTCCTAGAAATTGATTGTGATGATATAATTGATATTTTTGCGCGGACCAAAGCCAGGAAAAGAAATGAAAGGAGCCAGCCAAAAGATTTTTAAATTTATTAATTTTAAAAAAATATTTACTTATTTATTTGTCTATTGTTTATTACTTATGTATCTGTAATATTTATTAGGTATAATAAAAAATATATTCCAAGGAAATAAAGTTATTTTAAATTTAAAATGAATATAATGTATCAAATTAATTAAATTTATTCTATCATTAAGGGCGACATAATAAATAGGGCCTAGGGCGGCATCAACCCAAAATCCGTCACGGAGTATAGTATGTCAAGCAATGTAATTACTGGCACAGAGACTTAACACCATAAGTCGTAGGATATGTAACACAGAAATGAATTGACTGGGTTAGTTCCAGGTAAACTTGTTTACGTTCATAGGTGACACAGACTATTTAACATAATGTGGTAACATTGAACATATAACCGGAATAGAGTGGTAATGTTATGTGTTTTGTATGAAAACAAATTCTGCCAGATTTATTTTACATACATACATATACATATACATATTATATATTATGCTACGATGGTTCTGAGCTCTATTTGATGGCTATTGATAGATGATTGGCTGATGGGATGTACATACAGATCACTGGTTAGTTGTATTGCTATTACTTCAGTGACAAATCACTGACCTGTTTTGTAATTTTATGGCTCACATTACTACTCTATCCGGTTTTATGCTCGATGAATGGTACATCTGCCCATTTGTCTATCCAACTAATATAAAAAAATAGGATAGAATTTATTGGCTGGTGGGAAGAATGCACTATGCCACACTCACCTCTGCATGAGTACCACCATTCTTGTTTCTACCGTGAAACAGCTTTGCTGGGTTTCAGAAAGAGGGGCAGGAGAGGCAGTGTAATTACGGGCACTGAGAATTACCATCTTATGTCTTGGAAAAGGCAGCACATGAAAAAGTAGCCTAGGCTAGTTTCAGGTTAACTTTTAAATGTTCATGGGTTAATTTATAACCGCTTACCGTCAGGTGGCTCGTCAGTCCCTATACCTATACTAGTTAAAAAAAAACGCTATCAGGAGGCTTGTGCAATAAAAAAATAAAAGAAAACAACATAACAATTTGTAAAACAATCTTTTAGAAGCTCCATTAGCAATATATTCAATATGTAGTAACTCATAATGTTACATAATATAATATGTAAGGCTTTGTGACAGTTTTATGATTACTTACTTAACTCCTATTAATCACAGCGTGATGTTATATGTATAGCCTGTAGCCTTTCTATATAGACGGGCTATCTAACACTGAAAGAATTTTTCAAATCAGCCTAGTAGTTCCTAAGATTAGGGTGTTCAAACAAACAAACTCTTCAGCTTTATATTATTAGTATAGATTTGTGTGATATTCTGTATTCCTTAATTTTACTATTCTAATATATAAATGTTGTTAATAACTTACTTATTACTAAGAATACATCATATTATATAAAATAGAAATAGCTTGATAGCTAGGTAGGCAATTATGAATAATAAAAAAAGAGTACATTTATGAAATAAATACTTGGGCTTGACAATTTTATCACCATCTCCGTTATAATAAGCCTGTAATCATCCGCTGCCGGATTTATTTAGGCCACAAATGATATACAACCTTTAATTAGTTTCCACTTTTCAGGATATATAGTGATTTGAATGAAGACCATAGCATGGATATAATACAAGAATGGGCTGAAATGCATGCATCAGAATATAATGGAGTGCACATTCAGGCTAATAGCAGTGATGGCCAGTCACAATTTATGGAAAAACTTTCCAATTGGAGTCTGGATCATTTTAGACATGTTATTAGATTAAGGGAACAGGCTCTTAAATTTTCGAGGCAAATATGGGCTGATTATCTTTTTGTAAGTATAAATTAGTTACAAAAATATGTACCTACAATTGTCATCTCATAAGGACTACAAAGTAATATTGAATTATACCAAACTACACTATATTTTATATATAACAACAGCTGTTTGCTTTAATTATGAAATTGTTTGATAGACATTTTTAACCTAACTCAGTTAATATTATCAGCTTTTCACATAAAACTGTAGGTAACCTGTTTTTTTCCCCATAATAAAAAAATATTCCTCATAATCCTAACAATGTAATTTTATACCAATAAGTAAAAACCTTTTACAAGATTTTTAACTAATGATTAAGAAATAGGTATTTATTGTTATTACAGCTGTTATGGTTATTGATGCAATCACTGGTATTCAGAGATTTAGATATTAAAAGATAAAATACGCACAAATATTAAGTACAAAATACAGAAATATTAAGTAAAAAAGTCTTTGATTGAAATTTATTTTATAGATAACCACTCTTGATTAAATTGGATGAAAAACTTTTGGGTTATTAGTTAATTATGTTGTAATAATAATATACATACAATAAGCTAAATCAAAGAAAAACAGTAAAACTTTAGTTAAAGTACAACTTTTAAAGTGCGAATATAGGAATATAAGACATGTGGATGATTGACAGTGACCTATTTTTTTATTTCAGATGATAGATGCAGATGTTTTCCTAACACAACCATCTGTGCTGAAGATTCTAGTCGATAAAGAAGACTTAATAGTGTCACCTATGTTGTTTTCTGACGGCCTCTACTCTAACTTCTGGTTAGCATTTAAAATTGCATGACAAAGTATTCAAACAATGTTATAATGCGGATAAAGGTGCTTTTACTAACTTTTTATATTTCGATAAGAGACCACTTCCAAAAGCTATATTATAAAGCTATAAAGGTGCTTATAAGTACCTATAAATTGGAAAAAACTTGAAAATGTGCTTAGAGATTTTAGCTTCTTTGATTTCTTAGATTTTAGCCATTAAGCTTGCTTTTGAACTAAGCTCTTATCAATATAGTATATGATTTTAAACTGAGTTCACTGTTTATAAATATTTTTCACGGTCATTTTCCTTGTGAAATGCACAAAAATTTATGGGTATTTTTTCATAAACTCCAAACTTAAGACAATGTACCAATTTTACCAAATAACATGAGTTCATTTTAAATAGGTTTTGTCTTAAATTTTAAGACTTAGGTACTATACTAAAAACTAACAAAATATAATTATTGTTTCATCTTGTATTTTATGAATTTATACTTTATTATACCTACTTATATAATATATGACTTTGCTTAAGATTAAAAAAGCAATATAAAATTGCATGTTTTCTCTTAATATATCATCAATATCATAGCATATTGTAGCATATTTGGGCATATGGTCAAGATCAATGTTAAAAACAACAACTTTATAATTAAGTAATGATTTACAATAAAACGATGATGTAGGATTTTGATTTATTTAAATAAGTTTGTATTGTTATTGGAATTGATATTGCTGACTGACAAATTAATGTAATTGAATGTGTCAACTACATCCACCTGCTAGTTCTGTAGAACTGCATATTTTGCACTTGTTTGTGTTTGGAAGTTAATAAGCATTGTATAAGTATACAAAATAACAAGTGAATATAATTATTTCACAAGTTTCTAAGGGTAAGCCTCTGTGACCTAACCTCATTATGGATTTTAGGTGTGGAATGACCGAAAATTACTATTACAGTAGGACAGATGATTATAAACCTATTTTGGACCGCAAGAACATTGGTTGTCATGAGGTGTTGATGGTTCATACAGCTGTGTTGATATCCTTGAGACATGTCCAGTCAGACGTGCTGACCTACGTCCCTGGTAATATCAAGGACTATGATGGTCCAGAGGATGATATTATAGCGTTTGCTCTAAACGCTCAGAAGCACGGTTGGTATCAATTATTATTTTAAGACTAACTTGGCCCTATTTTATGTTATATGAAATACATTTATGAAATGGAGACTACACTATATTAAGATAAAAAAAAACCCACAAACGAGCCAGCATATAGTAACTGGTTAATGGCATCCATGAACTTAAACTAGATTTATTGTGTCCGGTCCCAGGCATATTCTGGTAATATTTATGCCAAAGCTACATATCCTTCCTGAATAGAGTTTTGGCTGCATCCTTCACTGTCACTGGTTATTCTAGTAATAGCTGGTGCCCGCAGCTTCTCTTTCGTTAACTTAGATTTACAACCGTACCTGGATTGATGATGATTATTTTTATAGCCTAACTTTACACCATATAACATCAGCTTCTATCTGCATCAGCAGCTATCTGCCAGTGAAAGTCCCATCGAAATCAGCCCATTGGTTTCAGAGATTAACCGCAACAAACAGACATACATACTAAAATTGTAAAAAATGCTATTTTGGTAGATAGATGTATAGATAATTACACAATACTAATTGTACATTAAGATAAAAAAATTTTTAATCAGGTATACCATTAAAGATATGCAACGATCATGTATACGGATATGTACCGGTGCCATCTGACTTAAAAAGTGACTCGGAACAAGTGCTCAATGTTAAACTAAAAGCGCTAAGTCGCGGTACGCCTATACCCCTGAATGACCACCTGACGAAGTATATCACGTTCCCTGAACCCTGGAAGTTTGGGTGTGACGAGATATTCATGATAAACCTGGAGAGGAGAAGTGAGAGGAGACGTCTGATGGAACTGAGTTTTAAGGAGATTGGAATGGATTTTACGTTATTCAACGCAGTCGACGGCAGGTGAGTGTGATACTTTTTTTATCTTTGGTACTTTTAATGAATAAAAGGTTAACAGCGTTAAATAATTTAGGCCTTAGGGCTCCCCACCATGGTTCAGGCCTTGACATGGCGGTGGGGCTCAGTAGCCTAAGGTGAGCCCAGCACCTTGGGCGAAGCTAATTGAGCCGAGGGGGCTCTTTCTGCCCCTCTTATAAGAAGAGGGTACAAAAGAGCAGGGGCAAGGGGTGAGGATGGGAACCTCACCCCATTGTACTGTCCCCACGTTGGGAGGGGTAGTCGGTCCCTTGCGGGACTGACTAGCCGTCGAGGTGCCCTGTTAGCTTAACAGATCCGGGGCACCTCACAAAGGCGGCACTGGTGGCACTCGCCGGGTTTTAGTGGGTAGAGCTGCGTCCATTTACCATCTTTCGGGCGCAGCGAGTCCCACATACCCACCTGGGGAGACCTACTCCCCAGGCGGGATGCCTCAGAGAATTTCCCGGCGAAAAAAAGGCCTTAGGGCTACATTAACCACGCATCCAAAAAAGACCACAGTTCTAAAAGTATTTATTTTTATATAGAGTAACATATTTTGTTCTTATTCGATTATACTGAGTGGGTAGTATATTCTAAATAGAGTCAATCAGCCCTTATGTACCATTAACTGTGCTAGTCTCAAAGAGCGAGTGTTTTCAGAACTTGAAAGTTCTGAACGTATAAAGAAACTGAAGTACCTATTAAAAACTAGAAGTTAAAAGAAGTCATATTCGTTTTCAATTATTTTGTATAATATTTATATAGTAGATATATGTTTTTCCTTTTTAATGATATTTATGTCTATTATGTGGAATTTGGAACAATATAACAAATAGGGAAACTAGTTTAAGAAATGTCGACATAAATGTAACTAGTATTTTTTTGCGATGCGTGGGCTTATAAATCCGTAATGAAAATGCTATATTACAGCACTTTCGAGGGGTCTGCTTTGTTTCTGCGCCCCTACTTGGTCTACGGCCTACGCTCTCTGCTTGGCAAATGCTTTTTACGCATATCACCAAGACCCGTCTGAAAACTGGTGGTTATAGTTAGTCACGGCTATGAAAATTGTCTAGTCATATGGAGGAGGTTGTGCCATGCTGCTTTGCAGCCGAATTGGGCCGGCACGACCGGGGTGGTACCTCTCGCTCACATAACACCAGCGTCAAGTGAGAGCTGTCGCGTTTTGTGCGGTTTATGAGTTTCCGGTTACCTACTGGGGGGAATTGAGAAAAGGAGGGCAATGTATGAGCGTCGATAGTCGCCAAAAGGCTAAGACTGCTCGTTTGCCTTCCTATGCTATAAAAATCCTTTAATGAACCTAACAATTTTTGTTTCAGAAAAATTGAAATAGATGATTTAAGCGAGTTTTCAATTACACTTATGCCTCATTATGAAGATCCATATCACGGAAGGTATTATCTTTGTATATTTCTATTGTATATTAATGTAGATTAAACTAATTAAAAAATATATATTAATGAGCAATTATTCTGGTAAGCTCCATGGTACATTCGTAAGAGCATTCTTTAAAGCGGATTTACAGCGGATCTAAAAAAATGTTACATTTCTAAAAGGTCGGATGTTTTATGTTAATTTTATTCAAATATTTATGTTTTATGTCAATATTTGATAACATATTACTTACTAGTTGATAGTACCCATTTCCACTAACTTATCGCGCTTTTGTAATGTTTTTTCCTATTCACGATAAGGCAAATTGTTACTATATAAATACATAATATCTATAGTTTAACCCATCTTTGCGCTCGGCGATGTGTGCGTGCGAGATACGAGATAGTGCAATTTGCTTTTAAAAAAAAACTATTTTATTAACTAGAAATAGAAAACATTTATTAATACTTTGAAATAGTGAATGAAATAGAAAAACTGATATAGAACAAACTAGGATATAGAAAATACAATTAATTGGAATGACTCCCGACTAGTATCGGGTCTATGCAGGGACTGGCGTTCTCGCCCTCAATCTAGACTGAGGCTCAGAGACATGATGATGACTTAGCATATTAAAGTGTATGGGTTTGCTATAACCCTTACAGTGGGAGGATATAACAACCCCCCGCTGAAGACGGAAATTCAGGGTTTAGGCTGAATTTCAGAAAACGGATTCCCTCAAACGGGGTTCTGGGATTTGTGAATCATGCTGAACTTCAAGATTACAGTGTATATCATCACGGGTACTAGTCGGGCTCACAGGTTTAGTAGATTTAGAAAATACTGAGTAATACTTAAAAATAATATAACAGAGAGCTATAATTAAACATAAAATTACAATTGTATTTGTTACAAAAGTAGTGTGTCCCATACTTTACAAGAACTGGTTGTTATTCAATAATGTTTGTTAACCGCTATAAAATCTCGTTATTTTCCTGGTTAAATTTTAAATCGTCAAGGTTGATGTTCTGTAAAATAGGAGGCACAATATTACTGAAATTATACGACTTAGGATCTAATTTACAACAAGAGGCATTTATAATACTAAAATCTAACCTAGGAGATGGTATACTTATATTTAGGGAATTGTCTTGCGATATGAGTTTTACACTTCCTGTGTACACTATGCACTTTTCGGGGGCGTGTAGTATGCCTACACCGGACACTAACACTTCACGAATTTCGGAAACACCGCACTCAATGTATATTTTATTAGGTAGAGACCGCACATATATTCACCGATTACCCGTAAGTGGCTGCCAAATATCAAATTCGCCTTGGACTGTCTTAGTTTTCATTGTATGGGAATGATATTGGCGGATTTCGTTAAAAGTTCACTCACGCACGTGGGGCTACCGCTTGATAGCATTACAGTGGGGATACGACACAGAAAGAACTCAGAGTTTACCGTTTTACAATCAGTTAAACTGTCTAAATTACAATAACTTATTTTATATGAGATAGCAGTACGAGGGCGGCACTGAAAATTTCGGGAATCAAGGAAGTTACACAACATTACTATTTAAAAATGTATTTATTGCTTTTCGAAGTATTCTCCGCGAAATTTGACACATTTTTCCATACGATGGAACCAACCATTGAAGCAAACATTCCATTCGGAAGTGGGGTCTCCAAAATGGCCGTTTTGTAGGCGTCCACAGCTTCTTGAGGCGATGAAAATCTCTGACCACGCAATTTATTCTTTATTTTAGGGAAAGTATAGAAATCATTAGGGCTTAGGTCGGGGCTGTACGGCGGATGGTCTAATAATTCTATGTTTTCTTGCTCTAAAAACTCTTTTGTTCTGTGCGCGGTGTGAGAACTCGCATTGTCGTGATGGAGGATGATGCGGCGGTTGCAGTTCTCTTTACGGAGTTCAGAAACGACCTGTGGCAAACAAATGCTAGCATACCATTCTTCAAGACTGGTTTTTTGTTTCGGGTTTGTACGTGTATATCCAGGATTCGTCACCTGATACGATGTTGTATACAGCATTTGAGGATCCTGCGTGGAATCTTTCGAGAGTTCTGACGCACCAAGTAACGCGAGCCGCTTTTTGCTCTTCACAGAGCAAATGCGGTATCCATCGGGAAAACTACTTTTTTACACCTAATTGTTCATGCAAAATTATTTGTATTTGACTCATTCCAATGTCTAGTTGCCTGAATTTTTGGACGACCTTGACGGGATCATCACTGAGCTTGACACGTCCACGTTGAAATTCAGCAAACCAGCGATAAATTGTGGTTTTGGATGGGGCTCATCACCAAATGCAGAAATCATCCGGTCAACCCACTGTTTTTGTGTTAAACCACTTCGAAAGTCATAATAAATCATCGCTCTAGAATTTTCTCGAGTCAATTCAATTTTCTCAACGACTAAACAAGTTTGACCAGACGTTGTGACAAGACCGAGAATCTTTTTTTAAATAAATAAATAGTATTCGATTTTTAAAACCAAGGAGTTTTTAATTAAAAAGATTTTAATATGACAGGAACAGTGGAAATATTACATTCCCGATACTTTTAGTGCAGCCTATGTATATACACTTGATGGTTGTATTAAACTATAAATATTAGGGTTGCTTTTCCCGCGAGGGGTTGGCAACGCTAGGTTGTGGTACAAGTTAAAGTCATCGTTTGTGACTAACGGGATTTGTAATATAAATACAAGTTTATTCTTAAAATAATAACATGCAACATTAGATACGCTAGAAATTAAATGAATATTATTAAGTGACACCAAGAACGGAATTCTGGTACTTCTATGCAGGTGTCTTTCATTAATAACGAGTTCCTGGTATTGTTGTACCGGAGTTAGAATGCTCGGGTGCAGTAGGTATGTTTTGTCTGGTTAGTATGATAGCGCTTATCAAATCTTCGAGTTGGAATGAGAGCGTCATCAGCGAACTGTCGAGGTTGGTTAGTATGGAGAGAGATTTCCTTTCAATACTAAAAGAATTCGAAATCTTTGTTAGATTTTTTGTTAGATTTAGAAGTTGGTTCAGACCACTGTTTAGGATTTGTTGAATAATATCTAGTTTATTTACAACTTCTCCGAAAGATTCGAGTGTCGCATTGGTAATCAAAATACTTTGTTTTACTAAACGTTTTCGTCACCGAGTACCTATAGTAATTTTTATTTTAAATTTGTTGAAATAACTGTATTTGTATTTTGTACTACACAAACACACAATAGTCCAGTCGGGGCAGACATTTAAATAGAAAAAATTCCGGGGAGCGATTGTTTTTAAACGTCGGGGGGTGGTTGGAAGTATAAATCTCGATTTTCTAACTAATCCCGGTAAAGGATTCGCCGCCATCTTGTTTTAAAGTTCAATTTTTTCGTTTTTCTGAAATAACTCGTTAATTTTCAACTTTAGAGCAAAAATGGCAGTATCCAAAGTTGTTGGCAATTTAATTTCCTAGCGTAAAAATGATAATGACCAAACTTGTGAGAAATGAAATTTCTAACAACGTTAAATACCACCATTTTTGCTCTAAAGTTGTAAATTAACGAGTTATTTCAGAAAAACGAATGAACTTTAAAACAAGATGGCGGCGAATCCTCTACCGGGATTAGTTAGAAAATCGAGATTTATACGTCCAACTACCCCGACGTTAAAAAAATCACACCCCGGATTTTTTTCTATTTCAGGCTAGTTTTATGTCTGCCCCAACTGGACTACAAGGCTTACCCAAACATAGTTCCGCGCGTAAAGATGAATTTAACTATCTGTACACAAATAAAGCTTTCAGACATTCATTTAATACTTGAATACCTTTTTTTTTTCTTTAACGCCAGGAAATGCTCTGTGGCATCCCGCGGGGGAGTGGGTCACCCTACGCGGGTACGTGGGACTCGCTGCGCCCGACAGCTGGTAAGTGGACGCAGCTCTACCCACTAAAACCCGGCGAGTGCCACAAATGCCGCCTTTTGTGAGGTGCCCCGAATCTAGTAAACAAACAGGGCACAATACTTGAATACCTAATAAAAACCTACCTGTTGTCTGAAAAGTCGGTTTACGGATGATAATTTTACGTGATAACGTTATAATGCGTCACGGGCCGAACGCTTACGGCTGCACACACTTTTTCGTGCGTGCAGCCGACGTTCATCGTTTTGTAAGACGTTATCACGTAAAAAACTTTCTTAGCTTGTTTATAAGGAGGAACCTCACCATAACCTTAAAAAAGGTTATAGGTAAGGTGCAGCCTTAGAGATTGATTGGAGACAATATCGAGCATATAACTGGATAGAGAAGTAATGTAAGCCATAAAAATCCGAAACTGGTGAGTGATTTGTCACTGAAGTAATAGCAATTCAACCAACCAGTGATTTGTATGTACGTCTCCGCGGCCAATCATCCATCATGATTGTTTTTTCATACAAATACAACATTGCCGCTCTATTCCAGTTATAATATGCTCGATGGGTGATGATTATTAGCTTATAATCTTTTTTATCTTTTATGTTACTTGGATAGGTAAACTTGCAGACGATCATGATGGTAAGTGGTCATCATCGTATAAGGACATAAATGAGTGAACTTGAGACTAGCCCAGGCAACTCATGCACGTGTTCTCCATCCTGAGACCTAAGAGGGTAATTCTATGTGACAGTATTTACACTGCGTGTCCTGCGCTTTCGATGCGTATCCCCCCCACCAGTAAAATTACAAACTTATTATTCATCAAAAATATTATTATATACGAGAAAATCATATATATCGTGTCGAAAATAATATAACGACAGTTTTTTCAAAGTTAGGTATAAATAGGTTTCATGCATTTTTATTACTACATTTAATAATTAAAATATTATGCGTTATTGATTATTTTTACTTTGCTGTAGGCCAATGAAAGCTGGAGAGATTGGATGTTTCCTAAGTCATTATTTAATATGGAAAAAGGTAATCATTTTGTATTTGGATTGTTTCTCGCGCCAAATAGATGAGACGACGATCGTTGTGCAGCATCAAGCATATAACCGAATAGAGTAATAATGTTAGCCTTAAAATTCTGGAACTGGTCAGTGATGTGTCACTGACGTAATAGAAATTCAACCAACCAGTGATCTGTGTTTACTTCCTATCTGATAATCATCCATCAATGGCCATCATTTGGCCAATCAGAGCACAGAACCAGCGCAGCATAAATTTGGTGGTTTTTTTTCCATACATTACCGCTCTATTCCGGTTATATGCTCGATGCCGTGCAGTGACCCGCCCTAGTTGGAAATAGTTGCCAAATTTAATCTCCTACGTAGAATGATTGGTTTATGATAAAATGCTAAGTATGTCTGTCCGTGGCACCTTTCAAAATTCTAATAAAGAACTATGGTGAACACCCGATACCCGAACCACCGCTATAAAACCTAAACCTAATGTTTAGGTTTTATAACGGTGGTTCTTGACTATGTTTTATCGAAATCGGTCCAGCCGTTTCAAATTCATCACCTCTTTTAATATTGCGTTAGGTTTTTTTATAGTATATTTTTAACTTTTTGTCTTACCCCTATTTAGTAATACATAGTATTACTAAACCTATTGACCTAAATTTTCAGATTGTGGAAAATCATTATTCGATTACGCTGGTTCTAGAAGATGATATACATTTTGTGCCATATTTTCGACAGAAGTTTTATCAACTTATGGAAGAAATTAAGGAGCTTAATTGGGATCTCGTGTACGTAACATTTTTTAAATATAAGATGCAATAGACAAGACTGTTACCGTTTTTCTACAATATGTGGAATGTACAGATGTGGTCAAGTCAACTTTAATGTGTCTGCTAGTATAGTTTAGATTTACTAGCTGTTGCCCGCAGCTTCGCCTGCGTTAACGTAGAAATACAGCCGTACATGGACTGATGTTTGTTAATTTACTATTATATTAGTTAATTTATTTATACCCTATGACACTCACAAATAACATGCTTTCTATCGGTTAAAGAACTTTCAAAATCGTTTCAGTGGATCCGGAGATTACCCCCTACAACCTCACAAACGTTACCTCTTTATAATAGTAGTATAGACAAGAGTAGTGACATGACCCAAGAACACAGAAAATATTTTTGTTCCCTGGCGGGATTCGAACCCGCAACCTCCGGGTTGAGCGCCAACGCACTTACTATTGAGCCACAAAGGTCGTCAAGAGTTAATATAAATCTACAAACTGCAATATATCATTAAATAATTACTATATAATATTTAAATAAATAAATAAAACTTTATTTGATAAACACACTGCCCTAACACATTATTATATTAACAAATTATTATATATTATTATATTAACACATTATTATATTAAGTAACATGTACATTCCTGGTTCTTCATATTATAGTCTTATAAAATCAATACAATTAGGCTTTATTATGAAAAATGGATGGGCTTTTAACATAGCTTGCTTCCTCTTTTTGCGTGTTGTCTCTTTCGCTCCTTACCAACGAGTTCCTTTGAAATAAAATGGTCCAGACCAAATGGTCGCTGGACCAAAAGTTTCCGAAGGTCTAGGAACAGCAATTACTCTGGAATATAAAGTTGACACGAGCTTTCTGGTTCTAAGGCCCGATACTTTTCTATTGCTCATACTAAAATATTAATTATTATTATTTACGTTTCAGTTACATTGGAAGGAAAATTCTTTTGAACGACGAAGAGGAATTTTCTTCTGAACACACCACTAAACCGTTATATTCATATTGGACTTTGGGATATTTGCTCAGCGAGACCGGGGCAAAAAAGTTGTTAGCAGCAGACCCACTCAGTAAAATGTTACCGGTTGATGAATTCTTGCCAATCATGTTCGACCAACATCCGAAGTAAGTTTTATTAATGCTAGTAGAATAGGAAACTAACATACGAGCCACATGATGGTAAGTGATCAGCGTCGCCCATCAACATGAACTAGTTAACCTGAAACTAGCCCAGGCAAATCATGTATGTGTTGCCTATATAATATGTTAGTCTCTGTGCCAGCCAAGACACTGCCTGTCTTGTCATTCTCTTCGAAACAGCTGTTTCACGGGAGAAACAAGCAAGATGATTATGATCTTTGGATCAACTGATTTGTTACTGATGTGATATCTATCGGCGTGTCTTGGCAGTAAAAACGCCTCGAATGCCGTGACGGCAAACGTAATGACATTTCTTTTTTTGTGCAATCTATCATAATTATGAATTTTAATATTCACAAAGATGGTCATATCTGCTCGGCGTCCTCTGGCGGCCAACTTTTTATGACTAATAACTACCAATTGGCCTAAAATACTGTCTGTTTGCAGTGCAACATGGAAGGCCCATTTTCCCGTACGCAACCTGAATGCGTTTTCAGCGGCGCCGCTTCTAATACACCCGACCCACTACACGGGACAGGAAGGTTACATTAGTGATACGGAAGACTCCACCATCCTAAATGTACAGTCCAACGAAGTAAGAAATGAACTGTAGAATTATCTAGAACAAAATAGTCAAATTTAATTAAGTCAAAGTTTTCATAATGCGACTTATTACAAATTTTATCGCGGTTTATTATGTTTGCATAATGAACCTGAAACGTCGGAGGAATGCATCGATGGAGGGGATCGCATCCCTCCCACCGGTGCACGCTGTGCCGCGCTCTCGGCTGCATGGGTACCACCATCTTGCTTGTTTCTCCCGTGAAACAGCTTTGCTGTGTTTCGGAGAGAAGGGCAAGACAGACAGTGTAATTACTGGCACCGAGACTTAACATCTTATGTCTCACAAAATGCAATACATGAATAGGTTGCCTGGGCTAGTCTCAGGTTAATTTGTTCACGTTATTGGGCGACGCTGACCTCTACATGTGGACTATCTGCCTACCCAACTAGCATAAAAAACCGCGATGAAACCGTAAAATGTTGTTTCATTATAATAAGTCAATGTAATCAGAGTTGAATATTTTAGAATAATAGAGAAGCAGGGATTTAAAATAATTGTCTATTTTAATCATATAAATAATTGTATGTATGATGTTGCCATATATGATACTTTTATATTATGTTATAACTTTTTCAATATCTTTTTTATTGAATACAATATATTGGGGTTCAAATTCCTTCGAAATATAATAAATTAAATAAAATCTCAAATGTAAATGCATAGTGAATTTTTTTCATAATATTTTATTGGTGTTAAGATGAATGAATATATAAATAAGAATATTTTTATGAATGTGTACTAATGTGATATGACCGAGAAAAGAAACCAAAAATATTTTTTACTTAGATAAGTGTAGAAATTATAACGACAACGTTTTAATGTTATAAAAAAGGATAAGAGGCATGATACCCATCTGCATTTATTATAATTATAGCATATATAATAGGACCACAATATAAATATTATATATTACGTCATGAGCATATGTTATGAGGGAAAAAGACGACGTTATACAAAATTAATAATTCGTCTGTTTCTAAAATATAATATTTATTGTTAAGTATTTAGTCTCTGTCTTTGGACTATAATAATTATTATTCCGTATTAATAAATAGAGGAAAGTAATATATAATCTTTAGTTTTAAGCACTAGAATGTTTTAATGCATTTTATTATTTTTATCTATAATTTTTTGAATTTATAATATTCAGCCATTATTAATGTTCCTAATAAAATTTTATGTACAAAGAAGTATTTTTATGTTTGCTAATTGAATAGTTAGTAACGAGACAAGGTGGTTTCAACCAATCAAGATACCTATTTATGAATAG
Organism: Helleia helle; assembly: GCA_963853865.1. Taxonomy (NCBI): domain Eukaryota; kingdom Metazoa; phylum Arthropoda; class Insecta; order Lepidoptera; family Lycaenidae; genus Helleia; species Helleia helle. The sequence goes on from OY971420.1 coordinate 16,932,961, forward strand.
GTAATAAAATGAAATGTATGAAAAGATAAAACGAACGTAAACCGCCCAACCGATCATCATCATCATCATCATCATCATCATCATCAACCTTTTCCAGTCCACTGCTGGACTTAGGCCTCAATAAATGAACACCAAGACGGCCAAATGTTTTCACTTTCCATCAGGTGAACTGACTGTCCGTTTGCCCCCTCTTCCGTTAAAAAAATGTTTATTCCATTGAAGGTTTATATTTAAGATATGATAGTTCCCATGGCATTATCGAGAAATTTGAGGTGAAAACTTCTTTAGGCCCGTTGAGCTTTTTGGGTGATCATGACGTCATTTTGAATAATTCTAAGTTACAAGTTTTCACTTCTATGGGCACTCCCTATGACTGGTCTTTTTTGTACTGAATTTAATTCCCTTTTCACTAGCAATACGTTAGTCATCATTTCGTTTTCTATTTATATACACTTTGATCAATTGTAGAACAATGCCAACTCGTTTGGCAATATAAATAAAAATAATATTATTAGTAGCCTACACATTATATGACTCAGCTTTTAAATGATTTCAACTGATTCAGTTCAAGGTGTTGTAATGCCTAATATTGCTATGTTATTTATAATTTTAAGATTTATGACTTTCGCGAAATAAAAGTTACTCGACGATTGGGATCTTAATATGTCTTGTAGCTTTACATATCTCATGTTTTGGTATATCGTGTAATATGAATAACTGAACATTTTGTCAAAATAAAACTAAGAATTAGAAGTATTCTCAAAAATTTATTAATTGTTAAAAATATGATTTTATATGTTAAATACATAAACATTTGTGGGATTTTAATGGAAAAAATAATTAACATTTAGGTTTATCTAAGAGTTTGTACATAAATTCAAGTAAAGTTCTCGTTGGCCGGCCCGTCATTCCTCTGTGGAGATATGGAAAATCAAAACCTTGAGTGTAAGCGACGTTGTATGTGTCCAAATGGATCCAATTGCTGTCACATATGAACTGACGGAGGAAAGCAGCAGCGTTAGGCGAGTCTCCATAGCGGTTTATGCCTGTGTTCGCTAGGTCCGCGTTATCAAGATCTTTCACACGTTCTTCATAAAACTTCCAAAGGGGCATACGCCAAATTCGGTCTCCAGTTAGACTACTCGCAGTTATCAAGTCCCGTAATAAATCTTCAGAATTACCGTAGCATCCACAAGCCGCCCCTCCCAAAGAGTGACAAAGCTCTTTTGACATAGTTCCTATATCGATAATGAATTTGGGATAGTAATCCCTTGCATATACTAAGCAATCTGCAAGTAATATTCTTCCCTCCCGCGATGGTAATCTTATTTCAATCGTTTTTCCATTATCTTTAATTATGTCACCAAATTTCGGACTCCTTCCACTCGGCATTATTTCACATAGCGGTAAGATTCCACGTATGTTAATTGGTAATTTTAAAATAGCTGCAGCTCTCGTTATAGCTAAAACACACGCAGCGCCAGCCATGTCGCCCTTCATATATTTTAGCTCATCGGGCGGTTTTAAATCTATGCCTCCACTATTAAAAGTTACACCTTTACCGATCAAAACAATTGGTCTTTCGTAAACATCCTTGGTTCCGTGATAACTTATTTCTACAAAAAGCGGAGGCTGTATAGACGACTTCCCAATGGCTACGAATCCACTCATTCCATGATGAGCCGCCCATCCTTGAGTCTTAACTTCCACATTTATATCTAGTTCACAAAGTAATTCGACGGCTGTCTTGGCAAAAACTGTTGGAGTTAGAATATTTGCTGGCATTTCTTGTAAAAATCTCGCTAGATTTTGGGCTTCGGCTTTCAGTTTACCTCTCCTCCATCCGTCGAAATCACAGTCATCAAATAATTCAAGTTTAGTTGTTGGATATATTTGACTATCTGAAGGTCGTTTATATTCTTGGAACTTCCAAGTCGACAGCTTAGCTCCTTCCGCTGCGACTTCGGCATTTCCAAAAGATTCCACGTGGATACTAGAGGGGTGAAATTTCTGTAAAGCTGAGGATCCAACTGCAGCCGCTATTCGTATGGCTTCCCTGCTTTCGTCAAGGTTCTCTATTTCGTTATATTTTAAACACTCTGACCCGAGACCTGCTACTGCTACGTAACCAAACTCTTGTTCTAGATCATATAACACTCTGCAGTCTCCTAATCTCGGAATCGGCGTTAACTTTAATTGCTTCCAAAGCCTTCCATTACATTTTTTATCATATTTTTGAGCACTTCGAGTGAGCATGGCACTTTCACCTTTTACATTTTCATTGTAATATACTCCAAGTACAAGGCCTCTGTCACGATGATCACATGCCTTCGGGTCAATTACTTTACGAGGTGGTGGGACCGGTACACAATCTGATAGTGGTATTTTAAATTGTGATATATATCGAACCCATTGACATCCACGGCAAGGATAAAACATTCTTATATTATTAAACTATAATTTTGATTGTTATTATAAAAGGTTCTACAAACTATAACATAAGTCTTGAGAATGGCATCGCCTTCTAGTTTAAGTTTCTTAATGTCTAAATTTACTTTTAAAATAATTCTATTAAACGAATAAATTATTATGATTAATATATTTTGATAAAATTAGTCACAAAATCACATAACATACAATATTCACAATACAAACAAATTGTCCCACAATGTCTTTTTAATTAAAAGTCAAGAACTTTTTTTCTTAAGCCATTGAGGAGTGTAACGATTAAACCAATCTGGGGCACAAGTAACGACGGTTTCTTGTAATTGACGATAAATGATTAGTATTAAAAAAGGAATAGCTAAACGTTCATCTTTAAACAAATACACCCAGAATGCCAATAATAATAAACACACATCAACAGTGTAATCTATTGCAGTCCTGACATTCATTTTAGCTTTCTCTTCTAGTTTTTTATAATCGATAGGTATTACTATAGTTGCCCTTTCTGTTGTTGTAAGAACGACCTGTGTCTTTTCAATACTCTTTGTATCATTTGTTTTTACTTTTGGCTTTTCTTGCACTACTTTTGATTTTAAAACAGACCTAGTTTTGTTTTCAAGATTAGCATTGTCTTTTTTATTCAATTTAGGTTTAGCTTGCTTTTTCAACTTTTTAGGTTCTGCTATTACAGTACTCTTTTTTTGGTTTTTGTTTAACTTATTTGGGGGCGTTTTATTAATAGCTTCCTTTACTTCTTTAGTCGTAGAAAATTCTGATTCTTGATTTTCTGCAACTTTTTTCAAATCTTCAGTATTTAGATAAAGAGGCGTGCTTTGCTTTTTATGGCTACCATATTCTTTTACTATATTTCCATAATAATCAATAACTGTTTTGCCTTCGTCACTAAGATCATCTTTCTTACTAATATTTTTATTAATATTTGTATCATTTGTTTGTTGAACATAATCATGGTTTTTATTTGATTCTTTCTTTAGTAGTTTTGGAAAGTTTTTGGAAGCAAACGGATTTTGTACTGGCATTTTGGTAATTTTTTTTAAAAGCGTTAACTTTTCGTCTTTTTTCACTTTGTCTGAAACTTTTTCATTTACTTCTAAGCTATTTTTGCGAGTACTATTTTGTAAAGTATGGTCTTTAATGTCTGTTCCCTTCTTTTTTAATATTGGCTTTGGAACGAAATTTGGGTCGGGTAAGGGCAACGGTTTCACTTGTTCAAGTTCTAAATGATCGTCTTTATCTATTGAAGTCACAGATAAAGATGAAGTATTCTTATTCCTAGGGTTATAAGTCTCTTCCTCATCGGCATAATAGTTTGCTCTCTCTTCATCTCCATTAAGACTGCCTTCATCTTCTTCTGAATAATCTCCGTCAGTTGATACAGTACTAGCGGTATAATCTTCATCAAATGACATACTTTGCCATTTAGGTCCTAATTTTTGTGGTATTTGAATGTCATCGTAATTACTTTTTATGTCGGGCGATCTTCTGTTACTACTATTGTTACTTTCTCTGCTTTCAATAGAGTCTGTTTTTACAAATATATCGGGAATTGGTTTTTGTGTTTGGGTTATACATTTTGGTTCTGGAATATTAGCTTTAGCTGTATGGAGGTCGTTGGTATGATTAGGAATGTGATTAATTTCTTTATTTATTAGTTTACTGTCCTTATTTTTAGATCTTTCCTCTCTAATTGCGGCTACTTTGAAGAAGCGAGCCATTGCTCGTTCGTGGAGTAACTCGGTTGAACTAACAGCATGACGAAGAGGCTTGAAAGGCATTACTTGTCGTGCACTAAGCTCGGGTGCTGATAATGAGATAGGTGGCGGGGAAAGAGCATCTTCCAAGTCCAATTGAAAGGATTTCCGTTTTTCTGAAAATTAAATAGATATCAGATGAGTATAGCCGATATTCATATACACCATACTGTAAAATGTTATATGACTAAAAACAAACTCAAATACAAAAAAAAAAAAATTGTTAAAAAAGTTTATTTTAGTCACAGCGCTCAGCATTACTTGATATTTTTGGTTTTTAAACAAAGTAATAACTTGGATTTTAATGCTTTAGCACTTTACTTTATTCCGATATGATTACTAAAGTGGATGTAGCATATTGTTATTTATTTCCTACCATCATTCATCATCATCATCATCATCAGCCCCTATCCGCCCTCTGCCAAACATAGACCTCCTTCAATGAACGTCAAGACGACCAATCCCTCGCTACTCGCATCCAACACGGACCTGCCACTGGTAGGTTAATGGGCGACCAACACTTTATGTGACCTCCACTCTTGAACCTTATTGGCTCATCGGCCATCCGTTCTCCTGTGTCTACACACTCAGGAGAATGGATTAGAGTGGAGCCCACTGCCACTACATCGAGCTTATTCTTTGCGTGATATCGGTAAAATTAGTTCTCTGGCGGATGTCATCGTTTCGAATCAAAAAGCTAAAGAAATACCCAGCATAACACGCAGCTGGCAGCATTGCACACTTCGTAGCACATTGAGCTACGGCTAACTTTCGGACCAGTCGTAAATTTGCTATATATACCTATATATACCTATATACTATAGCAATCTGAGCCACCGAGCCGATGAAGATGATGATGAAGGCGGTACAGGTTAATTATGACAAAACAAAAGATATTTTGGGTATAGATTGCTCTTTCCTAGAGAACGTTATGTATATGCTATGTTATTGTAGTTTCCCCAAAATCCATTTAGTAGTTTTTGCATGAAAGATTAACAAAGACACATCTATACATTCTTACAAACTCGCGTTTATAATATTAATAGGTTATTTATATGATATTGCAAATACGCAGTGACCATCCGCCGCTAGACAAAATAATAGATACATTTTAATATATCCAAACCATTTCAATGGACGAATTTATTCGTTGACAAAAAATATTAAACAATTGCTTGCAACATTGATTCAGATCGCTTAAACAAATCATTTATATGCTTTTCGCAGTGCATACTTGATTTCGCGCATACCAATCATTATATAACAAGGAAACCACCATAGATTATGTAGGTAAATTATATACTACTCTTCTTTATGATGAATACTATATAAGAGACTAGAAGAGAATAGAAGGACAGAAAAGTGCTGATAATGATGATGATAATATTTTTGAACGAGTCAAGGAAACAAAATTACGACACCTTTTTCTTCTTTGCGTCAACAAAATTTGATAAATTATAATATATTTATGTGTTAAAAGCACTTCGCATTTTTCATATCTATATATTATATAGACCTAAATAAAAGTATGTTACTAAAACATTGACACTAATTTGTAAATTGTTTGAAACAACATATATAAAGTACCTGCTTTCTTTAATTATAATCAACTAGCTAATTCCTGCAGCTTCGCCCGCGCGGAGTTTACAAAAGTAGCTTATTTATTTTCTTTTTAGAATGAGATAAAAAAATCCTTACTAATATTATACAATGCAAACGTGTGTTAATGTAACACATCTCTGTTTTTTTTTAATGTTACTTGGATGGGCAAACTGGCAAACGTGCCTCCTGATGGTAAGTGGTCGACGTCGCCCATGAACATAAACTAGTTTACCTGGAACGAACCCAGGCAACTCATTTATGTGTTGCCTATCCTGAGACATAAGATATTAAGTCTCGGTGCCAGTAATTACACTGCCTGTCTTGCCCTTCTCTCCGAAACACAGCAAAGCTGTTTCACGGGAGAAACAAGCAAAATGGTGGTGGATGCACGGCACAGCGCTTCCCGCCCACCCGTGTAATGAAGGACTTCTTTGAATGGAAGAACTTTGAATTTTTCGAGATAAAATGTAGCCTATGTTCTAATTCAAGGTTTGCCTCAACCATTTTAACTTTCAGCCAAATCGATTCAGGCGTTTTGCCGTGAAAGAGCAACAAACATCCAAACTTACAAACTTTCGCATTTTTATATTATTAGGATTAGGATTCGCATTACAACTCACTCATACATAACATATGTATATGTTCGCATGCCATAAGGATTTAAAATTCGCAATGCAATAGAAATATAGGTACCCACCCTACTGTACGCTTATTATATTAAATGCAAAATGTCAACTTACCAGCTTTTTCTGCTGCTTTGTTGCTTTCAGGGTAAAGCACAAGCATATACTCAGTGCCCGCGGAATCTCGTGAAGGTGATGAACGTAACTGCTTACGTGGTACGGGGGTGGCTGGTGCAGATACGGGAGCAGAAATATTGTTCGGTGGGGCTAATGCTCGCTTTCGTCTCGGTGCCGGTGACACCGGTACCTCTTCACCATCTTCACGAATTAACACATCATTGATGATCCTCGATTCGACAGCTAAGAATTCCATATCTACAGAACGCCCAGGAATCCTAATGGGGGCTGATTCCACGCTCGGTGCACTCATTCCATAAGGACTTTCGGCTTTAACTCGAAATCTATATTCACTACCTTCGATTAGGTCGAAAAGGGTGACGTTTGTTTTTCTACTCGTAGTGGCTTTTAGCCATACGTTCCAGCCACTGCGGTAATATTCAACAACGTAATTTCCTATACGACATCCTCCATCATCTTCTGGTGGTTCCCAGTCTAGTGTCACAGACTTATCTACTTGTCTAGTTACAGATACGTTTTGGGGTGGGTCCGGCGGTGCTGTAATAGTGACAAGGAAAGCAGCAGTGTCTTCTCCTATATTGTTCTTCGCTTGTACTTGGTACTCGCCTCGATCGCTTCTACGCGCTGAATGTATCTTTAACATTGAGAATTTGGGTGTATTTGTTATTTGTACGCGATCATCTACTGTTATTGGTTGACCATCGTGCCGCCATTCTATCGTTGGTATGGGTTTACCGACTATCGTTGTTTTGAGGAACACAGTTTCGTTTATTTCGTAAAGCAATCCATCTTCGTATTGTCGTGGATAACGTAACTTGGGGGCTGCCTCCAGAGATAATCGCGCTTTCGTCACCGCATGGCCAACTCGATTTGTTGCTGTACATTTGATTTCCCCTTCATCACTTGGTAAGGTTTGGTGAAAGACTAGAACACTAGCGGATTCAGTCGTCGATATCGCTGTTCTTCTACTGCTAAATATTTCATAATCATCTTTGAACCAGGCAATGGTAGGCGGGGGGGAACCTGTGAACGTAGCACGGAATTCGGTTTTATCATTTTCTAATGTGATAACATCTTCAAGGTGCTGTAGGAATAGCGGGGGTTCATGTGTTGCTGTACGATCAGAGTTCACAGTGAGAACATCTGAGAGTTCACTGTATTCTGAGCGCCCAACTGCGTTTACTGCTGCTACTCTAAATTGATAACGATGAGGTGGATCTAAACCCGTGATTACCAATTCTGGTCGCAGGACTATCGGTGGTGCTGTTCGGACCCAGTCTGGAGAGCCGAGGCGATTGCATTCCACCTGATAGCCTCGTAGCGGCGCACCTCCGTCATGAATAGCTGGCGTCCACCGTAATGTCACAGCGTTAGGTTCATCGTCCGATAAAATTGGAATTATATCTGGTTTTCCTGGAGGCGAAGGTTTGCCTGAAACATGGAAATGAATATATCAGCTTACATATATTGACTAATTATTATTTACCAATTTTATCGACTACTAAATTATTAGTAATGTGCTAAATTTATAAATCCAAATATTATTGTAAAAAGCTTTCATTTTGTATCATATTTATTTGTTAATTTTCGCTTAAATGCAGTCCGCTTCACAATTTGTTTTGGTGTGCCACGCTTAAGAAATCATAGCGAGCGGTCTTTTTATAAATAGACACACAGACTGGGGCTTTGGCCAGCGTATCTTGGATTGCGTTCGACACGTCGTGTGTGACACAAAGTGAGTGTATGGGTCCGTGTTGTTATATTCACCTGCTGACTTCCAGTGTACATTCTTCCTGGTTCTATGGGTAGAGTGAGAGGCGGAGTGGTGGTTGCCCATGGCGGCGGCGGCGCGCGCCGACACACTGATCTCAGCAGGCACCCGCCCCCGTCCCCTCCGCCGCGCCGCACCCCGCGCTTGGAATAACTCGTCGCTCACGCCCGGATCTTGATATATCTTATGGACGAGTTTTCAATATTGACATTGAATGATTATAAACGATCAACGATTTATAGATAAACATTCGGTGTAAACAACAACAGAAATAGAATTTTCAGATTCGCACTTCAATACACGAGATTTTATAATTATGTAATTGCATAATATATGATGTAGCTGACTTGTAGACACCCAATTTATATATATAAAGCAGATTTTTGCGTTTACAAGCGACATCTGTGAGGATTGACTGAAATCTACAGCAGCGACTACAATTATTTTTGTCACAAAACTCTTGCGCAACTCTCGTAAACACTTGAGGCTTAGGTAGTTTTGCACAAATACACAAGGTGGCGCAAAATTAAATTTTATTGATAGGTATATATATTTCAGATATAAATTATTTTCTATAAATATTAAGCCGTAATTCACTACATATTCTTCAGATCCAGCCAAGCAAGAAAAGACAATGTCTATTATAGACAACTTTGAACCACGAATATAAAACTGAGCGGAACAGCCCCGACTGCTCAATCGATCTTCATCATTATTGCTCCATGTTAACGCAAGACCTCAAACTGCTCGAGAAACCATTTTAAAATTACAGGACAGAATTATGCGTCATCATTCATACTCATATTAGCAGTACAAGTTGCCTTCACACAATTTGTCGAGACCAGGTCCCCTGAGTTCGATCGCAAGGGCATAAATGAGCTACTATTGAGATGGATGGCGGTCAACACTTTTATTAAATAAAATAATTAGACGTGAGTAATAAATGTTTGTCGCGGTGGTGGGGCTTAAGTCCGGGATGCAAGCCCCGTGTGAACTAATCGGATCCCTGGAGGAATGCGTACCGGGAGGTAACGTGAACAGGTGGCTCTACACCTCGCTTCCAACGCAGGACGCCGTGCTGGATCCAGAGGAGGGAAACCTCTTTAAAAAAACCATCTGGAGGAATGCGTACCGGGAGGAAACGTGAGCAGGTGGCTCTACAACTCGCTCCCAACGCAGGACGCCGTGCTGGACCCAGAGGAGGGAAACCTCTTTAAAAAAACCATCTGGAGGAATGCGTACCGGGAGGAAACGTGAGCAGGTGGCTCTACACCTAGCTCCCAACGCAGGATACCGTGCTGGATCCAGAGGAGGGAAATCTCTTTAAAAAAACCATCTGCAGGAATGCGTACCGGGAGCGAAACGTGAGCAGGTGGCTCTACACCTCGCTTCCAACGCAGGACGCCGTGCTGGATCCAGAGGAGGGAAACCTCTTTAAAAAAACCATCTGGAGGAATGCGTACCGGGAGCGAAACGTGAGCAGGTGGCTCTACACCTCGCTTCCAACGCAGGACGCCGTGCTGGATCCAGAGGAAACCTCTTATAACCCACATAACCCTCAGGCTGCCCCGAGTCTGGGGTATCATGATGATTTCCTCAAGTAAAAAAAAAACACTAAACGGCGATTTCAAACTTTAACATCTAATTTTGGGACTCGTGGCGAAATTTAACCTGTGGGCGAGATATAGTGCTTTATGACCTTATTAAGGTGACTGCCCGCCCATAGATATCCGCACAACCAGCGGTTATGCAGATGCGTCCTCTTCCTCTTCCCTATGCCCACCAATGGGCCACTGGAAACTCACAAACTGCACGAAATGCCTAGCTGTCACTTTATGCTGATGTTATGTGACCGAGAGGTCCCGAGAGGACCCGGTCGTACCGGACAAATCGGCTGTAATGTAGCAATGTCACTACCTCTATATATCCCTACGAAATTGCGGGTTCGAATCCTCCTCTATGTACATTTAATTTACAATATATTTAATGAAACAATGATATAAATGTGAAAGCATTTATGCAGCTACGTTAGAGAACTACGTCATTATTATCTTTATTTTTTTAATAAAACCGTTTGTCATAAAATAATATTTATTTTATTTTTGCAAAAATCTGACAAACCTTTTTTTGATATCGCAGGGAAATCCTTACCCTAAGTAGATCCTGACCCAATCTGGGACTCGCGCCTGTAAGTGCCCACCCTAACTAAGACCACAGCGAGCGCCCTCAGCCGCTTTTTGAGGGTCCCGCCCGGTCCCGCGGAAGAGAAGGGCTTCGGTCTTCTCAGGTCTGATCCGAAGCCCTAACCTCTCTATGCGGCTGATCACGAGGTTGAGCTCGACCTCGGCCAGCCACGCCGCCTATAAGGATAGCCTCGTTCCTGGGCGTACACGAGGGTGACATACGCGTAGCAGATGACACCCATTCTGGGAAGGAGGTGGCACTCTGTCAAGCCTACTTCACTACGGCCACATTAATTTACGCACTATATTTTACACAAAAATGCTAACTTTTTCCAGTAAGAGAAATATGCGTTATTATATATATTTATTATTTTATATATTTATCCTATTGTATTTACTACTATATACTTACAAGCGTATTTCTTCCATGAAGCAGCTTCGCTATGTCATGATAAGAGGAGCGGAGCAGGCTGTATCAGTCAGAAGATCATCTCGTGTCTCAGGATAGGCATATATTCTGCAAGACTATATAATTAATGTAATGACATTGTTAGTGGGTCTTGCAGAATAAGGTCTCTATAGCAACATATACAATTTATGCTCATGGGCAATGGCGACCATCTCAAATAACATAATTAATATTTTAGGGCAAATATGGTCAATACATTTTGGGGTAGGAAACGTAAAAAAAAAAAAAAAAAAATATTTCCGTTGCTAGTACCCGATTCACAAATTCTTACGAACTTACCACGGGGCTAGGTTAACGCGGTGATTGTGGTTAATAAAGATGTGGTTAATTGGTAACTTTTGAAATCCGAGACAAATACTCAAATATTTGTGTTAGGATATTTTGACGTCAGTTGTTAAAATTTGCCTGAAAATGTATCTTTATTAGTGGGGTCGACCTACATCACCCTGGATCTGCGCCAAAGCAACAGAAATATAAGACGAGCGGCAGCCAAGGTGACACGGCATCCGAACTATGACTGCATCATTACAGGAAATAACACCATTATTTTTATTTGCACAGATCATCCGCTTATCATTCCTATAAATGAGAAGGTTCAATGTCAACTGCCGATGGCTTCTTTGATCACTGAATTCATGTCATCATATTTTTTTAGCTTTCGAATGAATTTTTTTAACACAAAGGCCCTATACAGCGGGATCTGTGAGACGTACCTACATGACGTTTTAAATACTTATGCTATACCTCACTATTCCCAGTTTTATATTGTGGCCTACGTATTTCATTATTTCTGTCCGATACCCAATTATAACTGGTTGATTAATTATAGCTGCCAGTTGAGCAAGCCTCTACTCTACCCTTCAACAACATTACAAGTGGGTAGAGTAGCAATATAGCCTTTGGAAGCGGCATTGTGGAGCAGAAGTTAAGATGACAATCTTGCTAAAGGAATTTTCAAGCAGTTTTGATTTTAACAAAACCCTTTTCAAGGGCTAATGCTGTTGGTCTATGTATAAGCTTGATCTGACGCATTTTCTAGCATTAATTTGCGCTTGCGTGCAAGTAGCACAGGTAATAATCATACACAAAATATAGTTACCGTCGCACAACATTTGCACGCAGATGCAAAACACCACACGATCATTACCGTATACACATAAAATTATCTCACTCTTGCTAGCTTTTTCTATTATAGCTTTCACTAATGATTTCCATTTTTTTCTATTCTGCTATGTTTAATTTACATGTTTGGTTTACCGCCACCTAGGGTTTCACCAATGCTATATTTATTTTAGAATACCAAGGATGAAATAAAATACCGTAGGATGTTGTGAAACACTTGTGTTAGTCTTTTTGTCTTAGATAAGTTTGATAAAATAAATATTTGAAATGAAATGAAGAGATTATTATTTATTTCCATATTACATTTTTTACGTATGCCTTATTACTAATATAATATAATTTGTGAATTTTTGCTAAGGTTGGTATTCCACAATTTCGATGTCCAAGATTTCTTTGTAATTTGTAAAAATTGAGAAAATGGAGGTACGTGGAGCGAGTTCATGTGCTGCTTTATTTTTTCCTTAACGCCGATGACCACTGTCACTCAATGGTTAGGGCGTTAGTGCTCAATCCGAAGGTAGCGGGTGCGAATCCCGCGAGGGAACAAAACGTTTTCTGTATTCCTAGGTCTTGGATGTGTATTAAATACGTGTATTATATAATAAAAATCTTAAATATATGTATTTAATCTATACATCTATATATACTATACAGATAAATACAATTGGGAGTGTCTTTTTGTAATATTAAAATAACCGCTTTTTATTAATTGCATGTGTATGTATAGACGGTACATATGCCAAAATAGGCTTTTTTACATTTTTTGTCTGTCTGTCTGTTTATTCCGGCTAATCTCTCAAACGGCTGGGCCGATTTTGATGGGACCTTTACTGGCAGATAGCTGATGTTATAAGGAGTAACTAAGGCTATAAAATAATCATCAATCCGCGTGCGGCTGCAAATCTAAGTGAACGCGGGCGAAGCTGCGAGTAACAGCTAGTATAGTATAAAAGTATTAAATATATTTCCGTTGTCTGGTACACGTAACACAAGTTCTTCGAGAACTTACCACGGGACCAGGTTGACGTGGTGTAAAAGCGTCTATGGATATAATTTTTATATTATTAATGTTTCACAATAAACATTTACAACAATACGTTGCAGTAATAAATTTCTCTATGGTTATATGCTGCTTCCGCCACTTAACACCAGATGACTTTCCAGTTATCTAAAATAAAATATATGACATTTTTGGTACATTTCACTACATATTGAGTCTACAAAATGAGTAGATTACACAAATTAAGAGATGTAAAGAGTTATACTCGAGCTACGAATTTGTTTCGCGATTTTGTGCGGACCAACCTCCCCTAGGGGTTGAGTCCGCAACATAAGCGCTTGGAAAAAAATTAAATGAATTAACAAGTCTGAAACGTTCCCAGCTTATATACTGTTGCCGTCGTGTAAACGATAGTTCGTATTTTAACGGCACAGCGCCTCCCATCGACAAGAAGATCACTTATATTAATAACTAGCGATATATTGTTATTAATATATATTATTTGAAAAGATTAGTTCCACTGAGTTTGTTTCGCCGGTTCTTCTCAGTGGGCTTACCTTGGAACCGGTGGTAGATTCAATTGACGTTCAAAAAGATACTGTATTAGTACTATTTTGAATAAAAAAAATTGATTTTGATTTTGATTTAGCTGTAGAATATTTGCCCTTGTAAACTTAGATTTACACCCGCATCCGGACTTATGACCTGTGTTCCTGGATGTGTATTAAATATGTATAATATATAATAAAATCTTAAATATATATGTATAGTATTATTATTATTTAAGGGTGGGGACACCAGCGAGGCCAGACGGGTGATCAGTCCTCATTACCCATTTCACCCAAAAATATGTATAGTATAAAAGTATTAAATATATTTCCGTTGTCTGGTACCCGTAACACAAGTTCTTCGAGAACTTACCACGGGACCAGATTGACGTGGTGTAAAAGAGTCCATAGATATTATTATTATGATCATTGTTTGTATAGCTGTTACTCGGTGATAAGGTTTATTTTGATTGTTTATACAATATATAAAAATATAAAAAACTAATCAATATTTAAAAAAGACGGCTTTGTAGTTTCGAAGGTTACATCCACATCATCGTCATCATCGTCATAATAATAATCATATTCATTATCATCATTATCGTCATCAAACATCCTGAGACTTATCTCAGGATTAGCTGTTGCCTGCAGCTTCGCCCGCGTTACTCAACTCCTATAAGTCACAGCGTAATGTTATATAGCCTATAGCCTTCATCGATAAATGGGCTATCTAACACTGAAATAATTTTTCAAATCGGACCAGTAGTTCCTGAGATTAACGCGTTTAAACAAACAAAGAAACAAACTTCAGCTTTATAATATTAGTATAGATATTAGCAACATCAGCCCCTATCCGTCCACTGCTGAACATGGGCCTCCAAAGTAGGCCTCCCTCAAGACGCCAAGACGACCGATCCCTCGCCACTCGCAAATACCACCACATAGGAAATCACAAACATTACTCATTTACTCAGTATACACAGTACGGAAATAAGAACCATTTGAATAATAGATGAGGACATGAGAAAGGAAAAAAAAACAGAGATTTGACAAAAATAAATATACTTTTTTTGTATTTTATCCAAAGCTTAAATATTACAAACGAGGCATTGTTTTAAAATTAGTAAGATCACATCTATTATACTCAGAAAATGTCGAAATTGTCACGAATATAACAGTATAAATTTAGAATGATAATTAAAATGTTGAAAATTATACTCCCTTGAGAAATGTTGCTCAGTAAAGACAATCTATTTTCGTAGCGGGTTACAAAATCAATGTAGCTAGCTGTAAGGATATTGATTTATGATATGGGTTGTAATTATATGTAAGTTTTTGTACCTAATCTGCAGCATAGAAGCTCATGTTGGCTTACATTCTATTTCACTTAATTTTATCTATGGAGATTATGTTTGATTCCTTTGGATGATCAACCTTAGATACTGGGTTTGACCTTCCGACCCTTTGTAGCGGACAAAGGGTCGGAAAAAAAGGAAATCTTATTGAATGAACTATACAAACTTGCCCCGGTATAATATATAGGGCCTAGGTTATGTATGATAGTTTATGTTTTTTTAGCACAGCGACACCCATTGACGAAAATCTAAAATAATTTTATATGTAAGCGAGTTTTAATGTTAAAAAAAAACTTGTAACGAACATGAACGTAATACAAGTATTGCAAGTATTGCGTAATGCTTATGAACGAAACAATTTCTAGATTTAATGATAGCTTCAATAGGAAGACATGACATCAATGGAATAGAGCAAAGAAGTCTCTTGGAAGAAATGTGCGTGGATCGAAAAAGTTATTATATTTAGCATCTAATATAAATGAATATAAATATTATAAGAATCTTGTTACTAGTTATATCGGGAAATGTTTTAATAATATTTTAGCGACATCGTTTGACATAAAGCTGAAACTTACAACCGTGTTTACAACTATAAAAGCGCCACACGAGGTTGTGGATGCAATTTAATCAATAACGGTATGATTGTTAGTTCCAGTTGTTTTGAGTATTTGATGATCCCCACCATGGTTCAGGCCTTGTGGCGGTGGGGCTGAGCAGCCTAAGGTGAATCCAGCACCTTGGGCGAAGCAAATTGAGCCCCTTCTTATAAGAGATTCTTCTCATTAAAGAGGGGGCTTTTTAATGTACCCCTCTTATAAGAGGGGTACATTAAAGAGCCCCATCTTCAAAACATCTTCTTATAAGAACAGTGGACAAAAGAGCAGAGGCGACAATGTCCGAGGATAGGAACCTCACCCCATTGCACTGTCCTGACGTTGGGAGGGGTAGTTCTGTGGTGCGGGTCAACCCCTCTGTGGAGGTGGCGTGGGTCCCCCAAGGGGCCCTTGGGGGACCGACTAGCCTTCCTCAACTGATCCAGGACACCTCACCAAAAGCGGCATTGGTGGCACTCGCCGGATTTTAGAGGGTAGAACTGCGTCCATCACCATCTTTTGGGTTTAAAAGATACCCGCCTGGGAAGTCTCCCCCTACCCCGCGGGATGCCTAAGAGCATTTCCCGGTGCAAAAGCAAAAAAGTCACCTGCCGGTTTTACTTGAAAAATAGCAATCTTGACAAGACAAAGTTTGTCGCTACTAAGTGTCTGAACTACGCTATGCTCTTTTTATTTTTATCCCTAAAATTTATAACTGCGTAAATATATTAATTAACTAGCTGTTGCCTGCAGCTTCGCCCGCGTTACTCAACTCCTATATGTCACCGCGTGATGTTATAATATATAGCCTATAGCCTTCCTCGATAAATGGGCTTTCTAACACTGAAATAATTTTTCAAATCGAACCAGTAGTTCCTGAGGTTAGCGCGTTCAAACAAACAAACAAACTCTTCAGCTTTATAATATTAGTATAGATATCCAGTCCAGCTTTATAATATTAGTATAGATAGTTTATTACTATACGTGTCCGGCTTTTTGCGATCTACTTACTATTTAAAACATAATATTTTGCTTATTTTTGTCACTAGATAAATGATGTTATTAAGTAAACTGTCTTTTATCAAACTACACTACATCTAGATTAAGCGAAAATGTTTTTCGCAAAATACACATCAAATGAAGTTTTTTTGTAAACACGTAGATATTCGGATAAGTTTAGACGCGTCGACTCTACACATTACTTTTAATAGCTTTCGCCAGTTTCTAAGCGGAAGTTTAAAGAACGTTACTTTACGCAATGACAAAATGGACATTCAGACTTTAGGTTTCATTAAATTTAAAAGCAAAGACCACAAAAATTAAATGACAAGTTTCTATAGTTTTTGTAGTTAGATATTTAAGTAACTCCAGCATAAAAAATATTCATGTATTTTAGAATAGGCGATTTGTGTACAGCTAGAAGTTTTTTGGATAGAAAGGTAAAAACAATTAGTCGGTGTCGTATTTGTTGCTGTACCCTACCTACCTACCTTGGCGGCACGGACTCCAAAAGTAACTATAATGACGTGGTAAACGCAAAGTTTGTACATTAGTAGAAGATTAAGTTGATTATATGTTGTAAGCACAAAAATTAAAGAAACACAGTTATTTTATTACTTTTTAGTTTAGTATTTATGAAGTCGGTTTTAATTTTTTAACTGACTTCAACAAAAAGGAGGAGGTTCTCACCTCGGTCGGTATTTTTTTTTAATGTATGTACACCGATTTCTCCGTCAATTGTGGACCGATTTTCAAAATTCTTTTTTTGTTTGAAAGGGTATACTTGCCAAATGGTCCCATGATAAGGAAACCAGGGTCTGATGATGGTATCCCAGAGAAATCGAGGGGATCTTTCGAAAATCGTAGGAGCAACTAGCGCGTTTAGTACTATTTTAATTAAGCATTTTAAAGCACTACAATTTAATGAAGGTCTAGAGTTGATCTGATGCTGGAGCTGAAAGACAGTCGAGGGAAGTCCTCGACGATTTACTTCAGTAACCTTGTGTTTGGGCTTGATTAATTTGTATTGATGAGGACTTTACAACTAGATAGGTTATGACTGTGGTTGGGGGTCTGATGATGAAGACGAAGGACAGTTAACGGAACTCTTAAATAGTTTACAGTAGTTACCTTGTGTTTGGACTTAATTAATTTATACTGATGAGAATTTTGTACCCATATGGGTGATGATTTCTTATGATGATGAAATCATAGACAGTCGACAGAACTCCTCGATGATTTACAGCTTTTGTTGAACTTACTTCATACGGTTCAATATGCCAAAATGTCTATCTCTGTATGTCTTTCTTTAATGAATTACTTAAAATGAAGACCGACTCCAAAAGTAACAATAAAGACGTGGTAAACGCAAAAATTGTACATTAGTAGAAGTATAAGATGATTATTAGTTGTAGACACAAAAATTAAAGAAACGCGATTATTTTATTACTTTTTAGTTCTTTATTTTAAAGTCGGTTATAATTTTTACTTAAAATATTTTGTAAAATGATTTTATTGTTGAAGTTACTAATGTTGTATAATATTATGTAATGGTACGAAACCCTTCGTGCGCGAGTCCAACTAGCACTTGGCCGGTCTTTCATTACCCGACTACATCAAAAACAAAAAAAATTAGAAGTGCATACGTGTTGGTATGTAGGTATATTTTACCTACTACATATCAAATTTCTTAAGGGTGTCAATCAATTGGCAATTACGTTCCGTATGACATAAATACCATTTTTTCATGTAAATAGTTCCAATTTTTTTTACTCACACACGGCCATCTGATCTCAAACTAGGCAGAGCCTGTTCTTATGGTAACCAGACAACTGATAAATACACATAAATTTCTAAATACATACATATTATAGATAAACTACACCCAGACACAGAACAAATGATCATGCTCATCACACAAACATTTGTCCTTGGTGGGAATCGAAACCACGACCTTCTGGTTTAGCAGTCAGGGTCACTTACCATTAGACCTACAGGCCAGTCGAATTACAGTCAGCACAGCTACTGTTTTATACTCATAAACCAATTAAATGATAGTAAACGTATAGGATTGCCAAATGGGTCACTAAGGTTCAAGAGATCGGTTATTATGGAATAGAAATAAATTAGTCTCAAAAACAAAACAGCGGTAGATCGATCTTTAATTTCTTAAATTATTAAGGGATTATTCCTTTTTTTTCTTTAAAGCTGGGAAATGCTCTGAGGCATCCCGCGGGGAGTGGGTCTCCCCAGGCAGGTATGTGGGACTCGCTGTGTCCGAAAGCTGGTAAGTGGACGCAGCTCTACCCATTAAAACCCTAGATAGAGGCTGATAATGATGATGATGAAACGAAAAAACGTTTTTATAAGATAAATTGAATATATTCCGAATATTATGAAATTTTTATTCATACAATTTTATGATTTTGAAATGAAGCTGCAGTTAAACGTACTCTTTCAAACTCCCGGTCGAGTAATAGCCAAAGCAGCCTTTGACTGAATTCTGTAGTCAAAAGTACCTTTACATCGGAGTTTCTGTCAAAGGTGCTTTTGACTAAACTTCTATTAGTTTAAAACTGACCCACTGATATCGCCTTTGCTAGATCTCTTCATGATATTCCTTGTTTTTATCAAGTCCTAAATGAAGGCACTAGCATCTAGATTATTTTCCGAAAACCGCACATACGAAAATCATCCATCTGGGCCAAGGAGTACTAAATTATTTTCACAAGAGATTAATTGTTTTTCGTTGTGCTTTTATGAGGATGATTTGCGACCAACAAATAATGCAACATCTAAATATACGAGAATTCATTTCGAAATCAATTATGATTTCGAAATTTATGAAGTAAAAAACCAATTATAGCACATTTGAAATTTGAAATAAGTTGTGTTCTTAATATTTCTATGATATAATAGTCGAATTTAAAAACGTCCTTTTTTGAAGTCGTTGAAAAACCAAGCGCGAGCAACAGATGTTTGAAATAAAGTTTTACCTCTTGAATGTCAATTTATCTACAAGACTATGCTGAGCTATGCTGAAATCAAAAGATAA
Source organism: Helleia helle (assembly GCA_963853865.1). Classification (NCBI taxonomy): domain Eukaryota; kingdom Metazoa; phylum Arthropoda; class Insecta; order Lepidoptera; family Lycaenidae; genus Helleia; species Helleia helle. The sequence continues at coordinate 16,952,636 of OY971420.1, forward strand.
TAAATTTAGTTATTTTTTATGTTCGTTTGATGGTCAAACGGCAGACGAGATCATAAACAACCAAAAATTAGTCCAGGCTACTCATTCGCGTGTTGCGTATCCTCAGACGTAAGATGGTAAGATTCTGTGCCAGTAATTTCACTCCTTCTTCCAACCTTCTTTCTAAAATACAGCAAAGCTTCACGTGAGAAACAAGGAGGTTGATGATACAGCAACATCTCTATTATTGCACAACATATATTATTATTGCACAATAAAAAGTACCCAATGCAGCTGGAGTCTATTTTTTTCGTTCTAGATTACAATCGTGCTCACTATTGGAATATTGCCCCTTTTACTTGGCAATTGTTCAAACTATTTTGCGTTGTTTCGGTGATCCTATGAAATTCTAAAAGTATTAACTCATAAAAACTGTTTAAAAGAAAAATAAGTTCGCACAAGTGAATATAAAATTTTTACTTGTATATTTTATTGTAGCTATCTTAATATACTTAATCAAATCAAAAGTAAAGGGTCTTTTTAATATTTTTTTCTGAATTATGTAGAGATATTACTTGTATCCTGTGTTTTTTCTTAAATTTTTTGACACAAAAATTTAAGAAAAAGCGCCTACTCACAGCATAACACATACATAACATAACAGAGCTTTCCCATAGCTATCAATTGCATCACTGATAGTTTCTTCAGCGAAGCAACATAGAGAATATTTTCGGAGAAAGGCAGGATAAGTAGTGTAATCTTCTTAAGACCAATGCTAAGCAAAATATTCACAAGTTTCCTAAGTTTTTTGTCCTAGTCTATACTGTCCCATTGCTGGGCAATTCCTCCCTCTCTGTTTTCCACGCGTCTCCATCGTGTCTGGAGTAAAGACTGGAGTAGTCCCTAAGCTTGCCAAATAAAATAATTGTTTTTCCTGTTTGTGGTTTATCTCTTTCCCTGTTGATTTACTATCAGGTAGTATGGTCTGCCAATTGATTTATAAATTATTATTTGATTAATGAAAAGATAATTATTATCATAAAATAATTATTATAATAAAATTCAATATGTATAAACAATTGCTTTTATATAAGATTTTTATTATATAATACGTATGTATTGTACAAAAGTATTAAATATATTTCCGTTTTAAATATAGTTCCGTCTGGTACCCGTAACACAAGCTCTTCGAGAACTTACCACGGGATCAGATTGACGAGGTGTAAAAGCGCCCATAGATATTATTATTAAAATACAACGCAGTTTAAGAGTATTTATTGATATTGATGTAGAGGCATTTTTGGCTTAAATAAATACACACATACTTATAATTATAAAATTTTCAGAGAAAAGCCATTAAATTTATTGTCACGGTCGAAAATAACTCTGCAAGAAAATATGTTACATGTACAAATTAGACATATTTTATTACACCATGAACTAAAAATATATTTTATAGAAGCAAGAGCTGACGTAAGATACATCATAACGACTAAAGTAGATAATATGACCTCCAATTAAAAAATAATGGAATGATTTCCGGAATTTCCTGCGTCTCACGACCACTGTATGGAACCAATGGCAGGTGGCATGTCTGCCAGTTTTCCTATTAAACTAACTAAAAAAAAAACCAGGTTGCAGGTGCGGCAACTGAAAAACGCGAAAGAAACTTTTGCTATGTTGCGGAATGAAGTGTTGTGACTACCACCATGATTCATCATCTTCCGGCTTAGGATAAATGCATGGAGCTGCCTGGTCATCATTCATCCATGGTTCATCATTTATGTCAGTAGGTTCATCCATGGTTAATCATTGATGTCAGTAGGTGATGTTGACATAGCATCAGATGTGAAAATAACATTTTTGACTCGCAAACTCTTAGAGATATTATCAACGACCAAAATAAAACTGGTGAAAATAAAACTGGTGAAAATCTCAATTTTTCAATTCTAAGTTTTATTATGATATTTGTAGGACTAATGGCCACTTGGTTGCTATCCAATTTAGTTATTTCTTTCAGTAGTGTAAGCCAAAAGTTTTAGTCTGATCGTATCACACATATAGTAACAATTCTTACGTTAGGTCAGGCATAAAATCTTTAGACTGGACTGGACTACCCATCTAGTAGGTGCCTCGTGTACCCGACGGCCGGAGGCTGGGCGACGTGGAGAGTGGAGTGCGGGTCCGCTTCTGTGGAACATCGGGTATGAATATGTCCTCCGCGGCGCGAATTTGACGGGTGTTGGTGTTACGCGCTACGCCGAGGAGAAGGTCTAGGGTGGTAACGAGGCTGAGGGAGAGGAGGACAGCTGGCTGAGCCACCTGAGAAGGAGAGTATACAGCTATGCTGTCGCATTTCGTGCGGCTTGTGAGTTTCCGGTGGCCCATTGTTGAGAGGGAAACGGAGGACAATGCATCTGCATAACTTTTGGTAGTGCGGATGTCTAATATTGGGCGTCGGTAGTCACCATAAGGCTAAGACTGCTCGGTTTTCTCCTTATGACATAATAAGAAAAGACCAAACCCTATGTATCATAGGGTTTGGTAATTTCTTCCCGCTGTGAGGGACCTGTGCAAGTTATTGGGGGATCCGCCGCGTATATGTTCAGGGTGCCTTAAACGGAGTAGAAGTAAACTAAGTGGACATCACCGCCCCTGCCTTCAGAGGAGAGTGCCTCCAGGCACACCGTCGCCGGTGCGGACGATCACAGTTTCCACACCGGGCCAGCACGACGAGGAGAACACCACTGGGTTTTAGTAAGTAGAGATGCGTCCACCTTACCATCTTTCGGGCGCAGTGAGTACCACATACCCGCCTGGGGATTCCGCCTCCCCCATGGGGTGCCGAGTTTTCTGGCGGGAAAAAGACATACAATTTTATTTTTTTAATTTTGTTTCTTTTTCTTTGTTCAAGATGAGCTCTTATTTTGTACATTTTTACAGGCTTTACTTTGGTCCAATTTAAGCATAATTTTGGACACGGAATGTATTTTCTTATCTGGCAACGTCTATGTGGGTGACAAGAAGTAGATATTTATGTAAAAATCTAATTTAGAAGTTTATGCTTTTTAACTCCAATAATAATCCACCTGTCTTGTCTTACCCGGGAAAGTTATTTAGAGAAAAAACAAGGAGAAAGGTGCATGCAAAGCTGGAAAATGCATTTGTTTTTGTGTTTTCCTTTACTTCGTTACTAAAACATTGCGTTTGTTATTATAACTGCAAGTCTTATGAAACATTATACTTCCAGAAACAACTGGCAGGATTATTTTCGTCCAGCGTTCGCAAGGAATTTTCGCCGGGAATAAGGTTATTCGTACATTATTATTACAGCTGGAGATGTGGAATTAATTATTTGTCATGTCAAAATTAATAATGAAAGTCTTAAATTATTCGGTCTACTTCGAACACAGAATACTAATTATAATGTTTTAAGATGCGGAATAAATACGTCAAATCGACGGGTGTATCCATTTTTCAACATTTTTTTGTGACCGTTGTACTAAAATAGTTGATTTTCTTAAATGATATTGATCTCGTTAAAAAATCTTATTTTATTTGATCTGAAAACCACTTGAATTGTCTTAGGTTAGCCTTTGTTCAAGGATGAGTTTTATAATTTTGAATTTTTGACATAAGGTACAGTCCGTTTGTAAGGTGGTTCGTATTATATAGTAACAGCAGTTAACAAAACACTGTTTAAATAAATTCTCTAAAAAGGCGCTCAAGCCGGAGGTTGCGGGTTCGAATCCCGCCAGGGAACAAAATTATTTTCTGTATTCCTGGGTCATGGATGTGTATTAAATATCTGTATTATATAATAAAAATCTTAAATATATGTATAGTATAAAAGTATTAAATATATTTCCGTTGTCTGGTACCCGTAACACAAGTTCTTCGAGAACTTACCACTGGACCAGATTGACGTGGTGTGAAAGCGTCCATAGATATTATTATTATTATTTTTATGGTAGCAAACATATAAAAAGTATGGTTGGTGGGTTGCTGGTCAACCTGGAACATGCAGTATTAATAGACAAGGCATAGCCTAAATGTAAGCAGAGATCTTCTTTAAATACACACAGAATAAATACCCTTTATAAAAATGTAATGGGTCGTAGAGAAAAGTAATTAAAAAACACGAATATATTATTGGTCATTTACTGGCACAGAAACTTTTCAAGATCGCCAGGAATGTGATGTAATCGTTAAAAACTATTTATTTATTATTTATTAAGGTGAAAATTTATTTGACTATAATCATTAAACTGTTTATTTATGGGTAAAGATGGTCCATTGAAGGTTGCTGTTTTACATTAACTCTTAATAATGTATTTACTGTGAATAAATTAATAGCAATGTATTGCCAACAGCATTATCTCATTATGAATTGCATGTAAAACATTGTAATCGTAAGATGCAGTGAATTCAACGGATGTACGTCGATTGCCAGCTACATGTAGGTGGTCGATATTTTGGTCGAAAAACAGAAAAACAAGCGAGCTTCGCCCACGACCGCTCGCCTCAAATGCTGACTCCGAATCTTGGTATTCAGTGAGTAACCACTTTGCGCAATACAGGTGAAGTATTTCGGGAACTTTTTTCGTCGCACCTGGAGTGCGTGGCAATTTTATTTATGTATTGAAGTTGATTTTCAACGTTTGATGTTTATCATATGGTTCTTTTAGCATCGATTTAGAAACGATTAAAAACAAGAATAATATCGTAGCAATATAGTGGACACTGGGAATAGTTATCATTCTTGTATATTCCCGTAAAACTATAAAATATTATGTTTATTAGTCATTTGTTTTATTGCTAATAGTGTAATAATGTAAAAACACTTATAATTTGCTGTATTACATCATTATACTTGGCGTTTCTGATTTAGATAATTCTGATAGATTTCACCGTTAGGCAACCCTTATCATCGTTATCATCATCATCAGCCACCAGCACCAGCAGAAATACCACAAAACAAGATCCAATTATTCCTAAACCCTCATTACATGAAAAGCATCAAAATTCCAGGTAGAACTAGTATATTGGTTTATTATATATTTTATATTTATACGAATAAATAATACATGTAATATGATGCTGGTAAATCCGTAGAGGTTTTAATATAGACTTGGCTTTATTAATACACATCTAGTGACTGTTACGTCTACCTGTACAGCTAATAACGCCTCCCACTCTCATCTGGAGCGCGAAATATTTCCAGAGTTTTAATTCACTTATGCGCACTATAACTTTAATGTGGAAAATATTTACTTATAAGTTGTATTAAGTCTGTTAGCTATATTGGCAAAGATAATATTATGTATTGCCTGAAAAAATCACACCACTTTTGTTGTTGAAAGAAAAAAGTCTGTTTAAGGATTCATCATCACCATCATCATCGTCAGCCTTTATCCGTCCACCGCCTCCTTCAAGGACGACCAATCCTTTACCGTTCAACACGGACATACATGGTTCTTGGGTCTCCCTACCTGGTTGTTGATCGGCAAACACTCCACTAATAAGGGAAAATCCCTCCCTATTAATGAAATTAAAGAGCGATCAACCCCTAGTTTGCTATAGAAACTAATTGATTATTATTCCTGAATATCCATTTTAATAATTCCCGACATACCTGAAGAATAGATTTGGCCAGTAAAAGATACGTCGCAAGGAAAACTATTGAATGTATGTATGAAGTTTGCCAGCAGATAGGTAAACTATGGGTTACTGACCATGCTATATGTCTTAAAGGAAAAGTCCCTCCCCAGCTCGGAGACCAAACCCAGTACGGGTAGTGTAGCTTATAATAATGATGAATACAGCACTTGTATTAGTCATACGAACATTGAGATCATCTCTGTTAAATTTAACAACCACACCTGGTCCGTGCCAAAGCAAAAATAAATGAAAGTGATAACAATATTAATATTAATTATCGTTATATATATAATATTTTTGAACGTGGCAATATAAAATAATCTATGTTTTAGATTAGACTAGCTATTGCCTGCAGCTTCGCCCGCGTTACTCAACTCCTATAAGTCACAGCGTGATGTTTTATAGCCTATAGTCTTCCTCGATAAATAAGCTGTCTAGCACTGAAAGAATTTTTTAAATCGGACCAGTAGTTCCTGAGATTAACGCGTTCAAACAAACAAACAAACTCTTCAGCTTTATAATATTAATATAGAGTATAATTAAAAAAAAAAACAATACATAATATAATAATAATAATTCAGCTTCCATATACTCGTTTCCAAACTCGAAATTTGGTGGATTGATTTATAAATGATGATGAAGATTGTTAAATACTAACGTTGTTTCATTACAAAGTAGGAATCACTTACTCACTTTATGGGAGTCACTGAGGTGATCCTGTTACCTGCAGAACCGGGACCCTCAAAAGCGGCTGCAGGCGCTCGCAGTGGTTTTAGTTTGGGTGGTTTAGACAGCCCAAGCGCACATAGAGTCAGGAACCTTTTTTTTTCTTAGGCACATCGCGGGGAAGGGGGGACTCCCTAAGCAAGTATGTGGGACTTGCTGCGCCCGAAATATGTAGATGCAGCTCTACCCACTAAAGCCCAGCGAGTGCCACGAATGCCGCCTTTGGTGAGGTGCTCCGGATCTGTTGAGCATACAGGGCACCTCGAAGGTTAGTCAGTCCCTCAAGGGACCGACGCCACCTCCACAGAGTAGTTGCCCCGCACTACAGAACCACCCCTCCCAACGGTGGGATAGTGCAATGGTGTGAGGTTCACATGTCCCATGTGCGAGGATGGGAACCTCACTACCTGGGATGGGAACCTCTTTTGTCCCCTCTTCTTATAAGAGGGATACAAAGAGCAACCCCTTCGGTTCACTTGACTTCGTTCAAGGTGCTGGGTTCACCTTAGGCTGCTGAGCCCCACCACCACGACAATGTTTGAACCGTGGTGAGGAAAGGAGGGTCATGAACCTTCCCCGGTCCTGTCTGTCTACGTAGATAAAGCATATCCCTGCGTCAAAAAAATGGAAAAAACAAACAAGAATAATAGATTACAACATATTAAATAATAAAAATAATAAGCTCAGTTCTACATAAAGCCAAAAAATTAATTGTCAAGATTTGCAAGTTCTGAATGATTGAACTATAATCAAATTGCTTTTATAGGTTTTTTTTATTCCAACCAGAAATTACTTAATTATGTGTTATCTAACTGTATGTCTAATATGTCTGAGCAAAGCCGCGTTATGTAGTAATATTGTATGCTTAGATTAAAATGATCGTAGAAAAAGAAACCTTTTCCGATTACTGCTTCTGCTCAAGATTGGCTTTTTCTCAGCTCATTCCTGGGATAAAAATTAGTGTCCATTTCAGGGTTCCATTACTAATAATAACAGAAATGGTTGTAATATTACTCCGTTTTACTTCTTGCCATTTTGTCTGTCGGTTTGTCAAACTAAAACATAAAGAGTACTTCACATTGATACAAAAACATGAAAAGCAAGAAGCTAGGTCACACAAGTTCACTGAAAAAACCAAATAAACCATCAATTAGTGGTTACAGTACAATAAAATACTTTATTACGGAACCCTCCGCGTCCTTGTCAGACTCGCACTTATCTTGATTATCTCCACGTAGCGTTTATACGAGCATGCAATTCGAACCACACAAATTAGGCACTGGACGGATTTCGTTGACTCTGGTCGATCTGCAGGCTTTAGCAATATTTTCAAATAATGAAGGACTGTCAAACCTTCATGTATCCAAATTTCATTTCCATCCAATCCAATTCATAACCGACGCCAGGAGGCCGTGTGGTCGCAGACTACACGGTAGGCGGGGGGCAACCCCCCACTTTATAAATCAAAAGTAAGCCGAATGGGCTCACACTAATCCGATGAAGCATTAGGGGCTTCGGGCCATTAGCATAGATCCCTCCGAAAAAAATAATCCAATCGAATTTGTACATCATCATCATAATCATCATCATTAGCCTCTATCCGTTCACTGCTGAACATAGGCCTCCCTCAATGAGCGCCAAGACGACCGATCCATTGCCACTCGTATCCAACACGGACCGGCCACCGCATGGAGATCATTTTCCCACCTGGATAATAGCCGACCAACACTTTGTCTACCTAACCGCGGCCTCCACTCTTGAACCTTATTGGCCCATCGGCCATCCATAGTGTATTATAGTTTATAGTACTTAGAACACGCTCGTGACATTGTTACACATGCCACTCTGTTCTGTTTTTAAATATGAAAGCAGGATATCTTTCCTTTTCATCTTCATTAAAATAAGCATGTACGAGCATAACCTGATTTTCAAAGATCGTGACAAAATAGAAAAAAAAGAAATTATTTTTACATATTAAAATATATTCATATTAAAATAATTAATACATTAGTATAATAATTATAAAAAATTAGTGTTTAAATCCAGAACTATCAGTCCGATTTGAAAAAATCTGTGTGTATTTAAAAGCCCTATTATAGAAGGACCTTCTCCTTTTTTTGACTAACATTTTTTTTGGATTTCGGAACGCCTTCCAGTCTAACCGGATGCAACTGAATACCGGTATTTTAAATAAAGCGACTGTCTATCTGACCTCCACAACCCCGTAACTGGGCAAAAGACTGGTTGTGAGACTTTCGGGCCTTCTAACGACCCGTAATGACTGTCATAGAACGAATGACAGCCGGGACCAACGGCTTATTTCGAGGCACGGGTGTCATGGTAATTGGTATGTAAAGACTAAAGATCCATGCATCGATCCTCACGGCTGTTATTAACTTAGCCACGAGCTCATGTAGAGGAACGTCGTCGGACTTAAATTTCGTTTATTTTTTATTTTATTTTAGGCATGTAAAATCACAGAACAGTTTGTAAAGTATAACATTACAGAATATAATATAGATACTGTATAGACACGACAAATTGATTCATATTTAAAAATCGTAACGAATGTAGACCACCTGCTCAAGTCATAAGTTGGCAGGCGTTGATAATATTAATATAATTAACGTTTAAATATAGCGCGTTGTTTTAACCGCACCGAGAATGCGGTAATAGCGAGTTACAATGAGATGTTTATAGTGACAAAAGTAGCTGAAGAAATGTGTTAAATGTAAAAAAAAATACTTGGTACGCCTAATTATCTGGTTTAAATTTTTCGTAATATATTGTATTTGAATTATATCGGTAATTATTATGATAATCGGTCCACAATTGACAGAAAAATCGGTGAACATACATAAAACAAACCGAACTAAAAATTTGACAATAATTTTAATACAAGAATTAAATGGATTAACAAAAAAAAAATGATATTACTTCTTGTAAGAAATCGTGTGGTGCTTTGTACTAAGTTTTTATACTAAATTCTTTCTTAGAAATAGAGAGGTATTTTATTATATTAATTAATATACATAGCATACTTGAGAATGAGTGAGAGACTAAAAACCACACAAGTGATGGAGGTAACTTACGTGCCTTATGCCTTCCTTGGATGTGCTATTCTGATTATCCTAATCAGGTTGTTGGAACAAACTTATTAAATTATTGTATTGTCATCGGTCAAAGTGTGCAAAGTTTCAAATTAATCTGACTTCTGGAAATTTGTAAAAATTATGCTCAAAGATTCCGTTACATACATACAGGCCAAGCTTATAAAAGCGTGTTAAATAAAAAAGACGTGTAGCACTCGGGGACTGCCGCGGTAAAGCTATTGCATAGCATTTTTTAATCAACTTATGCAATTATAATTAATTATTTATTTTTTATTTATGCAGTATTTTTTTCTTTCTTTTGTTTTATATTTTATATTTAATGGATTACCAACAATTCTATGATTTAATGCGAATGGTCAATGATCAACAAAGATATAATATTCTTATGTGTAAATGATGAATTATATTTACAAACTTCAATTTAAGAACCATTTCAAATTTTATATATTATAATCAACAAAATCATATCACTTTCTTTATTAATAAATGCACAAGTTGTTTATTCATATTTAAAACACTTATACACAAATTTTACTACTTTTATTTATTTATTAATGTTTGATATTATTTTCAAGCACTAGCAACACTTAAACTAACTTAACGGGCAAAAGTCTTGTGTCCAGCTCTTAATAAATTATCTGTCAGCTTTACAAACTGATAGTATATTCTATTTGTTAAATGTCAAATTTTGTGTTTCTAATTTCAATGTTATAGATAAGATGTTTTTAATTTTCGTCATCTGCGCTTTATGAGCTGTTATTTCCAGTTATTATCCCAGAACTTTGTATCTTCTGTGTCCACCGATGTACTAACTATGTGGTTTATAGTAGATAGTGTTGACGACTAAAACAACTACAAACAGCCGTTAATGTTTTCTATACTTGTATAGTTCTTTGTTCTTATGTTCAGTACTAAAATACATTTTGTCCACTTTTATGCTTTTAAATAGTTAATAAATTCTTTGATTTGCACAAATACAGATCTTACACTCACTTATAAACACTATCTCTTATCTTCATATCGTTTTTATTCAAAATCGATGGTTAATATTTTAGCTGTCGATATATTCTCAGGCAGTGAAATATTCTCACGGATAAAACTTTCACTTAGTTATTGTCACTTTAATGTTCAACACTTATAACACGTACACTTATTAAATTATTACTTATTTCTATTTTTAATACTTTATTTAACACGGAGACGATGTGAAAATGTAAAGCGTCATCTAGTTAGTCACCTATATACTTTCTCACAAACAGATGCTTACTTATTCGTCCGATTTCGGAGCAGCTCGTCGCTCGTCGGGTGTTAGGTTTTTTTCGTTACGGAATTTCTGGATTCGGTCCCCACGCTTAAGGCCCGCGATAAAAGCTATGCAATAGCTTAAAAATATATAATACAGTCGAACATACAACCTCCTCCTTTAAAAAAAAGGAGGAGGTTGTATGTCGTCTAAAAATGTGGAAAATAAAAGACATGCTTTGATACAAAAGCTCTAAATTCATATAAATATTTGGTGAAATATTTACAAGTTTAATATTATTCTGTTCGTCGTGTCAACCTTGGTAATCTATTCTCTGTAAATCCAAATAGCATAGGATCCCGATATAAAGAGGACCTTCACCGAGCTGGTTATTGGATGAAACTTATTTTATATTTAATTTAATATATTAATAAATATAATATTGCATATGGGTTGCCTAAGAAAATTCATTCCAGGATTATTATTAATTAATAATAAAAAAATCTTTTTTAAAACCCATAGGTATTGCTGAAAGAGATCTCTATCAGAGATAAGCACTCCTTGTACACCAAACGTTAATCGTTATGTTTATTTTGTAAAATGTATATATTATGTACTTAAGCAATAAATAAATATAAAATAAGTTTCACCCAATAACCAGCTCGGTGCAGGTCGTTTTATATCGGGATCTTAGGCCAAAATATAAACCACAAAATATATTTTGTGTATAAACGATAGTTAGTCACTTACCATTACATTCATCGCAATCCAGTTGCTTCAATATGATATAGAATGGTCATAATATTATATGAATATAATATGTCGGAAGAATCTTAACATCGTAGGTACTTACTAAAGTTTACTTCGTTTTTTTTTAAATATAAACATAAAATAATTAAATATCTATATGTACTTAAATGTATATTGAAATATATCGCATTGTTGAAATTTTAGTAATAAATTGTTAAAACACTTATCCAAGAATACGAATTCTCTTCCAAACCCTTTAGTATAAGCTACTAGTCATATTTTCTTATTAATGACAAAATATGACACTTATTCTGTAGTCAGTTTTTGCAAGTCATTAGTATATAAACGCAATTTTAGATGTTACGGTATACCGCGAACTGGGTGTAAGCCAGCAGTTGTAAATCATTTTTATCTATACATAGATACATATGATTTAATTATATTATGCTCTTTTTTATAGCACAGGAGGGCAAACGAACTATCGACGTCCATACACATCCGCACAATCAGAGATTATGCATATATGCTTTGCCCTCCTTTTTCCCATCCCCCCCAATGGGCCTCCAGAAACAAACCGCATGAAACGCGACAGCATAGCTGTCACTTTACGCCGCTATTATGTGAGCGAGAGGTACCACCCCGGTTGTGCCGGCCCAATTCGGCAGCAAAGCAGCATGCCACTACCATGGATTTCTGTAAATAAGGGATTATGCGTGCTACATGCGCTGATTTGCTGCTCACTACTGAGCAGAGTATCTGCTTATTTTATCTGTAAAGCAGTTGTTAATGTAAAATATAGTGTATGTATACTTTAGGGTAGACATGAGGCACGTTTGCCACTTTTTATTTCAACTAAAATAAAACGCGCACTATTGAAAAGCAATACGGAAATATCTCCATCCCATACACAAATAGTAATATTATATAAATTCGTGAAATACTTTTGCGAATCGTTTCACCAATATGCAATTTGGATGTTTCTGAGTTGCCATCCATCTCATATGCATTATGCAATGCTATTTAACCATTATTGGCGCTTGTCGATATGTCACATATTTTGGCTGATCTACAAATCGTTAGTAAACAATATGAGGTTGATGTTATCGTGTGCATTTTGATTACAAATACTATGCATAATGAGAGATTAGGTTGTGAAAATGAAAGTTATGAGACGCTTGTGGTATACGGCAAACTAAACTAGATTTTATCAAACATTTGGTCTACTATCTAAGAATTTTATGAGATGGCGGTTTTTAGATAGTTTCGAAATATAAGATTTTTTTATGCGAGACATGCAATAAAATAGATTCTAATGCCGTGAAAGCAAACGGCATGCACGATTTTAATTCATCTTTCTTTATAATTTTTTATTAATTATAATTATAAGTTCTTATATTAACAATTCAACTCGAAAATTGTATGCGCGTCGCTAACTTTTTACTTAAGACGAAGAACGAAATTAGTTATGATTTTAGTTGGTCGAGGGATAGGAATTTTGGGATAAAAAACAGATGGGCTCTGCTATGATCTTGAGGACAGACACGCGGCAGTGTCAAGTACGACGGAGGTGTGGAGATTATGCCGTCATCTGCCTCGAATCTGGGAGCTACACTGACACATTTCCAAGATTTTTTTAAAATTATTTTATGTATTTTGAAGAATTGATCGTTCAAAGTTGATAAATGTAGGTAAAGTCTTTTAAAGTAGCAAAATCTTCATCATCTATTATGCAAGAAATGTAGAAACGCTATTTACAATGCACTTTTTAGTTTTAACACGGTTCGTGTATACATTTCCTAACATCCGAAATTAACATTCTGTTGATACAAACGTTAGGCATATTATTTTTAGTTTCAACCAGATATCTTGCATTTAGATAACCAGCGCTAGGTAACAAACGAACATACCTAAAACTATTCCAAGCATTAGCTATTTTAGTTGGAAACATCACTTCACACCTCTCGCAAGTGTTCTCTTAACACGATTCAATCTGGATATGATATATACGAATTTAGTTTCTATATATTTAAGTTTCTAAAGTTAACTAGCAGCTAAATGTTCTGCTAAAGAAATAGGCAGGCAGGTCTGCCTATTTCTTTAGCTGTTTCAAAAAAAGGGGCTTTCAAATGGACAAGTCGAGAATTTTGAGATACATAGATATTGTGTTGAATGGACTTGGCTTACCTCTTGTTTATGTTTATGAGTTCCATGAGGTATACGATCTGCCAGTTTGTCTATTTCAATATAAAAATAATTAATAAGGGTTGGTAGTACATTACGGACCTCCAAGAAAAGAGCATAGATAATTTGAAAGGCAACGCACCTACTAATCCCCTGGAGTAGAAGGATATCTACCACGGTTCAAGCCTTGTCGTGGTGGGGCTAAGTAGCCTAAGGTGAACTCAGTACCTTGGACGAAGCCAATTGAACCGACGGAGCTGCTCTTTGTACCCCTCTTATAAGAAGATAGGACAAAGGGCGAGAATGGGGTGATACGTTGAACGGGGGTTGTTCTATGGTGCGGGACCACCCCTCTGGTGGCGTCGGTCTCTTGGGGGATTGACTAGCCGTAGATATGCCCGGGGCACCTCATCAAAGGCGGTATTGGTGGCACTGACCGGGTTTTAATGGGTAGAGCTGCGTCCACCTTACCATCTTGCGGGTGCGGCGAATCCCACATACCCGCGTGGGGAGTCAGCCCTCCCCCGCGAGATGCCTAAGAGCATTTCCCGGCGCAAAAGAAAAAAGGTCCATTTGCTTCTCTTTTATAAAAAATTATATCCAAAGTCCTACACACTATTGTTACATTTATTTCAAATATGAAGAAAAGGAATAGGTTTGTGATATCCAAAATAAATAAGACATACACTTTTACTTTTAAATGGAAATGTTCTTTAATCTATTAAATATGCGTGATTATAATCTACATAAGTTAACATAACAGTATAGTAGAGCAAGATGGTAATGCATTATACTATATATGGGCGACGGTAATTGAACGCTGGAACGAAGTATGTTTTGTATTCTATTCATTACTATTCATTACTTGCATAAAAACGATTAGCATTCGATATATAATCGGCAACGCGAATTAAATCCTATAGTGCATTATGCCCTAGGACACATAGATAATAATAAAATCAAACGATATTTATAAAAAATCGTCACAATTTCGTTATAGAAGACACATATGCATATAAACATGCTTTAATCAAATTAAAGCGAGAATCATCGACTGTCATCGAGTATCATCAATAAGGCTGGTCTTCTCTTGTCCAACTATGAAAGCCTTTGTCGTACTTGAACTCTGTTTATTTAAAGTAAGTAATGATAGACTGAACAGTAAAATGATTTGCTTTTATAGTGTATGATTTGCCACCTGATACCGTTTTTTTAAGAAACATCATAGAAGGAAGAATTGAGGGAAAGAAAGGAAGAGGTTGACCGAGGAGAACTTATATAAAGTAGATCTAGGAGGAGGTGCAGATCGTATCGTATCAGGAGGTGAAGGAATTGGCAAAGAGAAAGAAGTATAGGCGATATGGCCCGACAAGAGCAAGGCTCTTAAATAAAAAGAGAGAGAGAGAGAGATAATGATATCCAGAATGAATATAGAGTGTAGAGTTATTTCTGAGTAGATTTTATTTAAGTAAATGATGGGGACCAGAATCATCAATTTAATACATATTATTAATGATATTTACCTACTGCTAAAAATAATATTTGTACGAATAATGAGGTAAATATCTATTAGCACATGTCCGTAAACTACTCAGATTAAAAATTATGAATTATCAGACGAAACTGCAAACAGCCGGCAATAAAATAAATAAAAAAAGTGCGTGCGTACAAAGTACACAATATGTCAGAAGTGAAACTTATTTGGCAAAGTAATTTTTAAATCTTGTTTATATTTATACGCGACGTTCGCTCTATCTCACTCTCTCTCTCTCTCTCGAACTTTCTCACTCACTTGCTCCCTACTCTCACTCCATGGCTATGTGTTTCATGCTACGTTCGCCCTTTCTCACTCTCTTTTATTCAGTCTCAATCACTCTCTACCTCTTCTTGGACAAAAACGTTACACATTTTCGTGTCGAAGTTTCACTTTTTTTTTTTTAATACTTTATTCTCTTTTTAGATACACTTTTATTTCTTATCATCTAATCGCCAAACTGTTCAAGCAGTTTGTAGGCGTTCCGCTTAAACTTGTAACATACATACATATATTACTAGTATTATTTAAATTTTGTATCTCTCTCTAACCACATAGATAATCCATATAATATACAATATTTATAACAATAAGCAATAAAAAATAATTATTATTACACATACCTAAGACTTACTTACATTTTTAGTATATCCAAACACTTCTTTCAACTTTTGTTTTAATTTAAATTTACACTTTATTTTCTTTTCTTCTCTTAGTATTTGATATTCATTACATATCTTTGGTACAATATATTTTCTAGTTCTTTCCCCATAGTAGTTATTAACTTTTACTGTCTCTAACTTTCCTTTCTTAATTGATCGAGCACTGTATTTATATATTTTATTTATTTTAACTTCAAAACTCAATTAACATAACATATGGTATTCTCTGAGCAGTGTGAAGGTTGTTTTAATTAAAAGGAGCGAATTCTGTTACGGTGATAAAAATGATCTTAATATTAATAAAATAGCTAATATAAGACATAAATATAAAGAATACCACAGAAAATAAAAATATCTCACAAGCAAATGCAATATTTACTCTCTAGGTACAAAGTAAGGAAGGTCTAGGTAAAAATCTAAGTACAAAGTAGGACTAAACTACTAGTCCTACTTTGTACTTAGATTCTTCTTCGTTTTCTCACTTTGGCACTGAAGGATTTGCCAATATAAGGGTAAAGCTTATTTAGTCCCACTTTTACAAAAATAATGACATCATATTGAAAACAATGTGAAGCGTTAAAAAATTTGGTCACTTCTCATCTTACAGTGACATTCTAATAAAACATGTCACCGTTTTTTCATATGCCATGCGTCACTTAAAACTATTGATTCATCGTCGCCTCGCTGAAATAATTCTCATAAGTAATCTTGTAAGATCAGTTCAGGGAGTGACGCATATTTGCAGGTTATTTTTGTCGTCGTGGGAGAAGGCGGGGGGGCTTAGCATCGCTCCGTTGGGGGCTGCGTTTACAAAACAAATATTACAAAATTACAAAGTGTAATGTTGTTTGTTTTTTATCAAATTCAATTTGGTGTTTGTTTGTCGAGGGCTTTTCAGATGTTGCGCAGCGCGGTCTGAATCTTAAGTGTAGATTTTTTTAAAGGAAATGTCCGCACTGGGTCACGAATAACCTATTAATATTATGAACGCGAAAGTTTGAAAGAATGTATGTATTTATCTATTAATGTATCTATGTTACTCTTTCACGCAGAAACCACCAAATCGATTTTAATGAAACTACAGTAACATAGCATAAACATCTGAAGCTATAATAATTTATCCCTGTACTCCCACAGGGATGGGGAATACGCGAGTAAATAAATATATACATTATTAAGTTGTATCTAATAATGTAATTTTTTGAGTGAAATAAGAATTATTGCGGTGCTCTATATAATATAATTATTGCGGTGCTCTATATAATATAATTATTGCGGTGCTCTATATAATATAATTATTTCTACAGAAACAAAATTTGATCTACTTTATTTTTCATTGTCTTATCTTATAATAATAGCTAGCTGGCTGCTAAATCTAATCCTCGCGACTTCGTCTGCACAGGATTAGATTTAGAGCATAAAAATAATAATAATACTATTAGTCTAAAAATGTTAATAGTATTTAAAATAATATGAAGGTTTAATATATCCTACATTACATATATTTACAAGACCCCCTAAAACGGGGTACCTTATGAAAATTTCCGCTTCTTCAAAAATAAGATCAGATATTTATTTATATCATCTTATCTTATTCCGGTGCTAAACATCTCAACAATAGTGATGTTGACATATGTTACAAATTCATGTAGAGCTATGTTTTAGACACTGAAAACATTATTTGAAAACCTTAAATAACAATTTAAGGGCTTGCACAACTCCACTACGTATTTACGCTAGTATTTGCGTTTTGCATCTTGCACAACAATAATTTTGCTCCATGTTTAAACATCTGCCTAAATGCTCTGGAATGGCTATTTAGCGACCCTTAAATGTACTTAGGATAACTGCTGTAAATTTAATGAACCAACTTTTATGAACCTACCTTGCGTTTTTTATGGTACGGGTAGTCAACTAATTACATGTGGTGATATTATTGGAGTTCATGAGTCAACAGCTTGTAGAATTGGACACCATGTTATTGCAAGTTTAAGGTCTATGTACATACTCTTACTAAGACTTCGCTGTATGTCTGTCCGTCTGTCTGTTACCAGGTTGTATCCTAAATAAAATAATATTTAAGTGGGCTCCAAAATTGTATGGGACGTTGGTCTACTTTTGTACATGCAATGAGATGAAGGAAAGAAAATATTAAAACAGTTTTGATTTGTTCGTATCCATGAATTCATCTCAATTTCAGTGGAAGAATAATTTAATGTTTCCAAGATTTGCAACACTACGTGTATAAAACAATGGCGTATGGTGTACATATTCTTCGGCGTTATCTGTCAAATGTAAGGAATTATGTCATTGTTCGATATGCATCTGTCATCATTTGGTTTGTCATTTGTCAGAAATGACAGTAAGTAATAATAATCCGTCTGAAGGGCGCCATCTTCATTAAGAATTGCCAACAAGTTAAAAAACTTGAAATACAATTATTGTAAAGTAAGTTAGTTTTTTAGTAGTTGAAAAGTAAATTAGTTTCTTATACTAATTTATTTTATTTTTAATAAAATCTATGTATTTTTTTCTCTATTTATGGTATATTGTATAAGACCAGACCAGAAATGGACTGTCTCCTTTCCAAGGGTGGTTGGTGCTATAGTTTGTACACATGTGAGAATTATGTCCTCTGGAGGGGAGCATCCTGAGGTTTCATCATCATCGTCATCACCATCATCATCAGCCACTATCCGTCCACAGCTGATATACCTTCCTCAAAGAACGCTGAGACGACTGATCCTTCACCACTCGCATCCACATCCTCAATCCTGAGGTTTATCGCAATTAAAAAGGGCATTTTTCAAAAAATACAGAGTGAGAGTTGGTAAACATCCATTCTAAAATTTTTTGTTGTACCAAATGGCATGGATCTGCACATGACTTAGATATTTGGGATAACTATGCATTAAAGAGGGATTTTGTACAGGGCCAATATCCAAATCAATATTTTGTGATTAAGTAGATGACTCCACTTCCAATTTAGTTTAGTCCAATTCAATTTAGTCTTTTTTTTTCTTTTACATCGGGAAATGCTCTAAGCCATCCCGCTGGGGAGGGGGGGGGGACTTCCCAGGCGGGTATGTGGGATTCGCTGCGCCCGAAAGATGATGTGGACGCAGGTAAGGTGGACCTACTAAAACCCGGCGAGTGATTGATCAAACAGGGAACCTCGATGGATAGTAAGTCCCTCTCAAGGGACCGACGCCACCTCTACAGAGGGGTTGTCCCGCACCACAGAACAACCCCTCCCAACGTCGGGACAGTACAATGGGGTGAGGTTCCCATCCTCACCCCTTGCCCCCCTGCTATTCTGTCCCCTCTTCTTATAAGAGGAATACAAAGAGTCCCCTCGGTCCAATTAGCTTCGCCCAAGGTGCACCGCTCACCCTAGGTTACTGAGCCCCACCGCCACGACAAGGCCTGAACCATGGTGGGGAAAATTTAGTGCTTGCGCTAAACAAGTTTAGTTACACAAAATCAGAAAGCGTTTTGTGCAAGACAATTTTAAAAGCGTTTTGGATAAATAAGTTTACCTGGTTAAACGTATTTTACTAATTACAATTTTAAACAATTTTAACATAATGTTATGCAAGCCGCCCCAAGAGTCTATATATTTGTTTTAAATTAAAGAAAATTAATTTAAAATCTATTATTTGTCATCCATTATCACGTGACTGCACTGAGAACGCCAATAATTATAGTACGATGACGTCACTGACCGGTAAATAAACTGTCATAGCTGCCATAATCAAGTTTTAATTGTCACCGGCGAGCAAGGAGCATTTATCTGCTCTGTACTTTGATAGAGCGCGAGTATTTATCGGCCTGTGACGTCGTAATCATGGTCACATGACAGCTTGGAGCGTTATAGCGGGAATTTTAATAACAATTTCTATTTGTGTTTTTTATTGAAATTGGAACATAATTTTTCATAAAAGTATTTTTTCGTGTTTATGTAGGGTTCAAATAAAATAATTTAACAAAATTGTCAGCATCCCTTTTATTTGATGTTTGTTTTTATGATAAAAACTCTTATTTGGCGTGGCGCGTTAGTGCTCAAGCCGGAGGTAGCGGGTTTGAATCCCGCCAGGGAACAAAAAGTTTTGTATGTTCCTGGGTCATGGATGTGTTTTAAAATATGTGTATTATATACACAATAAAATCAGGTTATTATTATTTTTATTAGCTATGTGATCAAAGTTTTTCAGGACCCTATGTTGCCTACCTAGAGAAATGAGATGGAAATTCTCGGTCTCATTAATTATTGTACTTAATTAAAACACTTGTTGGTTGTATAAACCCATGCTAGGATTTCGATTGTTTTACAATACAACTAAAACAGAAGCAGAGATGATGTAGCTTTCATAATTGTTTTGTTTAATATAAAATTATCATTCATCACCATCATCAGCCTCTGTCCGTCCACAAAAAATATCCAACAAGGGATCGGCCGTCTTCGTCTCGTCGGCGTTCATTGAGGGAGGCCTATGTTCAGCAGAGGACGGAAAGAGGCTGATGATCGCTAATATCCTGACACGTAAGTCTCTGTGCCAATAATTACACTTCCTGTCCTGCCCATCTCTCCGAAACACAGCATAACTGTTTTGATAGAAACAAGCAGGGTGGCTGTACCCA
Source organism: Helleia helle (assembly GCA_963853865.1). Classification (NCBI taxonomy): domain Eukaryota; kingdom Metazoa; phylum Arthropoda; class Insecta; order Lepidoptera; family Lycaenidae; genus Helleia; species Helleia helle. The sequence goes on from OY971420.1 coordinate 16,973,126, forward strand.
GACAGCGGAGCGCGGAACAGCACAGCCCTCACACCAGATAGATATAAAATAGATAGTTTGGTACTAATGATGGCGTATCGTAACTACATTTTCGTGTCTACCAATTCATACGAAATTAATGAACCATTTAAATAATTCTCATTTTTGAGTACATATAAAATGCAAAAATAAACTTAAGAATGTACGAAGATAAAGTGAATTAATCAAGACAATAATTTGGCACAATTTGTGAATTGCGTCAGTCGTTCTAAGCTTGGGCACTTAATATGTAGAAGTAAAAGTCATTTCGACTTTAATGTGTACTTATAATTGTATTTTATTAGTGTTACTGTCTTTCGAAGACTAATGTATTAAATTTTTGAATAAATAATAATAATTATTATTCAATATTATTTTACCATCAAGCCTTGTCGTGGGTGTGGGGCTCAGTAGCCTAAAGTGAACCCAGCACCTTGGGTGGAGCAAATTGAGAAGAGGGAGCTGCTCTTTAGAGCCCTCTTATAAGAAGAGGGGACAAAAGAGCAGGCGGACAAGGGGCGAGGATGGAAACCTCACCACATTGTACTGTCCAGACGTTGGGAGTTTTCCTCTGTAGAGGTGGTGTCGGTCCCTTGAGGAACTGACTAGCCGTCGAGGTGCCCCTATTTGCTTAACAGATCCGGGGCACCTCACCAAAGGCGCAATTGGTAGCTCTCACCGGGTTTAGTGGGTAGAGATGCGTCCACCTTACTAGCTATCATGGTGCCACGAGTCCCACATACCCGCGGGATGGATTCTGAGCCAATCTGAGCATTTCCCGGCGTAAAAGAAAAAAAAAATCAACAACCTGTCCTTAGTAGATAAAATGTGTTTACAATTCTAAAACATCTATTTCTTTTAAATTATAACATTTCTTTTGATTTGGTAGGAATAAATCCTAGTCTCATGGTAGAATCGCGATAATTTATCCTGTTATGTATTTTTAAACGACTTCGAAAAGGAGGAGGTTATATTATGTTCGTGTTTTTTTATTATGTATGTTCACCGATTTCTCTGTCAATTGTGGACCGATTTTCAAAATTCTTTTTTATTCAAAAGAGTGCACTTACACTCCTATGATAAGGAAACCAGGATCTGATGATGGCATCCCAGAGAAATCGAGGGGATCTTTCGAAAATCGTAGGAGTAACTAGTTCGTTTAATATTTTTTTAATTAAGTATTTTAAAGCACTACAATTTCATGAAGGTCTAGAGTTGATCTGATGATGGAGCTGAAAGACAGTCGAGGGGACGCCTCAACGATTTACAGCAGTAACATTGTGTTTGGGCTTGATTAATTTATATTAATGAGAACTTTATACCTAGATAAATTGTGACTATCATTAGGGGTCTGATGATGAAGACGAAGGACAGTTAAAGGAACATCTCACCAGTTTACAGTAGCCACCTTGTGTTTGGACTTAATTCATTTATATTGACGAGAACTTTGCACCCATATGGGTTATAAGTGTCATTACAGGTCTGATTATGAAGACCATAGACAGTCGAGGGAACTCCTCAACAGTTTACAGTAGCTACCTTGTGTTTAGACACAATTAATTTATGTTGACCAGAACTTTGCTCCCATATGGGTTATAAGTATCATTACAGGTCTGATGATGGAGGCCATAGACAGCTGAGGGAACTCCTCTACGGTTTACAGTAGCTACCTTGTGTTTGGACTTAATTCATTTATAATTTTATATTGACGAGTACCTTGCACCCATATAGGTTATAAGTCTCATTATAGGTCTGATGATAGACAGGGGTGTAGACAGTGGAAATGCGTTTAACAGTTATATCCATATTTCAGACAAATAAAATCGGTTATCGAATTTCGGAATCACTAAAAATTAAGAAATATTTTTTTTTAAACAAAAATTGAAACCGACTCCAAAAGTAATAACAATGACATGGTAAACGCAAAGATTGCAATTAGTAAAATAACAAGTTGATTATGAGTTCTAGGAACAAAAATTAACGAAACGCAATTATTTTATTACTTTTTAGTTTATTTTTTACTTTTTGAAGTCGGTTTCAATTTTTGTTTAAAAAATTTTTATATAGTATAGATTAATAATCATAATCATTTTACAGCAGTATATATTTTTATTCTTTTTAAAAGTAATATCAAAAGAGAAACAATGAATTGCGATGCTCTATTCATCTCGTAGCAAAAGCTTTCAAAGCTCGTCATACATTTCCAGCTGATTATCAACAAAGTGAAAATGTAACTGAAATGCGAAATTCATAAAGTCTAAATGAGTTAGCCGTCAGACTGACGTCAAATAGAGCCTTTTCAGGAAACGGGACTGGACAATGTATAATTAAAATTATCTGTAACTAAAATTTAGAGCTCGATAACTGTTGAAACTGCATAATTTATATATAAAATGATACTGCTTTTTAAATGACTTCGAAAAGCAGGAGGTCATATTATATTATGTTCATGTGTATTTTTTTTAATGTATGTTCACCGATTTCTCTGTGAATTGTGGATCGATTTTCAAAATTCTTTTTTTATTCAAAAGAGTGCACTTCCGTGGTGGTCCCATGATAAGGAAACCAGGATCTGATGATGTCATCCCAGAGAAATCGAGGGGAACTTTCGAAAATCGTAGGAGTAACTAGTGTGTTTAATATTTTTTTTAACTTTTGTCATTATGATTTTTCTTTCGTTTTTGACGTGAACGTGTTACGTTCCGTGCTCTCGCTTGCACGTCGGCTCGAGCGATAGAGAGGCACGATCGGCCTAAGCGTCCGGCTTGAGACACATATTCATATTTTCCGGCTTACACATTCACTGTCCTACTTTTGATATCTACTAATATTTCTATTGGAATAAAAAATACTATTATAAATTCTGCATTATAATGCAAGTATTTTGTAAAATTTACATGTAATTGACATTAAACCATGTCAGTAAAAACGTGTATAAATAGTTTCATAGATAAAAAAATATAAGTGCTATAAGTGAGGAATAGGCAAACTGCCTGCGTGCCACTTGATGAACATGAACTAGTTTACCTGGAACGAGCCCAGGCAACTCATTTATGTGTTACCTATCCTAAGACATAAGATGTTAAGTCTCGGTGCCAGCAATTACACTGCCTGTATTGTATTTGAAACACAGCAACGCTGTTTCACGGGAGAAACAAGCAAGATACAAGGCAAGGCTCTCCCACCGATCAATAACTAGGCCTTCCTCATAGGTCTAGATTACATTTATGTATATATAACTAACATAAATAGATCTTAATTTACTAGAACAAAGGCACGAGGAAAGCTAATAATAAAATAATCAAAGAAATAAGAAAGAATGATTAATTATAATTAACAATTACGGGGACTTATAAATGTTGGTAAAAGCGTGCCTATTATTGTTGACAATATTTATTGAAGTCTCTAAAGATGATAAAAGGTTACACTTTCAAATAGCACATATTTTCATTTATATATCTCTAATTAGACTAGATTTATGATTATAAGCTCTTTGAAGTATGCAGCTTTGAAGCACACTTTTTAATATTTATATCGTGCATGTATTTATCTGGTTTTTTTTTTTACTAATATATTATTATTTTTTGGAATGGATGCCCTTTGTAAGGTGCTTCCACATATCCTCTGTATTTAATTTTGACATTTTTGCAAAAAGTACTAGACAATAATCTCGAGAAGACCGCAAAATGACTAACTTATAATTGTAAGCTTGGAGAAATCGTTATAATCGATTTTGACCAATTAGAGTCAGATATTTTCTGGTTCGATCACTACTTGTAACTTATTTTTTTTTCTATTTTGTCTAATAATCGCGAAATAAAAAACTAGTTCATTCGATTTTTAGTTTGTATCTTTCGTCGCTTTTTTGTTTTAGATATATTTTTTCTTCATAATAATTATCATAACTATTTTTTGCGAAATATCATCAAGCTTTCCGAGAAGGGATTTATAACTACATCGCATATTATGCGCAATCGCTCTACTTACTAGTGATAGTATCAAATGTGGTCAGAAGTCCTGAAACGATCTCTTTGCCATTTTCCATGAGACAGGACTATAAGTGAGCGAGGGCCCTATGGGTCATGGGACCACCGTACAGAGACCAGGTCGTCGTGTTACGGCTATAATAATTCATCCTAATTATGTCAAGTATTCTGTTGACCTTTATTAAAATCAATATAAAATAATTAGATTGACATACTTATTATCAAATAGTTAAATTAGTTATTGGGCGTGTCTATGAAAGCCTAATTATTATTATATTATTCCGATTTCAATACTATCGAATCCTTTGTATACCTATACTTATTAAAATTAAAATTATTTTATGTCTGTCTAAATCTGTCATCGCGGTTCATCTCAAATTATACCGATTTATCTCAAACCTATACAAATATGAAAGGAGACAATTAATTAATTAAAAAAAAAACTTAAACAATTTAAACTTCATAATTAAGTTAAATCCTTAATGTTTATTGAAATCGATATCATTGGTTTTGGAAAAGCATCGTGCTGCGGGAGGTAGCGAGCGCCGCGCAGGAGTGGGGCGGCTGAGGCACGCGGGAGTGCGCTCGTCTCGAAATAACCCGTCGTATTTCGGTCACGCCCTCCCCCTCGCCCTCCCCCGCGCCCCTCCGCCGCCGCAACCACCCAGCGCCCGCGCAGCACCCGGCCGCTACACTCCGCACTATCCGCTAACTATTCGCAATCGACCGACGTCTTGGTTGTTGGACTTGGGTTATAATGACTTAACTTCTGCTAAATGAACCCGTGGACTAGTATAAGTTTATCGCAGTGGCGTATTTATTTTGTTTGCGAGCACAGCCGCTATACGAGGACTATTAGCGTCGAGTGAGAGTTTTTTCGTGCGTAGTGCTGCATTGGCGGCGTGATGGAGAAGCAATCGAGGTGGTCTGAGCAGCGCTCGGAGCAGCGCGTGCAACAGCACTCCGAGCGGCGCGAGCAGATCGTGCAACAGCAGGAGCGCGTGCAACGGACCGAGCACCATTACACACATCAAATGCTCTCGCAAGGTCAGTCATCATAACATAGCCGACTAACACCACACCTAACACACCCTCATCACACAGCCTGCGCGAATTTGTGTATGTCCTAAAAAAATGTGTTTTCGGCCAGTGCAAGTGACGGCCGGCCAGCGAGTGTCTTGGGTTTCTTTATTTAAACATCCGAAACCGAATCCGGTAGGCACTATCCGTGCATAGCGCTTTTCCACCGAGCGAGATAGTGCGTCTATTCTGGGGTGTGCGTGGGCGCTCGACCCGCCGGGCTGCAGGAATGTGCTCCCGCTACCACTGGCATATTTTTCACACTTGTTCTTTTACACTTTAAGATATGATCTCACTGTCTCCTCGGTGCTATGTTGTGCGAATGTTCATGTTCATCTCATGTTTGATGGGCGCATGAGCGATGTAAATGCGGTCGGTATTCGGTCAGCAAGTTCCCGCTGCATGCGCTCACTCGTCCCACCATTAAGGCTGCAAAGCGAATTTATGCGTTAAAACTTGTTTACTTTTATGGCGCAAAGTTCGCGTCCATATAAGGCACATTACAAATATGTTTCTATTCAAGGATTAATTTACTTTTTTTAAAACTGCAATCACATTCAAATTGAATTACGTATTACTTAACGTAACTTACAACTAGAACACACAAATTAAAGTAAACAAAGTTTACCATTGATTGATAATATGTTTATATCATAAAATTTCTACTTTATAATAATAATATTGTATAATATATGTTTAAGAATAATAATATGTATAATATATGTTTAAGAAATTGATTATGTTAAATTTATATTGAAATAATTTATTGATGACATATTTAGAAAAAGAAAGCCTTTAACAATAATTATTTATATTATAAACATTATTTCAATTTAATTTAATATAAACTAGCATAATCTTCTCCAATCGCAATGTTACCCATAAATAGACATATAATTAATAGAAAAATAATTATTAAATATTAACAACATTATTAATATTTGTGCCGTTTTTATCGTGTATATTACAAGCATATACTTATAACATTATTACAACTGAGTTATTACACAGCAACAAAAACGGAACATCAGTTAAGTGGAAGATACGCATAAATGAATTTTGAAAGGAGATAAAGGCCTGAACACACAATTGCATTAATAACAACACACTCCATAATAAGCTAATCTCGAGAAGTTCTGTTTCCACGGTTTGGTCTGAAACTTTATAGTTTAGAAACAATAGAATTAAAATAATCACTATCCTGTAGTGGTAAAATTAAAGTAAGACTATTATAGAAAAACAGAATTTGAGATTGGAATAGCAACAGAGAACGAAAACAGAGTTATTTTATTTTTAATATCAATAAGAATCAACCAAAACATTCAGTTAACAAAAGAAGTTTTAATAAATGAAACAATGAAACCAATATTATGTACTGGCCTTTATAGGAATATGAAAGCGAGTAGTTGCGTGTTCATCTGGCAACGCTGACGAGCCAGCAAAAAAACATAAACAGTAGCTTGACATAGAGAAAACTTGGAGGAATTAATTACCTTGGCCTCCTTGTAAAACTGACAAGAAAAAGAGTTCTTAAAACCTCCATATTCAAACCAAAAATGGTTTATTTATTAAATTGAGACTTTATTCGAATTAGCCAACAATATTTTTTGAGAAAACCTATATAAAACCAACTGACACTTACTTCAAATAACATTTTTAATCTTAAATGTTTATTTATATAAGCTTTGCGAAATATCTTGTTAGACATAAGACATAAGCAAATATCTTACACATATCCAAAAATTACCCACAGTCTGGCAAATAGCCAAAGAATGATCATGTTTGTTTTAATTCAAAGAGGTTTACGTCAAGCTGATCACTAAAACCGACACACACCAATGATCACATATGATCATTGATTAATGATTATTATTGATTACTTTTACGAAAATAAAAATTACCTGTTAATTTCTAATATAATATTAAACGCGAGTAGATCATCTTGATGTTTATTCAAGTAGCGGTAGAATGATTAATCATTAATATATGAAACGCATTTTATCCTACGTACCTATAACGATTTTAATCACACATCACGCGTAACATTCAACTGACCGAATTCTGGTCTATTAAGTAACTGAATATCGTATCCACAGTCGTGTGACTCACGAGTTAGCATGTTTGCTATTACTTGAATTTGAACAACTGTTGTAAAATGTACAATAAAATTTCGGCAAAAAAGGATTTTAAAATACATTTATTTTCTCTAATAAAACTATTTAAACAGGACTCATCGTGAAAAAGAAATTAGTAGATAATGTTGAAATATCAAACGAAACAAAGAACACATGGTAAAATCCCGTTCTGGATACGAACCAGGATTATTAAAACGTTTAGATAATCCTGTTTTAGTTTTTTTATTTATAGATGATATCCCACCGAACTTAAATTCTAATAATAAGTAGGTTGTAAGAGGTACCTATAAAAAGGTGTATTTTGCAAAATACAATTACTAGACTATGTAAGGCAGTAGACATGTATAAGCTGTAGTACCAGACCGTAGAAGACTAGTAAGATTCTTTTAACAGACTTGAGCCTCCAGAACTCACGCATTAGCCAGATATATTAGGACAGGCTGAGTCTACTAGCTTGGGTCCATAAAAAAAACTATGATACCTCAAAACCCTCATTTGAATGGCCTGATGGTCTAGTGGTCTAAACCAGAAGGTCGTGGGTTTGATCCCTACCTAGGACAAATGTTTGTGTTATGAGCATGATCATTTGTTCTGTGTCTGGATCTGGATAGAAATATATAAGTATGTATCAGTTGTCTGGTTGCAATAACAACAGGCTCTGCCTAGTTTGGGATCAGATGGCCGTATGTGTTGTCCCAACATATTATTATTATTATAAGATTAAAAGGGATGCAAATAAATAAGTTATTGGTAATATAAAAAAATACGTTACTGCAAGCTAAATCCGGTTTTTCTGTGTATAAACATAATCATCGGTTTTCTACAATGATTTGTTGGTGGGAACGAAAGAATAATGGGTCTTGTGAAAAACTCGCAGTGAAATGTCAACGCGGATTTTCACTCTCCTCGTCGACTGCATTTTTCTAATAGCTTCGATTTGTATATCGTCTACGTATATGTAGGTACTTATTTGAAGACCTATACTTTTTTGAAGACTAATAAGTATTGTACATTTATCCTTCGAATAATAATTAATAAATACACAATACTGGCGCTTCTCTTAATGAAATATTTAGTAGTTCTTAATGAAATTTATTATATTGATGAATAATTGTTAAAACTCCGTTTAAGACTTTCGATAGGGCGAAAAAAAGAACATAACTTTTTTTTAAATTAGAACCTGAAAATAGTAACAACAAGCCAAGAAATGTTGTTACTTTCAAGGAATGCGTAAAGAAACATATCGCACTGTTTGGCACCATGATGTTATTATCTGTGTTCTATCTTAGATGATCTTTAATTAAATGGTGAATAATCCTCTCAACGAATACCAAATGATTCACACCCTATTTGCGTAAAACGTACATATTGACGTTTCTTTAAAAATAGTCGTAATTACACTGAACAAATTGGCAATCGCAGAGCTCAGTAAATTAGGAATCATGCACCATTATCGTTTAAATATTAAGATTTTTACATTATTATCAGATTCATCCTGTCATTTTGCTGCGCGAATAGCTGTAAACTTATTTAACGCTTTGTTGCTAGATTTAAGATGTATATTTTAATTACACATTTACAAAAACGCGCAATACTTATACTAATATTACAAGTAAATTCATAGGAAATAGGTACCATAAATGTATACTTCCTTTTAAATTGTCTTTGGCTTAGGATATTATTTACCCAATTATAATTAAATAAATAAAAACATAGAGACGAATTGACAACCTCCTCTTTTTTTGAAGTCGGTTAATTATTCACCGTTCGTGAAAATTCTAGAATAAGATTACGGTCGAGGTAAACACTTAATTATTCTGTCAGCTTCTGATATAAAACAATGAGGCTCAGCTCTGTCTATACAAATAAATAAAATTGAAGTGTCTGTTTGTAATTTCAAGTTAACAGTTTTCACTGTATGTATTAAAGTATATATACTTACCATATTCAAATAAAAAATCATTTTTTTAAATCTGTTTGTCTGTTTGTACCGGCTAATTTCTTAAACTGCTGGACCGATTTTGACGGGACGGAGGTTACAAAAATAATAACCATCACTCCGGATACGGCTGTAAATATAAGTTAACGCGGGCGAAGCTGCGGGCAACAGCTAGTGTTAATATAAAAATATAATAAATAAAAAACTACACCGAAAGACGGAATAAAAAAATGTCATTAGCAACCAACAAATGTTGATTTCTGGTTACAGTAAATTTATATTACATTTTATTTATCTGAATAAAAACGCCCACATAAAATATACGAAATAAAAATGAAAGCCTTAAAATAGGACTCCTTAACGATAAATATATTTTTACACAACAGGTTTATTACAAGTCAAGGCATTAATTAACAGTATGAAATCAACTGTTAAGCTTTTAAAGATGCAGTTGTTATATAATTTGAATCATATAAAACGGACAAAAATATATAATACAATAGTCTGAAACCGGTTCAAGTTTTGAAAGATACACTTGATATACTATAAAACAAATAATATGAAACCGGGACTTATATTTTACGTTATAATTCCTTAGTATTCGAGACGGCTTTCATTTATAGTCACCCGCGTACTTTCTATTCCCGTGGGATTACAGGGATAAATTATAGCCTATATGTTATTCTGATGTATAAGCTATGTTATTGTAAAGTTTCATTAAAATCCATCCAATAGTTTTTGCCTAAAAGAGCAACAAATATACATCCATAAATTCGTACAAACTTAAGCGTCTATAATATTAGTAGGAGAACACCTTCCCAATGCCCTATAAAGCTATTCTCATTGACAATGATGCCATGTTATTCGCGAAGTGTAGTAAAACAAGTTGTAAGCACAACGGTAACTACAGATGTCTATCTCACGAGGTTTCCATAGAGTACTCGCCACTCGGAACACACTCATAGCAGCACCAGCTTAACTGTTAATGGTCTCGGTCTTTGCTTCCATCTGATATAAAAACCTCGGGCGCAACAAAAAGTGATATTTCAAGATAATTCATGTCAATTTAACAAGTGAACAAAATTCTGCATAATAATACGATTTGTTAACATTTGTAAAAAAATTGTATTTTGTATTCGCTTCAGTTTCACCCATTTTGAGAGATTTAACATCTGCGATATTAATAATTATTAAGGTTGTCTCTATCTTTCAAAACTTCGAGTGGTGGTTATACCTAAATAAGAAGGCAACATATAGATTAATACCGATGGGAGGGAAGCGCTGTGCCGCGCTCCTGGCTGCATGGGTACCACCATCTTGCTTGTTTCTCCCGTGAAACAGCTTTGCTGTGTTTCGGAGAGAAGGGCAAGACAGGCAGTGTAATTACTGGCACCGAGATTTAACATCTTATGTCTCAGGATAGGCAACACATAACATGAGTTGCCTGGGCTGGTTCCAGGTAAACTAGTTTATGTTCATGGGCGACGTCGACCTTACGTTTGTAAGTTTGCCTATCCAAATAATAAAATATTAATAATATATATATATATATATATATATATATAAATAAATAAATAATAGTTCATATTCATAATGTTAATATGAATATAATATGTATATCAAAAGTATTCACTTAAATAATGTTAGCACTTATTTAAATCTAGTATTTCGATAAAATTAATGAACTTTTATAACTGTTTCATGATATGCATATTAACTTTCTCCTAACTTGTTCAGACATTTTGTATAATTGGAAAAATAAAGGCATATACTAGGCATCGCTATGGCTCAATAATATAACGTATTCTTGGAATTGCACGATGCAATCGGTACTTGAAACGAAAGTGCAAGTAAAAACTTTCGACTGCTCTCACAATTTTGATTATGATCGCTTACTTTTCAACAATCTGATTCAATTATTTAATAACTCTAGATACAATTATTAATAGAAGTGAGGACATTGTCCTTAGTTTGCATTATTATTATAAATTATTGTCTGTCAACTTACATTGTTAAGAAAATAAGAGAAATTTGTTATTGTAAATAACATAGAGTAGAATAAGAATTTTCGATCATTTTGAAATAAAGTAATTTGTAAAACATTTAAAAAATCATTTTATGCACAAAAAGGCTTACCTGAAATTTAAATTTTAGGATTTTATTTTTAATATATTATATTTTACAATAAAAAAAATATTGGAGTTAAATATTTTTGTACTTAATTCATTTTCATAATGATGACCGCTCCGAACAATGATATGGTTAAGGTATTCATGTTAGATCGTAGTTATTTTATACCGTTCTAATACATACTTTTCCTCTCGTCGTAATATTATTTTGATGAATAGTTTTTAAAACGTATCATACCGTTACTTTCGTTTGCTGTTACTGTAGACGTCTCGGAAGTAATTCATACTAATCCTAATTTTGTTATGCAAAAAACGGTGTTCTAAAATTCAGTTTTTTTACACTTGTTATAATTAATACAGCGTTTGATTTACATTTTCAGATATAAGAATGTACATAAAAATCCAAATTATAACTGAAATATGATATCAAAAATATTTATTTTTACAAGTTCGTTAACCCAGTGTTGCATTTATAATAGTTTTTTTTTAAGTCAATATTACAAAGACTTTTTTTTATGGAATGTTCTCGTTAACCATCTGCGGTAGCCCGTCCAAGCTGAATATGATTAACTTATAAGACTGATAATATCAATGGATCAATTAATTGTAATGAAAAAAGTTTGTTTGAATTCAATCGCGAACATAAATCATTGTGTTAGGTCACGCTTATTCACTAATTGAAAATGAAGTTATTATTAATATATATTTAAGCACTTATTCAGACACGGCGGAAACCGCGCGTTTTAGGAATCGCGTGGGAACTGCGCGGGTCTTATTTAAGACTTGTTAAGACACGGGATCCGAACGATAACAATTCATGCGGTTCTGAAACCGCGCGGTTCCAGCCGTGTGTGAACAAAAGGAAAGAAAAAATAAGGAAAAAAAAGGAAGGAAGGAAAAAATACGAAAAAGAATAAAGTTGAAAAAAATAAATTACTTAAATATTTTCGAAGTTCGATAAAAAATAATGAACTATTAAAAACATCAATCAATAGTGACATAGGAATTTAAATACATATCATGGACAATGAAACATAAGCAACATTTACATCACGTCAAAATGTAAAAAAGTGTAAGACAAAAAAATAAAATAATAATAATAATATCTATGGACGCTTTCACACCACGTCAATCTGGTCCCGTGGTAAGTTCCCGAAGAACGAAGAAGTTGTGTTACGGGTACCAGACAACGGAAATATATTTAATACTTTTATACTATACATATATTTAAGATTTTTATTATATAATACACATATTTAATACACATCCATGACCCAGGTACACAGAAAATATTTTTGTTCCCTGGCGGTTCCATTTTCGAACCCGCAACCTCCGGCTTGAGCGCCAACGCGCTTACCACTGAGCCACAGAGGTTGTCAAAAAAAATGGCGGTGCAGATTCCGCTTAGAAGCTAAATCTCTAATACTTTTTCCACTTGATGCTACAAATACATCATACAAGTGATGCTGCGACACTGGTCGCTTTCACCGTTGTGCTATTGTGCTGCATCACCTCAGCCTGTCATCATTCTACTTAAATCAACATAGCGCACCATCAGTGTCAAACGAATTGACGATAGAAATCAAGAAGTTTTTTTTACTTTTTTCGCGTAGTCTGCAATATATCTGCAAACAATCTTCGTATAACAAAGTTAGCTTTTTTCCCATCCTAAAATTGAAAAAAAAAACATACTTCTAAAATAATAATTACACAATAAAATTTTTTTTTTTCAAATGATAAGAGCGTAAAATAAAACAAATAAACTCATTAGCTTTATAATACTTGTGGGTGTATTAGTTATTTCTATCGGTTAGTTTTAAAGTTAAACGAATATAACAATTAATATTACTTTCATAAAATTATATATTTAATATATAGATGAATAATACTTACTCGAATCATTCTTAATAATAATGTATTGTCTCTTATGAATATCATGTCTCACTTATCAGGGTTATTAATATTTATGTAAAATTATATTAACGCCATTGTTGAGATTACAACCCAAATCAAGAAGAATATGTTCCCAAAACGTTTCAAACTATAATTAACATCTTATTTAATAATGTTAAAATTAAATCTTTTAAATCTATTATTTATCATCATCGCCATCAATCAGCCTCTATCAGTCCACTGCTGAACATAGGCCTCCCTCACTGAACGCCAAGACGACCGATCCCTTGCCACTCGCATCCAACACGGACCGGCCACTGCACGGAGATCGTCTTCCCACTTGTGATATATAGATGTTTATTATTATTTATACTAGTAATGAATATAGATAAATTTATAAGTAACACCGTCCACTGTTCGAGATTTGTCTTGAGGATGACCTCACAAAACCTTTAAATACACCAGAGACATTAATGATCATGTCTCTGGTGTATTTTTAAGTAGGCTAACCTTCGTCTTGGCGTTCATCGGAAGCGCCCTATATTTAGTAGTGGATGGAAATATACTGATGATGATGCCTAGGAGAACGCGGACGAAACCACAGGCTAATATTGTTTGTTGTTTCTAATTTAAAAAAATCTAAAATTTATATCTGGCTCATGCCTTTTTCTGAAATTGCATTACGGAATGGCGCCATATAGTCTTTGCCTTAATGATCTTTTGTACAATTTTCTTGATAAACTTTACTTGTGAAAACATTCAAGTTTAGAATAAAACCTGTCCTCATCGTAATTAAAGTTTTAATGGTGCACAGGGTCAAGTTTATAAAAGGTTGTGAAAAGATTAAAAAATATAGAAAAATCCGTTATGATTCACGCGAGTGGAGGGCAAGCGACCATATGGCGCGCACTGGGTCAAGCCTGTCAAAGCTACGGTTTAAATGGCATCAAGCCTCACAATAGGATTTTATTGATATACTTGTCACGAATAATATAGATTATATAAACGTTAAGGGATCCTAATCCCTTCTTTTTCTTCTTTGAGGCTTTATTTTTTTTTGGCATAAAAGTTGTCACGTTCGCAAGTGAGCGAATCTCCAGAAAAAAGTTACCATCGTAAGCGTAGACGTATTTTGCCAGTGCGAAACTGGTTTTAATATCCTTGACATGAATACAAAGGTGTTTTAAGAATAAAAGGAATAAAACGTCTAATACTAGCAGAAATATCAACAAATTATTTTCGTTTTGCAATGTCGATCAGTACTAATATTACATTGCTAAGTAAGTCTGCTTTGAAAAAGAAATAAAGTAAACCAACAGCATTTCTAAGTCTGACATAAATACTTTCGACAAGTTTTTGTCTAAGGTTTAATAAGGATTGAGAAAAGGTCAACTGACGAACCTTTTTTAGCGAGTGTCTTTTTTTCAACCTGCATAAGTGATACTTATTTTTAAAAGAACTATTTTTTCTGTCATATTTATACTTTTCAATCAATCCAAGGTCGTAAAAATATTTTTACTTCATTAAAAGGTTTGTCTCAAATAATATTTACTGATCTGTTTATAGTACTGAACTGATCTAAGGTAATATCCTGTTTAAGGAGTTAGAAGAGAAAATATATTTACACAATTGACATACGAAAAATTTATACTGTGGCGATGAAATTGAGCTAACATTTTCGTGTCCATTTCTTAGCGTTATCTAATCGCTATAGCATTATGACACGGGCAATAAAATATGATCGATTCAGTTATCTAACAACAGCGTTACTGAAAAAATCTAATTATATTAAAATAGAGACTGTTTCATCATCTTTACATCACTGGCCTACTGGCATGTTCGTTGGATGAATGCCAGACAGACACAATTCAGTGGTGCGTTTACTTTTTGTTATGGTGATATTTTTTTACTTTTTTCTTCTTGGAACACCAAATTAGATTTCGCTTTCATCATTATTAGAACATATACGATTTTGATCTTGAAGGAACGCCAAGATCGCAGGTCCACTATGAGATCGTTCCTGTCGACTATGTATTGAAAAATAATTACAAATTGATTTTCATTAAAATTTGTAAAATGCAAGCGTCATTACTCAAAAGGCTAATTTAATGACTGCTTTGATATTTTGAAATAAATGAATGTTTTTTATTGGTTGTATGTTTTGAAGGTATTAGTTATGTTCTCTTAACGTGAATAAAATACTAGGAGGGTAATTTTGACTCAAGCACACATACATCCTTAACATTTTTAGGGTTCTTTTTTTTACGATCTATGAAATTAAAATTATTAAATAATTAAATAAAAACATAATGGATATAAATTACAAAGAACCTAAAACTAAAAACCTTAAAAAATATAATATAATAACTTAAGTATATTAATAAAAAGGAGTCCCTTTAGGCAAGGTTGCGAAGATACTGGCAGCGTTCCTCCTTTGAATTGCTAGACTAATTCTTGGTCCGAGGTAGCTGCCAGCTCTTCGGTCTTTTTTTTCTTCTTTAGGGTTCTGTACATAGGTACTCTTACAGTGCTTCTTCTTAGTAGCTTCTTTCGTCTTAGGAGTGATGTCTGTATTAAAAATGTCTTGAATGCCTGCTTTTATAATTATTTTCATCATCACTATTATCTGCATGTATCCTTCCACTGCTTGATTGGTGCTTATGTTTTCAATGACCGCCATGACGGCAAGTCCTTTGCTAGTCGCAAAAAAATAGTGTACAAGAAACTAGGATACACGGATATCCTTGCAGTGCCCAACCAGTAAGAGCTTTAAATATTAAATGCTATAATTAGAAAAGTAATATTTTTTTAATATTATAAGTATGAATGTGTCATGTAGAGTTGCTTGCGATAAAAATGTCGGGTTTGTAGGCCAGTATGATTGATGATACTGGCCTATAAGCGCTATATAAGTCTTAAGTTATCAAAATGTATATTGTATTTGAGTGACATTTGGGCAATTTCTATGAGTATTTTCGCCTTGACCTTGACCTATATATGGAACTTTAGATGCCTTAGGTCAGTATCGTGAAGGTCTTAAGCAATGGTGACAGCCCAAGCTGATTGTATTAATTATTCGCGTAGTGGTTTTAAATAATCCATAATAATATGATAGAGGTTATGTCCGTGCTTTTAGATGTAGGATGTCTTCGAAACTATCCATTGATCTAAAAATTCTTTCACCAGTATAATGCTACTTTATCACTGGGTGATATAAAAATAATCATCATCAGGCCTAATCCGGCTCATATAAGTTAACACGGGCAAAGCTGCGGGCAACAACTAGTGAATTCTCAATTGATATTTTGTACGACAAATAAATCTAAAGCTCTTCTTAGAATTGTAGAGAAACTGTGTGTCTATACTTTTTTGTTTATTCTAAACCTAAGCCACCGTGCTACGCTTTGCTATTTGATTTAAGCTTTAAAATTTAATGTGATAGAATATAAAATAAGTTGTTTTTTATCTAAAGCATTTTTTAAAGATTTGTATACTTAATTTAAGTGAAAATTAAAATATGGATAGGGAATTTCATTTTAATCAGTGCAGCTGTTTCGAGTTGGAATTGCATATAAGATAATAATTTGACTGCGGTCAAATAATTTTACTCTAATCTCTGCTACTACTTTTAATTAGTAAAATATTATTCTATATATATCATAAACTCCTACTTCATGCTTTGTATATAAATAATTAATAGAAATCCTAAAATTTGTCTTTATTTACAACAACGTAAGTAAGTAGCAAATGATGATTAAAGCTGTGTATGCAAAAAGCGTCTTATCAGTTTGATCTTATTACGCTGTGCAATGTAAATAGAAACGTTAACATTTTTAAGATAATTCGTTATTATATTATATTATTTATATTTTTAACATAATGTTCATACGACTTATACTAAAATAGTGTTCGTAATCAGATCCGACCGTTGCGTACCAAAATAGACTCTTGGAAAGAGCTTGTTTGCCTCGTCACGTGTGAATCATGGACTCCAAAGAAAAAGAAAAGCTTATTTTTCGGAGCAGCAAATATACCTACTGCTATTTTCATAGACTTAAATTTAATTTCATGATCGTGAATTCTTTCTGGATTTATCGTGTTTTATAAATAAAAATAGAGTGCGAATATTTTTGCAATAATATTTCTTACTTTTATTTATTTAAAGTAGGATTGCATAATGATTTGATATTTTTTGTTTCAGTCGGGAGCGCTGGTGGAGATCGTTTACCTATCACCACTGGCAGGCCTGGTGATCCATCTCCACCAATATTCGAACAAATATTTAAAAACGCTAGATTTGCCCAAGGAGGTAATGCTAAGTTTGAGGGAAAGCTTAGGGGTAATCCCACCCCCGTGGTATCTTGGACCAGGAAGAAGGCACCATTAGTAGAGTGTAATAAATATAGTATGAGTTATAATGAGCAAACTGGTGATGTATCACTTCTGATCAAGCAAATAGGACCAGGCGACGAAGGTGAATACACGTGCACGGCGCGTAACCAATACGGTGAAGCCATATGCTCAGTGTATATACAACCTGAAGGTGTCCCTGTGCCTGCACATCAAGCATCTCAACAACAAAGCTACAGACATGTCAGCGAAAGCGTTGAACATAAGTCGTACGGAGCTCAGGAGTTTTCTGACAAATCGCGTCAGTCTCAAAAATACGTATACACAAATGGATCAGATTTTTCTTCAACTGAAGACTTTAAAGTAGACACTTTTGAATATAGACTTTTAAGGGAAGTCTCTTTCAGAGAGACTATCACAAAAAGATATATTGGAGAGACTGACGTGCATATAAATACCGAAATTGATAAAACACTGGGACCGGTGTCACCACCAAAAATATCACAAAAACCCAGAAACTCAAAACTCCAAGAAGGATCAGATGCACAGTTTCAAGTTCAGTTATCTGGTAATCCGAGACCGCGCGTGACCTGGTTCAAAAATGGTCAGAGAATAGTAAACTCTAATAAGCATAACATTATAACTACGAACAATCAAACTATCTTAAGAATAAGAAATACTCAAAAATCTGATTCTGCTCATTACACTTTACTAGCAGAAAATCCTAATGGCTGTATTGTTACTTCAGCGTATCTTGTTGTGGAATCACCTCAAGAGACATACGTTCAAGAACAAAAATCTCAGCATATAATGGAATCTCAACATATAGAGACTGAAAAAGTAGAAATAAGTGAAAAAGCTCTCGCTCCGCAATTTGTAAAAGTCTGCCAAGATCGTGATGTTACTGAAGGAAAAATGACGCGATTCGATTGCCGCGTCACTGGCAGACCTTACCCAGAAGTCACGTGGTTCATTAATGATCGACAAATACGAGACGATTATAATCATAAAATTTTAGTTAACGAATCTGGTAATCACGCTCTTATGATTACAAACGTCGATAGGCGTGATAGTGGTGTAGTCACTTGCATTGCGCGAAACAAAAGTGGTGAAATATCATTTCAATGTAGGTTGAATGTTATAGAGAAAGAGCAAGTAGTTGCTCCGAAGTTTGTTGAACGTTTCAGTACGTTAAGTGTCAAAGAGGGTGAACCTGTATTATTGAATGCACGCGCTGTTGGCACACCTACACCACGTATCACATGGCAGAAGGACGGCGTTCCTATTATACCCAATCCTGAACTACGAATTAGTTCCGATGGTGGGGCCTCGACATTGGATATACCGAGAGCCAAGGCGTCGGATGCGGCATGGTATCAGTGCACAGCACAAAATGTCGCAGGCTCCACCGCCACTCGGGCAAGGCTCTACGTAGAAGTACCAAAAGAGCCTCCGCCTGAGCAGAAGCGTCTGCACTTACCCCGGCCGACAAAAATTATCGAGCCAGAGTGAGTATAGTTTTGATTTATTTTAATTAGGTATTTAACAATGCTTATAAAAAAATTAGTATCTATGTAATCGTTGCATAATATCTAAAAAAATACCATCAAAATAGGCATAATCAACGGCGTTCTTTGAAAGGGGTTTATATCTAGCAGCGCATGGGAAAATGATGATGATGATGATGATGACGACGGTGTAGTGGCATTAAGAAACTGTACTTTGAGTTTTTTTCCGATGATTATACATCTAAATTTACCAACAGTAGTACACCACTAATGTGAATCTATGTAATCACTTAGTGCAAGAATTAACAGAGATTGATTACGGAACCGTATATTTTGTCGCTGATGAGATAATTTACAGATTTATTCTTCATAATTATATTAATTAATAATTACTTACGCTTAAATTGGAGAAGTCATGTATTATCAATTTTGTTACAGGCCTGCCCCTGGACCGGAAATTATTTACTTAAGGCATGTGGAAAGAGCACGACCATATATTCCTCCAGGTGAGGAAGACCGCGTGTATCCTCCCCCACAGTTTATTGTGCCACTCAAAAGTGTAACACAGATGGAGGGTGGCAAAATTCACTTTGAAACGAGGATCGAACCGGTCGGCGACCCATCGATGAGAATCGAATGGTTGAAAAATGGACAAAGTATAGAAGCTAGTAAGTGTTTTTATTAACAAAACAATTATTTCAAGTTAAAAAGACATCAAAATCATTAATATAACAATTCAAAACAGCTTATTAAAGTTACATAAATAGGTACATTTTAGCATTGCCAGTGCATTATAATTTTTCAATCCTTTATTCATACACAATTTCTTTGTTTCAGGTTCTAGGTTTACTTCGGTATTCCGGTTTGGTTATATATCTTTAGATATGCTCAGTCTCAATATACAAGACAGTGGTGAATATACATGTCGAGCAGTCAGTGCCACAGGTACTGCCGAAACTAAGGCTATGTTGCATGTAACACCTAGAGCAACAATTGAAAGAAGTAGTCAACATCCAGAAAGCTTGCAGTATATTCAACAGTTAGAAGATTATTCTAAATATCAACATCAAGAATCAATCGAAGAACAAATTTCACAAAAACCACAATTTATCAGACCTTTGCAAGATCTCGGTGAACTGCAAGAAGGTAGAAATGCTCACTTTGAGGCACAGCTAACCCCTGTTAGTGACCCTACAATGAGAGTAGAATGGTACAAGGATGGTAGAGCTATTACAGCCAGCTCGCGAATCACAGCAATCTTCAACTTCGGCTACGTCTCCCTTAACATCATGCACCTACGGGCTGAAGATGCAGGTTCGTACACAGTGAGGGCTATGAATAAGCTCGGCGAAGCCATCAGTACCGCGTCAATTAGAGTAGCAGCTAGAAGCACTGTAACCGCTGATCTTGGTATACCTGAACAACGTCGTTATATTGAAAAGACTGAACAATTAGAGGCTTATCAGCAGCAACAACATCAAAAATATTATCAAGAATTACCTGAGAGCACACAAAAACCCGAGTTTAAGACTCCCATTAAAGATCAAATCAATATTAAAGAAGGTGGATTTGCACATTTCGAGGCTCGTCTTGAGCCTATTGGAGATTTCACCCTGAAAGTAGAATGGTTGAAAGATGGACGCCCGGTTGAGGCAAGTTCAAGGATCACTACATTCTTCAACTTCGGCTATGTTGCTTTAACTATAAAATCAGTTACTGTTCATGATGCCGGTCATTACACATGCCGTGCATATAACCAAATCGGACAAGCAACAACAAGCGCTAACTTGTCGATTATAACTAAAAAAGATGTGATTGCTGAATCGCAACACCCTGGTGGTCTGGAAAAAATTCAATACTTAGAGGATTCAAGCAAATATTCTAGACGCGCAGAAGAAGAAGTAAGAGTCACACAAAAACCTAGGTTCCTAGGACCGCTAAAAGGCACAAATAAGATTGTGGAAGGCCAAAGCGCCCACTTTGAGGCTCGTGTTGAACCTCAAAGTGATTTAACTTTAAGTATTGAATGGTACTTTAATGGAAAACAAATCAAATCAGCTAACCGTATTCAAACTTATCATGACTTTGGATATGTTGCATTAGATATTTCTAGTGTAAGGGCAGAAGATGCTGGAGTTTACACAGTTGTAGCACGAAACGCTGCAGGAGAGGCCCAGCTTAGCGCATCTATGGTAGTTGAAAGTAAGTATTCATTGCACATAGACTTTACCATTTTAATAAAAATTTTTAGCGATCAAGAAAATAGATCTGGTTCATGGAAAATCATTAAATGAACAAGTCTAATCTTAGTATATTTACAGTCTTCCGATTACTCTATTCGGCTATTACTAGATATAGATCTCCATTAAATAAATTTTAGACGTGGTTATTTTAGAAAGTAGTCTAGTACACGTTGTTTAATTTTTATGTCTTTATTACAGCGCGATCAAGTATTGACACATCAAGTATACATCATGGCTTGTATGAAAAAACAAGACATATGGAAGAATCTAAATTTGTAGAACCCATGTATCATATTGAAGAAATTTCAAAATCTAAGCCTGTATTTGTTCAACCATTGTCAGATCCCAAACCAATTTCAGAAGGTAAAAATATTCACCTCGAATGTCGATTGGAGCCTATGGGTGATCCTACTATGAGAGTTGAATGGTTCCACAATGGGCGAGCTGTTACTGTCGGCTCAAGGTTTAAAACTTATTACGACTTTGGATTTGTAGCACTAGACATTATACATGCTACATCTTCTGATTCAGGAGAATACACTGTTAGAGCAGTTAATCATTTAGGTAGTGCGCACACGTCCGCTATGGTGCGAGTTATTGAAAGATCTGATATTCTAACAGAAACCCAAAATGAACAAGCTGTAGAACAAATTCAAATGCTTGAGGATGCTTCACGCCGTAGCCGTCAAGTACAAGAAGACATAACTGTTATGCAAGCACCGCAGTTCTCAAGAGCATTACATAACATTGAAACTGTAGAAGGAACTAATGTTCATTTGGAATGTCGTTTACAACCAGTAGGCGATCCAACAATGAGAGTCGAGTGGTTCTGTAATGGACGCCCGATAAAAACTGGACATAGGTTTAGACCAGCCTACGAATTTGACTACGTAGCTTTAGATCTTTTGAGTGTATATCCAGAAGATTCAGGCGTTTACACTTGCCAAGCAACGAATCAACTGGGTGAAGCTGTAACGTCTTGTGCGTTACGTGTTATGGCAAAGAAAGATTTGATTTTCGAATCTCAGCATCCATCAGGCTTAGAAAAAATTCAGTATCTAGAGGATGCATCTAGATATAAGAAAACGGATATTATTGATGAGTCTGTTACCATCAAACCACGATTTGTAACTAAACCAAAATCGATAGAGAATGTTAAAGAAGGACAGCATGTTCATTTTGAATGCAAGTTAGAACCAGTTACCGATTCAAACCTGAAGGTTGAATGGTTCAAAAATGGCCAACCAGTAACGATAGGACATAGATTCCGTCCAATTCACGATTTCGGATATGTAGCTCTTGATATCATTGATTTGATTGCAGAAGATTCAGGTGTATACACATGCAGAGCAGTGAATCTAGTTGGAACTGATGAAGTTAGTTGTAAATTAACGTGCCGCGAAACCGCCGATATTATTAGAGCCACACAAAATGAAGCAGGCTTAGAACAAATTCATCACTTAGAAGATAGATCTAAATATCACAGGACTGACTTCGTAGACGAAATGACAACGCAAGCTCCTATTTTCACAACATCATTAAAGAATATAGAAATCAAGGAGGGTCAACGAGCTCATTTTGAATGTAGATTGATTCCAGTATCTGACGCTACAATGAAAGTAGAATGGTATCACAATAACAAGCCACTTAAAAGTGGATCTAGATTTACAGAAACCAATAACTTTGGTTTCGTAGCTCTTGATATTATGTCATGTTTACCGGAAGACTCAGGTACCTACACCTGCAGAGCGATCAACGCTTTAGGGGAAGCAGTCACATCTGGAATTGCAATCGTACATTCAAAAAAATCCATTTATCTAGAATCTCAACATGAGGAAGCATTGCCAAGACTTAATCAATTAGAAGATGGGTCTAGGCATCACAAGCCGACTTCCCAAGAAGAAATGATAACACAAGCTCCTGTATTTACTATGCCAATGAAAGATATGAGAGTTGCTGAAAATCAAGCTGTTCACTTTGAAGCTAGGCTCATTCCTGTGGGTGACCCTAAATTAAAAGTTCAGTGGTTACGTAACGGTGTTCCTATTGAAGCTTGTAAGTATTCATTATGAATTTAGAATTTTATAAAGTAAATAATAAGCTTATATCATAATATATAATAAAAATATTTTTTTAGCAAATCGGCTAACAACAATGCACGACTTTGGATACGTGGCTCTCAATATGAAGTATGTTAACCCTGAAGATTCGGGAACTTATACTTGCCATGCTATTAATGAATTAGGGGAAGCAGTAACTTCATCTACATTATTTGTACAATGTAAGTAAATTAAGTGCTTAAAAATTTTATTTCAAAGAAACTATTAAATTTTATGATATTAATAAGTTTCCATTTTGTCAATACAATTTTATATGTATTTTTTTACAGCCAAAGCATCGCTTCAGCTTGAATCACAGCATGAAACTGCTTTACAAAAGATTCAACAGTTGGAGGATGCCTCTCGCTATCAACGTAAGGAAGAAATAGAAGTTGCAGTTAATCAAGCTCCTCGATTTGTAACTCAATTAAACGGGCCTACTAAGTTAATAGAAGGACAGAGTGCTCATTATGAATGTCGCATTGAACCTTACCCCGATCCAAACATGAGAGTAGAATGGTACTTTAACGGGAAGGTATTACAAAGTGGCCACCGATACAGAACTGCTTACGACTTCGGTTTCGCAGCTCTTGATATTCTCACTGTTTACGGTGAAGATTCGGGTGAATACACATGCAAGGTTATTAACAATTTGGGACAAGCAACATCTTCTATTAAATTAAACGTCCAATGTAAGTAAACTGATTATTGCATTTTTTTATTTGTTTGTTTGTTATATATAAACAATAATTGATATTATATTTTCAATATTTTAGCTAAGGAATCAATTATCCGGGATAGTCAACATGAGAGTGCTCTTGAAAAGATACAATATCTTGAAGATGATAGTAGATATAAACGTGTCGTGCGGGACGAGGCATTCATTGCTGAGAAACCACAGTTTGGTAAGCCAATTAAGAATGCTCACGTACCTGAAGGTCAACCTGTACATTTGGAAGCCACGTTAACACCGGTAAATGATCCAACAATGCGTGTTGAATGGTATTGTAACGGAAGACCTATTCAACAAGGACACAGATTTAAGACTACATATGATTTTGGATACGTCGCATTAGACGTTCTGTACGCATACGCTGAGGACTCTGGCACTTACATGTGCAAAGCTACGAATGCTGTCGGTGAAGCTGTAACTACAAGTTCCGTAAACGTAGATGGTGTGTACTTTGTTATTTTATTCAATATTTAATTTTAATTTAGGTAATTAAAGATATTGCTACGTTTTTTCTATAAATATAATAAGTAATTGGTAAAAGTTATAAGTAATAGATAAATAGTTGGTTAAAAGGTACTTGTATTAGAAAATATACCGATAAAACATAATTATAATTAATAAAAAATATACATGTATATTATTAATGTATGAAATATATTACTATTTTATCTTTCATCGTTAGTTAGTTGCATTGTTAGTTTTAAAAATAAAAACAAAAAAATATAAAAAAATATATATATGTACAACAATCTAATTTATATATAATAATTATAATTACCTTCTATTATAGCTAAAGCTTCACTTTATCTCGATACGCTTGATGAACAGCGTCTGAAAAAGATACAAGAACTTGAACATTATGAAAGGCCAAAAGCAGTAGAAGAAGAAAAACCTGGACAACGACCTGTTTTCCTTACTGCGCTGACTAGTCTTGAAAATCTAAAGGAAGGAGATCGGGCACATTTCGAGTGCAGAGTAGAACCCATTAACGATCCTGACCTTAAAATTGAATGGTTCCTAAATGGTCAAAAAATTAAAACAGGTCACAGATTCCGTACCACTCATGATTTTGGCTACGTCGCTTTAGATATTCTATATACATACACAGAAGATTCAGGAATATACATGTGCAAAGCTACAAACAAATTGGGAGAAGCTGTTAATACTTGCACGTTAAAGGTTGCAGGTGTGTATCGATTTATTTTTTACTTGGAGATCCGTATTACTTATAGTGTATTCGAAGCTCTTTGGGAAAAACAATTATTAATATTTGTCATATTTTTTCAGGGCACAAAAATATAATATTAGATACCCAACATCCAAATGGTCTCGAAAAAATAAGACAGTTAGAAGCGCAAGGACATTCCACAAGAATGGAAATTGAAGAACCTAAAATATCACCTCCAAAATTTGTCACTGAGCTAAGAGGTACCACCCATGTGTTTGAGGGAAAAACAGCTCACTTTGAATGTCAAGTGGAACCCGTTCAAGATCCCAACTTACGAATTGAATTTTACCATAATGGTAAGGCCCTGCAATCTGCATCAAGATTCCATATCACTTTTGATTTTGGTTATGTGTCATTGGATATTTCACACTGCGTACCAGAGGATGCTGGTGAATACTCTGTAAAAGCTATTAATGCTCTCGGTCAATGTACATCTGCTATATCCATGACAGTAACCGCAAAAGGAAGTATAATATCGGAATCTCAACGTCCAGAAGGTCTCGAGAAGATTCGCGAACTAGAATCAGCCGAACCATTTAAGCGTCCAGAAATACCTGAACCAGTTACAAGACAACGTCCTGTGTTTACTCAACCACTTCAAAACATCGATAATATCCAAGAAGGACAGACAGCTCATTTCGATTGCAGACTTATTCCTGTTGGTGATCCAACACTCAAAGTGGAATGGTTTAGAAATGAGAAACTTATTGAAGATAGTTCCAGAATCACTAAGACCCATGATTTCGGTTACGTATCAATGACTATATCTCATGTAAGGGATGAAGATGAAGGAGTTTATATGTGTAGAGCTTCCAACTTGCTTGGTGAAGCAGTCACAACAGCTTCTATGAGGATAAAAAGTAAGTAAATAAATTGCTCGTTGATTCACCGTGTAGTTATCATTGTTACAATGAAACAACTTTTACACATATTATCGTGGTTTATTAAAAATGTTACTTACCCGACGTTTTGGATACTTTACAACAACAACAGGAGGAAAAGGAACCATGATAAAATCCGTAAAAGTTGTTTCATTGTAACGAGTGAAATTCACGTAAACATTAGAAAAGAGTAGTTAACATTGTATAAAAATATAAATATTTATCTCAAAATTAATGTATTTTAACAAAACTATAAATAAGTGTTATAAAATATAGTGTAATAAATATTTTGGAATGACATTTAAATTCTTATTCTTATAGCCAAAGCTGCAATCCAAATGGAAACACAGCATCCCGAGGGAATGAAAAAGATCCAAAGATTAGAGGAACCACAACAGAAGAGAGTCGACGAACCCGAACGAGAATTTGAAAAGCCTATATTTACTCAAGTACTAACGGGCCCATCAGAACTATGGGAAGGACAACATGCGCATTACGAGGCCCGAGTAGTACCAGTCGGTGATCCCAGCTTACGGTTCGAATGGTACATCAATGGCGTTGAACTTAAGATGGGTATGTCATCAGTCATCGTCTTACGACGGACTCATTTTATTTGTACTACACTATTTATTTAAAAACATAGTAACTATCTCCATAGTATAAAGTCATTTAAGAAATATTTTAATTTTATTATAATAATACTAATAATATTATAATGATGGGATGATAAATAAATTATCACAACAAAAATTCACTAAAATATATTTATGAATTAAAAAAAAATAACTTAAAAAATAACAAAAAGGTTAGTCGACATCACAGGAGACCGAAGAGCTGGCAGCTACCGCGGACAAAGAATGAGTCTAGCGATTCAAAGGGGGAACGCTGCCAGTATCTTCGGAACCTTGCCTAAAGGGACTCCTTTTTAATAATATACTTAAATTGTAATATTATATTTTTTAAGGTTTTTAGTTTTCGGTTCTTTGTAATTTATAGCCAATATGATTTTATTTACTTATAAATGTATATAAATGTTCATAAAAATAAACAATAAAATAATGTACTAAAAAAATTAAATTAAACTTCTCATAATGGCAAAAAAATAACTTGTTAGTTACACATAATATTTTTTCAGGTTCAAGATTCCGAACAACACACGATTTTGGCTTTGTCACGTTAGATATTAACTCTGTGGTATCAAACGATGCTGGTTTGTACATGTGCAAAGCCATAAACAAAGCAGGAAGTACAGTATCATCTACATCGCTAAAGGTTAAGACAAAGTCAACTGTTGTCGATCAGGCTATGCGACCAGAGTCATGGGAACAAATTCAACTGAAAGAAGCAGCAATGAATAAAGTTCCTGAAATGTTTGTTGACTCAGGCGTGCAGCAAGCACCTATATTTACTACACATCTTAAGAGTTACGATAAACTTATTGAAGGGCAACATGTTTATTTAGAGGCACAAGTAGAGCCTCGTGCTGACCCCAACCTACGAATTGAATGGTTCAAGAATGGAGTTTCTCTAACAACTGGATCTAGATTAAAGAGTACCTTTGACTTTGGATTAGTCACACTATCTATTAATAGTCTCAGAATTGACGATTCAGGTATTTACACGTGCAAAGCAACTAATCTAATGGGTGAAGCTGTTTCTACAGCTTCAATTAAGATTGAAGATCGCCACTGGCTCCTTGGTGAGTCGCTGCATCCTGAATCTCTTGATCGTATTGGAGCTCTAGAGCAACCAAAACCAACAAAACCAGAGTCACCTGAACCAGTCTATGAAACACCAGTATTTATCTCCCATCTCAATAATATAATATGTAAGGAAGGTGAAAATATTCACTTTGAATGCAATGTGGAACCATCAAGAGATCCAACCCTTAAAATCGAATGGTTCTTTAATAACAAACCTTTGCCATCTGGTACACGGTACAAGAGTACTCATGATTTCAGTTATGTATCTTTAGATATTGTACATACCTATGAAGAAGACTCAGGAATTTATACTTGTAAAGCAACTAATAGTAAGGGATCAGCCACAACTTCTGGTTCTCTAAGATGTACCGGTGATAAGCATATTTACTTAGATACTCAACACCCTCAAGGCAAAGCAGGGTTAGAAGCTGTTGAACAAGCTGAAGAAGCTAGACTTTCGAAGGGGAGAAGACCATCAGTTCCAGATGCAGAATATCCCAAGCCAGAATGGGTGGTTCCCATAGTTGCCGAACATCAACTGATCGAAGGCCAGGCTCTTCATCTAGAAGGACAAGTAGAACCCAAAAATGATCCTGACTTGAAGATTGAATGGTATTTCAATGGCAAAGTTTTAGAGCAGGGTTCAAGATTTAAACTTAACAGTGACTTTGGTTTTGTAACGTTAGACTTATTTGACGTATATGAAAGAGATAGTGGTATATACACATGTAAGGCCTGGAACAAACGAGGTGAAGCATTTACATCTTCTACGATTTACTGTACAAGTAAAGAAAACCTTATTGAAAGAACGCAGCATCCTAAAGGCACTGAAGGTTTAGAAAAGATTCAAAACCTTGAAGATTCTCTTCGTAAAGAACCTAGCCAGAAACCCGACGACGATAAAGGACGGGCACCTGAGTTTATTACTGTATTCCAAGATATAACCGATATATGTGAAGGACAGATTGCTCATTATGAAGCATCTCTTATCCCAACTGGTGATCAAACTATGGTCATCGAATGGTTCTACAACGGTAAAACAATTGAAGCAAGTCATCGTATTCGTACAGTTTATGCATTTGGAATGGTTGTTCTTGAAATTTTGGGAACTAAAACCTCCGACTCTGGTACATATTCTTGCAGAGCCACCAACAAATGGGGACAAGCTGAAATTAGCGTGAAATTAGGATGTGTTGATAGAAGCAAGGGACAAAAACCTAAGTTTACAACACACATTCAAAATATTGAAGGACTCAAAGACGGCCAGTCAGCACATTTTGAATGCACTGTTGTGCCAGTAGACGACCCTGATATGAAGATCGAATGGTATCACAATGGACAACCCCTACGTCATTCGACAAGAATAAAAACAGTGTCTGATTTTGGCTTTGTCGTACTCGATATTGCGTATACTCAAAACCATGATACTGGTGAATATGTTTGCAGAGCTTACAACAAATATGGTGAAGATTTCACAAAAGCTACTATCTCCTGTTATGGAAGAAGCGGAGTTTACTCAGATAGCTTACAACCTGATTCTCTTGCAAAAATAAGAGAATTAGAAAGCTTACATGGGGCACAGAAACAAGCTCCTGCAGCTGCCTCCGCAGAACCACCTAAATTCCTTACGCAGATACAAGATGTCACAAAATTAGTTGAAGGACAAAGTGCTCACTTTGAAGCAAGACTTGTACCAGTTGATGATCCTGATCTTAAAGTTGAGTGGTTTTATAATGGCAAGAAGTTACCCCATGGACATAGGTACAGAACGTTCCATGATTTTGGTATCGTTATACTGGATATACTTTATTGCTATGAAGAAAACTCAGGTGAATACGAATGTATTGCCACGAATAAATTAGGCCGTGATTCTACAAAGGCGACACTGAAATGTACATCGAAAGAGAATTTGATCCTGGACTCGCAACTCCCGCGGGTAAGTACAAGATAATCGTAGGAAATTTTTGCATTCCAGTTTTTTATATATTGCATTAATTTATTTGGCAATCCAACAAAGGCAAAGCCAAATTGTAGAAATTACACTTTAACGAAATGTTTTAATTAACGGAAATTAACGGAAAATTATACCGTTTAAATGTATTCAAAATTATAACAGTTTACAGCTATACTTTAAAACATACATATTTGTACTATAATATTATAAAAAATAGTATTCTGCTAAATAAAATATTGTTTATAAAATATATTTGGGCCGTAAGCAAAACAGGTTGAATTAAATATATAATTGTGTATAATATTTATCTATTTTAATTTATATTTAATTGCCAAACAGGGCATGGAAGGTGGGCTGGAGAAATTACAGACGCTTGAAGATTCAATGGTACGAAGAAAAGATACTGAAGTAGAGGAGAAGCGAGGCAAAGCACCAGTTTTTACAGTACCTCTGTCAAATATTGAAAATCTGAGAGAAGGCGAAAATTCACACTTTGAGGCTCGTCTAACACCTACAGATGATCCGAACCTTAAGGTATTTGTCATGTTTTTTTTTAATGATAATGGGTGGAGTAAAATTATTTGTAATAGCATAAAATATTTATATTTTAGGTGGAATGGTACTGGAATGGAAAATCGTTGAAGACTGGATCTAGGTTCAGGACATTCTGCGACTTTGGATTTGTTATACTTGAAATATCTCCTACATATCCAGAGGACTCTGGCGAATATTTATGCAGAGCTTATAATAATTATGGTGAAGCAGTTACAACAGCAACAATGAAAGTCCAAGGAAAGAGAAATATTATATTGGAATCTCAGTTACCGAAAGGTATGGAAGGAACAATTGATAAAATCGCAGCTTTAGAAGGTTATACAGGAGCTGTTGATTCTTTAACTCCTGAAGCGGAAAGCGGTAACCCACCAGAGTTTATTACCACACCATCTGATCTCATTCTTACTGAAAATTCGTCGGCACATTTTGAGTGTCGCCTTATTCCTGTTAATGACTCAAGTATGAGAGTTGAATGGTTCCATAACGGAAAGCCCCTACTAACGGGATCCAGAGTTAAGACCATTAACGATTTTGGATTTGTTATCCTTGAAGTTGGAGGTGTTTATCAACGAGACGCTGGTCTCTATACTTGTAAAGCTACTAACCGACACGGTGAGGCTACTGTTTCGTGTAAGCTTCAAGTTAAAGGACGACAAGGTATAGTCCTTGAACCTCAGTTACCATCTCACTTCAAATCAGGAACAGAAAGTATTCAAAAACTTGAAGAAACTTTGCACAAACGAGAAGAAATAACTATTGAAGATGAAAAACCAAACCCACCAAAGTTTATTGTTGAAATTAAGGATAATATTGATGTACCAGAAGGAGGACCTATTCATTTCGACTGTCGTTTAGAGCCTGTAGGTGACCCGACTATGAGAATAGATTGGTTCCATAACGGTAGACCGTTTGCAACCGGATCACGAGTTCACATGTTAAACGATTTTGGATTTATAGCTTTAGATATAGACTACATCTATGCTCGTGATTCTGGTGAGTATGTTTGTCGTGCCACAAATAAATGGGGCTCTGCTACAACGCAAGCTAAAGTCACATGCAGTACCAAACGTGATATAGTATTTGAATCTCAATTACCTCAAGGTATGAGCGGAGAAAAGATTAAGGAATTAGAAAGAGGTCGTGTTATTGATGCTCCAAAAGAAGAGCCCGTTGTCAGTTCCCCACCGAAATTCATTACGCACATACAATCCCATACAGTTGAGGAATCAGAATCTGTTCGTTTCGAATGTCGTGTCGAGCCCAAAGAAGATCCAAAATTACGCATTGAATGGTATAGGAACGGAAAATTACTACCATCGGGACACCGATACAGGACCATATATGACATGGGTTTCGTTTCCTTAGATATACTTTATGTATATGCTGAAGATTCCGGTGAATACGTTTGCCGAGCCGTCAATGACTTTGGAGAAGATTTTACTAAAGCTACAGTATCATGTAAAAGTATGTATATTCATCAAAGATCTAAATATTGTATCTTATTTCTAAAATAAGTAAATACTTTAATATACTTTTCCTTTTTACAGAACTCCCAGATATCATTTTACAGAACCAAGTACCAAAGGGAATGAAAAAGTCCGAAGCATTAATGCAAATGGAAGCTACGATCAAAAAATATACTTCAGAAGTATTCTTAACTGAAGACGATCTCTATGATGCCGATAAAAAGCAACCACCTCGCTTTGTAACACAAATTCAAAGTCAAACTAGTTTAGTCGAAATGGAAACGACGAAATTTGAATGCCAATTAGCTCCTGTAGGAGATCCGAATATGAAAGTAGAATGGTTCTTCAATGGCAAACCACTATTACATAGTATGTAGAGATTCTTTCTTTAATTGAAAGTATTAGTAGTAATTTTCTACTTAATTGCAATAATAACATTTTTTATTGTTACAGAGAACCGTTTCACACCGATATACGATTTCGGATACGTCGCAATGAACTTTGGATGGGTCTATCCTGAAGATAGTGGCGAATATCTATGCCGTGCTACTAATCTCTATGGTATGGATGAAACACGAGCAGTTATTAAAACAGCAGGAAAACCAGGAATCGTTTATGATTCACAGCTACCTAAACACATGAAGAGTATTGAGAAGATAAGAGAAATGGAAGCTGCATGGCAAGTGTAAGTATATATTCTTCATATTTATTTATGAAATTAAGTTAAATAATGGAAATGAATTCATGCAAATTACATCATTACAACTGCCAAGCAATTTTTTAATGTTATAGAAAACTAAAATTATAAAGGATATGCATACTTCTTTCTTATTCTATAGTGCTCCTGAACGACCAGTGGATGAAGCCAAGCCGCGCTCTGCTCCTGTTTTCGTAAGTCGCCCAGAGCCTGTAACAGTAGAAGAGGGTGAATGGGCTCGATTCTGTTGTCGTGTAACGGGTCATCCTAAGCCACGGGTCATGTGGATTATGAACGGAAGCACTATAGTGAATGTAAGATCTATTTTTACTATATAATATTATGTTATAGTAGTATTTATTAATTATATACGAAATCAGTTGTAATTCAGATTATATTTTCATTAATAATATATTTTTATAGGGATCGAGATATAAGCTTATATACGATGGAATGTATCACTTTGATATACCTAAAACAAGACAATATGATACTGGAAAAATAGAAGTAATCGCCAGAAGTTCTGCTGGCGAAGCCTTAGCAACAACGGAACTAAAAGTAATTCCTAGACATGATGATTACAGAGGTGTATTGAAAAATGCACCAAGACGTAAGTACTCTACACTATACATTGCGTTGACAATTGACTATATTTTTTTTCAAGATGCTTATAATAATTCATTAATAAAATGCTTATAAAGTTTTAAATAAGACTGAAAAGGTAATTCAGCTGCTTTAACACACACTCACTTATCTAGCACATACCACTCAACTGCTTAAAGCACAAAACAACCCCTTTTGCTTTCCTGAATCCTCATTCTTCGTCCATGCGCTGCAGTGCCGTTAAATACCCCGCTTCTATCGGCTTTTCACCGGATCCGTTGCAGAGGTACGTTTAAAAATTGCATTTGGAATGGTGTGGATAATTATAAGGGTTAGTGAATATTATAACAATTTCATTTTCTATACAGCTTGGTATGATGAAACTACGCAATTCCAACGAACAGAGACCGAATTGGAAAAGACTTTTGAAGAAAGGCAAACTTTGCAACGTCATGGTGAGATTGATTATAGACCTGAACTTAAACCTAAGGTTATCAAAGATGCAGAAACAGAATGGCAACAAACAGTAAAGAAGAAGAAAAATGAAGAATATTACAACAAACTTCAAGAACTGGAAAATGAACAAGTTGTCAAAGAAAGTAGATTCAGGGAATCTTCTCACCAATATGCAATTCCTGGAGAAAAAGTCACAAGCAGCTCGGTTGCGAGAAGTATGGCTCAAAAATACGAAGATAATTTGTAAGTATAATTATTACCAACGCTAGTTGTATACGTATGAATTTATTTTATTCCATAAACTCAATATTTTATTTTAGAGAGCAAACTGAGGAAACCGTAGAAAAACAAACGCAAGGAAAATTGCAGAAACCAAGAATTCCAGGGCCATCGGAATCAACTGTCCACGGAAAAGAGGTTCACGTTGCTAAACAAAAGCAAGTTCAAAAAGAAGTAGTAGGAGATACTGAAATTACTCGT
Organism: Helleia helle; assembly: GCA_963853865.1. Classification (NCBI taxonomy): domain Eukaryota; kingdom Metazoa; phylum Arthropoda; class Insecta; order Lepidoptera; family Lycaenidae; genus Helleia; species Helleia helle. The sequence continues at coordinate 17,007,262 of OY971420.1, forward strand.
AAAATTACTTCGACTGAAACAACTGAAGTTGAACATAAAGCACAAACACAAGAAAGAGTCGTAGAAGGACCCGTTAAACCAAGTAATCCTCCAGTATTTACAAAGAAAATGCAACCATGTCGTGCATTTGAACATGAACAAGCACGCTTCGAAGTAGAATTTGACGGTGATCCGCTACCAACCATTAAGTGGTATAGAGAAAATTTCCCAATAAAGAACTCCGCAGATTTTCAAATTCACACATTTAGTACCAAATCTATCTTAATAATACGACAAGTCTTCGTTGAAGATTCAGCTGTTTTTGCAGCTGTTGCTGAAAACCGAGGTGGGACTGCTAAATGTAGCGCTAACCTAGTTGTAGAAGAACGTCGTCGGCAGGGTAGAGGTGGTGTCAATCCACCAAGTTTTACGTTGACCGCTCAGAATGTAAATGTTACTGCTGGTCAGTTAGTCAGATTTGATACCAAAGTCACAGGAACTAAACCAATCGATGTATATTGGTTGAAAAATGGCAAGAAAGTTCAACCTGATATTAAAAATAAGATATTAGAGGAAGACGGCACTCACACACTTCTTATTTTGGAAGCATATCCACAAGATTCGGGAAAATATGAATGCGTTGCAATTAATAGTGCTGGTGAAGCCAGGTGCGACGCTGAATGTGTTGTAAACGCTCCGCCGACTAAAGACAAGCCTAAGCCTCAAACAAAAACCGCTAACTCTCCACCAGAAATTATAGAACCATTAAAAGATAAAGTTGTGACTGAAGGACAAGCCATTGAATTTAGTTGTAAAATTGTTGGAAAGCCTACACCAACAGTGCAATGGTATAAGGGCGATAAGCTAATAAAGCCTTCGAAATATTTCCAAATGTCACGAACTGCTGACGATTACACCTTGCGCATCTCTGAAGCGTTCCCCGAGGATGAAGGAGACTATAAATGTGTTGCATATAACTCTGCTGGTCGTGTAACGGTATCTGCTAAGCTTCGTGTAACTCAACCAGATCAAGCTGATAATTTGCCGACACTTACTCCATTACGTGACCTCGTTGTATATGAAGGACAACCAGCACAATTTAAGACAAATATCACAAGCAAAGTCAAGCCAACTATACAATGGCTTCGTGAAGGCGCTCTTATACCTGAAACTCCTGATTTCCAAGTACGTATATTTCGAGTATAATAAATTTTAATTAGAAACAAAGCATAGTATTATTAGTAGTTTTTGAAGTTTTAATTCAATACTTCTGTCATATTATTTAACAAGTACAGTTTTTATATTAATTCCTAAAACTAAAATATCTTCAAAAACTCTAAATCACTAAACCATGTATGACATCTGTTGAGGGTTGCAAATAAAATTCATATTAAAATTTACTGTCAATCATAGAAATATTAAATTAAAACGACAAATGCCAACTCCATCCTAAGGTTTACTGCTTAATCAATATTATACTCGTAGACTTATATGTGTGTATACTATATGTGTGTATTATGATTATAGAAAGTCTTATAAACTCTTCAAGTGCCAGCTGTGACCTCAATTCCGTGATTGTTATATCATTTAGTTATAAAGCTTCATTTTACTAATAAAATAATAAACGTGTTTCAGATGATCCATGAAGGCAACAACGCCGTTCTGCTTATTGGAAACACCTACGAGGAAGACACGGGAATCTTCACCTGTCGTGCCACCACGGTTGCCGGGCAGGTCGAGACCTCGGCAAAGCTAGTCGTCAAAAGTAAGACATAGATACAGGCAGCGAGTTCGCGTCGCGCACTTTTAATCCATTAATGTAGTGTTTCTTTGTTTCATCTCTATACCTCAATGAGATCGGGTGAAAACTACTATAATTATGTTAAGTTGACAAGCGAATACAAAAATACATATTGACGGCATCTCACTATCGTAGCGGTTCCCGCAGAAACCACTCCGACCGCTTTCCTACTACTGTCATAATATGCTGATCGGTACACGGTCATATTAAAAAATAATAATTAGTCCAAACCATTTTGCAGCATTTGGAATTAAACATGCGACAAAACCTCGTGACTTACAGCTACGACTATGATTCAAAGCGCATCTAACAACTGGATTCAATGTTTAAATATTAACGCCGTAGAACATTTTGCGCGAATTCTGCATCTAACATTGCTGTACATATAAGCTTTTTATGTAAATATCTTAGTGAAACAAGGGAGCAGAAGACACCTGGAGACATCAAGCATATCTGGAGTGATGCAATCCTGTATATTTGGATCCACGTAACATGTGATTAACACGAACACGAAAAATTCTATTGTTTTGTTTTGCTTTACCGCTACGATGTTTACTAAAAGAGTCTATTATGGTAAATTTATATTGGAACACATTGCGTGATATATAGGAGCCTCTTGTGGCGAAGCGTCAAATGTATTTTTCACCCAATACTCAATGCGCTATAATTGAATGATAAAAAGGCCTCATTAACCATACACTTAAATAATTCAAGCTTGTTTTGTTTCATTGGGATCTGGGATGAAAATGACCATATTCATTGTTTTATCGAACTTTCAAATCTTAAATAAATATGAGGTTTCAATGGAACTCGAACTTGAATAAATTTCTGCCTTATATAAATTAATGATACTACTTCTCATTATTCTTCATCTCGTCTAAAACCAGCCGCAGTGAACTCCTTGCTTCTGCTTTAATATATCCGCATGAATCATTGTTTGTCTCGTCCAAGTTTCGTTTTTTCAACAATATTTGTTTCATTTAACCGATTGCACGTGGGCCGTGGTTGGTTGATCGTACATGTCGTCATATACGATCATATAACAGAAGACTAACATAATGTTCAGTGTCATAAGCGTTGTTCTTGAATCTAGGGCTATCTGTCAGGCTCGATAAGCTTTGGGTGGGTCGTGAGAACGCAGTCAATAGATACGTGGTCAAGTACCACGCGCACCTAGTCTTTATATCATTCCGCTGTCAACTCCCCATGACAAAGAAACATATAACAGATAGATGAATAGGTATTAAAGTACGCACGCACCACTTGTCTTGCCAGTCTCTATGTTTTGACAAACACTGCCGATGTCGATCTAATATTTTTTTCTGCAAGTACAAATCCGAATTGAATGACATATTTTAGTTTAACGTTACAATGATCTTTAACTTTGTTTTAAGTGCACGATATTGTTAAAATTAAATTGTGTTGTATGTTTCACCTAATGTATTAAATTATTAGTCGTGTCAGTATTTTATCGCTAAATATTTAAGTGAATATGCATATTTAATAATATATTTATCAAGTGATTTTTTTGTATGTTACCTTTTATGTCAAGAATTTGTTTAATAAATGCTGAAAATTAATCACTTCGCATTATTCAACACATATTACTAAAGACTATAAAAGTTATAAATACGAGATTGGGGAATAGATCCAATACTGTCAATGATGGTCTTTTTTCGATAGCATATAATAATAAACAAGACGCACTGACACTCAGTAGCTCGTCTGTCCATCAAACCGTTCGCTTATATGAAGTTGAAATTTTCAGACATTTAACACATTCAGTATTGATGGACGGCGAGGCTACTCCAATCGCTTCATATCATCGATTGGCACACATCTGACTCTAAACCTCTATTCTATATTATATCATCGAATTTAGTTATAATTCATGGTTTTTTTTTCCTTGTAACTTACCAATAAATTAACTTCTATCTAATATAGTTTTGATAAATTTTGACCATAGATCCATGTTTAACCAACTTTGTTTTAAGAACTTTGCACTTAGCAGTGTTTTCTCCTTATAATGATAACTTTTAATATATAAGTTCATAGAGGTTACATAAGTGATAATAATTTGGAAATTATAGTATATTTAAAACGCAAATAAGTACCAAATAACAAACAGTAAAAATGAGAGAAAAGATTTATTTGTTGAACATAAAGCCCAAACACGCCAACAATCTTCAAAAGGTATAATTGCTATACAAATGAAAAGATTGTAAAATATTCACTTGCCATTTCAACCATGGTAAGCAGCACATTTGGAAAAACCACATAAATGTGGCAATTTTTTTTCTTAGCACGATATATCAGGCAAATTATTATTTTATATGCCTGTAGACGAGCATTTAAAAAACACGTCCAGCACTTGCTCAATATGCCCCAAGAGCATGAATTTAAATTGAACCTTTGAATTTGCATGAGTTGTGCAAGTTGAAACTTGCCTGCATCCAAAGAGTATGCGTGTTATACACGTAACAAAATAGTAGATAACAGTAATTTTATGACCTAAACATGGCCGACACATGGCACACAAACATCATTTTAATAGTGGACAACTAGTAGAATATGGAAACAGTGCCCTTTCATAGCATTAGAGCAGAGTATAATATGTAGCTATCTAAGAATTGCTGTAAAATGCTCGTCTACAGACCTCGACATTTGCAGCTCCCGAACTTGACGGTGAAGGTAAGTAATAAGTTTTTTTTCTATATCTGCGAAAAAATATAATCCACGATATAAAATTCAAAAGTAGAAAAATCTTAAAGAAGGTTAACCTAGAACTGAACTCACAGACTTATAATAAAAACTAGCAGTCCGCGGTTTTACCCGCGTACTTCCCATTTCCGTGGGAGTACATTGATAAATTAAAGCCTATATGTTATTCTGATGTATATATCTATGAGATATTAAGATTTTTAGCTATATTAAGATTTAGTTTTTGCGTGCAAGAGTAACAACCACACATCCGTCCATTCTTACAAACTTTCGCGTTCATAATATTAGTATGAAGTACTTAGGATAAATTAGAATTACGCTACTTGTAGGAGTCTGTACTGCTGTTTAAAAAGATTTTGATGATGAACAAAACTATTGATACCTATAGGTACCTACGATTTTCGAATATTTATATTTGGTGCCATATTGGCTAATATAAATTTCTGTGAAGTTGAATAATAAGAGAGGTACACGTACTGGTTATACGTACTAAGTTCGTAAGAAATGGGAATGAAAAGAATGTTCGGAAGAAAGGCCTAATGCGTTGGGAATGTTCACCGCATCGGAAAGGCAATATGTTAAGTGAGATATCCGTGTATCCGCTAACAAATAGCATTTATATCAGGGGTGGCTAACCTTTTCGGCAGTCGAGCCAAAAATTCTGAAATGGAATTTCATACTGGGCCGAACTAGCAAATTTTAAGCATGTAGCTATTACCAACGCACAAAAAAAAACATTTGATAATTTAGCCCAAATGTTTAGTTTTGAAAACATTGGATTTTGCATCAATGAATATCAATTTTATAACTATAGTTATATATGGTACGGAAAAACAAAACGAATGCGGATTTGGATGAACGCCACATAATATATCCAAATTCGACTTGCATTCTAGAACAACTGTACCAAAGTTTTATAGTCAATGGTAACCCTAGGTATATTGTAAATACTACAAAATCTATATACATTAACGAAAGATTTGTGTACTACTGCATACTATTTTTCAACTTTGTGTTTTTTACAAAACCTTTTACTAATATTTACTCTAAATGGAGAAATAGGAGTATCTAATATGTACCGAAAGTAGTAGGAAAAAGCTTTGATAGAACGTGTATATAATCTACTAGCTGTTGCCCACAGCTTCGCCCGCGTCAACTTACTTAACTTAGCTTCTGTTAGTTACAACGTGATGTTGTACAGCCTATATCCTTCCTCGATTAATGGCCTATCTAACATTGAAATAATTTTTCAAATCGGACTATAGTAGTTCCTCAGATTGGTGCGTTCAAACAAACAAACTCTTCAGCTTTATATTATTAGTATAGATTACGTGTATATATATTTTTTTTTATTATATATTATTAGTTAATAAATTTCTATTCTATTCTATTTCAATGATTCCTAGAATGATAAATCCAAATATTACTTGTAAACTAAATAAAATTAGTTAGGAAATGAAAGCTTTTTAAATTACGATATTACGTAATAATGTGTAACTTCAAAATATTTTCTATAAAAATTATGGTCCATACGATACGCTACATAAGAAACGCTGAACAGAAATAGACTAAAATAAATAGTTCAGTATCGTTTTCTCTGCTTGAGACGGTATTCAGTACTTTTTAAAACAGCAGTAGGTATTGTTAAAATTAGTTTCAAATTTCTAGTTACTTAATATCAGTTTTAACACACAGAGGCTTAAATAACTTCTTACAATTCATCAAATTCTTTTATTATCTTATATTTAGAAATGCTAGTAAATTACTAGTAATTTACTAGCATTTCTAAATCGCCTATCTAGATAGGCAATTACATAAAGGGCCCTTACTTAAGCAGTACAACGCAACGGCATTATAGCCAATGAAGGGCTGTATAACAGTATATAAAAATGCTCTATTCGTCACCAAGGAACAGCGAACAGACTTGATCAGCTAGTAAATAATATTGTAACTACGCCGAATATATTTTATGATACAAAATATTGTATGACATATTATTTTCGGAATGACTAATGTCAAACTACTCTAATTAATTATTACTAACAAGCAGCGACCCGCGGTTTCAACCGCGTACTTCCCATATCCATTGGATTACAGGGATAAATTATAGCCTATATGTTATTCTGATGTATAAGCTATGGTATTGTAAAGTTTTATTGAATCCAATCAGTAGTTTTTACGTGAATACCCCTACTAAGTTTTGTCGTTTATAATCTTAGTAGGAAATGAAATATTGCTAAATGTTTATCACAGGGCTTCCCAAATTAATTATTTTAACTGTGACGCCTCTCGGAATTTGCTATTTTATGCGACGTCCTCCCCCTGATCAAAAACTACCTACCATACCAGTTGTATTTTTATGCTTAAGACTAGTAACAAATTATGAGAAAAGCGCCAAATAATTATATTTTTATTAAAAAAAACAAGAATGAAAATTCAAACAGATATTTATTTTACTTTGTTCAATGGATACAAATGAAAAGAATATGCTTGCTTTCCTGCGCATAGTTTTTCAAGTTTGGAAATTGCCACTCTCATCTTTTGCTATTAATTTTATTTTTGATCTATACTTGTTCTTTTTATTTTATAGTACAAATAGGACTTGGTCGCATCTAAACAGGTAGCCAATCCATGTTGGTCGCCTAACGACGCCCTTTGGACAATGCCGCGAGAATGTCGAGACGCACAGTTCGGGAAGCCCTGGTTTATCATATCAGTTTAATCCTTGAAACACGATTACGACGCCATTTGTCAGGTTCAAATTTATTGTCAAACCATCCAAAGACCACTCAAATCACACACATTCAAAATGCCATGCTATTCGCAGTAGCCGTTTAGGAGATATTAGATGAAAAACACACTTACAGACTACGTATGTAATAATATAAAGATAAGCATAATATTATATAAGCCTATTTTACCTAAGACGTAGAAGGCCAATTTGAAATTAATAAACTAGGTATATAACCTGCTCGCCTGATTATATTAAAAGTCCATGCTGATTATATTAAAAGTCAATTTAGTAGTACATTTTACGGATTTTATCGCGGTTTATTAAGATTTTTAAATGCCCGACGTTTCGGATACTTTCCAGCAACCATGTTCATGGGAGGATTGAGGTGTCAGACGTATTTATTTTGTGTCCAAACGATACAAAATTATTCGTAACTACCCTATGATACATCAATATTTTAATTCAAATTAGTACCTACTAGGCTACTAGTGAGAAGTTCTCCAATCCGCATTGGGCCAGCCCATCGGTGAACTATGGCTCAACACCCTGAATTTGAGGAGGAGGAAGAGGAGACTCCAAAAGAGACATATTAGGGTAGATATTATTATTATTAGGTATATCTTAATCAGCCTCGGAATATGTTTGGCTTCAATGTACTGGTCTATTAAGAAGCACTAAGAGTCAAATAAACTTTAATTTCAAGTAATTTATTTCCTCTTTAGTTGAATATTAAATAACGTAGAGAAATAAAAATACTACTTACTTCATTATCGCGATCTGCAACGATCATAAAAGGCGTTGTTGAGTAATAGAAGAAATAGGCGTCTAACTCGCATGTAATAGTAAAACATGACATCAAAATAGAGATTTGAGTAGTTCATCATATCTTCACCGCAGATTTGCATATTGCTTTCTGTAAATGGGTCTTCATGTAATATTAAGCAACAATTAAGGAAAGCGATAGTTAGTAATTTGAATGAGTTTAGTAAGTTGCGTCGTATGACTGGATGCTAGCATTTGACAGTATCAGTTCTAGTTAATAGCCGTTCTACAGAAGCTACTACTGTTCTATTGTAGGACATTGGAGATATATAAATAAGGAAATTTCAAAGAACGACGTTAAGTTATACGAATACGAATATCCGCCTGATTTCTTTGTAATATTTTATCAGTTTCATTGAAATAAGTTTCTAGATGTTATACATTATTGGTGAGCTAAGAAAACGGTTTTTTTTTAAATAATCTGCTGCAGCCAAGTTCTATAAGGTATTTTTTTTTTTTGTTTTCAAGGTAACTTTAGCTGGATAAATTGAAAAAAATTAAATAACATCGTTTATCGTCTCACATTTTTAAAATTGGACCGATAATTGTTATTTAAATATTGATAAGTAGCAGTGTTTAATTATTTTAATAAATCAAAAGAAAATATCAGATTTAAGTTGATATTTTTTTTAAATAAATTTTTGTAGTTGCATGTTTGACTTATTTAAAAAAAAAATATGAGAACTCAAAAATGGTTAACTTTTGCATAATGCATATGGGGGTTAAAATTATTGCAAGTAGTCACCCCTATCACCTCCTAACGGCAATACGTCAAATTACCAATAACCCTGTAAAAAAATAATGACAGAAACCAACAATGATGGCCCTATAGGGAAAGCACGCAAGCAATCATTTAGAATACAAATTACAAAACAGTAGAAGTATCTAGAAATATGTGACAATGACAGATTTTATTTTTGGTAACTTAAGATAAGCTTCCTCATGTCGGCATCGTGCGCGTCGCATTTAGTAGTCTTTTTATAAAAAGCCATACAAGTGCGTCCACTGATTCGCACCGAACGGATACTAGTCCGATGCGTAACGCGCCGACACGAGGACGCATAACAATGAATTGAGTCATTTATGAAATGGACGAGCGAGACATATCAGCAGATACTTCATTGCAATCTTTAAGTACCATCACTTTACCTAAGTGTCACAAATTGATATCAAATATCTAAGTATTAATCTCAAAAATGTTTCGACTCATTGGAATCTAGCTATGTGCCAGAAGCTTAATATTTTGTTCCCACACGAAATCAGAGAATTAAACTTGATGAGCTGTTCTAATTTTTTAATTTTCTGCAAAATGTTTTGGAACTAAATTGTTATTTTAAATATTTAGTAACAGGTGATTGGATCAATTGCAGCAAGAATCTGCGTAAAGATGCATACAATCTTCAAAAAGCTTCAGAATCTGGAATGTCGTGCAACAAAACAATATTGTCTGTACGATGGAATCAAAAGGACACGTGACATGAACTTACCTACCGATAGTAATAAATTATTCTGGTTTCTAGCACCTGGAGGTTCAATAGATGCCCTATTGAACCAGGTGTTAGAAAGAAATGTGACTGGGAAGTTATATTATTATAACACTTGCTTTCGCCCGCAGCTTCGCTCGCGTTAATGTAGTTTAAGAAATAGATCAATTCTTTCACTGGTGTTCGGTTACGGATAAAGCATTTTTAAGACATTGTTATATTTACGCCCTTCATTGTATTGGTTCAGCATCCAAAACCTGACGGACTCCAGTCTACTCCCCAGATTCCTGGATTCTAGCAACTATAGCTTTATTGGAATTAATCCTGCGAGGAATTTTATCCTTTAGATAAATTACTACCTGCCTAAGTATGTATATATACTCAATAATAAATGTATGGAAAAGCTATTATATAAAATAAAAAAACAATATAGCTACCGCAAAGATTTTATTAGATCAATAAATGAACCTTACGACTAAGTAGGTAAGTGAAAACAAACAACACACGTGATAGAAGTGAAAAAACTTGAAAAATGACGAATGTAGAATTTCAGGAGTATGATAATAATTATTGATGGTTTTATTTATGATGATATTCGTACCAAGTTTAAAATTATTATGCATTTTATTGACACATAATATATTACATACAAATATATTACACTTATGTAATCTCCGAATCGGAGTATTTAATAATATGTAATCACAATTTCGTACTAAAACTGAAAGTCAGTCAGCTAAAGAAGTTGTCACTTCGAAAAAACTTTTTCTAAACCAAAAATATGATAGGTCATGAAAAGATAATTAAAATATGCCTCATAAATAAATGAATCCAACAACTAAGTATCATCATCATCATTAACCGTCCACTGCTGAACATAGGCCTCCCTCAATAGACGCCAAGAACAACAACAACTAAGTATATGTAATATAATTATATGTCACCCTAAATTAATAAAACTATTTTAGTGAAACGTAAACCCTACGACGTTGAAACCCTAAACACGTTTAGTTTATCTGAAAACACAAAACAAAATACATAAAATACGGTTTAATTAAATAAAACAAAAATTAGAATTCTTATAGAATATTTTAAGTGAGCCTTTTCACGGTATATAAAGTTCTTACATGACCACCAAACAACATTTAGACCTCCTCCAATCCTTCTGGCTGCACGGTTGACTATATGTATAAACTTGCAATAAAACGATATTGTTTGTACGATATAATTTAAAGGACACGTTAGATGAGCTTACCTACCTACCGATGATAAATTCTAATGCCAGGAGTGTCAACAGGGCAAGAATAAAAAAAGTGAAAATAAAACTAATATAATGCCTCAATCATACAGACTCTGCGGTACTGACATGCAGATTTAGATTTCCATTTATTGTGTTCCGAACCAAACTCTCTGTTCTCCCTTGCTGGTCACAATTATATAAATATAACTCAAAAAAATCCAAATTTGAACCAAAATGGCGGCCGTTCCGGCGACGCAAGTACAATTATGAACAAAAGTGATGATCCGCGGTTTCTCGAAAAATTTAAAAATCTTAAAAAAACCGAGAACTTGTCGTATTTCAATAAATTTAAATAAATTTTTCATTTTTTTATCCCTTAGACTTACTTACTCACAATTCACAAAAAATAGAAAGATGGGTCCACATCTGTCCAACCTTTCGAACCTTGTGAACATAATATGACTCATCCGTGTGTACAATCGGTCTGTTTTGATGTCGATACTGTTTTAGTTTTTGTAATTTATTCTTAATAATTTGATGGCTGATGTCTCTATTTAAAAATTTCCTATTATTTTCAGAATCTTTCCATTTAAATCAGGGTTCCTTAATGATGGGGCGAATACTTTTTTCACAGCTTTCAAAATTTATATCATTAATTTTGCGCGAAGTTTATCAAGGGTCGGTAATTCACTCGCTTGTCAAAATCGTATATACCTGTGAAGTTTTATTCATCTTTAGGTCTCTTTTTACTAGGAGTCCAAATAAATTTTGTTTTAACTATGGATACCGACTTTTTTGTAGATGCCGCGGTTTTATTAAGAGAATTAGCTATAATATTTTGTGTTAAGAATAATTAAAAACGTCAAATACCATTCTTTTCTTCTGTCTCCTTGAAGTTGGCTTTGGTGCTATTTTCTTGGAATTAAATGATCACACGTTTTCAGAAATGTAAATGTGAAAGGACCGAAAACTTCGAGAGTGATTGTACCCTACAGCCGCGCATCACCGCGTTGGTTACACGTGCCCCTCATACCGCATTCCGATTGAAACCCGAAAATTAGCCCCTACGCATTCAAGGCCTTGGCCCAACTTACTTGCCGCCAGTAATAAACATATTGCACAGAAAATATTATAATGCAGCTAGAGTTATTTAATGTGACTTTATTTTGTTTAAGTAAAGTTTAAAAAGGTATTCCCCTACATCTTAGTAATGGGATAGTGGGGAATAAAATCAGTCTTCGTTCGTCAGTGAGTTCGTTAAGATAGGACTTAGGAGGCATCTTTATTTACAAAAGTATTGAGACGCGACGTTTGTATGCGCTAATATCGAATATCTATTTAGTTGCTTGTAGGATCGGTCATTCATTCATTGAAGGAGGTTCAGTAGTGGACGGATAAAGGCAAATGATATATAGAATATGATGAAATATAGTATAGCTTAGGACTCACCTGGAGGCATTTTCATAGATGAAAAATATATTTTTGTGTTCGTTGCTTTTAAGTTCAATAGTTTCCAAGAACTTGAAGCCAAACACCAGCTCCGGAAAACTCACCCTAAACCTTTCTACGGTTACACACGGCTCAAGTGGGACTCCATACTGCAACTCTTGCTGGCTGGCTTGCAAGTCATGCTCGTACTCATTCAAGGAGAACGCACTGTACTACAAATTAACAGGCTCTTGGCATTGACGGAAGTCTTGGAGGATATTATCATCATCATATTTTCTACCTGTTGACTTAGGGGCCAACAAAAAAGAGCATACTGATATTATGTAATGTGTATATGAAAGGCCGAAAACGCACTTGCTAACCCTCTGGTATAGCAGATGTCTTTGATGTTTGATGTATGGATGACTTATCACCAGTTTTTTTTCTTTAACGCCGGGAAATGCGTCTCTGAGGCATTCCGCGGGGCAGTGGGTCTCCCCACGCGGGTATGTGGGACTCGCTGCGCCAGAAAGGCGGTAAGTGGACGTAGTTCTACCTACTAAAACCCGGCGAGTGCCGCCAATGCAGCCTTTGGTGGGGTGCCTCTGTTGAACAAACAGGGCACCTCGCGCGCCTAGTCAGTGCCTCAGAGGGCCGACGCCACCTCCAAAGAGGGGTTATCCTGCACCACAAAATAACCCCTCCCAACGTCGGGACAGTACAATGGGGTGAGGTTTCCGTCCTCCCCCCTTGCCCCCTGCTCTTTTGCCCCCTCTTCTTATAAGAAGGGTACAATGAGCCCCTCGTGATGCTGAATGAGCTCAATTCGCTTCGCCCAAGGAGCCCCACCGCCACGACAAGGCCTGAGCCCTACAGGTGTGTCTTTTAAGAAAAAGCCTTTAAGAAAATATAAGAAAATAAGAAGGCACTCTTATTTACAAAGCCGACAATGCTCCTGCAAATCTGCGGTGTTGAAGGGGTATTTGGAAGTCGGTGATCAGGTATCATAAGATGAACCGACTGTCCGTGGGCCTCCTCTTCTACATTTTCTTTATGTTAGTTGGAAAGGCAATCTGGCAGACGTACCACCCGATGGTAAGTGGTCGACGTCGCCCATGAAGATAACCTAGTTCACCAGGAATTAGCCCAGGTAACTTATTTATTTGCTGCCTATCCTGAGACATGAGATGTTAAGTCTCGGTGCCAATAAATACATTCTCTGTCTTGCCTTAATTTGAAAGATAACCTCTTTCAAACTCTCTCCCCGAAACACAGCAAAGCTGTATCACGGAAGAAACAAGCTTCTTGGTGGTATTCATGCAAACGGGAGCGCGGCACAGCGCATGCCTCCCATCGGTCGACATGTATATAAAGCGCTTTAATTCTATTAAAAACAACTTTTTACTGCCATAAAACCACTCTAACCGGATGAAGTCTACCGTGGCCCAGTATTATATATAATAATAAAATATTCTTCATCATCCCTGAGAAAAACAGTCTTGATTGACTTACTTAGTGACAGAGAAAATACATCAATTCAGATGTATATTCGGGGGTCAGGAACATCTCAACTTTTTTAAAGTTTCTCTTATTAAGTATTTCTGTTTCTACCCTTGCGGGTTATAAGTTGTAAGTTCTCAAAAATTACTTACTACTTATGTACTTAGTGAGACTGTTGTTGTTTATTACACAATTCATTTAATTTTTGTTTTATTTTTAACATTATAAAAACTAGTTGCGTCAAGTTAAATTATGTTTTTTTAACATCGTCATCACAACGTTTTCCAACCCGGGACGTCCGACAGATGTGAATCATCTATGTCAATCTAATGTCAATATTAAAATTTGTAATTAATAAAAATCTATAGGTAACGAAAGGTAGACGTAGAGACGTACGACGGTAGAGAAGAGGTTTGTTGCAAATCGATTTTACGACCAAAGCCGTAGGTCGTAATAGTTTTACATAGAAAAGGATTTTTTCCATTAAAAAAAAACATTGTGACATAAATTGTTACATTGTAATTTAAACCGGCCAAGTACGAGTCGGACTCGCGCACGAAGGGTTCCGTACCATTATTTGCAGTTTTGTAGTAATTCTGTGGTCTGTGGTCTAGGAACGTAATGATTAAACTATTATTGATTGTTAGCTTTCTTACGATTTCTTTGATTATATTACTACTACTATTATACTTATACTATGATACTATTCCAATGGGTATCGCTTAGAGCCCGCCTCAAAGTCACCTTTAAATTTTTAAGTCTAGACTCATACCAGGCTAGCGGTGATGAAAGATCACGGTATATGGAAGAGCTTAGGGGAGGCCTTTGCCCAGCAGTAGGACAGCATAGGCTAGTAAAGAAAAAAGTCAATTGTGCTTGCCACACTGCTATTTAAAAATGTTTAACTTACGTTTGTAAACATTTTTAAACAGCAGTGTGGCAGCACCATAAATTAATGCGGATGAAGAGAAGGGCAACAGGTAAAAAGTTTGACAGGTAATATTAAAAAAAATATATAAAAATTACAGTGTTTGTATGACAGAAAAAATATACAGTCAAACATAGAACCTCCCCCTTATTTGAAGTCGTTTAAAAATACGAATAACTGAAAGTTATACTTCAAGCGCTGATAATATGACCTTGAAATGGCTAAACGAATTTGCACAGAACGTGTACCATGTACTTGATATAAGATATGTACATGCACATACTAAGATTTAAGAAACAATATTTTTTACATTTTCCACAAGAGTCAAGAGATACCTGTACGCGTTGAAAAACTAGTATGTATAGATATTCCGTTATAATGGATAGGACTTTAATTCACCACTATCTCACTATTCTATTACCTTTATCTATTTTCATACATGGTCCAGACGAACAACATCGAAAATTCTGTAAACTATGTAGATATACCTGTACCAACTGAAACCGTTAGCTATCAAAACTATAGATTTGGATTTCGAAAATAGTTCGACATCACCATCATCATCATGATCAGTCTATATACGTCCACTGCTGAAAACAGGCCTCCCTCAATAAACCCGAAGACGGCCGATCCCTTGCCACTCGCACTGCACGGATCGTCTTCCCATCTGGAAAATAGCTCAAATATATTAATTAGGTATTTAGATTAACACCATAATTATTATAAAGTTTATATACAAATATGTATATTCCATATGTATACAGTTTTATAATGAAACAATTTTTACGGATTTTATCGTGGTTTAGTAAGTAAAGAAGCTGACTTAAAACACCGTTGCTTAAGTGTGCAATCTGTGAACATAGTCTAGACAAAGCTCGCCATTAAATTAGATTCGATAAACCACACATGCTCGCAAAAGAACACCGATTCCAACCAAGGATGATCCGCGAGGCTATTGAAATTAAAAAACATCCAAATTTCAATAGAGAAGATGGCTAGCTCTTACCACCTGTTTGGGATCCCATTATTAAAATACATAGTTAAATCTGAAACGAAGCATAATATACCACAGATTAAAGATGCAGTTAGCACTTTCTGCGTAGAGAAGATTAATTAAAATATTGATGTATCATAGGGTAGTTTGAATAACTTTGTAACGTCCTCCCGTGACCATGGTTGCTGTAAAGTATCCGAAACGTCGGACAAGTAGAAAACTTAATAAACCGCGATAAAATCCGTATAAATTGTTTCATTCTATAGAGTGAAATTCGCGTAAACATTAGAAAACAATACGTATACAAAGTTTTAAATATGGTCGCTGAATGCTGGTAAAGTATCAGATGAAAAAGGTTTTTCAATGTCGTGCAATCAACACGAAAACCTTTTAACAATTTTTAAATACACTTCATAATGTGTGAGATTCTACAACTTCTTTCTTGCTACAACGCAGATCGCAGAATATCATGAATGAAAAAACAAGAGAGAGTAAAATAAAATGTGTATATCGCCTGATTTTGCCTTCTGGTGATTAAATATGTGTCACAAAATCAATTATCACTCAAAATCTATGGCGGAGAAGACGTTATGACATGAAATTGAACATCAATAGAGATCAATCATAGAGATCCTCTAAACTAAAATGCACATATCAGAACTTTTGTCCAAAGGGATTTAAAACCTCTCATGATGAATCGTATTTTTATGCTTTTAGACTATCAACGGCAAGTTTTATTAAACCCCCTTTGCTGAGATTTGAGATCTTGCTATAAATATATGCCTTAAAAATATTTTTCGTTGCAACTAAAATCATTATATTATGAAATTGAGCTCTAAAGCCATTTTCCTTTTCTACCTAAGCTTGTTTCTTCCACCAAACAGCATTGCAGTGTTTCGGAGAAAAGCACAGGTGACAGGGAAAGGCAGTGTAATTACTGGCACCGAATTTTACCATCTTACCATCAGGTGAACCGACTATCCGTTTGCCCCCTCTTCTATAAAAAAAATAATAATAATAATCTCCACTTACTAAAGTGGCTTACACTGCAAGTAACATACAAAAAAAATTTCGAATCGCCTTTTTTAATGAATCTTTATGAGAATGAATCAGCTCGGGGCACATCGGTTAGATAGTTTGAAAGTAAAAAAAGTAAAGATAATGGGCACATATAGAATATTTTTTTGTGTTTTTAAGCCATGAAGTAAAAAGAGAGTTGTTATAAGTTTGGCCGTTCTGTGTGTATGTGTGTGTCTGTCCATGTCTCCATAGCTCTGAAATAGGTGACCGATTGCGGTTTTTTATTTGTTTCATCAAAATCGGTTCCAGCAGTTTCAAAGCTATCACCTCTATTGTTAGCTGTGGTAGGAATATCATACGCTTATTGGGTAGCAACAACAAGAAATTCGGTATGAACGCTCGGATTTAAGGAGCTTATTGCCCCATCGGCCATCCATTTTCCTGAGTGTGTGACCAGCCCACTGGCACTTTAACGAGCTTATTCTTTGCGTGATATCGGTAACCCTAGTTCTCTGGCGGATGTCTTCGTTTCGGATCCTATCTGCCAAAGATACAACAACATAGTACGCTCCATAGCACGTTGAGCTACGGCAAACTTACGGACCAGTCGTAAATTTAGAGGCCACGTTTCAGTCCCAACTACGTCAGTCAGCAGGCAGTTTATTCATTGTTAATTTTTAGTGCTACTAAACTGTTGCTGGCTCTAAATATTTTCCATGGAAATTTTAAAGTTGACCTTAAGTTTAATTCGAATACGAATATCTACCTGCTTCCTTTATGATTAATGTTTTGCTATGCACTGTTGAAGAGATAAAAAAACAGTTATATTTTTAAAATAATCTACACGCCAAGTTTCAAGACGTTTTTTTTTGTTTTTAATGCATTTTAGTGGAAAAAAAATCTCAAATAAATATTGAAATAATAACGTTTTTCACGGATTTTTAAAGTTGTTTTATTATTATTAAATAATCCAGATTTAATCGTTTTTATAAATCAGAAGGAAAATCAGAGTAATTAATAATAGTGTTTTTTTAATAAATTGGGTGATCACATGATAACTCAACAATGGTTCACCCATTGCGTTATCATGTTTTTTAGCTTTTTGCATATTGCATATGGGAGTTAAAATTATCGCAATATAAATAGATAGATACCGCTTAGTTTAAAGCAATAATTAAATATCTAAAACTAGAGAGATTTCAAACTCATAGCACTCCCAGACTTACCAATTTACATAACACCCAATGTAGATTTCAAAAAAAAAAATCATTGTATCGTTATAATGAAACAATTTTTACGAATTTTATCGCGGTTTATTAAGATTTTTACAAGCCCGACGTTTCATTGTATCGAAGCAAGTTGGTTGGAAATGCTTGTAAGTTACTTGTCAGTCACATTAAGGACCTGACTTAAATTTTTTAAATTTTTGTATATATAAGCATTATATTATGTTTAATTTAATTTGAGTTTCTTTTATTTTATTTCGTATATTGCTACTCACAATATGGATTTCAATATTTTCTACGTCAAGCATAAAACTTTTTTGAACCCCCTTTTGAGGTAGGCTATTAACTGTTTTCGCATCAACTTCAAAATTCTTAATCTTTAAACAGACTATTATCACCATTGATAAACATTAATTAAACTCAATGTTTAAACATTTGCTACCCTTTTTGACCCTTAATGATGATATTTTAGTTAGGTACTAGTTACGTATTATTAGTTCCCTTCTCTATTAATTTACTTACCTTGCCGCTTTATACCAAAACTATGTCAAATAGTAAGTCTCTATACCAGAGATGATATAGTATGGATTTCTTGGAGACTGAAAGACGGATAGTCTTTCAGTTGCCATTAAAACTAATCGTGATTTGGAAGAATCTTTAAAAATGTACAAATATAGTAAATTAATGGCATGGATGTCGTTTCTTTTTCATAGTGCATAGAAATTAAACAAATAATAATTGCATGATTTGTATGTTTTTGGGCGTTTATATTTAAGTACTTAGAAAGAAAAAAAAACATTATAAAATGCATTAAAGAATCTGAATTTAGTTACTCTTTTAAACGTTTATTCTAGTAATTCGTAATAGCGAATAGGTGCTTGGTTTTGTTTTTTGGATTTTAGTATGAAATAAAAACGTGTAGATAATTCCGTTTTTTATATTTTATTATTTAAAAACAAATATATTGTTATTATAGTGTATTTATCAGCATTATAATGAAACAATTTTTTACGGATTTTATCGCGGTTTATTAAGATTTTTACAAGCCCGACGTTTCGGATACTTTACAGCAACCATGGTCACGGGAGGACTGAAGTGACAGATGTCCTGATGTTACAAAGTTATTCGAAACTACCCTATGATACATCATTATTTTAATAAGTCCTCTCTACGCAGAAAGTGCTAACTGCATCTTTAATCTTCGTCGGGCTTGTAAAAATCTTAATAAACCGCGATAAAATCCGTAAAAAATTGTTTCATTATAATGAGTGAAGTTCGCGCAAACATTAGAAAACAATATTTATCAGCATATTTTTTAACTTTTCAGAATCACGCAAGGAATACAAGCATAGTCATCAATATAAGGCAGACAAAACATCCGAAGACACTGATAATATTGATATATCATTAAGTAGGGTACTACATGAAACTACAGAAGAAAGCCATATTCTTAAAGTACAGAATGTTCAAGATGTACAAGCTCGGCAGGTTCCGTGGCGTAAAAAAATTGACAACGCTTCTGATACAGTGAAACAAAATGATAAACTAGAAGCTATTAATTGGAGAAAATCACGTAAGGAGGAGACAAAAAGTGTTAAAAAAATAATAACCATAGAAGATTCAAATATTCTTTCATTAGATAGGACAGAAAAAGAAAGTACAACAATGAGTTCAGTATCAGAAGACAAAACCGGTGAAGGAGAGGATATAATTCATGGCAAAGTAATAAAGAAAAAACAGCAGTCATCTATGAAACAATCTAGAGACTATGATGTGACTGATCGGAAACAAACAGAGCCTAAGCCTTGGACTGAAGAAATTGTCAAGCTTAAACCAACAAAAGTTGAAAAATCGCTTATACAGAAAGAAAAATTAGAGGAAGTTAATTTAAGACAAACTCGAAAAGATTCTATTTCGAAAGCTGACACTGTTTTAACTGAAGAGTCTCTTCGTTCTACTGAAGATACTATAATACTAAAAGTGGATAAGGATTCTGTTATTTCACATGAAAGTACTCTCGAGGATACCAGCATACCGGATGGTCCAACGTGGCGCCGTAAAGAGCGTTCATCCAAAAAATATAAAAAAGAGGATAAAGCTAATGAAATCATAAAAACTGACGCAAATATAGAAGAAAAAAGTCATCAGAAAGAAAAACCTTTACAGGAAACTACACAAGACTCTCAAGAATTTGAAAAAAATATTTCAGAAAACAAAGATGTCACTGATAAACAACTGGTACAGCCTTTATGGCGAAGGGTAGATAAAAAACCGAAAGAAGATAAGCCAAAAGAAACAGTTGTCCAGCCAGTTTCCAAGCCGGAAATAAAAGACTTGGGGGAAACTAAGCCAGGTAATTTTAAAACATACATACATATAATTTTTGTCATTATAATATGTCTTCCTTCTGCTACTCTCCTTTTCTAATAACAGCGAAGAATCAAAGTGTGTCCTGTAATAAGATAATGTAGGAAACAATAACAACTACTATTGTATATCTTGTACTAGACAAGGTAAATTGTAATACCTTAATATTTTTGCAAATACAGATTTTAAATTTGCTGCAGATGAAAAACTACAAGAAAGATTATTATTATAGGCTATATTCCTTTTACATTTATTTATTTTAGACAGACAGTAGTTACAATTACCTACTACCTTACAATTTTCACATAAAACCTATATTAAAAATAAGCTAAATGCCCAACATTTTAAGTTGTCACAACATGCACAAAAAATGTAGCACTAGTATATCGAAACGATTATACAAATTGAAATAATCAAAGGTAGATTAGAGGTAGATTTTATATTATAAAAAAACAGCAAATACAAAAAGAAATAAATGCAAAATTTCTATTTAATCGCTCAACAATCTCAAATCAAATTTTTTGAAGGTAGGTAATTTACCTACAAAAACATCCTCCACCTTCTCACAAATACTATTATGTCTTGGATTCATTAATGTATATTATTTAATAAATCGTATTATATATACAAACATTATCTGCCACATCCCGTTATGGCAGATAAATTTTGTAGGTTACTTTTGGCAACCGGCTTATGCAACAAACCAAAATTTATAATTTTTCTTATAACTTATATATGTAATTTTTTTGTTACTTTAGAATATTATCATCAGCCTTTATTCATCCTCTGGTGAAAATAGGCCTCCTTCAATGACCGCCAAAGCGGTGTACTTCTGTATATAATATTTATAAATATTTTAATTATAATCATAAATCAATTGAAATCTAGTATAGAAAGGTTTTTTTTAAACTAAAGTGATGATACTCCAATCACTACATTAACAAAATATAAATTTACTTTCAAGACGTATCGATAAGGGTATTATATAAATATTCAGTATGTAAAGGTATATTGGTTTTTCGTACATACTTTGCGAATCTATTTTATGGAAGTGTGAATCGTTTAACTTATTTGCCACATTTTATATTAGCTCTTAGCGTTAAATTGTTATCTAGTTTCACTAGGAAGTCGTATGAATTAAAAAATGAGGAACATCATATTTTGATGTCACCCAGTGTTTGTATAATAATTAAAATATAGGTATACCATTGTGCACAAACGAAATAAGAATATTAGAAAAAATAAGAATATTACACAAGTATGCACAAATGTGGTTATTAAAAGTTATATATTTCAACATATTATATTTATTTTACAGATGAAGTAACAAGTAAACAATCTTTAGCAAAAACAAAAGCTAAAGATCAAGTGGATAAAAAACTGGAGGCTAAGCCATGGACTGAGGAAAAAGTTAAGTTAAAACCAACTAAAGTAGAAAAGTCACCAATATTAAAGGAAAAATTAGAAGAAGTAACGTTAAAAGACATTAGAAAAGACTCTATAACAAAAGCAGATACTGTAGTTATTGAAGAGTCTATAATGTCTATTGAAGATACTATTATATTACGATTAAATGAATCGGTAGATGAGAATGACCAAAAATATGCAGAAATACCTCTGGCCGAAGAAGATAATGTAAAAGACGTACAACCAGAACAGCAGAAATGGCCAATAGGTCGTAGGAAACCAAAAGTGGATGAGCCACCCGAAGAAGTGACATCAATGCCAATTCCTAAGAAAAAACCTTTAGGTCAAAAAACTATTGATGAAATTCAATTAAAACCTATACACAAAGAAGAGGTAGAACAAGACAAGGACCAGGAAGTGCTGACGTGGCCAGTTGGTAAAAGGAAGCCTAAGGAGGATGTAGAAGAAGTAGTTCCAAAACGAATACCGCCACTTAAGGCTCCAGAAGAAAGCACACCAGAGCAAGTACAGCTGAAGCCTGTGAAAAAAGATAAAATTGAGGATGACACTGTCCCGGATGTTAAGAAATGGCCAACAGGCCGAAGAAAACCAAAAGTTGAAGAGCCTATTGACGAAGTTACTCTTAAACCAATTCCTAAACAAAAACCATTAGAACAAGAAACAATTGATGAAATTCAATTGAAACCTGTATACAAAGAAAAGGTAGAACACGAAGATGGCGAGGAAGTACCTAAGTGGCCAGTCGGTAAAAGGAAGCCTAAGGAGGAGAAGGATGTAGAAGAAGTAGTTTTAAAACCAATACCGGCACCAAAGGCTCCAGAAGAAAGTGCACCAGAGCAAGTACAGCTGAAGCCTATGAAAAAAGATAAAATAGAGGATGATACTATACCTGAAGTTAAGAAATGGCCAACAGGCCGAAGAAAACCAAAAGTTGAAGAGCCGGCTGAGGAAGTTACTCTTAAACCAATTCCTAAACAGGAACCATTAGAACATGAAACTATTGATGAAGTTCAACTGAAACCTGTACACAAAGAAAAGGTAGAACAAGAAAATGGCGTGGAAGTACCTAAGTGGCCAGTCGGTAAAAGGAAGCCTAAGGAGGAGAAGGATGTAGAAAAAGTAATATTAAAACCAATACCGGCACCAAAGGCTCCAGAAGAAAGTGCACCAGAGCAAGTACAGCTGAAGCCTGTGAAAAAAGATAAAATTGAGGACGATACTGCACCGGAAGTTAAGAAATGGCCAACAGGCAGAAGAAAACCAAAAGTTAAGGAGCCTATTGAAGAAGTTACTCTTAAACCAATTCCTAAACAGGAACCATTAGAACAAGAAACTATTGATGAAGTTCAACTGAAACCTGTATACAAAGAAAAGGTAGAACACGAAGATGGCGAGGAAGTACCTCAGTGGCCAGTCGGTAAAAGGAAGCCTAAGGAGGGGAAGGATGTAGAAGAAGTAGTTTTAAAACCAATACCGGCACCAGAGGCTCCAGAAGAAAGCACACCAGAGCAAGTACAGCTGAAGCCTGTGAAAAAAGATAAAATAGCGGATGATACTATACCTGAAGTTAAGAAATGGCCAACAGGCCGAAGAAAACCAAAAGTTGAAGAGCCGGCTGAGGAAGTTACTCTTAAACCAATTCCTAAACAGGAACCATTAGAACATGAAACTATTGATGAAGTTCAACTGAAACCTGTACACAAAGAAAAGGTAGAACAAGAAAATGGCGAGGAAGTACCTAAGTGGCCAGTCGGTAAAAGGAAGCCTAAGGAGGAGAAGGATGTAGAAAAAGTAGTATTAAAACCAATACCGGCACCAAAGGCTCCAGAAGAAAGTGCACCAGAGCAAGTACAGCTGAAGCCTGTGAAAAAAGATAAAATAGCGGATGATACTATACCTGAAGTTAAGAAATGGCCAACAGGCCGAAGAAAACCAAAAGTTGAAGAGCCGGCTGAGGAAGTTACTCTTAAACCAATTCCTAAACAGGAACCATTAGAACATGAAACTATTGATGAAGTTCAACTGAAACCTGTACACAAAGAAAAGGTAGAACACGAAGATGGCGAGGAAGTACCTAAGTGGCCAGTCGGTAAAAGGAAGCCTAAGGAGGAGAAGGACGTAGAAGAAGTAGTTTTAAAACCAATATCGGCACCAAAGGCTCCAGAAGAAAGCACACCAGAGCAAGTACAGCTGAAGCCTGTGAAAAAAGATAAAATAGAGGATGATACTATACCTGAAGTTAAGAAATGGCCAACAGGCCGAAGAAAACCAAAAGTTGAAGAGCCGGCTGATGAAGTTACTCTTAAACCAATTCCTAAACAGGAACTATTAGAACAAGAAACTATTGATGAAGTTCAATTGAAACCTGTACATAAAGAAAAGGTAGAACAAGAAAATGGCGAGGAAGTACCTAAGTGGCCAGTCGGTAAAAGGAAGCCTAAGGAGGAGAAGGATGTAGAAGAAGTAGTTTTAAAACCACTACCGGCACCAAAGGCTCCAGAAGAAAGTGCACCAGAGCAAGTACAGCTGAAGTCTGTGAAAAAAGATAAAATTGAGGGCGATACTATACCTGAAGTTAAGAAATGGCCAACAGGCCGAAGAAAACCAAAAGTTGAAGAGCCGGCTGAGGAAGTTACTCTTAAACCAATTCCTAAACAGGAACCATTAGAACAAGAAACTATTGATGAAGTTCAACTGAAACCTGTACATAAAGAAAAGGTAGAACAAGAAAATGGCGAGGAAGTACCTAAGTTGTCAGTCGGTAAAAGGAAGCCTAAGGAGGAGAAGGATGTAGAAGAAGTAGTTTTAAAACCAATACCGGCACCAAAGGCTCCAGAAGAAAGCACACCAGAGCAAGTACAGCTGAAGCCTGTGAAAAAAGATAAAATAGAGGATGATACTATACCTGAAGTTAAGAAATGGCCAACAGGCCGAAGAAAACCAAAAGTTGAAGAGCCGGCTGAGGGAGTTACTCTTAAACCAATTCCTAAACAGGAACCATTAGAACAAGAAACTATTGATGAGGTTAAACTGAAACCTGTACACAAACAAAAGGTAGAACAAGAAGATGGCGAGGAAGTACCTAAGTGGCCAGTTGGTAAAAGGAAGCCTAAGGAGGAGAAGGATGTAGAAGAAGTAGTTTTAAAACCAATACCGGCACCAAAGGCTCCAGAAGAAAGTGCACCAGAGCAAGTACAGCTGAAGCCTGTGAAAAAAGATAAAATTGAGGATGACACTGTCCCAGAAGTTAAGAAATGGCCAACAGGCCGAAGAAAGCCAAAAGTTGAAGAGCCGGCTGAGGAAGTGACTCTCAAACCAATTACAATAGAAAAGTCTTTAGAACAGGAAACAGCTGATGACATACAACTGAAATCTGTGCATAAAGAAAACATGGAACAAGAAGAGGACGAGGTAGTGCCTAAGAGGCCAATGGCTAAAAGGAAGCCTAAGCAGGAGAAAGATGTTGAAGAAGTTGTTTTAAAATCAATATCTGCACCAAAGGCTCCAGATGATACTACACCAGATCAAGTTCAGCTTAAGTCTGCCAATGAGGAACTAGCTGACAAAATTCCCTCTGATGATGTATCATCAGAAATTACGACGGAAATATATGGAACTACAGCAGGTTTGTACATCTGGTTTTGTTTCTAGTATTTTCTTATACTTATGGTTATACCATGTTTATACATGCGTAAATATATTTATCATAATACAATATATTTATCATAAAATAAAAAAATCGAGAAACTGGTTGGTGTTCATAATAAATTACAGTTACAGTACATGGTATATTATTAGAGCATTAGGAATTTATTTATTTTTTATTGACTTTTACAAAAAATGTTGTACTTATAATAAACTTGAAAAACGTAGATTTGTATACTCTAAATTCTAACTTTAATTATTCAAGTTAATTCGCAAATTTATGCTTTTTGTTTTAGTAAATATTCGTTAAAATGATAAAAAAAATCGTATGGAATTCAATTATATATAACTTAAAAAATATTCTTTCAGAATCGAAAGTTCAAACTAAAGAAGAATCTTACACCATAATAGAAGATAAGACTGTTGAAGATACGAGCACAGTTGGATCATGGCGTCGTAAAGGCAAAAAGAGTGTAAGAAAAGATACAAAGATTGAGACAAATGTAGAGGAAGTGATCTTACCTCGAGAAACAACTTTAGAAGAAAAAAAAGAAGCAGAGCCTGAGCAACAAGACGAACCCAAGGAAAAAATAAATGAAATTGTTTCAGACGTAGAAAAAGGGGAATCTATAGTAATAGAAGATAAAACCGTAATATCAGGTATTTATGTAAAATTAATTTTATACATGTTGTAACAGAAAGCTAATTGAGAACTTACTAAGTTTTAATGTGTAAAATATTTTAATACTATAAATTATAGATTACACAACTACACATTCTTCACTAATACTAATAAAACTTTTTTGGTCCCTGTTGCAATATTCTAGAACGTATTAACATATAATAATAAAGTAATAGTAAATAAACTTACATCTTAATAACACGTACATATTTTCAGAAATTGGACCAATAATAATTCAGCCAATAAAATCATTGACTTTAAAAGAAAATAGTACTTTTGAGCTTATGGTTACTTATGTACCCGACAAAAGCAATGTGTCGTGGTATTTTAACAACCAATTACTAAGGCAAAGCGATAATTGTAATATTGATACCGATAGTGAAAAATCTATATTGAGGATAAATAAATTAGATAAAAAGAAAACCGGTAAATATGAAGTAGTTGTGCAGAAAAATGAGATTTTTGCCAAATCAGCTGGCACAGTCAAATTTATGAGTTCATTACAAGAAAATATAATACAACCGCCAGAGTTTGTCCGAATATTAAAACCGAAACAAGTCCAGATAGGACAAGTACTGTTACTAGAAACAGAGGTCAGGTCAAATCCTTGTGCATCGTTTCAATGGTTTATTGGAAATAAAGATATTTCCTCTTATATCAAAGACAACAAAAATTATAATGTACTTATAACAAACAAAAACAATATTTCATGTCTTTATATAGAAAATTTGACCATAGAGTTAGTTGGAATTGTAACATGTAGAGCTGAAAATTTCGGAGGGTCTGTTTCCTGCTCAGCTTCATTAATCTTAAAAGACAGTGTAACAATGATATCAAAAAAGCCACCAGTATTTATCGATACTTTGAAAACGACAACTGTAATGGATGGGGAACCAATTGTTTTGCAATGTATTGTATCAGGAGAGCCATGGCCAACAGTTGCCTGGAACCATAATGGAAAGCCTATCGAATGGGCTCGAGATATCATTATTGGTCGTCAAGAGTCAGGATTATGTGAATTATTTATTAAGGAAGCCTTTCCAGAAATGTCAGGCATTTACACTTGTGTAGCCATGAATAAACTCGGCTCTAGCAGCTGTGACTGTTTCCTTAATGTAGAAGGTAGCTTGAATTCATAATTCTAAGACAATATAATAATTTAACACATTAAAACAAATTAACTGCATGCACTACAAATATTATTTTTATGATAGTTGGATAGACAAACTGACAGACGAATCACATGTCGCAAGTGATTCGCGTCGCCCATGAACATATTAAACAAGTTAACCTGGAACTAGTCCAGGAAACTCATTCTTGTGTTGCCTATCAGACATAAGGTGTTAAGTCTCCGTGCCAGTAATTACAATGCCTGTCCTCCGTCCCGTCTCTCCGAAATTTAGCAAAGATGCTTCACGGGAGACATGAGCAGGTGCAACTGTTGTATAATAAGGGGAATGAAAATACTGAAGTGGGTTTATAGTGATAATAGTATCACATGAGTGTTGTAATACCTGATTGTCAACAGTTGCATACAAGACTTTATCTACATCCTTAATATTATGAATCCTCTAGAAAATATTCGGAAACAGTTAGCTAGTATAGAGTAGTACTAATATTAAAACAGTCTTAGTAACCTAATATCATACATTACTGAGTATGTACAAAGAAATTAAGTATTAATGAAAGAATTATGTATGGTTTTCAGTGTACATAAATTATTTTAAAAAAATGTATAGTGAAATTATTAAATTCACTTAAATATAGAACATATTTAAATGAATTTTAATAATGTTCTGGTAGTGAAACGCCACGCGCGTTTTAATGACATCACATAACAAGGTTCTTTTTTTATAATTCATACAGATGTTCTTATTGAAATTCACATAGATACCATGCATCGTGCAGTAAGAATATGAAAAATCAAAGGAGTGTTATTATGAAATTCAGTGTAACATTATATCATACGTTTGGATGATGATATGGTTATTAAAACATTGGGTGTTTTAAAGTTGGATATCAGCTAACTGTTTCAGAATCTTTTATAGATGATTTAGAGCAAGGCTGTAGCTACAGGAAGTTATTTATATAATTATCAAATTATAGGCCTGTAAGAGTTCACGGTCAACTTACATTAAAACACATATACATATAATACCAAATGAATACATACATCAGCCTTGGAAATAGTTACAATTGCAGTCGCAAAACTCAAGCAAGTGACTACCCACCTGTTGATAAGAAATAAGGATGATGTGTTTAAAAGACTCACTGATCATGAAGTAGCAATGCTGTCATAGCTTTCATGAATTCATTATTCATAGCTCTCCAATTTACTTGGTTTTGAAATCTGAAATGAAACAATGAATGAAGTTTTAAAAATTTTAAATTCTACTACTCCAAACTTGACGACAAAACTATGATACAAAACACTAATACGGTTCTAGCTTTGATACATATAAAATCAAAAACCGGAGAACTGGTTAAAATTTTAGTGCCAGAGGAAAAAAAAACAAATTATGAGTACTAAAACTGGAATACTCAAAAAGTCATAGTTTTATTTGTCTTTTTCAACATTATTTAAGTAGATTTAATAAATTTTGATTACACAGAATGTCAGCGTATCCCTTGAAAGTTAACGAGAACCACGAATCACTGGGCACGAGAATTTAATTTAAAGTAGTTATTAAATTATGTAGATAGGCTTTTAACTGTGAAAAAATAAACTTACAATTACATGCTTATACTAATATGCCGTCAACAGTTTTAATTCTAAACTAAATATTTTATAAAGATATATTTTTTTTAAATTTCAGCTTACGAATATGCACCTAACGTCGCTGAGGAAGATGTATTAAGTGATGAAGTAAGTATATGTACCTTTAGATAAGTGATCAATTTTGTTGCGCTTTCTCGCCAAACCGCTGAACTGATTTTGATAAATTTTGGTATAAAATAGACAAGGCCCTAAGACTATTTATTCCTGTGAATTAAAACTTATCTGAAGGGTGAACTAAAAAATGAAAGTGAACTTTGTATGAAACGTTTTATTGCAAAACTCAAATTAGTTTTAACCAAACTGTATTTGTATTTTATTATTACAAATCGTTTTATGTGAATGTTTCATATCGATTGAACAAGAGTGAAACATTTGTGATAGATGTTTAGTAACGAACAATTATTTCTACTGAAAAGATTGCTTTTATTAAAAAATAATTCCTATACTTCCAGAAAACAAGTGACGTAGAAGAATTCTCTCCAAAAATTGTTAAAGCTTTGCCAACAGTTATTTCAACAACGGAAGGAGAATTGACAAGGTTAGACTTTGTTTTCATAGCATTAGGAAATCACGTTTTAATAAATCGCCGATACTATGTAATTCAAATAAGACATCTACTTCCTATATTATAGAGGTTGAAATTAAAGCTTTGAGCGTAATGGATCAAGTCAGTATCGTCTTTTCCATAAGGGCACATAGGGACATTCCTCACGGAGGCCCCCAAATACGAAGATGTGTTGATGTACTAGGAGTACACACTTTTAATAAAATTCTGAAAATGGACCCAATATCCAGCAGCAAAACTTTAGATTTCCAAAAGGACCCCAAATTTTTGTGTGCTACAGGGCCCATTAGGGCCATAAGGGATATCGATATCTATTGCTTAAATGTACTATGTCTCTGATACAATCTCTGGACATTTTCGTTAATTATAATCTGTTTTAATATAATTATAATGTATTATGCTTTATTGTATAAATAAATCAAAACATATTTCGTGAGTAACTTAAATTGATATAGTTAAAAATAGTACGCTTAAAAAACGCAATCGAGACTGACTTAAAAGGTTCAGTTTTATTTTAATTTAATAAAATTATTAAGTAACTACTATACTATCTTCATAATATATTATTTTCAAATATTATACATATAGTTGTAATTATGGTTATATTTACATTTTCTAATGAATGAACGTGAATTATGATCAACCTATTTCCGTCGAGGTGGACGTAGGTTTGATCAAAAAGCTATAGGCTTTAGCCCCATTGTAATGAAGTTCTTCCTGTTTCTTTTTACGTAAATATAAATTATTTATTTAATCCTTATAATTCCTTCTTACCTATAAGTTTAATTTTTATAATTAGCCTGTTATTTTTATAATTCTGTGAATATCATTAGGTTGGAAGCCAAGGCTATTGGTGTACCTAAGCCGGAGGTAAGATGGCTGAAACAAGGCGTTGAAATTAAACATTCACAAGAGTACCAAATTGAGGAATTAGAAGATGGAACATCCATTTTAATTATTCCTGAAGTTTATCAAGATGACACTGGAGAAATTGTATTTGAAGCATGTAATCCTTTAGGTGTTACGTCCACAATTGCAGCATTATCAGTTGACAGTAAGTTTGTAGATAAACTAATACAAGTAAAACTCCGTGCAAACACTATTTGTCTTACTAATATAATCTTTTTTTCTTTCAGTCGTGTTTTTTTCAGATTAAAACTATTTTTAGTGTTATTACGAAGAAGTTCTCGAGTACTTTAAATCCTGTCCTTGATACAACCAATATTTTTCATATTTTATTTTCACATTTAACATATTATACACTATTACAAACAAAACATGATTGTAATACTAATTTTTATTGTATGCATTAATTGCAAATGGAAATTAAAATGAATGAAGATGGTACCACTATTCTTTTTTTCTGGGAGGCTTAGCTATTTCCTGAAAAAAACCTTAACTACTATAACTACTAGAGGCCTACATGCGATATATCGAGTATTAAATGACAATAAAAAATTCAATTTATCTGTTTCTATTCATTCTAAATAAACTTATGGTAATACTGTAATATTTACAGGTATTATTGGAACCAAGGAATACAGGAAACCCGCGTGGGTAACACACATGGAAGAGCTACAAGCTGCGCTAAAAGGTACATTATACCATATTATTGTCATCGATTTTCTTAGCTTGAGGTTTTGGTAGATTTTGAAGTGAAATCATCTTTAGGCATGTTGAGCACACTTTTTGGGTGAACAAAAATCATGGATCTAGTGAGTAGCATAATCGTCACCTCGTCACCGAACGCATCTAATGTGACATTTATAATCAATGATATTTATTATAATTAGTATATATGCGTTACGCACTTTTAAGCGTATCGATCAAAAAAACTGTTCTGAACAGAAACACACACACACACACATCAAACGTTATTACATATTGTCCATTGATAAGTGATATAAAAGAGATAGCTTTATTAAAACCAGAAGAGTAAAAAAGACAGCTATAGCACTTCAGACTGACACGAATCGCGCTCGGCCTTTATGTACGGCACTCGATGTCATAGCATGGGAGTCATATTTATTTTATTACAGAAATATGTAATGAAATTAAATAAAATTATTATTTAATGTCTTCATTAAATAATATTTTTATTTAATTTCATCAATCTTATTTAATTATTTAATGCTGTATGTCAAATTATAAACAATAATAATGTGAACAACAAACGCGTACATATTAGTATCATCTTCGTATCTTCGACAAAAGGGGCTAATTCCCTTCTTTTATGCGCTTAATTGTCAGCGCGCTTGTGACGTATAACTCTTACATAATATTATAATATCATTGATTTTAGTATTAAAATTTTAAATTTCACAATGTCATAAGTAGTTTATTGAAGTTTTATTGAACTTTCGTTAACTTATAAGTTTTCACTTCTATCGGCAGTCCCTATGACTGCAATCTTTTTTTATGCATTAGGTGCTGCCACACTGCTCTTATTAAACTTTTGTAAACATTTTTAAATATTTTGTAACAACCATTAATAACCATTTTACTACAATTATGCATCATAGTATAAAATTATTAATGATTATTATAAAATGTTAACAAACGTCAGGAAACATTTTATAACAGCTGCGTGGCAGCACCATTACTGTCGTTCAACATTTAATTTATATAATGAAACAATCTTTTAATGATTTTATCGCAGTTTATGAAGATTATTACAAGCCTGACGTTTTGGATACTTTACAGCAACTATCCGCGATAAAATCCGTAAAAAATTGTTTCATTACAATGTGTTAAATTCGCGTAAACATTAGAAAACATTATGTTCAACATTCAAGTTGACTCTTGAGTTTGAGTGTTAAATTACAACTACAATGTCGCTCCCTAAATCATATTTATATTTTTTTAATATGTTTTTGAATAATTTTCTTATGACATGACAGCTAAGATTTTTATCCTCCTATGGCAATTTTAACGATAGCCAATGGACTTGGGTTGCAATTGGTTTATATTCGCGGATTTTATGATAGCCAATGGACGATACTTGAAATACACATAATACACACTCATTCAATCAGACAGGCTTGACGTTAGCAAATGTAATGAGAGCACCACTATTTTGACGCGAGCGTAACGGGACGATATTGCGAGTTTTATAATTTTTCTTCAAGTGAAAAGTACTCAACGCAACCTAAAGAAGTGTTTACTTAAAAAATCCTTCTCCATTTTTAATCGACTTCAAAACAAAAAGGAGGAGGTTCTCAATTCGATTGGTATTTAGCTTAATACTACGTTATCACTGAGGGATATAGAGAGTAAAAATAATCACAAATAGTTGGGATGAGCCTATAAGCTAACGTGAGAAAACTACGGACAACTGCTAATAATTCAAACATTACTTAAACGCAAAAAGTCAACGATTTAATAATAATCATATTATATTTCATACAGCAACCCAATCTGTGCCAACCTTTGTTCAACATATACTTGGAGAACGTGTCGAAGAAGAAGAAACTGTTACTTTTGAAGCTATGTACAGCGGAAATCCTAAACCAGGTATTATCCTTTGAGTATAATTCAAAATTTAAACAATATTAATGTTACCGCTATTGAGTGAATTATAGTTTGAATTGATAGTGAAAATATTGACTAGACTATACTTTTCGACGGATTGTACAAACATTAATGTTATTGTATATAAATTTAAGCTGTAAACAAAATGTTACATCAAAACAATAACGGTAGCACTTAATATTAAAATATATAGTACTAGCTTTTGCCAGTGCCTTCGCCAGTGAGATCGAAATAGGTTGCTAATGAATATTCTTTCTGGAATAAGATTTAAAAAGCAAAGAAATAAGTAGTGTTTATCCTTACTTAATTATGAAATCAAAAGTTTGTTAATGTAACACATTCCTGTATCAGCGTCTCACCATTGCTGTAATGGTGTGGCAAATGCTGAGTATACTATTGTGAACAATAGAGGTACCTCTATTGTTCACAATAATAATTAATGTATGTGAAACTACGTTGTGATTATGTTTGATCTTTGGTGTGAACAATAAAATATTTTTCTTTCTTTCTTTCTATATTATACTATATTGAAAGACTTGTTGCGTTCTGCCAGTTCATATAAATTTTGTGCGTTTGACAGTTACGCCGTTTTTGACATTTCAATTGACGTAATAGGGATGTTGACAAAATTTTTACGTGTTGTTTTTGTGTTAATATACGGTATACTCTATATAAACATGAAAAAATACTATAAACTTTTATGAGAAAATATGTAAAAGTATGTATATATTAATAAAATAAGACATAAATAAAAAAGTTTATAAAATTGCCGCTAAAACGCTCCAAGCTGCTCAGTGACGTGCTATAATGGCGTTCGCAGTCTCGTGATAATGGTGATAAATAACGCTGCATATTAAATTAATTTTATCTAATTTAATACAAATAAATAGACTTTAAATTTGTCTTAAATTAATAAATGTTATTTTAGGTTTATTAATAAACTAGCTGTTGCCCGCAGCTTCGCTCGCGATAACTTAGGTTAATGACCGGACGCGGATTGATGATGATTATTTTTGTTGCCTAAGTTACTCCTTAATAAATCAGCTATCTGTCAGTGTAAGTCCTGTCAAAATAGGACCAGCCGTTGCTGAGATAAGCCGGAATAAACAGACAGACAGACAAAAATTAAAAAAAATCAATTTTATTTATCTGTATATATATTATTTTAAAATACATACTATCTTTAATGTGTAAAACATAACTTTACATGAATTTGTAACATGTGTCAACATCTCTATTATGAATTACTATTAATAATAAGGCAAATGTAATTGCCGTAGGAGCTTTGAATTTTTCGGGATAAAATGTAATCTATGCTTTATTTTATATTTGTCTTTTTTATATTTTATATTCTGGTATGTACATACCAGCTACAACAGTGTCAACTTTTATCAAAATTCGTTTAGTAGTTGCAAATTGTTATTGAGCAACAAACATCCAAACATCTAAACTTTCGCATTTATAATATTAGTAAGATTTAGAACTAGTTCAGACTCGGCGGGAACCATGAAGTATTTTTATTTCAAGATTATCTTATATCTAAATAAATATTTGGACATCAGCCTATTGTAATTGAAAAGTATTAAATAAATGAATGTTCATAGTATTACACTCGTAATAGCACCCTTAACACTTTCACTTGAAATTAGTTAAGTATAAAATTTGTTGATGCTCTTTAATATTTAGACGTTCAAGGATCGTAAAATAAAATTTAGTAACCGAAAAAATATAGTATATCAGCGATGTATCTAGGTAGGCATCTAAGGACTTATGTTTTGAACAGTAAATTATGGTACATAACTTTTTAGGTTAAATTTCCAAGAAATTATCATTTTTTAATATTCAACTTAATTTCAGAAATAATATGGTACAAAGACGACAAAGCTATAATAAGCGATAGTAGATTCATCATTGAAACTAAAGAAAATCGCACAACCTGTTGTATTCGTAAAGCAACTAAAGATTTAGAAGGTGTTTATATGTGTAAAGCTGTCAGTGAAATTGGTGTAGCCATTACAAAAGCTAAGTTACAAATATTTGAAAATGACGATAAATATAACGTGCAAGAAAAACAAAAAGAAATTAAGACACAGCAGAAAACCAAGAAAAAAGTAAAAAAAGAAACAAAAAAAGATGATGTGGTCATAGAAGAACAAATTATTTCAACTAGAATGCCGCAATCGCATACAATTACTGAGCACTGTGATGACATCGCTGAACCTTTGGAAAAAACAACATATGAAACCCATAGAGGGATCTTAAGAAAAGTAGAAGAAGACACTCGTATTGTTGCAGAAATAAACGAGTTATTAGAGGTCATAAATGCAAAAGAGTTTGGTTCCGGACAGTCGTCTTTAAAGGAGTTGGCAAAAATCGGATATATGTTAAGAAATGGAATCACCGTTGATGAAATTGAAAGTTTGTACGATGCACAATATTTTCCAGCTCTTAGAATGCCCTCATCTCAGTCGGCTCTTGTGCAATTAGTAGAAAGGCAAGGTCACGGCGCACTTATAACAGAAATACTTACCGAAGAAACAGCCGAAAATGAAGATGTTATTGGAGCTAAAGTTGGGTTTCGTGCCTTTATGAAAATGGTCGAAATGAAACACACTTCCGTTGAGGAGGTGATTGCACACTTTTATCCTGAAGATTTTAAGCCAAGGTTATGGGAACAAAATGAGGCACAAGAGGTAATGAAATATATTTCC
The DNA here is from genome assembly GCA_963853865.1 of Helleia helle. Lineage (NCBI taxonomy): Eukaryota > Metazoa > Arthropoda > Insecta > Lepidoptera > Lycaenidae > Helleia > Helleia helle. The sequence goes on from OY971420.1 coordinate 17,042,847, forward strand.
ATTTTTTTAATAAAATTAAAAAAGCGTAAATTTTATTCATATAAAACCTGAAAATATAAATATTTATAAAGAGTAGATATAAAAATTACATATATAATTCATCATCCGAAATCATTACGAGCGTGATTGTTCATAACCATTTGTAACGTTCTTAAGAGTTCCAATGTCGAGCGTTTCGCTCTAAACAATACTAAACTAAAACAATGTTTTATAATATTACAGCAAATTAGCATAATATAATGTTAATTTGCTTTAATATTAATACATTGTTTTAGTTTAGTATTGTTTAGAGTTATACATATTATAATACGATTTTAAACGCATTAGTTACGTGATAAGATTAATATAATAACTCAGAAAAATAAGTGTTTATAAGTTCTCCGTGTTGGACTAAATTATTGGATTGGACGTGAAGAATTTTTGAAGTGAAACTTCTTTGCGCGCATGAGGGTAATTTTTTTTACGGATGAAACGACACGAAAATGTGAAACGTTTTTGTCAAAGAAGAGAGAGTGATTGTGACCGATTGAGAGAGAGTGAGAAAGGACGAAGCATGAAGCACATAGCCATGGAGTGAGAGTAGGGAGCAAGCGAGTGAGAAGGATCGAGAGAGATAGTGAGATAGAGCGAACGTCGTATCGCAAGTCTCAGAAATTTTAAGTTTATTTATACTAAATAAATATAAACGAGATTTAAAAATATGTTTGCCAAAAATGTCACTTCTGACATTTGTATTTTTTTTAGTTTTTTAAATTGTTACTAACGGTAAGATAGCTCGTTAGCAGTAGACGTTGTACTATTCTTTCATTAATTTTAAACTGTTAGCACTTTATACTTAGTTTACCAAAAACAAAGAAAAGGATACTAACATTTTTATGGATTAGTCCTACATATCCATAAAATTTAAGTCCAATTGTACTTTAAAATAAGTCAGGGACCTACTAAAATATAAACACAATTTTTAAATAAAAATCCGTTTAGGAGGAGTAGGGTGGTCAACATACGTACTGAAAGTAATTTTACTAAATTAGTACACATGCAAAACCGTGCTTCAAATGTGACAGAGATGATAATATATAATGCTTTAAATTACAGATTATTGTTAAATCACTGACTCAAGAAAAGGCTACAACGTCAACAATTAAAGTTAATAGAGGTAAACACTAAATTTTAAATAATAAAGAAAGATAACCAGGAAAACTATGAATATTTATATAGTTACTAGTTTTTTATTTAGCATACGTTTACAATAAAATAAGACATTTATAGCACGGAATAGTTTATAATATTTTTTCTTTATATTTTTATTTTTTATAGAAAAAATTATATGCTATGTAATTTCTCGCTTTTATTTGGTGATGGTTTTATCAAATCTTTGTATTATGCTTTTACTCATGCTTTGATATGATTTACTATTTTATTTGCTTATAAGTTTCAGAACTAATATTATACTAATTTATATTATATGGTTTTGAGCACTGTTCATTTTATAATACTGCGCATAAATGCATAATAAAACGTTAGTTGTTGGATGTAACTAGCCAAGTAGTGAAATGTGATTGTTTAATTATAGATTTAAAATAATTTTTAATATTTTTTTACATTTGAACACAGCTTACTTATTCATATTTTAATGGGCTTCAAGAAATTTTTGGATGCCATAACCATTACTAGTTTTTGTGTAAGTATTATCGCTTTATTAAACATGCAAACTGCAAATAAACACTATCTTCTAAACACTTAACATATCATGCAAAAAATATTTTAGTACTAAAAACTTTTCGTTTTGTTTAAACATTAAAACAAAAAAAACACATTATTTACTCGAGCATCATTTCACAGATGTTACAGAGAATGAGCAAGATCAATACATAAAACAAAGAGTCATAAAAGAAGTAAATAATCAAGTCTTGCAAGAAGATATTTTAAAATCTAAAGAAGATTTTAGGTACTTTGAAGAAGAAGAAACCAAAGATTTTAATATAAAACAAACCAAACATATGTCGTCCTTATGTACTAGTATATACGAGAGTAAAATTGAAGTTGTTCCCGAGAGTCAAGTTACACATATGCTGAAAAGACAAAAACAGGACACGAATGCTAATGTGAAAATTGAAACTATATACCCTGTTATAAATAATACCCAAGAAATACATGAAAAGGAAGAACCATTACAAGCTCGCAAATTAATAGCTCCAGCTGAAATAAAAAAATCTATCACAGAAGTTGAACCAATTCAAATCACAGAAATCGACATCGAAAATAATATTGATTCATATCCAATAAGAGTAGCTCCAATTAAATCTAAAGCCAATCAACATATTGAGTCTTCTGAGAGTATTGTTACATCAGAAACTGTTATTAATTTAACCACAAAAGAAATTGAACCAAATCCAAGTAATGAAGAGAATGCCAAAACAACAATAATATGTCAGGATGCCCTTGATGTATCACATCAAGAGTCATCTGTGAAGGAATCTTCGTTTGATATTCAGCCAGTCACAAAATTAAGTGCATCCGTAACAGTTTCACCTTTGCTAAGCATAAATGTTTTGGAAGTAGAGGAAAATATTCAGGATCAGGAATTGATAAATCAAAATCTTGATAAACCGGCAAATTCAATTATGAATTATAACTTGATGGAATCTATAGAAGTGGGGGAGGTATTTGTTGATGATAAGTCAGGTAAATACTACCCTGAACTTATAGTTCCTACAGAAGTGGCTAAAAAAGATGTCATAGTGTCCAATCAAATCTTAACAGAAATACATGACGTGCAGGAGAAAGAGGGATCATTAGGCATGCTTAAACTACCACCTCAACAAGCAGCAAATATTGACATAGAATCTAAGGACAGTATTGTCATATCAATAAATGAACTTCAAGAAAGTGAAAGTATATTTATTACACCCGACGTTCCAGTACAATCTCGCATACAAGAGGACTTGATATTGCATACAAGCCTTAACAGTTTTATTACTACACCTAATGTCAAAGAAGATAAATTTGCAATAGATAATATCTCCAAGAAAAATGCTATTTTGTGTTTTACAGAACATCAACATAAATTCCATTCAGAAACTGATATACATGATACTGAAAAAGAATTAAATAAAGATAATTTTCCTATTACCAGTAATGCTCAAGTAACTGTATTAACTCTAAATAAAAACATCACAGAAGAAATAAGCATACACGACAGTGAAAAAGATTTAGAATTGGGTCAAGAACGATCGTTACTTAAGGCTAATGTTACCATTAACCCAATTGAATCTATTATCACATCTGAAAATTTGCAATTAATGACGACGGATAAAGTAAAAGAACAAAAAAGTGTTTGTCATGAAACAGCAACAGAAGCTGTCATAACGGAAAGCGCAAAACTTGTTTTTAATCCTTTTGTTCATGATCAAGAAATGCCGCAAACCTATTTTAGTAAGAAGCCGGAAACTATAACTTTGAATCTAGTACCTAATGTTACAGTATCTGTATTAGAGATAAAGACCACAGACTCTGAAGGAAAGCTACAAAAAGATGAATTGCCTTGCACCTCGAAGGCAAAATATGAGACCACGCACCATTTAGTTGCTCCTACGTCAAATGAAGTTATTACTTCAGATCAAATAAATTTTATCAATACGGAAATCGGAATCAAAGAGGTGCCAAAAACTTGTCAAGATTTGTGTGAAGAAGTTACTATTTTGCAAAACGTAACGCAGGAACATTTACAAAACTTAAATACTATCCCAACTAATTTCACAACGGCACATACTGCTTTTAGACAGAATGAATGTCTAAATGTTACTGAAACCATTACCAACATAACCGAAAAAGAAATCAAGCCAAAAGACTCTGTTAAAGAATTCGCTAAAGTTAATATGGATATAAATAAAAAGACACCTTTAGTGACTGAAATTAATCCACCGGATTCATTTGGTCATTTAAGTGACTTACAAACAGTACTTGAAACTGCTGAAATAAAACCGGAAGTATTGATGTCAGTATTAGTTTCTGAAAGTAAAAGTTTTGAAAGTCATGATCTTCTTGATATGCCCCTCCTGCAACAACAAACATCTATAACGCCTAATTTAGTCTTACAAAAAGATACTATCAAAGTATTACAGACGGAACATCACGAAAAGGAAGGAAGTTATATCAGAACAGAGACTCCGGAAGAAGCTAAAGCAAATACAGAAATTTTAGGGAGACCTGTAGCAACATCATCTGAACTTATTGTTGACTTTAGTCTAGACTCTAAAAAAGAAGAAAACTTGCCAAGTACACAAAAAGCTACTATTAGTAACATAGCTCATAAAGAAATTACAGTCGTCACTACAGAGTGTAATGAAAAAGAAATGACTTTTAAATCTGACAAACCAGATCTCGTAAATAGTTTGTTTGACTATGAACCTATAGAAGCAGTTGTTGTAGAATATGTAAATTCAGAAGATATGCCATCATCAATTCAAATGCAAAGTGATTTAAATAAGCGGGAAGCAAAACCAGCTTCAGTTCCTTCTGAAGCAATTATTCAAGAAGAAACATTAGTGCATTCTTCAACTGGTCTCATTGATAAACAAGAAAGAGGTAAGTGTATAACACCCCTTATCTCATATAGTGGCCTACAAGTTCCAGAATGTCAAGAAAAAAATATTGAAGAGAAAGAAAATATTCTTGCAGTTTCTAACTTACCAGAAAAACAAACCATAGATGTTGCAATTAGTCCTAAGCATGCTATTATGACCTCGGAAACACTATCACAAATTGATAATTTACAAACAAATGGTGGTTTTGATTTGCCGTCAATGAAAACTGCTTTGACGAAAATAGATGATGTATACGGTAAAGCTCCAAATCTAGAAGAAGTGATTATAAGTCAATCTGCTAATGAAATAGCACCAGATAAAAATATACAACAACGATCAAACATAAAATCAGTGGAAAGTACTCCACTTGAAAATATCGAAACAATTTTTGCAGAAAAGGAATCCTATTTTCCTAAAGAAGTATTACTGAAATCTACTGCAACATCTAATTTTATGCCAGTCGAAGCTATCACAAAATCTTCTGTGGATATAATAGAAAAAGAGAAGATTTTTGAAGGCAGTGTACCAACTCCTAAGCATGACGCTACCGTTACGTTCATACCATATAGTGGCACTGTTAATACTGAGGTAACACTCTCGAATGAAGCAGAAGAATTTCAGGCACAGGTAGAAAGGACTTTAAAAGCTAAATTAAATATAAGCGAAAGTCAACAATATGTGCAGAACCTACAATTATTTCAAGGAGAAAAGGAAAACCTATATGAAACACCTCGTGATAAGATTCAACGAGAGGCAAAACAAAAATACGAGGATACTTGTGCTTCTGCACAAATTCTAGAAATTCAAGCTATTGAAAAAGAAGGTGTTTCTGTTACAGAAGCATTAACGTTATTAAAAGCAACTGCGGAACCAAATATTAATGATCAAAGATCAGTAAACACAGAGGAAATATTTCCTCAACAAATTACTAGTGACATTAATATTTCAAACAACATTTTTAGTTACGCAAATAGAATTCAAAACTCACAAGAAGCTATACAAAAAACGGAACCATTTGTTGGAGAAAAAGAACATGAATATGCTGAAAGAAATATAGAAATGCAGACATCTAGAATTATTTTAGATAATCAAAAATCCCTGAATGTCATGGAATTTGTTTCGTCGGATTCAGAAATACCTTTCAAACAGGTTTGCAAAGAACAACCACGAATAGTTTCAATAATATCAGATAAGGAGCTGCGATCATCTTTGCGAACTAGTGAAGTAATGATTAATGAAAAAGAAGATACGCTACAAGTTTTAGATAAAGAAAAACTTCAAACAGCTAGTCCCAATGTTCAAGGCTCGGAGTCTCTTATTATAACAGAAAAAGTCATCCAAGAAAAAGAAGGGCATTTGAATGTTCAATATGCACCAAAAACAATAACAAGTAATTTTACAAGTAATCTTAGCGCACACAAGCATATTAATATAGAAGAAAACTATGTAAGTGAATCAGAGTCACCTATTGCAAGTAGCTCAGCTATTACCAAAAAAGTTAACGAAGTATTCATGGAGCCGCTGAAACCTATTTACATACATGAAACAGAAACGGAAGAACGACAGGAAGAGTTATCTATACGCAAAATGGAAACCATAAAGCAACCTATTATTGGTATTAATCTTGATGATCATCTTAATGTTACGGAAGTTGTAACAATGGAAAATGATCGACCTTTAGAAAAAAGTATATTAAATAAATCTGATAAAATATCTTCAGACGTAAAAACAGAAAATTATATTTTAATAACTGATGTCAACGTTGAGGAAAAGGAACAACCTTTACAAAAAGATGAGAAATTGGAAACAAAAAAAGTAAATTTACAAACGTCAATAAAATCAAATTCGTGTATTCAGGTTGAAGAAGTAGTTCCTTCTGAAGTGGATACTATTGTCTCTAAGACGACTGATGCGAAAAAAGAAAAATCTAAATTGCAATTTGAGCTTCAATATCCTCTGACTATAACTGATACATATACAGATGATACCGAAACTAACATAAGAAATAGCTTTGACGCAAAATGTGAAAATCAATCTATAAATTACAATACAGTAAAACATATCGTTACAGGAGAGATAGTTCCTTTTGAAGATATTGATTATATAGCTCAAAAAGAGACAAATCATGGCGAACAAGCATTAAAAAGTCATGTTTTAACTGAAGGAATAAATAAAGAAGAACAACAAATAATTGAATCCACTAAAAAAATAAGCACAGAAAGCCCTTTTATGGTACAAGAAGCAAAATCAACATTAGACTACAATATTTTGCAAACCTTGCAAATGTCTGAAGTGCACATTGATGAAAATCTCAGCGTGGTTAATGACGGTAAATTAAAAGAACTAAAAGCATTGCCTACTCAAACACAATCTGATTCTATCTCAACAACAATGCCACAAATTATAGAACATGCCCAGAACATAAAAAGTGATTTAGATTATCCAGAAGCTAACGTTAACAGCGTTTGGGAAACGCAAAAAAACTACACAACTCAGGAAAACATTAGTCATGAAAATGTATTAGACTTAAGTAGTAGTTACCAGGAAATTCCAAAAAGAGCTCAACAACAAATTGATTTCTTTAATCCTGTAAAACAAACTGAAACCTTGGTCGAGGAAATAGTAGAACAACTAGGTACTGATGCTACTCCTATACAAAAAGCTGACTCTAGCCATGTAAATTTGCAAACAGTAACTTCAACTACAAATCAAGTACTAGAAAATATCAATGAACTGTCTGAACAAAAACATGTAGAAAGTATGATAGCGTCAGTTGATCTGACATGTCATACAAGCTGTGTTGTTAGCGAAAATATTTGTCCTGAATCAGAAAAACACTTAAATATATGTGAAAATAAACTCATAAAGCCAAACGAAAAAATTGCTCTGACTCAATCACTAGAACTTACTGAGGTTATTATGGGAGACAATATAGAAACTATACAGATGCAACCACACTATAAGGAAAAAACGGTAGAAACTCATACGACTGCACTTGAACCATTACATCAAACAACTTATATGATTCATGATAAAGAAGTTAATTTAGATGTCTGTGACACTACTCAATATAAAAATGCTATATTATCTTTACCGATGGTAGAAGGACTGGCAATTCAAGAGGTAGATCACGAAATATTATCAGATGTAATAAAACCTACTTATAACAAAATATCCACGGCTGATACAAATATTACTCCATTATCACATCTTATTTGTTCAGAAAATGTTTTAGAATCGAACGTCAGCGAATTGACAACACATCCTACTCAAAGTATTAGACCAGCACAAATTTTCACAGATAATTTTATGTCCTTAATTGTTACTGACCACATAAGCTTACAAAATGAAACGGATAATCTCGCAAAAGTACCTAAGTCACAACAACCACAAACAAATATAACAGTTTCAAATGAAATGGAAGTTGCTGATACTGTTACAGAAGAATGTGTATTACCATACCAAGTAAAGAAAGTAATAATGAAGAAACCATCGGTTACAACTGTAGAAGCTAATGAGAAAATCATAACGTATCAACCTGAAATTCATGCAAAAGGTAAATAATAATTAGTATGCAAAAATTATATGTGTATTTTACCCATATAACACAATATAGAAATATAATACATCCCTAGTCCAGCGATAAGTTCTGTTACAAATGAAATTGAATTTCTTTTTTAATGAAGTAATATAATATTATTAAAATTTATACCTGCATTTGGCTTTTATACAGGCCTTTAATCTGTTTCGCCACGAATCTATGAATTTACGCACTTCTTCCGAGGGAAATTTCGCCACTGCTTGCTCCAAAGATTTCTTAAGAGATCTAATGTCGTCGGGTCGTTTAGAGCAGGCCTTGTCCTCTAAAACTGACTAGAAGTCTAGACTTGAAGTCTTAAGGGTTAAGAGGTTTGGGCTAGATGTGGGCCAGTGGTTCAGCTCTTATAAAGTCCGGAACGTTGGTTTCAAGCCAGGCTTGGGTAGTTCGTGCCTTGTGAGCAGGTGCAGAGTCCTGCTGGAAAGTCCACGGTATATTTTTTAAAAGTTTATTGCTGAGAGGTTTCACAACATGATCCAAGACTGTATCTTGATACACTTTGGCTGAAGTTTTCACTTCTTTTTCACAAAAATGTAGTTTTTTTTACCCCTTGATAAGACACACCCTACCAAACCATCACTGATGCAGGATGATGACCACGTTGTACCTTTCCGACCACTTGAGCAGCTTCTTTAGAACTGTGAGCGTACACTTTATCATTTTGCTTATTGCGGTGTTCTTCAATCGTGAAAATTTTTTCATCGGTAAAGAGGACATTTCTATGCCTTTCACCTGCGCATCGCAACAGAAGGCGATTTCATCTTTAATTGTAAAGATTGATTTAGGGCATGTCCTGTATATAGCATCGAGGTTCAGATCTTGTTTTATAATACGCAACAGAGTCCTAGCGGGAATCTTCATTTCTCGCGATTAGATTTTTTGCTTCCTAATAGGGTTTCGACGAATTCTGACCTTAACAGCATTAACAACCTTTGTAGATCTAACAGTACGTGGCCACCCCAATTTTTTCTGGACTTTTTTCTGGGCCGACGAAGTGTTGTTGTATCTGTTGATAGTACAATATTATACGAACATACGGCTGATACCAAGCTTTTGAAGTGTTTGGAATATGACCGATAGCTCCATACCCACTTTGTGTAAGGCGATTACTGCAATCCTATTTTATTTAACACCCCATTCCCTATAGTGATTTGATAATGAACACGAAAAAATATGTGAAATAGCACAAAATCGAAAGAAGTTTTTAAAATAATATACGTGTTCCAAATATAAATAATAAAAAAGTTGAAAAAAAAAAAAGATTTTTTTTTATGTAACAGTATTTACGGCCAAACTAGTTATATAAAATTATAAGGTTTGGTAAAATCAATTACGGAAACTGGGCACGTGATTTACTGCTTGTGTAAAGACGTCTAGGCAAAAAAATATTTGAAATTCGAAAAATAAATTGCAAAAAATGAAATTTATTGCATTAAATCATCCGCCCGCGATACATACACACAAGAAAGGTATACAAAATTAAATTATATTGCAAGAAATGAAATCTATTGCATTAAATCGCCCGCGTGCGATACATTCACACAAGAAAGGTCATTGGGGACATGTCTGAACAGCTGATCGTCACACGTAACGGGGTTGCAACAGACTTCATTCACGTTTTTGTCTGCCTGACTGCCAAATTGATATAAGCATACACATCTACCTCTTATTTATTTATTTACCTCTTAAAATTTACATCTCATTTAGGGTAATCTAATGATAATAAATAATTATTATCAGTCATGATAATCACACTTTGTACAGGATTTGAAAAGGACACACATGAAAGTCCTTAGGTCCATAGGTCAGGCCAGACCACCGCGACCAATCCACCTGAGTCCAAATCTCATGTCCAGGTAGTAACATGTTTGAAAATGGGCCGGAGCTAAGTCTCATTCGATGTGTAAACAGTACGGCATACTAGTGCAAAAACTAACACAGTACATTATGCATTACAAGGGGAGGGGGTGTTATATTTAGAAAGAGATAGAATGAGAAATGCGCCTGCGTTCGGACAATATGGCGACGCCGCTGTCTTTTAAAAACGCCGACAAAACATAACATTGCCGATACCTTCATAAAGAATATTTCACATTAAAATATTTATTAAATAGTTCTTCTACTACATACTCTATTAAAGTCTGATTAGTATTACATATTAGTTTTAATTTATGTTATTTTAATAATGTACCATAAAAGGTAATATGAATCTACCTGTTTAAAATTTGTCATTTTTACTATGCTTACATTACATTATCGCTATGATTACAAGTTACATCTTACATTCGTCGTGTGTCGCGGATTTGCAAATTACAACATTAATATTATGATAAAATAATAAATGATATATCATACCTACGTCAAAAATAAATCAGGCCAAAAGTCTTTTCTTTATTTTATTATTATTATAAATGATATTGCATCGAGTGTAAAGGAGTCTTTACCGGCGGCTTTCTATTAAAAATGTTTTAATTTTTTCAGTGTATTTTGTAATCGTGCAAGTGGTTGACGTATGTCCAATTGATACAATGTCGTAACTTTATGCACGTAATTCTTACTAATTAATGTTTGTTTGATAAATGTAAAAGTGTGATCAAACGAATTCTAATTTCGTTGCTGTGCTTTATTACAAAAATATCAAAAAATGTAGTATGCACTGAAGCAGCATTTGTGTATTTTTACTACACGTGAACTAACTTGTAGTAAAAATATTATAATGTTTTATTTTATTTATTATACAACCTACCGTGCTAAGTTATCATCGATTATTGTGCAGTGTAACTAGATAATTGCCGAGATCTATTAGCAACATGGTCGACTTGCGCTGACAACTTAAATTCATATTAGTTTATTAGAGATATTTAAAATAATTGATATCTGCCTCGAGTGCTACATGGTGGTACTTACTAAATATCTGTGTTACTATGTAGGTTATGCTAACCTTTTAGTCCAAAGCCTATGAAAAGTGTGATGGGAGGTCGTAAGTACTTAACTATTATCATGACTAATAATTATTATTTATTATCATTACATACTAATATAATATAATACTATATAATGAGATGTCGAACCCGACGCCAGGAGGCCGTGTGGTCGAAGACTGTACGGTTGGCGGGGGGCAACCTCCCACTTTTACAAACCAAAAGTTAGCCAAATGGGCTCACAGTAATTAGGGCCTTCGGGCCGTTAGGATAGATCCATCCGAAAAAAAAACTGAGATGTAAATTCTAAGAGGTAGTTGAGTTTGTGAGTTTGTTGATATCGATTTGGCAGTCAAGCAGGCAAAAAACGTGAATGAAGTCTGTCTGCTACACCAACAACAACCCCACTATGTCCGACGATCAGCTGTTAATTTCTTGAAATATAATTTAATTTTGTATATGATACATACACCCAAGAAAGGTAGGTGTATGTATCGTGGGCGAATTTAATGCAATAGATTTCATTTCTTGCAATATATTAATATACATAACTTTTTTCTTTATTTTTCGAATTTCAATTTCTGTTTGCCTAAACGTCTATGCAAAAGCAGTAGATCACGTGCCCCAAGTCTCCGAAATTGATTTTACCAAACCTTATAATTAGTAAAATAACGAACATAATATATCCTTTAAAATAAACATTATATCTGGGATACTTTTTCAGACATCACTGATCATTATGTTTCGCCGAAAACTTCTGACGTGGAAGAATCTGAGGAAATAATAACAAAATTCATAAAAGGATTGGGTCAGGGTGAACCAATTAAGATAAAAACAAAACGTACAATAATAAAAAAGAAGAAAAAGTCTAGCTACGATGGTGATGAAATTGGTAACATTGTCATTGAAGAGGTGATTGATAATGACGATGATAAATCCGATAAAACCCAAACTGAACAGACTGTGCAAATATCAGAATATGAAGGCGAAGACATGTATCCTGACTATGAGAAACAAGTCTGTATTGAGGAAATTACTGAAAATGATGTTAATTATAATGTGAATAACGAACTAAATTCAATAGCAAAAGAAATCCTTGATGAATTGGAAACCGTAAGAACATCAACTCCACAGGTAATTCCAAACGTAGAACAAATTAAACCCGATGAGATTGATGAACAACCTGAAGAAACAATCGTCGAAGAAGAAGTGTCACCAGATGGTAAAACGAAAACAAAGAAAATCACAAAACGAAGCATAAAAAAGAAAAAAGTAATAACGAAACCTGACATCACAGAGACCGAATCATTAGAAACTGAAACGTTCAATACAATCGATGAAACTGTTACAGAAACAGCAGAAGACATCCATCACAAAATAGAAACCGTACAAACATCTACTCCACAAGTTATTGACACGAAAAATGCAGAACAAGATAAACTTGATGATACTTATGAACAACCAGAGGAAACCATTGTCATAGAAGTATCACCAGATGGTAAGACCAAAACAAAGAAAATAACGACACGAATCGTGAAACAGAAAAAACTTATTTCAAAACCTGACATCACAGAAACAGAGTTACATGATAATGAAATATCCAATACAATCGATGAAAATATTACAGAGACAGCAATAGAAATCCATGACGAATTGGAAACCGTACAAACATCTACTCCACAAGTCATTGACACACAAAACGCAGAACAACATAAACCTGATGAGATTGATGAACAACCAGAAGAAACGTTCGTCGAGGAAGAAGTGTCACCAGATGGTAAAGCAAAAACGAAGAAAGTCACAAAACGAATCGTCAAAAAGAAAAAAGTAATTTCAAAACCTGACGTTACAGAAATGGAATTAATAGATACTGAAACATACAAGACTATCGGTGAAACTGTTTCATTGACAGCAGAAGAAGTCTTTGACGAAGTAAGAACTGTACAAACGACTATTCCACAAGTTATAGATGTACAAAACGCAGAACAAGATAATCCTGATGAGATTGATGAACAACCAGAGGAAACGATCGTCGAGGAAGAAGTTTCAGCAGATGCTAAGACCAAAACAAAGAAAATCACTAAACAAATCGTCAAAAAGAAAAAAGTTATTTCGAAACCTGACATCACAGAAACAGAATTACAAGAAACTGAAGGCTGCAAAGAAACCGATGAATTTGTTAAAGAGATAGCAGAAGAAATCCTTGATGAATTGGAAACCGTAAGAACATCAACTTCACAGGTAATTCCAAACGTAGAACAAATTAAACCCGATGAGATTGATGAACAACCTGAAGAAACAATCGTCGAAGAAGAAGTGTCACCAGATGGTAAAACGAAAACAAAGAAAATCACAAAACGAATCATAAAAAAGAAAAAAGAAATTTCAAAACCGGACATAACAAAAACGGAATTAATAGATACTGAAACATACAAGACAAACAGTGAAACTGTTTCAGTGACAGCAGAATCAGACCTTGATGAAGTGAGAACCTTACAAACGACCACTCCAGAAGTTATTGACGCACAAAATGCAGAACAAGATAAACCTGATGAGATTGATGAACAGCCAGAAGAAACAATCGTCGAGGAAGAAGTGTCACCAGATGGTAAAACAAAAACGACGAAAGTCACAAAACGAATCTTTAAAAAGAAAAAAGTAATTTCAAAACCTGAAATAACAGAAACGGAATTAATAGATACAGAAACATACAAGACAATCAGTAAAACAGTTTCAGTGACAGCAGAAGAAGTCCTTGACCAAGTGAGCACCGTACAAACGACTACTCCACAAGTGATTGACTCACAAAATGCAGAACAAGATAAACCTGATGAGATTAATGAACAGCCAGAGGAAACCATCGTCGAAGAAGAAGTTGCACCAGATGGTAAGACCAAAATAAAGAAAATCACGAAACGAATCATCAAAAAGAAAAAAGAAATTTCGAAACCTGAAATCACAGAAACAGAAGTACATGATACTGAAACATCCACAACAATCGATGAAACTGTAACAGAAACAGCAACTGAAATTCTTGACGAATTGGAAACTGTACAAACAACTACTCCACAAGTTATTGATACACAAAAGGCAGAACACGATAAACCTGATGAGATTGATGAACAGCCAGAGGAAACCATCGTCGAAGAAGAAGTTGCACCAGATGGTAAGACCAAAATAAAGAAAATCACAAAACGAATCGTCAAAAAGAAAAAAGTAATTTCGAAACCTGAAATCACAGAAACAGAAGTACATGATACTGAAACATGCACAACAATCGATGAAACTGTTACAGAAACAGCAACTGAAATTCTTGACGAATTGGAAACTGTACAAACAACTACTCCACAAGTTATTGATACACAAAAGGCAGAACACGATAAACCTGATGTGATTGATGAACAGCCAGAGGAAACCATCGTCGAAGAAGAAGTTGCACCAGATGGTAAGACCAAAATAAAGAAAATCACAAAACGAATCGTCAAAAAGAAAAAAGTAATTTTGAAACCTGAAAGCACAGAAACAGAAGTACATGGTACTGAAACATCCAAAACAATCGATGAAACTGTTACAGGAACAGCAACTGAAGTTCTTGACGAATTGGAAACTGTACAAACGACTACTCCACAAGTGATTGACTCACAAAATGCAGAACAAGATAAACCTGATGAGATTAATGAACAGCCAGAGGAAACCATCGTCGAAGAAGAAGTTGCACCAGATGGTAAGACCAAAATAAAGAAAATCACGAAACGAATCATCAAAAAGAAAAACGAAATTTCGAAACCTGAAATCACAGAAACAGAAGTACATGATACTGAAACATCCATAACAATCCATAAAACTGTTACAGGAACAGCAACTGAAGTTCTTGACGAATTGGAAACTGTACAAACATCTACTCCACAAGTTATTGATACACAAAATGCAGAAAACGATAAACCTGATGAGATTGATGAACAGCCAGAGGAAACCATCGTCAAAGATGAAATTGCACCAGATGGTAAGACCAAAATAAACAAAATCACAAAACGAATCATCAAAAAGAAAAAAGTAATTTCGAAACCTGAAATCACAGAAACAGAAGTACATGATACTGAAACATCCAAAACAATCGATGAAACTATTACAGAAACAGCAACTGAAATTCTTGACGAATTGGAAACTGTACAAACAACTACTCCACAAGTTATTGATACACAAAAGGCAGAACACGATAAACCTGATGAGATTGATGAACAGCCAGAGGAAACCATCGTCGAAGAAGAAAATGCACCAGATGGTAAGACCAAAATAAAGAAACTCACAAAACGAATCGTCAAAAAGAAAAAAGTAATTTTGAAACCTGAAAGCACAGAAACAGAAGTACATGATACTGAAACATCCAAAACAATCGATGAAACTGTTACAGAAACAGCTACTGAAGTTCTTGATGAATTGAAAACTGTACAAACATCTACTCCACAAGTTATTGATACACAAAAAGCAGAACAAGATAAACCTGATGAGATTGATGAACAACCAGAGGAAACAATCGTTGAAGAAGAAGTTGCACCAGATGGTAAGACCAAAATTAAGAATATCACAAAACGAATCGTCAAAAAGAAAAAAGTAATTTCGAAACCTGAAATCAAAGAAAAAGAAGTACATGATATTGTAACATCCAAAACAATCGATGAGACTGATACAGAGACAGCAAATGAAATGCTTGACGAATTGGCAACCGTACAAACATCTACTCCAAAAGTGATTGACACAAAAAACGTAGAACAAGATGAACCTGATGCGATAGATGAACAACCAGAAGAAACCATCGTTGAAGAAGTGTCACTAGACGGTAAGACCAAAACAAAGAAAATCACGAAACGAACCGTCAAAAAGAAAAAAGATATTTCGAAACCTCACACCACAGAAACAGAATTACTTGAAACTGAAACATCAAAAACACTCGACGAAACTATGCCAGATACAGTAAAAGAAATCTTGGACGAAAAAGAAACCGTACAAACAACTACTCACCAAGACATTGACACACAAAGCGCTGAACAAGAAAAACCCGAGGAAACCATTTTCGAAGAAGAAGTGTCACCAGACGGTAAGACCAAAACAAAACGCATCGTTAAAAAGACAAAAGCTATTTTAAAACCTGCCATAACAGAAACAGTACCACATGAAAATGAAACATCCACAACAATCGATGAAACTGTCACAGAGACAGCAATTGAAGTTCTTGGTGAATTAGAAACCGTTCAAATATCTACTCCACAAGTTATTGATACACAAAAAGCAAAACAAGATAAAACTCATGAGATTGACGAACAACCAGAAGAAACGATCATCGAGGAAGTGTCATCAGATGGTAAGACAAAAACAAAGAAAATCACAAAACGAATCGTTAAAAAGAAAAAAAATACTTTACAACCTGACATAACAAATAAAGAATCACACGATACTGAAATATCTACAACAATCGAAGAGACTGTTACAGATACAGCAATTGAAGGTCTTGACGAAATGGAAACCGTGCAAATATCTACTCCACAAGTAATTGATACACAAAACACAGAACAAGATAAATCTGATGAGATTGATGAACAACCACATGAAACAATCGTCAAGGAAGAATTGTCACCAGACGGTAACACCAAAACAAAGAAAATCACTAAACGAACCGTCAAAAAGGAAAAAGATATTTCGATACCTAACACCACAGAAACAGAATTACTAGAAACCGAATCATTCAAAACACTCGACGAAACTGTGCCAGTTACAGCAAAAGAAGTCTATGACGAAATAGAAACCGTACAAACAACTACTCACAAAGTCATTGACACACAAAACGCAGAACAAGATAAACCTGATAAGATTGATGAACAACCAGAGGAAACAATAGGCGAGGAAGAAGTTTCACCAGATGGTAAGACAAAGAAAATTACGAAACGAACCGTCAAAAAGAAAAAAATAATTTTGAAACCTTACATCACAGAAACAGAACCGCTTGATTATGAAACATCCACAACAATCGATGAAACTGTTACTGAGACAGCAATTAAAATTTTGGACGAAAATGAAACTGCACAAATATCTACTGCACAAGTTATTGATACACAAAACGCAGAACAAGATAAACCTGATGAGATTGATGAACAACCAGAAGAAACGATCGTTACGGAAGAAGTTTCACCAGATGGTAAGACAAAGACAAAGAAAATCACAAAACGAACCAACAAAAAGAAAAAAATAATTTCGAAACCTGAAATCTTAGAAACAGAGGAACATGATACTGAAACATACAAAAAACTGGACGAAACTGTTCTAGAGTCATCAACAGAAGTTTTTGACGAATTAGAAACCATTGAAACATTCACTCCACAAAGCATTAACACACAAACGGCTGAACAAGAAAAACCTGACGAAACTGATGAACAACCAGAGGAAACCTTTATTGAAGAAGAGTCACCAGATGGTAAAACCAAAAAGAAGAAAATCACAAAACGAATCGTCAAAAAGAAAAAAGTTATTTCAAAACCTGACATCATAGAAACAGAACCACATGATACTGGAACAGAATTACTAGAAACTGAAACTTTCAAAACACTCGACGATACTGTGCAAGTTACTGCAAATGAAGTCCTTGACGAAATAGAAACCGTCCAAACAACTACTACAAAAGTCATTGAGACACAAAACGCTGAACAAGAAAAACCTTACAAAACCGATGAACAACCAGAGGAAACCATTGTAGAAGAAGAAGTGTCACCAGATGGTAAGACCACAACAAAGAAAATCACAAAACGAATCGTTAAAAAGGAAAAAGTCACTTTACAACCTAACATAACAGAAACAGAATCACATGATACTGTAACATTCACAACAATCGAAGAGACTGTACCCGTTACAGCAGAAGAAGTCCTTGACGAAATAGAAACCGTACAAACATTTATTCCACAAGTTATTGACACACAAAGCGCAGAACAAGATAAACCTGATGCTATTGATGAACAACCAGAAGAAACGATTGTCGAAGAAGAAGTGTCACCAGATGGTAAGACCAAAACAAAGAAAATCACAAAAAGAACCGTCAAAAAGCAAAAAGTTATTTCGAAACCTCTCACCACAGAAACAGAATTACTAGAAACTGAAACATTCAAAACACTCAATGAAACTGTGCCAGTTACAGCAAAAGAAATCCTTGATGAAATAGAAACCATACAAACAACTACTCCACAAGTCATTGACACACAAAATGCTGAACAAGAAAAACCTGAGAAAACCGATGAAAAACCAGAGGAAACCATTGTCGAAGAAGATGTGTCACCAGATGGTGAGACCAAAACAAAGAAAATCACAAAACGAATCGTTAAAAAGAAAAAAGTCACTGTACAACCTAACATAACAGAAACAGAATCACATGACACTGTAACATTCACAACAATCGAAGAGACTGTGCCCGTTACAGCAGAAGAAGTCCTTGACGAAATAGAAACCGTACAAACATTTATTCCACAAGTTATTGACACACAAAGCGCAGAACAAGATAAACCTGAAGCTATTGATGAACAACCAGAAGAAACGATTGTCGAAGAAGAAGTGTCACCAGATGGTAAGACCAAAACAAAGAAAATCACAAAACAAATCAATAAAAAGAAAAAAGTTACTTCACAACCTGACATAATAGAAACAGAATTACTAGAAACAGAAACTTTCAAAACAATTGACGAAACGGTGCCAGTTACGGCAAAAGAAATACTTGACGAAATAGAAACCATACAAAGAACGACTCCACAAGTCATTGACACACAAAACGCTGAACAAGAAAAACCTGACAAAACCGATGAACAACCAGAGGAAACCATTGTAGAAGAAGTAGTGTCACCAGATGGTAAGACCACAACAAAGAAAATCACAAAACGTATCGTTAAAAAGAAAAAAGTTCCTTCACAACCTGACATAACAGAAACAGAATCACATGACACTGTAACATTCACAACAATCGAAGAGACTGTGCCCGTTACAGCAGAAGAAGTCCTTGACGAAATAGAAACCGTACAAACATTTATTCCAAAAGTTATTGACAAACAAAGCGCAGAACAAGATAAACCTGATGCTATTGATGAACAACCAGAAGAAACGATTGTCGAAGAAGAAGTGTCACCAGATGGTAAGACCAAAACAAAGAAAATCACAAAACGAATCAATAAAAAGAAAAAAGTTACTTCACAACCTGACATAATAGAAACAGAATTACTAGAAACAGAAACTTTCAAAACAATAGATGAAACGGTGCCAGTTACGGCAAAAGAAGTACTTGACGAAATAGAAACCATACAAAGAACGACTCCACAAGTCATTGACACACAAAACGCTGAACAAGAAAAACCTGACAATACCGATGAACAACCAGAGGAAACCATTATCGAAGAAGAAGTGTCACCAGATGGTAAGACAAAAACAAGGAAAATCACAAAACGAATCGTTAAAAAGAAAAAAGTTACTTCACAACCTGACATAAAAGAAACAGAATCACATGACACTGTAACATTCAAAACAATCGAAGAGACTGTGCCAGTTACAGCGGAAGAAGTCTTTGACGAAACAGAAACAGTACAAACATTTACTCCACAAGTAATAGACACACAAAACGCAGAACAAGATAAACCAGATGAAAGTGATGAACATCCAGAAGAAACGATTGTCGAGGAAGAAGTGTCACCAGATGGTAAGACCAAAATTAAGAAAATTACAAAACGAATCGTTAAAAAGAAAAGAGTAATTTCACAACCTGACATAACAGAAACAGAATCACATGACACTGTAACATTCACAACAATCGAAGAGACTGTGCCAGTTACAGCAGAAGAAGTCTTTGACGAAATAGAAACCGTACAAACATTTACTCCACAAGTTATTGACACGCAAAACGCAGAACAAGATAAACCTGCTGAGTTTGATGTACAACCAGAAGAAACAATCGTTGAGGAAGAATTGTCTCCAGATGGTAAGATCAAAACAAAGAAAATATCAAAAAGAACCGTTAAAAAGCAACAAGTTATTTCGAAACCTCTCATTACAGAAACACAATTACTAGAAACTGAAACATTCAAAACACTCGATGAAACTGTGCCAGTTAGAGCAATAGAAGCCCTTGACGAAAAAGAAACCGTACAAAAAACTACTCCACAAGTCATTGAAACACAAAATGCTGAACTAGAAAAACCTGACAAAATCGAAGAAAAACCAGAGGAAACAATTGTAGAAGAAGAAGTGTCACCAGATGGTAAGACCAAAACAAGGAAAGTAACAAAACGAATCGTTAAAAAGAAAAAAGTTACTTCACAACCTGACATAAAAGAAACAGAATCACATGACACTGTAACATTCACAACAATCGAAGAGACTGTGCCAGTTACAGCAAAAGAAGTCTTTGACGAAATAGAAACTGTACAAACATTTACTCCACAAGTTATAGAAACACAAAATGCAGAACAAGATAAACCTGATGAAATTGATGAACAACCAGAAGAAACGATTGTCGAGGAAGAATTGTCACCGGATGGTAAGACCAAAATTAGGAAAATCACAAAACGAATCGTTAAAAAGAAAAAAGTTACTTCACAACCCGACATAACAGAAACAGAATCACATGAGACTGTAACATTCACAAAAATCGATGAGAAAGTGCCAGTTACAGCAAAAGAAGTCCTTGACGAAATAGAAACCGTACAAACATTTATTCCACAAGTTATTGACACGCAAAACGAAGAACAAGATAAACCTGATGATTTTGATGATGAACCAGAAGAAACGATTGTCGTGGAAGAATTGTCACCAGATGGTAAGACCAAAACAAAGAAAATTACAAAACGAATCGTTAAAAAGAAAAAAGTAATTTCACAACCTGACATAACAGAAACAGAATCACATGATACTGAAACATTCAAAACACTCGACGAAACTGTTCCAGTTACAGCAATAGAAGTCCTTGACGAAAAAGAAACCGTACAAACAACTACTCCACAAGTCATTGACACACCAAACGCTGAACAAGTAAAACCTGACAAAACCGATGAACAACCAGAGGAAACAATTGAAGAAGAAGAAGTGTCACTAGATGGTAAGACCAAAACAAGGAAAGTAACAAAACGAATCGTAAAAAAGAAAAAAGTTACTTCACAACCTGACATAACAGAAACAGAATCACATGACACTGTAACATTCACAACAATCGAAGAGACTGTGCCAGTTACAGCAGAAGAAGTCTTTGAAGGAATAGAAACCGTACAAACATTTACTCCACAAGTAATTGACACACAAAATGCAGAACAAGATAAACCTGCTGAGATTGATGAACAACCAGAAGAAACGATCGTTGAAGAAGAATTGTTACCAGATGGTAAGATCAAAACAAAGAAAATATCAAAAAGAACCGTCAAAAAGCAAAAAGTTATTTCGAAACCTCTCATCACAGAAACAGAATTATTAGAAACTGAAACATTCAAAACACTCGATGAAACTGTGCCAGTTACAGTAATAGAAGTCCTTGACGAAAAAGAAACCGTACAAAAAACTACTCCACAAGTCATTGACACACAAAACGCTGAACAAGAAAAACCTGACAAAACCGATGAACAACCAGAGGAAACCATTGTAGAAGAAGAAGTGTCACCAGATGATAAGACTAAAACAAGGAAAGTAACAAAACGTATCGTTAAAAAGAAAAAAGTTCCTTCACAACCTGACATAACAGAAACAGAATCACATGACACTGTTACAATCACAACAATCGAAGAGACAGTGCCAGTTACAGCAAAAGAAGTCTTTGACGAAATAGAAACTGTACAAACATTTACTCCACAAGTTATAGACACACAAAACGCACAACAAGATAAACCTGATGATATTGATGAACAACCAGAAGAAACGATTGTCGAGGAAGAATTGTCACCGGATGGTAAGACCAAAACAAAGAAAATTACAAAACGAATCGTTAAAAAGAAAAAAGTTACTTCACAACCCGACATAACAAAAACAGAATCACATGACACTGTAACATTCACAAAAATCGATGAGAAAGTGCCAGTTACAGCAAAAGAAGTACTTGACGAAATAGAAACCGTACAAACATTTACTCCACAAGTAAATGACACACAAAATGCAGAGCAAGATAAACCTGATGAAATTGATGAACAACCAGAAGAAACGATTGTCGAGGAAGAATTGTCACCGGATGGTAAGACCAAAATTAGGAAAATCACAAAACGAATCGTTAAAAAGAAAAAAGTAACTTCACAACCTGACATAACAGAAACAGAATCACATGAGACTGTAACATTCACAACAATCGAAGAGACTGTGCCAGTTACAGCGGAAGAAGTCTTTGACGAAACAGAAACAGTACAAACATTTACTCCACAAGTTATAGACACACAAAACGCAGAACAAGATAAACCAGATGAAATGGATGAACAACCAGAAGAAACGATTGTCGAGGAAGAAGTGTCACCAGATGGTAAGACCAAAACAAAGAAAATTACAAAACGAATCGTTAAAAAGAAAAAAGTAATTTCACAACCTGACATAACAGAAACAGAATCACATGACACTGTAACATTCACAACAATCGAAGAGACTGTGCCAGTTACAGCAGAAGAAGTCTTTGACGATATAGAAACCGTACAAACATTTACTCCACAAGTTATTGACACGCAAAACGCAGAACAAGATAAACCTGCTGAGATTGATGAACAACCAGAAGAAACGATCGTTGAAGAAGAATTGTCACCAGATGGTAAGATCAAAACAAAGAAAATATCAAAAAGAACCGTCAAAAAGCAAAAAGTTATTTCGAAACCTCTCATCACAGAAACAGAATTATTAGAAACTGAAACATTCAAAACACTCGATGAAACTGTGCCAGTTACAGTAATAGAAGTCCTTGACGAAAAAGAAACCGTACAAAAAACTACTCCACAAGTCATTGACACACAAAACGCTGAACAAGAAAAACCTGACAAAACCGATGAACAACCAGAGGAAACCATTGTAGAAGAAGAAGTGTCACCAGATGGTAAGACTAAAACAAGGAAAGTAACAAAACGTATCGTTAAAAAGAAAAAAGTTCCTTCACAACCTGACATAACAGAAACAGAATCACATGACACTGTTACAATCACAACAATCGAAGAGACAGTGCCAGTTACAGCAAAAGAAGTCTTTGACGAAATAGAAACTGTACAAACATTTACTCCACAAGTTATAGACACACAAAATGCACAACAAGATAAACCTGATGATATTGATGAACAACCAGAAGAAACGATTGTCGAGGAAGAATTGTCACCGGATGGTAAGACCAAAACAAAGAAAATTACAAAACGAATCGTTAAAAAGAAAAAAGTTACTTCACAACCCGACATAACAAAAACAGAATCACATGACACTGTAACATTCACAAAAATCGATGAGAAAGTGCCAGTTACAGCAAAAGAAGTACTTGACGAAATAGAAACCGTACAAACATTTACTCCACAAGTAATTGACACACAAAATGCAGAGCAAGATAAACCTGATGAAATTGATGAACAACCAGAAGAAACGATTGTCGAGGAAGAATTGTCACCGGATGGTAAGACCAAAACAAAGAAAATTACAAAACGAATCGTTAAAAAGAAAAAAGTAAGTTCACAACCTGACATACCAGAAACAGAATCACATGATACTGAAACATTCAAAACACTCGACGAAACTGTTCCAGTTACAGCAATAGAAGTCCTTGACGAAAAAGAAACCGTACAAACAACTACTCTACAAGTCATTGACACACCAAACGCTGAACAAGAAAAACCTGACGAAACCGATGAACAACCAGAGGAAACCATTGTAGAAGAAGAAGTGTCGCCAGATGGTAAGACCAAAATTAGGAAAATCACAAAACGAATCGTTAAAAAGAAAAAAGTTACTTCACAGCCTGACATAACAGAAACAGAATCACATGACTCTGTAACATTTACAAAAATCGATGAGAAAGTGCCAGTTACAGCAAAAGAAGTCCTTGACGAAATAGAAACCGTACAAACATTTACTTCACAACTAATTGACACACAAAATGCAGAGCAAGATAAACCTGATGAAATTGATGAACAACCAGAAGAAACGATTGTCGAGGAAGAATTGTCACCAGATGGTAAGACCAAAACAAAGAAAATTACAAAACGAATCGTTAAAAAGAAAAAAGTAATTTCACAACCTGCCATAACAAAAACAGAATCACATGACACTGTAACATTTACAAAAATCGATGAGACTGTGCCCGTTACAGCAGAAGAAGTCTTTGACGATATACAAACCGTACAAACATTTGTTCCACAAGTTATTGACACGCAAAACGAAGAACAAGATAAACCTGATGAGTTTGATGATGAACCAGAAGAAACGATTGTCGTGGAAGAATTGTCACCAGATGGTAAAACCAAAACAAAGAAAATTACAAAACGAATCGTTAAAAAGAAAAAAGTAATTTCACAACCTGACATAACAGAAACAGAATCACATGACACTGTAACATTCACAACAATCGAAGAGACTGTGCCAGTTACAGCAGAAGAAGTCTTTGAAGGAATAGAAACCGTACAAACATTTACTCCACAAGTAATTGACACACAAAATGCAGAGCAAGATAAACCTGATGAAATCGATGAACAACCAGAAGAAACCATTGTAGAAGAAGAAGTGTCGCCAGATGGTAAGACCAAAATTAGGAAAATCACAAAACGAATCGTTAAAAAGAAAAAAGTTACTTCACAGCCTGACATAACAGAAACAGAATCACATGACTCTGTAACATTTACAAAAATCGATGAGAAAGTGCCAGTTACAGCAAAAGAAGTCCTTGACGAAATAGAAACCGTACAAACATTTACTTCACAACTAATTGACACACAAAATGCAGAGCAAGATAAACCTGATGAAATTGATGAACAACCAGAAGAAACGATTGTCGAGGAAGAATTGTCTCCAGATGGTAAGACCAAAACAAAGAAAATTACAAAACGAATCGTTAAAAAGAAAAAAGTAATTTCACAACCTGCCATAACAAAAACAGAATCACATGACACTGTAACATTTACAAAAATCGATGAGACTGTGCCCGTTACAGCAGAAGAAGTCTTTGACGATATACAAACCGTACAAACATTTGTTCCACAAGTTATTGACACGCAAAACGAAGAACAAGATAAACCTGATGAGTTTGATGATGAACCAGAAGAAACGATTGTCGTGGAAGAATTGTCACCAGATGGTAAAACCAAAACAAAGAAAATTACAAAACGAATCGTTAAAAAGAAAAAAGTAATTTCACAACCTGACATAACAGAAACAGAATCACATGATACTGAAACACTCAAAACACTCGACGAAACTGTTCCAGTTACAGCAATAGAAGTCCTTGACGAAAAAGAAACAGTACAAACAACTACTCCACAAGTCATTGACACACTAAACGCTGAACAAGAAAAACCTGACAAAACCGATGTACAACCACAGGAAACCATTGTAGAAGAAGAAGTGTCACCAGATGGTAAGACCAAAACAAGGAAAGTAACAAAACGAATCGTAAAAAAGAAAAAAGTTACTTCACAACCTGACATAACAGAAACAGAATCACATGACACTGTAACATTCACAACAATCGAAGAGACTGTGCCAGTTACAGCAGAAGAAGTCTTTGAAGGAATAGAAACCGTACAAACATTTACTCCACAAGTAATTGACACACAAAATGCAGAGCAAGATAAACCTGATGAAATCGATGAACAACCAGAAGAAACGATTGTCGAGGAAGAATTGTCACCAGATGGTAAGACAAAAACAAAGAAAATTACAAAACGAATCGTTAAAAAGAAAAAAGTTACTTCACAGCCTGACATAACAGAAACAGAATCACATGACACTGTAACATTTACAAAAATCGATGAGAATGTGCCAGTAACAGCAAAAGAAGTCCTTGACGAAATAGAAACCGTACAAACATTTACTCCACAACTAATTGACACACAAAATGCAGAGCAAGATAAACCTGATGAAATTGATGAACAACCAGAAGAAACGATTGTCGAGGAAGAATTGTCACCAGATGGTAAGACCAAAACAAAGAAAATTACAAAACGAATCGTTAAAAAGAAAAAAGTAATTTCACAACCTGACATAACAGAAACAAAATCACATGACACTGTAACATTCCCTACAATCGAAGAGACTGTGCCAGTTACAGCAGAAGAAGTCTTTGACGAAATACAAACCGTACAAACATTTATTCCACAAGTTATTGACACGCAAAACGAAGAACAAGATAAACCTGATGAGTTTGATGATGAACCAGAAGAAACGATTGTCGTGGAAGAATTGTCACCAGATGGTAAGACCAAAACAAAGAAAATTACAAAACGAATCGTTAAAAAGAAAAAAGTAATTTCACAACCTGACATAACAGAAACAGAATCACATGATACTGAAACATTCAAAACACTCGACGAAACTGTTCCAGTTACAGCAATAGAAGTCCTTGACGAAAAAGAAACCGTACAAACAACTACTCCACAAGTCATTGACACACCAAACGCTGAACAAGAAAAACCTGACAAAACCGATGAACAACCAGAGGAAACCATTGTAGAAGAAGAAGTGTCACCAGATGGTAAGACCAAAACAAGGAAAGTAACAAAACGAATCGTAAAAAAGAAAAAAGTTACTTCACAACCTGACATAACAGAAACAGAATCACATGACACTGTAACATTCACAACAATCGAAGAGACTGTGCCAGTTACAGCAGAAGAAGTCTTTGAAGGAATAGAAACCGTACAAACATTTACTCCACAAGTAATTGACACACAAAATGCAGAGCAAGATAAACCTGATGAAATTGATGAACAACCAGAAGAAACGATTGTCGAGGAAGAATTGTCACCAGATGGTAAGACCAAAACAAAGAAAATTACAAAACGAATCGTTAAAAAGAAAAAAGTAATTTCACAACCTCACATAACAGAAACAAAATCACATGACACTGTAACATTCACAACAATCGAAGAGACTGTGCCAGTTACAGCAGAAGAAGTCTTTGACGAACTACAAATCGTACAAACATTTATTCCACAAGTTATTGACACGCAAAACGCAGAACAAGATAAACCTGCTGAGATTGATGAACAACCAGAAGAAATGATCGTTGAGGAAGAATTGTCACCAGATGGTAAGATCAAAACAAAGAAAATATCAAAAAGAACCGTCAAAAAGCAAAAAGTTATTTCGAAACCTCTCATCACAGAAACAGAATTACTAGAAACTGAAACATTCAAAACACTCGATGAAACTGTGCCAGTTACAGCAAAAGAAGTCCTTGACGAAATAGAAACCGTACAAACATTTTCTCCACAAGTAATTGACACACAAAATGCAGAGCAAGATAAACCTGATGAAATTGATGAACAACCAGAAGAAACGATTGTCGAGGAAGAATTGTCACCAGATGGTAAGACCAAAACAAAGAAAATTACCAAACGAATCGTTAAAAAGAAAAAAGTAAGTTCACAACCTGACATAACAGAAACAAAATCACATGACACTGTAACATTCACAACTATCGAAGAGACTGTGCCAGTTACAGCAGAAGAAGTCTTTGACGAAATACAAACCGTACAAACATTTACTCCACAAGTTATTGACACGCAAAACGCAGAACAAGATAAACCTGCTGAGATTGATGAACAACCAGAAGAAACGATCGTTGAGGAAGAATTGTCACCAGATGGTAAGATCAAAACAAAGAAAATATCAAAAAGAACCGTCAAAAAGCAAAAAGTTATTTCGAATCCTCTCATCACAGAAACAGAATTACTAGAAACTGAAACATTGCCTAATCTCGACGAAACTGTGCAAGTTACAGCAGTAGAAGTCATTGACGAAAAAGAAACCGTTCAAACATTTACCCCACAAGTAACTGACATACATAACGCTGAACAAGAAAAACCTGACAAAACCGATGAACAAACAGAGGAAACGATTGTCGAGGAACAATTATCACCAGATGGTCAGACGAAAACAAGGAAAATCACAAAACGAATCGTTAAAACGAAAAAAGTTACTTCACAACCTGACCTAACAGAATCACATGACACTGTAAAACTCACAACAATGGATGAGACTCAGCCAGTTATAGCAGGAGAAGTCCTTGACAAAACAGAAACCGTTCAAACAACTACTCCACAAGTCATTGACAAACAAAACGCTGAACAAGAAACACCTGATGCTATTTATGAACAACCAGAAGAAACAATCTTCGAGGAAGAAGTTTCACCAGATGGTAAGACCAAGACTAAAAAAATAACAAAACGTATAGTTAAAAAGAAAAAACTTATTTCAAAACCTGACATAACAGAAACAGAATCACATGAAACTGAAACATTTGAAACTCTCGACGAAACTGTTCCAGTAACAGCAAAAGAAGTCATTGACGAAATGGAAACCGTACAAACAACTACTCCACAAGTTATTGACACACAAAACACTGAACAAGAAAAACCTGCTGAGATTGATGAGCAACCAGAAGTAACGATCGTCGACGAAGAATTGTCACCAGATGGTAAAACTAAAACAAGGAAAATCACAAAACGAATCATTAAAACGAAAAAAGTTACTTCACAACCTGACCTAATAGAATTACATGACACTGTAACAGTCACAACAATGGATGAGACTCAGCCAGTTACAGCAGAAGAAGTCCTTGACGAAATAGAAACCGTTCAAACAACTACTCCACAAGTCATTGACACAAAAAATGCTGAACAAGAAACACCTGATCCTATTGATGAACAACCAGAAGAAACAATCGTCGAGGAAGAAGTTTCACCAGATGGTATGACCAAGACTAAAAAAATCACAAAACGTATCGTTAAAAAGAAAAAACTTATTTCAAAACCTGACATAACAGAAACTGAATCACATGACACTGAAACATTCAAAACACTCGACGAAACTATTCCAGTTACAGCAAAAGAAGACATTGACGAAATGGAAACCCTACAAACAACTACTCCACGAGTTATTGACACACAAAACGCTGAACAAGAAAAACCTGCTGAGATTGATGAACAACCAGAAGAAACGATCGTTGAGGAAGAATTGTCACCAGATGGTAAGACTAAAACAAAGAAAATTACAAAAAGAACTGTCAAAAAGCAAAAAGTTATTTTGAAACCTCACATCACAGAAACAGAATTACTAGAAACAGAAACATTCAAAACACTTGACGAAACGGTGCCAGTTACAGCAAAGGAAGTCCTTGACGAAATACAAACCATACAAACAACTTCCCTACAAGTCATTGACACTCAAAACACTGAACAAGAAAAACTTGACAAAACCGATGAACAACCAGAGGAAACCATTATCGAAGAAGAAGAGTCACCAGATGGTAAGACCAAAACAAGGAAAATAACAAAACGAATCGTTAAAAAGAAAAAAGTTACTTTACAACCTGACACAACAGAAACAGAATCACATGACACTGTAACATTCACAACAATCGAAGAAACTGTTCCAGTTACAGCAGAAGAAGTCTTTGACAAAATAGAAACCGTTCAAACAACTACTCCACAAGTCATTGACACACAAAATGCCGAACAAGAAACACCTGATGCTATTGATAAACAACCAGAAGAAACGATTGTCGAGGAAGAACATTCGCCAGATGGTAAGACCAATACTAAGAAAATCACAAAACGTATCGTTAAAAAGAAAAAACTTATTTCAACACCTGACATTACACAAACAGTATCACATGACACAGAAACATTCACAACACTCGAAGGAATTGTTCCAGTTACAGCAAAAGAAGTCCTTGACGAAATAGAAACCGTACAAACAACAACTCCACAAGTAATTGACACACAAAACGCTGAACAAGAAAAACCTGACAAAACCGATGAACAACCAGAGGAAACCATTATCGAAGAAGAAGTGTCACCAGATGGTAAGACCAAAACAAGGAAAATAACAAAACGAATCGTTAAAAAGAAAAAAGTTACTTCACAACCTGATATAACAGAAACAGAATCACATGACACTGTAACATTCACAACAATCGATGACACTCAGACAGTTACAGCAGTAGAAGTCCTTGACGAAATAGAAACCGTACAAACAACTACTTCACAAGTCATTTACACACAAAACGCTGAACAAGAAATACCGGATGCTATTGATGAACAACCAGCAGAAACAATCGTCGTGGAAGAAGTTTCACCAGATGGTAAGACCAAGACAAAGAAAATCACAAAACGTATCGTTAAAAAGAATAAACTTATTTCAAAACCTGACATAACAAAAGCAGAATCACATGAAACTGAAACATTCAAAACACTCGACGAAACTGTTCCAGTTACAGCAAAAGAAGTCATGGACAAAATGGAAACCGTACAAACAACTACTCCACAAGCTATTGACACACAAAACGCTGAACAAGAAAATCATGTTGAGATTGATGAACAACCAGAAGAAACGATCGTCGCGGAAGAATTGTCACCCGATGGTAAAACTAAAACAAGGAAAATCACAAAACGAATTGTTAAAACGAAAATAGTTACTTCACAACCTGACCTAACAGAATCACTTGACACTGTAACATTCACAACAATGGATGAGACTCAGCCAGTTACAGCAGAAGAAGTCCTTGACAAAATAGACACCGTTCAAACAACTACTCAACAAGTCATTGACATACAAAATGCTGAACAAGAAACACCTGATGCTATTGACGAACAACCAGAGGAAATAATCTTCGAGGAAGAAGTTTCACCAGATGGTAAGACCAAGACTAAAAAAATCACAAAACGTATCGTTAAAAAGAAAAAACTTATTTCTAAACCTGACATAACAGAAACAGAATCACATGAAACTGAAACATTCAAAACACTCGACGAAACTGTTCCAGTTACAACAAAAGAAGTCATGGACGAAATGGAAACCGTACAAACAACTACTCCACAAGTTATTGACACACAAAACGCTGAACAAGAAAAACATGTTGAGATTGATGAACAACCAGAAGAAACGATCGTCGCGGAAGAATTGTCACCCGATGGTAAGACTAAAACAAGGCAAATCACAAAACGAATTGTTAAAACGAAAATAGTTACTTCACAACCTGACCTAACAGAATCACATGACACTGTAACATTCACAACAATGGATGAGACTCATCCAGTTACAGCAGAAGAAGTCCTTGACAAAATAGACACCGTTCAAACAACTACTCCACAAGTCATTGACACGCAAAACGCAGAACAAGATAAACCTGCTGAGATTGATGATGAACCAGAAGAAACGATTGTCGAAGAAGAATTGTCACCAGATGGTAAAACTAGAACAAAAAAAATTACAAAAAGAACCGCCAAAAAGCAAAAAGTTCTTTTGAAACCTCAAAACACAGAAACAGAATTACTAGAAACAGAAACATTCAAAACACTTGACGAAATGGTGCCGGTTACAGAAAGAGAAGTCCTTGACGAAATAGAAACCATACAAACAACTTCTCCACTGGTCATTGACACACAAAACGCTGAACAACCAGAGGAAACCATTGTCGAAGAAGAAGTGTCACCAGATGGTAAGACCAAAACAAGGAAAATAACAAAACGAATCGTTACAAAGAAAAAAGTTACTTCACAACCTGAAATAACAGAAACAGAATCACATGACACTGTAACATTCACAACAATCGATGAGACTCAACCAATTAGAGCAGAAGAAGTCCTTGACGAAATAGAAACCGTACAAACAACTACTCCACAAGTCATTGACACAAAAAACGCTGAACAAGAAAAACCTGATGCCATTGATGAACAACCACCAGAAGAAAAAATCTATGAGGAAGAAGTTTCACCAGATGGTAAGACCAAGACTAAGAAAATCACAAAACGTATAGTTAACAAGAAAAAACTTATTTCAAAACCTGACATAACAGAAACAGAATCACATGAAACTGAAACATTAAAAACTCTCGACGAAACTGTTCCAGTTACAGCAAAAGAAGTCATTGACGAAATGGAAACCGTACAAACAACTACTCCACAAGTTATTGACACACAAAACACTGAACAAGAAAAACCTGCTGAGATTGATGAGCAACCAGAAGTAACGATTGTCGAGGAAGAATTATCACCAGATGGTCAGACCAAAACAAGGAAAATCACAAAACGAATCGTTAAAACGAAAAAAGTTACTTCCAAACCTGACCTAACAGAATCACATGACACTGTAACATTCACAACAATGGATGAGACTCAGCGAGTTATAGCAGAAGAAGTCATTGACAAAACAGAAACCGTTCAAACAACTACTCCACAAGTCATTGATACACATAACGCTGAACAAGAAACACCTGATGCCATTGATGAACAACCAGAAGAAACAATCTCTGAGGAAGAAGTTTCACCAGATGGTAAGACCAAGACTAAGAAAATCACAAAACGTATAGTTAAAAAGAAAAAACTTATTTCAAAACCTGACATAACAGAAACAGAATCACATGACACTGAAACAATCAAAATACTCGAAGAAACTGTTCCAGTTACAGCAAAAGAAGTCATGGACGAAATGGAAACCGTACAAACAACTACTCAACAAGTCTTTGACACACAAAACGCTGAACAAGAAAAACCTGATGAGATTGATGAACAACCAGAAGAAACGATCGTCGAGGAAGAATTGTCACCAGATGGTAAGACTAAAACAAAGAAAATCACAAAAAGAACCGTCAAAAAGCAAAAAGTAATTTTGAAACCTCACATCACAGAAACAGAAACATTCAAAACACTTGACGAAACGGTGCCAGTGCCAGCAAAGGAAGTCCTTGACGAAATAGACACCATACAAACAATTTCTCCTCAAGTCATTGACACACAAAACGCTGCACAAGAAAAACCTGACGAAACCGATGAACAACCAGAGGAAACCATTGTCGAAGAAGTAGTGTCACCAGATGGTAAGACCAAAACAAGGAAAATAACAAAACGAATCGTTAAAAAGAAAAAAGTTACTTTACAACCTGACATAACAGAAACAGAATCACATGACACTGTAACATTCACCACAATCGAAGAGACTGTGCCAGTTACAGCAGAAGAAGTCTTTGACGGAATAGAAACCGTACTAACATTTACTCCACAAGTTATTGACATACAAAATTCAGAACAAGATAAACCTGACAAAACCAATGAACAACCAGAGGAAATCATTGTCGAAGAAGTAGTGTCACCAGATGGTAAGAACAAAATTAGAAAAATCACAAAACGAATCGTTAAAAAGAAAAAAGTTACTTCACAACCTGACATAACAGAAACAGAATCACATGACACTGTAACATTCACAAAAATCGATGACACTCAGCCAGTTACAGCAAAAGAAGTCCTTGACGAAATAGAAACCGTACAAGCCACTACTCCACAAGTCATTGACACACCAAACGCTGAACAAGAAACACCTGATGAAATTGATGAACAACCAGCAGAAACAATCGTCGTTGAAGAAGCTTCACCAGATGGAAAGACCAAGACTAAGAAAATCACAAAACGTATAGTTAACAAGAAAAAACTTATTTCAAAACCTGACATAACAGAAACAGAATCACATGATACTGAAACATTAAAAACTCTCGACGAAACTGTTCCAGTTACAGCAAAAGAAGTCATTGACGAAATGGAAACCGTAAAAACAACTACTCCACAAGTTATTGACACACAAAACGCTGAACAAGAAAAACCTGACAAAACCGATGAACAACCAGAGGAAACAATTGTCGAGGAAGAATTGTCACCAGATGGTAAAACCAAAACAAAGAAAATCACAAAACGAATCGTTAAAAAGAAAAAAGCTACTTCACAACCTAACATAACAGAAACAGAATCACATGACACTGTAACATTCACCACAATCGAAGAGACTGTGCCAGTTACAGCAGAAGAAGTCTTTGACGGAATAGAAACCGTACTAACATTTACTCCACAAGTTATTGACATACAAAATTCAGAACAAGATAAACCTGACAAAACCAATGAACAACCAGAGGAAATCATTGTCGAAGAAGTAGTGTCACCAGATGGTAAGAACAAAATTAGAAAAATCACAAAACGAATCGTTAAAAAGAAAAAAGTTACTTCACAACCTGACATAACAGAAACAGAATCACATGACACTGTAACATTCACAAAAATCGATGACACTCAGCCAGTTACAGCAAAAGAAGTCCTTGACGAAATAGAAACCGTACAAGCCACTACTCCACAAGTCATTGACACACCAAACGCTGAACAAGAAACACCTGATGAAATTGATGAACAACCAGCAGAAACAATCGTCGTTGAAGAAGCTTCACCAGATGGAAAGACCAAGACTAAGAAAATCACAAAACGTATAGTTAACAAGAAAAAACTTATTTCAAAACCTGACATAACAGAAACAGAATCACATGATACTGAAACATTAAAAACTCTCGACGAAACTGTTCCAGTTACAGCAAAAGAAGTCATTGACGAAATGGAAACCGTAAAAACAACTACTCCACAAGTTATTGACACAGAAAACGCTGAACAAGAAAAACCTGACAAAACCGATGAACAACCAGAGGAAACAATTGTCGAGGAAGAATTGTCACCAGATGGTAAAACCAAAACAAAGAAAATCACAAAACGAATCGTTAAAAAGAAAAAAGCTACTTCACAACCTAACATAACAGAAACAGAATCACATGACACTGAAACATTCAAAACAATCGACGAAACTATTCCAATTACAGCAAAAGAAGTCAATGACGAAATGGAAACCGTACAAACAACTACTCCACAAGTTATTGACACACAAAACGCTGAACAAGAAAAACCTGACAAAACCGATGAACAACCAGAGGAAACGATTGTCGAGGAAGAATTGTCACCAGATGGTAAGACCAAAACAAGGAAAATAACAAAACGAATCGTTAAAAAGAAAAAACCTATTTCAAAACCTGAAATAACAGAAACAGTATCCCATGACACTGTAACATTCACATTAATCGATGAGACTCAGCCAGTTACAGCAGAAGAAATCCTTGACGAAATAGAAACCGTACAAACAACTACTCCACAAGTCATTGACACACAAAACGCTGAACAAGAAATAGCCGGTGAAATTGATGAACAACCAGCAGAAACAATCTTCTTGGAAGAAGTTTCACCAGATGGTAAGACCAAGACTAAGAAAATCACAAAACGTATCGTTAAAAAGAAAAAACTTATTTCAAAACCTGACATAACAGCAACTGAATCACATGACACTGAAACATTCAAAACACTCGACGAAACTATTCCAGTTACAGCAAAAGAAGACATTGACGAAATGGAAACCGTACAAACAACTACTCCACAAGTTATTGACACACAAAACGCTGAACAAGAAAAACCTGCTGAGATTGATGAACAACCAGAGGAAACCATTATCGAGGAAGAAGTGTCACCATATGGTAAGACCAAAACAAGGAAAATAACAAAACGAATCGTTAAAAAGAAAAAAGTTACTTTACAACCTGACATAACAGAAACAGAATCACATGACACTGTAACATTCACAACAATCGAAGAGACTGTTCCAGTTACAGCAGAAGAAGTTATTGATGAAATAGAGATCGTACAAACATTTACTCCACAAGTTATTGACACACAAAATGCAGGACAAGATAAACCTGATGAAATTGATGAACAACCAGAAGAAACGATCTTTGAAGAAGAATTGTCACCAGATGGTAAGATCAAAACAAAGAAAATATCAAAAAGAACCGTCAAAAAGCAAAAAGTTTTTTCGAAACCTCTCATCACAGAAACAGAATTATTAGAAACTAAAACATTCAAAACACTCGATGAAACTGTGCCAGATTCAGCAAAAGAAATACTTGACGAAAAAGAAACCGTACAAACAACGACTCCTCAAGTCATTGACACACAAAACGCTGAACAAGAAAAACCTGACAAAACCGATGAACAACCAGAGGAAACCATTGTCGAAGAAGAAGTGTCACCAGACGGTAAGACAGAAAAAAGGAAAATTATAAAACAAACCATCAAAAACCAAAAATTAACTTCACATCCTGACATAAAAGAAACAAAATCACATGACACTGTAACATTCACAACAATCGATGAGACTGTGCAAGTTACAGCAAAAGAAGTCCTTGACGAAAAAGACACTGTACAAACATTTACTCCACAAGTAATTGACACACAAAACGCAGAACAAGATAAACCTGATGAAAGTGATGAAAATCCAGAAGAAACGATAGTCAAGGAAGAATTGTCACCAGATGGTAAGACCAAAACAAAGAAAATTACAAAACAAATCGTCAAAAAGAAAAAACTTATTTCAAGACCTGACATAACAGAAACAGAATCACATGACACTGAAACATTCAAAACACTCGACGAAACTGTTCCAGTTACAGCAAAAGAAGTCCTTGACGAAATAGAAACCGCACAAATATTCACTCCACAAGTTATTGACACAAAAAACGCAGAACAAGATACACCTGCTAAGATTGATGAACAACCAGAAGAAACCATCGTCAAGAAAGAAGTTTCACCAGATGGTAAGACCAAGACAAAGAAAATCACAAAACGTATCCTTAAAAATAAAAAACCTATTTCAAAACCTGACATAACACAAACAGAATCACATGACACTGAAACATTCAAAACACACCACGAAACTGTTCCGGTTACAGCAAAAGAATTCATGAACGAAATGGAAACCGTACAAACAACTACTCCACAAGTTATTGACACACAAAACTCTGAACAAGAAAAACCTGCTGAGATTGATGAACAACCAGAAGAAACCATCGTCGAGGAAGAATTGTCACCAGATGGTAAGACTAAAATAAAGAAAATTACAAAAAGAACCGTCAAAAAGCAAAAAGCTATTTTGCAACCTCACATCACAGAAACAGAATTACTAGAAACAGAAACATTCAAAACACTTGACGAAACGGTGCCGGTTACAGCAAAGAAAGTCCTTGACGAAATAGGAACCATACAAACAACTACTCTACAAGTTATTGATACACAAAACGCTGAAGAAGAAAAACCTGACAAAAATGATAAACCACCAGAGGAGACGATCGTCGAGAAAGAGGTGTCACCAGATGGTAAGACCAAGACAAAGAAAAACACAAAAGATATCCTTAAAAAGAAAAAACCTATTTCAAAACCTGACATAACACAAACAGAATCACATGACACTGAAACATTCAAAACACTCGACGAAACTGTTCCAGTTACAGCGAAAGTCGTCATTGACGAAATAGATAACGCACAAATAATTACTCCACAAGTTATTGACACACAAAACGCAGAACAAGATAAACCTGCTGAGATTGATGAACAACCAGAAGAAACGATCGTCGAGGAAGAATTGTCATCAGATGGTAAGACTAAAACAAAGAAAATTACAAAAAGAACCGTCAAAAAGGAAAAAGTTACTTCACAACCTGACATAATAGAAACAGAATCACATGATACTGTAACATTCACAACAATCGAAGATACTGTGCCAGTTACAGCAGAAGAAGTCCTTGACGAAATAGAAACCGTAAAAACACCTACTCCACTAGTTAATGACACACAAGACTTTGAACAAGAAAAACCAGACGAAACCGATGAAGAACCAGAGGAAACCATTGTCGAAGTAGAAGTTTCACCAGATGGTAAGACCAAAACAAAGAAAATCACAAAACAAATCGTTAATAAGAAAAAAGTTACTTCACAACCTGACATAACAGAAACAGAATCACATGACACTGTAACATTCACAACAATCGAAGAGACTGTGCCAGTTACAGCAGAAGAAGTCTTTGAAGGAATAGAAACCGTACAAACATTTACTCCACAAGTAATTGACACACAAAATGCAGAGCAAGATAAACCTGATGAAATTGGTGAACAACCAGAAGAAACGATTGTCGAGGAAGAATTGTCACCAGATGGTAAGACCAAAACAAAGAAGATCTCAAAACGAACCGTCAAAAAGCAAGAAGTTATTTCGAAACCTCGCATGACATTCAAAACACTCAATCAAACCGTGCCAGTTACAACAAAAGAAGTCATTGACGAAATGGAAACCGTACAAACCACTACTCCACAAGTTATTGACACACAAAACGCTGAACAAGATAAACCTGCTGAGATTGAGGAACATCCGGAAGAAACGATCGTCGAAGAAGAAGTGTCACCAGATGGTAAAACCAAAACTTTGAAAATCACAAAACAAATCCTTAAAAAGAAAAATCTTATTTCACAACCTGACATAACAGCAACTGAATCACATGACACTGAAACATTCAAAACACTCGACGAAACTATTCCAGTTACAGCAAAAGAAGACATTGACGAAATGGAAACCGTACAAACAACTACTCCACAAGTTATTGACACACAAAACGCTGAACAAGAAAAACCTGCTGAGATTGATGAACAACCAGAGGAAACCATTATCGAGGAAGAAGTGTCACCAGATGGTAAGACCAAAACAAGGAAAATAACAAAACGAATCGTTAAAAAGAAAAAAGTTACTTTACAACCTGACATAACAGAAACAGAATCACATGACACTGTAACATTCACAACAATCGAAGAGACTGTGCCAGTTACAGCAAAAGAAGTCCTTGACGAAATAGAAACCGCACAAATATTTACTCCACAGGTTATTGACACACAAAACCCAGAACAAGAAAAACCTGACAAAACCGATGAACAACCAGAGGAAACTATTGTCGAGGAAGAATTGTCACCAGATGGCAAGACCAAAACAAAGAAAATCACAAAACGAATCGTTAAAAAGAAAAAAGCTACTTCACAACCTGACATAACAGAAACAGTGTCACATGACACTGAAACATTCAAAACACTCGACAAAACTGTTCCAGTTTCAGCAAAAGAAGTCACTGATGAAATGGAAACCGTACAAACAACTTATCCACAAGTCATTGACACACAAAACATTGAACAAGAAAAACCTGACAAAACCGATGAACAACCAGAGGAAACGATTGTCGAGGAAGAATTGTCACCAGATGGCAAGACCAAAACAAAGAAAATCACAAAACTAATCGCTAAAAAGAAAAAAGCTACTTCACAACCTGACATAACAGAAACAGAATCACATGAAACTGAAACATTCAAAACACTCGACCAAACTGTTCCAGTTACAGCAAAAGAAGTCACTGATGAAATGGAAACCGTACAAACAACTTATCCACAAGTCATTGACACACAAAACGCTAAACAAGAAAAACCTGACAAAACCGATGAACAACCAGAGGAAACGATTGTCGAGGAAGAATTGTCACCAGATGGCAAGACCAAAACAAAGAAAATCACAAAACTAATCGCTAAAAAGAAAAAAGCTACTTCACAACCTGACATAACAGAAACAGAATCACATGAAACTGAAACATTCAAAACACTCGACAAAACTGTTCCAGTTACAGCAAAAGAAGTCACTGATGAAATGGAAACCGTACAAACAACTTATCCACAAGTCATTGACACACAAAACGCTAAACAAGAAAAACTTGACAAAACCGATGAACAACCAGAGGAAACGATTGTCGAGGAAGAATTGTCACCAGATGGCAAGACCAAAACAAAGAAATTCACAAAACGAATCGTTAAAAAGAAAAAAGCTACTTTACAACCTGACATAACAGAAACAGAATCACATGACACTGAAACATTCAAAACACTCGACAAAACTGTTCCAGTTACAGCAAAAGAAGTCACTCATGAAATGGAAACCTTACAAAAAACTACTCCACAAGTTATTGATACACAAAACGCTGAACAAGAAAAACCTGACAAAACCGATGAACAACCAGAGGAAACGATTGTCGAGGAAGAATTGTCACCAGATGGTAAGACCAAAACAAAGAAAATCACACAACATATCCTTAAAAAGAATAAACCTATTTCGAAACCTGACATTAAACAAATAGAATTACATGACACTGAAACATTCAAAACACATGACGAAACTGTTCCAGTTACAGCAAAAGAAGTCATGGACGAAATGGAAACTGTACAAACAACTACTCCACAAGTTATTGACACACAAAACGCTGAACAAGAAAAACCTGCTGAGATTGATGAACAACCAGAAGAAACGATCGTCGAGGAAGAATTGTCACCAGATGGTAAGACTAAAACAAAGAAAATTACAAAAAGAACCGTCAAAAAGAAAAAAGTTACTTCACAACCTGACATAACAGAAACAGAATCACATGACACTGTAACATTCACAACAATCGAAGAGACTGTGCCAGTTACAGCAGAAGAAGTCCTTGCCGAAATAGAAACCATACAAATAACTAATCCACAAGTTATTGACACACAAAATGCTGAACAAGAAACACCTGATGCTATTGATGAACAACCAGAAGAAACAATCGTCGAGGAAGAAGTTTCACCAGATGGTAAGACGAAAACAAGGAAAATAACTAATCGAATCGTTAAAAGGAAAAAAATTACTTCACAACCTGAAATAACAGAAACAGAATCATATGACACTGTAAAATTCACAACAATCGATGAGACTCAGCCAGTTACAGCAGAAGAAATCCTTGACGAAATAGAAACCGTACAAACAACTACTCCACAAGTCATTGACACACAAAACGCTGAACAAGAAATACCTGATGCTATTGATGAACAACCAGCAGACACAATCGTCGTGGAAGAAGTTTCACCAGATGGTAAGACCAAAACTAAGAAAATCACAAAACATATCGTTAAAAAGAAAAAACTTATTTCAGAAACTGACATAACAGAAACAGAATCACATGACACTGAAACATTCAAAACACTCGACGAAACTGTTCCAGTTACAGCAGAAGAAGTCCTTGACGAAATGGAAACCGTACAAACAACTACTCCACAAGTTATAGACACACAAAACTTTGAACAAGAAAAACCAGACGAAACCGATGAACAACCAGAGGAAACCAATGTCGTAGTAGAAGTATCATCAGATGGTAAAACCAAAACAAAGACAATCACAAAACGAATCTTTAAAAATAAAAAAGTTACTTCACAACCTGACATAACAAAAACAGAATCACATAACACCGAAACATGCACAACAATTGATGAGACTGTAAAAGAGACAGCAATTGCAGTTCTTGAGGAATTCGAAACCGTACACTCTTCTACTCCACAAGTTATTGACACACAAAACGCAGAACAAGAAAAACCTGACGAAACTGATGAACAACCAGAGGAAACCATTGTCGAAGAAGTAGTGTCACCAGAATGTAAGACCAAAACAAAGAAAATCACAAAGCAAATCGTTAAAAAGAAAAAAGTTACTTCACAACCTGACATAACAGAAACAGAATCACGTGACACTGTAACATTCACAACAATCAATGAGACGGTGCCAGTTACAGCAAAAGAAGTCCTTGACGTAATAGAAACCGCACAAATATTTACTCCACAAGTTATTGACACACAAAACGCAGAACAAGATACACCTGCTGAGATTGATGAACAACCAGAAGAAACGATCGTCGAGGAAGAAGTTTCACCAGATGGTAAGACCAAGACAAAGAAAATCACAAAACGTATAGTTAAAAAGAAAAAACATATTTCAAAACCTGACATAATAGAAACAGTATCACATGACACTGAAACATTCAAAACACTCGATGAAACTTTTCCATTTACAGCAAAAGATGTCCTTGACGAAATAGATACCGCACAAATAACTACTCCACAAGTTATTGACACACAAATCGCTGAACAAGATAAACCTGATATTATTGATGATCAACCAGAAGAAACGATTGTTGAGGAAGAAGATTCACCAAATGGTAAGACCAAGACTAATGAAATCACAAAACTAATCGTTATAAAGAAAAAACTTATTTCAACACCTGACATTACACAAACAGTATCACATGACACTGAATCATTCAAAACACTCGACGGAATTGTTCCAGTTACAGCAAAAGAAGATCTTTTCGAAATAAAAACCGTACAAAGAACTACTCCACAAGTTATTGACACACAAAACGCTAAACAAGAAAAACCCTACGAAACCGATGAACAACCAGAGGAAACCAATGTCGTAGTAGAAGTATCACCAGATGGTAAAACCAAAACAAAGACAATCACAAAACGAATCTTTAAAAATAAAAAAGTTACTTCACAACCTGACATAACAAAAACAGAATCACATAACACCGAAACATGCACAACAATTGATGAGACTGTAAAAGAGACAGCAATTGCAGTTCTTGAGGAATTCGAAACCGTACACTCTTCTACTCCACAAGTTATTGACACACAAAACGCAGAACAAGAAAAACCTGACGAAACTGATGAACAACCAGAGGAAACCATTGTCGAAGAAGTAGTGTCACCAGATGGTAAGACCAAAACAAAGAAAATCACAAAGCAAATCGTTAAAAAGAAAAAAGTTACTTCACAACCTGACATAACAGAAACAGAATCACATGACACTGTAACATTCACAACAATCAATGAGACGGTGCCAGTTACAGCAAAAGAAGTCCTTGACGAAATAGAAACCGCACAAATATTTACTCCACAAGTTATTGACACACAAAACGCAGAACAAGATACACCTGCTGAGATTGATGAACAACCAGAAGAAAAGATCGTCGAGGAAGAAGTTTCACCAGATGGTAAGACCAAGACAAAGAAAATCACAAAACGTATAGTTAAAAAGAAAAAACTTATTTCAAAACCTGACATAATAGAAACAGTATCACATGACACTGAAACATTCAAAACACTCGATGAAACTTTTCCATTTACAGCAAAAGATGTCCTTGACGAAATAGATACCGCACAAATAACTACTCCACAAGTTATTGACACACAAATCGCTGAACAAGATAAACCTGATATTATTGATGATCAACCAGAAGAAACGATTGTTGAGGAAGAAGATTCACCAAATGGTAAGACCAAGACTAATAAAATCACAAAACTAATCGTTATAAAGAAAAAACTTATTTCAACACCTGACATTACACAAACAGTATCACATGACACTGAATCATTCAAAACACTCGACGGAATTGTTCCAGTTACAGCAAAAGAAGACCTTTTCGAAATAGAAACCGTACAAACAACTACTCCACAAGTTATTGACACACAAAACGCTAAACAAGAAAAACCCTACGAAACCGATGAACATCCAAAGGAATCCTTTGTCGAAGAAGAAGTGTCACCAGATGGTAAGACCAAAACAAAGAAAATCACAAAACGAATCGTTAAAAATAAAAAAGTTACTTCACAACCTGACATAACAGAAACAGAATCACATGACACTGTAACATTCATTACAATCGATGAGACTGTGCCAGTTACAGCAAAAGCAGTCCTTGACGAAATAGAAACCGCACAAACATTTACTCAACAAGTTATTGACACACAAAACGCTGAACAAGGTAAACCTGATGAGATTTATCAACAACCAGAAATAACGATCGTCGAGGAAGAAGTTTCACCAGATGGTAAGACCAAGACAAAGAAAAGCACAAAACTAATCGTTAAAAAGAAAAAACTTATTTTAACACCTGACATCGTACAAACAGTATTACATGACACTGAAATATTAAAAACACTCGACGAAACTGTTCTAGTTACAGCAAAAGAAGTCCTTGACGAAATGGAAACCGTACACAAAACTACTCCAAAAGTAATTGACACACAAAACGCAAAAGAAGATAAACCTGATGAGATTGATGAACAACCAGAACAAGTCGAGGAAGAAGTGTCAGCAGATGGTAAGCGGACTATTAGAAAAAAATTTAAAGTTTCAAAACCTGAAATCGCAGAAACAGAATCACTTGAAACTAAAACATTCAAAATACTCGACCAAATTGTACCACAAACAGTAGAAGAGGTCCTTGAAGACATGAAATCTGTAACAACATATGTGCCTGAAGTTATTGACACACAAAATAATACAAAACACCATGACAAATCTGAAAATACTGATGAACTTCCAGAATTGACAATTTTCGAGGCAGAGATATCACCAGACGGTAAGAACATCACAAAACACACAATCAAAAACACACAAGTTATTCAGCCTCAGATCACAAACACAAAAGAACAAGACACAGAAATGTCACACCCACAAACAGAAATATACACTGATAAAAGTATCATTTCACTTAAACTCACAGTGCCTCAAACAGCCGAAGAAATCGTCAAAAATAAATTAGTTATTCGTAAGCCTGACCACTTAGATATTGATTTATTAGATACTGAAACTTACAAACAAATTGATCAAATAATACCACAAACTGCAGAAGAAATCATTGCTGACTTGCAAACTATAACAAAATCAGAACAAGACGAACTTGAAGATATTGATGAACTTCCAGAACAGACCATTGTGGTGGAAGAAGTGTCGCCAGATGGTAC
This sequence comes from Helleia helle, assembly GCA_963853865.1. Classification (NCBI taxonomy): domain Eukaryota; kingdom Metazoa; phylum Arthropoda; class Insecta; order Lepidoptera; family Lycaenidae; genus Helleia; species Helleia helle. The sequence goes on from OY971420.1 coordinate 17,087,488, forward strand.
AACCAAAAAAAAGATAATCCCAAAATGTGTCATCAAGAAGATTAATGCTATTGAACCTAAAATCGCAAACATAGATTTACATGTTACAGAAGTTTTACATCCTGAAACTGAAACATGCATTTCATTTAAACTCACACCACAAACCACAAAAGTAATCCCCAATGACTTAAAAACAGTAAAATCATCTACGCTACAAGATATTGTCTCACACAAAGATATACAATGTCCAGAGAAAGCTGTAGATATTGTCAAACGGCCAGAAGAAACGGGGTCACCCGATGGTAAGACCAAAACTTATAAAATAAAACGCACCGTTGAAAAGAAGCTAATGGTTATTAAAACTATAATTCTGGACATAGATCTAAATATAATCAAATTGCACAACCTCAAATCGAAAAATACACCAATAAATGCGCATTATACTTACACGTCTCTAATCAAACCTAAAACCACAAAGTTACAATCATAAAGGCACACAAATTTTACAACATCATTTAACATTGTTGGAGGCCTATGTTCACACTGATCAAGTAGGAATAACACTCTTTTTTAACAGACAGAAAAATAAAAGACAACTGACAAAATTATACGCAGATAAACACATCACGATACCCTTAATTACAAATGCACACAGACATTTAAAAAAAACAGGTAGGTTATACAGGTATATTTAATATTGGCATATTAACCAGAAAGTTACCTTTACAAGCAAAGGAATTTAAACTCAAATATAAAAATCATGTATGACATTTTCTACAGCAAAATCAGAGTCAGTTAAAGTATTAAATAATTATACAAAATTTCGTAGGTAAATGAACATAAAAGGTACTGAATAATAATTGTTTAACGTCAGTAACGTTAAATTTTCTCATAACGCATACGTTACGCTCAATGACACAATTACTTATGTAAATTTATACTTATTTTAATAAAATATGTCACTCTATAATATCTAATTAATTGGAAAATATTTAGAATAAATACAACAAGCAACACTACACCAGTGGATATTTTAGCTAAAAACCATATTTTATAGAAATTCATATTTATGAGAATGCAGCACAATTTAAATTGTTACTTACATTTTCATTTACACCATTTTAATGTCAATATTACCTAGACCACTATACAGTATAATTAAATAGTGACAATGGAGGATTTAGAATTACGACATATATTAATATATGTACACCAAATCTTTAATATTAAACTACGTAACGTTTTTACTTTAACAGATAATTCATCACCACATCACATTAGTAGTAATGTAAAGATGATTAAATCCGATGATAAAACTATTATTGAGCCCGAAATAAAATCTACAGGTAAGTTTTTTTATTAAATTAATCTACTTATCCCGAAATAACACTTTTTGCTGAAAAGTGTAAAACTTCAATAATTTTATTCTAAATTTTTGATTATGCCCTGTGTTAGCTGACATCAGTATTTTGATATAAATAGAAAAATGTCCATATCAAATCATATCTTAAATGTAAAAATTAAAATTAAATTAAAATCATATCTTAATGTATAATTAATAGTCTTTGTACAAAAGAAACTAAACACGAAATTTATCTATACTAATAATATAAAGCTGAAGAGTTTGTTTGTTTGAATGCGCTAATCTCAGGAACTACTGATCCGATTTGAAAGATTCTTTTAGTGTTAGATAGCCCATTTATCGAGGAAGACTATAGGCTATATGATACCACGCTGTGACGTTAACAGGAGTGAAGTTGAGTAAGTTAACGCGGGCGAAGCTGCGGGCAACAGCTAGTAATTTATATAATTTATTAATTGATTATTATTATTATTATTCTCTTATGTTTTTTTAATGTTTAATTATTATTACAAATATTTATTTCAATGAGAACAAAACAATTAAACAATTTAAAAAAAAAACAAGAGAATAATACTAATAATAATTAATCAATTAATAAATTGTATTAAATATAAGATGTAATATGGTGGATGTGTGTGTGCGTGTGTGTGTTAAATTGTCGACGATTATTGCATTGATTTTTGGTTTGCTCGGATTATTTAATAAAACCATCAATCAATTTCTGAAACAGCTAATAGCAAATAGGCTGATGAAAGTAAAAGTAGATAATGATTGTAAGTTTTTTGTATGTTTTTTAAGTACGTTAATGTTTTAAATAAATAAGTATGGTTTTGTCAAATCTTCAACAATCCAAATTAATTACAAATAAAGGAAATCACAAACAGTAACGACAAAAAAATTTAATCTTCTCATAAACATAACGTGTAAATCTTGCAACTACACTAACTTAACACAAAATATAAATTTTATTTTATTTTTCTACTCATTTTTTTTTTACTTTCAATCAATTTATAATATCTTACAGTAAATCAACCATATTATGCCATACATTTTCAGACAACATCGACCAACACTACACCTCTCCAAAATCGTCTGATGTAGAAGAGTCTGAAGAAATAGTAACCAAATTTATGAAAGGTCCCGGACAGAGCGAACCAATTAAAATTACAGCAAAGCGTACTATACTTAAAAGGAAAAAAAGGCGTGGCCATGAAAATAACGATACTGGTGATATTGTTATAGAAGAATGCTTTGATAATGAAGACGAAAATGAAAGTAAGAAAAATAGTACTCACGAAGTAAATATTGAAGAGTATGATGGCGAGGATATCCCTTCAGATGTATATCAAAGTACTGTCGAATTACCTGACGAACTTTTAGAAATTCCAGAACATCCGAGAGAAATATATATTGAAGAAATGTTTGATAGTGACCATAATGATGATGCTAAAAATAAGCCTAATGAAGTACATAAACACCCAGAAGTGACCTCGATGGCTAAAGGTAAGCACACATACATGGCTGGTGTATAAATTTGGTGAACTGATTTGAGCCATCTGTATATCTATTTCTTTTGTATAAATTTTTAAGCGCTTTGGGAAACTCCATTGCGTCAAAAGATTTTTCAAAGAAATGCTACATTTCTTAATCGTGTATTATGTAATTATAAAACCTAATAGCTGCTTTGCTGAAACTAGAAACGCTTAGAACCTATTACCTAAGATGGTGTAATAACATTGAAATGTCTAAGTATCAATAATCATGATTTATGATATAAATTACTATCAGACTTTAGCAGAGATATATGCAACTTCAGATGTTCAACTAAATCAGTAAAAAGTTAAGCAACGAAAATAAAATATAAGTATATTATTATGAAACAATTTTTACGGATTTTATCGCGATTTATTATGATTTTTACAACCACGACGTTTCGAATACTTTACAGTAACTATGGTCATGGGACGAATATAATGAGTGAAATTCGCGTAAACATTAGAAAACAATATATAGATGAAAAACATTGATATTTACAACACGAATGGTGAAATAATCTCGTTATTAGTGGAAAGGACAAATGGTTAAATGTATCTTACATAATAGATTATACACCTATTTAGTATTCTTTTTACATTTTCTTCATATTACTTGTAAATAAATACAGTAAAATTAAAACAATCAATAGCAAACATAACTGTTAAACACTTCACAAATTACATTCGATATGCAGTAAATCGTTTTTACAAAGAAAATCAGGTTCAAGGTTGATCTACTGCAGTTTTTATATTTAAAAGAGGTTTTATCGAAATGTTATTGTCTTTAAGTTTAATAATTTGGCAATGATCCGAAAACTAAAAAAGCAGTATCATCCTATATATATCATCAGCCCATTTGCCATTTTTTCCAAGGTCTTCTAATTGATGGTGTTCAAATATTTGTAACGGTTATCAGAATCTACAAATTATAATGCTTTTGGACAACGTTTTATATAATAGAAACTATTATTAGGATCCAATTTTACAGGCTTTGATACATTATATTATCTTATTTGTACAATTTATATTCAATATATTTATCATGATTAGCTGTTACTCGGCAGCTTCGCTCGCGTTAACTTAGATTTACAGCTGTATCCAGATTTATGATGATTACTTTTTATAGTCTCAGTTAGCCTTATATTATCAGATATCTGCCAATGAAAGTCCCATCAAAATCAGCCTAGCCGTTTCAGAGATTAGGCGGAACAAACAGACAGACAGACATTTATGAGATTGTTTTTCTTATGTAAGTACCTTATAATATACTTTCATATGCATTTAGTGAAAGGCATTACAAACAGACGCTTCAATTTTATTTATTTGTAAAGATAACGATTCGTGTGTTGGTTCTTGAAAAACGTTAACAATATAACGGATTCGCAATCATGCGAATACTTATTAAATTATTTTATACACTACGAAATTAGCACTGCAATTATTAAATAAAAGAATTAATATGATGACAATGAAGTAACTGATTTATATTTTCTTCAATATTAAATTTTAACCACAACTGAATATTTACACATGATAAACCTAACCTGTCACAAGTGTGTTGATACAAGTGGTAAGGGATCGGTCGTCTTGGTGTTCATTGAAGGAGACCTATTTTCAGTAGTGGATGGAGAAAGAAAGAAAGATGATTATGGTGATATTTCCTCTTGAACTCACACATGAATTTAACAGCTTCAGAGAATATTAGGAAATCCATTAAGCCGACGGCATCAGAGACGGCGTATAGAGACTAGACTAGACTAGAGATATATCCCCTTTCTGCATGATATAACTTATAACTTAATGAATAATGTTCTCGTCTAAGATCCGGAATAAGGAAATTTGTATGCTTCGTCTGTCATTTATCATGATAATGATTTTATTTTGTATCAAATAAATATTATAGGATAATAAAATTGTATAAAAAGTTGTATTAAAATTTTAAGTCCGAGATAATAACTATGATTGTAACAAAAATTTAAGATTTCATATGTTTTAGGTGATGACGAAAATAATGTTAAAATTGCAACAGTAAAACCACCAGCAAAAAAATTAAAACTTAAACCTCAAAAAATAGAACATATGTCTATGAAGTTAAGTCAACCACAGCATGCCGAAGAATTTAAAGAACCTCAATTCACAAAATTAAAACTCAAATCTACTACAAAAGAACCAAAACACGAAAAACAAATAACTACATTCCCGAAAATTCAATTAAAAAGTCGCATTAAATTGATAAGTAATTGGCCACCAGAAGAAATGAAACCAATCATAACATTCTTAGGAAGTGTTAAGCAAAATGGTGAACTATCAAGAAATATTAAAGAAGCCTCAAAAATAAAGAAAAAGTCATTTAAAATAACACAGCCGGAACTAGTTTACACGGATTTAGAAAAGCCTGAAAATCTAGATTATATTAAGGAAAAAGAAGTAATAGAAAGTACAGATACTGAAGTCAAAGAGGATTTAGAATCACCGCAAGACTTAGAAGAAATTCCAAAAACTAAAACAACTAAAACGTTAGATATCAAAGAGCCTGAAGTGCAATCGGAAATTAAAAAGAAAAAATTGAAACCATTAAAAATTGAGCATAAAATAATGAATGTAGATAAGCCACAATTTGTCGAAGAGATAAAAGGCCCTGAATTTGTTAAGCCGAAATTAAAGAAACCTATTCTAAAAACGAAACAAGAAACTCCTGCAGTAACAATACCTAAAATACAACTTAAAAGTAGAATAAAACACGTAACTGATTGGCCACCTAATATAATAATGCCTCAAATAAGTTTCTTAAATAGTATTCGTCAAAATGGAGAGTTATCACGTAATATTAAAGAAGCGCGGAAATTAAAGAAAAAAGAGATTACAGTTATAAACTTGCCTGATATTGAAAAAACAGAATTGGAGAAACCAATGTACACATCTGAAGATTTTGTTCAGTCCAAGATAATATCAATACCAGATAGTGAAGAAAACGATTTACCTATTGAAGAAGAAAAAATTGAAGATATTCCTGAGGAATTCACCATCTCACCGCGCAGGCCAAGTATTAAGAAACAAAATGAGGAAGTAATAGATGAATTTACTATTAAGAAAAAATTGAAACCTATTCGTAAATCATCAATTACCATCTCTGAAGTAACAGAGCCAGAAAATGTTATATTCAGGCCCAAGAGAACAAAAACCAAAGAAGATGTGGAACAAGAATTTAATATTCAATTAGATTCCTATGCTGAAGAAGAAATATCAATGTCTAGTAAAGTGAAACTAAAACCACAAAGACAACCAACATTTAATGAAGAAAAAGATGAAGCTTCTATTAAATTTTATGAGGAGAGTGACGATAATAATGTAATTGAAATTATAGAAAGTGATGTAGATGAGAACGATACATCAAATATCTGTGTGTCTATAAAGAAGCCAACTAAAAAGCAAAAACAAATAGAAAATATTACAACTGATATTACGATGCGTAAACCGACTTCCTACAAAGAGGATTACATTGAAAACGTTGATTTTATTTTAAAAGACACTCAAGTCCAGGAAGATCAAGAAATAAGCTTCGATGTAAAATCAGGACTTGATAAATTAAGTCAGGAAGATATATCCCTATCCAGCAAAATTAAATTAAAGCCTAAGAAAAAGTTTATTTTATCTGAGGATAGTGACGAAACATCTATCAAAGTGGAAAAAGTAATTGATGATGATTCTCAAGCAGAGGAAATTATCATAAGTGAAGCAGAATCCGAAGAAAATGTGCAAATGATTATTAAAAGAAAACCTAAAAAAACAACGAATTATGAAGTAAGTGACATTGAAGAGTTCAGTTATGAATTAAAACCAAAAAAGAAAGGCGATAATATTTTTGAAGAAGAAAAAGTTACGATTTGCACAAAACGTCCTCTCAAAAAGCCGTCACAGCTTCAAGGTATTTTATTCTGAAATAATGCAAAAGGTCTTGCTTCTTTCAACATATGACTGCAATAGTTGCTTTATGATGTACTAAACTCTAGTTTTAAATTTTCAGCTTAATCAGTTAATGGTAGCGACAATAATATTTAAAATAATTTAAATGACGGTAACAAAGCATGAGTAAAGGTTTAGAGAATTTTATATAATTTTCATATAACAAACATTACATAGAAATGTTTAATAACCTCAAAATACGAAAATGTGAAATGTGTACTTATGTTACCTTAATCCCTTTTACTAGAAAAGTATTTTATTTTTAACTACTTGTACTTTACAGAAGCTGAGGCTTCGATGAGTATAGCTCGAGAGCAGGAATTTCCAGGTATGTTTAAAAAATACTAGAAATGTGTAATAAAAGTTTGTTTTTAATCCTTATTTATAATCTAATAATATATGGACCATTTTTACTAAAACTTAAGGACTCTCTCTAGAGGATTTTGTCCATGGTCACAAGAAATCCAATCCTAATACCAAAAGATGAGTACCCTTAAATTCACCAAGTTTTAATAAATACATTACATAATAAATACATGTCTTATTGTTGTATATCAATATTATTGATATTAGTGTTTTTTTATCATTTCAATAGTCTCACAGATTTTACTGTGATAATGTAAAAATTAATGAGAAACACCGTCGCTACACTGTACAACATACAATACAAATACACCGAGCGTCAAGAGAGAATGTGAAATATTTCATATAATAATTCTTCATCTACAAAAAATATAAGAAATACCTGTGTAATTCTATAAATATAACTATTTAAAAGGCATTTAGATTTTAGATACCTACAAAGTAAATTGTACATCTATTAACTGACTTCAAAAAAAGAAGAGGTTCTCAATACGTCTTTTTGTATGTATATGACACGATCACTCCGCCGTTTGTGAATTAATTTCGATGGTTCTTTTTGTTTGAAAGCTGGTATTACCAATTTGGTCCCATATTAATTTTATTAAGATCTGACAAGCCGTTTTTGAGCTATTCCCAATAATGATTATTTGGTTGATTTAGTTTACCACGATGTAACAATTGTATAGGATGCTTTGGTAGCACACCATTGTATGTCGAGGTCATCTTAATCATCATCCTTTATCCGTCCACTGCTGAACATAGGCCTATGTTCCTTCACTGAACGCCAAGACGACGAATTTCGGAATCGCTAAAAATTAAGATACTTTTGGAGTCGGTGTCGTATTTGTTGCTGTACCTTATCTACCTACCTTGGCTGACACCGACTCCAAATGTAACTATAATGACGTAGTAAGCACAAAGTTTGTACATTAATAGAAGAATAACTTGATTACATTAAGTTATAAGCACAAAAATTAAAGAAACTCAGTTATTTTATTACTTTTTTAGTACTTATTTTATTTTTGAAGTAGGTTTTTATTTTTTATACAAAAAAATATTTTGCAGAAATAGCCTCTTTGCTTCTACTTCTTTGATTACAATCGGCATAAATGTCACATTTATTTATGTACTAGGTAGTCGATAATATAAGTAAAACGAGATCTTACGAACTTACGCCGATATTATAATAACGTAGTACCGTTTCTAATTAACATTTGTTGTTAACATTTTCGTATGGTACCTTTGGTTACTTATACATTTATTACGCTTGCAGAAACACCTAGTGTTCGCTGTGGAGATACGGTATTTGCTGTTTACTCATATGTTGCTGAAACAGATGAAGCTATTAACCTCGTTGAGGGTGAACGGCTATACATATTAGGTAAAGTTATTTTATTTATTATTATATTCAGTGTTGTGTGATAAACTATATAAATTTATGATTTAATTAAGGTTTAATCTTATTTCATGTTTTATTATAAGTATTAAACTTATAATACTATGAAATAACATTTATTATATTCTATTTACTGAGATTCTTAGAATATTTATGAAAGCGATATTGATTAAATATTTGCCTGAATTTCAGAAACAACCAACCAAGATTGGTGGTTTGTCAGAAAACATCTTACAGAAGAAAAAGGTTGGGTACCAGCACAGTATCTGATGGATGAAACTAATTACACTCTTTATCTTCAAAAGAAACTGAATGAAAAAATTGATAAACTGCCAGTTTTTGAAAGTATGTATTTTATTTTATGTTTATTTTCAGACAAGTGTTTTAATAATCGTCATCTTATTATATTTAATGTAAAATTAATTATTATTAAATATTCACAACCACATTATAGTAATAAAATTAAATTGCTATAACTTTATTTTTTCAATCATATTAAAAACTATAGTTACTTAATTTTTATTTTATTTTAATTTTTCTCATCTTATATTTTAGAACCAACCTCTGAAGAACAAGCAATCGCTCCTATATTTACTGAAAAGCTAAGACCCAAGCACACTCCAGATGGATCAACGGTGCAATTCGAATGTCAAGTAGAAGGTTATCCAAGACCCCAAATTACTTGGTTTAGACAAACGGCTATAATTAAGCCATCACAAGACTTCCAAATGTATTATGATGACGATAATGTAGCAACGCTGATAATAAGAGAAGTTTTCCCGGAAGATGCAGGTACTTTCACTTGCGTTGCTAAAAATGCTGCTGGTTTTGCTTCAAGTACGACAGAATTGGTCGTCGAGGCTCCACTTTCTGACCACGGGTCTGAAATGACATATCTATCACGTAAAAGTTTGTCAAGAGAATCATCCTTAGCAGATATTTTAGAAGGTATTCCTCCAACATTCTCAAAACGTCCTAAAGCACAATACGTCGATGAAGGTTCTCAAATTTTCTTAGAATGCAGATTGGTTGCTATACCAGAGCCTGATATTGTATGGTTTTTCAAAGGAGAAGAAATCGTCTCTAACGAGAATGTTTCAGTAGCTACAGAGTCAGATATGCATATGTACTGCAGTGTGCTTAAAATATCAGATGCCAAAAAATTCCAAGAGGGTACATATACTGTGTTGGCAGTCAACAGAGAAGGCGAAGCAAGTTTACCAATTGTCCTTAAAATTAAAACAGGTGAAAAAGAGAAACCTCAAGTAATAGAGCCATTAAAGAACATGACAATAAGAGAAGGGGAGAGCTTTGTTCTCACAACTCAAGTTGTAGGAAATCCGGTTCCACAAGTAACTTGGTTTAAAAATAATAAACCCATTAAGTCTTTGCCACAGAAATCTGACGGAGAAACTCATTCTGTAACAATTCTTAAACCAAAGAAAGGCAAAGATGATGGAATATATTCTCTCAAAGCTAAGAATTCTGAAGGAACTGCTGAAACAAGTGCTGTAATAACGATAGAAGGTATTTTTTTGTCCTAAACTAGAAAAAATGTTGTTTGTTTACTGCATTGTTTACTTATTTTTTTTTTCTTTCAGAGCCTACAGAAGAAAATGCTGAACCACCACTCTTTATTAATCGCTTCCAAGAAATTACTGTTAAAGAAAAGGGAACTATAACATTAAGGGCTAAAGTAACAGGTAATCCAGTTCCATCTATAACTTGGTATAGAAACAATGAAATTATTTCACCATCTGAAACAGTAACTCAAATGTTTGATGGAGAAAATATTACTCTAACAATAGTTCATGTGGATTCTGAAATTGATTCGGGAGACTATAAATGTGTTGCATCAAATAGTGCTGGTAAAGCTTCACACGGTGCCCGTGTTACTATAGATGTAGATAAAGTAATATTTGTCAGAAAATTAAATAGCAAGTATGAAGTCGAAGAAGGGCAAGTTGTTATACTAGAATGTGAAACATCTCATACTGTTTCTACAAAATGGTACCACAATAATAAGGAATTAAGTGGTATGGACCACAGAGAAATTATCCAAGAAGGCCGGATACATAAATTAAGAGTGAAAAAATCTAAGTTGACTGACAACGGTACCATTAAATGTATTGTCAAAGATCAAGAAACCAGCACTAATCTATCAGTACATGAAACTATACCTGAATTTGTACGAAAACTGCAAGACTGTGAAATAAAAGAAAAGGATGTTGCTATTTTAGAGGTAGAAGTTAACTCTGAAACCGCTGATGTAATTTGGGAAAAGGATGGAGAAATAATTAAATCTAAAAATAATAAGTATGAATTAGAAAAACGTGGAAATGTTAGAAAATTGTTCATTCGAAACACTTCTGTACATGATGAAGGGGAATACACCTGTAAACTGCGTGATGATGAATGTACTGCCGAAGTTACAGTAGTTGAATTACCACCAGAAATTATATCAAGATTGCAAGATCAAAGAGTCAGCAGAGGAAATAAAGCTACATTTGAAATAGAATTGACCAAGGGTGATGCTTTGGTAAGATGGTTTAAAGGGGAAATTGAAATTCAGTTCTCAAATCATATTCAACTAACCATAGATGGTAAGAAACAAAAATTAAAAATTTATGATTGTGAAATGATTGACGCTGGTGAGTACACCTGTGTAGTAGGCAGTGACAAATGTACAGCAAAACTAGTAGTTGATGAACCATCTATTGATTTCACAATACGTCTACCAGAAAGTGTGTCTGTACTAGCAAATAGTGATGCATATTTGACAGTCGAAGTTCCGGACGAAAAGCTCGAAGTCACTTGGTTTAAAAAGAAAGTTACAATTATTGACTCCGAAAAATATACAATAATATCTGACGGACGTAAAAGAACGCTTATAATCCGAAAATGTTCTGAAGAGGACCAGTGCGATTATTCGTGTGTATGCATTGATGCCAAGACTTCAACGAAATTGAAAGTAAATGGTAAGTTTTTAAATTATAATTTATTCATACGTAAGGAATAAGAGATAATATAAATAATATGTTTGTCGTACGTTTTCTAATACTTAAGATAAAATATATTTTTGTTTCAGTTATCGAATTTGCTCCAAAGATAGTTGAATATAAGAAAGAATACAAAATAACGAGGGGTAACGATGTAACAATAAGTGTACACTACGAAGCTAATCCCCAGCCAAATGACGAATGGGTGGTAAACTCAAAAATTATCAAAAAATCTAAACATACAAAACCTTCTATTGATTCAAAGTGCGCAAGCTTAACTATCAAGAAAATAGAAAATGCTGATTTAGGTTCATATAAACTAAAACTTGAAAACAACTGCGGAAGTGTTGAAGTAGACATTGATGTTATTGTAATGGGTAAGTTAATTTGTTTTATTATTACTTTTTTTTTTAATTTAGAATGCTCTACATCACACACCGAGAGGATCAGCAAGTGTATATGAGGATGCAGAATGATACCTAGAACGCCTTTCTACATCACTGCTCAGTAATATTTTGGGTACTCGTAAAAGTTGTACATACATATTATAAATTGTATATCGCTGAAGTAAATTAAATAATGTTATTTAAAACGAAAGAGAGAAAAAAGCGTTCCATCTAAACACGAATCTACACGAGACCTCTAAAATTCGGGATCGTATATCGACATAAAAACAAGGGCACACGCACATAGTCGAAACTTGCCGAACAGGACTTCTATACTCTTGTATAATTTTGCTAAAAATGCACGTGCTTTATAATGAAAAGTATTGGCATGATAATTTTATAACCTGATACTGATATAATAGATAAATTAATATCAATTTCCATATGCAGCTACTAATACTATAATATTATTATATTATGCCCTTACTAACTTAACCCATATTTTTTAGATTTACCATCAGCACCAGGAATACCTAACATACTTGAAATTAAAGATACCGCAGTAAACATTTTCTGGTCAGAACCAACTAGTGATGGTAATTCAAAAATAGTAAGCTACATCCTTGAATATCAGGAAGAGAATACAACAGAGTAAGTAGATTTATCTTTAATTATATTAAGTATTTCAATAACTTAATCCTGTTCTAATATATTATTGGTATTGCGAAATTTCAGGTGGTTTGCAATTGAAAACATAACGAAAACCCAGTATTTTGTAGAAAATCTGAAAACAAAATGTTTATATAGATTCCGGGTTTTAGCAATTAATGAAGTAGGAGTAAGTGAACCTTCAGATGCTACAGAATTCATCTTAGTGCAAAATATAACTAAAGGCCATGCGCCTTCAGTAGAAAAGCCACTTACAGATTTAATTGCTGAACCAAATGAAGAGATAGAATTAAATTGCATATTTGGTGGTATTCCTGAACCTAAAGTCTTGTGGTTTAAAAATGGTAAACAGCTAAAGACAGCAAAGGCTGCATACATAAATAGAGTAGCTACTTTAGCAGTATCTGTCACGGAATCTGCAGAGGGTGAATACACTTGTAAAGCTGTAAATGAACACGGAGAAATTGAGACATCGTGCACATTAGAAATTCAACAAAAACCTATTATAACAGTTAGTCTTAATGAAATAGATCAAAGGATCAAAGTTAATGAAGAATGGTGTGTAAACGCTTTGATAATAGGAATACCGAAACCTAATATAGTTTGGTATAAGAATGGTGTAAATATACACGATGACAGAAATGTAAAAATAAAAACGGAAGAAACTAATAGCTCTATCAGAATAACACGATTGGAAAGATATCACACTGGAAAATATACGATTGAAGCAAGAAATAAAGCTGGATCAACTTCACAAGAACTTACTCTTAGAGTATACGGTTAGTACAATAATATTACTTATAAAAGATTTATTATTAACGCAGGACGCAAAACAAAATACGTAGTGAACTGTTTCATATCTATTTCATGGGATCAATATAATTATATGTTACATATATTTCCAACATGGTGATTGATAGTGTAATCGATAATATTTTCATTTTAAAAATGTTTTATAATTGTTATAAGTTTTATGTACTTAAATTGGTTGAACACATAAACTTCTTAGATATATGCCTAATTATAGATGACACTCTGCGCCGTCGGAAGTCTAAATCACCTCACGAAGAATATCTGGGTAAAAATATGATCATCATGATAATGTGACGTATAAAAAATACATTTTGTGACCCTTCAACAAATGTCAGTACTATGTTAGCAGAGTCCTACATTTTTTCTGAATTTGCACCTATAGTCCTTTCCCCTTTTTTCTTTGATAACATAAATTATATATATATATTATATACAATGAGTAACAAATGAAAAAAAAACTGTTTTAGAGAATATTGTTCTTATTCCACTTGAACCTCAGTTTTATCGTTCTGCCGTAGAATATTGGTTCTTATGAAACCTACACTATTGTAGGTATAAAATACTCACAGGAACGTTTTATAATATCTATTTTACAATATAAAGTTCCAAAATAATTCTATTGAAATAAACTTCATAAAGTAGTTCCTTTCGACGTGAAAGGAACTACTTTATGAAGTTATTTCTATGATAAAAGGCGCTAACTATGATTCTACCAAAATAAATCCAAATAAGCATGGGCAAACATTCTATATAATATGTCTTGCAAAGTATAAAATGATATTTCTTAAATAAATAAATTTTGCAATATTTTTTTCTTGAAAGAGTTTTAAAAAATGTGACTAACGCACGCTATCGTTTACGAAACACAAATTAAATGTAAGATTATTCTGTAGATAAACCAAGCAAGCCAGAAGGTCCTGTAGTTATGAAAGAAATAAGCAAAGACTCAGTTACAATTGAATGGAAGCCTCCTTTGGATGACGGTGGCATCGAATTAACCAAATACGCTATTGAAAAGCATGAACCAGATAATAATGAATGGGTAAAGGTTGCTGATGTGGATAAAGATGTAGACTCATATTGTATTCAAAACCTAAACGACAATAATGAATACATGTTCCGGATTATGGCACAGAACCCTATCGGAATATCTGAGCCTTTGGAAAGTGAACCTATTATAATTAAGACTGCGTTAGGTAAGTGTTATTAAATGTTGTATATTATATTCCTTTTTAAGTTATTATCTATACTAATATTATAAAGCTGAAGAGTTTGTTTGTTTGTTTGAACGCGCAAATCTCAGGAACTACTGGTCCGATTTGAAAAATTCTTTCAGTGTTAGACAGCCCATTTATTGAGGAAGGCTATAGGCTATATAACATCACGCTGTGACATATAGGAGTTGAGTAACGCGGGCAAAGCTGCAGGCAACAGCTAGTTAATTATATAAATTATGTTTTATATATAATAAAAATAGTGCCATTAATTTTAATAAGATGAGCTCTACAAAGAAGTACAAGTAAACTATACATTATGCTTATAAATTTTATTTTACAGACGTACCATCGCCTCCAGTAGGACCACTGGGCTTATATGGCATTAATGATGACTCCATAATAATCACGTGGTCCCCTCCAGAGAGGAATGGAGGATCTGCCATATTAGATTACTCTGTTTATATTAACAAGGACAATAAAAAGTGGGTGCACGCTGCAACGGTATCTGAAACATCTGCAAAGATTGATGCCTTAGTTGCAAATTCGACGTACCAGTTCAGAATATACGCCAGAAATGAAATAGGAACTAGTACACCTTATGAATCGGATGAGAAAATTACCATAGGAAAGACGCTAAGTAATATTTTTTCTTTATTTTTACACTTACATTTACGATATCCGAATTTTCTGGTTAGACATTTTATAAGACAATTCGGGTGATTAGGAAATACAATAAAACTAACTTATTGTGTTGCTCTGAAAATATAGAAAAACGACATTTAAGATAAGCATCTACATATCAGCATCGTGCGCATCGCATTAAACGAATTGCAGTATTATTTGTATATAAAGTAGCACTTAGTGCAATCCATACGGTGCGGATCAGAGGACGCACTTAGACTTTCTATACAAAGAATACTTCTGTGATGTGTACGATGCGGACATGTGGACGATTACCTTTAAATTTATTCGCAGCTTTGTCAATTTCCTTTTACAAATACTGAATTATCAAAAATGACACAATATTATAAAACATTAGGTATATAAAAAAGAATTCAAAGCAACGTAATAAAAAGGTCTAATCACTAAACATAATATAATTTACGATATCTAAGTTATATTAAAATTTGTCGAAAATGCAAAAAAATATATAATAAAAAAACCGTTAGACGATTTTAATTGGAATATATTAATCAAACTTTAATATTTACTTCCACAGCACCACCATCTCAACCTAGAAAGTTTGCAGTGAAGGAGATGACGTCAAGATCTGTGACTTTACTATGGACTGCGCCAGAAAGCGATGGTGGAAGTGTCATAACAAGTATGTTAACCTTTAAAATTAATCTGAACACAAAAAATGTGCACTGTTGAGTAATGTAACTACCTAGCTCATCTCCTCCGCGACGCACCTTTGCTGTGTTCCAGAAAAGAATAAGGGCAAGACAAGCTACGTTTACTTACCTGTTTAACCTATTGGGGACTGTGGGCACTGGTATAACAGGGCACCGACGTAAACCATAATTTTGAGATCTGTGAACCTGATTTTAGGACTAGAGAAGAGTAAGCTACTACTAGGCACAGTATTGCCTAGTAGTGGCTTACCTAATAAGATATTGTAATCAAAAATAAATCATGTTCTGATAAAAATAATGAAGTCCCATAGATCGGGGGCCCTGTGCACATGCCCAGAGTGTCCAATCGGAAAGACGGGTCTGGGGACAGGCAGACATTTCTGGCATCTAGAAATACAATATTGCGGCTCTAGGAAATGGAGTGTCGAGCTGCCTGTTAGGAGAATATGCGTTAGTGTTCATAGGCGGCATTTATCACTTACCATGTGGATCGTCCAACAATTTTATCTGCTGAATGCATTTTCACAATCTTTTTTCAGACTACATCATAGAGTACAAGACTGTAAAAGGAAAGACATGGTCGAAGCTGATAACTGTAGGAGGATCAGTATTTGAACATTGCATAGAGAATATCAAGGAGAAAGATGAAATCATCTTTAGGATATCAGCAGAAAATGCCATAGGTATTAGTTTACCTGCTGAATCGCAGAAAGTGCGATTAGAAAAACATGCGAGTAAGTATGGTTAATATATGATAATATTTATTATTCCTTCTTAATAAATCGCTTCGTTCCTAGGTAAAATACCTAAGAACGAAGCAAACCTTCAGACAGTCAAACAGACATTTCATTTATTTCTAAACGACTTCAAAAAAGGAGGAGGTTCTATCAATTAGACTGTATATATTTATAAATCATGATTAGGGATCGCATGAATAACAATCTTCACTTGGATATTCATATTAATTTTGACATCGTAGGCAGACACTTTCATTCATTAGGTGTTAGTACATTACTGTGAACTATATTATAATATGTGACTATGCTAATAATAAAACCAAAGTTTGTTGGAATTCGTTAATCTCCGGAACAATATTAAAAAAAACAGTATTTTATAGCCCACTTATTGAGGAAAAGATTCTTTTTAATAATGGGGTTCGTGAAACTAAAGGAACAGCTAGTTACTATAATATGTGTAGAGAATCTGTGATCTATAACATAGGGTACATTCCCTCGAAGAGACTCCAAGACTCCCAAAGAGTTAGAGGCTTTTAAGTCAATTTTGTTATACCTTTACCTACCTTTATAAATAATCACATGGATTCATTCAGCTATATTGTAATTCCAGCTGTGCCATCACCTCCGACTGGTCCACTTGAAATTCGTATGATTGGCAATAACATAGTGACTACCGCGTGGGGCACACCCGAATGGGATGGTGGAGCACCACTACTGGGATACAACATCGCCATCCGAGATGTTACCAAAACGATGTGGATGGAGGTTGGCAAGGTCGATGTACACAACCTCAAGTTCAATATAAGAGACCTCAATGAGAATCATACGTACATGATAAGAATTTTCGCGAGGAACGAAATAGGCATGAGCGAGCCACTAGAGTCGGATGAACCTTTCAAGGTTATTCCAAGCACAGGTAAGAATATTTTTAGATTTTTTCTTTAAGGGGTACAAAGGTGTAATGTATATGCTATAGAGTGTAAGAAGTGTGAGATTTGGAATAGTTAGGGACTAGGGTTTATATGGGGCACATTCTAGTAGGTATAGATTTTTTGGTCCATGTTGGATACGAATAATGTGGAGAAGGCTCCATTTTTTAAGCAAAGGAGACCGCTTTCATTGAACGTTCATATGAACGTTCAATGAAAGCGGTCTCCAGCTTATAATGATGATGATGTAATAAAAATTTAATATAAAAAAAATCTACATTTTAAATATTTTTAAAATCTATCATAGGACATGGCACATTTATTTTATATACGTTACTGTCTCTGTGGCCTTAATATCTTGAGTCTCAGCATAGACAAAACATTTATGGTAGTCGGTGACCTCTTAGTATAAGGTTGCTCATATAATTAGTTTTACTTACAAAAATAACCTTATAATAATATACATAAAGTAATAATTGTATATTATAAGCTCCTTACTCTAAACGCACTGTATAAATCGAAATAGGTGCATGTTAACAAGTGGTTTACAAAAGTGATATGCGCATGTATCCGGTGGGAGGGAAGGGGAGGGTGGCTGTGCCGCGCTCCCAGCTGCATGGGTACCACCATCTTGCTTGTTTCTCCCGTGAAACAGCTTTGCTGTGTTTCGGAGAGAAGGGCAAGACAGGCAGTGTAATTACTGGCACCGAGACTTAACATCTTATGTCTCAGGATAGGCAATACATAGATGAGTTGCTGGGCTCGTTCCAGGTAAACTAGTTTATGTTCATGGGTGACGTCGACCACTTACCATCAGGTGGCACGCTTGCCAGTTTGCCTATCCAACTAACATAAAAAAAATGTATACGTCAGAATAGGTGCTGGAAATCTTAAAGACGTGGTTCCACCGCGGCACACGTAAAAGCTACAAATATCAATTGCAAGAAAATTACAATTAATGTGTCGCGTGTCCGTGGATTGCAGTGGAAAGACAACAAACATTTTTTTGCAAAGCGAAACTTGACAAACCTCTCATTGCGCTGCGGTGGAGCCGCGCCCTTATGCTTCGATATGAATACTTTTTTAATTAAAATAGGCTACTACTTGCAAGCAATCATTATAGCACATAAATACTTTTCCTAGATTCGCAAGCAGACGAAGAGCCGGGTGAGCACACGGAGCTGACTGAGCCTACGTCATTCTCACAAACCACCACATCTTGGCTCCGAGAACACAACATGGATGCTGACATTCGCTCCTACGCCCGTGGCTCCCTCTTACGCCGCGACGAATACTTCTTCAGAATATGGCATTACGCGAAACAACTATTCAAGTGACCATAACATATACCAAAAAACTGACCTGTGATATTTCTTAACAATGCGAATCAGCTTTTAAAAACTCCGTTACATTTTTACAAAATTAAAATTACATGGTCATTTGTAAACGTAATCTTACAATATTTGTATGCGACCAAAATTATAGTTTTAATATTATGTAACACGATGGAGTTTTCCAATTCGATTCCAAAAATAGTTTGCGGATAGTATTTATATTATCGTTTTGACAGAGCGTCTACTTATGCTCTGTTGTTTCTTTTATATTCGATTTTATTATTACCTTAGTTGAAAGTATTTATTTTAGATAAGAGAAATCCTATTTATTAATTTATTACAATAGAATAAAATCTGATCAATATATTTTTGTCTCAATCAATATTAAATGGGAGACGTTTTAAATATAGGTGCAAATATTTATTCGAGAAATTGAATGAGACAATTATATCTTTGATCAGTTTTTGTTTGTACGAATGTTTATAATAAAACAATTATTCAATTAAAACCTGCTTTTATTCTTTCTTACACTTTTTGTACTTTTATGCTACTACAAACCTAAGCAGTAAGAAGTAGTGCCAAGCTGCTATGCAGACGACTTGGGCCGGCACGACCGGGGTGGTACCTCTTGCTCACATAATACCGGCGTCAAGTGACAGCTTTACTGGCGTGTTTCGTGGGGTTCGTGAGTTTCCGGTGGCCCATTGGGGGGATAGGGAAAAGGAAGGCAACACATCTGCATAATCTCTGGTTGTGCAGATGTGTATGGGCGGATGCGCCGTAAGCGAAAACACCTCACCTTCCGTCTGACACAAGTGCTCACCGGGCATGGTTGCTTTGGTGAGTAACTGTGCCGAACGGCCCGCAGGGAGCCCTTGACAGTGTGTAACGATTGTGGCGCGGCGGTGGACTCAGACGCTGGTCTGAGTCCACTGCCGCGCAAGCACACACTCTAGGTGTGCCCGAGATGGGCGGCGCTGCGTCACAGTCTGACATCAGTCATCGGAGGGGACTTATCTCTGCCGAGCGTCATCATCGCGATGCTCGCTGACGACGATACCTAGACGGCGATGGTCTCCTTCTGCGAGGCAGTAATGTCCCAGAAGGAGGTCGACAAGCGGGTGAGAGAGGAGGCCGCCGACGAGGCCTCCTCCCGCGGGCGACGAACGGGGGTACGCTATTGAATGCGCCTCCAGTAACGCCTCTGTGTTCGTGTCGGGCACCGAACATGTCTATAGCTTTGCTGAAATGTGACTTCTAATTATTTTTATAACATTTATTCAGAAAAGAACACGAAACATTACTGTTTTCATGACACCTCCAATTATTATCACATTCCTCCACTATGAATGCATATATAATGCATATTCATTGCTACTTAGGAGGAATTCGCTCCTGTTTGTTTAATTCTGCCGTGAAACAGCTTTACTGTGTTTTGGAAAGAAGGGCAACACAGGCAGTATACTGGCACCGAGACTTAACATATTATGTATGACGATAGGCAACAGTTGAATGATTTGCCTGGGTTAGTTTCAAGTAAGCTTGGTATTGAAGGGCAATGCTGCCCACTTACCATCACGTGGTTCGTCTGGCCGTTAGATTTTCCGACTAACATTTTTAAAATAGGCTGGTTTTCTTACCAACGGTTTGTATCTACAAATGTAATTTGGAAACGGAGTAATATTTAAAAAGGGCCTATAGGGCCCATGGTACCATGATTAGGCATATGAAGGTCCCTAGCCTGCATTGCCTTATGGTACAGCCCTATACATAGGGATAGATCGTCTTCCTAGTTAAGTATTATGAAAAAAATTGTGTGTTTTTACCATCCAAAATTATGAGCATCCAAAATACCCTCCAAAGTCAGAAATTCAGTCATTCAGTACTTTTCGAGCCCCTTTGATTGTTGGTCTGAATTTTTACAGAAGATATTACATCAAATACCGATTTGGTCACATCATCTATTTCATCATCGTCATCGACCCTTTATATGTCCCATTGCTGGGCACGTATCCGAGTTGACTCCTCCACGGAATCGGCAAGGAGGGAATCATTTCCGTCCTTGTCGATGGCTCAAGCCACAGCTATGCGCTGACCCAATGGTATTGATGAACTTCACAAGATTTTTGATCTCATCCAAGTCCTTATCGACTCATGAAATTAAGAATAATTCATCTAAATTAATTATTATATTCTTAAATAATTATTAGTGTAAAAGAATAAGGTAAAGGGACAAATAAAAGAACATTTTAAGTACTCAATTATTTAATAATATCAAAGATTTGACTTACAGATAGTGAAATGAAATTGTAGCTATATTTTATTAAGAATACAATTCAGTATTTTAAAGATAAATTGTACTGTTATATTGTTTGCTAAATTTACCTCTAATATAAGTAATCAATGAAATAAAAATTACCATTGACTATTTTGGCACTATTACATAAATTAGAACCATTGAACAAACACTTAATATTACAATTAAACATGATCATTATCTATCATAATCATCTTTGGTGGATGATTTACTGACGATTTCGGCGACCTGAAATAAAGATAATACAAAGAATTTTAGATTTAGAACTCTTAAGAATCTTTGGTTTCATTGGACGCGTTCGGATAAGTGTGCGTTCACGTCCTTTAATTTCATTGGCTTTATTATTACAAATACAATACAAGCAATTCAACTTGGACGTACTGAATTTACTCGTACCTATGAGTGACGTCACACAGTGCTTTAATATGCGAAATGATTGATGAGCATGCTCATAAGCCTAAAATTAACTTCTGCCACCCAAATGCACCGACAAGCGCTATATTTTATGACTTGAATTGACTGAAAATCGTTTCTATAAGCACTTAGAATTGAATATCTGTGGAAAGTAGGTGGGCAAACTTGAAAGATGAGAGACACTATCAGTTCATGGATGCTATTATCAAAATCGTTTAAAAGATAAATCACCTCTTAAGACTTTGACTATTGTAAATAATGATTTTACCTTTTTTTTCTTTTACGCCGGGAAATGCTCTGAGGCATGCCACTGGGAAGTGGGTCTACCCAGGCGGGTATGTGGGACACGCTGCGCCCGAATGATGGTAAGGTGGACGCAGCTCTACCCACTAAAACCCGGCGATTGCCACCAATGTCGCCTTTGGTGAGGTGCCCCGGATCTATTGAGCAAACAGGGCACCTCGACGACTAATCAATCCCTCATGGGACCGACGCCACTTCCACAGAGGGGTTGTCCCGCACCACAAAACTACCCCTCCCAACGTCAGGACAGTGCAATTGGGGTGAGGTTCCCACCCTCGCCCGATGTCCCAGTGCTCTTATGTCCCCTCTCTTAAGAGGGGTACAAAGAGTACCTCCCTCGGCTCAATTTGCTTTGCCCAAGATGCTGGGCACACCCTAGGCTACTGTGCCCCACCACCACGACAAGGCTTGAACCATGGTGGGGATGATCATTTTACCTGGCTTCACCAGGGTTATGTCGATTCGAATCTTTTTATGTGTGTATATTTCTTTAGCATGTTACCTGAACGGCTCCATCTACTCTTCAACTAAAATTTAGTAATTTTTTTATTTATATATTAGCATCGTTATATACGTGAGAGGGAAACTGAGCATATTAAAACTATTATAAAAATGGCGTATTTTTGGTGCCAAATATTTTCTACGCTGCTTTTTTTAGGGTTACGTACCCAAAGGGTAAAAACGGGACCCTATTAAAGAAAACCTTGCTGTCTGTCTGTCCGTCTGTCTGTCACGAGACTGTATCTCAAGAACTGTATTTCTGTTGCCGCTATAACAGCAAATACTAAAAACAAAATAATATTAATATTTAAGGGGGGCTCCCAAACAACAAACGTGACATTTTTGCTAGTATCTATAATATAATATAACACTACGGAACCGTTCGTGCCCAACCAGATGCCAGGAGGCCGTGTGGTCGCAGACTGCACGGTTGGCGGGGGGCAGCCCCCCACTTTTATAAACCAAAAGTGAGCCAAATGGGCTCACACTAATCCGATGTAGCATTAGGGCCTTCGGGCCCTTAGCATAGATCCATCCGAATAAAAAAACCTTTCGTGCGCGAGTCCGACTGGCACTTGGCCTTGGTTAATTTCAACCACTATGCCTGTTGCTCTAAATATCCTTACCCTTGTCTTTGCTCGCTTTAACTTGCTTGTTCTTGTTGCATTTCTTAGTGACGCGCCTGCTCTGGTCACAGGTTGGGTCACTGTTGGCCTTCAACATGTCAGTCCTGGACATCTCGCCGTTGGGGCTGCATTCACTCCATGATGACTTTTCATAGCGGCAAGCTGTCCAAATTTGTCAAGTTTAGAACTTTCAAACTAATACAAGAAAAAAAGATACGCAGACGATACATATTATATTATTATTTTAAGATGATACATCTACGTGCGCCTTGGCAGTACCGAAAATGAACTCAAATGACATGTCTGCGAACGCCATTATGCTGTGTATACAAGGTTGATAAAAGCGAGAGGTATTAAATTAAACTACATATACTACACATGCTTGTGGTTAATCCGAAACTATAAAAAATAGTTTGAGAGCAATAAAAAAAAAAAGTTTTTCAAAGAACTTAAATACGTGAATAGTCAAAGTAAAACGTAAAAACTCTTTGTAAACCTTTGTAAAATGTCCTTCGAATCTAAAAGGCAACGTCGCATAGCACGTTGCGTCTCACCGGGTCGAACAAACCGGAGCGGCTTTAAAACTTTAAAAATATCCTGTGACTAAACTATTGATTCTATTGGTCTAAGTTTTGGTGTGTAGACTGAAAATTGTACATAGTATACATTGTTTAATTTAATGCCTCTCGCTTTTATCAACCTTGTATGTGTGTATGCCATATTTGTGTGTATACTATATTTCTATATTTTATTGCATCCTTCGTTGTAGATATTTACTAATTATGAAGCCTAATATTAACACAGATGTTTTACATCTGACGGACATCCCGTAACGATCGCCTTTTTTATTTTTCTTATTTGAGTAACTTATTGATTTATTAGATTTTTTTATATCATAGGAGGGCAAACGAGCAGTCGAAGCCTTTTGGGTATCGATACCTATAAACATCCGCACAACCAGAGATTATGAAGATGCGTTGCCCTCCTTTTCCCTATCCCCCCGAAATGGGACATCGGAAATTCATAAACCGCTCGAAACGCGACAGAATAGCTGTTCCTTTACGCCAGTATTATGTAACGAGAGGTCGTGCCGGCCCTTTTTGTATTGTTTTTTTTGTATTTGTTAGAGTTTCATCTAAAATTTTAAAAGGTCTTTTATAATTTCTTCCAATACCCTTTTTGCATTTCTTCTGGATGGTTTTGGTGCGCTCACAGCTCGTCGGGTCACCTTTCTTTAATGTCAAGGTCCTTGATCGTATGTTCGTCTTGGAGTCGCAGTCCGTCCAAGACCCCCTCACGTAACGACAAGTCTCTGCAACAGTAGATTGTATTAATAAGATTCAACTTCAGCCGAATCATTCACTAGAAATCCAATGCAAGAATGACTTATTGATTTAGTTTATTTTTATCTCGGAGATGCAATGAAAACAACATCTTCAAGTCTTTATTATAATGACAATTCTGTGAAGTGATTAAATTGCACTTTTTTTTTTGCCTTAGGTATTCTTTACTAGGTGTTACCCTTACAGTTACCGTTACAGCTTCGCCTGCGTTAACGTAAAATACCGTAGCCGGACCATCACAAGGAACTATCAAAATCAGTTCAGTGGATCCAGTGATCCCTACAACCTCACAAACTCACAAACTTTACCTCTTTATAATGACTAAAGATTAATTTCATTTTCTATCTGAATTTTATTTTCTCTCAGTTCTCGATTGTTGGAACATACGTTACAACAACATAGCCATTGATGTATGATTGGGAGATGAGACGTATATACAGATCACAGATTGGTTGAATTGCTATTACATCAGTGACAAATCACTGACCAGTTTCTGAATTTTATGGCTTGCATTACTACTCTATCTGGTTATATGCTTGATGGCTAAATTTTACAAACGTTTATCGTTTCTCATTCATCAATCATTGAGATATCTTTACCTTAAACTCAACGTACATGAAACATTAGACGAAGGTCATGTAACCTACTTTACGCAGGATATATCCAGAATATAAATATATACCTACATAGGTTTCAAGATATTGCGGAAGAATAGTAAACCGCGTTTGCGGTCGAGTTATATACAAGTATACAATACATATAAAGAAATAATTATTGACATTTGTAATAGAAATTAATGTCATACGAAATCGTCTTTGACTTATGCACAGGTGGGTTAGCCAGAATGTCATTCTATAATCGTAAATGCTATAGAAAACTAATAAATGTAAGGAAATGGCATTTTACATCGATAAATCGCGTGTTCTTAGTTGTCATTTCCATTCATTTATTAGTTTTCTACTAGCGTTTGCGTTTGTAGAATGGCATCTTGGCTAACCGACCAGATCTATGTTACAAAATATAAAACAATACTTATCTAATCTTAAAATTATTAATTTCACTGCCTTTTTAACCGACTTCAAAAAAAAGAAAAGGTTCTCAATTCGTATGTATGTTTTTTTGTATGTATGTGACACGATTACTCCGCCGTTTGTGCATGGATTTCGATGGTTATTTTTTGTTTGAAAGCTGGTGCTTCCAATTTGGTCCCATGCTAATTTTATAGAGATCTGACAAGCCGTTTTTTAATTATTCACAATAATGCCTATTTGGTTGGTTTCTTTTACCTCGATGATATGCTGATATGCTCATTTTATTACTTGGCGATGTAGATTGCTACATCGCCAAGTAAATGATACTTTGTTAGCACACCATAGTATGTCGCGGTCATCGTAATCATCATCATCATCATCGTCCTTTATCCGTCAACTACTGAACATAGGCCTCTCTGAATGAACGCCAAGACGACGAATTTCGGAATCACTAAAAATTAAGAAATAAAAATATTTTACAAAAAATTAAAACCGACTTCAAAAATACTAAACCAAAAAGTAATAAAATAACTGTGTTTCTTTAATTTTTGTGCTTACAACTTATAATCAAATTAATCTTCTACTAATGTACAAACTTTGCGTATAATAACCACGTCATTATAGTTACAAAAGTATAATGACGTTACCGAATTGACTTAGATTTACAGCCGTATCCTGATTGATATTTATTATTATTTTATAGCCTAAGTTATTTCCTATAACATCAGCTGCCAGTGAAGGTCCCGTCCAAATAGGCCCAGCCGTTTCAGATATTAGCCGGAACAAACTGACAGACTGACAGATAAAAAAATTGAAAATTGTTTTTTTATGTAAGTGCATTTAGTATGAAGCTGTTATAGTCCATCGGGGCAGACATTTAAATAGAAAAAAAACCGGGGAGCGATTTTTTTTAAATGTCGGGATGGGTGGTTGGAAGTATAAATCTCGACTTTCTAACTAATCCCGGTAAAGGATTCGCCGCCATCTTGTTTTAAAGTTAAATTTTTTCGTTTTTCTGAAATAACTCGTTAATTTTCAACTTTAGAGCAAAAATGGCAGTATCCGTAAAGTGCCGTAAAGTGGGCCTCAAGTGCTCTGTTTTATGTCTGCACTGCAGCGGAGAGACGTGTGAAAATGTAACAAACATAAGGGATCTCCTGCTGGAGGAAGACTACGATATTGATCCTAGCGTAAAACTGATAATGACCAAACTTGTGAGAAATTAAATTTAAGAGTTATTTCAGAAAAACGAATAAACTTTAAAACAAGATGTCTGCGAATCCTCTACCGGGAGTAGTTAGAAAATCGAGATTTATACGTGGTTGGACCACCTCCCCCGACGTAAAAAAATAAAAAATTTCCCCCCGGATTTTTTTTCTATTTCAGGCTAGTTTTATGTCTGCCCCGACTGGACTATTAATTTGAAATTACAAATAGACACTTCAATTTTATTTTAAATATAGATTGGCGGCGGCATGCGTGTTGGGTGGGAGTGGCAAGGAACCGGCCGTCTTGGCATTCATTGAGGGAGGATTCATGGCTAGAGGCTGATAATGATGATGATGATGTTAGATTGGTGGAGGTATCTAACCTGTCGGTGGGGCTCAGTAGCCTAGGGTGAGCCCGGTACCTTGGGCGAAGCTAATTGAGCCGAGGGGGCTCTTCGTACCCCTCTTATAAGAAGAGGGGACTACTAGCTTAACAGATCCGGGGCACCTCTCCAAGGCGGCACTGGTGGCACTCGCCGGATTTTAGTGGGTAGAGCTGCGTCCACTTACCATCTTTCGGGCGCAGTGAGTCCCACATACCCGCCTGGAGAGACACTCTCCCAAGGCGGGATGCCTCAGAGCATTTCCCGGCGTTAAAGAAAAAAAAGTATCTAACCACCGCTGTTTCAGCCGTATCAATGATACAGGGCCCGCAGGTTATAGGGATAAGAAAAAAATACAAAATTCTCATGCGTGGGCCCCTGACAAATCTTGACACAGGTCCCGTCCAGGGCAAGCTACGCCATGAATCGTAATATAAGCGCTCATGAATGAATGTGCTTCGTAACACACTGATGATAATTCAGCAGCACATCTAGGTTTATGTACAAATTTTACTATTTCAACTCGTAACGCTCTCGACTACGGCTAAAAATAGCTGCACTATTAACAAGCTAGCTACGGCAAGATTTGTACGCCGAGATCAGTATTTTTTGTAAAAGGTACAATTTCAGTATTAAATTGTAAAGCTTGAATGTTTCACATTGTAAAACTAGTGTTTTGTATGTGTATACAACACACATACAAAAACGGGATAGGGAAAAGGAGGGCAACGCATCTGCATAATCTGTAGTTGTGCGGATTTTTTTGTCGTGACAACGTCTAATAAATCGATGAACGCCGGCTGCATGAACGAAATAACGCGTCATTGTGCCGTAACGCTCATTGTCCCGTAACCCTCATTGTCTCATAACGCTCATTGTCCCGTTACGCTCATTGTACGCTTGCGTTTTGTTATGACGTTGTCACGTTAAACTATCGTCCGTAAACCAACTTAACAGATAACCAATTTTTTTATAGCATTGGAGGGCAAACGAGCAGTTGAAGCCGTTTGGCGATTATCGACGCCCATACACAACCAAAGATTATGCATGCTTCCTTTTCCCTATCCTCCCAATATGGGGGATGTGTATGGGCGTCGATATTCGCCAAACGGCTTCAACTGCTCGTTTGCCCTCCAATGCTATAAAAAAACACAATAGATCAATGAGAAATTTACGAAATAAATGTTATTGCTTATTAGATTATGATTGGATAAAGATAATGATGATTATAAAATGTGTTAAAAAAAAAAAAAAAATATTATCATTAGTTCTAGTGGGTTAGCCAAGATGCCATTCTACAATCGTAAACGCTAGTAGAAAACTAATAAATGTATGGAAATGACATTTTACATCGATAAATCACGTGATCATGTAATTTCCATTCACTTATTCGTTTTCTACTACCGTTTGCGATTGTAGAATGGCATCTTGGCTAACCTACCAGATCTATGTCACAAAATATAAATTAATACTTTATATAATGCCTAATCTTAAAATCATTGATTTCACCGCCTTTTTCTAAATACACATTTAGAAACTTATTCCCAATTGTACCTAACACATAACACACATTTTCCGTGAAAAAATTTAATTTTTAGTCATAGAAATAATGAATTGCACATCATATGGGAATGCTCTAAATTTATACTAACGCATGTCCAAATTTGCATAAACTGTCCAACTTGGTAGAAAAGTTCATAATGAAAATGCAAATGGAAAATAATTTTGCACCATTTCGTGTTTTATAACTTTCAATATAACATCTTAACATAATAAGGAAGTAAATTATGTTCCCTTTATATTAAATGTACTGGTATTTTATTTTCTTTCATAACATTGCCATTAAAATGATAAATTACTCTGTAAGTTTTTAATAGGATTTGTTCATGTCGAGTAAAATTGACGCGAGAAAAACGCTCCTGCGATGAGTGCTTTGCAAGCTTATGAATTATTGTGAAACTTATTTTCTTTAGAAATTATTGTAAATCCTTAAAACAAATGTTTTGATACCAAATTTAGTGACTTATTTTTATTACATTACCAGCTAGTGCTCGCGACTTCGTCTGTGCCAGATAAGAAGACACAGCAAAGCTGTTTCACGGGAGAAATATGCAAGATGGTGGTGCCCATGCATGTTACTTCTAATACCTCCAAAAATATGTGTACAAAGTTTAATGATGATCGCTTAAGTAGTTTTAGCGTGATAGCGTAACAAACACACTTACCTACTTTCACATATTTTATAATATTAGTAGGATTACGATTGGGAGGGATGCACTGTGCCGCGCTCCCGGCTGCATGGGTACCACAATCTTGCTTGTTTCTCCCGTGAAACAGCTTTGCTGTGTTTTGGAGAGAAAGGCAAGACAGGCAGTGTAATTACTGGCACCGAGACTTAACATCTTGTCTCAGGATAGGCAACACATAAATGAGTTGCTGGGCTCGTTCCAGGTAAACTAGTTTATGTTCATGGGCGAGGATTAGTGGTGGTCATTATTACAACAACAGTTGTATCAATGCGTTATTTGAAAATAATGAATAATCCATTATTAAAGAATAATTATATCCTGTTGTCAGTTGTTATCATTGAAACGATGACGCAATGGTAAGAATAGGCACGCAATAGGCATAATGAGCTTTTTTTTGCTTAATTATATTTTTCAAAAATCTTAATGTTTGAATTAAATTAAATTAAATTAAATTTTCAATTAAATTCATATTTTTCAACGCATATAAATCAACAATAACGGATAACAGACAGCAGTTTAGAACAACAGTTGTTACAACATAACACAGCAGGATAATTTATTATTGTAAAACAGCCGTTATTGCCATCACTACTCAGGATAGGCAACACATAAACGTTATAATATTCATTTAATACCTACCATCTGGTGGCACGTCTGTTAGTTTGTCTATCCAAATAAGACAAAAAAATACACTTGCTTTTTATTTTGCTCCACAAAACGCTTTTTTATGTCAGTCGGAGCCTTATGGTGACTACCGACGCCCATAGACACCCGCACAACTAAAAGTTATGCAGATGCGTTATCCTTTTCCTTCTCCCCCAAATGAGCCACCGAAAACTCACAAACCGCACGAAACGCAACAGCGTAGCTGTCTTTTTACGCGTTTTTTATGTGAGCGAGAGGTACCACCCTGATCGTGCCGGCCTAATTCGGCTACAATGCAGCATGGCACTACCTCTTACAATCTTTCGCTTTCTATTAATGTAGTATGTAGTTCAGGAGTTTCGGGGTACATCAATATATATATATATATATATATATATATATATATATATATATATATATATACCTAACCAAAAAAGATTAGGCCTCTAATATTTTATTATTAATTATTTTAATTCAATACTGTTTTACAAAAAAAATATCTTAAATTTATTTTTCCCAAAAATAAATTGACGCATGGAAAGAATTTATTACGGGTCTGACGAATCCGCAGATTTACATGGATATGCAGCGGTCCTAAGACAGCCAATATTACATCCCAACAACGCCAAGCCGAAACATCTACCGGGAAGTAAGATCCTAATATACTTGCCTCTATTTTTAGCGCCCCTTTCGTTACGTACAAGTATCTCATGGTCGCTGTCTTCCCATACTTCACCATCAGCGATAACCATAGTGAATGTAAGAATAAGCAGCAAAGCAGCAGACCACCACCAACTCTTATTCTGTAAATAAAAATACATTTAGAATCCTGATCAAAATCTAAAATTAAAAGAGATATGAAATGGTTTTTAAAAAGTAAAGGCAATAATAAAATAGTCTTGAAAAGGCTGAATCAAATTTGATAAAACATATCTACAAATGACCGCTAAAAAGCCTGCTCCCAAAGAAACCGCATTCAAAACGTTTCACCCGTTTGAGAACCAAGAAGCATTTAGATTAGCGCTTAAATTCATAATATCCGAAATTTTGCGTTGGGTGCTAAAAATATTACGCGTGATTTAACTTGACCGGGCTGAAGTTAGCTAAAGTGACATCTGAAACGTCATATTACGTAAGTTTTGTATACAAAATACTCCCAAAGCTAAATAAAACTAACTTCAATCTAGACAAGCGCGGATACTGTTTTTGAAGTAAAGTAAAAGTTTCAAAAGAGCGCTTTAATACTTTCGCTTTGCATAAAAGTATTCCTTATTTTAATTACTTAATATAATGTTCGGAACAGATGTTTATACAATACTAACTACCATTTATACAATAAAAATATAATAAAATTTGTATGATCCGTAACTTACAAAATAAGTTGTGCTCTTTAATATATATAAAAAAATAACAATTAAAGCGAAAAAGATAAACATAAATATTTTTATGTTGTTTGACGTATTATCTAGAAACCATCATTGCCACCTTAAAATTTCTATCTTTTCTTATTTATTAAAACAATAAACCTGCTTCAATAATCCATAGGAAACTAAAGTGAAATTATATGCTTTTGTTATCCAACCAAATTATTAAACCAATGTGTTTTGTTTTCATATTAGAAAGCCAAATTCATTCGCAGTGCATTTTCATTTTTTAATAAATATATTTTCAAACCTAATATTAATCAAAAAAAAGGTACCTATTTCCACCAAAGCATCTTTAAAGTTTTAAAATTCCGTCGGACTAGAAAAGTTCCTATTAGTCTTTCGAGGTGATTTAGCTTAATACTGGGCCCATATTAAATATAATCAATGGCAACATCGACATTGTCATATCTTGCTAAAAGTGTGTAAGAATGTATGGATGTTTGTTATTCTTTCACGCAAAAACTACTGCATGGATTTTAATGAAACTTTACAATAACATAGCTTATACATCAGATTAATATATAGGCTATACTTTACCGCGGTACTCCCACGGGAATGAGAAGTACGCGGGTGAAACCGCAGGGCACTGCTATTTATTTTATATATTGTTTTGTAACATGTAGATACGAGAATTTTACTTATTATAACGAAACTACTATTTGCGGATTTTATTGCGGTATTCATTTGCTGTAAAGTATCTGAAACGCATGTAAAAACCTTATAAACCTCGATAAAATCCATACAAAACGTAGCGTTAAAACATACATTTAAATGATAAATATACTTAATAATTTAGTTAGAAATTATTATTTAATGACATATTATATTATAAATTACAACTTCACATAATTAATTGTGTAACACGAATAACCTATTTGGGTTTTTTGCGCACCTTGCTGACAGTAGTGCTCTACTCTTGCTTGCTCTACTATCTTAACATGTAAAAAACAGTTTTCCCGAAATCTTTATTCTCGATGCTAATTAAACTTTATTGTCAAAGATATATCTCTACAGATAAATAAAATTTGAGTGTCCGTTTGTAATATTAAAATAACCGCTTTTTATTGAATACATATGTATACACGGTACACATACCAAAATAACATTTTTCACTAATTTTGTCTGTCTGTTTGTTCCGGCTAATCTCTAAAATAGCTGGGCCGATTTTGATAGGACTTTCACTGGTAGCTAGCTGATGTTATAAGAAGTAACTTAGGCTGTCTATAAAAATAATCATCATCAATCCAGGTACGGCTGTAAATCTAAGTCAACGCGGGCGATGCTGCGGGCAACACCTAGTAGTAACTAAAACAATTAAGTGCGTAGTAAAAAAGACAACTATAGATTTTTCCTGGAAAACGTCACTTAGAAGTCCGACACAAATGTACAGTATCCTTCACAAACGGATATATATATATATGATATGTTTAATAATCATTTATTTTCAGCTACTTTTTCTTAATATTTTTTTAGTTTCACTGGGAAATGCTGGGAAATGCGGATTAGGCATAACACCGGGGGGGGGGGCGAGGGCTATGTGGGAGTTGTGACTCTCTATGCCCGAGCAGATGGAAAGGTAGACCACCTTACCATCTTCTCGGTCGCAGAGAGTATGCGTCTGCAGACTCTACCCACTAAGCCCCAGCGGTGTTCTCCTCGTAAGGCTTAACGTAATTCCATTTATTCTTATTATTATTATTTTTGTAACTAATTTATAACTAAGTAGTGAAATACTACAAAAATATAATTTGATCCATGTGTCTAATTTAATATCTTCCTACTAGTGTCAATACTAAAGAAATATAAATCAACTAATAAGTAACTAAAAAGTAAGTAGCTTCGCCCGCGTTAACCTTAGATTTAGAGTCGTATTCGATTAATGATGATTATTTTATAGCCTAAGTTACTCCTTCTAGCATCACCTATCTGCTAGTGAAAGTCCCATCAAAATTAGCCCAGCCATTTCAGAGATTATCAATGAAGAGTTATTAAGATAGAAGAAGATAGAGAGAATTAAGAATGAAGAGGAACAAACAAACAGACAAAAATTGTAAAAATGTTATTTTAATACAAGTTCTTTTAATTTTACAAATGGACACTCCAATTTTATTTGTATGTTTAGATAATAATGACATTATTTATCATTATTATTACGTAGACACCCGTCTGAATAGGCTCCAATATCCTGGACAACAATTGCCCCCCGCCAACCGTGCAGTCTGCGACCACACGGCCTCCTGGCGTCGGGTTAGACAACCTATTTTTTTAATGTTGACCTATTAATTTATAATGTAACTAGCAGCGCCCTGCGGTTTCACCCGCGTACTTCCCATTCCCGTGGGAGTACAGGTGGGTTAGCCAAGATGCCATTCTATAATCGTAAACGCTAGTAGAAAACTAATAAATGTGTGGATATGGACATGGACATTTTACATCGATAAATCTCGTGGTCTTAAATGTCATTTCCATACATTTATTAGTTTTCTGCTAGCGTTTACGATTGTAGAATGGGATCTTTTTTTTGTGCCGGGAAATGCTCTGTGGCATCCCGCGGGGGAGTGGGTCTCCCCAGACGGGTATGTGGAACTCGCTACGCCTGAAAGCTGATAAGTGGACGCAGCTCTACCCACTAAAACCCGGCGAGTGCGACCTATTGCCGTCTTTGGTGAGGTGCCCCGGATCTAGGGCACCGCAAACAGGGCACCCCCACGGCTAGTCAGTCCCCCAAGGGACCGACGCTACCAACACAGGCGATTTGTCCCGCACCACAAAACAACCCCTCCCAACGTCGGAACAGTACAATGGGGTGAGGCTCCCCTCCTCGACCCTTGCCCCCTCTTGTCCTCTCTTCTTATAAGAGGAGTACAAAGATCCCCCTCGGCTTAATTAGCTTCGCCCAAGATGCTGGGCTCACCCTAGGCTCCTGAGCCCCACCGCCACCTCAAGGCCTGAACCATGGTGGGGTAGAATGGCATCTTGGTTTACCCACCAGGGATACTACTTATATGCTATTTTGATAATATGTGAAGTTTTATTAAAATCCATTCAGTTGTTTTTGCGTAAAAGAGTAACAAACATACATCCATATATTCTTACTAACTTTCGCATTTATACGATTAACGATAAGATTAACTAGTATATCTGATCTATATTACAATTAATTGTGATGTAATTAACACCGATATATCGACGTTAATATAATATTAATTGTAAGTGTAATTGATAATATAATTACAGGAAGCCTCTGCGTATCAATGTAATTGTTAATTGTCTAAAATATATATAATATACGCTTTAGAAACTAAAAATATTTAACGTTAATAATGGTCAAGAATTGCGGTATAATTTAATAAATAATTAGAGAGTTATTTTCGTAATATTCATCACAATATTTTTAATAACCCTGTAACCAATCGATTGCGACAGATGATGATCTTACTCATCTGTTGTTATTAATGCTTACCATTTAACAATAAAATCACGTTTTATATACATAAATAAAGATATATGTAATTACTTTTAAAAAGACGTAATTTGACTAATTTCTAAACGCTCGAATACCAAAAAATTGTATTACCTAACTATCTGTTGCCCGCAGTTTCATCCGCGTTAACTTAAGATTTACAGCCGTATACGGATTGATGATGATTATTTTTATAGCCTAAGATACTCCTTATATCATTAGCTATCTGTCAGTGAAGTCACGTCAAAATCGGCCCAGCCGTTTCAGAGATTAGCCGGAACTAACAGAGAGACAGACAGACAGACAAAAATTGTAAAAAATGCTATTTTGTTAAATATACCGTGTATACATCCATAAGCATTTAGTAAAAAGCGGTTATTTTAAAATTACAAACAGACACTTCAACTTTATTTATCTGTATAGATATCAGAATCGTTTTCATAAAACGATTTATTTTTAAATGCTTACGTGTACTAAATACACCTATTAACACGTACAGATATAAAATAAAACAATAAGTTGTACTCAAAAGAGTACATGTTGATTGTTTTCATGTCAATGACCAAGTCGTATGTTACGGGCGCCAATACTAAAATAACTTCATCCTGACGAGATAACAAATAAAGATATTACCTAAACAAAGCTTATATTTTTATTAACTCAGCTTTAGATTATTCTGAATGTAAATACCATTAAATTTAAGTTCATAATTTAATTTATAATATAAAGCACTAAGTGATAAACAGCGATAATATTTACTTGAAATATCATTTATGCACGGCCCAAATGAATGTACAATATACATAACAAGCTCTTGTTTGCATTATAATTACGTTCGTAGAGTATTGATTAAGTTCAGCGTAGAACAAAAAAGGTCTATAGACGCTGCATTCCACAAAAAAGACCCATAAAATCCCTACATATGGCAGTGGAATTTAACATTCCTTGAGATAGAGAGAGACAGGATCAAATTGCATAGGTTATGGATATGTTGCGAACAAGTTACGGATCTACTTTACTATTTTGAATCCTTACATTAAACTGCTTAGTTTTTATATATTACAATTAGAAAAGAACACTTAATTTTATACGAAATAAAAAATATTAAAATAAAAAACATAGGATATTTACAAGCAAATGCGCGCCAAATCAGAACAATGCAATGCAGCGTTTTTTATACAAATCGCGGTATTGATTTTATCTTGAAAAAACGTACCTTACAAACACTTATGTACAATAAAATATAACAAATCTGCGCTTCAAGTTATTCACAAATTGATTCAATTGTTGATTTTTGTACTCCAAATAAATTTATGTTAATACTAAGCTCTTACCTCCATCTCGATGATTGGGGGTCAAAACTGTGGTGCGTGCAGCTAAGGCGGCGGGTAAAACGCGAGTGGCGCTCCGACCGAGTGGCAACTGGCAAGTCGCACAGGACGCCCCCTTATTGATCTGTCTGTCCCCGGGACAACTCAGTCCTTCTCCACACCCCACCCGAATCTCTCTATCTGCGACTAGGCAAGATATATGGCTTTTCAGGAAATGATCAGATTTCCTACGCGATGAAGTCGCTATTTTTTTCATGTTGCTATTTTTTAAGGACGCGGCTACACACTCGTTTAATTTACTTCGACCAAATAAGACTATACCGTTACAACAACTGTCAATAGCTCGTTCTTAGCAAACCCCACAATATAGGGCATTCATACGATGAATAAATTTATTTATTACAAATGTTTGTTTCCATACCTATGTAATAATTTTATTCCTTTATAGCCGTTAAACAAGTCCCAGTTACATAAAGAACAAATTATAGTATAATAAACTATGCTATATTATTCAAGTTAATTATGTAAAATTAAGCGCAGAGGATAAACAAATTTTAACTAAACTATACATACATCTTATAAATGAACTGTCAATGTCTAATCGACAATACATATTGGAACAGTACACGTATCCAAACTATTGTCATAGAACTTGTATTTAAGCCCCATCAATAAACAATATATAGTAGGTTAATATCCAAATAGGATTAACTGAGTAAACTCCATTAGCGGTTAATATAATTCTGGTAAGCTCTCGGTAAATCAATTTCGAATGCAACGCTGTGAAATCGCCGAATTAATGTCTAAGCGCAGTGAAACGATACACTTATGTACGTACATTGTTCAAATCCACGAAGTGTTTTCAGATACAAAGAGTGTTTATACACAATTGTGAATACACGTTTTGTAAATTTATTTTAATTTATATTATTTGTATATATATAAAATTTGTACATATTTTATTATATATATATATATATATTATATCCATATATATATATATGGATACAAATTTTATTTTTTATATTGTCATGTATTTGAGTGTTGATTTGGTCTTTATATACTATATACTTAGAGGACTTTGTGTTATTCTTAAAAGCAAGATAATGTTACTGATACATCTGTTACGAATTTCAACGCAGCTTATTAAAAATTTTAAATGCCTGACGTTCCAAATACTTTACAACAACCGTGGTTACGGGAGGACTGTAAGAAATCCGTTAAAAGTTGTTTCATTATAATGAGTGAAATTCGCGTAAACATTAGAAAACAACAGACTCAAGAGGACGAACAACTCTATCAACCGTACTATTATAATATATAGTACTGTACTATATGTAGTATGTACCTACTGTACTATATCTCGGGTCTGCGTTCTATATATTGTCCTAAAATCAAACAAAATCTAACAAACAAATCCTTATTTCAAACATTTATGAACTCGCCTTTATAATAACTTTAACAAAAAGTTGACTATCCCTTTTTTCTTTTCCGCCGGGAAAAGCCCTTTGGTATCCCGCAGAGGAGCTACCCACTAAAACCCGGCGAGTGCCTCTAACGCCGCCTTTGGTGAGGTGCCCCGGATCTGTTGAGCAACAAAGCACCTCGACGGCTAGTCATTCCCCCAGAGACCGAAGCCACATCTACTGAGGGGTTGTTCCACACCACAGAACAACCCGTCAACATTCAATATCGTGGGGACTTTCCCATCCTCGATCCTGGTCTCGCCTACTCTTTTGCCCCCTCGACTTATAAGAGGTGTACAAAGACCAGCCCGCTCGATTCACTTGCCTTCACTCAAGGTACTGGGTTCATCTTGAGCCCCACAGCCACGACAAGGCTTGAACCATAGTCGGGAAAGGCTCACGCTAGTTACGTAATTCTAGTCTTGCGACTACACGCTATAATATAGTCTATAAAATATAGTGTATAGTCCATAGCACGCTATCTTAAAATAGTTTATTTGCACATCACTACTTTATAGTCGTCGTTTATGTACTAGCTGTTGCCCGCAGCTTCGCCCGCGTTAACTTAGATTTACAGGCGTACGTGGATTGATGATGATTATTGTATAGCCTAGTTACTCCTTATATCATCAGCTATCTGCTGTATTCTGGAAAGAACGAAAACTGTTGCTAAGACTAATATCATAATTCTCAGGATGGTCAATGCATAAATAAGGTGTCTGGGTGGGTGATGCGCCGACCACCTTTTTTTTCCCGCTGGGGAATGTTCTGATGCATACCACCGGACCTGGGAGCCTGGGAGCTATGTGGGACTCTCTGCGCCTGAAAAGATGGTAAATTGGGCGCAGACTCTACCCACTAAACCCCAGCAGTGTTCTCCTAGTCGTGCTTGCCCGGTGCGGGAACTATTGTATCGTCTGCACCAATGACGATGTGCCTGGAGGCACTCTCCTCTGGAGGCAGGTGGGAAGCGTCCCCTACTCCTACTCCGCTTAAGGTACCCTGAACACGCACGGCACTTATAGCACGGAAGGGGCGCCAGTGCGCTCCCTCTCCCGCTCCGCCTTCTCCTTCTGCGGCATCACGATTTCGCTCTCACTGGCGGTCATCGCGCGGATGACAGCAGGGAGTGAAAGGTCGGCGCCGACCTCAGCAACGAGGTCCGCCATTTCTAGCGCCCACGCAGGGCACTCCACCAAGGTGTGGACATCCTACAGTGATGACACCCTGGCGCTTCCTTCGAGCCTGCCACCTTACACAGATAACTCCCGAAACATCCGTGCCCCGTCAGGATCTGCGCAAGGTGAAAGGTAATAGCTCCATGCCACCGGCCAACCCCCTGCTCTAGGATTGGACCGACGGCTGACACCGTGCGATGGCCAGCACTCGGCTCCTCCAGCCGTTCCTTCCACAGTCGGAGGACTTGTCGTTTAACCTTCGCCAGCTCTCCTCATCATCTTCTTCTTCTGTCTCATCCGGGACTCCCTCCTTGACCTCGCGCAAGGGCACCTGCCACTAGGTTCTCGGCGCATGCGTCGACCACCTGCAATGAGATGGTTCGTCTGCCAATTTGCCTATCCAACTAACATGGCAAAAACAACTGTAAAAAGACTCCCCGCTCAGGACGCTCAGTCCCCTCTGGCGCGTGTCCGGTATTAGAATTATTGTTTAACAATGCGTCGCCTTAAAGAAGAAAAAAAAACGAGAGACGAGAGTACAAAGACCTCACAATCATAACACCGATACGTGATCACGCATGTCTGATGTATAAAACATTATATTCTTTAAACGTTGTATAAACTACTTCCTTATCTTGCTTCCTACAAAAAAATATTAGGAAACTTTGATCCGTTACTCAATCACCGGTACGGATCACTAAATAGAGTCCATTTTTTGGTTTTTTTTTTTAAATTAGCTGAACGGGCAGACGAGTGGTCAGGCTAGGCCATCGAGCATATAACGTGTACGGTAATAAAAAGTGATAATGTTATGGGTTTTGTATGAAAACAAATTCCGCCAAATTTGTGCTGCAACGCTGCGCCGGTTCTGCGCTCTCATTGGCCAACTTATGGTCATTGATGTAGGATTAGCCGATAGTACGTACATACAAATCACTGATTGTTTTTTTTTTGTCGGATGGATCTATGCTAACGGCCCGAAGGTCCTAATGCTACATCGGATTAGTGTGAGCCCTTTTGGCTCACTTTTGGTTCGTAAAAGTGGGGTGTAGCCCCCCGCCAACCGTGCAGTCTGCGACCACACGGCCTGCTGGCGTCGGGTTGGTGGTTAAATTGCTATTACGTCAGTGTCAACCAGTTTCGGAATTATGGCTGACTAACACTATTCGGTTATATTATTGATGGCATATGCCGTCACTATAAACTAGTTCACCTGAGGCTAGACAAGGCAAGGCAATCCATGTGCTGCCTATCCTGGAACTTAAGATACTAAGCCTTTTTTTTATAGAAGAGGTGGCAAACGGACAGTCGGTTCGCCTGATGGTTAGCGACATTCACAGACACCTGCTTTACCAGACGATTAGTAGGTGCGTTGCCGGCCTTTTAAATATGAGTATGCTCTTGGTGCCAGTAATTATTACACTGCCTATTCCGCTATTCTTTGTCAAACACAGTAAAGCTATTTTACGAAAGAATAGGCAGGAAAGTGGTACCCATGCAGAATGGCGCGTGGTACAGCACCTACCTACTGAACTCAAACGTCTGTCTAGCTAAGTAGCATGCTGCTTCAAGTACTTCACTTAAGAGCGGGTTCAAAAAATTTTTTGTGATTTGAATATTTGTACCGAGTTCTATATGTATGATCAGCAATACCGTTAGTATAACCTCACTTGCTAACTTATAGCTGAACTTCTCAATTCACCTAGATAAACTAACAAATCTAAAAAATGCTTAAAACCTGAA
This sequence comes from Helleia helle, assembly GCA_963853865.1. NCBI lineage: Eukaryota > Metazoa > Arthropoda > Insecta > Lepidoptera > Lycaenidae > Helleia > Helleia helle. The sequence continues at coordinate 17,128,154 of OY971420.1, forward strand.
TTAATGAAAAAAAAATTGTTGCTACTTAATCCAGTTACTTTTAAGGTTTATTAAAATAGAAAAGTAAAAATCAGTCGGAATCAATTATTTACGTATGGCAAATCCTCATTATATGACGTCTAGAAATTCAGCTAGAAATTTTATACACAATGTTTAAAAATAATAACTGAAGTAAATAATCCCGCTTGATAAGAAAAGCTTTCTTATGTCTCATATTTACAGCCATTATTGTATTATGAGAATAAAGAATAAGAAAATATGAGAAAGAGAGAGAGAGAAAAAAATGAGAAAAAGAAAAAAAAAATATATGTGTTATATAATTATACGCGTTTGGGAAGACGAAGTGTAAGTCTAAGACAACGTCTGTGCAGTGGCTGGTCCGTGTTAGATGCGAGTGGCATGGGATCGGTCGTCTTGGAGTTTATTGAGGGAGGCCTACATTCAGCAATGGACGGATAGAGAGAGATAATGATAATTATGGTGATGATACGAGCGGATATACTAAACAATAATGTATACTTTTTTACTTTTACCTCACATTGTTTTTTTTTTCTTTAACGCCGGGAAATGCTCTGAGGCATACCGCGGGGAAGTGGGTCTCCCTAAGCAGGTATGTGAGACTCGTTGCACCCGAAAGGTGGTAAGATGGACGTAGCTCTACCCACTAAATCCCGGCGAGTGTCACCAATGCCGGCTTTGGCAAGGTGCCCCGGATCTGTTGAGCAAACAGGGCACCTCAACGGCTAGTCAGTTCCTCAAGGGACCGACGCCACCTCCACAGAGGGGTTGGCCCGCACCACAAAACAACCCCTCCCAACGTGGGGACAGTGCAAAGGAGTGAGGTTCCCGTCCTCGCCCCTAGTCCCCGTGCTCTTTTGTCCACCCTTCTTATAAAAGGGTACAAAGAACACCTCCCTCGGCTCGATTTGCTTCGCCCATGTGCTGGGCACACCCTAGGCTACTGAGCCCCATCGCCACGACAAGGCTTGAACCACGGTGCGGAGTTGAGCAAAGAATAACATTTGCTACTTTATAATATTTTTCAAAGTAGGTAATAATAATGCATTACTTTGCATATTAAATTCAAATTTCTTCTTGACATGGTCTTAATGAAAAATAGCAAAACAATAGAACAAATAACGGCTTTCTCCCTCATCTATTTAACACCGCGTCTTTAGGACTTTATCGATCGTTACTCTTTTGTAAACTGACTTAGGTACCTATAGAATCAGTAAACAATATTACCAACGTTACACTATCTTACAAGATTTGAAGCGAAACGACACACGAGAAAAAAGCTAAGTAAAAGCTTTTAAAATTGAATACACAAGTACCCTTTTACATCGAGAAAAGGTAACTCAAGTATCGACTATCCGAGATCAATGGAAAGCTTACGACATATTTTTGATTCATCATACAAGTGGAATAAGCTAAAACGTTATTATGCGAAGTTTCATTTTATTTTTAGTACTCTTACGTTTGTCGTTCGACTTTGAGCATTTTATTGAACGAAATAATATCGACTGAATTGTAAAATTGTATTTTATAATATAATATATAAAATTGTATATACATAATATGTTTGGTATCTGTTGTTTTAGGCTGTTAAAAAGCCAAGCCTTGTCGTTGCGATGGGGCTCAGTAACCGAGGGAGGTGCTCTTTGTACGCCTCTTATAACGAAAAGGGACAAAAGAGCACTGGGACATGGCGAGGATGGGAACCTCACCCCATTGCATCGTCCCGACGTTGGGAGGGGTTGTTCTGTGGTGCGGGACAACCCCTCCCCTTCTTATCTTAACTAACATTTATAATACGTAATAATTTATAGTTCCTTTAATATTAATATTTAAACCGTTTTATTATTTACTATAAATAGCCCACTCAGACGTGGTCTACAGACAACAGCCTTACCTATCGTATTCAAAGCTATCCTATCTCCAAAGTTAGACCAAACATACACATTTTCATATATTAAGACTCGTACTAAGTCTAACCGCATTCTAAGTCTTACTATATGTGCTAGAACTAAATAAATATAATAAAAAAAAATACTGGATCTAGTATAAATGACTATCTTACTAGAACTTAAAACTCCTTATAACAAGATTACCATGAATCCCTAGAGAAGTGCGAAGCCATATGCTTCCACGGGCCCCGTCGGGCCCCTCCAGGCGGATCCCACCTGATAGTAGGAGGAACTCCCATCGCCCTCGAGTCGACCATGAGGTATTTGGGACTCGTCCTCGACAAGCGATAGGACTTCAAGGAGCACTTCCGGCGCCTCATCCCGACGTTGCACGGAACTGCTCGAGCATTGGGTCGTCTTCTCCCAAACATGGGTGGGCCTAGTGCTGGCTGCCGTCGCCTGTACACAGGCGTCCTGGGGTCAATATGTACGTAAATACGCACCCAGATCGGTACGGCGTGCCGATCTGGGTGCGTGCCCTGAAGGCGGAGAACGTGGCCCTGTTGCGACGTCCGCAACGGGTCATGGCTGTCAGGGCCGTCCGTGCGTACCGTACGACCTCGTACGAGGTTGAGTGTGTACTGGCGGGTACTGCCATGGATCCTGCACGCTGGGGCCCTAGTGCGTGAGTGGAGAAGACGACGGGGAGAGGAAGAGGAGGTCTCTGACGAGGAAGAGACTTGGCGGAGCCGCCTGAGGAGGCGGGTGCTCAGCCAGTGGGGTGAGCGGCTCAGAGAGCTGAGCGCGGGACACAGCACGGTGTTGGCCGTCAGTCCAATCCTGGAGCAGTGGGTTGACCGGCGGCACGGCACAATATCCTTCCACCTTGCGCAGATGCTGACTGGGCACGGATGCTTTGGAAGGTATCTCTGGAAGGTGGCATGGGGCGGAGGATCGGAGGATCCGCTGCGCGCGCGTAAGGTCCGAGCTATAAGGCACCCTTGTGTGTTCAGTGTGCCTTAAGCGGAGAAGGAGGAGGGGATGCCACCCCTCGCCTCCAGAGAAGAGTGCCGTATGGCACACCGTTGTGGCCCGATACGGACGTCCACAGCTCCCAAACGAAGAGGAGGACACCGCTGGGGTTTAGTGGGTAGAGTCTGCGTCCACCTTACTATCTTCTCGGGCGCAGAGAGTCCCACATAACCACCGGGGCCCCCCCGGACCCGGTGTTATGCCTAAACGCATTCCCCAGCGATACCAAAAAAAAAAAAAAAAAGTGAAAAACTAAAATATTCCGACGAATTGATAACCTCCTCCTTTTTGAAGTCGGTTAAAAATACTAATAAATTCTAAACATTAAACATTTCTAAACAGTAAATATCCGGCATTGAACATTTTCAATATTGAAAACAATGTAATTATGTATATAAAACGATTAACACAACCTTCGAGAACTTACCACGGGACCAGATTCACTCGGTGTAAAAGCGTCCATAGTCCATAGTCTAAAGTGCTTACCTAATTGTCTCATTACACACCCCGGTCCTGGCTAACATCCATCGCCATTGCCAAAATTGGTTGGACATCTCATCAAATTTATTGTTTAATAGAGTTTAAGGGAATATAACTGGAAATCTGTTTAATAGAGTTTAAGGGAATATAACTGGAAAACTGTTTAATAGAGTTTAAGGGAATATAACTTCGAAAAAACTTTTTGCGGATTTTAAAGTGATTTGCTAATTTACTAATATCAAAACTCTACCTTGGCTTCACAGTAACCAGAGCGAACGTTGACAAGTGGCAACGTAAAAATGTCTGTTCTAATTCTGATTCATAAATCCGATTTTCTATGCATATGCCACGCCTGGTGAGAGACAGGTTCCTTTGAAATTTGAATAGTTTATAAACTAAATTGTTTTATCATTCCGTACCATTAGTTGTAATGTATGATGACCTATGTGGCTCAGTGGTTAGCGCGTTGGCGCTCAAGCCGGAGGTAGCGGCTTCGAAACCCGCCAGGGAACAAAAAGTTTTCTGTAGTCCTGGGTCATGAATGTGTATTAAATATGTGTATCATATAATAAAAATCTAGTATAAAATACTAGTATAAAAGTATTAAATATATTTCCATTGTCTGGTACCCGTAACACAAGTTCTTCGAAAACTCCACTTCGAGAGTCCCACGAGATCAGATTTACGTGGTGTAAAAGCGTCAATGGATTATACTAGCTGTTGCCTGCAGCTTCACCCGCGTTACTCAACTCCTATAAGTCACAGCGTGATGTTTTATAGCCTATAGCCTTCCTCGATAAATAAGCTATCTAACACTGAAATAATTTTTCAAATCGAACCTACTGGTTGGTTCCTGAGATTAGCGCGTTCAAACAAACAAACAAACTCTTCAGCTTTATAATATTAGTATAGATTAAAATAATAAATGCTATTAGATGTTAATGCTTGATACTGATAAGAATATTCTCGATAAATACTATCTATCTGAAGATACAGCTGTCCTTTGTATACGCGATAAGCGGAATGAATTAGCTGAATTGCATTCAATGAGCGAAGTGTCAGTAATCCAGCCACAAACGCGCATCGAACATAATAGAACCGCATAGAGTAATGTGAGCTATAAAATCCGAAACTGGTCAGTTATTTGTCACTGACGTAATAGCATTTCAACCAACCAGTGCTCTTTGTATACACCCTATCGGCCTAACATCCAATAACAATGGCCGACTGTTGTTGGGTGTTAGACCGATAGGACGAGTCAGGCTCAGGCGCAGCGAGCAACACAAATTTGGCGTAATTTGTTTTCATACAAAACACATAACATTACCGTTATATTCCGGTTCAATGTTTTTATGTCTGACGGAGGTAACCGAGCAGTAGGAGCCTCTTGGTAACTATACCGCTGGATACCGGATGTCTATGGGACGCCCATAGACATCCGCACAACCAAAAGAGATGCGTTGCCCTTTTTTCCCCTTAATGAGCCACCAGAAACTCACAAACCGCAAGAAACGCGACAGCATAGCTGTCATTTGACGCCGGTGTTATATGAGCGAGCGGTACCACCCCGGTCGTACCAATTCGGCTGCAAAGCAGCAAGGCACTACCTCTTACAAATATTTAAGGGGTTAATATTTATCGAAGGGTCGACCTTCAACTAGGATCTAGATGGAAAGATGATAGAGCAGTGGACGGAAAACGATAATAAAAATGATGATGAATAGAAGCCAAATTTTTACATCTCCATTGCATTTGAGATTTTCCCAAGGCTATATTTAATCTGATATTTACTCAAAATATGGAAAATAAATATTAAAAAAAAATAATTTCGGAAACACCATCATTAAAATAAAAGTGTTTGTCAGGTTGAAAGATTTATCCTTTCAAATCCTAACAAGAAGAAATTTCAAAGTGATATAAATGGATGGCATTGTATTATGATATTAGTTTTATGAAGTTTCCCGAACAATTTCTGGAGCATAAGTGTGAAATTTATCGCCTCACAAGTCTAGTCTAGACTAAAACGGCTTCAACAAGTACAGGTCATTTTTGTAGTTTCGTGATGTCGCATTTTTTATTTGAAAGAACGTTTTTCTAGCGGCTAAGAAAATTCTTTATTACCTTCTAATATAATATATATATTGTTTATAAGCCTTTTTTTCTTTAACGCCGGGAAATGCTCTGAGTCATCACGCGGGTCTCCCCAGGCGGGTATGTGAGACTCGCTGCGCCCGAAAGCTGGTAAGTGGACGCAGCTCGACCCACTAAAATCCGGCGAGTGCCACCGAGGTTAGAAGTAGGTTAGAAAAGGGGTACAAAGAGGCTCAATTAGCTTCGCCCAAGGTGCTGGGCACACCTTAGGCTACTGAGCCCCACCGCCATGTCAATGCCAGAACCATGGTGAGGATTGTTTATAAGCCTGACCAGAAATATATAAACCCTGCGTGGTTTCGCCATTGTATCTTTTTTACGTCAACACATAGTATATCTGATGGTAGAGATGCGCCTGCGAAAACCGGTCCGTAGACTAGTGGCGAGTCGGGTGCGGTGTCCCACAGGGATTGGTTTTGACTTTTAGGTCCGATTCTTTGGGACATCTCACCGGGATGGGTATCATCTGCTACAAAATCCAAATTAAAAACAAAATATTTTATTCAAAATACTAGAAACAGAGTATATTTTTGAACGCCAATTGAATCTTCCACAGGTTCCAAGGCAAGCCCACAGAGAAGAACCGGTAAAACAAACTCAGTGGAACTAATATTTTCAAATATTTTATAACAAATTTTAGATGTTGTCATCCTGAAATGCCTGGGGGAACGCCCTATTCCCAAGGTGTGGTATCTACCATAAAATCGAACGCGGATGAGACCCTCGTGTATGCCCGGCGACGAGGTTGTAAAGAAAGAGCGCGGCTGGCCGAGGTCCGGTCTTTGAGCGGTGGATGCGCCGTAAGCGCAAACCCCTCACCTTCTGTCTGAAACAGATGCTCACCGAGCATGGTTGCTTTGATGAGTACCTGTGCCAGAAGGCCCACAGGGAGTGGCTCTCGAAGTGTGACCGAATGGGCGGCGCTGCGTCGCGATTTGACATCAGTCATCTGGTCTCTGACTAGCGTCATCATTGCGATGCTCGATGACGACGAGTCCTGGATGGCGATGGTCTCCTTCTGCGAGTCAGTAATGTCCCAAAAGGGGGTCGACGAGCGGGTAAGAGACGAATCCTCCCCACGCGTGTGACTACCGATGCGCAGGAGACGCTACTTAATACGCCTCCAGTCACACTCCTGTGCTCGTGTTAAGCTTCAGGATGGGAACCTGACCCCATATGGCACGACGTCGCGGGGACTGCTTAGTAACGGCTGGGCAGTCTCTTACGAGGAGTAGTCTGGCCTTCGTTGGAGCCAGCCTGTCGCTGAGGAGATCCTGTTGCCTGCAAATCCGGGACCCTCAAAAATCTGAAGTCGCTCGCAGCGATTTTGGTTTACGGGTAGGGCACTCCCAGATGCGATTCCCACATATATCTATCAGAGATGCCTACATGCGTAAAAAGCATTTCCCTGCGATAACAAAAAAGGGATGAGGATAGGCAACACGTAAATGCGTTATGTCCATGAGCGACGTTAACCATTATGTGGCTCGTTTGTCCGTTTCCATATCCATAGAACATAAAAACCATTTTTTTCTAAAAAAGTGTATTATTATAATCATATCTCTATTATACTATAGTATATTGTATTGATATATTATATATTGTATATATACGAAAGTATATTGTATTAATAAGTACCAACTAAAATGTATGTAAAGATTTCATCCAATTATACTAAGTAGTTCTCTTGAGGACATAATAAAGCTCCATTCTCATACTTCAATAAAGTAATTTTGTTGAATGTCCGTCTTCTAAGAGATTAAAAGTTGTTTAAGCTAGCAGGTAACAAGAAGCTATATTTATATTTCTTTCATTTCGCTTTGCGAGAATTTCTTATCTCTGGAAAAAGACAAAGTTTCAGTTGATTAAAAATATTTTGGAGTAAATTTGAAAATGCTTGAACCATGAGATTCCAGTTCGTAAAAAACATTCATTAATGGGCTTTCCCTTTACGTACTTTACATATAAAATACATTCTTGACGTTAGTATAATAGTTTAGTAAGAGGTAGTACCATGCTGCATTGCAGCCGAACTGGGCCGGCACGACCGAGGTGGTACTTCTCGCTCACATAACACCGGCGTCAAGTGACAGCTATGCTGTCGCGTTTCGTGTTGTTTGTGAGTTTCCGGTGGCCCATTGGGGGGGATTGGGAAAAGTAGGGTGGCGCATCTGCGTGGCCTTGGTTGTGTGAATGTGTATGGGCGTCGGTGCCATGAGGCTCCGACTGCTCGTTTGCCCCCTGGATCACATAAAAAAAATACCTAGTAATTCTAGTAACATAAAATGAATTGTAATAGCATAATATAAAAAAGCAGTTACGGGACGTCCAGCAGATGTGGAACATGAATGGATCATACGACACCGTCATACCGATCGTCGTCACGGCATTCGAGTGGACTTGCCAAGGTACGTCAATAGAAGTTGTATTTATACCTAATATTATAGAGCCAACTATGATCGGAATATCGTAATAGACTTTCAAAAAATTCAAGTTAAAATACTTATTTGATATTTTTAATTACCACATTTATGTGCCATTTCGCGCAGCCAATAGCCACAGAACTTAAAGCCAATATTGACAGGCTTCAGATGAGGTTGCGGTTGCGGCTTGCAGTCAATTTTCAACAATTTATACTAAAATAAAATCGTTTGTACGTAGGTATTTTGAGTTGAAATTGGTTTATAGTGACAAAAATATAATTCGCCAATATATATTTATAACAGTCAACATCAAAATGCAGACAATGTACCGTCGCATATGTAATATGATACTGATATATTTACCGGTGAGAGATATCGCTCCCGGCTGCATGGGTACCGCCATCTCGTCAAACAGCTTCGCTGTGTTTCGGAGAGACGGGCAGAGCAGCCAATGTAACTACTGGCAGAGACTTAACATCTTATGTCTCAGGAAAGGCAATATATAAATGAGTTGCCTAAGCTAGTTTCATGTTAACTTGTTCATGTTCGTGGGCGACGTTGACCACTTACTATCATGTAGCTCGTCTGCCGATTTACCTATCCAACTAACATAAAAAAATATGTTAAAGGTATTTAAAACTAATTTAATTATTTATTATACGTGCACAATCTTGTCGTCTCTCGTCTCGAGTGGATCAGCCATCTTAGCATTCATTGAAATAATTTAGCAGTGGACGGGAAAAGGTTGATAAAGATGATAAAATAGCATCGATATAATGATATATGAAATAGATAATATATCGATATATCATCATTGATATTTGATATCGAGATATCATCAATTTCATATATCGTCAACTAATTATTAAATTCACCTATTAATGCGTTGCACTATGTTATCAAATTATACTTAACGATAAACTTATAATGTACAAACATTAATTAAACAAATTGTCCGTCATTGACCTGGCGCCATTATAATCTTATCGTTGAAGCTATTTATATCATTCGTATGTTTATTTTTTATGCATAAATATAATACAATTGTCGTGACACAAACAACAGCGTCACCTATCTTGTCCAAAATCATCACACACAGTAAATTTCATTAAAACCGATGGAATCGTTTCACAGTTCCAAACCACAAAACAGACGGAAACATTTATTAGCGTGCCTTGGGAGTAAAATCGATGGGATTGCCGTGACTGCATACACCATACGGTATTACGCCGTCATGCCGTGATGTCGCCTTACGGCACCGCTATCGATGTCTATTTATATGTAATATGTGTGTGCGTGCGCGAATACTACCTACATGTCTCAATTTAAATTTTTACTTCATCTTTCATTATAGATTCGGGGCACCTCACCAAAAGGAGTATTGGTGGCACTGGTCAGTTTTTAGTGGGAAAAGCTGCGTCTGCCTTACCATCTTTCCCAGCGAGTCCCACATACCCGCCTGGGGAGTTTCCCTCCCCCTCGGGATTCCTAAGAGCATGGCGGCCGGCGTTTGGTTGACCTTTCTTCTATAAAAAAACATTCATACTACCTCCATTATGTTAGTCTTTAATATTCATAGTTTAAGTTTTGGCTTTAGGTGTACTAACTAACTAAAAACAGATCATGTTTGCATTTTACTATACATTTATTATTATAAGTATATTTTATTTATATACGTATTTTCATAAGTAATCTAAGTATAAAACACCAAAAGTAAAAAACAAATTCAGAGGTAAAATATTTCAATCAATTTTTGGGAACCAAAATGGTTTGGTCAAAAGCTTTTAAACTGAATGCTCCAATGTAATACCCGGTAATCGGATTAAAAATTTAATTATGGTATGTTGCAGCCGTATCAAAATGAACCCTGATCTTTTATACAGTAGGTAGGTAGGCAACAATAAGAAATGTAATTATTAATTAAATTTATGAAAATAAATTATATTAAAGAGCTTATTTATTACTCAAGCATTTTTATTTATTTTATCGAATCGGATGATTTCAGGATGAAAAATGTTAAAATATCGTGTTTTGACTGCATTGCCCCAACAATTAACAAGTACCTGCTAATTTATTATTATTTATTATATATATTTTTTATTACAGTTAACAGTATTTTTTTGATGTTAATGTTTTCGCATGATCCAGGTTTACCTCGGGTAAGGCTCCTGAACCCATGTAGAGACTCGCACTGGGAAATACATTTCTTCATTAAACCACCTGCGAGCGCCTTCAGCCGATTTTAGAGGGTCCGGGATCTGCAGTCAACAGGAGCACCTCAGCGACAGGCTGGGGCAAACAGTTACTCTGGCAGTCATCAGTAGCTTTTTCAAATTCTAGCTCTTCGTACACCTTTACAATCGCCGACTCCGAAGTAAAATACATAATGCCCTAGCGAGGTTAATAAAAAAGTCGGCGTAATTGTTGAACAACTACGCCGACTTTTTCATTTTTTTTGCAAATTGTATTTGTAGCTAAATTCATAATATATATTTTTTTATGTTAGTTGGATAGGCAAACGAGCAAACGTGCCACCTGATGGTAAGTGGTCGACGTCGCCCATGAACATAAACTAGTATACCTGGAACGAGCCCAGGCAACTCATTCATGTGTTGCCTATTACACTGCCTGTCTTGTCCGTCTCTCCGAAACACAGCAAAGCTGTTCAAGGGAGAAACAAGCAAGATGGTGGTACCCATAATGACAATAAAAATGTTCCATGTGTCGATGCAAATATCTAAAATACATCATCTATAAAACTATTAAGCTCACAAACCTTCCTTTTGATGTGAAATATCGGGCGTAGGCAGTAAAATCGTCTCGAGTGCCATGACGGCAACTAACATGACATTATCATGCCATTAAAGTGAGTCACACACTATGGACTTTAATATCACTTTACACTGCTCCCGTTCATGTCGTAAATAAAATATTAAATACTGATTAATAAAGTTTCCGACGTTTGCTTTGAATTCAAAACTCGTCAGCCGTTAACTGTTTGATTAAAATTTTATTACTATTATAGTTCAGATTTCGCAATGAACAAATTGAAATACATCATAACAATCAGTAAGTATTATTTATAGGAAACTTTAATATATTATATTTAACTAAATAGATCCGAACTCATGTATTGCTTAAAAGAAAATAAAGTGTGTAAAAGATAGTATGAAATTCGATTATTCAAATTGAAATTTGATCATTTTTTCGTCATCATTATCATTGTTCATTTCGTAAACTGTTGGATGTGGCCTCAAGTAATGATCTCCAAGACGGCCTATCCCTATTCGCATCTTAACTAGACTGGTGTCCGGTTATTGTACGGAGATCGTCGTCCCATCTAGGAAGACCGACCCTCCACCTTCCAGCATATTCCATCTTTATATGTCTTAAATGTACTACGTAACGTTAGAGGGATACAATATGCGTAGTCCTCTTCGTGTTCAATTGGTTTTACATCATCGATGTAATATCAAATCAGGAACCTTGAATAAAAATATACAAAAGTACTCTCATAAAAATGATACCTATGCTGCGTTTTAGTGTATCGTTCCCCAAAACGGACCCCTTATAAGATTACTTTGTTGTCCATCTGTTTGTCTGTCTGTCAATCTGTCGAAAAAAAACATAGAATTATAATTCCGTTAATTTTAAATTATATATACATATTTTAAAAAAACCTTTATGGAACCCTCAGCTCCCACATGGGACTCTCGAGCATGTTAGGGATTTTTTAAGTATTAGATACCGGTTACTTTTCGAGTACCTGCAAGCACGAAGGAATTTAATTTTTATACACAAAGATAAAATTGCTAAATAATATGTTTTCTTATAGGTGTATATATTATAGCATGTGAAGGAAGCGAGCCTTTTAAGCCCGTTTCGGGATCAATTAATTATATGGTAAGTTATATTATGGTAAATGTCACGTCACAAAAATATGCAACGTTTTTGTCCAAGAAGAGGGAGACAGTGATTATTGATTGAGACCTATTGAGAGAGAGTGAGAAAGGGCGAACGTAGCATGAAGCACATAGCCATGGAGTGAGAGTAGGGAGCGAGTGAGAAAGATCGAGAGAGAGTGAGATAGAGCGAACGTCACATCAAGTCTCGGAAATTTAAAGCTTTAGTATAAAATATATAAACGAGATTTAAAAATTAGTTTGCCAAATAAGTTTCACATCTGACATTACATGTATACTTTACATGTGTACTTGTGGGACTGTACATGTGTACTTTTTATTATATAGAAGAGGGGGCAAACGGACAGTCGGTTCACCTGATGGTAAGTGAATAGCGACTGACACTGACACCCGATACACAGAGGGTTAGCAGGTGCGTTACCGGCCTTTCAAGTGGGAGTTTGTTTTTGTATGTCATAAGGAGGCAACCGAGCAGTCAGAGCCTTATGGTGACTACCGACGCCCATAGACATTCGCACAACCAAAAATTATACAGATTCGTTGCCCTCTTTTTCCCTATACCCCGAAAGGGACACCGGATAGCTGTCACTTTACGCTGGTGACATGTGAGCGAGAGGTACCACCCCGGTCGTGCCAGCCCAATTCGGCTGCAAAGCAGCATGGCACTACCTATTACTAATCTAGATTATATATAATGTGATGCTATCTATATAAATAGTTTAGGTATAAATAGAGTATTTACAATTTAGATACTTTATTTTTTACTTGTTTTGTCTAGTAGGAATTAAATTAGCAGCAAATATTACAGTATATAATCTAAATATATAAAAAAAATTGAGCTATGACATGAAAAAGATACAAATAAACTACCTTGTATATGTTAGTTGGCAATAGTTGGGAGAAATTTCTCCTAAAAGTCCCAATTTCGAGCGTGTGTCTCAGATATCGGACAAGAAGGCTTAGTTGGGTACAGGTGTGTTAAAATTAATCTTATCAGGCATGTGTCACAATGTTTACCTTCACCGCAGAGTATATGTGTACCTGAAAATTTAATAGATAGAACAAACAACAATTTAAACGATGCTCTTAATTTTGAACCTGGTAATTTTTATAAGCTATAAGAAATGTAAGAAACGCAATTTCATCCAGCCACCGAGCATATATATCTATCTATGGACGCTTTACACCACGTCAATCTGGTCCCGTGGTAAGTTCATGAAGTTACGTGTACTACGTGACAACGGAAATATATTTAATACTTTTTATACTATACATATATTTAAGATTTTTATTATATAATACACATATATATATATATAACCAGATAGAGTAGTAATGTGTGCCATGAAATTCCGAAACTGGTCAGTGATTTGTCACTGACGTATTAGCAAATCAACCAATCAGTGATCTGTGTAGTGTACGTCCCATTGACCAATCATCCATCAATGGCCTTTATTCGGCCGATTAGAGCACAGAACCAACGCAGCGTCGCAGCACTTTGGCGAAATTTGTTTTCATACAGAACACATAACATTATCGTTATGTTCTGGTTTTATGCTCGATGCATCAAGCATACCTACCCTTTAATGGACATTACTATCGCTTGAACGCTATAGAAGAAATGCAACGAACGAAATAAGCATAAATAGCACAATAACCAATTTAAAAAAATCTTTTTTACGTTGGGTAAAGTGTCATACTAAAACTGTTTAAAACGGAATGTTTTCTAATTTTATTTCGCGTAGCTCCATTTTTCGTCATTGTCTACATCTGCCTTGTTCAATCTCGTGAATTTTGTGAAAATAACCATGTTAGTTTAAAAACTTCGTACCTAATCCTTGACGACTACCGGTCTCGCGCCAGAGGGCACTGAGAGTCCTGAGCGGGGCGAGGCTCTCCAGTCTCCATACGCGCGCGAGCTTATAACTAAAGGACGTAAACGACAAAATTATTTTTGTTATTTTATGGCGTCAAAAACGATTATTGGAGGATTTGGAATTCCCTCTAAACTTAAAAGAACATATTGTATAGTCTCATCTACGAAGAAAGTTAAGAGGCTTAAACCGGTCCCGTTTGCCCATAAGATTTGAATCTCTTTTTAAAAAGGGGTATGTTTGAATTTTTTTCTATGTTACAAAATTTACCTAATCATGTTTTGAAAACTAACAAAACAAGGTTTTTATCATGAACAATTAGGTCACCCAAAATTTCATTCAAATCGATTCAGTAGAAGATCGCTGAGAAACAACTTATATAATATAATAAAGTAATACATAATAAGTACATATTATATTTCTTTTTCATAAAATATATCAAAGCGTTATTGCCAATTATGTATTCCCAATAATATATTATATTATGATAAAGCGAATTTCAGATGTTCGTCTGGGGATTATTGATAAATGATATTTTATTTGACGGGTGAAAAGCAATAATTACCATAATCCTCGACAAATAAACATTATTCACTGAATATTGCGTGAAATATCATAATATTATAATATTCGGAATTTGATTATTTTTGAGACAGCGTCAAAAAATTAAAATGAAAATAATTGGAATTGACTTGTGTTTTTAACCGACTTTAAAAAAAGATTAGGTACTCAATTCGTCTCAGGTATGTTTTTCTTGGTATGTATGTGACATGATTAGTCCGCCGATTGTAAATACATCTCGGTGGTTCTTTTTTTGTTTGAAAACTGGTGTTTTTAATTTAGTCCCATATTACTTTGAACAAGATCTGACAAGTCCTTTTTGAATTACTCCCAATAATGCTTATTTGGTTGATTTAGTTTACCTAGATGACGTGCTAATTTTATTTGGTAAGTACTTGTCAATTATTGTAGAGGATGCTTTGATGTTTGCGGTTTTTGGTGGAGCACACCATAGTAAATTGTCAAGGTAATCGTAATTATCATCATCATATTTCTTTATCCATCTACTGCTGATCATAGGCCTTCTTCAATGAACGCCAAGACAACCGGTCCCTTGCCACAACACGGACCGGCCATAGCACGAAGAGAGTCTAATTAGCTGGTTAGGGGCCACCCAACATTTCATCTACCTAAACGCGGCCACATCATATCCATTCTAATTTGATGATGTTCTGATGAAGATCTTATTTTTTTAATAACATGGCTGCAATTCTGCCGGTTTTAATTTAAAAAATATTTTTGTTATGTTTTTTTTATTGAGTAGGTAATATATTATATATATAAAATATAATACTTATTTACAAAATCCCTACTTCGAGAGCACCAAATAGTAACAGATCCAAAAATACCGGGTGTATTTGGAACGCTTGCGAAGATTAAACCCTAATAATATACTATTTATATACTATATAATGCATATAACCGTTTATCTCAGAGACGTTTTTTAAAGAAAATTTTAGGACTTGTTTATTTTGCAAACCCGCAATGTATTAGTAAAAACTAAAACGATGAATGACTAAAGCGATAAATCGCGCTGAAGACGCGCGCGATGCGGGAGTTCGTTCACCTCGTGCATGCGGCGAACGCTATCAGCTGATTCAGTCCGCTAGCCGTTTATTTAAGTTAAGTTTATTACATTGCTGTTTTTTTCATAAAACCATTATTTTAAAGCATTATCATCAAATTCCTGTAACATTATGTTTACTAAACCGGATTATACAAAAAAACGGCAAGTAAAAAAAAAAGAAAACGCGTTTTTTTCACTTGTATCATGTCAGGCTATGCCAACACTATCATACCTCTTCGTTTTCGCAAGCGTTCCAAATACATCCGGTATAAAGATTAAGTTACTATAAAACACAACAACTGGTGCTGGGATTCTGCTTATTTCTCCCACATTCATGTTGTGTTCAGCAAAAACTGGCAGGACAGGCAGTAACAAGTACCCCCTTCATTCACATGTAAGGATTAGGTAATGGTAATATAGATCTACCATTATAAAGGCTGGTCCTGTTTTAACTTGTTATTATAATATACATGATCATACCATCAAGCTTCCCCCATTTCTATTTTTTAAATCTTTAAACCACCGCCATTATCTAATCTTAGCGTTCAACCAATTTCATCATAATCATCACCATCATCAGCCTCTATCCGTTACTGCTGAAAATAGAGTATTTAGGGTCGTATATTGAACAAGCTGTTGCCCACAGCTTCGCCCGCATTAACTTACTCAACTTAACTACTGTTAGTCAAAGCGTGATGTTATATAGCCTATAGCCTTCCTCAAAAAATGGGACATCTAACACTGAAAGAATTTTTCAAATCGTACCAGTCGTTCTTGAGATTACCGCGTTCAAACAAAAAAATCTTCAGTTTTATAATATTAGTATAGATAAACGCGGATTGTTGAATTCGTTTAAATTATTAGCAGAGTGATGCAATTTGCAAAGAATAAGGTTGACCAATTATTTTGTAAATATCATTGATTTGCTTGTATGCTGGGTCGAATATTGGACGAATGCGTGTGATTTATTAATCATAATAATTTATATGCGGCACACGTGCCGTAGGTATGATCCACGTTTTGGCCAGTGCTAGTGTGAGTTTTTGTATCCGACCCATTATGTCATACTCTTGTGTCGCATTCGCGCATGTGCCACAAAGTCGACTTAATGCACTACAAATAGTCCAAAATATTTTTTTACGCATGGCAACCGGTTGCACGTGGTACGTAAGAAACATCGACCTGCACAGGGACTTCAGATTAGAGTCCATTAGGGGCCACTTCAAAATGACGTCAGAACGTCACTTTGAAAAGGCACTCCTTCACCCATACCCGCTCATCGTGAGCGCGGCAAAATATTCCCCAGATAGCTCAGTTCCAATTAGACATAGGTTACCTAAGCATGTTTTAACAGATCCAGCTGACGAAATCTCTCAGCTACTAATGCGCGACGCAAAAGCGCAACGCGAACGTCACAGCATACGGTGCTAGGTACACCTGCACACCGCTTGGGCCTCGGGGTCGTAAGCGACGTCGAACCCTACACATGGAAACCACATAGATCCGGATCGATCGCGGAAGCTTAGGTTCGAATCCGATACGAGTAGACACAAACCCAGACCGCGCAAACAGCGCTAGCACTACGCTACCGCTAGATTGCTTGGGCACCGCGCATGACCCGCCTCTCTCTCCAGAGGGAGGGATGAGGGCCGGCCCTCATGATGATAGGTTAAATTCAACCGTAAAAGATTCGTCGACCGTATCGGATTTGACTAGTCCAAATGATGCTCTCCCGAGCAGCGCGTGCGATGAACCGCGCCCCCTGCGGGGCGCGGAGGGGGGCGTCCCCCTTTCGAATATTTCTTAAGTGAGCCATCTGCTCAC
This sequence comes from Helleia helle, assembly GCA_963853865.1. Lineage (NCBI taxonomy): Eukaryota > Metazoa > Arthropoda > Insecta > Lepidoptera > Lycaenidae > Helleia > Helleia helle. Next base: position 17,145,395 of record OY971420.1, read on the forward strand.
TTACTGTACCGATTGAGCTTAAAAGCCATCAGGCCGAAAAGTCTAGCCCTTCCGAAAAAAAAAAAAAAAAAAAAGTGTGAGTTTAGGTTTACGTATTCGATGAGTAACGATTAATTTCTTACTTCATACCTAGGTAACACTGAAAATGTTTAGAAAATGAGAAACGGCTTAATGTAGAAAGTTGCCAATACTTTTATTGTTTTTCGAAGTAATCTCCATTTCTTTCTACACATCGTCGCATTCGATGGAACCACTGAGAAAAGCAGTGGGCCCATTCTTCCTTAGGAGTCTCTTCTATGGCATTTTCGTACGCTTTCACAGCATCTTCAGGGCTCGTAAAGCGAATACCTCGAATTTTATCTTTAGTTCTTGGGAATAAATGAAAGTCGCAGGGCGCCAGGTCAGGACTGTAAGGCGGATGACTCATTATCTCTACACCTGCCATAGTCAAATATTCAACAGTCCGTTTTGCGAAGTGCGCTGAAGCATTGTCGTGGTGAAGGAGGATCCTGCTTCGTGGGCGCTGCTGCTGAATTTTTTCCAAGACAACAGACAAACAGCGATTGACATACAAGTCTGCAGTAACTGTCCTTCCATCTTCTAGCTCCCGGCTGCATGGGTACCACCATCTTGCTTGTTTCTCCCGTGAAACAACTTTGCTGTGTTTCGGAGAGAAGGGCAAGACAGGCAGTGTAATTACTGGCACTGAGACTTAACATCTTATTTCTCAGGATGGGCAACACATAAAGGAGTTGCCTGGGCTCGTTTCAGGTAAACTAGTTTATGTTCATGGGCGACGTCAACCACTTACCGAAAATTTTCTCGCGTTATGTTCATTTTCACGTGTAACAAGAGTTTTAGATTTGCCGCCAATTCACAAAAACAATTGACAAATGAATGCAATATACTACATTAGGTTACCAAAGAGTTCTAAAAATGAAATTCAATAAAAGTTTTCATTTTCAATGTTTCTAACTGGCCAGTTCTAAACATTTTCAGTGTTACCCACGTATGTTTACCTATTATTGTTATTAAAATAGATAATAGTAAGATTATAGCAATCTGCAATTTTGCATTGTCATTTTAGCAAATAGCATAACAATAGCAATTAGCATGCTAAGACTTATGAATTCGCACGCTAATGAAATCCACTCCACTCTTGGACCTTAATGGCCCATTCGTTCTCCTGAGTGTGTGACCAGCCCACTGCATAATATCGGTAACCTTAGTTCTCTGACAGATGTCTTTGTTTCGAATCATATGTGACAAAGAAATACCCAGCATAGCACGAGCGTAGATCAACGTCCTATGGACGTCAACAAATTTAATGATTTTTAAATTTTTGAAGTGAAACTTCTTTGCGCGCATGAGACTTAATTTTTACGGATGAAACGTCACGAAAATGTACAATGTTTTTGTCCAAGAAGAGTGAGAGAGTGATTCAGACCGATTGAGAGAGAGTGAGAAAGGCCGAACGTAGCATGAAACACATAGCCATGCAATGGGAGTAGGGAGTGAGAAAGATCGAGAGAAAGTGAGATAGAGCGAACGTCGCATCGCAAGTCTCAGAAATTTAAAACTTTAGATTAGTATAATAAACGAGATTTAAAAATTAGTTTGCCCAATAAGTTTCACTTCTGACATATTGTTTATTTTACTTTTATTGTACGGACGCACTTTTTTTTATTCTTATATTTTATTTTTTAGTTTACCAAGGGAAGGATTGCGCCCGCGTTCCTTTCTGCAAGGGTAACGGATGATGGTGCCACCATATAGCTCGTTTCTTTTGTGAACCAGCTTTACTTTGTTTCGGAAAGAAGGCAGACAAGGCAGTTTAATTCCTACCACCATCTTACGTCAAATGTGCCTGAACTAGTTTCACTAAAAAGCTATAACGTAGAACATCATCACGGCGTTTGCCGTCACGGCGGAGTCCATTTTACTGCTGATAGATGTCACATCAAAACACGGATTTCCGACACAATAAGGTAATTGGAATTAATCAGTCTCACAATGACATTATAGGTGTACTTCCCGTCACGCTACCGAGGAATATGTGTCGGCGCTCTCCTCTCCCGGACAGCCGTGATCACGGCTGCGGTCTGCGTTGTCCACCCCACCTCTCCAATACCAGACATACGCTCCATCAACGTGGTCACGGGTACTTCTTACCGTCATCCCAAACGAGGAATAAGGGTGCAAGTTTCGAAAATTTTGTTACCAAAAAGTAAGTAGTTTTATGCTATGTGAGATTTCATATGCACTTCTTTTTAAAACGGTGAAACGCCTTTACGTGCCGTTAACGGCCTTGGGTGGGGTCCGATGGTCCGATGATGTCCCCTCGGCAAACGAGCAGTCGAAGTCTGACGGCGCCGACGCCCATACACATCCGCACAACCAAGGCCACGCAGATGCGCTGCCCTCCTTTTCCCATTCCCCCCCCCCCTCCCAATGGGCCACCGGAAACTCATAAGCCGCACGAAACGCGACAGCATAACTGTCACTTGACGCCGGTGTTATGTGAGCGAGAGGTACTACCCCGGTCGTGCCGGCCCAGTTCGACTGCAATGCAGCATGGCACTACCTCTTACAAATCTCTTCTTATACAAAGAGCAGCCCTCTTGGTTCAATTGGCTTCGCCCAAGGTGCTGGGTTCACCTTAAGCTATTGAGCCCCACCGCCACGACAAGGCTGGAAGCATGATGGGGTTCCTAATAACATAACCTAGCCTGCATCATTATAAATTTACCTTGAAGTAAAGCGCAGGGCTCGAACCTGATTGAGATATTATAATTTTAAAAAAAATTACGGGTTTTATCGCGGTTTATTAAGATTTTTACAAGCCCGACGATTCGGATAATTTACAGCAACCATGGTCACTGGAGGACTGAGGTGTCATGCGTCCTAATGTTACAAAAAGGTTACAAAGTTATACGAAACTACCCTATGATACATCAATATTTTGGTTAGTCCTATCTACTCAGAAAGTTTTAACTGAGTCTTTAATCTGTGGTATATTATGCTTCGTTTTTGATTTAAATATTTTAATAATGGGATCACAAGGAACCAGCCCAGAACCCAAATGGGTTTTCTGAAATTTCTACGTGCAGCACTGATCATATGAATTTTGCATACTTACGGTAACGAAGATACGTAAGGAAACGTGTAGATGAGTGTGACAAAATATACTAGCCACCTAGCACGATTTCGGGGAGAAGACCCAGTGCCCTACAAGAACCGATAGTATCGCTTATACTTATGGTACAATTATATATATATATATACTTTTTCATAGTATACGAGGGCAAACGAGCAGTTTTTTTTTTATGTTAGTTGGATAGACAAACTGGCAAACGTGCCACCTGATGGAAAGTGGTCGACGTCGCCCATGAACATAAACTAGTTTACCTGGAACGAGCCCAGGCAACTTATTTATGTGTTGCCTATCCTGAGACATAAGATGTTAAGTCTCGGTGCCAGTAATTACACTGCCAGTCTTACCCTTCTCCGAAACACAGCAAAGCTGTTTCACGGGAGAAACAAGCAAGATGGTGGTACCCATGCAGCCGGGAGCGCGGCACAGCGCTTCCCTCCCACCGGTTGAAGCCTTTTTCTAACTATCGACGCCCATACACATCCGCACAAAAAGAGATTATGCAGATGCGTTACCCCCCTTTTCCCTATCCCCCCCAATAGGCCATCGTAAATTCACATACCACACGAAACGCGACAGCATAGCTGTCACTTGACGCCGTTGCTATGTGAGCGAGAGGTACCACCCCGGTCGTGCCGGCCCAATTCGACTGCAAAGCAGCACGGCACTACCTCGTACAAAATATTGATACTTGAACCAATGTTATACTCTTGTCTTCCACTGTGATATAAAAGCGCATTATTTCAGTTCCTGAAAACACTGCGGAGCGTGGCTATTTCATACAAAAGTCACCAGCGATTCTACTTCTGTTGAAGAAAGTTCCAGATCAGATTGCCGAAGTACCATTACGACCTATCGGCATAGATTATAGTGAGGAGGAAGTACTAAACCTACATGAAGAATGCATAATACCTGGGTGGCATTTCTTTTACAAAGGGGTAAATTTTATTATCACACCTAAACGTTTTGGGTTTGGCCTTTATAATAGGTCTTTACCTATGAAATTGCCGTTTTGTATGAAAAAATTTAAACGATTTTTTTCATTTTTTTTTAATTTGTATTAATCGAAGTAATCACCCATGCAATCAATGCATCTTTGCCAACGCAGTGGCAGTTTATTGATAGAAATCAGCTGGACGGGAGGCAACAAATTCTTGAAAGGCATTTTATACTGCCTCTAGGGTATTGAATTTTTTTCCCGCCAAGAAGTTATCCAAATTCTAGTATCCATATGCTAGTATATAATATACTAGCTGTTGCCCGCGTTATCTTGGATTTATAGGAGTAAGCGGATTGATGATTATTATTTTTATAGGCTAAGTTACTTCTTATAACATCAGCTATTGTCCAATGAAAGTCCCATTAAAATCGGGGCAGCCGTTTCAGAGATTAGCCGGACAAACAGACAAAAAATGTTAATATTTGGTATATGTACCGTTTATGCAGTCATACCTATGCATGGAAATGGAAAGCGGTTATTTTAATATTACAAACAGACACTCCATTTTTATTTATCTGTATAGAGTATAGATGTATAGATTGAGATTTCATAACATAAATCATCATAATATATAGAGGACATACCTATTGAGAATATATCTAATTTTTTTTATTTTATGAAAAGATATTTAAATCAAAAGAAATTGTCTTGACTTTATTTTTCGGAGGGATCTATGTTAATGGCCCGAAGGCCCTAATGCTTTATCGGATTAGTGTGAGCCCATTCGGCTCACTTTTAGTTTATAAAGTGGGGGGTTGCCCCACGCCTACCGTGCAGTCTGCGACCACACAGCCTCCTGGCGTCGGTTGTGAATTGTCTTGAAACCATTACAAAATCAATGATAGATTTGTTTAGTAAACATACATACAAATGTACACTACTTACATTATCACGTTTTCGGAATATATTATTTAAATCTCAAGGATTGTTTTCAACTTCGATGACATCCATAAAAGTATTTTGAAAATACAATTTCACAACCAACGACAGTATCACGTTTTCAAATGTTTTATTCAAGCCTTACATAGATTTCAGCGAAAATTTGAATAGTGGCCTTGAGTTTTTCCATGTTTTGAATTATGAATAGTATATCTTAGGCTCAGAAGGCTCTTTCCTAAGCGAAATTTTAAGCGTTGCATGTTGCACAACAATTGCTCATCATATTGTTCGGCAACGCGAGGATTACGTTGTTGTTGTTGCGCTCCTGCTGCCAACGTCGCGTTGTTGTACAACGTTGCCGTTCTTGTTGACGTCACGTGTTGCTATAAAATTTATAAGTTTTTTATGTTTTAAATGGTTCTATAAAAATAATATTAGCTAGAACCTACAACTTTAGATCCATGTACAAATGTCAAAATGAGATTTTAATAATATTAATAAATTTACAGCTTACTACACAAACATGTAAAATTCTCATACAATCTAAAAATACTCTCTAAAAATAGTCTCATATACAATTAACACGAACGAAATGTGCTTATGAAGTCGAGTATAAATACTTCAATAAATTTTTCAATAGTCTTCGGGACAAAGCTTTTTGCGTCAAAGCTCTATAACAGAGTGCTCGCGATAGAAACACGGAGGCATAAGGATACTTAACGGCCTCTAAGCTCTAAAAGACTGTAACGTGACGCCGAACTACTTAACTTTAAGTTCTGTCGCTATCAAAGAGTAGGAAATGAAGCAGAACAAGCGCTCAACTTCATCTAATTTTTATAAAAGTCCTTTAAAAGCTTATAAACACTTTTATATGGCATTCATATAAGAATCCAAAAAGTTGAGTTTTAGGTTTCTGTTTTGTCATTTTGAGCAACATTATTAAATATAGGATCACAATCCGTTGTCTGTCTGTCTGTCATAACATATAGGGTAGGTACTGCACATAGAATCATGAAATTTGATTTGGTTTTAAAACTGAAGTAATGGAAAAATCTGAAAACCGGGAATTTGTTTACCTACCTTAATACTTACTATTATAAAGACGGAACATTTGAATTTTAATATTGTTTGTTTGTTTGTCATAATTTAACTCAAAGACGTGTGGAATATAGGTGTAATCTAATAGTGGTGAAATTTGTCCTAGGATATTAATTCTTAACCATTTAAATTGTTTCATAAATAAGGCTGATTATCTACGTGTAAATTCCGCTTTAAATTATTCGGATTAGACTTTTAGATTAGAAGTTATGAAGGTTATATAAGGTAGGTAATATAGTATAGTTTTATCCTGAAAAAATTCCAAAGGACCGAGAACTGTGATGGTGAACGGCAGTACTGGACCGATTTGAAAAATTGTTTAACCTACAGAAAGCCACATTACCAGGAAGTAATTAAGGTCTATACATTTTTGACCCGTGCGATGCCAGACAAAGCGCTAACTTATTATATAAAAATTAAAACCGACATCAAATTAAAAAAAAAACAACTAAAAAGTAATAAAATAATTTCCTTAATTTTTGTGCCTACAAATAATCAACTTATTCTTCTACTAATATACAATCTTTGCGTTTACCACGTCATTATTGTTACTTTTGGAGTCGGTGTCAGCCAAGGTAGGTAGGTTAGGTGCATCAACATATAGGACACCGGCTTCAAAAGTAACAATAATGACGTGGTAAACGCAAAGATTGTATTTTAGTAGAAGAACAAGTTGATTATTTGTAGGCACAAAAATTAAGGATATTATTTTACTACTTTTTAGTTGTTTTTTTTTTTTAATTTGAAGTCGGTTTTAATTTTTATTTAAAAAAAATTTATTTCCTCATTTTTAGTGATTTCAAAATTTGATAACTGATTTTATTTGTCTGAAATATGGGTAGAACTATTAAACGCGTTGCTCAGATTTAATAGCGCTGTATAAATGAGATGACCGTAGAAAGGGTTTAATTCATTACATAACAAATGAAAAAACCGAAATGGAATTGTATAAAACTTTATATACATGTAATTGAAAGCAATCACGGCAGATTTGCTGCTATTCGTTAAATAATTCCATTATATATACGTATAGAACATCACCAATATATAAATATAGAATGGATATTATGATGACCTTGAAAAACTATGATGCGTTTCCAAGGCACAGTTGTTTTTTGTTCATTTAACAACGACAAGTAATAAAATTACATGATTTAGGCATAATATTATTTACCGTATGAAGTAAGCCCAATAAAAGCTGTAAATCGTCGAGGATTCCCCTCGATTGTGTATGGTCTCCATCATCACACCTGTAATGGCGCTTATAACCCATATGGGTATAAAGTTATCATCAATTTAAATTAATTAAGTCCAAACACAAGGTAGCAACGGTAAGTTTACCGTAGCTACCTTGTGTTTGGACTTGTTGAGGAGTTCCCTTAACTGTCCTTTGTCTTCATCATCAGACCCCTAATGACAGTCACAACCCATCTAGGTGTAAAGTTCTCATCATTACAAAATAATCAAGCCCAAACACAAGGTTACTGATGTAAATCGTTGAGGAGTTCCCTCGATTGTCTTTCGGCTCCAGCATCAGATCGACTCCAGGCCTTCATTAAATTGTAGTCCTTCAAAACACTTTATAAAAAAAATATCAAACGCACTAGTCGCCCCTACGATTTTCGAAAGTTCCCCTCGATTCCTCTGGGATGCCATCATCAGATCCTGGTTTCCTTATCATGGGACCATTTGGGAAGTATACCCTTTAGAACAAAAAAAGAATTTTTCAAATCGGTCTAGCCATCTTCGAGTTATCAGGTAACATACATAAAAAAAAAAAAAAAAAAAGATTCCGACGAATTGATAACCTCCTCCTTTTTGAAGTCGGTTAAAAACAGTACGTTATTCCGAACCCTCAGCGTGCGAGACTCAGGCCCGTTTGTCTGTGTTTTTGACAGCTATTTTTATTAACAACCAAACAACTGCTTTTTTACAGGATAAAATTTATCCAGAGCACAAATTCCATCTGCCGCGCAATCTTCGGGTGCAATTTGTCAAAATTGCCAAAAAGAACCTATGGTGCAGCACCATATCGTTGACTTTCAAAAAGGCATTAAATAATATGGGATATTCTGGAACTTACGACAAAAGGGAAAGCCTATGCATAAGAGACGTAAGTGTTATTTATTAATGCAAAATATATCAAATGGAGGGCTTACAGGAGATGCTGCACATAACCCAACCTTCCCATGCTCCTAAGTCCTACCTACCTCTCAGTATACGGAGCGAAACGCGGGAGAGGTGCGGGGTACACGTGCTTAGATGCTCTCTTCCCCCGTATAATTCTTCACTCCCTACAAATTCAAAAGCATGCATCTTGCGAGAGTACTTTACTATGTCACGAGCGTCACTCTTCCCTGTCTGGGGCTGACGACTTCACATCACGTCGGTGACGGCACGGCAGTCCGAATGTGTCAATGTTGCAGCTACGACATCATGTGTCAACTGTGTGCGAACATCCATAGATGGTTGAAGTAGACGAAGTGTTGGTCGACCATTAAGAGGCTGGGAAGACGATCTCCGTGCAATACCTAACCAGTCCGTGTTGGATGCGAGTGGCAAATGATCGGTCATCTTGGCGTTCATTGAAGAAGGTCTATGTTCGGCAATATAAAAACTAAGTATAAAAAATATTACGAAAGAAGCTGGAAAACAGCTAGTAATATACTTTGGTTATATATACAAAAATATAACCCTTATAATATGTCCTACTTCTGGGCACGGGTCTCCTCGAATACAAGCGAGGAGGGTGTTATGGGTCACTGATGCGCTGGCCCAATGTGGGCTAGTAAACTTCACACACCTTCAAAGACTTTTAATATTATCAGACGTGCATGTTTCCTCACGATGTGTCCTTCACCAGTGAGCAAGTGATGGTCTCATATCAGGAAGTGCTTGTAGAAATTTAGAAATTTATTTCAAGGTATCACAAAGGTCAGGATCGAACCTGGACCTCTCACACAAGAGGGTTGACTCATACCCACTAGAGTCTAGGTCATCGCATCGTCACATACATTGCTTATTTTTCATTATTATTCGTTTTAAAGGATAGATATTATTAGTTTTAAAGAACTAATATTCTTTAATAATGATTAATACCCTGCATATACAGTAGAACCTCTATATGTCGAATTTCAAGGGAGACGCCAAAAAAATCAGGTTAATGAGTTTTCGACTTATAGAGAATTTCGAATTGAGGGAAATTTCGACATAGAGGTTGAGATTTATTCTTATTGATTTAGGTAATAAAATATAAAAATTCAAGTTGCAGAGGTGACACACATATTATTATTATTTATTATAAATTAACATTATTTCAAAACATCCATAAAATAAAAAATAAATGACTTTAAAAAAGTCAAAATTTATAAAAAAAAAATATGACTTTAAAAAAGTTGACTTTAAAAATAAAGTCTATTTGTCTTCGAAATAATAAAAATAATAATAAAAAGAGGAAATAAGTCTCAAATAATCGAGTTGTAAAGGTTGTAAACTAAAACAATGCTATGTTCGAGATACAGAGGTAAAATTTAATTTTTCGAGTTAAGGAGGGAAAATATGTACGAAAATTGCTTGGCGGGACTCACTGATTATTTCGACTTATAGAGGGTTCTGATTTCGAGTAATGGAGGTTTTGGTGTTTGAAGGGAAGGGAACAAAACATGTCTTAGAGATATGGAGGTTTTCAACTTATCGAGGTTCGACTTAAAGAGGTTCTCCTGTAATTGATTGTATAACACGTTTTATTTCAGCCTGATCAATCAGCACAACCGTGTCATGTAAGTATAAATGTTTACATAATAAGAGATTGACGTGGTCTTGAATAAAAACTACTTCAGTCAAATCAAATCAAATTGTTTTTATTTCAAATAGTACAAACAGAGTATCTTTTTGAACGTCAATTGAATCTACCACCGGTTCCAAGGCTAGCCCACTGAGAAGAACCGGCGAAACAAACTCAATGGAACTAGTCTTTTCAAATAATTTATAACAAACACATGGGATCCTATTGTAAAGCGTATATATATATATATATATATATATATATATATATATAGTTACCTTTAAAAGTATTGAACTGAAGTAGTTTTTGTTAGAAGTCCAGAAGTACAAGTTTCACAAGGACTTAACATCTTATGTCTTAGGATAGTACACAACACATAAATGGCCTGGGCTAGTTTCAGGCAAACTAGGTTATGCACTTACCATCAGGTGACAAGTGGTCCAGATTGCCTAAAAATCAAGTACAGGGCCAACCCTATTACTAGGATGCCGCAGAATATCTTTTGAAACGTAATCATTACTCATGTATATTGTTATTGTAAATTTTATTATTGTTATAGCGCTAAACGCTATAACAATAATAAAATTTATTAAAACAATACAATTCGGGAACACAGAGTATAAATCCACCTCCAATAATAATAATAATATCTATGAACGCTTTTTTACACCACGTCAATCTGGTCCCGTGGTAAGTTCTCGACGGACGGAAATATATTTAATACTTTTATACTTATATTACTTTTTATACTTTTTATATATATAATATAATACACATCCATAACCCAGGAACACAGAAAACTTTTTGTTTCCTGCCGGGATTTGAAGCCTCTACCTCCGACTTGAGCGCTAACGCGGTAACCACTGAGCCACAGGGGTTGGATTTGGTGATTGGAGCTAACTTGTTGTTTGTTGAAAGAGGCCTTCGTCCATGGAATACGTTAATAATGATGGTTATTATTATGATCAAAATATGGTATTTAATAGTTACGAAACCCTTTATACGAGGGCCTTTATGCTTTTATATAACGAAAACTATAAGCATTCACAGCTTTTATAAGTTCAATAACTTATAGTTTCAACAATATCGAAACTACCAAACTTGACTTAAGTTGTTCGAAACTCCTATTGGTTGAGTTAGTCACTTATACGTGATTCAAAATTGTTTAAGCTAGTTAGTTACAATTGAATTAAATGGAGCTTATATGACGATATTACAATATATTGTTGAAAAATGTACGTAGAGGAGAAACCTGAAATAATTTTATGGATTTCTCTTTTAAGGATTCTACCTCATTTGTTTTGAATAAAGTCATCGATATTGTTTTCTAATGTTTACCCGAATTTCAGTCATTATAATGAAACAATTTTTTACGAAACAATATTTTATTAATTTAAAGATACAACTAGCACTTTCCGCGTAGATAGGACTAACCAAAATTGATGTATCATAGGTTAGTTTCGAATAACTTTGTAATGATAGGACGTATGACACCTCAGTCCTCCCGTGACCATGGTTGCTGTAAAGTATCCGAAACGTCGGGCTTGTAAAAATCTTAATAAACCGCGATAAAATCCGTAAAAATTGTTTCATTAAAATAATAGGCTAAGATCCGGGATATAAAACGACCTTCACCGAGAGGTTTATTTGATGAAACGTATTTTATATTTAATTAAATATGTCAATAAATATATAGCATATTATGGGTTGCCTAACAAATTTTAGTCCAGGGTATGTTTAATTAATAATTTTAAAAAAATTAAACATTTCACCGGTTTGATTATTAGATAAATTCTATACCAATCGAAAGTATGAAGCCCATAGAATATGCAAACGTTAGGTTGCCTATTCTTTTCCGGTCACAGCTATCAGGTAGCCAAGTATAAACAGGTAAATCTATACCGGACCGGTCTTTGACATGAGCGGACCGGTGGGAGGGAAGCACTGTGCCGCTCTCCCGGCTGCATGGGTACCACCATCTTGCTTGTTTCTCCCGTGAAATAGCTTTGCTGTGTTTCGGAGAGAAGGGCAAGACAGGCAGTGTAATTACTGGCACAGAGACTTAACATCTTATCTCTCAGGATAGGCAACACATAAATGAGTTGCCTGGGCTCGTTCCAGGTAAACTGGTTTATGTTCATGGGCGACGTCGACCACTTACCATCAGGTGGCACGTTTGCCAGTTTGCCTATCCAACTAACATAAAAAAGCTATTTGTAGCCGTTATACTGTTTTAAATATCTTCATCATCATCATCAGCCCCTATCCGTCCACTTCAGAACATAGGCCTCTCTTAGTTTAGATAGACGAAGCCTGTCTGTATGTTTGTTCCAGCGAATGTCTAAAATGGCTGGGCCGATTCTTATGGGCTTTCACTGACAGATAGCTATAAGGAATAACTTAGGCTATAAAAATAATCATCATCGACCAGGATACGGTTTATCCTGAAATCCTGTAAATCTAAGGTAATGCAAGCGAAGCTGCGGGCAACTGCTATCTATATTAAGCTGAAGAGATTGTTCGTTTGGTTGAACCATAGAAATTAATATACCTAGCGGAAAGGTATATTAAATTTATGGGTTGAACGCGCTTATCTCAGGAACTACTAGTTTCGGGCGACGAACGGGGGTGCGTAGGAGGCGCTACCTAATGCGCCTCCAGTAACGCCCCTGTGCTCGTGTCGGGCCCAGGGTGGGGTTTTAACCTGGGTCCAGCTAGACACGACGTCGTCGGGGACTGCAAAAAGTATCGTGCAAACGAACAGCTGAGCAGTCCCCCTTTAGAAGGAGGAGTCTGGCCTTTTCGCCGGGGCCAGCCTGTCGCCGAGGGTCCTGCATTGCCTGCATGATCCGGGACTCTCATAAAAGGCGGCTGAGGGCACTTGCAGCGGTTTTAGTGGGTAACGCATCTCCAAGTGCGAACCCCACACACGGCTAGGTTTAAAACCCACCCCGGTCCTAGTTATGGTTTGGTCAGCAAATTTCCGCTGCAGAACAAAAAAAAAAAAAAGGAACTACTAGTTTGAATTGAAAAGTTCTTTTTGTGTTGAATATTCCGTTTATCGAATAAGGTTATACCTATTAACAATAATAATCGATAGGACCTATTAACGGCTTTTTTTTCGGAAGGGCTTTTCGGCCTGATGGCCTTTAAGCTCAATCGGTACAGTAAGTGAGCAGATGGCTCACTTAAGAAATATTCGAAAGGGGGACGCCCCCCTCCGCGCCCCGCAGGGGGCGCGGTTCATCGCGCGCGCTGCTCGAGAGAGCAGGATTTGACCTAGTCAAATCCGATACGGTCGACGAATCTTTTACGGTTGAATTTAACCTATCATCATGAGGGCCAGCACTCATCCCTCCCTCTGGAATGGGAGGCGGGTCATGCGCGGTGCCCAAGCAATCTAGCGGTAGCGTAGTGCTAGCGCTGTTTGGGCGGTCTGGGTTTGTGTCTACTCGTATCGGATTCGAACCTAAGCTTCCGCGATCGATCCGGATCGATGTGGTTTCCATGTGTAGGGTTCGACGTCGCTTACGACCCCGAGGCCCAAGTGGTGTGCAGGTGTACCTAGCACCGTGTGTGTGTCTATATATGCTGTGACGTTCGCGTCGCGCTTTTGCGTCGCGCATTAGTAGCTGAGAGATTTCGTCAGCTGGATCTGTTAAAATATGCTTAGGTAACCTATGTCTAATTGGAACTGGGCTATCTGGGGCATAGGTTAACGGCTATATAACATCCTGCTAATAGAAGAGGAACATTAATTAAAAATGTGGCAAAAACGTGGAAAAATATATTATCCCTTTAAGAGCTTTCTTTGCGCGCGCGGATTAAACGGCTTAAGTTTCATAATAATTATGTATGACGGAATCATATGCAAAGAAGTTAAAAGTTCCAAAAAACGTCCGCGACAGTATATTATGTCTATCTTATAAATTCTCATAAAAATGGTTATCAAATTTATTCCAAATTGTGTATGATTTGCGAAGAAGTTTTATTACATTTTTATATTATTGTTTGCGAAGGAGCTTTATTATAATATTGCGAAGGAGTTATAATATTTTATATTAAGCATGATATTAATCGTTATTCAAACAAATAAGCTATTAATCATAAGAATTTAATATTGCGTGGATTTAATTTCGGACAAAATTGTCCTTGACGTTGTTTAACATCAACTAATATCTTAGGAGATACCATAGTTGACTTAGGCTATAGAAATAATCATCATCATCAGGAGTGGATCTACATACGGGCTTTTTGGGCTGCACCCCAGGTCCCGTGAATATAAAGGACCGCATGTTGTTGAAAACAATATCAATTATATAAATAAATAAAAAATACCGAATATTATTATTAATAAATTTTGGTAATCCTGAGATTTGCGTCTTATTTTATAGTTACTATATAAATTTGTTATGAATTGAAAACTACAAATATGTAGTTAATAAATTGTGCCCCAAATAGCCAACTTCACTGTCCGTCCACTGCCTCCATTACAATTAGTATTGAGTGAAGAAACTTCTTACCTTTCGCATGATCCAGGTTTTCCTCAGGTCAAGCTCCTGGACTTATGTGGGGACTCACACTTGGGAATGCACTACCCTACTAAACCACCTGCGAGCGCCTTTTTAAGGGTCCTAGATCTGCAGGCAACGGGACCACTTCAGCGATAGGCTGACCCTGGGAAAGGCCAGACTACTCCTCGTAAGGGGGGACTGCTCGGCCGCTCAGACCCCGCGACGTCGTATCGTACTGGGCCCAGGTTCCCAACCTGAACCCAACACGAGAACAGGGGCGTTAATGGAGGCGTCGCCCGTGGAAGGAGGCCTCGTCGGCGGCCTCCTCTCTCACCCGCTCGTCAGCCTCCTTCTGGGCCATTAAAGTAGAATAGAATAGAATAGAAGATAATTTATTTAGGTAAATTATTACACTGCTACACACCACATATAACAATTTTTATTACTGCCTAACATTAGTATAATGCAATCCTGGGACATTACTTTAAACTTTAAAGTAACCGATGTAAAGTTTATAAAGTTTAAAGTATCCGAGACGTCGGACACGTAATAAACCGCGATAAAATTCGTAAAAGTTGTTTCATTAGCTACAATAATATATTTTTTCTAACCAGGGTATGTACGGCGGCCCGCTGATTTGTCGTGGAAAAATAGTAGCGCTGATGACTGCGCCAGATGCTCAATGGGTGAACTGCACTGGATTTTCAAATATAGTTCACCTGGTAAACGCAGATCACCTGAAAGGTTTCATGTCATGTGTCAGTCCGTGAGTATAAACTATTGTCTACTTCTAACTCGAATTACTATAAAGTATATTCGCCTTTTTATGACGCAGGTTAATGCTTTCGCATGATCCAGAATCTTACATATTCCTCATGTGATCATTCTTGATAATACAGAAACAAATTACTAACACACCGACTTTCAGTCCACTTACATCACAAATACATCATCATCACCATCAGCTCCTATCAGTCCACGTAACATATTAACATTACTATTATAAATCTGAGTTTATTTGAAAGCGCTAATCTTTGGACTTCGCTGTCAGTAAAAAATCTTTTCATATTTGGAATTCAAATCATTGAGAAAGGTAGGATTTTTATTTAAAAAGAAGTAAGCCGCGTGAAACAGCATAAATAGGTATTCGAAAATTCTCGTAAATACAATTAGAGTATTAGGTCCCCCACACTGGTTCAGGCCTTGTCGTAGCGGTGGGACTCAGTAGCCTAGGGTGAGCCCAGCACCTTAGGCGAAGCGAATTGAGCCGAGGGGGCTCTTTGTACAGGACAGGACAAAAGAGCAGGGGGCAAGGGGCGAGGACGGAATCCTCACCCCATTGGACTGTCCCGACGATGGGAGGAGTTGTTCTGTGGTGCGGGACAACCCTTCTGTGGAAGTGGCGTTTATGTCCTGAGGGACTCCGGATCACAATCAAAACAGATCCGGGGCACCTCACCAAAGGCAGCATTAGTATTTAGTGGTACTCGCCAGGTTTTAGTGGGTAGAGCTGCGTCCACTTACCAGCTTTCGGGCGAAGCGAGTCCCACATACCCGCGTGGGGAGACCCACTCCCCCGCGGGATACCTCAGAGCATTTCCCGGCGTTAAAGAAAAAAAGGAGTAATAGATCATTATTCTACGCAATCGTTTTATAATAGAGCGCTCTTCGGTTTCTCCTGCGTAGTTCCCGTTCTAATGGAAATATGGAGATAAAATAGACCATGTTACCTACTCGTTGATAATGTAGAAATCTATTGGTAATTTGTTTTTTTTTTTGTGGTTTAGGCAAGCAACAAAGTAACTCACATTCGCATTCATAATGTTAGTCAGAATATTATCCGATTATGTTAGAAATACATTGTTTTCATAAAAAATATTGTAAAAAAAATATTTGAACCAAAAAATTATGTGTACGCTAATATCGTTGAGCTTTCAAAAGCTTTATCTTCAGGACCGGTCGTGGGAGTGCGAACATATGCAGGCCACCTGTGAGTGTGTTTCTGAGCTTTTTTCTATTTGTTGTTAGGATTTATTTACAAAGCATATTGAACGTTTCATAATATTAATAGTATTATTTATATTATGTATCATTTTTGTGGACGGTACAGGATGATAATGATGAGTTGACATTTGTTGACTAGGCCTCTAGGGAATAATATGCTAATCTTAATTATTATTATTATAAATGCGAATGTAAGTTGCTTTGTTACGCTTTCACGCCTAAACCACTAAATCTATAATAAAAGTAGCATATAGGTAATATATTATGCGTCCACTGCTGAACATAGGCCTCCTTACCTTAGTTCTCTGCCTATGTTCAGCAGTGGACGGATAGAGGCTGATGATAATGATATATTATCTCCGTATTCCCACTATAACGAGAACTACGTGGGTGAAACCGCGGGACGCTGTCTAATATTACCTATAACAAATGCGAAAGGAACGCTGTCTGTTTGTTACCTTCTTACTCCGAAACCTCGCATTATTTCCTAAGCATTCGTAAATTCAGTCAGGAGACAAAATATATATAGACAGAAGATAGATTATATCATAACAATACATAGACTGTCAAAATAATCATCGTCAGCTCTGTTACGGTTATCAATCTAAGTAACGCAAAACTGTATTCTGTGGGCTACAACTAGTAAATATAGCCAAGTTAATCGATATGACATGTCGGTAGGCGAGTAACGGCCCAACCCACTAAAATTAATTATGGATTGTTAATTAACGGTATAATTCATTGACACTAGCTTTTCTAGCATTTCTAAAGTGATTGCCATTAGTTGAGTACTTTAAATTAATAAAATATTTAATTTAAATAATCGACACTAAAAAGTAAAAAATAAATTATAGTGTAAAAAAAAACTAAAAAACACGATTTAATAGCAAACCGAACAAAAAAATTGAAAATAATTTTAATAGAAGAATTAAATGGGTTAACAAAATAAATAAATGATATTACTTGTTGTAAAAAAGCGTGGTGCTTGTAACTAAGTTTTATACTAACTTCACTTTTTAGAAATAGATACCGATGAAATATTTTTAACAATGAATATCGAGCACCTCACGCTTTTTTACAATAAGTACCTAATATCATTTATTTATTTTGTTAACCCATTTAATTCTTCTATTAATATTACTTTCAAATTTTTAGTTCGGTTTGCTATTAAAGCGTGTTTTTTAGTTTCTTTTAAACTATAATTTATTTTAAATAACAACGTCCATCATTTTATAAGTAAAAGAAAACACTTTCAAACACAACAAAGTAATAAAAAGACTGCTGTTGAAGCTACTGCTTCTTGAAAGTCTGAAATTGAAATTTAAACTTCAATTGGACTGATGCTCAAGTTTGCCTTAGCTCAACATAATAAGGAAATGAAATACGGTCCGCATCAAGTAACCGACTCTGATTGTAGTTCACTGTGAATTCTAGATGAATTCATATTTAAGTGTTTTACACGTTTAAATGTTTGGCTTGAAATCCTAATATCCTAAATATTTAATAAAAAATGTGAAAGTTTGTAAGTTTGGATGTTTGTGGTTCTCACATCAAAATGACTTCACCGATTTGGCTGAAATTGAAATGGTGGAACATAGGCTAAATTTTATAGCAAAAAATTGAAAGTTCCTACGGAATTAATTATACTCGACCAAAATCGACAACTAGAATGCATCGTAAATGGTTTTGATGAATGCAGAGACGAATATGAGGACTCACTTAAGAAGACGTCTGAGTTAAATAAGCAACTGGCAGAGGCTCAAAAATATATATCTAAATTAGAGTTAGAAAAAGAAGATTTAAAAGCCTCCCAATCTAGACATCTTTTCAATGAATTAATTGGGAAGTCAAAGGATCCCATCACCAACAATAATGACATTTCCACAGTAGATTTGACTGGTGACGATTCAATGACTTCTCATTATATGCCTAGTAAGAAAAAAATTAAACAATATGTAAAAGCAAAAAAAAACATTAAAAAAATGCAACGCCTGTTACTAAAAAATAAGTCTTCATCCAGAAATTTAACTAATGTAATAAAAAATAATAATTCAGTCAAGGACAAATACATTTCATATAAGATAAAATATGAAAAAATTAAAAGTGACTATGAGGCTGATGTGCTCAACCTGCAATCAGAATTAACTGCTCTGCATGAGTCGCTGAAAGCTGTAACTCTAAAATATGAAATAGCTCAAAAAGAAATAGCGGGACACATCTCGGCAATGAAAGGCTTGATAGACTTATGTAATTATAACGAAGAACGGGTTGAATCCTTACAAAACTATAAAATATGTAAGTGTTAGGAATTAAATATAGACCGGTCAATGCTAGGTGTCAACCCCACCCAGTTGTCTCATCCAGTATCTAAGCATAACAGCCCCACATCCGAAGCTTTGTATCCATTGTCTTCATTACCTCCAGATAGTAATATTAGCATATACAGTGATGACATGGGGAAAGATATTGGGACATTGCTATACCGGTTGTGTCAGGGTCAGTCATTAACAAATAATTGTATGACCGGTGCTTCACTGGAACAATTAATAGAATCAATTGTTGGTTGTACCCACCGTCCCAATACAACACTGATAGTAATAGCCGGGAGAAGGGGAAATGTAAATAGAAAAAAATTAATTAAATTTATGGATTTGTTGTCCGGTTTTACAAATATATCAAAAAATATTATATTTACATTTCCTTACATGAAATCATTGCAACATGAAAATAAAATTAGATTTAATTTAAATTCATTATTGTACACCATATCAAATAATAATAATTGTATTTCATTATATAATAATAATAAAAAAATTCAAATTATTGACACAAATAAAATTATTAATTATAAATTTAGTTTTAGGACTATAGATAAGTTTTACTTATCATTTTTTATTAAAAGACAAATAGCAATGTCGCTATACAAATTTTTGTATAAGGTACCAGCCAATGTCTTGGCTACACAGACCACTGCTTCTATTGAGCAGTGTAAGTTATTGACAGATAATGGCTTGGAATTCGTTCCAAATAATTTAAATTAAGTTACAAGACAATAGAGGCAGCCTCTTGCAATACATACTTTTGTAATAATATAAACCCTGTTCACTTGCCCACCAAAATTATAAACAATAAGTGTAAAGAAAAAA
Organism: Helleia helle; assembly: GCA_963853865.1. Classification (NCBI taxonomy): domain Eukaryota; kingdom Metazoa; phylum Arthropoda; class Insecta; order Lepidoptera; family Lycaenidae; genus Helleia; species Helleia helle. The sequence continues at coordinate 17,164,974 of OY971420.1, forward strand.
CTTGTAATATATACCTGGTACATCAGAATATTCAAGGTATGGCAGGCAAAGACCTAGAAATTGAATTATTTCTTAAAAGCCATAATATTAATATACTTTGTATAACAGAACATTGGTTAGCAAAACAAGAAATTATGTTTAACTTCAGCAATCACCAGGTTGTGAGTACGTTCAGCAGAGAATAATCAATAAGAGGTGGTTCTCTAATATTAATAAATAAATGGATAAAATATAAAGAAAGAAAAGATATTGTAAGTCTCTCTGTTGAGCGTACTACTGAGATAGCCTGTGTGGAACTTGAGCGCCTTATTATTGTGTGTGTGTACAGACCCCCAAGTGGATTGTATGACATATTTGAAGAGATCATGGAAGAAGTACTGACAAAAGTATGTAGATCCAACAAAAATATAATTGTATGTGGTGACTTTAATATTAACTTGCTAGAAAATAATTTCACTACTGTCAAATTCCTTTCATTGTTGAAATCTTATAGCCTCGAAAATCTATTCATGGAGCCCACTAGAATAACATGCTCAACGGCTACATGCATAGATAATATATTTTGTAATGTAATTCACCATAGCAAATCAATAATAAATAACCTGAGTTCAGATCATTGTGGATTACAAGACTTTAAAAAATATCAGTAATGGAAAAGTAATGTTTGTTCCTATGACTACAAAACGTATTGAGAACTTTAGGTGTAATATTACAACTAAACTATTACAAATAGACAATAATAAAGATCCTAACAAGTTATTTAGTAAATTGTTTCAGCTTATTAAAAAAGAGTTTAACAACATATTTACACCTAAAACAAAAACAGTTAATGTACAAAATGGAGGAACTTTTAATGAATGGGCGACTGTAGGAATTTATAAAAGTAGACAAAGATTGTACGAGCTCTATAATGAAAAGGCTTACAATACTAGCGAATCACATAAAAACTTTTTGAAATCATACTCAAAAATATTTAAAAAAGTATGTACAGCAGCTAAAGCTTTAAATATTAAAAATAAAATTGCAAGATGTAATAATAAAATCAAAATGACATGGAAGGTAATTAACGACGAAACTGGAAGGAGTAAAAGTTGTAATTCAATACATTCATTGTGTATTGACAATAAAATTATCAATACTGACAGGGAGGTTGCAAATATTTTTGAGAATTTTTTTGCCAATATTCCAGTTACGACAACTAAAAACCTCATATCGTCTCCTACTGTCGCTGAATCCTTACTCAAAAATTGTGTGAAAGAAAATAATATTCTTTTTAAATTTCATTCCATCTGCTCCAAAGATGTTATAGGTGCTTTCAAACTTATTAATGTCAAAAATACTACAGACTCTTGGGGCCTGTCGGTTAAAACGATTAAATATATTATAGAAATAATTGCACCTATCTTAGCGGTAATTTTCAATGATTGTATTGAATGTGGTGTATTTCCTGATTTAATGAAGCATAGTAAAATTCTACCACTTTTTAAATCTGGTGTCAAATCTGACCCCTCAAACTTTAGACCGATTTCAGTACTCCCAACACTTAGTAAAATTTTTGAAAAGATCATTCTTAATCAAATTTTAGTTTTTTTTAACAAGCATCAGTTGCTCCATAGTCAGCAGTATGGATTTACTAAAGGGCGATCTACAACTAATGCTGGAGTTCACCTACTGAAACATATTTATACAGCCTGGGATGAATCGCAGGATGCCTTAGGTGTATTTTGTGATTTGTCCAAGGCTTTTGATTGTGTTCAACACGCAACATTGATCAGGAAATTACATCACTATGGTATCAGGGGCACATAACTTAAACTATTAGCATCTTACTTAAATAACAGAACACAAAAGGTAATTGTAAATAATAAAAGTTCCTCTGGTACCAACATAAAAATGGGGGTGCCTCAAGGTTCCATTCTGGGTCCGTTTCTCTTCCTCGTTTATATAAATGACCTACCATTTCTCATGAAGGATAAGCATGAAATAGTATTGTTTGCCGATGATACTTCTTTAATATTTAAAATTAAGCGACAACAAATGATTTCTGACGAAGTAAACGATGCTCTTTCAAAGATGGTACATTGGTTTAGTGTCAATAATTTGTTAAATAACTGCAATAAAACTAAATTGATTAGATTTACACTACCTAATGTTAAGCAAGTACAAACCAATGTAACATTAAGTGGGGAGATAATGGACTTGGTGAATTCAACTACCTTTCTTGGCATTACCTTAGATGCCAATCTCCAATGGGCGCCCCATATAGCTACCTTATCGAGTAGACTCAGTTCTGCAGTTTTTGCGATTAGAAAAATCAGGTCAATTACGGATGTTAATACGGCTAGACTAGTATATTATGCGTATTTCCACAGTCTTATGTCCTACGGCATTTTGCTTTGGGGACATGCCGCTGATGTCAATACAATTTTCATACTGCAGAAGCGGGCTATACGGGCTATCTACTGTCTGGGTCCCAGAATATCATTAAGAGAGAAATTTAAAGAAATAGACATTTTGACTGTAGCATCTCAATACATTTTTGTAAACGTGATGTATGTTCGCAAAAATATAAATGAATTTGTAAAAAAATGCGATAATCACAATAAAAATACAAGGAACAAACATAAACTTGTTGTGCCATATTTTAGGCTACATAAGGTCAGTAATTATTTTATGGGTCAATGTATACGCTTCTATAATAGGATCCCAGAAAATGTTCAAAACCTATCGATATATAAATTTAAAAAAACTATTAAAGAACGTTTGTGTGGTAAAGGATACTACAAAATAAAAGAATTTATTGAAGATACCACACCTTGGGAATAAAGCGTTTCCTACATGGCTTCTATGTATAATTATATCATATTATGTACCTATATTGTATAATATTGAAAAGATTAGTTTCACTGAGTTTGTTTCGCCGGTTCTTCTCAGTGGACTAGTTTTGGAACCGGTAGTAGAGTCATTTGACGTTCAATAAGCTACTTTGACGTACAACATTGAATAAAAATATTTTTATTTTATTTTATTTTATTTATTACATTAATTGCCATAGAGTAGTACCTACAGCTTGGCAAAAAAGAGTATGGAAAAAACCGGTCAAATGCGAGTCGGACTCGCACACGAAGGGTTCCGTACCATTACATAATATACAAATTTAGACTCTTTAACAAAAAATAAGGTTTATGTTTATGAAATTAAATGTTTTTTTTTATATTTGAATTGATTGAATGAAAGGTAAATTGCGTTTTACGATCTATGAGGTATTTAAAAAAACTACTTACTAGATTTCGTTCAAATCAATTTTCGCTGGAAGTTTGCATGGTAATGTACATCATATATTTTTTTTAGTTTTATAATTCTCTTATTTTAGAAGTTACAGGGGGCGGGGGGCACACATTTTACCACTTTGGAAGTGTCTCTCACGCAAACTATTCAGTTTAGAAAAAAATGGTATTAGAAACCTCAATATCATTTTTAAAGACCTATCCATAGATACTACCCCACACGCATGGGTTTGATGAAAAAACATTTTGGGAGTTTGCGTTCTAAGTATGGGGACCCCCAAAATTTATTGTTTTTTTTCTACTTTTGTGTAAAAATCTTAATGCGGTTCACAGAATACATCTACTCACCAAGTTTCAACAGTATAGATCTTATAGTTTCGGAAAAAAGTGGCTGTGACATACGGACGGACGGACGGACGGACAGACAGACAGACAGACAGACAGACAGACGGACAGACAGACAGACATGACGAATCTATAAGGGTTCCGTTTTTGCCATTTGGCTACGGAACCCTAAAAATTGAGGGCGCCACTTTCACTTAGGTCTCATCAAATTATGGAAAATCAGCAAGATAATTTAATCAAATCGTTAAAAATAAATGTGAAACACTAAGCTTTACTCAAAATCTAGTATTTGTCGGCCAAGTATTGTCAACTTCATAGGTTTCCATTTAGTAAAATATTTAGTTCCATCTGTTACCACGTCATAATCTTTTTTACCAACCGTACATACTTAATAATTGCGTCAGTTGAAATGTCAAAAACTGTATAGGTACTGGCCGAACGCAACAAGTACTTTACTATAGTAGCTATATAGATGTGTTACTGTACAGTCCGGGACTGAACACCTTGAGGATGCTTGCTCAGGAGGATTATATATAAAGTTTATTTAGACACCACTAATTGCTTATTATTAAAATGAGTAACGCGCTGTGTGTATGATGCTTATTCGTGAACTGGCTTTATTACACTAATGTGATTTGGAGAGTTTGCATTTTACGTAAATATATTAAGTACGTGAACCGTACAGTTACATTAACACACGTATGCATTTTCTTATAATACTTATTTAATATATTATACTTATTTGTTTATTTTTATTTCATTATTTTTACAACGAAATACATAAGCTACCTACTTTTTAAAACACCACTGAAGCTGCGGACATCTGCTAGTATAATATATTTAAATATAATTATTGTATGCAACAGATTTTTTAAATTTTTAGGAACGAACGGAATTTTAAGGTAATTTGAACACACTAAAAAATATTATATTCAATTCACTTTCTACACTTATCAAGGATCGATTGGCAATGTAATGCTCCGCTAATTAAAAAAAAATAATTTTAATTTATTTTTTGAAGTCGGTTATAATTTTTGTTTAATTTTTTTATTTCTTAATGTTTAGTAATTCATTAAAGAAAGACATACAGAGATAGACATTTTGGCATATTTAACCGTATGAAGTTGCCCAATAAAAGCTGTAAATCGTCGAGGAGTTCCCTCGACTGTCTATGGTCTCCATCATCAGACCTGTAATGGCACGTATCACCCATAAGGGTGCAAAGTTCTCATCAGTATAAATTAATTATGTCCATTCACAAGGTAGCTACTTTAAACTATTTAGGAGTTCCCTTAACTGAGCTTCGTCTTCATCATCAGGCCCCCAATCACAGTCACAACCCATCTAGGTGTAAAGTTCTCATCAATACAAATTAATCAAGCCCAAACACAAGGTTACTGAAGTAAACTGTCGAGGAGTTCCCTCGACTGTCTTCCAGCTCCAGCATCAGATCGACTCTTGACCTTCATTAAATTGTAGTGCTTTAAAATGCTTATTTAAAAAAAGATTAAGCGCACTAGTCGTTCCTACGATTTTCGAAAGTTTCCCTCGATTTCTCTGGGATGCCATCATCAGATCCTGGTTTATTTATCATGGGACCATTTGGCAAGTATACCCTTTTCTAACAAAAAAAGAATTTTGAAAATCTGTCCCTAATTGACGGAGAAATCGGTGTACATACATAAAAAAAAATACCGGCCGAGTTGAGAACCTCCTCCTTTTTGTTGAAGTCGGTTAAAAGGAAACTCCACGCAAGATTTAAAAAAAAAACTCCACAAAAACATCGTCTACACCTCTCTTATTAATTACGGTAGGTGACAATAACAAAAATAATGGAAGATTAATATTTATTACGTTAATTATATATGCAGAATTGCATAATATCAATCATACTGACCAAAATATATAAGATTAATTAATATTTTTGAGTGTTTCCTAGCTCAGCGAACCAGGTGATCTGCTGACCTCCATTAACACAAGATGGGGGTGAAGATAAATAAAACCGCCTCTGTGTACTGATAGTGATCTAAGCTGGTATATTATCTTGTCTTACAAAAAATCAAAATTGCCTTATAGTATCATTGGTAACCAAACGATAGCGCGATTCAGCAGAAGAACAACGCCATCTATCGAGCCATGAGAGAACTTTTTAACCATAATATTTTAAACTAAATAATAAAAGTATGATCTTGAACATACCGCCCACCAAGGACATTTAGTGACGGAATGTCCTTCTTTACATTTGTCCTTAAACTAAAAACAAACTAATATAAAAAATTGGTTTTTTTTGCATAGTAAAAATTTTGCACAGGTCTAATAAAATACAATTCATTAAAGGTTAAACTTACAACTGTTGTTCTTTACATTAAGACTGTAAATAAACTTTGTAAACATAGCGGTAACCTTAAACAAAACTTGAAACTAAAGTGAGTGGTCTTCAACAAAAACTATAAACTAAAACCTTACAACTAAAACTAAAAATGTTTATATCGAATAACAAGTTGAGATGATAAAAAGCATGTAGTTAATTAAATACTATTTATCTGTGACCGGCAATATGCACAGTTTGTTAGTTGGCCTCTTGATAAGGCTTGATTTGGTTTTTAAGGTGACAACGCGAGTGACTTTATCATCCCCTGGATGTTTTTCAACTACCCGTCCTAGCATCCAACGACTGGGAGGAAGATCGTCCTCCTTAATTAGAACGACGTCTCCCACATTTGGTTCAGGAACAATGAGAGACCATTTATATCTGTTCATTAGATTCGAAAGATATTCATTTTACCATCGCTTCCAAAATGATTGCAGCATTCGCTGCACGAATTGCCACCTTGTTAGAGAACCTACTGAGATATTCTCGTAATTATAATCCGGAACAGAAACAAACGGTTCTCCGATTTAAAAATGTCCCGGAGTCAAAGGCATTGATTCTCCTGGATCATCTAAATGAATAACGCTAATAGGGCGTGAATTCAAGCAAGCCTCGACCTGAGTGAGGAATGTACTGAGCTCTTCGTATGTGAGAGTAGAGTCACCTAATACGCGTTTAATGTGGTATTTAGTGGATTTCACCCCCGCTTCCCATAGACCGCCAAAATTGGGTGCATGGGGGGGAATGAAGTGCCATTCAGTGCCATTTGCTTCTAAATTTTCTGCAATGGATGATTGCAAAGTTGAAATTTGCTGCAGTTCCCTAAACGCACCAACAAACGTGGTACCATTATCGCTCCACAATTTGGAACAGTGGCCTCGTCGAGACACAAATCGTCTAAAGGCAGCCAAGAATGCCTGTGTGGTCATGTCACTGACTACTTCGAGATGAAGAGCGCGTGTAGACATACACACAAACAAACATATGTAACCTTTGTACGATTTGTGTCCCCTACCTTTAGTGGTTCTGATATTTATGGGACCTGCGTAATCAACGCCACTGTGCAGGAATGGTCTTGCTGGAGTGCAGCGAATAGATGGAAGCGAACCCATCATTTGGTTCCGACTAGTTGCTATTTGTTTGGCACAAATGATGCACTTACGAACGTATTGCTTCACAAGTTCTCTAACACCAATGATCCAATAAGCGGTTCGCAAATAATTAATCATTAATTGTGGACCTCCATGTAGAGTCTTACTATGAGCGTCCGCAACTAAGAGTAGAGTAAAGTGAGACTTCTTGGGCAAAATTATGGGATGCTTCATTAGCTCATCCAGTGGAGCTTTATCTATTCGTCCCTGAACTCTCATGATGCTTTTATCATCAAGGTAAGGACATAAGGATTTGAGTGTACTATTTTTCAAAGGTAAGCCTGATTTATCATATAATTTTTTGTATTCTGGGGAAAACTCTTTCTTTTGTACTATCTTTATACAACATTCTAATGCTTCATGTATCTCTTTCCTTTGCAGGTAAAGTTTGCTTCTGGCTTCTCTGTTTAGGAATCGACGACAATACGCGACGACCCTTAATAATTTTGGTAATGAAGAAAATTTCTCAAGTAAGTCAAAATCATCTAATATAATAACTCCTACATGAGTCTTAATTGACTGTTCTAAATTGATTTCTAAATATTTTGGCCTGATATAACTAATTTCCTTTTCTTTCAGAAACTGTGGTCCTGAAAACCACGTTGTATTTTTGATGAACAAACTTGGTGACAACCCTCGCGAGGCAACATCCGCTGGGTTATCTTTAGTTGACACGTGGAACCACTGCGATGCCGTCATTGTGGTTAAGATTTCGGATGTCCTATTGGCGACAAAAGTTTTCCACTTACTGGGGTGGCTGTTGATCCAGGCTAACACCACAGTAGAGTCTGTCCACGCTTTAACCTGATCTTTGGGTACATCTAACACCTCTGCAGTTTCCATCAATAGTTGTGACAGAAGAACTGCCCCACATAACTCCAGCCGAGGAATGCTAACTTGCTTTATTGGTGCTACACGAGTCTTTGCAGCCAACAATGACACCTTGACCTCTCCTATGTCATTAGTTAATCGCATGTATACTACCGCGGAATATGCTACCTTCGACGCATCACAAAATCCATGGAGCTCTACATCGGTTTCTACGGTTTTTCCCAGCCAACGAGGTATATGAACTTCTGTAAGTAACGTCAGCTCTTCGCGGTAAGTACGCCATTCTTCAGTTAATTCCTTAGTAAGTGGTTCATCCCAACCGAGACCCTCAAGCCATAATTTTTGTATAGAGATTTTAGCTACAACAATTGTTGGCGCTAGCCAACCCATTGGGTCAAATAATCTAGCTATATCAGAGATTATAGTTCTTTTTGTTGCAGGTGTACTCTGAAGCGGCGGGAGATGGACGGTGTACTGGAAGGAGTCATCATTACGATCCCAGGTAAGTCCTAAGATCTTCATAGTACTGTCTGATTTCATTTCTAATTCCTTTTGATCTCTATCTTTAGCTCTATTTTCATTTTCTTCGCTGTTCTCTACTGTATGTTCTATTGTATTAATTTGATCTAACAACTCTTTATTGTTAGTGTTCCACTTTTGAAGCTCAAAACCTCCTTTGGCTAAAAGTTCTTTCATTTGCTTGTAGATTTCGATTCCGGTAGTGACGTCATCGCATCCGGTCATTAAATCGTCCATATAGTAGCACTTTAGCACTTTCTCACGTACGAGAGGATATTCTTCACCTTCGTCGTAAGCAATCTGATGAAGAGTTCTGACCGCCAGGTAAGGTGCCGACGCGGTTCCAAAAGTAACCGTTACGAGTTCATAGTCTTTGATCGGCTCATTAGGACTGTTCCGCCAGAGTATCCTTTGAAACATAGTATCCTCATCAGCTACTCTAATCTGACGATACATCTTGATTATATCCGCTACCAGTGAAATAGAGTGAGTTCTCCACCTCATAATTGTGTGCCTCAAATCCGCTTGTAATGTTGGTCCAACCATCAAAGTATCATTTAAAGATACTCCTTTATTGTTCTTTTGGGATGCATTGAACACAACTCGAACCTTCGTAGTGGTTTTGTCTTCTCTTACGACGGCGTGATGTGGTAAGTACACGGCTATTTTCTTTTTGTTGTCATCTTCTTTTACAGGTCGCAGGTGCCCTAAACGTAAGTATTCTTTTATTATATCAGAGTATTTTTCCTTTAGCTCAGTGTTCTTTGCCAACCTTTTCTGTAATGAGTTTAATCTGTTTTCAGCTATAGCGCGAGAATCACCTGCTGTGCACTGCGGATCCTGAAGTCGAAATGGTAACCGGACTTCATACCTACCGTCTGCTCTTCTTTTAGTTGTGGCCTTGTAAAAGTCTTCACATTTTTGTTCTTCTAGTGAAAGAACCTTTTTTGTACTAGTTTGATCTTCGATTTCCCAAAACTGTTTAAGCAGTTGATCTAAATTGATCTGAGCGTGAGCTACACTAACGCATGGTTGTGTGTAACTTGAACTATCATTAATTGGCCTGTTTACTACACCAGACAGAATCCATCCTAAGGTGCTGTTCTGAGCAATTAAAGTAGTAGTTGGACTTTTGATTATGCCTGCCTTTATTATGCAACCATAAACATCTGCACCTAGTAAAATATCAATTTTACTAGGCTGATTGAACTGTGGGTCGGCCAACTGTAAGCTGGTGATATCGAGCCAATTAAAAGCATTTTCATTTAATTCCTGATCCGGTAAATATGAAGTAATTTTAGTAATGACGTAAGCGTTGAAATTTAATTTAAAACTTGAATCTACCCTGGACTGAATAGTTATATTGACCATATATTTTGCTACAGTTGACTTCTGACCTAAGCCTGACACCATTCCATGTATGGGAATTTTCTTAAGCCTCAAAAACTGCACTGTGCTCTCGGTCACAAAGCAAGCCTGTGAACCTTGGTCCAACAAAGCTCTTACTACCTGATAATTATTCGTCCTGGACGCAGCTTTTACTAGAGCCGTGGCTAGTAAAACCTGTCCAGGAACAGGAACTGTGTTGGTGGATATGCAAGAGACTACTGGAACAGAACTAGTCGAGGGACTAGCTTCAACGACAGTAGGTTTGGATGCAGTATCACCTTTATTGGTGCCGTCCAGATTTGGGTGCAGCAAAGAATGATGGCGCTTATGGCAAAGCTTACAAGTTGTTGGCTTCTTACAGTTTATTACCATGTGGTTACCTCCTAAACAATTAAAACAAATGTTGTGTTTCGCTACAAAATTGCGTCTTTCCTCCAAGGGTTCCTTTGCAAATCTTTTACAAAAGCAAAGCTTATGCGACTCATTACAATACTCACAACGTATGCTGCTTGAACTCACTACCATTGACTTAGCAACATGAGGATGATTGGTCTGATTTTGTTGAATATTTCTCTTTGGTTCTATAAATTCAAGAGCGCGGAATCGGTTCTCTAAAAACGTAGCAAATTCGTCATAAGTAGGCAATTCATTGGAATCGTGATTACTAAGGCTTAGTTCCCATTGTTTCCGCGTTTCCGAATCAAGCTTAAAAGTAACTATATGGATGATAATGACATCCCAAGTTGTCACATCTACTTTAAGATTCTTCAAACCGTTAAGACAGTCATTTGTTGTATCTAGCAACTCCTTTAAAGCAATCGCTGACTCAACATGCATACGTTTCAACCCGAACAGACGTTTCAAAATGCAGTTAACTAAATACTTTTTATTGCTGTATCTTTTCTCTAATTGTGCCCAACACTGACTGTAATTTGCTTCGGAAACCGGTGTTTGTCTAACAAGCTGTTCAGATTCACCGCTAAGATGACTCTTTAAGTAGTGCATTTTTTGAACGTTGTCCAAATTATTGTTATTATGCACGAGTGATATAAATAAGTCTCGAAAAGTTGTCCACTCAGAGTATTTGCCACTAAAATTTGGAATAGATATTTTTGGTAATTTTACAAAAGAGTTTGTACTTGATTTATTTGAGTTACTAGAATTACCAGGTTCAGGAATAGATGCCTTAGGAACATCATATTTAGCAAGCATGGACTTAATCAAACATGTGTATGTAATATATGTGTCTTCTGTACTGTCATATAATTCCGATAACATTTTATTCCCTTGTGTTTCATATTGTTCATGCAGTTTAGTGTAATTAGTTACAAATAAATTCCAATCCCGTTCTAATAACTCTCTTCTAGTTTGAACATAATCAAAAGACAATCTATCTTTAGGCGACTTTTTAAAATTATTCAAGCCTCTTTGAATAACATTTTGAAGTTCCTTTAAAAGATTAACTAGGCCTTCCATTTTATCGACTAAAATACAAACATTAATAATACCTAACAATAAAATACATAAAATTTACAAAAATTTTTACAAGTGTTTCAACTTAAATTACTGGGACGGAAATCGGGCATAGACTCCCCGTTCCCTCGTTTTTTATAAAACTATTCTAAGTCTAACATGCACAAATTACTCTAAGATAAAATTAAGTTAAAATAAAACTAAGTCCTTTCTTTCGAGATCACAGACCGATAATATATTCTAAGTCCGAAATTTCTTTGGAATAGAGTTGAAAATTGCTTGAAACTTCACTTGAAATATAACAATGAAAAGAGTACTCACATTTGCACTTCACTTATAAAATATACGATGATGATTCTTGGTTGAACTGATGAAGTCACTAGCACAAGCTACTAGTGGCGCCCTCTATACTGCAAATGTTGTCCTCACTCGAAGTGTCGGAATTGCCCTTGCTGTCACTTCAAGTGTTGCCAGTTGTTCTGAGCGCTGTCAACTTGCGCTCCTCCAGATAGCTCGACTTCCTTATCTGCTGATGACCTGCAAGGAGCCCGTACCTTTGCCGCAGCGAACCACTGCGAGTACGGGGGGAGTGGACCCAACGGAGCCACTTGTTCTCAAAAAATATCCGGTACGTACGGACCAATGTTTCCTAGCTCAGCGAACCAGGTGATCTGCTGACCTCCATTAACACAAGATGGGGGTGAAGATAAATAAAACCGCCTCTGTGTACTGATAGTGATCTAAGCTGGTATATTATCTTGTCTTACAAAAAATCAAAATTGCCTTATAGTATCATTGGTAACCAAACGATAGCGCGATTCAGCAGAAGAACAACGCCATCTATCGAGCCATGAGAGAACTTTTTAACCATAATATTTTAAACTAAATAATAAAAGTATGATCTTGAACATTGAGAGATAAATTTACGAAAATAGACCCATTGATCACGTGATAATGAATGACGATCAGAGCTCGTGACGTCATAGATTCCAATACAAACGATAGTATTCTAACGTTGTCAGTAAAGAAATTTAGATTTGATAATTTTCCTGTGAAATAATCCTTTCTGACTGACTTACGGACTGTTATCATTAAGACTTGGTAAATCTTAGGTTTTACTGGAAAATCTTAGAATTGACCGCAGTTCTAGCTTTTACAGTAACATATACATACAAAATACATACATAATATGGCATATGTGTATATGATATACATATATAACCATAACACAATTACCACAAGTTTGAATAAACATTTCATATTAATTTTGTGTGCGAAAGGTGTGCCGCTGAAATACAATTTAGTTTGTACGTTGGGCAGATATTAATTAATAGCCATTACGTAATTCGGGCTAATTTCATTTATTAGTCGAGCAAATGAAGCCTGGCAAAATTAATTTAAGTGTTTAGTGCTCTTGTTTACGTTTACTACCAGGCACCAAATGAGTTCATTTAATTTAATAAGCATCGTGTTTGTGATGGTAAATAAAAACATTATATTATGTATATTTAGCTGTCTGTCTGTCTGTCAATAAGCATATATGGGACATTATATTATTTACTAGCTGTTGCCCCCAGCTTCGCCCGCGTGAACTTAGATTTACAGCCGTAGACGGTTTGATGATGATTATTTTTATAGCCTATGTTACTCTTTAAAACATCAGCTATCTGTCAGTGAAAGTCCCGTCAAAATCGGTCCAGCCGTTTTAGAGATTAGCCGGAACAAACAGACAGACAGACAAAAATTGTAAAAAATGCTATTTTGGTATATTATATACCGTGTATAATACATCCATATGCACTTAGTAAAGAGCGGTTATTTTAATATTACAAACAGACACTCCAATTTTATTTATCTGTATAGATTATGCGAACCAGTAACTTATTAAGAACCTAAATCTATCCAGACTTCCAAAGCTTTATTATCATCGTCAGCCTCTATCCGTCCACTGTTGAACATAGGCCTCCCTCAATGAACGCCAAGACAGCTGATCCCTTGCTATTCGCATCCAACACGGACCTCTGCACGGATATCGCCTATAATAATGAGTAATTTTTTCTTTCGTAAGCTGTCAAAACTCAAAATCAAGCTAGCAGGCTACCTAGACTCTTGAGTAGCAATGGTTGAAAATCTTTTTATTTCAAGTTAATGTTTTACTACTTTTTATGTAAGTCCTATTATAGCCTGATCATAAATATATAAACCCTGGATTGGAGTTGCCACTGTATCTTTTATACGATAACACATAGTCCATACAGAAATTAGATCAGAAATTTTCCGCAATATGGCCACGGTTTATATTTCTGGTCAGGCTATATTATGAATAGGTACAATCAAGTACCTACACGCGGGCCCAGACAACTCGTTCGTGCAACTTGAGACGTAAGATGGCGGTGCCAGTAATTACTGCCTATTTTTTTTTTTTTAATAAACGCATTTTCTCGGCAGAAGTGTATTAATACAAGTATACAATTTCAGTATTTCGCGTTTTACAGTTAAATAATAATACTTCATAATATCTATGGACTCTTTTACATCACGTTGTTCTGGTCCCGTGGTAAGTTCTCGAAGTAGTGTAATGTGTTACGGGTACCAGACAACAGAAACATATTTAATACTGTAATTATACTATACATATATATGTAAGGTTTTTATTATGTAATACACTTATTTTAATACACAACCATGAACCCAGAAACACAGAAAACTTTTTGTAACCCGCTACTTTCGGCTTGAGCGCCAACGCGCTCACCATTGAGCCACAGAGGTCGATGATAATAAAAATGTTAATTACAGATTGTTCGGTCCAGCACCAACCATTAATTGGGAGGATATGAAGAAGAGCTTACACAATGAATTGGATGAAGATTTTGACTACTTACCTGCGATATACGACAAACTCTTGAGCGGATCTGATAGCTCAGATGACGATTAATGAAATAAATGATTTTTAATCTATTTTTTTCTATCTCGCGTGGTGTGGAAAGTTTATGTTTTTTATTATAATAATTTGACTGTAACCCTATCTATCGAAGTGTTGGTCGGCCATTAACCAGGTGCGAGTGGCAAGGGATCGGCCGTCATTGAGGGCGGCCTATGTTCAGCAGTGGACGGATAGTGGTTGATGATGATGATGATGATGATGATGATGATATCCCTATCTGGAAATCAGTTGTGGCCATATAACTGTGGAACTTTGTACATGCTCAAAGAGTAATAATTTTGCTTTTGATGTCATTAACCTAAACTCGAGAACTAACCCGGGTCACTATATATTGTTAAGTAATCTCATTAAAAAAAAATTGAAAAAGTAGTAATGTATCCCCATGGTTCAAGCCTTGTCGTGGCGGTGGGGATCAGTACCCTAGGGTGTGCCCAGCACCTTGGACGAAGCAAATTGAGCCGAGGGAGCTGCTCTTTGTACCCCTCTTATAAGCCTTTCGGGCGCAGCGAGTCCCACATACCCGCAGGATGCCTCAGAGCATTTCCCGGCGTTATAGAAAAAAAAGTAGTAATGCAAGCACGAGGAGACAATACTAAATATTAAAATTCAAGAAAACCGTAATGTTGTACAAAAATTACATGTGGAATATTTATATTTTAAGGTGATATCAGCAGTTTTTTCTTCGTGTAATTTTAACAAATAGAATGTAGTGACTCATAAATTTAATTACATTCATTTAACGAATATTATATTGTCTATTAAATGCAATCTATTTCAACTAGCTAGGATTCTTAGTTTCCGAGATTTATAGGTATAAGGAGTGTAACTTACTGATTACATTAAAATATTTAATTATGGCTTGTTGCGCGCACACGGTAAACAGAGCAGGATACATAATCCTACATAAATAGTTTGTTTTATTTATAAATATCTAAAGTACCAAATGAAAAAAAATCACATTCTAATTTCATAATATATTTATTACACCTTTAAATAAAAACAAAATACATTAAAAATAAATTACATTTCATACATCATTTAAACAATATCATACACTATTATCAGGTATCTAATTTTTACATAGAAGAATAAGGAAGATATTTTGACAATGATAGAATTTAGAAACCTATTCAACAGAGCATATGACAAAATATATACTCCAATCCTTACATTATGTTGTGATTACTACGTAACAATAAATGGAAAGACCATATATGGCTTTGGCATAGATTTAATAAGACTTGTTAGAAGTCGAATGTCGTTAAAACTACAAGAGCGCAAGTTTTCTTTTTTATAGTCGCAGTGACGTAGATATCGTGCGGCAAATATGTGTAATTTTGCCATAAATAAAAGAAGAATTAGGGGAAATATGTTTGACAGATGGCCCACAGATATATAAACACATAATATACATATGGAGAAGTAACGAGTACCATGTCATATGAGGAAAAACTGAAAATGTCCATTATAGCTGAAAATAACAATTCACAAATCATCCGCAATGGCGTTAGTATAGGTATAAAATCTGTAGGAAGTAAATAGCAGTTTTAGACGAATTGAAAGTATATATAATAGATGTAAATATGTGTGTGCGAATATTTGATGGCGCACTCGTATTTATAAATTGACCCTAGCTATCGTGGCGCCATCTTTATTTGACTCCTATCGACAGACACTTTTCATACTCAGAGATGGAACTTCTTTACTCAATGCACACAATTAACAAGCACAATTATAACTGTCGCTAATTGAATTAATTATCTATATTCTATGATACAGTATCTAAGCTGACTTTGGGCAGTGTTGCATCTATTAGGATACTTTGGTAAAAGTTAAAATATTATAGTCCTGATTGGTGTTCTAGGTATAGTATTACTAAGCATTTGTCTGTCTGTACTTCGTTTGTTTGTTTCGGATAACCAACATTTTTGGGTGAGAATAATATTTTTTTCCAAACCTAATATGTGTGATCACATTTAGCCGGATTATTGAACATATTATAAAATAAAGAATTATATTTCAATACAATTATTCTTAAAAGTAAAGCAATGCGGCGCTAGTTTCTGCGGTACGTATATCGAAACCATTTTACTAGGAAATACTTAGAATGTAGTTAATCTTAGAGACCTACTTACATATAGAGTATCAGTAAGGAGAATGATAGGCAATGTAGAAAGGCAAGTTAGCGATGAGGCATCTGATATCGATAACAATATAAAATGAACCAATACACACACTAGGATTTACTGGCGGCTGCATCAAGTACTAGAAAGTTCTAGTAATTTCTAGAATTTTTTTTACTAATTTCAAATATCATTTTTTTCAGTGCTGACACTTAGCCATACTTGGTCACAATCAGCTAATTTCTTACCTTTAAAATTTGACTTTGCACAACATGAGTACAATTTGCATATCTAGCTTTACTAGCTTTATATATACTATCATAAGCGTGTAAACTAATTTACTTATTTCAATGTTTACAATATTACAAGTATTATCTTAATGTTATTAATGTATTTATTGTTATTGTAGTAGTGCGGCTAAGGAATTTGCATAACATCGTGTCATCGAGCATATAACCTGATAGAGTAGTAATATGAGCCATGAAATTCCGAAACTGGTCAGTGATTTGTCTCTGACATAATAGCAAACCAACCAACCACTGATTTGTACGTCCCATCGGCCAATCATCCATCAGTGGCCATCAGTCGGCCAATCAGAGCGCAGAAGCGTCGCAGCACAAAGGAGACGGTCCATTTCTGGTCTGGTCTTGTACAGTATACCATAAATAGAAGAAAAATACATAGATTTCATTAAAAATAAAATAAATTTGTATAAGAAACTAATTTACATGCAAAAAATAAAAATATATTTCAAGTTTTTTAACTTGTTGGCAATTCTTAATGAAGATGGCGGCGCCCTTCAGACGGATGATTATTACTTACTAAATGTCATTTCTGACAAATGACAAACCAAATGATGACAGATGCCTATCGAACAATGACATAATTCCTTACATTTGACAGATAACGCCGAAGAATATGTACACCATAAGCCATTGTTTTATACACGTAGTGTTGCAAATCTTGGAAACATTAAATTATTCTACCGCTGAAATTGAGATGAATTCATGGATACGAACAAATCAAAACTGTTACAATATTTTCTTTCCTTCATCTCATTACATGTACAAAAGTAGACCAATAATTTTGGACCGTCTCCTTTGGCGTAATTTCTTTTCATACAAAACACAACATTACCGCTTTATTTCGATTATATGCTCGATCCATCATATACACTCCACGATCTAGAACATATGATGTTTTTATCCCGAAAATAGATTTGTCTGGATAATTTATTTTAAAAAATCAGGTAAATCCACATACTAGCTTGGGCGAACCTGCATTGGTCTTTATTAATCCTTAAATTTAATATTTAACGATAGAAAACCATGCTATATTTTTTCTAATTAGTCCCGAGTGTGAGGAAATATTTTCCAGAATATAGGAGCATAGAAAGGATAAGCATAGAAAGTCTAAAATATGACAAAAAAATGACCTATAGATGGAGAATGGTTTTGTTGTTCATAGATTTCCAGGTTAAGCATTTTTTTAATAAATTTATTTATTAAAAAAATGCTATTAAATTGAATATATTATGATATATTCAATTTAATAGCAATAAAATGATGATATTAAATTATTCAAATTAAAGACTTAGTTAGCACGTTCTGCGTAGATAGGGCAAATCAAAATGTAGCAAAGCATCATAGGGTAATTTCAAATAACTTTGCAACGTTAGGACGTATGACACCTCAGTCCTCCCGTGACCATGGTTGCTGTAAAGTATCGGAAACGTCGGGCTTGTAAAAATCTTAATAAACCGCGATAAAATTCGTAAAAATTGTGTCATTATAGTATTGAGTTATGTCAAAAGTCGTAGAACAGACGTTGTTTAGGATGTATAATCATAAAATTTACATCAAAACGTGTTAAACCAAATCCTTCAACATACATAAATAACATAGGTAGCATAAAAAATGGATGTATAATCATTGTTCTGTACGATTAAGCATAATAAAGTGTGAACATCTTTCGAATACAGAATACTAAATTCAATTATATTTTGAAGATTTAAAGATTATAAATTGAAGAGATCGCTGCATTTTCGTCATGTACTTTAATATACGAACATATGCCATATGCCCTGTTGTTGAGCGACATTTTATTTAGACACCTAACCTAATTCGCTAATAGTATTAAAAAATATTCATCTGTCAATATATTTTTCTACAGTCGGACATTACACTACAGTTATATAGGGTTTTACGCCTATAACTACGAACATATAATACAAATAATTGTTCCTATAACACTACATATATCAATTTACATACATATAGACACTTAAATTATAATAAATAAGATCATTATAATTCCTAGTAGACCAATGAGGATCCCAATGGCGAGCCACTGTCGCCGATCTGAAAATGAAATTTTTAAGTCAAATTTTAATTCGGTAAAACACAAATGAATTGGTCAAATTTCGACATTCGGTCAAAATCCAAATCATTCGGTCAAAATCAAAATTTCTGTCACCGGTTATTGCTATTGAAGTTTTTTAGGTAGTATGGGATTTTTTCGTTCATTATTTACGGATCATATTGATTTTTCGTCATTAACCACAAAATCTCCGAGGACAAACGCTAAAACTATATCCAAAGTAATTCTGAGCAGTTCTAACTTCCAAAAATATTTATATCCTTTCAAAAAACATACTCTACTAGTACTAGTAGAAGGGCAGGCGCACACCGCAGTTTAGGTATAAAGCTACAAGTACAAGGCGTACCCGTCCAGACGGGTAAAATTTCAATAATGCCGCGTGCTTGGTATTAATTTTTAAATAATCTTATTCTATTTTCAATTTAATATTTTTCAAAAATGTTTTTCACAAGGTTCCTTTCCATATTTTTTTAATTACTACGATAATAATTACATATCAATATTAATTCATTGAATTAATTAAAAACCAGAAAATATATTTAGTACTATTAGGTATTCTGTGCGTGTAGTATAAATACGGATAAAGATATACGCGATAGAAAGAGAATACTTTGTAGGTGAATATGATCTGAATATGTATTTAACCGCCGCGCGGCCTGAATTGAATTTTATCCCATCGTAGCCAGAGTCGCTATTTATTTCAATCATGTTGCAGAGTGAGTCTTGTTTACTAACTACTAATACTATTATTTATTCTGTGCTAGTAGTTAAATTATAAATCAACATCGTCTCAAAACTTACCATTGTTCATATGTAGCACTTTTGCTACTTTCTTTAAAGTTGAATCTAATTTGGAGTCCGCATTTTCTAGCTCGGTATTCAAATCATCTAGCATTCTAAAACAAAAAGATATCATTAATAACGCCTTTTTATCGCAGGGAAATCCTTATGGATGCAGCCAGGATCTTTGGGTAGATCCTGACCCAATGTGGGACTCGCACCTGGGAGTATCCACCCTAACTTAAACCACTGCGAGCGCCTTCAGCCGCTTATTGAGGGTCCCGGATATGCAGGTAACAGACAGGATCGACAGTCTGGCTCCGGCGAACGCCCGACTATTACTTGTAAGAGGGGACTACCCGACCGCTACAAAGCAGTCCTCACGACGTCGTGCCATACTGAGCACAGGTTCCCATCCTGAACCCGACACGAGCACAGGGGCGTTACTGGAGGCACATTAAGTAGCACCTCCTACTCACCCTCGTTCGTCACATCATTTATTAGCCCCTGACAGAATATAACATTAATTACAAATATACACACACACGTACATACATGCTTCTTTCGACACATACAAAAATTTGTGGACCTGACAAACTCAGTTTTTTTTCTTCTCTTGAATAATGTATAGGATTTCACCAATAAAAAACACAAAGTGCAGGAATTAAATAACTTATAATAACACTGACAATATGAAAAAAATCGTAGGAATATTATAATGACGTACCTAGTACTTGTAAGTTTTCATATAAGATTACCGATCTTCGAAACTACTACCTATCTGATACTACTACCTATATATTATGCTACGTAATCGCTACGTGACATATATATATACGTACATTATAGGCTATAAAACCATCACAATTATTAATTACAGATACTGTTGTTAATAGATATAATATATTATAATAAATTACTATGACTACTGCACGAGGCGGCACGAGAATTAGGCCAAATATTAAGTTTCCGTGGCTTATAAGAAACCAATGAGATGCAATGGTAAACCTCTAACCAATTCTTTGATAAGCGATCAATTACGCATGATAAGAAGTTATAAAGAATAAAGATGACGCCCTTTAGTATTATTATCCCATCGGGACTGCCATTCTTTAATACAATTTTGAGTGGTTATTTCTATGGGGTCACAATATTTGGTAATTTTTTGTCGGTCTTGTGATCTTAGGAAGTGAAGTGAAGAAAGATTTCGCAGATGATAAATTCAAGGAAGGGCCATACTGTATCTCAAAGTCACTGTCCAAGAACGGGTGCTTCTGTACTAACAGTTCGATATGCTTTATTTTATAGCCTGACCAGAAAAATATTATAAACTCTGCATTTGTGTCGCCACTGTATCTATACGGTAACACATAGTATAGTCTATACAGAAATTAGTTCTGAAATTTTCCGCAATATGGCGAGGGTTTTTATTTTTCATAAGAATATCAGTGACAGACGCTAGCTAAATACGTCGCGGAATAAATTAATTTTAATGTTTTAAAAGAATGACCTCACGTTGAAGGGGATATTCTAGTGAATGCATAATAATTGCGTATAGCTTTTTCTCCTGTCTGAATTGTGTTTGTGACAAAACGGAATTTAGTTGAGTAGTATAATACTAAGTTAACACGAGCCTGTGGCTAAATCAAAATTTATATACTTACACAGCTTGTTCATCCAGCTCTATGCCAATCTGTTTGGACACCGTCTTCAGTGAGCCCACCGAATGGCTTATAACATGTAACTGCTCGTCTTGGTTCATAAGCATTTTCTCTTGCATCGACAGGATGTCGTTGTCGTAATTGTCGAATCTGTTCGGACTGTCCGTTTGGTTCGCCAACTTTGAGTACTTGGAATATTTTGGCGTCGCAGTCCAGGCGTTACCGAAATGCACCGGACTCTCATCTCCCAGTAAAGGCTCTCTCGCCGTCCCATCGTTGTCTCGATTTCTGTTTAGACTCATTTTTCCTTTCATAACCTATAAATAATATCATTTATTTTGTTTACATATTATAACCTTGGACATGTAGCCAGACTTGTCAACAGTCACTGGACCATAAAAACAACGTCATGGTTAGGACCATTGGGCCAAAGAAGAAGGGGTAGACCAATTGCGCACTGGGCAGACGTCTCACAAAAATAGCAGGAAGCCACTGGATACGAGTAGCAGAGGACAGAGAGCATTGGTCATCTCTGGAGGAGGCCTTTACCCTCCGCTGAGAGGAATTCTTGCAACCGAAAATTTTAATTTTAAAATATTATTGGTATAATACCTAGATTTGTATCACAACATTTTTTTTCATGTAGGTATACTGTTCTTTTAGTCTACTGTAAAACAAGAAATAAAAGGCTTTTTATTTTATTTATTATTATAACCTTTAATGACTCTATATTAAGAACGAATCTATTTTCAGACGCGGCTCAAAAAAACTGGTGTTATAAGTTTGACCGCTACGCATGTATGTCTGTGTCTCACTGTAGCACCGTATTTCTTAAATAGGTGAACAGATTTCGATGCAGTATTTTTTAT
The DNA here is from genome assembly GCA_963853865.1 of Helleia helle. Taxonomy (NCBI): domain Eukaryota; kingdom Metazoa; phylum Arthropoda; class Insecta; order Lepidoptera; family Lycaenidae; genus Helleia; species Helleia helle. Next base: position 17,187,096 of record OY971420.1, read on the forward strand.
TCCAAAGCAAATATTCTAGTGGTGATCCGTAAACATGTTTTATTAAAATCGGTCCAGGGGAATTTAGATCGCCAGCTCTTTTGTTATTAGGTTGATTTTTTTAAAAGTATAGTTATTTGTCGTTTAAAAAGTGGACATTATGAATAGAGAAAGTAATGAAAAGAAATAAACGTAATAGCAGACTTAATGAAAGACGGAATAACATGTAGTTATGTAAGTTACTACGTAGGCATTCGTATGTAAATTAACTACAGCATAGTTCATTTGCACACGCTAATCTCAGGGGAGATTTTATATGGATGCTTTGTAGCGTTCAGACAACACAGCAAAACATACAGCATTATCATTGAACAAAATACATTCCCACTGTACTTTAAACCAAGCCTAACGTTTTAAATACGTTCATTAATATATAATTTAAAAATGATATTAATAATTTCGTAGGGAACCTTTAAACTTAAACTTTAAAATAATTCAATATTACTCACCTTTACCTCCTGTTTTGTTGCTTCTATAAATGACCTTCGCTCGCTAATTTCTCTATTGTCGATTTTAAACTTAGATGAATTCTTCTCAACTATACGTGAGCGTTTGTTAAGGAGCATTAATATCGAAAACATAATAATTTGGGTTAGTACAGACTATCTTAATACAATAGATAAATTTGATTACCTATGTATGAAATTAAATCTCAAATTGCATATAACCAACGATGTTGTCTTGGTAGAAGAGGGCACTATAGGTAATTAATTTAAAAAAAAATTAAATCCAAGGCCAGTAGAACCTACACCTTATGTCTTGGCCCATCTCTAGTAATCTTCCATGGGTTGGCTAAACCCGAAACAATATAATATATTTAAATATGAATAGAGATCGCGATAGTTTAAAACAATATATTAAGCATGCAGTCAAATATATCATTACGCTGATATGGTAATTACCTAGTATATAGTTATTATTCTACATGGCTACAATATAAAAAAATTGAGCACAACCGATAAGTTTTTACCGGTGGAAGATCTCCGCAAATATCGCGCCCCACAGCCTCAGTACCATCGTTCTTATTTTTTCTGTAAAATAATTTAGCAGTGTTTCGACAGTACAGGTAATGTAATTACTGAGACATCATTTTACATACCAGCATAAAAAACGCTAGTCATGTGCCCAAAACGACGCCAAGAGGCCGTGTGGTCGCAGACTGCACGGTTGGCGGGAGGCAATCCCCCACTTTTACGAATCAAAATGAGCCAAATGGGCTCACACTAATCCGATGTAGCATTAGGGCCTTCGGGCCGCTAGCATAGATCCATCCGAAAAAAAAAAAGTGATGTGCGAACAGGTTTATATTCATGATTGCCCATGAATATAAACCTGTTAACTGACCACATAATATAATCTGCAGTCTGCTATCACACTAACATTAAAAAACAAAATGCTAAATTCCCTTATCAGCAAATAACTATAGCCGGTTAATTTTGTAAAGGATATTTATAGTATCTTCTAGATCTTCCAAGTCCCACTCGATGCTACGGAGCGCATTTCTTAACTCTGTAGAAGTCCATTCTACCTCAGGACTATTGGGTACGAGCGGTGATTTTGATATTTCTTGCCAGCGAAGGTACAAGCCTCTTGTCTTGTTCAGAGCTCGAAACACCTCACTATTTAATATTGACAATAAACTATTTTTGATATCTTTTAGTAAAATAACTTAAATATACCTACTATTTGTATTATGTTCATTATTAAGAGGGCTACTACATTTTTTCTTGAATTTGAGCGTTTGACTCAAGTTTTGATGTGTGATTATAGTTTAGATATAGCCACAAATTAATATATATATATAATTCTTCTGTGCGTGTGTATGTCACTGAACTCCTCTTAAGCGGCTGGACCGATCTTGATGATTTTTTGTGTGTGTGTTCAAGTGGATTCGAGAATGGTTTAGATTCACAAAAAAAATATTTTGTACAGGACAACGTCTGTCGGGGCCACTAGTAGAAGATATAATAATTTAATAATTTTAAAAAATGTTTATGGTAAAACTATATATTCTACTTTGAAATGCATAATTCAATTTATCATGTTTCATACAGCAATACACCAAAAATAATTGGGCAAAACTGAGAGTTACTGATAATTTTTCGTTCGGAATTATATTTTTTATCTATGAATATATAATCCAAATTCAAACAAAACGTAACTAATTACCAAGCTTGTTACTATGTTACCTTGCTTGGGAAAAAAATTAGTCCATTTAAATATAAAATAATATATTTTTACAATTGTTGAATGCAGTGCTAAAATCAATAAAATCCATGTCCCGGTCGGGACATGCGGACCCGAGATTTATAATGGATTTTGATGGAAGCCATTTAGATTTATGTTTTAGAAGTTATACTTCTTTTTTAAATTAAAGTTTGAGTATATATTTTTACGATGCGCACGCGCACCGTCACGAACAAAACCGACAACATGAAGTTAGCTATAGCTATACCATTTTCACATAGTGGCAGTATAGACGTCAGAAGAAGATATACAGCTTGGCAAAAAAGTGTGGAGAAAATGAGGGCGCCACTTTGACTTAGGTCGCATCATAATATGGGAAAACAGTAAGAGATTTCAATCAAACCGTTAATAATAAATGTTAAACACAAAATTTTACTCAAAATATAATACTATATTTTGAGTAAAATTTTGTGTTTAACATTTATTATTAACGGAATAATGTCGGCCAAGTATTGTCAATATCATAGGTTTCCATTTAGTAAAATATTTAGTTCCACTTGTCACCACGTCATACTCTTAGCCAAGCTGTAGTTCAAACAACAATAAAAATGGCACAGTTTAAACAACAATAAAAATGTCTGGCAATAATAGATTCATGTTGCAAAAAGTTCAATAAAAATAATAATAAAAGAAAGAAACTTCTTAAAATGATTTGAAAAATTGATATTTGACCTCTAGGATACGCACTGATGAACGCAACCACTACCGCCAACCAGATAGCCCGTATGACGTCCGAGAGACTGAGATATCTAAAAACTGGCCTACCTGAAATTCTTGTTTTCCCGACGTTACTAGCTCTCGTACTAGCTTGCTATCCATAATATTTTTAGGAACGTTTTGGGGAATATGTTCCCACTTTTCTGCAATTACGACCTCTGTGGCTCAGTGGTTAGCGTGTTGGCGCTCAGGCCGGAGGTTGCGGGTTCGAATCCCACCAGGGAACAAAAAAAATAGTTTTCTGTGTTCCTGAGTCATAGATGTGTATTAAATATGTGTATTATATAATAAAAATCTTAAATATATGTATAGTATAATAGTATTAAATATATTTCTGTTGTCTGGTACCCGTAACACAAGTTCTTCCAGAACTTACCACGGGACCAGTTCCACGTGGTGTAAAAAGCGTTATAAAAGATATTATTATTATTACTGTTTTTAGCACCCAGAGGCCTTAGACAAAGTAACATTAGAAAAACGATAACGAAGTTCGAAAAGAATAAAATGTATGGGATTGGCATAAGCCGTCGTCAATTATGTCACTCGTTATCGTTATCGCAAGTTGGTAGACAATGTTAAAATTCGTAACAAAATCATAAACTGTCAATTGGTTATCGAACACTTATGTCAAACTTATGTTATTTTATTATTGACATTAATTCGTTATCCATGGGCGTGGGCAACATTTTCACAATTTTTATGAGTTATAGTGTGTATGAGGTCTTAGAAATTAATTTTAATTTCTTGGTCCGATTTGACACTTCTTGTCGAACTTTGTTGACACTTGACAGTTGTTGTCGTTGCACTGTCACGATCTTTGATTGATCATTGGCTAGAAAATTATTATCGTTATCTCAAAGACGATAACGAATTTCGGCTACAAAGCGATGTCACTTTGTCTACAGGCCCAGATGTTTTATGGAGCAGGTTGCACTGATGTCACCCGTCTCTTAGGTTAGCACTTTGAGCTGGCCAATCTACCTAATCAACGGATTCCGACTTCTCGCAGATATGCTTCATGTAGCCACAATGGTGAGCGCGATCGTTATCGTCTATAAAAATTGAATGTTCTCGAGAATAGTCAATACAGATTGTGCATATGGAATTAGAGTTTCTGTTGTATAGCGGGGTGCATTTAATGTTTCATTTCCTATGAAAACAAACTCCGTATTCTGCGTTGAACTAATGGCTGCCCAAAACTTAATTGAGACTCTTCGAAACACTCTTTCTCATAGCGTTCCCCTAGTCTTCGTAGCAATCGCAGGCGTCATTTCTCTCGACACAAAGTGATTCTAGCTTCATAAGAAAACAAAAATCCAGTTATCTATGAAGCATGATTTCAAACAAACTGTATTCAAACAACACTGCACTCACATAGTAGTTTAGGTGCCTGAATTGGGCTATAACTGCTGATATTGACAGCCGTAAGTCTTCCGCTAACCGGCCAAAACCTAACTTCTACTCGTCTTACTTCTGCAAGGGTCTTCTTAAGGTCCAGACCTAATGCCTTATGATTTCGCAGCGCCTGAATCACTAAAGAGCTGTCATCTCGTGGTTCTGAGCATTGTTTCGCAAAGCATTCTCCTGATAGTTGCCAAGTCCTCCTGACAGTCGAACAACTCACATTTAGCCGCTGAGACATGTAGGTATATGTTGGCGAAATATCTTTTTCAAATTTTTTGTAATCAGCAAGAAACAAAAAAACATGTAAGCAATTTTTTTAAATAATGACTTTTTCCCATTTCACTCTTTTATGGTAAAATTTGGAACACACAAAATTATTCCATGATATTGATCAATCAAATAACAAGCCAATATATTGTCTAATTAATAAAAACTCTTTCTTATAATATGCATTAACCTATGTTAATAGACAAAAGCAGATAATCTGAAGTTACCTGTTTTTGCAAAAGGGTTTATTATTATCGCCTTATTATAGTATTGATTATTTCTAGTGGCTACATATTTATCCTAAGTAGGTAAGTAATGATTATAATTCCAGTCTTAGCACATAAAGTAAGAACTTGTGATATGAGAACTGTGAACTCTATATACAAGCCCATAACTGTTAAGTTTGAGGATTACAATGCAAAATGAAACAAAAGCAAAACCTATTATAAAAAGTAAATATTTTCAACTAAAGTTGCTCACAGAAATAAATTTAGCTACCCCTATTTGGCACTAACTAATTATTCTGCCTGACCCACTCTTGGAAAACATATACAAACATTGTGAAGTAAGATATAAATAGGATATTCCTACTTATAAAAAAGTATAGACTAAGAAGTGTATATGTTGCAGTCAAAACTCTTTCCAACTCTTTAACCAGTCAAAAGTACTGTTGACTAGCGAAATCAGTCAAAAGTACTTTTGACTGAACAGGTTGGTCAAAAGTGGTTTTGACTAAAAATAATCATTGGTTATTAATACTTTTGACTGCAAATTTGCGGGTAAAAGTACTCTTCTTCAAAAGAAGTTTTAACTACAATAAAGCATCAGTCAAAAGCACTTGTTAGACATCTTGATTAGCCTTTTCCATGGAACCTTGACTTTGGCTGTGACGTGGTTTCCCAGTTACTAGTTTTAGTTCCGGCCAATATGTTACATGGTGCTCATGTATTTTGCACTCAAATAATGACAGAGAGTTTGTTAACTTCGTTATAAAAGAATTAACATCAAATAAAGGTCAAAAAAATATCCATTAATTGATTAGCAACTTCAGTACATAGCCGTTTTTAATGTCTGTGGTCGCAAAATTACAAATTTAGTCAAATGATCCTGATAAACCATAATAAATTTATGCCCGCGATCTTCTTGCCACTGCATGTCAATAAGATCGACTTGGCAGCGGCTGTTCATTTCAGTGTGCAGGATCGGTTTTCTAGACCAGACCCCTCCTTTTCTTGCTTTTCTTCCTTTGGCATATTTTGCACATTGATAAATATATATTAATCATTTCTTTTGTAACATTAGCATACTTTTTTGCCGTTTCATTATTACGTCTATCGCGACCAACATGCCCTATAGAAATATGAGCAGCATCAATAATGTTGTAGATTTCCTCCGCCGGAAAAAAATATTTGACAGGTTCTGTGACTAATTTTTTTATACTACAAACTTCAATGATGTTAAAGCGTTTTAGTCTACTGTACTGTAATGGTGTTTTCTTTTTATCAACTTTCGCGTCTTCCACATCCATTGCAAACTTTTCAAATTTTTGTCATCACATTGAAATGACAATCTTTCATATCTTCCATCACTAAAATTCTTTGCAAAAAGCGTTCCTTTCTTTTTGTAGTCACTCATTTTTGTTATAATATCAGCACATTCTCCACTAGTGAGTAATATAAAAGTTTATATGTGCGTTTGTTGTTATTTTTATTGACCACCTTAACTCTTTAAGAGTTTTGATTGATACAACCAGTCAAAACCACTTTTGACGGAATCATTTAGTCAAAAGTACTTTCAACCAGCTCCATTGGACAAAAGTACTTTTAACTTTTATTTTAGCCAAAAGTATTATTGAGATAAAGCATAATATGGTCAAAACTACTTTTGATTGATTTTGCTAGTCAATAGTAATTTTGACTGGTTAAGAGTTTTGATTGCAACATATATATATATACTAGTGGCACCGTCAGACGTTGTCCTGTACAATTTTTTTTTTTGTGAATCTAAACCATCCTCGAATCCCCTTGAACTCACACAAAAAAATTCATCAAAATCGGTCCAGCCGTCTAGGAGGAGTTCAGTGAAATACACACGCACAGAAGAATTATATATATAAAGATATATATATCTTTAGAAGTGTTTTAAAACTTCATAGTTAATTAGATATGCACCTAAGCTGTGTAGGTTATTATAATTGGAATTGTTTGTGCTAAATGCAATAAAATTGCAATGAAATAAAAACCAGTAATAGTAAAGAGGCAAACAATGCTATTTAAGCTAATATTTTTTTATCAATATGAAATTATTAGTATACAATCTTATATATATAATCTTCTATAAATATCTAAAACATTTTATATATAGGGATCTGAAGTATCATAAGTTAAACAGCAAAAAATCAATAATGTATATTTACAAACAAACCATATAATATGTATACACCTGTAGTTATATATATATATATATATATATAGTCTAATAATTATGGTAGTGGTAATTGTAATTATTATGTACATAATACATCAAGTACCTACATCAACACCAAGAGCACAGAAAAAAGTGAAAGCACTTACTCTTTGACGACGTAAAATGGGTCTTCTAAAGTCATGTCAGAGAATAATAATTATTTGTGAAAATACAACTCATGTGACAGGAGACTACAAAAAATTCCGCCACAAGTATACATGGAGAAACTATTATAGACATATAATCAGAGGTCCCATTGCCTATCCCACAAAATATCGACAGTGTAATACCTACCCCAATAAAATCCGCTCGATGAGAACTCGTATCTTCCGTCCTTTACACACTTATGCGACTACATCTGCGTATCAACATAGAACCCAATGCGCAATCGCCGAGAGCAATTCGCATTTCGCAGACATTTCTTGAAGGGTTGGGCACAAGGGGCACAGGCACACTTTGAAAACACTGTACCTGTACGTACGTATAATGCTATTTCCCACTTGCCAGTTGCCAGTGTTTACCCTAAAGTCAAAAGTCAGTACAACCCCGATTTTTTTTTTTTTTAATAATATTTTATGGCCTAGTACAACCCCGCTGTCAGAATAGTTGTTGTTTTAAATTTATCCTCGATGGGAAAGGCAAAGAAAGGACTTTAGTCCATACAGCCTAGTAGTCTAGATTTTATAACTGTCACTGTTTAATTGGAAACGCTGCCTAAGCCCTTTAAGATATAAAAATATAATGTATGGTTGAAGATGGTTGAATTGTTTGTCATTTAAAGGTCTACAGAAAAGTTCTCGATGGCATATATCTATCTCATAAAGATAGCATACTATATTAATTTTAATACTATAAAATATGGAAAATTATAGGGCGGTAATTGGAAAGCTACGGGCGGGCGAAGCCACGGGCAACAGTTTGTTTTAATCTTACTAATACTATAATCATGAAAGTTTGTAAGAATGTATGGATGATTGTTACTCTTTCACACAAAAACTTCTGAATGGATTTTAATGAAACTTTACAATATTATTATAGCTTATACATCAGAATAGCTTAGAGGCTTAATAATTTATCCCTGAAATCCTACGGGAATGGGAAGTACGTGTGTGTAACCGCGGGGCGCTGCTAGTATAAAATAAGTCACATTTATTTGATTTGGTGTTCAAATATTATCAATTCATACTACCTATTAGACGCTGAAAAATATGATTCCATAATCCATAAGGTTTAATTTTCTCTAGTATGTCATATTATCATTACGAATTTTCTTTATAGAAAACTTGAATAAAGTGGTGCACCCAGGTGCACCATCCAGAATACAATAATTATAATCTTTATTAAAGATCTGTGCCAGTAATGTATTTTGTTGCGCACTGCAAAAAAATAACAAAATTGACATTTTGCTTTATTTCGTTAGAATCTGTCGTGAATCTGTCTGTGCTGCTGTGGCCTTGTGCTGTGTTGTTCGTCACGCGCGTGGTGTAATTTAAGTTACACTTTTGTTTAGTACACGGTATACAAGTTTGTTTTAACATTCAAAATGGAGTCTGTTTTAAATCCAGAAGCTCCAGAATTTCAAGTGCACTTGACTACACTTACTACTGTAAGTAATACTTAGATGATATATTTCATTGTATGCTTGTATACACTTAGCATGTGTTCTTTCTTTGCGACCATTGTTTCTTACAAATATTTTTACACAATTATAAATTCATAATGTCAGAAATAGAGCAATTTAAAATTACTGTTAATGTTTCGACCTTATCAATGCCTTTCAACATTACAAAGTGTATTATTGAAAAGCCAGATTGATATTAATATCCTTGATAAAAAATAACTTAAATTTGTTTGTTAAATTAATGTGACAAATGTTATTATGTTTTCTAATTTATTACGCTATAAGTTATTTATTAGTTCACACATAAAACAATGTAAGTTTTTCTTTGTATAGACATTGGATTGCATCGTTATAGATAGATAACAGAACATAATACTTATATTTAGATATGTCAAAATGTATACCTGTATTGAGAATAATTATACTCTTTTTCATGTGTTTTTTGTTTGGTTCCTTTGTTTTTATTGATAAAGAAATACGAAATGACAGACTAGCATAATGGTAATGAATCACAATAGCTTTTATACTATTAACAACTGACCATCATAGTTGTTTTTAAATAATAACAAGTTACCTGGCTTTCTATTTGAATAGTGTGAATCTATTTAGAGATAGGAATAAGCATGATTATGCTACCCAAGCAGGCTACTTATATATTAGCAATGCTTAAGTTATGTGTAATATGCTCCATGTAAAGAGAAAGATGGTAATGTGGATGCAGCTCTACCCACTAAAACCCGGTGAGTGCCACCAATGCGGCCTTTGGTGAGGTACCCCGGATCTGGTGAGCAACAGGGCACCTGAACGGCTAGTCAGTGTCCCAAAGAGCAACCCCTCCCAACACTGGGACAGTGCAATGGGGTGAGGTTCCCATCCTCACCCCTTGCTCTTTTTCTCCTTTTCTTATAAGAGGGGTACAAAGAGCAGCTCCCTTGGTTCAATTGGCTTTGCCCAAGGTGCTTGGTTCGGGAAGGTAAGGGGCTTACCCCACCGCCACGATAAAGCTGGTGGAGTATGTATGTTTTAAAGAGCCTAAATTATTTAGAACTAACTAGAAAAAGATATATTATTGTGAGGCTCCACCTGCTCATTTGCCCCCTGATGACATAAAAAAAAAGTAGTCAATGTTACCTGAACTGGCTTTTATTTCCTAGGACCAGTTCTATGTATCAGTCAGGTCTGAAATGCTTAATGCTGTATCTTAAATCTCAGTCACTATCCTGCTCTTCTTTCTGGGACAAAAAAAAAGCTGGATGAAATAATCAACAAAAATCCTTGAAGAATCAGACACAAAAGGCACCTCTTCCATTGGTATCACCTCCCTTCCTTTAAACAGAGACTATTTTTTTTAAAGCATCCATCTTGGATGCTTTAAAAAAAATATGTAATTGTATAAAAAGTAATGGTCACCATATCAAAATATAATGTATTACAATGTATTCTAAAAACTTATAATCTATTAACATAAAATATGTTTCAGGAAGGTTATGTTGCTGTTAACAAATCAGTGCAAACATCACGAAGATACCCTTCTGCAGCTTCATACAGGCTATATAAGACTGTAACCAGCTTTAATGTTGTAACAGACACATTTGTAAAGAATGTTGCTTCTCAAACAAATCAAATTTTATCAACTGACTCACAAAAGATCAAATTAAAATGGTAAGTTCATTAAAACCAAAAAACCAAACATACATTGAAAATTGTGAATTTTATTTTAAAGAACCATACAGATTATGATATGGAAAGCATTTTTTGGAACGAACAATAAGAGATAATAATGGCCTTCAAGTTAAATTCACTTGTTTGTTTGTGTACAACATACTGTTAATTTATAGGACATACACCTTTATATCTACACAATTATAGTATAACAATGTGTCACAGATGTGGGGTATTAAACAGTTTTATGATAAAGCTATTATCCTGTTATTGCAATGATTTCTTTTTATTTCTATTAAATGTGGTTTATTGTTATTTATTTAATATAAGAGGAAGTTTTTATAAAAATTGCTAAGCACTGTTACATAGGATATAAGGTATTTTTGCATTTGCGAATTTGTTTTTAATTTGTGTAAACAAATTGATATTCACGTAACTTGCTGTGCATTACCATATCACTAGCAAGATTAGCGCATTTAATGTCAACATGAAGAACAGACAATTATAGATTAATTACTTTTTAAATTAATTCGTTGTGGTCTTTTGCCTATACATATAATATGTATATCTGTATCTGATCTCTGTTATTGAGGAAATTGTTTCACTTTTTACAATTAAGAAGTATTTAAGACTGTGCAATGCAAATCCCTAATTTATTTTCGTTTATAAATATTGCTTTTGCAACTCAATTACAATGATTGGTCATGTTGATTGTATAGAAAATCAGTAGACGCATAAATATTGTTATGATAAAGTTTAAATTACATTGCTCTATTGTTTATTTAATACTTTATTTTTATAAGAATGGTATTGTATTGCAATAAAATAAGAATAAGAGTGATTAAGGTTTAATGAAATACTTGAATCTGGCAGTCAAGTAAATATTGTGATGAAACCTGCATGTATACCATAGTATAAACTATAAACAGGGGGTTTCTTAACTTTAAAGATTATGGAACACCAACCTACCGTTTGCTTTATGGAACCCCATATCGAATGATTACAAATTAACACTGAACTTTAAATAAGAACATTTATTAGGAAATATTTAATAGAATTAAAACACATTTTTCTTACATAAAAATAACTTTCCTATAATCACACTTTTTAAAATAATATGTGTATCTGTGGTATTAGTCTCGGAACGCTGACAGATATTCTACGGAAACCCTACATACCCACTTTGGGAGCCCTGGTGTAAACAACAGAATGTTAAGTAAAAAGAGAGCTACCCTAGGTGTACTTTGCGAATTCCTGGTGTAAATATGTTAAGTTAAAAGTGAGCTACATGCAGTGTATTTCTTTTGTACATGATATAAATGTTCAAGGTTACTTACTATATACAACATATTATAATCATAATATCTACAGGATTAATCTACAATAGCAAAAATAAAATATACAACTTATATACAAGGATATAATTTATTGATATGCATGTATTTTATAGAGATTAATAAAGCTTCATATATGTCTTGTCGTTTTGTAACATGTTGGTCAGCATTTGATAGAGATTGGAATCAATTTCACAATTGGTACATTTGCATATTATACAATCCACAATACAAGTGCACTATAATGGAGGTATCCTGTTAACAATAATTCACTGTTCAAGACATTTCACAATGTCTTTTGTTAAAGTAAGACTATCTCTCCTATACATATTTGCTTTAATATAATGTTAAAAATGTATGCTATGTTCTTGTTCTAAGCTGTGCTAATTTTTTTCCAAAGTTAAAAATGTATGCTACATTCGGGTTTTTTACTTGTGCTTAATTCTTTCATCATCATCATCATCAGCCTCTATCCGTCCACTGCTGAACATAGGCCTCCCTCAATGAACGCCAAGATGGCCGATGGCTTAATTCTTTACAATGTCTTTATTATATATGCAAAAATACTTAATAACTTTATCATAAGCAAGTAAAATAGGTTAATCAAAATACGTAATTGAAATACAAATACGTATTTGGTATTTGTATTTGAATTACTTCCTTAAAATAGAATTTGTATTTAAAATACCTGACGTTGAGGTATTTTGTAATTACTATTTGAAATACTTGAGGCATACTAATACATTTTAACATAAAATACATTTGTGTGTGTGGGTGCGAGGCGAGAATGTAATGATGGCAAAGCTACTAGAGTTGGCAACAGCGAATACTGCGCCTGTTATGTATACAGTATGCTGTACGCTATGACTGTACGTCAAATTGTATTTGGTGCTTGATTGATCTATTAATTCTTGAGCGCTATCTAAATAAAAAAAATGTTTATACAATTTAACACAAGTTTGTACTCATCAGGCGGCATGTTTTATTCACTCTTCAACAAGAGGCTGTTTGACGGTACATTAAAAAAATCTAGTGTTGAACGAAAGACATGACACAATGAAAAACATGAAAGAAAACCCTGGTTTTACTTTTTTTATGTCATAAGGAGGCAACCGAGCAGTCGAAACCTAATGGTGACTACCAATGCCCATACGCATCCGCACAAACAAAAGTTATGCCTTTTCCCTATCCCCCCAAAGGGCTACCGGAAACTCACAAACCGCACGAAGGGCGACAGCGTGGCTGTCACTCTGACGGCGTGACGCCGATGTTACGTTAGCGAGAGGTACCACCCCGGTCGTGCCGCCCGAAATCGGCTGCAAAGAACAATATATGTATGTCCATGATTGTCAAGAGAAAATCCTCTTGAAAACCTCTGATTAATTAAACTTGTTTTCCTCTACTTTTCAGCCCATGCTGGTCTAGATTACTTATTTTGTAATTTGTATTTCGTATTTCAATTAATATTAGCTAAAATACTATATTCTGTATTTTATATTTCAAATACCTTACTTAAAGATATTTTGTATTTCGTACTTTAATTACTTGCGATACAGTATTTTTTAATTTGTATTTCAATGAAAGTAAAACATGTATTTTGCCCGGCCTTAATTGTGGCTAATTATATTTCTAAAATCTAAGATAATTAGTATTTAGTCTATTGAAGTACCATTACTTGAATTTCTTATCTATTCAACACCTTGTAGAAAATGAATGTGTATATATTAATAGTATACATTATTAACATATTAATATAGAGGTGTATCATTTTCTAATAAACCAATAATTACAGCCATGACGAAGAATATAACACAGGGAAGGTTGTGGAAGCGAATGACAATTTGTTGGATCGGCTCGATTTACAAATTGAAGATTCAACACGAGACAAACCCCAAGAAAATACTGTTGGACAGAATAATGTATCCGCTTGGAACAATAAACCCATAATTTCTGTAGTACAGGTAATACTTTAACTGAAATAAAAAAAAGTTGACCGTCCCTGGAAGCCCACTAGACGTAAATCCATCTATTTTAATATCAGAATACGGAATAAATAAATAAAAATAACGAAAGATGGAATCAAATAAAGAAAATACAATGCATGTACAAATAATATAGCAATCAAGTATAGTGTAAGGACGTTTGCCGTCACTGCTTTCGAATCCATTTTGCTTCCATTTATATGAAACCTCTCATGAGTAACTTTTTAAAATAGTTTGCCATCACAGTTCAGAACTTTGTTTTTCACCAAAGAAGATCAAAATTCAGCTAGATAATTTTCTGTAGTTAAAAATCCAAATTCAAATACTTATATTTTTTTCTTACTTTCTTATTCAAATTGTGAAAAATATCATGTACATCGGATAATGCTACCTATAAAAAATAATTTAGTGTATTTTATTCATTTGCATGTGTTATTTTGAAAAATTAGTAGTTAATAATCCGACACAAATTAACGTATAAAAAAAAGTCCAAATATCTGGAAAATGATGAGGTTTTTACTAAGGTCCTATTTGGATATTCTGACAGGTAATGACCTAAGCTATCACCCCCGTAAGTTTGTCGTACTAGTCCTAGGACACCCTGTATATACATAATAATGTTTTAGGAATATTTAAGTAGGTTTCAGGTTTTTTTCTTTTATAGAAGAGGAGGGGGAGGGAGTTTAAAAAAATGTTTCATCTGTTCGTAAGTGATAAGAGACATCCGTAGACACCCGTTACACCAGAAAATTAGCAGGTGCGTTGTCGACCTATTCGGATATTCAGAAAGTGTTAAATATAAACGAAAATTAATATCCATCATGTACTTTTCATGTTGTTTTTAGATCGGTTCAACAACACTAATGGGAGCCAAAAATATACCACGTCCACAGCTCAACTTTAAAGACGTAATCGACAACTCGGAAACATTATGGGTGCCCAAGCTGGCAGATAAACCAAATTATATTGTTCCCTTTGTACTAAAAATTCTGTACAACGAAATAGGTGAAGCCGTGGGGTGAGTATTAATACACAGTCACATTGTTAGCCAGTTAAACACCTAAATTATATAAAAAGCACTTCTCAAATACTCCTAACACAACAATAAAAGAGGTGATGACCTTGAAACGATTGATCCGATTTTGGAAGAACGTGTCTAGAAACAACGGCTAGTAAACGTAAAGCACGTAAACCATTTGAGAATTGCAGTGCCACAGACACTTAGTGGGCAAACTTATTACACCCGAAAGAATAAGAATAGAATAATAGTACCCATCAGGTATAAAACTCATTGCACCCGGCCATTTTAAAAACTATCATTAATTCCAGATACGACCATCCCTACAAAGTTGAATTGAAGTTATATAATCCACCGTCAGAATTTATCGAGCCTGACGGAGATATAATGCCTTTTCCCGCACCGTTGGAGGAGACACCCTTCATCTTCATAGCCACAGAGGCACAGATAGACGAACTGGTGAATCACTTGAATACGGTCAACGAAATAGCCATTGACCTTGAACATCATTCATACAGATCTTATCAAGGTATTGTATTATATTTACTTACATAACAAAAGTTTATCTTTCATTTATTTTATGTACTTAGTGCCAAAACATAGACCAATGTACCTAAGACAAGTCTTTAAAGTGGCCTTTTTTTTTTTTTTTTTTTCTTTAACGCCGGGATATGCTCTGAGGCATCCCGCGGGGGAGTGGGTCTCCCCACGCGGGTATGTGGGACTCGCTGCGCCCGACAGCTGGTAAATGGACGCAGCTCTACCCACTAAAACCCGGCGAGTGCCACCAATGCCGCCTTTGGTGAGGTGCCCCGGATCTAGAAAACAAACAGGGCACCTCGACGGCTAGTCAGTCCCGCAAGGGACCGACGCCACCTCCACAGAGGGGTTGTCCCGCACCACAGAACAACACCTCCCAACGTCGGGACAGTACAATGGGGTGAGGTTCCCATCCTCACCCCTTGCCCCCTGCTCTTTTGTCCCCTCTTCTTATAAGAGGGGTACAAAGAGCCCCCTCGGCACAATTAGCTTCACCTAGCCTCTCACCCTAGGTTTCTGAGCCCCACCGCCACGACAAGGCCTGAACCATGGTGGGGTCTTTAAAGTGGCCTAGGCTACTCACTATGCCATGTAAAAAAGCTAGATTATAAATTTAAATATCATTTATTTCAGGCTTCACCTGCTTAATACAGATATCAACTAGTGGAGGCGATTTCATCATTGATGCGTTAGCAGTGAGAGAGCATATTCACAAATTGAACATTTCTTTCACCGACCCTGGGAAATTAAAAGTATGTTATCAAATTAACTTACTTAAGATTATATGTTCATTTATTTTCTCCAGAATTATGTATGTAATCTTGTAAAACTAACTTGTAACAAAGGTAGTATGTTGCCTAAAACTAGTAGTAAAATAGAGTTACTAAGCTCATAGTGCTTAAACTGTTGTGTTAGTAAAGTTCTTAGGGGACCCTCATATACTATTCTAAGTATTAGAATGTCAGTATCTTAGATTCTAAGAGGTACTTTAGGGATCCCAAGAGCAAGGTTTTCACAACAAAGTTGTTTGTTACGCTATAATAATCAATTATTCATCAATTATATTTGAATGGGGTTACACTAAATATTTTCAATTTTAAAAGTGGGATGTGACTTCAAAAAATTAAGAGACTCTGAGAGATGGAAAAAATTTTTAAACAAAAATTAAAACCGACTTCAAAATTAAAAAAAAAAACTAAAAAGTATTAAAATAATTTCCTTATAGAGAATAGAATATAATAGAATATTTGAAGATTGTATATTAGTAGAAGAACAATATGATTATAAATTGTAGGCACAAAGATTAAGGAAATTATTTTATTACTTTATAGTTTTTTTTTTTTTTTTTTTGAAGTCGGTTTTAATTTTTGTTTAAATTTTTTTTATTTCTTAATTTTTAGTGATTGCAAAATTCGATAACTGATTTTATTTGTCTGAAATATCGGTAGAACTATTAAACACGTTGCTCAGATTAGATAGCGCTGTATTAATGAAATGAACGTAGAAAGGGTTTAAATCATTACATAACAAAATATGAAAAAACCGAAATGGAATTGTGTAAAACTTTATATACATGTAATTGAAAGCAATCACGGCAGATTTGCTGCTATTCATTAAATGATTCAGTTATGATATTATATAGGTATAGACTATAGAACATCACCAATATATAAGTATAGAATGGATATTATGATGACCTTGAAATACAATGATGCGCTTCCAAGGCACAGTTGTTTTTTGTTCATTTAACAACGACAAGTAAAATTAAATTAAATTAATTAAACAAAATTACATGATTTTGGTATATTATTTAGCCGTATGGACTAAGCCCAATAAAAATGTTTTATATATAAAAAATTTGGGTGAAATGGTCCCGTTAATGAGGACTGATCACCCGTCTGGCCTTGCTGGTGTCCCCACCCTTAAATAATAATAAGCCCAATAAAAGCTGTAAATCTCGACGATTTACAGCTTTTATTGGGCTTATTATTATTATTAGGATTCCCCTCGACTGTGTAAGGTCTCCATCATCACACCTGTAATATTACCTTATAACCCATATGGGTGCAAAGTTCTCATCAATTTAAATTAATTAAGTTCAAACACAAGGTAGCTACAGTAAACTGTTGAGGAGTTCCCTTAACTGTCATTTGTCTTCATCATCAGACCCTTAATGACAGTCACAACCCATCTAGGTATAAAGTTTTCATCATTACAAATTAATCAAGCCCAAACACAAGGTTACTGATGCAAATCGTTGAGGAGTTCCCTCGACTGTCTTTCGGCTCCAGCATCAGATCGACTCTAGACCTTCATTAAATTGTAGTCCTTCAAAACATTTTATAAAAAAAATATCAAACGCACTAGTCGCCCCTATGATTTTCGAAAGTTCCCCTCGATTTCTCTGGGATGCCATCATCAGATCCTGGTTTCCTTATCATGGGACCATTTGGAAGGTATACCCTTTAGAACAAAAAAATATTTTTTCATATCGGTCTAGCCATCTTCGAGTAATCAGGTAACATACATTAAAAAAAAAGAGATTCCGACGAATTGATAACCTCCTCCTTTTTGAAGTCGGTTAAAAAAGAAAAGAGTATGAATATGTAATACCGGCCGGCAACGCACCTGCTAGAGATGCGGGTGTTTATAGATGTCGCAAATCAATGACCACCAGGGGAAACGACTGTCCATTTGCACCCTTTCTATAAATGGTGTTCTTCGAAACAATGTACTCTTCTAGCAAACACTGGATTTATTGACTATGGCTTATTTGAATGAAATTAATAAACAACAAAACATTTTACAAAAAATTAAAACCGACTTCAAAAATACTAAACTAAAAAGTAATAAAATAACAGTTTCTTAAATTTTTGTGCTTACAACATATAATCAACTTAATCTTCTACTAATGTACAAACTTTGCGTTTACCACGTCATTATAGTTACTTTTGGAGTCGGTGTCAGCCAAGGTAGGTAGGTAATGTACAGCAACAAATACGACACCGACTCCAAAAGTAACTATAATGACGTGGTAAACGCAAAGTTTGTACATTAGTAGAAGATTAAGTTGATTATATGTTGTAAGCACAAAAATTTAAGAAACTGTTATTTTATTACTTTTTAGTTTAGTATTTTTGAAGTCGGTTTTAATTTTTTGTAAAATGTTTTTATTTCTTAATTTTTTGTGATTCCGAAATTCGTCGTCTTGGCGTTCATTGAAGGAGGCATGTTCAGCAGTGGATGGATAAATGATGATGATGATGATGATGATGGTGATGATTGGTGATGATGATGATGATTACGATGACCGCGCCATACTATGGTGTGCTACCAAAGCATCCTATACAATTGTTAGTTACATCGACACGTAATAAAATTATCATATCATCAAGATAAACAAAACCAACCAAATAGGCATTATTGGGAATAACTAAAAAACGGCTTGTCAGATCTTAATAAAATTAATATGGGACCAAATTGGAAACACCAGCTTTCAAACAAAAAAATAACCATCGAAATCCATTCACAAACGGCGGAGATATCGTGTCACATACATACAAAAAAAAAAAAAAACATACAGACGAATTGAGAACCTCCTTTTTTTTGAAGTCGGTTAAAAATACACACGAAATTACCGATCGATTCGATCAAGTGGGGAAATGACCAAAATTAATCATGTATTATGATTAACTTTGGTCATAACACCAGGAGAATCCTTTCTAACATGTCCTAACATATAGACTCAAATAAAAATTAAGATAAATCTTACAACTGATAAGTAATATTATATATTGCCTCTGCCTGCCTATAATAAATAATAATGTAGACTGTATATGATTATTTTATCTAGATTTTCCACGGAGCTGAAATGGATATGCTCTGGCTACAAAGGGACTTTGGCGTGTATGTAGTGGGTATGTTCGATACCCACCAAGCGGCGCGGACGTTGAGATTGCCCAGGGGATCTCTGAAACACTTGCTCCTGACCTACTGCAACGTGGATGCGGATAAAAAGTACGTTCTAAGGAAACCATTCCTAAAAATGAATTTGAATGACAAACTGAACTCTTATGGGATCACTCCATCGTCCGTATGTCGGTCTGTCAAACTGAAACCTTTAGGATACTTCCCACTCATATAGTTTCTTAGGTTGTTGTGGTTGGTTAATACTTTTTTTTGGATTCTGTCAGGCTTAAACTCAAACACTTTCTTCAAAATGACTTGCATTGTTTGTCTGTCTTTCTGTCTCTTTCTTTCTGCCCGTCAAACCATAAACTTACTTCCCGTTGATATAGAATCATGAAATTTGGCAAGAAGGGTAGGCCTTACAGCCCAAAGGAAGGAGAAAATTTGAAAACCTATAATTTGTTATATTACAAAGGACATGTATTTCTAAATTCAGCGAGCTAGTATGTCATTTACCGCTTCGCCGAGTTTTTCTCTGTTCTGTTCATACTAATATGTAACCTATCCTATTCTATATATCCTGTTGGGTGAAATGGTCCCGGTAATAACGACTGATCCGACTGGCCTCGCTGGTGTCCCCTATATAATAACCTATCCTTAGAGATAAAATGGCCTAAATGCCAGTAATTACACTCTTTATCCTGCCGTTTTGTATCTGTTGATCTTAACGACTTACGACGCACGAGGGTAATTTAGTTGGGTGTGAGTGTTGATTTATATTTATCTCTATATGTAGATGTGGCGGACCAATCAGCGCCACTTTCCTAAATCACGCTATCGAAGTTCCACAGCTCGTCGTACATACACCAGCAGATAGCAAGTGGGCTTCGGCCTGACCGAGCATACCATCTCGCTCGGTCGGAGATCTCCCTTTGTGACTTTTTATACACATATACATACATAATATATATAATTCTTCTGTAAATATGTGTAATGCGTATGTCACTGACCTCCTAAACAAGCGGGACCGACTTTGATGTGTGTGTTGCATATGTTATTTGGTCCACTATAATTTTTTTGTACAGTATAATGATTGTCGTATTCACTAGTTATTTATTTTAGGAAAAAGGAGTCTAGGCTTGAATGTGATCGAAACCCACGACCTTGGTTTGTTCATACATAACATCATCATCAATCATTATCAACCTCTTTCGTTTCACTGCTAGAATATTTCAATGAACGCCAAGACAGCTGATCTAACACTCGCATCCAAATCGAGTGCATAAAAGCGTGGTCACAGGAGTACTGAGGTAGCAGGCCTAACAGTACAAAGTTATTACGGCACGTAAAACCGCGATAAGATCTGTAAAAAGTGATTTCATTATAATTTGTCAAATTCGTGTAATTATAAGAAAACAAAAAGTTACTAGTTTCGCCACTGATCAAAAATATTTCTTATATTGACATCCTTTACTTATTATAATAATTTATAAAACTATTTAAAAAGGGGAAATTTATATTTTTCACTTTCATTTCGCGATACTTGTGAACAAGACATTCATAGTGAATATCCTGTTTTACATAGTTTTAGAAGTGAAAATAGCCATGTTTCAAAATCTTATTATATTCATGTTTCACAGGTACCAACTAGCTGACTGGCGTATTAGACCGCTGCCCGAGGAACTGATCAAATACGCGAGAATGGATACACACTACCTGATCTACATATGGCGTCAGATGAAAGCACAATTATTGGCCCATGGGAACGGTGATCCTCACGTGTTATTGTCCGTCTTTGAGGAAAGCAGGAGAGTGTGTGGTGTGGTAAGTTTGATTATTTGAACATATCGGGGGCCATCCGTAAAAGTCAGACGAATTTCATGATCCTTATCACATTCATAAGATTTTATTCCCACCTCCCACTTTTAAATTATTTTTTATTTTTGTATTCTTTATTAGTTCAAGATTCGTGTTTTAATAACATAGATATTCAATGTTCGAATTTGACTTCACAGAATCTCTTCAAAGTGTCACATAGACACGTGTATTGTCCATGACATTAAACAAGTTTACTTGGAACTAGTCTAGAAACGTTACTCATGCATAAGTCTCGGTGCCTGTAATTACACTGCCTGTCTTGCCCGACTCTCAAAAATAGTAAAAATGTTTCAGGAAGTAAGTAGGATGGTGGCATACATGTAGACAAGAGACAATGTATCCTTCTCATTTAAAAAAAAATTAAAAATAATAGAGAATCATTGACGAGGACTTTTTGCTACTATTATCCTTATTTCTAAGAGCTTAGCTTAGGTTATTACAAAATACTAAAATATACATAGGTAAGAGGATGCCAAACAATATTGTCTAGGGTTTATCAACAATCATCACAGTCATATACAATATAATATCATCAATACCTACTACATAAAACTTACCAATACAATTACTATATATGTACTGTATAGTAGCTCCATTTAGTATTAGACTTCAATTTCAACCTTATAAACCTAACAATCATACGTAAATATTTTACACCACTGTTTAATTAATGTTACAGACATACAAAAAACAAGAATTAACCGACACAAGTCATTTGGAACTGTATGTACGCTCGAAGAAAAACTTCAACTCCCGCCAAATGGCAGCTCTGAGATTGATTTACAAGTGGAGAGACTCACAAGCGCGCACTCTTGATGAAAGTACAGGGTGAGTTATTGAATAATAAGAATAATATGTATCACTGTCACAATGGGTGAAATGGTCCCGGAGATGAGGACTGATCACCCGTCTGGCCTCGCTGGTGTCCCCATCCTTAAATAATCACTGTTACAATCACTGAACAACTCTTCATTCCATATTATGTACATTATTATTGTTTAATACAATTATTATTGTACAATGTTTAATTTTTGATCTGTTCAGATTGTAATGTGATATTCTTGTTTAAACAATGTAACTTACTTAAAAGCCAAAATCGGACTGTTTGTTTCCAATAATCATTTCAATTCAATTTATTTATTTCAGACTAAATATTATGTCCATATCATGTTAGTTATAAAGGTCTCAACAACTATGTTAGTAGGTCTATTTTATCATTTCGTTTCACATTATATATTATCATATTATTTTATCATACAGATACATTATATATTTGTTTTGCTCGAAAAACAGCTTTAAAAACACCGTTTCCGAATCAATCCATCCGTTTTAGAGCTACGGTGGCTACATAATCAAACTTAACACACCTTCCGATTACTGTTTATTGTAAGGTTTCTTTTTTAGATATTTGCTGCCGAATCACATGTTGATATCACTGGCGGAGACTCTACCGCGAGAGATGCAGAATGTTAGCACATGCTGCCAACCGATGCCTCCGTTCGTCAGACAAAACTTGAACACCATCCACAAGATGATACTGTCGGTAAGAAAATACATATATTGAATACTTTAATGACAAAATTTGTATTTTATAATCATAAGTATCGCTTGAATTAATTCCCTATGCAACTAGCATTAGAAGAAAGAAAGAAAGAAACATTTATTCGACACATACAGGAGAAACCGGTGGGAGGGAAGCGCTGTGCCGCTCTCCCGGCTGCATATTGCTTGTTTCTCCCGTGAAACAGCTTTGCTTTTCGGAGAGAAGGGCAAGACAGGCAATGTCAATGTCAGGTGGCACGTTTGCCTATCCAACTAACATAAAAAAAAACACAGAGACAGAATGAGATACACAGAAAAGCATTTTTGAATGCACAAACCTAAAGATAAGACAAAAAAAAATTAAAGTGTGTGTTCCAGTTCAGCATTGTGTCACGAAAATGTTTCCTGACGCTGATTTTAAACTGAACCAAGAGTAAATGTCACGGATGCCAACCAGATACCAATTATGCCTACAATTTTTATTTTATTTTTAAATTCTATAATTACCACTATTATAAGAAGACACTGTCTCGCACAACGTATCAAGCCACTTAACGTAATTTTCCAACGTTTTTAAAACATTGCCTGTTTCCAGTGTCGTGAAATGCCAATAGAGCCGCAGCTATACGATATGCCGTCGAGTATCAGTAGTATGATAAACGTGACACACATAGCGCCTGTACAACTACACGACCTGTCGCAACTGCCAGAGACGAGGTAATTACTAATTTAAACATTTACAAGCTGTTTACAAGCAATTTACAAGCCGGTTTATAAAAAGTAGCAGTGTCATGCTGCTTTGCAGCCGAATTGGGCTGGCACGACTGGGGTGGTACCTTTCGCTCACATAACACTGGCGTCAAGTGACGCGTTTCGTGCGGTTTTTGAGTATCCGACGAAAATAAGGGCAACGCATTTGCATAACTTTCGTCGGTAGTCACCATAAGGCTCCGATTGCTCGGTTGCCTCCTAATGACAAAAAAGATAAAAAGAAAACAAATACGTACTGTTTAGTAAGGAGCACTAATATAAAATGCAAACATGTTACATTGAAATACATTGCGTTCGGCCAGTAGGTACATATAAATTTTGTGCGATAAAGGTCTTATGGCACTTAGATGACACTAACAGGAGGATTATCAGTTATTAAAATTCCTCAATTTATGTTAAAATGGGAGCTCTTACTTACCTGTAATTATTATTTTACCATTTTTTTTTTTGTTAGTTGAATAGGTAAACGGGAAGAGGAGCCACACGACAAGTGACGCCTACGAAGTTAAACGCGTTAACATGAAACTAGCCCAGGCAATCAATCCCGTGTTGCGTATCCTGAGACGAGATGTTAAGTCTCGGTGCCAGTAATTACACTGCCTGTCTTGCCCTTCTCTCCGAAACACAGCAAAGCTGTTTCACGGAAGAGACGAGAAGAATAACGGTACTCAGGCTGACCAGATCGCACAAACTCATCCCTTCCACCGGAAAATATGTGAAGATAAACTTTTTACTGATTTTATCGCGGTTTACTAAGTTTTTTTTACATGCAACATAAAGAGCGTCTGAGTAAAAGTAGCGGATGACAACAAACGGCACTTTGTGGCAAGAGAGCAAGGACTATCTGTAATGTTGGTTAGTTATTTCGCAAGAGGGGCAGGCAGGCAGTGTAATTACTGGCACCGAGATTTATTTTTTATAAAAGAGGGAACAAACGGATAGTCGTTTCACCTGATGGTAAGTGACAAGCGACATCCACAGACAACCGCTACACCAGAGGGTTAGCAGGTGCGTTGCCGGATTTACCCACACGTTTCAGGATAGGTGACACATGAATGTGTTGTATGGACTACTAAGGTTGTTCATGGGTGACGCTAACCATTTACTAATTATGCTCTGTCTGCACATTTGCCCATCATAAAAAAAGATTTGTAATAGTATTACAATTTATTTCTCTTCACAGTGAAGACAATATAAATTTGGATCAAGCTTATTTTATCATGGCCAATGTTATCCAGTTCCAACCAGATATACCCGCTTTCAATACCAATTATGAATACGACGAGAATATACCGTACTCTAATGTAAGTACTTATATAATGCCGCATCCAATCAACACACATCCCTGTCCGTTTTTATTCGAAAACAGCAGAGACGGAAGGCGGTTATGATTTTAACAGTATATGTATGTATTCAAGTATGCCCCACCGTACCACCTTAACTAAACGGATTTTGTGAATGAGATGTCAATAGATAAATTATTGTAGTCCAGTTGACATAATTGATTTCAAAAAGAGAGGGTATTTTTTTCCTAGTCATCTGAGGAACATCTGAGAGAGAAAAGTAATATTCCTACCAAATTTCAAGTCTAGGTCTTATAGTTCCAGAGATATCGTGATGAGTCTATAGAACAGCTCCTTTAAATATATAGAAGATATATATAGATTATTATTATATGTATATTAATATTTTTTTCTTTTTTACAGAGTGATGAAAACTTAGACACGAGGTATTTTATCCCTCCATACGATCGCTACAGGAAATACCGTTCACTGGCACAGGTATGTACAGTAAAATATATTACTGAGATAAAAGTGGATCCCATATTAGTGTATACGATACTTTTTATGGTTCCGTAGCCAAATGGTAAAAACGGAACCCTTATTGATTCGTCATGTCTGTCTGTCTGTCCGTCCGTCCGTATGTCACATCCACTTTTTTCCGAAACCATAAGATCTATATTGTTGAAACTTGGTAAGTAGATGTATTCTGTGAACCGCATTAAGATTTTGACACAAAAGTAGAAAAAAACAATAAATTTTTGGGGTCTCCATACTTAGAACTGAAACTCAATTTTTTTTCATCAAACCCATTCCTACGTGTGGGGTATCTATGGATAGGTCTTCAAAAATGATGTTGAGGTTTCTAATACCATTTTTTTTTCTAAACCGAATAGTTTGCGCGAGAGACACTTCCAAAGTGGTAAAATGTGTCCCCCCCCCCCCCTGTAACTTCTAAAATAGGAGAATGATAAAGCTAAAAAAAATATATGATGTACATTACCATGCAAACTTCCACCGATAATTGGTTTGAACAAGATCTAGTGAGTAGTTTTTGACGTGACGTCTTATAATTCGATGGACCCGGCTGCAAGAACGAAGAAACATGACGCATGCGGCGTTACCTCGCTGT
This sequence comes from Helleia helle, assembly GCA_963853865.1. Classification (NCBI taxonomy): domain Eukaryota; kingdom Metazoa; phylum Arthropoda; class Insecta; order Lepidoptera; family Lycaenidae; genus Helleia; species Helleia helle. The sequence continues at coordinate 17,212,905 of OY971420.1, forward strand.
GAGGCGTTCCATTTTCTTATGATGTTGTCACGTTCAACTATCGTCAGTAAACCGACTTTACAGACAACCGATTTTTTTAATACGTCATAAATCGTAAAACGCAATTTACCTTTCATTCAATCAACTCAAATATTTAAAAAAAAAACGTTTTATCAAAATAAACCATGTTTTTTGTTAAAGTGTCTTATGTTGTAAATTATGTTATGATACGGAACCCTTCGTGCGCAAGTCCGACTAGCACTTGGCTGGTTTTTATTCTTACACTTATATTATAGTTATAAAAAAACTATTAATATGTGAAATGAAAAATTAAACTATTAAAAGGTAAAAAAAACATGACAATGCAATAACAAAAGAACTAATAACCTTGAAACGGCTAAACTGATTTTTATAAAGCATATCAACAGCGCTAGAAAACATGTTATCAAATAAAAAAATGGTTGTCTGTAAAATTGGTTTACGTACGATAGTTTAACGTGACAACGTCATAATAAAACGCAAGCGTAAAATGAGCGTAACTGGACAGTGAGCGTTACGGGATATTTTCGTGCATGCAGCCGGCGTTCATCGATTTATTAGACGTTGTTACGTCAAAAATCGCGTCCAAATGAGTACACCCGCTTGAGAACTACGAAGTCACTTAGCGTTCAAACTTATAACAAGTTTTCTGTAATTTATGTAATAAATCAGATAGTAAGTATGTAATAGAAATTATTGTCCAAAAAGAGACATTCCGCCTTTTTTGTACGTTGTTTTCTTCCTTGAATTACATTTTTTATTTAAAAGAGTATAAAAATATTCGGAAATATAAATTTACTTTTTTCGAGTGTGCTATGGGCGAATAGTAATTCTCATCAACCCACCTCCTTTGTTACCTAGGAATGAGGATATTTTTAATTTAAAAATAAACATCATTTATAATATCATGTTTCGTTTGCAGATGGAAGAAATTAAAGAATATAAAGAGAAAGAGGCTAAAATCACAGCCATAAGTAAAGGCAACGAATTGATAAAAACTGAAGTGCTAGTGAAGCTGCAGGAGACAAAGTCATTGATACAGAAAGAACAAAACGAAACGAAACAAACACAGAAAGATACGAAAAGGAGGCCTATTGAGAAGGTTAAGGCCAAAGTGGAAAGGAAAGCTGTAGTTAACAAGGCACAGACCTCGAAAATACAACCCGCTAAGAACAAGTGTGAAGATAAAATAGACAACAGTAAGAAACACGCTAAGGCCAACAAGAAAAATGTCAAACAGTTCAATTACAAGAATGTAAACTATAAGAGGTTTCAGACGGAAACCGAGAAACCGAGGAAAAAGAAGAATAAGTAAACGCATAATATTCTAAATGTGATTTTTAATTTAATATTGCATGATATAATCACAGTAAGCGAAAGTTATAATTCTAACAGTTAATAAAAAGTGGATATGCGTATAAAATTTTTGTAGTGTAGATGGTCGTCCTGAGAAAAAATCCTTAGTTTTTATTGCCATAACAATTTGTTTGGTTCCTTAGGTTACATTAAAAAAAGAGTCACTAATAGTTTCGTGCTGTAAAATACTTTTTCCATTAGATAACAATGACTTAAAAAATACAAAGATCCACAGAACATATTACATCTTACGCATAATAATCTTTTATATATATAAGCTATCCTAGATTTTACTAGAACAAAGATATTAAATGTTTTCTCCACTGATTTTTTTTCACCGGAGCGCAAAGGATATTGAAAGGTAAGACGCGGTACAATTTTAGGGCTGCCCTAAAGTACCCAGACCTCATATCAAGACCGGAGACCGAGTCTATTATAATACCGAGTCTAGATTCTAGACAAATGGGCAAAACACAATTTGTTAGTAGTTATAATTTATTATAGACTACTAGCTGTTGCCCACAGCTTCGCCCGCCGTAAGTTTCGTATAAAAAAAAAAAATAAGGGGTGGAAAAATTTAGGGGGATGAAAAATAGATGTTGACCGATTCTCAGACCTACCCGATATGCACATAAATTTCATGAGAATCGGTCGAGCCATTTCGGAGGAGTTTGGTAACAAACACCGCGACACGAGAACTTTATATATTAGATAATCAATATTTAATTATAATTAACATCATTAATATACATTTTCAAGTATCCAATCTTGAAAGTAGGTGAGGTTGAGAATAACAAATGGAAGGACGTTCTCTGTCTTTTCTCCCCATGAAAATATACCAGACATTTTGTTGTCAACCGTGGTCAAAGCGCCGTGTTCTGAAATGAATTGTTGAAAAGTACAAGTAATTAAAAAAAATCTAAAAAAAAACTTCACCAATATAAGAAATAGAGTACAAAGACGGACACTTGGGGGCCGAACTAGCTGTTTCGCCTGCTACAATTGAATGAACTTCGATTTATTTTTAATACGGACACGATTATAAATACACGTGTTTCCTCAGTACACCTATAAGTTTAATCTTAGTAAATTTTAATAAATCTGATCTATTATTTAGGCTAAATACATCGAGCATAATTATAACCGGATAGAGTAGTAATGTGGGCCATAAAATTCCGAAACTGGTCAGTGATTTGTCACTGAGTATATAGTATAATAGTAATTCAACCAACCAGTTATCTGTATGCACGGCCCCATAGCCAATCATCCATCAGTTGGTCAATCAAGGCGCAGATCCGCCGCAAAGTCGTAGTACAGAGGCGGAATATGTTTTGATACAAAACACAACATTATTATACTAATACTATTCCAGTTATATGCCCGATGGCTAAATAAAAGATACAATACTTTCGAAATCACAGGCTATATTTTTTATTTTAGTTGGATAAAAAAACTGACTGACGTGCCACCTAATAGTAAGTGGATTTTACTTGGAATTAGCTCAGAAAACTCATTCATGTGTATGTATGTGTATCCTGAGACAATATGTTAAGTATCTATGCAAGTAAGATGCAACAGCGCATCCACTTGTAAAAGCTAAAAGTAAGTGCCTTACCAATAATAGCGTTTTGTTTCTCAGAAAACGTCACGCAGTACTCATAGCTTCTCACATTTATAATAGGAGATAGATACTCCATACAAACCTCCGGCGACATAAAACGAATTCGATAGTATTTTGGATCTGGAAATTATTTGTAAACTCATTGTTCAAGAAAAGAGCATACTCATATTTGAAAGGCCGGCAACGATGATGTAGCTGGTGTCTATGGATGTCGCTTATAACTTACCACCAGGTGAACCAAGTGTCCGTTTGCCCCCTCTTCTAAAAAAATATAACGCCTCAGTATATATTTCTTTACCAATTTATAATCATTTGTTCCACTAAAGAGGAGGCCTGGTTTGGAAACACGGTAGGTTGACGCCTACTAGAAGGAACAAAGATCCGTACAAAGGCCGGTTCTGGTTGAATTCGAGGGCCGACCGGCTATCTAGGCGTTCATTGAAGGAGGCTGTCCAACAGTGGATGGAAAAGCGCTGATAATGATGATTAATGAGGCTAATATAAATTGCATGTCTCGTTGGTTAGCCGCGCGACAAACTTCTAAACCACAAACAAATTTAATGAGATTTTGAACTTAAAAATAATAATAGAATGAAACTTAAAAAAATATGGTTATAATACAAACACACAGCACATTTTCACTATCTTTATATCTGTGTCAAAAATGTACGTACTTCTAAACGAATTCAGATTGTCATCCCAGCTTCCCATCAGCATGTTATCAAAACTGGCTGTTGGTGGAGTTAAAACTAAAAAGGGAATAGAAAAATATAACTACCGTACGTTTTTTCACTATTACCTACATTGTAATATACGGCTACAATAAACGAGCTTACTGGTGAAGAAAAATATCTCGAGAAAACTTGGCTATGGCACAATTTGATAATAATAATAATAATAATAATAATAAACTTTATTGCACACATACATATTCATTTACACAATAATTAAAGAAAAAGTAAATAAGCACAATTGGCGGCCTTATCGCTTTAGAGCGATTTCTTCCAGGCAACCAGCACAGGCAGGAAATGCATTTTTTAGGATTTTCTCCTGTGTGCACGAACTAAAATTAAATCAACACAGAAAATATATACTAATATTCTAACACAAACAATAATAGATAAAAATTAAGCCAATAATAACAAATCGATATTAACTACCTAGTTAGTATAACGAGAATAAGAAGAAGAAGAAACAAAAAAAAAAAAAAAAAAGAAGAAGTAGAACACTAATTAGGTTTTATGCTTCTAAATAATGTTTTTTGACTAGATATTTGAAACTATTGAAATTTTTAGCCTCTCTTATATCAACCGGTAACGAGTTCCATAGTCTAACACTCAAAGCATTAAAGGAGTTGCTATAGAATTTACTTTTTTGTGTTGGTATTTTTAAAAGGTATTTTCTTACGGTACGGATATTTTCACCTTCCGTAGAGAAAGAAAACTTCTCCTTAAGGTAGCCGGGATATTTAGGATGAAACAAGACATTAAAAAGGAAATGAAGAACAAGGGAGTTGAAACGAGACCGCAAAGGAAGCCATTTTATATTAGATCTGAATTGCGATACATGGTCGAATTTACGCAGTCCAAAAATAAATTTAATGCATGAATTCTGTAAGCGCTCCAGTTTATTCAACTGATCTTCAGTGAGATTAGTAAAGCTTACATTCGCATAATCCATAATGGGAAGAAGTATGGTGTGTGCAAGGGCAATCTTTGTTGGAATAGGCAAGAAGTTTGAGAGTCTCCTGAGTGACGCAAGTGCCGCGAAATGTTTCCTACTTATTTCTTTTATATGATTCGTCCAGGATAAAGTAGAGTCCATATATATTCCAAGATTTTTGACACTAGAGCTAAATGGAATGTCAACATTATCTACCCTAATGGAAGGTATATTACAGTTTTTTAGCCTAGATATATAACTTTGACTTCCAATTATGATCGCTTGTGTCTTATTAGGATTAAGCATGATACCGTAGTTCTTTGCCCAACATGAAATACGATCAAGATCAATGTTTACTTTAGCGATTGTATGCGTTATATCCTCATAATTAGAGTGAGCGTAGATTTGGAGATCGTCTGCATACATGTGATAGAGAGAAGATAATCCATCGGTTATAGAATTTATAAATATAGCAAAGAGAAGAGGAGAAAGCACACCGCCTTGAGGAACGCCAGCAGACGTGCTACACCAGGATGAAAGTTGATCATCGATCTTAATACGCTGTCGGCGTCCTTGTAGGTAACTACGAAACCAGTCAATTTCTGCTGGAGATATGTTAATAGACCGGAGCAAGCAGAGCAATACGTCAAAATCGACGGAGTTAAAAGCATTACTGAAGTCAAGGAGTGTAAGTATGGTGAGTTTCTTATTGTCCATAGCTGATCTAATATCATCGGTTATCTTAGTTAATGCTGTGACAGTGCTGTGGCCAGAACGAAAGCCGGACTGGAAAGGGTTCAGGAGATTATTATTTTCAAGGAACTGATTAAGTTGTGCATAAACTAATCGCTCTAAAACTTTAGAGAATAAAGGTAATATTGAGATAGGGCGATAGTCTCCAAAATTGGATGGCTTAGGTTTTTTTGGAAGAGGACAAATAAAGGATTCTTTCCATATTTTAGGAAAAACACCGGACGAAAGAGAAAAATTAAAAATGTGGGTTAGGATGGGTGCAATTATATCAAGAATAGGTATAACCATCTTGCGACTCACACAGTCACTACCAATGGCATTAGACGATATGGACATAACGGTCTTTTTAACATCACAAACAGAAAATTGATCAAAACAGAACGGTTGATAATTAGGGATTGGTAAGGACGAAAGAAATTGTATAGTGTTGTTTTTATTGAAGCTATCAAATGCAACAAATGAAGACGAAAAATGTTTATTAAGTAGCTCGACGTCAACATCTTCTTTGAAAGAGTTATCACGAGATTTACCAATTCCCAATGTATTAAGAAATTTCCAAACTTTTTTGGGGTCGCCGTTCTCGACAGATTTATGGATATGGCGTCTTTGTGCATCTCTACACAGTGTATTGCAGCGATTATGAAGTAACTTATATTTTTCCACATTTCTAGGACAATTGTCTACTTTTAATTTTGATTTGGCAGCATTTTTTCTATGTATCATTAACTTTATCTCATCTGTTAACCATGGAGCAGGAAGATGTTTAATTTTTATTGGTCTAATAGGTGCATGTTTGTTGTATAAAGACACTATAGTGTCAGTAAACAAACGCACCTTATCATCAACATTGTTACTATTGTAAATAGTTGACCAATCCGTATTCGTAGCATCATAACGTAAGAGATCAATGTCCATTCCCACAAAGTTGCGCTGCATCAAAACTTTATGCTTTATCTTTGGTGGTCGCACCATGTACGACAAGTATAGCAGATCATGATATGATAGAGAGTGGTCGGAGGACTGACCATGTTTGAAAACAAGATTAGGAGAAGAAACAATTATTAGGTCAAGAAGTGAAGGCGTACATCCGGGAATTGAGTGAGTAGCTTGAAGTGGAAGGATATGTAGGTTTAACGCATCTAGGATTGAAATTAGTTTATTTGATCTAGTATCATTTTTTAACAAGCAAGTGTTGAAATCACCCATTATAATGGTATTGTCGTATAATGGAGTGAAGGATTCTAAAATAGTTTCAAATGAGGAAAAATAGTCGTTAAGAAGTGAAGGCGAGTAAAAAACACCTAAAAGTATTTTAGAATGTGAAAGACTGATTTCTAGAAGAAGATGTTCGGCCGAGTTAGCTGGAGGTGGCTGGGGAGAAGCATTGAGTAATTTGAATGGTATATGAGCTTTAAGATATATCGCAACCCCTCCTCCCCCTCTACCAATACGGTCATTGCGGATTAGATGATATCCAGGAAGTGAGTAATTAGTTGAAGGAATGCAAGGCTTAAGCCAGGATTCAGATATTAAGATTGCATGAATATTTTCAGATTCGAATAAAGTCAATAAGTCTGGGTAATGGGCAGGTATGCTTTGAGCGTTGACATGGATCACGTTAAAATTATTATTTTGTGCGCATGAAAGATTTGACTTAAAAATATTGCTGAGTGATGGAACAGAATTATTATAACTAACATCACTTAAAATTTTGTCACAGGAAGAATCACTTGAATTGCTATTATTATGGCTTAACATTAAAATAATATGTTTTTCTTATAATACAAACACTAAACTTAATTATATAAAACCTAAGTACCTACTAGATTATATATTTATGTTTAAAAAAAAAAAAATAGTTTGACTTTAATCTGCACATACCAGCAACAATTATAAATTTATGAAATAAGTTTAGGTAGAAAACACAGTAACAAAGGAATAAATATATATATATATATATATAAATAAAATAAATATAAAATGAAGACTGAAACATATGACATTTGAGTAAATACACTTAAAGGCATCTGTATTCAATAATTTTGAAAAGAAAAGAAAAAGACAGAAAACAATATTTTCATACAAAACAAGAAGAAGAATAATCATTAAATAGGACAACACTACACTCTGTCAATGACAGTGACAATTGATATTGACAAGTGATATTGATACAAACTTTAATGAACGTTAGATTATTATTTGAATTAACCTTACGAATAAGTATAAAATTATGAAATACCTTACATAAAGGAAAGGAATAATATGTAAAATATAATTATAAGTATTTCAGAACAATTAAACCAGAAAGTGTATAAAAAGAAAACAGACAAAAGTTTGTAAGGGATTTGGGATCAGTAAGTTATTTATTCTCTTACTTTGTTTGTTTATTTGTTCTCTTACTCTTTTCCGCTATCCTTCTTGGTTTTGGAAGATTAAATTCTTCAGCAGGTGGGACAGCTTCTTTATTTTGAGGTCCAGAAATGGCATCCAGGTCCGCTGTGCTAATTACACGGTGGCGGGAGCCATCAGAACCTAGGACGATAATGTATCCGTTCTGCGTCCAGCATTTTGACAAACCATAACGTTGACGAGCTTGCATGAACGTTGAGTGTCTGCCCTTCGTGAGGAATTCCGAGATAGTTACACCGGTGCCTTTAAAATTGGTTTTTAAAAACCATATTTTATTTCTTATAGTAATGTCACAGAATTTAACTATTATAGGTCTTGCCTTGTCTTTATTTGGTCTTCCCATCCTGTGACACCATGAAATTGACTCAGTAGTTAACGGAACATCAATATGGTCAGTTATCAAATTTGTAATGTGACTTTTAAAATCCTCTGTCTTTGCTTCAGGAACCCCATGGATTAATAGAATTTTCTTTCTAGATCTCATCTCCATTTCATCGAATTGCCTAGATAAAATATCCACCTGTTGCTGCAAGGTGTTCAGTGCAGCCAAGATAAATGACTTGAACGTTCCAAACTCCAATGCAAGCTTACTCGGCTGTCCTGATGCAAGAGTGGGCGGAGAAGTCTTCTCTAACTCCTTCTGGAAGCTAGCCATTTTTGTGTGGAACAGATCGGACATTTCAGTTATTGATTTTGTGATGGAGTCCATTTCAAAGTTTTGTACTTAAGGCAGAATAAAATAGATTTACCGTGTGGTGTTTTATTTAAGAGAAAATGTTAGCTGGTAAGCACAGAATATTACACAAGCATCACAATTTAAAATATGCTCACTTTAAGTATTTAATTTCAAAATTTATAATAAGAGCTAAAATTTTGCCTGCTCATGCACACAGTGTTGCCATCATCATCATTGATATTTAATATTAGTAAGAGGTAGTGCTATGCTGCTATGCAACCGACTTGGGCCGGCATGATCGGGGTGGTACCTCTCGCTCACCTAACACCGGTGCGGTTTGTGAATTTAAGGTGGCCCATTGGGGGATAGGGAAAAGGAGGGTAAAACATCTCACAACTCTAGTTGTGGGCGTCGGTAGTCTAAAGCTTCGACTGCTCGTTTGCCCTCCTTGCCCTTGATATAAAAAAGTAAACATTTTTGACAACTTTAATATTGCGACAATGTATTCAGAATAATTAAATATAATAAATTGTTGCAATATCTGTTCTCTGAAAACATAACCTGCAATTATTGCAACACTTGATAAGCGAAACTGTAACATACCGAAGAAAATCACGTTTGACAAAACACCGAGAAAAAGACCACACCGAGAATATTAGAATTAATGATAATTAACAAAAATCTATAAAGATCATTCGACTCGATAACACTACTAAAGCGCGCCAATATATATAATTTTACATTAACAAATTATTATCGATAAGAGTACCTACTGCTATTCTACCTACTTTTGAAATAAAACATAGGTACTGACTTAGTAACTCGTGCATTTTCACTTGATTCGTATGTTGAAACAATCCTATGTTGTAAGCCAGTGTACTTCTGTTAAAGTTTGGATGAACAATACTGTTCTTGACTTTCGTATCTAAATAAGTAAAATGTAAAAAATATTATGTTCCTATTATTTTTAAATACCTATTAAAACTTTAAATTAAACTAAAAATTTTAATATATTAAAACTTATAAATAAGATTTGATCACTGAGCACCGATCGTTGCGAGTGATGGCGGCACTATTAATCTTATCGGAGGCATCAACTTGTTCGTCTACAAATGTACAATCATTGCGCTGATCACGTCATTACTGTTACTTTGTGCTTTGGGAGGCGGTGTCGCACTACCTACCTTCTTTTTTTTCTTTAACGCCGGGAAATGCTCCGAGTCATCCCGGGGGAGTGGGTCTCCACGCGGGTATGTGGGGCTCGCTGCGCCCGAATACTGTGCTCACCCTAAGCTACTGAGCCCCACCGCCACTCAAGGCTTGAACCATGGTGGGGACTTAACTACCTACCTACTTTGGCTGACACCGACTCCTAAAGTAACTTCCTTGTCACACTCCCACATGGTCCCATTCTCGCTATCGTGGGCGCAAAAGCAGGACGGTGTGTCACACAACGTCATCCTGTGCAGGCGACCCCTGTCATAACCCATCAACCTTCCCATGCTCCTACCCACCTCTCGGTATACGGAGATTTACGGGATTATACTCAGACGCTCTCTTCCCCCGTACAATTCTACACTCCCCACAAATCAACGTCCCTATAGCGTCAGCGTCTCCCCTGGAGACAATTTCGTTGAAGTGGCAGTGGGCTGGTCACACCCAGGAGAACGGATGGCCAATGGGCTAAAAGGTTCAAAAGTTTAGGTAAACAAAGTGTTGGTCGGCCATTAACCAGGTGTAAAGACGATCTCCATGCAGTGGCTGGTCAGTGTTGGATGCGAGTAGCGTGAGGATATGATTTTAAATATTTAGTACGTCAGTCTGTTACCATTCCACGTCTTAACCGCTGATCTAATTTCGATAAAATTTCACAAATCTTGATTATACATAATAATCTAGATCTGCGAAATTTTATGCGATTGCGATTGCGAAGCGTTAAATAATACTTATCAAACCTTATAACTACAGACGCTGCCGGCATCAGCTAGTGAATTTTAATATATATTTACTTACCAGTATCACTAGATTTGTATCTTAAACGCCAAGAGGGGAAGAGATAAATCATATCAGGTTCAGAGAGCATCGCGACACAGTGTCCGGGCGCGATAGACCAACTTTGTCGAAAGAGTATTGTGTTACAGACAACAACGGGTGGATTATTCAAATACGCTATTCCAATTTGTATATTTTGGCCAAGTTTAGCTAAAAATATTTAAAGAAAACAATTAGACTGAATATAACGACGATCACCATGCAGTGGCCGGTCTGTGTTGGATGCGAATGTCTTGGGATCGGCCGTCTAGGCGTTCATTGAGAGATTTGATTGCAACGGTGGATGGGAAATGTCACACCACGTAAGTAATAAGAAATGAATTTTAGAAATGTATATTATATACACACGCGTGCACTGTATGCATAGAACCCGCGACATCTAAGTCTAGCTCGTCACTCCCCTCCGATTTGTCCAGTCGGTCCCGTACAAGCACGGAGGAAAATTTAGAAGCTCTGCGCTCACACGATTGCTCCGTCTGTTAGAAGGAAAGGGGGACCTCTAACAGCGGTTTTGTACTGCCGATCCGAATCCATGAAAATATGAATCTAGAAAATTCTCCTGTCCCTTCCTTCTCTAATTACACATATACGGCTTCTTCAGCCCATCAATAATCAGTACTAAAGTGGAGATCAAACTCGTTAAAAATAAATGTGAAACACTTAAACGTTACCCAAAATCTAGTATTTGTCGGCCAAGTATTGTCAACATCATAGGTTTCCATTTAGTAAAATATTTACAGCTGGGCAAAAAAGAGTATGACGTGGTGACAGGTGGAACTAAATATTTTACTCAATGGAAAACTATGATTTTGACAATACTGGGCCGACAAATACTAGATTTTGAGTAAAGCTTAGTGTTTCACATTTATTTTTAACGATTTGATTAAATTACCTTACTGATTTTCCAAATTATGATGAGACCTAAGTGAAAGTGGCGTCCTCATTTTTTCCATACTCTTTTTTTGCCAAGCTGTAGTTGTCTTGTCACCACGTCATACTCTTTTGTGCCAAGCTGTAAGTCCTTTATCAACCGTTGACATCGATATCGTACGAAAGACAACTTACGTTTGTACTGGTAAGATCTTCTTGTTTGGAAAACATTGTCGATAGTATGATCCACCACATACAAGTGAACCAAATATGTGAACGCAACTATTAGTATTAAAACGAACGTCACGACTACATGTATAAACAGGCATTTCTCACCACGAGTGAACTTTGGTTCTTCGGGGTTATTAATGTTCGTGGTTGACATGTTATCGAGGCCTAATGGATTTCAATATAAATTATTCCCAAGTATAAAATTTAAAATGGTACCAACAAAGTAACGTTGAACGTCAATTAAATCTAATAACGAGTCTATTGAATCAGCGAAACAAACTTAGTGGTCTAAATTATTTATATCCTCCTGACACGTGGGAGTTGCCCCGAACAAGATGGGTCAATGGGGTGCCAGGCTGCGGGGAGACCACCTGGATTATTGCCAATTTCAACAAAGAAACGGATGTCGTAGTGACAGCAACCATCGAGGCGAAAAAGGAGTTAAAGGAGAAGATAGCCAACCGCGCAGGAGCAGATGCAAGGAACAGAGTTCGCACACTGGCCTCGGTTCTCGCCAATGGAGCAAAAGGATTCGAGCGGATTGAGTGCAAACGATTAATCGTGGATGAAGCACTCATGAATCACTTCGGCTCCATAGTGATGATACTGAAGATCTTAAAAGCCAAAGATCTGCTCCTTTTAGGCGATATCAACCAGCTGCCTTACATAGAGCGCGAAAATCTTTTCGCAATCCATTACCACCGCCCAACCGTAATAACATCTGTCACGGAAGAATTACTATGTACACACCGATGCCCACAAGACGTAGCATATGCCCTCAGAAACATCCACAAGGGCATATACTCTTCCAGTAAAGTAAAGCAATCACTCAGCACAAGACCCTTACTGGAGGCAAACAACAGCAAAAAGCGCCCGAATACGCTTTTCCTAACATATACCCAAGAGGGAAAGTACACCCTAAAAGACCAAGGGTTCGGAGAGGGCGAAGAGTCCCTAGTTCTGACCATCCACGAAGCACAGGGACTTCGCTACGAAACCGTGTACGTAGTAAGAAACGAGAAGAAAAAGATACTACTCCATCATAGCGCGTCTCACGCAGTGGTTGCCCGCGTCACAACAAGGAATTCATATACTATACAGATGACAGCGATGACGCATTGGGCGAATTAATTAAACCGGCAATGGTCCCGCACAAAGAAAATGAAATTAAAGATTACAACCTTAAGATGGCCATCCGCAGCAGAGACCAGGCCGTCATCAATGAACTAACCAGGACTTGGACAACGGGACGCCCAACACCAACCAGAGCAGCCAAACAATAAAAATAAACATTTAGTCAATTATTAACATTAACCAGCTATGAGCACCGGGAGTGAATCACTAGGATCCACACCCCTTGACAGGGATTAAATCTAACAATTTATCGATGACAAAATAAGAGGAGCCTAGAACCACCTACTTGAGCGCGCGTGACCACCATCCACCGCGCAAACACTTTACCAGCATCAAGTGTTAAGTATAGGGATGCCGCCCACTGAGTTTCTTGCCGGTTCTTCTCAGGATAGGGCTAGGGTTCGAACCGGTGGTAACATGTTACTCTCCCTCCATCATCTCGATGGCTCCTCTTAGGCTAAACAGTATTAAAATCATCATCATTAACAAAACTAAAACAAGCGGAGCAAATAAAAATCATTACTTTACTACTTTAATCGAACAATGGTGCGCACCAATGGTCTGCAGAGTTATTAAAAAAAATTTAGCATTTAGCTATCCTAAAATGATCCGAGGGACGCCCGGCTATCCCAAAGATGTGGTATAATCTAGGTATTTTTTTTATTAATTTTGCTTAATATTATATGGTATCACGTATGGACTAATAGGACATGGAAACGTTCAAAAATACAGAGTAGATCGACTTACTAGATGGGATCCAAGTGGAAGATCAATCGTATTGGTGTTTTTCGACAGGGGCCAATGTGCAGCAGTGGGCAGATGCGAGCTGATGGTTAGTCGTCAGTCATATTATCTATACTATAATAATATTATAAAGAGGAAACAATGCAATATTGCAATATCTGCTAGAAATCGTCCTAAGGGCGATAATAGCTGCACCCCAGTGAAGAGCCTCTGCGGGTCCCCTGATCGCGTTTCTCTGTGTGAAGTTGCCGTAGTTGGTCTGCAAGCGCCCTCTATAGTGGCCACAGACATACAAGATATGCGCCGAGAGCTTGCGCTTTATATGGCTGAAGTGCGCGAATTCCGTAAGGAATTTAAAACATCTATGGACAGTATGGCGGAACAGATGAACGGGCTCGAACTCAGAATTAAGGCACTCGAGCAGAGACCCGAACCGGCGCCGGCGGAGACACCGGGGATGGACGAGGTCGCTAAATTGCAGCAAACTGTAGTGCAACTCAAGGTTGAGCTTAACGACCGGGACCAGGACGCTATCCTAACTGATCTAGAAATCGGTCAGCTGCCAGAGGAGAAGGGGGAAAACATCCAGCATATCGTCACTGTGCTTGCGGCCAAGCTGGGTGTTCAACTGGAACAGCGTGATGTGGTGTACGCCTAGCGGGTCGGAGCTTTAGGCCACAGCGGTGCAGGTAACGATGGTATGAAGAGGCGCGCCCGTCGCGTGGTAGTGCGTTTTGCACGCCGATATGCTGCGTGCTGCGCGCGTTCGCCGCACCCTTACGACGGAGGACATCGGCCTGGGCGGACCACCGTGTCGGGTCTACTTGAACGAGAGGCTGACGCGCTCCAATCGCCAGCTGTTTCAACGAGTCCGCGAGGAGTGTCGTAAGCGTCAGTGGAGGTACTCATGGACGAGAAGAGGTCGTATATACGCGCGACAAAGTGATGGACTGCCGGTGTACCCCATGCGTACAAACACTGATTTCGAGCGGGTTTTTGGCTCCGTCCCTGTTTGACAACAATAACTGTGGTCAATAACGTACAGTATGTATACATAGCGTTAGTTTTGAATATAAGCACAGGAGGGATAAGGAGTTCTTGGTGTGGTGAAGGAAGAATATATTTTGCACGTAGGATTTTATTTAAACACAAGACAAGAGAAATCTTTGTGGGAAAAAGTTTCAAAATGACTTAAATTACTTATGAGCAAATTGTACTATTCAATAAATGAATATTTACTTGATAATGAAATTAATTAGATAATATCTAACTGTAATATAAAATTGTATGATGATGATGATATTTAACTGTGTGACTTTGCATGTTATTATATTTTAATTTATTATTATTATTTTTTAAAAAAATTACTTATCAAATATTGTTTGCACACTGACATGTAGAATATGAGAACCTGTGAAATATGAAAAATTCCGAAAAATTCAAAGTTCCTACGAGGATCACATTTTCCTTAATATTAGCACATAATAGTATCAGGTATGAGCAAATTAATAGTATATAAACTATAAACATAATATAGTGTCGTACAATATAATTTAAGTCTATGATATACACACTAATCTGCTGAAATGTCAAAAACGACGTACTTGTAAAACACACAAAATTTATGTGTGTAGGTACTGGGCAAGTCTTTCAATACCTACAGTTACAGTACCTACATTGAAACACGTTTGCATGTTATAATATTAGTACGGATAAACACTAAATAGTCTTGGTCCGAGGATTACTGATTTAAAATACTATTTTAACAAATATTGGTGTATTTACGAAATAAGCAATTGAGTAATCATTAGAACCTTTCTCGAGTCGTGCAGGACTCCCGGAATTTGTACAAGTGAAAAAAAAACAAAAGCCACATATAACGCGTAGGTACGTCATGTGGTCATATACAAAAAGGAGAATTGAGTATTGACTAGGATTAGTGTTCTAGGACTAGTTTTCATCTCATTCTAGCAATTACGAGAGCGATGCCGCGCGCAAAAGCTAGTAAAAAATGTTGAAAGGAACAAAGAAAACACATTAGCTGTTGACAAATAATTATATTGCCTTATAATAGCTATTTAATATTAATTTCTTAGCTTAAGTATAGTTAAAAAGAAGTAACTTGTACTAAGTTAATGAAAAGTAACACACAGAAAAATATTTATCAAATTATTGTATACGAGAACATACAAATTAAATATTAAAATACTTACTTATACAATTTTATTTTAAAGACAAGACAAACTTTCACGGCATCTAAGTTTAAAAAAATTGAAAAACCTACAATAAAATTATTTTAGTCAATGTTCAGGCTTAAAATAAAACTTATCAACATTCATATTAAAATTGTCATTGATATCATTTATTGATTGATCCTTATAAAATATGAGCATATATATACATTTCTGCTTGAAACAGTGTAATTTTTGTATAATTATCCAAAGAGTAAGATGGTGTATTTGATGTTGTACGTTACGCGAAAGATTGCCTCGTCTGTTATTTAATGATAATATCAACTTAAACAAATAAATAAAATTAGAGTGTCTGTTTCTAACATTAAAATAACCGTTTTTTGTTAAATACATACGTATGTATACACGGTACATAAACTAAATAACATATTTTACCATTTTTGTCTGTCTGTCTGTTCGTTCCAGCTAATCTCTGAAACGGCTGGGCCGATTTTGACGGGACTTTCACTGGCAGATAGCTGATGTTATATGGAGTAACTTAGGCTATAAAAATGACATTATCAATCCGAGTACGGCTGTAAATCTAAGTTAACGCAGGCGAATCTGTAGGCAAACAGATATAGCTATATATAAACAGCCAAAGTAGATAGAGAAACAACACGTAATTTACTCAGAGTACTTGTGATGTGTCAATAAATCAATATAATTATTATCTAGCGTATATTTTTTATTATCATTAAATAACAGATGAGAGAATATATTTCATATATTACAATTCTAACTACATGATTTAGCCATTTACAAATACATTAAATACATAGTGATTATTAGTTCGTCTACAAAAATACTAGTATGTACCTGCAATAGGGATGTTGACGCATGTTACAAATTCATGTAGTTATTTATGTTTTACACATTAAAGGCAGTATTTGGAAACCTAAAATAACATTTAAGAGTTTATTTATTTGTCCTAAATTAAAGAAAATTAATTTGAAATGCGTTATTTATCACCCATTAACACGTGACTGCGAACGCCCGATGACGTCACTGACCAGTAAACAAACTGTCATAGCTGTCATATCCAAGTATATTGGTTGGTGACGTAATGATGGTTACGTAACAGCTAGGAGCGTATTAGCAGGAATTTTAAAAACTATTTTCATTTACTTACGTCTTTTTTATTAAAATTAGACTAATTTCTTAATAAAAGTATTTTTTTTCGTGTTTATATCTATCAAATAAATCAATACAAAGAATTAGTCAACATCCCTATTGGATAATAGATATGTTTAGAAATAATTTTAGATAAAAAGAAATAAAGTAGAAATAGTTTTATATTTGTAATTACAAAATCTAGTTTTAAGTAATCTAAGTCCTTAAGATTATCGCTGTCTTTTTTGCGAAATATTGCAAACTATTTTATCTATGTTTTCTCTATAATATTAAAATAGCTTTGCAAGTATTTGCTGAGATCAGCACTACATTATACATCTACAAATAGAACATTTATAAAACTTAACTATAAAACTAACTATCTCCTCATATGGGAGACAAATTGGAAGTGTCCATTTGTAAGCTGTAAATGATAGTTCAAAAAACGTCCACAATGGCACTTGTGTCTAATAGAGGGTATGGCGGTATCAAGCAGCCGTTTTAGACTAGTTGTATTTCTTAGCGCACACACGTTAAAAATTGACCCTCTAGCTACTGTGGCGCTGTAGCCACCGTTTTAGCGCCTTTTGACAGACATTTTTTCAAAAACAGAGACGATACTCCTTACCTCTTCCTTCAAAATTAGCTCACTAGATAAGGCACGGACAAAGTTCAAGACAGGCTGCAATAAAAATAAAAATTTCAACATAGCAGTGTGTGTGTCGTTTATGACATATAAAATAATATACGGACTACGTGCTCTTAAACTATTAAGTTAGTAAGTACTACCTGTTAAGTTGGATCAAGTATTATTAGACAAAATTTCATCACAACAGGTTGTGGTGAAGAGCGTGTACGAACGTGTACATAAACAAATATACGTCCCGTATCTATTTTACGGGGAAGTGTTTTGTGAATAATTTTAAAATATGTAATAATTTACATTTGGCTACAACTAGTTTGTGACTAATTGACGCTGAATAATTAATATTTACAATGGGCCTACCTACGACACTTAGTGTTTCATATGTAAAGTTTGTATAGCATATATTTACCTTTTCCTTATTATATATTAACCTGGTGGTCTAAACCAGCCAGGTTTCCAGCCTTTGATGACAACTGTAAAAAAACATTATTTTAATAAGAAAGATTTCAAGAGGATAGTTTTGTAATTTTGTTTTTTTTTCCTGGTCAATACTGTCCCACTGGGGACAGGTATCCCTCTCTCTTTTATATTATTGATAAAAATAATTGACAGCGCTAGGCAAGTGGATATTACTGAAGTACATACATGTAAAAAGATTTTCAATCTTATCAGGTAAGCAGATTTTCTCAAGATTATTTGCATGACTGAAATTATACTTGCACACCAAAATTTTAATATTTTTTATATTCTTGGTGCAATTGTTAAATTAAAAGACCTAACCAGTCACAGGGACTGCCGATTGAAGTGGAAACTTATAAACGTTGAATCAAACTGCTACACGGTCAGCTGACGCGACTATGTTCGCCGCTATATTGGCATTGGTTATATATAATTATATATTTCTATATAAATTATGCTTAATGCATTTTAATCAATTATATTTATTAATATTTTTTTTTATTCATTTTATGAAAATTAAAACGTTGTTACTTTTAACGTAGCGCCGTCTAATAACACAACCTAACACTGTAATGTATTAGATTTTTATAACTCTTGTCAGCTACAGGTTACATCTTTTGTTCTCAATTTCGCTCTTCAGGTTCTCTTTTTTCGTGTGAGTAAACACAGCGCGACAGCGCGCAGTGAGGGGCAGCTGACTGTATCATTCTCGCTCGGGTACCCTTGGTGGTCCCCGAGTTCACCCGATCGAGCCTTTCACCTCCAAGCGTGACGAATCAGCCTCCCTCACAGCCTACAAAAATCTGTATGCGGTGCGCCAAAAGAAGTTTTCATTAAAAAAAATGGAAAGTATATGTTGCAAACAGATAAAGGACTTACGGTACGTATGAGTAACGCATGTATACACTTATTTAATTTTTCACTATTCTTGTCTAATAACATAATCTTCTTGTTCATTTCCTCCTTTGCCAATCTCATTTTCTCCACTTTGTCCTTATTGTATTGGTATCTGTCGACAAGAAAGTATTAATATTTAAAATGTAATAAATTTACAGATATTTCAAATTTTCGTAAATTTCGCAGCCCATAGCAAGCGCGCGTGAAGAGTGTGACGTCACGACACAACACGCTGCTCGCTGGCAATCCCTAGGATAGGCAAAGCATGGAAGTCACTTTTCAAAACTATTGTCTACCTCCAATAAGTACCATAAACAAATTTAATTAAAACTGTTGTTCTTTGAACTTACCTAAATTCCATTGTGTCACATTGCTTACATTTTTTTGCAACTGGTTCGTTAGCATCAATACAGTCAGGATTAATAACTGAAAAACAAAACATTTTTTTATATGATAATAAATATTCAAATAAATTAAATTAATGAAAATCTATTATGATAGACGGAATAAGATAGAGAAATGACCGTTTCGTGCCGTTTGCCGTCACGGTATTCGAGATGATTTTACTGCCAAGCGGCAATAAATGTTGTACATCAAAAAATATCTGGGTTTTTTATTGTGAAGCCAAAGAAACATGAAATTTGTGAAATGACTGATTGGAGAAAAAGCTGCACATTCAACATCATCTGACTAAGAAACAACTATGCTGTGTTCAGAACACTGAGACCTTTTTGGGTGTCATGATGCATCCCGCTGGAGAGAGGGGGAGACTCCCCACGCGGGTATGTGGGACTCGCTGCGCCCGAAAGATGGTAAGGTGGACTCAGCTCTACCCACTAAAACCCGGTGAGTGCCACTAATGCCGCCCGGGTACAAAGAGCCCCCTCGGCTGAATTCGCTTCGCTCAAGGTGCTGGGCTCACCCTAGGCTACTGAGTCCCACCGCCACGACAAGGCCTGAACCATGGTTTTTTTTATGTCACAAGGAGGCAACCGAGCAGTTGTAGCCTTATGGTGACTACCGACGCCCATAGATATTTGAATAACCAAAAGTTATGCAAATGCGATGTGCTGCCCTCCTTTTCCTTTTCCCCTTTTTCTAAATGAGTTATTGCATTTACTTTTTAGATCTCAGACCTCTGAAAGAACCATCTCAATATTAACGGTACGGAGGATGTACATTCGTACAACCTTGGCGGGTTTAGGGCTTACGGACGCTAGTTTGCATTGTGGACACCTTCAACCAGTTCTACGGCCAGGGCCGAGTTTACGGTAACGGCCTTCCCGCTTCGAAAATCGATGCACATGAGAAGTCCATATCACCTTGGCAACCATTGTGTAAAACCTCAATGTAACCCAAAATCAATGTAAATAGAGCTACAAACGCTGCACTTAATTTTTTATAATAATTATTTTAACTAATTTCACACAAAATGTTGAGAAGCGCTGGAAATTTGGCATGAAAACGTAGACAACATACAGCATTTATAATATAAATTCGGTTATACGTGTTTACAGGACTAACGCACAGCGTAAACCGATTGTAATTAAATATTTCTTACATGGTTCTACAATGTTCCATTCCCGTTTCACTGGCGGAGCTGGTACTGGTGGGGTCGTCCGGAGTGGTGATGGCACTGGCAATGGCTTCTTAAAAACAAAGTCATCCACCATTGAATGATTTTGTTTTTCTAACCTAAACAAAAGCTTAGCTTTAGTATAATGGTATTTCTCGATTTCAGGCGTGGCGATGCGCCGCCAATAATCACAGTAATGTCACAGCGTAAGGAAAAACAGTGGGACAACGCGTTTGAAGTTTAGGCATTCGTTATTGCTGCAGGGTTGTCACAATGACAATAATTATATCCATGAACACTTTTTACACCACGTCAATGTTGTAGTGTAGTGAGTAAGCATTTCACGTATATCGCTTTATTGTAAATATATTTTATAAGTACTTTTGGTTGATTAATAAATGGGACTTCGAATCGAGAAGACGTTTTCTTAACAATCTACATGTCCACGCCTAGACACATCACATGACGACCCTGCCAGTGCTGCCTCGCGGCAGCGCTGTGCCCAAGATATTTAAAATAAAATAAATAATAGAATTTAAATATAGATGACATTACAATTAAAATAATGTAAAATTAAATAAGGACAAATATTAAAATAAAAGTGAAGAATAAATAAATTATAAGAAGAAATAATTATTTTAAGTCACGACCATATTCAAATAAAGACATGAATAGAAGAAAAAAGAAATGATATGAAGAAACAAAATTGGCGCCGGGAGATGTTGGTGTCCTTGGATATTGGAATTGAAGAGGTCCAGCAGTAAGGTGCCGGGAGATGTCCGAAAAAAGTAAGCTGCCTACCAGGAAAAGCTGTTGAGTCAATCAAATACATACTAGGTATTTTTTTTATTATTAATATTAAAAATTTCTATGTCAGAAATAGTTAAAATTTTAATGGTTTTAAAAATAAATTTATATTGCAATAAGCTAAATATTATGTAAAAATAATATTTCATTAAAATCATTATTTTGTTTTTATATTCATAGCATAATGTTCTAAAGCTCCTGTATATTTTATCAGTAATATGAACTATAGTTATTAATGAAACGTTAATTACGTTATACATTCTTGTGTTCCTGCACTTTGTTAGACATTGATATAAAATAAAATAGATGTTTAAATATATTTTTCTCGTCTTGATAAGATTTTTTTTTAATTTTTGAAATTGATTAAACTAAAAATAATGGAATTAAATGACAGTAGGTAACATTAATTGGTAAAAATAAATCATTAGCTTGATACAGTTAGGTTCAACTTAGCACTTATAACTATAAAAACTTGATTGACAAAAATTACGTAAGTACATTGATTACGTATTTCTACCGGATTGACACGATGAAGGAAAAGTAGGCATGATTAAAAAAAAGTTGGTTAGATTAACGAATAATATGGCTGCAAACGTATTATTTCGATAAATGAAGGTTACGACTATGAAGTATGAAATTATTAATGGACAAAAATATGGACAATACTTTGTTAAATAACACTTCCGTCGATAAACGGTCTGATCACCCGTCCGTCGAGTGGAAATGTAGAAATTAATAAAAATGATAATGTAGTAGAGTAGGAGACTGCTTATAAACTCTACAAATTGTGTGTTAAGTCCTTCCATTCGATCATGGTTTTTCTCCGTGAGATATGTTGGAGTCCAAAAAGACTTAAATATTGACCACAAATATGTTAAAGATAGTAAATGTAGAGTAGGAGACAGTTAATAGACTGTCCTAATTGTGTGTTAAATCCTTCCATTCGATCATGGTGTGAACAAGTTTTCCTCCGTGAGATATGTTGGAGTCCAAAGAGACTTAAATGTTGACCACAAATTATGCTAAAGAGAGTTAAATAAAGTTATGGTAAATTATGTGAAACCCAAAGGAATATGAATTTGTATATTGTACGTATGTGTACGTAGATATATATATGGAAATGGTTATGGAATAAGGATTAAGAGATTGATGAAAATGATGATGATGAACGGTATAAGTGGCTAGTAATATCAGTTAGTAACGAGGATTTTAAATAGTTAAAACTCATTTGAAACTTTGTTATTACTTATCGTAGGCCTGAAACAAAAAAAAAAGGGAATTTTGTCATACATTATTTAATAATTTGATTATATATCAATATAATTTGATTTTGAAATACGTTTGTTCTGTTCAATATTTTATTATCGTGTGTAAAAAAAAATGGTCATTTGTCATTGTTATTATTCAATTTGTAATCATAATATTAAAAAATAATAATATTAAGTATATCTTAACAAGTATCGTAAAAGAAAAGTTAAAATAAATTTAAGGTTTAGGGTTGAAACTTTCACACGTGTCATTCATTGCCTTCATTCGTTCCAAGAAGTTATACATTCAATAATATGATACCTGTAGGTAATATAAACAAGATCAAGTTCATGGAATGTCTTGTTCACGATTATATACAATGTCCGACTTGTTAATATGTAACATTGTAATGAAAGTTTAACCGATTTAAAAATAAGATATTTATTAGTTTTGGATTGTAATGGCATTGATTTTATTTTGTATGATTTAGTAATTGTGTTTTAGTATTGTGACTTATTAATTGTGTTATATTATAATACACTTAACTTGTGTTAAGTTAACGTCTTGCAAGACTAGATTCATAAGTTTACATGTGCACCTTAGGTATATTGTATTGTATGCGCACTAGCGCACCTGTATGGTATTTATAATGTATTTTATGAGTACATTAAAATATAATCTATATAGTATCAATGTTAGTTAATAATAAGTTACTGTATCACTATTACTAATAACAAGTTACTGTAAAAAAAACACTAAGGGGGATGGTATAGTGTAGTGAGTAAGCATTTCACGTATATCGCTTTATTGTGAATATATTTTATAAGTACTTTTGGTTGATTAATAAATGGGACTTCAAATCGAGAAGACGTTTCCTTAACACAACCCTAATCTACATGTCCACGCCTAGACACATCACAATATTTAATACGACCTCTGTGGCTCAGTGGTAACCGCGTTGGCGCTCAAGCCGGAGGTTGCTGGTTCGAATGCCGCCTGGGAGCAAAAA
Source organism: Helleia helle (assembly GCA_963853865.1). NCBI lineage: Eukaryota > Metazoa > Arthropoda > Insecta > Lepidoptera > Lycaenidae > Helleia > Helleia helle. The sequence goes on from OY971420.1 coordinate 17,236,417, forward strand.
TATTTTCTGTGTTCCTGGGTCATGGATGTGTATTATATAATAAAAATCTTAAATATATGTATGGTATAAAAGTATTAAATATATTTCCGTTGTCTGGTACCCTTAACACAAGTTCTTCGAGAACTTAGCACGTGACCAGATTGACGTGGTATGAAAGCGTCCATAGATGTTATGTTATACTATATATATATATTTAAGATTTTTATTGTATAATTACGCATATTTAATACACATCCATGACCTAAGAACAGAGAAAACTTTTTCGTTCCATGGTGGGTTTCGAAACCTCCGGCTTGAGCGCCAGCTAACAATAATTGAGCCACAGAGGTCGTCTACAATATTTACATATATTTTATATCATCCGTCCTACACTTGTTTATTCGTAGTATGTGTACGTAGAGTACCAGAAAAAAATGTAGTATATAAGAATATGACGAGTTTTAATATAAACAAATAAAAAAACAAATTAGCTAGGTTAGTATACCTAAGTTATACCTAACGTAACTATTATTATAGACTAGCTGTTGTTGTTGTTGTTATACTGATGAGAACTTTGCACCCATATGGTTGATACATGCCATTACAGGTCTGATGGTAGAGACCATAGACGGGCGAGGGAACTTCTCGACGGTTTACTTTCGTAACCGTGTGATTGGGATTGATTAATTTGTATTGATGAGAACTTTACACCTAGATAGGTTGTAACTATGATTGGGGGTCTGATGTAGAAGACGAAGGACAGTTAAGGTAACTCCTAAATAGTTTACAGTTACATTGGACTTAATTAATTTATACTGATGAGAACTTTGCACCCATATGGGTGATAAACGCCATTACCTACAGGTATTATGACGGAGACCATAGATAGTCGAGGGAACTCCTCGACGATTTACAGCTTTTGTTGGGCTTACTTCATACGGTTCAATTTAAACAAAATGTCTATCTCTGTATGTTTTTCTTTAACGAGGCACTAAAAAATAAGAAATAAAAAAAAAATTAACAAAAATTATAACCGACTAGAAAAAATAAAACAACTATTACGGGAAGTCACTGATTAAAAAAATTGAGTTGTCACTATCAGAAATTTATTTTTTCTATTTTTGTATTTAATGAAAGTGAATGTTTATTAATTATGCCCGGTTCCTATATTTAACGGATCGTCATTGTATAAAAGTTACTATCCGTTTTTCTATAACCGACGACGAGTCGTTAATACCGTTCCACAATTTACTTTCTATACCTGACGTCGACGGACGTCCGTTAGTTATTTAAATACCGAGCCCTCTTCAAAAATGTTTCATTTTTATTAACAAATATATACTTACAGATGACTAATGTGTATATCTTTACCACGCAATTTTGAATGGTTAAATATAGTCGAATCATGAGCGGAGCCAGGCCAACGAGCTACCACATTCATAAAAATCTGATTGGTATTGCATACCGCCTGCACATTAAGGAACAAATTGGGAGGGGTTGTTCTGTGGTGCAGGACAACCCCTCTGTGGAGAGGAGGTAGGAACTGACTAGCCGTCGAGTCGCCCTGTTTGCTCTACAGATCCAGGGCACCTCACCAAAGGCGGCATTGGCGGCACTCGCCGGATTTTAGTGGATAGAGTTGCATCCACCACCTTTCGGGCGCAGCGAGTCCCACATACCCGCGTGGGGAGACCCATTCCCCGCGGGATGCCTCAGAGCATATCCCAGCGTTAAAGAAAAAAAAGGGTTAGGTTAGGTAAATTTTGAGGATGTAGGTTACGGGTGTAGATCAGGTAGGTTCGTTACAAATCCCCACCATGGCTCAGGCATAGACGTGGTGGTGGGGCTCAGTAGCCTAGGGTGAGCCCAGCCCCTTGGGCGAAGTTAATTGAGCCGAGGGGGATTTTTGTACTCCTCTTATAGGAAGAGGGGACAGAAGAGCAGGGGGCAAGAGGCGAGGACGGGAACCTCACTCCATTGTACTGTCCCGACGTTGGGAGGAGTTTTCTATGGTGCGGGAAACCCCTCTGTGGAGGTGACGTCGGTACTTTAGGGGACTGACAAGCCGTAGAGGTGCCCTGTTTGCTCATTAGATCCGGGACACCTCTCCAAAGGCTGCAGTGGTGGCACTCGCCGGGTTTTAGTGGGTAGAGCTGCGTTTACTTACCGGCTTTCTGGCGCAACGAGTCCCACATACCCACGTGGGAAGGCCCACTCCCCCGCGGGTATTATATTATATTCTATCACGCCTTTTATCTTCTTCTGAATCATTGGAACTCGATACAATATCGAACACTTCTCTATCACTATCTGAACTCGATACAATATCGAACACTTCTCTATCACTATCTGAAGTCGTTATTTCAAAATTCCAGCGAAAACGGTGAAATATACAACTTGCTCCTTACCGATACCGAGCAAAATCGGAGGATAACCAAGAGACATTACCAATAGTAGTCTTTGACGTTTCAAAATTTTATAGGAACGCCTAAATTGTCATCTCCATACAATACGCTTACCGTCCGTTACCGGTAAACCTCCAATTAGTAAGAAGCTGTCAGTAAGATGCCTGACAAGACGTTATTTATAGGAACGGTTTTAGCTTACGCCTCGTATATTAAACTACTATTCGTAACTAAAACGGATTGTTTCTTAAATATAGGAACCGGGCATTAATGATGATTGTCATTTTCAGAAAAAAATCGTCATATTTTGTTTTTACATTATGCCATATTTAGTTCCTAATCTGTTCTTCTGTACATATTACTTGTATAAAATAATTTCGATGCTTCACCTATTTTTTTTTCCTAGCAAATTAAGGCTCTTTCTTGTCTGATTTCAAGGACAAGTTTACGCATGCCGCATAATATACTTACTCATTCTGTGGAGGGGGTACGGCAAAGTTTACTGCTGGTTCTGAAATGAAAAGATAAAAGGAATCTTGAGTGCAATGTGGTAGTAACCTTCTCTCTCACAATCACTTTCGATCGATTATATTGTGAACGAGTTTTCCACTGTGAGATACGTTGAAGTCTAAAGAGACTTAAATTATGACCACAAAATTATGTTAAAGATAGTAAATAAAACAAGAAAATAATAGGTGAAAAATACCTATGAAATTGCCGTTCTGCAGAACTGGCCATTTCAAATCAAAATAATTTTTGTTTGGCTAAGAATTCTAATTTCTAATTAATTTTATTAAAAAAAATGGAATTCTTTTTCCAAAAGTAGTCATTTGTTTTTTGATTAGTGTTACATTTTCATCGCATTTCAATCTTTTTCATCATCATGGATACGTTAAAAATTCGAGTACCTAATTATGGAATACGAGTACCGTCGTGGCAATGAAACCTCCTCTGTTTGTACCCGAATAAGCTCTGGCAGTCCACGTAATGTTCGTACAAAAAATTCGATCAAAGCAGTACCTAAGGTAAATAATTCTAAGAAATCCTGTCATGACATAGTACTTGCAGTATATAGGAGACACACTGGTGGTCATTTCTTAACTGATAATTTAAAAAAGAATAGGGTGGTAAAATCAAAACTACTTAAGCAAAGAGTACGCAAAGAGACATCACAGAAAAATTAGATTTTTTTACAACTGAGCAATATTTTAACAAACAAAATGACTGTATTTAAGCTCTAAGCTAGCTTCCCGATTAGTTAAAAAAGTACAACGTGGGCGTTATCTGACTTCAGCGATGGTTTGGTGGGGTGTTAGCTCTGAAGAAGTGACTAAGCTATATTTTTGTTAAAAATGTATAAAAACATCGGCACAAGTCTATCAAGATACCATTCTTGAGAAGGTAGTTAAACCAGCTACCAGTACTTTCAGCAAGACTCGGCACCGGGTTCAGAAGTGGATGGAAAGTGGCTGATGATAATGATGATGATTATAAAGCCATCAATACATTTGTTTCCTTGGGTCATTGGTTATAGGTATATCCAGAATGTCTCGGATTTGCAAAACTGTATTCTTGGAAATTCGATACCGGATTCTGAAGTCTACGCCATCACATTTAGAAAAAACATCTATTTTATCTGGATCTCTTGAGTGAGAGGTCTGTGGTCGATCCTGACTAATGTGGTTCGCCGTAATCGCTTGCTCGCCGGTGAAGCAAACATCGTGAGAAACATGCAGGTGCATGCCTGATGAGATTAAGTCTTTGAAGGTGCGTGAAGTTCACCAACCCAGGGCATCGGTGAACTATGGCCCAACACCCTCCTCGCCTGATTTCGAGTAGGAGACCCGTGGCCAGCACTTGGACATATTATAAAGGATTGATATTTGATGATGTTGAATATCTTTTACTGGATTATACAACAAAAAAAGACTCGATAAAGACATTATATGGCAAGAAAACACAAAAAATCTGCACTGTCCTCTGTTTTAGTTTACTTGTATGTACCCTTTTGGGCCCATTAAAATTCTAACCTCGAAAACGTCAAACTAAATTGTAACATTAGAAGCTCGATTTGTGCAACTAAAAAATGCACTAAAGTCGTTGTTTGACATTTCATTAGTTAAATACAATGGAATACAAAAATCACCTTTATGCTACGGCCGCACCTGCGTGTATCATCACAAAGCTTCGCGCCGTGAAAGGATGCTCGCAGATGTGACCGACTAATGACTATCGTCGCGAACATTCAGCCTGCGTGTACGTTATCGCGCAGGTGGCGGTACATCAAATCGCGCCAAAATATCGCGCTTTGTTGTCAGACTAGCGTTGTTCATTTTGGCCGTTATTTTCGATAAATAAATCAGCTTAAGGTGATACACTAAATATTAGCAATTATTATACACTAGCTGTTGCCCACAGCTTCGCCCGCGTTAACTTGCTTAACTTCACTCCTGTTAGTCACAGATAGATGTTATATAGCCTATAGCCTTCCTCGATAAATGGGCTATATAACACTGAAATAATTTTTCAAATCGGACCGGTAATTCCTGAGATTAGCGCGTTCAAACAAATAAACAAACTCTTCAGCTTTATAATATTAGTATAGATTAGTATTAAAATATACGAAAAAATTACCTTCAGGAGGCGGAGGTGGAGGTGGTAGCAGTACATGGTTATTCAAATGTGAAAAAGCATGTGGAGGCAGGTAGCGAGACCTATAATACTCTTGTTCTTCAAACACACTTGCATGGACATATTTGCATTGGGCACGTGTACATACTTTAGACTGATATTCCCTACAAAATACATACTTATGAGCATATTTACATCCACTCCTCCTGCATGTCCCTCTTATATAATCTCTACAAATATCTTTTTCCTTAGAGGCATATTTGGGTTTTGCTTCCATTTCCAAGTTATCAGATAGCATGTCAGACTTATCTGAATTACTTTTGGAATCCATATCCGGTTCTGTTTTTCCTTGCTTATTTAATGGAAGTGGATCATTTGGAGGTGGATCCAAAGGCAGTGGAGGCTGTACCTCTGACTTTTTTTCATGTTTCTCTGCATTCGGTAGTGGTGGAGGATCCGCCACAACATTGGGCATACCTTGCATTTTATTTTCTATATAATTTAATTTCCGTTTAAAAAACTTTTTCATCTTTTTGAAATTCGGAGATGGTCTGAAGTTTATTGAATCCTCTTCAACTCCAACTCTATTGGAGGAATTAGAATCTAAAAACAAAAATATATCAAAAATTATCAACTTTGGTATGAATTTGGTAATATGAATGTGTAGATTGGAGCAGGTTTTCAATATTTCGAATATTAAGAACATTTATTTATTTAGGAAACAATATTTTACATATGTCATGACGGCCAACTTTTATTATTTTATTCATTCTTTATTTGTACACATCAATACAGAAACACATAGTTATAAAAAATATCAGGTTAAGAAATACAAATTATCGCTAAAGAGCGATTTCTACCAGGCAACCGTTGGGAAGAGGAAAAAAGATATAGCTGGATATAAGGGATGACAATGTACTTTAAACAAAAAGAATTAATGATGTCCTCATCTTTATTAAAGTTGAAAACATCTTTGAGGACAATGAGGGGGTCCTTATTCTTTATGTCTTCCCTTAAGTCCGAACTCTTTTTCAACCGGCTCTTTACTTTTTCCCTTTCCTCACTCGTTTCACATCCGATCACCACCCTTCTATCTTTTACCTTCCTAACCCTTTCTACCTTTATCCAGCCCTCTTTCGCATCTATACTCGCGGATATTCGTGATGATCTCATCACCCGTATGCTGGTCATCGAGTGATGTTACCATCACCGAGTGAAGTGCCCCCGACCTTTTCTGTCCGGGCGCCACTCCACTCGCCGCTACCTTAGCATATGACTCATTTGTGCAGGTGTTTTTCGTATATTCTATTAGTTTTTGTATATTTTCTAATTTATTGCTATTTTTTTTTAATGTTTTAGTATTTTTCTCTAATTTCTTAATAATAATATTATGCTCATCGGGAATAAATTTCATATCTTTTTCTTTTGTCATCTCACACCCTTTCTTGCCGCCAGACGTCATCTCCTTCGCTATAGCATATAGTTTCTCGAGTTGGGCGAGGACTTCATTTTTTATTTCAGTTTTTAAATTCCTTGCAGTCCCCAGGTGGAGTTTGGCCTTTACTAGGCAATTTTTTGCCTCGGCCAGCTTTTACACTTTCCAACGTCAGATCCCGACAAGCGAGGTGTCAATAGACGCGGGAGAGCAGCAGGTATACTGTGAAGAAAGTCGGGGTGGCTTGTCCACTAAGTGGGCAAGTGGTGGCAAGAGATTTGTATGAAAATTTAAAATTTTGATATGGAACTATAGTAATTTTTTACTATAGGAAGACAGACGAGACCGACTATGATCAGCACCCGCACGCGCAGTGGGTCGAAGGTGTGGCTTTTATGTCCGGTATATAGCGGATTCGAATCAAACGCTCTTTTCGCTAATGTTACAGGTGCCTCCGGGAGCGAAAGCTAGTCTAATTTAATGTCCAGAGTAGCGGATAGACGGACCGATGATGATGAAAGCAGAAAATTTTCAAAAGGTTCACTAAGGAACCGGTAAATGCGAATAAATGTATGTATGAAGTCGGTTAAAAACTATAAGATTTTGTTAATTTTGTGTTTTTAAAATGTCAAAAAATAGCCAAAATTTATGAAAATTTTATTGCTTATTACAGGTATATATAGGGCCCGCTTTTTAGAACACAAATCAAGAGACTTTTTTGCGGAAAACCACAACAACACCGCTAAATTTGATTATTTCAAAGTAGTCCGTTTAGGTTAGGTTTTTTTTTTAAATGCTGCTATAATCCTAGCTGAAATTTCATCCAGGGCCCTTATTAAACTTTGTTTCAATTTTGTTCCTTATTGTTTTAATAATCTTGAGGGTGTTCCTCCGTCCTTAACTTAACTACATACACATACAGAATATGATTGTTTCACTTGTACTTTGTGGGGGATGTAAAGGATCCCCCAGTTTTAACAGTAAGTTATATTGATACATTTTTAATACAATTGTTATTTAATACTTTAAATATATATAATATTGGGTATGTATATTGTCACCCAGTCACTTGGCTAAAACTTACATGCTAATATCACGTGTCAATTTATGCTAAGAATATCGGGGGATGTTAATGTCCCCCAGTCATACATTTAAAACTTACATCTAAATTAAAATCAGTAATAATAAATTCAATAATTAGTTAAAACTTACTGCTAATATCACTTGTGTTCAAGAATGTATAGTGTCCCTTTGTCAATAAATATTATACATAAAATTTTATATAATTAAATAGATTTAAAAATCCGTTGGGGGATGTATAGAGTCCCCCATTTAACCTAACCTATCCAGCACCACCATCCAAATCTTTTGTCTTGTTTCTTTCATTTCCAACTTCCACCAGTATTTTCCCGTACTCCAATAAGATGTTTCTCCCCTTCTTGTTCATAATTATTTCATGAATGTTTCCCGCCCCCAATTCGACTCCCAGTTGCTATTGCAACTCGAACCTCTCCTTAGCATTGACCGGGCAGTCGAACAGGAGATGAAAAACAGTCTCTCTTGTACCTTGTTGACAAACGCATGAAGGATCAACCTTACACTTGAATCGCTCTAAGTAGTCGGAGAACCCTCCATGGCCTGTCAGCAGCTGTGTGATGAACCTGTCTATTTTGATTTTGTTTATAATTTTATACGCCATTTTGGCATTGGGGAAAAACATCTTAGTGACGCCGCCGGTCTCGCTCTTCTACAGGAAGAGCGAGACCGGCGGCGTCCTCGTCCCACACGACAATCGTTGTTTCTCTTATGCAGCGCTTGACGTATGAGACTGAGCACAGGTTATAGTGCGGACGTACCTGTGACCCCAAAGCTGCCTCCTTCGCCAGCTGGTAAGCTCTCTCGTTACCCCCCAACCCCCTGTACGCCTTGATCCAAAATAATTTTACTTGCTTATTAGTTTTGGTGCATTCTCTCAAGATTCATCTTGTTTTAACGGCCAGGGGGTGGAAGGCGTCCAGCGTTACGGCCTGGAGTGCAGACATGGAGTCGCTAAACACGCCCACTCACGCTACATTCATCTTCCCCGCCTCTTCTACTGCCCTGGACAGAGCCAGGAGTTCGGCCTGATAGACGGTGCAGTACGGCGAAAGAGCAAGCTTGACGGTTTTAGTCTCGACCGCGCCATTCCAGAAGGATAGCGCGGCTCCGACTTTGCCGTCAATCTTGCTCCCGTCGGTGAAGATGCGCACATCGTATGATGTGCTAACATCTTCACCTTCCTCGCCATCTATCAGTCCGAACCCAAGCCCTGTCTGTGAAGCTGGATGGTCTCCTTCCAGGGCAGAGGTCATCCGCTCGATCTCCCTGTAGCCCAACACCGGATGGGGCAACCCCCTCCTGTCCTCATATAAGGACGAGACTTCGCGTACCCTGAGGCCAAAAGGTAGCATACCTGCCAGCGCCAGTGCTGAGGTCAGGGAGATAAAAAACTTGTTTTTTTTTTAAATATCATCTATCAATATCAATAAATGAATAAATAAATAAAATAAACAAATAAATTAGTTATGAACTTGTATATTGTACTTGTGTGTACCTGGATATGTATATGGAAATGGTTATGGAATAAGGATTAAGAGATTAATGAAAGACGATGATGAAAGGTATAAGTGTCTAGTAATATCAGTTAGTAATGAGGATCTGAAATAGTTAAAAGTCATTTGAAACTTTATTACTTATCGTAGGCCTGAAATACGATAAAGGACTTTTGTCATACTATAATATAAATTAATTTTTAAAAAATTTTGTTCTGTTCAATATTTTATTTTTATTGAGTGTAAAAAAATATATTGTCCATTTATCATTGTTATTATTAAATATGTAATCATATTATTAAAAACGTATTTAGTAAGTATTAGGTATATCTTAACAAATAATATAAAAAAACTCCACACGCTTATACGTTCCAAGAAGTACAATTTATGATGATCCCTGTAATATAAACAAGATCAAGGTTCACGAAATGTCTTGTTCATCTCTATATACAGTGGTGGACATATAATTAGAAACACCTATTAACTAACCTAATTTAAAAGTTTAAACAATATTTTGAATGTAATGTATCAGGGATAAATAGTTGCCTATTAAGTCAAAATATACTTGTACCTACCTAGTTTATAAAACAATACTTTTTTAATGACTGATATGTGTAGATTAGAAAAAAAAACATATACAAGTAAAAATATTACATCCATAGAACTGGTTGCTTGGACATCTAATTAGAAACAATACTATATTATGTATGTTATAAGTTACAAATTTATAAAAATAATATGATTTTAATTATACAATTCTAAGATCGTATCGAATTCCCGCCATTTCTAAACAGTTCCGGTTTTTATTTTCATATTTATTGTTGAAAATGTGTAAAAAAAGAGAAGTGATGTTTCAACAAGGAAAATAATGGTAAATTTGCATTTTAATAAACACTGGAGTTACAGAAGGATCGCAAATAATTTAGTATGTTCAGTAAAGAAAGTGTTTAACGATATTGCCTTACTATAAACAACATGGGACGTCGGACAAGGTACCTAGAAAAGTTCGACCGAGGATAACTACGGCTCGTGAGGATATGCTTATAGTTCGTTTACCTAAGTTGGATTACTTCAAAGCCTCAAACCTGACTCGAAAAGAAGTTTTTGCTGAAGATGATCGACGAAACGTATCCACAAGATTAGTCCGTAGGCGACTGGTTGAAGCAAAATAGTTTGGTAGGCTGGCTAGAAAAGTACCACTTCTTACAAGGCAACATAGAGAAAAACGTTTAGCTTTTGATACAAACTACTGTAATTGGACAGACAGCGAATGGAGAAAAGTTTTATTTTCCGATGAAACTAAAATAAATTTGGTAAATTCAGACGGGAAACGATAATATGTGCGACGTCCAATTAACGAGGCATTAAATAAAAAGTACACCATAAAGACAGTTAAGCATGGCGGTATTAATATTAAGGGGGATGTTTTTATTTGATTAAGGGATATTAGATCAATTTCAATACATAATATTCAAGACGAAACAATGATTCCACATGGTGACAACTATTTACCAATAACCTGGATATTTCAGCACGACAATGACCCAAAACATACAGCAAAAAGTGTAAAAAAATCTCAGAGACCTGTTGATAACAATGTTAAAGTGGCCAGCTAATAGTCCAGATTTAAATCCTATCGAAAATTTGTGGTACATAGTGAAGAAATCATTGGCTGATAAATATATCACCAACATCCATAAACTTCACGACACATTTGTAGAAACTTGGCAAAATATTACTGTGGAAACTTGTGAAAAATTAATATAATCAATGCCACAGAGTACCTTAGAACCGTACCTTAAATTGACAACCGAGGTTTCCCAACCAAATATTAGTCAAATAAATATGTTATATTAACGGCTCGCCGGAGGAATGTCTGATATTTAAAAAAAATCTTCTCCATTACAATATATTTGGGCAGAGTAAACACCCTTCACAAAATATACTAGTAGAATACTCCTAATTGCGCTATTGGCGTCTTTTTATACTACATTGATGTAGTCAATAGACTGACTATTTATTAATTACAATTATTATAAATATCGTCACAATATTATAAACAACTACTGTAAATACATTCTTAATTATAGCATTATTATTATTACATTAATCATGTACATTAAGGTTTATTAGTGTTATACTTTAATTATTATTCAACATTATTATATACAGTATATATCCGTTTGGCGCCACCTGATATTTATTATTATAATAGCATCACATCCAGCTGGTGTTGCCAGTGGTTTGTAACAGTTACTTTATTTCATTTATTGTTATTTTTAATGTTTCTTTTTATATTTGTACATATTTTTATCAGTAATATATTTCCATTTTTAATTTGTTGTCCACCGTTGTATATTGTCATGGTATAAGTTGATTTATAAATATATGAAATATTTACATAAACCATTGTTTAATATTTTTAAAACTGATATGATATTACTTCATGGAGTGCATTCGCTATAGTCAAATAGTAGGAAGCCCTTTATAATACCAAAAACATTAATTATCAAGTACAATTTCCCTCAGCTTTAACGTCATACTTTGTGTTTCTAATTATATGTCCACCACTGTATAAAAGGCAAAGGTGATTGACTGATGTATCAACGCACAGCCCTTAAGGCTAGAAAATTTAAATTTTCGCACAGGCATTCTTCCTATGATGTAAGCATCCACTAAGTTAATTTCACATATAAATTCAAAGTTTTTATTTCTGCAAAAGTGTGATAGTGCATTAATATGGTGTCTTATTAAACAAAAGCAGTATCATGACAGCTCTCATTGGGGAATTGGGTGAAATGGTCCCTGTAATGAGCACTGATCACCCTCTCTGGCCTAGCTGGTGTCCCCACCCTTAAATAATAATGACAGCTCCCTGGTTTTACTAATGTCTCCCGTGCACCTCACCCCATATCACAGTAGGCACAGGTAACACTAATTTACATCACTTAAAATAATAACTTTGTAAAAATAATAAATAAATGAAAAAAAGTAAGAGCGGCTATAATATTGACTTTCTCTGGCGCCTACCCTCAAAATTTTTTTTTTTTCAATTTAGTCACTATTTTAATAAGCATGGAATTATAATCTGCCGTCCAAACATAACAAACAATTTATTTCAGCAATTCAAAATACATATTCGTACACTACTTTTACAATTTAATTTAATGTGGTACCACTGCACACATAAATTTGTATATTTGCAATATACAAATTTATAGATATACATGAATGATCTTCAAAATATTACACACAGAAAAGAGTACTGATAGATAGATAGTTACACAAAAGAAGTATAATGGGACTGTTTCCTCAAAATTTCTATAATATGGAATTACCTAAATTAATATCCAAGTCGATAATCAAAAATAATTTCAAACTGGATTGGACATACTTATGCGTTTTGTATTATAAAATGAGTGAACCAATTCTAATAAATAAAACAGTTATATGGTCAACATTTAAAAAATCTATTTCTACCGCTTTTAATTTTTAAAAGAGAAATTATATGCAGTGTGGGTCAGTTGATATAATATGCTTTTTGTTAAATCTATATTTGTTAAACGATAATTAAAACATACCATGGAAGGAATATGTAGGTACCCTTTTTTTTTCTTTAACACCAGGAAATGCTCTGAGGCAACCTGCGGGAGAGTGGGTCTCCCCACGTGGGTATGTGGACTCACTGCGCCCGACAGCTGGTAAGTGGACGCAGCTCTACCCACTAAAACCCGGCGAGTGCCACAGTGCCACCCATGCCGCCATTGGTGAGGTGCCCCGGATCTAGTAAACAGACAGGGCACCTCGACAGCTAGTCAGTCCCGCAAGGGACCGACGCCACCTCCACAGAGGGGTTGTCCCGCACCACAGAACAAACCCTCCCAATGTCGGGACAGTACAATGGGGTGAGGTTCCCATCCCTTGCCCTTATGTCCCCTCTTCTTAAAAGAGGGGTACAAAGAGCCCCCTCGGCTCAATTAGCTTCGCCCAAGGTGCTGGGCTCACCCTGGGCTACTGAGCCCCACCGCCACGACAAGGCCTGAACCATGGTGGGGAATATGTAGGTACCCTAATTCTTAACAATAAATTACAATAAACTGGCTGTCTTGCTAACTTTGTGTTTAAATATTGGGTTTAATAAATACATTGTATGTACATTTATTGTTTTCTAATGTTTACGCGTATAATGTACATTTAAAAAAATACTGACACTTACCTGCCTGCGGTGCCTGCATTTACTTAAAGTATGTCTTAGGTATTTAACAAACGTCTTCGCGATGTCTAATATATTAAAAAACATAATCAGGGAAATAATCTTAAATATATATATTTGATGGAAAATAATCGAATAAAAATCATTAGAAAAGTAAATAATAAACTTTGTCACAGCTTGAAATTAAATCACAACAAACATTTCATTGCGGAATGCATGGTTGTTTTAACGGAGCAATTAAAATTTAAAGTCCATTTTTTTGAAGTGTCCAAAATGGTAAACAAATCAAATATGGCGTTCTTCCGGCCACCCGCCACAGGCAAATAAGTTTTTTTTATATACCTATTATTGTATGGCCTGGCTACGAGACCTTTAAGCCAACAAGTCAACAATATTAATAATCCATAGACAAAAGTAAAATTCATTATTAATAAAATATTTAACGATACCGATATTTTTGTTAAAAAAGAAAAATATAAAGAAAATATTATTCGAGCATCTTTATGATAACAAATATACAAATTTATATTTCGCAAATACAAAAACCTGTTCAAAATTAGTTCCTCTTTTAAGCCTTTCAAAATTTCTGAAGGAAAGAAAAGAGGCCTTAGCGGTTTTTTTATTTGTTGGAGTCTGATGGTCGATAAAAAGACGTCACAAATAAATATTTAACATAATAGAGCTGCCAGTGCCTAGAAAAAAAGTCAGTCCTAGTATTATTGTTACCTTATTTGTATTATTTTACTATGATCAAAAATCCTTACGCCAGCGGCGCCAAGTCTGTAATATCTAAACAAAAAGACACAATTATTTTTCATGAAGTTCTCATTGAGTAATATCTCTACTCTCATTTTAAAGTCCCACAAAATTTTCTGTAAACTTCAGTGGCGTTTTATGCCAGTGTGTATGCGATTTTATATTACCTATATGGGATAGTGTTAAATATTCAGGATGAAATTGATATTCTGAAATATTCATAATAAAAAAAAATCCTTACAATAAATACTTTAACATTATAAAAGATAGACATTTGCAATATTTCGTAAGCATTTTTTGAGCTCAACATAAAAAAAAACCAATATGTAACAACTTAATTACAAATCGCATTAGGGTAACATTGTTTTTCTTTAAAAAAAATTAATTTATGAAATTTTAAAATATAGGTACATATAGAACACTGTCTATTTTTATATTTCATTTTGTTCAATCACTTATACACTTCACCTCTAAAAATATATTGACCACAACCCTATTGACCTTATAAAAAAAAAAGATATTGAAATGTCATATTGAAAAATATTAATTATCTGTACCTTCAATAATCGTATTTTCTAAGTTTTAAAGTGCTTAAATGATAAATTGGTATTTGTTTTTTGTGAAATAAATAGTAAATTAGAGTTTTACAGCTTGGCAAAAAAGAGTTTGGAAGAAATGAGGGCGCCACTTTCACTTAGGTCTCATCATGAAATGGGAAATCAGTAAGGGAATTTAATCTAATCGATAATAATAAATGTGAAACGCGAAACTTTACTGAAAATCTAGTATTTGTCGGCCAAGTATTGTGAACATCATATGTTTCCATTTAGTAAAATATTTAGTTCCACTTGTCACCACGTCAAACTCTTTTTTGCCAAGCTGTACAAATGTCCGTAAGCTAATATGTCGTGAAAGTGATAAATGCCAAAAAATCGTGAAATACGTATTAACAGGGTTTGTTTACTAAATTTGACACTTATAAAAAAATGACTATGCATAGCAACGAATAAAGGTTTTTTTACATAATGGTGGCCATAGAAAGCAAGAAAAGAAAGAAAAAGAACTTTATTGACACACATACGAGACAACAACAAATAGTTTAAATATATAGAATAATATACACTAATATGATCTTACTATTTTAATTCAACTATCGTGTGCCTCGGGAATGTGCCAAAATGGTCCGGTTCGGCATATGCCGACATAGAGTACAATAATGGCACTCATAAATTAACAAGTCACTACACAGAACTATATCAAGATAGAAGTAAAGAGTTCCGTAATTTGTATGGGGACCGAGCGTGTAACATTTTGCGTAGGTACGATGAATTCACGAGTGTAATTTAGTGATGTGAAACACATAAGCCGCGCTAAAACAATTCAAAAGCATCGATTCACAGATCGATTATAACATGGCACCGATTTTATCAGTAGTATTGTTCAAATAAACTATTTTATGATAGCGTGCTATGGACGATAAACTATATTTTTATACATTGAGTATATATATAATATATATATATATATTCACACATAGTCACATAGTTTCATTTTGCTTATTTTTAGCTTAATCATGTAAACGGCAGACGGTGGCCACTTTTTTATTTAAGTAATGAATTCAAAAATACGGAATCTAAAACTATATCACATAAATCAATCCATTCCATTTATTTTTGGAGTTATACTTCTTTTAACGCGTTAGGGAAAAATGATGAGTCACGCAAAACCGACACCCTGAAGTTAGCTATAGTCAACATTATTTTATATAACAATGTTCACATAATGACAGTATAGGCGTCAAAAGAAGGTATAGTTTTTAACTACACAATAAGCAAAAAGGTTACAGTGTAATGAAATTGTACTATGTATTTTTCTTTAAGGAGTATTACTTCAAACGCGTATACATAAGTACACAAACACTTTTTTATATAAGGATCAGTAGGAAAACTGAAATAAACTTGTAATATAGAAGTAGCCATAACCAGTTAAAAAACAATACATAACCAGTTTCTCAATAATATTTGCTACATACATAACATACATAACATTATAGCTACATAATAATATAAAATGAAATTATCATTTCCTCTGCTTTCAAAATAGATTTTAATCGAGTAAGAAAATCGCAGTGTAGGTACAGCACTTTTGACAGAAAAAATGAGAAATCGTCTTCAACGTGACCTGACAGTTTTAATAGCATATTTTATATCGCTGGTTTTGAACGCCCGCCAAGTCTGGCTCGTCAAATAAAAGCCGCAATGGAAAACTAGCGTTAGACATAATCGCCCGCTACTGTTTTGATGAATATAGTAAAATAAATGGTTTTTCAAAATTAATAACAGATTTTTTAGGACAAATAGTACCTACTGGTGAAAGGAAATACCTCCATTAACAGCTCCAATTTTACTGGTAGTGCTTGAACAATTAATTATTGAACAACGAGTCATTTTGTTTTTAAAACCGTACATCGCATGCTGACCGCGGTCGGGAGTATACTAAAGTTCGCGGCGAGCAATGGAGCCGTCGAGTCGACTTTTTGCCACGCGAGGTACATACACTCTTTACTTCTATCTCGACTTTGCCAACAAAGACTGTCGCCCTAGGAGCAATCGTTACTCTACCTCTTCAGGGAGAGATTTTCCTTGCGCGACTAGTAGGTGAGCGCTTTTAACTCCGTCTTAAAATCCTAGGAAAAAGATCCAGCCAAAATACGCCGATTCACAAGACTCGTTGGTGTTATACAAGAACGGTCATCACTCTTTGCGATGGTTATTTTTCCGTTACCGTTAAGTTTCGTATGAGAAGGCTTTAACTCGAAGGATCGCATCGACCGTCGACCTTCCCTCTCGGTAGCCAAATTGTCTTGCAACAGACGTACAATAAAATCCTTCACACACGAATACTACCAATAAGAAGACGTTCGTATATTGGGGGTCTATGCTTATAATTTTTAAACTAAAATTTAAAAATAAATAAAACACAATATCATATATTATAAACAATTTATAGAAAGCTATACTCTTCAATCCCTATATGTGCATAATTTAATTGTATAGATCCAAAGGTACATACATGGTTGCTTATAATACGACATTTATATACACAATTGTTCAAAATCTTAGTCACTTCTTTACTTCATTATTGGACGGAAAAAATCACTCATGAGAAAATCACAGCGTGGCCGCAACTAGCCACATTTCTTAGGTGATATTTTAATTAAAACTTAATGAGATTACATTCAAATCACACGATTTCATTGATAATATTCACACTTTCACTAGCCATGCCTGGACGGGCTGATTGGAACCTAACTGGAACTATCCATGTTTCCATACTCCACGATTGAACATCGCGTAGTTCACAAAGTTGTTTAAACATAAACTTCCCCGCGTTTGGAACCGTTTGGCTTTCGACTGAATTCTGGCGGTGTCCCTGTGCTGCTATGCTCGCTCTCTCTGTCCGATGGGATCTCAGTGACAGTCGCTCGTGGAACTGGCGGCGTGTGTATCCTGTCTGTGTGTGGGGTCGATGGTGTTGAGCCGTTCATCAGAGTCAACTGTGGCATGCCTATCGTGGATAATGTAACTGGTGACACCAGCGGGGCTGCAGTCAGCATGGGGGTCATACCTGAAAATAAATTTAATTGTAATCGTTAGTAGGATGGATATTACAAGGTTTTCGTCAAATTGCTTGCAGTGTGCAAAATTTCACTTAATGCGGTTAAGTTCCGGCGCTTATGACCAACATACAACGTGCCAGTTTATGGAGTTACTCCTTGAGAATCGATTTTCATATGCTCGTTATGAAAAAGATATGAAGAATATAATTTAGTGATGGAATGACCTCGTGAGTCGTGACCGTGCGTACTTTTCATTCGCATAAGTTTTACATTTTTGTTCTGCTGACGTACACACAGGGTATGCAGCTGACGCATTTATTCTTTATACTGCTGCTTATAGGCCGGGTGGCCTATAAGCAGCAGTATATGGGTATATATGTATAACGTCACATAATAAAGGGGACGGAGAGGAGTCAAAGAACTAATGATGACACATCTCAAAATGTCTCATAAAATATTTAATATCTCCTCAGACAGAAAAATATCTCGCCGTCCACGTAGTGTTCGTACGAAAAAGGCGAACAAAGCAGTAAGGGAAAGAGTTCGAAGAAATCCTGTCCGAAAGGGAAAACTCTCGGGAGATGAAGATAACACCTAGAACCATGTCGCGTATTTTAAAAGATGGCTTAGGACTTGCACCCTATAAGAGATGCACTGGTCATTTCTTAACTGATAATTTAAAAATAATAGAGTGGTTAAATCAAAACAACTACAAGTGGTACGCAAAAAAAAATTGTTTCGGATGAGATTTTTTTTACAAATGAGCATTATTAACAAACAAAATGACCGTATTTATGCTCAAAGCTCTATGGAAGCTTTCCAATTAGTCAACGCGGGCATTATTCGACTTCAGTGATGGTTTGGTGGGGTGTTAGCTATGTAAGAGTGACTGAGCCATTATTTGTGAAAAAGGAATCAAAACATCGGTAAAAGTGTATCAAGATATAGACGTTTTATTTGACGAAAGCGGCTGAGTCGTCCTTGCGTGTGTAAATGTACATGCACATTGTCTTTGCGTGCTTAAGCTCGGGAGCGCTCCGTTCAGTTCGCTGATAGGCTCCCTGAAGTTACTCATACGAGAACGCACGTCTGTCGCATCACAAATCACAATTACAAATATGGCCCACCCTCTTTCGTGAAATAAAACTACCATTCTTGAGAATGTAGTTAACAACACCATGTTCAATAACCAAGAATGATCCATTCTGCAAGTCTCAGCACTGGGTTATAAAGCTCGATCCATCCAATCTTGGTTCTAAACCATCGTTCCGGGCTTCATCAGAGCTGAAGACTGGCCGTCATCTAGTCTCGATCTTAGTCCGCTGGATTATGGTCGCTATGAGTTATGGTCAGTTTTAGAGAGTATGACTTGCTATAAATGCAATGACAATTTGGAGTCCTTAAAACAATCATACGATTGACAGTGAAGAATTTTTCCATGGAAAGAGTACGTGCTTCTATTGATAAATGGCCTCAACTTTTAAAGGACTGTATTGCAGCCAATGGAGACCACTTCGAAAAGCTTTATATATTTTTAATGGTTTTATATTAATTTATTAAACTAACTCAATGTTATAGCAATAAATGGTACGTCCAATAGAAAAAAATGTTCTTTTCTTTGTAACAAAGGGCAAGACTATGTACCTATAGGGAAATCCGTTGGTCCGGAAGGCGTCGTATTGTGAGACAAGTCACCAACACCGGCGCTGATGAAGTAATGACCACGACCGTTCACGACAAATCGTACAACGACAAAGAAGAATAAATTTATGGATGACCTAGGGATGACCCCTTACAGATTATATTAATTGATACAGCAGCTATGGCCGGGCTTCTTATTATTTTGTTAAAAAAATTATAACCTTTAGTCAAATTTGGTGACAGCACAGCCTGTGCTAGCGCTGTAGTCCCCGGTTGACCAGCGTGTAATGTGTTATTCAGCGAACCACCTTCCGCCTCCTGTATCGGAGACAGCACCAGCGCTCCCAGCACTGGAACCTCGTTCTGGTACCCCTGGTGTGTCATTATGACTCCCATATTCTGCACACCCATTGCGAGCCGATTCTCCCGGTCCATCACCTCTTTGGTCACGTCGGGAGTGGGGATGCGAGGCCGATTCCGAAGAGTAATGGGTATGGAGCCGTTGCTCTTTTGGCCACCTGTAAAACAATAAATTACGTTTCGTTAAAATATATGTCATATTAATCGTAACAGTATGGATTAATTATTATATACAGAGTGGAGGGGGTGTTCGCGGTGTCCTTGGACATCGCGAGGAGGACCTAGGTCCTCCCCCACCTCCGCATTTATAAGTTCCTCCGATGACTGATGTCATCGGAGGGGACTTGTCCAAGTCGGGCGTCATCACCGCAATGCTCGATGACGACGAGTCCTGGATGGCGATGGTCTCCTTCTGCGAGGCAGTTATGTCCTAAAAGAAAGCCGCCGACGAGGCCTCCTCCGTGGGCGACGAACGGGGGTGCGTAGGAGGCGCTACTTAATGCGCCTCCAGTAAAGCGCCTGTGCTCGTGACGGGTTCAGGATGGGAACCTGGGCCCAGTAAGACACGATGTCACGGGGACTGCTTAGTAGCGGCCGGACAGTGCCCCTTAGGAGTAGTCTGGCCTTTGCCAGGGCCAGCCTGTAGCTGAGGTAATATCGTTCAATGGACATCCGGGACCCGGGAAAAGCGGCTGAAGGCGCTCGCAGTCCCACATAGGGTCAGGATCTACCCGAGATCTTCACGCGTAAAAAGCATTTCCCTGCGATAAAAAAGTATGGTATTATAGAAGAATATTTTTCTAACCCCCTACGCAAAAGGGTGTTTATAAGTTTGATCGCTATCATGTAAGTGTGCACTGTAGCTATTTAATACGTGAGCCGACTTGGATGCGGTATTCTTATTTAAAAACACCTGTTTGGGTTTCAAGCGCTGGTTATTTAAGATGATTTATCAAACTTGGTTCAGCCGTTTGAATGTAATCAACTTATTATGTTATTATTGTTATTGCGTTGGGTTTGAAGTGTTTAATATTAACCTTTAATTAATCTTTATCACTGGGTATTCATGTCATCATCATCAGCCTCTATCCGTCCACTGCTGAACATAGGGATGGGTATTCATGTACACAAGTTTTATTTAAAGGTTACTAGTATTTATAAACATAAACAACATAGAGCGTATCAAATGTGACATAAGATTATTGATTGTATTTGATTTGAAGACAATTTTGAAAAAATTTTGAAATTTCAAAAAGATTTGAACATTTTGTCAAAAGCCTCATCCATGTTTACAGAGATCATCTAGCATATGACACTGATGATGAATAGTATTATACTGGTGGAAGAATTTCAAAATCGGATCAGTAGTTGCTTAGTTATTTCCACAACGCCCGGTCCTGTGCCTATTGCTGCGACCTTTACCATATTAAATATAATATTAAATATTACCATGTCTAGAGTTCTGTCGGTGTTGGCCTCTGCCAGATTTCCTGCCCACCAGCCTCTCGTATAGCGACATCTTGTGGTGGGGAGGAGGTGGCGCCACCGGCTGCCCGGCCTCAGGACTGGAATACACCACAGAGTTGTGCCTATTCCTCCCAAACAAACCACCAGATGAGTATGCTGTGGATGCTGATCGCACGGATCCCATTCTTGATATCTGTCTTTGGAACCAGTTTTTCCTCCTCTCTACTAGTGGCGTATCAACGCTTTCCTGAATTGAATTGATGAGTATATTAGTAAGTAACATCATCATAATCATCATCATCGACCCTTACATGTCTTACTGCTACACGGGCATATAACCGGAATAGAGCGGCAATGTTGTGTTTTGTATGAAAACAATTCCGCCAATTTTTTCCTGAGACGCTGCGCCGGTTCTGCGCTCTGATTAGCCGACTGATGGCCATTGATTGGCCGATGGGACGTACATACAGATCACTGGTTGGTTGAATTGCTATTACGCCAGTGACAAATCACTGACCAGTTTCGGAATTTTATAGCTCACATTACTACTCTATCCGATTATATGTTCGATCAGGCAAGAAGGGTTTTTGGGCCGTGCTCCATTGTGCGCTGGCCAAACGTGGGGTGATGGACTAACTTCACATAATAAGACTTTATTTCATCAGGCATGAGAGTTCCCTCACAATGAAGGTATGGCGGTTGTCAGAAATGTTGTCATATTCAGGTGCACGGACAAAAGAGCCTTTTGATTAATAATATAAATGTAGCATGAAGCACAAATAAATTTCATTTTCCTACTTTAATTATTTAGGTAATCTGCTCATTTTAACTTTAATTAATTTTGAGACAAGTTTAAATTAACTGTACAATAGCAACACTAATTCGTTATTTCAAAAGATATTGAATTTCTCCTTTATTCAGTACAAAGTTATATTATAATTAAAGTAAATGTTAACAACATTACTAACAATGTAAAAACTCAAACATACAGAAAGATATTCATATTAATTTCTCTTGTCTATTTTTCTGAACTTCCTTTTATGTGTTTTTTTATAGAAGAGGGGGCAAACGGATAGTCGGTTCACCTGATGGTAAGTGAAGAGCGACATCCACAGACACCCGCCACATTAGTGGACTAGCAGGTGCGTTGCCGGCCTTTCAGATATGAGTATGCTCTTTTCTTGAAGGTCCCTAAATCGTATCGGTTCGGAAACACCGTAGGTGGCAGCTGATTCCATATATTAGTCGTGCGAGGCAGGAAATGCCGTAAAAATCGAGTTGTTATGGATTTCCGGATATCGAGATGGTGTGGGTGAAATTTGGAGTTTTTTTGCGATGGTGGAATGGGATTCCGGTGGTGGAATTCTGCTGCAGGTATTAGTCCGAACAATTCCTCAGAACACTCCCCGTGGTAGATGCGGTAGAAGATGCAGAGCGATCCGACATCTCTACGCAGCGCCAAAGAGTCAAGCCGATTGGAGATAACATTATGTGTAGATATTTTATCGCTGTTAGAAATATTCGGCATTGGCGTATAAAGAAAAAGGTCGACGTCCAACTCGAGGTCCACGAGCTTTGGTACAGTGTCAAGAGGATATGTTCAGCAGGGAACGAAAATGGTCGATAATGAAAGGACTAAACGAAATCACTTACATAATCGGCATATGTCTCATCATGGCTTTTTCTTGGGGCTTGAACATTCGCGTAGACCGCATCTTCAGCCTTCACCTTATAGTGGTCCGCTGAGCATGGTGGCTCGTGTCGCCGGTAGTGTTCAGAGGCGACGGTGTATGGCAGGTCTTTGGGGACCACATCTTCCCAGTACTGATCCTTCAATAGTTCAGGATGCTCCTCGTGCATTTCGTCAACTATCATGTAAGCTGCCTGAAATTATAATTTTGATGTGAAACATCTATCTGCGCGCCTTGGGAGTGTAAACTGTGT
Source organism: Helleia helle (assembly GCA_963853865.1). NCBI lineage: Eukaryota > Metazoa > Arthropoda > Insecta > Lepidoptera > Lycaenidae > Helleia > Helleia helle. Next base: position 17,259,458 of record OY971420.1, read on the forward strand.
AAATTCGTCATTCGTTCCCAAACTCGATTTCAAAGTCGATACGTCAACATCAAAATATTGTCAAGAGGCGAAAAATGTAAGAGATGTTACAGAAAGAAAAAAAGTAAAGATTTCTCAAAATACCAATTTAAATTTTACATAAAATTCCACTGTGATCGAGTCAAATCGTGCGCTAGTGTAGCGTGCAAGAGTACTACTAATTGACAAGTTCTCGATCCCAATCCTAAATTTCATTAGGATCGAGTGTCAAGGGTAAGCCCGCTGGTCTTTTGCTATTGCGTTGGAATTTAAAAGTATAACTATTTAGTAATATCACGACGTTTTGTGTATGAAAAAACTGGATAATTTGAAAATATGGATTATAGCCAGACCAGAAAAAAAACCTCGCTACTAATTTCTGTATGGACGATACTATGTGTTACCGTATAGATACAGTGGCGACACCACGCAGGGTTTATATATTTCTGGTCAGGCTATAGATAACAATATAGTACAAATTTTCAATACCTTAATATGTCTGTCAATAAGCCAATTTAGTTCAATATCATCGTCATCTTCTCCGAAAGGGTTAATGAGGACTTCAGCAACTTTTAACCAACCGACGTAGAAGCAGAACTGCAAAATATATAAGTTTTTTAACCGTCGGATGAGTGTTACCGTGGTTATTATCACAGGACCTAGAGATGGAAATAAAGATTGACACTGGGGGAAGACTAGGAATAATCAGATAAAGTACATGTAAACGTACCCAAATAGCCTACCTCCTCCTCTATAGGCTACTTTGGCCTGCACTTTTCTTAGGGCGTAGGTACATTTCATTTTTATGAAGCATTTTCATTGTATTTCGGACAGGACAAGCCGAAAAATGCGATCCTGGGTACGTATGGATTTGTCTGCATGCTAGATCCAGTCCTATTTTTTATGTTTAACTAGCTGTTGCCCACAGCTTCTCCCGCGTTAACTTAGATTTACAGCCGTATTCGAAGTGATGATCATTATTTACGTATCCTTAGTTACACCTTATAACATCAGTTATCTGCCAGTAAAAGTCCCGTCAAAATCAGCCCAGCCGTTTTAGAGATTAGTTGGAATAAACAGATAGACAGACAGACAGACGGGCATACAGACAAAAATAGTAAAAAAATGCTACTTTAGTATATGTTCCGCGTATACATAATATGCATTAAATAAAAAACGGTTATTTTAATACCTATTACAAACTGATATACAATTTTATTTATTTGTATAGATGTATAGATTAGTTGGAAAGGCAAAGGGACAGACGAGCCAGATAATAAGTGAACATATCCTGGTAATAAAGCTCGTCTCTCGTGAACCCATTTTTTTAGAAGGCCACTTTTTACTTACTAGCTCGTCTGCCACTTTATCTATTAAAAACGTGTTAGACCTTAAGTGACATATCATTATATTAATTAATCTCAGAGGATAACGTGTTGGTAATAATTATTAGCTCATTAAGTTGCTTGTTCGCTTTATTTGCAACTAGCTGTTGCCCGCAGCTTCGCCCGCGTTATTTTGATTTACAGCCATACCCGGGATTGATGATGATTATTTTTATGGCCTAAGTTACTCCTTATAACATCAGCTTTCTGCCAGTGAAAGTCTCATCGAAATCAGCTCAGCCGTTTCAAAGAATAGCCAAAACAAACAGCCGGACAGACAGACATAAATCTATACTATCTATACTAATATTATAAAGCTGAAGAATTTGTTTGTTTGTTTGAACGCGCTAATCTCAGGAACTACTGGTCCGATTTGAAAAATTCTTTCATTGTTAGACAGCTTATTTATCGAGGAAGGCTATAGGCTATATAGCATCACGCTGTGACTTATAGGAGTTGAGTATCGCGGGCGAAGCTGCAGGCAACAGCTAGTAAAAAATAAAGTGTTATTTTGGGTTATGTGCCGTGTATACCTACATCCATATACATTTAATAAAAAGCGGTTATTTTAATATCACTACAGACAGACAGGAGGTAGGTACATCAGCAAATAGGACACCGGCTTCAAAAGTAACAATATTGACGTGGTAAACGCAAAGATTGTATATTAGTAGAAGAACAAGTTGATTATAAATTGTAGGCACAAAAATTAAGGAAATTATTTTATTACTTTTTAGTTTTTTTTTTTTTTTTATTTGAAGTCGGTTTTAATTTTTGTTTAAAAATTTTTTATTTCTTAATTTTTAGTGATTTCAAAATTTGATAAGTGATTTTATTTGTCTGAAATATGGGTTTAAACGCGTTGCTCAGATTAAATAGCGCTGTATTAATGAGATGACCGTAGGGTTTAATTCATTACATAACAAATGAAAAAACCGAAATGGAATTGTGTAAAACTTTATATACATCTAATTGAAAGCAATCACGGCAGATTTGCTGCTATTCGTTAAATAATTCGATTATATATATAGGTATAGAACATCACCAATATATCGATATGGAATGGATATTATGATGACCTTGAAAAACTATGATGCGCTTCCAAGGCACAGTTGTTTTTTGTTCATTTAACAACGACAAGTAATAAAATTACATGATTTTAGCATAATATTATTTACCGTATGAAGTAAGCCCAATAAAAGCTGTAAATCGTCGAGGATTCCCCTCGACTGTGCATGGTCTCCATCATCACACCTGTAATGGCGCTTATAACCCATATGGGTACAAAGTTCTCATCAATTTAAATTAATTAAGTCCAAACACAAGGTAGCTACTGTAAACTGTTGAGGAGTTCCCTTAACTTTCCTTTGTCTTCATCATCAGACCCCTAATGACAGTCACAACCCATCTAGGTGTAAAGTTCTCATGATCACAAATTAATCAAGCCCAAACACAAGGTTACTGATGTAAATCGTTGAGGAGTTCCCTCGATTGTCTTTCGGCTCCAGCATCAGATCGACTCCAGACCTTCATTAAATTGTAGTCCTTCAAAACACTTAATAAAAAAAATATCAAACGCACTAGTCGCCCCTACGATTTTCGAAAGTTCCCCTCGATTTCTCTGGGATGCCATCATCAGATCCTGGTTTCCTTATCATGGGACCATTTGGGAAGTATACCCTTTAGAACAAAAAAAGAATTTTTCAAATCGGTCTAGCCATCTCGAGTAATCAGGTAACATACATAAAAAAAAATAAAAAAAATAAAAATAAAAAGATTCCGACGAATTGATAACCTCCTCCTTTTTGAAGTCGGTTAAAAATAAAGTGTTATTTTGGGTTATGTGCCGTGTATACCTACATCCATATACATTTAATAAAAAGCGGTTATTTTAATATCACTACAGACAGACACTCCAATTTTATTTATCTGTATAGTTTTCAATCTACTTATACATGAAGGTCATGGTAAAAGTAAAATCAAAGTTACTGGTATGAAGGACAGGTAGATTCACGCGTAAATTCGAAACCAAGAATCTAATTGTTCAGCTTGACAAATCGATTTCAAGTACATTCCAAAGAGTTTTTATGACTTTTGTTTATTGTTTTGCTGTTACTTTTGATATAAAAGCAGTTTACGAAACTTTCTGTGTAAAGCAAAAGGACATTTTTTACAGCAAAACTAATTATGTACACGATCATACCAACAAACCGGCCAAGTGCGTGTATGGCTTAATATGATATGCGGTACACAAAATCATAAATGATATAATATTCCATACAAATATAACATTAAACTCTACCAAAATTATAATCCTACTAATGTTATAAACGCGAAAGTTTGTATGTATGTATGATTGTTACCCTTTCACGCAAAAAATGTTGAATGGATTTTAATGAAACTTTACAATAATATAGCTGGCATAACAGAATAACATATAGGCTATAATTTATAAAGTGTGTGATGAAATCTAATCCTGCGCTAACGAAGCCGCGGGCACCAGCTAATAATTTAAATTCTATACAAGCTGTTGCCCGCAGCTTCGCCCGCGTTAACTAAGATTTACAGCCGTACGCGGATTGATGATGATTATTTTTATAGCCTAAGTTACTCCTTATAATATCACCTATCTGCCAGTGAAAGTCCATCCATTATGCACTTAGTAAAAGCGGTTATTTTAATACTACAAACAGACACTCCAATTTTATTTATCTGTATATATAGGATGTGTGCTTTTGAAGGTTTTCTAACATCCAAACTTTTGTAAGTTTGGATGCATTACATTATTATATAACTATAGATAAGCTATAATATACTTTTTATATTTACCTGAAGTGCTGTGAACAGAGGGAAATAAACGTCAGGTTCATATTTGGAAGTACTTCCCGGCGCAGGAGGCACCAGCTGCCTGCCCATCAGCGCAGCCACGAAATATGTGTACAAAGCCAATGTTACCACCTGGAATGACAGTTAAAAGGTAAGTATAGGGATTAGGGTCGATTACCTTGGCGTACGTGAAGGCTGGAAAAATATAACAAAGCTACCATTAACAAATGCGATGGACAAAGAGACCCCAGGCTGAGATAAGTAACCGTTTTTTGTTTTCCCTTGAGACTGCGTTTAGACATACCACCGGGCCCGGGGGACTCAGGGGCTATGTGGGACTCTTTGCGCCCGAGAAGATGGTAAGGTGGACGTAGGCTCTACCCACTTAAGCCGAGCGGTGTTCTCCTCGTCGTCTGGCCGGTCCAGCGCGGGAGCTGTGGACGTCCACGGGACTCAGACGGCGTACCATCGAGCACTCTCCCCTGGAGACAGAGGGGTGTCGTCCCCTCCCCCTACTCCGCTAAAGGCACCCTGAACCCATATATAAGGGTGCCTTATAGCTTGGACCTTTCACGCGCGCCACTGATCCTCCGATGAGATGCGCACAGGTCCCTCGACCGCCTGTTGCCGCCGCGCTCTCCTGCGGGAAGAGGCGCCAGTGTGCTCGCTCTCCCACTTCACCCCCTCCTTCTGCAACATCCTCGCAGAAGGAGAGGACCGCTCTCACTGGTGGTCATCGCTTAGACACCCTGGCGAGTCCTGCGCCCCTGCCATTGATGTTTTAATAAAAGCTCCATCTGATGATGTAATTATTAAACTATTATTGATTGTTGGCTCGGTTAAGATTTCTTTGATTTAATTTTATACCAATAGATGCCTCTTATTCTATACATTTTATATGGCTCCCATAGAGCAAATTGGGAGCCGATCTTAAATATTTATTTTAATTTTATTATTTGTTCTTAAAGTTCATACGTTTCAAGCGTCTACCTGTTGCCGTTATTAATATCGAGCACAAAACCGCAAAAACATCGCTTTTTTGCGGTTTTGTGTGTTTGTATTGATTATTTTTTTTCTGTTTCTAGTATTTGTTGTAATAGCGGCAACAGAAATACATCATCTGTGAAAACTTCATCTTCCTAGCTATCATGGTTCATGAGATGTATACATCGACCGTGGTGACCGACGGACGCGGCACGGATGGCGGAGTCGTAGTTATAATAGGGTTTCTGTTTTACCCTTTGGGTACGGAACCCAAGAAAAAGTTTGGCGTACATTTTTTGAAGTCTATGTCCAGAAGAAGATACAACGGTTGTCTACTAGTAGTCAGAGTATTGAGTAAATAGGATAGCTAAGGGGCAAAATCCCGTTTTGGAGATGCATAGGCCAACAAGAAGGTGGGATGATAGTAAGCCAACTTCACACTTTTACCGGTGGGAGGGATGAGCTGTGCCGTGCTCCCGTCTGCATGGGTACCACCAACTTGCTTGTTTCTCCTGAGGAAAGACTTTTCTGAGTACGGAAGAGAAGGGCAAAACAGGCAGTGTAATTACTGGCACCGAGACTTCACATCTTAATTGTGTTTCAGGATAGGCAACTCATCCCCACCATGGGTCAAGCCTTGTCGTAGCAGTGGAGCTTAGTAGCCTAATGTGAACGCAGCACCTTGCCCGAAGCAAATTCAGCCGAGGGAGCTGCTCTTTGTTCCCCTCTTATAAGAAGAGGACACAAAAGAGCAGGGAGACAAGGGGCGAGGATAGGAACCTCACCCCATTGTACTATCACGACGTTGGGAGGGGTTGTTCTGTGGTGCGGGATAGCCCCTCTGTGGAGGTAGCGCCGGTCCCTTGAAGGACTGACTAGCCGTCGAGGTACCCTGTTTGCTCATTAGATCCGGGGCACCTAACCAAAGGCAGCATTGGCGGCACTCGCCGGGTTTTAGTGGGTAGAGCTGCGTTCAGCTTACCTTTTGGGCGCAGTGAGTCCCACATACCCGCCTAGGGAGACCCACTCCCCCGCGGGATGGCTCAGAGCATTTCCCGGCGTAAAAGAAAAAAAAGGATAGGCAACACATACCTACATATAGATAGGTGGTACATCTGCCAGTTTGCCTGTCCAACTAACGTAAAACAAAAACCCAATCAGTCACAGTGACTGCCGATAGAAGTGAAAACAAAACAATTAAATTCGCCTGCGGTGTCGCGAGTCCACGTAATATAGACGTCAAACTGTGTCTCCAGCGTTTCGTGTGCGGTGTCGCGGGTTCAGAGATTTTATCTCATCTAATAATATGCGTACCACGCTAAAAGAAGTTTACACTTCATCAATCGTTCATTGTTTGAGGTCTGTGTCAAGAAGATGTCGGACAAAAGGGTTGACGGTAGAATAGGTTAACTGGAAAACGAGATGCAATTGAGTTCATTCATGCGTTGCCTACAATGTCAAGTAAATATAAGTCTCTTACACTTTGAAACCCAGCAAAACTTTTTCAGGGAAAAAATATTTTATTTTATTTTTATTTATTTTATATAAAGTTACAGGCTACATAATAACAACTATATAATTTAACAATATATAGTTAATTAATAATATAATAATATAATATATATATATAATAAATGGTTAAAAGTTTCTAAAATAACTAGTAGAGGAAAGTAATATATAGTAGTGATTCTTTGAAAGTTTGTGCAACACTAACACTATACAGAAACTACAGACACGAAAATAGAAAGAAAAATAACTTCGATCAACAATAGCAACAGTTGGTATTGTTGATCGAAGACAAATATAGGCAGGAATTAATAGAACTCGCTTCCTTTTAGAACATAACATTTTTAGAAAACTTTTAAATGGTTAAAAGTTTCTAAAATAACTAGTAGAGGAAAGTAATATATAGTAGTGATTCTTTGAAAGTTTGTGCAACACTAACACTATACAGAAACTACAGACACGAAAATAGAAAGACAAATAACTTCGATCAACAATAGCAACAGTTGGTATTGTTGATCGAAGACAAATATAGGCAGGAATTAATAGAACTCGCTTCCTTTTAGAACATAACATTTTTAGAAAACTTTTAAATGGTTAAAAGTTTCTAAAATAACTAGTAGAGGAAAGTAATATATAGTAGTGATTCTTTGAAAGTTTGTGCAACACTAACACTATACAGAAACTACAGACACGAAAATAGAAAGACAAATAACTTCGATCAACAATAGCAACAGTTGGTATTGTTGATCGAAGACAAATATAGGCAGGAATTAATAGAACTCGCTTCCTTTTAGAACATAACATTTTTCCAAATATTTTTAAGGCGTAATAATATAATATTTTACACTTTTAATTTTAAGTATGTATCGAATCCAAATCCATGGATCAGCAAGCTATTAAATATGCGATGGAATGCTTAAAAATGGTTTAGAATAGAATTGGAGGTACAATAGAAAATAATGTGAGAGTAATTGAAATTTATTCCATGTAAGTAAGAATTTCAAGTCCGAACCGCGTCATACTTATAAATATATGAACAAACTGACAAATTTCGACTAAAACGAGTTAGACGAGATCCAAATAGATTGAGCAAATTTTAGATGTTTAACGATTGATAATTGTATATTAGCTAGTTTTTTTAGTAATGGAAATGCTGATGTGTTAAAAAGACGTTTATATCATAATCATCATCAACCTTTTTCTGTCCACTGCGGGGCATATTACTCTATCAATGAACGTCAAGACGGCCGCTTGCAGCATCTAATAGGACCGACCACTGCACGGAAATGGTAGTCACAACTAGTGTAACGTCCACTTACCCTCCGTCGTATATATGAAGTGAAAAATCTGAGATTGCAAATGATGCAGCAGTGAAGTCACATTAGATAATATGTCGATCAACAGTTATAGAAGAGCAAGTAAATAAACTATAGTTTAAAAAAGTAAAAAGCACTGTTTAAAAGTACACCGAACTAAAAATATGAAAATATAATTACAAGAATTAAATGGATTAAGAAATAAAATGATATTACTTATTGTAAAAAAGCGTGTAGTAAACAGAGGACGGGAAAATGTTGATAGTGATGATTATACATAGGAATATCAAAAAGCGTATGTGTGTCTGTAGGTGCTTGAGTATTTAACCCATCATTGGAATAGACTTGGTATGACTAAACATTTTTACACGGGATTTCTTAGAAAAATAACGAATATATTTTTTTTCAAGCATAAAAACATTTTTTTCCTACAGAGGTAAATCTCACGTACAGACGATTTGCGCGTGACTATTTACCCGCATACTCGGAATATAATTATTTTGAAAATAGAGGCGACGACGGTGTTTTTTATGTATTATTTTTTAATTATCTAGATTTTTTTACAATATAAGTAGAGTAATTCGGGGTAAGAGCACGCGGCGGGTAAGAGATCGCAGTGCTTAGATCTCTGCAGGGAATGGAGGGCCATATATATATATATATATATATATATATATGGCAAAATCAGAGGCGAACGAATGGCCATATTGAAGCCACGCGTTTGGTTGCTGTGCGGCGTTGTTGTCGAAAGAAAATGAAAAAAGTGTGTTTTTCGTTGTTTGACAGGAAGATTTTTAATCTACGGAAAAGTTTATAGCCTTTATGACCATATTATTAACGTGATAAATAGTTATTACTATTGTGACTCTATTAATGCACTAGAGTTAGCGAGAGAATATTTTAGGTTATCTCTTAAACACATGTATATATAGGCGAAATAGTCAAAAACTAATCCTGTGGGGTAAGAGAGTGGGGTCAAAAGAACGCACGCGAACTCCTAACCTTACGTGCGTTCTTTTATCCACAATAATATTTATCGTTTATTTTTTTTTGTAAAAAGGGTGTTACGTAGACCCTAGGATGCAATAGTGCTATATAAGCTGTAAAATGACTTTCGAATGCATTTTTATTCTACTTATACTAATTTCATTCATTACGTGCGAACTTTTACCTGCCAGACTGCGTACTTGTTACCCAAATTAAGGGGCAAAGGTCGCATTCTGACCGAGCCTCTTTAGTGTTTAATTCTAACAAAACTATAGATTTAGCCTGTACATAAATATACGAACTTAATAAAGCATTAAATACGTTATCTAAATTTAACGATCACATTCCTAATAATTGATTCCTTTTGTTTTGGTGTGCTTGGAAGTGGAAAAGTGCGCACTCTTGGCCCAAAGGCCGGATGACTCTAAATTCTATTAAAGCTATACTATTGTTATAAATATATTAAAGTGATATGTATGTTGAAGTAATCCGGTCCGTATCGGATGCTAGTGGCAAGGTATTGGTCGTCTTGACAATCATTGACGGAGGTTCTGCAGTGGACGTATAAAGGCTAATAATAACTAATAAACAACATTAAAAGGCAATAATAGGACATTTAATGGTTGATAAGTACTAAAGTATTACAATAAGACCCTATTCAATAATGATACATGTTCAACTTTAATTCATTTATATCATCACCTTCGCATCGATAGCATTACATCGATGTGCTAAATTTTAAACATAATATCGATGTATCGATAGGAAAGAAAATGTAACGTTAAAATAAACATCCCTAGTAATAGATATTGTTATCAACAAATTAGCTCTGGCAGACTGATTGCGTCATGTGTAATTGCGCTATGCAGTTTAAAACAAAACTTATGATTACCTTATAATATTTCGCAAGGAAAATGCATACCTAGTACTTAATTGTGTAAAGCGTCACGATTTATACATTAATTTAATTTTCAATTTCATTTACCTAGAACATCTGAACTTGGACAAGACCGCACTCGTTACCTATATCTTTATAAATTATTTAATTAAATGTTGACATGATAATACAATATTTTTTCCCCATTAAGGTTCAAGCCTTCTCGTGGCGGTGGGGCTCAGTAGCCTAAAGTAAACCCTGCACCTTGGGCGAAGCCAATTGAACCGAGAGAGCTGCGTGAAGGGGTGAGGAGGGGTGAGGAGGGGAATCTCACCCCATTGAATTGTCCCGTTGGGGGATTGACTAGCCGTCGAGGTGCTCACCAAAGGCGGCACTGGTGGCACTCGCCGGGTTTTAGTAGGTGGAGGTAAGTTTGTCCACCTTACCATCTTCCGGGCGCAGCGAGTCCCACAAAGTGACGGCGTTTTTTTATTAAAGTATTATTTTTTAATTCTCTATAATCTCTTTTAAAAAATATATAAAATTAAAGCGATCTGCATGTTAAAGTAATCTGGTTCGTGTCGAATGTGAGTGACAAGGTATCGGTCGTCTTGGCGTTCATTGAGGGAGGCCTATGTTCAATAGTGGACGGATAAAAGTTGATGATGATGATAAAGGTACAGGGAGGCCGTTATTCTAGGTATCTAGGTGTCCCCGTGGGCGACGAACGGGGGTGCGCAGAGGCGCTACTTAATGCGCCTCCAGTAACGCCCCTGTACTCGTGTCGGGTTCAGAATGGGAACCTGGGCTCAATATGACACGACGTCGCGGGGACTGCCCAAGCAGCCGGGCAGCCCCCCTTAAGAGGAGTAGTCTGGCCTTCGCCGGGGCCAGCCTGTCGCTGAGGTGATCCTGTTGAATGCCTATCCGGGACCCTCAAATTAAAGCGGCTGAAGGCGCTCGCAGTGGTTTTAGTTTTCGGGTAGGGCACTCCCAGGTGCGAGTCCCACATAGGGTCAGGATCTACCCGAGATCCTGGCTACATGCGCAAAAAGCATTTCCCTGCGATAAAAAAATAAAAAAGGTATCAATTACTATTTAATAATTAATTAATTACTACATATATCAATACATACAAGTAGTCAGTCAGTTCAGGGCAACACCGGTCGATAGTTTCCATTACAATATACCAAAAGCGCATTGTAATTTCATCGATAAAGTGACCGAGTCCCATGTATATGTCGCAGGGAAATGATGATGCCAGGAATTTCCCGAGGGATTTATGTAAATTCAGGAAGCAGTTGATAGTTTAATCGATAACGTCTTCTTACTGATTAAATTGAGAGAACGAACATATCTCTAGACTGAATCTAGAAAAAAGTGGAAAAATCTGATTAAGGTTATTTTTTTAATGTTATCAGGGGGCAAACACGCAGTTGGAGGCTCACGGTGCCGACGCCCATACACATCCGCACAACCAAGGTCACGCAGATGCGCCGCCCTCCTTTTCCCTATCCCCCCAATGGACGACCGGAAACTCACAAACCGCACGAAATGCGACAGCATAGCTGTCACTTGACGCCGGTGTTACGTGAGATAGATATATCCCGGTCGTGCCGGGCCAGTTCGGCTGCAATGTAGCATGGCACTACCTCTTACATATCGCTATTTTCCTGTATGTATACACATACATATATTGAAGGCGGCTTGTGCAATAGTGGAAGTATAAAGTCAGAAGTCAGAAGTGTAAAGGAAAATGCGATTGCTATTGAGCTCCCAAACACCCTGAGTTAGCACGCCTAACCTCTATCGTCACGGTCACCTTTCTGCACCTGTATTACGCTATACGTATACATATATAACAATTGATTCAAAATGCAGGGTCCATACATATTTGTCGTCGATAAACATTTTCCTTGATAATACTAACCTTACACTTAAAGGTACGAAGCATTTTTTTTTTTGCTGCCGAATTGGCCCAGTGCGACCGGTGTGGTACGTCTCTCACTCACATGATACGTGACAGCTATCCTGTCGCGTTTCGTGCGGTTTGTGAGGTTCCCTTAGCCCATTGGGGGGATAGGGAAAAGGAGGGCAACGCATCTGCATAATCTCTAGTAGTGGGGATGTGTATGGGTGGCGATAGTCACCTAAAGGCTGCGACTGGCGACTGCTTGTTTGCCCTATATTATAAAAAAGAGGTGTTAGGTGAAGAAACTGTACTTGCCTGTGTATATACTAGTGGTACGCATACTGTGTCGTAGCCGATCAGCGCACCCAGCCGTCTTCTTATATCCGACAGTTCCACCAGCAGTGTCTGAACTATGTGATCGCTAGTGATCAGACCTTCCTTCCTCGCTCTGTTTATAATGTTGGTCGCCCAAACCAGCGGCATCCAGTATTTCGACATGGGACTCTTGCCATCCATCTTCTCGAATACTTTCCTCTCGCTCTCAAGCATGAGACCTGTAAGGGATAAGAACATTGACTATGGCGTGTTTTTCTTTCATGTTGGATTACAATATGTATTTTGCACTTACCGGAGTCGACGACGTGTTGCCATGTTGGGAAACGTCGTTTGACCCTAAGTGAGACCCTTTGTAAGGTGATCACGTAGGCTAAGATGGCGTACCGGACTATATTTCTTCTCATTAAACGGCCTGTCTCATCCTGCAAACAAAGATATGATATCGTGAACAACTGCAAAAACATACAGTGAGTAAGTAATGCGCGAGCGTTTTTAGATGAATAGTTTATATTTAAAGATCTTGACAATATTGACATAATTTATTGCAGACAATTTGTTTAATATTAATTCATGTATACGAGCAGTGTTATCCTATCTATAAAATATGATTTTCCTCATAGCGTCGGAACATTTTCATATTACATAACTTGTAGCGCAGGTATTGTATATATAGAGGTGATGCTAGGAAATTAATGTGTAATTCGTCATTCATCGTTGTAAATAATGTATATTTTTCTTATAAGTAATTAATACATTGTTATATAATAATTGACAATGTTGTGTTTTAATGAATTCGCAGCTGCAGATATAATCGCATCGCAAATATCACTACATAGTATAAAACAAAGTCGCTTCTCGTCTGTCTGTCCCTATATATATGAATAAAAAATGAATGAATATATCCTTAGATCTTTAACACTGCGCAACAGATTTTGATGCGGTTTTTTTAATAGATAAAGTGATTCAAGAGGAAGGTATATATGTAAGTACGATACATGCATAATACAGTAGATAAACACTGATAATTTTAGAGGTTTTTAATGTAAATATGTCATAAATAAACACATTTTTTGCGCTTACAAACTTAAAAAGCTCTACAATAAAGTCCGCGATGGTATAATATTATTATGTCTATCTCTTACGAGAAATAATGGCTTATTCACGAAGCGATTTTAAGCAATACAGCATTCATATTTATCCTTAGGTAAGTACCTTAAATACATTGTGCATTGAATAAAGATCAATATGGCCTGTTATAGCATGTAATTGAAATGAATAATATTTTTGATGATATTATAGATTTAAAATGTAGGGACATAGCGGCTGCGAAGTTACCGGCCAAAAAATCTCTTCTTAAAATTTTGTCTGTCTTTGTGCCAACAAAAATAATCATCATCACTCCGGATACGGCTGTAAATCTAAGATAACGCGGGCGAAGCTGCGGACAACAGCTAGTTGATTAATAATACAGATATTATAATGCACCGCCTAGTGTATAATTTCTTATTCTGGGTAATATCACCATAAATTGTTTTAATTAATGTTAATTAATAACACATAATGTTGTGTTATTTTTTTGGAAAATTTCCGGCGATCTCGACACTTCATCATCATCATACAATAGAAAATAATGTATATTGCAAACAGCTGATCAGTAACGTAGAAACTATTCCCCACTTGCACATCTTAAATGTCACACAGCTGGTACGCGGTAACACAAATAATGTTGTGTTATTTTTTTCGAAAAATTTCCGGCGATCGCGACACTTCATCATCATCAGCAACATCATTATCGTCATCACCATCAATCATCATATTCTGCATTTGCCTTTATTCAATGCAGGACATAGGCCTTCTTCAATGAATGCCAACGTCTCATGACTTGTCGGTCCAAATCTTTATAATATCAAACACATGTAAGTATGAAAATAATCTTCTTGGAATTGGTTATAAAATATGTGGTTTATCGATTTCAATCATCCCCCGAAGAAAAGACATGATTTAAAAATAATAATTTTAAAGATATTCATACTATAGTTTAAGCCGTCGCGTCCGTCAAATGGTGAAATCATCATGTCAGCATTATGGTTTAGTTACCGTCCACTAAACCGTAGTTTAATCTACGTTTAAGCTCTACGGTAAAGCTATAATTGTCATATGTCATAAAGTAGTTCAGTTGCCATCATTTTTTGTGTTAGTTACCCCCAAATACTCAAACGAATCTCAAATGTAAGACGTATTTAAACTCATGCTACGACGTGTCAGATTCAAAGAATAAAAGAGGGACAACACGAGTTTAAGTACGTTTTAAATTTGAGAATCGTTTGAATATTCGGGCGTTTGATAGACAAACTGTCAGGCGTTTCACCACTGTAAGTGGTCGACGTCACCCATAAACATAACTAAGTTTATCCTGAGACATAAGATGTTAAGTCTCGGCGCCAGTAATTACACTGCCTGTCTTGCCCTTCTCTCCGAAACACAGTAAAGCAGTTTCACGGGAGAAACACGTAAGATGGCGGTGCCTACGTGTAAAATCTCAATTAATAAATTACGTCACACCGTAATTAGTAAAAATATAGACAGTCATATAATTTACGTATTGTTTTCTAATGCTTACGCGATTTTCATTATTATAATGAGAATACTTTTACAGTTTGTATAGCGGTTTATTATGATTCTTACATGCTCCAAGCCCGACGTTTCTGATACTTTACAGCAACCATGGTCATGGGAGGACTTAGTAATTTTTTTTTTTCATTATAATTTACGATTTTTAAAGTGAACATTTCTTTAGCCTCGTTGAGCATTTTTTGGTAGGGGAAAGTCTTAAAGGTAAAGGTAAAAAATCGGTTAAAAAATCCGACATGCTAACGCATTGCTAACGTGACATTAAGACATGAAATTAATGTCATAATAATAATTATAAGTTTTATGTTTTCACTTCTATCGGCATCCCTATGACTGCGATTTTTTTTAATTCAACATCAATATTATAAGAGCCACCAACATTTTTGTACAACACAAAGATATATAAAAATAACGAAAAAACGAGTATTTCCCAAGCAATATCTACTTGTTAGTCATTTCGCAAGCAATATCTACATGTTAGTCATTCCCTCTATTCATATTTCATACTGATTGTCATATGAAACAACATTTTAAGAACTATCTCTAATACACGTCTTTGCTCCAATAGACATATTTTTGACCAGTTTATTTTTCCTTTTTCTAAACCCTCGAAATTAATGAAGTGAAACATAGACGAGGTTTCACATTGAAGAAACAGTTTCAATCGCTAATACCACTACTACTATTACTAATACACGATTTTGTACGTAAATGAAATAGAGACATTTTTTATCAATTTACAACTAAAATTTAAAAAACAAAACTAGAAAAACGCCTAAAGATTTTCACAAACATCGAGTTAAGTTCTAGCTACCTACTTGGGCGGTTCTGGCGAAAGAACCCATCTAATTTAATACGCAAATTCTGAATTCCTCTTCACAGAATCACAAGTTGGTGTGTATGTATGTAAGTATGTATAAGCACAAGTAAATATTTCCGCGTACCGACTGTATGTGACATTTAAGATGTGCAAGGGGTAAATAGTTTCTACGTTACAGATCAGTTGTTTGCAATATACATTATTTTCTATTGTAACCTACAAAAACAGACGTAATAATTGTAATAATAATTATTATTTATTAGTCAACATCTTGATTCATTTAAATGAGTCACATCCCGTTTTTTTAGTATTTTTTACGATTTAAAGATATGCTATTACGTAATAAAACAGTAAATACTGTTTTATTACGTAGTACCATATCTTTACATTATCATCAAATATTTGTACCAGCCAGACCTCGTAAGTAGGTATAAAAATTGTTGTTTCTAAAGATTTATTGATTTAAAATGTAGGTATGAGTGGAATACGATTAATTATTTATTTAAGTTATAGCTTATTTTTAGTTGTTAAAAACAACTAAAAATAAGCTATAACTTATTCCATTCCAGTCCATAATTAATTTGTATACCTTAGTCTACAGCGACACATCGCCATCTATACATCTATACAGATATATAAATAAAATTGAATCGGGATTGATGACGATTATTTTTATAGATTAAGTTACTGCTTATAACATCCGCTACCTCCTAGTAAAAGACCCGTCAAAATCGGCCCAGCCGTTTCAGACATTAGCCGGAACAAACAGACAGACACAATTTAAAAAAAATGTCTCTTTCATTTAAGTACCGTAGGTATATACTTTCATACGCATTTAGTGCAAAAGCTTCAATTTTATTTATTTGTATAGATAATAATGAACTTTAGCAGTCGGATTTTATATATTTCGATTCGATATAATATCCCAATCACAATTCCTAATTATTGAACCTGAATCCTAAACTCGACAACTTCCAAAATCTTAGAATGTCGCCTTGACGTTTACTGGGAGACACCTATTTCCAAACAATACATTGCCATTCTACATACACGCTAGTAGAAAACTAATAATTGTATGGAAATGACATTTAAGAATACATGATTTATCGATATAAATTGTGAAATGTCATTTCCATACAATTACTAGTTTTCTACTAGCGTGTACGATTGTAGAATGACATCTTGGCTAACCTACCTGGTGACTACTCAACAAAGCTTCGAATGATACCAGGCTATATGTTGAAGACTATTCCAGTAGCCTACTGTCGTTGAGACGAAGTACTCGGTATTAAGTAATGATGTGTGTCGTTTGCTATTTGTGTGAATTTAAATGTATAAATTATACATAAACTTAAATTTTCAAGCAACCTGCTCGCTACTTTTAGACAATTAAATTATATATTCCCGAGAAACAGCTTTGCTGTGTTTTGAAGAGAAAGGCAAGACAGGCAGTGTAATAACTGGCACCGAGACTTAACATTTTACGTCACAAACTGAGCAGGCCTTATTTTTGCTACGCCGGGAAATGCTCTGAAGCATCCCACTGGGGAGTGGGTCTCCCCAGACGGGTATGTGGACTGGCTGCACCCGAAAGGTGGTAAGATGGACGCAGCTCTATCCACTAAAATCCGGCGAGTGCCACCAATGCCGCCTTTGGTGAAGTATCGGATCTATTGAGCTAAGAGGGCACCTCGACGGCTAGTCAGTCAAGGGTCCGACGCCGCCTCTACAGAGGGGTTGTCCCGCATCACAGAACAGCCCTTCCAACGTAGGGACAGTGCTATGGGGTGAGATTCCCATCCTCGCCCCTTGGCCCCCTGCTCTTTTGTCCCCTCTTCTTATAAGAGGGGTACAATGAGCACCACTACAATTAGTTATGTTTTTTATGTAGCATAGGAGGGCAACACGTCTTGACGTTGACCACTTATGTGGTTCGTCAGTCCGTTAACCCCATCGAGCACATAACCGGATAGAGTAGTAATGTGAGCCATAAAATTCCGAAACTGGTCAGTGATTTGTCACTGACATAATAGCAATACAGCCAACCAGTGATAAGTGTGTACGTCCCATCGGCCAATCATCCATCAATGGCCATTAGTCGGCCAATCAGTGCGCAGAACCGACGCGTCGCAGCACAAATTTCGCGGAATTTGTTTTTATACAAAACATTAGATACCTACCACTCTACTCCGGTTATATTATGCTTGATGGTTTACCCTAAAAACGATGATAAAACGACGTCAAAATTATAGATCTTCGCTTATATGCACCTAAGACAACCATTATCTAAGCTACTTTTGCTACTATATGTTTTTAGTATTGTAATCACAAAATCAGAAGACCAATTATTTGATCGTATATTGTGATAATGATAATAACCCGGTTTTACCTGTTTTTTATGCGAACATCCGCATGTCTTATTCGCAGTTTTGTGCGAGGTTATATAATTTTAACATTTTGTAATCTTGCAAACCTTTAATGCACTATAATACAATAGTGCATTAAAGGTTTGCAGGAACTGCTTCAATGCTAAGTTTGAACGAAAGTTATTCTATGCTATTAACAAATATTAAGTTGTATATTACAACACAATAATAAAATAATTGTTCATTTAATCATATTTTTTTGTACATAAACTTAAGTTTAAGTATAACCTGAGTGTAACTTAGCAATTTGGGACAAATACCTAGTTGAAATATTATTACAAGATGCTTCAAAAATATAAGATTTAAAAGAACAGCATAGGTTTAACAACCTTACCCCAAAATACTCAAACGAATTTCAAATTTAAGACGTACTTAAACTCGTGTTGTCCCTCTTTTTTCTTTGAATCTGTCAAGTCGTAGCACGAGTTTAAGTACGTCTTAAATTTGAGATTCGTTTGAGTATTTGGGGGTTAATCCCGTTGAATGCAGATCCGAGACTCTCAAAAAGCGCCTCAAGGCGCTCGCAGTGGTTTTAGTTATGGGTAGGGCACTCACAGGTGCGAGTCCCACATAGGGTCAGGATCTACCCGAGATGCTGGCTACATGCGTAAAAAGCATTTCCCTGCGATAACAAAAAAAATATATAACAACATACCACTGTCAGTATTTTAGCACATTTTGTTGTTTTCATTCCCATTTTTATCACGACAAAGTGTTGTAACCGTCTCTTCACTTTATACTCAAACCATGTTTCAACCAGAACATGTTATTTTCAATAATTAGAAATCATTTATAAAAGAATATAATAACAAATAATAACAATATGTTGGGACAACTCACACACGACCATCCGATCCCAAACTAGGCAGAGCATGTTCTTATGGTAACCAGACGACTGATATATACTTTTATATTTCTAAATACATACATATAAGTATGTAATTTGAAAATTAATTAAATGTTAAAAATGTTCCAATAGGTTCCAATGCCATAAATTAATTTAAAAATATTGACGGACAAAAAGTATTTCATAATCTTTCGTTTTAATATTTTAATACACTGGTCCGAGCGATGATCAATCACAAAATTTCAACCGGAGAGACAAATTTTTACGGATTTTATCGCGGTTTATTAAGATTTTATTTAAAATCCGTAAAAATTGTTTTAATATAATGAGTGAAATTCGCGTAAACATTAGAAAACAATACGGAGAGACAAAGTTCAAAGCATATAAAATATTGTAAAATTAGTTATTAAAAGCCATTTCAATTTGATACTTTGTTGGTGTTTTATTTAGATACTAGCTGTTGCCCGCAGCTTCGCCCGCGTTAACTTAGATTTCCAGGCGTATACGGATTGATGATGATTATTTTATAGCCTTAGCCTTAGTTACTCCTTATAACATCAGTTATCTGTCAGTGAAAGTACCGTAAAAATCGGTACAACTGTTTCAGAGATTAGCCTGAATGAACAGACAGACAGACAAAAATTGTAAAAAAACCTATTTTGGTAAAAGTACCGCGTATACGCAATTAGTAGAAAGCGGTTATTTTAATATTGAAAACAGACACTCCAATATATTTTATCATGCTAGTTTAAGAAAATATGAGGATAAAAGCAAGTTTTGGTTTAAAATAGCAATTCTAGACGTTTATAATTTTCATATTTTGTCAATCACATAAAATCAAGTTTCGTCATCTATCAACTTAATATTGATTACTTGTAATAAATTAATTCTGTAATAAAATCAGCCACATCAATATATTATACTATAATATGTATTAAATACTATAAGTAGCTGCTAAATAATACTTTAGTTATCACCGAGCAGTTAAAAGAAAACATTATTTTTATTATTATTTATTATAATTCGATGGAGTTTTATAGATAGATTCAACTATCGTCAGTAAACCAATTTTACAGACAACCGATTTTTTTTTCTGAAATGCTTTTTACGCATGTAGCCAGGACCTCGAGTAGATAGTCTGACCCTATGTGGGACTCGCACCTGGGAGTGCCCACCCTAACTAAAACCACTGCGAGCGCCTTCAGCCGCATTTTGAGGGTCCCGGATAGTCGTTCAACAGGATCACCTCAGCGACAGGCTGCCCTTGGCGAAGGCCAGACTACTCCTCGTAAGGGGGGACTACCCGGCCGCTACTAAGCAGTCCCCGCGACGTCATGTCATACTGGGCCTAAGTTCCAATCCTGAGCCCGACAACCTTTCTCAAGTCTCAACTAATCTATACTAATAATATAAATCTGCAGAGTTTGTTTGTTTGAACGCGCTATTCTCGGGAACTACAGGTCCGATTTGAAAATTTTTTTCAGTGTTATATAGCCCATATCGGGAAGGCTAATATAGGCTATATAACATCTCTCTATGACTAATAGGAGTTAAGTAAACGCGGGCGAAGCTGCGGGCAACAGTTAGTATATAATAAATCTAACTATAGAAATACTAACAAATACTGGACTGGCCTGTTGGACTAGTAGTTAGTGATCCTGACTGATTTATCTATAATATGTATGTATTTAGAAATATATGTGTATTTATCAGTTGTCTGGTTGCCATATTACAGGCTCTGCCTAGTTTGGGATCAGATGGCCGTGTGTGAGTTGTCCCAACATATTATTATTATTAATAATAATACTGGAATAATAACCTTTATTATATGCATGTAACCATAAAAAAGAGGAAATTGTAAATTCTCAGCAAATCGCTCTGATATTTTGAGCGGCTAATAAGGTTTTTATGAATATATGGAAGTATTTTAATTACTCATATTGCATTGAAACTTATTTTTTGTTCAAGGATAAGACATGAGAAGCAAGTACAGTGGAACGGATATACCTAGTTATTGTTATTTATTTAGTATATTATTGTATAGTAAAAATATATTTATAACTAGTGGCACCGACTTACAAACACAACACAAAATAAAATAAAGATACTTCAGTTAAATTTGCACCATTGTCGCGAAGCCATGACAGAGCTTTGCAGATTTGTGGTAGCAAATAACATAGACATCGCCTTGCTACAAGAGCCATATGTTATTAATGGCCGTGTTGTTGGCATTGGCTGTCTGGGTGGTGAAACTATCTACCATCGTGTTGGTGAGTCCGACCCCAGAACATGCATCTATGTTAGCAACAGAGCTAGGGCGTTAGGACTAATGGAAGTTGAATGTTACAGAGATCTCACGGCTGTACTAGGCACACTATGTATGGCAGATGGGAATACAAAGAAAATGGTCTTCATGTCGGTCTACATCCCGAGTGAGACGGACTACGAACCACCAGGACAACTTATAGAAGAGATAATGTCGAAATATAGAGGTATGGGTATCCCGATTGTTGCGAGCTGTGATGCCAACTCCCACCACAAGGTGTGGGGCAGCACGGATTGCAACAAGAAGGGAGATTTATTACTTGAATATATTCTTAGCACGGACCTGGAAATAATGAATGTAGGCAACACACCCACGTTTGTAACTAGAACAAGGAAAGAGGTTCTTGATATAACATTAATGTCAAGCGATGCCTCCCATCTGTTGAAAGATTGGAAGGTTGACACCTCTTATGCCTTCTCAGATCACCGCAGAATAACATTCCACCTGAACTGCCAGCTGGAAGTAGTAAAATTTAGAAATAATAGGAAAACAAACTGGGAAACGTTCGATCTAGCGCTGAGTGAGTGGATTCCTGGTAAAAGAGAATTAAGAGGAAAGGAAGAAATAGAACAAGAAGCCTGTAGGCTTGAGAAAGCTCTTAACGATGCCTACCTCAAAGCCTGCCCACAGAAAGAGATTAGACCGGGGAAGGGACAACCCTGGTGGAACAAATCCCTAAACAAAGCAAGGAAAAGGACCAGAAGGTCACTTAGAGTCGCCTTGAACAGGGACGACGACGAAAGTTGGAGGAAATACAGAGAAGAAAGGAACAATTTTAAGTACCAGAGCCGCAAAGAAAGCAGAAACGGGTGGAGTATATACTGCGAAAGCGTTTCTAAACAGCCAGAAGCGGCCAGGCTGGTAAAAACGCTAGCAAAGGACAAAACCTGCAAACTAGGAAGCCTAAGAAAAGGTGATACCCTAGTAGTGGAACCCAAAGAAATACTTGCAGAAATGATGGCCATACACTTCCCGGATAGCACAAGCTATTCAGAAGAAGACATGGTTGTCACATCCGGCGATAATCTAGCAGAAGCGAAAGCAGAAGCGGAACTGATTATCACCGAAGAAGCATTAACATGGAGCATTTTATCATTCCTACCGTATAAAGCGGCGGGACCCGACGGCGTCTTTCCCAAGATGCTACAAGTTGCCCTTAAGTACATCAAAGATGACCTCCTCACCGTATACTGGAGTAGTTTAGCAACAAACTACATCCCTAGTAGCTGGAGAAGAGTCAAAGCCGTCTTCATACCTAAACCAGGGAAGGTCTCATATCACGAGGCGAAATCCTTCAGATGTATAAGCCTTTCCTCGTTTGTATTGAAGACACTCGAGAAGATATTAGATAGACACATGAGAGCAGGGATAGAAAAGAGTTCAATGCCGCTACACGCCAACCAACACGCCTACATGGAAGGAAAATCCATCGACACGGCATTACACAATGCGGTAATAAGAATTGAAAGAGCTATAGAGAACAAAGAATATGCCCTTGGCTGCTTCTTTGATGTAGAGGGAGCCTTAGACAAGGCCACCCCTCAATCCATCGTGGAAGCACTTGACAGAGAGGGGATATCTGGACAGATAAAGGGATGGATAACAAACATGTTAAAACATCGCTCGATACAAGCTGACTTAGCGGGAACAACATGCACCATTCGAGCAAGAAGAGGATTTCCGCAAGGAGGATGCCTGTCTCCGCTCCTATGGTGCATTCTCATAGACGAATTAGTATCAAAGATTAACGCCATGCACGTTTACATACAGGCGTACTCAGACGATGGTCTTATTCTGGTCACAGGTAAAGTACTGAGCGTGACCAGAGACATCATGAAGCGAGGAATCGACACAGCGCTACGATGGTGCAGGGATAAAGGGCTAAACCTAAACCCTGGAAAAACCAAGCTAGTGTTATTCACAAACAAGAGAAAGATTGACAGTATGATTCCACTGAGAATCGATAACGAAAATCTAGCGGTGGTCAATGAAATAAAATATCTGGGGGTAATCCTAGATAGAAATCTGAACTACAAAGCCCACGTTAAAGAGATCTGCACAAAATCAAAATGTGCCCTAGTGCAATGCAGGAGAGCGGTAGGAAGAACCTGGGGCATGAAACCAAATGTGGTTCATTGGATCTACAAGGCCATAGTACTACCAAGAATACTATATGGAGCCTTAGTGTGGTGGCACAAGGCACAATTAGGAACGAACAGGAAAGAACTTACAAAAGTACAGAGATTAGCCAGCATCATGATATCGAGTGCCATGAAAACAACACCAACGGCGGCTCTAGGGATGATACTCGGCCTCAACCCAGTTGATCTCACGATCAAGAAGAAAGCGACTGAACAATGGTTCAAGCTAAAGAGCAACAAACTATGGAAGGGAGGGCACTATGACAAAGGTCATGCCGAGATAGCAAAACAGTACGAAGAAAATCTATCCGTGATTATATCAAACAATGATTTGATAAAGAAGGAGAGAAACTTCGACAAGAAATACAGGATAAGCATAGGCTCGAGAGATAACTGGAACATTGACATCGACCACCCAAAAACAACGATGGTCGGCTACACAGATGGATCCAGGAAGGAATCGACAAAGCTGTCAGGGGCTGGCGTATATATTAGCCATCCAACTAAAATGAAAGCATCGTTCAATCTAGGCAGATTCTCCAGCGTATTCCAATCGGAGATATTCGCAATACGAGAATGTGCCAACATGATTAAACAAAACATCATTAGCGCACATCGGATTGAGAAGGCAGTCATATACAGTGACAGCCAAGCGGCACTGAAGGCCCTCAGTAAGAGGGAGACTACCTCAGCACTGGTCAAAGAATGCAAAAACACCCTGCAAGATCTAGCAGACCAGACTGAGTTAGAAATTGCCTGGGTACCCGGACATGAGGGAAATGCGGGCAATGAAGAAGCAGATAGATTGGCGAGAGAAGGTGCCGATGAGACATTCATAGGCCCTGAGCCGAGACTGCCAATAGCACACAGCATAACAAAAAATGTTATAACCTTGAAAATAAACAAAGAAACGAACCAAAGATGGAATGACATGAAGAGCTGCAGACAGTCGAAATTCTTCATCTCGACGCTTGACAGCAAGAAGACTAAAGAGTTGCTTAAACTAAATAGGAACAACATCAGAACAGTTGTAGGAATATTGACGGGACACTGCCCACTCAATAGACACCTGTCAATAATGAAGCTAACAGAGGACCCTCTATGCCCTAAGTGCAAAGAGAAAGAAGAAACCAGTCTGCACTTCATAACGGAATGCCCTGCATTTGCATACGCAAGATGGGAGCTGTTTGGAGCGGACGAGCTGAAGAAGGAAGATTTAGCATATCTAACTATAAGTCAGCTAAGTAGTTTTTGTAGATCAACACGTAGGTTTGAGGGGGTGACACCAGAGGGGCAATTGGTAACCCGTCCCCACATCTAATCCCAGAGGCGAGCCTGGGGAATTGGGTGAAATGGTCCCGCTGATGAGGACTGATCGCCCGTCTGGCCTTGCTGGTGTCCCCACCCTTAAATAATAATAATAATAGTGGCACCGACAGACGTTGTCCTGTACAAAATATTTTTTTTGTGAATCTAAACCATCCTCGAATCCCCTTGAACTCACACAAAAAAATTCATCAAAATAGGTCCAGCCGTCTAGGAGGAGTTCAGTAACATACACACGCACACAAGAAATATATATATATATATATATATATATATATATATATATATTTAACGGGCTAGGCCCACCACTCGTTCCCACCGCTGCTACTCCTGTATGCACTAAATGACCCTTTGATACGATCTCAGGGAGCCCGAGGGATACGTTAAAAACTGCCTTGGGACCCGCAACGAATTTAATCAGAAGTATTCAGGAGGAGTAGGAAAAATTTCCAGTTTCCCTCCCCGGAGAAAGAGACAGTACAAGAATTCAATGACTAACAAAAGTCAAGAAAAGACAGCAGCCGGGGGAAGCCCAGCTGCAATGCACCACGGAGATTTTTTTTAATATATCTGCATATATATAGAAATATCTGCATAGTATGTTTAATAAAATGTACATCAACTATGTATATCAACTATGAGTTATTATGTATAACTTAGTGATTATAGAGAAATATAATATGTATAATATAAGAAATATACCTTTTATATAAATATATATATATATATATATATATATATATATATATATATATATATATATATATATATTCTTACATGCTCCAAGCCCGACGTTTCTGATACTTTACAGCAACCATGGTCATGGGAGGACTTAGTAATTTTTTTTTTTCATTATAATTTACGATTTTTAAAGTGAACATTTCTTTAGCCTCGTTGAGCATTTTTTGGTAGGGGAAAGTCTTAAAGGTAAAGGTAAAAAATCGGTTAAAAAATCCGACATGCTAACGCATTGCTAACGTGACATTAAGACATGAAATTAATGTCATAATAATAATTATAAGTTTTATGTTTTCACTTCTATCGGCATCCCTATGACTGCGATTTTTTTTAATTCAACATCAATATTATAAGAGCCACCAACATTTTTGTACAACACAAAGATATATAAAAATAACGAAAAAACGAGTATTTCCCAAGCAATATCTACTTGTTAGTCATTTCGCAAGCAATATCTACATGTTAGTCATTCCCTCTATTCATATTTCATACTGATTGTCATATGAAACAACATTTTAAGAACTATCTCTAATACACGTCTTTGCTCCAATAGACATATTTTTGACCAGTTTATTTTTCCTTTTTCTAAACCCTCGAAATTAATGAAGTGAAACATAGACGAGGTTTCACATTGAAGAAACAGTTTCAATCGCTAATACCACTACTACTATTACTAATACACGATTTTGTACGTAAATGAAATAGAGACATTTTTTATCAATTTACAACTAAAATTTAAAAAACAAAACTAGAAAAACGCCTAAAGATTTTCACAAACATCGAGTTAAGTTCTAGCTACCTACTTGGGCGGTTCTGGCGAAAGAACCCATCTAATTTAATACGCAAATTCTGAATTCCTCTTCACAGAATCACAAGTTGGTGTGTATGTATGTAAGTATGTATAAGCACAAGTAAATATTTCCGCGTACCGACTGTATGTGACATTTAAGATGTGCAAGGGGTAAATAGTTTCTACGTTACAGATCAGTTGTTTGCAATATACATTATTTTCTATTGTAACCTACAAAAACAGACGTAATAATTGTAATAATAATTATTATTTATTAGTCAACATCTTGATTCATTTAAATGAGTCACATCCCGTTTTTTTAGTATTTTTTACGATTTAAAGATATGCTATTACGTAATAAAACAGTAAATACTGTTTTATTACGTAGTACCATATCTTTACATTATCATCAAATATTTGTACCAGCCAGACCTCGTAAGTAGGTATAAAAATTGTTGTTTCTAAAGATTTATTGATTTAAAATGTAGGTATGAGTGGAATACGATTAATTATTTATTTAAGTTATAGCTTATTTTTAGTTGTTAAAAACAACTAAAAATAAGCTATAACTTATTCCATTCCAGTCCATAATTAATTTGTATACCTTAGTCTACAGCGACACATCGCCATCTATACATCTATACAGATATATAAATAAAATTGAATCGGGATTGATGACGATTATTTTTATAGATTAAGTTACTGCTTATAACATCCGCTACCTCCTAGTAAAAGACCCGTCAAAATCGGCCCAGCCGTTTCAGACATTAGCCGGAACAAACAGACAGACACAATTTAAAAAAAATGTCTCTTTCATTTAAGTACCGTAGGTATATACTTTCATACGCATTTAGTGCAAAAGCTTCAATTTTATTTATTTGTATAGATAATAATGAACTTTAGCAGTCGGATTTTATATATTTCGATTCGATATAATATCCCAATCACAATTCCTAATTATTGAACCTGAATCCTAAACTCGACAACTTCCAAAATCTTAGAATGTCGCCTTGACGTTTACTGGGAGACACCTATTTCCAAACAATACATTGCCATTCTACATACACGCTAGTAGAAAACTAATAATTGTATGGAAATGACATTTAAGAATACATGATTTATCGATATAAATTGTGAAATGTCATTTCCATACAATTACTAGTTTTCTACTAGCGTGTACGATTGTAGAATGACATCTTGGCTAACCTACCTGGTGACTACTCAACAAAGCTTCGAATGATACCAGGCTATATGTTGAAGACTATTCCAGTAGCCTACTGTCGTTGAGACGAAGTACTCGGTATTAAGTAATGATGTGTGTCGTTTGCTATTTGTGTGAATTTAAATGTATAAATTATACATAAACTTAAATTTTCAAGCAACCTGCTCGCTACTTTTAGACAATTAAATTATATATTCCCGAGAAACAGCTTTGCTGTGTTTTGAAGAGAAAGGCAAGACAGGCAGTGTAATAACTGGCACCGAGACTTAACATTTTACGTCACAAACTGAGCAGGCCTTATTTTTGCTACGCCGGGAAATGCTCTGAAGCATCCCACTGGGGAGTGGGTCTCCCCAGACGGGTATGTGGACTGGCTGCACCCGAAAGGTGGTAAGATGGACGCAGCTCTATCCACTAAAATCCGGCGAGTGCCACCAATGCCGCCTTTGGTGAAGTATCGGATCTATTGAGCTAAGAGGGCACCTCGACGGCTAGTCAGTCAAGGGTCCGACGCCGCCTCTACAGAGGGGTTGTCCCGCATCACAGAACAGCCCTTCCAACGTAGGGACAGTGCTATGGGGTGAGATTCCCATCCTCGCCCCTTGGCCCCCTGCTCTTTTGTCCCCTCTTCTTATAAGAGGGGTACAATGAGCACCACTACAATTAGTTATGTTTTTTATGTAGCATAGGAGGGCAACACGTCTTGACGTTGACCACTTATGTGGTTCGTCAGTCCGTTAACCCCATCGAGCACATAACCGGATAGAGTAGTAATGTGAGCCATAAAATTCCGAAACTGGTCAGTGATTTGTCACTGACATAATAGCAATACAGCCAACCAGTGATAAGTGTGTACGTCCCATCGGCCAATCATCCATCAATGGCCATTAGTCGGCCAATCAGTGCGCAGAACCGACGCGTCGCAGCACAAATTTCGCGGAATTTGTTTTTATACAAAACATTAGATACCTACCACTCTACTCCGGTTATATTATGCTTGATGGTTTACCCTAAAAACGATGATAAAACGACGTCAAAATTATAGATCTTCGCTTATATGCACCTAAGACAACCATTATCTAAGCTACTTTTGCTACTATATGTTTTTAGTATTGTAATCACAAAATCAGAAGACCAATTATTTGATCGTATATTGTGATAATGATAATAACCCGGTTTTACCTGTTTTTTATGCGAACATCCGCATGTCTTATTCGCAGTTTTGTGCGAGGTTATATAATTTTAACATTTTGTAATCTTGCAAACCTTTAATGCACTATAATACAATAGTGCATTAAAGGTTTGCAGGAACTGCTTCAATGCTAAGTTTGAACGAAAGTTATTCTATGCTATTAACAAATATTAAGTTGTATATTACAACACAATAATAAAATAATTGTTCATTTAATCATATTTTTTTTGTACATAAACTTAAGTTTAAGTATAACCTGAGTGTAACTTAGCAATTTGGGACAAATACCTAGTTGAAATATTATTACAAGATGCTTCAAAAATATAAGATTTAAAAGAACAGCATAGGTTTAACAACCTTACCCCAAAATACTCAAACGAATTTCAAATTTAAGACGTACTTAAACTCGTGTTGTCCCTCTTTTTTCTTTGAATCTGTCAAGTCGTAGCACGAGTTTAAGTACGTCTTAAATTTGAGATTCGTTTGAGTATTTGGGGGTTAATCCCGTTGAATGCAGATCCGAGACTCTCAAAAAGCGCCTCAAGGCGCTCGCAGTGGTTTTAGTTATGGGTAGGGCACTCACAGGTGCGAGTCCCACATAGGGTCAGGATCTACCCGAGATGCTGGCTACATGCGTAAAAAGCATTTCCCTGCGATAACAAAAAAAATATATAACAACATACCACTGTCAGTATTTTAGCACATTTTGTTGTTTTCATTCCCATTTTTATCACGACAAAGTGTTGTAACCGTCTCTTCACTTTATACTCAAACCATGTTTCAACCAGAACATGTTATTTTCAATAATTAGAAATCATTTATAAAAGAATATAATAACAAATAATAACAATATGTTGGGACAACTCACACACGACCATCCGATCCCAAACTAGGCAGAGCATGTTCTTATGGTAACCAGACGACTGATATATACTTTTATATTTCTAAATACATACATATAAGTATGTAATTTGAAAATTAATTAAATGTTAAAAATGTTCCAATAGGTTCCAATGCCATAAATTAATTTAAAAATATTGACGGACAAAAAGTATTTCATAATCTTTCGTTTTAATATTTTAATACACTGGTCCGAGCGATGATCAATCACAAAATTTCAACCGGAGAGACAAATTTTTACGGATTTTATCGCGGTTTATTAAGATTTTATTTAAAATCCGTAAAAATTGTTTTAATATAATGAGTGAAATTCGCGTAAACATTAGAAAACAATACGGAGAGACAAAGTTCAAAGCATATAAAATATTGTAAAATTAGTTATTAAAAGCCATTTCAATTTGATACTTTGTTGGTGTTTTATTTAGATACTAGCTGTTGCCCGCAGCTTCGCCCGCGTTAACTTAGATTTCCAGGCGTATACGGATTGATGATGATTATTTTATAGCCTTAGCCTTAGTTACTCCTTATAACATCAGTTATCTGTCAGTGAAAGTACCGTAAAAATCGGTACAACTGTTTCAGAGATTAGCCTGAATGAACAGACAGACAGACAAAAATTGTAAAAAAACCTATTTTGGTAAAAGTACCGCGTATACGCAATTAGTAGAAAGCGGTTATTTTAATATTGAAAACAGACACTCCAATATATTTTATCATGCTAGTTTAAGAAAATATGAGGATAAAAGCAAGTTTTGGTTTAAAATAGCAATTCTAGACGTTTATAATTTTCATATTTTGTCAATCACATAAAATCAAGTTTCGTCATCTATCAACTTAATATTGATTACTTGTAATAAATTAATTCTGTAATAAAATCAGCCACATCAATATATTATACTATAATATGTATTAAATACTATAAGTAGCTGCTAAATAATACTTTAGTTATCACCGAGCAGTTAAAAGAAAACATTATTTTTATTATTATTTATTATAATTCGATGGAGTTTTATAGATAGATTCAACTATCGTCAGTAAACCAATTTTACAGACAACCGATTTTTTTTTCTGAAATGCTTTTTACGCATGTAGCCAGGACCTCGAGTAGATAGTCTGACCCTATGTGGGACTCGCAC
Organism: Helleia helle; assembly: GCA_963853865.1. Classification (NCBI taxonomy): domain Eukaryota; kingdom Metazoa; phylum Arthropoda; class Insecta; order Lepidoptera; family Lycaenidae; genus Helleia; species Helleia helle. Next base: position 17,290,100 of record OY971420.1, read on the forward strand.
CTGGGAGTGCCCACCCTAACTAAAACCACTGCGAGCGCCTTCAGCCGCATTTTGAGGGTCCCGGATAGTCGTTCAACAGGATCACCTCAGCGACAGGCTGCCCTTGGCGAAGGCCAGACTACTCCTCGTAAGGGGGGACTACCCGGCCGCTACTAAGCAGTCCCCGCGACGTCATGTCATACTGGGCCTAAGTTCCAATCCTGAGCCCGACAACCTTTCTCAAGTCTCAACTAATCTATACTAATAATATAAATCTGCAGAGTTTGTTTGTTTGAACGCGCTATTCTCGGGAACTACAGGTCCGATTTGAAAATTTTTTTCAGTGTTATATAGCCCATATCGGGAAGGCTAATATAGGCTATATAACATCTCTCTATGACTAATAGGAGTTAAGTAAACGCGGGCGAAGCTGCGGGCAACAGTTAGTATATAATAAATCTAACTATAGAAATACTAACAAATACTGGACTGGCCTGTTGGACTAGTAGTTAGTGATCCTGACTGATTTATCTATAATATGTATGTATTTAGAAATATATGTGTATTTATCAGTTGTCTGGTTGCCATATTACAGGCTCTGCCTAGTTTGGGATCAGATGGCCGTGTGTGAGTTGTCCCAACATATTATTATTATTAATAATAATACTGGAATAATAACCTTTATTATATGCATGTAACCATAAAAAAGAGGAAATTGTAAATTCTCAGCAAATCGCTCTGATATTTTGAGCGGCTAATAAGGTTTTTATGAATATATGGAAGTATTTTAATTACTCATATTGCATTGAAACTTATTTTTTGTTCAAGGATAAGACATGAGAAGCAAGTACAGTGGAACGGATATACCTAGTTATTGTTATTTATTTAGTATATTATTGTATAGTAAAAATATATTTATAACTAGTGGCACCGACTTACAAACACAACACAAAATAAAATAAAGATACTTCAGTTAAATTTGCACCATTGTCGCGAAGCCATGACAGAGCTTTGCAGATTTGTGGTAGCAAATAACATAGACATCGCCTTGCTACAAGAGCCATATGTTATTAATGGCCGTGTTGTTGGCATTGGCTGTCTGGGTGGTGAAACTATCTACCATCGTGTTGGTGAGTCCGACCCCAGAACATGCATCTATGTTAGCAACAGAGCTAGGGCGTTAGGACTAATGGAAGTTGAATGTTACAGAGATCTCACGGCTGTACTAGGCACACTATGTATGGCAGATGGGAATACAAAGAAAATGGTCTTCATGTCGGTCTACATCCCGAGTGAGACGGACTACGAACCACCAGGACAACTTATAGAAGAGATAATGTCGAAATATAGAGGTATGGGTATCCCGATTGTTGCGAGCTGTGATGCCAACTCCCACCACAAGGTGTGGGGCAGCACGGATTGCAACAAGAAGGAGATTTATTACTTGAATATATTCTTAGCACGGACCTGGAAATAATGAATGTAGGCAACACACCCACGTTTGTAACTAGAACAAGGAAAGAGGTTCTTGATATAACATTAATGTCAAGCGATGCCTCCCATCTGTTGAAAGATTGGAAGGTTGACACCTCTTATGCCTTCTCAGATCACCGCAGAATAACATTCCACCTGAACTGCCAGCTGGAAGTAGTAAAATTTAGAAATAATAGGAAAACAAACTGGGAAACGTTCGATCTAGCGCTGAGTGAGTGGATTCCTGGTAAAAGAGAATTAAGAGGAAAGGAAGAAATAGAACAAGAAGCCTGTAGGCTTGAGAAAGCTCTTAACGATGCCTACCTCAAAGCCTGCCCACAGAAAGAGATTAGACCGGGGAAGGGACAACCCTGGTGGAACAAATCCCTAAACAAAGCAAGGAAAAGGACCAGAAGGTCACTTAGAGTCGCCTTGAACAGGGACGACGACGAAAGTTGGAGGAAATACAGAGAAGAAAGGAACAATTTTAAGTACCAGAGCCGCAAAGAAAGCAGAAACGGGTGGAGTATATACTGCGAAAGCGTTTCTAAACAGCCAGAAGCGGCCAGGCTGGTAAAAACGCTAGCAAAGGACAAAACCTGCAAACTAGGAAGCCTAAGAAAAGGTGATACCCTAGTAGTGGAACCCAAAGAAATACTTGCAGAAATGATGGCCATACACTTCCCGGATAGCACAAGCTATTCAGAAGAAGACATGGTTGTCACATCCGGCGATAATCTAGCAGAAGCGAAAGCAGAAGCGGAACTGATTATCACCGAAGAAGCATTAACATGGAGCATTTTATCATTCCTACCGTATAAAGCGGCGGGACCCGACGGCGTCTTTCCCAAGATGCTACAAGTTGCCCTTAAGTACATCAAAGATGACCTCCTCACCGTATACTGGAGTAGTTTAGCAACAAACTACATCCCTAGTAGCTGGAGAAGAGTCAAAGCCGTCTTCATACCTAAACCAGGGAAGGTCTCATATCACGAGGCGAAATCCTTCAGATGTATAAGCCTTTCCTCGTTTGTATTGAAGACACTCGAGAAGATATTAGATAGACACATGAGAGCAGGGATAGAAAAGAGTTCAATGCCGCTACACGCCAACCAACACGCCTACATGGAAGGAAAATCCATCGACACGGCATTACACAATGCGGTAATAAGAATTGAAAGAGCTATAGAGAACAAAGAATATGCCCTTGGCTGCTTCTTTGATGTAGAGGGAGCCTTAGACAAGGCCACCCCTCAATCCATCGTGGAAGCACTTGACAGAGAGGGGATATCTGGACAGATAAAGGGATGGATAACAAACATGTTAAAACATCGCTCGATACAAGCTGACTTAGCGGGAACAACATGCACCATTCGAGCAAGAAGAGGATTTCCGCAAGGAGGATGCCTGTCTCCGCTCCTATGGTGCATTCTCATAGACGAATTAGTATCAAAGATTAACGCCATGCACGTTTACATACAGGCGTACTCAGACGATGGTCTTATTCTGGTCACAGGTAAAGTACTGAGCGTGACCAGAGACATCATGAAGCGAGGAATCGACACAGCGCTACGATGGTGCAGGGATAAAGGGCTAAACCTAAACCCTGGAAAAACCAAGCTAGTGTTATTCACAAACAAGAGAAAGATTGACAGTATGATTCCACTGAGAATCGATAACGAAAATCTAGCGGTGGTCAATGAAATAAAATATCTGGGGGTAATCCTAGATAGAAATCTGAACTACAAAGCCCACGTTAAAGAGATCTGCACAAAATCAAAATGTGCCCTAGTGCAATGCAGGAGAGCGGTAGGAAGAACCTGGGGCATGAAACCAAATGTGGTTCATTGGATCTACAAGGCCATAGTACTACCAAGAATACTATATGGAGCCTTAGTGTGGTGGCACAAGGCACAATTAGGAACGAACAGGAAAGAACTTACAAAAGTACAGAGATTAGCCAGCATCATGATATCGAGTGCCATGAAAACAACACCAACGGCGGCTCTAGGGATGATACTCGGCCTCAACCCAGTTGATCTCACGATCAAGAAGAAAGCGACTGAACAATGGTTCAAGCTAAAGAGCAACAAACTATGGAAGGGAGGGCACTATGACAAAGGTCATGCCGAGATAGCAAAACAGTACGAAGAAAATCTATCCGTGATTATATCAAACAATGATTTGATAAAGAAGGAGAGAAACTTCGACAAGAAATACAGGATAAGCATAGGCTCGAGAGATAACTGGAACATTGACATCGACCACCCAAAAACAACGATGGTCGGCTACACAGATGGATCCAGGAAGGAATCGACAAAGCTGTCAGGGGCTGGCGTATATATTAGCCATCCAACTAAAATGAAAGCATCGTTCAATCTAGGCAGATTCTCCAGCGTATTCCAATCGGAGATATTCGCAATACGAGAATGTGCCAACATGATTAAACAAAACATCATTAGCGCACATCGGATTGAGAAGGCAGTCATATACAGTGACAGCCAAGCGGCACTGAAGGCCCTCAGTAAGAGGGAGACTACCTCAGCACTGGTCAAAGAATGCAAAAACACCCTGCAAGATCTAGCAGACCAGACTGAGTTAGAAATTGCCTGGGTACCCGGACATGAGGGAAATGCGGGCAATGAAGAAGCAGATAGATTGGCGAGAGAAGGTGCCGATGAGACATTCATAGGCCCTGAGCCGAGACTGCCAATAGCACACAGCATAACAAAAAATGTTATAACCTTGAAAATAAACAAAGAAACGAACCAAAGATGGAATGACATGAAGAGCTGCAGACAGTCGAAATTCTTCATCTCGACGCTTGACAGCAAGAAGACTAAAGAGTTGCTTAAACTAAATAGGAACAACATCAGAACAGTTGTAGGAATATTGACGGGACACTGCCCACTCAATAGACACCTGTCAATAATGAAGCTAACAGAGGACCCTCTATGCCCTAAGTGCAAAGAGAAAGAAGAAACCAGTCTGCACTTCATAACGGAATGCCCTGCATTTGCATACGCAAGATGGGAGCTGTTTGGAGCGGACGAGCTGAAGAAGGAAGATTTAGCATATCTAACTATAAGTCAGCTAAGTAGTTTTTGTAGATCAACACGTAGGTTTGAGGGGGTGACACCAGAGGGGCAATTGGTAACCCGTCCCCACATCTAATCCCAGAGGCGAGCCTGGGGAATTGGGTGAAATGGTCCCGCTGATGAGGACTGATCGCCCGTCTGGCCTTGCTGGTGTCCCCACCCTTAAATAATAATAATAATAGTGGCACCGACAGACGTTGTCCTGTACAAAATATTTTTTTTGTGAATCTAAACCATCCTCGAATCCCCTTGAACTCACACAAAAAAATTCATCAAAATAGGTCCAGCCGTCTAGGAGGAGTTCAGTAACATACACACGCACACAAGAAATATATATATATATATATATATATATATATATATATATATATTTAACGGGCTAGGCCCACCACTCGTTCCCACCGCTGCTACTCCTGTATGCACTAAATGACCCTTTGATACGATCTCAGGGAGCCCGAGGGATACGTTAAAAACTGCCTTGGGACCCGCAACGAATTTAATCAGAAGTATTCAGGAGGAGTAGGAAAAATTTCCAGTTTCCCTCCCCGGAGAAAGAGACAGTACAAGAATTCAATGACTAACAAAAGTCAAGAAAAGACAGCAGCCGGGGGAAGCCCAGCTGCAATGCACCACGGAGATTTTTTTTAATATATCTGCATATATATAGAAATATCTGCATAGTATGTTTAATAAAATGTACATCAACTATGTATATCAACTATGAGTTATTATGTATAACTTAGTGATTATAGAGAAATATAATATGTATAATATAAGAAATATATATATATATATATATATATATATATATATATATATATATATATATATATATACCTCACCCCATCGTTCTGTCCCGACATTGGGAGGGGTTGTTCTGCGGTGCGGGACAACCCCTCTGTGGAGGGGGCGTCAGTCCCGCAGGGGACTGTCGCCCCTGTCGAGGTGCCCTGTTTGCTCAACAGATCCGGGGCACCTCACCAAAGGCGGCATTGGTGGCACTCGCCGGGTTTTAGTGGATAGAGCTGCGTCCACTTACCAGCCTTCGGACGCAGCGAGTCCCACAGTGGAGAGGCCCACTCCCCCGCGGGATGCCTCAGAGCATTTCCTGGCGTTAAAGAAAAAAATAAAAAAGGTGTTACGTTACAAACAAACTAACATTTGTATTTTTAATAATAATCGTTCAAATAGCTATAAAACTTAATAACTTTTAGTTGTTTTGATAAAATATACGAATATATAGCGTTTTCTTAAAGAGGAATTACCTATATTGTTTTCGAGAATTTAGGCTATAATAACCAAGACAACAAATGAGTCAATCATCGTCGTGTCCAAAAATCTAGCAGCACGTAATTAGTGATGGATACAAAAAAATAAAAGACTGAGAATTGAAAAAAAAAACAATGGAACATAATGGCTGAAAAGGTTATTGTTTTCTTGATGTGCATGAGAATAAAATAATAGGTATTATATGTCAATATAATAATGATTATTATCATTTCACCAACATCTTCAAAACAAATCTCCATTTTGCTTTTATTATCAGGAATAAATAAAGCAAGGTGTGGGGTGAGTGGTATACGGCGGGTGACCCAGTAATTCACCAAATAGTCGATAGTTTGCTTGGCGGTGTGCAACGAGCCGTTGTCGTGGCGAAGGAGGATCCTGCTGCGAGATCGTTTCCATCGAACTTTTTCCAAGACAAGTGGCAAACAATTATTAGTGTACCACTCTGCAGTAACAGTTTTAGATCCTCTTAAAGTAGTCCTTCCGAAAAACGAGGCCGCCATCTTTTTTCCATGCTTCGATCTCTTTTCACTTTTGTTGGCCACTCCTCTGATGGAAACACTCACTCAGCAGTCTACCTTTTAGTTTCAGGTTAAGAACAGTAAATTCTGATTTCGTCACCAGTTAGTATGTCGAACACGGAAACTTTTAACCATCTCCCGATGCGACAGGAGCTTTTGGGCCTCTGTCAAATTATGAGGGCACAATGCTACTACACTGACTAAGGGTGCACACGACTCACCCCTACCTAAGCTTGTCCGAATCTGCTGATGGTAGATAGTAATCAGTCCTTTGTCAGTCTCCATCATACGCCGCACAACACTGATATTGTCTTCAGTCGTCACTATAAAAAGGCCGTCTGGCACGCAGATCATCGGTAAGATTAGTGCGACTGCCGCCTACGTTTAAACTCACTAAACCAGCAAACTGTAACAGTGGCATGAGATGGGGCTTCATTGTGAAAGGCCAATCGAAGTTTATCATAACATTCTCATTGAATAAAATGACATCGACAGTAATTATAAAAAAAATATCATTCTAATACATTTAACGTATTATGAATATACATTATTGATTATGAATTAATCCCTCTAAAATTACTTAAAGCGAACTATTATTTCTAACCATTTTCTAACTATATTAAGTACGATAGTCTATACCTATACCTATAGGTATAGACTATCGTTTCTCGTTAAGAGGAAGCATCGGAGTAATTCCTAAACGAATTAAAACATAAGCTGGTGACCTAATAATAGTTCATGATAAAAACCTTATTTTGTTAGTTTTCAATACATGATTAGGTAACTTTTGTAAAAGAGAAAAAAATATCAAGCATACCTACCTCTTTTTAAAAAGAGATTCACGAGATACAGATAGAAGGAATGTCTCCAATTATCGTTTTTCATCATCATCATCATCATCAGCCTCTATCCGTCCACTGCTGAACATAGGCCTCCCTCAATGAACGCCAAAATGGCCGATCCCTTGCCACTCGCATCCAACACGGACCGGCCACCGCACGGAGATCGTCTTCCCACCTAGTCAATGGCCGACCAACACTTCGTCTACCTAAACGTGGCCTCCACTCTAGAACCTTATCGTTTTTAACTCAATAGAATAACAATAACTATTTTATCCTTTACGTCCTTTAGTTATAAGCTCGCGCGCGTATGGAGAGCCTCTCCCCGCTCAGGACGCTCAGTCCCCTCTGGCGCGTGTCTGGTATTAGAATTATTGTTTGACAATGCGTCGCATTAACAGAGCCCCGTTTCCAGCAGTGTACGATAATCATGATTCACTTTCAAAGTTTGTCAAATTATATAACAATCATGGTGAAAAACAAAAACTGTGAAGTTCTACGACCTGTCAGTAATTCTTATCCTAAGTCAGTACTTAGGATAAGAATTACTGACAGGTATCTTTCAGTAAAGAATAATATAAAAATTGCATTTTCATTAAGTGAATTGTAGTTTATACAATAATGTCAAGGTTATGCCGACATCACTGTTATAAAATTAAACACGACACATTAGGCACGCGAATACAATTGCGATTTAATATATTACAATATTTATGAGTTGTGCCGAAGTGAAGATGACAATATAATAAAAATATAATTATTAGCAAGACGTACCTTTTTTGTTTCAAGTACAATAACGCATCTATAAATTGGATAGTCAATGTAGCCAATACTCGGAAATCTGTTGAACCATGGAACTAGTTATGGCCTATGGGAGGAATAATACAAGCCAGTTCTCTCGAGGGTGATTGACTTTGTAAATTTGGGGTCATGATTGACACAGCGTTAAAGAAAAATTCAATGTGAACTTACATTCATGTTCAAGATTTACCAAAAAAGAAGGTTAATAAGTTAATAGAGTTTTGGTAAAGGCCGCATTCGGGAAAAGGGATCGGTCGATCTTGATTGGATAACGTATTGATGATAATGATGATGATGTCGTTGTTGGATTCCAATGGCCCCCATCTTGGAGTTCTTGGCCATTAAAATGGCCTATATATCAAGCTGATGATGATCATGGATGACTCGGCTCGATGAGTCGTGTCTCTACTATATTTGAAAAGAGACTATTAGTCCCGCATCATAAATAAATATCTTATATTATAGGCCTGTCTCGGCGTCAATGAGGACGACATGAATATCAAGTATCGTAACAATGGTGGTGGGCCATACATGTACATACTTGACAAGTACAAGTGTATACATAAGGTCAAATAACATTCACCATACAGTCGACGATCCGCGATGACAACTCAGGCTCAGAAACTAGAAATATATTAGAATTTGAGTCACCAAAAATTTACATTAATATGCTACTGCAATGTTTTTATGTTAGATAGGCAAACATAAACAAGTAAACCTGAAACTAGCCCAGGCTCTCATTCACGCGTTGCCTATCCTGAGACGTCAATGAGTCTCGGTGCCAGTAATTACACTGCCTGTTCTGCCCTTCTTTCAGAAACACAGCAAAGCAGCTATGAAACAATCACGATTGGTACACACACAGAAGCTTCAGCTGGGAGCGCGGCAAGCGTATCCCTTCCACCGGTGAAACGCGCAACATAAGTATGCTAAAACTTGCTATCTCGCTCTTATCCCATCAATCACACAATAGCAAATCACAATACAATAATAAGATACACATAAATATAGCCGTAAAAAGAACAATAGATGACGTCACAAGGATAATAATTTTGTCGCAAAAAAAAACTTCGCATAAAAAGTTAGGCAAATAATTGCCTGTCATTACCTTATTAGCGATCGTAGCTCGAACGATCTTGCAATATCATTCTTCACCACCTAAAAGAATGTTTATGTAAAGTTTTAATGACAAATGCATTCGCAATGTATGCAAAATAACGCAATTTCTACAATCGCTAGCTATTGAAAACGTGATGAAGATATAATATTCAGTGGAAACTAATTCTAGAGAGTTCTAGATGTATTAAGCGTCACTTTGTATTTCGTCCATCGAATACTAGGTAGCCATGTTTATAAATTCTACATGCGTATGTTAAGCCTTGGAACTATTATGTTAGTTGAAAGGATTTGGTGGAAAAGCGTAATTAAATTTGTACCTAAATAAATTACTAAATCCTCAACTTAATATAATTATTTAGAAATTTATTACGTTAATAATATTACTTGTATGAGGCTGTATATGAAAATATAATATAATAATATGTACGTATTTTTATCCGTATTAGATTCCGCTTAAGATTTTATAAAAGGGGTATTTACCGACAGGTATAAACTAAAATTAATATCCACACAAATTAATGTAATCAAATAAATCAATCTTTATAAATATAGAACGACGTGTATTCTTATTGGTGTATTTTAATTTTATTTTTCTGGTATGGACCGGAAAATTTCGACGAATAGGTACATTTAATACTTGCAATCTTAATATTCTGTTGAGATTCCTACATTCCACTGTTTTGAGAGTTTTGACTGAATATATGGATGTCAAAAAAGCAATGTTATATTAAAATGGTATATCGCACGAGCCTAAGTCAAAGTGCTTTATCATCGTCATCGTCATCATCATCAGCCTCAATCCGTCCACTGCTGAACATATATATTATATAATATAATATTTTATAATAATTGGATACGTAAAATTCAATCATTGAATAGGTTATAGAATATAAATATTAATAATAATGTTAGGAATACCTAACATTCAAGGAATACCTTGAGAGAGATCTCCAGCAGTAATATTATATAAATGACTGTTAAAATGATTTAAAACGTGATATTATTTAGTGTTTTTCACTTTTATTTCGCGGAGCTCTATACATATTTTTATTTCCTATTGTCTACAAATGCCGTGTTCACTTGAGTACATTCGTAGTCGACACCGACATATTGAGGAGGTCCACTAAACTGAATTGAAAATCGTGGCAAATACTGTTTTAAATACTTTTATTTCAAAATGAGATGGCGTTGACGGCGATGCTTATAAATTACACTTAGTAACCCACATTTTTCGTAGTTGTAAAATATTTTGACATTCAAATGTATCATGCGGGTGAGTATTACACAACTAGAACTAACATTATATTTGAATTTCAGGCATTGTATAATTTACATATGAGAATACGATGACTGAAACGCTTACTATGTGCTACAACTCTATTATAAAGTTCTTTTTAGGACTTTATTATATTTATATATAAATTTCCTATCGACAACAAACGAGAATTCGTTTCATATTGACGTGCACGGCAAGACCTAGGCTAATCCTATTTGCGTCTTGGCCTCACGTGTCTATGGCCTTTCTAGTGTTAGTAATACGCTTCTTTGTTAGCATTGGAAAATAAGCGTAAGTCAAAAGTGTTAGTACACCGAGTACTGAGTAGACACAAGAAAGTATTTTGGTTCACCATTACAATATATATTTATTATATAACAAATACTTAAAAAGAAATGTACAACCTACTTTAAGACTGTAACAAATCACGTACAAGCATAAACGAGGAAGCATACGATCACGTCAAAATGCAAACGAAGAAATTTCGCAGAAGCAATGTTATGAATAGACTTGCAGAAATCTACGGCAATCGCAGAAGTATAAAATGTGTTATTCCTTAACAATAACAATAATAAGCAACATATTTTGCAGTCACACACGACAAACAGGTTTTGCAATATGCAGTATGTATACAAAACACCTTTCGACAAAAACTATTAACCTTTTAAATATTAAAAACACCTTAATTATACACAAACAATATGAAATAATTAAGCTAAAATAAAAACAAATATTACGTGGATGATTCAAACGAAGAAAAATAAGTTGTAATGGTGTTTTCGTTATCAGTTAGGTTTCATGAACCATGTGCAGTAAAGCGTAAAATTATGACTTATATTATATTAAGATGTTAGTACAACAATCGTAATGAAGTACTCAAAAAATGTAGCCGAGAAGATTTGAAAATTCAGTGAGGATATTTTGATGTATGGATACTGTGCCACCATCAAGTAGTCGATTAAAGTCACTTGGCAGCCACTTTAATTACCGTATTTTATTTACATGTATGTAGTATGTACAAAGAGGAGGTAAGGAAAGGCTGACCAACTGGTCAGCCTTTTTGATATTATTTCATTTTAATATCTATTGGTACTAATATAAGTATATTTTTTCGAACAGTTTAATGACCAAATATAGATGATGAATGAAGGTTGAAAGAATATTCCTCTAAGAAGCTTTTTACGTTGAAATCGAGATTCAAGACGGTAATTTGAGTATATAATAAGCTGCTTTATTTGCTTTTGTTCATTCATACAATGATTGACATTGTATACTTACTTTCGTATACTTTTGCTTATAATTTCAATGGTCTATTTTTTACTAAAATAGCTAATATTGGATTATATACGAATGACGTAGTCATTATAGAATATTTATCAATGCTTTTTATAATTTTTTTTTTTCGTACAAGTTAAAAAAAATTGGTCGACTGTACGTCCAATATAAGTGAAATATATAAAAATTCATCATTAGGTATTAAAAATCTATAAGAAAATATGGAATAAAAGACACCGTCGTACCGTTTGTCGTCACGAAATTCGAGTCGATTTTACTCCCAACACGCGCCAATTGATGTTACATATAAAAAAATTATCCTTCGATTGATTTGTATGCTGGAGTTCGAATAAAAAAAGAAATCGATACATTTATAATAAGAATTTCATGCAATTTATGCAATATATTAAAGAGATCTCCTAAGATTGTCTATAAAACTGATAATTAACATATTATATGAATACTTAATGTCAATTTATTTATATTATACATTTTAGGATGTAAGAAAAAGGCATTCTATTGATGCTAATTGAACTATATTTATGTATAAAATTCCGGGGATATAAGGAAATCGAGATGGTTATATTGATACTATAATGGGAATACAAGAGATGTAACGTTGGCTACTTTTTATTCCGGGATATAACATTGGAATAACTAATTTTACTATTTAAAATACATACACTGGTGAGTTTGCACAAGAGCGAAATGTAATACATAAATTTACTCAAAACATATTCATACGATCTTATTAGAACTAATTAACCAAAACAATTAGGCGCATGACAGTGATGAATGACTGTCCGAACTTCTCCTTCGCCCCGCGCTTTCCCTAGCGTGGAGATGCGCGAGGTGATTGAGGGGTTAGGGGAGGTCGCTGTCATGCGCCTAAATGTTTTGGTCCCTGATGAAATCTGAATATTAATTATTACCATTTCTTAGTACCTAACAGTCAATGGACAATCTACTATTTTAATGTTAAGAGAAGTTTTATTAAGTACTGTTTCTTTTTAATATTTTCGTTGTTCCTAGTCGACTATATGTTATCTGAAAGGTCGGGTAAATACATATTGCAATTACATCACCGAGAAAATATTAATAAGACAAACCATCCTTACATTTTTTGTCATTTTCTAGACAGAAAAGTGCATAAGTTTGGCATTACAATGCTGTTTTACAGCGAACCGATCAGTCGTTCGCACTTTGCAGTAAAAACAGAAACGCTCTCACTGTCTATAGCAACTGTTACATAATTTCAGTGAACAGAAAATTATTCATAATGCTTAATGTGTGTTTCCGCTCTGTTTATTAAGACGCCAAGTATCAAATTATTACGTATTGTAACTGAATGTTCTCGGATTTTATATACCGACTAAACTATTGACCGGTTTAAATAGTTATAGCCCCGATGCAAAAAGATGGTTATAAGATGACCGCGAAGTGTTACTATGTGTCTATGACACCATAGTTCTCAAATGGCTGAACCGTTTTAGGTGAAAAATAAAGCAGGTTAGACTTGTTTTATAAAAATCGGTCCAGCCGTTTGAAGGTCACCTCGTTTGTTATAGCGTTGGTTTTTAATATAACTTTTTTTTTTTAATTTACAGGCTAGTGAGAATATTTAGTATGGGGGTACAAAAATATTTAGAAATGTTTACATTTGTCTAGCTGTTGTAGCTAGACAAATGTAGGATTGATGATATAGCATAAACCACTTCACTGAATGGATAAGAAGATTCCTGATCAATACAAAACAATATTTAATAATTATAGCCTGGCCAGGAATATATTATAAACCCTGCGTGGTGTCGCCACTGCATATTTTTTATGTCAACACATTGTATCGTCCATACAGAAATTAGTTATGAAAGTTTTCGCAATATAGCGAGGGTTTTTATTTTTCTGGTCAGGCTATACATCATATTATGGCATCAGCTGTAATGGTTGATGACGTCAATAATACAGTAGACCCAAGCAGGTCAACCCACTTCATTTGAAATTTTTTTTTTTTTACTTCTATAGCCTTGGGGAATGTCCTTGTAAAATTGCAATGTAAAAATCTTATTAAACCACGTAAAAATACAGCACAATAAACTTATAACTTATACAGTATGTCTCAAATAACTTGTAATTTTTTACTCACTTATATCCAAAACTATGTTTTATTAAGAAGGAAAGATTGTTTTTTCAACTGAGGGGTAAATGAAACTGCGGAACAGGTAGTGCGAAGAAAACTTGGGGTTACTATGTCGACCTAATGGGATAAGCATTATGAAATGATCACTGCTATGGGTAACCGCTGTTTCATAATAGACTGAGTTGGTTTCGCTTACACCGCCATATTATGAAGCAACTGTTCAAATTAAATCCGTCACATTGTAATTGTTAAATAGCGTTTTTTATCGGCCTGAACCTCGAATTTAGGTTACAGTGTGTTGTGCACCTAATCATTCACAATGTTTCACATTATTTGTGCGTTTCTTTCTTTACTTTTTAAGACAAAACATGAATTGTTATAGGGCTTATAAAAGTAATCAATCTTTGCTATATCACAAACATAGTATATTGAAAATTTGGTAAAATGAAAAATAAATAGTGTTGGACCTCATTAAAACAAAGACAGTGGACAGTTACGGGTTATTGATGATGATTTTCGACATGACTTAGTTTTATTGTTTTATTACACACGTGCATATTGAAAGTGCATAAAAGCAGCTTGATAATGATGGAATCTTTGTTATATATACGTTAGAAGAATCTTAAAATATCTATATGAAATTAAATCCGCGTTACGTACTTAATTAACGCGTAAAAACGCTGTAATTTTCCTTTGGACAAAAAAAAATATTTTTTTAAATAATTTCCGCGATAAAAGGTAAAATAAGAAATTAAGTTTGAAAGACATTAATATTAAGACATATTATGTTATTCGTTTGATGATCGTGCTAACAAAAATACACAAGCCATGTCGCATGACGTGCGAAAGAATTTCATACTTGTCTTTACTTTACTAACCGCTCCAGGGATGCCGGCTGAGATGAACAGCGCCAGCGTGTCGGGCCAGGGCAGGAGCTTATACTGCTCCCACCACCTCTTCACAACGAGACTCACGTAGAAACCGAGCACGAAAGACATAGGAATAGACTCGCTCTGCGCGCCAAAGTACTGTCGAACTTTCTCGAATATCCTGCGAACAGAAGATTTTAACAACTTTGATCATCATTAATCATTAATACATAGTGTAAAAATATCTATATATGTCTGTTAGGTCCTCTATACGTAGGCAAATTCATCGGCTGAAGTCATCGGCAGTCGCATCCGGACGCATAGGGTGATTTGATCGTCTGTCGTAGGTATTCAACATAGATATATATATTTCTATGGTATTCAACGTCGACATGCGCCACAAATCCGTTTGATGTCGGTTTTTGTGACACGGATCAAAGGGTTTCAGCGCGAACGTTTGGCGTCCGATATAGGCACGCACGCAAGGGTACACACGTCGGCGGATGCATCTGCCGATGCGACTACATATAGAGGGTCTATATGAAATAGTTTAGTAATTAGTTGACGGGTTCTTTTTCGTTTTAAGAAAGGTCTCAACATCATCAATCAATAGTTGTTAATACACGGTGTAAAGGCGTCTGTCTGTATGCATAAAATAGTATAGTTTTAGTTGTCGTATATTGATGCGGTTCATATCATTGCACGTTTCATGGACGGTTCTCATGTACATGTTGACTCATAGAAGCAGACCAGTAAAGATATGTTTCTTTTTGAGAATGAAATATCGCAAAGTGACAGAATACTTTATGTATAAAAAATCGTTAACGATGTTTATGAAATTAAAAAGCTTCATGGTAAATATAATATGGGAAAGCCAAGGGTATTTTAAAACGCGTGCAGTCAAGACTCATAACGTAAATCTAAACTTACAAGAAAAACAACTAATCAAGACGTATTTTATTGGATAATAATAATATTCAATTTTATAGATTAATCTCGTGACATTGAGTTGTCTGAGATGATAGCCTCAGACTCGCCGAAACTTGTAGACAAATTATTATTTTTTATGTTAGTTGGATAGGCAAAGTGGCAGACGTTCCATATGATGGTAAGTGGTTGACGTCGCCCATGAACATAAACTAGTTTACCTGTAACTAGCCCAGACAACTCATTTATGTGTTGCCTATCCTGAGACATTGTGTCAGAGCCAGTAATTACACTGCCTGTCTTGGCCGTCTCTCCGAAACACAGCAAAGCTGTTTGAGAAGAGAAACAAGCAAGATGGTGGTACCCATGCAACCGGGAGTGCAGCACAGCGCTTCCCTCCCAAGTCCCACCAGTAAACTTGACTTGAAGTTGGATTGTTAGTTTTTAATACGCACTACGCATTTAGCTTAAATTTTAAAATATTTAATATAAGGTTATACAAAAATTCCAACCTTATAATAAAAGAGCTCGGGATGAGAAGTGATGGTTGAAAAGATGGATACATCTGGCCGGTCCGTGTTGGATGCGAGTGACAAGGGGTCGGTCGTCTTGGAGTTCTTTGAGAGAGGCCTATGTTCAGCAATGGACGGATAGAGGCTGATGATGATGATGAGGATGTTGATGAAATACATCCATAACATAGCAATATTTAAAAATAAAATATCTATGGGACTATGGAGGATATCTGAAATGCCATTAAACAACAACAAAACAGGCTTAACAAACAAGTAATAGAGAATTTAAATTATCCCACAGGAACCTATTTTTGGTACAAAAATACTAAGTAAATACGAATAAATAATTAATACTCTAATATGTTCTAGCTAGTCTGTACCTATGTGCGATAGAACAAACTTTCACACTAATACTTATATAGCAATTTTATATTTGTTTTATCGAATATATTAATCAAAATTGATGCAGTTTTATTTCCGTAAAATAAACCTTGCACGTCTTGTTGCCTGTACCTAATTTCATAATAAAATGAATTCTAGAGGCCATCAACAACGCCTTTAATTACATACTTCGAAGATATCCAAGGATTTTTATAATTGGATATTCGAATGACTAAGTTTGTTCAAATAATTATTGTATTTGTACTTGTATCTTATTACGTTCTTAGTATGGGCAAAAATATCATCTGTGAGCATGTAACCGGATAGAGTAGTAATGTGTCATAAAATTCTGAAAATGATCAGTGATTTGTCACTGTCGCAATAGCAATTCAAGCAATCCTTTATTATTATTTTTTTTCTCTAACGCCGAGAAATGCTCTAAGGCATCCCGCGGGAGAGTGTGTCTTCCCACGCGGGTATGTGGGACTCGCTGCGCCCGACAGCTGGTAAGTGGACGCAGCTCTACCCACTAAAACCCGGCGAGTGCCACCAATGCCGCCTTTGATGAGGTGCCCCGGATCTAGTAAACAAACAGGGCACCTCGACGGCAACCCGCAAGGGACCGACGCCACCTCCACAGAGGGGTTGTCCCGCACCACAGAACAAGCCCTCCCAACGTCGGGACAGTACAATGGGGTGAGGTTCCCATCCTCACCCCTTGCCCCCTGCTCTTCTGTCCCCTCTTCTTATAAGAGGGGTACAAAGAGCCCCCTCGGCCCAATTCACTTCACCCAAGGTGCTGGGCTCACCCTAGGTTACTGAGCCCCACCGCCACGACAAGGCCTGAACCATGGCGGGGAATTCAACCAATCCTCCATCAATGCCGATCATCCATCAATGGACATCAGTCGGCCAATCACAGCAGAACCGACGCAGCGTTGCAGCACAGGTGTAATTTGTTTTCATACAAAACACATAGCATTACCGCTCTATTCCAGTTATATGCTCCATGTCATCACTATATATAAAAATAACTAGAACTGCTTTATTAAGAAAATTATTTATTAAATAAAAACATAACCTTTTAGTACGCATAATAAGTAGGTAATTATGATCTTACTAAGGCGCAAATTGAAGCATTGATTTTATCCTTACTATACCTACTTATCAGTTATCAGTACAAGTGTCAGTTATTCCTCGAAAGGCTGTCCTTTATTTTTTTATACCTCACACGCGTGCAGTACGAGTTATTTGACTAGACAGATTATAAGACCGATTGAAGTTTGTTTCACAGATTTTGAATACCTAGTTATTCTATCTATAATACCTAGTAGATCGAATCTGACTAGATATGACGACGATACCCGCGCATTGGCCGGTCCTGGTCAGATGCGGGTGGGAGGGGTTCGGCCGTCTTGGCATTTATTTTTTATTTTTATGTAATCAGGGGGCAAACGAGTTGTCGGAGCATGACGGCTCCGACGCCCATGCATATTCGCACAACCAAGGCCACGCAGATGCGCTACCCTCCTTTTCCCTATCCACCCCAATGGGCTACCAGAAACTCACAAACCACACGAAACACGACAGCTATGTCACTTGACGCCGGTATTATGTGAGCGAGAGATACCACCTCGGTCGTGCCGGCCCAGTTCGGCTGCAATGCAACATATGGCACTACCTCTTACATTGGAAGAGCCATGTCCTGTAGTGAATGGATAAAGACTGAATATGATGATGTTATTGAAACACTTAAGGTTAAGGCGTAGGTATATCACGGGCGACGTGATATCAGGCCGTTAGTAATCTCGGGTGAATATGTCGCCAACGTTCGTGCGACTAAACGCGCTTAATTACAGGGCACCTCAATGTCTGTGTTCATGTGGGTAGTGTTATCGCATTTTACAATTCTATCATGATCAACAGCCTTTTTCGTTCCCCACCATGGTTCAGACCTTGACGTAGCGGTGGGGGTCAGTAGCCTAGGATGAGCCCAGCATCTTGGGCGAAGCTAATTCAGCCGAGGGGGCTCTTTGTCCCCCTGGTCTTTTGTCCCCTCTTCTTATAAGAGGGGACAAAAGAGCAGGAGGTAAGGGGCGAGGACGGGAATCTCACCCCATTGTACTGTCCCGAAGTTGGAAGGAGTTGTTCTGTGGTGCGGGACAACCCCTCTGTGGAGGTGGCGTCGATCCCTTACGGGACTGACTAGCCGTCGAGGTGCCCTGTTTGCTCATTAGATCCAAAGCACCTCACCAAAGGCGGCATTGGTGGCACTCGCCGGCTTTCAATGGGTAGAGCTCGTCCACTTGCAACCTTTCGGGCGCAGCGAGTCCCACATACCCGCGTGGGGAGACCCACTCCCCCGCGGGATGCCTCAGAGCATTTCCCGGCGTTAAAGAAAAAAGAAGCCTTTTTCGTCACTGCTGGACATGGCATCTTACAAGGAAATCGAGGCGACCGATCGGTACCTCGCGGCGCGCGTCTATAGACTTAAGGTTGTTAGGATGTTTATATAGATAGATAATGAAATTAATGTGTGAGATGGGCATTCTCTTTCAACATGTAATTTGATTCAACTTATAGAATTCCATGGTCGTTTATAGTATAGGATACGCATATAAAACGACCTTCACCGAGATGTTTATTTGATGAAACGTATTTTATATTTAATTTAATACGTCAATAAATATATTGCATATGGGTTGCCTAACAAATTTTAGTCCAGGGTATGTTTTAATTATTAATAAAAAAAAAACATTTTACCGGTATTATTAGATAAATTCTATACCAATCGAAAGTATGAAGCCCATAGAATATGCAAACGTTAGGTTGTCTATTCTTTTCCGGTCCGGTATAGATTTACCTGTTTATACTTGGCTACCCGATAGTGTGAATAATATTATTATATTATTTTCTAAAGAAGTAGAAGCCACTACAGTTGAAGACTTCACCGCTACATTTCAATACATATAACAAGCCAAAGTTTTCCATTAAATATATTGTTACGGAAAACAACGTGCTTACAATAGTAATATTATAAATGTGTTGTGGGAATGTAACTCACAAGAAAAAAACTAATGTAACTCACATTTTAATCTATATTTTAATATGAAAAAGAAATCTTGGTACGCTTTAAACTTCCACGCACGGAACATAATGAAATTAGAGGAACATTACGTACATGGTCGTATATAATTTGTTTTAAATGCAAAGACATTTTAGTTTTTATAAAAAAAATCAAAACGGTAATACTAATTCATGAATTGAGGAAGAACTTCTTTCCCTACAATACCACTATTAAACTTAAATTATATAAGACTATCGACCCGTCCTGGCTTCGCACGGGTAAACAATTTGTAGCCCTTTTTTTCTTTAACGCCGGGAAATGCTCTGAGGTATCCCGCGGGGGAGTGGGTCTCCCCACGCGGGTATGTGGGACTCGCTGCGCCCGACAGCTGGTAAGTGGACGCAGCTCTACCCACTAAAACCCGGCGAGTGCCACCAATGCCGCCTATGGTGAGGTGCCCCGGATCTAGTAAACAAACAGGGCACCTCGACGGCTAGTCATTCTCGCAAGAGACCGACGCCACCTCCACAGAGAGGTTGTCCCGCACCACAGAACAACCCCTCCCAACGTCGGGACAGTACAATGGGGTGAGGTTCCCATCCTCACCCTCCTCGGCCCAATTAGCTTCGCCCAAGGTGCAGCGGCTCACCCTAGAGTACTGAGCCCCACCGCCACGACAAGGCCTGAACCATGGTGGGGATTATTTTTATATGATTTAGGATAGCGAATGTTGAATGAATCAGAATCCGCTTATTAAAAAAACAAAAAAACGACCGTGTACCATTAATATTCCTCTAATTTCAAAACGGCAATTTCATAGGAAAACACCTAATATGTCTTTACCTATGAAATTGCCGTTTTGTATGAAAAAATTTAAACGAATTTTTTCCTGTATTTTATTTGTATTACGAGGGCGGCACTGAAAATTTCGGGAATCAAGGAAGTGACACAACATTACTATTTAAAAATATATTTATTGCTTTTCGAAATATTCTCCGCGAAATTTGACACATTTTTCCATACGATGGAGCCAATCATTGAAGCAACCATTCCATTCGGAAGTTGGGGTCTCCAAAATGGTCGTTTTGTAGGCGTCCACAGCTTCTTCAGGCGATGAAAATCTCTGACCACGCAATTTATTCTTTATTTAAGGGAAAGTATAGAAATTACGCACAGCATCAACGTTTTCTTGGGTGACTGCAGTTTTTGGACGACCTTGACGGGGATCATCACTGAGCTTGACACGTCCACGTTGAAATTCAGCAAACCAGCGATAAATTGTGGTTTTGGATGGGGCTTCATCACCAAATGCAGAAATCATTCGGTCAACACACTGTTTTTGTGTTAAACCACTTCGAAAGTCATAATAAATCATCTCTCTAGAATTTTCTCGAGTCAATTCCATTTTCTCAACGACTAAACAAGTTTGACAAGACCTTATGACAAGACCGAGAATATTTTTTTAAATAAATAAATGGTATTCGATTTTTAAAACCAAGGAGTTTTCAATTAAAAAGATTTTAATATGACAGGAACAGTGGAAATATTCCATTCCCGATACTTTTAGTGCAGCCTATGTAATCGAAGTAATCACCCATGCAATAAATGGATCTTTGCCAACGCAGTGTCAGTTTATTGATGCCCTTCTGAAAGAAATCTGCTGGACGGGAGGCAACAAATTCTTCAAAGGCATTTTGTACTGCCTCTCAGGTATTGAATTTTTTTCCCGCCAAGAAGTTATCCAAATTCTGGAAAAAGTATTAGTCTGTAGGCTCAAGGTCTGGTGAGTAGGGCGGATGACGGAGAGCTTCCAACCCCAGTTCTTGCAACTTGGAGACCGTCTGCTGTGCAGTATGAGGTCGCGCGTTGTCGTGCAGGTGCAGCGGAGACGAGCGATTGACCAATGCTATTTGGAGATGTGCCAGGTTCTCCATCATTGTGTTCAGTTTTTCACAGTAAACATCTGCAATAATGCTCACCCCGTTTGGTAAGAAGCTGTGATGAATCACACCGGCGCTAGACCACCAAACAGTGACCATCACTTTTCTAGGTGTAAGTTTTCGTTTAGGGCATTGTTTAGGTGCTGAACCAGGATCCAACCAACTTGCTGAGCGCTTGCGGTTATCAAACAGAATCCATTTTTCATCGCAGGTAACAATGCGGTTCAAAATTCCTTCATTTGTGTATCTGTTGAAGTAGTCTGTAGTGCACTGTGCAAGGCACGTCATTGAGTTCGTGGGGCACCCATTTGTCAAGCTTTTTTATCTTGCCAATTTGACGCAAATGGACTAATATTGTTTTGACGCTAACGTCGAAAGCTTCTGCTAATTCAGCCGTAGATTGTGTATCGTCTGCTTCCACAATCGCCTTTAATTCGTCATTGTCGACCAAAGTCTTCGGACGACCGCGAGGTTAATTTTTCAGGTCGAAATTTCCAGAACGGAAGCGAGCAAACCAATAACAGGTGGTGCGTTGGTTTGTCGTGCTAGCTCCGTAAACGTCGTTGATGTTGCGTGCCGCTTGTGCCGCGTTGCTGCCACGACGGTACTCATATTCCATAATTACTCGAATTTTTAACGTATCCATGATGACGAAAAACATTGAAATGCGATGAAAATGTAACACTAATCAATAAACAAATGAGTACTTTTGGAAAAAGAATTCCATGTTTTTAAAATCAAATTAATTTGAAATTAGAATCTTAGCTAAATAAAAATTATTTTGATTTGAAATGGCCAGTACTGCAGAACGGCAATTTCATAGGTGAAGACCTATTAATAAGCATATTATGTGTTAATTAATTATTCTAACACTAATCAACTCTATTCAAATTCGAATTCAAATAATTTATTTCAGACACAAGAGTCCATAGAGTGTTAATATCAAAGTGGTATCAAAGGTTCTTAATAACATAATTATATATACATAGGTAATATAGTACTAACTTTTGCCCGCAGCTTCGCCTGCGTTAACTAAGATTAACAACCGTATCCTGATTGATGATGATTATTTCTATAGCCCCTGTCACCTATGGTATCTCCTTAGATATTAGTTGAAACTTGAAATAGCCCATAAGACAAAAGGGTTTTGGAGTTAAAGTTGAAAGGAGAATAGACAAACGGTTCGTCTACCTTCAACTGGGAGGGACTAAGAAATCTAAAAAAAACTTTCCATAGAGCCATATATCTTTCTTTTTTGTGATATCGCAGGAAATGCTTTTTACGCATCTTTCGTACCTGGGAGTGTCCTACCCGTAAACTAAAACTACTGCGATCGCCTTCAGCCGCTTTTTGAGGGTCCCGGATCTGTATTCAACGGGATTACCTCAGCGACAGGCTGGCTCCGGCGAAGGAGAGCCATATCATAGCCAATACGATTGTATACTAAATCAAAAATAAAATACATTTTAAACCAGCACCGCGATAACAAGAAATTACAATGATGTTATAGAACCTTATTCGCCTGACTTGGAGAGGCTTCTCTGTAAGTAAACGCAGTTTTACATCAGTCAACAACAGAGTCCGAAGACTTTTGCGTACAATATAAATCAATTTTCGTTCTCAGACCGAACGATTATATAACGTATTTTAATTCAACAATTAGCGTGTTAACTAATCAATTAAATAAATTTGTTTATATTTTACATATTTTTAATTTATGTATTACCTAATATTTGTATGTGTATTCAATACTAGCTAAATAATAACTAAGCAACAGTAACTAGGTGGGAAGACGATCTCCGTGCGGTGGCCGGTCCATGTTGAATGCGAGTAGCAATTGGGATCGGCCGTCGTGGCGTTCATTGAGGGAGGCATAGGCCTCCCTCAATGTTCAGTTTCCCTCCCTCAATGATTAGTCTCTATCCGTCCCCTGCTGAACATAGGTTCAGCAGGGGACGGATAGAGACTAATGATGATGATGATGATGATGATGAACAGTAAAAATGTCTGTTGGTTAGTAATTTTTCAATAATCTCGTTATTAATACATATTGGAAGGAAGACTTTTTGACAAAAACGCAAATTTTGTAGAGCAATTTTCTTAAAATTTTATAAAAAAGATTAATATCCTAACTAATACATTTATGAGAATCGTCAAGGCGACATATTTTATCCTTGCTACGCTACCCCGGGTAGGTATTTTTTTTTATCCTTGCTACGCTACCCCGGGTAGGTATTTTTTTTTTCTTTTACGCCGGCAAATGCTCTGAGGCATCCCGCTTGGAAGTGTGTCTCCCTAGGCGGGTATGTGAAACTCGTTGCGCCCGAAAGGTGGGAAAGTGGACGCAGCTCTACCCACTTAAGCCCACAAAAACGCGCAGGGAGTGCCACCAATGCCACCTTTGGTGAGGTGCCCCGGATCTATTGAGCAAACAGGGCACCTCGACGGCTAGTCAGTCCTTAAAGGGACCGACGCCACCTCCACAGAGGGGTTGTCCCGCACCACAGAACAACCCCTGTCCCAACGTCGGGACAGTGCAATGGGGTTAGGTTCCCATCCTCGCCCCTTGTCGCCGAGCTCTTTTGTCCTCTCTTCTTATAAGAGGGGTACAAATAGCACCTCCATCGGCTAAATTAGCTTCGCCCAAGGTGTTCGGCACACCCTAGGCTACGGAGCCCCACCGCCACGACAAGGCTTGAACAATGGTGGGGACCCCTGGTAGCTACTCAATCAAGATTTTTTGTAAAGCAAGTCGGGCGTCTCAGCAAAATAAAGCTAAACGCAGAAAATTAGGTTAGTAGGTACTAATATATTGCAAAAATGAACCAGGGATCTCGGACTAGGAGCCTTCTACAAATTATCAAGACAACGAAAAGAGGTGAAATATTAATGTAAGTAAATTAGATATCTAATGAAAGCATCCTTGAATAAAATTGACCTGACCTGAACCTTTTCTCAATCTTATGAACGAGTATTGAAAAACAGCAAACAAGTGACTAACCATTGTTTTCGCCTTAAAGTTAAATTCTCTTAAACCTAAATGTTTTCTTTAGAAATAAAAAAAATACTTCTGAATTTGAGTGAGCTGAGGTGTTAGTTTTTTTATTATATCATAGGAGGGTAAATGAGCAATCGGAGCCTTTTGTAACTACCGACGCCCATGAACTTCCGCACAATAGGTTATGCAGATTGGTTGCCCTCTTTTTTCCGGGTTTTCGGGTTCGATCCTGACCCCCCTTAGAAATAGGTTTTTCTAAGTTTCTAGGTGCACCTGAACATGAGACCACCGATTAACGAATTTCCACATTTTCCTTCACAGGTGAGCACCTGTGAAGGAAACATCGTTAGGTTAGGTTAGGTTAGCAGCCTGCATGCCTGATGAGATTAAAAGTCTTTGAATGTGTGTGAAGTTCACCAACCCGCATTGGGCCAGTGCATCGGTGAACTATGGTCCAACACCCTCCTCGCCAGATTTCGAGGAGGAAACCCGTGCCCAGGAGTGGGACATATAAGGGTTGATATTATTATTATATTAATCATAGTTGAAATTAAGTGGGCTATTGATCAAAGATCAATAGGAAAGTTATAAAAGAATTACGACTAAAGCTCATTTTTAGCTGAGTAATTCTGTTTTTCGTATTTTATATCATTGATTGGCCTAAGTCCGTCAGTTGCAGACGATTCCAACAGTGTCAGCAAAACCCGTGGTATTTTCCACGAAGCTGAGCTGATGAGGGTGTCCTCTCCTCAGACCGACACTGTGCCGCCTAGGACACAACGCAGAGTTGCCTAAGCTCTGCGCCACCCTTTCGACCTCACTGGCTGGGCCCACATGAACGACGGGTCGATACGTGCGGACCCAGTTCAGCTGCAGACATCTTTCACATGTTAGGGCTATGCCACGAATGCCTAACGCAGATCCCATTCCGGGTTTCCTTCTCCAAGTCCCTGATGGTTTTGGGCTACGTTTACCCTTCATTTTTATATCATTTAGCATGTGTAAAATTCCTCTCTTGGGTGGATTAGGAAAGTCATGTCTCTGAGTCGAGTATATTGTAGGCCAACTATCTCGCCTATTACTAGGCTAGGTAATTCTAACACTATTTTTGCCTATGCCTAATTTATTTATATCGGATGTACATTTTTTTTTAATTTAAAATTCTCTCTAGTGATAGTTCTTAGACAAGTTTTGTTATAATTGGATCAGCGGTTTCAAGGTCATAAGCCTTTTTTTATTGCGTAGGTTTATTTTAAGTTTACAGATAAGACCCCCACGAAGGTTCGAGCGTGGCGGTGGAGCTCAGTAACCTAGGGTGAGCCGCTGCACCTGGGGTGAAGCGAATTGGGCCGAGGGGGCTCTTTGTTTTCTTATAAGAAGAGGGGACAAAAGAGCAGAGGGCAAGGGGCGAGGATGGGAACCTCATCCCATTGTACTGTCCCGACGTTGGGAGGGTTTGTTCTGTGGTGCGGGACAACCCCTCTGTGGAGGTGGCGTCGGTCCCTTGCGGGACTGACTAGCCGTCGAGGTGCCCTGTTTGTTTACTAGATCCGGGGCACCTCACCATAGGCGGCATTGGTGGCACTCGCCGGGTTTTAGTGGGTAGAGCTGCGTCCACTTACCAGCTGTCGGGCGCAGCGAGTCCCACATACTCGCGTGGGGAGACCCACTCCCCCACGGGATGCCTCAGAGCATTTGCCGGCGTTAAGAAAAAAAAAAGGTTTGAAGATAAGACAATTTGTAGGTAAGCGTTTTATATCATCTTCATCGAATATTTATCTAGCACTGAGGGGATATTAAGAAATTAACATCGTTTTTTAAGTATAGCCTTAAAAATAAGTACCCACTGCATGGAAACAGGCTCGAGTGAAATTTTATACAGTCGATTCTGTGATTCTTATGTCGCATATGTGCGTAGGCGGTGTATGAGCAAACACCTCACGTTTCGTTGGACGTATGTAAATCCTGTCGTCACTTCATGCCCAGGTGGTAATTAGTTTGACATACTCATTAATACTTACATATACTTATATTATTCTTACATATACTTATATTAATACGTTCGTTTAAAACACCTCTTCAATCGTTGTCTTCGAAGTTTTATCTATGGACATACAATATAGTATATGCAGCTTATCTTAAACTAGGAGGCTCCTTGCTCTCTTTGCTTATTTTTTTTTAATGTAGAGAGAAAAAAATACATAAAACTACTACTATACCATCATATAAACCCGACTTTTACCTACACATAATTTGGCACCAAGAAATCCACCATTTTTAAGGGCCTCTTATCCTAAATTGTTGTTTCTAGATCGAGGTGTTTTCATAGAAGTCGTCATTTTAAAATAATAATAAAAAATAGGGTATAGATACATCTTTGATCTAGGGATTTTTTTGGATAAAAATACAATATTTAACATTTTACATAATCAAAAAAAATTCTAAAGTAACGTCGATTTTAAAAGCAAATTGAGTAGTATGAGACTTCGGGTAACTCAATTTTAATGAAACTTTTACGTTTAAATTACTAAACGGGGATGACGTGGAAATGATTGGATAGATCTATATTATGTCACTTCAAAAATTTTTGAAAAATAAAAAACGATAAAAATGGCTCTCGCGCATCGCACCACGTCGCGCCAGTACCCAGCCGGGCGTCATCGAAGTAGGACCTGTGCCGCTTTTGCTCATGACTACGTTGTTACCGCGCATTTTATATTATTACGTCTAAATAAATAAGACGACACAGTGTAAATAATATAGCTACTTAATACTTACTAACAATTGTTGTTCTTAGTTGTAATTAGTTTGCAATACAAAACCTTTAATTAGTGTAAATAAATAGATACTTGAGTTTGTGTAGTACCTAGTTATTTAATTGAAATGGCGAATAAAAAAAAGTAAAATAAGGAAAAAGAATCTTAATACAGTTTGATCACAAACTAGCTGTTGCCCGCAGCTTCGCCCGCGTTAACTTAGATATACAACCATATACGCATTGATGATAATTATTTATCTATGGACGGGCGTAGGACTTTATTTTATAATATGTAGTGATTAATACCGTATTTTTGTGAATAGCTTTTACATTACCGCTTTATAATTGGCAATTTTTTAAAGTATTAAAATGGATATAGGTAGTATGTTATATTTAACTAATGTAGACATAATATTATGCCATCGCGGACTTTTCAGTAGGTATGCATATTTAGGATACACAATTCTACCATACATTGATGCAATAATAATTAATTCGGAATCGGGCCCGGCTAAGGTGTATAATAATGTAGTACATTATTTTGATCCATCTGTTAGGGTTCATCCAGCGTTTGCAATGTAAGTGCAAAAAATGTTCTTATTTATGACATCACATCAGAAACTTCTAAAATTATAAGTGTTTATCTACTATATTATGCATGTACCTATTACCTTCCTCTTGAATCATTCTATCTATTAAAAAAACCGCATCAAAATCCGTTGTGTAGTTTTAAAGATGTAAGTATACATACAGTCAGACGCGGGAAGTGACTTTGCTTTATAGTTTATACTATGTAGTGATGTCTTCTTCCAGAAATTGTTAACACTTGAAGAATTCAAATTGTCCGACAATAAAGAAAATGAGGAACCTTCATCACAAAATATTTCTGATTTGCAGTCATTTCCTAGCCCCCTACCCACAGGGCAGTGTCGTGAGGACTATGGCCTAGAGCCTCTTCTCAGAGGAGACCCGTGCCTAACATTAATCGATGATGTATGGGTCGATGAAAATGAACCTGGATCTAGCATACGACAACTAAATTTTGTTGAATTTTAAAACAATTAAAACAATTAATATAGTATAAAAGAATATGTTTGTCTACAATTTTTTAATCTCCTACAAGTATTCTTAGAATGATTGATTTTTTTTATAGCTTAGGCCTTAGGTGGACAAACGAGCATTCGGAGCCTTAGATGACTACCGACTCCCATAATAATAATAATATCTAAGGACGCTTTTTGCACCACGTCAATCTGGTCCCGTGGTAAGTTCTCGAAGAACTTGTGTTACCAGTACCAGACAATGGAAATATAATTAATATTTTATACTATACACATATTTAAGGTTTTTTATTTATAATACACATATTTAATACACATCCATGAACCAGGAACACAGAAAACTTTTTGTTCCCTGGCGGGATTCGAACCCGCAACCTCCGGCTTGAACGCTAACGCGCTAAAAATTGTGTCACAGAGGTCGTCCTCGTAAACGTTCACACAAGAGATAATGCAGATGCATTACCCTCCTTAACCCATCCCCTGCAATGGGACACCGGAAACTCATACACCGCAAGAAACGCGACAGCATAGGTGTCACTTGACGCCATTATCATGTGAACGAGAGGTACCCCTACGGTCGTGCCGGCCCAATTCGCATGCAAGCAGCATGGCACTACCTTTTAGACCTATGTAGCTAATTCATCCTTCCTAATCCTTACTAATATTATAAATGTGAAAGCATGGATGTTTGTTACGCTTTCACGCGAAAACTACTTAACCGATCATCATGAAACTTTGTACACATATTTTTGGAGGTATTAGAAGTAACATAGGATTTTATAAAGACATTTTATAAAATAAAAAAACTAAAGAGAGGTGTCAAGGGACACCCGGATGGATCGAAGTTCCTTTCGATTAATTAGTGAAGAAATAAAACTATCTTATCCTGCGCAGACGAAGTCGCTGGCACCAGCTAGTATTTCTATAAATCCAAAACTAGATAACTATAACAACAACAAGATTTTGTTATGCATAATTATTAATTATCACATCTAAGAATAATTCGAGCATAGTCAATCTACTGCATATTCGTATACTGTGGCGTGCTTGCCGGCCGTGGTAGGTCACCGGAGTTCATATAAAGACATCTCCCGCGCAACGCAAGTGCAAAGCGATTCGGTGCATTAAATACCTATAGTTTTGGGAGAAGGGGCCCTTAATGTATATGTCAATATTTCGTTCCGTTCTTCGAGAGATCCAAAGAAACAGACATAGTAGGTACCCTAAAACTCATACATAACTCTCTTGACGCAGTTTACATCGATATTACGACAGCATCCGATAGATATGCTCTTGAATAAACGCTGGTTCTCTCCGATGGCACTCGATGTTCGGATCAAATGATTGAATGATAACATAAGTTATTGACTAGTGGACGTGGGCTAGTTGGACGTTGAATACAAGAGTCCCGTAACTTATATGAATGAATGATGAATGATGAAAATGATATATTAATGTATACTAGTTATATGATTATTATTCTTCTCTTTTAAGGAAGGATGAGACGGCTGGTACCCCGCTACTCACATCCAAAACAACAACAAGAACACGCCTCTTCTAATAAACGTCAAGATGGCTGATGTCTAACTCGCATACACGAAACATTACCCTCCTTTTTTTCTTTTTCTCTGAGGCATCCCGCAGGGGAGTGGGTCTCCCCAGGCATGTGGCACTCGCTGCGCCTGAAAGCTGGTAAGTGGAAGCAGCTCTACCCACTAAAACTCGGCGAGTGCCACGAATGCCGCCTTTGGTGAGGTGCCCCGGATCTAATAAATAAACAGGGCACCTCAACGGCTAGTCAGTCCCGTAAGGGACCGACGCCACCTCCACAGAGGGATTTTCCCGCACCACAGAACAACCCCTCCCAACGTCGGGACAGTACAATCGGGTGAGGTTCCCGTCCTCGCCCCTTGCCCTCTGGGGTACAAAGGCCCCCCTCGGCTCAATTAGCTTCGCCCAAGGTGCAGCGGCTCACCCTAGGCTACTGAGCCCTACCGCCACGTCAAGGCCTGATTCTTTCCAGCCTTCCATATCTGATTCGCAGGATAAGGCCAGGCCCAGCAGTGGATATAAAGATAAATAATCCTCAAAATGTATAACTCTTCAATATACAGATATAACAGTTATGTCCTTGACATATAAGATACACAAACGCGTTTGAACCACGAGAAAATCGAGTTACAGTTCACAAACGACAAATGAGGACAAACTGACAAACTGATTCATATACAATTGGGTTTCCTGAATACATAAACGGTAAACGCGAAAACGACAATAGCGCGGTATTATACGTTTAGCAAATGATGGTTAATTTACAAAACATACGCTGAATCATACATAACGTTTTTCAGAGATCTTTAACTTTTTGTACAAATACAGCTTGAAAACCCACGACTCAATCCTTGACATAGGGAAAAGTTTTTGTCATTATCAACCTTTTCTTTGTTTCTTGACTTTCAAGTCGAGTGGTCAGGCTACTGAACACTTCACAGCTGTCGCGGGTTCAAATCTATTCAAGAGCAGATAATTTGTGTAAACATACATGTCGGCCTTTTGGCGACTATTGACGCCCATACAAATCCACACAACCAGATATTATGCTGATGCGTTACCCTCCTTCTCCCTATCCCACCCAATGAGCCACCGGAAACTAACAAGCCGCACGAAATGCGACAGCATAGCTGTCACTTCACGCTGGTATTATGGGAGCAGCATGGCACTGCCTCTTACAAATTACTTACCAACTCATCTGCTAGATTAACGTGGTGTGGCAGGTGGCTGTTAGTTAATGAATATTTAAAAAAATGATACGAGCTAGGCCCAGTACTCGTTCCCACCATTGCTACTTCTGTGTAATCAGGATCGACGACGGTAACCAAATAACTCTTTGATACAATCACATTGAATACACACAGGGAGGGATACGTGTAAAGTGCCTTGGGATCGCAACGAATTTAATCAAATTTCACGAGGAGTTGGAATATTTTTCAGCACTATATTTATGGTGAAATCTGGAAAATTGTCGCCAATCCAGCATTATATGAATGCTGAACATTGGCAATAGTATATACGTATGAATTAGTTCACAATGGTCAGTGATTATACAATCGATAGCGTTAAGCGTACCTTTGTTGTTGTTCCGTGAGAGCGAACCGATACAACAAGTTGATCGTGTAGTACAGTGTGAGGTATGCTAACAGCTCCCGCCATACCAACTTGTACACGCTGCCTCGCCATCTGTAACAGAGCAGAGTAGGATTATCATTTAGACTAAAAAATACACACAGACAATCGTTTCCTCGCGGTTTCATTTGCCTTAGTATTGAAAAAAAGGTTGTTCGTCACTAGTGACGAGACCCTGAAAGAAGAAAGAACAGAACAGAAAAAACTATTTAATTTTAAAATTCATAATTAATAAAAATCTAGAACAAAACACGGAGTAAGACCAAGTAACGACAGAGTAACGTGTAATACCGTTTGCATTTTCCGACAACATCAGATCAGTCAAAGTCATCAGTATTTGGGTCATGACATTTTATTTCTAACGTTAATTTATTATGGGCTAATAAGCCCTAATAAGCTAATATACCTAAAAAGCTACGATACAATGCTAAAAGTAGGGAAAATCCTAGCCTTGGTATCATTCAGGTCTAATTTGTTTAATTTTTTTATAATAGCATAAAACGGGAAACGAACAGTCGAAGCCTTTTAGCGAAGACCATCGACGCCTTTATATGTACATATATATGGCCCCCCTTTTCCCTCTCCCCCCAGAGGGCCACCGGAAACTCGCAAACCGCTCGAAACGCGACAGCATAGCTATCGTTTTATGCCGGATTATGTGAGTGAGAGGTACCACCCCAGTCGTGCCGGCCCAATTCGGCTGCAAAGCATCATGGCACTAACGATTATAACGAATTTTAGTTTGGTCTTCCTGGTATCCTCGAAAAGAAAGTTGTATAAAATTAAACTTGAATAAGTTTGAGTGCTGTACTCTGTGGCTGTACTTAAGGAACTAATTTATTGGAACACTTCTGGGGAATTATTTTAGGCAAGTAACATCATCACCGTCATTTTCAGACATCCCCTATTCACTTCTGGACATAATCCTCTTTCGATGCACGCCAATATAACAACACCTATAATAAGTGACATAATATATCTCAATAATTATGTTAACAACATTTGCCATTTAATTTATTTCATTTTCAATAATTAGTAAATGGTAGATACATCAAATACCACGTCCGACCGGTATAACGTGACGCAACTTGTTTGTTCGTTAAAACATTATATACATTAGCGGTCAACAGAAACTTAAACTAGAACCAAATATTAATAAACGTATCATAAAATATATTTTATTAATATGATAGCGATCACATATTTTTATTTTTCATAGAGATTTTTTTATTCTATCCATCTTGTATAAATCGCCATTAAATCGCTGCTAATAAAAACAAGCGAAACCGTGGATAGCAGCTTGTATTTTATATAATAAACGTTAAAATTGATGAACGTAAATATTTGTTTTAATGGATTAAAATTACGAAGGTTTTAATCCACCCAAAATAAAGCTTCCGTGAAAATACCCACTAGTCTGTTTACATGTTTTCGTTCGGAAAAATCCTGACTGTTAAACACCTACTCAATATCTAAAAATAATTATCCTGTCTGTATGTCAGTAAAGGCAGTTACGCACTCCATGCGTATACCTACGTCGAAATAACTTCCGAAGTAGCCGTAGAACTTTTGTCAATAGCTTACGCATTCGTGAATCTATCCGAAGATCCGACAAAAGAGCGCAGAAATCATAGTTTAATTCGTATGAGAAGAGTATCTAATGTGTTTTACTGATTTGGATTGGATGCAGTGTGTAACCACCCTAAGTTGTTAATATTAAACCCTCAATAACAAGGCGGTACCTCCGCAGACATATGCCTGCCTTGAACAACTTAAGTGCGTTTTCAAGGTAGTAAAATATTTTAGGTATCAAATATTTTATTGATTTCCATAACAAGGTAAAGGTTGTAAAGGTTAAGAAGAAGAAGGTAAATTATAAATATTTGACAAGCAAGTGACAAAAAAGAGACCTTAATAGAGACCCGACTTCACCCCTCTCAAATTCACATTCGTATGTATAATATTAGTAAGGATTGGGATTGGGATTGGGATAAGGATTGGGATTGGATTATAACTTGTAAGCTTCATGCAGTTCTTACGTACGTATTTTTATAATTAATTGTGTTTTTTTAATGAGTGATATTTTTTATTTCATAACCAGTCAAATGTTCGTTATACAGTAACAGTAGTAGTTTTAATATAGTGGCGAATAACTAGAAAAAAAATCGGTAGTGTGGTTTTGTGTGGTTTAGGTAAGACTTGTAAGAAACCAAACATTCTTACATAAACACCATTGGGTAAGTACAAACGTATTTTCTTATCAGAAAATGTCAATTGAGATAACACACTGATGCTTGAACAAGCTTCGTGTGAACTTGTAGGAGAGAAATAAATAAGTTCTCTTAGAATATTGAAAGCATATTATGAACTGGTCGTTAGACAGGAACTAATGTACTTATTTTCAATTCAAGTCATTTTAAGTATATTTTACATAATAACGTTTATTGAGTATATAAGAGTGGGAAAGCTCACGACAATATTTGCACGAGTAAATATGGGAGCTTTCAATAGCATTAGACCTCTGAAGTAACATTGAGTGTAGCATCTTTGTTTTTTTATGTCAGTTGGATATGCAAACTGGCAAACGTGTTACCTGATGGTAAGTTATTTTAAAGTCGTGCATATCCTTATTTGTTTTTTTTTTCTTTTGCGTCGTGAAATGCTCTAGGTATCCTGCGTGGGCATGTGGGATTTGCTGCGCCCGAAAGATGGTAAGTGGACGCAGCTCTACCCACTAAAACCCGGCGAGTGCCACTAATGCCGCCTTTAGTGAGGTGCCCCGGATCGATTGAGCAATCAGGGCACCTCGACGGCTAGTCAATCCCTCAAGGGAATGTTCGCCACCTCCACAGAGGGGTTGTCCCGCACCACAGAACAAGCCTTTCCAACGCAGGGACAGTACAATAGGATGAAGTTTCCACCCTCACCCCTTGTCTCCTCTGCTCTTTTGTCCCCACTTCTAATAAGAGGGATACAAAGAGCAGCTCTCTCGGTTCCTCCGAAACACAGCAAAGCTGTTTGACAGGAGAAGCAAGCAAGATGATGGTACCCACGCAGCCGGGAGCGCGGCACAGCGCATCCCTCCCACCGGTAAGTTGATATTGTGTATTATTACATAATATACAACATTAGATACTTTAACAAAAAATATGGTCTATGTTTATGAAATTAAATGTTTTTTTTAAATATTTGAGTTGATTGCATGAAGGTAAATTGCAGTTTACGATTTATGACGTATAAAAATCTACTTACTAGATCTTGTTCAAACCAATTTTCAGTGGAAGTTTGCATGGTAATGTACATCATATATTTTTTTTAGATTTATCATTCTCTTATTTTAGAAGTTACACATTTTACCACTTTGGAAGTGTCTCTCGTGCAAACTATTCAGTTTAGAAAAAAATGGTTTTAGAAACCTCAATATCATTTTTGAAGACCTATTCATAGATACCACACGGATGGGTTTGATGAAAAAAAAATTGTTTTAGTTTCAGTTCTAAGTATGGGGGACCCCCAAAATATATTGATTTTTTCTACTTTTTTGTAAACATCTTAATGCGGTTCACAAAATCCATCTACTTACCAAGTTTCAACAGTATAGTTCTTATAGTTTCGGAATAAAGTGGCTGTGACATACGGACGGACAGACAGACAGACAGACATACATGACGAATCTATAAGAGTTCCGTTTTTTGCCATTTGGCTACGGAACACTAAAAACTAAGTAGGATACCATTTTTTTTAATATAATCCTCGTCCAATCTTACTTCATATGTATCTACTTTTTTTATAATATAATTTTCCACACAACGTAAAATGTACAAAAAGTAGTCGACTCGGAAAGTAAGTTAATAAAATGAAAATCTCAGCGTCCTCTGTAAATTACTCGTTCTCTTGACTACTGATGTATGCGCTGGTCAAATTCAGAATATAATAAAATCAGTAGGTAATGAAATATGATTTATGGGTCATCCCTTATATTATTCTTAAAATCAGGCGAGGAAAGTTTTAGACCACAGTTAGTGGCCACCAAAGTGGCACACTTAAAGACAATAAATATTTTTTGTCTCGGAGGTATACCACACGTTAGAGTCGAATCCAGACCTGTCATTTCGGAATTCGGTCACAGATAGTAAGACCCTTGATTTTTTTTACCATCTAAAAAATTTGTAACCTTTTTCTAGTAATTATTTTCTCATGTTATTTGGGTACGGAACCCTATCAATCGAATATCACACACCATATATCAGTAGTAATACAGTACAAAGTATCGTCAGTAAATAACGACGCGAATTGCCTTAAATGTCAAAAATAAATTATTTCCAATGGCATTGGGCTGCAGTGTGTTTTTCTCGGAATATCGAACCAATATTACATCTACTAATAGCGGCACGTGGTCTCACCCGCATAGTTCCCATTTATGTGGGAATACGGGGATAAAATAAGCCTACCTGATAATGTAGCTTTCCATCGGTGAACATTTTAAAATCGGTTTAAAATGGTAAACCATTTACGCCTAACCAACTAAACTCACATTCGCATTTATAATATTTGTTAGGAATATTCCGGTCCTCGCTGTCACTAAGCATCCCCGCGACGTCGTGCCATGCTGGGCTCAGGTTCCCACCCTG
This sequence comes from Helleia helle, assembly GCA_963853865.1. Taxonomy (NCBI): domain Eukaryota; kingdom Metazoa; phylum Arthropoda; class Insecta; order Lepidoptera; family Lycaenidae; genus Helleia; species Helleia helle. The sequence goes on from OY971420.1 coordinate 17,326,235, forward strand.
AACCCGACACGAGCACTAGAGACTCATTAAGTGGTAAGTAAGTAGTAAGCGCCTCCTACGCACCCCCGTTCGTCGCCCGCGGGAAGAGGCCTCGTCGGCAGCCACCTCTCGCACCCCAAAAGACACCATCGCCGTCCATGTTCTAGCTTCAAATATTAAACGACAATTTAGTTTATCTCTTGGAATACATGAAAAATATTCTAAAATAAGGAAATAAATCGTATATCTATACAGATAGGTAAATAAAATTGGAGTGTACTAAGAGGTAGTGCCATGCTGCATTGCATCCGAACCTGGCCGGCACCACCAGGGACCACCCTGGTATAGCGAGAGGTACCAACCTCTCGCTCACATAACACCGGCGTCAAGTGACAGAGCTATGCTGTTACGTTTCGTGCCGTTTGTGAGTTTCCAGTGGCCCATTGGTAGGAATAGGAAAAAGGAGGGTGGCGCATCTGCGTGGCCTTGGTTGTGCGGATGTGTATGGGCGTCGGCGCCGTGAGGCTCCGACTGCTCGTTTGCCCCCTGATGACATAAAAAAAGTGTCTGTTTGTAATATTAAAACAACCGCTTTCTACTAAATGCATATGGATTTATACACGGTTTTTTACTGTTTTTGTCTGTCTGTCTGTTTGTTCCGGCTAATTTCTGAAACGGCTGGGCCGATTTTGACGGGACTTTAACTGACACATAGTTGATGTTATAAGGTGTAACTTAGACTATAAAGATAATCATCATCAATAAGCCGAGTACGGCTGTAAATCTAAGATAACGCGGGCGAAGCTGCGGGCAACAGCTAGTTATGTTTTAAAAAAATCGGTTGTCTGTAAACTCGGTTTACTGACGATAGTTGAACGTGACAACGTCATAAGAAAATGGAACGCCTCAGAGCGAGGTAACGCCGCATACGCCATATTTTCTGGTTGGTGCAGCCGGCTTCATCGAATTATAAGACGTTGTCACGTCAAAAGAAGGCACGAGCAACAACTACTTAATATAAAATATTGAAATGCGCTTATCTTCAAGTGTTTTAAGTACGTGCTAATGTTTTATAGCAGTAGTTAGTAGGCGTTTCATAACACACCGCAAGGATGTTTTACAAAAACAACTATATACGTGAATATTACAATTCATACAGTATGTTATTTGTATGAAGCAGACTCTTTTCTAATGATTACGAGAATTTCACTCATTATAATGAAACTATTTTTACGGATTTTATCGCAGTTTATTAAGTTTTTTACATGCCCAAAGTATCCGGCAACCACGGTCATGGAAGGACAAGGTATAAAGTTATGCTTTCATTATATTAAAGAATACTGTCAACCTATAGATTTAATTATGGGTTTAATAAACTACAATGTCAGTATGAATGAGAAAAAAACATAGTACTATAGGAATGCTATTGGTTTATAACGTTAGATGCAAACAAAACAATTAATATACCTAGATTGCAAAATATTCACATCAACATGATCTGCAGCCTCCTTCTCCATCTCCTCGAGTTTACAACTAATAGCCAAAATACACTACTCATGTGCAATAGATACATAAAACTAACATTCGCACCTTCACAATATGTCTGTTTCAAAGTTTATAGGTTTCACATATCTTTGTCTCAGGTGATTTTGAAATTGCAGGACAAAATTTACGCCTGATAGTGAAATCTACAAACTAAACTTCAAACAAAGATGGCGTCGAAATTCGATTTTTAAAGAAAGTTTTCGTTTCGCACGATCGATTTCCTAATTCAAATCACAAAGAAAAGTACGTAAGTAGCTGTTTTGTGAAAATAATATTTAACATAGGCAAAGATAAAATAGTTTAGTAACTTCTTCTCAGGTCAACAGTTACTAATTTAATATTTATCTTTTTTCGTTTTTTTTTTAACTATTGTTGATCATCACTTACAAAAAAACTTGAGCACAGTTTTTTTTTCTTCCTCAACTACGGCAATTAATTCTCTACTCTCTAATCTTAGATTATTATACCTAGGTCACACATAGAATTATTAGATCACAGATTTCAATCCGCCGTTTTGAGTATCCTACTTGGTATCCTACTAATATTATAAACTCACTTGTTTGTATGCATTAATGTTTGTTTCTCTTTCCCACAAAAAACGAGTGAATAGCTTTTGATGAAATTTTTACAATAATATAGCTTATTTATACATCAGAATAACACTTGCATTGAACACGGACCGGCCAATACACGCAGATCGTCGTCACGATAAAATTTTCTAGATCGGATTCATAAAATCTCTACAGTACTTAAAATATTTTTTGAGATTTGAGATTAATATGTTTGATATCTGTTATGTAACTACAGTTAAGTATTCGAAACATCGAGATTGTTAAACCGCGATGAAATCAGTGAAAAGTAGTTTTAGTACAAAACGTGGAAATTATTAGAATCATCATCATCACGGTGAGGACGTCCACAGCTCTCTCGCCGGGTCACCCAGACGAAGAGGAGAACACCGCTGGGGTTTAGTGGGTAGAGTCTGCGCTCACTTTACCATCTTTTCGGGCGCAGAGAGTCCCACATAACCCCCGGGCTCCCCCGGGCCCGGTGGTATGCTTAAGAGCATTCCCCGGCGGGAACAAAAAAAAAAGAATCATCATCATCAGCCCCCATCCGGCCACTGCTGATCATAGGTCTCCCTCAATGAACGCCAAGACGATCGATCAAATTATTAGAAAATTAGAACATAAAAATCCTAACGGGCACACAACTAATATAGGAAGGAAGCGATTTCAAATTATCGCAATAAATTATAACGAAAAAATACTTATGTAATGAAATTACTATTTTATTAGACAAACTCTGATTACCTAAGGACTAAAAACTAAGGAAGTTCTATATATTATTTTTATTAAGTCGTCTAGAAACTAGATAAAACAAAAAAGACGAAGAGGAAAAGTACTTAGCAGTACTTATTTTAGTTCAGGACACCGAGCTTAGAGTATGAGCGGTGGGGAATAGAGAACGCAAGACTAAACAATGAGTATGAGACTCGACTTATTGTGAGTGGGAGGAGTAGGTGGAGCTTGGATTTCGGATGGGAATTCATTTCATAATAATTGTCGATAAATTTTTCTTTTTTTATGTCGGTAGCCGGAGCCTTCGGAGCCTTATGGTGACTACCGACGCCCATAGACATCCGTGCAACCAATTACCAAAAGTTATGCAGATGCATTGTCCTCCTTTCCTTATCACCCCAATGGTGCATCGAAAACTCTCAAAACGCACGAAACGTAACATCATAGCTGTCACTTGACGCCCGTGCTATTTGAGCGAGAGGTACCACCCCGATCGTGCCAGCCCAATTCGGCTGCAAAGCAGCATGGCACTACCTCTTACATAATTTGCTATTCATCACCGTTTTAAATTACCCATATAATATTTAAGACTCAATCTCCATATCTCGACAAATCGGCGGCGAATGATAAAAAGTATCCATCGAAAGGCTGCGATGTCCTATCCTCGCCCCGCATATTCTAAGCTCGGTGGTTCGGGAATACGAAGAGGGTGGGACCATCTCCGTGTTGTGGCCGGTCTTGAGGTCGAGTGCGGGGTCAACCCTCTTGGCGTCTAATAAATGAGCCTAACTAGCAATGTACGTAAATGGTTATCATGATACCAAATTGTCGCTAGTTCTTAGTGTGTACAGTCTAATTGGGTTATTAACTAGCACACTTGGACCTGTCACTTATCACGGCCATAAATAACTGGTAGTAAGTAGTAACGGCACCACACAAAAAATGTTTTGGTCATGTCTGTGCGCGTCATTTAATGAAACTACCGTTTTACAATCGTCAATAGTAAAATGTTTTCATCACTTTTTCGGTACTAAATGGGTATTAGGAGATCCCACTGCTGGATACGGGTCGCCTTCTCCAAAGAATTCGTAAGAATTCGGTCGTATTAGGCCACGATTTGCGTATCATCATCATGATCAGCTTTTATGTGAGCCTGGACATAGGCCTCTTTCCATGAACGCCAAGACGGTCGATTCCTAACCACCTAGATCCAACTAGAGAGTGTGATGTTTTTCCACGCCGCGCTGGCCAAACCAAATCCTTGTTGGTGAACCTTAAGCGCAAAGATTAAAAATCTCAGCAGACATGTTGCACTATGTATTCCGTCACCAATGTATTAAAATTAAAAAGTATCATTTTTGTTAAATTAAACTAGGTAGCCTAATGACCTGGTCTGTCGCCTGCAAGCGTGTTCGTCCGGGAGGTAGGCCTTTCTATTTTTAGAAGTGGTTTCTATCATACATCGACTTCACTAGGATACTAGTATTGGTATAATTATTCTGTGAAATAACTTTGTTGTGTTTTGCTTCTTTAGTTTTCTAGGATAGGCACAATAAAGGTTAGTTCAAGACTCATTTGATGTGGTAGGTTTGGCAGATGTTAAACGTACAGGATGGGAACCTGGGCCCAGTATGACACGATGTCACGGGAACTACCTAAGTAGCCGGGCATCCCCCTTAAGAGGAGTAGTCTGGCCTTCGCAGGGGCCTGCCTGTCGCTGAGCTGATCCTGTTGAATGCCAATGCCGCTGAAGGCGCTCGCAGTGGTTTTAGTTTACGGGTATGGCACTCCCAAGTGCGAGTCCCACATAGGATCAATATCTACCCGAGATCCTGGCTACATGCGAAAAAGCATTTCCCTGCGATAACAAAAAAAAAAGATGATAAACGTAAAATTTGAACCTTAAATTCATAATTAGTACCTACCATTTTAAACAAAAGATGAAATAAAATATGCGCGCACACACACAGAGGTCGAGCGGCGGCATTGTGGAGACATCACGCGACGACAAATTGCGCCAATATGTATTCCACATCAATAACATGAAATGATCAACAATTTTTTTGAACCAAATCAATCTTCACCGTAATTATTTTACAAATAATGGCACGTTTGTGAAACAAATAAAAAGAGTCCTTTGACTTCAAAGGACTTTGATGTTTTAACATTTTGAATTTCGGCTATGAACTTAATTAACAACGTGTAGCACGAGCCCGAATGCCACGTGACCGGACACAGGAAATATTTTACTTCAGTTCATATTCGGAGAGTTGATTAAAATTACACCCGAATATGAATTTTCATTTCCACTAACCCGTTGCACATTTGGTGTATTTTATTTACTGAGAATTTGCGGCATCGTTGAATATAGAATTCATATTTTATATTGAGTCACGTGAACTGGCAATCACATTTTTTTACATATATTTATTAGAATATTACCCCTTGTAGGGGGGGTCCTGACTATTCTAGTCTCAAAGAGGAAAGGCGTGATCATCCGATATAGGTCTAGATATCTCTTGGTTGAGCTCGTATACTGTATACCACACACCAATGAACTCGTTCAACTCGGACTAAGCTATATTGTCTACTCCAGCAACTCTTGCCTTGCCTATCCAAGATTTCAAGATGGTCGGTTTTAAATAAAATGCAGCTGTGAGTGAGAAACAGCGTAGTATTGTGAGGCGGGTCACCAACACCGATGCTACTGAAGTAATGACAACGACTCTCTGCCAAGAATGTAAAAAAAGGAGAAGAAAAATAGAGGGCGTTGGGCCATAGTTCACCGATGCGCTGGCTTAATGTGGGTTGGTAAACTTCCCCACCATAGTTCATTCCTTGACGTGGCGGTGGGGCTCAGTAGCCTAGGGTGAGCCCAGCATCTAAGGCGAAGCTAATTGAGCCGGTGCACGATGGGGCTCTTTGTATTTGTATATATGTAAGAAGAGGGGACAAAATAGCAAGGGGCGAGGATGGGAACCTTACCCCATTGTACTGTCCCGATGTTGGAAGGGATTGTTCTGTGGTACGGGACAACCCCTCTGTGGAGGTGGCGTCGCTCCCTTGCGGGACTTTTTAGTGGCTAGAGCTGCGTCCACTTACCAGCTTTCGGGCGCAGCGAGTCCCACATATCCCCGCGGGATGCCACAGAGCATTTCCCGGCGTTAAAGAAAGAAAAGAAAAAAAAGGGTTGGTGAACTTCGCACACCTTCTAAGACTTTTGATCTCATCAGGCATGCATGATTAATCCACACGACTCATGTTCCACCTGAACATATAGAAATAAAGAAAAATCCATTTCAAGGCATCACAGGGGTTGAAAGTCTGAACCCCTTTTCACTCAAGAGACCGTGCTCATACCCACTAAGACCACTGTAACAGAAAATTTCAAAACATATCAAAGATATTTGCGGTACTCAGTATGATGGTACCCATGTAAAGTCTGGCCGAAGCAGAGAAGCACAGCACTAGAATTCCTCCCATCGGTAGAATCTCGACAAGGGTACTTGATATTATCTGTTCCGGTATGAATGTGTACTTTAACCCATATCTCATTACCTAACACGAGTCTAGGTGATTATTCTCAATATATCGATTTCAATTTACATCAATAGCTCATAAAAAAATATAATTACGACGAGAAGCAATTAAGTAAACAAAAAAGGATTAAAAAAACTCTGCTGACGTCACATAAGAGATTGCTAGTTGTATACGAATACTATTCTTAATTTATTTTAGGTATGAAACCGGTTCACGAGTTTTTATTATATTATATTTGTTGTGTAAAGAGTTATTGCTATTTTGATACTACTTCAATATTCATCAGTATATATGTCGTATATTATTTTGCTAACATGACACAGTAAAAAAGTCTGTTTATGCGTGGGTCTAAGAAACTATACTTTATTAAGGAGGAAGTCTATGCAGTATTTTATTTATATATCAATATTATGGCGGATGAAATTGCGCGAAATCAGGGGTTCCCCTTTTTAAAAATGAAATGAGCAGTCTAATATTTAGAATAAATACAACACGTCACATAAACATAACATATGTAAAAATCCCCTTAATGACGTATTACGTACGCATGAGAAGTCATAGCTAAAAACACTGTAACACTATACTTTAAAAAATAACGGTCTAAATTCGACTACTACAGGACCTCTGTAAGTTTCCACCACCATGGTTCAAGCCTTGTCGTGGCGGTAGGGTTTCAATAGCCTAAGGTGGACCCAGCACCTTGGGCGAAGCAAATTGAGCCGAGAGAGCTGCTCTTTGTAGGTGCCCCTCTTATAGGAAGAGGGAACAAAAGAACAGGGGGACAAGGGGCGAGGATGTAAATCTCACCCCATTGTACTGTTCCGGCGTTGAGAGGATTTGTTTTGTGGTGCAGGACGACCCCTATGTGGTGGTGGCGTCGGTCCATTGAGAGACTGACTAGCCGTCGAGGTGCCTTGTTTGCTCCACAGATCCGGGGCACCTCATCAAAGGCGGCATTGGTGGCACTCACCGGGTTTTAGTGGGTAGAGCTGCGACCACCTTTTGGGCGCAGCGAGTCCCACATACCCGTCTGGGAAGACCCACTATCCGACGGGATGCCTCCGAACATTTCCCGGCGTAAACGAAAAAAGGACCTCTGTAAGTACAAGCTTATCTAAGCACATTAAAAATGATATACATACCTAAGAATTTTCACGTGAAACATCCATTGGCGCGAGTTGGCAGTAAATGCCGTTACGCCAGACGACATGGCTTTGTCACACGACTCGTAAACTATGTATAAATATGACGTTTACAATATTTCTTTACGCTATTTGCTATCTTATGTTATTGATTTTTATATTTAATTGAATTCTAATATTAGGTAACAAAGATGTATCACATCTGACAGGAATCTTGCGAGGTACCTATTGCACCCCAATGTTTTTGACACCTTTTTTCATATCGCAAGGAAATCAGGAATGTAGCCATCGGGTAGATCCAGATTCTATGTGGGACTTGCACCTGGGAGTGCCCTACCCTTATACTAAAACCATTGGGTGCGCCTTCAGGCAACAGGTTCACCAATGTGGCAGGCTTACCCCGGCGAAGTCCAGAATACTCCTCGTATGGGGGCGACTGCCTTTCGCTACTAAACAGTCTCCGCGACATCGTATCGTACGGGGCCCAGATTCCCATAAGCCTGATACGAGCAGATGAGCGTTACGGGGGCGCGGCTAGCGCCTCCTACGCACCTAATGTTTTTGCACCTACATATCAAAACAGACTTTATTTATAACATCTTTACGCATCTGGGGCTAAGAATAAATAACATAATTCAACTTTTCAAAAATATTTCAGAAAGCATTGAAAGGACTTTTGCAGTTGACTGATTGTTTAAGAGAGGTACGCTCAAATAGTATAGATATAATTTGTTTTTTATTAGGCTTATAAAATATGTAATTCCAAATTGGACTATGGCAACATTTAGCTGTTTAATATTAGCTGCTAACGATAGTTATTTGTACAACTGTATCATTACATGTTAAACGGTTCATGGTAAAAGACCTTTAATACAATTCTTATTCGTGCATGAAAAACGATTCAATTTTATGGCAATAATATATGTTTTCTTGTATCAAGATTTAGCCGTAAATATTGTAATTGATATAATTTGTTATTAACACAATAATACATATAAACTAAAGAGTTAATACATTACAGATAAAACCTTGTGATATTGTCTCTTCCTCGAAATTAGGCGATGTAGAGAAGGTCATAGTTCACTACGTCTCAAATACGTTGGGGTTGGTAGCAAACCTCTTTTTGGAATTTATTTATTTATTTATTCAAATATAATCTTATCAAATATACAGGTTCTTCACGATGTCGCGATGCACTGTACAAGTATAACAATGAACTAGATAATCCTCACTCGCCGTGTGAAATCATGATATAGTAACTACTATTAGACTATCTAATAGCAAATACTAAAAAAAAATACTCAGCACAAAAAACAGACTAAACTGTCCAGCGAACGGATATTATAATGAATACATTTATTATTATTATTTTTATCTTTAAACAAACAATAATTTTCACATTTCACCTTGGTTCGCGCCAGTAACCCTATAATTTTAAATGTATTTCTAGGAAATGTATTAAATAAACAGTGAATAAGAAATGTATGTTCATTCAGAATGTGTTATTGTTTTTTATGGGCAGATTAATTAATACTCTGTGGCCGTTGAAGGATTGAGGTGCCCAGAGGTTGTTCTGACGTTTAATTTTATTTATTATTATTATTTTCATTTAAAGGCATTAGCTACTACGCTATTAGCCATACAAAATACAATATTCGGTCTGTAATACGGAGAAATGGCGGGAAACCCCAAGGAGCGCGGCTTCGCCCCTCTAGCCCCCATCAATCAACTATCATTCCCCATTCCATCCACACAAGGCAGTCCACCACGATATTCGCCAAACAATCACATTATATATTACACAGATTAAGTTTTCAAAACAAACACTATAGAAAACCGCCAGAACAGCCCTACTACGAAAATCACTCCAGACCGGTACTCCATAAGATTCGCCAACCAATCAAAATATATAAAGATCAAGTTTTTAAAACAAACACTATAGAAAACCACTCTGAATGGACAAAACACAAAATAACAATTAATTAACGGGAAACCAAAAAAACACAACCGCGCGTCCCGATGTTTCCCGCCATTTGTTCTGACGTTTAAATTTGTCGATTAATTATCTATGGACGATCATTTAAAAAGAGAACCTGCCAGTTCCAAAAGTGACAGGTGCACAAATTTTCGATAATAGATCTTGTAGAACATACTTTTGACGAATAATACGCAATTTATATACACACAATACCGAATATGTTCAAGGCAAACTTAATAAAGAATCCGATTCGCTATATTACCACGCTTTTATCAGTTTAAGCCGTAGCTTCCTGTATGCACATGTAATAACTTATTTTTTATATTAATCTATGTATTAGTACTTTGAGTTTACTCAATACAACGTGTTTTTTAATTTATTATTATGAATCATTAACATATTGGTTATTATTCAAAAGGCTTATATTCAACAGTAGTGATGGCAGTAACGGCTGTTTTACAAAAATAAATTATCCTGTTGTGTTGTTTGGTAACAACAGTTGTTCTAAACTGCTAAAAAAAAAAGGTCATTCCGCCTATTGCATGCCTGTTCTTACCATTGCGTCATCTTTTCAATAATGACAACTGACAACAGGATATAGTTATTCTTTAATAATTAATTATTCAACAGTAGGCGGAAGAAATTTAGTGCACAGACCAGATTTACCTCTCTAAGTATATTATTATATTATCCTCTCGCCATATTGCGGAAAATTTGGAAACAAGTTTCTAATTTTTCTTAATTTCTTTTTGAATTTCTTAAATATAGCAATATTATAAAGAAGGATATAATATATAATATAGGTACACTATCTAAAACAATAATTACAATAATTTATTATTTAATTACAGTATGTAAAAATGATGATGACCAAATGAGCGTAAATCAAATTATAGGAGATTAGGCGATTTGACACGCGGTAATAAAATGGAACTCGTTTCTTGGCCACTTTTGATGAGTTTTTGCAGGATTTTTCCGTTCGCTAAATAAATTTGTCAGTATCTAATAACGATTATACTTAGCTTATAAGGTAATTTACTTGTTTACTAGGTAATGCCAAAATTATTTTGATTTTTACATGAAACACTCGTCTAAAACCATTTGAATTATTTCATCTTGGAACATCAAGCTAATCTTAATATGGATATGATAGTACAATATACTAATTTCATACTAACCCCTGCAAATGTAAGAGAAACGTCAAAAAAATTACAACATAATATGCTTAAAACTAGGTACATATTAAAAAATAAAAATGAGGAAATGTATTTTAGATTTCTTCCAAAAACAAACATTAATTTGGATTATAATACAAACAAGACAAGAAACATAATAGAAGAGGAAGCCCAACTGCCAGTTAGCACAGACATCTATCGTATATTTTGTAAACAGAAGTATGTAGATTTTTAAGTTTATAAATATTTTCCTTATAACACATATTAAGAAACTACTAATCCTTTACGTCATATATTTTGAGGTTACGTTTCGTTAAAAGTTCTTTTTGGATAAACATGCAGATGTTATTTATATGAATCGTTGAGAATTAAACTCAAAGGATGGTGTAGTGTATGTAGTTATACAAACATTGCGTTATGAAGTTTGTCTCGAGCGCATACGTCACCAGGCGGGCAGAGTAAGGGTCAGTGTTAGACCGTCGGCCCGAGTGGACGTGGTGGTGCGTTGGCGAGCAAACTTCATAACACAATGTTTGTATAACTACATACACTACAGATGGATTAAACAATATTATACCAAAATGAAGTAAGCAATCGATGAATACAGCAATATGAGTAATGAGCTCGACTAATTAACGAGGTACTCAACCCAGAAACTCGAAACTGATGGATACGTTTCACGTGTATGTTGGTACACTTATTTAAACAAAATTCTTTGATCATTTATTACAATTTAAAACTGGATATTTACAATCTTTTTGACATTGTAATTCATTTATGCGCTCTGAATGGCCGACTGATGGCCCTTGATGGATGATGCCGATGCGACGTACATACAGATTCCTGGTTGGTTAAATTGCTCTTACGTCAGTGACAAACCACTGAGCAGTTTAGGAATTTTATGGCTCACTCTATCCGTTTACATGCTTTAATCATATGTAAAGCGTTCAGTTGCCAGTACACGGTTATATGCCAGTGCACGTTATTTATCCACTTATAGGGTCATTGGGACATAGGTTGTATGCCTGGCGTTCCCATGACCCTTTTTTTTTCTTTTACGCCCTGAGGCATCCCGCCTGGGAAGTGGGTCTCCCCAGGTGGGTATGTGGGACTCGCTGCGCACGAAAGATGACCCACTAAAACCCGGCGAGTGCCACCAGTGCCGCCTCGGTGAGGTGACCGGATCTGTTAAGCTAACAGGGCACCTCGACGGCTAGACAGTCCCGCAAGGGACCGACGCTACCTCCACAGAGGGGTTGTCCCGCACCACAGAACAACCCCTCCCAACGCCAGGACAGTACAATGGGGTGAGGTTCCCATCCTCGCCCCTTGCCCCTGCTCTTTTGTCCCCTCTTCTTATACAGGGTACAAAGAGCCCCCTCGCGTCGGCTCAATTCGCTTCGCCCAAGGTGCTGAGCTCACCCTAGCCTACTGAGCCCCACCGCCACGTTAAGGCCTGAACCATGGTGGGGTCCCGTGACACTGTCCAATGGCAGAGTGGAGGAACACCGTTGAGTTTTAGTGGGTGCGAGTCCTACATAACCACCGGGTCCCCCCGGGCCTGGTGATATGCAAATGGCATTTCCCAACGTTAAAAAAAGGTTATATAATAGTTATTCATGTAATTCAAAAGCTTGTAAGTTTTAGTGTCTACTAATCTTTGTTAAATAAACGAAAAAACATAACCGAGTAGATAAATAATATTGAATACGTGCGTTACTGCTTATTTAAAATAAAAGAACAATAAAGATCATATAGGTACCTATGCAATGTTTACAAAATACGCAAGAAACGCGCCTTATCTCAATCCTTTAATATTAATTAAAATATATTTCTAAATCATCCCAACGGTAGAATCACATACCAAATAACTGACTGACATACTAAAATTATGTACTACAATGTACTTAATTTAATTTAGCTACACTTCTAATTTTGAAATTTTGAATTTTGAAAGGTTTTATATTCCTTTCATAGACAAAATTATCTCTTCCGAAGTGTCAATGTGTGAGATTCCCAAATCTTGATACATGATTCCGCATTACACTCACACACATCACTATATAATACAAAAAAATATTGTTATTAATAAAATTGATCGGAACACCGTTTTTGAAAGCTTAATTGCAAACCAATGTCCGATAGAACTAGGTTGATCTGTAGGTTACGATGCAAAAAACGACACACTTACGAGTCGAAGAATGTTTCCTTTACCATGACCATGATTTGGTAACGCAACTGCCGATAAACCTTGTAGAGGAGCTTACTGGTCACATACCAGAATTAATTTATAAATCACTATGTTGATCACATATTAAATTATTTAAATATGGCTATATTATACATTTGTTACGTAAAGTATGTTTATTCGTCTAGTCTATGTTACTTGACAATTTAATATACTGATAAAGAGAACGATTAAGATGATAAGAGTGAACAACACGATGTTTAGGAAGAAATTAATTTAAAAAAAAGTATAGCGAGATATAATGCGAGTGTCACATATTAACTAACTAACAAAACTACCTTATTTACTAATTCTCACATGCCTTTTAAAATTTACCAAACAAATTGATTTTTCTCTTTCTAAATACTACATTTTTTATACACTTGGCCTCCAAAAAATCGACCCACCTACGTTTTTCGCAAAAAAATTCTTTATCATCGCAATCTATATTTATTCAATTTATATATGTATTTAAATTTTACTACTGATTGTCTACTTATGTAAAAATGCAATTATAAGTTTATAAAAAAAAAACGGAAATAATGCGGGGAAATTTGGATTTAATTATATTTATATTAATATATAAAGATATGAAAACGTATTTTAACAAAAAAAAACTACTTTGATAAGTGATATTGATTATTTTTCTTGAAATGTGTTATGTGAATCTCACTTTAACTTTGAATAATTCCTTCTCTTGCCTTATATTTTATATGTCAGGAGGCAGCAACCGAGCAGTCGGAGCCTGATGGTGACAACCGACACCCATACACATCCGCACAACCAAAATTTATGCAGATGCGTTGCCCTCCTTTTCTCTATCCCCCCCAATGGGCCACTGGAATCTCACTAACTGCACGAAACGTGGCAGCATAGCTGTCACTTGACGCCGGTGTTATGTGAGCGAAAAGTACCACCCCGGTTGTGCCGGCCCAATTCGGCTGCAAAGCAGCACCTATTACAAAAATACGCGTATTAAGAAATCGGATAAGCTTTTCAATGTTTTCTAGTGGAATCCCCCATGCATTTGAAATGTTAAAGATTCTACAAAAACATTTGTGTTCCTCTAAATTCTAAATCAATGTCAATTTGATGCTAAAATGTTAATTTTTAAAGTATAACCAAAAAAATCTAACTATTTCATAGTACAACAACCTATCTTTTTAAGTAAAAATTTATTGATGGTCGATTTTTTTGCCAGTCAGTGTAGTTTATTTGTTATAAAAAAAAACTATTTTAGCTTTCTAAAATAAGTAATACTACCGATGAAACGAAGCCTGAAGCAAGTGTCAATACATAAATTGCTATAGGTTGGTGCTAATTGACACCTACATGGTCGAATTAAAGGTTGTTATGGTAAGATTTATGACTACCCACCAACTAGAACGATATTATAAATGTCATTTTGTTGGTTTGTTTGTTTACGAGGAAACCACTGAATTAAATTTAACGAAATTTTGTACACATATAACAGAATATGATTCTCCTTAGGACATAATATACCTTTTATAAAAAATTACAACACTGGTATCTATATCTTTGCCAAGCTGTTGCCCGCACTCCGCACCTTCGCCCGCGTTAAATTACTCAACTTAATTACTGTTAGTCACAGCGTGATGTTATATAGCCTATAGCCTTCCTCGATAAATGAGCCATCTAACACTGAAATAATTTTAATAATATAAAACTCAAATCGGACCAATAGTTAGTCGGAGCAATAGACCTGAGATTAAAAATGAAAAAATAGCCTTTATTTTTCTACTAATGTGGATATTACAATAACTTAACGTACTTTAAAATCTATATATTACATAAACCTAAATACTAATATTATTTAAAGTAAAACTATTTATCAGTAGTAGTCGCCTCTGCAGCGTAGGCCTCTCTTGAACCTTTCCATAATTCTCTTTCTCTGGCCTTTTGCATCCATTGAGAACCGCACCTCTGCCTAAAAATATCCCCTCCATCTTTTGCTTGGTCTCCCTTTTCCTCTTTTCCTGTCCCTTGGTACCCACTCTGTTAGGCGCTTTGTCCATCTTTTGTCATCCATCCTACAAATATGACCTGCCCAGTGCCACTGTAGTAGTCTAATCCTTTTCCGTATATCAATAACTCTCGTTCTACGTCTGATGATGTCATTGCTAATTCTATCTGATAACTTTATTCCTAGCATACTTCTCTTAGCATATTTTTCGTTAACAAATAGAATTTTTTCTTCATCCTCTTTCCTCAGTGGCCATTTTTGGCAGCCATACGTTAGACATGGCAATACTGCTACTTCATACAACTTTTTCTTTATGCTAAGATTAACGTTGTTGTTTTTCATTATTTCTTTCAAGCCCCAATACTTTCTCCAGGCCAAAGTTGTCCTTCGTTGTAATTCCTTTTTGGTGCTATTTTCAAATGATACTAACTGGCCTAGATATACGTACTCCGTTACATATTCAATTTAATTATTTGCTACTACTTCAACCATATTCTCTAGTTCTGCTGGATTTTCTGAAAATATCACAATGTCATCCGCGAAGCGTAGGTGTTATATAGGCTTTCTCGATAAATGGGCTATACATTGAAAGAATTTTTCAAATCGGACCAGTAGTTCCCGAGATTAGCGCGTTCAAACAAACAAACTCTTTAGCTTAATAATATATTAGTATAGATTTTTTGGTTGTTATTGATGCCAAGAACCACTGACATCAAATATTAAGACGTGTGAATCCAAGTCACAGGCGATAAAAACCAATAAAACCTCTTTATTTTGTAATGTTTATTTGGCGTTTAATATAGTTGTGAGAAATTGTTGCGTCACTGAAGAACTATAAAAACATTCTGGCCGTTTAATGCAGGTGGGTGTTATCGCTCTCTTTACGTGCCGATACACATGTTGCCTCATGTGACATGACCCTTGTCCAATAACTCCATTTCCGCATAGTAATACCAGCCAATATTGTGATAACAATGTTGTTTGATGATACGATTTTGCATTTTGCAATACTAACCTCATTTCGTATAATATGTATTCGGCTACAACAGTATAAGCACTAAAATGCAATGACGTTATTTATATAAAGTTAGTGAGTCCATCGCTAGTAAGTAAACCGCGGAACATATTTGCATGAAACTTTGCATATTGATAGGCAAACATATCTTCCTGTGCAATCGTTCACAGTCGTCAATTTGATTGTAAGGGACTTTTAGTGTCTCAACATATTAGATCTTGAAATATATCATAGCTGATCTATAGTAATACAATAAAGAGATTTAAAATATCTTTTACTTATCACGTTGTATATCACAGTGTCATAGACTAAAAATAATCTTCACTAGCCCGAATACTGCTGTAAATCTAAGTTAACTTGAAGCTGGGGGCAACATCTAGATATATATTATCATATACACAAATTGTAATATGAAAAAAGATATAATGGAATTCGTTTAACTCACCAATGGGCAATGAGGTAACGTTTTTAACTCTTGCTTTATTTGTGTGTAAACAGGTTTCGGAATGAGCATTTATATTACGCTAGCTATTTCCCGAGGATCCGCGCGCCTTTAGGACGTGGAAATTATAGCGATTTATAGCGTTTTTGTATGTGTGCACTATGTTTTGTTCTTGGAGATGTTTTGAGACAAAAATAGCGGAGACTAACAAATAAGTACAAATATCACCGCTTATTCCGTAGTGAAAAAAGGCAAAAACATATTGTAGTATAATTGTGACATAGCCCGTATAAAGATCCATTTATTTCTTGTCGAATTGCGTTAATAGTATAAACGCTTTATTACTTGATTATACTCAATCAAAATTAGTCAATATAGCCTTCGCGGGACCTTGCCAATCACGCCCGTAGTCTAGTACAGACTTTTAAGTAACTTATTAATAATTCCAGTGTCAACGGGCTCGGCAAGAGCACAGCTAACAACTTTCCTATAGTAAAAACATTTTTGATATTTTTTTTAGTAAAAGCCTTTTAATTTTACTACTAACATCATGAAGCGATCTATACCTTCATTTTATCATTGTTAGTGAGTGATGAAACATTCGTCCTTTGTTAGACTTTTTTTTAGTGGTCACCCGCTTCATCATTAGCAGGTGCGTTGTGGGTCATGTTCCTAAAATGAAAACCAAAGATGTTATGTAAAAAGAACCGGCTAGTATTAAAGGAAAACATTATTATTCATCTTCATACATAGGTCCTTCTATTCATACGTGAACAAGTTGCCACTAGTATAAAAATATTTCTGCTCTATTTTCATGACAAAATGTCTCTAGTCAATGCATATTTAAAATACGAAGTAATCATTTTTATGCCTGTTTTGGCGCATATATTATATTAAAAAGAAAATATAAACATAATATAAATAAAAATCTATATAATACTAGTGGCACCAACAGACGTTGTCCTGTCAAATTTTTTTTTTGTGTATCTAAACCATCCTCGAATCCCCTTGAACTCACACAAAAAATTTCATCAAAAATCGGTCCAGCCGTCTAGGAGGAGTTCAGTGACATACACACGCGCACAAGAAATATATATATAAAGATAAAGATATAAAAGACAACTGTGATTGACTGATGATCAACGCACATCCGAAACTACTGTACCTAGTAATTTGAAATTTGTTACAGGGATTTCGTGATTTGAGGATTTTTTAAAATTCAACCCCTAAGGGGGTGTTGTTATGGAATTTTCTCCGTATGGCGATCGTAGTGGGCGACCTCAATAGGGGTTTTTCATTTAAATTAATGAATTAAAAAATATTTAATAAATTTATATTTAAAAATAGCCAAATAGCCAATAATTTTCATAATGTATGATTAGGAAGACCACTCCCTAATCATACTTTATGGAAATTATTTGAATTCATTAGAATTTATTTTTAAATGACTACTTTTAGATAAATTTAATCGTCTGTGATGATGAAATTAGGTGATAGATTTCTCTTCACCAGATAGCCTGTTTAAGAGAAAGTGATGATGGCACAGACAAATTATACGCCGAATCAAACATTTTTTATAAAAAATCAGTGACATATTATACCGGGTTTGGGCCTTCTATAAAAATTAAAAAGTTCGCGACTCTATTATCAATTAAATTAGATAAAAATTCCAACTTAATTAATTACGCATGTATTTTAAAATTTATTTATATTTTCGTATAATTTGTTTATTAGCCACGGAAGTGATTGAGATATTTCTTTATTTTGTAAATACATTTATATCTCGTTTCGTACGCGTACCGTACGCGGTTGTTAATATTTTATTATTACTATAAAATTGTCATATTAAAACAAATGATAATTAAGTGTCGTTTACATCATTCTATGTCTTACTTCGTGTGATTAAGGTTTAAGCGATTAGGAACCTACACCTTGATTTTCTCTTGTGAATTAAAAAAAAGTATAGCTATAGAAAATAATATAATACTTACATATTTTTAAAAAATAATATAACATATAAAGTAAATAAAAGCATTTTACAAAAAATTAAAACCGACTTCAAAAATACTAAACTAAAAAGTAATAAAATAACAGTTTCTTTAATGTTTGTGCTTACAACATATAATCAACTTAATCTTCTACTAATGTACAAACTTTGCGTTTACCACGTCATTATAGTTACTTTTGGAGTCGGTGTCAGCCAAGGTAGGTAGGTAGGTAATGTACAGCAACAAATACGACACCGACTCCAAAAGTAACTATAATGACGTGGTAAACGCAAAGTTTGTACATTAGTAGAAGATTAAGTTGATTATATGTTGTAAGCACAAACATTAAAGAAACTGTTATTTTATTACTTTTTAGTTTAGTATTTTTGAAGTCGGTTTTAATTTTTTGTAAAATGCTTTTATTTCTTAATTTTTAGTGATTCCGAAATTCGTCGTCTTGGCGTTCATTGAAGGAGGCATGTTCAGCAGTGGATGGATAAAGGATGATGATGATGATGATGATGGTGATGATGATGATGATTACGATGACCGCGACATACTATGGTGTGCTACCAAAGCATCCTATACAATTATTACATCGACACGTAATAAAATTATCATATCATCAAGATAAACAAAACCAACAAAATAGACATTATTGGGAATAACTAAAAAACGGCTTGTCAGATCTTAATAAAATTAATATGGGACCAAATTGGAAACTACAGCTTTCAAACAAAAAAATAACCATCGAAATCCATTCACAAACGGCGGAGATATCGTATCACATACATACAAAAAAAAAAAAAAAAAAAAAACATACAGACGAATTGAGAACCTCCTTTTTTTTTGAAGTCGGTTAAAAAGAATAAATAAAAATCTAACCTTGATAGGTTCGATTTTTTTTTATTCTTTTTTGACTGATGTCAGTCATAGATAGAAGTGAAAACTTATAACTTTGTCGTGTTTGTACGCAATTATTGCAATTATTTGACATAAAAAGTTTAAACTCAGCAGTGAAGAGCAGCTAACTGTATCTTTCTCGCTCGCTCACATTTGGCAGTCCCGAGTTCATCCTATCGAGCCTTTCACCTCCGAGCGTGACGGATCAGCCTCACTCACAACCTAAAAATCTGTATGCGGTGCGCCAAAAAAAGTTTTCACCTTAAAAAAAATATAAAGCTTAAGTACCTACTATTTGATGTTGTCCATTGAAATATTGTCGTGTATGAAACTACTAAGGAGTATTCCTCTTAGTTCTTGACTGATCTGAACTCTGAAGTATCTTTACATTTATCTACCGCTTAGGAATTATTATGATGCCACATAGTCTAGGTATTAGAATTGGCAACATAAATGCTATATGCATGGTACAATTGGTTGTGTTATCGGAATTCAGACCACTATGGTATATTCTAATTAGAATGGTAAATTAGATCGATTGAACTTTGTATTATTAGATCTGACAATCGGTAAGGAATGACAGCATAAAATTATCGCTTTATGGTCTTCTATCTCAGCTTCATTCGTGACATAGGTATTTATAAGCACATTAAAGCAACAAGGTAACATTATGATAATTACTATTATTAATTTTTAATTAAAAGGTTATTTGCATTATCATTAAATACTTAGGGACAATGAAGAGTAATTTAAAACAAGTAAATAGGTACTTGCACTAACAGAAGGATATACTTGTAACAAGCTGTAGTTAGATGACATAGATTTTTATATATATGTAGTATAGTTTCGTTTATTGAACAGGTATTAATCGTTTGAATGCGTCACAGTTAACTTTCGCTACTTTTCGTTGTCAGGGCCAAACAAGCTCGGATATATTGAAGTTGCATTCATCACCTCGAGACCATGCAAGGCCACCTTATAATCTTCGACTGAACGCAAACGAAGCTGTAAGCTGTGTTAACTAAACAAAAAGCGCACGTCATAATAACACAGACGTATTGTCACCGTCGTATGCGAGACATTCGTGGTATTACATCGCGCGGGCTCTCGGACAGCCGTCATTCGAAACAGCTGTTTGAACTGTGACAGCTTCGACCGTCGAGCAGGGTCGCCCTAGCCAGCCACCACGGCCGCCACTCGCCTCCATACACTAGGTACTTACTTGCAAAGGATCCGCCAGAAACAACCAAAACTGCTGCCGTTTGGAACTTCACCGGCGTACGATATAGTCATGTTGCTGTCAATTAACAACTATAAAATTAATATTTATTTATACACACACACGTTTTGTTGACGCGAGCTTGGAACGAGACACACGCGGAAAATTAAATACGTTTTAGAAAGTAATAAAAAGTTTGTCAACTCGGGTTACAAGGGAAGGTGAAGAGAGGTTATTATGTAAATATACACTATTATTTAGTTACATTCTGATGATGTGTTATGCACTCTGCCCTCCCCCAATAGTTGTGTACATGTAGGAAGGCTCGCAAGAGCACCGTTCTCTGCGCAGTCGCGGCTGTGACTGTTCATTCCTCGCCTGGTATGTTGTTCAACTTAGTTGTGTTTGCTGATGCATGTAACGCTGCGCGGACGCAGGCTCTATAACAGCCCGCTTCCACGTCATCGCTCGCCGCAAGATGGCGTTCGATACAATATTATGTTTGTAAACTATTGTCTCAATCTTTTATTTTCACATGGCACCATTGTTGAATGAGTAAATTACGTAATAAGGATATCACAAAGTATTATATTATTTTATGTACAATCGTTTGATAATAGACTCGGATTATAAAATCTCCTAAGATGCCCGTAACGAACTTACCTACTTACTCAGTCAAATAAAATAGCTGACAATGATCTGTCATGGTCGATCACGAAAGCTATTAGACAGTTACCTAGAATATACGTCGTTTTAGGGTTCCTTAGCCATATGACAAAAAACGGAACCCTTATGATTGGTAATGTCTGTCTGTCTATCTGTCTGTGCGTCCGTATGTTACAGCCACTTTTTTGTTTATAATCTACTCTCGTAACATTAGGTACTATTTACTATGCAGATAGTTTTAAAAAAAATTAAGAAAGTATTCGAGTATATAGTGATGCTTTTAAATCAATTAATTTGAATTAATAATATAGCAAACAACATAATATATAAACATTGATTCATACATAAATAGCACTATGTAGGTAATAGGTAGGTAATATAAAAAAAAATCTATTTTTTTGTAGAATAGGGGGCAAACGCACAGTCAGTTCACCAGCAGAGGATTAGCAGATGCGTTGCCAGGTTTCAGATATGAGTCTTCTTTTCTTGAAGACCCCTAAGACGTATCAAAAACACCGTTAGTGGCAGCTGATTTCATATAAGCACACATTTGTGGTGCGATGCAAGGATATGCCTTAAAAATCGAAAAGTTGTGGTGCTTTTGGTAGATCTATAATATTAGTCTTATCATGCATGTATTTGTATACTTTAGAAAAATATATCCCTGGTGCATTGCAGCTTGGCTTCTGGTTGGCTGTATTTTTATGGCTTATGTAAGTCATTCTCTAATTAGGTACGGAATCTGCAAAATACTGTCCTCGTCAATCATTACCAATTTGCAGTTTTGGTGAACTTCTCGTTAGTACCGCTGTCGATCTTGGCCATCGAGCATGTAACCGGATAGAGAGGTAATGACGTGATACTGTATATTGATAAAAGTAAGAGAATTTCCGGCAATGGATTTTGAAAACATTTGAAAATTTTTATACTTTTGAACCAATAAAGGCTGATAATGATGATGATAATAACTTGAAAAAATAACGCAATTGATTATCTTGAAGCGGCTGAAATTTTGATAAAACACTACGAACATGCACCACTCAAAAATCCTTGCCTTTAAATAGAAAAACCGCAATCGAATCTGATCACCTTTTAAAAGTTACGGTGAGGCACACACACACACACACGCGCGCGCGTTCACATTTACAGCCTCCTCCTTTTTGTGTTGTTGGTTAAAAATGTAATTACATTGATACAAATCTAATCACTTTTCTCACTATCCGTTAAATCAAACATCCTTTACAATTCCTGGATGTCAAAGAGATTTATTTGCAATACTTGTTGATCGAGCTCTGGGAATCCTAGGTTACACGGGTGACCTAGATTACGAATAAACAGGATAAATCTATATTGATTACTACAGCCTACACTTCTATTTGTATCGCTGTCCGAATCTCGAATATTCGACGAAATTTAATATTTGAGACAAAATTT
This sequence comes from Helleia helle, assembly GCA_963853865.1. NCBI lineage: Eukaryota > Metazoa > Arthropoda > Insecta > Lepidoptera > Lycaenidae > Helleia > Helleia helle. The sequence goes on from OY971420.1 coordinate 17,348,773, forward strand.
GATGATGTTACTTACCAGTGACCAGTTGATGTTTTTAGAGGCAAAATTACCTTTAATACCAGTACTTGAATAATAGTATCTTATTGAAAAACAACATATAAAATCCGATAAATACATATAAAAATATAAATAATCAAATTGATAACCGTCCGTCAGCTGGGATACTCAGATAACTGATAGCTAAAGGCATACTTTACTTCGAATACTACTAAATGAACACATTTTTATCATCATCATCATCATGGGGTGCCATCTTCATATTGAAGTTTGGAGGTCAGCATTTGGTACTCCGTCCGATCATGGGATATTCTCTTGATCTGGTGGTAGCTTAATCCGGTCGAGTCATTTTTTGTGTCATCAAACCACTTACGCCTTGCTCTTACTGGTGCCTTTCTACCCGGTATCTTGCCCTCGAGGATTGTCCGTAGATATTCGAAGACCTCTTTGCAAGTGTCCAAAGGAGGCCACTTTTCTGTCAACAATGGTCGACATCAGCTCTCGTTTGCGGTTAGCTCGTTGCAGCACTTTGACATTCGAAGTAAAACTGGTCCACGGTATTTTTATGGAAAATATTATTTATTAGATATAGATATCTCTACGCCCTGGTAGGTAACCCCACCATGGTTCAGCCCTTGTCGTGTCGGTGGGGCTCAGTAGCCTAGGGTGAGCCCAGCACCTTGGGCGAAGCTATTGAGCTGAGGGGGGTCTTTGTAACCCTCTTATAAGAAGAGGGGACAAAAGAGCAGGGGGCAAGGGGCGACGATGGGAACCTCACCCCATTGTACTGTCCCGACGTTGAGGGGTTGTTCTGTGGTGCGGGACAACCCCTTTGTGGAGGTGGCGGTGGACCCTTGCGGGACTGACAAGCCGTTGAGGTGCCCTGTTAGCTTAACAGATCCGGGGCACCTCATCAAAGGCGGCACTGGTGGCACTCGCCGGGTTTTAGTGGGTAGAGCTGCGTCTACTTACCACCTTTCGAGCGCAGCGAGTCCCACATACCCGCCGGGGGGGGGACCCACTCCTCAGGCGGGATGTTAAAGAAAAAAGAAGCCACGTCAGGAAGATGAGGTGAATCAAACTTGCTGTATATAGAGGGCCCTTCGATAGTGCCTGGTGGCCAACCTGGTGCGCTCGGCGGTGGTCAACGTTCAGTGGGGCCTGATGCGGTTGATCAGCAGCAACTTGAATGAAAGGGAAGTGCATGTAAGGTATTCTGGTAATGAAGTCAGGAGAGGGCACACAAGGGGTGCGTACAGGGGTGCAGGGACCGATACTTGACCGATATTTTTGACACAGGGAAATAAATGCTTTATGCATGTAGTCAGTCAGGTACCTGGGTGGTCGTAAGCGACTTTGACCCCTACACATGACAACGACATCGATCCGGATCGACCGCGAAAGCTTAGGTTCGAATCCGATACGAGTAGACGCCAACTCAAACCGCGCAAACAGCGGTAGCACTACGCTACCGTTAGATTGTACGGGTACCACCCGTGACCCGCCTCCCTCTCCAGAGGATGAGAGCCGGTCCTCATGATGAAAGAGTAAATTCAACCGAAAAAGATTCGCGAACGTATCGGATTTGACTAGTCTAAATCCTACTCTCCCGAGTAGCTCACGCGATGAGCCGATGGGGGCGAACCCTTTGGAAGGTGACTTTTGGAGGTGCCCCGGATCTAATAAACAAACAGGGCACCTCGACGGCTAGTCAGTCCCCTAAGGGATGCCACCTCCACAGAGGGGTTGTCCCGCACTACAGATCAACCCCTCCCAACGTCGGGATAGTGCAATGGGGTGAGGTTCCCATCCTCGCCCCTTGTACAAAGAGCAGCCCTCCCGGTTCACTTGGCTAGGCCCAAGGTGCTGGGTTCACTTTAGGCTACTTAGCCCCACCAGAACGACAAGGCTTGAACAGTGGTGGGGAGAGACAAGTCCCCGTCGATGTCAGATTGCGCTGCATCACCGCCTGACCGATCCTGGAAGAATGATAGTGTGTTCATTATTCCGCATCTTAATTTTCATGGAAAATTGCAGGGCTTAGGACAACTGCACAGTGCACTGGAAATGAGTGACATGAAAATGTGTGACATTAAGTACAATAAAATGAAATACAATACGTCATAAACGGATCGATACTGATAATGATGATGGTATTAATATACAGTTGCCTCTCGTTAATTCGAAACTCAAGGGACTCTTAAAATATTACAAATTATCGAGTGTTCTAAATATCAAATAGTTCGATATTTTTGAGAGAAATTAAATAAAACTTCGAGTTATTGAGTGTTGATCAATTAATATTTAGTAACTGCAATGACACACGTCTATATTCATAAAGATAATTAATAATAATTAATCTTTCGAAATAACTCTGTCATATTGATTTGCTTCAAAGCACATTGCTGCAAGCAGACTGCTCAGTGAGTTTTTTTTTTTAAATAAAAAGTGCCTGAAAAGCTTTGTAAGGTATCGAATGACGTTCTGCCAAACTTTTAATCTCTATAAAACCAGCGAAAGAGTAACATTAACTGAAACAAAGGCACGTGTATCCTACACATACAATACATACAATACAAGTTTGAACTTGTCTTAAAATGTACTTTTTACCTCTGCTAGTTCTGCAATATTTCTTTCTCAATCTCTCTGCAACTATGAATTTTGCATTATCGAGTGTTTGACGCCGATGAGATCGAATTAACACGTCGCACATACATAGATTTTAATGATTTAGACGGCCAAAAGTATTTTTTTAAAAATCAATATAATGGTAAGGTCTCTATACAATAGGTTAGTCAACAGTTATATGTACAATATAACATCCCCTCCCCCCGCCTTTGAAGCGCGGGAGTCGACTTTCGATCAGTCGGAATTCGATAGTGAACAAGTGTGTACGTGTCGGGTCTCGACGCTCTCCTATACTTATAACTTTCCAAAGTGCATTATTCATTTCAAGCTAATATTTTCGTTTTAACTGTGATGGATTGCGATAATACAGGTAAGAACCATTTGTTTTCGTTACATAATAATTTAATTAACATTTTCTGTCATTCGTTTTTAACACGACAAACATCACTCAAAATAAAATATATTTTTTTAGATATATTCAAATTCGAGTGCCTTTTTAATGTACTTATGAGTCCGTCCCTGTAATAATTTTCATTATACTAGATAGCTCATATATGTAACTAACTAATTCCGTAAGAAATAGCCGCGCAAAATCGCGCTTTTTTGAGCTAAGCCCTTTTGAAAGGCTCTTTGTCAAATATAGAAAATATTGAGTGTGCGATTTTTTGTATTAAAATTGTTTTTTTATTATTTTAGGTCTACCTACTACCTCCGGTACTAAAGTAGTGACTCGTCAATACATATTTGACCAACCTAAAAAACTTGACTATTATGAGAATTTTCTCCTTATGCGCTATGGGCACAACAAAGAGGCTAAAGAAGCCTTAAAAAAAGATTTTCTTATGTAAAATCACAAATTAAGCAACGATGGGCAAAGGCAAATAAACACCGAGACGTTTTCCTGAAAATAAACCAATCATGGTTAGAGGGAACATTCGAGATTCCCATTGAATCAGCCTCCTCGCCAAGTCGACCACCCAAGTCTTTTGGAGAACTAAGTGAGCGTAGTAAAAGAAGAAAAACGAAAGATATAAGGGCCTCCGTAGGTGATGAAGTTATTGTTTACGCTGCTACATCTGTGTTGCAGACAACGGGACACAGGACCGACTCGAAAATTCTTAAAGATATTACGAACTCACCAACACGGGCTAGTAAATATAGAAAAGCCTACAGTAGAGTTACCGACAACGATGAGGTACCTCCATTGACGCCTCTGCAAGCACTTAAGATGTTTGTTGAAGCTGATCTTACGAGACGACAGTATGAGATAGTAAGGGCAACAAATCCACAACATTTCCCTTGCTATGATCTTGTTTTGAAAGCAAAACAAGAGTGCTATCCGCCGAAAGAATCCCTAAGAATTACGGCTACTTGCCCGGAAAGTAATCTACAGTGCCTAATGGATCTAACCGTAACACGATTATCAAAGAACCTAGAAGATGTGATAATCCGGCTTAACGAGCAAGAAAGAAAGTCGTTAATGATAATCTGCAAATGGGGTTGTGACGGTTCTCATCAATCCAAATTTAAACAAAGTTATAATAATGAGACTGATTCCGATGGCAACATTTTTATGAGTTCCTTTGTTCCTTTGCGCATTGTTTGTGGTAAAGAAGGCAGTAAAATTGTTAGGCAGAATCCAACCCCTTCTTCGTCAAGGTTTTGCCGTCCGATTCGATTCCGATTTGTAAAAGAAACAACGGACATAACTAAAGAAGAGATAAAATATGTGCAGGAGTCCATTAAGCAACTAAACAAAACAGTTGTTACGTTGAATGAAGAGGAGTATTCGTTCGGGTACCAACTCAAAATGACTATGATTGACGGAAAGGTGTGCAACGCAGCCACAGACACAAAGTCAACATCCAAGTACTACATCTGTGGAGCTACTTCGAAAACCTTTAATGATCTATCGAAGAAAAATAGTGTATACCCTCAAGCTTTGGAATTCGGCTTGTCAATATTACACGCCCGGATCCGCATTTTCGAAAGCATTATACACCTTTCGTATAAACTGCCAGTAAAAAAATACAGGGATAGAAAAACTGAAGAAGACAAAGCATTAGAAGCCCAAAAGAAGTTGGAAATTCAGGAGAGGTTTCGAAATGAAACCGGTTTACTCATTGACATGCCAAAGGCCAACTTTGGCAACACCAATGATGGCAACACAAGCCGGAGATTTTTTGAAAACCCCGAATTGGCTTCAGAGATCACAGGAATTAACTTTGAACTGATTTATAGATTCAAGGTTATTTTAGAAACTATTTCTAGTGGCCATAAAATTGATGCTGAAAAATATGATAAATATGCGTACGACACAGCAAAATTGTACGTAGAACAATATGGTTGGCACCCAATGACGCCTACTATGCACAAAATATTGGTACATGGAAGCCAAATCATAAAAAGTTCGCTGCTTCCAATTGGACAGCTATCGGAAGAAGCAGCAGAAGCCCGGAACAAGCATTTCCGATCGTACCGGCTCAACTTTGCCAGAAAGTTTTCTAGGGAAGAATGTAACTTAGATGTCTATTATAGGGTTTGTTAAGTTCAGATCCCTTCATTAGTTGCTTGAGACAAATAAGAAAACCTTCACGTAACGCATTTCTACCTGAAACGGTTAAACTTTTATTACCTGCTGACCCAAACACAGACTCAGTAGAGACATCTGGACCTGAAGATACCGATTTTTAATGTAATTTTATATTTAAAAAAAACTTGTTAAATTCTGTTTCCATTCATTTGTATTTTGTAGTGAATATAGCTCTATTATGTATTACATGTCTTTATAACTTGACAAATATATGTATGTTTTTATAAATATATACCTTTTCTTTATTTTAATTGAACTTAGAACTAAAATAACCCCAAAAATATTTTTGGCCGCCTAAATCGTTAAAATCTATGTATGTGCGTCGTTATGTTACGTAGCAATGATTTTTTCGTTCGAATTACCGAGTACAACTCAATACCGAGTACAAATCAATACTATAAAAATGTATTGATTTAGTTCGAAATATAAAGAGATTTTCTAGGGAACTCGTGATAACTTTGAATTATAGAGAGGTTTGAATTATCGCAGGTTTGAATTAGCAAGAGTCGACTGTATCTTCGTACTAAAAAAATCAATCTAAGTTGTCCTACGTTATATTGAATTTTCTCAATGATTAAATTGGAAAATACATTTTAATCTTGATGCTATTCCGATGAGTTTTCATGTTCATTGATTGGATCCCTTTTCACCTTTGACCTACGCAACCTGTATCCCGGGAATCGGTACCGAATACCGACATGTTAAATATAGAAACGAGTGATGAATTGCATAATGATTTCATTTCAAAAATGACTTCATATCATATCTTTAATTTAATATAGGTTAAAACTATTTGAAGACTAGTTTCATGGCTGGTTTCGGGAACAGCCTAAATAGGTTTAATTACCTGTGGGTTGCACTTGTGTCGCGCGTCACCGTATAGGTACCGCTTCAGAATACGCCTGACACGACCGAAGTGGTACCTCTCGCTCACATGATACCTGTCTAAAGTGACAGCTATGCGTTTCGTGCGGTTTGTGAGTTTCCAGTGGCCCATTGGGGAATAGGGAAAAGGAGGGCAACGCATCTGCATAATATCTGGTTGTGCGGATATGTACCTATACACATCTGCATCCTATTAAAAAATCAACTTAGTAGGTTGTACCCAAACTAACAATTTAGATAACCTAAGTCCTAGAATAACCTGTCTCATTATTAAAGATTGAAATCTGGTCAGCAGTTTTGACGCAATAGGTCAAGTCTACTATGAAGTTACTTTCGAATTCACAATAATAATGTTTTACTGGTTATATTTTATTTTTGTAAGAGGCTGTGCCATGCTGCTTTGCAGCCCGTACCTTTCGCTCACATGTCAAGTGACAGCTATACTGTCGCGTTTAGTGAGTGTCCGGTTGGCCATTAGGGGGGAGGGAGGAGGGAAATTCATCTGCATAACCTCTGGTTGTGCAGATGTCTTTATATGAGCGTCGGTAGTCACCGGCTCCGACTGCTCGTTCGTATGCCATAAAAACACGATGGTCTAGTAGAGCTGGGAATAATTGTTCAAAAAACTTCTAATTAATAAAATACAGTTTTTATTCTTTGAATTTAGATATAAGCTAGCTGTTGCCCGCAGCTTCGCCCGCGATAAGTTGGATATACAGCCGTACGCGGATTGACAATGATTAGCCTAAGTTACTCCTTATAACATCAGCCATCTGTCAGTGAAAGTCGGCCCAGCCGTTTCAGAGATTAGCCGGAACAAACAGACAGACAGACAGACAGATAGACAGACAGACAGACAAAAATTGTAAAAAATGCTATTTTGGTATATGTACCGTGTATACATTCATATGCATTTAGTAGAAAGCGGTTATTTTAATATTACAAAGAGACACTCCAATTTTATTTATCTGTATAGATATGTCGCCTATGTTATGAGAATTTATAGATGAGACGATTACCATGAGTTATTATTGTTTTTAAAACTTTTCATAATATTGTCTCTCCCTAATCCTACATATATTATAAACGCGAAATTTTGTATGTACGGATGTTTCTTTCACACAAAAACTACTGAATGGATTTTAATGAAACTTTACAATAAAGACATAAAGAGATACCTTCACAGAAACACATTTTTGATCTCACAAACCGACTCCGAGACTAACAATAATGACGTGATAAACGCAAAAATTTTACAATAATAGAAGTACAAGATGATAATTAGTTGTAGACACAAAAATTAAAGAAACGCGATTATTTTATTACTTTTTAGTTATTTTATTTTTGAAGTTGGTTATAATTTTTTGTTTAATTTATTTTTAATATTAATGTTTTTTGTATTATTATTATTTGTATTTTTGTTATTTGTAATATACAATAAAGTGTGTGTCCCACGTGTGCGTCAAGCATTGTGTCAGGACAATGTTTTCTGACGCTGATTTTCTACTGAACCAAGAGTAGGTAAATCAGATCACGGATAGCAACCAAATAACCATATGCTTACAATATTTCTTTGTTTTTTCCAATTATAACAATTATACCTAATTCAATATCTATATTACCACATAACTAACACTAAAACCTTTATACATCAATATCTTGATATACCTTATACATAATACATCAGAATATTCATCCTTGTACTCCCACGGGAATGGGAAGTACGCGGGTGAAACTGCGGGTCGCTCCTAAGATATATTGTAAGTTATAGATCTCGCCCATTTCATAATATTTTATTTCCATTTTTTTATTAAAGTGTATTGACGAGAAAGTGGTATTAAAACTACTCATTACATTAAAAAAAATTGAAAGGAAAGGATTTTTCCATTGTTTCGATGGTATGTAAGAGTATTAATAAAATAATGACAAAGTGTCAGAGGGCGGTGGCGGCGTCAGCGATACGACGAACGTGTATTTTATTCAATCAGTTAATGAATTTTATTTGTAGCTATGTTAATTGATACTAATATCCTTGAAGATTAATGGCATACTAAGGGTGTAAATTTATTTCGTCACCATCACTATCAATCTTGTTCCGTCCACTAATCACTCACATCCAACCAGGAACCGCCAACGCACGGTCATCTAGTGTGATGTAAACAGACCCTCCATGTTCCCGAATCGGTCTTCGTAGATCTCTATAGGATCTTGTTTTAAGGCTATATAGGATGTTAATATTTGTGTAACGAAAGGAGTGGTGAGATACGGAATTCGATAAGCGGATAGGTGGAGCGAGAAGCGGTGAGGAGAGATGCTTTTTTTTTAACTGACTTCAAAAAAAGAGGAGGTTCTCAATTCGTCTATATGTTTTTTTGTATGTATGTGGCACGATTACTCCGCTGTTTGTGAAAGGTCAGCTCCTTTCACAAACAGCGGAGTAGGCAGTAGCCTAGGGTGAGCTCAGCACCTTGGGCCAAGCTAATAGAGCCCAGGGGGCTCTTTATACCCCTCTTATAAGAAGAGGGGACAAATAATTTTGTCCAATCAAAACTCTGACAGCTGTATGTACATAGCACATCAAGGGAATTCTTTATCTCGTCCTATAAAGGAATTCTAACTCGACGAACGAGTATTACAAAGTTATTTTCCCATCGAGAAGTTTTTAATATGAATCTGTGTGAAAAGGACGTAAAAGTCAGTTAGTAGTTAGTATTTACATATTACAATTAGAACAATGACTATGTACATATTATAATTAGTTAGTTACGTGATCGATTGAGTCGTCCTGCACATTCCTCCCGCCGTGTGACTCCGTCGCATCTTCTCCTGGTGCCGGGACGACGTCTTCCTCGATGGGCAGGATCACCAGCTTCCTTACCGGTCGCCGCAGTACTCCTCCCTTGGTCTGGATGTCGACAGTTCTTACGACGTTGTCGGGTCCAGGGAATGTTGCGATTACTTTCCCTCTGAGCCATACGTTGCGCGGTGAGTTGGGATCGACTAGCAGTACGAGATCCCCGATTCGTACCGAAGACCCTCGTCCATGTGGCTCCCGCCGGTTCTGGAGTCCGGGGAGATATTCACGTAACCACCTTTCCCAGAATGTGTCTGCTAACTTCTGTGCGACTTGCCAGCTGGACTTCGAAATAATGTCTTTTTCTGGGAATCTTGCAAAGGTCGGTAGTCTTCCTAGTCCTCCCAACAGGAAGTGGTTGGGAGTTAACGCTTCCAGGTCTTCAGGGTCGACCGATACATGTGTGAGAGGTCGACTGTTGACGGTATATTCGGCTTCTGTCAGTAGCGTGGAGAGTACTTCTTCTGTAGGATGGCGTTCGTGGAGGGTTGACGTCAGACTAGTTTTAACAGACCTGACCATTCTTTCCCATGCACCGCCCATGAATGGTGCTCCCGGGGGGATGAATCGCCACGATATCTGTCTCTTCGCTGCTTCTTCAGCCGTTGCCTCATCGATCGCTCGTCGTAGTTCTTTATCTGCCGCTTTCAGGTTCGTCCCGTTGTCTGACCAGATTTCCGTCGGACAGCCTCTTCTTGCCATCAATCTTCTCAACGCCATGACTGCCGAACTGCTGCTGAGTGAACCGGCTATTTCAAGATGTATCGCCCTCGTAGTTAGACATGTGAAGACAGCGACGTATCTCTTCTGATGTGAACGTCCGACGGTGACAGAGAGAGGTCCGAAGTAGTCCACCCCAGTAAATGTGAACGGACGTTGATGGTGAGCTAGTCGACATGCAGGTAAGTCTCCGGTTCTTGGGAAAGTTGGCGTTTGTGTCTTCATTCGACAGTGTAGACATTGTCTTATGATAGTACGACTTATCGGGCGTATGCGTATAATCCAATATTGTTGAAGACACTCGTTGATAGTTGTTTCGACGCCCACGTGGTGTAGTTTATGATGGATATTCTTAATCCATAATTTCACCGTCGGATGGTTGCCATCTATGACTACAGGGCTTCTTAATGTTTCCGGTACTTCTTGGACGGCTGCGATGCGGCTTTTTAACTTGAGGACCCCGTTCAGATATTATATACTTATTTGATGAAGTCTGCTGTCCTTGCTGATGGGTTTCCCTCTTCGAATGTCATGAAGTTCTTGAGTGAAGGCGTCTTGTTGAGATGACCGCATCAGAAGTTCTTCGGCTTGTGTAAGAAGTTCCGCAGGTATTGGAGGATTGGATATTCCACAGGAATGAATTTTCTTTCTTCTTTCTTCTGTTCTTGTCGTGGTAGAACTCTTTCCTTCTTGTTACGTATGTTTTTCCAGATGGGATCCGTTTCGATGTTCTTCGAGTTTCTCTTATAGTGAACGGTTTCTTTCGTGGGCCGGCAGAGTTGAAGAAACTGAAGTACTCTAGCTGTGGTATAGCGTAATCTATCCCAGTTGGAGAAGCGGGATACCTCGGGTAAGGCTTCTGCGAGTCTCGGAGTTTCGTCGACCGAGATGTGATGGATTCTTTCTTCTCCGGTTTCTTCTGTAATTGCACTGCAAGATTGTTCTGTTGGCCATGACTCTTCGGGTTCATAGAGAAACTCTGGACCTTTGTACCACCTGTGGTTGGTGTCGAATAATGGTGGTACGTTTCTTGTGGCGTCATCGGCGATATTCAGCTTGGTCGGAACCCATCTCCACTCTTTTACTGTAGAGCATTCTTCTATGGCTGCTAGGCGGTGCGCAACGTATGGCTTGTATGAGCGGGACCCTGTCTTGATCCAGGTAAGTATCGTTCTGCTGTCAGTCCAGAACGTCTTCGAATCTGGTTTCCTTTCGTGTTCTTCTATGGTGGCTTCTGCGAGTCTGGCTCCCATTACGGCGGCTTGTAGCTCTAATCTTGGTATTGAGGTGACCTTCAACGGGGATACTCTTTCTTTGGCCATGACGAGTGACACATTGACTTGACCATTCGGGGCTACTGTTCTCCAGAACAGTGCTGTAGAGTATGCAGATTCGCTTGCGTCGGTGAAGATATGTAGTTGAAGTGACACTGTGTTGCTGTAGCCCAGGTAGCATCTTGGTATAGCCACGTTCGAGAGATTCTTCAGATGGAGTAGCCAGTTCTGCCAATCTTCTGAGAGGTCCTCATCAATCTCGTTATCCCAGGATGTTCCGCGTCGCCATACTTCTTGTAGGCTTTGTTTGGCCTTGATAGTGACCGGGGAGGCGAAACCGAGTGGGTCGAATAGAGACATAACAACCCTTAAAGCCTCTCTCTTGGTTGGTTTCTTCCCTTGAAACAGTGATGGCGGTATTCGAGTCAGGTCGAGATTGAAGGTGAACTCGTCCCTGTCTGGCTTCCAGATGAGTCCAAGTACTCTCTCGACTTTATCTTCTGTCTTGTATAGTTCGATATCTTCTTGACCTTCCGTTTCCCCTATGGCCTCGAGAAGGCTAGGCGAGTTCGACTTCCATTGTTTGAGTTCGAAGTTGGCTTCCTTGTGTATGTTCTTGACCTCGGTTGTGATGCGTATAGCTTCTTCTAAGGTTTTGAAGCTATCCAGATAGTCGTCAACGTAATGCTTCTTTACTATGGCTCTTGCGGCTTCTGGATGAGTTTCTTCATATTTCTTTGCGTTCAAATTCTTCACGAAGATCGCCGTTGCTGGTGAACTAGATGCGCCGAAGATGAGTGACGTCATTCGGTATTCATCCGGTGGCTGATTATCTCTTTTATCCTTTCGCCATAAGTACCGCAAGGCATCTCTGTCTTGTTCTCGAAACTTTACTTGCATAAACATTTCTTTGATGTCCGCAGTCACAGCGACGGTATGTTGTCTGAACCGCATGACGACCCCTGGTAATGATTGTAGTAGATCCGGTCCTTTGAGGAGTTGGTCGTTGAGCGAGACTCCCCTAGTCTTGGCTGCTGCATCATGGACCACTCGGAGCTTATCTGGCTTCAAAGGGTTGACCACTCCGTAGTGTGGTAAGTACCACGTTTTATTCGCTGTCTTTGTCTTCGGGGCTGGCTCCGCGTATCCCTTGGTGATGAGTGCTTCCATCTGTTCTGTATATTTTTGTTTCAGTCTGGGATCCCGATCGAGTTTCTTTTCGATGTTGTCCCATGATAACATGAAACATGGACAGGACATCAGGATAAAATGAAAACAATTAACGAAATGGAAATCATAGATGCAATAAAAAGGCTCAAACTAGAAAAATCCCCTGGATCAGATAAAAAACGAAGCTTTAAAGACAGCTTATCATATACTGGCAACACCGCTCGCTGAACTATTCACGCTGATATTACACACCTCTGAAACGCCTACACAATGGTCTGAATCCAACATTATTTTAATATATAAGAAGGGAGACCCAAAAGATATAGGCAACTATAGACCGATAAGCCTACTACCAACTCTGTACAAGCTTGTCTCGGCGATTATAAACTCGAGAATCAGCCCCGTAATAGAAGCAAGGCAGCCTATAGAGCAGGCCGGTTTCCGAAAAGGTTTCTCTACGATAGACCATATACATACAGTAGAGTTAATAATAGAGAAATATCGGGAATATCAGAGACCACTCTATCTCGGATTTATTGACTACTAAAAGGCCTTCGAAACTGTCGCTCACGTTAACGTTTGGCAAAGCTTGAAAGAACAGGGGGTAAGCGAAGTATATATAAAAGTGATCCGGGACATATATAACAACAACATGGGCAGAATAAAGCTAGACATACTGGGCCCGAGCTTTGCAATAAAGAGAGGTGTAAGGCAGGGCGACCCCTTGTCGCCAAAAATATTTATAGCCATACTCGAAAGCATCATCAACAAACTAAACTGGAGCAAACGAGGAATCTACATACAAGGAACCTTTCTGAGTCATTTGCGTTTCGCCGATGACATAGTCATATTATCCGAGACTTTCTCAGAACTACAGCTCATGATCAATGACTTACAATCAGCTAGCGCAGAGGTAGGACTTGAAATCAATCTCGCTAAAACCATGGTAATGACTAATAGCCTCAAAAAACAGATAAAAGTCAATGGATATCCACTAGATTATACAGACAGATATACTTACCTAGGAAAAACAATCAGCTTTGAAAAAGAAAACAATGAACTAGAGATCGAAAGAAGAGTACAGCGTACATGGAACAAATTCTGGAGTATGAAAGAAATTTTCAAAAGTAACATGCCAATAAAACTGAAAACTAAGACAATGAACTCAAACCTCTTACCATGCCTGACATATGGATGTCAAACATGGAAATTTACATCAAAAGTTAAGCAAAAAATAACATCTTGTCAGCGAGGAATTGAGAGAAGCATGCTAAAAATAAAAAAAAACTAGATAAGATTAGACACGTAAAGATAAGAGAAATAACAAAAGCCACTAATGCCTTAAACCACGCACAAAGGGTAAAGTGGGAGTGGGCTGGTCACATAGCGAGGCTTAAAGACAAAAGATGGACCTATATCACCACCATATGGAGAGGACCTCAAGAAAAAAGAAAGAGAGGAAGGCCCTCAACACGCTGGGAGGACGAACTAAAAAAAGTCGCTGGTCCCAAGTGGTGGCAAACAGCTCAGGATAGAGAAAAGTGGGCATCGTTGGAGGAGGCCTTTACCCAACCTGGGGACCTTGCTAACCAATCAAACACAATGTCATAGAAACAATAACAGTACCTAAATTATGAAGCAATGTAGCAGGATCAAATAAAGGCTTTTTTATTTTTATTTTTTATTAATTTATTTTATTATTTATAGCCGCTTCAACGAGTTTTCATAGTTGTTAGGGAGGTTGATGTCTTCTGTCTTCCATAAGAGTGACGTTTCGTATCTTCCTGTCTTTGTGTGGACTGTATTCTTTTCAAGGACTCGCAACGCTTGCTCTTCTGGATCTGTTGTCGGTTTCTTCGGATTGATGTATAGTGAGTCCATCGCGAAGTACTGCTTCATCATGTCTTCAAGGGTGTCTTCAACAGGATCTTCTCTCAGGTGATGAATGTAGTTGATGTTGTCGCTTGAGTCTTTCGTGTGGCTTCCGTGAAGTACCCATCCGAGCGGAGTGAGCGACGCCACCGGTTGTTGTCTGCTTCCTTTCTTGACTCTTGAAGTGAGAAGAAGATGCCAGTTGTCTTGTCCAACTAGTATTTCGGGCTTCGCATGTGTGTATGTGATGAACTCGCTGATGTCTTGAAGGTGTTGACATTCTTCAATCTTTTCTTTTGAAACCCTTTGAGTAGCCACATGAAGATTCTTGACTGTTCTAGCTTGAATTCGTTCTTCATGTTCATTCACTCCCCTTAATGTGATATTGACTCTTCTTGACTTATTTTCGGAGGTCTTCATCTCGTTGATGGCTTCGATGCGGAGCGGGTCGATGGGTCCTCTGGCGCCGATGCGGTGAGCTAGGTTCTCGTCGATGAGTGTCACTGTTGACCCATCGTCTAGTAGAGCGTATGTGTCTGTTGCTCCCGCCGGTCCCGACGCTGTGACTGGGATGATCTTCAAGTAGGACTGTCTTGTGGTTGTAGTCCAGGCAGAGTTGATTGCTTCAGTTGACCTGTGGTCCTCTTCTGTCCTTTCATTATTCTTCGTGACATGCAGCATTCGATGATGATAATATTTACAGTTGTCGATACCACATGTTTGTTGTCGACAAGAATGGTTCTTGTTTCTATACCGTAGGCATCTGAAGCGTAGACGACGGCTTTTCGCGATATCCCATCTTCCCTGAACATCTTCTGTCTTGAACTTCTCGCAGTCCGTTATTGAATGTCCCGTGCCTTCACATATGAAGCATTTGATGGTTGATTTCTCGGTGACATGGTTCACTCGTTGATGACGTCTCGGTGTGGTGGGCTGCGGCTGTGAACCCACTTGTTCCGGTTGTGCGAAGGGTCCGCACAGCTCCGCTTCTCTTTTCATGAACTTGTCGAACTTCAGTAGTGCCGGCTCTTCTTTAGGTAGAGTGGCAGAGTAGTCGAAGTATCTGTATCGAAGTGTCGGTGTCAGTTTATCCACCATAGCCCTGGCGATTTGCGGGTTGTAGAGATAGTAGACACAGTTCAATGCTTGTAGTGTAGACACGGCGTTTGTCACCTTAGTCGAGAATATACAGATATTCCTTGGTGACTCAGAGAGACGTGGTAATGTTCGAAGTGTGTCTATTTCCATCATAGCGATTGATTCTGGTCTTCTAAATCTTGATTCCAGAGTATTCATAATGTCGGCTGGGTTGGTGTTCATGATAAGTAGACCATCGACGGCTTCCTTGGCTTTCCCTTTTAGGTTTCTTCGAAGTCTGTTGATATTCTCTGTCTTCGAGTAGAGCTTTTCGGTTTCTTCGTAACCGGCTTTGAATGTGAAGCCATCCTTGATGCGCTCCGTTGAAGACCGGTAGCTCCATAAGTCTTGGACGGGCTGACTTGACGGCGAGTGTGATGGCTTCAGTTAGTTGAGAGAGCTCTGACTGAGGATATTTGGTCGTCTTCTCTTCGATGAGGACTGGTGGCTTCGACTTCTTTTCCTTAATCGCGTTCGGCGGTTCTGGACTTCTTTCTCTTGCCACAGTGACAGGTTCTTCCATTCTTCTGTCTTCTGTGATAATTGGTTGTCTTGGTATCCTTTCTTCTGTGGTGGCAAGTTGATGAGGTTCGTTGCTGATGGCTAATACCGGCGGCTCTGACTGGCCCTGTAGCCAGGTATTGATTCGTGTGTTGGCTTCTATTTTCGAACACACGGAGACGACGTCATCGTTTTCTTCATCTGAGTCCGCTTCTAATACGGCGAGGCGAGCAGCGGCTAACTCTACTTGAAGGCGCGCTAACTCTTCCTTTGCTTTCGCTAATTTGTAGGCCTTCGTTGACTTGACGGAGGCGGCACGTTTCCTTTCTTCATGCTTGCCGGCTTCAGGTAGGCAAGCGATAACAGTATTGGCTCTTTGCACTGACGGCGGTGCGTCCCGACTGGCAGTAGTCGAGGGGCGCGGGGGGGCGAGAGCTTCTTGAGATTCAGTATCCGGTCTACCAGTTGTTTCGTTAACGTTCGGGATCGTAGCCTCGGTACTACCCGACTGAGCGGTGGTCCGATCAGTGGTAGTGGTACCGGAGGTGGCAGTATCGCCGGACGTTCGGGTTCGATATGAATCGGTAGTTTCGGAGGTCGTATGTTCAGTTTCTGACGCAGACAGTTGCGCTTCTTTTGACTGGTGTGTTTTGCGAGTGACCGGCATGTTCACTTTCTTGAGGAAAAATTCTTCGCACTTTCTTCTCAATAATCCGGCTCGAAGGACCATAAATGTACGATATGTACACTTGTTGCTGGGATTGGAGAATTGAAACAATAATTTCTTCAGAACTTTTCCTTTATTCCTCTTCTTAGTATTTCTTTACAAGTTTTCACTATTACTGGTAGCCGAATACTGAACTAATTCGTGTACATTTCAGATTCGCGATATTTATACAAATCTTGCCGTAAAGCATATTATTAGATTGACCAATCAGAGATCACCTTATTTCCCTCTCACTCTAACCTATACCCTATCCTTTCTAACATTGTTTAAACTTTATAACTCATTTTCTCTTATTATCTAATTAAATTAACATTTCTAATGCTTATAGGAATCTAAATAGACATTAATTCTAACTAAAAAAACATAATTAAAACATTCTAATTAGACATTTAAAAAACACAACATATTGCATCTTTCTCACTCTTACGTAAAATGAAAGTGATAGCAAGCTATAAGGTAAACTCGGTTGGCGTACAACCGAGTTGGGGCGAGTCAATTACATGACACAAAGTTTTCTTATTAAACCTATCAAACTATATACTGGCCTATCCTTATCTTAGTAACAATTAGTAGTTAGTATTTACATATTACAATTAGAACAATGACTATGTACATATTATAATTAGTTAGTTACGTGATCGATTGAGTCGTCCTGCACATTACTAACATTATTTAAAACGGCTCCGCGAAATAAAAATGAAAATCATGGAAAAAAAACCAGTTCTAAATAATTTTAGTAATAAAAATAATATTACTTATGATTGACAATTATTATTCTTTTTTAGGGTTCCGTAGCCAAATAGCAAAAAACGGAACCCTTATAGATTCGTCATATCATTCTGTCTGCCACTTTTTTCCGTAACTATAAGATCTATACTATTGAGACTTGGTAAGTAGATGTATTCTGTGAACCGCATTAAGATTTTTACACATGCGTAGAAAAAAAACAATAAGATTCAAGGGTTCATCACAATAATGACTCGGACACGGATTGTGAAGGGTTTAGAATGTCGCCGTCATTATTAGCTGATGTATCTGATTGTAGCCCTGAACCATGAATATTACAGCCTCTGCCTTTGTTTGTCTGAAAATCCACTACTTCCATCTACTTTGCACCTACAGTCACAATCCTCAACTTACGCTTGTAGGAAATTGGTTGATTACAGTTCCTCTTCCGTATCTGATACTGAAGATATTGTAGATCAACCAACAGCAACAGACATATTCATGAATATATGTGATAGAGCTTCGCTATTCCATTCTCCGATTCCCAGCACGTCTGGATTAGGACAGATTCCACTACGAAGACCAGTGATTAATTCTTCTACATCAGGCTCAGACGATGAAAATATTCGTATTAGTGAATTCCAAAAGTACTTTCAATATTCTGCCAGGAATTGTAAGGTTTATACTTCATCAAAATCAGAATCGGAAGAAAAAAAATGGATCCATCTGATAAAATAGCTGCACAAAGCACCGAAATCAATCATCACCATTCCAATGATTCTACAGATAATTCTGACAATATGCCGCTATCAAATTTAAAGTAACGCAATAAGAAGTCACAAAAAAGATCTCCGTTTCATGAGCTCATACCAACTTTGCAATAATTAAAGGTAAAACAAGACGAAAAGTAATTAATTATATTGGTCAGAAAGTAACCAAGTATTTATTTAATGCTGTTGAAGAAAAGAAACAAAAGGGAACAAAAACATCAAAATCAAATCCAAAAAAGACTAAAAAGTCAAAGCAATATCCAAAAGAATAAAATTAAAATAGAAGATAGAAAAGCTAAGAGGAGAAAAGTAATAGAATAGAAGGTAAAAGTGGAAAGTTCTTATGTCCAGAATGTGACTAAAAGCCTATTAAGCTATGGATTCTTGTAGGTGCCTATTTACTGCTTTTTTATACTCCTAATAAGGCCCACTGAAATTTCATAGAAAAATGTTCAGTCGTTTTTTAAATATTTTTTTAAGTTATTACCAAAAGTGATTATTAGAATAAAGGTATAAAAGTGTTATTTATCGAGTTAATTTAAAGATTTTTGTTTTGTAGGTAGATTAAGTTTTGCTAAGCCTAAGATGGCCCATCGTCTGATTTGTGATAAAAAAACTATCATAATGCACTGATTACCAAAGTATATTATAAATTACGTTAAGTTTTACAGAAATACGAATTTTTTGTTTTGATAGCGTTCATAAATTACGTAGTAAATATCGGGCTATGATAAGTGCCTATGTTCCTAAAAAAGCCCACTACAGAGGTTTTAACAAACAGTTGCTTTCTTAAAGAATTTTTACCAATTATGTTTAATTGTATGTTAATTTTATTCAAAAATAAATGAGTAATTTTGTAATAACGATTATTTTCATTATATATTTCATTCCTTAAAAATAATTTAATATTGCAAAAAATGGGCCTTATAAAATAAAAAATAAAATAAAAATATTTTTATTCAATGTTGTACGTCAAAGTAGCTTATTGAACGTCAAATGACTCTACTACCGGTTCCAAAACTAGTCCACTGAGAAGAACCGGCGAAACAAACTCAGTGAAACTAATCTTTTCAATATTATACAATATAGGTACATAATATGATATAATTATACATAGAAGCCATGTAGGAAACGCCTTATTCCCAAGGTGTGGTATCTTCAATAAATTCTTTTATTTTGTAGTATCCTTTACCACACAAACGTTCTTTAACAGTTTTTTTAAATTTATTTATCGATAGGTTTTGAACGTTTTCTGGGATCCTATTGTAGAAACGTATACATTGACCTATAAAAGAATTACTGACCTTATGTAGCCTAAAATATGGCACAACAAGTTTATGTTTGTTCCTTGTATTTTTATTGTGATTACCGCATTTTTTTACAAATTCATTTATATTTTTGCGAACATACATCACGTTTACAAAAATGTATTGAGATGCTACAGTCAAAATGTCTATTTCTTTAAATTTCTCTCTTAATGATATTCTGGGACCCAGACAGTAGATAGCCCGTATAGCCCGCTTCTGCAGTATGAAAATTGTATTGACATCAGCGGCATGTCCCCAAAGCAAAATGCCGTAGGACATAAGACTGTGGAAATACGCATAATATACTAGTCTAGCCGTATTAACATCCGTAATTGACCTGATTTTTCTAATCGCAAAAACTGCAGAACTGAGTCTACTCGATATGGGGCGCCCATTGGAGATTGGCATCTAAGGTAATGCTAAGAAAGGTAGTTGAATTCACCAAGTCCATTATCTCCCCACTTAATGTTACATTGGTTTGTACTTGCTTAACATTAGGTAGTGTAAATCTAATCAATTTAGTTTTATTGCAGTTAAGTAACAAATTATTGACACTAAACCAATGTACCATCTTTGAAAGAGCATCGTTTACTTCGTCAGAAATCATTTGTTGTCGCTTAATTTTAAATATTAAAGAAGTATCATCGGCAAACAAAACTATTTCATGCTTATCCTTCATGAGAAAAGGTAGGTCATTTATGTAAACGAGGAAGAGAAACGGACCCAGAATGGAACCTTGAGGCACCC
Organism: Helleia helle; assembly: GCA_963853865.1. Classification (NCBI taxonomy): domain Eukaryota; kingdom Metazoa; phylum Arthropoda; class Insecta; order Lepidoptera; family Lycaenidae; genus Helleia; species Helleia helle. Next base: position 17,368,681 of record OY971420.1, read on the forward strand.
CCATTTTTATGTTGGTACCAGAGGAACTTTTATTATTTACAATTACCTTTTGTGTTCTGTTATTTAAGTAAGATGCTAATAGTTTAAGTTCTGTGTCCCTGATACCATAGTGATGTAATTTCCTGATCAATGTTGCGTGTTGAACACAATCAAAAGCCTTGGACAAATCACAAAATACACCTAAGGCATCCTGCGATTCATCCCAGGCTGTATAAATATGTTTCAGTAGGTGAACTCCAGCATCAGTTGTAGATCGCCCTTTAGTAAATACATACTGCTGACTATGGAGCAACTGATGCTTGTTAAAAAAAAACTAAAATTTGATTAAGAATGATCTTTTCAAAAATTTTACTAAGTGTTGGGAGTACTGAAATCGGTCTAAAGTTTGAGGGGTCAGATGTGACACCAGATTTAAAAAGTGGTAGAATTTTACTATGCTTCATTAAATCAGGAAATACACCACATTCAATACAATCATTGAAAATTACCGCTAAGATAGGTGCAATTATTTCTATAATATATTTAATCGTTTTAACCGACATGCCCAACAAGTCTGTAGTATTTTTGACATTAATAAGTTTGAAAGCACCTATAACATCTTTGGAGCAGATGGAATGAAATTTAAAAAGAATATTATTTTCTTTCACACAATTTTTGAGTAAGGATTCAGCGACAGTAGAAGACGATATGAGGTTTTTAGTTGTCGTAACTGGAATTGTCAATACACAATGAATGTATTGAATTACAACTTTTACTCCTTCCAGTTTCGTCGTTAATTACCTTCCACGTCATTTTGATTTTATTATTACATCTTGCAATTTTATTTTTAATATTTAAAGCTTTAGCTGCTGTACATACTTTTTTAAATATTTTTGAGTATGATTTCAAAAAAAAATTATGTGTTTCGCTAGTATTGTAAGCCTTTTCATTATAGAGCTCGTACAATCTTTGTCTACTTTTATAAATTCCTACAGTCGCCCATTCATTAAAAGTTCCTCCATTTTGTACATTAACTGTTTTTGTTTTAGGTGCAAATATGTTGTTAAACTCTTTTTTAATAAGCCGAAACAATTTACTAAATAACTTGTTAGGATCTTTATTATAGTCTATTTGTAATAGTTTAGTTGTAATATTACACCTAAAGTTCTCAATACGTTTTGTAGTCATAGGAACAAACATTACTTTTCCATTACTGATATTTTTTAAAGTCAACTCAAAGGATGCTTGTAATCCACAATGATCTGAACTCAGGTTATTTATTATTGATTTGCTATGGTGAATTACATTACAAAATATATTATCTATGCATGTAGCCGTTGAGCATGTTATTCTAGTGGGCTCCATGAATAGATTTTCGAGGCTATAAGATTTCAACAATGAAAGGAATTTGACAGTAGTGAAATTATTTTCTAGCAAGTTAATATTAAAGTCACCACATACAATTATATTTTTGTTGGATCTTACATACTTTTGTCAGTACTTCTTCCATGATCTCTTCAAATATGTCATACAATCCACTTGGGGGTCTGTACACACACACAATAATAAGGCGCTCAAGTTCCACACAGGCTATCTCAGTAGTACGCTCAACAGAGAGACTTACAATATCTTTTCTCTCTTTATATTTTATCCATTTATTTATTAATATTAGAGAACCACCTCTTATTGATTTTTCTCTGCTGAACGTACTCATAACCTGGTGATTGCTGAAGTTAAACATAATTTCTTGTTTTGCTAACCAATGTTCTGTTATACAAAGTATATTAATATTATGGCTTTTAAGAAATAATTCAATTTCTAGGTCTTTGCCTGCCATACTTTGAATATTCTGATGTACCAGGTTTATATTACAAGTTTTTTCTTTACACTTATTGTTTATAATTTTGGTGGGCAAGTGAACAGGGTTTATATTATTACAAAAGTATGTATTGCAAGAGGCTGCCTCTATTGTCTTGTAACTTAATTTAAATTATTTGGAACGAATTCCAAGCCATTATCTGTCAATAACTTACACTGCTCAATAGAAGCAGTGGTCTGTGTAGCCAAGACATTGGCTGGTACCTTATACAAAAATTTGTATAGCGACATTGCTATTTGTCTTTTAATAAAAAATGATAAGTAAAACTTATCTATAGTCCTAAAACTAAATTTATAATTAATAATTTTATTTGTGTCAATAATTTGAATTTTGTTATTATTATTATATAATGAAATACAATTATTATTATTTGATATGGTGTACAATAATGAATTTAAATTAAATCTAATTTTATTTTCATGTTGCAATGATTTAATGTAAGGAAATGTAAATATAATAATTTTTGATATATTTGTAAAACCGGACAACAAATCCATAAATTTATTTAAATAAGGCGCATATACCTCATTATATGCTGCAAATTTAAGTACCATAATAAAATAAATTTAAAGGGAGCGAAATTTCTTTCAACCGCAACTTTTTTCAGGGACCGCCAATAAAAAAATTAAAAAATTATGTTGAGGTATTAAAAGGGTATTAAATATGTAAAAAGAAATAAATAAGTTATATTGTCGCTAACTAAGCAAAACAAATGTGGTCCAGACAAGCTGACGTCAGAATGTCTGACCACTTTCTTTTCAATTTTTTTCACTTTTTATTGAGGTACTAAATAATTGAATTTAGGTATCAAAAAGGTACTGTAATTTGATAGTTTCCAATATTAAAATATCGCACTTGGTCCAGAGGTTCTGACTTTTACAAAAGGACAGGTATCACAGACTCCGCAGCCCTAGCCTACGCACCGGGTATTTTAAATAGGTATGTCTCATCAAAAGAATAACCCATTATGCCTGATTGATTTCAATCGAAATTGTTTTACGTCAAACTTATGTACTTTTGTAACTAATGCCTATACTAAGTAAAGCTCCCATCTTTGCGTGGACTTCAGGTTAAAACGGTTTTTACTCTTTTAAGAAAACAATGGGAGGCATTGTGCCTTTTTTTCTTTTACGCTGGGAAATGTTCTGAGGAATTCCGCTGAAGGGGAAACTCCTCAGGCGGGTATATGGGATTCACTGCGCCCGAAAGATGGTAAGGTGGACCCAGCTCTACCCATTAAACCCGGCGAGTACCACCAATGCCGCCATTAGTGAGGTGTTCCGGAACAGGGCACAGGGCTAGTCAGTCCCTCAAGGGCCCGGCACCACCTCCACAAAGGGATCATCCCGCACCATAGAACAACCCTTCCCAACGTCGGGACAGTGCAATTGGGTGAGGTTCCCATCCTCAACTCTTATCCCGCTGCTTTTTTGTCCCCTCTTTTTATAAGAGGAGTACAAAGAGCAGCTCCCTTGGTTCAATTTGCTTCGCCCAAGGCGCTGAGTTCACCTTAGGTTACTGAGCCCCACCGCCACGACAAGGCTTGAACCATGGTGGGGATACATTGTGCCTGTGTAGGTACACGGGTCTTACCATCCTATTCATTCTCTCATCTTCAGTCAAACAACTTTGTTGGTTTGGGAAAAAAGGTATCGGTGGAATAATTATTTAAATTAAATAAGTAGGTATAACATTTGACGACCTCTGTAGCTCAGTGGTAAGCGCGTTGGCGCTCAAGCCGGAGGTTGCGGGTTCGAATCCCGCCAGGGAACAAAAAATATTCTGTGTTCCTGGGTCATGGATGTGTATTATATAATAAAAAATTTAAGTATATGTATAGTATAAAAGTATTAAATATATTTCCGTTGTCTGGCACCCGTAACACAAGTTCTGCGAGAACTTACCACGGGACCAGATTGACGTGGTGTAAAAGCGTACATAGATATTATTATTATTATATTATTATTATAACAACACATGGCCATTATCATTGCTTTGAGGATCCATCTGCGGCTACCGAGCGATCGTGGGTAGGCGGGCGAGGAGAATTCGAACAACGTAGGTCTTCCAGATTTATCTGTTACAATTATTATTTCGTATAGGTCGTGTGCGTTATTACAATTAAAACATAATATTAGAAGTAAGGTACAAAATTAGGAACTCCACCGGACACATCTTGCCAACAGAATGTAATCACTATGACGTCTTGTTTTTCACGATACCATGCAACGAATAATTATTCTTCGTTCGCCGGCCACTCACAAAAGAGTCCGGAATTGCGTCAGGGTAAAAGAGTTTCTTAGCACCCTCTAAACATCGATGCGCCGTCTAATGAATAAATAAATAAAATAGAATAATTACTGAGACACCTCGATCTTACGTTTCAGGATAAGAAACACCTGAATAAGTTAGACTAGTTCAAGATGAACTTGTATACCTCATGTCATGAGCGACGCTAATCACTTCCCATCAGGTGGCTCATCTGCCCGTTTGCCTATCTAAAAAGAGATACTTTTTAGTCTATCATTATTTTAACATGGTATGGAAAAGTAGCGGTGTCTCTTAAAAATTAATAGAACTTGAGCAATATTTTTGCCAGTAGGTATGTACCGGGCCAGCCAAAAATGAATATATAACAATTAAATACAGTTTTTTTTGTTGACTAGCAAATATAGCTGAGCTATAAACAAGGTTGAGTAACCTGTCCTTCCGTCTGACACAGGTGCTCACTGGGCATGGTTGCTTTGGTGAGTACCTGTGCCGGACGGCCCGCAGGGAGCCGTTGGCAGTGTGTCACGATTGTGGCACGGCGGTGGACTCGGCCCAGCACACCCTCGAGGTGTGCCCGAGATGGGCGGCGCTGCGTCATGATCTGACATCGGTCATCGGAGGGGACTTGTCTCTGCCGAGTGTCATCCCCGCGATGCTCGGCGACGACGAGTCCTGGACGGCGATGGTCTCCTTCTGCGAGGCAGTAATGTCCCAGAAGGAGGCCGATGAGCGGGTGAGAGAGGAGGCCGCCGACGAGGCCTCCCACCGCGGGCGACGAACGGGGGTGCGTAGGAGGCGCTACCTAATGCGCCTCCAGTAACGCCCCTGTGCTCGTGTCGGGCCCAGGATGGGGTTTTAACCTGGGTCCAGCTAGACACGACGTCGTCGGGGACTGCTAAAAGTATCGAATCAAACGAACAGCCGAGCAGTCCCCCTTTAGAGGAGGAGTCTGGCCTTTTCGCCGGGGCCAGCCTGTCGCCGAGGGTCCTGCGTTGCCTGCATGATCCGGGACTCTCATAAAAGGCGGCTGAGGGCACTTGCAGCGGTTTTAGTGGGTAACGCATCTCCAAGTGCGAACCCCACTCACGGCTAGGTTTAAAACTCACCCCGGTCCTAGTTATGGTTTGGTCTGCAAATTTCCGCTGCATTAAAAAAAAAAAAAAAAAAAAAAAAGGTTGAGTAACCTGTGGCACGTTTGCCATTTTTTGTTGCTGCAATCAAAATGTTAAAATCTATCTTCGTGGTTTTCACTTTGAATCTTTTTACCTTCCTTTATTTTTACATATTACATGTAAAATCTGCCTTATTCTTCTTATCTTCATTATTTATAACATATATTGCAATAAATAAAAAAATGATGATTGTGGACCGTGCGAACAGCAACCAATCGCACGTCCAAAATTTAAGAGGATGTGAAGTAGTCGAGTGCTACGTATATTTGGGTTCTACAATCACTAATGCTGGAGGCTGCGAAGACGAAATTCGGAGGTGTTGTGCCGTGACTCTGTCCTCAGTGAAAAATCGGTTGTCTGTAAAGTCGGTTTACTGATGATAGTTGAACGTGACAACGTCATAAGAAAATGGAACGCCTCAGAGCGAAGTAACGCCGCATGCGTCATATGTTTTCGTTCGTGCAGCCGGCTCCATCGAATTATAAGACGTTGTCACGTCGAAAACTCACCGAAATTTGGAAAGATCGCAAAATAACCAGAAACAAAAAGGTTTGACTGATGAGGCGCCTGGTCTTTCCAACTTTTTTATATGGATCTGAGTTGTGGATGCAAGAGCGTCGCAAAATTGACGCATTGGAGATCTGGTGTTGGAGGGACATGCTCAGAATCCCATGGACCGCGCACCGTACCAACGTTTCAATCCTGAAAGAACTCCACATCAAAGAGATACTATCGTCTTCTGTGCAGGTACGAATCCTCAAGTTCTTTGGACACATCACCCGTAAAGAGGACTCTATCGAACGTTTGGTGGTGCAAGGGAAAGTTGAAGATGAACAGATCTAATCTCTGACACACTCCAGCATAAACGACAACTCTCCGCCAAGCATAGAGATACATAACGTGGCATCACGGGAGAAGCAAGACTCGACCCAGAAATGACCACGACCGCTCTGCCAAGAGTGTACGACTGAGAGGAAGAAGTTTTTTTTTTTTTTATGTTAGTTGGATAGGCAAACTGGCAAACGTACCACCTGATGTTAAGTGGTCGACGTCGCCCATGAAAATAAACTAGTATACCTGGAACGAGTCCAGGCAACTCATTTATGTGTTGCCTATCCTGAGACATAAGATGTTAAGTCTCGGTGCCAGTAATTACACTGCCTGTCTTGCCCTTCTCTCCGAAACACAGCAAAGCTGTTTCACGGGAGAAATAAGCAAGATGGTGGTACCCATACAGCCGGGAGCGCGGCACAGCGCTTCCCTCCCACCGGTAATATTGTAATTGCACATTATACTATATGAAAAATCGTTTTAGGCTTCGTAATCTTTCATAATAGATATAAGCAGATGGGCCAGCTGGTAGTGAATGTGGAATGGTACAGGTACTCAGGAACAAACATCTTCAGACGTTTTCACTAAGACTTACAGGATGGTATTTACACTGCCCGTTTCGCACTCGTCTGGTCCAGAACAAAGGAATATCCAAAGCTCTATTTTCTCGTAACATCGAAATCAACAAATGATGGTGACTAGAATTTTCCGATCTTATCATTTATTGATTATCAACAATTTTGCGTCCACTGCAGGACAACAGAGGTACGGCGGTGGACTCGACCCGGTGTCCGAGATGGGGGCGCTGCATCACAGTCTGACATCAGTCATCTGCCCAGCGTCATCACCGCGATGCTCGGTGACGTCGGACAGTGAGTCTTGGACGGCGATGGTCTCCTTCTGCGAGGCAGTAATGTCCTAGGAGGAGGCCATTGATTGGGTGAGAGTCACATCGTTCCCGTTCGTCGCCCGCGGGAGGAGGCCGCCGACGAGGCCTCCTCCCGCAGGCGACGAACGGGGGTGCGTAGGAGGCGCTACTTAATGCGCAGAACCTGGGCTTGTATGGTACCACGTCGTGGGGACTACTTAGTAACGGCCGGGCAGTCCCCCCTTACGAGGAGTAGTATGGCCGTCGCCGGGGCCAGCCAGTCACTGAGGTGATCCTGTCTGTTGCCTGCATATCCGGGACCCTCAAAAAGCGGCTGAAGGCGCTCGCAGTGGTTTTAGTTAGGGAGGGCACTCCCACCTGTGAGTCCTACATTTGGTCAGGATCTACCCGAAGATCCTGGCTGCATCCATAAGGATTTCCCTGCGATATAAAAAAGGACAACTGAGGTAACTTTCAATGAATACCAAAAATTTAATTGGTGACAATTTTTCGTCATCAGTAAGCAAAAACACTGCAATTACTGCACCTGACCTTTACATTGTCTCATCGCAATGTGAACAAAATCAGTCATTGCCGTTTCATTTTTGGGAGTGGCAGAACCCTCGCCCCATTACTGTCAATAGGTCAAGGCGATATCGTGCCTTTAATGATTAACAGCCTTCGACGATTTTGCTAAGTTTAATCAATGATTTAATGTACACGTTCTATTTTAGCCGGATTGAAGTTTTTTAATCATACAGAAAAAGACAGGTGTTGTACATAAAAGTTTGACTGCTAAGAGTGTGTCTGTGATATCATAGTTATCAAACGGGTGAATCGATTTGGATGTGGGTATTTGAAGTGAAACTTCTTTGCGCACATGAGGGTAATTTTTTTACGGATGAAACGTCATGAAAATGTGCAACGTTTTTGTCCAAGAAGAGGGAGAGAGTGATTGAGACCGATTGAGAGAGAGTGAGAATGGGCGAACGTAGCATGAAGCACATAGCCATGGAGTGAGAGTAGGGAGCAAGCGAGTGAGAAAGATCGAGAGACAGAGTGAGATAGAGCCAACGTCGCATCGCAAGTCCGGAAATTTACAGCTTTACATTAGTATAAATATAAACGAGATTTTTTTTTATGTTAGTTGGATAGGCAAACTGGCAAACGTGCTACCTGATGGTAAGTGGTCGACGTCGCCCATGAACATAAACTAGTTTACCTGGAACGAGCCCAGGCAACTCATTTATGTGTTGCCTATCCTGAGACATAAGATGTTAAGTCTCGGTGCCAGTAATTACACTGCCTGTCTTGCCCTTCTCTCCGAAACACAGCAAAGCTGTTTCACGGGAGAAACAAGCCAAATGGTGGTACCCATGCAGCCGGGAGCGCGGCACAGCGCTTCCCTCCCACCGGTAGATTTGCCAAATAAGTTTCAATTCTGACATGTGTACTTTGTACACACGAACTATTTTTTCATTTGAAAGCTTCTTCGGTGGAAAGGTCTTCTGCGGTGGTTCGTGGTAGACAAACATTTTGTATACCAAAGTTTCTAAGGGGTTTTCGCGATCTTTATCTGTCTTTAGTCTGGCCAAATTATATCTCGTGTTCTGTATAGTCTGTACAGATTTTATAATCAACAAAGAATGTCTAAATGTTGAAATATCAGGAAGCTTGTCGTTATTGATGTTTCGGATGGACTCACGGAATATTACTAGGAACTTTGATTCAGAAATTAGGGTGCCCTTTATATATATGATCGTCTCGCCAAGTCAAAGCTCCATAACAACTATTAAAACTGGCCAAGTGCGAGTGGGACTCGGGCACGAAAGGTTTCGTACCCGGTATCATTATAATATATACAAAATTAATTTAATTTAAAAATAAAATAAAAAAAGAAAGAAAGAACAAATAGTAGAACAATTATATATAGTAATTTTAATCTGTTTTTAGTGTGTTGTTACAGCGGCAACAAAAATACATCATCTGTGAAAATATCAACTGTCTAGCTATCACGTTTCATGAGATACAGCCTGGTGACAGACGGACGGACGAACGGACAGCGAAGTCTTAGTGATAGGGTTCCGTCCAACCCTTTGGTTACGGAACCCTGAAACGAAATATATACGTCATGTGTTATAACTACATCTCACGCAAAAAATATACATAACACGGGTTGAAAAGTTATTGATTACAATTTACAACATGCACTGCACGCATGTCGTTAATTTTGACCTCAACCTTCAAATAGATTACGCAAAAGGAGAAATGCAAAACTGTGATATGATGACCAGTGGGTTAATAGTTGTCTTTTTTACTAAAATTGGTAAACGGGGTACAAGCCAAATGATGGTAAGTGATCAGTGTCGCCCATGAACGCCCGTGAAAGTAGCTCATGCAATTCACGAGTTGTCTGTCCTGGGACGTAAGTCCTAACTTTCTTTCTGGTTTCCGAAACACAGCTAAGATATTTTTAACTTTCATAGTTGTTAGACTATCGCACATGTGGCCGACGTCGATGGGCGTCTTTTTTGTTTATTCACAGATGCGGTGGACGCTGATCGGCACCAATAACAAAAGCTTGATGAGTTTATTTTCAAGCTTATTCTTCGTACACCAACGAAACGCTGAGTATAGTTTCGGTGAAAACATCTGTCCGTGAATTCAATATTATATAATAGGACGCCAATCGGCGTATGTCAGAAATTAGCAACATTTTTATTAGTGTTGCTTTTATTTTTTTATATGCATACAGTTTTAGTTTTTACTTCGAACGTCAAAGTGCTGCAACGAGCAAACTGCAAACGAGAGTTGATGTCGACCATTGTTGAAAGAAAAGTAGCCTCCTTTGGACACTTGCAAACGGGGCCCGTCTCGAATCTCTACGGACAATCTTCGAGGGTACCGGGACTGTATCGGAAGATACCGGATAGAAAGCCACCAGGAAGACCAAGGTGAAAGTGGTATGACGACATCAGGGATTGGACCGAACTATGTTACCACCAGATGAAGAGAATATCCTATAATCGGACAGAGTACCGAAAGCTGACCTCCAAACTTCAATATGAAGATGGCACTCCATGATGATGATACAGTTTTTGTGTGCATCATTTAGAGAAGTGTTTATATGCATCATTTAGAAAATATTGTATAAGCATGGAACTGTAAGCTTATTGCGTAACTCATCTTTATATCAACATGAGATAAATTTTATGAGTGAGGAAATTGTACAAATTAAAATCCAATGAATTTTGTATTGAAACTTGTTTAAAAAACAAATAATAACCAATTCTGCAAGAACCGATATTTTAGGTTTTTACATTATTTATTTTATAGCTGGATACTTCGAATGATTTTTTGAGCTGATGAGTGACGTAATGTTATCCTTATTGACTTCCATCAATAAAGATAACATTACGTCATTGTTTCATACTTTCAAAGTTTCCGAATCAGTAGGAAACGCAGGTGTGTCCCTCTATGTTCTTTTGACGGTATCGTACGATTAATATTACGATTATATTTTTGTAATCTCACGTGAGGTATTTCTAAACGCGTATTTTAATGTAAATGTTGTAGAACTATTTTACAAAAGACAATTTATTTCATTATTTTTATTTTATGACTTAATAATGACTCGCATGAGTTGGATGGTCGTAATGTGAAATCATAGTCGGATAGTTAAACAATAGAATACTTATCTCCGTTACAGCTTAAATCCGTGGAGACAAGTAATGTTTTACTAGACTTAACCCAATTTTCTGGTAATTCTACAGTTTCTAGCAAAAAAATATTACGCGATATTTTTATACTTCCGTATATGTACCTGGGGGAGCCACGTGAGTTTTGGTGAGATCCTGCTCGTCCCCCCACTGAAAAACCTCACGTAATAATTAATGGATGCCCCCGATCGGCGCTCGCCGCACCTGAAAGGAAATTGTTAGACGCCTATTGGCGTTTTCAGCACAATAATTGGATTTCAGAGTATTAACCATTTTTTTTATTTATTGCGTCGCATCACAAGAGAAGCAGTAGCGCAAGAATTGACCCAGACATGATCACGACCGCTCTGCCAAGAGCGTAGGTACGACTGAGAAGAAGAATTAACCAATTACCAAGCTGATATTTCTTTTGCGCCAGGAAATGCTCTTAAGCATCCCGGGGGAGGGGGGAACTCCCCAGGCGGGTGTGAGGGACTCGCTGTGCCCAAACGCGGTAAGGTGTACGCAGCTCTACCCTCTAAAACTCGGCGAGTGCCACCTATGCCGCCTTAGGTGAGGTCTCTGGGATATGTTGCACAACAGGGCGCCTCGACGGCTAGTCGGTCCCTAAGGGGGACCAACGCCACCTCCACAGAGGGGTTGTCCCGCACCACAGAACAACCACTCCTAACGTCGGAACAATACAATGCGGTGAGGTTCCCATCCTCGCCCCTCGCTCTTTTGTCCCCTCTTCTCATAAGAGGGTGTGGCGGACCAATCAGCGCCACATTCTTATCTAAGTTCAACCGCTCGTCGCTATACATACAACAGTTGAATTAATAGCAAGAACGCTTCGGCCTGACCGACCATCTCGCTCGGTCGGAGATCTCCCTTTGGGGTTTTCACACCTAAATCCCACATTGGTGACCCTCGACAAGAACACACTTCCTTCTACAGATATCATTATCATCATTCCCCCATCCCTCCTCCGCACCACGCCCAGCCAGCTTCAGCCTTATCGGGTACCTCGACCAACCAGCCCAACGCATCGCGGCATTGGTCGAACCGAACCCCTTACCGGCTTCAACGGACATTATCACTACACGACCGGTCACAAGCAGAGCACATCTCTCCTGGTCAGCACGTAGCATCGGCCCCGCACGGCAGCACTCCGACTCACTGGAGCCCGTGCAGCAGTAGCACAGTTCGGACTCACTGGGACTCTGGCACTGGCGACTCAAGCAAAAAGACTCAAGATTCGACCTCCGGACTTCGGGGGAGTGATGTAGCGGACCAATCAGCGCCACATTCCTGAATCACGTTATCTAAGTTCCACAGCTCGTCGCTATATATATACAACAGCTGATTGATAGCAAGTGGGCTTCTGCTTGACCGAGCATACCATCTCGTTCGGTCGGAGACCTCCCTTTGGGGCTTCAACCTATAAATCCCACAAGGGGTACAAAGAGCGCCCCCTCGCCTCAATTACCTTCGCCCAAGGTGCTGGGCTCAGCCAAATCTCACCATATCTCATCAATGGGAGAGTAGGAGGATCGAAAAATCGTGAAATTCGCCTCACATAATTTATGGATGCCCCCTAATAAGGCGGTAGCATCTTAGAAAAAATCGTAGTTTCGAACGGCGCAGTAAATGGGTTAATACTAGAAGACAAATTTCAAACACTCCTTAGAGACTGAAGTATAGAGTCAGATATTAAAAGAAATATAAACAACAGTGACTTAGAATGCTTTTATTAGCGTAAATACCATTCACATGCGTTGGACATTGAAGGAAATGTTTTATTTATCTATTTATTTTAAATTTTAATATATCACTATTTTTACCACATTTAAACATTTCTCACTTTGATAACTATATTTTGATGAAAATGTGTAAAATATGAGAATGTAAACTATTCTGTATAATTATAAACAATGTAGTATAATTTATAAACAACAAAAAAATACTTACAAAAATAATTTAAGGACATTTTTTACTCCAATGCTAATTTAAAGTATTTTATATTAAGCCTAAAATAAAGAAACGTGTAATTTAATCGGTGACATTTATCTTAATTTAATTGAACAACAATTTATTTTTACCCCTACGCTATAGCTTTTGTTCTCTGGCATGTAATGTGATCAACACTTATATGTTCCAAAATGTACCCTTAATTAATAAAATAACAAAATACTTTTAATTTTTTCCAACTCAAACGGGTCAACGATGTTCCTAACTAAACAGTTGTTCTGTGGCTCGTTCCAGTTCCCAGTCGTAGCTGGACAAAGCCACCCTCGCTTGGTTCTCGTCTATTCCCATGTCTACAAGCAATTGGACTTTGTGGTTGCATTCGGCCATGATTGTGGGTGCACCAGCATATACGTTGGCCCAATGCCTGGCCGTCATAGTGAACAGATGTGGACTTTCGCGGTACTGCTTTGCGACCACTGCATCTTGGGGGTCACCCGGCTCAGCGGCTGCCAACAGGGCCTGTATAGATAGCAGAACTGTGCGTAGTGTAAGCGCAGCCGCCCACTGATCTTTAAGAATGTCTAAGCAAATTGCCCCAGTCACAGACGACACGTTCGGATGCCAAATCTTCGTCATGAATCGGATCTAAAAAAAAAAACAAAAAATTGATTTAAAAAGATAATATTCTCACGCGAGATATATATATATATATATATATTATTGGAAATATATAGGTATAATTGTTCGAATACCAAAGTAACATTTATGGGCCGAAACACATAGCCGCGTTGCGACGCCGCAACGCTAAAAACGGTAGTTTGCGTTGCGGCGTCGCGAAAAAGAGCGTTTTATTGTCCTACGGTAGAGTAACCAGTTCCTCGTGATTTTTGATTGTGGATAAACGTGTCTCTGCTCATGGATCGTAATAAACTTATTGCTTATTTGTTATTAAGAAGACATAACTCTGTTTTAAATGTACGACAAAGAAGATACTGGATACATTCATGTAATAAAGGCTATGAATCCCGATGGAAAATACCAACAGTAATCCCACAAACAAGGGCGTTCCTGAACCAAAAATATAAATGAAAATTTAATTTTAAAACTGTTTCTGACTTTACGCGTGTTGTTTGCAAAAGTGATATGAACAAACAATAGTAGTAGTAGTCGTTGAAATAAACTGAATCATTGTCAATAAGTATGACGCCGTGCCGGTGAAATTCGCGTCGCGGTGCGGCACCGCGCCGCTGAAATCGGCAGGGACGCCACTGCTGATTTAAGCGGCGCGGCGCCGCAACGCGGTTATGTGTTTCGGCCCTAAATCATTTGAAACTATTTTTACGGATTTATTGCGGTTTATTAAATTTACTTAAACTTTACAGAAACCACGGTCACGGGAGGACTGAGGTGCCATCCCCACCATGGTTCAGGCTTTGTCGCGGCGGTGGGGCTCAGTAACCTAGGATGACCCGCTGCACCTTGGGCGAAGCGAATTGAGCCGAGGGGGCTCTTTGTACCCCTCTTATAAGAAGAGGGGTCAGAAGAGCAAGGGGTGAGAATGGGAACCTCACCCCATTGTACTGTCCCGATGTTGGGAGGGGTTGTTCTGTGGTGCGGGACAACCCCTCTGTGGAAGAGGCGTCGGTCCCTTACGGGACTGACTAGCCGTCGAGGTGCCCTGTTTGTTTACTAGATCCGGGGCACCTCACCAAAGGCGGCATTAGTGGCACTCGCTAGGTTTTAGTGGGTAGAGCTGCGTCCACTTATCAGCCGTCGGGCGCAGCAAGTCTCAGATACCTGCCTGGGGAGACCCACTCCCCCGCGGAATGCCTCAGAGCATTTCCCGGCGTTAAAGAAAAAAAAAAGAACTGAGGTGCCATACGTCCTAATGTATTACGAATTACAAAGTTATTCGAAACTACCCTATGATACATCAATATTTTGGTTAGTCCTATCTACGCAGAAAGTGTGGTTTATCAAGCCTAATATTATAATGGCGAGCTTCGTCAAGACTATGTGACTGTGACCATGGTTGCTGTAAAGTATCATAAACGTCGGGCTTGTAAAAATCTTAAGGCGGGCCTTTCCCGATAAACGACATTTTGAATTGTTTTATTTAGAAACTAAGCCGATTTAAGTTTTGAAAAAAATATATGTTATGTAACACTCCTTCATCATAATATTTCGGTCGTTCGATACACGATTACTTATATTTTGCTGCATTAAAATAAATCGCAAAGATAGGTCAAAATTGAGATGAAAAACCCATTTTATTTGAGTAATATCAGGTTTTGTACAATAAAACTTATACCATAATAAACCTTGTAGAAAATGTCGTCGTTGTCGGTCGTCATAAATTATTTTTTTATAAATCCCTCCCTTCAATTAAATAAATAGGTGTTTTCACTCGCTGCCAAAGCGCCCGACGCGGCTTCGAGCTCCATACTAAATTCAGTTCTCGGACAGCCCCGCCTTAATAAACCGCGATCAAATCCGTAAAAGTTGTTTCATTATAAATAGTGCAATTCGCGTAAACATTAGAAAATAACATTTAAATCATTTTCTTTTATACTAAATAAAAGTCGATAATACAAAAACACTTTAAAAAGTATAGACATAATCAAAAGGACTATTATTTTTCATTAATTTCTTGAAATATGGCATTGGTTACGAAGATTAATTGCCTTCGATGTAACAGTTTGGATAACAGATTGTGGTTGTTTGACATCACTACAAAGTACAAACATCACAAGCTATCTCAAGCGCACGTAAACGAAGACTTGTAAAACTGAATAAATTTAAATAAACGTGTGACGTCATAAGGAGACAGACTATGGTTGGTCCAAAAGTTGGAACTAAGCGAGCTATGACATTTAAAGTAGGAGATTAGACTCTTCCCCACCATGGTTCAGGCCTTGTCGTGGCGGTGGGGCTCAGTAACCTAGGGTGAGCGGTGCACTTTGGGCGAAGTTAATTGGGCTGAGGGGGCTCTTTGTACCCCTCTTATAAGAAGAGGGGACAGAAGAGCAGGGGGCAAGGGGTGAGGAGAAGGAGGGAGGGAACCTCACCCCATTGTACTGTCCCGACGTTGGGAGGGGTTGTTCTGTGGTGCGGGACAACCCCTGTGTGGAGGTGGCGTCGGTCCCTTGCAGGACTGACTAGCCGTCGAGGTGCCCTGTTTATTTTCCAGATCCGGGGCACCTCACCAAAGGCGGCATTGGTGGCACTCGCCGGGTTTTAGTGGGTAGAGCTGCGTCCATTTACCAGCTGTCGGGCGCAGCGAGTCCAACATACCCGCGTGGGGAGACCCACTCCCCCGCGGGATGCCTCAGAGCAATTCCCGGCGTTAAATAAAAAAAAAAAAAAGGAGATTAGACTCTTCGATATATTATACGAAACGCGGAGCTTCTGCGTGGATTTCGACAACTGCATCCGCATCCGTAATAATCAATACGAATGTTGATGCGGATGTAAGACAAGATGAGTTTTTAAAGGTTACTTTCTTACCGCATTGTCAATGTTTACCGCACTGAAAAAGGGTGGATTAAAATCCTCTTAAATGATGAAGTGCTATGTATAAACGTTAGTAGCGCGGGTTTAATTAACGGACCTCTGTGTAACCGGCTTGAATTAGAGAAGGCGGCGATATTACTTTTTATTAAATATAATGCTCCTATTTATAACTTTACTTACTTATTCTAATTAATAAAGTTATTTAATTTAATTAGTCTAATTTTTCATTCATATATATATCGATAATCACAGTGAAGACCGAAATTGGGCAACGTAGTGTGCCTACTCAAACGAGATAAAGTGATAATATGCGAAAAGTTGTTCTGAAAATAAAAAAAATCTGTAGCCAGTACTTGCTAATTAATACGTCTAACGGTAATACAATAAAAACTAGAAATACAATTTATAAAATATACGACATAACCTCCATAGAAGACGGTGTTTTGATCTACGCCGACTTTCAAGAAGCAAGGGTGACTAGTTGAATGGGAGTATTCAATTAAGACGATTATGCTCCTAATTGCCACCCCTTGGCGGTGGGGCCAATATTAGCCACCCTATCCAACTTTGACAATTTTGTTTTATATGTACACTCGAGCAACATATGAAAACAAAGGAGTTCTTTGATGTGTCTGTGTTCTATTTTTAGTTTTTATGAGGGTACGTATATATTAGCAACTGTTTATCTCAGGTATTGGTTTTTTAAATTGATCTGGCTGATATTGAGACATTTGTAGTTATAATCTTATCTTATTTACTTAGCACCAACTTTACAACTGGAAGCTCTATTCCAATTCGAATCGCGAATGTCAAGGTAAATTCACGTGTAATGGAATTCCCCGGAAAATTCAAATAAAAACTATCACATAATTAAACAGGGTGCAATCAAATGCAGAACACAAAATTCCGAACGCTCGAGAATTTAATCACTGTACATGCACTTTTTGGAATTAGAATAGACCCACCATCATCCTGTGTCCCATCCCCACTGTGGTTCAGGCCTTGACATGGCGATGGGGCTCGGGTGAGCCCAGCACCTTGGGCAAAGCTAATCGAGCCGAGGGGGCTCTTGGTACCTCTCTTATAAGAGGGGACAAAAGAGCAGGGGGCAAGGGGCGAGGATATAAACCTCACCCCATTGTACTGTCCCGACGTTGGGAGGGGTAGTTCTGTGGTGCGGGACAACCCCTCTGTGGAGGTGGCGTCGGTCCCTTGTAGGACTGATTAGCCGTCGTTTGTTTATTAGATCCGGGGCACCACATCAAAGGCGGCATTGGTGGCACTCGCCGGGTTTTAGTGGGAAGAGCTGCCTCCATTGACAAGCTTTCAGGCGCAGCGAGTCCCACATACCCACGTGGGGAGACCCACTCCCCCCAGGATGCCACAAAGCATTTCCCGGCGTTAAAAAAAGCCCGTGTCCCATACAAATATATTCTATATATATTAAATATATTCTATTGACTAATCAAATGTTTCCAAATGTCATCCTCATCTTCTGTAACAGATGGTGCTTTTTTGGCAGCAATTACATTGATTCTATCGTCATTATCACCTTATGAAAGATATTATGGTGATGTCTTATGATGTCTGTATATGTAAACTTTAAGGTGATACTTTCAGTTCAGTCACATAGACTAAAGGAGAGGTAAATATTTTTTTTTAATAAAAATCTGACCTTGGGTGGATTAAAAGGATAAGTCTCGGGAACGTTAATTTCAAGTAAGTATGTGCCACCCTCGTATGGTGTATCTGGAGGTCCCGCTATCTCGCCTTGCAGCTCTGTCCAACTTTCATTAAGTAATTCTAATTTTATTGCTCCGCCAACAACCTAAAATTTTAATAATACATAAATTAAAAATTATTAACCACCAAACAAGGGATTTTCAAGAATAACATTTTTATAACTAATCTATCAAACACACATCTGCGCATAAGCATCTTAATTAATTATAGATTCGCCAAGCATGTAACAAGTTCCTTTAGCATATTATATCATATTCATATCAATTTTAAACTGATTGATCTGTGACAATTGTCTATTAATGCGGAGCAACTCAGAACAATATACATTACCTTGTGCTCTTGCAGATAAAAAACATGTTCATTTATACATTCAACCATTTGCATAGCGTTAACATTGACAAGAACACAGAAATATACAAGACAATGTATTTTTGAAATATTTTGTTCTTTTTTAACAAAGGCATTCATGGAGCTAAACACTAAAATAATCTAATAAGTGCAATCTGCATTGTCTACCTTTGTGTTACTGAAAGATAATTTGAATGTGAAAAGGCAAGAAACGTTTCAGATCTCCGATAACATCCAACTTACCATTATTTCTTTGGAAATGAATTTATTGTCACAATTTGATCAGAAACAGAAAGACCACATTATTTTTCTTTAAGTACAATATTTATCATTTTGAATAATAGCGCAAAAATCAGTTGCAACAGCATGAGAAATGAATGTCTATGCAAGATACATTTTTGGTTGATGTGGATGAAAACTGCTGATGTTATCAGCTGTCATAGATAATATAAAGGGTTTTATAATAATCAAATAAAAGTAGTATTAGTGGGATGCAAGCGCATGATGACAATTGTGATCAGACGGACCGTGAATTTGTATGGCCCAGGGACATATTCCCATTACAGAATATTCATAAAAAATACTATGTAAATTCGCAGCAATCAACGGCTAAATGAAAGTTGATCCATTTACTAAGAGAGATCTAATAGATTAAACAAGCATAATGCAAGTGATAAATTAAATATAACAAATGATTAAAGCAATAAACACATTACATTGCTAGATTTGTAAAAGCCAACACAAAATGTGTGTCCAAAATTTAAGGAATAGGAAGTATTTTAAAAAAAAACTTCTTAAACATTAAAGCATAGCATAACATTACAAACAGTCTTATGTCATTATTTAAATTCAATAGGTTAAATTATATATTTCCTTTATAATTATCATCATAATATTTGCATTGTTTTTTGTTCATATCAACAATTTTACTGGCCCTCCTAACTGTAAATAGCCAAACAAATACATTTATAATCTAATTTTACTGAACTAGCGAGAAAAAGTTTTCGAAAGTAAATGCTCTTAGTTCTAAATTACTTTAAACTTAGTTTCAAACTTGTTTCATTGTTATTATGTAAATATTAATAAAATTTAAATATGATAACCTTATGATATAAGCCTTGTAAATACAAAACGTGATATCTAGAACATGATGATTACATGTTACTGTACTAAGATGAAAGTAATGTTAAACATTAAAAACGTAAACAGAACACACAGAACCTGCTGAATCATGCATCTGTTGTATTTGAAACAATGTAAAAAGTTTACACATCAGAAAAACTATATGAAATATTCAAACACTAGATTAAGAAAAACAAATACACTCCAAAAGAACGGCCGTGTGTGCAAAAGTGCAAGTAATAAAACCTACAAGTAAATTGTATTAAATAAGACAACATTGTTTTTGACCAACCTCTTCACTCTTCATGACCTCTTTAAATTCTCTTTTTATACGTTTAGCTGCTATATTAGCCATTTTAATAAAATTTAATATATTAATTGAATAAAACAAGACAACCCTTAGATTTTGTCTGACCGAAGTATCACTCACTAGTGTTATGTCGAAACTCGACAATAGGCCAACAGATTTCCAGTAAAAAGGTAATCTGTGACCTGTGTTACCAGATAATTTTATGACCTTACAACAGATAAAATATCTCTTTAGCCTTGCCTTTAACAAAAAAACGTATCAAAAAAGTATATATTATTACTCTGGGTGAGAATCCTTAATATTATTTAAAAAAATAGGAATTAAAAATTTTAGAACTGCTAGTTGACAATTTTTTTCGCTTTAACTTTCTAATAGTGGAGCCACTATCTATGCAATAATTCGTTTGTGCGAAAAAAAATATCTCTTTAGAAACCTAATAGTACCTTTGAAGCATATGATTAGATTTAAATTTTTATGGTTAAACATTTAATCTAAAATAGAGTAAAATAAACATTAATTAAAGATTTGACTGCTGTCCACAGATAATAGAAGTACGCGGTAAACACGCGGTAAACTAGTGTTCATCATAATAGTTTTTATTCAACAAAAGTTCTTCCCATTGGCATAATACTGTAAAATTTATTAAATTGTATAATTTGCCTCGTTACTTAATTGTCAAAACTAGGGAGAAATAGTTTATTTTTTTCCAATTTCATTGGGCTTTACTTATGACAATATTTAAAAAAATATTATTCAGTTTGATTTATTTTGAAATCAACGTAGATTTCTACACAAGTATTTGATTATATTTTCTTTTGACGTGACAACGTCATATAATTCGATGGAGCCGGCTGCAAGAACGAAAAAACATGACGTATGCGGCGTTACCTCGCTCTGAGGCGTTCCATTTTCTTATGACGTTGTCACGTTCAACTATCGTCAGTAAACCGACTTTACTGACAACCGATTTTTTTAAATAATTCACAGTGAATTTGTGGTATTTCCCTTATAAAATATATTTTTTATATTATGTCTTAATAAGTACCGAATACCGAAAAAATGGATATGTATTAAAAATATATAATGACGAATTTTCATTAATAATTCTTATTAGATTATATTTGATCCATAGACTTACTATTAACTGTAAGTCTGTGATTTGATTATACTGCACTACAGCTTGGCAAAAAAGAGTTTGGAAAAAATGAGGGGCCACTCTCGCTTAGGACCCATCATAATAAGAGAAATCAGTAAGAGAATTTAGTCAAATCGTTAAAAATAAATTTGAAACACTAAACGTTACTCAAATTGTAGTATTTGTCGGCCAAGTATTGTCAACATAATAGATTTCCATTTAGTAAAATATTTAGTTCCACTTGTCACCACGTCATACTCTTTTTTGTTAGCTTTTTTGCCAAGCTGTAAATCATAGACTTAGAATATGTAAATAATGTTTGTTTTTTCTTCTTTCCTTCTTCTTTTATAGCAAATTGTATTTTTTAAATGCTAATTTATTGTTATTTGTTACGGAACATTAACCATAGAATAAAAATGTATGTGCTGAACTAAATGTATGGAGTATACAGACAAGAATGATATAAAAACACTGTGTATGGAAAGTATCCTTCGGAATCATAGACTTAGAATATACTGTGTCGGACTGCATTTAATAAGGATGGCGCCAGTTTAGCAGCAGAGTAAATTTTTCACGTATGTGTGCCATAAAATTACGCACAACCATACTGTTACTTATGTATACAAACACCATTCCCTTTAACTTTATCAGCGCCACTGTGGACGGTTTTTGAACTGTAATTTATGATGTACAGCTGCACACTTCTTCAAATAAGCTATCATGCAAGTTGCAACCGTACTCCTTGTTTCTACACTCCATAGTGTGCTGTGTTCAACCCGATGTTATCATAAATGTCGAACCTCGGTATTATTTGCTTACTTCAGACGGAACTTTACTACATGCAAGAGCTTTGTGCTTTGCTCGATAGACTGCAAGGTGTTATAAATTATTTTATTCTTTCCGTTTCGAATTAAATTTTCTAATATCATAACTGAACATGAACATAAAATTGTGTTAATCTTGTGATAGTAAGTGTAATAAGTCTTTAGGAGTCAAATTTATTAAATTATGACCAGTGATATTATGAGTGTGAGGACAAAGTTATGCTAATTTACTCCCCATGTTACCGGGTTTCACCTATGTACCTGGCGTTAGAAGGTGGGTTGCCTAAATGCTTTTACTATAAACATTAAATAATCAAATAATATGAGTGATGCTATTGCGAAAGTTTGTGTATTTAAATGAATTAGTCTTTGTGTTAAAGTAGCACTCGCGTTAACATAAATAAATTAAAATGAGGGCTATCAATGGCCCTTCTTGTTTCCGTACACTTTGGCCGCTGGGCGCTGACAGATGTATGCTGCGATATTTACTTTACAACGCTGTAGAAGAATGAAATGAGTTTACGACTTTCGAAAATATTGCACGAGAAATTTGAATTTTTTGTTTATTTTAATATAACATATTGTAGAGTATTTGGAAATAACTTTATTTAATAAAATATAATAGTTGATATAAATAATATATGATGAAGACCTTTAAACCACATGCTGATGGTAATGTAAACACACAGTTATTATTAGTAGCAAGCATAAAAAAATTGATCCCAAAAAATAAACAAACAAGGTGTTTTAGTAACATATGCTTAGTATGTTGTTTTACATCTATCATCATGTATACATTTTGAACATTTGCCCATAAAATGTACCATGTCTGTTTACATCAAAATATAAAAACTGCATTGGTATTCATAATCTTAATTTAAAAATTTGTTTGTATGGTCCATGCTTCAGATTATTTACTTTTAACTGGACTAACATTGTTATTATAATTATTTGATATTAAAAAATACCAATAGAGATAAATAATAATTGAGTAAGAGTAGTAGTAGGGGTAGTTAGTCTTTTTATTGTTATTATGCTAATGCAAAGTTTTATTTTGTATATTTCACTAAATGTGTTGCTATGTATGTTAATTGTTTAATATGCAAGGGTAATGTGATATAGATATAGCTAAACTATTTTAATTTGTTTGTACATATGATTGTAATGATTGAAATTGCTAAATGATCCACTGCATGCAATTTTTTTTACCTAACATTACAGTGTGGCAGCTTTACTCTATCTTTTTTGATGTGACAACGTCTTATAATTCGATGGAGCCGGCTGCAGGAACGAAAAAACATGACTCATGAGGTGTTACCTCGCTCTGAGGCGTTCCATTTTCTTATGACATTGCCACGTTCAACTATCGTCAGTAAACCGACTTTACAGACAACCAATTTTTTTGTCATTTTGTCATCACTGTGAGAAATGCATAGCATTGCTATGGGTAAGAAGCTTGGAGAAGGTTGAGTATAGTTACAGTACAATATAGTATATCTATGGTGGCTCATTGGGGGAATAGGGAAAAGGAGGGCAATGCATTTGCATGGCCTCTGTTTGTGCGGTTGTCTATGGGCATCGGTAGTCACCATAAGGCTCTAACTGCTTATTTGCTTCTTTTTGCCAAAATGCTATAGTATAGCGTAGTATAGATGTAGCGTGTCTTTCCATCAGTTTCACACTATTAATCTTCCTCATTTATATAGCTATCAAATGCAAAAAAAATCAAATAAGACTGGTAGTTCTGGAAATAAGTGCATTCAAACAAACTCTTTAGTATTATTATAATAGTATGTTGATATTATACAGGAAAAACATATTAATGATTTAAACGATTTGTTTGATACTTAATTAAAGTCCCATTTTCTACAATAACTATGATTTTGAACTAAACAGAACAAGAAATGAAATATTGATGTCTCAATTAAACAAAAATATCTTAAAAAGATCTACTCTTTTTATGAAAAATGAACATTATCGCATTTAATTATTTAAGGAATAAAAATATTATTCAGTGCTTAAATACTTCCCGTCTTATGCTTCAGATTTGGCATGGTATTAAAAATTGCCGGAGCTAATATCAAGTGAACTTATTTGTATTCTTAGGTGACACAGACTTACAAAGACAAGCCATCTTTGTCTGTATGTTTACCTATCCAACTTAAACATAATAAAAAATATTTTGTAATGTTTACGCGCATTTCTCTCATTTTAGTGTGTTTTTGTGTCAAAATTACGGATTTTATCGCGATTTATTAAGATTTTTAGGAGCCCGACGTTTCGGATAGCGTTTCGGAAGCTGTCTGCATTTATTTTGATGTTATATCAATAAAACATTTATGTTTATAAATTTAATGTTCCTCTAAGAAAAACATAATCCCATAAATGACTCAGATAGATCATAATATTCCTATTTTTTTTTATGATAGTTGGATAAGCAAACGGGCAGAGGGGCAGTGTCGCCCATAAACAAGTTAACCTCATAATGGTGGCCCAGGTGACTCATTCATCCCCACCATGGTTCAGGCCTTGTCGTGGCGGTGGGGCTCAGTAGCCTAGATTGAGCCCAGCACCTTTGAGCCGAGGGGGCTCTTTGTACCCCTCTAATAAGAAGAGAGGGAAAAAAAGCAGAAGAGGGGACAAAAGAGCAGGGGGCAAGGGGTGAGGGTGGGAACCTCACCCCATTGTACTGTCCCGACGTTGGGAGGGGTTGTTCTGTGGTGCGGGACAACCTCTTTGTGGAGGTGGCGTCGGTCCCTTGCGGGACCGACTAGCCGTCGAGGTACCCTGTTAACTTAACAGATCCGGGCACCTCCTCAAGGCGGCATTGGTGGCACTCGTCGGGTTTTAGTGGGTAGAGCTGCGTCTACTTTACTATACTACTACCTTTCGGGCGCAGCGAGTCCCACATACCCGCGTGGGGAGACCCACTTCCCCGCGGGATGCCTCGGAAGATTTCCCGGCGTTAAAGAAAAAAAAGGCGACTCATTCATGTGTTGTCTATCCTGAGAAGATGTTTAGTCTGTGTGTACCAGTAATTACATTGCCAGTCCTGCCCTTCTCTCCAAAACACACCAAAGCTGTTTAACAGAAGAAACAAGCAGGAGATGTGAGTGCGCAACCAGTAAGACTACTAATCAAGCTCTAATTAACATAATAGTAGCCAAATGCATCTTTCTACACTTTTGTATGGTATTGATATATTGAAATAAATATTATCTGGCAACCACACCCCATTAAACTAGCTCCCTGCAAGTTATGTTACAGGTATTAGAAAGAAAATATATTTAAGTTGTTGTATATATTTAAATGTATATAAACTTGCTCTCTGAAATATATACAAGCAGAGCCAGGCTTGATTATAGTACGTCAGAACAGAAGGTGCCAGTAAACTAATAACGCTTGTGAATTATGAGGTGTCAATTCAATAAGTACTAATAATGGTAGAATTTAAGGCATCAGCTCAGTAGATGATGATGTACAATAGTGGTAGTAGTGCTGCTTTTTTAATTCCCAGTTCTTAGGAAGAATTTGTAATTGCTACACTGAGTACATTATTACTCAAATTCTTCATAAAAGACATACTTTTTACAAACTAAAAGGTACTTCATTAGTTAAGTTTTTGGCTAATACTAATTTATATTCTTATTCATATACTAGCTGTTGCCCGCAGCTTCGCCCGCGTTAACTTAGATTTACAGCCGTACGCGGATTGATGGTGATTATTTTATAGTCTAAGTTACTCCTTATATAATCAGCTATCTGCCATGAAAGTCCCATCAAAATCGGCCCAGCCGTTTGAGAGGTTAGCCGGAACAAACAGACAGACAGACAAAAATTGTAAAAAATGCTATTTTGGTATATGTACCGTGTATGCATCCATATGCATTTAGTAAAAAGCAGTTATTATAATGTTACAAACAAACACTCCAATTTTATTTATCTGTATAGATATAGCTCATATTTCTTTTAAAATTATTCAAAGCCTCCATCAAACCTTATATTTTTGTTATATACTAATTTATAATAAAGCCATTTTTGTTACATGCATAATGTTCTAAATTACATAATAAATTAAAATTATTTTAAATTTATTGTTACAAAATACCTATGTTTCGAATATTTTGTGGTATCCAATAGATATATATTATAATTTAATTATTTAATTCCTTGTATGCTAATGAAATTGATTTATGTGAGCGAATGTTGTGGCCATAATGTAAAAAGATATGTAATTTATTGTTGTGTATGATATATGTAATATAGCTAGTATACACATGTCTGATAGTAATTGCATTAAGACCGCTTTTGCGTTAGACCTCACGGGTATATTTTTGATGTATATAAACACTTTAAATTATATATAGATAATACTTTAAATTAGACTTGAATAGATTCTATTGAAATTCGTTATTTTAAAACCAGAAAAAATATTAAACTAATAGAATATAATATTATAATAATAAATCAGAACATTAAAATCCCTCTTAGCTGTAAGG
Source organism: Helleia helle (assembly GCA_963853865.1). Taxonomy (NCBI): domain Eukaryota; kingdom Metazoa; phylum Arthropoda; class Insecta; order Lepidoptera; family Lycaenidae; genus Helleia; species Helleia helle. Next base: position 17,394,844 of record OY971420.1, read on the forward strand.
CTTAGTAGACGACAGAATTGAATATTAAAAAAAAATAGATTTCAAAATGTTAAATTAAAAAGGAGCATATCAAAACGCTATTAATTTGCTTACACGGCAAAATTCCTAATTTAAAAAGGGAATGCATTCTCATATGACAAAAGATAGTGATGACCAGAGGCAACGGGGGACAATAGAAGAACGCTAAACATTCTCTCTCACCTCGACCTATTCGACACCTATGCTTGCCCCACTTCAGCACCACGGAGACCTTGACATGAGGCCAGGGCATCTTAGGAGTCCGTAGTCATCAAATGGCAAAAAAGAACCCACATAGATCACAAAGAAACCCTTGTTTTTAGTGTAGTTGTCTCCTGCAATCGAAGCACAAGGATGTTGTTACTAAAATATATAGATATATGATTTATGAAAAAGCAATTCTATATATTTATTTTGTGGCATACACGATAGTACGCATTTTTTATATTTTACTATAAGATTCCAGAAAATGTTCAAATAATTACAATTACGAAATAAATATATTATAGAGCGTTTGTTTCGTAAACTATAAACTCAAAAGATTTTACGTTGTAGTTTTAGTTCGAAGTAAAGCGTTCCTCCTAATGCATTTAAGGAATATTTTTTTTATAGAATATTAAAAAATATAGTATATGTACTTGAGTTGGTTTCACTATAGTGAGCTCGCCTTGAAACCAGTGGTAGATACATTCAATGAGCTGAATAGTGGTCTGATGTAGTTATAAAAGTTTCTCCAGGCCAAAAGCATTTCAGAAAAGGAAATAATATGTAAAAATGCTACGTAGCAATGAAACATCGCAACGAAAATTTATTTGAAGATGCTTGTGTACTGTGAAATATGAGTTCTGCTGAGTTACGGAACGACACTGTGTGTTCCGATACCCACTTGGCCGGTTATTAAAGTCATGCATTGTTGCTGCACCGACAATTCTTTGTTGTGCTTGAAGTGGTCACATACGGAAATATACACAAGAATTTTTCCCAGCACCCATTGTTCGTTTAAACTTGTGTGTTTAAAGTGTTCCGTGAAAAAGTTAGGAGTAAATTTCTAACAAGTGTTTAACAACGTTTGTTTCTAGTTTAGAGGCGTTGCTTCCTCTATGCGTTTCTCGACGCAAAAATAATCTACACTCTCTTCAATCTTAAAATTTCAGCCATTCTGTTCTTGTAGTCTTACATAATATGAAAGGATGTTCGTAAAATTTTAGTGATGCGACACGATGGTTTTTAAAGCCGGCATCGTATATGACGTTGTTCTCTTTTTCTAACATTTCTAAATTCTAAGAACATAACTTCTCAACCAGTTATTCCGTATTCATATTTAAAAATTTTGTTCTTTTTTTAATCGGGTAGGGCCCACCCACCACACGTTCCCACTGTTGCTACTCTTTTTTCTTTTGCGCCGGGAAATGCTCTTAGGCATCCTGCGGGGGAGAGGGGACTCCCCAGGCGGGTACGTATATGGGACTCGCTGCGCCCGAAAGATGGTAAAGTGGACGCAGCTCTACCCACTAAAACCCGGCGAGTGCCACCAATGCCGGCTTCGGTGAGGTGCCCCAGATCTGTTGAACAACAGAGTACCTCGACGGCTACTCAGTCCCCCAAGGGAGCGACGCCACCTCCACAGAGGGGTTGTTCCGCACTATAGAAAAACCCCTACCAACATCGGGACAGTGCAATTAGGTGAGATTCCCATCCTCGCTCTATGTTCCCACTACTCTTTTATTCCCTCTTCTTCTAAGAGGGGTACAAAGAGCAGCTTCCTCAGTTCAATTGGCTTCGCCCAAGGTGTTGGGTTTATATTAGGCTACTGAGCCCCACCGCCAAGCCAAGGCTTGAACCATGGTGGACACTGGACACCGTTGCTACTCTCGTGTGATCAACATCGATCATATAACCGGAATAGAGCGGATATTTTTTTTCGGAAGGGCTAGACTTTTCGGCCTGATGGCCTTTAAGCTCAATCGGTACAGTAAATGAGCAGATGGCTCCCTTATGAAATATTCGAAAGGGGGACGCCTCCCTCTGCGCCCCTGCGGGGCGCGCTGTTTGTCGCGCGCGCTGCTCGGGAGAGGATTTGGACTAGTCAAATCCGATACGGTTGACGAATCCTTTACGGTTGAATTTACCTATCATCATGAAAGCCGGTCTTCATCCCTCCCTCTGGAGAGGGAGGCGGGTCATGCGCGGTGCCCAAGAAATCTAGCGGTAGCGTAGTGCTAGCGCTGTCTGGGTTTGTGTCTACTCGTATCGGATTCGAACCTAAGCTTCCGCGATCGATCCGGATCGATGTGGTTTCCATGTGTAGGGTTCGACGTCGCTTACGACCCCGAGGCCCAAGCGGTGTGCAGGTGTACCTAGCACCGTGTGTTGTACTTATGTATATGTTCTGTATATGTCGTGCATTAGTAGCTAAGAGATTTCGTCAGCTGGATCTGTTAAAACATGTTTAGGTAACCTATGTCTAATTGGAACTGAGCTATCTGGGGAATAGTGTAATAATAGAGTGGTAATGTTATGTGTTATGTATGAAAACAAATTCCGCCATATTTATGCTACGACGCTGCGCCTGTTCTGCGCTCTGATTGGCCGACTTATGGCTATTGACGGATGATTGGCCTATGGGATGTACAAACAGGTCACTGGTTGGTTGAATTGCTATTTCGTCAGTGACAAATCTCTAACCAGTTTCGGAATTTTATGGCTTACATTACTCTATCCGATTATATGGTCGATGGTGATTAACCACGAGAAACAGTGTTATTTATCACTTTGTTGTCCTTTGTAACCTCTGTCCCCATGTCTAGTTCTGTCTAGCCATCCAAAAATATAGTCGATTTTCCTTACACCTTCAAGTTGTCTCGTCTAGATTCAAATATATTTTTGTTTTACTAACGTTACTTTGTTGTGTCGAAACTCAGTATTAATATGCCAAATTGGTTCAATCGATTGGATTTACACGTAGGCTGTGATTTGCTTAAAAATATTATTATAAATTATATACCTATAGAATATACGTACGAAATGTATGTTATCAAAATCTTTATTGATTTGATGAACTCCGGTAGCGCGCACGAAAAAGTGTCCTGTTGCGCCTGAGCTTGTCAAAGGCTCGCGAAGCCTATCGGAGAGGGGCCCGAGCTTTGGAAACCATTATTTATAACAAATGTTGAATACGCGACAACGTTTCTTGTGTTTATTTCTAAATTTTTTTTAATCCATAATTTTCAGTCTCATCTCATTTTGTTCTCTTTAATTGTTTTTCTCAAAACAGCGGCAAAAAAGGTAATTAAATTTTCATGACGTTATCACGTAAAACTATCGTCCGTAAACCAACTTTACAGACAACCAATTTTGGAACAGTAAATATTTTAGAAGCGATCACAAATCGTCTCTAAAAGCAGCTAGGAGTATCTAAAACTAAGACTAAGTATTATAATAATAAAAATACCTATGGATTTTATCTCGGTTTATTAAGATTTGTCATTCTCGATTTAGATATTCTACAATAACTTATTTGTGAAAACTTTTAATATAAACTATTGCTGTTTCTACCACTAGCTGTAAGTTTTCTAAAGTAATAAATAAAATAAAATAACCATGGTCACGGGAGGAATAGATAGCTATGGGTGGTTACGCACTGCATCAAATCCGAATATGTACGATCAAAATCGAAAATACGAGTCCATCAAAATCGTTGCCAAGTAGCCGTAGAACTTAGTAGTTAGTACGTTTGCGTCAGCACGAGTTCCGTCATTTGTTTTTTCACTGATTCGAACCTTACACCGTCTTTAACTGACCTAAGTATAAAAATTTCAATATTATTTTTGGACGCAATTAGCACTGTAACTACTAACTGGTAGTTTTATATACTGGTTTCCTTAAAGGGCTTAAAATTGCATTTGCCCTCAGATATATTATGTAGTACTATCGACTACTCCACGCAAAATGCTCGGGTACGTTTAAAATTTCTCGCGATTGTAACTGCTATGTGAACGGCGAGAACCAACTGACGTTTCAACGGGATGTTTTTTGTACATTTTTGCGAGAAGACCCGACGCTAGAGGGAAAATTTTTCAACTACATTTGATAATTCTGTTGCACCTACCACAAGACTTGATAAAAGATGCGGATCGGAAAATGGTGATTTCAAAAAGCACATTTCTTGCATATTTTAAGGGCTCCATTCCTTAAAATGAGAACGAATAAGCGAAACTCTCTAGGATTACTTAGTTGTCTGTCCTTCAAACCTCTTTTTTTTTCTTTTACGCCGGGAAATGCTCTGAGGTATTCCGCCGGGGATCGTGCCTCCCCAGGCGGGTGGGACTCGCTGCGCCCGAAAGGTGGTAAGGTGGACGCAGCTCTACCCACTAAAACACTGCGAGTGCCACCAATGCCGCCTTTAGTGAGGTGCCCCGGATCTGTTGACAAAACTAGTCAGTCCATCGAGGGACCGACGCCTCCTCAACAGAGGGGTTATCCCGCACCACAGATCAACCCCTCCCTATGTGGGGACAGTCCTTGCCCATTGTCCGCCCCTTGTTGCTCTTTTGGCCCCTCTTTATCCGCCAAACCTGTCCCATTGACATGAAATGCACTCATTCACAGCATAGGTGAAAAAAATTGATAATCGGCTGCGCCTTGACTGGTTTTAAAAATGCTATGATAAATTTCAACGGTTTGCAAATATCTAAGTCAATCCGCCGCCGTCTTGAAGTGAATTTTATGAAATATAAAAGTACATATTGGATCACATTTACATTCAGCTGTCCATATTATGGCCGTGTAGGGTTGATACGTCCAACGTTAATAAATCGAGAGAAAACGTTAACCTTATACGGTTACCAAACGAGTATTGGGAGGGTCGTGACCTCAATCAGCTCCTAAATTGTAAAGTATTCCTAAGGTCTAGTCCAATTAAATATGTATGTACCACTGGTTTAGTATTTTTTGTAATATGTACACACGTCAGCTTCGACTGAATGTGATTACGTAGTTTTAAAGCCTTAAATTAGAGTCTTTTGGTGTTTTCTGAAAGGTATTTAGTACCTGCATTCTTCTTAGCGCTTTATTTATACAGTTCTCCCGTAGATTCCAAAATGTAGATTTTCGATAAACCTTAAAAATTAAAAACTTAAAAACCGTAAAAATTGGTTTCATTATAATAAGTAAAATTAGATTGAACCTTAAAAATAATACATTCCTTTCATCATCATCAGTCTTTATCCGTCCACTGCTGAAGATAGGCCTCCCTCAATGAACGCCAAGACGATGCCTTGCCACTCGCATCCAACACGAACCGGTCACTGCCCGGAGATCGTCTATACATTCTTTAGTGACGTGTAATAAAGTTGTAAGTAATGTGTTAAATTCATCTAAATAAGACAGACGTGTCACTTGTCGTTTTATAAAATTAAAATACCCTATGATCCTATAATCTAAGCGCTTAATGCGCTATCGCAACTTTGCTTATCTGAGCTGTTGTTAAGATTGTGAAGACTGTAAGCAAAAAGCACTTACACTTAATCTTTTGCTGGGGTTACGCCATCTTTAACATTTCTGCTCTTAAAAAAATAAAATATAATTAAATGATATATCAATGGTGTATCTTAGTATTATTTTATATTAAATATATCCTCATTTTGTAATCACAAAGGACAAAGGCTTTCTTGATTAACGCGAAGATAATGAGAATATATTATATTAAAAAGAAAATATTTTGACGATATTATTTTATTTTTGTTTTTATCAGTAAATTTGTGAAAGCTGAAAAATATTTCCTATTTGTATTCTGCAATAATTAAGCGATTTCGATTATAAACATAATATATACTACTTACACTTATATTATACACAAAATATTATATAAATCTATCTTGTATTATCTATCTTATACGGTCTGTATGTAACTATGTAATTGATGTTGTTGTGAACAGTTTTGTAGTGGAAATAAAATATTTTTTATAATGTGTTGTTTATTATATTGTCATGTTTGTTGTAATGTGTTGCTTATTATAATGTGTTGTTTGTTATAGATTCGAGGTGCCGGCAGAGATGGTGAAGTGAGGGTCGCGAGATGGTGCCGTGTGTGGTAGCATTGTTGCTTCTTGTCCGGGCATTGCACGCGCTCGATATATGTAAGTATAACCCTGGTTATATAGTTATGCAGGTTATGCTTGCGTTAAAATAACTAATATATAGCCTATGTTCTTTCTTAAATATATAAATAGATCTACTGCCGTGATAGCCTTATTTTCTACTTGATTAGAAAATTTCAAGAGACAGATAAAAAAAATACTAATGAATACCTATGCCTTTCTTTGATGCCTTATATTATAAAATTCATACGAATCACCTGGGTAGTTCAGTCGTGAAACGGTAGCAGAATTATTTTCGCATTTATATTAGGTATAGATGACATAAAACCTTCGTACATTTTTACAGTTGCTATGCAGTGTATTACTCACGGAATAAAAAACATGAAAATGACATAAACCGTGATTTGTATCGAGACCGGTGGCGCCAAACGCCCATTAATACCACGGTGTTCGTTTAATACAGTCAACACATTTTCAACATTGTTTTTTTTTGTTTAAGTAACGCCAAATATTTTTTTACTAGCCCAGTCTGCGCTGTACTGCAGGAAAATATATAAATGTCTTAATAACTCTTATTTAATTCTAGTTAATGAAAACTTATATTAATTTTAAGATTAGCTAGACCTTATGAAATATACCAATAATAGACGGAACGATGTTACAATGAATCACAAAATGGAAGATCTCTTTATTGACGACCATAGATACAATATATCACACAGATTATAAATTAACCATAAATAACATGTGGATGCGTTCATATTTCAACACTAGTATGTAATATAAAATATGAATATAATATATATATTCCGACGAAACTTACAGATTCTCTCTTCTCTTTGTACCCCTCTTATAAGAAGAGGGGACAAAAGAGCAGGGGGCAAGGGGCGAGGATGGGAACCTCACCCCATTGTACTGTCCCGACGTTGGGAGGGGTTGTTCTGTGGTGCGGGACAACCCCTCTGTGGAGGTGGCGTCGGTCCCTTAGAGGACTGACTAGCCGTCGAGGTGCCCTGTTTGTTTATTAGATCCGGGGCATCTCACCAAAGGCGGCATTGGTGGCACTCGCCGGGTTTTAGTGGGTAGAAATGCGTCCACTTACCAGCTTTCGGGCGCAGCGTGTCCCACATACCCGCGTGGGGAGACCCACTCACCCGCGCGATGCCTCAGAACATTTCCCGGAGTTAAAGAAAAAAAAAGAAAAAAAAGACGGACGGATGGATATACATATACATTAGATCGGTGATAAGTGAAGTTGAAAGCGATAACATTTATGCATCGCTAGATGTATCTGAGACTTCGGTAGTCTGCAATAGCGTTATTTATGCGAAATTACTTACGATAAAATCACTCGTGAACTGAAATAGTCCTAACTCCTAGTTGATGCATAGCAATATTATGCTCAGTATTTAATATACGAGTGTCAATTGATTTGCATCACTTTTAATAAATTATAACTCAAGAAATAGAACGTCGACCGAAGTGTACATATTTGTGTTTATATTTATATGTGTTCCGAATAAAAGAGCAGACGACAATTTTATGATTACTATAATAATAAATATTCATACACTTTGTATAGTACCGTATTTATTTTTTTAAATAAATAATTCAGGTATATTTTTTTTTATGTATATTTTTACAGCATAATTTTTACTTTATTCCCTCACGAATAATATAGTTGTCCGCGGTCGGCCTGACTATATTATAAGATATGAAATCGAAATTATTAGTCAAAATTTATAGGTAAACTAGGTCCCATAAACTAATAAAAAAAACGGTTGTCTGTAAAGTCGGTTTACTGACAATAGTTGAACGTGACAACGTCATAAGAAAATGGAACGCCTCAGAGCGAGGTAACGCCACACACGTCATCTTTTTTCGTTCGAGCAGCCGGCTCCATCGAATTATAATAAGACGTTGTCACGTCAAAAATTGAGACTTGAATAAGGTTAAGGTTTTACAGACTCGATATAATAATAGATACAGGTTTGTACGGAAATTTCGAGTTTTAATAGCACATATCTTTAATCAAGTTCTAAGATCTTCCATATTGTGCTACTAATTACTGACATAGAATATAGATTTTATTTAAAACTAGCCGTTGCCCGCAGCTTCGCCCGCGTTAACTTAGATTTACAGCCGTATATGGATTGATGATGATTATTTTATAATCTAAGTTACTCCATAAAACATCAGCTATCTGTCAGTGAAAGTCCCGTCAAAATCGGCCCAGCCGTTTCAGATATCAGCCGGAACAAACAGACGGACAGACAAAAATGGTAAAAAGTGCTATTTTGATAGTTGGCAATTGTGAATCTAACCATTCTTCCACTTGAACACATGCAAAATCTGTCCAGCCGTTTAAGAATTCAGCGACGTACACTGTACACACATTAGATTTATGTATGGATAATATAAATTACATACATTAAACAAGCGGGCCTTTGTACGGTATATAATTTACAAACCAACAGTCTGTCACTAACGTCACAGAAGACATTCGAAAGCCATCTCGGCGCCTTGATCATAAGTAACGAAATTGCGGTGGCTCGTTTGCAAGTTTTGCTTCGCCTTGCTATTCACCGGGCTATCAATGCATAATGGGAGCTCAATGTAAGCCTTTACCTTAAAATAGTCTGCATGGCTGCGGCTTTATTCTACTATATTACTACACAGGTACGGTATATCATTTTAGAATCAGGGTTTGCACTAACGTTTTATGTGATTTTAGGTAGTAGGGGATTTTTATAAAATATAGTTAATTATTAGGAGAAATCATTTCAAACTTAAAGAGTAGACAAAAAACCAATAATAATACATACAGGTGATGCTTATATAAAGCGTGTAAAAAAGGAAAAGATAGGCTGTGTAATTACTGGCACCGGGGCCCTCCCTGGTAGGTATGTATTCCAGACTTCCAGATCAATGATGTTATTGGAAGACCTTTATCATGTGTCATAATTCGACTAGTTTGTCAGTCCTATTAACATGACAACGAATAAATGTATATATGTATATTAACGATAATTATTTAATTCAATTTATATAAGTTTCAAGAGCCAGGCCACGTATTTGTAGACGAAGTGTTGGTCGGCCATTAACCAGGTGGGAAGACGATCTCCGTGCAGTAGCTGGCCAGTGTTGGATGCGAGTGGCGAGGGATCGGTCGTCTTGACGTTCATTGAGGGAGGTCTATGTTCAGCAGTGGACGGATAGAGGCTGATGGTGTTTATTAACAAAATTAATATATCAATATAAAGTTTCCTAAGTAAAATAAAACTAAACATTTTTTTGTTATTTCAACCGCACAGTGCAACAATTCGAATATCTGACTGCACAATATCATTTTACAGGTGGAATTCGTATTACGTAAAAAAAAAATATCGTAGAAATTAACACAACGTCATGAATGGCAACAAGCAAGATTTAATACAAATTAAGTACATAATACAACCATGTAAAACTAAATAAAATTCAAATTAATGAGATACAGTGTAAACTTATTCTATAATTTTAAAACTATTTACTAATAATATAGCCTGACCAGAAATATATAAACCTTTTTTTTATTTTCTTTAACGCTGGGAATGCTCTGAGGCATCTCGCCTGGGGAGTGGGTCTCCCCAGGCGGGTATGTGGGACTCGCTGCGCCTGAAAGATGGTAAGTGGACGCAGCTCTACCCACTAAAACCCGGCGAGTGTTAAACTAACAGGGCACAGAAATATATAAACCCTGCATTGGTGTCGCCAATGTATCTTTTATACGGTAACACATAGTCTATACAGAATAGTTCCGAAATTTTCCGCGATATGGCAAGGGTTTTTGTTTTTCTGGTCGGGCTATAAATTAGTACAAAAATTTATATGTAGATTCGCTGGCATCTGTGTTACAATCTTGATCTCAATCTTCAGATTGGTTGTCGCCATGTAGCATATTTAGGAGTCTTATTTCTAGTAGTTCTAATACTCATAATAGTAATAATTAGCTAAAATAGCTTGCAGCGCTCCGCCAGCTATTTTAAAAGCTATTGTCCAATGTAAATAAAACATTATGCTACAGTACCTACGTACAGCGTTTTGCACACAATATAATAATACGTACGTTAAAAAAAACTATTTAACTCTTTACTTGAAAGTACACAAATGAAAAAAGCTACACATTTTCTATATACATTAGACAACTTTTGTCTAACGCGGCAGCCCTATACCTAATGCAACGCGTATTGTGATCTTGCAAACTATGCCTGAAGACTTGAAGTGTCTTTGTTTGTGCCAGTAAGGTTTCCGTGAGTAACGTAAGCCATGTTTGCCGTGGAAAGTTTGCATGATTATAGTAAATTAAAGAAAAGTCTTCATATTATTTACTCGCAGACAGTCGACAGATAAAAAGGCTATATTTACCATTATCGTACGACTCGAGTGTACTTCTTGTAATAGGATTTCCCCAAAGGATTTCTTTGTCAACTGTACGCTTTACGATTTTCTATTCTTGCCTCTGTGATATCTTAGCGTACGTCTGTTATCATAATACTAAATATTTTTTCTTACTAAATATTTTTGTTGACATTTTATTTGAATGGATTAAATCATATGAGCATAAATCTAAGGCGAATATTCTAAAGAAATATATATCATATTTCTTAGACTAGATGTAACTTAGGAAGTTTTAATATTAATTTATTTAAACTGTTGAATACAACATGGAGTTTCATTAGCTTAATTCAGTGCATATGGGTCCAGTTTTAGATCAATTTCCGTTGCCTTTCATTCAATTAAAACTTTGCGTCTCAAAACAACGGGGAATGGTTCAAATATAAGTGATTTTCTAATTATTACTTAATACAAGATAATATTAAAACTGCACCGCTTTAAGAGTACATAAATATAAGTCTATACGGATTACTCTACTTATTATCTCACTCTTATCTGACTTCTAAACAACAGCTGAAAAACATATTTCTCAACTAGCAAATCAAAGGAACAAAACATGTTACTTTTTTGCGATACATATATGAAGTGCTTCTTTGTGATGAGATTTAAATGTTTTCTTTTGTACAGTATTCTATAGTGACAGAGAAAATGGCGAAAAACATATAGGGGAGAGAAAAAATTGTAAACTACGCTTTGCTGGATTTTCATCCAGAAGTTTAAATTACCTCACGATGATATTCATATTAGTTTCATATTGGTTATTAACAGGTTCGTCGTTAGTCGTAAATGTCTGCAAATTATCAAACTATGCATACTGCCACGCATAGTTTTATAATTAACTATACATGCTGCCACGCATAGTTTGATTAATTCTTATAGATTTAATATGATTTAACACAAAATGCATTTAATGAAAAATTTTAAAGTTCGCAACAATCCCGGCAGGATGAACGCGATGGATTTTTTTTCGTTGAGAGAAATGAGTCTTAAAACCTTTTTTAAGTGTAGGCTCTTTCAATACTCTTAGACTTGTGAAAAATCCAGCATTCGCTTGAATTATTAAGAAAAAAGGGGTCACCTGATTTTTTCATTCTTTACAGCTCTACTTCCTATTGAATTTAGTGAAAAGGCTTTGTATTAAATGTGCGAATGTTCAATTTTAAACAATATCTTTTATGTTAGTTGTAAAGGCAAACTGGCAATCACCTGATGTGATAAGCTTTGCCCATGAACTTAAAAAAAACTAAAACTAGCCGAAGCATTCATGAGATGTAAGATGCTTAGTATTTCTGGTATTATAAAAATTACACACACAAGCTATGAGCATGAACCTATTATAATTATTATTATTAGTGTTCCGTAACCGCGACAGTAAGTCGGTAGAGATGCGATGATCTCATCGCCCATATGTAAACGGGCCTATACTAGATGGTCTATAATCAACCGTAATCAGATGCCTCAATGATGTCGGATATCTTTCTGAATACTAGATGGTGAAAGGAATTGAATAGGCCACGCCCTAACCCCTTTTTAAGGAAAAATAACCTAAATAATGTACATCTCGGTTTTATTTATTCATGTTGTCATCTTATGTGTAGGTATTTTAAATATAGATTTCTTCATTATATCTATATTTGGAAAATGGAAATATATTTTTTCATTATATTTTCATTTAATCATATAAAAACGTATCGTTAATGAATTTGAATTTGCGACTCAAAAACGAAATTTTGATTCTATTAGTAATATAAAGTGCACACAAAACTTATTATTTTTCACACAAACCCCTGTACAGAACTCATTACTAAGCAGGAAAAAAGTTTTCTAGGTATTCAGTGCTAACTACTTCCTTGTCGAGTTCAAAGTAACGACGGCTTTGCTCTGAAGCGGAGTCCGGAGTTTCCATTGACTTGAACGTTATGTTATTTTGTGTTTCACAATGTGGGTACGACTTTTTTGCACATTTTACTTCTGTTACTTTTTCTCGAAAACAAATATTTTATTGGTGTTTGAATGTATTACATGTAATAATACCTTTTATTTGTCATAACGAAGAGAAAATTCTTTTTTTAAATCTTATTTATGTTATAAGCCATGAAGAGAAAATTCTTAACAATTCAAAAATATTTAAATTTATTATACAGGTTGTCCAAGGACTAGTACGACAAACTTGCGGGGGTGATATCTTGGGTCAGAATATCCAAATTTGACCTTAGTAAAAATCTCATTGTTTTCGAGATATTTGGACTTTTTTTAAAATCCGTTAATTTACTACCTCGTGTCGGATTATAACTACTAGTTTTTTTTTCAATATAACACATGCAAATGAATAAAATACACTACATTATTTTTGATAGGTAGCATTACCCAATGTACATGATATTTTTCAACAATTTAATGAGATAGTTAGAAAAAAATATGGAATTTGGATTTTTAACTATAGAAAATTATCTAGCTGAATTTTGATCTTCTTTGGTGAAAACAAAGTTCGGAACTGTGATGGCAAACTATTTTAAAAAGTTACAGATTTAATGCAGATTTTAAAATGGTATAATATTAATCCATTTAATTTACGGACAATAAGATATTTCTATTTCTCTTGCATAAGGGCCTGATTTTGATTAAATCGAATAGAATAAAAATAGTCGGAACGCGACTAAATCTATTTGCATCATCATCATGATCATCATCATCAGCCTCTTTTTTTTTTTTTTTTTTTTTCCCGCCATGAAATGCTCTTAGGCATCCCGCGGGGGAGGGGGGACTCCCCAAGCGGGTATGTGGGGCTCTCTGCGCCCGAAGGATGGTAAGGTGGACGCAGCTCTACCCACTATAACCCGGCGGTGTTCTCCTAGTCGTGCTAGCCCGGTGCGGGAACTATGGTATGGTCCGCACCGGCGACGATGTGCCTGGAGGCACTCCTCAGGCCCCCGATCGGCCGCGCACAGGTCCCTCACGGCGGTGCGACCGCCTGTCGCCGCCGCGCTCTTCTGCGAGAAGGGTCGCCAGTGCGCTCCCTCTCCCGCTCCGCCTCCTCCTTCTGCGACAACCTCGCAGAAGGAGAGGACCGCCTCCCATGCACTCTCACTGGCGATCATCGCGCGGATGACCGCAGGGAGTGAAAGGTCGACGCCGACCTCAGCGACGAGGTCCGCTCTTTCGGACGCCCACGCAGGGCACTCCGCCAGGGTGTGGTCAGCAGTGTCCTCGTCACTGCTACAGTGATGACACTGCTACAGTCTCGGAGAACTCGCCAGGGCGAGTTCTCCGAGACTGCCACCTTGAACAGATACCTCCCGAAGCATCCGTGCCCCGTCAGGATCTGTGCAAGGTGGAAGGTGATTGCGCCATGCCGTCGGTCAACCCACTGCTCCAGGGTTGGACCGACGGCCGACACCGTGCGGTGTCCCGCACTCGGCTCTCTTAGCCGCTCTCCCCACTCGTGGAGTATCTGCCTTTTTAGGCGACTCCGCCAGGTCTCTCCTTCGACCTCTTCCTCCACCTCCTCTCCTCGTCGTCTCTCCACGTCTGCGCCAGGGCCCTTGCCAAGGTCCCACGGCGCTGAGCCCGCCAGTACGCACGCAGCCTCATACGAGGTAGTATAGTACGCACGGACGGCCCTAACGGCCATGACCCGTTGCGGACGTCGCAACATGGCCTCGTTCTCCGCCGTCAGGGCGGCCGCCCACAACGGTGCGCCGTACAGCCCCATGGACTGCAAGACGCCCGCATATAGGCGGCGGCATCATCAGCCTCTATCCGTCCACTGCTGAACATAGGGCTCCCTCAAAACATCACTACTTTATTTAATTTTATATAATAAGTACATCGCATTTTTTTTAAATAATTGTTTTCATTTCATTTTTCAATTCTTCCATGTCTAGATGTTTTCAAATAATTTAGGACATTGAGGGGACTCTTATCGGATTCCATTTTGTTATCTCTCTTTGCAACGTTCTTTTCAAAACGCTGCTCGTTTCAATTGAGAATTCATCCCCAAGTAAGTTTTAATATCAGTTGTCGGTCCGTAACAAACGAGAAATGATTTTTTATTATGTATTTCTAAATGAATAAACATTTCATTGTTGTTTTTATATTTCGGAAAAAAAAATCCTCGTCAAAGAAGAGACTGAGAGTGATGCGATCTCATCTTTCGACGGATCTTGTGTTCAATTATTGGTTATATGGTGTGGGTAGTTTAGGCTTAATATTTCATCCAAATGGATACGTAACATCAAGAGGTAGTGCCATGCTGCTTTGCAGCCGAATTGGGCCGGCACGACCGGGGTGGTCACTTGCTCACATAACACCGGCGTCAAGTGACAGCTCTGCTGTCGCGTTTCGAGCGGTTTGTGAGTTTCCGGTGGCCCATTGGGGGGAATAGGGAAAAGGATGCGGATGTCTATGGGCGTCAGTAGTCGGCTTCGACTGCTCGGTTGCCTCCATATGACATTAAAAAATCTCCAAAACATCCCAAAAACTAAATAACGGAAGTTTTTTATTTGTTTAGTATTTTTCATGTGATCGTGAAATCAATGTGTCCTCTTTTCTTCCGTACCCTCTAATATATTTTACTATAGTGAAATATTGTCTTTCTTTTGATAATAATCTTGTCTCAAACAATACCAACAACAACTCACCACTTCAATCGACCTTTACGTTGTCACCCTATCGTGACCTAACCTTTATTTAAAAGGAAAAGGATAAGCTATGTCCGGGATTCCATTTGGATGGATACGTTTTATATCACTTAAGGCTGGCTGTTGTAGTACTGAGGTCCTTTATACGACATGCAGAGACATCTTCGAACTCAGGCAAATGTAGACATGTTTTGGCAAGAATTCTGTTATTGAATGAAGTCTACTGGGGATTTTGTAATTTCTTTAAAAAGGCATCCGCAATGTCCTTTATTATGCGTTGTACTTTGTTGTCTATTTATACATGTAACACTAGTTCTTATGAGCTTGCAATTTGTTAAAGTGGTGATATTATTCATGAAATAAAACATATGACAGCGTCCCTGTCGATTTTACGGCTGCTTCACATCAAAATAGTTTTAATAACTTTTACGGTATAGCGAAAAAAAGGGAATTTGAAAAGGTGGTAATGTACTTCCATAGACCTAACTGAATTTTGTCGGATTTTAATATCATTTGGTCGTTGTGACGTTCAGTATCTACGAGCAAAACGAATATAATTTGAGTACCAACGATGCTTAATTTTGTACACTTTAACATGTAATCATTTGTTCTGGAGTGGGATTCGTCATCATGAGACGCAGACGGTGAAGCCATACAACATATCTGTAGCAACGATCTATATATGAATGGGCGTGATTTTTGAAGCTCTTTCTCGATCAGTGAGATAGAGAACTGAGAATATTGAATTGTATTAAAATTAACAAATATATATTTTTTAAATATGTTGGGACAACTCACACACGGCCATCTGATCGCTAACTAGGCAGAGCCTGTATTATGGCAACCAGACAACTGATAAATACTTATATGTTCCTAAAATACATACACATTATAGATAAATTACACCCACACAGAAATAATGATCATGCTCAGCACACAAACTATTGTCCTGAGTGGGAATCGAACCCACGGCCTTCTGGTTTAGCAGACAGGGTCACTAACCAAGTGACTAGTGACAAGACCAACAGGCCAGTCAAAAAAATAAAAGTGCTTGCGCACCATAAAGTTAATATACCTTTCCGCTAGGTATATTAACTTTATGGTGCGTACAAAGTACACAATAATATGTCAGAAGTGAAACTTATTTGGCAAACTAATTTTTAAATATCATTTATATTATTTATACTAAACTAAAGCTTTAAATTTCAGAGACATCGCTGTATCTCACTCTATCTCTCGATCTTTCTCACTCACTTGCTTGCTTCATGCTACGTTCACCCTTTCTCATTCTCTCTCAATCGGTTTCAATCAATCTCTCCTTGGACAAAAACGGTGCACATTTTCGTGACGTTTCATCCGTAAAAATGTTACCCTCATGCGCACAAGGAAGTTTCACTTCAAAAAGTTGAAATGAAGAATAATGAACATTTTAACAAAGATACAATGCGTAACATTGTAGCGTCAGGCCGTTTGCCGTCACGGCATTCGATTCAATTTTACTGCCAAGGCGCGCCGATACATGTTTCTCGTCAAGAACAAAGAAATATAAAGAAATGGTTGATAAATTAATAAAGAATTTTCGTTACATCACTTGAAATATTTCGTACAGGTTCGAATATGAGATAAAATATGTTTGTGTTATTCATTCAATAAAATTTTAATTTCAATTTCATTCACTTCCACGAAAGAACTCTTTGTTCATTTGTAACAAAAGTAGAATATCAATTTTCCACGTTTTGATTTCATAAAATGTAGACGAAGATAAAACCGCCACAAAAGTAACTCTGAACGCATTATAAATTAAATTTAAAATGTACGAGTCTTTATGCTTAGATATTTATTTCCTCAAATTTGTTAAATACTACCTGCTGCCTGCAGCTTCGCCTTTTTTATTTTACGCCGGGAAATGCTCTGAGGCATCCCGCGGGGGAGTGAGTCACCCCAGACGGGTATGTGGGACTCGCTGCGCCCGAAGGATGGTAAGGTGGACGCAGCTCTACACACTAAAACCCGGCGAGTGCCACCAATGCCGCCTTTGGTGAGCTGCCGATATGTTGAGCAAACACGACGGTTAGTCGGCCCCTCACGAGACCGACACCACCTCCGCAGAGGGGATGTCCCGCATCACAGAACAACCCCTCTCAACGTCGGGATAGTACAATGGGCTGAGGTTCCTATCCTCGCCCCTTGTCCCCCTGCTCCTTTGTCCCAGTGCATTAGTACAGTGTCATACTGAACTCGTCCTAAGCGGCTGGACCGATTTTGATGATTTTCCTGTGACACACACAAGTGGTTTTGAGAATAGTTTAAATTCACAAAAAAAAAGAAAAAAATATATTGTACAGGACACCGTCTGTCGGTGCCGCCACTAGTAATATTATAATATTTTACGGAATATATTAATTTAAGTTCAAATAAAATATGAATTAAATTGCCCTGTTTTAGAAATGTTTTATGTGTAGGTACCGATTAGTATATCAATTTTATAATGCAAAAGTATGAATGTTTTACATTTTTTTTAATAAGTACAGGTGTCCGTCCAAATATTTGCATAAATTTAAATGCCGTTTGTGAAAAAAAAAACACCTGCATTATAATTGAGGAATTATTTATGGTTATTTATTTCGAGGTTGAATTTCTTCACCACCTTTATTTATTTTATTTATACAATTGTCTGTACTTACAGCTAAGCCAACTCCTGGTCGGTCATCTTTATTTAAATAAATCATATTTTACATGTATGTTTTTTCTTACAATATTACCTTATATTCTAATACAATTTTAATATATTGAACATTTAAACATAACGAAATTAAATAAATACGAAAATAATCAACACTTAAGACACAAGTTATATGGGTTGTGAGTCCTTATATCACTTTCTATTGTTTATACCTAATTCACGAATCACAGATTGTTTTTATTTACACTAATTTAGTCATTATCGCGAACAGTATTATTATTATTATACAAGTGGTATTTCCAATCAAATCTAAAAATTATGATCATGATGTCGTCATCTATTTCGTAATAGAGTTCATATTATTTACTTATCTATCTGTTGATATATTCTTTGTATGTTATTGTATGTATATTTGTCTATCTTATGACGATGATACAATAAAGTTGATATTATGTACCGTTCACATCAAGGGTTCACAGTTTTGGCGTTCAAGTAACAAGGTTGAGTGTGTGTGTTCGATCTGTGTCCATTACGAACTAATGAACTTTATGAAAGGTACGTGCACCGGACCCAAGACTCCATTAATGCCATGTAATTATACATATGTACGAAAAAGGGTCTTGATGGCGTCGCACATGATACTCGCGAATTTTTACATTGCCGTTTAAAATAGTTCTCGTGTAGGCATTCTGGTGGGTTCTCGTATTAAATTTCACGAGTCGAGACTGTCTGGTACGAATTAATAGATGTAGAATTTAATGTAATTCATTATTACGAAATAACAAGACTATTTGAAATGGTTTGTAAAAATATTCTTGGGGAAATTGTTGCTCTAGTCATTACCATCACCCTATTCCACCCAAAGACCAGACCCACCGAAAGAAAGGCCTTTTACTGAACGCTCAGACTTTCGATCTATTGCTAATTTCATCGATAGACCTGATTGTGTACGTAAATCTTCATTTGATTGTAAGTTAACTGAGTTTCAGTCTTCCCGAACGTGATCTCTACACACAAACTCTATTAGTCCACCGGCTATTAATTCTTCTGTTCTCTTCCTCGACCGGTCTGGTCTGTTGTCTGTACTTATACGCTATTTTAATTATGATGATATATAATATGAACATGAGTTTCATGTGGTAGACTCATTTGGGTAAGACAATAATTTCGTGATTTCGTTTTAGTTTTTATTTTAGCCCGTTTTCAGGATGTTTTTTGATCGAGTAAAGTACATCTTATCGTGTAACCAATTATCACATCCTTTATACAATATCTTTAGGTGTCTCTGATATTTTTTGTGAGTCCGTTATTCAATAACAAATTTTTTTTTTTTTTCCTGTTCCCGTTTCGCCTGCGGTGACTCGCCTTAAAATGCTTTTTTTTTTCAACGCCGGGAAATGCTCTGAGGCATCCCGCGGGGGAGTGGGTCTCCTCACGCGGGTATGTGGGACTCCCTGCGCCCGAAAGTTGGTAAGTAGACGCAGCTCTACCCACTAAAACCCGGTGAGGGCTTCCAATGCCTTTGGTGAGGAGCCCCGGATCTAATGAGCAAACAGGGCACCTCAACGGCTAGTTAGTCCTCCAGTGGATCGACGCCACCTCCGCAGCAGAGGAACAACGCAGAAGCAACGTCGGGACAGTACAATGGGGTGAGGTTTCCGTCCTCGCTCCTTGCCCCCTACTCTTTTGTCCCCTCTTCTAATATAAGAGGGGTACCAAGAGCCCTCTCGGCTCAATTAGCTTCGTCCAAGGTGCTGGGCTCACCCCATTATTATACTATATGTGTGTAACAGTGTAATAATTTACCTAAATAAATTTTCTTCTATTCAATTCTAGGCTACTGAGCCCCACCGTCACGTCAAGGCCTGAACCATGGTGGGACATAGGCTATAGAAATAATCATCAGCAATCAGGATATGATTGTAAATTCTTTTACACACCCTAAAGGAATTACCATCAGTATACATTTCAAATTACTGACAACTTCAACCACGCTTAATTATTCGATGGAAACTTATAAAAAAAAACTATTAAAACGTCGTTACGAAAACTTTCATGTTAATTATATCGAAGTAGGTATACGTGGGCAATTAACAAAATATATCGATAAACACTTAACAATAGCATTTTCAAGGTCACAAGCGCCAAGTTATGTATCGTTTAATCATCATTATTATCAGCCTTTTCCGTCCACTGCATTATGTGGCGTTTATCCTACTAATATTATAAAAGTGAACTTTTGTATGGATGTACTCTTTGACGTAAAAACTACTGAATGGATTTTAATGAAACTTGAGAATACGCTTATACAATATCAGAATAGCACATAGACTATTATTTACCTCGGTATTCCCACGGGAGTTCTGAAAAAAGTATTTTATATATAACAACAAATTAACGATTTTGAGATTTTTTTGTTCACTTATGTTGTGATACCATGTGTATTAGCTTCTTACCATTCATGATTGTATATCAATTGGAAGTATCTGATAGGTTTTGATTTGACAGATTTACATACAGACGGACGACGGAGGGATAAAATATGTACTGAATTTACTTTTGTTCCATTTTACTTCTGTTCCGTATTGATACAGGGAAAAATTCGCAAATCATTCACGCGTCCTTCCTTTGATCATGGACGCTTTTTACAAAAAATACTTGACAAATGAATTTGAAGTATGCCGCTATATTAGGTCGTGTATTGAAAAATTGTACCTTTATTACATGAATACTTTGTAGGCATATTTTGAATTTTACTCAAATATCGCCATTATTATTACCTGCAAAAGAATTTTACCACCGTACATCGAATCAAAATTCAACCCACAATATCGTGTCCGGTTTGTGAACGATTTTCAAAAGACACTTTCTGCCTGGCACTACCATCTAGATTCTAGAACCATCCTGCCATCCAATTCCACGGTATTTCCAAACCGATAAAAGAGCATATTTATAGTTGAAAGACCAGCAACGCACCGGCCAATCCCCCGTTGTTGGTGTCTATGGATGTCGGTGATCACTTAGGACCAGATAAACCGAAGTTATCCCTCTTTTTTAACGCCGGGAAATGCTCTGAGGCATCCCGCGGGGGAGTTGGTCTCCCCACGCGGGTATGTGGGACTCGCTGTGCCCGAAAGCTGGTAAGTGAACGCAGCGCTACCCACCCACTAAAACCCGGCGAGTACCACCAATGCCGCATTGGTGAGGTGGTCCGGATCTGTTGAGCAAACAAGGCACCTCGACGGCTAGTCAGTCCCTCAGGGGACCGACGCCACCTCCACAGACGGGTTGTCCCGCACCACAAAACAACCCCTCCCAACGTCGGGACGGTACAATGGGGTGAGGTTCCGTCCTTGCCCCTTGCCCCCTGCTCATTTTCGTCCTCTCTTATAAGAGGGCTGTAAGGAGCCCCCTCGGCTCAATTCGCTTCTCCCAAAGTGCTGGGCTCACCCTAGGCTTCTGAGCCCTACCGCCGCGACAAGGCCTGTACCTTGGTGGGGAAGTTGCCCCTCTCTTCTATAAAAACATTTAACGCCAAAACAAAACTTGTCCACTCGCAATCAACTAGTGTAAATATTATATTTATTATAATATTAATATTATAAAGAGTTTGTGAGGCTGTAGGGGGCTATCTTTGAATACTGAACCGATTTTGAAAGTTCTTCATAAAGCCATATTATTTGAGAGTTATAGGGTAGAAAAATAATAACTACTTCTGTATTTCAAGGTGCAGGCAACAGCTAGTTAAGTACCTACATATATAATGCTGGCTACTAAAGCACTCAAGCGTTTTTACTAGCCATTAGGGCTTCATGGGATTAAGCTAAGGTTTCCCAAGAATAAAACAATTTGTCTATAGAGTTTTAAAGACCAAAAAGGTAATTTTAGTAGCGTTCACTGTACAATAAGAATATATATATATATATTTATTAACAATGAAGTATGAATAAAAAATATATTTAAATTATAGGTGAAAAATTATAGGTGGAAGTAAAGATTACTTATTAATTAATTAAGCTTTTGTGAGCGACTATGGTCTTGTGGGTGTAGACTCAGCCTCTTGAGTGATATTTCCCGATTCGATCCTGACCCCTACTATGATGCCTTGAAATGGGTTTTTCTTATTTTCTACGTGCACCTGAATATGAGACCATAGCTTTCTCACCGGTAAAGGAAAACATCGTGAGGAAACCTGCATGCCTGATGAGATTAAAGGTATTTAAAGGTGTGTGAAGTTCACCAACCCGCAATGCTGGCCCATTGCGGGTTGCCATTGCTGGCGCATCGGCAAACTATGGCCCACCCCCCTCGCCTGATTTCACGGAGGAGACCCCTGCCCAGCAGTGAGACATATAAGGGTTGATATTATCTTCGATCCTCTAATTATATTATTAAACTCTTATATCGACGATTACCTCTACACCTTGAGGTCTCCTGAAGAATGGGGTTTTCTTGTCAACATCTGTTGCCAACGTCTTTTATTTCTGTCCGGGTGCTTAATTGGACCGGCCCCCGAAACTCACTGTAAACCTATGGTCTGCACCATTGTTAAAGTTGGGCTTTTGATAAATGATGATTAGTAATTATTTGCTCAGCTAAATTCGATGTTACATTGGTTAAAATTATGACGATGATCAAGAGCCACTGAGGTGAAAGAGGGAGATGATGTTATCACCGGTTCAAACCCTAGCCCTTTCCTGAGAAGAACCGGCAAGAAACTCAGTGGGCAGTGTCCCTATACTTGACACTTGTGGATGGTAAGTGTTTCGGCGCGGAACTCTATTCGCGTGATATATAATGACGTCGACAGCTGGCGTTTTTTCCAAGACTGATTATAGCGGCTTAGTGCGGATGTTCTGCGATGTGTCATTTCAATAATATAGATTATAGGACTTTAGATGGACTACCGTCGCCTCTAATACGGTATATTTGTTTTAGAGGCCGATTTTTTTATAAAATCGTAGTTTTATACCCTGGACGCATAAAAATTTATCTTACGATTATATTTTAAACCTAAATACTATCACCATCACCGTCTTGGCGTTCATTATAAGCGACCTATATAAATAAGGGGACGGAAAATTAGCGATGGTGATGGTGATGGTGATAGTATTTAGGTTTAAAATATAATCGTAAAATAACTTTTTATGCGTCCAGGGTATAAAACTACGATTTTATAAAAAAATCGGCCTCTAAAACAAATATACCGTATTAGAGGCGACGGTAGTCCATCTAAAGTCCTATAATCTATATTATTGAAATGACACATCGCAGAACATCCGCACTAAGCCGCTATAATCAGTCTTGGAAAAAACGCCAGCTGTCGACGTCATTATATGTCACGCGAATAGAGTTCCGCGCCGAAACACTTACCATCCACAAGTGTCAAGTATAGGGACACTGCCCACTGAGTTCTTGCCGGTTCTTCTCAGGAAAGGGTTTGAACCGGTGGTAACATCATCTCTCTCTTTCACCTCAGTGGCTCCTGATCATCGTCATAATTTTAACCAATGTAACTGCCATGGAAATAAATGATATTTTATGAAAAATTTAAACAGGATAGTAACATTTCAATGTGACCAGTCTTTGTAAGACACGTTATAGACACAATCAATCTTTCGTCCGATATCCATACTAGATAGACTTCGTAATCAGTGCATACAGACATCGGTTCCGCTAGTTCAGTATGCCAATTAAAAGCATATTTTTTGCAGTCGGATAGAAAAAACTACAGACGTACCAACTGGTGTTAAGTTGTCCTCTCTGAATGTAAATAATCTGTGACCCAGCGCAGGCAACTCATTCGTCGTTCATCTTATTTTTATTTCATGTTATATGAGCGTCAATATAATTATTATTTACTAGCCGCACCCCGCGGTATCACCCGCGTTTATTCCATTCCAATAGAGGAGTACGAGAATAAAATAAAGCCAATGTGTTATTCTGATGTAAAAGCTATATTATTGTAAAGTTTCATTCAGTACTTTTCGCGTGAAAGTGTAACAAAGATACAAACATACAAACTTTGGCGGTTATAATATTCGTAGGACGTATAACAAGAAGAACCGACTTTCCGTTTGCCCTCTCTTCTATAAATCGTTTTAGTTATTTTATAAAATTATATATTAATTTATTTCTTTATAAAATAACAACCAAAATTCCTACCTGGTAAACTTATGGTGGTCGTTGATAGGAGTATTAAATCATTTTAAGGTATATTATAATAGTTCACAAATCCCTGGATTTAGTACCTAAATATTATGGCGATCTAATTAATTGATAGGATCTTCATTAGATTAGGCCATGTTTCATGTGAATGGGAGTTAGTTAGGACATGATAGTATAATAGTTTTAGGATGGTGGCATGGTGTGGCGAATAGCGTGGCGTTCATATCGCCATCAAAATACGGCTCCTTTGATGGCATGACCCTCCATACCATTTCATTTTAATATTTAATGTATTAATTGTTTGAATTATACAATAACGTATTCGTAATTATGTGAAATACGTGTATTCCGTGAATTCTGTCTTACATCAAAAAATATTGTGTATTTAAATCAAAACTTGTTACTCGCAATTTCTGGTGCTATTAAAATAAAATATAGGGGATATTTAATTATCTGTTATTACCGAAATGGTTGTAATGAAATTTAATATTTAAAAGCTTGTAGGTATGTGTTTGTATAGGGTAAACCGTAATGTCAACCTTTGGGAATCTTTGTACTATAATAATATAATATGTATAAAGATATGTCTACATCATGTGTGTTATGTGTGTAAAAGTTCAACTTCAGCTACAAATTCAAATTTCGAAGTTTATGTATCATGTTGATGAAAGATGATTATTTAACAGGAATCGTGTCTTGTGTACCCATGTCGTTATCGTACCTAGCGCTAACATTTCCGCGGTAAAATACATAATTTTGTTTAAGAAAGATTTCAAATTGTGTACTTAGGATAAGAGAACAAACGAAAGCGCAGGTTGTTGACTCTGCAGCTACTTTCAATGCAAATCAAGCGAAACCTGTATAAAACATTCCTAACAAAACTACCGTTTGCGCCTTTCGGCCTTGTAATCTATATATGTATTGTAGTTTTGAAAAAAATAATAGAGAAAACTGAAGAGGAAATATGATTTGCCACTTAATACGAGATGATCAGTTTTTAAGAAATAGGATTGAGGGAAAGAGAGGTAGAGGCATAGAAGAATTTATATAAAGCGGATCAAGGAAAGTACATTCGTATTAAATCAGGAGGTGAAGAAGTTGGCAGAGGTAGTGCCATGCTGCTTTGCAGCCGAATTTGACCGGCACGACCGGGGTGGTACCATTCGCTCACATAATACCGGCTTGTGAGTTTCCGGTGGCCCATACCACCCGTATAGGGAAATGGAGGGCAACGCATCTGCATAACTTTTAGTTGTGCGGATGTCTATGGGCGTCGGTAGTCACCATAAGGCTCCGACTGCTCTTTTGCCTCTTCGTGACATAAAAAAAGAGAGAAGGAAGGATTGGCGTTTAGGCCATCCACAAGAGCAAGGCTCTTAAATGAAGAGAGAGTGAGAATCTATATATCTACAGTGCTCTATTCGTCTGCGTATGGACTCCCTTAATATTTAATTAGAAACTTCGCTCGCTCCGAACGCCTCGCCTCCCAGCTTCGATCAAGTTATAGGAATTATAAATTTATTAAGTATTCACACTTTGTATCGCGATAATTCAGGAAGTTATGGGGAGCATGACTTGTTTATTATTTGCCATCTCGCAAGGCTATAACGTCGTATTTATCGTGGATAATTGTTAAATCCGCTGCACATAATTCAGGATTAAGGATGCGTTATAAGCCAGTGCTGCACATAAATTGTTTTCAATAAACACCGAGACTAGCGTTTCATGTAATTGTTTTAGATATAAAAAAAAATTTACGCATGTCCTATATTTTTTTTAGAAGGGAGTACAAACGGACTGCCCGTTTGTACTCTCTTCTAAAAAAATGGTTACGCTGCACCTGGTGGTAAGTGATAAGCGACATCCATAAACACCCGCTACGTCCGAGTGTATGACATTTTTTTTTTAACGCCGGGAAATGCTCTGAGGCATCGCGCGGGGGAGTGGGTCTCCCCACGCGGGTATGTGAGACTCGCTGCACCCGAAACACCTTTCGGTGGACGCAGTTGTACCCACTAAAACCCGGCGAGTGCCACCAATGCCGCCTTTGTTGAGGTGCCCCGGATCTGTTGAGCAAACAAGGCACCTTGATGGCTAGTCAGTCCCTTAAGGGACCGACGCCACCTCCACAGGGGGGTTGTCCCGCACCACAGATCAACCCCTCCCAACGTCGGGATAGTACAATGGGGTGAGGTTCCCATCCTCGCCCCTTGTCCTTCTGCTCAATTTGCTTCGCCCAAGGTGCTAGGCTCACCCTACTACCCTAAGCTACTGAGCCCCACCGCCACGTCAAGGCTTGATCTATGGTGGGGAGTGCTGTCAGTGACACTGAACTCCTAAATGGCTGGACCGATTTTGATGATTTTATGTGTGGGTGTGTGTGTTCAAGTAGATTCAAGAATGGTTTAGATTCACAATTCGGTTCACTTCAAAATTTTGTGTACAGGAATAAGTCTGTAGGATCCGCTAATATCAAATGAAATTGAAAAATTAGCGTATAGTTGAACATTCTGTATTGGAAGTACATAGGAGCGCGAAACAAATAAATTCTTGGGTTTATATCATTTTCCTATTACCTAGGTATATAAATTAGATGTAGGTGGAAAGAATGATACTTTTTAGGTTTAACTGGTTACAACATTTACCGGTATTTCATCAATATTTTATTGCTTCAGCCTTTATCCGTCCACTGCTGAATATAGGTATCCTTCAATGAACGCCAAGACGATGTTAGTTTACTTTTAAATTGCTTATTTTCATGAATAGGTTTTTATTAAGTGCATATTGATGTACGTGCACTCAAGAAAATGTAAGCATTTTAAATTTTCCATAATCTTGTACGGTTAGTGTAATTTAATAACGCAGTCACAAGTATTTCAATATGTGCTCGGAACAATATTAAGGCCCCCAGTGATAAATAGTTTGAGATTACGTAAATTTAATGTTGGTACACTTCAAAGCATTCCAGCTTCAGAACACCGCCTGAATTTACAATTCTATACTTGATTGTGGCGTAGTCTGGTTATTGGTGCAAATAACTTTTAACAAACAAGTGTAAAGACTCTCGGCAGGAATGTCGGATTAAAACAGTTGAATCTTCTCGATCACAATATATTTGGGCAGAGTAACGCCCTTCACAAAGTATACTAGTAGAATGAAGAAAAGACCGCCGTTGGCGTCTCTTTATTATTGTCATAATATTATAAACAATTATTGTAAATACAATATTAATTATTAATCACATATATTTAGATTTATTAATGTTATACTTTAAATATTAATCAATATTATCTTCATAAATGGCACATCCCCTTGGCGCCACCGGACGTCTATAATATAAATTACTGCTGATGCATTTAGATAGGTAAGCGGCGTCACATCTGGCTGGTGATGCTAGTGGTTTGTAACACAAGTGTATTCAAGCATCGTAGAGACTAACATCTAAACAATAAAACCCTAAACAAGTGCAAGTATGTGTCGTGCGCTGAGTGTTCCGAAAAACGGTTTTCAGATTTTCCCTTTACTTATGTGCCTACCCAAATATGTATCTTATGTATCATTAGATATAATTGCACAATAATTTCATCATCCGATCACCTTCCTATTTTGGCACTAGGTAGGGTATCTCTGAGTATACATAATATAGTAAATATACTATATGCTTTAGTCAGTCACGCTCCAAGCTATCAATAAATACCGTAAAGTGGTTTCTGATTATTAATCACACATAAACATCTAAATATGTATACATATTATTACCTAAACACAAGCATTTAGGTAAACTTATGTTGTGTAACCAAGATTCTATGTGAATGGGAGGTATCCTATAGGTTTTGGTTTGAAAGACCGACAGACAGACATATGGATAACGAAGTGATCCTATGAGGGTTCCGTTTAGTCATTTTGAGAATCGGAACCCTAAAAACTGACATACCTCAACTTGTCATGTTTTTCTATTACTGTATTATATATATCCAATGCTGATATCTATCCTTCCAGCGTGGAATACGCTCCTGGGAGTCTTAAAGGCTATCTAGATTTCTATGGTAGGTACTAGTATTGTGTAAGTCTATGGGGAAAAGTGTCGATTAGTTCATCATTTACGCAAATAGAATCTGTAAGCTATTTACTTGATGTAAAATGCTATAATTTTTTATCGCTATTCGTTGTAGTCGATTTTTGTGTAAAGTTACTTCTGAAAAGATATCTTTACGTCAATCACCATTTGAAGCTTATTCAAAACATTAAATTTTATCGAGTTGGGGGACTGCATAATCGCTGTTAAACAAAATCTTCGATGTAATATTTTTTGTCTTTATTGCTGTGATAGGTACATATTATTAATTTTTGACAATGTTTCCCCAATGATCAGGATTTGGATATGTTTATATCCGTATAAAGTTATGAAATTGCTGTATTTCTGTTCTTTATACGTGTGCGCTTGAATAATGTACAGAGAACATTATTCAAGCGCCTAAAAGTGAGTGATTTATTTGCGAGAAGGTTATATATATTAAAGTAAAGCCTACAAAAGCGTGATAGAAATACTAAAAGAAATGAAATTCAGTACCTAAGTACGTAAGCAAGTACATGATGCTTTAGATATGTAATTTTATTTTTTTATGTGAATCGCATTCGTATTTTAATCTAGGTCTATTTAGCACTTTGATGTAGTTTACTTTGCACTTTATGTAAGTTATATTCAATTTGAAAATTACGGGAGCTCACAGTTACTTCGCTTAAACCAGCTTCTAAACACACTCTTCAAGTAATGAGTTTGTCCGCTAGATTCTCCCACACTAACGAGATTAGTTTGTACAGATCAATTGGACGTGGATTTCGTAAAAACTACTGCAATACATATCATAGTAGGCACAATATATTCTACGATTTGAGAAGATACTTTTACTTTTATTAGATTACTAATCAAAACCCATAATATTAATAATATTAACTAAATCTTGCTGGAAGACGTCACTAATATAAGTATGTGAGTAAGTAGGTACCTACACCTTGTTAACAATGTATCTTTTGCTATTGTTATATTGAATTAGAAACTAAAGAATAAATAAATAAACCACGGAGATGTTGAATCTATGATAAATAGACCTCTTTCAATGAACGCCAAGACGCCCGATCCCCGTCACGCGTCCAACCAGGACCGGCAAGGAGATCATCATTCGTCGCCCCACCAAGTGTAAGGTCGATCCTCAGTCCTCCGAAACTTTCGCTAAAGAACTCTATAAAAAGGGTGATATGGGGCCTACTCAAAAACAAGTCGTAGAATACGTAGTATTCCCTATATAGTTTGTGAGTCGTAGCTCGATGGGCCTCCCGCGGGTGCAGTAAATGCAGTTGAAAATAACGAATGAATAAATAAATGTCATGGCTTCGTCGTCGATGAAGTGCACCGGGCAACTGACTAGTGACTACTAACCGAGCTGAAGTGGTGCAATTTTTGCCAAAAGGAATTTACTCCATTTTTAACAAAAAAAAATACTTTGAATAATTTGAATATTGAATAACTCTTAAGCGTTATGCCGTGATGTCGAAAAAAGTAAAAAATAAATAGATATTTTGCAATTTTATTATATACCAAAAGGTTTAAACCCCTATTCCAAATACTCAAAAAGTTACAAAAAATAGAAAAGCCGCATTTTCTCCAACAGCAGGTATGTTGAATTAATATTAATTTTGATGGTCATATTGTAATATTGAATTCTAAAATCTTAGGAATATCTCTACGCATCGGATGGATTTATTAATATGTTCATTCAATATTTCCATATTACACTGATAAGATTATTCGCATAGCATGTTCTAGAATCTTCGATTTTAAATAAGTATGAATAATGCCAATACGCTATAACCAATATTGTCGTTTTACTGATGACCATGTAGACTCAATCTGGTGTTACATCGACTTTACTGACATTCCACGAAGCGGTGGACGTACCCTGATGAATATGAATTCTCTACCCGATCCGATGTGATATTAGCTTGAGATTAAATGTAATGCGAAAATTGTATTAGAAAACTTAAGTTATATTTACCTACGTCTTATAGATTTATTTTAACGTCAGGTAAATTTGTAAGGTTTTGAATGCAGTGTTTGGTTAATAATTTTGAGAATAATTAATTGTATTTTAAAAATGATTCTCAAATTCAAAAAAGAAAGGTCTATAGAAAAAATATATCTTGTTAGGTCTTATAAATGTTACGTTTCTAGTATCACCCCCCCCCCCCCCAATGGGCCACCGGAAACTCACAAACCGCACGAAACGCGACAGCATATCTGTCACTTGACGCCGGTATTATGTGATCGAGAGGGGTACCACCCCGGTCGTGCCGGCCCAGTTCGGATGCAATGTAGCATGGCACCACCTCTTACTAGAACTTTTAACTTACCATAAGCTTAAGTGATTGGATTGTAAGTGTTCATGTAGTTGTGCTATTTTATATGCGGACCACCCCTTTTTTAACTTTGGTTTGGCGGTAATTCGTCAGCGTCGGCTAAGAACATGTTCTCCTGTGTCTGTTCAAGTCAACTCATTTATGTGCTGCCTATCCCGTCTTAGGATGGTAAACTTTACTCCAGAAATTACACTGATGATTTTCATTTTACCGATATATTAAACATGCTATAATAAATCATCGACCCGCTACCG
This sequence comes from Helleia helle, assembly GCA_963853865.1. Taxonomy (NCBI): domain Eukaryota; kingdom Metazoa; phylum Arthropoda; class Insecta; order Lepidoptera; family Lycaenidae; genus Helleia; species Helleia helle. The sequence continues at coordinate 17,425,553 of OY971420.1, forward strand.
TCCACTATTAGACATCTATAAATTAACGCCACGGCCGCCGTTCCCTCGTCACGTCCATTGGACCGTAAATCTGAAAGATTCTGGTGTTTGAATAATCCTGTTGACTTTCAACAACATTTAAATATTACTAAAGTAAGCTTGAAAAGCCCTCCCTAATAATTGAGATAAAGGAATTATTGATTTAAATAATATACAAGGCCCAATGATAACTTTGTAAAAATATTCTTTATCGTCATAGAAACTGGTTTTTAGATTTGAGTCAAAACGTGATTGTCTCAAAAAGGGATGGAGCGCGTAATCCTCAATTTGCAAATTAGGTTAAGTGCTTGTAAATTTTAACTATTTGATTGACTTGACTGGTTTCACAATTTCGAATTAATGTACGTTTATGAAGTGAAAACTTCGGCGGGGTACGCATATTTTTAAATGAGATAAAATCCCTGGATTCGCGACACCGTTATGAGACACTATTTGATGTTTATATGAGGTTCGATTTATTTATATAAGATTATGCAGTATTTTTTTACATAACCAATCGTCAAACACACTGAAATGTCAATGTCATGCGGCCATTTTGTGCGCCGTTTAAATTGTATAGGTTGTCATTTTACAGCCTGTATTATAGGTATTTGAATTTAATTGTTTTTTCGGGTACCTGTGACTGGTTGGGTTTATTTTTTTGTTACATATAATAAGTTATAAAATTAAGATGTCACACAAGGCCAATTTAAATGAGAATTGGCATGAAATTGTGTGGCATATTTTTTAATCTGAATTAAAAATAGGATACGTTTTGGCCAAATGTTTAAGTTAGTTTGAATGTAGCCGCAGGCAGAAGCTATAGCAAATGATTAAATATTCATATCTGTTATGACAATATTTGCAGTAATATTTTAGCAAAATATACATATTTATGATCGGAATAAATTATTTTATCATCATCATCAGCCCCTATCAGTCCACTGCTGAACATAGGCCTCCTTTAATGAACGCCAATACGGCCGATCCCTTGCCACTCGCATCCAACACAGACCAACCACTACACGGAGATCGTATTCCCAATACGAGAAAAGGGGTAGACAAAATCGTGCGTGCATGCTAGCCCTACTGGTTAAGAATAAGCTCGTTGAAGTGGCAGTGGGCTGGTCAAAGTCAGGCTGGCCGATGGGCAAATAAGCTTCAATTATTTTAAGACTAACATTTTTGTTTTTCCAGTATATGAAACAAAAAACATTGTACCTGCACAATTTTTTCATACACATCGAAATTTGAAAGGATATTTGAAAACACGAATAAATGTTTTTATTACGAAAATAGCTGTTGCGCGCAGCTTCGCTCGCGTCAACTTAGATTTACAGCTGTACCCGGACTGATGATCATTATTTGGTAACCTAAGTTACTCCTTATAACATCAGCTATCTGCCAGTGAAGTCCCATTAAAATCGGTCCAGCCGTTTCAGAAATTAGCCGGAACATACAGACATACAGACAGACATGAATTGTAAAAAATGTTGTTTTGGTATATGTACCGTGTATGCATCCATATGCATTTTTAAAAAAGCGGTTATCTTTATATTACAAACAGACACTCCAATTTTATTTATCTGTATAGATTACATTGAGTTGTTAACTTTAGGCAGATACAGAGTATTGATGGTGATGATTGTCATTAAAAAGTATCGCCAAAATCATTATAAAGAGTACAAACATCATCATTTAGTACAACGTTACTATGACGTAAAACACGATAAATTTAAAAGGTGGCTAATGATGTGAAAAGTCGAGCGTTAACCTAGAAAGGGAGTCCTCTCCAGTTAGGGACCTGTGTATTTTCAACGAGGACTCGTCTTGAAGTTTAGTGGCGAGGTAAAAATATCATGCATATATCATACATGTGTGTCCTTAAACCTAACTTCTGACCCGTTTCGAATGGACGCTTTCATGTCGTAATTATGTTATAGTAACTAGCTGTTGCCCGCAGCTTCGCCCGCGTTAACTTAGATTTACAGCCATACCTGGTGTAGTAGTTGTACTCTTTGTGTATATGTATAAATGCTTATTTGGCTCGCCAACGCACCACCACGTCCACTCGGGCCGACGGTCTAACACTGACCCTCTCTACTCTGCCCGCCTGGTGACGTATGCGCTCGAGACAAACTTCATAACACAATGTTTATATAACTACATACATTACACCTGGGATTGATTATGATTCTTTTTATAGCCTAAGTTACTCCTTATAACAACAGCCAGATGTCTGATGTATTCAGTGTTAGATGACAGTGGAAGTCCCATCACAATCGGACCAGCCGTTTCAGAGATTAGCCGGAACAAACAGATATACAGAAAGACAAACAAAAATTGTAAAAAATATATATTTTGGTCTATGTACCGTGTATTCATTCACCCATATGCAAGACATAGATGAGATTTGTCAAGATAATTCACGTAGATAGAAAAGAAATTGAGCAAATAAATTAGTCCACGTCATATAAACGCCAATACTGCGTCTCCAGCGTTTCGTGTGCGGGGTGTCGCGAGTACAGTCATTTTAGTTCATCTCAAAATATGTGTACCGGGCTAAAAGAAGTTTACACTTAAAAAATAAATCTAAAGTCAATTTTATTAGAATGAGTGAAATTCACGTAAACATGAATTTCATGTAGTAATAAACCGTCGGGGAAGACGAGTCCTGGCAGTGACCGGTTCTCGTTGGGTGTGACGGGAGCCGACTTGGTGTTCATCGAAAATAACAGCTGTGGATGAGAGGAGACTGATGATGATGGTGGATAATTAAATATCAACTATTACCAAGTTAATTTTGTTTACTAATAAAGGTACTATTAAAACAGTGTACGAATTGATTGATATTTATAATTAGTCTAGATTTAATTATTTCTGACACCTTATGAATGTAAATGAATTTTAGACGTGTTGCGAGACAGACATATTTATTATACAAATCCGCACATGTAAAGATTTGGAACTACATTGAAACGTTATATGACTATCAGCCTTACCCGTCCATTCCTTGATATTATTATGTATAGATATAGGATATAAGAAAACTATAAAGTATTGCTAGGGTTAAAATAAATAATAAAATATTGTAATAAATAATTTTAATCGTCTCTTTAATGAAAAATTTCTACATCTCGATAACAATTTTAAGCCAGACGTCTTATTCGACTTTAATTATTTTCTTATGCTTCAGTAGGAACCATTACCAATTTATATTTAGGGCCTGTACAAACACGGCGACAACCGCGCGATTTCAGAATCTCATGGGAACCGCGCCGATCTTATTTATATGTAGATATTTATTTTGGGCTTGTTCACACTTGTTTGACACGCGAGAACCGCTCAATTACCTACATGTCAAATATGAATTTACCGTTCTGAAACCGCGTCGCCGGTTGTCGCCGTGTCTGAAGTCCGAACAAAGCCTTACCGATGTATGAATGATGAATAAAAGGTATAAGATGTACTGTTAAATATTTATTTATATCGGCCATAATTCCTTAAAATAAATGATTTTATTATTTACTGTATTATATACGTGTATATATAGATATATATAGATCATGAAAATACATTTAATATACGCTAGGATTATTATAGAGTTATTTCAACGGAACAAAATCTGAAACGTTGGTATTTAGGTCGGAGCGAGGTCCGGGGAGAAATTCCCGGCCATTACGAAGTTTAACTGAAATTAAAAAAATACTACTTCAAATTTTATGATTTGAATCTCAGTTTTAATGTAGCGACTGCAATGTTACTTTCTATGGTACGTTACTATATTAAATTAATTAATACCGTAGTAAGAAAAAAAATGATTATTGAATATCCAATGATTACACGGTTGTTGTTGTTACACATGTGATGTTCATTGGTGTATTTTAATGTTTATTGGTTTCGAATTTTTATTATTCTCATATTATTTGAAAAAAGACAGAAATATTCCAACAAGAGTCGATAACCTAAAAGACAAATATCTACCCTGTGCCCTCCTGTAAAGGGGAATATGCCCTCTCTGTAAATATCATATGCCCAATCTACCTATCTACCTAGAAACGGTCTAGCTAGAAAACATTATCTTGATATTTTATACATAGACCATATAGATACATGCGTATACATAAACATTTTCAGTGTTACCTAGACACTGAAAATGTTTAGAAAATGAAAAAAGACTTAATGTAGATAGTTGCCAATGCTTTTATTGTTTTTCGAAGTAATCTCCGTTTCTTTCTACACATCGTCGCATTCGATGGAACCACTGAGAAAAGCAGTGGGCCCATTCTTCCTTAGGAGTCTCTTCTATGGCATTTTCGTACGCTTTCACCGCATCTTCAGGGCTCGTAAAGCGAATACCTCGAATTTTATCTTTAGTTCTTGGGAATAAATGAAAGTCGCAGGGCGCCAGGTCAGGACTGTAAGGCGGATGACTCATTATCTCGACACCTGCCATAGTCAAATATTCAACAGTCCGTTTTGCGGAGTGCGCTGAAGCATTATCGTGGTGAAGGAGGATCCTGCTTCGAGGGCGCTGCTGTCGAATTTTTTCCAAGACAACAGACAAACAGCGATTGACATACCAGTCTGCAGTAACTGTCCTTCCATCTTCTAGCACAACTGTCGCGAACTGACCTTTCCGACCAAAGAATGAGGCAATCATCTTTTTTCCTTGACTTCTTCCTTTCTTTACCTTAGTTGGCCGATCCTCGAAAGGAAACACCCACTGAGCTGATTGTCTTTTGGTTTCGGGTTCGTAGCAATATATCCAGCTTTCATCACCTGTGATGATGTCAAATACAGCATTTGAGTTACCGCCGTTGAACTTATCTAACATTTGGCGACACCAGTCCATGCGGAGGCGTTTCTGGTCGTCGGTTAAAGTATGGGGAATCCATCTGGTACAAAGCTTCCTGACGCCTAAATGTTCGTGTAATATTTTTTGAACTTGATTCATACCAATGCCTAGGCTTGCCCGTATCTGCTGATAGGTCACTCTCTTATTTTCCTCTATGCGTTCGCACAGCACTGATGTTATCTTCAGTAGTCGCTGTTAAAGGACGTCCCTCACGCGAATCATCACTGAGATTGCTACGTCCACGCTTAAACTCGTTAAACCAATTGTAAATAGTGGCACGAGATGGGGCTTCATTAAAAAATGCTAATCGCAGCCTATCATAGCTTTGTTGTTGAGTAAGCCCACAACGAAAGTCATAATAAATCATTGACCGAAAATTTTCTCACGTTTTGTTCATTTTCACGTGTAACAAGAGTTTTAGATTTGCCGCAAATTCACAAAAACAAATGACAAATGAATGCAATATACTACTTTAGGTTACCAAAGAGTTCTAAAATTGAAATTCAAAAAAAGTTTTCATTTTCAATGTTTCTAACTGGCCAGTTCTAAACATTTTCAGTGTTACCCACGTACCAAAAAAACTATCAAACTATCACATTTATTAAGTAGGATATCCTTACTATTCATATGGTTTAGTATTCGCAACTGGCTTTACTCAAATAACTTACATATAAATTGAAATATACGTTAAGCAGTCCACGTAGCGACGACGTCCACAACAACAATGGCGAATAATGTCATGGATGATGATTTTGAAGAATTAAACGGAATCCGCCTTCGCATCTTAAGGTTCCGACCGATCACACCCGGGATCAAACGTGTATCACATCACATGTGTATTCTACAATGTACAATTACATTATAGATTATCGTGAAATACTTCCACGAATATAACCATATTAGCTGGTGCCCCCAGCTTCGCCCGCGTTATCTTAGATTTACAACCGTATCCGGATTGATGATGATTATTGCCTATGTCGTAATCCAAGGTGCATCACCGTTTCAGCTTTCAGCCAAATCAGTTCAGCCGTTTTGCCATGAAAGACCAACAAACATCCAAATATCAAAACTTTCGCCTTTATAACATTATTATATTATACTATATATAATTATAATTATAGTAAGATAAATCTAGCTCATAATAATAATCTGTTGTTGATCATGGCCTCTTCTTCAATTATCATATAATAAATCCGGCTGATAGTGTTAGCATATTATGTTCTATTTCAAAGTAGAAGCTAGTAGATAGTTGGGTACTATAAAAAAGCGAGAAATATTTTTTGTGCACAAGTAATTTCTACAAAGTCGAACATTGAAATTAAAAAACTGAAGCCGAAAAATAATTAATAAAATACGTATTACGCACGTCTCATTAGTTTTTTAAGTGTATGCCATAATTCCCATATAAGTTCGCAGCTATTCAGCTATTCACATCTCCCCCACAACATCAAATCATCTCAGTAAAATAATATATAAGACATTTCTAATAGCGTATTTTAATAAGAAGCAACAGGAAAATACCGGCAAATGTTTGAAAGGAGAAGGCTAATTAGTTCCTCTGCGCGAGACGAGATAAAGGGAGTGCCAGACATTTAATAATCACTTACAGGCACACAGGTACTACGTCTTAAATTATTAACTAGCTCTTCCCTGCGATTTCTTCTGCTAATATTGTGAATAAAACTTTCGTACTAAGTAAATACTCTAACTTAATAAGTGCTTTCAAATGCAAAAAGACTATTTCAATTTGGATTCCTTCTTGAGATTTGTTAAACCTATCCTTTATTATTTGAAATAAAATATATAAACGAAAAATCGTAAAGTCAACAAATAGCGATTTTTATTGCATATTGAAGTTTGACTCAGCTTACACCGGCGGTGGTATTTCGCATGAGCCTTGAGTTGAAGCCTTCGAAATGTAAAATAAAGCAAACACAAACAAATTAAATGCATGTATGTTATCATAGAAAACAAAAACGGCAACTTCAACTGAAATATTATAAATTTAATTAAAACGACGCAACACAAACAATCGCAATATTATAATAATATTTAATAATTGATATTTATAAAAACAATTTTATTTTTACTACAAATATGTGTACATATGCATATTGGAAATGGCTCTTTGTTGGGTGATTTTTTTTTTGTATTTAAATTTGTTGTAACTAAATATACCGCTTGTATGTGTTAATGTGGCCCTTTCGTATGTGGGCACAGCTGTAAAAACTAGTCTTTGAAGCAGGAAGGTAGACAAAGCACTTCCTTCCATAAGTTTCATACAGTTACGGAGAGATATAATATACCATATACCCACTAACAAATGTTAACACGCTATTGATGATTGTAATGAAAAATAATTTAATTACATACTGTAAGTGACTGTTTTAAAATTTGAATTAATGAAATCAATCTTGACTCCTATAAAGAAACCCAAAAAAGTACATTTATAATACGGGATTTTTCCAATTTGCAACGTAAAGCTAATTAATACTGGTAGATGGCAGCGCATTTATAATTATACAAACACACCACTCCAAAAGATATTTATGAAGAACTCATTTTAAATGGAAAAATAAGTACTTGATTGATTACCTCCTACGGTCAAAGTGGGGGATTTTATTGGTAAATTATGAAAAGGAGCTTAATGATTCACCTGGGTCGTTTTTCAAAAGGTATCAGAGAGCTTCTCAATTTAATTGAAGTTGTAAGTCCCTCTTTGTACAACACATTATGCAAAAGGTAAAATGGCCAATTGATTTCAGCGTTGCCTCCTAGATCTTGTGTTTCTGAAGAGCGTAATTTGTGCTCGGAGAAATACTGCGATTGCTAAGCCGCAGAACAATCAAAAAGTCTCTATCGTAACTTGGTGCAACTTACATAGTATTAAGATTAATTTTCAATGATTAAATGCAAGTAATGTTTCTTATTAATCAGTTATATATACTATTGGGGGTTGTCTGGTTAATTAGCTGCTTTTCTAAAGTAGAATCAGAATGAACTACATGAGGTTTTATCTTACATCAATTAGTCATCCCGAAAACTGAACGCAGTATACATAATAATATAATATCTATGGACGCTTTCACACCACGTCAATCTGGTCCCGTGGTAAGTTCTCGAAGAACTTGTGTTACGGGTACCAGACAACGGACATATATTAAATACTTTTATACTATACATATATTTAAGATTTTTATTATATAATACACATATTTAATATACACATCCATGACCCAGGAACACAGAAAATATTTTTGTTCCCTGGCAGGATTCGCACAGAGGTCGTCAGTATACATATATACTTAATATAATTCATACTAAATGTAAAATATAATATAGAACATGTAGGGTTTTATATAATAATTGCGTAAGTTTATGAGTGTTTTAAATCTAATTATGAGGGCGACACTGAAAAATAGTAAAAATTTCAAAATAGTAACCTATCAGCAGATTTGGACAAGCTTAGGCATCGGTATGAGTCAAGTGCACAAAAACCTCCATGAACATTTAGCGGTCAGGAAGCTTTGTGAGTGTGGATACCTCATAATTAGGCAGAGGCCCGAAAACTCCGTCGAGTCGATTGGTGCCGCGAAATGGTTAAAAGATTTAACGGAGGTGACTCAAATGCTGTGTTCGGGTACATACTTACGGGTGACGAAATCTGAATTTACTGTTCTTAACCTGAAACTAAAAGTTAGTCTGCTGTATGGGTGTTTCTTTCAGAGGAGCTGCCAACAATAGTGAAGAGAGATCGAAGCGTTGAAAAAAAGATGTGGGCCACGTTCTTCAGAAGAACAGGTCATTACGCAACAATTATTGTTTGAGACGATTTAAATACAGTTACTGCAGAGTCACTTACAATTGAATGCCACTTGTCTTAGAAAAAAAATCGGCAGAAACGACCTCGCAGTAGGATCTCCCTTCACACAACTAAGCAAACGATCGACTATTTGGCGACGTTAGGCGTGAAATTACTGGGTCAGCCGCCGTATAGCCCAGGACCTAGCACCTTGCGATATATATTTTTCCTGGATTAAAAAAAAATTGGGGAAAACGTTTAATGGACGCCGAGGAAGCTGCTGCGTGTCAAAAGGCCGTCGAAGTTCCATCAGTGGTTCTATAATCAGATGCATCTATGTATTGATGTGAATGGACGGAATCTCGATTTTAATATTTGGACACTATTAGACTAATAATAACTTGCTAATTTGATTAGTTATGGATTCTCTAAGAACTTTCAGTGTCGCCCTCGAATGCTTATTATAGGATTGTTTATTAAAGTAAACACATGTTGTAGTTGTAGTTATTGTAAATCTATATCATGGTTTATTAAGAGTAAAAAAATACAAGCGCATTAAACCGAGTGCAACTGCTAGTATATCAAATTACCTTTACCAGAATTATTACGGCCGTTTAACCACTCACATATGTAAAGCTATTTTGTAGCTACTACACATGTTTGGAGTAAACAATTTAACTACAGTTTCTTTAGCTATTCCCTTTTCTTTAGAATCAGCCATTTTGATGTCCTTTTTTGTGTTTTTTTATAGGCACTTTTAAGGTAATTTATGTTTTTGTTTATTTGACTTGTTTTCAGGTACCAGATAATGTAACACTGGTACTGATACGCAAAACGTTTTTTAGAGGAATTCGAACCTGCTACTGTGGGTTGTCATTTACCCCTTCAACTACTTCTTCTTCTGGTAAAAGTCTTACATACCCCGTGCCATATTGTATTCTGTTTATACGAACTTCACTTTTTGATTAAGATTTTTATGCCGTGATAATTAGTTTAAAATAAAGAGTTTCATCAAGTCCGTGCAAAATCCCGATGCATGTACATATTACGTTCGAACCGGTCACACACTGTGTTGCTTTATTGTCCGTCTGGTATCGATTTCAAGAAAAAGAAAAAACTTTTGTGGCCGTTAAAAATGTGTGCCTGATCGAAATCGCCTAAAGCGTGATTTACAACCGCCATCCATCATGAGCTAGCGGCTTGTGCGTGACTTCACCACACAACATTACACATGCACCTTCATACTTTTAAAATTAAAAAGATGTCTCGGTAAAAGTGTCGCCCATCACTAAGTTATTAGCTAGTCTTTGACTAGCGGACTCGGCAAACGTTCACATTAATTATTTCTAATGAATATTTTGGTTGCTAAAATTAATTTATGTATAATATATATCATTAGGGTTCCGTAGCCAATGGCAAAAAACGGAACTTATAGATTCGTCATATCTGTCTGTCTGTCTGTCCGTCCGTCCGTCCGTCCGTCCGTCCGTCCGTCCGTCCGTCCGTCCGTATGTCACAGCCACTTTATTCCGAAACTATAAGAACTATACTGTTGAAACTTGGTAAGTAGATGTATTCTGTGAACCGCATTAAGATTTTGACACAAAAGTAGAAAAAAAAACAATAAATTTTGGGGGTCCCCATAATTAGAACTAAAACTCAATTTTTTTTTCATCAAACCCATCCGTGTGGGGTATCTATGGATAGGTCTTCAAAAATGATATAGAGGTTTATAATACCATTTTTTTTTCTAGACTGAATAGTTTGCGCGAGAGACACTTTCAAAGTGTCTCTCGCTAGAAAAATGTGTGTCCCCTGTAACTGCTAAAATAAGAGAATGATAAAACTAAAAAAATATATGACGTACATTAATTACTATGCAAACTTCGACCGAAAATTGGTTTGAACAAGATCTAGTAAGTAGATTTTTTATACGTCATAAAACGTAAACCGCAATTTACCTTTCATGCAATCAACTCAAATATATAAAAAAACATTTAATTCCATAAACATAAGCCTTAATTTTTGTTAATAAAATTGTTGATAAATTCACTGAGCGGTATAAAATATACAACTTTACGAAATATTCTCATGCCTACCAAGAATACAAAAAACCATAGAAATCGGTTGAGCCATTTCGGAGTGCGACCACAAACACTGTGACACGAGTTTTTGGAAATGCAGTTCTTTTATCATATTGCACATTCCATATTTATGTATGATGTTGCTGATATTTTATTGTTCTGAGAGTTAGGATATATTATTGAGCATTTTTAAAGTGAAATGATCAGGTCTTAAGTTTGTGTTTTGTATGTCGCCCATGAACATAAACTAACCCAGGCAACTCATTCACGTGTTGCCCATCCTGAGACGTAAGATGATCTCGGTCTTAGTAATTACACTGCCTGTCCTGCCCTTCTTACAGAAATTGCAATACTGTTTCATGGAAGACAATAGCCGGATGGTGTCATAGTATATTTCAAGTGTGAAGATGGTTCTCATATTCCCCAAATGTAGAATAATCAACTGAAATGGTGAATCTGTATCATCGTCATAATCACCATCAGCCCCTATCCGTCCATACTGAACATAGGCCTCCCTCAATGAACGTCAAGACGACCGATATAGTTATTATCTTATTGGCTGTTTTAATATACGCAGTTGTTGAAATGTATTTCATATTATTAATATAGCGCCTCTCCAGTCCAGTTTTAATCCAACTGGGACTTTTCATTTAATTAATTAGCCAATATGAATATGATACTTCTGTAGTATGAGTTAAGGAATACTTGTTTTGAAAAGTTCACGTGAAGCTCGTCTGGGCCTGAAGTGTGTACTCAATGAGAAATAGACGATGAATGGGCACCAAGATACAAATTATATAAAATTTATTTATTTTTAGTTTGTTATTACAATAAAACATTCATAAGGTGATGTAAACATTCTTAACTGTTGATACATTTTAAATTTATATTTGGAATGGCTGGAATTCTCGTGCTAAAACCCTTTTTGGAAAATGTACCATCGTCATCATCATTATCAACCCTTATCTTTAAGTTTTTTAATGTATATATTGAAAAAATATTATACTTTTTCCCCAGTTAATAAAATTAATACGTTTTGCAAACAAGTACCTAGCTCATGTATAGTATATGTGTAATTCTTAACTAGAACCCATCGAGTCCAATCGATCTGCAAGTGAAGATGTAATTATGACCTCCATATTTATTGAATGCTTTTGAAAGTCATTACCGACCACACCGAAGCACCGAACCGTTAGCGTTGTAATAGATACAGTCGGCGAGAGAAACACATCAAATGTTACTCGCCGATAAGGCATGATACCATTTTGCAATATTGGGTAAATTTGATACAACATGAAAATAAAATACAAATGCTGAGGAATAAGTTAAAATTTTGCTGATCGTTATTATTTACATATAAAAGTTGGTCGATTGAAGACAACCGGCAGTTGTGAAGCATCCATCAATTAGAACTGTAATTAATAAGAATTATCTAATTAATAAAAGAAATAAATATTATTCTTCCTATTTTTATTAATTAGAGTTTAATTAATAAAACTAGGAAGAATATTACTGAAGAATACAGCAAAACGGCATCACGCAGTTTCGAGTCGATTATAATACCAGGGCACGCCAATGGAGTGCCAAAGTGCGAGTGGTTTGAAAATATGTCAACTGACGTAAAAAAAATCCCGTAATTTGTATAGTTGGCAATATACTATATTATCCTAAATGTCAAACCGTATCCGTCCACTGCTATATACATTTAATAAACACCAAGACACCAAAACGATCGACCCCTCGCTACTCTAAGGGAAATAAATATTTAGTGACTGTCTTGTCAGAAATGTTTATATTCGTCTCGTTAGACGCAAAATTCGATTCTTCGTTGTAAAAAATCTATGTATAAATATTTTTTCAATGGCATTTTGAGTGCTCTATTACTTTCATGAAAAACGTTTTCTTTTTCAAATATTTACAAAACGCTCTTCAACATTTTACGGGATTCGTCAATTCTTTGTGACAGTGATCGGTAAATACAACATCTTATACTTACGTATTTTTGATTGTTAAATTCACGAATATAGTTTGTGTACGTAGACTTACAAAAAATGCCCAAAATCCTTTTAAGTTTTTGTGACTACAATAAACTATTATTGGTCGATGGTTGTTTGCAGTTTTTTAGGCTTTTATAAAAGCGATTCAAATAAAATAAAAAGTACCCTTATACTTCGATTTTTTTAACTTTTAGAGCCTATTGAGCGAAAACTCTTTAATGCCAAACCCATCTTTATAATATAATACTAGCTGTTATTGTAAAGTTTATTAAAATCCATTCTGTAGTTTTTGCGTGAAAGAGTAACAAACATACATCCATACATTCTTACAAACTTTCGCGTTTATAATATTAGTAGTTTAAAAAATGCATCCATGACTAATAACAGGGAATACATACAAATAATTTCTTACTACGATACAAATGAGTCTGTTGTTTTATTTTATTATATATTTAATATTACGCAGGAAATGTTCCAGTTTTATAGTGTACGGTATTGTTCACTTACAATGAAAATTGTCAATGGGATATGCTCGTATTATTTATGCAGCGCATCCCCACGATGCAACTAGTAATAATGTAGTAAGAAATTCCACTTTTATAGTAATTATTTATAATTGTAACATCAGATGTGTTAACAAATATATGCGGGCGACATTACATAATTAATTTAAACTAACTGTAGAGCATCGGTCGATACGAAACACCACTCAAGTCGTGAAAATTGCTGAAGCTGAAAATTTAAATGAATAACAAAATAGTACCGCACATTGTAAGTAATTAAAATAATAGTCCCGACGACATCACGCGAAGTGGTTTCAGTGGTGAGTAAAAACTCAGCGTGCTCTTCGTTCCACACATGTGCATACAAACTCTTGTTATGTGTTACCCAAAATATGAACCCAAGTCGATATTACCAGCTTTGAGCCCACCAATCGTTTTATGTTAAAAAGAATATTTGCCTTTTGTGGATTGATATGAATGAGTAGCGAGTAGTCGCCACTGCGCTGTTTATTATTCATTAGACGACTACATGTCACGCAAGAGTATAAGCACGCACAAGTCCTCCGTTTCTCAAACTTTCCCCTTTATATAAATTACACTTTACCTTATCTAAGTAAATAATTGACCAAATTTTTTTCACACCGCATCGCGCTTTTTTATTTATACGGTATAAATTTGGGTACTGCATGTCCAATTTCCCGCGTGGACAGCCGCACAGTTTGCAAACCGCTGGTCTAAGTAAATGGATTTTGCATACTGCCGGATCATTTATCCCCGTTTATTAATATTCAAAACTGGCTTTATGACGTTTGCGATTTGTTCTCGAGTGCGGAGCAACAAGAGACCGCGTAAATAACAAGACACGCAACAAGCAAATAATATTTGCATTTGACCTGAAAGCGTGTGTCTTTTGTACTCGCCAAACTCAATTTTACTTACCGCATTTTAAAACTTTCCTTTTATACTTTTGTTCATAAATTTAAAATAAAACTTTTCTTTTTGCCATTTAGGCTGGTTTCCTTAAGCCGTGTGGTGTCTTATAAAAGTTGTTCGAGTTATCCGTTTAGTCGTATTTTATTCTGAACAAATATAAAAGATGAGATTCAAATAAAGTCGATGCAGGTTTGACCTAGTGAAGTAAGCGATGAAATGTTTTAATATCACAGCGTAAAGCGTTTATATTTCATCTGGCGCTTTTTCTAGTGCATGCGCTCCATCGAGCCCAGTATTACGATCCTGGAAGTGTCATCGGTATGTTATTTGCAAGTTTATCAAGTGCTATCGGAGTTCTATTGTTCACGTCATCCACGTGTGCACCTAGCATTTACATAACAGTCACCGCTTTGCGACTTTTGATTCATATCGATCTGACTACGGTCCCTTATATATTATGTTATGTGACACAATGAATAATAATTATGAAAGTTATTGAATTGTCTCTTGATACATTAATGTAATGCTCGCTGCGATTTGAATGTATTTATATCGTTCTTGCTTATCATGATGTGCCATATGTGTTACGTGTATTTACTTTTAATATCAAGATCATCAGCCAATTGGTATCCCTCACACAGGCCTCTCAACGAATGCCGCTCCTATGTGTTTTAGGATTGTGATATACAGTTATGACATTCGAAGACGAGTTTGCACATCATCGTCACGCTGAGCAAGTGGGTTAACATTTGCAAAGCAAAGCCGTACCGGTGCCGTTATCTATATCTAAGCCCAGAAATCTTACTGCCCCAATGAGATACACCTGCATCAATTTTTATACTTTGTCTATATCATTGATAATGAGACAGGCGTGTAACTATTTAATTCGGTTGCGTTACTTTAAACAGAAATATTTTTTTGTTAATTGCATATCCATTTTGTGCTACATGTACAGCTGTATCTCCAATTCATCAAATAATACACTTTCCAGGTATCATTAATTATTAAAATTAAAAGTGACACGTAAAATTATTAAAAGCATTAAAAAGCACGCGACATTTTGGTCTGGTGTATAGTTTATATTGCTGTTTGCGAGGTACTTTTTATAAAAGTAAGTGAAGCTCTAAGTGCTTAATACCTAATGTGTTGTTTGCTGAGCGAAAGAAAAACGATGTTATGTTTTATTGATGCAGTGTATACTTGACACAATACACTCACATCCAAAAAGTATTATATTGTATATATATTGAGTCTATTTAGGTAAGCTGTTTCGTTTTTTGGGTGTGATCGTTATTTGTTGTGTTCATCTCTGGCAGATTTTTAATTAGAAGACACGTTGACAATATGTCACAATGGGTTAAGACTTAATATAATTATTATCTATACTAATATTATAAAGCTGAAGAGTTTGTTTGTTTGTTTGAACGCGCTAATCTCAGGAACTACTGGTCCGATTTGAAAAATTCTTTCAATGTTAGACAGCCCATTTATCGAGGAAGGCTATAGGCTATATAACATCACGCGGTGACATATAGGAGTTGAGTAACGCGGGCGAAGCTGCAGGCAACAGCTAGTTGAGATATAAAGTTTGGAAACTATTCAGAAATTTAAATTGTTTAAACCATTTTATTGTGAATTATTATGCACAGTGTGATTGATGTCTTACGGATACATATTTCTTTTAATCTATATATATATATATATATATATATATATATATATATATATATATATATATATATATATAAATCAATGCCACTTTTCGTTGTAATTTTATAACTCAAGAACGGGGTCACGTATCCAAACCAAATGTTTAGGCTTTGTTCGGACTATTTAGTAGATGGTTTGTGTAAAGTTTGCACAAAATCGGTCGAGCGGTTTTTCATTTATCACATTTTTTGTAACAAATCTAAGTATATATTATTATACCGTGTGCGGTAGCCGGTCAGTGTTGGATGTGAGTGGATAAGGATCGGCCGATGACGGCGTTCATTGAGGGAGGCCAATGTTCAGCAATGGACGGATATATATGATGATGATGATGATGATAACAATGATGATGATGATGAATCTATAATACGACATTCCTTGACTGTTAGGCGGTACAAAGTTCGCCGGGTCAGCTAGTTGTATAATAAATAGTACTATAATATGGAGATCGGTCGTCTTAGCATTCATAAATACATGTCCAGCAGTGGACTGAAATATTCCGATTATGATGATGACTTGGATGCCACAAAAAATCACTTGAGGACTTCGCAAGATATCGCAATAAATTTTCCCCTGAAAACAAAGATTCCCCAACTTTTATAAGAGTGTGTGACAAATGTTGATCCAGTAGTTATCAAGTGAAAGAGCTGGGTCATACGAACACAAGTAAAAAATAAATCCTCTGTTTTCCCGTTTATATGAAACTCAAAGAAAAGGTGAAAGAATCGTCTAACTCGTATTTTCTATTTGTCCTTTATCCCGTAGTTGTAAAAATTTTATTTGTCTTCAATGATTTTATTTTAAACACAAGTTAGTTAGTTCATAAGGCTATCAAGTATGTTGTTATAAATGAATTAATTAAAAAACATATTTTATTACTGGATTTTAATATAAAAATAACAAATCCTCAATATCGGGCTCACGACAATATAAAAAAAAATCCGTTATCACTTAATCGTGACCAACAATAAGTGAATTTGTAAAGATACTTTTCCTATCGATAGTATGAGCTGTAAAACTTCCAAACTGTATCAATCACAACGTTCAATCACTAAATGTGTCCATTGATGACAATCTAGGACCCTCATACGAATTCCGATAGGAACCAAACATCGATGTAATATCAGTACCAATACCAGTATCTTAAGACATGTTAAGGACATTACTGACCCGAAAATATAAAAACGAAGTCTTGAGCAACTTCCCGTTCATGATCTGCATTTATATTTTGATTGTTGAGCACAAAAATAGATTTGGTTCATACATATTCAAATAATGTATTCTTATGGTTGATTCATGCGAATCGTTTATTTTAAAACGCGCGTGGCGAATGATTTCTTGCTTTTGCTCTTTATATTATTTTTACGTGTTGTATGTGTAACAAGACTACAGCCAACGAATGGACAATGACGACAGCAATCGTAACTGAACCTCAATGAACGTGAATGTGTTCCAATTCAGAGATCCATTTCATTTTTGTTTTAATCAATTACTTTATCATTAATTGTTTAATTAGTGATACTTTTTAATTATTATGGTAATAAAGTTAAAGAATTCAAGTTTGTTTGTATATATAAAAATATTAAGAAAAAATATCGTTATCGCCTTTGCGTCCATTGTAAGAGATCAATGTCAAGCAGTAGACGGAGTAGATGGAGATGAGGTATAAACACTTTTTTGGTTAATGGCAAAGTTCTAATGATTCTAAACAAATTTTCAATGTATCTGTATTCCTGAACGAACATAAATAGTGTCATTGTCATCATCTCGTGTTAGTTGATTAGCCGCTGCGCAACCGACGCCATAATTGCAGATGAAACGGAGCGGCAATTAATTTGACACCCAATATTTCAAGTATATGTGACGTTTAAAAATAAACACTCGGTGTCGAGTGATTGTGCTCTTCAACGGTTCCTAGCCTTATGATGTTTATATACAGTTTTACTTATGAGTGTTATAGCTTTAGTTAGTCAAAATTACGATATAACTGATATTGGTTGATTGGGCCCTTCTCAGTTCAATCAGTGACTGAAAAAAGGACTATGTAGCAAGTATAATAATAACTTTATTTTTACATGTATAAATTATAAATATGGTGAATTACATTATAGGTATATAGGATAGGGATGTGTCTCAAATATGTCAACCAGGCATCGGTCTCAAAGCTACATCCTAAACGGAATTATTCCAAAACAATTGGACTTTCAATAATTTTATTTTATCCCATTACTCATATAGCAACAGCACAAGTCTTGCAGTTCATGGAAATATATATAAGTTTTCAGTTTCCTTCCTACAAATATATCACACAGCATAGCTAGCTACTAGTGTACAAGTTCAAAGCCCAAGATCGGTTGCGGTTTGCTCCCGAGCAGACCCCAAACTCCCGTCTTTGACTTTCATTGGTGTTTCGCAACGTCATCCCGAGTCCATTACCATCTTTACAGGCGCGTCAAACCCATGCATACTTATTAACATAACTCCTACCATAATTTACGATGGTGTTCCGGCCTGAGTAAAACTTACGTGCCTAATATGTCCTCAATCATCAGCCTCTATCCGTCCACTGCCGAACATAGGCCTCCCTCAATGAACGCCAAGATGACCGATGCCTAACCACTCGCATCCAACACGGACCTACAGACGTAACGACGTCCTCAATGGCTACAGATAATGTAATAAATATAGCAAACGGTACATAGTAGTTTATTTTTATAACTGTGCCAGGAGGGTTATGTTTTCGAGTATGTATGTATGCAATTGTGAGAGTGTAATGAGTATATCAAAATTATATAGATAAAATGGCGTATTTTTGGTGCCAAATTTTATGTCAATGTCGAGTTTTTAAAAAATTGACTAGGCATTTTATACAAAATTTCGAGTTTTACTAAATGTATGTTACTTCGTCTAATCAAAATGACACTTTTTTATATAATATGTGTATATATTATGTAAATAAAGTAATGTATCTGCTTTATCAATTATCAAAACTAGATTTTTCTAGGTACATCTACATAATATAATACTTTGTTCAAAAATATTTTTTGTAAAAGCTTCTACTGAATTTTTTCGAGAACTATCTCGTGTTTCATGTATGACTTTTAACCATTAGATGTTTTAAAACTTTTCAATCCCGTGGTAAAATAAAGTTTGCTTTACCCAGGTCATGATTTATTTTTATTTTATTTGCAGTCACGTTACTGATTAGTTTTACATCGACTTGTTAAGGATATTGAACATCAGCTTATGTACATATATAGTTGGTTACGTAGGTAAGGTACTTAAGTTAATTATTTCACCATCATCGTCATCAACCTTATCAATCTTTTTCTTTCCACTTCTGGACAAAAATCCCTTTCGCCGAAATGTTCCAAATAAACGTCAAGGCAGCCGATCTCCCGCCTCAATGATATTATATTATGTTACTACCGTAACCGAGATTATAAGGCCACCTCTCTGTAATATATTCAGATGATCATCATCATCAGCCTCTATCCGTCCACTGCTGAACATAGGCCTCCCTCAATGAACGCCAAGATTGCCGATCCCTCGCTACTCGCATCCAACACGGACCGGCCACCGCACGGAGATCGTCTTCCCACCTGGTCAATGGGCGACCAACACTTCAGTTCAACTATCAGATGATATATCCAACAGAAATCAATAAAAAAGAATTAACAATGTTTTTCATTTATTTAATAGCTATTTTGCACAGTTTAAAAGTGGCTCAGTCATTAGTGGTATATTCTAATATAAAATGTACCTACCTATCATTATAAGCAGGTGTCGCGCGAAGTGGTTAATATAATTGTCCTGTATTGATTATCAATTTAGCCTTCACAAATAAAAGGTTGGTAAATAAAAGTTTTACTGTATAATTCAGGTCTCAATTAAATACATACTTTTCTTATTGTAATGACGACGTCATTAGAAATCCACCGCAAAGTCAGTGGAAGAGAACAGTATGATGATCATTGTAATGAAATAACTTTCACGAAAATCTACGCGGTTTATTAAGATTTTAACACACGAAGTTTCGGAAAACGGACTGACAGCGATAAAATCCGTAAAAGTTGCTTTATTTTAATACGTGAAATTTGCGTAAAAATAAAAAGGAGAGTATGGTGTTCAAAGTTCACAAAACTACTTATTTGTTCATACCTTGCCATATCGTTGATAGATCTACTAATGAGTACCGCCTGTACATGCCCGATGCATATTTCGCCTGTTAGTAACCTCTCCCTAATGTCCCGCTCTTTTTATAGTAAAAAATATTATTCATATAAGTGAACTGTGTATCTAAAAGTTTTGCTGGCATTTAAGGTGACTGCTTATATTTTTTACTCCTAACACAAAAATATCCCCATAAGTTTGACCGTTAAGTGTGTCTGTCTGTGGCACTGTAGCGCTAAAACCGGGGAACCGATTTGGATACGGTTTTTTTTATTTGAAAGCAGGTTTCAAGCGGTGGCTCTTTAGACATGTTTTATCAAGATCGCGTCAGCAATTTCAAGGTTATCAGCTCTTTTGTTATCACGTTGAGGGTTTTTGAAAGTATATCCTTATAAGATTTATTATATATTTAAAATGACCTAAAATTTAGATTATGAAGAGTTAAGTGCTCTGTCGCGCTCG
This sequence comes from Helleia helle, assembly GCA_963853865.1. Taxonomy (NCBI): domain Eukaryota; kingdom Metazoa; phylum Arthropoda; class Insecta; order Lepidoptera; family Lycaenidae; genus Helleia; species Helleia helle. The sequence continues at coordinate 17,446,093 of OY971420.1, forward strand.
ACGTCTTTAAACCAGCCGTGATGTGAATTTGCTCCCTAAAAAGGTCGTGGCTTGACGTCCTCAGACGCCGAAGGGAATTTTTTGTAAACTTGTAAATCCTAAATCTATAGTATGCATGTTTGTATTTGGACTAAGTTATACTATTAATTTCACTTATTATAACAAGGGTATGTGTTTGATTCAGACATAATAGTTTAGGTCTTATGTAAAAAATACTCAACATGCCGCCATCGTCGTTTAGTGTTAGAAATGTTCCCTAGGGGTTTAAGTAGATCATAATATAATCCTTCCATGTTCTAGAAAGTTTCGATATCTTTTTGGCTCTAAAAGATACAAAAACTGTCTACTAGACCGTATTAAAGTAAAAATGTATCATTGGGGGTGACAGGGAAAAGGAGGACAACGTATTTGCATAACTTTTGATTGTGCAGATATTTATGGGCGTCGGTAGTCACCATAAAGCTCCGACTGCTCAGTTGCCTCCTAGTGATATAAAAAAAGACTGTTATTATTAGAATCATAGGTAAACGACAAAGTCGAAATATATGCCTGATAGATGGGGCTATTATGAAGGAAAAATTTACGACTAGATGTTACGGTCAAGGCAGTAAATATACCGTTGAACGAGTGCATGGACTCTTAAATACATACTCGATAAAGGCTCTGATCGTTAGCTTTGCATTATTATAATATCTACGTATTTTATATACGGTTTTGTCGATCTATAGTCTATACCAGAGATTCCGAAACAGGGCCCCACGACATCTAGGGGTTCCATAAAATTTTCATCAGGGTTCCGCCAACATTGTTTATTATCAGCTGTTAAATAATACCACGTCGGTTCCTAATACTATTTTGAAATGTGATTAGAAGTACTTGTTACTTTTATGTAAGAATAGTGTGTTTTAATCATAAACATATAATATAATAGACCAATAAAGAATTGGAAAGAGAAGACGGTCCTTTATGGAATTATAACAAGATGAAAAGAGAGAGCAATCTAATGTCAAGTGTAACCACTTTTATTTGACAGGTCAGCCAAAGTCACCAAGCGTTAAAAGCGCCTCTCAGTATTTCCAATTTATTTCGTTGTTCCAGATATATTTGCAATAAATACGATTGCATGTAAAAAATGAAAATACTATACGGTGCGGTATAATGTGAATAATAGAAACAATCGTGAAAATTATACATTTCACAGGTAATTCATCTTCATGTCCTAATTGCTAAGATGTGTTTATTTTTTGCTATATTCTATCTTTACTTCTCTATTTCAAATAAAATAATGTCAATCGTCCTATTTACTTTCATATTTTGCGTAATTAAAGATACAATCGTCCTTAAATTACACAATATTTGAAGATTAATTTTCACCAATATTTTATACATATACGCTAGTGCTTGATTCAAATGTATCGACATGCTTATTGGTTTATAATATCATTAATTTGAAACTAATCTAAAAACAACAAAAAATAAAACAGCTTTCGATATAATATAGAGTGACTCAAGAGCAAGGTTTATATTATGTAACGGGAATATACTATTTTATTACATTCTGATAAAACAATAACAATCTTAGGTCCAGAAGTAATGTGTAGGTGCGTGTGCATGTGCATGCATAAAGCACCTCCGTCCCACACTGCACATGCATACACATACACGAACCTCACACATACATAGAGGTTGGCCCAACATTAATTAACAAACTTAACATGGCCGATAGTGATTTGGCCAGACTTCCGTCCTCCTTGAGGTCGCAGATATAAATCGCCCCTCTACGTTTTTTTTTTTTTTTTCGGAGGGATCTATACTAATGGCCCGAAGGCCCTAATGCTTCATCGGATTAGTGTGAGCCCATTCGGCTCACTTTTGATTTATAAAGTGGGGGGTCGCCCCCCGCCTACTATGTCTGCGACCACACGGCCTCCTGGCGTCGGTTGTGAGCCCCTCTACGAACAAGACCTCGCTTTTTAAAGGCAGTAGTCGGGTGTGTCTATAACGTAATACAAACATCCCTACGCCTCGGCCGTCCAGCCCATATTCTTGCCAATCCTAACACAAGTTTTTGAATTGACACTGCAGCGCCACCAATCTCCGGCACTCGCTGTCAAATCCGCTCCCGTACTAATGTCCTCTCCGACTGTTTGCTTGTTAGCGATGAATCATAATCATTTTGTTTTACAGATTCCCTCAAGATCCTATAATTAGAGGAAAATGGCTGATATTAGCTGGGCGTGTTGGTTGGGATCCCAACAATACAATTTGCAAAGCGACGTTTCTAATATCGGAAGATATTTCCGACTTGTTTTTGTACTTGACGAGCCACAATATGGACCAATAAGTTTTAAGTGGGCAAAGATACTTAATAATGAAGTATTATAGACATCTGTTCGATATTCGGCTCAAATACGAATGTAAGCTACTTAATTTGAGTAAGGAGACTGTAAGGAACCACCTGAATAAGATTATTTTGTTTAAAGGACAGTAGCATCTTCCCATTTTTTTTAAATTTTAATTAAATTACTTGATTTACGTTTGTAAGAGTATAATTTTAAAGTAACCGTTAAAATAATAACTGCGCATATACTTAGGTTGTGTAAATCTTGTGAAGTAAGTCATGGATCAAGCGTCCATTGAATATTGATCGATTCGTTCCCAAATTTTATTATTTTCCTTTTGTTAAAATCATTTGAAACAAATAATACATACATAATAAAAGTCATAATTTTATATAAATAGTAGGTAAGTATGAGTGTGTAAGAGTATTATGATATTTTATTTGAGAATAAATAATATACTACGTGTTGTTTTATTTCAATATTTATTTACCTTTTATCTAAATAATTTAAGGGCTGCTTTTGCAATCGTCAGATAACTTTGACCTGAGGAATATTATATAGTTGACCTTCATAATCATCATCATCACTGATGAATAATTATGTTGACTTTGTAATGTGTATATTAGGTACCTTATAAAAACCATAACATGTCTGACCATTGGAAAATTCACCCCAAACAATAATGTTTACAATTTACTCGAACGGGCTGTACTATCGAGTATCGATAGTAAAATATACATCACTGTGTGTCAATGTGTGCGTGTCCTCTGCACACATTGACTTTTCAAAAATCGTCACGCATTTTTGGGCTGTCAGTTGGTCTATTTAGTATATTCTAAGTCTATGGTTTATATATGTAATATTTAGGAACCCCTGGTTGTATCACATTAAAAGAAAGTTATATTATATCTTTATATCGTAAGCGTCCATGCGTTTTTTACACCACATCAATCAGGTCCCCGTAGTAAGTTCTCGAAGAAGTTTTATTGCGGGTACCAGACAATGGAAATATATTTGATAATAAGTATACTATACATATATTTGAGATTTTTATTATTTAATACACATCCATGACCCAGGAACACAGCACTTTTTGTTCCCTGGCGGGATTCGAACCCGCAACCTCCGGCTTGAGAGGCTATGTTTGAATGTAGGAGGTAAAATTCGAAACTCATCCGATTCAAAAAACCTTTCACCAGTATAATGTAAGTTGTCACCGAGTGACTTTTGCTATAAAAATAATCATCATCAACCCGCAAATAAATCTAAGCTAACGCTGCGAAGTTGAGGACATTGGCAACAGCTATAAACGTTCGCTGTTGCCATCCAAAGATCGAGCAGTAGAGTATAGATGTCGGCCGTCTTGGCGTTCATTGAAAGAGGCTTCCTCCTGCAGTGGACGGAACAGGCACACGATAATGATGGATGCCTAACTAGCTTGACTCGGACCTAACTATTAATTTCTATTTTTTTTATTGAGTAGTAAGTATACAAGTTATTATCTATGCCACCATTAGGTATAGGGAAACTTTTTAAAATGTATGTATGTCAGTCGACGTGTTTATTTAATCTTAAACAAGCGGATGCCAACACAATTAAAAGCTTTTCTGATAACAAAACCTGTTAGGGCTTAAAAACATTTCGCGATGACTATTTCTTTTAATTTCTCCTGTCTATTTTTCTCAACTTCCTTTCGCGGATCTCGGATCTTATCGCTATGTTAAAAATATAACTGGCGTCGTCGGTTTGAATTTCAATTATTTTTGTATAACCAGGGTAAGTTGACCCTCAACTAGATGTATATTCTTGCAGTGGCCGGTGCTACTCGACTGGGGGATCGACGGTCTAAGCGTTGACGGTTGAGGGTCTTTTGTCGATTCCACCACTGGTGCGAATCGACGACTTCAAAACGGTCATTGCGCGATATTTTTATAGCATAGGAGGATAAACGAGCAGTCGAAGCTTTAGACTACCGACGCCCATGCACATCTGCACAACCAGAGATTATGCAGATGTGTGTCCTTTTCCCTATTCCCCCCAATGGGCCAACGGAAACTCACAAACCGCACGAAACGCGACAGCATAGCTGTCAATTGACGCTAGTGCTATATGAGAGGTACCACTGTGGTCGTGCCGGCGCAAGTCGGCTGCATAGCATCATGGCACTACCTCTTGGCACTGTTGACACCGTGGTGCTTACAGCTCGTGGTGTGAAGGAATATGTCCAGCAGTAGTGTAAAAGGTTGATAATGATGATGAAGACGATCACGATTGCGACGAATTCACGAATATTCGTCCAAACGTGGTCGGAATAAAGTGTTCCAGTTGATTGAAATTATCATAGCATAAAGTTAGATGCGCACAGGAAGCGGCGGCCGCACCGTGACTTCAGATCCGATGATTAGACGGTGCCATTGTTTCCATTATAACTACGGATTACGTTCTTCACAGATATTGTTTTCTTTAGATTATACAAATGTATATTGAATATTAGAATTACTGATGAAGAATACCTTTTGTGTGAGGATTATCAATCTTTAAGAAGTTTTTTTGGCTTTTTAAGGAACTTTAATGACCTATTTATGAGATAACGATTGTAGAAACAAAATTGTGGTTTTATTTTTGTGTATAAAGTAAAATAAGTTACGTAGATGCAAGAAACTATTTTTGTCTTAATGTTTGTAATTGTTAGTAAAACATTCTCATGTAAAAATGAACACGATAAAACTGTAAAGCTGGGCTGAATGTGGTTCGAACCGAATTTTAACTTCGGCCTAACATTCGGTGGAAAATAAAAAAAAAACTTCAGTTCAATTTTGGCGCACTTTGTGGTGACTTTTCACGAATTACTTAAATTATTGCTAAATGTCCCTCGCCCGCACACCGCTATACCAAAAGTCCAATTGCATTAGAGCTAGATAGATATCTCAATGACGTCCTGCTGCTCAAAGACATAATATGTACATATGGCTGGCGGGCTAGGAATGAACACAAGTTTCCTAACATAAGGCTCGTATATTTTTGTCATCTCCTAGCTTTATATATTCTGAGCGAATTTTTTCAAAGACAGGAAACGTAAACGAACAAAAACGTAACAGACTTCTGCCACTGCCGCCAGATAAGGCAGTCTTTGGTGTTTTACACTAGAACTTGACTCTAGTAAATTTTAAATACTGGTAAATAGATAAGAAAAGTTTTGAATTTGATTGTGGACCACATTCTGTATATTTAAGAATTCATGTCTCTGGATGTTTGTTTTTATGCTTGTGTACCAAAAGATGTTCGTTAGAACAATGAGAAATTTATTAAATTTTTGTTACGTCATGTCTAATTTTGTTGTAAATCAACATTGAACTGTTTTTATTTTATTTTTATGGAATACAAGTTAAGGTTTCTAACCAAATAAATGACCATAAATAAAAAGACTATTTTTACATTCGTTTCAGTCAGTGCAATTAAGTATTTTTGTTTCCAGTGCCGAATGACGAAGATCCGTTCAAGATGACCAAAACCGAAACCGAATGTAAAACAAATTTCGGCACAACCCTAGACAGAACTAATTAAAGTTTCTGACAAACTTATGGTCATTATGTCCACGCAAATGACAAAAACGACTTGATCATGATCATCAATGTAAATAATGGAATGTGTATGATGATCAAAACAAAAGTATTTCAAACACAGTAAAAGTCGCGATCGCGCTTACTTGTCCGTAAATAGTGAGTGTAGGATGTGATAAAGTGATAAAATAACTACTCCTGATGGAAATCGTTTTTTCTTTTTGCTACTATATCTTTATATATATATTTCTTGTGTGCGTGTGTATGTCACTGAACTCCTCCTAGACGGCTGGACCGATTTTGATGAATTTTTTTGTGTGAGTTCAAGGGGATTCGAGGATGGTTTAGATTCACAAAAAAAAATATTTTGTACAGGACAACGTCTGTCGGTGCCACTAGTTAATTATATAATTGCTTCAGCTACATCGTAATCTGTGATTTATCCTTAATGGTGGATCTGACATTCGTCAATTAATCATATAAATACCGGTTTTTAGGTCGACGGAAATTGTAGAAGTGGAAAAATTATATGTTACTAGCTGTTGCCCGCAGCTTCGCCCGCGTTAACTTTTAAAATTTGAGGGGTTGACCACCCTTATCACTTAGGGGTATGAAAAATAGATAGTAGCCGATTCTCAGACCTACTGAATACGCATATAAAATTTGGTAAAAATCGGTAAAGCCGTTTCGGAGGAGTACGGTAACTAACATTGTGACATGGAAATTTTATATATTAGAGATTAGAGATTAGATATTGTTTGATGTATAAATATTATTTAGAACAGTGAACAGGAAATATACATTTTGATGTGAAGTATACATTTTTAGTATATATTTTAGTATATATTTTTATTAGATAAATATCATGGTTTTTTTTTTGTGTTTCATTAGTGCGAATTGTATAGTACCTCTACCTTGCGCGCTTTCACTCGGCTGAATTATAGTTAGTTTTAAGTTTTTTGTGTATGCGCGTCAAGTATTTGGTATATAAATAAAACCGGTGGGAGGGAAGGGCTGTGCCGCGATCCCAGCTGCATGGGTACCACCATCTTGCTTGTTTCTCCCGTGAAACAGCTTTGCTGTGTTTCGGAGAGAAGGGCAAGACAGGCAGTGTAATTACTGGCACCGAGACTTAACGTCTTATGTCTCAGGATAAGCAACACATAGATGAGTTGTCTGGGCTCGTTCCAGGTAAACTAGTTTACGTTCATAGACGACGTCGACCACTTACCATCAGGTGGCACGTTTGCCAGTTTTCCTATCCAACTAACATTAAAAATAAACCGCCCAAGTGCGAGTCGGACTCGCGCAGGAAGGGTTTTGGTCCATTATATTATATATATAATACTAATATTCAACGTTTTAATTACAAGTACCCGGATGATCGAGCTTTGCTCGGTATTTTTTTTTTTTATAAAATTACATTTTCTAAAAATGATACCTAGCTAGATCGATTTATCGCCCCCGAAACCCCCTATATACTAAATTTCATGAAAATCGTTGGAGCCGATTCCGAGATTCCAATTATATATATATATATATATATATATATATATATATATATATATATATATATACAAGAATTGCTCATTTAAAGATATAAGATTAACAAACGTCATTTTTTGCTGAAGTGCTTAGGCATTTCAGCAAAAAATAACGTTTGTTGTATGGGAGCTTAAATATTTATTTTATTTTGTTTTTAGTATTTTTTGTTATAGTGGCAACGGAAATACATAATTTGTGAAATTTCACCTGTATAGCTATCGTGGTTCTTAAGATACAGCCTGTTGACAGACAGACAGACATAATAGGATCCCGATTTTACCCTTCGGGGACGGAACCCTAAAAATGACCAACGTTTGAGATGTCACTTTAGATCTACTATCAAGTTACATCGCGTACCTATGCTACTGGAGTACTATTGGTTCAGAGCTTCAATACACTAAATGCTTTTCCCGTTTTAACAGATGTCTGATAAAACGGGAAAAGCATTAAGTGTATTGAAGTTCTGAAGTTTCGTTTGATTTTTTAGATGTTTCAACCACAAAGCGTCATCAACATCATCATCATTACCAACGCTTTCCCGTCCGTAGACAAGCAAATACGTGAAAAATTTACTGTACTAGTTTTAATATTGTACATCGATGTGAACGTTGATATGAACCTTGTGTTTGGTTTCAGCGCAATGCATCGCCCCCCTCGGAATGGAGAGCGGGATGATCCCGGACAAAGACCTCACAGCGAGCTCATCGTTCGACGACGGCAACGTGGGACCACAGAATGGACGGTAATTCTTTTTATTACTTGGATAGTTACACCGGCAGACGCGCTAATGGTGATCAGCGTTGCCCATGAACATAAAAGTTTACCTAGAACTAGTCAAGGCAAGTCATTCATGATTTGCCTATTCTGAGACTTTAAAAGTCTCAGTGCCAGTAATTACACTGCCTGTCCTGCGCTTTCCGAAACTCAGCAAATCTGTTTCACAGGAAAAAAGCGTGGCACAGGGCATCCTTTTTTTACTTGAAGCAGGCAAATGCTTTATGCTTTTTTGGCTACATGCAGCCAGGTTGCGGGGTGGTAAACCCAAACTAAAACACCTGCGAGCGCCTTCAGGAACTTTTTGAGGGTCCCGGATCTGCAGGCAACAGGTTCACCTCAGCGACAGGCTGGTCCCGGCGAAAAGCCAGACTACTCGTCGTAAGGGGGGACTGCCCGACCGCCACAAAGCAGTCCCTGAGACAGGGCATCCCACCGATAATCTTTTATCACATTAGCTCACTATAATTTATATATAACGGTCCATCGACGTTTGGATGGAGATGGAGATGGAGACGATCTCCGTCTTGGAGTTTATTGAATGAGGCCTTTGTCTATCAGCGGATGGATTAACGACAATATTATGGATTATGATAATGTATATTAAAATGGGAGGACGAGAGCTTAAGTTGCCGGCGCACACTGGATAATAGTAACTCAAGATTAAATAAAACTTAAAAACGACAATAATACACATTGAAGAACAACCGACAGGTTAAAATGGAATCGTGCTTACACCCAGGGACATAAACTCGCTGTTAATCTGGGATTAACCGTGTAACGATGTCTCTGCGTGTCTAGATTGGATTCCAATCCCTGAAGGTTGGTGGCTTTAGCAACAATTACAGCAACACTCTCTTACTACGGTCAGTCAAAACATTGATGATGAAATATTTCACCATAATCACACGTGTAATTAGAAAAAAAATTCTACGATCCTATGTAATAATTTTTAATATATCTATTCATACTTAAATAAAAAATCTAATCATCATCACAAGTATCCCTTCCTCGTCCACTGCTGGATGGACTTTGTTCCGTCCAGTTGTAGTTCGGGGCGTCTGAAAAGCTCTTAATAGAATTTCTTTATTTAAATATTCATGTTAATTTCCCTTCCACAAGTTCGACACAAGTAGTAGGTAGGCCTTTACGTCTGATAATGATGAATAATAAATAACTGGCATTTAAATTGAGCAGTCACGGAAAGTTCGTTTTGTTCGCTGGTCGAATTAAAAAGTACCGGGGAAAACAAGAGTTAAAGATAAATAAGTATTTGAAAACGGAATAGAATCGAGTGAAAACGATTCTGATCGATCACGCGATCACTATTACGTGGCAACATTGTTTTGTGTAACGAGGTTGTATATGTTTTTAAAGGCTCCTTGCAGTGGATATAACTGTCTCTAGATTTAGAAACGCTTACGGTTTTCTATAAGCTGTACCTGCCTGGTTTTAGATTTAGAATAGCTAACGAGCTTCAAACGATCACGTGACTTGGACGTCCAATGTTGATGTGAGTGATGTGACATTTTTTATTTGAGCTTGTGTTTCGATTCGATTTGGACAACGTCGATATTAGATTATCTAAATAGATTTTATAGATAAAATATTTATATTTTGATATGACTCATGAAATTAAATTAACATGCACATATTTGTACAGTAAATATTTGATTCTGAATGTAAATAAACATGCATGAATAAATAAAAATGTAGCGCTCGAATTGCGAGTTCTACTCGTACCTCATGTATTAAAAAATATGATCATTTCTTTTAGAGAATTTTTTTGATCGCTTGGACGGGGAAAGCTTAAATGTAATGCTAAAATACATATGAAATAGCTATATGAATAGCCAATTTATTAATTAGTTTACATTGCAATAAAAAAATCATACGAGAATTTTTGATTATTTTGTTTCAAGATGGCAACAAGTGCGATGAAAATTTAAACACTATAATTGCCGTCTCGCTTGTAATTAATATCTGGACGTAGCGCAGGCTTTGATATCCACCTGGGACATAAATCTATTGGAAACAATTAATATACCGATGGGCTTAGTACAGACCACAACCATCCTGCATCTTTCTTCTGTAAACATTCTTATGTAGGAAAAATGCTAGGAAGACAGAATAGTGGCATGAGCTGGCAACTTGACTGCGTCTCGTGCCTTTAGATAGGCAACGTTTGGTTTTTTTTCTTTAATGCCGGGAAATGCTCTGAGGCATCCCGCGGGGAAGTGGGTCTCCCCACGCTGGTGTGTGGGAATCACTGCGCCCTAAAAGCTGGTCGCAGATCTACCCACTATAACCCGGCGAGTGCCACCAATGCCACCTTTGATGAGGTGCACCGGATCTTAAATGAGCAAACAGGGCACCTCGACGGATATTCAACCCCTCAGGGGACCGACGCCACCTCCACAGAGCGGTTATCCCGCACCACAAAACAACCCTTCCCAACGTCGGGACAGTACAATGGGGTGAGGTTCCCATCCTCGCCCTTTGTCCCCATCCTGGTACAAATAGTCCCCTCGACTCAATTAGCTTCGCCCAAAGTGCAGCGGCTCACCCTAGGCTACTCAGCTCCACCTCCACGTCAAGGCCTGAACCATGGTGGATAGCGCAATCAAAGAAATTGTGAACTCGTTTAAAAACAAGGGAGAAGTTATCACCTTTAAGGTGTCTTGTCCACTTTTCCTGTCACTGAGATACTACGAAAATATAAAAGAAAACAAGTATAAAAGTAAAAAAAAAAATTTAAAAATTATACCATTGCGAAAAATATATTTAATGTCTGCTTTTTAGGGTAGAAGTTGCAGGGGGGGGGGCCTGCAACTTCAAAAATAAGAGAATGATAAAACTAAAAAAAATATGATGTACAATGTAAACTTCCATCGAAAATTGGTTTGAACGAGATAAGTATAACATAATAAGTAAGTAGTTTTTTTAATACGTTATAAATCGTAAACCGCAATTTACCTTTCATTCAATGAACACAAATATTTAAAAAAAAAAAATTTCAAAATAAACCATATTTTTTGTTAAAGTGTATGTTGTAAATTATGTAATGGTAGCTTCGTTAGCCCTTCGTGAGCAAGTTCGACTAGCACTTGGCTGGTTTTTAATGTTTACATGAATTTCACTCATTATATTGAAACAACTTTTACGGATTTTATCGCGGTTTATTAAGATTTTTACAAGCCCGACGTTTCCGATACTTTACAGCAACCATGGTCACGGGAGGACTGAGGTGTCAGACGTCCTAACGTTTATATTATAAAAATCTTAATAAACCACGTTATTTCATCATAATGTGTAAAACCCTCCTGACTATGATGAGCTATCTATGTCCTGTGCAGAAATGTTATTTCAGCGGTTTTAGACAAAGTGTAAACATGTATGATTAATTGCTAATTATTCGATAACTTTAGTGACTCGTAGATATATTTGTAGGTTAATTTGACGTTGATAGTAATTTATGATTTGTACACTTGATATCGTCGTGTGAGATGTAACATTACAATGACGAGCGGGGAAAAAGTATTCCATCATCATCATCATCTGCATCCAACTTTTGTTTCATATAGTACTTAATTTAATGAAATTGACCACGGAAATTGACCCATTTAGTCGAAGATTTTGAGGGTTTAAATGGCAAAAGACGGAACCCTTATAGATTCGTAATGTCTGTCTGTCTGCCCGAATGTCACAGCCACTTTTTTTTATGTAACCTCTTCCCGAGAGCGAAAATTCATAATATTAATCCACCAAAAATTGGTACTGCAATAAAATTGTGATTGATCGTTCTTAAACATTTGTTATAAATGTTCATCCATCGAATTTAGTATTCTAGTCCATCGAATTTAGTAACAGACTTTACTAAACAGATGGACATCAAAAAACGTTTATAAACATTTTATTTTTTATGTTTTGTAAATAACAATTGAATATATGTCTGACTAGTAACCGAGCTTAATCCTTATTAACACACCCCTGTTACCTTATCCGCGAATTAACATTAAATACAAGTAACAAGGGTATTTAGAGTTAATTCGCGATACACTTACACTTCATCATAATCATTATCATCATCAGCCTCTATGCGTCCACTGCTGAACATAGGCCTCTATCAATGAACGCCAAGACGGCCGATCCCTTGCCACTTGCACCCAACGCGGACCGGCCACAGTACGGAGATCGTCTCGGCGTCTCAGCACCTGGTTAATGGTCGATCAACACTTCGTCTACATAAACGCACACTTCCTTATGAAAAACTATTTATAAAATAATTACTGTAAAATTCCATTTAAGTTGGCACATACATAAAGGAAAAAATCGTAAAGAAATGCACTCCTTACGAGATTTTTGAAGGTGTGTGAAGTTCTCTAATCTGTATTGGGCCAGCCCTTTGGCAAACGATGTCCTAATCCATTAGGACATAGTTTGCCAATTCCTTGCCTGAGTTTGAGCACCAGTGCTCAGAATATTGTAGGTACATCGGTTTTGCATGCACGCTAATTGTTCAACAATCACACCATCTTAGGCTAGGCTCGTGGTAAATTCGTTGGAATCTGTGTACGTGCGCCAGAAAAAATTAAGATTTTACTACTTTTGCTCAGAGTATTAACGTGGATTAGCCAATATGCCATTGTACAATCGTAAACCCTAGTAGAAAACTAATAAATGTATGGAAATTACTTTTAAGACCACCTGATCTATCGATGTCGAATGGCATCTTGGCTAACCCACGATGTGCTTAACGTAGGTACTGAGTGTACCTGTTATTACTCTAAGTTACTAATCAAATCTCGATAGCAAAAATATACACATGTTCATCATCATTATCAGCCTCTATCCGACCACCTTTTGACGTTATCATCATTAACGCCGAGACAAGACAAAATATGGATATATTAAACTTATAAAACAATAGTAACTCCTGAATGTGTCACGAGTCGACGGCTTGATATGTGTTATATCCGTGATATTAAGATAATTACCTCCGGGAAATTGTTACACAACTAGGATAAGCCGGAACATAATTAAAGCATTTAATACATTACAAAGAAATACAGCGTTATGTATTTATTTAGTGTATTTGTTATGTATTTATTTGGGCGAGAAAGAAATATGTTTTGTGATATGAATTAGCTTTTGTTTGTCCAATTATACATTAATTATGTCGATCTATTGCCACATGAATAAACAAGCTCATTTATATATAGAGAATTATAGTAGTTGTAGATTAGTTTGTAGAAAAAATATATTTTGCTGAGTGTTATAGTCTTGGTCCGAGGATAACTAATTTAAAGATGTGCTACGATTACACGGCTCTACTACTATGGGTGCTATAGTGTTGACCTCGATGTCATTTTTTATAGTTATTATTAGCAAATATATTGAAAACTATCTGGTGCCCGCATCTTAGCCGGCTTGGATTTCGAAAAAGTAGCTTTTGTTTTTCCTTGGTAGAATGAGATTTAAAAAAAAAAACAAACAAATAAGTGTTATCCTTGGATAACACTTATTTGTTGGATTGAAAGATTTGCGTTCGCCTACCTACATTTGTTTTGCGTTTGAAAATTACGTCGTTTTAGACATTTTATTTGACGTAATTATGTGATCACAAATATCCAAACTTACGCATTTATAATATTAGTTAGGAGTAAGATTAGTAGGATAAGATATTATACAGATTACTTTTATTTCAGTTTCAGAGCGATTTATTATGCCAATTTATTATCAAATGTCAATTTTATTAGTTTTATCCTTTTAAAATCCTATCCTATCCTTCATACTAATATTATTTAAAACTCGAAAGTTTGTAAGAATGTATGTAACTTTTTCACGCAAAAACTACTACTAAAATAGATTTTGATGAAACTTTGTAATAATATAGCTTATTCATCAGAATAATATATAGCCCACGGGTATGGAAAATACAAGGGTGAAACCGCGGGACGCTGCTAATTATGCAAATAAATAGAATATAGTACAGGCAGAGAACATATACTTAATTGCTAATTTGAAAGTCTGTAGTTTAAAGTTGGAGCTAAAGTGAGTACTGTAGCGACTTAATAGTTCAGAAGTTTTGCGTTCAGTGCAGAGCTGCTTCCAACGGACCGGCTAATACATCAAAACTCAAAAGCTTATTTTAGATGTGAATTTCGGTTGTTCCTCTATTATAATGGAGGCTAAAAGCATGACTTTAGATTTTTTTACCCGACTACGGCGATGGAGCTTTAGGATTTTAGCCATATATATAAATATATATGTGTACTAGCTGGTGTCCTCGTCTACACAGGATTACACTTTGGAAAATTCACACAATATTTTTTTTCAACATCAACCTCTATTCGTCCACTGCTGAACGTAGGCCTCCCTCATTGAACGCTACGACGGCCGATCCCTTGCTACTCGCATTCAACGCGGACCAGCCACTACACGGAGATCGTCTTCCCACCTTCTACTTGGAGGATAGATATCTTCTAGAAATGGGATGATGCAGTAGAGAAATATAAAAGTTCGCAAACTAACTACGTACACGCCTAATCTAAACACTAATAACTAATTTGTTCCTTCTTGGCCTAAGCTTATATTAATTAGATCATCGCCTCATTATTTAACATAATATTTCATTAATTCATACAACAACCAAATTAAGTCCACTGATGGTCGTAGGCCTCCCCCAAGGATCTCCACAAGGTCATTCGCCGCCTGCATCAGCGGATACTTCAAAATCAAAAATTTTATTCAAAATACTTCAAGATACTCTGTTGGTACAACAGAGTATCTTTTTGAACGTCAATTGAGTCTACCGACGGTTTTCTAACCGGCGGTTAGAAATCCTTGCGTAGAAAACCAAGCGTGGGCTTGCCTTCTGGCAAGCCCACTGAGAAGAACCGGCGAAATAAATTCAGTGGAACTAATCTGCTACTTTTACCAGGCCGTCGATCCACCTTGTGGGAGACCTACCAGCACAGCACCGGTACGATTTAAGAAGCTTCAAGAAAAGAGCACACTCATATTTAAAAGGCCGCCAACGCACAGCTGCTTATGATGTAGCAGGTGTCTATGGATGTCACTAGACACATCACTTACCACCAGGTGGGACGAATGTCCATTTGCCCTCTCTTCTATAAAAAAATCTCAGCTTTCGGTACGTTGTAGCCACTTCAGCACGCTTCGACCCCTGCGGCTATCGGCGCATAATCTTTAGTTCTTAATAATTCTTGGTCGGATTACTTCACGTTGATCTCAATCGCGTATACCCAGAGCATAGCTCTTCTAAGCTGCAGTTGATTAATTCTTGGCAGATTACGCTTCGATCTCAATTACCTGTTTTCCTCATAAAAACTACTTTAATAGTCGGCTTATCATGATTTTACGTTTGCGATATTGCGAATACCTGACCAAGGGCCACTGGAGACCTTTTGAATACAGAGACAGTAACACTAATAAAATATTAAATATAATTGTTATATTATATATAAGGTTACTAATTGTAAACTACTAAATTAAAACTCGTGAAATATTGAAGATAACATTTAATAAATATATTTTATGGCAAATAAAATATAAAGGAATATTTTTTTCCGTAAAATATATTATAACGATCATATATTCTGAGAAAATTCTGAAACATTTATAGGTATACAATAGCAATAAAAATATTTATATATATATTAATTTAACAGTATAAACCTAATATTTTCTAATGTTTACGCGAATTTCACTCGTAATAAAGAAACAGCTTTGAAACGTTAGGATGTCTGTCACCTCAGTCCCCCCGTGACCGTGGTTGATGTAAACTGGTATTAGAAACTTAGGTCATCTAAAAAACTTAACAAACCGCGATAATATACGTGAAGTTGTTTCATTGTAATATAAACCTCAATCTTTACAGATAACAAATACTAGCCGTCGTTTGCAGCTACATTCGCATAAACTCCTCTCTATTAATAGTCTTAGACAAAACGTTTTTAAACATAACCTATATAATTAATCAAATCTATGCCCAGATAATCCATATGAGTATTAAGTTTATATAAATACGTATTTTTATATAACAAAAGGCTCATTCGGAAGAGAGACTCGGGGTATCAGTCGTACTTCTGCGTCGGTATTACTTTCACCACAGTACGAGCGACGTTGATTAAGTCAGGTGCATGTAAAAGTATATTAAGCATTCACCAGGCTAACACTAGAGCTTGTATTCTTGCTTACCGAGGTGTTAAAAAGGGAGTTGTGAAAATGTTTTCTGGTAATGATGCTAGTTAGTTAGTAGCCACATGGTAAGCGCTCAGTGTCACCCATGAACAAATTAGTATACCTGGGAATATCCTGGGAATATCCTGGGAAACGTAAGGTAGTAAATCTCGGTGTCAGAAAGTAATTGTAGTTCCCGTCTTGCCCCTTTTCCGAAACAGAATAAAGTTGCCAGAAGAAATAAGCAGTATGAATGAATAAATAATATAAAACAAATAAAGAACCACTTTTAAGTATTGTTTTCTAATGATTACGCGAATTTCACTCGTTATAATAAAACAATTTTTACGGACCGCGATAAAATCCGTAAAAATCGTTTAAATATTAATCAACTAGCCGCAATATATTTTTAAATTCAATAAACGGTATAAGAATATTCATGCGAATTGGACAATTTTATTCCCTTCACTTTCAATCGGAATTAAACCTTTTGCCACTCTTAGATTAATGGAAATTTCCATTAAGTATTCATGATTCGATATCGTACCTGGTCGATTATACCTTCGCTTAAAATCCCCGGCCCAATAATATATTATTCATCATAGCGTGTTAGTTTAGATATTACGGGTAAGGTTTTTTAAAATTAAACATTGCTAGTAATTTTGTATCTTTTTGAAGATGTTTCGAGGAAAATTCGTATCGATTAAAAAAAACGCGTTTTGGATGTATGAATGCTGAAATATATGTGCTTGTATATAAAATTAACTTTTACCGGTCGTTTCAAAATAAAATCAAGTCTGCTACCAAATAAATAGCCTATAAACATCCTTGATATGAAGTGCAAAAATAACGAAACCCGAATGGATAGTAAACTATCCATTCGGGTTTCGTAATTATCCCTATGTTACTTTTTGTCTTGTTTGTTGTGTAAAAGATTTTATAGAAGATACCTCACCTTGGGAATATAACTCCCAGGCATTTGAGGATAACAACATGTAAAATTTGTTAGAAAATATTTGAAGAGATTGGTTTCACTGAGTTTGTTTCGCTGGTTCTTGCCTTGCCTTGCCTTGGTAGACTCAATTGATATTCAAAAGACACTATGTGATATGGTTATCTATAACCTCTCTTCTGTATCTTTTGAATTCCATCAATCCGAGTGACCGTGATATCAATTAATGTCATATTTTGCGTAATTCGTTCTCCGGAGATTAGCCAATTCAAACAAGCATACTTTTAGCTTTATTATATTTGGATAGATGTGCTTAAGTTATAGATTGGGGAAAATCCCCCAAGACTTGGTCTGGCGGCTTCGGTCTACCGATTCCTGTCCACTATTAAACAAATCCTCCTTCAGAAGTCGTACCCTCCCTTCTAACGAAATACTCGTGACATTTGATTAAAGGTCGACTAATACTTTTCTAATGCGGCTACTCTAGAAAATGTTCATTATTTATTATTATTTTATGTTGAATCTGCCTGTATATTTCTATTTCCATTGAATAAGTCATTGTATATCTATACTAAATACTAATATTATAAAGCTGTAGAGTTTGTTTGTTTGAACGCGCTAATCTCAGGAACTACTGATCCGATTTGAAAAATTATTTCAGTGTTAGATAGCCTATTTATCGGGAAAGGCTATAAGGCTATATACCATCACGCTGTGACTAATAGTAGTTGAGTTAGTTGACGCGGGCGAAGTTGCGGGCAACAGCTAGTATACTATATAATGAAATAAAGATATCTATTTCTGATACATCTGTTAAGCAACAAGCAAATAAAAATTGGTTATATGCAAGCAAGTGCTTTTTTCGTTCACTATGACTGAACCTACTGATAAAAAGCGCTCTTAGATGATACATCTGACTCACTAAATAATTAGGAATAATTTGACCCGAGTCGAATAACTAGAGATTCATTCTCATACATATTTTATTTTTTTATATTATATTATTTTTCTATTTTTCAAATCGGACCAGTAGTTCCTGAGATTAGCGCGTTCAAACAAACAAACAAACTCTTCAGCTTTATAATATTAGTATAGATCAGGAGACACGTTAGTGTCAAGCGCCAAGAACACATCCAAGTAGTTTGGCGTGAGGCACTGTGTATATATTCTCGAGACATATGTAAACATAACCTCCAAAACAAAAAAAAAATTTGGGGCTTTATTTTGTTATTATTGCCAAAACACTAAGATTTCACACTATTTTTAATAAGTTTCTTTTTACGAATTTTACACATATTACAAAAAATTATCTATTATTATATATATATATTAATTAGGGTCTCAGCAATTATTTATTACATTTCAAACATGAAAATTATTGCTTGCGCCGTTTTGCGATTAAAGAGGTTCAGAGAAAATATTTTATTTGACGTTACAATGAGAATTTTGAGTTTTGACATCGAAGTTGGTTGCTTGTTTTTTAGTTTTATCCTATCGGAACAGGCCATGCTGCCTATCGTTATCAATATACGGTGTTGTATTAAAAATTAAGTATTTCGTTCTTTTTCTTGTATTCTCTATAGCTTATTTTTATTTATTTTTTCTGTCATATTTTATATTTGATAAACGTCTTTCGTATAATATATTTTTTCTGTCGTATTTTTTATTTGATAAACGTCTTTTGTTTCATATATTCGTTTCTGTTAAGAGCTCAATCTTCTTCGTTTCTTCCCAGTTTCCCGTTAATTAATTGTTATTTTGTGTTTTGTTCATTCTGAGTGATTTACTAGGGTTTGTTTTAAAAACTGTATATATTGTGATTGGTTGGCGAATATTGTGGAGAACTGTTCTGGAGTGGTTTTCTATTGTAGGACTGTTCTGATGGTTTTCTGTAGTGTTTGTTTATAAAACTTAATCTGTGTAACATATAATGTGATTCGTTGGTAAATATTATGGTGAACTGTTCTGGGTGAATAGAATGGGAAGTGATAGTTGATTGATGGGTGCTAGAGGGGCAGAGCCGCGCTTTTTGGCATTTTCCGCCGTTTCTCCAAAGCACAGACAAGATATTTTTGTTAACACAACAGATATGGCAGAATGGCCTCAGATCTTAGCCGGTTCCAACAGAAAATGCCAATTGGAAAGAAAAATGACAATACAGTCTAATTATTTTTCGAGAAATAACAAAATTATTTAACAAAGTGAGATCTACTATCTCTATCTATGTAATTGTGGTGCTTTAATGTGATTTTAATGTATTTTTTTATTTAGTTTCAACCGATTTTATTCGGTCAAAACTCTAAAAATTAGACATAACCGCATAATAAATGCCGCTGGAGTTTGTTTCTTGACTTCATCTCCTACCAATTAAATTGGTATTAAATTTTTGCTATACTCTATATTAGTATAATATTAGTCAACTTATCAAGAATGGAAACAATGTGGGGTTAAAGGAGAAATGTTGTTATGTTTACAATAGAAAAAAACAGTTTGGTGGCTGTAGCAAACCAAGAAAATGGTGTTTATAAGTTGGTCATGGAACATAAACAATGTTTTTTACTCCTACTTCAACAGTAATTAGTGAAGAGTGTCATAGGAGATTGGCCATTTGAATATAAATGACCAGAATAAAATGAAAGATGGAGCAGTTACGGGAATATCATACACAGACAGCAATCTGAAGAAGAAAATGAGGAACCAGTACCATTTACTTTTAGTAAAGGGGGACCCAAATTAAGTGAATAAAAAAGCTGCCAGAGCGATATAGATTTCCAAATCTATGTACAACGTTGAGTCCAAATGTTACTAATGATCCAGTCTGTGTCCATGAAGCTCTGGAGAGCCCAGAAAGAGACAAGTGGATTGAGGCAATAGAGGAAAAGCTGCATGCAAGCTTTTGAAGAAAATGATGTATGGGTTCCTGTGAGTGAATTACCTTTTGATTAAACTTTAGTACAGTGCAAGTGGGTATATAAAAGGAAATTAAATAGTGATAATTATGTTACAGAGCATGTTTAGTGGCTAAGGGCACAAGGTTACACAGAGGCCTGGTATTGATTATGAATAGACTTTCTCACCAGATGTCAGACTTTCTACTTTGAAATTATTGTTCGCACTATCTGTTCAGTTAAATTTAGATGTCACTCATTTAGATGTTAAAACAACATTCTTAAATGGTTTTCTTAAAGAGGACATTTATAAGGTTCAACTAGTTATTAATTGTGATTCAAATAAGAATAAGATTGTTAAACAAAGTAATTTATGGTTTAAAGCAGTCATCTAGATCATGGTATTAGAGAGTGGAGCAATGTTTATGTGAGTTAGGTTTCAAAAGGAGTCTTATAGAGCCATGTGTTTTTACAAAAATTAATAATGACGTAAAAATTGTTATAGCATTATATGTTGATGACTTATATTTGTTCCAATAATCAAATAGAGACAGACAAGTTAATTTCAGTATTGATTATGATATTATGTAAGTAATTTTACTTCAAATTTCTGACTTGTCATACTTTTATTATTGTCAATACAATTTGTTTTCCCATTGTAACAGACCTTGCAATAAAAAAAACTTTAAGCGGAAAAGAGCTGGTTGTAAACAAAAATTGCGAGACATTATGTGTGTAGTATTTCTTAATTTTAATTATTTTCATTTGAAGTTATTTCCTTACTGTTTTACATTTTTTTAGCTTCTGGAAAGGAGAATATTTAAAGGCCTTAAAGGACAATAAACATAATAATAAGTACATTGGTATCAAGTAAATTTATGACTTTCTTCGTATGGAGTTGGATTTGAATTATTCTTAAGAAAACAATAAAGAAAGTAATACATCTAAAGTTTTGAATTTTTTTTTATTCTGAAGGCATGGCAGTGTGCAACTATAACTTAATAAATTCAGTATAAATAATAATGAATCATATATTGGACAAGAACAAAAAATATTAAATTTTTTAATTACATGTTTGAGCTCATTATTACATGATTTACTAATAAGCAAATATAATAATTTACTTTAATTTAATTATTGATTTGAACAGCCGGTCAAGTTGCATGTTGCGCCATCTGGTATCTAACTTTCCCTTTTACATTCTAAATATTTAAACAGGAGGAATAACAGGAACGCATGCTCTATGTTAATTTTGAAAATCAAAATAACATTTAAAAAAATATGACGATGTTGCATTGGTCACTGGTCAGTCACAAGCGTCATTTAAAGTAAAAGTATTGTAATAGTACTAACCTCTTTAATTATTAAATTATTTGAGAAAATTTAAGAACAAAAATTTTGATGAATTACTTAAGAAGTTTAAGTTTAAAATTTTAAAGTATTTGAAATGAATGACTCAAGAAGTATAAATATTTAAAATATTAAAATATTTGAAATGTAATCATGTTAATTAATATATGCTTTACAAAAAAAAGAGATATCCCACAAAAAACAGTTTCACTGTAAAATGTCGCGCCAAGTACACGTCTAAACTATATACACGTATAGCAAAAATTATAAATAAACTAATCTTTACAAAAAATATGAAATAAAAAAACCAGTAAAAAAAGTACACAAAACCTCTCGGATTAAAAGAAACACTCATTAAAAACTGTGAAAATTGAAAAAACAATTGGTACGTGTATATAGTTAGACGTGTACTTGGCGCGACATTTTACAGTGAAACTGTTTTTTGTGGGATTTTATTTTAACCAGACAAATATCTTTGATACATTTGATGTGACTGTAAAATAATAATTTATACATAAACAATTATTATTTAATCCTATGATAACGAAGCGTCACAAGTGATACTGATGAAGCTACCGTGTTAATACATAGTTAATATCATTCGCCAAGTGTTACGACTCCGCAGTGAGACATCCTCTTCAATTATTACGACTCATATCATATGTACCATGTATTGGGACGTAAAGTCTAGCAGGTATCATCATCAAAATTGTTTCATCATCGTACATCTCTTCATTGAACACCAGGAAGATCCCCGCCACTTGCATCCAACTATGACTGACGTATGAAGAACGTCGTCCCTTAGAAAGGACTACGAGAAGAATACTAATGTATATTATATTATAATAAACTTCATTAATAACCTTCTTCATAAGGCCTCTTCCAATAAACGTCAAGGCGGCCGATCGCCCGCCCGCATCCATCCAGTATATCGTATAAACATTAATCGACATAATTATAAATATTTTTCCCTTCAAACCCTTTTTTAATAAACGCCAAGACGGCGGACTACTCGCATTCCACCAGTATAGTGTACCACAACTAGCACATTCAATAAAAGCTGTGGTCAAGTGTAATTCAACGTTACCGCGGTGGGCCAATTACCATCTGTTCAAATACATTACCATCACTAATCCACTCGACGTTACATTATTTACTTCACGAGCTTCACGTCAATGATTTATTGATATACTGACGGTGTGGCTTAAACGCAAACTTTTGTTTAAAATATTTAATTGATTTGTAAAATATTCCTATATTAGATCGGGGCTATCTACTTTATCAGGATCTCGGAACAGACGAGTTATACGCCTACAGATTTATTTTGATAATGCACGTTAATGCTTTTACATTATCCAGGTTTAACCTCGGTTTCAGTCGCTTAAGGGTCCCGGATCTGCAGGTAACAGCATCACCTCAGTGACAGGATGGTCTCGGTGAAGGCCAGACTACTCCTCGTAAGGAGGGACTGCCCGGCCGCCACTAAGCAGTCCCCGGCCACAGACAGCCGAAAAAACTTCATCATCATCATCAGCCTCTAGGCCTCCCTCAAATAACGCCAAGACGACCGATCCCTCGCTACGAAAATACTTAGAAAAGTTTATTTATGCTAGTTGAATATGCAAACTGACAAGACGTGTCACGGGACGGATAGTGGTCAGCGTCATAAACATAAATGTGTTCACCGGGAACTAGTTCAGTCAACTTATATGTAATATTCTGAAACGTAAGATGGTAGGTAGCTCGTAGCCAACTGTAGAGAAGTCCCAATTTATATTCAGTTACTACAAGTTATCTCTGAACTCTTGGTTTTGAGGTCCAGACCTAAAAAACACCTTTCATTGTTCTTGTAACAATATAACCACAAAACGCCAGTTTCAAATAATAAGTTATGAATCAGTACAAAACAATTTTTGCCGTACACAAACTTAACCGCAAACAGTGTAATCTTTGAGGGAACTTATTAAGTCCATTAAATATATGTACAAGACAATAACGAAGATAAGGCGCAGTTTCGAATGAGACACACATTAAACTTGGTCTTTATTACGCGTTGTGCTAGGTTTGTATTTAGTATGGGAGTGTGGTGATTTTGTTGCTGTATATATAGGATGATATCAATTATGAGAGCCGCTCCTTGCCGCTTCAGTGATAGTCTAAACGCTCCAGCACGCTTCAATAAGTCTTAATGACTAGCGTGTCCCTTGATTGGACTAAACCATGACACATAAGTTAATGCACTACTATTCTCTTCTCTCAGATCATTGCTTTATAGCTTATTAATCTGTACGTAAATCAGGGCATGTAAATGAAGATTCAAGGAAAATATTCTCTTTATTTTTCACTAAGAGCTGTTTACGCTTTTGTGTGTTTATCTGGTCCGTTTTACTGTTGTCTTTGTGACTTGAAAGCCGTACTAAGTATAGTTTTAATTAGTTTTTTTTGTATTTTAATTCTAGATAAATTATAAAATTAATGAGTATATAAATTAAGTTCTTTTCATTATCTATAATTACCTGTTGCCCGAAAATTCGCCCGCGTTAAATTAGATTTCCAACCATACTCGGATTGATGGTTATTTTTATAGTCTGTCCTTTACCACGTTATAATATTAGTATTTTTATAGAATAAGGCCAATGGACAATCGTTCCACCCGGTGGTAAGGGATAAGCGACATCCATAGACACCCGCTACATCATTAGCAGTATTAGTATCTTATCTACAGCAGTATAAATATAATAACCACCACGGTTCAGGCCTTGACGTGGCGGTGGGGTTCAGTAGCCTAAGGTAAAACCCAGCAACCTTGGGCGAAGCAAATTGAGCCGAGAGAGCTTTACCGGTGGGAGGGAAGCGATGTGCCCCGCTCCCGGCTGCATGGGTACCGCCATCTTGCTTGTTTCTCCCGTGAATCAGCTTTGCAGTGTTTCGGAGAGAAGGGCAAGACAGGCAGTGTAATTACTGGCACCGAGACTTAACATCTTATGTCTCAGGATAGGCAACGCATAAATGAGTTGCCTGGGTTCGTTCCAGGTATACTAGTTTATGTTCATGGGCGACGTCGACTACTTACCATCAGGTGGTACGTTTGCCAGTTTGCCTATTCAACTAACATAAAAAAGAGCTGCTCTTTATACTCCTCTTATAAGAAGAGGAGAAAAAAGAGCAGGGACGACGAAGGGTGAAGATGAGTCCCTTGGGGATTGACTTGCCATCGAGGTGCCCTGTTGCTCAATATATCCGTGGCACTTCACCAAAGGGGGCATCGGTGGCATTTGCCGGGTTTTAGTGGGTAGAGCTGCGTCCACCTTACCATCTTTCGGCCGCAGCGAGTCCCACATACCCGCCTGGGGAGTCCCCACTCCCCTGCGGGATGCCTCAGAGCATTTCCCGGCCTAAAAAAAAGTATAAACATGATGAATTCTTTCTATAGTGGGTATTAAACCTCAACTATTGACTCGTCTACCATGAATAATATTTTCTTTTAATTATTTTTTATTAATCAGCACACAATAAGGTTTAATGAACCTATACCGATAACATGTTTAATATTTGTTATAAAATAATGTGGCTTAATTAAATAAAAACTAAAAATGTGATAAGGAGGCTTAATGCTATGCCATTATGATATTCCAAATTGCCTATAATTTATATTATTTGTAAGTGAAAATACGAAATTTTGTAACATGGAAAAAAAAATTGAGATACGTCAAAATATCGTGACCCGTAAGTAATGTTCGTAATTATAAAATAGACGTTAAAAAATAACACCATGCGTGTCACTAATTTGCTACAACGGTTCATGCGATGTCCTTGTTTAGCTCGGTTTTCACTTTATTTATAGTCGGGATCTAAATTTCTAATGTTCCAACGAAGACCTACGATTTCTGCTCTGAGAAACGCGCAAGGAATCCATATCAATGAACCTAGGTCTCCTATTGACAGTCTAAAACGTTCGTGTTCAATGGGCACACCTCTGAATTAAAGGCTTAAACAAACTAGCCTTCCCTCCGACTTACGGTGACCGACTAGTACCGTCCGATAAGCCGTAAGCCGGATTAGTACGTACTCACTAATACTTTTACACTATTCATACAATTTCCATTAGCGGCTCGTGTAGTTTTCTTTAAAAGATTTTCTAAAACATAATTTCCAAGCTTTTCACCATGGGCATTAAAAGTATTAATTTGGTTAAAATGTTAACTCGTTAAGAGTCATTAAAGATATTCGAAAAATTAAGGAGTAAGGGAAATTGGGTTTTTTGAATATTTTTATAAGTACTAAAGGTTTTAACAATTTTTGAGAATGCTACTAAATTCAATATAATTTGTATATTGTTTGAATTGGTGATGAAAGTGGAAACCATTGATGCAATATTATATTAAATACTTCAATTGTATTCCGATATACTAGTCAATAGAAATAACAGATGCTATTTAGTACTACAGTCTGAGAAGGGATTTTACTTACTTGCATAACGGTATAAATTGTACGAAAATTATTTGTGAGATTATTTTCATCCGAACTATGTAGTACTATAAATGTGAACGTGAGTCTGTTTGTTTGTTATGCTTTCACGTCTATCGCTTCATCACCATCATCATCCACATCAGCCTCTATCCGCCAACTGCTGAACATAGGCCTCCCTCAAAGAACACCAAGACGACTGATCCCTCGCTACTCGCTATAGCTTAACCGATTAAAAATTAATTATTTCACCAAAGGAAAGTTGCATTATCAAAGAGTAGCATAGGCTTTACTCTATCCCCGTATTCCCACGGGAATGGAAACTACGCGGGAAATGCTGCGGACGCGGGCTAGTGCAATATAAATATCAACATTAAATAACTATATTAAGCATCAAATTTCCCAAACGTTAACCTGATTCCTGCCCTTACTCAAATACGTTTAGCGTCATCATTTTAAAAAAAACCTTGTCTTGACGATAACCAACATAAAAAAAAATCTGTTTCGTGCAGTGGTTCTGAAGTTATGTGCGTATACATTTTTATCATTGTATCTTATTTAATTAATTATCTTATTGATCTTTTCATTATTATATAAAAATATTCGCAACAATTTCGAAAGCTACTTTACAATTTTCATTTACAAATAACTTCCATGTGAATAATGTTAAAATAATATAAGGACGTTTAAGCTTTCTATCGTAAAGCAGAATATTAAATTACTCTTAAGAGTTTTCCCTGGTCCAACTTTGGAAACACTTTGATGACGGGTATTACGCAATATAGAATTATAAATGTTAACAACACAGTGTATGTAAGGCCTTATTCGCCCAAAGGTATTAAATTAATGCATCTGTCTATTTAAATTAAGGTTATGTTCATACTTGGCGTGCAATAACCGGCTTTGTAATTTCTAAATCGTGAGAAAGAGAAGGTATTGGTTTAATCGTATTTGTGTTTTTTTAATTAGACAACAAACACTATACATATTTAAATATTTTAGTATATGCATTTCAAATATTAATTATATATTTTTGTAATTGATTACCTACTACGATCCCAATAAAAATTATAATATTCGGAATCAAACGTTTCAAATGCTATGATTTAAACAGGTAATAAAAATGAGTAGTATTTTATATATTTTTTTTAAATTTAGAATTATTAATTTATTGATTAATTAATAATAATAAAAAAATATCATCATTATGATCTCTCAATGAGCACGAACTCTTCTCCGGTCCCCTCACCACTCATTCAACTTGACCGGTCGCTGACGTATTGCACGGGATTGTAACCCCATCTGGTTGGAAGTGGGGCTACGCGTTGCTCTTTACTATACCGATACCTACATATATTTTTAGGGCTTGGGGATTCTTATGTAATTTGTATTTCTATTTTATGTAATACTGGATAGAATTGAAAGAATCCCCAAAAAAAAGAAGTAGTGTAAAATAAAAATATCATTTCTTTTTAGCTTTTCCATTGACTCAAATAGCATTTAAACAAATAACATTTTCAATATTATAATGAAAAACTTTTTACGGATTGTATCGCGGTTTATTAAGATGTGACATGTCGGGCATTAATTCGTCTTAATACGTAAAAGTTGTTTCATTATAATTAGTGTAATTCGCGTAAACATTAGAAAACAACGTTTTCAATGTTTAAATACCCATCTCAGCGTTATTAAACTAACGTTTTCCCGTCACTGGCTGACCCTAAACCCAAAACACGGGTTAATCTTCTCCTAAATTACAAATTCATAGGCATACTTCGCCACTATTTAAATATTGAGATAAGTTAAAGGTTGAAATCAAAAGTTATTGAGGTTACCTTTGCACGGTACGTCAAACGCAAGCGCTAGAACTGTCGCCTTATTTACTATGTAACCTGAGCCAAAGCGGCTTATTGAAATTCTAATAAAATCATTTCAATATTAAATACTCTGTTGACACTATTATCATCACCATTCTACATATGACTCGATCATATAAAGATCATGTACAATATCACATGAGCTCATCGAACATATAACCGGATAGAGTAGTAATGTGAGCCATAAAAATCCGAAACTGGTCAGTGATTTGTCATTGACGTTATAGCAATGCAACCAACCCGGTTTGTATACGTAGTACCCATAGGCCAATCATCCATTGATGGCCATCTGTCGGCTAATCAGAGCGCGCAGAACCGAAGCAGCGTTGCAGCACAAAATTGGCGGAATTTATTTTCTCTCTATTCCGGTTATATGCTCGATCTGTGAGCTATAATTTGTAATGGATTGCCAAGGTGATCATGTGTATTGGCAATCGTTAGATTTAACCGGCGAAGAAGCTGCCTATCACCGATTTTGAATGAATATACCATCTACATTCAACTCGATGGGACGATGACTTCTGTGCACTGACTGGTCCTGGTGGGTAAGGGTGGCGTGGGATCGCCAGTGTTGTCGTTCATCGAAAGATGTCTGTCTATGTCCAGTAATGGACAGAAAACGCCATCTCATGTTTACATTTTATGACGTCATAAACAGATTTGTCACAAAATAAACTGACTAAAAACCTTTTTAATCATTTATTAATTTGTGACTAACATACTAAGACGATAAGCATGTTTTACTTTCGTATCGACATAATATGAACTTAATAAATATCTAAATGCTTAATATAAACAATACAATATTCTTTCCAACAAAAATTTGATTATGTGTGGGAAAACCAAGTCGACTCAGTAAATATTTAAACATTCGAAATAAGGCCGCTTTATTTCAAGATACGGTTGGTTTCATAACTCCACAACACCTGCCGATTAGGGTTCCGTTCTACATCAAAGTTACAAAAACATACATCGCTAGTTGTATCAGCTACAAGACTATGCTGTCGAGGCAAATATTTTAGCAACTATGCTGTAAATTTTTAGATTATAACGTGCTTTCATAGGAGCTTTTGTTCTTAATTATTCGTGTCTGCGATACTAGAATGCCATTTCGTAATACTCAATCCAAGATTCAGAGTTTAAATGTGACTTTTCAACTATTTTTCATCTGTTATTACGTGTTTTTTTATGTTAGTTGAATAGGCAAACTGGCAAAACGCAAACGTTTCACCTGATGGTAAGTGGTCGAGGTCGCCCATGAACATAAACTAGTTTACCTGGAACGAGCCCAGGCAACTCATCCATGTGTTGCCTATCCTGAGACATAAGATGTTAAGTCTTGGTGCCAGTAATTACACTGCCTCCGCTTCTCTCCGCTTGCCCTTCTCTCCGAAACACAGCAAAGCTGTTTCACGGGAGAAACATGCCAGATGGTGGTACCCATGCAGCCGAGAGTGCGGCACAGCGCTTCCCTCCCACCGGTACGTGTGTCTTTTTCTAGTCAAACGATTATAATTTTTTTGCAGTTTTTTGTAAACTGCCTTTCTAAAAAGTTGTATTTTTTTCGTGGAAGCCTTCCGAAGGCTTAAAATTTCCTAAAAGAATAGACAATCTTATTTTCTGAAACATGTTGATTTATTTTCTTATTGAAGGTAGACTTTTGAGAGGGACGATGATCTAATGGGTATGTGCCCGGCCTCTTGAGTAAGAGGTCTGTGTTCGATCCTGATGCCTGTGGTGCCATGAAATGGATTTTTCTATATTTCCCCGTGCACCTGAACATAAGACTAACTCGCCGGTAAAAGAAAACATCATAAGGAATCCTGCATGCCTGATGAGATTAAAAGTGTTTGAAAGTGTGTGAAGTTCATCAACGTTTTGGGCCAGCGTTCGGTGAACTATAGCCCAACACCCTCCTCGACTCATTTCGAGGAGGAGACGCGTGTGGGATAAATAAGGGTTGATATTATTATTATAATATTATTTAGACAGATTTTTCTTTTTCTTTTTTTTTTGTATGGTTGTTAACCTAAGTTGCGGTGAGCGAAGCTGCGGGCTATAGCTAGTTATTTTATAAAAGAAGGGAATATAAATTTATTTGAAAAAAATCTATTCTATTTTCTGAAACATATCTTAGAACTAAATTTCTTATAAATAATATCTAGTTTCTAATCTATTGGACTGCCTGAAACCTTTTCATTAAAAATACAAAGTAGCTCAACACGAATACACCGTTAACTCTTTTAAGTTATTTATTGAAATTTAGTCAGTAATTTAAATTGCAGTGCTAGTAACAAACTTAGTAACACGTTCATTTTAGGACGATTAATTATCTATTTTCGTTAATAAACAACAGCTTACCTATCAATAATATCTTTATATATATAATTATTCTGTACTTGTGTATGTCACTGAACCTAAGTGGCTGGACCGATCTTGATGATTTTTTGTGTGTGTTCAAGTGAATTCGAGAATGGTTTAGTTTCAGATTTTGTTCAAACTTTGTAGATTTATCGAGGAGCGATGACAATACAATAATTTTATAAAATTATTCCAATATCCTGATCAGGATAATCATGAACTTGTGTTGTTTTTAGTGTCTCACTAATTTCTAAAGTGATTGTTATTAGTTGAGTACTTTAAATTAATAAAATCTATAATTTAAAAAAACGTCTCTAAAAAGTAAAAAATAAATTATAGTTTAAAAAAACTAAAAAACACGCATTGATAGCAAACCCAACTAAAAATTTGAAAATAATTTTTAATGGATGAATTAAATGGGTTAACAAAATTATCTATTGTAAAAAAGCGTTTTTTAGTTTTTTTTTTATTAGGGTTCTGTTCCTCGAATATGAAATAAAAACGAGAAACCCTTTAAGGATCACTCCGTTCTCCGTCTGTAGGTCTGTCAAACCAAAACCAATAGGGTATTTCCTTCTCCTAATCTTCACTCATGCGATAAAGCCCTTAAATGTAATTAATTAACTTCCCATTGAGTTGGTAAGAAGCTATAAGGACCATATA
Source organism: Helleia helle (assembly GCA_963853865.1). Classification (NCBI taxonomy): domain Eukaryota; kingdom Metazoa; phylum Arthropoda; class Insecta; order Lepidoptera; family Lycaenidae; genus Helleia; species Helleia helle. The sequence goes on from OY971420.1 coordinate 17,477,077, forward strand.
AGTTAAGGAATAAATCTGTACCGTTAATTTGTTGCTGTACTACATAAAAACAGGTCTTTCGGAACCCTTAGCACTCGAGACCGACTCGCGCTTGTCTTTTTTTTCTATTGTTTGTCCGACAGATAAACTCTGGTAGAGACGTTATGGCGATAAAGCTTTTGTGCGAATTGTCCTATTTTTTTGATTTCACGACATTTTTGCCCCTTAAATGTTTTTATAAATAAAACATCTTTTAAAAGCGTACAAGCTATATTGTCCGCTTTATAACCTTGTGATATCGTAGTCTCACAAACCCATTGTGCTCGCATACATTGTTTTCTTTGAGAGTCATGGGAACAGACATTATTTTCTGAGTTTTTTCGTTCCCTGCGGCACACGCCCTTCTGGCTGTGCTTGTAATGACGACGCCTGTCAGCAAAAGTTCGCCGTCGCATTTCTAGTTATACATTAAACTCGGCGCAAATGGAGTTGCATCCTAACTTGCTTTTATGTCACTTAAAACTGGGAACCTTCATGAAAATATAGCGTTACTTAGTTGATGTCGCGCAAAGTGGTCTGAATGTCAATATTACTAAATCTTAGTTTTAATAAGTTGAAGACATTGCAGTGTTTTTAAATGTGAAATGCCATATTTGGTAAAAGGGTTTTTAGTGGATATTTTACGTATATTATAATCATCATCAGTCTTTATCTGTCCCAATGAACCTCACAGCGCCCACTTTTCGGCTCTTTTCGAGTTACCCGTTACCGCCACCTAGGAGTTTTAAAAGGACTTATAGTGTTAGCCCCGACGCAAAAATAGGGGCGATATAAGTTTGAACCTTTGACCGAATTAGTTTTTTTTATTGTAATGTATTTTATTTTGATTGAAAGGTGCTTGCTAGCGGTGCTTCTTAGTTCTTATACATTTTACAAAATCGGTTTAACCGTTTTAAGGTCATGAACTCTTGTTGGGTTGGAGTTGGAACTCGCGTTGGGTTTTTTAAGTGTAACCTTTTAGTTATAATCTTTATCTCTTTCATCATCTATGTAGTAAAATATAATGAGTAATAATTGCGGGCAATTGAAACAATGTTTTGCCTGCATTAACTTTCTTATCGGCCATTACAAAGTTTCACTTGCTGTGGTTACCGGCAACCGAGTTTGTCGTTGCGGTTTCTAAATGTACCATTAAATCTTGGTATTTTTACACAATTTTGTCATAAAATGTATCTTTTTATGATATTATATAAAAACACCACTAGATTTAATACATTAAAGAAATTTTAGGTGGTAATCTGATATCTATATAACTGATAGATATTGATATCCATTAAAAATAAAAATATTGGCCAAACTAAACTATCATACATAATATGTAATAATATAATATAACCTAATAATTTCACAATAAATGATAATTTTGCAATTATTATTTATTGTGAGTTACATAACTAATTTAAATGATTGTTAGTTTTTATAATTTTTTCTTCACTTTTTACGATTAAGAAGAATTCAGCTGACTCAAGCGCCATTTCTTTCGACCACAGAGTTCCTTACCTTTGTGTCACTCACTCTACATTGGTAATATTTTACTATTGTGACCATATTATAATTTTAATTAGATATGCATATTTTTTAAACTTTGTCACCTAATAAATAGAGACAAGAAATAGTATAAGTACTAATTTAAACTAGCTGTAAGTTTTCCAAAGTGTAAAATATAAAAGCGTTCATTCAGAAATCTATCAATAATCAATATTTGTCATATATTAAATAAGATCAAAAAGATTAGTAATAGAGATATAGAAATATTTCAATTAACATTCATATAAATACATGTTGAATTGATTGAGCATATTATACTCCAATTGATCAATTGAATGGACATAATTTGGTGCGGGAATCCAATTTGAATAGATCGGCCAGACAAAACTACGTTAAAACGGACACCCATATCGTAGTCGACATGAAGTAACTTCGGAGATGTGGAGTTAGTCCAATCAAGGCAATATACAACTTTTTGTTGTTCAATCTAAAAATCTTATACTACTAATATTACTACTACTACTACTACTACTACATTTTTATTGTATTTTAGTCCCCATGACCATGATTGATGTGAAATATCCGAAACCTCGGGAATGTAATGTATTTTTTTAAAAACCGGAACAAAATCCGTAACAAATTGTCTCAATGTAAATTATTACATTTTTTTTAATGGTCGGAAAAAATATTTTCTTAAATGTTAATTTTCCCATTTTTGCAGATTAAATCAAGAAATAAAAAGCGGAGCGTGGTGTCCCAAGTCCCAGATAACAACTGAGTCGACTGAGTGGCTCGAGATCAACTTACACTCAGTTTACGTGATCACTGGCGTGGGGACTCAGGGTCGCTTCGGTAACAGCCAGGGGGTGGAGTATGCTGAGGCGTATTTGCTGGAGTACTGGCGACCGAAGCTCGGGAAGTGGGTGCGGTATCAGGGAGCTGACGGGCAAGAGGTATGATTCATTCCGACTTGAATAAGCAAACGGTCAAACGCCACCTGATGATGACTCAGAAGCCTATGACTATGAAAGTCATATAGTTCACCTGGAACTATATTTATGTAGGAAACATATCCTGAGATGTAAGATGGTAGTCTCAGTGCCGGTATCTACACTGCCTGTCCTGCCCTTCTATCCAAAATAGCAAAGATGTTGGACGGTAAACTATATTATATGATACATCTGTTACATTTCTTAAACATACATGACATGCCAAACTTCTAACCATTGGCTAATAACCATCACAACAGCGGATATAAGTAGACATACACAATTACACCTTAGATAATTTACTGCATTACAGATACTTAAATGAATTTATTAATAATAGAGACAACCGTAGTACTAACAAACGGGATAGACACTGTTTGTATCAGTGATTAGACTTAACAAAGCATTCTTCAACTTCTTTTAAAGTAATGCATACGTTATTACAATTAAATCCAAAAAGCAAAAGTAAATTAATTTATGTGAAACAACCCACATTACCTATGATATACAGTTGAGATACAGCAACTATTTTTTACATCATTGCACAAGTATTCAAGTCCAATTCAATAAGAATTCCTTCATTCAATTGAGTAATTAATTGCAATTTTCAAATTAAAAATAATAATCAAACAAACCAATACCTCACCGAAGCTTTGTTCAAAATATTAGTTATTAAGTATACGAGGGCAACACTGAAAGTTCCTAGAACTGGTTACTTGTAAACTATATGATAAAAAAAATTGTTTGAATTTTGAAAATAGAACTCTTTGCGATTTGTTTTACGATTTGGCGGCAAATTGAAAATTGTCGTGTCACGTCAACATGAATTTAACGCGACAATTTTCGTGCAATGATTTTTTATGACTTTCGATGTCATTTAAGTCAACGAAAAGGTTAGCATTGACTTCGATTGTCCCCGATGAAAATCCATCTCATGCACTGTTTACAACAGCTGGTTTAGTCAATTTAAACGTGGTCGCACTAATCTCACCGATGATCTGCGTGACGGACGGCCGACGTCCTACGGCGACGACTAAAGATAACATCAATGTTGTGCGGCGTATGAAAGAGACTGACAAGAGAGTAAGCTATCAGCAGATTCGGACAAGCTTAGGTCGGTATGACTCAAGCGCACAAAATCCTCCATGTATATTTAGCTGTCAGGAAGCTTTGTGCACAGTGGATACTTCATAATTTGACAGAGGCCCAAAAACTCCGTCGTGACGATTGGTGCCGTGAAATGGTTATGGTAAGATTAACGGAGATGACTCAAATGCTATGTTGGACATACTTACGGGTGGCGAAAGCTGGATTTACTGCTATAAACCTGAAACTAAAAGGTAGTCTGCTGAGTGGGCGTTTCTTTCAGAGGAGTTGCCAACAAAACTGAAGAGAGTTCGAAGCATGGGAAAAAAGATGCCGGCCTCGTTCTTTGGCAGGACAGATCATTTCGCAACAAATGTTTTCGACGATCTAAAAGAAGTACTGCAGAGTATTACAGTAATAACTGTTTGCCACTTTTTTTGGAAAAAGCTCGGTGGAAACGATATCGTAGTAGGATCTTCCTTCATCACGACAACGGCTCGTTGCACACCGCCAAGCAAACGTTCGACTATTTGGTGATGTCAGGCATGGAATTACTGGGTATCCCACCATAAAAACCTCTTCTTGCACTTTGCGTTTTTTTTTCTGAAAATAAAAGAAAAACTTCGAGGAAAACGTTTCATGGACTGTATTTCCCAATGCCGCCGAAGAGACCCCTAAGGATGAGTGGACAAAGTGCTTTTCTCAGTGGTTCCTTCCGATGCAGCGATGTATTGATGTGAATGGACACTATTTTGAAATAATACAATAAAAATAATAATTAGCCAATTTGTTTAGTTTTGTTTATTTTCTAAGAACTTTCAGTGTCCCAGAACTCGAGACTTTTCTAACATTTACGATTTATTAACTTAAAATCAATAACGCAAAATAAACAAATCACTCTAGAGAACCGATATTATTCCATGTAACTGGGAACTTGTTTGGTTTTGTAGATTCTCACGGGAAATACGAACACATATTTGGAGAAGAAAAATCACTTGGATCCACCTATTTGGGCGTCTAAAATACGTTTCATACCGTACAGCTCCCACCGAAGGACTGTGTGTATGAGAGTGGAACTCTACGGCTGCTACTGGAATGGTAAGTGCTTAAATATTTAATTACATCATATTTCATTTTCAAAACGTTTTCCACTTTAATGTGAAACATCTGTTGGCGTGCCTTGTTGAAAGTCGAATCGAATGCCATGACGGCAAATGGCACGTCATTGTCATATCAGGCATTGTATTTTTATTAATTATTAATTCTAATATGTTCACGTTACACACCTGACGGGCCGGGCGACCCCAATTTTTAGCCGACTGCAAAAACGAGGAGTTTCTCAATTCGTCGGAATCTTTTTATTTCATACGGTTTACACATTAAGGGTAGATTTCAATGGTGTATTTGGGAGTTATCCTGGAATATATTTTATTGCTGTATAAGCTTTTTGTATTACATCTTTTCATTAGAATAAGAGTTTCGAATAAAATGACAATTTGCCTGCCTATAAGTTATCACGACTCTATTTCTATAATAAAAAGTGTGGATATTTGTTATCTGACTAATAAATTAATAAAATAATAATTCAAGTCACTCTTAGCGTAGCTATGAGAATTATAACTGATACAATATAAACTAGTTTAGTTTTATCATGATCATCAGCCCCTAGCCGTCCAAGGCAGAACATAGGCCTCTCGCAAATCGAATTCAACTCATCTGCGATTGCTAATCCGCCTGCTCAACGGCAATTATGAGCATATTCCCTATAAATGGATTACAAGCATAAGTATAGTTTATATGTATGTACCTTTAGTGTTATACAAAATATTTAGGGTAAATCTGTACCTTACATGTCGAAATTTCGTTTTGCCATTTCTAATAGCTCAGCTGATAAGACATTTACTAGTTGATTATAAAATGCAAAACTAAACGTAACATCTCGTAGACATCTAGTGACAACAATTCTACGAATACAGTGGGGTAATACACGAAATGATAACGGTGTTACTAATGTACCGAATAGGGTTAGAGGGGTCGAGGAGTTTAAACTGTTTTTTTACTTGATAGGCAAACTGATAGAGGAAAACTGGTTAGATAGCTCGTAATAGGCGAGCTGAATGTCGTCAGGCCACCTGATAGTTATAAGTCTATTTTTTATATTAGAGGGCAAACGGACAGTCGATTCACCTATTGATAAGTGAGAAGCGATATTCACAGACACCCGCTGTACCAGAGGATCAGCAGGTCTATATTATTATACATCTATCTCTAGATAGTTATACAGTATAATAAGTGTAAGGATTTTACATTTATACTCTACGTATTTGTAAGCTCCTTCGGCTTCAATAAATTGAAATGTTTGTAAAGTTGATTGAGAAATTGATTGAGCCCGTCAGTCAGACGTCTGTCTGCTACGTAACTTGTACGAAGACTACGCGGTGCAGTAATTTAGCTATTCCGTAGAAACTAGAGACCGCGCACCTCCAACAGTCAAATACTTTTATATTATTCAATATTTTACCCAGAACCAGTTGAATGAAATACCTTTACTAATATAAAGCAGCTGGACAGTTTATTTGTTTGATAGTCTTTATTTGGATCTACCAGTCGGGTTTGATAAAATATTTTTTGCGTTTATGAGCCCAATTATTTTACTACATTGGGCTACTTATTTTATGGAAATTTATATTTTTTAACTTGGCGCAAGTTATTGTAGCCGAATGTCCCATAATTTGTGTGTGTTCAAGTGGATTAGAGAATGGTTTAAATTCATAAAAAAAATGTACAGGACAACAGTGCCACTAGTTTTACTAAACCTTAAGTAATGTTGTAACAACGACTTCTTCACTGTTATATAACAATTTCTTACAAACATAGCAGTTAGCACAGTGCTAAATTAAAGGTTTATCATTAAAATATATGTTTGCTAAACCTTATAGTATATTATAAACTAAACCTTATAATATATATTTTTATTATAAAATCAGTAACACACAGCAGTTGATAACAGACAAACTAAGTGTTTTTGACGTAGTACACGTCGAATCTCCAAATGGTCGTTTCAAAAGGTCTTAACCTCGACTTAACCGGTTCATGCTCGTTCATCAAAACTAAACTATTTCTTCACGATTAAGCTATTAATCACATTTCACATTTACATTTTATCAAATAACAATTAGGTCAGGTGCTAAGTACCGGCTGTCGCTGGCGGTCGTTATGATAATGTGTTACAAGTCAACGGTACCGCATTTACAACGTGCGTAATAATCGTCAGCCTGCGTCCACGTTGTGCCTTTCAATAAACAGCGAGATGGATTCATCGTCACGTCGGCGCCAGGAAGACGAGTCCTCGTAAAAATGTACAAAGGACACTTTACTCCGTTCACTCATTAGGCCCACAGCTATACATATTTTCACTCAATCCTAATATATTGTATGTGTATGTAAGGTTCTAAACTCGATAAAATCTTTGCGTTAAAAGGCTAAAGTGGAGGTAATTAAAGTCAATAAAGTAGTACACAATTTAATGTTTAAATAAAGAGTTATTATTCATTATAGGAACTTATAATATAGTATCCATCCGGCTTAACAAGAGAAAAGCTATCACGAAGGTTGGTTCGTGCACGGTATATGGAATGATTTAATATCTATGATAAAAGTAATTATAATTAACCTTTGAACCCGTTGTACACGAAAACATTAAGCTGTGATAAGTCTCGAAATATATTCACGCAATGATAACGGTGTTTCTAATGTACCGAATAGGGTTAGACGGGCCGAGGAGTTAAAACTGATATTTTATTACTTGATATTGTTGAACTGGTGAGGTACCTGGTAATAGGCGACCTGGAAGATGTCGGGCCACTTGATAGTTAAAGGTCTATATTATAACCAGAAAGCTAGCCACCGGATAGTAACAGGCAACCTGGAGGTGAACCATCCAGTACCTAATAGGCAACTGATAAACCCACTCGCAACAGCGATAAAAGCATACTGGCAAGCCACTTGACAATGTCCTAGTAGCCCATCAACATAAATCCAGGAGGAGTGTTGAGTCAGGTATTCTTGATTTAGGACTATTTAAATGACTGAATTTTTGACTAAATCTATGTCAATGTTACGCTTTGATCTTGGAATATTATCTTCAAAAAAAATCTATGAGTTATTTTCTAAGTGATAAATCATATAACGTGAAAAGTGATGTCCACTTAAAAGCTTAAGGAAGTATTTTCTTAAAATATAACCTGTAACATGAATTAAATTCGAACTCGATAATTGTACCATAATTGAGTGTCTGCACCGAAGTCTCGCTCCTAAATTATGTGGTAGTATAGCCCGCAAGACGGCCACTTGTTGTATGTCTGTGATATGTTCCCGGCATTTACTAAGCGCTAAGTCAATCAGGCAAGTCCTAAGCTGATTCAAAATAGTTTAAAGATGGAGAAAGGAAGAGGATTGTAAAGCATCCCTTAGAATTCCGCTAAAATTCCACAGAATATTTCAAAACTCTTAAAACCACGTTGTCCGTCTGTATGTGCTTTGAAATTGAAAATATGGGAAGTAAGTCTATCTTGATTCTTGACAAGTGAGCCTTTCGTGAATTCGAACGACTATTGTTGACACGAAAAACATGTAACTTTCCAAACGATGCAAACATTTTGCTAGTTTCCCACATAAATGCATGAAAATAAGAAATTTAAAGCTTTTTTCGGCCTAGATCCGCCCTAGTTTATGAAACTGTAACAAAATAAACTATATAGGTATATTTACCGTTAAAATGCCCCTGAAATGTTACATGAAGTTATAATATTATATAAGTTGTTTCATAGGAATTTAATTTCTTTTGATTTTAAATTTCTTTTAGTAACTCCCTCCCTTCCGCTTTCTCCACGATTTATTAAGCTTTACTTACAACGAAAACTGTGTCACTTTGTGATAAATTTTGCTACATTTCTCGGGTTTGTACTTGGCAGATTTTGTTGCTACAAAAACGCCACGTGTTTCTTCTGCACACATCAATCGATCAAAACCCATTTTAGCACTTGTTTTACCGTACAAAAAGTATTCGAGAAAAAAAGTAATTGTTTGTATGGTAATTCGTGGGTATTACCCAGAAACAGGTTATCGCTGCAAGTCGCCGCATGCAAAGCCATTATACCGCGAAATACGGCAAATTGTTCAGTATAATCACACGTCTCGACGTTTCTATATATTTTCATGGATTTTTCTATCGAACATTCGAGAGCGATTATACCTGTAACGTTAATTTTCATTGCGAGAAAGCTGTCAACCCATAACTCCCTAGCCGCCTCGCCAGCGTCCGGGAAGGGTTTATGTTTAATCCGGGATCATTTCGTTTATATCACATTTCATAATTGGCTTTCAGCTAATTTCAGAACGGGTAATCGATGTGTTTTTGTGACGTATTTCATCATCATTATCAACCTTTTCCTTTCCGCTCCTGGATATGTCTCTTTCAAGGAACGCTAAAACGATCGAAATCACCCACGTTATATTATACTATATTGTACTTTTTTACGTAATACACATCTTAAAAATATACTAGTAGTAGTAGGTACATTTATGGATTCGATGTAATGTCTCATTTTAAAATATTAAAGATGTGTGGGGAACTATTATTAGCTTTATGTTTCATGTTAATTGTGTAATCTGAAAATCTGAAAATCTGTGAAAGTGCTTTAGCTGTTGTTCCTCCTCAAAATTAAATTTAAAAGAAATCTATTCGGAATTATCATTTAAATCAAAATCGATATGAGAAAGCTAAAAACTTATATAATCAACTTCGTAACAATGGCATTGACAAACCTGTTGGTGGAAATGTCTCCTCCATATTTCCTATTTCCGTGACTGTAGGCTATAAAATATTACCCCCACTATTTCTTCATAGAGATTAACGTGGAATTGCTTTCTGGAGGTACCTGTTAATATATTTTAAATTCGATTACCGGTCCCTTCTTCTTCATCTTCCAGTGCCTCTTTAATCCTGAAGGTTGGCCGTTAGCTTCCTGTACTCATCTCTATCAGGAGCCAGCCGGAACAGCTGTTCGACGGAGGCAATACCGGTCCACTCCCGGTTACCCGTCCCGTTCGTCTCTAATTGCCCAAGACTTAACTATCAAAATAGAAACCTTATATAAAACTGTAATATTAATTTTTAGGGTTCCGTTCCTCAAAATGACCAAACGGAACTTACAGGGCTACTTTGCTGTCCGTCTGTATTTCTGTCGATCTTGTAAAACCAAACCTATAGGGTACTTTTCATTAATATGGAATCATGTTTGGTAAAAAGCTAGGTTACATAACTTAAGTAATGGAAAAAAAACTGAAAACCGTTAATTTGTTGTTATATATTACACACTAGCTGCCTGCACAGACTTCGTTCCGTCAAAGGGGGAGGCGGAGGAATTTCTTAAAATTCGTTCTTAGTTGGCCTCTACATGGCAAAATTTCTACCAAATTTTAAGTCACTAGGCCTTATAGTTCCAAAGATATCGTGATGAGTCAATATATCAACCCTCAGCGCACAAGTCAGACTCGCTTGTCCGGTTTTTTTATGTTGGTATTTTATGCTAATTGTATTTTGATTAATAAACATTTACATTACAAATCAATCGTTAACAAAGTCCCGTGAGTTCGTGAGATTCCGTGTTAGGGGATAACTGTGAGTTGGAAATACAAACATATGTATTGTAATAATCCGATACGACCCTCAAGAAAAGAGCATACTCATATTTGAAAGGCCGGCAACGCTATCTATGGATGTCGATTATCACTTACCACCAGATCAAACGGTTGTCCGTCACAACGTCACAAACAACTGTCGTTTCATGAGGGCTGCTACCAAAAATAATGTATGTACCTACATACTATCCATGCTGGGTATATATCGTACAAATCGTTTGCCCTTAGCTGCTTAGGATTTAAACTGTCTTCCATAATTTTATCCCCTCTGAACATTCATACGAATACAAAGTGTATTAAAAGTTTTGCTACGAAATTATTCTAAGTATTTTACCCCCAAATACTGAAACGAATCTCAAATTTAAGACGTACTTAAACTCATGCTACGACATGTCAGATTCAAAGAAAAAAGAGGGACAACACGAGTTTAAGTACGGGGGATAAAGACTTAACATCTTATGTCTCTAGAGTCTAGCAAAAAAAAACGTATCCGCTAATAAAATTTTACAATTAAGATATAAAAGGAGGCTTTCCCTAAATTTTCCAAGCGCTTGTTCTTTTAAAAGTTATAACTGCAGTTTCCAAATGCTAAAGTTATATATGTATATATGTATGTCCTTAAAAATTGATCTGTACACACCGCACAGGTGTCATGCTATATGTGAAAAGAATACAAAATACACGAAAGCTTTACTCGGCAAGCGAAGTCAGCAAACCAATTTATTTCGCTTCAGTTGAAATTGCTTTATTTTCTTACAAAAATTGTATCACTTAAACAATTGGAATAGAATATTTTTGTAAACAGTTACGTTGGCCCTATAGTAGGTTTGTTCGATCTTGTGTTACGTGACAACGGAAATTTAAGGTTTTCTTTGTGTCATCTTCATAACAACATCATGATTAAAAGTGTCGATCTAGAATATCTATCTATTTAAATTGGATCCTTTTCAGTACAAAATTTCATATTTATTATATTCGGGATTCGAACCCGTGACCTTCTGTGCGAAAGCCAAGATGGCCGCATGGATTTCTATACAATTTGGTACTAACTCGTCATTGACACGTGTGAGCATAACACGTCCTGTTGAGTACAAATTGTATAGAAATCGTAAGAAAGCGTAAATTATCTGTTTGGTTCCGATATCGTTTGCAGCGACAAGAAATGACTGTCCTTTAGTATTAGCGTGAATGTTTAGCTTTAGAAGAATTTTTAATAAAATATTAAGTAGCGATCACAATATACTTTCAAATTAAATATAATACATGTTCTAGTTACTGCTAACATTATAAATAGCCTGGGTTTGTAAGTTCAGTTTGCTACTCTATTGAAAAGATCTCGGACTAGCATATACAATACATTGTACAAGCCATACGTTCTTGTGGGATAAACAACATGGTATTTGTATCGTGTATCCTACTAATTCCGCCGATCTCAGTGCAGTAGCCGGTCCGTGTTGGATGCAAGTTAAGGCATCGGCAGTCTTGGCTTTACTTCAGGGAGACCTTTGTTCAGCCGTGACGGATAGAGGCTGATGATGATGATGATCCTACAAATAAGTCGTAAGCTTTACAAACTACTATGATAAGCTTATCCTCTTATCTTATTTGAACGGGAGGGTCGAGTCTCACTTGCGACATTCACGGCCTGGCACCTCGACTCATGGTATGTTGTGTGCTATTCCCAACCTTTTACCTCCTTGGAAGTCATCAAGCTGCTGACAGAACCTTTTTTTCTTTTGCCACTCTTTTGCCAGGTCTGTATCTCGGAAGGACGTGAAGTCAATTCGGGCGGATAAGCATACTCCTGACCAGGGCGTCATATTTATTTTTGTGGTCTTCGCAAGCTCTGCAATAGACTGGCCCAGATTTACACTCTTTGTGGGGTACAAATATTCCAATTAGAGTACAAAAATCTTATAAGAAGTGGTGACAAAATTTAAAAAGCAGGGGGCAAGGGGCGAGTACGGGGACCTCACCGCATTGTACTGTCTAAACGTTGCGAGGGGTTGTTCTGTGGTGCGGGACAACCCCTCTGTGGAGGTGGCGTCGGTCCCCTATGGGGCTGACTGGGCGTCGAGGTGCCCTGTTTGCTCAACAGATCCGGGGCACCTCACCAAAGGCGGCATTGGTGGCACTCGCCGGGTTTTAGTGGGTAGAGCTGCGTCTACTTACCTTACATAACATATTCATAAAAGTATTTATATAAATCAGGTATCCATAGTATCCATAGTAGATTGTAGTAAAGACTAAACGTCAAAGATCAAATAAAAAATGGGTTTTTTCGTACATCGGATCACGGGGATGCAGAATTTGAGCGTAGAACTACTACGCAAATTGTATTCGAGTACAATAACTGACATTCTAACGAACGGGCAAAAATAGACATTGGTTCTATTTGCGTTAATTGTACCCTTCTACTTATTGGCTAAGGTTGAAATTTGATAACGATTTAAGTTTGAACTGTAAACTCAATATTTTAGAGTGTTATGCCGTAGATATGCGAGACTACAGTTTGAGACGTTTTTTTATACTTCAATCTTAGTTTACCTAGTATATTATTTTAAATTCTAAGTTATTTGAGATAACAAGACGAGCCATAATAAAGTGGTCCCGTAATTAACCAAGAATACGCTTTATTCTGCCAGACAAAAGTAAGTCTCGGTGCCCGTAACTAAACTGCATGTTCAAGCCAATCCAGCACACAGTAAATAAAGACGCGTAAGAAATAAACATGATGAAAGAAACCCTCGCATCAATTAAAAGCTATTCATGTTTACTAATTCCAAATTCCCTTTTTTTCAGTGGGCATTGTTTCATATTCCATGCCCAAAGGCAACAAGCGAAGCAACGGTGTGGAGCTAACCGACATGACATACGACGGTCAGTGGGGCGAAGAGCTCCGTGGTGGTCTAGGACAGCTGGTGGACGGTCAGTTCGGTGGTGACGAGATCCGGGAAGCAGCCAAGGCGTCCGCCTGGGTCGGTTGGCAGAACAGCTCGGTGGATTCCAAGCCGCCCGTCATCATCTTCGAGTTTGACAAAGTGCGAGAGTTCAGTACGGTGCACTTGTATTGTAATAACAAGTTCATGCGGGATGTGCAGGTGCGTGATTTGTATTTCATTTTAGTATTATAAATGAAATAAAGATACAAACGTATGAAATAGTAAGTAGGTGTATAGGTGGGTATATGATAGAGGATAAAGAAATAAATGAGCCGAACTGATCTTCTACCGCGCTTATCAATCCAAGTTCAATGACAGGAATACTATCGGTTTGTGTGTCATATTGTATTTAAATAAATAAAAATTTTAATAGGGAAAAGAGTAGTATACACGTATTTTAACCTATCACAGTACAGTATGGTAATATACAAAGTATGTTGGAAATAATATGAAATAAAAATTAAAATACTCAAAATCCAACTTTAATTAAAAGATTGGAGGAACAGAGACCTATTCAAGTTTTTGTCAAAATTCTCTTTTCAGGTATTTTCTGAAGCGATAATATCATTTTCTATCGGAGGGCGACACTTCCAAGACGACCCCATTCGGTTTACGCCAGAAGAGGACAATATATTCGAAAGTTCCAGAAACGTTAGCATCAAACTACATCACAGGATAGGAAGATGGGTGCGCATTGAGTTGCATTTCTCGGCCAAATGGATTCTTATAAGCGAGGTCGTGTTTGATTCGGGTAAGATAAACAATACGCTTTTTTTCGAAAGGGCTAGACTTGCAGTAAATGAGCAGATGGCTCGCTTAAGAAATTATACGCTTTTATTGTTGTGTCTGTTCAATGTTATACCAAGTAGGAAATGAACCAGGTGAGTGGTCAACGTTTCCCAAGGATATAAAATAGCCCACCCCAAACTAGTTCATATGGTATCATTGCCTGAACTAAACCCAAATTATTTAAAATATTACTTAATATTTTTACGGTAATACTTCTAATATTTTCAATATATAACTAGTGGTGCTCCGCGGTTTCACCCGTGTACTTCCCATTCCCATGGGAACAGGGATAAATTATAGCCTATGTGTTATTCTGATTTATCATCATCATCATCATCAGCCAGCCCACTACAACTTCAACAAGCTGATGTATAAGCTATATTATTGTAAAGGTTCATTCAAGTCCATTCAGGTCCATTCAGTAGCTTTTGCGTGAAAGAGTAACAAATATACAACAATATATTTTTGCAAACTTTCGCGTTTACAATATTAGTAGGATATATAAAATTGTAAATAACCAAATCTTTCTCCAGATGTTGCCCAAGGCAATTACACACCAGAGAGCCTAAAGCCCGCCGGTAGTAAGGACAAAAACAAAATGATAATCAAAGAATCACCGGTGCCCACAGCGCATCAAGAAGATCCCCTATACATGGCGATAGTCGTCGGTGTCCTCACCGCGCTGGTCATACTTCTAGCGGTGGCTGTCTTCTTAATAATACACAGGCATAGGCACAGAAAGTGTTTTGCTTCGCCACTAGCGAAGACGACCATAACACAGAAGAGGGCGGCGCCGGAGTACCCGTGCGGTACCTCGATGATGCCCGACAACAAAATGATAATCGACTGCGGCTTGGACGTGAAGTCGGATGAATACCAGGAACCGTACCAGGCCTTGAAGTGCGCGCCATACTTTAGTTATAGCACGGTACTGTTAGAGATGAAAGACTTTGTGAAGGACTCCAACACTGCCTTATCGGGTAAGCCTTCTTTATGCTACTCGGATAGGCGAACGGGTAGATGAACACATGATGGTAAGTGATTCGCGTCGCCCATGAACATAAACAAGTTAACGTGGAGCTAGCCCAGGCAACTCATTTATGTGTTGACTATCATAAGACATTAATGTTAAGTCTCGATGCCAGTAATTACACTGCCAATTTTGCCCTTCCCTCCAAAACAGAAAAGCTGTTTGAGGGAAGGAACAAGCAGGATGGGTACCAACCACCCATGCAACCGGGAGCGTGGCACAGCGCAATCCTTCCATCGGTAAGCTAGTAAAAAAAAAGAGAAAAAGAATCAATATTGCACAGTATAGTTATATTGATTGTCAAATAAACGATACTCGATTTTCTGTTTCTAATTAATACAGTGGATATTAGGTTCAATAGTTTGTTAGTGCCATACAAGTTACCAGCGAGCTCAAGACACCATGCTTATCCTACATAATAAAACTTTCAGAAATATCCGTACAAAATAGCAATAGTATATTATAATAACAAAGTAGCTGATGAGCTTGATACAGGTGGGACGATTTTGATAAAACTTCTAACCTTCTTTCATCCAAATATGTCCACCCGTTTGAAAACTACGGTGAACGGTCCCACAGACACTTAGCGTTCAAATTTATCACACTCTTCGCGTCGGGGCTAAAAAGTGTTTCAATATAAGTCTAATTCGTGTAAACGTAATCCTTATAAAATCAATTTGTTGTCCGTCTGTAGGGTGCTTCCCAGTGGCATAGAATCAAGAAAGACAAGAAGTTCGGTATCATAGTCGGTTTATATTTTAGCTACGGTAGTATATTTTAGCTACTTTCATAGCATTATGTCTTATGGCATACTTTTATGGGGAAATGCGGCCGACATAAACAACATTTTTGTGCTGCAGAAGCGGGATATTCGTGCAATTTACAAGTTGCCTCCCTATTCATCTTTGAGAGAAAAATGTAAAGAAATAGGAATTCTGACTGTCGCCTCTCAATACATCTTAGAAAATTTACTGTATGTCCGGAAAAACATACATGAATTTTGTAAGAAAAGTGATATCATAGTAGGAATACACGTAATAGACACAGGTTACATGCACCAATGATTAGACTTTCAAAAGTAAGCAATTCTTTTAAAGGCAACTGTATACGCTTTTACAATAGGATCCCAGAAAACGTTCAAAAGCTCTCCATAAAAAAATCAAAAAGTTGTTAAAGAGCGTTTGTGTGGTAAAGCATATTATAAAGTAAAAGATTTCATGGAAGATACCACACCCTGGGAATAAGGCGTTCCTCCCGGGCATTTCAGGATAAGATGTTAAAATTGTTATATAATATATATTATTTGAAAAGATTCGTTCCACTGAGTTTGTTTTGCCGGTTCTTCTCAGTGGGCTTGCCTTGGAACCGGTGGTAGATTCAACTGACGTTCAAAAAGATACTGTATTAGTACTATTTTGAATATAAAAAAAATATTTTGTTTACGCCTTACGGACGATATTTTAACGTCATAATGCATGTGATAAACCGAACGCTTAGGCCTTTCGTGCCTCTCTATCGCATTGTTCCGCGCTCTCGTTTGCACGCTTGACTCAGGCGAAACGTGACACTTTTACCTGCGTTCATCTATTTATAAGACGTTATCACGTTAAAAATCTGAAAGCTGTTAATTTGATGTTAGATGCTATTACAAACCATGTTTTGAAGCGCTCGAATCAGATTCGTGCTGGTCTGTGTTTTTTAACCAAAATTCTTGAACGCGAATTTCACTTATACTGAAATAACTTTTTAACACCCAACGATATTTCTATTGAGAAAACATAGTTTAACCTGATTCCCTATTACAGATAGTTCTAACTACGACTATGCGGTGCCAGAACTGAGCTCAGCGCCGCTGTTGACGAAGCGCCGTCTACCAGACAATCTGTCGGACCGCGCCACTGAGTTGATGGGCGACGTTGACAAGATCATCGACATGGACACGAGACGGTCCGCCGGGTCTATACGGTCCAAACATAGCACTAGGGTGAGTAAAACGACCATTTGATCACCGGTTTGATCACTTGGGTGATTACAGAATGCAGAGCGAGACACCATGAGAGCATATCTGTGTCACTACGTGATGTAAACAAACGTGTCTTGGGAATCCATTGTATGACAGTTTTTTTTTTTTTTTTTACATACACACGATCATCTGATCTCAAACTAGGCAGAGCCTGTTCTTATGGTAACCAGACAACTGACACATACATATTTCTAAATACATACTTTCCGTCCACTGCTGAACATAGGCCTCCCTCAATGAACGCCAAGACTGTCGATCCCTTGCCACTCGCATCCAACACGGACCGGCCACCGCACGGAGATCGTCTTCCCAACTGGTTAATACTTACATATTATAGATAAATTACACCCAGACACAGACCAAATGATCATGCCAACACACAAACATTTGTCCCGGATGGGAATCGAACCCAGGACCTCCTGGTTTTCTGGTCAGGGTCACTAACCACTAGACCAACAGGCCAGCCAAAAATTAATATATTCATTATACTAATTAAACAATATGCCGTTTCTAAATTCGAGGCTTGCGCCTTCCAGTATGTACCGTGCCAATTACTTATACATGAGATGGTAAGGCCAGTCTTATGATTACACAAGCTATATAAAAAGATAAAACCGTATTCTCCGTTAGTATGACATTATAGCTATTAATTAAAAAATTAGTGCTAAATTTCTATGTCAGTATATATTTACGTCTTCGATAACGATGGCCTAGTGGGTATGGGCTCGGCCTCTTGAGTGAGAGACGAGAGGTCCAGGTTCGATCCTGACCTTATTTGATGCCTGGAAATAGGTTTTTCTAAATTTCTACATGCACCTGAACATGAGACCATCGCTTGCTCACCAGTGAAGGAAACATCGTGAGGAAACCTGCATGCCTGATGAGATTAAAAGTATTTGAAGGTGTGTGAAGTTCACCAACCCGCATTGGACCAGCGCATCGGTGAACTATGGCCCAAACCCCTTCTCGCCTGATTTCGAGGAGGAGACCCGTGCCCAGCAGTGGGACATATAAGGGTTGATATTATTTAATTTTTTTAAACAGGATATTTACCATGTTTTTCATGTATGTTTCGAATGTCTCTATAGTTTTAAAAGTACATATTGTCTATAATAAACTAAATATTACTCGTGTCGTATTGCAGTCCCCCAGCCAACAGGAAGTGCTGATAGATCTGAAGCGACGTTTGGAGACGACCAACGTGATAGAGTTCCCCCGCCACAGGCTACGGATGATATCCAAACTCGCCGAGGGCGCTTTCGGCACGGTACGTACCATCTGTTTAAGTTTCTAGGCGAACTTTGGCAGTAAAGCCGGCTCGAATGCCGTGACAGCAAAAGCCAAGATGCTGGCATGTCGGTTGTATTAAAAAAAAGTGTGAATTCTTATATTAGCACATGTTTCACATCTGCCAGCTGTTCTGCGACCAATTTTTTATTAGTATATAAAACCGCATATAATAAAATAAATAATATTAATGAAAATTTTTCATAATATGAACAAAATAATTATTATTGCCAAATACTAAAGAAAATATTTACATAGATTTTTCTGGGGGTAGGGTTTCATTGGCACAGTTTGGGTACAGAATCCTAAAAAAGAAAGGTCAGTTTTTTGTGGCGGGTTTTGCGATATTTCTGTTTTTCCAGATTTTTTTAGCGTCTATCAACGCGCACTAATCTTACAAAACACTACTTTATATATACTTTACGTCTTTTCAATATTAATATAGCACCTTTTTTGTATATAATATATTAACCAATATCTTATTTGTAGGTGTATATAGCCGAAGCGGACGGCGTACCCGAATACAACGGTACAATAACATCTGAGAAACGCCTCGTAGCAGTCAAGTTCTTGTGTCACGACGCTTCCGTCAAGGAGAGGTACATAATGTATGAAATAGTTGCAACTATATATATGTACGCATTACTTTGCTTATAAATCCCTTCCCATAACATCATGGCCTAATAATTGACACAACTGAAATGAGAAGTGAAGTTAAGAAACATGGAAGTTACCGTATTTACGTCATTAAGCTGGCTAATAAGGTTGCGGGTTGCGGTTAAACAGCCGTCTTGGAGTTCATTGAATGGGTCTTATTTGGCTTGCAGGAAAACATAATATATAATTATAATAATTTAAAAAATAATGCTATAATATTTTACTTATGTATTGACATGTAACTATGACTAACTGTTTGTAAATGAATGCAAATCAAGTGCTAAAGAGTGATATAAAAGCTTTCAAATATGTACTTATTTATAATTTATCTTATATATATTAACCTGACTTTTAATTATGTATATACATACTAATAATATTTATTCATATGTATATAAATTAAATTAGTAGAAATTCTTTAATATATAATATCAAGTTTTAACTATATTCGTAAAAAATTGTTATGTAATATTTATCAGGGAGGAGTTTGAGAGAGACGTTCGTATATTGGCGGCTCTGTCGTCGCCGAATTTAGCGAGAGTTTTGGGCGCGTGTCGATCACAGCCTTTGGCAGTTGTGTTGGAGTATTTAGAACTGGGTATGTATTATTGTGTGTGTGTGTGGGTATGTATATACACTAATGTGTGAGCGATGATGGTCTAGTCACTAATTGGTATGGCTTCGTTCCTGACCGATGTACCTTAAAAGGTTTTTTTAAACACCAAGTACCTAAGCATGGCAACATCGATTGCAAAACAATGAAGTAAAATATTGTGAGGAAACCTACATACCTAATAGGATTACATCTTTGAAGATATGTGAATTTCAGAACCATCCATTGGCGCATAAGGGAACTATTGCCCAACACCCTACTTGCTTGATTTTGAGTAGCAGAACCAGCTTTGAGTCGTATAAGCGTCGCTCATGGTGATGATGATCAACCTCGTCCAAGACCATATATAATATCACCCGCGATAAATAATATCTTGGTCTCATTCTCCTTGTTACTAAATCCCCTTGTTTCCTCCATCTAAAGTGTTGAGAGAGCGAGACAATTATTGGACTAATTACTAAATCCTCATTACTTGCAGGCGATCTCTGCACGTTCCTGCGTACGGCGGCGCCGCAAAGTACGCCCACACTGTTCCACATAGCGACGCAGATCGCAGCGGGCATGCAATACTTGGAGTCACTGAACTTCGTGCACAGAGATTTAGCTGCGAGGTAACGTATAACAATAATAAAACAACAACAACAAAACAAATACTTTATTTAGACCTATATAAACACGAAAATATACTTTAATGAAGAAAAATGACCAATTTTAATAAAAAAGGACGTAAATAAAAATAGTTTTTAAAATTACCGCTACAACGCTCCAATCTGTCATGTGAATGATTACGTCACAAACCATTGAACATCGAGTATGTTCAATGGTTTGTGACGTAATCACATAGCCCTAATATAGAAGGACTGGGCATACCTACGAAAAAAAGGTGTAACCTACAACTCAAATCGGCATGGCTACCATTGCTAGGGTTTTGACAGCAAAACCATAGAGAATACTACTATGAAAAGGGCACTCAAGATGGCGGATCAGGCACTCATTTACAGCTGTATGTTTAAAGCTTTCTTTAAACTTACAGCATCTCCTCTTATTTCCTAACTTCATGCGTAATCATGATCACATGACAGCTTGGAGCGTTTGAGCGCTCTGTACAGCTATGACAGTTTGCTTACTGCTCAGTGACGTCATCGTGCTATAATGGCGTTCGCAGTCATGTAATAATGGTGATAAATATAAATTTATTTCCAAATTTCACCCTCACCATCTCGATGTCCGGAAATCCACAACAACTCGATTTTTACGGCATTTCCTGCCTCGCACGACTAATATATGGAATCAGCTGCCTCCTACGGTGTTTCCAAACCGATACGACTTAGGGACCTTCAAGAAAAGAGCATACTCATACCTGAAAGGCCTGCAACGCACCTGCTAATCCACTGGTGTAGCGGGTGTCTGTGGATGTCGCTCTTCGCTTACCATCAGGTGAACCGACTGTCCGTTTGCCCCCTCTTCTATAAAAAAATAAAAATAAATGTTTAATGTGTAAAACATAACTTGACATGAATTTGTTATATGTTTCAACATCGACGGCAATAAACAAAGAAATATGATTACGAAGAGAAGCCTTTTTTACGTATTATATCTTATATTATGATAGCTTATATTTTCGATTAGAAATCATGTTTGATATATAAAGCATAAATTACTCGAAGTAGGACATAATATAATAATTTTTAATAAACTCATATGTTTATGTTTAATAGGAACGAAAAGACATTTCACATGCAATTCGTACCGACAACTATTGTTTATTATGAGACATGTTAATTGTGCTTGATTTACTACTATAGTATTCTAAAATGTATTGTCATATTGTAATAAATGGTAAACCCGTAACTGAATTATAAAGAGATGTTTTTACAGGAACTGTCTAATCGGCAAGAGTTATCAAGTGAAGATAAGCGATTTCGGCACGGACAACGAGGCGTATGCGTGTGACTATTATAAGGTGGACGGTCTACCGCTGCCGCTGCGGTGGGCGGCTTGGGAGAGCGTTTTGCATGGAAAGTACACCACCAAGAGCGACGTGTGGGCGTTCGCGGTGACACTCCACGAGATATTCACGCTGTGCAGGCGAACGCCCTACGAACATCTCACAGAAAACGAGGTATATCATCATGGTTATAATAATATCAACCCATATAATATGTCCCACTGCTGGGTACGGTTCTCCTCCTCGAAATCAGGCGAGGAGGGGTTTGGGCCATAGTTCACCGATGCGCTGGCCCAATGCAGGTTGCTGAACTTTAGACACCTTCAAAGACTTTTGATCTCATCAGGCATGCAGATTTTTTCTGACGATGTTTCCTTCAACCTTTGAGCAAGCAATGGTTTCATGTTCAGGTGCATGTAGAAATGGAGAAAAACCCAATTCCAGGCATCACAGGGGGGATGATGTAACGGGATCAGTTCAGGATGACTGATCCTCTGATCAGTCATCCTGACCCCGGATGACTGATCCGGGGTCAGGATCGAACCCGGACCTCTCGGCTCTCGCTTAAGAGGCCGAGCCCATACCCACTAGGCCATCGTTGCCCATCATGGCTATATACACCATTAAATTATTATTATTAAAAAATATTATGTTAAGTTTTTTTATGTCGTAAGGAGGCAACCGAGCAGTCGGTGCCTTATGGTGACTACCGACGCCCATAGACATCTGCACAACCAAAAGTTATGCAGATGCGTTGCCCTCCTTTTCCCTATCCCCCTCAATGGGCCACCTGAAAATCACAAACTGCACGAAACGCGACGGCATAACTGTCACTTGATGCCGGTGCTATTTGACCTCTCGCTCAAATAGCACCGGCTGCATAGCAGCATGGCACTACCTCTTACAAAAAGTTAATGTATAGTGTGCGCAATCATATTTTAAAGATATTTGTTTTTCAGTACGGTAATGAGCTTTTGAAAATATGTATATTTAATTTATATTATATGGTCACTATAGTAAAATACTACTAATACGCAGTCAATGACACCCAAAGTTACGTAACTCTGGGGTCGTTGAACTGAATGAATGCTACACATGTAACATGCTTATTTTTACTATTAAACCGAGATATATTCATTTTTATTTCGAGGTGCGCGATATTTCACCATTATCTACGTATGCTTTGTTCATTACTCAATGTTAATATCAAAACTCATAATTAATAAAAATATATAACGAACAAAGTAATAAAAATTAAAGAAAAAAATATACAAACAAATTTGAGAGTGGCGTCACGCTATTTGTTATCACGGCATTTGAGTCGATTTTACTGCCGCCGTGGCATGTTCACATCAAAAATTATGACGGATGGTTTTAGGCGTAGAAGATCTTTATAATGAAACAATTTGCGGTTTATTATGTTTTTTACAACCCGACGTTTCGGATACTTTACAGAAACCATGGTTACGGGAGGACTGAGGTGTCATACGTCCTTATGTTACGTCCTTGTAATAAACTTAATAAACCGCGATAAAATCCGTAAAAATTGTTTCATTATAATGAGTGAAATTCGCGTAAACATTAGAAAACAAAACGTAGAAGATCTTCTCTAAATACTTTTACACTCCAGGTACTGGAAAACCTATCCCATCACCAAGCGGATGACGGTATGTTCGAGTGCATGGGGCGTGCGCCGGGCTGCCCCCGCGACGTCTACGAACTCATG
Organism: Helleia helle; assembly: GCA_963853865.1. Lineage (NCBI taxonomy): Eukaryota > Metazoa > Arthropoda > Insecta > Lepidoptera > Lycaenidae > Helleia > Helleia helle. Next base: position 17,500,396 of record OY971420.1, read on the forward strand.
GTGGAGTGTTGGAGACGAGATGACGTGGACAGACCCACCTTCGCGGAGGTCCACCCCTTCTTGCAGAGGAAGACGATCAGCTACACGTGATGGCGAGTGTAGGAGCCTCGGGGCACGAGTGTTACCAGGTTCTGAGTGCTACGTTTTGAATGGTGATGTTATTTTTTAAATTGACCGTCAAATTTAGAATTTGTTTTTTTTATTCAAATTCAAATTTTCAAAAATAAAAAATATGTTTGTTTAATTATGTTGGGGTCATAAAAAAGTATGATCAATAACATTTAAGATTTCAAATTGATAATACAAGTAGTAAGTTACAATCGTCATTAAAACGCTTTTTTTATATATATAAAGCTAATTAAAATATTACAATCAAACATACCTACATGAATTTAATATCAATAACACAGTTGGTAGATATTAAATATTCTAATAAATAAATGCGCCGAAGGTATTGGAAGCCTATTAAAATATAATCTATTATCTAGTTTTAAAACATTGACCAAAGTACAACCCATATGAAATCAGTGTAATTAGGTCATCTAAAAACAACATAGTTTTTCATTTATAGAATAGCGATATAATGAGTTTGATTATACAATTATGTATCTAATGTTACTAAATTTATTCTAGATATTGTAAGTTTACCGTAATTTATATGTATTATAAGTCATCTCAATAAGCGCAAATATTCTAACTACTCTTGTATTCAGGGCATACGCATCGCTTGAGCATCATTTTTTAAATGCGACAAATAAACAAATAAACAAACTAAATATTTATTTATACTCAAATATTTTTGCAAGTTCCATCGTAAATGTATACAAATCTTGTTTCGATTACTTTACATATATTATAGCAGATAATGGCTGTTTTGGCGTTCTTTAAAAAATAGTTATTTATCTAAAAACTTTAACACTACACTTAGTTTAATGCAAACACTGTATATTTCATTAGAAAATTCGTGCCTAAGAGGACAACGATAAGAAAAACTTAACTTTCAAGATATTTAAGTAATTAAAAAAGTTTTTTAACTAAGTTCCTTAAATAGAAAAATCTAGAACCTATCTCTAAAATATGACTGACCAACATTATTAAAGAACAATTTAAAACCAGTTCAAAAATTCTAATTTGACGGTCGTATTTACATTTCATTTCATCAAAATTGAACCTAACACTTGGACTTATAAGCTCAGCTTGTAGTTTAGCCCCGACGTCGCGTAGGCCTAAATTTGTGCGGACTATGTGTACTTAATACAACGACTTATATCGCATATGGCTTTCGCACATTTAAATGAGGTTGCTGCCTATAATTATTATTATTTATACTATAAATTGTTTAAAGGTGAAAGTTTGAATGTTTAAATTTTTCTAATGTTATAAATAAGACACTATACGCTTGTGGTGGCAGCCCTGTTGCGAACGACGCATTGATTATGACCTATTCATCGACATAGTACGATATATGTTGTATATAATATACCATCTGTTATTTAAAAATAAAGAATGTATAATCATTATCTAACTTATATTATTTATTATCATTAAATAACAGATATTATATTTAAAACGTATCATATACTATTTTGAGTTGTCGAGTCTTTTCGACTATTATTGGCTAGACGTTCTAGAGCGTTCGTAGCGTGAATGGCTTTTAATTAAGTTAGAGTAAAGCACAAAATTAAATTTAATGAGCTTAGTAGGTGTTTTAGGGTCGTGAGTGTTGCCAATTTGATACGAGACGGAGATGAATAGATTATAATATTTGTATACTTCACTGCCTACTTACCTTCACGAGTGAGCTACGTTTAATAGACATGTGATCTTCCCCACGCGCGCGCCCGCTAGCGAATGTTGTCTTCAACTTATAGAGTTACCGATCTTATAGTTATTTATTTTGATATGTCACATTTCAATAAATCCACAATAATTATTGTAATTGTCTACGAGTAAGTTAGATATAGTTACATTTGAATCGAATAAAGAAATTTAACGTAATGCTAATTGATAATTATTAGAATAATATATTACATTCTAGTTGAGAATTGTCTATTTTCCGTAGTTGACTGTGTTGAAGTTAGATTTGACAGTTATTTCGACAATATATCGAACGATTAGATAGACTTTTATCGTTAAAGAGAGATCGCGTTCGGATACACGCGCGACATATATTCCAGATTTACTAACTGCGGTGCGCGTATCCGATCGCGGTCTGATAGTATATCACTAGATATTATGTTCTCTTGTGGACCGAAAGTACGGCTTAATATTAAGAGCCTATTTATATGATATTTAGCACGTTAGATAGATGTAAGAGCGTCTTTAGTTTGCGCTGTAGTATGTTTGAATCACTATTTGTACACTGATGGAACCAATTCTCTAGGCTAACACTGAAGGTCTAATTAATTTCTAAGTAGGTATACATTAAGGGTGTTCATTTGAAGGGAACTGCCCTTATTTCACTGTTGTACTACTACCTAGCTTTATAGTAATGCAGGGTCCGGTGTGTGTCGCCCGGCCCGGCGCTGTATTTAGACACGTAATGTTAAGCACTAATAATATTGTACAATAAAACACCCTCTCTGCCTTAGTGATGCTATTCTTATCCCTTATGCTACGTACAGATTGTTAGATGAAAAATTATAATGAATCTTGTAAATAGAACTTCTTATGGCTGTTGTATATTGTGCACTACGGAAAACTTTAATTCCTAACAATGGTCCAAATACTTCACTCGCTTTTTTATTTCTAATATACGATTATACAATTTCTATTTAGATAAATAAATAATAATTAGAATAGGGGATACGTTTTATGCTTTAATTTTGTTTTGTAGATGTAAATTGTGTATTTGTCGAGATGCTTAATTTTCATAATCAAAGTTTTATGATGAAAGGTTGATACCAAATGCAGTATTTTTATTTTATACTCTACAACTTTGTACCCAAATAAAAGCAATAATCTATCTACTAATATTTTTTATTTTCTACAAACCCTTAAATGCGCTTTATTCTACATGAAATCTAAGAGAAAATCTAAAATTGTCTATGGCAATATCCAAATAGATGGGATATATAAGAGGTATGCACGTCATGAATGGATTAGAGCTGATGATTATGTATATTATGGTGATAATTGAAGTCAAGTAACAAGAAATTGTTGTACTTGATCATATCGACTGACAACAAGACTATATTCGAACTCATAACTTACTAAATGTTACATGGGGCTTTATATGATGATGACCTGGCAGTAGACAAAGATCGTTTTTACTTTTATAAAATCTGCAAGAAAATAATTGTTTGTCAAAAAAAGTTGAGATTTTTTCTAATGTTTACGCGAGTTTATATTAGATACTTTGTATCCATTACATTTTTAATAACCAAACCAAGCCGATTATTTGTTTAAAAACTTAAATATTGTTTATAGACTAAATCCGTAAAAATTGTATATTCTGTTAATGAATCTTACATATTAAAAAACTAGTGACTTCAATAAAGAGAAATGTCCATATAATAGAACCTTTAAAGATAACTGTTATCCTTAATTTTAAATAGTACAGAATATACAGTAAAAGACAAAAAATGTTGCTTCATTGTTTGAAAATGTTAAAAAACAAAATTTCATTGTTCTCACCTTCCATGAAACAACTTTTAAGAAGTTTTAACCTATAAAACCAACACAGCCCCCTATTTTGTCGTATATTTACAAACACAGCTCTTATCAAACTGCCTCTCGAAATTACTTCCTTTTACAACCTAAATATACCAAACTTCAGTGATCGTTTCCATTTCAAACTATACAACGAAACTGTTTACACGATGAAATATTGCATATTTTTCGCATTTCTGCACGTAGCTCTTGGAGTTAAGGTTAAAGTGATCATGCATTCAGAACAAGAAGACTCAAAGTTAGACGACGAAGATACTTATCACACGGAATCATGGGATTCTAAGAAGAGGGTAGAAATTACAATGATGCCGTTTTTGAAGAAACAACACAAACGAGTCGAAGAGAAGGTTGAGTATGAGGAAGAAAAGCCAACAACGGAAAAGTCTCAAGTACATCCGAATGAGCTAATTTTCCCGCTAATATACCGACAGAACCACATAAACAGCATGTTCAAATTTGGCGAGAACTGGTATACGTGGTCGACGGAACAACGCACTGACGGGTCTAAAGCCACCAACTATTTCATTTGCTACGACGAACCAAAACACTGCGATGAAATTGGATGGGTAAGATATTTTACAAGATTACTTTTAATAATACTGATTTAAAAATCGTCTGTCCTAGTACCTCTCTTATCATTAGACTTTTAGATGATATAAGTTAACTAATCTATTCAAATATTTTATATCACATTTTACATGGTAATAGGAGGGCAAATTGCACTGATAGCCCGCTTCTGCAGCACAAAATTTTGAAAAATTGTGGACTCCACCAGTTCGAAGTTCTCATTGTTTAGGTGTAACCAATGTAGGTTTGAATTTGCTTAATATTTGGCAAAGAGAATTTTATATGTTTAGTTTTTATTATTATTTATTTTAAAAATAAGATAAGTATCATCAAAACGTCTCTTGATTATCTTTTACTAAGTAAGGTACATCATTAATGTAAATAAGAAAAAGAAATGGACCTAGAATGGACCCCTATGGGATCTCCATCTCTATTTCAGTCCCGGAGGATCTTTTGCTGTTTATCTCCAACCTTTGAGTCCTATTGTCAAGGTAGGAATTCATAAGATCCAGAGCCGTGCCGTCTATTCCATAATGGATTAATTTCTTGACCAATGTCTCATGCTGCACACAATCAAACGCCTCGGACAAGTCACAGAAAAAGATTCTGATGACAGGATATGAGATTAAATTTTTGTTGGTGAAATTAAAGTGTCAACAAAATATCTTTCAAATACTGTGGCAACTTATTCGTCAGACTTAATTATTCTATTTTTAATATTTAAATTCAATTAAGTCAGAGCTACGACCTCTGACTCTTCCAGTTTTAGTTATTATATTCCAAGTAGTTTTTATTAATTGATAGATTTAAATTGTATGACCGTTACTGCTCTATAATAATAATTTAATTTTAATGAATGTGCAACCCAGCAAGGAACCGCAAGTTATTTGTCATAATCAGAAACATTAAAGCCAAAAGTCGTCTTCAATAATAATAGAAGAATGCCATTAGTCTTTCATGGATCCCCTTTATTCTTGAATGCCCTATTTAACAAAAATAAACAAGTCTTATTAGTCGAAATCCATAAACACCATTTGTGTCATAGTTCTTATCATATTTACACTTTCCAAAGTATACAGTAAATTGTTGACAAAATATGAATCTGAATGTTCACAATGGCTAACAGCTAACTTATACTTTACCGGTTCTTACTCCGTGAAACGGCTTATCCATGTTTTGGAAAGAACAGGCTCTGCACACAATTACTGGCACTGAGACATGTCGTCTTAAGTCTCAGGATAGGCAATGCGTGAATGAATCACTGAGCTCGTTTATGTTCATGGGCGATGGTGACCACTAATCATTATTTGTCACGACCAGTTTGACTATGGTACAATCACAAAAACTAGTTGATATTATAATTCTAGGTATATTATATTGATATTATAACATCCAGGAACGCACAGATGCGGTGCCGAAGTGCGCGTTTCAACTGGACTCTCTGATGCCGGACGACCGAGCCTGCATCAACAGCTTCGGCATAGAGCCCCACAATAACGGCGCCTGTGATGGTGGAGAACAAATGAAGGTGAGAAGAAGAACGACTATGTATAATAATAAACTCATTCATAGTACTTCTATATGTATGAGTGTGTGTGTAAACGTACGAATATAAATAATTATTAAACTTCACATTCAACTTCCTCATCATTAAATGGGAAATAAATTCATTTAATGACACATCACACATTACTATAAAATTACTTTTTGCAATAAGGGAGCTGCTTTATAAGCAGTCAATAGGAGACTGACTCGCGCGCTGTGTTTCTGAGAAGTAGGTATTAAAAGTATATCAACATACATTTTGATTTGGCACATAGATGGACAGTTGGGCGTTTCTATAAAGATTCCGTTTCGTCATTCCGTAGAACGAAGCCCTTAATATATTTTTATCCAGGTCAGCGAGATAGTCCGTTCGTGTGGTCCCAGGATACGTTCTCTTTGGCGTTTCGTCCGCGCGGGTCGACGTCCCGCTAACGCCGCCAAGCCCGCAGACGTCAACTCACTCGTGTGTGAGGACGAACAGGAATGTTACGTGTCCATCGAATATAGAGTGAGTGTAATATTAATACATAATATATAAAATTCATCGTCCCTATGTGTTTGCAAAACTCTTAAGTAGCCAATAGATTCACTTTTTACACGGTGTCGTGTATTTTATATTCTTTCCCAAGTCCCCATGGAAAAGGAGGCAAGAAAACAGCGTTGGGATTAGCTACAATAAATATATTCTCCTTATTTTTTTTTTTAAATAGCTACTAAACCACTACTTTATAGTGTTTTGCTAATATGAATAAAAGTCAGTATGTTGATATTCAAGCATTGACTTTGTCGGTTACATCTACCATAAAACAGCTTTGTTATCTTTCGAAAAAAGGCACTGTTATTACTGGCACTAAGACTGAGTTCCCTTTTTTTTCTTTTTTTTTCTTTCACGCTGGGAAATGCTCTGAGGCATCCCGCCTGGGGAGTGGGTCTCCCCAGATGCGTATGTCGGACTCGCTGCACCCGAAAATGGACGCAGCTCTACCCACTAAAACCCGGCGAGTGCCACCAGTACCGCCTTGGTGAGGTGCCCCGGATCTATTAAGCTAACAGGGCACCTCGACGGCTAGTCAGTCCCGCAAGGGACCGACGCCACCTCCACAGAGGGGTTGTCCCGCATCACAACAACCCCTCCCATCGTCGGGACAGTACAATGGGGTGAGGTTCCCATCCTCACCCCTTGCCCCCTGCTATTTTGTCCCCTCGTCTTATAAGAGGAGTACAAAGAGCCCCCTCGGCCCAATTAGCTTCGCCCAAGGTGCTGGGCTCACCCTAGACTACTGAGCCCCACCGCCACGTCAAGGCCTGAACCATGGTCGGGAGAGACTGAGTTCCCTGGGTGAAAATGCCTAACCAAAAAACACAAATATTAGACTATCCATAATCAAATACGCGCTAATTAAAACGCAAGGAGTACCTAATTAATTTTCTCTCTTTCTAGATCCATCATGACAGAATAACGTTTTCACTGAATGAGCCCTCTCGCGGACAGACGTACAAAAGTGTTTTAAAACGAGACCTACCTACAGAGGACGATAACAAGATAGCAGTAACAGAAAGTCACCCTCGCACATCGCACAAAGTCAAGAAAACACACGAAGAAGTATATCAGAAACCTAACAAGAAATTTCATGTTAAATCACATAAGGCAGTGGAGGGCAAGGGAGTCGTGAAGGAACGGAACGATTCGGCCTACTCGAAACGCAATGAACACAGAAACAAGATAAAAGTAAGAGAAGATATTTCTGACGATACATCGGATACGAAAATAGAATATTAAATGCTTTAAACATAATCTCTGGTTTCATATTTGAACTACAAACCTTAAAGATCCTATCCTTTTCATATTTTCATTTTCCCTAAAATGAAGACCAAATCAGACGATTTCCAGCCATTTAAAGGAAAAAATACTTTCTCAACGCATGTCATCATTAGCTTATATCCGTTCACGATACACAGGCCGCTTTAAATAAACAACAGGCCAGCCACGCAATAGCTTATAGCTACATACAGTACCGTCTACTGTGCCCGGGGCCCCATCCTCACGGGGGCCCCGAAATACGAAGGCGTGTACTGTGGTTCCAGTAGTATATTTAATACTATCAACTACAACTGGTCAAGTAGTTACCAGTAGCATAATTATTTGTATGTTTGAATTGTAACGATATTAGATCATACATTATTTTTCTTATCTTTCCAAAGGGGCCCAAATTTTTGTGTGCCCAGGGGCCGCAGCATGGCCTAAGACGGCCCTGGCTACATACCAATATTGTCTATATTATTTAAAATAACTATACAAATACACACATTTACAATATCGATCAAAAATAATTCCGTATAGAAATAAAAATCAATAAAATATATCACACCAAATCGGTTATTTTATTTGATTCTTGTTATGTGAACTGTGCGAAAATGTAATTCTTAGCTTGACTCGTGCTAAAAATATATTATATGTTTACAAATTCAGATGGATATAAATATACCGAGCACATATATTTATGTGTTCACCATTTGCTCAATTGTTCTAAGACAATCATGTTCGGACAGTATTCACAGTACAAAGGAAGGCGAAAAAGAGGCAGAATTTAGTGAACAAACTGCGCTACAAGAAGCCCTGATACTCGTCGAAATTTTAAAAACAAGTGAGTTTTTCTCTTTGAGAAATAGTAAAGGATTTGACGGCCGGCTGGTCAAGTGGTCACGCCACTGGACACGTTAGGGAGCGGTCGCGGGTTCGAATCCCGCCAGGTGCAGATAATTTGTATGACAAATTTAGATGGATGCAACGGGTCATGGACGTGTATATACGGGTGTATTTGGAACGCTTGCAAAAACGAAGGGGTATGTGTAAGTGTTGGCATAGCCTGACATGATACAAGTGAAAAAAACGCGTTTCTTTTTTTTGTTTACTTTTTTTTTTTTTTTGTATAATACGGTTTAGTAAACATAATGTTACAGGATGATGATGCTTTAAAATAATCGTTTTAAAAAAAACGTGGTTTATTGTTCACGCCGGCCAGCTGACAGACAGTATACAACTCAAACAGCGAACCTGTTTGAGTTGTATACATACATTGAGGGTTTGCAAAATACATAAGGGGGCGTCCATTAATTACGCGAGGTTTTTTAGGGGGGGAGGGGGTCGAGCAGAATCTAACCCAAACTCACGTAGGGGAGAGGGGGGGGTTCTCAACAAATATCACGTAATTTTTTTTTCGCAAGAAACAGTATGTAATTACAAGAAAATAGGGTCAAATTATAGTAAAACATATTTCTTGATTATAATTCTCTCCACGGATAGTGCACTGATTTAGAATAAGTGTTCTTTAATAATTTTGATAGTACTATATTGTTCAACTATATCACTAGGTATAATTTTAGATTACAGTCAGCGAACTTAAGACTCGTATGTCTTTATTAACTTCATTAAATAAAAATAATGAAATAAATTGTCTTTTGTAAAATAGGTCCACAACATTTACATTAAAATACGCGTTTAGAAATATCTCACGTGAGATTAGAACGGGGGGATGGGGTCGAGCCAAATCTTACCAATAGGAGAGGGGGGTCGAAAAATCGTCAAATCACCTCACGTAGTTTATGATTAAGTCCTAAAATTTTCTTAAAAAACGTTTCGAAGGTAAATGGTTATATGAATTATATAGTATATAAATAGTATATTATTAGGGTTAAATCTTTGCAAGCGTTCATAATACACCCGGTATATATCATATATGTATTTATATAAATGTCTTAATTTTTTTTCCTTTCCTAACATTCGTAACACAAGTTCTGACGAACTTACCACGGGACTAGGTTAAGGTGGTGTAATTGTTGAGTATTTTTATAAGATGAGTTCTTGAGCACAAAGAATTTTGCAAAGGTTAACGCCGATTTAAACCTTGGTATTAACCTCAATTAATTTAATTTGAAGTTTAATTGATCACTTTTACGTGCGTTATAATAGCCAGACAATCCTATCTAAGGGTTTGATTTAATTCAGGGGCTACCAGTATCAGATAGGCATTGGATCAGATATGATTATGAGATACTTTCTCATATTAGCAACCCTCAGAATCAGGGCCGGATCTACCTATGGGCTTTTTGGACTGCAGCCCACGGCCCCGCTAATACAAAGGGGCCCCCATTGAAAATAATAGACGATCGATATTATGAAATAAAAAATAAAAAACAAAAAACATGATTGAAAAAAATAACCAAAAAGGGAAAAACATGCTCTATAATTTAGTGTGAAGAGTATAACAGTGCACCGTGTATTATATTTTATTCGATACTTACATAAACAACAGATATAAGTATTTTAACGTATTAAAAATAAACCTAATTTATACGTCCCACTTGATGGGTTTGGTAAAAAAAAATTAACCTCACAATATGGCGTTTTTTATTAATCTATTATTATCATCCATATCAATTTCATCCATTCGTACTATCAAAACAAATCTAACGATACCTAATACGTTAAAATCCTTACAATCGTTCAGGCTGTACCAGGGAAATCTACATACATACACCTGAAAAACATTACCCTCCATCTGTAGCAGTCGGGCAAAAGAACACTCCGTTGACCGTCTGTCAGTCTGTCAAACAGAAACCTCCGGGTTATAACCTCCCACTGACACACAATCATAAAATTTGGTATGTATATTTGGTGGTAAAATTAAAATATGAATTTTAAAAATATGATAAATATTACATAAAAAACACGTTTTTCCGAATCCTAACCGCGCGAGTCAGATTTTTTCTCTTTTACGCCGGGAAATTCTCTGAAGCATCTCGTGGGGGAGTGGATCTCACCAGGCGGGTATGTGGGACTCGCTGCGCCCGAAAGGTGGTAATTTGGACGCAGCTCGACCCACTAAAACCCGGCGAGTGCCACCTCTGGTGAGGTGCCCCAGATCGGTTGAGCAAACAACAGGGCACCTCGACGGTTAGTCAGTCCCTTAAGGGACCGACGCCACCTCCTCAGAGGGTTTGTCCCGCACCAAAGAAGAACCACTCCCAACGTCGAGACAGTAGAATGGCGTGAGGTTCCCATCCTCGCCCCCCCCCCTCTCTCGTCCTCTCTTTTTATAAGAGGGGTACAAAGAGCACCTCCCTCGGCTCAATTTGCTTCGCTCAAGGTGTTGGGCTCATCTAAGGCTACTGAGCCCCACCGCCCCGACAAGGCTTGAACCATGGTGGGGCGAGTCAGATTTCTGCTTGTCTAGATTGTTTATTATATTCCTACAAAAGTAACTTAAAGGTACGAATATGTCAATTCGAAGATTTTTGGAGTCTTCAACTCACTGTAGCAATTTGAAAGACTATTCCATGCGCCGAATATAAGTGCCTCAACTCGTGGCATTACTTTTAATGCTGTCCCCTTTTGCTGCGTGACATAAATGCATTTATTTCTCCGACTCCTCTTTCAGGTCTCAGATAGATATTGTACTCTTACATCCAATGCACGTTTTTTAAGATTTTCTTAATAAAATATTAAATAATATGTATATTATATTGAACTAGAGCCAGAACTACACATCGAAGGAGCTGCAGGTTGCCAACCCCTTTTTTTCTCGCTGGGAGATGCTGTAAGGCATCCTGCGGGGGAGGTGGATTCCCCTGGTAGGAATGTGGGACTCACTGCGCCTGAAAGATGATAAGGTAGACGCAGCTCTACCCACTAAAACCCGACGATGTTCTCCTCGTCGTGCGGGAACTATAGTCGTCCGCACCAGCGACGGCAGTACGACCTCCTGTCGCTGCCGTGCTCACCTTTTTTTATCGCAGGGAAATTCTTATGGCTGCAGCCAGGATCTTCGGGTAGATCCTGATCCAATGTGGGACTCGCACCTGGGAGTGCTCACACTAACTAAAACTACTGCGAGCGCCTTCAGCCGCTTTTTGATGGTCCCGGATATGCAGGCAACAGACATGATCACCTCAGCGATAGGCTGGCCCCGGCGAAGGCCAGACTACTCCTCGTTAGGGGGAACTGCCCAGCCGCTACTAAGTAGTCCCCGCGACGTCGTGCCATACTGCCCGAGGTTCCCGTCCTGAGCCCGACACGAACATAGCGGCGATACTGGAGGCGGAGACTGCCTCCGGCAGCTTTAAAATTATATGGCATAACTACATAAATAGGTAGGTACTTAACCTCTCAATTTTCGTTTCCAATAATGTTGTCCAGTTGTTTTTTTTTATAGAAGAGGGGGCCAACGGATAGTCGGTTCACCTGATGGTAAGTGAAGAGCGACATCCACAGACACCCGCTACACCAGTGGATTAGCAGGTGCGTTGCCGGCCTTTCAGATATGAATATGCTCTTTTCTTGAAGGTCCCTAAGTCATATTGGTTCGGAAACACCGTAGGAGGCAGCTGATTCCATATATTAGTCGTGCGAGGCAGGAAATTCCGTAAAAATCGATTTGTTGTGGATTTCCGGACATCGAGATGGTGTGGGTGAAATTTGGAGTTCCTCCGCGATGTCCGGTGGCGGAATTCTGCTGCAGGTATTCGTCCGAACAATTCCTCAGAGCACTCCCCGTGGTAGATGCGGTAGAAGATGCAGAGCGATCCGACATCTCTACGCAGCGCCAAAGAATCAAGCCGATTGGAGATAACATTGTCGTCGACGATTCGAGCCGCCCGGCGTTGAATGCGGTCAAATGGAAGGAGCTGATATTGGGGCGCTCCAGCCCAGAGGTGAGAGCAGTATTCCATGTGAGGCCGGATCTGCGCCTTGTATAATTGAAGGCGGTGTGAAGGCATGAAATACTGCTTCGCCCTATTGAGCACGCCGAGTTTCTTCGATGCTAGTTTAGCCTTTCCTTCCAAATGACCACGAAACTGCACATCTCTCGATATATCGACGCCAAGTATCCCAATGCTGGCTGAGGCGGTTAGGGAAGTGCCTTCAATTTGTAGAGAAACGACGAAGGGTGACTTTTTAGCGGTATACGCGCAAACTTGTGTCTTGTTGGGGTTAAATTGGACTAGGTTAAGTCGCCCCCATTCCGAGACTCTGACCAGCAGAGACTCGATTTCAGACACAAGTTTGTTCCGACACTCATCAACTTGTTCCCGAGAAATATTAGGGCGGCCAGTGTATAAAAAATTTCCAGTGCTGTCATCCGCATTCATTAGCAATGAATGCCGCTGGTTTTCAGCATATCATTGATATGCAGAAGAAATAGGGTTGGAGATAGTACACAGCCTTGGGGAACACCAGCATTTACAGACTTGAGATCCGAGCATGCACCGTCGACAACGACCTTAATGCTCCTGTCTGCCAAAAAACTGGTGATCCACATACATAATTTCTCGGGAAGCCCATAAGATGGTAGCTTTGCAAGAAGTGCTTTATGCCACACCCGATCAAAGGCCTTCGCTATGTCCGAACTAACCGCCAGCGCCTCCCCCTTGCTCTCAACTGCTTCCGCCCATCGTTGCATTAGGAATATTAGAAGATTACCTGAGTTGAGCGATTCCGCTGAAAGCCATATTGGTGATCGCTAATCAGCTGGTGCTCCTCCAAATATCGCCGGAGCTGGCAATTGATTATGGATTCCATAATCTTTGAGAATAAGGTTTTTAATTTATGGCTATTGGTATGTAGTTGGACGGGTCTGAGCGGTCCCCTTTCTTAGGGATCGGGTGTACCAAAGTTGTCTTCCACGAGCAAAGACGCGTAAGGACGGGTGCCAACTCAGGAGGACATCGATGCTTTGGCCCAGGCTCGGTAGCTTAACCGTTTATGGCGTGCAGCCATCTTACAGGTTTCACCAAACCAGGGCTTGTATTTGCCGACTATAAGCACTGCAGAGCTTGGAATGAAAAGCTCGGGGCTTGCAGCACCACATCGGCAACAGAATCGGCAACGATGTCTGGATCATCCAGATCATCCATTACCGCTATGGGACCTATATAGGCCGGCATAGACGCGGGGATGGTCGTCGCTGTCAATGCGCAACCAGAGGATGGAGAGGTCCCTACCTTCAAGACTGCAAAGGCGACGAGAGCAGACATCCTCTGTGACGTACGCGCAAATTCCAGCCCGCGATACAAAAAAGTGTTCTAATTTGTACCCCGGACAAGAGATATAAGAAGTATCAGCCGGAGAGGATATCTGAGTCTCGGTTAAAAAGAGCAAGGCCGGCTTCGCCGTCTGGAAGTGGTAATGGACGGCGTCAAGATTGGTATGAAGTCCCCTAATGTTACAGAAATCCACGGTCATAGTGGTAGGTGATTTCTGCCGACGGCTCCGTTTACCCCGGGCAGTTTTTGTGTTGAGCACAGATTCCCCCCCCCCCCCCCCAGAATACGCGGGGCTGCCCAGGTCTCCGGGTTCAAGTACCTATCCTGAGCCCGGAGGCCTAGGGATTCTCCGGTGCTTGCGCGACCGGTACCCTGCTGGGGTAGTCTTTGAGTATTCTGTGCTGTCATGTGTGTGGGGGGGGGGGGCACCGGATCTCTCACAAACTGAACGAAACACGACGACATTAGCCGCCATTTGACGTCAATGTTATGTGAGAGCGAAGTACTTCCCCGGACGCGCCGGCCCATTCAGCTGCAAAGCAGCATGGCGCTACTTATTGTGATATTTTTTTGTTATACCGTATACCTACATCACTATAGAAAACAGCAAGTATTTGCCTTTTTTGATAAAATGGCAATGAATTGCCTAATTTTGTGGGCCCCTGAAATAGTATGAGCCTAGGGCCCCACAAATTCACGATCCGGCCCTGCTCAGAATTTCATAATAGGAGACCATTTACCTGAGACGTAATTTCTGAACTAAATAATATAAAACTAAATATTTTTTTTAATATTTCTTTTTATTATAAAAAATATATTAAAATTAGAACTAAACGGACACATCATCATCTCGTAAATAAACTTCATTAAATACCCTACCGAATATTGCAATTTTCGTAGTAATTAGTACAATAATTTAATATGTTTTATGGCCAAAAACAAAAACAAAAATTATGTTCCGCATCGTTGCCCTAATTTATAAACCTATCAATTTTAGTAATCTGTGGTAATGTATACAAACGGTATTTTTAGAATACGCGAAAGCAGTAAATGATATAGCATATTTTCGAAGAAGTGGTAGTCAAGTTAACAAAACAACAGATGGATCCCTCAATCTTACATCTCCCACAACGGAAAAGTATGCAAAGCAGGATTCAACTTTTAAAACATCATCACGTGAGTGTTTATTATGCAATTTTCAGTTATTTTACTCTTCCTGTTTTTCCCTTAGTAAAATCAACCCAAAAAAACTAAAATATAAGTAACCAAAATTCTTAAGAATCAAGTTAATATAATATATATACATAGCCACGTAAATAAGCAAATGTTAAGAATTTCTATTGTTCATTATGATATTTTTTATGTTAATTGGATAGGCAAACTGGCAGACGTTCCGTCAGATGGTAAGTGATCGACGTCACCCATGAACATTAACAACTTTACCTGGAACGAGCCCAGGCATGAGGCAACTCAACTATGTGTTGCCTATCCTGAGACATCGGTGCCAGTAATTACACTGTGTGAGAGAAGGGCAAGACAGGCCCTTCTCTCACACAGCAAAGCTGTTTCATGGGAGAAACAAGCCAGATGGTTGTACCCATGTAGCTGAGAGCGCGGCAGAGCGCCCCCACCAGTAAACAAATAATCTAATAAAATATTAAATAATCTAATTATAATTATACTAAGTAAAAATAACTCTACATGTTAGACCTATCTATTTCATATTTCTGCCTGTAGTAAGTAGTTTTTGTAGATACATTTAGTAAAAAACTAGATTAAAACAACAAATTTACATTTTAAAACAATATTTCAGAACAGATTACAATATCGTTGCAAACACCAATCTCTCATAAGTTTAATTTATAGGTAGCCTATAATCATGTTTTTTCTCATTTTCTAATATTTTTATTTGATATACCTACACCTTAGAATAATAACACTTACACTTATTTTTTTTCGGATGGATCTATGCTAACGGCCCGTAGGCTCACTTTTGGTTTAAACCAAAAGTATTAATACTTACACTGAGTTAACACAAATCACTAGATAAAAATTAAAATATAGTTAAAACTAAATTCATATTTGATCCTTTCCTTACAGTTTTACACTGAGTTAATGTTAATTACCAGATTAGTATTAGTAAAAATAATTCACATTTTTTTCAGAACAAAGTTCAATAGCACCTTCACTAACTAGTGAGTTAACAGCTTATTTTTTATGGGTTAACCTGAAATAAATGTTTTTTTTTAAATATTTCTTAGGTTATCTTAAGAACATTCACTAACTTAACCATTTATATACAGGTAAAGAACGATGCAAACTTTTTCAATCGCAACCATACTTCCTACCTGATTACGCTTGGCAGCAATCATATTACCAACATTTGCGTAAGTATTGGTGGGTTCGTTAGTCGTCTGAATTCGTCTGGCTGTTGTTTTTTACCCATGACGCAAAAAGAAAAGAAATGTTGTGTATATCGATACGTATGTCGGTCGGTGGCATCGCAGAATGAACTGATTATTATTTAGTAGTCGCGTCGTATGTATCTAAAAATACATAC
The DNA here is from genome assembly GCA_963853865.1 of Helleia helle. NCBI lineage: Eukaryota > Metazoa > Arthropoda > Insecta > Lepidoptera > Lycaenidae > Helleia > Helleia helle. The sequence goes on from OY971420.1 coordinate 17,516,783, forward strand.
GACGCGACTACTAAATAATAATCAGATATAGCTGCAGGTATTATTTGTTGTTTGTTCATCAGCGATAATACAAGGCCACAATTCTTAGTATTTCTACACGAGTAAAATATCCTAATAACAATAGTCGCATATACCTAATAACCATAGGCTTGTCAAATTAGAAGTTTGTAAGCATTATTTTATTCAGGAGTAGATGAAAAATTGTGGCAATGTTATGATGTGTGTGAATTCACAGTATGTGAATAAATGAGTTAGGAATATTACCATACCATCAAAAAGGTGTACGGTAATAGGTACGCAATACGCACCACTTAAAGAATTTATTTTTTCTTTGCATTTGCGCGAGCGAATAAAGACGATAACATTGTGTGAGCGGTGAAAATTTGAAGTGTTTGTACATTTACTACACTTTCTTAAAATGTCTAGCTATACTTGTACATTTTTACTGTTAAAAAAAATCCACAAGATTTTTTTTTTCTTTTTTGCTTTAGTGTTGACACAAAATATCTACTAATACGGTTTTATACGTTAACAGTAAAAGAACATGCTGTTGCTAAAAATATTTCAAATCAGAATTTAATGCCATGGCCGAAACAGATGCCCTGTAAGTAATTTCAATGTTTTATTTCCGTAATTTTTCTATTTTTTTATAAAGGTAGACGAGTATAATATATCTAAACTTTAGTAAATACATATCTTTTAAACAGTGAACGGAGACTATACATTTTCTCGACAGCCAGAACAAGCTGGGTACTGGAATTATAAACGACGATTTCGTAAGTCCTGACTTATTTGTATATCTTAAAATCTTAATAATTTTTATAATTATCTATAGTTTTAAGGTCTATAAACTGGTAATCAACGAATAGATATAATCGTTCGACATTTTAATAGGTACCTAATCTTATGTATTTATGTATGATTAACATGCGTCTACACAGAAAATATCAGCTATACGTTATTATGTGTTACACATAAGTGACCCTCTTCAACACGTATATCAAGCGAGGAGGAGTACAATACGAGTTGACCAATTTCCCAGTTCACAGACTTTCAAAGATTTTGAAGTGTCACCTGGCATGAAGGCTTCTCAAGATGTTTCCGTTTGTAGGTGAGCTAACGAAGTTGATAAGGTTATCACGAGAATAAGATACTTGGGTATAAATTTTTCAGAAGTGCACAGTTTATAATAATAATAAATCATTTATTTTCAGGCACTATGGCCCATAGATAATATTATACCTTACAGACTAACATACATACATATATTATACTAGCTATGAATACCCGCTTCGCTGGGTCATTTTTAATTGTATGTAGAACATTCCAGAAGTTTCCTGAACAATCCAGACCATTTTAAATCAATAATAGTCACATTTTCAAAGTTAACATCTTTCAACCCCCGTATCTTTTACACCCTTATAATTATCGACTTGCAACCACCATAGTGCACAATGTGAACCTTGTACCTATTGCCACACACAAACACTTTTCGTCTGCAATGCGTAGTTTTGGCTGCAAAGTGAAATATAGGGACACACACCTCCAATTTTATATAGTCCCACATACCCACCTGAGGAGATCCACTTTCCAGCGGGATGCCTCAGAGCATTTCCCGGCGTTAAAGAAAAAAAAGGCAATCCTAATATTTAATCAAAAGAACAAATTTCTTAGAACTCTCCTGCTGACCGTTGAATTAATTACGAGCTAGACATTAAAGCAACGAAAAAACACAAAAAAATAGTGTTTTGTTGCGTTTTTACTAATTTTGGTATTTATACTTAAAATTTTAATGGCGTAAAGTGGCCGTTATTGTGAGTCGGTGTAATACTACATAGATATCATTGTATGGAAAACAAACTAAACTGCTAAACCAAAGAGGTAGGAGTATATAAACCAACCAAAGCTTAATGATTTCGACACTTTAGGTAGTTCGTCATTAAATCGAGTGACGTTACATGGAGTTTACATTGTAACTACATGTAAACTCCATGTAACGTCAGAGTAGATGAAAACTGAATAGGGATGTTGACATTTTTCAGAAATGTTTTTTTTAAATCATTTATAAATATCTAACGGAGGCCTAAATATTATTAACTTTTGCTTAAATACTTCTAATGCCTATAAAATCTTGCATTTTATAATGCATTTTAAATTTCGTTCCAAAACGCTAACACTTGTCACGTGACGTCATATGTTTGTAAACATCGTAAAAGTGATAAAATGATTCTAGTTGTCGTTAATAAAAAATGGCTTCTAAGTTTTATAAGTGTTGTACGGTGCCTATGTGTGTGTACACTGTCAAAACGCCTGAAAAATTGTTTTTACAATATGTACTGCGTACGGAAAATGTTGTATAAAAGTACGTCAACATTCTTCCGCTTTCGCTAAAAAGGAACTGGTGACGTCATTTCCGTTTATTATCACGTGACCTATTTTAAATTTTGTTGCATTTTATTTATAAAATATTAATTTAATCATATAAAAATAAGGGAAAACAATGTATTTTTTCAGAATTCTATCATATAAACTACCAATTAACATCAAAATTATATTTTTATATGAATACTGTCAACATCCCTATTCCAAAATCCTTTCGTTTTAATTAAATCATTACTGGTGCGTGAGCGAAGTCGCGGGCACAGTTAGTATATTAGTAGTAGTATTATAGTAGTATAGTCTGGATAAAACAGCTCGTGATTTTCTCTTCTAATTACACACTAAACGTAGTGATTACATTCTCTTGGTTACACCCATATTTCATTACAGCACCTGGCAGACGTCGATTCAATTCTCCTGCCTACTTTTATTACGGTAGGATATCCACATATGCTTGCCACAATAAGAATGTATAAGATGTATGAGTTTCTAGATGTTCACTTGAAAATATGTTTTCTTTACTTGAGAAATGCAAACGATTTTATGCAAACCAAAATTTTTGAAGTACATATCCGTTATCATTCGCGTAAAAATGTTAATAAAAATGTAATAACATTTTACGACGACGATCCTATAATAACACTCAGGCAGTCTGCCTGTGGTGATAAAAATAATGTTAAAAAATATGTAGAGAATTATAAATACAAACAATAGAAATTTATATTATATAATAATAAATTTCATTGTCACGCCTGCAGAAGCCCCGATGTGGAGACTCTACAATGATTATTTTGGTGAGTTTCGTCGTTTATTAAATTATCAAAACGTATCTCACTGAACACAAAGCGCTTCATGCCATTACACACATGAGAGCAGTAAAAGATTTCATCTAAATCGGTTCCGCTTTAAAATTCACTTGCAGTTGTGGCCTGTTTTTTGATATCGCAGGGAAATCCTCGGGTTGGTTCCTGACCCTATATAGGAGACAATCGCCGTCCAGGACTCGTTAGCACCGTGATGCTCGGTGATGACGCTCGGCAGAGACAAGTACCCTCCGATGACTGATGTCAGATTGTGACGCAGCGCCGCCCATCTCGGGGACGAAATCCCAAAACACGCACTCGTAGTGCTTCTCGCTAGCCCTGCAGCCTGCAGGAGGCTTCAGGGCTGCCAGATACCTACATGTCCGGGGATCTCAGCATTTTTATGGCATAAGGAGGCAAACAAGCAGTCGTAGCCTTTTGGTGACTATCCCCTCCAATGGGCCACCGGGAACTCACAAACGCCGGTATTATTTGAGCGAGTGGGTCCACCCCGGTCGGGCCGGCCCAATTTTACCCATGACTTCCTGCCAGACGGGGGCCATATTGTTCTTCTATTGGACATGGCATTACATTTATACGTAATAATATTGAAGTAGATAAGAATAGGTTGTAATACTTACTATATCTATACTGTACCTACTTATACTATGACGAACAGATGAGAATCATAGAAGAGGTTGGCGGCGGCACATGGATTACCAGGATTCGTTTTTTAAAACGGATCACACTTCACGTTCGACTGCTGCTCGGTCACTTATCAGATCTTCTCCTACATCTTTGAGAAAAGAAAAATCAACAAAAATGACTAAGGCAAAAACAACTAAAACTCAACAAACAACACCGAGGTCACAGACAACTCGGCGACAAATACCAACGCAGGTCACCACTAAAACAGGTATTTTAGTCATAGTGCAAAACTTCTAATATTGTCTTATAATTATTATACATTATATTTGATAATTACCTAATTACATTAACAACTCTATTTATATCTCCTCGTGTTTTGACTCGCCCAAAAATTGTAAGGAAGCCGCATGGGATCGCAGAAAATTTTGCCACTTCATTATGAAGATGGCACCTGATGATGATGATGATGATGAAAATTGTAAAAACAATCATCTGAAATATTGACATGTCCTATTATGTTTTTATATTTCAGTCATATTGACATGTCCTCTTAGAATAATTTTACACTATAGAAACCTAGTCCGCGCGGCCATTTTGAAGCAACTCACATGGAGCCTTAGAATAATTACACTAATAACTAATAAGTATAGAAGGTCAGTCTTCACTCTTCATACAAGCGCGCTGTCAAAAATGAAGCACTAAATTGATTCAATGTTGCCAGTAGTTGCCAGTTATTTATTATGTATAATTATTATATTACAAGAATTTTTATTTATATGAAACGAAGAAAATATAACAGTAATTAGTTAAATATACATTTTTATATTTATTTTTTATTGGCATGAAACACAGTTGTAATGTAAAGTTGTTATACATATTACTATTTAAACTTATAACTTGTAATATAAACGCGAAAGTTTGTATGTATGAACGTATGAATGTTTGTTACTGTTTTACTGGTTTTTTTTTTCAAATCAATTTTTTTTATTCAAAATAGTACCAATACAGCCGGTTCCAAAGTAAGCCCACAGAGAAGAACCGGCGAAACAAACTCGGGGGAACTAATCTTTTCAAATAATATATATTATATAACAATTTTAACATCTTATCCTGAAATGCCCGGGAGGAACGCCTTCCCAGGGTGTGGTATCTTCCATGAAATCTTTTATTTTATAATATCCTTTACCACACAAACGCTCTTTAACAACTTTTTTGATTTTTTTTATGGAGACCTTTTGAACGTTTTCTGGGATCCTATTGTAAAAGCGTATACAGTTGCCTTTAAAAGAATTGCTTACTTTCGAAAGTCTAATCATTGGTGCATGTAACCTGTGTCTATTACGTGTATATATATAATAATATCACTTTTCTTACAAAATTCATGTATGTTTTTCCGGACATACAGTAAATTTTCTAAGATGTATTGAGAGGCGACAGTCAGAATTCCTATTTCGTTAAATTCTTTATTTGTATTTGATATCGTTAAATCATACAAACACATTAAATTCGAGAACGTGTCACGTACCTACGTAAATATCAGTAGCAACTGTTTTAAATTTATTCAGTAGGGGGAAAATAATCAGTAAAAGTATTTTCACAATCGGGCAATACTGAGCATTGAAAAAAATTGTATTTATTTAAACCTAATTAATTACAAGATACTACGCAATATTGAAAGATTTCCTGTGAAAAGTGATGTTATTACATTTATTTTGATATTCAGATGTATTGTCACACAATTTAACTGCACAAATCGTCATAATTATTTATTTTACGGAGACACGTTTGGCGCGGTTTGTCATTTTATTTTTTTTATTTTATTTTACAATTTTTGGGAAACTTACAGCTAACATTATCAATAATATACATTATAACTATAGAAGGCCATTGACAAGTTTCCACGTTTAACAATAACTTAACGATAGTATTGTGTTGAACAAGTAGAAAACGAAAAGATTAAACAATGTTAATAAATAAGCTATAAAGAAAAAAAAAAAAAAGTGTGAATACAAAGCCTTGTGACAACAGGTTTTAGACTTTCAATTTAAAATTTTAACGAAAAAAACGTTTGTTTAATAACTTCTTCAATTCAACAAGACTAGTATGATACAAATCAACATCATACTCGCTGGAAATTGAGTTTAAAGACTTACAAGCACGAACAGTAAATGAATTCTTTCTATAATTTGTGGATGCAAATGGTACGTGTAAAAGCATATGTTTGTTTCTGCGTGTGTGATATGGTACATGTAATCCCACTTTAGCTAAAAGCTCAGGGCTATCCAGTAATCCATTCAACAATTTAAAAATGTAAGTTACATCGGTTATTTGCCTGCGCTGATACAGAGGAAGGATATGAAGCCGCCTACATCTTGATTCGTAACTACTGTCCAATATGTGACATTTAAATTGTAGATGGCGAAGAAAACGTTTTTGTATTCTCTCTATTCGATTTATGTATGTAGAGTAAACGGGATTCCAAACTACGGACGCATATTCGAGGTGGCTGCGCACAAATACACAATACAGTATTTTTAATGTTTTTACATTCTTAAATTCCGAAGATAGTCTCATAACAAAGCCTAGAGCCTTTGAAGCTTTAGAAACAATCGTGTCTATGTGGTTATCAAACCGTAATTTAGAGTCAAAGATGACACCCAAGTCTCTTATAGCAGCAACTCGGGTTAAAGCCGATCCCTTCAGAAAGTAGTTGGTTGCTAGTGGTGTTAAACTACGTGTAAAAGTACAGACACAGCATTTGTTGACGTTTAAGTCAAGCTTATTAAGCTGACAGTATGCTTCAAATGTCTGAAGGTCTAGTTGCAAATGATATGCGTCTATTTGAGTGCGAATAGGATAAAAAAAATTCATATCGTCAGCATATAATAGAATCTTAGAACGATTAAAACAATGCGAGATATCATTTATAAATATATTAAACAACAGAGGACCCAGAATCGAGCCCTGAGGGATACCTGAGGGTATAATTAATAAAGTTGATGACGTGTATCCGTTAAGAACCACTGTTTGACATCTGTTCGAGATATATGACGAAAACCACCTATATAAATTTCCTCGGATACCTACCATCTGTAGCTTACGTAATAGCATTTTATGATCAATTCTATCAAATGCCTTACTGTAATCTGTGTAGATCACATCTACTTGATAACCTGTGGACATATGTTCAGTTAAAAAATCACTGCACAGAAGAAGATTAGAAGTAGTTGATCTATCCTTAACGAAACCGTGTTGTTGTTCAATTAGAATACTCTTGATTTGAGCATATACCTGCTTGTACACAATCCTTTCGAAAACCTTAGCAAAGATACACAATTTGGAAATCGGTCTGTAGTTTTCCACTAAATTTTTTGGCCCTTTCTTATGTATTGGCGTTACAAATGCAGATTTCCAAATATCAGGCACTGTACCAGTGTCCAACGACAGTCTGAACAATAACGCCAATGGGATTTTTAAGGTCTTTGCACAAGAAACTATAAACAATGGGGGAATATGATCGGGTCCTGCGGATTTACTCAGATCTAAACGTTTAAGGAGTTGAAACACCACATTATCAAGTATTTCAATGTTGGCTATATCTACGACGACCTCTGATGAGGATGAAAGATCTGGAGAGATTGTATCGCATGAAGACGGTTGCTGAAAATTTGATTGAAAATATTCAGCAAACTTATTGCATATTGACTCACCAGAACTCACTGAGTCACCAGCATAGGACATAACAGATGGGTAAACTGTTGATTGTTTTTTATTTTTAATAAATGACCAAAATGATTTTGGATTAAGGGCAATATTGTTTTCAATTTTCGCTATGTAAGTTTGATAACATTCTTTTTCAATAATCTTTGCACGTTCTCTTAACAAATTAAATGTATTTAAATCAGTAATATTTTTATATTTCTTATATTTTAAATGAAATTTATGTTTCTCTTTTAGTAACTTTATCAAAGATGTGTTATACCAGGAAGGATATTTGCGATTAGCTTTAAAGATTTTCGTTGGGACATAAGAATCTCGTAACTTGTAAAGTATCCGGTAAAAATGTTCTACAGCCACATCGACGTGGTTGCTAGAAAAAGTTTTAGGCCAGTCGACTTCACTTAGCTTATCATTAATAGCATTATAGTCCGCTTTATCGTACATGTACTTAATTCGTGGAGTAGTGCTTAGAGGCTTAAAGTCGGTGAAACGAGTGGTCACAATTAGGGCAGGGTGATTTGGGTCCTCGTCCACTAATGGGTCAAGGCAGGCTTCAACTGTTACCTCACAATTTGAGAACACTAGATCTAGGTGTCTGTCGTGAGAATTTTTTAAGTGGTTATACTGCTCCACGTTACAGAATTTTAAGTTATCAAAGAAGGTAATCTGGTGCCACCCACTAATATTAGTGGGGTACAAGTATGATTCCCCAGGTTGACGAGACCATGTTAAATAGGGCATATTAAAGTCACCCAATATGAGTAGACTGTCGTTTGGTCGGCTGGACGAGTTAACTGTCAATTTTTCCGAAAAATTTACTAATTGTTCCCCTAAAGAATAGCCGTGATTTTCTCCAATGATGTAGGTACACAGTGCATATATATAATTTATGAGTGGCCTGTGAGCTCCTTAAAGTTAATATAACCCACAAATCTTCTGCCAATGAGCACCAGTCATTACATCCATCCGTTATCAAGTTCTTTTTGACAGCAATAAGCACACCTCCACCCCTCGACTGACCCGTCCGAGAATAATCTCTGTCTCGTCGCCATACTAAGTAACGATCGTCAAAAATCTCGGAGTCATTTAAACCATCGATAAGCCATGTTTCTGTTAATGTAATAACATCAAAAGAGTTCTGTAAAACATTTCTAAAAAACGTATGTGTTTTAGTGCGCAGACCCCTTACATTTTGGTGGTAAATCCTTAACGTAGTCATTTAAAATCCGTATCCGGCAACCACAGTGTAATCCAAAATGTGTTGTGTAGTATAAAAATAACAATATAACATGATGATCGATAAAGAAGTAGGTATTTTAAAATATACTTTGTTATAACATAGTGTCCCCATGTGATAAATTAAACATCGGGACATAAAATCTAAGATATCACTGTCAAGACATATACATACATACATAATATTATAAGTAATATAATACACGCACATATACATATTTAAGCCCCATTTATATCTTAAGCCGTAAATATAACTAACCATAGCGAGTTCGCCGATGTTTTTATAATTATTGTTATATAATAAACGGCTATAAACAAACAATAGAAATCTATAACCATAACCCACCACAGCATCACGCAAGCATAAACATAAGTCCCATTTGTATCTTAAGCTGTAAATATAACTAAACATACCGAATTCGCCGATGTTTTTATAATTATTATTATGTAATAAACAGTTAGAGATAAACCATAGCAATCTGTAATCATATCCCACCGCAGCATCACGCAAGCATAAACACTGATCAATATGAAATTGTAATGTTTGATTAGAAACTGTCATAGCAATAATAATATTATGATAATAATATACTAATGAGAGTAGTTTTTTATTAAAAACGCAACAAAAGCTGGTGTTCCAAAGAAATAATGTTCCCGTATTAGCCAGTGTTAATGTATAAATCAACAATTGAATGTTTACAATCATAATATTGTATGTATAATATTTAATATATATATTTTCTTCGCATACGCGTACCACATAAACAAATTCACAAGTTATTAAGCGCATGGAATATGAGATTTTACTGTATAAACAACAAGTATGACAATGTAACTTACGACATATTAAAAACAAAGTAAAAAATGAGTAACTGAGGGTAGTCAAATGCATCAGTACGTTGGTAGGGTCTAACATGTCCTTGAGTGTCCGGCGAACAAAAGAATTCGTTCGGTGCGTATAAATGTCTATACCGCTTCTCAAACTTTTTGACATTAATACTTTTGATTTTAGTTTGCTATTTTGAGTAGGTCTAACTCTGATTTTATAAAAAAGGCTCGCGATTCAGAGTTTTTTCTGATCCAGATTTTAGAGTATTTGACCCAAACATACATAAATCCTTTTTCTTTGGCCAGCATCTTTGTTTTATTTAATAGCAATTTATTATCTAGTGTTAAATGATCATTTATAAATATTTTGCCATCTCCTTGAAGTTGCAGATCCTTTGGAGTAAGTGATTTGTGTGACCGGGCGGAAGCCACAAAGTTATCTCTTATATAGCGATTATTGAAACTGACAATAATATTTTTACTATCCTTACTTTTGTCATTTCTTGTTGGTATCCTAGATATATAATTTATTTGGCTATTTGAAATGTTACAGTTCACCACAGATCCAATTTTAATGACAATATCTAATAAATTTTCTGAGCTTTTCTGTGGGACACCTTTTATTTCTATATTATTCATGCGTGCACGCTGTTCGTTATCTTTTAAAGTCGATTCCATTTGATCCACTCGTTTCTTCAAGGAGATTAGCTCGGACCTGTCATTTTCTAGCAGCTCTAATCGTGCTTCCATGTCCGAAAATTTATCGGAAAAGGCCTTGATAGTTTCATGAGCGTAGTCCACAGACGATTTTAGATCTTGAATTTCTGATTTGATGGATTTCATGTCTTCAGCCAAAGTATTTAAGATGGACATTCGTTTTGACATCTTCTTAATCTCGCTGTACAAGCTATCAAGATCTGTAGTCTTGGTGAGTGACGGCGAAGACAGAACTTGTTGTCCGACATTTTGAGTACTGCCTTTACAGCCCAGGCACTTCCAATTAGATTTCCTGTCACCTAGCTTTCTGTAACCTACTTCAGTTATGCCTGCACAGTTAAAATCAAAACAACGCGAACATGCACTGCATTGCGCCACATCCCGACTTTCTGAGTTACAACCAGCACATCTGAACATGATGGAAGCAAAATGAACTCTGATTTTTTCTTTGGAACACGAACGTACGATCGCTACGATGTCACAACACTGAATGTCATAGAATACTACGGAACTTCCCGGCGCTTGGGGCAAAAATGGCTCCATGTGAGTTGCTTCAAAATGGTCGCGTGGACTAGGTTTCTATAGTGCAATTATTCTAAGCATGTCCTATTATGTTTTTATATTTCAGTCAACAGGCAACAGTCATCTGTCAAATCTACTACACGCAACATTATAATATCGCAAATCGCCTCAGAAGTTTACGTCGAACTGAAGGATCTACGCGGTCGATCAAGCATTTCAAATTTTTTTAAACGATCGAAAAACGCAACGCGAAGGATTAAGGATCATACAATGTCCCTGAGAATATATTTGGAGCGCAGCAAGCGTTACCCCACGCCGCTGCCGGATAATAACCTCTTTTGTTATACCAACCCTAAAAATGCTCTGTGCCGTACATTTATATGAATAGCGTTGTACGTCTTTGGGACGGTCTATCAGAACAGTAGGTGAGCCATCTGCTCACCTACTGTTCCGATTGAGCTTAAAGGCCAAAAAATCACTCCTTAACGTCTTGAACACGAGAATAAAACGTTTCGCCGTACTCCTGACGCCAAGCCACTTTTTCTATCAATTGAGCAAGGGTAAACTCACTCATATAATTATGTGATAAAACGGAATTGTAAATGAAAACAAAAGTTAATCTTAATAAATTTATATTATTTTAAGGAGGAACGAAAATCAGTCTTTTATTTACCTTATTAGTAACAGATATTTTCAATTTTAATCACCATAGAATTATAACGCATAGAAGGTTTAAGTTGTGTACAAAATAGCTATCCAAAATTGAAGCAAAAACCAATTAAATGCCGGCGTAAGTTACATGTATTAAGTATTTACGCTCGGCGACACGCACACATGTCTATAAGTAATGTTGCCAGCGGCATCAGATTTTCCCTAAAATGTATGAAAATTGAAACCTATGTACATAAAATATACACCTTAATAATATGCCCCGAATTTTAAAAGTTGTAGAATAAAAGTTTTTAATTATTATGTATGTATTTTTTTTGTAAGTATGTAATGTACCTTATACTCTCTTCCAATAAACAATAATAATATTAGTCAACCTGGGATCGATTATTTTGATACTCTGACGCCGATAATAGATACGCAATAAGTCATTTTTTTATGATTGTCATTGTGCTTATATTATGTCGATCATTACCTTCACACCATGTATGAATATGTGGAAATGGTACTTGACATTTTTTGTTCCTCTCTGTGTACTCTATCCATACCACTTTTATTTTGCGCGGCAATTTCGAAAATAAATCAAGATGGCGGCGGGCCGTGGATATCAGATCGGTTCTATGCCCTTTAATATGCTTTCATTAATAAATTCAGAATTATTCAGATCTGCCTCAGGATTCCGGGTTGAAATCTGATATTCGATGTAAAGTAGAAGATGTACATGTGTATATACCGCATCGTATATATATAAGGTTTCACAAAATCAATTATGGAAACTTTGGGCACGTGATCTACTGCTTGTGTAAAGACGTTTAGGCAAAAAAAATTTTGAAATTCGAAAAAAAATTAAAATTAATAAATAGAAAATTGCAAGAAATGAAACCTATTGCATTAAATCGCCCGCCCGCAATTCATAAACACAGGAAAGGTATATAAAATTAAATTATATTGCAAGAAATTCAATCTATTGCATTAAATCGCCAGCGACCACGGCCGTTGTGGTCGCGGCGAAAACGTCATCGATGACGTCATGACTTACGCTCGCGCGGAGCTCACGACGACCCATGTCAAGAGTTATATAAATAAATAACTAATATTAGATATTCGGCTCAAATCCTCGTATTATTAGCATTGCTGTCGACTGTCAAAATCACACTAAACGTAGTAGGTACATAATATATACCTGTGTATGATACCATTATGTTTTGCCTACTTTAAGGCAAAACGCTAAATATAAAAAAAACATGACAAGCTAAAACATTACACATATTATTATGTTTTTATTGGTATTTTTTGTTTTGACAAATTATTTTATACTGTGCCCGAATGTTTGAGATTCTTTATTGCGTATCTTATATCTTTAAATTAGCAATTCTTGTATATATATATACTAGCTGTTGCCCGCAGCTTTGCCCGCGTTAACTTTTAAAATTTGAGGGGTTGACCACCCTTATCACTTAGGGGTATGAAAAATAGATAGCAGCCGATTCTCAGACCTACTGAATACGCATATAAAATTTGGTAAAAATCGGTAAAGCCGTTTCGGAGGAGTACGGTAACTAACATTGTGACATGGAAATTTTATATATAAGATATTAAAATAACAGCTTTTCATTGAATACATACGGATGTGTACATGGTACATATACCAAAGTAGCCTTTTTTACAATATTTGTCTGTCTGTTTGTTCCGGATAATCTCTGAAACGGCTGGGCAGATTTTGATTGGACTTTCACTGGCAGATAGCTGATGTTATAAGGAGTAACGTAGGCTATAAAAATAATCATCGCCAATCCGCGTACGGCTGTAAATCTAAGTTAACGCGGGCGAAGCTGCGGGCAACAGCTAGTAAATAATAAAATAAAGTCGATAAATATGAAACAATAAAAATTAGCATAAACATCTGGACTTTTGACATAAAATTCTCAAAAGTCTTACTATAAAAATAAGAGTACTGGAAAGGAAAGGAGGAAAGGAAGAAAATCAGAGTATAGAAAATTAGTGATAAAAATAATTAAAATGCACATCCATTAAACTGATTTTATCACTAATTTTCTATATATAAAAATAGTTAAAATAGATATGATTTATTTACATACTATAGGTTAAAAATTGGCATAAAAAATTAACTAAAAACTATATTTATATGAACACGTATTTTTTTTTATTTTTTTTATATAGAAACGTACGTAACGGCACAGTTACTGCATCAAATTACACATGCGTTGGTTGCTCTTCCATTGTTTTTGTGAATGGTATAACAGCAGATGGACATGGCATGGGTTTATTTATCTCTTCAGTAGCTCCAAGCTGAAATATGAAAAAAAAACTATTTTTTTTTCCTTAAAGTACGATTATTTTTTATAATAACATATCTTTGTTGTGGACAATAAAATATTTTTCTTTCCATTCTTTCTTTAAAGAATGGAAGTCAAAATGATTCAATTTAGCATGAATATAGACTTATCCCATCAACATAAGAGAAAGTAATTTGTCCAAAAACCACATACTTACGTAGTTAAATATTTATTTAGTTAATACTCACCTTAGCAACTGGAAAAACATCAGGGTGTATGTAAGTATACCTTCCTTTTTTTAAGATATTTAAGTTTTGTATCAAAGTGCAAACAGCAAATCTTTGAACACTTTTTTGGAATCCAGTCATTTCGACCAGAGGCAAAATCCATTTCTTCCGAATGTCAGGATTAACTGAAACTGTGATGTAAGATTAAATTATGAGTAACAATTTATAATTGAGAAATTGGTAACTTAAGGTATTTGTGCAGGACGACTCAATCGATCACGTAACTAACTAATTATAATATGTACATAGTCATTGTTCTAATTGTAATATGTAAATACTAACTACTAATTGTTACTAAGATAAGGATAGGCCAGTATATAGTTTGATAGGTTTAATATGAAAACTTTGTGTCATGTAATTGACTCGCCCCAACTCGGTTGTACGCCAACCGAGTTTACCTCATAGCTTGCTGTCACTTTCGTTTTACGTAAGAGTGAGAAAGATGCAATATGTTGTGTTTTTTAAATATCTAATTAGAATGTTTTAATTATGTTTTTTAGTTAGAATTAATGTCTATTTAGATTCCTATAAGCATTAGCAATGTTAATTTAATTAGAAAATAAGAGAAAATGACTTGTAAAGTTTAAACAATGTTAGAAAGGATAGGATATAGGTTAGAGTGAGAGGGAAATAAAGTGATCTCTGATTGGTCAATCTAATAGTATGCTTTACGGCAAGATTTGTATAAATATCTCGCTGAATTTGCACTAATCAGTTCAGTATTCGGCTACCAGTAATAGTGAAAACTTGTAAAGAAATACTAAGAAGAGGAATAAAGGAAAAATTCTGAAGAAATTATTGTTTCAATTCTCCAATCCCAGCAACAAGTGTACATAGCGTACATTTATGGTCCTTCGGTCGCCGGATAATTGAGAAGAAAGTGCGAAGAATTTTTCCTCAAGAAAGTGATACGGTGAAGATTTTATCAAGAAAGTGAACATGCCGGTCACTCGCAAAACACACCAGTCAAAAGAAGCGCAACAGTCTGCGTCAGAAACTGAACATACGACCTCCGAAACTACCGATTCATATCGAACCCAAACGTCCGGCGATACTGCCACCTCCGGTACCACTGGCACTACTGATACCACGCAGACCGATACCACTGATCGGACCACCGCTCAGTCGGGTAGTACCGAGGCTACGATCCCGAACGTTAACGAAACTACTGGTAGACCGGATACTGAATCTCAAGCTCTCGCCCCCCCGCGCCCCTCGACTACTGCCAGTCGGGACGCACCGCCGTCAGTGCAAAGAGCCAATACTGTTATCGCTTGCCTACCTGAAGCCGGCAAGCATGAAGAAAGGAAACGTGCCGCCTCCGTCAAGTCAACGAAGGCCTACAAAATAGCGAAAGCAAAATAGGAGTTAGCGCGCCTGCAAGTCGAATTAGCCGCTGCTCGCCTCGCCGTATTGGAAGCGGACTCGGATGAAGAAAACGATGACGTCGTCTCCGTGTGTTCGAAAATAGAAGCCAACACACGAATCAATACCTGGCTACAAGGTCAGTCAGAATCGCCGGTATTAGCCATCAGCAACGAACCTCATCAACTTGCCACCACAGAAGAAAGGATACCAAGACAACCAAGTATCACAGAAGACAGAAGAATGGAAGAACCTGTCACTGTGGCAAGAGAAAGAAGTCCAGAACCGCCGAACGCGATTAAGGAAAAGAAGTTGAAGCCACCAGTCCTCGTCGAAGAGAAGACGACCAGATATCCTCAGTCAGAGCTCTCTCAATTGACTGAAGCCATAACACTCGCCGTCAAGTCAGCGCGCCCAAGACTTATGGAGCTACCGGTCTTCAACGGAGCGCATCAAGAATGGCTTCACTTCAAAGCAGGTTACGAAGAAACCGAAAAGCTCTACTCGAAGACAGAGAATATCAACAGACTTCGAAGAAACCTAAAAGGGAAAGCCAAGGAAGCCGTCGAAGGTCTACTTATCACGAACGCCAACCCAGCCGACATTATGAAGACTCTGGAATCAAGATTCGGAAGACCAGAATCAATCGCTATGATGGAAATAGACACACTTCGAACATTACCACGTCTCTCCGAGTCACCAAGGGACATCTGTATATTCTCGACTAAGGTGACAAACGCCGTGCCTACACTACAAGCATTGAACTGCGTCTACTATCTCTACAACCCGGAAATCGCCAGGGCCATGGTAGATAAACTGACACCGACACTTCGATACAGATACTTCGACTACTCTGCCACACTACCTAAAGAAGAGCCGGCACTACTGAAGTTCGACAAGTTCATGAAAAGAGAAGCGGAGCTGTGCGGACCCTTCGCACAACCGGAACAAGTGGGTTCACAGCCGCAGCCCACCACACCGAGACGTCATCAACGAGTGAACCATGTCACCGAGAAACCAACCATCAAATGCTTCATATGTGAAGGCACGGGACATTCAATAACGGACTGCGAGAAGTTCAAGGCAGAGGATGTTCAGGGAAGATGGGATATCGCAAAAAACCGTCGTCTATGTTTCAGATGCCTACGGTATAGAAACAAGAACCATTCTTGTCGACAACGAACATGTGGTATCGACAACTGTAAATATTATCATCATCGAATGCTGCATGTCTCGAGGAATAATGAAAGGACAGAAGAGGACCACAGGTCATCTGAAGCAATCAACTCTGCCTGGACTACAACCACAAGACAGTCCTACTTGAAGATCATCCCAATCACAGCGTCGGGACCGGCGGGAGCAACAGACACATACGCTCTACTAGACGATGGGTCTACGGTGACACTCATCGACGAGAACCTAGCTCACCGCATCGGCGCCAGAGGACCCATCGACCCGCTCCGCATCGAAGCCATCAACGAGATGAAGACCTCCGAAAATAAGTCAAGAAGAGTCAATATCACATTAAGGGGAGTGAATGAACATGAAGAAAGAATTCAAGCTAGAACAGTCAAGAATCTTCATGTGGCTACTCAAAGGGTTTCAAAAGAAAAGATTGAAGAATGTCAACACCTTCAAGACATCAGCGAGTTCATCACATATACACATGCGAAGCCCGAAATACTAGTTGGACAAGACAACTGGCATCTTCTTCTCACTTCAAGAGTCAAGAAAGGAAGCAGACAACAACCGGTGGCGTCGCTCACTCCGCTCGGATGGGTACTTCACGGAAGCCACACGAAAGACTCAAGCAACAACATCAACTACATTCATCACCTGAGAGAAGATCATGTTGAAGACACCCTTGAAGACATGATGAAACAGTACTTCGCGATGGACTCACTATACATCAATCCGAAGAAACCGACAACAGATCCAGAAGAGCAAGCGTTACGAGTTCTTGAAAAGAATACAGTCCACACGAAGACAGGAAGATACGAAACGTCACTCTTATGGAAGACAGAAGACATCAACCTCCCTAACAACTATGAAAACTCGTTGAAGCGCCTATACAACATCGAAAAGAAACTCGATCGGGATCCCAGACTAAAACAAAAATATACAGAACAGATGGAAGCACTCATCATCAAGGGATACGCGGAGCCAGCCCCGAAGACAAAGACAGTGAATAAAACGTGGTACTTACCACACTTCGGAGTGGTCAACCCTTTGAAGCCAGATAAGCTCCGAGTGGTCCATGATGCAGCAGCCAAGACTAGGGGAGTCTCGCTCAACGACCAACTCCTCAAAGGACCGGATCTACTACAATCATTACCAGGGGTCGTCATGCGGTTCAGACAACATACCGTCGCTGTGACTGCGGACATCAAAGAAATGTTTATGCAAGTGAAGCTTCGAGAACAAGACAGGGATGCCTTGCGGTACTTATGGCGAAAGGATAGAAGAGATAGTCAGCCACCGGATGAATACCGAATGACGTCACTCATCTTCGGCGCATCTAGTTCACCGGCAACGGCGATCTTCGTGAAGAATTTGAACGCAAAGAAATATGAAGAAACTCATCCAGAAGCCGCAAGAGCCATAGTAAAGAAGCATTACGTTGACGACTATCTGGATAGCTTCAAAACCTTAGAAGAAGCTATACGCATCACAACCGAGGTCAAGAACATACATAAGGAAGCGAACTTCGAACTCAAACAATGGAAGTCGAACTCGCCTAGCCTTCTCGAGGCCATAGGGGAAAACGGAACCGGAAGGTCAAGAAGATATCGAACTATACAAGACAGAAGATAAAGTCGAGAGAGTACTGGGACTCATCTGGAAGCCAGACAGGGACGAGTTCACCTTCAATCTCAACCTGACTCGAATACCGTCATCACTGTTTCAAGGGAAGAAACCAACCAAGAGAGAGGCTTTAAGGGTTGTCATGTCTCTATTCGACCCACTCGGTTTCGCCTCCCCGGTCACTATCAAGGCCAAACAAATCCTACAAGAAGTATGGCGACGCGGAACATCATGGGATAACGAGATTGATGAGGACCTCTCAGAAGATTGGCAGAACTGGCTACTCCATCTGAGGAATCTCTCGAACGTGGCTATACCAAGATGCTACCTGGGCTACAGCGACGCCGTGTCACTTCAACTACATATCTTCACCGACGCAAGCGAATCCGCATACTCTACAGCACTGTTCTGGAGAACAGTAGCCCCGAACGGTCAAGTCAATGTGTCACTCGTCATGGCCAAAGCAAGAGTATCCCCGTTGAAGGTCACCTCAATACCAAGATTAGAGCTACAAGCCGCCGTAATGGGAGCCAGACTCGCAGAAGCCACCATAGAAGAACACGAAAGGAAACCAGATTCGAAGACGTTCTGGACTGACAGCAGAACGGTACTTACCTGGATCAAGACAGGGTCTCGCTCATACAAGCCATACGTTGCGCACCGCCTAGCAGCCATAGATGAATGCTCTACAGTAAACGAGTGGAGATGGGTTCCGACCAAGCTCAATATCGCCGATGACGCCACAAGAAATGTACCACCGTCATTCGACACCAACCACAGGTGGTACAAAGGTCCAGAGTTTCTCTATGAACCCGAAGAGTCATGGCCAACAGAACAATCTTGCAGTGCAATTACAGAAGAAACCGGAGAAGAAAGAATCCATCACATCTCAGTCGACGAAACTCCGAGACTCGCAGAAGCCTTACCCGAGGTATCCCGCTTCTCCAACTGGGATAGATTACGTTATACAACAGCTAGAGTACTTCAGTTTCTTCAACTCTGCCGGCCCACGAAAGAAACCGTTCACTATAAGAGAAACTCGAAGAACATCGAAACGGATCCCATCTGGAAAAACATACGTAACAAAAAGAAAGGAATTATACCACGACAAGAACAAAAGAAAGAAGAAAGAAAATTCATTCCCATACCTGCGGAACTTCTTACACAAGCCGAAGAACTTCTGATGCGGTCATCTCAACAAGAAGCATTCACTCAAGAACTTCATGACATTCGAAGAGGGAAACCCATCAGCAAGGAGAGCAGACTTCATCAAATAAGTATATAATATCTGAACGGGGTCCTCAAGTTAAAAAGCCGCATCGCAGCCGTCAAGGAAGTACCGGAAGCATTAAGAAGTCCTGTAGTCATAGATGGCAACCATCCGACGGTGAAATTATGGATCAAGAATATCCATCATAAACTACACCACGCGGGCGTAGAAACAACTATCAACGAGTGTCGTCAACAATATTGGATTATACGCATACGCCCGATAACTCGTACTATCATAAGACAATGTCTACACTGTGGAATGAAGACACAAACGCCATCTTTCCCAAGAACCGGAGACTTACCTGCCTGTCGACTAGCTCACCATCAACGTCCGTTCACATTTACCGGGGTGGACTACTTCGGACCTCTCTCTGTCACCGTCGGACGTTCACATCAGAAGAGATACGTCGCCGTCTTCACATGTCTAACTACGAGGGCGATACATCTTGAAATAGCCGGATCGCTCAGCAGCAGTTCGGCGGTCATGGCGTTGAGAAGAATGATGGCCAGAAGAGGCTGTCCAACGGAAATCTGGTCAGACAACGGGACGAACCTGAAAGCGGCAGATAAAGAACTACGACGAGCGATCGACGAGGCAACGGCTGAAAAAGCAGCGAAGAGACAGATATCGTGGCGATTCATCCCCCCGGGAGCACCATTCATGGGCGGGGCATGGGAAAGAATGGTCAGGTCTGTCAAAACTAGCCTGACGTCAACCCTCCACGAACGCCATCCTACAGAAGAAGTACTCTCCACGCTACTGACAGAAGCCGAATATACCGTCAACAGTCGACCTCTCACACATGTATCGGTCGACCCTGAAGATCTGGAAGCGTTAACTCCCAACCACTTCCTGTTGGGAGGACCAGGAAGATTACCGACCTTTGCAAGATTCCCAGAAAAGGACATTATTTCGAAGTCCAACTGGCAAGCCGCACAGAAGTTAGCAGACACATTCTGGGAAAGGTGGTTACGTGAATATCTCCCCGTACTTCAGAACCGGCGGAGCCACATGGACGAGGGTCTTCGGTACGAATCGGGGATCTCGTACTGCTAGTCGATCCCAACTCACCGCGCAACGTATGGCTCAGAGGGAAAGTAATCGCAACATTCCCTGAACCCGACAACGTCGTAAGAACTGTCGACATCCAGACCAAGGGAGGAGTACTACGGCGACCGGTAAGGAAGCTGGTGATCCTGCCCATCGAGGAAGACGTCGTCCCGGCACCAGGAGAAGATGCGACGGAGTCACACGGCGGGAGGAATGTGCAGGACGACTCAATCGATCACGTAACTAACTAATTATAATATGTACATAGTCATTGTTCTAATTGTAATATGTAAATACTAACTACTAATTGTTACTAAGATAAGGATAGGCCAGTATATAGTTTGATAGGTTTAATATGAAAACTTTGTGTCATGTAATTGACTCGCCCCAACTCGGTTGTACGCCAACCGAGTTTACCTCATAGCTTGCTGTCACTTTCGTTTTACGTAAGAGTGAGAAAGATGCAATATGTTGTGTTTTTTAAATATCTAATTAGAATGTTTTAATTATGTTTTTTAGTTAGAATTAATGTCTATTTAGATTCCTATAAGCATTAGCAATGTTAATTTAATTAGAAAATAAGAGAAAATGACTTGTAAAGTTTAAACAATGTTAGAAAAAAGAAAAAATTCTGAAGAAATTATTGTTTCAATTCTCCAATCCCAGCAACAAGTGTACATAGCGTACAGTATTAATAGTAAATACAAATGAATATTTACATTATTTAAACTTTGTTTAATTTGAAATAAAACCTGCATTTTTGTAATTAATGTAAATATTCCTTCCCCCTTCCCCTTTTCTTCTTAAATATACTCCCTAGTGAGAAGGCAGGTGATGGGATAAATAAAGGAACATCTTTTTATCCCACCCTCTGTTCCTCACTTTCCAGGTGTGAACTATTTTCAGGGATAATTTTTCTTCCTTCCCCCTTTTTCCTAAAATATGAGTTAGCGGCAAAGGGGAGTAGAGGGAAGAGGGATTGATGGAGAGGGAACTCCATTCCTCTCCTACAACCTCTTTTTTACGTCACCTGTTGCGGAGTCCAGCCTCAATTTTGTAAAAAAATTTAAACTTATTTAAATTGAATCCTTAACCTATTCTAGAAGATTAAAAATGACGCAATTATTATCTAAATACTATTATAACCATTTATATATTAAGTGTAAGTAAGAATATTGTATAAAAAATAAACCTAATTTATATTTCTATAATATTTTTCTTATTTAAAAAAACCTCCCAAAAGTTATTTAAAACTATTACGATTTAAATAAAAATATCTCACTTTTAATTTAAGGATAGCTTTTGGAGATAAATTCAATCAAACAACACAATTCAAAATATTAATAACATACATTACTGGGAAAATGAAAAACATAATACTAGCAATTTTAACATTAAAGACGTCACAAAATCAATATTAATTATTACCTTTTTTTCAATTTAACTTATTAATTATAAACCAATGAAAGTATATATACATAAAGACTGATCACACATATCGTTATTCAACCACTATTAACCACAATATGAAATAAAATATGAACTTACGAGTGAAAAGTCAATTTTGGAATTTTCCGGTCACTATCACTTTTACAATTTATAACACTGCACCGAACCATTGTTAGGGTATTCCAGAATGTTTTTATTACCTTCTGTTTTTTAATTACCAATGAATTATTTTAATTACATTAGAAAATACTAAAATAGCACTTCACGACTCACTAGACGTTGTAAACAAATTACATATGTCAAAATTTGTGTAGCAACATATGTTGTTTGACCTTGAAAAAATCAGCACGCACTGAGAGATGCCAATAGTATAGTCTTGTCCTTGTTTTCCTTTAATTATTGTAATAAGCACATCTCTTTTATGTGGGAAGGAGTAAGCAATATCCAGCAGTCTATAGGATACTCAGTCTACGACTCGGGACCTAACTATGACAATATGTGAAATCTATACTAATATTATCACTTAACATCAGGTCTCTAAGGGACAAAAAATCTTTCAATGTTAAATAGGCCATTTATCGAGGAAGACTATAGGCACACGCTGCGACTAATAGTAGTTAAATTGAGTAAGTTAACGGTAGCGAAGCTGCAGGCAACAGCTAATACGTACATATAGTTAAAAATGTACAACAAAACATTTGTATATATATAAGATTTCCAACTGTACACAAAACTAGTATAAGTACAGTATGTATATTCAAGAAGACTTTAGGTTGTTTGTTAATTTATTATAATATTTTACTACTTTAATATTATATTTTACAAATTCATTAAAAATTTTACTACAAAGCTAGCACTTTTACACGAGATAGTTTTGTCCCTCTTTAGCAATGAGATATACTTGTTGTGTTTACCATGCAATATATATCTTTATACTTAAATTTGCACGCATTTTAATGAGACATGTTCGCACTTATGAACTATGATAAACGATTTCTTAATATCTAATAGAGACTTGCTATTTAATATTAACTCATTAGATTACAATGTATTTTTGTCATTTGGACTTCGCCAATAATATTATAGTCAAGATTTATAGAAGGATTTACATTATTATGGCGTTGCCTAAAATGCACTAAGTATCACTCACTATCTTGTTTAAACCCATTTTTTAATCTTTAACTATTGAATTACACAAGCTAAAGCATTATTACTTATTAGTGTCATATATAATATACAGTCATATCTAGTTATTCACGGTATCGTCACAGTACTATCGTCAGCAAATGAAGTAAAAGTATATTCTGTAATCCTTACTAATATTATAAATGCGAAAGTAACTCTGTCTGTCTGTCTCTTCTTCACGCCTAAACCGCTGAACAGATTTGGATGAAATTTGGCACAAAGATAGCTTGAAACCCGAGAAAGGACATAGGATAGATTTTATCCCGGAAATCCTACGGGAACGGGATTTATGCGGGTAAAACCCCGGGACTATATAGATAGTCCCCGGGTCACCACCACGGAACAGATTTGTGTGAAATTTGATATGAAGATACTTTGGAACTTAACGTAGGACTTAAAATAGTTTTTATCCTGAAAATCCCACGGGAACGGGAGTTGTGCAGCTAAAACGCCGGGACTGTGTATTTGTTAAACCACTAAACCGATTTGAGTGAAATTTGATATGGAGATAGTTTGAGACCCTAGGTAAGATATACGATGTATAGTGTAACAAGAAGTTTTTTAGATGTGTCAATAGATGGCGTTAACACAAAATGTAGATCACGCTATCCATTACAAGATGCGAATCCTTATGAGGATCGCACTTTTGTATTGCACGCGTTTTTAATGAAGTATTCATATATTAGTAATTTATCCAAAAATTATTTATTAATAGAATTCATTATATTATAAAAAAGAAATACTTATATGTATATAATAATGAAGCGGCTGAAAAAGCTAAAATATGCAAATACAGGGGTCTAGGCTCCGAATATGATTTTGTCCCATTCGGTGTCGAGACCTTTGGTCCGTGGGGTCCTAGCGCTTTAAGGCTCTTTAAGGAAATAACAAAAAGGTTAGTCGACATCACAGGAGACTAAAAGAGCTGGCAGCTACCTCGGACAAAGAATTAGTCTAGCAATTCAAAGGGGAAACGCTGTGAAAATCTTCGTAACCTTGCCTAAAGGGACTCCTTTTTATTAATATACTTAAGTTATTATATTTATATTTTTTAAGGTTTTTTAGTTTTAGGTTCTTTGTAATTGATATCCAATATGTTTTTATTTAATTATTTAATAATTTATAATTGCAATAAATGACAAAGTACTATTTATAAACAATGATAGGAACAATAATAAAATATATGAATAAAAAATATAACTTTTTCGTAGTTTTTTTGCTGGTAGTAGGTACTAATTTGAATTAAAATATTGATGTATCATAGGGTAGTTACGAATAATTTTGTATCGTTAGGACACAAAATAAATACTATAGGACGTCTGACACCTCAATCCTCCCATGAACATGGTTGCTGGAAAGTATCCGAAACGTCGGGCATTTAAAAATCTTAATAAACCGCGATAAAATCCGTAAAAGATAATAAAAAAAGTAAATATAATAAAAATGTACTACTAAATAAAATAAATATATTTTATAAAAACGTACTATCGAGCCTTACAGTGGAAGTAAATAGTATTCTTTAAATTATTATAGTTTGTAAATTGGAACCATTTTTTTTTAATGTCACATGGAGGCAACCGAGCAGTCTGAGCCGGAGGTGACTACCGACGCCCATACACATCGGCACAGCCAAAAGTTATGCAGATGCGTTGCCCTCCTTTTTCCTATACCTCCCAATGGGCCACCAGAAACTGACAAACCGCAGGAAACGCGACAGCATAGCTGTCACTTGACGCCGGTGTTATGTGAGTGAGAGGTACCACCACGGTTGTGCCGGCCCAATTCGGTTACAAAGCAGCATGGCTACTACTACTTTATTTGAATAATAAGATTTAAAACAATACTTCTTATATGCAGACGAAGTCGCGGTTAAAATCTATGAAATAATATACTGCACTTACATTAAGAAAAATCATTTTTGACCGTCTGTTTGTTCCGGTTAATCTCTGAAACGGCTAAGCCGATTTTGACGAGGCTTTTACTGCTAGCTATTTTAGATAGCCGACGTTATAAGGCGTAACTTTGGCCATAAAAATAATCATCATCAATCCGAACGGCTGTAAATCTAAGTAAACGCGGGCGAAGCTGCGGGCAACAGCTAGTTATGTACAAGATAAAAAAGGGTGTGCCCAACACATACCCTATGCCCGTGAGTAACTCTTAAACGGCCATAACTTCCTCTCTGTGGAATCTATGAACTCGCGTAAACACGAAAAAGTGAACCGTTCGGCAATCCGGCATAACAAATTCAAATGATTAAGTAAATCAAAAACAAACAATATGTAAAATCTTATTAGAGAACTATCTTACATCCGTACATGATTTTATATTGGTTTATTATTATATTAATAGTAAAGTGGCACCGACAGACGTTATCCTGTACGTTTTTTTTTTTAATATTTATTTTTTTGTGAATCTAAACCATTCTCGAACCCAATTGAACACACAAAAACTCATCAAGATCGGTCTAGCCGTTTAGGAGTTCCGTGACATACACACGTACAGAAGAACTATATATATCAATATGGGTATATCAGTCGTTGTCATATATTTCATTACCTTTTAATATTACAGAATAATATATTTTTATTCCTCAATACCGTGCAACAATTCACCAGCCTGTCCATCTACCAGGATGGGTCCTCACCCGCTCGTCCAACTCTTCACTTCCAAGTCTAAATGACTCGTGAAGAGTCTGAACGTGGTCCTGTAGCACTCATTCACCTCCGCGCATTTTCAGCCCACGCGGGCTGCATCATAAATTATTAAAATTCATACCTGATCATGACGTCACGATAATTAGTCGGGCGTTTCAGATGCTCCCGATCATCTTAGCGATATACTATATTATAATATAGCTGATGCTAGATCGGCGATTGACTTTCGCTACCACATGTCAAATTCATTGGTCCTGTAACTCAAGGTATCAAATTAATTTTTGCCGACAGCTGATGTCATTATGTCGCGGCGCTGCGAAAACTATTAACGTTATATTATATTAAAAGTGCTCATGACAAATCTCAAAAACGCGCGCGACACGCACAATTACAGTTAAACTTTCAAGCTCAAATATGGGTGGAATCCATATATTGTTGAAATTGCTACCATAGGACCTTAATCCTTATCAATTTACATTGCCTGCAAACAAGGTAGATTATCTTAGTGTAAATTGCACTTTAAATTATTCGGTTCAAATTTTTCGTTTAGAAGTTATAACGGGTATACATACGTACATTATCTAAGTATGAAAAATGTCACGATTTGGATAAACTGTTCCATGCCTAGTCTAACCTACGAACAATCCAAATGAAGTTTGGTATGGGCACAGTCCGAGACCCAGAAAAGGAGTCAGTATAGCTCCAAGCTATCACTCAAGTCCATTTTCTTTTCTCTCAACGGCATCACAACTTAACTCTGACAGACCCGACAGCGTCCTACAAAGATATTGGGTATCCAGCCCAAATCTCCAGAATGTCCGTAATCCGTATATAAAACGAATCAATGCTTGACTAGAGGACTTTGATTTCAGACTATGGGGATAGAATAATATTAAATTCCATAATTAAAATGTTTTTGACAATCTGAGATCTATAACTATTCATGGATCTTCGTTATCTGAGTTTTGAATAATAATAATTAAGTGAACTTACCTAGTCCACTCATATAATCCAGTGAAAATACCTTGTCCACTCATCATAATCCAGTGAACAGCGCATTCCGTCATTAAAAAACCTCAACCCAAAAAATATAATATACGAGATATTATAAATAGTAATCAGGGCAATCGAAGGAATCCTTTTAGTTAATTATATCAGCAACTCTTTCACTGAAACCTTATTAATACAGTGGTTCACTCCACAGCGACCTAATCTACTCAGTGGTTCACTCCACAGCAACTTAATCTAATCAGTGGTTCACTCCACATCAACTTAATCTAATCAGTGGTTCACTCCACAGCAACTTAATCTAATCAGTGGTTCACTCCACAGCAACTTAATCTAATCAGTGGTTCACTCCACAGCAACTTAATCTAATCAGTGGTTCACTCCACAGCAACTTAATCTAATCAGTGGTTCACTCCACAGCAACTTAATCTAATCAGTGGTTCACTCCACAGCAACTTAATCTTATCAGTGGTTCACTCCACAGCAACTTAATCTAATCAGTGGTTCACTCCACAGCAACTTAATCCACTGAGTAGATTAGGTCGCTGTGAGTGAACCACTGCATTAATAAGGTTTGGAGTTAGCTTTTAGAGATAAATTCAATCAAACAACACAATTCAAAATATTAATAACATACATTACTGGGAAAAGGGAAAACATATTACTAGCAATTTTAACATTAAAGACGTCAGAAAATCAATATTAATTATAACCTTTTTTTCAATTTAACTTATGAATTAAAACCAATGAAAGTATCATAGACTTAGAATATACTAAATAGACCACCTGACAGCCCAAAAATGCGTGACGATTTTTGAAAAGTCAATGTGTGCAGAGCACACGCACACATTGACACACAGTGATGTATCTTTGACTATCGATACTCAATAGTACAGCCCGTTCGAGTAAATTGTAAACATAGTTTTTTGGGGTGAATTTTCCAATGGTCAGATATGTTATGGTTATTATAAGGGTACTTAATATACACATTACAAAGTCAACATAATTATTCCTCAGTGATGATGATGATTATGAAGGAGGGTAAACTACATAATATTCCTCAGGTCAAAGTTATCCGCCGATTGCAAAAGCAGCCCTTAAATTATTTAGATCAAAGGTAAATAAATATTGAAATAAAATAACACATAGTATATTATTTATTCTCAAATGAAATATCATAATATTCTTACATATTCATACTTACCTACTATTTATATAAAATAATGAATTTTATTATGTATGTATTATTTGTTTCAAATGATTTTAACAAAAGGAAAATAATAAGATTTGGGAACGAATCGATCAATATTCAATGGACGCTTGATCCATGACTACACAAGATTTACACAACCTAAGTATATGCGCAGTTATTATTTTAACGGTTACTTTAAAATTATACTCTTACAAACGTAAAACAAGTAATTTAATTCAAATTAAAAAAAAAATGGGTAGATGTTACTGTCCTTTAAACAAAATAATCTTATTCTGGTGGTTCCTTACAGTCTCCTTATTCAAATTAAGTAGCTTACATTCGTATTTGAGCCGAATATCAAACAGATGTCCATAATGCTTCATTATTAAGTATCTGTGCCCACTTAAAACTTATTGGTCCATAATGTGGCTCGTCAAGCACAAAAACGGAAATATCTTCCGATATTAGAAACGTCGCTTTGCAAATTGTATTGTTGGGATCCCAACCAACACGCCCAGTTAATATCAGCCATGTTCCTCTAATTATAGGATCTTGAGGGAATCTGTAAAACAAAATGATTATGATTCATCGCTAACAAGCAAACAGTCGGAGAGGACATTATTACGGGAGCGGATTTGACAGCGAGTGCCGGAGATTGGTGGCGCTGCAGTGTCAATTTAAAAAATTGTGTTAGGATTGGCAAGAATATGGGCTGGACGGCCGAGGCGTAGGGATGTTTGTATTACGTTATAGACACACCCGACTACTGCCTTTAAAAAGCGAGGTCTTGGGCGATTTATATCTGCGACCTCAAGGAGGACGGAAGTCTGGCCAAATCACTATCGGCCATGTTAAGTTTGTTAATTAATGTTGGGCCAACCTCTATGTATGTGTGAGGTTCGTGTATGTGTATGCATGTGCAGTGTGGGTAAGGACGGAGGTGCTTTATGCATGCACATGCACACGCACCTACACATTACTTCTGGACCTAAGATTGTTATTGTTTTATCAGAATGTAATAAAATAGTATATTCCCGTTACATAATATAAACCTTGCTCTTGAGTCACTCTACAATATATCGAAAGCTGTTTTATTTTTTGTTGTTTTTAGATTAGTTTCAAATTAATGATATTATAAACCAATACGCATGTCGATAAATTTGAATCAAGCACTAGCGTATATGTATAAAATATTGGTGAAAATTAATCTTCAAATATTGTATAATTTAAGAACGATTGTATCTTTAATTACGCAAAATATGAAAGTAAATAGGACGATTGACATTATTTTATTTGAAATAGAGAAGTAAAGATAGAATATAGCAAAAAATAAACACATCTTAGCAATTAGGACATGAAGATGAATTACCTGTGAAATGTATAATTTTCACGATTGTTTCTATGATTCACATTATACCGCACCGTATAGTATTTTCATCTTTTTACATGCAATAGTATTTATTGCAAATATATCTGGAACAACGAAATAAATTGCAAATACTGAGAGGCTCTTTTAACGCTTGGTGACTTTGGCTGACCTGTCAAATAAAAGTGGTTACACTTGACATTAGATTGCTCTCTCTTTTCATCTTGTTATAATTCCATAAAGAACTGTTTTCTCTTCTAACTCTTTATTGGTCTATTATATTATATGTTTATGGAAAGTGTATATACATAAAGACCGATCACACATATCGTTATTCAACCACTATTAACGACAATATGAAATAAAATATGAACCTCCGAGTAAAAAGTCAATTTTGGAATTTTCCGGTCACTCACTTTAACAATTTATAACACTGCACCGAACCATTGTTAGGGTATTTCAGAATGTTTTTATTACCTTCTGTTTTTTAATTACCAATGAATTATTTTAATTACATTAGAAAATACTAAAATAGCACTTCACGACTCACTAGACGTTGTAAACAAATTACAAATGTCAAAATTTGTGTAGCAACATATTATGTAGTTAAGACCTTGAAAAAATCAGCACGCACTGAAAGATGCCAATAGTATAGTCTTGTCCTTGTTTTCCCTTAATTATTGTAATAAGCACAACTCTTTTATGTGGGAAGGAGTAAGCATTATCCAGCAGTCTATAGGATTCTCAGTCTACGCTGGCTGGCCACGCCATTGTCACTATACCAAGTCAAAATATGTTGAATAATGTTGTAAGCATATCGTAATTTGTTATTTTAATTTTCTAATATCTGCTTTTACATTGATAAAGAGTGTTAAGTGCGGTGTAAAGATTACTATATTATTAGTAATTGGGATGTAGTTGCTGGGTAAATATAATATCCTGTTGCGAGTACGGTTTATTAGAAAATGGAAGACGAAAATAAAAACTCGGTTGTATATCGATTAAGTTATCAACATCCCTATATTCTATGAAGGTAATTTTACAGAAAAAGTGGCTTGGCGTCTGCGGTACAGCGAGACGTTTATACGCCTTCGTTCAAAAGGTTAAATAGTGAACAACTTAGGTGTACAACTATAAAAAATTACCGGCGGAGCTTGCTCATTTAAAAATTTAACATACATTTATACCAAATTCAATATTATGTATTAAAAATAAACTATTTTTGCAGGCTTCCTATAAATACAACAAATATATTTCGTCACTAGTGAGGTTCGTATACTTCAAATAAAAAAAATACAATAATTTCCAATAATTTTATTACATTAAGAAACCTAAATTTGACAATATTCCATTACTGTAATAGCATTCTTATACTATATTGATTTTTAGTATTCTTTTAAAATCAGTTCCCAAAACATGCACAAAGATAATTATCATATTCATTTAGTAATATTGAGGTAGTTATTAGTTTCTGAACTTATACCAATTATAAAATGGTTCTAAAAATAACAGTATAATTCAAAGAAAAAAAATTTAAGTGGAATATGTAAATGTTCAGCATGAAAGAACTTTATAGAAACTTAATCCATTAAATTGTACATTGAATAATGAAATTTTATATATCGGTGATGCAGAGACAACTCGTCAATGCCAGGGACACTGTAATGGCGCCGGCCTGCTCGGCCGATTAAGCTTCTCGACCGCGATCAAATATTGTCCAAATTAAGTATACATTTTCAAATTATATTTTATTTGCATTAGACATAATTTTAAAATACATTCATGCAAAAATAAAATCATTAACTCAATCACGCGCCAAATACACAAAATATTGATTTACACACATGAGAAACGATTATTACATCGAATAACAGTTATAGAACCATCAAACAAGAATGATAAGTATAAATCAGCGAGAATGACATGTAGGGCGGAAGGCGCGGGGGAGCGGCGGGGTGTAATTCAGTCTCTAGCTGCCCGCCCACGCCCACCCTCAACTTAATACTACTTCACAACGATACAATAATAATCAACTAAAACTATTTATTTCGGCCTCCTAACACATTAAAAATGTCAACGTAACTCTTGCTTACAATTGGAAGGAATAAACGACATGCTTATGTACACTCCAGCCATAGTCGAGCGGCCCGATCACTCTGGGCGAATGGGACAGACCGGTACGTACGCACGTCTCTATAATAAGTCAACTGTTAATCAGGGTATTATTATCGCACAATCATTGTACTATTATAATGTATGCATAGTATTTCTTAGTTTGGATGTACGCGTCTCATATATCCGGGCTTATTGCGTATAAATATACAATTAAAAGATCTGTCCTTGGTGGAAAGTGATAGAGTCAAGAACAAAGTGAATCAAACGGTCATCACACCAAACTATAGATGGTAATTCTATGCTGGGGATGACAAATAATATCATCATTCAATGTTCCGATCATGCATTTGCCTTTCGGCATACTTCAAGCATGAACTTTATACGATTATCAACAATAAGAATCAACCTTGTCCCTAGCACTTAGCCAAGTTTGGCATATTTAACAATGGACAAAACAGAGCTGGTGGTGAAGTTGATATTACTATTTTATAAATAGTTTAATCATGTTCAAAAATCGTTGGTCTTTTTATCTGGGTATTTTTTACAGCGCTTTATACATGCTTTTCAATACAAGCAATAACACGTCATGAAATCATTTTAAAATATCCCTAAAGGCCGAACAAAAAATGTAATGGCATTAAAATTATTTGTTCTTCAAATAACGCACTCAAATTCATAATGTCACTTTACCTCTTCGGGAAAGGGACATTATTTACCATTAGTTTAAACCTGGTGGTTACTTACAGCTTATTAACGAGTTGAACAATTAAATGAAAATAAATACGTTCCTAGGCGAAAAATAATATCTATTAACGTCAATATTAACACGTAAATGTAAATATTGACGATAATAAAATTATAAAAATTAATTCGGACAAAAACAACTTGGTCAGCTCGTTTGGTTAGCTTTCAGTATTAATTAATATCATCAACATAGTTCAACCTCATGTAGGTAAGCTGTTAGAAACCACTACATATTTAAAAGAACAGTTGTCCTGTTATATTTACTTCGAGCCCCTTTAAAAGTATTGACAATAATTAAAACTCAAAATAAAAAATACGTGAGCACACGTAATAAACAGAAATTACATAATGTAAAACACTTGTTCATCATTAATAAATATGATGGCGCCAGAAATTGTACTTGCATTGTCAGCGAGTTTGTTTTTGGTAGCATTTGCATTACTGATTATAATTTCTTTTATCAGTATCGACACGGTTTCGTGAATCTTATTTCGATATGCCAAGAGCGAGATAATTTTCAATAATATGTGGAAGTACCAGAGTTTTGTTGGCAAGGCGGTATAACAGCTTAGTGCAGTGGTTTGAGGTGGAGACGCGGTGTTGCTTGTAAGCCAGCAATGAAAAAGAAAATTATTTTATGCACCTTGGGAGTCAGCGGCACCCATCTATCTACACTGGCACGCTCATCAATCATGTTAATTCTAGTTTCGTATCGATATAATGGAATAAGAATGTAAAACATTCTACATTTTTGCCAAAACTTCCATATATTATTATCACAATTATAAATATAAATATCTAAGCTTTTCATTAATTTTGATATCGTCCACTTAATCTTAATCTCTCATAGTTAAATATCTCACTTGGCACAATTACAACGCAAATCGTACACTCGCAAAGACTGTATCGTCGCGTGGGAACCGAACGACCGCACCGCAGTATGGAGTGGTGGTGATCGTTCATGAGCCGCCCGATACAAAAAAAATCATTATAAAGCTAACAAAGACAAAATTACAAAGAAAACGATCAACAAATGTCACTTACAAATTAAACTTCATACTTTTAGTCCTCACTGCCCAAACAATCAATATCAAAAATATATTCATCGCAGTTTCAACGGCTCGGCGCAGCGGCCGGCCAGCCTAGCGTGCGCTGCGCCGCTGGGCCGGTCGGTCGCGGCCGAGCGCGGGCGGGCCTCTCGCGACGCGCCCGCAGCCCCTGCGCGCTGGATCGTATGCACATATAACAAAACTTTTGCAATACCCCCTTACAAGTTACTTGTAAAGCATCCAATCAACATTGAGCCTCATAAATTAAGCTATGTCGTGTTCTCCTTTCCTGATCGATGTTCGCAACCCACACACCCTTTCCGTAAATATCAACAGCATATTTTGTATTGATTTCAACAGATTAATCTATTATTTTATAACAAAACAAAATATTGTATATCATGTACATTTCGATTGTATAATAATGAAGAAGTTGTAATCTATATCCTATTGCTATTAACACGTGTATATGTATATATAGAGAACATAATCGTCGATTATTGCATTTGATTGAAAACTCTAGGGTACTCAATAAACATGGTATGAAAACAATATAACAATTAAATATATTCCGGCTAATTCATATAACTGTCACTATCGTCAAAAAAATAGTGTATATGAATAAGATATACTATATATATAAAATACATTAGATATAATCAATTAACATATAATAATCCCGGGATAAAATTCACCAATATTATTTAAATTTACATTTCACTATGTCAATATAATTACATCAACAACAACATTTGGACACAAGCTGCAAACGCAACGAGCAACAACGAGCGTTACGCGGCGTCGTTCGCAGTGGTCGGGTTAACGGCGCGGCGGCGTGGCTCGGGGGCTGCTCGGGTGGCGTGTTGCGGGACGAGGTGCGAGTAGAGGCGATTACGAGGTAATGGGGGGGGTGTTCGTACTGCAGCGGAGACGGTGGTGGGGATAGCGGCGGTGGTCGTGGTGGTTCGGGTGGGTCCCTACTGCTGCGCGGGCGGCGGCGGCTGCGGCTGAGCGGCGCGGCGGTGGCGGCCCGGCGCGCTTGCCTGCGCTACCATTGCGCGGATGCGACGCTGGGCAGACTGTAACCACCAAAACGCTAAATTAATCAACATCCTATTGACGGAATATCGCATAGCGAATCACAACTATAAAACATTCGACAAATGCACACGGATATAATATATTCATTAAATGAAACCACATACATTCTTTAAAGTGTTACGAGTTAACGGTTTAATATAGTACATGTAGTTACACTCCCTTGAACAATTTATTAAGAACGCCGGCTAAATCATTTCTTCATTACCTACAATGATAAAATATTACACAATTATTTGGCATGACAGATAATTAAAAGACAAGTTATAATATTAATTTATTAATTATTAATAAATAACAACATTCGCTTGCTACTAGTAGTGATTTAGTAACTCACCTATCCGACTCGACAGTCATAAAATGTGTAGTAACGACAGTCGTGAAGCAGCTTAGTGTGATGCGTCTTTACGTTCGTTGTCGCTTCTGTTTCATCCCGCTTCGGGCAACCGCTACAACATTTAAACATTCATTATCTCGCAGTCAGTCGCCATTAAATTATTAAATCACTTCGCATTGCAAGCAGAGCGTAAAACGAAATTCAGTACTTATCTCATATAGCAGCCAAACCTCCACTAAACCATTAACCGCAACTTTGGATGTGTAACTACATGTACTTTTTGCCAATAAAATACCGATTCAAAGTTTTTGTTACATCGCACACACTAATTGCATAATACAAACATAAAATCACATCATACAATTGTATCATAAAAATGTACACTTTAATAGAATTAAAGGTTGTTTGATAGTCAACAGACAAAACTACCCATACTATTATCAATGTAGATAACGTGGGTGGTATTGTTTCAGTCGTTTATAATGTTTGTGTGCATTCACGTAAATGAATTTATGCTTCGTAACACTCACGTATTAATTAAAAAAAACACATTGAATGAATACATTTTTTTAGATATCAAACAACCTTCGCACATCATTTAAAACATTCGCAACAACAATACAACAGATATATATTCATATAAAAATACATATACTTTCAAGAGTTTTTAAGCACCTATAAGTGATATTCTATTTTGTTATGTTAACTTAAAATCATAAACCAAGCATTATTTGAATGTTTTCTTTGCAGGCACGCATTGTCAATCTTGTATTTTTAATCAGAAAAGAAATATTGAATTCAAATGTACTATAGATGACTTGTACATAACAGCACTGTATAATTAGTGTTGTGGTGTGGGTTTTTCCTGATAAGCTTCGAAGTTCATACAAGGATGGTTTACTACAACCAAGGCAACACAGATGCCCCGCCCTCCTTTACCCTATCTCCCCCAATGGGCCACCGGAAACTCACAAACTTTATTCGAGTGTAGGTAATAATATGTTATAAGAACTTAAAATATATATATCAGGGTGGGTTTATTACACATGGTCACGGAAGTACATTAAATTAAATAATAATTAAATTAATTAATAAACTCTTTTTTTTTTCTTATTGTTAATATATTTTTTTGTAAATCCATTTAATTCTTCCATTAAAAATTATTTTCAAATTTTAGTTCGTTTTACTGTTAAAGAGTGTTTTTTTTTTAGTTTTTTTTTTAATTATATTTTACATCAACTTACAATTGTTGTAAATTCTTAAAATGTTTTAAATGGTATAATGTTGTAACTAACGTAAAGTAACTTATCAGGGTGGCCTTAAGGAGCTAAACAAAATACCAAATTGTAAATTCTTGCAACAAAATCAAAATCAATCTTTTTTATTCAAAATAGTACTAATACAGTATCTTTTTGAACGTCAATTGAATCTACCACCTGCAACGTTTCGATCTTATATTAGATATTAGATCTTCATCAGGCAATCTATCTTCATTATTTTAGATATAAATTGAAATGTTATATTAAAATAATTATATATCATAAGTTATTTTTAAATTACTTTAAATATTTATATTAATTAATTCACATCTTGCGAGGCACATGTGCTATCTAACAATACAAAATATTGATAACTACAACATTATATATAAAAAGAATGGACGCTATGATTAATAATGATAATTTTAAATGTTTTTGTTAATTTTTCATAGTGGTCTCAAACTTTTGACCAATTCACGCAAACTTAAAATTTTACCTAATATTTAGCGTCTTAAGGGCCTATAAAAACTAAAACTATAGGTATTTAACGCACCGAATCGGTTTGCACTTGCGTTGCGCGGGAGATGTCTTTATATGAACTCCGGTGACCTACCACGGCCGGCAAGCACGCCACAGTATACGAATAAGCAGTAGATTGACTATGCTCGAATTATTCTTAGATGTGATAATTAATAATTATGCATAACAAAATCTTGTTGTTGTTATAGTTATCTAGTTTTGGATTTATAGAAATACTAGCTGGTGCCAGCGACTTCGTCTGCGCAGGATAAGATAGTTTTATTTCTTCACTAATTAATCGAAATGAACTTCGATCCGTCCGGGTGTCACTAGACACCTCTCTTTAGTTTTTTTATATAAAAAGTATCCTATCTTACTTCTAATACCTCCAAGAATATGTGTACAAAGTTTCATGATGATCGGTTAAGTAGTTTTCGCGTGAAAGCGTAACAAACATCCACGCTTTCACATTTATAACATTAGTAAGGATTAGGAAGGATGAATCAGCTACATAGGTCTAAAAGGTAGTGCCATGCTGCTTGCAGCCGAATTGGGCCGGCACGACCGTAGGGGTAACCTCTCGTTCACATGATATTGGCGTAAAGTGACACCTATGCTGTCGCGTTTCTTGCGGTGTGTGAGTTTCCGGTGTCCCATGGCAGGGGATGGGGTAAAGGAGGGTAATGCATCTGCATAATCTCGTGTGGATGTTTACGAGGACGACCTCTGTGGCTCAATGGTTAGCGCGTTAGCGTTCAAGCCGGAGGTTGCGGGTTCGAATACCGCCAGGGAACAAAAGTTTTCTGTGTTCCTGGTTCATGGATGTGTATTAAATATGTGTATTATAAATTAAAAATCTTAAATATGTGTATAGTATAAAATATTAAATATATTTATTTCCATTGTCTGGTACTCGTAACACAAGTTCTTTGAGAACTTACCACAGGACCAGATTAACGTGGTGCAGAAAGCGTCCTTAGATATTATTATTATTATGGGAGTCGGTAGTCATCTAAGGCTCCGAATGTTGTCCCTCTAAAGCCTAAGCTATAAAAAAAATCAATCATTCTACGAATGCTTGTAGGAGATTAAAAAATTGTAGACAAACATATTCTTTTATACTATATTAATTGTTTAAATTGTTTTAAAATTCAACAAAATTTAGCTGTCGTATGCTAGGTCCAGGTTCATTTTCATCGACCATCGATTAATGTTAGACACGGGTCTACTCTGAGAAGAGGGTCAAGGCCATAGTCCTCACGACACTGCCCTGTGGGTAGGGGGCTAGGAAATGATTGCAAATCAGAAATATTTTGTAATGAAGGTTACTCATTTTCGTTATTGTCGGACAATTTGAATTCTTCAAGTGTTAACAATTTCTGGCAGAACACATCACTACATAGTATAAACTATAAAGCAAAGTCGCTTCCCGCGTCTGACTGTATGTATGCTTACATCTTTAAAACTACACAACGGATTTTGATACGGTTTTTTAATAGATAGAATGATTCAAGAGGAAGGTAATAGGTACATGCATAATATAGTAGATAAACACTGATAATTTTAGAAGTTTCTGATGTGATGTCATAAATAAACACATTTTTTGCACTTACATTGCAAACGCTGGATGAACCCTAACAGATAGATCAAAATAATGTACTACATTATTGTACACCTTAGCCGGGCCCGGTTCCGAAAGTTAGGATAATTAATTATTATTGTATCAATGTATGGTAGAATTGTGTATCCTAAATATGCATACTGAAAAGTCCGCGATGGCATAATATGTCTACATTATTTAAATATAACGCGGTAATGTAAAAGCTATTCACAAAAATACGGTACTAATCACTACATATTATAAAATAAAGTCCTACGCCCGTCCATAGATAAATAATTATCATCAATCCGTATACGGCTGTATATCTAAGTTAACGCGGGCGAAGCTGCGGGCAACAGCTAGTTTGTGATAAAACTGTATTAAGATTCTTTTTCCTTATTTTACTTTTTTTATTCGCCATTTCAATTAAATAACTAGGTACTACACAAACCCAAGTATCTATTTATTTACACCAATAAAAGGTTTTGTATTACAAACTAATTACAACTAAGAACAACAATTGTTAGTAAGTAACAACGGTAACAACGTTGTCACGAGCAAAAGCGGCACAGGTCCTACCTACTTCGATGACGCCCGGCTGGATACTGGAGCGACGTGGTGCGATGCGCGAGAGCCATTTTTATCGTTTTGTATTTTTCAAAAATTTTTGAAGTGACAATAAAAATCTATCCAATCATTTCCACGTCATCTCCGTTTAGCAATTTAAACGTAAAAGTTTCATTAAAATTGAGTTACCCGAAGTCGTCTTATACTACTCAAAATGCTTTTAAAATCGACGTTACTTTAGATTTTTTTTTGATCATGTAAAATGTTAAATATTGTATTTTTATCCAAAAAAAATCCCTAGATCAAAGATGTATCTATACCCTATTTTTTTATTATTATTTTAAAATGACGACTTCTATGAAATTTTCTATCTATTGTCTATGAAAAAACACGTACATTAGAGCTGAGGAAAATAGTACTAGAAAATTAAAGTTTTTGGTATTATTCTTAGCAATAATTCATAAAAATTAAAACTTTAACAATAGAGAATGCACTCCATGAAGTAGTATCATTAATCAGTTTAAAATATTTAAACAACGGATGCTTATCGCGTTTATAGGTTTATTGATGTCCCGATATTTGCATTTCGGCTATGTTTCAATCGTCATGATCGAGAAGAGACAATATTTGTTGGTTTAAAACAACATTGCAAACAACGGTTTATGTAAATATTTCATACTAGCTGTTGCCCGCAGCTTCGCCCGCGTTAACTAACTCAACTTAACTACTGTTAGTCAATGGGCTATCTAACACTGAAATAATGTTTAAAATCGGGCCAGTAGTTCCTGAGATTAGCGCGTTCAAACAAATAAACAAACTTCAGCTTTATGACATTAGTATAGATAGATTATGTATATGTATTTATTTATAAATCAACTTATTCCAAGATAATATATAACGATGGAGAACAAATTAGAAACAAAAGATATTACAAATAAAAAAAATGTGGTGTCTGAATTTATCAAATTGATTTTAGTTTCACCGGAAAATAAAACCTTTTTCCATTCGCGGCCTGTCCAATTACAGTACTTCTGTAGCACGCAATAGGTCCCGGCACGAAAGTATAGCGCTGACCTTGACTGCGCAAGAAGTACGAAATACATTAACAAGAGGGGCGAGGGCGGGCCGCGGGAGTCGGGACGATCACGCTAGTCGGGCACTCGGGCGGGAGCTATGATTGGTTTATCAATCGTTCACTGCCTCGCGCACCGAAACGACGTCCCGCTTACTTCTTAAATACAGTCGCGCTGTTGAGTTTCGTTATTAAGTAAGGGACCGATTTTGATGGTGCCGATGATGATAGCACTGATGAGTATAGTCCCGAGCCCTCAACAAGTAAAAGACTGTACAATGCATGCGTGCATCCATTATCAGAATCCAACTAATAAAAAAAATTGCATAATAAATTATATTTTATCAAGTACCAATCATCATAAGGGTAATTTCTTATTGAATAAAACAAAATTAAAAAATAATAAAATAAGTATTGGTAATTTTTTACAGATACGCACATGAGTGCGTGATTATACACATGCG
This sequence comes from Helleia helle, assembly GCA_963853865.1. Classification (NCBI taxonomy): domain Eukaryota; kingdom Metazoa; phylum Arthropoda; class Insecta; order Lepidoptera; family Lycaenidae; genus Helleia; species Helleia helle. The sequence goes on from OY971420.1 coordinate 17,557,063, forward strand.
CAACTATCCCCTCCACATATCGCTCAGCGCTACAGTTACTAAAGATGGGCGCTTAATCAATTAGAGCTGTAAAAATTCCGCTTTTTGAAAAAATCATTTAAGCGCGTTAATAAAATCAAGCTGATTTCGATTAATCGTCAAGGTTAAAATTTAAAAAAATGCAATACTATATTATCATGATTAAAGGAAAGTAACCTTATTCCGATACGTTTAAAATTCAAAATATAATGTGAATAAGGAACCTTACTTCTATACGCTGTGGGTGATATGACGCAATATAAAGTTTTTTTTCATTTTATTGGATTAAAACCTTATCCCTATACCTTTAAGAATCAATATTAGATTCAATTGGTTACGTATTAAACGGCTAAAATACATTCTGCCTGTTTACATAACATTTCTATCAGACTGACAACGCTCCGTTTTTGGTTGGTTACAAACTTTTTACAGCTTAGGAACTTTTATTATGATTTTTGATTTTAATTTTTAACTGATTTTAATTTTTTAAACTCAGTACGCTTGTCAATGTCGATGAGCTTAGATGCAAATTTTTACTTTGCGTGCGCGTAGCCGTTATTTGAATTAGTGTGAATTGAGTGACTTAAATGTTTTATTTGATAATGGTGAATGTAAATAATAATTGTAAATAGTAAACTGATATTTTTATTAGGAATTAAGTATATTATAGTTATAAATAAGTACATTAGTGTTGTGATTTTTTTTTTGTTGTTATAAATAATATTTATTATTTATAAACCCAATAGGGAAAGCGAAAATACTTAGATTAAATAATAAAGTCCATACAGCCTAGTCTGCACGTTATGATTTTTGTGTTGTTATTATATATTACATTAGTTATAGGGTGTAAGTGTTGTGAATAATTAATAATTATTAGTGTAGTCAAAATGTCGAGCGGCGTTTTAATCTGGGACTACTTTAAAAAAAAAACAGACCGATAGTTGCTGTGTGTAATACATGTCAAAAACAAATATCTTATAGAACAACTATAAGTAATTTGAAACAATATTTGAAACTGAAACATTTGGGTGTTTTCAATGATTTACTTTCGCGTGACTTATCACGACCGACTTCTTCTCAACGGCAGGGTTACGAGAATAATGGCGGTGGTGGTTGGACTAGTGGAGAAAATGGTGAGGAGAATACTAATAATTCTAACAATGCATGTAGGTCTAGTGGTGAAGGTTATTAAAGCACTTGCCTTTTGTCTTGGACTGGCCTATTGATCTAGTGGTTCGTGGCCCTGTCTACTAAACCGGAAGGTCGTGGGTTCGATTCCCACCCAGGATGAATGTTTGTGTGATGAGCATGATCATTTTTTCTGTGTCTGGGTGTAGTTTTATCTATATCATGTATGTATTTAGAAATATAATAAAAGTACCTATACATCAGTTGTCTGGTTTCCATAAGAACAGGATCTGCCTAGTTTGGGATCAGATGGTCCTGTGTGGGATGTCCCAACGTAATAATTTTAAAAGTATATATTATATTCATCATCATCATCATCATGTTGAATGAATTATTTATTAAGAGAAATTTAAAAAATCAATCCCAATCATGACAACAGTCATCGGAGGGGACTTGTCTCTGCCGAGCGTCATCACCGCGATGCTTGGTGACGACGAGTCCTGGACGGTGATGGTCTCCTTCTGTGAGGCAGTAATGTCCCAGAAGGAGGTTGACGAGCGGGTGAGAGAGGAGGCCGCCGACGAAGCCTTCTCCCGCGGGTGTAGGAGGCGCTATTTAATGCGCCTACAGTAACGCCCCTGTGCTCGTGTCGGGCTCAGTATGGGAACCTGGGTCTTTATGGCACGACGTCGTGGGGACTGCTTAGTAGCAGGCGGGCATTCCCCCCCTACAAAGAGTATCTGGCCTTCGCCGGGGCCAGCCTGTCGCTGAGGTGATCCTGTCTGTTGCCTGCATAATGCGTTTCAATAAAAAGCTCGGCCGGCTTTTTTAAGCGCGCTGAAAAATAAAAGCCAAACGCTTAAGCGTGTTGAAAATAAAAAGCCGTTTATCACATCCCTAACAGTTACGTGCCGGGTCTATACTAAAAGCTACACATTTTCTCTTCTATGTTGCCTAAAAAGAAATGGTATTTTTCTAACCAGCCTACCAAACATTTTTTTTTTAATTGTCTAATCTAATTAATGGCCTATCGGCCCTACCGCTACATCGGTTTGTTGGTGAGCCATCTATTGATTATATATGAGGAGGGTTGTCCCCGCCAACCGGTGGACTCTTCGACCACACGGCCACCTGGCGTCGGGTTTGTTACAGTGGCGGGTCTGTGCCGTCTCACCGTCGGGTGGAATGGCACCCTAGGCGGACCACCCCTACCGGATGGACTCATTGAGGTGAGGACCTGGCAGATGGCGCCAGCGACACTGGGGCTCACTCCGCCGGCGGTAGCAGTGGCAGCCGCCACGTGAGGTCTTGAATCTTGATTGTTGCTGTTGTTGGGAGGCGGTGAACCCTCCATGCCTCGCGATGGGCGTGCCCTATCGAACGCGGTACTCGGTGACGTATGGTTTTGACGAATCGAAACCGTTACGGTCGACGGGTTTGGTGCTGATTTTAGTCTATCTTGAAGGCCGGCCCTCTCCTCGCCCTCTAGCGGGGAGGCGGGGAGCGATTGATGTCGACTCGTAACGGATTCGAGCCTAAGTTGTCGCGGTCGATCCGGATCGACGTAGTATCGGAGTGTAGGGGTCCTAGCCCCGGATGTTCTTTCTCGAAGTGTGTCTTTTAATTCACGTCGTGCTTTAACTTTGTGCTGAGAAATCTGGATCTGTTAGAATGTTTCAACCTATCTGGGGTGTAATTAGCCGCGCTCACGATGAGCGGGTTGGGATGAAGCAATTCCTTTTCAAAGTGACGTTCTGATATAGCTTTGAAGTGGCCCCTTATGGACTCTAATCTGAAGTCTCTGTGCAGGTCGATGTTTCTTACGTGCCACGGGCAACCGGTCGCCGCCATGCGTAAGAACTTATTTGTAGTGCTTAAGTCGACTTTGTGGCACATGCGCAAATGCGACACAAGAGTATGACATAATGGGTTGAATATACAAGTTTTATACAGGGTTAGCTTAAGCCTGAGGGGCATTTTGCCGTCTTTTTAAATTAAGAAATATTAACGGAACTCAAGACTAATTTGGCCTTTTTGGTGACTGTCTCTATGTGTGATCTGAATGTGAAGCGACATCGACCTGTCAAGGACCTGTGAAAGTGACCCCCAGGTATTTTACCTTATCGGTTTCATGGCACGATAAGGTCGTCTTTTTGTGACTCCTACGGGAGATTTTATGGAGGTACTTTTTTCTGAATTCATATCTAGCCTCCATTTTGCGAACCATTCACCTAACTCGGTGACGGAACGCTAAAGGATGGTGGAAGCCCTTGCGGCTGGTGGTGGCAGTGTTCCCTCCACTCTTATACCTAAATGAGCGACCAGACAGATAATCGCGGTCATATCAATCATTAAAGTATTACGTTTCATAAGCTAGGTGCAGGTATATTTTGACTTAATATAAATTAGGTTAGTTAATAATAATATAATATCTATGGACGTTTTCACACCACGTCAATCTGGTCCCGTGGTAAGAGTAAAAGAGTAAGTCCCGTTCTTCAAGAACTTGTGTTACAACCAGACAACGGAAATATATTTAATACTTTTATACTATACATATATTTAAGATTTTTATTATATAATACACATATTTAATACACATTAATGACCCAGGAACACAGAAAATATTTTTGTTTCCTAGCGGGATTCGAACCCGCAACCTCCGGCTCGAGCGCCAACACGCTTACCACTGAGCCACAGAGGCCGTCATAGTAGTTAATAGGTGTATCTCATTATACGTGTTATAATATCTAAAAAAATAAAAGTATGTATATAATATATCATTATAATTATTACGAAAGACGTTATCTTATTAAATATTTAATTATAAATTAAAATCACTACATTGAACATTTATGTAATGTGTGTTTAGTTTGTTAAGTATATTGTTTAAAAAGCTACTACGGTTTTAATACGTTATATTTTCCATAACCTAATTCTCAGTAGCAAGAAAGTATTGTTTACCGAAAGCGTATATAAACAATATTAGGTCACGCCGCGGGCACTATTAGAGCCAGTCTACTGGTAATATAAACATAGAATATCACTACAAGTTGCAATTCGAGTATAGTATGTGTCAAGTACTTATATGGTACTACATACCTGAACGCTGTAGAATGGTCCCACAATATGGACAGTTGTTTCATGATCATGAGCAGCGGCGGCCGGCGGCTGAGGCTGCTCGGGCAGTTTGATCAAGGAGCCCGTAACACGTTGCAACTCGCGCACGTTCTGTCCACCCTTGCCAATGATGCGCCCGACTTGAGATGAAGCCACAACAATCTCTACAGTCAGTCTCACGTCATCTGAGCCGGACATGAATCCTTCCTCCCGCATCTTTTCGAAGATCAAATACTGAGCCTGAAATTGTTTAAAATGCTTCGTTACCGACAGAAAATATATACTTTAAGCCATGTTTTTCGTGTAAAAAGGTGATCTCAATAGAATGTGGTTTTTAAGTACAAGAATACATTTACATTTAAAAAAAAGGTTTTACTTTTAAATAAACAATAACATCAATTTATATTTGCATTTTACGTGTGTGTAAAAGAAACGAAACTACACTGTAGCTTGCAAAGCAATATAATAGGAAAAACTACTTTATTTTATACCTTCAAGGTTGATTTCACACAATTTTTAACTTGTCTTTTCACTTCTAAGTGAGAGGAGTAATTTATTGAATTTTATTGGTTTGTAGTCCAGTCGAGGCAGACATTTAATTAGAAAAAAATCCAGAGTGCGATTTTTTTTTAAACTTCGGGGAAAGGTTGGAAGTATAAAAAAGTCGATTTTCTAACTAATCCCGGTAAAGGGTTCGCCGCCATATTGTTTTAAAGTTCAATTTTTTCGTTTTTCTGAAATAACTCGTTAATTTTCAACTTTATAGCGGTATCCAAAGTCGTTGGAAATTTTAAACGACGACGTTAACAAAATCACACCCCGGATTTTTTTCTATTTCAGGCTAGTTTTATGTCTGCCCCAACTGGACTATTGTTTGTTTTTAAATGATGAAAGATCGTTACGTATTAAATAATATTTGGATTATTTATGACTTTGTTGCTAGGTTTCATAGTTGTAATTAGGTTAAACTTAAAACTTAAATAACATTTCTATGCGTTTTAAATAAACAGATGTAGCTGTACAATTACATATTCAAGTGGACAGATTTAGCTTTGATTTTTACGTGACTCGGTATCTCGTTGCTATTGTTGATCGAAGATTGAATTCTAGTGAAGACTTAAGTCACTACTCACTGCAGTAACGTTTATGTAAATATCAAAATGTCTTAGTTGTAAACAATCAATGAAAATTTTATTCATAAAATAAGTGTGGAAAAATAAACTTATTGATCACACTGTCAAGGTAAGAAATTGCTAGTGTGATACGCTGTTCGTTTGAATTGGTGATTATAAAACGAGTCGCTGACTGTCACGCCATATAACGATGGTGTTAATATATATGTCGTAAGAAATAACAATGTTTTAATCGAAAAAAAAAATCAAAATAAGAGCTTTAGCTTTGGGCATGACTTGAAAATTACCGAAATCTCTCTATGCATCTGACCCTATTTAAAGTATAGTCGCTTGACAACCCATAGCCACGAGTGGTACGTTTAAAGGTTGCTTATGTTTACATTGCTGTACAATGTACTCATATGGTCAAGTCAATGTAAAGTAAACATACCTTCCATTGCGCTTCTGGGCTGCCAACTATAGTCACTTTGCGTTCTTGTTGGGCGATAGCATTCGCTCCAGCTGCTGCTTCTCCAGCCTTATCTTGTTCCAAGGGAGCAATCTTTACAGAAGCATTGCTAAATCTTATGATGTTGCGGATATGAGATCCCTTGGTACCAATAATAGCACCAACTGCATTGTTTGGAATGTACAGGTAAGTAGTTTCCTTAAAAGAAAAATATATAAAAATATTTTAACATTGTTACCATAAACATAATATCTAATGTTTGTTTCTTATTTATTTATTTATTATTAGATCCACCAACAAGGATACACATTGACACATTTTATGAATACATATTTATGAGTTTTATAGCTAAATGTGGCCTCAGTTATTTATATTTTTCTTAAGTATATGTCACTCATTGCTAAAATTTAATTTATAACAATAATTATATTATAGTATATTCTTTTTGGTGGGATTTAAATACTTTTATTGAATATTTTAAGCTTAGGATAATGTTCCCCACTAATAAATGACCCTTAATCCCATAATATGAGATTCAAGCCGCAAAAGGTTACGACTAGTTTTTTTTCGTAGAACAATCAATTGTTGTTTGTACCCACCATACATAATGTATAATAATATATGAGTAGGTTAGTAGGTACTCACTCAACCTACTTTTACGGATGTTATTGTATTTAATTTTGATTATCAATCTAAGTGAAAAAAAATATTACCTACCTAAATTGTTTTTAAATAGAAAATACATATAGAAATTTGACGAGTACGTTTTCACGTACGTGAATCTCCCTTTCTAATTTATACCGTACCGAATCGTATTCGTATGCTGGAAATTGACGCCGTCATTTGTATACCTGGATTCAAGACATTTTAACAGTTCTCTATTGCCTGGTGTATTCATAAAGGCATCAATTACCTGCGAGTCACCTGCACCCTGTTGAGCGCCACCTTGACCAGCTAGGGGCGCGTAAATAGGCGGTGGGAACGGCGGCGGTGCGCCGCAGAAACCTCGACCCGTAGACATCATTGCCATGGGATGCAAGCCGGGGAACATAATACTTTGCGGTGCCAGCACCTAAACGTAAAAATAATTAGTGATACACGTAAATTGTTAGTTGATTATAGAAAACCTACTTGTTTCATCGTTTCTCTGTTTAGTGGATAGTCTAGCTAGATGCGAGATGCCAATGTCACATATAAAGCAGTGTACACAGGTTTATGTTCATAAATTATCGACGAATAACTTGCACACTGTTGACTGTAGTTTTTATATAATATGCTCAACCCTTCACTCTCATTGGTCATTTGTCATAGTAGCAACTATTACATAATATCATCTATTAATTCGGCCCAGGAACATAAGATTCATATTGATTTCATAGGTATTATATTTTATCTGTCTACTGCTGGAATCTCAGGCCTCTTTAATAAACTTTTTCATTTGTGTGAACGATTACAAATTCAAGTTATCTATCCTCGTTTTTTTTATATGAAACAAAGTATTTATCGGTCTTAAAATTGTAGAGCTAAAATTGTTACACACGAAGATATACCTGCAAATCACTTTCGTAGCTTTGGCGTAGTTTAGCCGATATTTGTGACTCTGCTTTCGCCATGTTCTCAATACTGCCCTTCACGGTTATAATACGTTCCAAATTGAAGCTGTTAATATCATTGATGGATGACACGGTAATCTTGGTGTCTGTTTCATGCATTATTCTTTTGATAGTGTTGCCCCCTTTTCCAATGATGCGCCCGATGAGGTTGTTATGAGCCAGTATTTTAAGGCTAATCTCGCTGTAAATAAAAGATAATTATGAATAATACTATGTTAAATTGACGATGCTGGTTTGATAACAATATCAATAAATTTAATATAAATTAATAAATCATTTACAATATTAGTCTCGTATTTAAGCTTAAAACATCCATCTCACCCTTTGTTTGTATTATTCGCCTCTTGCTGCATAACTTCTAGTATACGTTTGCAAGCGTTAGTGCAGTTCTCCGGGTTTCCATAAATAGTAATGGCCTTCTCTAGTGATCCGACATTATCTTTCCGATGAACATCGACACGGGCGCGGCTCTGTTGTGTGATGAGACGAATGGTGCTGCCCTGGCGGCCGATGATGGCGCCGACCATGTCGCTCTGTACAAGTAGACGCAGTGGGAAGTCGGTGGGGCGCGCGCCACCAGGTGCTCCACCGCCACCACGACCGCCGCCCGGCCGCCCACGACGCCCACCGCGTGGTAGACCTTCCGCCGCCTCCACTTTCATACGGCTGCCTTCCACTTCATAGCCGTTCAAACCATTTATAGCCCTAAGATATTCAATATTTATGTTAACCAATTTTCTACGATGCGATACTGAGATGCATTTAAAAACCATGAAAAGATGTTGTAAACATACTTGCTTAAAATGACACAGACATCGGTACATCAAATGTTACGGGTACTGTTAAATAAAAAGGTGCATTGTGCAGATATATCAGTTTTTGCAAATTCTGAAGTGGAATCTTTTTTGGCGATTATTTATAATTCAAAGATTACGAGTTTTTAAATGAAAAGATTATAACATTAATTATTTTAGTGCACCAGTTTAATAAAAGTAGTAAGACAATTCAGACGCAATTTTTTATTGTTGATGTTATAATAAGGATTTATGAAATAGTATAAAATGTATATTATGATAGGTCGTTATAAATATAATTATGATCAGCTAAAAATATGTCACAGTTTAACTTTTAGTTATTAATGGTTGTAGAAAAATAATCGCCTGAAAAGATTACTTAGTTGTTTGTGTGTAGTCTACGTGATGAAAGTTGATTGTAAAAAAATGGACATTGGAAGTTATAGCATTTAGCCAAAAGGATTTCCATTTTTCTTTATAATTATTTTACCCCTTCACACCACAATGTTATAAAATTAGGGCAATTCGAAATATAGATTCCGAAACATAATTTATGTATTACGATAAACGGGGTTAGTATATTATAATATTTACAAAAAATATTTATGCATAAATTTATTAGTGACTAACAAAGAAAACAAAATCACATGCTAGCATTACAACTATTAATATTAATTATATACCTCCACCATTTAAATACAATTCATGCTTTTAGACATTTCATTAGGAAATCTAGTTTATCTTGATGCAAAGAAGATGAGAAAGAACTAATCAACCCAGAGACAAAACTAAAGCAGGGAAGTACTAAGAAGAAAAGAAGGAATATGCAAACATATTTTTACAGAGAGACATGCAAGTCGGAGCCTATAAGTGAAACAACCAGAGGCATCCATATTCCCGAAGCTGTAGAGACCAGAGTTTCGCCCCAAATGCTATCGCATACAATACTTACTGCTGAGCCTGATCCGGTGTTTCGAATGTGATGAACACCGCTTGGGTATTGGCATCGCGCGAGTGCGCTTTGTCACAGTGCTGCACGTTGCCATATTGTGAGAGCAGGGGCTCGATGGTGTCGAAGCGAGCATGGAGAGGGAGGCCACTGATGAGTACCCTTGATGAACGGCTGCGACAAGCGACATAACCCATTTAACTAATTGTATTCATTATATTTATGATTGTTTTTAATTTACACATTTCCTTATAAGCGAACCTATTCTCGATAAACGGCATATAAGACGGGTTGCATCATTGTGCATTGAAACGGAATGTTCACCGTTCGTAACAAAATGGCGGTATAGAGATGACATCATCGGCCCGCACTAATCTTACTGTACCCCCCCCTGCCCTTCTCCACGGTCTCCAGTTTGCCGCCATTCACAAATCACAAGTGTGCTCGTATATATCCGTCGCACTCGCGCGCACTGCGTGACCCCTCGTAGTAGTGCATTTACCTACATAATTATTTACGCTCGTTCCGTGCCCACGTTTTGTTAGCGTTGCATATCTATTGTAAACAATACATCCCGCATTGCTATTGTAAACATAATAAATTCCACTTAGGTATTTGATTTCTCCATAATAATATTTTAATAGTGTTTGTTATAACTGCCTACACTATGCATAACAACCAACTATGTATTTATAAAGCACGCCCTTTTTATGTGATATTAAATCATATAGCTAGTCCTACACTATACTAGCCCAATATAAAAGGGTTTAATGAATTGACCGGGACGGAGTGGTTTAGGGGCGGAGCGCCGAGCGAGTATCTAGTCTACACACTGGTCGTTTTACCAGAACGTTTTATATTATGAGTATAGAATTGAATTTTATTAATTAAAAAGTGAAATAAAATTGTTTAAAACCTATTTCATTTACAAATAAGATATTATGAAACAAGTAAAACCTAATTTGTCCTGATTATTGATTGTAAAACAGAATACTTAAGAGTAACCGAAAATAATCTACCGATACACCAAATAAGGTACCGATAACTGACTGATAATAATTAAATGGTTACAACATTATCAGTTAGTTTAATATACCTACGTAAACGACATATTGGTTCATCAAGTACTATTTAAATTTGTAATAATTTTCATTTCAATGAATTTACGTCTTGTGAACGTCGTAAACTAGTTTCTTTATCTTTTACTAGCAGTTTCTCCGGCTTCGCACGGGTAAACAATTTATAGCACGAGATAATCAACCTTATTTATAAAACAATTTAAACGGATAAGGATTAATATCCTGATACCAATTTCACCAGTATTATATTCAGTAAACATTATTTTTATAGTTTTATACGTCGATAGACGAGTCACCGAGACTAACGGGTAGCGAAAACGCTACTCTTGTGAAAATGCTAGATATTAGTTGTGGGATAAATTTGAATAAAAAAAATATATGACTGGAAATTAAAATAGCACGTTCAATATTGTATTGAAAATTAAATATTTCCATATAAAAATGCTGTGTAAAGTTACATATTTTATAAGTAAATTATTCGTTTTAGTTTAGCCAGTTTTCAGGATATTTTTATGATCAAAACGTATGTATGCTCTTTCCACGATATGATGTACTTATCGTACAAAACCTTTAGACAATATCTTTAGGGTGTCTCTGATTTTATATTAATATCTCAAAAATTTGATTTGGCAAACCCTTTTTCCCGATTAGTCTTTTTTTTTTTCTTTAACGCCGGGAAATGCTCTGAGGCATCCCGCGGAGGAGTGGGTCTCCCCACACGGGTATGTGGGACTCGCTGCGCCCGACAGCTGGTAAATGGACGCAGCTCTACCCACTAAAACCCGGCGAGTGCCACCAATGCCGCCTTTGGTGAGGTGCCCCGGATCTAGAAAACAAACAGGGCACCTCGACTGCTAGTCAGGGGACCGACACCACCTCCAGAGGGGTTGTCCCGCACCACAGAACAACCCCTCCCAACGTCGGGACAGTACAATGGGGTGAGGTTCCCATCCTCACCCCTTGCCCCCCTGCTCTTCTGTCCCCTCTTCTTATAAGAGGGGTACAAAGAACCACCTCGGCCCAATTAGCTGCGCCCAAGGTGCACCGCTCACCCTAGGTTATTGAGCCCCACCGCCACGACAAGTCCTGAACCATGGTGGAGTTCCTGATTCGTCTGTTGTTACTCCCCTTAATGGTTTTCGCAGAGCTCGCGAAATAAAAACTTAGCGGCACAATGATACCTTAGGTTACATAAACATATTTATGGTGAATGAATTTTTAAGTCGGTCAAGTAAGTCTTTCGAGTTAAAATCATGTTTCATTCATTGATCAGTTAAATCATAACAAATAAACAAATTAAAATCTTTCCTCTCTTTATAATATTAGTATAGACTATAATAGTAGGTATATTATAGTAATATTAGTACAGATATTTTCAATTTTGTCTGTCTGTATGAAATAATTTAACAATAACGCATTCACCTGCGAATGAGGAAAAAGGCCGCTTTCACATCGGAAGTCTGGCGATGACCACAAACATTGTAACCGGATTTGAGTTACGGCAAGATTTGAAAATCTCGAATTAACTTAAACATAATTTAATATAAGTGATTTAAAATAGCAATCCCGGAAGCAGATAATAAAATATGAACGTTTTTTTTTCTTCTAGGGCATCTATTTAGCAATGCTTAAGTTTACTGAACTAACATTTAGATGCCAGAAATTTCCCCTTCGTCTTAAGTCTAAATGATAGATAAAGCGCGGCGGCCAACATATTTTTTAGCTATAAAATAAAACGTAGGAACAACACCCAATTGTAGTTATGTACTATTACATTTATACTTATTTACAAGTCAAAAATGAATCATCATCAACAATTATATTACGCACAGCTGGGCAAGAATCTCCTCCTCGAAATCAGGGTTTTGGGCCATACTGGCCATAGTTCACCGATGTGATGGCTCAATGCTGGGTGGTTAGCTTCACACACCTCCAAATACGTTTTATCTCATTTATCTCATCAGGCATGATGGTTTCCTCACGCTGTTTTCCATCACCCGTCAAGAAATATTATATACATACATATTATTACTTACAGAATGAATAAGAATGTTTATTTGGTTTACATTATAATATTAATGAGGTACATTATAAAAGGAACTATCCTAATGATTGTGTTAACATTTCTAATTCACATGGTTACACGTCTAGCTTGACTCAATTATTATAATATATACTTACACATATTAATATATCGTTATAGGTATTGTGTTTTTTTTGTAAATAATAATGATTTGTAATTTTATAGTGAAGTTTAATCACTTGACACCCTCAACTGGCTCAGTCCTTTGCAACTAAACATCCGATAAAATATAATGAAGGAGGCAAGTAATAAAAAACTACACAGAAAATTACAAGAAATCGGTGAATGGCTTGTGAAGAATTTAAACTTCGCGGTTTGTACTATCTGGTTCTCTGTCTTTTCCCCTTCCCTGTAAAAGTACACTCTTGCGCTGCTAGTTTTATACTATTATAATTTATAATATAATTACGCACATAAATCCTACCGCGCAAAATACAGTCGTTTAAATCATTTGTAGATGGACTTGGAATGTGCATTTTTCCTGCATTAAGAAATAGACAGAGCGTCATTTAGTTTTATCAGCAAAGCTAACGCTTGTCGTTTGATACGATGACTCACGGATTCCGAGCCGCGCCGCCGGCGCCGCCATTTTACTTTACGCACCACGTGCTCATAAGCAACTGAATTTGCCATATCATATATTTATGACATACAACTTAATATGCCAAAAAAAAAAGTAAATATCGCATGAAAGAGAAATCATACATTATTTAACAACATAAAAGGTTGTGAATTTAGCGTACTATTTATATAGGGTCGGATTCTCTGATCATACCTGCGGTATTTTGCCATTGAGTCCATTGGTAGTTTTTGAAACAGGCACGACTGACGAGACTTGCACTACCGAGATAGAGTTTATACCACGTATAAATAAGAGACAGTACTAGAGCCAAGCAAAACTGTAAAAGTTAGTAAATGATTGTAAATAGGGTGATAAAAATGAAACCGGGGAAAAGGGGGGCGCAAGATAGTGGTGCGACGCAGTTACAGTGGCGCCAGCGCGAACTTCGTCGAGAGACTGAACGTTGGTGCGCGGCGGCGGCGGGTGCGGTAGCCGACCCGAGTCGCACCGTCACAACGGCATGCAATGCAAAACGATCGCCGCCTCCCGCCGCCCGCGCCCGCAGCCCACCCGCCGCGCTACAAACTGATAAAAACTAACAATCCATTCACCCCACTCACTCTAATTACTCAACTCCGCAAATTTCAAGGAATGTTTTCAGTTGCTGTTCACATACATTTATCTATAGGTCCGCTTTGATAAGTGTGTATTTATAATAAATGTTTTAACAAAACCAGTCAATTAAAAAGGGAGATGAAATACCTACTAGACTTTGTTTTCAGCTAGCGTAAGAAACATAAGCTAAATAATAAAGTAATTTTATCGAATATTGAAACGAAATGTATATGTAATTCAATTTAACTTATTGCTTTATAAAAATAATTATAAATTATAATTAATATCGATGATTATTATTAAAATACGTCAAAAGTCTTGGCTTTAATTGAAAGCGGCCTAGGACGGACGGATAGAGGAATTGACTTCAAACTTCTTAATAGCAAAGAATTCCAAAGTAATGTATTACATGGCAATCCTAAATTATAAACAAAATACTTATAGTATCAATGAACAGTTTTAAAACATCCAATATTCCGACGACGCGTTTTCAAATAAGATTTGAAGTTCTTATTACGCTTAGTAAATAATTAATTCCTATACTCCCTAAACCCATTTCACATAGTTTCGATGAGATAGTCACAAAGGCGTATGCGGCATAAGTCCCGTAAGTATAAAATGAATCAGATAAAATAAACTACGGAAGAAAAAGCATGTTTTTTTCTTAATTCGCAAGATAAGAAGCATTAACTATGTTTCCCCGCCTTGGTTCAAACCTTGTCGTGGCGGTGGGGCTCAGTAGCTTAAGGTGGACCCGGCACCTTGGGCGAAGCTAATTGAACCAAGGGAGCTGCTCTTTGCACCTCTCAAGAGGGTACAAAAGAGCAGGGGGACATTAGGGGCGAGGATGGGAACCTCACCTCATTGTACTGTCACGACGTTGGGAGGGGTTGTTCTGTGGTGCGGGACGACCCCTCTGTGGAGGTGGCGTCGGTCCTTTCCGCAGTCCCAGCGTAGGGACCGACTAGCCGTCGAGGTTCCCTGTTTGGTCAATAGATCCGGGGCACCTCACCAAAGGCAACATTCGTGGCACTCGCCGTGTTTTATAGTGGGTAGAGCTGCGTCCACTTACCATCTTTCGGAAGCATGACACTTCTTTGGAATGAAAATGTATCGGGGATTTTTTTACTGATAATCGTGTTTTACTGTCCCAGTTCGTTAAAATATAGTAGTAAAGTAGTTTACCTACTCTGCTTAGAATATCGAAAGGTACACTGGCAAAAATTCGAATGCCTCCTCTGAAGTGCGAGGGAAAGGATACAAGGCTACAAATCTGAAAGTAAACGATGCTCTTCCCTAAGACCAAAACTCCGAAATGAATGTTTTAAACTCACTACTCGCACATTGTGGAAATTTGGTTACAGTAGGCACGATAACTATTATATACAGAAAGCAGAAACGCTATCCTTAAACAAACAGTTTATTAAACTAAGATTTCATGGTATTTTAGTTCCGATACAAATTTAAGGTTTTGAGAAACGACAGAGCCTTACCAAGTAAAAAATAAGCCATTAGGAAAGAAGTATAAGATCAGAAAATCCTTCACAATTTTAATATCCTTTTAAAGTATTTCTGTAGGAAGAAAGCAACTGACTCTGCCAAATGTGTTGTTAGCAAATCACACAATGTAGCCATTATATACCTATACTACATACACCTAAAAAGTACAAGAAAAATAAACTCATAAAATCAGATTATGAAAAAATATCCTTTCTCCAAAAAATTCTTGTAAAACCCAAAAAATACAACAACCTCATGATCGAATGTAGTCGTCGGCCGATTTGGCTCGGTCTAGTTGGGTGCAAATGGAAACCTTGTTGGTTGTAATTGCAATTACTCGAATATTTTTTTTTAATATGTTTCAAGTGTAACTTTTTGGAATCTGAAACTCGACACGAGCAATAAAAGAAAACCTTGAATCGCGAGTGAGCGCCACCTGCATGCAGGGAAATGCGCCCGGGGCGCAGGTGTCTCACAAACAGCAAACTCAACAAGATTGGATTATTCATATTACAGAGTCAAAAGGGTGCTTTATAGGCATTGTTTATACCGGCGCGCTTTCATTTCTCGAGATTTATAGCATAACATACAGCTCGAAACTAGCTGTTGCCCTAAGCTTCGTCCGCGTTAATTAAAATTTACAGCCGTATCCAGATTGATGATAATTATTTTTGTCGACTAAATTCTCCTTATATCAGCTATCTGTCAGTGAAATTCCTGTCGAAATCGGCCCAGCCGCTTAAGAAATTAGCCTCAACTAACAGACCGATACCGCATATTATACTTTCATATAAGTACATTTAGTAATGGTGTTAATTTGAAATCACAAACAGATACTTATGTTTTTTATTTGTATAAGTGTTGTATACAAAAAGCTATAAAAATAATACGACCGTTTATAAAAAAATACACCAGAGACCGATTTCAATGTAAATACTAAGCAATTTATATTATAAGTTATAAACACTGCAATAAAAATGCAATATCTGTAATGAGATTTTTTTAAATATGATAAGCGAAGGCTGAAATAAGGTTCAAGAATGGAGGCCAAGTTTAGGTAGACGAAGAGTTGGTCGGCCATTGACCAGGTGGGAAGACGATCGTATTGGATGCTAGTGGCTAGGGATCGGCCGTCTTGGCGTTATTTGAGGGTGGCCTATGTTCAGCAGCGGACGGATAGAGGCTGATGATTGGCGATGATGATGATGATAATAATGCAGTGAAGGCAAAAATCTAATCACGTAAAAAAACAACAGTTAATTTCCGATAGCTGGAGAGTATTGAGCAGTGTCTTTGGCAACTTGCGTACTAAAAGGATGCATCCATTTTTTACTTTTTAAGTTCCTTTTCATTTAATAGGTTATTTGGCTGTTTCTACTTATTATTCGAATGAAAATCATTTTCAACTTTTGAAATAAATGCAATAGTACCTTTAACGATTTTATCATTGAAGAAAACAAATGATCCACAGTAAACATACAGCATTAAAGCTCGCGTCTTGCATATGAGGTATTTCATCGGCAAGAGGAATGATCTTTATGCGGTACGCCCAGCTGGGTGACTCGTAAGGACACAAATACTAACACAAACACCAAAATACGGACATAGACTAAGTATGAATAAAGCACCCAGGCTTGAAAAAATCGATAAAAGAGGGATTGACAATGATGTTCATGGTATCAAAACTGACCACTTCACATGGTCTCTCAAAGTTAAAATCTCTAGCAGCGATAGCCTGCCCTCGCTGTGATCGCTGGACTTGGCTCAAACATCTGAATCCTGTTTCATTATAATGAGTCAAATTCGCGCAAACATTAGAAAACAATATCTGAATCCTGCTTTCAGCTTATTTAACCGAGTCGGAGAGTTTGAGAATTACGTGTCTGTAGATAAAATAATATGTAATGAGTTTACTAGAAGACTAGATTAACTAAAAAATGATTCACGATAATATGTAAGCGTGTTTATTTCCGCCCTCCTTTTCCCTATCCCCCGCAATGCGCCACCGGAAACTCACGAACCGCACTAAACGCGACAGTATAGATCTCACTTGACGCCGGTGTTATGTGAGCGAGAGGTACCACCCCGGTCGTGCTGGCCCAATTCGGCTTCAATGCAGCACGACACTACCCTCTGTTGTCTACTATTAACAAAGTTATAGTGCCACAAACTTTTATTGGCCGGTAAGAGCGTCGCTGTCATGGATATTAGTATTGCTAGTAAATAAAAATTAACCATTATATGGGGAAAAATTTGAAGTGATGAAGGCTACCTTAATAAGTAATTTATTGAAGTGTCTTAATAAAACAATGTATACTAATATCTAGAAAATACAGTTCTAGGAAAATAAATGTGACATAAACTTGGGAACAATACTGATATGATAGGTTCTGTTACCTGTACTATTAATATAATATCTTTTACCTAGCAATCGGAACCGTTCGATAATTATAACTTTGCCATTGTAATTAATAATGCAAGAAATAAAAATAAATACATTTTAGTTGGATTTTTATTAGGTGTTGGTGAATAGTAAAATTATTTATTGTATGCACTAAGAAAGAAAATAAACACAAACATCACAAAACAGTACAAATAGCGGGCTTATTGCTAAGAGCATTATTAATAAATCATTTAAAGCACTCTACACGTGTTTTCCCTCTATATTTTGATACAATAATTATGAACAAACAAAACAACATCTGAAGAATCACACTCTAGAGGACGAACTCCATCAATTATTTGATTTCTCGAATAGTCAAAATTTTCATCTTCTAATATAATCACCGCTTTTTGTATTTGATTTGAAAACGAGCAAAAAGCATTCTTGACAAAAGCTGCTTCTCCTCCTGCATTGACGATTATATGTCTATTTCCTTTAGAAACTGGGTTCAGAACACCATCATCCTTATTACTTTGCCAACATTGTCCAGCTGTGTGCGAAGTGTGAATATATGTTTCGTCCAAAAAAAAACTACAAGTTTCTTTTTGTTACTAAGTTCGTTTTCCTGATTTTTTTGTAAATATGTCGCCCTCAATACGGATATATCATTACGTTCAGTAAGAACTATTAGATTGGGTCTTCTTGTATCGAAATCCTAGTTAATGTAATATTTTATGTAGGGTCTCTCGGCTCCCCTTAAAATCAATTTCTTCTCGAAGAACATTAAGTAACTTCGATAAAGTGGGAATTTCTATTTTAACTGAGTAATGTCCCTGTTTCATCGGCCCGTTTCTTTTCATTTACCATTCGTCGCACTGACCTTTTACTAACGCCTGTAATAAAAAAAGTAAATAAGTACGTTTCCGTTTCATTAATACGTAGGTAAATTCATCCCCATCTATGCTGGTAACACTAACCTGTAGCGGCAGCAACTCGTTCATATACTTTTTGTAATGGTATAATTGGCGCTTGGTTGCGTTTTTCTTCATTCATGAAAGAAAGAACGCGTAAAACAATGCTTCTGCCATCGCTTTTCAATACTCCAGGCATGTTTGATGTTCATAAAAACCACAAAACACAAAACTCTGCAAGTTGTATTTGAGAGCTAACTGACAATGTCTGTCTGACATTTCAAAATGCCGATGGTAGTACTAATTTCAGCCGCCGGCCAAGAAAAGTATGTGGCACTGTAATATACCTAGCGGAATAGAGGAACAGACACGAGCTGTCAAACGAAACCGAAAAGATTTGACATTGTGTGCGTCAAAATTGCTTATGAGTGCGTGTAGTGATGTATATCATGTCGCTTCATCGAGCATGTACCTAACCAGAATAGAGTGGTAATGTTATGTGTTTTGTATGAAAACGAATTCCTCCAAATTTGTGCTGCGACGCTACACCGGTTCTGAGCTCTGATTAGACGACTGATGGCCATTGACGATTGGCCGATGCGACGTAAATACAGATAACTGGTTCGTTGAATAGCTATTACGTCTGTGACAAATCACTGGCCAGTTTCGAAATTTTATGATTATCACATTACTACTCTATCCGATTATATGCTCATGTTATGCTATAATATCGATGTGAATAATATTTATTAGTTAAGTAATAATAGTATTAATAGAACTTAAATAGAATTGGGTTTTATAGCGTTCCGAAGTGGACCGGCTTCTTGAATACTCGTAAGTATAGGATAAATACAAACCATTAGGCTTGTTCGACGTATTCGATAGTTTACGTGGTGTATCTATTTGAGACGGCAGGGACAGATCACAGGTACAGTGTCCGCGCTGTGGTGCCTGGGATAATCTCCCACTTTTATTTGACCTACGCCCTTTTGCCTTGCGCTGGTCACGTACGCCACCACGCATCCCTGAATGCGTATTATAAATGGTACTAACTAACTGTCTAGAAGACCCAAGGAGACGTAGGTCGAAATGCAACAGTATAGTGGGCCCTCGGGAGACGTAGACTGAATGAAACAAAATATCACTTTCACTTTGTTCCTAGTTCTCGGGTCTTGACTATTTCACTTACTACTCTTCGTGTAGCCTCTTCGATGGGTATGCTGCAACTCACAAGTAAGCCCAAAATTGACTCGATATTTATAAGGGTTGGCATTATCAGTTATTTTCCTTATAATTTTCCTGTGAGCCGAGATCTAAAATGTTTATTTATTATGTTTTCTATAAAACCCTTATATTATATACATTTGAATAAACCTACTGACATCATTTATAAGATAAAACATTAATTACATACATATCTTTGCATAATAAAATATTACAGATCAAAAACCTATGAACTTTGAATAGATTAGGTAACTCACTTTTTTACGTATTCATCAATAACTTTAAACGTATAATAGTTTTAAGCTATCGTCACAAATCTTTTTGTGTTATTATTGACAAATTGAATTCTTTCTTTTGACATTAGTTTTAAATTGATAATGTAATTAATTAAATTTTCAATTTTTCATATAAAACTCTTACCTACTATCAAGTTTTCTTTATAACTCGTCTAAATTCGACCTAATCTGAGTTTTATTAGATTCATAATATAAAATAAACCTAATAAGAATTTTATAAATCCTCATCCTATTCAAAATCCAATAAAAAAACAAAGAGCTTGCATTTAATTGCTTGAAAAGCAGATTTCATCAAAATTAGTTTCGGTCCTCGCTTCTGTAAATATTATGTTTCTCCAAAATGTTTACTGCTTACACATGAATAAGTTTTCGTGATATTCCAGTTTGGACTATAGTATATCTAAGGATATCAAACTATATTCATTTTAATATTTAAAAAATTGACAATTATAAAGCGATAATTGGAAAGGTATTTACACAAATGCGGTATTTAATCCCTATCATTTTAAATGCGTTAGTTAGCTTGAGAATTTCATGAAGATTATTTTTTCCCTGTACACCATGGAAATTAAATGAATACCTTAGTCCTTAGGAGATATAGAAAAATCAAAATAATGCGTCGCCGTGATTCGACCGAGCCGCGCGGGCGCTCCATGACGCCGCGCCTCGCTTCCATGAAGCCGGACGGAGCTTCCGTTAGACAATGTATGGTGGAATTGTATATTATCCTAAATATGCCTAATAGGGTTTTAAATCTAAGATAACGCGGTCGAAGCTGCGGGCAACAGCTATTATTGATGACTTACTATTGTTGACGGGAGGGGGTGTGCGGGTCAATTCAGTCAAACTAGTATAAGGCCGTCCAGTTTTTTAAGGCGGGCATTTACGGCATTTTGAATCATGTTTTATTTATAAACGAAGCCGATTAAAATTTTGGAAAAAAAAATGTTATTTAACACTCCTTCATCATTACATTTCAATCGTTCGATACGCGATTACTTCCATTTTGCTGCATTAAAAAAATTGCAGAGATAGGTCAAAATTGAGATGAAAAAACCATTTTATTTGAGTAATATAAGGTTTTGTACAATAAAACTTATACCATAATAAACCTTCTAGAGTATGTGATTTCAAACGGTAATTAAGTTTTTTTTTTTTTATATAAATCCCTCACTTCCATTATATATGTGTTTCACTCGCTGCGAAATTCGAAAACGCTCGACGCGGTTTCAATGACGAGCGGAGCAGGCAATGACCCAAGCTATCTCCCCCGTAAGTTTGTCATACTAGTCCTTGGAAAACCTGTATAAATATTCATATATTTCGTCACTAAAATAAAAAAAATAATTAAATAACTTTTGGAATCCTCGGGATTACTTAATTTTCAGTTTTTTTGCTAGTTTTTACAAAGTACATATACCCGTTAATTTTCGCACACCAGGAAATGTTCGCACACGTTCAAGATAGCTGTCGGGGTTTAAAACACATCTTGAAGTACAGCGACTTCAATACAAAAACCGCGTGCAATCTGTCGAGGGTGGATTTATATAGCACGTGCGTTTGAAACTGCCACCTGTCGGCAGGTGGTAGCGCGGCACGGTGGTATAACTTCTTTTTTTTTAAGTGCCTAGATATTTAGTTCTATATAAACTACATATGAAGATACCTTATTGAGTTGGTTGAAGTTTTTCGATACATACGCTTGTACATTAAGTGTATCTTGGGTATTGATACTATGAAATTAATACTGTTGTTAGCCGTAGAGAAAAGAAAAAAAAGAAGAGACTGAAAAGTAAGTATCGCGCTTTAGGCATACGCTCAGCAGTGCGTTGTCATAATCAAAATTAAGAGTCAAAGACTTCTAAACCCATCACTTCTTCACATACCAATTGTTTGTCCAACGAACAGTCAAAGCCTGCATCAGAAAATAGAAACCTGAAACTAATAACCCAAATTTCAACGAGTCTCCATTACTCGATCGCTCTTCCTTCCTATCTTTACGATCCCTTCATGTTCCCTTTCCAACCCGTATGTCATAAGTCATATAATAAGTTATCCTATTACATTTTTAGCATTACCACACATGTTCGCGCACTATGTCAGATGAGATAGCAATCATCTTGTTCGGGTTCGGGCCGTCGACTAGTTCAACCTTTAATATCGTATTATTATATGATCGGCATTTATCACGTATCCGCAATACCGAGATCCGACGTCGTACGAATAAGGAAGGTAAAAGACGCCGGAGAAATAGGGTCGCGGAAATTGAAGTGGAGTTGGCCAGGACACTTGACTAGACGTGGGGATGGCACGTGTTCCACGGCGGTAACCGAATGTTGGCCTAGACTGGGTTGGAGAAGTCCAGGACGTCCTATGGCTCGATGAGGCCTGTGCTCAGAAGTGGGCAGATGATGATGATAATTTATTACGTCTTGCAATAATATAAAATTGTAATATTCAAGAGAAAGTTTTTAGGTAATTTCTCTTTCTGTCGTATACCTACATACATAATTATATTGTACCTATTCATTCTTCTGATCATATTCCTTTCAATCCTTTATGCATAACATTTTGGAGGTTATATGTTCCTGTATATATATATATATATATATATATTTTCATGTATGTTCACCGATTTCTCCGTCAATTGTGGAACGATTTTCAAAATTCTTTTTTAGTCAAAAGAGTGCACTTCCAATGTGGTCCCATGATAAGGAAACCAGGATCTGATGATGGAATCCTAGAGAAACCGAGGGGAACTTTCGAAAATCGTAGGAGTAACTAGTGCGTTTAATATTTTCTTTTATAAGTATTTTTAAGCACTACAATTTCGTGAAGGTCTAGAGTTGATCTGATGATGGAGCTGAAAGACAGTCGAGGGAACTCCTCAACGATTTACAGCAGTAACCTTGTATTTGGGCTTGATTAATTTGTATTGATGAGAACTATACACCTAGATGGATTGTGACTATCATTAGGGGTCCGATGATGAAGACGAAGGATAGTTAAGGGAACTCCTCAGAAGCTTAAAGTAGCTACCTTGTGTTTGGATTTAATTCATTTCTATTGACGAGTACTTTTTTTTACATCGACAAGTAATATAATGATACATCATTGACTACTACTATTCTTATATAACTGATTGAATGTACTGATGGTTCTTGATGGAAATTCATTTTCATAATAATAAAATCTTTTTTTCACTTTTCCACTTTCATTTGATATACTTTTACAAATTAATATAAAATTACACGACCGGTTTCGACAAAGTCATCATCAGGTTTTATTATTACTACTATTCTTGTACGAGCTAAACATTTTAGCATTCCCCCCCCGACTGTCTATGGTCTCCATCATCAGATCTATAATGACACTTGTAACCCATATTATGGGTGCAAAGTAATGAATTAAGTCCAAACAGAAGGTAGCTACTGTACTGTAAGTAAAAGGAGGAGGTTATTAGTTTATATTTTGAAGTCGGTTTCAATTTTTGTGTCATCTTTTTTTATATTAAATACTTTTCCTCCTTTTAATAAAACTCATTGACCTAAAATATATATATAAAAAAAAAACTCGTGAAGAAAGTGTGTTATTAAAGTTTAATACCGGTACCGGCTGAACTCGAGCAACCACCCATCGAGACGACCGACTTATTGTTTTAACTTCCCTACGATATTGTTTTCTCACGTCAGTAAACATCAAAACAAAGCTGAAGTAAATGCGAGAGTACGAACAATAAGAAGGAGGTATATAAGGAAGCGGCAATCACCCCTTTTAGACCAGCAAATGGTCCAAAGCTGTCTGCAGCTCAACCTCGTTCAAGATTTGCGCGTGGACATTTCAATTGGACCAAAGAGCAATGGACCTCGATATTGTTCACCGATGAGTGTTGGACATGCTCAATTGGTGCAGACGGTCGCAAAAGTAAAAATCGTCGACGTGGGGACAAATATACTGAAAGTTACATTCAGGAGCGTGTTCCTTTTGGAGGCAGGAGCGTCTTCCTTTTGGAGGCGGTTGGCATATTATGTGTAGTTCGATAATCGGGCAATTGGAATTAGCATCTTTATAAGCCCGACGTTTCGGATACTTTACAACATCCATGGCCACGGGTAGTAATGGCAATAACGGCTGTTTTACAATAATAAATTATCCTGTTGTGTTGTTTTGTAACAACTGTTGTTCTAAACTGCTGTCTGTTATCCTGTTATTGTTGATTTATAGATTAGATAGTCTATTCTTACCATTGCGTCGTTTCAATGATGACAACTGACAACAGGATATAATTATTTTTTAATAATGGATTATTCATTATTTTCAAATAACGCATTACTAAAACTGTTGTTGTAAGAATGACCACCACTAGTCACGGGACTCGGGAGGACTAAAAAATCCGTAAAAAATATTTTTTTCTCATTATTCTAGTGAGTGAAATTCGCGTCAAAATTAGAACAATTGGAATTAGCGTTCATTGACATGGTTCGTCAAAACAGTAGAAGAGTTCGTTTGACGGCACAAATTAATCCCTTGTAAAACACAAACAGAGGTACTGTTTGTGTTTTACATGGGATTAAGGTTGAACTAGTCGGTGGCGCGAACTCTAACAAAATGATTGCTATCTCACCTGACATAGTGCGCGAACATGCGTGCTAGAATAAAATGCACAATGATTCATTCCGAAAATGTCCTTTTAGCAAAACAGTTATTATAGAAAAGGCAATAAGTGTATCTTTTCAAAATAAATTTATTTTATCCTTTGAATAACTAAACTATATCTGTACGGGCTTTATTTTTGAGCTTTCGTGCTCAGTATACTATTTCTTTACGCCCAAAGTAGGGCTAAAATCAGTGTTTAAATACGAAAGTTTAGAAGCTTGTATTTTTTAAATGTATATTTTTTTTACGATTTTGGGTACACACATAGATAACGACGAGATCAATTTATATTATACTTAGTTTTTCATGGTCAACGTCAAACATTGTAGTAATTACTGTTCTGCGTTTGTACGGAAAGATGAGTGACTTGTGTAACCTTAACCGCCTTATTACAAAAAACTGATATAGTACCGGGATTAAACCAAGACTCAAAAGTCCAGGTTTGTTACGGTATTAACGTAAGTCCATGGACTAAAATTCATTCTTATTACAAATCGAGGACCAACCGAGGTCTAGCTAGTACCAAAGATCGTCCCTGGTTTAATTGTATCCACAGATTATTGAGCAACATATCATTCATTCGTTCGTTCAATATTTGATTAGTTCGGTACACCGTTCCTTTTTATGCAAAGCTCGCTAATGTATTATTAAATATAATGTGGAAAATATATCTATTGGACGCTTTCACACCACGTCAATCTGGCCCCGTGCTAAGTACTCGAAGAACTTGTGTTACGGGTACCAGACAACGGAAATATATTTAATACTGTTATACTATACATATATTTAAGATTTTTATTATATAATACACATATTTAATACACGTCCATGACCTAGGAACACAGAAAATATTTTTTGTTCCCTGGCGGGATTCGAACCCGCAACCACTTCTTCAGCGCCAACGCGCTTACCACTGAGCTACAGAGGTCGTCAAAAAATACATCCATATTTTGATAATAAAATTTAATGTGTTATATAAAATATCTGAAATCTTTACTACTTTGTACTTTGAGGTAGTGTGATTTAAATTCTTGTTTAATTACACACAAATATTGTAATATTTCGCTGATAAGTTGTTTATATAGCTAGCGTATAAGGGAATGAAATACAAAGCGCGCGTAGTTCTAATGTCATCGAAATGTTTATTGTTTAGTTATTGCAATGTAAGTCGAGTTACCAATAGTTACAATACAGCCATTATTGTTCTTTGATTCTAAATAGACGGTACGTTGTTCATAAGAATAGTATAATATTTTTTGTTGTGAATTTGTGTCACGAACATTACTTATGCTGTAAAATGAATCAACAAAAGAAAAAAGGGATGATAATTGGACTTCTCAATAAAAGGTTAGTGTATTTGTTTAATCCAAACACACATGAAAAATATCAGGTTAATTAGAATTATTACATATGATATAAAATAGGTATGTATATTAATGACAAAATACAATACAACAAAATTACAGAAATAGAATGTTGAATTACTTAGGGATGTCAGAGTAATTATTTTAAATGTTAGTCCAATTCAACAATGTTGTCTACATCGAGTTCATTTAATTACCTTTCAATACAATTAATACGAAAAACCGCTAATTCTACGCATAAGACATCTGATAATTTGAAGTTTTGAGGTTAGTACCGAAGTTAAACTAGGGGTCACGGTGGTCTAACTTTAGTACCATAGATAGTCCTGGTACTAACGTTAAACTAGTTTTTGTAATAACATTTATATTAGTCCATGGTTTAAAGCTGGTATTAAACTCGGTACTATATTTAGTCTTCGTTTTGGAATAAGGCGGTAATAGACGAAAATTTCTGGCATCTGTAATGCAAGATATTGCCCAACCCTACGCCGCTGCACAAGTTCGACAATATTGCGAAGAGGCTGGGATACGTACCGTGAATTGGCCAGCACGCAGCCCGGATCTTAATCCCATTAAGCATCTTTGAGACATTTTAAAAAAAGAATTGCGAGAAATCCTGTGCCCGCAACAGTAGCAGCACTAAGAACAGCAATTTCACTAGAGCGGCACATATTCCGCAAGACCGTTTAATAACCCTAATCAAATATATGCCCAACCGATTAGAATCTGTAATAAGGGCACATGGAGGCAATAAGGTGTATTTCCGATTTATCGTTTTTGTTATAATATATGGATATGATACTTGGCTGTTATGAAGTTAACCAATTGTAGCGTCTAAAAGTTTGAATACTTGGTTAAAATAGTTATTTCAATGGCGTCTTAAACATTAATAATTAACATTAATAAAATAACTGTTTTTTTTTTTTTTGTGCTTGTAACTTATAATCAACTTAATCTTCTACTAATTGTCAAACTTTGCGTTTACCAGGTCATTATAGTTACTTTTGGAGTCGGTGTCGTATTTGTTGCTGTACACTACCTACCTACCTACCTACCTTTGCTGACACCGATGACCGAATATGTGACCAAATTGGAAACACCAGCTTTCAAACAAAAAAATAACCATCGAAATCCATGCACAAACGGCGGTGTATCGTCGTGTCACATACATACAGACGAATTGAGAACCTCCTCTTTTTTTTGAAATCGGTAAAAATGGGTAGCAGAAAAAAAAAAGTTTTATTATTATTATATTATTTAAGAAAAAGTATTAATAAATTAATAATGAATATATGAAAGGCTGATTAAGTTTGTTTTCGTAAATTATATATTGATAAATAAAAAATAAATCCTTTATTGCTAATCACATTCTAAATTTCAAAAAATCATTGTCGATTTAGAAAAATATTATAAAAAAGAATCAACCGCATGACAATCAACCTATGATGAATAGGTAGGTAGATTCTTCGATAGGTGTATATATAGTATGTAATATGTTTAAATTGCAGTAACAATTTCCTTTATACCACGTCTCAGGAATAACCTACTAGAATATACACAAAAAAATTATAGTTAAAAACAAAAGTTAGTAGGTACTGAGCAAAATTTCACCTCGATGTCCGGAAATCTACAATAACTCGATTTTTGCGGTATTACCTGCTTCGCACGATCACTATATGGAATTAGCTGCCACCTACGGTATCGCCGAACGGATACGACTTAGGGATCTTCTAGAAAAGAGCAAGCGATACCGATCCTGTACTGATATAGAAGGCGAGAAGCAGATTGAAGTGTGGCTATCGGCCATAGTAAAGTGTGGAGTCCCGGTCAAGAAACAGGAACTATTGGATATAGTTCAGAAAATTGTTAAAGAACATGGAACGAAGAATGCCTTTAAAGATGATAATTATTGTCCGAGACAAATCTGGTACTTAAATTTCCTAAAGCGCCATCCCAATATAATTTCATACAGTGCAACCGAAGGAATAAGGAAAGCTAGAACGATAGTAAACGAAAAATCTATAATTATTATTTATATAAATATACTTTATTAGAAGGCAAAATGAAAATTATTTTTTAAATCAATTATAATTGTTTTATTGGCATATTTCAATATTTAAATTGTAACCATTGTAACGTAAACCAGCTCAATGGTGGTCGTAAACTGATGAAAGTGGTCGATAACCGGCTATTTTCAGTTTTTCAGCATTTTATAATAATTTATGGATGAAAGTACTATAACATATACAATAGTCCATTTTTTAGAACTGTCCAATTTAGTAAACAAACCCTGTTAATACGTATTTCACGATTTTTCGGCATTTATCACTCACTTTCACGACATATTAGCTTACGGACATTTGTAAAACTCCATTTACTATTTATTTCACTGAAGACAAATATCAATTTATCATTTAAACACTTAAAAACTTAGAAAATACGATTATCGAAAGCACAGATAACTAATATTTTTCAATATGACTTTTCATCATCTTTTTTTTTATAAGGCCAATAGGGATGTGGTCTATATATTTAATTAAGAAGTAATTAAGCGATTGAACAAAACAAAGTGGCACGTTTGATAGTTTGCCTATCCAATTAACATTAAAAAAAAAAACTGAATATCAATTTCATCTTGAACATTTAACACTATCCCATATCGAGGGCTAAAAGGCGATTTGACTTAAACGCCATTTTGGTAACTTTACAGGAGAGCGATTTTAAGTTAAAAATTTCGAAAAAAAAAAATCTTAAAGTATTTTCTTTGAATTACCCCTGGAAGTACATGAAAATACGGTAACTTTACAGGAGAGCGATTTTAAGTTAAAAATTTCGAAAAAAAAAAATCTTAAAGTATTTTCTTTGAATTACCCCTGGAAGTACATGAAAATACGTTAAATAAGCTTAAAAAATAGGTAGGTTTCATTCATTTATATGCATTGTACATTTATTTAGATTAGATGTCACGTAAGTCAAAATGACCTATTTTCTGTTTAAGGCAAAATGATTCAAGTACATTCAAATTTAGTAACAAATTAAGGATAAAAGATTTACAGGACATAATTTAACCAAATAGTTCAGGGTGAAATGACTTTAATCATAAGTAATTTCAAAATAGATCAAGGAAAAATGATTTATATTCAGGATAGTTGAAAAATTGAATGAGGCATAATAATTTAACAGGCAAAGCTACCATTTTAAGAAAATCGAAAAAAGTATTATAGTAATAATTTTTTCTTGATAATTTTACTAAGTTCAATGAAAGAAAGTCAATTTATGAGGTTTGGATCTTAAAACGATGAATTCAAATAAGAATATTATAGGAAAATATTTATAAAAGAAATGAAGCAGAAACTTTATAAATCTTTTGCGGTATTTTTCAACTTTTTTGATTTAAAGATTTAAAAGGCTTATATCAGAAAAGTAGTTAAAGGAATAAAAGCTTAAGTGAACAGTAAGTAAATTTATATGTCCCTAAAAACGATTTAAGGGCATAGTTAAAGAAAAATGGTGAAGTTTTTTGTCACTTCACACCACGATATTAGAAATGATAGTCAAATTTTGAGAGGAATTAAACGCCAAAAATGTGGTCCGATTTTTATAAAACTGGGCTCAAAAGACGCAGAAAAATTCACTGATTACAATGATATATAACTCAATATCGCCCAAAGTGTCGCTTGAGTCAATTCGCCTTTTACCCCTCGATATAATATAAAAACACATACCACTGGCATAAAACTCAACTGAAGTATACAGAAATATTTTGTGGGACTTTAAAATGAGAGTTAGGATTACTCAATGAGAACTTCGTGTAAAATTATTATCAGTCTTTTTGTTTACATGTTCGAGACAGGGCGCCGCCCGCACAAGGATTTTTGATCATAGTAAATACAAATAAGGTGACAATAAGACTAGGATCGACTTTTTTTCGAGGCACTGGCTGCACTATTATGTTAAATTTTTATTTGTGACGTCTTTTTATCGACTATTTTACAATTAAGACTCTAAAATGAACAAAAATACCTCTAAGGCCTCTTTTTTTTCTTATCTTACAGAAATTGCGAAAGACTTAATAGAAGAACTAATTTCTAACAGGTATTTTGTATCTACGAAATATAAATTTGTAAATTTGTTTTTTATAAAGATGTTCGACTTTTTTTAAATTCTTCTTTTTTAACAGATATATTCAATATATTATCACTTTTGTAAATAATTCCAGCAAAGTGGTATCGTTAAATATTTTAATAATAATGAATTTTACTTTTGTCTATGGCTTATTAATATTATTCATTCCTTAGTTCTTTGTGGCACTTCACTTCACTAAACAATTTTTATATGTGACGTCTTTTTTCCGACCATTTTTAACCGACTTCAAAAAGGAGGAGGTTATACATTAAAGGCTCAAAAATAAACAAAAATAATTGTAAATTTGTTATTTATAAAGATGCTCGACTAATATTTTCTTAACATTTTCCTTTTTTAACCGACTTCAATTCATCAGAATCTTTTTTTTTTATGTATGTTACCTGATTACTCGAAGATGGCTAGACCGATTTGAAAAATTCTTTTTTTGTTCTAAAGGGTATACTTCCGAAATGGTCCCATGAAACGGAAACCAGGATCTGATGATGGCATCCCAGAGAAATCGAGGGGAACTTTCGAAAATCGTAGGGGCGACTAGTGCCTTTGATATTTTTTTTATAAAGTGTTTTGAAGGACTACAATTTAATGAAGGTCTGGAGTCGATCTGATGCTGGAGCCAAAAGACAATCGAGGGAACTCCTCAACGATTTACATCAGTAACCTTGTGTTTGGGCTTGACTACACTATGACTATTTGTCTGTGGCCGGAAGTACGCCATATTTGTTTACCATTTTGACACTTCTAAAAAATGTACTATACACTGATTATAATCACTATAACCTAATATGTACCATATCAGTTCTTTTACTATGTAGTACAATTTACAACTATTATGTAGATTCATAAATGACCAACATAACATTAAAGTCAATTCTCAAATTAAAATGCAACAATTTTTACAGACTTTATCGCGATTTTAATCAAGATTTTTAGAAGCTTAGAGTACCTATAACATACATAGATAATATGTACTTATGTACTACGTACGTACTAGATTACGCGTTCCGAACACTCACTTTGTTCAACTGAACAGAGGCCTTAGACAAAGTAACATTAAAAAAACGATAACGAAGTTCGAAAAGAATAAAATATATGGGATTGACTTAAGCCGTCGTCAATTATGTCACTCGTTATCGTTATCGCAAGTTGGTAGGCAATGTTAAAATTCGTAACAAAATCATAAACTGTCAATTGGTTATCGAACACTTATGTCAAACTTATGTTATTTTATTATTGATATTGATTCGTTATCCGTGGGCGTGGGCCATGGAGGGCAACATTTTCACATTTTTTATAAGTTATAGTGTGTATGAGGTCTATCTACATAGATATTAATTTTAATTTTTTTGTCCGATTTGACACTTCTTGTCGAATTTTGTTGACACTTGACAGTTTTTGCCGTTGCACTGTCACGATCTTTGATTGATCATTGGCTAGAAAATTATTATCGTTATCTCAAAGACGATAACGAATTTCGGCTACAAAGCGATGTCCAGGTCCTGTACTGCAATCCGTACCTTACGTAGTGTAATTTCATTTTGACAGTCGACAAAAACGAAATTGAAGCATGCGCAAGGTGCGTACGGAGCAGCGCAAATAATACGAGAATTAAAGCCAAAGTGTGAACCTGTTTGTGGCTACTTCACTATTTATTAATTTATATAACTATTAATAAATTTCGAAATAGACAATAAATTCTAGTTAAGTTTTGTAGGTACAACAAAAGCTGTGTCACTTTTGCCTGCGGCGTAAAATCTATAGAGAGAACATGTTGTTACAGTACTACGTTCAACAAAACGCGTAAGTTCTTTGTAATTCCCGCGCACTTACGTTTTAAGCGCGAGAAAAATATACTGAATAATCGATCTAGCGCTGTATGTTTTTACAGTTTGGTTAGACGAAATAATTAACGTTTTAATGCGCTGCAGCGAACTAATTAAACTATTGTCAGTATTTGAACAAATTGTTTATAATATATGAACGTGCGTGTCTATCGGTAGAATATAAGTCTATGATACAAGTAGTAGTAATAGTATAGTTAAGTGTTCTTTGAGCGAAGTCCACGTCCACTACTGAAGTGGACGGATGGAGGATGATGATGATCATGATAATATAAAAACAAAAAAACTTGAATAAAAGTAAACTAAATAAATAATAATCCACGAATGACGAGAATGGCGAACACGACTGTGTGAATGCTGTATAATGACTTTAGTAACTGTCAATTTGACACAAACGTCACTCAAGTCTTCACTTCCGTTGTCACTGTCAAGTGTCAGTGTGAACTGTGAATTGTAATTATTAATTAGTGAAGTACACTAGACTGAGTTACCCGGGTCAATTTTTGAAGTTAAGTTTGAAAATAGAAGGTAAAGTTGTTTCTTTCGAACTATGTATATTATTTATTATAACGACGCACATGCGTGTTCTACAATTGAACCAATTATGTACCAAACTTCCGCCACCTGCATGTATTCCATGACAGCTTTATTCGAAAACGCATTAATGCTGTCCTCTTATAATATAAATAGGTGATTTATAACAAGCCGGCAAGTTGTAGGGAAAAAATATATAGGTACAATATAGTTTAAACACTAGCAACTTAGGATCGCACCGAACATTAATATCCACCATATTTGTCACTACTTGGTTGCGCTCAAGCTCGAACCCTTTTTAATCGTAACACGTAGGTACGTTATAGGTTGGGCATAAAGATGGACCGGCCGGACCGATAAACCGTAATAAAGAGAATTATAATATAGGTAGTTTATAATTAATCATTAAAAAGATTAAGTTGAGAATCGAAATAAATGTTGATTTAAATTTTCTATTTATTATAATATTGGTTCAATAAATGGAAATAAAATAACCAAAAATATGATGTTACTAGATTATACTATGAAACAAACCTTTGATCTTGATGGTCCTCGTGTTCAAATATCTGATCATGATCCTCCTGGGAGAGGCTGAGCTCTCCAAACTGTTGTTCCAGAGAGTTGGACATTTCACTATTTTTATTAAAATTCACTGAGACACGGACACTCGTATGATAAAAAAAATATTTCACACTAAATAAGTTTTTGTTCAATTATCGATAACTTTGTAATGGGTCACAACGCTAATTTTGAATGGCTAGCTAGATGACGCTAATGTTGCAAAGAGAGGTGGGTTTGATAGGTAGGAAATGACAATATGACAGTAGACACGGACGGCGTTATACAGTAAGCCGGTACGCACACGTGCTCTCAGTTTCAAGCGCTGTGTTTATTTTCGTATTACATAATATTATGTTCTAAAGCGAGCGAGCAAGGCACCGGTCGGAGCGGCGCCGAGAGCGACGATCGCGCTGAGCGGCGGCGTGGATATAGAACGGGCGCGAGGGCACGTGTGCGCCGTGCGTACGGTTCGCAGGCTATCGAGATCGCTACTCGACTGACTGATGTGACGTGCGTGACTGACTGAAACGCGCTAGCTGTGAACGACGCCCGACTCACTCAACTTGTTTCTCCGTGCATCCATTTCGTGTAGATTTGTTTGAAAATGCGCGCGCTGGGCGTGGCATGAGAGGCCTGAGGGGAGTAGTGGGTAGCGCGTGTGAAGCTTATTTTATCGATTCTAATAATTTATATCAAAATATGTATAAAGTTAAATTGCATTAAAATATTATGTATTTGATATATAAAGTTTGTAGGTAATTAATTATATTAAAATTACCTTCTCACATAGTAGGAATTATGAAAGGAAAAATCTGCATTCATATTTATTATGTACATTTTTGGATTTTATATTTGTAAAAAGTCTAAATATGTACTACAAGATTATCAGTGACTCAAATTGTTTTATTTATTGAGTACCCACTTACTACCTACATTGGTATCTATCGACAAAGTTCATGGATGGAACATCCCTCAGATGATAGCAGTTCGTGAAGTATATTCGTCAGTGGGTCCGTGTAGCGGCGCCCCGCGCTCATACCATTTCTACAGCGCCCGTCTGGGGCCCGCGGAGGGCGGTCGCCCGACACCGCCTACTTCGTCCGGTACAGGCGTCACCCGCCTCGTTTCCCTCTTTACCTTAAGAGGAACTAGAACCGACCGAAATTCAAGACGCCAACAGGAGAAAACGCCCTTTAACTTTGATAACAAAGATCAGCGACAAAAGGGCACCATTCTAGTGTCATTAAAAAAACTAACACTATTTAGTCTCAATAAACAACAAAAAAACACGTTTAAGAAATTTCTTTTTTCACTTTATATTAAATATAATGATTACATTAACTTGTAGAGGAAATATTACCGGTGTGTTTATCGATTATGGAAACAAATTTCGCCTAGAATTAGAAAATAAGTGCACAAGAGAACCGGCGTGCGCACCGTTCGAGCGCAGCGACCGAGAGAGGCGAAGTGAGTACTGCGGTCTGCGGCCTGCGCCACGGGCGTCGCATGCGGCGCTCGGCACTCGGCAGTCGGCATTCGGCACTCGGAGATCATTTGCTGCGTCACAGTGTGATAACTGATAAGTGATTCATAATTTTCAAGTCAGGCCTCACGTTACACGTATACTACACTTGTATAATATTCGCTACCTACTTTATAAATGCGCTGAGTAAGAAGCTTTCTGTTTTATGAAAATTTAAATATATGCTAACATTAATGAATAATAAAAGTAGGTACCTATTGAGTTCATACTTCTATATTATAATATTATATTGTATGTCGTCAAGACATTATCCAAAATTTACTGGTAACTTCAGAAGGGAAGGTTGATATTTTTATGATTGAATC
This sequence comes from Helleia helle, assembly GCA_963853865.1. Taxonomy (NCBI): domain Eukaryota; kingdom Metazoa; phylum Arthropoda; class Insecta; order Lepidoptera; family Lycaenidae; genus Helleia; species Helleia helle. The sequence continues at coordinate 17,591,866 of OY971420.1, forward strand.
TGCGTATAAAATGCTTATTACTTAGTTAAGTATTACTAAAGTTTCTATAATGTACCTACTGACTGTTTTCCGCCTTGTAAGTAATAAAAAATAAATATCCTCAATAATAGGTAACATTATTTAGCTGTCAAATTCAAAAATATTTTTTCCGTAGATGTACCATGTTTAAATGTAACAACATGTAACATGTTTAAAATAAAGCTATAGGTAGGCATTCTATTGGCCAATAGAAAAAAATACATATGTACACTCTTGCTGATTAGGTACTTACTACCTATCATTACTATCATCATCAATTCCTATCCATCCACTGCTAAAACAGGCCCCCTTCAATGAACGCCAAAACGACCGATCCCATCCCACTCACATCCAACATGGAAATATTTTTAAACTATAAAAAAATACAAATGTACCTACATACTTTCAAGAAATTAAAAAAAGCATTGTAAATAATGAGTTGGTATATTATAATATACCTATTATATTTGTACTGTATAGTTAATATTGTTATTGTTTATTTTTAAACGGCTGCGCTGGCGAGTAAACAAGAGATCAATGACTTACACAGAATGAATGATACAGGACGCAACGAGATTATATCGCGCCAGAGACAAACGATGCATCATGCAAAGAATAAACACCTACTATGTATTAGGTATTGCCTACCTATAAGTCAAATAATTCATGTTTGTGGAATTTTCCTAATTTTGCCAAATAGGTAGGTAGGTAGGTTATATTATGGAAAAAAAAATTCTATTTTTAGACCAATGTTACTTTAAAAACATTCGGTCAATGAATTCGTAAATACATAAGTCAAGAAAAAATAACAACAATTAAATTAACAAGGTAATGAAGTTCTTTCGTTTGTATCGATCCTAGTGAATTTTAAAATTACTTAAAACTCTCTTAAGGCGCGGTATATTGGCAAATAAACAGTGAGAAGCGCTTGGCAAAAAAATCAGGAAAATTATTCCTGGCCTGGAAAAAAGATATGTTATATTTAAGGATATTACCTAGGGCCCTTGTTTGCCTCATTACACGATTTGATTAACTTGACACGATCATAAAAAATCCCAAACATTGCATAAATTGAAGCAAAGCCTGTAAACATTTTTAGGAAAAAATATTTCTTTTAAATTTGAAATTTAAACCATAATTTTTTTCTTTTTACGCTACGTAGTCTATGTTTATTAAAATTTAATTTAGTCCAGTTTTTCGGTACAAATACTTAAAAAAAAAAAAACATAAAAATAACAACTGTTTCTGGGGGTCCGATGCAATACCGTGCCGACTCTGCCGCCTGCGTACACCCGCCAGTCGCCGTTTGGCCCCAAGAGAATGTAATCACTAAAATTGTAATCATTACGTTTAAGAGACGGGACTCTCGTACTAGCCAATGGAATCAATTTACATGGCATTCTAATATATACCAACTTAAGCCACAAAGATATCAAACCCGATAGTGCTTATCAAATAGCTTTTTATCGATAAAATATGCAGGGTAGAAACGGGGGTTACTACTAAATAATATTTTTTATAAATTTTAGGTAGGTAAGTATCGAATCCGTATTTATGAGTCCAATGTTGATAAGTGAGTTTGTTACTAATACAAAGATTGGACTTAAATGCGGACCCGAAATAAAATAAAAAATGTTTTTTTTTTAATTTACTTAATTATACATAGCACTAAAGTTTTAAAGATTTTTTAACATATCCGAAGCTAAATTTTAAGCAAACAGATCATAAAAAAAAGTCCCCAATCCTCACACACCGTATGGTCTACTAAAAAATTTTATAACTAATTAAATACAATTTTCAACAATTTTGTGTTCTATTTATTTAAATCTTCTGATTTTTTTTAAATTAAAAATTTTAAATCATAAATATTGATACCGAAGATCGAAGTAGGAAAGTTACTATAAACATTTATATTGCTATAAAATTTATAGGTTCATCTTTGCTCCGCCCAAATGTTGGATCAAACAATTTGGGTGCTTATAATTGCCACTTTGTTGGTATTGTTGGTTGAGTGTTAAGCACAAACACATTATTGTGCCAGGCTTTGCGTAGAGCTTACAAACTTTTTCTTGCTTACTTGGCACACGAAATCAATTATGTGGCATATCAATATTATAAAGATTGTTTCTAAATCCTGCAAAATTGCACAACCTATTCCGATCCTTGCTCAATTATGTAGGCATCCCTTTCAAATATATAAAATATTTTGCCCCTTATTTACATTATATTTCTTATTTTTCTTCAATGATAAACAATAACGTTATCGATATGTGTATGTTACAGTACATCACTATTACACAATTTAAATTAGATTAATTTGTTAATTTTATTTGTTCCTTGCCTGCTTTACTTACATATGGCTGCAAAGTGTCATATTTATGTGCTTACCGGGCTTAATCTAAAGGAAATCTCGCCATAAACATCCTTTTTCATCATTTGAACGAACGACTTGCTCGATTTCCATAAATTTCACAAGTAACAAACCGTCTTTTCAGTTTTCGGTGGCATTTTGTATCAAAGTACACATCTGATCACTCGTCACTCATTTCATGAAAATTTATATGTACTTTTAACAATTAAAATCCAAATCGAAACAAGCATAAGTAAATTCAAAACCTAGCAAGAAATGAAGTTTATACCAATTAGACAAACGACATGGATGACAAGTATTGTAAGAAAGAGAAACTGCACTGAGGGAGTGTGATAGCATTATCCGCCATTATTTGCCACGTAAATTTCATAGATTTTTTTTTTGTTCCCAACTCCCAAGTTGCGCTAGGCTGGTTTGATCACTGTCACGGTCGGTTGTGTCAAAATTTTCTTTTCGTTTAAAAAAAAATCAAACAGAATAAGATCTCAATTTCAACATCGAGAAGGAGATCAGTCAAAAAGAGATTTATGAAAAAGTAAGTACTTGTATATACAGACAGGCTTACTACTACATACGTACTTTACAGGCTCTGCCTAGTTTGGGATCAGATGGCTGTGTGTGAGTTGTCTCAACATATTATTATTATTATGGGCTACTGGAAAATGGCAAAAGGACTGGACAGACTCTATTTTACAATATCTACACAAAGAGGGTTTCACAAATCAATGTGTTCCATCGCCACGCAGCCGCGTTATCCCAGAGTTTCACAATGATGATGATGATGATGATGCAAACTTGATGGCTACCAGGTCTGCATATCGTACATGCAGAGTACGTGAAACTAAATTATTGATATCAAATAGGTTTTACAAAAACGTTCCACCAACTGTTACCTACTATTTTTATTTTATTTATTTATTCATAGGTACCTTGTCTTTTAGTTTCGTTTTCAGGAGCTGCCAATCAAACGAAAACTATTAAGTACTACTAACAAGTAAAAAAGTGATATTCAAAGTCTTCAGCAAATGAGGCTGACGTTACTTTTAATCTATACATCTATATAAATAAATAAAATTGGAGTGTCTGTTTGTAATATTAAAAGAACCGTTTTTTATTGAATGCATATAGATGTATAAACGGGTCATATATACCAAAATAGTCTTTTTATCATTTTTGTCTGTCTGTCTGTTTGTTCCGGCTAATCTCTGAAACGGCTGGGCCGATTTTGATGGGACTTTCACCGGTAGATAGCTGATGATATAAGGAGTAACTTAGGCTATAAAAATAATCATCATCAATCCGGGTACGGCTTTAAATCTAATTTAACGCGGGCGAAGCTGCGGGCTATAGCTAGTAAATTAATAAAAATGTTTAATATATTTTGATCGAATCTGATTTATTGGGGTTGTGTTTTAACTTTTTATTACTTATTCATCTTAATAAATCAATATTCTCTTTTTTACGCCGCAAAATTAGTATCAAAATTTTTGCTATATAGTAGACTAGCGACACGCCCCGGCTTCGCACGGGTGCAATGCTGATACTAAATGTAATAATCAATATTTTATGTAGGGGCACACTAATATGCACTGGCCACTACTACACCCAGATCCAAGCGCAAGCGCACGTTCAACTCACACCGCGTCTAGCACCCGTCTGCCCGGTCGGTCGACGGCAACGCCCTCTCGGATGTATATGAGAAAATGTATAAGTATCTATTAAACAGATACAAACATCTCTATGGCTCAATGGTTAGCGTGTTGGCGCTCAAGCCGCAGATAGCGGGTTCGAATCCCGCCAGGGAACAAAAAGTTTTCTACGTTCCTGGGTCATGGATGTGTATTAAATATGTGTATTATATAATAAAAATCTTAAATATATGTATAGTATAAAAGTATTAAATATATTTCCGTTGTCTGGTATCCGTAACACAAGTTCTTCGAGAACTTAGCACGGGACCAGATTGACGTGGTGTGAAAGCGTCCATAGATTATTATTAGTTATATATTTCTAAATACATACATATTATAGATATTACAGCCCGAAAGTACAAATGATCATGCTCATCACACAAACATTTGTACTGGGTGGGAATTGAACCCACGACTTTCTGGTTTAGCAGTCACTAACCACTAAACGAACAGACCAGTCAATATCAGGTTCACGTTAATACCACATCTTATTACTTTTAAGATATAATTTGTGATTTTAAATATTAATATGTGATTTATCTATGTAGTACTTAACATAATATAAGGTTTTTTTAAAGATTTGTGATAGTGTAAAATTGATTCGTTATTCTAATATTTTATTTTATGTAACCATCGAGCATATGGGTTTGAGCCAAAATAAATGTACATGAGTAAAAAATATCGTGTCCACCGCCTTCAACCCATAATTGTGGCTATGTTTATTGCATTAAACATGTTTATTTATTTATTTTAATTACACTGGACCATGTATATTAAAAATTAGATGTCCCTTTTACACCAACATTCATAGTTTTTTTATATAGTAATTTATTTTATTTTTAATTTTTTTTTCTCCATACAAATGAAACATGTCCATTTCACTACCTCGTTACGATAATAGCTCAAAATTTCCAAAATTTCTTAGGAAGCTTAGAATTACAATTTTATAAAAGGTTCGTGTAGTACCTGGCCTTCTCTTTTATTGATATTTTACCGCCTAGCTTATCAAATAATAAAAATAAAAATTGTTTATGAGAGCATCCTAGATTTCGCCCTGTGAGAAACAATTTGTGAGAAACGCTATTTACACCCCTGTAGAATTATAGAAACTACCACTTCTCTACATTTTTTAAAGCTGATAACATGTGACATCATTTATTAAAAAGAAAAAGTGTCAGTCTCCCTCTGTGTCTTGGTGTGTGTGTCTTGATTTTATTTTGGTCGTCCATATTTTTTGAGAAAAAATCCTGTGAGAAACGCAGTAACATCAAGAAAAGAAAGTAATATTTTTGTTTATTATTAGTGCAAAGCATTTTGATAGTCAAGTGATCCCGATACAACAGGGTTACGATTTTTAGGTTATAATCAAATAAAGCGATTTAAAAGTTGCATGTTGGTATGCCTGTGAGAAACGGTCGAACAAAAATGTAAAACTAAGGCACGTTTATACTGATCATATTTCTCACATGACCGTTTCTCAGAGTATTTAATTATACTCGTATTTACGTAATTTTTTGTGTCTTACATAAAAATGACCGGAATGTAATATATTTTTAACGGACTTCAAAAAAAAGAGATTCTCAGTTTGTATGTATGTATGTGTGTATGTTTGGCAGTGATTATCTCGCGTTTAGTCTGAACAGATTTTAATGTGTTTAAAAAAAAAGTATTTGTTACATATCTTATTTGTTATATATTTAAAAAGTCAGTCAAAAGGTTGATTGTTTTTTGAAGGTGGTTTTATTTTTAACCGACTTCCAAAAAAGGAGGAGGTTCTCAATTTGTCGGATTTTTTTTAAGTATGTTCCTCGATTACTCGAAGACGCCTGCACCGATTTGAAAAATTCTTTTTTTGTTTGAAAGGGTATACAGATATACTTTACAGATGGTCCCGTTGTCACCAAGTCAGGATTGCAGAAGAGGATACGATAACAGAAACGCATATAATGTGTGAATTAGAAGAGCCCAAAGATCATGATACAGGCGCACTAATATTTAATAATTTACCTGATTTTAATTATATTTAAAGTGTTCATACCTACATGTTGTATCGTTAAGTATTTCGCATTGGATGGACATCTTGTTTTCTTTTAAGCAGTTGGGTTTTTGGTTTTTTGAAAACAATTACTTTTGTTTTTTTGATAATTATTAGTTATAATATAATATAAATTGGTACGAAATTTTTTTATTTCTTTATCGTAGGGATCATTATGTATGTACAGACGGCAGCACGTCAGGTTACCCATTTGAACTACGGCTTTTATTGTGTAGGGAATAGAGGCGGCATCAAGGTCAAAGTGGGGTAGTCTGACGTGCGGCTTTGTGTATCTTGCGAGCGTTTACTCAGCAAAAAAAGAGCGCTTCGCGACTTGCCCGCTTTGCTAACCTGCTTCAAACCGTCATAGGTTCGAAATGGTCGTTTAAAAATGAAAAATGGGAATTATAAGAAAACTAAAAAATATTTTAAATACTTACCTATTAAATGATACCCCACTTCTTAGGTTAGGTTAAAAAAATCATTATGACATCAAATTTTGGCGAAAAAATCGACCATTTGATTTTCATGATTAATTTTAGCCTAATGACACTTCTACAATCAAAACAAATCTAACGACACCTCATATTATGTTAAAATCCACCGAGCCGTATGGACTGTAGGGCGTGAAAAAGAAATAGACATACACACATACATACGCTCAAAAAATATATGTTTACATTTTAACCCTAATTCTGACGCAACATACAACATATCTATATGAGTATAAGTATACACATTATATTGGCCTAAATATCTTCCTTAGACTAAACACTAAATTCCATGTACATATTTGAATCCTATGTTTATTCCTGTACATCTGAATCATAACATGTCATAGCTACCTATTTGTTCATCAGTAAAAAGTTACCTATGTGAACGCATCTTTGTGAGAAATGTGAGAAACGTTTTTGATTTTTGTGAGAAACGTGAGAAATATTTCTCACAAGAGTCATATGAGAAATGTACATTTATTTTGGCTCAAACCCATATAAGTGTATATAGTTGTAGCATATAGTGTGTAGTGTATATTTTATGAAGGTAATTTTACAGACCAAGTGGCTTGGCGTCAGGGGTACGGCGAGACTTATACGCCGGCGTTCAAAAGGTTAACCTCCGAAGAGGCGGAAGTTGGTTGGGCGAAGGTTCTAATACAATTTACTATGTCAATCATAGACTAAGAGACACTAAAATATTGGATGAATGATCAAGTATTAAGGATTTAAAGAAAATATAAGAGTAACTATTGAAAATTAAATTATGTTGACTATTATTGCATTATGAGATAGTCGAGTTATATGATATTTTTGGAACGACATGACTCGGAGTCATGAGATGATGATGAGTGGCACAGTCAAATAAGTACATAAGATAAAGTTTACACACAGATGCCGCATCACTAACTTTCAGTGCTGTTTATGTCTCATATTTTTAAAAGGGAAAAGAAAAACAAAGATACAAGATTTCCATCATACATTCGCTTTTTTATGTTATTTGTATAGGCAAACTGGCAAACGTACCACCTGATGGTGAGTGGTCGACGTCGCCCATCAACATAATTAGTAGGTATACCTGGAACGAGCCCAGGCAATTCATTTATGTGTTGCCTACCCTTTTTACGCTGGGAAATGCTCTGAGGCATCCAGCCTGGGTAGTGGGTCTCCCCAGGTGGGTATGTGGGACTTGCTGCGCCCTGTAAAGTGTAAGTTGTCAAGGACCACAGAACAACCCCTCCCTATGTCGGGACAGTACAATGGGGTGAGGTTCCCATCCTCACCCCTTGCCCCCTACTCTTTAGTTCCCTCTTCTTATAAGAGGGGTACCATGCAGCCGGGAGCGCGGCACAGCGCTTCCGTCCTACCGGTAAAACGCTAGACACACCGTATCATTCAATTGACTGATTGAATTTCCCACTCTTTTCCTGTCAACTACTACAGGATAAACTAAGTACCTATCCTTCAATTGGACGCGCAACTTTCACAAATATTTTCTTTCTAAAAAGCGCGAAACAATGACATGATATTTCAAGTAAAATAACAGCAGATAATAATGCTTGGGTACAACTGACTCACACTGGGATCATTATTCGATATTCGTATATCTACTAGTTTGTTTGACAGTTTCTAACGTCTCAGCCCCAAACAATGACAAGTTAAAAATCATTTTCAAATGTTTCCAAGTTACGAATGAACGTTAGTTATCACCCGATGGCTGAGCCGTTCCCCTTTCAACAACTTTATGAATTAATTGTTGAATCAGGTTTCAAGAAGAAAACGATTTTTATAATCATACTTCTTTTGAAAGGGGTTCACAACACTTTACACAGCAGCTTGCGACTTGTAAACATTCCACCTAATGTATAACGCGTTCATTTGAAAGCACAACCATGCTTATTGACAGCCCCTCGCTAGTATGGCGATTCAAGGGCTCAAGATTTATCGTTAAGGCAAAGTTTTGGTGGTTTGATAAAGTGTATTCAAATTCTTAACAAATTATCATCACACCCCTATTGGCGAACCGTAAAAACGCTGGCAAATAAACTTATGATCAAGAAATAATACTGAACATATTGATTTTAGAAAAGTGCCATGAATCGCCTATCTATACAGATAAATAAAATTGGAGTGTCTGTTTGTAATATTAAAATAACCGCTTTTTAATCAATGCATATGGATGTATACACGGTACATATACCAAAATAGCATTGTTTACAATTTTTGTCTGTCTGTCTGTCTGTCTGTTCCGGCTAATCTCTGAAACGGCTGGGTCGATTTTTATGGGACTTTCACTGGTATATAGCTGATGATATAAAGAGTAACATAGGCTTTAAAATAAATCATAATCCGTATACGGCTGTAAATCTAAGTTAAGGCGGGCGAAGCTGCGGGCAACAGCTAGTAGAATATATTTTTGATTAATACTTGCTAATATTTACTTATAGTAATGATAGTATTCCATGAGATTCCACGGACATCCAAACATTTACTGAAGACTTATAATACACAAATTAGTTACATTATTTGAGATTTTTATTCACTACTAGCTGTTGCCCGCAGCTTCGCCCGCGTTAACTTAGATTTACAACCGTACGCGGATTGATGATGATTATTTTTATAGCCTAAGTTACTCCTTATAAAATCAGCGAGATAGCTGCCGTTTCAGAGATTAGCCGGAACAAACAGACATACAGACGGACGGACAGACAGACAAAAATTGTAAAAAAAAAAGCTATTTTGGTATATGTCCCGTGTATGCATCCATATGCATTTAGTAAAAAGCGGTTATTTTAATATTACAAACAGACACTCCAATTTTATTTATCTGTATAGATCAAGAAAATAGCATCAAACGGTAGTTTGAACGAAACAGAAAACTGCCCATTCCGTGATAATGCATGTATGCGACTGTAATTTCACACTGGCGTCAGGCGCTTGAGCCGTCTGTTTAGTCTTCAAACGGTCAGCTATTACCTAGCCTAGCCATAGCTTCTTATATTATACTAATGAAATTAGAATGTAATTTTAAACTACTTAAGACGACCTGTGCGAAAACTTCGCATATAATTATAGTAAACATACTTTTCGTCGATAGCCGAGAAGAGCTTAAGAATGTCGTTTAAAACAATAGTTTTAACGAAGAACCTAAAAAGTTATGTAGGGTACCACAAAAAATAGCTTCGAAAAATAATATATCCTATATATTAAGTCACGTCTTCTACAGTATACATAATATTAGTAATATAAACATTCAATTCTCATCTTTATATCCTGTAATTTAATGGTATAGGAAAAATATATGATATAAATTGGTGCTTAGAATAATCACCCCACTCGCTCGGATTATAAGCTTTCATAGATTAGAAACAAGCCACTGTACGTGTGGAGCTTGTAAGTTTCATTGTTTTGATAGAATATAGAATAAATTATTATATATTATTTAAACTGTAAAAATGGGTATTAAGCGTTTATGCTAGAAGCACTGCCTTAGAAAAAGTTTATACATAAGCTTATATGTACCTGGATTTATTTGGGTTGCATCGATATTACAATATAAATTATAGTCCCATGTGTGCAACTTGAAGAGAAACCTCACCGTTGTTGAATTTAGTTTGCCCAACAACCGTTAAAATTTAAGCCCCGTATTACATAGGTAATATATATTTAACGATTGTTACATTCGTTAATATTGCCAAAATGTTTTTTTTTATCCTGGGCGTTTCTCACATTATTTAGGGTCCCCAAGTTGCGTAATGTGCCACGTGTTTACCTCAAACTCGTTTTGCGGGCGTTGTTTGTACCGACAGTTGGAAACTAACCCTTACCCTTAGGGTTTCTCCTTATTAAGTCTAAGGTCAATGAAAATTAGAATAACAGAGAATGGCATCGCACATCTCAAATAAAGCCACTCCCAAGGATGCCATATAAATTTCATGGCCCAAACTTAATGTGGTAAACTCATTCATTCACAAAATTAGAAAAATACCTCCTAGAGCACCGATACTTCAATGATCAATGTAATAAAATGTCCTAAAATGGTCAGTACATTGCAACATGGGTGACGCCTCAGTAAACAATAATTCTAAAACAGGGCAGGCGCGCCCCGCACCCCGAACACAGCACACCCGGATAAGTAAAGTAACAAATTATACTAAATATTGCAATTTGCGAGCTATCGTGCGCAGTGTGCAACGTCATAGACGTCTTGGAGTTGTAATTTTATATATTTTTTAATTTTGTTTTTTTGTCATAAACGTCATTTTTTACTTCGATAAATATATTTAATTTAATTTAATTTTATTATTTAGGAAAACCAACAGCTTACAAATGTTTTAAAAATAGCATAGGAATAGAAGTAGCGAAGCCAATTACAGGTTTCCACAATTAGTGACTAAAGAATAGTACAAACATGCAAACAATTAGGCACTAGCAACAGAACATTATAATCAATTTATACTTTCATAATATTTAATTTATATTTACTTTTGTATCAATAAAGATTATTATTATTATTATTTAACACGATGTTCGATTTATACAATATTGTAGTTTTTTTATTAGTCATTGTCATTTTACATTGATATGATGTATTATGAAGTTAATAGTGTTTACAATTACTTACATAAATTACTTCTTTTTACGAAGTAGTGCCCTGCTGCTTTGCAGCTGAATGGGCTGGCGCTCATAAGTGCTTCGCTCTCACATAACACCGACGTCAAATGACGACGGTGTCATGTGAGAGATCCGGTTGCCCATCCCTCCCTCTACACATGGCAGCACAGACTAAGCAAAGACTACCCCAGTAGGGTCGCGCAAGCACAGAGAATCCCTCTCTAGGCTTCCGGGTTCAGGACAGGTATTTGAACCCGGAAACCTAGCAGCTCCGCGTATTCCTGGGAAATCTTACCACAATGACCGTGGATTTCTGTAACATCAGGGGACTTCTTAACATCGTCCATTACCACCTCCAGATGGCGAAGCTGGCCCTCCTATTTTTGACCGAGAATCAGATATCCTCTCCAGCTGATACTTCTTATCTCTCCTGTTCGGGGTACAAATGAGAACACTCTTTTGTACTACGGGCTGGAGTTTGCGCGTACGTCAGAGAGGCTGTCTGCTCTCATCGCCTTGGCAGTCTTGAAGGTAGGGACCTGTCTATCCTCTGATTGTGCATCGTGCATGACCATCCCCGCGTCTATACTTCCCTATACCTATAGGTCCCACAGCAGTAATGACAAAACCGATCGACTCATGGAGTACATCCAAATGGCTACAGATTCGTGCTACAACAGATTCCATCCATAGAGATCATGATACTTGGTGATTTCGACGTCCATCACACCAAGTGGCTCGACTCGACTTGGCTCGTTGGACCATTGTCTGATCCGGAGTTCAGTGTCAGTTGCAAGCCCATCATGGCCTCGTTTTCCAGGCTACCGCTGCGTTTGGCACTATAGGTCAGCTGATTAGAATGGGATGCGATCCTTTTTTGCATCCTACCCATGGGGGCGAATTTGCTTCTAGCTGGATGACCCAGACATCGTTATCGATTTTGTTGCCGAGATGCTATAAGCAATGGAGCTTTTCATTTCAAGATCTGCAGTGCCTATAGGCGGCAAATCCCAGCCCTGGTTTGGTCAACTCTGTAAGATGGGTACACGCCATTAGCGAGTAAGCTACCAAGCGTGGGCCAATGCATCGATGTTCCAGGATGTAAAGACCAGCGCATTAAAAAAGTAGTATAACTTTGCCTCCAGGTCCTTCAAAAGAGCTAAAGCGAAGCATGTAAACAGAATTGGTGAGAGATTGGTTCGACTTCCTTCGGGAGATCGCGCATTTTGATCGCTCGCCAAGGCTGTTCAAGGGAATTTTTGTAACCATCACATCACATGACTCGTTGGCCCACAACGTTAAGGAGATGTCCGATCTTCTAGGCTCCCTTTTGCTTCCAACTCGACTTGGATGACCAGGGAAAAATACCACCGACGGACCCCCGGTGACTGGTACCACACCTCAATGTCAGAAATAATTTTCAGGCCGATCTCCGTGCGCAAAGCTCTCTTTTCGGTAGGCATTCATAAGTCGAGTGGGCCTGACGGCATCCCTCGGCTAGTGCTACAATCTTGTGCTCCTAAGTTGGCACCCGTCCTTACCCATCTTTTCCGATACTCTTATTCATTAGGCGTCGTCCGATGCTCGTAGAAGACCGCTTTGATCCACCCGATCCCTAAGAAAGGGGACCGCTCTGACCCGTCCAACTACAGACCAATAGCTATAGCTTCCTTTTTCTCAAAGATTATGGAAACCATAATTAACTGCCAGCTCCGGCGATATTTGGAGCAGCACCAGCTGACTAGCGATCGCTAGTATGGCTTTCAACGGAATCGCTCAGCTGGTGATCTTCTAATATTCCTAACGCAGCGATGGGCAGAGGCAGTTGAGAGCAAAGGGGAAGCGTTGGCGGAACAGTTTAGACATAGCGAAGGCAAAGATACCATCTTATGGGCTTCCCAAGAAATTATGTAAGTGGATCACCAGTTTTTTGGCAGACAAGAACATCAAGGTCGTTGTTGACGTTATACTCGGATCTCAAGTCTGTTAATGCTGGTATTCCGCAAGGCTGTGTACTATTTTCAACCTTGTTTCTTCTGCATTTCAATGATATGCTGCAAACTAGCGGCATTCAGTGTTATGTAGACGACAGCACTGGAGATGTCCTGTACACTGGCCGCTCTAATATTTATCGGTAACAAGTCCATGAGTGTCACAAGAAACTTGTGTTTGAAATTGAGTCTCTGTTGGCCAAAGTTCTGGAATGGGGGCGACTTAACCTAGTCCAATTAACCCGAACGAGACACAAGATTGCGCGTTTACTGCTAAAAAATCAGCTTTCGTCGTTCCTCTACAATTTGAAGGCACTTCCCTAACCGCCTCAGCCAGCATTGGGATACTTGGCGTCGACATATGGAGCGATGTCCAATTTCGTGGTCATATGGATGCCATAGCCTTTTCGATCGATCACGCCGAGTTTCTTAGACAAAACTAGGCGCGCGGATAGGGCAAAGTATATTTAGATATGATTTGGAATTTACCAATTTAATTCTGTCAAATTAAGTCCTCAAATATAATAGATATAACGACACATGGACAGTAAATGACAAAAATTCGTCTTGATGAGTTTGTATTGTGATTTTTTTTTGGCTAATATCCAAGCCGAAGAAACTCGGAATAAAAATTTCTCGTATCCCGCCGAAACCGATCTGTCTCGGCAGTCGGCACATTCGTTTAAAGACATTTGTCTCAAAAAGGTTATTTTTTTTTTGGAAATCTCAGTGTTTTACGCAAGAACAGTATTCTGATTTCATACCAAATTATTATTTTATGAACAATAGGAGACGGTCCATTTCAGGTCTGGTCTTGTACCTACAGTATATCATAAATAAAGAAAAAATACATACATATAGATAAATTAGTTTAACAAAATAAATTTCAAGCAAAGAATAAAAATTTATTTTAAGTTAGCAATTCTCAGCCCCATCTACGATTTTTTAGAATCGGGGCAAAAATTTGATAGTGGCGCCCCCTCTCTTCAGTGTTTGAGAAAAACTTAGAGAATAATTTCTATTACTATCTCATTTATTACATAACATATATTACAGAAACCAAAAAAGAATATCTTCTACTATCTAAGGAGTATATGAATATTCAGAAATATAAATTTACTATTTTCGAGTGTGTTATGGGCGAAAAAGGATTCATCAACCCAAGGAGGGTTGATGAATCCTTTTCCTTCCTGGTTTTAAAGACTGGATTCATTCAATTAGTGCAGATGCTGAAGCGGTTACTCAATTAGCTTTGTCTAAAGTTTATATATTGATGATAACTGCCGGGAAACGGCTTGATTAGAAAGAGGAAACGCAAGTATCAAGACACTAAGACTTTCCAAGAAATATTTTTTCTATAAATCTACAATAAGCATTAGATAGAGCGTCGGTTATTCGTTTAAAGGTGCAGCCGACGGTCGGATGGTAACGAGTATCTAGGGCGGCACTGCTAATGGGCGGAGTACGGTATGGGGTGAGTAATTCGCGATACTGGAAACCCGGGTATCACTGCAGTGGCCAATGACGCAGCGGCTCCACCCTCGCTGCACGGACGACGCCACCACCTCACGCGTGTCATCAACTATTATACCACGTGACACTACAATTAAGCACTAAACATGAGTAACAATTTTATGATAATATTTTAATATTGTCATAAAATTGTTCGAGATTTTAGAGTGGCTTTAAAAATCGGAACCCGATGAATAGATAAAAATGAACAATTTTTTTTGATTGATTGAAGACCATTTTTTTTTCTATGAAGAAAACATTGAATTTTTTAATTCCAGTTTTTTACAACCAACTTCAAATTGAGATGGCAAAAATACGACGTAAAGGAAGACATTTTATGTTAAAAATCATAGTAGAGTTTCGAACGCCATCTTGAAAAAATGTTGGTCGATACTCGATAACTCTGACACACTTTGTAAGAGGTAGTGCCAAGGCCCAAGCTAATTTGCAGCCAAATAGGGATGTTAACACATGTTACAAATTCATGTAAAGTTATGTTTTACACATTAAAGATAGTATTTGAAATCTTAAAATAACATTTTCTATTTATTTGTCTTAAATCAAAGAAAATTAAAATTCAAAATGCGTTATTTGGCACCCATTATCACGTGATTATGAACGTCAATTAAAGTGTGATCACGCTACTGACCAGCCATAGCTGTCATAACCAAGTTTTATATATCACCGGCGAACTGCAAGGAGCATTGATCTGTACTGTGCTTTGACAAAGAGCGTAAGCGTATGTTTATCGGTATGTGACGTAATCCTGGTCACGTCAGCTACGAGCGTTTTAGCGGAAATTTTAAAAGCTATTTTATTTACTTTTTTATTAAAATTGGACAACATCCCTATTGGGCCGGCACGATCAGGGTGGTACTTCTCGCTCACATAATACCGAAGTGTATTTTCGAGCGGTTTAGGAGTTTCCGGTGGCCCATTAGGGGGGATAGGGATAAGGAGGGCAATGCATCAGCATAGTAAACCTCCTAAAAACCTAAAACGTCTTAAACGCCATGAAATTCGTAACGTTTCAGGTCGCGTAGAAGCTATACTCTATAATCTAGCACTGCATGTTTTAATAGCTTGATTTGATGACATATCTATTATTTTAGCGCTGCAGCGAACTTTAGTTCTGTCTTACCAAAATGAAACAAACTTCTGGTTCGCAGTGTCTATTCTATACGCTAGTGATATAGTTCCAGTGGATTTGGCAAAAGAGATGTTAGATCATGCAGTTGAGAAGTGGCAGAAAGACTGGAGCAAGTCGTCTGGCTCATATCTGAGGGGAGAGAGAGGATGGACGGACGCCTCCGCCCTTTTCCTTATCCCCCCAATGGGCCACTGGAAACTCATAATCCGCACAAAACGCGGCAGCATAGCTGTCACTTGACGCCGGTGTAGCGAGAAGTACCACCCCGGTCGTGCCGGGGTGGTACTTCTCGCTCACATAACAACGTCTGCAAAACAGCAGAGCACTACCCTTTACATAATATACGATATTCCGAAAGATTGTCATAAGTATGACTACTTCGCAGTTTAGGACCTTTTTCTCTTTTCCGTCAGTAAATGCTCCTCATAGGCATCCCGTGGGGAAGGGGCAACTCCCTAAGCAGGTATGTGGGAGTTGCTGCGCCCGAAAGATGGTAAGATGAACGCAGCTCTTCCCACTAAAACCCGGAGAGTTCCAGCAATGCTTCCTTTGCCGGATCTGTTGAGCAAATAGGGCACGTCGACGGCTAGTCAAACCCTCAGGGGACCGACGCCAACTACACAGGGTTTGTCCCCAAACCACAGAATAACCCGAATAATAAGCAATATGGTGAGGTTCCCATCCTCGTCCTTTGTCTCCACTGTCAGTTTTAATGATAAAGTGTTGGTCACTATAGTGATGTCATTATCAATATCGTTTTCTCGGATATTCACGTTGTGTAGATGATGACGTCATTTTGCGTGCACCAAAGTCGAGAATCGGAATGCGAATGCAAACGAACGACGGAGTGTGACAATTTCGTGGCTCGTGCGAGCACTGCTATGAAAACCTATCCATGGGCGTGATGAAAGTTTCGTCACGGGATTGTTCGCGGGACGGCGGACATAATTGTCACTCAGTTATCACGTCGTAACGTGCGCGCACCTCCAATACGTATCCAAGGACTTGCGAAACAGTCACGGTGACAAATCACAAAAGTAACCCGTGAGCGCTAACCCTTATTGTAATTTTTTTTATTTCTTAATTTTTAATGTTTCTGTAATTCTATAACTGATTTTATTTGTCTGAAATATGGGTAGAACTTAAACGCGTTGCTCATATAAGACAGCGCCGTTTTGATGAGACGAACAAAGAAAGACTTTTAATTTTTTTTTTATTAATAAGAAGAATACAATTTTGAATTGTAACAATACATAATATTACATGTTGATCACACAATCACGGCGGAATTGCTGCCATGTATTAAAGAATTCCATTATAAGATATCCCACAAACCAGGCGAGAAGACTCTCTCTGAGCTGTGGTTGGTCTGTGTTGTGGCAAGGGATCGGTCGTCTTGGCGTTAATTGAAGGAGGCCTATGTTTAGCAGTCGCCCGTTCAATGAAAAAAGAACGCAGGCACCTATGCCTCCGTTAAAAATATTAAATCGCGCGCCTGCACTAGAGGACGCCGAAAAAGCCGAATGTTTAGCCGATACACTCGAGAGTCAGTGCACTCCGAGCCAAATATAGTCGCAACTCCCCTCGTAGGCCGCCACGTAGAGGAGGTAACTATGGACGTGGCGAGAAGGGCCTCTGCGCCGCTGGAGGGAGATCCAATCCTTCCGACGGACGTAGAAGAGGTCCAAGACATTATAAAATGCCTCCACGCCAAGAAGGGCCCCCGGGCCGGACGCGATTTCCAACAGGTATTAAAAATACTACCGCCCGCCCTAGTCATCCTTCTGGTTAACATTATAAACGCCCTCCTCAAGGGTTGTAGGTTCCCCGATACATGGAAAGAAGCTACGGTCATAGGAATACCGAAGCCCGGAAAACCGCGCTTGGAACCGTCTAGCTATCGTCCCATAAGCCTGATAAGCTCGTTAGGAAAAACCTACGAAAGAATTCTGCTTAGGCGGTTGAAAACCGTCATTAGCGAAAAGAATCTTTTCATAGATGAGAAATTCGCCTTCCACGAAAACCACTGCTGCCCGAGGCAAGTCCACCGTATGACGGAGGATATACTCAAGAGGTTTCCATAAGAAAAACAAACACGACACGTGCGCTGTATTCTTTGATGTAGCAAAAGCCTTCGACAAAATCTGGCACGAAGGCCTCATATTCAAACTATTCAAGTTAGGAATACCGGACAGATTAGTCATCATCATCCGCGACTACCTTTCTAGCCGGCATTTTAGATATAGTGTAGAACGCACTCTGTCCTCTCGGAGACCTCTGAGGGCCGGAGTCCCACAGGGCTCCGTGCTGTCTCCGACCTTGTACAACTTGTATACCTCCGACATCCCCGAACACCCGGCGGTTAAACGGGCTCTCTTTGCAGACGACACCGCTCTGTATATCACCCACCCCTCAGCCGCAAGGGCTTCTACCATCCTCCAGCGTGCCGTCACCGAGCTGGGTGAATGGTTCGCAAAATGGAGGATTGATATAAACCCAGAAAAAAGTGCCTCCATAAAATTTTCACGTAGGAGAGTCACAAACAGACGACCTTATCGTACATTTTGTTTTCTAATGTTTACGCGAATTTCACTCATTATAATAAAACAATTTTTTACGGATTTTATCGCGGTTTATTAAGATTTTTACAAGCCCGACGTTTCGGATACTTTACAGCAACCATGGTCACGGGAGGACTGAGGTGTCATACGTCCTATTATTACAAAGTTATTCGAAACTACCCTATGATACATCAATATTTTGGTCAGTCTTATCTACGCAGAAAGTGCTAACTGTATATTTAATCTGTGACATATTATGCTTGGATTTTGATTTGATAATTTTAATAATGGGATCCCAAGCAGGTGGTAGAAGCCAGCCATCTTCTCTATTGAAATTAGGATGTTTTTTAATTTCAATAGCCTCACGGATCATCCTTGGTTGGAATCTGTGTTCTTTTGCGAGGACTTGTGGTTTATCAAATCTGATATAATGGCGAGCTTTGTCAAGACTATGTTCACAGATGGCAGACTTAGTGTAGCGACGGTGTTTTAAATCAGCTATATGTTCTTTCACGCGAGTTTTAATAGATCTTTTAGTTTGGCCTATATAGGAGAGACCACAGTCACAATCAAGCTTGTATACTCCTGCATCTTGTAAGGGTATATGACACTTGACAGATGGTAAGAATTGACTTATCTTTTTTGGCGGCTTGAAATAAGTTTTTATAGAAGCTCGCTTTAGGATGAAGCCAATCTTGTCAGTGACGCCTTTAATAAACGGGAGAACTGCAGGTACTCGCTCGACGGTGGTTGGTTTCACACGTTCACTGTGACGGAGACGCGGTACCCGAAGCTTGTTGTCACGCAGTACTTGCTTGACATGTTGAAGTTCGGTCTCCAGGTGTTGCTCATCACAGATCCCTTGTGCTCTCTGAAACAAAGATTTACCCACGGTAGCTAACTGTGTTGGATGGTGGTGAGATTCGCCGTTTAGGTACTTATCCGTATGGGTATGCTTCCTATACACTGTGTGGCTTAAGGTATTGTTGGGATTACGGATAACTAATACATCTAAGAAGGCTAGAGAATTATTTTCTTCTAATTCCATTGTGAATTGAATTTTGGAATTAATGGAATTAAGATGGTCTAAGAATATGGTTACTTTATCAGATGGTAATATTGTGAAAGTATCATCTACGTACCGCTTGTAGAACCTGGGTGTTATGGGCGAAGTTTGCAGAGCAGTCTCCTCGAAGTCCTCCATAAATATGTCGGCAACAACAGGGGATACTGGTGAGCCCATGGCCACTCCATCTACTTGCTTGTAGAAATAATTATTCCACAACATATAGCCAGATGTAAGGCAATGTTCCAAAAGGTCAGCATATTCCATTGGCATGTCATTTTCTCTTAGCTTTCTTCTTACTATTGTTATGCAATCTTCCACAGGTAGGCAGGTAAAAAGAGATTGCACATCAAAACTAACCATTGTTTCATTGTCGCTGAGACGTAGGTGTTTGATCTCATTAACAAAGTGGTAAGAATCCCGTGTATGTGCTCTAGTTTGTCCACGCAGTGGTGACAGTACTTGGGCCACATGTTTAGCCAATCTATAAGTTGGTGAGTCGATCTGGCTTACAATTGGACGTAATGGAGCATTAGCCTTGTGTATTTTCGGCAACCCATACAGCTTGGGTGGTTTGGGACATGAAGGAATTAGATATTTGACGTCCAGATTCAATGTTTCGGAGTATTTTGCTATTATATTACTAGTAGTTTTCAAAACCTTGTTAGTTGGATCGGTTTTGACGTTTTTATAAGTACTTTCATCCGATAATAGGTGTTGAATTTTATCATTATAATCTGACGTATCCATAACTACCGTAGCATTGCCTTTATCCGCACGAAGGATTGTTAGTTCTCGTCTGTTACGTAGGTTTAATAACGCCTTATATTGTTCGCGAGGAAGATTTAGTTTGGGCACAGAACATCGTCGCAAGGCTGACGATATATCTTGTCTGATGGCCTCCGAATCTTCCTTCTTTATATTATTTTTTGACAGACAATCTTCTACATTACAAATTATTTCCTCGAACGGGATTTTACTAGGAGTCACGGCAAAATTTAATCCTTTTTCTAAAACCTTTATTGTGTTATTGTCCAAATGACAGTTTGACAGATTGACAACTGCGCGTGAGTTGTCATTGTCTGTGGTCTTCGTTTCGTTATTTTTGACATTTGATTTGCTGTTTAATTTTTCGAATTTTAAAATTTGTTGTTTTTTGCATTTATTGTATTGTGATATTTTATGTGATATTATATTTTTTTAATTCCAAAATTCAATTCACAATGGAATTAGAAGAAAATAATTCTCTAGCCTTCTTAGATGTATTAGTTATCCGTAATCCCAACAATACCTTAAGCCACACAGTGTATAGGAAGCATACCCATACGGATAAGTACCTAAACGGCGAATCTCACCACCATCCAACACAGTTAGCTACCGTGGGTAAATCTTTGTTTCAGAGAGCACAAGGGATCTGTGATGAGCAACACCTGGAGACCGAACTTCAACATGTCAAGCAAGTACTGCGTGACAACAAGCTTCGGGTACCGCGTCTCCGTCACAGTGAACGTGTGAAACCAACCACCGTCGAGCACCTGCAGTTCTCCCGTTTATTAAAGGCGTCACTGACAAGATTGGCTTCATCCTAAAGCGAGCTTCTATAAAAAATTATTTCAAGCCGCCAAAAAAGATAAGTCAATTCTTACATCTGTCAAGTGTCATATACCCTTACAAGATGCAGGAGTATACAAGCTTGATTGTGACTGTGGTCTCTCCTATATAGGCCAAACTAAAAGATCTATTAAAACTCGCGTGAAAGAACATATAGTTGATTTAAAACACCGTCGCTACACTAAGTCTGCCATCTGTGAACATAGTCTTGACAAAGCTCGCCATTATATCAGATTTGATAAACCACAAGTCCTCGCAAAAGAACACAGATTCCAACCAAGGATGATCCGTGAGGCTATTGAAATTAAAAAACATCCTAATTTCAATTGAGAAGATGGCTGGCTTCTACCACCTGCTTGGGATCCCATTATTAAAATTATCAAATCAAAATCCAAGCATAATATGTCACAGATTAAAGATACAGTTAGCACTTTCTGCGTAGATAGGACTGACCAAAATATTGATGTATCATAGGGTAGTTTCGAATAACTTTGTAATAATAGGACGTATGACACCTCAGTCCTCCCGTGACCATGGTTGCTGTAAAGTATCCGAAACGTCGGGCTTGTAAAAATCTTAATAAACCGCGATAAAATCCGTAAAAAATTGTTTTATTATAATGACCTTATCGTACCATGAAACCGACAAGGTTGAACAATATAGAAATACCCAGAGTAGATCAGGTAAAATACCTGGTGGTCACCCTTGACAGGTCGATGTTATTTAGACCACACAGAGACAGTCACACCAAAAAGGCCAAATTCGTCTTGAGCCGTTTATATTTCTTCATTAACAAAAACAGCAAAATGCCCCTCAGGCATAAGCTAACCCTGTATAAAACTTGTATCCGAGCCATTATGTCATACTCTTGTGTCGCATTCGCGCATGTGCCACAAAGTCGACTTAATGCACTACTAATAGTCCAAAATAAATTTTTACGCATGGCAACCGCAGGCTAATTACGTATCTTGAAATTAGTGGTGTGCAAATAAACTATTTTATGATAACGTGCTATGGACTATAAACTATATTTTTCTAGCGCGTTATTTTATAGACTATATTATAACATGTAGTCGCAAGACTAGAATTACCTAACTCGCGTGAGCCGGCCGGGATAGCGCACGACACATCTAGCGCGAGCGCGCGCTCGACGCTGACTGACGTATAAACTATAAATTATAACGTCTAGCGTCTACGATCTAGCACGTCGGCGTGGTTCTAATGTTATAAAGTTATAACTACGGCCGACGCTAGCCGCCTCGCTACATACCTAATGTAGCGAGGCGCTACGTTATAGCGCCGAATAGGAATTTATATAGCGTACGCTATACGCTGAGTATGAATAGCGCGCTACGTTATGGCGCTATGTGTTAATTTAACCACCACTACTTGAAATTACAAGCAACAGGCAAAAATTGCACAATATCTGCTGTCAAAATCATATTTTGTATTACCTATTAGCAACGCGACAGCAACAAGCTCAAATAATCGACCGCAACGCCATCTGCAAAGCGACAGCGACCGAGGAACTAAAAATGCATTTATTGGTATGTTTGGCTGACGGTTTGGTATTACGTAAGTCGTAAACTATTTAGCAGCCCGCGACAGCAGATTGAAATGTCAAACAGCGATTTTTTAACAACAGCTAAAGTGGTGTCTGCAAGCCTGTTACTATTCGTCTGCTTACTTTATAAACTGTTTAAAATACTTGGTTAGTGATCGAAAAAGACTGTTAGAGACAATAGGCGTGATATTATCTTGTGTGACTCTTATTGAACTTACCCTATTCGATTTTAAGTGGCAGTGTTATTGAAAAAGAAACTATAATTTTAAAACAATGGCTCGTGCACTTCTTTTGATGGTTGCATTAGAGGCTGAGGAGATAAGACAGGAGACCAGGAGCACAGCCTCACTGAGACGTCGACTACGTGAGGAAGCCAAAGCATTCAACTTGTCCGACTGTGAAATTTCGATCTCTTAACAGACTTTCAAAGGATTTTAACTTATGAAATTAAATTGATCTACTATATAAAAGTCAAGAGTTTTGCGACTTACCAGTAGGATTCCTGCCGGCCTACTCTTGACTGCAATTCCAATCTCACAACAATATGAATTCAATCCAGTTCCAGTTCTAATCTGGAGTATATTGGTACTCTTGAACAAATCGAGTTTACGATTGAATTGAAATTGGAATCGACGACCGATGTGATGTGTATAATATAATATAATAATAAAATAAAATTCAACACAATATGATGCTTTATGTTTTTTTTTTAATAAAATATGTCTCCAATAATGAATTATTATCTTTTATTTTTAATTATGTCTTTCCTTAAATTAAACCTAAACTTATTTTGTAAAGCATTAAACGCCAAATAAATTATACATTCTGGCATAATGTGTATTGCTGTTATAAAAAAATCTTATGTGCAATTTTGAATAGACATCAAATAACAAATTTCAAAATAGCTCAAAACAACCAAAACAAAGTAAACAAAAAAAATTAGAAATCATCTTCTTTCTTAATTTACCAGTAATGCTGGTGCCAAGGCTTTCCAAAATAACACCTCAAGTTCTGACAGACCACATACAAATTATTATTGTTATGTATTTTATTTAGTGATTGGTCTTATTGAAAATGAGGTATTTTACTCATAAACATAGGCTTTAATTTGTTTACAAAATACTGTGATTTATTTAAATTTTGCTACCTTGGGTTAAAAGATAATAAAAGACTGATTGTTTCTAAGTATTTTAGTACTTATTTTTATATTACCATGATTGTAGGTATGATTACCATATCAATCAATGACCAAAAATTTAATATACACAGGGAAATAAAAACTGTGTTACATTTAAATATTAGAAGCTAAATATTGTGATTTATTTAAATATTGCTACCTTAGGTTAAAAGAGAATAAAAGGGTTATTGTTAAGTATTTTAGTTACTTACTTATTTTTATAAATACTGTGATTGTAATATTGATTAATATCAATCAATGACCAAAAATATAGATAGTTAAAAAAAAAACAAATAATAGTTTTGTACAAGAGTTTAATGAAAACATTAAAAACACTTCGCAGTCTATTATAGCTCACGCACACTAACTCTGGAAGTTCCTGCCTACTTGTTTCCTGGGTGCTGTCTGTGCTACTGAAGTAGGTGGTATGGTATCCTCACTGTCTTTTTGACTCAAGCTTGCTTCATTACAAATGTTGGGTAAAACACAACAAGCATTTATAATTCTAATAACTGTGATCGGATGATAGTGAAGGACCCTGTGGCCTAGGAGACATTGCCAACTATACTTCAGAACACCCATAGTATGCTTTACTGTATAGTGTGCCACACAATTAAATTTGGTGTAGTGTTCTTCAGGTGAGCCAGCCGGAGCATCCAAATATGTTTCATCACAATAGTTCTTTGGGCATAGCCCGAGTCTCCTAAAACATAATAAATAATTATTGCATTATAATATTCATGTATGAAACAAATGCTCACTTTATTATGTTTTTAACTTAGATTTACAAGTGAATAAACAACTTCCCCAAAATTTAAAAAGGAAAGAACACATTCTAAGATTCCTTTATAATTTTTATGTTATTTGCCAATTTAAAGGTATTATGACTGCTTATACTGTGGTATTACTAAAAGAATATATCTATTAACATATATAATTAATTTGTTTAAATTGTATAATATATTATATCAATATAATACCTATATACAATTTAAAGGTATTTACTAATAAAACAAAAGTCATTATTAAAACTAAATTATACAATTACAGAATCCATGAGTCAACTTACAATTAAAACATTTCTTAAGTGAAATCCTTTCCTATTATAAAACCTCTCATTTTGGGCTGGACGTATGAGAGCCATATGAGTACCAACAATAGCACTTACTATGTCATATGGAAGTTTTCATAAAATCTGAAATGAATGCAAATATTATTATGTAGCTCAATAAGTCAAATAGATTATTATAATTAGCACTTATTTGATTTATATTAATAGATAGGTATCACATAATATGAAGAACAATGTAGAATCAATCAATAATAAAATAATTTGAGATATAATATTTTTTAAGTATCCTACATACGCATTGAACTATTATTACTGTAGTAATTACAACTCACTGTACATAGGCCGTAAATAAAGAGAAAAGATGAACTATAGAAGAGGTTAGATTAATTATAGATATTTCTATTGACATACCTTATAACCCGCAGATACTATATAGTAGATACAAATCCAAATCGCTATGAATAACTTCAGAGCTCCTTGCTGAGGCGATAATATCTCTTAAACTCCATCACTCATGGTGAATGCATTATTGGTTACATTAAATTTCACTGTAATTGTGCGCTGTCAAGAGTAGGCCGGCAGATCACAGAATCATATTAGTTATTACTTATTAGTTATTACATATGTACCCTATTTAGTATTTACATTAAAAGTATTTGAAGTGTGTTAAGTGTTTGACGTTTTGTAGTTCCATCGATTGCTGCCTGGCTAGTGGCTACTGGCTGCTGGTGGCGCTAGTAAAAGTGCATTAGCGGCTAGTGAGCAGATAGCAGACGATAAACTTAGATAATACGTTTATTTTTGCAACCTCTCGACCGGTCGCTGTCGCTCTGCTGTTGCGTTGCTATCGCGTGGCTGTCGCGCTACGGTTGCTTTGAAATACTTAATTAGGGTGCCGGTTGCCCGTGGTATGTAAGAAACATCGACCTGCACAGGGACTTCAGATTAGAGTCCATTAGGGGCCACTTCAAAATAAAGTCAGAACGTCACTTTGAAAAGGCACTCCTCCACCCAAACCCGCTTATAGTGAGCGCGGCAAACTTCAGATAGCACTGTTCCAATTAGACATAAGTTACCTAAGCATGTTTTAATGGATTCAGTTGACGAAATCTCTCAGCTACTAATGCGCGACGCAAAAGCGCGAGGCGAACGCCACAACATATACAGAAGTACAACACACGGTGCTAGGTACACCTGCACACCGCTTGGGCCTCGGGGTCGTAAGCGACGTCGACCCCTACACATGGAAACCACATCGATCCGGATCGATCGCGGAAGCTTAGGTTCGAATCCGATACGAGTAGACACAAACCCAGACCGCGCAGACAGCGCTAGCACTATGCTACCACTAGATTGCTTGGGCACCGCGCATGACCCGCCTGCCTCTCCATAGGGAGGTATGAGGGCCGGCCCTCATGATGATAGGTTAAATTCAACCGTAAAAGATTCGTCGATCGTATCGTATTTGACTAGTCCAAATTCTGCTCTCCCGAGCACCGCGCGCGATGAACCGCACCCCCTGCGGGTCGCGTCCCTGTTTCGAATATTTCTTAAGTGAGCCAACTGTTTATTTACTGTACCGATTGAGCTTAAACGCCATCAGGCCGAAAAGACTAGCCCTTCCAAAAAAAAAAATGTTTAGCAGTGGACGGATTAAGATGATGATGATTGCGGGGATCTCGGCATAAGGAGTGCGACCAAGCATTAAATACGTCTTTAGTCTTTACCTATGAAATTGCCCTTTTGTATGAAAAAAATTAAACGATTTCTTTTCATGTATTTTTTATTTGTATTAATCGAAGTTATTACCCATGCAATCAATGTATCTTTGCCAACGCAGTGGCAGTTTCTTGATGCCTTTCTTAAAGAAATCAGCTGGGCGGGAGGCAACAAATTCTTCAAAGGCATTTTGTACTGCCTCTCGGGTAGGTATTGAATTTTTTTCCCGCCAAGAAGGTATCCAAATTCAGCCGTTTAAGAGATTAGCCGGAACAATCAGACAGACACACAAAAATTATAAAAAAGGCTGTTTAGGTATATGTACCGTGTATACATCCATATGCATTTAGTAAAAGCCGTTATTTTAATATTACAGACACTCCAATTTTATTTATCTGCATAGATAAAGAACTAATACTCTCCATTATCCAAATAATGTCGAGACAATTTTTTTAAAGACGATCTCGCTCTTGTTTTATGCTGATCGTGTCGGTTAAGGCAAAACTGCCCGTAGCCACCTGTAGGCCGTACCGTGCAAACGAAAACCGAAACTCCCAAACCACACGAAACGCGACAGCATAGCTGTCACTTTACGCCAGTATCATGTGAGCGACAGGTTCCACCCCGGCCCGATTCGGCTGCAAAGCAGCATGGCAAGGCAAATTCAGAAATGATACTATCCAGCATAATAATAATGAGAGTACACCACAGCATGTAATAAATATAATTATGGATGATATTCTGAAGCTGTATAAAATAAGGAACATTATTATTGCAGCATGCAAAGCCTTTAGCCTTTGCTTGGTCCTTAGGTTAGGCAGGTGCATCACGTTTAGACATTTCGTCTCTGTTATTATTTTGAGTTACGGATCGTTTAACAAAGTAGCACAAAATGTGTCAGCTTGCTGCTCAGTGGACTTTAACGGCTAACGTATTTTTTTTAGTTAAGGATAAAACTTTTAATCATAAATAATTAAAAGTTTTATCCTTAACTAAACAATTTTATACACACACAGAAGAACATAATATAAGAACTACCTTTCATTTTTTTATGTTTAAAAATATTAATGTTCGTCGCAGAAGTCAGCGTAAATGTAAATCGAATAAAATGGCAATCACTTATCACTTACCACCGGCGGTAAGTAATAAGCGACATCCATAGACACTAGGATCATCATCATGTGTCGAAACACCACGATTGTTATGACATATAATATAGTATATCCCAAGTATGGAAGTGTATGTATAGTTTGGCAAAAAAGAGTATGACGTGGTGACAGGTGGAACTAAATAATTTACTAAATGTAAATTATTTAGCTAAACCTATGATGTTGACAATACTTGGCCGATAAATACTAGATTTTGAGTAAAGCTTATTGTTTCACATTTATTTTTAATTGTTTGATTAAAATTTAATCTTACTGATTTTTTATATTATGATGAGACCTAAGTGAAAGTGGCGCCCTCATTTTTTCCATACTCTTTTTTGTCAAGCTGTACAATCTCTGTGTATCAAAGTCATCGTTGATGGCAATAACGACTGTTTTACAATAACAACTGTTGTTCTAAACTGCTGTCTGTTATCCTGTTATTGACGTTTATTAACAATATAGACGTTGAAAAATATGAATTGTGATTTGTGACAAATAAGCAAAAAAAAAAGCTCATTTTGCCTATTGCGTGCCTATTCTTACCATTGCGTCATCGTTTCAATAATGACAACTGAAAACAGGATATAGTGAGGTATATTTTAATAATGGATTATTCATTATTTTATCATTTTTATTCATATTTTATAGTTAAATAATGCAATACTACAACTGTTGTTGTAATAATGACCACCACTACAGTCGAGACATTACAACAACAGCAGCTATGCTCATACCCTTCTCATACGGACGCCAGCGCTCTGCGGTATTGTAGTTAGGTACTAGAAATAAATACACAATAAAATCACTAAAAATTATTAAAAAACATCACACTAATAAAATTACGTTCTCTCTCTCTCTCTCTGCAGTATTTTGGTTATATTTACTTAAAAAAGGAGACGGGCGAAAGTTCACAGAAAGTTGGGCCCGACGTTACAGTAACAATTACTTTATTATTTTATTTATATGTTCATACTTGTTCGAAAAAACTAAAATTTTCATGACTCATGGGAGAAAAAAGTTGTAGGGTGTTTTTGATTGAACAAAAAATGATATTCTAGCTTGTTTATAAATTATTCTTAGTCCATATTCTACTGTTACTTTAGGAAAATAATTATAAGACCTCGTTGTAGATTAAAAATAATATACCAGATATTATTGTATGGAAACAATTAATTACGCCATCCAACCAACATCCAACTAGATCTAAGATGTTTCATACGGTTACTAGTGGCACCGACAGACGTTGTCCTGTACAAAATTTTTTTTTTTTTGTAAATCTAAACCATCCTCGAATCCCCTTGAACTCACACAAAAAATTTCATCAAAATCGGTCCAGCCGTCTAGGAGGAGTTCAGTGACATACACACGCACACAAGAAATATATATATATATATATATATATATATATATATATATATATATATATATATAAATATTATTCAAGAAGACGAGTTTGAATTTAAAAAAGAAAAAATTTTTATTGATTCCCACTGTTCTTTTCCCTACTAGACAATTACAATTATATTGTTTTATGTCCCCTATACTATCAAGAGAACAGTCAATTAAAATATAGCTAAAAAAGGTTTTTGTCTTTTGAGCTTCCATGTCACGGTTGCTGTTTGTTTTTTGACAGTTCACAGTTATTGCCTGTATTACTTAAGAATAAACATCACAATAGTTTTCAAAGTAGGCACGACACGTAGGTAATACTACTTTTTGAAGAAACTTAAAGAAAATAAATATTTACGACTCGAAATACATACTTAGAATATTTCTAAAAAAATATGAATTTGATAAATCGATTACCTTTTTCTTACTCTGGCAACATAAAATATCACCAAAATAAACATGAAGGAAATTAGTCATCATAAGAATATTTTTTTTATTTGTTATCCCATGATAAAACTGCTTCCCCACCATGGTTCAGGCCTTGACGTGGCGGTGGGGCTCAGTAGCCTAGGGTGAGCCCAACACCTTGGGCGAAGCCAATTGAGCCGAGGGGGCTCTTTGTACTCCTCTTATAAGAAGAGGGGACAAAAGAGCAGGGGGCAAGGGGTGAGGATGGGAACCTCACCCCATTGTACTGTCCCGACGTTGGGAGGGGTTGTTCTGTGGTGCGGGACAACCCCTCTGTGGAGATGGCGTCGGTCCCTTGCGGGACTGACTAGCCGTCGAGGTGCCCTGTTAGCTTAACAGATCCGGGGCACCTCACCAAGGCGGCATTGGTGGCACTCGCCGGGTTTTAGTGGGTAGAGCTCCCACATACCCACCTGGGGGGACCCGCTCTCCAGGTGGGATGCCTCGAGAGCATTTCCCGGCGTAAAAGGAAAAAAAAACTGCTTCATATTTCACTGTTCAATTTAAAAAAAAAGATAAAAAATATTGATTTCTTTTTTATTTGTGTAACGTTTAGGCCCAGATTCGCCAGTCTCCTTTAGTCTACGTTTGTAGTCATTACAACAATTACTATATTCATATATATCGTAGTTTTTCCGTTATTCGGAGCGGGATCATATGGTATGTTTCTCCTTGACTCTACCCTCCAAAATCCCAAGACCCAAGCTTCGTAATACGCAGGCGCAATAAAAATTTCCCAACCAGCAAATCTTTCTCGGAATGCGCACTTTATAAGAGTGATAGGATTAAAGTGCTCTTATAATTGTTTTGAAACATGTCATTTACTCATACATTAGTCGACAAGCTAGTAGGCACTGTCTTATTAACTAGACTAATTATGTTATATAAGTACTAGCTGTTGCCCGCAGCTTCGCCCGCGTTAACTTAGATTTACAGCCGTATAGGGATTGATGATGATTATTTTTATAGCCTAAGTTACTCCTTAAAACATCAGGTATCTGTCAGTGAAAGTCCTGTTAAAATCGGCCCTGCCGTTTCCGAGATTAACCAGAACAAACAGCAGACAGACAGATAAAAATAATTGTAAAAAATGCTCTTTTGTTATATGTACCATGTATACATCCATATGCATTTAGTGAAAAGTGGTTATTTTAATATTACAAATAGACACTCCAATTTTATTGATCTGTATAGATTTAAGAACATTTTTAAGCTCTTACAAGAACATTTACTGACTGCACTTGAGAAAATCTCTTCTTGTAGCCCCATTTTCCTAAGCTTTTTTGATTATGATTTCATCATAATCAAACTAATATAGGCATACCATGTACTAAATATAATACCATTGTAACTTGTGTGTTCTTTCTGATCTTATTTAATACTATAATAAGATCGACAGCACTGATTTAGTAAGATATTAGGGTGAAATGGGATCAACATCTTTACAATGCTGGCGACTTTCGGAGAAAAATTAAGAAGAAGTATAAAGAAATAATAATTAAATTAAATGAAGCCAGAGCAAGATGGTATCGAGAAAAATATAAGGGAGGATGCAATACGTCGATATTGCAGACAGTGATTCAGTCTGTGAATTAAATGATATCAGTGAAAATTTAAACAAAAATTAAAACCGACTTCAAAATTAAAAAAAAAACTAAAAAGTAATAAAATAATTTCCTTAATCTTTGTGCCTACAATTTATAATCAACTTGTTCTTCTACTAATATACAATCTTTGCATTTACCACGTCATTATTGTTACTTTTGGAGTCGGTGTCTCTTACCATCTTTCGGGTGCAGCGAGTCCCACATACCCGCTCCCCAGGCGGGATGCCTCAGAGCATTTCCCGGCGTAAAAGAAAAAAAAAAGGTACATCAACGAATACGACACCGGCTTCAAAAGTAACAATAATGACTTGGTAAATGCAAAGATTGTATATTATCAGAAGAACAAGTTGATTATAAATTGTAGGCACAAAGATTAAGGAAATTATTTTATTACTTTTTCGTTTTAATATTTTATTTTGAAGTCAGTTTCAATTTTTGTTTAATTTTTTTTTATTTCTTAATTTTTAGTGATTGCAAAATTCGATAACTGATTTTATTTGTCTGAAATATCGGTAGAACTATTAAACGCGTTGCTCAGATTAGATAGCGCTGTATTAATGAGATAAACGTAGAAAGGGTGTAAATCATCACATAACAAATGAAAAAACCGGAATGGAATTGTAAAAACTTTATATACATTTAATTGAAAGCTATCTCGGCAGATTTGCTGCTTTTCATTAAATAATTCCGTTATATATAGGTATAGAACATCACCATCACCAATATATAGGTATAGAATGGATATTATGATGACCTTGAAATACAATGATGCGCTTTCAAGACATAGTTGTTGTTTGTTCATTTAACAAGTAAAATTAAATTAATTAAACAAAATTACATGATTTTGGCATATTATTTAGCCGTATGAAGAGTATGAACCCAATAAAAGCAATGTAAATCGTCGAGGATTCCCCTTGACTGTGTAAGGTCTCCATCATCACACCTGTAATGGCTCTTATAAGCCATATGGGTGCAAAGTTCTCATCAATTTAAATTAATTAAGTCCAAACACAA
Organism: Helleia helle; assembly: GCA_963853865.1. Lineage (NCBI taxonomy): Eukaryota > Metazoa > Arthropoda > Insecta > Lepidoptera > Lycaenidae > Helleia > Helleia helle. The sequence continues at coordinate 17,624,141 of OY971420.1, forward strand.
GGTTGAGGAGTTCTCTTAACTGTCATTTGTGTTCATCATCAAACCCTTAATGACAGTCACAACCCATCTAGGTGTAAAACTCATCATTACAAATTAATCAAGCCCAAACACAAGGTTACTGATGTAAATCGTTAAGGAGTTCCTTCGACTGTCTTTCGGCTCCAGCATCAGATCGACTCTAGACTTTCATTAAATTGTAGTCCTTCAAAACACTTTATAAAAAAAATATCAAACGCACTAGTCGTCCCTACGATTTTCTAAAGTTCCCCTCGATTTCTCTGGTATGCCATCATCAGATCCCGGTTTCCTTATCATGGGACCATTTGGGAAGTTTGGGAAGACCCTTTAGAACAAAAAAAGTTTTTCAAATCGGTCTAGCGGTCGAATTGATAACCTCCTTCTTTTTGAAGTCGGTTAAAAATTAATTTTCGACCGAAGACGAAACCGATTTAGTTAATAATTTTTGTTTGTCTAAGAATTCTAATTTCAGATTAATTTTATTTTAAAAACATGGAATTCTTTTTCCCAAAGTAGTCATTTGTTTATTGTTAGTGAGAGAGCGAGAGAGTTAATAATGTTCTATCACAGGACGCACGCACACTTCTTGAAAGTCTTGAAACAAGAGATAGTTATACAGCTTAGAGAGTTATTTTCAGGAATATAATATATTCCTGTAGATATGTTATGTATTCAGGCTTCATTGCAAGGCTCAATAATATTTTTGTCAGTTTGTAAAAGTTTACGACAGTAACTCTGGTCCATTTTATGTAATACTAGCTGTTGCCTGCAGCTTAGCCCGCGTTACTCAACTCCTATAATAGTCCAGTCGGGGCAGACATAAAACTAGCCTAAAATAGAAAAAAATCCGGGGAGCTATTTTTTTTAAACGTCGGGGGGATGGTTGGAAGTATAAATCTCGATTTTCTAACTAATACCGGTAAAGGGTTCGCCGCCATCTTGTTTTAAAGTTCAAAATTTTCGTTTTTCTGAAATAATTCGTTTATTACTTTAGAGCAAAAATGGCGGTATCGAAAGTTGTTGGAAATTTAATTTGTCACAAGTCTGGTCATTATCATTTTTACGCTGGGATCTTATCTATCAGGACATAAATCAGTTGGCAAATTTAAGAGATGAGTTATGAATGACTAGGGTTGTCCCTTCAATGGCGACATCCGTGATATATTTCACTCAAGTAAAAGTGTATTTCTTTCTAGGCTTAAAAATGCTTTTACATACTAAAGTTTTTCTTGAGCAAGTAATGGTTTACATCCATATAAGTCTACAACCATTCACATCATCAATGTAGTCTCTTAAATAAAACAGACATTTACTTAGTTTGAATTTATAGGGTCTAGTAGTCAGGTTAAGGTCATAATTATATAATTTAAGGTTTTATGTAGAATATACAAGGAACCCGGATAATTCAACATGACCACCATTAGTAGGTATTCAGAATGTTGATATTAGAGTAAACGATCTTACAGTAATCTATTAGTGCGCTTGAAAAATGCAGTTATAACAATGGCGACACTGTTAATACAAATAAAGAAATCAAATAATTAAAAGATCATACGACACCATATTTGATTAAGCGCATCAATTTTAAAGCGTAAAACATCACAGTTAATAATTATTACCTTTCGATTACTTACTGTAAAACATAAACATACACCAGAATAAAATAAATAAAATATAGGTAATAAATTGATTAATATGAAATTGCCCTTTTGTATGAAAAAAATTAAACGATTTCTTTTCATGTATTTTTTATTTGTATTAATCGAAGTAATCACCCATGCAATCAATGTATATTTGCCAACGCAGTAGCAGTTTATTGATGCCTTTCTTAAAGAAATCAGCTGGACGGGAGGCAACAAATTCTTCAAAGGCATTTTGTACTGCCTCTCGGGTATTGAACTTTTTTCCCGCCAAGAAGTTATCCAAATTCTGGAAAAAGTACTAGTCTGTAGGCGCAAGGTCTGGTGAGTAGGGCGGATGACAGAGAGCTTCTAACCCCAGTTCTTGCAACTTGCGAGACTTGAGAAATTTCCAGAACGGAAGTGAGCAAACCAATAATAGGTGGTAAGTTGGTTTGTAGTGTTAGCTTCGTAAACGTCGTCGATGTTGCGTACCGCTTGTGCCGCGTTGCTGCCACGACGGTACTCATATTCCATAATTACTCGAATTTTTAACGTATCCATGATGACGAAAAATATTGAAATGCGATGAAAATGTAACACTAATCAATAAACAAATGACTACTTTTGATGCTAAAATTAATTCTAAATTAGAATTCTTAGCCAAACAAAAATTATTTTGATTTGAAATGGCCAGTACTGCAGAACGGTAATTTCATAGGTTAAGGCCTATTAACATTCGTTTGTCTGCTTAAATATTGTTTTATGTTTTTATTTTTACGCTGACAAAAGAACTCACAACAAAATAATATATGAAATACCGTTTGATCTAACGAAAAATTAAAATAAGATTTTTTAGACACAAGATTCTGACTTTGAATCCTTGCCCCCTGCTCTTTTGTCCCCTCTTCTTATAAGAGCTTTGTACTCCACAAAGAGCTCCCTCGGCTCAAATAGCTTCGCCCAAGGTGTTGGGTCCACCCTAGGCTACTGAGCCCCACCGCCACGTCAAGGCCTGAACCATGGTGGGGATCCTATGTAGGCTTACAATATACTTACGTAAAAGCGATCTTAGCCATTGGTCGCTTAAATTATTAGTTTTAGTAAAATTACTGTAAATGCGAATTGCAATCAATTAATCCGATGTTAAAACGATATAAAAATAAATACGCTTATAATTCGTGCCCAAATCCAGGCTTGTACGATGATATAGAATCACTGTAAGAGCGAAAACATTCTAGTCTTGAGAATTTCGTAAGCCTGGTTTGCTGTTTGGATTATTATAAATTGTAACGTATTATAAATTATTATAGATAAAAAAAGAAACGCGGTTATTTGATTACTTTATAGTCATTTCATTTTTTGAAGTCGGTTATAATTTTTGTTTAAAATTTTTTATTTTGGCATATTTAACCGTATGAAGTTAGCCCAACAAAAGCTGTAAATCGTCGAGGAGTTCCCTCGACTGTCTATGGTCTCCATCATCAGACCTGTAATGGCATTTATCACCCATATAGGTGCAAAGTTCTCATCAGTATAAATTAATTAAGTCAGTCAGATCAATCAGAAGGTACTACTCACTTTAAACTATTTAGGAGTTCATTTAACTGAGCTTCGTCTTCATCATCAGACCTCCTATCACAGTTACAACCCATCTAGGTGTAAAGTTCTCATCAATACAAATTAATCAAGCCCAAACACAAGGTTACTGAAATAAATCGTCGAGGAGTTCCCTCGACTGTCTTCCAGCTCCAACATCAGATCGACTCTAAATTCTTTTAGACCTTCATTAAATTGTAGTGCTTTAAAATGTTTATTAAAAAAAATATTAAGCGCACTAGTCGTTCCTACAAATTTCGAAAGTTTCCCTCGATTTCTCTGGGATGCCTTGCTCCTGGTTTCCTAATAATGTGACCATTTGGCAAGTATACTCTTTCAAACAAAAAAATTGATGGAGAAATCGGTGTACATACATAAAAAAAAATACCGGCCGAGTTGAGAACCTCCTCCTTTTTGTTGAATTTGGTTAAAAATAAATTGCCTTGCCTTAATTTTTCTGCCAAGTTAGGTACAGAAACAATAATGAAACCAATTTAAAAAGTAAAAACAATGACGTGGCAAACGCAAAGATTGTACATTAGTAGAAAGAACAAGTTGATAGGCACAAAAATTTAAGAAATGATATTGTTTTATAATTTTTTTGTTTGAAGACGGTTTTTCTATAATAATAGAAAGCAGTTCTCGTATTTTTAGCTGGCCAGGTATATCTTCAAGTTTCCTTTGATACGTCCCATAAACCGATTCCCAAATGAGTCACTGATAGAACATGATATCACGATCAAGTCATTGTCGAATCGGAAATACATGTTGGCGTACGTAACCGCCAGCGTACGTATACGCATTACGCACGAATTCACGCAGCTTCCGCTCGACTACCGTGAAACGAGTGCGATGTAAGGGGAAAGAAGTGCGATGTGGGGGGAAGATGTGCGTTGAAGTCAACGCACTCGAAGGAAATGGACGTCTAGACCACGGCCACTTGTTTCAATTAATTCAAGATGATCAAGCGCGCAGCGTGTGCCGGGAATAACGGCAAATCATTTATAGCTTAGATTGCCACAGTAAATAGCTCTTGACTGGCTGATAATGGGACTTACAATTATATGGTATTTTTTGTTTAAGTTTTATTTTATTTGTTAACTAGCTGTTGCCCGCAGCTTCGCCCGCTTTAACTTAGATTTACACCCGTATCCGGAGTGACGATGATTATTTTTGTAGCCTAAGTTACTCCCTATAATATTATCAGGCATCTGCCAGGGAAATCCCGTCCAAATCGGCCCGGCCGTTTTAGAGATTAGACGGAACAAACAGACAGACATACAGAGAATAATTGTAAAAAATGTAGTTTTGGTATATTATATACCATGTATACATCCATATAAATTTAATAGTGGTTATTTTAATATTACAAACAGACACTTCAATCTTATTTATCTGTATAGATGTACCATGTGTGTATATTAATAATTATACCTAATATTATTTGCCGTTCGCGTCAATACTGTATCTATTTCAAGTCAATATCTCCAGCACACCATTAAATTCATCAAATTATAAAAAACGTTAAAATCTAGATTATCTTATAAATCCAAGAAAATAGGTTTAAGAGGGCCGTTAGATCGTTCCTTAAATATTAGATTATAAAATCGTAGGGCCCAGAACGAAACAAAGATCTTAATGTTTAATCTAGGCTCAACAATGAGACGTCTCACAAGATATATGAGACGGTCGACAAGTAAAGTCATATGAGTGACCGGCCACTGGAGCTGCTCATGGTCTAATGATCGCCCAAGCAATTCAACTGCGTGTGGCCCGACCGTTGTAAATCGAAACGGCATCGCAAATTTGTCAACGTAAATAATCTGTTAAGATCTCTGTGTAAGTATAGTAAAGTTATGAAAATTGTGTGGATGTTTTCCAGTTAATCGTGTACTTCAATGATTATTATTATTTCACTAAATAAGCTGTCAAGATTCCTTTAGAAAACAGCAGACGAAAATAACATGACATTTCTGAATTCAATGAAAACATTTTAAAGGTGTTAAAACAAGAAGTTTACATTCAATCTACGCGGCTTTAGTTTTATTATCATAGTAAAAGCTTTCCCCACCATGGTTCAGGCCTTGTCGTGGCGGTCGGGCTCAGTAACCTAGGGTGAGCCGCTGCACCTTGGACGAAGCGAATTGGGCCGAGGGGGTTCTTTGTACCCCTCTTATAAGAAAAGGGGACAGAAGAGCAGAGGGCAAGGGGTGAGGATGGGAACCTCGCCCCATAGTACGGTCCCGACGTTGGGAGGGGTTGTTCTGTGGTGCAGGACAACCCCTCTGTGGAGGTGTCGTCGGTCCCTTGCGGGACTGACTAGCCGTCAAGGTGCCCTGTTTGTTTACTAGATCCGGGGCACCTCACCAAAGGCGGCATTGCTGGCACTCGCCGGGTTTTAGTGGGTAGAGCTGCGTCCACTTAACAGCTGTCGGGCGCAGCGATACCACATATACCCACATACCCGCGTGGAGAGACCCACTCTCCCGTGGTATGCCTCACAGCATTTCCCGGCGTTAAAGAAGAAGAAAAAAAAACATAGTAAAAGCTTTAGTTGACTTGAGCCGAGTTGCCTTTATAATGGCTACTTCAAGATGTGGCCATAGATCTCCTTTATCAGACTTCACTTATATTAAGGTAGGAAATTAAGGAAATATATCTTTTATGAAGAATAAAATAAAGGGAAGGGAGCTGCGAGACATTTAAAAGTCGATTAAATTATTATTATCAATACTATACTATACTATACTAAACGCTGTAGTATCTGCTTAAGAAGGAAAAATAAAATTATCTTATGCAGATACTATAGCGTATACAAGAAAAAATTTGAAGCGTAATTTTTCAAATACAAAAATTACCAACAATCTGCTTGTTCAAACTTGGACTGAGTAATTTTTATTTATGAGTTGGATAAATATTGTATTGCATGGACTTAAGAAATGTTGGCTTTGAAATACTCAAGTTTCATACATCTAAAATCTTGTATTAAAAAAAACTATTGCAAAAACTTAATATAATTTCACATTTTAATTATCATAAAGTAACGTTAATACTGAAAACGTTCAACATATTGAACATTGTATAGTTATTTAGCATTCATTTGAAAGGCAACGCTAATAAAAAAAAATCAATTGCGCATGGACGTGACGCAAATGGTTACAACTTACAAGTCAATTTTTGAGGCGGTCAAGAATAAACTTACACCCGTGGAGGCCGCGTGCCTCCGACATGTTAAGGGTTCGGGTCCGCTTTATGCGATAATGATAATTGAATCTCGAATAAAGGACTAAAAGGGCGCGCGAAATGCATCGCAGTAGCGGAGAAAGTGCAGCTCGCGAAAGTGAATAGTGGACGCAGCGAGGGGCGCGCAGACGCGTGCCGAGCGAGCACGCGCTCCACCCGGCCCGCAATTCGTACGCAGCGACGTGCCCGAAACTAAATGACCGCGAACACATGCGAAACATAATTATTGTATTCTACGCATCCTACCCACCTTTGGGTGTGGTCAGTGTGTCGGTGCTCTTGAAAATATAGTTAATTCAGTTCTATATTATATTTAATCAACGGTCAAAATGTTACAAAATGAATGAAAAAACGTAAAGTTTTATTAGATAAATACTAAATAGTTGAAAAGATTTTACATTAAAAACATCATTTACGCTTTACTTTTTTATGTGAGTTGAATAGGCAAACTGACAGACGTGCCACCTGATGGTAAGTGGTCGCCCATGAACATAACCTATTCTACCTGGAACTAGCCCGACCAAATTATTTATGTGTTCCAATAATAACACTACCTGTCTTATGTCCGTGAACTTAGCAGATCATTTTCCAGCAGATCACAAAATTATTGGAGTTCTGTTCGCATGCAGCATAGTTCTATAGTTCCTGATACTTTTTACAAATAGTTCTGGCGCGGTTGCTTCAAATAATGACACTTCAAAAAACAACAAAATGATCTGCTAACTTCACGCATCTGGCAGATCATTTGGCACCAAATCGAAAATAAATTAGAGTTCTGTCTGCATGCAGCATAGTTCTATAGTTCCTCATACTTTTTACAACAATTTTTGGCGTTTTTACCTCAAAAATCACATGAATATTTTACAAAATGATCTGCTAAGTTCACGTGACTGGCAGATCATTTGGCACCAAATCGAAAATAAATTAGAGTTCTGTCTGCATGCAGCATAGTTCTATAGTTCCTCATACTTTTTACAACAATTTTTGGCGTTTTTACCTCAAAAATCACATGAATATTTTACAAAATGATCTGCTAAGTTCACGTGACTGGCAGATCATTTGGCACCAAATCGAAAATAAATTAGAGTTCTGTCTGAATGCAGCATAGTTCTATAGTTCCTCATACTTTTTACAACAATTTTTGGCGTTTTTACCTCAAAAATCACATGAATATTTTACAAAATGATCTGCTAAGTTCACGTGACTGGCAGATCATTTGGCACCAAATCGAAAATAAATTAGAGTTCTGTCTGCATGCAGCATAGTTCTATAGTTCCTCATACTTTTTACAACAATTTTTGGCGTTTTCACCTCAAAAATCACATGAATATTTTACAAAATGATCTGCTAAGTTCACGTGACTGGCAGATCATTTGGCACCAAATCGAAAATAAATTAGAGTTCTGTCTGCATGCAGCATAGTTCTATAGTTCCTCATACTTTTTACAACAATTTTTGGCGTTTCCACCTCAAAACTGACATGAATATTGATGAACAACAACTTGTAACTTTTGTAAAAAGTATCAGGAACTATAGAACTATGCTGCATGCGAACAGAACTCTCGTTTTTTTTCAATTTGGTGCAAAATGATCTGCCAGACACGTGAACTTAGCAGATCATTTTGTAAAATAGACACGTATGGGTTTGATGAAAAAAAAAAATATTTTGAGTATAAGTTTTAATCTGATCTGATTTTCTTTTAATGTATATAAATGTGCCTCGCTTAAATAATAATAAATGACCTTTTTCGATATAAAGATTAATTATTTCGTACATAGTCTTTGCATTAAATTTTCCATAGTCGCTAGATTGTTAATAATTTTATTTTTATGGTTTGTATAGCCATAAAATAGAAAACCTTCATATAGAAGGGTAGGTCATGTCCGTCCCTCCGAATGTCGTTAGCATTTTCCATACGAGATCGTATTTAAGTTTATCATAAGTTAAAAGAATAAACCATAATTTCGAACATAGTATCATCATCAGAGTTAATCAAAGATAAAAGGTCGACGGTTACGAGGTCATCTCGGTGAGCTCTTAATTAAATGCTTTAGCCCGAGACTAGCAACTACATCCAATTAACACCGGATGTGCAGTTGGCTCGCTTTCGGATCTAGTTTTAGGTTCGCCTCGTCGACTGACTAATGCCACTAAGTTCTTCGTTCAAAGTTTCATTTATTGGATTCGAAGCATTCGTAGTTTACACAAGTCGCTCATCTTTCCATACAAACGCAGAACAATAATTACTACAATGTTTGACGTTGACCATTAAAAACTAAGGATAAATAAAGATAATAAATTTATCTCGTCATTATCTGTATATAGTCTGTATGCACTCAAAATCGTAAAAAAATGATAAATTTAAAAAATACAAGCTTCTAAACTTATTTCAACAATGATTTTAGCACAACTATATAGTATACGGAGCACAAAAGCTAAAAATTAAAGCCCGTACAGACATAGTTTAGTTATTCAAAAGTTTTAAAAAGATTTTTCTATACTTACTGTTTTGCTAAAAGGACAGTTTAGAAATGAATCTTTGTGCATTTCATTCTAGCACACATGTTCGCGCACTATGTCAGGTCAGACAGCATTAATTTAGTTGAAGTACGCGCCGTCTACTTGGTCAACCTTAACACCTTTTATAACAAAACATTGATGTATATGAAAATCATAAAGCTCCTAGAGCACAAGTCATTATCGTTCAGAGCATTCGGGTCGAGTCTCGAGTCTATTCACCCGAGCTGTCGCTGCTCGTTTATCGAATGTCCATTTAATTTGAATGCATTGGTGATAAGTGGGTCTCATTATCTCACCAGCGAATGTAGACATTAGTGACCCCTATTTATATACAACTTCCTACCGGCCGAGCTAGAACTAACTTGTTTACCCGAATGCAAACCTTTGAGGTATTTAACTGGCATTCATGTTAAGCATTACTTAGTTGCAGCGTATCGTTTAACGACAGTCTTTTATTATAAGGAGGGCAATTGGACCTTAAAAGCATTGAATCAGCTTTTTTAATGACACTTTTATGTTATTGTAACTGTTTACGTTGCTGAGCTTCCGGATTGACTAGCACATTAGAATATCAATTTCAGCATTTGTACAGAAAACAGTTGAAAAAAATTAACGCTTTTAGATATGGCTACAGGAAGGTGGCAGCGAGAAAGCATTCCCGCGATTCCGACAAATAATTATAAGGGTTACTCGAGAACTGAGAGAGAGCTTTAATGCTTTCTAGGTATGCGTAAGGCAAAATTCCCAGAAAAATATATCCTACTATATATACTAATATAGGTATATATTCTATATCATCATCTTCAGGTGTCATCTTCATATTTTATTTCGGAGGTCAGTAATATATTTGTATGAAAGCAAAGGTTACTTGTACCTATAGGTAAAAAATAATCGAGCGCGTCAGATATTTTATGGGGGTCAAGTATAGATTACTCAAAGAAAGTTCTCACCGATTAGAACGTAACGCAAACTCGAGGTGATTATTGAAACATGCAGAAAAAAAATTGTCCTTTTGAAATAGTAGAGGGCGTCAGAGTAAGATTTGTAATATACGGTCCTTCTTAATATCCTATACGTGCTTACCAATCATCTGATAATTATTCGGTAGAATTTAATGAATCTGACAATAATTAGTTTTTTGAATTATAGTTATTTGAATTGAATTTACTACGAAAATGCACAGGCATGCAAAGAAAAAATAATATTATTTAAATTGGAGGCCTTTTTTGCCTTAAAAGGGAGGCCTTTGCCCAGCAGTGGGACAGTATAGACTAGGAAATAATAATAATTTAAATTGAATATATACCTACCTACATAATATAATTATATATATATATAATATATAATAATAATAATACCGATGATGAAATTCTAGAGTGAATCTAGACGAAATCGAGACCGACTCTAGAATTTCATCATCGGTATTATTATTATTATCGCCGGTTTTATATGATCAAGAGGTACCTCTTCCCGGTCGTGCCGTCCCTATTCAGCTGCAATATAATAACATACCTATCTTTTGTTGTGGACAATAAAATATTTTTCTTTCTTTCTTTCAATATACAATATCACTAGCTCTTATTAATTATAATCGTCTAAGGATCAATTTTATTTTTACTATTCTGATTCTTGGTCCCAGACGGGTGGGTATATATTAAGAGCTCATATTATACGGTAAATGTGCTCAACTTGGTACAAGGTATCCCCCACCCCCCATATATTAATCTGCCGAACTCGAGTAAATCACCAAATCCCCTCTTTGACTCCCCTCCTATTATTCATCTTTGTAGAAGTCACCAACACTTCGATGGGTGGTTTTAAGCGCCATAATCATGATAATGTCTACGTTGGTTTTAAACTGTAAGTGCAACAAATATTAAATTGAGTAAAAAAATAAAATAAATAAATAAAACAGCAACGTAACTTCGATACAGCCCCCAGATCCATCATAATATGCACCATCACTAAATAATATTATAAAAATAGGTACCCCGACGCGTATATCTATCTGTCTATCTGGTTATCTCAGAAACTACCGGCCCGATATTGATGCTGTTTTCGCCAGTAGGTAAAGCGGAAAGAGGCTGATGATGATGATGATGATGAAGTAATTATAGGTTTCATCAAGAAAAACAATATCGCCCAACACTTTTCGGAAGATTTCGGAGCGAACACTGACCAAGCCATAAAAGATGCGTAAAAACAATGTACATACTCCACTGATCAGGCATATGTTAGATATAACTAAATCGCTGTTTAAAATACAGTACTAACATAGGGCAACAATTACTACCCGATTACTTATAATTATGGATCTATGTTGTCCGAAATAAAGATTTATTTATTTATATTGTACAACATAAATATAGGTCTACAAAAAAGTCGCGATGGCATATTATGTTTATATCTATACATTTTAATACTTTATAAATGGGCACTTGTAAGTCGGTAATTGGAAAGCTATTTACACGATTACAGTATTGATCCCTATTTTAAATACGTTAGTTGGCTTGAGCATTTCATGAAGATATTTTCCCTTTACACCTTGCAAATTAAATGAATATATAATCATGATATATAATTAAATAGAGACAGCAAAATCCGGGACCGGAATCCCGCGCCTCGTGACCTCGCAATTTTAGGTAGTTCTTTTTTTAATGTTACTTGGATAAGCAAACTGGCAAACGTGCCCACCTGATGTTAAGTGGTCGACGTCGCCCATGAACATAAACTAGTTTACCTGGAACGAGCCCAGGTAAGTCATCTACGTGTTGCCTATCCTGATACACAAGATGTTAAGTCTCGGTGCCAGTAATTACACTGCCTGTCTTGCCCTTGTCTCCGAAACACAGCAAAGCTGATTGACGGGAGATACAAACAATATGATGGTACCCATGCAGCCGGGAGCGCGGCACAGCGCTTCCCTACCACCGGTAAAGTGTATCATATATAAATGTATGATGGAATTGGGTATCCTTTTTCTTTTTTTGTTATCGCAGGGAAATACTTTTTGCGAATATAGCCAGGAACTCGGGTAGATCCTGACCCTATGTGGGACTCGCACCTGGGAGTGCCCTACCCGTAAACTAAAACCACTGCGAGCGCCTTCAGCCGCTTTAATTTGAGGGTCCCGGATAGGCATTCAACAGGATCACCTCAGCGACAGGCTGGTCCGGCGAAGGCCAGACTACTCCTCTTAAGGGGGGCTGCCCGGCTGCTTGAGCAGTCCCCGCGACGTCGTGTCATACTGAGCCCAGGTTCCCATCCTGAACCCGACACGAGCACAGGGGCGTTACTGGAGGCGCATTAAGTAGCGCCTCCTGCCAACCCCCTTTCGTCGCCCACGGGGGGAGGCCTCGTCGGCGGCCTCCTCTCTCACCCGCTCGTCGGTCTCCTTCTGGGACATTACTGCCTCGCAGAAGAAAACCATCGCCGTCCAGGACTCGTCGTCACCGAGCATCGCGATGATGACACTCGGCAGAGACAAGTCCCCTCCGATGACCGATGTCAGATCATGACGCAGCGCCGCCCATCTCGGGCACACTTCGAGGGTGTGCTAGGCCGAGTCCACCGCCGCGCCACAATCGTGACACACTGTCAACGGCTCCCTGCGGGCCGTTTGGCACAGGTGAGCATTTGTGTCAGACGGAAGGTGAGGGGTTTGCGCTTACAGCGCATCCATCGCTCAAGGACCGGACGCAGAGCCACCGTTAGGTTTTTGCCGTACGGCTGCTGCGCCAGGTCCTCCCCCCACCTTCGCATTAACGCCTCCTGCCCTAGTCGGCGAACCCGAAGGATCCCGTCTAGCGTAAGGCTCTCACCAAGAGAGCTCCTATCCGAGACATAGGAGTGCACCTCAGCAAGAACTTCCGCCACGAGTTCCCGTCAGACGGGGGGTCACCGGCCATGGCAGTGGCCCACGATACTGTACGGTACCCCCGGATCACTCTTACCGCGATGACCCTTATTCCTCGTGGTAAGGTGACCCGCCCAGATGGGTGCACCGTAGGTTGCCATACTCCGGCAGACTCCGGAGTATAGCTGCCTGCAGGCGGCGCTGGGTCCTCCGAGGTTCGGGAGGAGTCTGCCCAGTGCACTTGCCGCCTTCACGACCTTCGGTCCCAACATTGAGAAATGTGGGCCGAAGGTCCACCCACCGTCAAGGAAGAGCCCCAGATATTTGATATGGGGGCAATGGAATTGGGTATCCTGATTCCTGAATATGCTTAGTAAAAAGTCCGCGATGGCGAAGTCACTACATATCATACAAACAAACAATAAAAACAAAACATATACCAACAAGTCCTCCGCCCGTCCGTAGAAAAATAATCATCAGAAGCTGCGGTCAACAGCTAGTTATGTATAATCGTTTAGAGCGGGGTGTGCACAGCTAATAGATTATTATTTGTAAATTTCTATTCCTAAGGTGGATCGTGTAAATTATCTGCATATATCTTTGTCCGTCGAGAGAGCTACAAATCCAGCAGCGGATAACTTCGCAATGTAAAAAAAAATTTAAGTAAAAATTATAACCGACTTCAAAATAAAGAACTAAAAAGTAATAAAATAATCGCGTTTCTTTAATTTTTGTGTCTACAACTAATAATCATCTTATACTTCTACTAATGTACCATTTTTGCGTTTACCACGTCTTTATTGTTACTTTTGGAGTCGTATTATCGTCGGTGTCAGCTAAGTTAAATAGGTACAGCAACAAATACGTCACCGTCGTCCGTCACCGTTGTCGTATTTATTGTTGCAGGTACCTACCTACCTACCTTGGCTGACACCGACTCCAAAAGTAACAATAATGACGACTACACAAAAATTGTACATTAGTAGAAGTATAAGATGATTATTAGTTGTAGACACAAAAATTACATAAAGAAACGCGATTATTTTATTACTTTTTAGTTCTTTATTTTGAAGTCGGTTATAATTTTTACTTAAAATTTTTATTTCTTCATTTTTAGTAATTCATTAAAGAAAGACATACAGAGATAAGACATTTTGGCATATTGAACCGTATGAACCATTCAACAAAAGCTGTAAATCGTCGAGGAATTCCGTCAACTGTCTATGATTTCATCATCATATGAAATCATCACCCATATGGGTGCAAAGTTTTCATCAGTATAAATTAATTAAGTCCAAACACAAGGTAACTACTGTAAACTATTTAAGAGTTCCGTTAACTGTCCTTCGTCTTCATCATCAGACCCCCAACCACAATCATAATCTATCTAGTTGTAAGGTCCTCATCAATACAAATTAATCAAGCCCAAACACAAGGTTACTGAAGTAAATCGTCGAGGAGTTCCCTCGACTGTCTTTCAGCTCCAGCATCAGATAAACTCTAGACCTTCATTAAATTGTAATGCTTTAAAATGCTTAATTAAAAAAGTACTAAACGCGCTAGATGCTCCTACGATTTTTGAAAGTACCCCTCGATTTCTCTGGGATACCATCATCAGACCCTCGTTTCCTTATCATGGGACCATTTGGCAAGTATACCCTTTCAAACAAAAAAAGAATTTTGAAAATCGGTCCACAATTGACGGAGAAATCGGTGTACATACATTAAAAAAAATACCGGCCGAGTTGAGAACCTCCTCCTTTTTGTTGAAGTCGGTTAAAAAGGAGTGGACTTGGATTACTTTCACTGTTCGAGAACGATTTATTGATACAATCCTGGCTTTTCTTAGCGATTTCAATGAGGATAAGGCATTTTCTTATATAATAAGATCTCACGAAAATATACCCCATTCGTAGCCTAGAGATAGCTAAAATTATATCTCAGTTTGTCCTAGTATAATAGTTTTTTTTTTTTTAATGAGGACTATGGGAGAAGAATGACTACAGTTTTATTTTATATCATAATAATCACTCGCCCCTAATCTGCTAGCCACAACTGTGCTTTAAATAAGTTTAAATTTTGCATGGGAACGGGGACAAAATCAGTGATCCCACTAAAACCGCTGCCAGCGCCCTCCGCCGCCTTTTGAGGGTCCCGGATCTTGCAGGCACCCTCGGCGACAGGCTGGCCCCGGCGAGAGGCCAGACTCCTCCTCGAAAGGAGGGACTGCGCGGCCGTTCGTTTTCACGATACTTTTAGTAGTCCCCGACGACGTCGTGCCTATCTGGACCCAGGTTAACCCCAGCCTCGGCCCGACACGAGCACAGGGGCGTTACTGGAGGCGCATTAAGTAGCGCCTCCTACGCACCCCTGTTCGTCGCTTGCGGGGGAAGGCCTCGTCGGCTGCCTCCTCTCTCACCCGCTCATCGGCCTCCTTCTGGGACATTACTGCCTCACAGAGGGAGACCATTGCCGTCCAGGACTCGTCATTGCGGAGCATCGCGGTGATGATGATCGGCAAAGACAAGTCCCCTCCGATAAGTGACGTCAGATCGTGACGCAGCGCCGCTTATCTCTAGAGTGTGCTGGGCCGAGTCCACCGCCGCGCCAAAATCGTGACATACAGTTGCCGGCTCCTTTTGGGCCGTCCGGCACAGGTACTCACCGAAGCAGCCATGCCCGGTGAGAACCTGTGTTAGACGGAAGGTGAGGGGTTTGCGTTTACGACGCATCCACCGCACTAGGACCGGACGCAGGGCAACCGTTAGGCGTTTGCCATACGGCTCCCACGCCAGGTCCTCTCCCCACCTCAGCATTAACGCCTCTTGCCCTAGTCGGCCGACCCGCAGGATCCCGTCCAGCGTCAGGCTCCCGCCGAGAGACCTATCCGAGACATAGGAGTGCACCTCAGCAAGAACTTCCGCCACGAGTTCCTACGGGGGGTCGCCGACTAGGGCAGTTGCTACTGCCCACGATATCGTACGATACCCCCGAGGCCCCGAATTACTCTTACCGCGATGACCCAATGCGTCGAGCGCAACTGGGCCCGACTCCGCGCGGTAAGGTGACCTGCCCAAATGGGAGCACCGCATGTTGCCATACTCCGGCAGACACCGGAGTATAGCTGCCTGCAGGCGACGCTGGGTCCTCCGAGGTTCGGGAGGAGTCTGCCCAACACACCCGCCGCCTTTACGACCTTCGAATCCAACTGTGCAAAGTGTGGGCCGAAGGTCCATCCTCAGTCAAGGATGAGCCCCAGGTATTTAATATGGGGGCTCATCCTGATCCTCACCCCTCCGATCTGGAGGGCAGCCCCCGGTGGGGGTCCTTTCCGCCCGGTCCCGCGGAAGAGAAGGGCTTCGGTCTTAGATGGTCTGACCCGAAGCCCTAACCTCTGTATGCGGCTGATCACGAGGTCGTGCCCGACCTCGGCCAGCCGCGCCGCCTCCGCATAGCAGATGACACCCATCCCGGGGAGGAGACGGCCTCGCAGGACCCAGTCATACCCGATGTCCCACAGGATCGGACCAAGAACCGATCCCTGCGGGACACAGCAGCCGACTTGCCACCACTCTACGGACGCACATCGGTTCTCGCAGGCTACCCTCCTTTCGGAGAGGTATGCCTCCAACAGCCTCCTGAGATAGGGAGGCACTTCGAAGTAGTTCAAGGCCTCCCGTATCACACTGTGTGTGGCTATTGAAGGCGTTCGAATCGAAATCGAAGTCCAAGGACACCGCGACCACCACCTCCCCTCTGTGTTCCGCCTCACGCATCACCGCCCGCAGGCGTTTGAGGGCGTCGATCGTCGACCGGCGTGCCCGGAAACCAAATTGGGACTCTGAGAGTCCCGGTCCCGGGCCCGGGCCCTCCTCCAGGTGCCGAACGAGCCGGGAAGGCACGACTCTCAAAATCAGTGATCCCGATATTGAGTATGGTAAACCCTTATCGGGTAAACCAGTCAATTATAACGATCGCGACAAAATTTACATTGAGGCAGCTGCCTATCCCCCCACCTTGGTCCAGGCCTTGTCGTGGCGGTGGGGCTCAGTAACCTAGGGAGTAGGGTGAGCCGCTGCATCTTGGGCGAAGCAAATTGGGCCGAGGGGGTGAGGATGGGAACCTCACCCCATTGTACTGTCCCGACGTTGGGAGGGGTTGTTCTGTGGTGCGGGACAACCCCTCTGTGGAGGTGTCGTCGGTCTCTTGTGGGACTGACTAGCCGTCGAGGTGCCCTGTTTGTCTACTAGATCCGGGGCACCTTACCAAAGGCGGCGTTGGTGGCACTCGCCTGGTTTTAGTGTGTAGAGCTGCGTCCACTTACCAGCTGCCGGGCGAAGTGAGTCCCACATACCCGCGTGGGGAGACCCACTCCCCCGCGGGATTATTTTATAGATATAGTAGGTGTTATAAAATCTGACGTAAGTATAGTAATATACATTTTAAAATATTACGTACGTACTATTTAGGAATAGCAAAGAAACAGTAAAACCAGATTTTCATTGTTTTGTATCCGTAACAGGGTTTAACTGGATTTCCATCCATTTGACTGGAATAATTATTTTCGCATCTCGACAATATCAACATTATTAGGAGAAGCGGCGGTCCATAATCCTATCCGTGCTCTATATTGTCAGGTTTCAGATGAAATACACTACGTACAATTATACTCAAAGCCGTGACCGTTTGTGAAGCAGAATCGAAACATCTAAACTTGGTAACGATTTGAATAAATTTTGCAGAGGATGCAAGATTATTACATTTCGGATTAACGTACGTAATAATAATAATACGTGAAGGGATATTTTGTACACATTTTTAAGCTTATAAACAGTGGTGGATTTTGATGAAATGAAAAATATTTCAGCGGTTTCCTAATGTTTTACGAATAGAAGTCTGCCTGCCACAAAGGAGACGGTCCATTTCTGGTCTGGTCTTGTACAGTATACCATGAATAGAGAAAAAATACATAGATTTCATTAAAAATAAAATAAATTAGTATAAGAAACTAATTTACATGCAAAAAATAAAAATGTAATTCAAGTTTTTTAACTTGTTGGCAATTCTTAATGAAGATACCCTTCAGACGGATGATTACATAGACATAATATAGAAGGACTGGGCTACCTAGGAAAAAAAGGTGTAACCTACAACTCAAATCGGCAATTAACATGGCTACCATTGCTATTGGGTTTTGGGAGCAAAACCACAAACTATAAAGAATACCAGTATGAAAAGGGCACTCAAGATGGCGGATCAGGCTCTCACAGCTGTAAGTTTAAAGAAAGGGGCATCTCCTCCTATTTCCTAACTTCATGGATGCTTATTACGATTATTACTTACTAAATGTCATTTCTGACAAATGACAAACCAAATGATGACAGATGCATAACGAACAATGACAATTCCTTACATTTGACATAAAACACCAAGGAATATACGCCATACGCCATTTTGTACACGTAGTGTTGTAGATCTTGGAAAAAACCAAATTATTCTTTCACTGAAATTGAGATGAATTCATGGATATGAACAAATCAAAACTGTTTCAATATTTTCTTTCCTTCGTTTCATTACATGTACAAAAGTAGACCAACGTCTCATACAATTTTGGAACGTCTCCTTTTACCGATGACTTTTCCCTCTCACTTGTCATTGAACATTTGGTGTACAAAACTTCCAAATTCTAGAGAAAGTAAAAATAGGTTAGCTAGCAATAACTTGACAAACTTTACCTTGAAAATCTGCCATCAGTCATTGCTTGAAACGCGTAGGTACAAATAGTTTGTTGATTTAGCAAAGACAAAGACTACATAATACAAAAAAGAAATCCAAACAGATAATCAAAGATGTTTAGTCTAGACACCGTGTCTCCATCATCTTGTAAAATATTCACATGCATTATGTAGGACATGCAACATAATGTAGGGCATTCACAAGGACAATCCTTCGAGAAGCTCGAGAAAATATACGTCGCAAATATTACTGCACTCCTGTTTTCTGCGTGCGCTTTAAATACACTAGCCGCTAATAATAATATACGCTGGCTGTTAGTTTAGTAAACTTGGAATTGCATCAAAATTGCCTATTATTATTAACTCTTAGTCACTACCTGAGTTGACTGTAAGAAAGATTCGTATTTTAAACTGCCAAACAAAAATTGCTGTTTAATCAAAAAAATTCAAAACCACTAAGGCAAATTAGAGGAATTTGTCTTGCCTAATCCTGGTTCCACCATTGTCCTTTTATTGGGAACAATAAATTTAGATAACTGATTGTTAACAAACTATAGTAAGGCACTAAAAACATTTAAAAAGTAATAATAACCAAATCGAAACGTGAAGAAATTGTTAAGACGATTTGTATAAAATTCACTTTCGTTTCCACCAAAGTTTACACAGACAGATAGTAACGTGAGGTAATGCGCTCTGATTGGTGTTTCATTTATCATGGCGGATTGTTGTATTTTATGCACTTAATTTAGGGAAGATTAATTAATCTTACTTTAATTTCTATAAATAACGTGTCTTACGGAATTGCGCATCATATTTCATAAGATTAATACATTATTTTAATGATTACTCATTACTGAAAACAGGCCGTTTCTATTGAGCAACTCTTATGAGTTCATCCAGAATGCAGCTGTGACATCTGATTTAAGTCGAATGAAATCCATTTTTGCTAAGGGTTTATAGGGCTTCGTGGGTATTGTTTGCCAATCACTGAATTTTCATATATTTCTACTTCTAATCGGCAGTGACTAACATGTCCTTAAGCTTTCCAATACTTCGACTGAACAAGATCTTAAGATCGTTAAAGTAATAAATTGTGTTTTTTTGCTTAAGATTCGAACGAGCAGTTCCGTTTTGCCCTAGATTTTGATATGTAAAATGGTAAGGCTCGGTGCCAGTAATTGATTATACATAGTTTTATCTCACACATAATTACATACTTGTTAATTAAATTTGTCAGGTGTTTCTACTATTTCAGTTGTGATGTTCTTTCCCAGAAGCTGACATTATCTATTATAATGTATTTACCTTTATAATAAAACAATTTTTACGGATTTTATCGCGGTTTATTAAGATTTTTACAAGCCCGACGTTTCGGATACTTTACAGCAACCATGGACACGGGAGGACTGAGGTGTCATACGTCCTATCATTACAAAGTTATTCGAAACTACCCTATGATACATCAATATTTTGGTCAGTCCTATCTACGCAGAAAGTGCTAACTGTATCTTTAATCTGTGACATATTATGCTTGGATTTTGATTTGATAATTTTAATAATGGGATCCCAAGCAGGTGGTAAAAGCCGATAAAATCCGTAAAAATTGTTTTATTATAATGAGTGAAATTCGCGTAAACATTAGAAAACAATAGGTATTGACGTTCTGTACTGGAAATCAAAATATTTTTTGTTTGGCTAAGAATTCTAACTTCAAATTAATTTTATTTTAAAAACATGTAATTCTTTTTCCAAAATTAGTCATATGTTTAGTGATTAGTGTTACATTTTCATCGCATTTCAATCTTTTTCGTCATCATGGATACGTTAAAAATTCGAGTAATTATGGAATATGAATACCGTCGTGGCAGCAACGCGGCACAAGCGGCACGCAACATCAACGACGTTTACGGAGCTAACTCTACAAACCAACGCACCGCCTGTTATTGGTTTGCTCGCTTCCGTTCTGGAAATTTCGACCTGAAAAATGAACCTCGCGGTTGTCCGAAGACTTAGGTCGACAATGACTAATTAAAGGGGCTTGTGGAAGCTGATGATACACAATCTACGGCTGAATTAGCAGCAGCTTTCGACGTTAGCGTCAAAACAATATTGGTCCATTTGCGTCAAATTGGCAAGGTAAAAAAGCTTGGACAAATGGGTGCCCCACGAACTCAACGATCGCCAGCGCGAAGTACGCGTCGAGACGTGCCTTGCACTGCTCAACACACACAAATGAAGGAATTTTGAACCGCATTGTTACCTGCGATGAGAAATGGATTCTGTTTGATAGCCGCAAGCGCTCAGCAAGTTAGTTAGATCCTACATCAGCATCTAAACAATGCCCTAAACGAAAACTTACCCCTAGAAAAGTGATGGTTACTGTTTGGTGGTCTAGCACCGGTGTGATTCATCATAGCTTCTTACCAAAAGGGGTTAGCATTACTGCAAATGTGTACTGTGAAGAACTGAACACAATGATGGAGTAGCTGGCACATCTCCAACCAGCATTGGTCAATCGCTCGTCTCCGCTGCTACTGCACGACAACGCGCGACCTCATACTGCACAGCAGAGGGTCTCCAAGTTGCAAGAACTGGGGTTGGAAGCTCTCCGTCATCCGCCCTACTCACCAGACCTTGAGCCTACAGACTAATACTTTTTCTAGAATTTGGATAACTTCTTGGCGGGAAAAAAATTCAATACCCGAGAGGCTGTACAAAATGCCTTTGAAGAATTTGTTGCCTCCCGTCCAGCTGATTTCTTTACGAAGGGCATCAATAAACTGCCACTGCGTTGGCAAAGGTGCATTGATTGCATGGGTGATTACTTCGAATAATACAAATAAAAAATTAATGAAAAAAACATCGTTTAAATTTTTTCATACAAAACGGCAATTTCATAGGTAAAGGACCTAATATTTTAGCGCTAGGTATTGTAACGTGAATTAGATAAATTAATATAATATGATCTATGCTCTAATCTTAAAGCATTTTATAACAGTCACTTTTAGCTACTTTTAAATTCTATGTCAATATATTATATCCATTTGTTTGTATGCTTGACGAAAATTCAGATGGCGAGTAAGGTACTCGGAACAATTGTGCTTAAGCAAGTTTCAATCAATGCTTCAGGTGCATCAAATTTCAAACCAAGCTAATGCAAGTAAATTATTGTTACTGAATGCAAGTTTTAAACCTTCAGAATTGAAGTCATCAAGTTTACTCGTGAAATAATGTGAAAGAGATTCGAATCCTGTACTATAACACTGGTCTACAACGAAATCCTCCTTTAAAAAATTATGCTATAAATATGAAGATTTTAATGCTCTGAATCTATTCCCGTTGGCCGATTTTTCCCATCACGTCTAGATTTTTTTATATTTTTTTTTTTTAAATTTCATAAATTTTTTTTTGTGTCAATATCAAAAACAGTATATATATATATATATATATATATATATATACAAAATAAGTTTTGGCGAGTTGTAAGAGAAAGAAAGAAAGTATTCAAAGTGATTTCTATGGTAGTACATATGCGCATGCGCAGTATTCGCTGTGACTTTACAACAGTTACTTGCAAACTGGTCTTTTAATTGTTTACATTCTACATCAAATATTTTGGTAAGTTTTGCTTCAAGTTTCTGTTCTCTTTACTTTTGTTAAGTATTTTATGTATAGTTTACGTATTTTTTTATAGACAGAGCCAATAAATATAGAAAAGAAATTCGAAAATTGTACTAAATGAATTTTTATTTTATTTAAGGTTATAGAATGCCGCGAACTTGTAAAAATTCTACAGACAGTTTTTGCTACATTTGTGGTGAGTTTACTCTAAAAGTTCAACGAAATGCCATCACAGATCTTGTTAAAACAGCTTATCGACTATATTTTGGATTTTCTGTTGATGAGAGGGATAAAAGTTGGCTGCCAAAAATATGCTGTAACAGTTGCTCGAGAACATTAAGAGGTTGGCTTGAAGGAAGTCATAAGTCTATGCCTTTTACAATGCCAATGATTTGGAGTGAACCCCAAAATCATGAAAATAATTGTTACTTCTGCATGACATCAACACGAGGATTCTCGAAAAAAAATAAAAAAAAAAATTGTATACCCAAACATCGCATCTGCAAAGAGACCAATCCCTCGTGGTGAAGGCACTTTACCTCCAGTTCCACCAAAAAATAACGAGATGGAAAATAAAAATTCTTCTGGTCTACAGCCTCAATCGAGTTTTATTTCTATTATCAGGATCTTCATGTCCATCAAAAGAACCTTATTTACTTAAGCAATGTGATTTGAATGATCTTGTTAGAGACTTGGGACTTTCAAAATCTAAGGCACAATTACTCGGATCAAGATTGAAACAATGGAATTTGTTGGATAAAGATACGAGAGTCTCTTATTTTCGCACAAGACAAGAAGATTTCACGAGTTACTTCTCCAAAGAAGATGATTTGGTTTATTGCAATGATGCTGAAGGCCTTCTTCAAGAACTGAGTTTCCCAGAAAATTCTGTTGAATGGAGACTTTTTATTGATGCCTCTAAGATAAGCTTAAAAGCCGTTTTACTTCATAATGGTAACAAGTACCCATCAGTGCCTGTTGCACATGCAACAAACATGAAGGAAAATTATGCCAATCTGGAGGTATTACTTGAAAAAATAAAATATTCTCAATACCAATGGAATATTTGTGCTGATTTAAAAGTCGTCGCTATACTTACTGGATTACAAGGAGGATACACCAAATTTTGTTGTTTTTTATGCGAGTGGGACAGTCGTGCAAGAGAAAAACATTACAAAGTAAAAACTTGGCCACTAAGAAAGAGCTTGACCCCTGGGCTTAAAAACGTATCTCAAAAACCTTTAGTGCCAGTTGATAAAATTTTTCTGCCACCACTTCACATAAAGTTGGGATTGATGAAAAATTTTGTGAAAGCTATGAATAAAGAAGGTGCAGGCTTTCAATATCTCAAAACAAAATTTCCTCGAATCAGTGAAGCTAAATTGAAAGAAGGAATTTTTGTAGGTCCACAGATACGCGAGCTTATGACAGATGAAGCATTTAAATCAAAGTTAAGCAAAGCAGAAAAAAGAGCTTGGGTAGCTTTTGTAAAAGTGTGTCATAATTTTCTCGGGAACACAAAAGCTGAAAACTACCGACAAATCATTCAAGAGCTTCTATCTGCTTATAAAACATTAGGATGCAATATGTCACTCAAAATTCATTTTTTGCACTCGCACGTGGATTTCTTTCCTAAAAATCTTGGTGCTGTATCAGATGAGCATGGTGAAAGGTTTCATCAGGATATTATGCAAATTGAAAAACGCTACAATGGGAAATGGTCAGCAGCAATGCTTGCTGATTTCTGTTGGTCGATTTACCGGGAAACTCCCATGGAAACTATGAAAAGAAAAAAAACGACCAAGTAACTTCAATCTTTTCACCATGATACGATAATTTACCGATATTTCTAGTTCATATGACTGTAAAATTATCATTTTTCACTGTAAAACTTAAATCGTAATTTTTTTTCACTTTTTTATTATTTTTGTTATTTTAGTAATATCGTGTTTTGATTAAATGGACTTTATATAAAAAATCTATGTGCTATACTTATTTGTATGTCAAATTCCTTGTTTAGAGCACAAGATATGATAAATTCATGCATGAAAACAATGAGGAGAAAAAAAAAATTTTTTTTGCAGACCAGTGTAATCTTTCAGTATGCCCTTCTAGATCATAGCTGATTATTTTCTTTTTTTTATTACACTAGATAGTGATTGACTAAACTTGAAAAAAAAAGCATCTTCAATTTTATAGATATATAATATAGCCGCTTGCCTTGCCTTGCCTTGCCAGAAAAATAATAGTAGGACTTCTCAAATGTTCCTAGACGCTGAGTAGTAAAATTAGTTTTTTTTCTTATTGCTTGTTTAACAACGGTTTGCTGTTACATGTTATATGGATGATGGATGGATAATGGACATCATAGGGTCTGTAAATGACTACAGAGTAGTACCCTATTATATATGCTGAATGTTCTTCTCTTTTGCAATAGTCGTTATTTTTTAAGATTGTAACTAAGAAAAGTTAAGACGGTTCAAGCCTTGTCGTGGCGGTGGGGCTGAGTAAGCTTAAGGTTGAACCCAGCACCTTGGGCTGCTTTTTGTACCCCTCTTAAAAGAGGGGACAAAAGAGCAGGGGGGACAGGGGGCGAGGATAGGAACCTCACTCCATTGTACTGTCCCGACGTTGGGAGGGGTTGTTCTGTGGTGCGGAAAAACCCCTCTGTGGAGGTGGTGTCGGTCCCTTGAGGGACTGACTAGAAGGTAGTGGTGCCCTGTTTGCTCTTTAGATACGGGGCACCTCACCAAAGGCGGCATGCCATTGGTGGCACTCGCAGGGTTTTAGTGGGTAGAGCTGCGTTCACCGTACCATCTTTCTCTCTTTTTTTAAATTTTAGAACACGCTTAAGACAAATACGCGCGCATCTCGAACTAATCGAATTGCATAAAGCGCGAACTCAAAACCGCTAATTTATCCGCGCGTTCAGAGGTGTATAGTTCAGTCGGCTATGTCAGTGTATGCATTCCACTTACAAACACATAAAGCCCGTCACACACGCAGCTATGTTATATTATATTAATATATTTTATAGCTAGATATGCCATATATTTTTCAGATTTTTGATTTAGATTTAGGGATTTAGAGATTATTGCCAGAAGTTAGTATTTCTAATAGCCCAATAGTGGGTAAGTCAATTGCAGGCAAAGCCATAGCAAAATAATTAAGTACAGAGGTGACATAATTATTATTTTATTATTTGATCGCTATATGACTGAATCGAAATGACCTCGTATAACGTATTTTTTGGGACTCACGCACCCACAACGGGACTATCTATTTAATTATTTATAAATTTAAAGATTTACCATTTAATAAATTAAAAATAAATGTAACAGCGTGGCTTACAGAGAAATGTTTTTATAATTTAAAATGTTTTTTTCAATGGAAAACGACATATTATGTATTTAATTTAAATTGTGTATTGATAAAATGTTACTTTCTAATTACCATTATAATCAATTATTTTGAAACTGTTATTCTCTGACAATGATTTTAATGACATGTTGTATTTATCAAGTTTATTTAATTGTAACTATTTTTTCATGTTAATTTATATTAATTGTTTATTTATGTAAAGTTTTATTTTCACACACCATGTTATGGTAGAATGTATATAGAACTTGTTTATTTTTTTTAATATCACCTATGTAAGTATTTACTACATTAATGGGAATAAATAAATAAATAAAACAATTGTGCCAATAAGATATCTATTGAGACAGATTATAAGAGTCTCTCTTCTACACGCCTCCTACATATTCCTAATATTATTGTATTTTATAAAAATATTTACTGTCGCATTCACTTATTACCTATTTTTATTAATATATATATAGATAAATTCACCACGAGTTGCTTTTTGTTTTATAAATATGCAACTCTACCCTGATGACCTCTACCAGATGATTCTGTTCCTGACAAAGCAACATGCATATCAAATTCAGCATCTGAATCATCCTCTGAGGAACTCTCAATTAGATCTAAAAGTAGTGCTCTTGTCGAATTAATTTAGGTACCCAGATTGATTGGTGTTATTTCAAAATTTAAACAGCATGTAGGTACCTACTGAAAATCAGTTTTAAAACCGAGCGCTTGCAAGGACCGCATGAGGGCAATGTATATATATATATATATATATATATATATATAATGTATAATATGTATATTATAGTATAGCTCCCGTGTGTGGTAGGTAGCTTGCTATACTTTATTATTGTATATCTCGATATATTATAGCTACGTGTGTGACGGGCTTTACAAATCATATAAAAATATATTACTACCTAGTTAGTACCTACCTACCTTATAACGGGTTGTAAGATATTTTTGCAAACAATAAATTTAGCACAATTGGGAAAGCTTACACAGTAGGTACTACCTATATAAAATATGAATATACAAATTAATGCGTGCGACTAGCGAACGTCACGAAAATCAATGCCTTGACAGAAAGTGCAAAATTCATTGCAATTAAGATAATATTTTTTTTTTAAACATTATAGATGGTGCTACAAAGACAAATTGTAAAGATTTTATTAACTCTATGTTCTAAGTGCGCTAGATTTTCTAGGTTCCCATACTCTTAATTAACGGAGGGTAACAACGCCTTCGCGAGTATTTCGACATGAGGTGTAATGTAAAGACATTTATGAATGAAACGATAAGTGGGTCACTCTTGATAACGCCACGAATCATAGTCGGAAATGAAAAGTTCCGCTTAAGTATTTACACCAAGCAAATATATGTGAACATATAAAAGAACGACATAAACCGTTCTCATGCCAATAAATCTTACCTCTTCAAGACAGTAAAGTAAGATAAGAAATATTTGTGGACTATTTATTTTGACTGTGTAAAATTAAAATGCCTATATAGAGTCGGCTTAATTTTAATGGCGATTATTGAAACCATACGTTATTAGTCAATATCTTGTGGTTAATACTAGTTTAGTCAACTGCATAATATAGTAAAACTAAAAATGAACCAACCGGCTAATCTTAAATTTATAAGGAATCAACTCACGTAGGTATATTAGCATTTCGGTTTATCGGAGTATAATTCGGGTTGCGTAATTTTTTTAAACTTTAAAAATTAAAGGCGAAAAAACGGAACGGAAACATTTTTAGGGCGTCCCAAATTTAAGCATCCGCCACTTACCTGTCGTCGTAAGTCGGGGAGGCTTCTCCCGAAGCGTCTTGGGAAACGTCTCCGTCCATGACGAATTCTAACGAGTCTGCCTCTGACAACGCCGTCGTGAAATCTTTTCTTATAATTAGCCACAGGTAAGTTTGATGTGTTAAGTAAAAACTTAACCTCTTACAAGGGGCGCCAACAATGGTGTACCTAAACTAGAATCCGAGTCCGACGAACGGTACTAGCGCGAACTGGCTTGACAACGTTATCTTGCCGCGCGGCGGAGTAGACAAGTATGAAGTAGGACGTTCGGATGCCGGCGGGCGCGCGGGTTGAGCGGAGTGCGCGGGACGCGCGGGCGGCGTGGGAATGCGGCGCCCCGACGCCCGCGCGTCGCCAGGCAACGCCACCGCGTTCTGGGCCGCACGTGGCCCGTGCCCCGCTACCCCGCCATCCCGGGCCACCCGCCCCGCGCTCACACTAAGAATCTTCCAAGTTCCAGTGAACTGTGGAGCAGACCTTTAATTTTTTAACCAAGATCCCAAGTAGTAGAGTTAGTTACATGCGGTTATAAAGATGTATTAGGTTACTAGGTTGGCTATTATATAGATTACTAAATGAATAAAGGCACGATTAATAAAATAACCCTAATAATGTAGTTAATAAATACCTCATTATAGAAAACGCTAGTTTTATTAAGAATTTATTATGTCATGTAGTTTATTAAAGCTGAATACCGCGACCGCGTATAAATTCTATTTTCTAGGAAGATTAAATTAAGTAGACGTTAGGTAGGTACCTATAGTTAATTCTTTATAGAGATAAATAATTACCTTTGTAAAGGGAAAATACAAAAAGGTCCATGGTTTTCTTTGTCATTTGCTCTTTTTGTTCGAGAAATTTCCAGATAAATTACAAGAAATTTTACGTCGTAACTCTTTTCTTATACCTAACGTTTTCCGACCTGTCTAATTTAGGTATAATGTAGGTAGTCACTAGTTGCCGCACTGGCAGCTTTAAAAAACCTATCCTCGATTGATTCCTTTAAAGAACCATACAACCAAAATCATCAAAAATATAGATCAGATAATAAATTAGCGTCATTTTTTTCGTGTTGAAAATTGGGCGAAATAGTTGAAAAGCAATTTCAGTCATATGAACGTAACCACTACAACGATACGATTAACTAACTTAGGAGTAAGAGCACAATATTATAACATATAATATCTGCTATGCGGATTATTGGTTATGAATTAATTAATATTCATGAATTGAATAGTCCAATTTGATTGGGGTTTGCCCTTAAATTTCTAAACAAAAGTTATAGTAGTTTCAAGTCAATAACACTTTCCTCCAGATATTCATGACACTCCTTTTTTTTCTTCTTTTACGTCGGGAAATGCTCTGAGGCATCCCGCTGCGGATGGGGGAATCCCTAGGCGGGTATGTGGGACTCGCTGCGCAAGAAAGACGGTAAGGTGGACGCTGCTCTACCCACTAAAACCCGGCGAGTGCCGCCTTAAATGAGGTTCCCCGGATCTATTGAGCAAAGACGGCGCCTCGACGGCTAGTCAGTCCCTCGAGGAACCGACACCACCCACACAGAGGGGTCATCCCGCACCACAGAACAACCTCTTCCAACGTCAGGACAGTGCAATGGGGTGAGGTTCCCATCCTTGCCCCTTGTCCCCCTGCTCTTCTGTCCCCTCTTCTTATAAGAGGGGTACAAAGAGCAGCTCTCTCGCTTCAATTTGCTTCACCCAAGGTGCTGGGTCCACCTTAAGCTACTGAGACACACCGTCACGACAATGCTTGAACCTTGGCGAGGACACTCCTATTTTCTGATAGCCTTGTGTAAGTATGTAAGTAGTAACAACCAACATAATATTTTAATTCAATGACTTGTCTACAAAACTACTTCCGAAGCTCTTTCCTTCTTATGTCAAGTATTTTGTGTATAGCTGTTACGGTAGTCTTACAGAACTTTGCAATTTTAATTACATTCCTCTCATATTAATTACTGATGATCATAATATCTGCTAGAATGGGCCAGCAATGAGCCGCAAACTCCAAACATTCAAAAATAATCTTCCTATTTAAATAATCCATTTTTTCCATTTTTTTCTTTTCAGTTAGGATATTTGGGCATTTATCCTGTTTCATTATTAACAGGGTCTTTGTCATAGAATTCTTGAAGTCCTTTGATAAATCGCTCCGATAGTTAGAAAAACATTAAATGAACTCTTCAAACGATACGAGGATCGTCGGAGTACCTAACTTGAATTTAAGAACCTCTCGTCTCGACTGGAGAAAATCAAATTGCCCTCATCGCAATAATTAGAAATGCCAGATAACATACTACACGAGCAATTTCTCATGCTCGACTTTAAGCACTCTTTAAAGTTAATTTCTCCGAGCTTCTACTTTAAAACAGTTTTAATTTAACTTGCCAAAGGTAAAGGCAGGAGACCTCGAATTTGATTTCAGATGAAGTTTCTTCTGTTAGTAGTACTTGGATTTTCCAATGCTCGTCTATCGGAGATACGACAACATCAGGCACTTGTTAAGTTTTTAATGATATGTCATTCGTAATTTTAATTTTGAATTTTATAATAATAAAATTCAAAATAAAATTTGTCGCCCGAGCATACCTACTCAAAGAGATTTTCTGAAATTAACGCGTACCAATTTTACCTATAAATAACAATTTTTATCTTTATGTGCCAACGAACATGGGGGCTTAGGCCGCCCCGAAAAAGGTGAAAAAGAAGGCAGTCTCGGAAAAGGAGACCAAGCACCCAAGCATCCAATATGTCTCTTCAAAAAGTAAGTAAGTAGGCTTCGTAGTCAATGTTTGTAGCTACAAAACTTTCACTCAAATCATCGCTGCTGGACAAAATTATGGCTTCGTAGTAAAAATATGATATCAAGGTCTCATAATCTATTCATACAAGTATGTAATTGGATTCAACACAAATGTAGATATGTATATAGGTATACAAACTATAGAAGATTTTAAGTTGACAATTATTATCATTACTATACTTAAAACGGCTATATTCGATATATATTTAAAATTAGTTGTAGTCCGGTACGGACACCTCTAATGTCATCAACATCTACCCTCATACTTCAGTCTCGTGAAAAAGACATTCTTAGATAATGTCGAAATATCGAGCTCCGCGAAATAAATGTGAAAAACATGGTTAAATATTCCGTTTTAAATAGTTTTACAAACACAGTTTGGGTTGGCTTTCATCATCATCATCTTCTTCTTCTTCTTCTTCCTTTATGCGTCCACAGCTGAACATAGGCCTCCTTCAATGAACACCAAGACGACCGATCCCTTGCCACTCGCATCCAACACGTACCGGTTACTGCACGGAGAACGTCTTCCCATCTGGTTAATGGCCGACCTTCGTCTACTTAAACGCGGCTTCCACTCTTGAACCTTATTGGCCCATACGGTCATCACGGTCGTCCAACTACCGTCACCCTTAGCACCTAAGGGTGACGGTAGTTGGACGACCGTTACCAACAAGAAGATCGCCAAGGGGAAAAGGCAACTCCAGGAGAAGTCGGCGCCGCCGAAAACGAAGATATCTGCCAGAAAACTAAGGTTACCGATACACGCAAAGAATAAGCCCGTTGAAGTAGCAGGGGGCTGGTCACACACTCAGGAGAACGGATGGCCGATGGGCCAATAAGGTTCAAGAGTGGAAGCCGCATTTAAGTAGACGAAGGTCGGCCATTAACCAGGTGGGAAGACGTTCTCCGTGCAGTAACCGGTACGTGTTGGATGCGAGTGGCAAGGGATCGGTCGTCTTGGTGTTCATTGAAGGAGGCCTATGTTCAGCTGTGGACGCATAAAGGAAGAAGAAGAAGAAGAAGATGATGATGATGAAAGCCAACCCAAACTGTGTTTGTAAAACTATTTAAAACGGAATATTTAACCATGTTTTTCACATTTATTTCGCGGAGCTCGATAT
This sequence comes from Helleia helle, assembly GCA_963853865.1. Lineage (NCBI taxonomy): Eukaryota > Metazoa > Arthropoda > Insecta > Lepidoptera > Lycaenidae > Helleia > Helleia helle. The sequence goes on from OY971420.1 coordinate 17,655,481, forward strand.
TTCGACATTATCTAAGAATGTCTTTTTCACGAGACTGAAGTATGAGGGTAGATGTTGATGACATTAGAGGTGTCCGTACCGGACTACAACTAATTTTAAATATATATCGAATATAGCCGTTTTAAGTATAGTAATGATAATAATTGTCAACCTAAAATCTTCTATAGTTTGTATACCTATATACATATCTACATTTGTGTTGAATCCAATTACATACTTGTATGAATAGATTATGAGACCTTGATATCATATTTTTACTACGAAGCCATAATTTTGTCCAGCAGCGATGATTTGAGTGAAAGTTTTGTAGCTACAAACATTGACTACGAAGCCTACTTACTTACTTTTTGAAGAGACATATTGGATGCTTGGGTTTGGGATGGTTCTATAACCATGCCTATGCACAAACTATATAGAGAATATATTAGTATTTATTTTGTGATACTACGTTATAGGTTATAAATGAGAGCAAGATCGCAGAGTAAAGCTTGTAATCTATAAATCGAACTTATTCGATATTATAATAAAAAATAATTACAGCAGATTTCCTTCCAATTATCGAAACTTGAGCGTTTAAAGTTAACACCGTGTATTCGCAACTAAGATGCACCTTGCAGTTTTTAATTAGTGGCTACATCCTGGCTGGCCTTATAACAGGCACGTGGTTTCCCAAAACACAACGTTTGGGAATCGTTAGCCATACTATAAATTGTGTAATTGTACAAACCCGCCCGACTAAAGGGACAATTAAAACTTTAAACTTGTTTATTTGGATCTAGCTGTTCGCCGGATTACATTTCCCTCTATTAGGAATTTCTAGCCACATCTTTAGTGAAACCTTGACCGGATTTAACATAATAGTTTAGTTTAAGCGTCGCCGTATTAACTATTTCTCCCATAATTTATTTTATCAGCAGTGGATTCTCACCGTGGATCAAGCCTTGTCGTGGCGGTGGGGCTCAGTAGCCTAAGATGTACCCAGCATCTTCAGCGAAGCCAACTGCACCGAGGGAGCTGCTCTCTATACCACTCTGATAAGAGGGGACAAATGAGCAGCAGGGGTAACAAGGGGTGAGGATTGGAACCTCACTCCATTGTGCTGTCCCGACGTTGGGAGGGGTAGGCCTGTGGTGCGGGAAAGCCCCTCTGTGGAGGTGGCGTCGGTCTCTTGAGGGACTGACTAGCCGTCGAAGTGCTCTGTTGCTCAACGGATCTGGGGCACCTCACCAAAGGCAGCATTGGTGGCACTCGCCGGGTTTTAGTGGGTATAGCTGCGTTCACCTTGCCATCTTTCGGGCACAGCGAGTCCCTTATACCCTGGGGAGTTTCCCCTTACCCGCGAGATGCCTAAGAGCATTTCCCGGCGCAAAAGGATAAAAATATCCAATGTGAGTGGCGGCGAATAGCCCGTTTTGACGTTCATTAATTATTATTATTAAAAGCGACATACTTCCAGCAGTGACCGACCACAGCTGATCTGCGATTTTTTCCAAATATTTGTAATTTTCAATCATATGGATGTGACAGTGTCCAGTTTAATTTGCATCTAATAATCAGTAAATGAAGCTTAGACTAATAACGGAGTAAACTAAATAACGGAGTAGGTTTTTTTACTAGCCTTATGTACATGTATATACAATTTTTTTTTCTTTTTTCTAACCTAACCTAACCTATGACATAAAAGGTACCTTCATAACACTACAATCTAGCCTAGATATAAGCTAATAAGTAATTTTAATTTAACCTAAATTGCTAATGTTAGAATTCTTGTAAGAATGTGTCCTTTGGCACTTTTTCTTATTGTCTCTAGATAAGGGGAAGACACTCTGTTATTGTGTTCTTTCTGTAGCACTCACTACACTGCACTATGCAACACTGTCACTTTTATAAAACTAACTCAAAAGGTTTTGTCCTTTTCAGTCTTCTCACTAGGTCCGTGTTGTCGAGGAGCTGGATGGCCTCTACATTTACATGGCGATGAAGTCTATGCTCATGAGCTTCGGCATAATGTTTTATAACATTAGCGACGGTATCCACTTTGAGGTCCCGATGGAGGTCGTCATTTCTTATGTACCAGGGCGCATTTACTATTCCCCTGAGCACTTTATTTTGGAACCGTTGTATTAATTGGATGTTGCTTTGTTTGGTACAGCCCCAGAGCTGTATACCATAAGTCCATACTGGCATCAGGACTTGTTTATATAACAACAATTTATTTTGTACTGACAACGATGAGTGTTTACCAAGTAGCCAGTACATCTTGTTGTAACGAAGCTCCAACTCGTCACGTTTTTTTTTGACATGTGTTCTCCAGCGAAGCTTTGCGTCTAGAGTCATGCCTAGGTATTTGGCTTTATTCTCGTATGGTATTGCTTGGTTGTTTATGAACACCGGATGTTAGTTTACATTTTTTGTGGTGAAGTCTATGTGAATCGACTTAGATTCATTCAATTTGGTTCGCCATTTCTTCGTCCATTCATAAAATGTATTAATAGCTGTTTGTACTTTGTACATACAAATTTGTATGTATATACAAAATGTTTTTAAATGTTATTTCAGAAGCATATAAATAGAACCCATATCACGAAACAAATGTATGGTTTTTGTATTAAAATTTCTGTTACTATTGATATTGCTGATTGCTCTCATGATAGTTAATATGTATTTTATTTAAAATACATTTGATTTGATTAAAAATATTAAACGCACTAGTTACTCCTACGATGTTCGAAAGTTCTCGATTTCTCTGGGATGCCATCATCAGATCCTGGTTTCCTTATCATGGGACCACCACGGAAGTGCACTCTTTTGAATAAAAAAAAAAACTGTCCACAATTGACGGAGAAATCGGTGAACATACATTAAAATAAAAAATCGGCCAAGTGCTAGTCGGACTCGCGCACGAAGGGTACCATTACATAGTATACAACTTTAGACACTAACAAAAAATATGGTTTATGTAAAGGTAAATTGCGGTTTACGAAAAAAAATACCTACTTACTAGATCTCGCTCAAACCAATTTTCGGTGGAAGTTTTTATGGTAATATACATCATATATTTTTTTTAGTTTTATCATTCTCTTATTTTAGAAGTTACAGGGTGGGGGAGACACACATTTTTCCACTTTGGAAGTGTCTCTCGCGCAAACTATTCAGTTTAGAAAAAAATGAAACTAGAAACCTCAATATCATTTTTAAAGATATTGAGGTTATATAGATACCATAGATACGTACCCCCACACGTATTGGTTTGATGAAAAAAAAATTTTGAGTTTCAGTTTTAAGTATGGGGATCCCCAAAATGTATTGTTTTTTTTCTACTTTTGTGTCAAAATCTTAATGCGGTTCACAGAATACATGTACTTACCAAGTTTCAACAATCAACAGTATAGTTCTTATAGTTTCGGAAAAAAGTGGCTGTGACATACGGACGGACGGACGGACAGACAGGCAGACATACAGACAGACAGACATGACATGACAAATCTATAAGGGTTCCGTTTTTTGCCATTTGGCTACGGAACTCTAAAAAATATATACACACGTACATATAACCTCCTCCTTTTTTGAAGTCGTTTGAAAATACAAAGTGTTATTTAGGACACAATATAAATATTATGAATTTCAAAATATGAATTCGTACTTATTTTGTGAAGATTTGTGCGCGTTCAGAAATTATAAGAATTGCTCTTTGGAACTCTTTTGGTTCGGACACCCGAAGTCCATTTGGTAATTCGTCATTGATGAAAAGCATTGAGGTATTTTTACTGAGTTTTGATGTCTGTAATTATTAAATAAAATAATAATAATATTATGTATATAATTTAAACAGAAAAATCCAACTTCCTACTAATATTATAAAGATGAAAGTTTGTATGGATGTTGATGAAAACGATAAGGGGGGGCAAGGGGGAAGGACCGGAACCTCACCCCATTGTATTGTCCCGACGTTTGGAGGGGTTGTTCTGTTTTGAGGAACAACCACTCTGTGGAAGTGGCGTCGGTCCCTTGGTTGGCTGACTAGCCGTCGAGGTGCCCTGTTTGCTCATTAGATCCGGGGCATCTCATCAAAGGCGGCGTTGGTGGCACTGACCTTAGTTTTCGGGTGCATTGAGTCCCACATATCCGCCTGGGGACCCACCCAAGTCCCAACCCAATACCCCACGGGATGCCTCAAAGCATTTCCCGGCGTTAAAGAAGAAAAGGAAAACAGGTGCAAAAATACTTAAAAGTATTCCATCTCGTGTGCCAACTAATTTTTTCATGGACCAAGTTTGAAGTGTGTGGAAGTAGCAGTTTATCGGAGTCTATCGGCCTAGTGACATTTTAACTCCAACTTCTAATTTTGTTCTAATTTGCTAGTATGTTTTTTTTTTCTGTTTTACCTATCCCATTCACATAACATGTGAATTTGGAAATTTTTAATATTAATTTTTATATTTTAATATTTTTTTAATTAAGCCACCGCGAATTAAACATTGTTCTGTATATTTTATTTTCTCCAAAACATTTTTTAAGTATAAAAAATTCACACAATTAATAAAAACTTATCTTTATCTACAAGTTTGATCTGAAATAAATCAAAAATCTTTCATCTATCTCGGTAATTAATATTAATTAAGAAACGTTTAAAATTTTGTTTGCTCGTGAAATGTTTTTCTGCCCAGCCTCATGGACCTAGAGATCCGTTGGAGGCGGGTGTGGAGTGGACGGGGGCTCACGGAGGAGGGGCATGTAACGTATCAACCAAAGCGAACCGTGTTTATTTCATTGTTTGATTTATACATGTTTCGCCGGTGGCCGGGGCCTGAATAAAAATAAATGTAATCAATAAGAACACTCTGCGCAGAAAAGATGCCGAAATTAATACTGTAATTCGCATTTGTCCAACGGCTGCTGTAGGTAGGTTACCGGTGGGAGGAAAGCGCTGTGCCGCGCTCCCGGCTGCATGGGTACCAAACAAACAGCTTTGCTGTGTTTCGGAGAGAAGGGCAAGATAGGCAGTGTAATTACTGGCACCGAGACTTAACATCTTATGTCTCAGGATATGCAACACATAAATGAGTTGCCTGGGCTCGTTCCAGGTAAACTAGTTTATGTTCATGGGCGATGTCGAACACTTACCATCATGTGGCACGTTTGCCAGTTTGCCTATCCAACTAACATAAAAAAGGTATTGTTGTTGTTGTTATCATAAATTTGTACTGTCGTCATCATCGTCGACATCCATCATCTATAGAGACACACATCAAAAAAACTAATTCTTCAGTGAACCACTTCCAATCTAAACCAGCCCGAACATCGTACTCAAAACCATTAGCTGAAAGTTGTAAAATGACTTACTAAGTTACTATATCATACAGTTGTACATGTAGCTGTTGTACACGTGTGTGGGCGATATTGATGATAGTAAACGTAAAAGTCTTACTGATGATGAACTCGATTCGTCTCCATGGTATTTTTCTACTAAAAGCCTGTGTTAAAGCTTTGTTTTTCTTCTTAATTAAGTGTTTTTCATAGATTTCGTTTGAAAACCTCCTGCCTACGCCTAAGAAGCCAAACACTTTGTTGGCCACGTTTGATGTGGGTGGAAGGGTCACGCTTTTTAGCAACTCTTTAATTCACCTTTGTGATTACCCTTTACAAGTTTCTCTTACACAGCTTCATTGTATACATCAAAGGGAATTTCCATTTTCATTTCAATTTGAAATTTCAAAGGTTGATTTCACAATAAAAAAATTGTAAGTACCTATAGTTCATCATAGCCATCAGCGATCATCTGTCTACAGCGAGACCTTCATGTCTTACCATTAACAACCGTCTGGTGTGGTGACGGTAAAGTCAATAGGTTCGAAACCCGTCAGGTAGTTAAATTTGTCATATAAGAATGTTAGGCGATTTTAGGTATGATGATGATGATGGTGCGGCAGCCGTATAGAAAAAGCCTAACGGTTGCTCTGCGTCCGGTCCTCGAGCGGTGGATGCTTCGTAAGCGTAAACCCCTCACCTTCCGTCTGACACAGGTGCTCACCGGCCACGGTTGCTTTAGTGAGTTTGCCGGACGGCCCACAAGGAGTCGTTGACAGTCTGTCACGATTGTGGCGCAGCGGCGGACTCGGCCCAGCACACCCTCGACGTGTGCCTGAGATGGGCGGCGCTGCGTCATGATCTGACATAAGTTATCGGAGGGGACTTGTCTCTGCCGAGAGTCATCACCACGATGCTCGGTGACGACGAGTCTTGGACGGCGATGGTGTCCTTCTGCGAGGCAGTAATGTCCCAGAAGGACGCCGACGAGCGGGTGAGAAAGTGGACGCCGACGAAGCCTCTTACAAACTTAATGCGCCTCCAGTAACGCCCCTGTGCTCGTGTCAGGCTTCAGGATGGGAACCTGGAACCAGTATGGCACGACGTCGCGGGGACTGCTTAGTAGCGGTCAGGCAGTCCACCCTTACGAGGGGTAGTCTGGCCTTCGCCAGGGCCAGCCTATCGCTGAGGTGATCCTGTCTGTTGTCTGCATATCCGGGACTCTCAAAAAGCGGCTGAAGGCGCTCGCAGTGGTTTTAGTTAGGGTGGGCACTTCGGTGCGAGTCCCACATTGGGTCAGGATCTACCCGAAGATCCTTGCTGCTTCCATAAGGATTTCCCTGCGATTACAAAAAAAAAAGGTATGATGATAATAATAGCCAATATTTAGAATGATATGTCCCACTCTAACTACAGTTGGTAGGTAGTGGATCGGCCATCTTGGTTATACAGTAAAAGAGCAAAAATAATTTTAATTTAAAGCAAAAAGAATGGACACCTCCTTTACCTTTGGAGCCTTTCTTCGCTTTACGTTACTTCATAAATTTTAACATAAGTATACTTATATTGAAATCGAGCATAAGAAATTCAAAAGGAAGAAAATAAAATGTTGGTTTATTTATATGATTTTTGTATACGATGCAATTTTAATGCACCTTAAAACGAAGTACACAAAAGTGTAAATTATACGAAATAAATAACACTGTTTACTGTTTGTTACAAACAGCAAGCTGATAGTTCGTAATAAACTATATTATGAATAAATAAAGAAATTTCATCAAAGCGAATTATTGAGGAAAGCTTTTTTTTTTTTTTTTTTTTTAATTCTTTATTTATAAAGCTATACACCTATATAAGGTTAAGCCAGCTAAGTTGAGGAAAGCTTAAACAATATAATAATTTTAGTTTGATTTAGAGAACTTCAATTATTGTAGATATTAATCAATAGTCTAATTAGCTTTTAAAGCTTGTTTACAGAGACTTCTGATGAATTCTTACTGTGAAAGCAAAATAAAATGTAAGGAATAAATGATCTAAGATTTTAAAATGATTTTACGATAAGGGCATGTTATAGAATAGATCATAGTGTTAATAAGCTCTATGTAATAAAAAATACTATGAGATAAAGAAAAACTTAAAAAAATAGACATTAAAATATAGCAAAGAAAAATATAGATTCTATTTAAAAAGTATAATATATATATATATATATATATATATATATATATATATATATATATATATATATATATATTGAACAAGAATGTATTTTTATTAGGTATCACTTAAAAAATCATTCAATTTTACCACAATCATTTCATAACACTTAGTAAATAAGAGGGTCAAATCGTCACAATGCTATAGTCATCGTAAACGGGGTGGGAATGGGCGTGGCGTCATCTCTGTACCTAAAAGCCCTAGTATCCAACTACTATGCACTAGGTCGGCCTGCCTCCCGTTCGCAGAAACTAGGCGTACGCTGGTAACCCGTACTCATTGCCCCGCATTCCCGTTATAGTATAATATAGTGCCGCATATTTTGCGGAAAAGCGCTTCTGTCTATCTATTTTACAAGTTATTAGAACTAGCCTATCTCATAATCGTTTGTCAATTTAATTTTTATATAAGTATGTTCTGAAAAGATTACCTACTAAATTTAATATGGCTAGGTTTTTTAAATTTTAGTTTAAATTAGCGCGCATATTTTGGAAAAGCGCTTCTTTACTTTTATTTTTTATGATAGTTGGATAGGCATACACGGACAGCGTCGCCCATGATCCTACCCAAGTTATAGTTAATCTGAGACTAGCTCAGGCAACTGCTTTTGGTAAATTCTGTATCGACAAACGAACGAAACTCGATAATAAAATCTAATATTAAAACGCGATTGTTGTGTATATTTTTCTTAAAACAGCGCAGGCATTGGGGGCTCTGGGCAGTAGGATAATGGGGCCCCGACGAAAACAACAATTTTAAGATCTGGGAACCTGATTTTGGACTAGAGAAGAATAAACCAAGTAAATACTAGTAATAAGAGAAGGACTAGGTATTCTAATCAGCAATATTTTTTGTAAAATCACTCGTATTCTATCATATTCTGATAGAAATAATGGCCACCGTCAAATTAATGAAAGAGCTGGAAACCACGAAACGACTGAATCGATTTGTCGGTTTGCTGTCCTACTGAATTTAATATTTTAAATTTTAAAGGATATCAATAACGAAGCCAAACAACAAAAATGTGGAATCAGAGTATTAGGGATAAAATCACAGAGTAGAGAAACAAAGTATAAATTTGACGCTTAAAGTCGATTGGAAAAGACTAAAATTCTCGTTCTGGTTGAGTGGAGTGGGAAGTGATAGTTGATTGATGGGGACTAGATGGGCGAAGCCGCGCTCCTTGGGGGTTTCCCGCCTGTTAGCTCCATATTACAGACTAAATATTGTTTACGATAGAACATTATATTATTAACATTATATTTATTAACATTACATTATAACCCTCTGGTCTTTCGGTTATAACAGGAACGAAAATAAAATAAAAACAAAAATTCTAATGTCATCTTATAAATTAGGAATCGAATCAATGTCGCACCGTGTAGGTTTAATTTTTAATCCAATGTGGCCAGTACCTTTAAACGGTAATTTCGTATTAAAATCCCTTTATAATATATTTTTAAATTCAGGGCATAGCGTAACTAAGCGCGGTACATACTAAAAGAAGCTCAAACCGTAAGATTCCGCACCCGAATACGTCAATCATATCTGATTGGAAAATGTGCAACTCCGCATGCGTAACATTATTGTGATTAGTGATTTTTTTTAAATCTTTAATTATTTAGGGGCATTTGTCTCCAAGGACATTAGAGCCCCAACGTTGATTACTGATTTGTGTAAAATGAAAATATATTCCGCTTTATACCTATGTACCTAATACTAAAATTGTTTAAGTTTTGTAAAGATTTAATTTTTTTTACTCTATCAGGCTTAAACGGCTGAACGGATTTTAATGTTACATGTACATACCTTTCTTTTTTTCTCTAATTTCTAAATGCTCTGAGGCATCCCGAGGGGCCTCCCCACGCGGTTATGTGGGAGTCGCTGCGCCCGAAAGCTGGTAAGTGGACGCAGCTCTACCCACTATAACCCGGCGAATGCCCCCAATGCCGCATTCGGTGAGGTGCCCCGGATCTAATAAGCAAACAGGGCACCTCGACGGCTAGTGAGTCCCCCAAGGGACCGACGCCACCTCCCCAACGTCGGGACAGTACAATGGGGTCAGGTTTCCGTCCTCGCCCCTTGCCCCCTTCTTTTTTGTCCCCTCTTCTTATAAAGAGCTCTGAGCCCCACCGCCACGTCAAAGCCTGAACCATGGTGGGGACAAGTACATACCTACCATATTAGCTATTATTATTTTATTTCGGAAGTAGGGTTGCTAGTTTTTACGTATTATGTAAAAGACTATACATTGTATAAAATTTAATCACGGAAAATGTCCAAAATGGTTTCTCGATTTTCGAATTTCATCACCACCGTTTACATTTTAGAACAAATCCGGTTCAGGTATTTGGGTACGTGAGGCAAGATTATTTTTCCCAATTACTACATCATTTTATCAACTAAATATTAATGATTATTTTATTTTGAAATTTTAATTTGTAATTCAAACTCCATTTTCTCATTCAACACACGCATTGGAAAGCATACAACGTGCTTCTTACTCTATACCACGAACTCATAAAAGACGTAGAATAAGCGATCCTGATGAGCAATTAGTGGGAATTTACTAATTAACTACGTGTTGCACACTACACGTCAGTGTTTCTTAAAGTTATCGCGCTCAGAGATCGATTTCAACTTTCAGGTCAGTGAAAATGTCTTAGGGGTCTATATTATATCTATAAGATATAAAAAATCCCGATTTCACATACAAGCGTACTGATGTGAAATTTTTATTTTATCTTTTTTGGAAATTTAACTTTCTAATAATGTCATCAAATCAGCTGCTGGTCCTAAGCCACGTTGAAGTTCATCAAAAAATATTCCCACTCCAAAAGTGCAATTGTTAGGTCCATACATAATAGCACTCATTTTAATTTCACCGTCTCCTAAATAAGAAATAAAAAAAATACTACTTATAAGAAAACAAAAAAATTGCGAGGGCTGCGTGTACTCAGAATGTTACACATTACTGTAACACAACATCATTAGATACTACTAAATATTCAAATATTCGCATAATAATAATCACAACACATCCCTAGCTTTAATACACAACCAACTAACATAGAAATAGCAGCTACATAAGAGTACACGCAGCATTAGAATAGAATAGAATATGTTTATTTAAGGCAAAGGAAAAATGCCCATGTACTTTATATAGTTAGTGTGTTAGTTACAAGAAGTTATAAGAATTAACTTATCAGCACCCGAAACAATTATTTTATTTAGAAAAAAAAACAAAAGAACTATGAGAGCAGTCACAATTGTATGATATTTCAATAATTCAAAATGAGACGATATTAAATTGTGTGCAACGTGCTATCTCTAGATTTGCGAATACCACGCATCCTGTATTTATTGGCTCATATGTATGTATTGTTACATCCTACTAATATTATAAATGTGAAAGCAAAATAAGAAACGCAAAAACTATTTAACCGATTATCATGGAACTTTGTACACATATTCCTGGAGGTATTAGAAGTGACATAGGATACCTACTATGATTTATTTTTGATTTTATGAAAAAAATCTTATACATACAATAAGTAAGAAATTTTACTATAAAGTAAAATTACATATTTATATTATACTAGCTGGTGCCCGCGACTCCGTCTGCGCAGGATAAGATTTTTTTCATAAAATCAAAAATAAATCATAGTAGGTATCCTATGTCACTTCTAATACCTCCAGGAATATGTGTACAAAGTTTTATGATGATCGGTTAAGTAGTTTTCGCGTGAAAGCGTAGCAAACAAACTTCACCATATTAGGACAACATAGATATTTTCATCCATACGTTTTATTTTTTGAGATGAAATGCCTTAGTATCAGAAATAATTAATACCTACAGCCTGTCCTGTCGTTTTAAGATACCATAAAATCATTATCATTATAATCACCCTCTTTACTGAGAAACAAAGAATGGTGTTTTAGTGAATAAGCAAATTAATAATTTATTTAAATTTCAAGGAAGATTTACTTTGATGCCACTTTTGTTATAAATCGGAGTTAAATAGGCTGCACTATAAATTCTATATCGTTTATAAATCTTGGTAATCCGTAATAGGGTTTAGGGATAAATTAGGTTTGCAGTGGGAGAACTTTCGTGCTAACGACTTTTAATATAGAGCGTCTGCAGGCATAGTTTATATTAAAATAAAAATATAAGTTGCATGTCCACTGTTTGCCTAACCAACTAACAAAAAATGATGATGAATCTTATCACGAAATCTTCACGATACAAAAATGTGACTAGCTTTAGTCAATTAGTTTGGCTATTGAGCGAAGACCTATGTGACTACGTTTTTTTTATCCTTAGCAGGTATCACAGGTTGTATAATTCTTTGTATCAATTATTCACAATATGTTCACAGATTCACAGTTCGCAGATACTCCACAGATAGCAAAATTCATGCAAACTCAAAATATTTGTATCATCGTAAAAACATAGGCCTATATAATTTAGATATGTTTATTATCTTCATCATTTTCAGCTTCCTTCCTGGCCATAATCTTTCAATCAACGGAATGGCGAACGATCTACGAACCACGAACTAGGACCAGGTCGGTTTTTATCCCACCCCTGGGTATTAGTCAACATTAGTCGTTCGTGGACTTGGTAAATTATTGCCTTTACGTTTCGGCAAAAGTGACTTTCAGATCCAAGGACCGATAGAGATAATGATTGTAACTTGGTTATAGGTACTGTGATTGTAATATGTAGTATAAATTTTAAAAAACATGCGAGTCTAGCTCGCGCAAGAAAGGTTACGTAACCATTATATTATATACAACATTAGACACTAATCAATAAACTATGTTTGTTTTCTATATGTAAAGTAATATGGTATGGCAGCTATTGATATTTTCATAGAAGCGCCATCTAGTGACGCGATGATTGAATTATAATTGATGGTTAGCTCCACAGATATTTGAAATATTTGTATGGTTAGGTCGGTTACGACTTGCGATTGCTCTGATTTAATACTATACTAATTATTATAATATAAATATTTAAAACAAATCACATTAACAAGTATAAAGTGTGTTTTAAATATAAAGTAATTAAAAATAAGTATAAAGTTTGTTAGTGCCTACCGTATTATTAAGAATGGAGTGCAATAATTGATTAATTAAGACACGTTAAGACCACAAAATAAATTTAAGACGTTCAAAGGGCGTCTTATAGTAGTTTATTATTAGTGTAGTTTAACTCATTAAAAAATTATAAGTAATAAGCGGCAAAGTCGTTCGCAAAAAGCACCGCGCTAAAATCGTATATTCTGTCACTTGATATAATTTCATAATAATATGTATTAATGTCAAAAATATATATCATGTCGAGATACATACTTGATATCATATTTTTATATCTATACTTTATACCCGTTATAAACAGCATGGACCAGCTATTTATCTACTAGTTAATGCTCACGGTTTCACTCGTGCGATGTTACATAATCATAAATATTATCTTAACGTGAGAGACTAGAGACACGGCGTTGATATTAGGCGTCGGCCACAGTATCTCTTGAAGTCTTGACATGAATAAAAGAAGCATTTGCCCATGATAGTACCTATATTAATAAGCCACATAACGTTGAGCCGTTTACGTGGTCGAGTACCAAAAATACCGACAGTTTTAAACCAATAGATTGTTCGTTGTTTAGAATGTCCTTCTACCGGCCATTAGTGTAACATGTCATTAATAAAAACAACTTGTTTACACATGGGACGCCGTGAGCTGTGCCGTACGTGTTACGTGATGCTGGGCGCCTCATAACCGGCGTCGTGGCGCCCGCCTCATCGATCGCTCTGCACGTGGCCGCTTCTCTAGGATCCTACACCCTCCTCCCCCCTCTCGCACCTAACTCTCCGCACACCCCAGCGCGGGAGGCGGGGGCCCCGCGCGCTCACACCGCCCTCCACCGTACTACAGCCGCAGCTCCACTACTCCACCCACTACGCCATAACCGCGATTCACAGAATATCCACTATGCTCTCCCCCGAGCTACACGCCGTTACAATACAAAAACCATGGCGATTCATAAACGCGCGGGAACCGCCGCACTTCGCGGAACGGCTCCCCCAGCCGTTGCAAACGAATTGAAATGTGAGAGTTACGATATTATGATCGGAGCGGTAGGTACGTGACCTATTTAAACGAGATCAAAGTACCTTCGACCGTTAGATAAGCACACCGGGCACAATGGTATAACAAAAATCGGCGCTCGCAACGGCCCTAGTTCCGAATTAAATTCAGTTAGAGGATGACAAAAGAGTTACCCCTGCTGGGATCGGATCTCAGCTCGAGATGTTACGCAATGTGGCTGGCGCGGGACGGCTGAGGGGCAGGGGGTGGAGCAACGAGGCGGAGGGGGGGACGCTCGCATGGGGTCGTATTCAGCGGGAGGGGCCCCCCGCCCGAGGGGTCGCGGCGGAAAAGGGCGTAGATAGGAGCCGGTCGCCGGTGCATGTATTCAAAGGCGCTATTACATCTGCGATTACTTAACAGTCCCTGGAACACGTGTAGAGAACCCCTCTCAATACTTGTTGCCGGCTTTGCTTTGCATGGCATAAAGCAAACGAGCGCAACCTCAAACTTTACACGTCGGGAGCATTTACAAACGCATTTTCACTTGCAAATGACACCTCACATCTATTCGCTTTGTAAAATTCAATTTGGACCCCTGATTTTTCATAATAGAAATCTAAGCACTATAGAAAGTAGCAACTCAATCGAAAGTTTCATACTAAACATGTAACAATTAACAAAGAACTATACGCAAGCTATGATAGAGGTACAAATATATATATATATATATACGGTTCAGATATTTTAAACGTACAGTTTACAAATCGTAGATACGCTAGCTCAACTCCGTAGCAGCAACAAGTAACGAAAGCGACAGCCCGGAGCGGGTAGAGTAAAGCGGCGCGCAACAAGTGGCTCAATTGACCGGCCGAGCTGCACCCTCCGGAGGGTGGCAGGCCAAGTACCATCTCTGCCAACCACCTGAGATAACCTTTATAATTAGCAACAGAGCACTCACCTCCAGCCGGTCGCAGAGGAGTCGTTCTCCTTCAGTTGGGTCGCACTAGCGCTTTGTAGGCCCGTCATGTTGACACTTAAACAAAAAGGATAATTAGTGTTATGTTACACGTCGCGACACTGGTAACACTGGGAAACTTTATACATTATTGCCAAATATATTGAGTATTATGTTATGTATACATAATACGTATTTTTTTGCTAGGCGAAGATATAATTAGTAATTTCCTCATTTTCTGTATGCTATACGGTTACGTGGAGACTTGGTAGATGTTGCGAGATAATTTTATAAATTATAGTTAGACCCTTGTTAAATTAAATCCATTATATGTACATTTAGTAGATTACTATTTATATGTACTGAAGTATAGATCCAATCAAGATTAGATATAGTCAGTACCTACTTACGAAACGGTAGTACTTATACAACTAGCTGTATCTTTGCGTTGTATATTCGTTTTGGAAAGTACACTGTACAACGTATTTCCTATATCATATAGGTACATATTTGTGTATGGTTTGGTTGTGTATAGGTACATGTTAAAGTACATCATAAAAGTAAAACAGCTTTGCTTCTTGTGAATGCGGGTTCATGTCACAACTCACATCGACCAAACGTCATGGTCAGTCACAATTTTTTTTTTCATAAATTACTAGCGGCCCGGTACGTGCTTCGCTACTTATGAAGTGAAATAAAAAAAAATCGGAACATCAAATTAATTTATTCAAACAAAATAATATATTATTAATTGCTAGCTATTTTAAAACTTAATGTTGTACTGTCAACTCTGAAAAAGTTTCAATATGACCCCAAATGAAAAAGTTTTAATTTGACAGCAAAATCTCCATTAATTTATTTAATTTAAAAAATGTGATAAATGAAGAACCGCTCGACCGATTTTGTGCAAACTTCACATAAACCATCTACTAAATAGTCCGAACAAAGCCTAAACATTTGGTTGGGATTGGTGAGCCCGTTCTTGAGTTATAAAATTACAACGAAAAGTGGCATTGATTTTTATATAATATAAAGATTATATAATTTTACTCTCTCTTGTGTACACTTATGATAAAAAGTTATGTTTTAAAAATAAACCGTACGACCGTAGACTTGCGAATTTGTAAATGAAATTGGTAACAAAATGTCACGTCGGTTGTGACTGAGGGCTGAGGGATGAAGCTATACAAATTACACAGTCCATAGATTATTTCTTACATTATTTATTGTCGGGTACTGAGGGTAGGTACATCAAGTATTAAATTTTGTTGGTAATTACAGTAATATACGGAACTCACATTTTATGTGGTGGAGCTCAGTGCTGACATAGAAGTCTGTGCTTTTCTAAACCGTAATGAATAAAATGATAACCGGTAATGTGCGTAAAGAAACAGCTTGATATTTTTCTAAAATTTCGCTTCACAGTTCACGCACGCACGTATAATAAATTTAGACACCAATAATACAACATTATAAAAAGTTATCAAATCAGCGTGCTTCGTGATTAGAGACGACATTGTGTAGATAACGCCTTATCTCTGTGAATATCAACCCTTTTTCAGAGTAACTGTGACGAGTTTTATCTCGAATAATATAACTTCTCGAACCGACCAGTTTCGGCCGTACCGGTGCCAAGTGTTCGTATATATATATATCGATCGTGATGATGATAATGATGGCATTGGTCGACATTTTTTATAGCATAGGAGGGCAAACGAGCAGTCGAAGCTTTTTGGCGACTATCGACGTGAGACGTCCATTGACACAACCAGAAATTATGCAAATGCGTTGCTCTCCTCTACCCTCTCCCCTAAAGGTCACCATAATATACCCGATTGTTAAGAAACGGATCTTCTAAAATTAATGGTATATAACCTATAATAATACAAGATATATAGTTCCAGAGATTCCAGAGATTCGGAAACAAATAATGATAAGTTTTGACGTGTCCAGCATAAAATGAACACATTGTCAGTTCTAATTACCGATTTAGAATATCCTAGACACGTGGTTGGTGCCTTTTGTCTAGAAGGTTCCGTGAAACTTAAACAAGTCTTTGTTCGTTCACAATGGACCGTTAGAGCGCAGGTAAACTGACGTCCTTCCCCGAATTCGGTGCAGACTAACCAAATGATCTCCCATCGCCTACACTCTCGGGGTCCCAAGCTTTGTGTTTACGAACTTAAATTCCTTTCAACCGACTTAAGCTTTGGGTATCGATGAATAATGAATTAATCGATCAAGCTAACATGCGTTGTCCTATGAATCTTCAATTAAGTATGTCAATGACACTAATGTTGTAATGTAATGTGCACAGTAGCACTTGATTATAAGTGTCTCGAAGAGCAAGCAGATTCAATGCCACGGCGGGGCCGTAGACAACTAACTGTGTCTTCTGTTTGTCAAGATCAGGGCCATTCTTGACAATATTCTTGTCTTATTCACACGGTAACATTTAGCACTTGTGACCATTGTACTTGATATAACAAAAACCTAGTTATCCTTTTTCATATAAGTAGGAATATAATGAACGGACGATAACGTCACAAGCCGAACGCTTAGAACGATCGTTCCTCTCTATCGTGCGTGCAGCCGGCGTTCATCGATTTATAAGACTTATCACGTCAGTATGACACTTAAATAATCATCATCACAAAACAATACCATTTGTGCTTTATGAATTTGTTATTAACGTAAATATTAAACTTTACCTATTCTTGGTAAACAACAGACAACAAAATGATATAGCGGCGGGCAACAGCTGCCGTGAAACAAATCAAAACCATAATAATATATTGTGTTATCGGGGACAGCTGCATGGCTGTACGATGATTGTAGTGACTCAGCAGTCTTTGAGACTGCAATATATTAATGTAAGGTCAAAGTAGGAAATATCAATATAGATTTTATTAAAGCAATAATAAAAATCCTTCCATTAGTCATCTCATCATCATTCTTACATTATCATATCGATAACGTAGCGTTTGCTATTTTACGTCCAAACGACAGCCAAATTATACGAGTGAGCAATTTCAAATAATCTAAGTTTGTTATTACTGTTCCTACTTTCTAGTTTTTATCAATGTGCTCATAACTGCATAAGCTGCTTGGCAATCGCATAAATTCCTACATAGCATTTAGTGAACTATAAATTAAACGAATGGTTAGGTGATAATAAAATGTATAAAAAATGTAAGTGTAGTTAATTTTTTCTCAAATGTAGTTCATGTAGGTATGGCATATGTAGGTATAAAGCAAAAAAAAAAAAAAAGCTTTTCTCCATCTACCTAGTCTAATCATAGGCCTGTTTTGTATCTCGTTAGTACTTACGCTTTCTTGTTGGCAACAGAGGGTTCTACGATGAGCGGCAGGCCACAGTAGGAATATCCTGAAAACATTAAAAAGTTTAGCAATATGTACCTATTACAAGTTACAACTTTGGTTCAGTTCATAGTTTGATACTCGTAGGTGATGATCGATGATAATGTTGGTGAGGACATGTGATCAATCGATCATAGTTTCAATATTATAAAGATTATTTATTTTTTATATTTGTATTGCTTATTTATAACCTATGTATCGAAAATTACAATATTTTAATCTTTTAGAGCATGCTCTCTTAATAAAGCTACAAATATAATATGTGATCGTTCACGGCATATACAGTGTAAGCGTGCTTTGATTGACTTTTTACGTTTGGTATTTTGTATCCAAAAATAACTAAGAATGAAGTTTTCGACGTCACTTTAACTTCAGTCCAGTCAAGTTGAATCGCGCGTACTGCTCTTACATGTAGGCAACCCATTGCTTTACCTGGGTATGAAAAGAATAGCCACTTCGGCTGGACTTGTTCATGGGTCAATTACCAGCAGGAGACTCGCCTGTCCTATTAAGCATCTCCACTAGTTGATAAAAAAAAAACGGTCAAGTGCGAGTCGAACTCGTGCGCCTTGGGTTCCGTACCTTATTATTATTTAAGGGTGGGGACACCAGCGAGGCCAGACGGGTGATCAGTCCTCATTAACGGGACCATTTCACCCAAAAACGGGTTCCGTACCTTGGTATTCTTCTAAATTGTATGATCGTCCATATAACTTTAAATAACAATAATATACAATCCGAAAAACTTAACACGATCAAGTAACTGTATTTAATGGCAAATCAATAAAGTAAAGTCTTATTAGTCATTTACAGTTGTTAAGTGACCAGTTCTAAAGTATTATTATTATTAGTTCTAAAGTGAACGGATTTGAACGTTAGGCAAGCAAAGAAACGGGGACAGGCCGATATAAAATATGCCATTAGCATCATGGCAAAGGGTGCCTTTGTCGTTCTAATGCCACTATTCACAAAGCTATATTAGTATTTAGTAGGTACGAGTAGTTTCATAAAACTGTTAATTTTATCCATAAAACATATTGTGTCTGTACATTTCCTAAGCATACATTAATCACATTAATATAGTTTCTTTTAGATTCCAGCTCCAAAAAGGTATAAAATTTAAATATCCAATCCTTTCTAAAACACTTTACATTCGTTTAGAATTTAAAATATACACGATCTTGGTCAAAGGCCGAGCACGCGGCAAGCAACGCCATCTATTAGCGGTATGTGAATTATATACGGGGAACTTGTAAGCCTACAAGTTTTAACTTTATGATGTAAATTGAGGTTATCTTTTATCTACACGTGTAGCCTAATACATACATACGTTGTTACAGGGAGTAAAGGTCATCGCTTTTCATTTGTTTCATCTCGCATATCTATACTAATATTATAAAGCTGAAGAGTTTGTTTGTTTGTTTGAAAGCGCTAATCTCAGGAACTACAGGTCCGATTTGAAAAATTCTTTCAGTGTTAGATAGCCCATTTATCGAGGAAGGATATAGGCTATATAACATCACGCTGTAACTAAGTTAACGCGGGCGAAGCTACGGGCAACACCTAGTAAATTATATGAACACGAAAAAAAAATCTTTATGAAATCTTATCTAAATTTGACACTGAAAGACCTATGTAAGTTAACCCTAGCCATATACTTTTAAAATTACTTATTGACTAAATATAAATTGAACTACAGCGATTAATATTGGTTGTTACCGTGAAGCTTGTCTATGGCTCGATCGGCAGCAGATTGGTCTGGGAAGTCGACGAAAGCATATCCACCACGCTTCACCGAGATATCAGCAACCGACAGATTATGTTCAGCGAACAGCTGCCGTACGGTCGCCTCATCGGCTTCAATGGGCAGGTTGCCTATGTACAGCTTGTTCATCGCCGACACAGTTTTTAGCTGGTCACTCATTATGGAAACTGGATCTATGGGTCCTGGATGGTATACCTAATTGTAACTATGTTTCAGTGATGCACGGAACAGAGCGCGATAAGTTGACTATCTTTTGTCTAGAATGGCAAGGGCTGACATTTGTCTGAAATTCAAATTTTGTTCTAATTTAATCTAGTTGGCCGTGATTTTTTATTTAAAAACATTTATGACGTAAAGAGGTTTTAGTTAATTTTTTTATGAATTCATCTGGTTATAAAACATTTTCTTTGTCAGTAAGTATGTATATTAATAAGTGTTCAATAAAATTTGGAGTGTAGTTTATTAGGTTGGTGCATTTTTATCTTATTTACTCGATTTTTGATACTGATAACCATTATCACCTATAATACTCTAAACACACTCTTTGATGCACAATCTAAAAGTTGGGCTACTCAAAAAAATTGGTATTAGCGCAATAATTCGATGTCGCCCGATGACAATATAATAAGTGATAATAATCTAAGGTGATATTATATTGAAAAAATGTGATTTTGTGTGTAACTGATTGAGTAACTAGGTATGTGGAATAGGGATTTATTATTTTGGTACTTAAATACATTCTTTTTTTTGACTCTTTGGTCTAAGTGTTATCGAAAAGGAATTCACAATTAAATGTTTTTTTCTCGTTACCAAAAATTTGAATGTAAAAAATAGAAATCTATTTTCTTACTCTTATCTACATCACGGCATAGTAATCAGTAGTCACTAGTGACTAGTGACTAGTGACTACTGACTAATCAGTTAAGTCAGTCGCCCGGTGGACTTCATCAACGACGAACCTATGACCTTCTGTCTTCATATTATGCTACATTTGTCGCTCCCGTGGAGGGTTAAGTCACGCCTATTGAGTTACGATTTATTTTTGATCAATTTGATTTTTTTTCATCAAACCCATCCGTGTGGGGTATCTATGGATAGGTCTTCAAAAATGATATTGAGGTTTCTAATACCATTTTTTTCTAAACTGAATAGTTTGCGCGAGAGACACTTCCAAAGTGGAAAAATGTGTGTCCCCCCCCCCCCTGTAACTTCTAAAATAAGAGAATGATAAAACTAAAAAAAAATATATGATGTACATTACCATGCAAACTTCCACCGAAAATTTGTTTGAACAAGATCTAGGAAGTAGTTTTTTTATACGTCACAAATGTAAACCGCAATTTATCTTTCATACAATCAACTCAAATACATATATAAAAAAACATTTAATTCCATAAACATAAACCTTAATTTTTGTTAGAGTGTCTTGTGTTGTATATTATGTAATGGTACGGAACCCTTTGTGCGCGAGTCCGACTAGCACTTGGCCGTTTTTTTTTTATTAACTACTAATAGGAAACGGCTACTAATTAAACTACTTTAAAGAAAGCAAAGCAGATTAAAGATTAAAAAATAATAATAATAGAATATAGGTAAATGGATAAACAAAAAAATTGCTGTTATTGTGGCCGCTCAATATTGGATTCGAGTGACAAGAGATCGGTCTTGGTGCTCACTGCTCATTGAGGGAGGCTATGTTCAACAGTTGACGGATAGAGACTGATGATGATGATGATGATTGTAAAATAGTGTGGGGTGTTTGTACTACATTTTTATACTAACTTCACTTAGAAATAGCTGCCTTTATGATTTTATTTTATTATGATATAATGATTAAATTTATCTAATAATTATAACAATGAATATCGAGTAGGTTAATTTGAAAAAAGTTAAGCTTAAGCTTAATTTAATTTTAAAAATTGTAAAAAAGCGTACGGTGTGGTTGGGGTAACCACACCATACGCTTTTTTACAATAATATATATTTTTTTGTTAATAAAAATTAAATATTTTTACATAAAAAATATTTTCAAATGTTTTGTTTGTTCTAATTTTTTTTTTTGGTTTCGCCTTTACCCAATAAACTTTTAAGCTGAAAACAGATCTTTTATCCAGTGCAGTAACAGTTAGAAGCTTTATAAACGAGTAGCTGGTGCCTGCGACTTCATCTGCGCAGAATAAGATTTTAGTTTTTTTTATAAAAAGTATCCTATGTTACTTCTAATACCTCCAAGAATATGTGTACAAAGTTTCATGATGATCAGTTAAGTAGTTTTCGCGTGAAAGCGTAACAAACATTACACAAGCTTTACATTTATAATATTAGTAAGGATAACTGATATGATGATGAATGATATGGATGTACAAAAGTGTCAAAATATATTTAAGGCTGTAGTATAGCGCATAAAGTTAATATACCTAGCGGAAAGGTATATTAACTTTATGGTAGAGTGTAGATTGTATTATTTAATACAGTACATCTGCTTTAGGGCTGTATAAAGCCGAAATTACTACTTTTAACTTTAAAAGAGCATCAAAAAACTCTAAAATACAGTGTATGGTATAAAAAAACCACTATCAGCTAGTTTATAAGACTAGAGCAGTATATCGGCTGAATAGTGCTCTAGAATAATGTACTTTTGTATTGCCTAATTCTGTACAATAGTAGTACAGTCATCATATAAGGCTGGATAATAGCTGTTCAATGGTTATTTAGAAACCCTTAGAAAGAAAATTCCTGTACAAGAGTGTAATATATATTATAATATTATCTGCTGCATAAGAGTTTCAGTCTTACTCTATTGTAAAGCTAACGCGATAAGCGTAATTTTTTTCTATAGTACAGCCCTCGGTGTTACAGTAGATGATTATAACGTTGATAGTATCCAGATCTAGTCTGTTTGATTATAAATTTTGATGGTCTGTCGATATTCAAGAGTTGTATTTGGCCCAGTCTTATATGCTGTATAAAAATAAAAAAGTGCGTTATAATTTCAGTTATTTATTTCGATAATGGCACAATCAGTCACAAAATTTTGTTTGTACCTAATACTAATTATACGTTTTTTTCATCTTCTTTTTTCTCCCTCTTCTTTATCCAGAATTTTTTTTGGGTTTGAAAATAACTTATCAATATCTAGCTAGGTACCTGAATAATGAAGTATGTACCTGAAATGAATAAACATTATAATTAAATAAAAAATAATCAAACAACAGTGTCTCGGTACTAAATATTAAATGTGCTGTAAATACACCTACATATTAAACCTTAAAACTTCACAAATTAAAATATGGCCACCGTGTGTCCCAAGATCCAATGAATAAAGTCTTATGAGAATAAGTATGGAACGATTTAACCACAAAGATAATTTTATTCTTAAATTCAGACGTTTACAAGCCTGAAGCTGTATATAAGAATAAAACACGTAAGATTTGAGAACAGTATCTGTATTATGGTATCTAGATATGCTCTAAGTCAGCTATTACGTAGCTATTATACAGCTGTTAGACAGCTAGATCTACACTTAGAGCTGTATAATTTGGAGCCCGAATTGCGGATATAACTGCTGTATATCCGGATACAGCCATAATACAGCCAACTTGTACAGCCTAAGGCCTTCAAATTTTTCATTGTACAGCCTTTATGCAGTTGTCAAATGCTATTTGGGTATGCTCTTAATTATTTTTGCTATGCCTTTGTCTATCCCTTCGTCTGTTACATTCAGAGGCCTACATCTCTTATGTACGGTAATATGTAAACAACCTATCACAAAATAACTGGTACTTAGTTCTGGACCAAAAAACTTTGTTGAATGACTAAAGGACAATGGTAAGTTTACCGGTGGGAGGAAAGAGCTGTGCCGCGCTCCCGGCTGCATGGGTAGGTACCACCATCTTGCTTGTTTCTCCTGTGAAACAGCTTGCTGTGTTTCGGAGAGAAGGGCAAGAAAGGCAGTGTAATTACTGGCACCGAGACTTAACATCTTATGTCTCAGGATAAGCAACACAAATGAGTTGCCTGGGCTCGTTCCAGGTAAACTAGTTTATGTTCATGGGCGACGTCGACCACTCACCATCAGGTGGCACGTTTGCCAGTTTGCCTATCCAACTAACATAAAATAAAATAAATAAATTAAAGTTTGACTATTTTCACCAACATATTATAGGTATTATTATTTTACTACACCATATTAGGGGATTAAGAAGTGCAAACGCATCTGCATAATCTCTGGTTGTTCGGATGTGTATCATGAGCGTCGATCGTTACCATAAAGCTTCGACTGCTCGTTTGCCTCCTATGCTATAAAAAAATTTTAAACAAAAATTAAAACCGACTTCAAAATTAAAAAAAAACTAAAAAGTAATAAAATAATTTCCTTAATCTTTGTGCCTACAATTTATAATCAACTTGTTCTTCTACTAATATACAATCTTTGCATTTACCACGTCATTATTGTTACTTTTGGAGTCGGTGTCCAGCCAAGGTAGGTAGGGAGTACATCAACGAATACGACACCGGCTTCAAAAGTAACAATAATGACGTGGTAAATGCAAAGATTGTATATTAGTAGAAGAACAAGTTAATTATAATTTGTAGGCACAAAGATTAAGGAAATTATTTTATTACTTTTTAGTTTTTTTTAAATTTTGAAGTCGGTTTTAATTTTTGTTTAAATTTTTTTTATTTCTTAATTTTTAGTGATTTCAAAATTCGATAACTGATTTTATTTGTCTGAAATATGGGTAGAACTATTAAACGCGTTGCTCAGATTAGATAGCGCTGTATAAATGAGATGAACGTAGAAAGGGTTTAAATCATTACATAACAAATGAAAAAACCGAAATGGAATTGCGTAAAACTTTATATACATGTAATCGAAAGCAATCACGGCAGATTTGCTGCTATTCGTTAAATAATTCCATTATATACAGGTATAGAACATCACAATATATAGATATAGAATGGATATTATGATGACCTTGAAAAACTATGATGCGCTTCCAAGCCACAGTTGTTTTTTGTTCATTTAACAACGACAAGTAATAAAATTACATGATTTTGGCATAATATTATTTACCTAATGAAGTAAGCCCAATTAAAGCTGTAAATCGTCGAGGATTCCCCTCGACTGTGTATGGTCTCCATCATCACACCTGTAATGGCGCTTATAACCCATATGGGTACAAAGTTCTCATCAATTTAAATTAATTAAGTCCAAACACAAGGTAGCTACTGTAAACTGTTGAGGAGTTCCCTTAACTGTCCTTTGTCTTCATCATCAGACCCCTAATGACAGTCACAACCCATCTAGGTGTAAAGTTCTCATCATTACAAATTAATCAAGCCCAAACACAAGGTTACTGATGTAAATCGTTGAGGAGTTCCCTCGATTGTCTTTCGGCTCCAGCATCAGATCGACTCCAGACCTTCATTAAATTGAAGTGCTTCAAAACACTTTATAAAAAAAATATCAAACAGACTAGTCGCCCCTACGATTTTCGAAAGTTCCCCTCGATTTCTCTGGGATGCCATCATCAGATCCTGGTTTCCTTATCATGGGACCATCTGGGAAGTATACCCTTTAGAACAAAAAAAGAATTTTTCAAATCGGTCCGGCCATCTTCGAGTAATCAGGTAACATACATTAAAAAAAAAATAAAAAAAAAAAGATTCCGACGAATTGATAACCTCCTCCTTTTTGATGTCGGTTAAAAAACAAAGTTCGAAAGCGTTATCGTGGCGGTGGGGCTCAGTAGCCGAAGGTGATCTCAGGACATTGGGCAAAGCCAATTGAACCAAGGGAGGGGGGAGACAAAGGGCAAGGATGGGAACCTCACCCCATTGCACTATCCCGATGTTAGGAGGGGTTCTTCTGTGGTGCGGGACTACCCTTCTGTGGAGGAGGCGTAAGTCAAATAGCCTTCGAGGTGCCTTGTTGTTGTTGCAACCCAGTGGCACCAAAGGCATTGGTGGCACTCACCGGGTTTTCGTGGATATAGCTGCGTCCACCTTACCAACTTTTGGACGCAGCGAATCCCACATACCCGCCTGGAGAATCCCCCCTCCCCCGCGGGATGCTTAAATGAAAAATATTAATATATTTTCAAGAAAAGTTATTATATCCGATTAGCTTCTGTCTATAATAATATGTATAACATAATGTCTATATTATATTGTACCATGTTTAATAATCTTTTGATGCTAAATTGTGAATGTAGGATCTACCATACAGTCACTATAAAAAAGCCTTTTATTTCATGCCATTTTATTGCCAGGTCGCGGCAATTGATATTTCACATCGAAAACAGTGTAATAAGATTTTCGTGATGGTAACAATGACCGCAATAGTTATTCTAAGTTTATATAAGTAGTTGTGGCCTGGCCTTGGCTAGCACAAGGTACCCCGACATTCTAATGTTAATAGGAACTTGTCTTATGTCTGTCTGACTAGTTCACATCGGTAAATCATATCAAAGACACATTTTAAAAATGTTCATGTTGTCAAGTGTTTGCATCTCAAAAGTTTTTTTAACTATCATGTGACAATCCATTGCATAACGGGTCCAAGTAATAAAAAAATGTACTTATTTTTATTATGTATATATTGCATAAAAATGCATGATCACTGCTGAGCACGGATATCCTTGCCAGATTCTCACATCGAGGACGAACCTATTAATATATAGCTTTATAATATAATATCGGTAAAACATAAAACAAATATTGTGTGAAACGTTGGTATTGGAGTCCAACTGTGTTGAATTTTTGTTCAATTGGTCCTTCAAAATTGATTTTTTTCCAACCTTTAACTAATTTCGTCTATATTTGATTGAGTGCATGGCTAATAAACAGCATTCTCTCTGTAAATTATTCGCTTTTTGAAAATATGTCTTTGACAGAAAGACAAAAGACCATAAAGCATAGACATGAGGCTATTTCTGTGTTCGTTTTTTGTAGGTAGCTACGCGAAATTAAATGCCTTTATTCTCATTGCCATAAAAGAAAAAAAAATGTCTTTAAAAAACGAACGCCACGTGGCCGTGGTCCATAGACTTAGCGTTCGCTTCTGCTTTTATCCTCTTTACAAAGTGAAGGTATGCGAATTAATTAAAATATTTGAATTGTTCAATGCATTTTTCACTTCCTTATTGATTGTGATATATTTCATAAGGGTAGGAAATGGGGTGTCCACGTATAAAGCTGTAAAAACCTACCTATAAAATATAAATATTAAAATGGCTAAGTTTGTACTGCCATAATAAAAGTAAAAACGAAATATTGAGTTCAATACATATTTTGACGAAAAGATAATTAAAAAAAAAGAACCCCTTCATGACAATTTTTAGCGCATAGATAACTATTAACTAATAAAAAATAATTAAATTTGTCTTTTATTATGTTAGTGCTATACAGCAGCTGTTCTTGTATTAGATTAGGAGACAAAATAATTTTTATACTTTCTAATTTTTATACGTCTTAAAGTTGAGAAACATTTGCCGTATACAGCGCCATCTAGTACTTACCTGTAAAACTGCTTTTCACAAAAAATTATGACAGACAAAATTTTAACGAGTGATCCTATACAGATCTGTTTTGTCATGGTAGGAGCGGAACCCCTATCCCAGAGTACGCAGGCCACCTACAAGCCCCAGTTATTTAGCCAACCGTTCTAAATATCTACTGGATTAATATGGAACCTCCCATTTTACAATTGGATGCATGAAAATATTTTCGAAGGTTCAGGAAATAGGTATACACTAACGAGTGGGATGGACACAGATATTTGAAATAAGTTCTTATTAATAAGTTTTTAATATTTCTATGGGGAAGGATGAGTAGTGCCACTAAGAGTGCCGCGCTCCGATAGGTATGCACGGGTACCAACCATTCTGCA
Organism: Helleia helle; assembly: GCA_963853865.1. Classification (NCBI taxonomy): domain Eukaryota; kingdom Metazoa; phylum Arthropoda; class Insecta; order Lepidoptera; family Lycaenidae; genus Helleia; species Helleia helle. Next base: position 17,683,103 of record OY971420.1, read on the forward strand.
TATTTCGTCAGTGAACAGCTTCTCTGTGTTTCGAAAAGATGGCAGGACAGGCAATGTAATTAGCGGGAGAGAGATATATCATCCAACGTCTAAGGAACTACTTACATCAACGGAAGACCAGTGCTGGAATGGTAATTCCAGCAAACACTGAGTTGGGGCCGTTTTGTGTAACTAGAAGATATATATGTTATATTATTAAGTGTGTGTCTTATGTGCATAAGTAGTTCCACAAATAAATTTTTCTTTCTTTCTAAGAATAAGCCATAAGCCACTCTTGAATTATTTGCCTGGACTCATCCTAGGTGAACTTGTTTGAACTGACCAGCGTCTACTCGTTTGCCTATACAATTAAAATAAAAAAGCGAAGTAGAATACTCATCCTCCTCCTTACTTCGTGCTTCCTCGGTGCTGAGGGTAGTAACCTCCCGTTTGTATCACTTTCCCGTGAACGGCGTTCTGAACCGTAAAATCATACTCCTAAACACATTTTGATCAAGTTGCCAAACTTGGAAACTCACACCGCCCGCGCCGTCTGTTTTCGAGTAATAGCAGCAGCTGACAGAAAAGGAAAATGAAATTAAGAGGACCAAATTTGGGTTTTCATTATCATCAAAATTATCATACTTTATCCGTTCGCTGCTGGACACATCTTTTCTTCAATTAAATAATAAAAACCTTTAAAGGTAAAATTAATAAAATATGTGGCGCCGCCCACGACATACGACGCGATTTTACTGCGGAGGTGCCTCAAAGGATGTTTAACATCAATAATAATATGCTGTCCTAAGTCCTAAGTCCTAACTCCTAACTTAGTCCTAGCATTTTTATAAAGCTTTTTTATATTATGATACCAATAACATTAAAAAGTGATGATTACAATTTTATGTATTTCTCCTACCTAAAATTTTATGGACATATCCATATACTTATCAAAATATGGAAACTACACACGAGGAAAGGAATTATTTATTCCGTACCTTGTATGTTAATTTTTTAATTATTTATTCTATGAAGGTACTAGGTAGTCTGTTGAAAAGCAAATCGGCTTTTCATGAAAACACGACTACGACATCATTTACCGGCTCCAATCGTATTTTCATGAAATTAAAATTTAATTACAAACTAAAAACAAATCCGTCCAGCCGGTTAGAAGGAATAGGAACAGGATAATAGGACGGAATAGGACACAAACATACATGCAGAAGAATATTGTATAAAGATAGATAAAGGATAATTGGTTTCCAGAGTCATATTGCTTGCAATTTAAAAAATATGATATAGTATCCTATGAGAGTCAGCAACATTGTACAATCGCGTGTCATCCGTTTCGCTGACTATGTGCGAAGGATAACTGCTGACAAAGTGAAATGCATAATTAGCAAAAAGCTAAAATTTTTATAAAATATTATGTATTTCCTGTTTAATGTTACGTGCCTTATTCTAATAGGTACTATATATGTATTTCAATAGGTCTCTGTATGTTTCACGGCTCACAGGACCCTGTGAATCCCGATCACATGGCGTGGTGTTTTCATGAAAAGTCTAACTGACTATCTGCACTATTGACAAGCTTCATAATAATCGTAAAAAGCATAGACTTTATACTTTCATAAAAAAGTAATTTTACATTTGTTCACTTTTGTTGATCTAAGTTTGTCACTACTAAAGATATTATGCCAGAAATTATAGTCCAGTCGGATTAGACATAAAACGAGCCTGAAATAGAAAAAAATCTGGGGGGCGATTTTATTTTTTTTAACGTCGGGTGGGGTTGTTGGACGTATAAATCTCGATTTTTTAACAAATCCCGGTAGAGGATTCGCTGCCATCTTGTTTTAAAGTTCAATTTTTTCGTTTTTCTGAAATAACTCGTTAATTTTCAACTTTAGAGCAAAAATGGTGATATCTAAAGTTGTTGGAAATTTAATTTCTCACAAGTTTGATCATTATGATTTTTACGCTAGGATAGGACGCTAGGAGAAATTAAATTTCCAACAACTTTGGATCTGCCTTTTTTGCTCTAAAGTTGAAAATTAACGAGTTATTTTAGAAAAACGAAAAAATTAACTTTAAAACAAGATGGCGGCGAATACTTTACCGGGATTAGTTAGAAAATCGAGATTTATACTTCCAACCACCCACTCTGACGTTTAAAAAAAAAATTGCTCCCCGGAATTTTTTCTATTTAAATGTCTGCCCCGACTAAACTAAAAAAACAATTTCTTGTCCCAGGCATAATTACAATATTTTTAATTAGGTAGGTTTGGTTTTTTTTTATGAATTATTAAAATATCTACACATTCACACAAAATTTGTGGATATGTGAGAGAAGTGCAAAAAATATGATCGTCACAAAAAGCTAATGTTAGGGGCACTGTACATACTTTCGATAATCGTATTTTCTAAGTTTTTAAGTGTTTATATGATAAATTGATATTTGTTTTTAGTAAATGGAGTTTTATAAATGTCCGTAAGCTAATATGTCGTGAAAGTGAGTGATAAATGCTGAAAAATCGTGAAATACGTAATAACAGGGTTTTTTTACTAAATTGGACAGTTCTAAAAAAAAGGACTATTTTACCTATAGTTTCACTTTCAAGTTTTCCAAATACAAATAGTAGTTTGCTGCTACTCTATGCGCATTATTCTCTCTCGAATCCATAAAATGGTATATTAATTTATTGTACCTCTTTATGGAATCGAATAAATTAATATTAAAAAAAAGTTAATATTATTAACATTATGCTCGATTCTCTATAGAGTATATATAGACTTTATAATATACTAGCTGTTGCCTGCAGCTTCGCCCGCGTTTACTTAGATTTACAGCTGTTCGGATTGATGATGATTATTTTTATGGCCAAAGTTACGCCTTATAACGTCAGCTATCTGCTAGTAAAAGCTTCGTCAAAATCGGCTTAGCCGTTTCAGAGATTAACCGGAACAAACAGACGGACAAAAATGGTTTTTCTTAATGTAAGTGCAGTATAATATTATTTCATAGATTTTAACCGCAACTTCGTCCGCGTATAAGAAGTATTGTTTTAAATCTTATTTTTCAAATAAAGTAGTAGTAGCCATACTGCTTTGCAACCGAATTGGGCCGGCACAACCGTAGTGGTGCCTCTCGCTCACATAACACCGGCGTCAAGTGACAGCTATGCTGTCGCGTTTCGTGCGGTTTGTGAGTTTCTGGTGGCTCATTGGGAGGTATAGGGAAAAGGAGGGCAACGCATCTGCATAACTTTTGGCTGTGCCGATGTCTATGGGCGTTGGTAGTCACCTCCGGCTCCAACGCTAGACGCTGGTCAGTTCAAACAAGTTCACCTAGGATGAGTCCAGGCAAATAATTCAAGAGTGGCTTATGGCTTATTCTTAGAAAGAAAGAAAAATTTATTTGTGGAACTACTTATGCACATAAGACACACACTTAATAATATAACATATATATCTTCTAGTTACACAAAACGGCCCCAACTCAGTGTTTGCTGGAATTACCATTCCAGCACTGGTCTTCCGTTGATGTAAGTAGTTCCTTAGACGTTGGATGATATATCTCTCTGCCGCTAATTACATTGCCTGTCCTGCCATCTTTTCGAAACACAGAGAAGCTGTTCACTGACGAAATATGCAGAATGGTTGGTACCCGTGCATACCTATCGGAGCGCGGCACTCTTAGTGGCACTACTCATCCTTCCCCATAGAAATATTAAAAACTTATTAATAAGAACTTATTTCAAATATCTGTGTCCATCCCACTCGTTAGTGTATACCTATTTCCTGAACCTTCGAAAATATTTTCATGCATCCAATTGTAAAATGGGAGGTTCCATATTAATCCAGTAGATATTTAGAACGGTTGGCTAAATAACTGGGGCTTGTAGGTGGCCTGCGTACTCTGGGATAGGGGTTCCGCTCCTACCATGACAAAACAGATCTGTATAGGATCACTCGTTAAAATTTTGTCTGTCATAATTTTTTGTGAAAAGCAGTTTTACAGGTAAGTACTAGATGGCGCTGTATACGGCAAATGTTTCTCAACTTTAAGACGTATAAAAATTAGAAAGTATAAAAATTATTTTGTCTCCTAATCTAATACAAGAACAGCTGCTGTATAGCACTAACATAATAAAAGACAAATTTAATTATTTTTTATTAGTTAATAGTTATCTATGCGCTAAAAATTGTCATGAAGGGGTTCTTTTTTTTTAATTATCTTTTCGTCAAAATATGTATTGAACTCAATATTTCGTTTTTACTTTTATTATGGCAGTACAAACTTAGCCATTTTAATATTTATATTTTATAGGTAGGTTTTTACAGCTTTATACGTGGACACCCCATTTCCTACCCTTATGAAATATATCACAATCAATAAGGAAGTGAAAAATGCATTGAACAATTCAAATATTTTAATTAATTCGCATACCTTCACTTTGTAAAGAGGATAAAAGCAGAAGCGAACGCTAAGTCTATGGACCACGGCCACGTGGCGTTCGTTTTTTAAAGACATTTTTTTTTCTTTTATGGCAATGAGAATAAAGGCATTTAATTTCGCGTAGCTACCTACAAAAAACGAACACAGAAATAGCCTCATGTCTATGCTTTATGGTCTTTTGTCTTTCTGTCAAAGACATATTTTCAAAAAGCGAATAATTTACAGAGAGAATGCTGTTTATTAGCCATGCACTCAATCAAATATAGACGAAATTAGTTAAAGGTTGGAAAAAAATCAATTTTGAAGGACCAATTGAACAAAAATTCAACACAGTTGGACTCCAATACCAACGTTTCACACAATATTTGTTTTATGTTTTACCGATATTATATTATAAAGCTATATATTAATAGGTTCGTCCTCGATGTGAGAATCTGGCAAGGATATCCGTGCTCAGCAGTGATCATGCATTTTTATGCAATATATACATAATAAAAATAAGTACATTTTTTTATTACTTGGACCCGTTATGCAATGGATTGTCACATGATAGTTAAAAAAACTTTTGAGATGCAAACACTTGACAACATGAACATTTTTAAAATGTGTCTTTGATATGATTTACCGATGTGAACTAGTCAGACAGACATAAGACAAGTTCCTATTAACATTAGAATGTCGGGGTACCTTGTGCTAGCCAAGGCCAGGCCACAACTACTTATATAAACTTAGAATAACTATTGCGGTCATTGTTACCATCACGAAAATCTTATTACACTGTTTTCGATGTGAAATATCAATTGCCGCGACCTGGCAATAAAATGGCATGAAATAAAAGGCTTTTTTATAGTGACTGTATGGTAGATCCTACATTCACAATTTAGCATCAAAAGATTATTAAACATGGTACAATATAATATAGACATTATGTTATACATATTATTATAGACAGAAGCTAATCGGATATAATAACTTTTCTTGAAAATATATTAACATTTTTCATTTAAGCATCCCGCGGGGGAGGGGGGATTCTCCAGGCGGGTATGTGGGATTCGCTGCGTCCAAAAGTTGGTAAGGTGGACGCAGCTATATCCACGAAAACCCGGTGAGTGCCACCAATGCCTTTGGTGCCACTGGGTTGCAACAACAACAAGGCACCTCGAAGGCTATTTGACTTACGCCTCCTCCACAGAAGGGTAGTCCCGCACCACAGAAGAACCCCTCCTAACATCGGGATAGTGCAATGGGGTGAGGTTCCCATCCTTGCCCTTTGTCTCCCCCCTCCCTTGGTTCAATTGGCTTTGCCCAATGTCCTGAGATCACCTTCGGCTACTGAGCCCCACCGCCACGATAACGCTTTCGAACTTTGTTTTTTAACCGACATCAAAAAGGAGGAGGTTATCAATTCGTCGGAATTTATCGCGGTTTATTAAGATTTTTAAATGCCCGACGTTTCGGATATTTTCCAGCAACTATGTTCATGGGAGGATTGAGGTGTCAGACGTCCTATAGTATTTATTTTGTGTTCTAACGACACAAAGTTATTCGTAACTACCCTATGATACATCAACATTTTAATTCAAATTAGTACCTACTACATATATATATATATATATATATATATATATATATATATATATATATATATATATATATATATTATACTTAAGTTATTTATTATATTATATTTTTTAATTTCTTTGTAATATAAATTTTAATTTTAATAATTTAAAATTGCAATAAATGACAAAGTTCTATAAAAAATATAACTTTTTCGTAGTTTTTTTGCTGGTAGTAGGCAATATATATATATATATATATATATATATATATATATATATATATATATATATATATATATATATATATATATAATATATAATATAAAAAGGAGTCCCTTTATGCAAGGTTCCGAAGGTTTTCACAGCGTTTTTCCTTTGAATTGCTAGACTAATTCTTTGTCCGCCAGCTGCCAGCTCTTCGGTCTCCTGTGATGTCGACTAACCTTTTTGTTATTTCCTTAAAGAGCCTTAAAGCGCTAGGACCCCACGGACCAAGGGTCTCGACACCGAATGGGACAAAATCATATTTGGAGCCTAGACCGCCGCTTCATTATTATATACATATAAGTAGGTTTTCCTTTTTTATAATATAATGAATTCTATTAATAAATCATTTTTGGATAAATTACTAATATACATGAATACTTCATTAAAAACGCGTGCAATACAAAAGTGCGATCATCATAAGGATTCGCATCTTGTAATGGATAGCGTGATCTACATTTTGTGTTAACGCCATCTATTGTCACATCTAAAAAACTTCTTGTTACACATCTTATATTTTACCTAGGGTCTCAAACTATCTCCATATCAAATTACACTCAAATCGGTTGTGGTTTAACAAATACACAGTCCTGGCGTTTTAGCTGCACAACTCCCGTTCCCGTGGGATTTTCAGGATAGCAACTATTTTATGTCCTACGTTAAGTTCCAAAGTATCTTCATACCAAATCTCACCCAAACCTGTTCAATGGTTTAGAAGATAGACAGTTCCGGGTTTTACCCACATAGGTCCCGTTCCCGTGGGATTTTTAGGATAAAAACTATTTTAAATCCTACGTTAAGTTCCAAAGTATATTCATATCAAATTTCACACAAATCTGTGCCGTGGTTTAGAAGATAGACAGTCCCGGGGTCTTACGCGCATAGTTCCCATTCCCGTGGGATTTTCAGGATAAGATTTATTTTAAGTCCTACGTTAAGTTTCTAAGTACCTATATATTAAATTTCACCCAAATCTGTTGCGTGGTTTAGAAGATAGTCTGTCTCGGGGTATTACCCGCATAGGTCCCGTTCCCGTGGGATTTTCAGAATAAAAACTATTTAATGTCCTATGTTAATTTTCAAAGTATCTTCATATCAAATTTCACCCAAATCTGTTCCGTGGTTCAGTAGGTAGATAGTCCCGGGGTTTTACCCGAATAAATCCTGTTCCCGTAGGATTTCCGGGATAAAAACTATCCTATGTCCTTTCTCGGGTTTCAAGCTATCTTCGTGCCAAATTTCATTCAAATCGGTTCAGCGGTTTAGGCGTGAAGAAGAGACAGACAGACAGACAGACAGACAGACAGACAGAGTTACTTTCTAACTTAAGGATAATTATTAATTATGTAGTTTCAACTTTCAAGTTTGTGATGTGACTCTATGCCTCTATGGTGTGCTCTGTAGATTGCTGTAGGGATGGCGATTCTTTCCAAAAAAGATCGATTTTTGAATCGATTCGAATCGTAACATGATGAATCGATTTATAAAAAAATAGAGGTCTAAAAGATCGGAGGAATGGCGGGAAACATCGGGACGCGCGGTTGTGTTTTTTTGGTTTCCCGTTAATTAATTGTTATTCTGTGTTTTGTCCATTCAGAGTGGTTTCTATAGTGTTTGTTTTAAAAACTTGATCTTTATATATTGTGATTGGTTGGCGAATATTGTGGTGGACTGCCTTGGGTGGATGGAATGGAGAATGATAGTTGATTGATGGGGGCAAGAGGGGCGAAACCGCGCTCCTTGGGGTTTCCCGCCATTTCTCCGTATTACAGACCGAATATTGTATTTTGTATGGCTAATAGCGTAGTAGCTAATGCCTTTAAATGAAAATAATAATAAAATAATAATCTAAAAGATCGATTTCGAAAAAATCGTTTTTTTTTCAATTTTGTATTTACAATGTAAATATAAATTCATTTTATGAAAAACAAGAATGATACCATAATAAACAATCTCTGGTATCTCTTATCAGTAAAATCAGGGATTTTTCAGTTCAGGGAAATCGATAAAAAAAATATTTTTATTACCATATCAAAATATCAGATCAGGTATAAAAGAAGACATTTATTTTCTAAATGTATTTGTTACATTAAAAAGTTAAGAAAATAGATAATATTATAGCTTAATAGTTCCTAATGCTTCATATTATCTAAGCTTTTTAAAAACAACAATCTGTCAAGTCTACTGGGATTTAATCATAATCAGTAGTAATGGCAAATAACGGCAATAATAATAATATTGTTTTACTACCATAAATTATCCTCTTGTGTTATGTCTGCTGTCTGTTATTTATGATATTATATAGACTGTCTTATTTAGTTGTTACTGTTAGCTAACAGACGTCGACGCTATAGGTAACACGCATGAATTGTATAAGTCGATTTTACACTTCTCCGGAATAGAAAAAATCGAATGTCGATTTTCAAGGGTAAAATATCGATTCACTGAATCGATTCAGTACAACATATCGATTTAAAAAAATCGTATTAATTGGTCCGTGGAATCGATTCTTCGATTAATCGATTTCAGATCGCCAACCCTCTTTTCTGCTTTTTTCTGATTGCTGTTTGGCTTAAAGGTCTCGTAACCAGGCCATAAAATATTATTAAAAAAAAAAAAAAAATCTGATTGCTGTTTGGCTTAAAGGTCTCGTAACCAGGCCACAAAATATTATTAAAAAAAAAAAAATCTGATTGCTGTTTGTGCGTTCTAGTTTGTCGAGTAAGCCCATGAAATTTTATATAATTTTATGAAACGACAAAATATATTTATTAAATAAGTTTTGTTGCTCAAAAGTATTAAATTGTAACAAAGGCTAGTTTTGTAATGTATTTGTATGCTACGAGGTGTTTTATATTGGCATGAACAACAAGCAACAAGTGGTATTGTGTCTTTCATTTACGCGATACAAAAAATAAACCAATTTTTTTCGTGTACGTTTATTCGAGGCATTGAATAATTATTAAGAAAATAAAGAATTGAATATGTCCTCATCACGTTATGTAGTCAAGAGAAATCCAACTCTATTTACAACAGAAATTTCTAGAGAAACACCGATAAGGGAGAATACAGGTACTATATTTTGTATATGTATATAATATATTTGTATAATATTATTATTACATATTATGTATTGTATTTAGTATTAACATATTATTTTCATGGGAGTGTCTTTTCCAAGGTGTAGAAACCATCATCTTCTTCTTCGGGGCTTTTCGTAAGTTTAGGCTCGATCAAATTGGCATTTCATCAGGTTCATATTCACCTGTTGACTGATCTTTTTACAGGTGTACTGTACAACTTATATATCCCCAGGATGGAGTAATTTTTAATGTCTAAAAATGCTTCTGCAATTCCTTTGATTTAATTATGTATTGACTTTCTGTTGATTGCTCTAAATATTTTATTTAATTATCTGGAACATTCCATTACTGTATAAAATTACTTAAAGCATTCATGGGGGGTGTAGACTTGAGCCAGTAAATGATTGCACTTCACTTACTTTTCTGCTGAAACATTAATTTGTAATTTGGCTGGTCTTGTTATAATCCTATTTCCTAATCATATATAAATTGTTTATATAAACTAATAAACACTTAATAAAATTTCAGAAAATGTAAATGTTGAAGCTGATCACAATTATCATCACAGAAGACACATAGACCATACATATGCAAAACTAGAACCCCTAACAGGTATGTTATTTCATATTTCTGTCTCATAATAGGCAGCAGATAAATGGGTTGCCTGGGCTGGGACCACTTACCATCAGGTGGCAAGTCTGCCAGTTTGCATATCCAACTAACAAAAAAAAGATATGAATAAAATTGAATGCTCACATTGCATATTATTTAAGTTGTCTAAATTTTTAATAATTTGCATTTTATAGATGTGAGGATAGAATGTATTAGCAATTATGTCAATTCTGGCCAAAACAAACATTGAGAAGTTCCAGCTTCAAAAGTGGATAAAGGTAATTTAACTAGCATTTATTTTCATATTATACGGTAATTTTTGTGTACCATGTTTGTAGTTATGTGGAATTAAATTTTTTAAAAATTCATAGTATTACCAATAAAGTAGTTCGGAGGAATGCCCTATTACCGAGGCGTGGTATCTTGCGTAAAATATTTTACTTACAATACAGGCGCTCTTTAAAAACTTGATTCATTTTTTGGACATTGGATTCTGAACATGTCCTTAGTTTGAAGCGTAAACAGTTGCCCTCTATATGTATTTTTTTTTTGTAAGTAACCTGTGTCTATTCTATTTAATAGGTCTTTACCTATGAAATTGCCGTTTTGTATGAAAAAATTGAAACAAATTTATTTCATGTATTTTTTATTTGTATTAATCGAAGTAATCCTTAGTATGGAGTATGGATATATGGAACATTTCTTAATAAAATTTATTTTTTAGGACGTAATGTAAATTTTCTACGATTAATTGAGTGGCAATTCTAAGAGGATGTTGATGCATAAATATTTTTTGGATTCAGTTATGTTTGAGCTTTCTGTTTTTTTTATTTACAGGACACAGGTTATCTACTCAAATGCCAGCAACATTTTTTTGACTGGTACAGTGTGACAATTCAACAACCAGGCATTTGTAATATCTGTATAAACTATGACTGTTGCACCAATGTACATTATACAATTTTAAAGTTCTAAGTAGGTAAGTGTTGACATTTTAATTTCTTTTTCTAGCTAAACTTTTAAATCTGTTTTTTCCAACTTATACAATATCATATCTCACATATTGGTTTAGATTTTTATCCTAGCTAGATAAAATACTGGTATATTAGTAGGTATTAAATGTCGCCCCCTTCAGGTTCAGGCATTGACGTGGGGCTCAGTAGCCTAGGGTGAGCCGCTGCACCTTGAGCTAATTGAGCTGAGGGGGCTCTTTGTACCCTTCTTATAAGAAGGGTACAAAGGGGCGATGACGGGTCACGGAAACCTCACCCCGTTGTACTGTCCCGACGTTAGAAGGGGTTGTTCTGTGGTGCGGGACAACCCCTCTGTGGAGGTCGCTTCGGTCCCTTGGGGGACTGACTAACCGCCCTCCTCACCAAAGACGGCATTGGTGGCAGTGGCCGGATTTTAGTGGGTAAAGCTGCATGCATCCACTTACCAGCTTTTCGGGCGCAGCGAGTCCCACATACCCGTGTGGGAGACCCACTCCTCCGCGGGATGCCTCATTAAAATAAATGAGTTCACCCAAAATTAACTCTTTTGCCAGACCCAAGGCATTTCAGCGCTGCTTATCTATGAGATGGCTGTTGGTGAATCTCAATGGTAGTAGTTAGTACTCACACTGCCCACTCTACCCTTACTATACCATAACAAAGCTATTTCACAAAATGAATGAGCTTGAGGTGTGAACAAATAGAGATGTGTGAATTGACTTATATCTTACTGAGTTTGGATGTTTGTATGTTTGAACGTTTGTTGATCATTTATGGCAAAACGGCTGAACTAATTTGGCTGAAAGTTGAAATGGTGATGGGCATAGGCTATAAAAATAGTCATCATCAATCCAAATATCTATCTTAAGTTAATGCAGGCAAAGTTGTAGGCAAAAGCTAGTTATTTATACATTTGTACTTCCAGATCCTGCTTTAAACATGCTACAGGATATCAAAGAATGTAAATGATGAGTGATAGAAAGTCTACAATGAATGTTATACGAAGAAGTCAGTTACAGTTTCGTTCTGCCTGGACCTGCATAGTTGTGCCCAACAATATGTGTTGTTGATAATATACATGTTTATACACGTGATAATTGTACTTATATAATAAGGTTGTCCCTTTGTAAAGGATGTCTTTAGTGTATGTCAAATTGTATGTGGACCACCAGCATATATGAATTAATTAAATGGTCCAGTATGCTAAGAAACACTGGATCTATATGAAAACAATGTTTCAATAAAGTTGGTGTTGAGTTTCTATTTCATTTGCTTTTTTTATACAAAAGGGAGCAAACGGACAGTTGGTTCACCTGATGGTAAGTGACAAGCGACATCCACAGACACCCACTATACCAGAGGATTAGCAGGTGTGTTGCTGGGGTTTCAAATATGAGTATGCTCTTTTCTTGAAATGCTTTAAACTTTATAATGTCAGATAGAAATTAGCTAGCGAATAATGAGGCTTCAAAGTCAAATATGCTATATGATGTCTATATAATTTCGATCGAACTAATGATAGTTCTATCGAAATTATATACACATAATAGTGGGTAGACGATCTCCGTGCAGTGGCCGGCCAGTGTTGGATGCAAGTGGCAAGGGATTGGCCGCCATAGTTTTCATTGAGGAATGCCTACATTCAGCAGTGGACGGATAGATGCTGATGATGAATATCTATCTATCTATATGATCTATCTATCTAGATAGATACATTAACAGTAGGAGGTCTATAGATATTATATTAGTAATTAGATAGATGGATAGATCTAAATTGGATATAATGTATGGCATGAATTCAAATGCTATTACTGGCTATTTAAAACGAAATGGCGCACATAGTGATTTTTTAAATTTATATGTTGATTCATAGATATAAATCATATTTTATAGTTTTGAGGTTTATATAATCAAGAAGCGCCCTTTACAAACAATAATTCGTTGGAGTGAGGATGATTAAGATGAATCTAGTAGACTAGATAGTCTACTAGAGTAGATGGAACAAGTCTTTAGTAAAATAAGATCTTCATGATAAAACAGCGACATCTACTTAATTATTATATATATTTGAAACTTTAATCTTTTATTATTTGTCGTGGTCTTATAAAATACAAAAGTAAAGCATTCAATAATAGTTCACTTTTATGTACAAACATGGAGGCGGGAAATAGTTTGTCATCGAGCATATAACCGGAATAGAGCGGTAATGTTGTTTTGTATGAAAATAAATTCCGACATTTGTGCTGCGAAGCTGCGTTGGTTCTGCGGTTTGATTGGCCGAATGATGACAGATCACTGGTTGGTTGAATTGCTATTACAATTCAATTTATTCATTTAAGACTAAATATTATGTTACTTATAAAGATCTTAAAACTATGTTAGTAGGTACTATTGCGTCATTTCACATTATATTTTATCATGAGTGTAGACTCATTATAATTATATTTGTTAAATAAAATCAGCCGTTCTAATCACATGAAGTCGGATGAATTTCTAGCACGGTGGACTGGTGTCTTTCTTACATTACTCTAAGTTAGGTTCACCAGGAAGAAAAAGGGCACTAGTAATCAATTTGTCTGTAGTAGTAGCGTAGTTTTTAATATTATGGCATAAAAATAAGGTTTTTGCTCTCATAATGATGATATGATAATGATCCAACCTTTTCCTTCACTACTAGACTTGAGTCTTGACCCCTAATTTATTTTTGAATCTTCCGGTAAATTTCTTTTGTTATAGGGAATATGTTGTTAATGAAATAACATGGTAAATATTTATTTGGACATTTATTAATTTCATAGACACTTATGAGCCAAATCATGTTCAGATTGAAAGTACATATTTTAACAACAACACTACATACTTTAATTATCAATGTTAACATGATATACAACATTTATTACTTACAATAAAAATTAAAATGTTATAAAAACAATTTTTTTACATAACATTCCAACTCAAAATAACTTTAGTATAAAGAAGTAATTTGAATAATATTCCATATCTTTTGTTTATGAGAACACTGCAAACATTTTATTAACACGACACTTATGTACCTACGCATTTATTAATATTGTAGGAAAATACAACTCAAAGAAGTCTGTTTAAGTATGCATCGTTTGATAATGACACATCTACTATGTACGAGAATTGCCAAGAAAAGAAAAAAAAAAACAAATTTTCATATGCATCGTATTACGCTAATAAATAATAAAAAAATTGTCTATATATATATATATATATATATACACACACGAAGTTCTTACGATCTTGATCAGGTCAAGATGTTTAATTTTTGATTATTTTTTAACATTGACTACAATTCTTAACACTATTAGCTTAAAGCTAAAATATTTCATTAGACATCAATAATATAGTTAACATTTTAAATAGAGATTAGTAAATAACAATAATACATATTTTTCTTTGATTATTAGTTGTTCCAAAACGTTAGTCTTATAATTTATATAAAAAAATATTTATATTTTGTATACTTAAATATTTTCTTCAGTCAAAAAAGTTATAAAAGTTTTATAGTCTTAAAATTTTGTTTGTATACATTAGAAAGTGGACATAATATTGGATTGGATATACAATTACAAATATTAACATATGTTACATAAGTACAAAATATATACCTACTTAGTATAACATTATAGAGGTTACTAAATCTATAGTTAAACGGGCAAAACCATGGACGAATGTACATGTACTTAAATGTATTTTTAAAGTTCTCAATCTTTTTTATCAACAGTTTACGTTCAGAATAAGTTCTCTTGATTGTTATAAATCTAAATATAATTTGTAATAAAACTATTTTATGTAAACAGCATTTCAAAATATCCCATTACTTTTCAACTATCATAAGCCCCGGTTTTTCCAGTCTTCAAACTTTATAGTATATATTTTTACATTGATTAAATTGTTTAATAATATAATAAATAACGTAAATAAAATATCACTTTCATACAATCATACTCTTACAAAATATATATTTTTGCCTACTTGTAAAAATAATTCACTATCATATAATCTGTTGATGATTTTTTATCAAATTTGATGAATATATTGATGACGATGATTTTTTTTTACTAACGAAGTGTGAAGGGATTGAGGTACTGAGGAGACTTGAGCAGAACAGCGCTCAAGTTAAAGCTTATTGAAGCCATGGATTTTGTTGAACATTAAGAATACTTCCAACATCATACTTTATGGGTCTATAATATCATCAATGGCATTTGTACAATTTAATTAAAGCTTTTATTTGAAATCTACTTTATATTGTTAAATGAATGACAAGAAACTTAAGTATGTCATACAACCGGACGGCTCATATCTCACATTCGTGAACACACGTACTATATTTTCATGAAGTTAGGAAATAAGTTAATATTATGTCTTATGTATATTTATATTATGTATATGTATATTTTGTAGTTTCTTCTGCCTTCTACTTCTTCTTGTATAATGACTCCCGCGAGGATTTGCCAATGTCAGAGTGAGTCTTTGGTTTTATGTTTACTAGAGGGTAAATGCTTTGCTAAGAATGTCGGTGTTAAGAGAGTACAAGGGCTAAATATTTATATTAGGTCTTTACCTATGAAATTGCCGTTTTGTATGAAAAAAATTCGTAACGAATTTTTTTCATGTATTTTTTATTTGTATTAATCGAAGTAATCACCCATGCAATCAATGCATCTTTGCCAACGCCGTGGCAGTTTATTGATGCCCTTCTTAAAGAAATCAGCTGGACGGGAGACAAATTCTTCAAAGGCATTATGTACTGCCTAAATAATTGCCTGGTATTGAATTTTTTCCGCCAAGAAGTTATCCAAATTCTGGAAAAAGTAGTAGTCTGTAGGCGCAAGGTCTGGTGAGTAGGGCGGATGACGGAGATCTTCCAACCCCAGTTCTTGCAACTTGGAGACCGTCTGCTGTGCAGTATGAGATCGCGCGTTGTCGTGCAGGAGCAGCGGAGACGAGCGATTCACCAATGCTGGTTGGAGATGTGCCAGCTTCTTCATCATTGTGTTCAGTTCTTCATAGTACACATCTGCAGTAATGCTCACCCCGTTTGGTAAGAAGCTGTGATGAATCACTCCGGCGCTAGACCACCAAACAGTGACCATCACTTTTCTAGGGGTAAGGTTTCGTTTAG
This sequence comes from Helleia helle, assembly GCA_963853865.1. Taxonomy (NCBI): domain Eukaryota; kingdom Metazoa; phylum Arthropoda; class Insecta; order Lepidoptera; family Lycaenidae; genus Helleia; species Helleia helle. Next base: position 17,699,209 of record OY971420.1, read on the forward strand.
GGCATTGTTTAGATGCAGATGTAGGATCTAACTAACTTGCTGAGCGCTTGCGGTTATCAAACAGAATCCATTTCTCATCGCAGGTAACAATGCGGTTCAAAATTCCTTCATTTGTGTGTGTTGAGCAGTGCAAGGCACGTCTCGACGCGTACTTCGCGCTGGCGATCGTTGAGTTCGTGGGGCACCCATTTGTCCAAGCTTTTTTACCTTGCCAATTTGACGCAAATGGAAACGGAAGCGAGCAAACCAATAATAGGTGGTGCATTGGTTTGTGGTGTTAGCTAGAGCTAACACTACAAACTATTAATAATAATGACAGGCTTTCACTATTGAATTACCTAAAACAAACACATACACATACTTGTTAATTTGTTAGACAGAATCACATTACAATTTAATATTATTAGTTAGAAAAAAGAACATAAAATATATGTAAAATAAAAGGAGTATGTACATATGATAAAATAGATTTAAAATTACATGGCCGTGGTATAGAGGGGGGAAGAAGGTCATAGAGAGAGAAATGGTTCTTTGGGCAACAGAAAAATCAAAAATCAAAAAACAGAAAAATATCCTTCATCAATCCCACACTCACAAAAGAGTTGTCCCTGATTCTAATCTTTGCAAGAACGTCAGGAGTGCAGGAATGTCCAAGTCTAAGGCGGCAAATTGTGGAACAGACAGACGGGTTTGTAGGCTTGGCGGTATTTGAAAAACCAAGGTCTTTACGGGATATAGTCTTGGATATCCGCATAATGTTTGCCACAGGTACTGCTTGACTGAGACCAATGGTTATTCCATTTAGTCATCATGTGAGACTTTGCAATTGGGATAAGATCCTGGTTATAAATTTTAAATTGGCTAAGACTAGATATTGTAGCTTCTTTAGCATATGCATCTGCACTTTCATTACCTGAAATACCACTATGTCCAGGAATCCATGCAAGCATAACCTGAATGTTTTGTGAATGGCATTTAAAAAGTAGCTGTCTTATTTTTAGGATGAAAGAAAATTTGTTTTTAGACCGAAACGGATTAGACAAAATAGCTTCAAGGGCACTTTTGGAGTCTGAAAGTATAGTCTGAACTATGTGATTCTATAAAAGAAAGTGCCTCTAAAATAGCTATTGATTCCCCAGTAGAAACCGAAGATATATCAGGTAATTTAAAGTTTAAAATCACATTTACTCTAGGAATCCAGACAAGAAAGACACTACAACACAGCTATGAACAGAAAATTTTTATGCATCCGTAAAAATAAGTAGCCAGTCCTTAAAGTGTTAATTTATAATTTGGTTAAAATGAATGTTAGCCATGGGGGAGCCTTTATCAATGGAAAAGTTAAGGATAATTTTAGGAGAGAATATAAGAGATTTAAAAGGAGTCTCAAAAAGGGGATTAAGACGGCTTTGGACGATAGGAAAAGGGAGACTACTTAGTTTTTGGTAGCTGATTACGAGACATGGGGAATCTTTGTGCAACCAATAGTTAGAGGAAGACAGGAGTTGTGTCAGAGAATGAAGTTTACTAATAAGTGGGTGATAGCGAGATTGAAAGACTTTAAAAAAGGAATCTATCAGTAGATATTGTCTTCGGAATTGAAGAGGAGGATCAACACATTCAACTTGGAGAGCATTAACCGGAGAAGATTTCATAGCGCCTATGATGATTCTTAATGATTTGGACTGGATTTTGTCTAATGACTTTAAAGGTAATTTGTTACAAGGTTCTAAGAGGAAAGATCCATAGTGTAAATGACCACGGACAAGGGAGTTATAAAGTAGCTTCTAGGTGTAAGGATGAGAGCCCCACCACACTCTAGAAAGGGACCGCAGGCTATTTATGTTTTTTTTTCACATTTTTTATTTATTTGACTAATATGATGAATACCTGTCATCTTTGAATCTAGATAAACACCCAAAAACTTCACACTATATTTAAACGGGAAAACTTAATGGTTACTAGTAATTATGATGTCAGTAGCAAGTCTGGAGCGAGAAAAAACCTTTTTTTAATAGAGATAGATAACCCATGGGTATTTAACCAATTATTCAAATAGGTAATGGCAGAGTTAAGTCGGGATGTGCATTCATTTATATATTTAGAGGAAATATATAATGACAAGTCATCCGCATATTGAAGGACATCACAAAAACAACTAACACACAGTTCCAAGTCATGTGTATATAAACTGTAAAGGATAGGGCTCAAAACAGATCCTTGAGGAAGACCTTTCCACACCAATCTTGGTTGGGAAAGAAGAATCTTTTGTAGATATAATAATAGAGCGGGAAGAAAGGAAATTGCAGATTAATTTCATCTGCAATTTCCTCATCCTCACAGGGATACTCAGATTTAGCATTTTATGATAGTTAATAGAATCTGGCGTTACTTTCGGAAATCCATTATATAAGATATTAAATCATATTTTATAATATAATTTAATATCTGAAGGTGAAGGTCGTTTTATATCCGTATCCTATACTATATTGGGTTCAGGTATATACATAGACAAAAACGTAATGTTTAAAATACGGACAGCTACAATATTAATAAAATGACTGTGTGGGGGAATGGAAAAAGAAGAATATTTACAGTTGCTAAAGACCAGTATGGCTGCTCCAGCTTTACCATCACTCCTGTCGTCCCGGAGGCATACATAGCCCGGGACTCTAAAGCGAGAACCAGGTCTTAACCATCTCTCCTGAACAACAAGAATTAATGGAGTATGTTTTTAATTAAATATAATATTATGTCATGGCATTTTGTTTTTCACGCTACGACAGTTCCACTGTAGGATGATGTGCTCCATTGTTGGGGATGAGGTTTACCAGCTGAGTCAAGTTTTTCAGAATATTGTTCGGTAGCCCGGAGTCGCTAAATCGGGAAATTATATATAGATATTAATAAGAAGAGAAGTGAGAAGTTCGAGACCATTATCATTAGGAGAGATGGAATCACTTGGGAAGGCACACCCATTAGGAGATTCAGAAACAGGTGTCTCTACAATCTCCCTGTGAGCATGATCATAGCCAGGAGTGATAGGGGGAGAGGGGCGACGAGTAGTAAAAACTGTTTTTTTATAGGAAACTGTGGTTGGAGAAGGAGTATTCTGTCTATTGGTAGAGGAAGAAGGAAATGAGGAAGAGATTCTTGTAGGGTCAGCAGATCGCCTTACGTGAGGAAATCTGGCAGAGGCTTCGAGGTAGGAAATGCTTTCTTGAGACATGATTAATTTAATGGACTTCTGCCTAAAGTGTTCCAGGCAAGAAGTATCATTTGCTGAATGTGAACCGGAACAGTAAAGACATGTAGGAGAAGTTACAGTACATGTTTCCCCTTCAGGTATTTGGGAGCATTTATAGCATCTGGGTTTCGACACTGTGCTTTAACATGTCCAAATCTGCAGCACTTGTTACATTTGATTGTAGGTAATAGATAAGTCTCAACTGGAAGAGAGGAGAAGAAACAGAAAATACGGGATGGGAGCTTTTGACCGGTAAAACTGAGTACAACAGATTGGGAGGGAATGCAAGTAGGCGAACCATCATTAACCGCTTTCCGGCGCAGTCTCCTAGCTTTAACCACCTTACCATATCCGGGGGTAACCTCGAGGTTGGACACAAATTCTTCCATAGACCAATCTACTGGGACATCTCGAACGATGCCCATACGAGATACACTGTAAGATGGTATCAGTGCAAAAAATCCAGCCGCTCCAAGGGCGGGATGATCAAGGTAGGAATTTGCATGTTCTGCTGTTTAAAACTCAATAGAAATAAGGTTTCTGCCTATTCGCTTTATGCCATCCATAACTATGTTTTTGATATTGTTTTTAAATAAAAAGTGGCCAAACTGTATAGGACGAAGAACCGTTCCGCTATTGGTTTCAGACTCGGGTTTGGTGACATGAACAACAAATGGTGCAACATCATCTGAGGAATATAACCTCTTGTCGTTTTGGAAGTCAGGGCTAGTGTAGGTCAGTTGAATTGAGGGAAATCCCTCAATTCACCCCACCACATTAACCACTAACCTTTTAGTATGAACGGTATCAGAAGGATCATTCATGAGTCTCTTTCTATTATGAGTTTTGTTACCCCCACCAGGGTCCGGCGGGTCGGTATTCATTTTAAAATTTACTATAAAAATTACTTACAACGCACACTAAACAACAGAAACAGATATGTACTGAATAAAGCTTTCTATATTTAAATAATTCAATTCAAGTGGAAATAGCCGTAAAATTTAAGAAAAAATACTAAAACTTAAAAAAAAAACCGCTTCTAACTGACACTTAACAAAAAGCCACTTAAAAAAAATAATGTCTTACTTAGGTTGTACGTATGTGATTTAGTTTGGCGTGGATACGCAAGTTCAACCTCGCGTCTAGAATGTATCCCGAGTATTTGCGTCTGAAATGAATCATAGAATATTAATTAGTTTACAATAAAAACATAAGTGATTTCCTTAGATAAGTCAAAAATGACTTTATTGGAAACCTTCGCAGTCTCACCATCCACCCTATTATCAGACAAACTGCATTATATTATATTTTGAATAACCTACATTTAAACTTTTCAAAACGGCATGACAATAAAACATTCCAAACTTTATTCATTAGTTACAAGTGCATCTTCTAATGCGACAAGAATATTTATAGGAAAACTAGCTGTTGCCCGCAGCTTCGCCCGCGTTAACTTAAAATTTGAGGGGTTGACCACCCTTATCACTTAGGGGTATGAAAAATAGATAGTAGCCGATTCTCAGACCTACTACAGAATACGCATATAAAATCGGTAAAGCCGTTTCGGAGGAGTACGGTAACAAACATTGTGACATGGAAATTTTATATATTAAATATAGATTAGATAAAATACTTGTACCTCGGTATTTTTTATTACACAAATCGTGTTAATAAGAAATCTCTTCATGAGGTACGTAGTTTCTCTCACAATATGTCCTGTATTTCTTAGACACCAGTTTGATGGTGACCACAGTTAAAAAGACAGCTTCAAGCCTGGCCTACGTATATGAATGTAATATACTTCTATCTGGAGGGATGCGCTGTGCCGCGCTCCCGGCATATTAATGTATTAATGGCAATACTTATGTATTTCGTGAAACAACTTTGCTCTGTTTCTTGGTCAGACAATATCTTATGTCTCCAGATAGACAACACTAATGAACGGCTAGTTTGAGGTGAATTCGTTTATCTTCATGGGCCACGCTGTCCGCTTACCATCAGCCTATCCAACTAACATACATAAAGGGCAGTACCTATAGGCTATACTCAGTTCAAAAGTGAGGTCTAAATACATACCGAGCATCGTGCAGCAGGCTCGCAGCCAATGCCCGATCACCGAGCTCATAGTGACATAGCGCGGCTTCCACAAGGGAGTACGGTACCAAGTAGCTGTCTTTTAGCTGGTCCTTAATCCTGTAGAAAAAATAATTGAATACCATTTATTTTAATATTGAATATTATTTATTTACTATGTATGTATTAAATATGCAGTAAGTAAATCTAATCGTCTTCATGGGAATACGATCTCCGCGCGGTGGTCGGTCCGTGTTGGATGCGAGTGGCGTCTTGGCGTTCATTCAAGGAGGCCTATGTTCAGCAGTGGAAGGATAGAGGCTGATGATGATGATGATGATGATGATGAAATCTATTAAGAATGATGTGCTTTACGCGCTTGCTTGCGTGCGTATCATCTACTTGAGACCTTAGAACTAGACGTTCAATTCAATTTTCAATTTTCACAGTTTTTAATGAGTGTTTCTTTTAATCCGAGAGGTTTTGTGTACTTGGTTTTTTTATTTCATATTTTTTGTAAAGACTAGTTTATTTTTTTATTTTTGCTATACGTGTATATAGTTAGACGTGTACTTGGCGCGACATTTTACAGTGAAACTGTTTTTTGTGGGATATCTCTTTTTTTTGTAAAGCATATATTAATTAACATAATTACATTTCAAATATTTTAATATTTTAAATGTTTATACTTCTTGAGTAATTCATTTCAAATACTTTAAAATTTTAAACTTAAACTTCTTAAGTAATTCATCAAAATTTTTGTTCTTAAATTTTCTCAAATAATTTAATAATAAAAGAGGTTAGTACTATTACAATACTTTTACTTTAAATGACGCTTGTGACTGACCAGTGACCAATGCAACATCGTCATATTTTTTTAAATGTTATTTTGATTTTCAAAATTAACATAGAGCATGCGTTCCTGTTATTCCTCCTGTTTAAATATTAAGAGTGTAAAAGGGAAAGTAAGATTCCAGATGGCGCAACATGCAACTTGACCGGCTGTTCAAATCAATAATTAAATTAAAGTAAATTATTATATTTTCTTATTAGTAAATCATGTAATAATAAGCTCAAATATGTAATTAAAAAATTTAATATTTTTTGTTCTTGTCCAATATATGATTTATTATTATTTACCCTGAATTTATTAAGTTATAGTTGCACACTGCCATGCCTTCAGAATAAAAAAAAAATCAAAACTTTAGATGTATTACTTTCTTTATTGTTTTCTTAAGAATAATTCAAATCCAACTCCATACGAAGAAAGTCATAAATTTACTTGATACCAATGTACTTATTATTATGTTTATTGTCCTTTAAGGCCTTTAAATATTCTCCTTTCCAGAAGCTAAAAAAATGTAAAATAGTAAGGAAATAACTTCAAATGAAAATAATTAAAATTAAGAAATACTACACACATACTGTCTCGCAATTTTTGTTTACAACCAGCTCTTTTCCGCTTAGTTTTTTTATTGCACGGTCTGTTACAATGGGAAAACAAATTGTATAGACAATAATAAAAGTATGACAAGTCAGAAATTTGAAGTAAAATTACTTACATAATATCATAATCAATACTGAAATTATATTGTCTGTCTCTATTTGATTATTGGAACAAATATAAGTCATCAACATATAATGCTATAACAATTTTTACATCATTATTCATTTTTGTAAAAACACATGGCTCTATACGACTCCTTTTGAAACCTAACTCACATAAATATTGCTCCACTCTCTAATACCATGATCTAGATGACTGCTTTAAACCATAAATTACTTTGTTTAACAATCTTATTCTTATTTGAATCACAATTAATAACTAGTTGAACCTTATAAATGTCCTCTTTAAGAAAACCATTTAAGAATGCTGTTTTAACATCTAAATGAGTGACATCTAAATTTAACTGAACAGATAGTGCGAACAATAATTTCAAAGTAGAATGTCTGACATCTGGTGAGAAAGTCTATTCATAATCAATACCAGGCCTCTGTGTAACCTTGTGCCCTTAGCCACTAAACATGCTCTGTAACATAATTATCACAATTTAATTTCCTTTTATATACCCACTTGCACTGTACTAAAGTTTAATCAAGGTAGGTAATATATATAATAAAGGTAATTCACTCACAGGAACCCATACATCATTTTCTTCAAAAGCTTGCATGCAGCTTTTCCTCTATTGCCTCAATCCACTTGTCTCTTTCTGGGCTCTCCAGTGCTTCATGGACACAGACTGGATCATTAGTAACATTTGGACTCAACGTTGTACATAGATTTGGAAATCTATATCGCTCTGGCAGCTTTTTTATTCACTTAATTTGGGTCCCCCTTTACTAAAAGTATATGATACTGGTTCCTCATTTTCTTCTTCAGATTGCTGTCTGTGTATGATATTCCCGTAACTGCTCTATCTTTCATTTTATTCTGGTCATTTATATTCAAATGGCCAATCTCCTATGACACTCTTCACTAATTACTGTTGAAGTAGGAGTAAAAAAACATTGTATATGTTCCATGACCAACTTATAAACACCATCTTCTTGGTTTGCTACAGCCACCAAACTGTTTTTTCTATTGTAAACATAACAGCATTTCTCCTTTAACTCCACATTGTTTCCATTCTTGATAAGTTGACTAATATTATACTAATATAGAGTATAGCAAAAATTTAATACCAATTTAATTGGTAGGAGATGAAGTCAAGAAACAAACTCCAGCGGCATTTATTATGCGGTTATGTCTAATATTTTTTAGAGTTTTGACCGAATAAAATCGGTTGAAACTAAATAAAAAAATAAATTAAAATCACATTAAAGCACCACAATTACATAGATAGAGATAGTACATCTCACTTTGTTAAATAATTTTGTTATTTCTCGAAAAATAATTAGACTGTATTGTCATTTTTCTTTCCAATTGGCATTTTCTGTTGGAACCGGCTAAGACCTGAGGCCATGCTGCCATATCTGTTGTGTTAACAAAAATATCTTGTCTGTGCTTTGGAGAAACGGCGGAAAATGCCAAAAAGCGCGGCTCTGCCCCTCTAGCACCCATCAATCAACTATCACTTCCCATTCTATTCACCCAGAACAGTTCACCATAATATTCGCCAACGAATCACATTATAGAACCATCAGAACAGTCCTACAATAGAAAACCACTCCAGAACAGTTCTCCACAATATTCGTCAACCAATCACAATATATACAGTTTTTAAAACAAACACTAGTAAATAACTCAGAATGAACAAAACACAAAATAACAATTAATTAACGGGAAACTGGGAAGAAACGAAGAAGATTGAGCTCTTAACAGAAACGAATAAATGAAACAAAAGACGTTTATCAAATAAAAAATACGACAGAAAAAATAAATAAAAACAAGCTATAGAGAATACAAGAAAAAAAACGAAATACTTAATTTTTAATACAACACCGTATATTGATAACGATAGGCAGCATGGCCTCTAGCCTTTGCCTGTTCCGATAGGATAAAACTAAAAAACAAGCAACTTGTCAAAACTCAAAATTCTCACTGTAACGTCATATAAAATATTTTCTCTGAACCTCTTTAATCGCAAAACGGCGCAAGCAATAATTTTCATGTTTGAAATGTATTAAATAATTGCTGAGACCCAATAATTTTTTGTAATATGTGTAAAATTCGTAAAAAGAAACTTATTAAAAATAGTGTGAAGTCTTAGTGTTTTGGCAATAATAACAAAATAAAGCCCCAATTTTTTTTTTGTTTTGGAGGTTATGTTTACATATGTCTCGAGAATATATACACAGTGCCTCACGCCAAACTACTTGGATGTGTTCTTGGCGCTAGACACTAACGTGTCTCCTGATAAACGTGGACACTTTAAAATATCTCTCTTAAATAATAATATGGACGCTTTTACACCACGTCAATCTGCTCCCGTGGTAAGTTCTCAAAGAACTTGTGTTACGGTACCAGACAATGGAAATATATTTAATACTTAATATACTATATATGACCCAGTAACACAGAAAACTTTTCTGGTCCCTGGCGGGATTCGACCCCGCTACCTCTATATATCCTTAAGGCATGAGGAAAACACTTATATTTAAAAGGCCGGCAACGTAAACGATATACCCTTATATCGTTTACGTTGCAACTAACTTCATCTTCATCATTCACTTTACAACATAGAATACCGACTGTCCGCACAACCCATTTCTATAAAAAAAAACGTAGCGGAAGCGCTCAATACCCAAGCTATATGACTATCGCTTGTAAAGGTACATCCAACAGTGGATGGAGAAAGGTTGATGATGAGAATGAAATATAACTAACGGTGCTTGTCCTGCTCCCGGCTGCATGTATACCGCCATCTTAATTGTTTCATCCGTCAATATAAAATATATATATATCCCTAAAATATGAAAAAAAACTTACTTGATGACAGCATCCAAGTTCCTTAAGGCCAGTCGAGATAGGTGCATGGCCCCGAGGAGGGACCCCCGCAGGAAGCGAACCAAAGCTCTGTCCTCTATGTCGTATATATTTTGCCGCTGGGATGTATTTATTTCCATCTTATCGAAGGTTTTATCGATCATCTGAGAATAAAAATTTTGAAATATGCATTTGTTGCCCCGTGTCCGAGACTTCGCACTTGTTTTATTTACTTATTAAAATACTTCTAGGTACATAAGGGCTTGGGAGGCCATTATGGTATGAAGCGGCTAACATTCTGGCTCGGTTTCCATCTCTGATACACTTGCAGGCAAGGCTAGAGTTTACGATGAAATTAATATTTTTCAGCAAACTGGTGAGAGGGATGAAGGCAACAACGTTGTTATCATTAGGCGGAGGGCACGGCAGAAGCATCCAAAAAAGAGTTGTTGCGGCTATCCTGCCCAATTTTAATGCCTGGATGACAAGAAGTAGAGGTAGAGTTACCTATCGATTGACTCAGGTACTGACCGGACATGGCTGCTTTGGTGAGTACCTTAACTGGATAGGCAAAGAGCCTACAGCACAATACCATCACTGTGAAAGCGATCAGGATACTGCGCAGCACATGCTCTAGGTGTGTCCAACGTTTCACTCCGAGCGACAGGTTCTAATTAGTCACGTTGGACCCGATCTTTCTTTATCAATCTTAATTTCAGAAATGCTGAAGAGTTGCGAGGCGTGGAACACCACGGTTTTGCGAGAGCGTTCTTTCATAGAAAGAAGCTGCAGAGCGTGATCGTGAGCGGACTGATCCCACTCGAATGCGCAGGCGAAGGAATTTATAAATATATATATATATATATATATATATATATATATGTATACGAGGGCTAATAGCGGACGGAGTTGGGGCTCCGTTTCGCCTAATTCTACTAGCAAGCATAGATGTGGTGGATTTAAAACAGTCTGTTAAGACCTGAATAGACTGGGATGTGCATTGAAATCGCAAATGGGAAGCTCTGGTGAATTGCCTTCGAAGATCCCAGAGCTTCTCAAATTATGCAGAGGTAGACCAACGGTTGGTTTTTGAGTGGGTAAAAATCTCCAAATATCTTAGGCTCTTCCCCTAAGAGAATCTAGATGATCTTCTAGAAAATTTTCCCCGCGAAAGAAAAGGTACATTTTTTCGGGATAAAAATTATTTTTGTGCTTCACTGATCCAGATCTATTTATCTGTGTCCTTTCACACCCGATGTTGGATGGTTCAGAGTTCCGACTTTGAGCAAAAAACATTAATTCTACCATCCATTTATTATCATATGAACCGACGGCGAAGGTTAGCCGACTTAGATGTAGGGGGGACGATGATGTCTTGGTGTTTATTGCAAGGCCTAGATATGTTACGCAGTGGACGATATAAAACTAAAAAGTATTTTTATTACCTGGAGGAGTTTATCAGAGTAGTGCGTGTCCTGAGCCAAAGCCGGGAACATGTTCCATAGGTACATCATCTCGACGCCGGGTAATACGAGATAGCCGCGCTCGACAAAGCGGCGGCAGCGGCGGGAAACAAATTTCTCCATCGGGACTGAACGGCCCATTATGCGCTGTTTGTGCCTTGGAGCGCTCCTGTGTAATATATATTGTAAAAGCCTTGACATATTTATAGACCTTATAAAGCATTTTCCTCTGTCTCTATCCCAATTATCTTGACTTAACTCGAAAAGATAGAAATCAGAGGCACTCCTTTAAAATGACTAAAATTATTTAAAACTGCTAATGACTAGGCTAACTGATAATGTCGAAATATCGAGCTCCGCGAAATAAAAGTGAAAAACATGGCAAATGTCCCGTTTTAAATAATTTTAGTAATGAAAATAACAATGTCAACTTAAAATCCTTTAAAAATATTTAAAGGCCGCGTATTAAACAGAACCCAAATGGTTAAGTAAGATCGACTGATGAGTGCCTGTGATATAAGTGAGAATGCAAAATTGCTATCTTTTGGCGTTCCTCATAATATACAGGCTATGTATGACGGTATCACACAGAGTAACGCGCCTTACTAAAATCAATGTAGTTTAAAGACAAAAGATTCACTACCTACAGACCTTGCACAATGTAAGTACTTTACTTAGTGTTGAATACAAAATACTGAAAAACACAAATTGGTGCCATACAGTTATTATATTAGGACCAAACTAAAGCGTAAAAGAAACTTACCTATAAAATTCCGCGTACTAAAACTACGTCCCCACTTCCCATGCAAACATTATACCTAACATAATAATAAATAACATTCTAAATTGTAGAACATAAGAAACAAACAAACATAATTTTTAAACACACACGCACACACACACCACAAACTTATTACAAAAAAAAAAATATATGAAAGAAATAAAGAAAAATATTTAAAAAAACCGTTTTGTAACTGTAATTTTGGAAAAACTGAGAAAAACTAACTTGCCCACTCGTCCTTAGGGTTCACTTCGATGGCCTTTTGAAACGTCCTTCCTCGGTGTCCAAAAAAAGTTTTCCTCCCCAAAGTTTTTCTTTTATTTTCAAGAATAAATAAAAATCGCAAGATGTGAGGTCAGGGATATACATACGGCTGGTGACCCAGTAATACCACGCTTTCGTTGTCAAATTATCTATTGTTTTTCTTGGCGGTGTGTTGTCGTGGTGAAGGAGGATCCTACTGTGAGGTCGTTTCTGCCAAACATTATCCAAGACAAGTGGCAAACAATTATTAGTGTACCACTCTATAACTGACAACTTGTTTTAGTACCTCTAAAATATTTGGTGCCTGTTACCCGTCCTTTCGAAGAATAACGCCACCAACTTTCTTTCCACGCTTCGATCTCTTTCACTTTTGTTGGCATCTCCTCTGAACACCTACGTAGACTGTCTTTTAGTTTCAGATTCATAACAGTAAATCCAGTTTGTCCACGTCGCTAAATGTCCACGGAGAATTTCGGCACTTAATGAGTCAAGAGTATATACCGACCTAAGCTTATCCGAATCTGCTGATAGGTTACTCTTTTGTCAGTCTCTTACATACGCAGCACAACAATGACGCTATAAAATAACAAAACCCATTTTGTCGTTTATGTCCTTTAGTTATAAGCTCGCGCGCGTATAGAGATACTCGCGCCGCCCAGAACGCTCAGTCCCTTCTGGCGCGTGTCCGGTATTAGAATTATTGTTTAACAATGCTTCGCCTTAAACTCAATAAACCTTACAAATAGTTGTAAAAAGTAGCACGAGATGGGGCGTCCATGTGAAAGGCCTATCATAACCTTCTCGTTGACTTAATAATGACATCGAAAGTCATAAAAAATCATTATACAAAAATTTTCTTTCTTTCTTTTGATTCTGACTTTCAATTTGCCGCCAAATAGACTCGCACGTGGCCGGTTTTTTATTATATCGTTTACAAGTGGCCAGTTCTAAGAATTTTCAGTGTCGCCCTCGTAACTTTTTCAACGCTGGGGTTTCTCAGGGATCAGTTCATGAACCTTTGCTGTTAAGTTGTACTAAGGTTTGGCGTTCATTGAAGGAAGCAGTGCACGGATAAATGTTGATAATGGTGATGATGACGATGATAAGAGCATAAACCACGTTCTCAATCTGACGAATGCGATGCATTAGTTTCAGAATATGTCCCAAGCATTCTAAGTTTCGTCCTGTCTCACCCGTGTCCAAACCAAATTGGACGCAAAACAAATAACGATTAGATTTTACTTAGAATAAATTTTGCATGTAATATAACATTGCGTGACATAACTTGTCGGAATACCAGATTACAGTTAAAAGTATGTTAAATGATAGTCAAGTGTCTCCTATAATTCTAAACGTGACACATGTAGTAATTTACAGTCACGTTGCAAAATATACAGCAAAAGTTTGATTTTGATAGTGAAGCGTGGATGACTTCAATACCTACTAATACATGCATACCAAACATACTATACAAGTCTACAAATATTGATTCCGTCTCATTCAAAATTTGTAATATTGATATTGATTTAAGGCGTAAATGTAAAAAAAAAAAAAAAATAGATAAAAAAAAATGTAGTTTTAATATATTATTTTTTCACGTATAAAACATACTTTTGTCGTTACTTCAGGTATACTGTACTGATTTTGCGCCACGTATCCGTTTGCTACGTTTCCAAATGGACAGGACAGACAGAGTATTTAATACTGGCACCGAGACTTACTATCTAACAACCCAGGATTGATGCTTTCCAAGACGATTTCGGCTACAGCGACAAAACCTCTGACAAATAAGTATAAAAGAGTCAAATTTCATACGTTGATGGGCTCTCACATGGCTAGGATAGCCTATCTTGGCCCGGAAGGTACGTGATCAGCCAGTGCATGTGTGAAGACCATCAATATTAGAAGACGGTTTGCATTTGATGTATTTCCTCTTTGCGACTTCGATTTTTTCAAAGTCGAAAACATCCATCTTTTTGTTCTGAGTAAAAGATGTGCTTAGCTATCATCTCTTCTGGCATTTTAAAGAGGTGCCCACACAACGCAGTTGCCGTCGCATTAGGCAAGCTTCTATTCTGCAAACATGCGCGTAGAACATTCGTGTTTCTCACATTTTATATTCATTATGTGGCGGAGGCATTCTAAGTGGAATCTATCCAGGGTGCGAATATGGCGACGGTACAAGCACCATGTTTTAGCTGTATAAAGAATGTGCGGCAAAACAAAGGCCAAGTACAATTAGTTTCAGTTTTTAGTTTAAGGCGAATCATTGTTAAACAATCATTCTAATACCGGACACGCGCCACAAGGCACTGAGCGTCCTAAGCGGGGCGAGGTTCTTCATACGCTCGCGAGATTATAACTAAAGGATGTAAACGACGAAATGGTTTCTGTTATATTATAGCGTTAAAAACGATAATCGAAGAAATTCCTTCTATTAGTTTAAAGAACTAGACTCACCTACCAAGAAAGTTGAGAGGCTTAAACCGGTCCCGTTTGCCCATAAGATGTGAATCTCTTTTTAATAAGAGGTATGTTTGATATTTTTTCTCTGTTACAAAGTTACCCAATCATGTATTGGTAGCTAACAAAATAAGGTTTTTATCATGAACTATTAGGTCACCAAGCTATATTTTCATTAGTTTTAGAATTACTGAAATAAATTGAAATTATTGACGCCAACATTTCTAATGCGTCCTCTTAAAGAAGAGGGGGCAAATGGACTGTCGTTTCACCTGGTAGTAAGTGATAAGCGACATTCCAGACACCAACTACATCATTAGCAGCAGGTGCGTTGCCGGCCTTTCAAATCTGAGTATGCTCTTTTATTGAAGGTCTGTTTGCGACACTGACCGTTTACCATGGTTCGTCTGCACGTTTGCCTATTCAAGTAACACAATAGTACGTACGTAATCAAAATCGAGATAATGTTCGTCTCCTGGCTCGAGATGTCGCTAAGTTCCATGAGAATAGACGCCTGCAGGTACATGTATATGGTGGTGGACCACTTGCTGTCACGGACGAGCTTGGAAGCGAATTCCGAGGCGCAGCGCCATTTCATCATCATGCTAGAATAATTAAGTGTTTATATAATATTAATAATAATAATATCAACTCTGTCCCATGTCCCACTGCTGGGTACGGGTCTCCTCCTCGAAATCAGACGAGAAGGGGTTTGGGCCATAGTTCACCGATGCGTTGGTCCAATGCGGGTTGGTGAACTTCACACACCTTCAAAGACTTTTAATCTCATCAGGCATGCAGGTTTCCTCACGATGTTTCTTTCACCGGTGAGCAAGCGATGGTCTCATGTTCAGATGCACATAGAAATTTAGAAAAACCCATTTTTGTTCAGTAATTACGCATTTTCTATATAATTTAAAGGGACATTTTTAAATTTTTTAGGCGCGCTCAAACAATTAAATTCTCTTTAACTATTGCAATTTAAAAAATTGGGAAACATTTTAATTTACTCTTCGTCAAAAGGCACAACCCTAAAAGGCAAAGGCACTTCAGATGATCGCCAATGTCAAACACCTTGTGCGTTTATTTTGGTTTCTCTAAAATGTATATGAACCAGCCTATCTTCATTTGAATGTTATGCCGTAAGCCCGTATCAAATGTTACCAATCTGCTTATTTCGTCTACCTAACTGTAATTTTTTTTCCTTTAACGCTGGGAAATGCTCTGAGGCATCCCGCGGGGGAGTGGGTCTCCCTACGCGGGTATGTGGGACTCGCTGCGCCCGACAGCTGGTAAGTGGACGCAGCTCTACCCACTAAAACCCGGCGAGTGCCACCAATGCCGCCTATGGTGAGGTGCCCCGGATCTAGTAAACAAACAGGGCACCTCGACTGCTAGTCAGTCCCGCAAGGGACTGAAGCCACCGCCACAGAGGAGTTGTCCCGCACCACAAAACAACCCCTCCCAACGTCGGGACAGTACAATGGGGTGAGGTTCCCATCCTCGCCCCTTGCCCCCTACTATTTTGTCCCCTCTTCTTATAAGAGGGGTACAAAGAGCCCCCTCGGCCCAATTCGCTTCGCCCAAGGTGCAGCGGCTCACCCTAGGTTACTGTGCCCCACGGCCACGACAAGGCCTGAACCATGGTGGGGTACCTAACTGTAACTTATGTTAGTCCCAAGTGAACCGGTTTATGTTCATGGGCGACCCTCACCACTTAATATCATGTGGCTCGGCTACCCGTCTCCCCTAATTAACATAAAAATCTATTATTAAGCTACGCATGTAGTATGCGATAAGGGCTTGCATACGGGCTTTTTGGGCTGCAGCACAGGGCCCCGAGAATAAAAAAGGCCATATCCAGTTGAAAACATTATGAAAGATGTGAAAATAAAAAATATCGAAAAATATATTCCATATTGGCAATCCTCTCAGGATTGCCAATATGGAATATAATGATGAATTAACATCTTATTTTCTCGTTACTATAGAAATTAGTTTTTGTGTCTGTTATCCGTGTAGGGTGCGAGTGGCAAGGGATGGGCCGTCTTGAAGTTCATTGAAGGAGGCCTATGTTCAGCAGTAGACGGATAGAGGCTGATGATGATGATAGAAATTAGAGAATTCAAAATTACAATTAGTCAATAAAATGTGTGTGTCATAAATTCACCGTCCACCTCTGTTTATGGGCGACTTTGACCATTGGTAGTATTTTAAGTTGAATGGCTAATCCCGGAGGAACTCGTCATGTAAATGGGCGACGGTGAACACGAAACACCATAACTATCTTTACTAAGATAAAAGTATACTCACGTATTAGCCCACATGGTCTCCCAATAAGCGAGATGTTTGATCTGCTCCCACAAGTTGGGCGTGTTTGCCACGGCGTGGTAGGTGATGGCTGACTCCTGGATGAAGCCACTAAGGAGCTCATGGCGACCCTTGAAGAGCATGAACCAAGCGCTCCCTGGGAAGGCCTGGACAGACAATGTATAAAATATGTTGGATGAGAGCATCGAGCATGTAACCGGATGGAGTAGTCATGTGAGCCATATATTTCCGAAACTGGGCAGTGATTTGTCACTGACGTAATAGCCATTCACCCAACCAGTGATCTGTGTGTACGTCCTATCGGCCAATCGTCGATCAATGACCATCATTCGGCCAATCAAACCGCAGAACCAACGCAGCTTCGCAGCACAAATATGTCGACATTTGTTTTCATACAGAACACAACATTACCGCCCTATTCCGGTTATACGCTCCATTGATGGGAGTGTAGATGTGACGACCTCTTGGTGTTTATTAGATGAGGTCTATTTAGATGATGGATGATCTGAGTTTGATGATGATGATAATGATGTAGTGATCAAAAAGTCACATATAACTCTTTGTAAGAATCAAAACAGCTAATCAATTTATTTCCCGCTTGGTTATCACCATATCGCCATTTTTTTCTTAATACCACTGATCAGGATCAGAAAATAATAAGCGAATATACACTATATTCACTAATTATTTGTGTCTCAGATAACACATGGAGGAAATTTCAGTGAAATTGTACAGAGAAAATGAGTACTAGATACTCTTCTTCTATTTCACTACCATAACTCGTCTTCCAACTTCATAATTTTAAGAAACGCATAAAAAGGGTACTATTCTTCTCTTCTACCAGTTTCATTGTAAAATTTAAGTTGCACCGCACAAATAGGCAATTTTAGTCAAATTTTAATTACCCGAAGGTTGCTTGGAAGAAATCGCTTATTAGTGATAGTCTTCTTTTGTGTACGCATTTTATTTCTAAATTTGTTTTATTCTTTCATTATATTTATGTTATTTTGTTCGCACAATAAAGTATATGAATTCATTCAACTCATAGGTTTCGTTTCATTAAGGTACTTACAGTGAGACTAGATTTCAACACTTTCTGAACTACTTCCATGTCGGGGCGCAAGAAAGCGAAGTGTCCGATTACTAGATGGTAGGCGAGCAGGGTCATGCGGCACAACACAGACCGGAGACCGGGCAACTCGGATGCATTCAGCAGTTCTGCTAAACCATATTCCTATGACAAAAAAAAGTTAGTCAAATTTTTTTTGCCCTCCGCAAACGAGCAATCGATAATTTAGAAAACATTACGTACCTTGTTAGCGGTGAAGCCAACAATCTCCAGCAGAGTGATAATTTTGGGTGGTAACATAGCCACCATCACGTTAAAGGTAGCCACTCCGAGCTTCACTCCGCTAGAGAAATGCCACCTGGATAGGTCGTTTTCCCAGTGCTTTTTGTCAAGAAGCTTTAAGCAGTGCCTGTCGAGTTTTCAAATTATTACTTAAGAGTACTATTACAAACCGTGAACGCTCGCTTAATACCGCACCCGGCACGCTAGTGTGGGAGTACTAAAGTTCGTGAGTTCGTGAAACAATTTTGATACGTTACTTACGTGAATTGATAAGATTTATAGTCTGAATAGGATGACAGTTTTTTGCGCGCGAAAATTTCATGTACAGGTCGCACCTCACTCGCGCGCGACTGAGGAGCGAGCTGAATTGTCAATTGACGTAGAATATATAGTGTTTTAATTTATTTTATTGTAATTTTTTTTTATTATATTAACAAATAAAGATTAATGAAATGTATTCATAGTAGATCGAAGTTTTATGTCGTATTTTTTTATTTAGTATAATGTTGTTTATTTGGAACATAATTGACGCTAAATCCAGACATTTACGGCTTAAATTAGGTTTGCTTTAATTTTTTTTCCGTGAAAACTCGAGGCAATTAAAGAAATTCTTGAACTCCAATAAACAATAAAAACATTCAACTTATTTTTCAGTAATTTTAGCTTTTATTAGAATTGAATGTAACAATGTGAATTTGAGCGTCAAAGTTCCATCGTCGACGGTTTTTCTCGCAAATTGAGCTCGTAAATTATAAATATTAAATTACACGAAAAGAAAATTGAAAATGTGCAACTCCAACTTACAATAAAGAGAGTGGTACTATGGTTATTTTCATAATCAAATAATTAAAATATACTGTTGCTGAGAATTACAACGTCTTAAATAATAGGACTCTTTAACTGTTCATGTTTATAAATACATATACCAATTAGTTCAATATTGCTCACATTTTAATTTAAAAATATACGGCATGTTTTACTAACATGCGTTTTCACCAAAATGAAAGATTATGGTCTATGGATATTTTAGTATTACACAAATGTGTACAGTGTTGTTTGTGTGTCAAAGAAATTTTATTTAAATATTTTTTGTAATTTCGTTTAATTTTCTTACCTTTCAATTTACAGGTTGTTTTATAACTTATAGAAAATGCTGTGCAGAAGTGGATAGTGAAGTTTTAATCACATAACTTATTACTATCCTACATAACTTATTCCGACTATCACTTACTTGTAGCAAGAGAAGGATGACTTGATGCGCATGGAGGCACGAACGAGGCCGCCCATGTCCTCACACTCGATGGCCCCGAGGCAGGCGGCGATCAGCTGGCATTCGGCGTTTACGAGCTCGGCGTGTGCTTGCAGATCGGTGTACATCGCGTAGTTTGGCTGTTGAATGTGATCGTTGTAAATAGGTTACAAGTTACATGTTGCAAACCACTGGCAATACCAGCCGGATGTGACGTTGGTTACCTATCTAAATACATCTATTATAATAACAAACCTCAGGTGGCGCCAAACGGATATGTATTGTTTATTGATAATGTTGAATAATAATTAAAGTATAACACTAATAAATCTTAATGTACATAATTAATATAATAATAATGATGCTTTTTTTTTTCTTTTTCTTTAACGCCAGGAAATGCTCTGAGGCATACCGCGGGGGAGTGGGTCTCCCCACGCGGGTATGTGGGACTCGCTGCACCCGACAGCTGGTAAATGGAAGCAGCTCTACCCACTAAAACCCGGCGAGTGACACCAATGCCGCCTTTCGTGAGGTGCCCCGGATCTAGAAAACAAACAGGGCACCTCGACGGCTAGTCAGTCCCGCAAGAGACCGACGCCACCTCCACAGAGGGGTTGTCCCGCACCACAGAACAACCCCTCCCAACGTCGGGACAGTACAATGGGGTGAGGTTCCCATCCTCACCCCTTGCCCCCTGCTCTTCTGACCCCTCTTCTTATAAGAGGGGTACAAAGAGCCCCCTCGGCTCAATTCGCTTCGCCCAAGGTGCACCGCTCACCCTAGATTACTGAGCCCCACCGTCACGACAAGGCCTGAACCATGGTGGGGAATAATAATGATGCTATAATTAATAATGTATTTACAGTAGTTATTTATATGGCTATGACGATGTTTATAATAATTTTAGTTAATAAATAGTTGTCTATTGACTGTATCAATGTAGTATAAAAAGGCACCAATAGCGCACTTAGTGGAATTCTACTATTATACTTTGTGAAGGGCGTTACTCTGCCCAAATATATTGTAATCGAGAATATTGTTTTAATTGAACATTCCCGCCGCAACATATAATATGCAACGTAACTATTGACTTGCCGTCGAGGATGGGTCAATATGATATTAACAGGCCAAGTGCAGTCGGGGACGAAGGGTTAATAAGAATAGGTAGTTAGAAGTTAGAATAATGTTCTAGAAGACTGCCTGATGTATATGTACTCAAATAGGCCCCAATATTAGCCAATATGGACCGGTAGGTACGAAGACTAACATCCTTGAAGTTTATTAACAATCTATCATTATTTAACCGACCCACCCGTACACATTTAGAGATGGCACATAAAGGGACTTCTGGTATGTCTAAATGTTCTGATAATAGCTCTGCCGGACAAGAGACGAAGCGGGACGGAGTTTCTATGTTTATTTCGGCGGTGGCATATTAAAAGCAACAAAAGAACACGTTTGTATCTATCCATTGCGAAGGCTAAATTAAGACGCAGCTGCGACGGCGTGCATACCCGCTTAAGTGGCAACTGCGTTTTGGCATACAATGCGTTGATCCGTTGCGACGCGCAACGCACTAGTGGAGCGTCGCCTTTATCAACACAATAGAATAAAATAGAAATACAAACACAATTTTAAAAGATTATTTTATCAGAGCTCGCAACTTTTTAAAGTTTACACACCTACCCTAGAAAAAAATGTAATGGTGGTGCGAGGCGGGAATCGCCGTAAAGACTGATTTACCTTGTTAATGAAGGCGCTGATGGTCTGAGCGATGGTTGAGGTGTAGCGGGCTCTGCTGCAATGTTCGAGGGTGTGCAACAGAGCCTCGTGAGCCAATTTGATCTGAGCGGGGTCCAAAGTAAGCATGGCAGGGATGAACTCGAAGATGGAAGCTCCGTGCGCGTGGTACAAGGAGTGTTCCTTCCTGTGATTATAATCAGTATAAGTATATAAATTTGACAACCAGTCTTACTACGGGGTATATCCCAGTCACTAGGTTGTGGAGGTCAGATAGGCAGTCGCTCCATTTGAAACACTGGTATCTAGCTGCA
This sequence comes from Helleia helle, assembly GCA_963853865.1. Lineage (NCBI taxonomy): Eukaryota > Metazoa > Arthropoda > Insecta > Lepidoptera > Lycaenidae > Helleia > Helleia helle. The sequence goes on from OY971420.1 coordinate 17,720,911, forward strand.
TCCATTTAGCTGGAAGCCGACCCCAATATAAGGGGGAAGGCTAGGCAGAAGAAAATAATGGGTGAGGTATATCGTCGTATTGTATAATTTCGTGTTACGTTGTTTATGACGAACTCCGAAACTACAGAACCGATTTAAGGAAATCCTGGTTATTTCTTCTGTGAAATAGCTTTGCTTCACAGGAGGTAGTTACCGGTGTCGTCGGTGGTCTGCATAGATACCACCATCCTGATTATTTGTCCCGTAAATCAGCTTTGCTATGTTTCAAAGAAAAGGTCAGGACAGGCAGTTAAAGGCACAGATACTTAACATCTTATGTCTCAGGATAGGCAACACATAAATATGTCAATCAACCTGCCTGGTAGTTTTCTACCCGACTAACATAAAATATCGGTAGTTTAATATGACTGCCAAAGAGACGTACCATCTCACGTCACAGGATAACAACACGTAAATGACTTCGCTAGTCACTTCGCGGTGCACTAATTTATAAAGATGGGCTGGGCATGGGTTAATCATTTACCATCAATATCTGCCACCGAACCACGAACATAAAAAACACCAGTCGGTAGTCTACTTAGGATCCCATCACGGTTGCCAACAATCGTTTTCCATTCCTATCCAGGGTATCTCACCCACAGTACATACACACTTTTGTGTGCATTATACCACAGAACACAACACCAACTCCGCTGCAGGTGGCGAAGACGTTGATTCCGACGTGACCGTCCCATGATCGCCAGGGAGGAAATTAGAAGCTCACATCATTGCCCCGTCTCTTAAATGATAGGACGAGGGTACCATAGGGCGCCCCAAAATACCTTCACCATAAACGGGTTTACGCATTTTAGTTTCTCTCATCCTCAGATCCTCTGATGAGCTCGACTGTATCTGTCTGGATACAGTTGGTTTTCTAACCTTAAAACTTAACTTGAGATAGCAAAACGCTACTTACCAAGGTGTCATGATCTGGATAGCACCTTGGATGTCGTTACTGAAGAACTTCTTGATGGCTAATGAGCAATCGTTGAGCGCATTATGGAGATCCATCTCAGTCCTGTTGCAAAAGAACGGGATTAGAAAGTGTTTAAAATATATTCATAGCCATGCTAAGTTAGAAATGGAAAGCTAAGTAAAAAATGCGTAATTCAGATAAATTCCATGAAAAAATTATAATAAATCCTAAAGTAAACTGTTCAGCTAACAGTCATGCTCTTATTTCTATAAAAGTATCAGCATGAAAATTGCAATTCAATAGAAAAGTGGTATAAATAATATACATATTTACTAGTGGCACCGACAGACGTTGTCATGAAAAGCGGCCAAGTGCGAGTCAGACTCGCCCATGAAGGGTTCCGTAGCAGCAAGTAACCCAATATTAAAGTACTTGTAATCGCAATTAAGTACGGGTAAGTGCAGTCGGGAACCTGCCACCCGCGCGCTCCCTACCCGCTACCGATCAAGCAACGCCCCGCGCGAATTATAATTATTATTTACTTGGGCACCTATTAAAGATTTATCATTAGAAAATAATGATTCACGGTTTATCTGATGATAATGAAACTATCATATCAACATAATATCTCATAAATATTTTTTTTTGTCTGTCTATCTATCTGTCTGTAAAAGATTTAAAGAATCCATTCTTTAAATCTTTTTAATTACTGCGTTAAGGAGTTAGGGACCATAATACAAAAACCTATTATCACCTGAGGATTATGGTATTATGAGGTTTGAGATATCTTTATTCTCATGAATTAGATATTATACCATAATTCACATGAATTAGATATTAGGGTGAACGTCACTATCAAAATGGACTTCGCTGTGATGATCGAGTATAGGTTTAATAATTTTTTTATGACTTGAGTTTAATGGAAGAGTAACTTTAAGGGTTTATGGGAATTAACTTTTCAAATACATTTTACATGTATAAAAATTAACTTCGATATGTATTTATATACCTGTGTTTGGCACCTTCGATTTTCCCTTATTCTAAATTTGACAATTGGAATAATGTAAGACAAATTACATTAGGTAATAGGTAAATACATAAGAGGACATAATAATATGATTCTACATAATATTATGGTTACATTTTTGTTTTTTTAAACTTCAGGCCAAAAAATTAACAAAACATAAATGCTTATGCACGAGTGTTTTTGTGTGTGTGTGTGTGTAACGGTATGTGTGGTCTGATAAATTAGTTTTTAACCGACTTCAACAAAAAGGAGGAGGTTCTCAATTCGATCGGTATTTTTTTAAAAAGTATGTACATCGATTTCAGTGTCAATTGTGAGCCGATTTTCTAAATTCTGTTTTTGTTTGAAAGGGTAAATACGTGCCAAATGGTCCCATGATAAGGAAACCAGGGTCAGGAAATCGAGGGGAACTTTCGAATAATCGTAGGAACGACTAGTGCGTTTATTATATTTTTTAGTAAGCACTTTAAAGCATCACAATTTAATGAAGGTCTAGAGTCGATCTAATGCTGGAGCTGAAAGACAGTCGAGGGAACTCCTCGACGATTTACTTCAGTAACCTTGTGTTTGGGCTTGATTAATTCGTATTGATGAGAATTTTACACCTAGATGGGTTGTAACTGCGATTGGGGGTCTGATGATGAAGACGAAGGACAGTTAAGGGAACTCCTAAATAGTTTACAGTACCTACCTTGTGATTTGACTTAATTAATTTATACTTATGAGAACTTTGCACCCATATGGGTGATACGTGCCATTATAGATTTGATGATGTAGACCATAGACAGTCGAGGGAACTCCTCGACGATTTACAGCTTTTGTTGAGCTTACTTGTATGTCTATCTCTGTCTTTCTTTCCTTAATGAATCACTAAAAATTACGAAAAAATTTTTTTTATAAAAATTATAACCGACTTCAAAAAATAAGATAGCTAAAAAGTAATAAAATAAACGCGTTTCTTTAATTTTTGTGTCTACAACTAATACTCTTGTACTTCTACTAATGTACAATTTTTGCGTTTAGCACGTCATTATTGTTACTTTTGGAGTCGTATTATTGAACCAGGTATTTACTTGAGAGAGTCCCATTTCTGCACTACTTTAACTTCATCCCAAGTTTTCCCAGTGAAGATAATGGCTGTATCATCGGCGTAGAAGAAAACTTTTGCGTTTGTTATTTTCATGTTACAGAGTTCGTTAATATAAATCAGAAATAACGTAGGACCCAGTACACTTCCTTGCGGGACGCCGTATGATACATCCACATCCTCACTAGTAACCCATTCCAATCTAACTCTTTGCTTTCTATCACTCAAGTAACTTGCAAAAAATGATAGTGGAGTTCCCCATATACTTATTTCTTCAAGTTAACGTATGAGAATGGAGAAAGAGACCGTATCAAAAGCTTTTATTAGATCCAAAAATAATGCTAAACAATGGTTAACGACATCTAAGTTTTCCGTAACAAGAGAACTTAGGGCAACTACAGCGTCCTCAGTTGATTTGCCATGTCTAAATCCAAATTAGAATGGTGATATTATATTATATTTATTTAGGTACTTGAGTAGCCTACTATTCAAGATTTTGTCTAGGACCTTTGATACCGCTGGCAAAACAGATATTATGGGTCTGTAATTGCTTATGTTGTCTCTTTCCCCACTTTTATACACTGGTATGACAATGGATCGTTTGAAAGCTGGAAAAGCTGGATCAGCTGGAAAAGTACCCTTTCTTATAGCACAGGTTTGAGACGTGAGTAATTATCGGTACAACCTCTCTAGCTGCTATTTTTAGGAATCTCGTTGGAATATTATCCCAGCCGGGAGAGCTATCAGTCTTTAAGCTCATGAGTATACTAATTACCTCACCGTCGTTGTCTCTAGTAGATCAAAAGAGTTAAGCTGATTCGGGATTCTATCAGTATTTGTGGTTGGCACATTTAAGCCTTTTTTTTAAAAACTGTTTTCCAATATTAGCAAAAAAGTTATAGTCCTTTTTATAGTCCTGTATGTTTTGTGTCTTCTATCAATAGTCATGTAATTACATGTACAGATAGTCTACAGGTTCATATTCCTATATAAATTTCTAATGTCTGTAGACATTGATAAAGAAAATTATAATATTATATTTTCCCTATTAATCCGAAGAGTAATTTCTTATTACTTAATAATGAGCAATATTTGTCTTCTCATTGACCCTTGGTAGTTTTATAAAATTTAAGGACAAAACTATTATTTAAATACTAGTCTCCTAAAGTCTTCGACCAATGCGTTGTCCCCGTGATCACCTACGGGGCTGAAACGTGGCCTCTAAATTTACCACTGGTACGTAAGTTTGCCGTAGTTTTACGTGCTATGGAGCGTGCTATGCTGGGTGCTTTTTTGACAGATAGGATTCAGAGAACTAAGGTTACCTATATCACGTAATGAATAAGCTCCTTGAAGTGGCAGTGGGTCACACACTCAGGAGAACGGATAGCTGATGGGGCAATAAGGTTCAAGTCGGCCATTAACCAGGTGGGAAGTCGATCTCCATGCGGTGGCCGGTCTGTGTTGGATGCGAGTGGCACGCGATCGGTCGTCTTGGCGTTCATTGAGGGAGGGCAGAGGACGGATAGAGGCTGCTGATGATCATGATGATGAGTCTACTCCAGTTCTGACGTTGTGTATTTTCAATTCTATCATCTATTTCCTCGGTTTTTATCAAAATCTGTGTCTACATTTTGGGCATGAACTTTTTCACCAGACGGATTTCAAAAATTCTACCCATAACTGTAGGTGATTGACTGATGTATTAACGCACAGGCCAAACCCTTAAGGCTTGCTAAACTTGAAATATCGTGCACGTATTCCCCTTATGTAATAGGCATCCACTAAGGAAGGATTTTTTTTTTAAATTAAACCCCCAAGGGGTTTAAAGTTTGTTTAAACCCCTTGAACCTTTTATTCCTTGGACATATTTGAACGAAATTTCATATCAATTATCTACGGCAAAAATAATGACTTGTTTAATTGAGCGTTTTCATAAATTCAACGCCTAATAGCGTAAAATGGGAGTGAAAGTTTTAAATAAACGCACTAGCTAAACCCTTATGGTAGAAAATTAAAATTTCGCACACGTAAATTTCCCATATATTTTGTATGAAATTTCGTATGAATTAAGTTAACCCTTAGGGCCAGAAACTTAAAATTTTGCCTCTTCTGACGTAGGCATCCACTAAGGAAGAAATTTTCAAAATTCAAAGAGGATGTAAGTTTATATTCCGTTAAAAGACTCACTTTAAGAGACAATTTTTTTTATTGAACGTCAAGCGTTTTTGCGTTTGCTCGTTTATACTTAGTCGTAAGGTTTAGGTTACTCATTAACTTATTTTTTTGAAATTAATTGAAGTTGGATTATAATGAAATTACAACTTAGCTGTTGTTGTTGGCATTAATTGCTGGAAGTCTGTATTCAGCAGTGGAAGGATAGAGACTGATAATGATGCTAACGATGGCGATTAGTTGTTGAATTCATTTATTTATTAGGGATAATGTAATCATTTTTTCCTGGCCTATTATTAAAATAAACTATTTTCGTTGTTTTTTTGTTTTCAATTAGTTAGTCATGGAGCTAATTTATTAATCTTTATGATAGGTATATTATTATATTTCTTTTTCATAAATGTATTATTAAGTGAGGTTCTCATACATAGGCAGGTAGTAATTTACCTAAAAGTTATATAATGTCTCACAGGATTAATTCCAATACAGCTTAGGCTGCTAGAAGCCAAGAATCTGAGGAGCAGACTTAATTCTGTCAGGTTTTGGATGCTAAACCAATCTAATGAAGGTCGTAAACGTAAGTGTCTTAAAAATGCTCTATCCGTCACCTAGGACCAGCGAAAATACTTGATCTATTAAATTTCTTAACCTACATTAACGCGAGCGAAGCCGCGAATTTTTATGGTTATTATTATTATATTAAGTGCAATATATGGTTCATTACAAAATAATCTTAATAAATACGAATGAAAAGGAAAGCGATATATGTTTGCCATAATATGAAATGCACGTAAAGTTACCATTGTACATTACTTACAAGCCCTTCTCGATAGACCTGAAAGAAAATTATCTCAAAACCGTGAATTTATGGTTTGTGAGGTTTTATTATAAGGCTTAGTTTAAAATGAGGAAAATGATGCCAAACGAAACGTGATCTAAAGAGTAGTTCAGATAACCAAATTTATTTTAATATAGGTAACCGATTACAGTGATTTCATTGAAAATATGATTAGGTAATAGGTAAATACTTAGCAAATGACTGATCGATTGATTTAAAATGATGAAATTGAACAAAGATTACCTTATATTTTTTTGTTATTAGGACTCATCTTCCACACTAAGATAAGTTTGTTTCTGATGCAATTTAGCTTGAGGGTTGAGAATATAAACCAGAATACAGTTACGGCGCCCGAGCATTGCGACGACTAATTATAATTTATTAAATTGGATATTAAAATATATTTTTTTTAAATACGTGTTATGCTGCAGTTACACGTTATTGCGGCCTATTGTAAGAATTATATTAAAATAATTCATAACATACAAAAATATACACTATATTACAATTGATACTTTATAGTCACGGAAGCAAAACAAAAAGAATAAGTAAAATAATAGAAATAAATGAATCTTGGATATACTTTTTATGGAGCATTTATATATCTGAATAATTTAATATTTTATGATACAATTTTTATATGGACTAGGATCGACAGCGATAACCATCGAAATACTCTTTGATCTCAGAAAGCTCGAGAGCTAAGTTACCTTACTACCTCGAGACCGACACGAATTTAATCAGAACAATTTAGGAGGAGTAAAAAATAATAAACCCTCAGAAACAAAGGGATTCACTTAAATATTCCAGTATTTTATGATATTAAAAGTTCACGTGCTATTGAATTCCACGATGCAAGGATCTTTTTTGATAACAAAACACTTCACTTACGCAAAGTTGAAAAATGCTTTGTCAGTGAAATCAGATGCATTTATTTACCCATTCCTAATAAAGTTCAACCTTTATTTCGCTTTCTTAAAAATAATAATTTACGATCACAAAATCAATAATGTATTTAGTTTTTATGTTATCCTATATCTACATACGTATACCATTTTAATTATTATGAATGTTTTACAGCACTAGTATTGTGACTTTATGATTGTGTAAGAAAAAGAGGAAAGGATCTTGACAACGCTTATTTAAGAAAAGTATAACAAAACAATGAATTTATTAAATAAGTGTGTGAAAATATAAGTTTCGTTCCGAAAAAAAACTTGTAATTTCTTGTAACTTGATATAAAATTTATAATCCTAAAAGGCGAAACTATTATTTATTTTTATCTATTTTAAATCGGTAGAATCTAGGTTTTAAGAGACCTAAAGGTATTATGTATTGAATATATTGAAATTACCAAACAAAAAAAAAAACAAACTAACAATACGATCGTATTTATATTATTATATACTTCGAATATCTACGGATAATTCTCGAGGGCAAGATACCGGATGGAAGGCCACCAGAAAGACCAAAGCGAAAGTGGTTTGACGATATAAAGGATTGGACCGGATTGAGCTACCACCAGATCAAGAGATTATCCAATGATTGGACGGAGTACCAAAAGCTGACCTCCAAACTTCAATATGAAGATGGCACCCCATGATGTTGATGATACTGTCCCGTTGCGGCAGTCTCTTTCCTAAAAAATATAATAGTAGTAGTACTTACGTCTGGGTTTCGACGGCATCGTGAAATTCATCATCCTACAACAAAAGAACAAACATTTAATAAGTTATTTACAAAATTACACAAACTATAACACATTAATAGTATTACAAAAAGGAGCTCTAAAATATAAATTATTGTGTTAGTTGGTCAAACGGGCAGCCGAGACACCTGATGATAAGTGGCAAGTGTCGTTAACATAATATTCACCTTTTTTTTGGTTTCGCTGGGGAATGCGTTTAGGCATACCATCGGATCCGGAGGGCCCGGGCGTTATGTGGACTCTCTGCGCCCGAGAATATGGTAAGGTGAGCGTACTTCGCGACTCTATCCACTTAACCCCAGAGGTGTTCTCTCAACATAAAGGTCACCTGAGGCAACTCATTTAGGTGTTGCTAATCCTGAGTCTAAAGTCTCGGAGACAGTAATTTAGCCAGGATCTTGGGTATCGATAATGTAACGCAATTCTTTATTGAGCTATCAATCTTGATAATATTTTAAGTAGTTAACTGGTATCTTTCTAGCTCTGCACTGTATTTCCTCCGTCTTTCCCTCCTTTCAAACCCGATGTGACTGAAAATCGGTGTTGGTGTCCTCCAACATATGCCGAGTTACATCAGTATATATATGTAATATAATATGTATATATGTAATATGTGCTCCTTACATTGCACTGCTTTGCAGATGATAACACCGTTGTTTTTATACTTTTGGTTTGTATCTGATGTGTCTGTTTTTTATTTTACTTATTTTGTATTAGATTTTCATGTATAGATTATTATTACTATGAAATTTTTTGTGTTTGATACGTCCTATCTGTACTGCAGTGACGTGTACTGAACATCGAATAAAGCTTTTCTATTCTTTCTATTCTATTCTAAATTGATTTGTGTATTCTAAATACAGGTTTTGGTACCACAGTGCGTAGACCAAATGAGAACATTTCTGCTATAGACATCACTTTAGTTAGCCCGCAACTGGCTCCGTTATGTGACTGGTATGTTGGTGATGCCCCACTAGGGAGTTATCATTACCCAACATTTACAAATATAAATGTGTCTCCTTCCTCTTATACCACCAATGAGAATGTAAATAAATTTGTATATAAAAAGGCTAACTGGGATAAATACCACAACTTATCAAAAACTTTATTTAAAAATTTTGAATATGGAAATCCAATACAAAATTATAATAATTTTTGTGATATTTTAAATATGTTAAAAAATGAATGCATTCCTAAAATAGAATATAATAATAAAAGTAAATTTAATAAAGCCCCGGCCCCTGGTGGAATGATATTTGTGAAGAGGCAGTAAAAAATTCTAAAAATGCTTTACATTCATATCATAAAAATTTAAGTATGCAAAATTATATTAATTATAAAAAATTGGAAGCTGTAAAAAAGAAAACAATAAAAGAAGAAAAAAGAAAAAGTTGGAATAATCTATGTACATCATTTAACCGTTATACACCAATATCTAATATATGGAATTTTATTAAAAAATATAAAAGAATAAATACAATGTGCAATAATAAAAATGATAGTTTTCTACAAGAGTTTTTTGAAAAGTTCTCGCAGAATGAAATGGAACAAGTTTCCTCATTTAGAACTCTATTTAATCTAAATAATTTAGGTAAAACAGGTGATTTTCTTCTCAAAGACTTTAGTTGGAACGAATTTCACAATGCATTAATATCAAGAAAAGATTCAGCTCCTGGTCTGGATGACTTCCCCTATCTTATGATTAAAAAATTAAATAAAACAGCACAATCAGTACTTTTAAATATTTATAATATGTTATGGTCTAAACAAATTATTCCTGAATCTTGGAAAACACAATGCATACTTCCAATTTAAAAAAAATATAAACCCATAGAAAATCCCAACTCTTACCGTCCTATTTCCCTTACATCTTGTATAGGAAAAGTTTTTGAACATATGATCAAAGTGAGACTGGATTATTATACAGAGGTTAATTCATTACTGCCTGATTTTCAATTGGTTTTTAGAAAAGGAAAAAGCGCAGTTGAGGGGTTTGTTTCATTTTTGGCCGACATTTTCACTTTATATTTCACCATTTTAATATGTTATTCAAGTTAATTATTACGCTGTTTGTAATTAGTGGTGAAACTATGTTCGTTTAATATCACAAACAGTGAAACAATACCGTGTTTGTTATCAATCGCATTTCCCCGTAATCTCTACGGCCATTAATTATGAACTTTATTGTCAAAGGCTACGCGCATTGATTGTTAGATATTATGAAATACTAGTTGATGTCGGCTCTGATTACTGTATTCTATTAAGTAAGGACGCTTACCCACCAGCGTTGTCTAAGCGTTCACGTTTACCACACGTTTACCGAACGTTTGAAAGTAACAATGTCGTCGCAACGCAACGTTAGCGTTTTTGGTAACACGTCAGCTTTTATTTTATACTAAAATGTTTCATTATAATTAGTGAAATTAGCGTAAGCATGGCTTAATGTTTTCTTCATTACATAATTAGATTTGTGATACGTACCATGTCAGAGGTGGGCTGTTCTTGAGATGGACCCGGTATATGATCTAAACTACTATAGTATGATTCGTCGGAATCCTCCACCGGCATTTGCGCAACCTGGGAATAAAAAAGGTACGGTTGAAAAAACGTACAGTTAAAAATGTATTAATATTGCAGAATTAGCTCCTTACAAAAAAGTTTTTTATTAATAACTTTCCGGCAACTAAGATTACGGCAGGCGGGACGGTTTTCCACACCATGGTTCAGGCCTTGTCGTGGCGGTAGGGCTCTGTAGCCTAGGGTGAGCCCAGCACCTTGGGCGAAGCGAATTGAACCGAGGGGCCTCTTTGTACCTCTCTTATAAGAAGAGGGTAAAAAAGAGCAGAGGGACAAGGGAAAACCTCACCCCATTGTACTGTCCCGACGTTGGGAGGGGTTGTTCAGTGGTGCGGGACAACCCCTCTGTGGAGGTGGCGTCGGTCCCTTGAGGGCCTGACTAGCCGTCGAGGTGCCCTGTTCGCTCATTACATCCGGGGCACCTCATCAAAGGCGGCATTGGTGGCACCTTTCGGGCGCAGCGAGTCCCACATACCCGCCTGGGGAATCCCCCTCCATCGTGGGATGCCTCAGAGCATTTCCCGGTGTAAAAGAAAAAAAAGACTGGACGGCTTTTTTTCGATTTTAACGATTTTGTGCAAATGAGCATTCAATGATCATTTTCTGTTTAAGGATGAGAGGGGAATAAGTGGTCACGACATTCATAGTAACTAAATTTTCTGACATAGAAGAGGGGGCAAACGGTAAAGTCGGTTCACCTGGCGTGATCAGGAACATCCATGGACACCCGTTACACATCGCAGTGTTTCGATCGATCTTCACTTTCGAGAAAGTTCGGTAACTTTTGCACCACTAACAACATTATGCAATATCTTGAATTTAATTCATCAATGGTTTGTTATGTAAAAATATATATTTATAGAAAATCTCATTTGGTGCAGTCGTGAGGGAACATCTTAAGAGAAAGCTGGATCAGATGGAGTCTTTCAAGTTTGTCATTGATTTGAAAAGCACATATCGTAAAAATTTCCGGTGGGAGGGAAGCGCTGTGCTGCGCTCCCGGCTGCATGGGTACCACCATCATGCTTGTTCCTCCCGTGAAACAGATTTGCTGTGTTTCGGAGAGAAGGGCAAGATAGGCAGTGTAATTACTGGCACCGATACTTAACATCTTATGTCTCAGGATAGAAAATTCACATAGATGAGTTGATTGGGCTCGTTCCAGGTAAACTAGTCAATGTTCATGGGCGACGTCGACCACTTACCATCACGTGGTTCGTTTGCCAGTTTACCTATCTAACTAACATTTAAAAAATGTAACTAATTTTCAGAAGATCCAAGAAAGGAACAAATAGGATAGAATTATTAAATATGCTTTTTACACACAATACAATATTTCATACCTAATTGTAGACTTTTAATACAATTTGGTAGGTTACAAATACACCACTATGTTATTAGTTTTTAAAGATTAAATTTTGCATTTTGCAAGATGCATTGCCCTCCTTTTTCCTATCCCCCACCCCAATGGGCCACCGGAAACACACAAATCGCACGAAACGCGACAGCATAGCTGTCACTTGACGCCGGTGTTATTTGATATGCCGGTCGTGCCGGCCCAATTCGGCTTCAAAGCAGCATGGCACTATCTCTTGGCTCTTACTATAACTGTTTAACACTAAATTTTTAGTATAGTATAGGTATATAATAGGTCTCCCACTTCCACCGGGTTCTAGAGGGCCCGGAGGTTATCTGGGACTCTCAGCGCCCGAGAAGGTGGTAAGGTGGACGCAGGCTCTACCCACTAAACCCCAGCGGTGTTCTCCTCGTCGTCTGGCTGACCCGGCGCGAGAGCTATTGACGTCCGCATCGGGCCACAACGGTGTGCCATCTGGCACTCTCCTCTGGAGGCAGGGGGTCGACATCCCCTCCTCCTGATTCGCTTAAGGCACCCTGAACATACAAGGGTACCTTATACCCCGGACGATCGACCGCGCACAGGTCCCTCACGGCGGTGCCACCGCCTGTCGCCGCCGTGCTCTCCTGCGGGAAGAGTGTGAGTGCGCTCTCGCTCCCGCTCCGCCTCCTCCTTCTGCGACATCACTACGTTGCAGAACGAGAGGACCGCCTGCCATGCGCTCTCACTGTCAGTCATCGCTCGGTTGACCGCAGCGAGCGACAGGTCCGCGCCCACTTCAGCGTAAGTGGCGAATAAAAAAAAAAAAAAAGTGGCTTCAGAAGAATTATCGGTACGCCGACCTTTAAAACTATTTTATGGGCTGGAAGACCAGGTGTGTTGAGGGAATCTAAAAACTCCACGGGATAGTTCGTGACGTCTTCTTCTTCCATAACTGTATTTATGGATGTATATTCTATACTATTTCCAGAAACATGCGTCAATATTTTTAAATTAATTGCTGCCGCTTGGTCGTTACTGGGAGTCAAAATAGCACGTTGGCATAGCCAAGAACCAGTTTGATTACCAATGTCTGTGGAATTCCCGTAAACAGAAGAAATAAGATCCTGTTGTGATGTAACAGAAAAACAAAGATTCTGTACCAAAATAACTTTTTTATTTTCTTGTACGGGATATGTACCATCACCTATTTTTAATAGTAAATTAGAGAACTCCAGCGCATTTTCGCAGCCTCCTAACTGTGCACGCATATTTATACTTAGGTGTGTAACTGTTATAGTGCGCCATAAAATAGAGCTTTTCAGACAGGCAGAAATTTCATCGGCTCTTGTTCCTCGCGGTATGATTGGGAGTGTCTGCCGAAAATCACCACAGAAAAGGACTGTAATGCCACCCATCGGTCGATCGTTTTGCCTTATATCCCGCAAAGTTCTATCGACAGCTTCTACAGCTTTCCGATTTGCCATCGTGCATTCGTCCCAAATAATTAAAGCACAATCATTGAACAGTTTTGCTTTATCGCTATTTCGTGACACATTGCAAACCGGGCTTTCCGTACTGTCTAAGTCTATGGGAATTTTAAACATGGTGTGTGCTGTTCTTCCTCCTGGCAACAATGTGGCAGCTATCCCCGAGGAGGCGACAGCAAGAGCAATTTTATTTTGGTTCCTTATCCGAGCCAAAATAATTTTGGTAAGAAAAGTTTTACCCGTTCCGCTAGGCGCGTCTAAAAACAGGATTTCACCCGATGCGTTATCTACACTGCAGCATACTCTATCATACGTCTGGCGCTGTTCTTCTGTCAAATTTGCGAAGCCACTTTGTAAAATTTCTGCGAGTTCCACGGGATCGTAACTAATTTCTGAAGCGTACTCCCTGTTTATACGTTCCCCATCGACTGTCGGTGTTGGTAAACCATATTGACTGACCGAGTTTCCTCCTATACTTATAACAATTTCTTGAATAGCTAATAAGGACCTGTTGTGACAAATTTGCGTCCCGCAAATGCACGTATTCTTCAGCACGTAAACGACGCTGGTTAGTGCGAATGTACACTAAACGTTCAGTTTCTATTTTTGTATACATGTCCACAAAAAATTGACTGAACAAACCACGAAAACGTTGCAAATAAACAAAACAGTTACGCCTTATTTGCAAAAGGTATGAATAATATAGCAGAGCCGATATTTTTTTATTAAAGTTAGTGACCCTCGTAGTAGGGTTCACTTGGTGCAATCCAAAATTGTACCCATCTTCACCATGACAATATATTAATGGATATTGCAAGGCATCGTAAGCTCGGTGAGTTTCAAAAATGCGTTGCAGGCGATCGTCGCGAGTGCGTAACACGATGTCACGCCTCTCACATTCCTGATCGACTAAAACAACTGCGACTTCATCTGCCATTGGTGCGTTGTGCCTCCCGCGGTGTTCACCAACAGGACGTCTATCTGCGCTGATGATTATTTTGTAATCATTGCTGCCTTGTGGAATGGAATCTAACGCAGCTTTAAAATTCCCCACGTATTGATTTACTTGATGCAGCATGTTTTGTAGTTCTGATATAAGCGCACCATTAAGCTGGGGGAAATGGCGATTCCTAATATTATGCTGTTCAGTGTAATCGGACACAAAATAAATTTGAAGAAATCTAGGCTCATTATCTGGCAATAAAGATCCGATGAGATGGTAAACCTGACCTTGCACTTTGAAGGTTGGCATGAACGGACCCTCCGTTATTTGTTTTGCCCCAAAGGATGTCATTTGGAAAGCGCTGTTATAGGAACGGATATTATCTAAAAAGTGTTTAGACTGGGGGTGATCGCCATTTAAAAGAGTTTTAATAATGTTTGGGGGATCTTGAAAATTTGGAACAACAACTTTTCCATTTGAACAGCACATTCCATTTGCCTCTTTTCTCCATTTCAGAGCATCACAAAAATTGCAAATTTCTGTCATACCACCCACAAAGGCGTAGAAGGCGTAGTCAATTCTTGTTGAATATGTAAATCCTGATTTTTCCTTATTTTCCCAAGGCAGAATAATGTTCGCAACAACATTATATTCTAAGGACTCATCATCAGCCTCGCCAGTTAAAATTCTGTTCATGTGGTATCGAGCCCGGTCAGCTCCCAGGCGAGATTGTCGCCGTTCTCCTGTTTCTGGTCGTCGCAGATCGTCTATCCTTTCCCTTTCGGATATTAAATAACGTACATCGTTCACCCGGGCGCTTACATAATTATCTCTGGCTGTAATTAATCGCCGTTCTCTCTCTGAGAGAGATTCGGACTCGCGTGAGAGGGCGTGACGCTCTCGGTCAGCTGACAACCGCGCTTCGCGTTCCTCGATACTCTCTTGGGAGCGCAAAGTTGCGGTCAGGATTCTTTGCGAACTTAAACGCGACTCCCTTTCGGTAAAAGTCTCAGACTCGCGTGAGAGGGCGTGGCGCTTTCTGTCAGCCGATAACCGCGCTTCACGTTCGTCAATACTCTCTTGGGAGCGAGAAGCTACTGTAAGTGCACGCTGTATGCAAAGCCTAGACGCACGCTGAGTAGGCGTTTCCGATGCAAGAGTTCTGATGTGGTTCGCTCGGATTGCATTTAGCCTCACTTCACGATCTTCCTCCGATTCTTGAGACCTACTTAGGTACCTACTTAATCTCAACCTTTTAGCATTTCGGCTACTTTGCGATAGGTTTGATTTTTTTCTAGAAGGCATATTCTTATTCTAGAATATATTGAAAGATTAAAGAACCAATTATCAAACGACAAACAGACTAAAACCAAGAAAGACCTTTTAAACGACACGAACGAACGAATTTTGAAAACTTAAGACACCCAACAGCTCAACTGTAATTTCAAATACGGGTTAGGGTGATTCTTTGGCCGAGAATCTTAATAGCGCGATTCAGGAAATGACGTCATATGCACAACGCCATCTATTGAGAGTTAATCTGTAATCGTTCGGACACAGTTATAAAATATCTTTTTTTTTATATTAAGTGACACATTAAACTATATTCATTGAAAACGATGTTTTTCTAAAGTATTAAAGAAAGTAATTACTATTCCTTTCCAACGTATTAAAATTTTAACAAAATATTATAATAACTCAACAAATTCATTAAACTTAACAAATAGGATATACATGTCGGTACTATATGTTGTCAATAGATGGCGTTGATCTGATCCTATTTGTTAAGTATTGTATTGAACTACATTTTTGTCAATAAGTCGGTACTATAAAATGTCAATAGATGGCGTTGATCTGATCCGATTTGTTAAGTATTGTATTGAACTACATTTCAAATACATAATATTATATCTTTTGATAGAGATAGAGAGAGATAGAGAGAGAGATTCGATTGCGATGAAACAAAAACTAAATGTTACTCTAAGTTACGCACAATTTTTATGTATAAAAGTTATTTACATTGGTTTTGTAGTTTTTACGTGATGCGTGGTTAACTAAACAGACAAACAGACAAAAATTAAAAAAATGCTGGAAATATATTCTGTTAGTCATCCTTTAACACCCTGGCTAATTTTTTTTTAAATATTTTCAATGTACAGAAACGACTCCTCTACAAATTTATTATATGTATAGATTTATAACACTACAAACCAACGCACCACCTTTTATTGGTTTGCTCGCTTTCGTTCTGGAAATTTCGACCTGAAAAATGAACCTTGCGGTCGCCCGAAGACATTGGTCGACAATGACGAAATGCGATTGTGGAAGCTGATGATACACAATGTACGGCTGAATTAGCAGCAGCTTTCGACTTTAGCGTCAAAACAATATTGGTCCATTTGCGTCAAATTGGCAAGGTAAAAAAGCTTGACAAATGGGTGCCCCACGAACTCAATGATCGCCAGCGCGAAGTACGCGTCGAGACGTGCCTTGCACTGCTCAACACACACAAATGAAGGAATTTTGAACCGCATTGTTACCTGCGATGAAAAATAGATTCTGTTTGATAACCGCAAGCGCTCAGCAAGTTGGTTGGATCCTGGTTCAGCACCTAAACAATGCCCTAAACCTTACCCCTAGAAAAGTGATGGTCACTGTTTGGTGGTCTAGCGCCGGTGTGATTTATCCAGCTTCTTACCAAACGGGGTGAGCATTACTGCAGATGTGTACTGTGAAGAATTGAACATAATGATGGAGAAGCTGCTACATCTTCAACCAGCATTGGTCAATCGCTCGTCTCCGCTGCTCCTGCACGACAACGCGCGACCTCATAATGCACAGCAGACGCTCCAAGTTGCAAGAAATGGGGTTGGAAGCTCTCCTTTATCTGCCCTACTCACCAGACCTTGCGCCTACAGGCTACTACTTTTTCCAGAATTTGGATAATTTCTTGGCGAGAAAAAAATTCAATACCCGAGAGGCAGTACAAAATGCCTTTGAAGAATTTGTTGCCTCCCGTCCAGCTGATTTCTTTAAGAAGCGCATCAATAAACTGCCACTGCGTTGGCAAAGATGCATTGATTGCATGGGTGATTACTTCGATTAATACAAATAAAAAATTCATGAAAAAAATCGTTTAAATTTTTTCATACAAAACGGCAATTTCATAGGTAAAGACCTAATATAGTAAAAATCCTAAATATATAAATATAGTATAAATGTATTAAATAAATTTCCGTTGTCTGGTACCCCGAACACAAGTTATTCAAGAACTTAGCACGGGACCAGATTGACGTGGTTTGAAAGCGTCCATAGATATTATTATTATTTCCGACGGGTTGTATATATACGAGGGCGGCACTGTAAATTTCGGGAATCAAAGAAGTGACACAACATTACTGGCCAACGTGGCCACCATTTTTTTTGCAACACTCCGCGAACGAACAATTTTTGTTGGCTTTAACTAATTTTCGAAAACTCGTGACTGGTTTTTTGTTTCGGGTTCGTACGCGTATATCCAGGATTCGTCACCTGATACGATGTTGTATACAGCATTTGAGGATCCTGCGTGGAATCTTTCGAGAGTTCTGACGCACCAAGTAACGTGAGCCGCTTTTTGCTCTTCACAGAGCAAATGCGGTATCCATCGGGAAAACAACTTTTTTACACCTAATTGTTCATGCAAGATTATTTGTATTTGACTCATGCCAATGTCTAAAGTTGCCTGAATTTCGCGGTATGTCACATGTCGATCTTCCTCAATCAGCTTACGCACAGCATCAACGTTTTCTTGGGTGACTGCAGTTTTTGGACGACCTTGACGGGGAGCATCACTGAGCTTGACACTTCCACGTTTCACAATTCAGCAAACCATCGACAAATTGTGGTTTTGGATGGGGCTTCATCACCAAATGCAGAAATCATCCGGTCAACACACTGTTTTTGTGTTAAACCACTTCGAAAGTCATAATAAATCATCGCTCTAGAATTTCCTCGAGTCAATTCCATTTTCTTAACGACTAAACAAGTTTGACAAGACCTTGTGACAAGACCGAGAATCTTTTTTTAAATAAATAAATGGTATTCGATTTTTAAAACCAAGGAGTTTTCAATTAAAAAGATTTTAATGTGACAGGAACAGTGGAAATATTACATTCCCGATACTTTTGTGTGCAGCCTATGTATATGGACGCTTTTACACCACTCCAATCTTGTGCATTGGTAAGTTATCTGAAAAACTAGTGTTACGGGTAACATATATCTAAGATTTTTATTATATTATACTCATATTTAATACACACCCATGACCCAGGAACACTATTTTTTTTGTTCCCTGACGGGTTTCGAACCCGCTACCTCCGGCTTATGCGACAACGCGCTAACCATTGAGCCACAGAGGTCGTCTTTTAATATACCGGATCCACAACTTCTCGGATACCTCGTGTGTATTTGCATATATACACTTCATAAAAATGACTGTTTTTTAGTAATAACGTATTTAAAATAAACCAAAATTAAGTTTTTTTCATAAAACAATATAAATCCTACATGTGAGCGCGTTCAAATCGTTTATAAAGGAAATGTATTCTTTGGGTTATTTACCAAAACCGCACTAACGCTTATCTTTTCTTATGTTGTATATTTTATATAATATTAAATTGTTTTATCCTAATTAATCACAATTTTTGCCACCTCTTTGGTCCTAAGTCATTACTTAACATTCATAAATTTTTAAACCTTTTATTACTATATTTTTGTGTATGGTAATCTATATATATACATGTAATAAAACTGTAGAGGTCGAATTTCTCTACAGTGAAAAAAAATATGGTAAAACCGAGTCAGGGGGATGTAAGGTGTGAAATAGAACGAATTTAGATTATTTTTTTGTTTCTGTTTGTCTGTCTGTTTGTAGGGGCTAATCTTCGAAACGACTGGACCGATTTAAATGAAATTTTGTATATTGGTAGCTTATGCCCTTGGTCAACATATAGGATAATTTTAATCCCGGTAAATTTAAGAGTTCCCGTGGGATAGTTAAAAACTGCAATTAACTAAACAGCGTTGTAAACAACAACTTATGAAGTTATTTTGTAAAATTTGGCATGCGGATACCTTATGTTGCCGCTTAAAAATGTATATTATAATAAAATTTATTAATCCCATAAAAGTGAGTACCCGCGGAAAAGTAAAACATTACAAAAATAGTGTCTAGCAGCCACCAGGCGTCTTACAACGGATTTAAACGAAATTTTATGGTTGTACTTTATATGCCTGGCGAACAAATAAAAATTACTTAAACAGCTTATTATAAACAACTTATGCACGTAATTAAGTATTGAAATTGCCAATAACATCATACAATAAAATAATTTATACATTAAGAGACAATTTATACATAAAATTGACGAGATTCCGCGAAAAAGTAAAACCTTACAAAAACAGTGTGTAGCGTATTTCAACTAGATGGCGCTGATATTATTCTACATCGCGATGGTGAAATGTTCCAATTCACTGCAATAACCAAGGCTTCAAAATAATGTTATCAACTCTAAATCGTATTAAATAAGCTAGATGGCGTTGACAGTATTCTACATGGCAATGGTGAAAAACAAGTCGTTGTGTATGGCTTGTCGTTTGATTATTCGTTCGTGGTATAGTCTTCTCAGACGTAATAACAAGTACAAAGAGTACAATTAATTTTGTACCACTTGGAAAGAAAGCTTCAATAGCTTGCCTTTATTTTTCGTTAGAGAGTTATAGATTTAAATTTAAAATTCTAATATTGGTCAAGTGTTGGTTGACGATTTATTTGTACACAATTTTCGCCGCGTTTATAAGTTGTTTCATTATAATGAGTGAAATTCATCGTAAACATTAAAAAAACATCGTAAACATACCCAGTCCCTACATCCAATTTAATACTTTAAAAAATTGGAAATGATAAAGCGGTACTGTAAAAGCTATATTCACACAAATACGAAATTAATCATCATTACATAATATAAAACAAAGTCCTTCGTCGCTCTGTCTGTCTGTCGATTACTCATGTAAAAGTACTCAAAAGTACTAGATGGATTTTCATGTTCTTTTCAACATGAGAAAGAGTAATTCCTGAGACAGGTTCTAATATATAATTTACTAAGATTTAGTGTAAATTGGTGAATAAGAAAAGAATAATTATGGTAAGAGTCGGAAAAATTTAACCCGCTTGGGACCTTACATTGAAAACGCTACCTTATTTCCTTTACAGACATAACACAAAAATAAAGTATGAACATAATTATCATCAGACCGAATACGACCGTACGTACCGACCAACCATGTACGTACAGTATTTATGTATACCGGGTGTAATCGTTAAGTGTAAGTTAGTTTTTTTATAAGATCTTATTATTTTAAATGCTTTTAATCAATAGTAAACTATGAAACAATTTTTACGGATATTATCGCGGTTTATAAAGATTTTTGCAAGCTCGACGTTTCGAATACTTTACAGCAACCATGGTCATGGGAGGAGGGAGGAGGAGGTAAAATTTGTTTCATTATAATGAGTGAAATTCGCGTAAACATATGAAAACAATTAGTAAATAAAGTAAAATATTGAATATAAAATACATTGTATGACATAAATAAATAAAAAACTATTTAGAATGAGGTCTAATCATTGATATATTGTTTATACCATTTTTTCATGAAGAAAAAACCTACGCTTAACCAATTATTTAATAAGGTTAATGTGGGTACGTGTAACCGCCACTTTTTAACACAAAATCTAATAGAGCTATTGATTCAAGCGTTTGAGTAAGTAATAATTAAGTAAGTTTGAGTAATATTTTACTTACAACTTAAAATATTTATTCTCAACTCTTGACATGTTGTCAAAAATTCAATAATTTTTGTAATATAAATTGACCTTACACATATTTTATGAGCCATATTTACAATCAGTACTTAGTTCTACTAGTAACTAGACCATTGTAATATTTTTTGTAATAATTTTTCCCATTAATTTAGGGTATAGTTAAGCAGCTGGCAATTGTATTCTTCACGCACACTAGCATCTTTGGACATTGTCTTACACACACTATGATATTTACTTGCCGCATCAAGGAGCTATTGTTTTTTGCGGAGCGCGGTATCTAGTCGTAGTGTAGCGGAGACCAATTTTTAATCTGTGGTCTTATTTAAAATTTCAGCCCAGAAAAGTCTAGTAATTTTAATATATATTTATTCTTTTCAAATATTCTTTTTCATATTTTCAAAATCATATTTATAATTTTCTATTTATGATTTGCAATTTCTTTCTAACAATAATACAATAACTTGCACAATTTTTCTAGAATTGTTAGAACTTTTGCTGGCGCACGTTGTTGTTTATGGATTTATTTCAATTTTGAGTGCTTGAATTTATCATTTAACTTATTTCGTATGAATATTAAATTAAGTTTTTTTTATATATATATTCGGTCCATTCAATATACAGCTTGGCAAAAAAGAGTATGACGTGGTGACAGGTGGAACTAAATATTTTACTAAATGGAAACCTATGATGTTGACAATACTGGGCCGACAAATATTAGATTTTGAGTAAAACTTAGTGTTTCACATTTAATTTTAACGATTTGATTAAATTATCTTACTGATTTTCCATATTATGATGACACCTAAGTCAAAGTGGCGCCCTCATTTTTTCCATACTCTTTTTTGGCAAGCTGTATTTAATTTTATTTAACAGATGCCATGCTCACTACTAGTACCATTCAAGGTGGTGAGCCTGTATCTGAAAATATTGTTACAGCAAAACTTTTACATCAAAAGTAACTAAATGCGAAACAATGCCGTAGGTGTCGTCAAAAATGCAAGCGGCGGAAAAAAAGTTTCACTTTTACCGTGGTTTCATAAAACCACACAATCCTTTTTAACCGACTTCAACAAAAAGGAGGAGGTTCTCAACTCGGCCGGTTTTTTTTTTTTATGTATGTACACCGATTTCTCCGTCAATTGTGGATAGTTTTTCATAATTCTTTTTTTGTTTGAAAGGGTATACTTGCGATTTGGTCCCATGATAAGGAAACCAGGATCTGATGATGGCATCCTAGAGAAATCGAGGGAAACTTTCGAAATTTGTAGGAATAACTAGTGTGCTTAATATTTTTTTAAATAAGCATTTTAAAGCACTACAATTTTATGAAGGTCTAGAGTCGATCTGATGCTGGAGCTGGAAGACAGTCGAGGGAACTCCTCGACGTTTTACTTCAGTAACCTTGTGTTTGGGCTTGATTAATTTGTATTGATGAGAACTTTACACCTAGATGGGTTGTGACTGTGATTGGGGGTCTGATGATGAAGACGAAGCTCAGTTAAGGGAACTCCTAAATGGTTTAAAGTAGCTACCTTGTGATTGGACTTAATTAATTTATACTGATGAGAACTTTGCACCCTTATGGGTGATACGTGCCATTACCGTTATGATGATGGAGACTAAAGACAGTCGAGGGAACTCCTCGACGATTTACAGATTTTTTGGGCTTACTACATACGGTTCAATATGCCAAAATGTCTATCTCTGTATGCCTTTCTTTAATGAATCACTAAAAATTAAGAAATAAAATTTTTTAAATAAAAATTATAACCGACTTCAAAAAATAAAGTAACTAAAATGTTATAAAATAATCGCGTGTACAATCTTTGCGTTTACCACGTCATTATTGTTACTTTTGGAGTCGGTGTCAGCCAAGGTAGATAGGTAGGTACCTAGAGCAACAAATACGACAATGGTGACGTATTTGTTGCTGTAGGTACCTATTTAACTTAGCTCACTTTTTCGTTAAGATTTTGTATAGTTTGGGGAAATGTGTATTCTATGAGGAAAGTCCCAAACTATATCATATACCTAACGTATTGTTTGAGGAAAATTTATCAATACATTGCAGATACATACGTCAAGCAATACCTCAAACAATAAACAATACGTTGCATATATATATATATATCTCTTGACCAGAGAGAGAGAGAGATAATATCTACATGGAATATTTTTTTCTCGATTACCCGTTACGGTAATACGAAGTGTGCGACTACTACGAGAACACTCTTCGTAAACTAAAATGATATAATTATAGTAAGGAAACGCAAAAAATAGGCCCAACTCCCAAGTTTGTATTTTAGTTTAAATTATTGAAAAGCCATGTTAGCTACTGTAGGCAGAGAGATAATACGAGAAAACGGGTAGACAAAATTTTGTCGTGCGCGCATGCAGGGCCAGCTTAGTGAGTCTTGAAATAAAAGCGCAGTTCTATACGTTAATAATTTATTTTCAATATCCAACCACAGTAACCACAAAATAATTTAAGTTTTACGAGATTAAACAAGATTAGATAACAACG
Source organism: Helleia helle (assembly GCA_963853865.1). NCBI lineage: Eukaryota > Metazoa > Arthropoda > Insecta > Lepidoptera > Lycaenidae > Helleia > Helleia helle. The sequence continues at coordinate 17,744,437 of OY971420.1, forward strand.
CAGCGAGTTCGTCCATTTTAATGTCCGTCACGCGCCCCGCCCTCAACATGACAGTTGTCACTTGTCAGCTGTCAGTTGTCAACGTCATACCGACATCATGGTAAACTCGCGCAAGCGAACCGCTTCACGATGCCAGCTAGTTCATAATAATTAAATATTAATTGAATCAAATTATAATAAAACCAAAATTAAATTTCTTGACGCTTCGACCGTCTTGCTTATATCTCCCGTCAAAAAGCTTTATTGTGTTTCGGAGAGAAAGGTAGGACAGGCAGTGTAATTACTGGACACTTAACATCTTACGTTTGCCTGGGTTAGTTTATGATCACGGCGACGTCGACTATACTTACCACTCAGGTGGTACGTCTGCCAGTTTAAAATATACTAATGGAAAACGGAAATTAATGTAATAATGATACTGATTATTATAATGAAACTGTTATCGTCTTCACGTTCATCCAAAAGGCTTGTAACCAATAGTAGATAGCAGACTGATAATGATGATGACGATTTATTATTAAAGTTATATACTTTTGGCGCGTTAGGGAAAAATGATGAGAGTAAATTTTTACGATGCGCGCGCACCCCGTCACAAAAAAACCGACACCATGAAGATAGCTATAGAACAATTTTCACATTATGATAGTATAGATGTCAGAAGAAGATATAGTTTTTAACTACACAATAAGCAAAAAGGTTACAGTGTAATTAAATTGTTCTACCTATGTATTTTTCTTTATGGAGTATAACTTCTAACCAGTGTTACAAACAGTGTAACAAAAGTATAAAATTAAAAATCGATAAATTTGGCACCTGGAAATCGGAAGAAATCGGGAGATTTTTATTCGGAATTAAACAAAAGTATTTCATGTTAATAATAATGCGTTCCGTCTTTTAGTTTTCATTATATTTATGGATGAAAATATCGTTTGTACATTTGCAGATGAATTTAGAAAACTCAAAACTTTGAAAACAAAAGAACAAACGTTTTTAAACATGCGTGAGTCGGCAACACATTTCATGCTACTCACGCTTGTCCAAAATTTTTCTGCTTTTTACACTACTCTATGACTATCGTATTACGAAGCAAACGTGTGTCAATTTTTTGATAATCATTTATCTTTGATAAGTTGGGGAATCGTCTACATATTGGTACTATTGATCTTTTTTGACATTTTCCGGATAGAGAGCCCCTATATCTTTCAACGAATTATTTTTGAGTCGAAGTCCCTGTGCATTGATTTTGTGTTACAGGTTTATTTTCGTGTTACCTTATTAAGAATTTATTTTTTTATAAAATAAAAAATTTGAAATAAAAATTATAACCGACTTTAAAAAAATAAAGTTACTAAAATGTGTAAAGTAAAAAAAAACCGAATATATATATATATATAATATATATATATATATATATATATATATATATGTGTATATATATATATATATATATGTGCAAGTATTGTTTGACGACTTTTTCGTTAAGATTTTGTATAGTTTGGGGAAATGTGTATTCTGAGGAAAGTCCCAAACTATATCATATACCTAACGTATTGTTTGAGGAAAATTTATCAATACGTTGCACATACATACGTACGTCATATACGTCAAACAATACGTTGCATATATATATATATATATATATATATATATATGTACCGATGCAGGCGGGAGCGCGGCACAGTGCATCCCATTAATATATCTATAATTTATTTATTCATATATTCTATGTATATTACACACATGTAGTCCTATTCGTCACATACAAAATCGATTTTCAGATTTCGGAGTCGACCCGCAACATAGAAAGTAAGTAACTACTTATACAAAAAGCTTGACTTTAATTAACTTAAACATAAGAAATTTTCGCATTGATCACATTCCATACATATTATGATCGCATATTACAAAAAACAAAATCATTGAAATATCGCTAGTTGGCCGCTTAGCTGTTTATCATGTAATCATAATATTTTATTTAATCACAGAAATAATAATCAGAAAGCTTAAAGTAAATTTCAAGTTTAAATAAAAATGCAACAATTTATTTTTTACATATATTTAGCGGAGGGCTAATTTTTATAAAATATTTAAAAAAATGCGTTTAGATATTTAGAAGCTAGCTGCTAAACGGATAGAGAAAGCGTTGTATGATGTATATTATGACGATCTTGGCGTTCACTGAAACATGTCTATATCGAGCAATCAATGGAAAAAGGCTGATAATGATGATTATGATGATAATGATGATGATTATGATGATGATGATAATAACGGTAATGATGACCTGTAAAGACTGGCGTATTGATATATTATTTCGCACGCTAGCCCATGTTCCCTAACATATTATAACAAAATATTCGCATAGCCATTAAAAGTAATAAAAGTATGAGGCGAAGGATTGGCCTTCTCGGCGTTTAATGAAGGAGGCCTATATCTAGCAATGGACGGAAAAATGATGATGATGATGAAATATAGCACAGCTTATAAATGTCATAGTTTATAACTAATAAGAAAAGGTAACAAATCATCATAAAAGGAAGCTTACGCTAGTTTAACGATTATTTGTTATAAAAATATTTTTTCATTTCAATAAACGGAGAGTACTCACAATGAAACAGTCGCAAATCGCAATGTTATTTCATAATTGTGATATGTTTGCATATTCTTTATTTTATTAATAAACGTAAAATTCGTATGAAAACTCCTAAACAAGCAAAAATATGAAGTTGTTTTAAGGGCGGGAGAAAACATTTTGCACTTTTATTGAGGTTTTTTATAATGGATTTGGTTATCAGGTAATATGAATAGAGTAAGATAATCTACTACTACGCCAGAGAACTAAGGTTACCGATATCACGCAAAGAATAAGCTCGTTGAATTAGCCGAGGGCTGGTCACACACTCCGGAGAACGGATGGCCGATGTGCCATTAAGGTTCAAGAGTGGAGGCCACGTTGACGAAGTGTTGCTCGGCCATTAAACAGGTGGGAAGACGATCTCCATGCAGTGACCGGTGAGTGTTGGATGCGAGTGGCAAGGGATCAGCCGTCTTGGCGTTCATTGAGGCTATTTTTGTCCCTATGTTCAGCAGTGGACGGATCGAGACTGATGATGATGATGAAGATAATCAAATAATTTTCATATAATTTGATATGTTAATATATCAAATTATATGAAAATTATATAAATAAGCATCTTTGTTATCTTTGTATTCCAATAAAAGACTTAGCAGCGGGTTTGTAAATGTTAAAGCTAATAAATGATATTATATAGAAATATTTTATCTTATAAGACAGCAATATTTTTGATATTAAATTATAATGAAGTTATAATGAAGAAAATATAGAGAAAGCGCGTATCTATGTTCAACAGTGGACGGATAGAGGCTGATGATGATGATGATAAGTATGAGGATCTAGAAATTGTGTAAGTACTAAGTATAAACCTTGATCTCTAAGTGTGTGTGCGCGCACGCGGAGAGTAAGGCTTTTAGCATCTTTATCTATTTTGATATACGCTATAGTTTTTACAGCCAGTTTTTTGGCTCCAAGTGTAAGAAATAATGGAAAATACAGATTAAGAACTGAGAACCTAAAACGGCTAAACAGATTTTGATAAATCAGGTTTAAGAATCAACGCAAAGAATCTACTCCTATATAAAAAAACGTAAATTGGATCACCTGTTTAAGAACTACTATGCTACAAACAGACATGCAAAGCAGTCAAACTTATAACATAGTTTCGCGTCGGATGTTAATTGTTAATAAAAATATAATAATATATTGATGTAAAATATTGATATACCTACTTGATTTATATACATACATTTATCGTTTAAACTTCCCCTCCTAATAATGACAAGATGGAATGTCAAACTAGCCGGGTTCGCAGTTAGCTTGACCGAGTAGTAACAAATTGTCACAACAAAGAAAAACCCACGCACGCCGTATGTATATTAATAATATTGCGTCCTTCATGAAAAGAATTAACATGGCGATTCACAAATTAAAAATTTCCGCCTCAAGCTCACAATAACGACATTGAAAGCCAACTACCATCGCCAAATGATGTAGACAATGCAATATTCAGAAAATAAAACAGTCATATATCTGTTACCGACAATGAAATATCGTTTGCAGCTTGCTCGGTCAAGCTTATTATAAAAGCTACAATTTGTAAAGGCTTTAGTCATTGAACATTCGACTCCACGTTATGTTTATTTTATCAGTCCGTTTTTTTTGTATAAAATTAATTGGATCATTTTTGGTAATTTGAGCACGGGAATTTCTCAAAAAATAAGAAGTTGTGAAACATCTTATAAAAATGTTGTTTTTATGTTAGTTGGATGGAAAACGTTAGATTGTACGGGTACTCCGCGTGACCGCTTCCCCCGCCTGAGTGTTTGATGAGGGCCGGCCCTCATGATGATAGAATAAATTCAACCAAAAAGATTCGTCAACCGAAACGGATTTGACTAGTCTAAATCCTACTCTCCCGAGAAGCGCGCATGATTTGCCGCGCCCCACAAAAAAAAGAAACTACCCCGGCATGGTATTTCCCCACCATGGGCCGAGCGTTGTCGTGGCGGTGGGGCTCAGTAGCCTAAGGTGAACCCAGCACCTTGGGCGAAGCTAAGTGAACCGAGGGGGCTGATTTTTGTACCCCTCTTATAAGAAGAGTGGACGAAAGAGTAGAAGGACAAGGGGCGAGGATGGGAACCTCATCCCATTGCACTGTTCCCGATGTAGGGAGGGGTTATTCTTAGTTGCGGGACAACCCCTCTCACCCTTGAGGTGGCGTCGGTCCCTTCAGGGACTGACAAGCCGTCGAGGTGCCCTGTTTGCTCAGCCACCAAGCAAATTGATCCGAGGGGGCAGATCTTTGTACCCCTCTTATAAGGAGAGGGAACAAAAGGGCAGGGGGGACAAGGGGCGAGGATAGGAACCTCACCCCATTGCATTGTTCCGACGTTTGACGTTGTTCTCTGGTGTGGGCCGACCCCTCTGTGGAGGTGGTGTCGGTCCCTTAAGGGACTGACTAGCCGTCGAGGTGCTCTGTTTGCTCAATAGATCCGGGGCACCTCACCAATGGCGGCATTGTGGGCAATCGCCGGGTTTTAGGTAGAGCTGCGTCCACCTTGCCATCTTTCGGGCGCAGCCAGTCCCACATACCCGCTTAGGGAGTCCCCCCTCCCCAGCAGGATGCCTCAGAGCATTTAATTTTACAAATGATTTCAATATGAATCGACAAAAATCGGTTAATCTAATTAACGATAACATTGAATAGTTTGATATTAATCTGGTTTTAGCGATGTTTCAAATGCTAACAATTTAAAAGCTCTATTTAAAAGCTGTTTTTAAATTTTTCTTTTTTGTTATGTTATTGCAACCTTTTGCTGAACGACACCTTTTATTTGGGACATTTTTTTACCAATTATGAGGTTATATAATTTTTTTTAGTTACTATGACCGATTAAAAATATAATTTGGTAGTTTTTTTTTTCAACTGTAACTGGTAATGAATTACTTTCATTACCAGTTGGCTGCAGCTTTTCGGTTACATTACAATAACGTTTTTTCGCGGCTATCCGATTACAAAGACCAGTGTAGGTAACTCGTAAAAATCTCCTTTAAGTAGTTACGAAAATCAACGCATTAATGCTACTTTTTCATAAACTTTTAACAGATCTGTAAACAAAGTCTTTTAGTAGGTTTGTATCATTTATAGATATTCTAGACTTTACAGTTAAAAGCTGTTTTTTAAAGATTTTCCATAAGGTACGATATATTTTTTTAATTTTTATTTATTTTATAAATAATTTTAGAACATCGGTGGGACATAACCGATTTAATAATTTCTAGATTATTTAAAAATTTACGACGTACTTTTCTTGTAATGTTTGTTTATTTGAAATTTTTAATAAAATATGTTGTTTCTCAAAAAGTAAAAAAAGAATATTTACCGTATATATTTTTAATTTCAATCATTTAATATATTAATTTAGAATATAAGTAAAATGATAAAAAAAAAAAATTTTTAAAAAGGAAAAAGCGCTGAAGTGCTGCTTTTTTATATCAAAATTTATAAATAAGAATAAAAGAATGTTGAAATCACGAACAGAGGAAGTTTTAAAATTAAAAATTATATTTAAAAAAAATCTGTAAAAGAAAGAAAAAATAATAATAAAGAAAGAAAAATAAAAATGAATTATTGAAAACAAAAACGCCTAAAACAACTAATAATTTAATACCTACCATGCTTACGTGAACTTACCATAGAACCGTGTCTCTTCATGGCTAGCACTAACAAGTTCTAGACTTGTGTAGGTGCGCGACCGAACCTAAGCAGCTTCCAGATAGGAGTGGTGAAATATCCTGCACGCAGCATCCACCCGCCGGGCGGCACCACCGCCCCATCCCACTCACAACTATATTTACAGTCCTCCCATTTCCAATAAATAAAATTTAATTATTTTTTTAAAGGTCACTACAAAATTTACAGTACACATGTTACTAAATGATTTGCAAAGGTACACCGTACCTGGTACAGGTTGATTTTATGGTGGAGGAGGTTGTTGTTAATAATATACACACCGGCACAATTAGCGGAACACAAAAAAAGCAGGATTTTAAAATCTTTTACTTGAGGAACTGGCCAGTTATGATATTTTTTTAATTTATTGTCAAATTTGAAAATAGAAAATTAGATGACATACACTTTTTTCATTCATTTGTTTTATTTTCCCGAACAATACGTTTTGTCAACTTGTTCGAGTAATAAGTAATAACTACGTAATTGTAATTTTTTTGAAAAATTGCACTTAATGGTTTTTTATAAATTTGCTATTCTATAGGCAATTTTGTTTATTAAAAGCTCTTTATTATGCCTGACTTAACATTACTGGAAATCATTAGGGCTGATGAAATGAGAAGAAATGGCCATACCTACAAATCGATTGCTTCAAGGCTTCGTCGACCAGTATCAACGATCCATCGCAGCATCCAGCGGTACAGATCGTCTAATTCTCTTGTGAGGAGGAGGAGTCAAGGTAGAAAAAGATGTACAGATTTGAAGAAGTTGGTTTAGGGTCGTATATATCTGCCAAAGGCCCAAAACTTGAGAGACGTCACCGCGTAAACCGATTAAGCTATGCGCGAGAACATCGTCATTGGGATTTGAACGAATGGCAGCAGGTTCTCTTTACTGATGAGTGCAGAGTTGTGAGAGAGAGTGCGATGGGAGACAGCGAATATGGAGACGCAAAGGAGAACGCCACATACAGTCTAATTTTCAACACACAGTGGCTTATGGTAGCGGCTCGATTATGGTTTGGGGAGAGATATGTTTGGGAGCTCACACGGAGTTAGCGATAGTCACAGGAGGGACCATGACAGCAGATCGATACATCAGTGACATTTTAGAAGAACATGTTGTACCATTTGCTCCATTTATTGGTGACGACTTTATTCTAATGCAAGATAATGCTCGTGCTCATAGTGCACAATCGGTACAGGCATATCTGAGCCACGTAGGTATACCGGTGATGCAGTGGCCAGCAAATTCCCCCGATATGAATCCGATAGAGCATGTCTGGGACTTGCTAAAAAGAAGGGTTAAATCCAGAATGCCACCCCCCCAACCATCTGAATGAACTTGGAAACGCATTACTTGAGGAGTGGGAGCGGTTGCCTCAAGAAATCATCGATAACATAATCTGTAGCATGCCCAGACGAATGGAAACCGTAATCAGAGCAAGAGGGGGAAACACTCGTTATTAATTTTGCTTTAATTTTATTGTTAAATCATTTAATGCTTACTTTTTTTATTTTTTGTGATGGTTCATAATCATCTAAAAATTTCACTTATTTCAAATTTCTTTATTTTTCAATAAAAAATAACGAAGACTTTTCAAAGTCGTTTGTTAAAAGATGTTAATCAATTTGTTATTTTGTGTCTAATTACATTTTCGTCAAATATATGCGTTATTATCTCATATACTAACTTTTTTTTCTGTTCCGCTAATTGTGCCGGTGTGTATAATAATATCAATCTTTATATGTCCCACTATTTCAAGGAGGAGATTCATCGGGTATGAGTCTTGTCCTCGAAATCAGGCGAGGAGGGTGTTGGGCCATAGTCTTCATAGTAGTGAACTTCACACACATTCAAAAACTTTTAATCTTATCAGGCATGCAAGTTTCCTCACAATGTTTCCTTCACCGGCGAGCAAATGATGGTCTCATATTCAGGTGTACGTAGAAAATCGGCCACTCACTCAAGAGGCCGAGCCCATACCCACTCTAGACCATCGTCACTCACTCGATGGTTGTTAACTTGACTTTAATTCCTTAAGAAACGCATCCCTCTAAAAACCTAACCAAAATTTGATTTGGGGTAAGAATGGAAAAAAGCCATGGCGTTAATTGGTATTTAATTTGAGGCTCCAGTTATCCACTTGTTATAATTTTCAAAGGCTTCGGCGCTGGTCTATTATACTGGTTACAGGAAACGTTTTTCACGTTTTGAATGATGATAAATTCTAATAATAAAATCCTATATTTCACGGAAATGATCAAATTAAACAAGTACTTCGAATAACTGTTTTCCGCGGTTCCAGCCGAGCGAAAATTTAAAAATATTTCTTAAATAAACTTAAATAACAACCTAAACCAAGCCTTCCTCGAAAATTATCGAGGAAATCACCATAGCCGAATATGGCTATCATCAGTAGAAGTTTTTGTGAAATACTAATTATCGAGCAGAGAGTTCCGGGAAGCGCCTTGAAGTTAAAACGTTTCTTAGCTTTAGCAGTATAATATGAAGTATGATATGAGTTTCGAAACAGGTTACGCCAAACAAGTAACTAGTTTCGTTACGTTTCGTGAAAATAACGTAACAACCCGCGACTACACAGAACACAATAACTCACACACGGCCATCTGATCCCAAACTAGGCAGAGCCTGTTCTTATGGTAACTAAACAAATGATAGATACTGATTTTTTTAAAAACATACATATTATAGATAAATTACACCCAGACACAGAACAAATGATCACGTTCATCACACAAACATTTGTCCTGGGTGGGGATCGAACCCACGATCTAGTTTAGCAGCCAGGGTCACTAACCACTAGACCAACAGGCCAGTCAAACAGATTGATAATAAATTGAAAAATAAAACCATGACGACTGTCAAAAAACTAGGCATGATATATCGATTGGTGAAACGGAACTTTATACTAAGCATTGCCCTAAATTAGGACGAACTTAGTAAGGTGTTGCCTTGTTCGTGTAGCGACGTGTTTTAAATCAGCTATATGTTGTTTGACCCGAGTTTTAATAGATATTTTAGTTTGGCCTGTATAAGAGAGATCACAGTCACAATCAAGCTTGTATAATCCTGCATCTTGTAAGAGTAAATAATAATTGACAGATGGTAAGAATTGACCTATCTGTGGGTTGAAAAAGGTTTTGATGGAAGCTCGCTTTAGGATGCCAATCTTGTCAGTGACTCCTTTTATAAATGGTAGTGCAGCCGGCTCACTCAACAGTGGCTGCATTCACGCGGTCAAGACGATGAAGTAAAGTATCCGAAACGTCGGGCTTGTAAAAAACTTAATAAGCCGCATTAAAATTAATAAAAATTGTTTAATTATAATGAGTGAAATTCGAGCAAACATTAGAAAACAATATTAAGACCGTTCTTTAAAATTTTCTAAAAATTAATTAAACAACAAACATAAAGATCAAATAAAACTTGGAACCAACAACAATTTTGTTGTAATAATATGCAATTAACAATTAACCGGTGGGAGGGAAGCGCTGTGCCGCGCTCCCGGCTGCATGGGCACATGAGTAAGTAAACGTACAGAGACAAAGCTTCTATACTACGCGTAAAACTGTTACCTATTGTGGTAGGGTCACACGTGGATAAAATTAAACGAACAAAACGATTTTTTTTATCGAGTAGTAATCTATGTAAATATTCTATCTTTATTGCCTACAAAATATTTTTTATTTACAATAATAGGTTGTACCTTTTAATAGAGTGGTAAATTCTAATGGAAAGAACTCTCATTGCATATCAGTTTTTATCATAACTATTATAATATTTTTTATTCCGAACAGGAATCGTCTGCTAATTACGTATTCTGTACCTATACTTATTGTATTTTTACTGTAAAGTTTAGCTAAGATTTAAGATTTAATGTCGGGTCAAATGTTTCCCTAACTAGACTTTAGGCATATCCATAAAAACTTAGAACAAAAGTTATAATAATTAGTAGAAATAAAATAATAAGATACAACTTACCTATTGAAATCTTTGGGATAGCTAAAATATGATTTGTTTTATTTGCTCTATTATTGTCCACACAGATACATACACACAGTACAGTATACAATATTGACACTTTTTACTTTTAATTATCAACAATAATTTAAGAACAATGTTATAAAATATGATTCTTTTTTATTTGCTCTATTATTGTTCATACACACAGTATAATAAACAATATTGACACTTTTTACTTTTAATTAACAAAAATTTAAGAACGGTGATAATAATTCGAAATACCCGCCAAGCGAAGAAATATACAAAGCAACTTAACACTTGCACTCACATCCCGTCGTTAGGTACGTTGAAAACGATAGTACAAAAAATTTAAAAAGTATTTGTAAAAAAAAATATAGTACACTTTTAAATTTTGAATTTAACATAGGTAGTCAATAAATTATTTAAAGTTCAAAATCAATAAACTCCTCTTTAAAGTATATATTGCTTATAATATATTGTCCATTGAAAAAGTTTCATTTCAGTGTCTATTTTGTGTGCAACTAATTAATACAAATGTTGACTTTGTGAAAACTTTTATTCTATTTTTTTTTACTAATACAATTCAAATTAATTATAACTTTGTTACTAATATATAAATAATTTTACAGTTTTTATCACCACATAAATGATTACTTTATTTAATTATTTACTCTTTTATTTATTGATATTTTTTTCTTTAAATTATATATTTTTTTAATAAATAAGACTTAAGTTTCTTTTCTAAAATATAATTAATCAACCGAAAAATTAGAATCTCAAAAAAAGGGATCTTTGCGACTGCAACGCACCCTTGACCCTTCAATAAAACTTTATTTTCTCTATATTCCGTAGACTCATACATTACGATTTATCACGTTCTCCTTCTATATCCAAGCTCAGACATTGACAATTATAATATTGCTGGTAATATCGATTTATCGACTTTGTATTGTTCGACAGCATTAAAACGTGATTACTGATTACAAAATATTGGTCAAGTATGTAAAGTAATGAAATTATAGTATTTTTTCGTACTATCCTTAGATATGGATAGTATATAGTACGGAGCATGAAATTATAGTATAAATACTATAATTATAGTACGAAATCCAACCCTGCCTCGGTGTGAGGAGAGAACACAAGTATATGCACGGTCTCTAGGATTTGAGCTTCACTTGGTGCTTGGAAATCCAGCTCTAATTACTTTGCTAAATATGTGAAGATTTCTATTTGTAAATCAGCCCCTTTTCGTGCCTCTTGTAATTGATCTCAGTGTGTGGTTTTGTTGTGTCTGTTAGATTTATATTTATTTATTTGTCTTTGAAATTTCTGAATGTATATATATATATATATCAATGAATAGAACAAACTACCCCGTGTTAAAGATAAGTGCATGAAATAAAATAAAACCCAACCAGTCAGAGGGACTGCCGATAGTGCCGAAGTGAAAACAAAACAATTAAATTCAAATACCTAGAATTCAGGCTGTAAAAGATTATGACAACCTATACAATTTTAACGGCGCACAAAATGCCCGCATGACATATTTAGGAGCAACACCATTTGCAAAACCAATATTGCATAATCTTATATAAACAAATCAAACGTCAAACTGCGTCACCAGCGGCTCGCGTGCGGTGTCGCGAGTTCACGTCATATAAACGTCACAATGCGTCTCACGTGCGGTGTCGTGAGTTCAGAGATTTTATCTCATCTAAAAATATGCGTACCGCGCTAAGAGAAGAAGTTTACACTTTAAAAATATATGTTATAAGAACCTTAATACTAGTTTATTATCTTATTTAGAACGCATCATCTAGGTAAACTAAGTCAACAAAATAATCTAGTCTCCTATAGAGGGACCATAAATAGGGAATATAAATAATATGGGACCAAATATCAGCTTTCAAACAAAAAAAATCACAATCGGCGGAGAAATCGTGTCACATACATACAAAAAACATACAGACGAATTGAGAATCTCTTCTTTTTTTAAGTCGGTTAAAGTAATAAGTTAATCAGAATCCGATATTAAATTATAATGAACAATTTTATGTATTTTATCGCGGTTTATTAAGTTTTTTACAAACCTGATATTTCGGATACTTTTCACTACTACTACAGTTCACAGCAACCCATACTTAACACCAAACCGCTATGAAATCCGTAAAATTGTTTCGTTAGAATGAGTGAAATTCGCGTAAACATAGGAAACAATAACCGATATTAAAATTCATTCATATTAAATATGCAAAACTTAAATATACCGCGTGCACAAATTAATAGCAATACGGGGAATGTATTATTCAATAATGACCAGACAGACATGACATACCTACGTGTATATATTGTTTGAACACATTAAAATGGTCTTAGCGAAAGGGATATCTGAATAGGGCAGCGCCGGTTTGTTCCGAAAATTGCGTATAAAGTTACAGACATGTAGACTACTTTACGAACTCTGTAGTCTGTGGCTCAATAGTTACCGCGTTGGCGCTCAAGCCAGAGGTAGGGTTCGATTGCCGCCAGGGAACAAAAAGTTTTCTGTGTTTCTAGGTCATGGATGTGTATTAAATATGTCTATTATGTAATTAAAATCTTAAATATGTCTATAGTATAAATATAAAAAGACATATATTTTCGTTGTCTGGTACTCGTAACACACGTTCTTGGAGAACTTACCACGGGACCAGACCACGGGACCATGGTGTTAAAACTCGTATTAAATCTTACTCGTATCTTCTTGTAATGTTCCTGTAATCTCCCTCAGATTCAGCTTGGTTTTCTATTAACGCAAAAGTATTACCTTTCAAAGAAATTCGAAAATTGATAGGAACTTGTTATAAACTTTTATGAAAAGTTTCTGGAAAGGTGAAAAATTGAAAAAATATTAAAGCGAAATAAATAAATATTAATTGATTCGGTCCAGGCAAAATGCAATAGCTGGAATGATGAATCTAGATCAAGGTCGCAAGCCGTGATAGGCTAGCCCGATGTTTCGTCCTGCTTCTACAGCGCCCCTGTATCACCAGCGGGCCACTTGCAGCCGAGCACTGCTGTGCGCAGTTGCAATGTACTAGTTTCAATGTATTCGTTAATGCAGAATGTAATGGTGAAGGTCACCTCACTTCTAGTGGGGTCGGGTGGTAGGCGGGATCTGGGCGGGACTTAGTCTCTCACACGCAGGTGAAGCTAGCCCGGGGATCTCAGGTGGACAGGTGAATAGGGGTGCTGTGTGGGTGTTATTGTAATTTTTGAAATCAATAATTCTGAATATGGCTTTTATTAATAAAGAGACAAGTGAGAGTCTGTCACGCTTGAGATATCTGTAAAATGTACTTTATTTCTATAACGAGCTGTAATAGAAGAGAAAGAAGAATAAATAAACAATAATAAATATGCAGCTTCACCCGAACTAATTCATATTTACAGCCGTAGCCGGGCTGATGATGATCGTTTTCATAGCTTATGTCACTCAGGCTTTTTTTTTCATTACCGCCGGGCAATGCTCTGAGGCATCCCGCGGGGGAGTGGGTCTCCCCACGCGGGTATGTGGGACTCGCTGCGCCCGAAACATGGTAATTGGACTAGCTTTACCCACTAAAATCCGGCGAGTGCCACCAATGCTGGAATCTGTTGAGCAATAGGGCACTCGACGGCTAGTCAGTTGCTAGCTAGCCCCTTGCTCTGTTGTTCCCTCTTCTTATAAGAGGGGTACAAAGAGACACCTCGGCTCAATTCGCTTCGCACAAGGTGCTGGGCACGCCGGTATCCGATTCTGCTACTTTAGAGCCAAAGTAATAGATTTTGTGCTCATTACATACCAAAGTATGTAAATGTTAATATAATAAAGGTGAAGAGTTTGTTTGTTTGTTTGAACGCGCTAATCTCAGGAACTACTGGTCCGATTTGAAAAAATCTTTCAGTGTTAGACAGCCCATTTATCGAGGAAGGCTATAGGCTATATAACATCACGCGGTGACATATAGGAGTTGTGTAACGCGGGCAAAGCTGCAGGCAACAGCTAGTGCTTATATTATATCCACAATATAACACAAGAAATACCTCAAAACGAACGTATAAAGAAGTATTTCCGTTGTTTGAATACACGTTGTATTCATACAACGAAAAGACTTCTTTATATGTTAGAGTTTTAATATATTATAATAGACGTTTGAAGTCTTTAATTTGATACTTGACAATTGGTAATACATTTTTTTTGCGTGTGGGTGTTTTATAATTTTTTATGTCTAAATGATATAATATTTTGATAAATAAAGAAAGTGACACGCGCGCAAACAACTCGACACAAACACTAAAGAAGTTCAAGTTCGACGTCTTTGTTTATGATAACCGGAATACTCTTAATTTAGCGACCATTACTGCCAAAGACTTCTGAAAACAGCACAGTGTCTGGCGTGGTTGACTGGTTATAAAAATAGATCCAAAACAGGGTCTGACGTAGTGTGTGTTTTTTTTATTATGATATTGACAAAATGCTAATATCAATATCATAATAAACATGTTCCGTTTCACGTTTTTAATGTCAGTAAGTTAATAATTTGTATTAATATTTTAATAATTAAAATATTAAAACAAATTATTATATATTTTACCAGTGGGAGGGAAGCGCTGTGCCGCGCTCCCGGCTGCATGGGTACCACCATATTGCTTGTTTCTCCCGTCAAAAAACTTAATGTGTTTCGGAGAGAAGGGCAAGACAGGCAATGTAATGACTGGCACCGAGACAACAACGAGGACAACAACGAGGATTTAATGCGGGATCGTGTACTGTAGATGCTGCCAAAGGAAAATTTTTGTCAGTATAGGTTTTTTCACAATGTTTTCCTTTGACACAAAGCAAGCATGATAAAACTACTACATAAGGAATAAAAAAGAAAAAAATGAACGCAAGAACGCTATTACAGATGCTATATATATATATATTATTATAGGGCTTTTGGTCGTTAGCATAGACCATTTCGAATAAAAAAAGTTCCGAAATTAGCGGTAGCAAAAGCCATGATATCTTAAGTAGTTTTTTTTTTTAATTTTTTTTTTAATGTTACTTGGATAAGCAAACTGGCAAACGTGCCACCTGATGGTAAGTAGTCGACGTCGCCCATGAACATAAACTAGTTTACCTGAAACGAGCCCAATCAACTCATCTATGTGTTACCTATCCTGAGACATAAGATGTTAAGTCTCGGTGCCAGTAATTACACTGCCTGTCTTGCCCTTCTTTCCGAAACACAGCATAGCTAATTCACGGGAGAAACAAGCAAGAAGAAGAAACAAGCCGGGAGTTTCAATATTTTTTTATTTTTAAACTTTATCTGATACAATTTAGTGAATTAACTAATTAAAAAAAAAGAACAAATAAATTATTTTTTGTGTTATAACTTATAAGACATTTGCGAACTTGCGATGACAATATTATTTTTATCAATTTAATTATGGCTTGGTGCATTTAATATTAACGATCATCATACATTAATATTTAATGGCAATATAAAAGTTTATTGAAAAAAGATTAGTTTAAAAAAAAACTAGTTTTTACAACGTAAAATTTTAATACGATAAATATTTACAACTTTATAGGACATTTTTTTATTTAAGGAACACTATTATTTTGTTTATCATGGTAATTAGTAAATCATGAAGAGATCAGGAGAGAAGTGACCACGGTTGCTATAAAGGATCCGAAACGTCGGGCATGTAAAAATCTTCATAAACGGCGATCCGTAAAATTAATAATTTGTTTCATTATAAATAAATATTTATTCACCTATTAAATTTTTATTAAGGTACAGGTTTACAGGTACTAGAAACAGAAATAAATCTAAGTATACACTAATTATCTACGACCCGATGCAGACCTACATATTATTTGCCCTTGGTGGGATTTGAATCCGCAACCGCCAGTAGTATCAGAATGCTACAGGTAGCCTGTGAGATGAAGATAGTATTAAAAATGTAAAGGTTTTACCCGCGACGGTACGGAGATGGACGTGCGTTTGGACTTTGGGGTGAGAGGATGTGTGTGTGTAAGCCAATGTTGCCATTTTCTTCAAAACTACTAGTTCGATTTTGATGCGGCTTACAGTGATGGGTTTGGATTTGTTTGGTGCATGTTATTATATAGGTGTTACATTAACAAATCACCAGGGGGCGCTGCAGTAAACATTTATTAATTAATTTTGGCATTAATCTCCAAAACTACTAGTCCGATTTTGATGCGGTTTTCAGTAAAGGGATAAGATTTGATTGGTGCACGTTCTTTGATAAGTGTTAGGGTGACAACTCACCAGTGGGCACTGCAATAAACATTTGTTTGTACTAATCAATTTTGCCAATTATCTCTAAAGGTTAACAGCTCACCAGGGGGCGCTAATTATATACTAACATATTAAAATAAACTACTTATATCGATTTTATATAATGTATGTAAGTACCTATGTTCTATTTAAAAAGTGAGAAATAAAAAACAAAATTAAAAATTTCAATCATAAAATCAACTATAAAAGAGCATATTTATATGTAGTACTGTCATTAACCGACTTCAAAAAAAAAAGGAGATTCTCAATTCGTGTGTATGTTTTTTTTTTTTTTGTATGTATGTGACACGATATCTCCGCCGTTTGTGAATGGATTTCGATGGTTATTTTTTTGTTTGAAAGCTGGTGTTTCCAATTTGGTCTCATATTAATTTTATTAAGATCTGACAAGCCGTTTTTTAGTTATTCCCAATAATGCCTATTTGGTTGGTTTTGTTTACCTTGATGATATGATCATTTTATTACGTGTCGATGTAACAATTGTATAGGATGCTTTGGTAGCACACCATAGTATGTCGCGGTCATCATTATCACCATCATCACCATCATCATCATCATCATCATCATCCTTTATCCATCCACTGCTGAACATGCCTCCTTCAATGAAAGCCAAGACGACGAATTTCGGAATCACTAAAAATTAAGAAATAAAAACATTTTACAAAAAATTAAAACCGACTTCAAAAATACTAAACTAAAAAGTAATAAAATAACAGTTTCTTTCATGTTTGTGCTTACAACATATAATCAACTTAATCTTCTACTAATGTTACAAACTTTGCGTTTACCACGTCATTATAGTTACTTTTGGAGTCGGTGTCGTATTTGTTGCTGTACATTAACTACCTACCTACCTTGGCTGACACCGACTCCAAAAGTAACTATAATGACGTGGTAAACGCAAAGTTTGTAACATTAGTAGAAGATTACTAATGTTACAAACTTAAACTGTTATTTTATTACTTTTTAGTTTAGTAATTTTGAAGTCGGTTTTAATTTTTTGTAAAATGTTTTTATTATCAGTATAGTTTTTGCAATTTAACAAGAAGTAAAAATGCCGACGGGATTTTTACGGATATTGTACATCAATAAAAAATAGTTTTCCGACCTCACTCACCCTAATTCATTCCGACTACGTTAAAATGCACCTAATGTGAAGTATGAAAACAATTGGGTGGTATACCTTATTTGTTGTTACTAGGCAAGTAATACAAGTGATATAAGTATTATATACAATATAATATAGGTAATATAATATTATATTATTATATAAAATATTAGCAGCGGTTTTACCCGCGTACCTACTTCCCATTTCGGTGGGAGTACAGATAGGGTTAAATTGTAGCCTATACCTATGTGATTCTGATGTATAAAGTATGTTATTGTAAAGTTTCATTAAAATCCATTCAGTAGCTTTTGAGCACTAAACATACATCCTTACATTCATAAATTCTTACAAACTATCACGTTTATAATATTAAGAAGAAGAAGAAGTAGGAAATCATCATTATCATCATGTTTCAATCTAGCCAAGACGACCGATCCTTTGCCACTCGCATGCAACACGGGCCGGTTATTCCACGGAGATCATCTAAATAAACATAATATGGAAATTATTACTTATACAAGGTGATGATGATACATACAAATTATTACTTATACAAGGTGATGATGATACATACAAATTATCATCGGCCGTCTCAGCGTTCGTTGAAAGATGCCTATTTCAAACGGATAGAAACAGGTGGTAAATGATGATACAAATTACACTTACTCATTCCTAAAATATACAATAACCAATTTATTCGTTTTAAACGGAATTCCTGTAGCTTTCATGTTTGAGTTCTGCGTAAAGCTGCCACAAACAAAAATGCCTTAAAAATGCAATTTCTACAAAAAATCTGTCCGTCCATCACGTTACAAAAACCGTCGGCAAAGGAATACAAAATAAATGAAACGAGTATTCGACGAACCAATATAGTTTCCCAATTTGCTGTGACTGAAAGAAACCACAAAAACTCAAGCGATGGCTTTCGCTTCAGCTTTTGTGGTGTGAGTTATGATTTTTGATAAAAAGTCACGTGTGTTTCGTAAAATGCAAATTATTTTGACATAGACATATACTGTACGACAGATAATAATAATATCTATGGACGCTTTTACACCACGTCAATCTGGTCCCGTGGTAAGTTCTCAAAGAACTAATAATAAAATGTCTATGGTTTGGTTAAACGTTGTTATTGGCGATCAAATGTCGTTTTGACGATCAAAGAGCGATTCCCATAAAAACTGAACTATATTTACATAAAACAGATATGAAATATTGATTACATGCAATTTTGTGTATTTTTTGCAGATATTAAATTTCGAATGTTTGATATAGTATGAATTGAATGTTTATTTATTTATTTATTTGAGCCCTTCCTTTATCCGCATAATTGCTGTCAAAATAATCATCATCAGGCCGAATACGGCTGTTAACATGAGCAGGACGACAGATAACATTCCTGGTCCCTTCATGTAATTCATATCAAATATTAAATTATTTAAAGTTAGCATTAAATGTGAAATGCAGTAATTAATTTTGTATTTCACATTTGATGTGATCGGTCTGTCATTTCTGACATTCAATTCTACATTGGTAATGTCATTTCTGACATTTAATTTTACATATTGTAAATGTTTTCTAATGCCTACGCGAATTTTACTCATTTAAATAAACATCTGTTGACAGCTTAGAGTATACATTATGATACTCGAAGGTTGACAGATTTTAAGATGTTAAAGTATGAAATTGCCGTTTTATTATAATAGGTACTTCGAATTGACATAGAACCTTCGTGGTTTGAGATTTTTAAAAAATGTGCAACATTCGATTATCGACTTTCAGTTGTTTTTTTTTTATTTAGCTTAGACAAGAAAGATGGATACTTTGAAAATTCGATTGAGAGAATTAACGTGGCAGAAACAGCTCACAATATCAATGTAGCGTTTGGAGAGGGGACTGCTAATGAACGCACCATGCGATTTTGGTTTAAACGCTTTCGTGATGGAAACTTTTATTTGAAGAACTGGAAGAATATTGAATCGTATTGTGACATGCGATGAGAAGTGGATTCTTTACTATAACCGTAAGCGAAAAATGCAATGGCTACCCTTTGGGTGACCTCGATCAAACGCCGCAACAGTGTCCTAAAGCAAAGCTTACCAATAAAAAGGTAATGGTAACTGTGTGGTGGTCTCCGCATGGCGTTATTCGCTATAGTTTACTCCGATCTGGTCAAGCAATAACGTGTCAATAACGTAACGATGTCTGCTGTGCTGACCTCCGAACAATGATAGCAATACTAGCAATGAAACAGCCCCGACTCACGAATCGATCTTCTCCATTATTGCTCCATGATAACGCGCAACCTCATACAGCATGAGAAACAGGAAATGCAATTATAAACCATTCATCAGACCTTGCTCCAACGGACTACCATTTTTTCGTGAATAAACCAAACATAGAAGTTGCAAGGGGCAGATATTGAAACAAGCAGCAGCCCCCCTCCTGAGGGGGCAGCAGTAGAAAATATGTACGCTTCTATTTGAACTTTTTTACTATGATCGATTACAAACATAATGTTTCAATTTTAATGTTTCCTACCCTATTTATACATTTTATGATGAACTAAATTGAATGTCCTTACACATGAAATTGACGTTTCGTCGTACTGGCACTTTGATATCAAATATTTCCTCTTTGCTTACGAATTCCAAATTCAAATTTAGACAGTTATTTACTCATGCATTTGCGTTTCGATAACAGTAATTCATTTGTTTTTTCCTCTTTTGTTTTTCATCTTTGTGTCACTCAGTTTAGTCGCAAAAGAAAGCACAGTGCATTTTTAGTTCCAACGTTTTCGTTCTGGAAATTTCGTCCTGCATAACAAGCCCTTTGGACGGCCGGAGACCAAAGTTGATAATGAAGAATTGCAGGCTATTGAGGAAGCGGATCCATCACAAACCACCTCCAAGTTAGCTGCAGGCGATGTATTGGGGATATTGGGAAGGTAAAAAAGCTTGAAAGGTGAGTTACCTCATGAATTGAGTGAAGCAAACCGACAAACGCGCTTAGACGGAATTTTAAATCGAATCATTACATGTGATGAAAAGTGCTTCATGTACGATAACCATAAGCCTCATCGCAATGGCTGAACCCTGGAGATCCAACTAATTCTTATCTTAAGCGGAAATTAACTAAAAAATGTTACTTGTGAGCGTTTGGTGGACTAGTGCCGGTGTCGTTCTCTACGGCTTTCTTCCTCAGACGGCTACCAAATAAGAGAAGCCTCAATTGGAATGTCTAACACATCCACCGTACTCCCCTTGCTCCAACAGATTATCATATGATTCCAAGTTTCACAAAACTCTAAAACTTTACTGTCTATGTGTATGTTTCCTGGAGTTCTTCTGCATTCATTGCATACTCATACTAGCAGCAGTTTACCAGGTAACCTATACAGATAAGGATGTTGTTAGTGGGATGGAATGGGGCTTGTTAGTTGTGTGAATATTTAACAAGGACACGATCCTTGTTTGACAAGTGAGTGCATTTTTCGGTCGGTAGTTTAGTTACATTGGATTAGTCTAAATACATTGTATGTTGGTAGTTTTTATTATAATGCATTGTTGCTATTGTAAATTGACCATATTGCGAATCAGTCTGTTAGAAATATTGATGGATTTTAGAGTTCAAATGCACTGGCCTAAAGCGGGTAGTAAATACTTCAGAAACTGTATGGCGCTATAAAAGATAGTGCGACGCGTACAAATTTTAATGTAGGTAGTAAAGCATATAAAGCGCGTTTAGTTAGACGCGGAGCGTCCGCGTCCGCGTTCAGTACCACGCTGATCTCCCGCGTCGCGGATAGCTCAGCACCTAAGACTTTATAATGAATCTGTGAAGGTTTTAGGCTCGGAGGATCCAGCGCCGCCTACGGGCAGCTATATTCCGAAGTCTGCTGGAGTATGGTAACTTATGTTGCACACATTTGGCGAGTGACCTTACCGCGAGGAATAAGCCCCCGCTGTGCTCGGCGCAGCGTCAAGTCAATAATAAAATCGATTTGTAAAAGCCTGTCAGTTGCTTAGCAACGAATAAACAGTCTGTCATAACTGACGTCTACTGTTTGCGCTGTAGCATGGTGCGGGTGACAGTTTCAGTAACATGTGGTTTCACTATTGAAAATTGCCGCGATTTACAAATTACGACTGCGTATTTCAGCTGTACCACATTCGTATAAAATTAAATCATTAATAACTGTTATAAACTAAATTAAACCCAACCAGAATGCTAGAACATTCTATTATACATATTCATTATTTTATATATTATTTTATATTATATATATTCATTATACAAATAAAATCAAATTGAAAGAATAATTAAGCTAAGCGTTATGAGTAAAATGTAACGCCATAGACGTATTTAGTAAAGGGATGTGCTGCTACCATAGGCAGTCGATGTTTTTTTTATAATAAAAAACGTACATTATACGTAGTTAAATTTTTATTTTTAAAAAGTCTATAATTATATAAATTAAAAAAGGTTGCTTAAAAGATTGCTAAGAAAAACTACATTTTATTCGTCTAAACTCATATCAGAGTCAAGACATCTGAATTGTCACTAAATTCATCATCTGAACCTGTAGGGCCAACATTTTATTTGTCGTAAATGGCGGCGACGTATTATTTCTTTTGACGTGACCTAAAAATAAACGGACGGACGGAAAAGTAAAGAATTGAGAATCTCCGCCTTTTTGGGAAGTAAAAATTTACCGAAAATAAAAACAAACAATGAAATCGAAATACGCGTCACATACATGGCGCTAGTACTCGTACTGACAGCATCAGGTAATGACAGGGTAAACAAAATGGCCGCGGAGTCCAATAAACCCGATTTTGATTATTCTATATAAGTACCTACAAATATATGTTGCCATAAAATATTTATACTGACGAGTTTACACGGCACAATAGAATAACTCAGGAATGATACACATAATAATACCTATAATATATTTATTCCATTTAATGAATACGAATTAAATATTCATTTTCTTTTCAAACGTATTTTCATAATAATATTAAAGATTAAAGAACTAAGAACTAGATTTCTGCTGCGAGTATGTATCGTTAGTGATAAAAATGAATTGCCGTCACATCCCTAGTCATGTGGTACTGACAGATGTCAACGTCATACAGGCACTGTCATCCGCACCTACAGCGCACGGACTGTAATAAACTAATCTTACGAAAATCGTAATGTAAATTGTAAAGCATTGTGTTAAAATTATAAAAGTGTAAATAATTACTGTGGCTATACCGTTCAATGTAAGATGAAAGTTGATGTACGAACTACTATCGCAATACCCAATATGTGGCTTAAATTATTAATGACGTTATGTCTTTACCACTCTGTATGAATAATATACAGAGTGTCCCGTAAGTAGTGGACCAACGGGGTGTGGGTGATAGGGGGAACTATTATCTACCAAAACCACTAAAAAATATTGTTCTAGGTCTTATAGCTTTGAAGTTATGATTTCTTTTAATAAATAGGTGAAATTATCGTCCTATGTACAAACATTTTATAATTTTACGAAATCTATCACTTATTTTTTTGTTATTTTTATTCTAGGCGGTTAATAATACATAGGTCTTTCTAATTAAAATTTATTTTTATATTATTTTATTTATTTAGGTATTTAGGTGTAATTATCATAAGCATGTAAATTAAAAAATAAAACTAGTGCAATTTTTACATTTCAAGATACTCTATGTGGTGTTTGAGCTAAGCTGGTGTAAAAAAAATGTATTATAGCCTAGTGAAACTTTATTTTAAAAACATCTACATGTCATACCAATTACAAAAAAGTAACTGGTTTCAAATAAGTATTTTTCCTATTTTAATTACTATCAAAACCAAAGGACATTTTTGCAAGAAAATAAAAATACATTGCTAATTATGGAAAAGCTTTTATTACACATTTTTTTTCTTACATTAAGTGTCGAAATGCTATCCTCTAGCTCTTATGCATAACCAACATCTTCGTATAAAGTTTCTTTGTAAACTTCGTCGAGCGCGTTCATTATTTTTTATCGATTCAGCAACATGATTTAATTTTTGTCGTAACTCTCTTTCATCAGAAATATTCGTTTCATAAACTGCTTCTTTGAAGTAACCCCATAAAAAATAATCCAAAGGATTCAGGTCGGGAGATCGTGGCGGCCATGATATTGTACCTCCGCGTCCTATCCATCGATTTGGGTACGTCACGTTCAAAAATCTCCAAATCATTGACGTTACTATAAAACTACATATCTAGTCCATTCAATGGCAGCCCCCGACGGATTATATTGGGTTTTATATTAAGTTCATAGGGACTTGAATAATATGTTATTGCCACATCTACGTCTTCGAGAACCCAATAGGTGCGTAGGGAAGTGCTATGAAAACTGATACTCTGTTGTTTAAATGTCGGGGTTTTTTAATTATTTTATCATTTTTCAATTATGTTTTAACCGTCGTGGGTTTTTTTCAAAATTTTGAATTTTGCTTTTTATAGTATGTCAGGTGCTCAATAATAAATATCGTGACCAAAGAAATCTAACGAGAGTTTTATTGAAAAAGTGCCGAAAAATATAAGAATATAAAATATGATATATCACAATAAATGTCCAATAAATAGTTATGTCCAATAAACAGTATTCAAAGTTAAGTGACTCAGATACAGTTGCATTTCAACAGAACAAAGGGGAGGTGAAAATTCCTGTATTACCTTTGTAACAAAGAGATTCAGTTGGAGCGTATGTGTAAAAGGTTGACCATAAGGCTGGGTTCAGACTCTCGTAACTTGACAATAGGGTGCATCCATATAACGGAATAAGATTTTCCCTCACGAAAAGCTTATGTTCTCTCTTTGTTCCCTAATGTCGGTGTAATATCTTGTTCTTAAACTTTAATGTTTACGCGAATTTTACTTATCATGAAACTTTTAGCATTTTGTCGCGGTTTACTAAGATTTTTTGTTCCTGGCGTTTCGGATACGTTGCAGGAGTCATCTGAACAAAACAATAAAATAACGTTGTTTCACTTTATTACTTCTTATGTATTTAAATTACTTTTAAACTACATCCAACCATGAAAGCGTACTTTTTGACTAAACCAGACAAGCTGGTGCCCGCGATTTCGTCTGCACAGGATTAGATTTTGAACAATTCGCACAATGTCTTTATAAATTATAGCCAATATGTTATTCTGATGTATAAGCTACATTATTGTAAAGTTTCATTAAAATACAATCTATAGTTTTTGTGTGAAAGAGTAACAAACATCCATACATACAAACTTAGGCTTTTATAATTTTAGTAGGATTACATTATTTTCGCTGTATTCAATTTGGTTTTGCTAGTACCATTATCATCATTATCATAATCCTTTTTGCGTTTGCTGCTGGTCATTTAACTTCAATAAACATCAAGACGGCCGATCCCCGCCACTCGCATCCAACTAGGATCGACCACTGCGCGAACTTTGGGCTTTCCCAAAGCATGGTTACGATTTAACGGTTCAAGTGATTTTTAATATTAAACTTCTTCGCGCGCATGAGAGTAAAATTTTTACGGATGAGTCCAAGAAGTAGAATCGAGAGAGTGAGTGAGATAGAGCTTCGGAAATTTAAAACTTTAGATTATTATTATATATTTATATTTAAACGAGATTTAAAAATTAGTTTACCAAATAAGTTTCACTTCTGACATAATATGTACTTTGTACGCCGGCACTTTTTTAATATCATACTTATTTATTCAAATAAATTAATGTCTGGTTTGCACAATTTTGTTACGGAACTATATAAGCTCTATACTAACTCTAACTAACTCCATCATAAGCGCTCTTTACTAGTTGAAGCTTTATGAAAATTTCTGTCAATTGTTATACAGGTTGTCCCGTAAGTAGTGGACCAACGGGGTGTGGGTGATAGGGGGAACTATTATCAACCAAAAAAATTATTGTTCTAGGTCTTATAGCTTTGAAGTTATGATTTTTTTTAATAAATAGGTGAAATTATCGTCCTATGTACAAACATTTTATAATTTTACGAAATCTATCACTTATTTTTTTGTTATTTTTATTCTAGGCGGTTAATAATACATAGGTCTTTCTAATTAAAATTTATTTTTATATTATTTTATTTATTTAGGTATTTAGGTGTAATTATCATAAGCATGTAAATTAAAAAATAAAACTAGTGCAATTTTTACATTTCAAGATACTCTATGTGGTGTTTGAGCTAAGCTGGTGTAAAAAAAATGTATTATAGCCTAGTGAAACTTTATTTTAAAAACATCTACATGTCATACCAATTACAAAAAAGTAACTGGTTTCAAATAAGTATTTTTCCTATTTTAATTACTATCAAAACCAAAGGACATTTTTGCAAGAAAATAAAAATACATTGCTAATTATGGAAAAGCTTTTATTACACATTTTTTTTCTTACATTAAGTGTCGAAATGCTATCCTCTAGCTCTTATGCATAACCAACATCTTCGTATAAAGTTTCTTTGTAAACTTCGTCGAGCGCGTTCATTATTTTTTATCGATTCAGCAACATGATTTGAATTTTGCTTTTTATTTCAAACTTTTTATAGAGTATGCTCTATAAAACTAATTAATATTAAATATGTAGAAGTTAAAATTAAATATATTAATGACTGCAGCGCCTTCAAGTGATTTACCACCGTATCATCTGTTTAAGAACCTTTACTGATCAACCACAAACCCTATAATGAATACCGCATGAAAATCGGACTCGATATTACTGCAGCGTCATCTAGTGAGTTGATACCGTAACACCTATTTAAAAATCTTCACTAATCAACCA
The DNA here is from genome assembly GCA_963853865.1 of Helleia helle. NCBI lineage: Eukaryota > Metazoa > Arthropoda > Insecta > Lepidoptera > Lycaenidae > Helleia > Helleia helle. The sequence continues at coordinate 17,771,025 of OY971420.1, forward strand.
CAAACCCATTATTAAAAGCCGCATCCAAATCGGACCAGTAGTTTTGGTTTTGTAAAAACAATGTTTACTGCAGCGCCCCCTAGTAAGGACACCTCACCGTAACACATTTTTAAGAACATGCAACACAATTTAAACCGAACCTATAACCGGAAACCACATCCAAAACGAACTTAGTAGTAGTTGCACAAACAAAATATTATGTTTTCTGCAGCGCCCCCTGTAGGGCTAGCATACGCGCACGACAAAATTGTATCTACCCCTTTTCTCGTATTACTTATATGAAATAATACGAGAAAAGGGGTAGACAAAATTTTGTCGTGCGCGCATGCTAGCCCTTCTGGTGAATTTTCATCGTCATAAAAAATATATGAATATCCACCAATCAAACCAGAACTCACCACTGAATGAAAACCGCCTCAAAACAAATATTTACTGCAGCACCCCCTGGTAAGTCGTAATTGTAGCACCTATCTGATAACATGCACCAATTAAATCCAAACCCATAATTGAAAACCGCATCAAAATCAGACTAGTAGTTTTGGAGAAAAATTGCAGCATTATTTGTACAAATAAATGTTTACTGCAGTGCCTCCTGGTGAGTCGTCACCGTAACACATTTAAGAACACGTAGGTACCACAATTAAACCCGAACCTACCACCGAAAATCGCATCTAAAGCGGACTAGTAGTTTTATTTTTCCACAATCAAACATTTACTTCAGCGCCCCCTGGTGAGTTTTCATCGTAACACATAATACAAGAACATGCACCGATCAAACCAGAACCCATCACTGAATTAAAACCGCATCAAAACAAATGTTTACTGCAGCGCCCCCTGGTGGGTTGTAATTGTAACACCTATCTAAGAACATGCACCAATCAAATCCAAACCCATCATTGAAATTCGTATCAAAATTAAAATAGTAGTTTTGGAGAAAAATGGCAACATTGGATTGTACAAAAAACGTTTACTGCAGTGCCCTCTAGTGAGTTATCAACTTAATATATATCTAATAATATGCACCAATCTAATCCGAACCCATCTCTGAAAACCACATCAAAATCGGACAAGTAATCTTGGAGATAATCAGCAAAATAGGTTTACACACACAAACTGCCTCTCACCCCAAACGCATATACAGTCTCCGTTCCGTCGCGGGTAAAAACAGAAAATAGATCAGATCACAGAAAAAGTAATAATGCCGTGTTTGATCTATTTTTTTGGAAGTGTAGAAAACTTCTTGGTTGGTTGGTTGGTTTGGAAATGGTTCAGGCCTTGTCGTGGCGGTGGGGCTCAGCAACCTAGGGTGAGCCGCTGCACCTTGGGCGAAGCTAATTGGGCCGAGGGGGCTCTTTGTACCCCTCTTATAAGAAGAGGGGACAAAAGAGTAGGGGGCAACATCAGGTGGTACGTTTGCCAGTTTGCCTATCCAACTAATATAAAAAAGGGCAAGGGGCGAGGATGGGAACCTCACTCCATTGTACTGTCCCGACGTTGGAAGGGGTTTTTCTGTAATGCGGGACAACCCCTCTGTGGAGGTGGCGTCGGTCCCTTGCGGGACTGACTAGCTGTCGAGGTGCCCTGTTTGTTTACTAGATCCGGGGCACCTCGCCAAAGGCGGCATTGGTGGCACTCGCCGGGTTTTAGTGGGTAGAGCTGCGTCCACTTACCAGCTGTCGGGCGCAGCGAGTCCCACATACCCGCGTGGGGAGACCCACTCCCCCGCGGGATGCCTCAGAGCATTTCCCGGCGGTAAAGAAAAAAAAAAAAGATTCTTAAGATTCTTCAAGATCACTTTCGATGTCTTTTATTTTATTTGGAAGCTTGTGATTTCAATTTGGTTCCATATTAATTTGATCCAGATCTGGCCAGCCGTTTTTAGGTTATTCTAAATAAAGCCTTTCATAAACGGCAGCAAATCTTTGTTCGTAATTGCTTTTCAATTGCAATTACATGTGGGTATAAAATATATTGTTTACACAATTGCAAATTGGTTTTTCTTATTGGTTTAAACCTTTTCTTTGTTCGTCTCAGTAAAACGTCGCTGTCTAATATGAGCAACGCGTTTAATAGTTCTACCCATATTTCAAACAAATAAAATAGTTATCAAATCACTAAAAATTAAGAAATAAAAAAACCGACTTCAAAAAATATAAAGTAATGCGTTTCTTTAATTTTTGAGCCCACAACTTATAATCCACTTGTTCTTCTACTAATATACAAGCTATGCGTTTACCACGTCATTATATCATAGTTACGGTGTAAGCGAACATTACAAAGTTATTCGAAACTAACCAATGATATATCAATATTTTAATTAATCCTACGTAGAAAGTATTGAGTCTTTAATCTGTGGCATAATTATTATGCTTGGTTTTTAATTTAATTATTTTAATAGGATTCCAAGCAGGTGGAAAGAGCCAGTCATCTTTTCTACTGAAACTTTGATGTTTTTGATGTGAAACATCTATAGCCGCACGTAAAACCGATTTCTGGCGTGGCGACGCATGCCGTGGCGACGCGTCGCCACGCTATACGATATTACATATTATATGCATATTACTTTTACAAAATAATGTCGATGTTTCACATCTGCCAGGCGTCCCGTGACGGCTCACACGGTTTTTTTTTTTTTTTTAAATTTCAATAGCCTAACGGATTATCCGTGTTCTTTTGTGAGGAGCTGAGGTTTATCAAATCAAAGAAGACGGGCGAATATGGGCCTAAACGTTACACAAATAAAATATTTATAAAATTCATTTTATCATGGGATAACAAATTAGATAAATATTCAAAAGATTACTGATTTCCGTCATGTTTATTTTTGTGCTATTCTTTGTTGCCAGAGCAAGAAAAAGGTAATCGATTTATCAAATTCATATTTTTAATACACTTTATCTATATAACAATTTAAGAAATATTTTAACTATGTATTTTGGGTCGAAAATATTTCTTATATTTTTTAAGTTTGTTCAAAAAGTAGTATAGCTACTTTGAACACTATTGTGATGTTTATTCTTAAGACAAGTTTTGAAATAAACTTCTTTTATGAAATATTTACCCCCCAAAATATTATATAATTATATACTTAAAACATTCCTAAAAAAATTGTATATTGATCATAAATATATTAATTTATTCATACAATTTTTAGATATTTATTTTAGATATTTTAGATTGATGTATCTGACACTGATGATAAAATCGTTTTAACAATCAAAAATTTTTTTTTACAGGCAATAAATGTGAACCATCAAACATTTTTTTTTTGGATGGGCTAGACTTTTCGGCCTGATGGCCTTTAAGCTCAATCGGTACAGTACAACCATCAAACATTTAAAACAAACAGCAATCTAGACAACTGTCAATATCTAACAATTCTTGCTAGATATGAGATAGAATAAAATCGTGACATATAAGCACAAAAGACAAAAACCTTGTTTAGCTTTATTATAATTAATTGTTCTCTTGGTAGTAGAGGAACCATAAAATAATATTATTATAATTACCTAGTAGGGTAAAGAACAGTGGGTTGCTGTGATCATCATATCAATAATATGGTATCTAAGCGGGGCAAGGCAACAAGAGAATTTGATAACACCTTCACAATATCACAGATGACATTTTAATTGTTTACGATCAATGATAATATATGTATAAAATAGGTAGATATGTCACAAGCGTGCAGAAAATGGGGCGCAAAAGAAAATTAATTAGCCCCTTTTTTCGTAGTCGCTCTCTCGATGCGAAGACGATACGAATAGCTTAGGTTCGAATCCGATACGAGTAGACACAAACCCAGACCGCGCCAACAGCAATAGCACTACACTACCGGTAGATTGCTTGGGCACCGCGCGTGACCCGCCTCCCTCTACAGAGGGAGGGATGAGGGCCGGCCCTCATGATGGAAGGTTAAATTCAACCGTAAAAGATAAAACATATCGGATTTGACTAGTCCAAATCCTGCTCTCCCGAGCAGCGCGCGCGATTGTGGGCGTCCCCCTTTCGAATATTTCTTAAGTGAGCCATCTGTTCACTGACTGTACCGATTGAGGCCATCAGGCCGAAAAGTCCCTAGCCCTAATGTACAAACTTTGCGTTTACCACGTCATTATAGTTACTTTTGGAGTCGGTGTCAGCCAAGTTAGGTAGGTACAGCAACAAATACGACAACGACTCCAAAAGTAACTATAATGACGTGGTAAACGCAAAGTTTGTACATTAGTAGAAAATTAAGTTGATTATAAGTTATTAGCACAAAAATTCAAGAAACAATAATTATTTTATTACTTTTTAGTTTAGTATTTTTGAAGTCAATTTTAATTTTTTGTAAAATGATGTTATTTCTTAATTTTTTGTGATTCCGAAATTCGTCGTCTTGGTATTCATTGAAGGAGGCCTATGTTTAGCAGTGGACGGATAAAGGACGATGATGATTTCTGATGATGATTACGATGATGGTGATGATGATGATTACAATGACCGCGACATGCTATGGTGTGCTACCAAAGCATCCCATACAATTGTTACATCGACAAGTAATAAAATGAGCATATCGTCGAGGTAAAAGAAACCATCCAAATAGGCGTTATTGGGAATAACTAAAAAACGGCTTGTTAGATCTTAATAAAATTAATATGGGACCAAATTGGAAACACCAGCTTTTAAACAAAATAATAACCATCGAAATCCATTCACAAACGGCGTAGTTAATCGTGTCACATACATACAAAAAAAAAACATATAAACGAATTGATAACCTCCTCTTTTTTTGAAGTCGGTTAAAAATTAAGGTTTATGTTTATGGAATTAAATGTTTTTTTTTATATATTTGAGTTGATTGCATGAAAGGTAAATTGCGGTTTACGATTTATGACGTATAAAAAAACTACGTACTATCTAGCAACTTGTTCAAACCAATTTTCGGTGGAAGTTTGCATGGTAATGTACATCATATTTTTTTTTTAGTTTTATCATTCTCTTACTTTAGAAGTTACAGGGGGGGAGGGGCAGACACACATTTTTCCACTTTTGAAGTGTCTCTCGCGCAAACTATTCAGTTTAGAATATAATGGTATTAAAAACCTCAATATAATTTTTGAAGACCTATCCATAGGTACACCACACGGATGGTTTTTTGAAAAAAAAATTGAGTTTTAGTTCTACGTATGGGGACCCCCTAAATTTATTGTTTTCTTTCTATTTTTGTGTCAAAATCTTAATGCGGTTCACAGAATACATCTACTTACTAAGTTTCAACAGTATAGCTCTTATAGTTTCGGAAGAAAGTGGCTGTGACATACGGACGGACGGACGGACGGACGAACAGACAGACAGACAGATATGACGAATCTATAAGAGTTCCGTTTTTGCCATTTGAACCCTAAGGAACCCTAAAAAGTAATTGTTACTGTAACGTCAAGCCCAACTTTCTATGCATTTTCGCCCGTCTCCTTCAATGGCGAGCTTGTCTAGACGATGTTTTTAGCGGATTTAGTGTAGCGACGCGACGGTGACATCGCGGTGAATCCCATTATTAATAAATATAAATCAGAAACCAAGCATAACATGCCACAGATTATAAACTTGGTCAGCACTGCATAGAGAGAGAGCTAGTTAAAATGTTGATGTATCTTAGGAAAGCCTCGAATCACCACCATGGTTCAAGCCTTGTCGTGACGGTGGGGCTCAGTAGCCTAAGGTGGACCCAGACCACCTTGGGCGAAGCAAATTGAGCCGAGGAGCTGCACTTATAAGAAGACGGGACAAAAGAACAGGGGGACATGGGGTGAGGGCGGGAACCTCACCCCATTGTACTGACCCGACTCCGGACGTTGGGTGGGGGTTGTTCTGTGGCCCGGGCAACCCCTCTGTGGAGGTAGCGTCCCTTGAGGGACTGACTAGCCCTCGAGGTGCCCTGTTTGCTCAATAGATCCGGGGCACCTAACCAAAGGCGCTCTATTGATACCACTCGCCGAGTTTTAGTGCGTAGAGCTGTCCACTTACCATCTTTCGGGCGCAGCCAGTCCCACATACCCGCCGGGGGAGACCCACTCTCCCGAGGGATGACTTGCATGACGATGCATTTCCAGGCGTAAAATAAAAATAAGCCACGAACTACTTTGTAACGTTAGGAGTAACTTAGGCTATAAAAACAATCCCCACCATGGTTCAGGCCTTGTAGTGGCGGTGGGGCTCAGTAGCCTAGGGTGAGCCCAGCACCTTGGGCCAAGCTAATTGAGCCGAGGGGGCTCTTTGTACCCCTCTTATAAGAAGAGGGGACAAAAGAGCAGGAGGCAAGGGGTGAGGATGGGGACCTCATCCCATTGTACTGTCCCGACGTTGGGAGGGTTTGTTCTGTGGTGCGGGACAACCCCTCTGTGGAGGTGGCGTCGGTCCCTTGCGGGACTGACTAGCCGTCGAGGTGCCCTGTTAGCTTAACAGATCCGGGGCACCTCACCAAGGCGGTACTGGTGGTACTCGCCGGGTTTTAGTGGGTACAGCTGCGTCCATTTACCATCATTCGGGCGCAGGGAGTCCCACATCCCTCAGATGGGATGCCTCAGAGCATTTCCCGGCGTAAAAAAAAGGCTATAAAAACAATGATCATCAATCCGAATACGGCCGCAAATCTAAGTTAACGCGGGCGAAGCTCCGGGCAACAACTAATTTATTTATAAGAAGTCATCCGTGCGTAGGAATATCCGACTAGCTCGGACGAGCTTGTAAACGGCGTTTGTGTTTGGATGCGATGTGAATTGTGATGATGATGATATGGCGGTGAAACTGTAGATGTAGAGATAAACAGTATGCCAATGTGTAAAATGTTGGCTGCGTCTTTCTTCTGTATGATTTGCTTTGATTGTATAAATCTAATATATAAAATTCTCGTGTCGCGGTGTTTGTTACCAAACTCCTCCGAAAGGGCTCGACCGATTCTCATGAAATTTATGTGCATATCGGGTAGGTCTGAGAATCGGTCAACATCAATTTTTCATACCCCTAAATGTTAAAATAAGGGGTGGGTGCACTCCTTATTTTGTTTTTTTTTTGTTTTTATTTTTTATGATAACGATATACTTACTTATAACGATATGGCTGTAAATCTAAGACAACGTGGGCGAATCTGTGGGCAACAGCTAGTAGGTATATAATATATTATATAACTTGTAATGTTAATGCTGTCTAGAGAAAGCGACAAGTGTATAACGGGTGTTTATTATTTTTGCCCGACAACTCGGAGAAGAGGACAATGTTTTCGTACAGTTTTTGTTATTACATTGATATTTTTATTTTGGCTGTTTTTCTTTGTTTTATTTTAATATTTTCCTTTTAATTTTTTTTTGTTGAGGCTACTTTTTTAAATACATATAATTTACTATTATTATTTATTTTATTCTATTTTATTACTTTAAAATACTTACACTTAAAATTATTTATAATATTATAGATAAGATTTACAGCCATATCATTATAAGTAAGTATATAGTTATCATAAAAAAAAACAAAAAGAAAATATAAAAAGTAAGGGGTGGGTGGACCCACCCCTTATTTTAACATTTAGGGGTATGAAAAATAGATGTTGACCGATTCTCAGACCTACCCGATATGCACATAAATTTCATGAGAAACGGTCGAGCCCTTTCGGAGGAGTTTGGTAACAAACACCGCGACACGAGAATTTTATATATTAGATTTATAATATAATTCCTTCGTTTTAACTAATACTTCCATGAGCAAAAATACATGTCAAAAATGTTCTTTCTTTGCATATACTTTTTTTTTAACTTTCTTACATTTAACTGTTGAAAATAAAGTAGAGATTATTATTGATTTGATCCATACCTGTTACAATTACTTAACCACCACACAAAACACTTTATAGACACAAATATACACTTTTAGTTCTTAAAGATACAACGACTTTATATAATGATACTCTCGTAAACATCTGGATTCGAGCTGGCGACCTCCCTCAACGCCAGACAAGTGATAACTAAATGAAGAGAAACGGGGGCCCATTGACAAACGCCATATAATGATGGTTGTGTTTTTGATGTAACAAACAATTTTAATGAACACCGACAATCAGCGTTTAGTTCGTATATATTGATTTGTATATAGATCCACTTAGGGCATAGTGAAAATGTAATGTACAGAAAAATAAAGCTTAGCCTTAAGATTTTTAGAATAGTTATCTATGGATTTTATATTAGGATGTCCGGGAGTCATATAAAATAGATTATGTCTTCTAGCTGCTGTTCACCGCTTCGCTAATATTAAGTTCGATTTACAACCGTACGCGGTCGAAAAATGATTACTTTCATGGCTTATAACTTTCTTTAGCTATCTATGTATTTGCCACATCCAAATCTGAACAGCGGTGTAGTGGAAGGGTAACAAACAAATGACAGGTTACTTATAAAGGAACAACAAAAATTATAATTGTTAATGATACCATTAACAATTATAATTTGAACAAGATATCTCTTGTGGTTTTCGAATGTTTACGCGAATTTCACTCATTATAACGAAACAACTTTTATTAAGGTTTATAGAAGTCCGATGTTTGGGATACTTTACAGAATCTAGGTCTTCTCCCGTGACAAACCTCATACATATAAAAATCTTAATAATCCTCTAATAAAATCTGTAAAGGTTGTTTGTTTGTCATTAAAGTCTTGTATCTTGTCCTCGTCGACGGAGGCATCGTTTTCAGTGAAAGTAGTCCGACTCAAGCCTCTTGTATCACTTTCTCTGTTTTCGAACGGTTGCCTGCATACGTCTACAGCTATATATGCTATATCCATATGTTAATATTTAAACAAACGTTTATTAAACATGTTTAAAACGGGATTTCGTATAACATACTGAAATATTGAGTGCCGCTAAAAAACTTGCTTGTAACATAGTTTTGATAGTCAAATAATCATGTTAATTTTAAATTTTAAACTAGATTTATTTAGAGTTATTCAATTGAGTTTCAAGTGCCCACTCAATTTCGTCGAATTATTTGAATAAACATGTACCTAACTCTTTTAAATGTACATAAATTTGTTTTCGGGAATTCTTAGTTGTTTTTTTTTCATGTTAAATACAAATATGGTATGATAATGGGGACACGTTTTAAGTATTTTTATTAAATACATATGTTGAATCAATATAAATAATAATTTATGTCATAAGATGTCTGGTTTTACTGTGTAAAATATTAGATATTATTATTGAATATGTTAAGTTAATTATATATATTAAAAGAATATACTTAAAAAAAAAAAAAAAAAACTCCAAAGGCACTAACAAAGAACCTTAAAATGGTTGAACCTTAATAAAACATGTCCAAGAACTAAACTACCTACGCGTCAGATTAAGGTAGGGTGAGTTAATTACTTGAGCGGTGGATGCGCCGTAAGCGCAAACCCCTCACCTTTCGTCTGACACAGGTGCTCACCGGGCATGGTTGCTTTGGTGAGTACCTGTGCCGGACGGCCCGCAGGGAGCCGTTGACAGTGTGTCACGATTCTGGCGCGGCGGTGGACTCAGCCCAGCACACACTCGAGGTGTGCCCGAGATGGGCGGCGCTGCGTCACGGTCTGACATCAGTCATCGGAGGGGACTTGTCTCTGCCGAGCGTCATCACTACGATGCTCGGTGACGACGAGTCCTGGACGGCGATGGTCTCCTTCTGCGAGGCAGTAATGTCCCAGAAGGAGGCCGACGAGCGGGTGAGAGAGGAGGCCGCCGACGAGGCCTCCCCCCGCAGGTGACGAACGGGGGTGCGTAGGAGGCGCTACTTAATGCGCCTCCAGTAACGCCTCTGTGTTCGTGTCGGGCTCACGATGGGAACCTGGGCCTAGTATGATACGACGTCGCGGGGACTGCTTAGTAGCGGCCGGGTAGTCCCCCCTTACGAGGAGTAGTCTGGCCTTCGCCGGGGTTAGCCTGTCGCTGAGGTGATCCTGTCTGTTGCCTGCATATCCGGGACCCAAAAAAAAAAAAGGTGAGTTAATTACTGTTTGTTTTCTAGATCCGGGGCACCTCACCAAAGGCGGCATTGGTGGCACTCGCCGGGTTTTAGTGGGTAGAGCTGCGTCCATTTACCAGCTGTCGGGCGCAGCGAGTCGCACATACCCGCGTGGGGAGACCAACTCCCCCGCGGGATGCCTCAGAGCATTTCCCGGCGTAAAAAAAAAAAAGGTGAGTTAATTACACCCTCAATGGTGAAAGGTGTACATTCAAAAAATTTAGTGTGATGAGGGAGATACACATTTGTAAAAAAAAGTCATCTCGACGTCCTCGAGTGTCGCTTTTTATTTTAAAGTGAACAATTCAAGGACAGCAAAATTTAACAAGCCTAAGCCACAACCAATAGTCGATGACGTTGAACGAAAAATGTTGCCGGAAAATTGGAAATGACCTGGTTTGTTGGTGATCAATTGCCTAAAGCCTATGAGGATGTGGTTATAACATCTGGCATTACACGGGATACTCTAGAATCAGGTACGACTATTTCCAATCTCTCCCAATAACTCCAAAACGAGTATTTCCAAAGGACGATTTTCTTTCTTTTGATTTTATTTTTTCGAGTTTGCGTTACGTTTAAATCGTCAGAATATTAAGTCAGAACTTTGGGTGGGAGACTTTTTTGACAGATTTTTGAGAATGCCTCCTACATCCAAACTTTACCTGCACCACTGTACAATAACAATATATTATTGTTACTCTGTAATTATAAACCTCTACACATATTATATATATTAACACGTATATATTTATTTAAATGTTTCCCCTTGTTATTTCGAACCTTGTAATTTATAATGACGCTGTAAAAATATATTTAACCTAGTAATAATACACGTTTTTATACTCATTATATACATGAAAATACTCAAATTAGTTATATAAAAGAAATACTTAAACAGCAAATTAGACGTTTAACAATGCATTAAAGACTAAAGTAAGATCAAATTATTTTTAAGGCTGGTCGAGTGGTCAGACTACTGGACACTTCAAGCAGCGGTCGCGGGTTCGATTACCGCGAAGTATGTATACGTATATGTACATATTATGTATTTATATAAATTAACTGTCGGTCCTTCTACCCTCAAAACAAGTTCTTTCAAACATAAGCACGAGACTGGGTTTACGTGGTGTGATTGTTGGTTAATATTAGGGGTTTAGGGTTAAAGTATGAAATTGCCGATTTTTACTGAAAAATTGAAATTCATTTTTAATATTTATTTATTAATTAAAAAATGCGGCATGTATTAACCTGTTTTTATTTATTAAAAAACGTTAAGCCATGCCTCTAATTCCTGGATAGTTTGGCTTCCACCATCTCTTTCAATTCATTATTATTCACCTGTGTGGTTCGTTCTTCAAATCAAAGTTTCCAAAGTTTAAACCAAAATCGCACGGTGCGTTCATTAGCAGTCCCCTCTCCAAACGCAACATCGATATTGCGAGCTGTTTCTGTCGCGTTAGATTCGCGTCGAAACACGTATTCATAAATCACTAGAATTGTCGAAATCTTTCTTGTCTAAGCTAAATAAAAAAAAATTATCGAATGTTGCATAATTTTTTAAAGATACCACATAGGTACCATGTGAAAAAAGTTTTACTCAAAAATCTCAAACCATGAAGGTTATATTATGTCAATTCGAAGCACCTATTACGATAAAACGGAAATTTCATACTTTAACCCCGGATCTGTTGAGCAAACAGGGCACCTCGAAAGCTAGTCAATCCCTCAAGGGACCGATGCCACCTCCACAGAGGGGTTGTTCCGCACCACAGAACAACCTCTCCCAACGTCGGGACACTGTAATGGGGTGAGGTTTCCATTCTCGCATTTTCTCCCCTCTTACTCTTTTGTCCGCTATTCTTATAAGAGAGATACAAAGCGCAGCCCTCTTGGTTCACTTGGCTTCGCCCAAGGCTGGGTACACCTTAGGTTACTGAGCCCCACCATCACGACAAGGCTTGAACCGTGGTGGGCAAGTTCTTTAAACCCTTGCCTAAGCCTGTCGAATAATTAATAAATATTGTCAAACCCTAATTACATTGTTTTTTTATTTATGTTTTTGACATTGCCACCTAGGACCGTATCCCCTATAATCCTTTATGAATTACCATTCGTATTTTGTATTCGCGGCGTATTTACCCCGCGTATAAAGAGCTTTTATTGTACATAGTATATAAAATAAACAAAGATGTTACTAATGTAACATAATATAGAGAATAGCATTTCAAACTACGGCGGCCCTAGACAAGCATTAGTGGCGCGTGTACTGTAATTACAAGCATGTAATACAAATCCGTCAGCTTCGCAACGCACTTCGTCTGTCGATAATGCTATTTAAATTTAAACGGAAAATGCCAACAGAACTCCCACATTGATACTGGCTGGATTTAATTAACATCTCTTTGTTACTATTGATATTTCCTATAATTAAATTTGTGAAAATACGTCTTAACTTTTACTGTAAATTTAATACCTGTTGTTATAATATATCTATTGAAATCTGAATTTGAATTGAAAAATTGACAGATAAAACATTTTTTTAGGGAATTGGTGGTATCACCAACTCGTATCCCTGATGTGGAAGATCATACGCCTTCCCTGTTGGACCTTTTGCTGACCTCTCACCCGGACAATTACGTGGTCTCCGTGGACGCTCCACTTGGCTCATCGGACCACTGTCTGATCCGGAGTTCTGTACCTGTCGCAAGCCCATCATGGCCTCGTTTTGCGGGCTGCCGCCGCGTTTGGCACTATAGGTCAGCTGATTGGGACGGGATGCGGTCCTTCTTTGCATCCTACCCATGGGGGCGAATTTGCTTCTCGCTGGATGATCCAGACATCGTTGCCGATTCTGTTGCCGATGTGGTGCTGCAAGCCATGGAGCTTTTCATTCCTAGCTCTGCAGTGCCTATAGTCGGCAAATCCAAGCCCTGGTTTGGTGAAACCTGTAAGATGGCTGCACGCCATAAACGGTTAAGCTACCGAGCCTGGGCCAAAGCATCGATGTCCCAGGATGTAAAGACCAGCGCATTGAAAAAGGAGTATAACTTTGCCTCCAGGTCCTTCAAAAGAGCTATTGCTGAGGCAAAAGCGGAGTACGTGAACAGAATTGGCGAGAGATTGGTTCGACTTCCTTCGGGAACTCGTGCATTCTGGTCTCTTGCCAAGGCTGTTCAAGGGAATTTTTGTAAGCCATCCCTACCATCTCTGCACATGAGGAATGACTCGTTGGCCCACACCGCGAAAGAGAAGGCCGATCTTCTAGGCACTCTTTTTGCTTCCAACTCGACTTTGGATGACCAGGGAAAAATACCACCGACGATCCCTCGGTGTGATACTTCAATGCCGGAAATAATTTTCCGACAGAGCTCCGTACGCAAAGCACTCTTTTCGCTGGACATCCATAAGTCTCCAACGCTGTTTCTTCTGCATATCAATGATATGCTGAAAACCAGCGGCATTCATTGCTATGCGGATGACAGCACTGGAGATGCTTTATACACTGGCCGCTCTAATATTTCTCGGGAACAAGTCGATGAGTGTCGGAACAAACTTGTGTCTGAAATCGAGTCTCTGCTGGCCAGAGTCTCGGAATGGGGGCGACTTAACCTAGTCCAATTTAACCCCAACAAGACACAAGTTTGCGCGTTTACCGCTAAAAAATCACCCTTCGTCGTTCCTCTACAATTCGAAGGCACTTCCCTAACCGCCTCAGCCAGCATTGGGATACTTGGCGTCGATATATCGAGAGATGTGCAGTTTCGTGGTCATTTGGAAGGAAAGGCTAAACTAGCCTCGAAGAAACTCGGCGTGATCAATAGGGCGAAGCAGTATTTCATGCCTTCACACCGCCTTCAATTATACAAGGCGCAGATCCGGCCTCACATGGAATACTGCTCTCACCTCTGGGCTGGAGCGCCGCAATATCAGCTGCCTCCTACGGTGTTTCCGAACCGATACGACTTAGGGACCTTCAAGAAAAGAGCATACTCATATCTGAAAGAAACGCACCTGCTAATCCACTGGTGTAGCGGGTGTCTGTGGATGTCGCTTTTCATTTACCATCAGGTGAACCGACTATCCGTTTGCCCCCTCTTCTATAAAAAAAAAAAATTATCGGGGTTTGCTATAATTTTAGCATTCCCGAAATTTCGGATACTTTATAGCAAGTGATGGTAGGACAGAGGAGTCTATATTTTATTTTGGTTTCTATTTTTTATGCACTTGGCCCGAGAGGGTTGGAGGGAGGGGAACGGGGAGTCTAGCCGGCGGCGCACCGTGGAAATGCGCACTTGTTATAAGTGACCTTTACTATATCTTATATAACTAGCTGTTGCAAGCGTTAACTCACTCAATTTAATCACTGTTAGTCACAGCGTGATGTTTTATAGCCGATAGCCTTCCTCGATAAATGAGCTATCTAACACTGAAAGAATTTTTTCAAATCAGTAGTTCGTGAGACTAGCGCGTTCAAACAAATCCGTTCTTAGCTGGCCTCTACATGGCAAATTTTCTACCAAATTTCAATTCTTGGTCCTATAGTTCTAGAGATATCGTGATGAGTCAATCTATAGAACAATTAAAGAAGAAGAAGATAGGTAAAAATTTTAGTATGGTGTTTACCAAACCACATTGGCCATTTATGCTATTATCTATATTGCCTGTACATATATTATGTTGACTGTAATCTTCCTATCAGCAGTGGATGGATGAAGGCTAATGATGACGAAGAACCTTCCCTGCCTGATTTCGAGGAAACCTCTGCCCAGCTGTCAAACGTGTAATAGTTTAGATGCAATTTTCCGCTACAAGTATGTATTTACATAGAGTCACCGTGACGTGGCGGTGGGGCTCAGTAGCCTATTGTGAGCCCAGCACCTTGGGCGAAGCTGATTGAGCCGAGGAGGCACTTTGTACCCCTCTTATAAGAAGAGGGGACAAAAGAGCAGGGGGCAAGGAGGACGGGAAACTCACCCCATCATACTGTCCCAACGTTGGGAGGAGTTGTTCTGTGGTATGGGACAACCCCTCTGTGGAGGTGGCGTCGGTCCCTTGGGGGACTACCCGTCAAGGTAACCTGTTTGTTTATTAGATTCGGGGCACCTCACCAAAGGCGGCATTGGGGTTTTAGTGGGTAGAGCTGCGTCCACTTACCTGCTTTCGGGCGCAGCGTGTCCCACATACTCGCGTGGGGAGACCCACTCCCCCCGCGGGATGCCTTAGAGCATTTCCCGGCGTAAAAGAAAAAAAAAAGTGTCATTGAGTCAGCCTTATCCTTCTTAGGATAAGATCTAACGCTAATATAAAACATCTCAACACCAAATATCTAAATCTACACTGCTATTTTGCACTTATAAATATAAGTATGGAACTATAGACACAAAAAAGTAATTACACTGTTACCGCCTTATTACAAAAAACTTATCTAGTACCAGGATTAAACCAAGACTGAAAAGTCCAGGTTTGTTACGGTATTAACGTTAGTCCATGGACTAAAATTCATTCTTATTACAATGGTTTAATTGTATCCACAGATTATTGAGCAACATATCATTCATTTTGTTCGTTCAATATTTGATTAGTTCGGTACACCGTTCCTTTTTATGCAAAGCTCGCTAATTTATAATTAAATATAATGTGGAAAATACATCAATATTTTGATAATAAAATTTATTGTGTTATATAAAATATCTGAAATCTTTACTACTTTGTACTTTGAGGTAGTGTGATTTAAATTCTTGTTTATTACACACAAATATTGTTATATTTCGCTGTTAAGTTGTTTATATAGCTAGCGTATAAGGGAATGAAATACAAAGCGCGCGTAGTTCTAATGTCATCGAAATGTTTAATGTTTAGTTATTGCAATGTAAGTCGAGTTACCAATAGTTACAATACAGCCATTATTGTTCTTTGATTCTAAATAGACGGTATGTTGTTCATAAGAATAGTATAATATTTTTTGTTGTGAATTTGTGTGCCACGAACATTACTTATGTTGTAAAATGTATCAACAAAAGAAAAAAGGGATGATAATTGGACTTCTCAAGAAAAGGTTAGTGTTTATTTAATCCAAACATACATGAAAAATATCAGAGTTAATTAGAATTATTACATATGATATAAAATAGGTATGTATATCAATGACAAAATACAATACAACAAAATTACAGAAATATAATGTTAAATTATATAAGGATGTCAGAATAATTATTTTAAATGTTAGTCCAATTCCATAATTTTGTCTACATCGAGTTCATTTAATTACCTTTCAATTAATACGAAAAACCGCTAATTCTACGCATAAGACATCTGATAATTTAAAGTTTTGAGGTTAGTACCGAAGTTAAACTAGGGGTCACGGTGGTCTAACTTTAGTACCATAGATAGTCCTGGTACTAGCGTTAAACTAGTTTTTGTAATAACATTTATATTAGTCCATGGTTTAAAGCTGGTATTAAACTCGGTACTATATTTAGTCTTCGTTTTGGAATAAGGCGGTTAAGGTTTCAAGTTCTTATATTTAAATTTGCGTGGGACTTCGTCTGCAATTCCCAAGTAAACAACATCCTCACAGTCTCGAGTGGGCCGAGTGACGTAGGTACCTTCTTTCCAACTTTACAAATAGGTAGTGCCTTCCAGTCTGATGTAACAGATGAGGATTTCTGGGCTTTAACGCTAAAATATATACCGAGTTTGAAGAAGAAAGTCTTCGACCAATGCGTTCTCCTCTAAATTTATGACTGGTTCGTAGTTTGCCGTAGCTCAATGTGCTATGGAACGTGATATGTTGGGTATTTCTTCGACAGATAGGATTCTAAACAAAGACATCCACCAGAGAACTAAGGTTACCGATATCACGCAAAGAATAAGCTCGTCGAAGTGGCAGTGGGCTGGTCACACACACAGGAGAACGGATGGCCGATGGGGCAATAAGGTTCAAGAGTGGAGGCCACGTTTAGGTAGACGATCTGTGTTGGATGCGAGTGGCAAGGGATCAGTCGTCTTGGCGTTCATTAAGGGAGGCATGTGTTCAGCAGTGGACGGATAAAGGCGATGATGATGATGATGATGATGATGATGATGAAGGTGATAATAATATCCAAGGCTATATGTTATTATTGGTGGACTTTGATTTTAGAACTTCTATTTTTGTGTGTTTGGAATGCGTTATTTTTTTAGGGTTCCGTACCCGAATGGTGCCCAACTGCTAAATTATTACGCCTCCGTTATCCATTCATTTGTCCGTCTATCATCAGGCTGCTCTCATTAACCGTAATAGCTAGACAGTTGAAATTTTCACTAATGATGTATTTCTGTTGCCGCTATAACAACAAATACTAAAAACAAAATAAATAAAATAATTACTTAAGGCGCCCCGCCTATACAACAAACGTTTTCGCTCGATATTAATAACGGCAATAGGCAGTTATAGTGTCTATGTTCTATAGATATTGGTACAGAACCCGTCGTGCGCGAGTCGAACTTGCATTTGGTCAGTTTTTTAGAGATCTTTAAGCGCTGTGTCACGTAGTCTGCACTCGTGTTCACCCACCACCCAGTTTAATAATAAGAAAATACGATTCCAATAGATGCTCAAAATTTATTTTAAACTTTAACAGATGCCTACACTGAACCACCACCATAGGTACACACCAACAGCACTACGTCTTATAACATTCTCATATAAAATATATTAATAAGGTAAAACCTATGATTGGCCTAGCTCGTTAGGAAATAAAAAAATTACTGTCGATTCCCCTTTCAAATGTTGTGTTGTCAATTATTTTGCCTGTGAGATGTCTAGTAGGGTGGGATTGGTTAAGGATTGACCGTACTGGCATTCAATATATTCCACTGTATATATAAAACTACACTATAATAATGTATTCCACTGTGCTTATTTTATTGTTTTTCATTTGCTGCTGATGGGATTGTCTAAGGGCATTTAAGCATATTATATTGAATGCCAGTACGGTCAATCCTTTACCAATCCCACCCTACTAGACATCTCAAAGGCAACATAATTGACAAAACAACATTTGAAAGGGGTTGAAAAGTCAAGCAAATTTTAAGACAGAGCTCTAGACGCGTCATCGGCGTATACATGAAAGTGATAGCGATAGTCTACTACTAATAACTAGTTTTTTTTTTAATATCTATGTACTACTCGACCAAAATAATTAAATCCATGGCAGGCGGCGCCCGAACCCCACCTTCGTCGCGCGCTTACGTACCTATATCTTACTTATACATATATTATATATAATGTAAGCGCGAGACAATTGCGTTTTGGTCGATTTGCACATAGGTATGACTATATCTAAATAACTATGACAAAAAAAAGTTAACTCCAATAATTACTGACCTTATAACGCAAGCATATAAATTAAAAAAAAAACCGGCCAAGTGCTAGTCGGACTTGCGCACGAACGGTTCCGTACCATTACATAATTTACAACATTAGACACTGTAACAAAAAATATGGTTTATTTTGAAATTAAATGTTTTTATAATATTGGAGTTGATTGAATGAAATGTAAATTGCGGTTATCATTTTTGACGTATTAAAAAAAACTACTTACTAGATCTCGTTCAAACCAATTTTCAGTGGAAGTTTACATTGTAATGTACATCATATTTTTTTTTTAGTTTTATCATTCTCTTATTTTAGAAGTTACAGGGGGGGGGGGGGACACATTTCACCACTTTGGAAGACGGAAGTGTCTCCCGCGCAAACTATTCAGTTTAGAAAAAATATATTTTAGAAACCTCAATATCATTTTTGAAGACCTATCAATAGATACCCCACACGTATGGGGTTGATGAAAATGAAAATTTTGAGTTTGAGTTCTAAGTATGAAGGAACCCGAATTTTTTTTTCTGCTTTTGTGTAAAAATCTTAATGCAGTTCACAGAATACATCTATTATTAAACCTCGTGGTTTAAGCTCCAAGCTTAAACTGCTAGTCATTTAATACATTATAATTATGAGGTTTAAACTAGATGATGTTTTTTTTTATAGAAGAGGGGGCAAACGGACAGTCGGTTCACCTGATGGTAAGTGAATAGCGACATCCACAGACACCCGCTATACCAGGAGATCAGCGGGTGCGTTGCCGGCCTTTTAGATGTGAGTATGCTCTTTTCTTGAAGGTCCCTAAGTCGTAATGTAATGTAATGTAGTCGATGTATTAATTTTTTGGACTTATGTAACTCAGTTAAGGTAAAAATCATATCTGAAAAGGCTATTGTGGTTTCTAATCCATCTGGACCACATGTAATATACGTCCTTAATTTATTATTATGATATGAAGTAGTTTTAATACTGCTCCATTAAATTTTAAACTAGACAGAATTAAATTCAGTTACGCTACGCTCAAATGAACACGTCGTGTTCAGCCCTGTTATGATGTGCATGTCAGCTGCTGCGATGTGTACGTCAGCTCGCGTTGTAAGTTCATACATTTCGGGAATTATGATGCAGGTGAAATTTTAGAAATATATTATCTTAACTTTGTGTCGTAAACAAAACAGAATCAGCAATGTATTCTTCACTAAAGTTAGGTGATATAACACTTTTTATGACTTTTTTGCCGGTATTATTAAGAGGAAATACACGCAAAGTATAAGCTCGTTCACAACCGACGCCAGGAGGCCGTGTGGTCGCAGACTGCACGGTTGGCGGGGGGCAACCCCCCACATTTATAAACCAAAAGTGAGCCGAATGGGCTCACACTAATCCGATGTACCATTAGGGCCTTCGGGCCGTTAGCATAGATCCATCCGAAAAAAATAAATAAAAAAAATAAGGTCGTTGAAGTGGCAGTGGGCTGGTCACATACACAAGAGAACGGATGGCCGATGGGGCAATAAGGTTCAAAAGTGGAGGCCGCGTTCGGGTAGTGTTGGTCGGTCATTAAGAAAACGCCAATGACGCACGAAATCCTCCATCTTTATATATACATATAATTCTTCTATGCATGTGTCACATACATACTGAACTCCTCCTAAGCGGCTGGACCGATCTCGAGGATTTTTTTTTTGTTCGATTGGATTCGAGAACGGCTTAGATTCACAATTCTTCGTTTCACTACAATATATTGTTTTGTGCAGGACCTCTTTTTTGTCTTTAAAGCCGGGAAATGCTGTGAGGCATCCCGTGGGGGAGTGGGTCTCCCCACGCGGGTATGTGGGACTCGCTGCGCCTGACAGCTGGTAAGTGGACGCAGCTCTACCCACTAAAACCCGGCGAGTGTATATGTTTAATTTGATGAAAAAGTTAATATTTCCTTCAACCTTTAAAATAGTCATTATACGAGTCATTATAGTATGTGTTCGTATGGCTTTCTCTCTTATGTAATAACATGACAATGGACTATGTTGAAGATACGTCATATCGTTCCTTGTTCATTTTACTTTTTATTATATTATAATAAATGGTAGAGTAGTAAGGGTAATTAATACATGTTATTTATTTTTTCGGAAGGGCTAGACTTTTCGGCCTGATGGCCTCAGTAAATGAGCAGATGGCTCATTGGGGATGGCTGGATGGGGACGCTCCCCTCCGCGCCCCGCAGGGGGCGCGGTTCATCGCGCGCGCTACTCGGGAGAGCAGGATTTGGACTCTTTTACGGTTGAATTTAACCTATCATCATGAGGGCCGGCCCTCATCCCTCCATCTGGAGAGGGAGGCGGGTCATGCGCGGTGCCCAAGCAATCTAGCGGTAGCGTAGTGCTAGCGCTGTTTGCGCGGTCTGGGTTTGTGTCTACTCGTATCGGATTCGAACCTAAGCTTCCGCGATCGATCCGGATCGATGTGGATTCCTTGTGTAGGGTTCGACGTCGCTTACGACCCCGAGGCCCAAGCGGTGTGCAGGTGTACCTAGCACCGAGTGTTGTACTTCTGTATATGCTGTGACGTTCGTGTCGCGCTTTTGCGTCGCGCATTAGTAGCTGAGAGATTTATTCAGCTGGATCTGTTAAAACATGCTTAGGTAACCTATGTCTAATTGGAACTGAGCTATCTGGGGCATAGTTTGCCGCGCTCACGATTAGCGGGTTTGGGTGGAGGAGTGCCTTTTCAAAGTGACGTTCTGACGTCATTTCGAAGTGGCCCCTAACGGACTCTAATCTGAAGTCCCTGTGCAGGTCGATGTTTCTTACGCACCACGGCTACATACATAACATGTTATTATACAGGCGTCCAAGTCTAGTGGTAAGGGTACAACATACCGCCGCGGGTTCGAATCTCGCCAAGTGCAGATATAGTATGATGAATAATGGTGTTTGCAACGGGTTATAGATGTGCATGTCAGCAAAATCACTATTATAATAGGATCCCAGAAAACGTTCAAAAGCCATCCATTGAAAAAATCAATAAAGTTATTTAAGAGGTTTGTGTGGTAAAGGAGATAATATAAAGAAGATTTCATGGAAAATACCACACCCAATCAATAGAGGGTTCCTTCTAGAAATTTCAGGATAGGATGTAAAAAATTTCTAGAATACATATTACTTGAGAAGATTAGTTCCACTGAGTTTGTTTCGCCGGTTCTTCTCAGTGGGCTTGCCTTGGAACCGGTGGTAGATTTAATAGACGTTCAAAAATATACTATACTAGCGGCCCGGTACGTGCTACGCTACGTATAAAGTGAAATAAAAAAATATTGGAACATCAAATTAATTTCATCAAACAAAACAATATATTATTATTTGTTAGCTATTTTAAAACTTAATGTTGTACTGTCAACACTGAAAAAAGTTTCAATATGACCCCAACTGAATAAGTTTCAATTTGACAGCAAAATCTCCATTAATTTATTTAATTAAAAAAATGTGATAAATGAAGAACCGCTCGACCGATTTTGTGCAAACTTCACATAAACCATCTACTAAATAGTCCGAACAAAGCCTAAACATTTGGTTGGGATTGGTGAGCCCGTTCTTGAGTTATAAAATTACAACGAAAAGTGGCATTGATTTTTATATATAAAGATATCTTGAATAAAAAATGTTTGAATTTGATTTTTTAATTTTTCTCAAAATTATTTCTATATAATAATATAATCTTATAGGTATATTAAAAATCTTAAATATATGGATAATATGAAATATATTTCCGTTGTTTGGTACCCGTAACTCAAGATCTTCGAGAACTTCCCCACCACGGTTCAGGCGTTATCATGGCGGTGGAGCTCAGTAGCCTAGGGTGAGCCCAGCACCTTGTGTGAAGCGAATTGAGCCGAGGGGGATCTTTGTACCACTCTTATAAGAAGAGGGGACAAAAGAGCAGGGGGCAAGGGGCGAGGACGGGGACCTCACCCCATTGTACTGTCCTGACGTTGGGAGGGCCCTTTGTGGAGGTGGCGTCGTTCCCCTGAGGGACTGACTAGCTCTGTTTGCTCAGCAGATCCGAGGCACCACCTTACCAAAAAGGCGGCATTGGTGGCACACGCTGGGTTTAAGTAGGTAGAGCTGCATCCACTTACCACACATACCCGCCTGGGGAGACCCACTCCCCAGCGGGATGACTCAGCGCATTTCTCAGCGTTAAAGAAAAAAAAAGTTCTTCGAGAACTTACCACGGGACCAGATTGACGTGGTGTAAAAGCGTCCATAGATATTATTATTATTTCTGTTCTTAGGTACCTACGTAATAAAAGTTTTACAAGCTTAGCTTTAACCAAACTAAACCAAAATCAATTACGTCGTAAAATATTTTTTCAAATCGGTCTAGCCATCTTCGAGTAATTGGTACATACATAAAAAAATACATAAAAAAATACCAATCGAATTGAAAACCTCCTCTTTTTTGTTGATGTCAGTTAAATGCAGGCATACAGTGATCCTAAATATGTACAAGTTCGTCGACCTGGACACAAACACTTTTTTATGAGTGACAGACAAACTTAAAAAAAAAAATTTAAACAAAAATTAAAACCGACTTCAAAATTAAAAAAAAACTAAAAAGTAATAAAATAATTTCCGTAATCTTTGTGCCTACAATTTATAATCAACTTGTTCTTCTACTAATATACAATCTTTGCATTTACCACGTCATTATTGTTACTTTTGGAGTCGGTGTCAGCCAAGGTAGATAGGGAGGTAGGTACATCAACGAATACGACACCGGCTTCAAAAGTAACAATAATGACGTGGTAAATGCAAAGATTGTATATTAGTAGAAGAACAAGTTGATTATAAATTGTAGGCACAAAGATTACGGAAATTATATTATTACTTTTTAGTTTTTTTTTAATTTTGAAGTCGGTTTTAATTTTTGTTTAAAATTTTTTTATTTCTTAATTTTTAGTGATTGCAAAATTCGATAACTGATTTTATTTGTCTGAAATATGGGTAGAACTATTAAACGCGTTGCTCAGATTAGATAGCGCTGTATTAATGAGATGAACGTAGAAAGGGTTTAAATCATTACATAACAAATGAAAAAACCGAAATGGAATTGTGTAAAACTTTATATACATGTAATTGAAAACAATCACGGCAGATTTGCTGCTATTCATTAAATAATTCAGTTATATATAGGTATAGAACATCACCATCACCAATATATAGGTATAGAATGGATATTATGATGACCTAGAAAAACTATGATGCGCTTCCAAAGCACTGTTGTTTTTTGTTCATTTAACAACGACAAGTAAAATTAAATTAATTAAACAAAATTACATGATTTTGGTATATTATTTAGCCGTATGAACTAAGCCCAATAAAAGCTGTAAATCGTCGAGGATTCCCCTCGACTGTGTAAGGTCTCCATCATCACACCTATAATGGCGCTTATACCCCATATGGGTGCAAAGTTCTCATCAATTTAAATTAATTAAGTCCAAACACAAGGTAGCTACTGTAAACTGTTGAGGAGTTCCCTTAACTGTCATTTGTCTTCATCATCAGACCATTAATGACAGTCACAACCCATCTAAGTGTAAAGTTCTCATCATTACAAATTAATCAAGCCCAAACACAAGGTTACTGATATAAATCGTCGAGGAGTTCCCTCGACTGTCTTTCGGCTCCAGCATCAGATCGACTTTAGACCTTCATTAAATTGTAGTCCTTCAAAACACTTTATAAAAAAAATATCAAACGCACTAGTCACCCCTATGATTTTCAAAAGTTCCCCTCGATTACTCTGGGATGCCATCATCAGATCCTGGTTTCCTTATCATGGGACCATTTGGGAAGTATACCCTTTAGAACAAAAAAATAAATTTTCAAATCGGTCCAGCCATCTTCGAGTAATCAGGTAAAATACATAAAAAAAAAAAAAAAAGATTCCGACGAATTGATAACCTTCTTTTTGAAGTCGGTTAAAAATCTGATTATGATGATCATACTGTATTTCCTAATTTCTCTTTATTAGTTTATGATCCGATTCTCATAGTTCAATATGAACGCATTTTAATATGTCAGTACTGGAATATTACAATATTCAATCTAGCGTTATGATGAAATTTATGATTGGAAACTTTGAGAGCCTCTCCAATATTAAAATCATATTAAAATGCAATACTAGTGAATGCAACGTACGAATATTATAATATACGAATATTAAATTCTAATATTAGTAAACTCAATTGTGGAAACCTATATTCAATTAGATGTTATCATCATCTCTTGTGATATGCTGATTAGGCCTCCTCTAATGAACAGCAAGACTGGTCTCGAATAATGCATTCAAGGCCTAATACTAATGGATTCCTCTCGCAATAATATATTCTTATTGATATTCAGAGTTAATTGATAATATTAATAGAATAAGAAGAGACTGACAAACAATATTTAGTTACAAGAGAAATATGTACATAATATCATTACAATTTAGTATTTACTTACTATATTATTTAATTAATATATATATATAAAACTAATTTGTACCTATATATTCTAAGATGTATATATAACATATTTACGGATATGAATAATTTTCTCAACACATCAAAACAACGATAACACACATTCACACGACCTTGCTCAGGCCTCAGATACACACACACGCACAAGCACTCACGCACACACGCACGAACACACATTATTATTTTACTATACATATAGCGACGTACACTAATTGGTGCTAGAAAATGCTTTCAATTCTACCTATAGAGAATGTTGGATGTGTAGCGGTGGATCTGCCATTTTGGCGTCATTGATAGAAACATAATATTAAATTATTAATTAATATGTTGAGCACTGACCAATGTCGTATAAAGAGAATGAGTGAAAATGAAAGACCTTTAGTAAATATACTATATTTACTTTAGGGATAAATATCAATTATATGAATGCCAATGATTCGATCTTGAATCTGAGATTTCTATTGATCCAGATTTTATCCGATCTCTCGATTGATGTTGAATCTGCATTTCAATAAACCAATCTCTTCTCCAAATCCATCGAAAAAAAGAGATTTGTCAAAAATGTTCGCCCTCCTTAACGTTATGTTTTACGCTTTTGCAGTAAAAATACATTCCGATTATTTATGAGTCAAATTGTGGTAGTTTTCTTAAAGCTAATCTATTGTATGTATAATTACAAGAATAACCAATAGCAATAAAAAATGATTTCGAAGTCGCAGAGCAAAAGTAGTTTAACTATACTATACCGTCAAGATTAGTAGAACATAAAAGTTTTGTTGAAGAGGAACGGAACGTCAGTCAATCCAAAACGTCAGTCAGTTTGACATTGGTAAAACTAAAATTCTAGTAGTACGAGATCCAGCTGCAAAATTAGTGCACTCGTCGAGTATGTACTAAAATCCCAATTTTTAAATAAGTAAAATATTATATAATAATATATGTAAATATTTTTAATAATAATAATATAATATCTATGGACGCTTTTACACCACGTCAATCGTTCCCTTGGTAAGTCCTCGAAGAACTTGTGTTACGGGTTATACCAGACAACGGAAATATTTTTTATACTTTTGTACTATACACATAATATTTAAGATTTTTATTATATAATACACAGCCATGACCCAGGAACACAGAAAATATTTTTGTTCCCTGGCGGGATTCGAACCCGCAACGTCCGGCTTGAGCGCCAACGCGCTTACCACTGAGCAACAGAGGTCGTCATTTTTAATTGATATTTCTGAAAAAATATCATTTGCCGGCTGTACGACGCTTTAATGCCAATGCGCATGCGTCGAATGTTACTGTTGTCTACTACCAATGCAAACCGTAGTAGGGACAACTTAATAATTAATACGTAATTTAAAATATTTCATCTCAAAATACTAGCGGCCACTCAGTAGATATATATTCTTCTTATCATAAATATTCGTAAAAATTAGGTTTTTAGCACTACTTTTTTTAGTTTTTACTCTATTAGTGTACCTATAATTCTACAAATCTGCAGCCGGATCTTAGACTACCGATAGAATCTCAAGTTTATTTGTTGTTCAAATAATATTAATAATAATTATATTTTTAATGTATTATTATATTTATTATAGTTTTTAACAATTTAACATTTAATTATAATTGATAATAATATTTCCATATTCACGCCTTTATCAGTTCAATCCAGTGTTCAATCCGTCGAAAATGGGGGATCGCAAATAAAGATCAATAACGTTCAAAAATCGATTTGTCAAAATCAGAGATCGGTTATAGAAAACGCATAACTGTCACCTTCATACAAATACTAATCTAAAAATCCGATCCGCCCTCCCAAAGATGGATTGTAAAATAAGATCGGTATAACGATCCATCGATCGGTTATTGAAATACTAAAAGTAGGAAATGGATTGAAATATCAATCTTAACCATCAATTTAGGGATTGAGATTGAATATAGAAAACGGCCGTAAAACGTCTCAAACGATCTTAAAAAATATTTCACCAATGGACAGCTACATTATCAGCGAATAACAATATGTTATCCCTGTATTTTCACGGGAACGAAAGCTACGCGTTACAAATAAATGCAAAAATATGTACTTATACAATAATCTTTTTTAACGAGGAAGAACTAATACTGGCTGATTATGTTGTGCTGACATAGTTATTATCTTTTGTATGTATGTTATTATTATGTGTTTATAAAAACGTTATTAGTTTAAGTATAATGTAGGTAGTTAATAAAAAAACATGACACAAAAATATAATTTTTACGAATTGAAATAGAAGCATCAAGCAACTTTGACCGCAAGAAAGATATATTATAACCTCCACCATTTATAATTATTTATATATCTATACTAAATAATAAAGAGTTTTTTATTTTTAGGAATTTTTTAGACTCAATAAAGTTAGTAATTCTTTTATGGGACAATGTATACGTTTTTACAATAGGATCCCAGAAAACGTTCAAATAAATTTAAGAAAACTGTTAAATAACGTTTGTGTGGTAAAGGCTATTATGAAATAAAAGATTTTATTGAAGATACCACACCTTGGGAATAAGACATTCACTGTTTAAGTTTTGCATGGACATGATGTACCTATTTATAATAATAATAATAATAATAATCCTAGCCTATACTGTCCCACTGCTGGGCAAAGGCATCCCTCTCTCTTTTCCACGCGTCTCTATCATGAGCTGCACTACACCAGTCTTTTTGAAAACCGTCGAGGTCATCCCGCCATCTCCGTCGAGGTATGCCGCGTCTCCGAGCCCTGTTTAATGGGACCCAGTCGGTGGTTTTCTTGGCCCAGAACTCATTGGGCATTCGGCAGATGTGTCCGGCCCAGTCCCATTTAAGCCTAGCAGCTGCCAGGTCTACATCAGCTACTTTAGTTTGGGAGCGCAAGATGGATTTCTTAATGCGATCGGTTAATCTGACCCCTAAAATACTGCGCTCCATCGCGCGTTGGCAAACCTTGAGCCAAAGCTTTTGAGCATTAGTCAAAGACCAAGACTGTGCGCCGTAGGTCAGGATCGGAAGGATACACATGTCCATGAGTTTTCGTTTTAATGAAAATGGAAGTTTTAATGGAGCTATTGGTCCATGAAGGAATACATGAAAGGCGACCTATTTATAAACTATGTATTTTATGTTGATGACAAAAGAGCAACCCTCAAGGCTTTTTCTCGTTTTTCTGCATTCCAAACGAGTTTTTTTTATCACACCATTTTATTGACTTCTTTTTTTGTTTTTTTGACGTATTTCAAATGTACGAGTGGTTACCTACGAAATAAAGATATTTTGATTTGATTTGATTGGAGTCAGTGTCAGCAAAGACAGGTAGGTAGGTACAGCAACAAATACGACACCGGTGACTGACGCCGGTTTTGGTGCTGTACTTGTATTAAACTTAGCTGACACCGACTCCAAAAGTAACAACAATGACGTGGTAGACGCAAAGATGAATTGTGTCTAAACACAAGGTAGCTACTGTAAACTGTTGAGGAGTTCCCTCGACTGTCTATGGTCTTCATCATCAGATCGGTAATGACACTTATAAATCATATGGGTGCAAAGTTCTCGTCAATATAAATTAATGAAGTCCAAACACAAGGTAGCTACTGTAAACTGCTGAGGAGTTCCCTTAACTGTCCATCGTCTTCATCATCAGAACCCTAATGATAGTCACAATTCATCTAGGTGTAAAGTTCTCATCAATACAAATTAATCAAGCCCAAACACAAGGTTACCGCTATAAATCGTTGAGGAGTTCCCTCGACTGTCTTTCAGTTCCATCATCAGATCAACTCTAGACCTTCATGAAATTGTAGTGCTTTAAAATATGTACTTAATTAAAAATATATAAAGTGCACTAGTCGCTCCTACGATTTTCGAAAGTTCCCCTCGATTTCTCTGGGATGCCATCATCAGATCCTGGTTTCCTTGTCATGGGAATAAAAAAATAATTTTGAAAATAGGTCTACAATTGATGGAGAAATCGGTGAACATACATTAAAAAAATATATATACACACGAACATAATATTATAACCTCCTCCTTTTTAAAGTCGTTTAAAATGAACTTTTATTGATTTGTCACGTTCACATACACCATTTTATAAAAAAAAAAAAACAAATAGAGAGCGTAACAATATTGCAGTCACACAGTTATACACACACACTCGCTTATAAATTGCAATACAGAATTAATAAGAGATATTGGTTGATAAATAACATTTGATATTTGACAACGATATTTTCATATTGACTTATTTACGTACAGTCCGAAAAATAAACTTAGTTATTATTATTGAAAATATTCACCTGTGGGATGGCTGCACTTGTGTCAACTGTCTCGCGCCCATCGCACGGGTACGATCCTAAATATTTTGTAAAAAA
Organism: Helleia helle; assembly: GCA_963853865.1. Taxonomy (NCBI): domain Eukaryota; kingdom Metazoa; phylum Arthropoda; class Insecta; order Lepidoptera; family Lycaenidae; genus Helleia; species Helleia helle. The sequence goes on from OY971420.1 coordinate 17,800,326, forward strand.
AACAGCATCGTTGCGAACTTATGTTTGCTTTTAGAAAGGAGCAGTGTAATTGAAGGCACGGAGATTTTAAATCTTACAATAAACAGGCATTTCGTTAAACGCCTTTGTTTATGTTCACAAGTGCACTTAACATCAACATGGTCTGCTAGCTTAGTTAGTAGTTAAATTAAAGTATAGTATTTATTAAAAATATTTAATAAATACTAACAATTGTTAGTATTTATTATATCTAATAGACTAGCTGTTGCCTGCAGCTTCGCCCGCGTTACTTAACTCCTATAAGTCACAGCGTCATGTTATATAGCCTATAGCCTTCCTCGATAAATAAGCTGTCTAGCACTGAAAGTATTTTTCAAATCGGACCAGTGGTTCCTGAGATTAGCGCGTTCAAACTATAATATCTAATAGATAAAAAGGCATGGTCAGCTCTGTGACGTCATTTTAAATTCAACATAGCGGAGCATCAAGATGGCGGACTACTAATTAGGGTTCCGTAGCCAAATGGCAAAAACGGAACCCTTATAGATTCGTCATGTCTGTCTGTCTGTCTGTCCGTCCGTATGTCACAGCCACTTTTTCCCGAAACTATAGGACATATACTGTTGAAACTTAGTAAGTAGTTTCTGTGATAATTCTGTGAACCGCATTAAGATTTTTACACAAAAGTAGAAACAAAAACAATAAATTTTGGGGGTCCCCATACTTAGAACTGAAACTCATTTTTTTTTCATCAAATCCATACCCATGGCACAGTATTACAATATTTCCTACAGTAGCGCAACGCCTTTGATGTCGCGCGATGCCGCCGCCAGTGTAGGTATTTATGCTGTCACATGCAAATGTGCTAGGGTTGTCACCAAATGGGAAATGAAACAATTGTGATTATTACTATTATGATGTTTTCATTTATTCATATGTACATTCAAAATAATTGTGATTATTAAATCTAATGTAATTATTTATTCATAAATATATATTTACATATGTTGCACTGCTAAATATTTACGTGACACTTTATTTTTGGATGTTCTTAATTGTCTATTATAAAATTTAACTACATAATGTATTCGCATTCGGATGAACAATCTGATAAGAAAAGAATGAGGAAAACATGAACATGGCTGTGATTTAAATTCTACAGTACTTAGTATTTCAAATAATCTATCTAAAATATTGTTTCCAACAAACGAGTGGAAATTTTGTCTAAAACAACCTTGCAGTTTAGTACAGTAGTCAACGAAATCAGCTGGAGGTACCTGTAGTCCACTAAAGGTATCATGCATAGTATTGTATACACGTTTACGTAAGTAAAAATTACTTGTTGTTGGTTCGTCAGAATAATTTGACGCGTAGTTAATCATTGATAAACATTTGTGTTCATTTACGCAACGCCGCAATATATAACCACAAACATATAGGACACTATTCTATTCTGCTCAGGGATATCAAAATTTGCTACGCAATTACACAAAAAACACGCCCGCGTCTGCCCTTCGCGCTCAAAGCGTGTTTGCGGTACCGGCCCGAGCCGCCCGACCCCCGAGAGTTACCCTCCGTTGCTCTGCGCAAGTACATTCGTCGCGCTACTGAAGGAAATATTGTAATACTGTGCCCATGGATAGGTCTTCAAAAATTATATTGAGGTTTCTCATATCATTTTTTTTTCTAAACTGAATAGTTTGCGCGAGAGACACTTCTAAAGTGGTAAAATGTGTCCCCCCGCAACTTCTAAAATAAGAGAATGATAATACTAAAAAAACTTTAACTTTAACAAAAAATATGGTTTATTTTTTTCAAAATAAACCATATTTTTTGTTAAAGTGTCTAATGTTGTAAATTACGTAATGGTACGGAACCCTTCGTGCGCAAGTCCGACTAGCACTTGGCCGGTTTTTTATATAAGTGTTACACTTATTATTCTTTTTTTTTTCTTTAACGTCGGGAAATGCTCTGAGGCATCCCGCCTGGGGAGACCCACTCCCCAGGCGTAATGCCAGGGTATGTTGGACTCGCTGCACCCGAAAGATGGTAAGTGGACGCAGCTCACCCACTAAAACCCGGCGAGTGCCATCAGTGTCGCCTTTGGTGAGGTGCCGGATCTGTTAAAATAACAGGGCACCTCGACGGCTAGTCAGTCCCGCAAGGGACCGACGCCACCTCCACAGAGGGTTTGTCCCGCACCACAGAACAACCCCTCCCAACGTCAGGCAGTACAATGGGGTGAGGTTCCCGTCCTCGCCCCTTGCCCCCTGCACTTTTGTCCCCTCTTCTTATAAGAGGGGTACAAAGAGCCCCCTCGGCTCAATTAGCTTCGCCCAAGGTGCTGGGCTCACCCTAGGCTACTGAGCCCCACCGCCACGTCAAGGCCTGAACCATGGTGGGGACACTCATTATTCTTGTTACATTGTCAAAAAAAAATAGATTCCCATGTGTATATTTTTAATTACTAATTTTTTTTAAATAAACTAATTTTTAAATAAACTCATTTTCATCAACGAAAAAAGAGAATTCTTTCCATCAATTCCAAAATTATAAAACATTTACAAGGGGAGATTAAATGTCGACTGTCGAGTACTTCGATAGCTTATCGGAGCGCAGTCATGATGTCATGATATGAGATACTTCAAGTGAGACGTTATTTTACTATAACAGGATATCTTAGAAAAACTTATGATGTTTTCCCGTCTATTGTTTCCTTGGGAGCGAAAACTTGGGAGTCTCAACGGAAAACTAGATTTTATTTTTATTGCTATCAATTTATTTGATGACTACCAAAGAATTTGGATTACCAAAGTGGTAAGTATTATAAAGAATCCTTTTACGTGTTACCAGAAAAACGAAGGACTAAACCACTTACATAAATAGAAGGACTGAAAATTGACAAAGGATGTAGTACATACGGTGAGTGGCGGGTCAGTGTTGGATGCGTGTGGCAAAGAGTCAGTCGTCTTGGTGTTCATTCAAGTTCGAGTGGACGGATCGAGGCTGATAATGATACGGAGAGAGTGGGCATGCTGGGATTCTAAGTATATACTTATATTACCATTTTGTGAAAAATTAACATAAGAACGTCATCGCCCCTTCAATATCATCCTCCCAGTCATATCAATAATACACAGCCTGTAGGTTTTACTTAATTGAATCTGCAATACAGCATGTATATAGATCGTAATATCAAAATCTAAATTAATTATTTGCCCACGGCTTACCTATCATTGTTGGACTAAAATAGAATTTTGTAATTTAACATTAAATTAGAAATTTCTCCCATTGTTCACATTTTAAAATTGGAAATTACGAATCTATATTAAGTCGCGCTATGCCTGGAATTCTGTCGGAATTTAATAAATATCATTTTAGTTTTCATATGTTGAGGAATGTTATAGGTTAGCTATTTTGGAGGAAAGTTTTTCAATATTGGAGCAAGCGAAACCGCTAAAAGGTGTAATACATGATTCTGTGTCTAATATGCGACTGGGACATATCTGTGTTGTAAGTGCATAATATATAAAACGCATTTCGCAGACAGATTGCTCAACGCTCGGCCAAACCAGTCAGATTTTAAATCTGTTCCGTAAAATGTTTCCTCCAACGAGGTCGATAGTGATATCGGACTCGTTGGAGGAAATGTTTCACATGTGAATACATTTAGGTATCGCTTTGTATATGAAAGACTAGAAGAAAATTACCGTCATGGCACGCCCTAAATATATGAACCATGAATTAATAATGAGTAAAAATCGATTACGAAATAATTATGGAATAAAATAAATAAATGACATAATATTTTGGTCAGTCCTATTTACGCAGAAAGTGCTTAGTTTGACGACCTCCGTGGCTCAATGGTTAGCGCGTTGGAGCCCAAGCCGGAGGTTGCGGGTTCGAATACCGCCAGGGAACAAAAAGTTTTCTGTGGTCCTGGGTCATGGATGTGTATAATAACATTAAAAATATTAAATATATGTATAGTATGTATAGTATACAAGTATTAAATATATTTCCGTTGTCTGGCACCCATAACACAAGTTCTTCCAGAACTTACCACGCGACCAGATTGACGTGGTGTATAAGCGACCCTAGATATTATTATTATTTTTATACACCGTAATTTAATTTGCCGTCACGCCGCCAATAGATGATTCACATCAAAAGTGCAAGTCTGTGATTTTTTTTGTGTAAATTGATATTGATACGGGCACGGCGGTACTCGATAAAGGTCTATTTTTATATACTTTGTAAGAAAATATTTTCTTTCATTATAATGTAATAATCATAATAATGAGTGAAATTCGCGTAAACATTAGAAAACAAAATATTTTCTTAATTAATTTTATATAAACAAAAAGATAAACTTTTGACCTTTTCGCTGATACTAAAAGACGCTAATTGCAAGTTTGGTGGCAAAATATTATTAAAACCGTAAATATAATTTTGATTTACTTACATTTCTAATCCTGTATGGGATATGGGGTAACTTGACCAGTGAAGAAACACATCACGAGGAAATGTATGCTGCATGCTCTTGAGAAGTTAAGTCTTTGTATGAAACTCACCAACCGGATTGGGCCAGGGTATGAAATAGTCCAACACAAACAGTCACGCACACACACGCACACGCATGCACACACACCACTCACACACACACACACACACACACACACACACACGCACACTGCATCTTATTTTTCTGTTTTCTTACACTGTTTATTATTATTTATTTTTTCTTTTGAGTATGTCAATATTGTCAACTGTCTTGGGAAAGAGCGAGTCACCACCAACCATACCTATAATAACCGTATGGAGTAAACACGTGTATTGTATTACTTAGTACACATACTTTCTCTCTGGGGAGACTCAGAAGTTTGAACCACGATATATAGACATTCAGTAATAAAGTTTTTTTAATTTTTTTTTATGGGACTAAGGGTTCATTAATCATATCCAGCATAAGCAAAATGATTCTTATGTGCGTGTGTTTATGACTGAACTCCTCAAACGGCTGGATCGATATTGATATTTCGACGTGACAAACGTCTTATACGTGGGTAACACTGAAAATGTTTAGAACTGGCCAGTTAGAAACATTGAAAATGAAAACTTTTTTTGAATTTCAATTTTAGAACTCTTTGGTAACCTAATGTACAGCTTGGCAAAAAAGAGTATGACGTGGTGACAGATGGAACTAAATATTTTACTAAATGGAAACCTATGATGTTCACAATATTTGGCCGACAAATACTAGATTTTGAGTAAAGCTTAGTGTTTCACATTTATTTTTAACGATTTGATTAAATTATCTTACTGATTTTCCATATTATGATGAGACCTAAGTGAAAGTGGCGCCCTCATTTTTTCCATACTCTTTTTTGCCAAGCTGTAGTATATTGCATTCATTTGTCATTTGTTTTTGTGAATTGGCGGCAAATCTAAAACTCTTGTTACACGTGAAAATGAACATAACGCGAGAAAATTTTCGGTCAATGATTTATTATGACTTTTGTTGTAGGCTTACTCAATATCAAGCTATGATAGGCTGCGATTAGCATTTTTTAATGAAGCCCCATCTCGTGCCACTATTTACAATTGGTTTAACGAGTTTAAGCGTGGACGTAGCAATCTCAGTGATGATCCGCGTGAGGGACGTCCTTTAACAGCGACTACTGAAGATAGCATCAGTGCTGTGCGACGCATAATAGAGGAAGATAAGAGAGTGACCTATCAACAGATACGGGCAAGCCTAGGCATTGGTATGAGTCAAGTTCAAAAAATATTACACGAACATTTAGGCGTCAGGAAGCTTTGTACCAGATGGATTCCCCATACTTTAACCGACGACCAGAAACGCCTCCGCATGGACTGGTGTCGCCAAATGTTAGATAAGTTCATCGGCGGTAACTCAAAGGCTGTATTTGACATCATCACAGGTGATGAAAGCTGGATATATTGCTACGAACCCGAAACCAAAAGACAATCAGCTCAGTGGGTGTTTCCTTTCGAGGATCGGCCAACTAAGGTAAAGAAAGGAAGAAGTCAAGGAAAAAAGATGATTGCCTCATTCTTTGGCCGGAAAGGTCAGTTCGCGACAGTTGTGCTAGAAGATGGAAGGACAGTTACTGCAGACTGGTATGTCAATCGCTGTTTGTCTGTTGTCTTGGAAAAAATTCGACAGCAGCGCCCTCGAAGCAGGATCCTCCTTCACCACGACAATGCTTTAGCGCACTCCGCAAAACGGACTGTTGAATATTTGACTATGGAAGGTGTCGAGATAATGAGTCATCCGCCTTACAGTCCTGACCTGGCGCCCTGCGACTTTCATTTGTTCCCAAGAACTAAAGATAAAATTCGAGGTATTCGCTTTACGAGCCCTGAAGATGCGGTGAAAGCGTACGAAAATGCCATAGAAGAGACTCCGAAGGAAGAATGGGCCCACTGCTTTTCTCAGTGGTTCCATCGAATGCGACGATGTGTAGAAAGAAACGGAGATTACTTCGAAAAACAATAAAAGTATTGGCAACTTTCTACATTAAGCCGTTTTTCATTTTCTAAACATTTTCAGTGTTACCTAGGTAATTCGATGGAGCCGGCTGCACGAACGAAAAAACATGACGTATGCGGCGTTGCCTCGCTCCTGAGGCGATCCATTTTCTTATGACGTTGTCACGTTCAACTATCGTCAGTAAACCGACTTTACAGACAACCGATTTTTGTATGTTGAGTGGATTCGAGAATGGTTTAGATCCACATTTCGGTTCACAACATTTTTTTTGTATAGGATTAACGTCTTTCGGCCGTCGCATCAGCTTATTTTTTTTTTTCGGAGGGATCTATGCTAATGGCCCGAAGGCCCTAATGCTTCATCGGATTAGTGTGAGCCCATTCGGCTCACTTTTGATTTATAAAGTGGGGAGTTGCCCCCCGCCTACCGTGCAGTCTGCGACCACACGGTCTCCTGGCGTCGGTTGTGTCGCATCAGCTAGTATGTTATAAACATATACATTCAGTTTGTATTATTGTTTTGTTTCCTTTAAGGTACAAGTAAACTTACGAGATAAAGTACATTAACCTATATTTACGTGGTGTGAGTTTAATAAATGTTTATTTATTCTAGCTTGCAAAATAGCTTTAATAATTTTATTATAAATTAATTAAAAAATAAATAATAATTTAATACTAAAAATAAAAGATATTTATTTAAAGGTCGTATACAATCGAGTCTAAAATAAATTCTCTGAATTTTATTTATTACAATTTATATAAAAAAAGCATTAGCCGCTTTCCATACTAACTGAAGGTTTAACTATCAACGCACAATAGATGTCGGGAAAATTTAAGAGGATCACTATACCGTGAAGAAAGACGAACCTCATTAAAATCGGTATAGAATTTGAACACGGTGAATGTTATCGCGTTGCATTGTACTGCAGGATGTCTGACGGCTTTAAATAAATGTGAAAACCTTAGGAGAATGAAAACTATTATTGCTAAAAATAAAAATAAATGGTTTAACGTTTTAGCTTTTTATCCCTGATTTATTGAATGTGATTATTTAATTGTTTTGAAAAAGAAAATGCTTTCACACATATTCAACGGTTTATAAGACTTATGTTTTTGAGGTTTTTGTTGCGGCGGGTGGACGGTTAATTATAATAATATAAATATTATTATCGACTGCACTGGAAGGCGTGGAAGCTCATCTGTTATACTAGCTGTAGCTCTAAGATTTGTTCGAAGAGACTTACATTTGTATCAATATCTTCTGGACACTGCAATATATTTACTTGTTACTTAGACATTGTTTCAATATAAAGTACTATTTTTTTTCTTTAACGCCGGGAAATGCTCTGAGGCACCCCGCGGGGGAGTGGGTCTCCCCACGCGGGTATGTGGGACTCGCTGCGCCCGACAGCTGGTAAGTGGACGCAGCTCTACCCACTAAAAGCCGGCGAGTGCCACCAATGCCACCTTTGGTGAGGTGCCCCGGATCTGTTCAACAAGCAAGTCACCTCGACTGCTAGTCAGTCCCTTAAGGGACCGACGCCACCTCCACAGAGGGTTTGTCCAGCGCCACAGAAAAACCCCTCCCGACGTCGGGACAGTACATTGGGGTGAGGTTCCCGTCCTCGCCCCTTGGCCCCTGCTCTTTTGTCCCCTCTTCTTATAAGAGGGGTACAAAGAGCCCCCTCGGCTCAATTCGCTTCGCTCAAGGTGCACCGGCTCACCCTAGGCTACTGAGCTTCACCGCCTTGACAAGGCCTGAACCATGGTGGGGCATATAAAGTACCATCAATTTGTGAAGATTAAAAGTTGTTGGGCCATTTCGAAGTCCATTCAAGACAAACTTTTAGACAAAAAGTATTAAAAAGAAGAATTATCTATATTGTTTCATTAACGACGAAGTTATCCGCAACACTCATTAAAATATATACTACATATAATATACGGTCGGATCGAGTGACCTCCTCCTTTTTTGAAGTCGGTTAAAAAAGATAATTTATGTTTTGGCAACTTTGAAATTACATCAGACCATTTTAAATTAGTAAAGAAATATTGAAAAAAGTAAATATTACTTATTATATCTAGTTATTTCGAAATAACTTAAATGCATGTTAGAAGTGTACAGCCTTGGCGTTACGTTGCCCAATCTCTTTCCGGCTCCTTAGGAACTTGTTCTGTTGCAACACAAATTACTTCACGGTTTCATCTGCGTTGCATTTTTATGGTAGCTTGTAATTACTTTTTTTTGTCGAGATCGGAAAACTGGCAGACCTGGTGGTAAGTCAACGTCACCGAAGTATATACAAGTTCATCGGTGGCGTTGGACGTGACGTTCGGGAGAGGTCCAACTAAAGTGTCAGACTCATGTAACTCCATACGCTGCCTAACTTAAGACACAAGGTAAGGCGAAAGTAATATATAGTTTTCCTGTCTGAGGCAAAGTTACTTGAAGTAATTAGCTTTATGGATAGGGCCGCGGAGACACTCCAACAGAAAATATAATGATGCAGTGACATAGGTATATGTCAGTGTAATTAGCATATTAAAATCAAAGTAATAAGTTGGAAGAGGCACCAGTTAGAGAGACTGAAATTAATTTTACAGACTAAGGGCGACTTACAGAAGGGAGTTAATAAGTCGAGTTTACTTAAACTCGATTTACCACTAAGCCAGCAGTCTTAAGTTTAAACCGATTTAAATGTCTCCTGTTTTGCCTTTTTTTTTTTTTTTTTTTTTTTTATTGATACAGAAAGAATAACAATAATAATAAAAAAATATCACAGAGACCACGAAGGTCTGTGCGTGATATTGTTTACATTCAACGCTATACAATATTTTGGTGATTTTACCTAAATTAACCTAATTTACAAAGTTTATTAAATATATAATATTATCCTAAATCCAAAAAGTATTGTTTTAGTTTTATTTTAATATTTTTTTCATTAATTTCGTTTTTTATTTGTGAAGGCAGATTATTAATCAGTCGTGGGACGAGATACTCCGTTGTACGTGTGCCGTAGTAGTTTCTGGCGCGCGCCGTAACCAGTTTCTTATCTTTAACTTGACGCGTATATACAGAGTGTTCAATATTTTTTCTAATTGATTGATTAAAAAATTGTTCTTTTAACAAATGGTAATCTACTTTTTTGTTTATTGGGATACATTTACAATATTGAAATAATTGTGTGTCATCATTTATGAATTGATTTTTTATTTTGAAAGGGACTAACATTTTAAGAATTTTTACTTGTAATTTATGTATTATATTTAAATAAGTGGGAAATGTTCGGCCATACGACGATAACCCATATGACACAATGGATTCAACAAATGCATTATATAAGAGAATTTTAGTTTTAAAAGGTATACGGTTTTTGATTATATGACAATTTGCTAATAACGATCGTAATTTGGTAGCTACGTAATCAATATGTGGTAGCCAACTGAATCTACTATCTATTTTTAGTCCCAGATAAGTGTGGGTGTCGACCTGTTCGATAGCCGTACAAATGGTGGCGTCATGTTTATGCCTGTGGTGCAGACACTCATGCGAGTGGGCTATTAAGTCAATACCTATCGATTGACCCGTTGGTGTTCTAAGATATGGTGATCTTATATGTATCAACTTAGTTTTATTCTTTTTTCTTTTCTTGAAGATTTATCGAAACTGACTTAATTGAGTCGTACGACTTTTCATTCGGTCTTTACGTTTCGTTATACATATTTTGCCGGATTCATTTTGACATCTGTTTAAATCCAGATTTAACACTAAATTGACGCCTTCCAAGACAAAAATGGAGGTTTAACACTAAACCGAGCTTAAGTTGCTAAATCTCGATTTAAGCAGCTTCTGCAAGCCGCCCTAACTATTTAATTTATTATGTTTTGAACTTTCGCAAAGTTCGATATTTATTAATTTGACGTGTCTTGCTCACGAGGCAGAACCCTGAATTCATTATTTTACCACAGCTTTATACTGTGGCTTTACTATTAAAGAATTAGTCCCGCATTTTGTACACAGGTCTTTTTTAATATCGCAGGGAAATCCTTATGGATGCAGCCAGGATCTTGGGTAGATCCTGACCCAATGTGGGATTCGCACCTCAGCGACAGGCTGGCCCCGGCGAAGGTCATACTACTCTTCGTAAAGGGGGACTGCTCGGCCGCTACTTAGCAGTTAGCACTTCCCAAGACGTCGTGACCTTCAGACCTATGTTCCCATCCTAAGCCCGACACGAACACAGGGGCGTTACTGGAGGCGTATTAAGTAGCGCCTCCTAGGCACCCGCGTTCGTCGTCCGCGAGGGGGCTTTTTATACATCAATCTACTAATAATGTCGTTTGCGATTTATCTCCAGCTAACTTCAGTGCAGTCAAGTAAGATTTTTTGATTTGATTCGTTTTCTGCCCTACCTCTATCTATAATATTGTCATTGAAATTATGTCTAAGTCGTAAGATCTGGTAGAGATGACACTTGAAGCCCGTTTACACACAGTACAATACTGTGACTGTGAAGCAACTCTGTTCATTGTTTTATATTTATGATGCGATTGTCGATTATCTTAATAGCTTTTAAAATAAACAAATGTACAAATAACTAATAATAGAATGTAATAATTGATCAACAATATTTACGTAGTTCACAACTTTACATTTCTTATATTTAAATCTTAGAAAATTTAATATATTTGGAAAAACATATGTGAATACATATCCAAAAAATTAATATCCAAAAATAGGGATATACGGAATAGACACAGGCTAGATGTACCAGTGACTCCAGAAAATGTTGAAAACCTCCCAATAAAAAAAAATAAAAAAAGTTATTAAAGAGCGTTTGTGTGGTAAAGGATAAATGTGTCAAAGTAAAAGATTTTATAGAAGATACCACACCTTAGGAATAGGACGTTCCTCCCAGGCGTTTCAGGATAACAACATGTGTTTGTTACAAAACATTTGAAAAGATTAGTTCCACTGAGTTTGTTTCGCCGGTTCTTCTCAGTGGGCTTGCCTTGGAACCGGTGGTAGATTCAATTGACGTTCAAAAAGATACTCTGTACTATTTTGAATAAAAAAATATATTTGATTTGATTAAAACATCAAAGTATATACTAGAGCACAAAAGTAACTTAACACGTTTAGTGTACAAATATGATAATTGATTTTGTATAAAAGTTATAAGGTTGAATTTGATATTCTGTTTAATATTTTATCAAAGATTTTATTAAGAAGTAAAGCTCTGATTTTTCCATTGTTCTCGACCAAAGGAGTTTTAATTGTGTAGTATAATATGTTTCTAAGATAATTAATTTTAAACAATACTAGGTTACACCTCCTCCACTGAAATTTGAACACACTTTATAAACACTCCAATAATGAGAAGACTTTTCTAATGATTACGCGAATTTTACTCATTATAAATTATAATGAATCAATTTTACGGATTTTATCGCGGTTTATTAAGTTTGTTACATGCCCGACGTTTCGGATACTTTACAGCAACCATGATCATAGTCCTCCCGTGACTGCTGTATTTGGCGAAGGCCAGATTACTCGTAAAGGGTGACTGCCCGCCCGGTACTAAGCAGTCCCCACTACGTCGTGACCTTCAGGCCCAGGTTAAGGCTTCTTATCCTGACCGGCACGAGCACAGGGGCGTTACTGGAGGCGCATTAAGTAGCGCCTCCTACGCACCTCCGTTCGTCGCACGTGTCGGCCTCCTCCTGGGACATTATTGCCTCGCAGAAGTAGACCATCACTGTCCATCGTCTTCCCACCTGGCCGACCAACACTTCGTCTACCTAACTCTTGAACCTTATCGGCCCATCGGCCATCCGCTGCCGTTTATGTTGTAGCCTGTATTTTTTTTTTATATCATAGGAGGGCAAACGAGCAGTCCAAGCTTTAGACTACCGACGCCCATACGCATCTGCACAACCAGAGATTATGCATGTGCATAATCATCCTTCCTTCCTTTTTTCTATCCCCCAATGAGCCACCGGAAACTCACAAACCGCACGAAACGCGACAGCATAGCTGTCAATGGACACCGGTGTTATGTGAGCGAGAGGTGCCACCACGGTCGTGCCGGGCCGGTTCGGATACTATGCAGTATGGCACTACCTTTTTTTTCTTTAACGCCGGGAAATGTCCTGAGGCATCCCGCGGGGAGTGTGTCTCCACAGGCGGGTATGTCCAGTATAAGAATGAAATACTCTTCTGCCATTTTTTGGTATTTTGTCATGTGTGGAATGTAACATATATATATCTAATTAAAAAAGCATAAAAAAGTCATAAATTATTGGTCTATGTAACTGATCAATTATCACAGACTTAACTCGCAAAACTTTGGGGGTATCTATATTTAGTAATAAAACAGATTACATTTACAGCATAGAAACCCAAGATTTTCTGAAATTCTGGCTGTCACCTCTCAATACATCTTAGAAAATTTACTGTATGTCCGGAAAAACATACATGAATTTTGTAAGAAAAGTGATATTCATAGTAGGAATACACGTAATAGACACAAGTTACATGCACCAATGATTAGACTTTCAGAAGTAAGCAATTCTTTTAAAGGCAACTGTATACGCTTTTACAATAGGATCCCAGAAAACGTTCAAAAGCACTCCATAAAAAAATTCAAAAAAGTTGTTAAAGAACGTTTGTGTGGTAAAGTATATTATAAAGTAAAAGATTTCATGGAAGATACCACACCCTGGGAATAAGGCGTTCCTCCCAGGCATTTCAAGATAAGATGTTAAAATTGTTATTAATATATATTATTTGAAAAGATTAGTTCCACTGAGTTTGTTTCGCCGGTTCTTCTCAGTGGGCTTGCCTTGGAACCGGTGGTAGATTCAATTGACGTTCAAAAAGATACTGTATTATAACTATTTTGAATAAAAAAAAATGATTTTGATTGATTTTGATTTTTTTGAATTTATTAAAACAGAAGTTTCCGTTCTATCTTTTGTAGTGATCATGATAATGAATCATCAAATCTTATGATGTTACAAAAAAACCGTTTTATTCCCATGTAATATTACAAATATATATTTATAATTATTACGAAGTGTTGGTCGGCCATTAAGCAGATGGGAAGACGATCTTCGTGCGGTGGCCGGTCCGTGTTGGGTGCGAGTGGCGAGGTATATATAGTCTTGGCGTTCATTAAGAGAGACCTAGGTTCAGCAGTGGACTGATTATGAAGATGATGAATTATTCATTGATTTACATTAAACTAGCAGACCCAGCCACGCGTTGCTGTGGCTAAGATATACGTTAAATTATATTGTAGGTAGTAAACTATTCAATACAGTCTAATTATTATTTATGAATAAAAAATTGCGATTATAAATTGAGATATAAACTAGGTATCCTATCTCTCAAGTTGGATCAAACTACACACTGTGTGCAAAATTTGGTTGAAATCGGTTCAGTAGTTGAGGAGTTCATCGCGGACTAACAACTTGACACGTAATTTTTATACATAGATATATTACACTTGAACCATGAACTCCCCTTAGCTTTAATCTAAGAAAAAATGACTGGCAGTATGATGGGAAATTTTAAAATTTTAATAGGAGTTTGAAATCTCATAACGACGTTATAACTTATAAATACCACATTGGAAGCGTTCGGTATTCCATAACTTGTTCACCCAAAGTGCAAAACGCGCCTAAAGAAGTTTTCACTTCGATAAATACATATTAACTAACAATCACATCACGTTAACCTGTAAGTGTCCCCTGGTAAGCTTGTAAGGACTTACTTTGGGTACTTTGTACTAGGAACGGAAATAAATAAAGAAATTTGTATAAATACTTATATAAACCTACACGATCCGGTGCAGACATCTATATTCATCATAAAACTATCTGCCCTTGCGGGATACAAACCCGCGACTCGCGTTTGTTTCCAGTAGCCTGGCCACTCGACCAGCCATCATGCTATTCTGAACGAATTTGTTCAGCAAGGCAATTATGAATTAATTACTCTTACCAAACAAACTGTCTGTCTGTCATACCAAAACCTATAGAATACTTACTTCTAATTGACATACAATCATGAAATGTGGCAAGAATCTAGGTCTTACAGCATAAGTGGGAGATAAATCTAAAATTTGTTAATTTGTTGTGATATAAGATTAAAAACCAATATATGACCTACGGAACCCCTAGTGCCCGATTCAGACTCGCACTTGTCTTTTTTTTATGCCTAACCAGAGTTCATCAAAGAGCTAGCGAAACAGATACCGGTGCTTGTTTCCATCTTGCTTGTTTCTTCCGGGAAACAGCTTTGATGTATTTAGGAGAGAAGGGCAAGACAGGCAGTGTAATTACTGGCAGCGAGACATAACATCTTATGTCTCAGGATAGGCAACACATAAATTAGTTGCCTGGGCTCGTTTCAGGTTTACTACTTTATGTTCATGGGCGACTTCGACCACTTACCATCAGGTGGTACGTTTGCCAGTTTGCCTATTCAACTAACATAAAAAAAATCGGTTGTCTGTAAAGTCAGTTTCCTGACGATAGTTGAACGTGACAACGTCATAAGAAAATGGAACGCCTCAGAGCGAGGTAACGCCGCATGCGTCATCTTTTTCGTTCGTGCAGCCGGCTCCATCGAATTATAAGACGTTGTCAAGTCAAAAAGATAAAATTCTGGCTGAATTATGTCGGTATTCTCAATGTACCATTCCACAAAGTAAATTCGCTCTCTCGTGGGTAAATTCGCTGTTTTATGCCAGATATTGTTTTTTTTTTTCGGAGGGATCTATGCTTATGGCCCAAAGGCCCTAATGCTTCGTCGAATTAGTGTGAGCCCATTTGGCTCACTATTGGTTTTTTAAAGTGGGGGGTTTCCCCCCGCCCCGTGCAGTCTGCGACCACACAGCCTCCTGGCGTCGGATTGGACTAGATATTATGTACGCATCCGAAACTGATATGAGATAGCCATCACAAAGCATAATCGATACGCCATAGCAACAGATTTCGTGTTCCAAATTTGAAAGCTTTTATTTATCAATAGAGCTACATTTCGAGTTTGTTGTGGAATGGAGTTTCTTCAGCCTTCAAACGCGGAAAATTAATTTAATATTTTTTATAAAATTGCTTTGATACTTATTATTTTTAATTTTATAATAGTACAATTATTGAAACTAATAAAAATGCGATCGACATGAGAAATAACGATTATAGTTTTCAGCCAATTTATTTGGTCTTTTAAAAGGAGAAGTATTTTCATTGATTTTATATTATTATCACTATATTTGTCTAATGAAAATTGATTAGTATATATTTGAACATTCTAGAAAAAACAGACAAAATCTATACCTTCAACGGTTTGGGATGTGTAAATTTGTTTAACTAATTTCTCCAAAAAAAATGGCGTTTTTGTACAAATGTTAGGTAATACAGAATTTTGAGGCTTTCAACTAATTTACAAATGACGTATTGTAATTACTATTTATTATTATATACTTACGTAACACACAACGTTATATTCGCCTACTGATTTTGACCTTTATTGTGTGCTAAGTTATTCCTATAAATGGAAATGTTTTACAATTTGTAAATATACATACATATATATTAGTGACCCTATAAAAGTCGTAATAATAATGAAATACAACACCGTCGATAAGAATATTTGTGTCATTGTAATAGATTACTCGAGCAATATTGCAAACAGACTAGGATGTTGAGATTTGCCTTTATGTACTCTCATCCTTTAACTTAGGTATAAGATATCCTCCCCACCATGGTTCAGGCTTTGACGTGGCGGTGAGGCTCAGTAGCCTAGGGACACAACAAGTAGTAGTGAACACAACACCTTGGGCGAAGCTAATTGAGCCGAGGGGGCTCTTTGTACTCCTCTTATAAGAAGAGGGGACAAAAGAGCAGGGGGCAAGGGGTGACGATGGGAACCTCACCCAATTGTACTGTCCCGACGTTAGGAGGGGTTGTTCTGTGGTGCGGGACAACCCCTCTGTGGAGGTGGCGTCGGTCCCTTGCGGGACTGACTACCCGTCGAGGTGCCCTGTTAGCTTAACAGATCCGGGGCACCTCACCAAGGCGGCACTGGTGGCACGTGCCGGGTTTTAGTGGGTAGAACTGCGTCCATTTACCATCTTTCGGGCACAGCGAGTCCCACATACCCGCCTGGGGGACCCACTCCCCAGGCGGGATGCCTCAGAGCATTTACCGGCGTAAAAGAAAAAAAAAGGTATAAGAGATATTCTAAATACAGATTAAATATACGTCATGATATGTCACAGTCCCATCCGTATTTGGAGGTTATCAGGTTAGAGTTCTGTCAAGTGTCTATTTGTAATATATAAGTTTGTATTATAGAACACAACTTTGTGAGTTGTCTGGTGTATTTTAAGTATAGTTAGCGCGTGCAAATATAGACTCGTATAATGAATGAGTAACGAAATGTAACTGTACCTACCTTTTATATATTTCAGCTTAATGGTAAGCACGTTGGCGCTCAAGCCGGAGGTAGCTGGTTCCTGCCAGAGCACAAAAAGTTTTCTATGTTCCTGGGTCATGGATGTGTATTAAATATGTGTATTATGTAATAAAAACCCTAAATATATGTATAGTATAAAAGTATTAAATATATTTCCGTTGTCTGGTACTCGTAACCCGTAACACAAGTTCTTCGAGAACTTACCACGGGACCAGATTGACGCGGTGTAAAAGCGTCTTATTATTATTAGCATAGATATTGTTATTATACAGAAGCACCAACTGAACAATATTGTTATGCTAAAAACTGTAATTTTTTTACTAATGTGTGTAAATTCATCATCATCATATTATATCATATTGCAGCACGTATATTGTTTTCAAATAACGCCGAGACGCCCGATCATTAACTCCGGTAAAAGCATTTTTCTAAGCCAAGACAATAACAACAAGGCTTGTAAACATAGATTAAAAATTGGTCCGGTGTTTGGTTGGAGACCAATTTTTAATCTATGCTTGTAAACAACTTTCCGTGTAAGTTAACATTATATACATTTTTCAATGCAATTTTTTTACGATTTAACGTCAAAGGGCATTTATATTCTATAGCTGCTTCTATATTCAGCTATAGAGCTGGTGCCCGCGACTTCGTCTGCGCAGGATAAGATTTTAGTTTTTTTTTATATAAAAAGTACCCTATGTTACTTCTAATACCTCCAAGAATATGTGTACAAAGTTTCATGATGATCGGTTAAGTAGCTTTCGCGTGAAAGCGTAACAAACATCCACGCTTTCACATTTATGATATAATATTATAGTATAGTATAGTAAGGATAGAGATAGTTCATCCAGATAGTACTGTAGTCAATAATAATTTGCACGTAAACAGCGCCACCTAGTTGGAGCTTTCTATAACATCAAACTATCCAGTGCTTCAGCTGTCAGTAAAAATTTACATCCGTGATTTCATTCCGTCTCAATTAACAAATCCACGTCGATCATAATTATAGGAGTTTCAGTTTTGAGAGTTATAGCAAAAGTTGTAGCGTATATATGTTAGCACAGCCCGAAGTACAATAAAAAATGTTTTAATCAGTAAATTCACCACATACCTATACATCCTCTTTGTACCAATAAAGTTATAGGATCTTTTTGATAATATAGAAGTTCTTCGTTGTACCTACGTGACGTCGTGCGCCGTAGGATACGACGAAAACTTATGTAGCCAGTTGACTAGTGATGTCTATAAAGAACTTTAAATAATATAATATACATCATTCTAAAAGCATTGGATTTATTTATAGATATACCTACCCTGTTCTACCGGAAAAAAGCTAAACCTAGTGCTGTAATTATGTTTTCGCTATTAAGACTTTCGTCGTGGAATATTTCCAATCGATGTATATCAGAGTGACGATTATGTTGTTAGACTCGAATAGCATGTTGGCCATCCTGACATTCATGAAAGTCTTTCCCCAAATTACAAGATCCAAACCAGACGAACACGGAGATAGTCGTACCATTTAATATTTATCAGGATACTTGTATACTCGATCAGTTGGTTTTCGAACGTTAAAAACTGCACGATATGTGTGTTGTGACTTGTGACACTACACATTTACCGCGGAATGTTTTCACCTAACTCAATTAATATAATCCTTTTAAAGTAGACGTAGGTATATGGTAAACCATAAACAACGTGTTATCACAACGATGAATTTTCCACGACGAATTTTCAACGATGAATAAAACGATGTAATGACTAATAGTGGATAGTGAGTGGTTAAAAACTAAAATTGACGTTACATAGAAGACGCGCTTTAAAACATTTCGTCACTTAAATTATTATAGGTAGGTTAGGCAGAATATGCATATTTATAAAGACTAATTGTACTAAGTAGTTTAAGGATATTTACCCTCGTAAATATAATATATAGTTTTCTAAGAGTTTTCTATTATAATTAATTATTTAATCAGGCACAAGTTGTGAGATTATATTTGTTAAGTTCTCACTAATTATAGTATAATTAATTCGGTTGCAACTCGTTTGTACCTTCAGTTATTATCATTTGATACTGTTATATATTTTATCACCGAAAAGTATAAAGTATATAAGTACATACTCGAACTTCTAAATATTTTCAAAGTTTCATAAATTGGTACAAAGTAAAATGACTTATACGAAATCGTAATAACAATCTAATACAGGACAGCATAGTGTTAGAAATAATATATATCAGTTGGTAAAAGTGTTAATAACTCACCAATCGTTCTGGAATTTGGCCTCAGGTTTTAGCAAATAACACACACAACTTGAACTAGGTATGGCTATCGTATTTACATTTACAAGTAACAGCTGTAGATACTGTTGACAAGAGAATCTAGTTCATTGACAGTGACATCTGACAATGACAGCTCATAGTGACAGCCATTACATTTTTTATGCTAACTATATCGATTTCTTAACAAAATCGATAAAATTAAATTATTTTATTTGTTAATTTCCTGCAAAAACAATATTTTATTTAACCATTTATTGAACGGCCAAGGTGCCTCATAGCCATTGTTATTATTTTAAATCATAGACATGTCTGTCATTCACACACACACCATAAAATTATAATTAAACAATAATACAAAACGTGCAGGACATTCGTCTTGCTGGTATATTAATTTTTGCCTTGTAGCCAAAGGCATGTCTTCAAGGAGGTCAAACATTTTCTACATAAATATACGGAAAATCTAATGATTTTAGTAATCTATCGAAATCATAATCATGAATCTGGCAAATTTGAAATTAAATGAGTGCCTAGGAAATAATAGTGGATGATCAAAAAAATAACGGTAGGTACTAAGTTTATCTCTTGTCTCATACTATACATATAGACATGAAGACTCGGCATAAGGAAAATTAGTACTTAAGATCCCTCAAGTACTAATTTTCCTACTAATTTTCGATCACCTTGTCAAGAAAACGTTAAGAAAAAGTCATACTATACGAATATTACACTATTGAACTCAAATATTACAGTACCTATATATTTAAACCTTTACATAAAATCAATTACACTTAACATTGCACTTTAAATTTGAGTTTATATAAAGCATATAGACTGAACAATAAGATATACGGAGCGTATGACGTAAACATCGACATTACTTTTTGTTGTAGACGTGTTTTTGCTAATAATCTATACTAATATTATAAAGCTGAAGAGTTGGTTTATTTGTTTGAACGCGCTAATCTCAGGATCTACTGGTCCGATTTGAAAAATTCTTTCAGTGTTAGACAGCTTATTTATCGAGGGAGGCTATAGGCTATAAAACATCACGCTGTGACTTATAGGGAGTTGAGTAACGCGGGCGAAGCTGCAGGCAACAGCTGGTAATTATTATAATTGAGCTCAGAAGAAAATTAAGCGTTTATTATTTAATATTCATCGCGTTAAAACATTTGGCTTTGATTGATATTAATATTACTCGTATATTATTACCTTTTAAATATAATTATACTTACCAATAAACTTTATTGTAGTATATATAATGTATTCCGAGTACTGTTGGGGCTGCCACGTTCTTGCAAGCGCCTCAGGGATGTTTGCAGATGCACACGTTGAAGGCTTTGATGCAATTCTACGAAAAAGGTGCTCATCCCTGGTGAGACGCGTGCGGGGCGGCGCCAACAGTATACTGACAATGATTAGCAATAAACCGGACTGTCCGTATATACGGCATTGTAATGGGTTGCATGTCCCACCTGCAGCTTTCACTAGATCACTGTAGCTCTTTCTAAGATACATACTAATATTAGTTATTAATTATAAAATGTAATACTAACATAATATGGACTTTGTCTGAAAATAAATAAATAATAAAATAATAAATAAATACTAGCTGGTGCCCGCGACTTCGTCTGCGCAGGATAAGATTTTAGTTAATTTTATAAAAAGTATCCCATGTTACTTCTAATACCTCCAAGTACCACAAGTAACTTTATACACATATTGTGTATAAAGTTTCATGGTGATTGGTTAAGTAGTTTTCGCGTGAAAGCGTAATAAACATCCACGCTTTAACATTTATAATATTAGTAAGGATTTTAAAAGAAGCAGTTCTTTCGTCAAGAAGTCCTTTTAGATAGATAATAAAAATGATAAATATAGATTTTATATATATAAATAATGAACGCTTATTTAAATCTAAGCGACGACTTATTCAGATTTTATGGATTTATGAGTAATTAAAGAAAAAACCAGCAAAACTTTATTTGGAATTTACAAATTTTGATCAACCGGCAACGCACCTGATAACCCTCTGGTAAAGCAGGTGTCTGTGAACGTCGCTTTCGCTTACCATTAGGCGAACCGGCTATCCGTTTGACCCCTCTTCTATAAAAAAAAACACCACGTTATTATGATCAACTTCTTTATTATGAACAACCAGCAATAAAAAGTCAAATACATTGATTTTCACATAGATCCAGGACTCTAGGAACCTTACTCGAAATAAACCTGGATCATGCGAAAGCATTGACCTGCTTCATAAAAAAAAATGATTTTGCGATAATTAGTGGGCATGCCTCGGTTATAAAATATATGGCTACTACTTTTAAATATTTTTATGATAACCCTGTAAATTATACAATGTTCGAAAATTTGAACAGAATTTATTAAGTACTATAAAAGTAATTTTGAAAAGAATAATATGGAGTATTGAAGTAAGGAAGAAGTCACATGTGGGAATAGTTGCAAAAATGTCCATTTGTAAGCTGAAAATAACAATTAACAGTGGCATTACAAATTTACTTATTATCACCACCTACCACTAGCATAGCATTAAGGAGTATAAGATTTATTTAGCAACCTTCAAATTATTTTAGTTTTTAATATGTATTAGAGATGGCGTTTTTTAAAATTCAAGCTAAAATTATCATAAAGTTAATAAATTATATAACATACCGGGTGTATTTGGAACGCTTGCAAAAACGAAGAGGTATGATAGTGTTGGCATAGCCTGACATGATACGAGTGAAGTGAAGTGAAGTTTTGTTGCCTTTTTTTTGTATAATCTGGTTTAGTAAACATAATGTTACAGAAATTTGATGATAATGCTTTAAAATAATCCTTTTTTTTATAAACGGCAATGTAATTGGTTTATGGTTCACGCCGGCCAGCGGACTGCATCAGACAGAGTTCGCTGTTCGAGTTGTATACATACATTGCGGGTTTACAAAATACATAAGTACTAAAATTATCTTAAAAAACCTTTCTGAGATAAATGGTTATATTAATTATATAGTATATAAATAGTATGTTATTAGGGTTAAATCTTTGCAAGCGTTCAAACTACACCCGCTATAATGTACCTAGCGGAATAGAGTAACAAATACCTACGAGCTGTCAAACGAAACCGAAATTGAATTACATTTGTGTGCGTCAAAATTGCTTATGAGTGCGTGTAGTGTATATCATGTATATCATGTCGCTTTATCGAGCGTGTAACCAGAATAGAGTGGTAATGTTGTGTTTTTTATGAAAGCAAATTCCTCCTAATTTGTGCTGCGACGCTGCACTGGACGATGCGACGTAAATATAGATCACTGGTTGGTTAAATTTCTATTACGTCAGTGACAAATTACTGACCAGTTTGAAATTTTCTGGTTCACAATATATTCGATTATATGCTCGTTGTGATGCTATAATATCGATGTGAATAATATTTATTAGTTAAGTAATAATAGTATTACTAGAACTAAAATGGAATTGGATTTTATTGCGCTCCGAAATGGACCGGGTTCTTGAATATTCGTAAGGATACGTTAAAAACTAACCATTAGGCTTAGTTCAACGCGTTCGATAGTTTAGGTGGTGGATCTATTTCAGACAGCAGGAACAGGTACAGTGTCCACACTGTCATGCCTGGGACAATCACCCACTTTTGTTTGACGTACGACTTTTTTTGTTTGCCTTGCGCTGGTCACGTACGCCATCACGCACCTCTGAATGTGTATAATAAATGGTACTACTGTCTAGAGGACCCCAGGAGACGTAGGTCGAAATGAAATAGTAAAGTCGGACCTTGGAAGACGTAGACTAAATGAAACAAAATATCACTTTTACTTTGCTTCTAGTTCTCGACTCTTGACTATTTCACTTCTTACTGCTCTTCTTGTAGCCTCTTCGATGGGTATGCTGCAACTGACAATTAATCCCTAAATTGGCTCGATATTTATACGACCCTATAAGCATTATGGCTTATTTTCGTTATAATTTTACTGTGAGCCGAGCCGAAATCTAAAATACTTATTTATTATGTTTTCTATAAAACCTGTATATTATATACATTTTCATAAACCTACTGACATCATTTATAATATAAAACATTTATAATTACGTATTATATGAGTACAATATTCTTTTTGTGTTATTATTGGCAAATGGAATCCATTCTTTTGACAAAACTTTCAAATTGCCAATAATATAATAATTAAATTTTCAATTTTTCATCTAAAATTCTTACCTACTATTAAGTTTTCTTTATAACTCGTCTAAATTCGACCTAATCTGAGTTCTATTAGATTAATAATACTAAATTAAACTTTATAGAGCTAATAAGAATGTTATAAATCATCATCCTATTCAAAATCTAATAAAAAGAAACAAAAATTGCATTTAATCGCTTGAAAAGCAGATTTCATCTAAATTTATTTCGCTCCTCGCTTCTGTAAATCTTCTTCAAAATGCTTACTGCATAAACATGAATAAGTTTTCGTGATATTCCAGTTTCGATGAACAATTAATCTAAGCCATGCATTTCTAGTATCCACGTTAGTAGGATATCTGAAAGATACATAAATTATATACTAATGACATTAACAGTCAAAACCTGATACTTATGGATCAGTTACCTAAGTATCATAAATGGGTACACATTCCCAGGTGATTCATATCTCTACCTCATATAAGTATTTTAACAACAGTAATTATACATATTCGTTTACCGCGTTATAGACAGTGGAAAAGAAATATCGATAACTTGATACAGCCCTAGTGTACGAAAATTATTTCTTTTACACAAAATATTCGTAAATTCTGCATTATGTGTATTCAATCTTTGTTTCTTACATAGATAAATGTTTATATTTGTACGTACGTATTGGCAAAAATAAATACTATGTTTGGAGGTGCCGATTTGGAATAATTTATCTGGGTTGATGAATGAACATTTTTCGGGGTTATTTCGCTGTGTTGTACAGCAACCAATCACTGAACAAGTCACCATGTTTCTGAAGCACTATTTCTCGAAAATATGAACGATTTTACGTAAAATCACAAAAAATCACAAAGCTTAAATTCTCAGCGTGCTGAAATATGCCGCTAAATGTCAAATAGTTGCAAAAAACGGTCTGTTACGTCCCAGCACGCATCTCTTTTTATCACACAGTGTTGCTGCTAGTGACATCTCACTTGCTCAGCCTTTTGTTCCTCTATTCCGCTAGGTATATTAACTTTATGAAAATTATTTAACACCAGTTTAACACTAAGTAATAAAATTTATGAGACAACTATAATAATGTTACGCCCGAATAGTCAAACGAATCTCAAATTTAAGAAGTACTTAAACTCGTGTTGTCCCTCTTTTTTTCTATGAATCTGACACGTCGTAGCATGAGTTTAAAGTACGTCTTATATTTGAGATTCGTTTGAGTATTCGGGCGTTAGTTTCTTTGATTTTTTTCAATATTTGACGGTTCGGCTTTTCGACGAACACTTTTCATGCACAGTGATGGTACTCGTTACTTTTAGTTTTATACTCCATGGAAATCATCGAGCGTGTTATACGCTATTACGTATAACCGGAATAGACGGACATATTACTGGTTGATTGAATTGCTATTACGTCAGTGACAAATCACTGACCAGTTTCGGCATTTTATGGCTCACATTACTACTCTATCCGGTTATATGCTTTATAGCGTAGTAGACATCTACTACAACTTTGATGATGTACATAACCTTAAGATTACTCAACCCGCTCATCTAATTCCATACAAACGCAAAACAGTAATTACTACAATGTTTGACGTTGACCATCAAAATCTAAAAATAATATAAATTGATCTCGTCATTATCTATGTCTGTATGTACCAGTGCCGGATTTATATTTTTTATGAGTGTAGGCCACTTTATTTCTGCCGCCCCATGTAGGTACATTTTCCGCCTCCAGTAGTAAAGGGGCCTCCTTTACTACAAATGGAAAATTATTATTTTAATAAACGAATGAAAGTTAAATAAACGAATGAGTTAGTCATTAAGAAAGAGAGCGTAAAAAAGAAACAAGCCTTTTTAATAGCAAAATCATCTATAATATCATCATAGTATTCATTATATCTGCTTCTATGTAGAGAAGAGCCAGAGAATTCATTTTTTCTTGAGACAATGAAGACCTTTGATAATTTTTCACGCGTTTTATCCTCTGAAGTCAAGTGACCGTCCTCTGAAATCTGCCGCCCCTAGGACGCTGCCGCCCCTAGGCCGCGGCCTATACGGCCTATTTATAAATTCAGGACTGGTATGTACCCAAAATTATAAAAATATATACGTTTAAAAAATACAAGTTTCTAAACTTGCTTATTTCAACACTGATATTAGCCCAACTTTGGGCGAAAATAAATAGTATATGGAGAACAAAAACTCAAAAATAAAGCTCGTACAGACATAAATTAGTTACTCAAAAGTTAAAATAAGTTTATTTTAAAAAGATACATTTTATAGTTTTTATATAATAACTGGTTTGCTAAAAGAACATTTTATCATTGAATCACTGTGCATTAGTAGATAGCATTCATTAAGTTGGAGTTCACGCCGTCGACTTGTTCAATCTTAATTATATATAGGAATTATGTTGGTTTTTATTTCTTACGGGAATATATTTTTCAAACGATTTATGATCCTGTAGAGATGTAGGTGAAAGCAAGCCGCATCACGTCTTGGTCACCAGCTGTTAGTTCATTAGCGCCATTAGTAATTAATAACATCACTTGCACACTTTTTCAACTTTTCTCACATACATATATGATTGTACTTCTTGTATTTAGTCTCCATGGTATAATGACAATTGACAGGCATCTAATACTTGTACCTTTGGCAGAGGGGTAGCGCCTGATATTTCTTAAGTGAGCCATCTGTTCACTCACTGTACCGATTGAACTTAAAGGCCATCAGGCCGAAAAGTAGACTAGACCTTCCGAAAAAAATCGATTGTCTGTAAAGTCGGTTTACTGACGATAGTTGAACTTGACAACGTCATAAGGAAATTGAACGCCTCAGAGCGCGGTAACGCCGCATGCGTCACCTTTTTTCGTTCGTCCAGCCGGCGCCATCGAATTATAAGACGTTGTCACGTCAAAAAATAGTTATTAACCTTGGACAGAGATTCCATAAAATAAAAAACATTTTTTCAGACTTCTAAAAAAGGAGGAGGCTCTCAATTCGGATGTTTGTATGTTTTTTTTCAGTACCTAGGTTTCCTTCTTCGATGCATTAATTAGAAAAGATCGATTTATATTCGATGTTGAAGACTCAACAATAGGGATGTTGACAGTATTCATATAAAAATATAATTTTGATGTTAATTGGTAGTATATATGATAGAATTCTGAAAAAATACAATATTTTCCTTTATTTTTATATGATTAAATTAATATTTTATAAATTAAATGTAACAAAATTTAAAATAGGTCACGTGATAATAAACGGAAATGACGTCACCATTTCCTATTTAGCGGAAGCGGTATAAAAGTACGTCAACATTCTTGTTGACGTACTTTTATACACCATTTTCCGTAAGCAGTACATATTGTAAATACTATTTTTCCGGCGTTTTGACAGTGTACACACACATAGGCACCGTACAACACTTATAAAACTTAGAATCATTTAATCACTTTTACGATGTTTAACAACATATGACGTCACGTGACAAGTGTTAGCCTATTGGAACGAAATTTAAAATGCATTACAAAATGCAAGATTTTATAGGCATTAGAATTATTTAAGGAAAAGTTGATAATATTTAGGCCTCCATTAGATATTTATAAATGATTTAAAAACATTTCTGAAAAATGTCGACATCCCTATACATTGCATCGGTTTGATTTCCAAGGATTTTTGATTCGATATAATATGGATGCTATAAATCGATACGCAAAACATCGATGTATCATGAATATTGAATCATCGCCACAATCATCGCATTCCCATTTCCCATTTCCCAAATCCCAATGGCCATTGGCCAACAAATCCAACAATTAACAAATTGCAATCGGCAAGTGGCAACTCATGATCGCTATGATTGTTGATTGTTGAGCATTGTTCAATGTTTTATTTACATTTATTTTATTGGAAATAATGCTTTGAAATTAATATAATTGAAAAAGCAACGGTGTTAATTTATTTAATAAGTATATCGAAAAGAAATAAGTCATGATATAATAAGTGCAAAAAACTGTGATAATGGCTCTACCAAGTGTAGACATAAAAATTGAAAACATATGTCGAACATGTTTGTCGAAAGAAATAGACTTACTTTCTGTGTTTGAGACTTACTTGGGTGCAGTCACTTTGCAAAATGTTATCACATCAGTCACTGGAATCGAGGTACATTTCGTAAAAGTATAAATAAATAATAAGCACTAGCAATGTATACATTTTTTATATTTACTTATTTGTATTTGTTTTTTTCTATATATTTATTTCTTTACAATCATACTATGTTATATATAATATCATGCATCAGAGAAGAGACTGGTCACCTACAACACAGGGAATCCTAGTGTAGGGACTAGGTTTACATTGTTTTATATTTTGTACCACCTTTATACAATAAATGATTTTTTAATTTAGATTTGATTTGTTCATAATATTTTGTTGTGTTATACATTCTGTGTGTTGTCTTTTGTGTTATGAATGTGTATTACAAAAACTATACTAGCTGCTAACTTCTGTTTGCTGATCACAAGCTTAAAGGTTGACTGAAGAATAGAACCCAATAGGTTAAAGGGGACATCTTTAAACCTATTTGGGGCTGGTCACTAGGATAATAGGGCCCCAACGAAAATAACAATTATGAGGTCTGCGAGTGTGAGTGAGTTAACCTTGTTATTCCTAGGTATTCTAATCGGCAATCATAGTTTGATTTTCTTAAAATTATAACTCAATCATATTCTGATAGAAATAATGAGGCACTGTGGATTGCGGGGCCCTAGTCACTTGCCCTGAGTGCCCAATGAAATGATGGGCCTGCTAAGAAGCCAGGAATTGGCTCAAAATAGTTTAGATTATTAAATATTTATTATAATAATAATTATTATTATAAGTTGTATTGGTTCAGAAATATTGTAGGTGCTTTTAATATTTTTTAATTTAAAATTTATGTGTTTTTTATCATTAGCAAAATGCGAATTTCAAAAATGAAATATTTTATATTATGCAATGCACCATCTGTGAAACTTATAATATAAGCCTAGGTATTTGCCTGTGTCACTTGTGTGCTAGTCTTTCGTTTCCAAGTTTTTCAGTTGTATGGTCACCATTCCTTCGAGTGAATGCACATGTGTTGATTGTTGATTTTGTAGGTAGTCATTCTATAGAAATTTTGTAGCATTTGTAAAGATGGACCAAACATTTGCCATTTGTCCAAACATGTAACACAAATAATTTGTGTATAAAATCTATGCTGAACACACAATGTAGATAAACTGCAGCAAGTTTATAAAATTCCTGTGTATGTAACTATATTGTGCTGGCGAGTCTAGTAGCAAATAGCAATAAATATATTGTATCAAATATATATAATATTAAAAATATCTTTAATATGCAAATACAATATTTTAGTCTACCATATTATGTATAATTTACTTTGATTATTATACACTGTCAGGGCTTGCAGGGCTTTGTCCAAACTGTGTCAAATTAAAAAAAAAACCGAATTTCCCAAGGACGTCATAGATAATATAATTTTGAGTGGCCCTGCATCATGTTTTAAAATAATCATAATCAGCATCTTTTTCTGTGTGTGAATTTAAGTCGTGCAAGTTATTATTATATAATAAGAAAATGTGCATAAATACTTTAAGATATTTTCAACTTATACATAAAATCTAATAAAGGAGCTTGCATAATATATGTACAGTCAGTTTGCGATTGTAGTTATATAAGGTTTCTGTTCTTGTATTTATAAAACTACTTTACCATAGATTTTTTTTTATGTACAAGAATCTTGCCCATTATTGCGTGTACATTGTACATTAATATATTTTTAAGCAGTAGAATAACATTCAACATACTGGATATAGTTTGCAGAGAGAGATGGATTACCAACAACGATATGCTGTGACTGCAGAAATAAAGCTGTCACAGCATATGACTTCAAGGCACGCTCTCAAGAAGCAGACATGGTTTTACATGGACTTATCAAAAAAGAAAAAGATGGTCAAGCAATTAGTGAAAGTCAAAATCCAGAGGTATTCTTTATTTACTTGAAAGTAAAAAAGTAATAGTACAATTTTTTTATCAATTACTAGCCCAAAAAGCCGCAAATTGTTATATTGCACTACACTTTGGCAAAAACTAGGTAATAATAAAACTTTCTTGTAAAGACTAATTAAAGAGTTAGGTATTTCAAAATCAAAATCAAATTTTTTTATTCAAACAAATAGTACCAATACAGTATCTTTTTGAACGTCAATTGAATACCACCTACTACCGGTTCCAAGGCTAGCACTGAGAAGAACTGGCAAAACAAACTCAGTGGAACCAATCTTTTCAAATAATATGTATTCTATAGCAACTTTAACATCTTATCCTGAAATGCCTGGGAGGAACGCCTTATTCCATGAAATCTTTAACTTTATAATATCCTTTACCACACAAACGCTCTTTAACAACTTTTTTGAATCTATTAATGGATAGCTTTTGATTTTTTTTTTGAATTTCTTTTTTACAATTAACCCATATTTGTGTGTGGCACCTGATAGAAAGTTAAACTAGTTATTAGAAACCTAGTTTACCTGGAACTAGCCCAGGCAACTTATTTGTGTTGCCTATCCTGAGACAGATGATAAGTGTCAGTAACAGTAACCTGTGTTGACCTTCTCTCCGAAACACAGGAAAGTTACATGCAGTCATCATAGGTCCTGCTTATTTCTTCGGTGCCATTTTCACACTTTGTTCTGTTACAAAAAGAAGACCTGACAGATAGTGTAGTTATTAGCATCAACACAGGATAGGACACATGAATGAGTTGCTTGTGCTATTCTCAGAAATTGTTTGTTTGACCACTCTTCTTATTTTTAATCGAATTTAAAAAAGGAGGAGGTTCAAGGTTTCTCAATACAAATGTTTGTAAGCTTTTTTTATTTCTTATACTATTTAATACTTTTGTATGATATATAGGCAGATGTGGATGTGAAAATTGAACCAGCGGTGGATAATGAAGACCATTATATTGATTTTGATTTTAACCTGCCTCTTAGTAATAGCAATGAAAACTTTGATGAAGGTAAGAATTTTGCCATACACATACTTAGTATATTATGTTTATTTTCCTATTTGTTATTATTAACCTCTGCATCGATGGTTAAAATATTAGATTAGATTATGAGCATCAGTGTATGTAGTTTTGTTATTCTAGGTTTTGAAGGGGCCATATACAGATTAGTTACAACTAAGTACTAACTGATCTAATAGTTAGTGCATGTAGTCGCAATTATAATACTGATAATTTATAAACTATTTTCTTTTACTCGCAGATGAAATGAAACGTATAAGCGAGTCACACTTATTGTTGGACGATAAAGTTCCTTTGAATGAATTGAAGGTTAATAAAAAGGTCACAGACTTTAAAGTGAAAAATAATGTTGAAAAATGTAAGTATTTATTTTTTCTTAATATAGAGTTATAACTTATAACAATATAGACAAAGGTTCAGAATAATTTTTTTTTAATTCCAAACAGTACCAATACAGTCTTTTTGAACGTCAATAGAATCAACCACCGGTTCCAAGGCAAGCCCACTGAGAGGTACCGGCGAAACAAACTCAGTGGAACTAATCATTTTAAATAACTTGTATTCTATAACAATTATAACATCCTGAAATGCCTCGGAGGAACGCCTCAATCCCAGGGTGTGGTATCTTCTATGAAATCTTTTACTTTATAATATCCTTTACCACACAAACGCTCTTTACTAACTTTTTTGAAATTTGTAATGGATAGTTTAAATTTTAAATTTTTGAATATTTTCTTTGATCCTATTGTAAAAGCGTATACAGTTGCCTCTGCATCTGCATACGGATGTGTCATATGGCACTTAGTTACATAATGCTTGTATGCTTCCACGTATACATCATATCATTGTGTTCTATTCACGATGTCACATTATGTTATGTAATTTTTACACCTGCGTTTGTGGAATTGCAAGGCTTTAATTTATATAGATATCTATATTGTATGATTTTTTTTTGAAAATATAAGCAACAAAATTACTGTAAGCAATTTTTATTGCATCGCAATAGGAAACGTATGGTATATGGGCACAGAACTATATCAAGATAGAAGTAAAGAGTTCCGTAATTTGTATGGGGACCGAGCCTGTAACATTTTGCGTAGGTACAATGACGTCACGAGTGTAATTTAATGATGTGAAACATATAAGCCGCGCGAAAACAATTCAAAAGCATCGATTCACAGATCGATTATAACATGGCACCGATTTTATCAGTAGTATTGTTCAAATAAACTATTTTATGATAGCGTGCTATGGACGATAAACTATATTTTTAACCGACTTCAAAATGGAGGAGGTTATCAATTCGTCGGAATCTTTTTTTTTTTTTTTTTTTTTTATATATATGTTACCTGATTACTCGAAGATGGCTGGACCGATTTGAAAAATTCTTTTTTTGTTCTAAAGGGTATATTTCCCAAATGGTCCCATGATAAGGAAACCAGGATCTGATGATGGCATCCCAGAGAAATCGAGGGGAACTTTCGAAAATCGTAGTGGCGACTAGTGTGTTTGATATTTTTTTTATAAAGTGTTTTGAAGGACTTCAATTTAATGAAGGTCTGGAGTTGATCTGATGCTGGAGCCGAAAGACAATCGAGGGAACTCCTCAACTATTTACATCAGTAACCTTGTGTTTGGGCTTGATTAATTTGTAATGATGAGAACTTTACACCTAGATGGGTTGTGACTGTCATTAGGGGTCTGATGATGAAGACAAAGGACAGTTAAGGGAACTCCTCAACAGTTTACAGTAGCTACCTTGTGTTTGGACTTAATTAATTTAAATTGATGAGAACTTTGTACCCATATGGGTTATAAGCGCCATTACAGGTGTGATGATGGAGACCATACACAGTCGAGGGGAATCCTCGACGATTTACATCTTTAATTGGGCTTACTTCATACGGTAAATAATATTATGCCAAAATCATGTAATTTTATTACTTGTCGTTGTTAAATGAACAAAAAACAACTGTGGCTTGGAAGCGCATCATAGTTTTTCAAGGTCATCATAATATCCATTCTATATCTATATATTGGTGATGTTCTATACCTATATATAATGGAATTATTTAACGAATAGCAGCAAATCTGCCGTGATTGCTTTCGATTACATGTATATAAAGTTTTACACAATTCCATTTCGGTTTTTTCATTTGTTATGTAATGATTTAAACCCTTTCTACGTTCATCTCATTAATACAGCGCTATCTAATCTGAGCAACGCGTTTAATAGTTCTACCCATATTTCAGACAAATAAAATCAGTTATCGAATTTTGAAATCACTAAAAATTAAGAAATAAAAAATTTTTAAACAAAAATTAAAACCGACTTCAAAATTAAAAAAAAAACTAAAAAGTAATAAAATAATTTCCTTAATCTTTGTGCCTACAATTTATAATCAACTTGTTCTTCTACTAATATACAATCTTTGCATTTACCACGTCATTATTGTTACTTTTGGAGTCGGTGTCAGCCAAGGTAGGTAGAGAGGTGTACATCAACGAATACGACACCGGCTTCAAAAGTAACAATAATGACGTGGTAAATGCAAAGATTGTATATTAGTAGAAGAACAAGTTGATTATAAATTGTAGGCACAAAGATTAAGGAAATTATTTTATTACTTTTTAGTTTTTTTTAAATTTTGAAGTCGGTTTTATTTTTGTTTAAAAATTTTTTATACATTGAGTAGCTATATTATAGACTATATTATAACGTGTAATCATTTAATAGCTTGTTTTTTTATTATTGATAATTAAAATGTTGATTTGATCAGATAATATAGATTAGGGCGCCGACCGTCCACTGGCGTCCTTATTAGAGGGATTGTAATTTTTAATAAACCAATCAATTTCTTTAAAGTCATCAGTGATAATATTAGTAGTCCTTCTGATTCAACTTTTGGTCTTGGTCACATAGTGTCATTTTGCTTATTTTTAGCTTAATCATCTAAACGGCAAACGGTGGCCACTTTTTTATTTAAGTAATGAATCCAAAAATACGGAATCTAAAACTATATCACATAAATCAATAATTGGAGAATGAATAGGCCTACAAATAATCACTGGTGGATAGTAGAAAATTTAACTGGTTTATTAAAAAACGTAATCCATTTATTTTTGGAGTTATACTTCTTTTAGCGCGTTAGGGAAAAATGGTGAGTCACGAAAAACCGACACCCTGAAGTTAGCTATAGTTACATTATTTTATATAACAATATTCACATAATGACAGTATAGACGTCAAAAAAAGATATAGTTTTTAACTACACAATAAGCCAAAAGGTTACTGTGTAATGAAATTGTACTGTGTATTTTTCTTTAAGGAGTATTACTTCTAACGCGTGTACATAAGTACACACATGGTACACACACACTTTGTTATATTATAAGGATCATTCGAAAAACTGAAATAAACTTGTAATATAGAAGTAGCCATAACCAGTTAGAGAACAATTTATAACCAGGTTCTCAATAATATTTGCTTTGCTTTAAAAAATGCTAAAAATAAAGGTTTATTATTTTTATTTTATATTTAACATACATTACATTATAGCTACATAATAATATAAAATGAAATTATCATTTCCTCTGCTTTCAAAATTGATTTTAAACGAGTAAGAAAATCGCAGTGAAGGTACAGCACTTTTGACAGAAAAAATGAGAAATCGTCTTCAACGTGGCCTGACAGTTTTAATAGCATATTTTACATCGCTGGTTTTGAACGCCCGCCAAGTCTGGCTCGTCAAATAAAAGCCGCAATGGAAGACTAGCGTCAGACACAATCTTCGCTACTGTTTTGATGAAAATAGTAAAATAAATGGTTTTTTTAATTAATATCAGAATTTTTTGGACAAATAGTACTTACTGGTGAAAGGAAATACCTCCATTAACAGCCACAATTTTACTGGTAGTGTTTGAACAATTAATTATTGAACAACGAGTCATTTTGTTTTTAAAACCTTACGTCGCATGCTGACCGCAGTCGGGAGTATACTAAACTTCGCGGCGAGCGATGGAGCCGTCGAGTCGTCTTTTTGCCACGCGAGGTACATACACTCTTTACTTCTATCTCGATATATTTCTGTGGTATTTGGACCTAGCACTATATTGAACATATATTTATGGGGTATATTTATGGGATGTGACATCCTGAAAATTCTATAAACGCCCACATACATTTTTTGCAAAGCGAACTTTGACAAATCTTTGTGCCCACTGCGTACTCCGCGGTGGAGCCGCGCCTTAATCATATAATGATAATCACAACACGTGTAAGTGGCTTGTTTATCTATCCACATAACATATAAAACGACCAGTCTACGTCCGTAACGTGCATTTATTTCATGGAGATCTATCAGAGAAAGAAAGTAGGCCCAAAAGTGGCAGATGACCGATAGAGTTCTGGAGGTCACGTTTGGGAAGACGGGGCAGGGGAAGGTCGGTCTCTACGTGGCATCGAGCATATAAACGGACAGAATAGTATGTGAGTCACAAAATTCCGAAACTGGTCAGTGATTTGTCGCTGAAGTAATAGCATTTCAATCAACCAGAGATCTGTATGTACGTCCCACCGGCCAATCATCCATCAGTCGGCCAATCAGAGCGCAGAACCAACGCAGCGTCGCAGCACTTTGGTGTAATTTGTTTTCATACAGAACACATATCATTATCGCTCTATTCCGGTTATATGCTCGATGTCACGTGGGTACAACGATCTGCGTGTTTCATGGCCGGTCTAGTTGGATTGGTTGTCTTGGCGTTCATTGAAAGTGACCTATATCAGCAGTGGAAGCAAAAAGGTGCATGATGAACATCATAATGAAATATGTAATATTAAATAACTGTTCTGTTTTAGGTAAGAACGATAATGCAACACATAAGTCATACTGTCCGCTCTGTGATACTTCGTATGCCGACGCCGAAACTCTAACCAAGCATATGTGGCAAAACCACGCTGATATCATGGGCCCCAAGAAAAGAGGGCGACCCAGGAAAATACAAACTAGTGTGAGTTATATATTTATTTTACAGATAAGCTTAGTCGTGTGTAAAAAGTGTAAAAATCCGTGAACCTACGAAGGCAAAAATTTCTTATTTCTTTTCATCATAATCATGATCATCAGCCACTGCTGAACATATGCATCCCTCAATGAACGCCAAGACGACCCGATCCTCGCCACCCCCATTCAACACGGACCGGCCACCGCACGGAAATCGTCTTCTGGTTGATGGCCTACCTTCATCTACCTAAATTATTATTTCTTTTAAGTCGGTTAAAATGTAGATTTTATCACCGGGTCCATGATAACGAATCGATTGCTACTGTGTTTATCAAAATTGGATATTTAGTTTAGGCAATGCGGTGACATGTACGAACAAACAAACATACATTGACTGAACAATCCTTTTGGTCTAAGTGGGGTAAATATTGTCACCGACTAACAGACTACATAATGTTATAGTTTTTATATATTATTTATTTGCACATGTTTGTGCAAGGAATGCACTATGAATATATTTAAAAGAATGCCATCCTCCTGCTAACGCAAGTTGATAAGATTGAATTTTTCTACGTTATAAAATATTACTAAACAATAGTTTATGGTTGTATGTCATTGTATACACTTATTCGTTCAAAAACTCAGGCTTAAATTATTATTATTGAGGCAATTGGGTTAGTATGAATATTTCCAATACAAATACAATTTAAGCGTGTGTTAATTTCAGACTATATTGAGAAAACTGTCAGAAAATGGTTATACAATATCCACGTGTGTGTTTTGTAAGACAGATTATAAAACCAAAGAAGAATTAGATATACATATGGCTGTTCACAAAGGTAAGTTTGTTTATAGTGTATTTTTTGAGTAGTCAACATTTTTGTAAAATGTAAATTATTTTTTGTGCGGGGTCACATTTCAATGTACAATATTTTTTTGCTCTAGTGTCTATCTAAAATATGTATATATAATATGTATATGGTTTTTGATTTAATTATTTTAATAATGGAATCTCAAGCAAGTGGTAAAACTAAGCATAATATACCACAGATTAAAGGCTCAGCACTTTCTGCGTATTGAGAACTAATTAAAATATTGATGTATCATAGGGTAGTTTTAAATAACTTTGTAACGTTAGGACGTATGACACCTCAGTCCTCCCAAGACTATGGTAAGGGTTATATGGAATGTATAAATTTTGATATTTTTAAATTTTTTGTTTGAGATTCAGTTATGGATTAAGTAGACTGAATGGAAAAGAAATAACCTGTACGTATAAAACAAAGTTTTACGAAATGCACTCAGGCAATCGAATTGTAATTCTAATTTTTTTTTCACAGATACAATAGTTATAAACTGTTTGGACTGCAAGAAATTATATTCGTCGAAAATACACTTTAAACAGCATAAATGCCAAAAAAAATACTTGGACAAGTTACAAAACGTAAGAAAATTAACGGTAATTAATTAAATATTGGTTTTATATTCATTGTTATTTTAAATTACATATTTTTAACAGAGGTCCCGACAGACGTCCTGTACAAAACATATTGTAGTGGAACGAGATGTGAATCTAAACCATTCTCGAATCCACTTGAACACACACAATTTTTTTATCAATATCGGTCCAGCCGCTTTGGATTCGTATGAATATAAAAATGAAAAGTGAAAATTGCCATAAGCAATGATGTGAAATAGAATTATCGAGAGTAGTAGAATTCTCAGGCAAATAATTGAAGTGTAAAAAATATCGCTTTTATTAAATCCTATTATAATATATAATATATTTGTATTATATATTATGTTACAGATCGTGCCTGATCTTAGTACTGACCAAAATAGAAAGATGTTTAGTGAAGTTTTACTACAAGAGGCAATTGTTGCAGAGAAAAGCACGGTAAGTAGTAACATTGGATATGAACATACAACGTTGTCATCTTAAAAAAGGCGTTATAATCTTTCAGAGTGTATAAAAATAACTAACTGTTTCCTCGGAAACTTACTTTAAACTTACTTACCCCTAAAATATCCTCTCGAATGCATAAAGAATAATATCCCTGATCTATTGCTAGTTTCTGATATTATTGCATTCATACAAAGAAATCCTTATCATATCAGTATAGATAATAAAAATATATACACAGTTTTTATATTGTTTAATATCTTATATTTTGCAATACCAATTAAAATATTGTAAATCCTACAGAGATTAAAAGGATCTTATGTTTTAGTCTGGCTAAAATTTATTTAGCTGTTTACGTGGGATCGACCAACAAACTTCTTATGTCTCAGGATAGGCAACACATAAATGAGTTGTCTGGGCTCGTTCCAGGTATACTAGTTTATGTTCATGGGCGACGTCGACGACTTACCATCAGGTGGTACGTTTGCCAGTTTGACTATCCAACTAACATAAAAAAAACTTACACATTATATAGTGAAATAGTAGTAGCAGAATAATTTGTAGAACAATAATACAATGGCCGATGGGCTACTGAGGTTTAAAGTCGCGTTTAGGTAGACGAAGTGGCCGGTCCGTGTTGGATGCGAGTGGCGAGGGATCGGCCGTCTTGGCGTTCATTGATGGCTGTTCAGCAGTGGATGGATTAAGGCTGATGATGATGATGATTATTATTATTAGAATGATAAAGGTAGTATTTTTTATAAGTAGTAGGTATTCGTACGATATTTGAACCACTGACGCAAAAAGACGGGTCATAAGTTTGACTGCTAAGTGTGTGTCTGCGGCACTTTAGTTCTGAAACGGGTAAATCGATTTGTATGAAGACATTTGAAAATTTGTTTTGTAACGGTGGTTCTTAAACATGTTTCATCAAAATCGGTTCAGCCATTTGAAGGTCATCAGTTATTTGGGGGTTTGTATTTTACTAGTATTAATTTTAATGTGGAATGAAGCCTGATATATATTTAATATTTACTAGGCTAACATAGGTTCGGTGAAGGTGTGCGAGGCTTGCGGCCGAATATTCCCTTCACTCGATGACCTGAACAAACATCGAGACCATGAACACCCAGAGCTATCTGTGAGATGTCATTTGTGTGATAAGGTAATCATTCATATTTCGTTTATCATAAATTCATATTTGATGATATATTAGACCATATTATTGTTTGACGGGTTCCGTCCCACAAAATGACAAAACGGCGGAACCCTTGTATGATCATTCCGTTGTCCTTTTGTCTGTCTGCAAAACCTATAGTATACTCCTATTAGATACAATGTATCATGAAGCTGGGTTTCACAGCATCAGTTAAGAGAAAAATCTGAACGCCGTTAATTTATGAATGTATTGAACGATTTATAAAGATTTACGAGACAAAACTAATTGAATCGTGAGGGCGGGCTTTGGGGAGTACAGATCGCCCAAAAAGGTGGGACGACGATTTTCGTGCAGTGGTCGGCCGTTTTGATGTTTTCGTCGTGTCCAGACGTAGAACAAGATTTGACCATGACCAGCAGGGCTAGCATGCGTACAACGAGATATCTCTTGACTAGAGAGAGAGAGAGAGAGAGAGAGAGAGAGAGAGAGAGAGAGAGAGATAATGTCTACATCGAGTATTTTCACGATCACTTGTTAGGGTAATACGAAGAGTGCTAATACGAGAACACTCTTCGTATACCGAAATTATATAATTATAGTAGGGAAACGCCACGGTATACAAAAAGTATGGCGCCGGTTTTATTTATTTAAGTTTAAATTACTTTACCTTGTCCTTAATATTGAAAACGCATGTTAGTTACTGTAGATAGAGAGAGAACGAGATATAAAACTAGAAAAGGGGTAGACAAAAATTATTCGTGCGCGCATGCTAGGCCAGCAGGCCTGCCTAGCAGTAAAAATAAGGTACTTAACGATGATGATAATAATGATGATGACGACGATTACATCACTGTAATGTGACGGTACCCAGGTGTTCGCATCAGTGAAGAGCGCGGAGCGACACCGCGTGTCGTGCAAGCGTGTTGAGCGCAAGTATCCGTGTGTGACGTGCGGTCAGAACTTCGCGTTCGAGATATCGCTGAACAAGCACATCCTGCGGTACCACGCGGGCCAGCGAGTGTCCGTGGGGTTCATGGACAAACAGAAGGACAGGTTCGCGTGCGAGGCGTGTGACAGAACGTTCTCCAGGTATAGCTAAATATCTCATAAAACTAAGTGTTAAGTAGGTACCCGATATCCTCTATAGTAAGATGGTAAAGTTTGGATACTTGACGAATCTGAAAGGTTTGCAACGCATGCTAACCCTCCGGTGTAGCTGGTGTCTGTGGATTACGGTGATCTCTTACCACCAACTGAGGCTCTCCTTTTTATTTTATGTCATAAGGAGGCAACCGAGCAGTCGGAGCCTACCGACGCCAGACATCTGTACAACCAAAAGTTATGCAGATGCGTTGCCCTCCCTTTCTCTATCCCCCCCAATAGGCCACCGGAATCTCACAAACCCCACGAAACGCGACAGCATAGCTGTCACTTGACTCCGGTGTTATGTGAACGATAGGTATCTACTACCCCGGTCGTATCGGCCCAATTCGGCTGCAAAGCAGCATGGCACTACCTCTTACAAAGGCACTAACTTCTTAAAAAAATATGATAATAAACCATTTTTTTTTTGATTTCATAGGTTTCTTTCTAATGTAAAGACATATCTGTATAATTTTTTTTCA
Source organism: Helleia helle (assembly GCA_963853865.1). Taxonomy (NCBI): domain Eukaryota; kingdom Metazoa; phylum Arthropoda; class Insecta; order Lepidoptera; family Lycaenidae; genus Helleia; species Helleia helle. The sequence goes on from OY971420.1 coordinate 17,840,568, forward strand.
ATTCAAACAAAATTTATAAACAACAAAATGTATAAACTTATACAATAGTTTATAATATATTGTGCGACTATTGATAACTTGAATAATGGTTGTTTCAGAAAGGACCAATTACTACGTCACGCCCACGTCCACAAGACGGTGGTCAAGTACGAGTGCGATCAGTGCAAGAAGAAATTCAATAGGAAGAGCAACTTGAAGTGAGTATGTTTGTCATAGGATTACAATAATCAGATTACAGTCTTAAGACCGCAGGTTTCCAATTTAATAAGAAGTGTAAGGTCTAAGAGAGATTGGGCACGAAAGATATGAGCTTCGATTTTGTCTTATCCAACCTAGGCATAGAGATTTTGAAAAGGCTAGGCGGGTCGTACGTACGCGCGACCGTGTGTGCGTGCATTCGTGCGTATGTGCGTGCGTGAGTGCATGAATGACTGTATACGTTCGCTTTGTATGTGTATAACTGTAATTTATTCGCTACTTCATTTTCAGGGCACACATATATCGCGTGCACGAGTCAGGTCGCAGTGCGAAAACCAGTAACGCAGGTCTGTGTTTGTACTGCGGACGAAGTTTCAATAACTCGTCCAATCTGATTGTACACATGCGACGACATACCGGCGAGAAGCCCTACCAGTGTGATTTCTGCGGCAAAGGTAATGTAATGTAAATGGTCTAATAAATATGTGATGTAATAGGGATGTTGACATTTTTCAGAAATGTTTTTAAATCATTTATAAATATCTAACGGAGGCCTAAATATTATCAACTTTTGCTTAAATACGTCTAATGCCTATAAAATCTTGCATTTTATAATGCATTTTAAATTTCGTTCCAAAACGCTAACACTTGTCACGTGACGTCATATGTTGTTAAATATCGTAAAAGTGATAAAATGATTCTAGTTGTCGTTAATAAAAAATGGCTTCTAAGTTTTATAATTGTTGTACGGTGCCTATGTGTGTGTACACTGTCAAAACGCCTGAAAAATAGTTTTTACAATATGTACTGCGTACGGAAAATGTTGTATAAAAGTACGTCAACATTCTTCCGCTTTCGCTAAAAAGGAACTGGTGACGTCATTTCCGTTTATTATCACGTGACCTATTTTAAATTTTGTTACATTTTATTTATAAAATATTAATTGAATCATATAAAAATAAGGGAACATATTGTATTTTTTCAGAGTCTATCATATAAACTACCAATTAACATCAAAATTATATTTTTATATGAATACTGTCAACATCCCTATTCATGCAAATATTAATATACTGCCACCATTTAGGATATTCAATATTCATTAATTATAGTATTAGATAAGTTCTGCGAGATTATTTATGTTTTTATTAATGTTATTTTCAAATACCTGTGATGAGAAGAACCCATTATATGTTATAAAAACTAACACCTACTTACGTAGGTTTTTAGTTTTAGATCAGATTAGAAAATATTATATTTGGTGAGTGTTTCGTTAAAAGGAGACCCTGGCTTATAGCTCAGATGTAGGTTATATAACCCTACCTGTTGCGTCTAACCTAACGCTTAGGCCAACCGTGCCTCTCTATCGCTTGTTCCGAGCTCTCGCTTGCACGCTCGGCTCAGGCGGAACGTCTCAATTATTTAAGCTTTTTCGCGCGCGCATCCGGCGTTCACCGAAAGTAAAATAAACACTAATTTGTATAAATAAAGTTAATATGTTTATTGTTTTGTAGGTTTCCCTCGTTCGTCGGATCTGCAGTGCCACAGGCGGTCGCATACCGGTGAGAAGCCCTGTAAGTGCGGCGTGTGCGGCAAAGGTACGCAACTTTTAATGTAATATTTAATTACATGTCGTCAATATTAGATACTAGCTGTTGCCTGCAGCTTCGCCCGCGTTACTCAACTCCTATATGTCACAGCGTGATGTTATATAGCCTATAGCCTTCCTCGATAAATGGGCTGTCTAACACTGAAAGAATTTTTCAAATCGGACCAGTAGTTCCTGAGATTAGCGCGTTAAAAAAAAAACAAACAAATTCTTCAGCTTTATAATATTAGTATAGATTTAAAAAAATATAATATATTTAGTTTAAAAAGATCGAAGAAACAATGAAGCAAAATAAAAATTGTCAGGTCAATGGTTGTTTTATGATTGGTGGATGTTTTGAAGCCTAATTTGGGTTCTATCTTTTATCTTGTTTTTGGTCTAAAACTGTTTTCACTTATAAAACTATTTAGAACGGGATTTTTACCATGTATTTCTCTTTTGTTTCGCGGAGCTCTTTCAAATTTTCTACGTATAATATCGCGTTCAACATACATAATACATAATAAATATACCATTTTAAATCGTTAAATAAGTGAAAATAACCAACTTAAATTTGATATATTGCGAATATTGCTAAAACTGCAAATAAGTGAACAATTTTGTAAACTTTGTGTCCCCGGTTAAACCCTTAACTTAACCCACTCTTTGACTAATTCTTTAGCTGGTGGAAGAGATACGTTGTGGCGCGCCCGTTCAAAGACTACCTATCTTCTCTTTGTCTTTTTCACACCTAAAATTGCTTTGCTGTTTTATGTAAATTTAAAATATTTATGTATACAACTAGCAGCGCCCATCGGTTTCACCCGCGCACTTCCCATTCCCGTGGGAGTACAGGAATAAATTATAGCCAATATGTTATTCTGATGTATAAGTTTCATTAAAATCCATTCAGTAGTTTTTGTGTGAAAGAGTAACAAACATACATCCATACATTGTTACAAACTTTCGCATTTATAATATTAGTAGGAAGTATGATTCTTCTGTTGATGTGACTGAACTCCTTTTAAACGACTCGATAGATTTCGATGATTCGAGAATGGTTTGGATTCACAATTTTGTTTACTATAGAATTGTACACTGGTCTTGGGTCCGCTGGTCTTATATGAATTGTTTTTATTCATATATTGTTTGTTGCCATGGTTGCCAACTCGATATCTCAGTGGTTGCTAAATGAACGTCACAAATAGTGCTAGATTGATAAAAATATACAAAAATAGTGCTATTTTTTTAAGACATGAAACAAAATTGTTAAATTTTTAATCAGCCGATAGTATAACAAGTCATCTGTTTCCATTACTGTATTTTCTTGTCGTAGTACTGTCACAAATGATTGGGTACCACACATTAATTATTGTTCATTGTTTGAAGGCAGAGGCCTACTAAATATTATAACTTTTTTATTGATGTTTAGTTCTAGATTTAGTGTTAAGTGCTGAATGTTGAATTAAAGCGCAAGTCTTGCGAAAATATTGCCAGAGCTAGCACCGAAAGTGATAAATTGGCAACACTGTTTGTTGCAGGCTTCTCCCGCAGCAATAAGTTGTCGCGTCACATGCGCGTACACACGGGCATTCGGCCGTACAAGTGTACGTACTGCGAAAAGGCTTTCTCACAGAGCAACGATCTGACGCTGCACGTGAGACGACACACGGGCGACAAGCCGTACGTGTGCGAGATATGCGGTGACAGATTCATACAGGTGATTTTATTATATGTTTTTTTTCTTTAACGCCGGGATGTGCTCTGAGGGATCCCGCGGCGGAGTGGGTCTCCCCAGGCGGGTATGTAGGATTCGCTGCGCCCGAAAGATGATAAAGTGGACGCAGCTCTACCCGCTAAAACCCGGCGAGTGCCACCAATGCCGCCCCTGGTGTGGTGCCCCGGATCTGTTGAGCAAATAGGATACCTCGGCGGCCAGTCAGTCCCTCAGGGGACCGACGCCACCTCCACGGAGGTGTTGTCTCGCACCACAGAACAACCCGTTCCAACGTCGGGACAGTACAATTGGGGGACTCGCCCCTTGCCTCCTGCTCTTTTGTCCCCTCTTCTTATGAGAGGGGTACAAAGAGCCCCCTCGGCTCAATTCGCTTCGCACAAGGTGCTGGGCTCACCCTAGACTACTGAGCTCCACTGCCACGACAAGGCCTGAACCAGGTGGGGAATACCGAACTTTTAGGATCATTTCCAAAATGATATACAGATACATTCTAGGTAAGTGTGTCTCTCTTTCAAACCGCTGCACGTGAGATGTCGAAGTCGGTGAGATATGCGGGCACCGATTCATTCAGGTATATTCTTAAATTTACTGTTGTATGGGCTCGACCTCTTGAGTTAGAGGTCCGGGTTCGATCCTGACACATTTGATGCCTTGAAATGGGTTTTCTAAATTTCTTCGTGCCCTTGAACATGTGACATCGCTTGCTCACCGGTGAAGGAAACATCGTGAGGAAACCTGCATGCCTGATGAGATAAAAAGTATTTGAAGGTGTGTGAAGTTCACCAACCCGTATTGGGCCAGCGCATCGGTGAACTATCGCCCAATACCCTCCTCGCCTGATTTCGAGGAGGAGACATAATATCAAGTTTGATATTATTTGACGCACAAGAAATGAGGTATCCTATATGAACGCTTCTAACATCGTCAAAATGTACCCGCATACTTCAATCTCGTGAACATGACATTCATAGATAATGGCGAAATATCGAGCCTCGCAAAATAAAGACACAGACAAATGTTTTATTTAATAGTTTTAGAAACCTTAATTTTATAGAGCAAATCATAAGAGAAATTTATAGTGCTACAATAATAAAGTAATTCTATTTAATTCCCAGGGCACAGCGCTACATAACCACCGGCGAGCCCACGGGCACTACCCACAAGCGCCGCAGCCACAACTGACGTACACGGTACAAAATATTACGCAGACACACTGACCGACACCCAAACATAACATCATTATTATAATATAATGACATGCGTTTACCGCGACGATGCCTATATGGATTATGGACACAGTAGATTTATATCTTAATCATTTATGCAAAAGAGTTATGCTTTCACGCCTAAACTGCTGCTCAGATGTCGGTAAAATTTGGCAAGGTAAAACAGTCAAGATTTGTGCAGCTAAGTTAAGACAGGCATGTATATAAATCACGGCATGTTTGTCCGTATCCGTGTTAGTGAGCCGGTTTTAAGGTAATTTTGCACACTACAGGGCCAAAAGATATTTTCCGACACGATAAATGGCGCTGCTGTCAGTGACAAGGTTTATAAATATACTTTCATCGTCATCTTTTTAGAGAGGAATTTTCACAAGTCATATTTTATTATATAATAAAAATCTTAAATATATGTATAATATAAAAGTATTAAATATATTTCCTTTGTCTGGTTCCGTAATACAAGTTCTTCGAGAACTTACCACGGGACCCGATTGGCGTGTTGTGAAAGCGTCCATAGATATTATTTATTTATTTATATTTATAGAGGTTAAAAAATCTTTGCATTTACGCATATATTACCGATTCCCATACGTTGATCATTTAATTAGTCTGTTTCATAATATCTACAGAAACAAGATATTCACTTTATGGGTAGATAATAAATTATGTAAAAATATTATACTACTAGCTTTCGCCCGCGGCTTCGTTCGTGTTAATGTAGATTAAGATTTAGATCAAGCCTGTTTTGTTCGCTAGTTCATGGTGACGGATGTAGCATTTTAAGACACTGTTATATTAACGTCCTTCTTTGGAATGGGTCAGCATTCGAAACCGGACGGACTTGAGTCTGCCTCTCAGATTCTTGGATTCTGGCTACCTTAGCTTTATTGGAATTAATCCTGCGAAGCTTTTTTTCTTTTAGGTAAATTACTACCTGCCTAAGTATGTTAGTAGTTATATATAGTTAGTATATTACTTCACTCAATAATAAATTTGTGAAAAAGAGATATAGTATCCCAAAGATTAATGAATGAACTCTACGACTAAGCAAGTGAAAACAAAAAAATCCTTTTCTTAACCAACCAACAAACTTATTTTAATAATAGATTATGAAAAGATAATAAAATTATGCTCAATAGAAATGAATTAAAAAAAAAAATTAGAGAAACCTAAATCTTACGATCAATTAGTATAAACTAGGAACAAGTATAATATGGAATTGACATTCGCGTATACCCGAAAGGGACAGGCATATTTTACAGGGATACCACATTCATAATAACAAGTCTACTTATTTTCTTGAAACAAGTGAATTAAAAATAATAAAAAACTGGTAAAGGTTGATAGATAACTATAAGCATTAGCCCTAACCAAACATTTATTGTAATTTTAGACAGCTGCATTTTTCCGGATTATAAAAAATATTATGTAATGACTAATAACAAACCGCTAAAAACATAAATAATAAAAAAGAAGGCTATATACGTCTTAATATGTATGATCTATAGTACATAGCCTTTAAGGATAGCAATAAACATATTTGTTTTTATTGTGTTTATTTCGAAAATTCCAGTCACCCTTTTTAAATAATACCACATTCTTGGGTAATCTGCTTATAACAAAACTGGTATCACCATACCTACATAAGCCGACCAAATTAAAAAGTAGTACAAAATGGCGGCATATTTGACAAACTGATCGCGAGTGAGAATGTTTGTATGGCATTCAAATTTAGTCGATAATTTTTTGTTGGGCACATCCTTGTTGTGCCCAACAAACAAAGGGTGATATTCTGACAAAGACAAAAGAAAGTGTCTATGTCTCTGTCACTCTTGGATTTTTCGTATGTTGTTATCTCGTTCCAATACGGTATTATTATTAGCTTGTCAAATCTATTGATACTTGATCTTAGAGTATAAACGTTTAGTTGAGTTTATCTGCAAACACAAAACAAAATACTTGAAACGCTTGAGGCTTAAATATGTGACTCAGCGCAAGAAATGGCTTATGATGATTTCACACTTTTATTTAATGGTAACTAAACCAAGATCACACAATGAGTCTTACTACACTGTTTCTCAAATACAAGAACCTACATCACACAATGAGCTCCGCCATACCACACTGTTTCTAAAATATAAGAACCAACATCACGAGCGTCCGCCATACCACTCTGTTTCTCAAATATAAGAACCATCATCACACAATGAGCTCCGCCTTACCACTCTGTTTCTCAAATATAAGAACCATCATCACACAATGAGCTCCGCCTTACCACTCTGTTTCTCAAATATAAGAACCAACATCACACAATGAGCGTCTGCCTTACCACACTGTTTCTCAAATATAAGAACCAACATCACACAATGAGCTCCACCTTACCATACTTTTACACAAATATAAGAACCAACATCACACAATGAGCTCCGCCTTACCACACTATTTCTCAAATGTAAAAACCAACATCACACAATGAGCTCCGCCTTACCACACTGTTTCTCAAATATAAGAACCAACATCACACGAAAAAAACACCAACAACAATCAAGATATACACTTGCCATCGGTAGTGATACCGGCTATAATATATAAACAAATGTTATTATTCATATGATTTGAGAATTAATTGATATTAATACCTAACTGGAATATTTTATTTTTACTATTTATATTAGTAAGTAATTATTATTTATCACCAAAGTTTATAATAAAATATAATAATATTGGCGCGGGCATGGATGTGACGTCACTGGCTAGTGTGATGGCGGTCCGTAGTTACTGCTAACACTTAATTAAAAAAATATTAAAATTAGATTTCTTACAAAGTATTTTAAGTAAGTCTAGTTCCATATAAACTTAGAACTGTACTGAACTAAAATGAATTTTGAAAGATCTTTCCTTAGTGGATGCCTGCGTCATAAGACGAATACATGTGCGTAATTATTATTATACATTCCCTATTTTACTGTAGGTAAAAATTGTAATAAATGGTAAAAATACGTTTGAGAATATGTGTTTTAAGTTTCAAGAGTAGTTTTCTGCGTGAAAGCGTAACAAACAAACTCACATCACATTTATAATATTAGTAAGGATTCTATCGATCACTGCACTAACTTATTTTACACTTAAATTAAGCCGTAAATATACAATATGAAATAAAAATGTATTAATTCAAATTCTTTCAGAATTTAATAATATTTTTTTATATTTTTTACAATAAGAATGTATAATTGTACAAAATGATAAGTAAGTAAATTTATTTGTAAGATTCTAATGTGTTTTATTTCATCGTTTTCAGGTGGATAAGCACTAGAAAAACAAAACGAATGACTCCTGGAAGCTAGATTTTTGTAGATAATAAATACCTAAAATTTTCACTAGGACCACCTTGAACAAACGGTTTCATACTTCGATCAATTATACCCTAGATGCAACTTTTCACAACGCACAAAAACGGCTTGAGTTTACTATACCTTCATACCCATTGTGATATACCTACATACTATGTCTTACGGAGAATACAAAAAATATCACAATACCATTTAAATATTTTAATAATAATCTACCTTCTCACAGTATATCTATAATCTGGTTTTAATTTCATTTCACCACTATTCAGTTATTCTACCTCATCGAGCATATAACCGGAATAGAGCGGTATTGTAATGTTTTGTATGAAAACAAATTACGCCAAATTTGTGCTGCGACGCTGCGCCGGTTCTGCTCTGCGGACTGATGGCCAATGATGGATGATTGGCCGATGGGACGTACATAGAGATAACGGGTTGGTTGAATTGCTACTACGTCAGTGACAAATCACTGACTAGTTTCGGAATTTTATGGCTCACACTACTGCTCCATCGAGTTATATTAACATGATCGATGTTATATCTTAAGCATTACAAAGTATTACATGAAAATATAATAAAATTGTGTTGTGGAGTGAAGGACGTGTTCTCGTATGGACTTCGATGCAAAGAGTGACATCATAATGTTTAACTAGTTAAAAAAAATGTAATCAGGTCATGTTGCACCAAATGAGCGATATCTGATTTTTCATCTTTGCAAATTTTGTGAGTTAGTATGAAATCATAATTTCCCACTAAAATCATTAGTTTTGTCGTTGTTGGTCATATGAACGATGACGAGGGACGAATTTTCAATTCCTGGATTGACGGCAACGCCATCCATGGCACTGCAATGATAATTTGGTTAATCTTAGATACATTGTGAGAAGAATCGGTGGGTGCGATTTTACGCAAAGCGAAGATTTTAATTTTTGTTATATTCTAGAAGGCTTTGCCGTTTGTCATCGGTTGATGGTAAGGTCGACGTCGCACATGAACATACACTAGTTTACCTGGATCGAGCCCAGACAACTCATTTGTGTGTTGCTCCTGAGACAAGATGTTAAGTCTCGGTGCCAGTAATTACACTGCCTGTCCTGCTCTCCCCGAAACACAGCAAAGCTGTTGCACGGGAGAAACAAGCAAGATGGGGGTATCCATGCAGCCGGGAGCGCGGTACAGCGCTTTTTTTTTTTATATATATATAAGAGGGGGCAAACAGATAGTCGGTTCACCTGATGGTAAGTGAAGAGCGACATTCACAGACACCAGTGGATTGGCAGGTGCGTTGCCGGCCTTTCAGACATGAGTATGCTCTTTTCTTGAAGGACCCTAAGTGGTATCGGCTTCACTCCCACCGGTACATGTAATCTATCAAGTGAACAAATATTCTTCTTGAATTGAGACAAGGTTAGAATGCAGACCATAGGGTCTATTTATTTATTTACATATTATCATAGATAGCTAATAAACGACTGGCTTAATATTGGATAAATACATATCTTTTCAGGCATGGAAGTATTCATACGATGTTTACCTTACTTAAATATTGATTAATATTTAAGCTAGGTAAAGTTCTGTCTCTAGTTAGCGACGATGGTCTAGTCACTAGTGGGTATCGGCTCGGCTTATTGAGTAAGAGGCGATAGGTTGGATCCTGACCCCCGGTGTTGCCTTGAAATGAGTTTTTTTAAATTCTACGAGCACCAGAACATGAAACCATCGCTTGCTTACCAGGGAAGGAAACATCGTGAGGAAACCTGCATGCCTGATGAGATTAAGTCTTTGATGTGATGAAGTTCACCAACCCGCATTGGGCCAGAGCATCGGTCAACTATGGCTCACCCTCCTCACCTGCTTTCGAGGAGGAGACCCTTGCCCAGCAGCGGGACAAATAAGGACAACATTGATATTAAATATTAAAGTTCTGTCTCGTTATTTATAACAGGACAGAACGTATGAAAAGGTAAGTTATTTCAGCAGTTTTAGTAGATTTTAAATTAAAGAACTTTTTTCTCATTTACTATTCGGAAATTATTATAACGTTTTAAAATTACCATTGATTCACACGGAACTCCGGCACACTGAAAAAGTAGTTTTTTTTTATCTACAATACTATGTTAACTAACTATCGTACGGTTGACAGAAAACGGTAACAGAAATGGTTAATATAAACCTCTAAAAATATTCTCGTTAATTATTTACCGAACAGTACATAATAACTAAGCGAATGTACTATTCATAAAAGTTATTAATATATGTATAACTTAAAAAATATATTAATTAGGACATATTAGGTACCTGAGCGTAACACCTTTTACCGTAACACTGAAATAAATGCAGCGATATAGTCATCACCAAGTCATCACATCGCATCAGTAAAAATAATTAATAAACTATATTCTCGTTACATATATCAATTATATTGTAGTTTCTAATCATCATTATCAGCCTCTATCCGTCCACTGCTGACCATAGGCACCATTCAATGAACGCCAAGACCGACCCCTTGCCACTCGCACAACACGGACCAGCACGGAGAGCGTCTTCCTGTCTGTTACTGGTCTATCAACATAATATTAGTGGTATTTTCTAACAAATAAAATACCTCGGATACGCAGTTTGTTCCATGGCACTATAATAAAATAAAAAGCATAATATAATATTATACACTGTAAATATGATAAACTGTCTATTCTAGGTATAAATGAGTCCCAGGTAAAAAAAAATTGCGATGTAAAATCAGCGAAATTGAAACAAAATATCACCGAATTTGTTGCTTTTTTGTTGCTAATTAGAGTAAAAAAAATAAATTTTTACGCAACTAATTAGCAACAAAAAAGCAACAAATTTCGGTGATTTTTTTTCAATTTCGCTGATTTTACATCGCCAATTTTTTACACCTATGAATCCCCATGGTTCAAGCCTTGTCGTGGCGGTGGAGCTCAGTAGCCTTGCGCGAAGCAACTTAAACCGAGGGAGCTGCTCTTTGTACCCCTATTATAAGAGGGGACAAAAGAGCAGGGGTTCAAAGGGCGAGCATTGGAGCCGTCGAGGTGCCTTGTTTGCTCAACAGACCCGGGGCAAGTCACGTAAGGCGGCATTTGTGGCACTCGCCGGGTTTTAGTGGGTAGGGCTGCGTCCACGTTACCACCTTTCGGGGGCAGCGAGTACCACATACCCGCCTGGAGAGTCCCAACTCCCCCGCGGGATGCCTCGATTTTAAAATATCAGTACATATTATTTTAGTGAAACGTGATTTTTTTACCCCGCCAGATGGTTCTTATACGTATTATCCGTTTTAGGTTGTCTTGGGTAGTTTCTACAACCGATCGGTGTATTACAATACTTTTACAGCTATTATTTTCGTTTTATTTTAAATTAAATTAAACTTACCTTCGATACACAGCTCTCACCGGTGCACTTGTAACGTTAAAAATGATTTTTTTTTAGGTATGTTTCAACGTTTCGTTCTGTGGTTTCGTTTAGTACGTATTAGATACCTACATTCGCATAAATTTTGTGAAATTCCTAAGGATTGAATTTTGCGCTAGTAAGCAGTTGTTCTATAACAATAAAGAAGTTAAAGTGTCTGTGACTTTTAAGTAATCGTTAATAATACGTTTCGCCCGCGTACTTCACATTCCCGTGGATGTATGAAGATAAATTATAGCTTTTGCGTTATTCTGATATAAGCTATAGTATTGTGAAGTTTCAGTAAAATCCATTCAGTCGTTTTTGCGTGTAATAGTAACAAACATACAAACTTTCGCGTTTATAATATTAGTAGGATAATCCACGCGAGCGAAGCCACGAACCATAGATTTACCGCAAAATGGAAAATATACGTCACTAATATGATAAAGTATGAACTTACATTTGATCTACATTTGTGTCCATCACACTGAAAGTAGTTTTTTACTAAGGTTTTTATCGTTGGCATAAAGTTATCTAGGTATATGTAAAATTGATTTTCATTGTTACGATGAGAAAACGTATTGGAATGCTCTTGACCTTAAATTGTGTAAAAGTTACAGAGAACCTTTTAGTTTTTCTTCTAATGTTACCAAATACCTGTTTCCGTACATCAAATTAGAAAGAACAAGTTTTTCATCATTTTGATGATTTGTATTACCACAAGAATATAATACCGGTTCTTAGCAATATTATTGAATGAAACAAAAATAAAAATATACTAACGTCTGCTACAGCAGATTTTCCCAGACTCTGTAATGCGTAAATTATTAGAGTAAATAATAAAAGTTATCCTATTAATTGAGTTTAGGGAGCTTCTCAAGTGTTTAAAACACTCTCTCATTCATTGGAAACAATAATAATAAAATAGCTTTATTTATTCCACAAAAGAAAAGAAAGTAAATAACAAACTAGGTTAAAAACAAAAAATATTACTTAAATTACAGTGTACTACTATATTATAATATTTACATCGTTTTTTTTTTGGTATAAGGCTTGTTTAATTTGTGGACCCCCTCAGGGTAAAATCCTCCTCCAAAGAATTCCATGTTTTTCTATCTTTGGCGGCGGTCATCCTGTCCTTCCCTGCGTTGGCCACAATCTCGTCCTGCCACTGGGCTCACGGGCGACCTCTTTTTCTAATGCCAAGCGGTCCGTTCCATTTTGTAACGTTGATTGTCCAACGACTGTATCTCGCAACATGACCAGCCCACCTCCATTTTAGACTTTGAGAGAGATGTAGAGCATCCTTTACCTTGGTTATTTTCTGAATTTTTATGTTTCTTCCTCTATCTCTCCGTTTTATATTTAAACAGCTCCTCTCCATTGCCCTCTGCGTAGTATGTATTTATGTCTCGCCTTGTGATCATAGATCCACGTTTTGCAGCCGTAGGTTAAACATGGTAAGATTGTAGTGTCTAAAATTATCCTTTTCATTTTAATTGGCAGTTGTGACTTGAGAATCTCCTTTTGTGCCCAGTACTTTTTCCATGTAATAGCTACTCTTCTGTTTATTTCCTCCATGTTTTGGTCTTTCCTAAATGAGACTTGTTTCCCGAGGTAGATGTAACTTTCTACGTACTCGAGTGGCACGTCGTTAACCAGTATTGGCGTCATTTCACTGTTAGTCATGACTTTGGTTTTTTCTAAGTTCATTTCCAGGCCTACATGAACACTAGCATTTTGAAGTTCGTTAATCATTATGTTGAGCTTAAAAGAACTTTCAGAAAATAGGACGATGTCATCCGCATTCCATTTACATTTAATCCTTGTTTTGACCACGTTAAGTTTTCCATTACATTTTGTAACACTGCTAAAAATAGTTTCGGCGAAATGGGGTCGCCTTGTCTAACTCCTCGATTAATGCTGATCCTGGTACCTACTCTATCTAGCCTTACTCTACTGGTGCAGTTAGCATATATATTTTTAATAATGTTAATATATTTTGCGTTTATATGATGTTTGTTTAGTGCTTCCCAGATGCTGATTTGAGAAATAGAGTCGAAAGCTTTCTTATAATCAATAAAAGCTAGGTAGAGCGATCTTCGGCATACTTTTCGATGACATGGTCTATGGTATGAATATGATCGATAGTGCTATATCCACTTCGAAATCCTGCTTGTTCCATGGGTTGAGCATGAGTCTATTTGTGAAGATATTCTATGCAGTAAACAGGATGCAAAGAGTTTAAGAGACATAAGACTTATCGGACGGTAATTTCCTGTCTTTAGGATCACCTTTTTTATATAATAAAATAATTTGTGATTCTGTCCATTGCTGCGGTACGGTTTCTTTATCAAGTATTTTATTAAATAATATTCTAAGAGGTGTTATTAAATGAATTTTACTGAAACTGAAATCCTAAATCAAATTAAAAAAAAAACCGAATAAGAGCCCAGGACCAGACAATTTAAAATAATGAATGCATTAAACACGGCCAAACTCATTTAATAACACCTCATTGGAAACAACAGGAGTAAAATTAGCCATTAATAAGTTTTCCCTTTAAAAAATAAAATAGATTTTGTAATAATGATTCTTAGAATTTATGTAAGATTTTGTACAATGATGTAAATGATTTTAACAAATGAGCATTTCTCGTTTTGAAATCTGTTGATGTGACACCTAAGAAAAACAAAATATTTTGATTTCTTTGTACTATTTTAAAATTTTATACGAGACCTACGTCCAAAAGTGGGCAAATCTAAATCCGTAGGTTCGTGTCGATTAAGATTTTGTCTTGAATAACATCTGCTGTTTACTTACCACTGTCAAACATGAAGCTGCAACGCACTGGAATTATTTCGTCATACAATTTATAGTAAATAAAGTATAGTATAGGGGGGTCCCTTATATTTTTACTACATATTAATCGAGGAGATTACTACTAGGGCAAGGGTCTTCTCGAATTCAGGCGAGGAGTGTGTTAGGTTGTAGCTCAAGTAGCTCTATTGCGGGTAATGAACTTTACACATCTTCAAAGACTTAATCTCAATATTCAAAGGCAAGCGGATATAATATGTCCCAAGTAAGGACATAATTATCATCATCTATATACTATACATCAACATCAGCCTTTATATAGCATAGCCGTCCACTGCTGAACATAGGCCTCCTTCAAACGCCAAGACGATCGATCCCTGAGGACTATAAAAAAGAAAAACGGTTGTCTGTAAAGTCGGTTTACTGACGATAGTTGAACGTGTAAACGTCATAAGAAAATGAAACGCCTCACAGCGTGGTAACGCCGCATGCGTCATGTTTTTTCGTTATTGCAGCCGGCTCCATCGAATTATAAGACGTTGTCACGTCAATAATCACCATAAAGTTAATATACCTCCGCTAGGTATAAAACTTTATGATAATCACCGTCAGCCTGGATACGACTACTATGAAACCGCAAGCCGCGGAGATGAGTTTAACTTTTTTTTAAATAGTTTACATTAATTTTGACGTGATATCGAAATTATTAGAGTATAGATACATAATATATATACTCCAAGTCGAAATGTCCTGGTAGAAGCACTTGAAATCTATTGTATATAGATTGTGATATAGATACGATAGATTTCGAGTGTTCCTCCCAAGACATTTCGACATAAGAAAATATATGATTTTTGTAGAATTTTTGAAAAATTAGTTCCACTGAGTTTGCTTCGGTTTGAGAAGGTTATAATTGACGTTCAATGAGCTACTTCTGGTACTATTTGAAAAAAAAGTTATTTGGAATTAAAATATTTACCTCTGCGGTACAGGCACGGCCGGTGCACTGAAAGTAATACTTTTTATATGGAAAAAATCTTATGATCATTTCTTTTAGTACATTTGGGATATCATTAACATTTTCGTAAACGCTAACTAGTATATATTTTTTAAGTTAATAATACCAATTATTTTACCTTGGACATACAGACATTCAGTGCTCCATTACACTGCAAAAAAGTAATCGATGAAAATGTATTTAATGTATACACATCTCATATGAATTGCTTCACTTACTAATGAGTAACAGAATGGTCCAAAGCACTGTAATTATATTAATGATTATTAACGCTATGATGCTTTATTAAATTATAATACCGTTAACTTAAAAAAACCTATTTCTGTACCTGAACTGATGAAAGATCGCCTAATGTCTGAAAATATATAAGTAATTGTATTTTTACAGTACAAGTTTAGTAATGTTATATATTCATGTAGTAGGTATAGATATTTTGCATTAATAATGCTAGTAGCCGTACCAAAGCCGTCGCGTTATAGCCCACCGCCTGAAAACAAACCCATTATTTTATCAATTTAATTAAAATAAAAGATGACGATTAACAAAATATGAAGCGATCTTTATGTGTTCTTTATGTTATTCTAAGTGTATGATTTTATAAATTATGGTGTAATGTAATTGCATATATTCTTCTAATATATAAAATTTCCATGTCACAATGTTAGTTACCGTACTCCTCCGAAACGGATTTACCGATTTTTACCAAATTTTATATGCGTATTCAGTAGGTCTGAGAATCGGCTACTATCTATTTTTCATACCCCTAAGTGATAAGGGTGGTCAACCCCTCAAATTTTAAAAGTTAACGCGGGCGAAGCTGCGGGCAACAGCTAGTAATTTATAAAAATATCTGAATTATTATATTATTTCGTTCCTATTTTTTGGTCGCAAGCTAAGTGAGAACGTAACTTTGAGTTAGCGCCAGAATTCGTGAGCTAGTATCAGATTTTTTATATTTTAAAATAAATTAAAGCATATATACTTACCAATGCTTTAGACGAAGAGCCGGTACACTGAAAATAAATTATCCCTGTATGTATCTTGTTACCTGTCAATGATTTACTTATATATATATTTATAATGATTGGTGATGCCTAAGATATATTAACCACAAGCCGGTAGCCTACCTATAAACTAAGACCCATACCATTTTTTTATTTACGCGTATTTTTATAAAAATGGACATATTTCTACACAAAAGTATTTTTTACGTGTTTAAATAGGGTATCTATCAAATAAAATCCATTGAAAAAATCCCTATTCATAATTTTCAATTATTATTTTTTTTTCGGTGGAAGGGATGCGCTGTGTCTACGTGGGTATTTTTTCTACGGTATTTTTTCTCATTATGCTTACTTCTTCTGTCAAACAGCTTATTGTTGTTGAGATTAAACGAGCACAGATTTAATGTAACAAAAAAATATTAAGTTGTATTTGACTGTTGTTTTACTTACATTTGCATAACAATCATTGCCCTTACACTGGAAAACAAATGATTCATTTTAACGTTTTACTGCTATAATAGATTTGGTTATCGCCTCACACGAAGAAAGCATCTTGAACGACTGCTACGATTAAAAATGTTTGTGAAAAAAAATGGTAGGTAGATTTGAATATGTAAACGCAATGTCAAACTTTTAGATCCCTTGCTTTTTTCGAGGCTTCCCCTTAAAAACGAAATTAAAGACGTTTTGTAATTCTCTTAAGTTAAGACACCTACGCCTATTTCTCAAAGGAGGTTGGTTTTTATTCCGTCCTCTGTAGTCTGTTATTTCAGCCGTCTGAGACGAGACATGCCATTTTCATAAACAAATCAGTAGTTTAAAATTTCATACAAACCTTTGCAAAACATGTCTGAAAGAATATATAATGATAGAGTAATAATATTTGGTCATTGAATATTTATAGTCAATGCAGAATAATATGAGGTACTGTATTTGTCATAATCATTAGTGCGACTTTAACTGGGGTACTTACACCCAACTAGATACAGGTAAATAAATAAATAAATATTATGTAACAGTCACACCACGTTAACATAGCCCCAGGCCATGGTAAGTTCTTAGGAACTTGTGTTACAGGTACTATGAACGGAAATAAACTTAAAAAATGTATATAAATACATATATATCTACTCGTCCATGACCGGTGCAGACATTTTTATTCATCGTACACATTATCACTTGGCGGGATTCGAACTCGCGACCGCTGCCTAAAGTGTCCAGTAGCCTGATGACTCGACGAGCTGGCTGCTAAAACATAACACGTACTCATTCTGTTATCCCGTCTAGCCGGAGGTGAATGGACTCCACTTTTCCAGTGATCATTCACCCCAGAACGCAACTTAGCAGCCATTTTCTTCAGTTGACTTGTTAGGACAATAGTCGGTAACTATTTGGGTATTACCGTATTACGTATAAATAAGAATATGTAGTTATTACGTTGCACTAATAACTAGTGTACTTACATGTTGTTCGCAGAAATTTGGCTGTGTAAACTAAAAACATTTAATGTATTATAAATTGTTGGACAGCTAAGAGAAATAAGATATTGGCGATTGGTACTATAATATAATGTACCAAATATATTATGGTATATTATTGAGAAATACATTTTTATCAACAATTTGTCCGTTTTATATACAACACTAAAATGGTATGTACCCTATTTTGTCATATGTATTGTAAGACGTTACACAACGTTGTTATGCGGCACAAGCCCGTCACAGAAACAAACCCGACGCCAGGAGGCCGTGTGGTCAAAGACTCCACGGTTGGCGGAGGGCAACCTCTCTCATTTAAAAATCAATACCTACGTGAGCCAGTTGCAGCAATAGCTCACCGCTAAACCGATGTAGATGACCAATAGGCCATTAGCTTAGTCCAATAGAAAAAAGAACGTAGACTTTAAAATGTGAACGAAAATTTATAAATCAAATATTTACCGAAAAAATAATAACAACCTGAAATAATATGTTGAACATCGTAAATTTTGATGCCTAGTGCATTGTGGACTGAGTAAATTTCATGCATTGGTTTTTAATAGCACGATTTGATATGCAGTCTCGCTGGTTACGACTTCATGGCTCAATCAGCTATATAGTTTGTAATCTTTGTTGGAAATGTTATTGTGAATCTGTTTAAAAACTTACTTTGTCTATTTATATGGGTATTTTTTTAACAGTTCGGCCACTAGTTCCTAGCGCTGCTACACTTTTGTAGCAGGTTCGTAAAAATACCCTTTGATACGATCTCGGAGGGCTCTAGAGATACGTTAAAACTGCAACTCGAGCTTATAAACGGAATAGAGCGGTAATGTTATGTATTTTGTACGAAAACAAATTTCGCCAAATTTGTGCTGCTACGCTGCGTCGGTTCTGCGCTCTGATTGACCGACTGATGGCCATTGATGTATAATTTGCCGATGGGACGTACATAGATATCACTGGTTGGTTGTATTGCTATTACGACAGTGACAAATCACTAACCTGTTTCGGAATTTTATGAATCACATTACCTAGTTCTATGATGTGCTTGATGCTTAGTTATGAAGGAGATATAATGTAATGTAAGCTAAATATGGAAAAAGCGTAACTTAAAAGTAAAAATAATAATTAGTAGGTGTAAATTTAGGAAATATTGATTTCTTGCTCGCATCGTAACACTTGCCCCTGCCTGCTGCCATGATGAATGGCAGACTATCTTTTGACCACGCACCTGTTAATTATTTTAAGCGGGAAAAATATACAGAATACTGCAAAATTCAAAGTGAGAACACATGACACCTTTTATTTAACCGGCTTCAACCAAAAGGAGGAGGTTATTTGTTCTTCTACTTTTATGATATAAAATAAAACAATACATTGATTGCAGGATATTTATTTACCACCGAATCATATAATGCATTCACAACAACAAATCTAATGATATCCTTATTGACTGTGAATTAAGTTCAAATTCGTTTGTCCCGTAATATTAATTTGATATCTATTGTGAACTAAAATCTATATGAATGAATAAATTACGATAATAAAATCTTACACCAAATAGTCGATTAATAGGTGATGTCAATAGAATGATACAATACGTGAACAATCGTAAATATATGCTATACATATTATAATCAACATCCATATAATTACTTGAGATATAGTCTTAGAGTCTAGATAGGAATAAATGAAGCCTTTGTATGTACAGCCTTAAAACAAGTTTAATCCGTCTACATAATATCTAGTTGATCCCGCTTATTACACAGCTCATTTCACAACTGTCCCACGCCACTAAGTCAGAATAAGTTTTTAATAGAAGTCGTAATACACAAAATAATTTACTACTTGGGTGCACGGTAGAGACGCTACGAGATCGAAAGAGATCCGTGGAGGAGCCGAAGGACGTTCAGTTGAACCTGTTCCTCACCACGGAGCTATGTCGCCGTCCCCACATAAGGTGGTATCATACGATGGTACCTTGAAGATGCTGTGGGTCCGGGGTGGGCGCTTGCAGGTTGGTGCCACTCGACGTGGAGGGCAGAGCCGCGGCGATGTCTTGGTACCCACCCAACGGCCCCCCGAGACGATCGGAGGGTCCCTCGTCGGGTGGGGTCACTTCCAACCCTATGCTCGAGTTGAGTGCAATTTTGATGGCGTTAGCGTTCTGCTGTTGCTGTTGCTGCTGGTGCAGTAGAAGCGAGTTAAAGTGGGATATACCAATTTCTTCGAGGCTGCTCTTTCGGCGGCGGGTATTGGGTATAGCACCGAGACCTTGACGAAGAGAGTTTGACCGGTGCAGCAAAATATCGTCGACTACTCGGAGGGAATTTGACCGGCCTCGAAAATCGGTAACTGTAGGACTGTCGGGAAGAGACAGTGAGTTTGCTTTCGTAGTCGATATGGGGGGCGCCCTTGGCGTGAGACTGGATAAGCCTCCTAAAGCGGAGCCGCGGCGACTTCCGCATGCCGCAGCCTGTATAAGAGCTCCCGAAACGAAGCTAATGTTTGATTTCCTGCGGCTGTTGTGACGTTCAAATGTCTTTTGAGCGGAGAACGGCGATGGTCGAACGAGGTATCTGGAAAACCATGCATTTTAGTCAGTATCACACGAGACTATCGGCAACGAGACTTTTCTTTTACGGCGGGAAATGCTCTGTGGCATCCTGCAGGGGAGTGGATCTCCCAGGGCGGGTATGTGGGACTTGCTGCGCCCGAAATCTGGTAAGGCGGACGGAGCTCTACCCACTAAAACCCGCCGAGTGCCGCCAATGCCGCCTTAGGTGAGGTGACCCGGATCTATTGAGCAAACAGAGCACCTCGACGGCTACGATGGTCAGTCCCTCAAGGGACCGACGCCACCTCCACAGAACAACAGGGGTTGTTCTGTAACCTAACCTAACGTCGGGACAGTGCAATTCAATTGGTCAGATAATACTGGATAGTACCACTAGTGACAAAAGTTAAATTGTTTCGTGAAACTATTTGGCTGCAAGACCACACTAACGAAGTAATTGGCACTTTAATTTAAGGAGTCATTAAAGTTCCATGGCTATTTAAAACTAATGACTACGATAGATTAGTACCTACGTTAAAATGTTTTTATTAATGTACAACCTGTGTACACCAAAATAAGAAATAACCTTGTATACTGGTTTCATCATCTCATACTACTGATATTTTCTAAACTTTGTATTGTCTAGTTATGGCTTTGTATATCTTAATTTGTCTGCTCAACACCATGACAGTGGAAGGTTATTATAAGTGGGACGGAAGCGCATGACTATCGTGCGGGCTTGCCTGGATTCTACCATTCTGCTGTATTCTTCCGTGAACCAGCTTTGCTGTGTTAACCGCTTACTAACAGGCGGCTAGCCCCAGTGCTTATGCCAACTATTTAAAAATGCCTTCTAGATTTATGTCTTTCATTACTACACAACATGTTCACATTCAGGGAAGAGCATATTCATATTTTACAGACCGGTGGGCCGCTGCCCTTTGGTGTAGCGGGTGTCTGTGTATGTTGCTCATCACTAACCACCAGGTGAACCGACTGTTCATCTGCCCCCGCTTCTATAAAATAGCGTAACCAGTCATAGGTACTGCTGATAGAAATGAAAACACAGCAACACAGCACACGGCAGTGACGAATAGCTGACTGTATCTTTCTCGCTCGGATACTCTCGGCGGTCACGAGTTCATCCGATTGAGCCTTTCACCTCCGAGCGTGACGGATCAGGCTCACCCACATCCTACAAAAATCTGTGTTCGGTGCACTAAAAGAAGTTTTCACTAAAAAAATCATTTTCTCGTTATATACTTACATGATATCCCCTTCTTGCAAGTTCAGATCACAACTTGGGTTTATTATAACATACGACAGACTATTTCTCTTCTCGCTGACGTCATCGTAATCTACGCCCGTCAAATTCAAAGACTCCATCCTGGATCGGACCAGGTTCGCTATTTCTGCCCTTTCTATTTGCTGTCTATGATTGTCTCGAGCTTCGTCTGCTGAACTTGTGGAGTACTGTGGAAGTGATGGGTGATGTAGAAGTTTGTATATAGCTTCTTTCAAACGTGAATAAGTGTTTCAAAGTGAGCACAAGTTTTTGCGTATGACGTGGCATGCACTTGAATTTACATTGTAATGACAAGGAGACGTTTACATGTGCCTTTTATTATATTTATTAATTGATATTTTTGGCCAATAATAATTTTATAACCAAGAAACTGTCTGTTACATTGTTTTGAATGGGTCTGGGACAATATAGGCTATTCCGTGCGAAAACCTTCATGGCCCATGAATCATAGCCATGCCCATGTTCTGACAATGTTCTTATTTTTCCCATATGGCCGGTCGATCTTTAATATATTTTTTAAATGGCTTCAGTTCGCCTTTAGTTCAAATAACAGAGTCATTGAGCTAACTATATAAGAAATTTTTCACCCGCGTGCTTTCCATTCCCGTGGGAGTACAGGGAAAATTATAGCCTATATAACATATTATTCTGATGTTTAAGCTATGTAATTGTAAAGTTTCATTAAAATCCATTCAGTAATTGCCTGAGAGAGCAACAAACATACATCCAGACATTCTTACAATCTTCCGCGTTTATAATAATATACAAGATATACCTAAGATAAGATAAGAAATATTTATCTCTAATGTGACCGAATATTCAGTTGATCGACAAAGTTTTGGTGATATGAACGAATGATAATTTACTATAGAAATTATCCCTTATTATTAAGCATTTACATTTTTACATTTCGTAAATAACAACCATTGTTATATGGGACTATAATCCTTCTTCCTTAAATTTATTTACATGTTTTGTATAAAATTCTATTTGTGATAATCCATAGGTACAAAAATAAATTTTTTATTTTTTTTTACCTATATAAGAATTATCTTAATTATCTATGTATTTTATATATTGTTTTGTTGTACATAATATAAGGCACATGTTTTGCGCATCAATTCTACTGTTGATAAATCTACTCTATGTTGTACTAAGTGCATATAGCACAAACAATTCTACTTATCTAGGCTAAAGCTGATAAACCATAATTACCTTAGACTTTAGAGCAATATAGTTTAGTCTAAAATAAATTTTATAATCTGTACAAAGTTCCATGAAGCATCTATAATACCTTCTCTTCAGTTAACTAGCGGTAAATTTATATTAGGTATATTTAGGACCGTTGCAAGTCGTTTTAGTAGTAGATAAATTTCGTCGGCGACTAACATTTTTGTTTCCTGAGGCAACACAAACCCTTCCTCCTTAAATACTGTTATAATTGAGCTTGCATCGAATTTATATACAATAGAACACAAATTGTATATAATTTGAGTACTTTTCTATTTTTGACACGAAATCGTTTACTGTAGATTTCCAGCCTTATTTGAATTAGCTTTAACTAATATAGGGATTTTTATTTGACACCTATTTTTATTAGTTTAACGCCAAAAGATAATGAAGTTAAGCATTATGTTCATAATTATGAGCCTTTGCCCTAATGAGATAATTACAAGGGAATCAGCCCTTTGTGTTTAACGTGGGACACGTAACATAATCATATATATAAATGAAAATAAAAGCGTCCTTTCGGTGTGAAAATCCGAGGACTACGTCATCTAGGTATACTTCCTCCACAAAGACCAACAAAAACGCAATTTCGATGGATTACACATCTTTATACATTTTTTCGTTTTTCCTTAAGAGCTTTTGTCATACATTTCGGATAAAAAAAGTTTTATTTTTAAAAGGGATTTTAATTTATTTCACTAAAAACAATTTATTTACTTTAATATATATGTTAAGAAATAAACTTGAATATTTTCATCAGGTTATTTAAACACAATAATAATATAACCAAAATGGTTTAAAGATACATCGTCAAAAACGAAGAAACGTGTAGGCTAGTTTATAGACTCAGGCTATAAAGGCCTTATTGGTATGGGATGAAAAGGTTAAATAGGCTAAAAGGTTAATCGCCGACGAGGTGACAGTGGCAGGGCTTACCGCGGGCGTGCGCTCCCTGTTGCATCCGGACAGGCATCCTGTGGTTTCGCGAGGAGTCCCCATCTCCCTGACTGCCCCATCACCTTCCATCCCGGCCACAGATGCCTGCTGCAACTGTCCTGTCACTTTCTGCTACTCTACTTAGTCTAACACCCCATGATTACTATCATGATGAAAATCACAATTGGGTCAGAATAAAGCCTGAATAAGCAAGCACTCGGAAAGGAAAAGTAGTTGGAAAGGAAATTCCGTTGCAACAACATGCTGGGTACAACAGAAATAGCTAAAAATCGTTTGTATATTTGTATGTACAAAATGAGTTTGTTCCACTCATGTACGAGTCATGCGGGGATTTTTGTATGATACAATGGAGTCTCCGCACGGAGCATGTTGCAACTAATCGCAGTAGTCTACCGACTACCGTTGTAGTGTAAACCATCTCTATACATGCACCACACCCACTAAGTATGTACTGGCGGGACTGCGATCATCGTATTATTTACCTTTGATTAATACACGGGTTTAACAAAGTTCCTTACTTGCCTAGTAACGTCTACCAGTCATCAGGGCTCAAAGAACAAAAAAAAAACACCTTACGCAAAAGCACAAGTATTGTAATTTGTCTACAGCAAAACGCTATTATAAAATTAAGCTCGTGTTCGTTAGTAAAAAAAATATTTATGTGAATAAATACAAGACAAATGCATAAACTAAATAATAGACGTAACAAGTGTTCTCTCAAAATGTATGTAGGTAAGATGCGCAAATGTGGCGTAACGCGATACAAAATGAATGACCCGAAATATAGTCCAAGTCCGAAATGAAATTCATGTGTTAAATAAAAAAAAGACAGAGAGAGAGGCGAAGGACTGTATTTGAGGGGTGCTGACTCAGAGGTATAGGTCCTACTCACCGAAGCGCGCGATGTTCGCAATCCCGTGAGACGTGACCAAAACCAACTTGTCGGGACCCGTGGCGACATACTCACGTGCGTAGGATCTACTAAGCTCGTGTCCTGGGTACGATATATCCCGATAGGAATTTCGCATGTCGTCGAGCATAGCTTCTGATAAAGACGACCGTATGTACGTATCCACATGTCCTCTTTCGATATTTTCATCTGTTACAATTCCAATATAGTTATAATGCATAAATAACAGTAATATAAATTATAACGACATTCGCATATTCGCACGAGCAAGATTCGCGCAGCATGGTATGAAATGATGGTGAGTGAAATGAAAATAGAATTCGCGAGTGTAATGGAGACATCGCATAACTTACAGAGGTTAAGAAGCCTGAGCCGGGTGCCTGGTCTACTCCTAATAATAGCCTTACAAAGGTTATGACGTAGTCCTTTACGAATGCTTGGTAGAGGAGCGTGTCGAGCATAGACGCTGAGAATACGGAACCAGCGGCAAACGGTAAGCGAAACATGTACGATATGTGAGACCCGCGCTCCTTTTCTCTCTGAAAGTATATGGGGCAAAACTAACATCAATTTAATTTTAAATTTAGAACACTCAAAAATATTAATCAATCGAGTGACATACAATACGCACTATTAAATTTGACCGTGCTGAAGTTTGCCACGAAGTACGAACGCACAGATTGACGGCGCATCACAACTCGGCAACTTCAGTCCGGTGAACTCAAATAGCGCGTATTGTACTCGATCGTTCAACATTTCAGCATGATATCTTACCTTTTCCATTTTCGATAGGTGTAATGCGTATTTATCGTGAGCACGAAACTGCATGAATCTCATATTAGACGATTGAGACAATTCCGTAATCGATTTAATAGATGGAAAGAATCTGAAACATTGACTCAAATTAGAATGTATACTTACATCTGACAACGGTAACGCTTAGCAACAAAAATATGTTCGCTAGCATTGCAAAACGGGACTTTAACAATCGCAACGCATGCATTAATATCGCTTTATTACGAATATTGAGCATCAACAAACTTGAACATTGTTTGTACGGCCACGATGGTGTTGCAGTCTGATAGGCTGTCCTCTTCGGCGGAGTTTGATAATTCTTTATTTACAACCACCACGTTTTCCGCCAACGTTATACCAGCGCGTAGAAGGTCGTCCAAACTGCAAATATAAATCATTAGTTGGCAACATTGTCACGTATGAGTTATGACATCATTGAGCGTATTTAAAAGAAAAAGTTTCTGGCGCCTTTTTTCATAAATAGAATTTAGAATTGTAATTTTTTTAGATTTTGGGAGGGCGAAAATAAATATTGTAAAATATAGAAAGTAACTGACAGTACTGTCGTTTTGCTAACACATAAACTAATATAATTATTAGGTGAAAACAAATAATATATAAATAAATTATCTCAACGTACCTGTCAATAGTACCTAGCATCCAATACACTAGAGGGAAATAGGAGATCGCATCCAGAAATGCAATATCTGGTCTCCTTTCTAGTAACAATATTATCGGGTTCAGTGATGTTTTGCACCTAAAGTGCGCTCGGAGTGGTATTATAAAGTTATATATGCCGTTAGAAGCGTAATCTGCTGCGAGAATTATGGTTTTATTCTGCCATTGGTATTCTTTGGCGTTTCTATACGCGCAATGCTCACATACTTGCGCTAATTGTAGACAACATAGCGGTTTTTTCTCTTTGAGTAGATAGCACAATGTCGGACTAACACCGATGAAGGGTGAGACTGGTGGGAATCCCTTTACAATCCTGCAAAACACGTCATGTCATAGTCGATGGAGATTAAAGGAATCACATTGAAGACAAAATTGGCTTAAGCGAAGCTTAATAATAAGATTTTATTGAAAAATTGTAAAAAGATCAAACTATCAATACTTACGAATGCTTAAAAAATCTATTATCGGAAGTATCCGTAGGGAGCATACATTGCAAACACATCTAAGGAATGTGTAGGTACATTTAGTGCAACACTAGCTAACATTCATCAATTACAAAATGTTCATGCTTGTAACACGTACATTTCCCGCTGCACTATAATTTAGAATATTTTATCCAATGTTTCCTTGTATAGTAATAACATGAAATGGACTCACCTAGAGAAATCGTTGCGCCATACCGACCGACCGTCGCTGCCTTCCAGAGACGAGAATGAGCTTGTGGTAGCGTCGTCACTGCGCCCAAGTTTAAGGACATACTCAAGGCAAGGGATTACATCACAATGCACATTTACCTATATACTCACGGGGATAAATTGTGCATCTATAATGTGTCATGCTTATGTCATTTGTGAAGCCATTTTGTTGAAGACATTTTTTATGGAGTTCATCTAATTTTACATGATGGTAAACTTTTCTTTTATTGAATGATGTTGCTTTGATTATAGCGCATGCGTGTTAGCAATGACCACAAAGCATAATGTTAGACTCAAGTACTAAAGAAAATAAAATAATGAAGATTGTGGACGCTTTCTGATCTAAAATAATATTTTTTTTTTTAATTAAGTCTACATTAAAATTAACTTTCATTTTTGGTTGAAATGTAAATTCTACTGGAGTTAGAAAACACTATGTTTTTATCTGCATCAATAATTACTGTGTTCAAAACGGTTTGGAATTTTGTGTTGGTGTTTGTGTTCTCTAAGTTCTAATTTATCAGCAAAACGTATCACTTACAAGAGGTAACAATGACGGAAATTGTGCAGAGTGCATGCAGCTGTCGCGGCCCAGTCGGCTATCTACACAATATAATACAGGCTAAAATAATAAAAAAGTGTATTTCACACAATAGACCGGTCTGGTGTCTATTGGCCAAACGCACGAACATATTAGCAAAACGTTCGAAATATGAATTGTTTTGAAGTATTCCAAATATGAACAATTGTTTTGAAACTTTCGAATTATGAGTGGTTAAATGATATGATAAATTTTGCTAATACACTCAAGTACTGGTGACAAATAAATTGGTAATTAGAGTTTAAAAAAAGAATAGTGATAAAATAATTTGCTTGCGTGCATGATCGCGGAGTGGTGGGAGGTTAGAGTCTTACGCTATTTTCTCGGATGGGGACCTCCACGGTACGTCGTCGTCTAATTCATCCTCACTTTCATCAGCCTCTCCCTCCTCTTCCTGGTTGTCTGATGCTATGTTTAGACTACTTGTGACCATATCTGGAACCGGAAGGATCGATGGGCGTCGACTCCCTGTAATGGGATTCCTTTAATATAGTATTTTTTTTAATAAAAATTTTAGAGTGCAGTAGAATTTGGAGAAAACGTGCTTGAATCCCTGGAATAGTAGGTAATTAAATAAAAAATATTATGGTTAAACTTTTTTTAGTATTTACTTTATTATTAATCTAGTACTAACCTATGCATTAGGTAAACGTGGTGTGAGTTTAGATATTTTATTATATTATGATTAGATATTATTTGTCATCGTTCAGCATAATACACTTTACCTATATACCAGCAGAGGCTAGATTTGTGTCAAGAAAATTATGGTATCTTCATAGTTTTCCTATTATTATTTTTTAGTCTAGGTATGCGAAATTAAAGAAACCTACATATTGTAGTCACCGAGGTACAAAAGACGTAAGACAAAATAACATTCCTTACATCTTAGGTTCATTGAGAGTAAAGCTAGACTAAACTTATGATGCTGATACTATGTTATATCATAAAATTTCTTAGAATATAAAATATTTAAACTTGAAGAAATCGAAATTGAAATATATTCAATACTGCTCAAAATAAATGACAATCAAATTAAAGAGTCTCTAAATGAGTCATCAAGCATGTTTAAAAAATAAATAAGTACTTATTTGTCATTTATGCGGATCATTCATGCGATTCCATGAAAACTTTATATAGTTGTAGTAAGTAAGTAACCTTTGGTTAAAAATAAAAATGCTCTTACCACGCCGAACGCTAAGCGTGTCGGGACTCAAGAAATTAGAATCAGGTCGTGGTAAAAGCAAATGACTGTCAGTAGCGCTGTCTGTGGCGGGTGAATCTCTGAGACATGTTCGTGAATCCGAAGCTGATGAGTCTGCAAATTAAAATTAATTATAAATAAAAGCAAGCCCACTGGAACCATTAGGATTTATAGATTCAATGCACGTGCTTTAAAATTTTGAAATTAAAAAAAAAATATAGTTCGAATAATAGAACAACTTGTCAAATGGAATATTCGTACTTTTAAATATTTTTATGACTGCATTTTAAGTTCGTGCACACTTCTATTTTGTCTTCACTTGTTTTTATATTTTAATTTTATACGAGTCCACGATGTAGATTTAAAATGGTCATGAAGGCCGTTAAATCATAAGTTATTAGCATTATGATTACAATGGTCGATTTTAATGAATGTAGTCCATGCCATGACAACTACGGCCTCACAAAATAGTCAGATTAATCAAAACAAATTATTACTATAATGAAAACAATATTAAAATTTACTTTAGTACTTTGGTGAGACAACAATCGCACCCAACACAAGGATTGCTCAAATTTTTTAAATTGCATAAATAAATTTTAAATTACAAAATAATGAAATGTACATAATTATTGAAAATAATAATAATTAGCAAACGTACTATTAAATATTTTTAACATGGCATGCAGACGATATGTCTAAGGATAGTTTGTTTATGAACAATTCATAGACAAAGTATTTAATCTGTCACATTCCATTTTTTTTTTCAGACCAAAGTGAAATGTAGTTTGCCAGTCCTTCGTTACACCGCTTCACTGTGGTCGGAGCTACTTACGAATTCCACTAATAGTGAGGAGCTGCTCTCTGTCCAAATCTGCCAATATCCGTCGCTATATTGCAATCAAAAATAGTTTTGTGGACATTGAGCAGCTTAAGCGACTACAAAAATAAAGTAGACCGAATGAACGATACTCAGAAAGGGATATCGTATCCGGTCCACCTTAGGCGTAATCCAACTGTGACACTCACAGCCAGCGACAGATAAATTAGCGGATGATACAGTATTAGCTTGATTGATGTGTGAGGGCGATGCGTTGGGAGTGGAACTCGATGGAGCTTGTAGTATCACTTGAGGAAGATCGTAGTTAGCCACATTACTACCGTCTGGTTTTTTCTGCTGGCCGGTACCGTCCTCCGCTTCCACTGACTTCTTCTCGCCCGACAGTAGGCTACATGCTGTCTGATCTTTCGGTATTGGTGGTCTTATATCTTGACGGTCTGAAACAACGAAGGCGGAATTTTCCTCCTTCGTGATGCTCATATAATAGCAAGTGTCGCTGCTTTTCATAATGTGCCGAGGGCCAGGGTTTAAAAGGATGGTATCTTCGTAAAATTCGGGCAGTTCCGCCGGTCGGACCCCGACCAAAGCAACGCCATACCTGAGATAAATACCGTGGATTACTATATTATACAATATTAACGGTATCAAGTGTGGTGCGATACATACTTTCGGTGCGAATGGAAACTAGCGTACGTAAAGCTCTTTCCCTCATATTCGCCAAAGAACCGACTGTCTCCAAGTACAATGTGGTATATCTCATTGCCAGAACATTTGCCATAGAGTCGATGCCACTCTTCAGCAGATTGTTGCCCTTCCCTAAAAGGAGAATAATTATTTATTTCACAAAAAACCAGATTGATTGGATATTTATGTATATACAGTCATCGTATTCGATTTCTTTGTGGCGTTTGACTTGTGGAAGATTTATAAAAAAAATCAATAATAGTATAATAATCCCCATTCTCCTCGTGTAATTTGGATACTTACTGGCCCCGGCTGGTGTGAAGTAGCAGCGTCACGAGAGTGGAGGCTCCAGGGCAGGTGCAGTTGTTGGCCAAAAGCGCGTATTTGAACTCATCTTCGCACACGACGAACTCGGCGAACTTCACGTGCAACTTGTTCTCTGGTCGGAAGATCTGCACGTATTGTGGCACGTTTGGTGCGAAGTCTTTTACGGCCCACGACCTGAAATTCACACATTGACCGTTCAGTGGGTATATTGAGAATATATTGTTTCTAGATTAAAGAGGGAAAGAGAGAGAGAAGTCTTCGAATCTTAGAAGTTTATCAACCCATATTGAATTAGTCCAACAGTAATGAATGATTAGACAGGCAAAGGACAGAGGAAATTGGCAGATTTTTTTGGATCGGGAGAATTGTTTAGCAATTGTTTAGTAAGCAATAACAAGCTTGTGATGGTGATGATGATAATGAAATGTAAACTATAATGGACTATGACTTTAAAGTCATGTACCTTAGTATTGTGTGTTCGTCAGCAGCTGTCTTGTCAGCGTAGTTTCGAGCGGCCAGGATGAAGCAAGCCTCCGCTTCGTTCATACGGGCACGGATCAGGTCTGTATCCTTGAGACAGGAACCCTGGATGTAGATCACTCGTTGTGCCCATATTGGTACCTGGAGATGTAGTGGTCTTTCTTAGATATAAATTTTAGAGGTTTTTATAAAAATTGGAATTAAAAATACCGAACCAGTCATTGGAACTGCCTAACCAGGCATAAGATAATATAATATAATATATATACATATATTATATAATATATATACATATATTATATAATATATATACATATATTATATAATATATATACATATATTATATAATATCTATGCACGCTTTTACACCATGTCAATCTGGTCCCGTCGTAAGTTCTCGAAGAACTTGTGTTACGGGTACCAGACAACGGAAATATATTTAATACTTTAATACTAAAGATATATTTAAGACTTTTATTATATAATACACATATTTTATACACATCCATGACCCAGGAACACAGAAAATATTTTTTTGTTCCCTGACGGGATTCGAACCCGCAACCCCCGGCTTGAGCGCTAACGCGCTTACGATTGAGCTAAAGAAGTCGTCATCCACAGATAGAAGTGAAAACAGGTTCGGGGGAGCCCGGGGGTTATGTAGGACTCTCTGCGCCCGAAAAGATGGTAAGGTGGACGCAGACTTTACCCACTATACCCCAGTGGTGTTCTCCTCGTCGTCTGGGTGACCCGGCGAGGGAGCTGTGGACGTCCTCAGTCCTTACCATGGATAAGTTGCCTGGGTTAGCAACTCGTTTATGGTCATAGACGAAATTGGCCACATACCACCATGTGTCAATTTGCCTATCCTGCCAAAAGTACCTGCAGTATCATCCTCATCGTAGTGTCCAGTTCCATGGGCGAGAGGAGAACCACGTAATAGTCTTGCAGGAGGGGATGTGCGTAGAACTCGTTGAGGAAGTCCATGATAGTGTCAGCGTGTAGGGTGGTGGAACACACCACCACGTGCTTCTCTGATTGGGCGCGGTGCGAGGAGTAGGATCCGCCGAGTTTCTGCCGCTCCATCCATGTGAACGCGAGCTGCTCGAACTGGAAATTGGGAATAGTCGCTATTATAAGCTGCGTTGACATTATAATGAAACAATTTTTATAGATTTTATCAATATTTTATCGCGTTTTTTTAATGCCTGACGTTTTGGATACTTAAAAAGTTTTTAATATATTTAGACCTTTTAAACTTTGTATCGATAAAAAATGATAATATGTGTTTTGAATTAAAATTTTGACGATAAATTAGTCTACCGCTACACGCTATATGTTTTGGTCGGGTCCTAAGTTTTTTTTTCGGAATGATGCTAATGGCCCAAAGGCCCTAATGCTTCATCGGATGAGTGTGAGCCGATTTGGCTCACTTATAGTTTATTATTAGTGGGGGGTTCCCCCCTCATCGTGTAGTCATAGACCAAACGGCATCCTGGCGTTGGATTGGGGTCAGAAATTGATATTGTGAAGACCTATCGGAATAAAATACGTAAGAATCATCTGGTGTTTGCCTATAAGTGATTGATGGACTGGTAACTGTAAAAAATCTATGTAAAAAAACAAATTGTATCTGTGTTATTATTTGTCGGTAAACCAATAACTAAATAAAGATATTCTTGAATTTTCCACAACATAAATTATAGTGGTAAATAATAAATATTCAGTAGTTTCTAATCATTTTTTCGAATTTTATCACTAAAATTCGAAAAAAAAATTATTGAATTTATCGATGTATGACAATAATTATTATGAAATGAATAAAAATATAACGCCAAAAAACAGACGGTTCTTTGAAAGACCCAAATAACTTGAAAGTCCAGAGTATCTGCCTTAGAGTATACATAATCTATACTAATATTATAAAGCTGAAGAGTTTGTTTGTTTGTTTGAACGCGCAAATCTTAGGAACTACTGGTCCGATATGAAAAATTCTTTCAGTGTTAGATATCCCATTTATCGAGGAAGGATTATAGGCTATATAACATTACGCTGTGACTAATAGGAGTTAAGTGAGTTAACGCGGGCGAAGCTGCGTCCAACAGCTAGTAATAAATAGAGCGCGCGTAAGCCTGTGCTTACAGTTAATACTTGTAGTAGTATAGGTATGAACATAGAAAAAATCATTGTCTTGGAAATATTCAATCAGGGTTAAAACAAGCTTTTCATCGTATTTGTTTTTTATGTAAAAATGGTGAAATATCAAGTGCCAATTTGTAAGAATGATACCTGGAAGCAAAATAAAAGAAAGTAATAACATTTCTGTCTTGGCGTTTATTGAGGGGTGCTTATGTTTAGCATTGGATGGATAGAGGCTGATGGTGATGATGATGATAATGAATGCCCTAATTTAAAATATAGATATTTTTTAATGCATTACGCATGGAACGTCACTCTCACAGCGCTTTACTATAGATAAATATATAACGCATCTGCTTACGAGCGGCACAATGAAGTGGCGTGACAGTAGCACTCTATAATATATTATGTATACTCTAAGGTATCGGCTTTAAAAGTTTTACTGGTTTTACGTAGAAATATATGAAAGGTTAGTAAGATATACGAAAAATACATAGATGGGTAAGCTTACTACTACTCTTTTCTCACCTATTGATAAGTGATCATCGCAACCCCCAGACACTATACAGGACAAGGAGGACTTGCAGGCGCGTAATGCCTGTCTTTCAAATATAAGTATGCTCATTTCCAAGGTCCCTAAGTCGTAACGATTCCGGAATATTAATAAATAAATTATTATTATTATACTTTTTATCCGAGAAATGGTCTCAGCTGAATGCCGGAATTTTATAGTGGTGACAGGAACAGGCATCGCCAAAGAACTTGCACCACTTAAATTATTATTATTATTATTATTAAACTGGTTCTACAAAGTCGTGCGGCAAGGAAAGTCCAAAATCGCATTGTTGTGGAGTTTCTAACTTCGAAATTGTGTGTAGATATCAAATATTGCGTGTCATTCACAAATAGCACCTAATTATACCAATTCATATATTATATTTACTAATTATGCCGTTTGCTGTCAATTACAGGCGACCTCAAGTTGTTCCAGCGTAATGCAGTTAATTAATATGAAAATTACACTGACCACGTTGTATGCATCACTTTAATTAAGGCTATATTTAGTTCAGCCGTTTAGAGCACGCTATGTTTTTATCTATGGAATCTAAGGTCTAGACCTAGGTATAGGTAGCCTAGACATGTGCTCGTACCTAAGTGCGCTCCTACGAATGTGTCACGTACATTACAGCCGAGGATCGAAGGATTGAGTGTCATGTTTTCGACGCAAGCTATTACATTTTCATTGGATGTACTTAAATAGAAAATGGTTAAGTGGATTTGCTAATAATAATAATATCGACCCTAATATGTCCCACTGCTGGGTAATTTAGGATATACTTGTTTAATATTAAACTCACTAACCACATATATTAAATAATATACAGTTTGAAATATAATACATCCACAAAAGCCTTTTCGAAAGCTTAAACACGTTTCTAATCACTTAAGCAGTTATTTAATACAGTATTGTAATTGCGAATCCGATACACCTGTTATGATCCACGCTGTAATGACTAACTTGGGTCTAGACTCTAGGCTAATAAAGATGGCACTGAATTAATACTAAATACACCCTTCATTAAGGTCAAGTATAAACAGATGTGAATTCAAACATATTCTCACGCCATGAATTTGTTATGACATTTTACACCATTTGTATGTTTTTGATTTGTTAGTATGTTGCAGTTTAAATTAATTTAGTCTAGTCAACAAGTGTCCTTTAGGTGAAAACTTTATCTCCTTCTCCCAAAAATATGTTTGTTCAGGTGTTCATGTCCATCGTTTTTGTAAAAATTGAAAATGCGCTCGCAAATATTACAACAATTATAAAACAATAACTGAAAAAAGCGGTTTCGTTATCTCTTCTATCTCAAAACCTATTTGAGATATTTCAAATCTGAAAAATGATTAAAAAAAGGAGAAAGCTTCGGAACTGCCGGTCCAATATTTAGATTTTTTATCGAGTGTTGAAAATACGTCTGAAAATGGGTACTCGGGTTTACGCAAGCCAAGCCCCTTCGAACACTTCAACAAAAATATTATTTAAACATGCTAAATATTAAAATTAAAAAAAAAAAATCAGGCACATACAGGATACATCATTTTTTTTCCTAATTTGAAGATATAAGCAAAAAACGAAACCCCTTTTCAGTTATCATGATAAAGTTACCTGTGTGGGCAGGACGACCAGAGCGACCCCAATCATGATGACCATGAAGAGCTGCGAGGGCCAGATGTCGGGCACGAAGTCGCCGTAGCCGACGGTGGAGAACGTCACCACCACGAAGTAGGTCGCTTGGAACAGGTTGAGGTGACGGTGACCAGCGCGTTGGAAGTGTTGGATGCCGCAGACGCTAACAAAAGATATTATTAACGGTATCGACCACCATAAAAATAGTATTAATAGTATCTATCGGTAACTAACAAAAGGATATTATTAATGGTATCGATCACCATAAAAAAAGTATTAATAGTATCTATCGGTAACTAACAAAAATATATTATTAACGGTATCGACCACCATAAAAATAGTATGAATAGTATCTATCGGTAACTAACAAAAGGATATTATTAATGGTATCGACCACCATAAAAATAGTATTAATAGTATCTATCGGTAACTAACAAAAGGATATTATTAATGGTATCGACCACCATAAAAATAGTATTAATAGTATCTATCGGTAACTAACAAAAGGATATTATTAATGGTATCGACCACCATAAAAATAGTATTAATAGTATCTATCGGTAACTAACAAAAGGATATTATTAATGGTATCGACCACCATAAAAATATTATTAATAGTATCGATAGCTAACAAAAGGATATTATTAATGGTATCGACCACCATAAAAATAGTATTAATAGTATCTATCGGTAACTAACAAAAGGATATTATTAATGGTATCGACCACCATAAAAATATTATTAATAGTATCGATAGCTAACAAAAGGATATTATTAATGGTATCGACCACCATAAAAATAGTATTAATAGTATCTATCGGTAACTAACAAAAGGATATTATTAATGGTATCGACCACCATAAAAATAGTA
This sequence comes from Helleia helle, assembly GCA_963853865.1. NCBI lineage: Eukaryota > Metazoa > Arthropoda > Insecta > Lepidoptera > Lycaenidae > Helleia > Helleia helle. The sequence continues at coordinate 17,876,868 of OY971420.1, forward strand.
TTAATAGTATCTATCGGTAACTAACAAAAGGATATTATTAATGGTATCGACCACCATAAAAATAGTATTAATAGTATCTATCGGTAACTAACAAAAGGATATTATTAATGGTATCGACCACCATAAAAATATTATTAATAGTATCGATAGCTAACAAAAGGATATTATTAATGGTATCGACCACCATAAAAATAGTATTAATAGTATCTATCGGTAACTAACAAAAGGATATTATTAATGGTATCGACCACCATAAAAATATTATTAATAGTATCGATAGCTAACAAAAGGATATTATTAATGGTATCGACCACCATAAAAATAGTATTAATAGTATCTATCGGTAACTAACAAAAGGATATTATTAATGGTATCGACCACCATAAAATTATTATTAGTAGTCGATACATACTACCGATGATAGATGTTACTTAATTCGAAAAATATTACCTTTGTATTATTTTAAAAACATTGTTACATACATTTGAAATTACATAACATATTATATTAATTTCGATGGTTTTTTAAGCTTATGATCAAATTTGTAAGAGGTAGTGCCATGCTGCTTTGCAACCGAATTGGCCGGTACGACCGGGTAAAAAAAAAAACTAAAAATTGAAACTCCATCAACGTATCGTCATTGACTTGCTCCTGTTGCCTGCAGATCCGGGACCCTCCAAAAGCGACTAAAGACTCGCAGGTGGTTTAGTTAGGGAAGTACACTCCCGAGTGCGTGTCCAACTTAGGGTCCAGGAGCCTACCCGGGTAACCTGGAATCATGCGAAATGTATTCTCCTGGGCTCCATAAAAAAGGGCTGAATTGACGCCAGAACAAAATACGTAAAAACTAAAAAGTTTCGTACAATATTAATTAAATATCATAAGCAAGGGCATAGTGACTTTGTAGAATTACATGATTTTTATATAGCATCAGAGGGCAAACGAGCAATCGAAGCGGTTTGGCAACTATCGACGCCCATACACATTCGCACAACCAAAATTATGTAGATGCGTTTCCCTCCTTTTCCCTATCCCCCAATGGGATGGGCCATCGGAAACTCACAAACCACACGAAACGTGACAACACAGCTGTCCCTTGACGCCGGTGTTATGTGAGCGAGAGGTACCATCCCGGTCGTGGCGGCCCAATTCGGCTGCAAAGCATCACGGCACTACCTCTTGCAAAAATATAAATGAAAGTGAATTTAAAGTACAAATAAATGCTTAATAAGATGTATCTATTTTAGAGGTGAGTTCTGAGAAAAGATCGAGAATTATTGATACCACAATTGGCTTGTCTTCGTCATTACTAGTTATAAGGTATTATTGTATAGTTCAGATTAAATATGCGTAATCTACGTTCACCAAGTCTTTGAATTATAAACGTGTTCGCAAGGAGGAATAATATATTTTGCTTGTACTACTGAAAATTTAAGAAATGACATATTATATGACAGGCACATGGCATCTTGGCTGACCGCCAAGATGCCATTCTACAATCGTAATCGCTAGTAGAAAACTAATAAATGTATGGAAATGACATTTTACAAATCACGTGGTCTTAAATGTAATTTCGTTACATTTATTAGTTTTTAGGGTTTACGATTGTAGAATGGCATCTTGGTTAACCCACCACCCACCATATAAAATGCTTTTGTGCATGTGTATATGACTCCTAAACGGCTGGACCGATTTTAATGAACTTGTTTGTGTGTGGCCTGTGGATTCAAGGAATTGGAGTGGATAAGTGGATTCGTGAATAGTTTAGATTTACAATTTGGTGTACTAAGAATGTTTTGCACGGGATAACGTCAGTCGGATACGCTAGTTTTTGTGATATATTTTCCTTTTCAAAACAAATGCCACCAAATTATTACTGCGACGGTGCGCCAGTTCTGCGTTCAGATTGGCCCACTGATGGCCATTGACGGATTTTTGGCCCATGGGACGTACACACAGATCACTGGTTGGGTGAATTGCTATTACGTCAGTGACAAATCACTGACCAATTTCGGAATTGTATGACTCACATGACTCTATGCATTTATATATGCTCGATGTTCGTTGCCTGTACTGAGACGTAAGATAGCAAAATTCTCTGCCAATAATTACTCTGCTTTTTTTTTTTCTTTAACGCCGGGAAATGCTCTGAGGCATCCCGCGGAGGAGTGTGTCTCCCCACGCGAGTATGTAGGACTCGTTGCGACCGACAGCTGGTAAATGGACGCAGCTCTACCCACTAAAACCCGGCGAGTGCCACCAATGCCGCCTTTGGTGAGGTGCCCCGGATCTAGAAAACAAACAGGGCACCTCGACGGTTAGTCAGTCCCGCAAGGGACCGACGCCACCTCCACAGAGGGGTTGTCCCGCACCACAGAACAACCGCTCCCAAGGTCGGGGCAGTACAATGGGGTGAGGTTCCCATCCTCACCCCTTGCCCCCTGCTCTTCTGTCCCCTCTTCTTATAAGAGGGGTACAAAGAGCCCCCTCGGCCCAATTAGCTTCGCCCAAGGTGCACCGCTCACCTTAGGTTACTGAGCCCCACCGCCACGACAAGGCCTGAACCATGGTGGGGAATAATTGCTCTCGTAATTCTACCCTTCTTTCATGGAAGATATAAGTAGTAGTAGGACATACGCACATCCTTTCTTATGTATAAAAGAAGTAAAACCAATAGGGTGGTGACATAAGTTTCATCAAAGGTAAAATGACTTTCAGACAAGCTTTTGACTTTACCAAGCACCTTTATAGTTATAAATATACATGAGGATAAAGTAATCGCTAGAATAATTTTATTCATATTAAAGTCATCTCGGGTCGATAAATCCATCTATTCTCAAACTAATTCTAGCTTCTAGGGACTTATTGATATAATAACTTTTTAACATTTATAGAACTACAATAAATAATAATTCATTAAATAATGAAAATAGATCATTAAACATATTATTAATGTCTTTTTTTTCTTTTCCAGACTTCTTCCACAAACGGTCATATTAAGGTAGTCCAACTAATATTATAAACGAGAAAGTTTACAAATATGTATGGACTATGGATGTATGTTTGTTGCTCCTTCACGCAAAAATTACTGAATTGATTTTATTTAAACTTAACGATAACAAAGCTTTTAAATAAGAATAACATTTAGGCTGTAATTTATCCCTGTACTCCCACGGGAATGGGAAGTACGCGGGTGAAACCGCGGGGCGCTGCTAATCCTTCATATACTTCTTAAAACTTGTGAGTGTGATCTAAGTTGTCTTGTTTAAATTAAATATCTATGGTATCTAACTTCGACAGTAAAACGTTATATGATGGAGAAGGGTCATCTTAATATTTGATATATTAATCATAGACAGCCTAGTATTTATGCATTATCTTACTTCGTGATAAGGGTTATCATTTAGTATTCATGTGGACTGAATACATTGTCCTTAGACCTATATGATTGAAGATCATATTAAATTCCGAGGATGTTTGACCGTTCTCACATATATAAACTATTTCAATTTTAGTCCAGGCAACTCATTAATTCAATTTTACGACATAAATTAATCAGCAAACAATACAATTTCATGTTTGTCCTTCATGAGTGAAGCCAAGTCATTTATATAAACCAAAAAGAGAAATGGACCAAGAATGGATCCTTGAGGTACACCCATTGTTATGGTTGTACCAGAGGAACTTACACCATTTATAATTACTTTTTGTGTTCTGTTATACAAAAAAGATATCAGCAAAAAACAGCAAAGCTGATGAAATAATCATGATGATTGTGTTACACCATAATATTGGTGAACAGTCATATTCTATTGTAGAAGCGTATTCCATCGTTAAAATAAACATTTACGCGCTGTTACTTTATACGATAAAAAAAAATTCCGTTACGATGTTTTTTTGTATTATTACATATATAATGTTATTATTTACTACATTATACGTAATCATTGTTATTGAAATATATTTTATGTGCCGTACATATTATTTCACTTGATATATTGTGCACTCATATTTTAACCTATAAATAACAAAAATCAATTTCAGTTTCGAGAAAACATGTCGAGATTGATCACTCTCAAAGCTTCGCTTATGAGGCGTGCAATACTAATTCGAATCGGCCCGTCCATTGAAAGAGGCTTACGTCCAACTTTGTATGGAAAAATGTTGATCATAATAATATGATGATGATGAAAATTCTAACAAATTTAGTCCCCAAATGAAGCTTTTAACGACTGCTTTATACTACAAAGACGAAACATAATATAAAATTTAATAGATTAAACAATTGAGAGAATATTTTATCTTGTTTAAATAATTGCGTCTCTTAATGTTGTTTGTGACAAATTAGTTATGAACCTGGAACAAAGTGAAATGATAAAATCTTAAAAGGCTGCAAATTGTATGAGAGGCGCTCTGATAAAACGGGTACGTTGTTATTCCCGTGATACTCAGAGTTGCTTATAATGTAATACTCACACATAATATGGTTGTAAGTCCTTACAATTATATGAGCAATATTATTGAGGTATAAAGAAGGAAAATATAATGAAACATATGAAGAAAAATATTGACTTCGTGGAAAAATGTGAAATTTGACTGCAATAATCCGTTATGTCTTATACTTTGGTTATGCCCAGTGTCACTGTTATTATTACATTAATACGTTTAACCAATTTTACGTAGGTATGTAAAAAATATTAAAAGTAGAACAAGTGTTCATCATATCTGATTGGGGCATATTTTTCTTGGTTTTTGTGTTTGATACGATACGATATATAATATGTATATATATCGTACCGTATCATATCCCTAAGGGCGAGGCCATGTGTAACTTTTTGAGCTGTGCGTCGTCGCCGTGTGGCACAAATAGGACTTTAGTATGAAACCTAATGAATCGTCAATTCCGCGATTCATTTTACGTGACTCACAGCTCGAAAAGTTACGCTCATTTGGCCTTGCCCTAAGTATTGTAATCGCAGGTTAATTTATTAGAATAGTATAGAAAATCTTGTTTTTTATATTAGTTGGATAGGCAAACTGGCAAACGTGCCACCTGAGTCGTAAGTGGTTGACGTCACCCATGAACATAAATTAGTATACCTGGAACGACCCCATGCAACTCATTTATGTGTTGCCTATCCTGAGACATAAGATGTTAAGTCTCGGTGCCAGTAATTACACTGCCTGCCTTGCCCTTCTCTCCGAAACACAGCAAAGCTGTTTCACGGGAGAAAACAAGCAAGATGGTGGTACTAATGCAGCCGGGAGCGCGGCACAGCGCTTCCCTCCCACCGGTGGCTTCCCTCCCACCTCTTACATATAATATACAGTGAATAGAACTTTGAACTTAGTGACACTATGTATGTTATATTAAATTATAAACAAAATAATAAATACTTAGTAAACGCCAAACAATAAAAAAGAATAAAAGACATGGCGTCTAGGCATCTTTTGAAAACGGTAAAATTAGTATTTCTATGTTAATTGGATAGGCAATCACATATTTAACCTGGAACTAGCATAATTAATACAATTACCTTGTGAATACGAGGCATAGGAGTGTAACACACAATATCATCAGTTGTTGAGACAACGCGGACTGAGACTTCTGCATGGCTCGGTGTAGATCGTTCTGGAATAAAAAACAAACAGTTGATTTGAACCATATAATATAGTGGTCGTAGCCGGTAGCAGTACAGGCAATCTATATTACCCACAGCTGGGCATATATCCAGATGAGAAGACTAATTCACGCATAATAATTAGTGATTCGATGGGGGGTTGGCGTTTGCATTTAAAGGCATTTAGTCTTATAATATACTTAACAATATTCCATTACCTAACATTACATGGTGTTGATATCAAAACTTTAGATAAAAACCTATCTCAGTCCCTTATTTTACCATTATCATTTCCAGTATATATAATATGTTATAGTATATATCTATCCATGGTTGGAATTAGAGCTCTTTTAAATAACGTCTAGACGGTCGTAAGCCGGAGAAATTAAAAACATGTCATTACATATCTCTTCCACAAACAATTTTTTATACTTTAAGGCTTAAATATTTACACCGACCCGATGCACGCGATTGTACTTTATATGCACTTTTCTATTAAATTTAAATACTTACAAACATATTCTCAAGAGATCGCTTCGCCAGCCAGCAGTTTAGGAATACGGGAATAAACAGATTCCGGAGAGGCGGGAAAGGCACCTGGATGCAAACATTATTTTAACTTAACACATATGTTTAAAATATATTGTTTTGGTTTAAATAAAGACATATTTTAGTTTCAGTTTAAACATTTCCTTTACTTGATTACTATGTTAGTACTTAGTTGAGATAGTCAAATTGACGTGTGATGGGTCAATGCTGCAAATGATCGAAATTCGCTTATTACGGTAAAAGACCTTAGTTTCAGATTCATGTAAGTTATGTATGTGTAGCTGTCCTGTGACGCAGGCATGGTATTAAAGCCTACGGGGCTATACAGGGGCTGCCCAGATTTTTACAGACTTGAAACAGCAATATAATCCATCATATTGGTATTTTTATACCTTATTTAACGAAATTAAGTCTTATTATATAATTCTATGTACTTACCGTAAGAGCAAAGGGAACGGTATTGACCATCTCCAAGATAAAATGAAACGAAAGGACTTGCTGCCAAATGTTGCCCTACAAATAATAAAGATTTTTACATATGAGTAGAGTAGGTTGAAGAGATTCATTAATGATAGCGCGTGCCACATGGAGTAATACATGAAGTATTTCAACCAGACAAGTCTGTGTATTTGTCTAACTCAATATTTTCTAAATACCAAGATGTGCCAGTAATCACAATGCCTTTTTTTATTTAACGCCAGGAAATGCTCTGAGAAATCCCGCGGGGGAGTGGGTCTCCCTAGGGGGTATGTGGGACTCGCTGTGCCCGAAAGCTGGTAAGTGGACGCAGCTCTACCCACTAAAACCCGGTGAGTGCCATCAATAGCGCTATTGGTGAGGTGCCCCGGATCTAATGAGCAAACAGGGCACCTCGACGGCTGGTCAGTCGCTCAGGGGACCGACGCCACCTCCACAGAGGGGTTGTCCCGCACTACAGAACAACTCCTCCCAACGTCGGAACAGTATAATGGTGTGAGGTTCCTGTCTTCGCCCCTTGCCCCTTGCTACAATATTGGAAAGGAAATGTAAGAATCTTAATAAAAAGTTGTTACATTATAGGACTATATAGAGTAGAATTTATTTATATACAACGCATATTACATATTGAAAAGAGGCGATACTTATTCAGTGACAAGTAGATCCTATCGAATACTCAGAAACTATTTTCACATTATTGATATAGGGATTTGAGTCGGTAGGTGTATTTTATGTTAGGAATGGCGTATGAATGTTTAACTTCTATTTGGCACTCGTAAAAGACGAAATATCAAAGGCCTTTTTTTTCTTTAACGCCGGGAAATGCTCTGAGGCATTCCGCGGGGAGTAGGTCTCCCCACGCTGGTATGTGGAACTCGCTGTGCCCGAAAGCTGGTAAGTGAACGCAGCTCTACCCACTAAAACCCGGCGAGTGCCACCAATGCCGCCTTTGGTGAGGTGCCCCGGATCTAATAAACAAACAGGGACCGCCGCCACCTCCACCAAGGGGTTGTCCCGCACCACAGAAGAACTCCTCCCAACGTCGGGACAGTACAATGGGGTGAGGTTCCCCTCCTCGCCCCTTGACCCCTGATTTTTTGTCCCCTCTTCTCATAAGAGGGGTACAAAGAGCCCCCTTGGCTCAATTAGCTTTGCCCAAGGTGCAGCGACTCACCCTAGGCTACTGAGCCCCACCGTCACGTCAAGGCTCAGAACCATGGTGGGGAAATATCAAAAGCCTGCTTAGTGAGTTTAGTAGCATTATTTCATAAATACAGTTATATAAAGAAAATTAATCTTTTCGGGGCTGTATATCTAAAGTTAACTAAGATTTGGTGATCGGTAGGACTTATTCAGTCTTAAATCGCTACTTGTCTATTTTTGATAAGACAATTTTAATAAAATTTTATTAAGTTTAGTTTACTATAACAATTAGCCTATTTGGTACAGCAGTTTTAGTCAAACTAAGCAGCATCGTTCTCGAGAACTTTAGTTTAAGAAATCGAAAAATATGAATAGAGCTGCAGTCGAAACGTGAAGAAGAGTCAACCATGAAGAAATATTGATAATAATAGTAATATAATATCTATTAGATGCTGTTACGTGAAACCGTATCATGAGTAGCAGAACCATTCAGGTACTGGGACAAGAAACCTTCAATAAATACAAAACAAGTTCAAGAAATTCAAATGTATGATAATTTGATAATGGCCCATCCATCTTTTTTTTCGGAAGGGTTAGACTTTTCGGCCTGATGGCCTTTAAGCTCAATCGGTGCAGTAAGTGAACAGATGGCTCACTTAAGAAATATTCGAAAGGGGGAACGCCCACCTCCGCGCCCCGCAAGGGGCGTGGTTCATCGCGCGCGCTGCTCGGGAGAGCAGGATTTGAACCCCATCCATCAACAAGTGGATCACGGGCAAATGAAAATAATTCAAGACAATTTGCTAGTAGCTTAAAAACGTAGAAATAAATGATATTCATGAATTCTGTTATTCATTTCGCTTGTGTTATTTCGTATAATGATCAATTGAAGATATATCGGAACTGATTGTTAGCATGTATTTGAGAAGTCGGTTCTTTTGTTGTTAGAACTTTACTTGTTCCATTAGTGAAGCTTTTATTGAACTTACAAAATCCGTAAATGGTTACTATGATAGTCCAGGTCCTTTCTCATAATGGTTTAGCAAAATTTTATTAAAATATTATCAGTGGACTAGGCGTAAAAACATAAATAAATTCTCATTGCGGTTTCTCAAATAAAAAAAAAAAAAGCTTATATATTGAGGGAAAGATGGAAATATCACCAAGAAGAATCCATATTCTACACTATACTCTGTATTTATTTCATCAAAGGTTTACCTTGTATCCCAGGTATACCAGTAACGTGGCCTCCGCAAGTGATATCATGGCTAGGACCACCTGCACACCCCACAGGTAGAGGGGACGGTTGACCCATATAATCCCGTCCCAGTTGATTATGGGGTGCTCCTGGAATTCCTCCTCCGTCAGGTTGGCAGAAAATTCAAATTCCGTTTTGTTGCCGGGCTTGCAACCATAACTGAAATAAACAAATGCTATTTATATTTATCTTAATATATATAATATTCTCGTGACACGGTGTTTGTAATTAAACTCCTCCGAAACGGCTCGACCGATTCTCATAAAATTCTGTGTGCATATCGGGTAGGTCTGAGAATCGGTCATCATCTATTTTTCATACCCCTAAATGTTAAGGGTGGTCCACCACTTAATTTTTTTATTTTTTATTTTATGATAACGATAACGCTGTAAATCTATGGTAATGCGGGCGAAGCTGCGGACAGCAGCTAGTATATGTACCTATATAATTTTTGTTGCGGCTGGACTGATTTTGATGGAAAATTTGTGTGTTTCAGTGCATTTGAGAATGACTTGACTTTACATAATATTAACAATTAGGTCCACTATTATGGCGCCTCACACACGGCACCGCGCACCGCCGCGGTAGGCGGTGAAGCGGATCTCATGTCGCATTGGCCTCTAATAAATCCGAAGATGTTTAACACACGTACACCGCCCGACCGCGCGGTCGAGCGGTGCTCTCACCGCCACCGCCCCTCCACGCTGCCGTCCGCGCGGTGGAGGGGCGCCTCACACAGGGGGCGCCGCATAGCCGCGCGGATCCTCGTGGGTGCAGGATGCATTGCAATTGAAAAATAGAATTCGATGTCGAAAAGTTTATGTCGGAGATTGAAATTGATCTGCTCTCTGGAACATGAGAAGCACACAATATAGTGGGACTATTTAAAATGAAACAATGGGAAGAAATGGTTCAAACTGGTCAAAGCCGCGTTAAATCAATCCGCGCGGAGAGGCGCTTAAACCGCCTTACCGCACGGAGCAACGCTACGAAATCCGCTTTACAACCTCCGCCTACCGCGGCGGTGCACGGTACCGTGTGTTAATCGCCTAAATGTTTTACACGGGAACGTTACTATATGTATACATTTTTTATATTGGAAACGTAAACAGTTGCATAACATCAACTTTAAGGAAAGAAAGGTAACAACTACACTCTTTTTTTTTTCTTTAACGTTCTGTAAGGAAATGTTCTGAGGCATCCCGCGGGGGAGTGAGTCTCCCCAGGTGGGTATGTGGGACTCGCTGCGCCCGACAGCTGGTAAGTGGACGCAGCTCTACCCACTAAAACCCGGCGAGTGCCACCAATGCCGTCTTTGGTGAAGTGCCCCGGATCTAGTAAACAAACAAGGCACCTCGATGGCTAGTCAGTCCCGCAAGGGACCGACGCCTCCTCCACAGAGGGGTTGTCCCGCACCACAGAACAACCGCTCCCAATGTCGGGACAGTAGAATGGGGTGAGGTTCCCATTCTCGCCCCTTGCTCCCTAAAACAACTAAACTCAATTTTACTAATGTTTATTCGATTATATCTTTGCGATACTCAAACCGTATAATTATTGTAGAAAATGGTGAATCGTACCAACGCGCTATTAAAATTCAGACCACTTTTGTCCACTTAACAGCCCTGACATACTTTTGATTCATTCACATTTATCAACGCTCACAAACATGCTAGTAGTAATACTATTAGTAGTGCTAGTAGTAGTTTTAGTAGTGATAGTAGAAGTACTAGTAGTAGGGTTGCGTTGCGTTAATATTAGGTAACCATAAATAGTAAATAGTCATACTGAAAGTATGTCAGTGGATCTAATCAAGATTTATTAAACATTCATTCATCTAACCCAGTTACAAAAGCAAAGATACAAACCATGTGGCCAGTATGTATAAATATGACATATTTTTTTATAAATTATATTATTTAAGTCATAACATTCAAGTCCATTAACAAATGTGAAATTATACATATATATATATATAATGCGTAAGGTCTTGACACTGGAAAACAATCCAATATTGTTTTTTTTATAATTTTTTACAAATTTATATATATTTATTATTAGCTACTATAATGACGATATAGTAATAATAATATAATAATATGAACCCTTATATGTCCCACTTCTAGGCACGGGTCTCCTCCTCGAAATCAGGCGAGGCAAATCCTCCTATGGGCCATAGTTCAACGATGCGCTGGCTCAATGCAATTTAATCTCATTAGGCATCCAGGCGATGGTTTCACGTTCAGGACACGTAGAATTAAAAGAAAATCATTTCCAGGCATCACAGGGGGGGGTCAGGATCGAACCCGGCTCTCGGCTCTCACACAAGAGGCCGATACCCAATAGGCCATCGTCGCTCACTAGGCTATAGTCACTTATTAATCATTAATCAATCATTATTTCGTAATCAATTATACCATTATGATTATTTCAAATTGTTAAACGCTATTAAGTGGACTTATTGGTAATTTTGGCGCAAAATAATTTCAATTTATTTCAATAATGATTATTTCAGAAATTTTCAAGACGAATGAAAATATAAGTGAATTAGGTAACATAAGTAACAGAGAAAAAATATCAAACATACCTCTTTTCAAAAAGAGATTCACATCTAATGGGAAAAAGGGACCTGTTTATGCCTCCTTACTTTTTTGGTAGATGAGTCGATACATGTTTTTTAAAATACTATAAGGAATTTCTCCAATTGTCGTTTTTCACGCAACAATTTTGTCGTTTACGTTCCTTAGTATAACAAACTATAAAAAACTCGTGCGAGTATGGAGAGCCTCACCCTGCTCAGGATGCTCAATCCCCTGGCGCCTGTCCTGTATTAAAATTATTGTTTAACAATGCGTCGCCTTAACAAAAGTAGCCTTCCGTTTTTCTATTATTCTGAAATGTCAAATCGATTTGGCAAATGTCTACCGTATGTCTACCCTATATTCTTAGCAATTGCGTCTATCCCCTTTCATTACGGTTTTCTCTAAAATATTCTGTTGACCCCATTTTATGTAGTGCATGTTCAAATGTAATAACGTCATTGTTTTTTAAAGATAACACTAAGTGCGTGTTGGAAGCGTCTGTAGAGCTGCGGCCTGCGGCTACTAAATGCTTGTACGGAAGCTCATTAATTTATGACTTTGTAATAAGTAAAAAGTATGCATCTAAAAAGTATTTATGGTTCTGACCAAATATCTGTGTTTGAATGGTTTTAATGACCTTCAGAGAACGTTGAATAAGCGTTCAGCAATACAATTTCATATCTAAAAACGACGTTGGGTTTGGACGTATGTATTCAAGTGGATTCGCGATTTATATTCACAATTCGAACAAATATGAGTTGTACAGGACGTCGGCTCCGCTAGTATTCTGATAAACGATATAAATGAAGTTCAAACCAGAACCATCTGGTTTATGAAGGCCAATCATTGTAGTCACAATGCTTTTAATCAAAATTTATGATAGGCAATTTATGTGAGGACAACACTGCAATTGCTGAGATTGTTGAGGGCAAAGGACTTGTATCCAGCTCTTAGTAAAAAAAAACAGTTTGTCGAATGCTGATATCATATCAGGAGACACGTTAGTGTCTAGCGCCAAGAACACGTCCAAGTAGTTTGGAATGAGGCACTGTGTATATATTCTCGAGACATGTGTAAACATAACCTCCAAAACATAACAAAAAAATTTTGGGGCTTTATTTTGTTATTATTGCCAAAACACTAAGACTTCACACTATTTTTAATAAGTTTCTTTTTACGAATTTTACACATATTACAAAAAATTATTGGGTCTCAGCAATTATTTAATACATTTCAAACATGAAAATTATTGCTTGCGCCGTTTTGCGATTAAAGAGGTTTAGAGAAAATATTTTATATGACGTTACAGTGAGAATTTTGAGTTTTGACATCGAAGTTGGTTGCTTGTTTTTTAGTTTTATCCTATCGGAACAGGCAAAGGCTAGAGGCCATGCTGCCTATCGTTATCAATATACGGTGTTGTATTAAAAATTAAGTATTTCGTTTTTTTCTTGTATTCTCTATAGCTTATTTTTATTTATTTTTTCTGTCATATTTTATATTTGATAAACGTCTTTCGTATAATATATTTTTTCTGTCGTATTTTTTATTTGATAAACGTCTTTTGTTTCATATATTCGTTTCTGTTAAGAGCTTCCCAGTTTCCCGTTAATTCATTGTTATTTTGTGTTTTGTTCATTCTGAGTGATTTACTAGTGTTTGTTTTAAAAACTGTATATATTGTGATTGGTTGGCGAATATTGTGGGGAACTGAGGCCTTAGACAAAGTAACATTAAAAAAACGATAACGAAGTTCGAAAAGAATAAAATGTATGGGATTGACATAAGCCGTCGTCAATTATGTCACTCGTTATCGTTATCGCAAGTTGGTAGACAATGTTATAATTCGTATCAAAATCATAAACTGTCAATTGGTTATCGAACACTTATGTCAAACTTATGTTATTTTATTATTGATATTGATTCGTTATCCGTGGGCGTGGTCCACGGAGGGCAACATTTTTACTAATTTTATGAGTTATAGTGTGTATGAGGTCTATTCACATAGATATTAATTTTTATATTTGGTCCGATTTGACTCTTCTTGTCGAACTTTGTTGACACTTGACAGTTGTTGTCGTTGCACTGTCACGATCTTTGATTGATCATTGGCTAGAAAATTATTATCGTTATCTCAAAGACGATAACGAATTTCGGCTACAAAGCGATGTCACTTTGTCTACAGACCCTGTTCTGGAGTGGTTTTCTATTGTAGGACTGTTCTGATGGTTTTCTATAGTGTTTATTTTTAAAACTTAATCTGTGTAATATATAATGTGATTCGTTGGCGAATATTATGGTGAACTGTTCTGGGTGAATAGAATGTGAAGTGATAGTTGATTGATGGGTGCTAGAGGGGCAGAGCCGCGCTTTTTGGCATTTTCCGCCGTTTCTCCAAAGCACAGACAAGATATTTTTGTTAACACAACAGATATGGCAGCATGGCCTCAGGTCTTAGCCGGTTCCAACAGAAAATGCCAATTTGAAAGAAAAATGATAATACAGTCTAATAACTAATTTTTTTTTCGAGAAATAACAAAATTATTTAACAAAGTGAGATGTACTATCTCTATCTATGTAATTGTGGTGCTTTAATGTGATTTTAATGTATTTTTTTATTTAGTTTCAACCGATTTTATTCGGTCAAAACTCTAAAAATTAGACATAACCACATAATAAATGCCGCTGGAGTTTGTTTCTTGACTTCATCTCCTACCAATTAAATTAATGTAAACCCTTGATTTACATTAGTCAACTTATAAAGAATGGAAACAATTTGGAGTTAACGGAGAAATGTTGTTATGTTTACAATAGAAAAACATTTTGGTGGCTGTAGCAAACCAAGAAGATGGTGTTTATAAGTTGGTCATGGAACATAAACAATGTTTTTTTACTCCTACTTCAACAGTAATTAGTGAAGAGTGTCATAGGAGATTGACCATTTGAATATAATTGACCAGAATAAAATGAAAGATGGAGCAGTTACGGGAATATCATACACAGACAGCAATCTGAAGAAGAAAATGAGGAACCAGAACCATTTACTTTTAGTAAAGGGGGACCCAAATTAAGTGAATAAAAAAGCTGCCAGAGCGTTATAGATTTCCAAATCTATGTACAACGTTGAGTCCAAATGTTACTAATGATCCAGTCTGTGTCCATGAAGCTCTGGAGAGTGGATTGAGGCAATAGAGGAAAAGCTGCATGCAAGCTTTTGAAGAAAATGATGCATGGATTCCTGTGAGTGAATTACCTTTTGATTAAACTTTAGTACTGTGCAAGTGGGTATATAAAAGGAAATTAAATAGTGATAATAGTGTATGTTACAGAGCATGTTTAGTGGCTAAGGGCACAAGGTTACACAGAGGCCTGGTATTGATTATGAATAGACTTTCTCACCAGATGTCAGACATTTCTACTTTGAAATTATTGTTCGCACTATCTGTTCAGTTAAATTTAGATGTCACTCATTTAGATGTTAAAACAGCATTCTTAAATGGTTTTATTAAAGAAGACATTTATAAGGTTCAACTAGTTATTAATTGTGATTCAAATATGAATAAGAATGTTAAACAAAGTAATTTATGGTTTAAAGCAGTCATCTAGATCATGGTATTAGAGAGTGGAGCAATGTTTATGTGAGTTAGGTTTCACAAGGAGTCGTATAGAGCCATGTGTTTTTACAAAAATAAATAATGATGTAAAAATTGTTATAGCATTATATATGTTGATGACTTATATTTGTTCCAATAATCAAATAGAGACAGACAAGTTAATTTCAGTATTGATTATGATATTATGTAAGTAATTTTACTTCAAATTTCTGACTTGTCATACTTTTATTATTGTCAATACAAATTGTTTTCCCATTGTTACAGACCGTGCAATAAAAAAAACTTTAAGCGGAAAAGAGCTGGTTGTAAACAAAAATTGCGAGACATTATGTGTGTAGTATTTCTTAATTTTAATTATTTTCATTTTAAGTTATTTCCTTACTGTTTTACATTTTTTTAGCTTCTGGAAAGGAGAATATTTAAAGGCCTTAAAGGACAATTAACATAATAATAAGTACATTGGTATCATGTAAATTTACGACTTTCTTCGTATGGAGTTGGATTTGTATTATTCTTAAGAAAACAATAAAGAAAGTAATACATCTAAAGTTTTGAATTTTTTTTTATTCTGAAGGCATGGTAGTGTCCAACTATAACTTAATAAATTTAGGGTAAATAATAATGAATCATATATTGGACAAGAACAAAAAATATTAAATTTTTTAATTACATATTTGAGCTTATTATTACATGATTTACTAATAAGCAAATATAATAAGTTACTTTAATTTAATTGTTGATTTGAACTGCCGGTCAAGTTGCATGTTGCGCCATCTGGTATCTAACTTTCCCTTTTACACTCTAAACATATAAACAGGAGGAATAACAGGAACACATGCTCTATGTTAATTTTGAAAATCAAAATAACATTAAATAAAATATGACGATGTTGCATTGGTCAGTCACAAGCGTCATTTAAAGTAAAAGTATTGTAATAGTACTAACCTCTTTTATTATTAAATTATTTGAGAAAATTTATGAATAAAAATTTTGATGAATTACTCAAGAAGTTTAAGTTTAAAATTTTAAAGTATTTGAAATGAATTACTCAAGAAGTATAAATATTTAAAATATTTGAAATGTAATTATGTTAATTAATATATGCTTTACAAAAAAAAAAAAGAGATATCCCACAAAAAACAGTTTCACTGTAAAATGTCACGCCAAGTACACGTCTAACTATATACACGTATAGCAAAAATAAAAAAATAAACTAATCTTTACAAAAAATATGAAATAAAAAACCAAGTACACAAAACCTCTCGGATTAAAAGAAACACTTATTTTAAACTGTGAAAATTGAAAAAACAATTGGTGTAGTATATTTACAAAAAAAAAGAAAAATCTGCAATCTACAAAAAAATATAAATTAAAAAAAAGTTATCATTGTGATTTTCAATAATTGCAAAATTTTTGTGGCAAATTTTACAATTGAAAACAATTTTTTAAACGTACTTGGCGCGCGTCATTGAGTACCCCAAATTTTTTCATGGCTAATCTAGAGCTAGGGTAATATTATTCTGTGATCTACAGCCAGGATGATTTTTATGATTATAGGAGTTTAAAATATATTCTTATTATTTAAATTAATTATATCTACTACTATAATTATACATAATATGTTGAACCTATAATAAATAAAATATATAACAAAAAAAAAAACAAATTATTGTACTTCGTATTACATATTAATCTCACCATCATGAAGTTTTAACTTGTCATGTGGTCTTAACTCTTAAGCACACACCACTTTATTTTTTACTTTTACTTCAAGCTCGCTTCAGCCTTCAAGTCAAATCGTACGTGAATCTTCCTTATTGGTCTTAAATATAATATAATAATATCTATGGCCGCCTTTGCACCACGTCAATCTAGTCCTGTGGTAAGTTCTCTAAGAACTTGTGTTACGGGTACCAGACAACGGAAATATATTTAATGCTTGTATATTTTAGATATATATATTTTAGATGTTTATCATATAATACATATATTTAATACACATCCATGACCCACGAACACAGGAAACTTTTAGTTCCCTGGCGGGATTCAACCCGCTACCTCCGGCTTGAGCGGCAATACGCTAACCACTGAGCTACAGAGTCGTCAAATAAACCATCAAATTAACATCTTTACTTACCAGGTAGATGAAATAGGATTTCCATCAGCACAGACACGAAAGACATACAGAAGACAAGCTAGTATCTTAAAGAATAGATTCACTATTCGTATCCGTAAGCCTGGAACAAAAAACGTATTTTAACATTCTGATAGAGCTGATACTGATAGTGAAAATGAAATTACTTAGTTCAATTTACATTCTACACAAATTGATTAATAATATTGAGGGCTCGCTATTTAATTTATAATGTTTTATGTTCATGGAAAAAGGAGGTAAAGTGACATCTACAAGCTATTAGATTGGTATTAGGTCATTATTGCCCAAGAAAAATGAATTCACCCGGCACTGGTGATCAGTAAGACTATCATTAGATTAGATATTCAAAGACAGACATCGTGGCAGAAAGAGTTTTGCTGAGTTATGTTGTGAAAGAGTTGTGTGAGTGTGTACTCTTAAGAACTTCAAAGCTAAAGTCTTTAAGAAAAAGCATATTTAATTTTGATGTACACGTCTAGCGCGGATGGATGATGGAAATGATACTGACTGAGACGGATACGTATTAACACTAAAGGATAGATGTGCTAGATAGATAGAATAGAAGGGATTGGGAAAAGGAGGGTGGCGCATCTGCGTTGCCTTGGTTGTGTGGATGTGTATGGGCGTCGGCACCGTGAGGCTCCAACTGCTCGTTTGCCCCCTGATCACATAAAAAAAGGAATACTGAGTAGGGAATAAGGTTAACAGATCAGAGTTATAATAGGTACGCAAAAACGGAATCATATTATTGAACATCATCATCAGTAATTTTTTTTCGGGTCACCACTGGTAGGCCTCTTCTATTGAACATCCAGATTGCAGATCTCAACCCGCAACCAACTAAGACTAAAATGAAACAATCTAGAAATATTGAAATTCAAGTTCTAAAACAGTCTATTCATTTTGTAAACGACAGAAAACTTTCATGGAATCTTTAAAATATCCATTATATATTAGTTAAGACCCGAAGATCCGATATCCACGTGAAGTGCATACATAAGTCGATCCGTCGTGTATCAAACAAGGCATTACGTGTGCTTACGTGTGCTATGTGTAATAATAAAAGGGGTTTTCTTTATCCACTACAGCCTTTCACATCATTTGTCGGAATAAACCAAAGCTTATTTCAATGAATATTTTTAGAAGTAAACATTTTTCTCGTTCCTACTAGTTTTATAAGGGTCCCTTTACACATCAAGAAGATTAAAGTTTTATGTCTAAGATATTTTACAATATATATAATATAAATATTGATGTCAAAAATGCATTCAATTCGGTAAATAGGGATGCTGACGGAAATAAAAAAACATATACCAGAAATATACAATTATCTTCTTCTCAGTTACGCTGTCCCAACAAAATTGTTATACCGTTCTAATGAACTGTCCTCGGAAGTAGGTTGTCAACAGGGTGATCCCCTTGGGCCTGCAATTTTTAGTTTGGCTATAAATTCGATAATCAAAAATTTAAATTCTAAATTCAACGTTTGGTATTTGGACGACGGAACCCTAGGAGGTGATGTGGATACCGCGTTTTCGGACCTTTTTTTAATCAAAAATAAATTTGAAGCCATTGGTTTGGAGCTTAATTTTAGCAAATGCGAACTTTTTATAAATAACTGCGACTTAAATTTAAATGACGTAAAACAAAAATTTAATATTTTGGCTCCAAATATTAAAATAGTTAACAGTAATTCCCTTTACCTTTTAGGTTCTCCAATTTTTGATGAATCTATTTCTGAATATATTAATAATTCAATCAAATAGGGTAAGGAGTACAATGATTGGCCCTTTAAGATAATCATTGACTTTGAACTTAAATTTCTACAAAATAATGTTCAAAATTTAATAACACTTGCCGTCAAGTTTCTTCATACAAACTTGGCAATTAGAATAAATCAAAACCTTTATCATATTGCACTATATTTACAACTTTAAAGCAGAGAATATAGAAAAAGAGCCAAAAATACAATCATTGGCCATAGGTGTACAGAAATTGGCATACCAAAAGTATAATGATAGGCATGTCAATCACTGTACTTTGTGTTTATTAGCACTGCCAATTTTTATACCACGCTAGGGCCAATCTCTAAACCAAAATATAATTTTAAGCGATAGTGATGTGCAGAGTGTAATTTTTATAGGTAAGTCCTTATTTCAAGCTATCATAGGAATTTAGGTAGGTACATATACAATGAAAAACAAAGGTAATTAAAGTAATGTTTATTATTCATCACGTCAATATTATTATTATTAATTACTTTAATTATATTAATTTTATTAAAACTAGATTGCTTTCATCATCATCATATCATGCGTTTGTCCACCTATGATTGCCGCATTTATTCGCCGCGCCAGCTATTTACCTGCTTTGTAAACAGAAAAAGTTTTGGTCACAAATTATATTAAGTTATCAAAATGTTTGATTCCAAATAAATGAAATGAAAAATGGTATTGCAATTCGTAGGTAGGTACCTAATATAATCGACATTCGTACATCACTACGTATTTAAGATCTCTTTGTACAAATATTGACATAGGTAAAAGTATAATGATTAGCATGGCCAATGACTTAAGAGTATAATGATTGACCGGGCCAAAATCTAGATCCTGCGATACTATTTACATTTACACTAAAATTACTAATAAAGAATTGGATAATAACATTTATTCAAAGGTTTAAAAAGAGGCGAAATTTAAATCACCAATTACTATTTCTGGCATAGATGCTAATCAATTAATCTTCCATATAAGCCATAGGTACTGACTTTGGCCTACTCATAATTAGATTATCCTGAGAGTTTTTGCATGAATTATGCTATGTAAGCCGAAATTGAATAGTAATTAATTAACTGAGCGCATATCGCGCCATTTGAATAGCAACTAAATAGTAAAATAATAATGTAAAAATACTTACTTCTTACAATTTTCGTAACAAACCGCACACTTCTTGTAGTCACTAGGAAAGTATTTTTTTGTAAGTGTTGATAGCCGTTCAACTTGAAAACTATTATTTACGTTTAAGAGTGTTATCAACAGAGAAAGATATTTTACTTTCAAAAAGCCAATGATTGAGAGGGGGCCAAGATTACTACTGCTTACCCTACTAAATTTCAAAATTCTGCTGACCGTCTCCTTGAAATTAGTCCACATTATGCATTTGCATCTTAAAATTCTGTCTTTTCGTCCCAAAATTTACGTATGTGCTCCGTTGCTGCTCCTTTTGGAATCGCCCAGATCTTTTGGCACAAGTAGACGATTTAATCAAAATTAGCTTAGAATCGATTCTCAATATGCAGCTGAACGAGCAATCTTGGTCCTGCGGAATCTTGGTCCTTGGTTGTGAAGCAGCTGATAAAGCTAAAATATGCAAATACAGGGGTCTAGGCTCCGAATATGATTTTGTCCCATTCGGTGTCGAGATCCTTGGTCCGTGGGGTCCTAACGCTTTAAGCCTCTTTAAGGAAATAACAAAAAGGTTAGTCGACATCACAGGAGACCGAAGAGCTGGCAGCTACCTCGGACAAAGAATTAGTCTAGCAATTCAAAGGGCCAGTATCTTCGGGACCTTGCCTAAAGGGACTCCTTTTTATTAATATAATTAAGTTATTATATTATATTTTTTAAGGTTTTTTAGTTTTAGTTTCTTTGTAATCTTTAAATGATAACAAATGTGTTATTTTAAAATGAATTATATATAAAATACAAATTAAAATCAATAATAATTAATAATAAGATATAAATCCACAACATCTCGATTTTTACGGCATTTCCTGCCACGAACCACAAATATATGGAATCAGCTGCCACCTGGGGACCTTCAAGAAAAGAGCATACCTACTCATATCTAAAAGGCCGGCAACGCACCTACTGATCCTCTGGTATATATAGGTGTCTGCGGATGTCGCTATTCACTTACCATCAGGTGAACCGACTGTCCGTTTGCCCCCTCTTCTATAATTTTTTTTATAGGTGATACTGAATTTTACTAATTATAATACAACTAACTCTAATGGATTTTATCGTACTCGTGATTATACTCTCTCCGAAACTCTGAGAACACAAAAATCTTAAGTAGGCTTTATAATCCGTGAAAAGTGGTTTTATTAAAATGAATTCCTTAAAGAAACTAGATAAAGCGACGTAAGAGTAAAATACATTTTAAGACTTAGAGATCTTTGATCTCAGCCGTCGTAATATTCATAATTGAGTTCCAAAATGTCTTTCCATATTCAAAATTTTATTTACAACTTTCATTTAGTACACCAACCCGACGCCAAGCGGCCGTGTTGCACGGTTGGCGGGGGGTAATTCCCCACTTTTACAAACCAAAAGTGAGCCAAATGGGCTCTTATTAATTCGATGTAGCATTAGGGCCTTCGGGCCTTCGGGCGTGTTGCAAAAAAAATGGTGGCCACGTTTGTCTCCAAAACCGGCCATGTTGTTCAACTATTCCTCTTGAGGGACAAAGAACGGTTAATGCAGAATGGTATGCTAGCATTTGTTTGCCACAGGTCGTTTCTGAACTCCGTAAAGAGAACTGCAACCGCCGCATCATCCTCCATCACGACAACGCGAGTTCTCACACCGCGCACAGAACAAAAGAGTTTTTAGAGCAAGAAAACATAGAATTATTAGATCATCTGCCGTACAGCCCTGACCTAAGCCCTAATGATTTTTATACTTTCCCTAAAATAAAGAATAAATTGCGTGGTCAGAGATTTTCATCGCCTGAAGAAGCTGGGGAAGCCTACAAAACGGCCATTTTGGAGACCCCAATGATTGGTTCCATCGTATGGAAAAATGTGTCAAATTTCGCGGAAAATACTTTGAAAAGCAATAAATACATTTTTAAATAGTAATGTTGTGTCACTCCTTGATTCCCGAAATTTTCAGTGCCGCCCTCGTAAGTATAATAAGGAAGGGAGGGGAGAGCCTGGAAAAGGATGATTTTAGTTAGGAACACGGAGGGTAAGAGACCCCTGGACGGTCCCCAACTAGATGGAGCGATTAAGTCAAAGGCCCATCTTCAGGTAAATTTTACTCGGACGTGAGAGACGCGACAGATATACACCGATGGAGGCAGATTATACACGCAGGTGTACATTCATGAGGGAGCGACCAGATAGAGAGACCCCTAGTGCGGGGATGGATAAATTAAGTTCCCAGACACGAACAAAAGAGATAACTATAAGTATTCCTGACATCCTTGCTTCGTATGTAATCAGTTTTTCATAAAAAATGTATGGGAAGTATTTTTTCGTAACATAAAATTATGTTCCTCTGATGCGGCACGGGAAGTATTTGGAGTTTGGACTTAGCCCACCACGAAAAAGAAGGTGAAGAAAAGAAGGTGACATTTCACATATTTGGGCTATGTGTAAATGTCACCTTCGGTTCCTAATCTTCTTAATTGTATTGTTCTTATTTTTTTAATATACCTACTAATATAATTTGTAAGCTAGCTCTCGTTTAATAGTTTCTCAATTATATTTTTGATTTAGCATGCCAATGATTAGTAAATTGATCTCGATAACTAAGTCTTATCTTAAGTTCCTATTATATTGGTTTTTTAAAAAAGAGGAATTTGTAATTTAGCTTTTTTCTTCTTTTTGTTTTTAAAGATTATTATTTTATTGATTAATCATGTTGACATATTTATAAATATTATTTCAAGTTTGACGTATTTTCTTACTTTACGAATGTACCTCATCACTAGCCTTCTATCTATTCTATGCGGTACGGGAAGTAATTTTCCGTAAAATCACCGGTTTTCAAAAATGCCTATAACATTTGAAATATCACACAGAAACCCGAGCGTATATACACAGGGATGTAACCTATTGATTCGTTCAATAATTTTGTACTGGCGATGAGTTTCCATGTCTCCAAAGACCTTTGAAGTCAGGACCTGTTACGAGAAAATGAAGGTCGTATCGCACAGCTGGCATTCTTGCTACGACAAATATATGACTTGTATAGCGCTAGAAGTAAGTTAAAGTTTAGCGTTGACGCAGTGAATGTGTCAAGCACGATTTTCCATGTAATTATGAAAATTAAATGTAAGTGTAATTTTATAAGATGGCAAAGATAAAATAGATTGTCTCCATAGATTAAAAATTGGTCTCCGGTATGCTACGACGTCGTAGCGCAGCGGAGACCAATTTTTAATCCATGATTGTCTCTTTCATCCATGTTTGTTTATGGTATTTTTGTGTTGTTCTCTTCTCAAACTTGTGTATGAAACGTGTAATAAGCAAAACACGAGTGAAAAACAATTGTATTTTTCTACTTATTCCAAAAATATCTTCGTATTTAATTAATTTTTTTCGTGGAAATAACATCATTTGTAAACCTTAACATGAATTTAATCACTTAATTTTATCATTGGCGCTACCTTGGCGTGATATATTATGTTTATTTGTCATTTAATTAGACACACTTTATGGATAAACTTTATTAATAATAACAACACTTCCATTAATGGTTTATGAACTAGAATATGCTCATATAATCCTTATAACTTGACTATTTTTATCACAATCGGCGCGGATGCCATGGCCCATGAGCGGGTTATTAAAGCATATGAAGAAATTAAAATATATATTTTCTGGTTGTATAAAATTGGGTGTCTAGGTCACTTCATATAAGTATAAGTGTGGATTTGAAGTAAGTTACTGCACAAACTTTTGGTCGTTATTTTAATGGCTTAAAAGCGTGAAGAGTACTTAATATGTACATCTTAGGTATGTCTTACAGTATATAAGAGTACATAATGAAAGTGATGATTCGTATCAGCTGGATAGTACGAGCTGAACGAGTATGTGAGGACGAGAAAATGATTCATGTCAGATGTATGGTATATACAGTAGAACCTCTATAAGTCGAATAACAAGGGGGATGCCAAGAAATTCGAGTTATAAAGTTTTCGACTTATAGAGAATTTTGACTTAGGCATATTTTGCTTAGACGTAAAGAGGTTGAGGTTCATTCTTATTGAGTTAGTGAGGTAAAATAAAATATATGCATTCAAGTTGCAGAGGTGACACACATACTTTATTTTATTATAAATCAACATTATTTCAAAACATCCTTAAAATAAAGAAAAATAAAAACATGGCATTAAAAAGTCAATAGTTTCTTTTAGTTTAGATAAATCGGTTATTCACTATCTATGACATTGTTTAGACAAAGGTATAAATTGAGGAGGAGAAAACAATAGTGTAGGTACCTACTTACACTGTTAGCGAATTCTTAAATGTCTTCGAACTATAGAGGAAATAAGTCTTTAATAATCGAGTTGTATAGGTTGTAAAATAAAACATAGCTATATTCGAGATACAGAGGTAAAATTTAATTTTTCGAGTTATGGAGTGAAAATATGTACCAAAATGGGTTGGGACTCACTGATTATTTAGACTTATAGAGGGCTTAGTAGTTTTTATTTCCTTTAAACTATTTTTTTAACTTACCGTTTACGATGTATGGCCCATTTAATGAACCGGTTTTCTATTTCTTTATTGGATTTATCGATAAAAATCATATACCTAATATGCAAAAAAAAAAAAATTGAGGAAAAATGTATAATATTCTTAACGTTACTGGCAAAGCTAATAACATCATGTTGAACAGTGAATCCTTGAGGGCGTGATGAAAGTTAACAGATGGCATTTGGGACAGTAGGTGTTAGAAGTATGATATTAAAAGAATGAAGATATCTGTCTTATTTGTTTAGATTTGGTGTTTGAATTAAATTCTGGAATATCTAACCATTCATATGATTACAAAAGCCGTATTTTATAAGATAAGATTACATTTTGCGAGTCCTAGTTGAATGCGAGTGGAGATCAAACCTCTAGGTGTGGAAAAGGACGTTCAGAGTGAACGGTAAAAAGTTGATTGTGAATGATGATGATGACAATGAAGAGAATATTTTATCCTAAAGCAAAATAGTAATAATATACAATAAAAGAACTTACTAGAACGTTGGTTCTTAATAAAATATAGTTGTAGTCGCTCTTTGAATGTGTTTTCATTGACGTAGTACTCAACACGCACTCTGAAACAATGAGAAATACACGTTAAAATGTATTAGGATTTTCTTGAGTCTTTTATTTAGTGGAAACACCAATCATTTCCACATCGCTAGTTAGAATTAAATTATAATGTGTGATATAACGTTACATGTTGAAGACACGCCATATACTCGTTTTTAACCGACTTCAAAAAGGAGGAGGTTATCAATTCGTCGGAATCTTTTTTTTTTTTTTTTTTAATGTATGTTACCTGATTACTCGAAGATGGCTAGACCGATTTGAAAAATTCTGTTTTTGTTCTAAAGGGTATACTTCCCAAATGGTCCCATGATAAGGAAACCAGGATCTGATGATGGCATCCCAGAGAAATCAAGGGGAACTTTCGAAAATCGTAGGGGCGACTAGTGCGTTTGATATTTTTCTTATAAAGTGTTTTGAAGGACTACAATTTAATGAAGGTCTGGAGTCGATCTGATGCTGGAGCCGAAAGACAATCGAGGGAACTCTTCAACGATTTACATCAGTAACCTTGTGTTTGGGCTTGCTTAATTTGTAATGATGAGAACTTTACACCTAGATGGGTTGTGACTGTCATTAGGGGTCTGATGATGAGGACAAAGGACAGTTAAGGGAACTCCTCAACAGTTTACCGTAGCTACCTTGTGTTTGGACTTAATTAATTTAAATTGATGAGAACTTTGTACCCATATGGATTATAAGCGCCATTACAGGTGTGTCGTCGTCGTGTGTGGTGTGCTGTAAATCGTCGAGGGGAATCCTCGACGATTTACAGCTTTTATTGGGCTTACTTCATACGGTAAATAATATTATGCCAAAATCATGTAATTTTATTACTTGTCGTTGTTAAATAAACAAAAAACAACTGTGCCTTAGAAGCGCATCATAGTTTTTCAAGTTCATCATAATATCCATTCTATATCTATATATTGGTGATGTTCTATACCTATATATAATGGAATTATTTAACGAATAGCAACAAATCTGCCGTGATTGCTTTCAATTACATGTATATAAAATTTTAAACAATTCCATTTCGGTTTTTTCATTTGTTATGTAATGATTTAAACCCTTCCTACGTTCATCTCATTAATACAGCGCTATTTAATCTGAGCAACGCGTTTAATAGTTCTAGCCATATTTCAGACAAATAAAATCAGTTATCAAATTTTGAAATCACTAAAAATTAGGAAATAAAACAATTTTAAACAAAAATTAAAACCGACTTCAAATTAAAAAAAACTAAAAAGTAATAAAATAATTTCCTAAATTTTTGTGCCTATAAATTATAATCAACTTGTTCTTCTACTAATATACAATCTTTGCGTTTACCACGTCATTATTGTTACTTTTTAATTATTCAATAATGTAAAAGCTATTGTGTATTTTGAATCTCACTCGAAAAAAGAAATTCTACCAGTTTCTGTTCTGAATCATAGGTTGTATATGGCGTTCCCATGACTCGATTCAGTAGCAGAAAGGAGGAACATCGTAAGGTTTGTAAATTTAAGTTAACGCAGGCGAAGCTGTGGGCACCGGCTAATAGGCTATAATTTATAAAGATATTGTGTCAATTGTCCAAAATCTAATCCTACGCAGACGAAGTCACGGGTATCAGCTGATAGAGTTATTTTAATCTCATATCATCATCATCTTCAATAATCAAACATTTTTTCGAATGGTTCTATTAGGTATTAGGTGAGCAGTTGGCTACACCTTAAAAGTAAAAACAAATTATTATAGGATTTGATATGAAATAATCGCATATTCTTTTAAGGAAAGGAAAATGGAATAAGTTAGATCAAAAACAGATACAGAACACAGTTAACATTACGTTCTTTCACAGAAGCAATTACACTATTTGCCTGAAACCATTTTAAAGTTCTCGTTAAAGGTATAGAATTACTTTGAAGTAGTATAAAGGCAAATTTAAAGCAAGTTCTTTTCACTATTGAATCAGTTTAAAACGTCATATACTATGTTTTCACTTTTATAACGAGCTTATATTTAATGCTCGCAGCTCGAGTCGCATTGTCTACGATTGCCTTTGCTCACGAGACTGAAATATTTAAGTGTACAGTTTTAAAATAAAAAGACAATTATATAATCTCTAAGTAAAATTAAAGCAAGTAATGGAATCATTATTATCTATTACGTCAACTACACACTACCTGTAATTATGGGGCTTATCAATTTATGAGTTTGAAGAAGGTTCCAAGGAAACCAAGCAACATATATACATAACAACATATATACATAATCGTACATATCGTATTAATTATATCATGTATTGATAAATTTATTATATAACTAGCTGTTGCCCGCAGCTTCGCCCGCGTTTACTTAGATTTACAGCCGTTCGGATTGATGATGATTATTTTTATGGCCAAAGTTACGCCTTATAACGTCAGCTATCTGCCAGTAAGCCTCGTCAAAATCGGCTTAGCCGTTTCAGAGATTAACCGGAACAAAGAGACGGACAAAAATGGTTTTTCTTAATGTAAGTGCAGTATATTATTTCATAGATTTTAACCGCGACTTCGTCTGCGTATAAGAAGTATTGTTTTAAATCTTATTTTTCAAATAAAGTAGTAGTAGCCATGCTGCTTTGTAACCGAATTGGGCCGGCACAACCGTGGTGGTATCTCTCGCACACATAACACCGGCGTCAAGTGACAGCTATGCTGTCGCGTTTCGTGCGGTTTGTGAGTTTCTGGTAGCCCATTGAGAGGTATAGGAAAAAGGAGGGCAACGCATCTGCATAACTTTTGGCTGTGCCGATGTCTATGGGCGTCGGTAGTTACCTCCGGCTCCGACTGCTCGGTTGCCTCCATGTGACATAAAAAAAAATGGTTCCAATTTACAAACTATAATAATTTAAAGAATACTATTTACTTCCACTGTAAGGCCCGATAGTACGTTTTTATAAAATATGTTTATTTTATTTAGTAGTACATTTTTATTATATTTAAATAACCTTTACGGATTTTATCGCGGTTTATTAAGATTTTTAAATGCCCTACGTTTCGGATACTTTCCAGCAACCATGTTCATGGGAGGATTGAGGTGTCAGACGTCCTATAGTATTTATTTTGTGTCCTAACGATACAAAATTATTCGTACCTACCTCAAATTAGTACCTACTACCAGCAAAAAAACTACGAAAAAGTTATATTTTTTATTCATATATTTTATTATTGTTCCTAGCATTGTTTATAAATAGTACTTTGTCATTTATTGCAATTTTAAATTATTAAATAATTAAATAAAAAAATATTGGATATAAATTACAAAGAACCTAAAACTAAAAACCTTAAAAAATATAATATAATAACTTAAGTATATTAATAAAAAGGAGTCCCTTTAGGCAAGGTTACGAAGATTTTCACAGCGTTCCCCCTTTGAATTGCTAGACTAATTCTTTGTCCGAGGTAGCTGCCAGCTCTTCGGTCTCCTATGATGTCGACTAACCTTTTTGTTATTTCCTTAAAGAGCCTTAAAGCGCTAGGACTCCACGGACCAAGGGTCTCGACACCGAATGGGACAAAATCATATTCGGAGCCTAGACCTCTGTATTTGCATATTTTAGCTTTTTCAGCCGCTTCATTATTATATATAAGTATTCCTTTTTTATAATAATATACTGAATTCTATTAATAAATCATTTTTGGATAAATTACTAATATATGAATACTTCATTAAAAACGCGTGCAATACAAAAGTGCGATCCTCATAAGGATTCGCATCTTGTAATGGATAGCGTGATCTACATTTTATGTTAACGCCATCTATTGACACATCTAAAAAAACTTCTTGTTACACTAATTATACATCTTATATCTTACCTTGGGTCTCAAACTATCTCCATATCAAATTTCACTCAAATCGGTTTAGTGGTTTAACAAATACACAGTCCCGGCGTTTTAGCTGCACAACTGGGATTTTCAGGATAGCAATTATTTTAAGTCCTACGTTAGGTTCCAAAGTATCTTCATATCAAATTTCACACAAATCTGTGTCGTGGTTTAGAAGATAGACAGTCCCGGGGTCTAACGCGCATAGTTCCCATTCCCGTGGGATTTTCTGGATAAGATTTATTTTAAATCCTACGTTAAGTTTCGAAGTACCTTCATATTAAATTTCACCCAAATATGTACCGTGGTTTAGAAGATAGTCAGTCTCGGGGTTTAACCCGCATAAATCCCCTTCCCGTGGGATTTTCAGGATAAAAACTATTTAATATCCTATGTTAATTTTCAAAGTATCTTCATATCAAATTTCACCCAAATCTGTTCCGTGGTTCAGAAGATAAATAGTCCCGGGGTTTAACCCACATAAATCCCGTTCCCGTGAGATTTTCAGGATAAAAACTATTTAATATCCTATGTTAATTTTCAAAGTATCTTCATATCAAATTTCACCCAAATCTGTTCCGTGGTTCAGAAGATAATCCCGGGGTTTAACCGGCATAAATCCCGTTCCCGTAGGATTTCCGGGATAAAAACTATCCTATGTCCTTTCTCGGGTTTCAAGCTATCTTTGTGCCAAATTTCATCCAAATCTGTTCAGCGGTTTAGGCATGAAGAAGAGACAGACAGACAGACAGACAGACAGACAGACAGACAGACAGAGTTACTCTCGCATTTATAATATTAGTAAGGATTTATACAACATGTATATAACTAATATTATAAATGCGAGAGTTCGGATGTTTGTTACTCCATCACGACAAAACTACTGAACGATTTGATGAAACTGTTGAACGAATTTTGATGAAAAATGGCAGTGTTGTAGCCAAATTATTACTATTTATGTGGTTGTAGCTTATATACCAGAATAACACATAGGCTAAATTTTATCTCGAAAAGTTCCTACGGGAATTATATTTGCCTTATTATTAGTAATAACTAATAATTAAGTCACTTGAAATGTCAAATACGACTTAATTGTCAAAGGCACTATATTTATATTATTAAGTAGGAACTACTGGACTCAACAAGTCTTTAAATATAAAGAATGTGTTGCATTTGTTTACATAACACACCATTTTATAATATTAGTAAGGATAAACCCTACTTATTTGTTTGTCTTTTTTATATCATTCTAAAAAGGAAATACATATAAGCTACTTTCTCGCATTCCACGTGGGCGAAGCCGCAGGAAAAAGGTAGTTTATTATATTTTTTCTATTTATACCTCAATTATTGTTATAAGATAATTTATTTATTAAATCTGTTTCTTTTTATGTACCTTCTTGTTTTTTCTTTAACGCCGGGAAATGCTCTGAGGCATCCCGTGGGGGAGTGGGTCTCCCCACGCGGGTAAGTGGGACTCGCTGCGCCCGGCAGCTGGTAAGTGGACGCAGCTCTACCCACTAAAACCCGGCGAGTGCCACTAATGCCGCCTTTGGTGAGGTGCCCCGGATCTAGTAAAAAAACAGGGCACCTCGACGGCTAGTCAGTCCTGCAAGGGACCGACGCCACCTCCTCAGAGGGGATGTCCCGCACCACAGAACAACCCCTCCCAACGTCGGGACAGTACAAATGGGGTGAGGTTCCCATCCTCACCCCTTGCCCCCTGCTCTTATGTCCCCTCTTCTTATAAGAGGGGTACAAAGAGCCCCCTTGGCCCAATTAGCTTCACCCAAGGTGCAGCGGCTCACCCTAGGTTACTGAGCCCCACCGCCACGACAACGCCTGACGCATGGTGGGGACGAACGAGTTTACTTGGGATTTGCCCAGGCAACTCAATCATGCCATCTCGGCGCCAATGACACTGCAAACTGTTTCACGCAGGAAATCAGTAGGAGGGGTGGTGCAGCTCATCACTCCCACTGGCTGGGAATGTATAACAAACAGTGATATACACTTATATCATGTTCAATTATAAAGCATTAATAAATGATATTCATGCGTGATAACAATCACTGTTATCATGGCCTTCATTATTACGATCAGTGATAATATAATTGCTGCAGTATAAAATGTGTTTTTTTTTATAAGAAAAGTTCATACATTTTTGTTGTCATCGTAGTATTTGTGTCGAATAAAATATATTTTTATTTTATATTAAAATTCTTTTATTACACGACGATATAACGGCTTTATATTGTTTTCTAATGTTTACGCAAATTTCAGTCATCCTAAGGATTAATTAGATTTTTACATACCTGATGTTTCGGCGATAATGGGGGACTGACGGTTTTACTTGCCTAAAAATGTATTATATGGTCTACTAGCTGTTGCCCGCAGCTTCGCCCGCGTTTACTTAGATTTACAGCCGTTCGGATTGATGATGATTATTTTTATGGCCAAAGTTACGCCTTATAACGTCAGCTATCTGCCAGTAAAAGCCTCGTCAAAATCGGCTTAGCCGTTTCAGAGATTAACCGAAACAAACAAACGGACAAAAATGGTTTTTCTTAATGTAAGTACAGTATATTATTTCATAGATTTTAACCGCGACTTCGTCCGCCTATTAGAAGTATTGTTTTAAATCTTACTTTTGAAATAAAGTAGTAGTAGCCATGCTGCTTTGCAACCGAATTGGGTCGGCACAACCGTGGTGGTACCTCTCGCTCACATAACACCGGCGTCAAGTGACAGCTATGCTGTCGCGTTTCGTGCGGTTTGTGAGTTTCTGGTGGCCCATTGGGAGGTATAGGGAAAAGGAGGGCAACGCATCTGCATAACTTTTGGCTGTGCCGATGTCTGCCCGTAAGGCCCGATACGGGCCACTGTAAGGCCCGATAGTACGTTTTTATAAAATATATTTATTTAATTTAGTAGTACATTTTTATTATATTTAAATAACTTTTATGGATTTTATCACGGTTTATTAAGATTTTTAAATGCCCGACGTTTCGGATACTTTCCAGCAACCATGTTCATGGGAGGATTGAGGTGTCAGACGTCCTATAGTATTTATTTTGTGTCCTAACGATACAAAATTATTCGTACCTACCTCAAATTAGTACCTACTACCAGCAAAAAAACTACGAAAAAGTTATATTTTTTATTCATATATTTTATTATTGTTCCTAGCATTGTTTATAAATAGTACTTTGTCATTTATTGCAATTTTAAATTATTAAATAATTAAATAAAAATATATTGGATATAAATTACAAAGAACCTAAAACTAAAAACCTTAAAAAATATAATATAATAACTTAAGTATATTAATAAAAGGAAGTCCCTTTAGGCAAGGTTCCGAAGATTTTCACAGCGTTCCCCCTTTGAATTGCTAGACTAATTCTTT
Organism: Helleia helle; assembly: GCA_963853865.1. Taxonomy (NCBI): domain Eukaryota; kingdom Metazoa; phylum Arthropoda; class Insecta; order Lepidoptera; family Lycaenidae; genus Helleia; species Helleia helle. The sequence goes on from OY971420.1 coordinate 17,909,580, forward strand.
GTCCGAGGTAGCTGCCAGCTCTTCGGTCTCCTGTGTGTAGACTAACCTTTTTGTTATTTCCTTAAAGAGCCTTAAAGCGCTAGGACCCCACGGACCAAGGGTCTTAACACCGAATGGGACAAAATCATATTCGGAGCCTAGACCCCTGTATTTGCATATTTTAGCTTTTTCAGCCGCTTCATTATTATATATAAGTAGGTATTAACCGCATAGGTCCCGTTCCCGTGGGATTTTCAGGATAAAAACTATTTAATGTCCTATGTTAATTTTCAAAGTATCTTCATATCAAATTTCACCCAAATCTGTTCCGTGGTTCAGAAGATAGATAGTCCCGGGGTTTTACCCGCATAAATCCCGTTCCCATAGGATTTCCGGGATAAAAACTGTTCTATGTCCTTTCTCGGGTTTCAAGATATCTTTGTGCCAAATTTCATCCAAATCTGTTCAGCGGTTTAGGCGTGAAGAAGAGACAGACAGACAGACAGAGTTACTTTCGCATTTATAATATTAGTAAGGATTGTCTTATACTACAAAAATTAATGTGCTACAAATATAGTGAAGGTGCTTTGCTTATTAATATGGATAAAATGATCTCAAAGTTTCTTATATCGCGTATTAAAACCAAACGTTTTTCCATTATCTATTATTTAGGAAACGTAATATTGTTTTCAATTTGCTGAAATTTACATGGATCTGAATGAATAATTAAAAGCGTATTATTTATTTGTTAAATCGACAATTTGAAACAAGGATAAGCTTTCAGGGTTTTTAATGAGACGTATAAAAGGTACAGATCTTAATTTTAATAATCTCTCTCGCGAAAATAAGCGTTTTTCAATTTGCCATGCTAATGGGACCTCCACGATGACGTTTTAGCAGACCATATAAAGTTTTTCACGAATTCAATGAAACGGTTTATAAGTTGGCCATCGAAAAAAATAAGTTTATCATTCTTTATATGCGTGCTATGAAACGGTTTCTAATATTAATATGTTTTTTTTCGGGTGGATCTATGCTAACGGTCCGAAGGCCCTAATGCTACATCGGATTAGTGTGGTTTGTAAAAGTGGGGGGTTGCCCCCCGCCAACCGTGCAGTCTGCGACCACATGGCTTCCTTGCGTTGGGTTGGACGCTAAACTTTAACTTACTTCCACCAATAAAAGTAAGTGCAGGTTATGCATTGGATTCCTCACCATGGTTCAGGCCTTGACGTGGCGGTGGGGCTCAGTACCCTAGGGTGAGCCGCTGCCCCTTGGGCGAAGCTAATTGAGCTGAGGGGGATCTTTGTACCCCTCTTATAAGAAGAGGGGACAAAAGAGCAGGGGGAAAGGGGCGAGGACGGGAACTTCACCCCATTGTACTGTCCCGACGTTGGGAGAGGTTGTTCTGTGGTGCGGGACAACCCTTCTGTGGTGGTGGTGTCTGGGACTGACTAGCCGTCGTGGTGCCTTGTTTGCTCAACAGATCCGGGGCACCTCACCAAAGGCGGCATTGGTGGCACTCGGGTTTTAGTGGGTAGAGCTGCGTCCACTTACCAGCGCAGCGAGTCCCACATACCCGCCTGGGGAGATTTACTTCCCAGCGGGATGCCTCAGAGCATTTCCCGGCGTTAGGGAAAAACAAGTATCAAGCTTCTTCAATTCATTGCTGAATGCAATCTTCAAATTATTTGAATGCTAATGGAAGGCAAACGCTAAGACGGCCGATTGCCACCTAGCACCGGTTACTGGAAAGAGAGCGTCGACTCACGTAGTATGGTCTACCCGACCGTGGCTCTACTCGGCCACGAGCATATTATAACCGGAATAGATTGGTAATTTTATGTTTTGTATGAAAAAAAATTCCGATGGCCATTGATGGATTATTAGTCGAAGTGCCGTAAACACATATCACTGGTTGGTTGATTTACAGTGATTTGTCACATCAGTGACAAATCACTGACCAGTTTCGAAATTTTATGTCTCACATTGCTTGATGCCTGTACTCCAGCACTCTATTGGCACACTGGCCATCTGTTATTCAGTATGTGACCGGCCCCCAGCCACTTCAAAGCACTTATCCTTCGCACGATCGGCTCTTTTCGTTATTTCCTCGATTTGAGCGATAGACTCCGAACATTGCAAATTCCATGTCACGCTGAGTTATTTTGGTATATTATATTTTAACGGCTTTAATATCTGGTCAGTGTAAAGGTGTTTTATATGTAATTCTCTAATTAGGGTCCGAAGGTATTTGACATTGACCCCTTTATCTCAGACATAAAGGCCTTAATGACCGACGCTCATGTTCGGAGTCTTTTACTTTTGTTTCGTAAGCCATTTTATGTATGTATCTATATTTTGATGATTTCTTTTGACTTAAAATAATTTTTTAACAGAGCCAAATAACCTGGCTAATGAAAGAATTTACGAGTATAGGATCTGTACCAGGCAACAATTTTCTTTTGTTTTCGCAGGCTTTTTACGCATGCAGACAGGATCCTGAACCTATGTGGGACTCGCACCTGGGAGTGCCCTAAACGTAAACTAAAATCACTGCGAGCGCCTTCAGCCGTTTTTGAGGGTCCCGGATCTGCAGGTAACATTATCACCTCAGCGATAGGCTGACCCCGGCGAAGGCCAGACTACTCCACGTGATGGGAGACTGCCCGATCGCTACTTAGCAGTCCCAGCGACGTCATACCAGGTTCCTATCCTAAAGCCCGACATGAGCACAGGGGCGTTACTGAAAGCGCATTAAGTAGCGCGTCCTACGCACCCCCGTTCGTCGCCTGCAGATGGAGGCGTCGTCGGCGGCCTCCTAACTCTCCCGCTCGTCGGCCTCCTTCTGAGACATTACTGCCTCACAGAAGGAGACCATTGCCATTCAGGACTCGTCGTCACGGAGCATCGCGGTGATGACGCTCGGCAGAGACAAATATTAGATCGTGACGCAGCGTCGCTCATCTCGGGCACACCTCGAGGGTGTGCTGCGACGAGTCCACCGCCGCACCACACTCGTGACACAATATAACCGGTTCCCTGTGTGCCGTCCGGCACAGGTGCACAGGTGCACAAGCTACCATGCCCGGTGAGCAACTGTGTCAGACAGAAAGTGAGGGGTTGCGCTTACGGCGCATGCACCGCTCGAGAAACTCCTTTACGCAGCGTCAACGGCCCTGGGGTCTTATGGTATGTGGGACTCGTGGCTCATATCTGTGCCGAATACCCACTATAGCCCCGTGAGTACCGCCAATGCCGCCTTTGGTGAGGTGCCTGATCTGCCGGATCTGTAGAGCAACAGGGCACCTCGGCTAGTCAATCCTACAAGGGACCGACGCCACCTTCACAGAGGGATTGTCCCGCACCACAGAACAACCCCTCCCAACGTGGGGAGTGCAATAGTGGGAGGTTCCCTTCGGCCCTTGTAGCCCCTACTCCTTTGTCCACTCTTCTTATAAGAGGGGTTTAAAGAGCAGCCCCACCGCCACAACAAGGCTTGAACCATGGTGGGGCTCTGTCCCTGTCTGTCTCATTTATGTTTTGCCCACCAGCTTTCTCATATCATCGATCCATCGATGTTTGGATAATTTATGTCTAATAGTAAAAGATTAATAAAAATGGTTACAGTAGTTTCTGAGAAACCAAACAATCGAAAAACGTTAAGTTAGTAGTAAAAAAAAAACTAATTATATGTTAAAAACTAGATGATGTTAATCTTTGAGGATGTCAATTTCGCCAAACCGTAAAGGCCTATAATAAGCAAACTATATTTAGACAATGCCCTCCTCCCTTGAAATCGAGAAGGAGAGGTAGTAGTTTAGTAAGAAGTAGTGCCATGCTGCTTAGCAGCCGAATTGGGCCGGCACGACCGGGGTGGTACCTCTCGCTCACACCGGCGTCAAGTGACAACTATGCTGTCGCGTTTCGTGCGGTTTGTGAGTTTCCGGTGGCCCATTTGTTAGGGAAAAGGAGGGCAACGCATCTGCATAATCTTTGGTTGTGCGGATGTGTTTGGGCGTCGGTAGTCGCCAAACGGCTTCGACTGCTCATTGCCCTACTATGCCATAAAAAAAAAACAATCAAACGAGAAAACAATCGAACGATGACAGCTCATCGTCATAGTATTATTACGTACATACATATAAATGTATTTGACACACAGTGTCACACCGCATTCACCACAATGACATTTAGGGGATTTAAAGCCCTAAGCTCCCATCACTGAGCTCATTAAACTGTGCGCGTGCATCACATATATCTATTATATATTACTAATTAATGCATCCAATTTATATTCTATATCATATTCATGAATTCGATTCTGTTGTATTTACAATTACATTAAAATTATTCATCGTTTCACTGCACATGCTACTTATTAATTATTTATCGTTTACACATTTTGATACTTATTCTTTATAACTTTATAAATGTCCAGTTTGATCTTTAGTAGAAGGTGCACGTAGACATGTAGAAAAACCCATTCCAAGGCATCACAAGGGTCAGGATTGAACCCGGACCTCTCACTCAAGAAGTCGAGCCCATACCCACTATCGTATATCTATCGTTATAACACAAATGTCAAATTAATTATCTTTTAATCTAATATAAAAGACTTATTTTGTGTTCTGATGAACCGCGATTTTTACAGAATTGATTCTTCCATTCTGGAGGTTTCGAGTCCAAATAACAAGGTGTTCATATAAATTATTAAATAATTATGTATATGAAATCAATGCTTAATCTTGGGATGTGGATTGATATTTAATAGTAATTTAATAATAATAATATCTATGGACGCTTTCACACCACGTCAATCTGGTCCCGTGGTAAGCTCTCGAAGAACTTGTGTTACGGGATAACGGAAATATATTTAATACTTTTATACTATACATATATTTAATATTTTTATTATATGATACACATATTTAATACACATTGATGACCCAGGAACACAGAAAATATTTTTGTTCCCTGGCGGGATTCAAACCCGCAACCTCCGGCTTGAGCGCCAACACGCTTACCACTGGGCCACAGAGGTCGTCGTATCACAGAGATATGTTCATTCCGATTCAGTAGACACAATAGGGAAATGGTAAAATAGCTAATAGTAAAGGGTAAATAGGTAAAGGTAAATGGTAAAAAAGGTAAAGGTGAAAGCCCAATCAACCTACGTCGTCAAGAAAAAAAAAAGAACAAAACCCGCCTCTTCCTATATAAACCAAAGCATTTAAGGTTTGTCTAAATACACTTTTTAATCCGGTGGGAGGTATGTAGGTACTGTGCCGCGCTCCCATTATCAACCTTTCCCCATCTACTGTTTGATATTTTTTACAAGGCTTTAACCGTGGTGGGGTACTGTTCGATACAAGCCACTTAAGAATTATATATCTATCATACAAATTGTCTACATTTGGCGAGATTCAAATCCCTGACCTATGGATGTAGTAACCTAGTTTAGTAGTAACAGTCCTAATCTCTTTACAAAATATCAAATGTTGCTTGTATCAAATACTTATATTGTATACAGAATAATTGAAAATGTTGCCATTATCTGAAATCTATCGTCCGTTATTGATCCCGTAGAGGGTGAGGCGTTCAATTTGTCCATTACAAATCCTCGCTTCAGACTTCCATTACCAGGGGAATAGATCCTTTATATAACTAACAAGCTGCTACATCGTAACGGCTATTGGGTCTTGCATATTATAGTATTTATATGTACAATCGTAAACTATAGTATTTATTATAATTCATACCACAGACCAAATTCATACGTATATCACTTTTAGCAATGAAAATAATGATTATAATAAAAGTACGTCGACCACTATTTGTAATTTACAACTAATTGAAATTGGTGCTGCCATAAACATAACGTGGGATTGTTCTTAGAAGCAATACTAGAAAACTGGCTAAGTACGAGTCGGACTTGCACACGAAGGGTTCCGCACCGTTCCGTTGTATGGGAGCCCCCTTAAATATTTATTTTACTTTGTTTTCAGTATTTGCTGTTATAGCGGCAACAGAAATACATTATTTGTGAAATTTTCAACTGTCTAGCTATCATGGTTCTTGAGATACAGCCTGGCGACAGACGAACAAACGCATAGCGAAGTCTTAGTAATAGGGTCCCATTTTTACCCTTCGGATACGGAACCCTCACAAAAGATGTAATATTTTTTTAACGTAACGTTGCAGAAAAGACTTTTAAATGGGATATGTAATTTTGATAATTATCGCCTTTATCGTAATTCACAACAATACCCTTTTACTACTAGGTATATACCGGGTGTATTTGGAACGCTTGCAAAAACGAAGAGGTATGATAGTGTTGGCATAAAAAAAACCTGACATGATACAAGTGAAAAAAACGCGTTTCTTTTTTTTTTGGTTGCCTTTTTTTTTTTTTGTATAATCCGGTTTAGTAAACATAATGTTACAGTTTGATAATAATGCTTTAAAATAATCGTTTTTAAAAAAAACGGCAATGTAATTGGTTTATGGTTCACGCTGCCAGCGGACTGCATCAGCTGACAGAGTTCGCTGTTCGAGTGTTACATTGCGGGTTTGCAAAATACATAAGTCCTAACATTTTCTTAAAAAAACGTTTCTGAGATAAATGGTTGTATGAATTATATAGTATATAAATAGTATATTATTAGGGTTAAATCAAGCGTTCCAAATACACCCGGTATACTAAAACTCAGTTAGAAGAGAAGAAGCTATTGATTTCGTTTCATATGATAGTCCTGAGTCGTAAGTTGAGAACTAACGCGTTTCGTGAAATGCGTTAAAACTTAAGCTGGCACTTTATATGACTATTGGATGTTATGGTATTTGGACAAATAGAACACGTACGGGCAAATAGTGTATTTGACAACACTTTGTCAATATTATTTATTATTTAACTAGCTGCTTGCACTTGGCCCGCACAGACTTCGTTCCGTCAAAGGGAGGAATTTCTTAAAATCCGTTCTTAGCTGACCTGTACATAGCAAAAGTAATATTCCTACCAAATTTCAAGTTTAGGTCTTATAGTTCCAGAGATATCGTGATGAGTCAATCTATAGAACAGCTCCTATATATTTATGTTGTGCGGCTTGTGCCCACTAATTAGCCTAGGTATTAAAGCAGTACCAGAAGTACTTATAAAATATTTTACAGTTATATTTGTATATTATCTGTAATATTATATATTATATTATTCGTATATTGTCTGGGAATAACACTCTTTTCATCAACTTTTTTGTTCCATTGATATTTTTTTTATGTTAGTTGGATAGGCAAGCTGGCAAACGTAACACCTGATGGTAAGTGGTCGACGTCGCAAATGAACATAAACTAGTATACCTGGAACGAGCCCAGGCAACTCATTTATGTGTTGCCTATCCTGAGACATAAGATGTTAAGTCTCGGTGCCTTTCTTGCCCTTCTCTCCGAAACACAGCAAAGCTGTTTCACGGGAGAAACAAGCAAGATGGTGGTACCCATGCAGCCGGGAGCGCGGCACAGGGCTTCCCTCCCATCGGTATATTATGATGTATTAAAATCATACTACCTATATCTTATTTAGATGGTATATTAGAACAAAAAATATGACATATACGAGATAAAGAGATATCGATTCACTATACAGAAATATATCTTGTTAAGATATTCGCTCATCTGTTTGACACCGTTTAGAAACACGTAGGCTCAATTTCACGTATCGATAAATGTCTACTGTAGGTATATACGAGAATATTCAGGTGTTTATATTAAATAATTCAAGTACAAAATTCACGAATGTACATTAATATTCGTAAGTATTACTTAGGTATCTCTGAAAAATATATCATGGCACATAGTAAGAGATATAATTGCCATGCTGTTTTGCAACCGAATTGGGCCGGCACAACCGGGGTGGTACCTCTCACTCACATAACACTGGCATTAAGTGACAGCTAAGCTGTCGCGTTTAGTGCGGTTTGTGAGTTTCCGGTAGCCCATTGGGGATAGGGAAAGGAGGGTAACGCATCTGCATAACTTTTGGTTGTGCGGATGTCTATGGGCGTCGGTAGTCACCATAAGGCTCCGACTGCTCGGTTGCCTCCTTATGACATAAAAAGATATACTCTGATAAACATAAAACATTTTCAGTGTATAAATAATGGCGATATTGGCGCCCAACTGTACATCACAACCTGCTTAATACGTCTTTAATGAAAAAGCTTTGCTGTGTTTTAAAAAGAAGGACAGGTCTCGCAGTGTAAAATTACTGGTAACGACACTTCGTATCAGAATTGGCATCGTATAAATGAGTTACCTTAGCTGGTTTCAGGTAAACTCGTTTTAGTTCCTAGACGTCAGACGACGCTAATCACGAACCATCTTGTGGCACGTCTTCTAATTTGTCCACACAACTAATTTGGAGAAAAAAATAGTCCACTTATTATATATTATATACTTCATCGTCATCATCATCAGCCTCTATCCGTCCACTGTCATAGGCTTCCCTCAATGAACGCCAAGACGGCCAATCCCTTGCCACTCGCATCCAACACGGACCGGCCACCGCACGGAGATTGTCTTCCCACCTGGTCAATGGGCGACCAACACTCCGTCTACCTAAATTTAGTCGTATATTTTTGGACTGAACATACCACAAGAAAACTAATCACCATGGTTCAACCGTTTCGCTTGTCTTGATACGAAAAGGAGCTCCAAGAAAGACCTGGAATGTCCTGAAAGGAGGCGGAAATCGCACTAGGAGTTTTGCAGAACTAAAATTATGATAGTTATATCACTAGAAAATTTTAATGAAATGTGCATCGAGCATAAATCCGGATAGTGTAGTGTGGGTCGTAATATTCCGAAACTGGTCAGTGATTTGTCACCGACGTATGAGCAATTCATCCAACCAGGGATCTGTGTGTACGTCCCAATGGCCAACAGTCGGCCAATCAGAGCGCAGAACCGGCGCAGCGTCGCAGGACAAATTTGGCTGAATTTTTTTATACAAACACTAGTGTGGCACCGACAGACGTTGTCCTGTACATATTTTTTTTTGTGAATCTAAACCATTCTCGAATCCACTTGAACACATACAAAAAAAAATATCAAGATCGGTCCAGCCGTTTCGGAGGAGTTCAGTGACATACACACGCACAGAAGAAATATATATATATATATATATATAAAGATAACATATCATTACCGCTCTATTCCGGTTATATGCTCGATGAATGTATGTAGAAAGTCAAATCCAACAGCGATGCAACAAACTACAGCTTGTGACCTTTAATTGCTCAACCCAGGCCCTTGGTTCTATTCATATGTGTTGAAGGGAATCGATATGACAAATTGGAATAGTAAACCACACCATCGCTATTAAGACTCGCTGGAGCGTGAACGTCCCAAGTTTATATTCATAGCTTATGGTCAAATAAACAATAAATTTGCGGTTGATAAGGTGCTTTTGTGTTGGTCTGTCGGTACAGGTTTCGAAGTGAGATTATTATAAGTTGAGATTAACCCTGACATAGACCTCACTTGATCTAGTCAAAATCACTTACAAATGATTACACAAAAATAGTCGCTACGCACGCGAAAACAAGCATCTATACAGATAAATAAAATTGGAGTGTCTGTTTGTAATATAAAAATAACCGCTTTTTATTGAATGCATATATTGGTATATGGACACGGTACATATACCAATATAGCCTTCTTTACAATTTTTGTCTGTCTGTCCGTCTGTCTGTCTGTCTGTCTGTTTGTTCCGGCTAATCTCTGAAACGGCTGGGCCGATTTTGACAGGACTTTCATTGACAGATAGCTGATGTTATAAGGAGTAACTTAGGCTATAAAAATAATCATCATCGATCCGCGTACGGCTGTAAATCTAAGTTAACGCGGGCGAAGCTGCGGGCAATAGCTAGTTTTTAATAAGATTAAAAGTCTTGAAAAATGTAGGTGCGATATTCTATAATCCCCCCTTTTTTTTTCTTTTACGCCGGGAAATGCTCTGAGGCATCCCGCCTGGGAAGTGGGTCTCCCCAGGTGGGTATGTGGGACTCGCTGCGCCCGAAAGATGGTAAATGGACCTCTACCCACTAAAACCCGGCGAGTGCCACTAGTGCCGCCTTGGTGAGGTGCCCCGGATCTGTTAAGCTAACAGGGCACCTCGACGGCTAGTGATCAGTGCCGCAAGGGACCGACGCCACCTCCACAGAGGGGTTGTCCCGCACCACAGAACAACCCCTTCCAACGTCGGTTCTGTACAATGGGGTGAGGTTCCCACCTTCCTTGCCCCCTGATCTTTTGTCTCCTCTTCTTATAAGAGGGGTACAAAGAGCCCCCTCGGCTCAATTGCTTCGCCCAAGGTGCTGGGCTCACCTTAGGTTACTGAGCCCCACCGCCACGTCAAGGCCTGAACCATGGTGGGGTCTATAATCCTCCCCTGCTGATCTCGCCTATAGATAAAGATACTTAGTTTAGGTTTATAGAATTTTTATTCTCAAAAAAAAGACAGGTCACTTACGTGAGAATACACATTTGCAGTAATGCTCATGCAATGTAATAACATGCATGTTCTGTCCTAAACTATACCCATTACCAGTACCCATTTAACGCATTAGCTTGTTTTTTTTTAAAGTGAGTGTTCTATTATATAGTTAGCCCAATTATTTATTAATTACTTTGTGATCATACATTGAGCATGCACCAGGCATTTTCACTGGTGGCAGGGAAGCGCTGTGCCGCGCTCCCGGCTGCATGGGTACCACCATCTTGTTTCTCCCGTGAAACAGCTTTGCTTTGTTTCGGAGAGAAGGGCAAGACAGGCAGTGTAATTACTGGCACCGAGACTTAACATCTTGTGTCTCAGGATAGGCAACATATAAATAAGTTGCCTGGGCTCGTTCCAGGTATACTAGTTTATGTTCATGGGCGACGTCGACCATTTACCATCAGGTGGTACGTTTGCCAGTTTGCCTATCCAACTAACATAAAAAAATGCAAGCCTAAAAGCCTTATATATTAAATCCAATTGTAGGATGTATCATATGGCTGATAAGATGTTCTTTTTAGACAAATCATATTGTCATCATAATCCCACATGCATCTACAGATGAATGATACTCGATCCGAAACCATCCTGTAGATGAAGTTCCTTAACTCAAATAGCAAACTTTTTTCCAATTTTCCGGACTCCCCAAGGAAATTTCAGGAAACGCTTTATCAACGAATGTTTTCGCCGAATGTTGAGTCAAATTATATAATAAATGCTAAAAATACACACCCTGATATTTCTATTTGATGTTGCTGCATTGTAATATAATTACTATAGATACAAGAAAACAATGGTGTTATTTTAAATTAAAACATATATTTATAAAGTATAGTATAGGCAGTAGGTAGATTATATAGTGATTGTTATGTTATATGAACCAGGAAAAAGTACAAAACAATTTTTTATAACAAAGTTATAAGGAAAAATATAGTAGTCTTTTGATACTTTATTTTAGTGTTGTGCAACGAAATTCCTAATCTAAAGCAGATAGGAGAGGATTATTTGAATGTTAAATTCGTGAATCGTGACCTTTGCCTTCTGAAATGTCATCCTATAATCCTATCTTTAGTATGCAAGCCAATTTAATGGAATGGTTTAACTCTATAGAGCCATTTACAGGCCCAATACATGTAATGTTTTGGAAGATGGAGGCCCTACATGGGATATCCATGCAGTGGGCGATCCTAGTGATATTATGTGGTGAGGGCCGTCTTGTCGTTCATTAAGAGACATATTCCAGCGATGTACAAAAAGGCTGATAATGATGATGATGATAAATACTTGATATGTAATATAAATTATACTAGCTGGTACCCGCGACTTCGTCTGCGCAGGATAACATTTTTTTCATAAAAAGTATCCTATGTTACTTCTAATACCTCCAAGAATATGTGTACACAGTTTCATGTTGATCGGTTAAGTAGTTTTGGCGTGAAAGCGTAGCAAACAAACTTACTTTCACATTTATTATATTAGTAGGGTTTTTACACTTGTAAAAACCGAAGGAACCAAGGGTCGACCCAATAAGTTTCGGGAGTGAATCTCGCTTTAGAAAGGTCAAGCTAAAGACCTTCGGATGGATTGATGATCTCCGTCCCTTAAGTTGGAAATGACTTGTCTAGTAGACAAAAAATAGGCCAGAATAATCTTTTAGATTTTGGCGGACGAACCAGCCACTGCGGATCGTTCCGTCTTCATCATCATCAGCTCTTACAGCCTCGTCTTCCACACAGGCAGATAATGAAAATAGCGAACCCATTAAAATTAAAACTATACATAAATCCGCACACAATCAATTACAAAACTTTTCCATTTCAATTATTATTACAATTTTGAGCCCGTATTCATAAAAATAGTTGAAGTACGCCCGTAGTTCAGCCAGTTTTGAACAAAGGACCACGTTTAAGATCTTTGTTAAACGAACCGATTCCTCAAATCGTCGAGTACATCCGTGCAATACAAACTAGTTCAGTACTAACTTGTGAATACGAGGGCGGTGGAGTGTGATATGCCTTACGTGGCCTTGTGATTAAAGGACAAAAGGAAAACGTGTTGAAGTGGCTAAGGAAATGGTGAAAGGGTCTAACGGACAGATACATGGTAGCATCTGGAAATTTATACGAGAAGTTTTCAGTGTATTTTGATAGATGCGCGCTTTTTAATATGATGCGAAGTAGTATTGCTGTGCAAATCGTAAGACAATGGCAGATGATTATTAAGGAATAAGGACTAGGTAATATATGTATGTATGTATGCTATGTGTGTATGTATGTTTAACGACATCACTCGCACCAAGTGAGGTCGTTAAACTCCGACATCGTTAGATCCATTATGAAAGTTGGCACATCTTGTGTTTTTTCATGAAAAAGGTTTTAGGGTATCTTTTCTTTGAAACTCGTCCAAATCTGCCATGAAATTGGCCATAAGAATAAAAATATCTACGATTGCAAAAAAGTCTGTGCGTGCATTTCTTATTTTATTTCTTAAAATAAAGAGATATTGTTTCTTAGTCTGGATGTAGAAGTTTAATCTTCGAAACTTTTTAACCGACTAAAAAATCATTCAACCAATTTGCCACGTCACTGAGTGACAGGCTATATTTTATGTATAGTCCGAATATGACTATACATGTAAGTCTCTCTACTACATCACTAGTAATATAAGGATATGGCGAGGGCAAGAAGTATTTTAGAGATTTTTTTAAAATAATTGCAGGATTGTGGAAAACAGTTAAACTAATTTGCTAATTTTGCTACGTTTCGGCTTTATTTATGCCTTCATCAGGCATCTAAAACATACACACTAATGATTACCGTCGATACAAAAACAATCCTGCAAATATTTAAAAAATTATTTATACAACATGGATGCTAATTTAATTAATAATTTTAGAGAAAGTTCATTATGTTCGTGAAGACTTCAGGCTGCCATTGATCTAGTTCTAGACTATTCTTGTCCTTGGTATTTTATGCTTAGTGTTCTTAAAGTATGGCTCTCGTATGACGTGACATGTCTAAGGACACCAGATATTGGAGCGAATAAGATTTATAATGTTTATCATATTGTTGTATGTTATATGTACTGGGAGTTGCTGTAGGTGCCAAAAGCTTGAAATCTTTGAGTCTTATTTCTTAATAACAAGTGTTAGTAGATATATAATAATAATATCTATGGACGCTTTCATACATAGGTATATGTAACAATTTCTTTCTTTGGTTTTACCATTTGCTACAATTGACGGCCATCCATCGTCCACATGATACAAAGTAAGCTTTTCTTACATTTAGAATACCAAAGTATATAATTATGCTAGGGATGTATGTTCTGAAATATATTTCAGTTATCGAATTTTCAGTTATCAAAATTTAATTCAAACCCGATATTGTATTATTAAATATGATATTTGGATAAATGGTTAGATTTCTTTCATCGTTTCTTTCATTTTCTTTTTTTGTATCTGAAGTCTACATGGCCTGATGATTGCGATGGGACATACCACGATATGATATGATGATGGATTCCACTGGTTCCTTGGTTTTATAGGTTCGAGTTTATGGCGCGTGTTACGGTGAGTGCAGTCATTTTGACGTTAAACTGAGTTCCGCTGTCATTAAACGTGAGGCACTTTAAGCCTCCGTTAAGGTCGTTTAATTCTGATGTTATGTTACTTTTTAATTTTTATTATTAATATATAAAATTAAACCTATTAAAATAGAATTAATTTAATGATTTTTTTTAATGTTCAGGTTAAAATAGGTTTTGTGTTTTTTCCATGTCGCGGTCGTCCACAAAAAACTCTGTATTCTCACAGCAACGAAAACTACGCGGGTATAACCGCGGTACGCTGCTATATACATAAATTATGCTTATACATAAAATAACCATGTTAAAGTGTTGCCATATAAATAATATTAAAACTTTATTTCACCAAAATATATATGCTCCTTTTTACAACGTAGTTTATGTCTTTTGTTTGTATTCGAGAAACGTAAAGTCTTCATCGATAAACGGTTAACACATTCCAGTCGTGTACAACACTACGAGTCGTGGTACCAGTTTGGAAATGTCAACATTAGTGATGGGCAACATCTTGCTTATCGTCTTTTGTACATTACTGCTAACTAGTATTGAGTTGTATTAGTATTCTACAGTTTTAGAACAAAACATAACTATATAAACTAGCAGACTTGTTTTGGTACACATTATGTTAAAGACATACAGACAAACATGTTGAACGAACACAGCATACAGTTTAATATTTGAAAGGCCGGTAACGCACCTGCTAATGATGTAATCAGGTGTCTATGGATGTTTCTTATCACTTACCACCAGGTGCAACGACTGTCCGTTTGCCCCTCTTCTATAAACAAAATACTAGTCTCTAGTCTAGTAGTCTCCCCGTGATCATGCGATTGAAACATTGCCGAAATATCGGGACCTCAATAAATCTTTGAACGCGGTAATTACCCCTAACAATAATAATATAAATATGAAAATACCTAGATCCAGCAATGAGATAGATGGACAAAGACTGATGAAATCGAAATCACCTGTATATACCAAGGCCTTGGTTAACTTTGTTGGTATATACATTACAGTATATACATTGTAACATATTCAGTTGTATGTAATTATAATATTATGGAAATATTTCCAATTACATTGTGATATGCTGTCGCGTAAAATAGGTTTTTTTTAGGTTCTTGTTAGTGATTCGAATTGTGTTTTTTTTATGTTAGTTGGATAGGCAAACTGGCAAACGTACCACCTGATGGAAAGTGGTCAACGTCGCCCATGAACATAAACTAGTATACCTGGAACGTGCCGAGGCAACTTATTTATGTGTTGCCTATCCTGAGACATAAGATGTTAAGTCTCGGTGACAGTAATTACACTGAAGGGCAAGACAGGCGCCCTTCTCTCCGAAACACAGCAAAGCTGTTTCACGGGAGAAACAAGCAAGATGGTGGTACCCATGCAGCCGGGAGCGCGGCACAGCGCTTCCCTCCCACCGGTGGGAGGGAAGTCCACCCAATCGAAACCATTATTAAATATAATAAACGAAAGACATAAAATTGCATCAAAGGGTGGACAAAAAAAAAACTTTTAATTAAATTTATTTACAGAGATTAAGTGAAAAGAAATCAATCAGAATCTAGCTCTTCAATTCCGCTCATCTCTGCATTTCTGTCCGAGTGCGCGTCGTATGCCCGTACTCAAATGAACTCGCTTGATCACTTTACTTGCATTTTACAGTGTTTGCAAAAAGGTAGCGCACATTCACGAGTCACACTTATATTTCCTTCAGGTTCTCACGACGGAGCACACTAATAATGTCAAGATGGTCACCTTGGCGTCCTTATTTTCTTTAATAATTTTGGCATGGCTCCAGGGCCTTTGCGGCAACAATCAAATAAAAAAATGTTAATGTATGGGTTTAAAAACGAATTAAGACTTCATTTTTTCACACACACAGAAAAAATATTATATATAAAGATTATTAATATCTAATATTTATTAATAATATTAATGCTAAAGAGTTTTAATCCGTTTATCTCCGAAACTACCAGAAGAATTTGGATTATGTATTTGATGGCACGTTTATAGGTGTAGGTTTAGGTTTGAAATTAAAGATTTTCCCATTTTGAACGGGTGAAAATGCGGGGAACAGCTTGTGTAGTGTCACTGAAATCTAAAGAATAAATATATATATAATTTTTTTTTTTGAAACTATGTAGCACTTAATATGAATATCCTGAAAGCTTACAATTAAAGGGATGTGAGGTCATCCTTACTAATATTATAAATGTGAAAGCGCGGATGTTTGTTACGCTTTCATGCGAAAACTACTCAACCGATCATCATGAAACATTGTACACATATTCTTGGAGGTATTACAAGTAACATAGGATACTTTTTATAAAAAAAAAAACTAAAATCTTATAATTTTTTTAGTTTTATCATTCTCTTATTTTAGAAGTTACAGAGGGGGGAACACACACATTTCCACTTTGGAAGTGTCTGTCGCGCAATCTATTCAGTTTAGAATAAAATGGTATTAGAAACCACAATATCATTTTTGAAGACCTATCCATAGATTACACGGATGAGTTTGATGAAAAAAAAAATTGAGTTTTAGTTCTAAGTATGGGGACCCCCAAAATTTATTGTTTTTTTTTTCTACTTTTGTGTCAAAATCTTAATGCGGTTCACACTTACCAAGTTTCAACAGTATAGCCCTTATAGTTTCGGAAGAAAGTGGCTGTGACATACGGACGGACAGACAGACAGACAGACAGACATGACGAATCTATAAGGGTTCCATTTTTTGCATTTTGGCTACGGAACCCTAAAAAGGAATATACTCGGAAGATTGAAAGTCATTAGTAAAGAGATGAGCAATATTTGGTTTTTCATAAAAGTCTATATTTAGCAGGTAAGCTGAGGTAATTCCTTTTCATTATTACTGATTTAAAATTTTACTAAGATTCTTATGGCGGATGATTTGAACGAAACCATGGCCGACTTGTTCTCTATATTTACCTAAAGTTCTATTGATCGGTGTGATAGTAATGATATAAATTTATTATTATTTATTTTCGTTTATAAGAACACCAAAAGTGAAAAATTCATAGTTTGCTAAGTACAAAAAAGTTTGTAAATCTGTTATATTTAAGAAATACGTCACTTATAAAGTGAAGACAAAGTTGTTAATCTATGACGTATTTTATAAGAAAGACGTCCTAGTTTGACAACTTTTTATGATATGGTATTTAGAGCTAAAAATTACTGTAAGTCACAATCAGCGAGTAAGTGAATCAAAATCTTGAAATAACATTGCAGTGTCATGAGTATAATTGATATAAATTCTCAACCTAAATGGACAGGCCATTCGAGATATTTTTAGAGTTCATTACGAAAGTTTTGAGCTAAAATCTTCTTATATAGTTCTTATATAGTAGTAGCAACTAAAGATTTTTTATTTATTTAAGTAATAGTATTAATTCAATATTTATAATTATTTAGGAGTATGGTATTCAGTATTGAATATCGCTTTTTGAAAGGACTGGCGTAGTGTATCTCTTGATAGAGACGCATGAAAAGAGAGAGGTAAAAAGGGCCTTTGGACAGTATATGCTAGAAAAAAGAGTGTTATGTATTTTTTAGTATATTTTAACGAGTTTTTAAAAGAAATTTGGTGGGGGGGGGGTACTCACGCATTTCTATTATTTATAAAATAGTAAAAGTATAGGCATTCCTCATATGTATAAGTTTTTTTATTAAACAAATGTAGACACTGAAAATAATATAAGTATTTTAAAAGTTAATAAAATACGGATATGAATAAGCTATTTAATTTTCATGTCGTTAAGCTTTTGATAGAGCGGTAAAGAGCGTAACGACACAGAAGAAGAAGATCGTGGTCTTAACTAATGATGTCTAAAATATTGTAGGGGTTCACAAACACCGATGTTGCTAAAGTATTTATAGCATGACCAAAAAAAAAAAAAGCCCTCGCCATATTGTGGAAAATTTCGGAACTAATTTCTGTATAGACTACACTATGTGTTAAGGTATAAAAGATACAGTGGCGACACCACGCAGGGTTTATATATTTCTGGTCAGGCTATACCTATTAATACAAGCTGAAGTCTTAATAATATCCGAAATAATCCGAAATCTATAAACGCAGGAAAACTAAACATATTGAAATAATAATGCAACAGTAAGCCGGAAATTGTTTTGGAATCCAATAGATATTCGATTCTATAGATAATACTAGCTGTTGCCCGCAGCTTCGCCCGCGTTAAGTTTTAAAATTTGAGGGGTTGACCACCCTTATCACTTAGGGGTATGAAAAATAGATAGTAACCGATTCTCAGACCTACTGAATACGCATAAAAAATTTGGTAAAAATCGGTAAAGTCGTTTCGAAGGAGTACGGTAACTAACATTGTGACATGGAAATTTTATATATAAGAGATAAGATTTATAACAAATATTTAATTTTAAAATATTGTACCTACATTTATCAAGTATATTTTTTGTGTTCGTTGAGACAGACCTAGGTATGTCTAGTTGACGGTAATAGGGTAATATGATGAAATATCATCATTCTATAAAAAAAAAAAAAAAAAGGTAAGTCACACGTGGTTCGAGATCTTCAACCACTCTATTTATAACAGGTTACAAAATCATAATATTCTTCAGATATTGTTCGGCATCGAATACACCTTATTCCATATCGTTATCTTTTCTTTTTCTTTGATAATTATATTTTCTTACTGGAGTAGATCCATAAACACATACGAAAAGACTTATTTCCATTTCTCTTCAGATATTTCGAAATGAAAAGGAATAAATACTTTGATAAAACCACACGTAGTCTCGGTTCCAGTTACCGCAAAGCTGTGAAGTTCTCATTCATATATATTAATAGCTAGCTAACGTTTCCCCACCATGGTTTAGGCCTTGACGTGGCGGTGGGGCTCAGTAGCCTAGGGTGTGCCCAGCACCTTGGGCGAAGCCTATTGAGCGGAGGGGGCTCTTTGTACCCCTCTTATAAGAAGACGGGACAAAAGAGCAGGGGGCAAGGGGTGAGGATGGGAACCTCACCCTATTGTACTGTCCAGACGTTGGGAGGGGTTGTTCTATGGTGCGGGACAACCCCTCTGTGGAGGTGGCGTCAGCCCCTTGCGGGACTGACTAGCCGTCGAGGTGCCATGTTTGTTTACTAGATCCGGGGCACCTCACCGGGTTTTAGTGCGTAGAGCTGTGTCCACTTATCAGCTGTCGGGCGCAGCGAGTCCCACATACCCGCGTGGGGAGACGCACTTCCCCGCGGGATGCCTCAGAGCATTTCCGGGCGTTAAAGAAAAAAAAAAAAGCTAGCTAATGTTTATAGCTTCCTAATATTCCTAAATTTCCTGCGATAATCACAATAAAAATACAAGGAACAAACATAAACTTGTGCCATATTTTAGGCTACATAAGGTCAGTAATTCTTTTATGGGTCAATGTATACGTTTCTACAATAGGATCCCAGAAAACGTTCAAAACCTATCAATAAATAAATTTAAAAAAACCGTTAAAGAACGTTTGTGTAAAGGATACTACAAAATAAAAGAATTTGTTGAAGATACCACACCTTGGGAATAAGGCGTTTCCTACGAGGCTTCTATGTATATATATATATATATATATATATATATATTTGATAATCTATGGACGCTTTCACACCACGTCAATCTGGTCGCTACTTTGACGTACAACATTGAATAAAAATATTTTTATTTTATTGTATTTTAACATTTTAGTTCCGTGGCTTTGAAACGATTTAGAATCTATCCTTTTGTTCTTTTACATATAGGTAATATTTATACCCCTTAGTCACGGCATCACGTCGTCCTATCTAAGAGATCGATCTCTTATATCCTGATGATTCATGACTGCTCGGTGCACTAAAATTTTCAAATGTTTGTTTCCAAATTTCACTGTGCAACTGATCTAAGTAACGCCCCTTGCTCATCGTTGAAGAATAACATTGGGATGCATAGGAGCATGCATAACGAGATTAAAATTCCAAGGGCGTGTGAATTCTGGTTTAACGCATGTGAACTATGGCACACCGTTTGTATTGATGTTGTTGTATGAATAACATGAATAAAACACAAAAAACAACAAAATAAAAAGCGTATATGTAAAAATAAAATAAAAAGGTGGCCATCATACACGCCCCGCAGATGTGGAGTATCGGTATTTAAAATATTATTATTAAAAAAATATAACAAAGTATAGAATAAAATAAAGATGGCGTACCAATTGACGTTTCTTAAACAAAAACAAACTTCGACCCTTTGGCTCGAACAAACATTGAAGACGACCAAAGCATGACATGTACATAACGTATGAAGTTATATGACGCGCCCGTCGCGTGCACAACCCCGACCGGCCTACCCCTCGGGACGCGGTTCATTATGACGATTGAACTATAAACTAATTCCTTATAGTGTTGACGGTGTTTTTTTCAATTTCATTGTTCGAGACTATGGAGCGTATAACCGAAGCCGTAATGTTATGTATGAAAACAAATTCCGCCAAATTTGTGCTGCGACGCTGTGCCGGTTCTACGCTCTGATTGGCCGACTATATATACCATTGATTGATGATTGGCATATCTGTATGTATATATCACTGGTTAGTTTTAATTACTACATATTACGTACATCTTGGCAAAAAATAGTATGGAAAAAATGAGGGCGCCACTCTCACTTAAGTTTCATCTTAATATGGGAAATAAGTAAGATAATTCAATAAAATCCTTAAAAATGAATGTGAAACCTTAGAATAATTACACTATAGAAGGTCAGTCTTCATACAAGTGCGCTGTCAAAAATGAAGCACTAAATTGATTCAATGTTGCCAGTAGTGGTGAAGTTTTCCAGAAAACGGGAAATGATTCGGTCGCTGATAACAATTTGTTATAGCATTAACATTTAATACATAAATAGCTAGGTGGGCATATCTATTTATGTATTAATTTATAACAACTTTACTTAACCATGTATACACAAGATATATTATTATTTATTATGTACAATTATAATAAAATAAAAAAAAACAAGAATGTTTATTCATATGATACGAAGAAAATATAACAGTAGGTAATTAGTAAAATATACATTTTTATAATTATTTTTTATTGGCATGAAACACAGTTGTAATGTAAAGTTGTTATACATATTACTGTTTAAACTTGTAACTTGTAATATAAACGCGAAAGTTGTATGGAAGTATGAATATTTGTTACTGTTTGTATTTGATATCGTTAAATCACACAAACACATTAATACGAGAACGTGTCACGTACCTACGTAAATATCAGTAGCAACTGTTTTAAATTTATTCAGTGGGGGAAAATAATCAGTAAAAATATTTTCACAATCGGGCAATACTGAGCATTGAAAAAAATTGTATTTATTTAAACCTAATTAATTACAAGATACTACGAAATATTGAAAGATTTCCAGTGAAAAGAACATCACTTTTCACTTATTTTGTTATTCAGATGTATTGTCATACAATTTAACTGCACAAATCGTCATAATTATTTATTTTACGGAGACACGTTTGGTGCGGTTTGACATAGAATACTGCGGAACTTCCCGGCGCTTGGTGCAAAAATGGCTCCATGTGAGTTGCTTCAAAATGGCCGCGCGGACTAGGTTTCTATAGTGTAATTATTCTAAGGTGAATGTGAAACACTAAACTTTACTCAAAGTCTAGTATTTGTCGGCCAAGTATTGTCAACATCATAGGTTTCCATTTAGTGAAATATTTAGTTCCACTTGTCACCACGTCATACTTTTTTCGCCAAGCTGTAAATAATATATGTATGACTGGTTAGTTTAATTACTATTTTAATAGTAATTAAACTAACCAGTGACAAATCACTGAACAGTTTCTTTTGTATGTTTTTTACTATACAGAAGGCTAAAGGCCATGCGGAAATTGCGGTAAATTTTCAAAATGAGCGTTTATTTGGCATCTCATATTTAAAATTACTGTAATTATTAATGTTGTTTAGTATACAACAATATCTGACAGAAATGGAATTTTGGAATCAGCACATATAAAAAAGTGCTGTGTGAAATATCAAAAGTCTAGAACCTTAGATTAAAAATAGGTCTTCTTTAGTCTATGTCTAGAACGTTAGATCGACACAATACGTAGATAATAGTTCATTTGTATCTAGTTTGTATCACGTTCATTAGGAATCTTCTCATTACCACAGAGTATCTTGACAATCACAGACCTATATACAGCCTAACGAGACTACGCTTACACATTTCATTGCAGATCTACCGTCAATAGGAACGTCAAAGGCAGATTGGTTTGTTGAATTAGCCTTTGTGAGGTCAGTGTCCTTTTGACATCTCTCAAGGTTATGGATTAGGAAGCACCGCCACTCCTTCATGCTATACGTAATTATTGGCTCATTGGCAATCTAACGTCGTCTTGCTAGCAGTGTAAATTGTATTTTCATTTTTTTTCGGAATGATCTATTCTATTGGCCATAAGGCCCTAATGCCATATCGGATTACTGAGAGCCGATTTGGTTCACTTAAGATTGATTATTATTAGGGTGTTGCCCCACCGCCAACCGGGAAGTCTACGACCCCACGACCTCCTGGCGTCGGGTTGGACTTGTATTCTCAGTACCTAGATGTGATTACCTCTTATGTCCAGCGGTCGACGAAAGAAGACGAATGATATTGATAATGAAATATTATCTATTTAGGTAATATGTGACCGTCAACTTTTTTGTTGGGAAAATATTAAATTACTACGCACACTTGTTAGGGCGAGTCACCGGGACTGGCGGGGTAGTGGGCGTCACGACGACTTGTAAAAACACTAGATAGCATTCAAGTTTTGGGATAAATTTGAATAAAAAAATAAGACTTGAGATTTAAAAAAATAGTATCTCTGTAGTATTGAAAATTAAATATTTTCATATAAAAATGATGTTCAAACTTACATAATAGGTTAGGTTTAAAGAACTTTATTTCTCAAAAAAGACATTACATGTCACTTATAATATGAAAACAATTTAAATTTTAGTTTTTCTTAAGTGAGCCATCTGCTCATTTACTGTACCGATTGGGCTAAAGGCCATTAGGCCGAAAAGTCTAGCCCTTCTGAAAAAAAAATTGCTTATTCCACCACCGGACATCGCGGAAAATCTCGAAATTTCACCCACACCATCTCGATGTCTGGAAATCCACAACATCTCGATTTTTACGGCATTTCCTGCCTCGCACGACTAGTATATGGAATCAGTTGCCTCCTACGGTGTTTCCGAACCGATACGACTTAGGGACCTTCAAGAAAAGAGCATACTCATATCTGAAAGGCCGGCAAGCGGCAACACACCTGCTAATCCATTGGTGTAGCGGGTGTCTGTGGATGTCGCTCTTCACCTACCATCAGGTGAACCGACTATCCGTTTGCCCCCTCTACTATATAAAAAAAAAAAACTTCATGCTTATTACTAAAACATTAGCCATATCACAAATCCTATTTTCAAGTATCCTTGTAACTCATTTATTCAAAAGCTATTTGTAATTATATATTCACTTAACTTTGTTTTGAACGCGTTAGTTAAGTGTACATTTTTTATGTTCTTTAGCAACTTATTATACAGTTGTACTCCTTCAAAAGTAATCATTTTTTCCCACGATTTTTATTAGTAAATTATTCGTTTAATTTTTTATTTTAGCCTGTTTTCAGGATGTTTTATGATCAAGTAAAGAACATCTTATCGTGTAACCAATTAGCACATCCTTTAGGCAATATCTTTAGGCGTCTCTGATATTTTTTGTGAGACCGTTATTTACATAAAGTTAATATACCTACCACTAGGTATATTAACTTTATTAACCAAAAAGTAATTAATAATATCTAAGTATCTTAGATTTTTATTATTTTTTTGAAATTTGATTTGACAAACCCCGTTTTCCCGTTCCGCCTACGGTGAGTGGTCGCCATAAACGCTATGCAACTGTTGTATAATAAGGTGTATTAAAATACGAACGTGGGCTTATAGTATGTCATCACATGGGTGTTGTAATACATAATTATCAACAGTTGCATGCAAGAATTTATCTACATTCATTGAAAGAATTATTATTGTAGTAATTAATTATTAATTAACATGCGCTCTGGTAGTGAAATTCATATAGATACCACGCATCGAGCGGTAAGAATGTGGCTGTCTGTTGAGTAAACTCATTACGCAGACGGGATCGAAAAAAAACCAAGGAGTGCTATTTTCAATCCAGTACAACATTATAATCACCATAACTAATTAACATAGATACACTTATCAAGAACACACTTAAGTTACACACTCCATTTGGATGGTTTAATGGTTATTAGGACATTGGGACATATTGGCTAACTGTTTCAGAATCTTTTAAAGAGGATTTACTCCCAGTAGTAAAAAAAAACTAATTATATGTTAAAAACTAGATGATGTTAATCTTTGAGGATGTCAATTTCGCCAAACCGTAAAGGCCTATAATAAGCAAACTATATTTAGATAATGCCCTCCTCCCTTGAAATCGAGAAGGAGAGGTAGTAGTTTAGTAAGAAGTAGTGCCATACTGCATTGCAGCCGAACTGGGCCGGCACGACCGGGGTGGTACCTCTCGCTCACATAAATCCGGCGTCAAGTGACAGCTAAGCTGTCGCGTTTCGTGCGGTTTATGAGTTTCCGGTGGCCCATTGGGGGGATAGGGAAAAGGAAGGCGGCCTCTGGTTGTGCGGATGTGTAAGGGCGTCGGTGCCGTGAGGCTCCGACTGCTCGTTTGCCCCCTGATGACGACAAAAAAAGGAGACTTGTACCCGGGAAACTCAAATAATAGGCGCTCCTTCTATGTGCATAAACTTTGTATAAGAAGACTCATTTCTTATTGACTATAAAACTATTGTCGTTAAAATATGATGAGATCACTAGTTTCTCTAGAACTTAATAAAGTTATAGAAGAAGAAAAAGCTGGTATGATTATAAAGATCTATAATCATACGCTATCATATCTTTAGCGTCTAGTACTTAAATAAAATAATCGTAGGTCGTAGAATTAAATAAAATAGTATTTACGCGTTCTATTTTTAAATATAGCGTAGAATACGTGAACTAAATGTCATCAATGATATCAAGATTAAACATTAAACGCTTAGCTTGATTACAAAATAATAAAGACTGTCGCACACCAAGGTAATAAAAGATTTTATACATTTTCGTGAAGATATAGCGACTACAATACTTTCATATGAACGATCCAAAATATTATAAAGGAATGGTGGATTGTGGCAGTTCATTAACATTTACATTCCTAGCATTTCGTATACTTGACACTTGACAGTGACTTTGGTTATGGGTGGACCATAGACTTAGAATATACTAAATAGACCAACTGACAGCCCGAAAATGCGTGACGATTTTTGAAAAGTCAATGTGTGCAGAGGACACGCACACATTGACACACAGTGATGTATCTTTTACTATCGATACTCGATAGTAAAGCCAGTTCGAGTAAATTGTAAACATTGTTGTTTGGGGTGAATTTTCCAATGGTAAGATATGTTATGGTTTATATAAGGGTACTTAATATACACATTACCAAGTCAACATAATTATTCCTCAGTGATGATGATGATTATGAAGGAGGGTAAACTACATAATATTCCTCAGGTCAAAGTTATCCGCCGATTGCAAAAGCAGCCCTTAAATTATTTAGATAAAAGGTAAATAAATATTGAAATAAAACAACACATAGTATATTATTTATTCTCAAATGAAATATCATAATACTCTTACACACTCATACTTACCTACTATTTATATAAAATAATGACTTTTATTATGTATGTATTATTTGTTTCAAATGATTTTAACAAAAGGAAAATAATAAGATTTGGGAACGAATCGATCAATATTCAATGGACGCTTGATCCATGACTTACTTCACAAGATTTACACAACCTAAGTATATGCGCAGTTATTATTTTAACGGTTACTTTAAAATTATACTCTTACAAACGTAAAACAAGTAATTTAATTAAAATTAAAAAAAAAATGGGTAGATGCTACTGTCCTTTAAACAAAATAATCTTATTCTGGTGGTTCCTTACAGTCTCCTTATTCAAATTAAGTAGCTTACATTCGTATTTGAGCCGAATATCGAACAGATGTCTATAATACTTCATTATTAAGTATCTGTGCCCACTTAAAACTTATTGGTCCATATTGTGGTTCGTCAAGCACAAAAACAAGTCGGAAATATCTTCCGATATTAGAAACGTCGCTTTGCAAATTGTTTTGTTGGGATCCCAACCAACACGCCCAGTTAATATCAGCCATTTTCCTCTAATTATAGGATCTTGAGGGAATCTGTAAAACAAAATGATTAAGATTCATCGCTAACAAGCAAACAGTCGGAGAGGAGTGAGGACATTAGTACGGGAGCGGATTTGACAGCGAGTGCCGGAGATTGGTGGCGCTGCAGTGTCAATTCAAAAACTTGTGTTAGGATTGGCAAGAATATGGGCTGGACGGCCGAGGTGTAGGGATGTTTGTATTACGTTATAGACACACCCGACTACAGCCTTTAATAAGCGAGGTCTTGTTCGTAGAGGGGCGATTTATATCTGCGACCTCAAGGAGGACGGAAGTCTGGCCAAATCACTATCGGCCATGTTAAGTTTGTTCATTAATGTTGGGCCAACCTCTATGTATGTGTGAGGTTCGTGTATGTGTATGCATGTGCAGTGTGGGTAAGGACGGAGGTGCTTTATGCATGCACATGCACACGCACCTACACATTACTTCTGGACCTAAGATTGTTATTGTTTTATCAGAATGTAATAAAATGGTTATTATTATTATTTGAAACGCATTTCATTTCTGATATTCCTGTTACATATTAAAAACCTTGCTCTTGAGTCACTCTACATTATATCGAAAGCTGTTTTATTTTTTGTTGTTTTTAGATTAGTTTCAAATTAATGATATTATAAACCAATAAGCATGTCGATAAATTTGAATCAAGCACTAGAGTATATGTATAAAATATTGGTGAAAATTAATCTTGAAATATAGTGTAAATTAAGAACGATTGTATCTTTAATTACGCAAAATATGAAAGTAAATAGGACGCTTGCCATTATTTTATTTGAAATAGAGAAGTAAAGATAGAATATAGCAAAAAATAAACACATCTTAGCAATTAGGACATGAAGATGAATTACCTGTGAAATGTATAATTTTCACGATTGTTTCTATGATTCACATTATACCGCTCCGTATATTTTTTTTCATCTTTTTACATGCAATAGTATTTATTGCAAATATATCTGGAACAACGAAATAAATTGCAAATACTGAGAGGCTCTTTTAACGCTTGGTGACTTTGGCTGACCTGTCAAATAAAAGTGGTTACACTTGACATTAGATTGCTCTCTCTTTTCATCTTGTTATAATTCCGTAAGGACTGTCTTCTCTTTCCAACTCTTTATTGGTCTATTATATTATATGTTTATGGGGTGGACGATAGCGTGATATGCGTGACAATAGATAAAGTTGATCCATATTAGTGTTGAGAAAACATTCGAAAACAGTATTTTATTTTATTCGAATGTTTTGCTACAATCAAATAGTATATAGTATAATGACAATAATAGTAAGTATAGTAGAAAATTGTTTATGATACAAAAAATAACACAATTTGGTATAGACACGCCTGAGAGTATGTCTGACGTGACAATTCTGAAACCAACCTGGGTTTCAGAATTGTCACGTCAGACATACAGCGATCGCGGCTGCGGATCCCGCCAAGTACAGTTTTATTTCATGCGGTACAGTTGCACCACCACCATCACCACTTACTTTATTTATGTGATTAGGAATGAAATTATTACTTCTAATCATTTGTATTAAAATGGTGTTATTGATGATAAATATTTTATCCCTCGCCACTGCAGGGAGATCGTAACCCCATCACCTACCCTTCATCATTATGCTCTGTGCCGCGCTCTCGGCAGCATCGGTACCTCCATCTTACTTGTTTCTCCCGTGAAATAGATTTGCTGTTTTTCGGAGAGAAGGGAGAAGGAAAGGCAGTGTAATTACTGGCACCGAGATTTAGCATCTTTTCAGCATGGTCAACACGTAAATGAATAGTTCTAAAGTAGTAAACTAGTTTATGTTCATGGGCGACGTCGACCACTTACCGTCAGGTGGTACGTCTGCCTTACCTATCCAACTTAAAAAAAAATAGTTTTAAGGTTTTACCATATTAAAATGTGTCAGCGATATAGTGAAAGCTTATATTACAATATGCGACAGCCTTAAAGGAAAACAAGTAACAGGTATCATAACAAGAATTTTCTATTTTAGTCTAGACTATTTCTAAATATAGAAAGGACTGTCTAGTCAACTTTAAAGTTCGTATACAAAGTATAAGTCTTAAACTTTAATATTGAGTCTATATAAATATGACACTCGATTTTAATGAGAAAATATGATGAAACTTGAATTGTTTATTATCATTTATTGTTATTCTTCACATATATGATCTTTATAATGATCCCTTATGATCGTCGTAGCAGCTAAATTTATAATGAGGGTTTGCGATGCGCCCACGTCAGAGACGATACCCCCAAGAAACTCTCCTGGATTTCTATCATTCTTTTAGTTGTGATTATTATTTCACAAAAGTCATTTAAATCTAAATCTAGACCAATTCATTTCCAAGCGTTTTTGTCATTTATTGATTGATTGTCATGATTTGAGCTGGGCACATGCTCGGGGGCACATGTTCGTGGGCACATGTTCGTGGGCACATGTTCGTGGGCACATGTTCCTGGGCACATGTTCGTGGGCACATGTTCGTGGGCACATGTTCGTGGGCACATGTTCGTGGGCACATGTTAGTGGGCACATGTTCGTGGACACATGCTCGTGGGCACATGCTCGTGGGCGAATGCTCGTATAATACCGAGATACTAATCTTTACTAATATTATACAGCTGAAGAGTTTGTTTGTTTGTTTGAACGCGCTAATCTCAGGAACTACTGGTCCGATTTAAAAAAATCTTTCAGTGTTAGATAGCCCATTTATCGAGGAAGGCTATAGGCTATATAACATCACGCGGTGACATATAGAAGTTGAGTAACGCGAGCGAAGATGCAGGCAAGAGCTAGTAATTATATAAAGCTTTTGTGTGGAAGTAAATAAGATATTTTTATCCTCCCGTTTCTCAAAGCTATTCATCTTGCTTTTCATGAAAGAAATTATGTTGAGATACGTTTCAGATACAGAATGGTATTCTTAAGTCCCTTTTATTACACACAAAACGTATTCCAATTTCTCAGCGCTTTGGTTTTAAATTATGCTATCATTTAGCTCTCAGAGATTTTAACAAAGTATTTATTTTATTCGTGACGTATCTAAATGTAAATCTTGCGATTCGTATTGTAATCATCCACTTCCTATTTTGTCATGATTTTGCATCTTTACATCATCTAATAAGTGATAAACATTACTTCCAATGAAGATTTATTTTAATGACTTGAATTAACATGGATTTTTTACCTTAAAAATATTTTCGTAGGATGCGAGTGGAAAAGAATCGATAGTCTTATATTCAAGATGTTTTCCTTTTTATTGAATGCTCTGAGGCATCCCGCTGGAAGTAGGTCTCCCTAAGCGGGTATGTGGGACCCGCTGCGCCCGAAAGCTCGTAAGGGGGACTCATCTCTACCCACTAAAACCCAGTGAGTGTCACGAATGCCACCTTTGGTGAGGTGCCCCGGATCTGTGACGAAACAGGACACCTCGACGGCTAGTCAGTCGCTCAAGGGACGGACGCCAGCTCCACAGAGACAGAACAAGCCCTCCCAACGTTGGGACAGTACAATGGGTTAGGTTCCCATCCTCGCCCCTTGTCCCCCTGCTCTTTCGTCCCCTTTTCATTAAAGAGGGGTACAAAGAGCAGCTCCCTCGCCTCAATTTGCTTCGCCCAAAGTGCTCGGCTCACCCTAGGCTACCGAGTCCCACCGCCACGACAAGGCTTGACAATTATGGGGATAGCTGTCTAAACAGGGATTAATAAGCATTATATCCTTTCGAAATTGCTTGTGAATCGATACATCCATCCCATGTACGACCAGGGAGGTTAGTAGTTGACGGGGTGTTAGGTTGCATGCCAGGTGTTCCCATGTCCCTGTCGAATAGCAGAGAGGAGGAACATCGTTGGGTTTTAGTGGGTGCGAGTCAGGCTTCTCCGGGCCCGGTGGTATGCAAAAGGCATTTTCCAACTTAAAAAAAGGAAGGTTAATAGGTAATTATTCCTTATATAAAAGTACTCTGTGGGGAGTAGTCCCTACTCCGTGCTTTGTAATTTCTCGCTTGATCAATGTTGGTTTATCATAAATCCTTTTGTAAGCGTCATGAGACAATTAACGATGACAAATGACGATTAATGACTGACGAAGTTGTCTTCTGAAAAGTCCATAAAACTATTTGATATTAATCCTGTTAGCGTAATGAATTTATTCAATCAATGTTAAAGGTGTTTGCTGAGAAAATAAAGATGACCTAAATTAAAATTCTCTTAATAACTCAGGAAGAAAATGCCTCTACATTATGTGTAAAACGTCGATTTCTATTACAAAACAAAATGTAGGCACATATACAAAAATTAAGAGGGTTTTCTAAATATCATCATCATCATCAGCCTCTATCCGTCCACTGCTGAACATAGGCCAAAGAACGCTAAAACGAACGATCCCTAAATATAATAAATATCAACTAATTATATTAACTTGTATAGGGGGGGCATTGAACTTTGAGTATTAAACAATGACTTTCGTCTGAAACAATATCTGTGTTGACATCGGTTATCCAGGTAGTCAACAGGTATTGAAAATTAAATCAAATTATATTTGTTCGCATTTTGTTTGGTTTTCAAACTTATTTAACAATGTCACCAATGTAATTTTCTCTCTTCTCATCAAAACTTCATATGTATCAAATTGACACTGAAAAAACGATGACAATACAATTTTCTTATTTTTTTATGAAAGTTTGTAAGTTTGGATATGTGGATGTCTTACGACGAAACGGCTCAACTGATTTGGCTGAAAGCTGAAACGGTGGTGGCACCTTGGATTAGGACATAGGCAATAATCATCATCAATCCGGATACGATTGAAAATCTATGTTAAGGCAGGCGAAGCTGTGGGCACCAGCTATAAAAATGAAATTTAAAAAAATACATAATTTTATTATATGATAATATGAATCAATTTTTTCGGATTTTATCGCCGTTTATTAAGTTTTTTACCAGCCCGACGTTTCGGATACTTTACAGTAACCATGGTCACGGAAGGACAGTCCGCCTTGTAAAGATTCGCGATAAAATCCGAAAAAATTGTTTCATTATAAAGAGTGAAATTCGCGTATACATTAGAAAAAAATATTATGATTATTTTTACTCTCATATTTTTTTTTATCTGTTCTGTTCTTTAAAAAACATTTATTATTAGTTTCGTTAAATTACAATATTATTATCATTATCACATATTGACATACATCAAGTCATTAATTAAAATAACAAAAGATAGAACACAATCAAGTTTATAAAGCATTTTAAAAATGAATGTTTACCGTCTCGCTAAATATCAAGTGACAGAAGATATTAATTATATCAAGTTAATGTAGGGGAAGAAGTCCGGTGACATCTCGCAGATCGAAATGGCGACCGGCAAAATACCGATTTGAAACGTAACAGATGATTCTTGAACATTTTAAATGGCGCCAAAGTAATTTCACTTACACAAATTCTTATTTGAAAAATAATTACCAGAACTTTAATTGAATGAAATAAAAATATATCAAATCATAATTCTAGATACAAAATAAAAGCTTCAGCTCAGTAGATGTTTTTACTTGAAGCGTAATTTAAAAAAAAAACAAGAATGTAATTAATGTAGAAATATTCATAAGTAATGCATGTTTAAAAAAAAATATTATGAAACAACCAATAAAATAAAAAGAAAGATCAAAAATATTATAGTATTACAAAACGCACTTGCAAAATGAAGTTTATGTGATACTTATGTTGTTTTAGGTAGAAGCCATCAGCTCTCCTACTCTTCCGATTAAGCGTAAAGGTCTTTGGACCACAGCATAGGTCAATTCGAAAAAAAAAAAAAAAAAAAAAAAAAAAAATGATACTTATGTGAATATAATATATATTTTTCAGCTGTTTACCTTATTTTGACTGGTTGATTCAGAAATATATTTTTTTTCTTTATTTCTATAAATAAAAAAAATATTTTTTTTAAGAGGGGGCAAACGGACAGTCGGTTCACCTGATGGTAAGTGAAAGCGACATCCACTGACACCCGCTACACCAGAGGGTTAGCAGGTGCGTTGCCGGCCTTTCAAATATTATGAGTATGCTCTTTTCTTGAAGGTCTCTAAGTCGTATCGGTTCGGAAACACCGTAGGAGGCAGCTGATTCCATAAATTCGTCGTACTAGGAATATATATGTATAACTTTTACTTTTGTAATATCATCTTAAATCTATAAGTTTTGAATATTTTTTGTTTCAGTATCTATTCATATTATTGAAGTACCTAGATGACTTGTTTGATAAAATAATATAATGATTAAAAATCTATCTATGTATATGTAAATCTAATTTAACTTTTGGCGCCATGATAACTAGTGACTATTCACTTAGTATATATTTCATGGGCACGGTTCAGTGTCAAGTTCAACGGTTGTCTTGGTCGTTACATATCACCTATATATATAGATATTTATTGACCGAGAACAAAGGACTCTATCTCTAGTTATCTAGCAAATACATTCAGTGTATATATTATGTACATAGTAAAGGTCATATATGGTAGTTACCTGGGTATCCTGTCATAGCTGTCCCATCCAGTCAGGCAGTTATACGAGCTGTATCGGCTCAAGGACCCCATAGCTAACGACACATCTCCATTTCTAATAATACAATCATGAAATGACATACACAAAATGACTAGTGAAAAAGACGTTTCACAAAAGATGTAAAAAAAGCAACATAGATAACAATACACAGAACATCATCATCGACGCTTGCCCTTCAGTATTGAAGCTATTGCTTTAATGCATTAGTGAAAGCTAATTACCGCTTTGAATGACACTGGAGCCCGTAAAGAAGTGTGTAATTAAAAACTATAATATAATTAACTTGTCATATGAAAAGTAATTCTATTTAATTAAATACCTAGACGATAAACGACTGGTTTTTTGGGAGTGACACCAATTAAAGAGTTTCAACTTGTATGAGGGCTCAATTAGGAAATGAGTGATCACCATCATATTTTTGCAAGTAATTTACTTTTAGCTGTACAAAGCTTTCACAATGTCGTATTCGAATTTTAAACACGTTAAAGTAACGTATAACTTAAAAGATAGGCAAACAAATGCATCTATTTCATATACTATGATGATGGAAACAAAAAAAAAGTGATGCGATGATACACAAAATCCGATCAACCTTCCGTCCATTAATATAGAATTACACAGCCAATAAGTTACGCGGAATTTAGTTCGAATTTAAATATAATATAGCCGTGTCGCTAATGATGCGACCACACCGAGGTACTCCGGCAGACTGAGCTCTGA
The DNA here is from genome assembly GCA_963853865.1 of Helleia helle. Taxonomy (NCBI): domain Eukaryota; kingdom Metazoa; phylum Arthropoda; class Insecta; order Lepidoptera; family Lycaenidae; genus Helleia; species Helleia helle. Next base: position 17,943,370 of record OY971420.1, read on the forward strand.
ATAGCTCTGAACAACGCCCGCCCTTGCATCATTCGCTACGTCGCGTCGCCTGTACGATTACCGACACTTTTTCAGAGCGTTTAAGTTGCGAATTGCGTTTAGTTTATATTCTATGTAATAAGAGACAAGTGAACTTATATATTACATAAAATGTTTGACAAAAGAGCACCGATACCTAGAAAATACTGAACTTGGGATTCTCAAAAAATATACATACTAATAATGTAAGAAATTCATACCGCGGACATAATTTACAAAGCATTTTTCATCATTAAAAAATTTCAAGATGCAGATGGACAAGGGATGCCAATTAACCACCTTTAGGCTATATAATATGTCTACATCAGGAAAGCTGCGAACGAGATATATATGTGTTATTCTTGTAGATGATGCTATTAACTCGTTTTAGTTATCCGTCTATTTGTCTTAGTGTCTATGTTATTCCGCTCATAATGTTCCATTGCTGTAATTATGATCTTCAAGAAACAGATGAGATTGATGCGTTGCGTAATGACTACTTGTTGATGCTTCACAGCGAAAGTCTCAAAAACTCGTATGAAATGTTTTCACTTTTCTGATGTTTACGCGAACTTATTATATTAAAATAACTTTTACGGATTTTATAGCGGTTTATTGCGATTTTTACAGCAACCATTGTAATGGGAGGAGGTGTCAGATGTCCGAACGTTATCAAGTTATTCGAAACTACCGATCAATAGTTTCGTGGGGTCGGTTCTATTTAGGATAAAATCATATGAAATGGATAAATAATTATGTATAGCCTGACCAGAAAAATTAAAACCCTCGCCATATTGCGGATAATTTTGGAACTAATTTCTGTATGGAATATAGTGTCACCGTTTATAAGATACAGTGGCGACACCAATGCAGGGTTTATATATTTCGAGTCAGGCTATAAAATATAATATTGCCTCCCACAAAAACATATCACACAATACATACCGATTATTAAGAAATATAAAAGTCTGCCTTTGATTTCTAAATGAATACAGTCAAAACTTTTACCTAATTTACACGATGCTTAATCATTAATTACTCAGTTCAGAATAGTGCCTGCCATTTTTCACTGGACTTTCACTGGGGATTTCAATGAAAGTTCTAATGATTACAGCATGTTGGATAATTTAATAAATACAGTCATAATAATTAAAAATTTCGCGTATGATCCATTTTGATATCCTTTTTAACCGACTTAAAAAAGGAGGAGGTTCCTCAATTCGACAGTGAATGTGTTTTTTTTCTATGAATTTTATTTCGTGGATAACTTCGTCGTTTATGAACCGCTTTTGATTTTTAGTAAGTATGGTGGTAGAGAGGTGGTATCCGGCCTAGAAGGGCAAAAATCCAAAACACAGCAAAGCTGTTTTACGTAAGAAATATGCAGGATGCCACGCTCTCGACTCCATGGTTACCATACTCATGGAGTCGAGAGCGTGGCACAGCTCATTGCTCGTCCGAACTTCACCGGTATAAATAATAAATTGTATAAGAAAACCTATAATACTGTATTGGTGCACAGATACAACTATTCATAATACCTTTTATGCGTATGGAGTGATAAACAAACCGACAAACAAACTCACATTTGTAAGTAGGATAAAAGGCGAACAATCACATTCCATATGATCACTGTCGCGCACGCTTGGGATTTAAATTTCCAAGCGACCCTCTTTCATAAACGTAATAAGGGAAGGCTTTAGAAAATTCAAGCAGGCCTTACGCTTACAAGAAACACAATTTGTAGTTAAGTCTCCTGTTCTACGTAATTTGTGTTAAACTGACAACTACTTACAAGAATGTTTTTAGCGTTTTATATTTATGATGAACATGATCGTAGAATTTCATAATCATCATCACCCTCTATTCGTCCTGTCATAGGCCTCCCTCAATGAATGCCAAGACGGACGATCCCTTGTCACTCGCATCTAACTGCCACTGGCCACTGCACGGATCAAATAAACGAACCAGGAATTAAGTTTGTTGAAATAAACTATCTAGTTAACCGTCTATATATGTATGTATGGTAGCCTCATTTACCTTTTAGTGGCGAGCAAAAACAACAAGAACAGCCTTTCTAGCCTAGCCTATCCTTCTTCATAAAGTAATCGCCAACTTTCCTAATAATATCCTACCAGTGCAAATAATTACACAAAATAAATTAATAACTGTATTTTAACACTACTTGTTGTGTATAGATTTTCATTAAGATCATAGCCATCTTAGATAATAGAAATAATAGCGCCAACAATGACGTCAGGAGGATCCATCCACGTCCAACTTTAACAACCATCGGTCAAACAGTCTAGCTTATTAATCTTATAAAACTAGTGTACCCGACAGGCGTCGTCCTGTTCAAATCATTTCCCAGACCGACTTGTGATTCTAAACCATTTTCGAATACATTTAAAACATTTTTTTTAATTCAAATTAAATCGGTCCACTTTTGAGGAGTAGTTAGTTCAGTGATATACACACGCACAGATGAATAAGAGGTATACATAGATGGTATTATAAGTGTACCCATAAATGCCCATAATCAAGTTTTTCTTTTACGCCGGGGATTGCTCTGAGGCGGGGGAGTGGGTCTCCCCAGGCGGGTATGTGAGACTCGTTGCGCCCAATGATGGTAAGTCGGACCCAGCTCTACCCACTAAAACTTTGGTGAGGTGCCCCGGATCTAATTAGCAAACAGAGCACCTCGACGGCTAGTGAATCCCTCAAGGGACGCCACCTCCACAGAGGGGTTGTCCCGCATCACAGAACAACTCCTTCCAACGTCGGGACAGTACAATGGGGTAAGGTTACTATCCTCACCCCTTATCCCCTCTTTTGTCTCCTCTTCTTATAAGAGGGGACAATTTGCTTCGACCAAGGTGCTGGGTTCACCTTAGGCTACTGAGCCCCACCGCCACGACAAGGCTCGAACCATGGTGGGTAAAGGTACCCATACCTACCATACGGTATAGTATATAAATGTGTACTGGGAGAAACAAAAGTAAGTTTAAATTAAAACTCTCAATATATAACTTTTTTCATAGAATAAATTAGCTCTATCCAGCAATTTTACACAGCATAATTAAAGCTTGTCGAGGCTGATTTCGTTAAACCAAACAATAGGATGAGTAAGTACTACGGTAAATATATTCCAGTCAGTTTGTTTCCGTGTTCAAACTGACCGACTATGCAAACATAACCCGACATTCTAGTTCACGGATTACGGGATAGGGATTGGGAATGGAAAGATAACGGATATCGTATTTCTATACCAAGGTATCTGGAAAATATTTAAACAAAATACTTTTGGCAAAACATTTTTATATTTGTTTCCTCGTTATCACAGTTCTAGGTTTATAAATGAGTTTTTTTTCCTTAAAACAAAAGCAAATAGTTTCTTATAAATCAGATATATTAAAATAATAGATATGATGGTGGATAACTATAATAAACTATACTACTAACTATAATAAAAAAGAGTAATAAAGACAAGATATGTGATGTTGCAGGAAACTTAAAGATTTTCAACCCAATATACTAAAAGTCGATATTACGATAATATCCGAACAACTTGCTCGAGTATCAAATATTTTATTACCATATCCAAAACCTATGATACCGTCCAATCGCTAAGCTCCAAAATACTTTTATTCGTAAATAACCCAACAGATCACCGACTTGATGATTATGATGTTTTACACGCTGTTGTTTGTTGAAGTAAAACTTCTTTAGGCGCGACTAGGAGTAACTCAGTTTTTTTTCTGACGGAAGTAACGCTCAGTATTCTTTATTCAAAAATCACCTGTCACCTGATCATCAGGCGATGCATTCAGGAGAGTCATACCAAGCATGTTGACACTAGGTTGGCACATTATTCTTTAGAGGGCTTTATTCATAATTTGTTAATTCATTTGTTACTTTATTATTTTTGTGACTTATAATTGTTTAATGTGAATTTTTGTTTCTTTTATTTAATAGTCCGCTCTATTTACAAAAAAAAATATCCTCCTCCAGACCGATTTCGCTCACGGCGGCCTCTTCGACTCCTTGTTATTGGTGTCGGACGTGTGCTCTAACATGGCTTACGTACCCAATTTTATTAATAAATGTCCGCGCACACTGTGGACATGTTAGAACACCGTTAAAGAAGTTATAATTGATAGCCGTTGATTGTCGGGCTTTCAATTCGTCCCGCTTGGCATCCAGCTCAGATAGCCTTCGCGCTTCAAAGTCGCGGACTTTGGTTTTCACGCGTGACCTCCACTCTCCGCGGTTGGCTGCTAAAACCTCCCACAGAGAAGGATCTACGTCATATCCTTTCATGTGGCGCTTCAGCACATCCTTATATCTTAGGAGTTGTCCGCCATGCTTACGCTTGCCCTCCTGGAGCTCGGAAAAAAGGCGCTTTGCCACTCTTTCCTCCGACATCCGCGATACATGGCCGCACCAGCGAAGCTGTCTCCTGATGAGATATGACTCAATGCCACCTACATTGGCTCGTCTCAGTATTTCAGTATTACGCACACGATCAGACCAGTGGATTTTTAGTATGGTGCGGAGACATTTGAGGTGGAAAAAGGTGGAGGTTTGATTGTGATTATATAAATTCGTATTGTGTTATGTGTATGTCATTAAGCTCCTAAAGGTCTGGATCAAATTTGATGAAATTTGTGTTCAAGTGGATTCGAGAATGGTTTAGATTCACATCTCGTTCCACTACAATACATTTTGTGAACATCTGTCGGATGTGCCCAAGCTGATTAATATATTTTAGAACTATCTGGTGCCCGCGACTTCGTCTGCGCAGGATAATATTTTAGTTTTTTGAAGTGAAGCTTCTTTGCGCCCATGAGGGTAATTTTTTTACGGATGAAAGATCACGAAAATGTGCAATGTTTTTGTCCCAGAAGAGGGAGAGTGAATGAGACCGATTGAGAGAGAGTGAGAAAGGGCGAACGTAGCATGGTGCACACAGCCATGGAGTGAGAGTAGGGAGCAATCGTGTGAAAATATTGAGAGTCACTCTCTCTCTCTCTATGTGTACAAAGTTTCATGATGATCGGTTAAGAAGTTTTCGCGTGAAAGCGTAGCAAACAAACTTACTTTCATATTTATAATATTAGTATAGATTTATGAAATAGCGTATGCATTGCCCACTATTCCGTTAATTATAGACACGAGAGCATTCAATTCATTAGACTGTCTGCACTCGACATACCCTTTGGTGCCGGCTAATAATTAATTAATACCCCTAATGAGGTTCCGACCTCGTAAATAAAAATTAACCCCCAAGACCCCTAAGAATCTAAGGCTAATTTATGTGTACACACACTACTTCTTTCTCTCTTTTATGGACTTTGTAATTTACGAGCAAATACTGCGTGGTCTGCGATTTACTGGTCCAATTAAAAAACTAAGTAACGTGTTTCCGAATCTTCTTTTTCATATTACGTAAGTAGTAACTAATTAGAAGTTCTACCCACCTCATCCTTTCTACTCATAAGTTAGCCATGGTAAGGGAAATGTGGTCCCTTTTTACGTGGTACCACCATTCAGATTATTTTGTCTGCTACGCAAGATTACTGTGTCCCTGAAAGTATAGTAATCGTGACCTATCTTGCGGTTTATGTATTATAAATTATGAGGTATAAGAGCCACCTCTGGGCTAAACTAGGATTAAACACCGGTAAAAATATAATAATAATAAAATAATAATGACTATAGACGCTTTTATACCACGTCAATCTGGTCCCGTAGTAATTTCATGAAGAACTTGTGTTTCGGAGGCCCATGTTCAGTACTGGACGAATAAAGGCTGATGATGATGATAAGGATAATTATTGTAAGAGTCGGAAAATTATAAGCCGCTTGGGAGCTTACATTGAAAGCGCTGCCTCATTTCCTCTTGAGATATAACAAAAAAAATAAAGTAGGAAAGTGATAATCATCAATCCATTCGTCCGCAAATATTAGTAAACGTGGACGAACCTACGGACAATAATATATCATAATATACAATAATAGTATATCATAAATGTGCTAGGTACTGGTGAGGTCCTTCCTACTGACACAGATGCTCACCGGGCACGGTTGCTTTGGTGCCGGACGGCCCACAGGGAGCCGTTGACAGTGTGTCACGATTGTGGCGCGGCGGTGGACTCGGCCCAGCACACCCTCGAGGTGTGCCCGAGATGGGCGGCGCTGCGTCTGATCTGACATCAGTCATCGGAGGGGACTTGTCTCTGCCGAGCGTCATCACCACGATGCTCGGTGACGACGAGTCCTGGACGGCGATGGTCTCCTTCTGCGAGGCAGTAATGTCCCAGAAGCAGGCCGACGAGCGGGTGAGAGAGGAGGCCGCCGACGAGGCCTCTCCCTGCGGGCGACGAACGGGGGTGCGTAGGAGGCGCTACTTAATGCGCCTCCAGTAACGCCCCTGTGCTCGTGTCGGGTTCAGGATGGGAACCTGGGCCCAGTATGGCACGACGTCGTGGGGACTGCTTTGTAGCGGTCGGGTAGTCCCCTCTTACGAGTAGTAGTCTGGCCTTCGTCGGGGCCAGCCTGTCGCTGAGGTGATCCTGTCTGTTGCCTGCATATCCGGGACCCTCAATAAGCGGCTGAAGGCGCTCGCAGTGGTTTTAGTTAGGGTGGGCACTCCCAGGTGCGAGTCCCACATTGGGTCAGGATCTACCCAAGATCCTGGCTGCATCATAAAAAAAAAGGTACTGGTGAGGTCTTGCGTATGATCGAGCTGCTAACTTAAATACTATGATTTATTCTGAGGTTTAATATTGTATTTACTTGTAGTTGTGTACATAGTAATTGTAGTACATTCGTTTTATATGCGTCGTTTACTATTAACTTGTTATCAAACATTATTACATATAGCTCTGACATATTTCTTACTTTAAGTATGGCCAGCTTGTGGTTAACATATTATAAATTACTAGTTGTTGCTTGTAGCTTCGCACACGTTAACTTTTGTCTAAGAACCCCACCCTTACGATTTAGGGGGATGAAAAATAGATTTAGACCGATTCTCAGACCTACCCGATATGCACACAAAGTTTCATGAGAATCGGTCGAGCCCTTTCGGAGGAGTTTCATTACAAACACTGTGACACAAGAATTTTATATATTTGATGTACCCAGGGTTCAACTGTCAGTCTAAACTCTAAATACAAATTGAATATAGGTAATTGGGAATTATAACGTTATTGTCGCTGCTGGCTCGTCTTTACCATTGGGCTCTCTGGGCAGGTGCCAAGGGCCGCGTGATCCACGGGGCCTCATTATTTCTATAAGAATATGATTGACTGATACTTAAAAGATATGTATAATGCTAATTAAAATACATAGTAGCGCCCTAATTTTACTCCTCTGTAGTTCAAAATTAAGGCTCAGAGATCTCAAAATTGTTCTTTTCGCCGGGGCCCCATTATCCTAGTATCCCTAGCCCCCAATAGGTTAAGGGGCATGTCCATGTCTTAAGAGATGATTTTACTATTGTGTGCACATGCGATGTTTGAGTCTTCTTCAGGTCTGCTTGTTCTTGAAGTGGTGTACAGTGACAGCAAAAATGTACGTGCACACTTGTCTTGTATGTATGTGCCGTCGGTTACATCGTAAACTGATTTTCTTGCTTTTTAAATGTTATTTCATGAACTGTTCATACACGGGTGGATATTGATTTTATAAGTAGAAGTCGTATACTTCATACACCTTTTTATTATAATGGCCATCTGCTATCTATAGCCTCTAGGCTTGTCCTACATTCTGAGGACCTCAGGTTCAAATTCAAGAGGAAACTTTTAACATGTCTATGAAAGTTTTTACGAGAGTCAAGTCACGGGAGACATCTCGCAAAAATATTTAAGTTTTTTTTGTAGCAAAACAAGTATCAAAGTAAGCCGGCAAAAGAGTGAATGTCAATTTACTTTAGAATAATTCATAATCTTTAGCACTCATAAGTTTCATCAGAATCGTGTCAGAATTATTAAATATAATCGGTTTCTTATATGCTTTGTTTCTTATAAAGCACTAGCGACCCGCCCCGGCTTCGCACGGGTGCAATGCTGTCAATACTAAATATTCTATAGAATGTGTTTATATACAACGTTTAGGTACAACTTTTTTGTCATTACACAATAAAACATGTTTTCTTTAGAGATTACTCTTGAAAAAGCGACATATATTTGGCCATGTACAAAAATATTCAACAAATCTAAGCCTGTAACGTTGAAAGTTTTGACCTTGCGATTTGTTAATGATCATTGATAAAATCGTATATCCCAGCCGGTACCGATGCACCGATATGTTTTTTTTTTCAAATGTTTTTATTTTCAAATGTGTGATATCTTCGAATTCATTTTTAAATTACATACATACTTACAGTATGTATGTAATTGTGCCATATTGATTTTATAAAATGCACAATGTATTTAAGGTACTTAAATGGATAAAAATTAATTAAATAATTAATGTTATATTGCTTAAAATAGCTTAGTAAATAAGCCATTATTTCTCGTAAAAAGTAAAGGATAAAAAATAGTTATTTTGAGCTATCCCTAAGAGATAGACATATACCATCGTAGATTTTTTGGTAGAACTTTTTAAGGTGTACAATACTGTAATACATTATTTTGATCTATCTGGTAGGGTTTAACCAGCGTTTGCGATGTGCGATGTGAGCGCAAAAAATGTGTTTATTTACGACATTACATTAGAAACCTCTAAACTTATCAGTGTTTATCTACTATATTATGCATATATGAAGGTTTATACACATAAACCTTCCTTTTGAATCACTCTATCCATTAAAAAAACCGCATCAAAATCCGTTGCGTAGTTTTAAAGATCTAAGGATATATAGGGACAGACAGACGTGAAGCGACTTTATTTTATACTATGTAATAATAATGATTTGTAACATAATTAGTTTTGTGACTAGTTAAGCAATATACTATATTAATGTAAGTTCGATTTACAAGAGAGAAGTGAGTCCGTTACAAATCAAATACGCCAAGTGTTTGATTTCCAAAGCAATCCCAAGTAAACCACTTTCGAGCTTTCATTTACTGAAAACTTAAACTTAGTGAATTAATGAGGTTTTCCAAGAGCCCTAATACATTAAAGACCCTGAGTACCCCTGTTTTTGCTACTTTATTGTTGTATAGGTGTTTTAAGATGAAGTATTGTGTAAGAGGTACATTTATATTGCAGAACAAATAAATTATATGATATTTTATAATATAATTTATTATACGTGGGTAACACTGAAAATGTTTAGAACTGGCCAGTTAGAAACATTGAAAATGAAAACTTTTTTTATATTTCAATTTTAGAACTCTTTGGTAACCTAATGTAGTATTTTGCATTCATTTGTCATTTGTTTTTGTGAATTGGCGGCAAACCTAAAACTCTTGTTACACGTGAAAATGAACATAACGCGAGAAAATTTTCGGTCAATGATTTATTATGACTTTCGTTGTGGGCTCACTCAACAACAAAGCTATGATAGGCTGCTATTAGCATTTTTTAATGAAGCCCCATCTCGTGCCACTATTTACAATTGGTTTAACGAGTTTAAGCGTGGACGTAGCAATCTCAGTGATGATCCGCGTGAGGGACGTCCTTTAACAGCGACTACTGAAGATAACATCAGTGCTGTGCGACGCATGATAGAGAAAGATAAGAGAATGACCTATCAGCAGATACGGGCAAGCCTAGGCATTGGTATGAGTCAAGTTAAAAAAATACTACACGAATATTTAGGCGTCAGGAAGCTTTGTACCAGATGGATTCCCCATACTTTAACCGACGACCAGAAACGCCTCCGCATGGACTGGTGTGCCAAATGTTAGATAAGTTCAACGGCGGTAACTCAAATGCTGTATTTGACATCATCACAGGTGATGAAAGCTGGATATATTGCTACAAACCCGAAACCAAAAGACAATCAGCTCAGTGGGTGTTTCCTTTCGAGTATCGGCCAACTAAGGTAAAGAAAGGAAGAAGTCAAGGAAAAAAGATGATTGCCTCATTCTTTGGTCGGAAAGGTCATTTCGCGACAGTTGTGCTAGAAGATGGAAGGACAGTTACTGCAGACTGGTATGTCAATCGCTGTTTGTCTGTTGTCTTGGAAAAAAATTGACAGCAGCGCCCTCGAAGCAGGATCCTCCTTCACCACGACAATGCTTCAGCGCACTCCGCAAAACGGACTGTTGAATATTTGACTATGGCAGGTGTCGAGATAATGAGTCATCCGCCTTACAGTCCTGACCTGGTGCCCTGCGACTTTCATTTATTCCCAAGAACTAAAGATAAAATTCGAGGTATTCGCTTTACGAGCCCTGAAGATGCGGTGAAAGCGTACGAAAATGCCATAGAAGAGACTCCTAAGGAAGAATGGGCCCACTGCTTTTCTCAGTGGTTCCATCGAATGCGATGATGTGTAGTAAGAAACGGAGATTACTTCGAAAAACAATAAAAGTATTGGCAACTTTCTACATTAAGCCGTTTTTCATTTTCTAAACATTTTCAGTGTTACCTAGGTATTATATTATTTTATAATAATCTCTTTCTTTTTCAATTGTGAATTGTCTCATAGTTATCAACATTAGCTTTGTTATTTAGAATTAACGTATTTAACATTCTGTATCTTGAACTTGTGCTCTCTGCTATCCTGAAGATTTTTAAAATTTTATTTGGATTTGGAAACGTACTCCTAATAGTAAGTGGTTGACGTCGCCCAATAATTTAAACTAGTTGACCTGGAACTAGCCCCGGAAGACATAAGATGTTAAGTCTCGGTGCAAGAAATTACACTGCCTGTCTTGCCTTTCTCTCCGAAACACAGCAAAGCTGTTTCACGGGAGAACAATTAAGATCGCGGTACCCATGCAGACGGGAGCGCGGCACAGCGCGTCCCTCCCACAGGATAGGATATACTATACTATAATAATATACTAATATATTATTATAATACATAGTTTGATACGAATATTTGTTTATATTCGTCGTATACTAATAGGCAAACAAGCCACCTAATGGTAAGTGATCAGCGTCGCCCATTATCTATACTAATATTATAAAGCTGAAGAGTTTGTTTGTTTGTTTGAACGCGCTAATCTCAGGAACTACTGGTTCGAATTGAAAAATTATTTTTGTGTTGGATAGACCATTTATCGAAGAAGGCTAGGCTATATAACATTACGCTGCGACTAATAGGAGCGAAGAAACAGTGGAAAGTGTGTAAAAAACGGGGAAAATTATTCATCTTTGAGGGCTTCCGTTGCGTGCGCTGCGAAAACGGTTCGAGATACACAAACAATATGTGTGAAAGAATTATTTCTCTTTAAATGATCTAAAAAAAAAGTCCGTGACAGTAGATGTCTATCTTTAAAGCCTTTAAGTAAAAGTCGGAAAAATTTAAGCCGCTTGGAGCTTACTTTCAAAACGTAGCCTTATTCCCTTTAGAGATATGACAAAAAAAGTACAAAAATGATCATTATCGGTACGGATACGTCCGTAAATATAAAATAACCGGGCGCAGCTGCGGGCAACAGCTAGTCATAAATAAGTTCACTTGGATGTAGCCCATGTTATGAGTAGTTCAGGTTACTCATGCACCACCACCCACAAATTAAAAAGAGAGCCCATTCCCTATATTTTGTTGCAAGGGATAAAAGTTGATAAAGATAAAGATTGGTAAAATTGCGATTCTGGTGGTAATATATGTCAGTTCCTTAAGGGGGTTCCACGGAACTTAGAGATTCAGCAGATAAATCACCACAATTCCATAATATTGTTTACGTACGTAAAAAAGAGAATAACTTTTTAGTACGTAAAAAAAAATTGTATCAAAAACTTTTTTTTGTATACAGGGCTTTTTTTTATAAAACGTGTTTCGCGAGTGTTCCGTGATCTTAAGTTTAGGAAAGCGTTATTTGACCTTTCAATAAACGTAAAATGGATACAAAGAAATACCCTTTCAAACTTCTCAAGTGATTAACCTCTTTAGCGTTCTTCGCTCAGTTTAAATTAAATTTAGTTGTACTAAATTTAATTTTAAAACTTTATAAATCGACGAAACTCGAATCCGATACGTGCAAACTTTGGCATCGAGTATTATTTCGAGATATTGGTTCAAAAACTTCTCACATCAACTCAAATGTTTACCGATGAAATGATATTGTATCGCATAATTTTGAAATATGATAAGGTCGTTTTCATGTAGTTTTCTTAATTATGTCAGTAGTTAGCTAAAAAGCAGTAACTAGCAGCGCCCTGCGGTTTCACCAGCGTACTTCCCATTCCCGTGGGAGTACAGGGATAAATTATAGCCTATATGTTATTCTGATGCTTTGTTATTGTAAGGTTTCATTAAAATCCATTCAGTAGTTTTTGCGTGAAAGAGTGACAAACATCCATACAATCTTACAAACTTTCCTGTTTATAATAATTACTAGGATATGACGTAAAGGTTTACAAGCGCATGTCGTGGGTTTGATTCTTCGTTCCAAGTGTATACTTGTGCGAACATGTTATAACATTATTCCATTGAGTCATGTATGTATGTTATATCACAAGCTCTTTTACGCTCGGAAGCAAGTGGTATATTTTTTTTATTCCTTCTGTAGTTCAGGAGATAAGTACGTTCAAAATAAACCCTTCAGTCCACAGCTGACCATAGGCCCCCTCAATGAACACCAAGACGACCGATCGGCTTTATTATATTTGTATTATTGATAACAAAATGTGAGATGATATAAAAAGAAATTTACTTGATGTTGCCATATTATTATACATATACATTTCTTGAAATATAAAATAGAAGCCCGAAAACTTAATGAAAATACATCCAACTTCTTCCTTACTTACTACTTACAATGCTTTACAAATACATAATATATACAAATACAATAAATTTATTTAAAATTGAAATAATACTATGATAATAATAATAATATCTATGGACGCTTTTAAACCACTTCAATCTGGTCCCGTGGTAAGTTCTTCTCCGGCTTGAGCGCCAACGCGCTAACCATTGAGCCACAGAGATCGTCAATGCGCTTAAAGGAGACGGTCCAAAATTGTATGGGACGTTGGTCTACTTTTGTACATGTAATGAGATGAAGGAAAGAAAATATTGAAACAGTTTTGATTTGTTCATATCCATGAATTCATCTCAATTTCAGCGGAAGAATAATTTAATGTTTCCAAGATTTGCAACACTACGTGTATAAAAAAATGGCGTATGGCGTATATTCCTTGGTGTTATATGTATGTCAAATGTAAGGAATTATGTCATGGTTCGATATGCATCTGTCATCATTTGGTTTGTCATTTGTCAGAAATGACATTTAGTAAGTAATAATCATCCATGAAGTTAGGAAATAATCTGAGGAGATGCCCTTTTCTTTAAACTTACAGCTGTAAGTGAGTGCCTAATCCGCCATCTTGAGTGCCCTTTTCATAGTAGTATAATTCTCTATATAGTTTGTGGTTTTGTTCTCAAAACCCTAGCAATGGTAGCCATGTTAAGTGCCGATTTGAGTTGTAGGTTACACCTTTTTTTCGTAGGTGTGCCCAGTCCTTCTACATATATTAAGTCTATGTAATCATTCGTCTGAAGGGCGCCATCGTCATTAAGAATTGCCAACAAGTTAAAAAACTTGAAATATATTTTTATTTTTTGCATGTTTTGCAAATTAGTTTCTTATACTAATTTATTTTATTTTTTATGAAATCTATGTATTTTTTCTCTATTTATGGTATACTGTACAACACCAGACCAGAAATGGACCGTCTCCTTTCACGAAACTTTGAAAATATTAAGATATTCAAGAATCACAACCACGTTAACCTAGCCCTGCGGTAAGCAAGGTAAGAACTTAAGCTATGGGTAGGTACTACTGGTACTAGGAACAGAAACAAATTTAAGAAATTTATATCATCACCCGGTTCAAACATTTATATTCATCATACAAATTATCAGCACCTGGCGGGATTCGAACCCGCGACCGCTGCGTAAAATGTCCAGTTATAGCTTCACAAGTAGGCCGTCGTAAGTAGGTATGTGTACTTTTGTAAGAAATTCATATTAAAATATGTACTACGAATTTATTATAATAAAAGAATATTGTGAGTGAAATTGGCGTAATCATTAGAAAATAATATATTAAGAAAGTAGTTTTCCACGAAAGATATTATATTTTGATTGATTTTTAGTTTATAATCTGCTAATACGTAAATACATACAATATTGTGAGTGAAATTGGCGTAATCATTAGAAAATAATATATTAAGAAAGTAGTTTTCCACGAAAGATATTATATTTTGATTGATTTTTAGTTTATAATCTGCTAATACGTAAATACATACAATATTGTGAGTGAAATTGGCGTAATCATTAGAAAATAATATATTAAGAAAGTAGTTTTCCACGAAAGATATTATATTTTGATTGATTTTTAGTTTATAATCTGCTAATACGTAAATACATACAATATTGTGAGTGAAATTGGCGTAATCATTAGAAAATAATATATTAAGAAAGTAGTTTTCCACGAAAGATATTATATTTTGATTGATTTTTAGTTTATAATCTGCTTATACGTAAATACATACAATATTGTGAGTGAAATTGGCGTAATCATTAGAAAATAATATATTAAGAAAGTAGTTTTCCACGAAAGATATTATATTTTGATTGATTTTTAGTTTATAATCTGCTAATACGTAAATACATACAATATTGTGAGTGAAATTGGCGTAATCATTAGAAAATAATATATTAAGAAAGTAGTTTTCCACGAAAGATATTATATTTTGATTGATTTTTAGTTTATAATCTGCTAATACGTAAATACATACAATATTGTGAGTGAAATTGGCGTAATCATTAGAAAATAATATATTAAGAAAGTAGTTTTCCACGAAAGATATTATATTTTGATTGATTTTTAGTTTATAATCTGCTAATACGTAAATACATACAATATTGTGAGTGAAATTGGCGTAATCATTAGAAAAAAATATATTAAGAAAGTAGTTTTCCACGAAAGATATTTTGATTGATTTTTAGTTTATAATCTGCTAATACGTAAATACATACAATGGTTTCATGGGAACAGCTCGAATTTGGATGATTTGGAAATTACTTCTAATTACATTTCGTATTACCTTTTGAAAATTCGAAAACTGTTTTGTTTATAAATATATTTTATAGCGCCATCTCGTGGAATTTTCCAGTAATTGTATGTTTACTACCAAGCGCGTTGGTTTACCGTACATCAACGATAGAGTAGGTGTTCAGGTTTTACAAAGATTGCTTGGATGGTTTTTGTTGATATTTGCTTGGTTGTGGTAATGGTTTTATCACACATTGACACACCGGTCGAATTACACAAACTCTCCTTGCTTCATAGAGATTTGTAATTTTTTAAATGTGGTTTTGGAATGTTAACTATAAATTCTAATTACATTATATCTATACATATATAATGTAATTCGAATATATTAATACAATAAAAATACAATTCTCTACAAAAACATCAAAATCCTACAAATCGTTTTAGTAAATCCTTTCAACCATAATTATAAAAATATAGGTATATAAGTTTGTATTGAAGAACCTAAATAAAATTGGAGTGTCTGTTTGTAATATTAAAATACCTGCTTGTTATTGAATGCATACCAAAACAATTTTTTTTACAATTTTTGTCTGTCTGTTTGTTCCGGCTAATCTCTGAAACGGCTGGGTCGATTTTGACGGGACTTTCATTGGCAAATAGCTAACGTTATGAGGAGTAATTTAGGCTATAAAATAATCATCATTAATGCGGGTAGCTGTAAATCTAACTTAACACGCGAAGCTGCGGGCAACAGCTAGTTTGAATAAAATAGATAGATCATTTTCCAAAACAGAGATTTCAGTGCAGTAAGCTTACATAAGTCATATTGGATGTTAAGTTGAATGATAGATAAGCCTTGTTCATATCCTGGAGTACCTCTAGACCCAGAGAAATGATCGGACTGACAAACGTCCAGACCCGTATGTGTTCACTCCACCTCACATTCATCATCATCAGCAATTTATGCTAATAAAGATTTAATTGTTTACTAAACGTATCTCAGGAACTATTAGTAGGGCTTAAAATATTATTTTGCGTTTCACAACCCCGCTACAGAGGATCGTAATAGGGTATTATTTTAAAAGGCCATTTTTCGGAAGGAGTCTAGCCAGTCTTGGTTCATTTACCCATGGGAATATATTTTGTTTTTTTAATCAGTTGGATAGGCACACTGGCAGACGTGCCACCTAATGGTACCTGGAACTTAGCCCAGGCTAGGTCTACTCATTTACGTGTTGCCTATCCCGAGACATAAGATTTTCTCAGTTCCATGTGGTAGTTACACTGCACGTCTATCCGAAACACAGCAAAGCTGTTGTACGCGAGGAAAATTAAGATGGTGGTACCCTTGAAGCCGGGAGCTTGACACAACGCATCCCTTTCAACGGATAATTTAACGAATGTAACGTCTAACATGATCTTAAAACCCGGAATAAAATTCAAACTACCCAGAGAAAAATGGAAAGAAGTTGCCTAGGCATACAATTGAAAGACATTGTAAAGAACGTTGACATCCGAAAAAAGACAAAAATATGCGATGCCTTGAGTTTTTCACTGAAAGGAAAATGGAGGTGGGCAGGTCACATAGCTCGATATACGGACGACAGATGGACGCTAAGATCAGTGAAATGGTCAGGGCCAAGAGGCACTAGAACAAGAGGTCGACCAAGGGCCAGAAGGGTAGGCGAAATAGTAGCGATGGCGGGCGGAAGTTGGATGGACACTGCCAAGGATAGAGAATTGTGGCATTTCTTGGGGGAGGCATTTACCCGAACGGGGTCCATACAAACATTAAACAATTCAAATAAATGATAATTAAAATAAAAATGATAGTTAAAATGAGAATGATAATTAAAATTAGATATAATTACAAAAAACATATGTTTACGAAATTAGAATGTAATAAACTTATTAATTTAAAAATGTCTTTAAGTATAATATGATTGTATCAGTGTAATTTGTATGGAATTAAATAAAGCTCTATTATTATTATTATTATTATTATTAACGTCTAACAACCATTCATGAAATACCTTCCGTGATTTTGGTTGCTGTGAAATATCTGATGAAACTACGATCCTATAACGTTCTTTCATTATAAACAGTGAAATTCTCATTCTTATATTAATAATGACTATTGAAATTTGTCTACTATGTATACTATGTTGGATTTAATATTAAGATGATGCAAAATGTTGTACACTTTGTTAGGTATTCTCTTTGTTTTATCAGACTTGAATACATTTGGCTAAAAGTTATTATAGACCCTTTGATGACAAGGTTCTTTGTTAAAAGTGAGAATAGGACTGTAGCTGAAATTCAGCTTTTGTGTTATTTTTTAAGTGAAACTTCTTTGCGCGCATACTCACCTTATTTCATTTGTTGTCAAATATCTTTGTTGCATTTCGGAACGAAAGGCAGGACATGCAGTGTGATTACTGGCAGAAATTTGTCATTTTACATCTCAAGGTAAGCAGAACGTGAATGAGTTCCCTTTTTACTAGAAATGGGTTAATACCGATATTTGTCAGTATTAACGTAATATTGGTATTAGTGATAAATGTTAATTTTTACTTATTGTTTAATGAATGAGTACAACATTTTAAATGGAGGTAGCTTATGGAATTATATAGTTTATTAGTTTTAACTTTCAAATTTTCAGAGGCAAATTTTAAATTTCAAAATGGGAAGAAAAACTCAACTCGAGTCCCGGCCCGAGTTGAGTTTTTATTTCCATTTTGAAATTTATGGAATTATAAATGATTAATATATGTTTTTTCAATTATTTTTTAATTATACATAAAAACATCAATTTTTTCACCTTATCGACGAGACCGGAGACGATGAAAGCGCGAACGAAATATGTAATCCATCTCTCTCATACAAACGTTTCATAATATTTATATATTCACGAACCCATGGGCACCAACCGAGTGAATCCGAACTATGCAGAGTGTTATTAGGTATCCGATTCATTTTCGATGGTCATTACATTAGGGTGATATGAAATATAAGAATATCATAGTTTGTCATATTACTAATCCACGAATCCATTCAATATTACTAATATCTTATCGAATACTAATATATTAGTCGCACCACTACATTTTACACGCTTTATAATAGCTTCACCTGTATGTTTGTATGTATGTTTGTAACCGACTCCTTTAGACTTGATTTTGACTCACTTCTAACGACGAGATTTTGTTCTAAGTTTGTAGATTTATCGAGGACCGATGACAATACAATAATTTGATAAAATTATTCCAATATTCTGATCATGATGATCAGGATAGCACATGCTAGGAAGGCGTAAGGCGCGCAAGTCACCTACATCACTTGTGTTGTTTTTAGTCTCTCACTCATTTCTAAAGTAATTGTTATTAGTTGTGTACCTTAAATTAAGAAAAATTTTAATAAAAAACATCGGCACTAAAAAGTCAAAAAAATAAATTATAGTTTAAAAAAACTAAAAAACACGCATTAATAGCAAATCCAACTAAAAATTTGAAAATAATTTTTAATGGATGAATTAAATGGGTTAACAAAATTACTTATTGTAAAAAAGCGTGAGGTGCTCATTATTCATTATTAAAAATATTTCATCGGTATCTATTTAATATAAAAACTTAGTTACAAGCACCACGCTTTTTTACAATAAGTAATTTTGTTAACCCATTTAATTCATCCATTAAAAATTATTTTCAAATTTTTTGTTGGGTTTGCTATTAATGCGTGTTTTTTAGTCTTTTAAACTATTTATTTTTCCGCCGGGAAATCCTGAGGCACCACGCGGGAGAGTGGGTCTCCCCAGGCTGGTATGTGGGTCTCGCTGCGCCCGTAAGGTGGTAAGGTGGACGCAGCTCTACCCACTAAAACCCGGCGAGTGCCACCAATGCCGCCTTTGGTGAGGTGCCCCGGATCTGTTCAGCAAGCCCTGTTTGCTGAACAGATCCGGCTTGACGGCTTGTCAGTCCCTCAGGGGACCGACGCCAATTCCACAGAGGGGTTGTCCCGCACCACAGAACAACCCCTCCCAACGTCTGGACAGTACAATCGGGTGAGGTTCCCGTCCTCGCCCCTTGCCCTTTGCTTCCTGCTGTTTTGTCCCCTGCTTAAGAGGGGTACAAAGAGCCCCCTCGGCTCAATTACCTTCGCCCAAAGTGCTGGGTTCACCACAGGCTACTGAGCCCCACCGCCTCGACAAGGCTTGAACCGGTAATATAAAAATAGATTATCATCAATAGTATCGTTTTCACTATAAAGGACTTACAATAAAATATCAGCTGCACTTATTAAGTATAACATTGACTGTGAATAATAAAATTGTTAATTTTCTTGAAGGTGTTATAGCCGCTTATTCTACTTAATAATTAGCCAGCTATTACTAATAGTGTTTTCAATACTTAGGTCTAGGTCGCATAATAGAGCAATTATAAAGTTTGTTATACATAATAGAGATATCAAAGGAGATGGCTAAACGACTGCCCTTAACATGTATAGATATTTCATATTAACTCCTAACAATTAAAATTCATTCATGAATTATTTCATATACAATATACTTATAGAACTTTCAAGAACTTATTTAATAAATAAAAGTATATCAATTATTATCCTAATTTTTTCAAGACAACATATTGTGGCATGTAGTGCTGCAAGCATCTCCGGACAAAGTAATCGAGATTGACGATTCTTTTCGATAACACTTAATAATCGAACAAAACAAACTGCTGAAAATATATCGAGAACATATTATCAAAGTATTACCTAATTAATAGACGACTTTGCCATTACAATCTATTAATACTTTTCAGTCAAATTGTGAGTTAATGTGTTATGTTTGTGAGTTAATTAAGTGCAATATAATATAAAAAAACAGTGTGTGTGTGCGTGTGTATCAATGTATACAAGTATAAAGTGTAACTTTTCATGATATTATATTAGTTATGGAAGTATTATTCATATAGTTGATCAGGTGATGCATACAGGATGGTCATGGCAATTCAGGATGGTCCACGGCTGTGACGAGCAGCAGTTGTAAAAAATAATGTAAATATACTTCATGTGGGATAAAAAAAGCAAATATTATGAGTCGTGATTACGACAAGACTCGTGTGGTTATCGCAACTCGCCTAACGGCTCGTAGCAATATCGACCACTCATTTTCATATGAATGCCCCATAAACCTTACAGACAGAATGTCGCAATCACGACTGTCAGATTATTTGCCATTTATCCCAATTGTAGCATAAATAAGTAAAAATGAATTTCAATAAGTCCATTTATTATATCACTTGTTATCATTCAAATATTTCTCCTCAATTTAAAATTGAATATTTTTTGACACTTCGATTATTTAATCGATTCTGTTATGGTCCCGAGTTCAATCATTCATCTCTATGAGCATGCAATAAGCCAAATAAACGTCAAGAGCAAACGTCATCTGTTCACCGCTGCAAGGAGTATAGTGCCACAAACTTTTCTTGGCCGGTAAGAGCGTCGCTGTCATGGATATTAGTATTGCTAGTGAATAAAAATTAACCATTATATAGGGAAAATTTGAAGTGATGCAGGCTACCTTAATAAGTAATTTATTGAAGTGTCTTAATAAAACAATGTATACTAATATCTAGAAAATACAGTTCTAGGAAAATAAATGTGACATAAACTTAGGAATAATACTGATATGACAGGTTTTGTTACCTGTACTATTAATATAATATCTTTTAAGATACCTAGCAATCGGAACCGTTCGATAATTAAAACTTTGCCATTGTAATTAATAATGCAAGAAATAAAAATAAATACTGGTGGTGGATAGTAAAATTATTTATTGTACGCACCAAGAAATAAAATAAACACAAACATTACAAAACAGTACAAATAGCGGGCTTATTGCTAAGAGCATTATCAATAAATCATTTTAAGCACTCTACACATATTTTGCCTCTATATTTTGATACAATAATTATGATTAAACAAAACAATATCTGAAGAATCACACTCTAGAGGACGAACTCCATCAATTATTTGATTTCCCGAACTGTCAAAATGTTCATCTTCAGAATCACTGCTTTCGCTTTCACTATCGCTGGCCAAACTTATAATGAACGGTTTATCTATAAACGCATATTTTTCTCTGTATTTGTTTTAAATTTTTTTTTACATGATCGCAATGTTTTTTCCATTCTACAACAGATATTCTGTCGAAGGCTTCTGCAATCAACTGAGGCATTTCAGTACTTGATATCCGAAGGTTCTTCTCTGCTACATTCCGTTTCATTGAACTCCAGATCATTTCTATTGCATTAAGATTGCAATGATATGGTGGCAATCTTAACACCGTGTGTCCTCTATCTTTCATCAATTTATCAATTTCGTTTCTGGTGCCGGTTTGTGTCTTTTAATTAGTTCATAAAGCTGAGGTTTTGTATAGCTTTCGTGGAATTCCACGTTCGTTTCAGTTAGCCATTGTTGCATGGCTAACTACATTGCAATTGCAAATCAATGCAATGCAACCGCATTGCAATGCAGTTGCATTGCATTGATCCAAATTTGGAAGCAACTTGTCAGCGACCTATTTTTTTAAATTTGTGTTGTTTCATCATGATAATCACCGCTTTTTGTATTTGATTTGAAAACGAGTAAAGCATTCTCGACAAAAGTTGCTTCTCCTCCTGCATTAACGATTATATATCTATTTCCTTTAGAAACTGGGTTCAAAACACCATCATCCTTATTACTTCGCCAACATTGTTCAGCTGTGTGCGAAGTGTGAATATATGTTTCGTCCAAAAAACTACAGGTTTCTTTTTGTCACTAAGTTCGTTTTCCTGATTTTTTTGTAAATATGTCGCTCTCCATGCGGATATATCATTACGTTCAGTAAGAACTATTAGATTGGGTCTTCTTGTATCGAAATCCTAGTTTATGTAATATTTTCCATAGGGTCTCTCGGCTCCCCTTAAAATCAATTTCTTCTCGAAGAACATTAAGTAACTTCGGTAAAGTGGGAATTTCGTTTTTAACTGAGTAAAATTCGTGAACTTTCCTTCTTTTGATACCGAGATCAAAGTTGTCGACTTCTATCTTTCCTGTAGTTATTTTTCTTCTTTTCCCCGGAGTAGAAACTTTTGTCCCTGTTTCATCTGCCCGTTTCTTTTCATTTACCATTCGTCGCACTGACCTTTCACTAACGCCTGTAATAAAAAAGTAAATAAGTAAGTTTCCGTTTCATTAATACGTAGGTAAATTCATCCCCATCTATGCTGGTAACACTAACCTGTAGCGGCAGCAACTCGTTCATATAATTTTGTAATGGTATAATTGGCGCTTGGTTGCGTTTTTATTCATTCATGAAACAAAGAACGCGTAAAACAATGCTTCTGCCATCGCTTTTCAATACTCCAGGCATGTTTGATGTTCATAAAAACCACAAAACACAAAACTCCGCAAGTTGTATTTGAGAGCTAACTGGCAATGTCTGTCTGACATTTCAAAATGCCGATGGTAGTACCAATTTCAGCCGCCGGCCAAGAAAAGTATGTGGCACTGTATGTACTCCGTGCACTGGTCTTCGTTATCGTATTTACATGTATCTATCTATGTATCGTATGTACATTCGATATCGTATCAAGTATTCACCTTCGTTTGGATTTTGGACTAAATGTTTGTGCTCGCTTATCACATTGACCCGTCGCTACGTTTACTGACATTTTTAAAGCCTTTTAAAATTGATTTATCATCCAGGTTAAATCTAACGCCTTAGTAACAATTCACAGCAAAATCATAAATTTTAATTTTAACATATTTATTGCATAGGCATTTCTGTTTTTTATTTTTGAGATTGTAATAAAACTAAAAGTTCCTGAAATATTGTTGATACGTAAAGCTGATACTAGATTATTTTGCAATATTAATAGCTAGGTCTTATGTTTATACATGGTAAGGGCAGACGCCCATACTTCAATTTGGCCATGTCATTTATAATGTAGCGGTTGAGTATCGTGGAGTCGAGAATATTCTATATTATATTCAATTATAATATCTTTTTCTATATATTAATTATAAATATGTGAGTAATCCTTAGTGAGTTAAAGATTGTAGCACGTAGGAGTGTTTGGTTTGGAATAGAGTTTAAGCGCATAAGAGGTATTTTCAACTTCACAACTTTCAACAGTCTGAGAGCGACGGTAACCTAGTGAGTATGAGCTCGGCTTCTTGAATGAGAGGTCCGGGTTTGATCCTGACCTCATGTGATGCCTTGAGATGGGTTTTTCGTGATTTCTATGAGCACCTGAACATGAGATCAAAGCTTGCTCACCGGTGAAGGAAACAGAATCCCCCAAGGAAAACGAGAAAAAACTTGAGAGTTGCTCTTTTGTCATCAAAAATAAAACTATGATAAATAGGTACATCATGTCCATGCGAAACCTAAACAGCCGAAATGGGCCGAAACGACCGGGATGATACCTCTCGCTCACGCTCACATAACACCGGCGTCAAGTGACAGCATGCTATCGCGTTTCATGCGGTTTGTGAGTTCCCGGTGGCCTATTGGGGGGATAGGAAAAAGGGGGGCAACTTATCTGCCTAACCTGCGTTGTGCGGATGTCTATAGACGTCGGTAGTCACCATAAGGCTCCGACTGCTTGTTTGTCTCCTTATGCCTTAAATAATTTTAACGGAACCCTACTGAATAATATGGAACCCACTTTGGGAATCTGTGCTCTAGTGGGTATGGGCTCGGCCTCTTGAGTGAAAGGTCCGCGTTCGATCCTGACCTTCGTGCCTTTGAATGGGTATTTCTAAATTTCTACGTACACTTGAACATATTGAGACAACATCGCTTGCTCGCCGGTGAAGGAAACATCGTGAGGAAACTTGCATGCCTGATGAGATTAAAAGTCTTTGAAGGTGTGAAGTTCACCAACCCGCATTGGACCAAAGCATCGGTGAACTATGGCCCAAAACCAGTAGGGCATGTTAGGGTTGATAGTATCATTATTATTTTATATATGTACTACAGATCCTTAAAATATTCATTAGATTTTCAATTAACATGCTCAGTTTTACTTTTTAAACTATTTTTAATTTAATATTCAATATTAGCATGTTTTTAATTTTGTTTCGCGAACCTCGATACCGTGAAAAAACAGTATCTAGGTACTTAAAAATGAAAATTTTGCTGTACACTACGACCTTTATTGTTTACATAATTATTTCTACGTCTTTTTATAAATGTGTAACTAGCAAGTGATAAAAAAGTTTTTAAATAAAATAAAATAAATACAAATTTTATTTCCTCTTTTGCTTATTTTTGTTGGTTTGTCACTGACCCACCCATCAGTCGGCTAATCAGAGCGCAAAACCGGCGCAGCGTCGCAGCACAAATTTGGCGGAATCTATTTCCATACAAAACAACATAACCGCTTTTTTCCGGTTATATGCTCGATGTACAGATGTAGCCAAGCCCGCGCCTCTGACCTTCTGCTAATTGAAGTGCATGACTAGTAACCATTTGACGACTTACATCTCAAGAGACGGCCTTGAGTAACGTGGAAATGTGGACTACTACTGACTTATGTATAGATATTTGGTTAGAAGGAAATATTTTATTAATCTTATCCTTCAACGAGGTTTATTTAGCCTTCAACATTAAAGGAGAAACAAACAAACCAATTGTTTGTTATCAATGTCACGTCGAGTGGTTAAACGAATTTGCTTAGGCACATTAAATGATGACTTCGAGTAATATCGGTAACGTTACTTCGTAACGTTAGTTCTCTGGCGGATGTCTTTGTTTCGAATCATATCTGCGTCTTCAAACTCTGCGGTTAAGATGTCGTGAGATTATGGCTAAGCTCCCTGAATTTCGAGGGTTATACCATCGACGTTAACCGGCCAAGGGTGACGTGTTCGTTGAACATGACATGAGTCTGGTCCAAGTTCGTCCTAAGAATAGGCTCGTTGAAGTGGCAGTGGCTGGTCACACACTCAGGAGAACGGATGGATGACGAAGTGTTGATCGGCCATTAACCAGGAGGGAAGACGATCTCCGTACAGTGGTCGGTCCGTATTGGATACGAAGGGCAAGGGTTCGGCCGTCTCGACGTTCATTGGTCTATGTTATATAATGACTAAATTTAAGACAGTTTGCTTCTTATAGCCCCACAATGGATAAGCCTTGTAGTGGGGTTGAGTGTAGTGAAGTAATAGCAATTCATCCAGCAAGTGATATGTATGTGCGTCCCATCGGCCAATCATCCATCAATGGCCATCAGTTGGCCAATCAGAGCGCAAAACCAGCGCAGCGTCGTAGCACAAATTTGGCGGGATTTGTGTTCATACAAAAGACACAACATTACCGTACTATACCGGTTATAATATGTTCGATGTTTCCAAACAACAACTCAAAATTCTTTTCAAATATTGAAAAAATGTCCTTATTATATTTGTTTGTATAATTTGAGCAACAATGTTGAACTAATAATACAAAATGGGGTCATGCGATGGATGATAAAAATAGTTACTGCAACACGGTGGAATAGTGCCATAAATTGATTTATACGTCGTATAAACTTGAGAGACAAAGGAAAGCTTTCCGAGCGTAGTAAGCCTATAATGGCGTCTTTAACTATTCATGTGATTTTCAGTTTATCTTGATTTTAAGGAAATATTATGAACTATCAATCTTAGAACAAGCCAAGATCCTGGCGGAAAATGATCCTCCTGATACATGGGAACTGCCGAACAGATGATGGGTCAACGGGGTGCCAGGATGCGGGAAGACCACCTGGATTATAGCCAATTTTGACAAAACTAAGGACGTCGTCGTGACTGCGACCGTAGAGACGAGGAAGGAGTTAAGGGAAAGGATCGCAAACCGCGCAGGAGCGGACGCAAAGACCAGGGTCCGCACACTGGCCTCAGTACTCGCCAATGTGGCGAGGGGATTAGAAAAAATCTAGTGCGAGCGGCTCATCGTGGATGAAGCACTCATAAATCACTTCGGCTCCATTGTGATGATACTTAAGATTGTTAAAGCGAGAGAATTGCTCCTGATAGGAAATATTAATCAACTACCATATATCGAGCGCGAAAATGTATTCCCGATCCATTACCATCGTCCCAACGTAGTAACACCAATAACAGAGGACTTACTATGTACCCACCGTTGCCCACAAGACGTAGCATATGCCCTCAAAGACATCCACAAGGGCATATATTCCTCCAGTCAGGTAATCAAATCACTAAACATCCAATCCACACTGGAGGTCAATAACAAGAAAGACGAACCCAAAACTCTTTTCTGGACATACACCCAAGAAGAAAAGCAGACCCCTTGGGTATGGGAAGGGGGAAGAGTCCAAAGTCCTGACTATCCATGAGGCCCAGGGACTCTGCTACGAAACGGTGTACATAGTAAATACTAAATCAAGGATAAAACTACACGACAGCGCGTCTCACGCAGTTGTAGCCCTCTCGCGTCATACCAAAAATTTCACATACTATACCTGTGACAGCGATGACGCATTAGGGAAACTGATAAAAGTCTCAGCAATCCCTGACCAAGAAATAAACAACTACAACTTAAAAATAGCTATTAAGAACAGAGACCACGCCATCATAAGAAAAAAATTAACCAGAAACTGAAGACAAAGGGGCGCGCCACAGCACCCAGCGCAGCCGAGCCAAGCAACTGACCAGGACTTGAGGACAATGGGGCGCGCCACACCATCTAGCGCAGCCAAACCGAAATAACACTCTGAGCAACTATGAGCGCGGGGAGTGAATCACTAGGAACCCCGTGACACAACTAACAACGGTGACAAAATAAGAGGAGCCCTTAACCACCAACTTGAGCGCGCGTGACCACTAAACACCGTGCAAACACTTTACCATCTATAAGTGTCAAGTAGAGGGACGCTGCCCACTGAGTTCTTGCCGGTTCTTCTCAGGAAAGGGCTAGGGTTTGAACCGGTGGTAACATCCTCTCTCCTTCTTCCACCCCAGCGGCTCCTCTTAAGCTAATCAATCAATCATCATCAACTAACCTCCTAACGAACTCCAATTTTGCGGAGCAACAGAAGTAACGATCAATCATCATCAAAACCAATCTAACAATGGTGCGGACCAATGGTCTGCAGAGTATTCTTTAAAAAAATAAACTATCAATCTGTGCGTTTTTATTGATACAAAATTTAGGCGTTGAAGTTTGTTATTACTATTGCTACTATTTGGACAAAAAAAAATATGTTAAGGAGGTAAGGATAGCAAATTAGCAGAAGAGCTCTCTGATGGTTTTTTTTTTAAATTTAGTAAGGATTAGGATACAAGTCCTTTGCCCACAAACTGATATTTGGTCAGTGTTGCCCATGAACAATAAATACCCTGAGGAGGCTTTTGTTATCCTAGGATTAGACCGGGCAACTTATAACGCTGCCTACGCTGAACGTGTGCTCAAAAATACAAACATAGGATTTTTTATAATTAATAACCATTCACTGTTGCTTTATGCAGAAGTATATAATCTATGTAATCTTTAAAATTTAATTTGGATTATACGTATAGATATATCCAAATTAAATATATCCGCGAACTATCTGGTAGAAAAAATCAAGAGAAATTGACAGTAATATTATTTCAAACATAAAAGGCGGACTGGGAGACGGTGTAGATCGAATTCCGAGTCTGTAACAGATAAAGTCAGTGCCTGTAAGTTGCTAGAATGACATTGTCATTAGATTAGATAGGCCTTTTCACACGGGCCGGTTGCCAGGTAGCCGGCGCCGGGTATCCGGTAGCGAATTGTATGGACTTGCCGGCCAAATCAAGCCGGTACGTATGAAAGCTGGCATAACGCCTATACACTTCGCTACCGGATACCCGGCTCTGGCTAGTGGCTACCCGGCAAAAGGCACGTGTGAAAAGGCAGTTAAGTTCGACAAAGACAGGATAAAAGTGTCATAAACTTTTGTAAGAATCACGTAACAAACATATAAAATGATAAAACTTATCGGTAAAGCTAAGAAAGACAAAAAAGCCAAATCGGAAAGACCTCTTCTATTAAATTAAGGCTGGTGCCCGCGACTTCGTCTGCGCAGGATAACATTTTTTTCATAAAAAGTATCGAATGTTACTTCTAATACCTCCAAGAATATGTATACAACAAACTTACTTTCACATTTATAAAATTAGTATAGATAACTTTTTATTCAATACTCTTCTTTTTCTTATTATACATAATACTAACTGTTGCTCGCAGCTTTGTCCGCAACTTACGGATATTTCAGATCATATCACATATTTGCCAGTGAAAGCCTCGTCCGTAATTGGTCCATTCGTTCCAGAGATGAGCCGGGACAAACATACAGATAGACAAAAATGTTAAAAAATGATTTTTTGATATAAGTATCTTACATAATTTCAAATTCAATGCATTTAGTGAAAAGCTGTTAATCAGAAATTAACGGACATTCCCATTTAAAGCCAAATAAAAATTACAAATGATATTTTTTAAATTATTTTATTTGTGGATATTTTAGAAGTATACTTATAAAGAAAACATGAAAAAAATTCAATATGAAAAAAAATCTGAATTTTACAGGAGTGTTCCCAAACTGGCACAATGGCTCCTTATGAATGAAAATTAGCAAAGCATGACTTTTCAATGCAAAGTGTTTTTTTGCATTTTTTACAGCCCCAGCGATCTCTAATGTGACTATGAATATAAAACACCTCACTCGTGTTGGTAGCTCTTCTGGTACATGTTCAACACCATCTAATCGCAATCCTTCTATATTAGATGATGGAGGACGAGCTATATTCCTTTGAGGTGATTATCTAAGATAATATCTGGCGACGCTTCTTCGAAATAGTAATTGATCCATTGGTTCTTCTTTGGCGATCACATGCGTTTGCTATAGCCATGTCAATCATAATATAAATGTATAGTACCCACCACCATTTCTTACCGTGGATGCTAATCCTATAAAGGGATATGGATTGATCTAACTCATCCACGCCGCCCATACTCTAATTATAATTTTGAAATGCGTGCGTATTATATGCGTGTTGTATTATAAGACGGTAAACATTTTCGCCATAATGGAACATCGAAGGAGCGTTGACCAGCAGAGGCAGTAGACATCACTGATTGGGTGGAACTGATTTGTTATCTTTTAACAGTCAAAGGTTCATCATCGCTATCATCTTCGGATAACGAGAGTGTACCAATATTACGAACAAACATCTCTATATTGCCATGGACATCGTTCGGTACAGCGAGGTGCCATATTATCATCGTCACCCTCTTCTTCATCCATAACAACGCTAGGCTCGGGTGTAATAATGGCCAAATCATATTCTAAATCGTCGTCACTATCTTCGGCCAAGGTGTTTATAGCTTCTTCTAAGCCCCTAAAGTTAATACTGCCACTAAAATATTGCTTTCGACTCATTTTGATTCTGTAAAAAAGGAAAGATAATTAGTACACTTGTAGCCACTGTGCCAATATTGGTACACCTATGTTTAGGTAACTATTATTTTCTTATGTAGGTAAACTATCAGCATGATAATACTTTTATATATCAGGTAATTTGGTTATCTTATGCTAAAGTTTGCAATAGTAAAATAATTCATAACCAATATTAACATATATATAAAAAGTACACTTACCTCCTCTGTCGTAACAATGACAAACTTCAACACTTAAAAAAACTAATATTTATAAACAAATACTCAGTCACCTACTACTATACGAAACCAGCACAATCTGAACTGCACAACGAAATAATAAATGGGTGGTAACACAAATAATATGAAGGTACATATAAAAAAATATAACTGTTCCCAAATTGGCACAGTGGTCAAGAATGGGTTAATTTTATTTATTTGTATAGATAATATTAATAATAGCAACCCTTACATGTCCAGGTACCGCATGGGTCTCCTTCTCGAAATCAGGCGAGGGTTTTGGGCCATAGTTCACCATGCGCTGGCCCAATGCGGGTTGGTGAACTTCACACCTTCAAAGACTTTTAATCTCATCAGGCATGCAAGTTTCCTCACGATGTTTCCTTCACCGGCGAGCAAGCGATGTTGTCTCAATATGTTCAAGTGTAAGTACGTTGAAATTTAGAAATACCCATTTCAAGGCACGAAGGTCAGGATCGAACGAGGGCCTTTCACTCAAGGGGCCGAGCCCATATCCACTAGAGCACAGATTCCCAAAGTGGGTTCCTTATTGGGGTTATTATTCAGCAGGTTTCCGCTAAAATTATTTAAGGCATAAGGAGGCAAACAAGCAGTCGGAGCCTTATGGTGACTACCGACGTCCATAGACATCCGCACAACGGAGGTTGGGCAGATAAGTTTCCCTCCTTTTTCCTATCCCTCCAATAGGCCACCGGGAACTCACAAACCGCATTAAACACGATAGCATGCTGTCACTTGAGGCCGGTATTATGAGAGCGAGAGGTACCACCCCAGTCGTTCCGGCTGGCACTACCTCTGACAAAAATTATATTACATATTTCTTAAATAAAGGTTCTTATATAAATGTCAGTGTTGATTTGTATTCTTTTGATATGGGGTTCCATAAAATAAAACGTATTTGGTTGGCACGTTCCCTTATCTTTAAATTTTAGGAACCCCTGCACTAGACCGTCGCGTTGTCGCTCGTTTTCCTTATTAATTTTAATTTAATTAATCTTGAATTGTTTTTAAGATTTTCATAATGATAGATAGGAATGTGATTTGATTTTAACAAAGGTTTTAGAGTTGTAACATCATTTGAATGAGCCTTAATTAATTTTTACATGATTTATTTTCCTTATAAAAAATCTATATAAGATTACGAAGTAGGTAGGTATGTGTTTTTATACGGCATTTCTATGAAACATATAACATTCTTAAATATTGTAACATTGTAACATGTATAAAATAGCATGTCCTCTCAGATGAGACACATTTTAGGTAACTAATGTTTCTGGATCTCATTGACTTAAACGGGTTCTGAAAGCCTCTTCCTGAATATACAATAGCACTTAGAGTATGTCATAGCTGAGCTGACCCGCTTACAGGATGAGTACTAACAGGGCCGACGATAACGACAGGGCTCAGTAAAATAGGTTACGTCTAGAATAACGAGATAGGTATAAGGGCGCGGTTCCACCGCGGCGCACTGAAAGTATGCGCACTCTTGTCAAGTTTCGCTTTGCAAAAAAAGTATATGTTTGTTTCCACTGCAACCCACGGATACGCTACTCATTAATTGACATTTTCTTGCAATTGATATTTTGAAACATGTGCGAAGCTTCTGCGTGCGCCGCGGTGGAATTGCGTCTGAACAGTGTGTCATTAGCTCGGTTTGACAATCATTGAAACACGACAAGGATATTTTATGCTTCCAGGCTTAGATTTCTGTCACTCTTCGTATATTATTAGTAAAGTTTTAAGTAAATAGGGTAATAGCACAGGTAATAAACTTCTAGAGTCAGCAGTGTTGCCAAAGATTAAACTAGCTCTCCACCAGATTCGACTGCAAAAATCCTTAGAAAACCACTAAAAAAAACGGGCTCTTCTCGCTATCGCTAAATTTTTGACTTGAAGAAAACAATAAGCATATAAGTAATGTATTTCGTTACAACATATCATTATGAATTATTTTATTAAAATCAATGAATAAACATATGGGATTTTTTTTGGGAATTCCATAATTGTTCAATTTTTCTTCCAATATTTATTTTCATTTTATTCCTTTGCTTATTAAATCCATAATGCTAAATAGTATCTCCACATCAGCATTGAAATGAGGCAGTATTTATGAGTTGAATTTTCCAGTTTAGTGGTTGAGTGATCGTGTTTTCAGTAATTGAAATTTAATTTTACTAAATTACTAAAAAATTCCACCAGCCACTAAAAGCAATATTTCGCCCTAAGAGGGGGTCAAAACCACCAGTTTTAGTGGAAAATCCATGAAGTTGGCATTGTTAGGGTGGGAGTTACGTGCAGGAAAACGGGGAGTCAGTCGACATACTAGATGGGGTGGTGATGAACTAAGTGCGGGGCCGAACCCAGTTGGATGAATTGGTGGAAAATTGACTGCCATAGTGTTCAATGAAGGACTCAATTATGCAGTAGACTGATTTTTATTTTTGATTATTATGATAATGAAATAAATAAAAGTAAACTCTAGTAAAGAGATAGCCATATTTTTTGTTAACACGGGAAAACGCCTTTACGCGCCATCAGCGGCCCCGAGTGAGGTCCGATAGTGTGTAGGCAGTGTGGGACTCGCGGCATATCTGTACCCACTATAAACCAAATGAGGTGCCCCGCATCACCAAGTGACAGTGGTATATCGTTTACGTCACTCTACATAAAAAACGTAATAGTCCATTGTTTTAAATACGGAACAGTCCCCTTTATCCCTTAAAACGTTAATCTCATTAAGCATAATTTTCGGCTCCTTAAAGCCCTGACCTCAATGAATATCTATTAATTTTCCTCATTATAGGCTCTGCAAAATATTGCAATAAAATTACAACTCCAAGAGTTCATATAATCTTATTTTTCATCATTTTATAAATCTTCACAAACTAAAGAATAATTACACATTATTAATTATGAATGAATGAACGAATGAATGATGAATACAAATAAATAAACGATCGAATGAATGAGACTATATGAGATACCTACTAAGACTTAGTATTCTGATTACACCTGTACATACTATAATAATTATTCTATTATATGTATAATAACATAAGCCAACCATGTCTGGATTAAAGGTTAAATTAATATTAGTAAGTGTAATATTATACACATTTCGTTAATGAGAAAACACATTTACTAATTACCAATAACATAAGGTAATATACCTTCGGGCTATCTTTGGAGGTCAATGAACTTGTTCGTGTTAACTCCGCTTTGTACATTCTGGTTAAATAGTTTCATAATTGGCATAAACTTGTTTTATACCTCATGGGACTTAAAATAACGTAGACATTCCGTCCATGTTCATACAATTATTACAACGACCATTTTATTTCATAGCTGAAAATGCTGAAATTATTTCCGCGTAAATATCCATCATGAATATATGAGTGAGTAATAACCAGTATTTAATGGAGGTCTAAGAACCCATAACAACATGAAAAGTATGACTGAAATTTTCATTATCATCGGTCAAACGGTAGAAGTTTTTGAGCATATATCAAATCCAGGATCCAGAAAGGATAGTTATCGATTCATCGATCGATCAAATCAAAAGATCTCTTTATATTGTAATTTCACCTACGAAATAGAGATCTTTTGATATTTGAAAGTTTGTTAATTTGTACCATGGAGAATTACTCTACGTAAGGAGAACCATCCAGTATAGGCGACAAGTTGAAAAAGTGTCCATCTGTAAACGCAAATTATATAGTTCGAAAACCGGCCACAATGGCGCTAGTGTAACATGTGGAAGCGTGTTTGAATATATAAATGTGTGTCCGTAATTTTTTAGTTCACACTCGTTTAAAAACCCTTCCCCTTGTTACCTAAGGCGCCACCTGTAATGTTTCAAAATGTGTCGAGCAACATCTTAATTTGTCACATTTCGACATACACTTTTCATAGTACAGAGATGGTTCTCTTTACTTTCCATTCTCCATGACTAGTACACATGGAATGTCAATTAAAAAGTCAATAAAACTGTTGCTAGTAAAAAAATCTCTTTTGAGATGTTGGCCGCAAACGAAAAAAAGAAAAACGGGAAAAACACACAGAAGAACAAACAAACACACTCTTATGTCAATATTATAAAGGTACCAATTATAGCCTGACCAGAAAAATAAAATAACTCGCCAAATTGCGGAAAATTTCGGAACTAATTTCTGTATGGGCTATACTATGGGTTACCATATAAAAGATACAGTGGCGACACCAATGCAGGGTATATATATTTCGACGACCTCTGTGGCTCAGTGGTTAGCGCGTTGGCGTTCAAGCCGGGAGTTGCGGGTTCGAATCCCGCCAGGGAACAAAAAGTTTTCTGTGTTCCTGGGTCATGGATGTGTATTAAATATGTGTATTATATAATGAAAATCTTAAATATAAGTATAATATAAAAAAGTATTAAATATATTTCCGTTGTCTGGTACCACCGTAACACAAGTTCTTCGAGAACTTACCATGGGACCAGAATGACGTTCAAAAAGCGTTCATAGATATTATTATTATATTATATTTCCGATTAGGCTATACATCTAAATAAGGAAAGCTAGTATTATGTACGTACTGTTAATTTTAAGAGACATTATCGTCGATATCAAGTCGCCTAGACATAAGAAGTGTGCTCCAGAAGTTTCATCAGAGTTAGATAAGCTCGACTCTAGATACAAAAGGTCAGATATGAAGACTTCAAAGAACCTTAATCATGACTTAATGCATACATGCATTAGGGTTTTTGTGTTCCCTTCTACGGCGTTCCATTTACTTTCATGATTCTTGATCAGATAATTTTCTTTCTTCTTTCTAAACATATCTTCAAAATAATAATTGGCTTGGCTTGGTTAGTAGTTGTGGTAATATTTATTTGTTTTATCTTAGATACAAAAAATTAATGAAGGAGGTAATCGAAAATAAACATCCAATTTGCACGGTTGCACTATCTTAATTGCGGTGGGTGCACGGAGCACTGTACCTAACAGTCAGTACTGCCCTATGCATCGAGATTATAATAATTTATAACAAGATTCCGGTCATATGCTCGATGGCTCTATGTGATCGCTCTCGCTATTATTATTTGTTACGATCATGTATTTGTTACTATCATGTATTTGTTACTATCATGTATTTGTTACTATCATGTATTTGTTACGATCATGTATTTGTTACTATCATGTATTTGTTACGATCATGTATTTGTTACTATCATGTATTTGTTACTATCATGTATTTGTTACTATCATGTATTTGTTACTATCATGTATTTGTTACTATCATGTATTTGTTAATATCATGTATTTGTTACTATCATGTATTTGTTACTATCATGTATTTGTTACTATCATGTATTTGTTACGATCATGTATTTGTTACTATCATGTATTTGTTACGATCATGTATTTGTTACTATCATGTATTTGTTACGAACATATATTTGTTACTATCATGTATTTGTTACTATCATGTATTTGTTACTATCATGTATTTGTTACTATCATGTATTTGTTACGATCATGTATTTGTTACTATCGTGTATTTGTTACGATCATGTATTTTTTACTATCATGTATTTGTTACGATCATGTATTCGTTACTATCAGTCTGCACTTGATTAGATTTTTGACAATTCATACAATATCTCTATAAACTATATCCCGTTTATTATTTAATGTATAAGTATATTACTTCTTTCATTAAAAATCCATTTATCAGTTTTTGTGTCAATGAGTATCATCCTCCATACAAACTTTAGCGTTTATAATATTAGTAGGATTTAATATATTTTATTGCTTTGCTATATTTTGTAGATCTATGATATCTGATAGTTCAATTATCCGAGTTTCACATCCGATGTCCGGGTTAAACCTGACAGATGTAGATTAAAGATGCATAGGCATAGGTACATCGGTGGGGCTCAGTAGCCTTATTTGTTCAACAGATCCAGAGAACAGAGAGGGTCCCTCACCAAAGGCGGCATTGGTGGATCTCACCGGGTTTTAGTGGGTAGAGCTGCTTCCATCTTACCACCTTTCGAGTCCCACATACCCGCCTGGAGAGACCCACGTCCCGACGGGAAGCATTAGCATTTCGCATCGTAAAAGAAAAAAAGCATAAGCTTACATCTTATTTTTAAATACAAGATTTTAATCTAGAGCCGTGTAAAAATCCAATTTAAAAATGAGTTAAATCAACAGACAAAAGACAAAGCAAAAAATGAATTCAAAAAGCCTGTCGCGTTAACAACAAAAGTTTGTAAAATAAATTGTATTTCCAATATTGAACAATACGGTGCATTAGCACTTGTTGGTTTTTGTTTACTTGTAATACTTTCAAAATTAACTACACGAAAAAATAATTCGTGAAAAGAATCAATGCAAAACTGAATTGCTATCGAAGTGTGTTCTTTATTTTACACATTGGTATTGGGATAGAGGTAAAAAAGGGAAAACCATGGAGGTAAACTAACGATAGAGTAAAGCAGAACATATTACCGAAAGATACTTAATACTGAAACCGTATTTTTCATTCCAAATCATATATTTTCAGGGATAGGAATAGAAAAAAATTTAGGTCCAATTGTTTTTTTTCGGAAGGACTAGACTTTTCGGCCTGATGGCCTTTAAGCTCAATCGTTACAGTAAATGAGCAGATGAGCAGAGGCTCACTTAAGAAATATTCGAAAGGGGAAGGCCCTTATCGCGCGCGGTCCAGCGCGCGCGCTGCTCGAGAGAGCAGGATTTGAACTAGTCAAATCCGATACGGTCGACGAATCTTTTACGGTTGAATTTAACCTATCAACATGAGGGCCGGTCCTCATACCTCCCTCTGGAGAGGGAGGTGGGTCATGCGCGGTGCCCAAGCAATCTAGCGGTAGCGTAGAGCTAGCGCTGTTTGCGCGGTCTGGGTTTGTGTCTACTCGTATCGGATTCGAACCTAAGCTTCCGCGATCGATCCGGATCGATAGTCCAATTCCAAAAGTCCAAAAGGGTTCACCCTATAACTGTGATAGATGTGTGAAGTAGAGAGTGATCTGTCATGTTTACATTCAATTCAGGTGTATAGGTATACATAAAAAAATGGAAGGATGAAGTAATAAAAGATCTTTACGACGCCATTGTCATACTGTTGTGTACGATTTTGTTTTATAATAACATATCTTTTGTTGTGGACAATAAAATATTTTTCTTTCTTTCTCTAAATTGGGCCAGGCCTGTCGTTGAATCAGCGGAGTAAGTAAGTTAAAGTAAGTTCATACTGACTGAAACGGTAATTTATCTACGAAAGGTATTTAATTGGTAGACGTCCCAACAAAAGTTGTAACTATCAAAACATTACTTAGGGTGAGGCCAAACGAGCGTAACTTTTTGAGTCGCGTAAAATGAGTCGCGAAATTCACGCTGCATTCGGCTGCTCTGCGAACAGCTGTGTGTCGCTGCGTGGCACAAACAAGATTTCAGTATGAAACGTAAATTCCGCGACTCATTTTACACGCGTTACAGCAAAAAAAATTACGCTCGTTTGGCCTCGCCCTTAATTAAACTGAAGTCAGCGTCGTATATATAAATAAATAGATTATAAAGGCTTATAATTAGCCGTCATCATCGTAATACGTGCGTAGGGTTTAAAACAATACCACTAATCTCACCGCAGGATACCTACCTATACCTATCCGGCTCGTTATTGTTGATTTTAAAACGAGGCTTGGTACCGTAATCGCATTAGCGCTTAAATGTTTTTGTTATGAAACTGACAAAAATTGCGGTAAAACTGACTGGTTGTATAAATAATCTTCAGTATGCGCGTATTTTAATTATAATTATTAAAATATAGTTACACTCTGTGTTCACAAATTGAAATTGAAGCATTTATTAGAATAAATAATTAATCTGTAACCCTCCACAATAATTGTGTTATCATGCAAAAAATATCTTCAATATCTTTTAGTTTTGAGAGTTAGGAAGTTAAAAAGCAAATAAACTCTGCAAAAATATTTTTTCTATAGTATTTAAATGATTTTATAGAAATGGTCTTTGTCGATTTATGTATACTGCAGAATTTTACATTATTAGCAACTGTGCCATGACTCATCATTTATTCAGCCAACTCAGCAAAGGGTTATTTTAATTACTAGTTTTCGTAGCCGGCGGCCTTCCACGATCTAATAATATATTGCGGCTGCTTTCTTAATGTTTAATTTGACTACGTTCTACATTTGTATAAGGTTTGAAATGATAAAATATCTAGGGACATTTTATGTCGATGGTGATCTATTCTGTGCTGCTGGGATTTCCCAGGCTCTGCAGTGCATCCGGCATGTTTGCGGATGCACATACCAATGACTTCTACGCTGTAATTCGCAACAAAATAACATCTGTCCGAAATAGAATGCCGGGCAGCCCCAACGGCATCGTCTTAAGTTCGCTGACAGTGTCTTACAAAGGCATTGGCTAACCGCCCTGACACATCCTCAAATTGAGTACGTGTATTTTTTTTAATAATATCTAAATTTAATAATCAACGTGTTTTATTATTTCAGATTATACCTAATTTAATTTTTTGAGAATGATTTAATGATGAATTTTAATAGGTGTTTGTAATTATCATAGATATTTTGATATCTGAGTTATAAATAAATAAAATAAAATATCTAATATATAAAATTATCGTGTCACGGTGTACGTAATTGAACTCCTCCGAAACGGCTCGACCAATTTTCGTGAATCTTAGCGTGCATATCGGCTTGGGTGGAGAATCGAACTGCATCTATTTTTCATCCCCCTAAATGTTAAGGGTGGTCCAGCCCGTCCACCCCTAATTTTTTTTTATTTTTTAGACGAAAGTTAACGCGGGCGAAGCTGCGGGCAACAGCTAGTATCTATATAAAGTTTATCTAGATTCTAGATCTAGGTACAACCATCCAGCTGAAAAGCTTTGTAACCGTCTACAGGCGTCGTTGACCACTTACCATGCCCTCCATACTAGGTGGACGTCTACCAGCTTATCCATCCATATAACATAACAAGAATGACTTACATAAGAAAAGTCTTTCCCGAAATGTTGATGGACCTATGCTGCTGGCCTATTGGCCTTTAAGCTTCATCGAAAGAGTAGGTGAAGAGATGGCTTCAACCTAAGAATGTGAAATGGGAGGGTTACCTTCGCCTGCCATGGTGTCGATGACCTCGCGGCCTCCTGGCGTCGGGTTGTAGTATAATTAGCGCTGGATTGTAATTAAACTAGGAT
Organism: Helleia helle; assembly: GCA_963853865.1. NCBI lineage: Eukaryota > Metazoa > Arthropoda > Insecta > Lepidoptera > Lycaenidae > Helleia > Helleia helle. The sequence goes on from OY971420.1 coordinate 17,982,490, forward strand.
CACTTAAATGTTGAAACTGCTTGTATCTCTCAATACAATTTTTTTGTAAATCAAAATGGCGGACGCGGGTTGTGGCACCTAATGGCCACTTACCAGAAATCGATTTCAATTCTATTCTTATCATTTCGATTTATAAAAATATCAAATGTAATTTATGTTCAATTCGAAACAAGCCCTATACAATTGTACCGGTCGTTAAGTCAAAAGTTTCGAGTGTCTTAAGCCCGTGGAAAGGTCAAGTGATGCCCCTGAAACTATAGTATGTAGATACTACTGCCAAGTATATTGTTGAGGAAATGGTATTCTTTGAAAAAATAAAACGATTTTCATGAGCACATATAAAAGCCTTTTGATATAACATTACCGGTGGGAGGGAAGCGCTGTGCCGCGCTCCCGGCTGCATGGGTACCACCATCTTGTTTATTTTTCCCGTGAAACAGCTTTGCTGTGTTTCGGAGAGAAGGGCAAGACAGGCAGTGTAATTACTGGCACCGAGACTTAACATCTTATGTCTCAGGATAGGTAACACATAAATGAGTTGCCTGGGCTCGTTCCAGGTAAACTAGTTTATGTTCATGGGCGACGTCGACCACTTAACATCAGGTGGTACGTTTGCCAGTTTGCCTATCCAACTAACATAAAAAAAAAAAACAATCAAAGGACATTATGGCTGAATATTATTGTCTATTGCCAGAAATAAAGAGTGCATCAGTGATAAAATATATGATTATTATCTGTTGAATAACTTAATATACCGGTTTATAATTACTGGTGGGAGGGAAGCGCTGTGCCGCACATCCGACTGCATGGGTACCACCATCTTGCTTGTTTCTCCCGTGAAACAGCTTCGCTGTGTTTCGGAGAGAAGGGCAAGACAGGCAGTGTAATTACTGGCACCGAGACTTAACATCTTGTCTCAGGATAGGCAACACATAGATGAGTTGCCTGGGCTCGTTCCAGGTAAACTAGCTTACGTTCATGGGCGACGTCAACCACTTACCATCAGATGGCACGTTTGCCATTTTGCCTATCCAACTAACATAAAAAATCCTAATCCTAATCATTTTGTGCAATCCACGGATAATAATTTGTATCCAGTATGACCAAAGATTTTATCTTATATCAGAGTGGGAAAGGAAGGACAAGGCCGAATATCTTTACCGCCCTTCTTTACCGAAGAAATAGGTACCCGCATAGGTGTGGTCTTGCGTGGTACATAAAACGCATTCGTCTACCGCCATAACTATAGCGTCGAACAATTTTGTCAATCTTCAAACACAACTGGATAAAATATTACGAATTTAATTGGATAGGCAAACAATTATCGACTTACGAATCACAACTCCGTTTCGGTTTCAATAACGCCAAGGGGCTTAGGGGTTTCCCCCTACAATTAGGGGGAATTTTATATTAATTGAGATTTTTAGAGGGAAAATAATTTGACGATTTTAGGCATACGGGAACGTTTAAAAGAGAAAGTAATATAAATATAGTTATCTAATACATGCTGTTGCCTGCAGCTTCGCCCGCGTTACTCAACTTCTATAAGTCACAGAGTGACGTTATATAGCCTATAGCCTTCCTCGATAAATAAGCTGTCTAACACTGAAAGAATTTTTCAAATCGGACCAGTAGTTCCTGAGATTAGCGCGTTCAAACAAACAAACAAACTCTTCAGCTTCATAATATTAGTAGAGATTGCGCGAATTTCAATCATTATATTGAAACACATTTTATATATTTAATCGCGTTTTGATATGACCGACATTTCGGATACTTTTTATAGCGACCATTTCTTCCGTGGCCATGGTTTCTGTAAAGTATAGCCGTATCGTCAGGCCTGTAATAAACTTAATAATCCGCGATCGAATTCATTAAAGTTATTTCATTATAGTGATAGCATAAGATTTGAATCTTATTTTGAAACCTAATATTAAACAGAGCGTAAAGCAATCTATTATACTGAATAAGACAGTACATACGATCACCATTATAAGTTTGATACCGTCCATTGTTAGACTTATGCCTCATTGCTTCTCAATAATAATATAACGCTTATGATCAATACATATATATCAAGCATGATAAAAACCAATATGAGTCTTATCTGTTTCAGGCTCAGTTCAAAGATAAGTGAAATTGGCAGTCGAAATGAAGCCGGGCGCGTTCAGGCCCGCTTCATGCGAGGACTGAGGCGTCAGACATCCTAACATTACAAAGTTATTGGAAATTACCCTATGATGCATCAATATCTTAATAAGCCCTCTCTACGCAGAATAAAACTGTAAAAATGAATGAACGGACAATATTGGCAATAATTTAGAGATGCACATTTCCAGCTGGAGCAGCTGTTGGAGATAAGGCCTTTTTTTTTTTTAACGCCGGGAAATGCTTTGAGGCATCCCGCGGAGGAGTGGGTCTCCCCAGGCGGGTATGTGGGACTTGCTGCGCCCGAAAGATGGTAAGTGGACGCAGCTCTACCCACTAAAACCCGGCGAGTGCCACCAGTGCCGCCCTTGGTGAGATGCCCTGGATCAATACAATGGGGTGCGGTTCCCATCCTCGCCCTTTGGCCCCTGCTCTTTTGTTGGGGACAAATCTCCCCTCTTATAAGAGGGGTACAAACCCTCGGCTCAATTAGCTTCGCCCAAGGTGCCGACTCACCCTAGGCTACTGAGCCCCACCGCCACGACAAGGCCTGAACCATGGTGGGGTTGGAGATAAGGCCTATAGATTCAGTTTTTCAAACTTTTGTATCAAATTATTGCAAATATAGCCTTATTTAGCGTACCAATAAACTTATTAGAGAAATAAACGTATACCTATATGGGTTACCTTTAGGGGAACAATGAACGCACCCTTATATTAGCAAACACGAGCAAAAATTACTTCGCGAGCAAGATTGATGAGGTACCTACCTACTTTTATGTATGCTTAGAATGTGAGCAAATATATATAAATATACACACGGAGGCGAGCGAAAGTAAAGTTAATTTCAATAGAAAAATACAATTCCATTTAATTCCACGAGAACTTTTATATTTCATGAAAACTTCTTCTGTGCTTTACTTAAATGTGATTTAAATGTCCTCTAATCCTTTATATTCTTTGATTATGAATTGATAGCTAAAAGTATCAAACAATGTTAAATTTCTCAAAGCTTTTAAAAATATTACTTAAAATTTGTGGTTGACTTTTGTACCGTCGTGAAAAAATATGGCGTGTTAGGTAAATGGAGTAGAAGGCTCGGGCATTGCTACATTTCTCCAGAGGAGAGTGCCAGATGGCACGCCGTCGAGGCCCAATGCTGACGTCGCAGTACCGGCGCCAGACTAGCCAGATGACAAGAAGAACAGGAAGGAACAGGAAGGCTGGGGTTTTAGTTAGGATGGGAGACATCACCATCATATCCGGTATATCATTATGATTTCTCCAGCGAAACAAAAAAAGTGCAGTTAAATTTTTTAATGACAGTCTGTGATTAATCTACCAATATACACTCCCAAAACAGTGTAAAGATCATAATCATCAAACAATAAAACAGTCTTTGCAGTTAGCAAATATAGAAAAGATATTGAAAGTAATTATTGCTAAAGACATACAATTTTACTCATCACACTCAACTGTAACATGTATGCAGATGATCTCCAAATCTATATCCAGTCTACCGTTGAGAATCTTTCTAATATAATTGTTGTTATGAATAAAGATCTAGAAATTGTATCTGAATGGAGTAAATGTAATGGACTTGTTATTAATCCAGTTAAATCCCAAGTTATAATTATAGGTAGTCCAGGGCTCATCTCGCGGATAGACTGGGCAAGCTTACCTCCGGTGCTCGTGGGTGGTGTCCCTCTGCCATTTAGTAAAACCGTTAAAAATTTAGGAGTTCATATAGATAAAAATCTGTCATGGTCACATCATATTGATGAAACTAGCAAGAAGGTGTACGCGGTGTGGCACTCTATAAGACGCCTTAGGAATCTCTTGCCTATTTCGACTAAAATTTTACTCGCAGAGTCCCTGTTCCTATCAATTCTAGATTATGCCGATGCATCCTACATTAACCTTACAGAAGAACAGCTTAATAAGCTTGAGCGCCTTCAAAATATTGCTATTCGTTTCATATTTGGGTTGCGCAAATATGATCACATTTCTGAGTTCCGCGCTAAACTCAAGTGGCTTCCCATCTGCCTTCGCCGGAATGCTCGTATTCTTTCCTTTTTATACAGCATATTAAATGATCCTAAATCTCCACCCTACTTAAAAGAAAAATTCGTATTCCGTACATCGGAGGTTAAAGAACTTCGGTCTACTGCAAATCTAGTTCTCCACATCCCCGCTCACTCTACCCATTTCTTTAGTTCCTCCTTTACGGTTAAATCTATTAAACTATGGAATTCATTGCCTACTAACATTAAACAAGCAAAAACTTTAAATATTTTTAAATCTTTAGTCAAAAGTTATTACCTAAATAACTCTTAATTTATTACTAGATATTATATATTTGTCTGTTTATTTTTATAACTTCCTCTGAAATATATCAAGAAAGTTCTATATAAAATATGTGTTTTAGTACATAATATGTATGTATTAAGATTTATGTATGTTGTGCATTTATTATTATTATTGTTTTGTATGTTTTTGTAGGTATATGTATATTTATATGTATATATGTAGGTATATATTACAGGTATATATTATCATATGTATTTTACAGTATTCATTAAAATTTGTTATGTGATATAAATCATTCATAAAATATATAGTTGCATCTGCCTTATAATTTTTATAAAACATTTCCATTACCCAAAGGTTACTTGGAAGAAATCGCTTTTCAGCGATAAAGTCGCCTTTATGTCCGCATGTTTCTTTTTGTTTTGTTATTATGTTATATTTTAGTAATGTGTGTGCATAATAAAGAATATTCATTCATTCATTCATTCATTCATTTTACCTATAAGCTACGTGTTCCTGTGTGTGTTCCACATTGGTAAATCGGTTATTCTCTGTGCGTAATAAAATATGATCTAATATAATAATAATAGTCTAGTAAATAAACAATAATAATAAAACATGTGTATGGGATAAATACAGTTTTTCTATATACAGAGGCAACATTGAAAAGGTATTAATATGATGTCAGCAATTATAAATGACCTAATAATATAATAATAATGTAATTTGATAAATCAGTTTTCCTATTATCACAAGAAACATTGCAAACATATGAATATCGCTATATCTCTACACTAATTACTAGAATGTGCTATTAAAATATCAGAAACTAATAACTTAAACATCTTTAGACCAATTTACTGATGAGCTCTTTCGCTGATTATTTCGTTGTGGCACAAGTAGACTTTAGAGAATACTTCACATATGCGATGAATTTCGTCCAAAATGGCAGAATGCAGTCGGAGAATAGGTGTTTATTTAGACAGGCACATATAACAGTTTTAATGATGAATGGATTGCAAAGTAACGATTCTACAAATAGGAACAATTAAGCGAGGATATCTGAGCTTCATTATATTTTAAAATGTAAACCTTGTAATCTCGCAATTGAAGATAAAGGGAAATAAAGGGGTATATTATAAATTTTCAAGAGTGGAGACCTCACTTAGAAAGACTTTTATATCTAGCTTGACGGGAGAATAAATATCCGGATGCGAAAGGTTCGAATTAAGTGAGGCCATTGCAGGGGCCCACATAATTTAGGAAATCTAGCCACTCTCTGTAGAATGGATACGAGTTGATGTTTATAATGGATGTTGTAAATTGATAATCGTATCAAAATTAAGCTCAACATGAAACTTTACATCTTTTTGTAGTTTATTGGAGTTTACTCCTTAAGAAACGATTTGAGTTATACGGCCCGGTACGGAACTTTTATGAGGAGTAAAATCAAGTGTAACACAAAAGTTGGGGCGTTACGTAGAAAGATACAAACATATAAATCTGTATGATTGAACGTGTAAAAGAACGAGATGGAATACATTACACAGCGTATCTTAAAATAATGCCGCCAACGCCATCTAACACGATATTACAGCACTAAAAGTCAATCACACGACCATTAAATATGCAATAAAAAAAAATGGGAATAATACTTTATTCCGTTGCAATGATTTGCAAAACAAATAAGTATCCCTATAGCTAAAATTGACGTGACGTTATTATGTAGGATTTTAAATAAAACAATGTGTAGGTACTAATTATTATTTTATTTTTTCGTCTATTATTAAAATATTGACTAGGTAAATTTTTACTGTATCACTATCACTGTGTCTTTTCTGCGTCCACTTAATATATTATTTATATCTTTGCACCACTAATGTATGTGAAAAAAATATTAACCAAATTGCATATGAAATCACAATTTTGATTTTTATGTAATTGGCATTGTATTAATTTCCGTATAGAAAACTGTCTTCATGTAATTTCTTACGTTATCATAGTCACAACTCACAATGTTTTTTTAAAACATGAGTGGATAAGAAAATAAAGCAACTAGAGCACATTCAAGATTGAATAATTAAAAACACAATCTAGGGAATAATACTACGTAATAACAAAAATGAAATCAAAATTGAGAAATGTTAGCACAGACTAAAAAAAGTCATTACGTCCAATATTCGCGGCGATTTTAAAATTATTTTAAATTTCAGCCCAGAAAAGTCTAGTAATTTTAATATATATTTATTCTTTTCAAATATTCTTTTTCATATTTTCAAAATCATATTTATAATTTGCAATTTATTTCTAACAATAATACAATAAATTGAAACTCTTCAATTTGATAATTAACCAATCAGGAACTTTAAAATATTAATGTTGCCTCCCTAAATATATTATTTGGTGTGACCATTGAACACTTGGTTCAAGTTTAATAGTACAAACTTGTCAAGTAAAGAATTTAATTTCGATTAAGTATTATAGGTACCTATAATTGTTAAAAAATAAATCACGTATATTTTATATATGAATAATAATAAGAGTCTTCAACATAAAACATGTAAAAATTTCATACACATACTGCCCAGCACCAGCTTATAGAGCCGAGGGGCCTCTTTGTACCCCTGTTATAAGAAGAGAGGACAAAAGAGCAGGAGGCAAGGGGTGAGGACGGGAACCTCACCCCATTGTACTGTCCCGACGTTGGGAGGGGTTGTTCTGTGGTTCCGGACGACCCCTCTGTGGAGGTGGCGTCGGTCCCCCCAGGGGCTGACTAGCCCTCGAGGTGCCCTGTTTGCTCATTAGATCCGGGGCACCTCACCAAAGGCGGCATTGATGGCACTCGCTAGGTTTTAGTGGATAGAGCTGCGTCCACTTACCAGCTTTCGGGCGCAGCGAGTCCCACATAGCGGGATGCCTCAGAGCATTTCCCGGCGTTAAAGGAATGCAATAAACTGATTCCTGAAAACTGAAGTAAATGAGGGAGATACGAATTTGTAAAAAGTCATCTCGATATTCTCTAGCGTAGCTTTATTTTTTCTTTTTAAAGAGAATAATTCGATTATGTACATAAAGAGAATAATTCGAAAATAAAAAGTTGAACGAAAAATGTTGATGGGAATTCGGAAATCACCTGGTTTGTTGGTGATCAATTGCCTAAAGCCTATGAGGATGTGGTTATAACATCTGGCATTACACGGGATACTCTAGAATCAGGTAAATCCTCTCTCCATTACTTCAATAACAATATGCTAAAAACAACACAATATTGCTAAGTATTATAATGATTTGCACATGAGCGAATCGAGGTTGAAATTAGAAACGAAATCGAGCCAGACGCAAATGATTCGACGGATGAATATATAGAATTAAAAATAATTAAATTATTGTACTTATTTTGAGAGCTTGCGTTACATCCAAATCGTTAGAATATTAGTTAAAACTTTCTTTTAGTTTACTTGACACTCCTTTATAATATTTGAGACGCTCGATTTTTTTTTATTTTTAGCCTTTTGCCACCACAGCAGTTCTGGTATACAGCCACCCTCGCCGTGCAAACCATCATATTAATCAACCCTCATTATTAAAGATACCTACGTAGACAATAATATCAATGTCTTGTTTAGCACTGAAATAATGCAATTCACACTTACACTAGCCAAAACATAAATTATCTCGACTTACAATTTTCTTTGATAAATGTATTCAGGCTATGACTGTGGGATATACGTGCGAGAAAATAATTCCAGTCCGTCAGAATCCCTAGTGGGTAGTTGAGTCTACTTTTATTGATGCGCCGTTATCTTCACCATCTTTATGACCACCACAGTTTTGATATATATTTATTTGGCAACAAATAAACTTTTCTAATAGAAGTGGTCAGAGGTGGCTAATGGTCGGATCACGGTGTTAAGTAATCACCTATAGAGTACTTCCATGCCCGCTTTACCCGCTTGTACGTGCGTTGCCAGCCTTAATACATTCTTCGTTTCTAGCAGCATTATATTAAATTTTACAAGAGTGAGATTTTAATTTATCATCAAATAATAAACGCAAAGGTTCAATTTTCTCCGGAATATTCAATCAATACTAAAATATAGTATTGATTGAATATTCCGGAGAAAATTCTTGTTTGTTTTCTAAGAAACAAGGTTATTATAATATTATGTTTGCTTCACGAATAATCCAGGAGATATATGACCTAGTTAGTTCGCCTACTCCGTCAACCTTAATACCTTTCTACGCACCGAATTAAGATTAAAGTAAACCAAAAAAATCATAACCGTTCAATGTAACGTTACGTTTAATGAGAAAAATATGAATATCATTTCAATAACTTTATTACCGAAATAAATATAATTTTTCGTCGGCAAAATAAATTTAGGGACAGATTTTGTACGGAAGGCGCATGCGAGCTGTAAAATGCTAGAATGAAAATCATGGCCTTTGAATAATTAACACTAAAGCCAGAACGTCGAGATAAATTTCCATACAGAATATTTTGTATGTAAGATTTTTATACAACCTGCGAACGTGTAAAATTGGAATTAAGGCAAAATTTTGGGAACTTCAGTGGAGAATACAGATGTTAAGGAATTAATGAAAGATTTATAAATATGTAATTATTAAGTAATGATTTGTATTTGTATTTTGGTGAATAACTTATTAATTGATCCTCTGCTGTTGCCGGTAAAAAATAACGGCGTATCGAATTGATTTTAGATCAAATATTTCACATCTTAATTCCAAGTTTGATATTCATAATTCGAACTTTCCGATCCAGATTATACCGTATTCAACACAAAGGTATTTTTTTTCACGTGCCGCAAATGCAGTCAAGTTTGTTTCTAACTTTTTTTTGTGAAACTGTTGATAATACTAAGTCTGTATTGTAAGAAGCTTGATGTAAAATTAAAATCTTGGAACCAGGAGCAGTGCTAGCCTAAAAAACAAGATGTTTTTAAAAATCGAATGGAACAATTTTCTTACCCTATTTGAAATATCAAGGAAATTTACAATCTTTTAAATACTTTTACTCATAACGTTTTAAAAATAAGGACCATGACAACCGCCACAAGCGTCTCTTACACTCTGATAAAAAATAATTTTTGCTTTAGATTATTTTACGATATATAATTTAAAACATTATTATGTATGTATATTTTATATAATAATATATAAACGGAAACACGGATAAACACGCTGTACTTCCCATATATGATATAATACTCATATAACTTTATTAAATAGTAATTAAATGGTCTATAACTATTATAAGCACGCCATCCCATTGGTCCGATTGCAACAAGGTAATTATATTCATGTGTATTACGAAGGGAAACCTATTATTGGCCCTATTGTTTATGTAAAATACACTTAATGTATGTATTAACTGAAACGCTGTTGGTTTTCTTAATAAATAAATAAAAAAAGAACTTTCATAATATTATGTTGGTTCTTATATGAAAAGACATATGGTATGTTAAGCATTTTACGGTGAAGTGGGTTAAAGAGGTTAGCTCTATAGTAAGCACTTACCTTTTTGTAAGCTTACCCTTAGCTTCTATAAAAAGAGAATGACTCCACAGCTTACTACATACTACGAAGATTTAATTTTGTTGCTTTATGTTGGGTAAACAAAGAAAAGCCACTTGTATAAGCAACTTAGTTTTTTCAACCAGGAAGAACTTAGATTTTTTTAAATCTTTATACATAGGTTTTATCTGCAATATTACCTATAATATACGAGGGCGACACTGAAAGTTCTTAGAAAATAAAAATAAAACTAAACAAATTGGCAAATTATTAGTTTCATTATACTATTTCAAAATAGTGTCCATTCAGATCAATCCATCGTTCTACATCCGATGGAACCATTGAGAAAAACACTTTGCCCACTTGTCCTTAGAGATCTCATCGATGGCCTTTTAAAACGCAGATACTGCTTTCTCGGCGTCCGGCGTAAAATGTTTTCCTCAAAGTTTTTCTTTTATTTTCAGGAATAAATAAAAATCGCTTAGAGCTTACGGCTGGCGACACACTAATTCCACACCTGACATCGCCAAAATGTCGATCGTTTGCTTGGCGGTGTGCGACGAAGCGTTGCGGTGAAGGAGGATTTTATCTGCCTGCTCGAGGTCTTTTCAAGACAAGTGGTAAACAATAATTATTATTAGATTACCACTTTGCAGTAACTGTTTTAGATCCTCTAAAACAATTGTTGCGTGAAAAAAAAAGAAAATGACCTGTCCTTCCAAAGAACGAAGCCACTTTCTTTTTTTTCAACGCTTCGACCTATTTTCACGTTTGTTGCGAGTCCCTCTGAAGGAAACACACACTCAGCAGACTGTCTTTTAGTTACATCATAACAGTAAATCCAGTTTTTGTCTCCAGTAAGTATGTCGAATACAGCGTTAGAGTCACCTCCGTTAAATCTTTAAACCATTTCAGGGCACTAATCAACACGACGCAGCCTCTAAAATTATGAGATATCCAACGGGCATAAAGCTTCCTGACCTCTAAATATTCATAGACAATTTTGTGCTTTTGACTTATACTGATGCCTAAGCTTGTCTGAATCTGCTGATACTTTCTTGTCAGTCTCTATCATACACACAACGGCACTACACCAATGCTATCTTCAGTCATCGCCGTAGAAGATAGTCCGTGACACAGAGCATCGGTGAAATACTTTCTCGTTGACTTAAATGACTATTTATGTATATGAATACATATTATATCCCACATACATGTCTTAGATATTTGTTTTATACAAGTAAGAATGTTCTATGTAGCAAATGGAAGTTCCTGTGAAGTTGGTTACTCTGCACGTTTTAGGTCAAGTCTAACGACACCGCGTTACTATACTACTATTTTAATACGTTTTAGTAGTAATGTATATACTATTACTATATTACATGTGACATATTATACTAAAACCTATATTAGTATCACATTTTATGTATAATATGCATTTAATATATTTATAAATTAATGAGTCTCAAATGACATAGGTATTGTACAAGATTAAAGTCTGCCTTAAAGACTGCCTCTGCGGAGTCACTTTATTTATAGCCTTACCAGAAAAATGAAAAACCTCGGCCATATTGTGAAAAATTTCGGGACTAATTTATGTATGGATTATAATCATAGACTTAGAATATACTAAACAGCAGCTCCCTCGGCTCAATTTGCTTCGCCCAAGGTGCTGGGTTCACCTTAGGCTACAGAGGCCCACCGCCACGACAAGGCTTGAACCGTGGTGGGGATTCTCGTAGGGCTAGTATGGTGGTAATATTTTTAGGTCGATATCTGGTCGTCCGGTCGAGGGGTTGGGCTACTGGAAAATTTACGTAGCGGTCGCGGGTTCGACTCCCGACAAGTGCAGATAATTTGTATGATAAATGGAGATGTATGCACTGGGCCATGGACGTCTATTATATATGTATTTATATACATTTCTGAAATTTATTTCTGTTCCTAGTAACCTGTAACACAAGTTCTTACGAACTAATACGTACGGAGCTAGGATAACGTGGTGTGATTGTTGATTAATTAATTATTAATTTTAATTATACATATAATATAATTAATTCAACTATTAATATGATAATATATTATAATAATTAGTTCAACTAAATACTCGTCATTTTCATCAGTAAATGACACCATTTTGGCTACCGCAATAGGGATTAGCACATGTTACAAATTCATGTAAAGCTATGTTTTACACATTAAAGACAGTGTTTGAAAACGTTAATAACATTTTAAGAGTCTATTTAATTGTCATAAATTAAAGAAAATCAATTTAAAATGCGTTATTTATCACCCATTATCGCGAACTTTTCATGCGAACGACATTATAGCGCGTTGACGTCACTGACCAGTAAACAAACGTAAAGTTATAAGTGTCACCGGCGAACTGCAAGGAGCCTAATATCTGCTCTGTGCTTGTGTTAGTCAACATCCCTATTAGCGAGCTGCGCTGCCCGCCCGCGCTGTACTGTCGAGCGCATCAGAAAACATTATATTCAACTCCTTAGAAAAGGGTGTGGCACCGGGTCACGGCTGTTGGAATCAGAATGAATTTAGATGGAAATGGCGTTGATTTATTAGGAACCATTTTATAATTATATACAAATACACATGTATAAGTACAACTTCATTATCTTAGCCCCTATTTTCTGTATATATTATGTACTACTATTTTTTACCATGGTTGCATCCGCCCTGAAACAGAAAATTCGAGTTCCAAAGATTAGCACATTCAAATATTCTTTCTAGTTTTAAAATGTTAATATTATTATCTAAATCCTCATTCCAGTATATACTTAGAAAAAAGGACCCAATTTTATGAAATTTTACGATTTAAATAAGAATATAGCTGTGCCACGCGTCTATTAGTAAATACCATCCTCTAAGAGTCTATTTTCTAATATCGATCACTCTAAAATAAAGTTAGATTGTAATTATGTTGGCGCACTATTAGTTGGTCTCGAAGCCCCAGTTTTCGGCTTGAGGGACCAAATTAGATTTACACACGTCAAAAACTGTTTACCGACAAATACTATTACCTCCTTATTACCTCATAGTTTTTTTACACTTGACGTTGTACATTTTATTTATTTTATATACGAATGGGATTTTTTTAACTAATATAATTCTATACCATGTGAATGAACTCCCAAGGGGGAGCTCACGGCCCCACAAGATGGTGCCGGAAAGGATGTGTGGGTTCTCCCAAGGGGGAGATTCAATCCTAACAGAAGGCACCAGGGTGTGTGGGGTTGGCATCCAAGGGGATGCCGGGAACCTCTGGAACGGTTACTGCATTCTCCGATTAACCCTTCGATTAGCCCTTGCGGATTCCAATGGGAAGAAAACTAACAGCACTAACCTGGATCCAGGGGGACAGGTAGGACACGCCCGAACAGTGTGCTGGTCGCCGGCGACGGTTGTCCTTTTGATGCTTGTAGAATCCTGTGGCTCCACTGAATTTCCGCTTCTTAATGAACCATGGTCCGGGTTGACATATCGGTCAGTTACACCGTCAGAGGTCCGTAAATTTTGATTAAATTAACACACGCGCGGTTATTTTATGCGGCCATGTTTACGGGGTGACTTTCCACTTTCTCACTCGAAGTCGAAGTGACGTGTTTTCGGGAAGCGTATCCCGCGCCGACAGTGTGTGTCGATCAGCCAATCACAGGGCGTAATGAGATCGGGTGATGACATGTAAATGAATTGGCGGGAGGTAATTGGTTAATGTCTGTACATTTTCCCCCCACCTGAAATCCACAAGGGTTTCACGAAGTATGCAGTTTCGAAAATCAAAAGTTGTGCTCAGTTAGGGAAACATAATTTGAAATGTATATACATAAGTTAAGACCTATGAATAATATGATGAAGTAGAAGGTGCATATACATTTCAGTTAAAATGATAAAGTTTAATTAAACGGTAAAGGACAAACCTTTACCACTGGCCTACGAAAAGTCTTTCCGTTAGCGGTGCGGAGAGTGACTACTCTAACAATCTGATCAGAACCGGTATGTACTTGTTCCACGCGAGCTAACTTCCAGAACATAGGCGGAAGATTTGGTTCATTAACAATGACTACATCATTAACTTTTACGTTAGGTTGGTTCAAAAACCATTTAACCTTTTGTTGCAGCGTATGAAGGTAATCACGCTGCCAAACACGCCAGAAACTTTGGGTTATCATTTTAAGCATCTCCCAACGAGAGCGAGGGCACGAGTTTTCACTTAGAGGTTCTTCGGGTAAAGCTACTAAAGGGCCTCCCGTAAGAAAATGTCCTGGAGTCAGTACGTCAGACTCACAAGGATCAGTCGAAAGCGTACAAAGTGGCCGCGAATTCAATAACGCTTCTATCTTTGCTAATATTGTAAAGAATTCTTCAAGAGTGAGAACTTGAGAGCCTACGACGCGTTTTAAATGATATTTAGTAGATTTTATACCACTTTCGAATATACCTCCGAAGTGAGGTGCACCCGGAGGGTTAAATTTCCATTTAATTTGACGAGTTGCCAAACCATCTGATATTCCAGAGTGATGTCTGCGGAACAAATCTGAAACTTCTGTTAAATATTTATTTGCACCTACAAAATTTGTCCCACAATCGGTTAATAGAGTCTGACATATACCACGGCGCGAGACAAAACGGTCTAACGCAGCAAGGAATGCTTCTGAACTAAGTTCCGTTACTGCTTCTAAATGTACTGCCTTAGAGCTAAGGCATACAAAGAGGCATAAATATACCTTGTAAGTCTTTGCGCCTCGACGGCGACTTTCTCTAATTACAAATGGCCCACCAAAATCGATGCCCGTTGAATTAAAACAACGAGCCTGTTGAAGTCTATAAGCTGGAAGCTTGCCCATCATTGGTTGACAAGCAATTGGTTTCACTCTAAAACACTTCACGCACTTAGAGAGTACGGAACGTATTAACCGTCTAACTCCGATTATCCAAAATTTTCGTTGGATAAGAGATTGTAAAGTTCGAGGACCACAATGTAAATATTTAATATGAAAATAGTCGACTAGAAGTCGAGATAATGGACATTGTTTTGACAACAGCATAGGGTGCAACGTAGATGGTGACAAGTTGGCTTCATCGATACGTCCCCCCACCCGCAAGATACCATCACTGTCAAGGAACGGTGATAGTTTTTGAATGGATTTGACACATGGTGCATTATTTCGCACTCGACTGATGTCAGAACTCATATAACAATTTTGACTCAATTTGACTAAAACCTTAGTTGACTTTTCAAGTTCAGAACTACTAAGCGATCCGTTATATCGTAATGTACGGTCTAATTTTAAATTTGATATGAATCTGGTGATCCACGCTACTATTCTTTGTAGTTTGTTAAAAGGATATTTAGAAATTAAGTTTGACAGAGGTGCATTGTCTGTCATCACATGAAGACTTTTCGTCTCCAGTGGTTTGAGTTCTGGTAAGTCCTCTCTCGGGAGCAGGACTTGTTTATTTGGCCATTGGCTTGGCGAATTTTGCAACCAAGAAGGTCCTTCCCACCAGAGGGAATGATTGAGAAGCTCAGGACACGAAACTCCGCGACTACAACAGTCAGCCGGGTTATCGTTAGTGGAAACATGATACCAGTAGTCCGAACTAATTAAATCTGTAGCTTGAACGACACGATTGGCGACATACATTTTTAGTAAATGCGGTGCAGTATTTAGCCAAGATAACGTGGTCGTGCTATCAGAGTATGCCCTAATCGATTGAATAGGTATTTTATCTTTAAGGAGGTTGTATATGTGTGATAGAACCTTCGCTAGAAGCACTGCTGCGCTTAGCTCAAGCCTATTTACGGTTGTTGGTTTGATAGGAGCCACTCTGGACTTTCCTGTCAATAAACTAATCTTAGTTATATCGCTTTCTTTTGTTACCACACAAACATATACACAACATCCATACCCTTTCAGAGATCCGTCACAAAACCCTACCGAATGTACCTCAACAAAGTTGGAAGGTATAACCAATCGTGGAAGAGAAATATTCTGTAAATCAGTTAAATTCGCTGCTATCAAATGCCATTGTTTGGCTAAGTGTTTTGGGATAGTTTCATCCCATGATAAATTTGAGCGCCACATTTCCTGTAACAAGGATTTGGCTGCAAAAACTACTGGACAGATCCAACCAAGCGGATCAAAAATGCGAGCGACCACAGAAAGTATCGATCTTTTAGTAAATTTAACTTCAAATGTGTCTGAAAAGGTATATGAAAAAGTATCGGTAGTTGGGTTCCACCGGATACCTAAAATTTTTACAAACTCATTTCCTGATTCATCGAAGGATTTGGAAGTTTGACAGAATTCATGAGGAACGTCGACTAAGAGCCGAGTATCGTTTGTACTCCATTTACGAAGTTCAAAATGACCTTTGGACAACAAAGAAGTGACATCCGCCTTTAATCGAATGGCTTCATCGAGGGATGAACAGCCAGTCGTAATGTCGTCCATGAATATGTCCTCTTTAATAACTTGTGCTGCGCGACTCGAATACTCAGAACCATGATCTTCAGCGAGTTGATGAAGTGTTCGAATGGCTAAGTACGGGGAACTACTAACACCGTATGTGACGGTATTGAGTTCGTATTCTTGTAACGTCTCGTTTGAGTCATTACGCCAGAAGATATGTTGATAAGGTCTATCTTCTGGTCTTATTAATATCTGTCGATACATTTTACAAATGTCCGCAGTGAAAACAATTTGGTGAAGCCTGAACTTCGTAATTAAATCTATAATATCTGTTTGTAATTTAGGCCCCACGTGCACAATATTATTTAGTGACAGGTTGTTCGAGGTGCGGCTACTAGCATCGAACACAACCCGCAGACGTGTGGTGGCACTGTCGGGACGTATAACACAATGATGAGGAATGATATATCGGTCAGATGAAGATGCGCTAGGCTGCATGTGTCCTAGGTCTTCATACTGCCTCATAAATTCCTTATATTCAGCCTTCAACTCCGGCTGACTATTAAGACGCCGTTCTAAATTTAAAAAACGGTTCAAAGCGAAACGCGATGAGTCACCCAAGGGGGGGGCATCATCTTTAATCATTATTGGAACAACATAACGACCATCGGCGGTGCGATATGTGCCCTCTCTATATTTTTGATCACATATGGCATCTTCGGGAGCGGAAATTTTGGATTTCGGTGGCTCCTCAGATTCCCAAAACCGTTGAACGATCTCGTCGAGCGTATTAGAAGACGCGACGAGTGACGTAACGGGTGTGGCCGGAGTGTGAGCCACTGTGTTGATCAAAAACTGGCCACTTATTACCCAGCCGAATACACTGGATAATGCACACGGGTAACCGGGCCCGGGATTATAACGTGAGCCAGTATAAATTTTATCAAAACAATCAACTCCTAACAACAGATCGATCGGACCCGATTTATCGAAATCGTGATCAGCGAGATCCAAATGTTTAAACTTCTCCTTGACGACCGTAGGTAACGGATTCGAAGGAACCATTGAAGTAATTTTAGGTAAAATTACTAACGGTATATCAAATTGAGGTGAGTTACCCGACTTCGGTAATATTGAACCGAAAGTGTAACCTTTTATATTACAAACAGGATTTTCACCAAGACCTGTTACACTCAAATTACATTTATTTATTTGTAGCCCTAGCCGACGCGCACAACTACTTGATATAAAAGAATCCATCGAACCACTATCTATAAGGGCGCGCACACACTGATCGCCGTCGTATGTCTTCAAACGCACTATCGCTGTACCAAGTATTTTAGCACTAACGGGCGAGCGGTGGAATTGATTTATACAAGTCAGTGCAGTATTCGTGGTTGAATTGGCACTATCCGCAAATCCCGACTCGACAATATTCGATTCTAATGTATTCTGTTCAAAATGTAATAAAGAATTATGTTTAGCGCCGCATTTAAAACAAGTGAACTTCGACTTACAATCTTGACTAGTGTGGCCGCACCTTAAACAATTTTTACATAATCGAAACTCTTTGACTAACTGAAGTCGCAGTGGCATAGTCATAGAATGAAATTTACTACATCGATATATGGGATGTTTTTCATTACAACATACGCACGCAACTGGAGTAATATTATTATTATTACCAGCTTTAGTCGAGGCCATTAATGATGACCTTGGTTGACGAAGAAATTTAACCTTATTATTATTAATGCGCGTTGGCTTATTAAAAGAATTTAATGAAAAGGATTGTTGACTTACTTCTAGAGCCTTTATATTATTTTGTAAATAAACAACTAAGTTATCGAACTTAGGAAATTCCTCAGTATTCTGTAATTCGAATCGGTTCCTAGTCTCTGTATCCAACGGGCGCGACGCAAGATAAAATAAAATAAATTCACCCAAATTATCAATATTTAAACCGCGCAAGGCGTTTACAGATTCATAAAGAGTATTAGTTAATTCGGAAAGGTCCGATAATGTCGATTTATGAATAGTGTTTAATTTTAATAATTTCTCTAAATACGCAGTCGCGAGAATCCGTTTATTATCGTATCTATCTAGTAACGCTGAATAAATCACCTTATAATTAGCCGCCGTAATAGGAATGCCCTTAGCTAATGTCAAGGCATTTCCGGACAAACACGAAAGTAAATAATAAAATTTCTCGGTATCGGATATTGAAACATTATTATGAATAAGTGGCGTATAACTATCTTTAAATGTCGGCCAGTTTTCTATGTTACCGTCAAACTTGGGTAACTGTAGCTTCGGTAAATTTACGTTAGCGCTCGACTGTGCGTGACCTTGACCCGATTCCGAACGGGACGTCGTACATGATGCGCTCGAGTCGTAAGTATCCGCAACCTCGATAACAAAATAATATAGTTCATCGAAAGCTAACATGACCTGATTATCTATTACTGCCTTCGGATTGTCCTTTAATTGTAACTGAATTACATAATCATTATACTGTATAAAATTATCACGAACTGTTTCTATCCTTTTATACCTAGCTCGAAAAGACGATAATTTAGTTTTATTTTCACTAACACCTGTAGCTAAATCATAAAGTATTTGCATGTTTTTAAACTCATATTCACGTTTTTTAATGGCGGTCCTGATTTCTATTTCAACGTTAGCATTCGCCATCTTGAGCGATATTTAGTTATGTATATTAAATATTAAGCGTAAGTTGAAATGAATAATACACAGCGTCACTCAGCGAACCGAAACGAAATAAGAAATGAATTAAGTAATTAATATTTTTATATTAGATTATTAACTGAAATGATAAATTACACCACTAACAAAACCGCTTCGGTCGGAATATGTGGGTAGGTATATATATGAATTTTCTAGAAACTCCGAGCACAACTTATATAATGCCGGACTAAATTATGAATGTGATACCTTACGTTATAATTATTTATTTGTATTACTATTTTAAAGACCTAGGTGGCCTGAGAAACTATTAGACGCACTAAATAGTTTATATTATATAGGTTGAATATTACGACAAATTCATGCATTTAGATCGTTAATATAACCCTTTTACATATAAAAATTAAGTGAGAAGGCTCCCAGGGGGGAGTTTTAGTCCTCACAGGACCTTATACCTATATAATAAAATTAGGTGAGGAGGCTCCCAGGGGGGAGTTTTAGTCTACCTCACAGGAGGCACCATAAAAGATGAATGAACTCCCAAGGGGGAGCTCACGGCCCCACAAGATGGTGCCGGAAAGGATGTGTGGGTTCTCCCAAGGGGGAGATTCAATCCTAACAGAAGGCACCAGGGTGTGTGGGGTTGGCATCCAAGGGGATGCCGGGAACCTCTGGAACGGTTACTGCATTCTCCGATTAACCCTTCGATTAGCCCTTGCGGATTCCAATGGGAAGAAAACTAACAGCACTAACCTGGATCCAGGGGGACAGGTAGGACACGCCCGAACAGTGTGCTGGTCGCCGGCGACGGTTGTCCTTTTGATGCTTGTAGAATCCTGTGGCTCCACTGAATTTCCGCTTCTTAATGAACCATGGTCCGGGTTGACATATCGGTCAGTTACACCGTCAGAGGTCCGTAAATTTTGATTAAATTAACACACGCGCGGTTATTTTATGCGGCCATGTTTACGGGGTGACTTTCCACTTTCTCACTCGAAGTCGAAGTGACGTGTTTTCGGGAAGCGTATCCCGCGCCGACAGTGTGTGTCGATCAGCCAATCACAGGGCGTAATGAGATCGGGTGATGACATGTAAATGAATTGGCGGGAGGTAATTGGTTAATGTCTGTACACCATGTTTTTCATGTCAACATGTGCCTTGTTTACGAAACTTATAATAGTTTTTACTGGCGTGATAACGTCTTATAAATTGATGAACATCGGCAGCGCACACGAAAAAGTGTCTCGTTCCACCTGAGCCTGTCAAACGATAGACAGGCCGAAGAGTTGACTTGAAAACCATTATTTTATAACAAAATACAGTTAATGTTGAATACGCGACAACGTGCTTTGTGTTTTTTTTTGTTTATTTCTTCATTTTAATAAGTTGTTATTGTTTTCCTCCATAATTTTCAGTCTAACTTCATTTTGTTCACTTTGAAGTGATCTTAACTGTTTTTCTTAAAACAGAGACAAAAAAGGTAATTAATTTTTCATGAATGTTTCTTATATGACGTTATCACCTAAAACTATCGTCCGTTAACCGACTTTACAGACAACCATTTTTTTCAAAGTTCTTATAGATTTCCTAAATTACTTTATAATTAAAGAATTATAACTATACATACAGAAATTGTGAATAAATTTTAAACAAGGTACTCAATTTATATGCATACCAGTAAATATTAAAGATAGTACACAATTAAAAATATAGATCCCTATTGAAAAAGATTTACGTAGTATTCTCGATACTTGAACTGGAGACGCAGAAAAATGGGAACGAATGAAAGGACCGTATTACGGATAATTGAATCAGCTCCACAATCATTATTAGGGATGGCAATACGATTATTCGCCGACCTTTTATATTATATACTATTATAATATCTAATGCTGCATTATGTAATAAATGTATTATATCTTTTGAAGTCTATGATGTAGTGAATGATGAATGAATATCATATTATAATGTTGTTTGTCCGCGACGAACTCGTAAACTATTGGACCGATTTTAATGAAGTGTGCAGCTTTATTTAATTTTAAAGATGAACAAATTTTCTATCTCCCTGGGTCATGCACGTGTATTAAATATGTGTCTTATGTAATAAAACCTTCGGTGAGGTATTTGTTGCATGCATACATATGTACTTACTACTAATATGTACCTACAAACTTTTTGAATCCGACTCCAAAAGTAACAATAATGACGTGGTAAACACGAAGATTGTACATTAGTAGAAGAATTAGTAGATTATAAGTTGTAGGCACAAAAATTAAGGAAATGCAATTAACTTATTAGTTTTTTTATGTTTTAAAGTCATTATAATGAAACAATTTTTACGGATTTTATCGCTGTTTATTAAGATTTTTACAAGTATCCAAAACATCAGGCTTGTCCAAACACAAGGTAGTTGTAGATTGTTGAGGAGTTCCCTTAACTGTCCTTTGTCTTTCATCAGATACCTAATAACAGCCACAACCCACCTAGGTGTAAAGTTCTCAGAAACACAAATTAATCAAGCCCAAACACAAGGTTACTTGTATAAATCGTTGAGGAGTGCCCTCGACTGTCTTTTGGATCCAGCATTAGAGCGACATAATTGAATTGTAGTCCTTCAATATACCTAATAAAAAAGATACCAAACGCACTAGTCGCCCCTATGATTTTCGAAAGTTCCTCTCGATTTCTCTAAGATGCCTTCAGCAGAGTATGGTTTCAAACAAAAAATATTTTAAAAGGTAATTCAAAAATGTTGAAAATGTACGCCATGCTTGTTTACATTTACATATTTTTCAAACTGAATAGTTTGAAAAATATGTAAAAACTTCTTATTTCTATGGAAATTAAATGATCATGGAAATATTTCAAGCATTGTATTGTTAGCATATTAGTTTCATGCGTGAGTTGGCCATAGAGAAATTCATTGAATTTCATATAATATATTGGCCCAAAAGAGCTTTCGTTATCAAAATACGCATCACTACACCAGCGTCGGTATTGTTATCCGATTATATTGTTCCTATAACACTTATATCAAGTTGTAAATGATTTTTGGCACTAATAGCTGTGTTACCTTTTCACGCGTATACTGCTGATAAGATTTCGATATTCAACAATGAAATACATAGTGTTCTGAAAGGATATTATGGTGTGTAGAAATAATAATTTTCAGGACGGATGTGTCAGCAGCTAATCTGAAATTTCTAAATTGTGAATAATTTGATGGTCTTCAAAATTTGGCAAGGAGATTTTGTGCTGAGGATCTTAATACACATCGTATGCCTATAAAGCTTATATTAATAAAATAAAAAACGTTTATTTCTCCTCAATGGTTGTTGTTTGTATATTTTTTATTTATTATTGTTATTTAGTATTTATATTTTACTTTATATAATAAAATATCATTCACGTGTCTCAAAACTCAATGTAATGTAAATAAATGTGTCCCCACTTATAATGGAAATATGATTATCATAGGATATTTAACCGTTATATGATTGATATAACGATTATAATATGGGATATATAAACAATATGATTTAATATAGGATATACATATTATATTTAACCTTTTTACAACAGAGGCGCTGTGGTTGATATTATACCTTATCACATACTTTACAAATAAATAAAAATGAAGTGATTTTTTAATTTACAGCTTTTACTTAATGCATGTGAAAGTAAATATTATGATATTTACATAAAAAAATCAAATTTTGTCTGTCTGTATGGCTGACTGTTATGCTAGTCTTTGAAACGGGTAGACCGATTTTGACGGGACTTCCATTGGCAGATAGCTAAATTGTAAGGAATAATTTAGGCTACAAAAATCTTCACTCCGGATGCGGCTGTAAATCTTCTTAACGCAGTCGAAGTTGCGGGTAACAGCTAGTGTATGATAAAATTAAGACCCCTTTACATAACGTATACTCCTTAACTTTCAATAACTTCTTGATATGGAAATTCCATTAACGAGTGTATGAAGTAGAATGCAAATTTAGCTGTGGAAGTAATTATTCTAGATACTTATTTAATACTACTTATTCTATCGGCAGTCCCTGTGATTGGTTGGTTGGGTTTAGTTGAATACTATTTCAAATCTGTCAGACGTCCGTGAAGGGATTATTGTTTTATTTTTTTTAACTTCTTTTCCAAATGGACTTATATTGGATGGCCTTTCGGCCTTTAGGGCATGTAAAAATCTTAATAAACCTAGAGAGAAACCGAAAAAAATGTTCAATTATAATGAGAGTTTACCTTTTTTTTTACGCCAGAAAATGCTCTAAGGCATCCCGCGGGGGAGTGGATCCCCCTGGCTCGTATATGGGACTCGCTGCGCCCGTAAGGTGGTATGGTGAACGCAGCTCTACCCACTAAAACCCTAAAGTGCTGCCAATGCCGCCTTTGGTGAAGTGCTCCGGATCTAATGGGCAAACAGGGCACCTCGCGGGCTAGTCAGTCCCTCAAGGGACCGACGCTACCTGCACAGAGGGGTTGTCCCGCACCACATGGGGTGAAGTTCCCGTCCCCGCCCCTTGTCCCCTGCTCTTTTGTCCCCTCTTCTTATAAGAGGGGTGCAAAGAGCAGCTCCCTATGCCCAATTTGCTTCATCCAAGTTGCTGGGCACACCCTAGGCTACTGAGTCCCACCGCCACGACAAGGTTTGAACCATGATTAGGATGAGAGTCTACCTACTATATTTAAGTGTAGAACTCAATATGGGGACTACCTACATTTCATTATGTAGGTATATTAACAGTTTATCCACCCCGGCAGCTTATACTCTCGACATATTAATGCCGGAAATTAACGAATACCTACATAGGTATTTATTAATAAGTAACTAGTGTACCCGGGCAGACAGCTTGCCACGTCCGTTGTTTAACAGTGGCACCGATCGTGTGCAAAACTGCACATTGCACATATATTTCATGTTACACTAAACTGCATAGTGTGCAAAACTGTGTTAAAATAAGTTCAGTAGTTTTGGAGTTAATTGCGGAAAAACAACGAGACACGAAATTTTATATCATCATCAAATAAGGTAGTGCCATGCTGCTCTGCAGCCGAATTGAGCCGACCGGGGTGGTACGTCTCGCTCCGCTTGTGAGTTTCCGGTGGCCCTTAGTGGGGTTATGGAAAAAGATGGCAACGCATCTGATTAATCTCTAATTGTGGAGACGTGTATAGGCGTCAGAATCAGTAATGTATGAAAATAATTAGGTACCTAATTCATATTAAGTTGTTACCTACATAAAGATATTTTGATTCGATATTCAAAAATTATAAATATTATATATATAATTATAATATAAATATATAATTATATATTCTAAGCCTTGCATCATGACTGAGAAAAACTTCATCACAGATGTGAGTTTTACCGGTGAAGTTTCTCCCGACAAACAGCTTTGCTGTGTTTCAGAGAGAAGGGCAAGACAGGCAGGGTAATTACTGGCAAAACTTAACATCTTATGTCTCAGGATAGCCAACACATAAATGAGTTGCCTGGGCTAGTTACAGGTAAACTAGTTCATTTTTATGAGCAAAGTCGTCCACTTACCATCACAGGTGGCGCGTCTGCCAGTTTGCCTAACTAACATAAACAAAAAAGATTTAGCCCACATCATCATACGTCCAAGTTTACTATTAAAAATTAAAAGTTAAAATAATAATAATTTCTAAAATTCCACATAGTTCCCCAAAAAAAGACCCCAGGCAATTGTATTACTAAACGTTCTCAAAGTCAGTCTACCTAAGACTGACTTTGAGTGCGTTTCCTTATAATACGAAAACGGCAATTAATGCTGCTGACCCGAAATGTTAATTCAAAATAAAAGGCCCTTTTAAGGTGGCTCTGAAATCTGCCTATAGTCTATAATTCTAAATAATTTATCCTAACATGATTTACTTATATGGGACGCGCACCTGGAAGTGCATACCCAAACTAAAACCACTGCGAGCGCCTTTAGCCGCTTTTGAGGGTCCCGGATCTGCAGGCAACGGGATCACCTCCTCGACAGGCTGACCCCGGCGAAAGCCGGACTACTCCTCGTAAGGGGAGGACTGCCCAGCCGATACTCCCGCGATGTCGTGACATGCTGGGCCCGGGTTCCTATTCTGAAATCTGACACGAACACAGAAGCGTTACTGGAGGCGTATTAAGTAGCGCCTCCTACGCACCCCCGTTCGTCACCCGCGGGGGCGGCCTCGTCGATGG
This sequence comes from Helleia helle, assembly GCA_963853865.1. Lineage (NCBI taxonomy): Eukaryota > Metazoa > Arthropoda > Insecta > Lepidoptera > Lycaenidae > Helleia > Helleia helle. The sequence continues at coordinate 18,007,837 of OY971420.1, forward strand.
CCTCCTCTCTCACTCGCTCGTCGGCCTCCTTTTGGGACATTACTGCCTCACAGACCATCACCGGCAAGGATTCGTTGTCATGGAAACTGTTTTATTATTTGTGATTCTTAACAACGGCATGCAATCTTCGCGGAACCGGTCGTTCAGGGATGGACAGTCATGGCGTAGGTATATACCTACGCCTTGTTAAAGAATCCAATCCAATGTACAGATGCGGACATAATGAATAAATTATGTACATATATTAATTAAACCAAAGAACTATAGCTAATATCACGCGAAGAATAATCTCGTTGAAGTGGCAGTGGGCTGGTCACACACTCAGGAGAACGGATGGCCGATGGGGCAATAAGGTTCTAGAGCGGAGGCCGCGTTTAGGTAGACGAAGTGGTGGTCCACCATTAACCAAGTGGGAAGACCATCTCCGTGTAATAACCGGTCCGTGTTGTATGCGAGTGGCAAGGGATCGGTCATCTTGGCGTCCATTGAAGGACGCCTATGTTCAGCAATGGTTCTGATGATGATGATAAACTTCATAATACGCATTTATATATGAACATTGAACATATTATGACTCTAAGCTATTTGTCGTTACTATTACATGTATACTCATGTATACCGGTGGACCAGCGCTAACACAACCACTGTCGGCTCATTAATCATACCATACGTGAAACATTACGCTTCTAGCATTATCTCTACTTTAAAAGCAATGATTACAGCAATTTTTTCAGTTGAATACATACATAGTGTCTTCCCCTTAACTAGAAACAATAAGACGATAGAACTCTAACATAAGCAATGTAGGTTAAATTAAAATTACTTATTGCATTGCTTGCATCTAGGCTAGATTGTAATGTTATGGGTCTTCTGTCCCTTAATAAGAGGGGTACAAAGAGACCCTCGGCACAATTCGCTTCATCCAATGTGCTGGGCTCACCCTAGGCTACTGAACCCCACAGAGATGAAAAGGCCTGAACCACGGTGTCATCTTAAGTTACTCATGTATTTATTACGACCAAGAGTCTTTGTCAAGACAAAACAATCTTCGACTGCGGGCTACCAAAATTAACAGCCTTAGTGTAAATTTACATATTTAAACAATTAACTTTAATATCCAAGGTAAAGCTTAAACTAAGCTTCAAAAACAAGTAAACAAGCACTGCAGTTTGAGTGTTTGGTTTTGGTTAGTCTGAATGTTTGATGTCAGTGACTGTGTAAAGGTGGACTAAAGTTTGACTAAGTTAAGTTAAAGTTTCTATATTCCACCTGATTGTTTTGTAACCTTTTTGACTTCAAAAAACAAAGATTTTTAGAATTCTTTGGATTTTGTTTTTCTTTGCCTGATTAACTAATTCTTTTATTTTATGTAAAACTTCGTGGGTTAGCCAAGAATTTAAAACCGTGATTTATCGATGTCAAATGTCATTTTCATACATTTATTAGTTTTCTAGTGGCGTTTACGATTATAAAATGGCATCTTGGTTAATCGACCTGGTTCGCCTTGGCAGTAAAATGAATGATACTGTCATTTAATTATTTTATACCATCTTTGGTTATTAATTTTTTATGTATAATAAGTAGGTTTTTTAAGAATTTTAACATTAAAACAATTCACATTTAACGGGCGTACTGTGACAGCCAACTTTTTGATATAGTAATAAAGGGTCATGGCGTTCATTGAAGGAATCATTGAGAAAAAAAGGAAAAAGGAAGGAAGGAAGCTGAACGTAGGCCACGTCAGCTCAGCAGTGGAAGAATAAAGTCTGATGATGATCATGAAAGGTAAGATACGTGTTCACAGCGTGTATAGTCCCGGTTGAGTGATCTCACTACACCAGTAAATAATTTATAAATATACTAGCACCGACAGACGGTGTCCTGTACAAAATATTTTCTTTGTGAATCTAAACCATCCTCGAATCCCCTTGAACTCACACAAAAAAATTCATCAAAATCGGTCTAGCCGTCTAGGAGGAGTTCAGTGACATACACACGCACACAAGAAATATATATATTTACTAGTGGCACCGCCAGACGTTGTCCTGTACAAAATATTTTTTTTTTTTGTGAATCTAAACCATCCTCGAATCCCCTTGAAGTCAAACAAAAAATTCATCAAGATCGGTCCAGCCGTCTAGGAGGAGTTCGGTGACATACACACGCACACAAGAAATATATATATATATATATATATATATATATATATATATAAAGATAAAGATTATGATCAACGTGCAAATTTCTGATAATATATTCATTTTAAAAGATGCCAAGCGAGTATTTAAGCACTATACGGTTCCGTAATAAGTAACAGTACCATGTAGTTATAATTTTTTTTTTTTATCTTTATTATTACTTTTCAATGTATTCTATGAAAAATATCTTACGTCATTGCTTTTAAAGTATTAAAATAGTAGTAGATAATGCTAGAAGCGTAATGTTTCACGTCTGTGGTAAGATTAATGAGTCGGCAGTGGTTGTGTTAGCTCTAGCAGTAATGACAGGCGCTGGTCTACCGGTATACATGAGAACATGTTGAAAGTGTATCATATACTAAACCATAATGATATCGAAAAATTGCTCATAGATCAAAATATCTTATTAGAAATATGGGTAAGGGTAAAACTTAACTGGGAAGGATAACTAAAGTCCACATAGCAAAGTCTGTATTTATTTGGTAAGGCCGAAGCCAAGTCTGAAATATGGAAAAACGGTGGGAAACTCTGAGTCGCGGCGTCGCCCCTCCAGTCTCCCATCACTCAACCGTCACTCCCCATCTCAACCCACCCAGAACAGTCTTCCACAGTATTCTTCAACCAATCACTATATACAGAAATGCCGCGCGTTCAGAAATTTCCCGCCGAAATCCTTCCGTTAAAGTCAAACAATTGTATGACGTTTAGTTTTGACGTGACAACGTTATAATTCGATGGAGCCGGCTGCACGAACGAAAAAACATGACGTATTATCATGAAGTTAGGGAATAAGAGGAGTTGCCCCTTTCTTTAAACTTACAGCTGTAAATGAGTGCCTGATCCGCCATCTTGAGTACCCTTTTCATAGTAGGATTCTCTATGGTTATGATGTCAAAACCCTAGCAATGGTAGCCATGTTAAGTACACCTTTTTTTCGTAAGTATGCCCAGTCCTTCTATATTATGTCTATGCGTATGCGGCATTACCTCGCTCTGAGGCGCTCCATTTTCTTATGACGTTGTCACGTTCAACAACCCTTGTACTCTCATACACCAATATTCTTAGCAGAGCATTTACCCTCTAGTAAACATAAAACCAAACACTCACTCTGACATTGGCAAATCCTCGCGGGAGCCATTACACAAGAAGAAGAAGAAGAAGTAGTAATGGGTCATAACGACATTTAAGAAAAACGAAACGAAACTAGTTTTTTTTATAAAAAAACTGTCTCGAGAAACGGTTCCAAAAAAACTGTTATTTCCTGATTATGATTTAGAGGCAAAACGGCGCCAAAATGCCAAAACTAAAATAGCGCAAACCAGTTTGTCTCTTTCTTAACAAATCTAGAAATAATTATGTACCTTATTGCATTAGACGTACGTTTCACTTTTCTAAACATCGAAAAAGAAACAGTTTTTTTAAACAGTTTTTAAGGAATTTATTTGTACAGTTCAACTCTATCTGAGATATATATAGAGTTCATTTTACTGTCAAATAACGTTGAACATGCCAAAGTAGTTACGAAAACGGAACAGACTGTCTCTATCTCACTCACTCAGATAAGCTGCCTATGCGACAAAACGAGATGTGAAATAAAATCTTAAGAAACTGTTTTGAACAAGGACAGAAAAGCGTTCGTTCGTTTCGTGGCAAATAAGTGTTTTGAGAAAGCGTTTTCGAAAAAACGCCCAGCACTACGTTCAACTATCGTCAGTAAACCGACTTTACAGACAACCGAGTTTTTTTTTTACAATGAATTTTTTTTGCATTAGTTTTTAGGTAGGTACTGTTAAACTGTTTTGGAAGTTGAATGATTTTTTTGACGACCACTAGTACAACATAAACAGTAGACAGAGATCATCCCTTAGTTAAAAGTCAATCCTGAATAACAGTATACACTACATCAGAAACTATGGTTAACCAAATCATTGTAAGTTATTGTAATTTTATTCGGTAATCCTGTGATGCAACTACAAAATGATTACAGTCTCGGCATATATTATTCATGACTTGCAAAGCGTATCCCACATTCCTTTGATGACGGCTCACAGAACCGCTCGCTACTCCCTGAAGCCTCCGAACAAACTCACTGTGACACACGGACGGTCATGCAAATTCATTGAATTAATGCCACGGTTGCAGAATCCTAAAACATAATAGAAAATAAATTGAATCGTGCAATACTCTATAACAGGTTCAAAATAATATGTATAGCGTTTATCACAATTGATTTTAAGCATAACAGTATAAAAAGTCAAACGTATTGTGACTTAAAATATATCAGAATTTTCGTATTTTCATTGTCGGTGTTTCTTATATTGTACAATGTCAAAAGTACTTGGAATATTCGCGATATTTATAATGACCATGTTTGTAACTCAAATGGTTAGCGCGGAAGAGCCTGGCCAAATGAACGAACATATCAGGGAAGTGAGGTCAGTTCAAAGACATAGGATCCCTGAACGAGTAAATGGAGGTCGAGGAGATATTTGCCCCCTATGTAAAAGACAATCTAAGGAAACCGTGTGAGGGAAAGCCATAAACCAAACCAAGTCAAGTTTCTATTTGTTTGTCATTATTTTTGTCGGCCTGTTTTCTGTCCTTTATTAGTAGATAATAAATTTGTATTACACTATTACTTATGATTGTGTCTATAATAATAAATAAAATGGAAATGTCTATTCGTATTTTCAAATTTACAAATTAACAGTTTCTCAATAAATGCATATGAAAGTATATACGATACTTAAAGAAAAAAATCAAATTTTTAATTTTTTGTCTATCTGTCTATCTGTTCGTTCCGGCCACAGATATTAAATATTTCTATGGTTCCGGCCATCGAGCATATAATCGATAGAGTAGTATGTGAGCCATAAAATTCCGAAACTGGTAAGTGATTTCTGACTGATTTAATATCAATTCAACCAACCAGTGATATGTATGTACATCCCATCGATCAATCATCCATCAATGGCCACCAGTCCGCCAATCAGAGCGCAAAACCGGCGTAGCGTCGCAACACAAATTTGGAGGAATTAATTTTCATACAATACACGTAACATTACCGCTCTATTCCAGGTTAATGCTTGATGGTTCCGGCTAATCTCTGAAACGGCTGGGTCAACTCTAACGAGACTTTCACTGACATATAGCTTATTTACAAGAAGTAGCCTCGAACCCGGTCACCAACCCGGGACACATCAGTAAATTTAAGTTAACGCGAGCGAAGCTGCGGGCCACAGCTAGTATTTTATAAACCTACCACGGAATTACATTAGTAGTGTAACTTAAATCAGTAATTGTATAGTTATTTAATTAATCATTGTATAAATGAATTATATTTTATTAAATAAAGTTTCTTATGTAGATAATATCTTTTTTTTTTTACGCCGGGAAATGCTCTTAGGCTTCCCGCGTGGGGGGGGGGGAGCTTCCCAGGCGAGTATGTAGAACTCGCTGTGGCCACAAGATGGTAAGATGGACGCAGCTCTACCCACTAAAACCCGGCAAGTGCCACCACAGCCGCCTTTGGTGAGGTGTCCCGGATCTGTTGAGCAAACTGGGCACCTTGACGACTAGTCAGTCCCTCAAGGGACCGACGCCGCCTCCACCACTCCCAATGTCGGGTCAGTACAATGGGCTGAGGTTCCCATTCTTGCTCATTGTCCACCCTGCTCTTTTGTCCCCTCTTCTTATAAGAGGGGTACATGGGAGAAGGGTTTTTAATCCATAGTTCTACTGAATGGATTTTAATGAAACTTTAAAATAATATACTGCATATTATGGGCATTGGGCTATAATAATTTATAAAGACATTAAGTGATTGTCGAAAATCTAATCCTACAGAAACAAAGTCTCGGGCACCATCTAGAAGAATCCACTAAATTAATCCAGCGCTTCTAATTTATTTCACAATTTATTTTAACTTCTGATCTATCTATTCTTTATAACTTTGTAGTCTTTAAATAAATAAAATATTAATTTTTGCCTCACTGACGTCAATTCTACCTTTCTTATTTTATTTTGATGCATGTACGTTCTTTTGTGACTTAAAAAAGGTTATGCTGTTGATGAATATTTAGGTCTTTGTATTACTCCTACATTTAAATTTAACTATTCAAAATGTCACGCTTGCCTTTGCTTAAGCTCAAAAAGAGGTACAGAGTTTTCTATTGTTTACGAAAATTTCACTCATTGGATTAAAAATATTGCGAATAGTCCTTCCGGTATGATTACTATATAGTATGCGGAATGGCAAAAATGTAAAAATATTGCAATAAAATCTGTGGAAAATGGTTCGATAATAAATATTTCACGCATATGTACCTAAATGTATTGATATAATATTTTTATGTATAACAAATTAATATTGTGTTTTTTTTCTTTTATTTTTAAATTGTTGATCCCCTGCAGTCATCATATAAAATTAATCATAATTATTTTGTAAAAACACCGACCAACAAGAACTACAGACGATTTTACTATTATAAATATATGAAATTTCGCTCAACCTCGAATCATTTATTTATAATAACACATTCTATAGAAAACTCTTCATATAATTTTTTTAGTCCTTATTTTTTGTCCTCCATTAGCGAATGGGGCGAAAAGGGGCTCACCCACGATTTGGGAAAACAGCTGAATTGAAGGGCGCTTTGTTCAAATTTTATCTTTCAAAAGATAAAGGAAAACTATCAAATAAAAGATTCGACAAGAATGAACAGGGCTGCTGACTTGTAAGGACAGCCTAGTTGACATACGATAGTTTTAAGTTCAAGAATTAAGATCATGGATGTAATTAAATCGGATCCGTTATAGGAGCCGCGCTTTTCAATCTTTATAGATTTTAAATTAACATTTAAAAAACGCGATAACAGTTTTAATGGCGTACGCGAAAATATCACCGTTAAAATAATTATTAACAATGTTTTTCAGTTTTATTTCGCAGAACTCGATATTTCTCATCGAATGCTTAAAAGCATTTTAGACGTTTGAATACAATTATTAAATATATTTATTAGTTATTGTACATACGAATGTATTATCGACTTATAATGTGATCATATTTAAGTATTTCAAAGCAGACGGTCCAAAATTGTATGAGACGTCGGTCTACTTTTGTATAACAGGTAAGAAAATATTCAAACAATTTTGATTTCTTCATATCCATGAATACATTACAATTTCAGCGGTAGCATTTAGAAATTTAACGTTTCCAAAATATGCAACACTACGAAACTATGGCGTGTGGATATTCTGTGGGGTTATCTGTCTATTTATTTATTGTTTTACTACACAAATAGGATATTTATAACGATCATTTAAGATTTTCTTAACGGTTAAATTTATGATGAGGGTTCACAACGCGCCCATATCAGAAAAGATATTCCAATCATTCTTTTAGTTGTGATTTGTGGCATTATATGTAATAACCAATTATAAAGAAATTCTGAAGTGAATTATATGAAGATTATATGTATGTATCATGTTATGTTTATATGTTATATAAATATGTCATTGACCTAGAAGACCTGAAGAAGTAGAAGATTCTTCTTTTGGTTTGACTCCCTGAAGGATTTGCCAATATCAGAGTAAAGCAAAGCTCAGTTTGTGAATGTAATTTATCGATCGGCATGCATATGGTTTGTCATTTATCAGAAATAAAATTTAATAAGTATTATAATAGGTCTTTACCTATGAAATTGCCGTTCTGTAGTACTGGCCATTTTAAATCAAAATAATTTTTGTTAGGCTAAGAATTCTAATTTCAAATTAATTTTATTTTGAAAACATGGAATTCTTTTTCCAAAAGTAGTCATTTGTTAATTGTTTAGTGTTACATTTTCATCGCGTTCGTCATCATGGATACGTTAAAAATTCGAGTAATTATGGAATATGAGTACCGTCGTGGCAGCAACGCGGCACAAGCGGCACGCAACATCAACGACGTTAACGGAGCTAACATTACAAACCAACGCACCACATGTTGTTGGTTTGCTCGCTTCCATTCTGGAAATTCCGACCTGAAAAATCGACAATGCCGAATTAAACGCTACTCTACGGCTGAATTAGCAGCAGCTTTCGACGTTAGCGTCAAAACAATATTGGTCCATTTGCGTCAAATTGGCAAGGTAAAAAAGCTTGACATTGGGTGCCCCACAAACTCAATGATCGCCAGCGTGAAGTACGCGTCGAGACGTGCCTTCCACTGCTCAACAGACACATAAATGAAGGAATTTTGAACCGCATTGTTACCTGCGATGAAAAATGGATTCTGTTTGATAACCGCAAGCGCGCAGCAAGTTGGTTGGATCCTGGTTCAGCACCTAAACAATGCCCTAAACATAAACTTACCCCTAGAAAAGTGATGGTCACTGTTTGGAGGTCTAGCGCCGGTGTGATTCATCATAGCTTCTTACCAAACGGGCTGAGCATTACTGCAGATGTGTACTGTGAAGAACTGAAGACAATTATGAAGAAGCTAGCACATCTCCAACCAGCATTGGTCAATCGCTCGTCTCCGCTGCTTTTGCACGACAACGCGCGATCTCATACTGCACAACAGACGGTCTCCGAGTTGCAAGAACTGGGGTTCGAAGCTCTCCGTCATCCGCCCTACCCAGACCTTGCGCCTACAGACTACTCCTTTCTCCAGAATTTGGATAACTTCTTGGCGGGAAAAAAATTAAATACCCGAGAGGCAAGTACCAAATGCCTTTGAAGAATTTTTTGCCTCCCATCCAGCTGATTTCTTTAAGAAGGGCATCAATAAACTGCCACTGCGTTGGCAAAGATGCATTTATTGCATGGGTGATTTCTTCGATTAATACAAATAAAAAATACATAAAAAAAAATCGTTTAAATTTTTTCATACAAAACGGCAATTTCATAGGTAAAAAAATAACTAGGTAAAATATAACCGTCTGAAGGGCTAATAAATATAATCCGTTAATAAAAATATTTTGATTTGATCCATTTATAAGATTTTCCACTTTATGCCCGGGAAACACAAGAAAATTGATGGATAATAAATTGATTTCACGTGTCGCTAAATTAAAAATTATAGAATACGTAAAAAAGAGGGTATATAAATGTTGCGTTGAGCTACTCACTCCGAGCTCAAAATGGGTAAACTATTTGTTGTGTTCGCTTTGTGTCTTATGGCAGTTATTACTGTCCAAGTAAGTGGGGAGGATCTGCCTAGAAGAGATGAAAATGGGCATGCCAGAGTGGAGAGATCGTCTAGAGTACGTCCGGAGCAAAGTCCACACGGCAGGAATGGGCACAGCCGTAGTTTCAGGGAACAGTGCCTAGTAAAGGAATAGAGACTCTAATGTATTTTGATCGAAATGAGTAATAAATGATTAGCGAAAGAATTGTTCTTGTCTTGTCTAAGCAAAATTTACAGGTCAGAAACGATTGGATGTAAATCCCGCCAAGTGTAGTTACATTATAATATACCGGGTTGTGCGTATGTATGTATGTATTTTTTTCCCTTAAATTAATTTCATTTGCCTATAAAGTTCGATCTCAACACGGGACTAGGTTAACACGGTTATAATTGTTGGTTAATATTCTTAAATGAGAGCACCTACTATATTATATAGGCACGTGTCTTCAAAACCTATTAAACTGTCCTACTTATTATAATTAAATTGAAATCAAAACTTTTGTAAAATTAGGCAATAAGTACCGCTACTATTTTTTTCTAGTGTCTTATAAGATCTTTATCAAAATGAGAACCTTAATATAGAGACTCGACTTTAAAATATAAGAAACTCCTTGATTATCTGTTCCATAATTAAATTACCGGTACCTGATATAACCTATATAGGAGCTGTTCTATAGATTGACTCATCACGATATCTCTGGAACTATAAGATCTAGAGACTTAAAATTTGGTAGGAATATTACTTTTGCCATGTAGAGGTCAGCTAAGAAATTCCTCCCCCTCTCCCTTTGACAGAACGAAGTCTACAGCTAGTATTTTTAAAAGTAAATCGTACGTAAACATATAAGTTCTGCATCAAAACCACAGTACCCTTAAGTCAGCAATCCAAACACACACAAGATCTCAACAACTGCCTACGTCATTGCTATGCTATGCTAGCTTCAGAACCTGGCATACTGACGGGCGCTGTACCGTGAGAGGTCCTACAGTGCAGTGCCACAGATGACGAGGCCGTAAGAAAGGAGCAGAGATGTCCTAAGCGCCTGAGAAGGCGAGTGTTCCGCGAGTGCTGAGCCCATCGCACGGTGCTGGCCGTCCTGGGGCAGTGGGTTGACCAGCGGCATGGCATAATCATCTTCCATCTTGCGCAGATCCTGATAAGGCACATCTGCTTCCGAAGGTATCTCTGGAAGGTGGCAGGGGCGGAGCACTCGCCAGGGGATCCGTCGCGCGCTTAATGTCCAGGCTATAAGGCACCCTTATGTTCAGAGTGCCTTAAGCAGAGCAGGAGGAGGGGACGACACCCCCTGCTTCAGAGGAGAGTGCCTCCAGGTACCAGACGGACCGGATAACCATAGTTCCCACATCGGGCCAGCACAACAAAAATAATATAATATATAACATACATAACCTTCCTCGGGATTTTTGTTAGGTACAAAGGCAAAAATGAGTTTACTAGTAGTTTCGAAGATAAACGTTAAGACAAACATACAAACTCTTCAGATCCAAATTATAATAGACCATTATATATATAAAGTATATATGTTGCATCACTATAAACCTCTCGAACATTACGAATACGGAGCACTAGGTTAACAATCCACTGTACGATAAAACGTCTCAACGATATAACAAGTTTTCGAATACTAATGACAAGAGAATCTTCATTGCATCATCATCATCAGCCTCTATCCGTCCACTGCTGAACATAGGACTTCCCCCTATGAACACCAAGACGTCTGATCGCTTGCCACTTGCATCCAACACGGAACGGCCACTGTACGGATATCGTCTTCCCACCTGGTTAATGGCCGACCAACACTTCGTCTACCCATACGTGGCCTCCAATCTTGAACCTTATTGCCCCATCGGCCATCCGTTTTCCTGAGTGTGTTACCCACTGCCACTTCAACGAGCTTATTCTTTGCATGATATCGGTAACCTTACTTCTCTGGTGGATGTCATCGTTTCTAATCCTATAATATGTCAAAGAAACACCCAGCATAGCAGCTCCATAGCACGTTGAGTAGATTTAGAGACCACGTTTCAGCCTTGTAGGTCATCACGGGGAGAGCGCATTGGTCGAAGACTTCATTGCATGTATACTTATTATTATTGACTATATTATATAGGTAAAAGTAGAAAAGTATCTACATATAGACGATCTTATAATGAGTATCCAACTTTAACCATGAACTTATCCTTCTCTCTTTTTGTGCCAGAGCCAAGTATCAAAAGTTGTCTTAGCACTCTTATTATCTTGAGCCCGAATAAATTTGTATCGCTAATAACCTTCCCACAAATAAAATTAATAATAATAATATATATGGACGCTTTCACACATGTAAGTTCTGGAAGAACTTGTGTTACGGGTACCAGACAACGGAAATATATTTAATACTTTTATACTATACATATATTTAAGATTTTTATTATATAATACACATATTTAATACACATCCATGACCCAGGAACACAGAAAATATTTTTGTTCCCTGGCTGGATTTGAACCCGCAACCTCCGGCTTGAGCGCCAACGCGCTTACCACTGAGCTACGGAGGTCGTCGCTTTAATAATATTAAAAATTACTTTAATAATTAATAACCAAGCCGACAACATAACTTCTAATGTTACCAATACTTAGCCTATAATATAATAAGCTGTGAAAGACATTTTCTACCTACACGAGTTAAACTATAGAATTTACCGATGAAAAGGTTGCGCTGTGCCGCACTCCCGGTTGCATGAAAACCAACATCCTGCTTGCTTTTTCCGTGAAACAGCTTTACTGTGTTTTAGAGAAGGGCAAGACAGGCAGGGTAATTACTGGCACCGAGACTTAACATCTTAATAAATTAATGTCTTCGGATTTTTTATTATAGTTAAATAGAAGCAACCACAGAGTCACAACCGACGCCAGGAGGCCGTGTGGTCGAAGACTGCACGGTTGGCGGGGGGCAACCCCCCACTTTTATAAACCAAATTTCTTCGGTATTCTTATTTACATGTCCATACCATAATTATTTTTCTACCTTATTTCATTTGAAAGGGAGGGCCCAGCATTATCAAGGACCCCAACCCAAGGGATCTTTTGTGCCGTCGTTTCAAACTATCTTTTCATTATACAAAACTATTCTAAGGGAAATGACCTTAAATAAAAGACTATCAAATGATCATTACGATCAGCTGGCGATGGATTTGTCTCATTCATCTTCGACCGTTATTCATCCCTCTGATGGGCCTCCTCCTCGAAATCAGGCGAGGAGAGTGAGGCCACAGTTCACCGATGCGCTGGCCCAATGCACATTGGTGAACTGCACACGCCATCAATGTCTAATTTCTTTAGCATGTAGGTTTTCTCACGATTTTTTACTTCACCGGTGAGCATGTTCAGGTGCACAGAATAATTTAGAAAAACCGGTCAGGATCGAACCCAGACCTCTCACTCAAGAGGCTTTTTTTTTATAGAAGAGGGGGCAAACAGACAGTTGGTTCACCTGATGGTAAGTGAATAGTGACATCCACAGACACCCGCTATACCAGGAGATCAGCAGGTGCGTTGCCGGCATTTTAGATGTGAGTATGCTCTTTTCTTGAAGGTCCCTAAGTCGTATCGGTTCGGAAACACCATAGGTGGCAGCTGATTCCATATATTTGTAGTACGAGGCAGGAAATGTCATAAAAATCTAGATGTTGTAGATTTCCGGACATCAAGATGGTGTGGGTGAAATTTGGAATTCTTACGCGATGTCCGGTGGTGAAATTCTGCCGCAGGTATTAATCCGAACAATTCCTCAGAACACTCCCCGTGATAGATGCGGTAGAAGATGCAGAGCGATCCGACATCTCTACGCAGCGCCAAGGAATCAAGCCGATTGGAGATCACATTATCATCGACGATTCGAGCCGCCCGGCGTTGGATGCGGTCAAATGGAAGGAGCTGATATTGGGGCGCTCCAGCCCAGAGGTGAGAGCATTATTCCATGTGAGGCCGGATCTGCGCCTTGTATAATTGAAGGCGGTGTGAAGGCATGAAATACTACTTCGCCCTATTGAGCACGCCAAGTTTCTTAGAGGCTAGTTTAGCCTTTCCTTCCAAATGACCACGAAACTGCACATCTCTCGATATGTCGACGCCAAGTATCCCAATGCTGGCTGCAGCAGTTAGGGGAGTGCCTTCAAATCGTAGAGGAACGACGAAGGGTGATTTTTGAAGGCTGATACACTCTAGGAGTCTAGACCACCGAATTGTCTATGAATTTATTCAATTGTCTATAAATTTATTCAATTGTCTATGAATTTATTCAATTGCCTATACTTTTTACATTCGATTAATTTCTCAATATCGTTGAAGTGAAATAAGACGAGAAATTGAAACCGACCAGAATAATAGCTTGTCAATTTGTATCGCCAGTCGGTCTGTAATCGTAAATTATAGAAAATCTATTCCAGCAAGCTTGATTCCACATCATTGGAAGTTACAAGGTTGCTAACTGAAAAAAATCTCCATCATTAAAATTAAAACTAGGGGATAGTTTCCTAGTATCGAATCTATTTTGCGACCTCTATCCTGGTTACTTGTCGTTTTAGGGACCTTCAATCCTGATTAGGAATCTTTTAGGGTAGGTAAGCCTGTAAGTAGTAAGTACTACTTAAGGTAAGGATGAATAAGAGTCGATATTCAAAAATTCAAATGTCTGTGTCATCCACTTTAGTAAGAAGTACACATCATTTAGTAAGGAGTAGTGCCATGCTGCTTTGCTGCCGAATTGGGCCGGCACTACATGGTGGTACCTCTCGGTCACATAACACCGGCGTGAAGTGACAGCTAAGCTGTCGCGTTTCGTGCGGTTTGTGGGTTTCCGGTGGCTCATTCGGGGGATAGGGAAAATGAGGGCAACGCATCTAGATAACTCTTGGCTGTGCGAATGTCTATGGGAGTCAGCAGTCACCATAAGGCTCCAACTGCTCGGTGGCCTCCTTACAACATAAAAAAATTACCAACGTCTTTTTCTCTATCTCTTTTGTTTTTTTTTAAATGGTAAAAGTAAAGCGCTATACACACCCGAATGAAGAGTGTAGAGCGCTCTTTATAAAGTATGATCTTTTACAAAAACAAGCGGAAATGCTGGAGTTGATTAAAGTATCAGGTAGATGAAAAATGTAGATGAAAATTAATAATGCGGAAAATCCGCTGTAGCCTTTGTGTATACGAACTTACAATATGCCCTTTAGTTTAATATTAAAATTGCTAGTCTGTTGAAGATACATGTCTAGAAATTCTCTTATAATTAAATAATGCTATGCAAAGGAAAATGTAATTAGAACACACAACATGACTTTACATTTATGAAAAAAAAAATATACTTTTTAGCCCTCATTGAGAATAAAATTATACATTACTAGCTGGTGCCCGCGACTTCGTCTGCGCAGGATAACATTTTTTTATAAAAAGTATCCTATTTTACTTCTAATACCTCCAAAAATATGTGTACAAAGTTTCATGATGATCGGTTAAGTAGTTTTCGCGTGAAAGCGTAACAAACATCCACGCTTTACATTTATAATATTAGTAATGATTAGTGGCTAGGACAACTATCCTAGCTGTCACCACACCATGGTTCAAACCTTGTCGTGGCGGTAGGGGTCAATAGCCTATGGTAAGTGCAGTCCTCACTCCCCTGCGGGATGCCTCAGAGCATTTCCCGACAACGAAAAGAAAAAAAAGATATTCTGTTACGGCAAATAGTGTAACCAATTATGTTCAAAACTATTATTAACATTACATTATATCATATTTCCTATCTCAAAGCATTACGTTGTCTTATATGTGTCAATGTGGCTAACAGCTGCTAACAGTGTGAAAAATTTCATTAAAATTAGTACATAATGAAGAGTTAATCGCAACAAAGTTCAGATAGGAACGAGATACGATTTTTTTTATATACTAACAAAGATATAATTTTTATATTCAGAACATCTTCAAATTCCGTTTATATAAATTTATTTAGAAGTTTATTATTTTCATTTATGAGAAAATCTTCTTAGAAGCTATTCTTAGTAACTAATCCCTCCTTTTATCTGCTAGCCAAGTTTAGCGGTAAGCTGTTGCGAAATAAGATAGATACTATCAAATGTTATACTCGGAAAATTTAATCTTGTTCTTAGCTTCTTAAAATTAAGCTCCAGTCATTAGACTAATGCTATTTTTACTCTAATAATTAATCTTCAAAGGCAAGGCATAAATTAAGGAACACAAAAACTTTTATAATTTACTAGCTGTTGCCCGCAGCTTCACCCGTGTTAACTTACTCAACTAAACTACTGTTAGTCACAGCGTGATGTTATATAGCCTATAGCCTTCCTCGATAAATAGGATAATTAAGACTGAAAGATTTTATAAAATCGGACCAGTAGTTCCTGAGATTAGTGCGTTCAAACAAACAAATTCTTCAGCTTTATAATATTAGTACAGATAAGTGTTCACCCACATTGAACTGGTGGCAAACACCCACAGCGGTTGGTTGTCCTCATGGGTCTTCTGTACAACTTCATTTATAGTGTGAATGTGGTATATGGTGCTAAATCCTTTTCGTAACCCAGCCTACTCTGGTAGCTAGAATCCATCAAGCTTTTTAGTGAGGCGGTTCGTCATGACCTTCGAGAACAGCTTGTATTGACTTGAACTGATATCGGTCTACAATTTTTCAGAATGGAGTTGTCACCTGTCTTTAAGCATAGGTATTTGTTGTTTTTTGGCTTGTGGAAGTCATCAGATTATCTAGTTTCTTTTATCCTCAAATAATTATGTTTAAAATAAATAAAAGTCGAACCACGCTCTAGAATGTCTAGATATTTTTTTAACAAATTTGTCTCTTCTGTGAATGGATTGGGACGGATCGGAATCCTTTTAGCCGATTTTTTTTTACTATTCTGATCCTTGATCCTAGACGGGCGGCTATATATTAAGAGCTCGTATACGGTAAAGATACTCAACTGGGTGCAGGGTATCCCCCACCCCCCATATATTAATCTGCCGAGCTTCAGTAAGTCTCTCCTACTATATATGACTTAAAATGACAGTCAAAAGTCCCTTAAAACTCGACAGGCAATAGAAGGCTCGATACGGCTAGTATATTCCCAACTGCAGGTTGAACTGCCTTTTCAATTGAAACGTTAGTTTGTGCGCCCGTTGGCTCTACGATCTCGCTTTAGTAGATTGAATATAGCGGATGAAGTTAGATTTTATAACACTCATGTTCTAAATCCATTGAATCATTTTTATGTATATTCATAGCTATTCATCATGACGATCAATTTCAAAGGTTCTTTTACATGAAAAGCTTTTTATAGCATAAGAGGGCAACCGAGCAGTCGAAGCCGTATGGCGACTACCGACCCATACACATCCGCACAACCAAAAATTATGCAGATCCGTTGCCCTCCTTTACACTAACCCCCTAATTGGCCACCGGAAACTCACAAACCGCACAAAACGGCATAACTGTCATTTGACGCCGGTGTTATGTGAGCGATAGGTACCAACCCGGTCATGGCGGCCCAATTTCCTTACTAAATATAATAAAAACTCTTTCCAAGTAAAAATTATGTTATAATCAACAGAACCCACCCACTTCCTGAAAATCTCTTATAAAGCATAATATTATCTGATATAAGGATTTATTACAAAATTTTAGCGCTTCTTTCATTAACGAGCATCATGGCTATTTCACTTGTTGTATTTACATAATATTTCAGTCTAAATAAAGTTTGACGGAAAGAACTTATAAAAACGCCACATGAATAGCTTTTTCAAATACACAAGACGGAATTAACCTAATTAATATTGATATTTTATACACAAACGTTCTTATCTTAGCGTATCTACTGGGAAATATCTTAGATGCCTTCTGGGTTTGAAAATAAAATATCTTGCATCTGGTCATTGTGACACTGTAATTGTAAGATTGTACTTCTAGCTATATTACATACCAAACCAGAAGCTGTAATTACTACTAGCCTATTAAATTTAACCACATATTGTATCATTTTGTATAATAATAACAACTCACTTCTTAAACAAGCGCGCTTTAGACTTTACAAGTTACAACTTTATTGTTAAAAAGCTTTATGCAATTTCTTATTTAGTGTTTAAAAATTGCATAATTCCTCTTTAGTGATTTAGAATTTGTATTCTGTTATTATTTTCCGGATTGTATTCTTTATAATTGGCATTTAAATATGTAATGAAGGAATAACGTTTTGATGATATATCCTTTTTTTTTCCTATTGCGCCGAGAAATGCACTTAGGCATCCCCAGGTGGATATGTGGGACTCGCTTCACCCGAAAGATGGTAAGGTGGACGCAGCTCTACCCTGTAAAACCCGGCGAGTGCCACCAATGCCGCCTTTAATAAGGTGCCCCGGATCTTTTGAGCAACAGGGCCCATTGACGGCTAGTCAGTCCCACAAGGGACCGACGCCACCTTCACAGACGGGTTGTCCCGCACAGAACAACCCCTCTCAACGTCGGGACAGTACAATGGGGTGAGGTTCCCATCCTCGTCCCTTGTCCAGGGGTGGAAGGGCTCTTTTGTCCCCTCTTCTTATAAGAGGGGTACAAATAGCACCTCCCGCGGTTCAATTGTCTTCGCCCAAGGTGCTGGGTTGACCTTAGGCTCATGAGCCCCTCGCCATGACAAGGCTTGAAAGTTGAACCATGATCGGGATTGATATTATATCCTTTCCTCCATGGAACAGCTTTGCTGTATTTCGGACAGAAATCTTACGTAATGATCAGGCGTCAGTTGAAAATCAGCGCGTCAGCCATTAGCGGTCGCACATGCTGAACAGATTGCCTTTTTGACCTTAACCCTTTTTTACATCATTTCAGATACGTGTATTTTTTGTGTCAAATAAATCTAATTCTTTCTTTCTTTCTTAATACGTCTCAGTATAGACAACACGTCAAAGTTACCTTTTTGGGATAGTTCCAGGTGAACTCGTTTTTGTTCATTGGTGAAGGTGACCATTTAACATCAAATGGCTCGTCTGCCCGTTTATCTATTAATTTATAATTATGTATAAACATAAATTATTTTCCTAACGAACACTAACACACCTTTTATCTGTGACCGTATTTTATATAATTATCCTGGCGCATAACTTTATATATTCAGGCTCAAAGTAATCAATAATGCATCGGTGTTTCCTGTGTGTCTAAATCAGGCTTAACAATCAATGCGCTGAGGCAGAAATATCTTTGATAGGCAGAAATATCTTTGAGACAGAAATATATTTAAGGCAGAAATAATTTATTTATTTATCATCCTGAAATACTCACATAATTAAACACTAAGGTTAAGCTTGTCTTCTTGTGGCTGGTCACACATTCAGGAGAACAGAAAGCCGATGGGGCAATAAGGTTCAAGAGTGGTGGCCACGTTTAGGTAGACGAAGTGTTGATCGGCCAGTAACCAGGTGGGAGGGTGATCTCGGTGCAGTGGCGGATCCGTGTTGGATGCGAGTGGGAAGTGATCGGCCGTCTTGGCGTTCATTGAGGGAGGCCTTAGTTCAACAGTGGATGGAGGGGGGCTGATGATGAAGCTTGTCTTATTCAATCTATCATCATTATTGTCATCAATTTATCTTTTCATTATAAACAGGATATGCTGATTTCTCACGAGATTGGATCCGTTATAAGACTGAACTAACGATTAGATGGTGATATATGGGAGATCACATTTGATTGGATACCAACAGCATCTTCACCAACAGAGGGAGAAAGAGGATCAGCGACAGAATGGCATCAAGAACCATATTTTGTTTTAAAGTAACCCAAGAGATAAAAATGAAAAACATGGTAAATATCCCATTTTAAATAATTTTAGTAACCCAAGAGAGTCCCTAGTACCAGTTATCTAATGAGCCTTGTCGTTAACGAGTGTAAAAAAGTTATCATTTCTACCAAAGTTAACGTCCCATAAAAATTCATTAAAGGAAATAAAAAAACTCAAAAGTTTATGACTAAAGGCGTACATCAATACGTATATAAATTTATGGCCAATTTATGTTCTAATTCATAAAATTTCATTTTCAATAATATTATTATACAATGACTTTATGATAATATATAATTATTAGCTGTTGCCCGCAGCTTCGCCCGGGTTAACTTTTAAAATTTGGTGGGTTGACCACCCTTATCACTTAGGGGTATGAAAAATAGATAGTAGCCGATTCTCAGACCTACTGAATACGCATATAAAATTTGGTAAAAATCGGTAAAGCCGTTTCGGAGGAGTACGGTAACTAACATTGTGACATGGAATTTTTATATATTAGAGAAGAGAAGAAGAGATATGCTTTAATTTAGTCGGTAATGGGGAAATATATACCTAAGTCTTAGAATAATTATTACACTATAGAAGGTCAGTCTTCATACAAGCGCGCTGTCAAAAATGAAGCACTAAATTGATTCAATGTTGCCAGTAGTGGTGAAGTTTCCCGAAAACGGGAAATGATTCGGTCGCTGATAACAATTTGTTATAGCAATAATATTTAATACATAAATAGCTAGGTGGGCATATCTATTTATGTATTAATTTATAACAACTTTACTTAACCATGTATACACAAGCTATATTATTATTTATTATGTATAATTGTTATATTACAAGAATGTTTTTTTATATGAGACGAAGAAAATATAACAGTAATTAGTTAAATATACATTTTTATATTTATTTTTTATTGGCATGAAACACAGTGGTAATGTAAAGTTGTTATACATATTACTATTTAAATTTGTAACTTGTAATATAAACGCGAAAGTTTGTATGTATGAACGTATGAATGTTTGTTACTGTTTTACTGTTTGTATTTGATATCGTTAATTCACACAAATTAATCACACAAACACATTAATTCGAGAACGTGTCACGTACCTACGTAAATATCAGAAGCAACTGTTTTAAATTTAATCAGTGGGAGAAAATAATCAGTAAAAATATTTTCACAATCGGCCAATACTGAACATTAAAAAAAAAAAAAATTTAAACCTAATTAATTACAAAAGACTACGAAATATTGAAAGATTTCCTGTGAAAAGGGATGTTATTACATTTATTTTGTTATTCAGATGTATTGTCATACAATTTAACTGCACAAATCGTCATAATTATTTATTTTACGGAGACACGTTTGGCGCGGTTTGACATAGAATACTACGGAACTTCTCGGCGCTTGGGGCAAAAATGGCTCCATGTGAGTTGCTTCAAAATGGCCGCGCGGACTAGGTTTCTATAGTGTAATTATTCTAAGACCTAAGTATAATTATGTAAACCACATGTAGGTACCTACTTGTATAGTCTGTTCCTTTAATCTTTCGTTGGTATTTTTATAAATAGTTTATATTCTCTTATATTCGTGTGTTAAGTCCGATTGAATGTTGTCCTCTGCAACATAGTGATAGTTTAAATAAAGTATGTTCTAAGTTGCACTTCGACTCCGCGAAAGGGAAAAAGCGAGCTTACCACGGCTTTAGCTCTTCATCTAATTATAATTATTGTAAAGTGCTCACTCACGACTGGTTCAAGAACGAAGACTAAATTATGTATAGACTAAAAGAAATTTCCTTTTCGTATTAATCCACACATTCCTTCCAAGTATCCACGATATTTAAATGACTGTATTTTTTACGAGTTTGTAGTTTCGGATGACTACATACGATCGGGCGCGAAAAGTCGGCCATTTTTCTCTTGTTACTCTTAAAATAACGTGTAGAATCTTCAGAATAATTATGAAAGTCTTCCAATTTAAGTTAGGTTTTATCTGTCTTAAGAATATACTTTCAAATCTTTTGCAGCTTTGATTAAACAATATTAAAATTTAAAAATGGAGTAGTAGGCTGTTACAAAATAATAATTTATTGATTTACTGACATTGTAAAAAACCTTCTTAGACCCACATTTTATACCATTTGAAACCACTTTACACGTAGCCTGTAAGGTCAACGCCTGCTATATTGTTTTCCTTTAGATTTATTGACACTTAACTAGATACACCCCAAGACACTTCCGAGACGAATAGTAGTTACCACTCTTTTTATATTTTAACCAGAAAAGTCTTCATTTCTACCGTAAGGAAGTAAAAAAGAGTACCTACATTTTTTATTGAATAACCAATTGAGTATTTTACCGGTTCCCAAGTTAATTCACAAGGACTAGTGAAAGGAACTCATAAGAATCCTTACTTAATATTATAAATGTGAAAGCGTGGATGTTTGTTACGCTTTCACGCGAAAACTACTTAACCGATTATCATGAAACTTTGTACACATATTCTTGGAGGTAATAGAAGTAACATAGGATACTTTTTATAAACAAACTAAAATGTTATATAGCAAACGCCTTATTCCCAGGATATGATATCTGAAAGATGCTTAAGTAAATAGTGACAAAATGCAAGTGAAAATTAAAAAAAGTAGGGCGATAAAAGGCATCGAAATTGGATCATTCTGTTGAAACTCGACAACATAGCCACCGCTATGGTTAATCGTGGGGGGAACTTCCATTGCTGTCCAGTCGACCATGAGGTACCTGGGCCTCGTCCTTGACAGTCGGTGGAACTTCCAGGAACATTTCCGGCGCCTAGCGCCGAAGTTGCTTGGAGCTGCGCGGGCGCTGAGCCGCCTTCTCCCTAACATGGGAGGGCCGAGCGCTGGCTGCCGCCGCCTATATGCGGGTGTCTTGCAGTCCATGGGGCTGTACGGCGCGCCGATATGGGCGGCTGCTTTATCGGGACAAAACGTGGCTCTCTTGCGACGTCCGCAGAGAGTCATGGCAATCAGGGTCGTCCGTGCGTATCGCACTACCTCATACGAGGCTGCGTGCATACTGGCTAGCTCTGCACCGTGGGACCTGGTTGCAGGTGCCCTCGCGCGTTCTTGGCGGAGGAGACGTGGAGAGGACCAGGAGGGAGTCCCGGACGAGACCGACGAAGTTGAGGAGGAGAGCTGGCGGAGGCGTCTTAAACGACGAATCCTCCGAAAATGGAAGGAACGGCTAGAGGAGCCGAGTGTTGGCCATTGCACGGTGTCAGCCGTCCGACCAATCCTGGAGGAGTGGGTTGGCCGGTGGCATGGCGTTATTACCTTTCACCTTGCGCAGATCCTGACGGGGCACGGATGCTTCGGGAGTTATCTGTGCAAGGTGGCAGGCTCGGAGGAATGGCTAGGGTGTCATCACTGTAGCAGTGAAGAGGACACTGCTGATCACACCCTGAGTGAGTGAGCACCCCGCGGAGTGCCCTGCGTGGGTGCCAGAAAGAGCGGACCTCGTGGCCGAGGTCGGCGCCGACCTTTCACTCCCTGCGGTCATCCGTGCGATGACCGGCAGTGAGAGTGCATGGGAGGCAGTCCTCTCCTTCTGCGAAGTCGTGATGCCGCAGAAGGAGGAGGCGGAGCGGGTGAAGGAGCGCACTGGCGCCCCTTCTCGCAGGAGAGCGCGGCGGCGACAGGTGGTCGCACCGCCGTGAGGGACCTGTGCGTGGCCGATCGGGGGATCTGCCGCGCGCGCGTAAGGTTCGTGGTATAAGGCACCCTTAGGTGTTTGGGGTGCCTTAAGTGGTGTAGGAGGAGGGAACGCCATCACCTGCCTTCAGAGGAGAGTGCCTCCAGGCACACCGTCGCCGGTGCGGACCATACCATAGTTCCCGCACCGGGCCAGCACGATTAGAAGAACACCGCTGGGGTTTAGTGGGTAGAGCCTGCGCCCAATTTACCATCTTTTCGGGCGCAGAGAATCCCACATAACCCCCGGGCTCCCCCGGGCCCGGAGGTATGCATAAGAGCATTCCCCAGCGGGACCAAAAAAAAAAAAAAAACCACCGCTATGGTTGAATATACAACTAGGTTAAAAGAAAATTTATTTAGCAAACTTGTAAGTACAAATATTTACGGGGCAAGTGTTCTCTCGGGGATTGTTTGATCGCTGGGACTTATAATTAAAAGTTAGTATTACTTTGAGTTGAATATTTAATTCTTTTGCTGGTCGAACTATTTCAAACCGTTAACAAGCCAGGTCAACCACTTGGTTATTACAAATTTCAAATTAATTTGGAACGTTGAAAACCTTTGAATTTTTCAACGAGTTCCCGCAATTTCATCATCATAAACATTTTTCCGATTACATTGGCCTCTTTCCATTAACGTCATAACGGCCGATACCCGTTCACCCAACTAAAACTGTGAAAGTGGTGGTCCACTAACCCTCCATCTTAACAAACTTTCTCGCTATATAATGAAATGTAAATTTTGAAATTTTAATTGAAACACAATTTATTTCCATTACGTATTAATTAGTGATCGCCTGCGGGTCGAATTCGTTTTGAGTCATTAGATCATAATGGTTTTTTTTTCTACGGTTTTTATTGTAAAAACTCCAATGGCCTTGAATGTTCCTTCTTTAATGTTATTTTATTAAACTATAAAATGTAAAAGAAATTATCTAAATCCGATCATTCCAGAAATGAACGCATTCAAACAAATATGTTCTTCATATTTATTAATAATTATATTTGTAAAGATGATGATGTAGATCATTGTCATCATCATTATCATAATAAGCCTTTTTCCGTCCACGGCTGGACATAGGCCTCCTTCAGTGAACGCCAAGGCTGATCAAGCAACTATCATTCCCCGTATAACGATAAAATGATAATACTTGTCATACACAAGAGAAGCACGTGGCTAAGTAATAACAGCCGCTCGGATCAATCAGGTTTTAAGCTATGCTTGCTGGGGTTGGTCCGTAGATGGGTGATCATCTTTATCCGACACTCCTCCGTGCCTCGGGAAGCACGTTAAGCCGTTGGTCCCGGCGGTCATTCGTGGATCTTTGACAGTCATTACGGGTCGTCATAATCCCTAAAGTCTGACAACCAGTCCTACCACGGGGTATCGTATTACACACTTACTGGGCTGTGGAGGTCATATAGGCAGTAGCTCCATTTAAAATACCAGCATCCATTGAAAGTATCCAGCTACCTCCAGTTAGACTGGAAACCGACCCCAGCATAGTTGGGAAAAGGCTAGACAGAGAAGAGATAATTTATTATACTACACAAATACTGCTTATACATATAAAACTGCAATCTATTTACACACTAAGAGAAACGATTTAAAACTAACAGGCAATTCAATCAAGAAAATAAACTCCAGCAAGAAAGTAAAGAATGATTACTGAACATGAAATGCGCCATTAGGGTACATTAAAATAAATTTCATTATTTCTAGAAAACAGGCGATGCTAGGGAACTAGTAAGAATTCATTAATTTAATAACAGTTTAAAATTGAATACTCTCAGTATAATTAGTTGATATGCAAAATGCTGTCGGTGTTATTGGCTAAGAAGATAATTGGTTGGTCTAAGTTACTAGCTGAAGAGACATCTTATTAAACTATGTATAAAAATGTACTTCGAGATATTATGACGTATTATTACAGTAAAAATAGACGCCCGCACTAAATTTCCGATTCATTTTTTATTGGGTTAAAGGTCCTCCTGAGCATAAAAACACAAAATGCTGACAGATCCAGGAGTTTCAAGCGCCATCTTAAAAAAAGTTTGTGGCCGATATCTCGTAGACTAAGCACTTTAAAACTTTATCAAAAAAATATGATCGGAAATCCAGTGCTAGGTTGTCCAAATAATTACGACTATTTTTTAAACGACTTCGAAAAGGAGGAGGTTATAATATTATGTTCGTGTGTATATATATTTTTTTTATGTATGTTCACCGATTTCTCTGTCAATTGTGAACCGATTTTCAAAATTCTTTTTTTATTTAAAAGAGTGCACTTTCAAGGTGGTCCCATGATAAGGAAACCAGGATCTGATGATGGCATCCCAGAGAAATCGAGGGGAACTTTCGAAAATAGTAGGAGTAACTAGTGCGTTTAATATTTTTTTAATTAAGTATTTTAAAGCACTACAATTTCATGAAGGTCTAGAGTTGATCTGATGATGGAACTGAAAGACAGTCGAGGGAACTCCTCAACGATTTACAGCAGTAACCTTGTGTTTGGGCTCGATTAATTTGTATTGATGAGAACTTTACACCTAGATAAATTGTAACTATCATTAGGGGTCTGATGATGAAGACGAAGGACAGTTAAAGGAACTTCTCAGCGGTTTACAGTAGCTACCTTGTGTTTGGACTTAATACATTTATATTGACGAGAACTTTGCACCCATATGGGTTATAAGTGTCATTACAGGTCTGATGATGAAGACCATAGACAGTCGAGGGAACTCCTCAACAGTTTACAGTAGCTACCTTGTGTTTAGACACAATTCATTTATGTTGACCAGAACTTTGCACCCATATGGGTTATAAGTATCATTACAGGTCTGATAATGGAGACCATAGACAGTTGAGGGAACTCCTCTACGGTTTATAGTAGGTACCTTGTGTTTGGACTTAATTCATTTATATTGACGAGTACCTTGCACACATATGGGTTATAAGTCTCATTAAAGGTCTGATGATGGAGTATAGGCAGGAGTATAGACAGTGGAAATACGTTTAACTGTTATATCCATATTTCAGACAAATAAAATCGGTTATCGAATTTAGGAATCACTAAAAATTAAGAAATAAAAATTTTTTAAACAAAAATTGAAACGACTTCAAAAAGTAAAAAAATAACTAAAAAGTAATAAAATAATTGCGTTTCCTTAATTTTTGTGCCTATAACTTATAATCAACTTGTTATTTTACTAATTACAATCTTTGCGTTTACCATGCCATTATTGTTACTTTTGGAGTCGGTGTCAGCATAGACCGTACAGCACCAAAACCGTCGTCAGTTACCGGTATCATATTTGTTGCTGTACCTACCTACCTGTCTTTGCTGACACCGGCTCCAATAGTAACAACAATGACGTGGTTAACGCAAAGATTGTAATTAGTAAAATAACAAGTTGATTATAAGTTCTAGGCACAAAAATTATAGAAACGCAATTATTTTATTACTTTTTAGTTAATTTTTTACTTTTAATGTGTTATATTAGAAGTATTTTTATTATAAGATTTGTGTAGATATATTTTTTTAAGTGTAACTATCGGTTCCGCATATTTTCTTAGGTGAACCATCTGCTTACCTACTGTTTCGATTGAGCTTAAAGCGCAACAAGCCGAAAAGTAGTAGGCCTTAGAAAAAAACAGTTTTTTCTTGTGCGAATACCTTTTATTTTTAAATCGAGAAACTTAGTTAAATGCTTTGTTATATGCTATGATGTCACGTTTCGTGCGGTTTGTGAGTTTCCAGCCGCCCAGTGGGGGGTATTGGGAAAAGGAGGGCAACTCATTTTTCTCTCAACTCACTTTTGGTTGCACGAATGTCTATGGGCGTCGGTTACCGGAGGGGCAAACGATGGCCTCATCTTCAGGTGCAGGGAGAAATTTAGAAAAAGTAATTTCATAGCACTTCGACGGCTTAGGATCGACCTGGACCTCTTACTCTCTTACTCAAAGGCCCAGCCCACTAGACCATCGTCGCTCATCGATTATAATTATAATATAAATAAAACGTACATATCTACGACTATTATAATTAATGAGCATTTAGATCCGAGGCACCTGACCAATGGCGGCATTGGTAGCACTCACCGGGTTTTAGTGGGTATCACCTCTTAATAAAATTATTAAAACTTTCAACTTATAAAAAAAATGAAAATGGAGGAAAAAAGGAACTATTACTCGTAATTTTTAATGAAAACAAAGTGACAGGCCCATTGAAGACTGACTGTCTGTCTTTTGGGATTGGGACGCTAAATTGAATAAAGACGTATTTCGATTCATTCACATTAATTCCATTCCAATGTTTTGGGGTTCCGTAATTTGATGTTCACCATAAAATATGTAAATATCCTTTTAAATCCCACACTTAGCAGTATATGATGGTGACGCTAAGAGCTTTTTAAGTTTAAAAGTAGAGAACAAGACAAAGTCTTCGAATAAGTCAATCGAATAGAATAAGAAATTAATCTATAAAATTGAATCAGATTTCATTGTTCTTCAAAAGAGATGGTGGAATTAGTGCCTGTTCTACAACCCTATGGTATAAATGATCACCAGCAATTAGAGCACTACAAAGAAAAAACAATTACTGCGTGTAGGTTTGAATTTGAATCTAGATTTATGTGATAATCTTATATACGCATTCTAGAATACCGAGCTGAAAGATTCTAAATTTTCCAGTGATATTATGTACAAAAGAGTTGAGATTTTCTAAAAGAATTATATTCTTATATTCACAATGCGAAAATCCTTGTATTGTGTAGGTAAGCAGCAAACGTAACCACAGAAACATATTGAGAAAGGTTTAGGTAAAATAACGTGTGTGGGACACGTAATCCGCTCATACAAGAGGTATATAATATCTTATCGGATCTTAAAATAATCCACCGATCAGATTTTTCTGTTCTATTCAAAAGATCTGAAGACATTCAATGGAAAATTCTCAGATTTCTTATTTGAATAAATTTTATTTGCATTGAATTTGTAAACTTGAATGTATTCAAAGGATTACTGACAACCTTAGGAATCAAGCATATGCTCCAATGAGCAATGTGCTCAAAAATCAATGATAAGATTACAGACAACGTATTAGGTAGATCAGACGAATTAAAATTAATGAATCTGAGGGTAGTTTCGAATAACTTTGCAACGTAATGTCGGACATGTAACTTCTAAGTCTTCCCATGACTATGGTTGCTGCAGAGTATCCGATGGGAATGTAAAAATCTTAATAAAATGTAAATAAATCCGTAAAAATTGGCTCAATATAAAAACGTTTTCTTGGATTTATAATTATTTTGGTGGATAGAACAACCTTAACAGGTAAAATGGGAAAAAACCTGAAAAGAGAAAAGAATCTAAAGCTAAACCATTCCGACGTTGACTTTTTAATTGATTGCTCAAAATGCTGTTTGACCCGACCTTAATGACCTTTTTTACGCCGGGATATGCTCCGAGGCATCTCGCGGGGGAGTGAGGACTCCCCCAGCAGGTATCTGGAACTCGCTGCGCCTGCAAGATGGTAATTGGACGCATATCTACCCACTAAAATCCGGCGAGTGCCATCAATACCGCCTTTAGTGAGGTGCCCCAGATCTATTGAGCTAACAGGGTACCTCGACGGCTAGTCAGTCCCTCAAGGGACCGACGCCACCTCCACAGAGGGGTTGTCCCGAACTACAGAACCAACCCCTCCCAACGTCGCGACAGTACAATGGGGTGAGGTTCCCTTGTCCCCCTTCCCCTTTGGTCCCCTCTTCTTATAAGAGGGATACATAGAGCAGCTCCCTCGGTTAAATTTATATAAATAAGTAGCCTAAGGTGAACCTTAGGCTACTGAACCCCACCGCCACGACAATGTTTGAACCATAATGGGGACCTTAATGATCTCGTTTTAATCTGGTAATATTACTATTATCACATACAAAACAACTTGTATGTGATAATAGTAATATTTGATATGAAGCCTCATACTATGAGATCTCATACTGTGAGACCTCTCATGAGAGATATCGTAATAATATTTTTATTATCTCACTGTTTCGTAAGTACGTGATGAGCATTTATGACCTACCTACTAGCATCATCATCATATCATTATTATCATTAACATCATCATCATCATCATATCATCATCATCACCATGTCATCATCATCACCATATCATTATCATCACCATATCATCATCATCATATTAATTATCATCTGTCGATGTTTCCTCAGCCCGTTTTATTAGTGGCTTATAACAGGACTACTAACTAATGATGCCATTAATTTATTATAACTTTTCAGTATCAGGTGAGTTGCCTATTAATTATAGTCTACAAACATTCCTCGATTTCAAAATGGCGGTGTAAATGAACAAGGTTCATTTAGATATTGATTGAGAAAGGCTTCAAAAATAAATTTCATTCTAAATCAGTACCCATTTCTAAATATATTAAGTATTCTGTTGCCCGCAGCTTCGCCTGCGTTAACTTAGATTTACAACCGTATCCGGATTGATGATGGTTATTGTATAACCTATGTCACTCAGTGTTAACGTAGCATTTTAATGATGAAAGAGTTTTTCAAATCGGTAGAGTAGTTTTTGAGTTACAATTCGAAACAAACAAACAAAAAATCAGCTATGACTCTTTCGTGTCCTACTCATTTTATTGCATTTTTTTATAAAAATTATAATAATTATGTATATTTTTACACCACCAGAAAGTAAAGATATATACCAACGAACAAAACATCCACAGACTTTTTTTAAAATCATTTTTGACATGAGGCTTTTCTATTGAAACTGCTTTTTCGATATTAAGTCAAAATAAAGTGAAAAAATAAATATTTAAAATCAAAAAAATTACAGACTGTTTCATATAAGCCGTTTATACCCTTAAACCTTCTCCCTCCGCTTTCCCGCCTCAGATTACCCATAACTTATTTTTCCTTTAATTTTCTTTTATTATCTTCCTTTTCCAGAGAGTAAGGTATAGCTATCGCCATTTCAACTTTCAGCCAAATCAGTTCAGCCGTTTTGCCGTCAAAGATCAACAAACATCCGAACTGGATGTTCAGATGTTTGTTGATCAACACACAACGTACAAACTTTCGGCTTTATAATATTAGTAAGATGAGTATAACACAAAAATCAAACCATATCGCGAAGTAATTCACCAACAGCGCCATCTAGGAGGCTTATTGAGATAATAATTAAACGAAACTCCTATTATTGTAGGTTTTAATTTGACTGGTTAACATATTGTTTTCTAATGTTTGCGCGAATTTCACTCATTATAATGAAACAATTTTTACGGATTTTATCGCGGTTTATTAAGATTTTTACAAGCCCGACGTTTCTTGCTTGGGATCCCATTATTAAAATAATTAAATCAAAAACCAAGCATAATATGCCACAGATTAAAGATGCAGTTAGCACTTTCTGCGTAGAGAGGACTTATTAAAATAATGATGTATCATAGGGTAGTTTCGAATAACTTTGTAACATTAGGACATCTGTCACCTCAGTCCTCCCGTGACCATGGTTGCTGTAAAGTATCCGAAACGTCGGGCTTGTAAAAATCTTAATAAACCGCGATAAAATCCGTAAAAATTGTTTCATTATAATTGACTGGTTAACTCATTTTTACCGCCGCGCTCCCGGCTGCATGGGTACCACCATCTTGCTTGTTCCTCCCGTGAAACAGCTTCGCTGTGTTTCGGAGAGAAGGGCAAGACAGGCAGTGAAATTACTGGCACCGAGACTTAACATCTTGTCTCAGTATAATGAAACAATTTTTTACGGATTTTATCGCGGTTTATTAAGATTTTTACAAGCCCGACGTTTCGGATACTTTTTTTAGCTTTCTTAGATGTATTAGTTATCCGTAATCCCAATAACACCTTAAGCCACACAGTGTATAGGAAACATACCCATACGGATAGGTATTTAAACGGCGAATCACACCACCATCCAACACAGTTAGCTACCGTGGGTAAATCTTTGTTACAGAGAGCACAAGGGATCTGTGATGAGCAGCACCTGGAGACCGAACTTCAACATGTCAAGCAAGTACTGCGTGACAACAAGCTTCGGGTACCGCGTCTCCGTCACAGTGAACGTGTGAAACCAGCCACCGACGAGCGAGTACCTGCTGTGCTACCGTTTATGAAAGGCGTCACTGACAAGATTGGCTTCATCCTAAAGCGAGCTTCTATAAAAACTTATTTCAAGCCGCCTAAAAAGATAGGTCAATTCTTACCATCTGTCAAGTGTCATATACCCTTACAAGATGCAGGAGTATACAAGCTTGATTGTGATTGTGGCCTCTCTTATATAGGCCAAACCAAAAGATCAATTAAAACTCGCGTTAAAGAACATATAGCTGACTTAAAACACCGTCGCTACACTAAGTCTGCAATCTGTGAACATAGTCTAGACAAAGCTCGCCATTATATTAGATTTGATAAACCACAGATACTCGCAAAAGAACACCGATTCCAACCAAGGATGATCCGCGAGGCTATTGAAATTAAAAAACATCCAAATTTCAATAGAGAAGATGGCTGGCTCTTACCACCTGCTTGGGATCCCATTATTAAAATAATTAAATCAAAAACCAAGCATAATATGCCACAGATTAAAGATGCAGTTAGCACTTTCTGCGTAGAGAGGACTAATTAAAATAATGATGTATCATAGGGTAGTTTCGAATAACTTTGTAACATTAGGACATCTGTCACCTCAGTCCTCCCGTGACCATGGTTGCTGTAAAGTATCCGAAACGTCGGGCTTGTAAAAATCTTAATAAACCGCGATAAAATCCGTAAAAAAAATTGTTTCATTATAATGAGTGAAATTCTCGCAAACATTAGAAAACAATATCTTGTCTCAGGATAGGCAACACATAGATGAGTTTCCTGGGCTTGTTCCAGGTAAACTAGTTTATGTTCATGGGCGACGTCGACCAATTACCATCAGGTGTCACGTTTGCCAGTTTGCCTATCCAACTAACATTAAAAAAAAAATTGGGTTCGATGGAATGTAATTGTGAGCTACTAGGTACTAATAATAAGAAAATATAATTCCCCTGGGAACTTTGAACGTTTCGTGATAAAATGTAGCCTATGTCCTAATCCAAGGTATAATGCCATCACCATTTCAACTTTCTGCCCAATCGGTTGAGCCGTTTTGCCGCGAAAGAGCAACAAACAACCTAACTTACAAACTTTCGCATTTATAATTTAAGAGTATTTCGCCTTTATAATGTAAGATTAATAATAATTTCATCCTAAAATTTATTCCTTTGGGAGTTACAGACTATATATAATATGAATAATACTAATATTTTTGCCCTCTGTGTTTTAAATAAAGTACGTTCCGAAGAAATTCTATCTCGATTCACAGAAAAATAACTTAGACTCATTGTATATTTATATCTTTGACGGGTTTCCATGTAGACCTCAAAGGGTTTTCAGATAAATAAAATATAATATGTATAGCTTTTGCATAGCTCAATGATGGACAGATCAAACGGTTGATAGTTTTTTTGCGTACTAAAGTTCTACTTCAATAAAATATCATAACGGGAATATTAAAACGCTCAATATTTCTTTACTTCAATTTATCTTCCGATATGTGGAAGGAGTGAAATAAAATGTGACATAGAATTTCTATATATTTACAAAAGTTAAACATTATTAAATTTCTTACCGATTTCATGATAATTATTATTTTAATAGTACTAATCTAACATTAAACACATTTACAATGGGCTACAGTGGGGTCATGCACTAAAACTATCGGTACCGCGGTGCAGACAGTAGCAGGAAACGACTAGCCTCTAGTACATCTAAAGCTGGCACCTGGGTATTTGCAGCGCGATCTCATCCAAACTGTCCAGGGGCTCACTCAGTGGCCTCTCGTGCAACCTCGACGGTGCTGTTAGCGTATCCGAACTCATGTTTTGTCTATTTTTCAATTTATTCGTCTTCTTTCGGTTCTCCTCGGCGCGACGAAGATTGTGAAATCGGAAGAAGAAGAACGACATAATAGGTCTTTAAGGTCACTTTAGACACAGGCTCAGAGTTCAGAAGAGAAGGAAAGTGATTTATGCAATGACAATGAAAATGTTTATTTTCTTATTTGCTCGACTTGTGGAAATGCCAATCGTACTCGATTACACGGGCGGTTTCACGAGCGAACATCCATTTTACCTACGCACCGTGCTTGTACATAATTTATGTATTTGTTCAACTTTATATACGCAACCTGCTATTTGCGTCAAAATGTTTACTGGCTTTTGCGAAGGTAGAGAGGGGAGAACTAATACTTAGGCAATGAAAGTAAATAATTATACAATAACTTAATTGAGTAATATTTAATTCATACCTTTCTACAAAGTATTTTATGTATTGTTTAAATATTCCTACCGGGACTCTGTACTAACTACTTAAACGTTTCATATTGAATAAATTTCAATTAATATAATTGTTTTTTATATATTTTTTGGTGATAATATAACATATTATTAATATTCATTAACGTTAAATATGTTTGCTTGTTTGTCCATAGCAACCGTACAACGGATCGACATAATTTATGCATCAAGTTAATTGGATGACGGGAGAGTATGCTATTTTCATACCGAGAGTCTCATTCCCGAGTGTAGAGGAATAGTGAACAATAGAGTCCGCCATGTTTTTTTTTTCAAAAGTACAGGCAGAGTATATCTATTATAACTCTTTTCCAAGTTTACGGAAATAACGCCTAATATAATAATGTGGTATCCTCTACGCTAGATTGTTATCAGCAACAAAAATATTAAAACTTGTAATAATAAATATCTGATGCCCCAATTAAATAACTTATGCCTTATATTTTTTTCATAAGTCCTTTTGAATTATACGCCATAATTTACTCAACTTTTACTAATTAATAATAGGTAATTTCCACAAACTAATGGCAGAATATTACTTTTAAAAGTCCCTGACATTTACTTCAAGTTCGGAACACAAAACTATTATTATTATTATTATTTTTAATTTTTATATAGTACCTAATTAGGTAAGTTCATCGTTTCATGGCACATACTTGTAACATAAGTATTACTTATTAAAAAGATATAGGTTACATACGTGAGAAATATTTGCAGTAACACAATAACATGCATGTTCGTCTTACACGATGTACACATTTAACGCATTAAATTGTTTTTTTTTTTAAGTAAGTGTTCAATTACATAGTTAGCCAGATTGGAATTTAATTATTGCTAAAGATAGCTAATAAGATAGGCAAGTTATCAACTTGTGATATACAAGTAATTGGTTATGGAGTGTTAGGACTGCGATGGTGCTGGACTTCTCATCAATATGATACCATAAAGAGATAAGGTATCATATTTACACATGTACTCTCTATAATAACACCTTCCACATACTTATCATAAGTAAAGGTAAGTTTTTTTTATTACCGATAGAAAGAGAATAGATTTAAAGCGCTTGTAACTTGGCTTGGGGTAGACACATTATTAACAAAGAGAACTAATCTCTATTTGTCCTCCAAAAAATCTTTTATTACATATTTAGAGGATGATTAATAACAATATTAATAACAAATTTATTCCGTAATATATGCATAAATTTGACTCGAGTTTAAATTGTTACAATATAATGAGAAAGCAGTGTTTTATTAAGATTATCTCTCGACGTGACAATTGAATTCCACTGAGTATTGTTCGCGATTACTAAACCTTTTCAACAAGGATAATCGAAAATGATGCGTTGAGATAGCACGCACAAAAACTAATTTTCATTCGCACTTGAAAAGATTTTTTCACCAATAAATATAGAGAATTAACATTTTTTTGTGATGTAAAGCTATAATAATTATTAAATAGCATCTTATTAAATATTAGGAAATAGATTTATTAATATAAGACTTATTATTAAAATTACGTTTATTTTTATCTAAGTAAAATGTTTGCCACTGTCATTACTTTTTGTCATAACAAGTATCAAGATGAGTGCATGCTAATTAAAAATATATAAAAGTAAATAGTACGACCGTTATCCTAATCACATGGTATTTTAAAAAAAGTATTAGATTCACGCTTCTATAGTAATTATGCAATCATTATCGTTGTTTATTGAATTATTTTAATGTGAAATTAAATTAATATTTTCATTAACAAATGATTCCTAAAATGTGTACTGCATTACTTATCCTTTAACTTTATATTCAAATATTTACTCTCTCGAGTATCATCATAATATTATCATCATCAAGAAGAAGAATAAATAAATAAATTGCGGATTTACCAAAAGCTCTAAAAATTAATAAAGTCATTACATAATTAAAAATGTACTCAAAATCAGAGGTTGATTTTAAATTTTTAGTTGTCAATTATTTACTTAAAAACTTTGGTAAGAACTTAAAATAGTTTTACTTAATATCATTTTATTTTAAACCCAAGTTACAAAAAAAGTCCTGTCCATCTTTCGATTTTTTAATGTTATATTTTACATACATAAACGCAGTATTACCCTTAAATGAATTACAAAAAAATCTGTTTGTACCAATAAAGGTAATTAGAATGTTTAAGATTAAATTAGGTTCTTTCAATTTTCTTAGACGGACAAACGAAAGCTCTCTTTCAGGTCCTAATGTTAAAAAGATAAAGAATCTTTTTTGCTTATTTGCAGGAAAATTACCATGGGAATTTCGTACAGAATCTAAAGAATTTAGACTGACTATAAGAAATTACTCTTTTATTTAATTCATTTTGATCTTCCCTAATTTGGTTTATTCTTTGTTGAATTTGTTGTATGAAACTATTAAAGGGAAATATACAGTACATAATGTGCTCTATATTTTCTATATCATAAAGGGCAAACGACCCGACGGCGCACATGATGATAAGGGATTGGCGCCGACTATAGCGGTTCGCTCAACAAATTGAGGTCTTAATAAGGAATCGGAACTTATTACGAACTAAGAAAGACACGGAAATATTAGGATAGAAGTTTTTGGCAAAGGCAAGGAATTTTCTACGTTACTTGTACAGAAAGTATTTAAGTATATTCGGAGCGCTCGGCACAGTTGTGCCATTTACTTTATGAAAATATAAGCATTTTATAAATAACGCTTTTAATATTTATATCACTTCAATATCTTACAAGAAATTACTAGTCTAAAAAGTAGTTCTGTACCAACGGATGTGCAATTTTTCTATTTTTGTAAATCTAAAACTTCGTAGTTTTTTTTATAAACTATTTTCTTTTTATATGCGTGATTATGATATGATAACCATGCATTTTGAACAAGTTATGAAAATTCGAATCAAGTATGTTATATGCAAGAAGGCACAATGCATTCGTACTGGCGTGGCGGGTCGCTGTGTATGGACGCTTGTAAAAATTGATGTATCTTTTAATGTTAAATGTAAATTTAAACTTCATGCTCTAATGAAGTGTTATATAGCAAAAACATGCGGACTACTTCAACTTAAAATCCCCACTGCCTTGTATCATTATAAATCCATTGTCATTCATATCATTTAAAATGACAATGATCGGATGCAACTATACCATGATTGTAATGAAAAGAACAGTGCAAATAACTACTTTTACGTTGTATAATACAAACCGGTTTCGTCCATGTACGTAAAAATTTTCGTCGTCTAATTCGTCGTCCATTACAGCTACTCGCCACCCAACAATGCAAACAAGTTAGAAAAACATTCAGAGACAGGGATAGGATAGTTTAGAAGTATGTAGCATGGCCTATAGTATTATATCACGGTTAAGGTATTATACATTTTCGCGGATTGGTGACGCGCGTATTTTGGCGCGTAAACAGTCGCCGTGGCCCGTTCGTAGCGGCTGCTACACCGAGCGATATTTAAGCTTTGAGCTTCGAGCAAGCGGAGCGCTCCGAGAGAACCCCTGCCGCTCCCCGAAACTAGGGGGAGCAACCCCCTTCCCCGCATTCCCACTGCCCGTATCCCGGCCTCATCTTATCACACCTCAATCCTCAACTTTTACTTTGTACGTAAAAGTAAGTTGGGGAAACTTTTATGCCATTTCCTGAATTGAAAGCTAATAAATAAGTCGGGTGTTATAAAAACTGAACTGTGACAAAGGTTTTATTAAATGGTTAAATTGAGTTGGAATTTTTTATATTCGATTTTTAGAATCAGATGATTGTACAATTGAATTAATTTAAAGGGTACTTTATTGAAAATATTCTAAAATAGACTAGAAAAGACGAAGAGACAAAATACTAAATTTAATTAATAAATATACTAAATATAATTCTTCGTAAACATAACATTAAAAAAATAGTTTTAGTTAGGTTATGAACAGTAAATGTCCAGTTTGTGTTTCAGTTTGGAAACTACTAAACTCAACTGTTAAAACCTGATCTAAAATAATGGACGGTTAAACGTTATATTGTAAATTTATATCACGGAAATAGACGAAAAAAACTATTTTCGTTTGCACTCGATCGTGCGCAAAACTGTTTTTACAAGGCAACTTAAGATTTTTTATGACTTTCAAGCTTTGATTATATACCTACTTGATTTATCCTTTCAAGATATGACAACTCATTTCGTGACTAGAAACAAGAAGATTTATCTTTTTCTTTCTTTTTTTATGTGGTAGTGGTTTTAATGGTCACCAACAACAATATTAATAACTCAGATGAAGTAAAAAAAGGTAGATGACGCACGGCCATTGCTAATACTGAAGCCACAAAACTAAGCTCCTTCATGTAAATACACGCGCTCACGCACACACATGCAACAAAATTAAGCTCATTTTTGTATGTGTGAGTAGTAGTATCTTATGAGTCGCCGCGCAGTCAATTAAAAAGTGACCAAAGAGTCTAAAGAAATATCGTTTCACACATAAATAAACACAAGACTATATTCTTTTAAGATATTTTAACACTATTTTGAGGTTAATCGACATAAATAATATTATTGCCCCGAAATGACGTATCGGGAGAGTGTTGCCAGAAGTTAGTATTTCTTATAGCCCAATGGTGGGTAAGTCAATTGCAATTGACTGAATTGGCAAAGCCATAGCAAAATAATTAAATACAGAGGTGACATAATTATTATTTTATTATTTGATCGCTATATGACTGAATCGAAATGACCTCGTATAACCTATGTTGTATTTTTTTTGGGACTCACGCACCCACAACGGGACTATCTATTTAATTATTTATAA
This sequence comes from Helleia helle, assembly GCA_963853865.1. Taxonomy (NCBI): domain Eukaryota; kingdom Metazoa; phylum Arthropoda; class Insecta; order Lepidoptera; family Lycaenidae; genus Helleia; species Helleia helle. The sequence continues at coordinate 18,046,014 of OY971420.1, forward strand.
ATTTAAAGATTTACCATTTAATAAATTAAAAAAAAATGTAACAGCGTGGCTTACAGAAAAATGTTTTTATAATTTAAATGTTTTTTTTTTAATGGAAAACGACATATTATGTATTTAATTTAAATTGTGTATTGATAAAATGTGACTTTCTAATTACCATTATAATAAATTATTTTGTAACTGTTATTCTTTGACAATGATTTTAATGACATGTTGTATTTATCAAGTTTATTTAATTGTAACTATTTTGTCCTGTTAATTTATATTAATTATTTATTTATATAAAGTTTTTCACACACCATGTTATGGTAGAATGTATATAGAACTTGTTTAATATATTTTTTAATATCACCTATGTATTTACTACATTCATGGGAATAAAAAAATAAATAAAACAATTGTGTCAATAAGATATCTATTGAGACAGTTTATAAAGTGATCCTACACGCCTCCTACATATTCGTAATATTATTGTATTTTATAAAAATATTCACTGTCGCATTCACTTATTACCTATTTTTATTAATATGCAATTTTAAGGGATATTTAAAAAAAATGGTAACCCTTCATTCACTAACACATACTTAAATAAAAATTTTTAAATAAAAATTATAACCGACTTCAAAAAATAAAGTAACTAAAATGTTATAAAATAAATTATTTAAAATTTTTTATTTCTTAATTTTTAGTGATTCATTAAAGAAAGGCATACAGAGATAGACATTTTGGCATATTGAACCGTATGAAGTAAGCAAAAAAAAAACTGTAAATCGTCGAGAAGTTCCCTCGACCGTCTATAGTCTCCATCATCATAGCGGTGATGGCACGTATCACCCATAAGGGTGCAAAGTTCTCATCAGTATAAATTAATTAAGTCCAATCACAAGGTAGCTACTTTAAACTATTTAGGAGCTCCCTTAACTGAGCTTCGTCTTCATCATCAGACCCCCAATCACAGTCACAACCCATCTAGGTGTAAAGTTCTCATCAATACAAATTAATCAAGCCCAAACACAAGGTTACTGAAGTAAATCGTCGAGGAGTTCCCTCGACTGTCTTCCAGCTCCAGCATCAGATCGACTCTAGACCTTCATTAAATTGTAGTGCTTTAAATGCTTATTTAAAAAAATATTAAGCACACTAGTCATTCCTACAAATTTCGAAAGTTTCCCTCGATTTCTCTAGGATGCCATCATCAAATCCTAGTTTCCTTATCATGGGACCAAATGGCAAGTTTTCCCTTTAAAAAAAAAAAGAATTTTGAAAATCGGTCCACAATTGACGGAGAAATCGGTGTACATACATAAAAAAAACCGGCCGAGTTGAGAACCTCCTCCTTTTTGTAGAAGTCGGTTAAAAAGTGGCTTCACTTTCTTGTTCCACGTGCGCTATCTACCTTTTTTTACTTGATCTGAAATTAACAACTTGGACCAGATATTTCAAAAACTGAAATATTTCATTTCATGTTTTAACTTTAATGAGACTGAAGGAAATATTCTTAGGTGCATATATGTAAAATGGAGAAAGCATGGAATTTAGAAGAACTATAAGCACTCTAATGGATTCTACGTATATACCCTCTCAAGAAAAGGGCATCACCTAATTTTATTATATTATTAAACGCAGCGCAGATTCGATTTGTGTCACGGAAAATCTTATCTACAAGAACCACACTGTCTCTCATAATAAACTCATAAATAAAATACGACATGATGAAATTATGTAATAAAATAAGGGCTTCTTCAGATACAGCTATAACTGCGCGATTTCCAAAGCGCGTGGGAAACGCGATAGATATTTATTTTGGTCTTGTTCAGACTTATGAAGCTTAAAACAGCCAATTGCGATTCAAATTGCGCGCAGGAAAAAATTCTCAATGGGTAAAAGTTGAAAATTTAAGACATGGGAATAAGTGTTTCCTACTTTTTTCGTTTAGAATCTAGATTCCAAGTAGACGCATCTGAGGCCAATGATCATCACTAAAAGCACATTAAAGAAAACAGAATAACGCTTATCAGAATCTTCTTCTCCTTTTATTTTTGACAGATTATTAAATGGTATTTTGCCATTTATACAGCCTAACAATGAAGCAGATGACTGAGATTTCTTTTTGCATGCCATTTTACAAAACCCCTAAAGCTCGTAAGAACATGTTTTACGGCTGATATCGGAAATAAATTTAGGTAATTTATACATATATTACCCGTTCAGACATTTATACGCAAGATAGAAATAGCTGATAATGATAGTGTATTGGTTTTACGCGTATTTTGATTTAGCTGATCAACTATTGCTATATTTAGTTTACGGTTGCTCGTTAGACGTTTACTTTTAGACAGTGATCATATCCCACTTTCAATAAAATATTTAAAAAGTAAAGATTTGATTGTTTGTTTGGTTGCATAGAATAGGCTCCGAAAGTAGACCGATTTGAAAAATGATTTCACCTACAGAAAGCCAAGTTATCAGCGAGAAACATTGGCTATAAATGCTTGTTTCGCACAGGCTAGGACAGGCTAGTATCATATATATATATATAGCTTAAGACAGCAGAAACTAGATTTATTTCTAAAAAATATTTTCTTTATATATAATATAACTAGCTGTAACTCCGCCCGCAGCTTCACCCGCGCAAAAAAAAGAAAAAAAATTAGTTATAAACGTATTCTCATACCTTAAACAAGAATTTTATATAATAAGTCAGTGCATGTGTATGCGATCGAATTCAGGAGGGCTTCACACGCGGCTGGACCGATCTTGATAATTTTTTTTTGTGTGTATTCAAGAGGATTCGAGAACGGTTTAGATTCACAAGTCACAATTCGCACCACTATGTTTGTGCAGGACAATTAAATTTAATAGTAACTGCTCCTAGGTACATGTCAAAAAATGTATATTCGTCCCGATGCTAGGTTGTTGTTATTTGATAATTATCCTTTGCCTATCTGTAATGGGTATCCCCATCAGATAGGATAACTTAAATTCATAAAACCAAGTCTGTATTTGTTTGCTAAGGTACGCTCTTACCAAACAAATACAGACTTGGTCTGAAATAGGGATAAACAGCGGGAAACCCCATGGCGCACGGCTTCGCCCCTCCAGTCCCCTATCACTCAACCATCATTCCCCACTAAACCCACCCAGCACAGTATTCGCCAACCATATATATATATATATATATATATATATATATATATATATATATTCGGAGTGGTTTTCTATAGTGTTTGTTTTAAAACTTATATATATATGAACAAAATACAGAATAATAATTAAATGGGAAACCAAAAAACACAACCACTCGCCCAGAAATTTCCCGCCAAAATTCCCGCAAATTCGGGTCTCCAGTGTCACTTGGTTGTCAAATATTTATAAGTGCGTTCAGAAATTCAAAAAATCCTAAAAAATTTTTTTAACCTAAAAAGTTTCAATTGTCGAATATTTTTTGTGTTCAAGTGGATTCGAGAATGGTTTAGATTCACAACTCGTTTTCCACTACAATATGTTTTGTACAGGACGTATGTCCCTAGTTTAGAATAAATAACTACAATGCTAAGGTAATCAATTAAGATCTATAATGTAAAAGTAAAATATGATAGGTCAAAAAATTATAATCTTTCAAAAGCGACGCGTGTACGTTTTCCCGCCATATGCAAATTATATATATCCATTAGTATAAAAAGGATAAGAGATTACCATGATATTATAAAGAGAAGATAATAAAGATTATAATAATATTATCATAATCATAGCTTGGCTGTTTCCAAAGTATTCACACTAATATATTATATCGTGCTAATAAAATGCAAAAGTTTGTAAGAATGTATATATGTATGTTTGTTACTCTTTTACGCAAAAGCTATTGAATGGATTTTAATGAAACTTTATAATAACAAAGCTTTATACATCAGAATAACATACAATATGGAATATATTGTATCCCGGGAATGGGAAGTACGCGAGTGAAACCGCAGGGCGCTACTACTTTTCATATATTACCTTAGTTATTAGTACTTATTGATTATAATCATCATCATCATTATCATCATCGTCCACTATGCGCCAACTGCTGAACATAGGCATCCCTCAATGAACGCCATCACGACCGATCCCTTGCCACTCGCATCCAACATGGACCTGCTACTGCACCGAGATCGCCCTCCCACCTGGTCAATAGCAGACCAACACTTCGTCTACCTAAACGTGGCCACCACTCTTGAACCTTATTGCCCCATCGGCTTTCTGTTCTCCTGAGTGTGAGATCAGCCCACTGCCACTTCAACGAGCTTATTCTTTGCGTGATATCGGTAACTTTAGTTCTCTGGCGGATGTCTTTGTTTCGGATTCTATAACTTATTGATACTGTACGGATTTTCCTATTTAGATAAATGTGCTTCATCGTTCACTGGATTCATCATTACAACGTTATGTTTTACTAATTTTATTTAGCCAGAGATATTGACTTATGGAATAGAAAATAACAATATGCAATGGATGATATAGGTATGTTGCTAAATATTTATTAAATCAGGAAACATTTTCAGAAAATTTTCAGAAAACTTCATTCGTGTAAAAATTCATCTTTTCAAACGTAACGCTCCGATTATTCCAGCAGAACGTGAACAAGAACAACCTAATTTGGGTGACCTAAATGCAATAATTAGTATTATAATCGTTGAAACGCGAAATTTTTTGACGATTATGTGACAATATTTAGGAAACCATATCCAAATTACTTTAATTAAGATTTAACCATCTAATCTAACTTTTATACTCTATATTTATATTATAAAATACACCTTCCCTGCGATTTATACTTTTTATAAAACCTTTGGGCTCGTATAGAAAACAACAATAAAGTAAGGAAAGTACAGTTATATCCCCTTACCAAATTAGAGATTACCTAATAGAAATTTACGTTTAGGTATAATGGTGGATTTGTATAAAATGCGAATAGGTAGACGAAGTATTGATCGGCCATTAACCAGATGGTAAGTGAAACCTCCGCGCAGTGACCGGTCCATGTTGGATGCGAGTGACGAGGGAGCGATCATCTTGGCGTTCTTTGAAGGTGGCCTATGTTCAGCAGTGGACATATATAGGCTGACGATGATGATGATGAATGGTGGATTTCGTAAAAAAAACAATAAATTTCAAATTCAGTGTGAGAATTAAATTTCTGAAAAATCCGCGAATAAAATAATATCCTTAATATTTCTTAATATGAGCTCCGTTAAATAATAAAGTTAAACATATTAAATATATGTTTATGAAGCGTATTAGTAAATTTAACGATGTAAATTTAAAATCTTATACAAACAAATTATTTAATCGTAAACCTAAGTGCGCGGTTCCAAAGCGCACTTGACTGAAATGTTACTTGTAAACGAACTTACTAGTTAGAGAGGTGGTTTTTAAAAGTTATACACTTTTTCAAGTAATCTCTGTACCAATTTTAACCAAAACGAGGTCACTGTGTGAATTGCAAATAGGACTTGAACAGACAACGTGGACAAACGTGACATTAAGATTTAAATATACGCATCAAGTTAGCGAGTAAAAGGAGAATCGTTTTTAATCATTCTTTAAAATATACGTTTGTTTAGCAGATGACTTCTATGGGTTGATAATGATGATAACAATGAATATACCAACATATAACCTTAAGCCAAAAATTATAGGAAAACTAACTCTTTTGCCATTCATTAACACTTATCTTACATTAACTTGGTTTATTGAAAGTTTTATGAGCTCTGAATGTTGCTATCACGAATAATTAAATAAAAACTCTCTCTCCCTCGTCGCTCGTGAGGATCGTGGTCATCGTGGTTATCGTGGTCATCGGTGGGCGTGGATGGTTTACTTTACACCTGTGTGTATAATCTGCCTCCATCGGTGTCCATCAGTCGCTTCTCTTACGACAGAGTAACTTGGGCTAGACTTTAAATAAAAACTAAACACTAATAAAAGCTACCATCCGGTATTCATAAACAACCAGGCAATACCATACGAGAATACAGCCAAATACCTAGGCATGACTCTTAGACGCAAAGCTTCGCTGAAAAACACATGTCAAAAATAACGTGACGTGTTGGAGCTTCGTAACAACAAAATGTACTGCCTACTTGGTAAACAGTCATCGTTGTCAGTACATAATAAATTGTTGTTATACAAGTCCATATATTAGTATGGACCTATAGTCCTCACCATGGTTCAGGCCTTATCGTGGCGGTGGGGCTTAGTAGCCTAGGGTGAGCCTTGGGCGAAGCTAATTGAGCCCAGGGGGCTCTTTGCACCCCTCTTATAAAATAAGGGGACAAAAGAGCAGGGGGTAAGGGGTGAGAATGGGAAAAACCTCACCTCATTGTACTGTCCCGACCCTGGATATTGATAAAAGATTTTCACTCAAAAAGTTATATTTCCGTTGTTCTCTATTCAGCCAACATATTAGCTACTAGCTACCCCGATATTAAAAAATATGGTGTGTGCAAGAAATTGTGACAACTGACCTCCAAACTTCAATATGAACATGACACCTGATGATTATGAATGCCACATAACTTTACTTGGCATGGCATCTCCTAATTCTAAGTTTAATCAGCCGACTAGCTATCGGTAGTAAACTCAATTTGATGTTAAATAAGAGACTTTGTAAAATTGTGTTCAATAGTTTTTTTAACTAAACTTTATTTAAACAAAGACCTTAAAACTTAAAACATTTAGAGAATTCAGGTATAAATGATAAATTAAAAGAAGATACATTTATTTATACGAAGCTGTAGGAAAAACTAATTGTAATTTACAAAACTCAAACCGAACCCGGCACTCAAAACTCGTAGAGTATAGAAACCTGGATCTTATTTGGACCGGCACTACAGAACGCTAATGAGATGGCTAGCTGGATAGATATCTGGATGGCTGGAACGTCACATTGAAATAGATTTTCCTTAAAAACTGTAACACCTTATATAAAATACGACGAAGGAAAACGTCTAAGCCTGCGTAATATAATTGTCGAAAGCAACTGCCTTTTTGTCTAATCTAGTGATCTGATTTCAATACTTACTAATACTAATATACAATTTTTGCGTTTACCATATCATTATTGTTACTTTTGGAGTCGGTGTCAGCTAAGTTAAATAGGTACACCAATAAATACGTCACCGTCGTCCGTCACCGGTGTCGTATTTGTTGCTGTAGGTACCTACCTTTTTTTTTTTTTGACTCGCTGCACCCGACAGCTGGTAAATGGACGCAGCTCTACCCACTAAAACCCGACGATTGCCACCAATGCCGCCTTTGGTGAGGTGCCCCGGATCTAGAAAACAAACAGGGCACCTCGACGGCTAATCAGTCCTGCAAGGGACCAACGCCACCTCCACAGAGGGGTTGTCCCGCACCACAGAACAACCCCTCCCAACGTCGGGACAGTACAATGGGGTGAGGTAAGAGCCCCCTCGGCCCAATTAGCTTCGCCGAAGGTGCCGACTCACCCTAGGTGACTGAGCCCCACCGCCACGACAAGGCCTGAACCATGGTGGGGCTGTAGGTACCTACTTAACTAGGCTGACACCAACTCCAAAAGTAACAATAATGACATGGTAAACGCAAAAATTGTACATTAGTAGAAGTAGAAGATGATTATTAGTTGTAGACACAAAAATTAAAGAAACGCGATTATTTTGAATGAATGAATGAATGAATGAATGAATGAATGAATAATCTTTATTGTGCACACACAAAATTACAAACATAAAACGCTAAAAATTTAAAAGTTAAAAATATAAATGCAGACACAAAGGCGACTTTATCGCCGAAAAGCGATCTCTGCCAAGTAACCTTAGGGTAAAGGAAATATTGAAAATCTTATGGGTAGTGCATCTTAAATATTATATAACAAATTAAGTACAAATTATACAAAAGTTATTAATTAATATAACATACATATTTTATTACTTTTTAGTTATTTTATTTTTGAAGTCGGTTATAATTTTTGTTCAAATTTTTTTATAAATAACAATCCCTATATGGCCCGGCCCGTGCGTATGAAAATTTTAGTCCAAAAGGGGTGGTATTAGAAGGCCCGATTTTGAGGAGATATAGTGGGCTCAGACATTTTAATGTCTATCTCTCGAGTAACTAGCGTGTCTCATAGTTAAAATTTAATAAGCATAATACGTGGACGATCTCCGTGTAGTAACTGGTCCGTGCTGGATCGGCCGTCTTGACGTTCATTGAGAGAGGCCTATGTTCAGAAGTGGATAGATAAAGGATTATGATGTTGATGAAAGCAAGACAAGGCGCAATAATCGTATAGATTATTGCGCCTTGTCTTGCCAATAAAAGGGGTTTGAATATGAAATTGCCGTTTTAACGGACTGTGTGATATTCTAAAACGAAACTTTTTTCGCAAGTCGCATTTTTTTTGTTATTTCAAGTCTCTCATATTTTTTGTTATCTCAATCATGCAGAGGTAATGTTAAAATATTTGGTTTAAGGGTCAAATCTGTGAGACTATTTGTCCAATATATCGGGTAGGTATATTACTGATTATCAGTCCGGTCTTCAAAAATGTTCAACAGTACGCAGGTGAAGCTGCGAGCAATACCTACACAAGCTATTGCTGGATATAATGCTAGTCGACTAATATGGTGAAGTACCTATTAATTATAAGAGTGTCATTATTACTAACTAGTAACTAGCACTTACAATAAAAATCAGTTCACCTTGTAAAAAGTTTTGAGGTAAACACATAAAAATACTATCGAATTTATTACTTTCTCCTTTCTGGAACTCGGTTAAAAAAGTGAAAGAATAGAATGACAAGATCTTTCGATATAATATTAATAATGTCTTTGTATTCCATGTCCAATTAGATGGGCCCCTGAAAATTAATATAAAGGTAGGCACGCATAGTAGTAGTAATGAAGTGACCCGTCCTGGAAAATCAATAGTGAATTGAATCGATCGCCGTTGAGTTTGTCACTGGTTTTGATATGAAAGGTATTATATAACTAACTTGTTGATGGAATGCCTGGACCGGCAGGAGATCAGATTTCAATTAAGGACGCAATATGTCGCATAATATATATAATAATATCGCATCTAATGTCTATTTAAGCCAAATGTGGCTTTATAATTGTAATTGAAGTGGATTAACAACTAATTTTGTTTTTAACCGACTTCAAAAAAAAAAGGAGGTTCTCAATTCGTCTGTATGTTTTTTTTTTTTTTTTTTTTTTTTTTTTTTTGTATGTATGTGACACGATATCTCCGCCGTTTGTGAATGGATTTCGATGGTTATTTTTTTGTTTGAAAGCTGGTGTTTCCAATTTGGTCCCATATTAATTTTATTAAGATCTGACAAGCCGTTTTTTAGTTATTCCCAATAATGCCTATTTGGTTGGTTTTGTTTATCTTGATGATATGATAATTTTATTACGTATCGATGTAACTAACAATTGTATAGGATGCTTTGGTAGCACACCATAGTATGTCGCGGTCATCGTAATCATCATCATCATCACCATCATCACCATCATCATCATCATCATCATCATTTATCCATCCACTGCTGAACATGCCTCCTTCAATGAACGCCAAGACGACGAATTTCGGAATCACTAAAAATTAAGAAATAAAAACATTTTACACAAAATTAAAATCGACTTCAAAAATACTAAACTAATTACTTTTTAGTTTAGTATTTTTGAAGTCGGTTTTAATTTTGTGTAAAATGTTTTTATGTATTACTATTTTGGTTGGTGTAGTTTATTGCATGTTATCTGTTACGTATGTAATTATGAGGCAGGCATGGTAACAGATTTTTATACTAAGGCATTTTCATAAACTTAAGTAAAAAAAATTGTGTTTGTACCTACTTATGTACACGCGTTAGAAGTTAGAAAAATCATTACACTGTAACCTTTTTGCTTATTGTGTAGGTAGTTAAAAACTATATCTTCTTCTGACGTCTATACTGTCATTATGTGAAAATTGTTCTATTGCTAACTTCATGGTGTCGGTTTTTTTTTTCAAAAACTTAAAAATAACAATGTATTATTATTATGTATTTGTATTATTTACTTAAAAATAATAATGATATTATATCATAACAAACTAGATTCGTCGTATACATTTGTTTAGGCAGCTAATTATTTTAATAGATGCCCTGTAATATTGTAAAGTTTTATATTATTATTATTATTTAATCGAAAAATAAGAAAAAGCTAAATCATCAAAATATGTAGCAGCGAAACAAAAGATACAACTTTAAAACGGTTTTGTTTCATTCCACTGTTTTATTTTGACCGAACACATTTAGTATAAATCTGTAAGGCATTTCAAATAATATTAAAAATTATAGTTTTGTTAGCTCAAAATATAAACGTAGATAAACGGGGCTAATAGCGGTCCATATGTTTCGAAAATAGAACGAAACGATTCTTTATAATGATAATTTCAAGTTTCTATCGTTGTCGCGGCTAAGAAATACAAAATGAACTTTACGCTGCTAGCAATAACATTAATTTTGAAACTACCATTTTATTGTAGTGCAATGTTATCAAATTGTATTATGTTATACGTTTTACGAAAGTATTTTGGAGGTTAGACTAGTGTCCATCAAATACGATAACACGAAAACGTGAGGTAAAAGTAGGGAGAAACTCAAAAACCGCCTATGCGACTGTTATTCAATAACTTTGTACATTAATGTTCATCTCGCTACTGATAGTTCAATAATCCATCATTTAATTCAAGAATATCTATCTCTAATATATACCAATGAAGGTTTTTATGTTTGTAATAGCGGTTGCTCGCAGCTTCGCCCGTGTTAACTTACTCAACTTCACTCCTGTTAGTCACAGCTTGATGTTATATAGCCTTCCTCGATAAATGGGCTATATAACACTGAAGATTTTTTTAAATCGGACTAGTAGTTCCTGAGATTAGCGCGTTCAAACAAACAAACTCTTCAGCTTTATAAATTATATTATATAATATTAGAATAGATTTACATAGCTCTGCTAAACAGAGGCTTAAGTTATTGGCCGGTCTAAGCTGTACACACATCGTATTTGCCCTCTAAACCAACAATAATTTTAAAGCATATCTGCACTAATGTATTACTCGAGGCACGTAACTTGGCAAGGTTTTAGCGTGGCGGTGAAAGTTCGCGCATCAAAATTTTCAAGTAAAATCGATGCGATCAAAACCTTGCCAAGTTACAGTATATCATAGTACAGTAATCCAGTTATAAAAAATACAAAATGAAAACGATCTGGGATATAATAAAATCTTTTATAATATCCTAGATTTTTTATACTTAAACTTCACGTCATTACCTAACAATATTTCTTAGTTAAGAGATTATCTGTTTTCATCCAATTGCTTGCCAATTTGGGTCAGCCGACTTAAAAAAACGGCCAAGTGCGAGTCGTTTTTTTTCTTTACTCTTTACACAACTCTTCTATTATTTTCTTTCACATAATTTTATTTTTTATTAATTGAGGTTGGTGCCAATTAAGCTAGTCCTCTAAATTATATAAACGCCCAAAATTGTCAAATTGCTGTAAGAGATCTTGATTTTTGCCAAATTTCGTGATTCTAGGTCAACGGGAAGTACCATAATATGGTTTATTATACCTAGGGGTTTCGACCAAAAGGCGCCAAAAGCTATAAGGTACTTCCGGTTGACCTACAATTATCAATTTTGGGTAAATCAATTTTGGGTTTTACAACACGAGTAAAGGAAACCTCCGAAAAATAAAAAAGTTAAAAATGAAGGGAAATTTTAGTACTAATACTTTTCGCGCAAATCTAAATTTGCCCAAATCTTTTTAACTTGTTGACTCAGGACCTTGACTTTTATAAACTATAGACCTTAGTATCTGCTATAAATTTCAGCTTGATATCCAGCAGTTCTTGAGAAAAAGGGTCTTGACAAACGGACAGACGGACAAGAGAGTGATGTCACATAATGTACGGCCGATTAAGGATTTTTAAATATTGTTTCAATTTTTTTTAAATTTTTTATATTGTTTTGAAAAAAAAACAAACGAATTTTTTAAATATTATTTTTAAAGCGAAGATGTTTTCTTGCAATCCAGGGGATAGATATAGTAGGTATATGACCTTACTCATAATTGCCATGCTGAGCAGGTGGATTGGAAATCGCAGATGAGTTGAATTCGCATCGGCGGCACTGCTGGCTGATGCCGATCCGATTGATGGTCCTGGCATCGCTATGTGTTGGTCACATTATTATCACATTAAACAGGTGGTAAGACGATATTATCCGTGCAGTGGCAGTGTTGGATGCGAGGGGTCGTCTTGGTGTTCACTAAGAGAGTTCAATGTACAACAATTGTATGATGATGATGGATAGGGGCTGATGATGATGATGAACCGAAGATGTATAAATTACGAAAGTATAAGAATTAAATTATAAACGAGAAAAGTATGTTTTATACGACTTATTATTTGATAGGCTTTTCTTAGCATGAGAAAGCTCTGTCATTTATCATTAGTTTAAAAGAAATTTAAGTATAAAAAAATATCACTTTTTCACTTATCACCGAGCATAAGAAACGCATTAGGTAAATATTATGAAAGCATACATAAATTACCTCTAAAGTGGATTTGGATTTAATGTGACAAGGAATGTGACAGAAATAGGTAAAATGGAAAACATCTTAAAATCACGTGATTATGTGACAATGTTTTTTTTTACCATACTATATACCTACTTATTTTCATTCACTTTCTGTACTCTAGAATTCAATAGAACGTCTAATAAATTCTAAAATATAAAATTTCCAAATTTGTTTTCTTTTATTCAAAATGATACATGAAATTTGTTTCCAGCATTAGGCATTATATTAGCTAATAATTCTACAAAATATTTACCCACTCCATTTTATATCACAAAATATTTTACACTGTATTGGCGCGAAAATGAGAAAACACAATGAACAGAGATGAACAGTCATATTTATAATATGAAGTCATAAAATGACCGGCTTCAGGCTTGTTGGTCTAGTGGTTAGTGACTTTGATTTCGATTCCCACCCAGGACAAATGTTTGTGTGATGAGCATGATCATTTGTTCTGTGTCTGGGTGTAATTTATCTATAATTTGTATGTATTTTGTGGGTTCGATCCCCACCCAGGACAAATGTTGTGTGATGAGCATGATCATTTGTTCTGTGTGGGTGAAATTTATATATAATATGTATGTATTTAGAAATATATAAGTATATATCAATTGTTTGGTTACCATAAGAACAGGCTCTGCCTAGTTTGGGATCAGATGGCCGTGTGTGATATGTTAGTTGTCCCGTAAATAATAATAATAATAAAAATGACAGATTCAAAATTGAATGTAATATTTTGTTTATTTTTATTGCCAGACTATGTATATATTAAGACGTCAAAATTATATAATATAATAGGTCAGGTTTAGTTAAAATAAATATATTGAAGTTATTAAATAGGTAAAATCCCACTCCTAAGCTTTTCAAGAGGTATCCTGAACAGGCATTCGATATTCAAATGCCAGTCTCGTGGAATGATTATGATAAATATCCACTCGTTCCTGCGTTCACGGCAATGGAAAAGAATTTATATGAAGCGTATGTAACAAATTTAACGTGAAGTTGTACAATGTTATATTCGCTATAAATATGATTGTGATAAAAATTGGTTTATATTTTCAGTTAGCGTGCGTTGTGGGTCTAGTAGTCGAATTTTATCGAATGTATATATTATTAGTTATATATTTATATTAGTATTCTGTAATAGTTTTCTGACTCCACAACGAAATCGGCGGTGATGTAGAAAATTGGGAAATTTTGACATAATATCTTATATTTATATTCGTAGATTTGGAGTTGCAAGTATGTCATTACAGAATACTGTGGGCTGTATTACCAGTCCACAGTCACTGCATATTTAATCAAATGGAATATTACACATGAATTTAATAAATTCGAGATAGTACCTACTATAAATATGGTGAATAGCCAAAAAGAGGTAAAAGGTTATAGGAATGGCGACCCCATTCCGGAAAATGGATTGTTGTTAGGTCACCTCAGTAGTTCTTTATCTCGAGTAATTCGAGAAAAACTTGTTTCAGGGTAGTTGGCTCGTAGCCATTATTAAATGGCTTCTCTGTCACTAAGTTTAAGTAGCAAGGTTTCTTGAATTCGAAGCGCGCACATATTTGTATGATGGATGTCAATTTTGTATAATGTGTAAATTACAAAGATTGACATAGTATAATAGTATTGACAGAGTACCACTCTGATGGGCTGCGTTTATGACGCGTTTGTCTTGGGAATGTTAGGCTAAGAACTCACGATGCTGTTTTTACCCGCGTCCGCTGCGTATGAGACCGGCTTACTTACGCGGTTATCGCGGCAAACGGCGGAGGCTGTGGGTGACCGCGGCCCGCACGATTTTACTAGTTAGTAGTAGCCCGCTGGTGCAGCAGAATCCGCGACCAATCGTGCACACCGCGGGCGTATCACGCGTCGTTAGCTGATGTGCTTAATTTTTTACATATTTGTATTCCACAGAAGTTGCGGGCCCATAATCTAATTTTAAATTACCTAACATGGTTCTTTTCACATTTAAAACTACTCCAAATGCGCTATTTACTGTTTTTGTACAAACATGGTAAAAATCTCGTTTTAAATTAACAGCTTTGCATAATAGACCAGTGTCGTGTACAATTACAATAATTGTAACTCTAAGCAATAATTGTGCCTGTCAGTTTTTTATCCCATTTATCTATAAGTACTAATATTATAAATGTGAAAGTAATTTTGTTTGTTACGCTTTTACGCAAAAACTACTCAACCGATCATCATGAAACTGTGCACATATTCTTGGAGGTATTAGAAGTAACATAGGATATTTTTTATGAAAAAAAAACTGAAATCTTATCCTGCGCAGACGAAGTTGCGGGCAGCAGCTAGTAGGTATATAAATTATACACAGTTTCTCAAATTCATCAAGCTTTTTAATATATTTACTTCTTCAAAGTTTTTAATATATTTTTGGCATTTTTTAAAGTGTCATTTCAGAAAGCAAATGACGTTATAGGTCCCTTTAAAAGATATATTGAACAGTTTGTTCCCATAAGACCAGCCCTTGTCTCCATACGTATTTACTCCATCTTTATCCGAGCCAAACGAGACGAACAATTTTCCAGCTGGAATATTCTCTGGTTGTCATAATGTAGTTGAAATCTTAACAAAGCAGTGAACAGTAGGTAATTAGTATTACATAAATAAGTAAAAAATTACTTTGCACATGATAATTATTGAAATAAATTTTTCACAAGCGCGACTAGAGGATAACTCAGATTTTTCTGACGGAAGTAACGCTAATCTATATTATTATATATCCAAAAATAGTAACTTGCATTGGCGATGCATTCAAGAAGGCCACGCCACGGGTCTTACGGGACACGTTAAAACATTATTTTTTGGGAGGCTCTCGGCTAGTTAACTTGTGTCGACTCACTACTATTTTATTTTGAAATCCTTTGACCATATTTTTTTAATTATTTTATTAATTATTTTGTGACTTAGATATAATTATTTTCTAATTTTTTTTTGTTATTTAATGATCCAATATTTACAAAAATAGAATTAATGTCCCAAGAACATTTTACTCTTTCATCAATAAATAATAATCAAGAAAAATCAAGAACCCAATAATGATTTGACCCGTAAAAAAGCGTCAGTGTCATTTCAAGTAAAACCTCTTTAGGCGCAACTAGAGGGTAACTCAGATTTTTATAAAGTCGTACAACTTTTTAATATTAGTTGGATAGGCAAACGGGCAGACAAGTCACATGATGGTAAATGGTCAGCGCCACCCATGAACAAGTAAACCTGAGACCAGTAAAGGTAGTAATCCTAACATCAACTTCGTCATGATTATCAGCCCTTTCCGCCCTCTACTATAAATCTCTATCTCTAAATTTTATCCTATACCAGTCGTATTTTATATAGTCCTATCGTACTTATAGATAGCAAACAGCTGGACGGATTGGATTTAGATCAAATTTGGCAATGATATTATTTATTCACCTTACGTAGGACTTGCCCTTAATAATGTTACAAAGAAAAAAAAATTGCACGTAACATATTTTATTACTATTACAACGTGTTAGTTTAATACGTTAATATAAAACCATTAAAATATATAAAACATATTCGAAGTCGTCACCGTTGTTGCAACACAGTCCTTTGAACGTTGAGGCTAGTTATTAATAGAAATTCTTCACTGCCAATCGTATAGATTGTTTTAGTGACTCAAAATTATCATGCCATTTATAGCAAACCATACTCTATACAACTGACCATAAACTTAGACCATAAATCATATTCCAGCGGATTAAGATCGGGATTAGATTTCGGCCAGTCTTCAGCTCTGATGAAGCCCGGAACGTTGGTTTAGAACCAAGATTGGGTGGATCGAGCTTTATGACCCGGCGCTGAGTCTTTCTGAAAGAGAAGCGGTACATAAAGCGGTATACCGGTGACTTATACCAAGCGTATGGAGAGTTTTAAAAATGTATTTGGCTCCACACCTACTTTGTGATTTACAGCGATTTGGTTCTCTTTATCGCCCGACTCCATTTTAATATCACAAAATATCTTACAATGTATTGGCGCGAAAATGAGAAAACACGATAAACAATCTTAATACCTATATATAAATGACAGATTCCAAATTCAAATACAATATTTTGTTTATTTTTAATTGTAACAGTATTAATGGCCAGACTAACTTTAGTGCAGCTCATACGAGGATACCAAAGTACTATTTTTGTGATGATGTCGGTAACTTTACCTAAACAAGATTTGCAACAATATAGTCAAGCTTGTTAGAAAAAGTTAACAGTATTGTAATAGATATTAATGAATCCTCTTTTCATACTTATAACTCGGATCACCTCACTACGTTTATAGTGATAATAAGCATAATCTAATACCCGTATAAAATAACCTTCAAGATATGCAGGTAATACCAAAAACATGTATAATAATCGCTACATCACTATGCGTCATTCTATTATAATATCGATATTACAAATAATTATAATTTACATTTATAAATGTAATCAATATCCGTTACATCACTGGTATCTTACTTATTACATTCGCACAGAGGGCGGCACCGTCGTGGCCTCTCTGCGCAGGATCGAGATCACACAGCCCACTGCGTCTCGCATGTCATGTTAACACTATTTATGACTAAAACCATATGGTAAGTGTAATATACGTTACTAAGGTGTACCCCAATCTTCGTAAACCCTTCAATGTAAGCACCGTGTACTATAGCACCCCTATCACACTAAACGTATCAAAGCATGAACAGACTCCACTTTCCAAACCCCTATATTTTCTGGTATTGCATTATATTTGTATTGACGGTGTTATAAAGTTATAGGAATAGGGACTGACCTCTCCTCGAACCGCATGCTGGAGCGGCTGATGTCACTCCAGGCGCTCATGGAGCGACCCCGACCACGTTGATAGGTAGCCGTAGGTCGCCGTTCCAATTCTACGTCGGGCGGGAAGTTGACCTTAGCCGAGCCGCGGGACGACGGGCCCTCGACAGATTCGCCCCCGCCCGAGGTTTCCATTTCGAAAGGGGTATACTCCGGGACCTCCTCGGGCTCCTGGTCGCTCCCGTCGCTGGCGGCCGAGAGGGCCTCATAGCCGTAGCCAGGGCGGACGCCACCGGCGGCGGGCGCTCCGCCACCGCTGTCGCCGCCCGCTCCCAGACGGGATCCACTCTCGATACGACTCAATGACGCTGCCTTGACCGACTGCTCGCGGCCCCTCAACGGCGAACCCCGGGATGGAAAGTGATTTGAATACCGAAGCTTGCTGTGGCGAAACGTGGTGATGATCTCGGGTGTATCACAATTCAAAGCTATCCTCCGCTTGGAACTGTTATTTCAGCAATGTCACAGTGCACTTAAATTATCGATACTAGTCCTGCGGCTATGCGACCATTTTTGTTGTTATTTTTAAATAAAAAACATAAAACAACTATACTCGTCTTTTTTGTAGTCACTTTCACTTGAGTTACGGTTCACAACTTTCACTTTCAGTATGTCTAACCTGTAGTATGTAAATTAAAGTGACATACGACTGACAGACGCGGCAAAATGATTCGCAGGGGTTCGAAAGTCGTCAGTAAATATTGACCTTAAAATGACCGTTCTTCATTAATGGTGATATCTAAACAGAATTACGTATAGATACTACGAGTCATACATAAGACGGCCAGAGTGAAGTGAGGCAGAGATGTCTGGCGTGAAGTGCGCGCAGTCACGCGCTACGGGTGTGTGGCGCAGATCGATTTGCCGCCAGAGCCTTTGCCTATTTGTAATTCACCCCTCAACCAGCAGCGTTCAAGTTACACTAATCAAATAATTCATTACAATCGCTTATAACCCTAACCAGGTGTACCTCGTGAATTTGTTATTCGGCTATCTTCAAAAATGTTGCAGGAAAAATATTTTACAAAACATACCTATCCCTCGTAGTACCTAATAAGTTTAAATTGAGGGGCATTGTATATAAATGTATTGTTGAAGTTAATTCACACATTCAAGTTTTACTAAATTACTTAGGTTTAATATATTATATCCCATATCTTTATTGCCTATGGACACGTGAAACAACGGGAACCCTCATCATAGTAGATCTTACTCAGCTTAAGGCTCGTTCAAATAAGGCGGGAAACGCGCGATTTCAGAACTCTAAATTCAAATTTGACTTGTGCGGTTCCCGCGTGTAATAACGAGCCCATAGGCCTGATTCAGACACGGCCGGAACCGGGCGGTTGCAGAATCGCGTGGAAACCGCGCGGGTCGTATTTATATGTAGATATTTATTTAGGGCTTATTATACGGGGAAGTCACACGATTACATGTAAAAAAAAATTGAGTTCTGAAATCGCGCTGTTACAGTGTCTGAACCTTATTTAATATCTACATATAAATTAAATTTTAAAATTATCCGCGTGTTTTTTTATTTATATGTATGTTCGGAAGGTTCTGGAACCGCGTGGTTCCCGCTGTATCTGAACCAGGACTTAAAAAGTACTTTGATCGTTAACATATAATAATAACTTGTACGTGACATGTCATTGTTTTCTTAAAGAAGAGTCTGGTACTACAGATCGTCCTTAATTAAGATCACCATTGTATATACACGTCCATGACCCGGTTTATTTATATATATACAGATAAATAAAATTGAGATGTCTGTTTGTAATATCAAAATAACAGCTTTTTACTAAATGCATAAGTAGCATATGGATGCATGCATAAGGAGTAACTTACGCTACAAAAATAATCATCATCACTCCGGATACGCCTGTAAATTTAAGTTAACGCGGGCGAAGCTGCGGGCAACAGCTAGTTCATTATACAAATTATCTGCACTTGAAGGGATTCGAACCCGCGACCGTTGCGTCAAGTGTCCAGTAGCTTGACCACTCGACCAGCCAGCCATAACATACTTTAGTATGTTTGACGGCCTTTAATATTTAATACTAGGTAGCTGTTGCCCGTAGCTTCGCCCGCGTTAACTTAGATTTACAGCCGTACGCGGATGATTATTTTTATAGCCTAAGTTACTCCCCATAACATCAGCTATCTGCCAGTGAAAATCTTATCAAAATCGGCCCAGCCGTTTCAAAGATTAGCCGGAACAAACAGACAGACAGACAGACAGAGAGACAGACGGACAGACAGACAAAAATTGTAAAAAAGGCTATTTTGGTATATGTACCGTGTATACATCCCTATGCATTTAGTAAAAAGCGGTTATTTTAATATTACAAACAGACACTCCAATATTATTTATCTGTAAAGATTTGGCGTTCATTGAGGGAGGCTTATGTTCAGCAGTGGACGGATAGAGGCTGATGATAATGATGGTGATGAAGAGAGATAGATATAAGTAGACATTTCTCGTAATATCGAGGCTGAGGAACTACGTCCGTGTCTTCCGGCTGTTACCGCTTGCATGAGTGTTTATAGCATGTAGGTTAAACATTGAAGGTAATTCTCTTTTCTTGATATGATATAATTTATTTCTGTGTATGTCATTTCGAAGTAGTGTTTTAAAATTAACAGCCTCTTTTGGGTCCGTTCCTAAGAATTATTGTAATGTATGGTATGTAGAGACGAGAGCTATAAAGATTTTTTGTAACAGGTGTTATAAATACAAATGTGATATACGAAGACACATAACGCCTCCAGTAAAGACACTCATAATATTTCCCTTAGTGGGATTCGAACTGGTAACCTATTTAATCGCTTTGTCTCCCTTGTATTACATATAGCCCCGTTTCATCAAATAATTTGTGGGTAAATAATTGTAACATTTTTAACACTGTTCAGAGAATCGACAGAGGAATCTTCTATTGCCAAATACAGGATGTTTTTAGAAAATATTTTTTGTGTGAAGAATTCAAAGCAAAGATCGTAAATCCGACATAAGCGCGTCAGTCTGAGATCGGTTTTGGTTATAACGTGCCAATTTCAAGATGGCGACACTAAACTTTTACATCTTTTTTATAGCACTGCCGCTTGCTAAGGTGATTACGATTTAGCTATTTTTAATAACACTTGTAAGATTTGATAGAGGTTTATTTTGGTGGTTTTTGGGGATTTTTATGTCAGTAGGCAAACCAGCAGATGATTGAGTGACAATAACCATTTACCATCAGTAATGACAATGTCGCTCATGACCTAATTCATCAAGGAAAAGCCTAAGCTATTCATTGCCTACTGCCTAACGTCTCAGACGTTACGTTGAACGCACTCAACAGACAATTGGTAGTCCTTCTCTACGAAACTTATCAAGGCTTAGATCGAAGAAATGATCATGGTAGAAAACAAGAGTGTGGAGCAATCGCAGACCTACCACTTAACGATCTGAATGAGAGACCATAAAATGGCAGCTGAGCATTGATGTACCTTTAACAACCTGGCTTTTTGGTCTAGTGGTTAGTGACTGTGATAAACCAGAAGTTCGTGGGTTCGATCCCCACCCTGGACAAATGTTTGTGTGATGAGCATGATCATTTGTTCTGTGTCTAGGTGTAATTTATCTATTATATGTATGTATTTAAAAATATATATGCATGTATCGTTGTCTGGTTGCCATAAGGACAGGCTCTGCCTATTTTAAGTAAGGGGCCTGTAAGTTGTCCCAACATATTATAATTAGCCTTATGGGCAAATATTAAACACGTATTTTTTTACAGGCAGCTGTGCCAGGAACATTTTTCTGGCGACCAAGATTGGGACTTGACCTGTCCATTCCAACTACAGGTTTGTTTCTTTTTTAACTTAATACACAGAACTATGTACTAACAATGTCTTACTAGGACTTTGTTTTAAATGTGATATAAAAAATAAAATGATATAGACTGGAGAAAAGGACATTAAATTGTACCTACTTCTTTCTATATATATTACCTTAAATTTTTTACAATTAATTAATACCCATTTCTATTAAAAATAAAAAAATAAAAACAAATATTTGGCAATAAAAATAAAGAATTTCCTAGCTGACGCAAGCATCGTACACATACCAAACATACAGGGATTTAAAAGTGCATCGCGAACAAACGTGACAAGTTTTCACATATGTAACTATATATTTTCTTGTTTTATTGGTACAATAATAAAATCATTTTACAAAAAATTAAAACCTACTTCAAAAATACTAAACTAATAAAAAGTAATAAAATAACTGTTTCTTTAATTTTTGTGCTTACAACTTATAATCAACTTAATCTTCTACTAATGTACAAACTTTGCGCTTACCACGTCATTATAGTTACTTTTGGAGTCGGTGTCAGCCAAGGTAGGTAGGTAGGTAATGTACAGCAACAAATACGACACCGACTCCAAAAGTAACTATAATGACGTGGTAAACGCAAAGTTTGTACATTAGTAGAAGATTAAGTTGATTATATGTTGTAAGCACAAACATTAAAGAAACTATTATTTTATTACTTTTTAGTTTAGTATTTTTGAAGTCGGTTTTAATTTTTTGTAAAATGTTTTCATTTCTTAATTTTTAGTGATTTCGAAATTCGTCGTCTTGGCGTTCATTGAAGGAGGCATGTTCAGCAGTGGATGGATAAAGGATGATGATGATGATGATGATGGTGATGGTGATGATGATGATGATTACGATGACCGCGACATACTATGGTGTGCTACCAAAGCATCCCATACAATTGTTACATCGACACGTAATAAACCTCCTTTTTTTGAAGTCGGTTAATAACAAGTTGATTATAAGTTGTAGGCACAAAAAATTTTAGTGATTCCAAAATTCGATAACCGATAAGATTTAATTATAATTTAATTAGCAATAATCCCGCAAAACACGCAGTCTTTACTGCAAATGTGTGAGTGCACGCATATGCATGCATATCGTTATAACGATTGCTAATCGTAGAGTCTACATCCTGAGGATGCCTCGGTGTCGGGGCGAAACGTGCGTAGATTGTGTGGTGGTGGTCTTTAACTGTGGTTGTGGTGCATGTGGGGTGGTGGTGCATGCGAGTGTACGCATATGCAGTGTGGGAAAGAAGGGCAGTGCTATATGCATGCATATGCGTGCACTCACACATTTGCAGTAAAGACTGCGTGTTTTGCGGGATTATTGCTAATTAAATTATAATTTAATCTTATATAATGGATTTCCGCAAAGTAACGCCTGATTCTATTAACTATAATGAGACTTATAACCCATATGGGTGCAAGGTACTCGTCAATATTGTGTCTAAACACAAGGTAGCTACTGTAAACTGCTGAGAAGTTCCTTTAACTGTCCTTCGTCTTCATCATCAGACCCCTAATGATAGTCACAATTTATCTAGGTGTAAAGTTCTCATCAATCAAGCCCAAACACAAGGTTACTGCTGTAAATCGTTGAGGAGTTCCCTCGACTGTCTTTCAGCTCCATCATAAGATCAACTCTAGACCTTCATGAAATTGTAGTTCTTTAAAATACTTATTAAAAAAAATATTAAACGCACTAGTTACTCCTACGATTTTCGAAAGTTCCCCTCGATTTCTCTGGGATGCCATCATCAGATCCTGGTTTCCTTATCATGGGACTACCTTGGAAGTATTTTGAATAAAAAAAGAATTTTGAAAATCGGTCCACAATTGACAGAGAAATCGGTGAACATACATTAAAAAATATATACAATACAATACAATATGTTCGTGTGTATATATATACACACGAACATATTATAACCTCCTCCTTTTCGAAGTCGTTTAAAAATGCTGACAGATACAGGTGGATTTCAAGCCCCACCATGGTTAACAAAGTTTACAAGTTACACCACAACAACAAGGCTTGTTGGTGGTGGGGCTCAGTAGCCTAGGGTAAGCCCAGGATGCCAGAATGGGAACCTCACCCCATTGTACTGTCCCGACGTATTGAGGGGTTGTTCTGTGGTGCGGGACAACCCCTCTGTGGAGGTGGCGTCGGTCCCTTGAGCACCTCACTAAAGCCGGCATTTGTGACACTCGCCAGGTTTTAGTGGGTAAAGCTGCGTCCACCTTACCACGTTATATGCGCAGCCAGTCCCACATACCCCCTTGGAAAGACCCACTCCCCCGAGGGATGCATCAGAGCATTTCCCGGCGTAAAATAACAGTAAGAGAAAAGAAATATAACTTTTGGTTGGATGTATAAGGGCCTCGGTAGTGAGCATAAGCTCACATCTCCGGCTGCTAGATTGCCTCCTTGACATAAAAAAAGTTATTCTCTACAATAATAGGTTCATTAGCTTTTGCCCTAAATGGATTCCTGGATCTATCACCATTTTGTGATTTTATGTTCAGAAAGTGACCCTCAACCTTATTATATCGATACCTGTAATTTCAATTGACGTAAAGCACATTTTGGCCAAAATGAGCTATGAATGCCATCTTACTTTCTTTTTTTTCCTCTATTTTTCTGTCTAATCCACATAGCAATACGGCCATTAATAACGATTTTAGACACATTGAAAAAGTAACGCAAAGAACGTACTCACTGACAAATTGTAAAACTTTAGGTAATATGTGATATTCATAAATTAATACATAACGTAAAGAACGTCTAAATATTATTTTGTTTTTAACAGCCCATAATTTTTACTATAAATAATGCTAAATGTGCTTTAAGTCAAAGTCTGTTAATCACCCCTGTAAACACAACAGTGCGTAAAGCACACTTTTTAAAATTATGTGCTTTACTTCCATTAGTAGGTATTGTCTTTTACACCCTATTTAAGTGTTATTGTCAATACAATCGCCACCTTACAACCTCAAACCCGAATCTTCCTGTATTAGTTACATACTCTTTGCCAGAGACGAATAACATAATTTTGTTGTTTGTTTCTTACTTCCTTGTTTCTCTCATTAATATCAAAACCACAACAAATATGATTTGAACTCTATTACAATAAGTAATAGCTCTAAAATTCCTTGACAAACTTTGAATATCGGTACAACAGCATCAAAAGTTTCGACTGTTGCGGCGTTGCTTTACCGACCAAACGTTCGTCATTGTATCAAAAAGTTAAAATGTGCTTGAAATCCATTGCATTAGAATACTTTATAAATTGGACCGATACGATTTTAAGAAGTTGATTCAAATTTCAATCAAATAACAAAACACTTTGCATGGTTAGGAGAACTCTTGCTAAAAACAATAATTATTAAGTGATTTGTGTTATTATAAAAGTGCAGTGTATGATATCGAACCCCAAATGGCTGATAAAGATAAATTTTGTCCATCGGACAAGCGTCGAAGACAAATTATTTCACTAGCTAAAAGACGTGAAGAGATTTTCAGGTAAGAATTTTCCAAAATGTTTTTTATCTAGTATTTCTTTTAGATAAGTGCCTATTTAAAAAATCGTAATTTATTTATTTATGTATATGAAATCGGAGTGTCTGTTTGTAAAAATAAAATAACCGCTTTTTATTGAATGCATATAGTTGTATACTGTGCACTTCCTCTGTCTGTTTGTTCCGGTTAATCTCTGAAACGGCCAGGCTGATTTTGATGGGATTTTTACTGAAAGATAGCTGATAATATAAGGAGTAACTTAGGCTATAAAATTAATCATCATCTATCCGCGTACGATTGAATAAATATAATTTAAGTAGGTACTTTTTTGTTTAAATTAAGGACCTTTCGGCTCCGTGCATAGTCTGTTTAAACTCGCTATTTTATCTCAAAATTGTTTGTAATATATAAGCAAGCAGGACCGTTTCATTCAAGAGCATTGCTATTTCTTTTTCAGGTCAGATTCACCAGTAAAAAAAAACTCGATGTCGATGAAGATGAAATAAAGAACACTGATTCCGAACCTGAGATATATTTTTATAGGAAGTCACGTGTTACCATGAACGCAAGTACTAACAAAGATGATGTGATAACTGTACAATGATTGAACCTTCAAAGAAGCTTCACATTTTATCTGATATCATAATAAAACCACTCTATCACATATCACCAAGAAATACCACGTCTGTCCCGCTCGCTCCTGCTGCTGTGGAAGCTTCGTCGTCTGCTCCGAGCAACCTACCGGAGTCCCAACCAGCTACTGAGCTTGTTTTACCATCCGATCAGCACGCCCCGCTGTCGCTCGCTCCTGCTCCTATGGAAACATCGTCGTCTGCTCCATGCAACCTACCTGAGTCCCAACCAGCTACTGAGCATGTTTTACCATCCGATCAGCACGCCCCGCTGTCGCTCGCTCCTGCTCCTATGGAAACATCGTCGTCTGCTCCATGCAACCTACCTGAGTCCCAACCAGCTACTGAGCATGTTTTACCATCCGATCAGCACGCCCCGCTGTCGCTCGCTCCTGCTCCTATGGAAACATCGTCGTCTGCTCCATGCAACCTACCTGAGTCCCAACCAGCTACTGAGCATGTTTTACCATCCGATCAGCACGCCCCGCTGTCGCTCGCTCCTGCTCCTATGGAAACATCGTCGTCTGCTCCATGCAACCTACCTGAGTCCCAACCAGCTACTGAGCATGTTTTACCATCCGATCAGCACGTCCCGCTGTCGCTCGCTCCTGCTCCTATGGAAACATCGTCGTCTGCTCCATGCAACCTACCTGAGTCCCAACCAGCTACTGAGCATGTTTTACCATCCGGTCAGCGCGCCCCGCTGTCGTTCGCTTCTCCTCCTATGGAAACTTCGTCGTCTGCTCCGAGCAACCTACCTGAGTCCCAACCAGCTACTGAGCATGTTTTACCATCCGATCAGCACGCCCCGCTGTCGCTCGCTCCTGCTCCTATGGAAACATCGTCGTCTGCTCCATGCAACCTACCTGAGTCCCAACCAGCTACTGAGCATGTTTTACCATCCGATCAGCACGCCCCGCTGTCGCTCGCTCCTGCTCCTATGGAAACATCGTCGTCTGCTCCATGCAACCTACCTGAGTCCCAACCAGCTACTGAGCATGTTTTACCATCCGATCAGCACGCCCCGCTGTCGCTCGCTCCTGCTCCTATGTAAACATCGTCGTCTGCTCCATGCAACCTACCTGAGTCCCAACCAGCTACTGAGCATGTTTTACCATCCGATCAGCACGCCCCGCTGTCGCTCGCTCCTGCTCCTATGGAAACATCGTCGTCTGCTCCATGCAACCTACCTGAGTCCCAACCAGCTACAGAGCATGTTTTACCATCCGATCAGCACGCCCCGCTGTCGCTCGCTCCTGCTCCTATGGAAACATCGTCGTCTGCTCCATGCAACCTACCTGAGTCCCAACCAGTTACTAAGCATGTTTTACCATCCGATCAGCGCGCCCCGCTGTCGTTCGCTTCTCCTCCTATGGAAACTTCCGTTACTTCCGATTTAGAACACACGTCTAGTCAAAAAAGAAGGAGACGCAGAACTAAACTAAAGGAGGCTTTTATCGATTTTGTTTCCGATACAGAAGAACAAGACTTCTCAGGAAGTTCAGATCTATGGAATAGTTATGATGAATCTAGTTCGAGCGACGTCTCAGAAGTATCAAATAAAAGACAGAAGTTGCAAAAGAAGAATAAAAAAGACAACAATCCAGTAGTAATAGAAATAAAAATAAAACGTGTCAATAAAACTAAGTTGCGCAAAGTTTTGAAAGATTCAGGTAAATCATATGCAACAAGAGACGGCATATTAAAAACATACAAAAAATGAAGGAAAATCCTTGTAATTCTAAGAAATGTCCTAGAAAGTGCTACGAAATAAGTGAAGAACGAAGGAGAAATCTTCACGACCACTTTTGGAATCTAGACACTTTGCGTAGGCGAGACTGGATACTTAGATGCGTTCCAGCAGTTCCTATAAAACGTATAAAGCGTTTGGCGATAGACAATAATAGAAGACAGACTACGTACGAATATACTATCAATCCTTATAGTACTTCTCAATATTACCTACCTACTTTATTTAATTTTAATAGTTGTGTGTTAAGAGGAGTGTTGCTACTTGATAAAACCTTCGCTGATGATATTCTATTATATTATTCACTATTCTAGAATGTTTAAGATATAAGTATTATATAGTAAAATAAAAAATGTGAATTTATTACTTAGACTATTCTTTTATTTGTTAGTTATCCATTTTAAGTCCCTTAATAGGACATGTTATTTATCATGACTTGTAGGCTATGTATGCTACACCGCCAAATTAACAAATAAAGTTAGTTCTTTAATTCAAAATATAGGATAATATATGTTTCTAATTAGCTTTACACCTGCATACTCAAAGTGACAACTAGTTTTATCTGAAGATTAATCAGTGGTCAATTCTAGTTTTGACTAAGTATTTCTATTTTAACAAAGGCATTTAGTAAAAACTAATTTTAACGAGGAAAAAGTCGTTCTATCTAAAGACTTGTCTTGTCTGTAATATAATTTTCAACTGTTACTCGCAGCTCCGCGTTAAGTTTGATTTAGAGTTGTATCCGGACTGCTGGTGATATATTTTTAGCGTTATGTTTTTAGCACTCAGTAATAACGTAGTAGTATTATATAGTAGTATTTTTTTTTATCGGTTAAGTGGTTTTAAAGATAGGAAATTATACATCGATTCGTTCGATCGATTATTTGGTTTTATATTGATAATAGTAAATCCATGGGTAAATTTATTACATGGGTAAATTTATTACATGGGTAGTTTTATTACCGTACAATAGTACTCATTCAATAACGTTACAAATTAATGCGTCTTATTGATATTTGCATTCCCGACGTTAAGCATACTTTGCAGAATTAAGAAGATGCCTAAGACGATTATTTCGAAATATTCACCGGACCATTAAAGTAACCCGTGTTATTACTTGATAAGACACTCTTTTTAGCTTTATTATTTGGATATGGATATTTCTTGAAACAAAAATTCACTCGTCTATGATTCCATTCTTAGCATAAAATGTTAGTGAAATCTACCCCAAGTGATCACGTCGGAAAAGTTTAAAGTGAGATCTCATATAAAACCTATCGTTATCTTCTATCCTCTAATAACTAAAGATGTTTTCTATTTCAACCAATGCAGGATTACAATAGTTTTATTGAAGCTATTACTTTATAAAATAAACGCTAAAGGGCAGCGCAAACTGGTAATAAGGTGAAGATAATATTAGTAAATTAGTTATAAGTAAATTAGTTATTAGTAAATTAGTTAATAGTAAATTAGTTATTAGCAAATTAGTCGCGCTCCTGTCGGTATGGATTTCACTATTCTGCTTGTTTCTTTACTGTGTTATGTAGAGAAGGCCAGGGCATGTTGAGTAGTTAGTAAGTGTCGGTGTCTCTGTTCATGAACGACGCTAATCACTTACTATCTTCTGCCTTTTGGCCTATCCAACTAACATAAATAGTAGCAATAGAAAACCATAATATATTGTCCATGACAGAAAAGTAATATTAGGAGCGGAGTCTATTGAAGTCTTGAAGCGCTTGAGGGAAGTAGGCTTAGGGTAGGTGCGGCTTCAAGCATACACCTTAGTCGGGGAGAGCCAGTGAACGAATAGTGGAAATTTATATTTATGTAAAGGCGCGGCTCTACCACGGCGCACACAGAGACTAAACATGTGTGTTAAAATGTCAATTGCAAGGAAATTTCAATTAATACGTAGAGTGTCGGGTTGTAGTGGAAACAATCGCATATATTCAGTCACCGGTGGGAGGGAAGCGCTGTGCCGCGCTCCCAGCTGCATGGGTACCACCATCTTGCTTGTTTCTCCCGTGAAACAGCTTTGCTGTGTTTCGGAGAGAAGGGCAAGACAGGCAGTGTAATTACTGGCACCGTGACTTAACATCTTATGTCTCAGGATAGGCAACACATAAATGAGTTGCCTGGGCTCGTTCCAGGTAAACTAGTTTATGTTCATGGGCGACGTCGACCACTTACCATCAGGTGGCACGTATGCCAGTTTGCCTATCCAACTAACTTTAAAAATTAATAAAAAAAAACCATTTTCTTGCAAAGCGAAATTAGACAAACGTGATTAGCCTCTCCGTGGTGGAGCCGCGACCATATGTAAATGTAAACTTTATTAAACTGACAGCTACTGGCAAGCCAAGTGATGTTTAATGGCCGACGTCACACATAAACGGTTTGGACGGTGAGTTCTGAATTCTGAAAGACCATAGCTCATTAAAATATATTTCTTGAGACAATCTTGTAGTAGGTATGTAACATTTTCTCTTAACTAATTGCTTTCAAGAAAGTAAAGTAAAACGCCTATACCTATTCCACAGGAAAAAAATATATCAGTAGAGCCTTCAAACTTCGAAAACATTTAATAGATTCTGGAATCGCGATATTATAGGAAATCCCAAAAATCCTAAGCTGAAATCTCGTACGAAAGGTTTAGTAGTCTGCGTTGACCCTTAGTTTTCAATCGTATCAAATCTTAAATCTGCTTCATTGTGTATTCCTCAGTCTAGATTTTTTAGTATTCAGTCTCCTAAATCTCCTTAAGCTCTAAAACCTCGCTCAGGCATTGACTCTGTCTACAATTTTAAGTCGTAGTTTTTTGCTTTAATTACCCAATCGATCTATAGATCATTTGATAGACTTAGGTAAATTTCACAATTGAGAAAGCTAAAAAGATTGCTATATTTTTTAATTAATAATATATGATCTTCAAGACGATAGTGACATAGAGTGAGAGCGTAGGGCGTTGACTGTCAGGGGTAACATGCTGGCTCGCAGGTTCGCTCAATGTACAGTTAATGAGAAAGCCACTTTATTCAAATCATTTTGCCAATCATTTTACACGCGCGGCCTGAAGTCCAGCTACAATCAAAAGGGCTGCTTCGAGCTGCCTTCTGTAGCTCAACATTTTAAAGACAAATTAGAAAGGTTCTTTGAAAGAGCCAATAATCACGCAAATCCGCTAGTCGTACAGGCCGCTAGTTATGTACCCGATCCAGACTCACATCGTCTGCGTAGGAGGCCGAGAAACGTCCTCCTCGATCCTCCAGATCCTATCACGGTTGCCAATAATCGTTTTCCTCTCCAACCTAGGGCATCCCGCCTTAATACACAGTACACACACAACAGTACACTCATTACACGCACTCAACACCGCCTCCGCTGTAGGTGGCGACGACCTCGTTTCTGACCGTCGGTCCCGTGATCGACAGGAAGGAAATTAGAAGCCCCGCGTTCACATCGATGCCCCGTCTCTTAGATGACGGGACGGGGGCCCCATAAGGGCCTCCAAACACACTAAAACTTGGAAAGGTTTGAGCCTCGTTGCCTCACCTATTAGACAGATGAAGTTAGAACAGACCTCAGTCTACTAGCTTAGATCATTTCAAAAAAAAAAAAAAAAACACTCAAAAGGCATTCAGTGCCTCACATAGGCCTCCCTCAAAGAACGCCAAGACGACCGATCTCTCGGATGCTAGTGGCGGCCGGCCACTATACCATAGATATAATAATATAGACACTATACGGAGATCGTCTTACCACCTGGTTAATGGCCGTCGACCAACCCAAATTAAAAAAAATAACTAAATAATTCATATGTTTTTTCATATTCCTGATTTTAATTAAATTTTTATGAATGATATAATAATCAATTATGGTCGATGTTTGTTATTATCATACTTATTACGTATACAAATTTACGTATCATTGTCATATCAGTATCACTTCGACTTTCAAACTATCGCACCATGTCAACGCCATTATTACCACTGTTTTTTCTAATCAGTAAAAATATTTTGTTAGCGTAGGAAATTCTAAGATTTGAGACACATTGAGATAATATAATATTATGTAATAAATAACGCCAAATAATTTTACAGACGATTTTAAACATTGAGATAGGTTTGGCATAACGGTTAACAAATAACAAAAATGACTGACTAATGATCCCTATTATGCTACATTTAATTCATATTTTAAGCACTCTTAACTATGGAGACCACTTCTGAATTACAGTTATATTTTTCAGTAATTTTTCATGAAAACGTTTTTCCTTTGACTTGCAAATATGTAGTTAAACAACTGAATTATAGGTGAAGCATTCAAATCAACATAATAACAAAAAACATTTATTCAATTTCGTCCTTTCCAAGAACGAACGCAACGTACCTTACTAATAAGACCTTTTATTCGCAGAGCATTCCGCAAGAGTAAACTTACCCACGAAGGAGAACGTCAAAGAAGGCCTGGTGGTGCTGATCGATGGATACCAGATGGGTATGACGGTGATCTCGCTGGCATCTGGGTTTTCCAGCGCCAAGACCTATCCATACTTGAATCCGCTATCAGGATATTTCTATACCACCGCTTATCGATGGGCGTTAAGACATTTCAGCTTGTAAGTTTATTTTTTTTAATCATAATAAATAATAACTTTATTTCCATTTAATATAACAGAGATTGTAATATGGTCTGGTCGAGTCCTCCTAGTAGGTATAATGAACCTGTGTCGGGAAGCCTCGCTCTTAAAAATTGAGAAACAATAAATAAATAAATAAAATAAAATAAATAAAAAGCCTTTTTATTTCATGCATAGCTAAATTTCAATTACATTTACGTAGTTATGTAAATACATTTTTGGTGATACATTTTTTTAATTCAATTTTAATGTAAACATAATAAATTAGATTTAGTACTTTAAAAACATTTTGCTTTCATGAACCTCTCATCCGGTGAGGCCTCCTCCAGATTTAAACTCCTTACGTTGTAGGTCGCAATATAGAGCAGGTTATTTTTTATTTTATTTTTTATCGGACTCTGTTATATTGTTATGTTTGAAGGTTTTGTCTCTGAAGGGTCATTTTCTTACGGTCATTTTCTTCCACGGTGACCGGCCGGATTGGGAGATCGGGAGAGAAAACGAGAACGGGATGAGAAACAATACTAACGCTAAAATGGATACAAAGAAAAACGATTATAATATTTCACACAGCTGTGTATATATATATATATATGATTATGTTTGTTTGCGAGTGTGGGCATGTGTGTGTGTGTTGTGTGTGTGTGTGTGTGTGTGTGTGTGTTTGGTATTAGAGTTTTATTATCTCCAGTAGGGCTAGCATGCGCGCATGACAAAATTTTGTCTACCCCTTTTCTCGTATTATTTCATACAGTTAATACGAGAAAAGGCGTAGACAAAATATTGTCGTGCGCCCATGCTAGCCCTACATGTGTCATAGTTATAAATAATAAAACACTCCATTCCCTACCCTTCTATTGCTTCTTGAGAAAGAATAATCCCAAGCAAAGTCAATTTACCACTAGATGACCCCTCACGACTACATTGACTAAAAAAGTCCATATCATGTATTTCAGAATCCCTCAGTGGATAGGAGGGAACGGAGGCCACTATTGTGAGACGCACAAGGTCTGGAGACGAAGGTTTTACTACATGGACGAGTTCGTGCCGAAGTGGATGAGATATCTATTCCCGTTCGTCAACAAGAAGGAATGGGAGAAGGAAGAGAATGATTACAAGAGATTTAAGAAGTACGCCGAACCCGCCTTTGGCAAACATTTCAGATATCCAACCAAAGTTTTTAATGACTTCAAATCTCAAGAAACCAAAGAGACGATACAGGGTTTCAGTTCTTCTAGTTCAGAGCTAATTTTGTAATTATTAAATTATGATATCTGCAATCTACCGTGAGTTTTAGTTTTCCTTTATGACCAAAAATACCTACATATTAGTATGCACTATTTTTTTCTTTATTGTAGGGAAATGCTCTGAAGCATCCCGCTGGGGAGTGAGTCTCCCCAGGCGGGTATGTGGGACTCGCTGCGCCCGAAAAGTGGTAAGGTGGACGAGGCTCTACCCACTAAAACCCCGCAAGTGCCGCCAATGTCGCCTTTGGTGAGGTGGCCTGAATCTGTTGAGCAAACAGCACCACGCTGGCTAGTCAGTCCCTCAGGGGACCTACGCACCACAGAAAAACCCCTCCCAACGTCGGGACAGTACAATGGGGTGAGGTTCCCGTCCTCACCCCTTGCCCCCTGATCTTTTGTTCCCCCTTCTTATAAGAGGGGTACATAGAGCCCCCTCGGCTCAATTCGCTTCGCCCAAGGTGCTGGACTCACCCTAGGCTACCGAGCTTCACCGCCACGACAAGGCCTGAACCGTGGTGGGGATATTAGTGTGATCCATATATACATAATACAACAAGTATTTTTTTTATAAACCCCGCCCGCGTCGCTTGTATAGCCTTAAAATAACATTCATTTCTAAACGAAGCGACGCGTCGCGGGTGGGAGGCCGCATATATAGAGCGTGCGCTTAGTGCGTACGAGGCCTTAGGCAGTAAGCCTAAAAACTGACAAAATCTTTCATAAAAGGTTCTGACCCGAAGTTGGCCAGCGTGACACAAAGGATGTATAAACATTCAGTTTTAGTTCAGAGTATCGTGTACTCGGAGTAGTGTGTTAACTGTTGCATATTTAATGACGTAGGTACACAATGCATCACAAAAAAAGGAATTTATTATTTCCTTTGCTTTGTTTATTTTAGGATGTAAATACTGGATGTTTGAAAAATATGATGGATGTATTAATGAAGGATTTATGTAGCGTTGAGTGACGATGGTTGGAGGCTCTAGTGGGTATGGGCTTGGCCTTTTGAGTGAGAGGTCTTCGATCCTGACCGGTGCTATGAAATGGTATTTTCTAAATTTCTCCGTGCACCTGAACTTGAGGACATCGCTTGCTCGCCGGTGAAGGAAAACATCGTGAGAAAAGCCTGATGAGATAATAAGTATTTAAAGGTGTGTGAATTTCACCAACCCGCATTGGGCCAGCGCATCGGTGAACTATGGTCCAATCACGGAACACCCTCCTCGCCTGATTTCGAGGTGAGGTTTATTAATATAATTTAAATATTATTTATTAATATAATTTAAATATATTTATTATATATTTTGTTTCATTCATTCAGCCAGTACGAGTATTTAAATATACAAGAACATAATAAATAAATTGAGTACATTTTATTTTTTATTACACCTATGGTATTTATAATGATAAGAAATTCAAAAGACCTCTAGTTTTTTTTTATACACATTGAAAGGACTTCCAGTACTCCTAAACTAAAGAGGTGCAGTCAAAAAGGGTGATTTGACTGTGAATATAAATGCTCCTTTCCTCATGGAATCCAATTATTATTTGCTATACCTACTTGGTTTTACGGAATAAATAAGAGATAGATAAATAATAATAAAAATATGGTATTCGGCAATCGGCCCTCATAGAGATGGGAACATGGCACATTGTTTCAGCTTTAGTAATTTGGTCATTAAAACATTTATGTGTTACTAGATTACACAGAGCACGCTTTGTAATCGAGACTGATCTAATGTATCTAGGTATGTTTCTTAAGTAGTACCTACGCCGAATTATGGATGTAATACTTATGTACAGGGTGTATTTCACTGCCCCACCATGGTTCAAGCCTTGACGTGGCGGTGGGGCTCAGTAGCCTAGGGTGAGCCCAACACCTTGGGAGAAGCTAATTGAGCCGAGGCCTTTGTACTCCTCTTATAAGAAGAGGGGACAAAAGAGCAGGGGGCAAGGGGTGAGAATGAGAGCCTCACCCCATTGTACTGTCCCGACGTTGGGGGGGTTGTTCTGTGGTGCGGGACAACCCGTCTGTGGTGGTGATGTCGGTCCCTTGCGGGACTAACTAGCCGTCGAGGTGTCCTGTTAGCTTAGCAGATCCGGGGCACCTCACCAAGGCGGCATTGTTGGCACTCGCCGAATTTTAGTGGGTAGAGCTGCGTCCATTTACCACCTATCGGGCGCAGCGAGTCCCACATACCCACCTGGAGAGGCCCACTCCCCAGGCGGGATGCCTCAGAGCATTTCCCGGCGTAAAAGGAAAAAAAGGGTGTATTTCACTGAAGACTTCAGCGCGTCTCACCCCCAAATACTCAAACGAATGTCAAATTTAGGACGTACTTAAGCTCGTGTTGTCTCTCTTTTTTCTTTGAATCTGACACGATGTAGCATGAGTTTAAGTACGTCTTAAATTTGAGATTCGTTTGAGTATTTGGGTGTCAGCCGTTTAAAGTATGTTTATTTGAATGGATCCCTGGTTTAGATTCACAAATGAACCCGGTATGTGGCGCTGTAATCGGGTTTCAAAATATTTTAATCTAGAATCAAAGTTTCACAATTATCATGTAGATTTAAAATACGGAAATAATATGCGTCATATCGGAAAGACAAGACGTGTTATAAGGTTGGTCGCTAACTGCTAGGTGCTTTTTCACACGTCCCGGTTGCCGGGTAGCCAGCGCCGGGTATCCGGTAGCGAAGTGCATGGTCGTGTATGACAGCTTTCACACGTACCGGCGTGATTTGGCCGGCAAGCCCATACACTTCGCTACCGGATACGCGGCAACCGGCACGTATGAAAAGGCGCTTAGTCTCTGTGACTATAATTATCAAACGGGTAACTAAATAGATTTGGATGCGGCTTTTTATTTCCACATTTTGCCACAATCAGCCGTTTTAGGGTCTCATTGGCTATTTTTGAGGTTCCGTAGCCAAATGGCAAAAAACGGAACCCTTATAGATTCGTCATGTCTGTATGTCTGTCTGTCCGTACGTATGTCACAGCCACTTTTTTCCGAAACTATAGGAACTATACTGTTGAAACTTGGTAAGTAGATGTATTCTGTGAACCGCATTAAGATTTTTACACATAAGTAGAAAAAAACAATAAATTTTGGGGGTCCCTATACTTAGAACTGAAACTCAATTTTATTTTTCCTCAAATGAGTAGTTTTTTTAAATATTTCATAATTCGTAAACCGCAGTTTACCTTTGTTTCAATCAACTGAAATATAAAAATCTTATTTTTTGGTAAAGTGTCTAATGTTGTATATTATGTAAAGGTACGGATCCCTAAGTGCGAGAATCCGACTAGCACTTGGCCGGTTTTTTAAATATAACCTTTTTAGTCCTTCAAGAACTTACCACGGGATCAGATTGACGTGGTGTGAAAGCGTCCATAGATGTTATCATTATTATTATTATATTTTTGTATCACAACTATTATTATTGGAAATACAAACAAAATATGCATCTTTAAAATAAATATACTGTAACAACTGTTACACAAGTCACATTCCGTGACATGTCGCTTTTAGTACATAAAAAGAGACTCAACTGTCCAGGTAAGTAGCGCACGGCTATCAAACGGAATTTTCAATAACCCAAATGCAATGTCTTTTAGTTATTCCCTGTGCGCTTTCAGTTTAAAATACAACTGAAATTAATTTTATTATTTAAGCGCAAATTTATTTAAATATCATTTGTAAACTAGAAAACTAGAAGAGCTGATTTTAACCGTTAAAAGACTTTATAAACATGGTTTATAAACATGGGTTTCGTCCAGGCAGTCCGTTCTAGCGTCGCCTATTTTGACGTTATGGTACTACCATTTGTACATACTAATGTCTCGGAGCCGTAACTATACCGCCTATCCTGCTTATTCCGCAACACAGCAAAGCTATTTTACGAAAGAAATAAGCGAGATTGTCGAAGCCTTTTGGCGACTACCGACGCCCATACACACCCGCACAACCAGCGATTATACAGATGCGTTGCCCACAAACCGCGGCACTCGACAACATAGCTGTCTCTTGACGTCATGTGTGCGAGAGGTCCCGGGAGGCCCCGGTCGAACCGGCCTAATTCGGCTGCAAAACAACATGGATAAATTTCCACTTCCTGAAACACATAAAATACACATAAAAAAATGATTGTCTGCAAAGTCGGTTTACGGACGATAGTTTTACGTGATAACGTCATAATATATGAAAAATTAATTACCTTTTTTGCCGCTGTTTTTAGAAAAACAGTTAATTGAAGTGAACAAAATGAATTAGACTGAAAATTATGGAGGAAATCAATTACATCTTATTAAATTGTAGAAATAAACACAAAACACGTTGTCACGTTTGTTATAAATAATGGTTTCCAAGCCAACGCTTGGGCCTGTCTATCGTGACAGGCTCAGGCGGAACGGGACACTTTTTCGTGCGCGCTGCCGGTGTTCATCAATTTATAGGACTTTATCACGTCAAAAACAATAAATTCTATCTTATTCAATATTTCAAGCATATACTTAAACAATATACCCGAAGCTCTAGTTTTCGTTATTTTATTCGTATTTATGTCAACAGATTTTCAACCTTTTCCATTAACGGTACGCTACTAAATTGACGTACAAGATTTAACACTCTAAAATTTTCACGTGAAAATCTCGAAGCCAGCTTAAAAAAACTTTAATACATACATTTATATAAATTTAAAGTTATATTTTCCGAACTAGTATTATGTTTATTCACTAATTAAATATTGTAATTTGATAGGGAGGATACCCCCTATTTGTATATTTTCTAAGGAGCTTCTAAGGACCTTCTTTCTTTCTTGAATAATATAATAATGAGGTAGTTAATAGAATCAGGTGTTACTTTGCGAAAATCCATTATATAAGATTAAATTATAATTTAATTAGCAATAATCCCGCAAAACACGCAGTCTTTACTGCAAATGTGTGAGTGCACGCATATGCATGCATATAGCACCGCCCTCCTTTCCCACACTGCATATGCGTACACTCGCATGCGCCACCACCCCACATGCACCACAACCACAGTTAAAAACCACCACCACACAATCTACGCACGTTTCGCCCCGACACCGAGGCATCCTCAGGATGTAGACTCTACGATTAGCAATCGTTAACGTTAACGGATTATTGCTAATTAAATTATAATTTAATCTTAATAATGAGGTAATAATCTTTGTAAGTTTGGATGTAGTAGGTGATATTTGAAAATACTATCGAATAATAAAAAACTAAAGAGAGGTGTCAAGGGACACCCAGATGGAATGAAGTTCCTTTCGATTAATTAGTGAAGGAATTATAATATAAATAAAAATTAAAAAAAATAAAAGTAGGTACATATACTTTATACTCTCACATGCGTGTGTGTGTGAGAGAGAGAGACAGAGAGAGAAACACGCGCACGCCGCACGGCTTACAACTATAGCAAAGTGTCGTTACAACTTTTGGTATCGCAACGCACGAAAAGGAACTACGTTCCAAAAATTCTTTCATCGGTATAATGCTACGTTATGACTGAGACATCATCATCAGCCTTTATCCGTCCACTGCTGAACATAGGCCTCCCTCAATAAACGCCAAGACGACCGATCCCTTGCCATTCGCATCCAACACGGGCCGGTTACCGCACGGAGACCGTCTTCCCACCAGCTGCGAATCTAAGTTTACAGAAGCTGCGGGCTGCCTTCCTCAATCACTTCACCCACTTTGTAAATCAAAAACCAAAAGTAAACCGAAAAATCGACATCATTAGTCCTTACTAATATTATAAATGTGAAAGTAACTCAAGTCATTGTTTATTAGATCCAGGGGACCTCATCAAAAGCGGAATTGGTAGCACTCGCCAGGTTTTAGTGGGTAGAGCTGCGTCCACTTACCAGCTTTCGGGCGCAGCGAGTCCCACATACCCGCGTGGGGAGGCCCAATCCCTCGCGGGATGCCTCAGAGCATTTCCCGATATAAAGAGGACCTTCACCGAGCTGGTTATTGGATGAAACTTATTTTATATTCAATTTAATATATTAATAAATATATTACATATGAGTTGCCTAAAAAAATTAAGACCAGGATTATTATTAATTAATAATTTAAAAAAAATTACAACAAAAATAAATTTATAGACCACCTTATACTACCGTGATCGCAGTGGATTAATCTTTATTTTCATTATATACAAGTTAAAATATTTTTTATTATTATTAATTAATCATATCCTGGACTGAAACTTTTAGACAACCCATACATATGCAATATATTTATTAATATATTAAATTGACTATAAAATAAGTTTCATCCAATAACCAGCTCGGTGAAGGTCGTTTTATATCGGGATCTTAGGCCACTATAGGGTATTATTTTCAAAGCGAACCACGCCATCTATACGATAGGTCGCTAATTACTTAGTCATCACGCAAACTCGCAAGCTAAAGTTGGACAAAGTTGTTTTAATATAGCGACATTCTGTCCTAAAAAACTAACATTTCAATATGTAGATTAAAGTAATATTATAAACTAGGTCAAATTTACATCAACCATTTGTTGTCAAATTGAATATTTTGGTTTCATGTGATTTTGGATCGTAAATCACATCACGTGCATTAATAATATTAGTTACGCGGACATGGTGCTGCTGAGCCCGTCGATTGGAGCTCTGCGAAATTATTGCAAATTTGTAAATCCTATGCGGTGGCCCATGGGCTCAGATACAATGAGGATAAGAGTGAGTTTATGGTTTTTAGAGCTGGATCTAAGTGCTATTTGAATACACCACCCCTATTCCTAAATGGTACTCCTCTTAAGCAAGTCTCTCAATTTAAGTATCTGGGCCACTGGGTCACCGAAAACCTAAAGGATGTAAAAGATATAGAAAGGGAGCGCAGGGCGCTGGCCGTCCACTGTAATATGCTGGCGCGCAAGTTCGCTCGATGCACGGCTATGGTAAAGACGACACTGTTTAAAGCGTACTGCCAGTCGTTTTACGCGAGCAGCTTGTGGGTCTGCTATACGAAGGGGGCGTACAGTGCTCTGCGAATACAATATAATAATGGGTTCAGGATACTGATGGGTCTACCGCGCTTCTGCAGTGCATCCGGGATGTTCGCCGAGGCTCACACTGATGGGTTCAATGCCATCATTAGAAAGCGGTGTGTGTCACTATTGAGTCGCCTGCGCGGTAGTTCCACAGTATTTTGAGCACACTGGCGGGCCGGTGGGACTCTCCGTTTCTGAGGCACTGGATAGGCCTGCATACACAGCAGGCGCAATAGTGTTAGTTGCCCGGGGTGGGGGACCTCACTTATGCCCAGTTAGAAATTTTTATTTTAATGGTTGTTTTTATTTTCTTTTTTAATTAATTCATTTTATGTATTGTATGTATTGTCATCCTACTACTAACGTATAGATTATAAGAATATTGTTACTAACCAAGTCTTGGCTATGTGGCCTGAAATAAAAATATTATTATTATTTAATAATGACAAAATATAATTATAGGTTATGTGACTTTCCATTGTAAAATTGAACTAATCTTGTATTTAATATTCGACTAATTTAGGGAATCGAAAACCCTTAATTGTTTAGCAAAATATAATTCGATACACTTTTTAGACTATAAGTCTCAGAAATATTGTTTTAAAACTATTTACTTCCTTTGCTATTTCATAATGTATGTAATGAAACTTAAGGTCAATTGACAAAACTTCTCAATTACTTACTGTATGGAGGTAATAATGAGGTAGCAGTCCAAATATCGGGTTCTGGGACTGGTTGTAAGAGTCTGAGATAGATGTTCTGCTAGAGAGTAGGCTGTAATGTTGTCCTACTCCTCTAGACACATGACTTTTATTAAATGTAACAGAATACCGGATGTAATCGTTAAGTGTGCACAGGCGATTATTCCGCAGGCTACTTACGTATCTTGAAATTACAAGCAACAGGCAAAAATTGCACAATATCTGCTGTCAAAATCATATTTTGTATTAACTATTAGCAACTAAAGATGGGCGCTTAATCAATTAGAGCTGTAAAAATTCCGCTTTTTGAAAAAATCATTCAAGCGCGTTAATAAAATCAAGCTGATTTCGATTAATCGTCAAGGTTAAAATTTTAAAAAATTCAATACTATATTATCATGATTAAAGGAAAGTAACCTTATTCCGATACGTTTAAAACTCAAAATATAATGTGAATAAGGAGCCATACTTCTATACGCTGTGGGTGATATGACGCAATATAAAGATTTTTTCATTTTATTGGATTAAAACCTTATCCCTATACCTTTAAGAATCAATATTAGATTCGATTGGTTACGTATTAAACGGCTAAAATACATTCTGCCTGTTTACATAACATTTCTATCAGACTGACAACGCTCCGTTTTTGGTTGGTTACAAACTTTTTACAGCTTAGGAACTTTTATTATGATTTATGATTTTTGATTTTAATTTTTAACTGATTTTAATTTTTTAAACTCAGTACGCTTGTCAATGTCGATGAGCTTAGATGTTAATTTTTACTTTGCGTGCGCGTAGCCGTTATTTGAATTAGTGTGAATTGAGTGACTTAAATGTTTTATTTGATATTGGTTAATGTAAATAATAATTATCAATAGTAAACTGATATTTTTATTAGGAATTAAGTATATTATAGTTATAAATAAGTAAATTCGTGTTGTGATTTTTTTTGTTGTTATAAATAATATTTATTATTTATAAACCTAATAGGGAAAGCGAAAATACTTAGATTAAATAATAATAGTCCATACAGCTTAGTCTGCATATTATGATTTTTGTGTTGTTATTATATATTACATTAGTTATAGGGTGTAAGTGTTGTGAATAATTAATAATTATTAGTGTAGTGAAAATGTCGAGCAGCGTTTTAATCTGGGACTACTTTCAAAAAAACCAGACCGATAGTTGCTGTGTGTAATACATGTCAAAA
Source organism: Helleia helle (assembly GCA_963853865.1). NCBI lineage: Eukaryota > Metazoa > Arthropoda > Insecta > Lepidoptera > Lycaenidae > Helleia > Helleia helle. Next base: position 18,088,161 of record OY971420.1, read on the forward strand.
ACAAATATCTTATAGAACAACTATAAGTAATTTGAAACAACATTTGAAACTAAAACATTTGGGTGTTTTCAATGATTTACTTTCGCGTGACTTATCACGGCCGACTTCTTCTCAACGGCAGGGTTACGAGAATAATGGCGGTGGTGGTTGGACTAGTGGAGAAAATGGTGAGGAGAATACTAATAATTCTAACAATGCAAGTGGCTCTAATGGTGAAGGTTATTAAAAGCACTTGCCTTTTGTCTTGGACTGGCCTATTGATCTAGTGGTTCGTGACCCTGTCTACTAAACCGGAGGGTCGTGGGTTCGATTCCCACCCAGGATGAATGTTTGTGTGAAGAGCATGATAATTTTTTCTGTGTCTGGGTGTAGTTTTATCTATATCATGTATGTATTTAGAAATATAATATAAGTATACATCAGTTGTCTGGTTGCCATAAGAACAGGATCTGCCTAGTTTGGAATCAGATGGTCTTGTGTGGGATGTCCCAACGTAATAATTTTAAAAGTATATATTATATTCATTATCATCATCATGTTGAATGAATTATTTATTAAGAGAAATTTAAAAATCAATCCCAATCCTGACATCAGTCATCGGAGGGGACTTGTCTCTGCCGAGCGTCATCACCGCGATGCTTGGTGACGACGAGTCCTGGACGGTGATGGTCTCCTTCTGTGAGGCAGTAATGTCCCAGAAGGAGGTCGACGAGCGGGTGAGAAAGGAGGCCGCCGACGAAGCCTTCTCCCGCGGGCGTAGGAGGCGCTATTTAATGCGCCTCCAGTAACGCCCCTGTGCTCGTGTCGGACTCAGGATGGGAACCTGGGTCTGTATGGCACGACGTCGTGGGGACTGCTTAGTAGCAGTCGGGCATTCCCCCCCTACAAGGAGTATCTGGCCTTCGCCGGGGCCAGCCTGTCGCTGAGGTGATCCTGTCTGTTGCCTGCATAATGCGTTACAATAAAAAGCTCGGCCGGCTTTTTTAAGCGCGCTGAAAAATAAAAGCCAAAGGCTTAAGCGTGTTGAAAATAAAAAGCCGTTTATCACATCCCTAACTATAACTCATAAAAGTTTTGAAAATGTTGCCCTCCATGGCCCACGCCCACGGATAACGAATCAATATCAATAATAAAATAACATAAGCTTGACATAAGTGTTCGATAACCAATTGACAGTTTATGATTTTGTTACGAATTTTAACATTGTCTACCAACTTGCGATAACGATAACGAGTGACATAATTGACGACGGCTTATGTCAATCCCATACATTTTATTCTTTTCGAACTTCGTTATCGTTTTTTTAATGTTACTTTGTCTAAGGCCTCTGTAATAGTTACGGCACCCTAATTACGTATTTCAAAGCAACCGCAGCGCGACAGCCACGCGATAGCAACGCAACAGCAGAGCGACAGCGACCGGTCGAGAGGTTGCAAAAAGAAACGTATTATCTAAGTTTATCGTCTGCTATCTGCTCACTAGCCGCTAATAAAGATGGGCGCTTAATCAATTAGAGCTGTAAAAATTCCGCTTTTTGAAAAAATCATTTAAGCGCGTTAATAAAATCAAGCTGATTTCGATTAATCGTCAAGGTTAAAATTTAAAAAAATGCAATACTATATTATCATGATTAAAGGAAAGTAACCTTATTCCGATACGTTTAAAACTCAAAATATAATGTGAATAAGGAACCTTACTTCTATACGCTGTGGGTGATATGACGCAATATAAAGTTTTTTTTCATTTTATTGGATTAAAACCTTATCCCTATACCTTTAAGAATCAATATTAGATTCAATTGGTTACGTATTAAACGGCTAAAATACATTCTGCCTGTTTACATAACATTTCTATCAGACTGACAACGCTCCGTTTTTGGTTGGTTACAAACTTTTTACAGCTTAGGAACTTTTATTATGATTTATGATTTTTGATTTTAATTTTTAACTGATTTTAATTTTTTAAACTCAGTACGCTTGTCAATGTCGATGAGCTTAGATGCTAATTTTTACTTTGCGTGCGCGTAGCCGTTATTTGAATTAGTGTGAATTGAGTGACTTAAATGTTTTATTTGATAATGGTGAATGTAAATAATAATTGTAAATAGTAAACTGATATTTTTATTAGGAATTAAGTATATTATAGTTATAAATAAGTACATTAGTGTTGTGATTTTTTTGTTGTTGTTATAAATAAATACTTAGATTAAATAATAATAGTCTATACAGCCTAGTCTGCACATTATGATTTTTGTGTTGTTATTATATATTACATTAGTTATAGGGTGTAAGTGTTGTGAATAATTAATAATTATTAGTGTAGTCAAAATGTCGAGCGGCGTTTTAATCTGGGACTACTTTAAAAAAAAACAGACCGATAGTTGCAGTGTGTAATACATGTCAAAAACAAATATCTTATAGAACAAAAGTAATTTGAAACAATATTTGAAACTGAAACATTTGGGTGTTTTCAATGATTTACTTTCGCGTGACTTATCACGGCCGACTTCTTCTCAACGGCAGGGTTACGAGAATAATGGCGGTGGTGGTTGGACTAGTGGAGAAAATGGTGAGGAGAATACTAATAATTCTAACAATGCATGTAGGTCTAGTGGTGAAGGTTATTAAAAGCACTTGCCTTTTGTCTTGGACTGGCCTATTGATCTAGTGGTTCGTGGCCCTGTCTACTAAACCGGAAGGTCGTGGGTTCGATTCCCACCCAGGATGAATGTTTGTGTGATGAGCATGATCATTTTTTCTGTGTCTGGGTGTAGTTTTATCTATATCATGTATGTATTTAGAAATATAATATAAGTATACATCAGTTGTCTGGTTTCCATAAGAACAGGATCTGCCTAGTTTGGGATCAGATGGTCCTGTGTGGGATGTCCCAACGTAATAATTTTAAAAGTATATATTATATTCATCATCATCATCATGTTGAATGAATTATTTATTAAGAGAAATTTAAAAAAATCAATCCCAATCCTGACATCAGTCATCGGAGGGGACTTGTCTCTGCCGAGCGTCATCACCGCGATGCTTGGTGACGACGAGTCCTGGACGGTGATGGTCTCCTTCTGTGAGGCAGTAATGTCCCAGAAGGAGGTTGACGAGCGGGTGAGAGAGGAGGCCGCCGACGAAGCCTTCTCCCGCGGGCGTAGGAGGCGCTATTTAATGCGCCTCCAGTAACGCCCCTGTGCTCGTGTCGGGCTCAGGATGCGAACCTGGGTCTTTATGGCACGACGTCGTGGGGACTGCTTAGTAGCAGCTGGGCATTCCCCCACTACAAAGAGTATCTGGCCTTCGCCGGGGCCAGCCTGTCGCTGAGGTGATCCTGTCTGTTGCCTGCATAATGCGTTTCAATAAAAAGCTCGGCCGGCTTTTTTAAGCGCGCTGAAAAATAAAAGCCAAACGCTTAAGCGTGTTGAAAATAAAAAGCCGTTTATCACATCACTACTAGCTAATGCACTTTTACTAGCGCCACCAGCAGCCAGGTAGCAATGAATGGAACTACAAAACGTCAAACACTTAACACACTTCAAATACTTTTAAATTTTAATCAATTTTAATGTAAATACTAAATATGGGGTACATACATATGTAATAACTAATAAGTAATAACTAATATTCAAAGAGTATATAAACACTATGCTAATATTATTCTGTGATCTGCCGGCCTACTCTTGACACTCGATCCTATCGAAATTTAGGATTGGGATCGAAAATATGCTACAATAGCGCACAATTACAGTGAAATTTAATGTGATGAGGAGTTTAAGAGATATTATCGCCTCAGCAAGGAGCTTTGAAGTTATTCATAGCGATTTGGATTTGTATCTACTATCTAGTATCTGCGGGTTATAAGGTATATGTCAATAGAAATATCTATAATTAATCTAACCTCTTCTATAGTTCATCTTTTCTCTTTATTTACGGCCTATGTACAGTGAGTTGTAATTACTACAGTAATAATAGTTCAATGTATATGTAGGATACTTGAAAAATATACTACTTATATAGGTTCTACATTGTTCTTCATATTATGTGATACCTATCTATTAATATAAATAAAATAAGTGCTAATTATAATAATCTATTTGACTTATTGAGCTACATAATAATATTTGCATTAATTTCAGATTTTATGAAAACTTCTATATGACATAGTAAGTGCTATTGTTGGTACTCATATGGCTCTGATACGTCCAGCCCAAAATGAGAGGTTTTATAATAGAAAAGGATTTCACTTAAGAAATGTTTTAAATGTAAGTTGACTCTTGGATTCTGTAATTGTATAAGTTAGTTTTAATAATGCCTTTTGTTTTATAAATACCTTTAAATTGTATATAGGTATTATATTGATATAATATATTATACAATTTAAACAAATTAATTATATATGTTAATAGATATAATATTCTTTTAGTAATACCACAGTATAAGAAGTCATAATACCTTTAAATTGGCATATAACATAAAAATTATAAAGGAATCTTAGAATGTGTTCTTTCCTTTTTAAATTTTGGGGAAGTTGTTTATTCACTTGTTAAGTCTAAGTTAAAATCATAATAAAGTGAGCATTTGTTTCATACATGAATATTATAATGCAATAATTATTTATTATGTTTTAGGAGACTCGGGCTATGCCCAAAGAACTATTGTGATGAAACATATTTGGATGCTCCGGCTGGCTCACCTGAAGAACACTACACCAAATTTAATTGTGTGGGACACTATACAGTAAAGCATACTATGGGTGTTCTGAAGTATAGGTGGCAATGTCTCCTAGGCCACAGGGTCCTTCTCTATCATCTGGACACAGTTATTAGAATTATAAATGCTTGTTGTGTTTTACACAACATTTGTAATGAAGCAAGCTTGAGTCAAAAAGACAGTGAGGATACCATACCACCTACTTAGTAGCACAGACAGCACCCAGGAAACAAGTAGGCAGGAACTTCCAGAGTTAGTGTGCGTGAGCTATAATAGGCTGCTATAATAGCTATAAGTGTTTTTAATGTTTTCATTAAACTATTATTTGTTTTTTTTAACTATATTCTATATTTTTGGTCATTGATTGATATACTTAATCAATATTACAATCACAGTATTTATAAAAATAAGTAAGTAACTAAAATACTTAACAATAACCCTTTTATTCTCTTTTAACCTAAGGTAGCAATATTTAAATAAATCACAATATTTAGCTTCTAATATTTAAATGTAACACAGTTTTTATTTCCATGTGTATATTAAATTTTTGGTCATTGATTGATATGGTAATCATACCTACAAACACGGTATTATAAAAATAAGTACTAAAATACTTAGTAACAATCAGTCTTTTATTATCTTTTATCCCAAGGTAGCAATATTTAAATAAATCACAGTATTCTGTAAACAAATTAAGCCTATGTTTATGAGTAAAATACCTCATTTTCAATAAGACCAATCACTAAAATACATAACAATAATAATTTGTATGTGGTCTGTCAGAACTTGAGGTGTTATTTTGGAAAGCCTTGGCACCAGCATTACTGGTAAATTAAGAAAGAAGATGATTTCTAATTTTTTTTGTTTACTTTGTTTTGAGCTATTTTGAAATTTGATGTCTATTCAAAATTGCACGTAAGATTTTTTTATAACAGCAATACACATTATGCCAGAATGTATAATTTATTTGCCGTTTAATGCTTTACAAAATAAGTTTAGGTTTAATTTAAGGAACTAGGTACATTATAAAAGATAATAATTCATTATTGGAGACATTTTAATTAAAAAAAAACATAAAACATCATTGTGTTGAATTTTATTTTGTTATTATATTTTATTATACACATCACATCGGTCATCGCTTCCAATTTCAAAATCAATCGTAAACTCGATTTGTTCAAGAGTACCAATATACTCCAGATTGGAACTGGAACTGGATTGAATTCATATTGTTGTGAGATTGGAATTGCAGTCAAGAGTAGGCCGGCAGGAATCCTACTGTTAAGTCGCAAAACTCTTGACTTTTATATAGTACTTAGATCAATTTAATTTCATAAGTTAAAATCCTTTGAATGTCTGTTAAGAGATTGAAATTCCCAGTCGGACAAGTTGAATGCTTTGGCTTCCTCACGTAGTCGACGTCTCAGTGAGGCTGTGCTCCTGGTCTCCTGTCTTATCTCCTCAGCCTCTAATCCAACCATCAAAAGAAGTGCACGAGCCATTGTTTTAAAATTATAGTTTCTTTTTCAATAACACTGCCACTTAAAATCGAATAGGGTAAGTTCAATAAGAGTCACACAAGATAATATTACGCCTAAAATGTCTCTAACAGTCTTTTTCGATCACTAACCAAGTATTTTAAACAGTTTATATAATAAGCAGACGAATAGCAACAGGCTTGCAGACACTACTTTAGTTGTTGTTAAAAAATCGCTGTTTGACATTTCAATCTGCTGTCGCGGGCTGCTAAATAGTTTACGTAATACCAAACCGTCAGCCAAACATACCAAAAAATGCATTTTTAGTTCCTCGGTCGCTGTCGCTTTGCAGATGGCGTTGCGGTCGATTATTTGAGCTTGTTGCTGTCGCGTTGCTACTTATAGTGTGTATGAGGTCTATTCACTATTCACTATTTCACATAGATATTAATTTTAATTTTTTGGTCCGATTTGACACTTCTTGTCGAACTTTGTTGACACTTGACAGTTGTTGTCGTTGCACTGTCACGATCTTTGATAGATCATTGGCTAGAAAATTATTATCGTTATCTCAAAGACGATAACGAACTTCGGCTACAAAGCGATGTCACTTTGTCTACAGGCCCAGAATAGATATCAAAAAACTTTAAACTGATTTCGAAAGTACTTTACCTAATGGAGAGTTTAGTGTTTTTTTTTTTTATATTTCTCGTTTTATTTTAAGAAGTTATTATTGTCATTTTACTCATTAGGTAAAGTACTTTCGAAATCAGTTTCAAGTTTTTTGATATCTGTAATAGTTAAGGAATAATTGCCTGTGCACACTTAACGATTATACCCGGTATAAATATCAAAGGATTGGCATTCGTTTTCAACGTGTAATTTGATTCAATTCAAAAAATGTCATACATTGATGTTGTGTAGGTACTCTTCTATAAACGTAAAAGCCACTTGTCAAGAGGAGTAGATGATGATGGTTAAAAGCTTCACCGGTCAACAAAATCTTCAGGTAACAATTCTGGTCCAAGTAGATAAATATTATATAACCCAAAGAAAACAACATACAGAGTAATATATTTTATTAATCAAAATCACAATTGAATACAACTGTTATTCTTTGGTTTGACCTAATTTAAACAATTTTGTGTTATGTTATCTTATACATCATTTTTAAATGCATTATAATTAGTGTAAAATTATACCAATAGAAAATAATATTCATCAAAATAGTAAATAAGTTTAAAAAAATCAACATTCACATACAAAAATAAGTGTATAAAGTAAAATTTAATAGTGAGTAGTATTTATACAACCTGCGGGGTCATATAAAAAGACAGATTATGCCGGCTAAGCAACAGTACAGACTGCGGCACAGTAGTATAGTCCTGATAATAGAAGTATCGCCCTGCTAATATCAGTATCGTCCTGCTAATAGCAGTATAGTTCTGCTAATAACAGTATAATCCTGCTAACAAAAGTATCGTCCTGCTGATAGCAGTATATGCCGGCAAAACGCAGTAAATGCCTGCTGTTTGATTGCTGATGAAGACAAAATGTTGCTTAGTATTTAAAGGCGTTTGTACATTACATGATAATGTTTGTATCACACGTTTACATGAAAATCTGCTGAAAATGAGCATGTAACTTAAATCTCATTTAAAAGTAATTCTCAAAATACAACTTCATCAATCTTAAATAATATTGAGTCAACGCTAATCATTATCAATTATTTTAATAAATGCTTTTACTATCAATATTTTATTTGATATTCATTATTACTTATTCATAGTATGTCAATTATGTTTACAGAATTTGATCGGTTCGCTATAAACGCGCTAAACTTAATAATAAAATGATAATAGTCTGTCTGTACAAACCTTATATACTAATAAAAAAAAACGTTATATCAAAGGTAAAACACCTACTAATATGTAACAAATAAAATTAATTGAGAACTGCTAACTACGTAGCTATCACTCAAGTTTTGATGATTACATTACTTATACGTATATTTACGGATCTACGAAGGAGATCATAATGTACCTGGTGCCATTGGTGACCAGCATACCTTCGTGGAAGTGGGTGAGACGCCCTGGGTGCATCAACAGCCATCCCGGCTTGGTGTCTCGCACGGAGCAGTTGTAGCGAATGAAACGACAGCCGCCACCTTCGTAGTCCACGTCTGGTGGAAAAAAGATGGCTTTATGACATTAAGTAATAAACAGTGCTTTAATAATATTTTATCATATTATGAATAACACTATTAACCGGTTTTTTTATATCAATATACAGACAAAAAAATTAAAATCAAATTTTAAAATGTCTGTCTGACTGTCTGTTTGTTCTGGCTAATTTCTGAAACGGCTGAACCTATTTTGACGGGACTTACAGTGGCAGATAGCTAATATTGTAAAGAGTAACTTAGGCTACAAAAATATATATCGTCACTCCAGATACGGCTGTAAATTTAAGTTAACACGGGCGAAGCTGCGGGCAGCAGCTAGTCTAGAATAAGAATTTTATATTTTATGTTTTTGAGAAAAACAACAGAACGGCACTATAATGCATCGCATTGGACAGACAGAAAAAATAATACAGTTTAGTTTCGTATCTAAGAGGTAAGACGAAGGATCCTCAAATGAGTATATAACTTAGATGCTAAAGGGATTCTTAGCGTTGATTAAACAAACTTATAAAAGCGATAGTGATGATGATTTACTATTTATTTTTTTCATTCAAAATAGTACCTACGAAGTAGCTTTTCGAACGTCATTGAATTTACGACCGATTCCAAGGCGACCTTAAGGAGAACCGGCGAAACAAACTCAGTGGAACTACTATTTTTAAATATTTTATAACAAATGAAAGTTTTCTTCTTAAAGTGTTGTATCCTCATAGTATAAATGAATTGCCTGAGCTAGTTCCAGCTAAGCTAGGTTATGTTCATGTATACTGTGAACTTACTCGGTGTGTTGAGCGCGAGGTTGATGGTGTAGGTCGATGAGTCGTGGTGTGGCCGCAGAGAGGGTTGCTCGTCCGGCCGGTACCGCACTACGAAGTTCATTATAGACACTGGTGGCTGTAGGAGTAGCATAGAGATTAGGTATAAATTTATATCGAGTAATTATCATACATTATACATATCGCCACTCTATATTAGTATATCATCATCAGCCTTTAGACGTGCACTGCTGACTATTATAATCTACAGTAAATCAAATTGTTCACTAATGTTTACGCGACTTCACTACTAATGGAACAATTTTTTACAGATTTTATTAGGATGCGACATTTTGGATGTATCGTGGTTAGGTTAGGCTTAAGCGCTACTGTGAAAAATATGTAAATAAAAAAATAGTATATAGTTTCCTGATATTTACGGGACTTTCAGTCGTAAAGTAATAACTCTTTACTGATTTTAACGCGGTTTATAAGGTTGCTGTAAAGTATCCGAAACGGCATGTAAAAATCTTAGTAACCGCGATAAAATCCGTAAAAATTATTTCATTACATATAATTACATATAGATTGCTAAAATCATTACCTTTCTTCTGTAGTCGGGTACAAATGAGTAAATATTCAATGAACAAAACTCGTAAAAATAGTTTTAAATATCAAAACTCACGTTATGGTAGTATCCAATGAAGACCATCTCTTGCAGCGGGCGCACGTACTCCTTGAGGATGTGCAGCCATTGTCTGTCGAGACCAACTTGAGTCATGTGAATGTCTCGTGTCGGCACCGCTTCGTAGCCGCTCTCTAAACGCTTATCCTGAACACCAATGTGATCAATATAAATATTAACCAAAAATCACACCACGTTAACCTAGCCCCGTGGTAAGCTCATAAGAACGGGTATCTACTAGGGACGGAGACATTTGTATAAATACTACATGCACGTCCATGACCCGGCGTAGACATCTTCGTCATACAAATTATCTGCGCTTGGCGGGATTCGAACCCGCGACCGCTGAGTATCCAGTAGCCTGACACCTAATGGTAAGTGGTTAGCGTGATGAACAGGTTCATCTGGAACTAGCAAGCAACTTATGTGTTGCATATCCTGTAAAATGGTAAGACTCGGAGCCACTAATGGATACCCTGCCCTTCTTCTCTTCAAAAGTGTGCCACTTATATCCAGTTCCTCACTACCACAGCAAGGATGTTTGATGAAAGCCATCCCTCCCACCGGTATACATATTATACAAATAGTTTATCATCATTAATATCAACGCTTAAGTTTTATATGGATCTTTAAGGGATAGCTAATTAAAGTTAGGTTAAATATTAAATTTCAAAGAAAGGAAGCAAAATCAAGATAGGCATAGATAGTACACATTTTAATTTTTCTAAATTTTCTACAAAATTGCTTATTGAGTCTACCAGCTGAAGCGTGCCCACTTGGAAGAACCGGCGAAACAAAATCAGGGGTATACAAATCTTTACAATATTCTACAATAAGTTTAAAAATTGATATCCCGAATCGATTTGGAGGAACACCCGAGGTATTCCCCAGAAATCTTTTTATAAAAACTTACGTTGTTTGAACCGTCGCTCCACTTGCCGAATGCTTCCATGATTTCGATCCACTCCTTGCAGAAGCGCATAGACATCAGCGGGAACCAGTACACATCGGGGCACGGCTGGAAGGACAATTGTATAATACACATGTGAAAGTAGTCACATCATCACTATCAACATTTACTGCCCATCGCTAACTTCGAGCGAGCTGGCTGTGGCGCTGTCCAAAAAGATTTAATTACGTGTCAATGTCGGAAGGAGATATATGTTTATCTTTATTCTTATCGTAACATTTCATTATCTGTAAAGCTGGATATAGGAAGTTTTTAAGGACTTCAAGATGGCGTATTTCCCTTTCGTTTCCCGGCGTAAAAGGCATTCCGCTAGGGAGGGGGGAAATCCCCAGGCGGGTATGTAGGACTCCGCCCGAAAGATGATAAATTGGACGCAGCTCTACCCACTAAAAGCCGGCGAGTTTCACAAATGCCGCCTTTGGTGAGGTAGGTACCCCGGATCTATTGACCAAACAGAGCACCTCGACGACTAGTCAGTCCTTCAAGGAACCGACACCACCTCCACAGAGGGGTCATCCCGCACCACAGAACAACCCCTTCCAATGCCAGGACAGTGCAATGGGGTGGAATTCCCATCCTCGCCTCTTGTCCCTCCCTGGTCTTTTGTCCCCGTCTTCTTATAAGAGGTGTACCAAGAGCAGCTCTCTCAGTTCAATTGGCTTCGCCCAAGGTGCCGGGTTACCTTAAGCTACTGAAACTCACCGCCACGATAAGTCTTGAACCTTGGTGGGGACTCTAAGATGGCCGGGCGCCACTACCTTTTAACCAAGACCAGTACATATAAAAAATTTTGGACGCCCGGTTCAATAATCTATGTTAAGAATAAAATTAATATCATAACGAAAGATGGAATAAAATACGTAATGCAGTACGATGTCACGGCAATTTACTGCCAAGACCAATAGTTTCTATATTCACCATTGCCGGTTTCCGTTCTTCCTCGAAGTTCTCGTAGTACAGTGGGTGGAGGTACCGATTCTCCCACTCCAGTTTGTTGTCTATGACCTGGTACATGTCGGGGTGGGTGCGCGTGACGTCATACGATTCGGGGTTCACCAAGTGTCCCAGTTCCTGCTCATTGCTGACGTACATCATCAGACCCTGTGGAACATTCTAAAGTTAGCGCTAACGACCACACATCCTGTAGATTGTGGAACATTCTAGATAGATTTCACAGAATCAATGGTCTTCGATAATTATTGATTATAATCAATCATCAAATCAAATCAAAATATATTGATTTAGTAGGTATTTAAATGTCGTACGCTTGGAATACGTTAAAATATAAAATTCTAGCTGTTGCCCGCAGCTTCGCCTGCGTAACGTAGAAATACAGCCGTACCCGGACGGACTGGTGACTGACACTCACAAATTATGTGGCGTTCTATCGGTAAAAGAACTTTCAAAATGGGGTGAGGTTCCCGTCCTCGCCCCCTCTTCTTATAAGAGGGGTACAAAGAGCTGCCTCGGCTCAATTAGCTTAACCCAAGGTAGTGGGCTTACCCTAGGCTACTGAGCCCCACCGCCATGACAAGGCCTGGACCATGGTGGGGACTTACTTGAAGTCTTTTTTTTTTCTTTAACGCCGGGAAATGCTCTGAGGCATCCCGCGGGGTAGTGGGTCTCTCCACGCGGGTATGTGGGACTCGCTGTGCCCGACAGCTGGTAAGTGGACGCAACTCTACCCACTAAAACCCGGCGAGTGCCACCAATGCCGCCTTTGGTGAGGTGCCCCGGATCTAGTAAACAAACAGGGCAACTCGACGGCTAGTCAGTCCCGCAAGGGACCGACGCCACCTCCACAGAGGGGTTGTCCCGCACCACAGAACAACCCCTCCCAACGTCGGGACAGTACAATGGGGTGAGGTTCCCATCCTCACACCTTGCCCCCTGCTCTTCTGTCCCCTCTTCTTATAAGAGGGGTACAAAGAGCCCCCTTGGCCCAATTAGCTTCGCCTAAGGTGCAGCGGCTCACCCTAGGTTACTGAGTCCCACCGCCACGACAAGGCCTGAACCATGGTGGGGGACTTACTTGAAGTCTACTTAATCAATGAATGATCACGACCCTCACCGAGGAGCACGACTAATCTTTAGACACCTATAGATTCCAATTTAATGTGTTATTTTATGAAATTGAATTAATAATATTCTATATCCAGATAGCCGCTACTACGCACGGCCTCTATAAGATTTCGGTATTGTAGTGTATTATACTATAACTACTTTTTCCGGATACATTAAAATTTTAAATTCCCCATGTTTCAGATACCCTAGGACGTCCTCCCGTAACTATTACTGTAAAATATCAGAAGCGTCGAGAATGTAAAATCTTAATGAACCGTTTTAAAATCCTTAAATATAAGGAAACAATTTGTGTACTTACGTTTTCCCTAAGGCTCGCACAAAATGACATGTCAGCATCTAAATCGGCCTTGGAGTAAGTTATAGTTTTGGCGGATTCTGTCCTCAACACTGACGCCTTCACGAGATAGCAGTTCGTTATGAATGGAACATTCCAGATACCCCTGTAAAAAGGAATTATAATATGAATCTAGTTATAGATAAATAAAGGTTTTATATTAACTAATAATGGAATTGTTTTTTTTATGTTAGTTGGATAGGCAAACTGGCAAACATAGCACCTGATGGTAAGTGGTCGACGTCGCCCATGAACATAAACTAGTATACCTGGAACGAGCCCAGGCAACTCATTTATGTGTTGCCTATCCTGAGACATAAGATGTTAAGTCTCAGTGCCAGTAATTACACTGCCTGTCTTGCCCTTCTCTACGAAACACAGCAAAGTTGTTTCAAGGGAGAAACAAGCAAGATGGTGGTACCCATGCAGCCGGGAGCGCGGCACAGCGCTTCCCTCCCACCGGTTTTAGTAAGTTTTTATTTACTAATAGCCTGTGGTAAGAAATAAAAAAAAGGAATAGTGACGATTATATTTACAACTCAAAATTATAATTCGCTGTGTAGCTTTAAGATTAAAACAACCTTTTTCCGTCTCCTGGACACATGCCTACTACCCTACTTCATGAGAGTGGTCTATATGTCGAGACTCTAGCATATAAATAAACATAACAAATCAAGTACATTTATTATGTAACATTTCAATTTGGGATAACCTACATCGATCCCTTTAGCTGTGAAAAATGTTACAGTTGCTGTAATAGCATTACAGCAATATATCTTGAAAACTACTTATATGATACGATAATACACTAATTACTTATTAATACGATAATAATAATTAATATATAATAACAATATAATTTTATATAATTTATATAATAATAATTATTAATACGATAATTACAAATTGTCGAATCTCTATAGCAGATACTAAACCAATTAGTAATAAAAAAGTACATATAACTTTAATACCAAACTAATATTACTTTTGATACATCTTTGTTGACATCAATCTTTGCTCGTATATACAAAATAAGATACTCTCCGAGTGCGTATTGCGCACCTCACGTGTGAAACATACAATTGATGGGCATAATGGATTCGCTTCGATTATCCTATATACAATGACCCATAAGTGATTCTAGAACAACGAATCGCAAAGGAAATAGCGGGTGCGCAGTGCAAGGGGAGACGGGACCCTATCACCGATATTAGTCAATTGGAACAGCGCAGTTACAAAGAGTTCGTCGAAGAACGCGGTACAGAAAGCACAAATGTTGTGGAAACGTGCCCTTGTTCTCACTCTCATACTATTCATAGTTGGGAGCGAAGCGAGACGTGGACGAACTAGATCGAGAACTAAATCTAAGGTATTTGAACGTAATATAATGTGCACTTCATATACTACGTAATACGTAGTTTACGCGAATTTCATTAAGTCCTCTTGAATGTAGCTACTTGTTTTTTCTAATGTATACGCGAATTTAATTCATAACGAAACAACGTTTTATCTCGGTTTATCGTGATTTTTACATCAACCTAAAAGTATCGGATACTTTTCAGCCACCATTGACGCGGGAGGACTGCCATGGTCTTTCCAAGGCCGGATCCTATACAACAATGGTCTTCCATGACCATGGTTGTTTTAAAGTATCCGAAACGTCGGGTATGAAAAAGTCATAAGCCGCGATAAAGATAAGATATTACTTAAACTTTTACGTATGTTATGATATACATGCTCGACGTTTAGAATTCACGGCAAACATTAGAAGAGAGTTCCTCCCATATAATGTCAATAAAATCTGGGAAACTTTAATGATACAAGTGCTAAAAAATACGTTTTACGCATTTCATGACGTTTAAGACTTTACAGCAATTATAGTCATGAAAGATAGTTCTTTCCATAAAACTTGTATTTTTTTTTTAAATAATAATGAGTCCAATTCTTCAATGCATGAACGTAACATCATCATCATCAGCCTCTATCCGTCCGCCGCTGAACATAGGCCTCCCTCAATGAACATAGCAACAAACAACAAACATTTATAAATTAAAGACGTCGACTCAAAAACAGACGAACGCAATTTAGGTTTAGTGATTTTTAATACATTTTATATTTACTTTGACAGGTACAAATTGGGCTACCCATTACTGGAAAATACCGAGACCCGGAATCTGATCAATATTACAACAACAATGACGTAAGTTATAGTAAAAGTATTTACATGTTTTTAATGTTTAATATTTTTTACTTTATTGTTTTGTTTTTGCGATTTACTTATATTTTTATTGCTCGCAGCTGCAAAATATAATCAATTAATTGTAATTTAGAAACGCGAAAATTAAAATATTGTTTTTTTCTGGATTTTTATAATATTATGGACCTACTGTGTCAGCTTTGTGTACTGTATGACTAACGTATTATGTTTTACTACATAGACTAAAAATACAAATTTATATTATATGTAGTATTTTATTTATATTATATGTAGTATGACAACAAAAGCATTACATATGCTAGGCTCTATGTTAAATTTTTGTCTTTATATTAAATTGTATGCCCGATAGACCACAATCGCCTTTCCTATAATAGCAAGAATTATTTTATCACAGTCTTGTAAAATTTTATTTAGAATATATAAAAGTGTTAATTAATAAATTCAACTTTAAGTATTAATTGTATTTAATACCAACGATAAGCTTTAATATGGTTTTTAGGGTGCAAAAATATTATTGGCTTCGCATTTTGATCTTGAGTACGTATTGGGACACAAAATTGCCTTTCTGTGCACTGCGAAAGGCACACCCCGACCACACATTACCTGGTTCAAGGACGGCGTAGAAATATTCGCACACCACTATTTACACGTAAGATATATATTTTATACTTGCTTCATCGGAACACATATGACAAATGTATGGAATTTGCAAACATAAAGCTAGCTACTTTGCAATGCAATAACAAAAAAACTATAATTCTTAAACGTCTAAGGCCTAAGCTGATTTCAAGAAACATGTCTACTATTAACGAAACGTTTACAAAAAATGAATGAGCCACCACTAGAAAACTTGCTTTTGAATAAAATTGCATCCAAATCTATTCACTCGTTATATTATGTCTAAATAGCCTTCAAACTTATGACAAAAACAAATAAGTTCAGTGTCCATTATGGCATGCTAATATTGATGATAATAAATAATTAATGATGATGACGATTCAATATTAATGATATTGATCGTGACAATGATATCATTACAGATCCACGAATGGCTGATCGACGATGATCGCGTGAAGTCCAAGATAGAGATCGATCCCGCTACCCAAATGGACGCCGGCGTCTACGAGTGCACCGCTGACAACATGTACTCCATAGACAGGAGGTCCTTTAAAACTGACTTTTCCATTGCCTTCGATTGAAATGCTACTTTTATTCAAGAAAATGTAATAAAAATTTGAAAAAAAAAAGTTTTTATTTTCGGCGTTTGATTTATCCTGAATGAAATAAAACATCCAACTGCATTGGTTAAAGTTGGATGCGAGTAGCAAAGGATCGGTCATGGCATTTATTGAGAGAGGCCTTCTAGCAGAAAAGTATGGAACATTGACATGGACATTTGGAAGCTGAATAATAATGACATATGTATATAATGGTCTGATGCATTTATTATATCGTACACGAGTATCTATCATTGATATTATGGAATAATTAACCCCCAAATACTCAAACGAATCTCAATTGTAAGACGTACTTAAACTCATGCTACGACGTGTCAGATTCAAAGAAAAAAAGAGGGACAACACGAGTTTAAGTACGTCTTAAATTTGAGATTCGTTTGATATATATATATATATATATATATATATATATCAAACAATATTAATATACTTTGTATAACAGAACATTGTTTACCAAAACAAGAAATTATGTTTAACTTCAGCAATCACCAGGTTGTGAGTACGTTCAGCAGAGAAAAATCAATAAGAGGTGGTTCTCTAATATTAATAAATAAATGGATAAAATATAAAGAAAGAAAACATATTGTAAGTCTCTCTGTTGAGCGTACTACTGAGATAGCCTGTGTGGAACTTGAGCGCCTTATTATTGTGTGTGTGTACAGACCCCCAAGTGGATTGTATGACATATTTGAAGAGATCATGGAAGAAGTACTGACAAAAGTATGTAGATCTTAATATTAACTTGCTAGAAAATAATTTCACTACTATCAAATTCCTTTCATTGTTGAAATCTTATAGCCTCAAAAATCTATTCATGGAGCCCACTAGAATAACATGCTCAACGGCTACATGCATAGATAATATATTTTGTAATGTAATTCACCATAGCAAATCAATAATAAATAACCTGAGTTCAGATCATTGTGGATTACAAGCATCCTTTGAGTTGACTTTAAAAAATATCAGTAATGGAAAAGTAATGTTTGTTCCTATGACTACAAAACGTATTGAGAACTTTAGGTGTAATATTACAACTAAACTATTACAAATAGACTATAATAAAGATCCTAACAAGTTATTTAGTAAATTATAGAAAAAATATATTATAGAAATAATTGCACCTATCTTAGCGGTAATTTTCAATGATTGTATTGAATGTGGTGTATTTCCTGATTTAATGAAGCATAGTAAAATTCTACCACTTTTTAAATCTGGTGTCACATCTGACCCCTCAAACTTTAGACCGATTTCAGTACTCCCAACACTTAGTAAAATTTTTGAAAAGATCATTCTTAATCAAATTTTAGTTTTTTTTAACAAGCATCAGTTGCTCCATAGTCAGCAGTATGGATTTACTAAAGGGCGATCTACAACTGATGCTGGAGTTCACCTACTGAAACATATTTATACAGCCTGGGATGAATCGCAGGATGCCTTAGGTGTATTTTGTGATTTGTCCAAGGCTTTTGATTGTGTTCAACACGCAACATTGATCAGGAAATTACATCACTATGGTATCAGGGGCACAGAACTTAAACTATTAGCATCTTACTTAAATAACAGAACACAAAAGGTAATTGTAAATAATAAAAGTTCCTCTGGTACCAACATAAAAATGGGGGTGCCTCAAGGTTCCATTCTGGGTCCGTTTCTCTTCCTCGTTTACATAAATGACCTACCTTTTCTCATGAAGGATAAGCATGAAATAGTATTGTTTGCCGATGATACTTCTTTAATATTTAAAATTAAGCGACAAAAATGATTTCTGACGAAGTAAACGATGCTCTTTCAAAGATGGTACATTGGTTTAGTGTCAATAATTTGTTACTTAACTGCAATAAAACTAAATTGATTAGATTTACACTACCTAATGTTAAGCAAGTACAAACCAATGTAACATTAAGTGGGGAGATAATGGACTTGGTGAATTCAACTACCTTTCTTGGCATTACCTTAGATGCCAATCTCCAATGGGCGCCCCATATAGCTACCTTATCGAGTAGACTCAGTTCTGCAGTTTTTGCGATTAGAAAAATCAGGTCAATTACGGATGTTAATACGGCTAGACTAGTATATTATGCGTATATCCACAGTCTTATGTCCTACGGCATTTTGCTTTGGGGAGGGGACATGCCGCTGATGTCAATACAATTTTCATACTGCAGAAGCGGGCTATACGGGCTATCTACTGTCTGGGTCCCAGAATATCATTAAGAGAGAAATTTAAAGAAATAGACATTTTGACTGTAGCATCTCAATACATTTTTGTAAACGTGATGTATGTTCGCAAAAATATAAATGAATTTGTAAAAAAATGCGATAATCACAATAAAAATACAAGGAACAAACATAAACTTGTTGTGCCATATTTTAGGCTACATAAGGTCAGTAATTCTTTTATGGGTCAATGTATACGCTTCTACAATAGGATCCCAGAAAACGTTCAAAGCCTATCGATAAATAAATTTAAAAAAACTGTTAAAGAACGTTTGTGTGGTAAAGGATACTACAAAATAAAAGAATTTATTGAAGATACCACACCTTGGGAATAAGGCGTTTCCTACATGGCTTCTATGTATAATTATATCATATTATGTACCTATATTGTATAATATTGAAAAGATTAGTTTCACTGAGTTTGTTTCGCCGGTTCTTCTCAGTGGACTAGTTTTGGAACCGGTAGTAGAGTCATTTGACGTTCAATAAGCTACTTTGACGTACAACATTGAATAAAAATATTTTTATTTTATTTTATTTATTTATTTATTTATTATTAATTTGTATTGATGAGAACTTTACACCTAGATGGGTTGTGACTATCATTAGTGGTCTGATGATGAAGACGAAGGGAACTTCTCAACAGTTTACAGTAGCTACCTTGTGTTTGGACTTTTAATTTATAAAAAAAAAACAAATTATACTGATGAAAACTTTGCACCCATATGGGTGATACGTGCCATTACAGGTCTGATGATGGAGACCATTGACAGCCGAGGGAACTCCTCGACGATTTACAGCTTTTGTTGGATTATTACTTGTGGATGTAAAATGAACAAAAACAGTTATAAGGTTATAAAATATAACAGATTTGGAAGCGCATTATAGTATTTCGAAGTCAATAATAAATAATCGTAATATCTATTTTAATTTGATGATATTCTATACCTATATAACGGAATTCTTTGGCACCAGATCTGCTGTGATTGCTTTCAATTACATGTATACTTTTTTACACAATTCCATTTTTTTTTTCATTGGTTGTGTATTGATATTATAAAGCCTTTTTCATTAAAACGGCCCTGACTAATATAAGCTGAACACGTTTAACATTACGGAATCACTAAAAATAAGGAATAAAAAATAAACAAAAATTAAAAGCGATATATTATACTGCCTACTCATCGTGCCAGTCCTGGGTGAACTCTTTTTGGAACTGTGATTGTTCTCACTAAGAAACCATAACTAACGACCCACGATATTGGTGTACTTTCACCCCTACCGCATGTTGTATAATACCCTCCTTTTCCTTATCTCCAATGGGCCACCGGAAACTCACAAACCGCATTCTGTCACTTGACGCCGGTGTTATGTGAGTGAGATGTACCACCCCGGTCAAGCCGGCCCAATTCGGCTGCAAAGCAGCATGGCACTATATCTACAGTTCCAAAACCATCCAGGATGGCGCTAGTGTAAATAATGGATTCTGTATAAAGTTTTGACAAATTGAGATCCGATAATTTATTATATAATATAACAAATTATAAAATAAATATATTTATTATAAAAATAAATTTCAGAATCCTTCCCACATTTACACTGAGACCTTGCTTATTACAAAACATAATGGTCCTATGTCAACGAAAAGTACAATAGCGCTACACCCTACCCTGTACCTAAGATTTTTGATAACATACAGATAGATAAATAGCTCGACAGGCAAATAAATATCATTACTAATAATATATGAACATACAACTTACAAGATATTACGGAAGACGATATCCATATAGTCTGAGGAGCGCGCGTAGAATCCCGCCGTGTTGATGGCGCCCCAGAAGTTGGACCAAGCCTGTCCCGGCCGGGCCAACATGGGCGCGACTATATCGTAGCCGGTGGTCATCAAGTACTTGAGGGTGTAACTCTCAACTCGGGACACACTGTCGATGGAGAACAGATAGTCGCAAGCGCTGCTTACACATCTGTCCCTGTAACATAGAAATATTATATGTAGAGCTTAAATTACACTTATATTTCCCACTCGAAACCAGGAGAGGAAGCCATAGTGTTGTGTACCAATAGAAGAGTTCACACATACTCAAAGACAATCAGGCATTTTTATGATAGTTGGACAGGCAAACGGGCTGACGAGCCGCTATTGTAAGTGGTCACCGTCGCCCATGAACATTAACAAGTTCACCTAGGGCCAGGCAACTCATTCGTGTTTCTCCTATCCCTTCTTTTCTGAAGTACAGCTGAGTTGTTTCATGGAGAAATGAGTATAATGGTGGTGCCCTTGCAGACTAGAGTGGAGCACAAGCACTCCCACCGTCAAAATATGTCATCTTTATTATGTATTTGGTATAGCCTGATCAGAAATATATAAACCCTGCGTGGTGTCGCCACTGTATCTTTTATACGGTTTCATAGTATAGTCCATACATAAATTAGTTCCGAAATTTTCCGCAATATGGCGAGGGTTTTTACTTTTCTGGTCAGGCTATATTTTATTTATTACATATTTTGGATGCAGCCTGTCACAGCCAAACTCTTCGTGGCAATGTCCACTATACCTACCAGGGGTTCGTAAACTTTTTGCACGGACCACTTACAATAACCACCCAGACCTATAAATATTTGATAATCTATATCGAAAGCCACTTTAGGATATCCCTATTCCTTTTTCTGCTCAATAAACAAGGATACGATTGAACATTAGTAATTTTTGTTCATTGATGTTCTAAGTAACTAAAGAATTGTCGGAGTTTATGCCATAATAATCTTTGTTATGAATATTTATAATAAATTTATTTTCCTCGCATCTCTTGTACCCCCAAAAACGGGGTTTTGAGGGCATGTGGCGGACAAACCCCTGAGGGTTACATGGACTATAGTTTAAGAAACCCTCAACTAGACCCCTTACTTAATAGTATAGCAAGTTTGAACTCACTTAGCAATGGTTCTCGCTTCAGACTCCGATATAAAATCATCTGGTTTGATCCGTTTGGCCGTGGCGTATTCTTTGCCGTGGGCTTTGTAAAACGCCTCCACTTCCTCTTCGTGATATTCCACGTTGTTGCGCAGTATAAGATGGATCTTGTTCTTCGGATAGTCTATGTCTAGGAGTTTCTCGAAAAAGTCTTCCATGAAAGGTGTGGCTTGCTCGATGAACACCGCGATTGTGACGATTGGAAGGTTATCATCCTTCAAAGAAATAATACATTTAATATTTTTAATTAACATTTCACTATAAGTTGGATATTTGCCACTTTGTAAATAAAGGCATTCGTAGACAATGCCGAAATATCGAGCACCGCGAAATAAATGAAAAACATGGTAAATATCTTATTATTACAATACATTTCTTACACAAGGTATGATTTTGTGCATAACCCATACTTTCAAAAAAAATTGTTAATAAAAAAAATACTGTGTGTATTTATATAAACAGTAAAAAATATTAATATTATTAGTATAGTTTTTTTTTCCTTGTTTCCTTAGGTTTCTAAAAATGCGCTCTTTAGTCTGTATTCGAACGACTCAAGAAACTTAACAACTACACACGGACAAAATAAAGTATCACCCAAAATCACTTCAAGTTAACTAGTCTGTGCTAAGTTCGTAGGAACTTGTGTTACTTATATAAATACATATATAATTAACACAAGTACACGTCCATGGCCCGGTGCAAACAGACGTTTTTTACATCATGCAAATTATCTGCGAGATTGGAACCCGCGACCGCTGCGTAGTGTTGCCTCGTCTTATCTAGGCGTCGCAAGAATTATAAAGATACCTTTAATTCGATTCTCTTCTCCTCGCACATAGCGCAGCCGCTCTTGATGGACCAAGCCTGTGCCAGATAGTTGGAGAGATGGTTGAGGGTCAACTTGGAGGGTCCGTTCCCATGGACGATCAACGGACGCTCCTTGGTCACTGTGTTCTCAATGTACGGCCACTCCTCTGTCGTGTTAGCTTTCAATTGCACATCGGCTACAAAATAAAAAATGTATGTTTTTTTTATTTTAGGCGGATAGGCAAACTGGCAAACGTGCCACCTGATGGTAAGTGGTCGACGTCGCCATGAACATAAACTAGTTTACCTGAAACGAGCCCAATCAACTCATCTATGTGTTGCCTATCCTGAGACATAAGATGTTAAGTCTCGGTGCCAGTAATTTCACTGCCTGTCTTGCCCTTCTCTCCGAAACACAGCAAAGCTGTTTCACGGGAGAAACAAGCAAGATGGTGGTATCCATGCAGCCGGGAGCGCGGCACAGTGCTTCCCTCCCACCGGTAAATGTATCTTTTGTTATAGTGAATTTTATTATATAAGGATATTATGTTAACGCGAATTTCGATTATTATAATGAAACAACTTGTTAAAGACTTTTTTTTAGCCGAATTTCATTATAATAAATAAACTTTTGCGGGTTTTATCGCGGTTTATCAAGGTTTACATGCCCATATCGGATACTTTGTAGCAATGTTTTCCCGTTTATACAAATCATTATAATTTAGTTTATCAGCATAAATACTTACACAAAGCGCCATTTAAATTCTGGAATATTGAAGAGTTATGATCTAAAACAATTCTCAACGACTCCCGCATGTCTTTGTCCAAAAATATTTTCGTGTAGAAAAGTTGGTCGTCGTCTTTATCGTTGATGGGTTTATAGTTCACAATCTTAATCAGCTCGGGCAAATAACCTGAAATAGGAAAAATCATTAAGCAACTATACAGATGACACACAAATAAAATATATTTAGTGCATGGAGAAATCCCAATAGATGATGTCGATGACAGAAATGGATGAAGCCATTATGTTTCCAAATACCGATACCTGTAGGGCTAGCATGCGCGCACGACAAAATTTTGTCTACGCCTTTTCTCGTATTATTTCATATAAGTAATACGAGAAAAGGAGTAGACAAAATTTTGTCGTGCGCGCATGCTAGCCCTACTGGACATCCCTAATTTGTGTTTATCCCGTCATATTTGACGCGGATCTAAATATAATCAAAGCGTCGATACATTACAGTATTTTTAAATTACTAGGTATAGACTGTATCTTGATTGACCCCAAAAAATACTTTCGATCGCTATCCTTCGTTATCTATTGCGATTAAGGGCCTCTTCTCCCAAAACTATAGGTATTTAACGCACCGAATCGCTTTGCACTTGCGTTGCGCGGGAGATGTCTTTATATGAACTCCGGTGACCTACCACGGCCGGCAAGCACGCCACAGTATACGAATATGCAGTAGATTGACTATGCTAAAAATAGCGCCAATTCCAATCTCATACAAAAAACCAAATGTACTAAGTGAAATGCCCCTGATTCTCCCTGATCTTATTCTCAGGGCCTCCTCTTTGTTATTATTATTATTATTTTGTAACATACTTTATGTAATACGCTTTATTGAAGTAATATAAATAATCCGAATAATTACAGATATATGTTTGATTCTCTTATCATTTTAGCAGATGCGTTAATTTACCCTTTTTTTCTACTCGATATATCATAATTATCGTTCGTGAGGAGTAAACTCCAATCGTGCGTCGGAGCTGACACGCATACACTTTTTTTTAATAGATAGAGTGATTCAAGAGGAAAGTTTATATGTATAATAACATCCATTAAATAGTGGAGAAATACTGTTATTTTTGAGGTTTCTAATATGATGTCATAAATAAACACATTTTTTGCACTTACATTGCAAACGCTGGATGAACCCTAACAGATAGATCAAAATAATGTACTACATTATTGTACACCTTAGAAAGATCTACAAAAAAGTCCGCGATGGCATATGTGTGTCTCTTAAGAATAACATACTATATCAATTTTAATACTTAAAAAATGGGCAATTATAAAACGGTAGTTGGAAAGCTATTTACACAAATGTGGTATTAATCCTTATCATTTTAAATATGTTAGTTACCCACTAAAACCCGGCGAGTGCCACCGATGCCGCCTTTGGTGAGGTGCCCTGGATCTGTTAAGCAACAGCGCTCGCCCCTTATCCCCCCGCTCTATTGTCTCCACTGTTTTTGGGGTACAAAGAGCAGCTCCCTCGGTTCAACGTGCTTCGCCCAAGGTGCTAGGTTCACCTTAAGCTTACGAACCCAACCGCCACGACAAGGCTTGAACCTTGGTGGGACACTTGAATCTTGATGCATATAATATATTAAAAAATTATATGTTATTAATTTATATTTAACCATACATTTACATTCATACTCGGTGTATTCATAAACTATAACATTCTTCCATATTCGAATAATGTATTTCAAAACAACGCTTCATTTCAATTCAAATTTAAATAAAGAACGCTTCGAGAAGCTTCGATGGTTCCATGAAATGACGATTGACGATAGTAGATACAAATTACAATCTGAACGTGTGGATGTGACGACCCGTGGATGTGACGACCCGTGGCTACGCTGATTAAACGATGCTCCCGATTCATGTGATTGACTGAACACACTTTTTCAACACTCTATCAGTTTTATTAACAAACAAAACAATAAAATACTTCCATCTCGTCCACTTGGCTCTTTAATATTATATGCAAACTTTTATCGTGTAGCACACGCGGCTTAGGTGGACTTTTAATAATTAAGAAACCATATTGTGTCCATTTTGAGTCGGATCGGCCGTGATAGCATACATCCAACAATGGAAAAAGGATGAAAATGATGATGATGGCCTTTTTAAAATATATTCCATTTATGAAAATTTCCCCTTGTCGAAATAGGATTAGTAGTTTAGGCCTCAGATGAAGTAAAAAAAGGTAGATGACGCACGGCCTTAGCTAATACTGAAGCCACAAAACTAAGCTCCTTCATGTAAATACACGCGCTCACGCACACAGATACACCAAAACTAAGCTCATTTTTGTTAGTATCTTACGAGTCGTCGTGCAGTAAGTTTGCCAAAAAAAATACCGTTCTGTGTAATTAAATGGAGTAAAAACAATACAAAAGTGACCAAAGAGTCTAAAGAAATATCGTTTCACACATAAATAAACACAAGACTATATTCTTTTAAGATATTTTAACACTATTTTGAGGTTAATCAACATAAATAATATTATTGTCCCGAAATGACGTATCGGGAGAGTGTTGCCAGAAGTTAGTATTTCTAATAGCCCAATAGTGGGTAAGTCAATTGCAGGCAAAGCCATTGTATTTTTTTTGGGACTCACGTATCCACAGCAGGACTATGTATTTAATTATTTATAAATTCAAAGATTTACCATTTAATAAATTAAAAAAAATGTAACAGTGTGGCTTGCAGAGAAATGTTTTTATAATTTAAATGTTTTTTTTAATGGAAAACGACATATTATGTATTTAATTTAAATTGTGTATTGATAAAATGTGACTTTCTAATTACTATTATAATCAATTATTTTGAAACTGTTATTCTCTGACAATGATTTTAAGGACATGTTGTATTTATCAAGTTTATTTAATTGTAACTATTTTTTCCTGTTAATTTATACTAATTGTTTATTTATGTAAAGTTTTATTTTTACACACCATGTTATGGTAGAATGTATAGAACTTGTTTTTTTTAATATCACCTATGTATTTACTACATTCATGGGAATAAATAAATAAATAAAACAATTGTGTCAATAACATATCTATTGAGACAGTTTATAAAGTGATCCTACACGCCTCCTACATATTCGTAATATTATTGTATTTTATAAAAATATTCACTGTCGCATTCACTTATTACCTATTTTTATTAATATACAATTTTAAGGGATATTTTAAAAAATGGCAACCTTTCATTCACTCACACATACTTAAAAAAGTGGCTTCACTTTCTTGTTCCAAGTGCGCTATCTACCTTTTTTTACTTCATCTGAGGTTTAGGCGTAAATAGACAGATCGACTTACAAATTATACCTAATTTCGCTATATTATGCTAAAAATCAGTAGTTTCCTCAGTTTATAAACAACAAATTGTAAGGAACAGAACATATTTTGTCCACGATATATCTTAAAACCAGATAAAAATGACTTACCAATAAATCCACCAGAATTCAAATATGGATTGGAAGCTTCTGGATCTGGATACTGTGTGGCGAGCTTGGGTTCCGGCCAGCAGAAGGGTTCCGCGCTGAACACCACACGGGCGTCAAACTTTTTAAATTTCTCCACTATCTTATCCAGTTCCGCCAGGAAGATGACGTCATAGCTGAAAAAAGTTTATCTTGTAACATCCGCAATACCTATATAATATCTAGCCTCTACATAATCTGTAGAAGTTTTTTTTGCTCTTTATATGAATGCGGTTGCAGTTGCTGTTTTGATGAATGAGGTTGTTCTTCGATCCGACATAGGCTACATTTTAACCGACTTTATAAAGAAGGGATAAATTTTTTCGTAGTCGGTCAAAGCTAAGAACACTTGTTAGATAATGATGTCAAGTGACTCTCTAAGAAACAATTGTAACAGATTATGTCATCATAATATAAAAAAAATTAAATGCAATTCTAAACTTTAAGGTCCATATTCAAAAGCAATCGTTGCTAAATAATTTGACACTGTTCTAAGTGGTAAATGATTGATGTATACTGACAACTGACTAACTATAAAAATAACGATGGTTTAAATTAATATTGGCCCCGGTTCAATGTACTAAAGGAATCAAACTATTAGATACATGTACTTGCTCCAGGCCTCGTCTGAACGTAGACGAAGTAGCGCCATGCTGCTTTGCAACTGAATGAGCCGGCGCGCCCGGGAAGTATATTGCTCTCACATAACACCGACGTAAAATGACGGCATTGTCGTCTGGTTTCGTTCTGTTTGTGAGAGACCCGGTGGTCCATCCGCAGAGATCGTGATATTTGGTGACTTCAACGCCTATCACACCTACTGGCTCGGCTCGCGTACAACCGATCATCTGTTTACGACTTTGCCTCAGCATATTATGATGTGATACAGTTTGTAGTTCCTTCCTCGTTGGACCTTCTGCTGACCTCTCATCCGGACAGTCCGTGGACGCTCCACTTAGGTCGTCGGACCAGGGTCTGGTCCGGAGTTCTGTGCCAGTTACACGCCCATCACGACCTAGTTTTGGTGGCTGCCGTCGCGTTTGGAACTATAGGTCAACTGATTAGGATGAGATGCGGTCCTTCTTTGCATCCAACCCATGGGGGTGATTTGCTTCTCGCTGGATGATCCAGAAATCAATGCCGATTATGTTGCTGAGGTGGTGCTGTAAGCCATGGAACTTTTCATTCCAAGCTCTTCACGGCGATCCCTCGGTGAGATACTTCAATGCCGATAATAATTTTTCAACAGAGCTCTGTGCGCAAAGCCATTTCGCTGGACATCCATAAGTCAAGTGGGTCTGAGGGCAACTTGTGATCCTGAGTTGGCATCCGTCCTTACGCGTCTTTTCCGCCACTCTTATTACACAGCTTTAGTGCACCCGATCCCAGATCAGTCCAGCTATAGATCAATAGCTATAGCTTTCTTGTTCTCAAAGATTATGGAACCCATAATTAACTCCCAGCTCCAGCGGTATTTAGAGGAGCACCAACTAATTAGCTATCGCTAATATGGACGCCTTTCAACGGAATCGCTCAGCTGGTGATCTTCTAATATTCCTAACACAGCGATGGGCGGAGGCAGGATTGAGAAAGGGTGAAGCGCTGGCGCCTGGCGGTTAGTTTAGACATAGCGAAAGCCTTTGATCGGGTGTTGCTTAAGGCACTACTACCGAAGCTACCATCCTATGAACTTCTCGAGAAATTATGTAAGTGGATCACCAGTTTTTTTGAAAACAGAACATCAAGGTCGTTATCGACGATGCATGATTGGACCGCAAGTCTGTTCATGCTGGTGTTCCGCAAGGCCGTGTAATATCTCCTAATTAGGTTTTTCTGCATATCAATGATATGATGCAAACTAGCGAAATTCATTATTACGCAGACGATTTATACGGGCCGTCCCAATATAATTCTCGGGAACAAGTCGATGAGTGTCGGGACAAACTTGTGTCTGAAATAGAGTCTCTGTTAGACAAAGTATCGTAATGGAGGCGACTTAACCCTAAATCTTAAATTTAACCCCAACAAGACACTAGTTTGCGCGTTTAGCGCTAAAAAATCACCACTCGTCGTTCCTCTACAATTTGAAGGCACTTCCCTAACCGCCTCAGCCAGAATCGGGATGCTAGGCGTTGACATATCGTCAATCGCCGTTGCCAGTATTAAAGTACTTAGCGTCGACATATAGGGCAATGCGCAATTTCATTCTCATTAGGAAGGAAAGACAAACTAGCCCGTAAGAAACTCGGTATGCTCAGTAGGGCGAAGCAGTATTTCATGCCTTTCCACCGCCTACGATTATGCAACGCGCAGGTCCAGCCCCACATGGAATACTTTGTTTTTTTTTCTTTAACGCCGGGAAATGTTGAGGCATCCCGCGGGGGAGTGGTCCCAGGCGTATATGTGAGACTCGCTGCGACCTGCACTCCGCGTGGTAAGTCGGACGGAGCTCTACCAGTAAAACCCGGAGAGTGCCAACATGCCGCCTTTGGTGAGGTACCCCGGATCTAATGAGCATACAGGGCAGCTCGACGGCTAGTCAGTCCCTACCGTAGTACTAGTAGACCGAGCCACCTCAATAGAGGGGTTGTCCCACACCACAGAACAACCCCACCCAACGTCGGGACAGTACAATGGGGTGAGGTTCCCATCCTCGCCTCTTGTCCCTATAGTCATAGATACCTATTTGATCTCAACTCGTATCAACATATGAAATAAGTTATATAGCTGTTCATATGTCAAGAATGGATCACATTACATACTTGCTACTGCCATTCCTGAGAATGCCACGTATGTAACTAAATATGTATTACTAGCAGCGCCCTGCAGTTTAACCCGCGTACTTCCCATTCTCGTGGGAGTACAGGTATAAATTATAGCATAAATGTTATTCTGATGTTAAATGATGTTTTTCGGTGAAAGAGTAACAAACATACATTCGTACATTCTTACAGACTTTCGCGTATATAATATTAGTAGGATGGAAAAATATGTCGCTAGTCTAATAAGCTTGCTTGTATATGAGATCTTGGACTTGGCTTGGCTGGAAACTATCGTGTAGTGATGAGCATAATTGGTCTTGCGAAAAAGCAACATCAGTGCGCTTTACCGCGCTCGAGCACCACCATCTTGTTTCCCCCATCAAAAAGCTTTGCTGTGTTTCGCGAAAGCAGGACAGGCAGAGTAATTAATTACTGGCACCGAGACTTAACATCTTGTCTCGGGAGCAACACACAAATGAGTTGTCTGGGCTAGTTCCAGGTAAACTAGTGTATGTTCATGTGCGACGTCGACCTTACCATCAGGTGGCACGTCTGCCAGTTTGCCTATCCAACTCACATAAAAAAGAACAAATCCAAGACCGAAAGCATTATCTAATAACAAGACCAATACCAAGATTGTTCTTGTCTTATTCTTCCTTTGCTCATCTACCATTGTGTAGTCAAATACTTGTTTAATCGACACTATTTTATATAGACGTGCAAGTAAATCTGTCAGTTACTTTTTTTTTTATATTTCACACCACGTCAATCTGGACCCGTGGTAAGTTCTCGAAGAACTTGTGTTACGGGTACCAGACAACGGAAATATATTTAATACTTGTATACTATACATATATATTATTTAAGATTTTTACTATATAATACACAATATATTTAATTCACATCCATAACCCAGGAACACAGAAAATATTTTTGTTCCCTGGAGGGATTCGAACCCGCAACCTCCGGCTTGAGCGCCAATGCGCTTACCACTGAGCCACAGAGGTCGTCTAACCGCGCCTTACCGTATGTGTACATAGTATATTAAATATTTGTTTAATATTTCCCCTAAAAATCGTAATTTGCTTCCCAAATTAAACTTTAGCGTCGATATTCTCTGTATTTTTAGCCGTAGCAACAATATTTATTAAGGATCATAAAAGGAATATGGTTTTATTAAATCTTGAACCAGAAAAATATTGAATTTATTGCTTATATTATATTATCTATGGAAAACCCGCCAAATAAATGTTTATTCGCAGCCTACATTACTACGTTAAAGAGTTATCTTTAACAAAAATATGCTCTGCAATTTTCAACCTTATTCCACGTTACGTAAATGTAACATTATAGTTCCCGGCCATACGCGCAGATATGCGACTTTGTGAGTAAAATGGGGGGAAACTACGCTTTTAAATCGTAGTCATTCCGGGCCCTAATTTCCCATCATTTAGGTACTTTTAAGGATGGCTTGATTATACATTTCAAAAAAAATATATACCTAGATACAAATCACAATTCCATATGCTTTATGGTGGTTGTTCGCATTGCGGCTGAATATTGTGATGATGATGACTGCAATTTATAAAAGTTCCGCTAGATATAGGTCAAATATATGAGTTGCAAAAATTGACTGTAATTTTCTATAGGATATGAAAAATATACTAGTGTTCTCACACTAAAGTAATTAATAACTAAATTTCCCAGAAAAGATTCTCACCAATTTAAGTGTCCGGAGTAATTTATGAATTATTTGAGCAACCACTGACTAACAATAAAATTACAAATATATGTTATTTCTTAATTTGCTGTAAGCAGTACACAGTGATTTAATAAACAACTTTAAAAAATTAAAATATACTCTATTCTAAGGTAAGCAACATTATATTCTTATAGTTACCAAAAAAATCATAAACTGTAATGATAAATGATACAGTAACATTATACCAATAAAAATTTAAATTATTAAGATAACAAATACTTTAAGATCAGTAACCTATGTCCTCCCAAATGATGATAACGGATAGATAGCCATTATCACTAACTAAAATGTGAACTATTTTTTTTAACTATACCACTTGCCAATAGACTATTATTATTTGGCAAACATTTTAATAAATTTAAATTTAGTAACATAAGTGTTTGATAATAATCTTTTAGATTTAATATGTTAAGAAATATGCAAACTGTAGAATATCCATCTAACAGTATAACAAAATATTTTAATAACTAGGTATTATCAGTATATTTTTCAAATATGTAATGCACAGCGAAAATATCACTATCAATTGTTTTTTTTTATATATCTTTATATATCCGTTCAGTGACGTTATGTGAGTATGTCACTGAACTCTGATGTGAAAATTTGATGCACTACAAAATATTTTGTCTGTTGGGTATGCTAGTAGATATATCATCTAAATCCATCTATACTTCATCTTACTATTACTTATCAAGTATAGATATTTCAATAATACTTGTTTATCGGTACTTATAAAAAGTAGTCTATAGAGATAATATTATTACTTACAATTCACTTAATTCACTTAATTTATTGTATAAAGTATAGCTTTGCTTTGACTTGCTAGCGATATGATCTTAAAATGCATCTTTTATGTATAAAATGATATTAATGTTTACAGCATTAAGTGATAGAATTTCATGTATTATATACCTAGTATTGTACCAACTAGCAATACAAGATTTATTTCTGTTAAAAGACATTTTTTACTTTTACATATTATTTCATAGTGAACTGCTACTGCAAGAGATGTACTGCTCGGGATAAGCCTTTCTCGATTAACACTAAAACACTTCTTATTAGATTCAACCTGGACTGTATATGTTATACTAGCTGTTGCCCGCAGTTTCTCCCGCTTTAACTTACTCAACTTAAGTACTGTTAGTCACAGCGTCATGTTATATATCCTATAGCCTTCCTCGATAAATGGGCTATCTAACACTGAAAGATTTTTTTTTAATCGGAGCAGTAGTTCCTGAGATTAGGGCATTCAAACAAAGAAACAAACTCTTCAGCTTTATATTATTAGTTTAGATTAGCAGTTACTCCAATGCTATAACTCTAACCATAACTTACAGTATGCATATAGTCCTGATATATAATAAATAAACATAAAAAGAAATATATCTCTTACCCATCAGTAAACAAAACTATTTGTTCCTTATCTTCCTTATCCAATTCTTTTAATTTCTCCTTAAGCATAATAACCTTCTGTCCTCCGCCTGGAAACTGCATATCTCCTGCAGTCCATTTTGATCCTCGACCCAACACCTCCACTTCAATTCCATATACTTTAGCCGATCGAAGAAATCTTTCCAACCCATGATTGTCCTCGGTGGCTATTGTTAATACTTTAACACCATCTTAAATAAATGTGACATTTTAGAAATGTGTAGCTAGAGATTAATATCATTCAGGAGCTAGATAAAGTGACTATCAAAAAACAAAGAATTCCTAACATACTTCATTCATAAAATATTATTAAATTTTGCTTGGCATTCCCTAATCTCATGTCTTTGAAATGAAACCCTCGCTGCAAACATATTGAGTATGTAGATAAATTGCTAATTATACATTATCATAAATTAATAAATAATATAATGACATACAACATTAATGTATGTGAAACTACTCTGTGATTATGTTTTGATCTTTGGTGTGAACAATAAAATATTTTTCTTTCTTCTTTCTTTCTTTCAACACGCACAGCTCATGTAACTTTAAGTAAAACAAAATTAAATCATCAATCACTTTCCCCCCTTGAACATGCTAAATTTATGAATTTTGAACCCCAACCTTTAAATAAAAATATACAAGTTTTCTAACATCAGTCGTAACAATTCTTATATCAATTCTTGAAATTATATATTCATGTAATTTAATTTTTCATTTTTATAATAAGACAATGCATGCGAATATTTGCTATTCAAAATTTTATTATACAAACAAACAATTCAGCCGTTAATAAAATAATTTTGCATTGCATTAAAATGTGTATAGAAAATTACAAGTTGCTGTTAATTTAATATATCAATTTGACTTATTTAGCGCCAGTAAAAACTTTTTTACTTACTTGATCCCTCTATGCTTTTCGTAAATATTGTAAAAATACAAAAATACTGTATGAATACTCTCATGATTCGAGATCTATCTGCAAGTGAGTTCAATGTGCTTGTGCCTTGTGCAATGTGCCGGCTGCCGCGATCGACCAACTCATAAAATATGAAAATACGGCTAGAACAGTCGTATCATAAAATGTTTAATATCGTCCCACATAAATGAAACGACTTCCGTGCCCTACTGTATCGATAACTCTACACCACTCTGCACTGAATAATGAATTAAAAACATAGGCGTCATCGCCCACTGGAGACCATTGCTCACAATCAAGCGAGCATAACAAAGTACAAACAAGACAATAGACACAATAATAATTAGATATTGTACATCAACAAAATCAAAATCAAAACAAAATGTAGAATGAAATGATCGACAAAGTATGCTCTCTTTTATTAATGTATGAAAATTGAAATATCTATCTTTTTATAAGTATTAATTGAACATTTATCGCTAGACGCCAGTCGCTCTTTGTATGACGGATCACCGACGACGTATAAAGGACTTGATTCCATATAAAACGTACTTAATAAAATATTAATTAATGATTTATTTATTATTTTTTTATTTATTATTATTTTCATTTAAAGGCATTAGCTACTACGCTATTAGCCATACAAAATACAATATTCGGTCTGTAATACGGAGAAATGGCGGGAAACCCCAAGGAGCGCGGCTTCGCCCCTCTAGCCGCCATCAATCAATTATCATTCTTAATTCCATCCACCCAAGGCAGTCCACCACAATATTCGCCAACCAATCACAATATATAAAGATCAAGTTTTTAAAACAAACACTATAGAAAACCACTCTGAATGGACAAAACACAAAATAACAATTAATTAACGGGAAACCAAAAAAACACAACCGCGCGTCCCGATGCTTCCCGCCATTCCTCCATTGATTATTGATATATTTTGCATTATTTTGTTTTTTGACGCCAAATTGTCAATTGAGGCCAAAGGGCAAAGAAATTGAGGCTTGCGTTCTCATTTTGACAGAAATGAGAAGCATGCTGATTGAGTGAAATGTTAGTGAAATGACTGCAATTCCATTTGGTAGTTAAGGCCAAAGAAGAAGAAGATAATTCTTAACTTAAATAGTACATAATTTAAAAGATCCTCTAAGAACTATTACGAAAAAAACTATACAAGAAAATACCCAACAAAAAAATTGAGATTAAATTAGTTTAATTAGTAGGTCGTCAAAAATAAGTAGTTGTGGCGGACCAATCAGCGCGACAGTACTGAATCGCGCTATCGAAGTTCCACAGCTCGTCGCTATACATACAACAGCTGAATTGATAGCAAGTGGGCTTCGGCCTGACCGAGCATACCATCTTGCTCTGTCGGAGATCTCCCTTTACGCCTTTCACCTATATTTCCCACAAAGTAATCAACAACTAACCCAACCAGCTACAGGGACTGCCGATAGAAGTGAAAACAAAATAATTAAATTCAAATACCAATAATACGGGCTACAACAGATTATGACAACTTATACAATTTAAACGGCGCACAAAATGACCGCATGACATTGACATTTCAGTGTGTTTGACTATTTTTTTTAATAGCCTATTAGATCCCACTGCTGGCAAAAGGCCAGCTCCAACCAGGTCTTATTATAGGCATCCAGATCGTCAAGCCATCGTCACGATTAGTTATGTAAACAAATATTGCATAATTCTTATATGTATAAATAAATCAAACGTCATAGAAACGTCAAATAGCGTCTCATAACGGTGGTAGCGGTATCGCAAATACAGAAATTTTATCTCATTAAAAAATATGCATACCGTACACAAAGAAGTTTTCACTTCAATAATGATCAGTACGTAATAATTTTAGCAGCTTGTTGCTATCATCAAATAGGAAAAAAGGACCATACAATAAAAAAAAACTTGAGAGGTGTCAAGGGACACCCAGATGGAACGAAGTTCCTTTCGATTAATTAGAGCAATTCCTTATTGTTCTTTTTTTTAAAGTTATAATAAATTTTTTTTATTATTAACAAATACACCGTTTGTGTTCCTTGAAAATAAAATAAATAAATAAATAATGTAATATAAACTTAATCAGTAGGCTCAATTTTATTAACGAAAATAGCTTGCTTTCTATGAGAGAGAGAGAGAGAGAGAGAGAAATTAACTTTTTAAGAGAGAGATTAATTAAATAGAATTAACATAAAACTTTAAATACCGTCCAAATATACTACCGAATCAATATTAGACGTAATATAATCAAAAGTTATGATAACCAAGAGTTATAAGACAAAGTATGTGGATTAAAAGTAATAGTCGAACGCACAGCTTAATACTCACCTTTGTTTTCCTTACAAGAGTCTTCCCCTTCTTTAGTACAATATTGCTCAGATAACGTATTGTCAATACGTATAGCAAAGAAAAGTGCAATAGACCAGCAAATACATTTTAGTGGAAAACATCTATGAGATTTGAGCATCTTGCTTACAAGACGGTCGTAGTACGACTGTAATCAGGCCCATTCGTCATTCGATACTATCAAGTACCGGAAGGTGAACGTAAAGATCAATGTTTTGTAAAAATAACAAATTCACCGTGAAATGAAAGTCGTCTAAAAAATAAAAGTATGTTAGTAAAGTTTACTTCGATAGCCATCGATGTTTTATCATAGACTAATCTTGATTTTAGGTTGACTAATAGGGTCTTAAATAATAACTACAAAGTACAATATACATCTAATAATAATGGAATACTAAGTAGTAACTTGTAATACCTACTAGCAGTATTACAAGTAATTTGTAATACTGCTAGTAGGTACTGTACTGTACTTAGTATTCCATCATTATCATACCATGTTAGATGCGACTACTTCGCGAAGGGTTTGGCCATGGCGGTATTTAATATGACCCAGACGTCAACAGACGTCAACGTATACGGACTTAATGTTGAAAATGATAAAATATTCGCTTCATACTTTTATCATACATAAATAATTATACTTAATCTGTATATGCTAGACTTTTAGAATAAATAAGATAATACCTCTGACCTATTAGATTTCGAAATTAGATGTTAAAAAGAAAAAAAATGTTAAGTTTAAAATGTATATCCGTTTATCAGTGGAGTGTCAATCGATTTTCAAAAATGCAAAAAAATCTGATACTTACATGGAAATATCCGAGTGCGTCAGAAATTTATATTATGTATGCCAAACGTGGGGCTGCACGAATGGGTTAAAAATTGAAAAAAAATATCGAGCATGTCAGATATTTATGGGGGTGGTAAGTATACCCAAGGAAAGTTCGGGATTCTGTTCTGTTCTGTCTAAATCTATTTTAAATAAAAATGTTTTTTTTTTTAATAATTGAACTTTGTCCATGAAAATCCACAGGAATGCATGCAAAGAAAAAAGTCCTATATTAATCTGCCAAGCTCGAGTAAATCTCCTAATCCCCGCTTCGGCTCACCTACTATACTGTATACTATAAATTCACCCACTTCTCTAAAGCAGATGTCTTCCATCTTGATAATCGAAGTTATTTTATTCCTATGCGATCAACAATAGGTAAGTACATCTTAGTGCTATTAATTAAAGAAAACTGATCTAATTACAAACTACTATTATCTTAATTCATAAACTTAAATATATCACCCATATACACAAACGAGATTCCCGGCAATCGTCCTTAGATACTTTGTACTGTGCTATGGAAAGTAATCCATGCGTTGTCTATATCAAATGGTAGGCCAGTGTCAGACGCGCGGCTTAATGCGTTCCCCCACTGTTGATCGGCGATTTTGGCGAGATGGATGGTTTAATTTTACTTGGATAGGCAAACGAGCATACGAGTCACTTTTAGGTCACGTGGTCAATGTCAAAAAAAACATCCGGTGTGAGGGATGCGCTGTGCCGCGCTCACGGTTATTTATGTACCACCATCTAGCTTATATACCACCATTTTCCTTGTCAAACAGTTTTACTGTGTTTCGGAGAGAAAGGACAAGATAATCATTGTAATTGCTGGCCCGAGACTTATCATCTTACGTTTGAGGATGATAGGCAACACGAATGAGTTGAATGGGCTCATTCCAGGTAAACTAGTTTATGTTCATGGGCGACGTCGACCACTGACCTACCATCTGGTGGCACGTCTGTCAGTTTGCCTATCCAACTCACAAAAAAAATCTAGGTGAACTACAGCTGCAATATTGTTATAGGTATTATAACACGAAAGTGTTGATGGTTCTTCCAGATTCATTCAATATTATTAACACAAAGAAAAAGCAACGCCAATTCGGTGAAAGTTTAGATGACTCGCTTCAGTGACTATGCCATTTGGATCGGCAATTGTTATAAAATTAACGACGTGACTAGGGTAGATATTTAATCTCTAGAAACTATAAATAATGTCGACAGCGAATGCATTTGAGAATCAATTTACTGACCAACTATAATAACTGGAGGATTTAGTTTTGTAGCATTCAAAAGGCCTGAAGTATGGCTTAACTTCATAAAGTTTTCATTAAGGATGAGCAGCAATATAGCTTTCAGTATTAAACCTAAAAAACGATGCCACCTTTTTCAAATTTACGATCCTTTGTTTCTATGGAATTTACGGTGTAAATATTATATCCCACATATTATTATATCCCATATGAATTCAACTTTGTTCGCCTTGTCATTTCAATATATTCGCCAGTTTTCCGTAATCATTTCCTTAATCATATTCACAAACGCACATGGCAACCACATAGTAATTTAGTTTTGTAGTTATTTTAGTTTATTAAACATTTTATTTCCTCTATAATCATACGGTCATATAGACCGTATATATTAAGTATATACTTAATATATTGCGGTAAAATCATATTTTGACTACATGAAAACGGCAACAAAGGCCTTTTTTTTTATTTAACGCCGGGAAATGCTCTAAGGCATCTCGCGGGGGAGTGGGTCTCCTCACGCGGGTATGTGGGACTCGCTGCGCCCGAAAGCTGGTAAGTGGACGCAGCTCTACCCACCAAAACACGACGAGTGCCACCAATGCCGCCTTTAGTGAGGTGCCCCGGACCTAATAAACAAACAGGGCACCTCGACGGCCAGTCAGTCCCGCAAGGGACCGACGCCACCTCCACAGAGGGGTTGTCCCGGACCACAGAACAACCCCTCCTGACGTCGGGACAGTACAATGGGGTGAAATTTCCATCCTCGCCCCTTGCCCCTTGCTCTTTTGTCCCCTCTTCTTATAAGAGGGGTACAAAGAGCTCCCTTGGCTCAATTAGCTTCGCCTAAGGTGCTGGGCTCACCCAAGGCTACTGAGCTGTAAATTAAAGCAAACAAAATAAGCGTTTAGTAAGTAGTGCTATAAGGTAGAAAGGGAGTAAGAGGTAGAGGTAACGTATAAACGTCTCCTTTTTTCCTATGCTAGTAATGCTCCTCGTGATATGCCAACTAGCAGAGCTGATGTTGCGTAGTCAACGTTGCCTACCGACGTAAAAATGTTCCCGGGAGTAGCCCTTAGCGCTCATAAACTCACACGAGCGTAGTCTAACTTGAGTACCGGTAATTGCACTGCCTGCCCTACCCTTTTTCCAAAATATGTACACAGAATATGTTTGACAGAAAAAATGAGATGGTGACAGAGAAACATGCGACACGAAGTGTTTTTATCTCACGGGTAAAATGCATGTCTCATAACAATACTAAATGTATATTATCATACACAGGCTTGAAACATACAACAAGATGATATCATCATTATTATGGGGACACATTGGTATTTCGATACATTGTTCAATCATCTACCGAAATATAATACTCCGAAGGCGCAGTGGTAAAAGGTCCTCCATTCATATAATTGGTTCGATACCTGTTTGAATACATGAACAGGGATGTACATGTTGTATGTTTAAAAAAATCTGATGTTTGTATGTTTTTTTAATGTTTGTTCGAGCAAAACTCCGTCATTTACCAACAGATTTAAATATTTATTTTCTTGTTTGACAGGTATACCTCCCAAATGAGTGAGAAAGGGCGAACGGCGCATCGCAAGTCTCGGAAATTTAAAGCTTTAGATTAGTATTTAAATATTATACGAGATTTAAAAATTAGTTTGCCAAATAAGTTTCACTTCTGACTATGTGTACTTTGTACGCACGCACATTTTTTATTTGGTATTTTCACACAACTAGAAGGTCGATCTGATGATGCAGTGGAAAAACAGTTAAGGAAATTCCTCAAATAGTTTCACCAGTTACCTTGTATTTGGGCTTGATTGATTTGTATTTCTGAGAACTTTACACCTACATGAGTTGTGACTGTCATTAGGGGTCTGATCATGAAGACGAAGGACAGTTAAGGGAACTCCTCAGTTACTGTAGTTACCTTGTGTTTGGACTTTATTAATTTATATTGATGAGTACTTTGCACCCATATACAGGT
Organism: Helleia helle; assembly: GCA_963853865.1. NCBI lineage: Eukaryota > Metazoa > Arthropoda > Insecta > Lepidoptera > Lycaenidae > Helleia > Helleia helle. The sequence goes on from OY971420.1 coordinate 18,128,445, forward strand.
CTAATGATGGAGACCTTATACCAGGTCTACATTCGAGGAAATTCCTCAAGATTTACAACTGTTACATATAATTGTTGGAATTACTTCATAGGTACGGTTAAATAAGCCAAAATGTCAGTTCGTACAAAAATTGTAGTAGTTGGTGATGTGCAATTTTATTACTTATCGTTGTAAGCGTGCAATGGAGCGTACTATGCTGGGTGTTTACTTGGCAGAAACGAAGACATCGGCCAGATAACTAAAGCTACCTATATTACGCGAAGATTAAGCTCGTTAAAGTGGCAGTGGGCTGGTCACACACTCAGGAGAACCTTGAGATTTACTGTCCAATGGGCCAATAAGTCTCAAGAGTGCAGTCCGCGTTCGAGTAGACGAAGTGTTGGTTGGCCATTAACCAGGTGGGAAGACGATCCCCACCATGGTTCAAACCTTGTCGTGGCGGTGGGGCTCAGTAGCATAAAGTGAACCCAACACCTTGGGTGAAGCAAATTGAGCCGAAGGAGCTGCTCTTTGTAGCACTCTTATAAGAAGACAGGTCAAAAGAGTAGGGGGACAAGGGGCGAGGATGGCATCCCCACCGCGTTGTACTATCCCGACGTTTGAGTGCACCACAGAAAAACCCAGTTCTGTGGTGCGGGATAACCCGTCTGTGGAGGTGGCATCGGTCCCCTGAGGGACTGACAAGCCGTTGAGGTGTCATGTTTTCTCAAAAGATCCGAGGCACATCACCAAGGGCGGCATTGGTGGCACTCGCCGGGTTTTAGTGGATAGAGCTGCGTCCACTTACCAGCTTTTAGGCGCAGCGAGTCCTACATACCCGCCTGGGGAGACCCACTCCCCCGCGGGATGAAAAAAATGTAGATACAGCAACAAATACGACACCTACTACGACACCGACTTCAATAGCAACATTAATGACGTTAGTAGAAGAACAAGTTAATTTTAAGTTGTAGGCACAAAAAAATATAGAAACGCAATTATTAGACACTTGTTAGTTTATTAGCCTTGCATAGTTACTTTACCCAAGAGAATGTAATCACTACGTTTATATACTTCACCTCAGTTTCAATAATGTCAACGTGGTATGAAATGACGTAAGTTTTACAGCATCTTAATACAACTATGATTAAGGCAACCTCTGTACCTAATACTCGTTTTACTTACTAAGATATCTCTAGAAACACTAAACAACCAACATTAAAAAGTGTTCACTAATTATGGGATCGATTTTAAAATCTTTACATCAGTACAATCCACGTACAATCTCATACAAAACTAGCTGTTGCCCGCAGCTTCGCCCGCTTAACTTAGATTTACAGCCGTACGCGGATTGATGATGATTATTATAGCCTAAGTTACTCCCTATAACATCAGCTATCTGCCAGTGAAAGTCTCATCAAAATCGGCCCAGCCGTTTCAGAGCCGGAACAATCAGACAGACAGACAGACAAAAATTGTAAAAAAGGCTATTTTGAAATATGTACCGTGTATAGGTACATCCCTTTTTGTATTTAGTAAAAACTGCATTTAGTAAAAAGCGGTTATTTTAATATTGCAAACAGACACTCCTATTTATTTATCTGTATAGATGTGTAAATCCCCATTTTCTTTAAATGGGCGAAGGCGGAGTTATGACATAAAAAGAATATTATTTCGTAATTAATTACTACCGAGTACCGGCATACAAACATCAACGCGAAAATAGAAAAAAGTTCATCTTATAATCATCATCATCGCCATCAGCACTATACCAAGACGGCGTTTGTCGTCGTCGTCGACGGAGATCGTCTTCGATAACTATATAATTTTAATTTAAAGTTTGAGAATATTATAAAAAATTAATAGGCAAGCAAATGACAACCCTAGGAACGTCATGGATAAGCTAAGCTAAGCAAAGCTAATTATAATTAAATAAAGATAAAAGAAATCCGTGAGAGGTCGTAGTACCTACATTCAAATCCCGCAAAGGCAGATATTTGTATGACATATAGGTATAAATGTACGTTCACAGGTATGGCTAAATATTTTAGCATGTAAGTATGCAATTTTTAAATTCATTTCCAAGAGGAACAGTCCCGATAAGTTTAAAAGGCAATGTTCTAGGGCAGGGGTGGCGAACCTTTTTACATCAACGTGCCATAACATTATGTCTAGAAAGTGTATAACGAAGCATAAAGTTAATATACCTTCATTATCATCATCCTCATCAGCCTCTATCCGTCCACTGCTGAACATAGGCCTCCCTCAATGAACGCCAAGACGGCCGATCCCTTGCTACTCGCATCAATATACCTTATATTAAATTTATGATAACAAAGACACAGCCGCGTGCCATCAAATAATTTTATGATATATAAATATATATATAAAAAAATGATATTATAGTCACTCTGGTTACGTCTGGCTGACCCGGCGCGAGAGCTGTTGACGTCCGCACCAGGCCACAACGGTGTGCCATCCGGCTTTACATATCTACCGAGTATCTACCTACTATCCTTGAACCGGGTTTATAAAACATTACAGGAATATGTTCAGCTTAACATAAGTTATCATTTTTCTATTTATTATTCATATTTCAGCTAACAAAGATCCATTAATTATATGTGAACAAAAGTTTATATTACTACAAAAGTAACAAACAAATTTTTTTTTATTTATTTAAAATACAATTAAAAACGAATATAATATGTTCTAATCGAAAATAATAGTTAAACACCGAGAGAGCAGCTGTAATGCTTCAATGTAACAATATAATGCAATTAAAGTAATTAAATTAGTAGCAGGCTGTTTCTTTAGTTACACAATCTGGAGCAGGTTACGAGGGAACACCTGTCAATATCGCTGACATAAAAAACAACTACCAAAATGCCGAAAGACGATCCTGAAACTGCGGGCCTGAAGAAGGAATTAAATGACCTCATTGCTAAAGCCAAGGTATATTTTTTATTCAAATAACTGCGATTGTTTCAATGCTTGCGTATAAGTAATATTTATATTGATTTGCTTTTATTTATGTAAATAAGGCTTTGGTATTAAATATATTTATTTTTGATGGAATAAGGTCGTTGATAAGACTAATAGCTGCAACGTACTTGTAAAAACTAACTTTAAAATTGTATTTTCAAATCTTGCGATATCCATTATATTTGCTCAACCCATTTTCATGAAACTTTGGACACGTATTAGGTCCTTCAAGCGAAGATAAGGTTTGCAGGTCACATTCGTTTCCATCAAAGGAACTCATAGCAAGGGTCGCAGTTGTCGCATCATCATCATCATCATCAGGTCCTTATGATAATATATTTTTATGATAATGACCGTTGATTTTTGAATCCTGGTGCATAGTAGACTTTGACTTTTTAGGGATGTGGGCAGGGCCTCTCAAAATAGTAAGTAAGGTACCTACGCCAGTAAGAAAGACGCCGCGCGCCTGCACAGTCCATGAAATGACTGCTTTACACTTAAATAGACCTTAATCAACACAACAGTTTTGCGGGACAATTTGTAAAATTGGAATTATGTTGAAAGTTTATAAAATATCTAAAAAAAAACATTTTTGACATTTTCTAATATTTCAAAACTATTTAGGGACCAACTTGTATATGATATAGAAAATGAATTATCTATATAAATAAAATGAATAGCCGAAATGTATGTATGTACATAACTATAGAACCATTGCACCTAATTAGATAATTCTTTTTTTGTTGTATTGGTCATTGTCAGGATAAGGTTTGTAAGTATAAAAAATGATGACGGGGCATATCCCGTCATCATTTTACCCATAGGTAAGGGCAGGACAATGTTTGCTTGTTCAGCTGCTTCGATACTATTCTTGAATTAGCGCTAACCTAAAAAAGTGCTTTGAGGCGAAGTTTCGAGAAACACCTGAGTTGATGTAATGACGTAATAAAGATGAAAAGTTTTATCGTATCGCACTAATCTTCATTCTTCTATTTTGAAAATTATTTTGATGTTTAATCGCCCAAATACTAATAATATTATAAATGTGTATGTGAGTTTGTTTGTTTGTTTGTTGCTCTTCCACGGCAAAACGGCTGAACCGTTTTGGCTGTAAGTTGAAATGGTGATGGCTTATATCTTGGATTTGGACATACATACTTGGATTTTATCCCGAAAAATTCATAGTTCCTCTTTCTATTTGTCTGTTTATTATCTCATTCTAGCAAGGAAATACATAAGCTACTTTTTCGTACTCTACGCGGTCGAAGCCGCGGGCAAAAGCAAGTAAGCTATATTTATCTTGGAGAGTATTTTTTCAATAGTAAGGCGGTCAAAACAAGGGGGAATCGCTTGCAATTTATAAAAGTATGATTAAGATGCGCCAATAAAGCTAGTGACTTCTTATTATAGAACATGAGAGTACTGTGTAATACTATAAAATGTAAACAAAGACAGGTCAGGTATATTATTAAATAATTCTATATTCTCAGGAAGAACAAGAAAAGGTTGCGGACACGAAATTAGCTGAAAAATGTGGGGATATGGCTGATGTGCAGAAAATACGACTCATAGTCAAAAAGACCCTAAAAGGCCATATCAATAAGGTGAACTCTGTACATTACAGCGGTGACTCCAGGTACATATTATATTATATTTCTTCGTTTTACCTTTAAGAATTGCATAAGATAGAGTATAATATTTTGTTTGACATGAATTATGTCGCATGCACATATTGGGCTAGCGATATGGTTCTTGTTTAATCAATAACACGTAGAACATCTAAAATAGCTTATTTATGGAGATCCTGGAATATTCTTTAGAGTTTAGACCAATTTATACTGCTTAGGAAATCGTCTTCAATACGAATCATATGAGTTTATTTAATTACCCTTTTTATATAAGAAAACGTTTCATAATTCAATTATCAAATAAGGTCTAATCCTTTTATTAAATAATCCTTACTATAATACATATTATAAATGTGAAAGCGTGGATGTTTGTTACGCTTTCACGCGAAAACTACTTCACCGATCATCATTAAACTTTGTACACAAACTTGTTCTTGGAGGTATTAGAAGTAACATAGGACATTTTTTATAAAAAAAAACTAAAATCTTAGACGAAGTCGCGGGCTCCAGCTAGTATAGTATATAATCATAGATCTAATTGCTTTACATAATATTATTATTATATACTTATTAGATGTGTATTTTCATATTACGAGCATAGAATTAATAAAGTGAATCTTGAACCAAAAGGAAAGTTTACTTAAATTTATCCTTTTATTTATCTTATTTCACGCAATGAACAATGAATGTAGACCGTCTACCTACATATTAGGAGTAATATAAGTAAGGTTATTTATATTTTCTTTTTTTATTATTCAATTAACATTAATCACAGACACTGCGTAACTGGTTCCCTCGACGGCAAGCTCATCATCTGGGACACCTGGAGCGGGAACAAGGTGCAGGTCATCGCATTACGATCTGCTTGGGTGATGAGCGTAGCCTTCTCGCCCTCTGGAAACTTCGTTGGTAATTACGTTTTTCATAATTATTATCATCATTATCAGCCTTTCAATGAACGCCAAGACAGCAGATATAATGAAACAACTTATGGATTTGATCATTTTTATATTTTGGATCTTTCCAAAACTTTACAGCATGGATGACCATTATAAGTAAGCTATATTTATGTATACAGCTATAGATCCCATGAGGGAGGATTGATTTGCAGTAGGTACATTATTATTTACTAACCCCCAAATACTTAAACGAATCTCAAATTTAAGACGTACTTAAACTCGTGTTGTCCCTCTTTTTTCTTTGAATCTGACACGTCGTAGCATGAGTTTAAGTACGTCTTAAATTTGAGATTCGTTTGAGTATTTGGGGGTTAGTCCTATGGAAAATCATTTCGATTCGAATCGATCGATTCTATACTTTCTTTCGTATGTCAAGCCCCCAAAACGAATCCTAAATCCACAACTGATTTCATATATATATATATATATATATATATATATGAGTATCTATGTATATTAATAATAATATTATATATTTATAAGATGTATGTCAGTAACGAGATTTCAAGACCGAACGAAGAAGCCTAAAAAGTTAAATATTAATCAATGTAGGTCGTCTCAAGGCTGGTGCCTGGACTTAACTTCTTTTTTTATTTTATTTTTTCTTTTCCGCCGAAAAATGCTCTTAGACATCTCGCAGGGGAGAGGGACTCCCCAGGCGGGTATGTGGGACTCGCTGCGCCCGAAAACTTGTAAGTGGACGCAGCTCTATCAACTAAAACCGCGCAAGTGCCACCAATGCCATCTTTGGTGAGGTGCCCCTGATCTGTTGAGCGAACAAGGCACCTCGACGGCTAGTCAGTCCCTCAAGGGACCGACGCCACCTCCGGACAGTGTAATGGTTTCCATTCTCGACCTTTGTCTCCTCCTTATCTTTTGTCCCCTCTTCTTATAAGAGTACCCCAAAGAGCAGCCCCCTTGGTTCACTTGAATTCGCCCAAGGTGCTGGGTTCACCTTAGCCTCACCGCCACGACAAGGCTTGAACCGTGGTGGTGTGGACTAACGTTCCGGTTTATCAGTGATTTATAGCAAAAAGGTTTCATGTGTTTTGTAAATCTTAATACATGTATGAAACGCCATCGATTAAGGCAGAACTGAATTAAATTATTACAGTCGTCTTGGAGAATTTATATACTTATGTTATTTGACTATGATAAACGTCTATTTCTAATTTCCTAAGCCTAATGGATAAATATTAACTTACAATCACACAACGTCAACCTAGTTCCGTGGTAAATTATATACTTATGTTATTTGACTATGATAAACGTCTATTTCTAATTTCCTAAGCCTAATGGATAAATATTAACTTACAATCACACAACGTCAACCTAGTTCCGTGGTAAATTATATACTTATGTTATTTGACTATGATAAACGTCTATTTCTAATTTCCTAAGCCTAATGGATAAATATTAACTTACAATCACACAACGTCAACCTAGTTCCGTGGTAAATTATATACTTATGTTATTTGACTATGATAAACCTCTATTTCTAATTTCTTAAGCCTAATGGATAAATATTAACTTACAATCACACAACGTCAACCTAGTTCCGTGGTAAATTCGTAATACGTGTACGGGTAGTATGTGCGGAAATGTATGCAAAACGGTCGGAAAACGGTGCAGATATTCATGGTATGAATTAGATGCACTTTGCAGGATTCAAACCCGCAATCATGTGGTTTCCAGTCCCCTGGCCATTCGATGAGTCGGCGATAGACTAACGTTTCTATTATCGAAGCTATAAACATAATTAATTAACATAGAGTGATAGTTAAAATATTTTCAGCTTGTGGTGGTATGGACAATATGTGCACGGTGTATGACGTTAACAATCGTGACGCCACTGGTGCTGCGAAAATGGTTCGAGAACTGGCCGGCTACGAAGGGTTTCTCAGCAGCTGCCGCTTTCTGGATGATACCCATATAGTCACTGGATCGGGTGACATGAAAATGTTTGTATAATTATAATAAATAATACTATCAACCCTTATATGTCCCACTGCTGGGCACGGGTCTCCTCCTCGAAATCAGATGAGGAGGGTGTTGGGTGGTCACCAATGCGCTGGCCCAACGCGGGTTGGTGAACTTCACACACCTTCAAAGTTTTTTAATCTCATTTTTTTTCTTCACGATGTTTTCCTTCATCGGTGAGCAAGCGATGGTCTATATTCAGGTGCACGGAGAAATCAGGGTCAGGATCGAACCTGGATACTCAAGAGGCCGAGCCCGTACCCACTAGGCCATCGTCGTTTTAATTATTATCATGATTTTCCAGCGTTAGGGATGCGCTGTGTCGCGCTCACGTCTACATGGGTACCACAATCCTGCTTGTTCCTCCCGTGAAACAGCTTTGCAGTGTATAAAAAATAAAGACAGGGCTTACCCTGTCTTTACTACACTGCGTACACTTACTGAGTACACAATGTACTCAGGACCAACCCGATGCCAGGAGGCCGTGTGATCGCAGACTGCACGGTTGGTGGGTGGCAACCCCCCACTTTTGCAAACTAAAAGTGAGCCAAATGGGCTCACACTAATCCGATGTAGCATTAGGGCCTTCGGGCCGTTAGCATAGATCCATCCGAAAACAAAAAAAAAAGTGTACTCAGAATATGCAACATGTAACAATCAGGCATGTAACCGGATAGAGTATTAATGTGAGCCATAAAATTGCGAAACTGGTTAGTGATATGTCACTGAAGTCACAATAATTCAACCAACCAGTGATCTGTATTGACGTTCCTTCGGCCAAACTTCCATCAGTCTGCCAATCAGAGCGCAGAACCAGCGCAGCTTTGGCAGACTTTGTTTTCATACAAAACACATAAAATTACCGCTCTATTCCGGTTATATGCTCAATGCCACACATGCCACATTCCATAAGGAGGCTTATCCATATAGGTACCACCAATAATTATATCCTCTGAAGCAACTTCTCACTGTCCCGATATTTTTTGGTGAGACAGACAGGCTGACCTACTGTATCGATATAGTATTGATGTAGATTTAAAGGCCGTAAAAGCTAAAAGTACCAATAGCCGTATTCGAAAAAAAAAGGCAAAAAAATCGAAATTAATATGAAAGGATATTCGGTACTTAAAGACATCGCAGTCTTCCCTTCTAGTACAGGATAGGTAACATCAAATCCTTTATATGACTTTATTATATCAATCATCTGCTCAATAATTCGAATGCTTACAGATGTGTTTGGGATCTAGCTGTTGGCAAAAGGGAGGTGGACTTTAATGCGCACGCCGGGGATGTAGTATCCATCTCACTCTCTCCAGGTATTTTGTCTAAATTAAATCCTTCGTTTTTTTCTCACGTCTTTGCTTTTTTCGTTCACTGCTTTTTAGGCTCTAATTTAGAATTGACAATTTCAAATGGACTACGTGATGGGTTAAATAGCTAACAGAAACCCCTTCTCTCCGAAACACAGCAATGTGTTTCGGAGAGAAGGGGTTTTTTCTATTATGGTGGATAAATTACACTTATTATTAAAAGGGTCATTTATACGATACCATCTTGCTTGTTTCTTCCGTGAAACAGCTTTGCTGTGTTTCGGAGAGTAGGACAAGACAGGCAGTGTAATTACTGGCACCGAGACTTAACATCTTATGTCTCAGGATAGGCAACACATAAATGAGTTGCCTGGGCTCGTTCCAGGTAAACTAGTTTATGTTCATGGGCGACGTCGACCACTTACCATCAGATGGTACGTTTGCCAGTTTGCCTATCTAACTAACATAAAAAAAGACCTTACCATGTCTAACAATTGCCAAATCTGTGGTGATTCCCAGGTACATTATTATTATGGTTTATAATGGGACCTTTTTCTATCAGGATTCTTTCTTCAACGTCAAGACGGCCGATCCTCCACTCGCATTCAACTAGGTATTGCCACAGCACGAAGATCGTCTTTCTGATTCAAAAAGCCATTCTAAATTACAAAATATATGCATTAAAAGAACAATTTCTGTAACATTGTTTTGTTTTCAGATATGAATTCATACGTAACAGGCTCTGTAGACAGGACATGTAAGTTGTGGGACGTGCGCGCAGAAAATGCAAAACAAACCTTCTTTGGACATGAAGCAGATGTCAACAGCGTGTGTGTGAGTAGAGGAGTAGAGCCTTCGAAATCTCAGTTCGAAATACAAACTGTTTTTTAATGTATTAACACTTCAATTAGGCAAGGGTTTTACATTTATATATAATTTTATATTATTTAGAATTTTAAGCCAAATTGATAATTACATCATAAATACATGAAATTACAAGAACGAAAGGGAATAACAAGATATTCAGTACATAAGTACTTATTCTGGAAGTTTCCGAATAAAATCGAATTCGAAATCACCACATAAGCGCGACAAAATAATGTTTAAGCCATGACCAAGGTTAAAAAATAAATGTTATGACACGGAATATCAGAATAATGAAAATATATGAAATGAACAAAAAAAAAATAGACAGAAATGACAATAAAGCCACTGTAATGATATTCAATATAAGTAGCGCAAGTTGTATACAACACTAGTAATTACATTTATGGATATGATTTTGTAACAATGTTTTTTCAGTTTCACCCTAGTGGCCAGGCTTTTGCCACGGCGTCCGAAGATAAAACAGCACGTCTATTCGACATACGTAGTGACCAACAACTCGGCCATTACACCCCACCAGGAAACAGCGGCTTTACCAGTTGCGGTGAGAGTAACATTGTAATGTTGTGAATTTTCATGCCCATAAAACTATTGAATTATGGAAATATGGCACATATTATATACTAGCTGGTGCCCCAATTTCGAATGCGTTAACTTAGATTTACATTACTGTATCCGGATTGATATCGATTATTTTTATAGCCTATGTCCTAATCCAAGTATATGCCATCACCGTTTTAGCTTTCAGCCACATCCATTCAGCCGTTTTGCCATGAAAGATCAACAAACATCCAAAAATCTAAACTTACAAACTTTCGCCTTTGTAATATTAGGAAGATAAGATATTGTTACGAAAAAAATAAAGAAGTTTCCTAAATATCTTACAATCGAGATATCCCATTCAAATTAATGATTATATGCTTGATTATCAAATTTTTTAATGCTACAAGCGAGATTTAAGAAATATTTTTTTTTTCCAAAAAAGATTAGGTTCTCGTTCGCGCGCACGTTTTTATTTTAATGTAATATAATTTCCAACAGGTTTATCTTCTAGTGGACGATACCTCTTGGCCGGCTCTGATGACAACACTATCCACTCCTGGGACACCCTCAAAGTCGCTCATACTGGTAACAATTCCATTTAACATATTTTATTTTTAACAAAGTTTTCTTTGGATTTCGAATCTTGCACGGTTCAAAACATGAATCTTTGTGTCACTACTGGCTGAATATACTGAAAAAGACATCTCATATCGTGATAGACAACGCCCAACACTGACCTAAAATAACATCACACGACTTTTTTTTTCTTTAACGCCGGGAAATGCCGGGAGGCATCCCGCGGGGGTCTATGTCTAGCACTATTTTCGCATGACTTGCGCTGTAATTTAACATTCAGCACCTAGCACTAAATCTAGGACCAACCAAAGTTGTAGAGTTTTTTGTTGCAAAGTTTAATTTGCAACAAAAAATTTTAACATTTTTTTTTATGAAATAAATAGTTTAAGAGATATATCGTAAAAACCATTTCAACCCCTATTTTCAAGATGGCGGCCGTGGGACAAGGGTGACGACCCCATAAACTTGGTTTTAGCTTTACACTGACCCCCCCTACACATCAAAAAAATAAAATTGCGTCCTCTAAAAAACGCAACCCCAAATGTAACTTTTCAATGGCAGGACTACACGTCTAGTCGAATTATTGAACACACGTAGTTTCTTGCAAAGCAAAAACGCACACGCACCATATTGCTAGCGCTAACAAGCTACTCTCTTACAAAGATTCTTTACCGGTGGGAGGGAAGCGCTGTGCCGCGCTCCCAACTGCATGGGTACCACCATATTGCTTGTTTCTCCCGTGAAACAGCTTTGCTGTGTTTCGGAGAGAAGGGCAAGACAGGCAGTGTAATTACTGGCACCGAGACTTAACATCTTGTCTCAGTATAGCAACACATAAATGAGTTGCCTGGGCTCGTTCCAGGTATACTAGTTTATGTTCATGGGCGACGTCGACCACTTACCATCAGGTGGTACGTTTGCCAGTTTGCCTATCTAACTAACTTAAAAAAAAAAAAAAAAAAAAAAAACAAAGATTCTAGCACTAAAACTTGTATCACATTATTTAAATCTAGGCTTTTAACTTTGTAAACATCATCATTATCAATGTCTTTATGTCCACTAATAGGCCTCACTTAATGAACGCCAAAACGCTATCCATAACTTAACATGATTATTATTTCAGGAACATTGAATGCTCATGAGAACCGTGTAACCTCAATTTCTTTGGCACCAAGTGGAATTGCTCTAGCAAGCTGCTCCTGGGACCAAAGCGTCAAGGTTTGGGGATAAGATGAGAATAAAGCATGAATGTGACAGCAATCAGGATTAATTTTTAGTTTACTATATTTGTAAAACGTTTAATATTGTTTCTTAGTATATTTCATTGCATATGCATGCAATTATTCAATAAAAATATAAACATTAGGTCTATATTTGTAACTACAAATAATTGCTATCGACGTATTCCAAAGATAAGCAAAAAACAAATCATATTTATTTAATTTTAAAAAAGATATCCAAAATATTATTACTAAGACCTATAGGTACCAATAAACTGTAATTCTTTACTGCAAAAAATAAACTAAATAAATTTGATCCCTAAACCAAAATGGTTTTTAAATTTTGTTGTAAAATACCGAAGCAATAACAATTAATATAATAAAAATAAAAAACCTAAACAATAATAATTCTAAAGTCTACCTAGGTAAGTTTAATAAAAATGGTGGTAGAAAGGTTTTCTCTACGAACTTATAACTAATAATAATAATTTTATTTCAGGCCACATAACCAAAACTTTGTTATTAACAATATTCTTTTATAGTCTATGAGTTAGTAATATATTATATATATAATAATAAATATTTTTCTAACTGGGGCCCAGGCAACTAACACATATGTATCTTTTTATTACAATTTAGATACATAGATGCATATCAATTCTAAAATGTCCTTATTTGAAACATTGTGTTAGGTGTAAGTTCTAGAAGAAAAAATTAGGAACGAAAATGGGAATAAGAGCATAGAATATATTATGTATGTTAAGAATTACGTGATTGTAAATTAATATAATATTGCTATAATTATTTTAAACATGGCTGTAATATAACGACATATGTTTTTAATTATAATACCATATTAAAGTTATGAAATTAATATTATGTATCTTACTTTATTTACACCTACCTCAAAAGCTATTCATTGCTCTGCATGGGTACCACCATGCTGCTGCTTTCTTACGTAAAACATATTTGCTGTGTTTTGGAGAGAAGGGCAGAACAGGCAGTGTAATTACTGGCACAGAGACTTAACACCTTACGTATCAGGACAGGCAGTATGTGCATGAGTAGCCTGGGCTAGTTTCAGAAATCCTTTATCCTCATGGTCGACGTTGACCACTTACCATCATGTGGCCGGTTTGTCTGTTTGCCTATACAACTAACATAAAAAAGAAGACTGCAACTCTGTTACTGTACTACTTACTGTACTGACAATAAAGCACAAGTTTAGCTTTCCTTCTGACAAATTGTAAATACAGGAATTACGCAAAAAATTTAATACAAAGAAGATAATGCGATGCTTTCATACACAGTGTTTATAAGCAAATCAGAATTCAGGCATTTTGTACTAAGAGTAAACAAACATCTCGTTTCACAATTTCTCCATTGTTACAATGGTAGACACGATATTCAGGCTGTACAGGAAATGGCACTCGTTAACAGTTATCTTGTTAGTTTTCATAATTTTCTACTCTATCAACACGCACAGAGATATTCTAATGATGTATGTACAACCTAATTTGGAGTTCATACCGAAAGAAACGTCTAGTCGTCCAATTGTATTAGCGGCTGACCAAGAAATAAAATATATTCTCTTGTGGACCAATCCCAGGAATACCCCGTTTAATTATTTTGGAAAAGGAAGAAGTACTTTCGTCAATAAGAGCTGCTCTTTCACTAACTGTTACGTGACAAGCGATAGAAATTTTCTTGGAGACTATACAGAGTTTGAAGCGATAGCTTTCAACGGGCCCGAAATAAATGACTTGCGGTACGTTAATGACTTACCTAAGAGGCGATTTAGGCACCAAAAATATGTTTACGCTAATATAGAATCCGCTGCAATATATCCAGTGTGTTCAAAAATTTGGAACAACTATTTTAATTGGACCTGGACGTATAAGTTAAATTCGAATGCCGTGTGGGGTTATTTTGTTATAAGAGACAAGAAATTCAACATTGTTGGACCAAAATCGAATATGCAATGGATGAATATGGCTGAAATGGAACCAATCGATACTAAACTAAAGGTATGAAACTAGAATCAGTCAAATAATTGTAAGTAGAGCTCTGTGTCGTGGATTTTTATATTTTATGGAAAAAAATGTCCTGGTGATTGATTATTTTCAATTCAAAGTCTTTATAAAGGAAAGAAAGCCGTTTTTTATTACTAATCTCCTAATCTAAAAAGATCATTTTCCTTTTTTTTTAATGTCAAATAGTCAAATAGTCAAATTTAATGTAAAATACCCTTAAAATGTTTCTATATAAATGATATCTATAAATATTTTTAGATATAGGTCTAATATGATATTTTGTATTTATTATAAGGTACTACTCTCATCTAAAACTAGACCTGTAGCGTGGTTCGTATCCAATTGTAACACCCTCAGCCTAAGAGAGGACTTCGTCAGACAAATCCAAGATCACCTCCGAGATTATAATCTGGAAGTGGACATTTACGGGGAGTGCGGCAACTTGCAATGTCCAAAATCCATCAGAAATCGGTGTTTCAAAATGTTAGAGAAAAAATATTTCTTCTACTTCGCCTTCGAGAATTCTCTAAGCGAGGACTACGTAACCGAAAAGATTCTGAACGCTCTACTACATAATACAGTGCCTATTGTATTTGGAGGAGCAAATTATACGAGGTACGTTTTAATATGATTGATTTTTTATGTAAATGCTGCTGTTCGTATTTAATTGATGGTCTTTTTTATTGTTCAATGAGGGGCAAAATTTTTAAAAATCTAATTAGTCATTTGAAAAAATGAAATTTGGTTGTGTGCTTTTGGAAAAACAGTATGATACAAGAGATCCTTTTTTAGAATTTTATTTGTTTCCGTTAAAGTAAATCTGTAGCGAGAGATCGGTATCTTGACGTTCATAGAACAAAACCTAAATCCATTCGTGGACTATTTTTTTTTTTCGGAAGGGCTAGACTTTTCGGCCTGATGGCCTTTAAGCTCATTCGGTACAGTAAGTGAGCAGATGGCTCACTTAAGAAACGAAAGAAAATTAGTGGACTAATTTGAACTTTTAGTGATGATGGTCTTGAGAAGTATAATGAGAACTATAAAACTGGCAATACTAATTCATACACGTTGACGGAATTAAGACGCATTGGAAATTTTGGCGTCAATAATTTCAATTTATTTCAGTAACTCCAAAACGAATGAAAATATAAGTTGACCTTATAGTTCATGATGAAAACCTTATTTTGTTAGTTTTCAATACAATATGATTAGGTAACTTTTTTAAAAGGGATTACATCTTATGGACAAACGGGAGGATGTCAACTTTCTTCATAAATGACTCTGACTGACTGAAATAGGTACATGTTCTTTAAAATTTTGAAGGAATTCCTCCAATTATTATCGTTTTGTTGTTTACTTCCTTTAGTTATAAGCTCGCGCACATATGCAGAGTCCCGCTCAGGACCCCCCCGGACGCCCCCTCTGGCGCGTGTCCGATATTATAACTAGTTGTTGCCCGCAGCTTCGCCCGCGTTAACTTA
The DNA here is from genome assembly GCA_963853865.1 of Helleia helle. NCBI lineage: Eukaryota > Metazoa > Arthropoda > Insecta > Lepidoptera > Lycaenidae > Helleia > Helleia helle. The sequence goes on from OY971420.1 coordinate 18,144,024, forward strand.
GATTTACAGCCGTACCCTGATTGATGATGATAGATAAATTTATTTCTCATAAGAACAAATTAAGTTATTCACTTACATGAGAAAACTTATAGATACTTAAGTTACTCCCTATGCAAACAGACACTCCAATTTTATTTATCTGTATAGACAATGCGTCTCCATATGGTGGTGTGATTCCTCAGAGCATTTCAAAAAAGGAGGTGTGATCATTCATAAATAATAGCAATGTAAATGGCGTGCTAGTTCCTAATTGTTATAATTAAGAGATGTGAATTGTGATATTATCTAACAGTAAATAAATCATACATTTTGTTTACCAGATTCATCCCAAAAGGCGCATATTTAGACGCTAGACAACTAGGACCAAAGAAATTAGCCGAAAAGATCTTTCAAATACTTCACAGCCTACATGAATACTTTAATTTCTTCAAATGGAAGAAATACTACTCTTACCATTTCACAGACGAAAGACCCGACAGCGACGTTTATTGCAAATTCTGTGAGATGATAAACGATAGAAAGTTACTACGCACAGAAACTATATACGAAGATTTCAGCGTTTGGTGGACCCCTGAAAAGTATTGTCGTGACAGTTTTAATATAACTATTACTAAATAAAATGTATATCTAGTAACAATATTTTTTAATGAGAAACTATGAGAATTGTTCAAATATAACGTGCCTACATACGTAAAGAAGGAAAGAATTAACCCCGATACTTGACAAGGCCAAAATCAATAATTATCTAGTCATACAAAGTTTACTTATTATAATCATCCTCCAAACCCACATCGCCCAACGCCACGCAGGTCGGCCATCTTTCAATTTGCATCTATAAGATCTTAAAACAAAACATAATTTAAAGCAATATTTTACATAAGAAATATTTTTTAAATAAAGGCGTGGGTTAATATCGATATTCATTGTTATAATTATTCGGTAGCTAATTATTAAATAATTTCAAAAATTGAAATTAGCATAAAAATGTATTAACAAAGCACCCAACGCTTTTTACAATAATATTTGTTGTTGTAAATTCTTACTTATGTTAAAAATATTTTCAAATTTTTAGTATTCAGTTTGCTGTTAGCGAGTTTTTTAGTTTTTTAAACTATAATAATTTATTTGTTCAGCGATATAACTAGTCTGTCCATAAATAGGTACTGTTAGTTGTTACATAAAAACCTTTCTTTTTTTCAACTTTTTAATTACTTTTAATTTGGAACACGTAGGTATATTATTTTAAAAATTTTTATCTTTACCGATTTGCTAAACTTTATCGATGAAAAAAATTTCACGATTGAAGAACACTACACTAAGAAAAATGAAAAAGTGTTACAGTTAGTTCTAAAGAAGCTGCTCAAGTGGTCGCAAAGGTACATAGGTATAACGTGGTCATCTTCCTGCGTCAGTGATGGTTTGGGGGCGTGTCTTATCAAGGAGTCACAAAACTACATTTTTGTGAAAAAGGAGTGAAAACTTCAGCCAAAGTCTATCAAGATACAGTCTTGGATCATGTTGTGCAACCTCTCAGCAATTCACTTTTTAAAAATATATCATGGACTTTCCAGCAGGACTCTGCATCTGGCCACAAGGCACGAACTACCCAAGCCTGGCTAGAAAGTAGAAACCAACGTTCCGGACTTGAAAAGAGCTGAAGACTGACCCTCATCTAGCCCAGACCTCAACCCTTTAGACTTCAAATTATGGCCAGTTTTAGAGGACATGGCCTGTTCTAAGCGACACGACAGTCTCTTAAAAAATATTAGGAACAAGCAGTGGCGGAATTTCTCTTGGAATCAGTGCGTAAATCCATAGATACGTGGCCAAACAAATTAAATGCCTGTATATAAGCCAAAGATGGCCATTTCGAATAGGATATTTTTTATTTTGATGAGACTTTGATAAATATGTAGGTATAAATCTTAATAATATTACATTACTTCATTAAAAAAAATCATATGTAACAGAACTAGCTGGACTAGTTATTGTTACTTACTTGGTGACACTTAGTCTGTACTCTGTCAATGCAGGAGAACTAACAAATATGTCAAGGAGTAATAAAATTCGTTTTAATTAAATAAATATAGATTTATTAAGACACTCCATTAATTTATAGATAAAGCAGAAGAAGAAATATCACATTACTTAAAATTACACAAACAATTTCAAATTGATTATCAAAGCAAAACTTTTGTACAAATTCATTATGCCCAATAAACAGAATAATACGTATAACTATAAGAGCTTCAAGGACATCACATTTTTAAATGCCGGATTCGTTGAGAGTCTGTTCAGTCTGAAAAAGGTATAATACAACTATTAAACTAATTACAATTTAGGAGGCGCATTAAGTAGTGCCTCCTACGCTTTAAGTTCATCACTCGCGGGGCAGGCCTCGTCGGCCTCCTTCTGGGACATTACTGCCTCGCAGAAGGAGACCATCCCCGTCCAGGACTCGTCGTCATCGAGCATCGCGGTGATGACACTCAGCAGAGATAATTTTAAGCGCATAGTTATAATAATAATAATAATATCTTTATTTGCTAGAATATGGTTAGTAATAAGATTTTAACATAATATAATATGTGGTCTCATATTCTGCCAATAGCGTGCAAATCTTATAATTTAATTTTGAGTTAGTTTGAATAATAATGATAACATTATAAATCAATAGAATCATAGTCAATTTCGGTATCATTTGCAACATGTCAAGTAGAAATACAATAATAATTACAACAATTGTCAACAAGAATTATCAATTAAATCACAATAACATATTTATAGACAGTGTATACAATTAAATTTACTTCATCGATATACTAAATAATCATTATAGGCATGTCCGAGGTACATAACAAAATTGAATAATGATAAATGACGTAAATATAAATTTAACTTATATAAATTATACTAATACAATAACCATTCAACCCCATTGCATTCAAGTAGGTACACAGACCGAAACTTTACATTTAGTATTACCTACATGATAGTAATCATTATGATGTTTATGTTTTATCCTCTAAGTAATCCCTAATATTATAGTACATTTTTGAAAGTAGCCATTCGAAATTCGAATAGCACAGTTCTGAATTTTTGCCCTGTTGATTCCGCATAAGTATAAAGGAGTTATGTACGTTTTTATTCTAATAAAAATAATATTCTTTCACTTTTTTTCATTTTCTTCCTCCATATTTGTATACATATGTAAATACAATAATTTCACGTTTAAAGTACCTTATTAAAATAACTGCCATAAGAACATAATGTCTCAAAACGAAATAACGAAAGTTTATACTTAGTCCGTTTTCTAAAAATCTACAAATTGTATCATATTCCTTTCATCCACTCATGTCTTCAATTTAATTACAGACATTTTGTAATCAGTAAGATGTTAATATTTTTATCTTGTCTGTACTCCCCATAGAATATCTAATCAATAGATAAAATTAATAAGGAGCAAAAATTACATACCTTTACGGCATAATTTTCGATTTCGTCGTTGTTGGCGTCTTGTGGAACAAAATGGTTCTTCTTTTTCTTTACATAAGTGGTGTCAAAGCGATTTCTGAGAATAATAAGAATAAAAATTAAAAAAATAAAAATAAAAACCCACGATGGTTAAAATTTGGTTGGATGGTCAGAGTAATCAGTATAATTTTTCCACTTCCCTTCGTAGGTACCTATATTTTGGTTCTCGATGATGTAGATGTGACAATAACCTATTATTGAGCTTCCTATGAATTTAACAAAAAACCCTTAGAAAATCCGTCGGGGGCTGCCATTAAACGAACTACTTTTGTAGTTTTATAAATAGTAACGTGAATAATTGGAGATATAGAAAAAAAAATTGCTACCTATAGGTACTCCTTAATATTTATGTTGAAATTCAAAATAGTGATGAAAACCGCATCATAATTCAGATTTATGGTGAAATTGGTTTGTACAAACAAATGTGTACTGCAGCGCTCCCTAGTGAGTTGTCACCGTAATACCTATCTAACATCTCGTACCAATCAATCTGAACCCATCACTGAAAACTGCATCAAAATCGGACTCGTAGTTTTGGAGATAAATAGCAAAATGCTTTTGCACGTACATCCTCTCAAGTCTCACCTTTTTTATGTTAGTTGGATACGCAAACTGGCAAACGTACCACCTGATGGTAAGTGGTCGAAGTCGCCCATGAACATAAACTAGTATGGCTAGAACGAGCCCAGGCAACACATAAATGAGTAGCCTGGGCTAGTTCCAGTATCCTGAGACATAAGATGTTAAGTCTCGGTGCCAGTAATTACACTGCCTGTCTTGCCCTTCTCTCCGAAACACAGCAAAGCTGTTTCACGGGAGAAACAAGCAAGATGGTGGTACCTATACTTGGCTACATCCATCCCGTAATGAAATATTACATTACAAGCACAGTACGTGGACATGGGAGCCACACATGACACATTGTATATTACTAAAAGGGCTAACATGTAATTGTGCGTCTTCTTATTATTCTATATATTGTATACTGTCAGCGGTTGTAAGCCTGCCATTATGTAACATTTATATATGGCAATTACTCTTTTTCTACATCTATTTTTCTAGATGTATTTTGGGTTTCCTGTGATGATTTAAATGTAAACATTTATATGTGCCAAATATTACTGTTCTATCTTACACCACATATAATTTACAGACGTGTTATTTACCTCTTGACAAAGCATGTCGGTGGCGTTGTATATAAGTATGTGAGAGATGATGGCTGAAATAAGAATCGAAAATTTAATAAAGAAAAGAAAATTTTAATCAACGTTCATAGTTTGGTATGAATCCTGAACATTAAAAAATATTTGTGAGGAAACTTGATTGATTAAAAAAATGTCAGAGAGAGCAAGCTAGCCCATTGGGCTAGTGACTAGTGAGGCTAACAGCTACTGTCTCTTTGTCCAATTCCAAGGAGACCTGTGCGACGTGCCCAGTATAAGAATCACCTATACTTTGAATCCAGATGGTAAGGTGATGATAAGTACATTTGAAGTATTTGAAGATGCGTAAAGTTCATCATCTCGGAATTTGCCAGAGCATAGGTAAGAGACCGTGCCTAACAGTGGGACGTAAGTGTATTGACCCTTACGTCAATGTCATCATTGGATGACATTGACGATAATGATGAGATGGTAATGATTTTGATGATGCTGATGATGATGATTATGATAATGCTGATGATGATGATGATTTTGACCATGATGTTGAAGTAAAGAAGACGAAGTGAAGTAATCGAATACGTTGTTCTGTCTAGTTAAAGTGCATATCGTCTAATTACTTTTTTGGAGTCTTAATTTATAAATCAAGTAATTATAGAATGATAGATTGTACTAATTTGTAGTTCAATAATGTTTATGAATTATGTACTGCAGTAACGATGATAACTTACATTCTCTTGCTCAACCTGCTCGAGCCTGGCCTGTTGACACTGACTGTCAGTATGCAGTAATTGATTGCAAACCTCGCTTCGATCGCCCCTCCCGATAACACCACGTTGAAGTGCTACCAGAGCACTTAACTGTAATATTTATTTAGGTTTAAGTATTTCAATAAGTGTTCAAATTAACATCCATATCATCAAGACAACTCCGGCTTGTTTAACAAGATTTAGGTAAGTTATAAAATTAAATTTTTTTGTTAGTCTAATGTTTAAAAATTACCTGTTTTAGGTTCTGTTCATTCTGTTGTTTGACAGCGGCTAGACGTTGTTCATACTTAGTGTTATTACTCTCAAACTCTATCATAAGTCTATCGTATGCTTCTTTGATCTCCTCAAATCTTGCTTGATAGACCTTTTCGCTCTGATTCTGCAGTTCCCTCTTGGCATGCACGAGGAACTCGAACAAGCACTTGAGCGCAACTTTCGCCTCTAACACCGACTGTATATTATTCCATTGTGTTCGAGATTTATTTTCTACAAAAGTTTGCAAATAAAAAAAATCATCATTGTTAACGCCATCTAGTTTTAGATTACGAAATATACTCAAGCGATACGCGGCATGTTTAAGAATCTGTATTCCAGAGCGTGTGGCTGTTTTATTAGTTTTACAAAATAGTGTCCAGTAACACATAGGGTAAAACTTGGTAAAACGCCCCAGTGTGCTTACAGTCACAATATATACACAGATATTAGCAAAATACTACCAGTGTGTAACGTCCATCAGTCGCCCGGAATGATGGCTGATATTGATATATGTTTCATGAGTTAAATTTACCTAAAGGGTCGTAGTAAGTAGAAAATACACTGTAAATTTTCGATACTTTGAAAGACATAACCTTTTAATGGGGACCAGAAGCATGGTGGGGCGATTTTTAAATCATTTTTTACAATACGCCCCACTCTTTATTTTGTATAAAGCCCCAGTTTTATATTTTATAGGGTGTTTTATTGAATTTTTAAAACAACTCATTGACATTGGTAATGGCAAAATCCCTGAAGACGTTTTGACTGGCTGCATCCTATTTCCCGTATTTTTTTATGATTTTACTGATTTTTTTTATTATTATGATTTTTGCTTGTTGGTACTAAACGTTTTTTAGATATTTAAGACGATTGAATAAAATGAAAGTGTTTTGTTTGTTGTTATATAAGTTTTACAGCATTCTCAAGTCATTTAGTCATGAAAAACCTTAATTATTGCAAATTTTTAATTTTTTAATTTTGTAAAACTACAGGGGCATATTACCGTTTGTCGTGTTATAAAATGCCCCACCGAAAGGTTAAAAAAAATAACTGTTTCTACTATTTTCAGCTAATGTTCCTAAATAGACAGTTTTATAAAAATGTATTTAATTTTATTGCACGAATAAGTTGAAAAAAACTGGGGCGTTTTACCTAGTTTTCCCCTTACATTGGCACCACTGAGAAAAGCACTTTGCACAGTCGTCCAGGTCTCATCGTATCTGCACCTCGTCATTCAGGAGGACTTCTGACCGCGCCGCGGACAGGTTTCACCAGAACGTACTAAGACATAGTGCCAGGCGTGGAGTGTCACTAACATACTTGTAAGTTTTATTTACTAAAAACCTTGTTTTATAATTACTTATGTATGTTTAGGTTAAGGTCTAATTTATATGGGCCTATAAATATAGTTATTATTATAACATGCATGTAGTATTATTATGTAGTTCGTATTTCGTAAGGTCTATTTGTATTGTGTACCCATAAGTACGTGTGTTTTATAGAAATACTATACTATTATTATTTTTTTATATAAAAATACACATTACATTACACAGAGATACATGTATACATAAGTATATAGAAATATGCTTATAATTATTTACTTATTTATTTATATTATAAAACGTGTTTGCAACGAATAAACAGTCTGATTCACATTTGTGTTAATACAAATGTGTATTTGAGAATCAGGCTATATAAGTAATTAACTAATATGGCAAAATATTTGTGGGGCAAATTGTGAATCTAAATTACTCTCAAATCCACTTGAACACGCACAAAAATGTCATCAATATCGATCTAGCTGCTTAGGAGTTTAATCGCATACACACGCACAGAAGAATTATATATTTAAAGATAATCACAACAATACCGTGATCAGCCGTCAGTATCTTCTGTTGCAAGTCAGATATCTGGGCGTTTCGGAGAGCAACTTCATCCTCCAACTCAACAATTTTCTCTTGGTTACCTGCACTGTCGGCGCTGTTACGGAGGGTCTCAATCTGTTCAGTTCTCCAAGCCCTTCGGGAAATCATTGATGTTATAAGTATAAGAACATTAAATGTTCTATATCTTCTTCTTTTTATTTTATAAATGAACTCCTAAAGTCAGAGCATTTTCCCTCAATGGCCTTTGAATACTCTGCTTATGACATAAGAGTTGTAACACCACAAGGTATACTGCAGACAGTAACAAATGTTATTATGTTAGAAAATAACTTCACAATTTAATATTTTTAGTTAAAACAAATGTACTTAAAATATCTACTAAAGAAGTATTTACAAGCAATATAATAGATTTAAAATCGATAGGTCGGGAAATAGATGAAGGAGGTCAATCGAATAGAGACGGGTTTTGATAGAAGAGGTAAGTCAAGAGAAGGAAATGTGATCCAATGTGCCTTCATCTAAATACTAGATAAAACTGTCCCGGGCTCCAATTTTTGCTAAAATACACGAGTGCAACAATGTCCAAGTCGAACGCGGCAAATTGTTGAGCATACGGATTTGTTGTTTGAACCGATACGACTTAGGGACCTTCAAGAAAAGAGCATACTCATATTTGAAAGTCCGGTAACGCACCTGCTAACCCTCTGGTAGCTGGTAGGTGTCTGTGGATGTCGCTTTCGCTTACCATCAGGCGAACCGACTGTCCGTTTGCCGCCTTTTCTATAAAAAAAGTACAACTGTCCCAATTTTCTGACACTCCAAACCTGAGAGAAATGGGAAGCTGGAGACAGACTTTCCCAAAAGCGAGACCACGGAAGCTTCTTTTTTTCCGTCGTGAAGAATTGTGTGAAGAATTAAATTTTATCACAATTACCGCGGCCAGTCGCTTAATACCGTCTAACACAATATTCCTTATATTATTATTTTTGTATAAAAACTGTTCAAATTGTATAGGACGCGGAAGAGCTCGAACTCCAATTTTGCAACATGAATAATAAGAAGGGCAATATCTTCGGCGTAATGATGTACCATTTTGAAATTCCGGCGTGACTAAAGTCAATTGAATAGATGGTGTAGAATAAAGATTATAAGCGGACCTTTTAGATTGGGTCAAATTAGCATCACTATTATTTCTTTTCCATTCTCACGTCTCGTCTATTTATTGTTTGGTAAAAATTAGGGTGTATTTTATAACCTCTACCAGGGTCAGGGGGGTTCGTACTTACGCCTATCATATACACAACAAAAGCAAGCAAATGAGTCTATTTCCACCATAAAACTATATCTACACAAAAACTACTCACAGACATTAACACTCAACCAAAGAGCAGAGTGCTCAATATAATTTACCAAAACTATCGAATTTTCTTGTTATTATTTTTTGTAGCTTTATTATAATATGTACCTAATTCACTTTTTTCTATACATAAATTACCCAAAAATATTTATTATTATTAAATAATAATTATTATAAATTTAATGCTTAATGTTGTGTAGTTTTAACCATAGGGTTAAACCTGTATTTCATGAGCTCTTCTAGGGATTTCTCAGCTTCAACAATACTAAGATGCACTTCTAGTTCTTGTTCAATGTACTGCTTTACCGCGCCAGCATTTACATTTCCCTTGAGGTTGCGTTTCATAGATGTCTGCTTCTGTCTGTCTAAAGCTTCCTGTAAAAAATAAATAAAACATATCATCATCATCATCATAATCATCATCATCACTCTATCCGTCGGCATCATCACCTTCCACCTTACACAGATCCTGACGGGGCACGGCTGTTTCGGAAGGTATCTGTGGAAGGTGGCAGGGGCAGAGGACTCGCCAGGGTGTCATCACTGCGGATGTAGTGAAGACACTGCAGACCACAGCGGTTGAGTGTCCAGCTTGGGCGGAGGCAAGAGCGCCCCTCATCGCTGGGGTTGGCGCGGACCTGTAGCTCCCTGCGGTCATCCGAGCGATGTCTGTCAATGAAAGCGCATGGCAGGCGGTCCTCTCCTTCTGCGAGGACGTGATGTCGCAGAAGGAGGAGGCGGAGCGGGAGAGCGAGCGCACTGGCACCTCTTCCCGCAGGAGAGCACGGCGGCAGGCGGTCGCGCTGCCGTGAGGGACCTGTGCGCGGCCGATCGGGGGATCCGCCGCGCGCGCGCAAGGTCCAAGCTATAAGGCATCCTTATGTGTTCAGGGTGCCTTAAGGGCCCCTTCTCCCAAAACTATGAGTATTTAACGCACCGAATCGGTTTGCACTTGCGTTGCGCGGGAGATGTCTTTATATGAACTCCGGTGACCTACCACGGCCGGCAAGCACGCCACAGTATACGAATAAGCAGTAGATTGACTATGCTCGAATTATTCTTAGATGTGATAATTAATAATTATGCATAACAAAATCTTGTTATTGTTATAGTTATCTAGTTTTGGATTTATAGACATACTAGCTGGTGCTAGCGACTCCGTCTGCGCAGGATAAGATAGTTTTATTTCTTCACTAATTAATCGAAAGGAACTTCGATCTATCCGGGTGTCCCTTGACACCTCTCTTTAGTTTTTTTTTTTTATAAAAAGTATCCTATGTTACTTCTAATACCTCCAAGAATATGTGTACAAAGTTTCATGATGATCGGTTAAGTAGTTTTCGCGTGAAAGCGTAACAAACATCCACGCTTTCACATTTATAATATTAGTAAGGATTAGGAAGGATGAATTAGCTACATAGGTCTAAAAGGTAGTGCCATGCTGCTTGCAGCCGAATTGGGCCGGCACGACGGGAGAGGTACCTCTCGTTCACATGATAATGGCGTCAAGTGACACCTATGCTGTCGCGTTTCTTGCGGTGTGTGAGTTTCCGGTGTCCCATGGCAGGGGATGGGGTAAAGGAGGGTAATGCATCTGCATAATCTCTTGTGTGGATGTTTAGAAGGACGACCTCTGTGGCTCAATGGTTAGCGCGTTAGCGTTCAAGCCAGGGAACAAAAAGTTTTCTGTGTTCCTGGTTCATGGATGTGTATTAAATATGTGTATTATAAATTAAAAATCGTAAATATGTGTATAGTATAAAATACTAGCTGTTGCCCGCAGCTTCGCCCGCGTTAACTTTTAAAATTTGAGGGGTTGACCACCCTTATCACTTAGGGGTATGAAAAATAGATAGTAGCCGATTCTCAGACCTACTGAATACGCATATAAAATTTGGTAAAAATCGGTAAAGCCGTTTCGGAGGAGTACGGTAACTAACATTGTGACATGGAAATTTTATATATTAGATTAAATATATTTCCATTGTCTGGTACTCGTAACACAAATTCTTCGAGAACTTACCACGGGACCAGATTGACGTGGTGCAAAAAGCGTCCTTAGATATTATTATTATTATGGGAGTCGGTAGTTATCTAAGGCTCCGTATGCTCGTTTGTCCCCCTAAGGCCTAAGCTATAAAAAAATCAATCATTCTAAGAATGCTTGTAGGAGATTAAAAAATTGTAAACAAACATATTCTTTTATACTATATTAATTGTTTAAATTGTTTTAATATTCAACAAAATTTAGTTGTCGTATGCTAGGCCTAGGTTCATTTTCATCGACCCATACATCATCGATTAATGTTAGACACGGGTCTCCTCTGAGAAGAGGGTCAATGCCATAGTCCTCACGACACTGCCCTGTGGGTAGGGGGTTAGGAAATGATTGCAAATCAGAAATATTTTGTGATGAAGGTTCCTCATTTTCTTTATTGTCGGACAATTTGGATTCTTCAAGTGTTAACAATTTCTGGCAGAAGACATCACTACATAGTATAAACTATAAAGAAAAGTCGCTTCCCGCGTCTGACTGTATGTATGCTTACATCTTTAAAACTACACAACGGATTTTGATGCGGTTTTTTTAATAGATAGAATGATTCATATAGAATGATTCAAAAAATGTGTCATTCATGACACATTTTTTGCACTTACATTGCAAACGCTGGATGAACCCTAACAGATAGATCAAAATAATGTACTACATTATTGTACACCTTTGCCGGGCCCGGTTCCGAAAGTTAGGATAATTAATTATTATTGTATCAATGTATGGTAGAATTGTGTATCCTAAATATGCATACTGAAAAGTCCGCGATGCCATAATATGTCTACATTAGGTAAATATAACATACTACCTATATCCATTTTAATACTTTAAAAAATTGCCAATTATAAAGCGGTAATGTAAAAGCTATTCACAAAAATATTACTCAAAAATACTTACAAAAAAAACACTTACAAAAATATTAATCACTACATATTATAAAATAAAGTCCTACGCCCGTCCATAGATAAATAATCATCATCAATCCGTATACGGCTGTATATCTAAGTTAACGCGGGCGAAGCTGCGGGCAACAGCTAGTTTGTGATAAAACTGTATTAAGATTCTTTTTCCTTATTTTACTTTTTTTATTCGCCATTTCAATTAAATAACTAGGTACTACACAAACTCAAGTATCTATTTATTTACACTAATTAAAGTATTACAAATGAATTACAACTAAGAACAACAATTGTTAGTAAGTATTAAGTAGCTATATTATTTACACTGTGTTGTCTTATTTATTTAGAGGTAATAATATGAAATGCGCGGTAACAACGTTGTCACGAGCAAAAGCGGCACAGACCACATATAGTCGATGGAATTCCTCAACGATTTACAGCAGAGTTACTTTGTGTTTAGACTTGATTCATTTATAATTTATATTGATGAAAACTTTGCACCCACTTTTAAGTGCTTGTATTATATATTAAGTCGTTATAACAAGGTGCCATTATCCTACTTCAATGACGCCCGGCTGGGTACTGGCGCGACGTGGTGCGATGCGCGAGAGCTATTTTTAATTTTTATCGTTTTTTATTTTTCAAAAATTTTTGAAGTGACAATAAAAATCTATCCAATCATTTCCACGTCATCTCCGTTTAGCAATTTAAACGTAAAAGTTTCATTAAAATTGAGTTACTCGAAGTCTTATACTACTCAAAATGCTTTTAAAATCGACGTTAATTTAGAATTTTTTTTGATCATGTAAAATGTTAAATATTGTATTTTTATCCAAAAAATCCCTAGATCAAAGATGTATCTATACCCTATTTTTTTATTATTATTTTAAAATGTCGACTTCTATGAAAACAACTCGATCTAGAAACAACAATTTGGGATAAGGGGCCCTTAAGCGGAGTAGGGGGGGACGCTAGAGAAGAGAGAAGAGAAGAGTGCCGGATGACAACGTTGTGGCCGGTGCGGATGTCCACAGCTCTCGCGCCGGGTCACCCAGACAACGAGGAGAACACCGCTGGGGTTTAGTGGGTAGAGTCTGCGCTCACCTTACCATCTTCTCGGGCGCAGAGAGAGAGTCCCACATAACCACCGGGCCCCCACGGACCCGGTGGTATGCCTAAACGCATTCCCCAGCGAGACCAAAAAAAGGCAACAGCATTGTTATACAATAAGTGTAGGCTATACCGCACGGCAGGCTGATTAATAGATTTTTTCTGTGAATTAGCCTCCCGAGAGCACGAGAAGAAGAGAGGACTGGACCTCGTCGATGTGTGAAGTGAAGTTATTTTTGGGGCCGCCGAGTCATAATATATTTAAAGCGTTTGTACTTCTCACAACTAGTTTGTTTACGGGCGGGTGGAAGACTTTATTTAAATCTATACAGTTAAATAAAATTGGAGTGTCTGTTTGTAATATTAAAATAACTTACTGAAGGCCTGAAATGGGCAATCCCCTTTGTTATGTTTTTAATGTTTGTCATAACATAGATATAAGGAAAATTGTATAAGAAAACACGTCATTTGTAAGTTTTATGATTTACTAGCTGTGGGCCGCAGCTTCGCTCGCGTTAACTTAGATTTACAGCCGTAAGCGGATTGATGATTATTATTTTTATAGCCTAAGTTATTCCTTATGACACCAGCTATCTGCCAGTGAAAGTCCCATCAAAATAGGCTGAACCGTTTCAGATATTAGCCGGAACAAACAGAAAGATTTATGACAGACAGACAGACAAAAATAGTAAAAAAGGCTATTTTGGTATATGTAGGTATCGTGTATACATCCATATGCATTTAGTAAAAAGCGGTTATTTTAATATTACAAACATACAGATTTTATTTATCTGTATAGATAAATAAAATCTGTATAAGATATAGATGTATAGATAACAACGAATACTGCCAACTATTAACTAACTATGAATATAATGTATGTATGGTAAGTAGTAATAATGTAATATTATCTAAAGAACGACTATACAGTTACAAAACATTTGGCCGTTATGTGACGCCCGGCAGATATAAAACATCTATGTTAATTTTTTAATTTATGAGTAATAACAATTTTTAACGAAGAAAAGCGGCAGCGTAGTCGGGGCATCACGATAAAGCGTAATGCCTTTTCCATCGCATTCGTGTAAACTTTACTACTAACGCGCGTCAATAGACGTTTCTTATGAAAACAGTAACATCTAAGGATGTTGATATAGTCACCTTAAGCCGCTTGTTGACAGCGATCACCTCCTCCATCTTCCGCTTGAGCACCGTCTGCTGCTTTGCGTACAGCGACTCCATCTTGGCCATGGCGGTGGCGCGCTTGCGTTCCTCGTTGCGCAAGCGCAGCAGCGCGCGGTCTTTGTCTGCCTTCCACTTGCGGAACTTCTCGGTCTCTTCGCGCATCTGCCTTATTATTTTCTCCTTGAAAGAAAATATAAGCAACAATCTTGAACATTTATTTTTATTTTACTTTCATATTTTTTTCAAGTTTAATTAATTTTATTCGTTCGCAATTATTGAGAAAAATCTATTTGGACTTTACGACTGCACTTCCAAAATTGATGTTCTTTGGTTAAGAAATTTTACCTCTGTAGCCTTCATTGCTCGCAGTTCTGCATTCAATGAAGCTATCTTCTGTTCGTTCTTCTCTTTCATCTTAATTATCGAACCCTGCTGCTGGCATTTCTTTTTTAACCCTAATATTTCGGCTTCTAGGGAAGATACTTTCTTTCTTCGCTCTTCTTCAAATGGGTATTTGGACTAAAAAAAATATTACATTAAGTTACCATCATATGCTATAATCAAAGACGATCTCCAATCAGTGGCCGGTCCGTGTTGGATGCGAGTGTCAAGGGTTCGGCCGTCGTTGCGTTCATTGTGGAAGGTCTATGTTCAGCAGTGAATGGATAGAAGGCAGAAGGAGATAATGATGATGAAGATATATTTCAATAGATTAATAAGCTGTAGCAAATGTTTTTGACGTGACAACGTCTTATAATTCGATGGAGCCGGCTGCAAGAACGAAAAAACATGACTCATGCGTCGTTACGTCGCTGTGAGGCATTCCATTTTCTTATGACGTTGTCACGTTCAACTAACGTCAGTAAACTGATTTAACAGACAACCGATTTTTTTACTTACGAATATAAGTCACTTACCTTTGTTTGTTTGAGTTGTTGCAATAATTCTTCTTTCTCTTTTTCAAGTTGACCAATTTTCTCCTCAAATTCACGTAATTTTTTCTGACTTTTGGCCATATCTTTATTGTTAGCCAGAATTGTTTGAACTACAGATGCCTTAATAGCCATGGCACGATTGAGCTCTTGTAGTTCTTGGCTAAGTGCAACCTAAAAATTTTAAAAAAAGCTACACACATTTGTTTTTGCATTATTTTAAGCTCTTGCACAAATTACCTAGTAGTTTCTAGCTAGTTATAAGAGGTATAAAATCATGAAGATAGTTTGTTATTTTTTTCTTTATTATGTAAAACGTATCATTTACGTTGATATGGTTATATTACATGTAAGGGAAAAAATAGAAAAATAAGAATAATAAAATTAATAATCAATAATTTCTAGTATAAAATTTGTTGTAAACGCTAATTTAGATGGTATAAAGAATCTTCCTGTAACTAATTAATAATTACCTGTCCCATAGCTCTCTTTCCTTCTTCCAACACAGCTTGATCTTCATTCATCACAACATCCTCATTAACTTTGTCACTGTCATCTTCTCTAATGACTGATAGATTTATTTCATGGTCTATCAGCTCTTCTTTAACTTTCAAATTGACAGACTGTAAATCTTCTAATCTTGTTTTAATTTCTTTCAAGTAATCTACAACACTTGTTTGATATCCATCATCGTCTTGCAACTTGTCCGTCGTAGTAAGATTCTCAATAGTCTGATTACAATGGTCTGCTAGCTCATTTAGTTTTCTTTCGATTTTATCCTTTGCGGCTTCTGCTAAAAGAGCCTTTTCACGTAGATTTGTATTTTCTATGAGCATATTATTAAGATGTTCAGTAATATGTTTATGCTTTTTCAGAAGCTCAACATATCTAGCTTTCTCTTTTTCAAATTTTTCTAAAAGTTGTTCATTACTCTCCTCACTTGCTGTTGGTAGTTCACCAATGAGTTGCCGTAAATCATTAACTGAATTATTTAACCTGCAATAAAGAAAATATTTTATTCTTAGATATATTAACGGTTTATTTTTATTTAAAATTTGAAGTTATTAGTTTTATTAACCAACTTCAAAAAAAGAGGAGGTTCTCAATCCGTCTGTATGTTTTTTTTGTATGTATGTGGCACAATTACTCTGCCGATTATGAATGGATTTCGATGGTTTTTTTTTTGTTTGAAAGCTGGCGTTTCCAGTTTGGTCCCATATTCATGTGATAAATCAAAAAAAAAAAAAAAGATCTGAGTCGGTATCAGCCAAGGTAGGTAGATACAACAAGAACGACACCGATTCCAAAGGTAACTTATAATGACGTGGTAAACGCAAGGATGACAGATGGCCGAAAATAACTAAAAAGTAATAAAATAATTGCGTTTCTTTAATTTTTGTGTCTACAACTAATAATCATCTTGTACTTCTACTATTGTAAAATTTTTGCGTTTACCACGTCATTATTGTTACCCTTAGAGTCGGTGTCAGCTAAGTTAAATAGGTAGTCAGATAGTCAGATCAGTACTGCAACCGTCGTCCGTCACCGGTGTCGTATTTGCTGCTATAGGTACCTAACTACCTTGGCTGACACCGACTCCAAAAGTAACAATAATGACGTGCTAAACCCAAAAATTGTACATTAGTAGAAGTACAAGATGATTATTAGTTGTAGACACCAAAATTAAAGAAACGCAATTATTTTATAACTTTTTAGTTATTTTGTTTTTTGAAGTCGGTTATAATTTTTGTTTAATTTTTTTTATTTCTAAATTTTTTGTGATTAATTAAAGAAAGACATACAGAGATAGACATTATGGCATATTTAACCGTATGAAGTTAGCCCAACAAAAGCTGTAAATGTCCATCATCAGACCTGTAATGGCACGTATTGCCCATATGGGTGCAAAGTTCTCATCAGTATAAATTAATTAAGTCCAATCACAAGGTAGCTACTGTAAACTATTTAGGAGTTCCCTTAACTGAGCTTCGTCTTCATCGTCAGACCCCCAATCACAGTCATAACCCACCTAGATTTAAAGTTCTCATCAATACAAATTAAACAAGCCCAAACACAAGGTTACTGAAGTAAACCGTCGAGGAGTTCCCTCGACTGTCTTCCAGCTCCAGCTTAAGATCGACTTGATCGACCTTCATTAAATTGTAGTGCTTTAAAATATTGTTTTCTAATGTTTACGCGAATTTCACTCATTATAATGAAACATTTTTATCGTAAAAATAAGTACCTAAACGGCGAATCTCACCACCATCCAATACAGTTAGCTACCGTGGGTAAATCTTTGTTTCAGAGAGCACAAGGGATCTGTAATGAGCAACACCTGGCAACCGAGCTTCAACACGTTAAGCAAGTACTGCGAAACAACAAGCTTCGGGTTCATCACCGTGACCGCGTGAAAGCAGCCACTGTTGAGCGAGTACCTGCTGTGCTACCATTTATGAAAGGAGTCACTGACAAAATTGGCTATATCCTAAAGCGAGCTTCCATCAAAACTTTTTTCAAGCCGCCAAAAAAGATAGGTCAATTCTTACCATCTGTCAAGTGTCATAAACCCTTACAATATGCAGGAGTATACAAGCTTGATTGTGACTGTGGTCTCTCTTATATAGGCCAAACTAAAAGATCTATTGAAACTCGCGTCAAAGAACATATAGGTGATTTAAAACACCGTCGCTACACTAAGTCTGCAATCTGTGAACATAGTCTTGACAAAGCTCGCCATTATATCAGATTTGATAAGCCACAAGTCCTCGCAAAAGAACACCGATTCCAACCAAGGATAATCCGTGAGGCTATTGAAATTAAAAAACATCCTAATTTCACTAGAGAACATGGCTGGCTCTTACCACCTGCTTGGAATCCCATTATTAATATTATATTATCAAATTCAAGCATAATATGTCACAGATTAAAGATACAGTTAGCACTTTCTGCGTAGATAGGACTAACCAAAATATTGATGTATCATAGGGTAGTTTCGAATAACTTTGTAACATTAGGACGTATGACACCTCAGTCCTCCCGTGACCATGGTTGCTGTAAAATATCCGAAACGTCGGGCTTGTAAAAATTATAATAAACCGCGATAAAATCCGTAAAAATTGTTTCATTATAATGTGCTTTAAAATGCTTATTAAAAAAAATATTAAGTGCACTAGTCGCTGCTACGAATTTCGAAAGTTCTCCTCGATTTCTCTGGGATGCTATCATCAGATCCTGGTTTCCTTATCATTGGACCATTTGGCACCCTTTCAAATAAATAAAGAATTTTGAAAATCAGTCCACAATTGACGGAGAAATCGGTGTATATACATTTAAAAAAATACCGGTCGAATTGAGAACCTCCTCCTTTTTGTTGAAGTCGGTTAAAAAAGAAATTCCCATAAATCTATCACCAGCAATAGGCAACATAGTGTGCTTGTATATCTTACCTGGCAATATTAGCTGCTTTATCATCATTCAATGACAGGGAGTTACCTCCGGCACTGTCTGTAAATTGAACATACGTGACTACAATTCTTTTAGAATACACTTATACCTCAAACTTTATATGTCCCACTGCTTGGCACGGGTCTCCTCCTCGAAATCAGGCGAGGAGGGTTTTGGGCACTGATTAGCTGGCCCAATGAAGGTTGGTAAACATTACACACATTCAAAGACTTTTAATCTCATCAGGCATGAAGTATTCCTCACGATATTTCCTTCACCGGTGAGCTAGCGATGGTTTCATGTTCAGGTGCACATAAAACTTAGAAAAACCCATTTCTAGGCATCACATGGAAGTCAGGATTAAACCCGGACCTCTCGGCTCTTACTTAAGACGCCGAGCCCATACCCACTAGTGACTAGACCTGGGGTGGCCAACCCGCGGCCCGCGGAGCTGGTTCATTTTTTTTTAAAGTTAACTAAAGTGACTGTATATTATATAAAATTTATAAAAAAAAATGTTTTTTTAAACACTAATGGGTCTGACAAACGTTTATTACTTTATATGCCAAATAAATCTACAAAAAATTACGAGAAAAACTGTGTTTTTGCTTTTAAGATATTTACGATCAAAGTGCGTATTTTCAGCCGAAGGTTTTTAAAATCCGATGACGTCACACCCCCGCTCATTCGACAGTCGCGCTCTCGTTCGCACGACTTTGCGCAATAAAAATCAAAATTATCGGTATCCCCACGGCCCCACCGAATATTGATTCGGTGGGGCTAAGTAGCTTAAGGTGAACCCAGCACCTTGGGCGAAGCTAAGTAAATCCAGGGGACTCTTTGTACCCCTATTATAAAAAGAGGGGACAAAATAGAAGGGTGGCCAAGGGGCGAAGATGGGTACCTCACCCCATCGCACTGTCCCGATGTTGGGGGAGGTTTTCTCCTAGGTCATGGGTGTGTATTAAATATAATATGTAGATATTATATTTCGAATCCGATACGAGTAGACACAAACCCAGACCGCGCTAACAGCAGTAGCACTACGTTACCGCTAGATTGCTTGGGCACCGCGCATGAACCGCCTCTCTCCCCAGAGGGAGGGATAAGGGCCGGCCCTCATGATGATAGGCTAAATTCAACCATAAAAGATTCGTCGACCGTATCGGATTTGACTAGTCCAAATCCGAGCAGCGCGCGCGATGTCCACCCCCCCCCCCTCACGCCTTAAGTGAGCCATCTGTTCACTTACTGTACCGATATTGAGCTTAAAGGCCATCAGGCCGAAATGTCCAAAAAAAAAACCTAAAATTTGGTAGTGCGGCCCGGTTTGAAATTCTATTTCCGAATTTCGGCCCGGCTGCTGAAAAGGTTGGCCACCCCTGGACTAGACCATCGTCGCTCGTACACATTATATTCATATTATTTCTTTTTTTTTTTTTTTTCTAGCGGAACCTTAGGACAAAGAAAAGACTGGAATAAGGAAGAAGACTGTAGTCTTCTTCCTTATTCCAGCTATTCAGCTACCCTGTAGGGTAGCTGGTTTAAAATAAAATATACCTTGATTTGTAGAATCACCATTAGACCCAGAATAATTAGTTCCCTTTGTAAAAGTTTTGCCGGAGTCAGTCTGGCTGGAAACTAATATAGTAACATGGTATCCTGAAATTACAGCTCCTTGATAATATTATAAAGAATATATAATATAATTAATATTTTTAAGAACAATCACACCATTAACCAAGCCTTGAAAAAAGCAAATTTCGAGCCTCGTGTTAATAATACAAGAAATGAAAATAAAAAGTATTTTATGAATGCACCTCTCTGTATGAACAACTATATTCTTTTATACAAAATATCTGGACTTGGCAATGTTTAAAAATACAATGTGAAAATTAACAAAATCTTTATTATAATCTATTCTGAAGTCCTTGAAGAATAGATTCACGAAAGGAAAAATCTGAGATTTGAAATTTGCCAATTATCGCACTTGCAATGTAACATTCAAGCAACATGAAATTGTTGGTTCGTTTGGTGTAGTTAGTGGTTTGCGCAAACCCAAGTACCCGTTTTTAAACCGTATTTTCAACCCTCAGTAAAATTATAAAATATATAAGTCCTATAGTTTTTTTCACGAGTTCTCTTTTGCTTTTAATGTTTTTCAGTTAATAGTTTTTGAGGTATAAACAAAAAACCAAACTTCTTTTTTCAGTTAATTATTTATAACCTTTTAAATAATATTCAAAACTATCTACATGTGATTCCGAATCTAACAACACATCTACCATATTCTTAGAATGAGAAAAAGTTTTAACCTAAACGCCACATTGTACATCATTGTAGTTTAAATAATAAAAATACATATAAATTATTATATACACAAACAACTAGATTAATAAAATTATTTACATTACATACAGACGTTTACATATAGATAACAATATTTTTTTTATATAATACAGCAATGCTAATACCAAAGCTGCAAAATATATTTTGAACACATACCTTGAAACCATTTTCCTATAAGCCCTTTAATAGCTGTGGCATAAAACTCTTGCGGTGTAATATGTTGAGGGAATACATAGTTGTATGTAAATTCCAGATCTTTTATTTGAATTTGTGGATCGCCGTGAATTTCTTCAATACATTTTTCACCACCTCTTTCTACTTCTTGTCTTATCAAAGGCCTTATTTGTAAGGCTACTCGAACGGTGTCTACTTCTCTCTTATTAAATTCTACGTCAACCATTTTGATTAAGATTATAGTTTAAGATTATTAAAATCAGTTATAAGATCAGTTTTGTGACTTTTTCGTGACCGTTATGAAACGGACATTTAAATAAATTAGCCGTTGATACTTTATTGAAGGTAGGTAAAATTTCATTGGGCGTGTATAGAGGGTAACTCCAGATTTTTTTGTTGGCGGAATTAACGCTCTGTATTATAATATAGTCTATGTAGAATGTAATTTCTGCTATTCAAAAATAGAAAAATAGTAACTTGCATTGGTCGTTTTCATTCCGAGTTTTTTTACTTTACAGTTGGTGTACAACTAGTTAGTGGCTAAAAATAAAGATATCTAATAATAAGTTATGATGATTTTTTCTATTTTTTGCAAACGAGTGAACTAAAGTTCACTCGTTTGCAAAAAAGTAAAAATAAAAGTTCAAAAGTTTAAAAAAGTGTGAAATTAAGTCAAATCATTAAAAGAAAATACGAACAGCAGCACTATCGTGCTGAATGGGAGGAAGATCCATCATTTTCAGCGTGGCTGTGTAAATATCGCGACGACAACTTAGCGCTTTTTGCAAAGCCTGTAACATAAAAATATTTCCTCGAAAGTCGAATGGCTTCAATAAATATACTTAAATAAAAAAAATGTTCATAAATATTTTTTATTTTATATACCAAACACCTATAAACTTAGCCTAGAAATTATTAATTATTAATAGTAGGTATAATTTAAATAGAATTTCACAAAGGGCTTGGTAGATTCTGGTAGATTTTAGCATCATTTTTGGTAGATCGTGTGATGAAAAAGTGGTCACGTTGTGAATAATCTTTACAAAGTATACCTACAAGGAATTGCTGTAGATATTCAACCTTTCCATGCAAGTAGGTACAGCAATTTCCAATAAACTAAAAAAGACCAATAACCAAAATAAAATATACAGAATCCTGAATTAGCCCCCGATATCATCAAACCAGAATTTCACAAGGCAAAGATAATCAATAATTATCTAGTCATAAAAGGCTTTAAGTACTACCCGACTAGAAATTTTTTCGTGATCCTTAGAAGGACCGGACCGGGCATGCCCGATCTAGACCAGATAAGGAATGTAACGCAGATGATTTGCCTGGACCCGATCAGGAAAACCTAATCTGGACCCGATCAGGAAAACCTTATCTGGACCCGATCAGGAAAACCTTATCAGGACCCGATCAGGAAAATCTTATCAGGACCCGATTCGGAATTCCTAATCGAATCTGGATGAGATAAAAAAATTAGAAATCGTCTCCTTTCTTAATTTACCAGTAATGCTGGTGCCAAGGCTTTCCAAAATAATAGCTCTAGTTCTGACAGACCACATACAAATTATTATTGTTATGTATTTTAGTGATTGGTCTTAAAATTGAAAAATAGTTCTTAAAAAAAAAAAAAAAATTAACATAAACATAGGGTTAATTTGTTTACAAAATACTGTGATTTTTTGAAGTGACCAATCACTAAAATACATAACAATAATAATTTGTATGTGGTCTGTCAGAACTTGAGCTATTATTTTGGAAAGCCTTGGCACCAGCATTACTGGTAAATTAAGAAAGAAGACGATTTCTATTTTTTTATCTCATCCAGATTCGATTAGGAATTTAGGATAGATTGTTACTAAGTATTTTAGTACTTGTTTTTATAATACCGTGCTTGTAGGTATGATTACCTTAACAATCAATGACCAAAAATATACACAGGGAAATAAAAACTGTTACATTTAAATATTAGAAGCTAAAATATTGTGATTTATTTAAATGTTGCTACCTTAGGTTGGGTTGGGTTAAGTATTTTAGTACTTATTTTTATAATACCGTGATTGTAATATAGATCACCATATCAATCAATGACCAAAAATATACACAGGGAAATAAAAACTGTGTTACATTTAAATATTAGAAACTAAATATTGTGATTTATTTAAATATTGCTACCTTAGGTTAAAAGAGAATAAAAGGGTTATTGTTAAGTATTTTAGTTACTTATTTTTATAAATACTGTGATTGTAATATTGATTATATCAATCAATGACCAAAAATATAGATAGTAAAAAAAAACAAATAATAGTTTAACAAGAGTTTAATGAAAACATTAAAAACACTTCACAGCCTATTATAGCTCACCCACACTAACTCTGGAAGGTCCTGCCTACTTGTTTTCTGGGTGCTGTCTGTGCTACTGAAGTAGGTGGTATGGTATCCTCACTGTCTTTTTGACTCAAGCTTGCTTCATTACAAATGTTGTGTAAAACACAACAAGCATTTATAATTCTAATAACTGTGTCCGGATGATAGTGAAGGACCCTGTGTCCTAGGAGACATCGCCACCTATACTTCAGAACACCCATAGTATGCTTTACTGTATAGTGTGCTACACAATTAAATTTGGTGTAGTGTTCTTCAGGTGAGCCAGCCGGAGCATCCAAATATGTTTCATCACAATAGTTCTTTGGGCATAGCCCGAGTCTCCTAAAACATAATAAATAATTATTGCATTACAATATTCATGTATGAAACAAATGCTCACTTTATTATGATTTTAACTTAGACTTAACAAGTGAATAAACAACTTCCCCAAAATTTAAAAAGGAAAAAATACATTCTAAGATTCCTTTATAATTTTTATGTTATTTGCCAATTTAAAGGTATTATGACTTCTTATACTGTGGTATTACTAAAAGAATATATCTATTAACATATATAATTAATTTGTTTAAATTGTATAATATATTATATCAATATAATACCTATATACAATTTAAAGGTATTTACTAATAAAACAAAACACATTATTAAAACTAAATTACAGAATTACAGAATCCAAGAGTTAACTTACAATTAAAACATTCCTTAAGTGAAATCCTTTTCTATTATAAAACCTCTCATTTTGGGCTGGATGTATGAGAGCCATATGAGTACCAACAATAGCACTTACTATGGATGTCATATGGAAGTTTTCATAAAATCTGAAATGAATGCAAATATTATTATGTAGCTCAATAAGTCAAATAGATTATTATAATTAGCACTTATTTGATTTATATTAATAGATAGGTATCACATAATATGAAGAACAATGTAGAACCAATAAATAATAAAATAATTTGAGATATATTTTTTAAGTATCCTACATATGCATTGAACTATTATTACTGTAGTAATTACAACTCACTGTACATAGGCCGTAAATAAAGAGAAAAGATGAACTATAGAAGAGGTTAGATTCATTATAGATATTTCTATTGACATACCTTATAACCCGCTTATACTAGATAGTAGATACAAATCCAAATCGCTATGAATAACTTCAAAGCTTCATTATTGGTTAATTAAATTATTAAATTAAATTAAATAATTGTAATTACTTTCATGTTATTATGACAATAAGATATTAATTTTAATAAATCTATAATTCAAATAACAATACATTACCTGCTACGCCACGTATTTCAACATGAAACGTTGGCCACGTCGGATCAGGCTCATCACAATATTTCACCATTGTTTGTAATAATTTGCAATAGGTATTTAGAATTTTTTAGCAATGATTCAGGCATATATTTACATCCAGTACCACCGTATTCTATAAAATGATGTAACCAAGAACTTGGTACATACTAGGTATATCTATTTCTTTACTGGATGAATCATTTACAAATAGAACTAACACGTATTTGTAAGTCATCTGAAAAAACGGATTATTGAAATATAAAATTATTTTAAGAAATAGCAAAAAATTTTGCACTTTTTCAATGATTTCTGACTAACCTTGTACCTAATTAAACTTAATAACGAAGCTTTAAACACTACACAAATTTTTATCTAATTAATTTAATCCACAAGTTCGTATTTTATACACATTAAACTGAGTAATATAATAATCTAGATACTATAAGTTTATAGTACTTTATTCACTTTTTTTTAATTTAACATACATTATATTAATTATTCATAATCTAATTGTTTAAGTTATTCAGTTTTTTTGTTAAACTTATAAATTTCACTTTTAATTTATATATTTTAATATACTAATCGACATATAGGTAATTTTTACACAATATAAAAAAAAATATATAATTATTAGTTAAATATTCAACAAATGATTCTCTATGACACAAAACTTTTGTCACTTGCAAAATTGATAAACTGATCTACGTCTTCTTGCAACAAACAACACTGTATACAAGTTCAGACATGTTATTTTGTGACGCCACCCGCGGTCGCTTGTATAAATTAATATACTCACTATGTACATATTCGTTGTTTATGTTTTATTGATATTGATATTTTGGTACATTTTTTGATAAAACATACTATTCACGCGGTATATATTCTTAAATAATAAATATACTAATTAATATATACAGATTCTAAACAATGTATATAAAACAAAAATAGTTAATTATTCAACAGAAATTTTACACCACACAGATTTATTTCTTACTTCTGGACGCTTAAATAGTTATATTCAATGATATTATAATTTATATAACATCATTGGTTATATTATCGAATTTTAATGAAGCGACACACTGTACAAAATGCGATGAGTCGTATTGTGACGTCACGCATCGCTTCATATACATTTCATATTGTATATACTATACTTGTGTCTTACTTGTGTTTATATTCATGTAATTTAATAGAAATTGAAGGCAGTTTTTTTTTGTTATATGTTATATCCCTTATAGTAAATATTAATTTAATCGTACTTAAAAAAAATTAACTATATTAATTCAAAATAAAATTAAAAATATATGCCGGACCTCATCTGGTCCAGCCCTGGTCCTGATGTAGTATGCCTTACCATACTTTTTTATATTTTACATCAGGTTATCCTCATCTGGTCCAGACCTGGTCCTGATGTAGTATGCCTTACCATACTTTATTATATTTTACATCAGGTTATCCTCATCTGGTCCAGACCTGGTCCTGATGTAGTATGCCTTACCATACTTTATTATATTTTACATCAGGTTATCCTCATCTGGTCCAGACCTGGTCCTGATGTAGTGTGCCTTACCATACTTTATTATATTTTACATCAGGCTATCCTCATCTGGTCCAGACCTGGTCCTGATAGGGCTTACCGGATTTGGCAAGCCTTATTCTATCCTGATCCGGTCCAGATATATTATCTGGTTCAGCCTAACTTTTTTTCTAGTCGGGTAGCTGTTGCCGGCAGCTGCTTCCCCGCGTTTTTTTGTCAACTTTTCTTGTTATTGTTCTAAAGGAAACACAATCAATGTAAGCTCCCAAGTTGCTTACATTTTTCCAACTCTTACAATAATTCTTCAACTGTTTACCATTTATATAGTCTCGGTAAATTATACAATGGTATCTATATATACTGCCCCAGGATTTACTCTATCTCATGTTTAAAGCAACATGAAAATCCATCAAGTAGTCTTTGAGTTAATCGCGTACAGACAGACAGAAGCGATGAAGGACTTTGAATAATAATAGGGATTAATACTGTACTGTAAATATAGCTTTTACATTACCGCTGTAAAATTGTATATTTTTTTTGTTATATTATAGTATTAAATTGGATATACTAGGTCTAAGTATATTGTTTTCTATATATCGGAATAAGGCGTTCCTTCCAGGCATTTCAGGATAACAACATGTAAAATTTGTTATAAAAATTTAAAAAGATTTGTTCCACTGAATTTATTTTGAAGCTTTCTTTCCAAGATGTACAAAATAAATTGTACTTTGTTATTACGTCTGAGAAGACTGGACCACGAACGAATAACCACAACGATATTTTGGTTTGATTCCAACCAAGGATGATCCGTGAGGCTATTGAAATTAAAAAAACATCCTAATTTCAATAGAGAAGATGGCTGGCTCTTACCACCTGCTTGGGATCCCATTATTAATATTATCAAATCAAAATCCAAGCATAATATGTCACAGATTAAAGATACAGTTAGCACTTTCTGCGTAGATAGGACTAACCAAAATATTGATGTATCATAGGGTAGTTTCGAATAACTTTGTAACATTAGGACGGTAAGGTGGACGCAGACTCTACGCACTAAATCGCTGCGGTGCAGTTCTCCTCCTCGTTTGGGTGACCCGGCGCGAGAGCTATGGATGTCCGCACTGGGCCACAACTCTACTCTGGAGGTGGGGGGTGGCGTCCCCTCCTCCTTCTCCGTTTAAGGTACACTGAACACATTTAAAGGGTGCCTTATAGCTCGGAGCATACGCGCGCGCAGCGGATCCCCCGATCGGCCGTGCACAGGTCCCTCTTGGCGGTGCGACCGCCTGTCGCCGCCGTGCTCTCCCGCGAGAAGAGGCGCCATTGCGCTCACTCTCCCATTCCGCCTCCTCCTTCTGCGACATCACGTCCTCACAGAAGGAGAGGATGGACCACCTGCCTGCTCTCACTGACAGTCATCGCTCGGATTTTCACCACCTATTTTATTTAATACGATTTAGAGTCGATATTTTTTTAATTATTTTGAAGCGTTGGTTATTGCAGTGAATTGTAACTTGTAACATTTCACCATCGCGATGTAGATTACTATTAGCGCCATCTAGTTGAAATATGATACACACTGTTTTACTTTTTCACGAAATCTTGTATAGGTATTAAATAGTTTTTTAATGTGTTAATTGCTTTATTGTATGATAATACCGGCAATATCAATACTTAATTAGGTAGGTACATAAGTTGTATAATAAGCTGTTTTAGTAATTAAAGGTTTTTGAACAATCCTACGGGAACTCTTTAATTTTATACCTATAAAGTACGACCATAAAATTTGCGCAGGCGAAGTCGCGGGCACCAGCTAGTTTAATATAATTCTTTAGTTTCCGTAAAAACGCTAATTTATTGAAAAAAATACAGTAAAAGGCTGGTAATTATGACTCATGATGTGATGATATGTCAGTATATGTAAATACTCGTAATGATAATGATGTTTCTGAATGCAATGTGAACTCTGGGGATGGCCTCCCCTCCACTTTTACAAGAGTTTAGAGATAGCAAACCGGCAAATGAATCAACGCCGGGAAACGATTGCCAAATGTTTATATAACATTAGTTGATAAAGATACTGACAATATTACCATAAATAAATATCTATATCTATACTAATATAAAGCTGAAGAGTTTGTTTGTTTGAACGCACTAATCTCAGGAACTACCGGTTCTAATTTGAAAAAAAATTTCATTGTTACGACGTGCTTGCTTGCTGGATAAATATCCAAACCAGTACTATGTCTTTTTTCTTTTATCAATTTACGCTGGTAGCCTGTTGGCTTTTGCAACTTTATCGGAATAATAGAAGTAGCAGCCCGCAGCCGCCTTCAGCTTACCTGAGATATAACGCGTCTGCCCTTCGTTACGAAACATCCAAATTATTTCGAGGAAGAAACAAGCAATATGTATGTATGTATGTAGCCTTTTACTTATCTTTGTAAATATGCGCGACACACGGCGCATACTTCTTACAAGTTAACTATAAGGATTTCTTCTGTTCGTTTAGTAAACCTCTACGGAACAACAACTTCAATAGAAATAGTTACAAAATACAAAGCAAATAAATCAAAACAAAAATACAATCAAATTTATTTATTTGCTCTATGAGCTCTATTTCTCAGTATTCGTTTATTTATCTGCAGTAAAATTTTAAACAGAGGATATGATTTCCTTCTTGTTCTGTATCTTGCCTTCTCAGAGCCTAGAATCGGCAATTGTTCTGCTAAGCAAGACTTAATTGGTGATTTTGGGGACAAGTTCAAACTCCTGCGTTGTAAACTAGTACTACGCCTCTCTGTGTCTTTAACCTTGTCTTTAAATTGCTCAAACTGTTTTAGTATGTATTCATTTTGTTTCACTATCCGCTCAATCGCACATTTTACTTGTAGCAAATCGTTGTTGAGTTTCGGCAATTGTATTTTATTGATCAACTCAATTTTCTCCGTCAAACCGTTAATCGCTTGGTATACTTGGTTGGTATCATTCGTTTTGTTCATGAGCTCACAAGTATTACACACCCAGTGGTACTTGCGATCGCCCGATTCAAAATCTACTTCCTTTACGTCATTGACACATTTCAGATGGTACTTGGAATCGCATTTGCTGCATCTGACACCCTCACTGATTCGAACGAGTTTGTGGCATTGAGGGCATTGCATATCTGTGTATAAAATATTACAATTAAGGAATTGAAACACGGAAAGAATAGGAATACCTTTAGATGTTTACGGAAAAACAAAAAAAAACTGGTGAATATATTAATACATTAGTAAACAAGTAAAGAGGTTCAAATTTTGCGACCAATACAAAAAAAAAAACATCAAAATCGGTCCAGCCGTCTAGGAGGTTCAGTGACATACACACGCACACAAGATATATATATATATACATAATATATATATATATATATATATATATATATATATATATATATATATATATAATAAGTATAATCCACCATAATAGAAATTAATTGAAAAAAATATAATCATACCTTTAACAAGTTATTAGACTATGGACAAAGTAAAAAAAAAATATTTAGTTTTTAAAATACATTGTTTAGATTTCTAAAACAGAACATCTTTATAAATCTTTATCAAAAATATAGAATATATTAACCAGGAATCATATATGACGGCACAAAATGACAGGTTTAAAAGCAAAATCCATAAAGTTAAGGTATATTAACTTTATTGCAAAATCTTGCTGAAAAGAGTTTTATTTATAAATAAAGAGTATAATATTATCATTGCTTCTTAGAGATTTTTAAGTAGTTTATATTTTAGGCACCTAGTAATTTTTATTTTGTTATCGAACTGCATCAAAAAGAACTCTTCGTATGAGTTTATTTTAAATTGACAAACACTCATTATAATAAAACAATTTTTACGGATTTTATCGCGGTTTATTAAGATTTTTACAAGCCCGACGTTTCGGATACTTTACGGAATTAGAGGCAAATAATTCTTTAGCTTTCTTAGATGTATTAGTTATCCGTAATCCCAATAACACCTTAAGCCACACAGTGTATAGGAAACATACCCATACGGATAGGTATTTAAACGGCGAATCACACCACCATCCAACACAGTTAGCTACTGTGGGTAAATCTTTGTTACAGAGAGCACAAGGGATCTGTGATGAGCAGCACCTGGAGACCGAACTTCAACATGTCAAGCAAGTACTGCGTGACAACAAGCTTCGGGTACCGCGTCTCCATCACAGTGAACGTGTGAAACCAGCCACCGTCGAGCGAGTACCTGCTGTGCTACCGTTTATTAAAGGCGTCACTGACAAGATTGGCTTCATCCTAAAGCGAGCTTCTATTAAAACTTATTTCAAGCCGCCTAAAAAGATAGGTCAATTCTTACCATCTGTCAAGTGTCATATACCCTTACAAGATGCAGGAGTATACAAGCTTGATTGTGATTGTGGCCTCTCTTATATAGGCCAAACCAAAACATCAATTAAAACTCGCGTTAAAGAACATATAGCTGACTTAAAACACCGTCGCTACACTAAGTCTGCAATCTGTGAACATAGTCTAGACAAAGCTCGCCATTATATCAGATTTGATAGACCACAGATACTCGCAAAAGAACACCGATTCCAACCAAGGATGATCCGCGAGGCTATTGAAATTAAAAAACATCCAAATTTCAATAGAGAAGATGGCTGGCTCCTACCACCTGCTTGAGATCCCATTATTAAAATAATTAAATCAAAAACCAAGCAAAATATGCCACAGATTAAAGATACAGTTAGCACTTTCTGCGTAGAGAGGACTTATCACAATAATGATGTATCATAGGGTAGTTCGAATAACTTTTTAACGTTAGGACATCTGTCACCTCAGTCCTCCCGTGACCATGGTTGCTGTAAAGTGTAAAGTATCCGAAACGTCGGGCTTGTAAAAATCTTAATAAACCGCGATAAAATCCGTAAAAATTGTTTCATTATAATGAGTGAAATTCGCGCAAACATTAGAAAACAATATTGACAATCACTATGTACCTTCAGTCGCACGAAGCCGTTTCGGGCTATCACAAATCACAATGTATGTTTTCGAGATTTGTAAGTTCAAACAAACATATACCTATGTCTTAATACAGATAATATAGGCCAATCAGCGAATATCAATAAGCATTTAGTGGGTAAGTAGGTAGGTATTCACTAATCACTACCTACGTCCTATCCTAATTGTGTCAGAATAAAGTATTATTTATATTATCTTGAGTCTTGACCATACAACTTTATAAATAAATTTATTAGAATATAGCCATGTATAGTGCCATCTATTACAAGTAGTTGAAACTACATGTACAATGACTTTATGTTAGGTTTTCGCATTTAATTATATAGGCGATAGATGTCTCTGAAGAATAATATTTTAAATGTTTAAAATATCTTGATTACCTAGATATTTGTTAATATGTAACTCAAACTAATAAAGTTATTTTAGAAGAGCTTAATAATTGGTATATTAATAATCCTCATCATCTCGAATTCGTCTACCACTAAGCGGAAAACAATTTAAACTCACGGATGAAGCATCAAACACCATAATTGTAGCTACTGTATGTATTGATATGATTAACATAATATTTTATATTTTGTAATATTGGGCCTGATATGACATCGAAAATACATACGTAGAAAAAGATATTTATAGTTCATTAGATTTCATAACACTTTGATGTCCTATATTACTTAGGTATGTATAGTACCTACCTATTATTAACCAGACACAATTCCTCTTTAACATCTAATAGATAATTCTAACGATGTTAATCACGAACTTTTCTTGACCCCGCATAGACTGCGCAACAATATAAAAACAAAGCGATAGAAACATGCAACATTTAAATTCCATTAAGCTTCTGACCCGCGTAAATTATAATATGTGAGTACATAATATACCTATATTATGCTAGACCTTTTTGTCTTTCAATAAAGACCAAGACGCGATGGCGATCCAACGCCACTCACACTAATATACATGAGGACCGGTACAGCCGGGAGATCATCGTCCCATCTAGAAGAAGGTCGTTTACCGGTAGGGGAAAGTCAATATGCCGCGCTCCCGACTGCATGGGTCCCGTCTTGCTTGTTTCTCCCGTCAAACAGCTTTGCTGTGTTTCGGAGAGAAGGGCAAGACAGGCAGTGTAATTACTGACACCGAGACTTAACATCTTATGTCTCAGGATAGGCAACACATAAATGAGTTGCCTGGGCTCGTTCCAGGTAAACTAGTCTATGTTCATGGGCGACGTCGACTACTTACCATCAGGTGGCACATTTGTCAGTTTGCCTATTCAACTAAAATAAAAAAACGTTGATAGTGATGACGGATGACGTAGAAATATATTATTATACCTACAATGACTATATTAATGACCAACTTCACATATTTATCGGTGGTAGCGTTCATTTATTTTAATTACATACTTTGTTTTACAGAGGAATCCGTATGAAGGGATTGTATGATAAGTAAAATAATCTATTCTATACAGATAAATAAAATTGAAGTGGCTGTTTGTAATATTAAAATAACCGCTTTTTACTAAATGCATATACCTAATACACGGTATATATAAAAAATAACATTTCTTACAATTTTTGTCTATCGGTCTGTCTGTCTGTCTGTTTGTTCCGGCTAATCTCTGAAACGGCTAGGCCGATTTGGACGCGACTTTCACTGGTTGATATCTGATGTTATAAGGAGTAACTTAGGCTATATAAAATAACATTCATCAATCCGGGTACGACTGTAAATCTAAGATAACGCGGGCGAAACTGCGGGCAACAGCTAGTCTATAATAAATATTATGTAAGTATTTACCTAACTGTTTCAAAGAAGTTTTCATACAAGAACTTATCCGAGTCAAAGTCCGTAAACAATATTTAACTAGAAAAATAAGTTCTTTATCGGTGGGGCTCAGTAACCTAGGGTGAGCGGTGCACCTTGGGCGAAGCTAATTGGGCCGAGGGGGCTCTTTGTATCCCTCTTATAAGAAGAGGGGACAGAAGAGCAGGGGGCAAGGGTTGAGGATGGGAACCTCACCCCATTGTACTGTCCCGACGTTGGGAGGTGTTGTTCTGTGGTGCGGGACAACCCCTCTGTGGAGGTGGCGTCGGTCCCTTGCTGGACTGACTAGACGTTGAGGTGCCCTGTTTGTTTTCTAGATCCGGGGCACCTCACCAAAGGCGGCATTGGTGGCACTCGCCGGGTTTTAGTGGGTAGAGCTGCGTCCATTTACCAGCTGTCGGGCGCGGCGAGTCCAACACACCCGCATGGGGAGCCCCACTCCCCCCGCGGGATGCCTCAGAGCATTTCCCGGCGTTAAAGAAAAAAAAAAGGTTTCCGTAGCCTAATGGCAAAAACGGAACCCTTATAGATTCGTTACGTCTGTCTGTCTGTCCGTATGTCCCCCTAATTGGTAAAATGTGTGTCCCCCTGTAACTTTTAAAATAAGAGAATGATAAAACTTAAAAAAAAATGATGTACATTACCGGACCGAAAATTGGTTTGGACGAGATCTAGTAAGTAGTTTTTTTTTATACGTCATAAATCGTAAACCGCAATTTATCTATTATTCAATCAGCTCAAATATAAAAAATCGGTTGTCTGTAAAGTCGGTTTACTGACGATAGTTGAACGTGCCAACGTCATAAGAAAATGGAACGCCTCACAGCAAGGTCATCTTTTTTCGTTCGTGCAGCCGGCTCCATCGAATTATAAGACGTTGTCACGTCAAAACATTTTTCAAAATAAACCATATTTTTAGTTAAAGTGTCTAATGTTGTAAATTATGTAATGGTACGGAACCCTTCGTGCGCAAGTCCGACTAGCACATGACCAGTTTTTTATAGGTACCTACCTACCTACGTGGTTTGCGGACGTTAGAGAATTTATGTTGTAAGCTTTGTAAGCATCAGTAGCCTGTACACGATGTATGCTAGTCTCTCTCATCCGCCATCTTGTCTTGGATCTTCTTCTATAAAAAATCGCATTAATCATGGTTTGGCTGCTTCTAGAAAAAAAGGATAATTATATATGCAAATTCGTGGATATTATGTGGTTTTCGTATGTAGTATTCTTGTATGTAATATAACAACAAATAAACGATTTTCGGATATAATATTATATGCTGTGAGAGGTTCATGCCAAATTGCATGATTTTATTCCAGACATACCTGTTATCATACAGTCAGAAGGACAACGAAGTGACCATATATGTAAGTTTGGTCATTTTGAGACACCTAAAAATAAAGTACCTAAACGAGTGTTTACCTATCTTTTAGAAGTTTTTTTTAGTTTTAGTTTAGTTTAGTATTTTTCAAGTCGGTTTTAATTTTTTGTAAAATGTTTTTATTTCTTAATTTTTAGTGATTTCGAAATTCGTCGTCTTGGATTTCATTGAAGGAGGCATGTTCAGCAGTGGATGGATAAAGGATGATGATGATGATGATGATGATGATGGTGATGGTGATTACGATGACCGCGACATACTATGGTGTGCTACCAAAGCATCCTATATAATTGTTACATCGACACGTAATAAAATGATCATATCATCAAGGTAAACAAAGCCAACCAAATAGGCATTATTGGGAATAACTAAAAAACGGCTTGTCAGATCTTAATAAAATTAATATGGGACCAAATTGGAAACACCAGCTTTCAAACAAAAAAATAACCATCGAAATCCATTCACAAACGGCGGAGATATCGTATCACATACATACAAAAAATATATACATACAGAAGAATTGAGAACCTCCTTTTTTTAAGTCGGTTAAAAAGTAATAAAATAACAGTTTCTTTAATGTTTGTGTAAGCACAACTTATAATCAACTTAATCTTCTACTAATGTACAAACTTTGCGTTTACCACGTCATTATAGTTACTTTTGGAGTCGGTGTCGTATTTGTTGCTGTGCATTACCTTTCTACCTACCTTGGCTGACACCGACTCCAAAAGTAAAAGTTGTAAGCACAAACATTAAAGAAACTGTTATTTTATTACTTTTTAGTTTAGTATTTTTGAAGTCGGTTTTAATTTTATGTAAAATGTTTTTTCTTATGACGTCGGTTTACTGACGATATTTGAACGTGACATTCAAATATCGTCAGTAAACCGACTTTACAGACAACCGATTTTTATAGCCTACGTTACTCCATATAGAATTAGCTATCTGCCAGTGAAATTCCCATCAAAACGGCCCAGCCGTTTCAGAGATTAGCTGGAACAAACAGACAGACAGACAGATGGACAAACAGACAAAAATTGTAAAAAAGGCTATTTTGATTATCGTGTAACCAACCCTTTACAGATATATATATATAAAATTGGAGGGTCTGTTTGTAATATCACAAACAGACACTTTAATTTTATTTATCTGTATAGATGGGTGATTCAGATTTCCTAGATACCTATAAGTTATAACAGTTCAGAATTTGCGTGTAAGAACCAGACTTTATAATATTCTTTTTATGTTTACGCGAAATTCCTCATAAAATTACTTTGTACGTGTAATAAGCGTTGTTGTATTTATTTTTACATTCTAGACGTTTCGGATATTATCAATTATGCTACTGTAATATGAAGCCGTGATGTACCTAATACTTAATCATAGTTATATTTCTATGAGGGAATTATTCGCGATAAACATCGTGGCAAAATAATATCTGCGCATGGTTTGTGTTTGCGCGGAGTTTTATTTCGCTGAAATCTAATAATTAAGTAGGTAGTACCCGGATGACCGAGCTTTGCTCGGTATTTTTTTTTTTTTAATAAAATGACATTTTCTAAAAATGATTCCTAGCTAGATCGATTTATCGCCCCCGAAACCCCCTATATACTAAATTTCATGAAAATCGTTGGAGCCGATTCCGAGATTCCAATTATATATATACAAGAATTGCTCATTTAAAGATATAAGATTTGTTGTTTCAAGAGTAGGAATAAATAATGTTATGCTATCACCATAGACTTATATTCTACCGAAAATTTAATATTCTACCGTACGTAGTACATTGTAGGTATATTATCTATCCCCACCATGGTTCAGGCCTTGACGTGGCGGTGGGGCTTAGTAGAACCTCACCCCATTGTACTGTCCCGACGTTGGGAGGGGTGGTTCTGTGCGGGACAACCCCTCTGTGGAGATGGCGTCAGTCCCTTGGGGAAGTGACTAGCAGTCGAGGTGCGCTGTTGCTGAACACATCCGGGGGACCTCACTAAAGGCGGCATTAGTCGGTAGTGCTGCGACCACCTTACCATCTTCCGGGCGCAGTGAGTCCCAGTCTTTTGGTTTCCCGTTAATTAATTGTTATTTTGTGTTTTGTCCATTCAGAGTGATTTTCTATAGTGTTTGTTTTAAAAACTTGATCTTTATATATTGTGATTGGTTGGCGAATATTGTGGAGGACCGTTCTGGAGTGGTTTTCTTAGTAGGACTGTTTTGGCGGTCTTCTATAGTGTTTGTTTTAAAAACTTAATCTGTGTAATATATAATATGATTGGTTGGCGAATTTTGTGGTGGACTGCCTTGTGTGGATGGAATGGAGAATGATAGTTGATTGATGGGGGCTAGAGTGGCGAAGCCGCGCTCCTTGGGGTTTCCCGCCATTTTTCCGTATTACAGACCGAATATTGTATTTTGTATAGCTAATAGCCTAGTAGCTAATAATGCCTTTAAATGAAAATAATAAATAAAAACTATGGTTATCATTAAACCGTGTCTGATGTGTGATATTATTTTCTTTACGATTATCTGTACCCTATTGTTTAAGTTTTAAATAATATTTAAGTACTTATCTTATATCTTTTAATGAGCAATTCTTATATATATATATATATATATATATATATATATATATATATATATATATATATATATATATATATATAATTGGAATCTCGGAATCGGCTCCATCAATTTTCATGAAATTTAGTATATAGGTTTCGGGGACTGCCGTCCCCACCATGGTTCAAGCCAAAGACATTAAAAGAGATTTAATGTCTTTGGTTCAAGCCTTCTCGAGGCGATGGGGCTCAGTAGCGTAATGTGAACCCAGCACCTTGGACGAAGCCAATTGAACCGAGGGGGCTGCTCTTTGTATCATTCTTATAAGAATAGGGGACAAAAGAGCAGGGGGTACAAGGGGCGAGGACTGCATTGCACTGTACCGACGTTGGGAGGGGTTGTTCTGGGGTGCGGGACAACCGCTAAAACCATTGGTGACACTCTGGCGAGTGTCACCAATGGTTTTAGTCGGTAGTGCTGCGACCACCTTACCATCTTCCGGGCGCAGTGAGTCCCACATACCCACCTGGGGAGAACCACTCCCCCGCGGGATGCCTCAGAGAATTTCCTGGCATAAAAGAAAAAAAGAAACAAAAAAGAAAAAAAAGAAGCCAACAATTAAATCACAAATGGGTTATGACAAAACAATGAATCTTGAATATTAACCGGTTTCGTGTCGGCTTCGTTTAAATTTTATTGCACGATAAACGCA
Organism: Helleia helle; assembly: GCA_963853865.1. NCBI lineage: Eukaryota > Metazoa > Arthropoda > Insecta > Lepidoptera > Lycaenidae > Helleia > Helleia helle. The sequence goes on from OY971420.1 coordinate 18,181,903, forward strand.
TAGAATTTATTGTACCTATAAAACATAAAACAAAGTCATGAAATGCCCTGATTAGGTACCACGCCCTTCTGATTACAGTGCATTGAACGATTAAGGCCACTTTTAACAATAAATCGCTAAATAACCTCCATTTTTTTGTCGGCTTACAATAATTTTAAAGGATAATTATCATTTGAATGACGTTTCGTGATATGCATTCAATTTAGTTATTTTGTGCATTGATTAAACGAACTTTGTTTATTTAGATTGTAGTTATTGGTAATTTGATAACACAAAGTCTAATCTTTAAATAAATATTGGCATCATATTTGTGTAAAACTTGACTCTTGAGTAGTCTCATAGAAATTTATATGTTTTATATCTGTTTCCGATGGTTTCACCCGTCCTTAAATTATAAAAAAATTGTTTCCATCTAAAAAAAGCCTATACCTACCCGTCCTCTGCAAATTACTATCAAATCCCAGAACAGTTTCCCAATTCTGATTTGTTACTCCAGAAATTAGGGAGTTCAAACAAATTCTTTAACTTTATTTTATTAATAGATACTAGACTAATATAATGAAAGTACTATTATACATTATACATAATATACCTCCTACAGTCTAAACATCAGAACAAACAACCGGAATATAACGGTAATTTTATGGGTTTTGTATGAAAACAAATTCCGCCAAATTACTGTTGCGACGCTGCGTTGGTTCTGAGCTCTGATTGGCCGACTGATGAATGATTGTCCGATGGGACGTACATACAGATCACTGATTGGTTGATTTGCTATTACGTTAGTGACAAATAACTGACCAGTTTCGGATTTTTATGGCTCACAATACTTATTCAGTTATATGCTGGAAGAGTATAAAAAACTAATAGGTAACACTCATCATCAGCTCGTCCCCGTCCCAAATGAGCACAGATCTTGATGTTTGCGTAGACAACCCTGACTCGCATTTTAATCAAACCATGCAGTTACTAGTGTAACTACACGAGAATCGTGAACCTATCCATTACTACTTTTACTCATTTCGTAGATGTTTTTACTAAATCACGCAAAAACGGCAAAACTAATTTGGAAGAAAATGTCATACAGATAACTTATTAGTTATTACCCACCTTTTTCTTTTACGCCGGGAAATGCTCTGAGGCATCCCGCGGGGGAGTGGGTCTCCCCACGCGGGTATGTGGGACTCGCTGCGCCCGAGAGCTGGTAAGTGGACGCAGCTCTACCCACTAAAACCCGGCGGGTGCCACCAATGCCGCCTTGGTGAGGTGCCCCGGATCTATTAAGCTAGCAGGGCACCTCGACGGCTAGTCAGTCCCTCAAGGGACCGACGCCACCTCCACAGAGGGGTTGTCCCGCACCACAGAACAACCCCTCCCAACCACTACGTCACCGCCACGTCAAGGCCTGAACCATGGTGGGTGGGGATAGATAATATACCTACAATGTACTACGTACGGTAGAATATTAAATTTTCGGTAGAATATAAGTCTATGGTGATAGCATAACATTATTTATTCCTATGGATTAACATAATATAAGATCCCTTTTCTAAGTGCATAAATAATCGCGGACAAAGTCGCGGGTGAATGCCAAAAACTAGTAGGTACCTAGTAGATTACTAGTAGTACCTACTTAGTCCACAACCGACGCCAGGAGGCCGTGTGGTCGCAGACTGCACGGTAAGCGGGGGGCAACCCCCCACTTTATAAATCAAAAGTGAGCCGAATGGGCTCACACTAATCCGTTGAAGCATTAGGGCCCTCGGGCCATTAGCATAGATCCTTCCGAAAAAAAAAAAAAAAAACCTACTTAGTAATAAAGAATGATTCTAGAGTTGCAATAAGAAATGAAATTTTATATAGGTGTATGGTGTATCTATTAGTGTACATACGACTGAGATCATAGATATATTATATACACGGTACATATTTTTTTCTTTTACGCCGGGAAATGTTCAGTACATTTCCCCGCATCCCGCCTGTGGTCTGGGTCTCCCCAGGTGGGTATGTGGGACTCGCTGCGCCTGAAAGATGGTGAATGGACGCAACTCTTCCCACTAAAACCCCGCGAGTGCAACCAGTGCCGCCTTGGTGAGGTGCCCCGGTTCTGTTAAACTAACAGGGCACCACGACGGCTAGTCAGTCCTGCAAGGGACCGACGCCACCTCCACAGAGGGGTTGTCCTCACCCCTTGCCCCCTTTTTTCTTATCATATTATTATCTTTCACTTTCACACAACGCCTTATGGTGACTATCGACTTCCATGTACACATCCGCACAACTAGATATTATGCAGATGCGTTACCTCCTTGGGCTACCGGTAACTGCATCTAACCGCTAACCATCGTAAGAAACTAATAACCAGTCCAATTAAAAAGAATAAAATGCAATGATTGCTGCGTAAACATTAACCTGACTTTCAGATAACGCAATTATTCTTAAAGAATTATAGTTGAAAAAAACCCAACCAATCACAGGGACTGCCGATAGAAGTGGAAACAAAACAATTAAATTTAAATACCTAAAATACAGGCTGTATAAGATTATGACAACCTATACAATTTAAACGGCGCACATAATGGCCGCATGACATAATTTAGAAGCAACACAATTTGCAAAACAAATATTGCATAATCTTATATAAATAAATCAAACGTCAAACAGCGGCTCGTGTGCGGCTTCGCGACTCGCGAGTCTACGTCATTTATACACATATAAACGTCAAATTGCGTCTCCAGCGGCTCGCGTGCGGTGTCGCGTGTCCACGTCATATAAACGTCAAGCTGCGTCTCCAGCGTTTCGTGTGCGGTGTCACCAGTTCAGAGATTTTACCTCATCTAAAATATGCGCAGTGTAGGTAAGTACTGCGCTAAAAGAAGTTTACACTTCAAAAACACCGAACTAGAAATTAGAATATAATTTCAATACACGAATTCAATGGATTAACAAAAAAAATGATACTTATTAGGTACTTAGGTATTGTAAAAGGCGTGAGCGGGGAGGTGCTCGATATTCATTGTTAAAAATCTTTAATCGGTAGGTATCTATTAAGAAAGAAGTTCGTAAGTAGATATACATACATAATAATAAACTTTTTTTCAATAAGTGCCTATTATAATTTTTATCCATTTAACATTTAACCCTTGTATTGAAATTATTTTCAATTTTTCTTTTTCTCATCGTTTCTTGCAAAGTGTCTAGTTTCAGTTTAATCTGGCGCTTAAAGTGGGTTAAAGTCAAGTCCAAAGGAGTCCCGAGTTGGTTACAAACAAACATACAGTTGAAACTTATAAAAAGCGTGTAAAAATGAAATATTCAAGAAGAGTTTCTAAATATAAAACTGCAAAATTGTAATGGTTGAAGATGGGTCTGTATAAGGCCGTTCAATATATTTTATAGCAAGTATGGTAAATTCAAGATTGCGATCAAGTTGCCTTGTACGTGTAGATCTAGTTTTTGTTCAATTACATCTTTCTGTTTTACAAATTTTATAAATAGCCTCGCAGAATTTGTAATTAAAAGGTATATCTAGCCGAGACAAGTACGAGCGGCGTGGAGGCTAAGACGCACCTGCAGTCTGCAAGGTTACCTAATACCACAGGTCACTGACTACCATGCTTATTTATTCTCTTCGCCAAGGGATGGGCACGGGACACATACCAAAATAACATTTTTTACTATTTTTGTCTGTCTGTTTGTTCCGGCTAATCTCTAAAACGGCTAGGACGATTTTGTATGGACTTTCACTGGCAGATAGCTGTCGTTATAAGTAGGTAATAACTTAGGCTATAAAAATAATCATCATCATAAAAACTAAGTTAACGCGGACAAAGCTGCGGGTAATAGCTAGTAAATCCACAATTAAAATAATATAAAATCCACGAGTAGTAATATTGTTAATTTTTATATAGAAGAGTGGGCGAATGGACAGCTGTTTCACCTGGTGGTAAGTGGTAAGCGACATCCATAGACACTCGCTATACCTACATAACCAACACATTCAAAAAGTTCTGTCCAGTTTCACCACTGGCAATCTAGGCAAGTAACGTCCACGCTAATTATATTTGTCTTGTAATTAAATAATAATTGTTCAGAGTCAGTCCATAACTAATGTGCCTTTTAATACAATAACATTATAGGTTTTTCAAATAGCCTATTATTCGTTTTATTTATTATTTAGCTTCCCAACATCAAGGATGCTAATACTGCGAATCGATTGCTTGGTGTCAGTCTGTCTCATCGTGACAGTGAGATAGACTTGATCACTAAGCATCGATCGCACCGAGTGATGGCGGCACCATCAATCGAATCGGCGGCAGGCAGCAGTGCCGCCGATGCGAATTCATCATCATCTGCGATTGCCAATCCGCCTGCTCAGCGTGGCAATTATGAGCATGAATCCCCTGATTAATTACAGAAGAGAGAGAAGGCCTCTAGTTCCCGACCGTCCCACTATTCCTGGTTACGGTAGCAGCCTAGGTTACGGTGGGACAGGAGGTGCTAAGAATCCCCGGGCTACGGATCGCTACCACCAACTTAACCTGGCTACGTATAACGGACGAAGGTTGAGACTCGATGACCACCTGGTTGAACTGGAGGTGGAACTGGGAAGTATCCGATGGCACGTTTTGGGGTTATGTGAAGTCCGAAGACAAGGGGAGGACACCATAACTCTGCCTTCGGGTCACCTGTTCTACTTCAGGGAAGGCGACACTCCATCCCAAGGCGGCGTGGGTTTCCTCGTCCACAAGTCCCTTGTCAACAACATTGTCGAAGTCTCGAACACTCGAGTGTCGAGTAGGGTTGCGTATCTTCATCTGGGCGGGTCACCTTACCGCGAGGAATAAGGCCCAGCTGCGCCGAGCGCAGCGGGTCATCGCGGCAAGAGTGATTCGGGGGTACCGTACGGTATCGTGGGCGGCAGCCACTGCCCTGGCCGGTGAACCCCCGTGGGAGCTCGTGGCGGAGGTTCTTGCCGAAGATGCACTTCTTTGTCTCGGATAGGAGGTCGCTTGGTGAGAGCCTTACGCTGGACAGGATCCTGCAGGTTCGCCGAACAGGGCAAGAGGCGTTAATGCGGAGGTGGGGGGAGGACCTGGCGCGGCAGCCGTATGGCAAAAACCTGACGGCTGCTCTGCGTCCGGTCTTTGAGCGGTGGATGCGCCGTAAGCGCAAACCCCTCACCTTCCGTCTGACACAGGTGCTCACCGGGCATGGTTGCTTTGGTGAGTACCTGTGCCGGATGGCCCGCAGGGAGCCGTTGACAATGTGTCACGATTGTGGCGCGGCGGTGGACTCGGCCCAGCACACCCTCGAGGTGTGCCCGAGATGGGCGGCGCTGCGTCATGATCTGACATCGGTCATCGGAGGGGACTTGTCTCTGCCGAGTGTCATCACCGCGATGCTCGGTAACGACGAGTCCTGGACGGCGATGGTCTCCTTCTGCGAGGCAGTAATGTCCCGAAAGGAGGCCGACGAGCGGGTGAGAGAGGAGGCCGCCGACGAGGCCTCCTCCCGCAGGACACGAACGGGGGTGCGTAGGAGGCGCTATTTAATGCGCCTCCAGTAATGCCCTTGTGTTCGTGTCGGGCCCAGGATGGGAACCTGGGTCTGTATGGCACGACGTCGTGGGGACTGCTTAGTAGCGGCTGGGCAGTCCCCCTCCCTACAAGGAGTAGTCTGGCCTTCGCCGGGGCCAGCCTGTCGCTGAGGTGATCCTGTCTGTTGCCTGCATATCCGGGACCCTCAAAAAGCGGCTGAAGGCGCTCGCAGTGGTTTTAGTTAGGGTGGGCACTCCCAGGTGCGAGTCCCACATTGGGTCAGGATCTACCCGAAGGTCCTGGCTGCATCCATAAGGATTTGCCTGCGAAAAAAAAAATGCGCCAACCTCGACACACTCCGACGACGAAGTAGAGGCAACTTACGAGGATGTCTCCAGGGCCTTACACAACACCTCCAAGGCCCACTTCAATGTTGTTATGGGGGACTTCAATGCCAAAGTAGGAGTACGAACAGGTATCGAATCGTGTTTAGGGCCACATGGTGTCGGCAGTCGTAACCACAGGGGGCAAATGCTGGTCAACTTTCTCGAGAAAGAGGGGCTCTTTTTAATGAATTCATATTTTAAAAAGAAGCCCCACAGGAAGTGGACCTGGCAAAGCCCCAATACTGTGACGAGAAACGAGATAGACTTTATTAGTATATAAATATAAAGTATTTAAAGAGTTTATGTTATATTCCTATGTATTTAAAGATAGTTTGTATATTAAAGTGTAACCATATATGTATGTGTGTTCTATAATGTGTATTGGGTTCATTTATATATTGTTTATTTATGCATTAAACAGCATGTTTTGTATTCCTATATGTGTAAAAATATTTCATAGCATTACATTTACCAAATGGCTGTCCCCCACTGCCGCCGAAGCGAAATGAAAAAAAAAAAAATAGGTGGTCCTGAAAATCGGTGTTAGGGACTAACCTAACTGAAGCCGAGGATTTACCTTTTTGTGAGACGCGCTGCAGCCTTTATTAGTGAGTAGGAACTTATTATTTTAATCTTGTTTCAATGTCTTTTAGTTACCTTTTTTTTTTTCGTGTGTTTATTCTAATGTAGTAACTTTACTTATGTTAATGTCCTTTGTAGTGTGTTGCAGTGTGTTATCGCAAATAAAATACTTATTATTATTATTATTATTATTATTATTATGACGGACCAAAGGCATGCATTCAGGGATGTCTCTGTGATCAACAGGTTCAAAACCGGAAGTGATCACCGATTAGTAAGAGGATCTATGATCAGCAGAGAAAAATCAATAAGAGGTGGTTCTCTAATATTAATAAATAAATGGATAAAATATAAAGAGAGAAAAGATATTGTAAGTCTCTCTGTTGAGCGTACTACTGAGATAGCCTGTGTGGAACTTGAGCGCCTTATTATTGTGTGTGTGTACAGACCCCCAAGTGGATTGTATGACATATTTGAAGATATCATGGAAGAAGTACTGACAAAAGTATGTACATCCAACAAAAATATAATTGTATGTGGTGACTTTAATATTAACTTGCTAGAAAATAATTTCACTACTGTCAAATTCCTTTCATTGTTGAAATCTTATAGCCTCGAAAATCTATTCATGGAGCCCACTAGAATAACATGCTCAACGGCTACATGCATAGATAATATATTTTGTAATGTAATTCACCATAGCAAATCAATAATAAATAACCTGAGTTCAGATTATTGTGGATTACAAGCATCCTTTGAGATGACTTTAAAAAATATCAGTAATGGAAAAGTAATGTTTGTTCCTATGACTACAAAACGTATTGAGAACTTTAGGTGTAATATTACAACTAAACTATTACAAATAGACTATAATAAAGATCCTAACAAGTTATTTAGTAAATTGTTTCAGCTTATTAAAAAAGAGTTTAACAACATATTTACACCTAAAACAAAAACAGTTAATGTACAAAATGGAGGAACTTTTAATGGATGGGCGACTGTAGAAATTTATAAAAGTAGACAAAGATTGTACGAGCTCTATAATGAAAAGGCTTACAATACTAGCGAATCACATAAAAACTTTTTGAAATCATACTCAAAAATATTTAAAAAAGTATGTACAGCAGCTAAAGCTTTAAATATTAAAAATAAAATTGCAAGATGTAATAATAAAATCAAAATGACGTGCAAGGTAATTAACGACGAAACTGGAAGGAGTAAAAGTTGTAATTCAATACATTCATTGTGTATCGACAATAAAATTATCAATACTGACAGGGAGGTTGCAAATATTTTTGAGAAATTTTTTGCCAATATTCCAGTTACGACAACTAAAAACCTCATATCGTCTCCTACTGTCGCTGAATCCTTACTCAAAAATTGTGTGAAAGAAAATAATATTCTTTTTAAATTTCATTCCATCTGCTCCAAAGATGTTATAGGTGCTTTCAAACTTATTAATGTCAAAAATACTACAGACTTGTGGGGCATGTCGGTTAAAACGATTAAATATATTATAGAAATAATTGCACCTATCTTAGCGGTAATTTTCAATGATTGTATTGAATGTGGTGTATTTCCTGATTTAATGAAGCATAGTAAAATTCTACCACTTTTTAAATTTGGTGTCACATCTGACCCCTCAAACTTTAGACCGATTTCAGTACTCCCAACACTTAGTAAATTTTTTGAAAAGATCATTCTTAATCAAATTTTAGTTTTTTTTAACAAGCATCAGTTGCTCCATAGTCAGCAGTATGGATTTATTAAAGGGCGATCTACAACTGATGCTGGAGTTCACCTACTGAAACATATTTATACAGCCTGGGATGAATCGCAGGATGCCTTAGGTGTATTTTGTGATTTGTCCAAGGCTTTTGATTGTGTTCAACACGCAACATTGATCAGGAAATTACATCACTATGGTATCAGGGGCACAGAACTTAAACTATTAGCATCTTACTTAAATAACAGAACACAAAAGGTAATTGTAAATAATAAAAGTTCCTCTGGTACCAACATAAAAATGGGGGTGCCTCAAGGTTCCATTCTGGGTCCGTTTCTCTTCCTCGTTTACATAAATGACCTACCTTTTCTCATGAAGGATAAGCATGAAATAGTATTGTTTGCCGATGATACTTCTTTAATATTTAAAATTAAGCGACAACAAATGATTTCTGACGAAGTAAACGATGCTCTTTCAAAGATGGTACATTGGTTTAGTGTCAATAATTTGTTACTTAACTGCAATAAAACTAAATTGATTAGATTTACACTACCTAATGTTAAGCAAGTACAAACCAATGTAACATTAAGTGGGGAGATAATGGACTTGGTGAATTCAACTACCTTTCATGGCATTACCTTAGATGCCAATCTCCAATGGGCGCCCCATATAGCTACCTTATCGAGTAGACTCAGTTCTGCAGTTTTTGCGATTAGAAAAATCAGGTCAATTACGGATGTTAATACGGCTAGACTAGTATATTATGCGTATTTCCACAGTCTTATGTCCTACGGCATTTTGCTTTGGGGAGGGGACATGCCGCTGATGTCAATACAATTTTCATACTGCAGAAGCGGGCTATACGGGCTATCTACTGTCTGGGTCCCAGAATATCATTAAGAGAGAAATTTAAAGAAATAGACATTTTGACTGTAGCATCTCAATACATTTTTGTAAACGTGATGTATGTTCGCAAAAATATAAATGAATTTGTAAAAAAATGCGATAATCACAATAAAAATACAAGGAACAAACATAAACTTGTTGTGCCATATTTTAGGCTACATAAGGTCAGTAATTCTTTTATGGGTCAATGTATACGCTTCTACAATAGGATCCCAGAAAACGTTCAAAACCTATCGATAAATAAATTTAAAAAAACTGTTAAAGAACGTTTGTGTGGTAAAGGATACTACAAAATAAAAGAATTTATTGAAGATACCACACCTTGGGAATAAGGCGTTTCCTACATGGCTTCTATGTATAATTATATCATATTATGTACCTATATTGTATAATATTGAAAAGATTAGTTTCACTGAGTTTGTTTCGCCGGTTCTTCTCAGTGGACTAGTTTTGGAACCGGTAGTAGAGTCATTTGACGTTCAATAAACTACTTTGACGTACAACATTGAATAAAAATATTTTTATTTATTTTATTTATTTATTTATTATTATGAATGCAAGCTTTCAGCGAGAGCGAGTCCGTCTAATAAAGTCTACACTCCGACCTGACTTCCGGCAAACTGTGGTAGGTTCAATCCAATCAAAAAATCCAATTGGAATTAAAGAACCGATTCGATAGCCTTAACATATCGGAAACCACAATGGCAATTGACGAGGCACTGGTTGCCGTGGCGGACTGCATGCGGGTCGTGGGTGAAAGGTATTGTAGGAGAAAGCGTACTGGCAGGAAATCCAAACTCTCGGATGAGACGCTCGGTCTTATGAGGGAACGCAGAGCACACACAGACGCCACTTCTACACATGTAAAGCTTCTTTCGACCGATTACCGAAGCAATTGAGCAGAATAGAGGGTCGACGGTTTTTGTGGAAAAGCCACCTGTCGAACTGGCGCGACCGTTTCTTCTAAGCCTGCATGAGATCTTGTCGGAGATCGAAGATTTCTATGGCAAACTGTACGCGTCCCATGCTCCTCAACCTGATCCCCGAAACAACGATCCGCGTGCTAGCCTAACACTATACCTCTCCGGCGAGCTTCCGAACATCAGCCTAGGTGAGGTTAGTCTGGCTCTTAAGCAGCTTAAAGGGGGAAGGGCTCCGGGGAGGGACGGAATTACGACTGAACTCCTTAAGGCAGGTGGCGAACCTGTTTTAGGAGAGTTACAAAAGATTTTTAATTTCGTCCTTCAACGGGGTATTTCCCCAAAGGAGTGGCATGGAAGTGAAATCGTTCTGTTTTTTAAGAAGGGTGATAACTCCCTTCTTAAAAATTATAGACCGATATCACTTCTAAGCCATATATACAAGTTGTTCTCGAGCGTCATGACGAACCGCCTCACTAAAAAGCTCGATGGATTCCAGCCACCGGAGCAGGCTGGGTTTCGAAGATGATTTAGCACCATTAGACCACATTCACACTATAAGGCAAGTTGTACAGAAGACCCATGAGTACAACCAGCCACTGTGCCTTGCCTTTGTGGACTATAAAAAAGCTTTTGACTCGGTTGAAGCCTGGGCTGTTCTGCAAGCTCTGCAGCGATGTAGGTCGATTGGCGATACGTCGAAGTGTTGAGAGGATTATACGACGCCGCCTTTATGTCCGTTCTGGTTCCGGGAGGTCAAACAAGACCAATCCAATTGCATCGAGGAGTGAGACAGGGGGATGTTATTTTCCCGAAACTATACACTAATGCTTTGGAGGACGTCTTTAAGACTTTAAACTGGGCAGAATGTGGCATAAACATTAACGGCGAGTATCTCTCACACCTTCGTTTCACCGACGATATCGTTATACTGGCCGAGTCGTTGGAGGGCTTGCAGGAGATGCTGCACAGTCTAAATGAATCTTCCCGACGTATGGGTCTTAGGATGAACTTGGACAAGACGAAAGTCATGTTCAACGAACACGTTCTCCCTAGGCCGGTTAACGTTGACGGCATAACTCTCGAGGTCGTGCAAGAGTATGTCTATCTTGGGCACACTTTGCAGCTAGGTCGACATAACTTCGAGAGAGAAGCCGATAGGAGGATTCAATTGGGATAGGCAGCATTCAGGAAGCTTAGCCATATTCTCACGTTGTCTATACCGCAGAGTTTGGCAGAGTTTGAACATGAAAGTCTTCGACCAATGCGTTCTCCCCGTGATGACCTACGGGACTGAAACGTAGCCTCTAAATATACGACTGGTCCGTAAGTTTGCCGTAGCTCAACGTGCTATGGAGCGTGCTATGCTGGGTGTTTCTTTGACAGATAGGATTCGGAACGAAGACATCCGTCAGAGAACTAAGGTAACCGATATCACGCAAAGAATCAGCTCGTTGAAGTGGCAGTGGGCTGGTCACAAACTCAGAACAACGGATGGCCGATGGGGCAATAAGGTTCTAGAGTGGAGGCCACGTTTAGGTAGACGAAGTGTTGGTTGGCTATTGACCAAGTGGGAAGACGATCTCCGTGCGGTGGCCGGTCCGTGTTGGATGCGAGTGGCAAGGGATCGGCCATCTTGGCGTTCATTGAGGGAGGCCTATGTTCAGCAGTGGACGGATAGAGGCTGATGATGATGATGATGATGATTATTCGTATGCGTAGGTGTCTACTTAGCCAGCTGCATTCTATAATTAGGTACTCCAAGTTGCCACATTGTAAAAAGGTGATATTAATATATTGAATAAACCGGTCTTTTGCTGAGGCAAGGTGATCAAGTAAGCTTAAACTCACTATTGGGTATAAAAAACTAGGTAAGTAGATCATGCATTTTTCGAATGGACCAATGAAAATGACACACATTAGCATTTATAAGCACTATATAGATTAAAGCAACTCATATAACTTGCTCAAACAAGTATAAGTACATATTATATGTTAATTTAGTAATGCGAGTCAATAGTACTCAATAGTCTATAAGTACCTACTAGTTACTAGTAGGTCCGCGATGCATAATATTATGCAATACGTACTTTGATCTTGTACTTTATAATGAAGTTGTATTTTTATAGACAAAATAAGCTGTTGCCCGCAGCTTCGCCCGCTTTAACTTAGATTTACAGCCGGATACGGATTGATGATGATTTTTTTTATAGCCTAACTTACTCCTTAATCCTCAGCTTCAACTATCTGCCAGTGCAAGTCCCGTCAAAATCGGCCCAGCCGTTTTAGAGATTGGATGGAACAAACATACAGACAGACAAAAAAATGCTATTTTGGTGTACCGTGTACATCCATATGCACTTAGTAAAAAGCGGTTATTTTAATATTACAGACACTCCAATTTTATTTATCTGTATAGATAATAAACAGTAGAGGAAATTTCTAACTTGTCTAACAAGCACTATATACCATAATCCATATTTTAACATGATGACCACCCGTATCCAGCGCATGGCTTCCGCCAAGCAACTTCGGTGTTCCGCAAATAAAAACAAGACTAATTATAATAAGAGGATCTTGTCTCTGGGTAGGCATGGAAGTTGCTTAGTCATTGTAAATGATTCTCGGGTGAAATCATTTATAATCACTTACTAGTTGGATACGAGTAGCTAGGGATCGGTCGTCTCGGCCATCAGTGAGAGAAGCCTATGTTCAGCAGTGAGGACGGATAGAGGCTGATGATGATGTTGACCACATACCATCTAGTGTGGTGAGCACAACTAACATGAAGTTCATGAGACTTAACAAGTTGTTTCAATAAAATAATGGATAGGTCAAAGAAAGTATAATTAAAAATATATAAAATAAAACATATACCCATACATATGCCAGTATAACATATGCCAGTCTATTAAAAATTTATTATTGAAACAAATTTATATTGCAGCTCTTAATATATTTTGTAAAGCTAACAAGTTATATTTGTGTATGTAAAGTACATGGAGTATATGACGTATATAAGTTTACATGTCAATATAATAATATACTACAGTCTTTAAAAGTTTACAGTAATGACCATTACTTTCCCAATATAATATACAGTGATTTATACTATCATTATGGTATGTATATAGCACCCAAGTCAGTTCTTAAAAGTTAGTCCCTTTACAAATTAGCATGGTACTTTTTGTAAGGAGCAAGTCCAGCTGCAACTTTACTACCAAGATCAGGGTGAATCTGGGCAAACAGTTTGATAGCACGTTCTTGAATAAAAGCTGCTGCATCCTTCAGGTTACCTACGAAATTGTTTACCACACGCTGCTTCTCAGCATCACTGAATACTTTCTGGTATAACAAAGTTGCTTGTGAGAAATTGTCTTCGGTCTGTCCACTGTCATATCTATCAACATCTCCACTCAAATTGTATCTTGGCTGCAGTCGTTGTGCCCTTGGACATTCTTGTGGACCAGAGAATGAATTCGGGAAGTAATTAGGACAGCCAGCTTGATGGACTACAGTCTGTGGTCCATCACGTTGGTAGTTGGATACTGTCACACGGTATGGACAATTCACTGGGATCTGAAGATAATTAGCACCAAGACGATGGCGGTGAGTGTCACTGTAGGAGAATAGACGCCCTTGCAACATTTTGTCAGGAGATGGTTCAATTCCAGGCACCATGTTTGAGGGGCTGAATGCAATTTGTTCAACTTCAGCAAAGTAATTTGCTGGATTCTTGTCCAATACAATCTTTCCAACAGGAATCAGGGGATAATCTGAATGAGGCCATATTTTTGTTACATCAAAGGGATTAAATTTGCAGGTTTCTGCTTCTGCCATTGTCATAACCTGGATGTATAGAGTCCAACTTGGGAATTCGCCTTTTGATATAGCATTATAAAGATCCCTTATAGAATAATCTGGGTCGGATGAAGCAAGCTCAGCAGCTTTTTCAACACTCAAGTTCTTAATGCCTTGATTTGTTTTGTAGTGGAATTTGACCCAATGTGCTACTCCTTGCGCATTAACAACTTTAAATGTGTGGGATCCATACCCATTCATGAATCTATACCCATCTGGAATACCACGGTCACCAAACATGTACAAAAGTTGGTGCATTGTTTCAGGTCTTAAAGTCATGAAATCCCAGAACATATCGGGATCTTTCAGATGAGTTGCAGGATTTCTCTTCTGTGTGTGAATAAAACTAGGGAAGAGTGTTGGGTCTCTTATGAAAAATACCGGAGTATTATTACCAACAAGATCCCAATTTCCATCATCTGTGTAGAATTTCAATGCAAATCCACGAGGGTCACGGACAGTATCTGCAGATCCACTCTCACCACCCACAGTGGAGAATCTTACAGCCATAGGAGTTTTCTTTCCAATTGACTCGAACACTTTGGCTGCGGAGTATTTAGTTATATCATGAGTGACCTCAAAGTAACCAAAAGCACCAGCTCCTTTGGCATGTACAACTCTTTCTGGAATACGTTCCCGATCAAAGGCTGACATTTCATCCAGAAAATAAGCATCTTGAAGTAGAGGTGGTCCATTCTTGCCAACAGTTTGGATTGCTGTTTTCACCCCAACAGGTACCCCATATTTGGTTGTGATGTATCCAGGGGAATCCTGCAAAATAAAGACAAAAAATTTAGTTTAACGGATTTAAACTTAAATGTATGTCTAGAAGACACAGATAACTAGAAGGTCTTCTGAATATATAAGAATGAAAGTGGTAGGTATATTACTTAAAATATGATTTTAATAACTTATCAATAAATGTTGGTATTTAAGTTTCTACATATTATTAAAGTATTGTTATAGATATTTGTAAAATAATCTGGTGAGGTTCCAAATGAGCCTTATAACCACTTCATAAGGATAAAATAACAGACAAATATGTCTATTTAAAGAATATACTTAGTAATTTTTGATAAAAACAGAGAGTGAGTGGTATGCCTTCACTACAAATATTATTACTACTACTACAAATACTTCACTACAAATATATTTTTAATCTTTATTCATTTGTTTATAAAATTCTAACTTAATTTTAGGAACACAGAGAAATGTGAATATATTACCTACGTATGAATGGACAGTATAGTATGGTAATAAATAAATATATTCATTATTAGGTAAAAACTTGTAAATTACCAACAATCACTTTTCTCTATTTTCTATTTTTATTAGTTCGCCAAGCATATTTTTATATATGGTAGGTATATGATCTTTTTAAAGATTTTTCATTAGAATACTCATTTACTTTGGAAATCTATAACTCCCAAAGTATGTAAGAATCACAGACAAACAATAAATGGCCATATTTTGTAATATTGACTTCACTAAAATTGCAAAAATACCGGATATGTTGCTGCATAGGCACATAATATTATATATAATGTACATTTTGATATATGATACAAAGTCCAAATAAAGAAAACAAATAAGTAAATATAAGTAGTACATACACTTTCAAGTGGTTATTTTATCATCTAGTTTTATACGTACAATTAAACCTTCAACACATAAAATGATAAATACGCAAAAAAGTAAGTACATTCAAATAAACAAACAGAAAATCGCATAATCTTAATACCTAAATAATAGTGTTGTTGGATTTATAAGTTCTTGCATTGTATTGCAAATTTGAAAGTATGTTCAGAATTCAGATGTCTTTCTTTTTTTTCATAATCAATTTATTTAGGTAGGTAATAATTTGTTATATTATGCCACTAACCTTAAGAGATTTTTTAAAATTAACAAGCTGATCCGAAGCTGGATCTCTAGACGCCATTTCGTGGTTACTGGTTAGTCTTGATATTAACTTTAATTAACAGGACGGAGCGACTCACTAGACGTGTGCCGTTACTACAAATACTGCAAAACATTACGCAGGCCCCTATATATATTCCGATTTCCGATGTGACAACTATCGCATCGCAGCAAGTTTGTAGGAGTATTATTTTATTTTATTTACTAGTTACTACTTACTACCATGTATGTTACCACTACGTAGTTATAATTCTATGGTCATGACTCATGGTCAATACTCAATGCCAATATTGCCATGGACATGGAGTATGGACTGTATTTTTTTTTTATATAGGTAATTGAAGCATGAAATATATCAGTGGGCAGTGGGCACTAGGCAATAGGCAACAGGTATTTCTGCCAATAATATGTGTATGAATTTAACGCCTGAAGCCATTAAATTCATTACATACTTAGTTATAGGTTAGTAGGTACTGTCTGTCTAACAAAGAACAAACTTCATAGGTAGGTTTATAACTTCTATTAATTCTAATGAAACTAGATTTGGATTGGACTACCAAAAGGATAATTATTATTTAATTAGTAGGTAAGTAGTAAGTAGGTACCTTCTTTTTTTTTCTTTAACGCCGGGAAATGCTCTAAAGTAAAATACCCCACGCGGGTATGTGGGACTCGCTGCGCCCGACAGCTGGTAAGTGGACGCAGCTCTAGCCACCAATGCCGCCTTTGGTGAGGTGCCCCGGATCTAGTAAACAAACAGGGCACCTCGACGGCTTGTCAGTCCCGCAAGGGACCGACGCCACATCCACAGAGGGGTTGTCCCACGCCACAAAACAACCCCTCCCAACGTCGAGACAATACAATGGGGTGAGGTTCCCATCCTCACCCCTTGCCCCCTGCTCTTCTGTCCCCTCTTATTATGAGACGGGTACAAAGAGCCCCCTCGGCCCAATTCGCTTCGCCCAAGGTGCAGCGGCTCACCCTAGGTTACTGAGCCCCACCGCCACTACAAGGCCTGAACCATGGTGGGGAAGTAAGTAGGTACCTACTTACCTAAACAAAATTAAAAATGTCAAACTGCATTTATAGCGATCGCATAGGGATACTAAGTTTTGTTTGATTGTTAGGCTTATGAAGAACAGAATAAAAATATAAACCGTTGAAAAGGGTGTAGGCAGACTTATGTTACCTAAATGTAAGGTACCTATTATATGTCCAATAAGGAAATAAAGGTTAGCCCGCACAGCACGGCACAGCACTTTTGGTATATCGCACTATTGCAGCAGTTGAACTGCAGTAGAGCGATACTTTGCGGCAAAATTCGTTAGGAAATTTCGTTCGGAAACATGGAAGAAACTGATACTTAATGAATTATCTGAACTTATGAACCATGCCACCAGGCTGTCATATGAGCCGCCAAATAACAACAAATAGTAAAAACAGAATAAAATCAATATTCAAGTAATCCCATACAACAAACGAGATTTTTTTGCCTATTGATCTATTATCTATTGTAAAAAATGTGACCTTGACGGTTGCCGCTGCAGTGGAGTGTCGTGCCGCTTGCTATATCGCACTTTGCGGCACTGCAACGGCAGTGGAGCGACTCGCTGCGGCAGATTTGATGAGTTGATCACGATGAGCGGCACTGCACTGCAACTGCACGACACGGCACTGCACATCAAAATATTCTTTGTAAGAAATTGTATGAGGTATATCGCACTATGCAGCAATTGAGCGACACGTTGCGGCAGTCTGCGTCAAAATTGATCAACTCATCAAATCTGCCGCAGCGTGTCGCTACCGTTGCAGTGACGCAAAGTGCGATATAGCAAGCGGCACGGCAATTAGTACATTTTTTTTACACCACTCATATCTAAATTTGGATGATTTGTTAAAAGCAAGGATTAAAATTTCAGAATTTTTAATTTCTTTTTTTTTTCTTTAGAGCTTACATTTTTGTTTTAAATTGCATTCGCTAATACTGTTATTCACCCGTGCAATACAAAAAACAGACTTGAAAAATAATGTCATTTGTCAAAGTTACAGTCACATTAGTAAAGTATTTATTGATTTTTGGCAAATATTAAAAAAAAATGATAATTCCAAAACCAATGGCTAAAAATGGTTTAAAAAAATTATGTGATAGGTGAATACCTGTACTATAATTGACTTAACGTTGGACCACTATTTACGACACACCCTGTATAAAAACACAGGTCGTGAAGCTGTGCAGCCCATCTAACGCACACCTCTAGAGTGTTCGGGGCCGAGTCCTCCGCAGCACCACATTTGTGGCAGGCTGGCTTCGGCACCCTCTTGGCCACTCGACACAGGTACGCACCGAAACTACCATGTCCGGTGAGTACCTGCATCAGGCAGAAGGTTTCTTCCGGCGTCTCATCCACGCCAATAGGACCGGACGCAGTGCCTAGTATTGCAGTGCCGTATGTTGGCCATATGGGACCTCCCTCCACCTTCGCAGCAACGACTGTTGTCCCAGCCTCCGCACGCTTAAGAGGTCCTCCCACGAAGATGACCGATCTCTTGCCACTCGCATCTAACTCCATCCATAATCATTTACGGAAGAGCTTATTTTTAGGATTCCGTACCCAACCCCACCATGGTTCAGGCCTTGAAGTGGCGGTGGGGCTCAGTAGCCTAGGGCGAGCCCAGCGCCTTGAAGGAAGCTAATTGAGCCGAGGGGGCTCTTTGTACCCCTCTTATAAGGAGAGGGGACAAAAGAGCAGGGGGCAATGGGCGAGGATGGGAACCTCACCCCATTGTACTGTCCCGAAGTTGCGGGGGTGGTTCTGTGGTGCGGGACAACCCCTCGGTGGAGGTGGCGTCGGTCCCTTGGTGGACTAGCCGTCGAGGTGCCCTGTTTGTTTATTAGATCCGGGGCACTTCACTAAAGGCGGCATTGGTGGCACTCCCCGGGTTTTAGTGGGTAAAGCTGCGTCCACTTACCAGCATTTGGGCGCAGCGAGTCCCACATACCCGCGTCGGGAGTTGGCGTTCTTTGAGGGAGGCCTATGTTGAGCAGTGCACGGATAGAGGCTGATGATGATGATGAATGTGTTAGGAGTAGTCAATGACGTGATTTACCTCTTGCTCTCTTATGACTCGTTGTCTTTCGTTGTTCGTCGCTTAAAATCTTAATAAACAGCTTATATCTTTATATTATGCATATACTTACCATTTTAAGGATGTAGAAATATTTTTTATAATTATTATTTCTACCATTAGAAGGGCTACAAACTAGAAATATGCAACTATTTACTATTATAACTATAGTATGTATAAGGACGAGAAATAATTTTAAAGGGAAATAAAAATAAAGTATGGAAGTACGACAGACAGGGCATCACTCTGCATTTGGTTTTGTCCTCATTTATTTATTTTATTTATTCGTAACTAGATATCAAATATCCATATACAAAAAAAAGAAAAGCTTATAACTATATTATATAAGCTTATATTCAGAATATCTATTTGAAAAAGAAATACTTTTATAAAATAATAGGTGTATAGAAATAAAGCATTACACGAATAAATGTACATATTTGAAAAATATTATTATAGCTTTTATTGTATTATATATATTATGTATACACAAATGTCCTACAAAATTTGCAAGATATGACAATTACTTTACCAATGTAATATATATGTTTATAGCTTATATTATTAGTATGATATGTGTTTAACGCCCAAATCAGTTCTTTAGGAACTTATTCAAATTACAAATTAGCGTGGTACTTTTTGTAAGGAGCTAATCCTGCTGCTACTTTAGTAGACAGATCTGGGTGAATCTGGACAAATAGTTTGATCGCACGCTCTTGGAGGAAACCTGCAGCGTCCTTTAGGTTATCAACAAGATTCTGTACTACGCGCTCCTTCTCTTCGTCACTGAAGACTTTCTTGTACAGAACAGCAGCTTGTGAGAAATTGTCCTCGGTCTGTCCACTGTCATATCTGTCAACAACTCCGCTCAAATTGTATCTTGGCTGCAGGCGTTGTGCCCTTGGACATTCTTGTGGACCAGAGAATGAATTCGGGAAGTAATTAGGAGAACCATTTTGATGTTGAAGGGTCTGAGGACCATCACGTTGATAGTTGGCTACTTTAACACGGAATGGACAATTAACAGGGATTTGAAGGAAATTGGCGCCAAGGCGGTGGCGGTGAGTATCACCGTAGGCAAGCAGACGTCCTTGCAGCATTTTGTCTGGAGATGGTTCAATTCCAGGCACCAAGTTTGCGGGGTTGAATGCAATTTGTTCGACTTCAGCAAAATAATCAACCGGATTTCTATCCAAAGTAATCTTTCCGATCGGAATCAAGGGATATTCACCATGTGGCCAGATTTTTGTCATATCGAATGGGTCAAATTTACATGCTTCTCCTTGAGCCATAGTCATAGCCTGGATGTATAGAGTCCAGGTAGGGATATCACCTTTAGATATGGCGTTGTATAAATCTCTTATTGCGTAGTCTGGGTCGGTGGAAGCAAGCTCAGCCGCTTTTTCAACAGTCAAGTTCTTAATACCTTGATTTGTTTTGTAGTGGAATTTGACCCAATGTGCCACTCCCTGTGCATTCACAAGTTTGAATGTGTGCGAAGCGTATCCATTCATGAATCTGTATCCATCGGGAATACCACGGTCACCGAACATGTATATAAGTTGGTGCATTGTTTCAGGTCTTAAGGTCATGAAGTCCCAAAACATATCGGGATCTTTGAGGTGAGTTGCAGGATTCCTCTTCTGTGTATGAATAAAGCTGGGGAAAAGTGCTGCGTCTCTTATGAAAAATATGGGGGTGTTATTACCAAGAACATCCCAAATTCCATCATCAGTGTAAAATTTCATTGCAAAACCACGAGGGTCTCGCACCGTGTCTGCAGATCCACTCTCACCACCCACAGTGGAGAATCTTACGGCCATTGGAGTTCTCTTTCCAATTGTCTCGAACACTTTGGCTGCTGAGTATTTAGTTATATCATGAGTCACCTCGAAGTATCCAAAAGCACCCGCTCCTTTAGCATGTACAACTCTTTCTGGGATACGTTCTCGGGTAAATGATGAAATTTCATCAAGGAAATAGGCATCTTGGAGAAGAGCTGGTCCATTCTTGCCCACAGTTTGGATAGCTGTTTTCATACCAACAGGTACTCCATATTTAGTGGTTATGTATCCAGGGGAATCCTGTAAAATTAGATTAAGATACATAAGTATAGGTTGAATTATAATTCATGGTTCAGGCCTTGAAGTGGCAGTGGGTAAGGTAGTAGGGTAAGCCCAGCACCTTGGATGAAGCTAATTGAACCGAAGGGTCTCTTTGTATACCTCTTATAAGAAGAGGGGACAAAAGAGCAAAGGGCAAGGATGGGAACCTCACCCCATTGTACTGTGAGTGACATTGGGAGGGGTTGTACTGTGATTCGGGACAATCCCTCTGTGGAGGTGGCGTCGTTCCCCTGAATGACTGACTAGCCGTCGAGGAGCTCTGTTTGCTCATTAGGGAACGTACCCATACTACGTGACCCGTTTAGGGGTCTTTAAAATACTACGGTCAGTCACAGGAGCGGGGGGGTGGCTCAGGTTTTTGTCACGTAGTCGATTTTATTGAGAGAAATCTCGTATTTTTTCAACCTATATTCGAATACAGCGCGCAGTGTTTAGCGCTTTTTAAACTCACAGTTGGTGGCGCTGACGCACATATGCCGAGACGCTCGGAACAATAACTAAAGCATGGAAGCCGGGCTAAAATAGCAATTACAGTGCATATCTTTATCTTTTTTTACTTATGGTATATATCAAGTGCGCAATTTTTTTTTTTTTCAATTTTTGCCTGTGAAATAATTAAAAATCATAATTATGAATTACTACGTGAAAACTAAAGGGGGAGGGGAGGGTTCTTGGCATATACTACGAGTTGTCACCGAGGGGAGGGAAGGGTCGAAAAAACTAAGAAAATAGGTCACGCAGTATGGGTACGTTCCCTTAGATCCGGGGCACCTCACCAAAGGCAGCATTAGTGGCACTCGCCGGGTTTTAGTGGGTAGAGCTGCGTCCATTTACCAACTTTCTGGTGCAGCGAGTCCCGCATACCCGCCTGGGGCGACCCACTCCCCGAACATTTCCCGGCGTAAAAGAAAAGAAAAAGAAAAAAGAAAGGTTGAATTATAATTACAGAAAAGTATAGCTTAATTTTTTATTGATGGTTCATAGATTTAGTTACTTATTAAAATTAAAAAGAATGAAAATGGGATATTCTTCTTCTCTTCTCTTCTTTTATCTTGGCCGTATTAGATTTACTAAGATTAAAGCATGCGGGCTACGTATCGTTGAACTTCACTCTTATTTTACTTTAAATAGGCTTTTTAATTGCACTGTGCATTAATTAATTAGACATGGGTTAGGTGATTAAAGTTTAAATAAATATACATTAATACCAATATAACATTAGCACATTTGGACTGATAAAAATAATCAGTCTTATATTTACAAAATGTTAAGCTCTGATAATATTTTGTGATAGGTGAGTATTATGTAATAATTTAGATACGAGTTCTTGAAACAAAAAATATTAATTATAAAAAAAATCGTAAATGATATATTAATCGTAAATGAAAATTCGCTGAGCATTTAGTAAAAATAACTTAGGTAAGGAACTTTTGTTGCAATTGCCTTTGTCTACTTTTCTTTCTTTTATACTCCATTCCACACACCACATACTGACTATATCGAAAAATATAAATATCACAAATAAACAGACATATTTATAATTTATATTATATTAATTGTTGATTAATAATTTTACCATAAAGGAGGCAAAACCTAAAAGATCAAAGAGCACATAAAAATGTTTTCTCCTAAACAATAAATAATACACATAAATATACAAAAAAAAAAACAAAAATCGCTTAGTCTCATGGCAAAATTATGATATGAAACATCTATTCAACATTTATTGGCGCGCTCGGCAATAACATCGACTCGAATGCCGTTACAGCAAACGGCACGACGCTGTCATGCCACACGTTATATTTAAATTGATCATGAATTCTAATATTAATATCGATGCTTCAAATCTGTAGGGCGTCTCGTGAGGGCCAATGAATTAGAGATTTTTCTGAGAGAGAATGAAGAGAAGAGAATGTGAAACCTTTGAATATCTCATAATCAACCCCGTTTAGTACTTGATATATGCCACTAACCTTGACAGATTTTTTAAAATTTACTAGCTGGTCCGAAGCAGGATCTCTGGTCGCCATTTTGTGAAAATTTTGAAGATAACTTTTACTAATACGACGGAGCGTCTCACTGGACGCGTGCCGTTTACAGAAATGTGGCAAAATTAAGGAGACCTTTATATATATATAATTTAGTGCGATAAATATACTGACAAGAATAAACTCACTTATCAATAAAAAAATAATTTGCAAATTATTGGCATTGAATAGTTTATAGGGTTCCATGTAATAATATCCATTTTGGACTCCACAGTACTCACAGTTTAGGTACATGGAAAATAGAGAGAGATGGCGAAATATCCTTAGAATTTAGGACATTGGGAGGTCCTCAACAACGACCCATTTATTTTTAACTATTCTCAATTTTAAATTCGATACAATATGTGCTCCTTCCATTTTTAGCAACCAATTTTAGATTTTAATTTTAATGCAAATGGTGCTTGATTCATCTAGTCTTGGTAAAATGGCAATAGATTTGATCCGAAGTTTTTCGTAATCCATTAAATTGTATACATACTTATCCCAGCCAATCATGTCTATTAAATCGACGCCAAGAAGGCCACACAAATGAAGAATTCTTCGAAAGAAAGAAAGTTCGACGCGTTTGAGTTGGATGCGTCCATCTCTATTCTGAATTAATAATAAATAGATAATCGTTTATTGTATCAAAAGGAAAGTCTAATAGAAGTTAAAAACGGCGGAGTAATCGTGTCACATACATGCATACAAAACATACAGACGAATTGAGAACCTCCTCTTTTTTTGAAGTCGGTTAAAAAGAGGCCTCATGATCTGACTGATCTGCAGAAAGAAACCTTGTTTTGGCTCGTTGAATCGATACAGAAATGAAGGATTATTGGATCGAATTGTGACATGTGATGAAATGTAGAATCTTTACGATGACCTTAAGCAAAAAATGCAATGGCTGACCTTGATTAAGATCTGACAAGCCGTTTTTTAGTTATTCCCAATAATGCCTATTTGGTTGATTTCCTTTACCTCGATGATATGCTCATTTTATTACTTGTCGATGTAACAATTGTATAGGATGCTTTGGTAGCACACTATAGTATGTCGCGGTTATCATCATCATCATCATCATCATCGTCCTTTATCCGTCTACTGCTGAACATAGGCCTCCTTCAATGAACGCCAAGACGACGAATTTCGGAAAAAATTAAAACCGACTTCAAAAATACTAAACTAAAGAGTAATAAAATAACTGTTTTTCTTTAATATTTGTGTTTACAACTTATACTTGGACTGCACTAAAAGTATCGGGAATGGAATATTTCCACTGTTCCTGTCATATTAAAATCTTTTTAATTGAAAACTCCTTGGTTTTAAAAATCGAATACCATTTATTTATTTTAAAAAAGATTCTCGGTCTTGTCACAAGGTCTTGTCAAACTTGTTTAGTCGTTGAGAAAATGGAATTGACTCGAGAAAATTCTAGAGCGATGATTTATTATGACTTTCGAAGTGGTTTAACACAAAAACAGTGTACTGACCGGATGATTTCTGCATTTGGTGATGAAGCCCCATCCAAAAATACAATTTATCGCTGGTTTGCTGAATTTCAACGTAGACGTGTCAAGTTCAGTGATGATCCCCGTCAAGGTCGTCCAAAGACTGCAGTAACCCAAGAAAACGTTGATGCTGTGAGTAAGCTGATTGAGGAAGATCTACATGTGACATACCGTGAAATTCAGGAAACTTTAGACATTGGCATGAGTCAAATACAAGTAATCTTGCATGAACAATTAGGTGTAAAAAAGTTGTTTTCCCGATGGATACCGCATTTGCTCTGTGAAGAGCAAAAAGCGGCTCGCGTTACTTGGTGCGTCAGAACTCTCGAAAGATTCCACGCAGGATCCTCAAATGCTGTATTACAACATCGTATTAGGTGACGAATCCTGGATATACGCGTACGAACCCTAAACAAAAAACCAGTCACGAGTTTGGGTGTTCGAAAATGAGTTAAAGCCAACCAAAATTGTTCGTTATCGGTATCGTCCACAATATTTTTTGCAACACTCCGTGTGTTGCAAAAAATATTGTGGCCACGTTTGTCTCCAAAACCGGCCATGTTGCGACTATTCCTCTTGAGGGACAAAGAACGGTTAATGCAGAATGGTATGCTAGCATTTGTTTGCCACAGGTCGTTTCTGAACTCCGTAAAGAGAACTGCAACCGCCGCATCATCCTCCATCACGACAATGCGAGTTCTCACACCGTGCACAGAACAAAAGAGTTTTTAGAGCAAGAAAACATAGAATTATTAGACCATCCGCCGTACAGCCCCGACCTAAGCCCTAATGATTTATATACTTTCCCTAAAATAAAGAATAAATTGCGTCGTCAGGGATTTTCATCGCCTGAAAAAGCTGTGGACGCCTACAAAACGGCCATTTTGGAGACCCCGACTTCCGAATGGAATGGTTGCTTCAATGATTGGTTCCATCGTATGGAAAAATGTGTCAAATTTCGCGGAGAATACTTCGAAAAGCAATAAATACATTTTTAAATAGTAATGTTGTGTCTCTTCCTTGATTCCCGAAATTTTCAGTGCCGCCCTCGTAATCAACTTATTCTTCTACTAATGTACAAACTTTCCGTTTACCACGTCATTGATTTGACGCAAATGAGACGAGAATGAGGGTAGTTGGACTTGGATCGGCTTCCACCACATTCTTCACATCTTTTAATTCATTGGTATTCACCAGTGTGGGCGGTCTTCCACGTGCTTCGTTCTTCAAATCAAATTTTCCATAACGAAAGCGTTTAAACCAAAATCGCACGGTGCGTTCATTAGCAGTCCCCTATCCAAACGTAACATTGATATTGCGAGCTGTTACTGTCGCGAAAGTTCCGCGTTGGAACTCGTATAAAAAAATCACTAGAATTTTCGAAGTATCCATCTTTCTTGTCTAA
Source organism: Helleia helle (assembly GCA_963853865.1). Taxonomy (NCBI): domain Eukaryota; kingdom Metazoa; phylum Arthropoda; class Insecta; order Lepidoptera; family Lycaenidae; genus Helleia; species Helleia helle. Next base: position 18,207,936 of record OY971420.1, read on the forward strand.
GCTAAATAAAAAAAAAACAACTAAAAGTCTATAATCGAATGTTGCACAGTTTCTAAAAGAAGAACTACATAGTACATAGGTACCATGTGAAAAAAGTTTCACTCAAAAATCTCAAACCATTTTCGTTCACCAAGAAGGTTCTATATCAATTCGAAGTACCTATTACAATAAAACCGCAAATTTGAGTCCAAAAGTACAGAACTCTAGTGCGTGAGTCTTATTCGCTCTTGGCCGATTGTTTTATCTCACATTACCCTTTATCGTAAACCATAACATAAACACAATTCATTTGTTATGATTTTACTTTTAATAATATCTTATTATTGTCGAGTCTATATGGCCGTTTCGTCAATACGTCAATACATAAATAAAATTATTTAAGTTTTTACTTACTACAAGAAAAAGGACGAGGTACTAAAATCTACTAAATTTTTTGAAGCAAAGCTTTTCTCTTCTTCCGTGCTAAGCATCAGATATCTTTACATTTCCACTAAGCCCACGGGGCGCGCACTCTGCTCGATTCGAGCACCGGGTGGAACTTGGTGTAGAATTATTTGTTTTTTAACCGACTTAAAAAAGAAGAGGTTCTCAATTTGTCTGTATGCTATTTTTGTATGTATGTGATACGATTACTCCGCCGATTCCGAATGGTTTTAGATGGTTCTTTTTTTGTTTGAAAGCTGGTATTTCTAATTTAGTCCCATATTAATTTGATCAATATCTGACAAGCCATTTTTTAGTTATGCCCAATAATGCTTATTTGATTAATTTAGTTTAAATACTATGATGTGCTCATTTAGTCTACCTAAGATCCTAAAGATCCTAAAAATATATGCGATAGCTCATTGGATTTACAATGACGTCTAGAAAAATGTATTAGAAGAATTTTACTGCATGATAAAAATTTCTAAATTTATTAACAAATTATGATGAACAAAAAAGGTGTTTTGTTTTTTGGAAATTACTCAAAAACTATTAATAATCAAAAAAAGTAAAAAAAGATTCCAAAAGAGGAGAAAAGTTCAAAACAAAATATTCTAACTCCCGGAACTCTACCTCCATTATTTATAATAATAAAATAATATTTCAATTTAGTGCTAAAATTTGAAAATAGAGTCCCGCGCGGCCGTTGTTATCTCGTTCCAATACGGTATTATTATTAGCTTGTCAAATCTATTGATACTTGATCTTAGTTAAATATTAATAGATTTTTTTTAAAGTATTGTGTCATCAGTACACTGAAAGAATAAAGTCCCGTTGGAAAAAAAATATTGTTGATTTTTCATAAAGACCTACTACTACTATTTTTTTTTTAAAGAATAATTTTCAGCACCAGTCCTTCCCATAATTTTAATTTAAATAACTATTGTAAATAACACTTTATGGATATTTGTTAATCCCGAAATAAATTATATTATTATTATTATTTCCTACAATAAAAATAATTGTAAAACAATGATCATCATCAATCCGGATACGGTATTATATTATATTATTAAGGCGGGAATTTCCCTATAAACGGCATTTTGAATTTTGTTTTGTTTAGAAACGTAACCGATTTAAGTTTTGAAAAAAATATATGTTATTTAACACTCCATCATCATTACATTTTAGTTGTTCGATACACGATTAATTATATTTTGCTGCATTAAAAAAATTGCAAAGATAGGTCATTTGGATGAAAAACCATTTTTTTGAGTAATATCAGGTTTTTTTTACTAAAACAAAAACCATAATAAACCGTGTAGAAAATGTGATTTAAAACTCCCTTCAATTAGCAAAAGATCGAAAGCGCTCGATGCGGGTCAGAACTCGGAAAACGAATCCAGCTCTCGGATTTCTTACACTTGCATCGTCATTGTACTGCTAAATTTGAATGGTTGGATTAAAAAAAATCATATATAAATAAATATATATATTGTAATGAGATAATAATATCTATGGACGCTTTTACACCACGTCAATCTGGCCCCGTGCTAAGTACTCGAAGAACTTGTGTTACGGGTACCAGACAACGGAAATATATTTAATACTTTTATACTATACATTTTATTATATAATACACTTATTTAATAGTTAATACCCTTCCATGGGTCATGGAACACAGAATTTATTTTTTGTTCCCTGGCGGGATTCGAACCCGCTACCTCCGCCTTGAGCGCCAACGCGATAGCCATTGAGCCACAGAGGTCTTCGTTTGTGAGTTTATGCTATACCTCTTACATCCATAGCAGTAATATTCGAAACTAATCATGTGAAAAAATAAATCTTTGTCCAGTATTATACTAGGGCTTCTGAGGCATATTATGCTATAAAATAATTAACCAGTACCACGGCTACCACCAGTAATAACAGTTTAATGACTAGCACCTGATAAGGCTATAAAAATTATCATCACCAATCCGTGTACGGTTGTAAATCAAAGTTAACGCGGGCGAAGCTGCGGGCAATAGCTAGTTTATTCATAAGATGTTTTCGTGTTCAAATCGAATAGGTATAATATCGTCTAGTTATCGCTGCTCTGCTAACCCGTGAGTTAACATTGTATTAATAACAATAACGTTCCAAGGCTGCGTGATGCGTAGATCTACATTTTATAATCAATTTATTTAATACTATCTATTGCCCGCAGTTTCGCCCGCGTTAACTTTGATTTACACCCGTACCCAGTTTGATGGTGATTAATTTTATAGCCTTTCTGCCAGTGAAATTCCCGTCAATATCGGCCCAGCCGTTTTAGAGATTTATAGCCGGACACCGCCGGAACAGACAGCCAGACAGACAAAAAATGTAAAAAAAAATCGGTTGTCTGTAAAGTCGGTTTACTGACGATAGTTGAACGTGACAACGTCATAAGAAAATGGAACGCCTCAGAACGAGGTAACGCCGCATGCGTCATGTTTTTTCGTTCGTGCAGTCGGCAGACAAACAGACAGACAGACAGACATAAATTGTAAGAAAATATTTTTTTTGTATATGTACCTTGCATACATCCATGTGCATTTCCTAAAAAGCGGTTATTTTGAATGTTACAAACAGACACTCCAATTGTATTTATCTGTATAGAAGATGTATCTAGATATCATTGGCGTATCAGATATTATGCCGTGAAACCAAAATTATCACCTGATTTTGAAACGTATCATTGACTTTTTATGACTGATCCTATTCTTCATAAGGGCAGTGGAACCTTTTACGGCTCCTAACAAAATTATCACATGAACTATGAAAAAGTAAAAAAGGTAGTCAAGAATAATAATAATAATTAGTTGGGACAACTCACACAATGCTATCTGATCCCAAACTAGACAGAGCCAGTTCTTATGGCAACCGACGACTTGCCCGCAGCTTCGCCCGCGTTAAGGGCCCCTTATCCCAATTTGTTGTTTCTAGATCGAGGTGTTTTCATAGAAGTCGTCATTTTAAAATAATAATAAAAAAATAGGGTATAGATACATCTTTGATCTAGGGATTTTTTTGGATAAAAATACAATATTTAACATTTTACATGATCAAAAAAAATTCTAAAGTAACGTCGATTTTAAAAGCAAATTGAGTAGTATGAGATTCGGGTAACTCAATTTTAATGAAACTTTTAAGTTTAAATTGCTAAACGGGGATGACGTGGAAATGATTGGATAGATCTTTATTATGTCACTTCAAAAATTTAAAAAAAATAAAAAACGATAAAAATGGCTCTCGCGCATCGCACCACGTCGCGCCAGTACCACGCCAGTACCCAGCCGGGCGTCATCGAAGTTGGACCTGTGCAGCTTTTGCTCGTGACTACGTTGTTACCGCGCATTTTATAATATTACGTCTAAATAAATAAGACGACACAGTGTAAATAATATAGCTACTTAATACTTACTAACAATTGTTGTTCTTAGTTGTAATTAGTTTGCAATACAAAACCTGAAATGGCGAATAAAAAAAGTAAAATAAGGAAAAAGAATCTTAATACAGTTTTATCACAAACTAGCTGTTGCCCGCAGCTTCGCCCGCGTTAACTTAGATATACAACCATATACGCATTGATGATAATTATTTATCTATGGACGGGCGTAGGACTTTATTTTATAATATGTAGTGATTAATACATTACCGCTTTATAATTGGCAATTTTTTAAAGTATTAAAATGGATATAGGTAGTATGTTATATTTAACTAATGTAGACATATTATGCCATCGCGGACTTTTCAGTATGCATATTTAGGATACACAATTCTACCATACATTGATACAATAATAATTAATTCGGAACCGGGCCCGGCTAAGGTGTATAATAATGTAGTACAATATTTTGATCTATCTGTTAGGGTTCATCCAGCGTTTGCAATGTAAGTGCAAAAAATGTGCTTATTTATGACATCACATCTGAAACTTCTAAAATTATGAGTGTTTATCTACTATATTATGCATGTACCTATTACCTTCCTCTTGAATCATTCTATCTATTAAAAAAACCGCATCAAAACCCGTTGTGTAGTTTTAAAGATGTAAGCATACATACAGTCAGACGCGGGAAGCGACTTTGCTTTATAGTTTATACTATGTAGTGATGTGTTTTTCCAGAAATTGTTAACACTTGAAGAATTCAAATTGTCCGACAATAAAGAAAATGAGGAACCTTCATCAAAAAATATTTCTGATTTGCAATCATTTCCTAGCCCCCTACTCACAGGGCAGTGTCGTGAGGACTATGGCCTTGACCCTCTTCTCAGAGGAGACCCGTGTCTAACATTAATGTCCGTGTCTAACTAACGTGGTCGATGAAAATGAACCTGGACCTAGCATACGACAACTAAATTTTGTTGAATTTTAAAACAATTAATATAGTATAAAAGAATATGTTAGTCTACAATTTTTTAATCTCCTACAAGCATTCTTAGAATGATTGATTTTTTTTATAGCTTAGGCCTTAGGGGGACAAACGAGCATTCGGAGCCTTAGATGACTACCGACTCCCATAATAATAATAATATCTAAGGACGCTTTTTGCACCACGTCAATCTGGTCCCGTGGTAAGTTCTCGAAGAACTTGTGTTACGAGTACCAGACAATGGAAATATATTTAATATTTTATACTATACACATATTTAAGGTTTTTTATTTATAATACACATATTTAATACACATCCATGAACCAGGAACACAGAAAACTTTTTGTTCCCTGGCGGGATTCGAACCCGCAACCTCCGGCTTGAACGCTAACGCGCTAACCATTGAGCCACAGAGGTCGTCCTCGTAAACATTCACACAAGAGATAATGCAGATGCATTACCCTCCTTTACCCCATCCCCTGCAATGGGACACCGGAAACTCATACACCGCAAGAAACGCGACAGCATAGGTGTCACTTGACGCCATTATCATGTGAACGAGAGGTACCCCTACGGTTGTGCCGGCCCAATTCGGCTGCAAGCAGCATGGCACTACCTTTTAGACCTATGTAGCTAATTCATCCTTCCTAATCCTTACTAATATTATAAATGTGAAAGCATGGATGTTTGTTACGCTTTCACGCGAAAACTACTTAACCGATCATCATGAAACTTTGTACACATATTCTTGGAGGTATTAGAAGTAACATAGGATACTTTTTATTAAAAAAAACTAAAGAGAGGTGTCAAGGGACACCCGGATGGAGCGAAGTTCCTTTCGATTAATTAGTGAAGAAATAAAACTATCTTATCCTGCGCAGACGAAGTCGCTGGCACCAGCTAGTATTTATATAAATCCAAAACTAGATAACTATAACAACAACAAGATTTTGTTATGCATAATTATTAATTATCACATCTAAGAATAATTCGAGCATAGTCAATCTACTGCATATTCGTATACTGTGGCGTGCTTGCCGGCCGTGGTAGGTCACCGGAGTTCATGTAAAGACATCTCCCGCGCAACGCAAGCGCAAAGCGATTCGGTGCGTTAAATACCTATAGTTTTGGGAGAAGGGGCCGTTAACTTAGATGTACAGCCGTACACGGATTGATGATGATTATTTAACTATGGGCGTAGGACTTTATTTTATAATATGAAGTGATTAATACCGTATTTTTATAAATAGCTTTTACATTAGTGCTTTATAATTGCCAATTTTTAAAGTATTAAAATGGATATAGGTAGTATGTTATATTTAACTAATATAGACATATTATGCCATCGCGGACTTTTCAGTAGGTATATTTAGGATACACAATTCTACCATATTACATTGATACAATAATAATTATTATCTTAACTTTCGGAACCGGAACCGGGCCCGGCTCGGGAGCGAGGCGCGGCATCACGGAGCGCCCGGCTCGCGCGGCTCGGTCGAAATCACGGTGTCGCATTATTTAGATTTGGCTATATCTTCTAAGATATGCATTTCATTTGCATGGCGGGAAAAACATACTTCATGAAATGCTCAAGCTAACTAACATATTTAAAATGATAAGAATTAATACCACATTTGTGTAAATAGCTTTCCAACTACCGTTTTATAATTGCCCATTTTTTAAGTATTAAAATGGATATAGTATGTTATCCTTAAGAGATACACATATGCCATCGCTGACTTTTTTATAGATCTTTCTAAGGTGCACAATAATGTAGTACATTATTTTGTTGATCTATCTGTTAGTGTTCATCCAGCGTTTGCAATGTAAGTGCAAAAAATGTGTTTATTTACGACATCACATTAGAAACCTCAAAAATAACAGTATTTCTCCACTATTTAATGGATGTTATTATACGCATAAACCTTCCTCTTGTGTCACTCTATCTATTTAAAAAAACCGCATCAAAATCCGTTGCGTAGTTTTAAAGATTTAAGCATACAAAGGGACATAGGGACAGAGATAGCGATTTTGTTTTATACTATGCAGTGAAATACTAAATACATATACAATAATAGAGAAATTACACCCAGACACAGAACAAATGATCATGCTCATCACACAAACATTTGTCCTGGGTGGGAAACGTACCCACGACCTTCTGGTTTAGAAGTCAGAGTCACCAAACACTAGACCAAAAGGCCAGTCAGAATATCGTTAAACCGAATTCCTTTTTCATGGTATAAGGAGGCAAACGAGCAGCCGGAAAGTAAAATTAAGACAAATGTCCCTGCTGGTTTTTCTCAGGTCCCTGACAGCACTGATTCAGATTTAGCTAGCTCTGTGATACATAAACTCTGCAAATATTAATGCATTGTTTTGGACACTGGACACGGGTCCATTAAACAAATCATTGCTTGAGTTTTCTTTTATACAGAGTGCAATTGAAATCATGGGCATCCTTTCAAATTTAGACACTACTAATGATACTATTTGCATTACGACTAATAGTAAGCTGATTTATTTAAAAAAATGCAAGCAAGGGATTTATTTATTTATTTATTTATTTACAAGCTATTTATTTCTAATAGATAGGTATCCGTCACGTACATAACTGACGCGAGGTCCACGTATTCCACACGGCGCGGGCGGCATTTTCGTAAACCAAACTGCGCCAAACCAAACTTGATACTTTTTATGACAGGATTTAATTATAAGGGTTTTCAATAACATGCTTTAATTTTATTTTTAGTATTCGTAACATTAGTAGTTACATGGGCAGTGTATAAATTTAAAAGGATGCTCATGATTTCAATTGCACTCTGTAGAAGAGGAAGCACAGGGACAGTCAGTTCAAAGTTGTGGGTGATACTGATCACGGATGTTCATAGGCACCCGCTACACCAAGGGTCACTTTAGCAGGTGCATAGCCGGATTTTCAAATATGAGTATGCGTCTTTTTTGACGCGACTTGAAACACCACCTCACGTCGATTTTATTATAAGGTATTTGTCTCAAAGCATATTAATGCTCTCTTTATCAGCGTTTCTTTTGTTTTAAAAAACGAACGAACCGACATGCATTCGTTTTAATATTATTTATACAGATAAATAAAATTGGAGTGTCTGTTTGTAATAAAAAAATCATCGCTTTTTATTGAATGCATATGGATGTAAACACGGTACATATAATAAAATACCATTTTTTTACAATTTTTGTCCGTCTGTCTGTCTGTTTGTTCCGGCTAATCTCTGAAACGGTTATACCTATTTTGACGGGACTTTCACTTGCACATAGTTGATATTATAAGGACTAACTAAGACTACAAAAATAATCATCATCAATCCGGATACGGCTATAAATCTTAGTTAAGAGTGCGCCCAACGCAAAAATTGAGAGAAACGGTCTATTTTTAAGCCCATAGTTTAATGGGAAAGAACCAAATAATTCAGATTAAAAAAATATATAGGTAGGCAATAACTCTGTAGAAGTCGATTTACCCAGTAGAATTATGAAAAAATATCTGGTTTTTGTAAAAAAAAATAAAAACTTCGCATAGAAAAAAAAAACAGTATTAATTTAAATTCTCAAAATTATCAGCGACAACATCACATTATTTTTTACTAATTAAATAGCTAGACTAATGTTTTAATAAAGTAACCCAACGCTTCTCCTAGTAAAATATGTTTTATGGATTTTAATATAATACTGAGAAGCGCGGGAAGAATTCGAACGGGCGCGCGGGGGGCGTTATCATTTGTGTTATCATTTGCTACGTAATATAACCGACTTTTAAAAAAGGAGGAGTATATTCGAACATAACTCCGTCATTTACCAACCGATTTGAAAAAATCATTTTTTTTGTTTGTTTTTTTGTTTTGTTTGTTTGCCACTACAGGTCTGATGATGGAGACCATAGACAGTCGAAGGAACTCCTCAACGGTTTACAGTAGCTATCTTGTGTTTGAACTTAATTCATTTATATTGATGAGAACTTTGCAAACATATGGTTTATAAGTGCCACTACAGGTCTGATGATGGAGACCATAGACAGTCGAGGGATCACCTCAACGGTTTACAGTAGCTATCTCGTGTTTGAACTTAATTCATTTATATTTATGAAAACTTTGCGCATATACAGGTTATAAGTGCCACTACAGGTCTGATGATGGAGACCATAGACAGTCGAGGGATCTCCTCAACGGTTTACAGTAGCTATCTCGTGTTTGAACTTAATTCATTTATATTGATGAGAACTTTGCAAACATATGGTTTATAAGTGCCACTACAGGTCTGATGATGGAGACCATAGACAGTCGAGGGATCTCCTCTACGGTTTACAGTAGCTATCTTGTGTTTGAACTTAATTCATTTATATTGATGAGAACTTTGCAAACATATGGTTTATAAGTGCCACTACAGGTCTGATGATGGAGACCATAGACAGTCGAGGGATCTCCTCAACGGTTTACAGTAGCTATCTTGTGTTTGAACTTAATTCATTTATATTGATGAGAACTTTGCAAACATATGGTTTATAAGTGCCACTACAGGTCTGATGATGGAGACCATAGACAGTCGAGAGAACTCCTCAACGGTTTACAGTAGCTATCTTGTGTTTGAACTTAATTCATTTATATTGATGAGAACTTTGCAAACATATGGTTTATAAGTGCCACTACAGGTCTGATGATGGAGACCATAGACAGTCGAGAGAACTCCTCAACGGTTTACAGTAGCTATCTTGTGTTTGAACTTAATTCATTTATATTGATGAGAACTTTGCAAACATATGGTTTATAAGTGCCACTACAGGTCTGATGATGGAGACCATAGACAGTCGAGGGATCTCCTCAACGGTTTACAGTAGCTATCTCGTGTTTGAACTTAATTCATTTATATTTATGAAAACTTTGCGCATATACAGGTTATAAGTGCCACTATAGGTCTGATGATGGAGACCATAGACAGTCGAGGGAACTCCTCAACGGTTTAAAGTAGCTATCTATATTCAGCGATGGACGGATAAAGGCTGATGATGATGGTGATAATGATGATGATGATGATGAAATACTTACATATTTTACTTGGATAAGCGATGGACGGATAAAGGCTGATGATGATGAAGAATGAAGATGATGATGATGATGATGATGAAATACTTACATATTAATTTACTTGGATAAGCGAAGGACGGATAATGGCTGATGAAGATGATAATGATGATGAGAATGATGTTGGTGATAATGATGATGATGATGATGAAATACTTACATATTATTTTACTTGGATAAGCGAAGGACGGATAAAGGCTGATGAAGATGATGATGATGAAATACTTACATATTTTACTTGGATACGAACTTGGAGTGTCGTGTAAATAATATAAATTATAAATTGTCATAGAATACATAATAGTATTATTACGTTATATTGTAGTCGTTGTCGAAGTCAGTCTTATAAGTTTGGCGATGTTGCTAATATTATGATTATAACATCGAGCATATAACCAGATTGAGTGGTAATATCAACCATAAAACTCCGAAACTGATCAGTGGATCAGTTTCGGATTTTTTCGGACAAACCACTGTTTGTCACATTACGTCAGTGACAAATCACTGATCAGTTTCGGAACAATTCAAGTGGTAATGTGAACAAAGTAGTAATGAGAACTTTATAGCTAGATGGATTGTGACTGTAATTAGGGATCTGAAGATGAAGTTGAAGGACAATTAGGGGAACTACTAAGGGAACAGGCCAGTCAAATTGAACATTTCGTTTTATATTGGCATTATAGTTGTTTTTCTGATAGAGTACCTGCGTACCTACTTACATTACGATTCACGCCTAAACTTTCGTAATTTCTCTCTTATTCATAGAAAAAACTCATTATTTAATTTTCACATTGAATTTTCCACAATGCTTATTAATATTATAATTTATAATAAAGTTTCTAAATCATCATTATCATCAGCCTTTATCCGTCCACTGCTGAACATAGGCCTCCTTCAATGAACGTCGAGACGATCTTCGTGCAGTGGCCGGTCCGTGTAGATTTCGAGTGGCAAGGGATCAGCCGTCTTGGCGTTCATTGAAGTTAATTCGTATATATGTATAAGTTTATAAATAAAAAAATGATATTTTTCAAACACCCTATTAAATATTTCGTTTTATGTATTTAATAAGTACCTATATAATATTTTTGTCTCAAAGAATGCTAGCCGTACGCTAGCAGTCTTACATCACGATAAAATTTTCATAATTTTTAAAGTCTTATCTCTCTCTTATTCATAGATAAAAGTTTAATATTTTATTAAAATTTAATATTTAATTATTTAATTAAAGAATTATAATTGTAACTTTGTTGAAAATACTACATCTACTCTTCAATTAATTCACTGTACTACTACTATGACTGAATATTTCTGTACCACAATCAACTATATCTGACTGTATCTACATACACACTTACTCTTCTAAAAAAACTACATAAATATTTAATTAAAAATAAATGTAAAGGTATTAGATTTTTCTGACTATAATAATATAATACATCATAATATTGCATGCCGCTGGCCGCAGCCTGCGCCGGGCGAAGTGCGCTTCGGGGCCAGCCGCGGCCGGCGCGAGACGCGACTACGCGAGTCGCGAGCGACATGTTGTATTATGATTTATGAATGGAGCATGGAACATGGACTGTGTGATTGCATTATAACGCAACCGGCGCTTGGCGCGTGGCGCCTCGTGGTCGTTTTTAGAACTAAAGCGGAGAATTCGGAGTTTTTGTTGGCATAGAGCGCGCTCTTAACGCGGGCAAAGCTGCGGGCAACAGCTAGTCTACTATGTAACTACAGAAAAAATATTTTCGGCATTAGCATATTAAAGTCACTTCTTATAGTTCTTGTAAATGTAAAAAATATGTAAATGTTAATTATATTTATGGTGCAAAATAAAACGATTTCATGTAAGAGCAGTAGGCATTTTCCTTCGCTAAGATTTCACAATGTTTTCTCATTCAACAACATCCTTCTGCCGTCCTTGACTCAAATTACCAATGACCGTCTGTGAAGTATGAAGCCTCAATATTCTACTGCATTTTGCCGTATCATCGCAATAATATATCCTTCACGTGATCAGTGACTCATTAACTATTTATAACCTTCAAATATGCTTATGTAATTGTAGTTTATTAAAACACTGACAAATATATAGTGATCAATTTGTCAATTCCATTTAAGGGTAAAAAAATAATAATTCTAATTCAAAGGCTTCTTTGATTAAATACTTTTCCGCATAGTTTCATGCAAAAAAAGTGTTTTTGAAGTTGTACGGCTGGTTCTGACAGGCGAAGAGTAGATACCTAGTTACTAACCTATGTGTTTTCTGGAGAAAAACATACTCTTCAGCGTTATTTTAATATATCTAAACTTTTTATGTTATGTTTGTGTAATCTGTAATTTTTCTTTTTAGCACTGAATAAAGCATTCCTATTCTATTCTATTCTATTCTATTCTAATATACAAAATTCTCGAGTTACGGTGTTTGTAATTAAACTCCTCCGAAACGGCTCGACCGATTTTCATAAAATTCTGTGTGCATATCGGGTAGATCTGAGAATCGGTCATCATCTATTTTTCATCCCCCTAAATGTTAAGGGTGGCCCACGGCCCACCCCTTAAGTTTTTTAGACAAAAGTGACGCGGGAGAAGCTGCGGGCAACAGCTAGTAGTAGGTATATAATATATTATATAATATTATTTTAGGAGTTAACTACTATACAATAAACAGGGAAAATGTAAAACAAGGAAAACTATATCAGCACCTTTAGTGCATCTTATTCACATTTTTTATGTAATAAATTCTTAGGCGCGTTAAGCATTTTCTTTTTTTTTGGAACCGAACGCTTTCAATGTGACATTTATAATTTTAAATTATATAAGTTTTCACTTCTATCTACAGTCCTATGACATGTGCATGCCATTTTTTTCCAGCGTACACGTTTTGAAGCGCCGCATACCTTCAAAACCAGGTTTCTGGTAAATACCGAGGCTATATTTTAGTAAGGGGTAGTGCCATGCTGCTGTGCAGCTGAATTGGGCCGGCACGACCGGGGTGGTACCTCTCGCTCACATAACACCGTCGTCAAGTGACAGCTATGCTGTCGCGTTTCGTTCGGTTTGTGAGTTTCCGGTGGCCCATTGGAGGGTATAGAGAAAAGGAGGACAATGCATCTGCATAACTTTTGGATGTGCGGATGTCTATAGGCGTCGGTAGTCACATATCCGGGACCCTCAAAAAGCGGCTGAAGGCGTTCGCGGTGGTTTTAATTAGGGTGGGCATTTCCAGGTGCGAGTCCCACATTGGGTCAGGATCTACCCAAAGATCCTGGCTGCATCCATAAGGATTTCCCTGCGTAAAAAAAAAAGGCGTCGGTAGTCACCATAAGGCTCCGACTGCTCGTGTGCCTCCTTGTGACATAAGAAAATATCCGATTCCCGAATATATCCATTTGTTATGGCTAGATCTCTGGGATGTTAGTTCAGTTTTTAGTTTTTAGTATCTCTCTGAGCATCTCCACATAAGGGAACGTACCCATACTACGTGACCCGTTTAGGGGGGGGGGGGGAGCGGAGACTTTAAAATACTACGGTCAGTCACAGGAGCGGGGGGTGGCTCAGGTTGTCACGTAGTCGCTTTTATTGAGAGAAATCTCGTATTTTTTCAACCTATATTCGAATATAGCGCGCAGTGTTTAGCGCTTTTTAAATTCACAGTTGGTGGCGCTGACGCACATGTGCCGAGACGCTCGGAACAATAACTAAAACATGGAAGCCGGGATAAAATAGCAATTACAGTGCATATCTTTATCTTTTTTTACTTATGGTATTGATAGTGCGCAATTTTTTTTTTTTTTTTTCAATTTTTGCCTGTGAAATGATTAAAAATCATAATTATGAATTACTACGTGAAAACTAAAGGGGGAGGGGGGGGGGGTTTCTTGGCATATACTACGAGCGGTCACCGAGGTGAGGGAGGGGTCGAAAAAACTAAGAAAATAGGTCACGTAGTATGGGTACGTTCCCTTACCACAAGTTCTCAACAAGTGCCCTCTCTCTTATCATACTAACGTAAATGCATTTTCCCCGAAAAACAAGACATTGTACAGTTTATGGCCGAAAGGGGAAAATAATTAGTAACTTTTTATCAATTTTTAACATGTCATCAACATTGTTGTATAAATAAATGGATCCGAACTAAATAGTGATTAATACGTATCGGGTAATTTGTTTTATAAAAAAATAACATACAAACATACGAATTGAGAACCTCTTCCTTTTTTAGAAGTCGGTTAAAAACGCACTTCTCTCATCATCAAAATTGTTTATATGAGATGAAACTTTGGTCCTCTTTGGTACCCATTGCCTTTATTTCGTCTATTTCCTTGGCGACACAGATTTTCATTCGTAGCATTTATTCAGTACTATCTAGCTGTTTCCCGCAGCTTCGCTAACTTAGATTTACAGCCGTATCCGGATTGATGATGATTGTTTATATAGTTACTTCTTATATCATTTCTAGCAGCTTTCTACCAATGAAAGTCCCATCAAAATCGGCCCAGCCGTTTCAGACCTTAGCCAGCTATTTTAATATTACAAACAGACACTCAAGTTTTATTTATCTATTATTATTTTTATTTCTTTTATAATTTTTGTTTTATTGACAAAAATACTGACCATTTTTTTTTATTAACCGACTTCAACAAAAAGGAGGAGGTTCTCAATTCAATCGGTATTTTTTATGTATGTACACCGATTTCTTCGTCAATTGTGGACCGATTTTCAAAATTATTTTTTTATTTTAAAGGGTATGCTTTCCAAATGGTCCTATGATAAGGAAACCATGATCTGGTGATGGCATTCCAATGAAATGGAGGGGAACTTTCGAAAATCGTAGGGGCGACTAGTTTGTTAAGTTTTTCATTAAATATACAGTCTATATGGAGCCGAAAGACAGTTGAGGGCAGGCAGGCAGGCAGCCGAAAGACAGGAGACACTCTTCAACGATTCACAGCACTTACCTTGTGTTTGGGCTTGATTGAATTTTTTATGAGAATTTTACGCCTAGATGGGTTTTGACTGTCATTAGTAGTCTACGTGTTATAAGTGTCATTACAAGCCTGATGATGGAGACCATAGAAAGTTACGGGAACTCCTCAACAATTTACAGCAGTTACCATGTGTTTGGGCTTGATTAATCTATATTTATGAGAACTGTACACCTAGATGAACTGTGGGTGTCATAAGGGGTCTGATGATGAAGACAAGGGACAGTGAAGGGAACTCCCCAACTGTTTACAGTAGCTACCTTGTGTTTGAATTTAATTCATTTATATTGACAAGTGCTTTTCACACATAAAGGTTATAAGTGTCATTACAGGCCTGATAATGGAGACCATAGACAGTTACGGGAACCCCTCAACGATTTACAGCGTTACTTTGTATTTGGGCTTGATTAATTTCTATTGACGATATTTCAGACAAATTAAATCAATTATCGAATTTCGGGATCATAAAAAATTAGAAAAGAAATAATTAAAACCGACTTAAAAAAAATAAAAAACTGAAAAGTGATAAAATAAAAGGTTTTAATTTTTGTTTAAATTTTTAAGTGAAACTTCTTTGCGCGCATGTGGGTAAAATTTTTACGACGTTTTTGTCCAAGAAGAGGGATAGAGTGATTGAGACCGATTGAGAGAGAGTGAGAAAGGACCAACGTAGCATGAAGCACATAGCCATGAAGATTGGAGTGAGAGTAGGGAGCAAGCGAGTGAGAAATATTGAGAGAGAAAGAGAGCGAGATAGAGCGAACGTTGCATCGCAGTCTCGGAAAAAAGGTTTAGAGGCCTTAGACAAAGTAACATTAAAAAACGATAACGAAGTTCGAAAAGAATAAAATGTATGGGATTGACATTAGCCGTCGTCAAATATGTCACTCGTTATCGTTATCACAAGTTGGTAGACAATCATATGTTAAAATTCGTAACAAAATCATAAACTGTCAATTGGTTATCGAACACTTATGTCAAACTTATGTTATTTTATTATTGATATTGATTCGTTATCCGTGGGCGTGGGCCATGGGGGCAACATTTTCACAATTTTTATGAGTTATAGTGTGTATGAGGTCTATTTACATATATATTAATTTTAATTTTTTAGTCCGATTTGACACTTCTTGTCGAACTTGTTGACACTTGACAGTTGTTGTCGTTGCACTGTCACGATCTTTGATTGATCATTGGCTAGAAAATTATTATCGTTATCTCAAAGACGATAACGAATTTCGGCTACAAAGCGATGTCACTTTGTCTACAGGCCCAGATTAGTATAATTACATATATAAACGAGATTTAAAAATTAGTTTCACTTCTGACATCTGTACTTTGTACGCACGCACATATTCTATTTATAAACATATTTGTTTTTGCAAACATAAAAATAACATACCTATTTTAAATACAGTTGTAAAAAATCAGTTTTCCTATCTCCATCTTATCTCTAATACAGATCAAACCGGTTTGCATGAGAACATCATACAGATACAATTAGATCGTTTTGTATTATATAACGGAAAATAATTCATATAAAATTTCAAAATCCAGAGCCCATCTGCGTGACCGTGGCTACACTGCTTTCTACCTATTGGAAACTGTCGTTAAATACCATACATACTCTGTGTCAGGTTTTGTGAGTGGATTCATGTCGGAACTACATCCTATTCCATAACTTTTGTCCAATCCTTAAATCAAAATCAAAAATCATTTTTTTTTTAATATAAACTAGTACTAATACAGTATCTTTTTGAACGTCAATTGAATGTACCAAAACATTAAGTTTTCATTATTCCCAAGAAATAGGTTAGCGACGTGCTCACAGCTTTTAAGTTGGCAGACAGTGATCACTTACTATAGGCAACAAAAATTATACAGAAACATGCCAATATGATATGGTACAACTCCTAACTGTACTAATCAGAAGCCGGGTAAAGTCTGTTTCACCTATAGCATTGTAACTTGTAATTAAGAAGTATTTAGTCATTTCCGCGTGATGAACACAAGGACAGATGTAATCTTAATTAAGTACAATTACAGCTTGGCATTTGAAAGAACCACAGTTTAACCATATTCACATATTTTTTGTATATAGAATATAAAACAATGAATTTGAAGAAAGACTCTCCTGGTATTTTACCCTGGACAATTAACCTTATAAATTCGAACTGGTATCATCTCTGCAATTAATATGAACGTTTTTATAAAAAGTAAAGATAAAATATTATATTTTGAACATAAACGATTTTGTCACGTGTATGTATTACAAACAATGATATCTATCCATTAAGTTATTTCGATAAAGAACTGATAAGATTGGTATTTGGGTGATAAAATATTTCATTCGGTTGTTCGTTGTGGTCCTAAAGATTTATAATCCGATATTTCAATATGTACGCATCTATGAGATGGTTCCATCTTCATCATCATAATTATCACGCCCCGTCCCCCGCATCCCACTAAGATCGGCCACTGTACGGAATACATCCAATCGGGTCGGGGATTAACCATATTCTTCGCTCATTAATATCAGATAGAAATCCCATTGTTCAAATCCAACAATCAGAAGATCATTATTATAAATAATATAACTGGGTACATTCAGACTAGTCTTTTATATAGTTAACTCCTTATACATTGCCTAGGTACACCGGTAGTCCAGCACCTTGTGCGAAGCTAATTGAGCCGAGGGGGCTCTTTGTACCCCTCTTATAAGAAAAGGGGACAAAACAGACAAAATAGCAGGGGGCAAGGGGTGAGGACGGAAACCTCACCCCATTGCACTGTCCCGACGTTGGGAGGGGTTGTTCTGTGGTGCGGGACAACCCCTCTGTGGAGGTGGCGTCGGTCCCTTGGGGACTGAGTAGCCGTCGAGGTGCCCTGTTTGCTCATTAGATTCGGGGCACCTCACCAAAGACGGCATTGGTGGCAGTCGCCGGGTTTTAGTGGGTAGAGCTGCTTTCACTCACCAGCTTTCGGGCGTAGCGAGCCCCACATACCCGCGTGAAAGACCCACAGCGAGATGCCTCAGAGCATTTCCCGGCGTAAAAGAAGAAGAAAAAAGGTACACAGGTGATAGCTACTGTTGCCCCTTTTTCAGACTAATCTGCCTTTTCAATCCTTCTTTTAAAATCCTTCTTTTGCTTCGTCGTAGCAAAAGAATAAGCAAGCTGATAGTATCCTTGAAGTTTTTTACTGTTAGTACTAGTTATGAATTTATTTTAACTCTTATAGTGATAAGAGTTATCATGGAGATAGCGATAGTCTTCTTGATATCTTTAATTTAGTTGAGGATATTTGACTGGTGACACTGAAGTGATGATGGTTACATGACTTACATACATATCGAATATCAAACATCGAAATATACGGACACAGTTTGAGTTCGTAACCTTTTATCACAATAGATAACTTATAAGTACCCCGATGACCGAGCTTGGCTCGGTTTTTTTTTTTTAAGATTAATAAAATGACATTTTCTAAAAATGATTCCTAGCTAGATCGATTTATCGCCCCCGAAACCCCCTATATACTAAATTTCATGAAAATCGTTCCGAGTTTCCAATCATATATATATATATATATATATATATATATATATATATATATATATATATATATATATATATACATAAGAATTGCTCATTTAAAGATATAAGATATATAAATAGCCTGCCATTTATAATTTTCCAGGAATATATTATTAACCTCCCGCCATCTTTCTGTCTGCCCTTCACAAGGTAAGCAAGGTTGCAATCGAGGACAGATACATCGCAGTTGCATCCACTTAGTATATATATATATACATTATATACAATACTAGCTGTTGCCCGCAGCTTCGCCCGCGTTAGATTTACAGCCGTACACGGATTGGTGATACTTAGACCTCAATATGGGCTATCTATAGTATATATATAAAAATATTTTTATTATTTTATAGTATTACGCAAAATCTTTCATTTTTGCATTATACATTTTTGAATTACATATGTCTGAAATTTATAAAGAAAAAAAGTATTGTACATGAACCCCTCTAATTGAGAGTGAAGGTCATCCAGAGATGACCAATAGTTTCTATCTGTAGCTTTCTTCCTCCACAGTCTTCCAGCAGTCCCTTCAATATCGTCCGCCCATCTTCTACTCATCTCCATCTAAGTCTTCCACTCTTTCTAGTTTAAATCTAAATTCTAATATCAGCATTTAATTTTAATCCAACAAAAAACAGTTTCACTGTAAATAATCGCACCAAGTACACATTAAAATTTTATAAAAAATAAAAATGATTTTGATTCTTTACAAAAAAAGACGTGTGGCACTCGGGGACTGCCGCGGTAAAGCTATTGCATAGCATTTTTTAATCAACTTATGCAATTATAATTATTTATTTATGCAGTATTTTTTTCTTTCTTTTGTTGTATATTTAATGGATTACCAACAATTCTATGATTTAATGCGAATGGCCAATGATCAACAAAGAGATAATATTCTTATGTGTAAATGATGAATTATATTTACAAACTTCAATTTAAGAACCATTTCAAATTTTATTTATTATAATCAACAAAATCATATCACTTTCTTTATTAATAAATGCACAAGTTGTTTATTTATATTTAAAACACTTATACACAAATTTTACTACTTTTATTTATTTATTAATGTTTGATATTATTTTCAAGCACTAGCAACACTAAAACTAACTTAACGGGCAAAAGTCTTGTGTCCAGCTCTTAATAAATTATCTGTCAGCTTTACAAACTGATAGTATATTCTATTTGTCAAATGTCAAATTTTGTGTTTCTAATTTCAATGTTATAGATAATATGTTTTTAATTTTCGTCATCTGCGCTTTATGAGCTGTTATTTCCAGATAATATCCCAGAACTTTGTATCTTCTGTGTCCACCGATGTACTAACTATGTGGTTTATAGTAGATAGTGTTGACGACTAAAACAACTACAAACAGCCGTTATTTTTTTCTATACTTGTATAGTTCTTTGTTCTTATGTTCAGTACTAAAATACATTTTGTCCACTTTTATGCTTTTAAATACTAGTTAATAAATTCTTTGATTTGCACAAATACAGATCTTACACTCACTTTTAAACACTATCTCTTATCTTTATATCGTTTTTATTCAAAATCGATGGTTAATATTTTAGCTGAACGATATATTCTCAGGCAGTGAAATATTCTCATGGATAAAACTTTCACTTAGTTATTGTCACTTTAATGTTCAACACTTATAACACGTACACTTATTAAATTATTACTCATTTCTATTTTTAATACTTTATTTAACAAAGAGACGATGTTAAAATGTAAAGCGCCATCTAGTTAGTCACCTATATACTTTCTCACAAACTGCTGCTTACTTATTCGTCCGATTTCGGAGCAGCTCGTCACTCGTCGGGTGTCAGGTTTTTTTCGTTACGGAATTTCTTGATTCGGTCGCCGCGCTCAAGGCCCGCGATAAAAGCTATGCAATAGCTTAATAAGTGAGGTTAAATCGACATATTATTATGAGCGGAGAATATATACACGTCGGCTCACGCTAACAAGTGACGTTTAACACATGTGTTTGAACGAGTACTTGGCGCGAGACACTACCGTGTCTCCGGATTTCTTTTTTTTTTTGCTAAAGAGGTTGAAGCATGGGAGGATAAAATAGATGATCCTTGCGTCATTGTTTACATTAAATGTATAAATGATTAGAGATTTCCTTGTTCGCAACATTATGTTTTGAGAAGCAAATGTTAATATACCGAACGATAACACCCGATCTCTGATCCTGCGAACCGAAAAACAATTAGATTTGAAGGAAGATGTAAAAACGTAATGCATATTTAATCTAAACGTCCATGAAATGATATGATGTTAATGACAAATGATTAAAGTATAATGTATACTGTAATAAAACTGTCTGTCCGTTTGCTTATTAGTTATTACTCAATTTCACGTTTACATGTTTACATTTTATGAACATAACATGATATTTTTTATTTCAGTAATAAGTATCCTAATTTTTTTACCGACTTTAAAAAAAGAGGAGGTTTCAATTCATATGTATGTTTTTTAACTGATTTGAATAAAAAAGATGAGGTTCTCAATTCGTCTGTATGTTTTTTTTGTATGTATGTGACTCGATTTCTCCGCCGTTTGGGAATGGATTTTGATGGTTATATTTTTGTTTGAAAGCTTTGGTGTTTCTAATTTGGTCCCATATAATTTTTTTTAAGATCTGACAAGCCGTCATTTAGTTATTCCCAATAATGTATATTTTGTTGATTTCCTTTACCTCGATGATATGCTCATTTTATTACTAATTGTCGATGTAACAATTGTATAGGATGCTTTGGTAGCCTTTGATTATTTACCTGTCAGGTAAATAATCAAAGTTGGTAGCACACCATAGTACCTATGTCGCGGTCATCGTAATCATCATCATTATCATCATCATCATCCTTTATACGTCCACTGCTGAACATAGGCCTCCTTCAATGAACGCCAAGACGACGAATTTCGGAATCACTAAAAATTAAGAAATAAAATCGTAACTTATAATCAACTTAATCTTATACTAGGTAATGTACAAACTTTGCGTTTACCACGTCATTATAGTTACTTTTGGAGTCGGTGTCGTATTTGTTGCTGTACCCTACCTACCTACCTGCCTTGGCTGACACCGACTCCAAAAGTAACAATAACGATTAATTGTAAAATGTTTTTTAAATCTAATATTGCATTTTATGCACTACTCCACTTGTATTCGGTCTCAAAAACTACAAATCTCTACAAGTAACACAACGTAAGTTATATTTTGGCTTTATTTGAAGTAACTATTATACTTCTAATTTCTATATGCACCCTCGACTTGGGCAGTAAGCTGGCGAGTGCTGGACGAGATTAATTAATATAATTATTGCAAGCGGGGACAAACTAATAGTTTAAATAAATTTGATTGGTATTGCTGAGTATCTACCTTGTATACTTAGATTTTTCAAAATTTCAAGATTCAAAAGGGTTTCGTTAATGTTCGATTAATGGTAGATAGGTAATTGATACATTGTTTTTTTATGTAAGTAGATGTACCTACTGTTTTATATGTAAGTTTTAATAAAATTGGTATTGCCCGTAGCTTTTTTTAGGTATGGAGGGGAAAAGAGGAGTCGTAGGTTTAGACTACCGACGCCCGTACACATCTGCACAACCAGAGTTTATGCAGATGTGTTGCCCTCCTTTACCCTATCCCCCCAATGGGCCACCGGAAACTCACAAACCGCACGAAACGCGACAGCATAGCTATCACTTGACGCCGGTGTTATGCGAGCGAGAGGTAGGTACCACCCCAGTCGTACCGGCCCAAGTCGGCTGCAAAGTAGCATGGCACACCTCTTACTAAGTTACTTATAAGTTATAACATTAACTATCATCCAGTGAAGTCCCGACAAAATCGAACCAGGCAGTCAGACAGACATACTTATACACAAAAATTAAAAAAAAAAGTATGTGTGTGTCAGCTCCGACGCACGATTGGAGTTTACTCCTTACGAACGATAATTATGATATATTATATCGAGTAGAAAAAAAGGGTAAATGAACGCATCTGCTAAAATGATAAGAGAAACAAGCATATATCTGTAATTATTCGGATTATTTATATTACTTCAATATAGCGTATTACATAAAGTATGTTACAAAATAATAATAATAATAACATAGAGGAGGCCCCGAGAATAAGATCAGGGAGGATCAGGGGCATTTCACTACATACAGTAGTACAGTACATTTGGTTTTTTGTATGAGATTGGAAAGTCGTTATATTGCGTTAGATGGCGCTATTTTGGGTTTTTTTTTATGTCTATGAAATTTTTACATATTTTATGTTGAAGACTAGTTATTCTTATATAAAATATGTGATTTATTTTTTAACAATTATAGATAGGTGCCTATTTAATACTTAATCGAAATTAAATTCTTTACTTGACAAGTTTGTATAATTAAACTTGAACCAAGTGTTCAATGGTCACACCAAATATATTTGGGGAGGCAACATTAATATTTTAAAGTTTCTGATTGGTTAATTATCAAATTGAAGAGTTTCAATTTTCTCAGAAAATTTGTGCAAGTTATTGTATTATTGTTAGAAAGAAATTGCAAATTATAAATATGATTTTTAAAATATGAAAAAGAATATTTGAAAAGAATAAATATATATTAAAATTACTAGACTTTACTGGGCTGAAATTTAAAATAATTTTAAAATCGCCGCGAATATTGGAACATAATGACTTTTTTAGTCTCTGCTAATATAGTCTGACAAGCGAGTCGTGGGGACGCGATTTATTTCGAATTCTTCATATGGCCACACTTCTGATTGTCAAACTAAATGTCATCTTACCTCTATTTGTTGTTGTTGTGGTGTAATTATTGTAAGTTTTTGTGCGAAAAAATGTCGAAACCCATTAAAAGCAGTGCCCGGAGCTTGTTGTATACAATGATAAGCAAGTATGAACAGAGAAAGGATGATATAAATCAGCGTTTCAAGAAAAAACAACGAATTTTTGACGAAATTATTTCAGCTGCAAGTAAGTACATCCCAAACATTTTGATACTCGTCCTAGATTTAAACAACAAAAAAAAACTTTTGTTTGTATTCAACATAACTTTACATTTGTTTAAATATGTACTTTCGAGAAATTGTGTTTCAAAACATACAAATTATTTCTTGTTCTAAGGTCTATCGGATAACGAAGATTTGAAACGTCAGATCGTAGACTTAATCAAAGAGCTGAAAGATATTGAGAAAAAAGATCTGTTTACCTCTGAATCCAGTTATTTGGCCCATTTATCTAAACTGACAGGTTGTATTTCAATATATTTTTGTTATATAGTAAACTGTGATAATAATCTGCCACTTAACCCAATTATTTTTATTATTACAGAAGTTGGTGTCAACACACTGAGGAGGATAAAAAAGGAAATTTCCCTAAACCAAAATGTGTGGAACACGCCAGGAAAAAAACGCCCTCGCCAGCCCAGTGTTTCAAACTTAGATGATTTTGACATATCGGCAATTCGTAATAAAATAAATGAATTTTACTCGGTTAGGAAACAAGTTCCAACAATAAGAACTTTGTTAGCAGAATTACGAGAGTCAATAAGATTCACTGGATCTCGAGAAACATTGAGGCAAATATTGTTAAAAAATGGTTTTGAGTTTAAAACTAATAAAAATGAAAGGTCAATTCTAATTGAAAAGTTTGAAATATCTGCTCTGAGACATAGTTATCTTAGAGCTATTCATAAGAAGCGACAAGAAGGAAAGGCAATAGTTTACCTGGACGAAACATATATCCACCAAAATTACAAGCCAAAATAGTCATGGCAAGGACCGAGTACGAGTGGAGTAACTGACAAAATTTCTAAAGGTTTCTATCAAATTAATTTTGCCTTTTTTGGAATGTCTATAAGAATATTTGTTATTTTAATTATTACTTTTCTTTGTTTTATAGGTAAAAGATACATAATAGTCCATGCTGGCTCTGAGAAAGGTTTTGTGCCCAATGCATTATTGGTGTTCAGCACAAAATCTAAAATGGCTGATTATCATGATGATATGAACCGTAATAACTTCATAAAATGGCTGGAAGAAAAATTAATACCCAATTTAAATGAACCTAGTGTGATTATAATGGATAATGCGAGTTATCATGTAACTCAAATTAACAAGCCGCCTACGATGAGCACTTTAAAGGCTGGTATTTAGAAGTGGCTCACCGAAAATCACATTTCTTTTGACAATTTTTTTACAAAGGCCGAGCTTTTGTGTCTTGTCAAAGAAAACAAACCAACTCCCTTGTACGAAGCGGAAGAACTTCTAAAGCAGCATGGACATGAGGTCATCAAGTTGCCGCCATATCATTGTGATCTCAATGCCATAGAATTAATTTGGAGCTTGGCAAAAAGGAAAGTGGCGAGTATGAATCTAGGCGTGCCAGCTGCCGAAATGGAAAATTTAATAAGGAAATGTTTTGCCAGTGTGACTGCTGATGACTGGAAATCATGCACTGATCATATGATTAATGTTGAAAATACATACAAAATAAAAGATAAAATAACAGAAGAGGAACTTGAACCATTTCTCATCAATGTTCGTGAAGATGAAAGTGATAGTGATGAATCATATTTTGAAGAGAATTTCTCGAATCAGATTTTGATTATTGTTCAGAATGAATAAATGTTTTTAAGTTTTTGTTGTGCATCTTTATTATCCTTATTTTCGATGGAGTGGAAAAGTTGGTGTTGATTTTAATGTAGTTAATGTTTTCGTTTTGATTATTTTTAAACCAAATTCTTTGAAGATTCCAACCTTATCCAAATAAACAAATAATCAAGTTAAGCAAAAGTATCAAAATTGTTTTTAGACTATATATGCTGGGTTAACACCTAAAAGATTTTTAAATTTGCCGCCAGCGGCTTGTGCCACGACTCGCTTGTCAGACTCTATTTCTCAATTTTGAATTCATTTTTGTTATTACGTAGTATTCCCTAGTTTGTTTTTTTGATTTTTCAATCTTGAATGTGCTCTAGTTGTTTTATTTTCTTATTTCCACTCAATTTTGTAATTTCCCGGACCCTGACGACTTGCTTTTGCATTATCCAACAAAAAGTTTTATCAAAACGTTTTCCAAAATGTAAGACATTGCAGGGTATGTTTTAAAAAACCATTGTGAGTTGTGACTATGATAACGTAAGAAACTACATGAAGACAGTTATCTATAAGGAAATTAATACAATGCCAATTACATAAAAATCAAAGTTTTGATTTTATATGCAATTTGGTTAGTAATTTTTTCACATACATTAGTGGTGCAAAGATATAAATAATATATTAAGTGGACGCAGAAAAGACACAGTGATAGTGATACAGTAAAAATTTACCTAGTCAATATTTTAATAATAGACGAAAAAATAAAATAATAATTAGTACATACCTACACATTGTTTTATTTTAAATCCTACATAATAACGTCACGTCAATTTTAGCTAATGCTGACCAACTGGGGGATACTTATTTGTCTTGCAAATCATTGCAACGGAATAAAGTATTATCCCCATTTTTTCAGCATTAGCTAAAATTGTTTAAATATCTTATAATATTGCATAAATACTGGTCGTGTGATTGACTTTTAGTTCTATAATATTGCGTTAGATAGCGTTGGCGGCATTATTTTAAAATACGCTGTGTAATGTATTCCATCTCATTCTTTTACACGTTCAATCCTACAGATATATATGTTTGTCTCCTTCTACGTAACGCCTCAACTTTTAGTGTTACACTTGATTTTACTCCTCATAAAATTTCCGTACCGGGCCTTATAACTCAAATCGTTTCTTAAGGAGTAAACTCCAAAAAATTTAAGTACCAATATACTTCCATATACATTTATTGAAAACCTTGAAATTACAGACACTTAAATTTTATTTATTTGTATAGATCATAGATGTATATTAATACATATTACTCTTCACACCGTAGAGCATTGCTCCGTGCTTCACACTATATTATATAGCTTGTTTTCCCCTTTTTAGTTATTGGTTATTTTTGGCAGTCGGGTTATTTGTTCTTGTTTGTTCTTTTTAGGGTTCCGTAGCCAAATGGCAAAAAACGGAACCCTATAAGGGTTCCGTTTTTTCTGATTCGTCATGTCTGTCTGTCTGTCTGTCCGTCCGTATGTCACAGCCACTTTCTTCCGGAACTATAAGAGCTATACTGTTGAAACTTGGTAAGTAGATGTATTTTGTGAACCGCATTAAGATTTTGAGACAAAAGTAGAAAAAAACAATAAATTTTGGGGGTCCCCATACTTACAACTAAAACTAAAAAATTTTTTTTCATCAAACCTATCCGTGTGGGGTATCTATGGATAGGTCTTTAAAAATGATATTGAGGTTTCTAATATCATTTTATTCCAAACTGAATAGTTTGCGCGGGACACACTTCCAAAGTGGAAAAATGTGTGTCCCCCCCCCCACTGTAACTTCTAAAATAAGAGAATGATAAAACTAAAAAAAATATATGATGTACATTACCATGCAAACTTCCACCGAAAATTGGTTTGAACAAGATCTAGTAAGTAATTTTTTTTATACGCCATAAATCGTAAACTGCAATTTACCTTTCATGCAATCATCTCAAATATATAAAAAAACATTTAATTCCATAAACATAAACCTTAATTTTTGTTAAAGTGTCTAATGTTGTATATTATGTAATCGTACGGAACCCTTTGTGCGCGAGTCCGACTAGCACTTGGCCGGTTTTTTAATTGACATGCGTCATGCGTGGTGTTTGGACCTACGCGACGAAATGTAGATTACAATGTAATCGAAAAACAAAACAATGATTTCCATTTCATTACCGCAAAGATAATACCGAATGCGTATTCATTTTTACCACACCCTTAAATTATTATTTTAAATACAGTATAACCACAGTATAACCAAATTCATATTTATTTATACATACCGCAAGAGCTACCGACGGGCAACCTACCAGCAGAAAGGTTGATGCACGGAAGTCCACCATTTACGTGTACAGGCGTGGTCTACTTCGGGCCCATGACGATCACCGTGGGGAGGCGCAACGAGAAGAGATGGGGAGCACTGTTCACATGCCTCACAACCAGGGCTGTGCACATCGAGCTGGCTCCGTCGCTCTCCACCGACAGCATGATCATGGCGCTGAGAAGATTTGCAGCAAGAAGGGGAATGCCGAAGATAGTCTACAGCGACAACGGGACCAACTTCGTCGGTGCAAGCAAGGAATTAAGAGAAGCTCTCGTCACACTGAAGAAAGAAGACCTCATCTCAGAAGCGGAGAAGATCGGCGTGCAGTGGAAGTTCATCCCTCCTGGCGCGCCAAACATGGGCGGCGCATGGGAGCGTCTAGTGCGATCCATCAAAACCGCACTGAACGCCACTCTCAAGGAAAGGCATCCACGCGAGGAGGTACTCCACACTCTCCTCTTAGAGGCCGAGCACATCGTCAACTCTCGACCTCTCACTCACATCTCCGAGAACCCGGAAGAGGAAGCGCTTACACCGAACCACTTCCTCATCGGGCGATCCTGCGGCGCTGCGAGAGTCGGCAGCTTTGAAGACAGCGAGTTGGTGGGCAGACACACATGGAAGACCGCGCAGCGACTTGCCGATCACTTCTGGCAACGTTGGCTGCGAGAATACCTGCCCACCCTACTGCTGAGGAAGATCAAGGGAAGAAATACCGCCACGGACCTGCGAGTCGGAGACATCGTGCTGATCATCGACCACAGCCTGCCGAGATGCACCTGGCCACGCGGAAGAATCCTGCGGGTGTATCCTGGACCAGACGGGCGGACAAGAATCGTGGACGTCGAGACGCGGGGAGGAGAGCTGCGGAGGCCGAGTTCCAGAGTGGTGTTGTTGGTGCCGGGAGTGTCGCCGAGCCAGGAGGATGGTGCTACGCACGAGGGGGAGACTGTCGGCGACGAGATCCCAAGTCGAACCAGTATGTAAAAACGTAGTACTTTAATATCAGACCGACCCCATACGGGTTGTGAGCCGACTAGCGGCGACGTAGTTTCAAGTCGCAAAAAGTTAGGAATATTATGAAAATTGTCACGATGTATCGGACTCGCCCCATACCGGTTGTGGGCCGACCGAACCGAAGACATACCTTATGGAAATTTAAAGTGTTAATTTTGGTATGTTTATATGAAGGAATGATAATGAATGATATTTAAAATGAAAATATAAGGTAAAATAGATAAAATTAAACAAGTATTATGATAATCAGGATGGTAATCACGAAAATATAAGCAAAAATAGTTAGAAGTATTTGCCTCTCACTCGTAATGTGTAGGAGTAAGAGAGATGGAATGATATTATTCTGATCAGACTAATTTTAATTAGATTTTGATATTTTTATGATAATATAAAGTGAATATTTTGCTTTGTCTATGTAAATATGCTATAGTAAACAATAATTTAAGTATATTGATATGATAGTTCTATAGGAAATTGAGTCTAATAAGAAGTTAGTACTAAGAAGAAGGAGTTTAATTAGACTAATTAGATTAGTTTCTAATACTTATTCATTGTTTTAAAAGATGTATTTTAGTAGGTTTTAGCGACTTTTACATAGATTTATAAGAATATTAGTAGTTTGATAGGATTTTTGTATAGAAAATTGCTTTGTTTTTACAAGTTGAAGAAAAGTTAAAAGTTTAGATATTGTTTATTAGAATTTTGCAATTAATGTTATGTCAAAAGATAGGTCTCAACTTGTAGTTTATAACGATAAAAAAATCATAATGATACGATTTGTAGTTTAGAAAATATTAACAAGATTGTGTGATACAACTTCGAAATTGTTCATATTTTACAAGGTTTTTGTTAAATAACTTTTTATTGTTTAAAGATATGTTCGAGATTAATATTTTATTATGTAATAGATATTGTAACGTTTCTAAATATGTATAATATGTAACAATTGTAAAAAGGGAAATAATAAAGAAAAGCGAAAAAGTTCTCGGCTCGAAGTGAAAATGACGCGCGAATCGAGCACAACGCGAGCCGCGACGCGTCCTTGGGACGCGGGGGTATAAATACCGGGCCCACCGTGGGCTCGGCAGTCGTTTTTTTTAGCCAGTTCTGCGCTGGTAGCCATTCCGCGCGGACGTGCCCGTTCTCAAGCACATCAAGTCAGAAGCCCTGAAGCCCTGGTACAACACTGAGTAGAGTGTCGGATAGTGCAGATTAGTGCGTTTCATAGAGTCCCGCGGCTCTCCGTTCGTTTATTCGTTTAATAGTTTATTCCGGAAAGTGTTATAACGTTTTTTCGCGCGTAAAGTAGGCGGGCCCGTTCAGTCGCGATCGGTCGTCCGAAGAAAACAGCCGAATAAGAAGAGGCGAATATAAGGAAGAGCCGAGACCTTGAAGCGAGTATAAGGAAGAATAGTGGTTTTAATTATTGACTCCCAAGATCCCCGACTCTTGTTTCAATTCACGCCTCTCCCGAGGTCCTCACGATCATAGTGCCAAATTACGCATTCAGGGGTGCGTGGTGGCGTACGTTACCAGCGAACGTAAGGAAAGACGTACGTCAAAATATAGTGGGAGATTATCCCAGGCGGAGCGGCGAGCTACAGTACAACCGACATACCGAGGAACTGCCCAAGCCCGACCACCCAGCTGCATCAGCTGTGAACTCTGCGACAAACCGCAGACCACCGCCGCTAACAGAGACTTTGGTCAACAGAAACTCGATTTCAGACACAAGTTTGTTCACAAGTAGTCATCCGCATAACAATGAATGCCGCTGGTTTGCAGCATGTCATTGATATGCAGAAGAAACAAGGTTGGAGATAGTACACCGCCTTGCGGAACACCAGCATTAACAGACTTGAGGTCCGAGCATGCACCGTCGACATCGACCTTGATGCTCCTTTCTGTAAAAAAACTGGTGATCCACTTATATAATTTCTCGGGAAGCCCATAAGATGGTAGCTTTGCTAGAAGTGCTTTATGCCACACCCGATTAAAGGCCTTCGCTATATCCAAACTAACCGCCAGCGCTTCCCCCATAGTCTCAACTGCCTCCACCTATCACTGCGTTAGGAATATTAGAAGATCACCAGCTGAACGATTCCGTTGAAAGCCATATTGGCGATCGCTAATCAGCTGGTGCTCCTCCAAACACCGCCGGAGCTGGCAGTTTATTACGGATTCCATAATCTTTGAGAACAAGGAAGTTATGGCTATTGGTCTGTAGTTGGACGGGTCTGACCGGTCCCCTTTCTTAGGGATCGGGAGTACCAAAGCTGTCTTCCACGAGCATGGAACGACGCCTAATGAGTAAGAGTGCCGAAAAAGACGCGTAAGGACGGAGCACAACCACTAACTACTACTTTTTCCTGGTCATCCAAAGTCGAGTTGGAAGCAAAAAGAGATGCTTCATTATAATGAAACAATTTTACGGATTTTATCGCGGTTTATTAAGATTTTTACAAGCCCAACGTTTCGGATACTTTACAGCAACCATGGTCACGGGAGGACTGAGGTGACAGATGTCCTAACGGTACAAAGTTATTCGAAACTACCATAAGATACATCAATATTTCAAATAGGTCCTCTCTACGCAGAAAGTGTGGCATATTATGCTTAGTTTTTTTATATTTAATGATATTAATAATGGGATCACAAGCAGGTGGTAAGAGCCAGCCATCTTCTCTATTGAAATTTGGATATTTTTTTTAATTTCAATAGCGCCGCGGATCATCCATGGTTGGATTTAAAATTGTTTCATTACTAATATCAATACTCCTTAGAGGTTTTGATTTTAAATATAGGTTATAGTGCCACAAATTTTTCTTGGCCGGTAAGAGCGTCGCTGTCATGGATATTAGTATTGCTAGTAAATAAAAATTAACCATTATATGGGGAAAAATTTGAAGTGATGCAGGCTACCATAATAAGTAATTTATTGAAGTGTCTTAATAAAACAATGTATACTTAATCTAGAAAATACAGTTCTAGGAAAATAAATGTGACATAAACTTAGGAACAATACTGATATGATAGGTTTTGTTACCTGTACTATTAATATATCTTTTAAGATACCTAGCAATCGGAACCGTTCGATAATTAAAACTTTGCCATTGTAATTAATAATGCAAGAAATAAAAATAAATACATTTTAGTTGGATTTTTATTAGGTGTTGGTGTATAGTAAAATTATTTATTGTACGCACCAAGAAAGAAAATAAACACTAACATTACAAAACAGTACAAATAGCGGGCTTATTGCTAAGAGCATTATCAATAAATCATTTTAAGCACTCTACACATGTTTTGCCTCTATATTTTGATACAATAATTATGATCAAACAAAACAATATCTGAAGAATCACACTCTAGAGGACGAACTCCATCAATTATTTGATTTCCCGAATAGTCAAAATGTTCATCTTCCAATCACTGCTTTCGCTTTCACTATCGCTGGCCAAACTAATAATGAACGGTTCATCTAAAAACGCATATTTTTCTCTGTATTTGTTTTCATTTTTTTACATGATCGCAATGTTTTTTCCATTATATTCTGTCAAAGGCTTCTGCAATCAACTGAGGCATTTCAATTTTCGTACTTGATTTCCGAAGGTTCTTCTCTGCTCATTCCGTTTCATTGAACTCCAGATCATTTCTATTGCATTAAGAACGCAATGATATGGTAGCAATCTTAACACCGTGTGTTCACTATCTTTCATATTTCACATTCAATTTATCAATTTCGTTTCTGGTGCCGGTTTGTGTCTTTTAATTAGTTCATAAAGCTGAGGTTTTGTATAGCTTTCGTGGAATTCCACGTTCTTTTCAGTTAGCCATTGTTGCATGGCTAACTACATTGCAATTGCAAATCAATGCAATGCAACCGCATTGCAATGCAGTTACATTGTCCAGCTGTGTGCGAAGATGTTTCGTCCAAAAAAACTACAGGTTTCTTTTTGTCACTAAGTTCGTTTTCCTGAATTTTTTGTAAATATGTCCCCTTAAAATCAATTTCTTCTCGAAGAACATTAAGTAACTTCGGTAAAGTGGGAATTTATTTTTAACTGAGTAAAATTCGTGAACTTTCCTTCTTATGATACCGAGATCAAAGTTGTCGACTTCTATCTTTCCTGTTGTTCTTTTTCTTCTTTTCCCCGGAGCAGAAACTTTTGTCCCTATTTCATCGGCCTGTTTCTTGTCATTTACCATTCATCGCACTGACCTTTCACTAACGCCTGTAATAAAAAAAGTAAATAAGTAAGTTTCCGTTTCATTAATACGTAGGTAAATTCATCCCCATCTATGCTAGTAACACTAACCTATAGCGGCAGCAACTCGTTCATATACTTTTTGTAATGGTATAATTGGCGCTTGGTTGCGTTTTTCTTCATTCATGAAAGAAAGAACGCGTAAAACAATGCTTCTGCCATCGCTTTTCAATACTCCAGGCATGTTTGATGTTCATAACAACCACAAAACACAAAACTCCGCAAGTTGTATTTGAGAGCTAACTGACAATGTCAGCCTGACATTTCAAAATGCCGATGGTAGTACCAATTTCAGCCGCCGGTCAAGAAAAGTATGTGGCACTGTAGTTGACAGTAACAAAGTAATGGAAGATTTATATTTATTATGGTAATTAAATAAATTGCAAAAGTAATTAAATTGCGAAATATCAATCATACTGACCAAAATATCTTTCCAAATAAATGTATAAGATTAATTAATATTTGTGAGAAATAAATTTACGAAAATAGACCCATTGATCACGTGATAATGAACGACGATCA
Source organism: Helleia helle (assembly GCA_963853865.1). Lineage (NCBI taxonomy): Eukaryota > Metazoa > Arthropoda > Insecta > Lepidoptera > Lycaenidae > Helleia > Helleia helle. The sequence goes on from OY971420.1 coordinate 18,241,254, forward strand.
GAGGTCGTGACGTCATAGATTCCAATACAAACGATAGTATTCTACCATGTCAGTAAATAAATTTAGATTTGGTTATTTTTCTGCAAAATAATACTTTCTCATAGTATTTGTCATATTTAGAAATAATTTTAAGTAGTTACTTGATAAAATTTCACAAAACTACTAATAATTTACTCAACCAAACAATGTTTGTTGTTGAACTTTAGAGTTTAGACTATAGACATAATATAGAAGGACTGGGTATACCTACGAAAAAAAAAGTGTAGCCTACAACTCAAATCGGCACTTAACATGGCTACCATTGCTAGGGTTTTGACAGCAAAACCATTGAGAATACCATAGACTTAGAATATACTAAATAGACCACCTGACAGCCCGAAAATGCGTGACGGTTTTTGAAAAGTCAATGTGTGCAGAGCACACGCACACATTGACACACTGTGATGTATCTTTTACTATCGATACTCAATAGTACAGCCCGTTCTAGTAAATTGTAAACATTGTTGTTTGGGGTGAATTTTCCAATGGTCAGATATGTTATGGTTTTTATAAGGGTACTTAATATACACATTACAAAGTCAACATAATTATTCCTCAGTGATGATGATGATGATGAAAGAGAGTAAACTACATATTTTATTACTCGGGTCAAAGTTATCCGCCGATTGCAAAAGCAGCCCTTAAATTATTTAGATAAAAGGTAAATAAATATTGAAATAAAACCACACATAGTATATTATTTATTCTCAAATGAAATATCATAATACTCTTACACACTCATACTTACCTACTATTTATATAAAATAATGAATTTTATTATGTATGTATTATTTGTTTCAAATGATTTTAACAAAAGGAAAATAATAAAATTTGGGAACGAATCGATCAATATTCAATGGACGCTTGATCCATGACTTACTTCACAAGATTTACACAACCTAAGTATATGCGCAGTTATTATTTTAACGGTTACTTTAAAATTATACTCTTACAAACGTAAAACAAGTAATTTAATTAAAATTAAAAAAACATGGGTAGATGCTACTGTCCTTTAAACAAAATAATCTTATTCTGGTGGTTCCTTACAGTCTCCTTATCCAAATTAAGTAGCTTACATTCGTATTTGAGCCGAATATCGAACAGATGTCTATAATACCTCATTATTAAGTATCTGTGCCCACTTAAAACTTATTGGTCCATATTGTGGCTCGTCAAGCACAAAAACAAGTCGGAAATATCTTCCAATAGTACAGCTTGGCAAAAAAGAGTATGGAAAAAATGAGGGCGCCACTTTCACTTAGGTCTCATCATAATATGGGAAATCAGCAAGATAATTTAATCAAATCGTTAAAAATAAATGTGAAACACTAAGCTTTATTCAAAATCTAGTATTTGTCGGCCAAGCATTGTCAACATCATAGGTTTCCATTTAGTAAAATATTTAGTTCCACCTGTCACCACGTCATACTCTTTTTTGCCAAGCTGTAGAAGCGTCGCTTTGCAAATTGTATTGTTGGGATTCCAACCAACACGCCCAGTTAATATCAGCCATTTTACTCTAATTATAGAATCTTGAGGGAATCTGTAAAACAAAATAATTATGATTCTTCGCTAACAAGCAAACAGTCGGAGAGGACATTAGTACGGAAGCGGATTTGACAGCGAATGCCGGAGATTGGTGGCGCTGCAGTGTCAATTCAAAAACTTGTGTTAGGATTGGCAAGAATATGGGCTTTACGGCCGAGGGGTAGGGATGTTTGTATTACGTTATAGACACACCCGACTACTGCTTTTAAAAAGCGAGGTCTTGTTCGTAGAGGAGCGCCCCGTCCCATCGCTGCAGGAGTTCCCCAGGGCAGTGTCATATCGCCGGCCCTGTACAACAAATACGCAGCCGACATTCCTGTCGCCCCCGGAGTTACCATCGCCCTATACGCCGACGATACGGCCTACCTGGGCACCTCAATGAACCCTCGCCATGCGGCCCTCAAAGTTCAGAGGGCCCTGGACCTCCTCCCTGACTGGCTGGACCGCTGGCGGATGGCGGTGAACCCTGCCAAATCACAGGCGGTTCTTTTTTCTCCGACGATCAACTCCCCCCCGCCTCTCACCTTGCGGGGGGTTGAGATGCCATGGGCGCCGAGCGCTAAGTACCTGGGGGTTACTCTCGATCGGCGCCTCACCATGTATCAACACGTCAAAAGGGTAGTGGGCCGTTCTATCGGAGCCCAAAAAAGCCTTCATTCAATTCTCTCCTCCCCTCGTATACCCCTACGCACTAAGCAAGACAAACAAAACGAAAACACATACGCGGCGCCGGCATGGCACCACCTTCTAGCTGTGTACGCCAAGAAGCCCCTGCGGGCCTGCCAACACCTGGCACTGCGGAGTATCACCGGCGCCCCCAGGTATGTGAGGAACGAGACCATCCGGCGGGATCTAGAGATGGAGAGTCTCGACGCTTTCATATCTCGACTCGCCACCAAGCTATTTGAGAGGGCAGACACGTCGGGGTTCGACTCTCTGGCAGACCTCGCCCCTTGGCACTCCCGACCACCGGATCGTCGGGCCTACCCCAGAAGCCTCGTATTACCTCCTGCTCCTCCAGCGCCCCAAGCGTGCGTACAAGCGTGCGTACAAGCGGTGCGTAGTAGGTATGTTTTTCTCTCATACTTGCTGCGTATCCGCTTTGACTTCCCGGATATCACATTTGTATAATATAAATAACTGTTCTGTGTTTTCCTAATCCTTTATGTTATGTGTCTGTTTCAGTTGTGTTATCTCTGTCACTACTCATCTTCATTCATTTCTCATCCATTTTTCATTCGCCATCAATCTCCGTGCTTCCGCTTCCCTGCTCTATGCTGCAGCACGCCCTTGCAGCCACCGCGAGATTACCACCGGCGGACAACGGCGACGTGCAGCGCCGCTAACCCCCCAGCTCCGGAATCACAGCGCCTCGCTCGCCTCGCTTGTTAGTTTATTCGCTGGTTGCCTGTCGTCGTCGCCCTGTGTTTTCGTTTTGTTTGTCTTGTGTTGTCACTCCCCAAATCGGCCTTCCAGGCCAAAAATCCCTCTTATCTTGTATCTCTTTCGCTTGTAGCTCTAGCTCGCCCTCGCCGCCGTCGTGTTGCTGCCTTAACAGAATCCGACAGCGGAGCTTCTCTTCTCTTCCCATCCGACATAGGCTGCTCACAGTCGATGCTCTTTGCGTATTGTTGTGTCTTGTGTCCTGCTCTTGTTCGCTTCGGTCAATTCCCAATCGGCTTCGGCCATCATCAAATATAACTCTCCATCTTTCTATTTTCCCTCCTTTAAATCTAACCCTGCCTCCATCTCTCCAACTTGCCTTCTCCTGTCTGGCCCCTGAAAAGGTAACCGAAGTTTATCTATAAACCATTAAAATAATTAAAACCATCAACCAAGAACTTCATCACATCAAGCTCATTCCACCTCACCTCATTTCATCTGCCTCCACTACACCATCGCATCAGCTGGCGGGCGTTGCAAAATACCTCTGCCGGGAAGCGCCCCGTGTCGCTGGTCGCTCTCTGCTGGGCTTTCACCTCAGTGAATTTACTCGGTAGGAGCTGACCGCCTGGGTGCCACCTGGCGGAGTTTGTGACGCGCCTGCTAGTAGACGCAGCACAGCACACAGGCCATTATGGCCGCCCCAAGGACCACCCCATATTGATGGGGCGCGATTGAAGCCGCTGACAGGGGGCCCATAAGCCCCGATTCAGCATCCTCCGAGCCCCTTGCGGGGCTCGAAGAAGACTACGGGCGTAGAGGGGCGATTTATATCTGCGACCTCAAGGAGGACGGAAGTCTGGCCAAATAACTATCGGCCATGTTAAGTTTGTTAATTAATGTTGGGCCAACCTCTATGTATGTGTGAGGTTTATGTACGTGTATGCATGTGCAGTGTGGGTAAGGATGGAGGTGCTTTATGCATGCACATGCACTCGCACCTACACATTACTTCTGGACCTAAGATTGTTATTGTTTTATCAGAATGTAATAAAATGGTTGTTATTTTTATTTATTATTTAAAACGCATTTCCTTTCTGATATTCCCGTTACATAATATAAACCTTGCTCTTGAGTCACTCTACATTATATCGAAAGCTGTTTTATTTTTTGTTGTTTTTAGATAAGTTTCAAATTAATGATATTATAAACCAATAAGCATGTCGATAAATTTGAACCAAGCACTAGCGTATATGTATAAAATATTGGTGAAAATTAATCTTCAAATATTGTGTAACTGAAGAACGATTGTATCTTTAATTATGCAAAATATAAAAGTAAATAGGACGATTGACATTATTTTATTTGAAATAGAGAAGTAAAGATAGAATAAAGCAAAAAATAAACACATCTTAGCAATTAAGACATGAAGATGAATTACCTGTGAAATGTATAATTTTTAGGATTGTTTTTATGATTGACATCACAATCACTCACTTAACATCTTACTAATGTTAAATTCAATACTATTTATTGCAAATATATCTGGAACAACGAAATAAATTGGAAATACTTAGAGGCTCTTTTAACGTTTGGTGACTTTGGCTGACCTGACAAATAAAAGTGGTTACACTTGACATTAGATTGCTCTCTCTTTTCATCTTGTTATAATTCCATAAAGGACTGTCTTCTCTTTCCAACTCTTTATTGGTCTATTATATTATATGTTTATGGAGAATACTACTATGAAAAGGGCACTCAAGATGGCGGATCAGGCACTCATTTACAGCCTTAAGTTTATAGAAAGGGGCATCTCCTCTTATTTCCTAACTTCATGGTTTAGACGTCACGCGCGACGCCATGACAGATGGCCACGTTTTATAGCGGAAATGTCAAAAAGGTTTAAAAATATTTAAAAAAAATACATACAACCTAACATAGCGCGGAGGCAGAAACCGCGGGGCGTTGCTAGTATAAAGTAAAAAGAAAAAAAAACTCTTTACTTAGTAAGTTTACCTATTAAGTTATTCTTTAAATACACACTCCACTATTATAATTATTGTGAATGGACTTTGAATTAGAAATGGATGTTCGAATTATAAACGCAAAACAAAACAGCGACGCACACAGAAATCTAAATAATAAGACAATGTCTTATTATTTAGATTTCTGTGGCGACGCGGATCAGTTTTGACTTTTGTGGAATTGTTTAGCTCACGGTTTGTAAAATTATATGTAGGTACTATGCGTCTCAAATGAGAATAGGACGGACTTAGCGCCATATTGTGACGTCATAGCTATCAATTCAGTTAGGTAAACCAGTTAGGTAGGGTGGGCAAAAAAGTTTTCTTTTAATTAAATTTATTTACTCTCTGTAAATAAATAAGTTAAGTGAAAAACAAATCAATTAAAATCTAGCTCTTCAATTCCGCTCATCTCTGCATTTCTGTCCGAGAGCGCGTTGGATACGTGTTTTTATATATCCCTGTACCCAAATGAACTCGCTTGGTCACTACTCACTTTGCTTGCATTTTGCATTGTTTGCAAAATGGTAGCGTACTTTTCACGAGTCAAACTTATATTTCCTTCAGGTCCTCACGATGGAGCACTCAAACCACGGCAAGATGGCGACCGGAGTCCTTATTTTCTTTAATAATTTTGGCATGGCTGGCTAGGGCCTTTGCTGGAACAATGAAATAAAAAAATTGTTATTGTATGGTTTTAAAAAGGAATTATGACTTCAATTTTTCAAATGATTTACGACTATTTAACGTTTTTATTCTAATTCAATTTAAAACTATCAATTATGCAAACAAGTTTTTGTGCAAACCATACTTTTCAAATGATATATTTGACAGATAGTGGTCATTGACGTTCCTATTCTTATTTGAAATGCATAAATAGTAACCTTTATGGTTGTCCTTTATGTTAATGTAATATTTCATCAAGGACGCATTGCTATATTTTGTACTAGAGTTTTTTCAAGAATATCATCAAACCTACCTACCGAAAATAGAAGATATCAAAAAATTTTACATAGAACCTACCATGTTATGTAGGTATTGCAGTAATACAGATATTTCCTCGTAAAACAAAGATTGCGCCCCTGCCATAGTATGACCGTTCCAAAATGTGTCCACCTTTAATGAGTGAGCTCACTTATTCACAATCAGTGGGACAGAGAAAGTGGTTTACACAATTTGCGTAAGGTACCTAACTATTATTCTTTAAAGTGTGTAGCAGTGTAATATTTTACCTGAATAAATTTTCTTCTACTTCTTAAACAGAGACGACACTATTACGTCAGTACCGTCCCGATAAACAATATAACTAGAAAAAATATTACACATTTTTTCAAGGTGAGGGCATATTTAATCCAGTAGGTATGAATAACACTTCGAAAAAGTAGCACGGATTCAGCTTTTTTAACATAAAAAACAGGGTAGGTGCATTAAATAAATTGATATTGATCTGATAGAACAGACATTTGAAAAACAGGCACGGGCAGGATTTTGTGGGATATCCACAGAAGAGCAAAAATAAAATTAATTGACGTGCTATAAAAAGTTGTTTAGACGTCAGCGTCTAAACCAGCTCCCATCTTATCTTCTCCCACCTTGTCGTATGCGGGTTCATTGACCTGCACTTACCGGCAATCGGTATAGAGACATAACCATACCCGTATTACACATGAATGGTCATTATATTATAAACCTTAGACACACCCGAAACGTCTTTATAAATGAAAACAAAAAAGACCTGTTTTCTAAAACTCGCATTTAAAGTCTAGTCTCGGTTAAATTATTGTTTCTTGCAAAATTCCAAAATATCAACAAAAACACAGTAAAGAAAAGGAATAGTAGGATTGATTTATTTACCTACGCCGGCTCAGTACCACTTCAGTTATGTATTTGATACTAACACATGTTTAAAGTTGTCGAATCCGATACGTCATACGAGTAGACACAAACCCAGACCGCGCTAATAGCAGTAGCACTACGCTATCGCTAGATTGCTTAGGCACCGCGCGTGACCCGCCTCCCTCTACAGAGGTAGGGATGAGGGCCGGACCTCATGATGATAGTTTAAATTCAACCGTAAAAGATTCGTCAATTCTTTCGTATCGGATTTGACTAGTCCAAATCCTGCTCAACTAAACACTAGTACAAATAAAGTAGATTAATTATAAAAGGCTGTCACTTATCTCATCATCATTGTCATTTTTTCCTTCCACTGCTGAACATAGGCCTCAATGAACCTCCTAAAATGAAAATGAATAAACAGTTTGATTTATCTGCATACCTATTAAGGCAAAATTTTTATTTTTCGCCAAACTATGATAGCACTTTTATTTTCTTGGCACCAAATTAGCATTAAATAAGCGCTAATTATTCCGCTTTTTTACGCGATTCTGCTCACTTAACCTTGCTAACTCAATGTGGCAAACAGGCAAAGTAGATACCGGAAAAAGAGGCGTGGCATCAAAAAATTCAAGTTATTTGCCAATTTTCGAACGATTGGCATAAACATGGTTATGTTGCAAATACTTACTCAAACTTGAATTTTTATCAGCATAATATCGTAATAACCTCTACAAGGTCACAATGTTTGGTGCGTTTTAACTAAAAAAAAACGTTACGTCAGGCGATAAAGTACATACACAAGTACAACTATTTTATTTATATCTAATCTACTAGTGATACTGATTAACCACGTTTTAATTTTCTAATGAGATATAAGTACGCTTTTTTAGATTCACAATGGCGCCAGATTAAAATTTGCTTTCAAAAACGTATTACTTTGAATGTCGGCCAGTGTCAGTCAGACACTTCAGCTTCCCCACCATGGTTCAAGCCTTGTCGTGGCGGAGGCGCTTAGTTGGGCTCAGTAGCCTACCTTGTGCGAAGCCAATTTAACCGAGGGAACTGCTCTTTGTACCCTTCTTTAATAGGAAAGGGGGTTATTCTGTGGAGGTGGTTGAGGACTCGAGGTGCCCTGTTGTTCAACAGACCCGGGGCACCTCACCAAAGGTCGCGTTGGTGGCACTCGCCGGGTTTTAGTGGGTAGTGCTGCGTCCACCTTTCCATCTTTCGGACGCAGCGCGTCCCATATACCCGCCTGGGGAGTCCTCACTGCCGCGCGGGATGCATTTCCCGGTGGACACTTTAGCCAGTGTGTGAAATTTCAGATTACGCTACAAAAATGTGATTTTATTGAACTGATTTAAGGATGACAGCATTGAGAAACTACTACACTTCTGTACTGATTTGGTTAAGTTTGTACTGATTTGGTTTGTTTTGCACATAGCATTATTATAAGTACTAAGCCATAATATACTTTACATTAGAGTCAGGATATAATATATTGAAAGATACGCAATAATTTCGTCCACACGTGCTAATTGGTGAATATTTGTACCTACTAACCTTTAACGGAGCGTATTTAACACCGATTTGTGCCTAGTGTAGTAATCAAGGCATGTTACAATTAGTTTGTTATATTGGTTGAGATCACAGATATTGGTGGTTGAGATGGATGACGGATGCTCTGCGCCACGCTCCCGGCTGCATGAGTACCACCATTGGCTTGAACTCCCGTGAAACAGCTTTGTGTGGTTGGAGAGAAGAATAGAATAGAATAGAATAATTATTTATTTGCCACAGAATATGGTGTACATAGGTTTTCATATTTCACAGGTTCTCATATTCTACATGTCAGTGTGCAAACAATATTTGATAAGTCATTTTTTTTAATAATAATAATAAATTAAAATATACCTAATAACATGCAAAGTCAATAATTTATCGGTAACATCAACGATATTATATAGAACGAATAAAGAAAAGAACATAAAGTTAAATATCATCATCATCATACAATTGTATATTACAGTTAGATATTCTCTAATTAATTTCATTATCAAGTAAATATTCATTTATTGAATAGTACATTTTGCTCAAAAGTAATTTAAATAAGTCATTTTGAAACTTTTTCCCACAAAGATTCTTTAAGTTTAATGGTAATTTATTGTATATGGAAATGGCCATACAATAAGCATTTTTACTATATTAATTTATTCTCTGGTGAGGTACTATCAGCTTATACTTATCTCTGCAACTTCTAGTGGTCGAGTCTGATTTTTTGTAAAAAAAGGAATCTATGTTATTGTGAACAAATTTGCAAACTTCAAATAAATAAAGGCTAGGAAGAGGCAATATTATGTGTTGTGCAAACAAGGGCTTGCAACTATCCCGATAGCTAGCATTACACCTTATACACTTTTTTTGAATTCGGAATCGTCGACAGTCGACTACGAATACGTGTGCTGCCTATAATTAACGCTTTTGACTTTAATGGATTGACTGTAATACCAAAAGATTTAGCCCAATCAACAATACGACATAGATCTTCATTAATGTAGGAGATAGCTGATATTGCATCTGGTAACATAAAGTGTCGATAAATTTGTAGATCGTCAGCATAAAGATGATATTTAGATGAAACCACGTTAGTTATAGAATTAATGAAGACTGAAAAGAGAAGAGGGGAAAGGACGCCACCTTGAGGGACTCCTGAAATAAGGTTGCACCAGTTGGAATTGGAAGTATTGACCTGAACACGCTGTGAGCGGTCTCGAAGGTAGGAGTTGAACCAGGCTAAGGCAGGTGTGGAAACATTAATAGACTTAAGTACTCCAAGAAGAATATCAAAGTCAATAGAATTAAATGCATTGCTAAAGTCGAGAAGTATAAGAATTGTAAGAGATTTATTCTCCATGGCCAAGCGGATGTCATCGGTTACGTTAACAAGAGCAGAAGTAGTACTATGGAATGGGCGAAAACCAGATTGAAAAGCACTGAGAATGTCATTGGTATATAAGAAAGAAGAGAATTGTTTATGGATAATGTGTTCAAAAACTTTAGATAGTACAGGCAGTATAGATATCGGACGAAAACTAGCTAAGGAAGAGGGATTAGCGACTTTAGGCAAAGGAATAACGTTTGCCATTTTCCAGGCTCGAGGAAAGCTGCTTGAGGATAATGAGTAGTTAAAAATGTGGCTAAGAATTGGAAGCAAAAACGGAAGAATCAATTTAATCAATTTCAAACATAATTTGTCAAAACCAACAGCTTGTGATGATATAGAGAGAATTGCTACTTTAACGTCTGTGTCGGTGATAGGAGTAAAGGAAAATGAGGAATTATGATTAATTGGCAAGTCCGATAGGTATTTTAAAGTTTTATTTTTAGTATTAGGACACAAATCAGCAGAACACTGAGAAAAGGAATTCTTGAGGGCGTCAAGATCAAAGTCGTTAGGTGACAAAATGGGAGACTTACCAATTTTGCGACCGTGAAGGGAGGTATAAAAGTATTGACGTTTGGCATCTCGACATAAGTGATTACAGCGATTACGTAATAGTTTGAAATTATGTAGATTCTTTTCAGTAGGAAACAGTTTGTGTTTTCTTTTTGCCCGATCCCTTAATGCCATACACTCTTTAATAGTATCTGATATCCACGGTGCAGGATTGTGTTTTATTTTTATTTTCTTTTAAGGGGCGTGGTAATCATAAAGATCAAAAATCTTAGTATTAAAGTTTTTGACTTTTTCATTGATATCGATACCATGCAATACGTCGGACCAATCTATATTTTTAGCATCATTTCCCAACGCCTCAAGATTGATTTTGTTATAACTACGTAAAGAAATAGTGGTCTACTGTTATGCCTAGGAATAAAGTTGATTCTTCTTTGATAATTGTATCAATGGTAGGTAATACTTATTTTTTGGTTTACAGTTTTTCGTGTTTTGAAACTTATAATTTTTGTTTTATTTATATTAATAATTAGATTATTGCATTCTAGCCATTCTACTGCGTTTTTTAAGGTGTTATTTATTTCTGTTTCATCGTGATATTTACTTTTCCCTTTTATTACTATAGTGGTATCGTCAGTAAAAAGAATACTTGGATGTGTTACTTCTTCTTCTTCTTCATCGTTCCCTCACTCCTGAGGATCGTGACCACATATGATCTTCCACAGTACACGGTCATAAGTCAAGTAGACTGCCTGGTGCAAATTGCCCCACACTTTGGTCTTCACAGCATCGGACCATCTTATCGGTGTTACAGCATTCGGTAAATCGTTAATGTAGCACAAAAATAACCGTGGCCCTAAAATAGAGCCTTGTGGGACTCCAAGAGTGTTAAGTATAAACTGAGATCTATGCGTATTAATTAATCTGTCGTTTCTAGGTGTCACAGTTTTTATTAGAGAAAAACAAGCATTTACTGTCCTAAAACCGAATTGTTCTGATTTTAGTATTTTGTAATGATTTAAAAAGTTGTTAATCTTATGAAACATGACTTTCTCGATTTTTTTTTGAAAATATTGGAATGAGCAGAAGGCAAAGATGAGAAGGGCAAAACAGGCAGTGTAATTACTGGCACCGAGACTTAACATTCAGGAGCAACACATAAATGAGTTGCCTAGGCTAATTCCAGGTAAACTAGTTTATGTTCATGGGCTAACCGCTTACCAGGTGACACGTCAGCCAGTTTGCCTATCCAACCAATATAAAATAATAGTAATATAGAAAGTCCTAACTTGTAAAATGATAGGCTAGGTCATGTTGTCTATAAAATTTAATTGTATAAAAAAGAAATAATTTTTAAAATCCTATTGGCAGTTCTAATAGAATCGGATGACCTCTGTAGCTCAGTGGTAAGCGCGTTGGCGCTCTAGCCGGAGGTTGCGGGTTCGAATCCCGCCAGGGAACATAAATATTTTCTGTGTTCCTGGGTCATGGATGTGTATTAAATATGTGTATTATATAATAAAAATCTTAAATATATGTATAGTATAAAATTATTAAATATATTTCCGTTGTCTGGTACCCGTAATAACAAGTTCTTCGAGTGGTACTTAGCACGAGGCCAGATTGACGTGGTGTGAAAGCGTCTATAAATATTATATTATATACTAGCTGTTGCCTGCAACTTCGCCCGCGTTACTCAACTCCTATATGTCACAGCGTGATGTTATATAGCCTATAGCCTTCCTCGATAAATGGGCTGTCTAACACTGAAAGAATTTTTCAAATCGGACTATTAGTTCCTGAGATTAGCGCGTTCAAACAAACAAACAAACTCTTCAGCTTTATAATATTAGTATAGATTATATACAATAAGCACCGACATTCATTTTGTTACATTTACACTGTTGAACACAGGTCTCATTCTCGAAATCAGGCGGGGAGGGTGTTTGGGCCGTAGTTCACCGATGCGCTGACCCAATCCGAGTTGATAAACTTCACCTTCAAACACTTAATCTTATTAGGCACGCAGATTTCCTCACGAAATTTCCTTCACGGGTAAGCAAGCGATGCTCTCATGTTTAGGTGCACGCAGGAATTTAGAAAAAAAATCCATTTTATCATGGTGAATTATTTTGAATGACGTAAAAAATCATGAGTCAAGATGACATAAAGCCAGAATATCGTGGCCATTCGCGGTCTAATACCACAACTAATACCCTCCCCAGATTTCAAGTAGACTTGTGCCCGAATACGTATGTTTTATCCGAAAAAAAGATTGCGTAATAATGTGAAATAAATCAAAATTAACAACTGCCAATGACTATGGAATATATAATGAATGCTAATATATTAGCTAACAGTTTTGTAGTGGACAGTAAGTCAGTAGTAACACATTTCATATCAGATACAATAATATTTTGGAACACAAAACCTCAGCTAGTGTAACAGTTACCATTAGTATGTACCTACGTTATATTTTTTTGTAGAACTCTTAAGTACTTACAATTTTAATATGAAATTACATACTTACTATATTATATTTAGAGAAGAATACTAAATACACTAGCAGCGCCCCGTGGTTTCACCCGCGTACTTCCCATTCTCGTGAGAGTACAGTGACAAATTAGGTATACCTATATACGAGGGCGGCACTGAAAATTTCGGGAATCAAGGAAGTGACACAACATTACTATTTAAAAATGTGTTTATTGCTTTTCGAAGTATTCTCCGCAAAATTTGACATATTTTTCCATACGATGGAACCAATCATTGAAGCAACCATTCCATTCGGAAGTTGAGGTCTCCAAAATGGACGTTTTGTAGGCGTCCACAGCTTCTTTAGGCGATGAAAATCTCTGACCACGCAATTTATTCTGTATTTTAGGGAAAGTATAGAAATCATTAGGGCTTAGGTCGGGGCTGTACGGCGGATGGTCTAATAATTCTATGTTTTCTTGCTCTAAAAACTTTCTGTGCGCGGTGTGAGAACTCGCATTGTTGTGATGGAGGATCATCAACCGATCTTTGTCCCTCAAGAGGAATAGTCGCAACATGGCCGGTTTTGGAGACAAACGTGGCCACCATTTTTTTTTGCAACACTCCGTGAACGAACAATTTTTGTTGGCTTTTGTCATTTTCGAACACCCAAACTAGTGACTGGTTGTTTGTTTCGGGTTCGTACGCGTATATCCGTATCGTATATCGTATGTATCCAGGATTCGTCACCTGATACGATGTTGTATATATACAGCATTTGAGGATCCTGCGTGGAATCTTTCAAGAGTTCTGACGCAACAAGTAACGCGAGTCGCTTTTTGCCCTTCACAGATCAAATGCGGTATCCATCGGAAAAAAATCTTTTTTACACCTAATTGTTCATGCAAGATTATTTGTATTTGACTCATACCAATGTCTAAAGTTGCCTGAATTTCGCGGTATGTCACATGTCGAACTTGCTCAATCAACTTACGCACAGCATCAACGTTTTCTTGGGTGTTTTGGTGTAGCAGTTTTTGGACGACCTTGACGGGGATCATCACCGAGCTTGATACGTCCACGTTGAAATTCAGCAAACCAGCGATAAATTGTGGTTTTGGATGGGGCTTCATCACCAAATGCAGAAATCATCCGGTCAACACACTGTTTTTGTGTTAAACCACTTCGAAAGTCATAATAAATCATCGCTCTTAAATTTTCTCGAGTCAATTCCATTTTCTCAACGACTAAACAAGTTTGACCAGACCTTATGACAAGACCGAGAATCTTTTTTTAAATAAATAAATGGTATTCGATTTTTAAAACCAAGGAGTTATCAATTAAAAACGTTTTGGATACTTTACAGCAACCATGGTTCTGTAATGATAGGACGTATGAGTTATGACACCTCAGTCCTCCCGTGACCATGGTTGCTGTAATTAAAGTATCTGAAACGTCGGGCTTGTAAAAATCTTAATAAACTGCGATAATATCCGTAAAAATTGTTTTATTATATGTATACTACATAGCTTACACATAAGTCTGGAGAAAGACACGACGTCAAAAACTACAGACCGATCTCTAGTCCACCAGCATTTGGAATGATCTTTGAACGTCTGATCCATCCTGTGCTCTCGTGGCATGTGGCCTTTTATCTCAACTAACCAGCATGGATTTGTACGAGGAAGATCTACTACCACCAACATGGTTAGTTTTCTTGATGCAGTCATGGAGTCGGTTGATCATCGAAATTGTGTTGATGTAATCTATTCAGACTTTAGCAAGCCTTGCGACAAAGTTTCTCATTCCCTGCTTCTTTCCAAGTTACGTTCGTTCGGCGTGTTAGGTCAGATGCTGTCTTGGTTCGGTTCATATGTAAGCGGTAGGACATCGACTGTTGTAGTGAACTGTTTTTATTCGGATCCTTTTCCAGCTTTATCGGGCGTTCCACAGGGATCCAGATTAAGTCCTTTACTTTTTAACATTTTTATAAATGATGTTTCTCTTTGTTTTAATGAATGCGAATGACCTTTTTGCTGACGATCTCAAGATTGTAAAGACTATTAAAACCGCAGCCGACAGTGCGAAATTACAAGCCGATCTAGATAGACTCGCAAGATGGTGCTCAGATAACCACATGTATGTTTCTCGCGTAAGCGTATCGATTCGACCACAGCTGGATATAGGATTGATGGATCCACACTATGTCAAGTTAAAGAGATTAGAGATCTTGGTCTTATACTGGACTCAAAGTTGCAAATGAATCAACATGTCGATACTATAATCTATCAAAGCTTAAAAACTCTCGGGTTTATTAAACGTAACACAAAAAGCTTCACGAAGCTGGAAACCATTATTAATCTGTACAACTCTTTGGTGCGAAGTAGGTTAGAGTACTGCATTCCTGCTTGGAATCCACACTACGATGTTTATTCAAACCGCATCGAACTAGTTTAAAAACGGTTCTTATGGCATCTCTCCTACAAACATGGCCTGGCAAAGAAATTGCCACATTATGTGGATAGGCTTAAATATTTTAAACTGAAGTCCCTTTTAGATCGCAGACAAGGTTCTAGTCTCATATTCCTGCACAAGCTGCTGTCTGGCGTCGTGGACTGACTCAACTTAGTCGAACAAATTTTATTTAATATACCATGCAGACTTCCCAGAAAGTATCGCTATAATTTTTTTTATGTGCTCACATAACACCGGCGTCAAGTGACAGCTATGCTTTCGCGTTTCGTGCGGTTTGTAAGTTTTCGGTGGCCCATTGGGGGGAAAGGGCATAGAAGGGCGGCGCATCTGGGTGTGCTTGCTCGTTTGCCCCCTGATTACATAAAAAAAATGTGCGATCGGCCAAAACTAATCTGGGATTAAGATCAGAAGAATGTGCAGGCTTTACAACAAGATTTCGCATAACGAAAATATGTGTATACTGTCTGATAGCTTGAAACTTGGATAGCTTGTCTGGAAATTTAAATTCAATTTAAAAACGTTTATTTAAAATGATGTTAGGTTAATAGTTCTTAATATTGTTTGTTTGTTAATTGTTTGTTCATGTTAATATGTAATATTGTGATTCTTAATAGTAAATTATCTATAATTGTGCTCTTTGCAGTTAAGGGTTAATGTGTCACTTATGCATGTTGCATCCACCTCTAACTGTGTAAAATGAGTTTTATACCTTAATGTGGCCTACATTAAGGTATAAAACTCATAAATATGGCTTAAGATCCCGATATAAAACGACGTTCACCGAGCTGGTTATTGGATGAAACTTATTTTATATTCAATTTAATATGTCAATAAATATATTGCATATGGGTTGTGTAAAAAATTTCAGTACAGGATATGATTAATTAATAATTTTAAAAAAAAATAACTTTTTTAAAGGTATTGGTTAATAGACAAATTGCATACCAATCGAAAGTATAAACCCCATAGAATATGCAAACGTTAGGTTGTCTTTCTTTTTCCCGTCACAACTCTCGGGGAGGCGTGTATAATCAGGTAAATCGATACTAGTGACTTGCATCGGTCTGGTTAACGAATTAAATTAAATGAAAATAAAGATTAATCCATTACGATCACGGTAGTATACGGTTGTCTATAAAATTATTTTTGTTGTATAATTTTTTTAATTATTAATTAATAATAATCCTGGACTGATTTTTTTTAGGCAACCCATATGCAATATATTTATTAATATATTAAATTGAATATAAAATAAGTTTCATCCAATAACCAGCTCGGTGAAGGTCCTCTTTATATCGGGATCCTATGCTAATATGTATTCATAAAATAATGTGTCAATGTGTATCCTTGTTGGTGGATCTAATAAATAAATAAATAAACCCCAAATAATAGAAAAGGTAATGCTACTATTATGGTGCTCCTCGATTTTTCTTGAGCATATTTTGATGCTATTAATATTGAATTGCTCCTAGCTAAACTACGCTTTTATGGATAAGAAAAGACATCTGTCCTGTAGTTTGAGAGTTATCAACAAAATAGATTTCAAATCGTAGAAATAAAAACGGGTGGGAAAATGTGATTTTGTCACGGCGTATTCCAATTAAGAGGTGTCCCGCAAGGCTCTACACTGGGGCCAATTCTGTTTAGTAATTATTCAGCTTTTTCAGTTTCCGTACTATTTACTCAAAATACTTATTACTTTACACAAAAAAGATTTCATTTCGATTTAGCCTTTTAAATCAGTAGGTACATATTATATATTAATATCATATTGAATACCTTATACTTTAAATTTTGTAATAATGGTGAATGGTCAAAAAAGTGTGTGACATAAATGAAACAGGTTTTCAAGCAATCGTTTACTTTCATCGGATACTCGAGTTGCTTTAGTTACTACAATTAAATATCTATACAGATAAATAAAATTGGAGTGTCTGTTTGTAATATTAAAATAACCGCTTTTCGCTAAATGTATACGGATGTATACGCGGTACATATACCAAAATAGCATTTCTTATAATTTTTGTCTGTCTGAATGTTCCGGCTAATCTTGGAAACGGCTGGGCCGACGGGACTGTCGTCACTATTTCAGAAGATAGATTATATTATAGGGAGTAACTTAGGCTGTAAAAATAATCATCGAATCTGGGTACGGCTATAAATCTAAGTTAACGCGGGCGAAGCTGCGGGCAACAGACAGTTTTTAATAAAAATAAAGATTATTGTATATAAAATAAAGAATTTATTCTACGAGACACAATATCCTTAAATGTTCTTGCATGGAATATAGAACTAAGGAGTACTATGTTAAATGGGTGATTCATAAAAAAATGTGCACATTTAGCTTTCGTTCGAAAACCATCCATAATGACACTTTTTCATTTACTTCTATACTCCATGGATTTATTTATTTCTCTGCAGAAAGGACTTTGCAATTTTGTAAGAAAACACAGCTGATTGCCGACAAAATATTAAACCCAAATCCTATTACAAGTTGCACTATTTCACCGTGTATCACCGCAAAATATAGGTACTTTCCTTTTTTTAAACATTTTTTATTCATAGCACAAGCCTTATTACACAGCCAGTTTTTATTTGTTTAGGTAGGTTTATATAGTTCAGTAACCGCTTTATGGTGCAGCAAAAACGAGAATGTTAAAAAACACGTTTATTGGATTGTGATTCGCTTTAATGTTTTATTTATTTACTAGCTGTTGCCCGCAGCTTCGCCCGCGTTAACTTAGATTTACAACCGTACCCGGATTAAAGATGCTTATTTTATAGCCTAAGTTACTCCCTATAACATCAGCTATATGACAGTGAAAGTCCCATCAAAATCGGCCCAGCTGTTTCAGAGATTAGCCGGAACAAACAGACAGACAGACAGAAAGACAAAAATAGTAAAAAAGGCTATTTTGGTATATGTCCGGTGTATACATCCATATGCATTCAATAAAAAACAGTTGTTTTATTATTACAAACAGACACTCCAATTTTATTTATCTGTATAGATGGTTTGTAATAGTTTCAAATGTTGACATCCCTAATGCATTACTGTACCGATTGAGCTTAAAGGTCATCAGGCCGAAAAAAAAGCTAGACCCTTCCGAAAAAAAACCCTAATGCATTCTTAATTTTTGGGAGAAGTCAAGAACATTTTTCCTTTTTGTATTATATCATGAGGTAAAAAATACGTGCGTACGTTTTCCTAGTAATAAGTATTATATTTTTTTGGTTTTACTTTTTAACTGACCTTGAACAAATAACCGGCGTCATGTGGTGTTGCTAAATGATCAATTTCCCAACTATACGGGTTTTTTTTTTTTTTTTTATAATAATATCTATGGACGCTTTCACACCACGTCAATCTGGTCCCGTGGTAAGTTCTTGAAGAACTTGTGGTACGGGTACCAGACAACGGAAATATATTTAATACTGTTATACTATACATATGTTTAAGATTTTTATTATATAATACACATATTTAATACACATCCATGACCCAAGAACACAGAAAATATTTTTGTTCCCTGGCGGGATTCGAACCCGCAACCTCCGGCTTGAGCGTCAACGCACTCACCACTGAGCCACAGAGGTTGTCTAATTTTGATTATTGAGATTGAGATGAGAGTTTAACGGGATTAATGCGTGTAATAGATTCAATTACATTTATTATGTTAGAAAAACAATAGTTCTGTCGCAACTTGATAGATCCAAAGAAATATATTATCTTGATATAGTTCTGTGGATAGATCGAATTATTACTTATCAAGGCGGTCAATGAAAGTTTTTTTTTACAATATTTCACTGTATTTTTCATAACTATATATTCATAATCAATATCATAAGCTTTATTTGACTTTTACAAAAATAAGCATTAAAAATGTTTAATACCTCTGCTGGAGGATGGTTGCTTAGCAACGGTTTGTCATTAAACATTATACAGCTTGGCAAAAAAGAGTCTGGAAAAAATGAGGGCGCCACTTTCACTTAGGTCTCATCATAATATGGAAAATCAGTAAGATAATTTAATCAAACCGTTAATAATAAATGTGAAACACTAAGCTTTACTCAAAATCTAGTATTTATCGGCCAAGTATTGTCAACATCATAGGTTTCTATTTAGTAAAATATTTAGTTCCACTTGTCATCGCGTCATACTCTTTTTTGCCAAGCTGTACATCAAGTTTGGTTGGAGTAAATATGCAAAACTCTGTTTCACAGTTGCCAATAACATAACCACAGAACATTCCACATTTTTCGGTAAAGTAAGTACACGATGTTTACAATAACGAACAATCTTTAACCTGCATTATCATATGAACTTGAGACTTTTGACTTGAGAAATTGTTGTTCTCACTTTTACTTGTAATTGATCGATGATATTGTTATCGTGCTAACGCATTCGTCACTTGATTTATAGGAACAGATTTAAAATTTCACTACTATTATGCAAGACGTCGTGGCTTAGCGGTATACTGAATGATCTTTCGGGTTCAAATCTTCGTATATGCAGGTCTATGCAATGTCTATTCTTTCAATATCTGTATAAACAATTTTGATGTACTATTACGTGGCATTTTAAAAGGAACAGGAACAACGACGAGTTGTCACTTGATCGTACACACGAGACGCGTGACGTTTGAAATAATAATTATCATTTTGCTAAATTTTACTACAGTTGTATATATTATTGATTGCGGCCAGGCTAGACTGTCCGTATATTGGGCACTGCTGCAGTTTACATATAGCAGTGCCAAAGCCGGGAAGGAAGTTTTAAGGATATGCTCCTTATAACTTCCTTTTAAACTTTATAATTAATTATTAAGTAATTATATAACATACATGTCTTTAAATTCATAAATTTTAATTTGTAATTCTTTTCGAAATTAATTTTATTAGTATTTGATTTTAGTATTAGGTATTATTTTTATCATTTAGATTTAGATTTACTTACTTATATGGGTGATTAAACAAAATAAATGATTTTTTTTATCCAGCTATCATAGCTGTTGTTAGAACTAGATGAATTGATTCGTAATATTAATGTGTGAAGAGGGCCTTAAGACAATATGTCCTGTGACCCTATAGTAATAGAAGGTTTGGACCATAAGCGATTTGAAACTATACAGTAAATGAACACCCTGAACATTAGGATGTTCAGGAATCAGGCCTAATGTTCAGGGGTTCATTTATTATATAATATATAGCTTCAAGCCGAGGCCGATAGAGAAGATTCCCTATAAAAATTAAAAATATTCCTGACGTCCATCATTTATCATAATTAGGGTACCTATAAGAATAGTTAGGTGATAATAAGTAGGATAGTTTTCAAATGTATTAGCAGTAAATAAAACTAACTCGTGTATCTACTTTATTTTTAAGTTGTATTATTTTTTTACCCTCGACGGCATCCCGTAACAATGTCATTGATTGATTGATGATTTTAGTTGGTAGAGCTGCGTCCACCTTACTTAACATCCCATACCCACATACGCGCGTAAGGAGACCCAGTCCTCCGCGGGATGCCTCAGAACATTTACCGACGTTAAAGAAAAAAACGATCGACCAACGTAACCACCAAAAATTTTTAAACAAAAATTATAACCGACTTCAAAAAATAAAATAACTAAAAAGTAATAAAATAATCGCGTTTCTTTAATTTTTGTGTCTACAACTAATAATCATCTTGTACTTCTACTAAATAAATGTACAATTTTTGCGTTTACCACGTCGTTATTGTTACTTTTGGAGTCGGTGTCAGCTAAGTTAAATATGTAGTAGATCAGGTACAGCAACAAATACGTCACCATCGTCACCGGTGTCGCATTTGCATATGTGTATATAAAAAAAAGTGTATAATATATGTGTATAAAAAATAAGTTAGGTACCCACTGTTGTTTTTGTTTTTTTTTATCGCAGGGAAATCATTTTTACGCATGTATCCTGACCCTATGTGGGACTCGCACCTGGGAGTGCCCTACCCGTAAACTAAAACCACTGCGAGCGCCTTCAGCCGCTTTAATTTGAGGGTCCCGGATAGGCATTCAACAGGATCACCTCAGCGACAGGCTGGCCCCGGCAAAGACCAGACTACTCCTCTTAAGGGGGGACTGCCCGGCTGCTTAGGCAGTCCCCGCGACGTCGTGTCATACTGGGTCCAGGTTCCCATCCTGAACCCGACACGAGCACAGGGACGTTACTGAAGGCGCATTAAGTAGCGCCTCCTACGCACCTCCGTTCGTCGCCGTGGGTACCTAACTACCTCGGCTGACACCGACTTCAAAAGTAACAATAATGATGTGGTAAACGCAAAGATTGTACATTAGTAGAAGTACAAGATGATTATTAGTTGTAGTCACAAAAATTAAAGAAACGCGATTACTTTATTACTTTTTAGTTATTTTATTTTTTGAATTCGGTTATAATTTTTGTCTAAAAATTTTTATTTCTTAATTTTTAGTGATTCATTAAAGAAAGACACAGAGATAGACATTTTGGCATATTTAACCGTATGAAGTTAGCCCAACAAAAGCTGTAAGCCGTCGACTAGTTCCCTTGACTGTCTATAGTCTCCATCATCAGACCTGTATGGTGCAAAGTTCTCATCAGTATAAATCAATTAAGTCCAATCACAAAGTAGTTACTTTAAACTACTTAGGAGTTCCCTTAACTGAGATTCGTCTTCATCATCAGACCCCCAATCACAGTCACCCACCCAACCAACCCATCCTGATGTAAAGTTCTCATCAATACAAATTAATCAAGCCCAAATACAAGGTTACTGAAGTAAATCGTCGAGGAGTTCCCTCGCCTGTCCTCCAGCTCCAGCATCAGATCGACTCTAGACCTTCATTAAATTGTAGTGCTTTAAAATGCTTATTTAAACAATATCAAGTGCACTAGTCGCTCCTACGAATTTCGAAAGTTTCAACAAAAAACAAAAAAAAAATTCGAAAATCGGTCCACAATTGACGGAGAAATCGGTGTACATACATAAAAAAAAATACCGCCCGAATTCAGAACCTCCTCCTTTTTGTTGAAGTCGGTTAAAGAGCCTTTGATAACATTTTAGAATACTTTAGATACCTTTACCTTTGACAAGATCAGATGGTTCACAATAATGAATATCACATCCTTATATATTACATAGTAAACGACTGAGCAAGAGCAGTGAAATGGCCACGTAAATTAGGTCTCATCCACAATATTCAAATGTAGTTACTAAATAGTAAAAACCCTGTACCTAATAGCTTATGGCAATTATTTTGCAATATCCTTTCTAGTTTCTACCATTAGCCATAAAAATAAATTATTTTAGGACGACCTCTGTGGCTCAGTGGTAAGCGCGTTGGCGCTCAAGACCGGAGGTTGCGGGTTCGAATCCCGCCAGGGAACAAAAATATTTTCTGTGTTCCTGGGTCATGGATGTGTATTAAATATGTGTATTATATAATAAAAATCTTAAATATATGTATAGTATTAAATATATTTCCGTTACCTGGTACCCGTAACACAAGTTCTTCTAGAACTTACCACGGGACCAGATTGACGTGGTGTGAAAGCGTCCATAGATATTATTATAGATATTTTAGGACACCTTTATCTTTATAGTCTCGAGTCTTTTAACTTATACAGCACTATTCAATATAATTTACTTTAAATTTAAATTTAAAACATTACTTAGAATAACAAGCAGTCGAAATACAATCAATATAAATGTATTACGCATGCTAAACGTCTGCAACTCGACCCTAACACACGATGATTCAGTAACGAGCCCCCAAACCTGACATTACAAGAATAATATACTTACAGGTAAATAAAATTGGAGTGTCTGTTTGTAATATTAAAAGAACCGATTTTAATAAAATGTATATGAATGTAAACACGGGACATATACAAAAATAGCCTTTTTTATAACTTTTGTCTGTCTGTCTGTCTGTTTGTTCCGGCTAATATCTGAAACGGCTTTTCTGATTTTGATAGGACTTTCACTGGCAAATAGCTGAAGTTATACGGAGTAACTTAGGTTATAAAAATAATCATCATCAATCCGCGTACGGCTGTAAATCTATACAGATAAATAAAATGGGGGTGTCTGTTTTTATTTATATGTTTATTTTTATTATTATATTATTTTAAAGTTTTACATTTTAAAAATTATAAAAAAAGTCCGTGACAGTTAACTATACATTTTTTATTGAATATCATATTTGTCCTAAAATAATGTATGATAATAATAATAATAATAATACGTTTTAAATCATCAGTCAGTTTGGAAAAAAAATCCCTTGACATTTTTTGACTTCAACGAATATCTAAGGAGATAACATGGGCTATAGAAATAATCATCATCAATCAAGATACGGTTGTTAATCTTAGTTAACGCAGGCGAAGCTGCGGACTAAGGCTAGTAATGATAGCAAGCGTGGGGAATATTTGGATTATTAGTAGTGGAAAATTAGTTTCAAATATGATAACAGTAATTACTTAAAATGCTTAATAACTTATAAGAAGTTAGGTACCTGTAATAGACAAAGTCGAAAATATATTTGTGAATGAATATTTATCTACCTTGTAATCACGTGGTTTTTAAAACACCTAGCAAAACAGACTTGTTTCTGCATAATTACATTCATATAGTATAAATATGACACGTTTGTATGACACTGGCGATACCCATTACCATGAAAAACAATTATTAAATTGCTAATTATATGTTTATACCTAATTAGTTCGAGGTAAATATTTTTTTACACACACCGCGTGGCAATTGTACCATAATTATGGAATTATGGTGTACAATAAAGTATGTGCCTATGTTGTTGTCATATAAAGTTATTTCTGTGACTTTCATATAGATATTAGATCTAATACAATGTAAGTTATAATGATGTAAAATGTATTTAATTATAAACTGTTTTCATGGAAAATTTTGATAAATAAATCGATAAAGTAATAATTATCATGTAAATTGGTATGTTCAACCTAAAAAGGGCGCACTATCTCTCCATGTCAGACACTGTCAGACCCATAATTTATTACTTATACTCTTTTTTTTTTTTTTTTCTTTAACGCCGGGAAATGCTCTGAGGCATCCCGCGGGGGAGTGGGTCTCCCCACGCGGGTATGTGGGACTCGCTGCATTCGACAGCTGGTAAATAGACGCAGCTCTACCCACTAAAACCCGGCGAGTGCCACCAATGCCGCCTTTAGTGAGGTGCCCCGGATCTATTGAGCTAACAGGGTACCTCGACGGCTAGTCAGTCCCTCAAGGGACCGACGCCACCTCCACAGAGGGGTTGTCCCGCACCACAGAACAACCCCTCCCAACGTCGGGACAGTACAATGGGGTGAGGTTCCCATCCTCACCCCTTGCCCCCTGTAAGCGACGCAATGTATTATTTGTAATGTTGGCGTATGTAATAATCTGTATGTTGGTACAACCCTTTAATATTAGTGTTACCAGTGTAAGGTATTTTGTAAAAACTGTTATGGCAGTCGTCCAGTAACCGCCGCTGCGAACGGAACGTTTAAGATTAAGTCTCGCCATTGTAAAATACTTCCTTTAAATAAAATTATATTTCCTCATCCGCGAGTGTTTTCATCCGGGCTAAATCCGATCTCCGACACCCCCTGCTCTTCTGACCCTCTTCTTATAAGAGGGGTACAAAGAGCCCCCTCGGCCCAATTAGCTTCGCCCAAGGTGCACCGCTCACCCTAGGTTACTGAGCCCCACCGCCACGACAGGGCCTGAACCATGGTGGGGATTACTTATACTCTTTGTGTGACCCTTTGCAATAATACTTCAAACACCAATAATACCTAATATAGGTAAAAGGGGTAGGTAGGCTAAAAGGGGTTTTAATCTACATGGATACACGCCCATCGTACCTTGTATGTATATTATATATATAATATGTATATATGTATATGTTACAGTCAAAACCTATAGTCGGTCAAAACCACTTTTGACTGCTTAAATCAGGCAAAAGTGGTTTGGACCAACGCCCTCAGTTAAAAACAGTTCTGACTGATTTTTGCAGTCAAAAGTGGTTTTGACCGATGCCTTTAGTTAAGAACAGTTTTGACTGCAATAATCGGTCAAAAGTGGTTTTGCCTGATTTAAATTTAGACTGTCGGTCAAAATTCATAAAAAGTTAAGGTGGTCAGTGAAAATTACCAGGAATATTATCAAAAAAGCTTTATAAAACTATTTTAAGACGTGACGTTTATGTGTTTTGTGCATACAAAAATCCAACAGGCATTGTGCGAAACCTGTGAACTGCAATTACGCAGAAATACGAGCTCGAAATTTCTTATCGAGGTAAAAATTATGATATGTTGTTAGTTTATGGGGGATAGAGCTGTACGCGTCCGTGGCCTTTAATTCCACACATGTCCCCTGGGTGATGCTAAATGAACAGCAACTGATGTGGAGCTCATTTCTTCATATCTTCTAACGTCTGAAGTCTTCATAAAAAGCGTTCGTTCTTATCATTCGCACTCATTTTCTATTAATAGTGGTGTTTTTAAAAAAAATCTGCAACAACATTTAAAATTACGGTGTAACGTATAAGTGGCATTTGTACGTGTTCCATAATTCATGTATCAAAATTAAATATGTTCGGAGTTGTAAGCATAAATTTAACAATAAAAATCACT
This sequence comes from Helleia helle, assembly GCA_963853865.1. NCBI lineage: Eukaryota > Metazoa > Arthropoda > Insecta > Lepidoptera > Lycaenidae > Helleia > Helleia helle. The sequence continues at coordinate 18,267,162 of OY971420.1, forward strand.
TTCCCAGTGATTGAGATTTTGATGAATCTAATAGAAAAAGTTATTGCATTTGAGCTACAGAATCAAGCCTCTTAAGTTTGATCCATGAACTTTGGAACACGTATAAAAGCGACTGATACGTTAGCGGAGCTGGGCGGAGAGAAGCGCGCTTCATTCGGCTCAGCTCCACATCAGTTGCTGTTCATTTAGCATCACCCAGGGGACATGTGTGGAATTAAAGGCCACGGACGCGTACAGCTCTATCCCCCATAAACTAACAACATATCATAATTTTTACCTCGATAAGAAATTTCGAGCTCGTATTTCTGCGTAATTGCAGTTCACAGGTTTCGCACAATGCCTGTTGGATTTTTGTATGCACAAAACACATAAACGTCACGTCTTAAAATAGTTTTATAAAGCTTTTTTGATAATATTCCTGGTAATTTTTACTGACCACCTTAACTTTTTATGAATTTTGACCGACAGTCTAAATTTAAATCAGGCAAAACCACTTTTGACCGATTATTGCAGTCAAAACTGTTCTTAACTAAAGGCATCGGTCAAAACCACTTTTGACTGCAAAAATCAGTCAGAACTGTTTTTAACTGAGGGCGTTGGTCCAAACCACTTTTGCCTGATTTAAGCAGTCAAAAGTGGTTTTGACCGACTATAGGTTTTGACTGTAACATATACATATATACATATTATATATATAATATACATACAAGGTACGATGGGCGTGTATCCATGTGGATTAAAACCCCTTTTAGCCTACCTACCCCTTTTACCTATATTAGGTATTATTGGTGTTTGAAGTATTATTGCAAAGGGTCACACAAAGAGTATAAGTAATCCCCACCATGGTTCAGGCCCTGTCGTGGCGGTGGGGCTCAGTAACCTAGGGTGAGCGGTGCACCTTGGGCGAAGCTAATTGGGCCGAGGGGGCTCTTTGTACCCCTCTTATAAGAAGAGGGTCAGAAGAGCAGGGGGTGTCGGAGATCGGATTTAGCCCGGATGAAAACACTCGCGGATGAGGAAATATAATTTTATTTAAAGGAAGTATTTTACAATGGCGAGACTTAATCTTAAACGTTCCGTTCGCAGCGGCGGTTACTGGACGACTGCCATAACAGTTTTTACAAAATACCTTACACTGGTAACACTAATATTAAAGAGTTGTACCAACATACAGATTATTACATACGCCAACATTACAAATAATACATTGCGTCGCTTACAGGGGGCAGTTGCTGTTCATTTAGCATCACCCAGGGGACATGTGTGGAATTAAAGGCCACGGACGCGTACAGCTCTATCCCCCATAAACTAACAACATATCATAATTTTTACCTCGATAAGAAATTTCGAGCTCGTATTTCTGCGTAATTGCAGTTCACAGGTTTCGCACAATGCCTGTTGGATTTTTGTATGCACAAAACACATAAACGTCACGTCTTAAAATAGTTTTATAAAGCTTTTTTGATAATATTCCTGGTAATTTTTACTGACCACCTTAACTTTTTATGAATTTTGACCGACAGTCTAAATTTAAATCAGGCAAAACCACTTTTGACCGATTATTGCAGTCAAAACTGTTCTTAACTAAAGGCATCGGTCAAAACCACTTTTGACTGCAAAAATCAGTCAGAACTGTTTTTAACTGAGGGCGTTGGTCCAAACCACTTTTGCCTGATTTAAGCAGTCAAAAGTGGTTTTGACCGACTATAGGTTTTGACTGTAACATATACATATATACATATTATATATATAATATACATACAAGGTACGATGGGCGTGTATCCATGTGGATTAAAACCCCTTTTAGCCTACCTACCCCTTTTACCTATATTAGGTATTATTGGTGTTTGAAGTATTATTGCAAAGGGTCACACAAAGAGTATAAGTAATCCCCACCATGGTTCAGGCCCTGTCGTGGCGGTGGGGCTCAGTAACCTAGGGTGAGCGGTGCACCTTGGGCGAAGCTAATTGGGCCGAGGGGGCTCTTTGTACCCCTCTTATAAGAAGAGGGTCAGAAGAGCAGGGGGTGTCGGAGATCGGATTTAGCCCGGATGAAAACACTCGCGGATGAGGAAATATAATTTTATTTAAAGGAAGTATTTTACAATGGCGAGACTTAATCTTAAACGTTCCGTTCGCAGCGGCGGTTACTGGACGACTGCCATAACAGTTTTTACAAAATACCTTACACTGGTAACACTAATATTAAAGGGTTGTACCAACATACAGATTATTACATACGCCAACATTACAAATAATACATTGCGTCGCTTACAGGGGGCAAGGGGTGAGGATGGGAACCTCACCCCATTGTACTGTCCCGACGTTGGGAGGGGTTGTTCTGTGGTGCGGGACAACCCCTCTGTGGAGGTGGCGTCGGTCCCTTGAGGGACTGACTAGCCGTCGAGGTACCCTGTTAGCTCAATAGATCCGGGGCACCTCACTAAAGGCGGCATTGGTGGCACTCGCCGGGTTTTAGTGGGTAGAGCTGCGTCTATTTACCAGCTGTCGAATGCAGCGAGTCCCACATACCCGCGTGGGGAGACCCACTCCCCCGCGGGATGCCTCAGAGCATTTCCCGGCGTTTAAAAAAAAAAAAAAAAAAAAGAGTATAAGTAATAAATTATGGGTCTGACAGTGTCTGACATGGAGAGATAGTGCGCCCTTTTTAGGTTGAACATACCAATTTACATGATAATTATTACTTTATCGATTTATTTATCAAAATTTTCCATGAAAACAGTTTATAATTAAATACATTTTACATCATTATAACTTACAATGTATTAGATCTAATATCTATATGAAAGTCACAGAAATAACTTTATATGACAACAACATAGGCACATACTTTATTGTACACCATAATTCCATAATTATGATACAATTGCCACGCGGTGTGTGTAAAAAAATATTTACCTCGAACTAATTAGGTATAAACATATAATTAGCAATTTAATAATTGTTTTTCATGGTAATGGGTATCGCCAGTGTCATACAAACGTGTCATATTTATATTATATGAATGTAATTATGCAGAAACAAGTCTGTTTTGCTAGGTGTTTTAAAAACCACGTGATTACAAGGTAGATAAATATTCATTTACAAATATATTTTCGACTTTGTCTATTACAGGTACCTAACTTCTTATAAGTTATTAAGCATTTTAAGTAATTACTGTATTCATATTTGAAACTAATTTTCCACTACTAATAATCCAAATATTCCCCACGCTTGCTATCATTACTAGCCTTAGTCCGCAGCTTCGCCTGCGTTAACTAAGATTAACAACCGTATCTTGATTGATGATGATTATTTCTATAGCCCATGTTATCTCCTTAGATATTCGTTGAAGTCAAACAATGTCAAGGGATTTTTTTTCCAAACTGACTGATGATTTAAAACGTATTATTATTATTATTATTATCATACATTATTTTAGGACAAATATGATATTCAATAAAAAATGTATAGTTAACTGTCACGGACTTCTTTTATAATTTTTAAAATGTAAAACTTTAAAATAATATAATAATAAAAATAAACATATAAATAAAAACAGACACCCCCATTTTATTTATCTGTATAGATTTACAGCCGTACGCGGATTGATGATGATTATTTTTATAACCTAAGTTACTCCGTATAACTTCAGCTATTTGCCAGTGAAAGTCCTATCAAAATCAGAAAAGCCGTTTCAGATATTAGCCGGAACAAACAGACAGACAGACAGACAAAAGTTATAAAAAAGGCTATTTTTGTATATGTCCCGTGTTTACATTCATATACATTTTATTAAAATCGGTTCTTTTAATATTACAAACAGACACTCCAATTTTATTTACCTGTAAGTATATTATTCTTGTAATGTCAGGTTTGGGGGCTCGTTACTGAATCATCGTGTGTTAGGGTCGAGTTGCAGACGTTTAGCATGCGTAATACATTTATATTGATTGTATTTCGACTGCTTGTTATTCTAAGTAATGTTTTAAATTTAAATTTAAAGTAAATTATATTGAATAGTGCTGTATAAGTTAAAAGACTCGAGACTATAAAGATAAAGGTGTCCTAAAATATCTATAATAATATCTATGGACGCTTTCACACCACGTCAATCTGGTCCCGTGGTAAGTTCTAGAAGAACTTGTGTTACGGGTACCAGGCAACGGAAATATAGTTAATACTATACATATATTTAAGATTTTTATTATATAATACACATATTTAATACACATCCATGACCCAGGAACACAGAAAATATTTTTGTTCCCTGGCGGGATTCGAACCCGCAACCTCCGGTCTTGATATACGACCAAAATATATATAATTAAAAACTATTTTAGGTTAAATTATTTTTTTACAATTTAACACTTCTGCAAAGCACTTTTGTTTAGGGTTAGGCGTAAGAGGAGGCTGTTTGGTATAAAGTAGTAGTAGAAGGACTAGGAGGTACTAGTAGAGAGTAACTAGTAAGTATTAAAATCGTGTAACTTTATTACAATAATTATTTAGTAATTTTACTATGTACCTATTACCTACTCCTTTACAATATTTTAAAATTGTACCTATTTTAAATAGCTTGGATGTAGGTCTAATACAGAGCAGTCTAGCTCAAACATAAACTGTACTAGCAAAAAATATGTATAGCTAGGTATATATTATGTCTCCCCACCATGGTTCAGGCCTTGTCGTGGCGGTGGGGCTCAGTAACCTAGGGTGAGCCCAGCACCTTGGGCGAAGCTAATTGAGCGGAGGGGTTCTTTGTACCCTTCTTATAAGAAGAGGGGATAAAAGAGCAGGGGGCAAGGGGCGAGGACGGACGTTGGGAGGGGTTGTTCTGTGGTGCGGGACAACCCCTCTGTGGAGGTGGTGTCGGTCCCTTGCGGGACTGACTAGCCGTCGAGGTGCCCTGTTGGTTTTCTAGATCCGTGTGTTTTTTTAATTCCGTCGATTTTTTTGTGGGTAGAGCTGCGTCCATTTACCAGCTGTCGGGCGCAGCGAGTCCCACATACCCGCGTGGGGAGAACCGCTACCCCGCGGGATGCCTCAGAGCATTTCCCGGCGTTAAAGGAAAAAAAAAATGTCTAATCAGTGATTCTCTTGATGAATGTTTCTTTTTTACTATTTTTTATACATTTATAAATAGGTTAGATTGTTAATGTAATAACTAATAAGGTACAATGTATATATATGTTACAGTCAAAACTCATAACCGGTCAAAACCGCTTTTGACTGCCAAAATCAGGCAAAAGTAGTTTTGACCGATGTCCTTGGTTAATAACAGTTTTGACTGATTTTCGCAGCCGAAAGTAGTTTTGACCAAGGGCATCGGTCAAAACTACTTTCGACTGCGAAAATATCGGGTAATAGTGTTTGTGACTCAATTGTATCGGTTAAAAGTGGTTTTGACTAAGTATGTTAGTCAAAACTGCTTTGATTGAGAATATTTAATAAAAATCATAGGTAAAATCGTTTAATTATTTGACATAATATTTAGTAGGTACTAGTTATAATTTTAAGAAAATGAAAACAATGTTATAAAATAACGTACTTATTACTTAAGTAAGTATTAGAATATTCATCATAAAAATCAAACAAATTAATATTCTATTTGTATGTGACGAAAACTTAGTTAAAAATAGGAGAATACTAAGACGAGAACTAACTACAAAAAAAAAATTACTGTAGTACCTAAGGTACTATTTGTTTGCACAGCTTAAACTGTTATGACACTTGGAATTACACAACAAACCTTTTTTCTTGCACAAACATCTGTTATTGTTACAACCCTTATAACATACACATCGTGCGTATCCCTGTCCGGTTCCAATAGCAGCTTTCCTTGCAGCAGTTCTTAATGTGATGGTGACGTTTGGCACGTCGTCCTGGCAAATGAATTTTTCGCAACAACTGTCAAATTCCGACCTGAAAAAAACCATATAATTATGCTCACACCTCGCTCACATCCTCACACAATGTCATACACGCTCACACGCCCTCATACAAACTACTCATACATCGTGCGTGACATAAACGAGATAAGTGCCATCGTAGACAAAAGTTCAGTCATTTGTCCGCGACGAACGATTGAAGTTTTCTATAAAAAACCCGCTGTAGTTTTATTTAGGCTTCTTATTAATTCCAATGGCAGACTCGATGTTGTAAGCCCCACTTTTGGTTCAGTCCCAAACATTGCTCCATACGGAGATTGTTTTATTCCTGAGTGCAGTGCTCTATTTTTCATAAATAGAATAAATCTCAGTCCATTTGACCAATTGCTGGTTTTGTTGTCCTGCATCCATGATGCCAGCATCTTTTCCACGTCTTGATTTGCCCTTTCCACTGAACCTTGGCTTTGGCTGTGACGTGGCTTCCCATTTACAAGTTTCAGTTCAGGCCAATAAGATGCTAACTCCTTTATTATCGAATTTACGAATTCTCTCCCATTATCCGAATGTAGTATATATAAGGTTAAGAAAATATCCATCAAATGATGCGCGACTTCAGCGGCTCTTTTTGTAGTGAGAGCTCTTAAAACCACAAATTTAGTCAGATGGTCCTGGTACACCATGATAAATTTATGTCCTCGATCCTCTTGAGACTGCATGTCTATTAGGTCGACTTGGCATCGACTATTCATTTCGGTGTGCAAGATTGGCTTCGAAACCAAACCTCTCTTTTTCTTGCTTTTATTTCTTTGACACACTTCACACATCGATAGAAAAATATTAATCATTTCCTTCGTAATATTAGCATATTTTTTTGCCGTTTCACTTTTAAGTCTATCGCGTCCTCCATGTCCAATGGAAATATGAGCAGCATCAATAATGTCGTAGATCTCTTCAGCAGGTACATAATATTTAATTGGCTCGGTGTTTGTTACTAGTTAATACCACACACTTCAATGACATTAAAGCGTTTTAGTCTATTATATTGTACTGGAGTCTTTTTCTCCGCGAATTTTGCGTCTTCCACCTCAATCACAAATTTTTCAAATTCTTCTTTTGCCATCACATTGTAATGACTATTCTTCATATCTTCTAACGTCTGAAGTCTTCATAAAAAGCGTTCGTTCTTATCATTCGCACTCATTTTCTATTAATAGTGGTGTTTTTAAAAAAATCTGCAACAACATTTAAAATTACGGTGTAACGTATAAGTGGCATTTGTACGTGTTCCATAATTCATGTATCAAAATTAAATATGTTCGGAGTTGTAAGCATAAATTTAACAATAAAAATCACTTTCCCAGTGATTGAGATTTTGATGAATCTAATAGAAAAAGTTATTGCATTTGAGCTACAGAATCAAGCCTCTTAAGTTTGATCCATGAACTTTGGAACACGTATAAAAGCGCGCTTCTCTCCGCCCAGCTCCGCTAACGTATCAGTCGCTTTTATACGTGTTCCAAAGTTCATGGATCAAACTTAAGAGGCTTGATTCTGCGGGTTTTTTATAGAAAACTTCAATCGTTCGTCGCGGACAAATGACTGAACTTTTGTCTACGATGGCACTTATCTCGTTTATGTCACGCACGATGTATGAGTAGTTTGTATGAGGGCGTGTGAGCGTGTATGACATTGTGTGAGGATGTGAGCGAGGTGTGAGCATAATTATATGGTTTTTTTCAGGTCGGAATTTGACAGTTGTTGCGAAAAATTCATTTGCCAGGACGACGTGCCAAACGTCACCATCACATTAAGAACTGCTGCAAGGAAAGCTGCTATTGGAACCGGACAGGGATACGCACGATGTGTATGTTATAAGGGTTGTAACAATAACAGATGTTTGTACAAGAAAAAAGGTTTGTTGTGTAATTCCAAGTGTCATAACAGTTTAAGCTGTGCAAACAAATAGTACCTTAGGTACTACAGTAAATATTTTTTTGTAGTTAGTTCTCGTCTTAGTATTCTCCTATTTTTAACTAAGTTTTCGTCACATACAAATAGAATATTAATTTGTTTGATTTTTATGATGAATATTCTAATACTTACTTAAGTAATAAGCACGTTATTTTATAACATTGTTTTCATTTTCTTAAAATTATAACTAGTACCTACTAAATATTATGTCAAATAATTAAACGATTTTACCTATGATATTTATTAAATATTCTCAATCAAAGCAGTTTTGACTAACATTCTTAGTCAAAACCACTTTTAACCGATACAATTGAGTCACAAACACTATTACCCGATATTTTCGCAGTCGAAAGTAGTTTTGACCGATGCCCTTGGTCAAAACTACTTTCGACTGCGAAAATCAGTCAAAACTGTTATTAACCAAGGACATCGGTCAAAACTACTTTTGCCTGATTTTGGCAGTCAAAAGCGGTTTTGACCGGTTATGAGTTTTGACTGTAACATATATATACATTGTACCTTATTAGTTATTACATTAACAATCTAACCTATTTATAAATGTATAAAAAATAATAAAAAAGAAACATTCATCAAGAGAATCACTGATTAGACATTTTTTTTTCCTTTAACGCCGGGAAATGCTCTGAGGCATCCCGCGGGATAGCGGGTCTCCCCACGCGGGTATGTGGGACTCGCTGCGCCCGACAGCTGGTAAATGGACGCAGCTCTACCCACAAAAAAATCGACGGAATTAAAAAAACACACGGATCTAGAAAACCAACAGGGCACCTCGACGGCTTGTCAGTCCCGCAAGGGACCGACACCACCTCCACAGAGGGGTTGTCCCGCACCACAGAACAACCCCTCCCAACGTCCGTCCTCGCCCCTTGCCCCCTGCTCTTTTATCCCCTCTTCTTATAAGAAGGGTACAAAGAACCCCTCCGCTCAATTAGCTTCGCCCAAGGTGCTGGGCTCACCCTAGGTTACTGAGCCCCACCGCCACGACAAGGCCTGAACCATGGTGGGGAGACATAATATATACCTAGCTATACATCTTTTTTGCTAGTTCAGTTTATGTTTGAGCTAGACTGCTCTGTATTAGACCTACATCCAAGCTATTTAAAATAGGTACAATTTTAAAATATTGTAAAGGAGTAGGTAATAGGTACATAGTAAAATTACTAAATAATTATTGTAATAAAGTTACACGATTTTAATACTTACTAGTTACTCTCTACTAGTACCTACTAGTCCTTCTACTACTACTTTATACCAAACAGCCTCCTCTTACGCCTAACCCTAAACAAAAGTGCTTTGCAGAAGTGTTAAATTGTTAAAAAATAGTTTAACCTAAAATAGTTTTTAATTATATATATTTTGGTGGCGTTCGCGTAATTTCTGTTGTTTGTGTGCGCAATACATCGAACATGAGATCGAGCATAATATAGCCAGACTATATTATGGTAGTTGGCGCAATAGCGCAATATTATTTAAATAATTCAAATAACTAATTAAGGTTATTGATTTTATTAATCGAATAACATTAACTTACAAAGACTCGTAGAGCACATTTTTATCTTAGCTTATTAATTATTTAAGTACTAAAATTGATTTGGTTATCTGTATTTTTTGTTTGAAAGACGCGACGGTCTTGTGATTGTAAGGTTACACGAGACTTGGTCTTGGATAATCAATGTGTTATTTTCATAATATTACGTTTATTCTTTTTTGATGTTCGTGGAGATTGACACCTAGAACCTTATCCTAGAACCTATTACGTCTTGACTCATGATCATGATGATGATCATATCAGACATACCTGTGCAATATCTGTACCTACCTAACTTTTAAGGAGTAACATGCAATCTTATTCTTGTGAAGATTTTAGATATAGAATCACAGCGTAAAAAAGAACATTTAATTATAATATAGGTAGGTAAGTATATAATAAAAGAAAAGAGCTAAGTTTCTTAGGCAGTGATAGAATTAATAATAATTAAGGTCAATGGAGGCTATTGCGACTAAAAAAAATGATGTGGAAACTTCTAAGGTTGAAACTTTAGTTGAATGACCCTTTGGCTTTAGGGGACCCTTTTTGACCCTAATATATAAATCTATATGGTTAAGCATTTAGCACACAAGATTAGTTTTGACTTAAAGTAATAATTTACATAGGAATTAGGAGTACGCGCAGCATTAGCACCTGAAGCCGGTGTTGTATTCGTTGATGTACTACCTCCCTACCTACCTTGGCTGACACCGACTCCAAAAGTAACAATAATGACGTTGTAAATGCAAAGATTGTATATTAGTAGAATAACAAGTTGATTATAAATTGTAGGCACAAAGATTAAGGAAATTATTTTATTACTTTTTAGTTTTTTTTAAATTTTGAAGTCGGTTTTAATTTTTGTTTAAAATTTTTTTGTAGCTTATATGCTCACGATCGGAGACTAACGGCCGCTTTCAATATTCGATCGTGAATCTGAGATTTCTATTGATCCAGAATTTATCCGATCTCTCGATTGATGTTGAATCTGCGTTTCAATAAGCCAATCTCTTCTCCAAATCCATTGAAAAAATGAGATTTGTCAAAAATGTTCGCCCTCCTTAACGTGTTGGACGAAAAGTTTTTTTCTGTAAGTAAATCAGTTTCAATCCCTGTGACACCATCTGTTTATTATTAGGTTAAACTATAGTTTTTCTACGGGCCAATTGATAGCTGTTTATTTAAAAAGCACTAGAATAGAAGATATTGCTGTTAGATGCTTTCGTCCCATATTTGCAATAATTGTTTGTGGAGGCTCCATTGACCTTATATATAGAATAGAATTTATTCTGATTCAAAATTGATATCTGATAGTATAAATAATCTTTATGGAAAATCGTATTTTCCTTTCAAATGTAAATACTTACTAAAGTTACGAATAGTTGCATAGTTCGGCTACCTACGTGTAGGTAGGTACTTATTTAATTTATACTACAAAGCGCACTCTGTTATGCAGACGTAGAACTAAATGAAAACGCACTGATTGTACAGTGGCATCTATTGAGAAAATTAAATACTAGCAAGTCTTATGTTTTTATGTCTTATTATTAGAAGATTTTTACAATAGATGTCATTCTTACTTTAATTTAAAATAATGTAAACCAAATGAGACAACAGATTTCAATATCGATTTGATTTTTATAGTACCTACCTAATTATTTATGATTTTGACGATAACAATCATGACTGACTTTTTAGTTTAAATAACTATTGTAACACTTTTATACCTATATAAACCTGGACCCATCTGGGGACGCTCACTTGGGACTACTACACTAAACCACCTGCGAGTGGCTTTAGTCGCTTTTTCAACAGGATCGCCTTAACGATAGGCTGGCCCCGGCGAAGGCCAGACAAATCCTCGTAAGAGGGGACTGCCCGGCCGCCATTGTGCAGTCCCTGCGACGTCGCTTTACTGGGCCAGGTTTCCATCCTGTCCCGACACGAGCACAAGGGGCGTTACTGGAGGCGCAATTAGTAGGGCCTCCTACGCACCCTCGTCCGTCGCCCGTGGAACAAAGCCTCGACGACAGCTTCCTCCCTCACCTGTTCGTCGGCCTCCTTCGAGGAAGGGCCTTTAATTCTTTTTTCTTTCGGAAGGATCTATGCTAACGGCCCAAAGGCCCTGATGCTTCGTTTGACAATTGTGAGCCGATTTGGCTCACTTAAAGTTGATTATTATTGGGGGGTTGCCCCACGCCAACCCTGGAGTCTGCAACCCCACGGCGACCCCTGGCGTTGGGGTGAGGGTGTCTTTAATTCTGTGCCAGACCAATTGATAACATTAAATGAGTACGTCAGTATTGGTAAAGCAATAGGTGTTGACTGTTGACGGCTTTTGTTTTATTTCTGGCGGAGAATTGGGTATTGTACACTTTGTTTGTTTTTATTTATGTATTTTAGTGTGTTTTTATTTCTGTGTAATTTATGGACGTATTTTTGTAGGTATGCTAAGTATTTACAGTATGTATGTCTCTCTATTTTCTAAACTGTCTATGGTTCCTCCTTGTAATTCTAGTTTCTTTATGTTGACTTTTAGTAATAGGTATAGCAGATTTTACATGTAAGTATCTATAACCAATTTTAAGTTAAATATCTTTGCAATTTTTTTCTGTTTATGTTATAAAATGGTCTAATTGCTGTCTATTTGCTGCGTATAGTTTAATTTAATTTGTCCAGAGTAGGTGTGCCGTGTGTCACTTTAACTTCGGTTTCTCTGTCAATAATATAATATCTGTAACCGCCAATCGGGACTAATGGCAAGACAGAACCAAAGTGGGCTAAGGGCCTTGGAAAATACCGCCAGTAATTTTAATGGCAGAAGTGGAACTGTCGGTTCTTGGTGTAATCCATCGAGCATAATATAGGTAATCGGAATATACAGTCAATCTGGGTAACTTTGGACCACTATTCAATCAATTTCAGATAGTCAATAAAATGTATGAAAGTGCTACAAAGTAATTGCGTTTTGTGTGATCTTTTGATGTTGTGGATAGCTGTAAGAAAAAAATATACACAATTGATGAGTAAATCTGAAGATATAGACAGAAATAGGAGTGGTCCAAAGTAATATTGATTTTGGGGTAACATTAGATCATTACTTTTTCTCACCTTAAAAAACTATTATATTGCATTTTTGTACAAAATGTACAATACAGGCATGATTGGACCATGTTAAATGCTCCTACGATCCACAAGTTATCATTTAGAACTCAGTTTTACTGCCACAGATTAAAAAATCCATACTAAAAAGCTAGATTAAGGAAAATGGCCCCTTAGTTTTTTGAAAATGGCTAAAGATGTGAGGTGATTTTTATAATTTATAATGAAATAAACATATTACTTAATGTAATTTAAAAATACTTAGTTCTTTGGACATCAAAACACTAAACAGTTATAAGTTTTATCGCTTACACATGTATAAAGTAACAGTCAGATTGAGATCAATCATAAAGACACATACTTATTCAACAGCAAGAATCAAGAATCTTAAAAAGTCTTATAAACTTCTTATAAACTTAAACAAAAATCAAATTTATTAGCATTAAATTGACTTAGTGAAATTATAAGACATTTTACTTTAAAAATCAACAATTACTCTCCCCATACTAGGCCCAAAAAGTCACGGTCTAATGTTACCCCAAAATACTTGATATTTTGGCTTCAAGATAAATTTTAGTAATTACGGATCATTTAAGCATGAGTCAGTCAAAAAAGAACATTTAAATAAAAAGACTATAATTATATAACACAAACATGCAGTAGCTTATCAATTTCCTTCTAGCTCAAAAACTCAAATTAACAATAATTGAACACAGCCCATACACAACGACGTCTGCAAGGTGGGAACACAAACAAGTGTTTGCCATACATGGCATTTGAATACGTAGTATTCTCTATATAGTTTGTGGTGTTTGGTTTGACACCTGACATTGATTTCCTGTTAAATTTCGTTCCTTATTGTCTATGGATTCTATACTTCACATTCGGATACATACATTTTAAAAAACTCGATTTGATACTAGATAAAAAAAAAAAGAAAAGTGTTTGTTCAAGGTATGGTCCAATGTTATACCGCAGGTCCAAAGTTACCCAGAATGACTGTAGCGGTAATGCCATGGTAATGCTATGTATGTGTTTTGTATGAAAACAAATTCCGCCAAATTTGTGCTGCGACGCTCTGATTGGCCAACTCATGTCCATTGATAGATGATTGGCCGATGGGACGTACACACAAATCACTGGTTCATGGTTGGTTGAATTGATATTGTCAGTGACAAATCACGACTAGTTTCGGAGTTTTATGGTGGAATAGTTTTTGGTTATTATTAAACATGTTATCTTCAGACTTTCTTTAATTACTTTATTAGTACTTTAATTTATAACGACGAAGGCGTTTCTAATATGCTTAAAGGTTTCGTTTACTACTATATAACTGATCTGTGCTTTCATAATTCATTTACACTTTTGTTTTTTGTCGAATTTAGTTTATGTACCTTTGTGTGAGATTTCCCTTAACTGTCCTATTTCGTAGTGCTATAATTTATTTTTATAATCGTTGTTCCCAGAGTGGTTCCTTTCTCTGTGTGCATTTTGTGTGTTAAAATTATATTCTCACTGCCTGTTTTCTTTTCTGTTATTAACCGACTTCAATTAGGAGGTTATCAATTCGTCGGAGTCTTTTTTTTTTTGTAGGTAGATACCATAGTGATTGTCATAGTTCCACAATAAATAGTCTCATGAATTTCCTCAATATATGTTTGGTCTTGATTATTTAAGTGTTTACGTTTTCCGTCGTTACCTGTGTTAACTGTTTTTAAGATGATGCGTGTTCTTTGAAGCTTAAGAATTGATGGTCTCACCCCCAAATACTCAAACGAATCTCAAATTTAAGACGTACTTAAACTCGTGCTGTCCCTCTTTTTTCTTTGAATCGGACACGTCGTAGCATGAGTTTAAGTACTTACGTCTTTAATTTGAAATTCGTTTGAGTATTTGGGGGTTAGTGTGGGATCTGTTCTTGCGTATTTGATGATAATTTCAGTAATAGTAGGTATTTATCTGACTGATTCTTCTGGTATGTTATTCTCTTCATTTATTTCTAGCTGTGATTGATGATTGATAGATTGGTATGATTTGTTGTGCGTTATTTGTTTTAATTTGTGTTGGTTTTATTTGATCGTGAATATCTCATATCTGTGCTATATTCTTGGCTTATTCTTGGTTAAAATAACCATTGATGATATCTAACTTCGTTTGTATTGTTGTTGTAAAATTGTTGTGTAGTTGCATGTAAGTAATACTGATTGTTTTATTATTTCCCTCTCACTAGACATAATCCTACATATTATTTTTATGTATTTATATTTATGTATTATTTTTGTCAGCAAGCCGCTGCTCTGTAAAATTACTTATTGTGAGAAAATTTGAATAAATCATTGATGTAAAATGGGCCGGTACGGAGTGAGGTTTGTTTCGCAGTTAGTCACGATGTAGTAGCAATGGAGAAGGTCTTGGTTTATTTCGTTAGTCAGAGCAGCTGCAGCGCCAGTGGGGCATCACCCTTATCCCACATAATTTTATTATTAGCTTATATATATATATATATATATATATATATATATATATATATATATATATATATATATATAAATATATAATTATTTATTGGAACGAGATAACAACATACGAAAAAGAGTGACTGAGACATAGACACTTTCTTTTGTCTTTGTCAAAATATCACTCTTTGTTTTTTTTGTTGGGCACATCATTGTTGTGCCCAACAAAAAAATATCGACTAAATTTGAATGCCATACAAACATTCTCACTCGCGAACAGTTTGTCAAATATGTCCGCCATTTTGTACTACTTTTTAATTTGGTCGGTTTATAGAATATGGTGATACCAGTTTTGTTATAGGCAGATTACCTAAGAATGTTGTATTATATAAAAAGGGTGACTGGAATCTTCGAAATAAACACAATAAAACAAATATTATGTTCATTGCTATCCTAAAAGTATATGGGGCGAGTCCGATACTCGTGACAACTTTCTTAACTTTCCTAATTTTTTACGACTTAAAACTACGTCGCCGCTAGTCGGCTCGCAACCCGTATGGGTTCGGTCTGATATGAATGTACTACGTTTCTACATCCTGGTTAGACTCGGAATCTCGTCGCCGACAACTATATATCATACATATTAAGAGGATGTTTATAGCCTTCTTTTTTATTATTTATGTTTTTAGCGGTTTGTTATTATATAGTCATTACTTTCGATATATATTATTTTCGATAATCCGGAAAAATGCAGCTGTCTAAAATTACAATAAATGTTTGGGTAGGGCTTATCCTTATAGTTATCTATCAACCTTTTCCAGTTTTTTATTATTTTAAATACACTTGTTTCAAGAAAATAAGTAGACTTGTTATTATGAATGTGGTATCCCTGTAAAATATGCCTGTCCCTTTCGGATGTACGCGAATGTCAATTCCATATGATACTTGTTCCTAGATATTAACAATACTTTAATAAGTAATAATAAATATTACGAAAGAGTTTCAATTCATCCGTGTATACATTAATAAACACACACCCACACACCCACACACCCACACACCCACACACCCACACACACCCACACACACACCCACACACACACCCCCCCCCCCACACCCCCCCACCCACCCACACACACACACACACACACACACACACACACACACACACACACACACTGAAATGTTCTGAGGGGGAGTGGGTCACCCCAGCTGCGAACGAAAGATGGTAAGTGGACTCGGCTCTACCCACTAAAACCCGACGAGGCACCAGTGCCGCCTATGGTAAGATGCCCCGGATCTGTTAAGCTAACAGGGTACCTCGACGACCTCCACAGAGGAGTTGTCCCGCACCACAGAACAACCCATGTTATTAAAAGAGCAGTGCAAAGACACCCTTCGGCTCAATTAGCTTCGCCCAAGGTGCTGGGTTCACCTTAGGCTACTGAGCCCCAGCGTCACGTCAAGGTCTGAACCATGGTGGGGCACAAAGGAACCCTAATAAAGTCTAGTAAGATCTAACTTAAAAATTAAATGAATTATGGTCTATAACATAAACAAATAGCCTTAATAGTGACCATATGATTGATTGATAACCGGCAAAAAATATTTAAAAAAACAGCAATTATAATATAATATTATATAAACTTTTCTTGGCTAGCCATGGTTGTTATCGGACGTATATTCATAACGACGATAATGTTTCCTCCTACGATTTCCTCACTAGTATAAAGGCTTCACAACATTATCGCCAATTACAGATGATCACGGGCGACCACGATAATCCAGTAGGCTCACTCAGCTGTACTCGCCGATCATCGGCCGATGATCCCGATGATCGCCTGCAACCCGTATGTTGTCAGTTTTTCGGACACATATCCACACATATTAAAGGTTCTCGTTGTATCGAGGATCGCACATTATCGCTGAATGCCGATCATTCATGCACGTGCATAAATGACTACAGAAGTTATTTGAAAAAGAAATCAATAATATTTTCGTTAAACGTTTCCAGTCTCAGCCCTATTCTATAAATATGATATATTCCATTAATTACAGATAAAATATATAAATAGTTCCATAAACAATAGAGCAACATTAATATATATTAATCAAAGTATATTTAATAACGATTTTAATGTACATAATATTATAATCCATATTTTGACTTGGAGGGTTTAGCATGGAGTAGACATTGCAGTAGCGCCTGCCCCTCTGCCAAAGGTACAAACATCTTTAAAATATTTCCTGCCTCGAAGCAAACATCGGATACATTTGACTATATAAAACTACTTGAGCTGACAAGTGACATTTTTTTGACATAAAAATTTTAGATGTCGTGACGATCAGATCTCCTTCAAAAATGCTCGCCTGTGCTGTTTTCTTTTGTAAGAAAAATTCTCAAACATGTACTTTGCAGAAGGATGGAGTTATCTTTCATTTGAAGTACAATTTTATTTGTTTTGCTATTACTTACTCCATAATTAAAAATTTTGTAAACTACAAATTAAAATTTATCGCCGATATGTTTTAAAATGGCCGACAAGTCTTGTGGGTAGTGCTTACGTTATTTAAGGTGTAAACGGTGAAAATAGTTACTTCAATTACGTCAGTGACAATTTACTTATCACTTTCGAATTATTATGCTAGGTACCTAGCATAAGAAGAAGATGTACTACTCTATCCGATTTAAGCTCGATGGATTTTTGATATTATGGTTACTTATGAAACAAGTAATAAAAATTATCCAAAATTGCATGAAGTTATGAAAGATAGGTAATTTAAGCTTTTACGTAAATTAACCTATTGACATGCAATTTTATGATCTAACAGTGTAGTAATAAGGAACATTGTTCTTTATTCAATTATTTTATAAGTATTGATGTTCTTTGCGCTCACTTATCTACTAAAAAGACTGTTCCTAACTGATCTCCAACCCGATGCCAGGAGGCTGTGTGGTCGCAGACTGCACGGTTGGTGGGGGGCAACCCCCCACTTTTACAAACCAAAAGTGAGCCAAATGAGCTCACACTAATACGATGTAGCATTAGGGCCTTCAGGCCTTTAGCATAGATCCATCCGAAAAAAAAGAAAAACAACTGATATGCAAAATGGTTTCACTACATTGATAAATGATATAAACGGGATGGCTTTATTAAAACCATAAGAGTAAAAAAGATGATGTGTTATGATAAGAATTTCAGACTGCTACTCGAGTTGCGCTCGGCTTGGATCGGCTCACGTTCGGCACGCGATGTCATGGCGTCATATTTATTTTATTAGAGAATTATTTAATTAAGTCAAATAAAATGATATAATAATTCGTGATTCCATTCCATCTGTGGTATTTGATTCCATAAATTTAGTTTTTTGACGTGACAACGTCTTATAATTCGATGGAGCGATCGAAAAAACATGACGCATGCGGCGTTACCTCACTCTGAGGCGTTCCATTTTCTTATGACTTTGTCACGTTCAACTATCGTCAGTAAACTGACTCTACAGATAACCGATTTTTGACGTGACAACGTCTTAGAATTCGATGGAGCACTCTGAGGCGTTCCATTCTCTTATGACGTTGTCACCTTCAACTATAATCAGTAAACCGACTTTACAGACAACCGATTTTTGTTTTACTTCCGTAATTAAAATAGAGACGGAATTTTAATGCCAAATTGTAAGTAAGTCTGTCAACAACAAATGCCTGCATAATATCTTCTTCGTATCGAGAGAGTGACTACGACCAAAGGTGAAAGGGGCCAATGCATAATATACTAATAATAATATATTATACTAATAATAATATATTATACTCTTTGGGCCAATGCCTTCATTTATATCGCAGGCGCTTCATTGTCGTCGCGCTTGTAACATATCCACCTCATAAACTTGTCGTCGATATCATTGTCTTTTCAATCACCTCCTCGAGGTCAAACCTCGAAAGCGAGAAACGTATGTTGAAATCGATTAAGTATAAGTATTAAAATAATTGATCAATTGAACAAAAAGTGTAAATGATAAGTATGTGTATATGATTATTTCGCTCATTATTAAATTTTAAACCATATTAATATCTACCTAAAATATGACTAAGTTCAAGGGAATCGAATCAATTCGATTTTATGAGGTAATAGATTTTTCTCGTTCCTATGTATACTAAATAATTTGAATTATAAACTAGGATTCATTAGCTTATTATTTTTACCTAATATGAAATTAAGTTTAGGTTTAATAACACGTCTTTTTATTAATTAAGAGCTGGTTATCAACATTTTATCTATTATAATGTTGCCAACTTTTAAGCCGGAAGTCAATACACGAATAAAACATAGCATAGACAACAAATCAGAAATAAACAGAGTTGTGAAAAATGAAAATAAATTTGTCAGTCCACTTGTAACGATCATAGAGCGGTGAACATCGAGGAGAGGTCGTGGAGGAATTTACCATCTAGCCACCATCGCCGTTCGCCAATTACACCATGGCTGATACCGAAAAGGCGCCGCAGCCGCAGCCGCAGCCCCAACAACAACAGCAATCTGAGCAGCAACCTCAACCGCAACAAGCTAAGGCGGCTAAACAAAAGCAGGTCATTGGTAAGCACCGCTCCGCCATTTTAGAATTTGCTTGCCCCGGCACAAAATGAAAAGCACATGGTTTTCTATAATTGTAATAAGACTATTTATTGTTTATTTATAACGCCGTTATTTATCTGATTGTTATTATTGATTCAAAATCTGTTTATTTTGTGTGTTATGTTTAATAACTGAGCGTTGCTATATATCGATCGATTGTTGACCCCGGCACACTCACGCATCACGCTGAAGCAATCAATACTTCAACGCAGCGATATAGTTATCTATTGTTTGTAAGATTATATATAAAAGAATACCCACATGTCTTTTCAGTTTTGATATTGTATCGTTATTTGTCAATTACTTATTTTTGTAAAGCACATGCACACGTCGCAAAGGCATTGCCCAATATACCTGCATTAATAAGAATAATATTTAAGTCCATAATGCAGATTCATTTGGTTGATACAAATAAATAAAATTGAAGTGTCCGTTTCTAATTTCAAATTAACAGCATTGCACTTAATTAATATGAAAGTATATAATATGATACTTGCACCAAAAAAGCATTTTTTGTTTGTCTGTTTGAGTGTTCCGGCTAATCTCTGAAACGGCTGGACTGATTTTGAGGGTATTTTCACTGACAGATAGCTTATGTTATTAGTAGTAATTTGGGCTACAAAAATAATAATCATCACTCCAGATGCGGCTGTAAATCTTACGTATACACTGGCGAAGTTCTGGGCAACAGCTAGTTCATTAATATAACTAGCTGTTGCCCGCAGCTTTGTCTTTGCCTCTCAAAATCATTCCAGACATTTCAAAGATTAGGCGGAACGGACTAAAATGTTAAAAATTTATTTTTGATATACGATACTCATATAAAAACTGAATATATACTTCTGTATATAGCTGTTAATTTGTATTTAGACACTTCAATTTTATTTATTTGTATAAATTTTTGTCCACCCACATTATCACAATATTCAAATTTCTCATCAACCACCCATTTTATATTACAATCCAAAAATTTTTTTATTAGTCTCTATTTATAATAACAGAATGCAATTATAAATGTATCTCATTTTTGATATTATTCCAATTATCATATTTCAAAGCACATTCACAAGGTCAATGAACTACTTTGTGCATACTATTGTGTAAAAATTTGAGTACTTGATCTTGAATGTCATTGAAATTCATACTAATGATCTAACTAGTGGGTAAATTTGTTATTGTAATATTTAAAATGATAATATTACAAACAAACTTACGAGGTCAGTACCTACATGCAATGTGGGGTATACACACCTATTCATTCTATTCTTATAATAATACCCACAAATGTAAAATGCATTATATTATTTGATTATATTATACATTGAATTTGACTTTGTGTTGTTTTAAAACAAAGAAAGTAATACATTTGTTTTTTACAGCTGAAAAAGTTTCGGGCACCGTGAAATGGTTTAACGTTAAGAGTGGATATGGTTTCATCAATAGGTGAGATTCTTTAAATTTTATAAACAACTTGCACTTTATTTTATACTACCCTTTTTTAATTGTATTTTTTACTAAAATATTTTGTGTAGTATTTATTATATGTGAAGTTTGTCTCGTAAATAATAAAGCAAGAATAGGAAATCTTTAATTGTACCACTAATAATTTCTTGTTTTTTGTCTAGAAATGATACGAAGGAAGATGTGTTCGTCCATCAGACAGCAATCGCCCGTAACAACCCACGCAAGGCTGTGCGTTCGGTCGGCGACGGCGAGGCAGTGGAGTTTGCCGTAGTGGCCGGAGAGAAAGGCTATGAAGCAGCCGGAGTGACCGGCCCCGGCGGTGAGCCAGTCAAGGGCTCACCTTATGCTGCCGACAAGCGTCGTGTCTATCCAAGCCAGTAAGTCATAATGTGCCTCTGTTTCTTTTAGGTAATATATGATTCCTTATAGGCTGCATTGATGGACCCAAATATTTAAATGTAAACTCCTTTATAGATATTATTCTCGGCGAGGAGGCGGACGTGGTGGCGAGGGCGCTCCACGCAGAGGCGGTGGTATGGGACGACGCGGGCCACCCCCACCCAACCAGGGGGGTGCTCAGGGAGATGAAGGACAGGATGGCGCTGGAGCTGCACCACAGCGCAGGTGAGCATCCTTACTATGAACTCTAAGTTGCCAAACGTAGTTTGATCACTCTAAAGGAACACGAGATACAATTCATTAACATATCCTTATTAATATTATAAATTCAACTGAATACATTTCAATTAAACTTGACAATAGCTCATACATTAGAATAACATATAGGCTTTAATACTTATAAAATACAACTTCAAAATCAAAAATGCAGTTTTTCATGTGTCTGCTCTTTAAGAATTATGGATGGTTTAGTACTGTCCCTGTCTTTCAATATTATTTATAAATTCACTCCAGATACTAAAGCTTTTTCTTTTTGAATAGCTATTTCCGCCGCAACTTCCGCGGTGGTCGCCGTGGCGGTGGCCCCAGGCCAATGTACCGCGGCGGTTACCGCTACGTGCGCCTCCGTGTCAACCAGCAGGGCCAACCCCAAGGGCAAGGTCCCCGCCAAAACCCACAGGAAGGAGATGGCCAGCCTGCTGCTCCTGCTGCTGCTGCTACACCGAACCAGGCTAAGACCAAGTCTAATCCACCCAAGCCCACTGGCACCACCATTGAGACCACCACCAATGAGAGCCAGGCCTAAAGAGCCAGTCACACTGTGGCACACTTAGTAGTGTATGTAAATTCCAGCTGTGCCACATGACATCTCACATCTTACTGTCTGTCTAATGAATACAGTGTTTCTTCAATGCAAAGTTGCAATTTGTGAACTGATTATTTAATAAAGTCAGTCTTGTGTCTAGAAATGTTATCGGGGTTGATGGGAGGGAAACTGCATAATCAAGGATCAGAGATGTGATATTTTTATTATTTTTCTTTACAAATTGTAAGTGTGCAGGGTAATCCATAGTGTTCTAAATATATTTTATATTTATTTTATTTTTTTCATAAACACTATGGGTCATCTTTCAGACTTGATGAGTTGTATGTTTTCATATTTGAATATGATTTGTCTTTAAACAACAAATTTATAAAATTATAAGGGTCTTAACTTTAAATTATACATATTTATATAAAAAAACTACAAAAATGCAGATTCCGTAACCCCAATAATTGGTACATTTTACAAAAGTAATTTTACTTATTATTTTTGTGCTTGATTTTTTTACAATATTTATTACCTCTTTCGTGATGTTGATTAAAAATTATAATTGTAACTTTTAACACTCAAGAAATAAAAACTTCTTACCTGTGTGATACTTATTTTATTTTATAATTAAGCTGCCTTGTTCCAATGAAAATATTTTAAAAAATTACTTACCGTGTATGATCGGACTAAGGTGGAAGTTTCTAGGTGAACTACATTTAGCCATGTCTAGTTTTGAATACAGACTAGGATAATCTTAATGAATGTGACCAGGATTTTTCCAGATTATGATTACAAGAATAACTTTCCTACCTACCTATTTTAATCTATGGGCGTTAATAATTCAGAGCTTTGCGACACTTTAGAGTACACAAGTAGGTAATGCATAGTTTTGTTTTAGGGCAGGGGTCGTCAACCTGCCACTTCCTCTGGCTCTTTCGATGTGAAGTTGCGGCTCGAATTCCATGCGCACATTAAGTATACATTTCGTTTATACGAGTGAAGTCCAGAAATGCTTTTACGTCACGCAGCAAAAGGGCTTACAGAATGCAGATTGATATAGTGAGTTGTCTGAAGATCGGATTGACATATTGGTATGGGCAAGCAGGGGCAAGGGTTCTTTTGTATGCATGTATGAAAAAACCCGACAAGCTCAAATCCGACTGTGATCTTATTTAATATTATTATATTTTTAAAATTCATGTTTTCTTTTTATTAAAATTCCAAATTCACGGTTTTTAGATTTGTTTTACTAATGTATACATAGCTTGATTTATTAGCTTCTTACCAAATTTTAATGTTATGATTGTGTGTCAAAGGACAGACGAACGGAGGGATCCTTTATGGGTTTTGTTTTGTCATTTTGAAGTTTAAAGGTCTAAAAATTAAGTAACCCGACTAACATATGAAAATCTGAAGTCATCGAAAACGAATTTATAGAAAATTTCAAAAGGACATGCATACCAAATGCTCCCATTGATTATTCAATCAATTCTGTAGTTATAATATTTTATATACCTATTATTACTTGTTGTAAAAAGAAGTAAGTACCTACTATGCGTTTCAACTTTCAAGAATAGGGGGAATAGAATATAAATAGAATATATAATACAGGGGATTATGGCGTCGACCACAGCGTCGACAAACGAGCGCTTTTTTATGTTATATTTATTGTCCACGTCACAACATTTGAAAGATTTGTTGCACAACAAAACATGTCTATAAAATGTCGTTTTTGTCGATGTTTTTTTTTATGTTAGATAGGTAAACTGGCAAACGTGCCACCTTATGGTAAGTGGTTGTCGTCGCCCATAAACATAAACTAGTTTACCTGGAACGAGCCAAGGCAACTCATTTACGTTGCCTATCCTGAGACAAGATGTTAAGTCTCGGTGCTAGTAATGACACTGCCTGTCCTGCTCTTCTCTTCGAAACACAGCAAAGATGTTTCACGGGAGAAAAAAGCAAGATGGTGGTACCCATGCAGACGGGAGCACAGCACAGCTCCCTCCCACCGGTAGGGTATGCTTTTAAAAAAAATGTCGTTTGAAGTCTTAAGAGGAATCCAATAAAACTAGTGGCGTAGCTGGGAAGTATACTTCGTGGCCGCACCATTCCATAAACTGCAATAAACGAGTTAAATGTGTACTTAGGTACTTACCTATTCTTGAACAATAATTGTCTGTTCTACTAGTTTTTTTTAACGCTGGGAAATGCTCTGAGGCATCCCGCAGGGGAGTGGGGAGACCCCCACGCGGGTATGTGGGACTCGCTGCGCCCGAAAGATGGTAAGTGGTGTCCACTTACTTTGTGATGTTGATGATTTCAATTAACCTCTTTTTTTTCTTTAACGTCAGGAAATGCTCTGAGGCATCCCACGGGGTAGTGTGTCTCCCCACGCGGGTATGTGGGACTCGCTGCGCCCGAAAGGTGGTAAGTGGATGCAGCTCTACCCACTAAAACCCGGCGAGTGCCACCAGTGCTGCCTTTGGTGAGGTGCCCCGGATCTGTTAAGCTAACAGGGCACCTCGACAGCTAGTCAGTCCTACGAGGGACTGACGCCACCGCCACAGAGGGGTTGTAGCACACAGCTAAAAAACAACTAGTTGGAGTCCATGGCATTGCGCATTAGATTTACAGTATTATCATCGTCAGCGTCTTTTCGTCCAATGAATATACATATATATATATTTATCGTAGGGGCCAACGAAGCCGTTTGGCGACTATCGACGCAAAGATTATGCAGATGCATTAAGGAAACTCACAAACCGCACAAACGCGACAGCAAAGCTGTCACTTTACGCCGGTGTTATGTGAGTCCCCGGTCGTGCCGGCTGAATTCAGCTGCAAAACAGCATGGTTACTACCTCTTACAAAAGGTCTACAGATCTCTTATAATGATATAAATGTGAATAATGTCATTTTTATGGAATTTCGTGCAGTTGATGTGATCTATCCATCTATAGAAACTTCGTGTACTAGATTACTTTCTTTCATCCATCTAACCCTCCTCACCTAACTTTTGTAAGGTCAAGGACAGGCCCTGTAATTTCTGGCACCGAGTGACACCCTTCCTCTTTGTTATAACCGAAATATAGCGAAGCTTCTCTCCATAATAAGTCAGATCACACATCCCATCCGTCATATTCCGCCTACCCCCCCCCCCCCCGCAGCGCCCTACATCACACTGCACTCCTACAATATTTCACGAAACTAGCCTTCGACTTCCCTCGTTAACCTTCTACTCGAAAGTCGGATAAGCCTTAAATTGTTGATAGTCAGGAAATGCTCTGAGGCATCATCATCATCATCAGGACTCGCTGCGCCCGAAAGGTGGTAAGTGGACGCAGCTCTACCCACTTTACCCCGGCGAGTGCCACCAATGCCGCCTTTGGTGGACTGCCCCGGATCTAATGAGCAAACAGGGCACCTCGACGGCTAGTCAGTCCCCCAAGGGACCAACGCTACCTCCACAGAGGGGTTGTCCCGTACCACAGAACAACCCCTCCCAACGTCCGTCCTCGCCCCTTGCCCCCTGCTCTTTTGTCCCCTCTTCTTATAAGAAGGGTACAAAGAACCCCTCCGCTCAATTAGCTTCGCCCAAGGTGCAGCGGCTCACCCTAGGCTACTGAGCTCCACCGCCACGTCAAGGCCTGAACCATGGTGGGGTTGTTCTACTAGTATGAAAACTCCTGCTCATATCATAATATTGTAGTAAAAAATGCTTTGTCGTAGAAAAAATATTACTCGTAAAAATTAACTTCAAGCAACAGTTAGCATTTTTTAACCTTGAAAATGTAACCATAATAATTTGTAACCGTTGCCTGCAGCTTCGCCCGCGATACTCAACTCCTATAAGTCACAGCGTGATGTTATATAGCCTATATATAGCCTTCCTCGATAAATGGGCTATCTAACACTGAAAGAATTTTTCAAATCGGACCAGTAGTTCCTGAGATTAGCGCGTTCAAACAAACAAACAAACTCTTCAGCTTTATAATATTAGTAGGTATAGATTCTTAGACCAATTAGAAAGAGATTTTTTACAAATAAACTAATGACCATCAAATAATTTAAAATATCAATAGATATCTATGAAACGACCAGCGTACATATTATTTATTAATTAGGTAATGGTAGAGCTCGTAATTGTCTTATCAATAATGAATATGGTCAAAAGCCGTACAACAACAGTAGGTAATAACTAATAGTGATTATAATCTACTATATATCTACGAAAATGAAATAAGAATTTGTTTTTAACTACAATATAATATAATATAAAAACATAATATAGGTACAGTCGAACATAGAACCACGTCTATTGTATGGAAGCCACCCTAAATATTGATTTTATTCTCAATTTAGTATCTGTTGTTATAGCAGCAACAGAATAACATCATGTGTGAAAATTTCAACAGTCGGAAGTGAAAATTCGATGAGCGAATGAGACGCCGCCGACGAGGCATCCTCCCACATGCGACGAACGGGGGTGCGTAGGAGGTGCTACTTAATGCACCCCCAGTGACGCTCCTATGCTAATGTCGGGCTCAGGATGAGAATCTGGACCCAGTATGGCACGACGTCGCGGGGACTGCTTAGTGGCGGCCGGGCAGTCCCCCTTTACGAGTAGTTTGGCCTTCGCAAGGACCAGCCTGTCGCAGAGGTGATCCTGTT
This sequence comes from Helleia helle, assembly GCA_963853865.1. Lineage (NCBI taxonomy): Eukaryota > Metazoa > Arthropoda > Insecta > Lepidoptera > Lycaenidae > Helleia > Helleia helle. The sequence goes on from OY971420.1 coordinate 18,294,113, forward strand.
GCCTGCAGATTCGGGAAGGAGCTGAAGGCGCCCGCAGTGGTTTTAGTTTGGATAGGGCACTCCCAGGTGCGAGTCCCACACAATTCAGGAGTCTATCCGTGGATGCTCTCTCAATACGAATGTTATCTTCAGTCGTCGCCGTAGAAGGATGACGGCCGTCGGTCTACGTTTAAACTTACTAAACCAGTTGTAAACAGTGGCGCACGAAATAGGGCTTCCTCGTGAAAGGCCAACCAAATTTTTTTTTTTTTTTTTTTTGTTGCCGCTGGGGAATGCTCTTATGCATACCGCCGGGCCCGGGGGAGCCCGGGGGTTATGTAGGACTCTCTGCGCCCGAAGAGATGGTGATGGTAATTGGACGCAGACACTACCCACTAAACCCCAGCGGTGTTCTCCTCGTCGTACTGGCCCGGCGCGGGAACTTTTGTATGGTCCGCACCGGCGACGTTGTGCCTGAAGGCACTCTCCTCTGAAGGCAGGGGGTGGAGTCCCCTCCTCCTACTCCGCTTAAGGCACCCTGAACACTTAAGGGTGCCTTATAGCTCGGACCGTACGCGCGCGCGGCATATCCCCCGATCGACCGCGCACAGGTCCCTCAAGGCGGTGCGACCGCCTGTCCCCACCGCGCTCTCCTGCGAGAAAGGGCGCCAGTTCGCTCCCTCTCCCGCTCTGCCTCCTCCTTCTGCAGCATCACGACCTCGCAGAAGGAGAGGACCGCCTCCCATGCACTCTCACTGGCGATCATCGCGTGGATGACCGCAGGGAGTGAAAGGTCGGCGCCAACCTCGGCAACGAGGTCCGCCCTTTCTACCGTCCACGCAGGGCACTCCGCCAGGGTGTGGTCAGCAGTGTCCTCCTCACAGCTGCAGTGATGACACCCTGGCAAGTTCTCCGAGCCTGCCATTGCACAGATACCTCCCGAAGCAACCGTGCCCCGTTAGGATCTACGCAAGGTGGAAGGTTATAACGCCGTGCCGCCGGTCAATCCACTGCTCCAAGATTGGACCGACGGCCGCCACAGTGCGGTAACCCGCAGTTGGCTCCTCTAGCCTCTCCTTCCACTGGAGGAACACTTGCCTTCGTATGCGACTCCAACAGGGCTCCTCTTCACCGGAGACCTCCTCGTCGTCTCCACGCCTCCTTCGCCAAGAACGAGCCAGGGCACCTGCCACCAAGTCCCACGCACGCACGCAGCCTCGTATGAGGTAGAGCGGTACGCACGGACGGCCCTAATTACCATTGCTCTCTGCGGTCGCCGCAGAAGAGCCACGTTGTCCCGCGTTAAGGCGGCCGCCCATATCGGTACGCCGTACAGACCCATGGACTGCAAGACGCCCATATACAGGCGGCGGCAGCCAGCGCTGGGTTCACCCACGTTGGGGAGGAGGCGACTTATCGCCCGCGCGGCTCCGAGCAACTTCGGCACTAAACGTCGGAAATGCTCCTGGAAATTCCATCTGCTGTCGAGGATGAGGCCCAAGTACCTCATGTTCGCCTCGACAGAGATGGAAGTTCCTCCCACCATTAGGCTGGATCCGGGTGGAGGGGCTCGCCGTGGCCCGTGAAAGCATATAGCCTCACTCTTCTCCAGGGCCACTTCGAGCCCGAGACGTCGGATCCTAGCCACGACCTGGGCGACTCCGGCTAGCCAATCAAAGCCTATCATAACCTTCTCGTTAACTTAAATGACATCCAAAGTCATAAAATATCATTGCACGAAAAATTCAACGCCACAGACAATTTCCAATTTGAAAAAATATGTGTGAGAATTTTCACAATTTCACAATTTTTTTTATTAAGAATTAGTAATTAAATTGCAAAAATATATATATATAATCCTGTATCCCTTCGCCTTTTTCATAGTGCTGAAACAAACAGTCGATTGTATTATTTTTTAGCTATTACGAGGGCGGCACTGAAAATTTCGGGAATCAAGGAAGTGACACAATATTACTATTTAAAAATGTATTAATTTTTTTCGAAGTATTCTCCGCGAAATTTGACACATTTTTCCATACGATGGAACCAATCATTGAAGCAACCATTCCATTCGGAAGTTGAGGTCTCCAAAATGGACGTTTTGTAGGCGTCCACAGCTTCTTTAGGCGATGAAAATCATTAGGGCTTAGGTCGGGGCTGTTCGGCGGATGGTCTAATAATTCTATGTTTTCTTGCTCTAAAAACTCTTTTGTTCTGTGCGCGGTTGCAGTTCTCTTTACGGAGTTCAGAAACGACCTGTGGCAAACAAATGCTAGCATACCATTCTGCATTAACCGTTCTTTGTCCCTCAAGAGGAATAGTCGCAACATGGCCGGTTTTGGAGACAAACGTGGCCACCATTTTTTTGCAACACTCCGTAAACGAACAATTTTTGTTGGCTTTAACTCATTTTCGAACACCCAAACTCGTGACTGGTTTTTGTTTCGGGTTCGTACGCGTATATCCAGGATTCGTCACCTGATACGATGTTGTATACAGCATTTGAGGATCCTGCGTGGAATCTTTCGAGAGTTCTGACGCACCAAGTAACGCGAGCCGCTTTTTGCTCTTCACAGAGCAAATGCGGTATCCATCGGGAAAACAACTTTTTTACACCTAATTGTTCATGCAAGATTATTTATATTTGACTCATGCCAATGTCTAAAGTTGCCTAAATTTTGCGGTATGTCACATGTCGATCTTCCTCAATCAGCTGCTTGGAAACAGTTTTGCTGTGTTTCGGAGAGAAGGACAGGACAGGCAGTGTAAGCAACACATGAATGAGTTGCCAAGGCTGGTCTCAGGTCAACGTGTTTATTGGGTGACGCTGACCATTTACAATGATGTGATCGGTCTACCCGTTTACCTATCCAAATATAATAAAAAAGATCTTTTTATCAAACAGCTAAGATAATTTTCTGCATAAGTTTCTCCAGGATAGTTAATAACCCACCATGTTTCAAGCCTTGACGTGGTGGTGGGGCTCAGTAGCCGAAGGTGTGCCCAGCACCTTGTACGATGCAAATTGAGCCGAGGGAGCTGCTCTTTGTACACCTTTTATAAGAAGAGGGGACAAAAGTGCAGAGGGACAAGGGGCGAGGATGGGAACCTCACCCCATTGTACTGCGCCGACGTTCTGTGGTGCGGGACAGCATAGCATTTTTCGGCGTAAAGAAAGAAAAGGATAATTAGCTAATAACAATATTTATTTTTATTTCTAGACAAAAAGATAATTTGGTATACCATATAGCTATATATGCAACGACCTACTAATACAACACTCAGGTGTTTTCCATCTTATATACCTATATATATATACCTCTATGGGTATATGAGATGGGAAACACCTGAGTTGTCATGATTGGAATTTAAAAGAAATAAAGAGATTTCCTTTTTGTTATAACTCACCAATAGATGGCGCTACAGAGATAATCTTGTGCCCAGAACGTACTGAACGATCGTCCTTTTAACCGAATGTCTTGTATAAAATATTCTAAACTGTGACTTACAATTTTCTTGTTGTAAATATGAGATTATAAATAAATATGAATAAAAATATTCTAACAATGTCGTAGAAATATATATTATATAAATTAGTGTCTAGATAAAATAAGCGAAGAACTAAAATAGATTCTGAATATGATTGATGATCTGTTATTTATTTAGAATAAAGAAAGTATCAGTAAAGTATAGTAAAGTGAAGTGGGTTGATGATGTGGTTATTTGTGAAAACACCCAGTTCGTTACATACGTTTAATCAGTAAAATAAAAAATATTAACAAACACCATAATAAACTTAAGACTTTAAAATATCATGCGGGAGCGAGAGTAGCAGAGTGAGTGAGTGGGCGAACGAACGACAGAACGAATGAGCGAATCGGGCGTTTCGCCCGTATTAAATCCTATATACTCCCCCTTTTGACTAGGACCGTGCCCTCACAACTAGTCAAACCAAAACTGAGACTAACGTTTACGAGGTCAGCCTCTGCGGCGAGTAGGAGCGACCGGAGTCTCAAGACATTCACCCTCTCTACCGTGATAACGCTTTAAATCCGAGATGTGATACTTCCCTATAGTCTCTTGAGGCTTCTCGGGAAAAGCGACGCTATAAGTAGTGGGACTCGCCTTCTTACTAACCACATAAGGGCCATCACGTCTCGGTGCAAAGTTGGATGTAACGCCTTTAGAAGCATTGCTAAGGACGTGTGACTTCATAAGTACCAGATCACCAACTTCCAGCTCATCATGTTGGCGTCGAAGATCCTTAGCAGCTTTCATAATGTCTTGTTGTTTCTCCATAGCTTCCTTACTTGAGTTGAGAGTGTCAGCAAGTTTCAGCAAGTACGGAGTGATCTGTGTCACGTAGTTTTCTGCCATGATCACAGCACGCCGATCGCTTTGTACCTCCAGTGGTGATCTTAGCTCACGAGCATAAGTTAAATATGCAGGAGTTTGTTGTGTAGACTTAGTCAGCGATGTATTCATGGCGAAACGAATGAAAGGAAGAGCTTCTGGCCATTCGTTATGATGATCCTGCACAAGGATCGCCAGCTGCGTCTTTAAATCGCGATTTTTCCTCTCTACAGGATTAGCCTCGGGATGGTACAACGGAATGAGATTTTGCTTCACGTTCAGAGTAAACATTGCCTTCTGCATCATGTCTGCGACAAACTGCACTCCGTTGTCGGAAATGATACGCCGAGGGAACCCGTAACGTAAGAAGATTTAGTTTAGATTTAGAATTAGTGTTTTGGCACATATTTCAGCAGTGGCTTCGACGAGAGAGAATAGTTCCACCCATTTGCTTGCGGTGTCCTCTACGATTAGCACCCATCTCTCTCCATTGGCACCCTTCGGAAGCGGTCCAAATAAATCGACAGCCAAAACTTCAAATCTTTGGGCTGGGACGGGAGTTTGCAGCAATCCCGTAGGTTTCACATTAGATGGCTTAAGCCTGTGGCAATCGATGCATGTTTTCAGGTAGTCAGCAACATAACGACGCATGCCAGGGAAGTAGAACCTTCTCGAAATACGATGCAGAGTTCTGTCCACATCTGTCATCATTCTGTCAGCATCATGGCATTCTATCATGACTTGTTTTCTTCTTTTTTCTGGTATAACAAGTTGCGGCTCTTCAGTGTCAACATTCGTATAGCGGTACAGGACTCCTTTACACATATGGTAACCTCTTTCAGACCACCTGTTATTCTCTAATTCATCTTTCCCTTCTAGACCATTTATGATCTTCGCTACTTCTGGATCGGCGAGCTGATCGTCACGCAGAGCAGTGGCTTCCCATCGCGGCGTTTCGATGATCACAGTACAGACTCCGCAAGAATCACGAGCTACTTCTTCGCACGGAGGGCGACTTAGGGAATCAGCAATAACGTTAGCTTTTCCAGGTGTATAATTTACTTGAAGATCAAAAGATTGGAGCTTCATCGCCCAGCGGACCAGTCTTCCAGTTGGCGACTTCAAGGTGAGTAACCATTTTAGAGGTTGATGGTCACTTTCACGTTCACGTAACTATTACCGATCCAAATGTCGTTGAAGTTCAGAAATCGTCCTATTCAAAAAAAGTCATAAATGTGTTACTTCAATAGGACGTAAACTCAATAGGATCGAAACTCAGCGAACCGTCAACGACAAATGAATATTGTGGTAGAATTTATCGAGTAATATTGCCAGCACGATTCTTACAAAAAATTATAAAATAATTTGCATAATTACTCGCGAAAGTATGATGATTTTGGTTCATATTGATATCTTTTCTGCAATTCTATCCCAATCTATGACTAATGCATGAGTTAGATCATAAGAAACATCGCTTTTGTGTTAAAAAAATATTGAATCTCAAGTATTGATATTTTGACGTTGACGTAACGACTTCGAAATTGAGTTTGGAATCGAATTTACACAGTTCAACATAAATAAGTTTTTAGTGTTCGATTGCGTTGCTTAAAGTGCTTTTTATTAAAATTATAGCACGATTGGCACTTATTTTTGGGTAACTCCAATAGGATAGATCTAAGACAAAGGCGAAATCTAAGAAGAATGGCGCGTTATATATGCCAATAATGCGTTCACCATGAGTGATGTTGAGTTTAAGAGATATAATCGCCTCAGCAAGTAGCTTTGAAGTTATTTATAGCGATTTCGATTTGTATCTACTATCTAGTATCTTACGAGATAAAAGGTACTTATGTCAATAGAAATATCTATAATCTAACCTCTTCTATAGGTAGTTCATCTTTTCTCTTTATTTACGGCCTATGTAATTGTAGGATACATAAAAAATATTATATCTCAAATTATTTTATTATTGATTGGTTCTACATTGTTCTTCATATTATGTGATACCTATCTATTAATATAAATCAAATAAGTGCTAATTATAATAATCTATTTGACTTATTGAGTTAGGTACATATTATACATATTATACATATTTACATTAATTTCAGATTTTATGAAAACTTCCAAATAACATCCGTAGTAAGTGCTATTGATGGTACTCATATGGCTATCATACATCCAACCCAAAATGAGAGGTTTTATAACAGAAAAGGATTTCACTTAGGAAATGTTTTAATTGTGAGTTGACTCTTAGATTCTGTAATTGTATAATTTAGTTTTAATAATGCCTTTTCTTTTTTTAGTAATACCTTTAAATTGTATATATTATAATATTGATACAATATATTATACAATTTAAACAAATTAATTATATATATACCTATTAATAGGTATTTCATTTAGTAATACCTTTAAATTGGCAAATAACATAAACATTATATAGGAATCTTAAAATGTGGTCTTTCCTTTTTAAATTTTGGGGAACTTGTTTATTTACTTGTTAAGTCTAAGTTAAAATCATAAGAAAGTGATCATTTGTTTCATACATTAATATTATATTGCAATAATTATATTATGTTTTAGGAGACACGGGCTATGCCCAAAGATCTATTATGATGACACCTATTTGGATGCTCCCACTGGCTCACCTGAAGAACACTACACCAAGTTTCATTGCGTGGCACGCAATACAGTAAAGCATACTATGGGTGTTCTGAAGAATAGGTGGTTATGTCTCCTAGGCCACAGGGTCCTTCACTATGATCCGGACACAGTTGTTAGAATTATAAACGCTTGTTGTGTTTTACACAACATAATAATAATAATAATAATAATAAACTTTATTGCACACATACATATTAATTTACACAATAATTAAAGAAAAAGTAAATAAGCACAATTGGCGGCCTTATCGCTTTAGAGCGATTTCTTCCAGGCAACCAGCACAGGCAGGAAATGCATTTTTTAGGTTTTTCTCCTGTGTGCACGAACTAAAATTAAATCAACACAGAAAATATATACTAATATTCTAACACAAACAATAATAGATAAAAATTAAGCCAATAATAACAAATCGATATTAACTACCTAGTTAGTATAACGAAAATAAGAAGAAGAAGAAACAGAAAAAAAAGAAGAAGTAGAACACTAATTAGGTTTTATGCTTCAACATATGTAATGAAGCAAGCTTTAGTCAGAATGACAGTGAGGATACCATACCACCTTATTCAGTAGAGGAAAACAGCACCCAGGAAACAAGTAGGCAGGAGCTTCCAGAGTTAGTGTGTGTGAGCTATGGACTGCGAAGTGTTTTTAATGTTTTCATTAAACTCTTGTTAAACTATTATTTGTTTTTATTTGCCTATCTATATTTTTGGCCATTGATTGATATAATAAATATTACAATCACAGTATTTATAAAAATAAGAACTAAAATACTTAACAATAAGCCTTTTGTTCTCTTTTAACCTAAGGTAATATTTAAATGTAACACAGTTTATATTTCCCTGTCTATATTTTTGGTCATTGATTGACTCAGATGAAGTAAAAAAAGGTAGATGACGCACGGCCTTTGCTAATACTGAAGCCACAAAACTAAGCTCCTTCATGTAAATACACGCGCTCACGCACACAGATACACCAAAACTAAGCTCATTTTTGTTAGTATCTTACGAGTCGTCGTGCAGTAAGTTTGCCAAAAAAATACCGTTCTGTGTAATTAAATGGTGTAAAAACAATACAAAAGTGACCAAAGAGTCTAAAGAAATATCGTTTCACACATAAATAAACACAAGACTATATTCTTTTAAGATATTTTAACACTATTTTGAGGTTAATCAACATAAATAATATTATTGCCCCGAAATGACGTATCGGAAGAGTGTTGCCAGAAGTTAGTATTTCTAATAGCCCAATAGTGGGTAAGTCAATTGCAGGCAAAGCCATAGCAAAATAATTAAGTACAGAGGTGACATAATTATTATTTTATTATTTGATCGCTAAATGACTGAATCGAAATGACCTCGTATAACCTATGTTGTATCTTTTTTGGGACTCACGTACCCACAGCAGGACTATGTATTTAATTATTTATAAATTCAAAGATTTACCATTTAATAAATTAAAAAAAATGTAACAGTGTGGCTTGCAGAGAAATGTTTTTATAATTTAAATGTTTTTTTTTAATGGAAAACGACATATTATGTATTTAATTTAAATTGTGTATTTATAAAATGTGACTTTCTAATTACTATTATAATCAATTATTTTGAAACTGTTATTCTCTGACAATGATTTTAAGGACATGTTGTATTTATCAAGTTTATTTAATTGTAACTATTTATTCCTGTTAATTTATATTAATTGTTTATTTATGTAAAGTTTTATTTTCACACACTATGTTATGGTAGAATGTATAGAACTTGTTTTTTTTTTTTTAATATCACCTATGTATTTACTACATTCATGGGAATAAATAAATAAATAAAACAATTGTGTCAATAAGATATCTATTGAGACAGTTTATAAAGTGATCCTACACGCCTCCTACATATTCGTAATATTATTGTATTTTATAAAAATATTCACTGTCGCATTCACTTATTACCTATTTTTATTAATATACAATTTTAAGGGATATTTTAAAAAATGGCAACCCTTTATTCACTCACACATACTTAAAAAAGTGGCTTCACTTTCTTGTTCCAAGTGCGCTATCTACCTTTTTTTACTTCATCTGAGTTGATTGATATAATCTATATTACAATCACAGTATTTATAAAAAAAGTACTAAAATACTTAACAATTAATCTTTTATTATCTTTTAACCCAAGGTAGCAATATTTAAATAAATCACAGTATTTTGTAAACAAATTAAGCCTATCTTTATGAGTAAAATATGCACTTAATTTTCAATAAACACCAAGATGACCAATCCCCTCTTCCTATAAGAGCAGCCCCTTCGGTTCACTTGGCTTTGCCCAAGGATCACTGCTACTGGGCCTCACCGCAACGACAAGGCTTGAACCATAGTGGGGACCTATAGGTATCTTAAACAAGTTAAAACTTTAACGAAGAAAGCTCTATCTGTTCAAGATAAGGTAGACTTTATCTTGAACAGATAGAGCATCTCTCCTTTGCTGTCTTGGTATCAATGGAACAAGATCCTCAATAAGGCTATACACCAATTACTTGGTAAGTCTATAACTTTTAATGAACTGCGTGTACCTACGTCATGGTCACAAAGGCATTATATTCATGTTATTTCGGCGTTGACGCTCTCCTAATCGGTCTTCCCTATCAGCATAATCAAAGCTATCAGCATCAGCATCATCTAAAAGAAGCCAGTAGCCCGATTTAAGTACGTAACTGTTACCGATCCAAATGTCGTTGAAGTTCAGAAATCGTCCTATTGAAAACAAGTCATAAATTCGTATTCACGTGTTACTTTAATAGGACGTAAACTCAATAGGATCGAAACTCAGCGAAACGTCAACGACAAATGAATATTGTGGTAGAATTTATCGCGTAATATTGCCAGCACGATTGTTATAAAAAATTATAAAATAATTTGCATAAGTACTCACGAAAGTATTATGATTTTGGTTCATATTGATATCTTTTCTGCAATTCTAGCCCAATCTATGACTAATACATGAGTTAGATTATAAGAAACATCGCTTTTGTGTTAAAAAAATATTGAAAATATTGATATTCTGACGTTGACGTATCGACTTCGAAATTGAGTTCGGGATCGAATTTACACAGTTCAACAAAACACACACTTTATACTTAAAAAAGTTTTTACTTTTTAGTGTTCAATTGCTTTCCTTAAAGTGTTTTTATTAAAATTATGGCACGATTGGCACTTATTTTTAGGTATAATAAAGAACTCCAATAGGATAGATCTAAGACAAAGGCGAAATCTAAGAAGAATGGCGCGTTATATGCCAATAATGCGTTCACCATGAGTGATGAATGATGATTAGTTTAAGAGATATTATCGCCTCAGCAAGGAGCTTTGAAGTTATTCATAGCGATTTGGATTTGTATAGTATCTACGCGTTATAAGGTATGTCAATAGAAATATCTATATTCTAACCTCTTCTATAGTTCATCTCTTCTCTTTATTTACGGCCTATGTAATTGTAGGATACATAAAAAATATTATATCTCAAATTATTTTATTATTGATTGGTTCTACATTGTTCTTCATATTATGTGATACCTATCTATTAATATAAATCAAATAAGTGCTAATTATAATATGTAATCTATTTGACTTATTGAGTTACATATGTACATATTTACATTAATTTCAGATTTTATGAAAACTTCCAAATAACATCCGTAGTAAGTGCTATTGATGGTACTCATATGGCTATCATAAGTCCAGCCCAAAATGAGAGGTTTTATAATAGAAAAGGATTTTACTTAGGAAATGTTTTAATTGTGAGTTGACTCTTGGATTCTGTAATTGTATAATTTAGTTTTAATAATGCCTTTTCTTATATTAGTAATACCTTTAAATTGTATATATTATAATATTGATATATTATACAATTTAAACAAATTAATTATAATATATATTAATAGGTATATTCTTTTAGTAATACCTTTAAATTGGCAAATAACATAAACATTATAAAGGAATCTTAAAATGTCTTTCCTTTTTAAATTTTGGGGAACTTGTTTATTTACTTGTTAAGTCTAAGTTAAAATCATAAGAAAGTGATCATTTGTTTTATACATTAATATTATATTGCAATAATTATATGTTTTAGGAGACTTGGGCTATGCCCAAAGATCTATTATGATGACACCTATTTGGATGCTCCCACTGGCTCACCTGAAGAACACTACACCAAGTTTCATTGCGTGGCACGCAATACAGTAAAGCATACAATGGGTGTTTTGAAGAATAGGTGGCGATTTCTCCTAGGCCACAGGGTCCTTCACTATGATCCGGACACAGTTGTTAGAATTATAAACGCTTGTTGTGTTTTACACAACATTTGTAATGAAGCAAGCTTTAGTCATCTACAGGATACCATACCAACTACTTCAGTAGAGGAAAACAGCACCCAGGAAACAAGTAGGCAGGAGCTTCCAAAGTTAGTGTGCGTGAGCTATGGGCTGCGAAGTGTTTTTAATGTTTTTATTAAACTATTGTTAAACTATTATTTGTTTTTATTTGCCTGTCTATATTTTTGGTCATTAATTGATATATTATAATCAATATTACAATTATTTATAAAAATAAGTACTAAAATACTTAACAATAAGCCTTTTATTCTCTTTCAACATAAGGTAGCAATATTTAAATATATCACCATATTTAGCTTCTAATATTTAAATGTAACAGTTTTTTTCCCTGTCTATATTTTTGGTCATTGATTGATATAATCTATATTACAATCAAAGTATTTATAAAAAAAAGTACTAAAATACTTAACAATAATTAGTCTTTTATTATCTACAAAAACCCGGCGAGTGCCACCAATGCCGCCTTTGGTGAGTTGCCCCATATATAATGAGCAAACAGGGCACCTCAATGGCTAGTCAGTCCCTCAAGGGACCCACGCCACCTCCACAAAGGGCTTATCCCGTACCAAAGAACAACCCCTCACAATATCAGGACAGTACAATGGGGTGAAGTTCCCATCCTCGCCCCTTGTCCCCCTGCTCTTTTGTTCCATCTTCCTATAAGAGCAGCCCCTTCGGTTCACTTGGCTTCGCCCAAGGTGCTAGGTTCACCTTAGGCTACTGGGCCCCACCGCAACAACAAGGCTTGAACCATAGTAAGGATCTATAGGTATCTTAAACAAGTTTAAACTTTAATGAAGAAAGCTATCTGTTCAAGATAAGGTAGACCTTATCTGGAACAGATAGAGCATCTCTCCTTTGCTGTCTTGGTATCAATGGAACAAGATCCTCAATAAGGCTATACACCAATTACTTGGTAAGTCTGTAACTTTTAATGAACTGCGTGTGTGTCATGGTCACAAAAGCATTATATTCATGTTATTTCGGCGTTGACGCTCTTTTAATCGGTCTTCCCTATCAGCAGCATCTAAAAGAAGCCAGGCTAAGCCGAGACTCATTGTAAAAATACGGGAACACGGTCTATCAACCTCCGAGTCAAGGGTCATTCACAGGGTATCACACAAATCTTCAAAGTTTAAGAAAGTCGAGAAAAAGTTAAACAACAACTCCAAATAATTAACTTTACTTCAACTGCTTGTTAACCGTGAATGTTTGACGTTTAATCGTTGACAGCCAATCGAAAAAAAGAGGTGAATACCGCGCAAGCCACGGTTAACGTCCGTCTAACGTACGTAAATATCCCCCTAACGATTCGTCGATAGAACTACAATAGGATCGTTTCTCGATCGTCCTATATTTGTTACGTACATACGAAACGCTGTCAAACCGTGGATGTCGCTACGATATCGTTGAAGTTTTGTTACGTGAATCGGGCTACAGGCTAAGCCGAGACTCATTGTAAAAATACGGGAACACGGTCTATCGTCCTCCGAGTCAAGGGTCATTCACAGGGCATCACACAAATCTTCAAAGTTTAAGAAAGCCGAGAAAAAGTTAAACAACAACTCCAAATAACTAACTTTTCTTCAACTGCTTGTCAACCGTGAATGTTTGACGTTTTATCGTTGACAGCCAATCGAAAAATAAAGGTGATTAACGCGCAAGCCACGGTTGACGTCCGTCTGACGTACGTGAATACACCCTAACGATTCGTCGATAGAACTACAATAGGATCGTTTCTCGATCGTCTTTTAATTGTTACGTGCATACGAAACGCTGTCAAACCGTGGATGTCGCTACGATATCGTTGAAGTTTTGTTACGTGAATCGGGAGGACGAATGGAAGAGCGTAATCTGGCTGAATAAGTATCGGCGATGAGGTAAGAAGCCCCTTCAGTTCGTTGAACGCGTTAACCTGGGCTTCTCCCCACAACCATGACTGATCTTTTCTGGTAAGCATAGTCAGCGGCTGGGCAACTTGAGCGAACCCTGGAACGCACTTCCTAAACCATGAGCACGTCTGTAAGAAGCTTTTCAGATGCTTCACAGAGGTAGGTTCCTTCATCTCGGATATTGCAGTGATCTTATCAGGATCTGGTGATACTCCCTGAGGAGTGATGACGTGTCCCAAATATTTTACACTTTTCCGTGCAAACACATACTTGGGGATCGGTTGGCTCGCAAATTAAATACACGTAAGCGATCAAAAACAGCACGCAAGTCCTCCAAGTGTTGTGAAAAACTGTCGGATATTAGGATCAGATCGTCAATGTACCCTAATATAGTCATACCTTGAAGCGATGACCCAGAGCGAAATCTATCGATTAATCGCTGAAACGTAGCTGGGGCGTTCCGCAATCCAAAAGGCATGCGTTTGAATCTATGGACTCCGAAAGGTGAAACAAACGCCGTTTTATCCTGATCCTCTTCCTTGACCGACACTTGCCACTTCACTGGCGCACCAACTAGAGGCACACGCTCCCACGCCACGTGTTTTCGAAACGCGTCGGCGAAGGTGTTGTGTTCGAACTCGAAAAACTATGTGGATAAGTGGATTTGTGTGAACAATTTTGAAAAATTGACTATTTATGCTAAAATGCCCCGTCGCAAGAGTACACAGCATGAAGACGACTCCACGATGACCTCCGGGATGTCCGAGGACCAGCTATCTTCGTTCCTGTCGGCCGAGGGAGCTGCTCTTTGTACACCTTTTATAAGAAGAGGGGACAAAAGTGCAGAGGGACAAGGGGCGAGGATGGGAACCTCACCCCATTGTACTGCGCCGACGTTCTGTGGTGCGGGACAGCATAGCATTTTTCGGCGTAAAGAAAGAAAAGGATAATTAGCTAATAACAATATTTATTTTTATTTCTAGACAAAAAAAAATTTGGTATACCATATAGCTATATATGCAACGACCTACTAATACAACACTCAGGTGTTTTCCATCTTATATACCTATATATATATATATACCTCTATGGGTATATGAGATGGGAAACACCTGAGTGTTGTCATATGGTTGTCATGATTGGAATTTAAAAGAAATAAAGAGATATCCTTTTTATTATAACTCACCAATAGATGGCGCTACAGAGATAATCTTGTGCCCAGAACGTACTGAACGATCGTCCTTTTAACCGAATGTCTTGTATAAAATATTCTAAACTGTGACTTACAATTTTCTTGTTGTAAATATGAGATTATATGATTATATTATATGAATAAAAATATTCTAACAATTTGTCGTAGAAATATATTATATAATATATTATAAATTAGTGTCTAGATAAAATAAGCGAAGAACGAAAATAGATTCTGAATATGATTGATGATCTGTTATTTATTTAGAATAAAGAAAGTATCAGTAAAGTATAGTAAAGTAAGTACAATTTTGCTCAATAGGCCAAACATGTATGGTTTCTGTTCACAAAATGTTTACTCGTCAAGTTGTAACGGCTGGTATACACAGTGCCAGGTAAAAAAAACTTATCTTCTCAATTATTCTAAAACGATAAATACAATATTATGATAGTATTTACACAATGTAGATGTTAGGTAAACTGACTGCTGAAGAAATTGGATAGAATTTTTATATAAAGCTTATCTGTGAATAAAACTATCTTCTTAAAAATGTTATAAAAAATAACTTGGGGAAAAACAGAATTCCTTTAGTTTTTTTAATAATACCTATTGTCTCACTTACCTAGTTCTATTATAGGCAATCCTGCTAATATTATAAACGCGAAAGTTTATAAGAATGTATGGATGTATGTTTGTTAGGTACCTACTGTTTCACGGAAAAACTACTAAATGTATTTTATTGAAACTTTACAATAACATAGCTTAAACATCAGGATAACATAAAGGCTATAATTTATCCCTGTACTCCCCCGGGAATGGGAAGTCCGGGGATGAAACCACGGGGCGCTACTAGTTTTATAATAAGGGCTTGTTTGCTTATTTATTTGAACTATCTCTACTATCTAGGAACTATCAAGATTAAAAATATATTTGTTTTTATTATATGCATTATAAATTTTGCAGCGAGTGAAACAGCTGGAAGAGATTACACGTATGCACATTAATTGATCATTCTGATAATAAAATAGCGCTTCTTTGGTCAGCATATTAAAGATAAGTCGCCTTTATAACGAGGTCGCACCGGTGTATAGTTAGCTGAATTTTAGAATACCGCATGTACATTCACCACTCACTGTTAATCGCGTGTCAGTCGTGTTTAAAACAACAACGCGCGAAGTTTATTTTTTTATTTTAATTAAGAATAAACAAATATTCGTGTCCCAGGTTCTAAGTGATTTTTTATTAACTTAAGAAAAAACGTAAGTACTTAATTATATTTTATTTTGTCATTTACACAGGCATTTTGTTGAGTAAGTTAAGGTATTTTTTCACGTGAACGTAAGGTTAATAAGGTATTATAGGTATACCAATATTTTGTACACGTCTTAAATAATAATTGCGGGTCAAACGCGTATAATTAGATATTTACAATATCAACTGTACTTATATGAGTTAAAATTAATATAATATATTAAAAGTATACTTTGTCATTGACGTCCGTTGATAGCCAAGAAAAAGCCACGGTTAAAATGTTTTCTCTTTTCACGTACACCTGTCCTTGGTTCTGTATGCAAATTCTAATTTCTGCCGCGCGTTTTCCCGATATCATTGTAAAACAAAAGAGTCAAATGCTCTTATATTACCAAAATATGAACCTCCGAAGCTACTTTGTAGAAGTCCTATCGTTCCTTATAAAGGCCAACGAAAGTCCATAAGAGTCAACATAGATGTAGGTATATAACATCTTTATAGATCTAGATACGAAAAGGCTTGCTTAGAACCATAGATGGAACTGTGTATGATTTTCTTGCTAAACTGTTTAAAAAAATCTTTAAAAAGCTATAATACATAAATTAATTGCAACATATTAATGAAAACAACATGCCGAGAATTAATATTTACGGCCTAACACTAAAATAAATAAAGTCGCTTTTTATCTACCCTACAGACATTTTTGTAATATAAAAAAATAATAGTTCAGGCTGATACATTTTTAACCAGTGGGAAGATGATATACGTACAGTGGCCGGTCCGTTGTGGTGTGAGTGGCGAGGGATCTATCATCTGCGCGTTCTTTGAGGGAGGCCTATGTTCAGCAGTGGATGGATAGAGGCTGATGATGATGATGATATGTTTTTATAAATCATTACAAAGACTCCATGTTTTGAGAATGTCGAGTAAATTATGCATGCAAGATTTAAAAGGTAATTCCGACTCCTCGAATGGCGTTATGTGGAATTCATATTCGTCTTAAACGAATTCTTGTTATGACAAATTTAAGAAAATAAAAATATTGAATGTAAATGTAACTTTATACAGCTTAACGCCAAGGATTTGTAATACGAGAGTTCCTGTTAGTCAGACATGCCCTTCCCCATATTTAATTTCTTTTTTTTTTAACTAGAAAATAAGTGTTTGGTTACACGTATAGGCTTATCCTATTAAACTCGACAAATATTTAGATAAGATATATTTTAGACACTTATCAAACTCTCTTTCAAGGAATAGCGTATTTTTTATTTACTTCCTTTACTTCAACGAACTGAACTGAAGTTCAGTACATTTTCTGACTATTTAGAACTACTATATACTAGACTATATATTATAGTAAGAATAAAAAATATAGTAGGACGAAACCTGTCCTTCCTTTTCCAATGGGTTTCATTCTACTATAATTTTGTTCCAATTTTTGCCATTTTCAAAGGCTTCGGCACTGGTCTAATCTGGGAATACTGATTTCAGAAATTTCGCATGAATCGCAGTTTTCAGCAAAATGTTAGAACAATTGCAAATGGAAGTTGCAAACCCTTACAGCAATTAATTTAATCTTTTGTATGCATGGTACGCAAAGGTATGCAAAATTAATTATGTATGAAACGAACGCAGTGTAAAACATTTTTTAGGATTAATTTTGCTCTAAAGTTTGTGCATAATTTAGTTTTTCTATGTATTTGAAAAGGTGTTATAAAAGCTGACTTCTAAATTAAAAATTAAAAAGTAATAAAATAATCGCGTCTCCTTAGGTTTTGTGCCTACTGCCTACAACTTATAATTAACTTGTTCTTCTACTATATATATCTTTATATATATATTTCTTGTGTGCGTGTGTATGTCACTGAACTCCTCCTAGACGGCTGAAACGAGTTTGATGAATTTTTTTGTGTGAGTTCAAGGGGATTCGAGGATGGTTTAGATTCACAAAACAAATGTACAGGACAACGTCTGTCGGTGCCACTAGTATATAATATATATATTATATAATAATATAACCTTTGCATTTTCCACGTCATTATTGCACAAAAGCTAAGGAGACGCGATTATTTTATTACTTTTTAGTTATTTTTTTTATATTGTTTTCTAATGTTTACGCGAATTTCACTCATTATAATGAAACACTTTTTTTTACGGATTTTATCGCGGTTTATTAAGATTTTTACAAGCCCGACGTTTCGGATACTTTACAGCAACCATGGTCACGGGAGGACTGAAACGTCGGGCTTGTAAAAATCTTAATAAACCGCGATAAAATCCGTAAAAAAAAAGTGTTTCATTATTTTTTTTATATTCACGTAGGTACTAAATAGTAGGTAAAAAATACTGTTTTCAAAATTCGATATATTAACTGATTTTATATTTAAATTAAGTTTACTAACTTTTTTATCTGAAACTTTTTTTTTTTTATCATCAATAATTTTCAATTTATCACTTCCGAAAGAATGGATATTATGATGATCTTGAAATACTATGGCGCTTCCAAAGCTGTAGGTATAGTGTGTACCTACGGTTGTTTTTTGTTCATTTTACAACGACAAGTAATAAAATTACATGATTTTGGCATATTATTTATCCATACGAAGTTAGCCCAATAAAAGCCGTAAATCGTCGAGGTTCCCCTCGACTGTATATAGTCTCCATCATCACACGTAATGGCGCTTATAACCCATATGGGTGCAAAGTTCTCATCAATTCAAAATTAATTAAGTTCAAACCCCAGGTAGTTACTGTAAACTGTTGAGGACCCTTAACTGTCCTTCGTCTTCATCATCAGACCCCTAATGACAGTCACAATCTATCTAGGTGTAAAGTTCTCATCATTACAAACTAATCAAGCCCTAACACAAGGTCACTGAAGTAAATCGTTGAGGAGTTCCCTCGACTATCTTTCGGCTCCAGCATCAAATCGACTCTAGACCTTCATTAAAGTGTAGTCCTTCAAAAGAGTCGCCCCTACGATTTTCGAAAGTTTAAGGACTAATGAAAATGCAATTATTTGGCAATATTGTTACAAGTGGATTTGCGATTGATTTACGAACTTGAAAAAATACCTGTTTTCTGTAAAGTCGGTTTACGAACAATAATTTCACGTGATAACGTCATAATTCGTCAAAAGCCGAACGCTGAGGCCGATCGTGCCTCTCTTTCGACCGTTCCGCGCTCTCGCTTGCACGCTCGGCTCAGGCGGAACGCGATAATGAGTCATGCATTTTCGTGCGTGTAGACTGCAGTCGGCGTTCATCGGCGTTAAATTACGTCAAAAACTAAGTATCACCAATACCGAAGATATTAAAAAAACAATGAAAGTTAAAAAAATATAAAAGAAACATGCAACTAATATTTCAACTAAGAAAAAAATAATAATTTAGGATTAAATATTAAAATAACCTGTTTCGTTTGTGTTCAATAGGACCACTATAGAAACATTTGAACGACCTTCGTTGAGTTTTAATATTTAATCCTCTGCAGGATATAGATACAGTTCGGATTGTCAAGTATTTAGAAACGTACTGTTACGTTTTTAACATTATGTTATAAGGAGGCAACCGAGCAGTTGGAGCCTTATGAATCACCATAACCGACGCCCATAGACATTCTCACAATCATAAGTTATGCAAATGCGTTGCCCTACTTTTCCTTATCCCCCTCAATGGGCCACAGGAAACTCACAAACCACACGAAACGCGACAGCATAGCTGTCCCTTGACGCCGGTGTTTATGTGAGCGAGAGGTACCACCCCGGTCGTGCCGGCCCAATTCGGATGCAAAGCAGCATGGCATACGTTATATATACGTAATCCAATTATTTATATCTATCCGCATTTGCCATCTATGAACGCGGAAGGAAATATACTAGCAACAATTATGCCCGTTTTTTAATTGGAATAAATGCATACTAATAGGTCTTTACCTATGAAATTGCCGTTCTGCAGTACTGGCCATTTCAAATCAAAATAATTTTTGTTAGGCTAAGAATTCTAATTTCAAATTAATTTTATTTTAAAAACATGGAATTCTTTTTCAAAAAGTAGTCATTTGTTTATTGATTAGTGTTACATTTTCATCGCATTTCAATCTTTTTCGTCATCATGGATACGTTAAAAATTCGAGTAATTATGGAATATGAGTACCGTCGTGGCAGCAACGCGGCACAAGCGGCACGCAACATCAATGACGTTTACGGAGCTAACACTACAAACCAACGCACCACCTGTTATTGGTTTGCTCGCTTCCGTTCTGGAAATTTCATGCCTTTAAAGAATTAGTTGGCTCCGTCCAGCTGATTTCTGTAAGAAGGGCATCAATAAACTGCCACTGCGTTGGCAAAGATGCATTGATTGCATTACTCTTAATACAAATAAAAAATACATGAAAAAAAATAGTTTAAATTTTTTCATACAAAACGGCAATTTCATAGGTAAAGACCTAATATTAATTTGATACATAAATTATGACATTGTAATAATCGTGACTCGTGAGTCACGTGACAGACGTCAGTGGTAGGACATTAGTTTCGGCGACCTAGATGGTTACTTAATTATTTTGCAGTCATTGCTCTTTACGATATAAGAAGATCTAAAAAAAGTGTAGTGTTTCCTAGGTTATCTAATTGGGTTTGCTAGTGTAACACTTTCTTCGCACAAAAAAGAATTGACTAAAAAAAGAATAGCTGATCAAATATATGATAAACTAGCTGTTGCCTGCAGCTTCGTCTCATTACTCAACTCCTATGTATCACAGCGTGATGTTATATAGCCTTCCTCGATAAATGAGCTGTCTAACACTGAAAGAATTTTTCAAATCGGACCAGTAGTTCCTGAGATTAGCGCGTTCAAACAAACAAACAAACTTCAGCTTTATAATATTAGTATAGATATGCACAATTATAAACATATACAACACTTTTAGATATCACTTTATTTGTTTATTTACTTTATTTCCAACAAACTTACAAGGTTCTCCGTTTTATGCGCGACCGCCTTAAGGTCTGTCTATCCATAAAGAAACACCATCTTGTTACGTCAAACTCTCGCTAAAGGGATTTTCCCTCCATTCGCCCACGCGTTTTACTTCGTCTCGAGGCGAATAAACAGTTGTCCAGTCGCCGTTACGCCTATATTAAACTTGCTTTTCCCTCCATTCGCCCATACAACCTTCCCTCAAAAATACTTTAAATACGCTCAAATGTCTACTAATGAGCATAAAAATGTCTGTACAGTTAATATAATTTTTCCTTTGAAATCCAACTTGGATCAAAACATAACTTTATACACCTGTTCAAAGCTAATAAATTATATAGACATAACGTTATTAACCCTAGATAAACAAATAATAAACATACTAATAGTTATCTTATTAATAACATAACTGGTATATACCAGTAATAGTTTATAGAACAGAATCTATTATGATTATTTATGATAATTATTATTGATAAGATTTTATTTTTACTCCATATACAAACATGTTATATTAGTTACATAATGTGTTTAAAAAGGTACCTACCTAGGTATTAAGACGCCTTTATTCTTCAAAATTTTAGTATTTATGCAGGTACTTTTTTGCTACTTGTTATGTTTCTTACCTATATCTTAATCTCTTAATCAATAAGTTTATTTTTTATAGAATAGGAGGGCAAACGAGCGATCTGTCAAGATAGCACGCTGTAGATCCCTTTAAAAAAAACACTTTATTACTGCTGAAAACTAATTTAATCACACTGCATTTCATCATCATCATCCTCTATCTGTCCACTGCTGAACATAGGCCTCCCTCAATGAACGCCAAGAGGCCGATCCCTTGCCACTCGCATCCAATACGGACCGGCCACCGCACGGAGATCGTCTTCCCACGTCGTCAATGGTAGGTAGGCGAAGTGTTGGTCGGTCAATCACACAAATAATGCTAAACATAGCATATTCCAGGAACAATAATCGTTCATAACAGATCGAAGCCTTTTGGCGACTATTCATTCACACATTCAGCACAACCAGAGATTATACAGATGCGTTGCCATCCTTTTCCCTATCCCCCTAATGGGCCAACGGAAACTCACAAACCGCACGAAACGCGACAGCACAGCTGTCACTTTACGCCGGTATTATGTTAGCGAGAGGTAGGTACCACCCCGGTCGTGCCGGTCCAAATCGGCTGCAAAGCAGCATGGGACCTCCTAACAAAAAGCCATCATCACGTGGTATTTCCAGGAAGTCACCCATCCAAGTACTAACGCGTCCGACATTGCTTGACTTCAGGTGACTTCAGTGATCGGACGAGAACCACTTCCGAGAATCCAAAGAAGAAAATTAAGGAAAATTAAGGGCGCGCGCACACAGTCTTGGAATCCTTTTGGGCACGGAACCCTAAAATATCAGACCTATTTATAGTTTTCAGTTATAGAAGTTAGACTTATAGAAGTCTAAACAGATGATGATGACTATAAAGAGAAGAACTCCTCAAAATGAGAATAAAATGATTATAGTTTTTATTTTTAATTAACTTTATTGTAACATTTGATCATCTGGTACTTTTGTTTTCAAGGTCTTCTTATAACCGGTAACATTTTTTATTCTATTATGAACTCTTTCCGACACCGATTTGAAAACATTTCGAGGTGGTGGTTTTAAGCCCTGAAATTAATTAAGGTTATGTTAATTAATTATATATAAAATCCATTTTTACCATGCTTTTATTAACTCACTTTGAGCTGTCTTTGTTCGGGTGGAATTTTGCAGTTGATTTTTAACTAACTTCCTTATGAGCTAGAAGACTTGAAATTTTTACCATAACTTTGAAGTAGATGACAATGTATGAAATATAAAAAAAAGATAATAACCTATTCAATTATCTTAAATATATTATAAAAATTAATAAATAAAATAAATAAATAAATATTATTTTGTAGTTTTACGAGGTAGTGCCATGCCGAATTGGGCCGGCACGACCAGGGTGCTGCTACCTCTCGTTCACATAACACCAGCGTCAAGTGACACCAATGCTGTCGCGTTTCGTGCTGTTTGTGAGTTGAGAAAATAAAAAGGATTTACACTTTTTGGTATTTGGTTAGATACTTTTTCTATCTCTATTTTTAACCGACTTCAAAAAGGAGGCGGTTCTCAATTCAACGGATTTTTTTTATGTATGTTCCCCGATTACTCGAAGATGGCTAGACCGATTTGAAAAATTGTTTTTTTGTTTGAAAGCTGGCGTTTTCTATTTGGTCCCATATTAATTTTATTAAGATCTGACAAATCGTTTTTTAGTTATTCCCAATAATGCCTATTTGGTTGGTTTTCTGTACCTCGATGATATTGTGATACTTTTATTACTTGTCAATGTAACAATTGTATAGGATACTTTGGCAGCACACCATAATATGTCGCGGTCAGCGTAATCATCGTCACCATCATCATTATCATCACCATCATCGTCATCATCATCATCCTTTATCCGTCCACTGCTGAACATAGGCCTCCTTCAATCACTAAAAATTAAGAAATAATATTTTTTTACAAAAAATTAAAACTGACTTCAAAAATACAATACCAAAAAGTAATAAAATAATTGTTTCTTTAATTTTTGTGCTTACAACTACGACAGCAACAAATACGACACCGTCTCCAAAAGTAACTATAATGACGTGGTAAACACAAAGTTTGTACATTAGTAGAAGATTAAGTTGATTATAAGTTGTAAGCACAAAATTAAAGAAACAATTAATTTATTACTTTTTAGTATTGTATTTTTGAAGTCGGTTTTAATTTTTTGTTAATTTTTTTTATTATTATTATTTACTAGCTGTTGCCCGTAACTTCGCCCGCGTTAAGTTAGACTTACCTGTTACCTAGATGTACCTTGATTGATTATCCATTATCATCAATCCAGGTACATCTAGGTACAGTGGAGTGGATTTTGGCAATAAAAAAATTAGTAAAAAATTAATTAAATTCTTGATTTTTAGATTCTTTAATAAAAAGTAAAATATCATGTTTTTTATTTTTTTTACGCAACGCAATTTTTTAAGAAACGAATTTGTTTAAAATCATTACAATCATTTTTAAAACTCATTCAAACTCTCTCAAAAAATCTTATTCATAATGTATTCGTTTATAATAATTATTTAAACAATGCAAGTATTTTTTTTAATTTAGTAAAAGTATTTTGTAGCTTTTAGCCATAAAAACAAAATAATAAAAAATACATTCGTGATTTTTTAGATTGTTAATAAAAAAGAAAAAAAGTTTTTTTCAACTGTTTCTATCAATTCGATTTCTAAATCCTTTCAATAATAGCTCCAAGAGCTCCAAGAAGTGAAAAAAACCTGTGTTTTTAATTTATAAATAATCAGGGTTTTTATGTAAACTTTCAACAGTTACCTGTTTATTTATTATATTTAGAAATTAACAATTAAGTTTAGAAAACAATAATGAGATAATTATTATCAAAAGCATAGTTATTTAAAAAAAGGAGGTAATTTTTTTTCGGCGTATTATGTGTTTAGAAAGTAGATACCATTTTTTACTACGCATTTTTAGTTCCATTTTCACCAATAAATTTTACCGTAAAATCATAAATATTGTCTATACAGTTCGGGGAGATATGTCTCCACCTCTCTAAGGATCTTTTTCTAATTTTGTATATCTTAAATAGATTTCAAAATAGAGCCTGCAAAAACCCAGACCCAAATTTTTGATATCTAAAATAGATTTCAAAATAGCTGCAAAAACCCAGACCCCTTTTTACTAAATAAGTAATAACTTCATCATCATCATTTTTGTTGTCTCATTATAGGCCTGACAGACGTACATCGAAGTGAAGCCCAACAGACAACAGTTACGTTATGTACTTTCGATCGAAACTCAGGAAGTGAACAAAAAAGGTTTTTTTACAAACCTTTTCAGCGATCCACTTCTCTTGAATTCCCACTGTTTTTTCTAGAGTCCTACGTTCTTCATATACTTGGGAGTCTTTCACTTCTACCTCTACTGCCGCATCCGACGACGAACTGGAGGATACCTTGATAAACAGACATATGAATCATGATTTACTATTATTATATTATAAATATTTCACGTAGAAGATATATATATTTTTCTTGCCAATCTATAAGGAAAATCTAGCGGCTCAGGTCTGAAAAAATAACAGACAAAAAGGCAGATGGATAAGTAAACAGATAAGACATTATAGCGCTTATGATAATATTAGTCCATAGGTACAGATGAATTGGCGTTTTGTCGTATTGGCCACTTTGATCGCAAATATTTCCTCTTTAGTTAAGAGTTCCAAATTTAAATTTATACAGATATTTATTCATATATTTTTGTTTCGAAATTCGTAATTCATGTGCTTTTCTTCTTTTGTTTTTCATCTTCGTGTCACTCAGTTTACAAAATGGAAAACTCGAAATATCGTGCTATTTACGGATCTTTATATTTTTTTTTTTTATTACGGCTCGAAGGATTAATGATGTGTATAGCAGCGGTGTAGCAGCCATACACATCATTAATCCTTGAAGAAAACACAGTGCGTTTTTGGTTCTAACGTTTTCGTTCTGGAAATTTCGACCTGCAGAACAAGCCCCGTGGACGGCGAGAAAAAAAGTTGATAATGAAGAATTGAATGCTATTGAGGAAGCGACTCGTCCACACACCACGTTCGAGTTAGCTGCAGGCTGCGATGTTAGTGATAAAATTATTTTAATCCACTTGAAGTAAATTCGGAAGGTAAAAAAGCTTAAAGCCTACAAACGCGCTTAGACTGGTGCGTCGACGAAGGAATTTTAAATCGAATCATTAAATGTGCAATTTTAGCCATTGCACATTTAATGATTCGATTTAAAATTACCCAGGCGAGCTAGCCAAATCCTGACCCAAGCTAAAATTGACTCAAAAAAAGTTTCTTGAAGCGTTTGGTGGACTAGTGTCGGTGTCGTTCACTACAGCTTTCTTAAATCTGGCCAGAAGATGTATCAGCCCCTTTTGTCAGCAACTGGAAACCATGATGGAAAAGCTAGCTGCTAAACAATCGAGGCTTGTAGCTCTAGTAGGCCACTGCTGCTTCAGAACAACGCTAGACCACACACTGCACAGAGGAGCTTCAATTGGAATGTCTAAGACATCCACCGTATCAGGACCTTGCTCGAACAGATTACCTTTTTTTTACAATATTTGGATAGCTTTTTGCAAGGGAAAAAATTCAACTCCGAGGGGGCAGTCCAAACCGCCTTCAAACATTTTATTGATTCCCGTCCGAATGGTTTTATTTAATAAAGGTATGAATGAACCTATGAAATACCAAAAGTGCATAGATAGCAAAAAAGAAATACTTAACCATACAAAACGCCAATTTCATATTTCACATATTATGGTACTATTAGATTTTTTTTTCGGAGGGATCTATGCTAATGGCCCCAAGGCCCTAATGCTTCATCGGATTAGTGTGAGCCCATTCGGCTCACTTTTGATTTATAAAGTAGGGGGTTGCCCCCCGCCTACCGTGCAGTCTGCGACCACACGGCCTCCTGGCGTCGGTTGTGCCTTTTAGAATATTATTATAAATGTAAAGCGTGGATGTTTGTTACGCTTTCACACGAAAACTACTTAACCGATCATCATGAAACTTTGTACACATATTCTTGGAGGTATTAGAAGTAATATAGGATACTTTTTTATAAAAAAAACTAAAATCTTATCCTGCGCAGACGAAGTCGCGGGCACCAGTTAGTAATATATAAAATGTCTACGGAAGTAACGACGTTTTTTAAAACAATAGCTATAAGATATATTTTTGTTGTCCTCTTTATAAATGTACTAGACTGTGATGTCAAGTATTTAATTAAATGAATATAAAAGTTATCTCAAAACTAAATTTTATCTACATCATTAGAGCCATTTCGGAGATACAAATATATACATATTTATGTTAATATGCCCACAAGAATTTCTTGTTTAAAGTTATGAAATACTGACAGCTTGTCTTATCTCGTATCTAAGCAACATACTATAGTGCCCGATTCAGTAGTTTTATTGATGTTGTAATAAACATCTACCTACATTAATAGATGGTACAATAATTATTAGTGATTATAGATTCTTGTACTGAGGATATAACATAGTTCATCTCTTGATTAGCACTATAACACTAGATAATTTTCAGAATATTCACCGGTATAATAGAAGTCCGTTTAGGGATCGCTATCTCCGGAGGATTGCCAGATGGGATAAGCTTAGGATCGATACACAAGCGGTTGTCCTCGTTGGCGTTGAAGATAAAGAATGAGTTGGCCAGTGGTGGAAGACAACGCAACAGTAAATAGCCACCAGCTATGAAGGCACACACGAAGAACGCCAAGAGTGCAAAAACGGGCGCAATGCCTAGCGTTTGTGTTGGCATAAAACATTCAGACTTACGCTCGTCAAACCTGAAAAAGTAAATATTAGATGTGTTATCTAAGATTATTATTGTGAATATATGTGTATTTGCGAGATAATATAGCTTGTTGTTTTGCACGCGTTAAATATATCCGACCTGATGATTACATTCATAGCTTATGAAAATAATCAATAGATATAATAATTTAGCTTATCTTTCCATAGGATGTATATTCACCCCTCTCGCCAAATATATTATGTCGGGACAAGATAACAGACAGACAGATTTGCGTGTTTATAATATTC
The DNA here is from genome assembly GCA_963853865.1 of Helleia helle. Classification (NCBI taxonomy): domain Eukaryota; kingdom Metazoa; phylum Arthropoda; class Insecta; order Lepidoptera; family Lycaenidae; genus Helleia; species Helleia helle. The sequence continues at coordinate 18,321,526 of OY971420.1, forward strand.
GTGTTGTAATAAAAATAAATAGTGGACGGATAATGATGATCGTGAATAAAAATAATCAGCACTTATATTTTATTTTTATTATAACTAGTCGGGCCATAAAAACTATTCTTTTTTTCTTTTTAATTATTTTGAATTTGGAACTCGTATATTATTTTAAAAACTTCTTTCGATTTTGCGACATTTTACATTTTTTTTCGTGTTCATTATGAAATTACAATATGGAATAGGGTGTTCAAGAAAAAAGGATTGCAGTGATCGCCTTGCAAAGTGGGTATGAAGCCGTCGGTCATATTCCAGACACTTTAAACCAAACCCAAACCAATTCCAAACACTTCGTCTGTCGAAGACCAGAAAAAATCGGGGCGGCCGCGTGCTGTTAGAAGTACAAATCCTGTTAATACTGTTAAAGCCAGAATTCGTCGAAACCCCATTAGGAAGCAATCTCTATTATCGCGAGAAATGAAGATTTCCGCTATGTCGCTGTCGCGTATTATAAAGCAAGACCTAAAGCTCGGTGCTTATCGTCGTTATAGAGGACATGCCCTAAATAATCTTTACAATTAAAGAGAGTGGATCGTTCAATACGCCTTCTGTCATCTGTCGCGATACGCAATATACGCGATAGGTACAGAAATATCCTCTTTACAGATGAAAAAAATTTCACGATTGAAGAATACTACAATAAGCAAAATGATAAAGTGTACGCTGACAGTTCTAAGGAAGCTGCTCAAGTGATCGGAAAGGTACAACGTGGTCATCATCCTGCGTCAGTGATATTTTGGTGGGGCGTGTCTTATCAAGGAGTCACAAACTACGTTTTTTTGAAAAAGGAATGAAAACTTCAGCCAAAGTGTATCAAGATACAGTCTTGGATCATGTTGTGAAACCTCTCAGCAATACAATTTTAAAAAATATACCGTGGACTTTCCAGCAGGACACTGCACCTGCTTACGAGGCACGAACTACCCAAGCCTGGCTTGAAACCAACGTTCCGGACTTTATAAGAGTTTATGGGCTTGCCCTCATATAGCCCAGACCTGATCGACCCTTTACTTCAAATTATGATCAGTTTTAGAGGACATGGCCAAAGACACGGCGACATTGTCTCTTAAAAAATCTTTGGGGCAAGCAGTGGAGAAATTACCCGTGGAAACAGTGCGTAAATCCATAGATTTTTATGTAACAGTATTTATGGCCAAACTAGTTATACATACCTATTTACTTAAATTTATAATAAATAATTGAGGCCACTGTAAAATATTTTGTACAGGACAACGTATGTCAGAGTTACTAGTATTTTATGAAATTTTAATTACCTAGCAGTTCTTGGTCTTGGTCTCGGTTTCAGAGGGTTTCGGAATTTATCACAAAAAATCATAAAGGTGTTTATATAAGCATATGTTTTTATATTTTATAGTAAGTCAGTTCAGGTTTCGCTTGCACCAAAAAGCCGCGGTGGCGTCATAGTACAGGTAGCGGTTTAGAAATCTTCGAGTCGAAAATACAACCTTGACCTATCATTTATTTGTCAGAATATGGAATATATTCAAACTGGATTTCGTTTATTTTTCTTTTTAATTAATAGAACCAACTGCCTTATCTTCATCTAGTATCATCCAAAATACTATATTTTATACCGGCGAGAGGGATGCACTGTACCCCGGCTGCATGGGTGCTTGTTTCTTTGCTGTTTCGGAGAGAAGGGCAAGACAGCCATACTGGCAAGACAGCCAGTATAATTACTGGCACCGATACATTTTATATCTCAGGATACGCAACACATAAATGAGTTGCCTGGGCTAGTTCCCACCTAGACCCATCCCCAGAACACCAAACTGGCAGACGTTCCCGGTAGCATCGGGAACGTCTGCCAGTTTCTTTTTTTTATGTTAATTGGATAGGCAAACTGGCAAACGTGCCACCTGGTGGTAAGTGGTCGACGTCGCCCATGAACATAAACTAGTTTACCTGGAACGAGCCCAGGCAACTCATCTATGTGTTGCCTATCCTGAGATATAAGATGTTAAGTCTCGGTGCCAGTAATTACACTGCCTGTCTTGCCCTTCTCTCCGAAACACAGCAAAGCTGTTTCACGGGAGAATCAAGCAAGATGGTGGTCCCCATGCAGCCGGGAGCGCGGCACAGCGCTTCCCTCCCACCGGTAAAGTGTGTCTATCTAACTAACATAAAAATAACGAAATGTTTATTCCTAATTACATAGACACTGTCATGGTAAGCTTCATATTCAGCCTCTATCCTTCCACAGCTGAACAAAGGTCTCCCTCAATGAACGCCTCATGGTAAACTAAAAAACAAGTAGCGGGAATACAGCGGCCTTGGCGATCACAAAAGAGGTCTTTGTCCAGTAATGAATTAAAAAAAATTGATTGATTTGACTATTATATATTGACTAACTTCAGTCAAGATATACGTATACAGGAGTCGAATTCACGACGTCGGCGTGTACCAAGAGACTGTTCCGTCATTTCAACATTAGGGAAACAATGGTAATTTGTAAGGCGTTTAACACAAAAAAAAGAATAAAGGTATTTAACATCACGCTGCAATTATATTTGTGTAGCGTGGCGTATCAAAACACTTACTTCGATACAAATACAATATACAATTTGTGACAATGGTAGGGGGAAATAAACACTTAGCTTCAGTGATCTACAAATTGACATAGTCCGGAGTTGACAAAGTCAATGGCAATTGATGATTGCAAGTTTCATCCGACCCAATTCGTTACAATAGGTACAGGTACCGTGTATGAATAGATTCATTCGTTTACTATAAACTTTATGACGAATATTGTATGAGCCACTTTATTGCAAAATAGTTTATAATATTTACATTTATTAAAATTACATGCAAACACGAAATAGCGAGAGAATATGACGTCAAGTAGTGAAGAACGACCAATAAGAGGCTAGGTTTGTGTTGTCACATTAAGTTTGAGTTACGTCACGTTAAAATTTGATTCACTTTTCTAGTATTTTCTGTATACTAATAGTTCTTAAGCCGTGTCCTGAGACCTAAATAGGTTGCAGATTCAAGATGAATTTACAAGATTTTCGTTAAAATTTTAAGGGGAGGCAACCAAAAGTCGAGATGATTTAGTGATCTACATATCTACAGACTTCAATATTCAAAGCGAATAAAAAAGGTGGTACAGTTGTCTTTTTTTTCACAAAAGCGGGTGGGCCATATTTGTGATGCGATAGACTGGTGTGCATAACTACAGGAAGCGAATCAACATACTGAACGAAGCGCTCCCGAGCTTACGCACGCAAAGGCCAAAGACAATGTACATGTACATTTAAAATAACAAGGATGGGTCACTCGCTTTCGTGAAATAAAACATCTATAAAGAAAAATGCCATTGACCTTGGTCGCTTATAGATGCCAGATTGTTAAAGAATTGGCTTTGAATGGCATCACGATCTCTGTACAGCCGCAAACCTCTTGTAGGATGATTGTTATATTTACATAATGGTATTAATGTGCTAGCACTCAAATTGAACGAAGTTATTACATTATTACTTATGCCAGTGGCAAGGGATCGGCCGTCTTGGCGTTCATTGAGGGAGGCCCATGTTCATCAGTGGACGGATAGAGGCTGATGATGATAATGATTATTCCATTACTATCTGTTGGCTGTTACTCGCAGCTAACCTAAATAAATTAGGGCTAACGTATGGGATAACGTAACATTAAACTGCGGTAAAAGTTTTTCAAATCGGACGACTATAGTCTCAAACTTACAAACTTATACAGTTGTGTTTTTAAAATGTTAAATATTATGGAAGAATCTTGAAGAACAATGATTTGATTATCGTTTTATCTTTAACCAAGGTTCTAAGGAACTTGAAATCACATCCATCCAGGAGACATCCTTTGTCATGAGCCTATATAATATCTATACAGATAAATAAAATTGGAGTGTCTGTTTGTGATATTAAAATAGCCGCTTTTTACTAAATGCATATGTATGTAAACACGGTACCGTATACAAAAATAACATTTTTACAATTTTTATCTGTCCGTCTGTTTGTTCCGGCTAATCTCTGAAATGGCTGGGCTGATTTTGTATGGACTTTCACTGGCAGATAGCTGATGTTATAAGGAGTAACTAAGACTATAAAAATAATCATCATCAATCCGGGACGGCTGTAAATCTAAGTTAACGCGAGCAAAGCTGCGGGCAACAGTAAGTTTTTTTATATTATATATATTTTATATAATTTTGTCGGTCTGTATGTTTGTTCCGGCTAATATCTGAAACCACTGGGTCGATTTTGATGGGACTTCACTGGCCGATAGCTGATGTTATAAGGAGTAACTTAGGCTATAAAAATGCGAGCGAAGCTGCGGGCAACAGCACATAAGCTATATATATATATATATATATATATATATATATATATATATAGCTACCACATATAATCGTGTAGACTTCAATAAAAGTAAGGAACCATTGCAAGTAATAAATGTTTATGGATGTTGGTAATGAAATATGTGGCTTGCCTTGAGTTCATAGTATGGGGACTTTTTGTAACTTATGATAAAGATGTATAAAAATATACATAACTAGCAGTACCTACTCCTCTGTTTCACTACTTCTTCTCCTATTTCTTCTTTAACGCTGGGAAATGCTCTGGAGGCATCCCGCGGGGGAGTGGGTCTCCCTACAAGGGTATGTAGGAGTCGCTGCGAGTGGTACCAATGCCGCCTTTGCTGAGGTGCCCCGGATCTGCTGAGCAAACAGGGCACCTCGACGGCTAGTCAGTCCCCCGAGGGACCGACGCCACCTCCACAGAGGGGTTGTCCCGCACCACAGAACAACCCCTCCCAACTTCGGGACAGTACAATGGGGGTGAGGTTCCCGTCCTCGTCCGTTGTCCCCCTGCTCTTTTGTCCCCTCTTCTTATAAGAGGGGTACAAAGAGCCCCCTCGGCTCAATTACCTTCGCCCAAGGTGCTGCGTCTCACCCAAGGCTACTGAGCCTCACCACCACGTCAAGGCCTGATCCATGGTGGGGATACTTCCAATCTCTGAGGGGTACATGGATAAATAATAGCCTATAATATGTTATTCTGATTTATGAGCTTATATTATTGTAAAGTTTCATGAAAATCCATTCATTAGTTTTGAAAGAGTAACAAACATACATCCATATATCCTGGATACACTCTTACAAACTTTCGCATTTATAATATTAGTAAGATATCTGTAACATGCAAATAAATAAATTATTATTATTATTATTATTATTATTATTATTATTATTATTATTATTAAATTACATTAACTTAACTACTTGATGGTTTTGCGGGTTACCAAATCGTAGGTTAGGAACAAGGTCGTCGCCTCCTAAGGTGTATTTATTTATTTACTGACGGATACTCCGTCACATAGAAATAGATGAATAACATGAATATTAATAGTGATATATATATAAATATATAAATAAATAAATACATATACGTTAAAATAAATACATAATATACAGTAAATAGGTACATATAAAAATATAACAATCAAATGTACAGGACCTATGTACCTACTATACGTCCGAAACGATGAGAATGTTATCTGACTCCTCACTCGTTAGACTCGTATGAAAATTTTATAATCCTACTCACACCAACATTTAAAACGATTGATAAATCGACATTTGTATTTATGGGTTCAAGGTTACTTAAGCTCCTAGTGTGTTCTTCGTTCGCCTAAAGATTCGCAAAAGTCAAACATTTTATTTATTTTGTAAGTAAAAAGTGGTCAAGTGTGTAGGTTTTTTTTGTCCTTTTTCTTTTGAACTTTTTTGTTTGATTTTCTTAAAATTATCACTATATACTGATATAAATAATGGGTCCCATATATCGCGAGGCCCTGGGCATCTGCCCATAGTGCCCAATGGAAAAGACGGGTCTGCCTGTCTATACCTAATATTTGACTGGTATATATACGCTCAATAGTGTCATATTGAGCGACAAAACAATCTTGATACTCGAACTCAAAGTTCGTCGTTTACGTCCGCGTCGACTTGTCGAGCCAGTTGTTTGTTGTGTAAACATTAAACTTGAAACATTGACACAGATTAACTGAGTGGAAAATATTAGTCTCGTTTCACCTCGTTATTTGCCATTGCCGAGCTCCTAATGAAACTCATCTACCCAATAATGTTAGACGATTTACCAGCATAGCCGTATCAATATTATTTGATACTTGTTCCTTATTTTTTTTCCTATCTATTTTGGGATGGGAAAATAAAGGCTGAAATTTTTATTTTTCTTCCACGTAATTAAAAAAAAGAGTTATGGACGTAATAATGCGTAATAATCATACCAATCGTCAACACCACAATTCTTGATGCCATCACAAACAACTCCAGAGGTGAAGCAGTAGTCTATGCCTCCGACGGAGCAGATAGTCTCATTACCCTTATAACATCCCCTTATGGGTTTATGTCTGGCCGCTGTAACAGTTACTTGGTAGAAATTGGCCTGGAGAAAATACGTATTTATTGTCCGTCGGTTCTTGTCTATAAGTAGGTACTTAGTGTATTTCATAAAAACTAAAAAGTAATACAAATAAATATTTAGTAACTATGATCTTGTTAGGATCTATCTGTAATACCACGTTCAATAGTGCATATATATGTATTTGTACCACATATTTAATTAACTAATCGTATACCAGAATCCAAAGTAATGAGGAATAAGTATAAAAATCCCATAACAGTTCCGTAGTCGACTGTGCAATAAATGTCTTTTTGAACGTATAAATTTGGATCATAATATATTAACTATCGACTGACATTTATTCGAAGGGATTCTTAGTTGACATACCCTTCTAATAATAGTCCTGAGACCATCGATCATATAAAAAGATAGAGCAAGTAATGTGAGCCATACAATTCCGAAACTGGTCAGTAATTTGTCACTGACGTAATAGAAATTCAACCAACCAGAGATCTGTAATTACGTCCTATCGGCCATCAATGGCCGTCAGTCGGCCAATCAGAGCGCGGAATCGGCGCAGCGTCTTAGCACAAATTTAGTGGAATTTGTTTTCATACAAAACACATAACTTTTACCGCTCTATTCCAACTGTTAAATGCTGGGACGGACATCTATAGACACCTTAAGGCATATACCAACCTTTAAATATGTATTTATACTGCTATTGCTTGTGAAGCGAAACAGCGCTCTCTTTCGTAAAGTGAACAAGAAATATTTGGCAACTGCGTCAGAGCTGATGAAGTCACATATTCGTATGCAGCGCTTATTCTTTATCAATATAATCGCGTCTGGGTTCATCACGCAATTGGTGTAGATGTTCGTTGGATATCTCACCACCACGATGAGATGCGACTCAGGGGAATCGACTGTTATATCCACCAAACATTCGTAATCGAAATCGTTCATTGTCCGGAATACCTGAAAAAGTGGTCAGCGACGCCTATGAACAGAAACTAGCTCTTAACTAACCTACCTAAACTTAGACTAAGGCCAACTTTGAACTTATTCATGTGTTTCCTATGTTTTTTGCATATATTGGAAAGTTCCGGAGCTAACAATTACACTGCCTGTCCTGACCTTCTTTCAGGGACAGTTAATCTCTTTATCCGTAGGAATAGGCAAAATCTCAAGTATGTTCACTGATAAAAAGTTCATACCACGGTCATAGTGTCCGACATGCCCATACCGAAAGATAGGTCAAATCGCAATCGATTGGAGAACGCACACGCGTTTGTTATGTCCTTTGGACGATACAGAATCATGAGGCCATATCCGTACACCACATTTATTAAATTTAAAAAACAAATATATACTTTTATCATATCTATTTTGCTTTGTCAATTCTATAGGGCCATGAAATTATATATGACAATAGCAAAAATTACAAACGGCTGTGGCTTAATTTTCTTGTTTACGGTTTTTATGACTTAACGGAAAAATACAAAATAACTATACCATAACTATAACGGTTAGAGTAAAAGATGAACAATAAACAATTACGATTTTCTTAAGTCGGGTGTATATTAAATAAAAACTGCCAGTCGTCATAAAACAGTTTAGCCAAATAAAAAGTCATTTTCATCTTGTGTAAGTTGTTAACATTAAATACAAGCATCAACAACACTCAAGTCAGATGGGAGGGAAGCGCTGTGCCGCGCTCCCGGCGGCATGGGTACCACCATCTTGCTTGTTTCTCCCGTGAAACAGCTTTGCTGTGTTTCGGAGAGAAGGGCAAGACAGGCAGTGTAATTACTGGCACCGAGACTTAACATCTTATGTCTCAGGATAGGCAACACATAGATGAGTTGCCTGGGCTCGTTCTGGGTGGGCTGGTTTATGGTCATGGGCGACGTCGGCCACTTTCTATCAGGTGGCACGTTTGCCAGTTTCCCTATTCAACTAACATAAAAAAGTCACCTGCCAGCTTTGGTACATTTCCTTGGCCTGCTATCTAGATTGCCTACCTAGGGACAAAATAGTAAAAGGACTTGTCTTGTTAACTGATATCGAGATTATAGGATATATCAAAAAGTTTCGCGAATGGAACATGCAGGATGGCACTTGCGCAAAATTCGCACCAAATACCCGGCAACTTTTTACCCCTCACCTGTGGTGATAAAAATGACATATTTTGCATGTCTGTGAAACCTCCTAGGGGTTCCATCACAAACCGATGCATCGGTGATTTAAGGGCCCTATCTCCACTAAAATGCATTTTATTCAGTTAATACAATATTTTAAGGCTTAATTTCCGCCGTAAACATTTTTAAATTTCTATATTCTACTTATTTTTAAGTAATGCACTGTAACATTAACTTTGTATTATTTAGTATGGGTGCTTTGAAATATGAGTACAATGAGAATTTTTTTTCAAAATAATAAACTTTCTGATATAAAAATTTGTTTTACTCGTATTTTATGCTTATATCTTCTATATTAAACTAACATAATTACATATGTTGCTTGTTTCATATTATAATATATATTATAATATTTTTTTATAAATCAAGTTTATATTACGTCCAAAGTGGAGCTCACACTCAAAACCATCGCAAGTGGCTTTTTAAAAGTGTTTATAATGTGTTTATGGGTTTTCTAGCTGTCATACTTCACTGTCAATACGTTTCTATGTGTAAAAAAGAGACAAAACGTGTTTGTAGGTGTTTATTTTAATAAAACTTAAACTCGAACGACGGAGTCCTTTCGAGTACACACGTTACAGTTACACGCCGAATAAAAAAAATGTAACATGGAGGTTCTGTCACTGACCAGGGGTATTGCTTGAAGTATAATACCTGCAATACATGTTGGTCGAGCTTAGGCCAATGCGAGCGTAGACAAATTAATACAAGGCAAGAGCTACTGCCTAGACGTTTGGCAAACCATTTGCAATGGCCAAAATAGACAAGTTTTCGTTTCGACGAAGGCCAATACATTGTATTGGCCTTCATTCGGCAACACTCGGCCAACATGTACGCAGGCTTTACATGACTTGTCTTGTTACAGATGGTGCAACCATTAAAAGATGTGCTTCCAGAAAATGATTTGACGTCACACCAATATGGCTACAAAAAAGATTTTCGTACTGCCCTACCACAATTTATAGCAGTCAGTGTAAAGAATTTATTATTAATAAGTAAGTGAAGGCTTTTCTCTTTTATCACGAATGGACAAAAGTAAACTTTTGTACTGTTTTATCCAATTACATTTGAGATCACAGTAAGTCCGTTTTAGCTTGGCCGGTCTAATACAAGCTTCAGACGTCTCAAACGTCGCTTAGTGGTTGTAGTTTATAGCATGCTTACTTATTTTTTTTAATGGGGAAATAATTATTATACCACCGGGAGGAGGGGGACAAACCAGTCTGGTCGGTTATGTGGGACTCTCACCCTAACTAAAACCCCATCATGTATGACTGCAATGCGATATACGTATATATTTTTTACTTTTATTAAGTTATTTCATTTGTATTGTTCCCGTCAATTATTCCCGTCACGTCAGCATTCACAGAAAGAGTTTTTTTCTGTGATGAATAGTAAAATGCGAGACTAAAGAAATAGAGCATCTCTGAATTTGATAAAAATTGAATTACCAACTTATTCACTGTAAAGATGCTGTGTAATTGTTTAGTAGACAAAAAGTAATAAAGGTATGTTTTTAAACATGATAAATAATGAAGAAAAATAAATACTATATTGTCACTATGAACTTTTTTTCTTACCAATAATAACCAATGTAATTTGATTGCAAAAAAAATGACGACAACCCGCGTGCGGTCCCCTCAGTGGAAGCGCGCAGTCGGACGCACGTTTGCGCACGAGCACGACCATGACGCCGCCCCCGGACTCCTGCGTTGGGAGCGAGTTGAAGAGCCACCCGCTCACGTTTCGCTCCCGGTACGCACTCTTCCAGGTGGTTTTTTAAAAGGTTTCTGTCCACTGGTCCTTGCGTTTGGAGCGAAGTGTAGAGCTTTCTGCTCACGATTTAGTCCCGATACGCATTGCTCCAGGGGTGCGCTAGACCGAACAACCCATCCGCCATGTATGCCTTCGTCGCGCCACCACAAGCATGGGATTCGGAGTAAATTTTTCAAAAGGATTCCTTCCTCGTCTCCTCTGGTATTTCAAAATGATTTGCGTCCTCTGCCCCGGCGTCCTGCTGCTATTGGGAGCGAATTGTAGAGCCTCCTGCTCATGTTTCGCTCCCGGTACCCATTTCTCAAGGTGGTTTTAAAAGAGGTTTCCGTCATATGGCCCCGGCCTTCGCGCTTAATTTTTATTTACTATTTTATGAGATAAAAAAAACAAAGTTGTAATCTGGGATATACACATTAAGGTTAGGATAGATCCCCACCATGGTCAGGCCTTGACGTGGCGGTGGGGCTCAGTAGCCTAGGGTGAGCCCAGCACCTTGGGAGAAGCTAATTGAGCCGAGGGGGCTCTTTGTACCCCTCTTGTAAGAAGAGGGGACGAAAGAGGAAACGAAAGGGCAAGGGGCGAGGATGGGAACCTCACCCCATTGTACTGTCCCGACGTTAGGAGGGGTTGTTCTGTGGTGCGGGACAACTCCTCTGTGGAGGTGGCGTCGGTCCCTTGTGGGACTGACTAGCCGTCGAGGTGCCTTGTTTGTTTACTAGATAGGGGCACCTCACCAAAGGCGGCATTGGTGGCACTGGTCAGGTTTTAGTGGGTAGAGCAGCGCCCACTTACCAGCTGTCGGGCGCAGCGAGTCCCACATGCCCGCGTGAAGAGACCCATTCCCCCGCGGGATGCCTCAGAGCATTTCCCGGCGTTAAAGAAGAAAAGGGTTAGGATAGATCTGGTCGCGACAGAATAGGGAGTCATGGCTTAAAAACGAGATAATATTTTTTTTATTTAAACACTTAAAATGGTATATCTTGCTCAATGTTAATTAAACATCCATTGTTTGTTCAACGTGTTTAAAAATTTTCAATTTACCACGGCCTTGTAATAATTATAACACGCTTAAAGTTAGTAATTATAATATTCAACGATTATTTTACATATTATGTTCTTATCCACAGTTCTTATCATTTGTCGCTTAATCAACTTTTTTCTTTGAGGTGGGAAATATATCATTCATTCATCCTCTTGATTCGCATGTCTACAGTTTTGCCAGTAACTTTTTTTTGTTGTCATAGATTGCGACTGTAAATTCTACTGTTTATTCTTGTACTATTTATGCTGAGGCCAGATCATAGAGAGATTTAACTCAATGAGCATCAAGTATTATTTGTTTGTAATATTGCTTAGTAACAATTCTTACATAAATTACAACTAGTTGACATATTTTTCTGTAGGTATATTAGAAATTATAGGCACGCCAGTAAGACAAGCCATATTATAATATGTTTTTACTTTTTACAATCTAGTGCTCAGCTGTTTTGATTAAGATGTTTTTGTACATGTTCCTTGCAGGCTATGGTATGACCCTTGGTTTCCCGACAATCGTTATCCCGGCAGTGAAAGATCCCATTGCAGGGGAACCTCTACATTTGGAAAACTCTGAAATATCATGGATAAGTAAGTTACCTTCTTCTAATGTTCCTTATTATGTTAAAATAATTCTAATTATCCTAAGATATTTCATTCAATCGACAATGTTAATTCCTTTAGTCCGCCTGACTTCATAAATAGGAAGATTATTTTTTGAGTTTATTTCGCCGGTTCTTCTCAGCGCTCGGCAGGAAGCGGTGCTACATTTATTTTCAATGAGTTATTTACTTTGTCCGTATTTTTTTGAATTATAAAAAATAAGTTTGTAAATCTTACTTTCGAAACAACATTGTTTCGTATGTAAGCTTCAATATAATAAATATACTTTAAACATCAAGTTCACCAGACGGAACGTGCAGACTATTACATTAGTTATGTACAAATTCATTAATTGTATTAAGTTATGTAGTTTGCCTTCCGCTGTCGTGTTTCTAAGTGTTAAACCCTTGAAATTATACACACATTGCGAATAATATGTTTTATATGGATTTAATAAATGATAGGAAGATACCTTGTAGTTAACATGACTATGAGTCTATACAAAATGGCTAAGCCCAATTATGCTTCACTTGCCTCCTTTTTCGTACGATCTTTGATATATATCTACAGTATATTAGAATTATAGGAATTACTAGCTGTTGCCCGCAGCTTCACCCGCGTTAACTAAGATTTATAGCCGTAGGTATACGGATTGATGATGATTATTTTTATAAGCCTAAGATACTCCTTATAACATTAACTATCTGTCAGTGTTCGAGATTAGCCGGAACAAACAGACAGACAGACAAAAATTGTAAAAAATGCTATTTTGGTAAATTGGTATTATGTACCGTGTATACATCCATATGCACTTATTATTATTTAAGGGTGGAGACACCAGCGAGGCCAGACGGGTGATCAGTCCTCACTTAACGGGGCCATTTCACCCAAGTCCATATGCACTTAGTAAAAAGCGGTTATTTTAATATTACAAACAGACACTTCAATTTTATTTATCTGTATAAATAGGAAAACCTAAATAGGTTTTCCTATCCACCAGGTATGAAGCATTTATGTTTATAATGCAATTCGTAATGAATAAAAATCTTTAACGAAAGATGGGATAAATGAAGAAAAAGTTTTGGAGTTTTGAAAGAGGTAGTGCCATGCTGCTTTGCAACCGAACTGGGCCGGCACAACCGGGGTGGTACCACTAACTCACATAACACCGGCGTCAAGTGACAGCTGTGCTGTCGCGTTTCCTGCGGTATGTGAGTTTCCGGTAGCCCATTGGGGGTATAGGGAAAAGGAGGGTAACGCATCTTCATAACTTTTGGTTGTGCGGATTTCTATGGGCGTCGGTAGTCACCAATCGAGCAGCCGGAGCGACTGCTCGGTTGCCTATGACATTTTAAAAAAACACTACAATAAGCAAAATGACAAAGTGTACGCTCACAGTTCTAAAGAAGCTGTTGAAGTGGTCGGAAAGATTCAACGTGGTCATCATCCTGTGACATAAAAAAAATAAAAAAATATGTCAGTGTAGTGGGGGCAACAACACGACATATCATTTGCCGTCACGGACTCGAAGCCAAGACGCGCCAATATAATAATAAAATATAATAATAAAATATATAACATATCAATAAAGAATTTATTTTATTTTTTTGTAGATAGAATAATTAAAGATCTTAATTTTCATCTTTATAACTTTTCCCACGTTGGTGGAGTTATTGAGAAAAAAAATTAAAACCAAAAATTAAAAAATGTCAATATCTCTCGTTCTAAGCAAGTTGCGAAATTCGTGATAGGTCTGAAAGGTGAAGCAGATAAGTTACTTTTCACCTGCTTATGTCATTAATGTCTATTGATGTTACTTTTAGGCATACATTATTTTTTAAATTTAATCGGATAATTTTATTGTAAATTTCAAAAAATGATAATTCTGGAACTAAGCACATTTGACACACGGGAGTTCTACTCTAATGTTTTAAATGATTATTTGTGTCAGTTTTTGTAATAAAACACAGATGGCCGAAAAATGGCGCTCATGTGCATTCGCACAATCAGAGGTTAAGCAGATACGTTGCCCTCCTTTTCCCGAGCCAAGGAGCCACCGGAATCTATTAAAAAGGTTTTTTAACGAAAGATATAACTCATGTAGAAAAGTTGAATTGAGAGGTACTTAAAATTACGACTCAATCCTTTGATGAAGGTTACCCCAAGTACAATTTATCATTTCCTGTAAAAATATACTAACGATAAAACAAAGCGAACAAGCATATATAAAATTTACATCGGGATAAATTCTCACATAATGGCCATTAAAAACATTATAGAATCTTGTTCAATTGCCATGTTAGAAATAATCGATGCACAAACGGAAAAACTCATGCTGCATGCATCGCAACATTTGTGGGCATTTTTTATGTATTGTGGTTCGATCGGAAAAGTATATCGATATATTATGTATCCTATTTATTTGTCCGAGTGATTTTGAACTCGTGTAAAATCGAGTAGAGACTCATCATAGATAATCGAGTTTAATGGAATTAATCGGTTGGAGAAATGCGTTGTACTGCGCTCTTGCCTGCTTGAGTACTACCGTCGCACAGTGTATTATGACCCATTTTTCGGATGTCTGCGTTTTATTACAAAAACTGACACAAATAATCATTTAAAACATTAGAGTAGAACTCCCGTGTGTCAAATGTTCTTAGTTACAAAATTATAATTTTTTGAAATTTCCACAAAAATTATCCGGTTAAATTTAAAAAATAATGTACGCCTAAAATTAACATCAATAGACATTAATGACATAAGCAGATGAAAAGTAACTTATTTGTTTCACATGCACATATATTTCGGATTGATACGTATTGACGCATTTGGTACATCATCATCATCATCCGCCGATTTCCGATTGCTGAGCATAGGCCTCCCTTTTTTCTGTATCTGTCCCTTTCCTGTCTTATCCGTGTTCTCTTTGGTACCATCTCTTATCTTTGATATCATCTATTCAATCTGATGATTGTTTCACGATGTGAATCAAACGGATAGTAGTTTACTACGACTTTATGACAATCCTAACTCCTAATTCAATTCTTCGATGATGCAATTCACAACTAGTTTATTATAATATTTTAGAATCCTAAAGTAGGTCGTACTACTGCTTACGTTTACTTATTCTTGGCGTGACGTCATATAAACTAGGCAATTATTGCACGCCTCATAAGCGAGGCGTAGTTTTCTCGAAACTGCAATTGATTTTATTATTTAATCTTTATATATATAATTCTTCTGTGCGTGTGTATGTCACTGAACTCCTCCTCAGCGGCTGGACCGATCTTGATGATTTTTTTTGTGTGTGTTCAAGTGGATTCGAGAATGGTTTAGATTCACAAAAAAAAATTGTACAGGACAACGTCTGTCGGGGCCACTAGTTTATATATATTATTTTTAATGTTGTTATTGAAAAATATATCACCTTAATTGTAAAGTAACAACACAGTATAAGTGTTTATTCAATTCACTGTCGTATTACGTTCACTATTCATAAAAAACTGAGATACTGTGTTTTACAAAAATATCTGTTTTATTTATTCGTTGCTAAGCAATTGGTATTTAGGTATTTTGCAAATAATCATTTTTTATTATTATCAAAAGTAACACACTGCTGTCTTTCTCAGCTATAGAGCGTTCAATTCACTATCGTTTAATTATTTATTATTTTTATAGAAGCTAAGATACGACTAACAAATGTGCATTTATATCAGACTGTTTATTGGTTGCTAAGCAACTGACAGGGTTTAATAAATAATCAATTTTACTGTGGAAAATGAGATTATGAGGCGTGCATTTTTGGATTTTCCAAACTTTACTAAAATTAATTTTCTATTCAGATGAGAAAAGGGCAGACGAGCATCCTGATATTGTGTTCAGCCTTCCCACATATACATTTAATATGTTTATGTTGGAAGGCTCATCACAACAAGTTCATCTAGGATTAGTCATTCATGTCGTTGACGTGCTCCTGTTGCCTTCATATACGGGACCCTCAAAAAGCGCCCTGAAGGCGCTCGCAGTGGTTTTAGTTTAGTGTAGGGCACTCTCAGGTGCGCGTCCCACATAAAGATCTACTCGACATTCCTAACTATATAAATGATTTCCATGCGGTATCAAAAAAGGCAACTCTGAGATATGAGATTGTAATTTTCGGTGCCAGACAATACCCCGCAAGTCATTCATGTCCTTCCGAATAACAAACTGTTTTACAGAAAAAGTAAGCAGGATGGCGATACTAATACATACGAGAGCGCAGCAAAACGTTCACACCGGTAAAATATTGTGACACGAACACATCAAAGCCCTCTTACTTAGTTAAAAGTTCTATGGTGTTCACAATGGAATTGCTTGCGAGGTAGCCAAGGTCGGTCTATTGTGCAATTTAACGCCGCTGACCTGGTTTCGTCGGCACTGCACTTATGGCCCATATCAATATAAAATGAGTGGATTCGTTTGAGTGAAAGTCAATGTAAGATTATTATATTAACATTTTTAATATATTTTAATATATTAACATTTTTAAAGGGTATTAATTTCCATCGCTGTAGCTGTAGTTTGAAACATCTCTCATCTTTGAGAGAAAAATTTAAGCAAATAGAAATTCTGACATCGCCTCTGACATCGCATCTTAGAAAATGTACTGTATGTTCGGAAAAACATAGGTGATTTCTGTAAAAAAAGTGACATACATAGTAGGGATATACGGAATAGGCACACTCTCTTGACAAGATTAAATACGAAGGTTATAGGAAATTTTTATATGGACATATTATACCGGTGGGAGGGATAAGCTGTACCGCGCTCCCGGCTGCATGGGTACCACCATCTTGCTTGTTTCTCCCGTGAAACAGCTTTGATGTGTTTCGGGCAAGACAGACAGTGTAATTACTGGCATCGAGACTTAATATCTAATGTCTCATGCAACACGTAAATGCGTGTTTCAGGTAAACTCGTTTATGTTGTGTGACGTTGAACACTTACCATCAGGTGGCACGATATACTATATAAGATAAATATTTTTAGACCTTTCTCCACGAGGGTTCACTTAATTGTATTGAGATTTTACATTCCTAACCTTTAACCCTTTAACCATTACTGAAGACATGAACTACGGTAAGACTAAAATAGACCCTTAATACCTAATACTATATATTATAATAAAACCTAATAACATCTATAAATGTAGTATCTATAAATCTCCAACCCAACGCCAGGAGGCCGTATGGTCGCAGACTGCACGGTTGGCGGGTGGCAACCCCCCCACTTTTATAAACCAAAAGTGAGCCAAATGGGCTCACACTAATCCGATGTAGCCTTCGGGCCGTTAGCATAGATCCATCCAAAAAATAAAACTATGAATCTATGATCATAAGTCGTAGTACTCGTAGTACAACAAACTGATATTTTTGCAGGTTCTATAAATTTAATAGCGGTGCCAATTGGTTGCGCGCTGTCTGGAATTTTAACATCGCCGTTGGGACGTCGGCGCGCCATGCAAGTTGTGAATGTCCCGTTCTTTGTAGCCTGGCTGTTGTTCCACTATTCGTCGTCCACAAACCATTTGTACGTGGCGCTATCCTTGACAGGATTGGCCGGGGGTTTACTTGAGGCACCAGTAAGTAAGTTACACAGAATTACTTTGTCGCTTTTTTTAAGTGATAACTTCTTTTGGCGCACCGCATACAGATGTTTGTAGGTTGTAGTATGTAGTGAGTCAGTCACCCTCAGAGGTGAAAGGCTCGATCGGGTGAAATCGGGACCGCCGAGTGTGCCCGAGCGAGAAAGATACAGTCAGATACGAACATACTATTTGTTACGAATTATGTAAAATAATTGTAATAATTTTGAAGTGTAAACTTTTTACAATTATATATTTTCAACATAATATACATAATAGTACTTTTAACTGTTCTAAGTTATATTTTTTAATTTCTCTCGGTTGTCCCTATGACTTTAGGTTAGGTAGGTCTTTTATTTTACTACAGCCAACTAACGGGTAGACGAGCCACATGTAGTAATTAGTGGTCAGCGTAACCCATGTATGTATATAATCAAGTTCTCCGAGGTGTTAAGAAATAAGATATCTATAACTTTCGGAAAGCTAAGTTCAATGACTAATCGATAGATTTACTATGAAGTGTTTATTGTCGGAGAAATATTTTATATTTACTTCGAGATTGGTGAAATGGCGGAATGAAATATATTTATGTATAACAGGTTTTACCAGCTTGACGTTACAAGTTTCATTGCAACCTGATGAATTGTAAATGAAAACAAATGGGTCAAAAACAGTTCCGTTCACGTCATGTTAATATGGGCCCCATTAAAGAAATGCCAAGACGACTCTCGTAATATCCAGCACGCCTGTTTATACTCATCTTTAAAAATACTTAGCTAACTTCATCATCGTCATCATCATCATCATCATCATCTCCAATCCCTCCATTGCAGAACATTAAGCCGTGAATGACTTAGGCAGGTGAAAGTAGGGTTTTTTTATTAGCTATTGACGATTCAAGGTCATTTTAGGTGCTGACATACGTGGCTGAGATAACCCAGCCTCACCTCCGAGGAATGCTCTCCGCTACCAGCTCCATGTGTATCATCATAGGCGTCTTCACGCAGTTCCTCTTCGGTCTACTCTTCTACTGGAGGACCGTGGCACTAGTTAATATTATATTCACGGTAATTTTTTTAATATCAAGTGGATAGGTGAAGGTTAGCCTAGGTGGGAACCCTCCTGTGAGATCTCTGAGAGTTAGGAGTTAGTGGATAAAGTCTTTTTTTATGTTAGTTGGATAGGCAAACTGGAAAATGTACCACCTGATGGTAAGTGGTCGACGTCGCCCATGAACATAAACTAGTTTATCTGGAACGAGCCCAGGCAACTCATTTATGTGTACATAAGATGTAAAGTCTCAGTGCCCTTCTCTCAGAAACACAGCAAAGCTGTTTCACTGGAGAAACAAGTCTAAAGCAAAGTATATGCAAAAATATTAAAATGTAGTTGCAGTTTCGAATAGCGATTACGAAATATCTAAAGCGTAAACTTACTCTCAAGTTTTGCAACTTAAATTTTTGAATATTCTGAGATATAAATATATAATTCTATCGATTTATACTTATATCGATAACACTATCGAAATATTTTCACACTAGTACTTCGTCGGATTAAAATTGTGGTTTCTAATATAATCTTTGAATCGGATCGTGAAATATTGATTGTGAATCACGATTGAAATGTAAAAATTATAGGTATTGGCAGTGGTGGCGTTGTTCTTTGTCCCGGAATCCCCGCACTGGCTGGTCTCTCGTAAGCGACATGATGAGGCGAGAAAGGTACATTTTTTTTATATAAGCCACCCGATAATAATTAACATTTATCGGCTATGATAAACGAGTGAGTTCAATGCATGAATGAGTTCAGGCAACCCATTCATGCGTTACCTATCTGAACACGTTAGAAATCTCGTGCGTGGCCTATCCGTCTTTACGAAATATGTAGGATGGTACTCTCGCAAAGGGTTGTGCGTCGCAAAAATTTAAAAAAACTTTGAGGCTGGTGTAAGTTACAATCCCGCTAAAAGCAGACTTTAAAAAGCATCATGGTAAACCATGATGTTGAAGCTATTGGTCACTAATTATTATTTAAAAAAAGCAATTATTATTGTTAATTAATCAATTAATTATTTAATTATTATATAATTACTTATCTCATTAAAATATCGATACATCATAATTGATTTCTGAAAATCGTCGCATCGTGTTTGTAAGAGGGAATTCGTAAAAAAATCATTGTACGTTTTTAGAGTTTACAATGGCTTCGGGGTTGGACTGGGCCGAAGACTGTTGATGATGAACTAAAAGATATTCAAGCTATATTCAAGAAAAAGAAAGGTAAAGTAACGTCACGCAATGGACATAATGGTAATAAAATATGTCACAAAATTCCAAAATAATAAAGGTATCGCCTTTAACACAATATGTTTATGCGTCTATTTTCTTAAGTTTTACGTGCGTACGTGCCACCTAAATGTGAATGTCATTCATTTATTGCCTATCGCGAGACATAAGATGTTATGATGATACCATCATCATCATCATCATCAGCCTCTATCCGTCCACTGCTGAACATAGGCCTCCCTCAATGAACGCCCAGATGGCCGATCCCTTGCCACTCGCATCCAACACGGTATATGTATATGTGGCAGTAATTGCATTGCCCGTCCTGCCTTTCTCTCCAAAACACAACAAATCTGTTTCACGGTAGAAAGGAGGAGCATCCAGTAGTATCAGGTAGTAGAGATAGGAGAGCGACACAGCCCATATCTCCCAGCGGTGAGATTAGTGGTAAGTTTTATCTTATTGTTACATCAGTTACATACTACTTATATTTTTCAAAATATTTCAGCCGACGACGACAGAGACGATACATTCTTCGAAAGGATATCAATGTACCTAGACAAGAGTTTTTTAGTGCCATACTTTCTTGTCTCCTACGCCTTTTTTGTCGGACATTTTAGCGGAATGACAACGTTGCAGGTGAATTTAATTAATCTTTCAAATACGCTCTGTTCAATTCATTGTATGACCTAATTATTTTCTGATTGCATTGCGAAATTGTAAGCTTTATGGTTTTCGTTTATCGAATTAATTAAAAATGTATGGAATGATAATGTACGTTTGGCGTTGAGAGCTATCGATGAATATTATGTATTTAATTGCATTGCGAAATCTTTACTTTCATAACACGTTTGTAACACGTAGGTATACTTAATTTTGTGCTGGCGATGAAATATGGTTTATTATCCTAATTCCTAGTCACTGAGTAAATGCCCTTTCATTAAGTTGGCCATAATTTAGTGCCTGGCCTGTGGCCATTAAAGTTCCTACATCTCTCGATTATTGAATTTAGAGCCCTTACTATTGTCATCTAAGTATGATCTAACTTGGCATTCCGCAGAGCAACCTGTATAGTCAAATATCGACTGTTCAATCTTGAAATTTAAAAATTAACGCACTAATTAATATTTGTGTGTCCCCTCGATATTGCAGACATACGCAGTGTCGATATTTCAGATGCTAGAAGCACCTATTGACAAGTACTACGCGACACTTATCCTAGGTATCCTGCAAATCCTAGGTTGTGGTACTTGTGTGGTATTGGTGCATTACACCGGCAAACGACCGCTAACCTTCTTCTCAACCATCAGCGCAGGCGTGTGCTGTCTGCTCGTTGCTGGTTATGAAGGATATATACGAACTGTAAGTATTATCTGCCTCATTTTCTGTTAGACTGACTACTGACAGACACTAAAAGTGAGAAAAAACGGCCATTACAATAAATAGCCTTAATAGGAAGGATAAGAAGGAGAATTACCTTCTTTAATAATTGGGATATAAAATATATTATACTAGCTGTTACCTACAGCTTCGCCCGCGTTAACTTTACTTACGGACTGATGATGATCATTATTTCACTTTTTTGTTATATCAAGCAGCTAAAATTTTAAGGACTCTTACAATAATTATCCATAAATTATTCACCAATTACTATATACATATATTATGTCATGCAAATGTCATGTTGAAAATAGCTTGGAAATTCGTTAGTTTTCGAGTTTATCGCGTTCAGGCAGACGCGGCGGTGGACTTTGTTTGATGTTATTTATGTATTATATTGTAATATGTAATGATGATAAGGATTAAAACTGTATTTGTGTAAATAGCTTTGTGCTTTTGCATTACCGCTATTTAATTGGCATTTTTTTTTTTTGAAAGTAAAAAATGGATATAGGTAGGTAATATATTATTCTAAAGGGATAGAAATATGCCATCGCAGACTTTTCTGTAGACCTATGCCACCATACATTATTTTGTTATATCTCAAAGTGATTAGGCTGCGTTTTCGTTGAAAGCTCCCAGGCAGCTTATTTTTAGCGACAGTCCCGGGGCTTTATTCGTATAGTTCCTGTTCCTGTAGTATTTTCGGGATATGTCCTTCCTCGAGTATCAAGACTCAAACTATGTTTGTACTGAATTTTATCTAAATCGATTCAGTGGTTTAGGCGTGAAGAAGAAAAAGACAGAGCTACTTTCGTATCTTACTCCTTAGTCCTTACTTATATTATAAAGGCGAAAGTTTGTACGTTTGGATGTTTGGATGTTTGTTGATCTTTCACGGCAAAACGTCTGAACTGGTTTGGCTGAAAATTTAAATGCTGATGGCTTATACCTCAGATTAGGACATATTATGCTATATTATTAATATTATAAATTGTACTTTAAATTAATTTCCTTCTCGACTCTTCAGCTATCTATACCGATCCTTTACAGACGGCAAAAATGTATGTGGTTCCTTAAACTCGTTTAACTACTAGTTTAACATTAAATTTAGAAACGATCAAATAATAAAATCACGGCTCTGGGTCCGACTTATGAGCGGTGATGTATAGTTCATAACGGGGTTCATTCAGGGACACGAGGTTTATGGTGGCAGTACTAGCCCAGCTTTTTTTTTTAGCACGATGTGTTGCAGCCAACGCAAACTGGGATCTTCAATTCAAGTAGTGCCGTCAACTCCACTGTTGAGAGTATATTGGTAAAAATTACATAATATATTATACGCATATTTCTTTCGTTTTATCAGTTTAGAATATTCGGTCAACAAACCACTTGATAGTAAGTGGCCAATTGCCATGAACATAAGCGAATTTGCATGGGACTAGTGTTTATTTGGTCCATCGAGCATATAACCGGAATAGAGCGGTTATGTTACGTTTTGTATGAAAACAAATTCCGCCAAATTTTTTCTGCGACGCTGCGCCGGTTCGGCACTCTGATTTACCAACTTTGATGATGGGACGTAAACACAGATTGGTTAAATTGTTATTACGTCAGTGACAGATCACTAACCAGTTTCGGAATTTTTATATTATATTACTACTCTATCCGGTTATATTATGCTCGATGATTTGGCCATAAGTGAATGGACCAAGCTTTGTCTGTCCTATGACGCAAAAGTTATCCAGTCCAGCAATAAGACTGTCTGTTTTATTATTTCTTAGCACGAAGGCGGAAGAAATAAAGATGGTTTTATTTATGCAGAGGTATGCAAATGTATGGGGACAAAATCGGGGTCAAGTCGGTAAAATTTCTAATACTTCACAAATGATTGTCCAATGGGATGAAACGCTTAATTAAGCAAGTAGATAAAAACGTAAGCACTAGCTGGAGGATATAGCGTACATTTTGATTTATAATATTTTTTATTTTATTATCAACCACTTTAAATCGATCCATCGTAAAAATATGTTTAAAGGAAATATGCAGTATATTAATCATCGCATAGTTTTCAATCTTTGTAATATTTAATTAGTCTTTTGTCACAAGCAACTTACTTTTTTAGAAAAACCCTTACTCATGGATACCAACGACACTGCTGATGCTTCTTGCCTTAGTGACGCATACTGGAATACGAATGCTACCATGGATTTTGATCGGAGAGGTAAGACAAGTATAATTTACAAGGGGGTCGCTGTGTTCATAGGTTGTACGCCTGGCGTTCCCATGACCCTGTCCAATGGCGGAAAGGAAGAACATCGGGTCCCCTCCGGGCCTAGTGGTATGTAAAAGGCATTTTCCAACGTAAAAAGGGGGTTCGTTGTGTAAAAGACTATATTTTTAAGTTTTATCTACATATTTCAATCAAGAGACGAGCTTAGAATAAACTTGATTAATGTGGTTGAGATTTTTGTAGTCACCAGTCGAGAAATAAAATCTTTATTACGCGTAGACATGGTATTGTTTTCTAATGTTTACGCGAATTTCACTCATTCTAATGAAACAATTCATCGCGTTTTATTAAGATTTTTACAAGCCCGACGTTTCGGATACTTTACGCGATAATATCCGTAAAAAATGTTTTATTATAAAAACCTTAATCGTGTTTCTTTTTTTAGGTATTTAGTGCTAGAACTCGGGCAGGTGGGGCAGGCTTAGCCAGCGCTATAGGATACATCTTTGGGTTCCTGACAAACAAAATGTACATCAGCATGGTGGATTCCCTCTCCATATGGGGCACTTATGGATTTTACGGTTTCGTATGGTAAGACTTTTTATTATACGATTGAAAAACAGGCAGACGAGCTACCTGATGGTCAGTGGCTAAAGTCGCTCATTAACATAAACAAGTTTACCTGGAACTAGCCCAGGGAACTGGCTCAGGGAACTAGCCCAGGGAACTAGCCTAGGAAATTAGCCCAGGGACCTAGCCCAGGGAACTAGCCCAGAGAACTAGCCCAGGGTACTCATTTCTATGTTACCTATCATGAAACGTGATTACATATTTTGTTGTCCTTCTTTCCGTAACACAGCATACCTATTTTATAGAAGAAATAAGGAGGATGGTGGTACCAAGGTCCCGTTTTTACCCTTCAGGTACGGAACCTTGGACAACTATGCGCTACTGACCTTTCAGTCTTTCCAGTAAACGTGTTGCTGTAAAGTAACCGTCGTCAATATGTAAAAATCTTAAAAAATCCCCACTACAATCCATTTTTTAATAATAATACAAATTTATGTGCGTCTTTATTGTTTAGTTGATATACCTACCTATTTAAACAAACAAATCTTGTGCATATAAAAAAATATAGATTAGTGTCTCCGGAACAAATAACCATTAGTTAAATCTATACTATTACTAGCTGTTGCCCGCAGCTTCGCCCGCGTTAACTTTTAAAATTTGAGGGGTTGACCACCCTTATCACTTAGGGGTATGAAAAATAGATAGTAGCCGATTCTCAGACCTACTGAATACGCATATAAAATTTGGTAAAAATAGGTAAAGCCGTTTCGGAGGAGTACGGTAACTAACATTGTGACATGGAAATTTTATATATTAGATAGATATAAAGCTGAAGTTTGTTTGTTTGAACGCGCTAATCTTAGGAACTACTGGTCCGATTTGAAAAATTATTTCAGAGTTAGATAGCCCATCTATCGAGGAAGGCTATAGGCTATATAACATTACGCTGTGAGTAATAGGAGTTAAGTAAGTTTACGCGGGCAAAGCTGCGTCCAACAGCTAGTATTTTGATATTTTTCATTTCACGTTTGTGTTTTCAGTTTAACCGGGTGTACAGTATTTTACTTCATATTACCGGAGACAGAAGGAAAGAAACTACAAGACATAGAAAACCATTTTGCAGGGATGAGCAGATTGACAAACGAAGTGTACCGGTCTAAGGTATTTGGTTCATTTTAAACGTTACGCTAAAACTTTTCAACTTATACGTCAGAGATTATAAGTATCATTTGTAGCCTACTATATAATTTATAAGCATCATAAGTACGTAGGTATATAACTAGTGGGCGTCTTTTAACTTAGCCGCGCTGAACTTTAAAGGAAAATATTACAAAGATTTAATCTATACTAATATTATAAAGCTGAAGAGTTTGTTTGTTTGTTTGAACGCGCTAATTTCAGGAACTACTGGTCTGATTTGAAAAACAATTAATTAACGGGAAACCACAAAACACAACCGCGCGCCCCGATGCTTCCCGCCGTTCAAACATCAACGTTAAATCGCGTAGACAGAGTATAAAACTATTCTCTGTCTACGTTAAATCGAGATTTAAAAACTAAACCCACATTGTTGGCGGTTTAATTTTGACATTTGTTTAAATCCAGATTTAACACTAAATTGTCGCCGTGCAAGACAAAAATGGGGGTTTAACACTAAACCGAATTTAAGTTGTAGGTACTAAATCTTCTTCTTCAGCTTCTGCAAGCCGGCTTAGTATATAATATTTCTATAAAGTGAAACACACGGATAACTTCAGAACGGCTAAATTTCATAGCAAATTATGACGTACGGTCTACTAAATTGAATCGTTCTTTATTTCAGAAAAAAAGCGAGTCTGAAGTAGCCAAAATGCGCGACTTGAAGGGTACTGCTAATCCAACCTTCGAAGGAGATTGCACAAGTTTGTAGATGTAGTGGAATTTTATTAAATGTGATTGTGATATATTTAATGATTAAAGATTACCTCAGTAGAATTACTCAGAAGAAGTCAATATTGAATTGAATCTTTCAAATTTCGTAGTATAGGTACGACATGTTTGTAGTATCTTTAAATCACATCATAGTGCCATAATTATTAAATTTGAAAATTGAAACTATAAAGAAATGGAAACAAAAATCTAATATAAGGGTAAAATGAATTGCAGACCATCCAGAACATTCTTCATCTTCAGAACAATCTAGAAGATCTGACTTATTTATCTCTTGTTCAGCACAAAATCCACGATTCAGAATCTAATTTTTTTTCTATTATTTTTTTCATTATTAGTTGCTCAGATAGAGATTTTTTATGTTAGATATCTTAGTCGTAATAAAATAAACCTCAAAAATTAATATTCACATGAATTATGCTAACAAAAGTTCAAAAAAAGAAGGTCCGAAATCCGTAGAAAAACTTTTTGTATACTTATTTTTACAAGAATTTTACTCTTTTTTACTTGATTTTATACTATTACTTTTATTTAATGCATTTTTACGTAACATAATATGTGAATGTTTATTTATAATTTATATTCTAAGAATTTATCTAAATACGGATCATAGTCTAGATAAAATTGATAGTTTTTTTTAAAATAAAGGACAAAAATGACAAGATGTTATAATACCTACCTAAATTAATTACAAATAATCAGGAAGCATGCAATTTGTAACAAATCCGATTAATATATAATAATTTAAAATGATTTATTGCTGCCGGGCATTCTAAAATTATCGTAGCTAAAAATATTTTTTGTCCTTTTTGTTTTATGAGCGTTTTAAAACTTTTTTTAAGTTTTAAGTTAACGTGGTTTTCTTACCTACTGAAATTATTGAAAGCCTTAGTTGAAAGCGGACTTTTTATCATATTTTTCACTTTTATTTCGCGGAGCTCGATTATCTACGTTTTCATTACATACCTACATTATTTTGTCACTATCTACGAATGTCTTGTTCACGAGACTGTTCGTAGATAATGTCGAAATATCGAGCTCTGCGAAATAAAAGTGAAAAACAAGATAAATATCCCGCTTTAAATAAATTTAGGTTTTTTTTTAAATAAATAATATCTAATAATATGACCGAAACAGATTCAATAAAATGATAAATTTTATTTCAAGTATTCAATTATTGTTATGTAGTTTATTGTAGGTTATTTGTAAAAGTATGTATTTAATTAGTAATAATTTAATAAAAATAAAAATAATGTAGGTAGGTATACATAACTACATAAGTGGAAAGACTGTTGATACGGTAGTACATGAATGTAAGATTTTATTTAATGTCCATGCCTTGTCCATGCATTTTCGTAGAGAAAAAGAAAATTAATCTGGTTGTCTCAGATTAATAACAAAAAGCCTTTTGTTTATTAATCTGAGCTAGTTGCTAAAACATTTTAATTTGAGGACGAAAACATGAAATCGAAAATTATTATTAATATTATAAAATATTAAAATATTATTCTGTTTTGTACAATATTTTTGCTCGTAGCTGGAAACCCTACATAAAATAATTTATATTTTGTCATTATTCTGTATAAAGGTAATTATTATTGTGAAAAAAAATATTTATTTAATTATTTATATAAACATTGTGAATAACTGATGTAAATTACCAATATATATTATAATTATATTATTACTTTTATGTACTTGTTTAATAATAATAATTAATTAATACTATTTTTAAATAGTAATATCAGTTTCTGCGTTTTTCTAATGTGGGTAGAATGTGTTTAACACTGTTTAACAAATTTGGTATTCTTTTTTAAAAATATATTACTAGTAGGTACTACACAAATAGGTGCAATGTCAATTGTTTAAAAAGTAAAGGAGACGGTCCATTTCTGGTCTGGTCTTGTACAGTATACCATAAATAGAGAAAAAATACATAGATTTCATTAAAAGAAAAAATAGTATAAGAAACTAACAAAAAATAAAAATATATTTCAAGTTTTTTAACTTGTTGGCAATTCTTAATGAAGATGGCGCCCAAAGAGTATATAAACACTACATTTACTTGCTCTGTGATGGCGCCCTTCAGACGGATCATGAAGTTAGGAAATAAGAGGAGTTGCTCCTTTCTATAAACTGACAGCTGTAAGTGAGTGCTTGATCCGCCATCTTGAGTGCCCTTTTCATAGTAGTATCCTCTATATTGTTTGTGGTTTTGCTGACAAAACCCTAGCAATGGTAGCCATGTTGAGTGCCAATTTGAGTTGTAGGTATACACCTTTTTTTCATAGGTATGTCCAGTCCTTCTATATATGTCTATGAGACGGATGATTATTACTTACTAAATGTCATTTCTGACAAATGACAAACCAAATGATGACAGATGCATATCGAACAATGACATAATTCCTTACATTTGACAGAAAACGCCAAAAAATATACGCCATACGCCATTGTTTTATTTTTTTTGTTTTATTGGGTATTCCAGAATGTTTTTATTACCTTCTGTTTTTTTATTACCAATGAATTCTTTTAATTACATTAGAAAAAACAAAAGTAGCACTTCACAACTCACTAGACGTTGTAAACAAATTACAAATGTCAAAATTTGTGTAGCAACCGTAGACAGAGAATACTAATAATAATATAATAATAAGTATTCTCTGTCTACGGTAGCAACATATGTTGTTTGACCTTGAAAAAATCTGCACGCACTGAGAGATGCCAATAGTATAGTCTTGTCCTTGTTTTCCCTTAATTATTGTAATAAGCACATCTCTTTTATGTGGGAAGGAGTAAGCATTATCCAGCAGTCTATAGTATTCTCTGTCTACGGTTTTATACATGTAGTGTTGCAAATCTTGAAAACATTAAATTATTCTACCACTGAAATTGAGATGAATTCATGGATATGAACAAATCAAAACTGTTTCAATATTTTCTTTCCTTTATCTCATTACATGTACAAAAGTAGACCAACGTCCATACAATTTTGGACCGTCTCCTTTATAATAGGCTTTCTGAAATCGAAACCTGTACCTATATTTTCCTAATTCCTAGTATCTGCATGTAACGTTTTGTGCTACAATGTTTTTAATTTAAGGCAATTATTTATATCATGTTCATTGTTCAAATATATTTTTCTATCGACAACAATTTCAATGTAACAATTATTATATGTATAATATTATTATTGTTACATTGAAATTGCTAATTGATTATAATTATATATATATATATATATATATATATATATATATATATATATATATAATAGCTTTGATCACAGAAAGGACGTATAATATAGTTGTAAAATTTGCAATAAATATTTAAGTATAGTTTTTCAATAAAGTGTTTTCGTGTATTTTATAAAAAAAAATACGGTACTTATGGTACAATAATTTTATGCTTTGTGGCGACATCATGAGAAAGAAATAAAAATATATACAAGTATCATAATATGGAATTGACATTCGCGTATACCCGAAAGGGACAGGCATATTTTACAGGGATACCACATTCATAATAACAAGTCTACTTATAACTTATTTTGTTGAAACAAGTGTATTTAAAATAATAAAAAAACTGGAAAAGGTTGATAGATAACTATAAGCATTAGCCCTACCCAAACATTTATTGTAATTTTAGACAGCTGCAATTTCCGGATTATCGAAAATATGTAATGAGTAATAACATAAATAACATAAACACCGCTAAAAACATAAATAATAAAAAAGGCTATAAACGTCCTCTTCATATTATGTATGATCTTAATAGTTAATAGTACTTAGCCTTTTAGGATAGCAATAAACATATTTATTTTTAATGTGTATATTTCGAAGATTTTAGTCTCCCTTTTTATATAATACCACATTCTTGGGTAATCTGCCTATAACAAAACTGGTAGGTATCACCATATTTTATAAACCGACCAAATTAAAAAGTAGTACAATGGCGGACATATTTGACAAACTGTTCGCGAGTGAGAATGTTTGTATGGCATTTACATTTAGTCGATAATTTTTTGTCGGGCACATCATTGTTGTGCCCAACAAAGAGTGACATTCTGACAAAGACAAAAGAAAGTGTATATGTGTCTGTCACTCTTGAAGTTTTTCGTATGTTGTTATCTCGTTCCAATACGGTATTATTATTAGCTTGTCAAATCTATTGATACTTGATCTTAGGTTGAAATTAAAATCTTTAGGCATGAGTGTACATTACCACCACAGAATTGGCCAGCGCGTAGGTGTACTATGAGGCAAAACCTTCCTCGTCTGATATCGAGTAGGAGACTGCTGTACAACAGTGAGACTTTTTGTCAGTGACAGTGAGAGTGTGTTTGGAGGCCCTTATGGGGCCCCCGTCCCGTCATCTAAGAGACGGGGCATCGATGTGAACGCGGGGCTTCTAATTTCCTTCCTGTCGGTCACGGGACCGACGGTCGGAAACGAGGTCGTCGCCACCTACGGCGGAGGCGGTGTTGAGTGCGTGTAATGAGTGTACTGTTGTGTGTGTACTGTGTATTAAGGCGGGATGCCCTAGGTTGGAGAGGAAAACGATTATTGGCAACCGTGATAGGATCTGGAGGATCTAGGATGTGAGTCTGGATCGGGTACATAACTAGTGGCCTGTACGACCAGCGGATTTGCGTGATTATTGGCTCTTTCAAAGTACCTTTCTAATTTGTCTTTAAAATGTTGAGCTACAGAAGGCAGCTCGAGTTCTCTATGAAGGTCCACGTTACGATAGTACCATGGACATCCAGTTGCTGTTCTTAGAAAACGGTTCTGTATTTTCTGTAACGTCTCTATGTGTGAAGGTGCTATGTGCGCAAAGACTTCACTCGCGTAAGCGAATATAGGCAATATGCAAACTTTGTAAAGTGTCCGCTTATGCCTAACCGGCAGTTTACTCCGTTTGCAAATCATTGGGTAGAGGCGATGTAGTACGTACAGTGCCTTCTTTTTAACTCTTTTTATATGAGCATGAAATGTCATCCTACTATCGAGGGTAACGCCGAGGTATTTTATCTGATTGGCTCGGGGCACCTCGTTTCCGTAGAGGAAGATTTGACCTAAATTCCTACAAGGCCTGTGTGTGGTACTGTTACCTCTCTGAAAGCGAATCACGGCGCTTTTTTCGGGGTTGGCAGAAATCTGCCATTTCCTAAACCAGACGCCTAGTGCGTCGACGGCTTTCTGTAGTCGGATCGTTATTAATCTTTGGTTGCGATGAGTCGTATAGAGGACGGTATCGTCGGCAAATAGACCTATATGGATGTTAGGCATTCTGGGGATGTCGCTAGTGTACAGGGTAAAGAGCAGGGGTGCCAAGACTGAGCCCTGGGGTACCCCCGCCCTTATCTGCCGTAATGAGGACATTGTGCCCTCCGATCGATATCTAAAGGTACGATTTGTTAGATATTCTTGTATGATGAGTACGAGTTTGTCCGGCACACGTAGTTGGTAGAGCTTAT
The DNA here is from genome assembly GCA_963853865.1 of Helleia helle. NCBI lineage: Eukaryota > Metazoa > Arthropoda > Insecta > Lepidoptera > Lycaenidae > Helleia > Helleia helle. The sequence goes on from OY971420.1 coordinate 18,353,104, forward strand.
AAATCAAGCCGCTATGCCAGACTTTATCAAACGCTTTAGCTATGTCGAAGAACACAGCCCCTGTCACTCTAGCCCTACTGTTGGGTCTATTCAGGCCTGTGAGGATGTGCTCCGTTAGGCGGTGCACCTGGTGTACGCAGGAGTGAGAGTTTCTGAACCCGAACTGTTCGTCGGGGAGCAGTCCGAGCTCATCTACTACTTTTTTTCGAGTCTGGATAGGAGTATCCTTTCGTATAACTTACCTATCGCTGAGAGTAAGCTAATAGGCCGATAACTAGTCGGTTCATTTCGAGGTTTACTCGGTTTGTGGATACCTACAACTACCGCTTCTTTCCATGGATCTGGAAAGGCGCATCCTGTCAGTAGAGCATTGAAGATGCTTACTAGAAGATAGATTATAGGGGGCGGTAAATATTTGAGGACCCTATTGGTAATCCTGTCCGGACCGGGCGACTTTTTCGCGTGAAGATTTTTAATGACGTCTGTTACTTCCTCTACGTCGGTAGGGGGGACCGGATCGTCCGCTGGAGGTAATGCGGCGCGCAAGGCTAGCTCGTTTTCCACGAGGACGTTGTGCGCGGGATCTACAGATTCTACGTTTGGGGAGCATTGGCTCTCCATGGTGTCAGCGAGGCATTCGGCCTTATCGAGATCATCCAGTGCAGGAGGCTGATTCGGACGGTTCAACGGGGGCATATTAGCGCTCGTTTCGTTCTTGAGCGCCCTCTCCAGCGACCAGTAGGCCGTGTGAGAGGGCGTAAGCTCACTGAGCAATCGGTCCCATCGTTCGTTTTTGTGTTCGGCAATATCGCGCTTTGTGCGCTATGTACGCCGATTGTCTTCTGTGGGATATCTATGGTATGCGCGACCGGCCGCATTTTTTCGTCTAAGCAGGTCTTTGAGCTGCTCGGGAAGCTCCCAGCGCCCCTCGTGTGTTGTAGGTATCTCACGAGAGGCGCTTTTTATAGAGTCGGTTATGTGTTCTGTTAGTAAGGAGGTGGCGGCGTGGGCCACCTCAGCACTGTCTATTTGATCGGGGATTTGGTCCAACTTTTGTGACTGAGTAGCCTGTAGTTTCTCGTGTAGAGTCTTCCAGTCTATTATTGTCTTTGTTGGTGGAACTAATGGAGTGACTGGTCCAAGACGGATAAGGACCGGTCTGTGGTCTGAGTCTAATTCGCTTGTTGTCTCGATCGAGTGTATCTGGTGAGATACATTCTTCAGGAGAGCTATGTCGAGTATGTCCGGTTGATGGTTATGGTTACCTCCTAAGTGGGGAAATCGGGTGGGCTCACTGGGACCTATGACTGCAAAGTCTAATGTATCAGTCAGTTGGTTTAGTGCTATGCCGTTGGTGTTGTGACGGCGAGATCCCCAGTGACTGTGCTTGCTATTTAGGTCACCTGCAATGATGACCGACGATCCTAGTCTAAATATTGACCTTAGGTCGGACTCTAACAGACGTTTATTGGGAGAGAGGTATGCCGAAGCCAGTATGACAGGTCATGCACCCGGCATGACCTGTCATACTGACCTGACACACAGATACTTCCAATGCTGATAGCGAAGGGGGGTCAAGCGGCACACAATGAAGTGACCGTTTGTAGTATATAATGGTACCACCTAGCGCGGATCGCGTCCTATCGTTCCTAACGAAGTTATAATTGGCTATTTTAAGGTCGCGCATGGACGGCTTAAGGAAAGTCTCCTGCACTAACATGATGTCGACGTTGTGATTTTTAACGAATTCCCGCAGTTCGTCAATAGTACCGTATAGGCCGTTGGCGTTAAACGTCGCCAACACTATGGATCGCGGCTTAAGTCTACCATTAAACGCAGCCATTGATATGGTTGTAAAAATTTAATGCAGTTGTTAGGGCTTGCATCATAGCGCTGGTACTTGCAAAAAGAGCATTCATCGACTCAAGTCGAGACCTTGTGCTGGTGAAGATGGGAGGGATGCACGAGGCGCGGCCTGGCTTGGTACGGTGGTAGCCGCAGTTGCTACTGGGCTGTCCACCGTCTTTTTTTTAGACCACGCATTGGTGGTGGGTGGCGGGGCTGGGACATAAACCGGCTCGCTAAGTTTTGCTTTTTTAGGCTGTGGTTTGCGAGTTCCGGCTCGCATAGAGGCAGCGGCTTTGACTTTGTTGTTCCTCTTCGGGGCTTTTACGCACCCACGATAGTTCGCGGGGTGCCCTGAGGAACCGCAGAGCACGCAACTGGGTGGTTCTACCTCGGTTTTTGGGTCGCCCCTGACAGAGTCGGATGTGCCGTGGTCGCCTAAGCACTTAACGCACCTAGGCCTGGCGTAACAATTACGAGCTGAGTGCCCGTAAAGTTGACACCTATGACATTGAGTTGGCGCGCCGCGTTTGCGCGCCGCTCGATGCGAATGTGGTCCACGTTGACCACTTTCCTTAAATTAAAGATCTTTTTGCCCCGGGGCGATAATTCCAGAACAACCATAACTATGTCGCATGGTTGTTTTGTTGTGGGTTTGTGAAGTCGTACGACGTACTCCACGGGAAGGTCTTGGTTGACGAGGTCCTCTTTTATGAGGTCGGTTGTGACCTCTTTCGGTATACCTCTAATAATCGCCCTTAGTTGGCGTTCCTCCTCGAGGGCATAGGTGTGGAAACTTATGCTCCTCTCACGGAGGTATCGCGTTTAACGACGATGTGTATCGACATCGTCTGTTTGTATTTTAAGTCCGTCGGGACGCTCTCGACTCGCGGACGAGTAGTTTATTCTGGCTTCTGTGAGCCTGGAGTATGACCGGAGGTGGCTTTTTTCCAGCCACTGAGACGTCGTGAGCGATTTCGGTCGCTTCCAATGGTGAGTCGCGTGCCGCTGATTTGGCGGACTTACTAGGTGGGGGTGTAGGTGCACCCTTTTCTTTACGCCGGCGCCTCTTTCGCGACTCTACGGGTCTTAACCCGTCATCGTCACTTGAGGCGTCGACGGCGCTTGCCTCGGACATTGAGATGTCCTCGGTATTTAGCGGTGACTGCGAGGGCGCTGAGGGCGCATTTACGGGCGCTGAGGTCGCGGTTACGGGCACTGCAGGTGCTTGTACGGTCGCTGAGGACACTTGCACGGGCTTTGCGGTTTTCGGGTCCACGCGGGGGCCTCGGGTTTCCCGCTTAGCTAATAGCGAATCTTGGGGCGACGGTGACGCGGTGGGAACGCGTTTTTTGTACTCTGTGTAGAGTACTTCAATATTTGGTATTGTCTCTTTAAGAAAGAGTAATAGCCCATTTAGTTCATGAGAATCCATGACGAATTCCACAGTGGGATAAGGACGGGAGTATATAATTAAAAATGGAAAAAAAAGAAAGTGTGTTCCTATTTGGCTAACCCTGTATATGACAGGGGTGTGTGCCTAATAATAAAATAACAGACTTACGTGTGTGGTGTCCCGGTTCGCGAGCAAACACTAAACACTGCACTATACTAAACAAGATGGCGGCCGGTGCACAAGATGGCGGCCGGTGCGTGGCTTGGGTGCGAGCGAGACAGAGCACCGCTAGGGTAGCGATGCTTTGTTTGGTCTTGAGTTTCTTCTTTCTTCCTTATTCTTGATTCTTTTTTCTTCAATCTTGAATGAGTTTCAGTATGAGGATATAATATTATGTGCCTGGCTATACATCCTGCTTTACTTTACATTATTACTTTCATTATGACCATCTTCAACACTATCAATGTTCTTCCGTTCCACTGGGCATATTCCTTTTTAATGAACGCCAAGACGGCCATACTCCTCCGCCCGCATCCAACTGGACCGGCCATTGCACGGAGATCGTTCTCCCATCTAGCTCGCTAATAGATCTAACCTTTTTTTTTAACGCAGTGGAAATGCTTTGCGCATAGATCTATTTTTTTTCCTTTTACGCCGGGAAATGCTCTGAGGCATCCCGCGGGGGAGTGGGTCTCTCCACGCGGGTACTCGCTGCGCCCGAAAGCTGGTAAGTGGACGCAGCTCTACCCACTAAAACCCGGCGAGTGCCACCAATGCCGCCTTTGGTGAGGTGCCCCGGATCTAATAAACAAACAGGGCACCTCGACAGCTATAGTCAGTCCCCCAAGGGGCCGGCGCCACCTCCACCAAGGGGTTGTCCCGCCCCACATAACAACCCCTCCCAACGTCGGGACAGTACAATGTGGGTGCGGTTCCCATCCTCGCCCCTTGCCCCCTGCTCTTTTATCCCCTCTTCTTATAAGATGGGTACAAAGAGCCCCCTCGACTCAATTGGCTTCGCCCAAGGTGCAGCAGCTCACCCTAGGCTATTGAGCCCCACCGCCACCTCCATACCTGAACCATGGTGGGGTAATAGATCTAACCTAACCTAACCTACTACCTAGTGACAAAAATATGAACATATTCTCTTTCAGTCTTGATCCTAGTGTAGCTGCTATTACTCATATTAGTGGCGCTGGTGCAGTTAGTCTGTAAGAAGCATTCACTCACTATTATAAAATTAAGAGCTCAACCCGGACACCTTTCGGGGTCTACCCTTCAAATCGGAGAGAGGAGGGTCTGGATGAGCCCCCACATCAACTATCTGTGTATACATAAGTATCAAGTACCTCATCCTTGACGAAGGGTATGACATATCGTCGATAGCAAGGTTGTCTCTGCGTAGAGATGTCGGATTAGGTACTCTGCATTTTCTATCGCATCTACCACCAGGAATGTTCTGAGGAATTGTTCGGTCGAATACCTGCAGCAGAATTTCAACACCGGACATCGCGTCAATATTCCAAATTTCTTGAATTTTATATATTGTTTCAATTAACATTATGATTTCTTTAAAAAAAAAAAATATTTATAACTGGTGGAAGAGATTGTGCCATACGCATAAAGTTATTCCGCTAGGTTTAATAACTTTATGGACATACGCCCAGACTATGTGAATGATCTTCTTCTCTTCTTGCTTATTTCTTTCCTGAAATGAAACCGCTTACTGGTGCCAATACATAACTAAGTAGGTACGTACTTATATATTATATACACAATCTGACGTCCAGGATAGATTCCGGATGCATCAGTTGTATAACGCTTATAAATATAAATACATATAAATTATCTAAATAGTACATAGATGAGAATGAGTTTGGCTTAGTCCGGGGTTACTCTTATATTCTTGGGTGACGTGGATCACTTTTTCCAACAAAGATAAAAGAGAAATTCTTTATTTCTTTTCGTATCACATTTGTGACTTGAGTACTTGGAATATGTTCAATTAGCGTAAAGGTCAAGTTAGCCTTAAAATAACTTAATTAGAACGCTAATTGCTAGGAAAACGACGAAAGAAATTGGGTTTGGTCTTTGCCACATTTTATAAATATCTTATGGCACCTCCTCACAATGGGCCATGATGGCCCATCAAATGTTCGTCCATTATCGCCGCCATTAATAGGAATTCATTCATTTACTGTATAACACGTCTTATAATAATTTACTTCATCAGCATCAGTCTCTATCCGTCCACTGCTGAACATAGACATCCCTCAATGAATGCCAAGACGGCCGATTACTTGCCACTCGCATCTAACAACTAACTCCTTCCATAATAATTTACTTAAAGTGCTTATTTTTAGAGTTCCGCATTCTACAAGGACAACCCTATTATTAAGGAATCCGCTTTACGTCCGTCTGTCTGTCTGTCTGTTCATCTGTCATCAGGCTGTATTTCATTAAGTTTGATAGCTAGACATTTTAAATTTTCACATAATATGATGTACTTCTGTGGCCGCTGTAACAAAAAAACTAAAACAGAAAAAAATCATTATTTAAGGGTGGCTACCGAACAACTAACGTAATTTTTTTGCCGTTTTTGCTCGTTATTAATACAACAAAAAGAAACCTCTTGTGGCGAAAAACGTCAAAACATAGACGCATGAAATATTCACATTAGATAATATTAACTTTAATAATGAATATGTAATTAAAATATTTATTTTTGTTATATTTTATTTACCTATTATATTATAATATATGTAGTATGGAAACGTGTGCGAGTCCGAGACATACGCTTGGTCAGCACAGCAACCATGGTCACGGGAGCATATAGTTCCATTAAACTTTAAAGTAGGTATACGAAACTTCGGGCATGTAAAAAACTTTATAAACCGCGATAAAATCCATCAGTGAAATTCGCGTAATCATTAGAAAACAATGAGTACCTATACATGTAGATAGCTGACAACCACATACAGAGTAAAAAATAAAACTGACACAACCATGACCAATGATGGCCGATCACAGACATTATGCCCTCTACTCTTGCGTGATTGCCTTTAGTCGCCTTTCATGGCCCATTGTGAAGAGGAGTCTTTACCTATTGGATACCTCCTTTTTAACGTAATAGAGTGATAATAAATTGTATGCATATTTAATTTGTTTACCATACTAAAATTTTTAATATTAAAATATTATGTGAAAACTTGTTGCTGAAATACTTTATTCTAACTATATCCTCTTTATTAAAAACAAGTTATATCTAAAGATAGAAACAAAGTTTGTAACTTTTTTCATCTACCCTCAGATGGGTTGTCGATACGACCATTTTATTTATTGTATATTGTACTGTGATGTTCAAGTTCTACAAAGTTGCTCAGCCCAATGGAGTTTCAGGTTAGTAATAAGCCTATATATAATATAAATTTATTAGTATGTTGTGTGCTACTTTGCTAATATACATAACTCCTGTTTAATTGGCAATCCAATATAATTTTCAGCCACATGGCACTAGAAGTTGACTCTGTAAGTATAAGTGGGCGTCTAACAATACTTATACTGTATACATACTTTAATTTTTTTGAAGATTTAGAAAGGCTTAATAAAGTATACCAATACATATATATTATGAAGATGTTACTTAGCATAAGCAAAATTATAGATAGCAAAGAAGGAATTGAAAGTTTTAGAGACAGCATCAACGTCAATGCGCATGCATCTGCTCGCCAGCTGCACGTCTCAGGAATGTCGAGGAGCAGAAATATATATGTACCTACTATATTACATCTATAATTATAGTGCTCCACTATAAATAGGTACTATAAAACCTAATAAAGCTACCGTTCATCTGTATCTCGGTGCACGTGATTAGTCCAACTACTTTGAAATTTACAAAACGGGGGGATACTTTTTTGCATTAAATACAATAGATTTTGGGTATTTACTTAAAGATAAGTCTTTCACGCAATCCTAGCTTATGTACCTAACATAAGCAAGGATTGCGTGAAAGACTCGCTCTTAGTTATCACTTATCATTATTCTAAGCCTACAACAATCGAACGTTGTAAATAGCCTCTTTATTAATTGTTACCAAAAAATTTCTCTATTACCTAGGTTAAATATTTTAAACCCTCGTAACCTACATTTTTCATTTTGTTGAGTAACTAGATATAATACCCTCTAGTGGATCTAATGTCGTTTACATTTTCAAATTTTATATTTGGCAGATTTTTTAGTATCGATATTAATAAAATCGATATCATCCGATATCTACTATATGTATAATACTTTTATATTGAATATCCATATTCCAATGCATTTCGATATTGTCAAAAATATTTTTATAGTACACTAGCTGTTCCCTGCAGCTTCGCTCGCGTTACTCAACTCCTATAAGTCACAGCGTGATGTTATGCCTTCCTCGATAAATAAACTGTCTAACACTGAAAGAATTTTTCAAATCGGACCAATAGTTCCTGAGATTAGCGCGTTCAAACAAACAAACAATCTCTTCAGCTTTATAATATCGGTATAGATAATATATTAGTTTTGATAAAAGCAATAACCATTCTGAAACTGTTAAATTCTACCAAATTAGTAAATTATTATATTTATGCCAAAGCATATTAGGTATAATAATTTACTATTTTGGTAGAATTGATCTGAATTTAACGTGACACTGCACACGAAACGCTGGAGACACAGTTCGACGTTTATATGACGTGGACTTGCAACACTGCACGCGAGCCGCTGGAGACGCAGTTTGACGTTTGATTTATTTGTATAAGATTATGCAATATTTGGTTTGCAAATTGTGTTGCTTCTAAATTATGTCATGCGGCCATTTTGTGCGCCGTTAAATTGTACAGGTTGTCATAATTTTTTCAGCCTGTGTTATAGGTATTTGAATTTAATTGTTTTGTTTTCTCTTCTATCGGCAGTCCATGTGACTGGTTGGGTTTTTTTAATATGCCTAATTAGTGACTAGTAAATACATGTAATTAGTTGAAAACAATGAACATACTTTATTAGGTTGTTTTCAAGAGCATGTATTATATTTATTCATGTATCTTTTTAATTTTTTAAATTTAATTCAATACAATTCAATAATTATATGCATTTTTTTCATACAAAATATTGTTTATTTCTGTTCACAAAAAATCATTCGAAAGGAGTAAAAACTCCGAAAATTTAATACATCCATATCGAGTTTTAAATGATTATTTATCTGTGTACAAATGACCACGAGTTGAATGAAATGACACATCCCTAGATATAGCATTATTGGTCTGTGAATTACACGACATCGGCAAATCAAAAAAAAAACTTGCAAACTGCGGTCTGCGAAGCATTGCATGCGTGACGACTGACGTGATAGTGAACGTTCTACTACTATCGAATGACAGTTTTCAATATAATAAAATTTTATTCTGATAATAGTATTGGATTTATAATATTTTTACGAATTTATTCTTGTTCTTTAAAAGTTAATAGTAAATATATCTAAAATAAGTGTTGTGGAAAGTAAAACGGGAAACAACGTTGACAGTTCCGTTTGTTTATTGGTTAACATCCGCCATTTTGTACTGTCGTTTGTTTAGTGACTCTTCAGTGGTTTCTCTAGTGATGCTATACAATTCTTCCACAAACATATATTGTGACTTCGCATGTGGTGAACAATGTTTTTGCTAGAAACGTTGTTTTCGGGTTTTAATTAATTTTGTGCTATTTGTCAATCTGACATCGGTTTAACTTTACGTATTGCCGGATGTGTCCTACAATCGGTTAGGGCTATCTAACGTGCCACCTCGAGTGGTGTACGTGTTGCGAGACCTATGCTGCCGAGAATATGAGTGGCAACGGCAATCAGGTGCCACTGGCGCCGAATCAGCGAGGGCCTGGACCGTATCCTTTTTACTTTTACATTAAATGTGTTATTTATTTTATATTTACGTAATATAATCAACTTAAGTGTGACTACCGCTTTTGCGAATGATTGTCTTTGTATTGTATATTTTGGTATTTGCAAACATTGTTCTTAAATGGCAATTTTCTTAACCTGCCATGTGGGCAAGATACTCATATACATATATTTTCAAAGTTAAATCATACAGATCATCTCGTATGCCTGCTCATTACGTTGTAGGATAAAATAGTAAATATCTATATTATTCTAGTATAATCTTGTATATCCATAAAGTTATGATTGCAACATAAATTAACAAATTTGTTTGATGATGTTTTAAAAATGACTATCCAAGAAGCAAGATTTATGTGGCATTTGGAATATAAGTTAGTAAAGGTGCATAAAAATCTACACAACAAATGCTTATTTCGTGTATTAACATACTTTCCTTATAAACCCCAAACAAATTTGTCACTTTGTGTATACAATTTTGTGAAATGTTTTTGTGTTTGTTACATTATAGAAAAAAAAAACATCCGAAAATGTCTGCGAATAATAAAAAGGTCTTAGCGAATGTTTTACTTAAGAATATTATGATAACATTCATCAAAAGTAATCATTTGTTTACAATAAAATACCTTACAACATGAGATTGTTTATAAATTTGTAACTGGATTGTTTATAAAGAATTTTGTTAACTAAGTGCTTTTAATAATTTTTTATTAATCTAGTCTACATTATTAATCAACAAAAAATTTACAAAGTAAAAATGTTCAGGTGTATAGTATAAATAATTTCACAAGTTAAGATCATCCATCTCTCTATGTTACAAAATCGGTAAATAATTGATTTGAAACAAAATTTTAAATATACTGATGATATTCGTATACTACTCTTCTTAATCTATCTGTTTTACATCTTTATAATGAAACAATTTTTACGGATTTTATTGTGGTTTATTAAGATTTTTACAAGCCCGATGTTTCATTAATTATAATTAAATCAAAAACCAAGCATAATATGCCACAGATTAAAGATGCAGTTAGCACTTTCTGCGTAGAGAGGACTTATTAAAATAATGATGTATCATAGGGTAGTTTCGAATAACTTTGTAACATTAGGACATCTGTCACCTCAGTCCTCCCGTGACCATGGTTGCTGTAAAGTATCCGAAACGTCGGGCTTGTAAAAATATTAATAAACCGCGATAAAATCCGTAAAAATTGTTTCATTATAATGAGTGAAATTCGCGCAAACATTAGTTTTACATCTCATAAAACGGATTTACAAAATAAACATTGAGCAAAAAAGTGTGTGAAGGATATAATATATATTAGTAAATAAACTTATAATTTACTTGTATGTTGTCACCTAGCATCTTGTAATTTTAGATGTTTTAAAAGTAGTATTACTGATGAGTATTTGTACTTTTTCTGTTATATTTGGCTGTTACAATTGATAAAATACAAATTGTTACATGTTCGGTCTTTTATGTATGTGTTGGTTTAACTCTAAATAGTTATATCAACAGGTTAACATGTTCAGTACTTGATGAAAATAGTTGAAAACTACTCATAATGTAGATTGTAGTCTTCAACAATTCTTTATTGCTAACAATATTGTTTTCTTTTCACAAGCTGGATAAATTAAAATTCAAGTATTTGTGTACCAATCTTTCTATAAAATAAAAGATTAAAAGAAAAAATAGGTTCTGTGTGAAAGCAATGTGATAAACATGGATGTTTATCACAGTGTCTGCTGTCAGTATGTTAAAGACTAATCAATATTTAAAAGAATAAGGATCAAAAATGAATGAAAGGATACTTTTAAAAGTTTTAAAGGTACACTAGAAAACAGGTTTGTAAAAAATGCCTGTCTTGATTTTTCTTAATCAAAATATAATCATATGTATAGAAATTTCACATTTTGTTGTAAAAATATTTTTGGCGCCCTTTATATTTTTTTTATATCTCCGTTGGTAACTTAATTTTAAATGTGCATGTGCATAAATAAGAAAAGTAGAAATGCTTAAGTTTTCGTTTTTTTAGAATTTTATATCTTCATAAAATACCTATTATTATAGGAGACTAAATTATTTAAGGTTTAGGCATTAAAACTGTTCGTAAGTAATGTTGCAAATTGCATTTCATCAAAATAAGTAAAGTTTAGTAACTCAATAAGCATAAGATAGGATAGTTTAATATAGGTAGTACTTATACAAAATTATTTTTAAATATTTATTAGGTATATATTTTTACTACTATTAACAAAAGACTTTTAGTTTAGTCAGAGTCAGAAATAAAACTGTAGATTAATTCAAGGCTGCATGTTTTCATAGAATATAAAATTTACAAAATTAAATTCCGTATACATATTAAAATTAGTAAAAACTCATTTCATTAATCACACTTTCATTTCACTAAGGCCTTGTTCAGACACTGCGAACACGGCGCGGTTCCGACGCGATTCTGAAACCGCGCCTGTCTTATTTTTTATGTAGATATTTATTTAGGGCTTGTTAAGACACGCGGGAACCGCATGATTATATATCAATTTTGAATTTAAGAGTTCTAAAACTGCACGGTTGTCGCCGCGTAACGAGGCCTAAGACAAGTTTCAATATTTTATATACCTTATCTGGATTTGTAGTTGAATATATCTATATAATGTTAAAAATTGCATATAAAAATAATAATGTTATTATTGCATTGCATGCGATTATTGTGTAGATTTAAGGTACATTTTTTTAAAGTACAAATCATCCTTAAAACTGAGGTTAATTTTAAGTGGCAAGTTTTCTTAACAGGCAGATTGTAAGTTGATGTTTTACTATTAATTAATGTGTTAACTGTCTTATAATGTTTTACTATCTGATCTCATGTGTATGTACTTATGCAATTGCTGGTTATTATTATAATTGCGTTTGTGTCCCCTTGTCCTTAGGCAATTCGAATAGTGTGGTGTTGATGATGGTCTGTAAAGGTAAGTGTGGTTTCTCATCTCACAGGTCAGGTGACTAGACATGCGGGTACTGCAATCTAATACAAGCTCATAAACTCAGTTGTGATTTTTATTATTTAGGTATGTCATATTTGTTTGTATTCAAATTTAAGTTGGTTCTTAAAAAGATCCGTACAATGTTTACTCTGACAAGTTTTTCCTTTACTTGGTTATATCAATAATGGAAAAGTGTGACAATGGAATTGTGATTGTATTTCCAAATAAACCTTAACGTTTGAGTGTAATTATAAAAGGTACATATTTGTAGAATAATTAGTAAATGTATAATCATTATGATCATTAACTAATAATATACATTAGGAGCTCTTTAATCAAAACTCATTTAACATTGGTCATTCTCAATACAATACTGTACAGGAATAAAACACCTCGTTTGTACGTGAAAAACGTGGGAGTGGAAAATTATCCACCCAGTAAGTTGTCTATTTTAAGATTCTAAAAATAACCTTTAACTTAAATTAGAAATAGAAATCTTAACATTTATACAATGTTTTTTATTGGAGTTATTTGTTTTTAAATGTATTAGGTATGTTTTTGAAGTGAAACTTATTTATCGGGGTTGGAAAAAAATTTAGTGTAACATTTTTTCGTTACGCGTCGCATTCTTCCGTTACGCGCCATCTTTTTCTTATCCCTTCTTACGAGTGTACGCTAGTACACACACACTTTTTTTGTTTACTAGAATTTTACTTTATAATAATGTTTAATGTAGCTAAAAGTAAAAACAGCAAATTGATAAATTTGCAATAACCACAACATAATTTTTTTAACCTTACGTATTTGTTACTCCATATATGTACCTAATACCTATGCTACCTTTTAAACAGTTACCTATATTTAGTAATTTTTAATATTAGAAAACTGGTCCTATATTGGCGAATTCGTAAACAAATAATACTTTATAAGATTAAGATTAGAAATTAACACGATTATTTTCACTTATAAAATTATTTAAAACTGGCTAATACCGTTTTAAATTTATTTAAAAATAATACTCATACAGAATAAAAATAAATTATAATGTAAAACAAGTTAATACAAACGAAAATAATAATCATCCTAAGTGTGCGTCGGTTGAACTTAAAACCGGAACAATACAATATTATAATAATATGTAAAAATACAATAAAAATAAATATTAAAGCTTTCCATTATTACCTAAAAAACTTGCCTCATAAATTATATACACTAACATCTCTAAAAATCTCGAGTTATTCGTTATACATAGAATCGATATTTTTAAATGCTCATTTAAACCATGCTTACGAAAAATATATTTCAAAATGAATCCTTGTAAAAAGCAATAACATTTTTATGTTTTCTAATTCACCTGTTAAGTATTAACTTTACGCATTAGCGTATATCTGAGAAATAGATTTACAATATGAAGTACGCTACCAATATGAAGTTAACCATGTTCGCGGCTGGCATGGCGTACGTCGTATTCGAAGTCATAATTCTATCTCGGCTTTTCGCAACGAAGTCCAGCAAGGGTGGTTAACTGCTCTATTGTATACGCCCTAAAATCGAGCTGACGAGCGGCAGTAGACTATGTTTGTCTCTTTCCAACATTTCTAAGTTGTTCACATGTAGTGAAATGGCATACTCAGTGCGGTAAATACCGATCGGGCGATTTTGCGTTTGCTAGAGATTATTTCTATTAATAACATTATTGTTAAGTAAAAGATAAATGAAAATATATATTAGAACGTGTCGTATGATAATAAATCGTAACGTGAAAGTGTAGAGGTTGTAATAGTTGGAGTCCGAGCGGGGAAGCGATGTAGCGCGCCGTTTCCTTATCGATTTTCTCTATGCTGCATTAAATTACTATTAAAATTGTGAATGCGGACTGCAAATATTTTAGCAATATGCCCAAACGATATGGCACGTTTTGTAATTGAGATATAAAGTTTACATTTTTTATAATTAATGGTGACCTGTGTTCGTAATGCTCTTATATTGATAATGTTAACGTAAAGCAATACAAATCTTAATATAAAGATATATTATGAGGTGATAATTTAAAGAACGCCATATGCCCGTGATTGTGTCCCCGCTTTTTTGGGAATGGTTCAACATTTGGCTAGTTCAATTTTTGAAAGATTTATATCATGAAATTAAAATGGTAGCACTTAGAGGTGGTAATAGTTCTTTGAACGCGGTCAATCACGGTTGTGGTGTGCACGGTGGTCAACAGGGAGTAGATGCGTCGCATAACCTGCAGGTATCGTTGGGCATGCACCATGGTAATGGTCACCAGAGTATGGGCCACCACCACCCGAGTCACGCTAGCCACGCTAGCCACGGAGGCCAGCCCAATGTCCAGTCTTTAAACAGTATATCGCTGCAATTCGTACCTCAACAGCCGCAGCCCACGCTCAAACATGAACAGAATTCTAGATACACAAATTCCAACTGTATGCAGCCTTCACACCACTATCGACTTTTAACGCAATCCAGTAAGTCACGTTTTTAACCCTTGTATGAAGCCTTTAACCCTTATATATTATATTATTTAATTATTAGTGTGTTAGCGAAGATGTATAATATATATTTTGGTGATACGTAAAATTTTACGCGCCATGTATAAAGTTGATGGATTTCCTTAGCGCTTATCAGTTACCCACGGGCGTCGACACCACACAGTAAGTTTCATCCAACGTTAGTTGGAAATCATATCAAGTACATTTAATTTTAAGGTTTCCGAGAACACGTTAAGCTGCAGTATTATAATGACTTGGCTAATTAACTTAGCTCCGTCTAGAAACCAAGAACCAATCATTAAATGGTGTTTTCTTTATGGATTGTAGGACGTAGCGATGATATAAAATACGTCGTTCGTCTTCATAGTTTAGTGTTGTGTTAAGGTTAAAGTTGAATTAATAATGCGAAATGTCACGTGGATATATTTATTAATTCCTTCTTAGATGGTATATCGGACATTTTTATCTTGTGTATACTTTTGTCTACATAATAAAGCAACTTTCTGTCCAGGCAAGTTCCATGATAGTAGAAGAGTGTTGTGGATTTTAGCAAATTTAAATTAATCATAGACATAGTTCTAGTAGAAAAATAGATGTGTGTCATTTAATTCTGACCGTCAAATAATTTAAAGATAATTAATGTGACACAGTACAGCCCTTTTTCTACTTCTTCTTAATCCTACTGTACTGTCTCAGTATCAATAATGTAAGTCGACAGCGAAGAATGCGATTCATATGAACACAATGCTAGATTGAGCTGCAAAAATGGACTTCTATTTATTGTCTGGGTATTTTAAAAATAAATTATCATCTAGGCGATATTTATTACTAAAACTACAACAAGGAAATGAAACGGAGAGTTAGAAACAAATGATGCAGTAATTATACTTCGTCACGTCATAATATGATATTTTCATAGAAACTAATATGTCATATTGAGAAGTCAATGTACAGCATTTTGAGACAGCAAAACTATTAATTCTCCAGTCGTGTATAAACACAATAGTGATTTTTGTATACAAAATGCTAAACGCGCTAGCTCAAAGCTGTCTGTCTGTTTTACGGGTTTGACAACTAAGTGTGCCACCGTAGTTGTCTGGATTTTTTTAAATAGTAAAGCAGGTATTCTAGCAGTGGTTCTTATAAATGTTTTATTGAAATCGATTCAGCCGTTTTATGGTCATAAAGTCTTATTGCGTTGAAGGGTTTTGAAGGATAACATTTTTTTAAAATACAAAATTACAATTTGCAATTGTAGGACCGGAATGCTACCATCCATCGGGTGCGGGCAGTGGCAATTATATATCCAGCGCGGCAGGGGCGCAGAACTCTCAAGCCTTGAGGGGACAGGCGGCACCCCAACCTTCGGCACCACCAGCGCCACAACAAGACATGTCCAAAACTACTATGGTAAGAAATATATTTTACCCTTCAGGTACCATTGGTAGGAGACCAATCATGGGACACGTTTTTAAATTAACCTGTTTTCATTATTAAATTAAAACGGGATAGTTACCATATTTTTCGTTTAAGACTGACGGACTTGTTCAGTCTCGTAAACAAGGCGATAATCGAAATATCGAGCTACCCTGAATAAAAATGAAAAACATGGTAAATATCCCGTTTAAAATAGTAGAGATTACAAAACACTCAACGTATTTTGGCTACTTTAATTCAGATACAATGGTTATGTACGCAGAAGCTCATATCAATCCAAAATATATACAAATAATAATATCTATGGACGCTTTTACACCACGTCAATCTGGTCCCGTGGTAAGTTCGAGTTGTGGTACGGGTACCAGACAACGGAAATATATTTAATACCTTTATACAATATGTTTCTGAGCTGCCATCTGTTGCTGTGTTCATTTGGAAGATAATTCGCTCGCACTCCTCAATGTATATCCTGTGTCATGTAGATTCAAGTCTACAGGCTCCTGCTAGGTTTTAATTTTGAATAGGGTCTCTCTTGGTCAATAACTTCCACCTAGGGCATGTACAGGTGAATGCATATTACTCGCCCATAAAAATCTTCGTGCTAGTTGAAGACTAGCATTTTTACTGAGTTTTAATAAACGAAACCAATGAATCTTACGTCTAAAATGCTTCTATATTTGTATGTAAATTTTATCGCATCTAGCGAATTGGCACTCCGCACAAATAAAATTTTAGTACCTACACAAGCGTGATAAGTTGAATTTGTACCTATATTTATTACTAGCTGTTGCCTGCAGCTTCGCCCGCGTTACTCAACTCCTGTAATTCACAGCGTGATGTTATATAGTCTATAGCCTTCCTCGATAAATGGGCTATCTAACACTGAAATAATTTTTCAAATCGGACCAGTAGTTCCTGACATTAGCGCGTTCAAACAAACAAACAAACTCTTCAGCTTTATAATATTAGTATAGATACTTAAGAAGCAAGACTATGAAAAAAACTATGAAAGCTTGTCCGTAGTGGGACACATTATTAAAGTTCTTGAGTTAGTTTTTTTATTAATTATTAAACAATATTGAAAAAGTTTATAAACCATTAAAAAAAGAAAGTAAAAATAGGATATCCATTTTTTAATCAGGACTATTAAATTAGAAAAAAAAAATAAGCTGGACTAGAGAAAAAAGTTTTTTATAAACAGATGGCGTAAAAATACATTACAAATTTAAAACTGGCTATTTTTAACTGTGAAACATGAAAAAATACACTCAAGAAAACGGCCAAAATCCCATACAGTTTAGTTAAATGAACTACTTACCTTTTGCCTGCCTTACTTGTTGGAAAAGCGACTAAGTATCAATAATTCTATGAAATATTCTTTCTATTCACTATTTTTTATCGATTTTGAATGACATAAATTATTAGTCTAAAGAATGTATACCTACGTTTTTGGGGCGCCCCATGGATGCTCTGCTGTACCTACTAAAATACTATAAGCCTCTGTTATTAAGTCTACTAGAAAACCGTTCTAATACATTTTTCTAAGCGTCATTCCTATCCACTCGCGTTCTTTTACGAGTATTATCTCTTTTTTACTATTTTCAAGTAGTCGACTAGATTTAATTAAATTTCGCTTTTTCTCCCTAAAAACTCGTTCAGCTTTGGTGATGTTTTTTTTTCCTATTAGGAACATGCAGATATGAGCTACCCCACAAAACAATGCATAATGTAGCAATTCACAATTGGAGGTATTTAATATTTCCGTGGAATCTATCCTAATAATATCGATTTAATGGATTTGCTTGCACATAATATAATATCCGGACTGGAACACTTTTATCTAGATTTATATATACATTCCTTATATATAAATCTATATCATCGTCTCGTATTATTTGGTCATACGCTTTCTGACCGTTACCACTAATTCGACGATTTCAATGTCTATTGTAACTAGAATTTGTGATGAAACGCAAGCTAATAATAAAATTTGCCTATTAGTACAAATAGTGAGATAGTCACTATTTGCACTGTTGTTATAAGGTATGGGATGATGGTCCAGTGGGTATTGGCACGGCCTCTTGAGTGAGAGGTTCGATCCTAAATGAGTGTCTTGAAATGGGTTTTTCTAAATTTATCCGTACCATGTATGCGTGCAGTTCACTAACTCGCATTTGGCCAGTGCTTCGGTGAACTATGGCCCAACACCGTCCGCGCCTTATTTCAAGGTGGAAAATCGTGCCCTACAGTGGGACATATAAGGGGCGATGATGATGATATAATTTGAAGGTAATGTCAAACTTTTTGAAATGTGTTAATGTAGCCAATGTTGATTGCAGGATTAATCCCGCATGTGTGCCTCGTCGTAGCCGAGGCCCCTTTAATCAGATACATATTAGTTCAGCCGATCGTTTTCTCTGATATTTGTTAAGTTAGGTATCATTAAGGCTAATAAATATGTCAAACCCATCACAAATTTAGGGTTTAGAATTTAGAAATTTAGAACTAAATATGGCTGAATTTCCAGATCTTTGTAAGTACGTGAAATTATTCTCACATAAATATGAAGCATATCTTATTATATTACCTACTTGATAGATAGATGACTAAGACGAGTCACTTGAGAGTAAGTGTCATGAATATGACAAGTTTACCATGGCTAGTCCAGACTCCAGGCTACTCACTTATGCGTTGCCTATCCTGAAACGTAAGGTGATGAGTCTCAATGCCAGTAATTTCACTGCCAATCCTGTCCTTTCCGTATCACAGCAAAGCTGTTTTACGAAAGGAATGCAGGGTGGTTGTAATAACTAGCGCTTCTTCCCACTCTCTCTTTTTAGCTTAGGAAATAGTATAAAGTATGTAGTTGTGAACGAATACAGGCTGAAATTGTATGTTGTTCATGCGAATGCATATAATCGGAAATGAGTTTTGAGCCATCAATATTCTAGCATCGCTTCAATTTGTGTTGGCTAAGTTTTTTTCTTCCTTTGCTTAGATTCATGGTATATTTTTAGACATAACATCAGAATTTATTGCACACTGAACACAAGCGAACCTTGCTTTAGGTACCATATAGTACATGTGCCAAATACAAGACAAGTATTTGGCACACGCCCACTTTTTATTCGATACTTGTAACCCATGCGTAACAGATAGTAGGTCTGGTCTATAGTTTCGTGAATAGCTTCTAGTATCTACTCGTCTAACCCTCGCCAATAACCCAGGTCACATGATAACTGCATTATGTTCCAATATAATTTTCATAATATGTATATAGAATACGAGAGATGTACATTCTAAGTTTATGCCTTGTTAATTTCCGGGAATTAAAAGTGAACAGGAATTAAGTCATATATTAAGAGACATATTTTAGGTTATCCCGTGAAAATTTCGTCGTAATTTTTTATTCATACTTTTTAAACAGCATCCTCTATAAACTTTCCGTATTATAGAGAAGGCTCTAGAGTCTAGACTCTAGTTGAAAGATATGCTTAGTTTATCAAGCAAACTCCAAATGCAAAACCAGTGGACTGGAAATTATATTTGAATAATGTACGTAGTATGACGCACTTTAGGACTACGGATATTCGCCTATGGAACTAGGTGACGATGATCATAATTTCTAAAATGCGTAATACACACGTAACCTCACCGGAGAAATAGCTCGTACCTGGGGCACTGATTAAAGGAGGCTGCACTATTGGCTGAAGGAAAGTAATCGATATTTTAACGTTTTATCGTCTACGTAAGCCATGAATAATTATTATACATTTATATTGTGACATTTATATGGTTTTAAAGCAGTTATATCGGCTGCATGGCACGGCATTATTCACAATTAGCAACACCAGAATTATACATTGAATCTACTATACAAAATTCGCTTGCTTTATCTGTGAGTTGAATCTTTTTATTTAGATCGAATGATATATAATGGGGTGGTACCTCTCGCTCACAACACCGGCATCAAGTGTCAGCTATGCTATCGCATTTCGGGCGGTTTGTGACCCATTAGGGGGATAGGGAGAAATAGGGCAACTCATTTGCATAACTTTTGGTTGTGCGGATGTCTATGGGCATCGGTAGTAACCATAAGGCTCCAACTGCTCGGTTGCCTCCCTATGCCATAAAAAAATGAAATAATTAAAAATAGTTTGCTTGAATAAAGTAAGAAATTGTTACGGCGAAGTTTGCGAATCCTATTAAATAATAGCAAAGACAAACTGAGAAGCCTTTCAAACAAGTCCAATACTTAAGTGTACTTAATTTCTTCTGAGATTTTATGCGACGACTTAGCATCTTCTGGTCTATAAACTTAATTTATGCCTTTTTTTTTTGACGCAGTGGAAATGCTTTGCGCATTCACCCGGAGATGGGGCGTCCCCGGGGATATGTGGGACTCCCGGCGCTCCCCCCCCCCCCAGCTTCGGTATACCGCACTAAAACCACTGCGAGTTGCCTTCAGCCGCTTGAAGGGGAGTGTCCCGGATCTTTCTAAGACAGAACACACCCCGCGACCGGCCGGTTCCCTCAAAAGGGCTAACCGGTCTACTTCATAGTATGGGGGAGCTCCGACAACCTGGAGCACCCCCGCCGACGCCGGAACTTTTCTACCGGGGCAGGTACCCAACCTTACCCCGAGTCCCTCGCGCTGCCCACAGCGGTAGCACAAACCACTGCGTTCTTTTTCCGAGGGGCACATCGTAGCGGCGTGCCCCAGGCCCAGGCACTTGGAGCAGTGCCTGGGACGAGCTCCAATGTGCTGCAGCTGGACCCTGCTCCACCCTATGACAAACTTAATTTATGCCTATCCTAGTATTCATTATCTCCAATTGTACGTTTTCTTCTACTAATTTACTAGATTTAGAAAAGTCATTTTATAAGCATGGCCTATATTTTTTTTGTAACTGACACTGAACAATATGATTCAATTAATATTCGGGGGTTGTGTATAATGTTTTCACATGTTTTTAGCAAATAGCTGAACATGGTTTTATCGTTATGATTATAGATTAGCAAAATATGAATGCTCATCATATATCATGTTTTCATGATGTCTCAAGCGGTCCGTGTTAGGTGCCATATACGGAGTGATGTTTCGTGCCCATGGAAGAATATCGGTGTATTGATTCTACGAAACTTGTGCACTGTATTTCGCTGAATCCTTTGCAGTTAGTGTGATATGTAAGCAAAAGTACACAGTCCTAGGCTTCTGAATCAACCATCAGGAACCGTAATAATTTGATCGATTATTGACTAATGTATAATATAGATCGTTTCCTATCTAATTTAATTTCGATCAACTCTTACTATAATGTGATGTGCAAGCAAAATTGTATAATACAAATATAAGTTGTTTTTACTCGCACATAATTACATCAATCATCGAATGATATATGTTTTGTTTTCGGAAGGACTTATTTTCTAGTTCATAACCACCATAGGAACTAGTAATTATAGCAATTGATGTCTAATGTATAGATCCCAACCCTTAATAAAATTATAAATGTATTTTCTCTCCATCAAAATTTCCATTTAATTACCGATCATTTTAAGTCTACTTATATTGAAGTCGGTGGTTCTTTCGATTTTAAATTAATATAATTGGCGTTATAAACACGAATCATGATACGGTCCGCTAATCGGATTAGAATTCGGGCAATTGAATAAATTTATTTACATTATATTTATAAAAGAATATTACCAACATTTTTCTTTTCTCGAAATTGTGATTGATTTTTTTTTTGTTATTTATATCGCACTAATAGAGTTTGGCCAACGAAAGCTGTCCACGAATTATTTTCAAAAGTTTTAGTATGGCAATATTTTGTGAGTGTCAAAATTGCTACTTTGACATTTTTTATAATGAAACAATTTTTACGGAGTTTATCGCGGTTTATTAAGATTTCTACAAGCCCGACGTTTCGGATACAGCAACCCCGGTCACGGGAGGACTGTAAAGTATCATAAACGTCGGGCTTGTAAAAATCTTAATAAACCGCGATAAACTCCGTAAAAATTGTTTCATTATAACGAGTGAAATTCGCGTAAACATTAAAAAACAATATGTTGACATTTCTTACTTAAAAATTCCGTATTTCTGAAAACTTGATCCAATAATAATACAATATGTTGAGGACAATAGTAGTAGTAGGGAAGGAAGCAATGAAGTTGATACAATATTATCAGGTTTAGAGTTTTTGGAATCCGATTTCAACTATGACGCATAGCCCCCTCTGGCTTGTTTTGATTTTATTGTGTCATCTTCATCACACTATTGGTCTATTATATATCTATGGTTCATTAAATAAATATATAGTAATAACTTTTTGTCAAATTCAACCTTTTCTGTATAAGACTGTGCCAGGAAAGTTGAGCTGTAAACTTCATGTGCAAAAGTTAAAAACTGCCAAGCTAGTTTCGTTTGGAGATAAGAAAATACTGATCTAAATATCGCATAATGTCTTGAATAAGAAATTTAAGTTTAATCAAAGTATAGTCAGGGTTGCAAGCTCGTTTTAAAAATCCCGCCTTTTTTCTTGGACAGCTTTCGTTGGTCAGACATATCTATACATAAAATACATTAAAAATATCCCTTAGTGGTCGTCCGTGTTTCTGACTACGGTATATGTGACAGGGAAATAGGTCGAATAAATTACCGTACCGGAATATTTTTTTTATCTTCTAAAGTAACACACGGCGGGCTTTCTCAATTATTAATATGAACGTAGAATTCAATGTGTATTAATTATTTATACAAGATACAACAACTGAGATTTTTTCAAAAAATATCAGACTGATTATTCGTTAACTGACAGGTCAATTGCGACGTGTATTTTAAAAACAAATAATCAATTTTATTGTGGAATATATTGAGGAGTGCACTTGGATTTACGGTTTTTTTACACAGTATTAATGAAAATTAGAGTTTAAGAGTGGGTAGATAATAATAAATTCAGCATAAAAAAATGGGAAGCTGTTTTTAGTAGATACAACAAAATAATAAGCTCAGAAATTAGTCGAATTACAGTATGTAGTAATTTCAATTTTCCTAAATTCCAAAGAAGAATCTAGATTATTAATTATTATAAAATAGCAATTGGAAAGTTTTAATCGACGACTAAGTAAATAGACACATGGTCGTTTGACCGTACACAATTAAATTAAGTAATTATGATAATTTCTAATCGTCAGCAAATAGATCATTTTAGATATTTTTTACAATCTCCTCTCGCAAGTAACCGAATTGGAATTCAGTTTTATTTTACAAATGAAAAATGCACCAAATTTCTTTTACAGAGTTATATAAACACTGTTTAGGTATATTATGTGCAGGGCTTTTATCTAACGCAATTTTAACCTCCAAAAACGTTGTCAAACATTGTGTTTTGCAGTTGTTGTTTGAATTGTTTGTAATTTACTCCACGTCATTGTATTTTTATTTTTTCTTGAGCAATTATATTCTTTAACGTGTTCATAGCTATTTGAAAAACATGATAACGTTGCAAAAATATTATGACAAATTATATATGCAAGATTTGAAGGTGGCGAAAGATCGCGATGTATGGAAGAGCTTGGGGGAGGCCTTTGCCCGGCAGTGGGACAGCATAGGCTCGCAAAAAAACAAAAGATTTGACGTGATGAAAGCTGTCAACTGTTACGTTCCGTTTCATATTTTTGATCACCCTCGGTCGACTGTCATTGTGAGAAGAAAACAGTTTAATTAAAAACATAATAAATATTTGTTGTTTGTATGTATTATTATACTAATGAAATAGTAGGAATTTCTGTTAGTGAGTAGCTAACTAAGTCAGTGTGAATTCAAGAAACATTTTTGATCATTTTACAATGACTTAATTTTAACAACTGTCTTTATTCGTTAGCCACTGTTTACCTAAAAACATGATCAGTATGTTTTTTTGTAATAACACTTTAATGTCCTAAACCTTCAACTATGAAAACTCTAACGTTATTATGTTGTTGTGATGTTCAAAAATGTACACTATAAAAATCTAACAATGTAGGTAGTTGGTACCTTACCAATTATATTTCCATTCTATCTAAATTCTTAGTTATTATGAGTTAGATTGAGGTAACCGACGCGGACGCCTTAAATATAGGCAGATGGAGTGACCATATATAGGCAATATCACCAGTATTGTCGTCTTTTAGTCTACTAGCGTTGTAAAGTAAGAACATGTTATTATTACTTCTATCTACATATAATTAAAACAATTGGTATATTTGCATCCGTCTGTCTGTCTATAGAATTAATGTTTTATACTTTTATTTATAAGATTTTGTCGTTTTGCTTCCAGGCTGGTCCAAGTTATGTTACGCAACAGAATCAGTCGCAACAGGCTCGCACGCAGTACGCCAACTTCCAGTACCGGGGCCCACAACACGGAACTAGGCCTACTCCCCATCCGAGGTAACTATAAACGGCCCAAAATTTATATCAACAGGGTCACGATGTTTGTAGAGCCTTTGAATACTCAATATGACAGACGCCACAGATAGCGCTACCTATTTTGTCCAAAACTGATATTCCTAGTTGATCAAATTTCACAATCTAGCAAAATTGTATTAAAATAAAAATAAATTGCCATAAAGTACTAAACCAAGTAGTTTGGGAATTCTACGCGGACAAATAAATGTAACGCGATTTTCTATACTATTGTTACACAGAGGAAATATTTGTTTGTTTGCATTGAATAATCACCCAAACTACTGGACCGATTTGAAAGATTCTTTCACCTATAGAAAGCCACTATACCACCGAGAAACAGGCTATAAAATGATTACCCGTGCGAAGCCGGGACTGGGCGCTAGTTTTTCTTATACACATGTTTTTTCCCACTGATTGTTTCCCACTAAATGTTCCATCGAATTTAGAGTCTGAATAATTAAATATAGAAGTAACAGTTATAGCTACAGGTGTGCAACAAGTTATCAATCAATGTATTTATTCAATAAAAACTTTCGAGCCATCATATTATACACAGTCAATATATACCTACAAATACTTTGAATTTTTACTTCGCGATCTTGACTCATAAGAAAAATAATTTGCTGTCATAATAATTCACATTCCTAGCATTACAGTAGGGAAAATTTCATTTAGGAAATCATAAGAGATACTTACACTTATAAGAAAAAAAAGAAAGATATGTTTTTACACTTTCTTAAGCTATGCTAATCAACATTTAGCTTCTGAGGGTTTTGCTTTATTATAAGCTTCCTGATAAATTAGTTTTTACGGTTAGTTACAAGTTTCGTGTGTAATGTTTAATCGCTACAAATAAATTTTATTTAAAGACTAGCTGTTGCCCACAGCTTCGACCGCGTTAACTTAATTTTCTACCGTAGCCGGATTGATGGTTATTATTTTTATAAGCTAAGTTACTCCTTATAACATCAGCTATCTGGCTGTGAAAGTCTCGTCAAAATCGGCCTAGTCGTTTCAGAAACTAGCTGGAACAAACAGACACACAAAAATAAAAACATTTTGATGTAAATACCGTATATACTTTCGTATGCTGTTTCGTATACTGTAAACCTGTTAATTTGAAATTATAAACAGACACTTCAATTTTATTTATTTGTATAGATAAAAGTCCCACCACAATCTCATTTTGAAAGATTTTAAGTGCATGTAAATTTAACTATTTTACGTTACATGAAAATAATTTTTAAAATACTGACAACCCAAAGGTTCTACAAACGCTAAAATAAGCCCACAATTGGATCAAATTAATGTACTGGCCGTTCTCAACTAAATATCGTATTTTTTTGCATCAATACAAATTGATGTAAAAAAATTCTAATATGCTGTATAAAGCATAATATGCATAGCATATTTATATGTTGTTGGTGTATGTAGTACCGTCTTGCACAACGTTCCCCTGACTTTTTTTGCAAGTTTTCCTCTTCGCTGGTTGTCTGGTAGAATCAAGCGATAGACCGCCTATTTGTGGATGTTATTTTTGCATTATTTTTTTCTCAATTGTTGTACAAAAAGAGTTTTTTATTGTTGTTATTAAACTAAGAATCGTGCTAACCTCATTGAGGCAAAAAAAAATAATAGAATATATTTTGTGAGGTTAATATCATCTGACCGGTGGGAGTTTTTTCTCCCGTAAAACAGCTTTGCTGTGTTTCGGAGAGAAGGACAAGACAGGCAGTGTAATTACTGGCACATCTTATGTCTCAGGATACGCAACACATAGATGAGTTGACTGGGCTCGACGTCCGTTCATGTTCATGGGTTCATAGTTTATGTACATGAGCGACGCTGACCAGTCTGCCCATTTGCCTCTACTACTAACATAAAAAATAATATACACTTTACATATTAAAAATAATCATGTTGCGGAATAACATGAATGATTAATAAATTATATAAAACTATGCTGAGTTTATAAGATTGAACATTTATTAATTAATATTACCGTGAGTGAACAGGTGGATAGTGTCTTTATATCAAGGGATCCAGGCTTGATTGTGGTATGTAACATGACAGCGACCGTTAAACAAAACAACCTTATATTTAATATTTTTGGTGACAAGGATATAGATAGATACGTATAGTCCATTTTTTTGAAGCCTATTTAGTAAACAAACCCTGTCAATACGTAAGTCACGATTTTTCGGCATTTATCACTCACTTTCACAACAATTAGCGTAAGGTCATTTGTAAAACTGCATTTCCTATTTATTTCACTAATAACAAATATTAATATGCCATTTAATCACATAAAAACTTTTAAAATATGAATATGAGAGTTATAGATAATTAATATTTTTGAATATGTCATTTCATCATATTTTTTAGGCATTTTTTAAGGAATGGGGCCATTAATATTTTTATAGGTGATTGTGTATAAGTGAATGAACAAAATGAACGATAAAATAGGCCGTGTTCTATACATACATATTTTTTTAATTTTCACGAATTACAATTTATTATTGGATTATAAAACAATGTAACCGTTAAGCGATTTGTTTTTATAATTAATATTATTTATTTTTATGTTGGGTGCAAAAAAAAATATAAATGTCTCTCTCTTATATTAAAGTTTTTATTGTATGGTTTTATTTTATATTATGAATATTTCTGTATATCAATTTCATCCTGAACATTTAACACCATATAATATAAAAGTATAGCACATAGCACTGACAAAGTTTACAGTAGTTCACAGGAAAATTTTATGGATTTAGGATGACCCAATGAGAGCTTCATGAAATACAATGTTATCACAGTCCATTTGTTGAGATGTTAGAGACGGTGAGTTTTTATAGTAGTAAATGCAAATGAGGTGACAATAATACTAATATAGGGTCGACTTTTTTCTAGGCACAGGCTTACCCTGTTGTGTTAAAATTTTATTTCTGACGTCTTTTTACCGACCATTTTGCATAGACGAATCCAAAAGAAACAAAAATAACCGTGTCGCCTCTCTTGTTTCCTTATCTTACAGAAATTGCGAAAGACTTAAAAGAGCAAGTAATTTCTAAGAGGTAATTTTGTATTAACAAAATATTAATTTGTAAATTTGTAAAAATATTCATAATATTATCAGTTTTAAATAAACCTCTTCGGAATAAGGATTCCTTATATGTATTATGCTAACAACAATAAAAATACATCACACATTAGCAAATTATATCTTACGTAATAAAGAGATGTGGTAGTAACTTTAACGTGGTGTTGACTGGCCTGTTGGTCCACTGTTTAGTGACCCTGTCTGCTAGGATTGAAAGGTCATGTGGGTTCGATTCCCACCCAGGACAAATGTTTGTGTGATGAGCATGACCATGATCATTTGTTATATGTAATTTATCTATAATATGTATGTATTTAGAAATATATATGTACTAGTTGCCTGGTTGCCATAAGAACACGCTCTGCCTAGTTCGGGATCAGATGGCCCTAATTTTTTTTTCAATTAATTATTATTATAATACACGTAGTCAAAATAGAAAATATATAAATAGGTTTTTGAAGAAAGAAATGTGATTAGCAAGTGTCGATATTAGACATTTTCATAATTTGTTTTTGATTGTGCAGCTACAGGCGTTTCATCTATTCTGATACCTAACAACGTATTTAAAAACAGATGAATTGAGAACCTTCTCTTTTTTATGAAGTCGGTTAGCAATTAATACGTGGGACACGCTAAAAGTTTTCAAATAAATACTATTAAAGAATGAAAAAGAATTGATTGTTTCTCAAAATATTCTCCCTTTGCATTAATGTACTTTTTCATACGATTAAAACATTTTTGCCACTCCTTAGTGGTGACCTCATAAACGTGTTTTTCATACTCTTCGGCAGCCTCGGTGATGCAAATCGATGACCGCGTAATTAGTTCGTAATTTTTCGGAACAGAAAAATGACGAAAGGTGCCAAGGTCGGGACTGTATTCAGGATGGCTCATAAGTTTTACGTTTCTCACCTTCAAGAATTCGTTTGTCTAACTGGCCGGGTGGGAACTAGCATTGTCGTGGTGCGAGTACGGATTCTCTGAAGCAACAGTAGCCACGTGTCCAGTTTTATTAAAAAAGGAGCAATCATCCCCTTAGATGCACGTTTCACGCGCGCCGCTTTGGTTGGTTTCGGCTCATCTTGAAAGACCCATATGCTCGATTGCTGCTTTGTTTTGGGATAGTAACAATAAATCCATGTTTCGTCACCTGTTACCACCTGGGACATACCCACACCAAACTTGACGCCCCTTCGTTGAATTTGGTAAGCATGGCATTGCACCAAGTGACGTGGTCCGTTTTTTGAGCCTCGGTCAAATTGTGTGGGATCCACCGCGAGCATAGCTTTCACATCCAAATGTTTGTGTAGGTTTGATTGTATTTGGCACTCATGCCTATGTCTATGGATGCCCGAATGTCATGGTAGGTCACATGCCTGTCCGTTTCGATCATACGGCGCACAGCATCGATGTTTTTGTTTTTCACAGCGGTGGACGGGGCGACCATCGCGAGATTTGTCATTGAGATTGACACCACCGCGCTTGAATCCCGCAAACGAGCTATAAATAGTCGTCAGGCATGGTGCTTCATCGCTGAAAGCAGATTGAAGCCTAACGAGGCTCTGCTGAACTGTCAAATTACACTTAAAATCGTTAATGTAGACACGTTATTTTAAAAATGGCGCCACGATGTAAAAACTATTGGCAGCAGATAAAACAAACTGCGTTCTACAGCCAAAGAGTTTCATTTTCAAATGTTGTAATTACTTTCTAAATATTGTTTATGTAACTGGCCAGTTCCGGAAACTTTTAGTGCGCCCTATGTATACCGACTAAAATTTCATATTCATCTTAGCTGTCATAGGTATAATAGAAGACTATGGCGTATGAGACACTTCATTTATACGCATTTAATATCTACTTTTGAAACATCAAATTTCTCGATATTGATTGCTTATTTGTATTACTTTTATATGCTATCAAATATAGACGATAGCTTTTACTTTTAAAGTATATAACTAAAAACTCTCAAAACTAATGGTTAAATGGTTTATTTGATGTTATAGTGCGACTAGTATTTTGTCACGTATTTATGACGTTGGCGTACAGTGCTAGTTTTCGTTTGTCACAAATATTTTGAAAAACAAACAAAAAAAATTTATAATTTGTGACAAACTTGTAAAATTGCTGCTCTAATATTTTCGAACACCTCGTATTAAATTGTACAAAATCTACGTAGGCTAGTTTCCCTTGAAGCAAAGATTAAATAATGTTGTGATAATATTCATGTTATAATTTTAAAGCTTATTCTGTACACATAATACGACTAGATATTAAAATAATAATCGTTCGGAAATCAACTGGATTTATTTGGAACTTACTTCAATCATTATTTGAATCATCCAAGTAAAGTATACCTACAGCAAATTAATCGGAGTGTCAAGACTTCCCAAAATTGCTACGGGAATTTTGCATCAAATGAAATCATAACTGTACCTATAGTACAGTCATAGTGACTACAAATAAAATCCTTTAATCAGTTATTTTATATATATCCTAAGTAATGGAAGGTACTAAGGTTAAGATTCTCCGCGTACAAATTATATTTTATGACGGCTATACTTTATACACTTCATTAATATAAGAGATTTTACGAATTTAAGATTTTTACCGGTGAGATTGAAGCGCTGTGCCGCGCTCCTGGCTGCATGGGTACCACCATTTTGCTTGTTCCTCCCGTGAAACAGCTTCGCTGTGTTTCGGAGAGAAGGGCAAGACAGACAGTGTAATTACTGGCACCGAGACTTAACATCTTATGTCTCAGGAAAGGCAACACATAGATGAGTTGATTGGGCTCGTTCCAGGTAAACTAGTTTATGTTCAAGGGCGACGTCGATCACTTACCATCAGGTGGCACGTATTCCACTTTGCCTATCAGACTAACGAAAAAAAAAACTTGAAAGACAATAAATATGTTTGTTTTGATTTTATAAAGTAATAAGCATAAAGTATACTAAATATAAATTATTACACTATACAGTCAAACTAATAAAACGAAAATAGATATTTGCTTAAGTCTCACTCTCACACTCACAACATAATATTTAGACTACACTACACTTGTTTGTTAATTCTTTATAAGTCACAAGATTTACAGAACGGCAGTACTTTAGTTTCATAAAAAAACAAAAAAGTCCTAATATTATAAACGCGAAAGTTTGTATTTATAGATATTTGTAACTCTTTCACGCAAAAAGTACTGAATTAATTTTAGTGATACTTTATGATGATATATCTTAAACATCAGAATAACACATAATCCATTATTTATCATCGTACTCCCACGGGAATGGGAAATACGCGGGCGAAACTGCGGGACGCTGCTAGTAAGAACTGTGTATTAAAAATTCGAAGTGTAATTATTGTTATATTTAAAAATACATAATGTAATACATTGATAATAAGGTACCCTATTATATATAAACTAGTATAAATAAAAGCTTAAGATGACCAGTATACTCAGATCTGACAACGTAGGTCATCAGGTCTAGATAGATGCTTTAAGATCCACTCAATATGGCTAAGGGGACATATTTTATTTTTATTTTATTGAAATTTCTGAGAGGATTTGCAAGGCATACCAGTTCCTATTTCCCTTATTTTCCTTTCCTTATTATAAATCCTTTTATTTTCCAGGTCCAAGGTTCTTTTAGTTTTAGTTATTGTCCTATTTTTATTTTATTTTAAGCAATCGTACTACTAGTAAAAATATTTAAATAAATATTTACTATTAAAAAGTAGTAAAATTGTTTAAAAATTTGCTCTAGCTACGATTATTTACGCAAAGAATCTACTATTTACGATTTTTTTAGGTACATGAGGGAGCGACACAATTTTTTTGTAGCAACGCATAATGAGGTTATTTTTTATTTGCACAGACAACAGCAGCCATATCTGAGTGGGGCAGGTGCTACCGCGACAGGGCCGGTGATGTTCCACCCACTTGTGTTCCAACCCCCACACATGGGTATACAGCAGACGTACCAGCCGCCCCGTTCGAGCACGCCTGGGTAATTACTTTAATGTGCTGGGCACAACCCTAACGAATAAACTTAGAAAAATACGACATGAACCGTGGTGTGAATTTAAAAGTAAAATCGACTCGAATGTCGTGACGGCAAACGTCATGACAGTGACTTCTTTCACGCTAGGGACATTTTTCGACATAGATTTTTATTACTGGTGTGAATCATTGACATAATACAAAATGGGCATCGGGTCTCGAAACAAAAGTTACGCCAAAAATGTCCCATGTTCACTTATATTATAAAAGTAATATAACATTTTAATTTTAAACCATATATCGATGTGGCAGTAACACTTTATGAAGCTGCTATTGAATTTTAAGCAATCATGGCAGTAATGGACTAGGTTTATTTTACTAGCTCATATATATACATATAAAATGTTACTAAATGTTATTTCAAAATAATAAATATAACCAGTATCATAAAACCAAACCCGGACGGACAGGGTTTTAGTAACATGTATTATTAAAGGTATGGTTTTTGCATTATAATATTTGTTAATATTTATATTGCTGATTGCTCTCCCTTTTTGTTTTTATTAATTTAAGATTATCGTGTGTAATTAATAATGTGAAAGGCAGTTTATATATCATTGAAATTAAATATATAAATATTTAAGCTATAGTATAAGTATTTACATATTCTAAATTACTTCTAAATTATTAATAAGCACATTTAATTTGATTAGAATGCATAGAGTGAAAATGCTTTCTATGGAGATAATATTATGTGGATCCTAATATATAAAATGAAATAAGAAAAAACGCTATAGGATGAATCATTTGTAGTGAAAACTACTGCGTGCTTAGAATGATCATTTATTTATTGAAACATGGTTATTTATACTAAAAATACTAAACATCGGAATACATCTATGCGCAATAAAATCTCATAACAAAACCAAATAGGAAACCAAATTTTGACAATTATAAGAATTAAAGAAATCAGTCATTGCCGTTACTATCTTAATTCCAAATCGTTCGATTTCTCAAATAAATCAAAAAATAAAGTGGTCTCTTTCTAAATAATGCGCCAGTAAATAATTACAAAGAGACAGATAGATATTTTGTTCCTTTTGGCAGTTGTGACTCTTTTAGAGATTTAATTTTACTGTTATAATCAAATTATAAATTAATGTCGATGAAATATAATATTTACCTACGAGTAAAATTATAATTGAAACGAAAAAAAATTACAATATAATATAATATTTTTAAGATAGTTTTTACGATGCAGTGACCGCGTCACCCATCTAACGACAAACCGAAGACTAGCGCTCCGCCGCTAGCGCATGCTTCGAACTCTTTTTGCGTTTTGGAACTTCTCGGTTCGAACACTTTTGAAGGCGGACCCGAAGTCCATTAAATATTATGTCAATGGTATGAATTCTAATACGATACGGACGATACATATATATTTTTAGTTTATCGTATTTATTTCTCTTTATAGAGAAGAAAAAGTGACAAAATAGTTCTACTTCTAACACGTGATCGTATAATCTATGCATAATCTTAAATCGACAATAATTACCAACAATTAACATTTATGTAATAGTAATGTCGGCTGTAAAAGCTAAAAAGCTAACGTCTTCCAATAAACAAGTATTATTATTATTAAGTATTAATAAAGAATAATAATAAATTAATTATTGAACTGTAATGTTGTAGACGGGCAGTTTTGTGATATGGATAATGTAGTACGTTTTCATGTAGCACGTAACAAGTTTAAATGAACAAATTATATATTTAGGTAGTACATTTTATTATGAATCAACAATGATAAAAAGCTTTTTGAAACTAAACTTGATAAATTTTTGTGTATTTAAGCTTTTTTATATTTAGTAGCTTGAATATATTCCAAAGTATTTAAATGCATGTTTGAAATCTGTAGTTTTGTCGTATCTTAATTTATTAAGTAATATCCCGCCGGGGAACAAAAAGTATCGTGTTCGTGGGCCAAGGATGCTTATTAAATATGTGTATTATATAATAAAAATATTAAATATGTATATGTATAGTATAAAAGTATTAAATATATTTCCCTTGTCTGCTACCCGTTACAAAAGTTCTTCAAGAACTTACCACGGGACCTAATTGACGTGGTGTAAAAGGGGTCCGTAGATATTATTATTAATATGATATCAACCCTTATATGTCCCACTGCTGGTCGCGGGTCTCCTCCTCTAAATCAGGCGAGCAAGGCTATTTATTAATTAAACTAAAAAAACAAATACTTCAATGTCTTTTAGTTCTTTCAATAAGTAAATTTTGCTAATGTAGCCAAAACTTTTACCAATATTTCATTCTGAGGATGGAATTAATAGCAAATATTGCATTTAATAAGTGAGCCGTTTTCAGTTGTCATAACACGATACAAAAATAAGAGATTTGAGCTTAACAGACGAATCACTGGAAAATAGGTTTTATAATGTCTGTATAAAAACTTTGTCAAGTTCGTTTTTTCACCTTTTTATCTATCATCGTGAGGAACGTCGCATTTGTGATTGGATTAGGGAACTTCGATAACTCACATTTCAGCACATAAACTGCTTATATTCGAATATTGCAGTGTGTACCAGCAGGGCCGTCTTTCCCACTGGGCATTCTGGGCACGTGCCCAGGGCCCCAAGATTCATGGGGCCCCATTATTTCTATCAGAATATGATAAAAATGATAGTTGATTTGAATACCTAGTACTGCCCTTATTACTTGGTTTATTCTTCTCTAGTCCAAAAATAAGGCTCACAGCTCTTACATTTGTTGTTTTCATCGGGGCCCATTATCCTACTGCCCAGGGCCCCCAACGGGTTATATCATATCGTCTCTAATAGATTAATCTATAATTACAAAAATAAAATATATGTGCATAGTTTAATTATTATTAGTACCACATAGATGTTTTTAAGCGAATTAATTTCTTTCTCGAGTGACGAATAGACAATGATACTAGCAACTAATTAGTAACTAGTAATACAATCGTCATTCATCTTTTCTGCGATGAATTGCCAATGTTACTAGTTAATTTAACTATTAATTAGTAACTACTTATGTCATTGTAAGTACTCCCTTTCTAGGGACGAGTTGAGAGTGTTAGTAGTTAGTTAGTAATGATTCGATTCAACTACGTATCAGTAAGTACCTTTCGTCACTCGAAAATGAGCATGAAAGAATCATTTGAGCCGTGTCTTTGTTTCGGTTTGGTTCCTTCAACTTTGCTGTCGTTTTAGTCCTTAGAAGTACAAATATTTTATTTAGTGAGTAGTAGTATATAATTATATAATGTACTTAATTATATTGTAACTGATTATAATATAAAAATTATGTCTATTAACATTATTGAATTCAACTGGTGATCCAAAGTTGAGATTTTTTTACGTACGGGTTCCCTCTGCCTTTCGTTTTGTATGTACCTTGTAATGCCTTTATTATTTAGTAAGTTATGTGCGCTTCAAACTTTGAAGCATCGCATACTTAATATATCGTTTATCTCCCTAAAAAATATAGTTTCTAGCGGACTAAATACAGAAAAACATCAGCTACGTATTATAATGTCAGCATTTTTGTAAACAGAGTAGACCAGGGCATCCCTTGTCGAAAATACTAGAGGTTACGAATGTGGAGCAATAATTGGGCCCATGTTATTTAAACATTTATTATATACATATATTTTCACAGGTACTTCCCGTATATGACACAGTATATTGGTTATCCTACGTCTGCGAGCCCTGGCCCTCCGTGTGAGTAATTACATATTTATTTTACTTAGTATATAGAATCAACTTCTAGAAATCTTCCCAGAGGTTTAGAACGTTAGGGGATACATGGAATAGACCGATCATTTATTGAATGTCACACAAGGAATAAAAAGGTCAAATATGTTATGTTTGGGTAGTGTTAATATCAAACATTTTAGTAAAGAAACCTGTTTGAATTTAGCAGATGTTAAATATCTTGTAGAAGAAGAAAATTACCAGTGGTCAGAAACCCAAAAATGACGATGATACCTATTAAATAAATGTCCTTCCTTCTGCTTAATCTGTGTAGCCACCGGGTGATAAATGATCACCGTACTAAAGAACAAATCTTTAACGCATGAATGCGCTGGTGATCATTTTATTAAATCATAAAAAAATAATTATTAAATTATTATTTTTTAAAATCATAATCCTGTTATGAATTTGTTTTATATGTTTATTCAAATATTCTCTTTTATTACAAAAATCCTTTTATTTTAATTATACTTATTTATTACTGGTTGTATTAATAATTGTTATATATAAGTTTATTTAAATACTACCTGACAGACTTCGTTCGTTAACTAATTAGGTATATGTGCATGTCTTTACCACGCAATTTTGAATGGTTGAATATAGTCGAATCATGAGCGGAGCCAGGCCAACGAGCTGCCCCATTCATAAAAATCAGATTAGCATTGCATACCGCTTGCACAATAAGAAACAGATTTCGAGGGGTTGTTCTGTGGTGCTCCTGTACCTCAGAACAACCCCTCTGTGGAGGGGAGGGAGGGACTGACTAGCCGTCGAGTCGCCCTGTTTGCTCAACAGATCCAGGGCACCTCACCAAAGGCGGCATTAGCGGCACTCATCGGATTTTAATGGGTAGAGCTTCATCCACCACGTTTCGTCCCGCTCCCCCGCGGGATGCCTCAGAGCATATCCCGTTAAAGAAAAAAAAGGGTTAGGTTAGGTAAATTTTGAGGGTGTAGGTTACGGGTGTAGATCAGGTAGGTCAGGATACAAATCCCCACCATGGTTCAGGCCTTGACGTGGTGGTGGGGCTCAGTAGCCTAGGATGAGCCCAGCACCTTGGGCGAAGTTAATTGAGCCGAGGGGGCTCTTTGTACTCCTCTTATAAGAAGAGGGGACAAAAGAGCAGGGGCGAGGACGGGAACCTCACCCCATTGTACTGTCCTGACGTTGGGAGGGGTTTTCTGTGGTACGGGACAACCCCTGTGTAGAAGTGACATCGGTCCCTTGGGGGACTGACAGCTCTACCCACTTTGGTGAGGTGCCCCGGTTCTAATGAGCAAACAGGACACCTCTACGGCTAGTTAGTCCCTCAAGTTAGGACCGACACCACCTACACAGCGGGATCGTCCCGCACCACAGGACAACCCATCTCAACGTCGGGACAGTTCAATGGGATGAGGTTCCCATCCTCGTCCCCTGTGTCTTGCTCTTTTGTCCCCTCTTCATATAAGAGGAGTACAAAGAGCCCCCTCGGCTCAATTAGCTTCGTCCAAGGTGCTGGGCTCACCCTAGGCTACTGAGCCCCACCGCCACGTCAAGGCCTGACAACCATGGTGGGGATTAAGAACCTTCCTTAAGGTTGAACTAGTCGATGACGCGAACTCAAACAAAATGATTGCTATCTCACCTGACATAGTGCGTGAACATGCGTGCTAGAATGAAATGCACAATGATTCATTCCGAAAATGTCCTTTTACGGCCGTTTACTATATTCAATCTTAATCCCTAAATTGCTGATTGAGATTGATATTTCAATCCATTTCCTACTTTTAGTATTTCAATAACCGATCTATGGATCGTTATACCGATCTTTTTTTACAATCCATCTTTGGGAGGGCGGATCGCGATTTTAGATTGGGATTTGTATGAAGGTGACAGTTATGCGTTTTCTATAACCGATCTCTGGTTTTGACAAATCGAATTTTGAACTTTATTGATCTTTATTTGCGACCCCCCAATTTTGACCGATTATACCTTTGGATTGTACTGATAAGGACGTGAAAATTGAAATATTATTATCAATTATAATTATATATTAAATAAAATATCATAGATCATAATAAATATAATAATAATACATTAAATTATTAATATTATAATATATAAACAACAAACTTGAGACTCCATAGGTCTAAGATCCGGCTGCAGAATTAGCGCAATCATCGAGTATAATATGCTAAAAACTTAATTTAGATTATATATCTACTAGGTGGCCGCTAGTATTTTTAGATAAAATATTTTTAATTACGTATTTATAAAGTCATCCCTACTATTGTTCATGTTGTTCGTAGTGTTCGGCGCATTAAAGCGTAGTACAGATGAAAACTGCTATCCTCGTCTAACTGCCATCTTTAACAGCCGAAATTTATTAGATTATTTATTTACGGCCAGATTTAACTAAATAACCGTATATTATAATGAAAAGAAAAAAAAAGCTTTAATTTTATATAATATAAATAATAAACGTACGTTGTGAACGAAAAAATATATCATAATAATACCACCTGGCTGCAACAGCAAATATGATTTTTCAGTCTTGATATAATATATTCCCGTGATGTGGACGATATTTTATTTAAAAATAAGTAAATGATTTTTTTTCCGAAAAATCTATTTAAAATATTTTATTAAAAAGTTGGGATTTTAGCATATACTCGATGAGTGCACTAATTTTCCAGTTGGATCTTGTACTACTAGAATTGTTAGTTTTACCAATGTCCAACTGACTGACGTTTTGGATTGACTGACGTTCCATTCTTCTTCAACAAAACTTTTATGTTTTACTAATCTTGACGTTATAGTATAGTTATTAGTACTTTACTCTGCGACTTTGCAGTCAATTTTTATTGTTATTGGTAATTCTCGTGATTATACATAGAATAGATTAGCTTTAAGAAAATAACCACCATTTTACTCATTAATTATAATGCGTATATAAAAAGCGTAAAACAAAACGTTATGGAGGGCGAACATTTTTGACAAATCTCTTTTTCCAATGGATTTGGAGAAGAGATTGGCTTATTGAAATGCAGATTCAAAATCAATCGAGGGATCGGATAAAATCTAGATCAATAAAAATCTCAGATTCGAGATCGAATATTGAAAACGGCCGTTAGCAAAACAGTTATTATAGAAAAACTATTAAGTGTATCTTTGTAAAATAAATTTATTTTATCTTTTGAATAACTAAACTATACCTGTACGGGCTTTATTTTTGAGCTTTCGTGCTCGGTATACTATTTATTTACGCCCAAAGTAGGGCTAAAATCTGTGTTGAAATACGAAAGTTTAGGAGCTTGTATTTTTAAAGGTATATTTTTTTACGATTTTGGGTACATACACACATAGATAAAGACGAGATCAATTTATATTATACTTAGTTTTGGATGGTCAACGTCAAACATTGTAGTAGGTAATTACTGTTCTGCGTTTGTATGGAAAGATGAGCGACTTGTGTAACCTTAATATGCGTTAATGAAAATATTACGAAGAAATTAGCCGAATTGGTCGAACTGTTCTCGAGTTTTGCACTCAGCAACTAATTTTTACGAAGTAGCGCTATGCTACTTTGCAACTGAATGGTCTGTCTCCCTCTGGAAAGTACTTAGTACATTGATCTCACCGACGTGAAATGACGGAAACGACGGACGGTTGTCTTGTTTTATTCGGTTTCTGAGAGATCCGGTGGAAGATCATACGCTTTCCCTGTTGGACCTTTTACTGACAGTTCGTCTGTTCAATGTCTGGTCCGGAGTTCTGTGCCAGTTACACGCCCATCATGGCCTCGTTTTGTCGGTTTCCACCGCGTGAGACTAGACGCCAGTTGATTGAGTTGGGATGCGATTTTCTTTGCATCCTACCCATGGGGGCGAATTTGGTTCTCGCTGGATGATCCACACGTGGCCGATTTGTAGCCGAGGTGGTGCTGCAAGACATATAACGTTTTATTTCGTGCTATGCAGTGCCTACAGGCAGCAAAAAAATCTCAGCCCTGGTTTGGTCGACCCTGCAAGATGACTGCACCTCATAAGCGTGAAAGCTACCGAGCTTGGGCCAATGCATCGATGTCCTAAGATGTAAAGACCAGCTCATTAAAAAAGGAGTATTATTTTGCCTTCAGGTCCTTCAAAAGAGTTATAGCTGAAGCAAAAGCGGAGTATGTTAGCAGAATTGGCAAGATATAGAAATGGTTCGACTTCCTTCGGCAATTCGTGTATTCTGGTCGCTTGCCAGGACTGTCCAAGGGAATGTTTGTAAGCCACCCCTACCATCACTGCACACGAGGGCCAACAGGGAAAAATACGATCCCTCGGTGTGATACTTTAAATGCTGGAAATAATTTTCCGACAGCTCCGTGCGCAAAATCCTCTTGTCGTTGGACATCCATGTCGAGGACAATCGCCTCGGCCAGTTTGTCAATACTTGTCCCGCTCTTTTGTCCCCTCTTCTTATAAGAGGGGTACAAAGAGCCCCCTCAGCTCTATTCGCTTCGCCCAAGGTGCTACGGCTCACCCTAGGCCAACAAGGCCTGAACCATGGTGGGGTGCTAGGTTAAAACTGCTTTAACAGTTAGAAACTGGCTACATGACAGCTGGTATAAAGAAAGAATAGTAAGTAGGTAGTCAGGATTTCGGGTAGATCCTGACCCTAAGTAATATGCAATTTCGTTGTCATTTGGAAGGAAAGGATAAACTAGCCTCTACGAAGCTCGCTGTTCTCTGTTGAGCACAGCCCTACTGGGCGAAGCAGTATTTGATGCCTCGCTACCGTTTACAATTGCAGATCCGGCTCCACATGGAATACTACTCTCACCTCAGGGCTGGAGCGCCTCAATATCAGGTCCTTCCATTTGACCGCATTCACCGCCGGGTGGCTCGAATCGGCTATACCAAAGTTCTCTCCGATCGGCTTGATTCTTTGGCGTTGCGAAGTGATCTCGGATCACTCTGCGTCTTATACCGCATCTACCACGGAGTATTTTGAGGAATGTTCGATCGAATACCTGCAGCAGAATTCCAACACCGGACATCGCGTCAAAATTTCAAATAACACTACCTCGTTGTCCGGAAATCCACAACAACTCGATTTTTACACCATAATATGGCACTTGCTGCCACCTACGGTATTCCCAAACGACTTAGGGTCCTAAAAAAAAGAGAATGCTCATATTTGAAAAGCCGGCATCGCACCTGCTAAATGTAGCGGGTATCTATGCTTATCGGTTATCACTTACCACCACCGCGTGAATCGACTCTGACAGTCAATTCACCTTATATTAAAAAAATATATTTGGCCAATCACTTTTATTTATATAGAAGATAGACAAGGAAATTGTGATATTATATACTAAGAGTGGAGGTCGCGTTTATAGACGAAGTGTTGGTCCATTAACCAGGTGGGAAGACGAAGCGGTTTGAAATTTTGACGCGATGTCCGGTGTTGGAATTCTGCTGCAGGTATTCGATCGAACATTCCTCAAAATACTCCGTGGTAGATGCGGTATAAGACGCAGAGTGATCCGAGATCACTTCGCAACGCCAAAGAATCAAGCCGATCGGAGGATCCATATATATATATATATATATATATATATATATATATATATATATATATATATATATCAGACTCATTCTTGGCTCTTTTTTTCGGCTTCGCCAATATCCATGCAAACTCAAAAATAAAAGATGATATTGGTGGTGGTCATTGCTGTTATAAAAACAGTAAGACTCGATAAAGCGGGGTTTTCACTATCTTAGTACACTCGGACCGAGTGAACTAAGCTGAAATAGGTCGTATCTCTGAGTATTCGGATTGTGGTATACACACAAAAAAGGTTTTTACAATAAGAACATACTTAATATAAAATTTTAAATAATAGTTATAATATAAAAATAATAATATATAATGATATTAAATATCCTAATAATATTATAAACGCGAAAGTTTGTATGTACGTTTTTTAATCTTTCACACAAAAACTATGGAATGGATTATAAATTAAACTTTATAATATAGCTTTTACATCAGAATTTGACATAAATAAAATAAAATTGAAGACAATAAAATTGCGGCCTCTAAAAAATGTAAAGCTTATGTAACATTTCAATGGACTACTTGCAATCTGATTTATTTGATTTTGTTGTCGCCATATTGTTTTTATAAAGCCATCCGAGTCAGTTCGTAGTCCGAGTCAACTCGGATGGGTACATCTTGGTGCACTCGGTCCGAGTACACTAACACTATCCGAGAGTATCTTTGCGCACTCGGTCAGAGTGTACAAAAATAGTGAAAACCTGGCTTAAGAAAAGAAATACGCATGTAGGTACACAAGCATTCACGAAAGTAGCTTCTTGATAATGGAACGATTGAATTCCGTATAATATACAACTATTAGTCTGTTGAGACTCGAGGCTAAATAACACATTTACATAGGATTTGCCTGATTATGCAAATCCTATGTAAAGGGGCTATATTCTGTTGACGATTATTTTGCTGACACGTGGTGGAAAGTTTCTTGAGGCATAATATTTGTTCATACGTATGCGTATGAAATTATGTTAAGATATGGAATAAATCTGCCCATCCTTAGGTCCCGTGTCCTCAATTCTATAATCTAAGCAACAGTAAACAAGTACCCTTTAGTTGGTTTCGTTTTTATCTGTATTCCAAATAAGAATCGATACTTGACTGATCTACTTAACTGTGAATTTGGCTTAATTATTAATTATGCATACCACTTACCAGTGGTATTATTTCTTTAGATGTGAAACATCTGTTAACGCATGACTCGAATGCAGTGTCGACATGACACTCATGTCGTGCTGCCATCTTTTGTTTTATTTCGTGTTTTGTTATAGATTTTTTATTAATTAAAAAATATTAATATATAATAATTAAATAAAACTTGTTCTAAGCAACGCGTAGTTTAAATAAAATTAAAATTTTTATTCAATGTTGTACAACAAAGTAGCTTATTGAACGTCAAATGACTCTACTACCGGTTCCAAAGAGTCCGAAGAACCGGCGAAACAAACTCAATGAAACTGATCTTTTCAATATTTTACAATATAGGTACATAATATGATATAATTATACATAGAAGCCTCGTAGGAAACGCCTTATTCCCAAGGTGTGGTATCTTCAATAAATTCTTTTATTTTGTAGTATCCTTTACACAAACGTTCTTTTACAGTTCTTTTAAATTTATTTATTGATAGGTTTTGAACGTTTTCGGGGATCCTATTGTAGAAACGTATACATTGACCCATAAAAGAATTACTGACCTTATGTAGCCTAAAATATGACACATCAAGTTTATGTTTGTTCCTTGTATTTATATTGTGATTATCGCATTTTTTAACAATTTCGTTATATTTTTGCGAACATACATCACGTTTACAAAAATGTATCGAGATGCTACAGTAAAAATGCCTATTTCTTTAAATTTTTCTCTTAATTATATTCTGGGACCCAGACAGTAGATAGCCCGTATAGCCGTTCTGCAGTATGAAAATTGTATTGACATCCGCGGCAAGTCCCCAAAGCAAAATGCCGTAGGACATAAGACTGTTTACATATTTTAATGTTGACATTATCATACTTTTATCACCAGGTAGGCAATGCTAAAAATTACCAACTGAATAAATTTTATAAATGTTATCAACACTTATTATTATACGTTTAACCGCCAAGTGTGTATGGACTCTGGAGCACCATATTTCTCAAACGGATGAATCAATTTTGGTGTTTTTTTTTAACGTGACAACGTCTTATAATTCGATGGAGCCGGCTGCAAGAACGAAAAAACATGACGCATGCGGCGTTACCTCGCTGTGAGGCGTTCCGTTTTCTTATGACGTTGTCACGTTCAACTATCGTCAGTAAACCGACTTTACAGACAACCGATTTTTTTTAATTTGAAAACAGATCCTCTAGCCGTTGGTTCTGAGATATGCTTTATCAAAATAAAATATTATATTTAGTTGCCTTATTATTATATATTATAAATAATGCAACAAAGTCTTTCCCAATTTTACATTGTATTGTTCTAAAAAATGTTTTTGTCCTACAGACTATTATCCGAATGGGCAACAATTGTCAGCAGGGACGGTGGGAACAAACCCTGGTAGGTCTAACCCTGGTGGTCTAGTTCCGCAACAAGTGACTGCGCCCGCCACACCCGCCACACAATTACCACATCCCCAGACCCAACCACATATACATCCAACCATATCCGGTATGTATTTAATATTATATGTATATATTCTACACTCAAGTGTGAAGGATATTGATTTACCATTTGAATAAAAACACGCTTATAAGTGATGCACAATATTAATTATAGGTACCAGTTTACAAAAATATGTTTCGACGATATTCTAGAATGGAAATCTAGAAGTTTATTGTAATATAAATTATTTGGAAGTAGTTGAATATATACCGGGTGTATTTGGAACGCTTGCGAAAACGAAGAGGTATGATAGTGATAGCCTGACATGATACAAGTGAAAAAAAACGCTAAAAAATTATTATTTTTTTGGTTGCCTTTTTTTTGTATAAGCCGGTTTAGTAAACATAATGTTACAGGAATTTGATGATAATGCTTTAAAATAATGTTTTGTAATTGGTTTATGGTTCACGCCGGCTAGCTGACTGAATCAGCTGATAGCGTTCGCTGCATGCACGAGGTGAACGAACTCCCGCACCGCGCGCGTCTACTGTGCGCCCGCTAGTCGCGCGTCTCGCGGTTAGCATGAGTGCATAGTGTGTATACATACATTGCAGGTTTGCAAAATACACAAGTCCTAAAATTTTCTTTAAAAAACGTTTCTGAGATAAATGGTTATATGCATTATATAGTATATAAATAGTATATTATTAGGGTTTAATCTTCGCAAGCGTTCCAAATACACCCGGTATAGGGATAACAATGTCTTTATAAATATATAAAATAAAAATACTAAAACTGTTTGATCGAAATTGAAAACAAATTAAATAATAATTATTTTTTAAATAAACTTGTAAAACGTCTTAAAATTCAGCAATCTAAAATGTGTACCATCATC
This sequence comes from Helleia helle, assembly GCA_963853865.1. NCBI lineage: Eukaryota > Metazoa > Arthropoda > Insecta > Lepidoptera > Lycaenidae > Helleia > Helleia helle. The sequence continues at coordinate 18,397,614 of OY971420.1, forward strand.
ATGAAGGATTATATTAAATATTGGATGCTGCTTAATATTTGTACCAGTAACTAAACTAAACCACAAACAAAATTATAACAATAACTTATAATTACATAAAATTGTTTATCAATGGAAATAAAATTAATATAAAATTGATTAAAGTCGCTATTGGGTACCCACCTCTTTTGGATAAATATTTTAATAAATTTTAAATAAATAAGTAATGCATTTTTGGCAAAAACAAACCAAACTATGGAAATACCTATAGAGTAAAGGTACGTTTAAAATTTTCAAACCAATAAACCTCTTAAAAAATGCATACAAGGATTATAAAACGCTAGATGCTTACACATGAATTTGAGGTAACCCATGAGTGTTTATTGAATATTGCTGTACGTAAGAATTTTAATTTGTATAATTATTTTTTAACACTCCTCTTCCTTGTGGTATTTTGTGTTTAATTACTATACCCGAATGCGCTTTAAGTGTTGTCCTCAAAAACGTGTATTATATTTAAATATAATATAATTAAAACATATTTTTAATGTTGTAAATGGTGATCAATATTTTTGATTTTTCATGTTGTGGTTTTACTTATTATTACTGTTGTTAGTGGTATGTAGCTAGGATTGTGGTTTGGGTTCGATCCCCCATTCTACCTAGAATTGATTTTCAAAATTATAATATAACTAGTAAATGATGTCGAAAGTATTTAAATTAATATTAATAATTCAATAATATCAAGGCTTTGGTTATTGAATATGTATTATAAATAATCCAAACAGCTTGGAGCTAGCTAGTTTCATAATGTAAGGCACAAAATGTTACAGAATAGGTACAAATGTCGATAAACTTAAAAGAAAATGTTGTGTAGTTCAATAGTATGTGTTTTGATTGTGATAATAATTTTAATAATTGTTTCAGGTATACGCCCAGGTCCCACAAAACGGACCTCTAAAAGGTTGGCCATAATTGACCCACTCACACGTAAGTACTTAATATTGCTAAATATATTATTTACTAATCTATGCACAATTTAACTCATAATAACATATTTAAGAATAGTAAAGATACAAAACTAGTCTCGGTCAGGTGAGAAAATTCCGGGTGTAATATATATATATACTGGGTGAAAAAGTTTATGTCAATCCATAAACCCATCTCTATATTTATAGGCTACGATCCGGGATATAAAACGACCTTCACCGAGATGTTTATTTGATGAAACGTATTTTATATTTAATTTAATATGTCAATAAATATATTGCATATGGGTTGCCTAACAAATTTTAGTCCAGGGTATGTTTAATTAATAATTAAAAAAAAAAAACATTTCACCGGTTTCATTATTAGATAAATTCTATACCAATCGAAAGTATGAAGCCCATAGAATATGCAAACCTTAGGTTGTCTATTCTTTTCCGGTCACAACTATCGAGTAGCCAAGTATAAACAGGTAAATCTATACCGGACCGGAAAAGAATAGACAACCTAACGTTTGCATATTCTATGGGCTTCATACTTTCGATTGGTATAGAATTTATCTAATAATACCGGTGAAATGTTTAAATATTGTTTTAGGCAAATTTGTTAGGTCACCCATATGCAATATATTTATTGACATATTAAATTAAATATAAAATACGTTTCATCAAATAAACATCTCGGTGAAGGTCGTTTTATATCCGTATCCTATACTATTAATAAGATCTCAAATGTGAAAAAAATACGTAACTTCCAATATGATTTTTTATTTCTCTATTGAATTTATGATTTCTTTCTATATTTTATATTTCTTTCTATATGAAGTTTGACACAAGTTTGTTTTCGCAGGTCAAGATATTCTTAGAGAAATGGATAGCAACGATAATAATCAAAACAGTAGCGAACAAAGTGAGAGACAAACCCCACAGCCTGTAAGTGTGGATTGTGTATTTATTCTATACAAACAATATATAATATACAACATGCAGAAAAACCTGCTTAGCCATATAGTCCGCCTTATGATGACAAATTATAAGAATTAAAAATGAAATTGCTATTGCAATATGAAAGTATTGTTATAAATATGTACTTGCATACTTTTAAATACTCCTAAATAGTGCCATCGCTAACCTACTAGAGGAAACATTATAATTACAATCGTCACTCGCATCTATCGCCGATATTAGTATGTAATGTTTTGTCAAGTCACCATATCGAACTATCAATAGATTTTAGGCGCCGACCCCACTGCGTGCGTTCTAGCGGTCAGAGTTCGGAGTTCTGGGTTCCGCTTTCATACTTGCGCATACTGCGAGCGTTAGAATTCAGTAGGTATACTTCGCCTTTTAAAAATTGAAGTGCCATTATCTCGATACAAGATCATCTTCGGAAGATAAAATACTATTACTGTGGAGCCTTGCCAATTAAAATAATAATGAGAAAGTAGGATAAGGCGGTATAGGAGTGCGCACTTAGCTTCATTAGCATAAAAGAAAACAAATAAATTGATTATTCTAATCAGTTCTTATTTTAATTGAATAATAATGTCTAAATATTTGCCTTTTTGACGATTTTTATACAAAAAGGGAACTCCAACAAAACGTGCGTTCACTTTGGCCGTCGCGATCGCGGTGTGTAAGATCCTAAGCCATCACATGGGTTACAGTGAACGCGGAACGCAGAGTTCGGGACTCTGACCGCTGATCGCGCGCACTGGGGTCGGCGCCTTACACTTTTCAGACATAACTTCATGATTATTTCTTAATAATCTGCTCGCGTAAACGACCAAATAAACCTCGCTTTAGTACTGACCGTTGTCTTAAATCGCTAGTTGGGAGATTTTATGTAAACAGAGCGAGGTTTTTGATGAGAGTCTGCCATAAATCATTATAGTACAGTAGTAGGTATCCTAAGGTTGAGTCTTGACAGTTTAAATAATTGTTTCGTTTATTAAAAACAATCCATACCTGTATCAATAGGAATGTATATCCGTTTATTCAAATTCTTATCTCTGAACGTTCTTCGCGGATTATTTTATATTCTTGCGCGAAGCTGTACATACCTAAAGTAAGTAAATTATTATTTATTTTGTTAGGATAATAAACCAAGCGTTGCTGAAGAGTTCACAAGGATGGTGAACGAAGTAGCAAATCAACCCAGTTCAGGTGAAAGTGCTAGTAAATGGAACTACTCTAAAACTGTTGAAGTGCCTGCTACAACGACAAGCTCGAATCCACCACATACAAATACAATAAATTCATTGAGTAATAGTATAGTGAAGTCTGACTTAGAAAATGCTAACGAAAGTAAAAATTCGGGACCTGAAGTTATAGAATCAAACGAAACACCAATAGTATCAGCTATATCGGATAGTCCTGTTGTAGTGCCTAAAATGTCTATGAATGTTAAGCAACTCCAAAAAGGTAGTGAACAGATTCAACCATTAGCAGTAGATAATAATAAGAATATAACAAGTAATAAGCAACAGAAACAAAATAAAAGCAAACCGTTTGTGCCTCAAGATGAATTAGAGAAGCAACCTGATAGTGTTAATACCATAGTTCCTCAAGTAACACTAGTGCCACACACAGTTGTGAATGCAACGATTCCTATTGATACTAATGCCTCATTTGCTACGTCGCACTCTCCTGCGTCTCAGACTGCATCGGTATCCTACAATGAAGAATCGTCTGGTATAGCAACTGGGCCAGTGCCTGTGGAACCGGAAACTGCAGCTTCCACGCCGGCGACGTCGACGGCATCTGTACTTCAGCTTTTGAACTGTACACCGCAACCCCAAAGGGTAAAAGAGCCGCGAGAGCGTCGCGCTAGTGTGACACACGAAAAATCACAAGATAAAGAGAAATCAGTTGGGCCAAAGGAAAAGGAGGTTCCAGAAGAGATCCCTAAACCAAATGGCCCCACGTCGGTTGGTGAGTAGCAATTTTCATGTAAATTAAACAAGTTTATCGGTCACTCTAGAATATCAAAACAAAATTTATCACTTTGGTGCTCTTAGAAAGGAAAATTATGAAATGTCTTAAGTAGGTAAGATATAATCTAAAATTTATTCTGCATATCAGCGATAATGCTTATAAAAATATACTGATTAAATAATATTATATTTGCTTGATATTGCATGTTTGAGAAAAATACTACATAATATATGAATTCCTTTTATACATATTACAAATTTGTAGATAGACACATAATTTTTAAATACATATTATTAATATTAACAGTAACTAGTAGTAATTATATATTCGTAATAGGTGTTTATGGAATTAAATAAAACCTATTCTACACATCCCTAGCTAGAATTATATAGATATTACTTTCATAATTTTCAAATTTAATTTCCTTAGACTATTATACCGCCATATAAGCAGAATGGTGCTAATAAATCTTCACTACACAATACTAAAAATGTCAAAAAAATAGTCCAAAAGTATTTTTTTTTTTTAATTTTCCACATTTGTTATATAAGCCAGAACAAGTTCCTGTTCAGAAATAAATCATTTATCGCCATATTTTTGCTAGTAATGAGTAGTTTTGTAAGCTACGGCTATACCTACTATGATATTATAATAAGTTATGTCATATCATGTCAGCGTGTCACGATAGTCATGCTCATGAGATTCGAATCTGTTACTAAAACACTTGTAATATCCGATGATTGGTGACGCCGAAAAATTCGAGTTAGAGGATGAGATTCATTCTTATAAACTTTGAGTTGAAGAGGTAAAATAAATAAAAATTCATGTTGCAGAGGTGACGCACATATATTTTATTTTATGAATCGTTAATCGCGATCGACACATATATACCTAATTCATAGGTATTAGACGAATCGAAATCGACGAAAATAGGTTTGTGAACGAATCATATTTTTCGAAATGGCCCTATCGTTCGCGCGGATCTTGCGACCCGGGTCGTTTGATTCGTTCGTTCGCGATCGACACATCACCTATCCTAAATTGCTTTCTAAGAAACAATGGTGTACAATACGGCCGTCGTATCTTGGCGAGTCTGAACATAGGCTCTACGAACTTTAGCGCATGTACACTCTTGAAGAAAACTGACCAAATCCAAAAGTAAAATAATTTAAAACAGTTTCGAGACAGAAAGCTACAAAAATAACTTAAATATAAAAAATTCTATTTCGATATCTCACCTGTAGATAGTGGCAGATTTTTATCACAAATACACTATATTATTTACACTTAATAATTTATATATTTACACTTAAGTATTATTATTTAATCACTGTCGCTTAGGGAATCCCTAACATAAAGTAGTTGGCCCCTTGCGTTCCATGTGTAATGTTGGTCTTTTCTTTAAGAACCATTCTGTTTAGGTCCTTCGCCAGTTGCAACACAAGTTTAGCTGACACTTACAAACAGCATGCAATAACACAAACAAAACAAACTTAACAAAAAACAACAATAATAATTAACAAATAACAACGAAAACTTTTGTAACCGACTGTGCTCAAGACAGAGATAGCGACACGAACATGACACTAATGCTAACGTGTGATTGAGACGTATTACCGTGTACCGAGCATTGCCGAATAAGCACGAAGCTTTACGAAGTAACCAAAAAGGGATGTATAATACGCGTGCCTGAAGGTGTTGCTTAATCGATTTTTATTAAAAATCGATTGACATTGTGGCATAAAAATATATAATATATTTTTTTATTTTATAAGGTTTTAGATTGTCTCATTTCTTAAATTTAATCTCTCTAAAGTAATAGTTAATGGATAACTGATACTCAAGTAAATAATGTCTTTCAACCGAGAAAATTAAATTTTATTAGTTTATTTTTTATTTTTATTAAAGTCGGAATCTCTTTTCTTATATGTTAGTTGGATAGGCAAACCGGCAGACGTGTAACCTTATGTGTGTCAGTGGTCGACGTTGCACATGAACATATACAAGTTTACCTGGACCTAGCTCGGGTAACTCATTTATGTGTTGCCTATATTGAGATATTATGATGACATCTTATGTCTCAGGATAGGCAACACATAGATGAGTTGCCTGGGCTCGTTCGAGGTAAACTAGTTTATGTTCATGGGCGCTGTTGACCACTTACCATCAGGTGGCACGTTTGCTAGTTTGCCTATCCAACTAACATAAAAAAAATACATAAGATGTTAAGCCTCGGTGCCAGTAATTACACTGCCTGTCTTGCCCTTCTCTCCGAAACACAGTAAAGCTGTTGCAAGATGGTGGTACTCATGCAACCGGGAGCGCGGCACAGTTCATCCCTCCCACCGGTAAGTATCTCGTTTATTAACGTCAAATTTCACTATATTAATTTTGAATCTATTTTATTTAATATCTTATATAAACAAAAATAAAAATCAATAACACTAATCGATTGCGATATTTGATTGAATAAAGGATAGATTATTTTAACATAGGGTCCATCTCTAACCTATACCACCGTCCTCAGCTCGTCATCTCATGCTACCATTTGGTCCCCAAGAAAGCATGCGCAAAGTTCGGCTTCGCCAAGATACGTCGGCCGTATTGTACTTAACACTGTCTGCGAATTCTTAAAGTTAGATTATTACTTATTTTTCTTCAAATAATAAGTCTCAAATAATCGAGTTATGACGGTTGTAAAATAAAACATTGCTATGTTCGAGATACAGAGGTAAAATTTAATTTCTCGAGTTAGGAGGGAAAATATGTACCAAAATGGCTTGGCAGGACACGCTGATTATTTCGACTAACAATTGAGAGTTCAGATTTCGAGTAATGGAGGTTTTGGTGTTTCAGGGAAAGGGAACTTAGTCTTAGAGATTTGGAGATTTTCAACTTATCGAGGTTTTACTGTATAATGTATAAAATGCAATCGGCATAAAACGATAATGTATTATCAGATTGAAGTTTGTCATATATCAACGGAGACAGAGAAAACTATAGACTACTGCTTTTTTTTTTTTTTTATTTGCAGCCCAAACCGTAACTAGGACCGGGGTTTTTTTTAAACCTAGCCGAGTGTGGGGTTCGCACTTGGGCAGTGTCCCGTTACCCACTAAAACAGCTGCAAGCGCCCTTTGCCGCCTTTTGAGGGTCCCGGATCTTGCAGGCAACACAGGACCCTCGGCGACAGGCTGGCCCCGGCGAGAGGCCAGACTCTTCCTCGAAAGGGGGGTACTGCTCGGCCGTTCGATTTCACGATACTTTTAGCAGTCCCCGACAACGTCGTGCCTGTCTGGACCCAGGTTAACCCCAACCTCGGCCCGACACGAGCACAGGGGCTTTACTGGAGGCGCATTAATTAGCGCCTCCTAGCACCCCTGTTCGTCGCCTGCGGGGGGGTGGCCTCGTCGGCGGCCTCCTCTCTCACCCGCTCATCGGCCTCCTTCTGGGACATTACGGCGATGGTCTCCTTCTGTGAGGCACAGAAGGAGACCATCGCCGTCCAGGACTCGTCATTGCGGAGCATCGCGGTGATGATGCTCGGCAAAGACAAGTCCCCTCCGATAACTGACGTCAGATCGAGACGCAGTGCCGCCCATCTCGGGCACACCTCGAGTGTGCTGGGCCGAGTCCACCGCCGCGCCACAATCGTGACATACAGTTGCCGGCTCCCTTTGGGCGGTCCGGCACAGGTACTCACCGAAGCAGCCATACCCGGTGAGCACCTGTGTTAGACGGAAGGTGAGGGGTTTGCGTTTACGACGCATCCACCGCTCTAGGACCGGACGCAGGGCAACCGTTAGGCGTTTGCCATACGGCTCCCACGCCAGGTCCTCTCCCCACCTCAGCATTAACGCCTCTTGTCCTAGTCGGTGGACCCGCAGGATCCCGTCCAGCGTCAGGCTCTCGCCGAGAGACCTCCTATCCGAGACATAGGAGTGCACCTCAGCAAGAACTTCCGCCACGAGTTCCCACGAGGGTCGCCGGCTAGGGCAGTTGCTGCTGCCCACGATATCGTACGATACCCCCGAATCACTCTTACCGCGATGACCCGCTGCGCCGAGCGCAACTGGGCCCTATTCCGCGCGGTAATGTGACCCGCCCAAATAGGAGCACCGTATGTCGCCATACTCCGGCAGACACCGGAGTATAGCTGCCTGCAGGCGGCGCTGGCTCCTCCGAGGTTCGGGAGGAGTCTGCCCAACGCACTCGCCGCCTTTACGACCTTTGGACCCAACTGTGCGAAGTGTGGGCTGAAGGTCCATCCTCCGTCAAGGATGAGCCCCAGATATCTCATCCTGATCCTCACCCCTCCGATCTGGAGGGCAGCCCCCGGTGGGGGTCCTTTCCGCCCGGTCCCGCGGAAGAGAAGGGCTTCGGTCTTAGATGGTCTGACCCGAAGTCCTAACCTCTCTATGCGGCTGATCACGAGGTCGAGCCCGACCTCGGCCAGCCGCGCCGCCTCCTTGTAGTCTTGTCCCCGGGCGTAAACGAAGGTGTCATCCGCATAGAAGATGACACCCATCCCGCGGAGGAGACGGCCTCGCCGATGTCCCACAGGATCGGACCAAGAACCGATCCCTGCGGGACACCGCAGCCGACTTGCCACCACTCTACGGATCCACATCGGTTCTCGCAGGCTACCCTCCTTTCGGAGAGGTACGCCTCCAACAGCCTCCTGAGATAGGGAGGCACTTCGAAGTAGTTCAGGGCCTCCCGTATCACACTGTGCGGGAGGCTATTGAAGGCGTTCGCGATGTCCAAGGACACCGCGACCACCACCTCCCCTCTGTGTTTCGCTTCACGCGTCACCGCCCGCAGGCGTTTGAGGGCGTCGATCGTCGACCGGCGTGCCCGGAACCCAAATTGAGAATGATGGCGTAAAATCACGGTCGTGTCTTGGTTAGTGTTGTCATACAAAATAATGACCCCGTTTAAAGTAATAGACATATTGTCAGTGGAAAGGATACAATGCTATGGTACCTAAAACGGTATTTTAGGAATCAAACAGAGGTTTATAGTATAATAATTTTTTTACGGAAATAACTTAAAAAGTAAGCAGAAGGAAATAAAATTACATAAATCAGTGCAAAGTGATTTTATTGCCCTTTAAACGGTACAAGCTTATGTTACGAATTCTATCGCTAGGCGAAAAAAACTGTTTTGTGCTATGTTGGATGCGTATTTCAAAGTAATGCATGGCGAGTGGCGACTGAATATAAGTTGATGGTTAAGAATCCTCGTGAATTCTTGAAACATTGACTTGATGAACTGAAATTAATAAAATATTATACAATATAATAAATTATTAAATAAATTGAATTCTTTCTTTATAGACCAGTGATGTAACGAATGGCATTTTTTGAACATTCGCAAAAGTGAATATCTGCTTTCAACATTCGTAAATGCAATCGATTCTCATCTATATATAAGCCCGGGGTATGAAAATTTATGGGGCATAAATAGAGAAATTATGCGTTCGAACTTCGAACTCAGCCCGGTTAAAATAGACATGACCCTAATATTAATTTCCAACAAGCTGAAAATTTATAGACACGGACAGGGATCCTGAAAACTCCCCATTTATAGTGTGCGCAAAAAGAAACCAAGGTCGCAAAGTCGCAAAAATCGACACGGACATCAAAAACGGTTCGGTTGGTCATCGACTTAGTAGAAATAGCTCAGACTAAAATTATTGCACATGAGGTATTTATCTACTAAAATTATCCTTATGCTGTTTTCTCTAAGATTTTACCATTTCTGAGAAAAAGCCATATTCTATTCTAGTATTTTCCATAATATGCATGATTACGCTGTCTCTCGAGTGTGAAAATTGTTAGACGTAAATTTTGTAAAATTACAAATTTAATTTGTGTACAGTGTGCAAAAAAATCCTTGTTTTATTACATTATATGTAAAGGTGGGCGTTTAAGCGATAAATAAATAAATAAATAAATAAAAAATCAATCAAACGCGTCTTTGGATTAAAAAATTTAAATACTAAATTATCATGATTGAAGAAAAAAACCTTATTTCAATACCTATAAAACTCAAAATTAAATGTGAATAAGGAACCTCATTTTACTGTATTAACAACCATGTGATACTTTTAATCCAATTGGATTGGTTACGGCTAAACGATCTGCTTGTTTACTTAGTATTTGTATCGGACTGATAAGGTATCGTTTTTGGACGTACGTTTAAACTTACGTTTTAAATGTTTTTAAAGTCAGTACGATTTTCGCTGCCGACGAGCTTATTATATTTACAGTTCGAATTATCGAAAAAATTAATCGAAAGTATACTCATCAAGTTTATCGACCTGTTTTTTTTTTTCAAAATAGCTACGGACTTCAAAATGCTGCTTCTTGACATCACCACTACACTAATTATTCACTTTTCTTCAATCATGATATGTAATATAGTATTTCAATTTTTGGATTAAGATCTGTTAACGTTAAAACGAAATCTGTGTAAATCCTTAAACGCGCTTGGTTGCTTATTTTGTAACAGAATTTTTTTAAGCAGTTTAAGCGCCCGCATCTAATGATTAGTAAGGATATTTTTTGCACACCGTATGAGATAGAATGTCAAACGAGCCGGGTTCGCGGTTAACTTGACCGAGTAGTACGTACATCTATCACCCACTTTGTAGTTTCACAAACCATTTCATGACACACGCATTTTAGAACTGACAATCTGATGAAATAGTATATATATTTAATTCGGAAGTATTCAAAAATAAATGTTTATTTTTTTCTAAATAAATTAATATATTTAAAACTATTTATATATTCATCAAAAGGAACATTTAAAGTTTCTATTAAGCGAAATAGTAAATTTTACTTTTACTGCAGTAACTATCCATAGATAGGACCACAGGGCCACCATTCGCTTTTTTATATCTGTATTATGTGGTAGTTATTTTTATTTATTTTCAAGGAACACTAACGGTTTATCTAAAAATGGGTTTAAAAAATTACACAGAAACCAGTGAAGTGTCCATTAAAAATATAAAACCCAACCTTAAAACGTCGCCTAAACACTAAACTGGTAAAACAAAATAAAAAAGAAGAAAATAAAAGTAATCATCGTGAATAAATCATATGAATACAAAATACAATAAAAAGAAAATTATAATTTAAAAAAATATCCAGAAATTATTTCCTTAATTTTAGTTTTAAAGAAAAAAAAAATATAATCTTGTCGCAAGAGGAAAAAAGTGTTGCTCGCATAGTTTTAGCACATGAGTAAATAAACGGACAGAGGCAAAGCTTCATACAACCGCGCTAATCCATTGCACTACTACAAGCGTCCTTACGCATGTGTGCGTAAGCACTCGTGGCTTGTCACGTTCGAGTAGAAACCGGTTCGACGAGTGCTCGAACGCAATGATGTGAGTGCACTTGTTAAGTTGCGTTGTATATTTGATTTTTTTTTTTCGCTTGGCGGGTATTTCGAATTGTTATCATCGTTCTTAAATTTTTGTTAGTTAAAAGTAGTGTCAATATTGTAAGTATACTGTACTGTGTGCATGAACAATAATAGAGCAAATAAAAAAGAATCATATTTTATAACATTGTTCTTAAATTATTGTTGATAATTGAAAGTAAAAAGTGTCAATATTGTATACTGTACTGTATGTATGAACAATAATAGAGCAAATAAAACAAATCATATTTTAGCTATCCCAAAGATTTCAATAGGTAAGTTGTATCTTATTATTTTATTTCTACTAATTATTATTACTTTTGTTCACTAAGTTTTTATGGATGTGCCTAAACTCTTGCTAGGGAAACATTGACCCGACATCAAATCTTAAATCTTAGCTAAACTTTACAGTAAAAATACAATAAGTATAGGTACAGAATACGTAATGAGGAGACGATTCCTGTTCGGAATAAAAAATATTATAATAGTTATGATAAAAACTGATATGCAATGAGAGTGCTTAACCATTAGAATTTACCTATTAAAAGGAACAACAGATTATTGAAAATAAAAAATATAAACACAATATTTAGAAAAAATATTTTGTAATAAAAATCCACCTGTGACAACCCTACCATAATAGGTAACAATTTTACGCGTTGTATGGAAGCTTTGTCTCTGTCCGTTTACTTACTCATGTGGTTTTAGTTCATCACAATGGTACATCAAATGAGCTGTTTACATTGCGTGAGCATGTGAACGACAATATGTAATACTAGTAATACTACAATTAATATATATACAGGCTGATTTTTTGAAGAACGGACATATTCAAGTAGCGTATAGAGCTAAAGATCCTCATTCCAAAAATATATCACAAGTGGGGTCTTATTTTTTTTTCAAAATTATCCTTCACACTTGAATTAAAGTAAACACAGTATTATGAAATAGGTAACATACGATGCATCAAATACGCCGAACCACAAAATAAAGTGGCCGAACGTTCTACCGCGAGACATACCTAAGGCCCCGTTCGCACGAGCGTTTTAAAAGTGTCGCGGTAAAACCCGACTTTGGAGTTTGGTATGCTCAATTCCATTTAACGCCAAACACTTAAGGTCAAAAATCCAACAGCACTTGACTAAAATGCGCCTCACTTTAAAAACGCTTTCGTGTGAACAGATACAGGGTTATCCATTTGTCCCATTCAAACTCTTTTTTAACGGTCGGTCAAAAAACGCTCGTGCGCACGGGGCCTAAGAAAAACGGCGCGCTATGGCCGGTGACCGGTGTCGACTGTCGGCTTTTCACAAAGAAAGGGCAGTGCGATACGCGTCATTGTCTGGAGCGTATGTTTTGTTTGTGTCAACCGCGTGTCGCGTATAATACGTAATTACTAATTACGTATTAATTAATCATGTCGAATAAATTTTCAAATGGAGAATATTGGGAGATGGTAAGAGCTTATGCTTTATCTGGTGACAGTGTACGTGGTGCGATAGACTTGTACCACGAAAGGTTTCCGAATCGTCGCATACCTTGTGTCAAATGTGGTGAATGATATGTTGGATGACGTGCCTCTCATCTATCACCGTAACCTCTACTACCAGAACGACGGTGCTCCCGCGCATTACCAGGTTCGTGTTCGTGAGTATCTCAATTGTCAGTTTGGCGAGAGGTGGATAGGTCGTGGAGGCCCCGTGTCTTGGCCGGCTCGTTCGCCTGATTTAACACCCTTAGACTTTTATCTGTGGGGCGAGATCAAACGCCTAGTCTATGTGACAGAGTACGCAGATAGGGAAGAATTAAAAACACGGATAACAACAGCGTTTGAGACTGTGAAAAGTGATCCATTTGTACTAAACCGTGTCAAAGACAATATGCGCAAACGTACCGAACTATGTGTTGACCGGGGAGGTACTTATTTACTTAGATTAATTTAGTAGTTATGTAGGTTGTGTAAATATCTTATTTTCAATTGTTGTAAATAGTATGATTCCATTTTTTAAATGCGCCAGAAGTACATAGGTGCTACAGTTTCTTTTATCTAACGTCATGTGAAACCCAGACACAATGAAAAATCAAATGTGTCTCAAATTCGTAATACAAAGGATCAACGATAAAGATAAATCAATTTAATTAAATTAACTTGTATCATTACTTTAGTACCTAGGTAGTTTTGCCTGTCCTAAGCCAGGATCAAAGTATATAAAACTGAGATCATATTTACTTTACATTACATACATTATTTATTTACCACTTATACAAAGTTCATTCGATTATTTTATACCTACCACTACCACCACACCGTCTGTCTAAATTTTGCGCGTAAAATGCACGTGATAATACAATAGGGTGACCATATTCTGAGGCCAACAATGCATTATTTACATTTGTCTATATTTTGTTATTTATGTGGTTTTTTTTGGTGAATATAATTTTCTTTGATTGGTGAAACCAAGTTCTATCACGTCCATGATTATGTCCGTTCTTCAAAAAATCAGGTTGTATATATAGCACATTATGTATGTAAAGTTTAGTAACATTAAAGTATGTTGTAATATAATTTGATCAAACCCGACGCCATGAAGCCGTGTGGTCAACGACTCCACGTTTGGCGTTGGGCAACACCCCCATATAAAAATCAATAGGTGAGCTAGCTGGCTCACCACTAAACCGATGTAGCATTAGAGCCAATATACCATAGGCTGAGTCCATTCGAAAAAAAATATAATTTAAATCTAAAGTATTTAAAATAAAAGTAAAACAACGATTATTTAAAATAAATCATTAAATTAAACTTATCATATTCAAAACAATTTGTTTTGGGCTGTTATATTATTATACGGAAACAATTGCGTATTTCCGTATTATAACGTAATGTTTATTAATTTTTTTTTTAATCGGTTGTCTGTAAAGTCGGTTTACTGACGATAGTTGAACGTGACAACGTCATAAGAAAATGGAACGCCTCAGAGCGAGGTAACGCCGCATGCGTCATGTTTTTTCGTTCTTGCAGCCGGCTCCATCGAATTATAAGACGTTGTCACGTCAAAACATAACAACAAATTTAAAAAAAAGTCACGCTAATAACTCATATTCGTTTATATTGTGTCTTACCCGTTTTTTTTTTAAATAAAATGACATTTTCTAAAAATGATTCCTTTTTTTTTCTTTTTTTTTTAATAATATTTTATGGCCTGGTTACAAAATGATTCCTAGCTAGATCGATTTATCGCCCCCGAAACCCCCTATATACAAAATTTCATGAAAATCGTTGGAGCCGATTCCGAGAATCCAATTATATATATATACAAGAATTGCTCATTTAAAGATATAAGATATAGGTGACCCATATTTAGAAACTTATTTTATTCGATCCTTTAAGCTAAAAATAATCGGTTACGTATTGCATAGGTCGATCGATTCCGACTTGCGCACAACACTAGTTAAATTGGTCGCCTGTCCACATGGAACGATTCAACATGGCGGCTTTTACTTCACAGTCACTTACATGGCTGCTTTTGAAATAGTTTAAAAATTTATTATTTTAAATTTTTTCATTGTTACGAATATATTTAAACTTTTGTTTATTAAAATTTTATAAGCAAGTTTCAAAATAAATAGTGTTGAAAGTGAAACGTGTGCAAAAATTCACTCTAGATCCTTGAGTGACCTTTTGAATGGACTTTCTTTTACCATATTGCAACTTTAATGAAATACACCCAGTCGTGTTAAGTTTTATGGAATTTAATGAAGTTGAAAACTGTGATATAGATTAGATATCAGTGCCACATAATATTATTTAGTCACACATTCAGGTATAGTGCGATTTAGAACTCCCACGTGGAAATACCTCACGTCTCTATTTATAGATTACGAACTTGGTTCTCAAAAAGTGATAGGCGTGATTTAAAATGAAGCAAAAAGATTAAATTTAGGTGGACAGAATAGTCAGTCGATCAATTTTCTTTACTAAAGTCTATATGACTCTTTATCTCGAAATTGTCTTCGACGTTTCATCTGTATAACTTCTTACTGCCATTTTGCCGTAATCGAATCTTGCTATATCTTTAAATTACGTCTTACTATCTGTATTCTGTTATCTAACGAATTACTTATTATATTCGATGTATGTGCTACCTAACATTTAATGATTAAGAAATCCCCAAGGTTGGGTATACTATACATATTATCAGGTTTAAAGTTACTCGTAAATGATTTGAATTATTTACTTCAAATGTCATTAAAAGACCATGTGGAATTATGTTTGGATATTGTTTGTTGACTAAATACCACATGGAATATAACAAAAGACTGGATTGAATAGTGTAATCTTTAGTCTTAAATAAGGTTTTACATTAGAAATATCCAACATTTATTAATTATCAACTTGTGTAACAAGTATTATCAATCATGGTGTTTAGTAAGTAACCTTTCACTAATGATTACATGGCAGTATTTTGTATAACACATTTACATGGTGTGATGTCGCATGGTGTTAAAGATGTTTTCTCTAAAAGTTATATTGTCATCTTTTCACATTAATATATACAATAATTGAAGTAAGTTACTTTAGTTTCAACCTAACATTGTACAAGTTTTAAGCTTAAATTTTCACCTTACTAATATAAGTTACTTCAAACATATAATTAGATCTAGTTATATATTATTTATTTGTATGACAATATAACATGTACCTCCTGTTTAGATAGATGTATTGGTGCTGCTTGTACTGGAGCTTTATGTATTAAATATAATGCACTGACTGTATACCATTGTCTTATGATGCAATATATGGGGGAATTTATATTATTTTTTAATATTTCAGAGGTTAGTTCAGTTGATAGTATAACAGACACTATCAATCCTCCAACTAATCCAGTCAATCAAACAATAGAACCCACTAAAGTTGTGCAACCACAAGTAACTGAGACTGAAAAGCCTAATCTTGATAAGAAGCACGAGGTTGTGATTAACAAAGAGTCCACATTCCCCACTAAACAATCACCCACTGCCACAGAACTTTTATCAGCTAGTATTGAAAAGGTTGCAAAGGAGCAACCATTCCAGTCAGAAATTAATGCTAAGAAAGAGGAGTCGAGTGCAATTCAAGCTCAAGCCAAACTTGCTCACAGTATAGCTAGTGTGACACGCAATCATTCAGAGCCTAAGATGAAAGATATCAATCTTAATAATAAGCCAGCAGGTGAGTAAAGTATTAAATTATTTTTCTAATCACAGTGCATTTAGTAAGAAAGGTAACTACAAAGTACAATCACACACCCTGAACCATGACAACAATCATTTTTGTGTTTATTAAAATAAATAAACATTAATATAAATCTATATGTTATTTAGACACAGACACAGCAAATGGGAACACAACTGTTGAGACGGCCAAAGATGAAGTGAACAAAAATGAAAAGGCAGTAAAGAATGCCAAGAATCATAATAAGAAGTCCAATAAAATGGCTAATAATGAAGTAAAAGAAACAAAAGTTGAATCATATGAAAATGGAAAAGATGAGACTGATAAAATAAGTAAAGCAGAACAGGAGAATGTTGCACCAAAAGAAGAGCCGTCAGAGGCTACTGAGAAGCCAGCGGCAGCCGCAGCTCCTGCTGTATTTGTGCCCAAATACAAATACTCAGATGGTATATACATAAAGACTTTGTTTTTACTCTTTAGTTAATTTTTTGTGCACAGATATTTAATAAGTGAATTTTGTTATAGATCAATGGTCCCCCCTGAATAAGTCTGGCAAGAAGCACTATGACATTGATTTCCTGATGCAAATAAAAGAGGATCCTTTATCTAAAAATAAACCAAATGTCCCCTTACTTGAAGCCTGTAACGTAATGAGGGTAAGAAATTTGTATAATACTTCCTGATTTCAGTGGAAGTCAAACATATACTTCTATGTACATTTCCTTTTATAAATCGAATTATGTCTTTTCCAGACAACACCTATACAAGAGCCTATGATATTTAATCCAATTACTAGGCCAATGAATGATGCTTTCTACCCTAACTTCTTGAAGGTCTCAGGTGTGGCTCCAAGAAATAATGTCATGAAAGAGCCCAAGAAAGATGGCAGAAGTATGCCTCAAAGTGGTAAGAATATACTAGAAATACACAATCTGTGCTTTAAATGATAAACAATTCACTCAGTTTCTTAAGAATAAATTTGTAATAAATTTAACCTTGAATACACAAGTTGTTTGAAAGCTGTAATGTTACTACTACTCTGACTCATGCTCGTAATTTACATTTTATATAACTTTTATAAGGTAAGGGCAGTGCTAAACTGGCTCCATCATCTGGCGGTGGACACAAACCTGTAATTCATGTGTCATTGTCACTGAGGGAAGAGGTGAAACTTAATCAGACCAAAGATGCCTGGCGCCCCGCTAGATTTAAGAAAGAAAGCCTTACTGAAGAAGAGGCTAAAACACAGGTAAATAAATAAACATAATGTTAAAAACAAGTTGTTAAGAATATTCAATAACAAGTATTAGTAATTAAGTCAGTTACTTATTGCATAGAACATCATTAAAATATCTTGATCTGTTTTTAATTTTGCAATGAGCTTGAAATTTCTCTAAGTAAAAATTGTACTAATATTTTACTTACAATATCAATTATTTTAGGAGTTGTACAAGAAGTTCAGAGGTATTCTGAATAAGCTGACACCTCAGAAGTTTGATACTTTGCTGGAAAGGGTAAAAGCTTTAGAGATTAACACTAAAAGTCGCCTTGAAGGTGTCATAGATTTGATCTTTGAGAAAGCCATAGATGAACCAAACTTTTCAGAAGCTTATGCTGCTATGTGCAACAAGCTGAGTATGATCAAGGTAACTATTGTATTTTCTTACACAAAATGATGTTGATTCAATTCTTTAATTTTGACTGGTCATTAAAAGTCACTGGATATCTCTTAATGATTTAAGTTATCTTACTTCTGTTATTATTTTTATCTCAGGTACCAACAAATTGCAACTCACCTGATCAATGGGTGAATTTTAGAATTCTCATCATTAGTAGGTGCCAAAATCAATTTGAGAAGGTAAAAGTTGATGAGCAAGTTCAAAAACTAGAGAAGGAAGTGGCAGAGTGCACTGACCCTGTAAGTTTTTTGAATATTTATATCCTTGAATTTCTGATTGCATATTTAACTAGTGATTTTTTAATGTCCCTATATTCTATTATTATGTACCTACAGTAAAACCTGTTTAAGATGATTTCACAGGGCCACACAACCAAAACATGTCTTGCGGGATATGGAAAAAAGAACTTTACATATAAATTTATGTCTAATATGGTATATTTACTTTATTTAAGTAATCACTTATTTTTGGTTAGAATAAGAGATTTTGATTTATTAGCAATAACAAGTTTATCTACTAGATTTATTATTAACTTTTGCTGTGTGATTTCGCTTTCACTTAGAGAAGCTACATAGCGTTTTAAATTGATAACTGCTGATAATGCCTGGGTGATTGGCAAAATCAGAGTTGACTCCTCCTTGTCTTCAACATCAATTAGAGCTTCTTTTTGTGTGTTATTCACATCTTCAATAAAATCTTTAATTCATCGAATTTCTTAGAATTTAAGAGTTATAAGTCCACTTAATATCTCGTGTTCATGGGATGTACTGATATTAATAAAATTCCTAGTTCAGGTATAGGTAACCTAGGTAACCTAACTGACTGGCGAACTTAAAAGTGCTCACGTATGTACTATACTGACTTGTGACCCAACAAGGGTGCCACATTATAATCAATGGAAAAATTCGTTCTTCTTCTACCGATACGACGCGGTTTCCGATATTTCTGAAACCTACTTTCTTGAAACCATTTTGTATGGTGTGCCTACAGATCGTGTCTTAAACGGGATGACAAATCCTGTTAAGAGTTAAAAATGTTTAAAGCGTGTCTAAATT
Organism: Helleia helle; assembly: GCA_963853865.1. Lineage (NCBI taxonomy): Eukaryota > Metazoa > Arthropoda > Insecta > Lepidoptera > Lycaenidae > Helleia > Helleia helle. Next base: position 18,416,896 of record OY971420.1, read on the forward strand.
TGCAGGGACTGTAGATAAAAGGGCGTATAAGGCGAGAAATCGTATTAAGCGGGTTTATATAGTAACAATGATAAATTTGTGAGCAACGACAGTATATTATGATAGCTTCACTTAATTCTTTGCAAAATAATTTTATAACAAATATGTAATTGTCACATGAGGATAACTTATTATACTAAAATAATATAACAATATTCGTGTATAAATTCAAATTTATCAACTTATAAACAAACTAGAAAATAACTTCATGTTTTCTATATGTTTTCACAACATGAATAGTGTCATTTGAGTCTGCCCAAAGAAGCCATTTATAAACAAATTTATTTTCAGGCTAAAAAGAAGGAGCTACTCTTGCAACTAGAGGAAGAAAACAGACGCATGAGAATGAGATCAGTGGGAAATATTAGATTCATTGGTGAGTATTTTACAAGCTTTTACTTATTATTATTTGATTTGTATGCGTCATAATTTTATTTACATAAGCAAGTAAAAATATCGATTAAAATAATATAGGGATGTCAATAGGAAATGAATGCGCTTATGCGATGGATGCTTTTGCCTACTTTTTGTGCTCATTTTGTTTTATATTTTGAATTGAAAGAAAATATAAAATAGGTATTTAGCAGTGGCATATTTTGTACTTACCAAGAAGCTTATAGTTTATTTGCTAATATGATATTCTTTGAAATCTCACATTTGTTGTGTGGGGCTTTTCGTGTAACAGCTACTTCCACGTCAAATGAACTGGGTCAGACATGACTAGCGCATTTATAATCTGCCTCACACTAGATGCAACCGATACTTTTTATTGTTTTATTTAATACATATGTGTCAAAGGAATGTTTTATTAATACATGTTTTATATGAGTCAATCGCTAATTCCCAATATTTCGGGAATTGTTTACAAAACTTTGAAACAGTACTTAATTACTTACACCAATTTGGGTGGTAATTTATGCATACATCATCATCATACAAACTTACATAGCTGTACAATATAGTATGAAAGACAGATATATTGATTTCGTAAATGAGTTATAAATCTGAGCGAAAGAATTTAATGTCATTTATTTTATACCGACATGACCTCCTTACAACAATGTTGCTAAATCTTGTTACATGTGTGGTTAAATTTAAATTTGTGTGCTGCTGTATTTTATGCGAATAAATCTTTTTGTTGTTTTTATGCATTATTCATGATGTTCGTTGATGTTTGAGGTGCGCCTTGACGTAAATGCTAACTTGAATTCCCATTTAATGGCGTGTATTTTACACTACTATACTATAGAAATATGTCAAGGATCTGTATGTGTGCGTGCGTCTGTGTTTGTGCCTGGTAAGGCTACATCATCATCATTATGAGTCCATACTGTCAACTACAACAACTGTTTATTAATGTTTTTTTATTAGCATAAGTTATAAAAAATTGGCATGATAAAGTCATTTTACATAAAAACTTAAGACCTAAATAGTGTTAATTTAAAATTTTGGACAGATAATTTCTTAATGCAAGTTGTTAATATATATTATTAAGCTTAAATGAAGCTGCTGCATAGCAATTTCTTTTCCTGCTTTGTACTTATCTAGATTTTTTTTTGCGAATGTATTAATATAGAGAATGATTCTTATAAATTAAATAAATAGTAATGTTAGTTAATCATTAAATATTATATTTTGTTTTCACTCTGCTCTAAATATATGTCCACTCTTAAAAATGACAGGTCCAAGTAGCAATGAAATAAAACCTATCTGATATCTCTGCACTTATAGTATTAATGCACCATTGCCTGTCTATTTGAATGTAAAATTTAATTTATTAATTGTACATTAGCAAGGTGTGAAAAAATTGAATTTCAATTATTTACACAATTTACACATGTTTGTTTCAGGTGAGCTATATAAACTGAAAATGCTGACGGCGAAGATTATGGTGATATGTATGAACAGTCTCATAGACAAATTGGAAGAGGAGAAATTGGAATGCCTGTGCAAGCTTCTCACGACCATCGGTGAACAAGTCGAGAGCGAGGTGAAGGATCAACTCGAGAATGTGTTTAAGAAAATGCAAGATATCGTTGAACGTAAATCGGACAGGATAAGCAGTAGAGTGCGCTTCATGCTGCAAGATGTGATTGAGTTGAAGAGGAGAAAGTGGGTCACCAAGAATGTTGTGGACTCACAACCAAAGATGATGGATCAGATTCAGAAGGAAGCTGAACAACAACAGCGTCACATTGAGGTAAATATTTTATGATAAACTAGCTGCTCGCCTCGGCTTCGCACGAGTGCAGTATATCGTTAATTCCAACCTTTTATACAAAACCAAGACAAATTTAATACTAATACCACATGAGTAAATAAACGGACAGAGGCAAAGCTTCATACAACCAACCGCGCGAATCGATTGCACTACTACAAGCGTCGTAACGCATGTGTGCGTAAGCACTCGTGGCTTGTCACGTACGAGTAGAAACCGGTCGAAACCGGTTCGACGAGTGTTCGAACGCGGGGATGCGTTGTATATTTTTTCGCTTGGCGGGTATATCGAATTATTATCATCGTTCTTAAATTTTTGTTAACTAAAAGTAAAAAGTGTCAATATTGTATACTATACTGTGTGTATGAACAATAATAGAGCAAATAAAAAAGAATAATATTTTATAACATTGTTCTTAAATTATTATTGATAATTAAAAGTAAAAAGTGTCAATATTGTATACTGTACTGTGTGTATGAACAATAATAGAGCAAATAAAACAAATCATATTTTAGATATCCCAAAGATTTCAATAGGTAAGTTGTATCTTATTATTTTATTTCTACTAATTATTATAGCTTTTGTTCACTAAGTTTTTATGGATGTGCCTAAAGTCTAGTTAGGGAAACATTTGACCCGACATTAAATCTTAAATCTTAGCTAAACTTTACAGTAAAAATGTAATAAGTATAGGTACAGAATACGTAATTAGGAGACGATTCCTGTTCGGAAAAAATATAATAATTATGATAAAAACTGATATGCAATGAGAGTGCTTTGAGCTTTCCATTAGAATTTACCACTCTATTAAAAGGTACAACAGATTATTGCAAATAAAAAATATAAACACAAAATATTTTGAAAAAATAAGTATAAAATATTTATAATACTTTTATAAATATTTTGAAAAAATATTTTGTAGGTAATAAAGATAGAATATTTACATAGATCACTACTCGATAAAAAAAATCGTTTTGTTCGTTTAATTTTATCCACCTGTGACAACCCTTAAATAATTTTACGCGTTGTATGGAAGCTTTGTCTCTGTCCGTTTACTTACTCATGTGCTAATACCATCCTCAAACATTACTGAATCTAGATGTAAAGCACATGAAATCCGTTTAGCACTTTTTTAGTTTATCGCGAATAGACAGACAGACGCGCTTTAGAACTTTTTTGTTTTTTTATAATATCACTAAATATTTGATAGAAAATACTTATTTTAATACTCTAAAACTTATTAAATTCTATATGAATGTTGTATTATGTATTGCTGTTGATGTAAAGTTCGTACGCACGTAACTTGTGATGGTTTTGGCTTGGGGGGTGGGGGGTAAGTTCGCGCATCGTTGTAATGAGGCAAATAGGTTCGATGTTATTGAGACACGTCTTTGCTCTTTAACGTCGTATATTGAACTCCTTCGGGGGCGCACAATGCACATACATAATATTATGATACATAGACTAATATGGGTGGAAGGTGTTACCACACTACACCTCCCCCCTTTTTTTTAAGAAAAATGTTATAATAATACATTTTTATAAGGTATGGACAAAATAGTACATTTGAATTATTGTTATTGTTGTTGACGACGAATAATTTACAAGTTGCATAATTAATTTCATGTTATTAGGTACATAATATAAACAATAATTACTTTAATCTTATTCAAACAGTTAGACATTCTATTTGTTTAAATACCTTTATCTCTGTTACATTTACCTTTGCTTTACGCATATAAGTTTTTTCCTAAAGTCATCACATTTACTTAATTCTTAGACATATTTACGACATACACAATAATACATTTCCTTTACTATACCTCTGGGTCGGCCTCTCTTTTTATTATTTATTTATTTAATTCATCATTTCTTTATTATTCATTATTTCATTATTATTAATTACCATTTAACGTCTCAGACACCCATTTATTCTTTGCCTTTTCACTTTACATTCGTCGTATCGTATCAAACACTTTTCATAAATTATGATGACTTTATTTATTCATTGACATTTTCCATTATTATTAACTTGAGCCATGAGCGTTCCTTCTATCATAACTAAAAAAAATACAATCTGTTTCCTTCTTCAAAGTCACAATAACATAACTAGATCAGAGGAAATTTCACACTTTTTTTTCTTTTATTTTATGGGGCGCCCGCTCCCTTTTACTTTATTTATTTTAACCCCTTTGGGCGGTACATAACATATTAATAAGTAAGTCGACTTATAATTTATTATTTAGCTACATTATTACCACCACGCTTGTGCACTACATTTTTTTTTCAATTAGATAGTGTAAATTTTAAGACATTTTGTCTCCAACTTTCTTTACAGAGGAAAGCTCGTTCGCACCATAATCAGAAGGAAGGATTACAACTACCATGTACCTTTATTACCTTGGTCTCTCTGTCTGTTGTTGACTTTAATACATTAACGTATCCGACTCGCGGAACTACATTATCATGTATCTACTTTCCTATCCAATTTAAACACAATACTAAAAATTATACTTCGGTTTTTAACCCATGTTGAGACTTCTACAACAATAGGTGATCAGTCTATTTGCTATAAAAGCTCAGGGAAGAAAGTCTCTAAATAACTGCTGGGTGATCAATCCAAAAGCTAGATAAAAACTACTCAACCTCGTATTCATACTCTAATTAACTTAAACATTCCAAACAAAACTATACATTTTATTTTAAATCAATACTCTTTCTAAACAGGCTAATATTCTTTTGACATTCCATAAAAAGGCTCAAACTGAACTGGTTGGTTGCTTTGCGATTCAAATTACATTACTTTGATTTTCAAACAAGCCTTAAGTTGTGCCAATCACTTACTTAGTTACTGCAAGTCAGCATATCTACTCGATATTTGATCTGCGCGTGCGAAACATATATGGCAAGGAATGCGCATGCAGTACCTACCTATGCGCTTCCAACTCACTAATAAAAGAAATTAGATACAATCGCCTAGAAAATATTTTGACATTTTGGAAAGAATTTGCCTAAAACTTAACTGTTAATTTTTTTTTATCTACATCGTCAACAACTAAATTTAACAAAACTGACACTTATTACAAACAATTTACTTTCTTTGAAGCTTGCATTTTATATTCATTTTAAATCTTAGTTTACATATAGAGTAATTTTAGAGTAATTTAGAGTAATTTTATTGAAACCATAAGGTTTCAATAAAATTACTCTAACGCGAAAAAAAATACATGGACCTATCTATAAAATAATACACTACTGCATGTTAACCGCACTTTCTTTCACTTTCACTATTTTTCGAAGATACCCATCGTGGTACTCCCGGCGCCTGTCAATCATCTCAGCTTTCAGTCTTGAGTTCTCCAGTCCTTTTCTTAGCATTTTTCTCCATAAGTGTACCCGGTTTAATTTTTAAGTTTTTTTTCCAGTTTTCTTCTTATTTTTATTTACAAAAAAAAACACTGCACAACTGTACTGTCCTCGTTTTAATTTTGTTTTTGTGGTGTGGCCCCCTATTTTTTTTTCCATTTATTTATTGATTATATATATTTTATTAGGCTTGATTATACATTACAATATTTCGTTTAAAGTATATATTTATTTATTTTTTATTATGCCTTCCGGCACTGCCAGAGGCAGGCCGGCCTGGCAGGGTCGCCATGTAATGAGGCAAATAGGTTCGATGTTATTGAGACACGTCTTTGCTCTTTAACGTCGTATATTGAACTCCTTTGGGGGCGCACAATGCACATACATAATATTATGATACATAGACTAATATGGGTGGAAGGTGTTACCACACTACATCGTATCTCGAAAAAATCGAAAAGCCTTGGCAAGTTACGTGCCGCAAACAATACCTGTTATTATCAATAAATAAAAACATTTTGTTGAAAAATAGATTTAAGAGGAATTCTATATTTAGTATTGGTAAATTGGACACGCATTTTGTGTCGGAAAATTAACTCAAGAGATATATAAATTGGTCTTCTAGGTCCCATTGTGTGGATAATTTCTAGTAATAACGTGTAGACTCGCGTAATTACGTAAACATTAATATGCTTATCAGAGGTGAATGGATGTGGATACAGCTCAGGGAAAAGGTCATACTTTATATACACACAGTCTGTTTACTAGCTGTATGCGTGTATGATCAAGGAAAAGCGTAGGTTCATACTTAATAGGAGACATTGCGATAAAATGTACTTGCTCTGGATAAAAAATATTTATTATTTTGTTTTAATTCTAGAGCCCGACAGAAATTAAGACTTAATTCTGATTAAAAATTAAGAAAAACGTAACTGGTTTTGTAAGTTTACCTGTCCGACTAGCAAAAAATCTATCCCCGGCACATGTCAAATTTTCTGTCTTACCGAGACTCGCTTACGCTGACGAAAGCAGCGTGAGGTCTGTAAGGTGGCACGTCTGCCAGTCCTATCCAAATAACATAAAACCATTTCAGTTGAATTCTAATGTGTATTTACTTGCAGCTAATGAATTCATCACCGATGGGCGGGTTCCGTCGTGAAGACGGCGGGCGCAACAAACGAGGGGAGGGTGGGCGGCGACAGGGCAACAACACGTTCATGGACGCGTGGAAACCGCCGCGTACCAGCTACACCGTCGACACGTCCAAACTGAAGGCCGTCACACAAAAGGTAAAAAAGGCCGTCAAGCCACGGCCAGTAGATGTGAAGCATCTGGTTTAATGAAGAATGAATATATTATGCATATATTTAAGTAATATAACAGGCTTTTAGTAATAGATGTTGCTACTTGGGTATGTTTGTCTCTCGAATGGAAGTAGGTATTCTATAATTTTTGAGTATAGACAGACGGACCGACAATAGTGTGATCATAATATAAAAATTGGTGGAAAACCGCCTAACGAAATATAAGTTGTGAGTATGTGCGACACGCATTTTGTGTCGGAAAATTAACTCAACATCCCTACGTATATAATATTTTCGTTTGCGTTTTAACTGCACACAAGTCTACTTTCATTTAAAAAAAAGGAGCAAGGAATTTTGGTAGCAACGCCCAAGACATCGCGTGAAGATCCAAAGACAATCGAATCAAAAAAAAATCAAATCGATTCCGTCGTTGTGCTCAATTTCAAAGCGGTGAAACACGAAAAATGTATGCGAATATCTGTGCTCAAAATCTGTACCGTTAATTATAAAAAAATAAAATAAGAAATATATTTTACTAATGGAAGTAACATAAAATACACACTAGGTGTAGCATCAAAATGTTCGGCGTAATAGTTCGTTAACAACATTATATACAGACTATACAGTTCAATAAGTCAATATTGTAGCATCTGAACCCTATTATCAACATAAATTTATTGAATCATTAATTTTATATAACTTACCATGTAATTTCAGAGTAATGTGAATACTATCAAATTGGCACCACACAATTCCGCTTGGAACCAAGGATCTGGAACAAAGAATACCGCTCAAGCTAGTAGTACCTCAATGATCAGTCTCACAAAGAACATGTACAGTGCACTTGAGAATGTTCAGACTGACCCGACAACACTACGAAGTAAGTACTACGAAAATATAATAACACGATTTGAAATCAGGCGATGAATGAAAGATTTTAATATAAGAACATTATGTTTTCAAGTCTTAATCTTTTGTTACTCAATGTTTTATTATATATTTATATACTGAAAAACATACAGCTGAGCAGGTGTCTTAGCCAAATTATTAAATGACATACTTACATAATTCAAAATGTTTGGTTGAAATGGTAATGAGGACTGATCACCCGTCTGGCCTAGCTGGTGTCCCCACCCCTTAAATACATAATTCAAGATTACATAAACGAAATACTGAAACCGTAAATAAATATGACAATCGTAATTAGAAGCATATTGATTACTGATATAATATGGTAGAATACCGTAAATACATTGAAATAACACTAAATGAACATCGGGTCTCTAAAAAAAATTCACGCCAAATGCATCTATTAATCAGCACATTTGATTTGATTAAAATGCATAGAGTGAAAATGCTTTGTATAGAGATGTGTATACATAATACATAATATGTGGATCCTGATGTGTTTGTTCTGTATAAAATTAAATAAGAAAAAACACTATGGGATGAATCATTTGTAGTGAAAACTACTGCGTATTCAGAATGATCATATATTTATTTATTTATTAGATCCACCAACAAGGATATACATTGACACATTATTTTAAGACATTTATTTATTGAAACATGCTTATTTATACTAAAAATACTATGTAAACATCAAATATATCTATGAGCAATAAAATATCTCATAACAAAACTTCGATTGCTCAAGTAAATCCGTAAAAGTGGTCTCTTTCTAACTAATGCGCCAGTAAATAATTACAGATAGAATAGAGATATAGAGAGAAAGAGACAGATAGATATTTGTTCCTTTTGGCAGTTGTAACTAACTCTTTTAGAGATTTAATTTTATACCATCTTTTACAATCATAATATAATTGAATGTGGATGAAATATAATGTTTTTAAGTAAAATTGTAATTTAAAACGATAAAACAAATATATTATTATACAAAATATTTTTTAATTTCTTCTACGTAGTCTTTACAAGTTGATGTCGATCGTTCAAACACAGACTGGCGAGTGGCACGCGTTTAGAACTCTTTTTGCGTCTCGAACTCCTTTCGTTGCGACACTGTTCAACGCGGACACAAGGTCCATTTGGTACTATGTCAATGCGTATGCAATATAATATACATATATTATATAAACAAACTCAAGTTGCTGTATACTTGTATTATAACAATCTCACCTTAACCTTCCATCTCTTAAGTCCAGTTTTTAATAATACAAATAACATTGTCGTTTATGCTCATACTCTCGTCGCCATATTTACTGTCATAACCACCCTTTGTCCATCCGATTTTAAGATATATTCACTCCTTGATCTTCTAGTTCGTGATTGGAACCTATCTGTAAATAGTCATTCAACATTCTTTACCATAGTTGAATTTCTATTAATATATATTAGCTCTGTAATTTTTAGTAGTAAATTAAATAAGACAGTAGTTACATAACTAATATGTTTATTATGTAAAATATACATTTAATTATGTCAATAACTGACAAAAAGATAATAATGCGGACATCTTAGTGCCAATTAACTTTCATAAAGATAAAGTGTTGACTAGTTCCTTATCAAGGAAGTTTGACATCTATATTAGAAGACTTTGTATTGGCACGTTATTGGTTTCATGTTTGTATCAGAGAAACATATTACTTTACTTTTCAATAATACAAATCAAAACAATGCTGTTCTCTTTGTTATTGTGTGTTATCTTTTATTTACCATAATCTTGAAATCTTTTTGGTTAGTTAGCATGCTGGGAAACCATGTCTTCTAAAATATATATTAATAAAAAAAAATTGTTAGATGTATATAACTAATTATTCATGTTATATAGAAAATTAATAAATACAAATTTATAGCAGTTGGTCACATATACAACTAGACAGAATACACCAATGATTAACTAAATTTATTATAATATCCCTTTTTTTTTAACTAGTTACCCAATGTATGTATTATGCACTTTGAAACTTGTTCGTCTGCATGGGTAATCACTATCTAGCTTATTTCTTGAATGATAGATTTGTCTATGTGTATGTGCGATGTTGCCACCTACCATCAGGTTGCACATTTGCTGGTTTATTATAGCACTGCACTAATATGTATGAAATAATATTTTGCTCAAGAGAAGGTGTCAATGTGATCACTATCAATACATACAAATATACTAACTAATAAACTAATGGCATTTATGGTCAATTTACTCGTCACACCTTCTTGACTGCACTTGTATTCTATATTAGTAAGTTAAATTGAACTTTTAATTTAAAATTGGTTTAAGTAAGTAATAGTCTAAACATCTTGAGAACAATGTTTAGGAATAGTATAGCTAGACGTTAGTGATGAATTAGGAAATTTCCTTTTTGTCTAATAATGTGTTTTTTGTACATCTTGTGAATAGGATGCAAGCTCCTGCATCTTCAACATCAGTGACGTGGTAATCTTCTAGTATTATTATGTGTCAGCTTTTAAATGATATCTCTAGGTCTCTGCACGTCTATCTACTTGACCTTTCTAGTTTGATGTGTATGTTATCAGACATATTACACATCAAATCATAAACTGATAATACATGAAACTTACCATATTTAGGTTCACATTAATTTTGTTGAAGAAGTCCATACCTTTAGAGTAGTTGGATATATGTGCTATGCACTCTACCCGAGTATACTGACTACATGAAACACACCATGCTGGATGTTATACAAGTTGCCAATTGCATGCATGCAACGCATGGCATTACCCGGAAAAGCATAGTCCGAAATAGATTTTCATATCATATCAGTTCACATAAAAACAAGATTTTACAACTAATGTTATAAAATATTGTTTTAATCTCATTAAGTTTCATGTCATATATAACAGGTTTTGTACAGGCCACTCATAACAAGTATCATAGGTTACACAATATACCAACAAGTTTAAGTCCACACACTGACACTTAACAAATACACAATATTTAATATGTGTGAATGTTATTTTTTTGTAGCAAAAACTGTGTCTGTCATTGTTATGTCACTTATTATAAGTTTAAATTACTTTTTAGCGACAAAGGATTTGGCACCAAGTTATCATCATTCAAAATCCATAGAACGGTCTACATTTAACTCAAGGGGTGACTTTAGTGAGTATATTTGGCCAGTAATGCAAAATGTTTGCCATAAAATATACTTGCTACCTTGTAATTGAGCATAATCTTACACTTTCTCATTTTGAATTTTTTCAACAGATAATGGCAGTGGTAGTCGTTCTGGGTCCGTGGGTGTTACACGATCCAACTCTGGTAGCAGAAGTCTTAGCGCTGCGCCGACGCCCGCACCGGAGGCCGCCTCGACTACCATGGCACAGGAACAGTTGTCAGAAGACTCGCCCTTGTCAAAAAAAGTCATAAAGATGATAACATACCACTTGGACCCCAACAACCCCAACGCGGACACACTAGCAACCGATTTCGCAAACGACTTTCCGCAACAATATCACGCTGGTGTTGTGACTAAAATACTAAATATTGCAGTAGACAGGTTAGCCCTTAGAGGATGTGCTTAATTTTTTTTTAAATATCAAACGAGCAGTCGGAGCCTTATGAATCCGACGCCCATACACATCCGCACAACCTTTTCCCTATTCCCCCCAATGGGTCACCGGAAACTCACAAACCGAAAGCATAGCTGTCACTTGACACCAGTGTTATGTGAGCGGGAATTGGGTGAAATGGACCCGTTAATGAGGACTGATCACCCGTCTGGCCTTGCTGGTGTCCGCGCCCTTAAATAATAATAATAATGTGAGCGGGAGGTACCAGTCGTACCTCTTATTTATTTTTGTAATGTAAAACGATTAGCATTTAAAATAATCGAAATAATCCATGTTAAATTATTAACCTATCACTACCTCAAAAGGAGACTATTATAAAATGTTAAGCGTTTTAAACAAAACTCATTTCTTCTCTTTCTGATAAGCTTATAAGTTTGTCTATCGATTTTTTATTGACCACATTGCAAAGACTGCTCAACTACATTTTGCTAACCAATAACAGATTTCCAGCACTATATACATTATAACATGTCACTAATTGAAAAAAAACCTTGGGTGGTATAGTTACCTACAAGTTTTTTAAAACAGGTTAATTCTTACATACATATAATTTATCTGCATGTGTGTGTCACTTAATTTTTCTAAACTGCAGGATCGATTTTGATGATTTTTTTTGTGTTCAAGTGGATTTGAGATGTATTTAGATTCACAATTTGGTCCACTACAAAATGTTTTATGCAATACAATGTCTGCCGGGTCCACTAGTACTTACATTATTATATTTATAAGTAAAAATAAGGCTTTTTTAGATAAAATGTTTTAACTAAACTGAAATATCTTGTGAGTGAAACATATTATCGATTCTTGGTCAATGATGATCAATTTTTTAAAAAGTCTTGTATTTTAGGAGGGACCCAAAGGACATCCAAATAATTGTCAAGTTATTGACAGATTTAGTAGTAAATAATACAATATCAGCTGAGAACTTCTCCTTGGGATTGACTGAAATACTCAATGTTGCACATGATCTTAAATTTGATATCCCAATGGTGTATGAACATCTAGGAAAATTTATTGCTGCTCAAATTGAAATGAAGGTAAGCTTAAATCGTTGATTTGTCATTTATCCATATGTTTTGTTTGTACTATATTAATACTAATTACCACAATATCTTTTTCAGTGTATGACATTTGATCATGTGTTCAGAATTAGTGAAAAAATTATAGCAGCGGAACATGGTCATTTAATTCTAGGAGCTATTATAGAGTGTCTTAAAGAGAACATGGGGCCATCATTTGTTAAAACAAAATGGAACGAATCTGGTCTTAAATTAAGTCAATGGATGAATGAGGACTTGGTACATATTTAAAATACATATAATATTATTTATATTAATTACAAAAGTATACAACATTGATATTATACAAGTATGTATTATATTAAAATTTAAAGATTATTGAACTTACAACTTTTCCAGGTGCCAAAATGGATTGATGATAATAAATTTGAGTTCTTGGAGGGTGGTACAATTACTGAAGAAAATATTAAAATGCTTACCCCAGCAGCAACACAGAGTAAATTATTACAACTCATGAATTCAGAAGAATCTTGTGAAACAATACAAGGGTGGATGAAGGTTCGTAAAAGTAGTGTTCATACTTAACATGACAGAATATTATGTGTTATATATGTAAAAGTAACAAAAACACAGTTGCTTCTTGATGTTATGAATTTAATAATTTTTAGGACAATATTGGTGCCTCACATAGTGAAGACTGGTTCTTGAGAGCACTAAGTCAAGCTATATGTGAATATGCATTGTATGGATCGGAGAATAGGGATGTGCCTCACTTAAGTCTTGAAAGGATGAATAAATATTCACCTCTTATCATAAACGAACTTAGCGAGTCCAAAGTGGAACGCGAAACTAGTTGTCTCTTTGGAATTCAACAATTAATACATAGGCTGGAACATCCGCAAGGTAAATTTTATAAATTATTCAGATAATTATAGCAGCCTCTGAATTTTTTTTGCAACATGTTACCCTTATATTTCGTCTATCGTTTTTATGGTAGATCTACTTGATCTTGTTCTTCACTTATTAATTATAGTAATTGTTTGTACTTACTATTGCTATGCACACTAACATTATGATCATAGATTATCTGTATTTTCGGCCACATCAACTTGTATGATTTTTACATACAAGCATGATAACCTAAAGTTGTATTTATTTTTTAGGGTTCCGTACCCAAAGGCTAAAACGGGGGCCCTATTACTAAAACTGCTGTCCATCTATCTATCTGTCTGTGACCAGGCTGTATCCATGAACCGTGACAGTTACAATTGATATTTTCACAGATGATTTATTTCTGTTTCTGTAACAGAATAAAAGCAATATTTTAGGGGGGTTCCCATACAACAAACATTTATTTTTGCTCAGTAATAATATATTTCAAGCACCTACCAGTTAGACGCTTGAAATATTCACAGAATATTTAGTTATTATAACTTTAAAAATTAGTAATTAAAATAAACTTTCTAATGTTTTATAGTTATAATCTCGCACTTGGCCGGTTTTTTATTACTAATTACTATATCCTACATTATGAAAAAGCCCTAAACATGCCAATTTTGGTTTACTTTGTTTCAGGATTAACATTAGAAATATTCCAATATTTACATGAACAATATATAATTTCTGTAGAAGGCTTTATCGCGTGGGAAGTCTCAGAAAAGGAACCAGAAGGCAAAGGTATGTGCTAATCCATGTTTTTATCAGTTTTTACAGTATGTGATTTTCTCCAATATATCTTGACATTTTAACAAGCGCGTAGAACTCGCATGATTTGGAGGAAGCCTTTTTCCAATGTAACGTTAATATCTACAATTATTTAGAACGGGATATTTATTCGTAAACAAGATGTGAGAGGTAGATAATGTTGAAATAAATGAAAGGAAACTACAAGTTGGGCCTACTCAATACCACCGCTGCTATTGTATTGCTTGTATAGCCAGGATCGAGTAATAGTCGCGCCATGTAAAAAGAACGTTGGCCGTCAACGTTCTTTTTACTATACTTTTCTTTGTTTTTTTCTTTGTTATAAAAAGAGTCATCCACAATTTCCACTTATAAGTGAAAAAAACAACCAAAACTAATAAGAAATTTTAATTGAGCAGTCACCAATTCAATTTAAAAAGATTGAATATCTGAGTAAGGTAAAGATAGAGTGAAGAAAGAAGAAGTTCCCATTCGTCTCACTATTCTTGGGCAGACGGTCCCACCAAAGGCATCGAAAGGTAGCCGCTTGGTCATAGTGCACGAGGGTGATGAAGCAGGTTTTGTGCTCAATGTTTCACTGACGTTCAAAGCCGGTACTACTATAACATGAACTCTGAGAATTACGAGCGGTGGCTCAGTACTAAATTGATGCCGAATTTACCGCCTAATTCAGTCCTAGTCGACTATGCAGTCCACAACAAACAAGCAAACCTGACTGCGTCAAAAATAAATTATTATTATTATTTAATGTTAGTGGTAAGTGGTCGACGACGTCGCCCATGAACATAGTTTACCTGGAACGAGCCCAGGAACCTCGTTTATGTGTTGCCTATCCTGAGACATAAGATGTTAAGTCTCGGTGCCAGTAATTACACTGCCTGTCTTGCCCTTCTCTCCGAAACACAGTAAAGCTGTTTGACGGGAGAAACACGCAAGGTGGTGGTACCCATGCAGCCGGGAGCGCGGCACAGCGCTTCCCTCCCACCAGTAAATTTGTAGAATCTATGTTACAGCCAGAGTTGTACAAGTTAATAAAAAATACAAAGTGCAATTTAAGATAGAAAAGAAGATATTAAACTAAGCGGCCTGCTTAGTTCTTTTGTTTTTCTTCTTCTGTACTTCTTTTGCTCCCATATCATGCAGCTCTAAGTCCTATATAAATGGCCTGGTCCCAAATAGAGGGATGTGTCGCCAAAAATGTAAGTTGGGGACAACAGAATGGGGAAAATTATGCTCCAAGGAAATAGAGACAGATTACTGTAAAAGCGATCGTGTGGTGACATGATGACGGAAACATTTATTATTCACATGGGGGTGATGAGTCTGACTCGAGTAACGACAACGACGATGATGAAATGGCCACCTCTAGCGACTTCCACGACTTATTATGGAAGGAGTTTCAACATTACATACTTTTTTTGTAATTAGATTAAACATTTTACACTGAATCAAACATGTTTTTAATTCTATTTAACGGTATTCTATCTACATGTATATTTTTCGCACCCGCGAGCGTATGGCTAGTTCCAAAATAAAACAAAAAAATATCTAGTTATTTTCGTGCACGAGTGTATCCATGCGTAATTTTTTTAACCCCCACCCCAGTGTTATAAGTTTGATGTCTATGTCGTATGAGGTGAACCGATTTGGATAAGTTTATTTGAAAGAAGGTTTACTAGTTGTTTTTAGATATGTATTGATAATACATATATACTGCCAGTAGTTACACTGCCTGTCCTGCCTTTCTCTTCGAAACATTCGGATCCGGCACAACGTATCCCTCCCACTGGTATGGTTGTGGTGGTTAATAATGAATGTTTGTCCACAGCGGTGATGTTGAAAGCTCTGACGTCATTCTTCACGAGCATCAAGGAAGCAGACAACGAGGACTCGTGCGGCGACGACTGACACCAAGTGCTTGCGTCCACCTTCAATGTCTTCTATATTTTTATATATTAGATACACCCTACACGGAACTCATAGATTATATTATATTTTAATGCTTAAATTAACAGAAGCTAGAAGAAAACTTGTATAATATTTGTTATACTATATATTATTATTTATCGAGGTCCTAAATTTAAATCGCTTCGAAAATCATGCAGAATAACAATTGACTTAAAATACCAATCGATTGCTGTTTTTTTAAACATTTTTATGATGAAAATTCTTTCGAGACAATTTTTTATACAATATCTTGATTCAGGTAGTCGGATATTATGAATCCATTGATAGTTATGTAAATTTATATTTTAGCGTCGATACGGAGTGGGTTTTTTATATAATCTGAAGGCAAATTGGTTGTAGGGGCATTGGATAGTTAGCGGACTAAATAAGAATGCCCTTTCGACTAATGGGCCCACTTCGTCTTCAACTATCAACATCTCTTAACTGATTCAAGATATTGAACACAATGTCGCCATGCCGTTTGTCATCCACTAATAGATCCGTCATTTTATTTTAATATGAATTGTATAGAATTAATTACGTATTAATTGCAACGTTTTATGCTTACGACTGTAGATATGCTGTATTTACGGCGGATATCTTGGAAGCTGTACATTTATGCTCATTGGTTATACGTCATGCGGCGGTATCTAATATTTAAGAACTAAATGTTTAAGTTGTAATTTATTTTGATATATAGATAAATTTACTGTGAAAATATTACCCCCGAATGTTTTTAATGGTTTTCAATATTAATGTTATTTTTTAAATTTAATGGTTTAATTCGCCATGCGTAATAGAAGAAATAATTGCTACTGTTATAATGGGAGACGTACGAACACGTAGAATAGTCCGGGTTCCGTTGCTGTTGATGATAACTCCATACGGTCACTTTATCCACGACTCAGTCCTTTTTGTAACGTGTTTATGAACCTTATGTTCCTATATTTCGAAAATATACCATAAAACCAATAATTGTGTGCGAAAACAGGCCTAAAACTGACATCGCAAGTACCGGTTAGTTTAGGTTATAAACGAGATGGTTGTTGGAACCCTAGAAGTGTTTTAAGTAATTTACATAAATGTAGATGTCTATTGGGAATTATGGGATTCTTTTTAAATATATATACAAAGGTAATATATAATACTTAGCATACAATCTTCGCCGTTGTAGCGAATCACGGCTAGGCGATCAGTGTTACACGCGACTTGATATGATGAGAGATGTTGACATATGACGCCTATATTATTACATTGTATTATTTTATAGATATAGACAGCTATTTTTTTTTTTCTACTGAATAAAGGGACTTAAAATGTAAAAAAAATATACAAAGTTGAAAGTAAAGATACCACAATTGTCGGCGGTGAACAAGTGATCGAAATAAAAATATATGTTTTGCTTAATGTATTATTCAATTAATTTTATGAGAATATAAATGCTTCGACAATAAGTCCAAAATTTCGTGTCTCAATCGTGTCACTGTCAAGCGCTTCCCGCTATTGAAACGCGCCAAAAGTGTCGATGTGAAATTACCATTTCCCACATTGTGTCGATCTAGAGTATGTATTTGGCTTCCTTGATGATTAATTCCAATTATTTTCGTTTAAATTCAGTTGTTATAAATGCAGCGACTCGAGATCGCACATTATCTAGTAGTAGATCATTATCTTTTTAGTTATTTTTATAGTTTTATGAAATATATTTTATTGTAATGTATCAGTTAGCTGTAACCATATTGTCTCAAACGCGTGGCGCGAGACGCCCGCTTAACCTCTCCGCTACTGAGTTACTTTTTTGTTTTACTTACTATAGCTACTCTTGTCAGTTATTATGTATGTTATGTAAATAAACTTTATATGAAAAAATACATATTTTATTTTCCAAACCCAAATCTAATTATTATCCTAATAATTAGAAACAGCCTTAAAATATTCAGTAATTATATTACAAAACTAGCTGTTGCCCGCAGCTTCGCCCGCGTTAACTTAGATTTACAGCCGTACCCGGAGTGATGATGATTATTTTTGTAGCCTAAGCTACTCCCTATAACATCGGCTACCTGCCAGTGAAAGTCCCGTCAAAATCGGCCCAGCCGTTTAAGAGATTAGCCGGAACAAAAGACAGACAGACAGACAAAAATTGTAAAAAAGGCTTGTTTTGGTATACATAATATGTATACCAAAGCATTTAGTAAGAAGCGGTTATTTTAATATTACAAACAGACACTCCAATTTTATTTATCTGTATAGACTATAGATCAACTAAAGACTGTCTGGAAGGTACTATGCAAGCCAACTATGAATAGAGGATCGCGCTTGCTGCCAACCTCGCAAGATGGCTGTGAAATTAGTGCTGCCAACGAAAAAACTGCGAAGAAGAAATGTTACATTTTTTAAATTATAGATTTCGTTATTATAATATTGTTTATTCTATATTTTAACATATTATTTCTTGAATTCCATTCATAAATAATTCTGGATAAACTAGTAATATATAGAAACAGAATTCATTAAAAATACCTAATATTTTGTAGTTAACGTTAACGTTAATTAATAATTAACATTAGTCGGCTCGAAGACGTCAAGTGAGTAAATTTTTTAAAGTGAAACTTTATTACATCGTCTCAAACTTTTTCGTTCATCTCTTGCATGTCGATTGCTTCCAAGGGATATTTACAAACTTATTAATTATATGGAGTAGATACTAATGTAAATACTTACAAGAAATAATAGTTAATGGGCATACAAAGTAGAGATGATTTGAGCCCCCTATAAAATTAACTGTGGCCTATGGCTGAGGCAAAACTTTACCTACTCAACTGCAAACTTATATAGTAGTAATTTTTTTATTATTTTATTATTGATAGGTCAATGTTTGTATACAGCAAGACAATAATCAATATCAAACAATTTCATTATATCTTTGTATTCCTCCATCAAGTGTTCGACGACGTTCCTCCAATATATTCTATTCCCTTCGTCGTCCTCTATTTGAATGCTTAGTTGTTTCAATTCTGTAACGAAGTAAATTAATACAAAATTAAGTATATTTGAATAAACATTATCTATTGTATGCAGTAAAATATAAACGACAGAAAAGCTAATACATTTTGTGCTAATACCTACTTAGATCTTATAGAAAAAATATTAACAAACACTGTTGTGCTTAAGATCAATACATATCACATTAAAACTCACGCAGAAACACTAGACACTAAATTTTCAATAATTAATATTTAAAATAGTACCTACATATATTGCTGGTTCAAAATATATACCACCTTTCCCTTGTTCAAAAAATATATTCACCCGCGCACTTCCCATTCCCGTGTGTGTACAGAGATAAATTATAGCTATATAATATATTATTGTAAAGTTTCATTGTAATCATTCAATAGTTTTTGCGTAAAGGGTAACAAACATACACCCATACATTCTCACAAACTTTCTCATTTATAATATTAGGACTGCCAATAAAAGACGATTCTAACATGTTGTATGGACTGTCTTCTTAAACACCTTAGATTGGCCCTGTAATTTAGATATCTCAAATCTTACTTTCACACACTCCAGAAGCTACCAGGGTGAGAGCAGCGCAAAGCTGTTTCTTACTGATCCGACCGACGTATATGAACCTCACCAAAAATGGCATCAGTTCGAATAAACGACGCATAGGAAGCTCCTCAAATCTCCATTGATGGATGCTAAGGGTACCTAAAATATATTTTATTTATTAAATTGTAAAACATTGGTACGAACAGCAGCTGAATGTTTGAGTTGGCTCGCGCGCCAACCGTATCAGCCGTATCAATTTTAGGACGCCCCAAGATACAGGGGCCTCAATAGTCAGTAGTTGTGTTTGACCAAAAGTCTTAACTCTAGAATTACGTACTAAATACGGGGCCCCGCTATGACAAGCTACGCCGTGCATTATGAATAATGAACTAAGTACTGAGTACTTACTAATACTACTTAATGCATACTCTGTACTCATTACGAATGGCTAACACGCGAACTAAAGTTCGAACGTTTCCCGCGCATAATCGATAGGTACACACGATAAAGCCAAGCTAGCTTACCAGATATGCTTGGATATGACGTATTTTTCAAATTTACTAAGCGTTTGCGGCCCGATTATATGTGCATAGGCTAGCTGCTAGCTAGCATAAGATGTAATAAAACAAACTTACTGAGCGAACAGCTATATCTATAGGCAATGTGGCGGATAAAACAACTCAAATCGGAATGCTGGCGTTTCAAACGGAGATCGATTCCGAGTTGCAGATGTGTTTCCCGAAGCGGCAGGCTCGGCGTGAGAAAACGTCGCACATTGTCGTAATCATGAATACGAACTGCAATAATTAAAAAGAAAATATTATAAGCAGTATCAAAAATACTGTTAGTACCTATATAGGCTACGTTTCGTGACAAAAATTTTAACACGAGGCAATCGCCAATTTAATTCGATACCTAATATTCGGCATCATAGACACACCTTCATTAATCCGCGAAATACCCAGCCTGAGATATAAGTTGACAGATTAGATTCAGTGAGATCCTTCGTGTACAGAACCTTGGAACGTTTACTTTTTATTTAAATGTAAAAGATGCGGTTGGAAAAAGGTAATTTTGGATAAGGAAAAAGGCGATAAGACTTGCTTTGTCCTATGAGAATTCAATAAGAATGGAATATTCATTCCAATACCTATAATGGTATCAATCGACGTTATAATTTCATTCACTATTAAACATAAATAATTAAATATCTCAAAATTCCTACAGGAATCATTAAGGCTTCTTTGTAGGTCATAGTTAGTATTTAGGTACTCACAAAATGCCATGAACAAATATAGATCAGGACACGCGATGGTTACTCGTCTCCATACTGTGTCCGGGATGTCGTATCCGCCTACACCCAGGGCACCATCCACCCGCCCGGGCACTTGGTCTTCACGACATATTAACTTTGACAAATAAAACTATGATGATTAATGCTTTTGTATGTTATTTGTAATAGGGATGCTGACAATTTTTTTAAACTTTTATGAAGAAATACTAATGTCTAATTTTAATAAAAAAACACGTAAATAAAAATAGTTTTTAAAATTCTTGCTCAAACTCTCCAAGCTGTCATGTAACCACAATTACGTCACATACCGATAAACATACTCGCGCTCTGTCAAAGCACCAGATAATTTGTTTCTTACAGTTCGCTATATAGAGCGCGTTCCACTTGACGTTCACGACTTAAAAGATTCGTCAACCGTATCGGATTTGACTAGTCCAAATCCTGCTCTCCCGAGCAGCGCGCGCGATGAACCGCGCCCCCTGCGGGGCATGAAGGGGGGCGTCCCCCTTTCGAATATTTCTTAAGTGAGCCATCTGTTCACTTACTGTACCGATTGAGCTTAAAGGCCATCAGGCCGAAAAGTCTAGCACTTCCGAAAAAAAAAAAAAAAAAAACTTGACTTGAAGGTCGTCGTGAGCTCCGCGCGAGCGTAAGTCATGACGTCATCGATGACTGATAGTGATACACTATGACATCTATGACAGTTTACCGGTCAGTGACGTCATCTTGCTATAATTAGCGTTCGCAGTCACGTGATAATGGGGGATGAATTTTTAATTAATTTTTAATAATTTAAGACAATTAGATAGACCCTTAAAATGTTATTTTAGGTTTTCAAATACTGTATTTAATGTGTAAAACATAACTTTATAGTAGGGGAGGCCATAATGCTAAATGGGGATTTCCTCGAGCGTCATCGAAACCTATTGGGTTGCATAGCTTGCATGATAAGAAGAAAAAATGTTATATAATATATATACCTATTCATCGGTGGGGGAAGCGGCTATAGATTTTTTAATACATATGTAAAATAATACTGTTGCACGGACATACTCGAGCGCCTCAGATATTGATAGCATCAATGTCCTACGTATGTTTAATAATGTACGTAATATGTTAATCTGATCGTTTGCATGTTGCGGTAAGTCGTGCGTAAGGGTTGAAAATGAAAAAAAAAATCGAGCGTGTCAGATTTTCTATTAGGGGGTGTTAAGTGAACTTAAAAAAAGCTATCATTCAATAATCTGACGATTTGGATGTGACACAATATTATAATATGCAAAAAAAATATCGCCATTTTGAAATAGTCAAGCGCGTCAGATTAAGCTACATATATATATATATATATATATATATATTATATATAGTTCATCTTTATGTCGTATCTAGAGGGATTCGCCTAATCTGACAAAAAATCACCGTTTTATTTTTTTAAATCATTGAACTTAATTAACTGAAAAGCTCAGGAAATATCATGCAAATAAAAAAGTGTATGTTCCTTTAAGTAGAATACTTGTATTTATAAGAAAATAATTTAAGAACAAAATGCTCAAAAAAAATCAATTTGTCATAATAAATTGATTATTTAATAATGATCTTTTGTCTTTCACATGTATTGTGATACATTTTTTTTTTGTAGAAGAGGGGGCAAACGGACAGTAGGTTCACCTATGGTAAGTGATAGCGACATCCACTGACACCCGCTACACCAGAGGGCAGGGCCGGATTTAAATTTGTGCCGCCCTGGGGCACTGAAGAAAATGCCGCCCTATGACTTAAATTTTATTTTAATAGTTTTGATATCTTATTTTTTAAGAATTAGAATAACTAATTGATTGCAGGAAATTTATTATGTATTATATAGCATTTATTATACATTATGTTTTATTTATATTTATTCTTTATTTACTCATATATTATATATTATTTATTAAGTATATACTATAGTAATATAAAAAAATATTTGTATTTTTCTTAGAATTATAAGTTTTGCACTAAGAACGACTTATATTATAATAACGACGTATTGCATAATTTTTTTCACAGGCAAACTCGCCTATCTTTTTGAATTACAAACTGGTCGATTAAATCTTCACAATCTAAACGTTGAAGCACATCTGATTCTATGCATAGAATAGTTAAGCTATTGAGTCTATTTGCACCCATTGTAGCAATAACTTAAATTTCCTATATTATAATATACAAAATTTTAATGTGATACATAATACTTGAATTATATTTCTTGAAAGATAAAATGTTTATTTAAAAGAATTAGTTAATTATATATTGTATAGAAAATTTTAACTCACTTTCCAAATTTTGCCGCCCTAGAAAATTTGCCGCCCTGGGCACTAGCCCCGACTGCCCCTAGTATAACTCCACCACTGCCAGAGGGTTAGCAGGTGCGTTGCCGGCCTTTCAAATAGAAGGTTCGGAAACACCGTAAGTGGCAGCTGATTCCATATATTCGTTGTGCGAGGCAGGAAATGATGTAAAAATTGAGTTCTTGTGGATTTACGAACATCGAGATGGTGAGGGTGAACTTTGGAGCTTTCACGTATAAGTCCGAACAATTCCTCAGAACACTCCCCGTGGTAGATGCGGTAGAAGATGCAGAGCGCTCCGAAATCTCTACGCAGCGCCAAAGAATCAAGCCGATTGGAGATAATCTTGCTACCGACTATTCGAGCCGCTCAGCGTTGAACACGGTCAAATGGAAGGAGCTGATATTGGGGCGCTCCAGCCCATAGGTGAGAGCAGTATTCCATGTGAGGCCGGATCTGCGCCTTGTATAATTATAGGCGGTGTGAAGGTATGAAATACTGCTTCGCCTTACTGAGCACGCCGAGTTTCTTAGAGGCTAGTTTAGCCTTGCCTTCCAAATGACCACGAAACTGCACATCTCTTGATATGTCGACGCCAAGTATCCTAATGCTGGCTGAGGCACTTAGGGAAGTGCCTTCAAATTGTAGAAGTACGACGAAGGGTGATTTTTTTGCGGTAAATGCGCAAACTTGTGTATTATTGGGGTTAAACTGGACTAGGTTAAGTCGCCCCCATTCCGAGACTTTAGCCAATAGAGACTCAATTTCAGACACAAGTTTGTTTCGACACTCATCGACTTGTTCCCGAGATATATAAGGGCGGCCAGTGTAAGAGGCATCTCCAGTGCCGTCATCCGTATAGCAATGAATTCCGCTGGTTTTCAGAATATCATTGATATGCAGAAGAAACAGGGTTGGAGATAGTACACAGCCTTGGGGAACACCAGCATTAACAGACTTGAGGTCCGAGCATGCACCACCTTACTTGACAACGACCTTAATGCTCCTGTATGCCAAAAAACTGGTGATCCACATACATAATTTCTCGGGAAGTCCATAAGATAGTAGCTTTGCAAGAAGTGCTTTATGCCACACCCGATCAAAGGCCTTCGCTATTATATTTTTATTATATATTTGCGTTAGGTATATTAGAAGATCACCAGCTGAGCGATTCCGTTGAAAGCCATATTGGCGATCGCTAATCAGCTTGTGCTCCTCCTAATACCGCCGGAGCTGGCAGCTAATTATGGATTCCATAATCTTTGAGAACAAGGAAGTTATGGCTATTGGTCTGTAGTCGGACGGGTCTGAGCGGTCCCCTTTCTTAGGGATCGGGTGTGCCAAAGCTGTCTTCCACGAGCATGGGACGACGCCCAATGAGTAAGAGTGACGGAAAAGACGCGTAAAACGGGTGCCAACTCAGGAGCACAAGTTCGTAGCACTAACGGAGGGATGCCGTCAGGCCCACTCTACTTATGGATGTCCAGCGAAAAGAGTGCGTTGCATACGGAGCTCTGTCAGAAAATTATTTCCGGCATTGAAGTATCACACCGAGGGATCGTCGGTGGTATTTTTCCCTGGTCATCCAAAGTCGAGTTGGAAGCAAAAAGAGTGCCTAGAAGATCGGCCTTCTCCTTTGCGGTGTGGGCTAACGAGTCATTCCTCATGTGCAGAGATGGTAGGGATGGCTTACGAAAATTCCCTTGAACAGCCTTGGCAAGAGACCAGAATGCACGATTTCCCGAAGGAAGTCGAACCAATCTCTCGCCAATTCTGTTCACGTACTCCGCTTTTGCCTCAGTAATAGCTCTTTTGAAGAACCTGGAGGCAAAGTTATACTCCTTTTTCAATGCGCTGGTCTTTACATCCTGGGACATCAATGCTTTGGCCCAGGCTCGGTAGCTTAACCGTTTATGGCGTGCAGCCATCTTACAGGTTTCACCAAACCAGGGCTTGGATTTACCGCCTATAGGCACTGCAGAGCTTGGAATGAAAAGCTCCATGGCTTGCAGCACCACATCAGCAACAGAATCGGCAACGATGTCTGGATCATCCAGCGAGAAGCAAATTCGCCCCATTTAACTGCACAAATCATCATAATAAATTTTCTTTCGCGAGACACGTTCGGCGGGCTTTGACATTGAACACTACGGAGCGGTAGTAAAATTATTCTAAGTTCAAAAAACGTTTTGGCCATAGAATAATTTCCAACGGGAAACACGTTGTAAATAATTTTCCTGCACGAACGAGTCTCTGTGATCAGCGGTGATGGCGTCATATGGCAACAAAAACCAGAGTGGGGACGGAGTGAGAGAGTAATTGATAGAGAAAGAGTGAGAGAGGAATAGAAACGCGGAGGGAAAAATAAGCATTACGCAGCTGCACGCATTAAACTTTATCGACGAATTTTTGTTATTTCGACTTGCGGAAATCGTTAGATTATACCGGGTGTATTTGGAACGCTTGCGAAGATTAAACCCTAATAATATACTATTTATATACTATATAATGCATATAACCATTTATCTCAGAAACGTTTTTTAAAGAAAATTTTAGGACTTGTGTATTTTTCAAACCCGCAATGACGCGCGCGGTGCGGGAGTTAGTTTACCTCGTGCATGCGGCGAACGGAAATGAGCTGATTCAGTCCACCAATTACATTGCTGTTTAAAAAAAACATTATTTTAAAGCATTATCATCAAATTCCTGTAACATTATGTTTACTAAACAGGATTATACAAAAAAAAAGGCAACCAAAAAAAAATATAGATGTCAGGCTATGCCAACACTATCATACCTCTTCGTTTTCGCAAGCGTTCCAAATACACCCGGTATATATTTCGCTATGCTTGAATTATATCCTTCAAAAAAAAAATTTGCTACGCTCGAGAATGACAAGATGACGTTTTTTTTACAACTTTGTAGCCCTCCCCTTTCTTTACGTCACTCTCAAATTGTCAGATTAGTGGAATATACACTTTTTAGCATGTTATTAACTCGCCCTACCTTAATCTGATGCGCTCGAGAATTTCTGAAGATCAGTTTTTTTTTACTAATCTGATCCTTTATCCTTGACGGGCGGCCTCATATACGGTGAAGGTACTCAACTTGGTGCAAGGTAGCCCCTATATATTAATCTGCCGAGCTCGAGTAGGTAAATCCCCAAATCCCCTCTTCGGCTCCCCTACTATTACATTAATTTGTAACATGGCACATGTGTCAACATCCCTATTGGGGCAAGCATATTGCAAGTCTTGGCGGTAAAGGTTAATTTCACGCAAAAAGATAACCCAGTACTAGCTTTACTTTGTGTAGATATCCATGCGTTGTCTATCCTACAAAATATGGTAGCTTATCAACATATCTAACTGTTGTAAACCTTTTTGTTTTACTGTAAGACAAAACAATAAAAAAACGCTCGGCAGAATATTATGTGGAACAACTAACATTTATTGACCATCTATGAAGATAGATGGAATAAAAACACACACGCGTACAGAAAGGAGCCGAAAGCAGCGGCGCGGGGTAGTGGTGGCATCACGACATAACAGCGTCACGGCATTTAGGTACGGCTACCGCACCGATAGATTAATAATAGATACATGTTTCACATCCGGATAGTAATTTAGACATAACAAAAACGTTTATAGCCTATAGGTATCCAATAAGAAACGATGTTGTTACGATTAAGAAAACACACTTTCTTATAAACCGCCTGCCTGGCTACAGCCACCCGCGGCGCGGATTGCGGATATATGAATAGTGGCGGAAAATTTTATTAGTAAAATAATGAGAGACCAGCAATATGGATTATGGATGTCAAAACATCCTCATCATAAATATCTGACATGTTATGAAAAATATGAAACTAAATAAAATATTCTATTCAATATGTTTTATTTCATTTCTCCTATTCTTGACTGAATTATATTTTGAGCTAAGAACGCACTTGTTTCAAGGCAATACGTGGCCCTATTTTTAGCATATAAGCGCCATTTTAACATATTGTTCTGACTTCTGAATACGTCCCCCACTGCTGCTGCTGCGGTCACATAAGTTGAGCTGTGGCATACCACCGTAATAGTATTTATTTTGTGGTAAATGGTAATACACTACGCCCGCCGCACCGTCAGAAACTGTGGCTAGGCCGTAAGATACGTTCGTCTTAAAAAAAACTTTCACGTTTAGGAGTAAGATGAAAGTACCTGTAATCGAAAATGGGGCCTTTTTAATACAGGCAAAAGCGCCAGCAATGCGTTTCCAGTGCCATCAGCTAAGTGTGTGTATTCCAAAGCTAGAGCCCGAAGGTTACGTAGCTCACCCAAGCTGCGGAGGAAACACTGCTTCGTGGATGGACGTGGAATATATTGACCACTGCCTAAAATATACCGAACGTAGTAAAAAAACTTAAACTAAGATCTTATTTAGGTAAAGGCGTATAACGTCGGTGTCAGCCAAGGTAGGTAGGTAGGTAATGTACAGCAACAAATACGACACCGACTCCAAAAGTAACTATAATGACGTGGTAAACGCAAAGTTTGTACATTAGTAGAAGATTAAGTTGATTATATGTTGTAAGCACAAAAATTAAAGAAACTGTTATTTTATTACTTTTTAGTTTAGTATTTTTGAAGTCGGTTTTAATTTTTTGTAAATTGCTTTTATTTCTTAATTTTTAGTGATTCCGAAATTCGTCGTCTTGGCGTTCATTGAAGGAGGCATGTTCAAAAGTGGACGGATAAAGGGTGATGATGATGATGATGTGATGGTGATGATGATGATGATTACGATGACCGCGACATACTATGGTGTGCTACCAAAGCATCCTATACAATTGTTACATCGACACGTAATAAAATGATCATATCATCAAGGTAAACGAAACCAACCAAATAGGCATTATTGGGAATAACTAAAACACGGCTTGTCAGATCTTAATAAAATTAATATGGGACCAAATTGGAAACACCAGCTTTCAAACAAAAAAAGAACCATCGAAATCCATGCACAAACGGCGGAGTAATCGTGTCACATACATATAAAAAAAAAGAAAAAAAAACATACAGACGAATTGAGAACCTCCTCTTTTTTTTTGAAGTCGGTTAAAAATCAAACAATAATTCAACTGAAGGTAGAAACAAACATTATTTATTGTTGAATACAATCGAATGAGCTTCAGGCAATATGCTAGTAGCTGTAGTGTTCTCAATTTTGTATTGAAAATTGGGAAGATTATTTTTCGCTTCGCACACAGTTTCTTTTAGGCGGTTCGCTGACACAGCTGGTGCGACCATATTCTCTTCTTCACATTCCTGTATCAATTTCCTCATTTCCTCCTCTCCAATCGGTTGAATAGCGTCAGTAGCCTTCTCACGATGTCGTTTCAAATCATTGTCAATCCTTAATAGTTTCTCTTTGTGTGAATTTGTACGCCATGGTCTTTTAGGGTCTGTCCCTTTCGAATTGCTTCTAGGCTCTTTATTGAAGCTGCAAACATATGAGTCACTATAATTTTATGTCCCGAGATATTTTTAGTGAGTGAGTTTGAGTAACTGTAGGTACATATTACAAATTTTTGCTAGGTGTATATTGATGTTATAATATATTTAGTGCAATAACTCTAAAATCCCTAAATTAATTCTCTTCTCCATACCTATTAAGAAGAAACTCATATTTCTTGTCAAATAAGTTTAAATATATTATAAATCGAGTACATATCGAGATCATTAAGCAAATTAGAATTAAAATATATACTTATAATACAAAACCTGACTGTCTACCGTTTTCTCTCTGCTAAAAGCTCCTTAAGCTTCCGTTCATTTTCTTTAAGCAGTTCTTTGTCTACTACATAGGGGTTCTCATAATCCTCCATTACCAATTCTTCAACTTCTATTTCATTTTCAAATTTTTGACGAAATAGTTTTATCACTTCGTTACATCTTTCTGATACTTTTATTTCTGGAACCTCAAGATCTTGAAGTAATTTAGCCAGCTTAGACTTCTCTTCGTCCGTCGCCATAGACATGGTTTGATAAGTTATTGATATAGTTGCCAAGGAGACGTTTCCAAGCGACGAGTTCAAGGCATAGAGTACAAAAAAGAGTCCTGATGTAAACAAGAGACGGGTTAGCTGGTATTATAATAATAATAATAATATCTATGGACGCTTTTTTACGCCACGTGAATCTGGTCCCGTGGTAAGTTCTCGAAGAACTTGTGTTACGGTACCAGACAACGGAAATATATTTAATTCTTTTATACTATTTAAGATTTTTATTTTAATATAATACACATATTTAATACACATCCATGATCCAGGAACACAGAATACTTTTTTGTTCCCTGGCGGGATACGAACCCGCAACCTCCGGCTTGAGCGCCGACGCGCTAACCACAGCGCTAACCGTTGAGCCACAGAGGTCGTCATTATGTAGGTACCGATTTGTTATTGGGTCATATTTTTACTTCACAGTAAATACTTCAAAGTAATTTTTCTCTATAATATACATGACAGATGCCCAAACATTGTAGCTAACTTCAAAATGAGGGTTAAATTGGGTGTATTGACCTTCGTCAGGGTGTCATCACTGCGAAAACCATAGAAATAATAAGAACATATTGTGTTCTGGTTCGTCACCAAACTGACTTGCATATTATAATAGATAAGATATAATTACTTACTTCATATTACTACGAGTACTCTGTTCGAGTATATGTACTCCATTCCTCAGAAGTTAGGTACAACTTATAGACTTTGATATTTTATTTTATGTATCAAAACGACGTGTTATTCACAAACGTGTTCAGCTTAATTGAGGCTGTCTTCGTTAAGTCCCCTAACAATCCACCGAGGTAAACACACATCATACCCAGAAGAACGCCAATCGGTATGAAGACACACAGTAATTTTATACACGGATACAGTACCAGCATGTTTGGACCACAAATTATCATCTTGGAGCAGAAATAATTTATATCTTTTTTCGTAGTATTATAAGTATTTATTTCTTATATAACTTTATTTATTGATTTATATTTCTTTAGATTTTAATTTAATTTTATATTTTTTATTTATTGATTTATTATAAAAATGACATTTCAAATAATAATCTATGACATGACAATATTATTATATTTTTTATAGTAATTAAGGTTTCAAATATTTTAGGCACAGTTCGAAAAGTGTAAATTATTAAAAAAATACCTTTTTTACCGACTTTTAAGTACGTTTGTCATATAAAGGTAACTTAAAAGCTTCATTCCATGGCCCGATTAGAAGCATTTCGTATTAGTTCTGAATATAATATTTAGTTCTAAAAATAAACTTATGTTTAGTTAATAAGATTTTTTTAAACAACTTTTACAGGTTATATCGCGGTTTATTAAGATTTTTTTGTTTGCTTTAAATTTAGCAACGTAGTACACAATAATATAAGGATTATTTTCTTAGGTACTTTTTTACATGTGGTCATCAAAGTTTTCATACGGATCCCTAACTTTCTTGAAAATATGTTCATCAAGGATAATGTAGGATTCTGTATTTTAATGCTGAAAAAAAATTCAAAGCAATCAAACAATCAAATCTTTCCTTTTTATAATATTAGTATAGATTGAAATGGAAACTTCCTTATTAACAAAAATACCTATACAAAAGAAAAATGGAATAAAGTAAGTGAGTATATAAATTATAATTTTAACTATAAAAAAGTACCATACTGTTTACCGGCACGGCCGAGGCGCGCTAATAAATATTTTACATCAAAATCTTGTCACGATGTTTCTCCATCATAAACTTTAAAAATATATAAGCGATCAGAGGATTTTGACAAGATACCATAAAGTATAGACCATTAGTTAGCTAAAATGAGGTCAATTAAGAAGCTAAAGTATTACCGCTGATGTAACTATAGTTGATGAGAATGGGATTCTCGTTGGGCAGCACGAAACGCCACAGGAACAAATACTTGAGCGAATGAGCGTTGAAACAAGCCAGTTGTTGAAGCAAGCCGACTCCCTCCAGACGAGTGCAGCACATATTCTCAAACGAAACCAATTGTAAATTGTCTTGAGAACTGTATGATAGAAAATAAAATTTGCAATTATTGACGCATCACCTTCTTAGGGATCCGTTCCTATAATCCGGAATTTAATAGGGCGTCTGTTACAGAGCTGTAAATTTTAAGCCGACTTAAAAAAAGGAAGCGGTTTTAATTTCCCTTGTGTATATTTTAATGTATGTTTATCGATTTCTCCATCGATTATGGCCCGATTTTCAAAGTTCTTTTTAAATTTTTATAATTAGAAATTTAAAAATTTCACAGTGAGGTAATATAACAAAAGTTAAAATGTATTAACGCTTATAGAAAGTGGTTTTCTAGACAAAAGAGACTTAAATGGTACGAGCTAAACGAAAAAATAAACAAGCTCATCTAGGACTACCCCAAGCAACTCCTTCATGCGTTACCCATGATGATGACGATAATGTTATCTATGATGCGTAAACTGAAAGATGGTAAGTCTCGAATCAGTAATAACACTGCCTGCCTCATATTTCCGAAACACACCAAAGTTGTATAGCGGAATATATACATATCTCAACATATCTTGAAAGAATGACTTCTCGTCATTAGAGATCCCAAAAATCATCGGCAAAGGCTTGCTTATCAGGCTTTTAAAAACAAGGTTAATGAAATTAACAATACGTATATATATATTTTTTTTTAAATTACCTTAAGATATTATGAAAAATCCTGAAAAAAGTTTTTCGTTTGCGATAGTCCATCCGATCTAATTTTATTAGTTGGTCCGAAATTATGATACGATCCATTTGTGGTTTTCTAGCTTCTATTTTCTGTTGAGAAAGCATACTTGCGGAATATTGGGTACCAACAGTTTTAAGCACGAGTTTTTGATTTTCACAAAAATATCGCCTATAATAAGTCCTGACAACTTGTTGATGCGCAGCTAACGTTTGGATGCCTATCACAACATAGTAGCCAAAAGTAGTAGATGTCTATCAAAACAGTAGTCAACCACTGTAGCTGTCCTGCACTTTGCAGTGATAAAAAATCAGATGATGGTAACGTTAATTCATACACATAGAGCATATAACTGGAATAGAGTGGTATTGTTGTTTGCTTTGTATATTCCACCAAATTTGGTGCGACAATGCGCCGGTTCTGCTTTCTAATTGGCCCACTGATGGCCATTGATGGATGATTTTCTTTAACGCCGGGAAATGAAAGGCAAAAAAAAGGCATCTTGCGGGGGAGTGGGTCTCCCCACGCGGGTATATGAGACTCGCTGCGCCCGAAAGCTATTAAGTGGACGTAGCTTTACCCACTGAAACCCGGCGAGTGCCACTAATGCCGCCTTTGGTGAGGTGCCCCGGATCTAATGAGCGAATAGGGCACCTCGACGGCTAGTCGGACCCAAGAGACCGACGCCACCTCCACAGAGGGGCTGTCCCGCACCACAGAACAACCCCTCTCAACATCGGGACAGTACAATGGGGTGAGGTTCCCGTCTTCGGCCTTTGTCCCGTTTTCTTATAAGAGGGGTACAAAGAGCCCCCTCGGCTCAATTAGCTTCGCATAAGGTGCTGGGCTCACCCTAGGCTACTGAGCCCCACCGCCTTTTTTTTTCGGAAGGGCTAACTTTTCGGCCTGATGGCCTTTAAGCTCAATCGGTACAGTAAGTGAGCTGATGGCTCACTTAAGAAATATTCGAAAGGGGGACGCCCCCTTTAATCGCGCGCGCTGCTCGGGAGAGCAGGATTTGGACTAGTCAAATCCGATACGGTCGACGAATCTTTTACGGTTGAATTTAACCTATCATCATGAGGGCTGGCCCTCATACCTCCCTCTGGAGAGGGAGACGGGTCTTGCGCGGTGCCCAAGCAATCTAGCGGTAGCGTAGTGGCCCCACGTCAAGGTCTGAACCATGGTGGGGTTTTATTGAACACTGGGGCAGACAATGTTGGTTAGTAGATTTATTTATTTTATGTACCTAAGTACATATCTAGTTTTATTTTTGATGTGAAGTGATAGATACACTAAAATTATTTCAATCTATCAGCTGTAGAAAGGTCAAATATTTTTAATATCTCATATAATTGCTTGCTAAAACTAGTTTACCTTGAATACGTAAATCTAATAGTAACAGGCTACTTTTACCTGTACACTGTACAGGTGCAATGTCACTAATCGATATCATTATACCTACTAACTACTTTATTATCGCCTACTGCAACTGCATGATTATAGCCCTGCAGGACCGGATTTGGATATCAGAAGCCTTAGAAGGTTGAAGGAACGAAGACCTAATTTTAGAAATTTTACGCATGAAACGTAGCGAAAATGTGCAAGGTTTTTGTCCAAGAAGAGGGAGGGAGTAATTGAGACCGATTGAGAGAGAGTAAGAAAGGGCGAACAAAGCATGAAGCACATAGCCATGCAGTGAACGTAGGGAGCAAGTCTCGAAAATTTAAAGCTTTAGATTAGTAAGTATAAATATAAACGAGATTTAAAAATTAGTTTGCCAAATAAGTTTCACTTCTTACATGTGTACCTACTTTGTACGCACGCACTTTTTTTTACGAATACTACTACTATACTAATTTATTACTGATTGGAAAAAAACTTAAAAGGCTAACCTATTGAAATTTGGGTATTTTATCTATATTGTGGACCCTCTTATTTTCGCAGCAAATAGCCCTTCCTATCATCCTCCAAGCCCCAAATTTAACCCCGTATAACCTATTACTAAATAACCTCTACAATAACACAAAAACTAATAACCTTTAATGTCGTCTCAACAGACATGTGGAGTTCTTTCATATATAACTGCGGTGACAGTTTTAGTGCGGTGTTGGCTTTCCAAAAATAACTACCGAGATGTGTAGGCATTCGTAGGTTAGGATACTGATACGTAAACAGCACTCGTTCACAGTGTAGCTCCCCAAGGAAATACCTCTGGACGTCGTGGATGGACCAGTATCGGGTGTTCGTTGACCTGAAACCAGTCAAATTTTGTTTTCTATTTTCTTTTTGTTTGTTCCTTATTTTGTTGGCTCCAATTGAGCCATTTACTTTATTCCTTACACCGCATACATAATAATAATAAACCCCTCATAAACCTAACTCCTCGTTCGGAGCGATCATCTCTGTCCACGATAGGGACGAACACTAGTAACATTGCGCTATATCCTCATTAGTGAGCAACGGAGCAATAGTAAAAAAGCGATGCCTTTAAGAAGCAATAGAGTATTACCCCGAGCAATAGAGTATTATCAGCCTCGGGCAGCCCCGCGTTTTCTGGGAGGGGGCACCGTATCTAGTTATCTAGTTATAAATGGAATAATAGAAAACAAAAGCTTCTCCGTTGCTAATACACCGTGACTGCGAAACCTGCAACCTAACTTCATATCGACCTATGTAATATCTTATATCTTTAAATGAGCAATTCTTGTATATATATATATATATATATATATATATATATATATATATATATATATAATTGGATATATTGGATATATATATATATATATATATAATTGGAATCTCGGAATCGGCTCCAACGATTTTCATGAAATTTAGTATATAGGGGTTTTCGGGGGCGATAAATCGATCTAGCTAGGAATCATTTTTAGAAAATGTCATTTTATTGAAAAAAAAAAACAAAAAAAAAAATAGCAAGCAAAGCTCGGTCATCCAGGTACTGTTACATTAAAGGTTTATAATTTATTAAATTTTTTCCAGAGTTAAATAATCATACCGAGCAGCGCATTGCTGACCAAATCAGAATTATAGGTGCAAAATTAATAGAATAAAGACATAAAATCACTATTGAGGAAATTCATGAGGCTATAATACGAGGGCGGCACTGCAAATTTCGGGAATCAAGGAAGTGACACAACATTACTATTTAAAAATGTATTTATTGCTTTTCGAAGTATTCTCCGCGAAATTTGACACATTTTTCCATACGATTCAACGATTGGTTCCACCAATCATTGAAGCAACCATTCCATTCGGAAGTTGGGGTCTCCAAAATGGCCGTTTTGTAGGCGTCCACAGCTTCTTCAGGCGATGAAAATCTCTGACCACGCAATTTATTCTTTATTTTAGGGAAAGTATAGAAATCATTAGGGCTTAGGTCGGGGCTGTAAGGCGGATGGTCTAATAATTCTATAGTTTTCTTACTCTAAAAACTCTTTTGTTCTGTGCGCGGTGTGAGAACTCGCATTGTCGTGATGGAGGATGATGTTACGTGGTAAATGCAAAGATTGTATATTAGTAGAAGAACAAGTTGATTATAAATTGTAGGCACAAAGATTAAGGAAATTATTTTATTACTTTTTAGTTTCTTTTTAAATTTTGAAGTCGGTTTTAATTTTTGTTTAAATTTTTTTTATTTCTTAATTTTTAGTGATTGCGAAATTCGATAACTGATTTTATTTGTCTGAAATATGGGTAGAACTATTAAACGCGTTGCTCAGATTAGATAGCACTGTATTAATGAGATGAACGTAGAAAGGGTTTAAAACATTACATAACAAATGAAAAAACCGAAATGGAATTGTGTAAAACTTTATATACATGTAATTGAAAGCAATCACGGCAGATTTCTGCTATTCATTGAATAATTCAGTTATATATAGGTATAGAACATCACCATCACCAATATATTGCTATAGAATGGATATTATGATGACCTTGAAATACTATGTTGCGCTTCCAAGGCACAGTTGTTTTTTGTTCATTTAACAACGACAAGTAAAATTAAATTAATAAAATTACATGATTTTGGTATATTATTAAGCCGTATGAACTAAGCCCAATAAAAGCTGTAAATAGTCGAGGATTCCCCTCGACTGTGTAAGGTTTCCATCATCACACCTGTAATGGCACTTATAACCCATATGGGTGCAAAATTCTCGTTAATTTAAATTAATTAAGTCCAAACACAAGGTAGCTACTGTAAACTGTTGAGGAGTTCCCTTAACTGTCATTTGTCTTCATCATCAGACCCTTAACAGTCACAACCCATCTAGGTGTAAAGTTTTCATCATTACAAATTAATCAAGTCCAAACACAAGGTTACTGATGTAAATCGTTGAGGAGTTCCCTCGACTGTCTTTCGGCTCCAGCATCAGATCGACTCTAGACCTTCATTAAATTGTAGTCCATCAAAACACTTTATGAAAAAAATCTCAAACGCACTAGTCGCCCCTATAATTTTCGAAAGTTCCCCTCGATTCCTCTGGGATGCCACCATCAGATCCTGATTTCCTTATCATGGAACCATTTGGGAAGTATACCCTTTAGAACAAAAAAATATTTTTTCAAATCGGTCTAGCCATCTTCGAGAAATCAGGTAACATACATAAAAAAAAAAAGATTCCGACGAATTGATAACCTCCTCCTTTTTGAAGTCGGTTAAAAAGACGACGTAACTCAAGTTACAAAAAATACTATGAACAGGAAAGCTCGTGGTCCAGATAAAATTTTAAGCCAGTGGGGCTTAAATACATGACCGCAACAAATCAATATCATGCTCAGACTCGTAACAGCCTGATTCATAACCCACCAGACATGCTACCATTCCTCAAACAAGGCGTCATTTATCTAAAGCCCAAAGATAATGACTCAACTAATCTTGCAAAAGACAGACATCACATGTCTCCCAACTATCTATCTATAAGTTTCTAATCTTTATCATCTCACAAAAACTATAGTTCCATATTTTACAAAATAAGATTATACCAGAAGAAGGCGCAGTAAGGGATCCAGAGGATGCAAGGAATAACTTATGATAGATACAGAGATACACAACCAAGCAAAACTACAGGAACCTCCATTACGCATATCGAAAAGCATACGACAAACCCCATTCATGGCTATTGCATATTATTATCCTTAAAATATAATATAAGATCGATAATAATAGGCTAATTCACTTCGCCCTGACCGGCGACCCCCCGTGGGAACTCGTGGCGGAGATTCTGGCCGAGACGCACTCCTATGTCTCGGATAGGAGATCTCTCGGTGAGAGCCTTACGCTGGACGGGATCCTGCGGGTTCGCCGACTAGGGCACGAGGCGTTAATGCGGAGGTGGGGGGAGGACCTGGCGCGGCTGCCGTATGGAAAAAGCCTAACGGTTGCCCTGCGTCCGGTCCTCGAGCGATGGATACTTCGTAAGCGCAAACCCCTCACCTTCCATCTGACACAGGTGCTCACCGGGCACGGTTGTTTTGGTGAGTACCTGTGCCGGACGGCCAACAGCCGGGAGCCTATGACAGTCTGTCACGATTGTGGCGCGGGGGTGGACTCGGCCCAGCACACCCTCGAGGTGTGCCCGAGATGGGCGGCGCTGCGTCATGATCACATCAGTCATCGGAGGGGACTTGTCTCGTCACCTCACCGAGCCTCATCACCGCCATGCTGGGTAACGACGAGTCCTGGACGGCGATGGTCTTCTTCTGCGAGGCAGTAATGTCCCAGAAGGAGGCCGACGAGCGGGTGAGAGAGGAGGCTGCCGACGCGGTCTCCCCCCGCGGGCGACGAATGGGGGTGCGTAGGAGGCGCTACTTAATGCGCCTCCAGTAACGCCCCTGTGCTCGTCTCAGGCTTTAGGATGGGAACATAGGCCCAGTATAACACGACGTCGCGGGGACTGCTTAGTAGCGGTCGGGTAGTCCCCCCTTACGAAGTCTGGCCTTCGCCGGGGCCAGCCTGTCGCTGAGGTGATCCTGTCTGTTGCTAATTCATTTCTTACAAAGTATAATGACAAAATGAACGACAAAACTAATACAAAAGACCAACAATTCTACATTAAGTACGTCACCTATCAAAATCACTCGAGGTATTTTTCAAGGCAACTCACTCTTTGGTTCTGCTTTGCCTTAGTTCCCTCTATATAAATACATAATCATTTTTACGTCCACTGCTGAATATAGGCCTCCTTCAATGAACGCCAAGACGGTCGTTTTGACGATCCCTTGCGACTCGCATCCAACACGGACCGGCCACTGTACGGTGATAGTCTTCCCACCTGGTTAATGGCCGACCAACACTTCATCTACTAAGCGTGGCCTCCCACTCTTGAATCTTATTATCCCATCGGTCATCCGTAAAACAAAAAAATATATAAACAGTATGTTTTTTATATAAAAAAATTAATCCGACTTCAAAACCACAAATAGGCAACTGGCATAGGCACTCAAAAGTGAAAAAAAATTACCTAGGTATAATTCTTATAAGCGCTAGTCACTCATCTATTTGAAGTCGGTGTCAGGCAAGTCTAATTAAATTAAATTACGACTAGGTATATCCATAGTTTTCGAAGAACATTTCCATAGTTTACGAAAGACATTCATTAGAAGTTATGCAATAATGGGCGAACGTACGCAGGGCCCCATGCTGTCTTAATATGAATAGGAAATAATGAAAAAGTACCAATCTTGACAATCCTCATATTAAATTTCTATTTTCTCGTTACTGAAGAAATTCATTATATTATGGCAAATAATTATATAGGTAAGTCCCCAAGTACCCAGAGCCCCACAATTTGCCAGTCAGCTGTAATGCTGATGGAACAAGCCAAAACGGTTACCGAAGCACGTCATCCTCATTCATCTGATCTGCGCTTTCCACGTAGTGAAGCCATATGAAGGGCTTCCCCCTCCAGTCTCCAAGAGCTAGGTCTCCGGGACTTGGACGGTAATTCCGAATATCACGGAACCATTTCACGGCTTCTAAATGGCCCGATACTTCGATACAGTCGCATTTCTCTGGTGAAAAAAAAAAAATTTTTTTTCAATACACAAAAAGTACATACTTACTAAGTAAAAGTTATTCTTTATATCATATCGTCCAAATAGGACTTGGTCGCATGTCGCATCGACACATTCAGCCAATCTATGAGGGCCGCCTCATGACGCCCCTTCGACAATGCCGCAACGCCCCAGCGCAGTTTTGGAAACCCTGGTCTATTGACATCAAATAAATAGATTTCCACAATGTTTATATATAAATAACCCTACAGTTATATCTTATATTGAGTTTTGCACTTCTTTGTACATGTCTTGAATATCCATTTTTGATAGAATTGTTCTTTAAAATGTTCATTTAATATATAAATAGCTTTACAGAATTATTAACATGCTTGTCACACTTGTTAATCTGCAGTTTAGACGTGAAAGGTAACTGTTTTACTTTTGCATTTATAATATAGTATACATTAGGCTCGGCCCAAACGGACCACCGACAGCAACCACCGGGGGCTGTCGCGCGCTTCTGCCACGTTTAGCCCGCAGCGGAGTGTGAACATGGCCTTAGTGTGGCCGCCACCAACTACACGTTTGTGTCGCGTCTATATACTTACAAAATATATGAAAAAGTTTTATAAGTTAATGTCGCTGGCTACCAGTGACTGTGGTCGGTGTCCCGTTTGCGCCGAGCCTTACAATTGGTGTCTACTGTCTATTTACATACCTTTCATCATTGTAACGTAAAATAGTGCAGCATGAAACTAACGATTTTTTATTGTAAATATAAATATCATATTTGTTTTGAATTGTAAAATGTATAAAAACGTCAAAATAAAAATATGTCAATTTTGGAGTCCTTGATGTCGTGTAGACAGATATATTTCTCTATAACAGTATATTCTACAGCTAAGCAAAAAAGAGTATGGAAAAAATGAGGGCGCCACTCTCACTTAAGTTTCATCATAATATGGGAAATAAGTAAGATAATTCAATAAAATTCTTAAAAATTAATGTGAAACACTAAACTTTACTCAAAGTCTAGTATTTGTCGGCCAAGTATTGTCAACATCATAGGTTTCCATTTAGTAAAATATTTAGTTCCACTTGTCACCACGTCATACTCTTTTTTGCCAAGCTGTAAGTCTATGTATTTCTCTATCTACGCCTTGATGTGCATTGAACTTGAACTGAATTACGTAGGTATAGTCATTGAACTATATTACTAGCGTATAGTAGAATAGACACAACGAACAAAATTTTTCCGCTGCGAGTTGCTGTCAATTGGCATCAACTCACACGCCGAACGCCGAAATTGTGACTAACAATAATCCAGAAATGCCAGCATGCGTATAAAAATCAATCCACTGCGAATAAAAAAGATAGTGGTGTGGCGTATCATCGTTAAGTAAACACAACTATTAAATTAAACCAATCGAAACTAAATTTATACATTATTTTCTACGGCATCAGCCGCTACGCTTATGCCGTATTAAATTTTAACATATTATTTATAGAATTGTTTTTTTAAATGTTAGTTATTTTGAACATTTCTTAAAGTTGAGATAGCTGTGGTAAATGCATGAACCAGTCCTCTGTTATCCTGTTTGTTTTTTATACAAGAGGAGACAAACGGACAGTTGTTGTCGACTTACGATCTTAGATTGGTTGGGTACCATTATAACCATGTGCTTAAAATAATCATCACCATTTTCGTTCTACGAACACTATTTTGGGGATAAAAAAACAAAACAACAATTACTCTGAATTTTGTTATATTTGAAAAAATATACAAAGAACTAATATTATATCAATCTGTACAATTTAAACTATAAGTAAACATACTAATAAATGCGTACGTAAAATTGAAAATAATAAAACAATTATAAAGATGCCGAAACATTTAAAGTAACCCGTATCTAATATTTAGTACATTCAATTCTAGGACAGATTTATATGTATATACAACATTAATGATTATTTAGCATAATATATTTTTGAGTCCTAAGACTTCAGCTGCTAAAATGGAGAGTTATTCTCCAATTGTTTTCGCGCGTGTATTCATACAAAGTGAAGAATACACACGCGAAAACCTAAATTCCATTTTATAAAGTACAAATTATATTTGCCGCAAAAATGCCCCGCTACCGCGAGCTTTAAAAAGCATGTTTACCAAACTTACTACACCTTAATACCTGTACAAACCAGTCGTGGTAAGACAAGATAAGGTTAGGTATATTGTAGAGTAAGTTTAATATAAATATATGTATATAACCCATACGAATTAAC
Source organism: Helleia helle (assembly GCA_963853865.1). Taxonomy (NCBI): domain Eukaryota; kingdom Metazoa; phylum Arthropoda; class Insecta; order Lepidoptera; family Lycaenidae; genus Helleia; species Helleia helle. The sequence goes on from OY971420.1 coordinate 18,458,279, forward strand.
ACTTAATATTTCATTCGAGGCGGACAGTCGACTCATCCAATTTAATTATAATTTTTTCAATATAATTTTATTTTAAATAATAACACCGAATTCTTATCAAACAATTGTTTGTTACATTCAATATATATTTATATCAGATTCGATATAATATTTGTTCAAGACATCATCAATAAGTTAACAAGTGACTGACAAAAATATTGCCTCTTAGTTTTGGAGGCAACATTGCTCGTCTTTTTTGACATGTAACACTAATGAAGTTAATTAAGTTTACGCTGTCAAATGGCTGGATTTTTTAAGTGACAACGTCTAATAAATCGATGAACGCCAGCTTCATTTACGTGAAATATTCCGTAACGCGCATTGTCCCGTAACGCTCACTATCCAGTTACGCTCATTGTACGCTCCCGTTTTGTTATGACGTTGTCACGTTAAACCATCGTCCGTAAACCAACTTCACTGTTTTTTTTTACATACCCACCGCGACTCCTCTGTGAACTGAGACGTAACGACACCGTTGATTTGGTGTAAGTTGTCCAGAATTGGGTATGTTTGAGTTTTGACAAGTAGGTAAACCAAACATTGTTTATATTAATAGACTTATTTACTACCTACAGTCTTTAAAAAAAGTTTAGTTGGTTCACTCACCCCTTTAAATAGATTTAAGTTACCACTACGTTTGGAAATCTACAAAAAGAAAGTTGACAACACTAACCCGTAGCGAATGATATTTCAACATGGCGGCATAAGTTACCATTTTTTGCCATTTCACAGATAAGTTAGTGGGTCTGTAACTTCATCAGTGTGTCAAAAGTACGAAATAAGCCCCCTGGTCAAAAGACGTTCTGTTTAGTCGCTTTGTATTTAAATCGCGACTAGTGATATAAAAACGCGTTTACCTCGATCGAGTTTCGTTTTTCAGTTTGAGAGCACATTGCTTAAAATTCTTACAGTTACTGCTTAATAAAACTGCTTTCATCACAATTATGGTTGTCATACAATGCTACGTAAAAAATATCGGAAAATCAGGAATCATAAGCACACGGCAGTGTAGTTTCATATCGTTCGATATGCAGATTATATTACATTAATCATTAAACCAATCATCTAAGAAAAAATCCACTACATTATTACGACAAAACAATCATTTTTGAACAAGCTTTCAAACTCCTATTTTTTTTTAATTTTAACCAACAACACCTGCATTCATGAATGCTTCCAAGGTGACAATTTTCTAAAATCAGCAGCAAACTAACCGAAACTTACGTTACATTTACCTAATTAATGAAAAAAAAGAAACGGGATGTAAATTACAGCTGCAGTGGATGTTTGTGGATTCCTTATATCTATGTAAAACTATTTTAGGAAGTTCTATTTTGGAAGTGAACTGCTTTAAGAAAACAAAACTTTTTAGCTCTTAAAATACTTTATGAAGTAATGTTTATTAGGACATAACTCAATTTGGACGAAATCTTATTGTCAGAAACGGGCCTTTGTATATCAGTCTTACAATCCGAGTTAAATTGGATGGATTTCAGGAAAATGGAATCAAATTATCTATAGGCATAACAACCGTTAAAATTCAAATTTCGAAACTGCAACAAAAAATATTAAACGCATTATCATTGAAAAAATTTCCAATTAGTACCGTAAAAATAGAATTTAAACTCGCGCTAAAATTACCGACGCAATTTTTTTATAAGGTCAAGTGACCTTAAAAAAAATTGAACTGAGCATAAAATGACAAAATGCTTACATATCCTGGAGGAGGAGCTTCAAGCGCCATCTAACCATTTTTAGATACATTTTATTCATTGATCCAATATTTTAAGAGTTATAGGTGATATAAAAAGAACGGTTCATTAAATAGGCCATAAATCTGCTTAAAAGATGCCCTAAAGTACACAGCTTCCGAGATATCGGCCAAAAACTTTTTTCAAGGCACATGAAGCTCTACCTAGATCTTAGCCTTATACAAAAATACGATCGAAAATTTTGTGCGAGATTATTCAAGAAAAAATATTATTTTTACTGTGTAAATGAAACTAGGAATATTTAACTAACTTAATAAAAAGTACACATTCACTAAAAGTTTATGCTTTAGTGTAACGTAATAACGGTCAAGAAAATAATGGTTGTCTAAATTTTGCGTTATTCATCACAAGGCTTACTCTCCCATTTTCAATTCGTTATAAAAACCGATAGAAGTAATCGATTTCGCCAAAAATGGAAAAGTAAGGCATACGAATGAGTAGACAAAGGTAATCTACATTAGACTATGTATATCCCAGAACATAGTGAGTAAGTATACGATACATTACATTATTAAAATGACTAAGGTTCCTTTTGTATACACTACTGTATATTATAACAAAATTTATCATACGTTTATATATAAAATCCACGAACAACATGGGATTGTATCAAATGCACATTTACTTGTTTTTGCCTAAAATATTATTACTAATCGATTAATATGACCAGTCCACTTAATATTTTATGTACTAGTAACGTAATAGGCGTTATATTTAGTCTATGCGTTATTACCAATATTTAACTATTTTTTTTCGTATGAATTTCGTATTTCTATACTTAGAGCCTCTTAACATATCTCCCGCTTGTTAACACATGAATTCTCACTTCTCTATTAATTCATATTAGTTATGGAATACCTATTTTGTCACGAGCGAGATATTCCTTTTTTAATCATTATTAAAACGATGATAAATCATGCTCCGTGTTTTTTTTTCGGGTCTTATGATCCATATTAATACTTCTATTGAACAATATCGTATTCAATGTATTTAATGATCATCGCTTTATTTATGATACTTTAGCTCTTCCTTATTTTAAAATCATAACCTACTTCCCTAACATTACAACTTGATTGTCAAAATATTTAACATAAAAAGGGTTTGACTTTTTACGGTTGTCTTCTATAAAAATCACAGACATGACATGATTTTAAAATCATCGGTGACTTAATTCGTGATACGTAAAAATTTCAATCCCTAATTAATATCTTGATGCATGGTACAATTTTCGAGAAAATTCTATTAAATTAAACAATAGGAAATATAAAAAAATATGAACACCTCCAAATTTCAGACTTGAAGCAGCAGAAATATAAACAACCACTAGATTTAAAATACCAAAAATAAACCCTAGGTCAGGAAGTTTCAAAGAATGTTCTCGAAAAATGTACCAAAGTATTAAAAATTATAATGCATACATCGCTAAAGCGTAAGCATCGCAGGAGTGAGATCAAAACAATATTGGAGTTTTGTGTTCTATCTAATCGTACAACTTACTAATAAAATTTATACTTCATCTCTGAACTATGGTTAAATATTATGCTAAACCAACATGCGACTAATACCTATTCCTTGTGGTATAACCTTTCTATCGAAAGATACCATTCTACATTAAAAAAACATAGTACATACATATTTAATTAATATACTTTAAGCTTTAGCTAATTTTATATAATAACTAGCTGTTGCCCGCAGCTTCGCCCGCGTTAACTTTTAAAATTTGAGGGGTTGACCACCCTTATCACTTAGGGGTAAAAAAATAGATAGTAGCCGATTCTCAGACCTAGTGAATACGCATATAAAATTTGGTAAAAATCGGTAAAGCCGTTTCGGAGGAGTACGGTAACTAACATTGTGACATGGAAATTTTATATATAAGAAGAAAGATAATAATTTTATATATAATAATAATGTATACACTACATTTTACACAGCTAGGTTTCATTTAATGTTCATCAATCTTCAAGCTAGGTATTATATCTGTTATGGTAAGTAAATGAAATTAATTTTTATTTGTATTTATACAAACAAAATATCCATAAATATTTTACATGTACGGATGTATATTTTTATACTTATCTACAAATTATATAAACCACATCAGATTCATGCAATATATTGACCAAAAATTAGTGTTTAACTTGCAAATTATAGCTTGTTTTAAAATAATATATTGATGTATAATAGCTATATAGTCACATATATCATAATATAATAAAATACACAGTTGGCTACAATTTTGTGCTATAACCTAAGTACACAAATATACTATGGCACGAATTAGGAAAGAGCTTCTATTACAAAGTGCGTACAATTTTGTATGGTAACAATAGTGTCTATCATACTTAATAAGTTCCTAATATATTACAAGTGATATTTATATACGAAATAACTGCTTACCAATGGCAAAAAAGATATATCTTTTAGCAACAAGCACATATATTGCATAAAAATCATTTGTTGATGGTTGAAAACCAAATAAAAGATAAACATAGTTGCAATGATCAGTAATAACTTTTTTGACAAAAGTAAGCAATTTACTTTATTTGTTTTTGGAAAAGTGAAAAGCTGTACAATAGGAACATAAATTGACAAAACTCCAATTAGATAGATTTAACATTTCACTGAGTTCATTTGTAGCTTGATAGATGTTATTATGTAATCACAATCAATATTGATTGCATTTTTAGTTCATATCATTACAAATGAACTAGCATGACTTACATATCTTAGAATACCATTTTTAAATAGCACCACCAAACTTCCAAAATTAATCTAATCCAAAATCACCATTGGTCATTTACTCGTAGAACTCTGTTCCAACTGAACTAAATTAAAAAATTTATGGCCCTCAAAGTAAGTATAAGGTACATGAATAGACCATTTACAGCATTCAGAGAGCTTCAATAGACAACTATGTTTACTCAATGGACGATACACTGCCACTACAATGTGTTTATATTGTCTGTTTAAAAGTTTTGCATTATTGTTCATACACATTACACTAAATGTTTTACACTTTATCTGAACCACCATTAGCACACAGGCAGGCGTTGAAACCGACCATTGTGAGCAAGGTGCTAAGACAGTTTCAAGCGGTTGGTTGCACTGGAGCAGGATGAGCAGTGAGGCTTGATGTTGATGGAAGACCGGGGTGTGTCGATAAGTGTGTGGAGTCACTTCTTCGTGGAGGGGCTGGTGGTGGCCTCTTCTTGATTGGCTTTGGTTCTTCACGACGCTGGGGTGCCTCTCTACCATATACATTCTCGTAAAATGGATCCTCCACACTATTACCAGCCCCATAATGTTCTTGTACCCACATGGATACACTTGTTTCTTTGTAATCATCGGACAAAGGATACTCTCTAAAGCCCAGCACTTCATGTGGAGTTGTAGCAGGTTCTAATTTACACTTCTGCGCCACTTGCCATTTCTTCCTCATCACCCTTTGCAAATCCTTGAGAAACTCCTTTGGTGGATTGCTATTTGAATCGGCTAACTTTTTAGGCGAGGACAGATGTGTGCTCTCGTTGCGTTTGGGAGGTAAAGGTTTTCTAGGCGAAGGTGGTGCTTCTGTTAGGTTGAATGTGATTTTTTTGTTCTTTTTATCTGAACTCATAGTGAGATCATCTGGGAAGGTCACCTTCTTTATGGAACTGGTCCGTTCTTTGGTTGATGTATCTGTTTTCTTTTGCAAGGATGGGCTGCCATTACTTATTTTCTTGGTCTGTAGTTCAACAAGGCAAGCACCGTATGCGACATTTTTTAAGCTCTTATCGGAATGTAGAGAGGAGGTTTTTGATGTGTCCGAGTTGACACTATCCATCGACAGTTGACGAGGGAAGGACCGGCTGTGCTCTGAAGTACGGCTACTGCTTCTTTGTCCTGCTCTTGCTGTTTGTTCAATTTGCTGAGCGGTCAATTGACTTACAATATCTTGGACTCTTACCGAGTGGTTCTCTATAGTATGTTCTGGGGGTGGTGGTGGTAGACTAAGCTGAGATCCATTTATGTCTTCTATCGGTTCTATTGGAGGTGGAGGTGGTAAAGAGTCTAAACTCAGTGTGGAACTGAACATTGCATCAGGTACATCTATAGGTGGTGGCGGTAATGGTAGTTCCTCTGTGTTGGTGACTTCTGGTATTTGCTTATCATAGACAGTGTATCCATATAGTGATGAGGCGGTGTCACTACTGTTCCTGTATGGATCACGTGCGATGGTTTCATAATGCCCATAGGTAGGTGATGGGGGGTCATGCCTCACTGGACTGTTAGATGTAATACTGCCAATACTATATACCGGAATTTCTGCTGTATCTGAAAAGATGTACACGGTTTATACATCAATGTGGAGTGATGTATTATATATATTTTTTAATTTTTCTTCAGGTGTCAGGGATTCGAACCCTTCGACTTTCTTGTGTACCCAGGACCACAGCGCTAGGTATATAAGCTGAAATATGGGTATATGAGCGACGATGGTCTAGTGGGTACGGGCTCGGCCTCTTGAGTGAGAGCCGAGAGGTCCGGGTTTGACCCCCCCACCTAATTACAGGGGGACCGGAGTCCGTTAGGATTTTTCTAAATTTCTATATGCACCTGAACATGACAGCTTGCTCACCGGTGAAGGAAACATCGTGAGGAAACCTGCATACCAGATGAGATTAAGTCTTTGAAGGTGTGTGAAGTTCACCAACCCGCATTGGGCCAGCCCATTGGTGAACTATGGCCCAAAAACCCTCCTCGCCTGATTCGTGGAGGAGACCCGTGCCCAGCAGTGGAACATATAAGGGTTGATATTATTATTATGGGTCACGTCGTATACCCATATTTCAGCTTGTAAGCTAGCAGACGAAATAGGATTAAATACTCATAACTTTCCTCTTAAAATATACCCCAACGCAATGAAAAGCATGTCTAAGAACCGGGTATAAAAGCTGCTTTCAAATAAATAAATAAACTGCATCACAATCGGTTCATCCGCTTGAGAACTATGGTGTCACAGATAGACACTAGCGGTCAAACTTATAACAACCGTCTTGAGAGACTTCGGCGGGAAGAAGGGCGCGCGGTTGTGTTTTTTGATTTCCCGTTAATTAATTATTATTCTGTATTTTGTTCATTAGGAACGGTTTTCTAGTGTTTGTTTTTAAAACTTTGTCTGTATAGTGTAGTGATGGAGGATTGGAGGGGCGAAGCCGCGCGATATTTCAGACAGCTTCGGCATTACCAAATAAATACAGACTTGGCTGTATGGACTTTAGTTATCCTTTGTCTTTCCCTAATGGGATAAATTATTAAACAACAACAACCATCTTGAGTTGGGGGTTATGTACATCACTTTATTCTTACCTTTCGTTGTTGAATGATGTCGCTTCAGCGTCGAATCGTCCCGCTGTCGTGGTCGTCTCGTCAACGTTCCCGTGTCGCCTGGTTCCTCGTCGCCTTCCTTCTCTACCATTTCTTTTAACTGTCGAGTCATCCACGTCAAAGGTATGTTCGGCTTCATGGAAGGCTTCCTTTTGATCGTTCCTAAAGAAATTATAAAGGTTTTTTTATTATTATTTGATGATAACTAGGTTTCTTGTTATAGTTGGATAGGCAAACGAACAGATGAGCCACATAATGGTAAGTGTCACCCATGAACATGAACAAGTTAGCCTGAAACTATCCCCGGCATCCCATTCATGTGTTGCCTATCCTAGGACATAAATCTCGGTGCCAGTAATTACACTGCCTGTTTTGTCATTCTCCCCGAAACACAGCAATACTGTTTTAAGGAAGGAATAATCTAGATGGTAGTCCCGTGCAGACGGGGGCGCGGCGCAAGTGTGTCCCTCCCACCGGTGATAAATTTAATGTAATGGTTATATTTTTGAACATTACAGTTTAATTACTGAGGAAGATTGGATTTTTATTTTAGGACGATTGAAACCGCAGACATTAGAGCCTGAAGTCTTTTCGTTTGCTTGAACCCTCTGATCTTCAGAACTGCCAGACAGATGTGAAATAATCTTTTTGGCATTTGATAACCCAGGTATTGATGAAGGTTACAGTCTATTTATTTTAATAGATAGTCAATTTGTTCCATTTTGGGGTTGCTGGGACCACGAGGAATAGGTAAATATATAAGGAAATACACTTTAATTCAATAATTACCCATAGGAAACTCGCAGTCAAAGGCGCTCTCTGATGCCGTCCCTCCATCTGACATGCAACCGCTGGAGCTTGACGATGAGGCGCGGGAATGTCTATCGACGAAACATGACATTGTTACATTTAGTGAAAAACAATTAATAAACTACAGAAATATATATCATAAGGCATAATTTAAGCAGAGCAACACTTAAAATGTTCGCCAGCTGAATATGTAAGTTGTTTTGAATTACATTATTACTTTTAACATACCGACGACTACTTAAAAAAATTGCACGCATTTGTTATAATAATATTGTATATATTGTTTATTTTTTTATACCTAAGCCACAACTCATGATAAAAACAATAATTCGCATTTGCAAAGCAAATTTTAACACATATGAATTCACAATAATCTAATATAATTATTCATTACAGTATTAATTATTATATTATTATTTAATAAAACAAGATACCAACCTGCCACTGCTGGCATCTGAGTTGGCAACACTTGCGCTACTGGACACCGTTTGAGCGGGACTGTTGACTCCAGCTGGTACATTGCCATTTGTCTTGGTCGGGATTGATGATATCTGGAATATTCCAAAGAATGAATAAATTATATTGCATTATATTTCTAAATCTACATGAATAGAAAGTTCAATTTAAGTATTCCAATTTCCAACACAATTATCAGCTGTTATAAATAAACGATTAAGTTGAAGATAGTTAATAAACGTCGCATTTAAAATATCCCAACTAATGCATATAAAAGCCTTCTTACAGTACGGCCAAATTATATTTGCTACATATTAATGCAGCTGCACAAAAAGTCATTTCTATTCAATAATGCAGGCAAAAAAAAAAAAAAAACTTACAGAACATGAACGAGCGTGTGCCAAATGATCGAGGTCTTCCTGTGTCAACTCTTCCACTAGAGACCTGTAGTTGTCCAACAGTTGTCTTCCATGCTGTAGAAATACAGATGATAAATACAGAAGCAAACTAATTACAGTTCTAAGTCAAGGTTTCATGCAAATACAATGACGAAAGTGAAAAAAAAACGGTCTAATCTTTAGTTACTCCATTTTAACTGAGTCTGGTCTGGTTTTTATGTACGCCAGTGTAGGTGTGGCATTAGTTACGACTTATGATATTAAGGTGACGAATACTTTGGTCTTGCGACCTTGCGGTATCATGATGCAGAGATGCAGACCGCAAGATCACATCAAAGAATGGTCTCAAACTTTATTGGTCACGCTGTTCAGTGTTCTACCAACGTGTTAGTCATCCGTCAAAGAAATAAGAGTATAACGTGAAGATTAAGCAGGCTGAAGTGATTGGTTGAACGTACTTGCGTTCTGTACATCTACGACAGTTTACCGGTCAGTGACGTCATCGCGCTACAATAGTGTTCGCTAAACTGTATATTTTAATGTGTAAAACATAACTTTACATGAATTTGTAGCATGTGTCAACATCCCTATTAATTTCTAACCTACATAATTAACACTGCATGTTAAGTTTATGTGGAAATGTCGAATGGAATAATATTTTATACTATTAGCTACTTCCCTCGGTTTCACTCGCTCCCCAAGAGTTTAAAACAAGTTTATTTTACTATAAGAAGTGTATACTTTTATCGATAGCTGAATCGTCAAATGCAAAAAAAAACCGAATCGGTGGAGTTCCGGAGGTCTAACAAATGTAATCTTTTCGATATTATTGTATGAGTGTAGATACATAAAGATATACCTTTGAGACAACTATATATCTTTTACATAAATTAATAATTATTAAGGAATTGGTTGTACAGAGTTAAAACGGTAGCCCCTAAAAGTATGGTATTACTATACAAATAACATTATATTCCGCCATATCAGCATTCCTTGAAAGTCTCCTATGGACACAGAGTCTTACGGATTTGATAATAATGATAATATGAAACTTCATACCAATCCCTGTTAGAATATTATACTCATGTGTTATTTTTAGCTTCATTGTTTGTGTTATTGGGGCCTCATAATTAGGTCAACCCAACATACTTAATTAGTCTTAATTGAAATTATTATACCAGTTATAAGTACATATTTTACAAGAAATTCAATGTAGTATTTTTGTATTCAATGGATAGAAGAGTATTTCTCAGGATCTAACATGCATCATTTTCTCGAACGAATTGAAGGTCGCATGATGTTTGCATGTAAATAGTTTGTTAATGTTACAAATATGCCTAATATGTGATGTTAAAAATCTAAGTATATATTTTAAATGGAGCTTTAAATAACTACTATACTAAAGGAGAACCCACGATAAAACCTGCCATATCTATACAGATAAATAAAATTGGAGTATCTGTTTGTTTCATTAAAATAACTGCTTTTAATTGAATGCATATGGATGTATACACGGTACATATATCAAAATAGCTTTTTTACAATTTTTGTCTGCCTGTCTCTTTGTTCCGGCAAAAAAATTGGTTCTTTAAATGTAAATAATGTACGAGCAAAAACTGAACTGAAATCAGTTGTAGTTTTGAGCAGAAGCAAATTACAAATTCACCTTTAGCTAACTTCAGTACAGTCTCATAAATTTAGCTTACCTTGGCAATTCGCATGGCTGTGACCCATCTCTCCAATGTCTTCTGATCATCAGCGCACAGGAACTTGATAAATTTGACACTCTTTGGCTGTTGCAGTCTTGGATGTTTGATGGCGAAGCAGTGGTCTGTAGGCGACTTGTACTTTTTTTTCCAGTTCAAACCCATGTAAACTTCATTGGTATCAAAAGTCGCCAAGCACACCAATTCCTTTAACGTCTTCACCTTATCTTTTGGTACGTAATACAGTCCTAATAGACAAGTTCAAATACTTTTTATTAAATGGTATACTATTTTGCAGACAATATTATTAAAAAGACTAATAGCTAATTGGATTTAAAAAAAAGAACTTATAGTAGTTTATATAATATGTATGCTTATTCTTTTAGCATGTAAATTGTTTCAGAAAAAATCTATGATTTGGAATATGCAAAAATGAAGTATTAGTAGTAAAAGAAATTGTTATAATTAAAAATGTATGTTACTTTAAATAGTTTTAAAAGTACATAAGTATAGATATTTCGCCTTGCCAATAAAATATGTGTGGCCACACAACTTCGCATTGCAAACTTAGCATAAACAACATGTTTAAAATACTTGAATATATAGATAGGCTAACCTGATGGCCGTAGAACAAAGTAGTATTTCTTCCATCCTTTCTTTGCATCACTTTTCAGATATAGTGGGCCTTCCATCTGAGGGACTGGATGGCCAGATATTGATGGAACCGCTGCTGAGGCACCACTTTGTCCAAAGAAATCTTCGATGATGACTTGCCGTGAATGTTCATCGTGTTCACTAGACCAACCTATAATTATAAAATTATTTAGATATATTAGTCCATGTTGGATGCGAGTGGCAAGGCATTGGTCATATTGGTCTTCATTGAAGGAGGCTTATGCTCAGCAGTGGACGGATAAAGGATGATGATAATAGTAATATAAAGAACTGTAACTGAGTCTCTAAACATACAGACAAACTGCATAAATTTGTTGCATGATGTCTCTGCAATTAGCCTTTAAGATTAAATTTAGGTCATTGTTTTTAGTGGTTTTACTACAATACTCATTAGTTCTTTATAATAATGTTTTCGAGGGCTAAGTAGTTTCTTTGCTGTTTCATAATTATTAATTATCAAGGAAGAGTTGCCCTCTAAGCAGAGGCCGGTGATACTGTTAATTTGTAAATATGTTTACCAAAGTGTTCCAACGAAATTAAATAATGACATAATAAAACTTACCTCTGTCGTCTTCGGTGAGCAAAAATTTCTCTGGTGTTTGAAAGAGAGACACTTTGTCTGATCTTTCGGCAAACAAGATTTTGTTCTTCGATTCTCTGGTCCATAGCATCAAATTATCAACTAGCATTTCATGGTCTTCATACACTCGTTCTGATAATAAAAAAAAATATTTTATCACATTAAAACATGATAACTTAAAATTACTTTTAATTATAAGAAAACTTTTGTGTAAGTTGTAACAGCGAAACTATGTTTTGTATGACTACCGATAGATGGCGGTAGTATGATGTAAACAGCAATACAATCAAAAGGTTTTTTTATTGAGTAAAATATTGCTTTGAAAATTTCACTAAACACACTGTCCTAAATAAATATTAACTAAGAGTAGCCGGTATTTAAAATTATTATTATTTGCAAATTAAATTAAAATCGACATACCCATATGCAAATCGGGCAGGTGTTCCACAATTGCCCATTTTGGCTCCATCGTTACATGATTCTTATCAGCCAGTAGCCTTGCTACATAGCCACATGTCATTTTCTCATCCACAAGCAGACTTTTGGATGAACCATCAGTTGAGAATGCCTTAATAAATAATTTTTTGACATTGGCTTCTCTCATTCGCTCTAATGCCAATTTTATTTTGTCCGCTTTCTGTTGAAAAACCCCTTCCTGTGAATTTATTGGTTTAATCTAGAAATACAAGTAATAAAAATAAAGCAAATAAAGTATAATACAGATTAATAAATCAACACAATGTGTATTAAATAAAATATTTGTGTTTACTGTAACTCCCTGAAATATTTATTTAATGACATTAATATAGTTTTAAAATATCGTAAATAAAAGTCATTTCTAAAACAACCATTAATAAAAATAAGTACCAAAATAAAAACAAAAATTAGCAAAAAATATATGTAAATAATAATAATTTTTATTACTTACATTTAACACTTTCTGGCTTGGATGTAGATTCAGTTTCAATGCTTTACATTTAGAACTGGCACTACTTGAAGCTGACGATTCGCTTGATAGCATAGACACCTGAAAAAACACTATAATTAGTGATATTGAAAGTGCTATCAATAATAAAACTTTTGTCAAGTCTTTAATTATGTTTATATAGCATATGAACAATCTAGACTAACATTTATATTTTAGTCTAGATTTTTTGTTTATTAGATTACTTATGTACAGAAATAAATATATGTACATACCAGTAAGTAAAATAATTTACAGGAAAGACATAAGTTCCATAAGGTAGAACATCTTACCGTATCACTGAAAGCGGAATCATTGTCAGGAGAGTCTGTGCGTGCAATATTTGATGCACCATCATTACACTCCTTGTTATCGGGTCTCTGTGCTCTTTCACCTTCTCTGTCTTTTGATACTGTAGTATATTCTGTGCAGACAATAAAAAATTGAAAATGCATTAGATCACCTGACTTTAACATAGGTACCTAATATTATTCTATTTTCTATGGAATAGATATAGGATAGTCAAACATATAGCTTACAATAATTCTGTAACAACTTTTTCATACATTAGATTAATAAATACGAGTAATATAAAATTCTTACCAGCTGATACCCTAGATATTTCCTCATCATATTCCGAGTCTAGTGCACAGAGCTCTCCAAGAATAGCATCTAGATCAGCATCCTGTGTTTCTTCTAGATTGGCCATTGAAAATCTATATGAGTCAATTCTAGGGGCAACTATTTCTAAAGGCCGTAATGCAGTTGACGCTTCATTTGATGAGTTTAGACCCTGAAATAATAAATATTATGTTATGAAGTTTTATTTTATTTATAGCTAAAAATAAAAAATAATAATAATAATTATTTAAAAATACTAAATAATTTTTCAGTAGCCTATATTATTTATTTACCAATGACCAACTTTTTCAGGTGACAACTAATTATAGTTTATAGGAAAAACTTTAATGATTCAATTTAGTGATAAATAAAAATACTATTTAAATAGCTGGTAGGTATATATCAATAAAAAGAATTATTCTTTTGCTTTCAATTGTAATTGAAATTGATTGCTATTTTGTATTTATAAAAAATTGGGTCAAAATAAATATTTTAATTATTACAATGATTTTGCTTTAATTAATTGATTATAATTAATAAATGATTTATCATTAATATCATTATAATATAATTATTGTAATAAACAATGATTGCATAAATATAACATAATATTACCCTGCACGGTCAATAAATGGGGCTAAATACCAGTTATTCTATCAAGTAACTTCATGTTTAATACTGTCTTTGTAGTATTTACTTGTTTATTTATATATTCAAAATAAGTTTTATCCTACCTTATATCTACATAGATAAGTAACACCTATAGGGAGCCCCATAAACCCATCCATGAACTGATATATATGTACTAATTATATTAATAATAATAATAATGTATGTATAGGGCCCCAAATAATTAATTAATTATGATCATACAAGCTGACATCCCATAATATGGGTATGGCCTGTATTGTTATTGTTTTAGAACAATGAACTTGGTAGCTTTGTATGAATTCATTTATGCATGAAGAATACTTTATTGAACATCAATATTGGTCTTCTACATAACATTTCAAATTGATACTTTTTATTGAATCCTTACACAGATTTTTATGCATTTTTTTTAAACATGTATTAACATTTATCCACCCTTCGAAAGCAACGATTTGACCCAATTTCACTAAGTTATTTTAAGTTTATTAGTACCCAAAGCTCAAACACAGTAGGAGATCTTATTATAGGAAGCGCGCGTAAGTTACATACCACATTAATCAAATCCGAAGTTTTTTCCATTGGTTTGTTTTGTATAGGATAATTATTTGTGTTCTTTGATTTACTTGATAAACGAAAACTTCTGTTAAGAGTGGAGAGGAATCCTCCACGATGCCACTTGGTCGGTTCGCTTAGAACGTCCATCATTCCTGATCCTCACTCACTTACATCGCTCTGCACTCTGCAGTGACTCACCAACTACCACTCACATTAACGTAATGCAGCAAGAGGCCGGCTATTTGCGGATTTTATTTTATCACTTGCATTCTTATTCAACTTAGAATAGATGCAGAACCATCCGTAGTATCGAGTAACGTAAAGTTTAATCAGTATCCGAGTTTTTTATTTGCCCCGTTTGTGTCGGAGTCTGCGCAAAACGCTTGAATATTGTATAAACAATAATGGTTGACCTCGCCCTCTCACCTCCTTGATACAAATAATTTATAAAGCGTTCATTTTCACAGTGAACTAAAAGTATAGCACAAAGGAATTATAGAGCGATTACGAAACGCATGAACCGAACGCGGTCTCGAGCACAACTACAGAAAAGTTGCATTTACAAAACGAGCGTAGTCGACTCGAGGCGCCAGCCGCCAGGGACGGACGCAGGGAAGGGGGCAGGGGAGGTGGACCATGGAAGTAGTGCGGCACGCCGCACGCAGTTCACTGCTCACTCACTATTCAGTGACTCAGCTCACTGCTCAGTGCAGACTGCAGTGCTCAGTGTTCAATGTTCATTGCTCAACTGACAACTCTGCAGTCTGCAGTCGCCAGTCTGCCTTCTGCAGTACTGAGTAGTTGAGTACTGACTACAGAGTAGTGACTAGTGAGTACTCTGGTCTCTGCAGTTTGTCTTCTGCAGTACTAAGTACTCTGCAGTCTCTACTATCTGCACTCTGCAGTCTGCACATCGTGCAGTGCACAACTCTGAACTCACAAGTATTGAAATCACAATTGAAATTTAAAACTACGTACTAATACGACTTAATAACGAGCTAGGGTGGGAAGTTGAGCGGGCGCCACAGATACTTTTATATAGGTACCTACGGGCGGGCGCGTTCCGTTGCACGAGTGCGTCGCGGTCCGCTACGTTTTTGTTTGATTAAGGAATAAGGATAAGGATGTCGGGGCGCGGGTGTGCGTGTGGCGTGCCCGGTGCTAGGCCGCCCCTCGGCCAGGAGACGGGAGACCTTTTGCCTCCGCAGTTGGCGCACCCAAATGACATACAATTTACATTTTAGGGTGGCCGACATCTAACTTATGTCTTTGCACTCTGTTCTGATTACAAAACTTATTTTGTTACCTAAATGTAAAATAAATTCAAGCTCTGACGAAGACGTTAAGAATTAGACTTGTATAATTTTTGTACATTTTATGCAGATTTTAGTATTTATCTAATGCAGCTTTTTGTTTTATTAATAGTTAAAAATTATTTTAAATACTGATCCAAATAAATTATTCGCCCAAAACAATAAACAACCATAAGGGCCCTCTCTATATTCGCCCAAGTTGGGCCAACATAGACAAAATATGAAATGCCCCTAGGGACATTATCATGACGTTTGCCTATATTCGCTCAACTTGGCCGAATATGAAGAGGGGCCTTTACAAATATTATGTCATCACAATAAACCTATTTTTATTTCTAGAAATCTCGTTTAAACAGTTACGGAGTTTAAGAGTAATATTTAAAACCTTTAAATTTTTTTGTGGTACATTGTATGTATAATATAATGTTAATAACAAGTACAAAAATGAACATAACACCTACCACCGCAGAAAAGATTAGAAAATCAATTCCCTACTAAATTTTTATGTAGGTACCTATAAGATATTCAGATGAAGTAAAAAAAGGTAGATAGCGCACTTGGAACAAGAAAGTGAAGCCACTTTTTTAAGTATGTGTGAGTGAATGAAGGGTTACCATTTTTTTAAATATCCCTTAAAATTGCATATTAAAAAAAAATTGGTAATAAGTGAATATTACACATGAATATTACAGTGAATATTTTTATAAAATACAATAATATTACGAATATGTAGGAGGCGTGTAGGACCACTTTATAAACTGTCTCAATAGATATCTTATTGACACAATTGTTTTATTTATTTATTTATTCCCATGAAATACTACTACTCACACATACAAAAAAGAGCTTAGTTTTGGTGCA
This sequence comes from Helleia helle, assembly GCA_963853865.1. Lineage (NCBI taxonomy): Eukaryota > Metazoa > Arthropoda > Insecta > Lepidoptera > Lycaenidae > Helleia > Helleia helle. The sequence goes on from OY971420.1 coordinate 18,475,050, forward strand.
TGTATGTGCGTGAGCGCGTGTATTTACATGAAAGGAGCTGAGTTTTGTGGCTTCAGTATTAGCAAAGGCCGTGCGTCATCTACCTTTTTTTACTTCATCTGAGTATGTAGGTAGCACTATATTATAGTGCTACCCACAGATATTTGAAGTTCCTAATATATTATATTTCTATAATTATATTTCTATGGTGCTACCCATAGAAATATTAAGAACAGGTGCTACCCATATCCATTGCCCATGCGTAAACAATGGCACATCATACCTATTCAAATTATATTTTTTGTCAAGCTCCCACTGGAGGTCTTCATTGGAGGTCTTCATTCATATTATCCGAACTATCCTAACAGTGGCATAACCATTAAGTTGCCACTTACCAGTCAGTACATCTAGGCATCAGCCTAAAGGGGCACCAGCTACATCCATCATTATTTTACCGTATATACCTACGTAAGTACGTATAACAGGCTGTGACATTATTAAATATACCAAGAAAGATTGAGATTAGCCCCAGGGCCGTTTCTTGCTAGTTCTAAGTCCTGTTCTGGCCCGTATCAACTGTCAAATCAAGTCCCTGGCCATTGCAGGTAGCACCTTGCGGCTTGCGCAAATAGATCTAGCCCGCAAACAAAATATCACAGGTGTAAAAAAAACACGTTTTGCTTAAAATACTGATAAATAAATGACAAGGTTGACGAGTTTTTAATTAGGTAAATATGTTTTGGTATGATTTTTTTAAAGTTATTTTTTTAAGGTATTCATGGCGCATTTCTAGTGATATATTAATGTTGCTTAGAATATTATTTGTAATGACCTTCTGTTGAACTTTTTAAGTTACTCAATAATTACCAAACGGCATTTGGATCAGTTAGTGTGAATGTTTAAACATATTTATCAGAATTAAGTATAAAGCAGGTTTTTAAAAAAAAAATCTAATCACAGGCCATTTTTAAAATTGAAAGTATCTGACACATCCCTCCTTCCAAATTAAATTATTACGCGCGCTTTAGGGCTTCGCTTTTCGCGTTTTTCTGCTGAATAAGCACAAAAAAGCTACTGAATTTAGATAACGTAGATAATGTTCATTGATATAATATTACGTTCTTAATAACTAGAGTTGTAGAAATGTATGCCGTGACAAACATCTTTGTTATAAATATTTATAATACTTACTTTCTCCGCATATTACTGACCCCCAAAGCCACTTTCATAGACCCTATAGGTACCCCTGTTTAACGAGGACCATAGTTTAAGAACCCCTGGCATAGATTTAGAAAGCATCTCAAAATTTAAGGCAGTCTCAAATGTTATTCTCTTTCAATATACGACAAGATATTATGTTGTTATAGACCTCGGTTGAAAGTCCACTCCTAAACCATAAACCTATATAAGTACTTAAAATGCGTTGCAATCTCCTAAGAACTTCCGGCATAATATTCCTACAAGTTCGGGTTTTGGTAAACAAAAAATGTATGACAGGTGGTTTTCTGCATGCACCTGCCAGTGTAATCCGGTATGAGACAGATGGGCTCTCTATGGACCGCCATCGATTTTATGTATATTTTTTATGCTGTGGAAACATTTTTAGGCAATATTTTTTTCCACAGATTTTTTTTCAATTACAATTAATGGTTGTGTTTATATACGTATATATTAACACAACATGAAACAAAGATGTTTTATTTCGTGTTATTCGGTTTCGTCAATTTAATAAGTATATAGATTTGGATGATCAACATCACGCTAATCTTCCGTGACACCGGCGTCAAGTGACAGCTATGTTGGGGGATAGGGAAAAGGAGGGCACATCTGCATAAACTCTTGTTGTGCAGATGTGTATGTAAGGGTAGTCTAAAGCTTCGACTGCTCGTTTGCCCTCCTATGCTATAAAAAAAAGAATAAAGCATGCAACCGTCAGTGACGACCATTATTATATTGTAATATCATAATAATATTATTTGGTTAGAAATTTGAACAATTTTTCTATGAAACTATTTGCAGGTCCTTATGTACGCATGTATTGTTTTATTTTCTATTCAATTTTTGGTCCGTTAGTAGCCATAGTCCCTAATCAAGTGTTTACTGTTTATACGTCTTGACCTTCTTTATTATTAAATACAAACGAATGTGCGTTTACGGAAGTAAAACTATTCCAAAGAACATAACTAGTGTATTAGTATCGATTTCTTTTTATTCTACCGTAATATGTATGCGTAATTTTGTAAATAAATCATAAAAAGAGGCCACTGAATGAAAGAAGCATGTAAAACTGTATAGGTAACCGCGCGCTTTTCATTTTCGAGTTGAACTGTCACAGAGAGATAGATGAGAGTGAGTCAGTGAGATGATTAGTCGCACACGCCACCAATGAGGTTGTATGTCCGTGCTCGTTTAGTTAATTACTTTTGGAATTCCATACATAAGGCCATGTGTGCGATAAAAGAAGAAAAAAGTCCATGTGTATGGAAGACAGAAGGGCAATCATTTTAGCGTTGTTAGTGCCTTTTTAATTTGCTACCTATATTGTAGGATGTAGAGGAATATTAAAAACTATGATGCATGATAAAAACTTATTGTTATCATTTCAGTGATTATTTTGCTGCAATATTGTTTTGTTTCGCATTATCATTTTCAAGGGATCGGTCGTGTTGTCATTGATTGAGGAAGGCCTATGTTCAGCAGTGGACGGATAGAAGCTGATGATGATGATGATGATATTGACGTTGAAACAATTAAGAACACAGTATTGAACGTAATATTAAATATTTAATTCAGCAAATAAAAACATTCTATTGTGAGCCAGAATCACGTGCCGAGACTTTTTTTTTCATTTTTTAAATAAACCCCAAATTTTCTTTTCATAGTCATAAAATAAATTTTATTTCGGTTTTCTTAATATAATTATTATACCTACACAGCTACGTGGGTATGAAAATGTCAAATTATATCATATTTGAATTTGTATTGATGATTTGTTTACACTTAGATTAATAACTTAATATTCTATGATGATACATGAATAGTATTAATAATAATTACTGAGAAAATTATGTCATTCACGTATACCTTCATATCATAGGCCTTTCCAGGACTGAATTTGGCATAAAATATAAACTAATAACAATAATATGAAAGCCTAATAATAATATGATTAATTATTTGCTTTCTATAAACATCTGCTAACTGCTAATTACCATCGTTACACCGACCATTGCCCATGTACGAAGAGATTTAAAATTTTGATGTACATAATATATACCTAATAAATACACATGTTTACTCTTCTAATATTTTTTAAATTATTTATTTACATGATATATATATATATATATATATATATATATATATATAACTTTTATAAACAGCCAACTTTTTTTACCAAAACGTCTTTATTATTGCCATTGGTTCTTAGTTATTATGTTTGTAAATATTCATCAAATCATATACATTAGGAATCATTCGTGTTATGAAATATCTTAAATGTACGTTTCCGATATAAGATTGCACGGTAGCTACATCTGTTGAGACCAGGTGGCGTGATGGACAAACACCTGGCTTTATATGCGAGATGCCTTACATAAATAATAAGAGTTTGTCTCAACAAGTTCCAAGATAAGTATAGTTATATAAAACATCTGCCTATTTTTAAATTTTCTGTAACGGGAAATGTACCAATAGGTTTATTAAGCCTACAAAAATATGTTACCCGTTATTAGTACCTGTACCTGTGTTGAAAATTGTACATATACTATAATTACAAAAGTATGTATGTAGAATTTGTCATTTCGTGAATAAATATTATAGTAACAACGCCCTACCTTAGCAATTTATTGACCACCTTGCAAGAAACTGCATAAGTTAGCTGTTAGATTGTTTTCCTTTGTTTCTTTGTTTTAAAGTCTTAAAGCTGTCCATGGGCACAGATTACATAATAGTTACTCCATGGGGGTGCTTGATAACTCCCTACCTGATAATATAGCCTATCTTCATTCGCCAGTAATGTTTTCATATTAAAATTTATTAATTCTATTATCTGATACGTACTTGTTCTTTTGAATCTTGTTCCCTATGCAAAGCTAACCCATATTTGACGATATAATATTTGACTCCAATATTCACAAATCAGTATCGATTATTCTCTCAATCTAAACGGAGGCAGATGTTTTCAAATACCGAGCAGTCACGAACTAAAATTATCGTTTCCAAAATTATAAGGTTCAAGCATTAATAGGGTGAAGTAAGCTTTTATTGACTCTATACAACTGGGGTATAGGTTTGTAAACAGAACATAAAATCCATTTTACCCATATTTAACGAGCGTTATGCTAATTTAAGCTTACAATTTATCAACATCTCTACAAAACGGAAGTACTTTACGTGCAATTTAACTTACCGAGAATAGAGCTTGCAAAGTTTTAATAAAACAAATTTTGCATAGAAAAATTATAGCAATCTATGAGAATATAGTAATTAATATGTGGCTGTTAATTCCATCAGTGATTAAGTCTTTATGGAATCAATGTTGGTCTCCTAAGAGAAAACAATCAGCATCAAAGCGAATCAATACTAAGAGGAAAGGCTAAGTAAGATTATTAGTGCCAATTTAGTATATGATCTTCTATTCCCAAGTTTTTCCCGCTCAATTTTATTAATGTATAAAACAAATTGCTCGGTATGTTTTTTTAAATAAAATGACTTTTTTTAAAAATGATTCCTAGCTAGATCGATTTATCGCCTCCGAAACCCCCTATATACTAAATTTCATGAAAATCGTTGGAGCCGATTCCGAGATTCCAATTATATACATATATATACAAGAATTGCTCATTTAAAGATATAAGATAAGGTAGGTGCCTACCGTACTATTTTTACAAAATATACGACGAAGATCATATTTTTGATTTATTATATTGAAAAAGGCGTACACTTGTATCTGTATTTTTAAAGACGAGGTAAATGCATATTCAGAAAGTTTAAAAATGTCAGAAAATGTAAAACATGTTTGCTAAATTGTATGTCGCTTATAAAGTGTGACATTGCACAAGGACTTGATGTATAATAAGTACTTATGAGAAGAATACCAAAAATGCTTCTTCCCCCCATTACAATAAGGTCTGATGAAAATTTTTAGGAAAAATTTTTTTGTAAAATTTTTGGGTAAAACAGATTTATTTTATTTTTTGTAAGAACCTATGAGTAAATAAAATAAAAAACCTTCAAAAAGTGTACCAGTTGTAGTTTATAATATAGTACATATATATAATTATGTTGTTGAGCTTGTAAAAACTTTTGAAAAATATTTTTTTGGTTTACAATATAACCATAACTGCAGTTATGTACAGCTTTTTATGGCCCAGTAACTTTATATATCTAACTGTAAATCTAAAAACGAGTTTTTTTTTGTCTGACGTCTCATTTAAAGATTGTATACACGTGGCAATCATACTCTTGCAGCTGCGTTCACTTTTAGTAACAAAAAATAACAAAAAAGGATCCCTTTTGACACGAGCTCGGGCTTTGAAACCCAAATTAATGTGTTAAATGCGGCAAACTATTTATTTGTCGTTTAATATCGTTCGCCTCTAAAATACAAATATTGAAAATTAATTTCTGATGTTTTATTGCTATTTATTCGAATAAATTATTATATCGAAGTATACAGTTTCAAATGCAATAAAATAAATTTACAGAATTTAAATTAAATTAATTTTAACAATACTTTAAAAAATCAAATCCTGAAAAGCCTAAAATGATATTGATGTTTTATTTTTTTCGTTCCTTTGACACTAAATTATTATTTAGTGCACAAAAGTCAAATTTTCTTCTGCCATGAAAGAACTTGAAAAATTCACTTATACACATCTACCTAGGTAAAAGTTAATACCTAAATTACGATAGGGAGTGGCGATTTTTTTTGTAAGTAGGTAGGTACTGTACTGTTGCAGATTGTTGAGAGCAGTTGCACATAGGTACATAATATTATAGCAGCTAAAATATTTGGCAACATCTGCTGTTGCCAAATATTTTTTATATTACCTATTATTACGAAACAATTGTGGTTATTAAATATTGGGATATACAATATGCTATCGCGAATAATAAATTCGCATGTTACCAAACAAGCGGATATCCTTTTATACTTTGTATAATGATAAAATTTCACAATCATTTTGGTTACACGTCTATTATTATCGCCCATTTTCAGACATTTTGTTTTTACAAAATAATTACCTAAAAGTTTTTTGTTATTTTCATCATTAATATCTCACATGTTCTATTCATGAATTAAAATTTCGTATGTCTATCTTTATCAATATTTCCTACCTCAAAGAAATTTATAAATAGAACTTTTTGAAATTGAAATGAAAGGCTTTGAATCTATAAGTTTGAAGCTGTGTACAAAATATATTTCAAAATAGTATTATTGATTTTATACAAAGATTAAGCCTGATCCTTCGAGATGTGCAAATCATGCGCATATGCGAGAGCACCTGCCGCCGGCTGCAATCCACACGTGTTCCATGCTATCCCCAATCATTGCATGCTTTTTTATATCCTCCTGTTTATCTAATTTACATTTTATAAATAGGCGTTGAAGTACGTGCCTTGTTTGTAATGGACAGCTTTATCATTCTATCGGTGTTCTGTGATTTAGCTTTTGAAATTGTTATATCTAACGAATGTTACGTACCTATACCAGTTAATAGTATTGTGCTCCTTACTATTTAACCGACTTTTAACTTCCTTTTCGACTGTATTTTTATGCCTGCAAAATGAATTTGCATGAAATTTTGTATTGTTAAGAATATTTTTATCTCGCTAACAGGTACCTATGGGATTGTCATTTTATTAGAGATAATTAAGCAGCGTCGCCAAAGTATTGAGTCTTCGCGATAATACTCTGCGATTGTACCAACTTGCTCAGCAAGACAATACAAGCTAATCATTTGACTCATAACATGAACATAATTGTTAAAAGCGATGTTATTGGACGTCCACCTCCACCATCTTGGATTTGATAGCGGTGATGATAAAAGACGATAATGGCGTGATGATGAATTACGTTTCTATCTTTTCTGTTTAATCTCTGTTGTCCGTGCTTCCAATCATGGTTCATGAATTTATTTATGATACTTGTATGAAATAAATTTCTAGGTTGTTGTTCTGTATTCATTAAACAGTTCAGCAACCTAAGATGTTGTTGTTATTACTAGGTCGTTCATTCACTTTGAGATGTTATTCTAATCAATCAACACCAAAGAATCGAAATTCGAAATGTTTATTGAATATTTTAGAATATTATATTTTACTGTAACAATTGAATAATCATTAAATAATTATATGAAAAAATAATTAGCAGCTAAGTCAACTTAGTAATAAGTTTAAAATAATTTCGAACGGCCTATCATTAGTATATTCAATATCATTAATTTATTCATCAAACTATTAAATAATAATAAATGACTGAACTCCATAAACGAGGTTTATCAGTTAATAATTTTTTTTACTAAATACTTAATCGCTACCAGCCAGCCGGTACTGGTTTGAAACCAATTCATTAAAAATGATTAGCTTACCAACGCATACAATTTATTTCATTAGTTTTTTGTATGAGTTATTGAAAAATAGACTTAATAGTTATCATGGTATAAGAAATTATTTATACTGACATTATGGTAGTCAAAATAGACAAAGGTTGAGGATGGGTAGCTGATCATGACGAATTGCTAATGCCTATAGAGCAATATAATATACTCACTAGATTAATAGAGAAGAAGAAATAGAGAGAACTAACGTTTTACTAACTAATGTATTGTAAGACTTTATTGTATTGTCGATTTCACATTTTCATGAAAAGCTTAGTCTCTCAGCATCTAAATTCAATTCAGCAGAGATATAATGGACATGTATCCATCATCCTGCTTTTTTTGACAGCGAAGTATTTTTGTATCCGTGGAAGTACTAGCACGGAAACCTATCTTGCGTCTTAGGCATTGAGCATATAACCGGAATGGAGCGGTTATGTTAAATGTTTTGTATGAAAATAAATTTCGCCTTTGTGCTGCAACACTGCGTCGGTTCTGGGGCCTGACTGGCAGACTGATGGCCATTGGTGGATGATTGGCCAATGGGACGTACACACGTGGGTTGAATTGCTATTTCGTCAGTGACAAATCACTGACCAGTTACGGAATTTTAAGGCATAATTACTACTCTATCCGGTTATGCTCGACGGTCTTAGGTATCGCATTTGCTGTCAGTATATTATGGTTTGACCCAGATGAACTCGTCTATTTATGGGCGACCAAAGCTTTATAACATGATATCTAAATCAATATCAAGAATATGATACTTCTGTAGGGATAGATGCGCGCACGACAAAATGTTGTCTACGCCTTTTGTAAGTAATACGAGACAAGGGGTAGACAATATTTTGTCGTGCGCGCATGCTAGGCCAGCTAATGATCCTTAACAAATAAAATAAAATATGAGCCTCAAAGTCCAACTCCTTTCCAGTCCAGTACTAAATACAATATATATATATACCATTATTCAGTAACTGGAATTGACAAGTATTTCGTGCTTCTTTTGGTATATTGGAATAGATTAGCAGACGATTCAGCGAATTGTGTGTGGTCACTGGACAATAGACAATCAAATCTTTTATTCAGTCTATTGCTAAATGCTACTTTTTCAAAGTCGTAATTAACCTATGTTTTTTAAAAGTAGGCAGATTAAAAACTTTTTGCGCTTTGAGCACTATATTGGTCGTATTCTTTCTTCTGTATCTGTATACTTACTGCTGTGAGCACCGTCAACTCCCCAAGCCACTCATTCAGCAGTGCTTCAGGGTCGTCGGCAGCAGCATTCGCCCCTGTGTCTTCTACCAGCGCCATCTGTGAAAAAAACTTACTTAGTTCTATTTTCGATTTTCCGCTTACCATATGATTTTGCGTAGAAAATGTTGTGCGCAAAACACTAGTGTGGAAACTGCTTCGGATTGGACTTTATAAATTTCTTTTTTTTAATTTTATTTGACCGTCCGTGTCAGAAACCCTTGGCCTAGGAAGCCGAAGGCCACCATTATCAAGGAGGGCCACCAGGATCTGTCAGCAACAGCAGACTATTCTCTGTCTTGAACATTTCGAAAACCTTCTTCGCTTTCAAGTTACGTACGGTAAACGCACAAATAGCTTTTTAAGTCGTAACAATTTGGGGAAAAAATGTGGCATAATGCACCATTGTTAAAAAAGTAACACGAAATAAGGATGTAACAATAACGTTTGACTTACAAAAGTGTTAGTTTGTAATTTCGTCGCCATTGTATAGAAAACAAAAGACGGATTATAAAATAAACACGTGTATACTACGCCTAATAAAAAGGTAGAAACGATATCTAACTGTATATCCACCAGTATTAGAGCGCATTTTAGAAGAAATAAGAACAACTTTAGCAATCAGACAAAGTGAATTGTAGTCATGGTTAGTAAAAATATGTTTAACATTATAACAAATTGTAAATATATTATGTTTTTAGGTTATGAGTAACGGGATGAAAAACGGTACTGAGATTAATGTTCAGATTGTGGGTAATATTACTATTTTATAATCCTGTAACACATATAATATTTAAGCGTACTCAGTCTCATCATCATCATCATCATCATCATCAGCCTCTATCCGTCCACTGCTGAACATAGGCCTCCCTCAATGAACGCCAAGATGGCCGATCCCTTGCCACTCGCATCCAACACGGACCGGCCACCGCACGGAGATCGTCTTCCCACCTGGTCAATGGCCGACCAACACTTCGTCTACCTAAACGTGGCCTCCACTCTAGAACCTTATTGCCCCATCGGCCATCCGTTCTTCTGAGTGTGTGACCAGCCCACTGCCACTTCAACGAGCTGATTCTTTGCGTGATATCGGTTACCTTAGTTCTCTGACGGATGTCTTCCTTCCGAATCCTATCTGTCAAAGAAACACCCAGCATAGCACGCTCCATAGCAGTTTAGCTACGGCAAACTTGCGGACCAGTCCTATATTTAGAGGCCACGCTTCAGCCCCGTAGGTCATCACGGGGAGAACGCATTGGTCGAAGACTTTCGTCTTCAAACTCTGCGGTATAGACGACGTGAGAATATGGCTAAGCTTCCTGAATGCTGCCCATCCCAATTGAATCCTCCTATCGGTTTCTCTCTCGAAGTTATGTCGACCTAGCTGCAAAGTGTGCCCAAGATAGACATACTCTTGCACGACTTCGAGAGTTATGCCATCAACGTTAACCGGCCTAGGGAGAACGTGTTCGTTGAACATGACTTTCGTCTTGTCCAAGTTCATCCTAAGACCCACACGTCGGGAAGATTCATTTAGACTGTGCAGCATCTCCTGCAAGCCCTCCAACGACTCGGCCAGAATAACGATATCGTCGGCGAAACGAAGGTGTGAGAGATACTCGCCGTTAATGTTTATGCCACATTTTGTCCAGTTTAAAGTCTTAAAGACGTCCTCCAAAGCATTAGTGAATAGTTTCGGGGAAACTCAGTCTATGTAATATTAATACTCTTCTTAAATTTTTAAGTGAAACTTCTTAGCGCGCATGTGGGTAAAATTTTTACGGATGAAACGTCACAAAAATGTGTAATGTTTTTGTCAAAGAAGAGAGAGAGTGATTGAGACTGATTTAGAGAGAGTTAGAAAGGGCGAACGTAGCACATATTCATGGAGTGAGAGTACTTGCTCCCAAGTGAATGAGAAAGATCGAGAGAGAGAGAGAGTGAATAGAGCGAACGTCGTATCACAAGTCTTGGAAATTTAAAGCTTTAGATTAGTATAAATATAAACGACATTTAAAGATTAGTTTGCCAAATAAGTTTCACTTCTGACAATATGTGTATTTTGCACGCACGCACTTTTTTTTAACTATTTTCACTATCCAAAAAAACCGATGTAAGTTGGTACGACTAATTTATGTGTGTTCACCCAAGACTTGTGTTTGATTTTTTAGTATAGGACTTAGACGCATGATGATAGGTCTCACTGCGATAATTACAATCCTTTCGTATTCAAACACAGCAAAGCTTATTCATCGGATTAGTTACATCATGGTACCCTTGCGCACGCACGCGACAAACTCAAATCTCCAATGAACCCTCCCGATCTAGGATTTGTTTATATTTTAGAGGAACGTGTCATAGCCTCAAGTAAAAATATTCCACATTCTCATTCTAGTACTAATTCCACTAGTCCATATTACAGAAGCCGAACACAGAAGCTGAGCCGCCTTTAATAACCTAGTTTTTGCATTTCCAATAGCGGCAAAATATAAATAACATTCCCGGCCCGAATCCCGATCGAATCACAATTTTGATTTTGCTATAATATTATCCTGAATACCTACTCCTAAAAGGGAAAACACTAACTTCATGAAATGCTCAAACCAACTGACGTATTTAAAATGATTAAGATTAATACCGTATTTGTGTAAATAGCTTTCCAATTACCGCTTTATAATTGCCCCTTATTTATGTATTAAAATGGATATTGTATGTTATTCATAAGAGATTATAGCTACCAGACGGTTTATTGTTTTCCGAAATTCCCGGAGTTTCACCCACATACACCGCCCACATAGTGCCCATTCCCGTTGGATTTCCGAATTAATAACTATCTTTGTACCAAATTTAATCCCAATCAGTTCAATGGTTTAGGTGTGAAGAAAAGACAGGCTTTAGTAAGGCGAATATTCTGAGTTTTTATTTTAATATTATTTGCCTGTTAAATGCTTACTAAATATTTAATTTTTTTTCTTATTCTTATTTATCCCTTTGTTTATTAATTTACGTAATTATGTTATTTTACATAAGTAATAAAAAAATATTCCATAAACAAAAAAAATCTTGAATAATTCAAATTATATTTTTTATTAGAAAGCTCATTATGATGTTGGTAATAAATAGTAAAGTATAAAGTATGTAACGGCAATAAATCCTTAATAATATTATAAATGCGAAAGTAACTCTGTCTGTCTGTCTGTCTCTTCTTCACGCCTAAACCGCTGAACAGATTTGGATGAAATTAGGCACAAAGATAGCTTGAAACCCGAGAAAGGACATAGGATAGTTTTTATCCCGGAAGTCCTACGGGAACGGGATTTATGCGGGTAAAACCCCGGGACTATCTATCTTATGAACCACGGAACAGATTTGGGTGAAATTTGATATGAAGATACTTTGAAAATTAACATAGGACATTAAATAGTTTTTATCCTGGAAATCCCACGGGAACGGGACCTATGCGTGTAATACCCCGAGACAGACTATCTTCTAAACCAGGGAACAGATTTGGGTGAAATTTAATATGAAGGTACTTCGAAACTTAACGTAGGACTTAAAATAAATCTTATCCTGAAAATCCCACGGGAATGGGAACAATGCGCGTAAGACCCCGGGACTGTTTATCTTCTAAACCACGGCACATATTTGTGTGAAATTTGATATGAAGATACTTTGGAACTTAACGTAGGATTTAAAATAATTTTTATCCTAAAAATCCCACGGGAACGGGACCTATATGGGTAAAACCCGGGACTGTCTATCTTCTAAACCACGGAAAATATTTGGGTGAGATTTGGTATGAAGATACTTTGGAACTTAACGGACTTGAAATAGTTGCTATCCTGAAAATCCCACGGGAACGGGAGTTGTGCAGCTAAAACGCCGGGACTGTGTATTTGTTAAACTACTAAACCGATTTGAGTGAAATTTGATATGGAGATAGTTTGAGACCCTAGGTGAGACATAAGATGTATAATTAGTGTAACAAGAATTTTTCTAGATGTGTCAATAGATGGCGTTAACACAAAATGTAGATCACGCTATCCATTACAAGATGCGAATCCTTATGAGGATCGCACTTTTGTATTGCACGCGTTTTTAATGAAGTATTCATGTATTAGTAATTTATCCAAAAATGATTTATTAATAGAATTCATTATATTATAAAAAAGGAATACTTATATGTATATAATAATGAAGCGGCTGAAAAAGCTAAAATATGCAAATACAGGGGTCTAGGCTTCGAATATGATTTTGTCCCATTCGGTGTCGAGACCCTTGGTCCGTGGGGTTCTAGCGCTTTAAGGCTCTTTAAGGAAATAACAAAAAGGTTAGTCGACATCATAGGAGACCGAAGAGCTGGCAGCTACCTCGGACAAAGAATTAGTCTAGCAATTCAAAGGGGGAACCTTGCCTAAAGGGACTCCTTTTTATTAATATACTTAAGTTATTATATTATATTTTTTAAGGTTTTTAGTTTTAGGTTCTTTGTAATTTATATCCAATATTTTTTTATTAAATTATTTAATAATTTAAAATTGCAATAAATGACAAAGTACTATTTATAAACAATGCTAGGAACAATAATAAAATATATGAACTTTTTCGTAGTTTTTTTGCTGGTACTAGGTACTAATTTGAATTAAAATATTGATGTATCATACGTAGTTACGAATAATTTTGTATCGTTAGGACACAAAATAAATACTATAGGACGTCTGACACCTCAATCCTACCATTAACATGGTTTTTGGAAAGTATCCGAAACGTCAGGCATTTAAAAATCTTAATAAACCGCGATAAAATCCGTAAAAGTTATTTAAATATAATAAAAATATACAACTAAATAAAAAAAAACTATAATAAAAACGTACTATAGGGCCTTACAGTGGAAGTAAATAGTATTCTTTAAATTATTATAGTTTGTAAATTGGAACCATTTTTTTTATGTCACATGGAGGCAACCGAGCAGTCGGAGCCGGAGGTGACTACCGACGCCCATTTAGACATCGGCACAGCCAAAAGTTATGCAGATGCGTTGCCCTCCTTTTCCCTATACCTCCCAATGGGCCACCAGAAACTTACAAACCGCACGAAACGCGACAGCATAGCTGTCACTTGACGCCGGTGTTATGTGAGCGAGAGGTACCACCACGGTTATGCCGGCCCAATTCGGTTGCAAAGCAGCATGGCTACTACTACTTTATTTGAAAAATAAGATTTAAAACAATACTTCTTATACGCGGACGAAGTCGCGGTTAAAATCTATGAAATAATATACTGCACTTACATTAAGAAAAGCCATTTTTGTCCGTCTGTTTGTTCCGGTTAATCTCTGAAACGGCTAAGCCGATTTTGACGAGGCTTTTAATGGCAGATAGCTGACGTTATAAGGCGTAACTTTGGCCATAAAAATAATCATCATCAATCCGAACGGCTGTAAATCTAAGTAAACGCGGGCGAAGCTGCGGGCAACAGCTAGTAATGAGTAAAAAAAAATGATCATAAAAAATCCACTGTTAATAATATGTATCAAAAGAATTAACGGAGATCGCGCTTTGCGTTTCTTGAAGGATCTAACACCAAATCTAACACCCGCTCAGATGATATCTAAAACTTACTATACATGGAAATATTATTCATTAGAATATATCACGAACAGATATTATTATTGTTAATTTATAATTCGATTGTCTAACATACAACATTTTCATATTGATTTCGTTTTTATTCTTATTAGTATTATTTTTAGCTATATTGTAATATTATGCTTATTTGGATAGAAGCAGTGAAAAAAGCATAGAAGGCTAAATAGTGTGCAGGTGAGATTTCTTAAAACACTTTTATCAAACATTATATTAATTATGTAACCTACTTTCAAATAATCTATACAGATAAATGAAATTGGAGTGTCTATTTGTAATATTAAAATAACCTGTATATATTAAAATTACTAAATGCATATGGATGTATATGTATATGGTCCATATACCTACCAAAATAACATTTTGTAAAAAATTTGTATGTCTGTCTGTTTGTTCCAGCTAATGTCTGAAACAGCTGGGCCGATTTCAATGGGACTTTCACTCGCAGATAGCTGATGATATAAGGAGTAAATTAGACTATAAAAATAATCATTATAAATCAGGGTACGGCTATAAATCTAAGTTAACGCAGGCGAAGCTGCGGGCAAGAGCTAGTACCCAATAAAATGTAACGGTAAAAAATTCGAACAAAAAAGCGAATTCAAATTGTTAAAAAAACTAAACTCATTTAGTCCATTTAACACACTATTAAAGATATAATTACTCCGAATTCCGTGTAAAGATCAAAGCTATCAGACTCTTTTATAGGATGTTGCCTTACATAAATAAATAAAACTTTAACGATATTACTGTTACAAAAGAAATCACAGGGCTAAAGAAAGTGGAAAATTGGTTCAGGTCTACGGGGTTTTTTACGCAATACCAAACAATAACAATAAAAATAGGCCAGCCGCGAAAAAAACTAATACAGAGTTTGGTTCCGTGACAATATTTTAAAAAGCTATCATAAAAAAAATGTTATTGTTAGACGGACCAACTGGTAGACATGCTACATAAATAAGTGTCCTAAGTTCTGAATTACCTAGGAGCTAGCTCTGACTGAGAACTACATAATACACCAGGTCAGGGCAACTCGTTCTTACAATATCTAACATATACCACAAAATGTTGATAGTAATGTCATAACAGAACTATCCTTTTTTGCTAACACAACAAATCGGCTTCACGTCAGTATAAATTTGGATGTACATAATTTATTTTAATGTTAAAACCAAATAGGTATATATATATATATATATATATATATATAGTACTCGGATGACCGAGCTTTGCTCGGTTTTTTTTTTTTAATAAATTGACATTTTCTAAAAATGATTCCTAACTAAATCGATTTATCGCCCCCGAAACCCCCTATATACTAAATTTCATGAAAATCGTTGGAGCCGATTCCGAGATTCCAATTATATATATATACAAGAATTGCTCATTTAAAGATATAAGATATATAATATAGTATTGTATTATAATAATAATATCTATGGACGCTTTTATCCACGTCAATCTGGTCCCGTGGTAAGTTCTCGAAGAACTTACGTTACGGGTACCAGACACGGAAATATATTTAATAATTTTATTACTATAGGTACATATAGTTAAGATTTTTATTATATGATACACATATTTAATTATATTATATTAGTAGGTCGTTGGTTAAAACCAACATGAATTTGAATGCGGAATTCTAAATAATATTTTCGTAATCAGTTTCTGCAACAAAATGCCTTACACAAAATATATTTACGCGACAAAACTGATAGGCTTTATGACTTCAAAACGAAGCGTGATTTTTACTACAATTCTAACTAATGGGACAATTCGGCTGGCATTACCTCTTACAAAATGTCCATGGTAAAGCTGCTCTTTATAAATCCACAACAGTTCGATTTTTACACTTCCTGCGTCGCACAACCACTATGTGGACGCCACGGGTATATCCGAACCGATACGACTTAGAGACCTTTATGAAAATAGCATACTCATATTTGTACGGTGACGCACCTGCTAATTCTCTGGTGAAGCAGGTATCTGTGACTGTCCGTTTGCCCAATTTTATAAAAAAGAACTGTCCCCGCCCTCTTTTCGTGACATAAATTCAAATGTAAATAATTACCACTAGTTTTACCGACTTCATATAATACATATGTCCTATCATTTGCACTATCAGATGTTCTTGAACAAGGTGGATTGTTGAGACGGGTCAGTAAGGGCAGGTACCTTAACGGTTATAGTTACAGGGAAACGTTCTTATGAGACCATCCATAACTTTTAAGGATATTCTGAACTGCAATCACAAATTTTTGAAAAAAATTATGGTCATCCAACACGGAACGGCCACCGCACGGAGTTCGTCTTCGCACCTGGTTAATGGCGGACCAACACTTCGTTTACCTTAAACAATTATTATTTGTCGCAAAATAAGACGACAAAAATCAATGTTTCCGAACCGATACGACTTAGGGGCCTTCAAGAAAAGAGCATACTCATATCTGAAAGGCCGGCAACGCACCTGCTAATCCACTGGTGTAGCGGGTGTCTGTGGATGTCGCTCTTCACTTACCATCAGGTGAACCGACTATCCGTTTGCCCCCTCTTCTATAAAAAAAAACTAATAGAATTATGATATATTAGCTGTTGCCCGCAGCTTCGCCCGCCGTAATTTAGATTTACAGCCGTACGCGGATTGATGGATCAGCTGTCGTAGCATTCATTGAAAGAGGTTCATGTCCAGTAAAATAGATTTTAATAATGATAATGATGAGCTTGATTTTTTTCAAAGTTTAGCATTTGCGCTATTAAAACTAGCCGTTTCCTGCTCAATAAAATTGAAAGTCATATACGGGCTAACACTGTCATTATTTTGACGCCCTATGTATAGCTTGATTAGAATGACAGCTGTCATGTCAATACGCTTACTGTCATTTTATTTTATTGGTATGACAGCTATCATTCAATAAAGGGACGGTTGATAACCTTATAGTTTAAAGGTGCATCCAATTGCACTCAGTAGTATTTTAGGTATATATTATTAATTACTAGTCTAATAATATAATGTAGTATAATGTAGTTTGTTGGTTTGTTTGTTACTCCATGATGAGTGAATCATTTTTATTAAAATTTGATTGTTAATTTATTACAAAACAGGCCGATAAAAATTAAGTAGAAATAGGAAGGTACTATTTATAATGAAACGTTTTGAAAATGTTTTATTATAATCAGTGTTTGCGTAATAATTATAAAATACAAACTTTAAGTCGACTACGCGACGTGGCTCGAAAAGTCGCAGCGGCAAAAGTCAGTATATAATATCAATAAGTGATTGTATGATTCTGTCTTAATTGGATCATGGATGGAATGGCTCGGAATTTGAGTTTGTGCCCGTTGTCAATAAAACGCCATCAGACGGGAGTTATTAAGGGAACAGCGCTCATTAAACCCCTTTCACACGCGCCTCAACTCGAGGACTATCGTATGTAGAGGCGCTGCGCTTTTGAGTTTTTATCTGTGTTTCGTGCTTTTTATATAATGGAAACATCTAGATATTCTGTTATTAATGAAAAATAATATACAGTAGACTAAAATTTGCAATTTTTGAACAAACATTTTTAATAATTATCTGTCTTTTTCTGTCCGTAAACGTTAAGTGTGGGTTCCGTAATATATTTCTCAATTTTCGTGGGAAATTTAAAAAGTTATGAATCACTATATTTTTCTTTATTTAGAGATGGTAAGATAGTATCAGATAGATGTGAAGAAGAAATGATATACACATCAACTGCACAACAAGAGATCTAGTATTACATTTCAATGACACCGCCTTAGACATTTGTTTTTCTATAGTCATACTAGAACGACATTTAGAATGCCCTGCAGATTCACGCGCGTAGTTTCCACTCCCTTGAGAATACGAGCATAAAATATTTTTGCCCAGAGCCCATTTTACTCGCTAATAATGTTTTTTTTTTTCGGACGGATCTATGCTTACGGCCCGAAGGCCCTAATGCTACATCGGATTAGTGTGAGCCCATTCGGCTCACTTTTGGTTTATAAAAGTGGGGGTTGCCACCCGCCAACTGTGCAGTCTGCGACCACACGGCCTCCTGGCGTCGGTTGTGCTAATAATGTAGTTTTCCATTAGTGAAAGAACTTTTTAAATCGCTTTAGCGGTTTAGGGGTGAAGGCGTAACAAAAAAACGTACATTCGCATACTTCTTATACAGATCACTAAAAATGTCTTCCACACAATTACCCGGTAAGGTTCAAACGCGCCGAACATTGGCTTAACAAGGCAATTGCTTGTTTGTTCACTAAATAATATGAGTTGACGGGAATGGGACAGGAGTACAAATAAAGATAAAGATATAATTTCGAGGCGCTCACGGCTCATTGATCGAGGGCCACAACCTGATGTGAGAATATCATGATGAAGATGACATTTGTGGGACTGAAACGGATGTTTGATGACTAAACTAAATTTATACATATTTGTGACATGGGAGGTGATTTTTCAAGCTACTCGCCCGTAAAAGTAGTTGTAAGTGTAGGCGACGACAGCTTGTACCGCTACGGCCGAGGCCTAAAATAAAAGTGTACTTGTTGAAGTAAAACTTCTTTGCGCGCATGAGGGTATTTTTTTTAACGGATGTAACATCACGAGAATGTGCAACGTTTTTGTCCAAGAAGAGGGAAAGAGTGATTGAGACCGATTGGGAGAGAGTGATAAAGGGCGAACGTCGCATCGCAAGTGAATGAAATTTACTCGGAACAATAACTAAAGCAAATTTAAAGCTTTAGATTAGTATAAAATATAAATATAAACGACATTTAAAAATTAGTTTGCCAAATAAGTTTCACTTCTGACATGTGTACTTTGCAGGCACGCACTTTTTTTCATCAAATACATAATATTACTAACATGGCCGACCGATGAACCGAACATACACAATCGATAGAAGCTAAACACGTCATTAACCATTTATAGTCAATGAATAACATTGCATAAGCACTAATAGCAGGCGTCGATAGACTTAGAGCGCTCTCCGAAAATAAATAGGCCGAGAGAAAGTAAATGGTGATAAATGATCCACGTACGGGTTCCGTCACTAGGGCCGGGGTCAACGGCCACGGACTATGTCCGTCAAAATAGAATCGCGCATCATAACGTACGACGTGCTAGAATCAAATAAGGACTAAATTTCTGGTATAGTGTACTAGCTGCAGATAGTAGGCCGGGGTCAAAGGCCGCGGACTTTTTGTCCGTGAAAATAGAATCGCATATCGTTATTAATACTCAGTGTGATAATGTATGCGGACTGGTGGTACTGGTACCACACTATACAAGCGAAAATAGATTATTATGAACCATCACTTTACCAGCTGTTTATGATATCAACGAAGCTTGGACCTTCGTAGTTAAGCTACCCACCGAAATCTATGTTAATCCACTAGTTGAAGAATAAATATCTGCATTTGGCTACCTATAAGGAGACCGTAGAATAACACCACAGACCACATATCATTCTTCTTCTCTCTCTATCACAATAATGGGTCTTCATCTGACTTCACTGGAGTTTCGGTAGTATTTCAATAAAAATCTCATTAGAGATCTTTATTATGGTGACAAGACAATAGACATGTGTGATCTGTCTAAATATAAATTCATTCAACAGGCTGCTCTTATTGCTTTCATGCTAAAAGAGACCTTGCCAAAAACCGCTAGTTACACAATAATCGATGTACACTCCATAAAGAACCATTATGGACAGTTTAAACTTTAAAGTTATTCACGAAATACTTAGAACATTATATTCATTTATTTTACAGTTTTAGTTTTATTAGAGACCTTTCACCTTACTGACTTAGCCATAAATTAACTAGTTCCAGTCATTTTAAACACACCAATATTAAACAACACAAACAACATAATCGAGGATGCACATTTTTGTGTTGCCAAATCAAAATAAATTTTATCATATTTAATTAACAGTGCATTAAGTATTGCCAGATCTACAACGTTAAATTTAATCATCTTTAACTAAAGTACATCAAGTGTTGCCAGATGCAAGACGATAAAAATAATAAATTAGTAAAACATGAGCATGCGGGCGGAGCACTGCCTCCGTGGAACTTTTATGGTCAATTCCATATAAAACGTGATCAGCCAACTGAAATTGTTAACATTGTCATTATTAATACAATTTATTGTCAACACAAAGGAATAATACTGATATGATTCGTATTGTTTTCTCGACGTATCTTTTTTGCTGACAGACCTGGGTTGCGCAAGGAGGTGAAGTATTAAAATACACAATAAAATGTAATTGTACCTTTAAAGCGTTCGATTATTTAATATCATCATCACGGTTTTTCACCAATATAATAATTAATGCTTACGTTTTTAATTGCCTTCCAATATTGAATGCCAGATACCCGTGACGTACATCACTCAATCTTATATCTTTAAATGAGAAATTCTTGTATATATATATATATATATATATATATATATATACAAGAATTTCTCATTATATATATATATATATATATATATATATACAAGAATTTCTCATTTAAAGATATAAGATTGAGTGATGTACGTCACGGGTATCTGGCATTCAATATTGGAAGGCAATTAAAAACGTAAGCATTAATTATTATATTGGTGAAAAACCGTGATGATGATATTAAATAATCGAACGCTTTAAAGGTACAATTACATTTTATTGTGTATTTTAATACTTCACCTCCTTGCGCAACCCAGGTCTGTCAGCAAAAAAGATACGTCGAGAAAACAATACGAATCATATCAGTATTATTCCTTTGTGTTGACAATAAATTGTATTAATAATGACAATGTTAACAATTTCAGTTGGCTGATCACGTTTTATATGGAATTGACCATAAAAGTTCCACGGAGGCAGTGCTCCGCCCGCATGCTCATGTTTTACTAATTTATTATTTTTATCGTCTTGCATCTGGCAACACTTGATGTACTTTAGTTAAAGATGATTAAATTTAACGTTGTAGATCTGGCAATACTTAATGCACTGTTAATTAAATATGATAAAATTTATTTTGATTTGGCAACACAAAAATGTGCATCCTCGATTATGTTGTTTGTGTTGTTTAATATTGGTGTGTTTAAAATGACTGGAACTAGTTAATTTATGGCTAAGTCAGTAAGGTGAAAGGTCTCTAATAAAACTAAAACTGTAAAATAAATGAATATAATGTTCTAAGTATTTCGTGAATAACTTTAAAGTTTAAACTGTCCATAATGGTTCTTTATGGAGTGTACATCGATTATTGTGTAACTAGCGGTTTTTGGCAAGGTCTCTTTTAGCATGAAAGCAATAAGAGCAGCCTGTTGAATGAATTTATATTTAGACAGATCACACATGTCTATTGTCTTGTCACCATAATAAAGATCTCTAATGAGATTTTTATTGAAATACTACCGAAACTCCAGTGAAGTCAGATGAAGACCCATTATTGTGATAGAGAGAGAAGAAGAATGATATGTGGTCTGTGGTGTTATTCTACGGTCTCCTTATAGGTAGCCAAATGCAGATATTTATTCTTCAACTAGTGGATTAACATAGATTTCGGTGGGTAGCTTAACTACGAAGGTCCAAGCTTCGTTGATATCATAAACAGCTGGTAAAGTGATGGTTCATAATAATCTATTTTCGCTTGTATAGTGTGGTACCAGTACCACCAGTCCGCATACATTATCACACTGAGTATTAATAACGATATGCGATTCTATTTTCACGGACAAAAAGTCCGCGGCCTTTGACCCCGGCCTACTATCTGCAGCTAGTACACTATACCAGAAATTTAGTCCTTATTTGATTCTAGCACGTCGTACGTTATGATGCGCGATTCTATTTTGACGGACATAGTCCGTGGCCGTTGACCCCGGCCCTAGTGACGGAACCCGTACGTGGATCATTTATCACCATTTACTTTCTCTCGGCCTATTTATTTTCGGAGAGCGCTCTAAGTCTATCGACGCCTGCTATTAGTGCTTATGCAATGTTATTCATTGACTATAAATGGTTAATGACGTGTTTAGCTTCTATCGATTGTGTATGTTCGGTTCATCGGTCGGCCATGTTAGTAATATTATGTATTTGATGAAAAAAAGTGCGTGCCTGCAAAGTACACATGTCAGAAGTGAAACTTATTTGGCAAACTAATTTTTAAATGTCGTTTATATTTATATTTTATACTAATCTAAAGCTTTAAATTTGCTTTAGTTATTGTTCCGAGTAAATTTCATTCACTTGCGATGCGACGTTCGCCCTTTATCACTCTCTCCCAATCGGTCTCAATCACTCTTTCCCTCTTCTTGGACAAAAACGTTGCACATTCTCGTGATGTTACATCCGTTAAAAAAAATACCCTCATGCGCGCAAAGAAGTTTTACTTCAACAAGTACACTTTTATTTTAGGCCTCGGCCGTAGCGGTACAAGCTGTCGTCGCCTACACTTACAACTACTTTTACGGGCGAGTAGCTTGAAAAATCACCTCCCATGTCACAAATATGTATAAATTTAGTTTAGTCATCAAACATCCGTTTCAGTCCCACAAATGTCATCTTCATCATGATATTCTCACATCAGGTTGTGGCCCTCGATCAATGAGCCGTGAGCGCCTCGAAATTATATCTTTATCTTTATTTGTACTCCTGTCCCATTCCCGTCAACTCATATTATTTAGTGAACAAACAAGCAATTGCCTTGTTAAGCCAATGTTCGGCGCGTTTGAACCTTACCGGGTAATTGTGTGGAAGACATTTTTAGTGATCTGTATAAGAAGTATGCGAATGTACGTTTTTTTGTTACGCCTTCACCCCTAAACCGCTAAAGCGATTTAAAAAGTTCTTTCACTAATGGAAAACTACATTATTAGCACAACCGACGCCAGGAGGCCGTGTGGTCGCAGACTGCACAGTTGGCGGGTGGCAACCCCCACTTTTATAAACCAAAAGTGAGCCGAATGGGCTCACACTAATCCGATGTAGCATTAGGGCCTTCGGGCCGTAAGCATAGATCCGTCCGAAAAAAAAAAACATTATTAGCGAGTAAAATGGGCTCTGGGCAAAAATATTTTATGCTCGTATTCTCAAGGGAGTGGAAACTACGCGCGTGAATCTGCAGGGCATTCTAAATGTCGTTCTAGTATGACTATAGAAAAACAAATGTCTAAGGCGGTGTCATTGAAATGTAATACTAGATCTCTTGTTGTGCAGTTGATGTGTATATCATTTCTTCTTCACATCTATCTGATACTATCTTACCATCTCTAAATAAAGAAAAAATATAGTGATTCATAACTTTTTAAATTTCCCACGAAAATTGAGAAATATATTACGGAACCCACACTTAACGTTTACGGACAGAAAAAGACAGATAATTATTAAAAATGTTTGTTCAAAAATTGCAAATTTTAGTCTACTGTATATTATTTTTCATTAATAACAGAATATCTAGATGTTTCCATTATATAAAAAGCACGAAACACAGATAAAAACTCAAAAGCGCAGCGCCTCTACATACGATAGTCCTCGAGTTGAGGCGCGTGTGAAAGGGGTTTAATGAGCGCTGTTCCCTTAATAACTCCCGTCTGATGGCGTTTTATTGACAACGGGCACAAACTCAAATTCCGAGCCATTCCATCCATGATCCAATTAAGACAGAATCATACAATCACTTATTGATATTATATACTGACTTTTGCCGCTGCGACTTTTCGAGCCACGTCGCGTAGTCGACTTAAAGTTTGTATTTTATAATTATTACGCAAACACTGATTATAATAAAACATTTTCAAAACGTTTCATTATAAATAGTACCTTCCTATTTCTACTTAATTTTTATCGGCCTGTTTTGTAATAAATTAACAATCAAATTTTAATAAAAATGATTCACTCATCATGGAGTAACAAACAAACCAACAAACTACATTATACTACATTATATTATTAGACTAGTAATTAATAATATATACCTAAAATACTACTGAGTGCAATTGGATGCACCTTTAAACTATAAGGTTATCAACCGTCCCTTTATTGAATGATAGCTGTCATACCAATAAAATAAAATGACAGTAAGCGTATTGACATGACAGCTGTCATTCTAATCAAGCTATACATAGGGCGTCAAAATAATGACAGTGTTAGCCCGTATATGACTTTCAATTTTATTGAGCAGGAAACGGCTAGTTTTAATAGCGCAAATGCTAAACTTTGAAAAAAAATCAAGCTCATCATTATCATTATTAAAATCTATTTTACTGGACATGAACCTCTTTCAATGAATGCTACGACAGCTGATCCATCAATCCGCGTACGGCTGTAAATCTAAATTACGGCGGGCGAAGCTGCGGGCAACAGCTAATATATCATAATTCTATTAGTTTTTTTTTATAGAAGAGGGGGCAAACGGATAGTCGGTTCACCTGATGGTAAGTGAAGAGCGACATCCACAGACACCCGCTACACCAGTGGATTAGCAGGTGCGTTGCCGGCCTTTCAGATATGAGTATGCTCTTTTCTTGAAGGCCCCTAAGTCGTATCGGTTCGGAAACATTGATTTTTGTCGTCTTATTTTGCGACAAATAATAATTGTTTAAGGTAAACGAAGTGTTGGTCCGCCATTAACCAGGTGCGAAGACGAACTCCGTGCGGTGGCCGTTCCGTGTTGGATGACCATAATTTTTTTCAAAAATTTGTGATTGCAGTTCAGAATATCCTTAAAAGTTATGGATGGTCTCATAAGAACGTTTCCCTGTAACTATAACCGTTAAGGTACCTGCCCTTACTGACCCGTCTCAACAATCCACCTTGTTCAAGAACATCTGATAGTGCAAATGATAGGACATATGTATTATATGAAGTCGGTAAAACTAGTGGTAATTATTTACATTTGAATTTATGTCACGAAAAGAGGGCGGGGACAGTTCTTTTTTTTATAAAATTGGGCAAACGGACAGTCACAGATACCTGCTTCACCAGAGAATTAGCAGGTGCGTCACCGTACAAATATGAGTATGCTATTTTCATAAAGGTCTCTAAGTCGTATCGGTTCGGATATACCCGTGGCGTCCACATAGTGGTTGTGCGACGCAGGAAGTGTAAAAATCGAACTGTTGTGGATTTATAAAGAGCAGCTTTACCATGGACATTTTGTAAGAGGTAATGCCAGCCGAATTGTCCCATTAGTTAGAATTGTAGTAAAAATCACGCTTCGTTTTGAAGTCATAAAGCCTATCAGTTTTGTCGCGTAAATATATTTTGTGTAAGGCATTTTGTTGCAGAAACTGATTACGAAAATATTATTTAGAATTCCGCATTCAAATTCATGTTGGTTTTAACCAACGACCTACTAATATAATATAATTAAATATGTGTATCATATAATAAAAATCTTAACTATATGTACCTATAGTAATAAAATTATTAAATATATTTCCGTGTCTGGTACCCGTAACGTAAGTTCTTCGAGAACTTACCACGGGACCAGATTGACGTGGATAAAAGCGTCCATAGATATTATTATTATAATACAATACTATATTATATATCTTATATCTTTAAATGAGCAATTCTTGTATATATATATAATTGGAATCTCGGAATCGGCTCCAACGATTTTCATGAAATTTAGTATATAGGGGGTTTCGGGGGCGATAAATCGATTTAGTTAGGAATCATTTTTAGAAAATGTCAATTTATTAAAAAAAAAAAAAAACCGAGCAAAGCTCGGTCATCCGAGTACTATATATATATATATATATATATATATATACCTATTTGGTTTTAACATTAAAATAAATTATGTACATCCAAATTTATACTGACGTGAAGCCGATTTGTTGTGTTAGCAAAAAAGGATAGTTCTGTTATGACATTACTATCAACATTTTGTGGTATATGTTAGATATTGTAAGAACGAGTTGCCCTGACCTGGTGTATTATGTAGTTCTCAGTCAGAGCTAGCTCCTAGGTAATTCAGAACTTAGGACACTTATTTATGTAGCATGTCTACCAGTTGGTCCGTCTAACAATAACAATTTTTTTATGATAGCTTTTTAAAATATTGTCACGGAACCAAACTCTGTATTAGTTTTTTTCGCGGCTGGCCTATTTTTATTGTTATTGTTTGGTATTGCGTAAAAAACCCCGTAGACCTGAACCAATTTTCCACTTTCTTTAGCCCTGTGATTTCTTTTGTAACAGTAATATCGTTAAAGTTTTATTTATTTATGTAAGGCAACATCCTATAAAAGAGTCTGATAGCTTTGATCTTTACACGGAATTCGGAGTAATTATATCTTTAATAGTGTGTTAAATGGACTAAATGAGTTTAGTTTTTTTAACAATTTGAATTCGCTTTTTTTATATATATATATATATATATATATATATATATATATATATATATATATATATATATATATATATATAATTGGAATCTCGGAATCGGCTCCAACGATTTTCATGAAATTTAGTATATAGGGGGTTTCGGGGGCGATAAATCGATCTAGCTAGGAATCATTTTTAGTAAATGTCATTTTATTAAAAAAAAAAAAAACCGATCGGTCATCCAGGTACTATAATATAATATACCGTGATAATACAACGAATTATTGTGATTATTATGACATAATATTCATTAGATAGAAAGAAAAATATTTTATTGTTCACAACAAAAATCTAAACAGAATCACAAAGTAATTTCACAAAGATAAATATTTGACGTCGGCAGATGTCCTGCAACAAAAGTTATGATTACTTTTATTATGGTCGATCAAACTGTGTCAGAGTTTATTGATTATTATCTATTTCATTTATTTATATTTCATGATTGTTTACGTAATTAGTGCTTCGTGAGAGAAGCAGGTAGGTGGATTCAATTTGGTTGGGCAGCATTTAGGGAGCTTCCTTATATTCGCCAACACCGCAGATTTTGAAGACAAAAGTCTTCCAATCAAGACGTTTTCCTGAGCCAAAACGTGCCCTTTGACTAGTAAATGGAATGCAGAAAATACGTTAATCGGTGTGATCGATCGTCGATATGATCGTTACCATCGGTATCATATTCCAAATCTGTAGGCGGATTTAGGAAGTAAGACTTATTCCTCTTTTAGTCAAGTTATCTACTTAAATAAATACCAAAAAAAAAATGCTGATGACATTTAAAAGGCTGAACCGATTTTAAGACTTCAAATAAAAAAAAATCCGCATCTAAATCAGTTCACATTTTTGAGAACTACAGTGCCACTGTGAGTGGCACTGGCACTGGTGGCACTTAGCGGTCAAACATAATATTATATTATCTGTCTTTTTGCGCCGAGGGTTAAAAAAGTATCATCATCATCATCCATCCATACTAAATATGCTGAACATAAGCTTCCCTCAATGAACGCCACGACGGCCGATCCCTCGCCACTCGCATTCAACACGGACCGGCCACTGCACGGAGATCGTCTTCCCATCTGGTTAATAGTCGACTAACACTTCATCAACCTAAACGTGGCCTCCACTCTTGAACCTTATTGGCCCATCGACCATATTATAATAATAATTGTTAAATGAAAAAAAATTAAAACCGACTTCAAAAATACTAAACTAAAAAGTAATAAAATAACTGTGTTTCTTTAATTTTTGTGCTTACAATTTATATTTTATAGTCAACTTAATCATCTACTTGTACATTAGTACAAACTTTACGTTTACCACGTCGTTATAGTTACTTTTGGAGTCGGTGTCAGCCAAGGTAGGTGGGTAAGGTACAGCAATAAATATGACAATGTTAAAAGATGAAGCAGTGGTAATCCTCAATTCAGTGATTGCAGGCGAACCTCAGTCAAAGAAACAGTCAACGTTTTAAATCTGCTATCGATTTTATAATCTGTGCTTTCAATGTCTATTTCATTGTGGATACTAAACGATGCTGAAGTTATAGATAGATGTTGATATTAGAGTTTAGATAATGGATGGGACGACGTGCGGTGGCTGATTTTAATTGGATGAGTGGCGGGAATTGGCCTTGGCGTTCGTTGATAGAGGCCTATGTTATGAAGTAACATAGTATGAAAAACCAAATTTGTTCTGCCATAAAAATAGTTCCATGTACTTACCGTTTTTTATAGCGATTGATTGGAAATTGCCCTCGGAAAAAGTATACCATTAGCATAACTTTAATAAAATATATACATACATGTGTTACTTATGTGTACATTCATGTAATACATAGTGAGTTAACCAAGCAATTGTGAACGTCAAACAATCGGTCAATTAATGTCGGGATTTATCGATTTAGGATTAGATAGATAGATTTAGGCTACACTTTTTAATACTCAAACAATGACTATTGAAAAAAAAGACTATGATTCATAAAAAATTACTATCGATGTTATTGATTTAAATATATAATTTGAATTATCGTTCTATTCCCGATATCTACAGATAATCCGGTTGAACGCTGAAAGAATTTTCCTCAGTAGAGCTTATTTTGACTTTTCAATTTCGCATCGCTTTTGTTGGGGATTTTAGAATCCTGGATGAAATTTAATTAGACTCCAGCCGTATTGACAGGTTTATTAATTGGCTACCGGCCACCCTCATGCGCAGGAATTTCAATTAAATTTTATATACGGTATTAACTTCTAATTACATTACTTGAAATGTTTTCAAAATCATATTATAATGAATTACTGATTTTAATTTGTGTATTGTATGATTGCCAAGAGAGCAGTGCCACTAACTGCAAAGTTTGTGTTCACAATCTTACTCTTATTCTGATCAGTTTATGCAGGTTTTTTAATGTTATCCTTCATCGTTGAAATAATGTTGACAAGGTTGTAAGCGAAAAAATTCGGCCCAAAAATTTTCAAAGGGAAAAGAGTATCGATGTGCCGACTGACTAGTCGGTGACTATCCGGCAAAGACCGCCGACTATCTAGCTTCTTACTTTGTATGTATTTTTCAATAATAGACAAGTAGGTACTATAAAACCTTAATTATTTATTAATATTAACCTAACTAAGGTATCACGGTTGGACATCGGTATTAAATTGGTTGTTCATACTTCTAGTATGTAAGTATTTGTTGTTTTTCCTGCCCACCACGAGAAATTATCATTTAAAATTGGTTACACTTAACTTTAAGGGAATCATTATTCAATTAAAAAAAAAATAACCATACACGAGATTTTCTCCGTAACTCTTTCACTTTAATGAACAATAACTTTATTATACCTACACTAAAATATATCCCCGAAACCGTTTTCTGCTTGGCCGACTAGTCCGCCTCTTTTTAACCGAATAATCGGCTAGTCGGCCAAAGTAATAATCAGCACATCTCTAGAAAAAAGATTTAGATCTGGCCTATATGCATATAACTATTACGAAATAGCACCTAGGTTGTACCTAGGATCGAGTCGTGTAAAGGTGTGATTGAAGGATATAGCATTCACATCAGATATCCTCAAGATAAAAGTTTAATGTCACGTGTTTCTAGATCCACCGTAAGGTGAGTCTGAATTGAAATAATGTACACCAGCAGAATATTTTTGTTATGTTATGTGTATTATCCGTGTTATATGTATGTTATCTTGGCGTTCATTGAGGGAGGCCTATGTTCAGCAGTGGACGGATAGAGGCTGATGATGATGATGATGATGATGATGATGAAGATGATGATGTGTATATGTGTATCGCTTGTTCGAACGAACCATTTTATCCGATTACGGCAGAGCCGTAGGAGGGGTTGTTTGATAACCAGACTCTAAAGAAAATAATGTTTGTCTATATGCAGGGAAGAAAAACCGAGAAATCTTTATTTCTCACGTTTTTTCCATAATATATTCCATAATAGCTCCTAAGCCACTTATCCAATTTTGATAAATGAGGTGACAGTCAAATTGTTATGTTTGCGTGACATAAGCCAGGTTAACATAAGCGACTTCTAAAAGAAATAGTTAAGTTTTCGGTCGGTTAGTAGTCGTGTAACAGCTTTTAAAGTTTTTTGTATCCACGAGCGCGTATTATAGCATGTTTATAAGCCAGTGTAGGCGGTACTGGGATAGGAATTAGGAACAGACAGACTGACTATTGACTTGTCTCTGCCGAGTGTCATCGCCGCGATGCTCGGTGACGACGAGTCCTGGACGGCGATGGTCTCCTTCTGCGAGGCAGTAATATGCCAGAAGGAGGCCGATGAGCGGGTGAGAGAGGAGGCCGCCGACGAGGCCTCCCACCGCGGGCGACGAACGGGGGTGCGTAGGAGGCGCTACCTTATGCGCCTCCAGTAACGCCTCTGTGCTCGTGTCGGGCCCAGGATGGGGTTTTAACCTGGGTCCAGCTAGACACGACGTCGTCGGGGACTGCTAAAAGTATCGTGCAAACGAACAGCCGAGCAGTCCCCATTTAGAAGGAGGAGTCTGGCCTTTTCGCCGGGGCCAGTCTGTCGCCGAGGGTCCTGCGTTGCCTGCACGATCCGGGACTCTCATATAAGGCGGCTGAGGGCACTTGCAGCGGTTTTAGTGGGTAACGCATCTTCAAGTGCGAACCCCACAAACGGCTAGGTTTAAAATCCACCCCGGTCCTAGTTATGGTTTGGTCTGCAAATTTCCGCTGCAGAACAAAAAAAAAAGGGACCTTCAAGAAAAGAGCATACTCATTTTTGAAAGGCAGGCAACGCACCTGCTAATGATGTAGCGAGTGTCTATGGATGTCACTTATCACATAACTACTACAAGGTGAAACAACTGTCCGTTTGCCCCCTTTTCTAGAAAAAAGTGTATTTAGTATACTTTTAATTTTTGGTTCTCTTTTCATAATATAATATGACAATAATAATAGATACATTGTTACATTAACAAGGTGTAGATACTTCTCTATTATATATTATATGTATAAAGGTCTCTTCCAGAAAAACTATATTAAATATTACGTTTACTACATTAGTACTGTTGCGGATAAAACTCACTTGATGCAGTTGAAGTGTTTTTTATATTAAGTTTACTATAGGTATTAGTACAGTTGCGAATAAAACTCACTTGATGCAGTTTTTTTTTTTTTAAATATTACGTTTACTACATTAGTAAAGTTGCGGGTAAAACTCACTTGATTCAGTTTGGTAAGCGTGAGTAAAGCCGTGGGCTATTCTATTTATTTCTTTAACTTTTATAGGTCATTATCACAATAATCATGATTGTATAGAAAATAATTTATTGCAAACATGAAAACGTGCGACATAAGACGAGGTCTTGACCTTGTGAGAATGAACTCATAGCACTTTACGTTATGTAAGTTTTATTGATCATTTGTAATTATTTCTTAGTCATTACTCATTAACAGCACCATCATCAGCATCAGCGTGTCATTGGTCGTGTTGAAATGAACCATGAAATCCTACTAATATTATAAACGCGAAAGTTTGTAATGTATGGATGTATGTTTGTTACTCTTTCACTCAGAAACTACTGAATGGATTTTAATGAAACTATACTTACATATACCTTTAGCTTATACATTGGAATAACATATAGGCTATAATTTATCTCTGTACTCACACGGGAATGGTAGGTAAGTACGCGGGTGAAACTACGGGGTACTGCTACTTTGTTTTATATTTTTACCGTTGATTGCTGAGTATACCTATAATATTTATTGCGTTTTATGTGTATGTTATGGTAATATTTATGTTTTTATTTAATTCAATTAAAAAGAAATATTTTTCTTATCAGTTTCAAGAGATATAAATGCAAAATTTACCTAAATAATGCCGTTTTTGAAATGATAAAAACGGTAGAAACCATTGTACTAAATGATAGAATATTCAGCTAGTTCGCGGAAATAGGGCATCTACGTACTAATTTCATTTGCCGGTAAACTGGTAATAGCCAACGATCCGTACAACGATCTTAACCAATTGAGCTCAATGAGAAAATAAATTTACCACTATTTCACACACCAACACTTGTACAAAAACCTACATTTAGTATCTACTCTAGTCTAGACTAATCTAGTAGGAGGTAGTGCCATGCTGCTTTGCACCCGAACTGGGCCGGCACGACCGGGGTGGTACCTCTCGTTCACATAACACCTGCGTCAAGTGCCAGCTGTGCTGTCGCGTTTCGTGCGGTTTGTGAGTTTCCGGTGGCCCGTTAGGGGGATGGGGAAGAGGAGGGTGGCGCATCTGAGGCTTTAGTTGTGCGGATGTGTATGGGCGTCGGCGCTGTGAGGCTCCGACTGCTCGTTGGCCCTCTGATGACATAAAAAAGGCTCTCGAGGTAGACCTGCACCAACTAGCCAGTCGTGAAAACCAAAGCTTTAAAAGGTGATAGAATTGTCAACGTGAGATCTTCAGCGTGGATGGACAAAACCTTCGTCTATTATTTCGGGATTTGCATGCATCATGCGTGCATGATGCATGCATGCATGAAGCTTTTCAATATTTTAGATACGACAGGATAGTACCTATAAATGGAACCACCCCTGAAATATTTCCTTTCCAACATAAAAAGAATTATCAAAATCAGAAAACTCTGTAAAAAGTAATGCGTGGTCATACATAACAAAAATATACGCGTTGACTACTTCTTTTTTCGTCGGTTAAAAATGTGGCCGAGTCATCCGTGTATAGCTCAATAAGAGTTATCTATATAATAGTTAGGACGAAACCTGTTTATTATTCACTAATAGCAAATACATAAAAAGTTGTCACAATATTTTGTCGTGAAAATACTCTTTAAACAAACAAACATACATTTTGAATGGACTATGAATGTTGTTATCTTGTTAAACATCCCGAGAGCGTCATAATTCTTAAAATTGATAAGATTGAAGAAGGAAAACAATACGTCTTTTCAAGATTCATGAAATACCTAACAGTATTACATCAGTATTACAACATTATACCATCATCTACACTTATAGAAAGATTTTTTTGCAAAAAGTTTATGAAACATTTTATATTAGCAATTTGAAGCTGTTCACACAATATCCTTTGCTAGCCGTCAAAATAGACAAATATTTTAAGGGTTGGTTCAGGCATAGCGGAAACGGTGCGGTTTCAGAACTTCACATTCAAATTTAATATTTAAAAAAGGTATCCATAATGACAGCTTTTTTGCGAAAAAATTGAGTGGTTGAGTTTGTATGCTGTATGTTGAGAAGTGTCTTGGCAACACTCGTCCACTTTCAGTGTTGCCAAGTGACACTTCTTGTTGTTGTATTCGTGCGGTTTCCGCGTGTCTGAATGAGCCCTTATTAGATATCAACATACATATAAATAAGACTCGCAGTTCCAACGCGATTCTGAAACCGTGCGGTTGTTGCCGTGTCTGAACCAGGGCTAAAAGTCATTATTGGGTCAGTCCAGATAGCCAATTTCAACCAAGCCATATTTTTTGGAAGTAACCGAGTATCGAGGAGGATGAATAAATGGGAGATACTGAGAAAGGTGGATAGATCGTACGATGGTCGATGTCATTAATATGTAACTATAAAATATTTCAAAAGAGTAATAAGTAATAGTTAAGTAGTTACTTAATTAAAAACCAGACAAGCATTACATTGGGTTCTGAAATACGTGGTTTTTAATGTAATATAACAAGTGTTGTGAGACCTATCTTCTAATCAAATTTCATGATTCTGTATCCTACCGTTGAACTGTTATCTGTCTGTCGATCTATCAAATCAAAACCTTTAAGTTTTAGTTTCATATATTGACCATTTAATATGACCATTTCATATATTGATATCATCATCATAATCAACCCGTTATTGCCCACTTTTGAGCACAGGCCTCCCTTTTTTTCTGCCAATCTCCTTTGTCCCTTGCCTGCCTCATCCATGTTTTGCCCATCAGCCTTACCACGTCATCAGTCCTCCGAAACATAGGACGTCCTGGACTTCTCCAACCCAGTCTAGGCCACCATTCGGATACCGCCGTGGAACATCTGCCATCCCCACGTCTAGTCAAGTGCCGTGCCCAACTTCACTTCAATTCCGCGACCCTATCTCCGACGTCTTCGCCTTCGTAAGACGTCTGATCTCGGTATTGCGGTTACGGTCATGCAATTTGATGCCAAGCATCGCTCGCTCCATGGCCCTTTGTGCGACTCTTATTTTGTGTACGGCCTCCTGCGTGAGCGTCCATGTTTCGGAACCATAGGTCATAGTAGGGAGGACTGTCCTCCGAGGACACATTGGTTGAAGACACGGGTTTTCAGGCTTTGTGATATTTTTTTGGACCGAAGAATGTCCTCTAATTTCCCAAAAGTTGCCCACCCCAGTTGAATTCTCCTACTAATCTCCCTAAGTTGTTAATTGAGTGATACTATGTAGAAACGGAACCCCGTTTTGTGATTTTAAGGAACGAAACCCTCAAAATGACTCTTAATGCATTTTCAATTTGATTTCTCTAAATAAAAAATTGAAAGGAGTTTTATTTTTCCAAATGCGTGTGTACAAATCGGCGGGAGTTAGCGTGTTCCCTGCGTGACGCTGACACATCGGGAATTGCCTTCGACTTCACAACTGTGTTGGAAAACAAAAGTAATGACATTCGGGATTTATACCGCACTGGAACAATTACTGTTCAAAGTCTATTGTCATGAATCAGCGATATTGTAATGTCATTTCGACCTTCACAAAGAAAGTGCGATGAAAAATTATACATTATTTGGACATAATTAACCTCGCGGGACCGACAAAACTTTTCTACTAATTACTTTTCGTCGAATTGTATATTAATGTACAAAAGACCGAGTAATACATAGTTCGACGATATTAACCGGCTATTACTCTTCATATGGTGAAGCCCTGTGACAGATGGACGAACGGATAGACAAGGAAGACTTAGTAAATAGGGTAGGGCAACATTCAGGGGCTCCCCTACGGGAAAATATAAATATTACCTGCCATGTTTTACTGTGACAACCTTTCAAAAGTTGGACAGCCTTCCCAAGATTTGACAACCTACCTATTAGGTTAATGAAGGGTTTCCAAACTTGCTTACTTTTATTTAAATACAATTTGTTTCATTAAATATTGTTCCAGTTAAGTTTTTCGATGTTTACATTGAAAAAAAAAAGTAGCGTTTGATAGTCCAATTATTTATGTTATTGATTAATAGACATCCATAATGAGATTCGTTTATATCGTAATACAACCCTGGTTGTATTACGATATAAACGAATCTCATTAGCATAAGTGTGACATTTATAGCCTGACCAGAAAAATAAAAACCCTCGCCATATTGCGGAAAATTTCGGAACTAATTTTTGTATGGGCTATAATATTATGGATTAGGTACCTACCATAAAAGGCGACACAGATTCATTGTTTACCTGATTTTTTATATCCACCAATAAAATATTATCTACTAACTTTTCCAATATGTGACGTAGTCTTTAAATATACATACCTATATAACATTCATGAGTGATGTTGCAAACAGTGCGGTACAAAATGAAATAACTCTACGCTCGTATTCAGATAATATCAATAATATTAAAGTAACATACGTACGTTGTTTCACGGCTTCCCCTGTGAGATGATTCGTGGCCTGTTCTGGCTGGAATCTGCCAACCTGGAAACCAGAAAATATTTTAATTATTCGAACTTTGAAAGTGTATTGTTTATTGACTAGTCGGTACTCGGTGGGCTCGATATAAGAGATTTAAGTTCAGGACTAACTTGCATACCTAATATTTATGTTTCTTTCACGGGAAATTAGACCTAGTATCTATATTGCTAGTTTATTTGTAATTATAAGGGCGGCTTGCAGAAGTTGCAAATCGAGATTTAGTACAACTTAAGCTCGGTTTAGTATTAATTTTTGTCTTGCACGGCGTCAACTTAGTGTTAAATATGGATTTAAAGCATATGTCAAAATTAAACCGGCCACAATGTGGGTTTAGTTCTTAAATCTTGATTTAACGTTGATGTCAGACGTCATTCAATAACGTAAAGACCGAATGAAAAGTCGTATGACTCAATTAAGTCGGTTTAGATAAATTTTCAAGAAAAAAAAGCAAAACAAGAGAAATTTCAATCGGTTCAATCGGGAAACTTAAGACGGCTTAGTGGAGAGTTTAGGTAAACTCTACTTATTATCATCTTTCTCCAAGTCACCCTAAGTCTATGTGAGAAGTTCTAGTATCCTCATCTCTTGATTATTAAGAGAATGGCAACCAGACCAGTGTTCAGAATAAGGCGTTTTGCTGTTTAGCGCTTCGGACACTGTAGCGAATTTTATACGTCGTTATTATTTTATTTATTCCAGATGAATTTAAAACATACTTTGATCTTGAATATATTTTAAACATCCCTCATTCAATTTATGCTATATTTATTTAGAAGTTTTCGAAAACATCTTTTGAAGTAAATTGCTATAACAATAATTTTAATTAAACCATTACTCAGAATCATCCTGCGGTCATTTAATATGTAATATCATTCAAAGAACGTCTGACGGTCACTTAGTGTAATTTTCCACGCAGTCTCGGCTTCGAATCTGATCAAGGCTATATATTAAAATGACAAATAAAATATAAGCATCCAATAAGGACCAGCAAAAATGTATTTATATCTGTATAATCTATCTATATATATTATAAGATATCTAAAGGCCATGAAATGACGAGCTTACTAAGATTAAATTAACGTGGTGTGATCGATCGTAAATATTTTTGATTTAATTATTGTTATTGTCATTTCATGAGAATCTCAAAAATCAAGGTAATGATGATTTAATGTGAGTGAGTGAGTGAGTCACTATGTCTGTGACATTGGATTATTTATTACGGAATTTTACAATCATATAATATCTAATAATAACTTTACGTACATAATAATAGTACAATATCATTTTGCAGAAGTCTTCTGAGATTATATTATATTCTGCGTATTATATAATACCAATACAAAGAAGCAAATGGCTTCTCTGGAATGGTATATTATGTCGACATACTTGTGTTGTTTTGTTTGTTCTAAAAAAATTTTAATAATTATAAAATGGCTTGGCAAAAAAGAGTTTGGAAAAACGAGGGCGCCACTTTCACTTAGGTATCATTATAATATGGAAAATCAGTAAGAAAATTTAATCAAATCGTTAATAATAACAAATGTGAAACACTAAACGTTACTCAAAATCTAGTCATTGTCGGCCACGTATACTCTTTTTTGCCAAGCTGTACAGCCGTTATTTTTGGCGTTTTTAATTTTATTATTCCCGGGATTTTTTTAAACTTCCTCGTGCTTATATTCAATCACTGAAGAAAATATCGTGAAAAATCTATATGTCCGTAAATATCAAGAAGTCATCGAGAGTGTGTTGCAAAGCATTAGGCAAATACAAAGGCAAATGGTATAATTACTCTTCTCATGTCATCAGCAATGGGACATAAAAGTGCCGTTTATATATTATACTACTCTTATGCCAACTGATGCTAATTACAATTAGAGCGCGGCTCCACCGTGACGCGCGTTTGTCAAGTTTCACTTTGCATGAAAATGTATGTGATTGTTTCTACTGCAATCCACGGACACGCTACGCATTGACATTTTCTTGCAATTGACCTTTTAACGTGCGGAGCCTTTGCGTGCGTTATACCACGTTATACTCAAAATGAATTTGATGCACGCGCTCCTTTCTGAGTTCTGACCAACACCTGCTATCCTAAATAAATAGTTTTTGTGGTTAAGCATTAATATTCACAACCGTGAAATTGGTTGTGCATTTGCCATCTGCCCGAAATGAAGATTGGCCAGGATTTATTTGCTTTAAATTCCTTAGGTAGTAATTTATATAATTCATTGTGATTATCACAATTTAAGTATATGGGATACTGATAATACATAATGATACCTGTATGGTGGTTAAGCACGATATGATTGTATACCTACACATTTTGTTAGTTGAAAACCGGACTATCTACCAGATGGTAAGTCAAATCATCAAAATAATATGGCGCGCGACTATTTCATAACATCATCTATTATTAGTATGAGACGCAGTATATTAGGGTCTCAGTGTCAATAATAATTTCCATATAAGATAACCTTTCCTTACGGAACACCGCAAAGCTAATTTTCTGAAGAAATATAGACACAAAGCAGTACTATCTATGCAAACGGTTGCATCGTACAAAGACCATCACGGATATTTCGAATGTACAAGTTTAATTTAAATATGATGCCGGTAAAGTATTTCTATTTCCCGTCCTTTGACAAGGCCCTATTCCAAAGAAAATATTACTAAGTATTCATTTGACGTCTTTCACAAACAAGTCAAACATTCAGAAGTTTAAACGAAGAAAAAGTATTTCAATAACTTGATATCATTGCAAGTTTATACAAGAAATGTTCAAGAGTTTTATTTGCTTGCGACTCCAAGGATTCATTTTATTTATTTACAAGAAAGTAGCTCTTTTTAGCCACAGCCGTTTCGTTCTTTGAGCACTTTATAGACAAATTAATTTAAATTCTTTAAACAGACTATATTAACTGTCAATCAAAGTATTTGATAATAATATTAACTTGATACTCTGTTCATAAAATATGTTGACAGGAAGACAGAGAAACATATGACCTAACGTAATCCCATAAGGGTTCCATTGTTACGTCTCGAGTTCAAAACTAATACAACAGAAATGACCACTACCTACTTTATAGTTGACAAAATGATTAAATGACAGCTGTAAAGTTAATAATATGACTAATATCACGTAAACACTACACAATTATTGTCCCGTTACAAAATATGCAAAAGTTGAAAAGTTTTTTTGAAAAGTTTCCTACCAGTGCTGAGCGCTCCCCACCATGGTTCAGGCTTTGACGTGGCGGTGGGGCTCAGTAGCCTAGGGTGAGCCCAACACCTTGGGCGAAGCTAATTGAGCCGAGGGGGCTCTTTGTACTCCTCTTATAAGAAGAGGGGACAAAAGAGCAGGGGGCAAGGAGTGAGGATGGGAACCTCATCCCATTGTACTGTCCCGACGTCGGGAGGGGTTGCTCTATGGTGCGGGACAACCCCTCTGTGGAGGTGGCCTCACCAAGGCGGCATTGGTGGCACTCGCTGGGTTTTAGTGGGTATAGCTGCGTCCATTTCATCATCATCCTTTCGGGCGCAGCGAGTCCCACATACCCACCTGGAGAGACCCACTCTCCAGGCGGGACGCCTCAGATCATTTGCCGGCGTTAAAAAAAAAAGTGCTGAGCTTCTCTCTTTTCCACACGTCTCTATCATTAGCTGCACTACGCCACTCTTTTTTCTTTTCTTAATAGTCATAGTGGGTAATAATTCCATTAATCTAACATAAATAGAGTATGTAGAGAGTACACTGACTACGCAAATTAAATAATCATTTTAGTAATATCGCTTAGTCCGTTTGAGATTCAAGAAAACCGCGCTGGGGCTCAAAAATATATTGCACTGTGGGGTCTGCATCTAAGACTTGACAGCTAAATTTCTTAGTAGTGCCTCGCAAGGATATGTAAGGATAAGCCACACCTCTATCCGACTTAGTTCTGACTAGAGGGATATTTTTTTAAAGATTTTCCAAGCACGCTAGTGTTTGGAATATAAAATTATGTACGACATGATACAAGAATCAAAGTAGACATAATATTACGAAGAATTCATTACCATGAATTCATTTTTTTAAACTTAATTTATGTTTTCTATTAGTTATTATTATATAAGTTACTAACTCATGCTCATGTTCAAGCTTTAGTTTTTTATTTAGCAACCGTAAGTGAAAACTTGTAAATGGTGTATTTTTCAATTTAAATAGATTTAATGTAAGCTTTGTAAAGTATCACTGTTTGTTTTCCAAATAAAATAAAATAAATAAATAAAATGTGGCTCGTCACAAGGTAATGTTATATTTCCTAGAGATGTTCGTAGGGTGACCAAAGTTAAATAGGTTAATAGGATATCAGCTTTTGGAGAAAGGTATTGTACCTAATGTCAATTAAAGAAAAAATAATTACCTCTTAGAAGTGAACGTCCACGAATAGTCAAAACAAATTAATTCAATGGTATTTTTATGGAAGCCTTACAGACCGCGAAAGTTTGTAAGAATATATGAATGTTTGTTTGTTACTCTTTCACGCAAAAACTACTGAATGGATTTTAATGAAACTTTACAGTAACACAGCTATACTAGAATAACATAATATATGCTATAATTTATCCTGGTACTCTCATGGGAATGAGAAGTACGCTGTACGCGGGTGAAACCGCTGGGTGCCGCTAGTATCCTTATACATATATGTAATTCTTTTCTGAGTATGTATGTGACTCAACTCCTGAATGGCTGGGCCGACTTTAATGAAATTTTTTGTGTGTGATCAAGTGAATTCGAAAATGGTTTAGATTCACAATTAGGTCCACTACATAGATCGAAGTCCATTACATAATGTTACGTATAGGACAACCTCGGTCCGATCCACTAGTGTTACATATACACTAGAATCTAGTGACTAGATACCTATGCTTCCCTTGAGGTGTAACCGAAAAAGGTGTAAACGCGGCGCTGCGTCATGGTCTGATATCAGCTATCGGAGGGGACTTGTCTCTGCCGAGCGTCATCA
The DNA here is from genome assembly GCA_963853865.1 of Helleia helle. NCBI lineage: Eukaryota > Metazoa > Arthropoda > Insecta > Lepidoptera > Lycaenidae > Helleia > Helleia helle. Next base: position 18,516,107 of record OY971420.1, read on the forward strand.
CCGCGATGCTCGGTGACGACGAGTCCTGGACGGCGATGGTCTCCTTCTGTAGTAATGTCCCAGAAGGAGGCCGACGAGTGGACCAGGGGTGCGACTTAATGCACCTCCAGTAACGCCCCTGTGTTCGTGTCGGGCTAAGTATGGGAACCTGGGCCTGTATGGCACGACGTCGTGGGGACCGCTTTGTAGCGTCCCCCCTTACGAGGAGTAGTCTGGCCTTCGCCTTCATCCTTGGCGGTATTGGGGCCTCCTCTAGAGCTCTGGTATGCCACTGGAATGGGCTCGTCTTAGATATTAGATTACTTGGAGCAATATCAAGAAATATAAAGCAAAGTAAAATCAAATATACCCGACCAATACATGACAGAACTAATGTTGTATACAGCTGTGACTGTAACAGTTATGTAATTGGTCTAATTTCGATATATTTTTTGCTTATTTTGCCCTGACCAAATGAAAGTTAGAATAAGACCAGGATTTAATAAATATTTCGACTTTAAAACGAGCAGTCGAAGCCTTTTGGCGAATATCGATGCCCATACATATCCGCTCAACTAGAGATTATGCAGATGCGTTGCCCTCCTTTTCCCTATTCCCCCAATGGGAAACTCGCAAGCCGTACAAAACGCGACAGCATAGCTGTCAATTGACGCCGGTGTTATGTGAGCAAGAGGTACCACCTCGGTTGTGCCGGCCCAATTCGGCTGCAAAGCAGCATGGCACTACCTCTTACAGTATAATGTATATGAGACGATGATCATGATTATTAGACAGTCATCATAATGATTATCATTATTCGTCTAGAACTCATTGGCCATGTGGTCCACTTCAAATTAAATTATTATTATAATTAAATTAATTACTACCTACATAATTTATGTTATTAACTTTAAATTAGCATATTCCCCCTTTCCTAAAGCGTCAAAGCGTTGCACAATGTATGAGTAAATTTGTATATTATATTACTATATGACCTTTAGCCTCTTCGAATCATTATTATACTCATCATCATCATTTTCTACATTATTCGGCTAAGAGTCACTACCTAACATGGTTCTTAAAGGGAGCTGGAGTGAGGTAAAAACTTGTGAGAATAATTAATACTCCTCGCACAAATTTACCCTTTACAGAATTCGAACCCGCGAGCTTTGCGTGTATGTTTCCTAATCATTATGCGGGCGAGTCGCCAACTATTGGAGTTTAGGTCTAGATATAATATCCTCTTACTATATTACACGTAACAAAATATGCTCATACAAGTCTGAAATTAGTCTGCATCCGTTCCAGGAAAGTGAACTCACATACATAATTTACATATGTGGGGCTTTGTCTAAAATTATGTGTATGTAAGATATACTAAAGAAACTTTTATTTTGTGTGGGAGCCTCCCATAAATATTGATTTTATTCAGTTTTTTTTTATTTGTAAAGAAACTATACATCTATTTCATAAGAGTATCATAAAATTGTATTCTTATTCACATATACATATACACAATACTTAATAATATTTTAAAAAAGTTTTAAAATATACCTTGTTATTTATCCCTTTTATGTCGTCTTTATGTCCGTATCATTAATAAAAATAAACATATATCCACACAATGTATTCAAAAACCTCACAAATGCACTAAAACGATTGTTCCTTGCATCAAATCACTTGTGTAAATAAAAAAAATACATGGACGCGAACACGAAAAAATATAATGTTCCAAATATAAATTCCACCGATTCCAGTAAGTTTGTGATATCGTGATGGGAACGGCCGCTCAGACAGGGGCGCGCGAATAAATGACGTAACCGAGTCAAGGTGCGGATACAAATTATCTATTTTCATAATGAACTACATCACAAGTTTAAATGACTCAATTCATTAGAATCGCCATATTTACGCGTTTATGTGCTGAAAACAAAATTGTGACATTATATTATCTACTTATTAATAATGTACGCGGTATGCGTATATTAATTTTTCTAAGGAAAGGTCAAACTCTATGTAACCTGACTAACACTAAATTCCCAATACAATATTATATCCATAGTGTCAAATGAATACCTACTATACTCTTTATAATTCTTGACGCCCATACACATCAAATATTATGCATATGTGTTGCCCTCCTTTTCCCTATCCCACAATGGGCCCTAGGAAACTCACAAACCGCACGAAACGCAACAGCTTTAACGGCGTAAAGCTTTCACTTTACGCCGGTATTATGTAAGCTAGAGGTACCACCCCGATCGTGCCGGCCCAATTCGGCTGTAAAGAAACATGGGGCACTGCCTCTTACAAAATGTAATATGCATATTGCATACAATACTTGTATTACAGAGTCTATAATACAGATTTTAAACAAACATGGCGTCAGTAAAAATACGATGTTCAATTCGGTACAATTAAAAAAATCTGACTGACTGACCAAATATCTTTTAATTCTTTGGATAATGACAAGTTGCTAATTATCTTAATAATAATAATTGTATGGTCTGATTACTGGGTTCGACTATAAAATGTCAATCGATAATAATAATTATAAAAGTAGAGCCACAGGTAGAGCTATTATAACTATTAGAAAAAAAGATGATTCATAACAAGTGAACGTTTGGAATAGTCTGTTAATGCTATAAACGTTTCGAGTTACTACTTACTAGTGTGCCTAGACTCTCCGCGTTATCAGTAGATAGCGATAAAGAACGACCAAGTGTATATCGGACTTACTCTTAGAGGATTCCGTACTTTAACATTTGAAAAAATTGGTCTTTAAAGGAAATTTCTAGAACTTGGTTTGAACCCCACCATGGTTCAGGCCTTGACGTGGCGGTGGGCTCAGTAGCCTAAGGTGTGCCCAGCACCTTGGGCGAAGCTAATTGAGCCGAAGGGGCTCTTTGTACCCCTCTTATAAGAAGAGGGGACAAAAGAGCAGGGGCAATGGGGCGAGGACGTAAACCTCACCCTATTGTACTGTCCCGACGTTGGGAGGGGTTGTTCTGTGGTGCGGGACAACCCCTCTGTGGAGGTCGGTCCCCTGAGGGGCTGACTAGCCGTCGAGGTGCCCTGTTTGCTCATTAGATCCGGGGCACCTCACCAAATGCGGCATTGGTGGTACTCGCCGGGTTTTAGTGGATACAGCTGCGTCCACTTACCACCTTTCGGGCGCAGGGAGTCCCACATACCCGCGTGGGAAGACACATTCCCCCGCAGGATGCCTCAGAGAATTTCCCGGCGTCAAAGAAAAAAAATGAACTTGGTTTGAAAATGATGTAATTAAGCCGGCCAAGTGCGAGTCGTACTCGCGCACAGGGGTTCCGTACCGTAAAAATCACGTTTGTTAAAAACCTTTACATATTTGTTTAAATTTAATAATTTATTTTTAAAATAAATAAACGACTAAATATTCTGTGAATATTACAAACATCTACCTGTACTCTTAAATACTTTTTTTTTATATACTAGTATTATAGGAACAACAGAAATACCTACATCATTTGTGAAAATTTCTAGCTATCGTGGTTCATGAGATACAGCCTGGTGACAGATAGACGGATAGACAGATAGTAAAATTTTAGTAATAATTTTTACCCTTCGGGTACGGAACCCTACGAAATTTGATTCTTTATTTGTATTCGGTTAGTAGATTATCTAAAATAATTTTCTTAGCATTAATATTCTTGCAGGAATAAATGTCACAAGTTATGTTGCCTTAAAATAAAATAACTTTCGTAACTTGGTGACAGTGATTGTCTTTATAGTGGGTATTTTAGTACATACACTCTACAAAAAAGTAAAACTACATTTGAAAATAGAACGTTAGTACAGGCTGATGTTTCATCTTGAGTCTAACAAAAATAATTTCTCTTTGAAATGTTTGAAGTGAAAATTTGCGAAGTGGATCAGTTCGGATGAATCGCATACCCGTGAATCATATCGTTTATATAAGCTGGTTTATCGCAGAACAATGAGTTCTGGTACGAAAATAGATACCACTAATCGGGTTAATCCCACACACTACGATATAGAAATCAGTGCATATGGGATTAAATCTCTGGGATAGGATTGAAAGATGATAAAAGAAGAGTAACGCAAGAAATGATAGACAAATATCTATTTGCTTTTGAGATCGGTGCGGAAAACTAAATGAGATGATGATGATGATGATGATCACGGGATTAAATCTATGAACATAATATAGATGGAGTGTGTAAAAGATTATATTTATTAAGAAGATCTTATGTTTATATTACTAACTAGCTGTTGCCCACAGCTTCGCCCACGTTAACTTATATTTACAGCCGTACGCGGGTTGATGATGATTATTTTATAGCCTAAGTTACTCCTTATAACATCAGCTATCTTTCAGTGAAAGTCCCGTCAAAATCGGCCTAGCCGTTTCCAAGATTAGCCGGAACAAACAGACAGACAGACAGACTAAAATTGTAAAAAATGCTATTTTGGTATTTGTACCGTGTATACATCCATATGCATTTAGTAAAAAGTGATTATTTTAATATTACAAACAGACACTCCAATTTTATGTATCTGTATAGATGTATAGATAATTTTAAAGTAAGACCAGAAATTTAGCTTAATACAGAAGTGGAAGAAGCCTTTAGTTTGGGATTGACGTGATGTTACAAAAGGAGGAGGCAGCGCGAGGGCACTGGCGCCTCTTGCTGCAGGAGAGCGCGGCGGCAACAGGCGGTCGCACCGTCGTGAGGGACCTGTCCGCTGCCAATCGGGGGATCCGACGCGTGGAGTAGGGTCCGGGCTTTAAGGCACATTTATGTGTTCAGGGTGCCTTACGCGGAGAAGGAGGAGGGGTCACCCCCTGCTTCCAGAGGAGCCGGATGACACGCCGTCGAGGCCCCGTGGACGACAGCTCCCACACCTCCAGCCAGACGACAAGGAAAACACCGCTTCTTTTTATTGACTACACTTTTTGACGTATTTCAAGTGTATAAATTGCTACGAAATAAAGATATTTCGAATTGATTTGAGTCCGTGCAATGGCTGTTGTTCAGCAGTGGACGGATAGAGGCTGATGATGATGATGATGAATGGCTGTTTCAAGTAGGTGCTAGTATATGGCATATTTGAACTAAATCTCTGAAACTTTCACTGACAGAGCTGATATTATAAAGAGTAACTTGCTATAAAAATAATTACCATCAATCCGGACACGACAGTAAATCAAGTTAACGCGGACGAAGCTGTGGGCAACAGCTAGTTAATCAATAAAAACCATTATCATTAATTCTGTTGTTCCAAAATGTATGCCTTTAGTTAAGTAAATGTGAGTAAGCGGTATTGGATTCAAATTCATTAGCAGTTTGTACGCGTGCTCGTAAAACTACGTCCGTTAACCGTACTTAAACATAGGAAGTCCATGTTAAGGGCCGATTATGAGCCGAAATTTTACATAATTTGTATGAATAATGTATGCTCGAGGATCCGATAGGTATACTATACTAATTTCATTCTCCCACACATCCACAGCATTTTAACGCTTAATATAATTTTGTGACTACGACTGGCAAAACGATTTTTAGCAGCCTTTTAGGAATTTAAGCTGAATAAAACACAACCCGAAGAATTATATACAAACGATAAAAATATAAGAATATGGAATATTTTATCTCGATGAATAAAATTTCCTGAGCATTAGAAAGCTTAGAGATAAGTAAATATTGAAGAGTTCCATAAAAAGCTTTCGATAGCGGAAAAAATAATACTTTGTATCACAAGGACATATGAAATGGGTCAAAAGCGCTCGGGTCGAATGCGGATTCTTAAGAAAAAAAAAATCTTAAGCAAAACATAAAAGCTTACTCAAGAAAATCGTTTAGTATATTTTTATTAATTGTTATTTGGAAATGCTTCATAATATATCTTTGTAAGGGAATGGATATCTTTTACGTCTTCTATTCAAGTATGTTATATCAAGTCACTGTTTCTTTTATACTATTATAGCAATATACTTTAGCACAAATAGAAGAGAAAATACGCTGTTTTTAATGATTACGCGAATTTCACTTAACGTAATGAATTTTTTACGGATTACATCGCGGTTTATTATGACTACTATTTTATATATTTCCGACGTTTCGCTCAAGGGAAGGAGTTTTTATAATAGAAGAATATCTCACGAAGTATTTTTAAAGTCAAAACCCCCAAATAAATTATCAAAAACGCAGACTGCGTTATATAAAAAAAGTCCGCAAAATAAATAAAAGCGTGGTGTTTCTATATAAACAAAACAGTATGCGGCCATGCGTGGGTTTCCAGGTTATTAGTGTGCGCCTTGAAACGGAAGTATTTGAGAGTTAAGATATTTTTAACACTGCATAATTTATTTATAGATACATCTGTTTAGGCTAACCATGTTAGCTGTTTCTGTTTGGTTCGGCTTGTTTAATAATAGTGATCCTTAGGGAATACAAGCGTAACAAATTCCGTTTTTTTTACCAGTTTTTCACAGGCTTTATCGTGGTTTATTATGATTTTTACTTGCTCATCGATAACGACCAAGATCTGAGTCCTTGTAAGGTATCCGAAACATTGGAATGTAAAGAAGTTAATAAGATGTGATATCAGTAAAATATTTATGTTATAATATATTTCTTCATTCGCTACATACTTTAGTACCTTTCGTACTTTAGTATGTAGCGAATTAAGCAATGTGTTTTGCAAATTTTGCATATAGGTATTGTTTAATATATTGTGGTATTGGTCTTGTTGTTTGTTATAAGATACGGACTGATAATGAAAATAATGTATTTCTAAGATTTTTTTTTTTTTTTATAGAAGAGGGGGCAAACGGACAGTCGGTTCACCCGATGGTAAGTGAAGAGCGACATCCACAGACATCCGCTACACCAGTGGATTAGCAGGTACGTTGCCGGCCTTTCAGGTATGAGTATGCTCTTTTCTTGAAGGTCCCTAAGTCGTATCGGTTCGGAAACACCATAGGAGGCAGCTGATTCCATATACTTATAATATATAATAATATCAACCCTTATATGTCCCACTGCTGGGCACGGGTCTCCTCCTAAGGCGAGTAGGGATCCATAGTTCACCGATGCGCTGGCCTAGAGCGGGTTGGTGACACCACACCTTTTATAGGCATAATCTCATCAGGCATGCAGGTTTCCTCACGATGTTTCCTTCACCGGTAAGCAAGCGATGGTCTCATGTTCAGGTGCACGTAGAAATTTAGAAAAACCCATTGGATTTCTAGGCAACACAAGGGGAGGGGGGTCAGGATCTAACCCGCACCTCTCGCCTCACTCTAATCGTCCCACACAAGATATACATATTACAATTTACAAATAAAATATTTCTGATTTTTAAGCTTTTTATTTTATATATCAGAAGAGAGAAGTGTAATCTTATTCAAGTAAAATTACCTAAGTACGCCATTGTTCACTAGAAGCTAAATACTTTGTACGGTTTTTACCGGTGGGAGGGAAACGCTGTGCCGCGCTCCCGGCTGCATGGGTACCACCATCTTGCTTGTTTCTCCCGTGAAACAGCTTTGCTGTGTTTCGGAGAGAAGGGCAAGACAGGCAGTGTAATTACTGGCACCGAGACTTAACATCTTATGTCTCAGGATAGGCAACACATAGATGAGTTGCCTGGGCTCGTTCCAGGTAAACTAGTTTATGTTCATGGGCGACGTCGACCACTTACCATCAGGTGGCACGTTTGCCAGTTTGCCTATCCAACTAACATAAAAAAACGGGTTATAATTATTATTTCCATTATATAAGGAGTATATTATCAACCCTCAAATAACGATCTCAGAAACGTTCAAGTTGAGCTGACTTTTTGATGTTTAATTAAATACCTTAGCACAGCCTTAGCATGATATATTAAATTTGTTGCGAGTGAAAGAGACGGGGTAGTAGAGAAGGGTGGAAATAGGTAAAAGAAAGTACGTTAATTGAAAGAATATAGAGACTAGAGAATGAGAGACGGAGAAAGAGAAGGAGAGAAAAAGATAGAGTACGTCAAAGCTTATTTTTCGGTGGACTTATTATTTATTAACGAGGGTTATGAAATAAGGGGCATATATTTGAGATATTAATACATTCAGGATCCTTCAGTTAAATAAACTCGTATTATTTGGGATTGACTTATATTTGAATTATCACTTTTGGGATTCGAACCTACGAGTTACGACTATATATGCATATATCCGTTTGAATACGAAAAGGCAACGTAAATATGACCTTATTATTTGTGTCATAAAGATCTTTATGGTAAACGTGGTTATATATTGTCACCATAATATATATCCATTGTTCCGGTTTTAACCAGTGAAAGTGAAGCCAAACGATGATAATACGTAAGATTACTAGAAGCTAGCGGTAACATTATTTAGCTTTTTAGAGTAAATTAGAAGTACATTGCCTAGTATTGATGTTTATGTATATCCTAGCCAAATTTCCTCTGAAGTGTAGTTTAGGCACATGTTTAGGTGTGAAAGGTAAGACAAAAAAAGTATGTTGGGATAGTAATACCTACGCGTGACTGAAGTAAAACTTTATAAAAATCTGAATTAATTTTACTTAAAAAAATAAACACTACATGGTTGGTTCATAAGTAAATACTGTATTAAAAGATTACCTTTTTTTAAATACCACAAAGAGATTAGTGAAGTCTAAAAAGACCCCACAGTCGCTTACTGTGGGGTCTTTTTAGAGCGAGTCCTTACAAACATTTGAAACACTTCTATCATGATTGGATTTATAACTTTGACACGACAATCTAGATAGTAATTAGATCAAAGTCGATATTCGCTGTCCGATTTAGGCTGCAAATCCAATTGCCAGTATTACATTAGCTTTTGCAGAATTAGGACGAGGTACGTGTATTACGTGTCATATTGTTCCAGAATGTTACATGCATCTTGTGTGGTTTAGATTATTCTTGAGTGAAGTTAACTGAACAAATTAAATCGATTGATATTCAATGTTGTTCTAATAAAGTAGTTTATTTATTAACATCAATTGAATTTACCACCAAAATGACGATAAAAAAACGTAAACTATTCTTGAAAACTACCTTAAAATATTCTAGAGTAAAGTTTAATGCATAAATTACAATTTTTTTTTTCAATTTTGTCCTACAACCAAGTAGCTTATTGAATATGTGATGACAAAAAAATTAAACAGCCGGCCAGGTCCGAGATGGACTCGCGCACGAAGGGTTCCGTACCATTACATACATAAGACACATTAAAACACGTTTGTTTTATCGGCATCTCCCTTAAATATTTGCTTTATTTTAATTTAATTACTTATTTTTAAAGCAAATACTTACTGTGCAATAACTTAATATTTTGTAAATATTTCAATCGTTTACCTGTCGTTGTTATAAATATCGAGCTAAAACAGGCAAAAAACCACAGAACTATCATGGTTCATCAGATACAGCCTGACAGACGAACGGACAGCGGAGTCTTAGTAATAAAGTCCTTTGGGTACGAAACCCTAAAAAAGTAAACATTCTTCAATATTTGTAGGTTTATAAAATTTTATTATATTAAAATGGAATAATCTTAACTACCATGTCTCATGAGGCCAAACAATTTTGAGTCGGAAGTAGTCTACAATAGGTACTTTATGCTATCCCCACCATGGTTCAGGCCTTGTCGTGGCGGTGGCGCTTAGTAACCTGCATCTTGCCGCTGCATCTTGGGCGAAGCGAATTGGGCCAAGGGGTGAGGATGGGAACCTCACCCCATTGTACTGGCCCGACGTTGGGTGGCGTCGGTCCCTTGCGGGACTGACTAGCCGTCGAGGTGCCCTGTTTGTTTACTAGATCCGGGGCACCTCACCAAAGGCACTGGTGGCACTCGCCGGGTTTTAGTGGGTAGAGCTGCGTCCACTTACCAGCTGTCGGGCGCAACGAGTCCCACATTCCCGCGTGGGGAGACCCACTCCCTCGCGGGATGCCTCAGAGCATTTCCCGGCGTTAAAGAAAAAAAAAATATAAAAAAAGGTACTTTATGCTATGTTCATACTCGCGCACACGTTCGCAGGAGACGATGGCACTAGCGTAAAATGAGCGTAGATTTGTAAACTTTGGTCGTGCTCGTGATGTGAGTAAAGCAAGCCAAGCAAGAAATCAAATTCATTAATGAAAAACTGATATAATTCTTGTGTCCCCTGAAGTAGGCAAAAACCACGTTTCACTGGCCGGATTGTTAAATTATCCTTCATATGACTCTTAAAATGTAGGATGAAGGTCCGCTCAGAATACTCAGACTCACTCACTTAGAAACTTAACAATGAAATGTGTTATCAGCACGCATTATATTCGCCTACTTTATTGACTACATAGACAGATATACACCTCAGGTGCTTTAAAAAATAGAACATCATGCGTTTGCTGCTTGTGGCACTTATGTCAGGTATCAGTATGTTTGAACTAACTAAAGGTTCGGAAGTGTAAGCAGCACAAGCATCTCAACGAAAAAGATTACGAGAGTGTAAATGCGCCATTAAAGTGCTGTTGTATATCAAGACGTTAATAACAAAATGTCTGTTTATACTTGGTTTCTACTTCGTCGCTCTGCAATAAGACTTCGTGTTTCGAGACATAATTTTCCATTCATATAAGTCTTGAATAATGATGTGATTGTTAAAATCCTCCTTTATTTTTTATGCCAAGTACACCACAAGGGAAGAAAAGATAAATAGAAAATGGTATCTTACGTGAGTTACCCTCATATTTCACCAGATCTAAGAGGGAGGCTTCCAAAAGGAAAATACCTTATGTTATTAATGAACCTTACCTTGCGTGTTTCGTGATGGACTTTTCTCAGCGAACGAGCCTTATGTTCAGCCTTAAGTTTATTTGTTACTCATTGCTGTTGAGTGTTTGCACGTAGCACTGGATAAGGTCAATTTTCATCCTTTTTTTTCTTTAACGCCGGGAAATGCTCTGAGGCAACCCGCGGGGGAGTGGGTCTCCCCCGTCGGGACTTCCTGCGCCAGAAGGCTGGTAAGTAGATGCAGCTCTACCCACTAAAACCCGGCGAGTGCCGCCAATGCTGCCTTTGGTGAGGAGCGCCGGATCTAAAAAGCAAACAGGGCACCTCGACGGCTAGTCAGTCCCTCAGGGGACCGACGCCACCTCCACCGAGGGGTTGTCCCGCACCATAGAACAACCCCAACAACAAAGACTCCCAACGTCGGGACAGTACAATGGGGTGAGGTTCCCATCCTCGCCCCTTGCCCCCTGCTCTTTTGCCCCCTCTTCTTATAGAGGGATACAAAGAGCCCCTTGGCTGAATTAGCTTCGCCCAAGGTGCTGGGCACACCCTAGGCTACTGAGCCCCACCGCCACGACAAGGCCTGAACCATGGTGGGGGTCACTTTTCATCCTGGTAATAGTTTTCTTAGCATTTTTCGATCTTTTATTTCATTGTATCACTTCGCCAAGTTCTAACAATAATCACGAATGTAAAAATGGTTGGTTGGCCACATATGGAAAGACGGAGGGGTCGGTCGGACTCCAAATAGATGGGACGACGATCTCTATGTGGTGGCCCGTCCTAGTTGTAAGCGAGCAGGGGATCGACAGGGCCTTAAAGGAGGTCAATATCCAGTAATGGACGTAAAAAGGTTGATGATGATGGTTTGTATCAATCGATTAAAATTGCTCTTAAGCCGCCTCAATACAAGTGTACAGAACAAAGGGTAGCAGTTCAAAGTGGAGCTATGCTCTTGACTTGAATGTAACGGTATGTATTGATGCTTTGACATCCTGATTGCTTCGATCTCCATCTATGTATATTGGTAGTTAGTTATTGTGAATATATTGCTATTTGCTACTATAATAAATTGAAATTCGGACCAAATTGTGTATAATGTTACTACTGTGACTAATTATATATTTCTCGTATGTATGAGTTTTTCAGAAGCCTTACCGCCAAATACTCAAACGAATCTCAAATTTAAGACGTACTTAAACTCATGTTGTTCCTCTTTTTTCTTTGAATCTGACACGTAATAGCATGAGTTTAAGTACGTCTTAAATTTGAGATTCGTTTGAGAGTATTTGGGTCTCAGTTACACAGGTTAAATGGGATCAATATGATCGTTTATATTGCCTTTCTGAATTTAGTTGAAAAAAAGGCTGGGTGGAAAATATAATACATAAAATTTTATTTATTACTTTGGGACTTTTATCCCAAAGATAGTCTTCGATTTAGAATACACCAATTTCTTGTAGCCGCCGTGAGTTTAAAATCTTAGCTTTGAAAATAAAATAAAATTGTATGGACAAATCTCTATTCGCAACTATTTAACCAATAATACCGCAAAAAAACCTTGACTTCAATATCGTACTCGTGATAAACGAAGGCGAAAAAAATATCACACAAAAATATCACACAAAAAAACCACAACGAACATAAAACTAATAAAGAACCATATTACTATTCAAAGGCTAACAGTTTTCCACGTTTAAAAACCATCAATTTATTCGGAAACCTTTTCGCTAAAAGCTAAAAAACGTATTTGCGTTGAAAATTGTTTGTTCGGAAACGTGGTGTGTAGCCCTAGGCCTCTATTTTTTACACATTGATCTGTCAATTGGCCAGACTATTAAACAAGATTGGGCTAAAAATGCATCATCATCACCGATTATAATTATTTCGGGCTGTCTTTAAAGTCCTTGGCTTTTTCTCTCGTCTTATTATGAATATCTTTAACAGTTATTAGTAGCAGTAATTACTTTTATTTATGTAACTTTCGATACACTTTACACATTTTTATATATTTATAAAGTTTTTCATTTTCAATTTCTCGTCAAATAAAATTTATTTTAAAATACATCGCAAATCATAATTCTACACTCAATACATTCGTTTGTCTTTAAATTTAGCAAAACATACTGATTAGGGATTGAAAAGTTCATCATACACCTACAATAGAGTCTGTCGCAGATCTACAGATAAATAAAATTGGAGTCGCTGTTTGTAATATTAAAATAACAGCTTCTCATTAAATGCATATTGATGTAAACACGGTACATAATTATGTATATCAAAATAGCATTTTTTATATTTTTTGTCTGTCTGTCTGTTTGTTCCAGCTAATCTCTTAAATGGCTGGGCCGATTTTGACGGGACTTTCAGTGGCAGATATCTGATGTTATAAAGAATAACTTAGGCTACAAAAAGAATCATCACCAATCGGGATACGGCTGTTAATCTATGTTAACGCGGACGAAGCTGCGGGCAACAGCTAGTCAACAGATATTTCCATCTAAGTTATATTAGTCTCTTAAATTCAGTTAAGTGAACTATAAAGTGTCTCTTTGATGTTTCAATTTCCACGACTCCCAGCTTCGATGACCGGTATCTAAGTAATCAATTAGATCACTCCAATGATTTAACTTTGAGCTTCGTTAAGCAATATTCATATAATTTCATGAATGCACTAAGTTGTATAAAGTCTAGGAGTCAAAGTTGAGGAAAGTTGCGACGAGCGTGTTCAGTTAGAGCATCTAATATACTCAATTTAATAATTACTATATGTAAGCTTTTCCTTGATGTTTGCTATTTACATTTTAACTTTCCTCATAATCTTCATTATCAACCTTTTCCGTTCATGCTGGATGCATCTTTAAATGAACGTCAAGACGGCGTAAATGTCACACACAACTAGAACCGACCACTGTACGGAGATCATCGTCCTTTCTAGTTGAAGAGTGGTCTCAACTCCAGAACTTTTATCATCATCATCATCATCATCATGATCCTCTATCCATCCACTACTGAACACACACCTCCTTCAATGAACGCCAATACTGCCGATCGTTCGCCACTCGCATCTAACACGGTACTTTATTACCCCATTATAATTAATGATATCTAATAATAATAAGATTTAGATAGATAATAGAGAATTAGAAGCGACTATATTGAAGCCAAATTTACCATTTTCGTTCGTTCGTATTGCAAACTTTCCTCAGTATGACCAAATATACAACAGCGTCATCAATGGCTTTAGATTTTGTAATTAACTGATTATTCCAGTAACCAGTTCCATACTGGTTCATAAACCACAACACTAAAATGTTGTTTAGTGGAACAGAATGACTACAAAATGAAACATTTGATTGATTGAGTGTCATTACTCACAGAAACTGTACTGAGCGCGAAGGTTTTTAAATAATCGTTATCCGAAATACCGTAGATTGGTAACAAGATCGTCGCATCTTTCGAGGGAGGCGACGTTGAGTACAGACTGTACTTTAATGCTAACTAATGTCTATGTTGACTAAAACATCTTAAGACGCATAGGTACAAGATGCAAAATTTGCTAATCGAAATCCGAAACTTGTACGACGTAGCTTTTTTTCTTGATCGTTCCCTCATTGCTGAGCAGCGTGACTCCTCTTTATCTCGTCTGTCAGCTGTCGCCATCGGTTCCGCTCCGTCGCTTGATGTAGTGCAGCGCTGACCGTCAATCCAAGTTGTTCAGGAACCTGGTCTGACCATCGTGTGGGATTTCGGCCACGAGGTCTTTTGCCCTCAATCTTTCCCGTCACCATTACTCTCTCCAGATTGTCCGTACCTCTACGCCCCACATGACCGAAGTATCGCATTATCCGTTGTAAGCAGACAGATGACAAGCGGTATGCCTTCTTGAACTTAGCTTTAGGTACACAAAATTCGAAGATATAACGTAAAGATAATATAATCGATAAGAACTAAAAAGTAAGATCCGGCTGCCAGTATATTCTTTGGCGTAACAAAGCTCTTGTATATATAACAGGCACTTGGCTAGCTCACGAAGTCTAATGTAACTTTCACCTGGAGCTTTTGTTTTGAGATAAACTTTCGTTATGCAATTGTGCATATATCACGTAAGCCATTAATAAAAGCTTACAAGCAAACACGCACCATATCCTATATAAATAAGACTATGTATTATGATTTGTGTTTTGTGTATTATGCCTTGTGTATTGTGTATTATGACTTGTGTTTTGTGTATTATGCCTTGTTAAATTTGTGTAAAATATTACTATCTGGTATTTAAAATCATGTGTGCGATACAATGTAACATAGAACGATTAGATCCAAAGTTAGATTTGGAGTCATACATGATTATTGATGATGCGAGTAGCAAGGGATCGGCCGTCTTGGCGTTCATTGAGAGGCCTATGTTCAGCAGTGGACGGATAGAGGCTGATGATGATGATGATGATGACATGATTATTTATGTTATGACAAGGACCAATTTAAATTTAAATTTAAATAGGGAGAAGTCAGATCGGATTGATTGGATGCGTCGATGATTATGATCGCCTTCTTGGCGTTCGTTGGGTTTTGTGCAGCAATGGACTAATACTATATGTTCAGTTCGGTAATTGGGGGAAAGTTTGGAAGCGAAAGTTTCAACTTCTGTGTTGGCTAGATGAGCTCTGACTGGATGGTCAACAATAAAAATATTAGCACTCAAAGAACACAGATTGACCATGATAAAACAAGAACACAAGTGATCTGCGGATTTATCGTGATCGCGTTCTTAATTAATGGGGAGGAGAATAAAAATGAGTAAATACGGTTTAGCTTTGCTCGGACGAGCTATAAAAAGCTAATTGGCTAATAAAATGGCATCGGATTATATTATATTACAGCTGACTCTGGGGATGCCTTTCTAGCTTAGAAATTGTTCTTGGAAAAATTGCCAGAGAATATTGAATTGATTGCTTTGGCGTGAAAGTATTGAATGAAAATGAATATTATGCTTATATTTGTGAATTGATTATAATTATTTAAAGTGACCCTAGTGTGGTTCTTAAATTTTTTCAAAGTTATTTCAATAGTTTTGTGTCGTTGACTAACAAACATATCTGTCGTTTTTATAACATTCATCTATACTCATAACATAAAGAGATAATTCTTGTATTTGGATGTTTTGAATGCCTTTGAAATTATTTATCCGGTTGAAAAAAATCTTTTAAATAATACTAAATTTAAGTTATAGATGACCAGAAATATATAAACCCTGCGTGGTATCGCCACCGTATCTTTTTTACATCTTTATACATAGTATCGTCCATACAGAAATTAGTTTCGAAATTTTCCGTAATATGGCGAGGTTTTTTATTTTTCTGGTCAGATTATAATTAAAATACACTGTCATAATAATGTCACTATTGTCGTTTGTTGTAAGTAAAATCATAAAGTTAATCAGGAGACACGTTAGTGTCTAGCGCCAAGTATACGTCCAACATATTTTGGCGTGAGACACTGTGTATATAATATATTCTCGAAACATATGTCAACATATATACCTTTCCGCTAGGTATATTAACTTTATGAAGTAAAATAGTAGTTTGACAGTTATCACTCTAAGCCATGTCCACTTGTTTACTATTTCTTTTCTTTTTAGATTCTATAATTTAATTTTCTAAGCTAGAATTTAAAAAGATTTCTTATCCTTTTAATTAGCTGTAGTGTAAAAGGATTCTTAAGAGCTTTTCACCGAGATTGAACTTGGTGACTTTTGAGCTTAGCCTTCCACTAATGTTTATTATGTCTAGATTGCTAGTTAGGAGCGTCCTTTACTTTAAATTTAATCAGGAATTTAATATTAAGGTGCAATATATTTTATAGCTCAAAGGAATCTGAAATTTATTGGATATATATATAGATTTATAGACTATTGTATCAATTTTTAGGAGAATATAGGGAAAACTGTTTTACTATGAATTAATGATTATTTTTTTTACTTAAATAAACCATAAAATTAGTAGATGATTTTTTATTATTCAATATTATTGATGCGATATTCATTTTTCAATATTCTTGATTATCAGGCTGTATCTATTTACATTTAGAAAGAATAGCTAACTACGAAACACATTTTGTATATGACCATTATATTATTATATCCTTTATATTATTTAACTATACTTTCAAATAAACGTAATTAATCTCAATTATGATCAGAATAGATTTAATTGAAGTAATTTGTAAGCTGTCCGCGTCGTGTCAAGTGAAAGTCATTGATTATATAGTTATTATACGAACTGGTCATTTCGCGCGACTTTTTTGACGAAAAAAACATACAGTAGAATTGGTAACCTCCCCCTTTTATACCTCCTCATATCAATTAATTAATAAGCTCATATTTAACATTTGTATTTAGGCAAAGGTGTGTACAGCAGAAAAGGTTTGATGATGATGTATTAGTGCAATTACCGGTCCTACCCTATGATATAAACCAAAAGTATTTCATATGTTGCAGATAAACGTTTTTTTATATCATAGGGCCAAGGAGCAGTTGGAGCCTTAGGTGACTACCGATGCCCATAAACATCCGCACAAGAGGTTATGCAGATGCGTTGCTCTCCTTTACCCCATCCCCATCCATGGGCCACCGGAAACTCACAAACCGCACGAAACGCGACAGTACAGTTGTCACTTGACGCCGGTGTTATGTGAGTGAGAGGTACCACCCCGGTCGTGCTGGCCCAAGTCGGCTGCATAGCATGGCACTACCTTTTACAACCACCATAGTGTCTTAAGATTCAGAATCTTAAGACGACTTTGACACTTTTGTCTCTACTCATGCTACCTCTGTGTTTGCAAATACGATCCACTAGGTAGTCTCAAAAATCCTAACGATCGATAATTCTTTTTGATCGATCTCAAAATCCAGGGTGCTATAAGACGTGATAAAATCGGACTTTTAAAGATTACAGCGAAATGTTTCAGACAGTTGCCGTGCTTTTGAACGTTTTGTGATAAATTATCCACGAACAAGCTGTTGCCCGGGACTTATGTTGTTAGGGTTTCGTGAAATTAAAATATACAGAACCCTTATAGGATGTCTTTGTTGTTCGTCTGTTTGTGAATACAAAACCTAAGGGTACTTCTTATTGACATAGAAGCATGGAATTTGGTAAGAAGCTAGGTTTCACAACATAGTTAAAGGAAATAATCTGAAAACCAAAGAAAAAAATTGTTATATTACGTAAAAACACTTTTTATGTAATACTAGCCATCCGTCCCGGCTTCGCACGGGTAAACATTTTATAGTTTCTCGCTGATAATGTAGCTTTCTATAGGTGACATAATTAAAAATTTAAAGCCTACTCAATGCAAACAAACAAACAATTAAATATTTTTTCTTTATAATAAGCGAAGCGAAGAGTGCTCTACTCTCTACTCGTCAAAAAAGCACATACAATATTATAATGGTGTTTTTTTCAACTCAATAAATATGAACGTTCAAATCACTGTCATTTAATTATATATATTATATATACATATTGCCCTTGGTCACGCCATCACGCGTGAACGGCTGGACCGATTTCGCTAATTCTATTTTTGTTGTGTTTGTTATTGTCAGGAGAAGGTTCTTATGAAAAAAAAAACTTGCTATGCAACTGAAAGAGGCAGTGCCATGCTGCATTGCAGCCGTATTGGGCCGGCACGACCGAGGTGATACCTCTCACTCGCATAACACTGGCGTCAAATGACAGCTATGTTGTCGCGGTTTTGACCGGTTTGTGAGTAACCGGTGGCCCATAGGGAAAAGGAGAGCAACGCATTTGGATAAATTTTGTGCGGATGTATGGGCGTCGGTAGTCACCATAAGGCTCCGACTGCTCGGTTGCCTCCTTGTGACGTAATAAAAATAAAAAAAACAAGTCTCACGCGCGTATAATTGCGAGTTGCTCTCGCAGTCACTAAGTCAAACCAAGCATTAAACGGATTAGGCTGATGATGATGATCAACTCCGAAATTCCACTTGTCATCTCTCGTAGTCTACCAGTCGAACGATGGCAGGATGTCCATCCGCTACACAATATTTTTAGTTAATACAAACAGGGTTTAAATATTAGTACAGATAAGCGAATTGGCTGACCTACTGATAAGAGGCCAAGGTCGCCTAATAGCTATATCAAGTTCGAAATTTGAATGGCTTTGGAATAGAGGGCTAGTCAACATGATTCCGATCAAAGTCCAAAGATGATAGACTGAGCCTTTGTCTTCTGCCTGTTTTTACATTATCGTTCGTTCGATTCTGCTATACAAAACACAAGAGTTGTTTGGCAGCAAAATTAAGAAGAAAGCTATATTTAGTATCATCTTTAGTTTTTTTTATAGCATAGGTAGGTAAACGAGCAGTCGAAGCTTTAGACTACCGACGCCCATACACAACCGCACAACCAGAGATAATGTAAACGTGTTGCCCTCCTTTTCCCTATCTCCCAATGGGCCACCGGAAAATCACAATCTGCATGAAATGCGACAGCATAGTTGACATTGACGCCGGTGTTGTGTGAGCGAGAGGTACCACCCCGGTCGTGCCGGTCCAAGTCGGCTGCATAGCAGCATGGCACTACCTCTTACCAGGCTTTTAAATTCTTATATAAATAGAGATGTTTCTACATTATAGATATTCAACATCTAGCTCACGTCGTGTGACGGCTCATTTTTATTTATTACTAGGTGTTGCTCGCAGCTTTTTCCGCGTTAACTCACATTTACAACCTTATAACATCATCTATCTGCCAGTGAACAGATAAAAATAAATATATATATATATATATATATATATATATATATATATATATATATGTAAAGATAAGATGAGTGATTGCTCTTCTCTCCGAAACAAATCAAAGCTGGTTCACGGGAGCAACAAGCAAGAAGGTGGAACCAATGCAGCCGGGATCGCGGTACAGCGCACCCCTCCCACCGTTAAGCGCATCCCTTCCACCATGTATGGATATGATTTACCATGGATATAATATTATACTCTACTCTCTCTTATCAAAATCTATGTGTGAAGGTATTGACGGACGGAGAAATCTTATTACCTAAATATTTCATCTGCATCATAAAATCTAAGTTGGTCTATATTGATATTGTAAATGAAAGTCATTTCATTGAACCAAGTATCATTAGCAATCGTAATGGCCCACTGATGGATACGTCCCTCTCGATAAACGTCTAACGATGAACATCTGGCAAAGTGCCAGAAAAATAGGGTCGTTTAATAATGCCGAATGATCAGGGGTGTTGGTAATCGTACATCGATCGTGAAGGTGTAATCTGTATTTGATTCGCAACTAGTTGTTGTAGGTACTAGGTAGGTACTATGCGTTATTTTTTCCGTGAAGCAGCTTTGGTGTTTCAGAAAGAATGGCAGACAACTAACATATCTATATACCATACAAATAAATAAAATTTAAGTGTCTGTTTGTAATTTAAAATTAAAAGGTTTTCAGTAATTGCATATGAAATTATACAATCCTCTAATGCAGTTAAATAAGTCATTTACTTGTTTAAGGCTTTCTCTGTCTATTCTATCCATTATGAAGTTTGGTAGACCGGTGGCAATCAAATAAATCAGGGTTTGTGTATCTAATGATTTGTTTATTTCTAATAACAGCCTCTCTTTTTTTAAAGCATATTCTAATATTGATCCTTGTATATATTTAAAATTCATAGCGTACCTGACTGTTGACCAGCCTTTATCAGCAAATGTTTCACTTAAACTTTTCTTCCATACAGACCAATCTGAATCTATAGTATGTTTGATACACATTGAGGTGTACCAATCTATACAAGTATCTTCCAATAGTAATCTTTGAATTTCTACTTTTTGTAAATCTGTATCTATTTGTAAACGTGCACATTCACTCTCAAAAGTATTCAACCATTGTTTATCATTTGTTGTATTTCTTGAAAAATTTTCTATTGAGAGTTCTGCTACCAATCTCGTCTTATTTTCTGTTTTTTTTTAACAATGTTGGCTCTGTTGCTGACGACTCCTGACTTTGTTCTAATTTTTCAAGTAAAAACCCATCAAATTGTAAGTTGTCATCATCTAAATATATTGATTTCATTTCCTTGGTTAATGTTATCCAAACCTGTCTCTTATCGTGCCTTTTCTGAAGAGATTTTTTTATTTTGTCAAATATTTCATGTTTTAGTATTTCCTTGTGTAAATGCACCGATTGATACTCTCCAGGCACAACAAAAGTTTGGTTTTGTGTATCCGTAATGGAGGTTATGGCATTAATATTTGTCTTATTATCATCCGGTTTGGCTTTTATAACAAATTCAAATCTTAATTTCTCCATTCTTATAGTATTTTTTTTTTCACATGTACATATATAAATTGTCGATTTATAAGATCAGGCGTTATTGTGTTTAGAAGCATAACACAATGTGATTCAACTAAAACAGAGAATCGACAATAAAATGCTCATGCTTCACTTCTTACTTTAAAACTATAACCATCTTTTGCATTCTCTACACTGGTAGCCATATGCCTCAACTGACATACACTCAAACGTCAATATGTCAGTATCAACACAAAGGTTACATATATAAAATATATATATCTTTATATATAACATTCTTCTGTGCGTGTGTATGTCACTGAACTCTTCCTAAGCGGCTGGACCGATCTTGATAATTTTTTTTGTGTGTGTTCGAGAATGGTTTAGATTCACACAAAAAAAATTGTACAGGACAACGTCTGTCGGGACCACTAGTCTTAATATATATATTTCTTGTGTGCGTGTGTATGTCACTGAACTCCTCCTAGACGGCTGGACCGATTTTGATGAAATTTTTTGTGTGAGTTCAAGGGGATTCGAGGATGGTTTAGATTCACAAAAAAAATTGTACAGGACAACGTCTGTCGGTGCCACTAGTATCTCATAATATGCAGCACATAAATGAGTTGCCTGGGCTAGTTCCAGATAAACTAGATTATGTTCATAAGCAACGTCGATCTTACCTCCAGGTCTGCCAGTCTGCCTATCCAACTAACATAAAAAATGGTAATATACAGCCTTTAAGAAAAATCTTCATTCCTTCACGCAGAGGTTTACCAATGACAGTAAAAGTATCGAACAAATTAAGAAGAGACCGTTAAACATATTAAACAGTTAATTGCGAGCGCAGGCATGTAGCATGTACATGCACATACATGCTCCATGCTACATGCCTGTTTGTACACGCCTGCGCGTCACGCAGCGGAGGTAGAGGCACATGACGTCGCATATTTTAATGCCACCAAAGCCGCCGGTAATGCGTGTGCAACATACAAATGCGACGTTCGTCAGACGGGATGCGTTTTTCGTGAAAGTGTGTGTTATATTATCGATGTTCATATGGTTAGATATTAAAATTGTAAGGTTTTATTATAGATCTCACTGATGTCTAAGACAAATTAAATAAGAGTCTGTAAGATATATTAGATTTCCAATCCTCTTTATAAAGATAATAAACGTAAACCAATAATGATAGGTTGTTTGAATAAGGAAACCAATATCTCCATTTTTCTATGATTATTAGAAGCCCAAACCTCTCTATTAGTTCTCATATAAAGGGAAAAGAAGTTACCATTAACAGTTGAAAACATCTTTTATAGAAATAGATATTTTTTTATTAATTTATACACAAATATTCAATTTCATATAGATGTTTTGCCACGTCCTTTGTAATAAATGTAAAGAAAAAGATATTAATAGTGTTTAAATGAAACAATTTTACGGATTTTATCGCGGTAAAATTGTTTCATTTATAATGAGTGAAATTCGCGTAAACATTAGAAAACAATAGTGTTTAATTTAAAATATCATTATTTTTCTTTCATCAAACATTAAATGCATATAATTCATCAAAAGTAACAAATTAAGAAAGTGTTCAAGATCGTGTGTGATATACATAAATTAGTTCAAGAAACTGGATTACAAATAAGATTAATAAAAATGGCCATAAACATACCACACCGAGTCTGAGTGGACGCATCACACACGGTGATAAAACCCACGCGCTTTCATAAATAATAGTGATAACAAAATACGAACAATAACGGGACATCTAGAAACTTTATATTTACGACATGAAATGTTATGTTCGCGTGATTTAACTTGACCGGACTGAAGTTAGCTAAAGTGACAATGCCTCGTCCTCGATACCTAGCCGATGGAACTTCCGAGAGCACTTACGACGCCTAGTCCCGAGGCTGTTCGGAAGTGCAAGAGCGCTTATTCGTCTCCTCCCCAACGTGGGAGGACCGAGCGTTGGTTGCCGCCGCCTATATGCGGGCGTCTTGCAGTCCATGGGGTTGTACGGCGCACCGGTGTGGGCACACACACAGGGCAGCCGCCCTGACGTTGGAGAACGTGGCCATGTTGCGACGTCCGCTACGGGTCATGGCCATTAGGGCCGTCCGTGCGTACCGTACTACCTCGTATGAGGCTGCGTGCGTACTGACGGGCTCAGCGCCGTGGGACCTTGTCGCAAGGGCCCTGGCACAGACGTGGAGGAGACGACGAGGAGAGGAGGTGGAGGAAGAGGTCGAAGGAGAGACCTGGTGGAGTCGCCTAAAAAGGCAGATACTCCACAAGTGGGGAGAGCGGCTAAGAGAGCCAAGTGCGGGACACCGCACGGTGTTGGCCGTCGGCCCAATCCTGGAGCAGTGGGTTGACCGACGGCATGTCGCAATCACCTTCCACCTTGCGCAGATCCTGACGGGGCACGGATGCTTCGGAAGGTACTTGTTCAAGGTGGCAAGCTCGGACAACTCGCCAGGGCGTCATCACTGTAGCAGTGACGAGGACACTGCTGACCCCACACCCTGGCGGAGTACCCTGCGTGGGCGTCCTAAAGAGCAGACCTCGTCGCTGAGGTCGGCGTCGACCTTACACTCCCTGCGGTCATCCTCGCGATGATTGCCAGTGAGAGTGCATGGGAGGCGGTTCCTTCTGCAAGGTCGTGATGCCGCAGAAGGAGGAGTCGGAGCGGGAGAGGGAGCGCACTGGCGCCCCTTCTCGCAGAAGAGCGCGGCAGTGACAGTGGCACCGCCATGAGAGACCTGTGCGCAGCCGATCGGGGGATCCGCCGCGCGCGCGTAAGGTCCAGGCTATAAGGCACCCTTAAGTGTTCAGGGTGCCTTAAGCGGAGTAGGAGGAGGGAACGCTATCCCCTGCCTCCTGAGGAGAGTGCCTCCAGGCACATCGTCGCCATGGGTAATAGGTAAAAGGACTCTCAAAATTGGATCAGTGACGCCAGAGATTATCACAAACCTTACAAACTCACAAACTTAACCTCTTTATAAGTAATATCAGTATAGATAATATGAGTATGCAAACCGATGCACGTGTGAAACGACAAACCGGAATACCACTAAATGTACTATTCATCATTTATCCACTGCTGAACATAGGTCTTCCTCAATGAGCACCAAGACGGCCGACCCTTAATCCTTTGCCACTCACATCCAACACATTCTTCTTCCCACCTGGTTAATGGCCGACCAACACTTCGCCTACCTAAACGTGGCCTCCACTCTTGATACATATAGGCCCTCTATTCTCCTGTGTGTGTGACCAGACCACCGCCACTTCAACGAGCTTATTCTTTGCGTGTTATGGGTAACCTTAGTTATCTGGGGGATGTCTTCGTTTCGAATCCTATCTGTCAAAGACCCAGTATAGAATGTTATGCTATGTCTATTTTTCATGGATTCTGTTGAATACACATTATTGGTGCTGCTACACTGTTATAAAAATATGTTTACTAACGTTTGTACACATTTTTAAGCACGTTGTAACAACCATTTTCCTATTCGTAATTGTTACAAAATGTAAAATGTTTACAAACGTTGGTGAACATTTTATAACAGCTGTCTGGCAGCACCATTAGTTTTACTAATGGTGCTGCCAGACTGCTACATTTTATTATCATGTTTCCCGCAATGTCAGGTATGTAAATTCGCTACCAAAAGTACCGACAGTTACCAATGAAATTCATTTAAAAGTTGCTTTTAGAGTAATATTTATTTACTAGTGCGAGCAGCATAATATATTTCTATCTATACTAATATTATAAAGCTGAAGAGTTTGTTTGTTTGTTTGAACGCGCTAATCTCAGGAACTACTAGTCCGATTTGAAAAATTATTTCAGTGTTAGACAGCCCGTTTATCGAGGAAGGCTATATAACATCACGCTGTGACATATAGGGGTTGAGAAACGCGGGCGAAGCTGCAGGCAACAGCTAGTCTATAATAAAATGAGTACTAGATCCTAGTAACCGTAACTTTATCAAATGAGTCTTGAAGCGACAATGGGAAAGAATGAATAAGCTTGATCTATTACTATATCATAGTGCACGGTTACAAAGAAAACCGCGGTGACTATTTCAACCAGTAAGATTAATATGAATGTGAAGATAGGGCTCGGTTATAATCACAATCAACGAGGAGATATTTTTCTCATCCTTCTTTTTCCAGGGTTCCAAAAACTTAGCCTCTGGTCACAAAAAAAATGATCTTTATTTTAAATAAGGAATTAAATATATTTAAACACTACATTATAAACATTTTATGAATAATGCTTCGTAGTTGGAAATAAATGTACATAATACTTGCTCATTTTATTAATGACGAATTATACAAATGTATTCAAAAATTAATTAAACGTTAAGGAGTGTATACATAGATCTAAAAATATTCAGAATTATTTAAACCTAGTTTCTTTTCAATCAACATCATATTCATTTTGACGATTTTAGTTTCCAGGAGATATTTTTCTCAGATCTAAGTGCAATATAATTTCGTACAGGTTTTACTTATTGCACCCAAAGCATTTTGAAAATATTCTTATTAAAAAAATGACAACCGCAATAAACAAGTAAAGTAGGTCAAAATGAAAACTCAAGGAA
Organism: Helleia helle; assembly: GCA_963853865.1. Taxonomy (NCBI): domain Eukaryota; kingdom Metazoa; phylum Arthropoda; class Insecta; order Lepidoptera; family Lycaenidae; genus Helleia; species Helleia helle. Next base: position 18,541,831 of record OY971420.1, read on the forward strand.
AATTATAATAAAACTCCTACAATTAATTTTACTTAAGAATTTAAATATACAAAATGTACGTCTCATAATAAAATTTAGTTAAGAATAACTTAAAAAATGATGATTATCCCCCGACGCAAGATGTAATAGTGGGTAATTAATTAATAAAGGGGGAAAAAAAACACTGCAGCTCTTAAATGAGTGAACCAACTTGGATGTGATTTTTTTATCTGAAAGCTGATTTTCTAGCGGCAGTTCTTAGACGTTTTATCAAAATCAGTTCAACCCATAGAAATCTAAATAATATTAACTTATTATTTATATTTCTATGGTTTAGCCGTTTCAAGTTCATTAGCTCGTTTGTTGCGCGGGTTTTTTTAAGTATAAACTTTAAGTTACATTATTAAAGTAGAAAACGTTATCATTCCTCAGTATTTAAAAGGCCGTCAAAAAGGTACAGAAAACGAGAAAGAAATTAATAAGTGGGTTTTTAATTAGAGCGAATTCTCGACGTAACAAGACTGTCGGCTTGGAAAATAAAAGACGCCTCAAAGTTCAAACAGATACGATGTTTGGCTTCTTTGTAATGTAACCATGTTTTTCGCCTAAATATCTCAAAGGTAATTAGCGCTGTTTTTTTACGTTACGTAAATTATACTACGTTCTTCATCATAATCATCAGCCTCTATCCATGCTGTACATAATGAAAACGCCAAGACGGCCGATTCCTTGCCATTCGCATACAAAACGGACCGATCACCGCACGAAGATGATTAATAGCCGACCAACACTTCGTCTACTTAAACGTGGCCTTCATGGAGCGTGCTATGCTGAGTATTTCTTTGGCAGATAGGATTAGAAACGAAGACATCCGCTAGAGAACTGAAACTACCGATATCACGCGAAAAATAATTAATAACCTAGTTGATGTGGCAGTGGGCTGGTCACACACTCAGGAGAACGGATGGCCGATGGGTCAATAAGGTGTGGAAGCTACGTTTAGGTAGACAAAGTGTTGGTCGAACATTAGGCAGCTGTAACCATGCCGTGTTGGATGCGAGTGGCGAAGGATCGGTCGTCTTGGCGTTCATTGAAGGAGGCCTATGTTCCCCCACCATGGTTCAGGCCTTGTCGTGGCGGTGGGGCTCAGTAACCTAGAGTGAGCGGTGCACCTTGGGCGAACCTAATTGGGCCGAGGGGGCTCTTTGTACCCCTCTTATAAGAAGAGGGGACAGAAGAGTAGGGGGGCAAGGGGTGAGGATGGGAACCTCACCCCATTGTACTGTCCCGATGTTGGGAGGGGTTGTTCTGTGGTGCGGGACAACCCCTCTGTGGAGGTGGCGTCGGTCCCTTGCGGGACTGACTAGCCGTCGAGGTGCCCTGTTTGTTTTCTAGATCCGGGGCACCTTACCAAAGGCGGCATTGGTGGCACTCGCCGGATTTTAGTGGGTAGAGCTGCGTCCATTTACCAGCTGTCGAGCGCAGCGAGTCCCACATACCCGCGTGGGGAGACCCACTCCCCCGCTGGATGTCTCAGAGCATTTCCCGGCGTTAAAAAAAAAAAAAAAACTATGTTCGGCAGTGGACGAATTGAGGCTGATGATGATGATGAAGGGTGCATGGAGAGGTTACGAGTCCGGGATCAATTCGTGGCTTTAAAATATTACAAATATGCAACAATAAGAATTCATCATTCAACAAACTGACTAGGTATATTAACTAATTTTGTTATTCTCTAATTACAGGTTAGAAAAAGATAACAAATACGTAACATTTATGTAATTTAGTTACAGTCACTTATTAGATTAGTATAGATTTCTAACCATTGCATTGTTTACATATCAGAAAAACTAGCGTAACCAAATCGGTAATGTATGTAACATCTTTGATTTTAATGTTTAAATATGGTTAAAAATGATTACTTCTTTTGTGTTATCTGAGGCTATTCAAATAGTTTAGGTAGATTCAACATAACCGTCAAAATTAGCGATGATAGAATAAGTAGGTAATATTAACAAGCTGTATCCCATGGTTTCACTGGAACCAAATCTTCTAAAATAAATCCTTCCTAATATTAAATTTTCTTCATAATTGATTTACCTAAAGCAAGAAGGTTGTAACAAATACGTTTAGTAGTTCTGGAGATTAGCGCGTTCGAATAAACAAACAAACAACGTCTTCTTTTTTATAATAATATACTTTATTAAATATACATATGTAATCACGGTAAATATATATATTGCGTATACCGTTATTTGATTAAACAGTTAGTATGCAGCTTTAGTTCGTATAGTTCCCGCAGGAAGTGCTTCCTTGTCACGATATAACATCATTTCCTCGTCAACATACGCCAAATCAATAGCCAACCATACCTTTAGCAGTCTATGAAACCTACAGTCGACTAAAGGACATGTCTGGACAGAGCAATCGTGCGGGGCTTGCGGGGTGAGAGAGGGGCTGTAGCGAGCCTGAACTGCCATACACTCGCTCGGGACACAGCAGCCGGGGTCGTCTCTTTTTATTTTAATTGCTTAGGGTTTTCGTTTAAGTTGTATTTATTTATGATGCTTCATACTACATGTGCTGTGAGAGACTGCATGAGAGATTATTGGAAATAGTATTGGAAGTCAATTATATTAACACTTAAAAACATTAGTTTTAATACAAAACATGTTTGCCTTCTGAAATTTTTTGAAATTATTTTTACCGTGGTTTTTACGTATGATAGATAATTCACATTGTCAAATTCAATTATCGCAATCTGAAAACTAGTAAATCCAAATGTCGAAAACACGTTTCAGTTTCGCAGTTGTAGATTTTAAATCTCATTTTTTTATTTAATTTATAATAATAATTATTGTGTTCCTGGGTCGTAGGTGTGATGATGATGATGATGATGATGATGATGATGATGATGATGATGATGATGATGATGATGATGAACGCGATATACTATGGTGTGCTTCCTAAGCATCCTATACAATTGTTACATCGACAAGTATATTAAATATACTTCCGTTGTTTGGTGACCGTAACACAAGTTCTTCGAGAACTTACTACGGGACCACATTGACGTGGTGTAAAAACGTCCATAGACATTAAAAAATATATAACATGTTAGGTTTATATAAGTTGTACGAACCTAGCTATATAGCAATGACGAATGCCTCCACAAAAGTATCATTTCGCGTGACTTCAAACGCGTTGCCCCTCTGTTGTTCCTTAAGCTGTGACTTTAGTATGAGTTTCTTTATAGTATGACTAACATCATCATTATCAAGCTTTTCCAAACACTACTGAAGTATCCTTTTTTAATGAACGTCAAAACGGCCGATCCCCCGCCACCTGTACCCCACCAGGATGGGCCACTGTATCAAGTCGTCTCATTTTTTTTTTCGGAAGAGCTAGACTTTTCGGCCTGATGGCCTTTAAGCTCAATCGGTACAGTAAATGAGCAGATGGCTCACTTAAAAAATATTCGAAAGGGGTACGCCCCCCTCCGCGCCCCGCATGGGGCACGGAACATCGCGCGCGCTGCTCGGGAGCAGGATTTGAACTTACTCACCCCTCCCTCTGGAGAGGGAGGCGGGTCATGCGCGGTGCCCAAGAAATCTAGCGGTAGCGTAGTGCTAGCGCTGTCTGGGTTTGTGTCTACTCGTATCGGATTCGCACCTAAGCTTCCGCGATCGATCCGGATCGATGTGGTTTCCATGTGTAGGGGTCGACGTCGCTTACGACCCCGAGCCCCAAGCGGTGTGCAGGTGTACCCAGCACCGTGTGTTGTACTTCTGTATATGTTGTGTCGTTCGCGTCGCGCTTTTGCGTCGCCCATTAGTAGCTGAGAGATTTCGTCAGCTGGATCTGTTACCAATGTCTAATTGGAACTGAGCTATCTGGGGAATAGTTTGCCGCGCTCACGATGAGCGGGTTTGGGTGGAGGAGTGCCTTTTCAAAGTGACGTTCTGACGTCATTTTGAAGTGGCCCCTAACGGACTCTAATCTGAAGTCCCTGTGCAGGTCGGTGTTTCTTACGTACCACGGGCAACCGGTTGCCATGCGTAAAAAAATATTTTGGACTATTTGTAGTCCATTAAGTCGACTTTGTGGCACATGCACGAATGTGACACAAGAGTATGACATAATGGGTCGGATACACAAGTTTTATACAGGGTTAGCTTATGCCTGAGGGGCATTTTGCTGTTTTTGTTAATTAAGAAATATAAACGGCTCAAGACGAATTTGTCCTTTTTGGTGACTGTCTCTATGTGTGGTCTAAATGACATCGACCTGTCAAGGGTGACCTCCAGTCGTCTCATCTAGTTATAACTTGTCTTGAAAATGCGGCTGTCGACTCTGTATGAAACGGAATAACGCCATCTAGCGCTTGAAAAGAGAAACTATAATTTCACAAACGAACTTCTAACTTACGTAATCGATAATAATTGTACATGGTCGGCGAAACCTAATATGCAATATAATATATCCACATAAAAACTTACTAGGGCTCGTATATCACCCACTTTTTGCCTATCCGATATAAAAAGATAGACGTAATGTAATAAAACTACAAAAAACGCAATATCGTGTACATGTTATGTCGAAGACGTAATATTAAATTACTAATAGTTGCCCACAGCTGACATCACCCACATCAACTAATTACAACCGTAAACGGAGTGATGATGACTATTTTAACCGACTTCAACAAAAAGGAGTAGGTTCTTTATACCAATTTTTTTTAAGATTAGGTACCTCATCAATACAAACTCACAATCATTACGTACCTTATTATATATGTGCACACTATACATACAATTTACTATAGTAAAGTACTTTTCACAATTAAAACCACAATATCTACAATTTTTATACGACCAACAAAGTTTTCCAAACTGCCATAATATAAAGCATTAAAATTTCTCCCCTCGGAAATACTTAAGCACTTGCAAGGAGTTTTCTGTTACGAAGGATTGAAGTGAACACAATAATCATATCTATAAATTATAATAGTTTTTGTTAAATATTTTAATGTGAAATTCAAGGACTTTGTACCGGTGGGAGGGAAGTGCTGTGCCGCGCTCCCGGCTGCATGGGTACCACTATGGTACCACTATGTTGCTTGTTTCTCCCGAGAAACAGATTTGCTGTGTTTCGGAGAGAAGGGCAAGACAGGCAGTGTAATTACTGGTACCGAGACTATCTTATGTCTGATCTTTGGGTGAAATGGTCCCGTTAATGAGGACTGATCACCCGTCTGGCCTTGCTGGCGTCCCCACCCCTTAAATAAAATAATAATAATCTTATGTCTCACGATAGGCAATACATAGATGAGTTGTCTGGGCTAACGACAGGTAAACTAGTTTATGTTCATGGGCGACGTCGACCACTTACCATCAGGTGGCACGTTTGCCAGTTTGCCTATCCAACTAACATAAAAAAAACTTTGTCGCTTAGTGGTAATGTTGTGGGAGTTGAATATTTAGATAAGTACCCACTTATACGATTTGAGAAGTTCAGTTCTTAACCGACGAAAAATAACGGAGAAGGTTCTCAAGTTGACGCATATATTTTTTTATGTATTACATTACGCATTGTATTTTTTCAGAATAGTCCGATTTTATAATTCTTTATTTGTTGGAAAGGAGATATTCCAAATATATATTCCAGATATCTGATTCCAGATAGTTTTTTTTATTATGGGACCACCATGACAAAAATCTAACATCTGATGATGACATGCCAGAGAAATAGAGGGGAACTTTCGAAAATCGTAAGGACGATATTTAATGACTTCAAATGTATGAATCTTTGTTACTTTTTCACACAAAAACCACGAAATAAATTTTAATTTAAACTTTACAATAATACCTAGGTATACCTTATATATCAGAACCGACTGTCCGTTTGCCCCCTCTTCTATAAAAAATATATTACATTGGGATTTGAGATACAGAATGATTTATATATATTTATTTTTATTTATTTATATTATAAGCCCATTATTAAAAATATATAAGTTCTTGCGAATCCTACTAGTATAAATAAACGTTAAAGTTTGTATGTTTGTATATTTGTTACTCTTTCATTCTGCGTTATACTTATGGATGCAGCCAGGATCTTTGGGTAGATCCTAACCCAATGTGGGACTGGCACCTGGGAGTGCCCACCCTAACTAAAACCACTGCGAGCGCCTTCAGCCGCTTTTTGAGGGTCCCGGATATTATGCAGGCAACATACAGGATCACCTCAGCGAAAGGCTGGCCCCGGCAAAGGCCAGACTACTACTCATAAGAGGGGACTGCCCAACCGCTACAAAGCAGTCCCCACAACGTCGTGCCATACTGGGCCCAGGTTCCCATCCTGAACCCGACACGAGCACAGGGGCGTTACTGGAGGCGCATTAAGTAGCGCCTCCTACGCACCCCCGTTCGTCGCCCGCGGGGGGAGGCCTCGTCGGCGGCCTCCTCTCTCACCCGCTCATCGGCCTCCTTCTGGGACATTATACTGCCTCGCAGAAGGAGACCATCGCCGTCCAGGACTCGTCTTCACCGAGCATCGCGGTGATGACGCACGGCAGAGACAAGTCCCCTCCGATGACTGATGTCAGATCATGACGCAGCACCGCCCATCTCGGGCACACCTCGAGGGTGTGCTGGGCCGAGTCCACCGCCGCGCCACAATCGTGACAGACTGTCAACGGCTCCCTTTGCGCTTACGAAGCATCCACCGCTCGAGGACCGGACGCAGAGCAAACCGTTAGGCTTTTTCCATTCGGTTGCCGCGCCAGGTCCTCCCCCCACCTCCACATTAACGCCTCTTGCCCTAGTCGGCGAACCTGCAGGATCCCGTCCAGCGTAGGGCTCTCACCAAGAGACCTCCTATCCGAGACATAGGAGTGCGTCTCGGCCAGAACCTCCGCTACGAGTTCCCACGGGGGGTCGCCGGCCAGGGCAGCGGCTGCCGCCCACGATTCACTCAAATGTGACTGATTGGATTTTAATTAAACTTTACAATAATGTAGCTACATAAGAATAACACTTATGCTATAAGCTATAAATTTATTGATATATATATATTGATGAAAAGTTGGTGCGACACTTTTTGCTATAGTTGTAAGCCGTGCGGCTATTTGATTGACACATCACTGCGTCGGTAGCTGCTTTTGTTACACTATTGGGGCTGCTTAGTAAAAAACCCCAGTTCAAATCCCACCGATCTCGTTGACTTATTTTTGTTCTTTTTTTATTATTTTACGCCGGCAGATGCTCTGATTTATAACGATAAAAAAATCACAAAAAATTTATACCAACTCAAATAATTATTTTCCTTACACTTTTGTTTTGTTTTTTATTACAATTCCTTCACTAATTAATATCGAAAGGAACTTCGTTCCATCCGGGTGTCCCTTGACATCTTTCTTTTTTAATTTGTATTACTACTCATATTACAATTAAAATAACTCTGTGAAATCATACAAAATGAAAACCATCCCTAGTGTTGTGCAATACATTCATCCCTACTAAATCTATACATCTGTTAATGTGTGTGTATACAGATAAATAAAATTGGAGTGTCTGTAATATTAAAATAACCGCTTTTTATTGAATGCATATGGATGTATTCATGGTACATAATACCAAAATAGCATGTTTTTTATTTGTCTCTTTGTCCGTGTCTGTCTGTCTGTTTGTTCCGGCTAATCTCTGAAACGACAGGGTCGATTTTAATGGGACTTTCACTGGCAGATAGCTGATGTTATAGGAGTAAATTAGGCTACAAAAATAATCATCATCATTCCGGGTACGGCTGTAAAGCTGGTGTTTTATATAATGCTAATAAGATTAGTATAGTTTACTATTTAGTAATATTATATTCGTTATAATTTTTCTAATTCAATTTAACATACAGTTAAGGCGTTAGACTACCTTAGACGTACATAAAAGATAATGAGACGATAGTAAAAACAAAACAGTCCAGTCATATCGCAAGTTTTATTCGTAGTGGGGTGGGGTGTCTGGCTGGTGGTGGGCGGGGGGACGTATTGATCGCTTGCATCACACCGCACCACCTCGCGATGCAACACATCCAATATTCTATATCGGTGTTGCCATTATGCAAGGGTTGCAAAGGGCTTATGCTTTTTGACATTTGATCAATGTCAGAAAGCTTGCTTGTTGTGGCATTTTATAGTGATTTTATAAAAGACTAGCTGTTGCCGCGTCAACTTCGATTTACAGCCGTACCCGGTTTGATGGTGATTATTATAGCCTAAGTTACTCCCTATAATATCAACAATCTGTCAGTGAAAGTCCCGTCAAAATCGGTTAAGCCGTTTCAGAGATTAGCCGGAACAAACAGACAGACAATTTTTTTAAATACTTTCATATGCATTTAGTGAAAAGATGTGAATTTGATATTACACTTCAATTTTATTTATCCGTACAGATTTGATTAATTAATTTTAATTTCATATTTGTAACTATTTTTTATCTTGGTTGCTCTTATATCTTTTTGTAAATTCTAATTTGTTACTTTTTATTACGTTATTTTAAAAACTACTACTAATTTTTACATACCTATATAATTCTTCTGTACGTTTGTATATCACTGAACTCCTAGCGGCTGGAGTGGATTGGAGAATGGTTTAGATTCACAAAAAAATAATGTACCTACAGGACAACGTCTGTCGGTGCCACTAGTATAGTGTGTAATATAATATTATGTCTATGCGCAAGATTGGAAATAAATAAGAAAATTGTTAATAAAGTCGATAGTAAAAATATAAAATACTAGTTCGTATTTGACAACATTTTATGTTTTAGTATTTTTTTTAATATTGTTTAAAAGTATAATATAATAATGATTTTTAAACGCACTAGTTTCTGGAACGAAGTATACTATCCAATATCCGTAAAGCCGCGTGGTGTAGAGCTAGACTAATGTTAAGTCGCTGGCGTGGCCTAGACTTTAGTGCTTAAGTAATGAAATAAACATAGCTTGTTGACCACGACAGTAAGTGAAAAACTTCGATACTTCTTACCTGTATTTTAAATGTAAACTATGTTTTCAATATAAGGTAACATAACGTTATGAATATGAATTATAAGATCTTCGCGCTAAGGGAATTGAAAAGCAGGTTGAATCAGTGGTTGAATTTTCCAACTTATATTAGTTTTTGAAGTGAAACTTCTTTGCGCGCATGAGGGTAAAATTTTTACGGATGAAACGTCACGAAAATGTGCAACGTTTTTGTCCAAGAAAAGAAAGAATATTTAAAAAATAGGTTTGCTAAGTAAGTTTCACTTCTGACATGTGTACTTTGTATGCACGCACTTTTCTTGATATCTCAAGAAATTATATGATACGTTTGTGCGAAAAAAATGTCAATCTCTCAATAACTGTAAATTCCTTAATATTATTTTATTAATACAATCATAAGCAATTACTAAACAATTTAAATTTGTCACTCTCGACACCTGTTGATGTTGAAATACGAATAAATTAGAAGAACAAAAAGTAGACCGCAGGTGGATACTTTTAATGTCTATTTTAATATATCCTTTATGATCTTATTCATATTTAAAATCGTAAACAAGCTTTTTGTAGATACATTAAAAAGTATTTGAAAATAGCGTTAACATAAAGTTGTATTCTTTTGTTTTGAACAACTTTAAGAGATTTTATATTATTTTTATTTTTAATCACTTCAAACGATGGAAAGTTGGAAGAAATTAAAAAATACCAAAAAATAGGTACACCTAGATGAAACACAACAATTTTGATGGATTTCTTTCCAAGCTTTATGCTATTATTAAACGAAAGAGCTCATATATTTCACCTAAAATTAGATTATTATTATTATCACATAAAAATAGTGGTGATTGGGCCTCAATCTTGTATTAGCGTTCATTAAGAGGTTGATAATGATAATAATTGAAATAAAAAGTGTCAGCCTTGATTGAATTGACATGCATATCAATGCACGTGAACTCTTCAATCATGCACGCATCGAGTAGAGCAACATGTGTTCCCAAATCATATTGCTGGAACATTCCATTCAGTAATACTGATCAATTAACGTAACCTCAGTTTCACGTTACGATGTTAGCGTACTGCGGCACACAATCTATGTCAAGAGGCTGTCAACCTCACGTAACTGAAACAATATAAACATTCGTACAAAACATTTTATGTTACAACTTGTATTTTATGCTTTATATAATAAATACTAAAGTTAAACAATCTATACAGATAAATAAAATTGTAGTGTCTGTTTGTAATATCAAAATAGCCGCTTTTTAGTAAATGTATACACGGTACATATACCAAAATAGCATTTTTTACAATTTTTGGTCTGTCTCTGAAACGGCTGCGCCGATTTTGACGGGACTTTCACTGACAGATAGCTGAAGTTATAAGGAGTAACTTAGGCTATAAAAATAATCATCATCAATCCGTATACGGCTGTAAATCTAAGGTAACGCAACGCGGGCAACAGCTGGTATGAAATATATTAATATAATTAAACCAAACCTGTGACCATGATCAAAAATATTAAGAAAAAACTACAATAATTGTAAGTTAAATATTAACTAGTAAGTATACACACAATCATTATAATAATTCTTACTCTCACGCGGTAAGTCGACTCAAGCCTATTTTAAAATCCCAAATTTTAAATTAAGCTTGAGTCGACTTTATATCATAACTATAATATCTACGATAGTCAATAAATAAACTATTCGTAGAATATATTTAAAAAAAAAACTTTTATTCTATCCTAACTTTTGGCATGCCTTGAAAAAATATATGTAGTTTTTCTAATGTACTCATTATAATTAAACAATTTTACGTACTTTTACTACTTGTACTATTATTTATTCTGTGCTTTTACTTAATAATCCCCGATAAAGTCCGTAAAGTTGTTTCATTATAATATAATATGTTGCATTCGAACAAAAGTCTGTCTCTAAAACCTAGCCGAAATCGAAACTGACAGAAAACAACCCAACCAGATGTTACTATATCCGTAATTATTAATTAATGGACATTACTTAAATGATTTGATCATAAAGTTCTCTAAACTGATATCAAGTATTCAATAGAATTAATTTGATATCCGGTTCTCTAACACATAATAATCTCGAGACAGGTGCAGTCACATCTGTTTCCAAATCCTAGTGTCTTAACTTATTAATTAGTTTTCAAATAATACTTGTTTTATTTAATGTCCATTTTAAACAATTATTATCAGGTTAAGTGAAATAGGACATTAATATGGCGATATCGATTTTTGTAGAAATACATTTTGTACGGATACCTATAATATGATAGAAAAATATACATTAATGTAGGTAGGTATTCTATCAGTTACAGCTGTTTAAAATTATTTTATGCGGATTCTTTCAACTTGTCTCTGCTGCTGCTGTCACTGATTGACACTGGATGACAAGTATAAAAATAAATACCTACAGAGAGAATGAAAAAAGTAAAGTATCCGTCGGGAACATAAAAACCTTAATTAGTATATGTGAATTATATAATACTAGCTGTTGCCCGCGACTTCGTCTGCGCAGGATAAGATTTTAGTTTTTTTTAACCGACTTCAACAAAAAGGAGGAGGTTCTCAATTCGGCCGGTATTTTTTTTATGTATGTACACCGATTTCTCCGCCAATTGTGGACTGATCTTCAAAATTCTTTTTTTTGTTTGAAAGGGTATACTTGCCAAATGATCCCATGATAAGGAAACCAGGATCTGATGATGGCATCCTAGAGAAATCGAGGGAACTTTCGAAATTCGCAGGAGCGACTAGTGCGCTTAATATTTTTTTAAAATAAGCATTTTAAAGCACTACAATTGAATGATGGTCTAGAGTTCGAGCTGATGCTGGAGCTGGAAGACAGTCGAGGGAACTCCTCGTCTATTTACTTCAGTAACCTTGTATTTGGGCTTGATTAATTTGTATTGATGAGAATTTTATACCAAGATGGGTTGTGACTGTGATTGGGGGACTGATGATGAAGACGAAGGACAGTTAAGGGAACTCCTAAAAAGTTTACAGTAGCTACCTTGTGATTGGACTTAATTAATTTATACTGATGAGAACTTTTCACCCATATGGGTAACATTGCCATTACAGGTCTGATTATGGAGATCATAGACAGTCGAGGGAACTCCTCGACGATTTAGAGCTTTTGTTGGGCTAACTTCGTACGGTTAAATATGCCAAAATGTCTATCTCTGTATGTCTTTCTTTAATGAATCACTAAAAATTGAGCAATAAAAAATTTTAAACAAAAATTATAACCGACTTCAAAATATAAAATAACTAAAAAGTAATAAAATAATCGCGTTTTTTAATTTTTGTTACTACAACTAATAATCATCTTGTACTTCTACTAATTTACAATTTTTGCGTTTATTTTATATTTTGATGTCGGTTATAATTTTTGTTTAAAAATTTTTACTATAAAAAATATCCTATGTTACTTCTAATATCTCCAAGAATATGACAGTGTGTACAAAGTTTCATGATGATCGGTTAAGTAGTTTTCGCGTGAAAGCGTAAAAACCATCCACGCTTTTACATTTATAATATTAGTACGGACTAAGGACTAGTAAGGATTGCAAGCGAATAGGTATAATATATATTTACCTTAGATTTAAAGCCTCAACCGATGTGAAGATGATTTTTATAGCCTTTATTGTGAGTTGCCTTCAGCCGCTTTAGAGGAGTGTCCCGGATCTGACTAGCACAGTACACCCCCCGCGACCGGCCGGTTCTCTCAAAAAGGCTAACCGGGCTTCTTCCTATTATGGGAGAACTCTGACAACCTGAAGCGCACCCACCGACGTCGGAACCTACCGGCGTAGGTACCCAACCTTACCCCGAGTACCGTTAGACGGGAGGCAGGAGGAGCTCACTCCCGTTCTCCTCGTCAGCGGTGGTTTTTATAGCTTATGTTAACTTTAAAAAACTAGAAGGAAACTAAGAAACAATTGATACTTTACCTGGGCCATGAAAACTCCAAGCCTATTAAAGAGAAACATTTATATAGACAAACAGAAAAATACAAAAGTGGAAATTTATGATCAGTCTTTCAATTTTACTTAAATACAAGACTCCTTAATTCTACTTTGTCACTCAAATATTTCTTCTTAGTTTCGTTATACATAAATACATTATGCCTTCAAATTTAAAAGTTGCTAATCTTAGCTATAAATTCAATAACCTGTAGTCTGTGAGCACCCTTAAGTTAAGACTATAGTGTGAAACAGCTGAGATAGATTCAGTAAGCCTTCTTAAAGGCTTATAAATACTTCGCTTGGAAGTAGATAAAGTTACAGTTGAATTTCGTCTTAAGCTATTTGGAACATAAAATTCAAACATAGCTCAGCAAAGTGCCTACAGAAACTACCTTGCTGAGTTAAGTAAATCATTTGGTAGCCTCAGTGACCTTTCAGCAAATGTAATGGCACATCCCTCTTATTAATTACAATTTACAGCACAACAATATATAATTACAGTATCGACGGCTTTATGGCGGCTGACGTGTTGTGGTTAAATGGCATGCCACTTTAGAGGGTGGGTAGGAGGTGTACGATGAATATGGACAATTGTATTATAAATATACATTTCTGGGGTCCTGTATTATTATATATGCATTAGGGGCATATCTAATAAAATTTGGACAATAAAATTTTTTTTTTCTTTCTAATATATAAAATTCTCGTGTCACGGTGTTTGGAATTAAACTCCTTGACAGATTCTCATGAAATTTTGTGTGCATATCGGGTAGGTCTGTGAATCGGTCAATATCTATTTTTCATCCTAATAAATGTTAAGGGTGGTCTACCCCTTATTTTTTTTAAGTTAACGCGGGCGAAGCTACGGGCAACAGCTAGTAATGTATAATATGTTGTAGATATTGTTGTTGTGAACAAGCTATGTGTTTAATACGCAATGTAAAACATAGTAAATATACATACCATTTAGTTCAGTACGCTGATTGGCTCCCTGTAGTTACGCACACAAGAACGCACGTTTGTACGCATCACAACTACAAGTACAGCCCACTCGCTTTCGTGAAATAAAATAACTGGATTAAAAACATTATTTGAAACTTAATTAGTGTCCTACGCGTTTTTTCTTTTATTAATTTGTATCACTTAGTACTACACTAATTAGTTAACATTGATTATTTCTATGTTGTACCTTTGTTTATTTTACTATTACTTTTAATTTCTTTTTATTCTGACTGTTATTCGCTTATATTTTTATTTTTTGTTTGTGTAGGTTTAATGTTGGTTTCGTGCATGCATGAGAAAGTCGTAGACAGTGTTATCCTTACTGTGCTGGTTGCCGGGAAGAAATCGCTCGAAAGCGATAAGGCCGCCAATTGTAACGGTTTACTGTAGGTACAATGTAAACTGACAGACGTCCCGCCAGATGGCAGGTATGTGGTCGACGTCGCCCATGAGTGATTGCCCTTCTCTCCGAAACACAGCAAGGCTGTTTGACAGGAGAAACAAGCAGGTGGTACCCATGCAGCGAGGAGTGCAGCACAGCGCTTCCCTCCCACCGGTAAAATGTATGTGTGCAATAAAGTTTATTTTATTTATTTTACTATCATAAGATCTTAAAACTATCACATAATAATCGTAGTTGTTGTATGATTGAGTAATTAATATTCTCAGATGGTAGGAATATGTAGTAAAATTTTTTTATAGTCGAAATAAGCAATGTGGTAGGCGGGTCACAACATAAACGAATCCCAGAACTGTTATTTACTGGGTCCTGGAAAGTCATCCATGCGCTGCGTATCCTAACAGTGAGTCAGTAATAACTAATAACACTTCTTCCTTCTGTTTGTATAGCTGCCTTTTGATATAAACATGGTAGAACCCAAGCATAATGCAAGTCCTTTATCCTCCTTGCACAACAATGCTGAACGCTCTGACAAGTCTGAATTATCACATCATACGGATGGTAACGTTCTCATCTGATTCAACACATGCGCCAGTTATGTGCGGAAATAAAAGCATTCATTACGCATTTAGTAGCTATCAGTAAAATTTTCGAATACTATTGGCTTATATACATTTATTTATATGGAGTATAAAATATACCACAAACCAGACGCGGAGGCCGTGTGGTAGAATACTCCACGGTTGGCGGGGGGTCATATAAAAATCAATAGTAGAGCCATTAGCTTAGACACAATTCGAAAAAAAATAATATACGGACAATAATCATTAGTAATCAATTTACTTCGATAAAGTAAATCAAATCCGAGTCGTTCAAAAGTTCGTTCCCCATTTTTTCTCTTTCAAATTTTCACCGTCTCCAGGGCCTCATCCAATACCATGACAAAATTAATCAAAATTGGCACGGATTAGGAATGAAGTCACAAACAAACACGCATTTATATTACTAAGGTAAGATGTATTATAGATGTATGACGTCCTCTGTGGCTCAGTGGTTAGCGCATTGGCGCTCAAGCCGCAGGTTGCGGGTTCGAATCCCGTCAGGAAACAAATAAAGTTTTCTGTGTTCCTGGGTCATGGATGTGTATTAAATATGTGTATTATATAATAAAAATCTTAAATACATGTATAGTATAAAATTATTAAATATATTTCCGTTGTCTGGTGTAAAAGCGTCCATAGATATTATTATTATTATTATATCCAAAAGCTAAGAGCAAGAAAATCATTTATACGATTTTTTATAAGTTATAGGTACCAAAAAAATATATACTTAAGCGAAAGTTTTTTTCTGTCTGTCTATTTGTGGATATCCTCAGAGTAGCTAGTAAGATTTACTTCTACATACATACTCACCAATATATCTTTGTAATATTAGTACAAATGTAATCTCTTCCGGGATCTTCAGCGTATTTCAATTCTCCTAAGTGTTATAATTTTAACTTAATTCACACCGTTATAATTATTTATGTATAGCGTATATGTAGTAATATCGCACAATGGAGTTGATCAAGGTTGGTGGGTGGGTTGTGGTGGGGGGCCACGCCATTGAACTGTAAGGCTTTTAGAGTTCACTGGATCAATGTTATTAAAACACCCAGTTTAAAGGTTATACACGATTCTGTACTGAAAATCAGATGTATTGCAGTGTTTTATCGAAGAGTATAATATACTCTTGGTTGATATAATTTTATACATCACTTTTATCTCTTCTGGCGAATTAATTTTATATAATTATAATGGAATCATAATAAATACATTGATTTCTTTAACACTGTTTCAAAGCAAAATATGAATAACTCTGATTTGAACTATAATGTTTAGATTTTTATAAATGTCGAAGTGTATGTTACTACTGTCTATAGTACATGCTAGTTGTATTATATTCTCAATGAAGAAAAAAATTCTAAAAACCAAAAATACCAATAATTAAAGTAGATAAAAAAATATTTTCTATATTTATTTTGCTCACAGAACCTTAAAAGAAGCAAAAACGGTCCCCATTTAATTGGTCAAACACTGTAAAAGCTTTACGGGCTCAATTTTAGGGATTCACTGACGTCCAGACCGGCTAAATAGATTACGCTCTTCACTAGCGCTAATGATGTGCACGAAAGCGATATTATAATCGTTTTGTAACATCCCTCGAGTTTGAGGTAACATTTATAGTTCGTATAAGGGCGAGACAGACGTTTCTAAAATAGAACACGTTTTAAGCCGATCTAAGCTATAATGTATGTACCTACGCTAATTAAGAGCACAAAAGTAAAGTAATATCTATCTGGTTTCAATACAGATGAACTTTACTTTACTTTTGAGCTCCAGTTACACAAATTTGCTGTATTCTTCGTGGCAAAACAGTCATGACTCATCAGTTTTATTAAAAAAAAAAAACTCAACGGAATAATAGCTAAATTTGAAATATCTATATTCTAAACACAAAATATTACACTTTACAAAAAGCATAGACAAAGAGATACAGATGTATACATACAAACCTGTCTCCTCTCCCTGTTATTCGAAGTATCCATTAGAACCCATTAAAACTTAGTTTACCTGAATAACTCTTCAAGTACATATATAGAAGATACTTAATAAACATTATGTATAGAATATTTTGTAATGGTTCCTAGGAAATTGATTTGTTTGCGTTAGTTGATAATGATCATACACTAAAAAAATGTTTCATCATTAAATTCATAAAACATATCGAACAAAAAAGGTTGTTAAATGTTTGAAAGCAATAAATCGGTATAAAAATCGATATATTATAATAGTTTTCATCTGAAAACCTATAATTTTCATTCGTTTGTTATCATTCGAATCTCTCTTTTATGTGTTGAAAAATCACTATAATGGACGTTTATTTCAAATTATAGGTAAATAAATATTCGCAATTCGCATAATACATATTATGTTGATAGACTTAAATATTTTTTTCGTGCCCATCGTTTCGTGCAAAAATAGATGAAAGTTTATAAAATTATTGATTTTTATTTTATTATTCAAATGAAACTTCTTTGCGCGCATGAGGGTAATTTTTTTACGGATGAAACGAAAATGTGTAACGTTTTTGTCCAAGAAGAGGGAGAGAGTGATTGAGAGAGATTGATAAAAGGCGAACTTAAATCTTTAGATTAGTATAAATATAAACGAGATTTGAAAATTAGTTTTCCAAATAAGTTTTACTTCTGACATGTGTACTTTGTACGCACGCACTTTATTTTTATTTTTGTGTCTATTTCTACACCTTCCGCAGACAATTCATCGTATATAATATGTATATCCAAAATTATCCTATCTCTGAAGTTGGGTCAAACTGCACAGTATGCAAAATTTATATTCATTTAGTATAAGTTCATCGAGGACAAACAACGTGACAAAGAAATTTTATATGTATAATATAATGATAACTCATATATTTATATAATGTGTAGTATCTACATATTTAAGCTTAGTTATATCGTCAGGAAAAATAGAGTACATGTTGATAGGAAATATTCTAAATATAAAAAAAATATATATATTAATTTTAGAATTCTATCATACACTCAAACAGTTTTATGTATGTAAAGATTTACCGTCTAATATGATAGCAGCCGTCATGGGGTTAGTTAAATGATGTTCAATGGTGGATGGGAAAAGGCTGATGATGATGGCGATGATGCTGAGCGCTCTAAGCTATATAAAAACGGGTAGAGCCTTGGTTAGGTTTTGTATTGTCAGCTTGTTGTTATAAATCTCATTCCTAACATTTTCGCCTCGTTGTGCAGTAACCGCTAAATATAGGCAGTTTTGTTTGCATCGTTTTTGTCGAGGCGTATTTATAAGAGGGACGAAAATAACCTCCTGCCATTCTAGATCATTCTCGAGTAAAGGTTAAGTGTCCATTCTGTTGGCATTTAAAGTTTTAAACAATGCTCGCAAAACATTACACCTTTACGCTTTATTATGGCAAGACATGGCTAACGAGCACTAAAACAGCTCACAACCTCTTTGCTAGGAATTTGTGGTTGGTAGTATTTGTCATGCTGGGGTGGATTTTACAGATGGGATGCGCTTTATGAGATACCCGTCTGCATGGGTACCAACATGCTGTATTCCGTTTGCCAAATATGCTTTGTTCCAAGATAAAATGATTTATTTAATACCATTATTGATACCAGTATTGATACCATTTTGTATACGATTTGATAACGCAAGAGTTCCCTGGGGACACAATGTTACGTTACAGCTGATAAGGTATTTATTTCATCATCATCAACAACAACATCAAAATCATCTCCAAAACGGGATCCCTCGCCTCTCAGACCAATCACTGCATGGAGATCGTCCGATCTCTTTGGAGTACCTACCCTCCGCCTCTCAAATAACAATATTTTTTATTACATAGTGACGACCTCTGTGGCTCAATGGTTAGTGCGTCGGTGCTCAAGCTGGAGGTAGCGGGTTCGAATCCCGCCAGGGAACAAAAGTTTTCTGTGTTCCTAAGTCATGGAATATATTATGTATTATATAATAAAAATCTTGAATATATGTATTGTTATGTTTCCGTTGTCTATTACAGATTGACGTGCTATAAAAGCATCCATAGATATTATTATAATATTATTAAAAAAAATAGCAAACATCCTATATATAACATATCATTCATAAATGAATTGATTTGTTTTTCGCGCTTTCGTCAGTGTATTTATTCAAGATCGGCAAAACGGTCAGCCAGCTGCGTCGCTAGTGTTATTTAGCAATTTATTGTTTTAGAAAGGCTTTAACAGACACATGTTCAAATTACGATGCGATGCTCTAATATTACAAGGATCATCGTAATATAATATTTAAATGTAGAGCATTTTGGGTACGTATGTTGTAAGTATAAATTCACCGTAATTTACACACACACAATGGTGCTATATACTGTTGATACATATTACATTAAATATTAAGTTAGATCAATGAACCATTTTACGGTAAGTGAACGTCATAACGTTGATTTGGAATGATCCAGATGCAGAAACGTAAGATGGTAAGCCTTGGTGCCAGTAAATACCCCCTATGGTACCTTTCCTATTGACATAGTTTTTTTTTAAGTTTTGGTAAGTAGCGCCATTACTTTGCAGCCGTATTGGGTTGACACGACCGGTACCTCTCGCTCGCATAACACCGGCGTCAAGTGACAGCTATGCTGTCGATTTCGTGCGGTTTGTAAATGTGGCTTAATGAGGGAATAGGGAAAGGGAGGCCAACCCATCTGCGTGACTTTCGGTTGTGCGGATGTGTATGGGAGTCGGTAGTCACCACAAGGCTCCGACTGCTCGGTTGCCTTCTTATGACAAAAATACAGCTAAGGTGTTTCTCGCTAAAAGTTAGGACGGTGGTATCATGCAGTTACAAATCCCTCCCACCAGTACGTACCTTGTAATACTAAAATCATGTTTATTTATATGAAACCATTTCATCAAATCAAACCATCACGCATATAAAAAACCTGGACTATATTTGTAAAAAGCTTTTGCAATTGCTGACAAGGCTCTTTAAAGGTCCGATATATTTATATTGGATGAATAAAATAGTTCAAAGAATTTCTAAAACAGATGATTATCGATTATACATCCATTTCATAAACATTACTTCTTTATAATTTTTTTTTATGTTAGTTGGATAGGCAAACTGGCAAACGTACCACCTGATTGTAAGTGGTCGACGTCGCCCATGAACATAAACTAGTATACCTGGAAAGACCCCAGGCAACTCATTTATGTGTTGCCTATCCTGAGACATAAGATGTTAAGTATCGGTGTCAGTAATTACACTGCCTGTCTTGCCCTTCTCTCCGAAACACAGCAAAGCTGTTTCACGGGAGAAACAAGCAAGATGGTGGTACCCATACAGCCGGAAGCGCGGCACAGCGCTTACCTCCCACCGGTAATAATATTAAGTATTACTTTTTAAATACTTCTTGGTTGTTGTATTGATGCACATATTATAGGTATGTGTTTATAATTACCACACATTGGAATCGGTAATTGCAGTACTACGATTCCGATTAGAAACTTAGATTATAGCATGTAGCGCCATCTAGCCGCTGAGGTTTCTCCTGACGTCAAGTCATAGAACCTTTAAGTAGCTGTTTTCTAATCAGGTTAACTTTAGAATTCTCTAGTTGCCTGGATCTTAGAATTTAGTTATTTCAAAATTAAACAAATATACTTCTGAAATTAATTAATTAACGAATGGAATCGCGTGGAGGTTGAAAATAGTCACTATAAAAGAGTGTATGCGAAAATACGGTTTCTATAAAAGACAAACGGTTTCTATAAAGTTACTTATTCATAACACACCTACAAATAGTTTATACGCAATATTATAAACTTATTTTTACACAATAATACATATTTATTGCGGCTAAAATATTCAATATAATATATCAATAAAAAATTCAATTACATTATATTACCTGTATCGTACTTACTAACGAATGTTTGTCATGCGAATTAGTAGATAATCTTTTCCTTCCGGCTGCGCAAGGTCTGGGTCGGGTCATTGTACGATGCCCCCCTCCCTAACCCTCTCCGCGCCTCTCGGTTATATTTAGACCGGAAGGTGGAGTGCTGGAACAGTATGTCCCCTTTTGCGAGCCCCAATTTTATGATGGAATTAATTCGGGGTTTTTTAAGACGTTTGTAATGTTTTAACGTAACGTCGCAACGTAACGTAACGGTCCTAACCTATCATGGGTTTGGAAGTACCAGAATTTAATATAGTTATTATAATTTAGTATAATTGGTTTTTGAAGTGAAAAATCTTAAAAAAATAATAATAATTTTAAAAAAAAAAATCTTATCGGGGTTGGAAAAAAAATTAGTGTAACATTTTTTCGTTACGCGTCACATTCTTCTTCTGTTACGCGCCATCTTTTTCTTATCCCTACCACGCGTGATTTGAAAAATAACGTCATAAAGAAGTTTCACTTCTTACGAGTGTACGCTAGTACACACACACTTTTTTTTCTGTAGGTTTTAAGTGGTTATTCATATTTTATCTGTTAATGAAACGAAGCAATTTTGTCCTTTTCAAGTACAAAATGTTGATCAAACTGCGATCACATTCGAACATGAAGGCAGTAAAAAGACTACACTTAGTTTCATATTACACATAAAACATTTATACTTTCACATTAACTACCTAAAGAACTGCAAATAGGGGTTTAAATGAAGGGCGGTTTTCCACTAGATGTCAAACAAGATGGCACTCGTAAAAGCTTTTGTTTGCATTGCTTTTATCTCTGTTTCTTAAGGCTGTATTAAAGAATTCATAGCGTTTAGAGACCGCTTATATTTAAATATGTAAATGTGTCTTACATAAGGATAATATTATGGGTATGCAATAAATCAGCTGTACCGATTGAGCTTAAAGGCCATCAGGCCGAAAAGTCTAGCCCTTCCGAAAAAAAAAAAATTATGCAATAAATCTATACGATACAAGCATGTTTGTTAGTTTGAAGACGCTAATCGGCATGTACAGTACCTACCTACGATTTTAATAACTTATTTTATATTTGGGGTAGCTTATGAATCAAACTATAATTTTGAAGTGAAAACTTCTTTAGACGCGTGGATCACTTTTTGGATGAACAAAAACCATGAAACTCGCGACATCGTCTCGTCACCTAACTAAACACCTAACCACGACCTAAAGCATATAATGTCACATTTGTATTGTGATGTCATTATGAAATTTCATAATTCTAAATTATAGCCTGACTAGAAATATATAAACCCTGCGTGATGTCGCCACTGTATCTTTTTCAGTCAACACATAGACCATACAGAAATTAGTTCCGAATTCCGTAATATGGCGAGGGTTTTTATTTTTTACGAACAGAATTAGTAAGAAAGTTTTTAAAAATAATTTATGAGATGATTTACAGTATTCTTTTATTTCATTCTTATTGAGTTCCTACAGTCTCATATGTCTCATATATTATATAATATGATTGTAAATCAATTTATACGTGGGCGAAGCCGTAGGCTAGTAATGCGTATTCTATATTTCATGATATAATTTTTATTTCTAAACTTAAGTTTACACGATTTGAACCCATTTTGGAAACAACTCGCACTTTCATCTATTTTTGGATTGAGATAGTTTTTGTATAGGGTACATATATAACTGCACTAGATCTTAAACTTTTTGCCAATGCAAAAAGAAATATTTTTATCTTTTATAATTTATATGTTTATAGTAGGTAGTATAGTTTATAATGTTTTAAATGTAATAAATTATGTGATACAAAGTACAAGAACCGTTGTACATTCAATACTAATATAAGAACCGGCAAACCGGCGCCTCGAGATATATATGGATCGAAAGGGGCGTTTTATTCAACATCGATCTGTCTAGCTATCACACTCAAGCCCTAACTAGTTTGTAGCGTGTGGACAAAAATAGGAAATTATATTTGAATGCAAGCCCTGAGCTTAGGGCTGTCGCACGCTAAAAGGTCTACGAGTCTAATTAACATCTAAAACCTTTACTTTTTACTTTGGGTTTTAAATGTATTATCGTCTATATCGGTCTGTTTTGAGTTTACTTCTAGATATTTTTTTTATATACAACTTTTGTTCAGCATAGAACTGTCTAGCTATCACACTCAAGCCCTATCTAATTTGTAACGTGTGGACAAAAATAGGAAATTATATTTGACTGCAAGCCCTGAGCTTAGGGCTGTCGCACGCTAAAAGGTCTGCGTTTCTCTCATTAACATCTAAAACCTTTTAGAATTTTCATTTCAATTGCGTTTTCAATGTAACATTGTCTTTATCTGTCTCTTTCTGTCTACTTCTGGGCTTTTTTTTTTGTTTACGCAGAGAAAATAATTTACCACCAGGACCGGAGTGGAAATTGATTGTTATATAGGACTCGGCTTCGGCTCTGTTGAATGCAGCCAGAAACCCATTAGCGATCCCGCTAACCCACCATGAATGAGGTGCCCCGGATCTGTCAGCAACAGGACACATACTTCTGGGCCTATAAAGTTGAATTAATTTTTTTTTGTATGTACTTTACACATATTGATGAAGCTTCCTCTAAGCGTTTCTCTTTCGATAAAGATGGCTGTAACTCGCTATAAAACTGATTCTTGACCCTCGACATGACTGGCCTTGACCGACACTGGTTCTCTAATATTCCGAACGTTGCTCACCAGAATATTATAGTTCTATCGGTCACTAGTTCTTCGCAGTTTTTGATTTTCCCTACTCCATTTCATCGTGCTCATTCGTCTCTTATGTATGGATTCACTAAAATACCTTTATTATATATCATCAACGTCCGTCCCTTGTTAGGAATAGGCCTCTTTCAATGACCGCCGAGACGGCCGCCCGCCACTCACTTCCATCTCATCATCATCATCATCAGCCTATATCCGTCCACTTCTGAACATCCATCTAAGATCCATCCACGTCCATCTAAGACCGGAAAAATTTATGCTTATGATTTATGAATAAATCTTTCTTTCTTTTGTTTTTCCCAGCACCTGCTCAATATATTCCGTTGGTTAAAACTTCTGAAGGGGTTTTTATTTTTTAATTTCACGCTTGAAAAGTTATGAGGACGCGTTATTATTAGTATTGGAAGTTACCTCACCGAATTTTTACCTGAACGGAAATAAAGTACACTTCAACTTTTTCCTGTATAAGAATAATAAGCAATTGACAAGTCTTTCATCAAGAGATAATATGACTTTAATTACAATCTATACTAATATTATAAATGTAAAGTAAGTTTGTTTGTTACGCTTTCACGCAAAAACTATTTAACTGATCATCATGAAACTTTGTACACATATTCTTGGAAGGATAAGAAGTAACATAGGATACTTTTTATGAAAAAATTGATGAATGTGACAACGTCATAAGAAAATGGAACGCCTCAGAGCGAGGTAACGCCGCATGCATCATGTTTTTTCGTTCTTGCAGCCGGCTCCATCGAATTATAAGACGTTGTCAACTTGTCACGTCAAAACTAAAATCTTATCCTGCGCAGACGAAGTCGCGGGCACCAGCTAGTTTTTTATACAAAATAGAACAATGATTTTAAAGATGATCAATTTTCACAAGATCAAATAAGTTTTATTTAATAGTGGTTCGCGTGTAATACAATAGATAGAAATAAGATACTATAACATCGAATGATAAGTGATTACATATACATTTCAACTTTATCCATGCATCAAAAAATATTTTAACAGACATACAAAACTATATAAAACTGCACATCTGCTCGTCACAAAAAGTGCGAGATAACACGTAACCAATACGGAGGGTATGAAAATTGATCGCCTCGCAGGAAGTGAATGCTGTAATTTTACTATTGAAACAATGAAGAGACAGCGACAGCGAGGATACTAGCGATTTGAGAACGTTCACATCCCAGACTGTTATAGCAAACATATCTGCACATACCAACATTAATCTGTACATCTATACAGATAAATAAAATTGGAGTGTCTGTTTGTAATGAATGCATCCATATGCATGTATGTGGATGTATACATGGTACATATACCAAAATAGTATTTTTTACACTTTTTGTCTGTCTATCTGTCTGTCTGTTTGTTGATGGAATTTTCACTGGCAGAAAGCTTATGTTATAAGGAGTAATTTAGGCTGTCAATTACAGTAAACGCGGGCGAAGCTCCGGGCAACAGGTAGTTTATCATAAAGCATTTGCTGAGTTTATTAGCACTTAAGAGTTTTCAGAGATAACGCATAGGGCTTTTTTACATAATATACATAATTATTTTGGTAGAGGTAGCCCAAGGTGGTAAATTGTCAACGTCGCTTATTATGTCCCTAATTAATATAAACGAGTTCATTGGTACATTTTTTTAAAATTGCTAATGTTATGCCATGCGCAGGTTACCTGCGCATGGCATTATTTGTGAAATTTCACTTATAATTATATAAATATAATAAAGCTGAAGAGTTTGTTTGTTTGAACGCTCTAATCTCAGGATAGGCAACACATAAATGAGTTGCCTGGGCTCGTTCCAGGTAAACCAATTTATGTTCATGGGCGACGTCGACCACTTACCATCAGGTGGTACGTTTGCCAGTTTGCCTATTCAGCTAACATAAAAAAAGGAACTACTGGTTCGAATTGAAAAATTCTTTTTGTGTTGGATAGACTATTTATCGAGGAAGGCTATAGGCTATATAACATCACGCTGTGATATATAGAGTTAAGTAACGCGGGCGAAGCTGCAGGCAACAGCTATACCTAATATATTCAATAATAACCAAGAACTATTTTATCGAAATTTTAATATACAAATAACATCACGCTGCGACTAATAGGAGCGAAGAAACAGTGGAAAATGTGTAAAAAACGGGGAAAATTATTCATCTTTGAGGGCTTCCGTTGCGTGCGCTGCGAAAACGGTTCAAGATACACAAACAATATGTGTGGAAGAATTATTTCTCTTTAAATGATCTAAAAAAAAATCCGTGACAGTATATGTCTAGAGATATAACAAAAAAAGTAGAAAAATGATCATCATCGGTACGGATACGTCCGAAAATATAAAATAACGCGGGCGAAGCTGCGGGCAACAGCTAGTAATTAAATATAATATGTGATCGGAACATTTCGTCTAATACGTACATCTAATACGGTATTAAATCCGTTTCTGTTGAAATTTAATATCTGTACTAATATCATAAAGCTCAAGAGTTTGTTTGTTTGAACGCGCTAATCTCAGGAACTACTGGTCCGATTTGAAAAATTATTTCAGTGTTAGATAGCCCATTTATCGAGGAAGGCTATATATAGGCTATATAAGATCACGCTGTGACTGTGTGTGTGTAATTAAGTCGAGTAAGTATACGCGGGCGAAGCTGCGGGCAACTGCTAGTATAAAATAAATACGCTGTTAGATGTGAGTAAACTGTATTAATTAAAAACTTCTATTAGTTATACATTACCGAGTTTAATACAGACCAATTGAGTACTGAAAATGAATATTCAAAAACATAATTCTTCTAAGCGTGTAAACTAATTAAAATATTTATTCCTTTAATTTCTGCTGGTTTCGTACGGGTCAGTTATTTTTTTATATATTGAACATAAAATAATACAAGTAAGTAAAGGTTATATAGGACACAGAAATAAAAACTAAATAAATTTTAACTAAACGGAAAGAATGTGTTTTAAACGCTGAGACGATAAAAATGACACCACACGAATACAAATAAGATAGGTAAGTGATAAAACGCAAGTTCTAGAGCTTTTTTTTTCTTTTTCTTTAACGTCGGGAAATGGAGGTTATTCGGTGGTGCGGAACAATCCCTCTGTGGAGGTGGCTTCGGTCCCTTGGGGTACTGACTAGTCGTCAAGGTTTTTGCTCATGGCATTGGCACTAACCGGCTTTTAGTGGGTAGAGCTTCGTCCACTTACAAGCTTTCGGGCGCAGCTAGTCCCATATATAGTGTGGGTCTCCCCAGGCGGGTATATGTGACTCGCTGTGCCAGAAGGGTGGTGCGCCTGAATAAATAAAAAGGTTTCGTATCTCCTCGTAAATAACCCTAGAGTGTTATAAGCCCTGTACTAATGCTGGTTATTAAATTTCAGATACTTCCAAAGGGTATAAATATTCCGTTTGTTGAATAGATTGACCTATTCAACAAACGGAATATTGCAAAAGCACTGGAGATTCGGGGGCTAATCCTTCAAAGATCGTCACAAGTCGAAGTCACACTACAGACTAGACTGGTAAGTCACGTGCACAGAAATCTAAATAATATTGTCTTATTATTTAGATTTCTGTGGTCACGTGCGATTTACCAAAGTCGATATAACTTAACCATCCAATAACACTGCAGGCGCCTTTTAATTATAAACCCGTAAGACGGACAATGTGTTCCATGATAACGCAACACATATTATGGTGTCCTAAGTTATGGTGGTCGTAAATCAAACGGTCGGTCCAAAAAGGTTGAGGTACCGTTGCTCGGTGCAATGCAAACGAACTAGCGTAGGATCGGTGTGAACGTTGGATAAGGCTGCTCGAAAACGTATAGTATTAATACGTGTTAATACTAGCAGCGCCCCGGGCTTTCACCCGCGTACTTCCCATTCCCGTGGAAGTACAGGGATAAATTATAGTCTATATGTTATTCTGATGAATAAGCTATGTTATTGTAAAGTTTTATTTAAATATATTCAGTAGTTTTTGCGCGAAATAATAATAAACATAATACATATCCATACATTCATACAAACTTTGGCGCTTGTAATATAAGTTGTATAATGTTTGTTTCTGTACCAAATTCGGTGGTTCACTATTCTATAGTTTTATACTTAGGGCAGCATAGTAATGGTCACCCAAACGACGAGAAGAACACCGCTGGGGTTTAGTGGGTAGAGTCTGTGTCCACCTTACTATCTTCTCGGGCGCAGAGAGCCCCACATAACCACCGGGTCCCCCCGGACCCCGTGGTATGCCTAAACGCATTCCACAGCGAAAACAAAAAAACAACATAGTAAAAGTTATTATAAGGATGGAAATACTAATGTTTTTAAATGCGAAATAAACTATGTCTGTTTGTCTTTTCACACCAAAACCACGAGCCAAAAATGTTGATTAGTTAGGTCGCAATATTGAAAATTTAGAAGTAAGTCTTTATTAGAAAGAAAGAAAGAAAGAAGAAAGAAAAACGTTTATTTGACCACACACTAAAGATAACAACAAAATAGTTCAAGATATACAATTGAAATATATATACTACTACTAGATACTTATAGATTTAGTTGACAACAATCATCCCATAAACTAAAGTGTGCCTCAAGGATGCAGCAAATTGGTTTAGTTCGACATTGTCAGATAGCCATAGTAAATATGGTATCTGACGCCGGTTTTCAACCAAACCAGTAAGGGAGTGCGTCCCTAACATCACGTGCCTACTCATAAATAAAATAATAATCATAAAACTCAATCTTGACAACTTGACATATAAATATAGTGGCTTTCGATATTTAACGAGTCCAAACAGCAGACAAGCAAGATGGTGTTTGCGCCGTGACTTCATTTTTAGTAGACGGTGACTATTTAAGAATGGCGTGACAATGAGTTCTTAATGGAATGTGGTAACAGAATCAAGCGCATGCGTTTTGGACTCTCTGAATTTGCTTTTCCGTTCGAGCCAGTAGACGAGGTCCGTAAACCGTATCCCCATAGTTTAATTTTGATAGAACAAGGGTTTCCACCAACTGTTCACGAAGCTAATAATAATACGATAAAAGTTGTTTTGTTTTAGTATGGTCTTATCACCGAAACTACCTAGCTTTAATTTTTTTGAGATTTATATGCATTTGATAGCCTAAGTACAAGTATCCTTCTAATATTATCAAAGCAAAGGTTTGTAAGTTTCGATGTTTGTTACTCTTTCACGGAAAAACGGCTGGATCATGAAAAATTGAAATGGTGGAAAATTGGATTAGGACATAGGCTATAAATTAATAATCATCAATCCGGATACGGTTGAAAATCTAAGTTAACGCAGGCGAAGCTGCGGGCACCAGTTAGTACCTAGAATATAATATTTTAGGATTTAGACTTTAGAAGATATTATTTTTATTCTAAGTTAGATGAAAACGCGGAGAACATAATTTTATATCGACAGTAAGGAAGTTTTTATTTTTCAAAAATATAAAATTCTTATAGGTATAAATTGTAAGGCAAAGTAATTATACATATGGTGAAAGAATTATTTCAATAATTTGAAAAATGACAAAAAAATCAACTTTTACTGAATCCCGAACGCGCGCGGAGCATTTGCTCTGTGACGTCACAAGTCTCGCCGGGTCAACGGTGTGGCAAGGCGGTGGTAGTTCGACTCCAGCGAGCGAGTCGCGGCCCGAAAAGTTTTAAAGCGGACGGGAAAAGTATCATCACTTCTCATTTATGGAGATTATTGAAAACAAAAATCCATGGGCTTTATTTTAGCTCCAGTTTAGTGCTATTTTTAAAACATAGATTTAAAAAAAATGGAAACTTCCTTATTGGATGAGAAGATGATCTCCGTCTAGTCATTGGTTGTGGTTCAATTTGAGTCGGTGGTCTTTGTGTGTGAGACTTGGTAGACGTTTACAGATATTAAGCCTCTATAATTTTATTAGTGTTCTGTTCTGCTTTCGTAGACGAATAAATCTATCTAAATATTCATATGTTATCCCAGAAAATTCTTGTTGAATTTTACTTTGCGGGAATATTGTGGATATTAAGTAATATGTACTATTTTCTTGTAGAAGCGCTAGTCGTGTGAACGGAGTCCCAGGTGTCGTAAAAGAACAATTTAAAGAATATTGTACGTTAGCTGGTATGTGTCTAAAACTATGCACAAGATTAAAAAGAATTTAAACTAGTGAACATGTGTGCACAGAAATAAAATATTTTATATTAAATTTTAAACGGGACGCTACCGCATATGTGATGTGAAAATAAAATGTAAATATTAAAAGTGTTCGAATTAACTTAAAATTGTATATAAAACACTTAATATTCTGGTATCATAAATTAAGTGTAACAGTCGCTCATATTTCCATACAAACGCAGAACAGTAATTACTACAATGTTTGACGTTGACTATCAAAAACTAAGTATAATATAAATTGATCTCGTCGTTATCTATGTCTGTATGTACCCAAAATCGTAAAAAATATACATTTAAAAAATACAAGCTTCTAAACTTTCGTATTTCGTCACTAAATTTTAGCCCAACTTTGGGCGAAAATAAATAGTATACAGAGCACGAAAGGTCAAAAATAAAGCCAACACAGACATAGTTTAGTTATTCAAAAGTTGAAATAAATTTATTTTAAAAAGACACACTTAATAGTTTTTCTATAATAACTGTTTTGCTAAAAGAACATTTTCGGAATGAATAATTGTGCATTTAATTCTAGCACACATGTTCGCGCACTATGTCAGTTGAGGTAGCAATCATTTTGTTAGAGTTCGCGCCGTCGACTAGTTCAACCTTAAGCAACATTCACGACCACAACAACTTGAAGTACACTGTCGATGGGTTTGTGGCCAAATAATAAATAAATTTATTGAGGCCACTATGAATTACGCCAGACTTTGAAAAAATAGCAACATAATACTGTGATAATACTATGTTGCTTTCTGAATACTTTTTAACACCCTTAATGCCACTCTAGTCTTTAAAATATAGCCATAAAAAGATTTGCCAAAAGAACACCTACCAATATTTTTTATAATATTTACGATGATCAAAAATTACGCGTAGACAGCCTTAGTACTGGCGTTATACGACAGAAGACAGGGAAAGGTAGTGTAATGAGTATTTAATTTCAATGCTTCTTGCGTTTGTTCGCGACCAACTGATTTGTGCAAGTCAAATAATTATATGCATACCAGTTATGAATGTTGATAGAGATAAAATAAACAAAGATAATAAGGTAAAACATTTAAAGAGAGAAAGAAATATCTCCTTTCTCTTTCGTCAATTCATTTAAATATCAACACGACTTATTAAGCTTCAATAATCTACAAACTTCATAATACAAGCAAATTGAAATATGTATTTAAAATTACTTACATGACATTGTTGACTAATTACTAGCGTTTCAGAGTGCGGCATTCTTTACAAGGCGATCAGACTCAGCGAAAGTAAGTAAAATGATTCGCATTTCTGTAATCTCAATCGTCTTATAACCTGTTCCTGCACGCGAAGTTATTTACACTGGCGACGTATGAAGCGTGGGTACGAATTAAGAATCTGCTATTACGACGACCAAATTGGTCTGCAAAAATAAACTGATCCCACGGTTCGGACTAGCAGGTTTGAATTCAGACTTTTTAGGATCCGACCGGGTTCCAATCCATTACGATTGATACAGATATGGACTACAGTCAAAAAGGTCATAAATGAAAGAAATTAAAATATTTACGGTCTCTCTAGGTCTATATTTTGACATTGACTTTAAATTTGTGCAGTCCAGAGTATAGTAGAAGAAACTCACAAATTATTAGATCAAATCTCGTTCAACATACAAAGTAGTTTGAAATCACGACAACGTGAATCGCGGTATTAATTTGTAGAGATGATGATAGTGGGAAGTCTTGTAACTATAATGTACGAAGAAAACCACGGCTACTAGCAAACAAAAGAACACAAAATACTTTTTGCTTTTTGGAACTAAAATCAACTAAGCCGTGTGGAATGCCATTATATTATATACTTTCATTGAAACGGTATGCATGGAATTTAAATTAAAGAAAAGGTCCTTGTGGACGTTAGGAAACGTGCAAAAATTATAGCATTCATCAGCCAGCTTTTATCCAGTTGTGATTTTGACTAATCGAAAGTCCTCGCTTACGATCATGCAAGTGCTTGAAGTAGAGATTTTGTGATCTTATTTGTGGTAGGCAAACTGACATGTCTCCTGGTAGCACGATAATTAATATGAGCCAGTTCTTTCAACAGCTCCTGATTGATGCAGACTCAATTTTGATAAATGCATTGTCTATCCTGAGGTGTGAAATCTCAATGCATTAACAACTCTGCAAGATTTGCCTTTCTCTTAAAAACGCATCACCTGAATCTCGAGCAAGCTGGATGGTGTGCCTACGCAGACAGTAATTAAAACCTTATTTCATTGTGATGGTATCATATATCCATATGATACCATCAATCATACTTAAGTAATAATTAAAACTATCTCAAAGTTTTATTTAAAAGGACGTCGTTTGATCCTCCTCCATAACCTCGTGTCGGGTGGTCTCAACGACTTGGCCTATTTACCAAGTATTATGTGGGTCGAAGCCCTTTATTGTTCGTGCGTGACATTTTGTGATGGAATAAATTTTAACAAATGACATATTATGTATCTGAGTTTTGTCGTATCTATAAAATTTAATTTGTATGTGAATATACTTCTTTAGACTTTAACTTTTTATTTGATGCCTTTGTATAAAAATATGTCTAAATGTATAGACTATCTTCCCGTTGTTCTAAAACGTAGAAAGTACAGGGGTGAAAAAAGAGGACATAAGTTTTTGGGAGAAAAAAAAACCTTTTTTATATTCAAGCCTTCCAAGCATCTTGGATAAAAATCATGTTGGTTCACTCATTCGCTCTTTCACAGGCCCATAACATACCTACTTTCACTTTTTAATCATTTCTTTTATTCAGTACTAATATAAAAATAGTTCAAGCATTATGAGGAATGTTAACTAGCCCACAATTAGATGGGAAGCATAACGAATGGTCGTTTAAAGAAAAAAAAGCGCAGCAATTTTTTTGCAATTTTAAAACGGCATTGAATAGTTGGAATGCTTCCCCCCTTATACTCCGCTAGGTTTGCTTTAGTGTTAAATTGTTCATGCCAGCATCCTTTGAGAGCGTTTCCAATGGTCGTCCTGGCTGGCTGCACTATTTTGTCCCCCGTGTTTACTCGTTATCTATACTTGATATAACGCTCTCAAATTTTAACACTTTTTGGAACTTTCGTGTAATGCTGTATACGCAAAAATAATATAATAAAGCTCAAGTTTGTTTGCGCGCGCTTCCAAACTACCGGTTGGGTTAGAAAAAAATGCTGCAAT
The DNA here is from genome assembly GCA_963853865.1 of Helleia helle. Taxonomy (NCBI): domain Eukaryota; kingdom Metazoa; phylum Arthropoda; class Insecta; order Lepidoptera; family Lycaenidae; genus Helleia; species Helleia helle. The sequence continues at coordinate 18,574,931 of OY971420.1, forward strand.
TATTGAAGAAGGTTATAGGTTATATTTGGAGAAAATATTTTTTCAATTTCAATATAATTGTTCAAATATTATGAGCAGTAAAAGTAAAATGCTTTCGTGGTTTCACATTCATCATATGCAAATTACAGATCAACGGTTTTGACATTTAATGATAAATTCATGACCCAAAAGATGTAGGGATGATGATGATGACATCGTGATTTCAGGTGACATTTGTTCGATAGAACAAACTTCATGTAAAACAAAGTCATCATTAGCAAGTAAACACGTACCATATACTGTTTCTACGAAACGTGTGTTCCAATGTGGGAAGCCAGTGAAAAACCAACGTTATGAGATGCCTCATGTTCCCCATTTGATATTCGCCAATCAATTGATAGTGAGACCGCAACAGTTCAGAGTAAGCTGACTTTTAAACACGAACTACTGTTCTTTATGTTATAGTTATTTTCTAGAGTTAATTCAATATCAAGTTAAGAAAAGTTAGCCTCACCCGTGGAAATGTTAGTATCATATAGTATTTTCATCAATCAGTATTTGTATACAAAAATAAAACTATATATTATATATTATGATAACCCAGATGATATAAATAGTCCTTTTTGCTAGATGTCTTAAGATTCGTTATGAAGTCATTCAGCAGACTAAATGCTATACGAAGAACAATAATTATGCTGGAGTCACAAAGTTCTATGCCTGGGTTAGTGCCACTTTTGAATCATGTGCTAGTGCTAACATTCAGGAACATGTCTTTTTAAAAACATTTATATGTGGAAATAATATACATCCTACACGCTCGGATCTCAATCAGAATCAAGCGAGGAAGGCATTTCGCGCTCAAAATATATATCCTCATCATCATCATCATAATCATCATCATCATCATCGTCATCAGTCTCTATCCACACGTCCACTGCTGAACATAGGCCATACATACATACATACATTCCTTAAATGATATTTCACTTATGAATAAGTGTATCAAATTTCACTTACTCGTGTTCTTCAACTATCGCGACCGCATCTCAGTTTACCTGCAAAAAAGTTTGAAACATAAGTAGATGTTTATAACACGACTCAAATGGATAATGTTTTGATGGACATCAATGACATGAGAATCGATCGTGTTTACACATCTCATATCGAAGATATAGCGTTATTTAATACATACAGTCGGCCTCATAAGCGGAAATTGTATTATTTTATTATTTACCTTAATATTATAAAAGGTGAATGTGGGTTTGTATGTAACGCTTCCATGCCGATAAAAGCCGAATTAAAAAGCTCTAAGCCGATTAAAAAAATTCAATCACCAATGTAAAACTACGGAAACGGTAACTACGCGGCGAAACCGCGGGACGCTTCTCTAGTTATGTCTTGTTTATAATGACAGCTGTCAAAGCAACCCAACTATTCTACTACATGAAGTTAGGAAATAAGAGGAGTTACCCCTTTCTTTAAACTGACAGCTGTAAGTGAGTGCTTGATCCGCCATCTTGAGTGCCCTTTTCATAGTAGTATCCTCTATATTGTTTGTGGTTTTGCTGTCAAAACCCTAGCAATGGTAGCCATGTTAAGTGCCAATTTGAGTTGTAGGTATACACCTTTTTTTCGTAGGTATGCCCAGTCCTTCTATATTATGTCTATGATTCTACTATCAGCCACGAATATTAACGCGATTTAAAACTTGACAGTGACAGAATGTCACAAAAGAAAATCGCATGTCAACATGAAGTTAGGAAATAAGAGGACATGCCCCTTTCTTTAAACTTACAGCTGTAAATGATTGCCTGTACCGCCATCTTGAGTGCCATTTTAATAGTAGTATTCTCTATAGTTTTGCTGTCAAAACCCTAGCAATGGCAGCCATGTTAAGTGCCGATTTGAGTTGTAGGTATGCCCAGTCCTTCTATATTATGTCTATGCATGCCAAGAATAAAAGAAAAAGTTGTGATTTGACAGCTGTCATTCTAATCGGGGCGCGTAGGAGGCGCTACTTAATGCGCCTCCAGTGATGTTCAGGATTGGATCCTGGTCCAGTTAGGCACGATGTCGCAGGGACTGCTTAGTGGTGGCCGGGCAGTCTCCCCTTACTAAGAGTAGTCTGGCCTTTGCCGGAGCCTATCGCCTGATCGTATTGCCTGCACACCCGGGACCCTAAAAGGGCGGCTGAAGGCGCACGCGGTTGTTGGTATAGTGCACTCTTAAATGCGAGTCCCAACATAGGGTTAGGAACATACCCCGGTAACCTGGCTATATGCGAAATGCATTTCCCTTCATAAAATTCCCTGCAGAAATAGTGTCTGTCTAATTCTCACGAGCCTACAACTATAAGGTAGAGCGTTCAACTACATAGTTTAGAGATGATGTCTAAACATTCTAGTTAAGAGTTAGACAAAATGAATTAATCAATTTCTCAAAATTAGAAGTGTTTTTGATTTTTGTTTTGAAGTAATTACATTGAGTCATGGGCAAATAAAATAGAAAAGAGTAGCCGGTATGATTAACAAATGAATTTCCTACGCCTTTCATTACTACGACAGTGAATTCCATACCCAATTCCATACGATAGTTTGACGTTCGATGAGAAAGGTTCATGTTCTGTAATGTCACACGATATTGTATTGTTCATATTAATAAAGTATTTTAATAACATCAAGAGGTGAATAACCTTTGTAGACAGGACATATTTACAAATAAGTCACGTTTCTGTTGTAAACTTCTTTCTACTTATACTCTCTTATAGTCTGTTTTTTTTAAAGAAACGAGTACTGAGTATATCTTTCACACATTTCCGATATTGTCAATATCGGAAATGTGAGATTACGTGATTTTAGATTGTTGATTACGTGAACCTATAGATAGCAACGCAGTCAAAAATACAGCTCCACCTTTTTTTTCTTTAACACCGGGAAATGCTCTGAGGCATCCCGCGGGGGAGTGGGTCTCTGGTGTGGACGCAGCTCTACGCACTAAAGCCCAGCGAGTGCCACCAATGCTGCCTTTGGTGAGGTGCCTCGGATCCGTTGAGCAACAGGGCACCGCGATGGCTAGTCAGTCCCACAAGGGACTAACGCCACCTCCACAGAGGGGTTGTCCCGCACCATAGAATAACCCATCCCAAAGTCGAGATAGTGCAATGGGGTGAGGTTCCCATCCTCGCCCCTTGTCCACCCTACTCTTTACAAAGTACAAAGAGCAGCCCCCTCGGTTTACTTGGCTTCGCACAAGGTGTGGGTTGACCTTAGGCTACTGAGCCGCACCTCCACGACAAGGCTTGAACCGTGGTGGGGTCACTGCTCCACCTATCGTATCAAAGCCTTTCTCTCAAGTGGGACCAATAAACATAATGTGCAGAATTTCATTAAAATCAGTCCAGCAGTTAAGAAGTTCATCGCAGACAAACGATATAACACGAAATATATACCAAGAACGCTTATAAAACGAGTTTTAAAGGTTTTATGGTTACAAATTACGATATTCATTTGCCCGACTGTACCAACGCAAGGCAAGACAGGTAGCCATTTTTGGAAGCTCACAGGGGCATTATACGCTACAATGTTACATCTATAGCTACAGTAGGTACTATAGGTATGTTGAGATATTTGTCTTTGTTTAGATGTCCAGCCAATGTTTATACATAAAAATACATGTACATACACACATAAATCACTGTCCAGGAGTTTTTGTACAGGCTAGGCCCACCACTCGTTCCCACCGCTGCTACCTAAATTTCCAGTTTCCCTCCCCACGAGTATGTAAATGTAGGTTGTTTCTTTTCGTTGGTAATTTAGTTAGGTAATTAAGATCCTACTTTATTTATAAATTACTAGCGGTCCGCCCCCCACCCCCACCATGGTTCAAGCAATTAGCAATGTCATGGCGGTGGGGCTCAGTAGCCTAAGGTGAGCCCAGCATATTGGGCGAAGCAAATTGAGCTGAGGGAGCTGCTCATTGTACCCCTCTCATAAGAAGAAGGGAAAAAAGAGCAGGGGAACAAGGGGCAAGGATAGGAACCTCACCCCATTGTACTGTCCCGACTTTGGGAGAGGTTGTTCTGTGGTGCGGGACAACCCCTTTGTGGAGGTGGCGTCGGTCCCTTGAGGGACTGACTAGTCGTCGAGGTGAGTTTGCTTAACAAATCCGGGGCAATTCACCAAAGGTGGAATTGGTAGCACTCGCCAGTTTTTAATGGGTAGAGCTGCATCCACCGTACCACCTTTCGGGCGCAGCGAGACCCACATACCCGCGTGGGGAGACCCACTCCCCCGCGGGATGCCTCAGAGCATTTCCCGGCGTAAAAGAAAAAAAAAAGCGGTCCGCCCCGACTTTGCACGGGTAAATATTTTATAGTCTGTAATACTCTGGTAATTTGTCTTTCTGTAAGTAAAAGAGTGTTTTAAATCAGTCCACTATTTTCGGAGCCTATTCAATGCAAACAAATAACCTTTCCTCTATATAAAATTAGTATCTATAGATTTTTACTTTTAATGAAAGTGTAAGAAACAGTCAAATTTTTTTTCGGTTTAAAGATACTACAATAGCAAATAGTACCGCTATTAAAAGTATAAGTATGGCCAAAATATTTTTTTTTTGGCCATTGAAGGATAATTGGTCGACGGGACGTACATACAGATCACTGGTTGGTTGAATTGCTATTACTTCAGTGACAAATCACTGACCAGTTTCGGAATTTTATGGTTCACGTTATCTACTACTCTATTCGGTTATATGCTCGATGCGATACAACAACGTATAGCTTTGTACACGAATATTAAAACTCCACAACCTCGTAACTCAGTTCAGGTGTTCTATATTAAATATTTTCCATACCTGGATGAACGAGGTTTTGGTATAACATCCCATGTAACAATGCAAATTAAAATTCTACTAGATGGCGCTGTAGCGGGGATTAGAATAGTTTTTTTGAATAAAAACGTATTCTGATGAGTTTTGTGTTTGAACCGGGCGAAGAAATATGGTTATTAACAATATTGTTATCATCGCTAAAATATTATCTCATAGATTTTACATGTATGAATGTACAATCAATTAGCCCGGTGGTACTTAAGTAGACAGTAGACTAGCAGTTCACCGATAACTATCGACTACATTGGAGGCTAGGGTAAATGCATATAAATATAATGGATAAATGATATTGTGTTATTTTAGAGCTAAAATGAACATGGTTTTGTGGTCTGATCCGGGGATTCATCATCATCATCATCAGCTCCTATCCATAATATAATAATAATTACTATAATCCGAACAACAGTTCAAAGTTCTTCCTTTTTAGGGTGGTCTATAATTTAAAATTAAAAAATATAATTAAAGAGGACAGTTGATGCCATTAAAGCTTCATTATTTAGTTTTGGCTCATTTTAGTTTACTGCTGATTCAGCCTGAGCCAGCTCGTCAGCATCTTAAACCAACACTGGTTCCAAACGAACACATCTTCATGGGTACGTATAGCCTGACCAGAAAAATAAAAACCCTCGCCATATTGCGGAAAATTTCGGAACTAATTTCTGTATGGACGATACTATGTGTTGACGTCAAAAGGTACAGTGGCGACACCACGCAGGGTTTATATATTTCTGGTCAAGCACCACATAAACTCATTAGCTATAGACCATCGTAGAAGTCAAAGGTAAAGAAACTGTTTGCGTGATTATAGACATTTTCTATTAGTTAATAGACAAAACATAAGGCGTAGAGGCGGTATGGAAACGGATATGCCCACACAACGAGCGCTCACGCAGTCTCCATCATCACGACTTGCACAACCTTATAATAATAATAATAATTATTAACATCGATTACCATACGCATATCGATGATAGAAATGAGGCGAGTAAAATGATATATCAATGGCGTTTGTTTGAATGGTTTCTAACAGATAACTTCATTTGTAACGCCATCTAATGTTATAAAAAAAAGTAAAAATCGGTTGTCTGTAAAGTCGGTTTACTGACGATAATTGAACGTCATAAGAAAATGAACCTCGCCTCACAGCGAGGTAACGCCGCATACGTCATGTTTTTTCGTTCTTGCAGCCGGCTCCATCAAATTATAAGACGTTGTCACGTCAAAAAAGAATTTATACAGGCAAGATTTAAAAACAGTATTATGATTCTTTTTGTTCATAGTAGGTACTAACTGAGCGAATGTTAACAACACTACTTGAAATAAAGGACTGATAATATCTTAAAATATCATGATTCTATTGCATTTTGACGTGGCATTATTACCCGCAAGTAATTTCTCTCGGTACTCAGCATAAACAATACGACATAACGATGATGATTAGGCATTTCCATCTTTTCCAGTGACCTTGGTGACATTTGATAAGCAACAATCAGTGTTCCATCACAACTAACAATAGCCGTAAAATCTGATTTCACCACTTTGTACGTTTGACAACATCAAATATTTCATTGGCTATTCGAAAGTAGTGGCAAACTTATAGAAACTGCGTTGTTATTGTATAAAATACTACCTGTTGTCTGCAGCTTTGCTTACTTCAACTAACATTGACTCTCGCATCATTTTAGTAGAATCTTTTCTTCTGCGGCGGGAAATGCTCTTAGGTATCCCGCGAGAGCAGAGGGAATGCCCAGACGCGAATGTGGGACTCGCTGCGCCCGATAGATGGTAAGGTGGACGCAGCTCTACCCACACCCACTAAAACCCGGTGAGTGTCACCAATGTCGCGTTTGGTGAGGTGCCCGGATCTGTTAAGCAACAGGGCACCTTAACCGCTAGTCAATCACCCAAGGGACGGACGCCACCTCCACAGAGGGGTTGTCCCGCGCCACAGACAACCCTTCCTAACGTCGGGTTAGTGCGATGAGGTGAGGCTCCCATCTTCGCCCCCTGTCCCTCCCTACTCTTTTGTGTCTCTCCTCTTATAAGAGGGGTATAAAAAGCAGCCCCTTCGGTTCAATTGGCTTCATCCAAGGTTGTGGATTCATCTTTGGAGCACAACCGCTACGATAAGGCGATCATTTGCATAGCCTATGGCCTATGCTACTCAGTGATAACATTATAACATGTAGAGGTGAAAGAATTTCTAGGTCAGAGTATTTAGAAAGATTAACTCTTTATTATAATATTAAATACTTAGTATACTAGCAGTATAGTACCTTAGCCACTGCAACGCGTGGCCGGGTCCACGCGTTGCAGTGGCTAAGGTTCGTAGGTATTATTATTTTTAACAAACGTCAAACAATAATGAGGGTCTAATAAATCTTTCTGTATAAATAATTTGAAATAAATAAATATTGCGATTATAAATTGAGGTATAAACTACCCTATCTCCCAAGTTGAACCAAATTACAAATACCTACTTACAAAAAGCAAAGCAATATTTATACATTATACTATAATGTATAAACTACTGAACCAATGATCAGTAGTTTCGAAGTTTATCGCGAACAAACATCGTGACACGATTTTTTTATATATATAAAGATATAAGATTAGTATAGGTATATTTTCTGGTGTATCTTTTTGAGTATATCTTTAGCTACTTGTAAACTTCCTATTCTTTGACGCTGATGGACTCTATTTCTGGTAGGATTTTTTCGTCTCCCTTCAAATTATACATATAATCAATAATATATTAGAAATGCACCAGCATAAAAAATAATACCTTCTAAAAGTAACTAATCCCAATAAGAGAGCTGCATCAAAGTAGCACCATAGGTACACTTCAGGATTGTTTAAGAAAAACTTTAATTTAATCCGTCTTCCAGAACCAACTACATATATAACCAAAACAGATTCATTTGTAACATGGATAGAAAACTTCTCACAAAAGGAAATATAGATACTAGAATAGGAAATGGTCCCGTTAGACATCGTCTAAAAAAACCGGCCAAGTACGAGTCGGACTCTCGCACGAAGGGTTCCGTACCATTACATAATATACAACATTAGAATAAATAGGGTTTATTTTGAAAAAATGTTTTTTTTTAATATTTAAGTTGATTGCATGAAAGGTAAATTGCGGTTTACGATTTATGACGTATTAAAAAAAACCACTTACTAGATCTCGTTCAAACCAATTTTCGGTGGAAGTTTACATGGTAATACATGTACATCATATTTTTTTTTAGTTTTATCATTCTCTTATTTTAGAAGTTACAGGGGACGCACACACACACACATTTTACCACTTTGGAAGTGTCTCTCGCGCAAACGATTCAGTTAAGAAAAAGATAGTATTAGAAACCTCAATATCATTTTTGAAGACCTATCCATAGACCCCACACGTATGGGTTTGATGAAAAAAAAAATTGAGTTTTAGTTCTAAGAATAGGGACCCCCAAAATTTATTGTTTTTTTTTTCTACTTTTGTGTAAAAATCTTAATGCGGTTCACAGAATACATCTACTTACCAAGTTTCAACAGTATAGATCTTATAGTTTCAGAAAAAAATGGCTGTGACATACGGACGGACAGACAGACAGACAGACATGCCATTTGGCTACGGAACCCTAAAAAACCAAGCAGTTCCTTTAGATATACTTTAATATTGCTTCAATTTTGTACAATGCCTTAACAAAGAGACACAAATATTTATCATCTATTTGAGATGAAGAAAACAGCACTTGTTCAGACTTGATTTTGTAACCGTTGTTCAATGGAATAAATTTATAAATTCCTCCGTGACTCCGCTAACTTATAAATTTGATTAAGTACAAATTTATGACACCCAGTTAAAACATTTTTAACGTAAAACCAATTGAATTTAATCCATTTTATATAAATATTATCAACATCTTTACTATAGACGTTTTAGGTCCACTGTGGACTCCTCTTTTTAATGAACGTTAAGACGGCCGATCAAATTTATCATGATCGCTGTCAGCATGTATAATCAATCACATGCTTATGCAAATGAAGAATCTTTGAGCCTTTATGTCCAAGATCCGGGACCCTCAAAAAGCAGCTGAAGGCACTCGCAGTGGTTTTAGTTTGGGTATACACAGCCCAAGAGTGAGTCCCACATAGAGTAAGGAGCCTACCCCAGGTACTGGCTACATAAATAAAGCATTTCCCTGCGTTAACATAAAAGAACCGGAACAAATAATTAATAATAGCACATGCCATATTTTTTACCAACATATATAAAATATAAAAAATACACGTATATAAAAAGGAAAATACGCAAAATATTTACTTTTATATGCGAATAAACGTTGCTATTTCAAGTTATATTTATTATCAATTGATACAAACTGTTTTCAAGCGCCTGCCAAAAAATAATTGCAATTATTTTAATCGCGAATAAATAAACATCAATTGATTGGTCTTTGCGAATATATTTTGTCAGGCGTTCAATTTCATTTCATATGTTTATTGGGATGTTTTCGCCATTGAATAAGACTTAGTAAATATATTTATTATTGCGTATTTAATATATTTATTTCCCTTGTGGTATGACACTGGTAACAGGTCATTTGAAGTATGCTATGACTTATTATTATTAAATAAAATATTGAAAGTAGGATTAATGAAATAAGGCTACTAATGAATAAGCCTTTCAAGGCGTATTCTAACACCAAAGAATATGTTGATAAACATGAAATATTATGTTTTTTTATGTTAGTTGGATAGGCAAACTGGCAAACGTGCAACCTGATGGTAAGTGGTCGACGTCGCCCATGATCATAATATACTAGTTTACCTGGAACGAGCCCAGGCAACTCATCTATGTGTTGCCTATCCTGAGACATAATATGTTATGTCTCGGTGCCAGTAATTAAACTGCCTGTCTTGCCCTCCTCTCCGAAACACAGCGAAGCTGTTTCACGGGAGAAACAAGCAAGATGGTGGTACCCATGCAGCCGGGCGCGCGGCACAGCGCTTCCCTCCCACCGGTATGTATGTCTTTAACATCTTTGCAAAGTGCGAAAAACAACTTTGAGACACTCAATTTATTTATTATTTATTTAATAATGTAGGTACAAGAGAAACTTAGGACTAAGTGTGAAAAATTAAAAAGATAGGTACAACGTACAGCTTATTCCAGGCAGGAATCTCTTCCGGCAGACCCGATACTGGAAAAATTGAAACCTACGGCCAAAGTACATAAAATTAAAAATGAATAAAACACTAACAAACAATAATTTAGCGTAAATACGCATAAGTTAACACTTAAGAGACATACAAATAGAAATAAATATACATAAATCTTAACATAAATACATATTTATATAAATTTTAAACAGGTTCAATATTTTAATCAAAGTTTACTTATTACTGATAATGTTGATTAAATGAAAAATAACAATCTATGTTAGAAAACCAGGGAGAAATAATTTCCTTTCCGAAATGCTTCGAAACGTCCAATCTTTTACGATAAGACGTCGTCACTCGTTTTATTAAGTTGAATGTTATTACCGTGCACTAAACCCAGTTTAAATCACTAACAGGCAAAAGGAAAATATTTATTTGTCAAATAAACCCCCTTGATAAAATTTGCTTCGATTATATTGATATTATAAATGTTAAAAGTTGGTTTCTTCATCGCAATTCGCGGTTCCTGTGGCAATTGAAAATCATTTTTTTAATAAGCAACTTGATATGGTTGTATGTTTAAATTAAAATTAAATAAAATCATGTTTAATTGACAATGCAAAAGCGTGTCATTTTGTAACAGACAAGTATACTTTTAAAACACTTTTTTGTCATAAACGATCATAGCGCACCCAATGGTAAGTGATTACCGCTATGAACGCAGCCTCACGGAAGTCGAGAGTGCATCGCGACCTCTTTCATTTCGAGGTTATGGAATGAAATGGAAAGGAATGAGAAATGAACAAAATGGAGTTTGTGACAAAATCTGTTTTTCGAGTCTAAGGCTGCGTTTCCACCAGAGATGTGCGAGGGAAATGTGTAGTGCGAGGATGTGTAGCTGTGCTGTGGAAATGTGTTGGCGTTTCCACCAAAGCTGTGCGAGGAAAATGTGTCGTACGAGGATGTGTAGCGGAGCTGTGAAAATAGAAATAGAAATAGAAATAGAAAAGCTTTATTCGATGCTCATTACACGTCACTGCAGTACAGATAGGACGTATCAAACACAAAAATTTACATAGTAATAATGATCTATACATGAAAATCTAATACAAAATAAGTAAAATAAAAAACAGACACATCAGATAAAAACCAAAAACATAAAAACAACGGTGTTATCATCTGCAAAGCAGTGCAATGTAAGGAGCACTGAAGGGATGTAAAATACGTATTAATGTGCGGTGCGAACCGTGTGAGGATGCGTTGCGAAACTCTATAATGTGTCTATGGACTGGATACAGGACTCAAACCTCGCAACACATTCCTCGTAAAACATTTCTCGCACACTCTTTGGCTGCTTTTCCACCAGAGATGTGCGAGGATGTGTTGCGAGGAATGTATTTTTCAAGAACCAATAGAATCGCTTCATTTACCTTACCTCGCTCAGCACAGCTCTGGTGGAAACGGCTTAGCGGTGCGAGGTTTTTGTACGTACAAAAAAGCGAGAGATGTGTGCGAGGAATGCGTTGCGAGGTTTGCGACAAACTGTGTCAGTACTGAGTACATGTACGCATCCACGTACGACACATTTTCCTCGCACAGCTTTGGTGGAAACGCCCACACATTTCCACAGCACAGCTACACATCTTCGCACGACACATTTCCCTCGCACATCTCTGGTGGAAACGCAGCCTTTCGCTTGTCTTGTACGTAAAAAAACCTAGCTCCGCTAAGCCGTTTCCACCAGAGCTGTGCTAAGCGAGGCTAGGTAAATGAAGCAATTCTATTGGTTCTTCAAAAACACATCCCTCGCTACGCATCCTCGCACATCTCTGGTGGAAACGCAGCTTTACTATTGTACACTGAAATATGAAAAGCTTTGTACAATGTTCTCCCATATTAGGATATTCTTGCTTGAAATCAGTTATTTCTCTTTACACCTTAGAACAGCACCTGTCAGTAGAAATTCAAAAGATATGTTTACATAAACAAGAACATAATATGGTATCAATATAAAAATAAAAATAAACACATAAGTACATATGAAATAAAAAAGTAAATAAAAATAGTATAAGCATAGTCCGGTTGTACACAACTGTAAAATATACAGTATATTTATTTATATTAAGTATAAATAATATTTATTTATGTGTTCTATAATTTGTTTAAGGTTAAACTCCTGACAAATACAAATAATTTTTATTTTACTCAAGCGGTCTCCAACATTGGTCACAGCGACATAAGTGGGTCAAGCCCCTTCTTCCCGGAGGGGCGAATGAAAAACGATAACTTTGTAATGGGATTGATAACGTTACAGTACAACTGTTCCAGTTCCCAACCTGGGGTAACTACAGTATATACTATATATATATATATATATATATATATATATATTATAGTCTTGGTCCGAGGAACTAATAATTAAAGACTATTAACAAAAAAGTATAACATAATTTCATAAATAAAATTAAAAGAAAATTGACTAGGGTTAGGGATATGCTGTCACCCTAGTGTTGTAACACTTCGTATTAGTCGAGCAGGGACACGACGCACCTTTATGCTACGATTACCCGGCTCTACTACTATGGGTGCTATATCATATATAAAATAATATTATAAAGCTGAAGAATTTGTTTGTTTGTTTGAACGCGCTAATCTCAGGAACTCCTGGTCCGATTTGAAAAATTCTTTCAGTGTTAGATAGCCCATTTAACGAGGAAGGCTAAAGGAATTCATCACGCTATGACTAATAGGAGTTAAGTTAATTAAGTTAACGCGGGCGAAGCTGCGCCCAACAGCTAGTATAAAATAATTTGACTAAATTTAAATAGTAATAATATACAGGTTGGATTTTTGAGATGGGTCAATAAGGGCAGGTACCTTAACCGTTATAGTTACAGGAAAACGTTCCTCAGAGACCATCCATAACTTTTTAAGATAATTTTTAGAACTGCATTCATCGATTTTTGAGAAAATGTACGGCTAGCGAAAAAATGCTATCTTCCAAAAATAAAAATTTTATGCCTATCGATCCTTAATGGGACCATTTAAGGTATTAGAAATGTCAGAAATTGCCAAAAACGTTTTCCATACTATTATATATATTTATATAATATATTCAACGCCAAACAAACCTATTTCTGACTTTGATTTAAATATTCTTTAAGGCCAACTGAAATTAAAATACACAAACTACCATAAGACACAAAATTTCCCATCGTCGTCGTCGTCGTCGGATTACGTGTTCAAGCTGCCTTAAGCGGAGGATGTCGTCCCTTCCTCCTTGGAGGGGACGACATCCCCCGCCTCCAGAGAAGAGTGTCGGATGGCAAAACGTTGTGGCCTGGTGAGGACGTCCACAGCTCCCTCGCCGGGTCGTCGGTCGGGTAGAGTCTGCGCCCACTTTACCATCTTTTCGGGCGCAGAGAGTCCCAACATAACCCCCGGGCTCCCCCGGGCCCAGAGGACCAACTGTGCGTCTTCTTGAATGCTATGTTGCCATTTATTCCCACCACGTTTTGTTAAACTTTCTGGAAATTCCTGCAGAACATCGACCTCCGGAGAAAATTAATGAGGAGACAAAAGTGTAAAACAATTAAAATATTCCTGTAATTGAAAGGCCCATCGTTACGGAAGTTTTCGCTTCATATTTTTAAAATTCGATTGACTGAACGTTCCAGATGGCTAGCAGAAAAAATATTTGTTTACTGTGCCTCGAATTTATCTGAAATTCGTAATTAATGTCCATTTTATTTCTACGAACTCGGGAGAGTTCGTAGAATATATAAGAGGGGGATCTCTAGCCAGGATACCTGGATTTTCATGATCACTTTATATTTTATTCATTACTTGGCTACTGTTGTCTTTAAGGTTTAACTAGTCGACGCCGCGAACTCTAACAAAATGATTGCTATCTCACCTGACATAGTGCGCGAACATGCGTGCTATGTGCGTTTCATTCCGAAAATGTCCTTATAGCAAAACAGTTATTATAGAAAGACTTATAAGTGTATCTTTTCAAAATAAATTTATTTTATCTTTTGAATAACTAAACTATATCTGTACGAGCTTTATTTTTGAGCTTTCGTGCTCGGTATACTATTTATTTACGCCCAAAGTTGGGCTAAAATCAGTGTTGAAATACGAAAGTTTAGAAGCTTGTATTTTTTAAATGTATATTTTTTTTACAATTTTGGGTACATACACACACAGATAACGACGAGATCAATTTATAATATTATACTTAGTTTTTCATGGTCAACGTCAAACATTGTAGTAATTACTGTTCTGCGTTTGTATGGAAAGATGAGCGACTTGTGTAACCTTAAACACTGACACTGGCGACATTCAATAGTTGACGTAAATCAGTGCGAATTGGCAGTAAAACTGATTCGAATACTGTGACGGCAAACGGTGTGACGGCTGACGCTTTTATCTATTACTAGCTGTTGTCCGCAGCTTCGCCCGCGTTAACTTAGATTTGCAGCCGTACTCGGATTGATGATGATTATTTTATAGCCTAAGTTATTCCTTATAACACCAACTATCTGCCAGTGAAAGTCCCATAAAAATCGGCCCAGCCTTTTCAGAGATAAGCCGGAACAAACAGACAGACAAATATTTAAAAAAATGTTATTTTGGTACATATATATGTACCGTGTATACATCCATATGCATTCAATAAAAAGCTGTTATTTTAATATTACAAACATACTGATATCTGTATAGATTATTTTTCATTATACCGGGTGTATTTGGAATGCTTGCGAAGATTAAACCCTAATAATATACTATTTATATACTATATAAGGTATATAACCATTTATCTCAGAAAGGTTTTTTAAAGAAAATTTTAGGACTTGTGTATTGTGTATCAGCTGATTCAGTCCGCCAGCCGTTTATTTAAGTTAAGTTTATTACATTGCTATTTATTTTGCATTGGCTATGCCAACACTATCATACCTCTTCGTTTTCGCAAGCGTTCCAAATACACCCGGTATAGTTATGTCACATCTGCAGGACGTCTTACGCTAACTTTTTTATGGTCTTTTTTAATAAAGGTGTCTTTAAAATATCTCATTAGTTTTTGGTATACCAACATGCATAATTACGTAGGACGAAAGGGATCTAGGATATTATAGTTGTAGTATATGGTGATACTCTCTCTCTGATGCAATAAACTTACTTTCACTTACCATATTACGACATTTGGATATACCTATCTGAATGTCTCATCTGAGAAGTTTTATTCTTGAAACGTATAAATCCTACTACTATGGGGGAATGCCGCGGATATTAAAACGATTTTCGTGTTGCAGAAGCGAGCTATTCGAGCCATTTACTGTTGCCCCCCAAGGTATCATTAAGAGAAAAGTTCAAAGAAATTGCCATCTTGACTGTAGCCTCACTGTACATACTAGCAAACGTGATGTATGTTCGCAAAAATATTAATGAATTTGTAAAAAAATGCGACTATCACAACATAAATACAAGGAACAAACATAATTTGAAGGTACCATTATTTTTTGACTTCATAAAGTTAGTAATTCTTTTATGGGACAATGTATACGTTTTTACGATAGGATCCCAGAAAACGTTCAAAATCTTTCCATTAATAAATTTAAGAAAACTGTTAAAGAACGTTTGTGTGGTAAAGCCTATTATGAAATAAAAGATTTTATTGAAGATACCACACCTTGGGAATAAGACATTCACTGTTTAGGTTTTGCATGGACATGATGTACCTATATATAAACTATGTGTTTTATGTTGATGACAAAAGAGCAACCCTCAAGCTTTTTCTCGTTTTTCTTGGGGGAGTCTGCATTCCAAAGGATTTTTCTTTCGGGCGCAGCGAGTGCCACATACCCGCCTGGGGAATCCCCCCTCTCCATCAGGATGCCTTAGAGCATTTCCCAGCGTAAAAGAAAAAAAGGCAGACCTTCATAAAAATGTGCTAAATCCAGATAACTACGATGCAACACACTCACGCAACTTCTCAACCGTAAATTGCTTTTGCCAGTAATGATAAGTCCTGCCATTTGCGACTTACGCATTAAAAAGACGACGAAGAAGAAATAATCGGCAAAACTTCTGTGATCTTCATCTTCAATGAGCAAAAAGATGAAAAAGTCGCGAACAAACTCCGATAGCAAAGGGTTAAAACCCTTTGAACTTAAACAAGCCTTGTTTATAACAACATCTATAAAAGGCGACTACAGGTTGTTATTGTTATTGCTGTAAAAGGTTTACACCCAATACCTCACTTAGATCATAAGCTATCGTATTTCTTTGCATTGAATGCCGTGACAAGTTGACAGGTAAATAGGGCCCCGACGCCAGCGCGACATTTGTATGAAGTTACAATATATTATTTTCCTTGGATTTATATTTCAAATAATCTTTTGTATGGAGAAATGTTTTGACGTGATAACGTCTTATAATTCGATGGAGCCGGCTGCAAGAACGAAACAACCTCGCTGTGAGGCGTTCCATTTTCTTATGACGTTGTCACGTTCAACTATCGTCAGTAAACCGACTTTACAGACAACCGATTTTTTTATGTACCATGTCTGTTTAATATTTATCTCATCATAACGTGTTGTCTAACACTATATCTTATCAAAACAGTCGGTGTAATAGTTACCAGTTTCAACTGATTAAGATTTGAACTGATGTAGAACCCATCGTTCTATACCAGTTCAAATTCTGTTAAATTCATTTAATTTGTCTGGACAGGCCCATCTTTCGCATTGGGTACTCTGGGCAAGTGCCCAATGCGGGTTCCATAATTCCTAGAATAGAATAGTAGAATGTACCTGTACTGGGTCATAGATGTGTGTTCGTATGGTTTCTATCTATTAAATTACTCTGAAACGGCTCGACCGATTCTCTTGAAATTTTGTGTGCATATCGGGTAGGTCTGAGAATCGGTCAACATCTATTTTTCATCTCTCTAAATGTTAAGGGTGGTCAACCCCTTATTTTTTATTATTTTTTAGACTAAAGTTGACTCGGACGAAGCTGCGGGCAACAGCTAGTATTATATATTTTGGCCCAGACACCATCTGTCCTTTGATGGATGACTGGCATACTGCCATTTCAACGTCCTATTTTTCCGCAATATTCCACGTTATGTAATATACATTTTTGACATTTTTTTAATCATGACATGATACGTATACCTACACCGAAAAATCCGACGATATTTCTTTTTCGAAATCTGACGATGCAAACAAAATACAGAGTCAGCTTTTTAATGCATCTCCTGTTCTTAATTTTTTTAAAGATCTGATGATATTGATTTTATTCAATATGTAACATAAATATTCACTTCATTCCTTGTAATAATTATGCTTATGCTTAGACATTCTATCGCATTCAAATACTAAAGGTAACTGTAAAAATTGCATATATCCTGTCCACGAGCATTCCATAAGCATTCGAAACGCCCTCTATCCTTCAATAAACGTTGCACCCACCACTGCCTACGCGGAGTGGGCAGGACGCAATTAAAATAAATGGCAGCAGTGGCTGTATATTTTTGAAACTGTTTGAATGTGTATGTATACCATGTGTGTATGTGTTTTAAACTTGTTATTTAAAATCGACCTTCTTCTAGATGGGGACGACTGGGTCCAGGTTGGATGCTGTTAGGATTAGTCGTATTAAAACCGGTGGGAAGGAAGCGCTGTGCTGCGCTCCCGGCTGCATGGGTACCACCATCTTGCTTATTTCTCCCGTGAAACAGCTTTGCTGTGTTTCGGAGAGAAGGGCAAGACAGGCAGTGTAATTACTGGCACCGAGACTTAACATCTTAAGTCTCAGGATAGGCAACACATAAATGAGTTGCCTGGGCTCGTTCCAGGTATACTAGTTTATGTTCATGGGCGACGTCGACCACTTAACATCAGGTGGTACGTTTGCCAGTTTGCCTATCCAACTAACATAAAAAAAATGGCCCCACCATGGTTCAAGCCTTGTCGTGGCGGTGGGGCTAGAAGCCTAGGGTGAACCCAGCACCTTGTACCCCTCTTATAAGTAGAGGGGACAAAAGAGTAGGGGGCAAGGGTCGAGGACGGGAATCTCACCCCTTTATAGTGTCCCGACGTTGGGAGGGGTTGGGTTGGGTTGGGTGCGGGACAACCCCTCTGTGAAGGTGGCGTCGGTCCCCTGAGGGACTGACTAGCCATCAAGGTGCCCTGTTTGCTCAACAGATCCGGGGCACCTCACCAAAGGCGGCATTGGTGGCACTCGCCGGGTTTTAATGGGTGGTCGTATTCAATGAAAGAGGATGTATATATATATATATATATATATATATATATATATATATATATATATATATATGGTCCCACCTGGGGACTGAAGATGCCGACAATGGTCACAGTATATGTTTGTAACCAGTATAGCAACGCGCTCGAAACGACGTAACGACTAACGCGGCACTCACTAGTCACTACTAACAGAACTGCTAAAATGCTCATGTTTGTGTGAATGTGTGCGAGCGTTTGTTGGTAGTTGGCGAAGAGTATGAAACAACGTTGCCATACTGGTTGCATGCTTATACTGAGTAATATATATATATATATATATATATATATATATATATATATATATATATATAGATAGCGTCTTCTTCAATGGTATTCTGAAAACCCGCTCATAGCGTCGTCTCTTCTTTGTTCTACTTATATGTTATATCATTCTTTTAATTCATATGTACTCTTGAGTTGTGGTGTACAAATAATGCTTTTATATTTAGGCTTTCAAGTTTCTAACTCATTATTCATCAGTTTTAGATTTCCTTAGTTCAAGAGGGCCTACCGGCAACAAAATAGGATGAAGATTCTACGACTAGTTCGTTCGACTTACGGTACCTAAGTACCGGTAAAAAAATCAAACCCATCCGTGTGGGGTATCTATGGATAGGTCTTCAAAAATGATATAGAGGTTTCTAATACCATTTTATTCTAAACTGAATAGTTTACGCGAGAGAAAAATGTGTGTCCCCTCACTGTAACTTCTAAAATAAGAGAATGATAAAACTAAAAAAATATATAATATGATGTACATTACCATGCAAACTTCCACCAAAAATTAGTTTGAACAAGATCTAGTAAGTAGTTTTTTATAGACTTCATAAATCGTAAACCGCAATTTACCTTTCATGCAATCAACTCATCACACATTTAATTCCATAAACATAAACCTTAATTTTTGTTAAAGGGTCTAATGTTGTATATTATGTAATGGTACGGAACCCTTTGTGCGTGAGTCTGACTAGCACTTGGCCGGTTTTTATTGTTGTATATTACACGTTACATAAGCTATTATAATTAGTCAAATACGTTTTTTATTATTTACTTTACAATGGCTTTTGTTCTAAATTACTATTAAGTTATTTTAATGTGTCAAAAACGTTTTTATTCTTTATCTTCAGGATACTAACAATAGGGAAAATTGACCTGGTGGCTTGTTGCCAGTAAATTACCCTCGCCGCATTCAGAATCCTCAATTCTGTGTTAAAAGGTTAGTTCGAATGTTTTAGAAATTACAACTAAATCACAATGAATGTACCATCTTTAAAAATCTCCACATGATCACATTAATTTGCTTAGGCTTTAATGTAGTAATTATGATATAAAAAATTTGAAGAAAGTTTTGCAAAAAATAGAAAAGAATCCTTACTTCCTTACTAATATTATAAATGCGAAAGTAACTCTGTCTGTCTGTCTCTTCTTCACGCCTAAACCGCTGAACAGATTTGGATGAAATTTGGCACAAACATAGTTTGAAACCCGAGAAAGGACATAGGATAGTTTTTATCCCGGAAATCCTACGGGAACGGGATTTATGCGGGTAAAACCCCGGGACTATCTTTCTTCTGAACCACGGAACCGATTTGGGTGAAATTTGATATGAAGATACTTTGAAAATTAACATAGGACATTAAATAATTTTTATCCTGAAAATCCCACGGAAACGGGACCTATACGGGTAATACCCCCAGACAGACTATCTTCTAAACCACGGAACAGATTTGGGTGAAATTTAATATGAAGGTACTTCGAAACTTACGTGGACTTAAAATAAATCTTATCCTGAAAATCCCACGGGAATGGGAATTATGCGCGTAAGACCCCGGGACTGTCTATCTTCTAAACCACGGCACAGATTTGTGTGAAATTTGATATAAAGATACTTTGGAACTTAACGTAGGATTTAAAATAGTTTTTATCCTAAAAATCCCACGGGAACGGGACCTATGTTTGTAAAACCCGGGACTGTCTATCTTCTAAACCACGGAAAAGATTTGGGTGAGATTTGGTATGAAGATACTTTGGAACTTAACGTAGGACTTAAAATAGTTGCTATCCTGCTAACCTTCGGAACCTTGCCTAAAGGGACTCCTTTTTATTAATATACTTAAGTTATTATATTATATTTTTTAAGGTTTTTAGTTTTAGGTTCTTTGTAATTTATATCCAATATGTTTTTATTTAATTATTTAATAATTTAAAATTGCAATAAATGACAAAGTACTATTTATAAACAATGCTAGGAACAATAATAAAATATATGAATAAAAAATATAACTTTTTCGTAGTTTTTTTGCTGGTAGTAGGTAATAATTTGAGGTAGGTATGAATAATTTTGTATCGTTAGGACACAAAATAAATACTATAGGACGTCTGACACCTCAATCCTCCCATGAACATGGTTGCTGGAAAGTATCCGAAACGTCGGGCATTTAAAAATCTTAATAAACCGCGATAAAATCCTTAAAAGTTATTTAAATATAATAAAAATGTACTACATACTAAATTAAATAAATATATTTTATAAAAACGTACTATCGGGCCTTACAGTGGAAGTAAATAGTATTCTTTAAATTATTATAGTTTGTATTTCTTTTTTTCCTTTCTTTTTTAGGTAAAACTGTATCTTTTAAATTACAATGTTAATAACCGTGCATTTTTATGTATATATGTATATTTTAAAAGGCTTAAAATTTGGGTTAAATAATAACCTTAAGTAACCTTTCTTAAGTAACCTTAAGAAATTGACTTTGGCTCGTGGAAATATTGATGATAGATTCATTTCCGATTTTATGTTTTTTTTTTCTTTTCTTTATTTCTTTTCCTATTTTATTATGTAAACTCTATATTTTTCTTTATACCTATTTATTTGTAATGTTCATCTGCACTGTAGTGCCATGTATCGTTTCGCTGAATAAAGTTTATTCTATTCTATTCTAAATTGGAACCATTTTTTTTTATGTCACATAGAGGCAACCGAGCAGTCAGAGCCGGAGGTGACTACCGACGCCCATAGACATCGGCACAGCCAAAAGTTATGCAGATGCGTTGCCCTCCTTTTCCCTATACCTCCCAATGGGCCACCAGAAACTCACAAACCGCACGAAACGCGACAGCATAGCTGTCACTTGACGCCAGTGTTATGTGAGCGAGAACCGTGTTATGTGAGTGAGGCCGGCACAACCACGGTTGTGCCGGCCCAATTCGGTTGCAAAGCAGCATTGCTTTATTTGAAAAATTAACTACTACTACTACTTTATTTGAAAAATAAGATTTAAAACAATACTTCTTATACGCGGACGAAGTCGCGGTTAAAATCTATGAAATAATATACTGCACTTACATTAAGAAAAAGCCTTTTT
The DNA here is from genome assembly GCA_963853865.1 of Helleia helle. Classification (NCBI taxonomy): domain Eukaryota; kingdom Metazoa; phylum Arthropoda; class Insecta; order Lepidoptera; family Lycaenidae; genus Helleia; species Helleia helle. The sequence goes on from OY971420.1 coordinate 18,596,637, forward strand.
TGTCCGTCTGTTGTTCCGGTTAATCTCTGAAACGGCTAAGCCGATTTTGACGAGGCTTTTACTGGCAGATAGCTGACGTTATAAGGCGTAACTTAAGGCAAAAAAATAATCATCATCAATCCGAACGGCTGTAAATCTAAGTAAACGCGGGCGAAGCTGCGGGCAACAGCTAGTGTTTCATAAAGTTAACAAAAGATAGAAAAAATCTTTAAATTAAGTGTAGGTATACAGAGACAGTGGTAACATAAGGAATGGGCATATTTATCTTGTAAAACTAATTATCCAGAACATTCTGCTGTGATCTAAATTACTAAAGGAATTTCCTATTTAGCTATCATGGTAAGTTGTTCATGTAATTAATGTGAATAATTAATTTATATGTGCATGTGTACGAACGGACGGACGCATGTTGATTAAACAAATGGTTAGAAAACAAAACAACTTACAGTACGATCAAATTATCTTACATAGACGCAGCAACAAACGACAGCAAATCTTTTGTTGCTATGCCAAATATATTTTTATGTTTGATGAGATAGCTGTTTGTCGTGAACTTCATTTTCGTGTCGTTTTACCGGTGGGAGGGAAGCGCGGTGCCGCGCTCCCGGTTGCGTGGGTACACCATCTTGCTTGTTTCTCCCGTGAAACAGCTTCGCTGTATTTCGGAGAGTATGCAAGACAGGCAGTGTAATTACTGGCACCGAGACTTAACATCTTATGTCTCAGGATAGGCAACACATAAATGAGTTGCCTGGTGTCGTTTCAGGCATACTAGTTTATGTTCATGGGCAACGTCGCCCACTTACCACCAGGTGCCACGTTTGCCAGTTTGCCTATTTAACTAACATAGAAAAACTTGAACTATGATGTACTGTGTTGCGCTTGTCGTATGTCGTCAACTAATATTGATGGGATGGGATGTTGCATGTGTATCACCAACCTGCTCATTTCTACCGTGAAACTGCTGTGTTTCGGAAAGAAGGGCAGGATAAGCAGTACAATCAGGGGTTGCTAGCCGATGGCCCAGGGGAGGCGGGGCCAAGTTGTTATAGAGTATTCTCTATTATAAAAGTATGAATTGTAGATAAAGTATGAATCGAAGATAAAGTTGAGAGCACATGAAGCTTTTCATTTTAATATTATAGTGAAAAAGAAATACATGAATGTGTTGTCAAGGCTACAATGTTTATGTTTATGGGTGATGCAGTCCATCACGTAGTTCGTCTGCCCGTTTGCTTAACAAATCCAGGACACCTCACCAAAAGTGGCATTGGTGGCACTCGCCGGGATTTAGTGGGTAGAGCTGCGTCCACCTTACCCCCTTTCGGGCGCAGCGATTCCCAAATACCCGCTTAAGGAGCTCAGAAGTCAGAGCTAAAAGTCTATATTAGCTATTTGTATTTCAATGAAAGTGCCATCTAGTGCTGAAATGATTGAACTTTTTACGAACTTTGTTACGATTTCTCTAATTTGATACCAATAGGTGTCGCTTATACCATACATGTTTGATATGAGAGCCCCCTTAAATATTGATTTTATTCTGTTTTTAATAATTGGTATTAGAGCGGCTAAAGAAATACATTATCTTTGAGAATTTCAACTGTCTAACTATCACTGTTCATGAGAAACAACTGGTGACAGACGGACGGACAGCGGAGTCTTAGTAATGGGGTTTCAGTTTTAACCTTTAGGTACGGAACCCTAAAAACGGTCCAAGAGATTCTTCAAAGCATTTGCTATCTGCATACAAGCATGCCTTAGTACCCACACATACGTATAATGCTGGTATGTGTAGGCTTGTAGCCCATCCATGTGAAGCGCATCCCTCCCAGATGGTGCGTGAGGTTGTATCACTATGTGCATCCCTCCCACTCAAAATTATTATCATTCGTTTGATGTCATAATGTAATACAATTGGAGAGAAGTCGTCATTGTTGTAACAGCCTACGTACGAACAATAATTGATTCGTTTATCTGTTACAAGGACAATTATTTCTCTCCATCGCCTAATGTTCGTATGAACGCGATGCTTCTAACAAAATACGGAATATTACGGAATATTACAAAATACGGAATATTATACCCAATTAACTAATGGGTGTACTACTAAGAAATAAATATTTATGCATATTTTTTTTTCTTTTATTCAGAAAACAAACAGTCATATAAAAAAGCAAAATTAAAAATTTTGAAAAAAACCCACGACGGTTAAAATATACTTGAAAAATGATAAAATAATTAAAAAACCCCGACATTTAAACAACAGAGTATTATTTTTCATAGCACTTCCCTACGCACCTATTTGGTTCTCGAAGACGTAGATGTGGCAATAACATATTATTCAAGTCCCTATGAACTTAATATAAAACCCAATATAATCCGTCGGGGCCCAATATAATCCGCATCAAAATCAGACTAGTAGTTTTGGAGAAAAATTGCAGCATTAGTTGGCACAAATAAATGTTTACTGCAGCGCCCCCTGGTGAGTCATCACCGTAACACATTTAAGAACACGTACCACAATTAAACCCGAACCTATCAGCGAAAATCGCATCTAAAGCGGACTAGTAGTTTTGGTTTTCCACAAACAAACATTTACTTCAGTGCCCCCTGGTGAGTTTTCATCGTAACACATAATACAAGAACATGCACCGATCAAACTAGAACCCATCACTGAATTAAAACCGCATCAAAACAAATGTTTACTGCAGCGCCCCCTGGTGGGTTGTAATTGTACCACCTATCTAAGAACATGCACCAATCAAACCCAAACCCATCATTGAAATTCGTATCAAAATTAAAATAGTAGTTTTGGAGAAAAATGGCAACATTGGATTGTACAAAAAACGTTTACTGCAATGCCCTCTAGTGAGTTATCAACTTAATATCTATCTAATAATATGCACCAATCTAATCCGAACCCATCTCTGGAAACCGCATCAAAATCGGACAAGTAGTCTTGGAGATAAGATGCAAAATAGATTTACACACACAAACTGCCTCTCACCCCAAACGCATATAGTCTCCGTTCCGTCGCGGGTAATTAAAAGAATACAAAGAAAGTATACAAGACGAGACTTTGAAATATTATACGTTAAGATGTGTGAGCATGGTATTTAACCTCCCACCTAATTTCGAGAAAAACATGTCCAGCAGATCTTTACATTTACTATAGCTTAAAACAGCAATACAAAAACGAAAATATTGTAGAGATCAGCGTCCTTTATCTTCTACAATACGTGCGCACCCTGGAGATTAAACACATTTGAATGATAAGAATGGCTCACGAATCATCAAACGAATCCAGACTGTCTTCCTCAAAAACTGAGTTGAAAATTGCATAGAGTATTTTATCTTACAATCCAAATCGTTGGTAGTTCCGCTGTGTCTCTTTCCTCTCACTCACTCTCACTCTCTCTCACTCTCTACATCATTAATGCCCTGCGTTAAATCATTCTCCCCTCATACGTGTCCGTAATATATAAATGTCTTTTTAATTTAATTAGCGATATTATCTTTTATCGGAGATCAGCTGTTGACGTCCTATGAGGCCTAAGTTCAGGACGGAAGAGTGAAATCATAATTAAGAATCATCGAGTTGATTATATCGTGACTTCATTTCAGTATACTTCATATACGTTTTTTTTATGTAATCAAGGGGCAAACGAGCAGTCGGAGCCTCACGGTGCCGACGGCCATACACATCCGCACAACCAAGGCCACGCAGATGCGCCGCCCTCCTTTTCCCTATCACCCCCAGTGGGCCACCGGAAACTCATAAACCGTACGAAACGCGACAGCATAGCTGTCACTTGACGCCAGTGTTTTGTGAGCAAGAGGTACCACCCCAGTCGTGCCGGCCCAGTTCGGCTGTAATGCAGCATGGCAGGCACTAACTCTACGTTTTCGGATTACATATTATGTCATGCATGAAGTTGTACATAATTACATTTATTTTTGTATGGTACCAAAGTGAAAAAGAGGTCTTTGTCTGGTGGACTATAATGACTGATGATAATTATTACTGTGGACCCACAATACAATCTATACTTTATTATACTAATATTATAAAGCTGAAGAGTTTGTTTGTTTGAACGCGCTAATCTCAGGAACTACTGGTCGGATTTGAAAAATCTTTCAGTGTTAGACAGCCCATTTATCGAGGAAGGCTATATAACATCACGCTGTGACTAACAGTAATTAAGTTGAGTGAGTTAACGCGGGCGAAGCTGCGGGCAACAGCTAGTTTCTAGCTCATAACTCAACTGTTGCGAAAAATTATCTACGATTATGTTTAAATAGCTATTCGACTATAATCGCAATCCATCGATATATTTTTACAATGCATAAATATTTCTGGCAAACTTAATTCTTTGAAAAAGACTTTTACTAGCGTATATTATATATATAATGTTGCCCGCAGCTTCGCCCGCGTTACCTTAGATTTACAGCCGTATACGGATTGATGATGATTATTTTTATGGCATAAGTTACTCCTTAAAACATCAGTCATCTGTCTGTGAAAGTCCCGTCAAAATCGGCCCAGCCGTTTCAGAGATTAGCCGGAACAAACAGACTGACAGACAGACAGACAAAAATTGTAAAAATTGCTATTTTGGTATATGTACCGCGTATACATCCATATGCATTTAGTAAAAAGCGGTTATTTTAATGTTACAAACAGACACTCCAATTTTATTTATCTGTATAGATAGGGTAGGTATCATAGGGTTAAAGTGGTATATCCAAAGTCAAAACACTATACCTAAAAACACTAGGATTAGCGAATGAAACACCAAAACGTTCCGACGTAAAATTGCAATCCCAGCTAGGCATGGCAATTATATGAAAATTCTATTTGAGCGCCAAACATTGAAAAAGCTACAGAGTTGGAAAAGTTTTATAGTAAGTGGACTGAACGAAGCCTTATAGCTACAAAACGGTAACGTTACGTTAAAAAATTATATCTTTCACCTAAAATAAAGCTCCTAGAAGCGATGGCTCTTTATGTTGGCGTAAATACCATAAACTTAGCCCCAAATACTCAAACTAATCTCAAATTTAAGACGTACTTAAACTCATGCTACGACGTGTCAGATTCAAAGAAAAAAAGAGGGACAACACGAGTTTAAGTACGTCTTAAATTTGAGATTCGTTTGAGTATTTGGGGGTTAGTTAAATATCAATACATTAATAAACATCAACACAACTATTTTAAATGACCAGACCTTTATATCAGCATCAGTATCCGTTCATGTATGGTAAATAAAACCATGTCTAACCACGTGTTATTTTTTTATAGAAGAGGGGGCAAACTCACAGTCGATCCACCTGATTATAAGTGATAGCGACATCCACTGACACCCGCCACACCATAGGATTAGTTGGGTGCGATGCCGGCCTTTCAAATGGGAGTAATATGCTCTTTTCTTGAATTAATGTTTTCTTGAATGTTAAAGCTATTAGACTATTGATGAGCTTAAGTAAGACAGGCTAGTCCTATCTTGGTCTCCCCCCTATACGTTCACTGCTGGACATAAGCCACCCTCCATGAACGCCAAGACGGTCTTAATAATAATAATAAAATAATATCAACCCTTTTATGTCCCACTGCTGGGAACGGGTGTCCTCCTCGAAATCAGGCGAGGAGAGCCATAGTTCACCGATACGCTGGCCCATTGCGAGTTGGTGAACTTCACACACCTTCGAAGACTTTTCACGATGTTTCCTTCACGGGTGAGCAAGCGATGATGCTGCATGTTCAGCTGTACATAGAAATGAATAAAAACCTTGAAATGGCTTGAAATGTCAAGGCATCACAGGGGTCAGGATCGAACCCGGACCTCTCGCTCAAGATACCGAGCCCATTCTCACATATACCGATCTTGGTTTCGGTGCATGTCTCGTATATTCGGTATATCACTGTTTTTTTATGTTAGTTGGATAGGCAAACTGGCAAACGTGCCACCTGATGGTAAGTGGTCGACGTCGCCCATGAACATAAACTAGTTTACCTGGAACGAGCCCAGGCAACTCATTTATGTGTTGCCTATAGTTGCCTGAGACATAAGGTGCAGTAATTTCACTGCCTGTCTTGCCCTTCTCTCCGAAACACAGCAAAGCTGTTTCACGGGAGAAACAATCAAGATGGTGGTACCCATGCAGCCGGGAGCGCGGCACAGCGCTTCCCTCCCAACGGTAAATAGTCAGATTTAGTCTATAAATTTAAATTTGTAGACTATTGAACTCAGAATACGGACGAGGAAGTTGCGGTAAGTCATGTTATGGGCTAATGCGATTCCTGTCACAGTCTGGACATCCTTCCGCCGGTTTAGGCCAACAATGGGCATACGTGCCCTGCGTTCAGCGGCCAGTATTAACGACTTACTTTTGACGTAGCTTTTACGTTTTTATTGAATGGGGGTTTAACAGTATTTTTGTGATTTAAAACAAACGAACCGTTTGATGATAGTTTTAAGTTCAGAATAACGAGCCGAATGACTAAACATCGAGCATATAACTGGAATAGAGCGGTAATGTTATGTGTTTTGTATAACAACAAATTCCACCTGTGCTGCAACGCTCCGTTCTGCGCTCTGATTGGCCGACTGTTGGCCATTGATGGATGATTGGCCGATGGGACGTACATACAGATCACTGGTTGGTTGAATTGCTATTACTTCAGCGACAAATCACTGACCAGTTACTATTTGCGGTTATAAGCTCGATGGTTACTGAACGAAATATTATGGTCTAGGTGCCTATCGCTTCTATCTCTCTTTTCGCAACTCAGAAATGGAAATTCAGAAGAAATAAGCAGGATCAGATCTAGTAAAAAATAAAAACGCATATTATATTCCGTCCACCGACAAATGTCAATTGCTAATCATGGTTTGGGATTTTTATTCTATACGGATATGAGAGTTCTTTTACATATATTTTTTAGATGAAGAGAATCTAGAACATAATGGGATCGTATGTATTTTTACGCCGGGATACGATGACTCTATGATGTCTAGTCATTGCGTTGATATTTTAAGACATTCATTAGATCGCGTTTCTTAAGAGTACTAGCCACAAAAAAGATGATGATGATGTTGGCGTGCTGGATTAAAAGCATGCCAACATCATCATCATCTATTTTTTAATAACGATAATATAAGACCAGATATCTAATAAGCGGTAGAAGCACGTCTAACGCCCGAATTTGTCTAGCGTAACGCATTGATAAGGTGTTCCTTATCATGAAGCAATCGGGCATGTTTATTTAATAACCGTTTCTTATCAGCTATTATAATTGACAGATAAGGGAAATTAAAAAATATCGCTTGCATGTGGTAATACTGGGTTAGTTGATTTTATAGCTTTTTAATAGTTTATTGTGACATGGGGTCAAGATACTAATAACTGTGTTTTAGAGCTTTACACATTTGTATTTTAAAAGGCTTACATTATTAGCATATTATATATCACTGCGTTAAAAATCTTGGCGTTTACATGGACGAGAATATGAATCGGACAACGCAGATTAAAGAAGTGAGTAGAAAAATGTTTGCAACTTGGCATTCGTTAAGACGGCTACAATACATGCTACATAAAATTGCGCTTGCGGAATCTCTTTTCTTATCTTGACTATGCTGACGCGTGCTATCCTGACCTTACTGAGCAACAACTAACAAAACTTGAGAGGCTCCAAAATTTAGCTATAAGATTCGTATTTTCTTTGCGCAAATACGATCACATATCCGATTTTCGCAATAAGCTCAAGTGGTTGCCAATTCGCTTTCGCCGGAATACTAGAATGTTGTCGCTGCTTTATAACGTACTTAAAAATTCCCGGGCCCCAGAATACCTTTTTTTTTTTTTTTGTTCTGCAGCGGAAATTTGCAGACCAAACCATAACTAGGACCGGGGTGAGTTTTAAACCTAGCCGTGTGTGGGGTTCGCACTTAGAGATGCGTTACCCACTAAAACCGCTGCAAGTGCCCTCAGCCGCCTTTTACGATTTATGAGAGTCCCGGATCATGCAGGCAACGCAGGACCCTCGGCGACAGGCTGGCCTCGGCGAAAAGGCCAGACTCCTCCTCTAAAGGGGGACTGCTCGGCTGTTCGTTTGATTCGATACTTTTAGCAGTCCCCGACGACGTCGTGTCTAGCTGGACCCAGGTTAAAGGGCCCCAGAATACCTAAGAGAAAAGTTCATAGTGCGTAATTCTGACAAGGCACTGCGCTCGAATGACACAACTACTCTGCATATACCCATCCATCATACTGAATTCTACAATTGCCCTTTTACAGTTGAATCAATAATTCTGTGGAAATATCTTTGCCAGATAGTATTAGGAAGGCTAAAATTATTGATTGACACTTTTAAGAAGCTTATTGAGGACTTTTACCTGAATTCATAGACCGGAATTGTAAAAATTTAATTTTTTTATTAATGTGCTATAAATAATAAATAGACATTTAATGTTATAATCAAAATAAACCTTTACCTTTATGTAATAGGTATGTATGTATTTATGTATTAATTATTATGATAAAACGGATATGTATTTATTTATGTATCTATTGTTTTATTTATTTATTTATTTATAACATTTTTATCTTTATTATATTGTTTAGATTGAAGGATCCTCTTTGTTTTAATTTCAATTTTGTTTTTCCTTTTGATGACCTACTACTATTATTTTAAATTCTCCTCTACCCTAATGTTGTCTGGAAGAAATCGCTTCCTTAGCGATAAGACCGCCTTTGTCCATAATATTATTTTGTAAGTTTTTATTTAAGATGTAATTGTTGTTTTTATGCACAATAAAGTATATTTCTTCTTCTTCTTCACTAGCTGTTGCCTGCAGCTTCGCCCGCGTTACTCAACTCCTATTAGTCACAGCGTGATGTTATATAGCCTATATAGCCTTCCGATAAATGGGCTGTCTAACACTAAAAGAATCGGACCAGTAGTTCCTGAGATTAGCGCCGATTAAAACAAACAAACTCTTCAGTTTTAGAATATTAGTATAGATAGAAGATTTTTTACAAACACTGCTAGTTGTAAATTATGTGAAACTAGCTGATACCCGCGACTATGTCCCCGCAGCATTAAATTTTGGACAATTCATGCAATATTCATATAAATTATAGTCTATATGCTATTCTGATGTATATAAGCTACATTATTGTAAAGTTTCATTAAAATCCATTCACATCTATACACAAACTTTCGTTAGTAAAATTAAAAAAATTAATAATTTTATAACAAATGTTCTTATTTAAAACCAGTAAACATAAATAAAGAAGTATATCTAAAAAAACTTTAATCTAACAAAAATATGGTAAACTTGTTTCGTAATTTCTCGAAAACTATGTCCGCATAAAAAGATTTTTTTATGTTTCATCTAATAACAAAAAATTACGAATAATAAACAAATAGCACCATAAATATTTGGAATCTGCTACCACCTACGGTGTTTCCGAGCCGATACGACTTAGGGACCTTCAAGAAAAGAGCATACTCATATCTAAAAGGCCGGCAACGTACCTGCTGATCCTCTGGTATAGCGGGCGGTATCGCTTTTCAGGTTTACCATCAGGTGAACCGACTGTCCGTTTGTCCCCTCTTCTATAAAAAAAATCATATATATCTAAGTAACTCCAATGATTCATCGACCATGATCTTAGTTTCCTTTTTAGTAAAATTGTTGAATATATTAGAGGCGCTTAAAGTGGAACAGAGTACTCCGAGGGCTTCGGGGTCTAAACATAATATGTATGTATGTATGGTCTTTATTTATCTCATCGATCGTCCTACTTGACCTACAAAAGGAAAGGCGCCCGATATCAATTATGCATTCCTCTTTAGTCCTATGTAGAATTAAGAGGAATGTTCACTCATGTCTGTTTCATAAAGTCAAATAGTTTAACTTATTAATTAAAATTAACAATTAAGTAACTCACTTATAAGTCATGCTTTACTTTGTACCGATTTGAGAAAAACTTTTTTACACGTTGGCACACAATAATGTATAGATGTATAGATAAGGCCACATTACACCCAAGAACTGATGGCCAAAAAGCAAATAAGTTTCTGGAGGGGTCCACTGCTGATCATAGGCCTTCTTTAATGAACGCTAAGACGATCGAACCCTCGTCATTCATATCCAACACGGACCGGCCACTGCACGGAGATCGTCTTCCCACCTGGATAATGATCGACCGACCATCGTGTACCTAAACGTGGCCTCCACTCTAGAACCTTATTGGCCTATAAGCCATCCGTTCTTCTGAGTGTGTGACCAGCCCACTGCCACTTCAACGAGCTTATGCTTCGCGTGAAATCTGTAACGTTAGTTCTCTGATGGATGTCTTCGTTCCGAATCCTATCTGCCATAGAAACACCCAGCATAGCACACTCCATAGCACGTTGAGCTACGACAAGGCTTGCTAAATATTATAAAGTCTAGCTTTAAGGGAACCTGTTTCAACTGATAATAGATAATCAAAAATGCCGTAAACACCCTTAACATTAAGTGTCAACCTTTAGGAAATGGGGTGTGTTGTTATTATAATATTAATATTATATTGAATAGAAGGTGCTGTGATTGCGGCCATTTACTTTTATTAAGTAATTTCTTTTTGTATTCTGAATAATAAATGTATTCTAGAGATAATTTACTTTTCTTTAAAAAACTAATTTTTTTGCAGCAAAATTCCACTTGATACCATTTTTTTAAGTTTATTTTAATATTTTGTGCAACAAATGTATTCTTGTTTAGTCATGCAGTAGTGTGACCAGTGTGCGCTCAATTTTACAGTTGTCTCATGCATGCTTCTGGTATGCGGCATGGAGACGGATGCTGTCGTTGCGTCATTACATGCATCGCACTTTGATTGCATCGCCGGGCTTATTCCAAATGGGCATGTGTTTCTTTAGTACGTTTTGTTACAATTTTACATCGCATTTATACCTAATAGAAAATTCTAGAACACAGTTCATATAAATCCATGTTGAAATGAAATATAAAACGAGTTTAGAAAAAAATAAAAAATGTAGTCACAATATATTTTACAACACTTCTATTATTAGGTTTTTTTATGTATGTTTCCCGATTACTCAAAGATGGCTGGACCGATTTGAAAAAAAAAAAAAATAATTGAAAGCTGGTGTTTCCAATTTGGTCCCATATTAATTTTATTAAGATCTCACAAGTCGTTTTTTAGTTATTCCCAATAATGTCTATTTGGTTGGTTTTCTTTACCTCGATCATAATCATCCTTTGTCCGTCCACTGCTGAACATAGACCTCCTTCAATGAACGCCAAGACGACGAATTATGGAATCACTAAAAATTAAGAAATATTTTTTTTTACAAAAAATTAAAACCGACTTCAAAAATACAATACTAAAAAGAAAAAAAATAACTGTTTCTTTAATTTTTGTGCTTACAACTTATTTGCGAATGTTTATTGCGAGCAATTTGTAGAAAGATGTTAAGGCAATTCCTTTTCAAAAATTCGAATCCGGAGGCAATATAAAATAAGCCACGATGTATAAATGAGGCCACAATATATCTAAGAACTGACGGCCAACAGGCAAAAGAGTTTTAGAGCGTTAACGTTTTGAGGGTTAGTCGACTAATATATATAATATATATTTTGTAAGAGGTATCGCGATGCTGCATTGCAGCCAAATTGAGCCGACACGACCGGGGTGGTACCTCTCGCTCACATTACACCGTCAAGTAACTGCTATGCTGTCGTGGGGGTATAGGGAGGAGGAAAGCAATGCATCTGCATAATCTCTGGTTGTGCAGATGTCTATGAGCGTCGGCTGTCACTATAAAGCTATAAAGCTCCAACTGCTCGTTTGCTTCCTTTTGCCATAAAAAACCATATATATATACATATTTTTCTAATTATCCTAATAATTAAAAATATCATCTAATATCTTCTTCCAATTGGGTAGCAGTTTCGTAGTAGGTCGTCCTGATGAAAGAAGCCTATTTCAAGCAGTGGACGCATAATGATGATGATGGCAACCACGTTCTCCTGAGCACGTGGGTGATCACAGAGTACTTTCATAAGTCGGCTTGCGCAGTCCCGACCGGCGACTATAATTATAGCTACATATTTATCATTTCATGGTGAACGCGATTTTACAATTTCTTGTGTCATATATTTCAATTATACAGAATGTTTATTGTGGTATCAATTTTGTACTTACCATGTGGCATAAGAGGCATCTACAGTATGCATTTCTTGTGAAAAAGAAAAAAATCATGAGTCTAAACTATTGTCGAGTGTTTTAAATATTTCTTTTTTGTATATTCTAGTGCGCCTTTTCACAATATATTTAATATTGATTGTCTTTGAAACTACTTTTAAAGTTAATATTAAATCATTTACAACCGACGCAGAAGAGGGGTGTTATAAATTTGACTGTGGTTGTCTGTGGCACCGTAGCCCTTAAACCGGTGACATGATTTTGATGGGATTTTTTCTTAGGCAAGTTTTTTTAACCGTGGTAGATAAATATGTTTTATCAAAATCGGTATATCCCTTTTAATGTTTGTTGAAATTATTTGACTAGTCAAATGGACTTGTCAACTAACACTGACTATCAGATAGATGGATTACAAAACTAGTAAGTCATACTAGTTAGCCTGACTAGTTAAATCGCTTGACTACTTAGATGAACATGTCGGCTGACTAACGAAGCTGACTATTAGTGTACATAGACGCACAAGTCGTGGTCGGACTAGTTGAACAACAACGCAACTCAAATCAATAAGCAATGTTCAACAAGGATGTTAGTGATACTATCACGGTACATGATACGCCAGCCACTGAAGCAATTAGCGGTAAAGTGATACGGATTATGCAATATAATTAATGAGATTTACAAATCAATTCCGAATCGAAACAGATTGTTTGAACAACGTTGCATTTTTTGATGTAACATCGTCTAATAAATCGAAGATCGCCGGCTACATGCACGGAAATGTCCCGTTATGATGATGAAATAATATTAGATAACAAATATTGTTTTCCAATGTTCACATCTGTGGTTCACATACACACGAGGAGAAACCTAAACCATGGCTGAGGGAAAAGTATCCCAAAGGTCCGAGCATGTAAAAATCTTAACAAACCACGTTAAGTACCCATGCTGCATGCTAGGCCTAGTGCGTATGAGCACTAAGTTTGTATTATATCGAAATTATACTAAGTATATTATATTATATAATGACGACCACTGTGGCTCAGTGGTAAGCGCGTTGGCACTCAAGCCGGAGGTCGAGGGTTCGAATCCCGCCAGGGAACAAAAATATTTTCTGTGTTCCTGGGTCATGGATGTGTATTAAATATGTGTATTATATAATAAAAATCTTAAATATATAAATAGTATAAAAGTATTAAATATATTTCCGTTGTCTGGTACCCGTACCACAAGTTCTTCGAGAACTTACCACGGGACCAGATTGACGTGGTGTGAAAGCGTCCATAGATATTATTATTATATTGTACATATTACTCGATATATTTAAATCAAAAGAATCATGTTCGGTACAAATCTAAATACACGTGCAGTAAACAACAAACGATCAACGTACTAATTAACAACGTGATTACTCAATTTTTTCATCAAATTCGAACCCTCAAAGCGGAGGCCGGCGGTCACGTTATATCAAACGACAGCAATTTTCTGGAAACACGTGAAAACGGTTATTATTCGAAAAACAATTAGCCGTGGTCGATGGAGTTAATTGGTTTGTTTCATTATTGTTTGTTCGTAATTATAATCAAAATTACTCAAAATATTTAAAAAGGTAATATGTACTAAAACAATTAATGAATTTAAAAAAAGCATTTCTAGTATAAAACTCTAAGTATTCTTTTGCACAAAATAATATAGTTTCTTGTCACTAAAATTGTTAGTAGTCAAAATACAGAATATTAGGCCGAAATATACATAATACATATAATAAAACAGATCATTAGTATTACATCTGTATTCGAACTAATAATGATTGTCATTTTTATAGCCTATGACACAGCTATGATATCAGTCATATAGTAGCATTTATGATGCGCCGTAAGCGCAAACCCCTCACCTTTCGTCTTACACAGGTGCTCACCGGGCATGGTTGCTTTGGTGAGAACCAGTGCCGGACGGCCCACAGGGAGCCGTTGATAGTATCTCACGATTGTGGCGCAGCGGTGGACTCGGCCCAGCACACCCTCGAGGTGTGCCCGTGATGGGCGGCGCTGCGTCACGGTCTAACATCAGTCATCGCAGGGGACTTGTCTCTGCCGAGCGTCATCACCGCGATCCTCGGTGACGACGGATCCTGGACAGCGATGGTCTCCTTCTGCGAGGCAGTAATGTCCTAGAAGGAGGCTGACGAGCGGGTGAGAGAGGAGGCCGCCGACGAGGCTTCCTCCCCACGGGCGACGAACGGTGGTGCGTAGCTGAGGCGCTAATTAATGCGCATCCAGTAACGCCCCTGTGCTTGTGTCAGGCTCAGGATGGGAACCTGAACCCAGTATGACACAACGTCGCGGGTACTGCTTAGTAGCAGTCGGGCAGTCCCCCCTTACCTTCGCCGGGGCCAGCCTGTCGCTGAGGTAATTCCGCAGAACGCAGATCCGGGACCCTCATAATGCGGCTGAAAGCGCTCGCAGTGGTTTTATTTTATGGGTAGGGCACTCCCAGGTGCGAGTCCCACATAGGGTCAGGATCTATCCAAGATTCTGGCTACATGCGTAAAAAGCATTTCCCTGCGATAACAAAAAAAAAAGATACCATTTTTTTAAGTTTATTTTATTATTTTGTGCAACAAATGTATTCTTGTTTAGTCATGCAGTAGTGTGACCAGTGTGCGCTCAATTTTACAGTTGTCTCATGCATGCTTCTGGTATGCGGCATGGAGACGGATGCTGTCGTTGCGTCATTACATGCATCGCACTTTGATTGCATCGCCGGGCTTATTCCAAATGGGCATGTGTTTCTTTAGTACGTTTTGTTACAATTTTACATCGCATTTATACCTAATAGAAAATTCTAGACCACAGTTCATATAAATCCATGTTGAAATGAAATA
The DNA here is from genome assembly GCA_963853865.1 of Helleia helle. NCBI lineage: Eukaryota > Metazoa > Arthropoda > Insecta > Lepidoptera > Lycaenidae > Helleia > Helleia helle. The sequence goes on from OY971420.1 coordinate 18,611,740, forward strand.
TAAAACGAGTTTAGAAAAAAATAAAAAATGTAGTCACAATATATTTTACAACACTTCTATTATTAGGTTTTTTTATGTATGTTTCCCGATTACAAAAAAAAAAGATAGCATATGACACACGTGAATATATTACATGAAAAAAATATTTTAAAGGTTAATTCATAAACTCGTTACGTAGAGATAAGGTAAATTGCGTCATTTTGAAAGAGCTCAAGTCACTCGCAACTTATCTGACCCGATTCTGACCTATTTGGGGGTTGTGCAAAACCTGTGAAGTATCATCGTCCCCGGTTTAACGGTCACGCAATGAACTATAACCGATATATAGTTCTTACTATTTTATATAGGGGAAAATCGTTACTAGCATTGTGAAAGTAAACATTTATGAAAAGAATTTGTAAGGGTTACATACTGTATGTGACTGAGCTATTCCTTGCACAAACCGCTTTTGATGAATTTTGTGGATTGTCAAGTGGATTCGAGAATGGTTTGGATTCACAATTCGGTCTACTACATGATATTTTGTACCGGACAACGTCGGGTCCCTATTTCAATCAGACATTGTTCACTATTTCATGGGATTTTTTTCTAAAACCCAACCCTTTTTTTTCTAAAATAAGACGTGCCTAAGTTTAGTAGTCCTTAATCCTTATAACATCAGCTATCTGCCAATGATAGTCCCGTCAAAATCGGTCCAACCGTTTTTAGAGATTAGTCTGAGCAAACAAACAGACGGACAGACAAAATTTTTAAAATTGACTTTTAGATATAAATATCGTATATGTATATTATATATGCATTTAGCAAAAACCTGTTAATTTGAAATTACAAACAGACACTTCAATTTTTTTTATTTGTATACCGAGATACTACACTTGCCAAGATTCGAACCCGCGACCGCTATCGATCGTCTATAAACTTGTAGTTTCTATTGCATTGGTTGAATATTATACATTTTAATGACAAACCAAATACGTTAATAGTATTTGCTAATACGCCTTCTCAGAGGAAATGGGGAAATATTTCGCAAGACTTTAGTAACATAATACTGAGCGGTTCCTTCAAGTATTGAGCCATATCGTTAACCATTAGACTAGTGCACGTCATGTGACAGACAGACAGCTTTATTTAGGCAATGTTAGATGAAACACTAAAGTTGACTTCGCCTACAAACAGAGTCTTGGCGTTCATCGTCATTTGTCCATCCACTGCTGATTCAATATACGAGATGGCAGATTGCTCGATATTCGCTAATAGGACCAAGGCGATTATCGCGTAATCAAGATGCCAGTCTTTGTAACTTTGACCACGGACCAGGAGCTAAAGTCAGTTCAATATGGTGGTCAGTTAAATTATGTGTTTTGTATGAAAACAAATTTGTGCTGCGACTTCTCTGATTGGCCGATTAACGGCCATTGATGGATGATTGGCCGATGGCATGTACATACAGACCGCTGGTTGAATTGCTATTAAGTCAGTGAACAATCACTGACCAGTTTCAAAATTTTATGGCTCGCATTATATCTGGTTATATGCTCGATGTGGTAACCATATAAACTGACTTTAGCTTTTCGCAAAAAATCTCCATTTCAATTGAATGCTCTCTGGTGTGTAATAAATAATATTAGAAAAAAAGTCTGCATCGGTTTGATAGTGATACGGTATGGAGAGTTATGCAATGACTATCTATTATTATAGAACAATCGAACGTAGAACACCTAACTGCATTCCAATAAATGATCATTAACTTCAATGTCACTGGCTGGCGACGATATCATTACCTAAGGTCACGAGGTGACTTTATGTATCTACACAAATATGTGGTGGTATATGCAAATATATTAATTGTCTCCCACTAGCTGTCCCCCCGCCGGCTTCTTGTGGGATATAATATAGAAAAGTTACCACTAGATTTAACAAAATCGTATGTGCTATCTATCATTCGCCTATTTATTCACCTGATATTATGACAGAAAGACAAAACATGAAAAAATTATAAACAACCGATCCAGTGCGAGTCAGGCTCGCGCACGAAGGGTTTTGTATCCATGTCAGGATGGATTCTCCTTCTAGGATGAGCCCCAGAGATTTCATAAAGGGGATCATCCTGACCCTCGCCCCTCCGATCTGGAGGGCACCCCAGGTGGGGTATTTTTCCGTTCGAATATTTCAAGCCTGTTGTTATTAATATAGAGCAAAAGGGCTAAAAATCACGTCTGTTATATGGGAGCCCTCCTTAAATATTGATCTTATTCTGTTTCAAGAATCTGTTGTTGTAGCGGCAACAGAAATACATCATCTGTGAAAACTTCAACTGTCTAGCTATTACGGTTCATGGCCTGGTGACAGACGGACAGCGGAGGCTTAGAAAAAGGCCTTTTATTAACACTTTGGGTTTATTAAAAAATAAAATGTATTTAATCCGCTTATATGATGTAAAAGAATAAAATAAAACATATTTTAAATAATTAATAAAATTCATAAACATAAATAATTAAACAGTAACAAAATATATGAAACCTCATTATAAAAACATGCTCTTCACCACCATCATCATTTATACCAGTCCGTATGCGGCCGTTTTTAAGATGGGGAAATCTATTAGATACCACCGAGCCCAGGGGAGCCCGGATGGTTATGTGGGACTCTCACCGCACTAAAACCCCAACCTGTCCTTGTCGTGCTTGTCTCACTGTAAGTGGGATTGCTCCGTACCAGCCACGACATTGTGCCCATCAGCACTCTCTCCTTGAGCCCTTTCTCCGGGTAAGTCACACACGTGGGCGCCGGGACGCCGACCACATTGTGGGGCGACGCACCCCGCCACCCATTTTATAGTCTATGGGTCGCCCTTCCACTGAGCACACCGCGCACTTCGGCACTTCCACCGAGCACACCTTGACGATTTTTCCCGCCTCTCCGCAGCGGAAGCAGAGATTGCTTTGGTCTGTCGCAGACTGCCGCCATGTAACCCAACTCCTGGCATCGGTAGCACCGCAGTGGTACGACGTCTAGTACAGCTTGAACTGCGTCCGTATGCTGCCTCTTTCAACAAAATCCAACCGCATCTAACTTGGACCAAACGATAAGTCAAGTGCAAAATATTTTAATTATCTGCCAAGTTTACGTTCAATGGCCGTAAAATTTAATTTATTAACGATGAGCTCGTTAAATTATTATTACGTCACCCGCACCCATTGCAGGGGTGACGTTTTATAGTTTCAGATAGGCTGTTAATATTTATTATAATAACCTTTTTTGAATCCTAAGTGAGATCAATTTAATTCTTCTTAGAAATCAACATAGGTAATAAATCATAATATATAGGCTGACCAGAAATATATTTACCCTGCGTGGTGTCGCCACTGCATCTTTTTTACGTCAACACATAGTATCGTGCCCATACAGTGCCTCTACCATGAGTTCGCACATGACATAACTATAGTAGCGCAACACGAATCGAAAACTATACCATACCTTAGTCATGTGAGCTTGTAACAAAAACTCATGGTAGAGGTACAGATATTAGTTCCGTAATATGGCGAGGGTTTTATTTTTCTGGTCAGACTATATAAAATTTGCTTTTGCCCGCAACTTCGCTATTATAATTTATAGGTTGTCACTCAAATTATGTAGCATTATATTGGAGAAAGAGGTGAATTCTGATGAATAGTTTCGAAGATTCATTCAACATCCAAACTCACAAACGTTATCTCTTTATAATATCGAGATACGGAATATAGATACATTGCTAATTAAACTTGAGGTAGCTAAAGATATTATGATATGAAAACAGCGTATTAATAACTACGTATTGATAATATCAAACATAAGACATGAGCAACATTTACATAACACCGGCGTCAAGAGACAGCTATGCTGTCGCGTTTCGTGCGTTTTGTGAGTTTCCTGTGTCCCATTGGGACGGATAGGGAGGAGGAAGTAAACGAATCTGAATAATCTCTGGTTGTGCGGATGTCCGTGAGCGTTGCTTGTCACCATAAGGCTAACAGCTCGACGACAAAGAAAAATATAAAAAATATGGAATAAAAATAAGAACTCAAACATAATTTTATAACAAATTTGTATGTAAATATTCTCTATAAGTCATTTAAAAGTACTTATGATTTTAATAAGAAATATAAGAGACGTTATAGCCTGAGCGAAACTTTATGAAAGAGTCTTCAGATTGCAATAACTGAATACAAGGAGTCTTTGAAATTAATAATTGATATCGATTCAACTTTACTGCGACTATTGATAACGAAAATTTAATACTAGTAATAAATTTAACTATTTAATCTGTTACGTTACTTGATTGGAATGACAGGTGTCAAACTAACACAATTACTGTCATATATTACAGTAGTGGTTTGGCAGCTGTCATTCTAATCAAAATAAAGAATATCATCATACACCGTACACAAGCATCTTTCAACAACGCCTAAATGTTCCGTACTCACTCTCAGTATCGGTTGTGCTAGATATGACCTTTTTCCCCACCATGGTTCAGGCCTTAACGTGGCGTGGTAATGTACTGTCCCGACGTTGGGAGAGGGTTGTTCTGTGGTGCGGGACAACCCCTCTGTGGAGGTGGAGTCAGTCCCTTGCGGGACTGACTAGCCGTCGAGGTGCCCTGTTAGCTTAACAGATCCGGGCCACCTTACCAAGGCGGCACTGGTGGCACTCGCCGGGTTTTAGTGGGTAGAGCTGCGTCCATCTTTCGGGCGCAGCGAGTCGTTAAGAGAAAAAAAAGATATGACCTTTTTGCTATCTTTATCACTTTTTGTGTTGTCGCAGTTTATTGACATATTCTTTAAAAAAAAACCTATCAAAAAAGCATACATATCTACATGTATGATCAAAAAAGCAGCTCCGAGAGAGGAATTGCATCGTTTTGTGAGGCCTATCAACGCTGATGCTGCTGTAACGACCACGACCGCTGTCAAGAGTTTAACAGAAAAGAAGAACTTCTCTTTCTCTCCTACTGCTACTTCCTAATCATGAGTTTCATTATAGGAAGTAACGAAAGCTAAAATGTAATCTTAAGATTAACACTATATCCATCACAAAAAGTGAAACCGTAAAACGTTGGAGGCCACTTAAATGCAAAAAAATAAACAGTTATTTTATCACATTACAATCTACCAGTAGTGTATCCACTATCACCACACAAAATCACAACTTCGCGTATAAAAGCATATACTCTCAAAGATTGTCTCAAAGATTGTCATATAATTCCGAGTAAAAAGTGATGCTTTGATAAGGCACGGTGTAGTTATTCGGTATATTTACGTCAGGTAGGATTTTTCGAGATTATTCTGTACGTAGCATTAAAACTCGATCAGCGAAATCAAATTTCCATCACGCCTACATATGTCGAATTTTCTATACAAAGTTGACGTTGAAATTGAGAAAAATCTAATTTGTAAAAATCTGTCATAACCTTTAATCTTGCGTGATTATATAATATTATGATAAAATCATGTCAGATGTTACGTAAAAAAAAAACATTTATATTGTTTCTAAGGCACAACGGTGTTCCATTAAATAGAATTTTACATTTACCTCGGTATATAACCTTCGTAGTATACATACATACTAGACTAGATGGAACTGTGCCTTCCGCAATGAATCAATGTTGCTGGTATGATACATGGATGTATCGGATTAAACAAAACTAGTTATAACTTTACAATGAACGCAGCTTATTCATCATTTATTCGTTATTTTTTATTATTTTATTTACTCAACAGAGTACGTATACGTAAGGGCGCAGCCCCACTGCGGTCCACGGAGAGGCTACGAACGTTTTTAAAGAAAATGTATGTGATTGTTTCCACTACAACCCACGAATATTGACATTTTCTTGCAATTGACATTTTAACACACATGTGTAGCCTTTGCGTGCGCCGCGGTGGAGCCGCACCTTTATGCTTAGTAATACCACGTATAAGCTGAAAAGGATGTATAATTTAAAGATTATACCTTGATCAAGCGATGCGTAAGCCTCAAAAACTCGTTTGAAGTTAGCTTATAATGCTTCTACTCGTTTAATTTAAGTCTAGTACATAGGCTTTTATTAACGTTTACCGGTGGGACTCGCTTATGCCGCTCCCGTCGGTATGTGTACCACCATCCTGCTTAATTCTTTTGTGAAACAGTTTAGCAGTGTCAGAGAGAAGGCAGGACAGGTAGAGTAGGTACCTAATTACTGGCGCCTACTTAACATCCTACATTTAAGGCTAGGCAACGCGTGAATTGCCTGTGCTGATGCCGAGGTTGATAGGTGTTCAGCATCAGATTGTCCGTGTACCAGTTTGCCTATTCTAATAATAAAAAAAATATGGTATAATGACGTCAGAAGTACGGACTTATATGCATGTAGTCGTGGGTTAGTTGGGTAGTATTCCAGATTGATATCTTATTTATAAATTTGTTTTCTTTTAACAATATTTATCAAGTCAGACATATAGTGAGCAGTGGGTGTAGGTTATGCAAGCTGAAGCCTAAAAAGTATAGAACCATAATGTTAAAGTTTTAGTGTCTATCATGTCTGTATGTCATATATATTTTAGTCGACTGCTTATATATATATATATATATATATATATATATATATATATATATATATATATATATATATATATATATATATATATATATATTAAGTATTAGTATATATATATTAGTTGGTAGTTGGTAATAGTAGTTAGTAGCAGATTCTTGTATCATTTGCTTTATTTCTAGGTATCGGTACTAGGTACACTTAAAGTTTGTGTTTTAAAACGTACCGAGATTCGGTTATTTCGTAGAAAGTTTTATGAAGCTTTTTGTGACTAGATGTCACTGCGTCTACGGGTTTTATATCTTCCCGATGGACATGCATCAGTAGGCGTACATCCGTCACCTACATTAATACACAGTAGGTCAGGCAATATTTTATGTTAAACAGTTTCACAAAGAATAAATTATTGTCTTCACCTTCATTTACTTACCCAAAGGATTGCTTAGCATAAGTATTGTTCGAATGAAACGAAAGACCGGATGTAGGTGTGTACGAATGAGTATTCGAAATTGAACTCTAAGGTGGGGATTCTTTATAATTTTCTTTACACCCCGCCCGCGTTTACTTAGATTTATAGCCGATCGGATTGATGATGATTATTTTTATGGCCAAAGTTACGCCTCTTAACATCAGCTATCTGCCAGTGAAAGCCTCATTTAAAATCGGCTAAGCCATTTCAGAGATTAACCGGAACAAACAGACAGACAAAAATTGTTTTTTTAATGTAAGTACCGTATTATAATTATATTATTATTTTACAGCTTTTACCCGCGACTTCATCCGCATGTAAGAAGGAATTTTTCAATTTTTTTTTAAAGAATATGGTTCCAATTTACAAACTATTATAATTTAAAGAATACTATTTAATCCCACTGTAAGGCCCGATAGTACATTTTTATAAAATATACTTATTTAATTTAGAATAAAAAAATTATTATTTTTAAATAACTTTTACTGATTTTATCGCGGTTGATTAAGATTTTTACAAGCCCGACGTTTCGGATACTTTACAGCAACCATGGTCATGGGAGGAGGGTTGAGGTGTCAGACGTCCTAACGTTATGATACAATCAATATTGATTGATCAATATTTTAATTCAAATTGGTATCTACTACCACCAAAAAACTATGAAAAAGAACGAATTATATTAATAAATCATTTTGTAAAAATTAATAATATGGGAACAGTATTCATTAAAAACGCGTGCAATACAGAGGTGCGATCCTCAAAAGGATTCGCATCTTGTAATAGATAGTGATCTACATTTTGTGTTAACGCCATCTATTGACACCTCTAAATAACTTCTTGTTACACTTATACATCTTGTATCTTACCTTGGGTCTCAAACTCCCAATCAAATTTCAATCAAATCGGTTCAGTGGCTTAACAAATACACATTCCCGGCGTTTTAGCTGCATAACTCTCGTTCCCATGGGATTTTCAGGATAACAACTATTTTAAGTCCTACTTTAAGTTCCAAAGTATCTTCATATCAAATTTCACCCAAATCTGTTCCGTGGTTTAGAAGATAGACAGTCTCGAGGCTTTACCCACATAGTTCCCGTTCCCGTGGGATTTTCGGAAAAACAATTATTTTAAGTCCTACGTTAAGTTTCAAAATATCTTCATATTAAATTTCACCCAAATCTGTTCCATGGTTCAGAAGGTAAACAGTCCCGGGGTTTTACCCGCATAAATCCCGTTCCCGTGGGATATCTGGGGTAAAAACTATCCTATGTCCTTTGTCGAGTTTCAAACTATGTTTGTGCCAAATTTCATTTAAATCTGTTCAGTGGTTTAGGCGTGAAGGAGAGACAGACAGACAGAGTTACTTTCGCATTTATAATTAATAAGGATAACCAACTTTGAAAAGGAGGATAGTCTCAATTCGACTTTATGTGTTCTCTTGTGTTTCTTTACACCTGATGGTTGCATGGATTTAAAATTAAATTTTTAATTTTCATAATCGTATTATTTTATAATGGATTAAAAAGTGTCTAGAAGTATTCTTGTAATTTTGTATTAAAAATCATATATGAAAATAAATAAATTTCAACCTTACATTTTAATCTAAAATAATATTTTTCTAAAATATTGGGCTAGGTTTTAACACTATTTTATTGGCATTCTTACTAAACTAGTTGTATACTAATATTGTAAATGTGAAAGTAAGTTTGTTTGCTTTGGAGGTATTAGAAGTAACATAGGATACTTTTTAAGAAAAAAAAACTAAAATATTATCCTGCGCAGACGAAGTCGCGGGCATCAGCTAGTACAAGATAAATTTATTTTGCATTTTAAACAGCAGATTACTAAAAATGAGAAAAAAAGAAGAATATGCAAAGAGTTATTCTCTCTTCTTTGTCTTATCACATCACGTCTTTGTACTTTTCACTTCTGCATCTCCTGCTGTTTCTATTACATCAATATTACCTTTCCGCGTGGGATGATAAAATTTAAACTCATACAATAGTAAAAAATGACAATAATTTCACGTGTAGTGTACCGTCTTACAAAAATGTAAGCTCAGTGAATGCAGTGGGACGCGTGTGGGCGGACCGGCCGGGGGTTCATATACAAGGTTTGATGACCTATATCAATATAGTACCTTATTGTACTCGCGTTAATTTCTTATTTATACCGAAATATTACATTTGGAATCACGAGAAACATGCATTTTTGGGTATCAGTTTTGTTTAAGTTTAAGTATTACTAAAGTTTCACGTGGGTAAACTAGAATTAGTAGTAGATTATTTAAGGGTTAATAAATTTGTTAAAATAAAATGTATTATGACGCGGCTCCACAGTGGCGCACGCAGATGCTACGCACCGCACACGTGTGTTAAAAAACTGCAAGAAAATGTCAATTAATGCGTAGCGTGTCCATCGGTTGAAATGAAAACAATCACTGTATACATTTTCTTTTTTCCACATCACACAACCAGAGATTTTGCAGATGCGTTACCCTTCTCGATCTCCGTGCGGTGGCCGGTCCATGTTGGATGCGAGTAGCAAGGGATAGAAACAGGGATCGGCCGTCTTAGCGTTCATTGAGGGAGGCCTATGTTCAGCAGTGGACGGATAGAGGCTGATGATGATGATGATGAAGGCGTAGATATTACAGAATATGAACTGCTCAAGTATTCATGTCAAATGCTAAATCACACATTGATTAACATTATCAGCTGGAATACATGTAAGTAAAGTTTGATCAGGTATCAACGAACATCAAACCGCCCAGTCTTGTGCTTGTAATCAATCTATACGGTTACCAGACGGAGATAATTGTATCATCCAGTTAGCGACTTATGAGACTCAAAAGTTTGAGTCCACACGTCTCGAAGATTCAAGATCTCTAAAAAAAAGAAATATCGTCCTATGGTTTGTCCCATGAATATTACTTACGATTCAAGTGGAACTCTATACCACGCTCTTTGCAATCGGACTTTCAATTTTCAAATCCAAATCCGGGTTTGCAGGTCAAGTTTGCGCTCATGCAAGGAGAGCCCAGACTACCACAAATTAACAGGGTGTCGCCGGCGATGGATATGTCTGTGGACATCATCATTATACCTACTACCCCACCATGGTTCAGGCTAAACTCGAGAGGAAGCCGGCAAATGTAAGTTTCAAATAAGAACGTGTATATGCGAGGATAAACTTTAGTGATGTCAATGTATATTGCACTTTTATGTAATATTTAGAAAAGTACTAAAAATACTGTTTATTAGTACTAGTTATTATTATACTGATTACTTTCCCCACCATGGTTCAGGCTAAACTCGAGAGGAAGCCGGCAAAGGTAAGTTTCAAATAAGAACGTGTATATGCGAGGATAAACTTTAGTGATGTCAATGTATATTGCACTTTTATGTAATATTTAGAAAAGTACTAAAAATACTGTTTATTAGTACTAGTTATTATTATACTGATTACTTTCCCCACCATGGTTCAGGCTAAACTCGAGAGGAAGCCGGCAAAGGTAAGTTTCAAATAAGAACGTGTATATGCGAGGATAAACTTTAGTGATGTCAATGTATATTGCACTTTTATGTAATATTTAGAAAAGTACTAAAAATACTGTTTATTAGTACTAGTTATTATTATACTGATTACTTTCCCCACCATGGTTCAGGCTAAACTCGAGAGGAAGCCGGCAAAGGTAAGTTTCAAATAAGAACGTGTATATGCGAGGATAAACTTTAGTGATGTCAATGTATATTGCACTTTTATGTAATATTTAGAAAAGTACTAAAAATACTGTTTATTAGTACTAGTTATTATTATACTGATTACTTTCCCCACCATGGTTCAGGCTAAACTCGAGAGGAAGCCGGCAAAGGTAAGTTTCAAATAAGAACGTGTATATGCGAGGATAAACTTTAGTGATGTCAATGTATATTGCACTTTTATGTAATATTTAGAAAAGTACTAAAAATACTGTTTATTAGTACTAGTTATTATTATACTGATTACTTTCCCCACCATGGTTCAGGCTAAACTCGAGAGGAAGCCGGCAAAGGTAAGTTTCAAATAAGAACGTGTATATGCGAGGATAAACTTTAGTGATGTCAATGTATATTGCACTTTTATGTAATATTTAGAAAAGTACTAAAAATACTGTTTATTAGTACTAGTTATTATTATACTGATTACTTTCCCCACCATGGTTCAGGCTAAACTCGAGAGGAAGCCGGCAAAGGTAAGTTTCAAATAAGAACGTGTATATGCGAGGATAAACTTTAGTGATGTCAATGTATATTGCACTTTTATGTAATATTTAGAAAAGTACTAAAAATACTGTTTATTAGTACTAGTTATTATTATACTGATTACTTTCCCCACCATGGTTCAGGCCTTGACGTGGCGGCGGGGCTAGGGGAGCCTAAGGTGTGCCCAGCACCTTGGGCGAAGCTAATTGAGCTGAGGGGGCTCTTTGTACCCCTCTTATAAGAAGAGGGGACAAAATAGCAGGGGGCAAGGAGCGATTGTACTGTCCCGACGTTGGGAGGTGTTGTACTGTGCTCCGTGACAACCTCTGGAGGTGGCGGCGGTCCCCTGAGGGGTTGACTAGCCGTCGAGGTGCCCTGTTTGCTTATAAGATCCAGGGCACCTCACCAAAGGTGGCATTGGTGGCACTCGGTTTTAGTGGGTAGAGCTGCGTCCACTTCCCAGCTTTCGGGCGCAGCGAGACCCACATACCCGCCTTTTGAGACCCACTCCCCAGCGGGATGCTTCAGAGCATTTTCCCAAGAAAAAAAAATGTATATTATACTAGGTTACGAAAAAGATAAAAAGCATTGCCGAAGCCAAAGTTCACCTACAGATATCCCTTTCAACGAAACTAATAACTAAAATAACAAACTCAGATAACTCCGGTATATATAATACAAAAGATTCATCTGTTACGTTTTCAAGAAATGTCTTATCGCTAACGGTGGAATTGGCGGCAAATGAACTAAAAACATGATCGAGATTAAAATGACATAAAAATCCTTGGAAACTTCAAACACCGTGGACTCTTTGTTCACTTTAAAAATATTAACAATATGAAGTTTCCCGCGCTAATCTGATACTTATTAAAAGATTTAATACTTCTTGTCTAAATTCATAAGCTGATTTTTGGCGTAGCGCTATCTGCGAATCATCTCTGCGAACTATAGAGACCGTATTCTAAAAACTAACGAAGACTTATCTTTATCTTTTCTGTTTCGCTTCTTCGATGAATGATAATACTAGTGATGATAAAAAGCGATGACAAATGTGAATAATATCTCTCTTCTATGAACCCTTTTTACACCACGTCAATCTGGTCCCGTGGTATAAGTTCTCGTAGAACTTGTTTTACGGAAACATATTTAATACAACCTAATATACATACATTTGATTTTTATTAATAATATTTATCTAATTTTATTAATTGGCTTGAGCGCCAGCGCGCTAACCACTGAGACATAAAGGTCGTAAATGATGACAAGCATGTCGTCAAGTAAAATGCAGAAAGCATTTTAAACATGACAAAATGCTCAACATGGTTATGTCTGCGATATAACAAGTAACAATTAACTTTAACTCGCTGGAAACTCACCCCACAGTTTGTCCAACAAAGCAGCTACTCTAGGTAAACTATTACAAATAGTATCAATATGCACACACTTATTTTCACAGCCACGTCTATTGAGTGTTATTAAATTCTTTAAACGGCCATGTTTAACACGCCTATCTGAGACATTGTATGTATTGAGTAATAGATGTGTACACAAATGCAAACAAATAATAAATATTATTATGTAAATAATTATTTCTGCTTATTAAAATGGTTAACATTATTATCTTATTTATGTACTTCTATGAACAGCAATCACTTAGGGCGTTTAACCTAAACAAACTTTATTTTCTCAGCCTTAAGGTAAGGGTCTACTGAGACTTTTTTATTCCTTACACGTATCGAAGGAATGTTGTAAAGTGGTTCTGAATAAATTGTGTTCAGACTTAAGGATGTTAAAAGATGGATTCTTATTTATCGGTTCTATCTAAGATCACTTCTAACTCGGTATTTTGCTAATTGGATGCTTGTGTATTGTTTTATATAATAACGCAAATTTCGAAATTACTTTAATTAATACGTATTGTTTGTAGTAAATGCCTCTATTACAAACTTTGCCAATGAATAATTGTTTAACACTCCAAATGTCTTGTACAGTGATCTGTATAAGACATGTATCTGTATAAGACATTGCAGTCTAATATGTCTGTCGGATCGGCCAATTAATTATATTTATTTGGAAATAAAATAGGTATACTATTATAGATAACATTTTTTTCTTTTACGCCGGAAAATGCTCTGAGACATCCCGAGGAGTTGGGACACTCTAGGCGAGTAGACATGTGGGTCTGGTTGTAGGGTGAGGTGGACGCAGTTCTACCAACTAAAACCCGGCGAGTGCCACCAATGCCGCCTTTGGTGAGGTGCCTCGGATCTGTTGAGCAAACAGGGCACCTCGACGGCTAGTCAATCCCTCAAGGGACCGACGCCACCTCCACAGAGGGGTTGTTCCGCACCACAGAAAAGCCCCTCTCAACGTCGGGACAGTGCAATGGAGTCATCCTCGTCCCACTGCTCTTTTGTCCCCTCTTCTTATAAGACTGCTCGTGTACCCCACAAAGAGCAGCTCCCTTGGCTCAATTTGCTTCGCCCAAGGTGCTGAGTTCCCCTTAGGTTACTGAGCCCCACCGCCACGACAAGGTTTCAACTATGGTGGAGATAGATAACATATACCACATAAACGCATAACCTGCTACTTGGAATGAAAGAAAGATGATTATGTTTTATGTGCATGAGAGTATGTTCCACCATTTAAATATATATTAATGTATTCTGGCCATCAAAGACATATTTTCTATAAATAAAATGCAAAATCAGACCTGGGAGGAAAATAAAAAATATTTAAATTAAGTGTGTTAACTTCATCTACAATTGTTAAACGGAAATCTTAATTATTTTTAGTTACTTAATAAATTTTAAGTTAAGTTATAGGGGTAGTTTAAAAAAAATTAATGATCCACAATAGCACTCTTGCAATTGATTTTTTTCAATTTTAATAAAATACCCCGTTTCCGCTCTTATAAGTGGTTTTTAATAGAAATAGAAAGTCACATACGAATCCAATGTTTTGGTCGTAAATAGGATGCGGGCATACAATTAACTTCTATTGTCTAAATGGGTATTTGTTGAAAAAAGGGTTTGACATAGTGACATAAAGACTCTGAAGTCGTATAGTACCAAAAGGATACAATCGCGCATCGAAAAAAAAGAAACACGCATAAAAAGCGTGTAAAAAGATAGTATTTTTTATGCTTTGTTTATTTATTTCTTGTACACATGACTTCCCTGATGGAGAACGTCATATGTCTATTATATTTTGATGCGAACGTTAATTATAAGAATATAATCGGGTTAACAGGGAAGTCTATTGTGCCTAGGCCAAGCAAATCATTGGCTTGATCCAGATATGAAAATGGATGGTACTGCTTGTAATTACATTTTTTTTATGTTAGTTGGATAGGCAAACTGGCAAACGTGCCACCTGATGGTAAGTGGTCGACGTCGCCCATGAACATAAACTAGTTTACCTGGAACGAGCCCAGGCAACTCATCTATGTATTGCCTATCCTGAGACATAAGATGTTAAGTCTCGGTGCCAGTAATTACACTGCCTGTCTTGCCCTTCTCTCCGAAACACAGCAAAGCTGTTTCACGGGAGAAACAAGCAAGATGGTGGTACCCATGCAGCCGGGAGCGCGGCACAGCGCTTCCCTCCCACCGGACATAAAGTCCTTCTTTCCGGAACTTGACAAAGATGATTCGCTGAAAAAAATATGGTGCATCTATGCACCAACAATGTATCTTTTTAAACGTCAACGTCTACCATCAGTTAAAGGCGAGTCTACTGAGAAGAACCAGCTAAACAAACTCAATAACTCAACTGGAATTCAGGACATTAACTCATTTTTTCAAATATTCTATAACAAATTTTACTGGGAAGAACCCCCAATTCAAGGTGTGGTATTTTCCATAAAATCTTTTACATTACCTTTGCAACACCCGCTCTTTAGTAAAAATTCAAAACTATAATCTCTTTCCTAAGTAGCCCTTACTTCGGAATAACAGTTTCTTGGTATTAACTATTAAGGGCCTGGATTATGGAAACGTCTACTTATGACGTGGTTACTAAGCTCTACGCTATTTATAAACCACTAAAAATACGGCCACTCGCATTTCCGTCAGGGCACGCGGCTTTTGCATATGTCATTATCGCCGCTAGTATTTCATTGAGATCGATTTTTATTCAAATTTTTAAGCCTTCCATTTATTTCACTTATTGATAAATCTCTTGCATACATGAAAAACTATATGAGGCTTTACGTGTCTGTTTGATTAAATTTATTTATTTATTTAAGCGCTTAGGCCTCGCCCCAGTTCTGCATGGGTACCATTATCCTTTTTTTTTCTTTAACGCCGGGAAATGATCTGATTGAATGACAGCTGTAAATTGCGGTTCACGATTTATGACGTATTAAAAAAACTACTCACTAGATTTTATTCAAACCAATTTTCGGTGGAAGTTTGCATGGTAATGTACATAATATTTTTTTTTTAGTTTTATCATTCTCTTATTTTAGAGGTTACAGGGACAATGGACACGGAAAATATGTGGGGGAACCCCCACATATTTTTCCACTTTGGAAGTGTCTCTCGCGCAAACTATTCAGTTTAGAAAAAAATGTTATTAGAAACCTCAATACCATTTTTGAAGACCTATCCATGGATATCCCATACGTATGGGTTTAATGAAAACTGTAAAGTATGAGGATCCCCAAAATTTATTGTTATTTTTCAACTTTTGTGTAAAAATCTTAATGCGGTTTACAGAATACCTACATCTACTTACCAAGTTTCAACAGTAGTTCTTATAGTTTCGGAAAGAAGTGGCTGTGACATACGGACGGACAGACTGACAGACATGACGAATCTATAAGGGTATATAACCTTAAAAAGATCTTACTTTATAACAAACATGTTCCCAATTTTATATGTCATGCCTACTAATAAATATTATAAATGACAACTGGATAATGTATACTAACAGGAGCACTTAAGCCTGTAAAATATATCAAATTACATCCAGTATTTGAGACTGCTTTTCACTGTAATGTAAGTAAATCTATACTAATATTATAAAGCTGAAGAGTTTGTTTGTTTGAACGCGCTAATCTCAGGAACTACTGGTCCAATTTGAAAAATTCTTTCAGGGTTAGACAGCCCATTTATCGAGGAAGTCTATAGGCTATATAACATCACGCGGTGACATATAGGAGTTGAATAACGCGGGTGAAGCTGCAGGCAACAGCTAGTGTTGAAATAAAATCATAGATATATTCACATAAGCATGATCTAGGACAAAAGCTGATTAAATTTTCACTGATTTTCTCAATTGTCAATAACCAATAAAACGGTTTGCGGCTTCACCATTCTTGTTGCTGGAGATATGCCTTTGATTGGTTCCAATTCAATACGTGTTTTCCTTATTGATATGAGTTGTTTAATATGTGATTGTCATTAATAATACAATTGAATAATTGAAGAAATAATTAAGAGAGATAATTGTTAATTTCCGGGTCTAACAACAAAGTATATAGTTTATATATATTTAATGTTTATATATAATATAGTTTTTATCATTACACCATAGCTATTGTAGAACACATTTATTATTATTGGCTATTACCCTCGATCGATCGTAGATTCTGTGTATATCGCTAAATAAAAAACTTATTAAAAAACCAGTACATGTAATTATTGTTTTTTTTAAGAAAGGGGATATTTTTTGGATAGCTTATGTAATTTCTCGACATATCTTAAGCTAAAATCTTGTGTCACATTTCGATTTCAACGTAAGATAAAACATACACATTTATTATTTACTAATCCAGGTACGCATTGATACGTACACACGTACATATAAATATTAGTATGTACACACGTACATGTACGCATTAGTACGTACCTACACACGTACATGTTACATTAGTACGTATACACGTAACATGGTACGTCTTTCTACAATTATATTTCACGCCGTATAATTTAAATCTACATAGAGTACCTAACACTTTATGTGAGGAATCATGTTTTTGACCTAGATACTAAAAGCCTTAAAACGCGTCATTATCGCACTTTCCTTACTTTTCCTCATATATTACAAAAAGGGCTGTACATTTTTAAAGCGTGAAATTTTCCACAATTTGCACTGGCTAAGCGCACTCTTGCTTCATAATTTACGAAATAGAGCACCTCAAAGGAATGATAGGCGTTGCCGTTTACGGCGTTAACTTTTAAGGCGTTAACTTGGATTCTTAACGCCAACTAACTTAGCTTTGTGCAGCACTTAAGTGGTACATGTGTAGCGTTTTGTCGTTATGACTTAGCTTGATTGTTTTGTGCTTGGGGTTCTATAAAAGGGGGTTATTGCAATACTTATCCACGTATGATGATTGTGGCTCTTAAGTGTAAATATAAGGGCAAAAAGTGTGTACGTGTACTTATGTACACGCGTTAGAAGTTAAAGAAAAGTCCTTAAAGAAAAATACATAGTATAATTTCAGTACACATATTTGCTTATTGTGTAGTTAAAAACTCTATCTTCTTCTGACGTCTATACTGTCACTGTGTGAAAATTGTTATATAAAATAATGTTGACTATAGCTAACTTCAGGGTGTCGGTTTTTCGTGACGGTGTGCGCGCGCGTCGAAAAAAATTACTCTCATCATTTTTCCCTAACGCGCCAAAAGAAATATAACTAAAAAAATGAGCAATATTTAACGTTACATACTTATAATATTTTCATATTAGTCATATCACGTTCATTCTGAACCCAAAAAATCTCTCGACATAGTTATATAAGCTATGCATACTGAGGGACTTGGAATTATGTGAAGACAAATTTGAACGTAGGTTTTGGTTATTCTTTTTATAAGCCTTGATGATGGCAATGACGTGTACTTTACATTTTTTATATAGCATATTATATCCTTTAAGCACGTCAAGAAATAAGTAATATTATACATATAATAGTATAATTCGAGATGGGTGGTGTTATCTGTAAGGTCATACCAGTATAGCCAACGGAAGTACATTGTACGGAACCCCAGCGATCGATCACCCGTCCGCGCCCCGCGCTATCACCGGTCAATTTCCGATACCCGTCGCAAATACTAATTAATTCTGACTAACTAGCACTAATATACTAATAGACCATAACATGCACTCATACTTATACAGCATAGTACCTAATATTACAAATAGTAAGTAAGCAGGTATTTTTTTCTTTATCTATCATATGGGGATTCGTCAGTAAATTCCACATAACATTAGTGTATGAGTTACAGATAGGTGTTAGTATAAATAAAATTATTATCTTAATTTTTGCATACTAGGGATAGACACCCCTTAAATACAATGTTACTTAAGATAGTCGACCACCACCGACCGATTTCAACCGAATCACGTCGATGTCATCCGAATGCATATAGTATGTCCAGAACCTTACTGTAAGCCATCGAGCATATAACCGGATAGAGTAGTAATGTGAGCCACAACATTCCGAAACTGGTCAGTGATTTGTCACTGACGTAATAGCAATTTAACCAACCAGTGTATCTGTGTATTCGTCCCATCGGCCAATCATCCATCAATGACCATCAGTCGCCCAATCACATCGCAGAACCGGCGCAGCGTCGCAGCACAAAGGAGACGGGCGAAAGTTCATAGAAAGTTGGGCCCGACGTTACAGTATGAATTACTTCATTATTTTATTTATATGTTCATACTTGTTCGAAAAAACTAAAATTTTCATGACTCATGGGAGAAAAAAGTTGTAGGGTGTTTTTGATTGAACAAAAAATGATATTCTAGCTTGTTTATAAATTATTCTTAGTCCATATTCTACTGTTACTTTAGGAAAATAATTATAAGAAATCGTTCCAGATTAGATATAACAAAGAATATACCAGATATTATTGTAGGGAAACAATTAATTACGCCATCCAACCAACATCCAACTAGATCTAAGATGTTTCATACGGTTTTTATTCAAGAAGACGAGTTTGAATTAAAAACATTTTATTTTTTATTGATTTATTATCAACTTCATCGTAAACAATTAAAATATCATCTAAATACTGTGCAGGTGGTATCAAATTCTCTTGATGTCTTACCCAGCTTAGGTACCATATTATTGATATTACATGACAAACAGCAACCCACTGTTCTTTTCACTACTAGACAATTACAATAATATTGTTTTATGTCCCCTATACTACCAAGAGAACAGTCAATTAAAATTTAAAATATAGCTAAAATAGGTTTTTGTCTTTTGAGCTTACATGTCACGGTTGTTGTTTGTTTTAAACGTTTGACAGTTCACAGTTATTGCCTGTATAAAAAATACTAGTGATTGTGAAATCGATTTTATCATCAATTTCAGATACATTATACGATATATCTAAAATTGTATTTATAAATTAATATATTTATGATCGATATACAATATTTTTAGGAATATTTTAAGTATGTATTTTGGGAGGTAAATATTTCATAAAAGAAGTTTTGTCAAAAACTTGTCTTTAGAATAAACATCACAATAGTGTTCAAAGTAGGCACTGCACGTCGATAATACTACTTTTTGAAGAACCTTAAAAAAATTATTTACGACTCGAAATACATATTTACAAATATTTCTGAAAAAATTGTTGTATCGATAAAGTGTATTAATATGAATTGGAAAAATCGATTACCTTTTTCTTACTCTTAAACAGGAAGGAAATCAGTCATCTTATGAATATTTTTTTAATTTGTTATCTCATGATAAAACTGCTTCATATTTCACTGTTTAGTTTAAAAAAAAAGATAAAAAATATTGATTTTTTATTTATTTGTGTAACGTTTAGGCCCAGATTCGCCCGTCTCCTTTGGCGGAATTTGTTTTCATATACCGCTTACCGCTCTATTCCGGTTATATGCTTGATGCTGTAAGCCCACACCCAGGGCATTCGTGTGTGCGTCGCCTACTCCTAGAATAAATGATCTCAGTGTCAGAAATTTTTACCACGCTTTTTTATTATTAGCTTGGGTTGTATGTATGTATGTAATAGAATCTTTGAACATGATTTTGACCCACTTCTAACGATCAGATTTTATTCAAACTGTATAGATTTATCGAGGACCTATGACAATACAATAATGGGATAAAATTATTCCAATATCCTGATCGGGATAATCAGGATAGCACATGCTAGGAAGACGTAAGGCGCGCAAGTTACCTACATCACTTGTGTTGTTTTTAGTCTCTCACTCATTTCTAAAGTGATTGTTAATAGTTGAGTACTTTAAATTAATAAGATCTTTAATTAAAAAAATCGACACAAAAGTAAAAAATAAATTATAGTTAAAAAAAACTAAAAAATACGTTTTAATAGCAAACTCAACTAAAAAATTGAAAATAATTTTTAATAGATGAATTAAATGCGTTAACAAAATTACTTATTGTAAAAAAGCGTGAGGTGCTCAATATTCATTATTAAAAATATTTCATCGGTATCTATTTCTAAGTAAAAGTGAAGTTATAAAAACTTAGCTACAAGCACCACGCTTTTTTACAATAAGTAATTTTGTTAACCCATTTAATTCATCTATTAAAAATTA
Source organism: Helleia helle (assembly GCA_963853865.1). NCBI lineage: Eukaryota > Metazoa > Arthropoda > Insecta > Lepidoptera > Lycaenidae > Helleia > Helleia helle. The sequence continues at coordinate 18,632,573 of OY971420.1, forward strand.
TTTTCAAATTTTTAGTTGGGCTTGCTATTAAAGCGTGTTTTTTAGTTTTTTTTAAACTATAATTTATTTCTTGTACTTTCGAAAATACATACAACACAGCTTAGCTGACGAAATAGGCATAATTGTGGTACCCATGCAAACAGTAGCCCGAAGTGAAGCTTATTCCATCTGCATAAAACATAACTCTCATTTCTCAATCTCCGAAGATGCCAAATAAGCCAATTATCACGTTTCTTGGAAACAAAGTTAAATAAAACCAACACTTATTTCAAAGGATTATTCACTGATGTGACATTTATAAAACAGAGATTATGAATTTTAAACAAGGAAAAATCCACAAAGACTTTATTCAGACGTAGTTTAACTCGGACAGCTTATAAGCTTTATCTATTGCTTGCAGCTTCCCGCAGCTTCCAAAAATTTCTAGAACTTTTAAGTCATATGTTTTTGTTTTTGTAAATGCTATTTAGTGACATATTGTGTCTATGACTATGGCTCTTTCTACATTAAAAATAGGTAAACTGACAGCCGAGCCACTGATACAATATGATAAATGAAGTGGTTTACCCGAAAGTTCATACATCATTTTTCTGTCAATAAAATAACTAGTGAAAAATAAATGTAAATAACTTACGGCTGATAAAATAGATAACCTCCTCTATAAATAGACTCTTGAAGCAAATCCAAAAATCTTAAAAGTTACAGTTCAAAACTTTATAAATTATTGAGCAAAGGAAATAAGAAATATCCAAAGTTGTAAAGTACGGAGTTCACCTTTATACAGGGGGTTAAATTAAAATAAGGCTGTATATGAAATATTAGGGTTGTCGATTTGAAAGCTAGATATGAATTTCTAGATTCAAGAAAAACACGCTTTCTACCAGAAAAATAAAAACCCTCGCCATATTACGGAAATTTTCGCAACTAATTTCTGTATGGACGATTCTAGGTGTTGACGTAAAAAAGATACAGTGGCGACACCACGCAGGGTTTATAATATATTTCTGGTCAGGCTAAACATTAAAAATAATAAATCTGGAGAGTTTGTTTGTTAGTTCATTCCTTCAGTTTTAACAAATCTTTTGCCTTTGCTGGCCCAATTATTGTGGAAGGTTTTTTCTTTCGAAGAAAAGATTTTTTGGGACGGGTGAAACCGGAGCAGCTAGTATGAATTAATAATTACAAGTGGTTATACTGATTGTTAGCTTTCTGAAACTGGGTTCATACGATGACGACTCTTAAAAGATTAGGCTAAGAGCTTCCGAATTATGGTAGTGAATGTAATTAATGTAGTTGTAACTGACCTACAGACATCTCAATTTCTGTATGGACGATTCTAGGTGTTGACGTAAAAAAGATACAGTGGCGACACCACGCAGGGTTTATAATATATTTCTGGTCAGGCTAAACATTAAAAATAATAAATCTGGAGAGTTTGTTTGTTAGTTCATTCCTTCAGTTTTAACAAATCTTTTGCCTTTGCTGGCCCAATTATTGTGGAAGGTTTTTTCTTTCGAAGAAAAGATTTTTTGGGACGGGTGAAACCGGAGCAGCTAGTATGAATTAATAATTACAAGTGGTTATACTGATTGTTAGCTTTCTGAAACTGGGTTCATGCGATGACGACTCTTAAAAGATTAGGCTAAGAGCTTCCGAATTATAGTAGTGAATGTAATTAATGTAGTTGTAACTGACCTACAGACATCTCAAGGTAGGTAAGCAGTTAGCAGACGAAGATAATGTAATAAAAAAATCGAATAAAAAAGAAATCTAATAAAAAAATCGGTTGTCTGTAAAGTCGGTTTACTGACGATAGTTGAACGTGACAACGTCATAAGAAAATGGAACGCCTCAAAGCAAGGTAACGCCGCATGCGTCATGTTTTTTCGTTCGTGCAGCCGGCTCCATCGAATTATAAGACGTTACGTCAAAAATGGAATAGGTATAAGTTTCTATTAAATACTGAGTATTTTCCTTTTTTTCCCCGCTACCCGAGAAACTAGCTCTCTAAAGAGTTTGACAACGATCATATTTCTATGGAAGTAATACATGTCAAAAAACACCGCCTTATCGACAAACAAAGCAATCCAAAATTAGAGGCGAACCCCTAAAGTCCCCTTTCAGTATAGTTTTATATTTTCGATATTTCGTGTAATCTGAGGGTTGTCTCCCCCGTGAGTCATCGCCGGCTGTCGTGTCTAAGGGCGGCTACAGACATGATATATTATTAGGGGGTGCACATGCGATGCCTTTTTGCAAGGCTCTACAATTTGCATTACGGAATGCTCTTTTTCAAATAACATCATTACAAGATTTTTTTTCAGTATTAATACTATTTAAAGAGACTTGTGTCTTATGAGCAAGTAAGCTATTTGTAGACAATGTCGAGCACCGTGAAAAGTAAAAAAAGGTAAACTTGAGTTGTAAAGAGTTTTAATGGTGATCAATGTCTCAAGCCATTCCCTAGACATAGTCATTTCTCAATGCTGATCAAGATAAAATTGTTAGAAACTTTTAATAAGTACCTCCTACATATTCAATGTGTATGGCTATTATTTGTTTAAATTTTAATTTAAAAACTTATGGTGATAATATTTAAAATAAAAATCGATATTCCGTTTAAATAAAAATCGATATTTCGTTTCATTAATAAATTGTTATAAGAAAAATCGATTGTTAAATGTCCATGACGCACTTGAGAGTTTTCCCCTCTATTAGGAAGACGATTAGGGAAGGTTATGCATGATTGATTGTGTTTATATGTATCGGATTACAATAAAAGTTGTAAAGAATATGGCGGAATCTCCTAAAAATATTTCGAATATACATATAAAAAAATAATAATTTATATGGCATTAGCCAAACATATAATCTAGGATTTAATCGTTTAACAAAAATAAAATTATTAAAATCTACGATGTTGCATACCAACAAAAGCATATAAAAGAGAAAAATAACAAAGTGTTCATATTTAATAATTTCTTTGAATCAAAGACAAAGAATTTAATATATTAATATAGAAAATAGTATTTTTAATTTCCTCGGTTTATTCAAGCGGTATTTAAAGCTTTCTAGAGCTGAAGTATTCTGCTTTGCTCAAGGTTTTCGTACGCGTAATGTCGACTAAATCTGAAATCCAAAGCTTATAAGCTGGAATACTTTAAAAAATTGCTATTAAACTTTGCAGTCTCTCATTTTATGAAAATACTGATTCTAGAAATTTAATAATTGCCTACTTCGAACCCGACAGTCGTTGCCTGTATAAAATTATTTTCGAATTGTGTATCTAAATCGCGAATCCACTAAAACAAAAAATTCCATCAAAATTGGTCCAGTCTTAGAAGTTCAGTTACATACACACGAACATAGGACTTATATTATAATATAAAAAGTACAGCTTGGCAAAAAAGAGTATGACGTGGTTACAGGTGGAACTAAATATTTTACTAAATGGAAACCTATGATGTTGACAATACTTGGTCGACAAATACTAGATTTTGAGTAAAGCTTAGTGTTTCACATTTATTTTTAATGATTTGATTAAATTATCTTATTGATTTTCCATATTATGATGAGACCTAAGTGAAAGTGGCGCCCTCATTTTTTCCATACTCTTTTTTGCCAAGCTGTAGGTACATTATTTTGTTATTTATAAGTCGTAAGGATTAGTAATGAAAACGCTTAAAAATATATCAATTTTCGAATTATACAAGCTTTTCTCTACTTTCTATAATTTAATACAAATATTGATGTATGACGCTTAGGAGCCCATCCTAGTTCATAACGAAACCGACAGTGAAAGCCGTATCAAAATCTGTTGAGCAATTTAGATAATATCGATGCACAAACAGACCAACACAAAAAGCGACTTTAATTACTAATATGCAAAGATAAAAGCTATATTGTATTTTTTTTTTCATATTAGTTAATATAAGGCAATCAAAGAAATTATATTCTTTGATTGCCTTATATTAATTAATTACCCATAGAATATGTCTAAAAATAGACAGGAAGTCGTCTCCCTTGTTCGTATTAAAAATATATGAAATTTCTCTTAATTAAGCTTTTCCGAGATCATCTGCACAGTAAATATATAGAATAATAATATGATAATAATATAAGTAATATATCTATGGACGCTTTCACACCTCGTCGTTCTGGTCCCGTGGTAAGTTCTCGAAGAACTTGTGTTATATAATACACATATTTAATACACATCCATCCCAGGAACACAGAAAACTTTTTGTTTCCTGGCGCGATTCGAACCCAATTCGGCTTACAAAGGTTTACAAAATACAAGTAGTGAGACGCTATTTATCGAAATTATCCATCAAAGACTGAAAATATCATGAAAAATGTAACAAAAGTCTTATTGTAGTCGTTTGAACGGTGAACATTAAAAAAACTCACAAAGCTTAAGCAATTTTACAATAGGTACCATATTAAGCACAGATATCGGAGATATTGCTATAGATGATCAGATTTATCCTTTATTTTACTTTTTTTCTATCCAACTAATGCAAATTAATATTTTATTATCAATTTATTCGTGAAATCATATAGTCCGCTGTTATGACATTATTTTTTTACTATGAATGAAATCAATTGATACAGTAATAAATTAAATAGTATAAGTATTAGTATAGTCTCTAAGTATTAGTATAGTTCTCTTACTTAGTAATATAAGTAAGTATATATAACTATATTTTGATATTTATCAATCAAATAAAAAAAACAAAATGTTAGTAAGATAGCGTTGATAACAATATACTACCTATATCATCTACTTTGTATAGAAATCTTAAACGGATATATTACGGTATTATGTATAAACTAAAAAACAAGAGTTTGATTGAACGCGTTATCTAACGTTCGTCTTTGCGTTCATCGAGGAGGCCTATGTTCAGCATTAGACGGGGTGATGATGATGATAAAGTTATATATAATAGTACAAAGTTTCACGGATTTTATCGCGGTTTATTAACTTTACATTCCTGACGCTTCGGATACTTTACGGCAACCGTGATCACGAAAGATTGTAGAAGGCTATTAGGTTTACAATTTCTTATATAATATTTGGGAACATTTATAAATGTTGTTTTTTATGTTATTTGGATAGGCAAACTGGCAGACGTGCCACCTGATGGTAAGTGGTCACTGGTCAGCGTCCATAAACATAAATGAGTTAGCCTAAAACTAGCCCAGGAGATTAATCACGTGTTGTATAACATCTGATGCCGAGACATCAGATGTTAAGTCTCGGTACCGGTTGCCTGTCCTGGCCTTCTCTCCGAAACACAGAAATAAGCAGGATGGTGGTACCCATGCAGCCGGGAGCGCGACACCAGCGCATCCCTTTCACCGGTAGATATATTTTATAAACATAAAAAATAAAAGATTTCTTACTTTATAAGTATATACTTATATTAAATAAAGTCGAGAGTAAATGTGTGTATGCTAATCAAAAGTTAGCTTAGTTGAAACGTGAAAAGCAAAAGCAAACTCGAGAGGAAGCCGGCAAAGGTAAGTTTCAAATAAGAACGTGTATATGCGAGGATAAACTTTAGTGATGTCAATGTATATTGCACTTTTATGTAATATTTATAAAAGTACTAAAAATACTGTTTATTAGTACTACTTATTATTATACTGATTACTTTAGAAAAAATAAAGTAACTATAAAAATATTGTTTATAAAAAAATATATAACATGTTGAGATGTCTTTTTCATTATATTTCATTCAAGATATTTTTTTTATATATTTTAATAATAAATTTACGTCGATTTAAATTAGATTTATAGAAAAGGTATTTTAGGAATTTCACTCATTTATAATACTTTTAAGTTATTTTTATGTGTGATACATATATTGTATAAAAATCTGTTTATTTGATATTTCATGGCCATAAAATCTTATTCTAACTAATCTGATCTCATATAGATTGACCTAGTTACTGAGACATACTTTAATTATTCTACAATGAATCCATGAAAAGGGTCGTAACTTCATTTAAGTGATATGTGCGGGTTATTCTGTAAATGAATTTGATGTGGGCCCAATGGCCCAAACCTCAAAATAATGATTTTGAGGTTTCCGTGTTTCAATATATTCTTTGTATTATTCATTACTTATTGAAATCTGAAGAAAAAAGCAAAAATAAATCTGAAGAGTTCGTTTGTTTGAACGCGCTAATCTCAGGAATTACTGGTTCGATTTAAAAAAATATTTCAGTGTTAGACAGCCCATTTATTCAGGCAGACTATAGGCTATATAACATCTCGCTGTGACTAATATGAGTTAAGTAAACGCGGGCGAAGCTGCGGGCAACAGCCAGTCTTTTATAATAATGTTATTATTACGAGTTATTATTATAATTCACATGATAAATGGTATTAAAGTTACTTATAGCCTTTATTATTACTTATCAGCCTGTCAATAAATCACGTCAAGAGCACTAAATTGTTCAGTAATAATTTATTATATTATCTATAAGCATTTCTTACTTTAAATCAATACATTTATCACCGTATAAAATTGCTAAGTTATATATATGTTTACATATTAAGGTTGAACTAGTCGATGCCGCGAACTCCAACAAAATGATTGCTATTTCACCTGACATAGTGCGCGAACATGCGTGCTAGAATGAAATGCACAATGATTCAATCTGAAAATGTGCTTTTAGCAAAATAGTTATTATAGAAAAACTAATAAGTGTATCTTTTCAAAATAAATTTATTTTATCTTTTGAATAACTAAACTATATCTGTACGGGCTTTATTTTTGATCTTTCGTGCTCGGTATACTATTTATTTACGCCCAAAGTTGGGCTAAAATCAATGTTGAAATACGAAAGTTTAGAAGCTTGTATTTTTTAAATGTATATTTTTTTTACCATTTTGGGTACATACACACATAGATAACGACGAGATCAATTTATAATATACTTAGTTTTTGATGGTCAACGTCAAACATTGTAGTAATTACTGTTCTGGGTTTGTATGGAAAGATGAGCGACTTGTGTAACCTTAAGCAAAGTAACAAACAATAAGAAATGTTTTATTTTTGCAATAATTTAGTTACCTCAAGTTCACTTCCTAAGTGTCAGTTTTAAGAATTTATTTATTTATATATTCGATGAAATATAAAATCAGAAATTGACCGTTTTGACGTCCATTGAAAGAGACCTATGATCGGCAGTGGACAAATAAGTGAATAATAATGATGAAAATATACAATAATATAAAATATTATATAAAAATCGATAAACAATAGGAAACGGGCCCAACACTAATACGAGTTTAGATGTAATCACACATTGGGTGCATTTAAATTTCTCTTTCAACTATGACGAGCCGTCCAATGGAAGCCTGTTCGACAGGATAGGGTATGCATATTATGTATCACGATTTGGGATAGGATCATTAGGATACATTGTGGTCCTCCATATATGAGGGATATATAGAGTAAGTAAATAAGAGGAATGTAAGGCAAAATCTGTTAACAGTAATATTATATTGTATCCTTGGCAGCCGGTTCTGACGGCTCCACCTGACAAAAAAAACAGAACTTTGAGAGGCAAGAGGTAGTTTCATTCCCCATTGTAGCCGAATTGGGCCGGCTCGACTGGGGTGGTGCCTCTCCCTCATATGATACCGGCGTAAAAAGACAGCTATGCTGTCGAATTTGGTGCCGTTTGTGAGTTTCCAGTGGCCCATTAGGGAGGATGGCGAAAAGGAGACCAACGTATCTGCATAACCTCTAGTTGTGTGGATGTATATATTCTCGTTTGCCACCTTTTAACATAAAAAAATCGTACATTTTTGTAAAAATAACATTTGAAATTCGATGTTCTTAGAGCATTAGCCTATAGAAAAAACTAGCTTTATTAGGTTAGCGCTAGCAAACCCGACAGATGTCCTGTAGGTATAAAACATTTTGTAGTGGAACAAATTGTAAACAATTCTCGATTCCAATAGGCAACACCGTTTTGACGCCCTCTGTGGTTCAGTGGTAAGCGCGTTGGCGCTGCGGGTTCGAATACCACCAGGGAACAAAAATATTTTCTGTGTGCCTGGGTCATGGATGTATATTAAATATATGCATAAATATAAAAATCTTAAATATAATATAGTATAAAAGTATTAAATATATTTCCGTTGTCTGGTAACCGTAACACAAGTTCTTTGAGAACTTACCACGGGACCAGATTGACGTGGTGTAAAAAAAGCGTCCATTGATATTATTATTATAGCACACAAAAAAATATCACAATCGACTCAGCCGTAGATATATTATATATCAAATTTACTATGACAGGCTTTCGGTTGACCTGCTATAATTCTGACTTGTATTCGAATAAAAAATTAAACAGGAAATTTCTTTGAACATTTTCTGCAAAATCTTAAAAGGAAAATCTCTTTTATCCTTAAAGATCAAAAATGTGTGTACCCTATTATTACATAGAGATAGAATGATACAGATTCGAAACTCATTCAAGTAATTACTATGAATTTAGATAAGTATTTAGTCAATACTCGAATGAATGAATAAATAGATGTATTAAGAGTATTTAAACAAGGCAGTATTAATTATCTTCTTATCTTGGTTTGTAATAGAGATTTTAATTTATTTATGTATTTAATTTAAGAATAACATTCGCCTGAGTTTTTTTCGATAATAATTTGGTGCACGATGTTTTAATCACTTCATATAAAATCAAAGTTTATTTCAATTGCTTAAAACATACATGATTTTGGTAGTAGTCGTCATCATATTCTGAAGTGATATTGCACCCTATACGTATAGGCCGATAGCAGAGATTCTGCCGCGTTCCCATCTCCATGGACTATATCCAGCCTATTTCTTTCTGCAAACAGCTTTGCTGCTATCTTATGTCTCAGGATAGACAATGTCCTATGTAATAGAGTGAAATCGGACATTTTGGCATTTGGAAAGAGCTTTATTTATAGAAGGTAGAAACATGCTTAAGTTAATTGTATATATGTAATTATAGATTTGCGGTCTTAATTACAAAAATCTCGTTAAGTAATACTTAGCCACCTCTTAGTTAATCAACTCTTAAGCTATAAATCAATGATTAATTTTCGTTTACTTATAAACATTGATTAGCTGTTGCTTAGTTAAGAAACACACAAAGAACGATACTGTAACCAGGCCATAAAATATTATCCCCACCATGGTTCAAGCCTTGTCGTGGGGGTGTGGCCCTGTAGCCTAAGATGGACTCAGACCACCTTGGGAGAAGGAATTTGAAACGAGGGAGCTGCTCTTTGTACCTCTTATAAGAAGAGGGGACAAAAGAGCAGGGTCATAAGGGGTGAGGGTGGGAACCTCACTTCATTGTACTGTCTCGACTCTTGGGGGGTTGTTCTGTTGTGCGGGAAAACCCCTCTGTGGAGGTGGCGTCGGTCCCTTGATGGATTGACTAGCTGACGAGATGCCCTGTTTGCTCAATAGATCCGGGGCACCTTGTGGCGGACCAATCAACGCCACATTCCTGAATCACGCTATCGAAGTTCCACAGCTCGTTGCTATACATACAACAGCTGAATTGATAGCAAGTGGGCTTCGGCCTGACCGAGCATACTATCTCGCTCGCACGCTCAGATCTCCCTTTGGGGCTTCCACCTATATTCCCACAACCTCACCAAAGGCGGCATTGTTGGCACTCGCCAGGTTTTAGTTGGTAGAGCTGCGTCCACTTCCCATCTTTTCCACATACCTGCCGCGGGAGTCCCCACTCCCCAGCGGGATGCCTGAGATCATTTCCCGGCGTAAAAGAAAAAAGAAGGCCATAAAATATTTAAAAAAATCGCCATTTTGTCCCTTAGCTAGGCTTAAACTATCAGTGTTTATTTTGACGGCTATTTAAGCATTATTTAGCGATTTATTAACGCCAAATAGTTTTTATAACAAGAGCTTTTTGCTAATCAGTTCTTATGCATTTGATTAAATATTAAGAAATATTTATAAGTTAAAAGGTCGTTGGTGTTTAAAATGGGTTTATGTCCTGGGGATGAAAATAGGCTGATAATGATTATGCATGATCTGTATATGTCGAGAAGATTACACTATTTATATGTCGTTACCGGTGGAGGAAAAGTATCTTGGAGAAACGTGTCTCCATGATTAGATCAAAAGTCTTGGTGTGATGTTCATCAACGCATTGGGTCAGCGTCATTGTGAACTATAGCCCAACATCCTGATTTCGAGAAAACCCGTGCCAGTGACATAGGGGTCCTTGATGATGATGTCAGAGAAGGAAAAGCAATGAAATAGAGTCTCAATCTATCAATTGGTACACTCTCAGTACACGTTCACTTCCTGCGACTCAATAACTAATGGGAATCGATTTGTACTATTTTATTCCGTCTATACTAATTTAATATTGAATGCGGGCGAGTCAAAAGACTAGTAACGTTGCTGTAAACATATATTAGTTTATAAATTGCAAATTGACTTTTGAGAATCTTTTGAGCTGTAGTACAGGTCCGGCGCGTGCTAGGCTTTTGGCCGTTGGTACGCATGAGGCCGGCTACTGGCTTCAAGCGTACCCTTCGTCAAATACAGGAACTTTTCTTGAGTCTGACACGCTCCGAATCGCAACCTGTCTACGGCTTGGGGTTCCGGTCTGCGCTCCCCATAAATGTCCCTGTGGCAGTGATGTCGACAACCTAGGACATCACGGACTGTCATGCCAAAAAAGTGCAGGCCGCTTGCAGACATGCTGCACTCAACGATATCATACGCCGGTCCCTTGCCAACGTCAACGTGCCAAGTCTACTTGAGCCGACTGGTATTGCAAGAGACGATGGCAAGAGACCGGACGGTATGAGTTTGATTCCATGGAAGATGGGCCGGGTGCTGGTGTGGGATGCAACCTGTTCAGACACGCTGGCCCCTTCCCATCTACATGGAACCAACAACAGAGCTGGTGCGGCTTGTGAAGCGGCTGAAAAAGCTAAAATATGCAAATACAGGGGTCTAGGCTCCGAATATGATTTTGTCCCATTCGGCGTCGAGACCCTTGGTCCGTGGGGTCCTAGCGCTTTAAGCCTCTTTAAGGAAATAACAAAAAGGTTAGTCGACATCACAGGAGACCGAAGAGCTGGCAGCTACCTCGGACAAAGAATTAGTCTAGCAATTCAAAGGGGGAACGCTGCCAGTATCTTCGGGACCTTGCCTAAAGGGACTCCTTTTTATTAATATACTTAAGTTATTTTATTATATTTTTTAAGGTTTTTAGTTTTAGGTTCTTTATAAAGTGTTGATATATATGTTTATACTTTAAGAGTTAGAATATTATAATATATGGATATTAATATATTAGTTTTATATAACAAAAGTTTGGTAAAATGAACCCGTATAGATCGTTGTAATTCTAATAAACAGAACTTGTTACTAGTAAAAGTTTTAGGCGCCGACCCCACTGCACGCGGTCTAGCGGTCAGAGTTAGTGTCCGACCGAAAGTTCGGTTTCGGTTTCGGTTTCGGCCAAAAATCAAGTTTCGGCGGCAGTTTCGGTTTCGGCCAAAATTGGCCGAAACTTTTGCCGAAACCGAAACTGATTTTGGAAGTTGTCGTACACGCTTGCCTGACTTTGTTTCTGGCGACAACGCTTTGGCGGACGCTGGCGGCCCTGTCGTGAATTGTCGTGCGCCGTTCGGATAGCGCTGTAGCAACACAACTTAGTGCGTGCGTGGATAGGCAAACTGGTAAACGTGCCACCTGATGGTAAGTGGTTCACGTCGCCCATGAATATAACCTAGTTTACCTGGAACGAGCCCAGGCAACTCATCTATGTGTTCCCTGTCCTGAGACATAAGATGTTAAGTCTCGGTGCCAGTAATTTCACTGCCTGTCTTGCCCTTCTCACCGAAATACAGCTAAGCTGTTTCACGGGAGAAACAAGCAAGATGGTGGTACCCATGCAGCCGGGAGCGCGGCACAGAGCTTCCCTCCCACCGGTATGAATGACCGGTCTAAAGAATGTTTACCGACATAAATATTCTTTAGACTTTAGAGGTTATGTTTTGATGGAACTGATTACATGTAAGTTTTTGTTTCGTTTCTGTACTTGAATGATTTATATAGTTAAATATTGAGTCAGCAACTTTGTTTTGTTGTTCAAACCAAGTCACATGTTAAAAAGAGATTGTAAATGAAAAATGTGAAGTGTTTAATTTGTTAAATTAAACACTGATAGAAGGATTTTTTAATAGCTAACAAATCATTTATTTATTAAAAACGATTTTTTTATATTAAATAAATATTTCTTAATATTTAAGAAATGATGCATCAGATTTATTACCTAAATATTCGGAAATCATATTAAATAGTAAGAAATATTTTTAAATACTAAAAAATCCTTGTAATAATAAAAATAAAACTGTAATAATAACCCTAATACAGCAAAACTACATCAATAGGTCATCGGAATGAATACAAATTTTGAAATAAGTTTACCTATACCAGTGTATAGGGAAACTTATTTCAAAATTTGATTTTAAATTAAAAACTTATTTCAAAATTTGTTTCACAAAACAAATTTTGAAATAAGTTTACCTACAGGTACCAGTGTATAGGTAAACTTATTTCAAAATTCCGATGACCTATTGATGTAGTTTTGCTGTATTAGGGTTATTATTACAGTTTTATTTTTATTTTCAATTGTTTCAGTCTAAATTGTCGCAAAGAGAAAAATATCCGATTTGGCTTAGTACTTCGACAAAAGTATCAGTGATATATCAAAAGCTGTTTGCAAGATGTGTAGCAAGTCCTATTCTTTAGGAAGCCACGAACCAAAAAAACAAACATTACACGGACTGAAGCTATATTTATCAAAATTTAATGAACATTACAACATTATTTATATACTATGTTTCCATTTCATGTCCTAATTAATACAGAATAATGGGTAAAATGCACCAAATTTCAGAATTTTAAGGAATTTTATACTTGACCACGTGAGTTTCGGTTTCGGCCGAAACTGAAGCCGCGGCCGAATATTCGGTTTCGGTTTCGGTTTCGGCCGGAAAACCAGTTTCGGTCGGACTCTAGTCAGAGTTCGGAGTTCTGCGTTCCGCGTTCACACTTGCCCGCACTGATAGCGGTCTAGTTTAGACTTTAGAGTTCAGTAGGTATTCTTCACCTTTTAAAATTTAAAATGCTACTTTATCTCGATAATTTCATCTTTGGAAGATGAAATTCTATAAGTCTTGCATATTTAAATAATAAAGAGACAGTCGGGTAACGAGGTATTGGAGTACGTCATCATCGAGTCTAAATCATAAGGAAAGGTTTATCTCTTTAACTCTATACAACGTTCGATATCGTCGGACATCGTTATTGAACTTGTTTTCGATAAAACAAGAACACCAACAGAACGTGTCGCGGTGTGTAAAATTCTAAGCCATCAAATGGGTTACAGTGAACGCGAAACAGAGCTTGGAACTCTGACCGCTGACCGCGCGCAGTGGGCACGGTGCCTTAGTCTCGAAATTCAAGACTTAAGAAAATCTGACTTTACTAGCTGTCACTTGCTTGGTTTAACTTAGATTACAAACCCGGATTGATGATGACTATTTTGTTGCCAAAGACTATATCAAAGATGGAACCTATCGGTTAGTAACTGTCCCACTCTAAGCCCCAGTAGGCATATACTTATAGAAAACAAACTATTTAACTAACAAAACAAGAACACGTTCAGAAGAAAATGAAAATGTATGTTAATAACCTAATAAAATAATGCAAATGCAATTTTCTATATTAGGTATAATCAGAACTGTATTTATGTCGCTGCAACAGAAATCAGCATTGTACGAGATTCGTCAAGTTTGGCCAGAGCGCCAACTGTACACTCCATACCATATAATAGCACAGATGTTTTATTCATGCATAATTTATTCAAAGACCTACTTTTGCTCTCTTGTTTTGAAACTAGAGGATATGAGCTGTGAATAGAAAATTGTTGAATCCTTACAAATTATAAAAAAAATTGATAAACGACTGAAAGCTTTTGTCTTATAAAATACTGAACAACCTATTAGACAGATGTAAGCTATTGCGTAAGATGTAGAGATGGTACCGACGGTTAATATTAATGAATGAACAGATGATCTTAATAAATATATAATAAAGCAATATTTTTAAACCCAAGCCCGGAGAGGACGTACATCATTTATGTGCTACGGGTTGTGTTCCTTTCCTTTGTCTATCTGTGCCTTTTGTAACTAAGCCGAACGGTTTGTGTAACTGAAACCTATGGAGTTGATTTAGCTTATATCTATGCTAATATTATAAAGCTGAAGAAGTTGTTTGTTTGAACGCGCTAATCTCAGGAACTACTGGTTCGATTTGAAAAATTCTTTCAGTGTTAGACAGCCCATGTATCGAGAAAGGCTTATAGACTATATAACATCATGCTGTGACATATAGGAGTTGAGTAACGCGGGCGAAGCTGCAGGCAACAGCTAGTACGTATATATTTGTTCTCAGAATTGCGTCTCCCGCGCAGAAAAATGTGAACTTTTCTAAGTTTTTACACTACTCTGATCTTTATGATATACCATAGGAGAATCTGATTATTTTTTTAGAAAAGAGGGGGCAGATGGACAGTCGTTTCACCTGGTGGTAAGTGATAAGCGACATCCATAGACACACGTTACATCATTAACAGGCGGCAGTGCGTTGCCGGCTTTCCAAATATAAGTATGATCTTTTCTTGAAGGTTCCTAAGTCGTATCGGTTCGAAAATACCGTAGGAGGCAGCTGGTTTCATATAGTGGTCAAGCGAGACAGAAAATGCCGTAAAAATCCTTTAAGGTACTTTGGCAAATTGACCATCCACGTTTGCAATCATATATAATATTAGGTATATAATAATAAAGCCACAACGTGAGTGGCACAATCGCTAGTATAATAAATGCTACTCGCATGATAAGAAATGTTTACGCGGTAACTTCAACCGATATCGTTAAATTAGGTCTACCTACTTGCAAGACATAAGACTTATGACTCTAAAGGAAAAAGGCTTACATATTGAAAAAAAAAAAAGGTTTTTATTAGTAAAAGGCTTGCAAAACGATTTCATCTGAAACGAATACCTAATGTGCCAGCCTCAAGCAATTCTATCCTTCTGCGAGGCATTAATGTCCCAGAAGGAAGCCAATGAGCGGATGAGAGAGGTCCCCCGCGGGCGACGAACGGGGGTTCGTAGGAGGCACTACTTAATGCGCCTCCGATAACGTGTGCTCGTGTCTGGTTCAGGTTGGAAACCTGGGCCCAGTATGGCACGACGACGTGGGGACTGCTTAGTGGTGGCTGAGCAATCCCCCCTAACGCGGAGTAGTCTGGCCTTCGCCGGGGCCAGCCTGTCGCTGAGGTGATCCTGTTGCCTGCAGATCCGGAACCCTGAAAAAGCTGTTGCAGGCGCTGGCAGTGGTTTTAGTTTGGGTATACACAGACCCTGTGTGAGTCCCACACAGGGTCAGACACCTACCCCGGTCCTGGCTACATTCCTTGCGTAAAAAAGGCCCAAGCAACTCATGTGTTGCTTAACCATCTATGCAATATAGAACACGGTGCCAGGATTTACCTAGGCACATCCCTCCTACCGGATACTCCTAATGTAGGTAGTATTCGTCATAATTACTACTTTGAATGAATCGTCCGTCGGTTCGTTGGTTTTTTTTTTTTTTTTGGATCTTTCCAGAATTTCCATGAATATAATCTGTTGCATTAGCAGGTTATCTGTTATCAATGAATTCTCTGCTCGTTTTATTTTCTTAAATAATATCTCGAGCGTTCTCTAGCAACATTCGTAGCATTTCATAACTGCATTTATACCGATTGTGATTACATTTGACATTAGTTACGTGACAAAGGTAATTTTTGTGGTCATTGTGAGCAATATGGTCGGTTACTTCACAGTATAAACTTCGAAATTCCTTATATTTTTCTTAATACATAATTCCATTATTTAGTTGGTTTTTGTTAGAACAACAAGGTCGATGAGTGCCGCAGCGTAGTCTGTCGGGATCGGACGTTTGCTATTATTTACGGTGCATAGCGTTATCAACACAGAACCGGTTTGCCGTGCGTACGCGGCGAGCTTGCCTAGTGCAGCTCGCGCTGGTGTTTATTTTATTCAATGTCCGATAAAGAATTAATTCAAGATGCAGACGGAGTTTTTGTTAATTTGACGGTGGAAGATGTAGAGGATATGAGAGTAAATAGTTTTGAGGAACAAACACAAATAAGGAGTGAAAGTATGGAATGCATAGATAGTAGACCTAGAACGGAAAAGCGAAGACGTGATGTAGACGAGGAGGAAATTTGGACTCAGGTTACAAGGAGCGGTAAGAAAATAATACGAGAGAAAAATGACATGTCAAGAGTTGTATCTGAAAATAAAATTGAAGTATGTATCACTAGTAAGGACATTCTCCCTAAACAGTTCGCGTTAGCACGTCTGCTGAAGGCCGAACAAATAAAGAATATATCTAGGGTTAAATATGTTAATCCATACAAAGTATTAATTACGTTAGACACAGATGAGAATGCATCTTTACTTTGTCTCAACAAAACGTTTATTGATAAGGGGTGGAAATGCCAGAAGACACTCGAAGTAGGGCTATCATATGGAGTGCTGAGAGACTGTGAAACAGATCTGGATGACAAACAGATTTTGGAGAGCCTATCTTCCCCAATTGCGGATATTATTTCTTTAAAACGGTTAAATTACAGAGATGCAGAAGGAAAATGGATACCGAGTGAAAGCGTTCGAGTCTGCTTTAAGGGATCAACATTGCCCGCATTTGTGTATATCCACGGTATCAAGACAAAAATAGACCAATTCAAATTCCCAGTAACTCAGTGCTCCAAATGCTGGCGTTTTGGTCATTCAGGAAAATTGTGTCCGTCACGCAAACTTATTTGCCCCAAATGCAGTGACAGTCATGGAAACTGCGACACACAGAATTATAAATGCGCAAATTGTGGTGGCAACCACATGTCATTATTTAAACGTTGCCCAGTTTATTTGAAGGAAAGGAAAGTACGCGACATCATGGCAGAGTTCAATTGCTCATATAGAATGGCACTCACTATGTATGTTCCACCATCGCCTCAAACATCTCCTATGCTAGATATATCAAACACACCTCATATCTCACAATTACCTCAAACTTCTGTGGGATTAGAAGAATCAGCTATTCATTTTGAGTCCGAATCACCTGCTACTTACTCAACAGCACTTAAACGTTCAACTGAAAATAAAAATAAACCTCACAAAACTAAAACCCCCCCAAAAAAGAAAATCCATGCTAAACATGACTCGGAACATTCTTTTTCTTATACCAGTGGCGATACTACAGATACTACAGAGGACCAGACAGAGAAAGAGAATCCTATAGACTCTGGGACTAAGGAGCAGAAGAATAGGAGGAGGCCCGATTTATGGCAACGTTTGAAGGAGATTATATGCGAGAAACGATTCAAAGTGATGACTAAAATTAAGAAGATAGCTCAAATAATTGGAAAGTGGTTATTATCATTCATTGAGAAATATATATCGAAGAACTTCCTAAAAAATATCTTTGATGGATAATACAACCAATAGCATAAAGTTAAATTTCTTGCAGTGGAATGCACAAAGTCTCAGGCCGAAAATAATAGATTTTGAACAATTATTGTCACTAGAAAAGATTCACATTGCGACTATAAGTGAGACATGGCTGGAACCTGACAGTCCGTTCAGACTTACTGGATACAACATCTATAGACAAGACAGGAATGACTCTTATGGTGGTAGTGCTATCTTTATTCATCAATCAGTTAAATCACAACGGGTTCAAGTACATAATAATAATAGTGGAATAGAAATAGTGAACGTTAAATTAATTAATTGTAACCACGTAGAAAATGTAATTTCTGTTTATTGTCCGTCACATATACAAACTTCGCAACAAGACTGGGACCAAGTTTTCAGTTTAGGTAAGAGTAAGACTTTGTTATTGGGAGATTTCAACGCGCATCATTCGAATTGGTCCTACAAAACTGATTCAAGAGGTACGCAAATATTTGACTCATTAATTGATAATAACTTTATCACCTTGAATGATGGTAGTCCCACGCGTATTCGATTTGTTAATGGATCTGTACAAAAGTCATCTCCAGACATATCTTTTGTATCATCTGATTTAGCAATGAAGTTTTATTGGAATGTTACTAATGAATCGATTGGTAGCGATCACCTTATTATTAAACTTTCAACATTTGTTGAACCTACGCCCAAATTTTTTATCAAAAGAAATTTTAGAAAGGCTGATTGGAGTGCTTATTCAGCGGACATTCATTTATCATTAATTGATGTAATTTTACCTGATGATAATCAAGAAGCTTATAATGTATTTTTAAATATTATTACTCAGTCAGCAAATCAATATATTCCTAATATTAAATTTAATTTGAACCCAACCGCTATGTTTTCTCCAAAGCCATACTGGAACGCTAATTTATCCAAAGTAATTGCCGAACGAAGACTTTCTTTAGCAAAATTTAGACGCAATCCCAGCCCTGTTAACTTTGATATACTTAGGGAGAAGATTCGTAGTGCTCAGAGGCTTTTGAGAAAGGCTAAAAGCGATAGTTGGCGTCAGTTTTGTAATACTGCTGATCAATGTACGTCTTCTAGAGATCTTTGGCGAAAAATGAAATGGCTGAAGGGATATAGGTCTCGCGGGATTGGTATTGATGGAGAGAAAGCTAGTCATTTACTGCAAAGTCTGACTCCTGATTACGTCACTCCATGTTTACCTATATTTCAATCATATAACCGGCAACTAGAGGCTACTATTACAATTCAGGAACTTGAGAATTCCATAAAATCAAAAGACACAGCACCAGGATTAGATAATATATCGTACTCTATGATAAGTAGACTCCCAGATATAGGTAAACAAACTTTATTAATTTTATATAACAGATTCCTATTATCTGGTTTTGTACCTTTACAATGGCGTAATGTATCGGTAATACCCATTCCGAAACCGGGCCGAGACCCTAGTTCATCATCGTCCCTTCGACCAATTTCATTAATGTCTTGCATATCTAAAATTTTTCATTATATATTAAACAAAAGAATTGAGTGGTATATGGAGAAGAATTCTTGGTTTTCTGAAAATACCGTAGGTTTTAGAAAGCAACGATCGTGTCTGGATAGTCTCAGTCGGCTAGTCTCAGCTATTCAAATTGGTTTTTGTAGAAATCAGGTAACCGTCAGTTGTTTTTTGGACATTAATAATGCTTATAATAATGTAGACATAAATGTACTTATATCTAAACTAGATAAGATTCGCATTGGGTCGAAAATTTGTCAATATTTATGGAACTTTTTGTGCAAACGCTATCTACATGTGCTTGTTGAAAATACGGTTTTATGCAGAACATCCGCTCGAGGCCTAGCCCAAGGAGACCCTCTGTCTCCACTGTTATTTAATATTGCCACCTTGGATGTATTTACATGTGTAAATAGTGTTAGTATCTCCCAGTATGCTGACGATTTTTTATTATATACGTCAGTTAATAATGTAATCGAAGCGAGAATTACCTTACAGTCAGCCCTAGATAATTTTGAAAAGAAATTAAATGAAATAGGTCTAGAATTTTCGGCAGAAAAATGTCAAATGGTGATATTCCAAAAGGGATCAAAAAGAATGACCTTGAACTTACGTATAAATAATTCTTATATTCAGTCAGTGGAAAACGTTAAATACTTAGGGATGTGGCTGGATAAATCATTAAGGTGGACGAAACATATTAGCCAGTTATCAGAAAAAATATTAAGATATTTAAATGTATTTAAGGTTTTGGCAGGACCGGGTTGGGGGTGTCATCCAAAACATTTAAGAAGGCTTTATATAGCCATTATAAGAAGTCGCTTAGATTATGGTAGTTTCTTGTATGACTCTTGTTGTAAAACTCATCTCGGCAAATTAGATAAAGCACAGAATCAGGCCTTACGTGTTATAGGTGGATTTATCAAGAGCACTCCTATTCACGTCATGGAAAGTGAATTGTGTCTTTACCCTTTAGAATTACGAAGACGGTATTTAGCTGCCAAATTTTGGTTAAAGTCAAAATCATTTTCTCAGAATTCTACCATTTCTTTATTAGATAACTTACATAATATTTCTCACCGTTGGAAGAGAAAACTGCCGTTGTTAGTTTCATTAAATGAAGAGTTAAAGCTAAAACGTATCAATAATAATATACAATTAGGAATTTTTACATTAGAGACCTGGATAAGTAATATTCCTCTCAATCAGATTATCAACTACGATATTCCATTAATTATAGTGACTAAACGTAAATATAACATTTTGTTTCTGAAAGCTTTATGTAGAAGTTATCTTAACGAGAATTATAAAGAATTTAAACCTATATACACGGATGCTTCGAAACAAGGGGACGGGATTGGAGCTGCCTTTTTAGATACTACTTCAAACTATTTTAAGAAATTTAAAATTGACACAAACATTTCGATTATGCATGCAGAACTTTTAGCAATTGCAAAAGCGATATCGTATGTTGCTACATTGGAAAATGATAAATATGTCATTTTAACAGATTCCAAGAGTTCACTACAGCATCTGGCTCGATGTACCTCGGCAGCACGAGGTCTACCGATTGCCTATGATATACTGAAAATAATGTGTCAGCTATTAGGTAATAATAAAGTAATCAAACTGCAGTGGATTCCATCTCATATCGGGCTATCGGGTAATGAAGATGTAGACACGCTGGCTAAACAGGCTTGTTCAGATGGCATGCCCTTGTCTATCGACCCTCATTACACGGAACATATGCCCGCGATTAGATTAAAGTGCTATGAGTTGTGGCGAGAGTATTTTAATAAGAGGTCGTTAGAGAAGGGAATTTGGTATAAAACTATCCAGCCACAACCGCTTCCGTCACCGTGGATTGATTGCGCGCTCAATAGACATGATATTGTTATAGCATTAAGATTCCGTTCTGGCCATATCCCCCTTAATAAATTTGCGTATATAATGAAAAAAGTCCCATCTCCCAACTGCCGGTTATGTGGGGTTCCAGAAGACGTTTATCACGTTTTAGTAGAGTGTGCTCGAAACGCAGTTGAGAGAAGACAATATTTTGGCAATTCGCTGTACGAGGTTGGCTACTGTAACGTAGTTCTGGCTTCACCTACCACAGAGCTGGCGTCTCGCTTACTTAATATTGTTAAAATTTGTTTGAGTGATAGGAATTAGCATAATTTGTAAGTTTTTGTTATGTTTATTTGATTTTGTTATTTTTCTTTTGAAAATGTAATCGAGCGACATGTTCACTCAGTGAACAAGCTCATTAAATAAAGATTTAAAAAAAAATAAAAAAAAAAAAAAAAAAACAAGGTCGACAAAAATTTTGTTTTGCTGGGCGATCTAATAGATCCGCCCATCTGGTTACCGGTTACCGGTGGGAGGGAAGCGCTGTGCCGCGCCCTCGGCTGCATGGGTACCACCATCTTGCTTGTTTCTCCCGTGAAACAGCTTTGCTGTGTTTCGGAGAGAAGGGCAAGACAGGCAGTGTAATTACTGGCACCGAGACTTAACATCTTATGTCTCAGGATAGGCCACACATAGATGAGTTGCCTGGGCTCGTTCCAGGTAAACTAGTTTATGCCCCACCATGGTTTAGGCCTTGACGTGGCGATGGCTCAGTAGCCTAGGGTGAGCCCATCACCTTGGGCGAAGCTAATTGAGCCGAGGGGGCTCTTTGTACTCCTCTTATAAGAAGAGGGGACAAAAGAGCAGGGGGCAAGGGGTGAGGATGGGAATCTCACCCCATTGTACTGTCCCGACGTTGGGAGGGGTTGTTCTGTGGTGCGGGACAACCCCTCTGTGGAGGTGACGTCGGTCCCTTGCAGGACTGACTAGCCGTCGAGATGCCCTGTTAGTTTAACAGATCCGGGGCACCTCACCAAGGCGGCACTGGTGGCACTCACCGGGTTTTAGTGGGTAGAGCTGCGTCCATACACCATCTTTGGGGCGCAGCGAGTCTCACATACCCACCTGGGGAGACCCACTCCCCAGGCGGGATGCCTCAGAGCATATCCCGGCGTAAAAGAAAAAAAAAGGTAAACTAGTTTATGTTAATGGGCGACGTCGACCACTTACCATCAGGTGGCACGTTTATAAGTTTGCCTATCCAACATGAAAAAAAAAACTCTTCACTGTAATCGATAGACCGTGTGACCCCTAAACAGTTAACTTCAGTTAAGTGACTTTCAATCCGTTGTCAACAATTATTTGTAAGTTTAATTTAAATTAATAACGGTTTACAAAGGTTTATAAAGGACTTAAAATTACAAGCCCGTTTTGATTAAAGAGTGGAGGATCTCTTTCGTAAAAAAAAACCATTTTTGTAATCTTAACTTTATGAACCTTGTGTCATTATCACTAGCAGCCTGAAATTGTTCGACTGGAATTATTCTGTCTGGAATATTTCGCAGTTTAATGTTGTTTGTGTTAATTGGAGATGAATTCTTTGATCACACTTGTGCGCCTTTTAAAGGAAATTTTGTGTCAATGAACAAAGGGAATATTTTAAATTATATTAATTATTTAGATGTCTCGACTCGCGGTCATTATGATAGTGTGCCACTTAGTTAAACAGTTCTTATTTCATTGGAATCACGCTGTTCTAAATGATTTCATCATCATCATCATCATCTTTAGCCTCTAACCGTCCACTGCTGAACATAGGCCTCCCTCAATGAACGCCAAGACGGCCGATCCCTGGCCACCCGCATCCCTAAATGATTTAATCGAATCCAATTACTTGTTTCTTTTCTCAAATGATTTTTTTTTTATTAAAATAGTACTTACCAACAAAGTATATGTTTTTGAACGTTAATTTTGAGTCTACCATCGGTTCCGAGGCAAGCCTACTGAGAAGAACCAGCGAAAATTTTTACATGTTGTTATAGTGAAATACCATGGAGGAAAGCTCTATTCCCAAGGTGTGGGTATCTACCATATTTTTTTTTCTTTATTCCTTTACCACGCAAACGCTCTTTAGGTAACTTTTTTAATTTTTTTAATGGAGATGTTTTGAACATTTTCCGTGATTCTGTAGAATCTAGATTCTAAAGTAGCTTTTGTGTGTTTAGGACATCTGGGAAGTCAAATAATGACCATCTTCTTAGAATAGGCAACGCATGGATAAGTTGTCTGGTTCTAACACAATATGGGTACGTATCATAGACGACATGGAATACGTGGTTTGTCAACTAGTTCACCGATACATATATTTATTTTATACACGGAACTATACACATCTTTCCATTAAATAGCAATTGTATTGTTTTGACTACTTGTAAAAGTAGTGTTGTAAAAGAATTTTATAATACCCAGCCAGATTGTTATTTTACGCGAATTGAAATTATTATTTATATTAACGTGTGAAAGATACTATGATATTTGATACATATGTTTATATAATACTGTTATGGTCGTGTTTCTCTCACGACCTTTACACGTTTCAGTTGGTTCCTCGAAATCAGGCGAGGATATTGTGGTAGGTTTGAATAACATGTCTTATAAACTGTGAAGGACTTTAGGTTGATGGATAGTTTCAATTTACATTTTTTTTTATGTTACTTGGATAAGCAAACTGGCAAACGTGCCACCTGATGGTAAGTGGTCGACGTCGCCCATGAACATAAACTAGTTTACCTGGAACGAGCTCAGGCAACTCATCTATGTGTTGCCTATCCTGAGACATAAGATGTTAAGTCTCGGTGCCAGTAATTACACTGCCTGTCTTGCCCTTCTCTCCGAAACACAGCAAAGCTGTTTCACGGGAGAAACAAGCAAGATGGTGGTACCCATGCAGCCGGGAGCGTGGCACAGCGCTTCCCTCCCACCTCCAATAATCTCTCAAAATGTCTTGTTGATGTGAAAATCACGATCATGTTTTAGGTTATTAATTAATCATAAGATGGATCATAATCTATATTCATGACTGCTTTATTGGCCAGTCTACGTACGCTAAGTGGATGGACAGTCGTCAGTCAACACTTTCATTTTCACAGTACCTAATAGGGCTGCCAACTTTTATTAGAAAAAAATAGAGTGTATTTGATTTAAAAAGAGGTAAATAAAGAGGTAAGTGTTGGTCGGCTATTAACCAGGTGGGAAGACGATCTCCGTACAGTGGCCGGTCCGTGTTGGATGCGAGAGGCAAGGGATCGGTCGTCTTAGCGTTCATTGAAGCGTCTTAGTAATACTAAACATAGGCTTCCCTAGCCTATGTTCAGTAGTGAACGGATAGAGGATGATGATGATGATGACATAAAAATTACCGACTTAGTGTAAAAAAGAGAATTTTAGCGTCCTCTTTTGGTGTTACAGATTATAGAGTAAGCCTACATGATACAGAATACTCTATTTTAGAGTACGATTGACAACCCTGGTACATAATGTCGCCAAGAAGAAGAATTTACTTTTAATTGCCACGGTGAGTGAGTTGTTTGACAGTGGCAGAATCAAGACCATCGATCCTACATTCAGACATATGGAATAAACTATTATCATTTGGTGCAATCGTGTTGATCGGTCGTTCTTCGTCACCATTTACCTCAAACCATTTCAAACCTTATCTTTTAATCATCCCACTTCATTCATCAATTCATTGCTATAAATAATACAGTTACAATAAAACCCACACACTCATAGTAATTTTATGAAACGCATAAACCTTAATTACAACCATTTTGTTTTATTACTTGCGATAAAAATGTACCTATAACTCGAAGGAGATCATGTGACGCAACGTTATGTAATAAATGCAGTCCAGGACGCAGGTAAGCTCAGCTGAAAATGCAGGTTTATTAGATAATTTAGTTTTATTGAGAGTATATCTGAGAATGCAGGCGAAAACATATTGCTTTTGAGGTGCATTCGATTTGTTACTCTTTAACAAGCTCTATCCAATAAAGTCGCAATGTTCTGATTGCGTTGATTTATAAATAAAAAGGTTATCTGAGAATGCAGGTGAGAACATATTTCGTATGAGGATAAGATTTGTATTAGGAATTGAAACAGAGATATGCAATGGTAAAACCATATACGTTTTCTTATTAGAGAAGGCGTTGAATATAGTACGTATACTTACCTAATATTAACGCTTTTTTTCTGACTAAATCTTATTTAGTGGAATGATTTAAAATATTTTGATATTTGGCCTATTATGTGCAATTTAAGTTCTAGTTTACATTTTTCAACAGTCTTTTAGTCTTCAAACTCGATTCTAAAGCCAAGCAGATGAAATTTGTATAATGTATTATATATGTAATAATATAAATAACTTATATAATGTACTTATAGCCAAGACAGACATCGTCCAGTCAGATAACAGCACCACTTGACGTGTAAAACATTAAACATATCAAGTTGACCAAACTCTATATTTGTTCAAATCGGTTCAACAATGAGTTTACGGACAAACAACAAGACACGAAACTTCACATATACCTAAATAAGTAGTAGTAATGTAGTGAGTTACATATTGTAGATGTTATTAGATATAAAATAAGTCACTAACCGCAAAGGGAAGTCTTGAATGATAAATCGATGCAAGTATGTTTTTCGCGACATAAAGTTGATTGCAGTCCATGATGCATCATGCGAGATGACGCGATAGGTTTACTAACGAGAAAAATATGTTTTCTACTCGAAGTTGCTTATTAAAGTTGTACATTTGATTTTATATTTTAAAACTTGTGTCTTGTACATTTATCATTATTTCTCTACGAATTAACTATTATGTAGTGAAGAAAAACTACTTAAATGTACTTACTAAAATACTATAACTATTTCATAATTCATTACTATTATTGCATAATAAAATAATTGTAAGTAAAGGTAGGGACATTAAAAAAAGCGCTAGGTATCTAATAGGTATGCAAAATTCCTGTAGATACACCTAAATACTGCAATAGCGAAGTGCTTAGCAAAGCAGTAAGCCTTTTAGTTACCTAGGTTTATATCTATATAGCAATGTAAGTATAAATATAGCTACTGTAAGTATGTACATGTTTATTTGATATTCTCCGTAACATACGATAAGAGAAATTAGTAATATACTCACATAGAAATAGTTTAATTTGTACGACTTTATCAATTAACCAACGTGAGTTGTGACCGATATATTAAACATAAACTCTCATAATAAACAATATTAAATAATAATAATATAAACAATATAAATAAGCCTCAAAGTTTATTAAAAACAAAAATATAATTTGCAATAAATTTACTTTTTTGTTTGAAACCATGTTACAAATAAAAAAAATTAGCTCCACCACAATCTAATCATTTGACGCTGTTAATTTAATGCCGTGAATCTTTATATTATTATTATCAGAACAATTAAACACTTACAAAACGCCGGCAACCGTAGCAACGAACGATAAACGAACTCTGTTTGCAAGTCTCGTTTCATTCAAAACAGTCTCGGAACTCGTAAATAAACAATAAAACGGATACAGTTTTTTTCACTAAAATACTATTTGGCTAAAAAAAATACGGATACACATTGCGACGGAAATAATGGCGCGCCGTTACAATCGAACCTGCAACGATTGTCGCCTATACTCAGACTGCGGAGGCCGGAGTCAGTGGCTCGGTCAGAGACCAGAGAAGCTGAATATAGCTAAACTTATGTAGGCGGAAGCGATGTGGTAACGTTCTGTGATTTCTGCGCATGAAACAGTACAGGTAGCGACATCTATTGTCAAGTAGACAACATGTAACAACGCCATCTGTTATCATATTAAAGCAAGCGATCAGTTGATACGTTTCTGGGCTAAGCAATCCCATCTAGTGACTAATTATGTAAATACTTACATTTTACTTCTATTGTATTAAAAGGAGCTTAATAGGTACATACAACTTACTTAAGAGGGCAGCAGTTATACCATTTTGTTATATCAATTATCATAATATCGTTATCGTGCTGGCGTCTAGCCGTACCAATATAATATATTTATACTCTTTGTCTAGCCTATAATACTAAAAAAAATTAACACTCCCCTTAATTTAAAATCAAAACGTCTATCATAATAATATTAACTTCTTTGAAAAACAGGATAATCAGACTGATAGACAAGTAGGATAGGCCCTAGAGCGAATATATTGCTTATCTAATACCTATAGATAATGGACCCACAGGTTCCTACCTAATATTAAAAATAAAGGCTTCTAATAATCAAAACTAATATGTAGTATTTTTAAGGGGCAAAATACTTGTTTGTTCATTTAAATTATTAAATAAAATAGTTAGTTTCTTTAGTTTTTCGACCTTTGTCATCTCATCCTCTGTAACATAAACATAATATTTTTCAAAAAGAAAATTATTGTTAAATATCTGTTATTTAAAGCACACTCCGAGTGGCATTTCAGCCGTTATCTCGACCTTTTTTGTAAGACTGTAGCCACTTTCGACTTGAGTGTAAAATTAATAAAATATATTTTCCTTGTCTTTCGTTAGTTAGGTATTTAATATAATTTCATTCGATCCCTTTTTTACATCCTACTTGAACTTTTCTCTAGTTTACTCTCATACAAGTCCACTTGAAGCAATTCAATGTAAATGGTTTGTAATTAACATTATGAAAAATGGTATTTCATTACAGAAAGCAATCAGACATTTAACTACATTTAACATCGGAAGAATCCGAAATATCCGGAATATAATAAATTCATAACCACGACGAACTCCTTAAGGTTTTTACGAATCTTATTTGAAAAAATAAGAACATAACCTTAGCACAAATGAAAATATGTCCGCAAAAGGATGTTTATCCGTTTCAGTGTCAATTAGACAATGTTATCCGGTGACGAAATATCCGTACGGATATAATGCCCCAATATTGTCCGGTTGACCCGACCTTCATATTGTCTCTACTACTTATTATTGTATCTTATTGTTCTGCCTAATTGCTTTTGATGAATGAAATTGTTCAAGTTCTAATATTATGTGGTTGCAATAACGAAACAAGTTTTACGGATTTTATCGCGGTTTTACATGGCATGGCACGATTCGGATATTTTACAGCAACCATGTCCACGGAAGGAGTCTCTTTTTGTTGCATTATAATGAGCAAAATTCGCGTAAACATTAGAGAACGGTTTTTTTGTGATGGGTACGGTACTTACTTGGCAATCAATTCGTGTAGAATGCCAAGATGGATAACGGCATGACGCTGTCATGCTCCGCTTATGTTATTCTATCATTATTTATAGATTTTAATTAATTATGAATTTGTAAGTCGACATACATATATCACGAAGATGATCTCCGTGCGGTGGCCGGTCCGTGTTAGATGCGAGTGGAGAGGAATCGCCGTCTTGGCGTTTATTGTTGGCCTATGTTCAACAGTGGATGGATAGAGGCTGATGATCATGATGACGATGATGACCGAAGTCCTAAGTAAATGGGGACGCTAATATCCATTATGGGCTCTAAGTTGGCTGGACTTTGCGGAAATGCCGTCCATGTTCATTAGAATTCTAAGCTCGCCTCCGACCTTTGTCGACTCAATGTCAAAGCCCTGAACAGTGTCCACATTGAAATCTAATTATTTGCATCTTCAATCAACAGATTTTAGGAAGCTTGATTTTAAACTAATACGGCTCGGAAACTGTCAAGACAAGGTGGATCTCGTGAACAAGTAACGTCATCAAAACGTCGGGGCAGTACAATGGGGTGAGGTTCCCGTCCTCGCCCCTTGCTCCCTGCCCTTTTTGTCCCCTCTTCTTATAAGAGGGGTACAAAGAGCCCCCTCGGCTGAATAAGCTTCGCCCAAGGTGCAAAAAACCTAAAAAATACGACTGCAAAAAATAGCCACTAACTAAAAAGGGAAAAACAAGCTCTATAATTTTGTGTGCTCTATAAAGTGCACCGTATATACTTAATATTATATATTTTATCGAAATACTTACATAAATCTTCAGGGTCTTCACATTAAATTTTTATTTACATATAGAGCTTGTTTTTTTGATTGATTGATTTTGGCCCATTTCAAACGGCTAGAGAGAGATTTATCAAGGACCGATGACAATACAATAATTTAATTAGTTTGTTCCAATATCCTGATCAGAATAATCAGGATAGTACATCCAAGGAAGGCATATCGCGCGCAAGTTACAAGTGCTATCAAAACAAATCTAATGACAATTTATACGTTGAAATCCTAGTCCAGTCGTTCAGTCTGTACCAGGGAACAGAAAAATCTACATGCAAACATACAACTGAAAATCATTACCCTCCTTCTGGAGCAGTCGGGTAAAAATGAAAAAACGTGGTAAATATCCCGTTTATTAACAAATTATTGTTAAGAAAAGAAATAAAGTTACCTACTACCTAGAGGCTTAAAGTATACATTTAATCTTAAAAAGTTCCTCTCTCCTGAAACTGTGACCCAGGATTGAAGTAGGACTTCATTTCAATACTCGATTCTCTAACTAGTCTATCGCTGTTATAGGTAACACGAGCTCAAGAAATTTAAAATGTCATAAATTAATATGTAGTTTATGTGTTTGTGAAGGATTTTTTAAAACTCAAATAAACAATATAAACTCGAAGTAGTTATGTGTGGCGACTACAATACAATATTGTAAACGCTGTAAAGGAACCATTTGTTAAAACAACACAAATGTCACATAAATTATGTTGAATTTTTTGTACCTACATTTTACCAAGAGTGAGTGTTGATACGAAAATTAAAACTTATGACATTTTTAAGTGCCCCTTTTTTCACTGCTGTTTTTTGTTTTCATTTTGGGTGTGTGGTAACCATAAAC
This sequence comes from Helleia helle, assembly GCA_963853865.1. Lineage (NCBI taxonomy): Eukaryota > Metazoa > Arthropoda > Insecta > Lepidoptera > Lycaenidae > Helleia > Helleia helle. The sequence goes on from OY971420.1 coordinate 18,662,487, forward strand.
ATATAATATATATTCTAAGTCTATGGTGATAACACACAACCGTGTTAGTGGCTAGTTCGGAAAGTGATTAAAATACTTATTTAGTTAAAACTCTAAGATAAATCTTTAGAGTGAATGAAGACGCATACCTACTACTTAATATCCTTTTAAAATGCATGTAATTTATTTGGAACTAAACAAATCGATGCAAAATAATGAAACATAATATATGTCTTCATCATCATCAGCCTCTATCCGTCCACTGCTGAACATAGGCTTCCCGCAATGAACGCTAAAACGGCCGATCCCTTGTCACTCACATCCAACACGGACCGGCCACCGCCCGGTGACCCCACCTGGTTAATGACCGACTAACACTTTTTCTACCTAAACGTGGCCTCTACTCTAGAACCTTATTTCACCATCGCCCATTCGTTCTCCTGAGTGTGTGACCAGCCCACTTCAACGAGGTTATTTTTTTAGTGATATCGGCAACCTTAGTTCTCTGACGGATTTCTTCGTTTCGAATCCTATATATCAAAGAAACACCCAGCATAGCACGCTTTCGGCAATCGTTAATTTAGAACATAAAACTATATATTTTACCATCTACCATCTACCAATGAAAGTCCCATCAAAATTGGCCCAACCGTTTCAGAACCGTTTAGCCGAAACAAATAGACAGATAAACAAAAATTGTAAAAATGTTATTTTGGTATACATCCGTATTTAATAAAAAGTGTTTATTTTAAATTACAAACAGACACTCCAATTTTATTTATCTGTAGGTATAGATTTCATTTAAATTTATTTCCATAGCTTAGAAATTATGTGTATTCATAAACTTTTATAATAATTTTTCCAGTATAATTCATGATATAGTCCGATATAGTTTTGTCTCGTACAGCATAAATTATAATTTATTCAAGAGGCTGAGTAATAAATATTCAGACAGAAGTCCTGTGGAGTTACAAAGTTGAATGCGCTGAATTCTGTCATACTGTTTTTTTACTTGGTGGTTGTATTGTATGTACGTAAAGAACACTTGAGGTAATATTTAAATAGACTTTTTAATATTGCTGAAACATGTAGGACTATTTTAGAACTAACATTGAAAAAAAACAAAATTTAAAACAGATTTGTCACACGGGAATAAAAAAGTTGAGGGATGTGCCACAAAAAAGTACCTGCTCGCTGTGAGCCGTGAATTCATGCGATGAATATGTACAAGTATATAAAATAATTATAACAAACACCACATATTTTAAAGTTATCGATATTAGATATAACCTAATAGCTGTTGCCCGCAGCATCGCTCGCATTAACCTAAGATTTACAGCCGTGTCGATGATTATTGTTGATGTTACTCCTTATAATATCAGCTATCTGCCAGTGAAAGTCCAAAAAAAAAATCGGCCCAGCCGTTTCAGAGATTAACGGGAACAAACAAACAGATAGATGTCATACAGACAGACGGATAAAAAATTATAAAATGCTTTGGTATATGTACCGTGTATAAATCTATGCATTCATAAAAAAGCGGTTATTTTATTATTACAAACAGACACTCCAATTGTATTTATCTGTATCTAAGATTAAAGTTTAAAAAACCAAAGCGATAACAAAAGAGTTTATAGCTTTGAAATGGCTTAGCCGATTTTGATAAACACGTGTAAGAACCACCGCTAGGAAACCTGCTTTCAAATAGAAAATACCGCACCCAAATCGGTTTACCTGTTTCAGAACTACGCTGTCACAGACAGACATACAGATTTTGTAGTAAAATTAGCAACACCCGTTTTTTTGCCTCGGGTGTGAATATAAGATAATCTGAGAATTAGATTTTAATTCATCTTCATTTTAAATTATTTACTAGCAATAACACTAGTTATAAATATTTGCATGTAATATGTGATGTAATATCTTTATAATATGCACAAGTGTGAAAAAATATGTCACTTTTATTAATTTCCAACAATACTTATTATATTAAATTACGTGAATGTCTTAATTAAGTAATATAATTATAAATAGCTACCTACTTTCATAATGTTTTTTGTTATTGTGTACCGTCTATTTATTATACTTTCTTTATTAATAAGTATAATATAATATATTTTAATTTTATTAAGTATCATTTATGAAGCGTATGTAATAGAATAGAACTATTACCATTTAGGATATATGGTAACATAGACTAACAAAGACAGAGGTGGCGAACCTTTATTTGAACGAAGCCGTAGCTGCGATCTCATTAAATAATTTTAACTTCACGATTAGGTATTGGGACATTATTATTTTTTTCCTTTTACGCCGGGAAATGCTCTGAGGCATCCCGCGGGGAAGTGGGTCTCCCCAGGTGGGTATGTGGGACTCGCTGCGCCCGAAAGATGGTAAATCGAAGCAGCTCTACCCACTAAAACTCGGCGAGTGCCACCAGTGCCGCCATGGTGACGTGCCCCGGATCTGTTAAGCTGACAAGGCACCTCGACGGCCCGCAAGGGACCGACGCCACCTCCACAGAGGGGTTGTCCCGCACCACAGAACAACCCCTCCCAACGTCGGGACAGTACAATGGGGTGAGGTTCCCATCCTCACCCCTTGCCCCCTGCTTTTTTGTCCCCTCTTCTTATAAGAGGAGTACAAAGAGCCCCCTCGGCTCAATTAGCTTCGCCCAAGGTGTTGGGCTCACCCTAGTTTACTGAGCCCCACCGCCACGTCAAGGCCTGAACCACGGTGGGGACATTACAGTAATACCACAGCCCATAGGTTATACTGAATACTATCAACTCAAAACTCTTTATTCTTTACAAAAAAAAAAGAGATTATTAAATAGTTACTCTTACCACCAATGACACAATTTCTAGCATCTAACGTGTAGTAAGTCTCCACCTAATATTTAGTGGCGTGCCCAAAATATTGGGTCGAGTGTCATGAAGGGCACGTGTGGCATTGGTACACCATCCCTGAACTAGGACAGGAATGAGGGTAAGATCTGCGTGGCGGGAGATCAGCTGTCTTGTTGTTCATTGATAGGGTTCTATATGATGATGATGGTGATATGTGATATGCCGTCGAATTGTCGTAGGGTGGATATTGCTGTTTACGATGATTACATTCACTACTAGCAGCGCCCCGTGGTTTCACCCGCGTACTTTCTATTCCCATTTTTTATGTTAGTTGGATAGGCAAACAGGCAAACGCGCCACCTGATGGTAAGTGGATGGTGTCGCCCATGAACATAAACTAGTTTACCTGGAACGAGCCCAGGCAACTCATCTATGTGTTGCCTTTCCTGAGACATAAGATGTTAAGTCTCCGTGCCAGTAATTACACTAACAGAAGGGCAAGAGTCTTGCCCTTCTCTCCGAAACACAGCAAAGCTGTTTCACGGGAGAAACAAGCAAGATGGTGATACCCATGCCGCCGGGAGCGCGGCACAGCGCTTCCCTCCCACCGGCCACCGGAAGTACGGGCATAAATAACATGTGCTATTCTGATGTATAAGCTATATTATTCTAAAGTTTCATTAATATCCATTCTGCAGTTGTTGTGTGAAAGAGTAACAAACATCCATACATGCAAATAACAACCTGTCGCGTTGTATAATTATTAGTACTTAGGATAATAAAAAAAAAAACATCAACAATATTAAAATCATTTTTTTTTAATCGCGTGACAAAGCGTTCATATTATAACTTTACTTTCCAAACAATTTTAAACGTAAATACATTTGTTTCACTGTAATTGAAAACAATATAATTATTGACAATAATATAATATGATGAAACAAAAGTGACTGCGTCATGAGTGAGAGCCGTATTGTGCTTTTCCTTTGGGAAATTTATTCTAGAAATTTCTTTACATGATATATTTTTAATGCAATTTACGACTGTTAACTACGTGCCCCTTTTCTCGTACAATTTTATAATGTAATAACTTCTACAGCGATTTTTTGCAGTATTGTGTACTTCATTTTATACTCTTAAAGTTCAAGGTCATTTAAGGTTTACACAGTACAGGGTGTATTGTATTTTCTATAAGCAAATGTTTACAAGCGAGTTCCGAGGGATTTGATGATTAAACGAGTTGCCTGCAGCAATACTTTAAATTTACCGAGAAGAAAGAAGTGTCGGTTCCAGTTAATACAATGCCTTTTTTTTTCTTTAACGCCGGGAAATGATCAGAGGCATCCCGCTGGGGAGGGGGCACTCTCTATGTGGGTATGTGGGACTCACTACGCCCGAAAGATGGATGACGCAGCTCTACTCACTAAATCCCGGTGAGTGCAACCAATGTTGCCTTTGGTGAATCGGAGATCTATTGAGCAGACAGGGCACCTCGACGGCTAGTCAGCCCCTTAAGGGACCAACACCACCTCCACAGAAAGGTCGTCCCGCAACACAGAACAATCCCTACCAACGTCGGAACAGAGCAATGGGGTCCGGTTCCCATCCTCGCCCCTTATCCCCCCTGCTCTTTTGTCCGGTCTGCTTATAAGAGGGGTGAAAGGAGCAGCCCCCTCGGTCCAATTGGCTTCTCCCAAGGTGCTGGGCTCACCTTAGGCTACTGAGCCCCTACGCCATGATAAGGCTTGAACCATGGTTGGGGCTTAATACACTACCTGTCTCATCGTCCCCTGACTGTTGAGCCAATGGGATGGAAGGCTCTTACTAAATAGGTGGTATAAAATATTTTTAGTAATCATTATATTATTTAAGATAATTTTATCCTAATAATCTCCGAATATACATACTACAGAATTCGGATATACGGACAAATCCTTACTAATATCCTTATCCTTTCTAATATTATAAATGGGAAAGTAACTCTGTCTGTCTGTCTGTCTGTCTCTTCTTCACGCCTAAACCACTGAACAGATTTGGATAAAATTTGGCACAAAGACAGATGGAACCCGAGAAAGGACATAGGATAGATTTTATCCCGGATATCCCACTTGAACGGGATATATGCGGGTAAAACCCTGGGACTGTCTATCTTAAGAACCACCGAACAGATTTGGGTGAAATTTGATATGAAGATCCTTTGAAACTCAACATAGGATTTAAAATAGTTGTTATCCTGAAAATCTTACGGGAACGGGAACTAAGCGGGTAAAACCCCAGGACTTTCTATCTTCTACACCACGGAACAGATTTGGGTCAAATTTGATATAAATATACTATGGAACTTAACGTAGGGTATAAAATAGTTGTTATCCTGAAAATCCTACGGGAACGGTAAACTATGCGGGTAAAACCCCGGGACTGACTATTTCTTAACCACGCAACAGATTTAAGTGAAATTTGATATGATGATACTTTGAAACTTAACGTAGGAATTTATATATTAGTGCCATCTATTTATAAATTGGTTAAATAAAATAATTCTTATCCTGAAAATCCCACGGGAACGGGAACTATGAATGCGGGTAAAACCTCAGGACTGTCTATCTTCTAAACCGCGCAACAGATTTGGGTGAAATCGGATATGAAGATACTTTGGAACTTAACTTAGGACTTAAAATAGTTTTCATCCTGAAAATCTAACGGGAGCGGGAACTATTCGGGTAAAACCCCAGGACTGACTTTCTTCTATACCACGTTACAGATTTGGGTAAGATTTGATATAAAGATACTTTGGACATTAACGTAGGACTTAAAATAGTTGTTATCCTGAAAATCCTACGGGAACGGGAGCTATGCAGGTAAAACCCCGGGACTGACTATCTTCTAAACCATGGAACAGATTTGGGTAAAATTTGATATTAATATGCTTTGAAATCTAACGTAGCACATTAAATAAATGTATTTGGTAAACCACTGAACCGATTTGAGTGAAATTTTATATGGAGATAGTTTGAGACCCAAGGCATAAGACGTATAAGTGTAACAATAAGTTTTTTAGACATTTCAATGCGTGTTGTGTGCGTTGACACAAAATGTAGATCACACTATCTATTACAAGATGCGGATCGCACCTTTGTATAGCACGCGCTTTTAATGAGTACTGTCTCCGTATATTAGTAATTTAATTTATTCATAGAATTCATGATATTATAAAAAAGGAATACTTATATATAATAATAAAATATATGAATAAAAATATAATATTTCTTTTTCGTCGTTTTTTTTGCTGGTACATAGTAAGTAGGTACTAATTTGAATTGAAATATTGATGTATCATAGGGAAGTTTCGAATAACTTTGTAACGTTAGGATGTCTGACACCTCAATCCTCCCATGCCCATGGTTGCTTTAAATTATATTAAACGTCGGGCATGTAAAAATCTTAATAAACGGCGATAAAATCCGTAATTTAAGTTATTAAAATATAATAAAAATGTTGTTGGAAGTTAAGTAGTAGTATTATTTAAATTATAATAGTTTGTAAATAATTAATGTATGTGAGATTATGTTTTGATCTTTGGTGTGAACAATAAATTTTTTTTTTCTTTCTTTCTTTAAATTGCAACCATATTATTTGAAAAATAAGATTAAAAAAAATACTTCTTACATGCGGACGAAGTCTACGGTACTTACATTAAAAAAATCAATTTTGTCTGTCTGTATGTTCCGGTTAATCTATAAAACGGCTAAGCCGATTTTGACGAGACTTTCACTTGCAGATAGCTGATGTTAAAAGGCGTAACTTTGGCCATAAAAATTATCATCATGTATCCGAACGGCTGTAAATCTAAGTAAACGCGGGCGAAGCTGCGGGAAACAGCTAGTATAATAATAATAATATCTATTGGACGCTTTTACACCACGTCAATCTGGTCCCGTGGTAAGTTCTCGAAAAACTTGTGTTACGGGTACCAGACAACGGAAATATATTTAATGCGTTTATACTATACATATATTTAAGATTGTTATTATATAGTACCATATATTTTATACACATTCATGACCCAGGAACACAGAAAACTATTTGTTCCCTGGCAGGATTCGAACCCACAACCTTCGGTTTGAGCGCCAACGCACTAACCTTTGAGAGAGGTCGACAAAATAACATAATTTATAAAGATTACAGTTACGTTGATATAACTTATGTAACAATAAAAGCTAATGTTCTTAGACATCGTTTAGCTTTAAAGCCTACCTATTTTAAAAGCGGTCAGTGGAATGGATCGCGCAGGTTCGTCGTGTTATTATAACAGATTTCTAAATGTTAAGTACCTATATCTATAGTTATTTGAAAATACTCATAAATTTAAGGTATACAATGTCGCCAGAGAGGTCCGGGTTCGATCTGACCCCCCAGGCATTAGCCTAGAAATGGGTTGTTCAAAATTTCTACGTGCACCTGAACATAAGGCCATCGCTTGCTCACCGGTGAAGGAAAACATCGTGAGAAAACCTGCACTTGATGAGATTAAAAGTCTTTAAAGGTGTGTGAAGTACACCAACCTGCATTGGACCAGCGCATCGGTGAACTATGGCCCAACACCCTCCTCGCCTGATTTCGAGGAGGAGACCCGTGGCCTGCAGTGGACATATAAGGGTTGATAACATTATAATATAATGTCGCCAGAAAGCCGTTGTCATAAAAAAATACTACGCGTTTTTACAATGGTTAATAATAATTAATTATCTATAGATGGAACTTTTATTTTTTTATTTAGTTTTTTATGTTAGTTGGACAGGCAAACTGGCAAACGTGCCACCTGATGGTAAGTGGTCGACGTCGCCCATGAACATAAACCAGCTTACCTGGAACGAGCCCAGGCAACTCATTTATATGTTGCCTATCCTGAGACATAAGATGTTAAGTCTCGGTGCCAGCAATTACACTGCCTGTCTTGCCCTTCTCTCCGAAACACAGCAAAGCTGTTTCACGGGAGGAACAAGCAAGATGGTGGTACCCATGCAGCCGGGAGCGCGGCACAGCGCTTCCCTCCCACCGGTGAACTTAATTCGAAATGGGACGAATTTCTCCGTTACACCGATTTTCACAAATATTATTAGCGTTCGTGATCCTAGTCATAGTTCTGCTAAATAATTATTTGAATCAGGACATGTTGCATAACTTTAGTTATTTTAATATAATTCTAATTTAATGAATATTAAATCATCACCATTAACCCTCTTCTATTGATAAATAGAAGAGGGTTAAGACTTATTTCAATAAACACCAAGATGACTAATCTCTCGCCATATAAGCTATATAATATGGCGAGAGATCATTTGAAAATTGCTATGCTAAGCAACCAATATTGTCCTCAACTTGAAATCGACAGACATTCTTTAACGAATATATACAAAACTAGAGGGCCCAACAGACTTTATCCTGTACAAAATGTTTAGTAGAGCACTGAATTGTGAAACCATTCTTAAATCACACAGACAAAAAATCATTGAGATCGGTCCAGGCGCTTAGGATTTTAGTGACATACACACCCACAGAAATACATTCATCTATTATACGTTGACCTTTAAAATTCCTGAGTGCGATAAATTCATTGTTGATGAGGTGACAATATGGAGTCCGTTATACAGATATATACGATTAGTATAAACTCTAACGGTTCCATTTTCTGGTTCCATATTCGGTGACTAAAGGTGCGGATAAACTATCGGATTTGAAATGAAGATTATTTACTTCATTCGATGTCAAGTGCGTCACGTTGAGATACACAAATTTTATGGTCGCATAAAAATATAGTTTTTAATAACTTTATTAATAGTAAAATTATTATTTTCCAATTCTATATGGGTTTGGGTATACATAAAAAGCAGAGAGTGAATTTTTTTAAAGGTGTAGCCTGTGAAGGTCAGCTGGAGCTTTATCTTCTTATCATAGTTTACACAAACGCTGAACCAATGTGAGGTGAACTTAGCACACCCTGAAAAACTTTTTATCTCTTCAGGCTTACAGGTTTTTTTAATAATATTTTCCATTAACTACTGGTGACCAAATAAAATACTATAATTTTAGATGCACTAGTCAATGTCAAACCAGCTCGCTTTTACAGCTCGCTTTTTTACCGAGAATACCCACCAGACCATCATCGCTCACGGTAGGTATATTTTTTATAGCAGACAAACGGACATTCGCTTCACCTGGTGGTAAGTGATAAGTGAGATCCCAGACACCCGCTACATCATTGGCAGGTGTGTTGCCGGCCTTTTAAATCTGAGTATACTCTTTTCACGAAGCTCCCTAAGTCGTATCGATTCGGGAATACCGTAGGTGGCTGCTGGTTCCATTTAATAATTAGGTAGTTTATAATTTATATTTAACTAGTGGCACCGACAGACGTTGTCCTGTGTCCTGTACATTTTTTTTGTGATTTTAAAACCATCCTCGAATCCCCTTGAACTCACACAAAAAATTTCATCAAGATCGGTCCAGCCGTCTAGGAGGAGTTCAGTGACATACACACGCACAGAAGAAATCTAATCTAATCTAATCTAATATATAAAATTTCCATGTCACAATGTTAGTTACCGTACTCCTCTGAAACGGCTTTACCGATTTTTTCCAAATTTTATATGCGTATTCAGTAGGTCTGAGAATCGGCTACTATCTATTTTTCATACCCCTAAGTGATAAGGGTGGTCAACCCCTCAAATTTTAAAAGTTAACGCGGGCGAAGCTGCGCGCCGTTGCCCGCAGCTAGTATATATATAAAGATTTCTAGTAACTCGTGTACTGTGACGGCACATTGTGTAATTTTATGGCGGCATATGGTTGTAATTTTTTGATAAATAAATAAAAAAGGGAGTTCATGAGGAAAGATAAGTATATCTCGGTAATTCTCGCGTCCGCGCCATGCCAGCTTGGTATGCCCGCACCATAAAACTAACTTGTATAACAACTTTAAGGTTTTTTGACCTCCTTTGTGTTTATCCATTTGTATTAAAATAAAACTTGTTATACATAGGGGGCGTTTATGTTCCTTTTAAATGAAAAGATTTCAAAGACATGATGTCAATAATATGTGCATACTAGCTGTTGCCCGCGACTTCGTCTGCGCAGGATAACATTTTAGTTTGTTTATAAAAAGTATACTACATTATATACAAAGTTTTATGATGATCGGCTAAGTAGTTTTCGCGTGAAAGCGTAACAAACATCCACGCTTTCACATTTATAATATTAGTAAGGATGTAAAAGCTATTGACGAAGTTGATATAATTTAATGAAGATAATTATTAAATCAAGAATAAGTTCTAAGCGCCAAAATACTGTTTTTATATCAAAGGCCGGTAACACCTGCAAAGTCCTCTGGTGTTGTAAGTGTCTTTCATCACTAACCACCACGTGAACAGATTGTCCATTCGCTTCTATAATTAAAAAAAAACACTTTAATCGCTTTCTACGTAGATCGGATTAATTAAAATGATTAAGGAATATTTATTTATTTTTATCCATTCTTTATTTACATAAAAATTATTACCACTTATATAATAGATACGTATGATACATGGGCGTGCTTATCTCTATAAGAGATCTCTACCAGCAAACCATATAGAGTGCGTGAAGAGAGTCTGAAGCGGACATAGTACATGTATATTTAGGTATGAGGACAGACACCTCAAATCCTTCCGGATCAAGAAAAAAATAATTCTTATTATATTATTATAAATATTATATGAAAATTAAACGTCTGATACAACATGCATTTTGTAAGTTGGAGGACTATTCTATCTTATCAAAATTATGTCTGGTCTTGTCGTGGGTGATCACTGGTCATAAGGAGAGTCAGAAAGAGCAAACGGCATTCAGAAAAATAGATTGGTTCAAAGAGACAAAGACTCAAATACTTTTGCTGAAACTGATACGATACAGGCTCAAATATTTTTCATTACCAAAACATTTAGGTAAACTATATAACAATAATCACAAACGTATATCAAACACTAGCTGTTGCCTGCAGCTTCGCCCGCGTTACTCAACTCCTATAAGTCACAGCGTGATGTTATATAGCCTATAGCCTTCCTCGACAAATTAGCTGTCTAACACTGAAAGAATTTTTCAAATCGGATTAGTAGTTCCTGAGATTAGCGCGTTTAAACAAACAAACAAACTCTTCAGCTTTTGTTATAACTAACAAAGTATTTGATACTTAAACGTCGGCATGCAATCGAGAAGTAAGGTTTCTTTTAATTAAATTATGTTGAAATTGTTTTCTAGATTAAAAGCGTTTTTAGATTTCGCTGCATTGACTAATTGTCAAGTTAGATGGTTCTGCTATCACGTCAGTATAAAGAATAATAAGTAAAGTCGCTATTCCCTGACGTTGAAATTAGTTCTAGTCATGAAGAATAGAAAATAAGGAGAACCGTCTTTGTACTCTGAAAAATGTCCGTCGAAAAGTAAAAAATTATAGGATGTTGCTCGACAAATTATGAAACATTACAGAGGGAACGCCGGGAAGCATCGGGGCGCGCGGTTGTGTTTTTTTGGTTTCCCGTTAATTAATTGTTATTTTGTGTTTTGTTCTTTCGGAACGGTTTTCTATAGTATTTGTTTTAAAAACTTTAACTGTATATTGTGATTGGTTGGCGAATCTTGCGGAGGACTGTTCTGGAGTGGTTTTCTATAGCAGGACTGTTCTAGCGGTTTTCTATAGTGTTTGTTTTAAAAACTTAATCTATGTAATATATAATGTGATTGGTTGGCGAATATTGTTTATCAAAAGCCTTTTGGTAGAAATCTACTATACTAAACTATATACTATCAATCAAATTTATTTGTCCCCGCCTGCAATAGTTATAAATGTATATATATATATATATATTTTAATACATTAAATTTGTTGTATATGTAAGTATCCAAAAAATATAATACACGGTGCACTGTAAACTCTCCACATTATGGACCTTGTTTTTTCTAATTTGGTGCTTATTTTTTGCAGTCAGGATTTTTTTTTAATAATTATTTTATTTCATACTTTTTAGTTTATTATTATTAAATAAGAGTATATAATTCTAAGTAAATTAATGTTCAATGTTTAACTAAATTAATGTTGTAAAAGTTCAGACGCTTACTGAGTTAAGTTCCCGTAAACGATTGAGCTCTTCTAATGGATTCTGGTCAACTTGCTGGCTAGTACATCTAATGTTGTACCCGGCTTAGAGCCACGTAGGTAAGCTTGGACCTTTGTAAATATATGTGAACTGAGGACCACAACGGCTGATGTGCTGTTCTGATTCAAAATTTATACAAGGTGTCACTCTCACAGTAAATACGAATCTAACGACACCTCTCAAGTTAAAATCCATCGAGCAGTTCAGGATGCAGAGCGTGCCCAACAATTATACATACAGACATACTCTCGAAAATGATAACCCTCCTTCTAGCGCAGTCGGGTTTTTTTTTTAAATCGTGCTATTTTTAAACGACTTCGAAAAGGAGGAGGTTATTCCTTGATATTTTTTGTATTGGCTATATCTTACGGCCATCTTTCCTAGACTTACCCTAAACAGTGAATTAATATCTAAATGAACGAATCTTTCAAATAATTCTTATTACCGTCATTACTTATACAATATATAAAAATGTACAAATACAAAATTAATCGTAATTACAAAATTACTTTATTGCTCCAACTTTGTCTTACTTTTTCTAAAATATTAATAAAATACTCTAAGGTCTGTAAAAACGTTAGTGCCCAGCAAATAATTGTTTTTTTTTTTTTGTATTATAATTACCACTCTGCTATAATTACTCTGCATTAATACTAATACCCCTCCTGAGTGGCTATTAGTAGGTATGAGTAACTACGCGGACTCCGGGCTACAAGTTCAAATCCTGTTCAGCGATTGTTTGTAATGAAGGAGATCAAAGAGACTTAAGACATACCTAATATGTCTTTAGTTTTTAAACGACTTCGAAAAGGAGGAGGTTATATTTTCGGTTCGTGTGTATTTTTTAAATAATTATGTTCACCGATTTTTCCGTCAATTGTGGACCGATTTTCAAAATTCTTTTTTTATTCATAAGAGTGCACTTCCGAGGTGGTCCCATGATAAGAAAACCAGGATCTGATGATGGCATCCCAGAGAAATCGAGGGGAACTTTCGAACATCGTAGGAGTAACTAGTGCGTTTAATAATTTTTTAATTGTGTATTTTAAAGCACTACAATTTCATGAAGGTCTAGAGTTGATCTGATGATGGAGCTGAAAGACAGTCGAAGAACTCCTCGACGATTTACAGCAGTAACCTTGTGTTTGGACTTGATTAATTTGTATTGATGAGAACTTAACACCTAGATGAATTGTGACTATCATTAGGGGTCTGATGATGAAGACAAAGGACAGTTAAGGGAACTCCTCAGCAGTTTACAGTAGCCACCTTGTGTTTGGACTTAATTAATTTATATTGACGAGAACTTTGCACCCATATGGGTTATAAGTGTCATTACAGGTCTGATGATGAAGACCATAGACAGTCGAGGGAACTCCTCAACAGTTTACAGTAGCAACTAGTGTTTAGACACAATTCATTTATGTTGACCAGAACTTTGCACCCATATGGGTTGTAAGTATCATTACAGGTCTAATGATGGACACCATAGACAGTTGAGGGAACTCCTCTGCGGCTTACAGTAGCTACCTTGTGTTTGGACTTAATTCATTTATATTGACGAGTACTTTGCATCCATATGGGTTATGAGTGTCATTATAGGTCTGATGATGGAGACCATAGACAGTAGAAATGCGTTTAATAGTTATATCCATATTTCAGACAAATAAAATCGGTTATCGAATTTCGGAATCACTAAAAATTAAGAAATATTTTTTTTTTAATGAAAAATTGAAACCGACTTCAAAAAAATAAACTAAAAAGTAATAAAGTAATTGCGTTTCTTTAATTGTTGTGCCTACAACTTATAATCAACTTGTTATTTTAATAATTACAATCTTTGCGTTTACCATGTCATTGTTGTTACTTTTGGAGTCAGTGTCAGCTAAGTTAAATAGACCGTTGTTGGGACCGAAGGTTGTGAAGGCGGCAAGTGCGCTGGGCAGACTCCTACCGAACCTCGGAGGACCCAGCGCCGCCTGCAGGCAGCTATACTCTGGAGTCTGCCGGAGTATGGCGACGTACGGTGCACCCATCTAGGCGGGTCACCTTACCGCGAGGAATAAGGCTCAGTTGCGCGCGGCGCAGCGGGTCGCTAAGGGTGATTCGGGGGTACCGTACGGCATCGTGGGCGGCAGCCACTACCCTGGCCGGCGATCCCCCGTGGGAGCTCGTTCGCCGACTAGGGCAAGAGGCATTAATGCGGAGGTGGGGGGAGGACCTGGCGCGGCAGCCGTATGGAAAAAGCCTAACGGTTGCTCTGCGTCCGGTCCTCGAGCGATGGATGCTTCGTAAGCGCAAACCCCTCACCTTCCGTCTGACACAGGTGCTCACCGGGCACGGTTGCTTTGGTGAGTACCTGTGCCGGACGGCCCACAGGGAGCCGTTGACAGTCTGTCACGATTGTGGCGCGGCGGTGGACTCAGCCCAGCACACCCTCGAGGTGAGCCCGAGATGGGCGGCGCTGCGTCATGATCTGACATCAGTCATCGGAGGGGACTTGTCTAGGCCGAGCATCATCACCGCGATGCTCGGTGATGACGAGTCCTGGACGGCGATGGTCTCCTTCTGCGAGGCAGTAATGTCCCAGAAGGAGGCCGACGAGCGGGTGAGAGAGGAGGCCGCCGACGAGGCCTCTCCCCGCGGGCGACGAACGGGGTGCGTAGGAGGCGCTACTTAATGCGCCTCCAGTAACGCCCCTGTGCTCGTATCGGATTCAGGATGGGAACCTGGGCCCAGTATGGCACGACGTCGTGGGGACTGCTTTGTAGCGGTCGGGTAGTCCCCTCTTACGAGTAGTAGTCTGGCCTACGGCGGGGCCAGCCTTTCGCTGAGGTGATCCTGTCTGTTGCCTGCATATCCGGGACCCTCAATAAGCGGCTGAAGGCGCTCGCAGTGGTTTTAGTTAGGGTGGGCACTCCCAGGTGCGAGTCCCACATTGGGTCAGGATCTACCCAAGATCCTGGCTGCATCCATAAGGATTTCCCTGCGATAAAAATAAAATAAAAATAATAGACCGTACAGCACCAAAACCATCGTCAGTCACCGGTGTCGTATCTGTTGCTGTACCTACCTATCTGTCTCTGCTGACACAGCCACTGTCTTCCGTAACTATAAGAGCTATACTGTTGAAACTTGGTAAGTAGATGTATTCTGTGAACCGCATTAAGATTTTGACACAAAAGTTGAAAAAAAAAACAATAAATTTTGGGGGTCCCCCAAAATTTATTGTTTTATTTATTGTTTTTCAAAAAAAAATTTTTTGAGTATTAGTTTAATTACTAAGTATTAATTAAACTAATACTCAAAAAATTTTTTTTCATCAAACCTATCCGTGTGGGGTCTATGGATAGGTCTTCAAATTCCTTCAAAATCTTCTAATACCATTTTATTCTAAACTGAATAGTTTGCGCGAGAGACACTTCCAAAGTGGAAAAATGTGTGTGTCCCCCCTGTAACTTCTAAAATAAGAGAATGGTAAAACTAAAAAAAATATATGATGTACATTACCATGCAATTTTCCACCGAAAATTGGTTTGAACAAGATCTAGTAAATAGTTTTTTTTTATACGTCATAAATCGTAAACCGCAATTTACCTTTTATCAACTCAAATATATAAAAAAAACATTTAATTCCATAAACGGTGGGAGGGAAGCGCTGTGCCGCGCTCCCGGCTGCATTGGTACCACCATCTTGCTTATTTCTCCCGTGAAACAGCTTTGCTTTGTTTCGGAGAGAAGGGCAAGACAGGCAGTGTAATTACTGGCACCGAGACTTAACATCTTATGTCTCAGGATAGGCAACACATAAATGAGTTGCCTGGGCTCGTTCCAGGTATACTAGTTTATGTTCTTGGGCGACGTCGACCACTTAACATCAGATGATACGTTTGCCAGTTTGCCTATCCAACTAACATAAAAAAAAATTAAAAAAAACCTTAATTTTTGTTAAAGTGTCTAATGTTGTATATTATGTAATGATACGGAACCCTTTGTGCGCGAGTCCGACTAGCACTTGGCCGGTTTTGTATTTTTTGGAAGTCGGTTTTTAATATAAGTAGTTTATTTTTAATTATTTATTCACTTATATTAGAGATATTAGTCATAAGTTAATTATAGGAGAGGGGACAATCGGACAGTCGGTTTGGCTGGTGGTAAGTACAACATCCATAGACACCTACAACGGGAGATGCTGGTGTGTTGTACAAATGATTAGTCGATTATTGAAATACTGTTTTTTTTATATAGCATATGAGAGCAAACGAGCTATCGAAGCCTTTTGTTGACTATCTATGTCACATCCGCACTACCAGACAATATGCAGATGCGTTGGCCCTCTTTTCCCTATCCCCCCAATGGGTCACTTGACGCCGATGTTTTGTGAGCGAGAGGTCACATGATCGGTCGTGCCGGCTCGATTCGGCTGCAAACCAGCATGGCACTACCTCTTACAAATTGACTGTTTTTACTTTCTTTGTGATGACTACTAAATGACCCTTTGAGACGATCTCAGGGAGCCCGAGGAGCACGCTATAACTTCCTTAGGACTCGCAACGAATTTAATCAGAATTCTGAAGAATTGGATTCGAGAAAGAAGTGTGAAAAGTATTTTGTCCCGTTCCATCCAATTGTTGTTCAAAACCAGTATACAGTATGCAAACAAACAATTTAATAAATAAAGTGTCTTTGTAATTACACAATTAACACCGACATTTCAATAAAAACTCTGCTCATACGATGTAATTATAATAAGGATAATAAGGATAATAAGGATAATCATAAGGATTGGCTTTAAATCAACTTCTAAAAGAGGATGATGTTCTCAATTTCCCACCACGGTTCAAGCCTTGTCGTGGCGGTGGGGCTCAGTAGCCTAAGAGCTAAGGTGAACCCAGCACCATGGGCGAAGACAAGTGAACCAAGGGGGTTGCTCTTTATACCCCTCTTATACGAATAGGGGACAAAAGAGTAGAAGGGAACAAGGGGCGAGGATGGAAACCTCACCCTATTGCACTCTCCCGACGTTGGAAGGGGTTTGTCTGTGGTGCGGGACAACCTCTCTGTGGAGATGGCGACGGTCCCTTGAGGGTCTGACTAGACGTCGAGGTGCCCTGTTGTCTGCCTTCACCAAAGGTGGCATTGGTGGCACTCGCCGGGTTTTAGTGGGTAGAGCTGCGTCCATTTACCATATTTCAGTTGTAGTGAGTCCCACATACCCGCCTGGGGAGTCCCCACTCCGTACGTGGATGTTTCAATGTTTTTTTGTCTATGGATGTCCGTCAAAAGTTTTTCAAATATCCTTCAAAGGATTTTAAAGATCAATATAAAGACTAAAACAACCTTGATTTCGTAAGGCTTCACAATGTAAACATAAACTATAGCGGGTCCCACAGACGTTGAACAACGTTGACGTGTAGGTACAAAACATTTTTTAGCGGACCAAACTGTGAATCTAAACCATTCTCAACCCCGCAGCCTTGGAACTGGTGGTAGATTTAATTGACGTTTAAAAAACTTTATAAGAACAATTTTTTAAATATATTTTTTTGGTTTGATTTGATTTTGATTGCCACTTACCTACACTCAAAAATACCTCAAAATCGCTCCAGCCATAAAGGTGTTTAGTTAGTTACACACGGACAGAATTATTATGTACCTATAATATAAAGATACACGTGGACACAACAGAGAACAGCTGCAAGTAAAAGCAGCTTTAAAAATATAGGTATTAGAGAAAACTTATGTTTCTGATAGCATTCATGTACAGTATTAAAGTAAAGTTTCTTGCTCAGTCGAACAGGACTTTCTCATATTAATGCTCGAGACTAGTTTATATGAACTAGCTAGTGCCCACGGCTTGGTTGTACTTTAAACCTACTAACCTGCTTTTGAAATATCGCTTTGGATAGATAATTTAATCGTTAAAATGTACATTACTTCTATAGGCTTATTGAGTGGTACTGACTGGGTTCGAATCTTGACAAGGGCATCTTATGATATCACTAGTATTAGATGGCTGGGAACCCACCTGCTAATCCACTTACTATCAGGAGAACCGACTGTCCGTTTGCCCCTTCGTCTATAAAAAAATTGAGTGGGCCGGGTCGGATTTAAGTATAATTAAATGCGTGCCTGCTGCGAGTGCCTTGAGCCGCTTCTTGAGAGTCCCGGATCTGTAGGCAACAGTATCACCTCAGCGACAGTCTGGCCCCGGCGAAGGCCAGACTAATCTTCATACGAGGGACTGCCCGGCGTCTACTAATCACTCTCCGCGATGTCCTGGCCCAGTAAGGACTGTACCAGGTTTCCATCTTGATCCGACACGACCATAAGAGGCGTTACGGAAGGTGCATTAAGTAGCGCCTCCTACGCACCCCGTCGCCCAGTGGAGGAGGTCTCATCGGCGGCCTCCTCTCTTCTCCGCTCGTCGGCCTACTTGTGGGACATTACTGACTCGCAGATGGAACCATCGCCATCCACAAATCGTTGTTACCGAGTACCGTGGAGAAGACGCTCGGCAGGGCGACGTAGCGGCACTCATCTCGATCACACCTCGAGGGTTTGCTGGGCCGAGTCCACCGCTACGCCACAATCGCGACATTTTTATTTTCTTTAACGCGGGGGAGTGGGTCTCAATACGCGGGTATGTGGGACTCACTGCGCCCGACAGCTGGTAAGTGGACGCAGCTCTACCCACTAAAACCCGGCGAGTGCCACCAATGCCGCCTTTGGTGAGGTGCCCCGGATCTAGTAAACAAACAGGGCACCTCGACGGCTAGTCAGTCCCGCAAGGGAACGACGCCACCTCAACAGAGGGGTTGTCCCGCACCATAGAAAAACCCCTCCCAACGTCAGGACAGTACAATGGGGTGAGGTTCCCATCCTCGCCCCTTGCCCCCCTGCTCTTTTGTCCCCTCTTTTTATAAAAGGGGTACAAAGAGCCCCCTCGGCCCAATTCGCTTCACCCAAGGTGCAGCGGCTCACCCTTGGTTACTGAGCCCCTCCGCCACGACAAGGCTTGAACCTTGGTGGGGACAATCGTGACATACTGTTACTGGTTCCCAGCGGGCCTTCCGGCACAGATACTCACAAAAGCAACAATGTCCGGTGACCACCTGTGTCAGACGGAAGGTGAGGTTAGGTTACGCTCCGTCAAGGATAAGTCTGAAATATTATGAAAAAAAAACGAAATAACTTAGAGCATCGTAGAAGATTGTAAATTATTCCACAGGATCTATAATCATGATACTAATATATCCTAGTCCATTTATCTGTGGAAAGTTTTTTTGTAGGATGTTTGTTTATCATTTCGTCATATAAAACAAACACGAATAATAATAACATGCATTTATTTACATTCCAAATATTCCGTGTTAATAAAATACGGGATTTTTTAAATTCAAAATTATACTAATTAGATATCGGTGCCATATCTTTATATATATATTTCTTGTGTGCGTGTGTATGTCACTGAACTCCTCCTAGACGGCTGGACCGATTTTGATGAAATTTTTTGTGTGAGTTCAAGGGGGTTCGAGGATGGTTTAGATTCACAAAAAAAAATATTTTGTACAGGACAACGTCTGTCGGTCCACTAGTATCCTATATGCTCCTTAATAGTATAGCGTTTCGGCTTAGGGCTCTTTCGTAGCTGATGAAATGAAACATAATAGTTTGCCTTTATCAAAATTGAATTGACATTTGTTCATAATAATAATAATAATAATATTATCCATAGACTTAGAATATACTAAATATGTTTATGATATTATCAACCCTTATATTATGTCCCACTGCTGGGAACGGCCATAGTTCGCCGATGCGCTGGCCCAATGCGGGTTGGGGGAACTTCACACACCTTCAAATACTTTTAATCTCATCAGGCATGCAGGTTTCCTCACGATGTTTCCTTCGCCGGTGAGCAAGCGATGGTCTCATGTTTAGATGCACGTAGAAATTAAGAAAAACCCATTTCTAGGCATCACAGGGGGGTCAGGATCGAGCCCGGACCACTCGTCTCTCACTCAAGAGGCCGAGCCCATACCCACTAGGCCATCGTCGCTCACATCGTTTATGAGTTAAAATATCTGACGAGCCGCCCAGCCAACCCGAAACTTAACATCCACATTATGTTTCTTATCCAAATAATAAATACCAATATTTACGAAGGAGCCAGCCTGCCAATTTTTTCAAAACAAAGCAAATCTGCTTCAAAGAAATCACGCTAAACATACCGCGATACATCCCAGACCGATCATACATAGTTATACATACTTCAAAACAGACGATTATGGTTCCTTTCACTAGTGAGGTATCTTATGTGTATCTATAAGAAAAAAGAAAAAAAAAGATGGCGTGGGTCAGATATGAAGCCAGAGCTCTCACATGGAGGTCTCAACTTTCAACCAACTAGACAATGGTCCAACACCCATCATCTCTATATATCCACCCATATCACAATAATCACTAAACGGACATCGTTCAGATGGTTGGCCCGACCTGTCTTCCTGCTGAAGATTGACTGGCCTACTGCCATACCTATGAAATCCATTAATAACTGTAAAGTTAGAAACTGTGTTTTACATACATAAATATTCATAGTACGTTTTAGCCGTCATCGATTAAATTATAAATTCTCCAATCCTACGCACCATTCTCGTTGATCGTAACAAAATGTGAAAAATTAAATCATAATTCAATTGGAAAGCAGTTTTTATTAGGGATGCATTTAGTACCGTGCGCTTCTGCGTGGGCACCACCACCCTTCTTGCAGTACATTAATAACATTATACTCCACTGTAAATACCACCCTACTTGCTATATTGAGCCATTATACTGCATGGGTAATACCACCCTGCTTGCTATATTGAGCCATTATACTGCATGGGTAATACCACCCTGCTTGCTATATTGAGCCATTATACTGCATGGGTAATACCACCCTGCTTGCTATATTGAGCCATTATACTGCATGGGTAATACTACCCTGCTTGCTATATTGAGCCATTATACTGCATGGGTAATACCACCCTGCTTGCTATATTGAGCCATTATACTGCATGGGTAATACCACCCTGCTTGCTATATTGAGCCATTATACTGTATGGGTAATACCACCCTGATTGCTATATTGAGCCATTATACTGCATGGGTAATACTACCCATGCAGTATAATGGCTCAATATAGCAATCAGGGCGGTATTACCCATACAGTATAATGGCTCAATATAGCAAGCAGGGTGGTATTACCCATGCAGTATAATGGCTCAATATAGCAATAGGGTTGTATAACCCTGATTGCTATATTGAGCCATTATACTGCATGGGTAATACCACCCTGCTTGCTATATTGAGCCATTATACTGCATGGGTAATACCACCCTGCTTGCTATATTGAGCCATTATACTGCATGGGTAATACCACCCTGCTTGCTATATTGAGCCATTATACTGCATGGGTAATACCACCCTGCTTGCTATATTGAGCCATTATACTGCATGGGTAATACCACCCTGCTTGCTATATTGAGCCATTATACTGCATGGGTAATACCACCCTGCTTGCTATATTGAGCCATTATACTGTATGGGTAATACCACCCTGATTGCTATATTGAGCCATTGTACTGTATGGGTAATACCACCCTGATTGCTATATTGAGCCATTATACTGCATGGGTAATACCACCCTGATTGCTATATTGAGCCATTATACTGCATGGGTAATACCACCCTGATTGCTATATTGAGCCATTATACTGCATGGGTAATACCACCCTGATTTCTATATTGAGCCATTATACTGCATGGGTAATACCACCCTGATTGCTATATTGAGCCATTATACTGCATGGCTAATACCACCATTCTTGCTATATTGAGCCATTTTACTGCCTGCTTGATAAGAAGGATATCGTTTTTGATTGACGTCAATTTTTATAAGAAGGACGAACAGCAAAATTAGATTTAAAATGGCGGCGCGTGATTAGTTTATCTGAATCCATAGACTTAGAATTTATATTATATGTTTATGTCTGAATCAGCTAGTACGGGTTACAATTATTATGTCGATTTATCTACACAGATAAATAAAATTGGAGTGTCTGTTTGTAATATCAAAATAATCTCTTATTATTAAATGCATTTGAATGTATACATGGTGCATATATATATACCAAAATAACCTTTTTTACCATTTTTGTCTGTCTGTCTGTTTGTTCCGGCAATCTCAAGAACCTCTGAAACGGCTGGGCTGATTTTGATGGGACTTTCACTGGCAGATAGCTGATGTTATAAGGAGTAACTTAGACTATAAAAATAATCATCATCAATCCGGGTACGGCTGTAAATCTAAGTTAACACGGGCGAAGCTGCGGGCAACAGCTAGTGTTAGGATAAAATAAAAATAACAAATACCGATGGCGTTTTACAGGTAGCTGGACCACTAATTATCAATGAAAATAACAACATTTTTTTATGTTAGCAAAAAATATAAATTAAATTAAAAATATGAATTTAACCTTCGTTGTGAAGTGGGTCTCCTATTTGCTGGTTTCTGTTGTAAATGGTCGATGGAATATGTACTCGTATGTTTTTGGGAAGCTTTCGTGAAGACGAAGGTGTTTGACCTCCAACTAAGTGGGATCCTGTTTATTGGGTATACGAGTGGTATCCAAGACGCTACACACATCAAACCAGTGCTACGTTGAATATACGACGAAGAACGTCTTATGTTGAACTATCAAATATTTTATTTATTCAAAATAATACCAACAAAGAATATTTTTGAACTTAAATTAAGTGTACCGGTTCCAAGGCACACTGAGAAGAACCGGCGAAACAAACTTAGTGGAACCAAACCTTTCAAATATTCTATAGCAAAATTTACAGGTTATCCTGAAATGCCATCCAATTCAATGCCAGGAGGCTGTGTGGGCGATGACTACACGGTGGGCGGGGGGCCACTAATAATAAACCTTAAGTGAGCCAAATCGGCTCACACTAATCCGATGAAGCATTAGGGCCTTTGGGTTTTTAGCATAGATCATTCCGAAAAAAAAATCCTGAAATGACTGGGAGGAACGCCTGGTGATATCTTGAATTATGGTATCTTTCTATGTCGTATTTTTCATGGTCAATGAGAAGTATAAAATATAAGTTGTCGTGCTCTTCATTGAAGGGATTGACATCCATGAATATAAGCCCTTGAATATGCTGATAGAATATCCCATAATAGTTCCTCATTTAAATTCATTAGTTCCATTTGATTAGACAAATACCCACACTAACACGGATCGCCTACAGCTTGGCTTAGCATGGCTTACATTTAAAAGATTATAGGATTACGGCCAGTGAGTTGTAATGACTAAATACGTTAAATAGCAATATAGTTCAATGATTATTATGGCTAGACGTGATGCTTAAGTATTGGGGAATTTAAAAAACAATAGTTCGATTTCCTATTACTCAATAAGGACGTATAATACAACGCGAATGTAAGTATTGATGTAATTCAATGACGTAAATATTATTATTGTAGAAAATAATTGTCTGACACATAGTTTAACACCGAAACACGACCATTTTTGAAGTGAAAACTTCTTTAGGCGCGGTAGGCATATCATTAGATGAGATAATATCTCTGGATTCGCGACACCGTTACCATATGTATGAGACGCTATTTGACGTTTATATGACGTTAGATTTATTTATATAAGATTATGCAGTCCTTGTTTACTTATGACAACAAAGTTTAAGTGTGTTTTACAATCGTCAACTGAAACTTTGTTGTTGTCAAATGTCAATGTCATGTGGCCATTTCGTGCACCGTTTGAAATGTATAGATAGTCATAATCTGTTACAGACTGTATAATAATAATAATATCTATGGACGCTTTTTACACCACGTCAATCTGGTCCTGTGGTCAATTCTCGAAGAACTTGTGTTACGGGTACCAGACAAGGGAAATTATATTAAATACTTTTTATACTATATACATATATTTAAGATTTTGATTACATAATACACATCCCAGGAACACAAAAAACTTTTTGTTCCCTGGCGGGATTCGAACCCGCTACCTCCGACTTTAGCGCCAACGCGCTAACCATTGAGCTACAGAAGTCGTCAATCAAAAAATATTATAGGTATGTATTTGAATTTAATTGTTTTGTTTTCACTTCTATCGGCAGTCCCGGTGACTGTTTGGGTTAGTTATTTTTTTATAATTTTGATATACCACTCGTGTCACTCGCAGAGTTTATTTAAAAACAAGCTAAAATTCACGAGCTAGATGTCTTTGAGAGTTAGAGGTTTACGAGCTATATTATTTCTGGATGAGACTTTCAAAATAAGTTATATACTACTTACAATATAAAGTTGGTTTATTATTTTATCTGCTGGGCCGGATTGACCATATCGAGGCCTTTGGGCAATGTCTCGGAGTCTCTTCGCCCTATTATGAATTCTAACAATCTTTATTTCCAAAAATTTCATCATCATCATCAGCTTTTGTTCGACCACTGGTGAACATAGGCCTTTTTTTTTTCGCAGCGAAATCCTTATGGATGCAGCCAGGACCTTCGGGTAGATCCTGACCCAATGTGGGACTCGCACCTGGGAGTGCCCACCCTAACTAAAACCACTGCGAGCGCCTTCAGCCGCTTTTTGAGGGTCCCGGATATGCAGGCAACGGACAGGATCACCTCGGCGACAGGCTGGCCCCGGTGAAGGCCAGACTACTCCTCGTAGGGGGGGACCGACCGGCCGCTACTATGCAGTCGCCACGACGTCGTGCCATAATGACCCAGGTTCCCATCCTGGGCCCGACACGAACACAGGGGCGTTACTGGAAGCTCATTAAATAGCGCCTCCTACGGACCCCCGTTCGTCGCCTGCGGGAGGAGGCCTCGTCGGCGGCCTCCTCTCTCACCCGCTCGTCAGCCTCCTTCTGGGACATTACTGCCTCGCAGAAGGAGACCATCGCCGTCCAGGACTCGTCATCACCGAGCATCGCAGTGATGACGCTCGGCAGAGACAAGTCCCCTCCGATGACTGATGTCAGACTGTGACGCAGCGCCGCCCATCTCGGGCACACCTCGAGTGTGTGACACACTGTCAATGGCTCCCTGCGGGCCGTCCGGCACAGGTACTCACCAAAGCAACCATGCCCGGTGAGCAACTGTGTCAGACGGAAGGTGAGGGGTTTGCGCTTACGGCGCATCCAGCGCTCAAGGACCGGACGCAGAGCAACCGTCAGGTTTTTGCCATACGGCCGCTGCGCTAGGTCCTCCCCCCACCTCCGCATTAACGCCTCTTGCCCTAGTTGGCGAACCCGCAGGATCCCGTCCAGCGTAAGGCTCTCACCCAGACACCTCCTATCCGAGACATAGGAGTGCATCTCGGAAAGAACCTCCGCCACGAGCTCCCACGGGGGGTCACCGGCTAGGGCAGTGGCTGCTGCCCACGAAACGGTACGGTACCCCCGGATCACTCTTACCGCGATGACCCGCTGCGCCGATCGCAGCCGGGCCTTATTCCTCCCGGTAAGATGATCTGCCCAGATGGGTGCACCGTACGTCGCCATACTACGGCAGACTCCGGAGTATAGCTACCTGCAGGCGGCGCTGGGTCCTCCGAGGTTCGGGAGGAGTCTGCCCAGTGCACTTGCCGCCTTCGCGACCTTCGGTCTCAACATGGAGAAATGTGGGCCGAAGGTCCACCCTCCGTCAAGGATGAGCCCCAGATATTTTATATGGGGGCTCATCCTGACCCTCACCTCTCCGACCTGGAGGGCAGCCCCCGGTGGGGGTCCTTTCCGCCCGGTCCCGCGGAAGAGAAGGGCTTCGGTCTTCTCAGGTCTGACCCGAAGCCCTAACCTCTCTATGCGGCTGATCACGAGGTCGATCCCGACCTCGGCCAGCCGCGCCGCCTCCTTATAGCCTCGTCCCCGGGCATACACGCCGGCCGATCCCTTCCCACTCGCATCCAACACGGACCGGCCACCGCACGGAGATCGTCTTCCCACCTGGTTAATGGCTGACCAAGACTTCGTCTACCTAGACGTGGCCTCCACTCTTGAACCTTACTGACCCATCGGCCATCCGTTCTCCTGAGTGTGTGACCAGCCCACTGCCACTTCAAAGATTTGTTGAGAATTAATTTGGAAACAAAGAAAAGCTTAAAAAAATCAGTGCACTAGCTTACAAGAACCTACCTCTTATAAGAAGAGGGGGCTAAAGAGCAGTTGGCAAGGAGCGAGGACGGGATCCTCACCCCATTGTACTGTCCCGACGTTAGGAGGGGTTGTTCTGTGGTGCGGGAAAACCCCTCTATGGAGGTGGCTTCGGTCCTCTGGGGGACTGACCGTCGAGGTGCTCTCTTTGCTCAACAGATCCGGGGCACGTCACCAAAGGTGGTATTGGTAGCACTCGCAGGGTTTTAGTGGGTAGAACTGCGTCCACTTATCATACACATACATCGTGCTCTCGGGCGCAGCGAGTCCAACATACCCGCCCGGGGAGACCTACTCCCCCGCGGGATGCCTCAGAGCATATCCCGGCGTTAAAGAAAAAAAAAGATGTACTAAAACACTACGAACACGTCCGCATCTCCACCTTCCACTGCCATATCCAAGTGCTTCCGAACGCAGGAGTTCGCGTTAATATAAATCATCATCATCATCAGCCTTTATCCGTCCGTAGTATAAATAGAGCTAGTTAACTTTTTTTTTTCTTTAACGCCGGGAAATGCTCTGAGGCATCCCGCGGGGGAGTGGGTCTCCCCACGCGGGTATGTGGGACTCGCTGCACCCGAAAGCTGTTACCCGCACCATCGAACAACCCCCAACGTCGGGACAGTACAATGGGGTGAGGTTCCCATCCTTACCCCTTGCCCCCTGCTCTTTTGTCCCCTCTTCTTATAAAGGGGTACAAAGAGCCCCTCGGTTCAATTAGCTTCGCCCAAGGTGCTGAGCTCACCCTAGGCTACTAAGCCCCACCGCCACGACAAGGCCTGAACCATGGTGGGGATAGCTAGTTAACCTAGTTTTAAGTTAGTTACCAACGATAGATGACGTATCCTTTTTTTCTTTTGCGCCGGGAAGTGCTCTTAGGGGGAGGACTCTTCAGGCGGGTGTGGGGGACTCGCTGCGCTAGAAAGATGGTAAGGTGGACGCGGCTCTACCCACTAAAACCCGGCTAGTCAGTCCCCCAAGGAACCTTTACAGAGAGGTTGTCCCGGACCACAGAACAACCCCTTCCAACTTCATTGTACTGTCCCGACGACAGTACAATGTGGTGAGTTTTTTGTGGGTAGAGCTGCGTCCACTTACCAGCTTTCGGGCGCAGCGAGTCCCACATGCCCATCTGGGGAGACGCACTCCCCCGCGGGATGCCTCAGAGCATTTCCATATTAAAGAGAAAAAAAGGCAAGCTCGACTTACAGATTTTAAAAATCTTTATTTAATGACATTGTATGTACTTAACACTAGAGTGACCATCTCAATCTCATCGTGCTTATTATCTAAGAAACATCTAACTCTATAAAATACAAACCTTGCTTGATTTGAACCCGTGACTTTGACTTGATGCCGGATGACATTTAGAACTACACTTTTATGTCAATACTAGCTGTTGCCTGCAGCTTCGCCCGCGTTACTCAATTCCTATAAGTCACAGCGTGATGTTATATAGCCTATAGCCTTCCTCGATAAATGGGCTATCTAACACTGAAAGAATTTTTCAAATCGGACCAGTAGTTCCTGAGATTAGCACGTTCAAACAAACAAACAAACTCTTCAGCTTTATAATATTAGTATAGATAAAACTATTTACAATAAAATGATTTACTGATGCGGAAGTATATGAAAAAATTGGTAAAAGTATGTTTAAAAATGTAGGTATGACACCAAGGAATATTATTGAGCCAAAAACAAGGAATACGATGTAGAAAAAACCCCGAGACGTCATTACTTAGCTATCGCGTATTATCGGTTAATTAGTCTTACAACCACCATTAATTTGAAGCGTACTTACTTTTTTACTTTAATTCATCGGAGTTCGAAATTCAAACTTCTTCATTTGGGTATAAAAATAGATACAAATGTATCTATTTTTATAATAAAATATATGCATTTTATTCAGTTTTCTGAACTGGATATTTTTTATCTATTTATATAAAAAAGTCTATTATTTTACAATATTAATTTCTGCATGTCTATAAATTTGACGATGTCAAATATGACAGTCCTCGATGGTCTCAATAATCAATATAGGTTACAGGGATTTCTCTTCACGTACATATTAAATAAAAAATAATAAAGCACATACAATATGAATATCAAAAATGACCAAGCATCACAGCATACTCCATCTGGAAGGGCACCGACGTCAGCAAAAAAAGCATTAGGGTTGTCTTCAAGAAAAATTTCGTCGAGCGGGGAAATGTATAAAAGCGGCCGTCAGCCGGGCGCGCGATTCAGTCGTACCGCGATCCACACCAACACCGGCCACAAAGGCCGAAGCACGCGGCCACTCGACAACGCCATCCTGTACCCATGAGGTAAGTACTAAGTGATGCTTTGCGCTGCGTTTAGTAAAATAAGCGGATAGGATACAATGTGAAAGTTACGCTCTATTTCGTAACTTAGTTACGTGAATTGCAGAAGTACAAGACTATGATTTAGTTTAAAAAAAGTTTATGTAAGTGTAAATATATAATTATAATGAGCATTAGAACATTCTAAGACTTTTTATATGAGGCTGCTTTGTAAATAAAAAACATTACGTAGAGATGCAACAGTTGTTTGTGAAAATAATTATTACAATTCTGTGTGGAGGTCAAAATATCATGGAAAAGGTTTTGTAACGTATTTTAGGTGTTTATTTGTAAAATAAAAAATCGATTTTAAATTCAACGATATGTGTTTTTGCGAATGTTAATTATTGTTATGCTATTAATTATTATTAAGTGCTAAACTAGAATATCACGTTTCGGTTAAAAAAAACATTAAGTCCTTAATTTATAAATGCTTTTTTTGTTTTTGGTTATTTTAAATAGTAGTTTAAAAGTCAAGCGTATTTTTTTAATAGTCCTTTTAATACTTTGAAATCCTTTTTTTTATAAATGTTAGTTTGGTGATGTTGCCTAGGTTTTTTTATGGTTTTTTTTAAAACATATTAAATTATCTCAATGTGGGATCAAATTACACGGAAAAAAGTATTTTATATAGTCAATAAAAATGATGTTGTACCGTTTGGCAACAAAGTCTTGATGCTGGTATTTTTTAATGGATGCAAAGAAAATGCATGATATAAGAATATTTCTTTAACTGTTATATCTATAATAAAAATACAATATAAAGTGCAGATACTATGTATTGTATTAAATTTAACTATTGACCATTTGGTCAATAGTTATACACATACATCTACATAATACGTAGATACATAATCTAATATATTTATATTAGATTATGTACTTTTATAATCAATGTTCTCTGCATTTTATCTCTCTAATAAGCCTTAGTGCGATGCGAGTGGCAAGGGATCGGTCGTCCTGTCGTTCTTTGAGGGAGGCCTATGTTCAGCAGGGGACGGATAGTGGCTGATGATGATGATGAAATGTTTGGAAATAACGCTTGTTAGAATTAATAATAGGGCGAAGAGACTCCGAGACATAGCCCAAAGGCCTCGATATGGTCAATCCGGCCCAGCAGATAAAATAATATAATAAACCAACTTATTGTAAGTAGTCTATCGTTTTTAGGCTGATTATGATGATGATGAATAAGCCTTAAATGGCTTAAAATAAACGATTGTGAAAAAATAACAGCCCCTACACAAGTGGCGCTTATAGAATAGAACTAGCTCTTGCCCGCAGCTTCGCCCACGTTTACTTAGATTTACAGCCGTACACGGATTGATGATTATTATTTTTATAACCTAAGTTATACTCCTTATAACATCAGTTATCTACCAGTGAAAGTCCCATCAAAATCGGCCCAGCCATTTCAGAGATTAGCCGGTACAAACAGACAGACGGACAAAAATGGTAAAAAAGGCTGTTTTGGTATATGTACCGTGTATAAATCCATATGCATTCAATAAAAAGCGGTTATTTTAATATTACAAACAGACACTTCAATTTTATTTATCTGTATGGATAGAAACCTCTATGTATGAGATTGACGTAAGGGGCAGAAAGAAAGAAGTACTTCAAGTTGAGAGATACTATAGTTTTAAGACAAGATGCGTTGTTTCTGACAGAACGTCTGACCAGGTGGGTTAGCCAAGATGCCATTCTACAATTGTAAACGCTAGTAGAGAACTAATAAATGTATGGAAACAACATTTTACATCGATAAATCACGTGATCATGTCATTTCCATACATTTATTAGTTTTCTACTAGCGTTTACGATTGTAGATTGGCATCTTGTCTAACCCACCAGACCACTTTTTACGGACTAAACTTTGTTATCCACCAAGAAAGCGTCTTAAAAATAAGAACTGCCATGTACCAATTTAAAACTGCTTCTTCATCATTATGGTGAACCCAATAACTTCTTAAGTATTTATTTGCTTTTAACAATAAAGGGGGTTACTAACGATCTCAACTGGGTTCCTTGTTTTATAAATATATATAAAACTAGCTGTTGCCTGCAGCTTCGCCCGCGTTACTCAACTCCTATATGTCACAGCGTGATGTTATATAGCCTATAGCCTTCCTCAGTAAATGGGCTGTCTAACACTGAAAGAATTTTTCAAATCAGACCAGTAGTTCCTGAGATTAGCGCGTTCAAACAAACAAACAAACTCTTCAGCTTTATTTATTTAATCATTTACGTACACTGAGAAACATACATAATGAAATATTGATAACAAACCTATATATTATTAGTATAGATATATACAATAACACATTGTAATGTTCCCACGCAATGATAATATATTGTTCTTCTTAGTTATGTAATTATCTAGCAAGTTTACTAAAGTGGTGATTACCACTAATGCTGTTGGGGGATCTAGAGATAAATTGTAATGATAAAAAACATTTTACACAAAATTAAAACCGACTTCAAAAATACTAAACTAAAAAGTAATAAAATAACAGTTTCTTTAATTTTTGTGCTTACAACATATAATCAACTTAATCTTCTACTAATGTACAAACTTTGCGTTTACCACGTCATTATAGTTACTTTTGGAGTCGGTGTCAGCCAAGGTAGGTAGGTAGGTAATGTACAGCAACAAATACGACACCGACTCCAAAAGTAACTATAATGACGTGGTAAACGCAAAGTTTGTACATTAGTAGAAGATTAAGTTGATTATATGTTGTAAGCACAAAAATTAAAGAAACTGTTATTTTATTACTTTTTAGTTTAGTATTTTTGAAGTCGGTTTTAATTTTTTGTAAAATGTTTTTATTTCTTAATTTTTAGTGATTCCGAAATTCGTCGTCTTGGCGTTCATTGAAGGAGGCATTTTCAGCAGTGGATGGATAAAGGATGATGATGATGATGATGATGGTGCCGATGGTGATGATGATGATGATTACGATGACCGCGACATACTATGGTGTGCTACCAAAGCATCCTATACAATTGTTAGTTACATCGACACGTAATAAAATTATCATATCATCAAGATAAACAAAACCAACCAAATAGGCATTATTGGGAATAACTAAAAAACGGCTTGTCAGATCTTAATAAAATTAATATGGGACCAAATTGGAAACACCAGCTTTCAAACAAAAAAATAACCATCGAAATCCATTCACAAACGGCGGAGATATCGTGTCACATACATACAAAAAAAAAAAAAAAAAACATACAGACGAATTGAGAACCTCCTTTTTTTTGAAGTCGGTTAAAAATCAAAAAGCAAAGCACGGCGACAACCGCGTGATTTCAGAACTCTAAATTCAAATTTGACGTGTAACCGTGCGGTTCCCGCGTGTCTGAATAAATCATCATTATCATCAGCCTTTATCCGGCCACTGCTGAACATTGGCCTTCATTGAACGCCAGGACGACCGATCTTGTCACTCGCATCCTACATGAACTTGGATGATGATGAATTTTGTATACTTTAAAGTACATCTCGCTTAATGCATCGGCCAAACAGCTTTACTGTGTTTCGGATAGAAAGGCAGGCCAAGTAATGTAATTACTGGCCATCTTATGTCTCAAGATAGGTAACACGTGAGTGAGTTGCCAGCGGGTTTACTCTTGACAATCGATCCTATTGAAATTTAGGATTGGGATCGAGAACTTGTACGCTACAATAGCGCACGATTTGACTCAATCACAGTGGAATTTTATGTAACTAATTGAAATTGGTATTTCTTGATCTCGTACATTTTTGCACTCTTGACAATATTTTGACGTTGAATTGTGTAAATTCGTCATTCGATCACACACTCGATTTCATAAGTCGATACGTCAACACGAATACCGATTGGCAGGTTCTCGATCCCAACTCTCGATCGAACAACGACACAGACCACTTAGTATCAGGCGGCTCGTCAGCTCGTTTGCCTATCTAGGTGTATAAAACACCTTTCAAAGCCCAGTAGTAGGGCCACTGTTGTTATCATATTATGTATTATGATCGTCATGCTTGATATCGTTTACATTACATCGTCAACAGCGTTCATATTCGGCATTATCTTTTCATATCGGAGTACTACGCTGCTTACCTAAACACTGATTTTTATGTACAGAGAGCCTATATATAGGCCTAAATATTTTTCATTAAATAACTATAGAATACAAAGTCATATATGTATTTTTTTTATTTATACATCAATTTGAAATGCAGCAATATCTGTAAATTCATTTTAATCCTAACCTATCCAAGTAAAAAATGCAATGTCTCCGAACCTATTTTGAAATTACACTTTTTATTAATGCTTAAGCTAATTGTCCCAACGCGACCAATATCGGTGTAAAATATCCTAAATGTAGGGAATGCTAAAATGTTGAACCGCTATTCGAATACGTAAAGTTATTTTATTACACCCTCTGAATAATATATTTTAAAACACTCAAAAATAAGTAGATTTTATTTAAATAAGGTATTAAAGTGTTATCATTCCTAGAATAATAAAATAAATTTATAATTTATTCGCTACTTTAGTATATTCCATTAAAACTTTTTTCGGTATTTATTCAAATAATCCCTAAAAGATATTCCCTCTGCTAATGGACATGATTAATCCTACAATATGAACGACAGATAATATTTTAGAGCATGAAATTTTCCTCTTTTCTTTCATCTGTTGCTCTCTTCGTTCCCGGGTTTTTATCTGCACGTTACATGCTATTGGATAAAAAGTTGTTTCACTTATCAGTCCACTAATTAAAAATCATTGTGTAAATTATGTTCTACGCAAGAAAAAAACAATTCTCGTTAATAAATAGTTAGGTTTATGATGAGATAAAAAAACAAATACCTTAGATTCTAAAATGTTTTTGAAGTGTAGACTTCCTTTAGCGCGGTATGCATATTTTTTGATGAGATAAAATCTCTGAACTCGCGACACCGCACACGAAACGCTGGAGACGCAGTTTGACGTTTATATGACGTGGTCTCGCGACACTGCATGCTAGCCGCTGGAGACGCAGTTTGACGTTTGTTTTATTATATAAAATTATGCAACATTTGTTTTGCATTTGTGTTGCTTCAAAATTATGTCATACGGCCATTTTGCGCGCCGTTTAAATTGCATAGGTTGTCATAATATATTAAAGTCTGTATTATAGGTATTTGAATTTAAATGTTTTGTTTTCACTTCTATCGGCAGTCTCTGTGACTGCCGATATAAGTTTTGGGTTTTTTTACATTCCCTGCCATAGTTTTAGCAAATATAAAAGAGAAAGCAAATACAAAAGTAGTGACTAAAATAATATACATATTTAATCGTCTATAATCTATACTAGCGGTTAGCTAATTTAGATTTACAGCTGTATTTTGAGTTATGATAATTATTTTTGTAGCCTAAGTTACTCCTTATAACATCAACTATCTGCCAGTGAAATCTCGTCATAATCGGCCCAGCCCAGCCCCAATTTAAAATTAATATATTAATTATAAAAAAAAATATAAACAAACAGACACTCCAATTTTATTTATCTGTATAGTTTAAAAAGAGGTAAATTGAGTGTATGAATGAACGAATATATGAGTTAATCTCCGAAACTATCCATCCAATAAAAAAAAATCTTTAATTCTGGTTTGCTAAGTTTCTACTGAGTGACATATGACATATGAAG
Source organism: Helleia helle (assembly GCA_963853865.1). Taxonomy (NCBI): domain Eukaryota; kingdom Metazoa; phylum Arthropoda; class Insecta; order Lepidoptera; family Lycaenidae; genus Helleia; species Helleia helle. Next base: position 18,696,785 of record OY971420.1, read on the forward strand.
CTCTACAATAATAATCATCGGTCTGGGTATGGTTGTAACTTTGAGTTAGGGCAACTGAACTTGTGGGGAACAGTTAACAACTATATATATACAATGTAGTCAGTTTTGTAGGTACTTGTATCGCATAGATACCAGATAGAGTAGTAATGTGAACCATTAAATTCCGAAACTGGTCAGTGATTTGTCACTGACGCAATAGCGGTTCAACTAACCAGTGATCTGTATGTACGTCCCATCGGCCAATCATCCATGAATGACCATCAGTTGGCCGATCATAGTGTGAAACCGGCGCAGCGTCGCAGCACAAATTTGGCGGAATTTGTTTTCATACAAAACATAATTCCGATTACCTATAATATTTTTTATTTGAATGAAATCAATCCAGTATTATTAGACCTATCTGTCGACGTACACGGGCTGATAATGATGATGATGCAGAATTAAATATAAAAAAGTGTGTGCGTACATGTACACGCGTTAGAAGTCCTAATCCTTAAAGAAAAATACATAGTACAATTTCATTACATTGTAACCTTTTTGCTTATTCTGTAATTAAAAACTATATCTTCTTTTGACGTCTATACTGCCACTATGTGAAAATTGTTCTATAGCTAACTTCAAGGTGTCGGTTTTTTTCGTGACAGTGTGCGCGGGCATCGTGAAAAATTACGCTCATCATTTTTCCCTAATGCGCCAAAAGAAGTATAACTTCAAAAATATATAATAGGCATAAATAAATAATTTAATTTCTTAAAGTAAAAAAGGTGTGTGTGCGGGGAGTACAAAATTTACTCATTTCAATAAAAATGAATATGCATCGCATTTGAATATTATTTATTCACTATTGTATTGTTTGGTATAATTGATAATTAAATACCAAATTATTGATAGCGTCTCATTGAAACAAATATTTTTGTACTAAAACGTTTATTCTCGAAATTTAAGCAATATTGTTCATGTAAATAGAATGAAAAATCAACAGTAGTTGACGGTGCTGACAAATTCACAGGTCACAAGTTCGAATTCCATCGAGGTCAGACAATTTAAATGAATATTTAATATGCTATGCTCGTTATATACGCCGGGAAATGTTCTAAGGTGGGTATGTGGGACTCGCTGCGCCCGAAAGATGGTAATGTGGACGCAGCTCTACCCAAAAAAATCATGCGAGTGCCACAAATGCCGTCTTTAGTGAGAAGCACCGGATCTAAAGAGTAAACAAACAAACCTCGACAGCTAGTCAATCCCTCAAGAGACCGACACCACCTTCACAGATGAGTCGTCACGCACCATAGTACAACCCCTCCCAACGTCGAGACAGTGCATTGGGATGAGGTTTCCATCGTCGCCCTTGCCCCCCTGCTCTTTTTTCCCTTTTCTTATAAGGGGGGTTCAAAGAGCAGCTCCCTCGGTTCAATTTGCTTCACCCACGGCGCTGGGTTCACCTTAAGCTACTCAGCCTCACCACCACGACAAGGCTTGAACCTTGGTGGGGAACCCGTTATAATGTGCTATCATTACCCGACGACAAAAGAATCAAACTAGCTTATGGATAATTTGTTGTGGCTTTTATCATCATTATCGAACGCCAAGACGGACAACCAGTCGCCACTTAAATAGCCGTCATATTTTAATTTAATCGTAAAGCGTATGAAAGTATTGAAAGTAATTGTAAAGTATTTGAGTGCTTTTTTGTCCAGCAAATTGTGTATGTTACTTTCTATGTTTTATGTAACGTACTTTTCAAGAAAGTCAAAATATAAATGACTGAAACTGACACGGCAAAAATTACCAAAGCTTTTACTATTAGTAACTAACGGGCAAGGCAAATTATGTTAGGAAAGAGTGGCTCTTCCCATCGGTAGGTACTTCCCTTTGATATGATTTCGGGGAGCCCGGGGATACATTAAAACTGTTATGCAACGAATTTCAAAAATTCAGGAGTAAGAAATATGTTAGAGGTGTTATCTATCAAAGTTCTTCTATTGTAGTTTGGGGGTGATATTTTTCTTAGCTTCCCAAGAAGTTCCAATTTTGAATTATTTGTATAAATACATTTCGCGCCTAATGCTCTGAAATATTTATTTCACACAAAATATTCCCATTATAAGAAAGAAATTCTAAAAATGGCATTATCCGTCCGTGTACATCTGTAAAAGCAGCTTGTTATTTATGAATACTGTTTTATATGTAATTTCCTCGTTGGCTTATTAGATAGCGGAATCGCAGGAGATTGTGTGCCAATTATTCGTGAGTATCGACTCATACAATCGCGTTACTGTCTGTACTTTTAGATAAAAATACTATTTTAGACTACTATTTTATGGTGTATAGACAAACGGGCAGACGAGCCACATGATGGTAAGTGGTCACCGTCACCCATAATAGACGAATTCACCCAGCCCAGGGAACCTATTCTAGGATAAAGTCCTGCTTTTCGTTACGAAACAGTTGTTGAACAGAACATCAAAACTGTAAAGTAGTACCCATGAAGGCGTAGTTGCACTAGCCTATTCTCCCACGGGAAAGGTCATAGAAAACTAGATACATTGAGTGTTATTATTATATCAACAAACAGCAGCCTGTAATCACTACTGAACATAGGTCATAAATTCTAATCCACTCAGATTTGTAAAATCTGGGAAGGTATATAACGAGCACATTACTGGAAATATTTAAGTTCTCACATTTTACAAAAAAACTGTAAATTTATAAAACCAACTAGGTATCGCCAGAAGACATCTTTTTTTTCGGATGGATCTATGCTAACGGCCCGAAGGCCCTAATGCTACATCGGATTAGTGTGAGCCCATTAGGCTCACTTTTGGTTTATAAAAGTGGGGGGTTGCCCACCGCCAACCGTGCAGTCTGCGACCACAGGGTTGGCAGAAGACATCTATATTAATATTATTTATATCTATGATAACTTATATCGATATTTCAGAAGACATTTTCATGCTTTGTACAATTGAAACTCTTTAAATTGGGACATTTATTTGAACAAGGCGTAGTAGACAATGCCGAAATATCTAGGAAAAAAAATTAAAAGCAAAATCTTCCCGTATTCAAAATTTAATTTGGTGGTAACATCGAGCATATAACCAAAGTAGAGAAGTAATGTTATGTGTTTTGTATGAGACCAAATTCCGCCAAAATTGTGCTGTGACGCGGTGCCCGTCTCTCTGATTGGGCTACTGATAGCCATTGATGTATAATTGGCCAATGGGATGTGCATACAGATCACTGTTTGGTTGATTTGTTATGACGTCAGTAATAAATAACTGTTTACATAACATTACTACTCTACCTGATTATAGGCTCGATGGGTGGTAATAACTATGTTAGTTTAAGGTCTGATAATCCAAATTATAATCGTTATTAATCCAAACTTTAATCATCAAAAGGTAACAGACAGCGTACTTTTATATTTATATATTAGTTATTACATTACCAAAAGATAATATTATGGTTAGTGTACAAACAAAAAACAAAAAAAAAACTATCATCGTAGAGCGTCATAATTATTTATATAACTTGTTATTTCTTACCATGCTATAATAACATCATCATCAGCATCAGCCTCTACCCGTCCACCGTGAACATAGGCGACTTGGCATTCACTGAAGGAGGCATATATTCAGCATAACACATATTTAGATTCGAATATTATTTCTACGCTTTTTTGTTATTTAAATCGGGAATAACATATATATGTTGATTAAATAAAGACATGTTATGTCGTGTCGTGCTGAAAAAATTGGTTCTCTACTTTATTTTTAAAGAAAACGCGACTGATTGCTAACTAGAAGCTTTTAACGTCTTTGACTTTGGTTACATATGTCATTTTGTAGTCAGCACATATATGAGGAGTGAGGACAAAAGAAAGATTCCGACGAATTGAGAACCTCCTCCTTTTTTAAGTTGGTTAAAAATACGTCCAAATGATAAGCCTTCTCTGGCGCGCGCGGTCCGCGCTCTGGTGGCGCAGGTACTCTATGATGACATATATATTACATAGGTAAGTACTCAAGTTGAAGTTTAGCGGTCATCAGGTTGATATCCACACCAGTTATACTCAACCTTATTGCTATGGGGTGTGCAAAAATTCAAAATTATAGAATAGGAAATCTCAAAAGACATGGTGGGCAATCTTTGTAATAGATTCGTAGAATCGCACGTTGGTAGTTTTGTTGTTTGGTAGATTCGGAGGATTGCAATCTTTTTATCGATCACGTTCCGAACGTCACTCAGTCAAGGAAAATTATGGATAGATACCGACTATTGAAGTGCTGGCATTTTAATGATTTTTCTATCCGGTAGAAAGAATCGCGGCTCAATATTACTTTTATAACAAAAGTGGAGTATTGTAGTTCAGTGATTATCATAGGGTAAATCATGATTGGTAGAAACGTGCGTTCCGATAAAAAAAAACTAATATAAAGGTTTTGAAATTTGCTGTTCCGCATTTCGGGATTATGTGTTGCATTTTGTAGTTCTGCGGTATGCATAATTTACAAAACAATGGAATAGAGGTATCAAACCTTTTTTTATTATAAATCACATTTTTATTTGCGTAGATACACCTATTGGGCTTATTTTTTTATTTCAACTAACTAGCTACATATGTTATTAGTTGAGAGAAAATTTCACATGGGGGTAGGTACCCAAAATCCTTGTATACACGGATTTGGGTTCGGTAACGTTATTGTTCAAGTAACGTTAAGAAACCTAACCTATGTCCTTACTTTAAAAAAAAACTAAGAAAAACAAAATATAGTTAAATATATTAACCACCAATTTAGGCGCCCCTAAAAATTTTCCTCAAAGGCTGTTGGCATACCCTATTTCAAGATTCGCCAGACCTATTCGGAAGAAAAGGAAGAGGATGGCTGTCTAAATAAAATAATTAAAATCGTTTAATCTTACAAATTTCGGAACTCTGGGTAAAAAATTGGGGAAACTTAGGACAGGTTTCCCCGGGTTTTTTCCTGTTTTTCCAGAATGTTATTCCTGATTTAATCTTATTTTTAAATAAAATATGGACGTATTCTACCGTATTTTTGCTTTTATTATATCATGTCTGTAATATGATCTATGCTAATTAGATAATGCCTAGTTAGTAGCAAATTTAGATTTTTAAATTTGCCTGATATCTAGATCAGTTTGGTCTGACCTGGTACTGACCTCATATCTTGTTGTTGGCCAATAATTGTTTTTCATCATATTGGTAGCCTCTGAACCGTGATGGAGTGAAGAATTAAAAGAAAATATTGTTATGAAACTTATTTGCTGATATATTTTTTATTAAGTTATAATAATATAGTTATATATTAATATTTAAAAATTTATTTAGTAGACATTATTTTATAACATTTTGAATCTCTCTATGAAAGCAAATTTTTTTTTTTTGTTTCAATGCAAAATAAGTTTTTTTATGTAATTAATAAACAGGCGTAGAAAATAAACAATAAAAATATATCATATTATTTTCAATGTATAAATCAATGTTCTGTGATGTTACCATTACGTTAGGTACACACGATACAACATTTTCATGATTATTTGTTTTATACCTATCTAATAGACTTCTCACGACTTGCTTTATCGACACGTAGATAGCAGTTAACAAAGTGAGGTAGCTACTATCTACGTGGCGATACGTTTTTATGAATTTTAAAGTTTTTCATAAATTATCACAAAGTTGGCAACAACATGAGAAATTCTTGTCCGTTTGCAGACTGCCATTTCCATTAGATACCATTGAAACTAAAGACTAAGAATGACTACAAGCGGGGTCACTAGTTATTTATTTACCAAAAGCCCGTATTGTTAAAGCAGCACCTTTAAAACCCCTTACATCTTGGACGGTTACATCTCGAAATGAAACATATTGAATTTGTATGTTATTCGATGTCTAATGGCCCCTCTGCACGTTGGCGAATGCATCTGTCTACGTGTAGAGGGGCCTTAAGACGTATTAACCATAAGGGCTATGGAAGAGACTGATCAATGTCGTTGTGTTATGCAAATCGTAAACCATAAATACGTTCATAATCGTAAAAAGGTAAATGTTAATATATCACCACCATAATCATCGACTGTTTGAGTTAGAGTATAAGAGTATAGTTTCGATACTTGGAGTAGTGAAACGAATGTAGGGGTAGGGTAACTGACATGCTGAAGGTGATGAAAAAAATCGTGAGGATAAAAGGTAAAATAAACCTGAACGCTACAAGATTAAAAGTTTGTGTGTCGGGTGTGTGAAGTTTAACCACACACTAAGCCAGTTCATTGGTGAACTAAGGCCTGATATTGGTCTTCATTGGTGAACTATATAATATAGCCTCGCATGATTTCGTGTATTTTGTATAATGTGTATATATGTGATATGTGATTATGTATAGTTAGATAGAGTAATGCGGGTAGGTTTTTATACAGAGATGAGTTTTCATATTTTATATGCAAATCTTTATCCTAAGTACCTACTATTCTATGATGTCATCATAACATTATGACAATTTTATACCAATTTACAAATACATATTATTTTTTCGCTTCCTAAGCCTATTACTGAAAATAAAATGTGAATGTCTCTATAGATATAATAAAGATGATGTGTTCATTTGTTTAAACGCGCTAATCTAACAAACTAACAATTGAATATACAATTATTTAAAAAGATATGGACAATTTATTTTGGAAGTTACTTATTTACATTATTTAGTCGTTCAAATAGTGGCTTGTGATGTACAAGGAACCTGAAGTTTATTACCACATATTTTTTTAAATTGAAATTTGCAACCCTGTTTAATGTGACATATCACTTTACAAGCGGTTATCAAGACATAAGTACTTAGATTACTGCGTATCAGTGTACTAAAAGTCGATTTTCTTTCAACTGTCACGAGCTTAACAAATATATTAACTTCACAGCAACAGGCATTCCCGTAACACGTGACCCTGAATTCAGAAACAGATAATATATTTTAGGTCTGGTACAGTGTGATGGCAAAACTCCATAAAATTTCAAACTCGCTGCAACTTTTGTATGTAGGTGAATTCTTTAGCAAACATCTAATATATAAAATTCTCGTGTCACGGTGTTTGCAATTAAACTCCTCCGTGGCTCGACCGATTCTTATGAAATTTTGTGTGCATATCAGGTAGGTCTGAGAATTGGTCAACATATTTTTTTCATCCCCCTAAGTGTTAAGAATGGCACACCCCAATATTTTTGTTGGACAAAATTTATCGCGGGCGAATATATATTTTTCTTTTTAACATACTTCCAAGATTAGATAACTTTGTTCAGATAGAAGCTTTCGATTAAGATTTAATATCTTTATTTGCATACAAAAATACATAATAGTATTATGGTATTATGATAATACCTAATCAAAACCTCCTACTGTGGTACTATCTGAAATATAGCCTTTCTAGCTATCAAATGCAAAACCTCAAATAAGTTTAGCGCGTATAATATCAAATAATATCAACCCTTATATGTCCCACTGCCTCCTCGAAATCAGGTGAGGTGGGTGTTGGGCCATAGTTCACCGATGCGCTGGCCCAATGCGGGTTGGGGGAACTTCACACACCTTCAAAGACTTTTAATCTCATCAGGCATGCACGATGTTTCCTTCGCCGGTGAGCAAGCGAAATTTATAAAAACCCATTTCAATGCACCACAGAGAACAGGATCGAACCCGGAGCCGTCTGTCAAGGGGCCCAGCCCATACCCACGAGACCATCGTCCTGTGCCATGTCGCTCACTAGCGCGTTAATACCAACTGTCAATTGGAGACAATTCTGGCCAGCCTTAAAAATATGATGAGCGTCATGCCAACGATGTTTGGAAATCGATGATGCGGTTAACATGACAAACTTACAATTACATGACGCTTTGTGGTTAACCACAATGTTGGTATTATAATAATAATTATTTATTTATTTATTTAGGCTTAAACAATAGAAATAATATTCTGTCTAGAGACTAGCTTTTCCCGCTGTGTTTATTTAGTTGCAACTGACGAGTTAGAACAAATCAGTACTTACTTATTTTTTATATAATAAGTTATTAAAAAATATTTTTTATATAATACGTTAAAAAAATACAATAAAACTTAAAAATAACTATTACAAGCTGAACCCGGCAAACACGGTCCGTTTCATTTCCTTTTATCCCTTACCCAAAAACATTACGCGTCATCTTCATTTTTATGCCAACCTTGTCCATATGAGAACCAACACAATGAAAAAAGAATTATCTAATTTGGTGCAGTGGTTCTGAAGTTATGTAGGTACGTCCGTATACATACATTTCGACGATACATTTTTATTCATATAGATAAGTTATATTTATTGAAGCAAATGCGTAGAAACCGTGTGGTTTTGATCACGGTTCATATTTATATAATATATAACTGATTTAACTGAATAGACCGGTGGGAGGGCAGCGCTGTGCCGCGCTCCCGGCTGCATGGGTACCACCATCTTGCTTGTTTCTCCCGTGAAACAGCTTTGCTGTGTTTCGGAGATAGGCAACAAATAAATGAGTTGCCTGGGCTCGTTCCAGGTATACTAGTTTATGTTTATGGGCGACGTCGACCACTTACTAATTAACATTAAAAAAAAATAACAGTAGTACAAGTAGAAAAAATATTTCATCACAAAAGAAAAACGGGAAAAGCTATTCGTAATTGAATCCTCACATTTGTTGGAATATGATTCTGTACCGTAAGGATGCTTAAGAATTATTTCAAACTTTTTCAAAGTCAAAGAAAAGAGACTTGGTCAAGTGTAATAACTTAGGTGGCTTATGACGGAGCTCCGCTCAAGTTCTTTCTTTCAATTCCTTTTCAAGATATCATAAAATTCTTTGTACTTATTTGTTTTCTATTCAAACGTTCGAATTACATTTTTCTTGGATAATATTTCTCTGTTTGCTGAAGATCTGTTTGCGTACTCATTCGATGTCTCTCTTTATAAGAGTTTGAAGGTACTTTTGGTTGTATATGTAAGTAGATCATTATTTAAATTATACGTAAACATTTTTAAATACTAAGTACCCACTGTGATAAGTGATATCGTGTTTATATTAATTATGCTATCCTTTTTGTTTTAATCTGTACACTGAAGCACCACGGCAAAAATGTTATTGGTTTTTATTGTTGCATAGGCATACTGGCAGATGTGCCACCTGATAGTAAGTGGTCGATGTCATCGATGAACATGATTATGCTAAACCTGTTTGAACCTAGTTTACCTGGCACTAGCCCAGGCAACTCGTTGCCTATCCTGGGACATAAGATGTTAAATCTCGGTGCCAGTAATTACACTGCCTGTCTTGCCCTTCTCTCCAAATCACAGCAAAGCGGGAGATACAAGTAGGATGGTGGAACCCATGCAGCCGGAAGCACGGCACAGCGCATCCCACCAGTGAATATAATATATCATATTACTAGCTGTTACCCGCAGCTTCGCCCGCGTTATCTTAGATTTACAGCCGTACGCGGATTGATAATAATTATTTTTATAGCCTAAGTTACTCCTTATAACATCAGCTATCTGTCAGTGAAAGTCCCGTCAAAATCGGTCCAGCCGTATCAGAGGTTAGCCGGAACAAACAAACAGACAGACAGACGGACAAACAGACGAAAATTGTAAAGTTAAATAAAAAGCGATTATTTTAATATTATAAACAAACACTCTTATTTATCTGTATAGATGTATCGATAAAACGGACGGAAAAGGTTGATGATGATAACACGTTTGTACGAAGACATTTTTTTTTCTCCTTTTTTTAAACAATTTATATTTTTTGCATCGACTGTAGATACACAGCGGGGAATCACATTGTGTATTCTTGGCTCGTCGTCTTGTAATGAAATTGGGTACATACATTACATTACCTTACTTTTCGTGTACATTACGCTGTTTTATATTGTCCCATTCAACAATTGATTAATATTAATAATAACTATCGGAAATTACGTGGTAAATAATTAAAACGATACGGAATAATGAATTTAGATATGTATGTATGTGTCTAGCGAAATAAGTTAGGAATAAAAAGTTTTGTTTGTCGAATAATAAATCAATTCTACTAATATTATAAACGCGGAAGTTTGTATGTATGTTTGTTACTCTTTCACACAAAAACTACTGAATGCATTTTAGGTAAACTTTGCATAATATAGCTTATACATTAGAATAACGTCTATAGAAAAATCTATAGTCCATTTTTTTAGAACTGTCCAATTTAGTAAACAAACCCTGTTATTACGTATTTCACGATTTTTCGGCATTTATCACTCACTTTCACGACATATTAGCTTACGGACATATGTAAAACTCTATTTACTATTTATTTCAATGAAAACAAACATCAATTTATCATTTAAACACTTAAAAACTTGGAAAATACGATTATTGAAAGCACAGATAACTAATATTTTTCAATATGACATTTCATCATCTTTTTTTATAAGGCCAATAGGGATGTGGTCAATATATTTTTAGAGGTGAAGTGAATAAGCGATTGAACAAAATGAACTATAAAATAGACAGTGTACTTTACCTATATTTTAAAATTTCATAAATTACATTTTGTTAATAAATTATAAAACAATGTTACAGTAATGCGATTTCTTATTAAGTTGTTACATATTGTTTTTTTTATATTGAGCGCAAAAAAATTGCTTACATAATATTGCAAATGTCAATCTTTTATAATACTAAAGTATTTATTGTAAGGATTTTATTTTCATTATAATATTTCTGAATATCAATTTCATCCTGAACATTTAACACTATCCCATATAATATAAAAGCACATACCACTTGCATAAAAGTCAACTAAAGTTTACAGAAATATTTTGTGGGACTTTAAAATGAGAGTTAGGATTACTCAATGAGAACTTCATGAAAAATAATTGTATCAGTATTTTTGATTATCGTGTTCGAGACAGGGCGCCGCGCAAGGATTTTTGATCATAGTAAATACAAATAAGGTGACAATAATACTAGGATCGATTTTTATTTCTAGGCACTGGCTGCTCTATTATGTTAAATTTTTATTTGTGACGTCTTTTTATCGATTATTTTACAATTAAGACTCTAAAATGAACAAAAATACCTCTAAGGCCACTTTTCTTTCCTTATCTTACAGAAATTGCGAAATACTTAAAAGAGGAACTAATTTCTAACAGGTATTTTGTGTTAACGAAATATAAATTTGTAAATTTGTTTTTTATAAAGATGCTCGACTAATATTATTTTCTTTGCATTCTTATTTTTTAAGAGAAATATTCAATATATTATCAGTTTTTGAAATAATTGCAGCAACTTGGTATCGTTAAATATTTTAATAATCGTGAATTTTATTTTTGTCTATGGCTCATTAATGTTATTCATTCCTTTGCTCTTTGTGTCACTTCACTAAACTACACTATGACTCTATTTGTCTGTGGCCGGAAGTACGCCATATTTGTTTACCATTTTGGACACATCTAAAAAAATGAACTATAGGCTATAATTTATAAATACATTGTATGTATTGCGTTAATTGATCAAATCTAAATCCTGATCAGACGAAGTCGCGGGCACCAGCTAGTGGTGATATAAAAATAATGTTGTCAACATCACCCGTGCGGAGATGCGCTGTGCCGCGCTCTTGTCTGCACTGTACCACCATCCAACTTGTTTCTCTCATCAAACAGGAAAGAAAGACATGACAGCTACAACAACTAGTGTAATTATCTAGTGGTAACGAGTCTTACCATCAAACGTCTCATGATAGGCACGTAAATTCGTTGTGAATTTTATTATTTAACGCCGGGAAATGCTCTGAGGCATCCTGCGAGGGAGTGGGTCTCCCCACGCGGGTATGTGGGACTTGCTGCTCCCAAAAGCTGGTAAGTGAACGCAGGTCTATATACCCACTTAAACCCGGCGAGTACCACCAAAGCCGCCTTTGGTGAGGCCCCGGATCTGTTGAGCAAATAGGGCACCTCTACAGCTAGTCAGGCCCTCAGGGAACCGACACCACCTCCACAGAGGGGTTGTTGTCTCGCACCACAAAACAACCCCCCTCCCAACGTCAGGACAGTACAATGGGGTGAGGTTCCCGTCCTCGCCCCTTGCCCCCCGCTCTTTTGTCCCCTCTTCTTATATGAGGGATACAAAGAGCTCCCTCAGCCCAATTCGCTTCGCCCTAGGTGCAAGGCTCACTCTAGGCTGCTGAGCCCCACCGCCACGACAAGGCCTAAATGATGGTGGGGTGAATTCGTTGCCTGGTCTAGTATTTTCTTGTTTATTTTCACGGGCGACGCTAACAATCGTGACTTGTCTGCCTATCGGACTAACATAACAAACGCTATAGTTTACTTACTATGGTTAAATACACAGTGATAGTGATGATGACAAAATATAATTAAATCGGAATCGTCGTCGTGTGTTAATAAAATAAAAACAACCTAATTAATTTTAAATTACCTTTATCTATGTAGTTAAGTTATTGTGGTTTAAATGTATTTAATTAATCGATTATAAAACGATTAAGACTTTCTTAGAATAATCATTAAAAGATTCTCACTGGTCTCTCAAAACTTCCGATGATGAGTGTTATATCTAGCGGAAAAAATAACAGACTGGTATTTCCTCTTCGCCTTCAAGCCTTAGAGTATACATAATATATACTTAGTGACGCGCGGTCTATGTATATTCTAAGCTTCAAGCTCATGAGTCATTTTCGGAGCTAGATTTTTTTTATGGTCAGTAGATAGGCAACCTGGCTAAATATGAGACGGTAAGTGGTCACCGTGACCCTTTAATATAAACAAGTTGACCTATGTCCCTAGGGCCTAGCACTAGGCCACACAACTTATTCATACCTACTAGTGATTAGATGATATCGTGTTTATTTCTATGCTATCCTTTATGTTCTAAATTGATATGTTTATATATATGATTGATATAAAATAAAAAATGTAATTTGTTTTTTTTGTTGCATAGGCATACTTGCAAACGTGCGACCTGATGATAATTGGTCGACGTCACCCATGAACATGGTTATGTTCAATATGTTTGAAACATAGTTTACTGGAACTAGTAAGAGGTATTGCCATGGTGCATAACAGCCGAATTGCGCCGACACGACCGGGGTGGTACCTCTCGCTCACATTATACCGACGTCAAGTGACAGCTGTGCTGTCACGTTTCGTGCAGTTTATGAGTTTCCGGTGACCCATTGGGGATGGGGAAGAGGAGGGCGGCGCATCTGCGTGGCCTTGGTTGTGCGGATGTGTATGGGCGTCGGCGCCGTCAGGCTCCAACTTGCTCGTTTGCCCCCTAATGACATTAAAAAAACTTATTTATGTGTTGCCTATTCTGAAAATTAATATGAGACGTCTCGGTACCAGTAATTACACCTGTCCAGTCCCTATTTCGGAGAAAAAAGAAAGAATGTGTTACCCGTGACTGGAGTACCTATGTCACAGTTCATAGCTCATCAATAAAATGTCAGAACAAAAACAATTTATAAATGTGCCTTTGAATTTTACTCAAAGAGATTCAATGTCAATAATAATTGTCAACGGGATCCAATAAATGTCCGCGCGAATAATTCACAAGAGAATTTAACATGCGTGTTTTTCTACATAGCATTCGAACACTTTGTTGATAGGCCTGTAAAATTTGTGTCAATTTTTTTGGGGACATCACGTGCACGTTTAACTTCTTTTATTACCCTCTGTCTATTTCTTACATGGAACAACTTTGATATGGTTCGCAAAAAAAAGGACAGGCAGAACATTTACCGCTTTAAAAAGGAAAGGCAAGACTGATATCGGGACTATTATGTCTCGAAGCTCGAGATAGACAACACATTATTGAGTTGCCTGGGCTAGTCTGCTGGTGGCCTGTCTGCTGAACACAGCACAAGAAATGCATATAAGTAAATATTCAATACAGACGTCGGGCACTTGACTAGACGTGGGGATGGCACGGTGGACCGATGACGTGGGAAGGCTGATGGGGAAATATGAATGAGGCGGGCAAGGGACAGAGGAGATTGGCAGAAAAAAGGGAGGCCTATGCTCAGAAGTGGGCTGATGATGGGTTGATGATGATGATGATGATGATGACAGACGTCGGAATTGTCTGATGATAATTGGCTGTATAGTGTATAATGTATAAGTTATGGATGAGTGGAGCCTCCACTTGGGCTAAATATGACCTACTAGTCATACCCTACAATCTACACGACTGTATGTAAAATTCACAGTTTTTGTTTTATTTTGAGTGAACTTTCTCAATCGTTCGTTCGAAATACGGACGGACACCTCAACAATGCATGCAATAACACTTGAGTGACAATAATTATTTTATAACTTATTGTCTTCATTTAAAACGTGTCCCTGACTGCTAGAGGTCACCATTTTGAATTCAGGATTTAATGAATGTATTTACATAATACATAAATAATTTCTATATTAGTACTAGCTGGTGCACGCAGCTTCTCCCGCGTGGAGTACGAAAAAGTAGCTTATGTATTTTTTTGCTAGAATGAGATAAAAACAAACAAACAAGTAGTTTTTTATATTTAATAATATTATAAAATGCGAACGTGTTTTAACGCAACATCTCTATATAATAATATATACATACATAGCAGTGACTTGAAAGACGTAATTACTAATTATTACCACTAATAATTTGGCAAATGTAATTCCCGTAGGAACTTTGAATTTTTCTGGGATAAAATACTAGCCTATGTGTTATTGGTATATAAGCTACAACACTGTCAAGTTTCATCAAAGTCAATTCAGTAGTTCATCTAATCATATATATCATAAACATCTAATCTATTGCATTTATAATTTTTGTAAGATAAGATTTACTTTGAATTTTGTATACGGATAGAGGCTGATGATGATGATATGATGTATGTACTGTGCGAGTGTCGGGGAATCTTAGTGTTCATTGAAGGAGGCCTCTAAAACGTGGACGGAAAAATGGTGTTGTCGTGTGTTTAATGTCGGGGAGTATTTTGTTTGGACAATTGGTTCAACTTGCATGTGCATAAGAATATTTTCTTGACATTGGATCCTGAAACCATACTTAATTATCTTCATATTTTTCATTCCATTGGTACCGAAGAACTATTAGTTATTTTAATTTTTATGTTAATATTTTTTTTGGGATATAATATTGAGGATTGTAGACCGTCCCAGTAGTTGTAATAGCTGTACCCGACTGTAGGTAGTTTGGGGTTTTGAACTGAAAGACCATATTTTCATATTGCTGTTAGCATTATAATAGCATTATTTTAAAGCGTTATTCATTATGGACTATAGACATAGACATTATATGGACCTACCCCAAGTATCTCCAAGCAGTGTTGTCAAGATCTCTGGTAGCTTAATATCGGGGTATAGAATCGATTTTTATTCAAGGTCAAATCCAAACCACTTCACTTTTGTGTCACTTTTATTAGGAAAATATCGTAAGGTATAAAAGTCAATTAAAATTCTCGTGCAATCACAAAGGCCGGATATTATGTCGGGGAATAAATCTGAAGGACGAAGTTAATAGGGTCACTGGTTTAAATTGTACAAAGGAGTTTGACACGTGACAATGTATATTCACTGGAAATACTTAATTGAAATGCAATATCAAGAATATTATATTGACGTCGACAATGTAATTTTATATTGTTTTTATATCATGAAGTATTCATGATTATAATCACTCCTTTCCGTCGACTGCTGCATAGGCCTCTCATGAACGCCAAGACGCCTAATCTGTCGCGCGTCTAATTAGATTTGGAAACTATCATACCGGTATTTATTCAAATAAACTACACTTGGGAAGCGTAATTTCTATTTATTTTCCCCTTCTCTTTTTCTATTAAAAATATTAAAACTATACTATCTTTTTTAACTACAAGTAACAAAATACGATTTCAGCCATCAATCTTTTTTATATTATACATAACTTTCAGGACTAAATTATGGATATTTATATCCATAAATAAAATGGGTTTCCCTAAAGTTTTAATTCCTATTTAGTTATAACGAAACAATTTTTACGGATTTTATCGCGGTTTATTAAAAATTTTACAAACCCGGAGTTTCGGATACTTTACAGAAACCATTTTTTTTCTTTAACGCCGGGAAATGAATGCTCTGAGGCATCCCGCGGGAGAGTGGGTCACCTTACGCGAGTATGTGGACGCAGCTCTACCCACTAAAACCCAGCGAGTGCCACCAATGCCGCCTTTGGTCTAATCCGCCGCCCCCGGAGGCGCCCCCGGATCTAATGAGCAAACAGGGCACCTCGAGGGCTAGTCAGTCCCTCAAGGGACCGACGCCACCTGGGCACCTCCACAGAGGGGTTGTCCCGCACCACAGACTCAGTCACACACCAACGTTGGGACAGTATAATGGGGTGAGGTTGCGATCCTCACCCCCGCTCTTTTGTCCCTTCTGTTTATAAGAGGGGTACAAAGAGCCCTCTCGGCTCAATTGGCTTCGCCCTAAGGTGCTGGGCTCACCCTAGGCTACTGAGCCCCCCCGCCACGTCAAAGTCTGAACCATGGTGGAAACTTTACAGCAATCATGGTCACAGGAGGACTATTTAGTTATTCAATGTGTGGGTATTTTATCAAAGCTTCTAATTATCACTGCAATTTGAATATTTTTACGCCAAACTTCCATCTCGTTCTATACTCTTCTGGAATCGCCAACTAATGTGAGATAAAATGTCTAAAAATATTACGCACTTGGCTTGATCATCTGCCCTTTATTTATCTGATGTCATACGGATATATGGGATAACAGAACAACAGGTGCCCAATGTCTATATAAAAATCAAATAAACTTGCTGAAGAAGCCATAACGACCCATTACAAGGAATCTTTAGAACGGAACGAAAGTTTAAAAATAGCTTCGATAGGATAGTAAAAACTATAAACTAGATAAGTCGAAACGAAAAGTATGTTTCAAAATGGCGGGTCTCATCCGAAAATCAGTATTTAATTGTGAAAATTAATTAATAAAATCCAGGTGGGAAGATAGGAAAAGTCAACAAAGCAGTATTTGTAAATATCAAATGGGTATTTATTGAGAAAAAATATATTTTTGAGTTGAGTTTTCGTTACAAAGAAAGAAAACATTGTTGTTTTTTTTGTCGAGGTTAATAAAATAATATTATGGTTTTTTTATTTGTTGAGTTAAATGAAAATAGCATTGTTGTTTTTTTGTTGAGTTTTGATTTACATGAAAATAGCATTGTTTACTTTTATCTTTGAATCAAGTTTAGTTTGATTTTCACAGGTATTTATTTATTTTCTGCTTTCATATAAAATTATCAATGGCGTCTTCTTCAATAAGCTTGTACTCGTGTGTTGCCAATGTGTGCGAAGGACGGGCAGCGGACGATCTGATAAAACCGGTTGTTTCATAAGATCGTAACCTCACGACTCACCAGCATCGAATTCTCATGACCCATGACATGAACTTCACTGATACCTCTATTACAATCTTATTTCTTACTTATATTATAAAGGCGAAAGTATTAAAAAAAAAAAGTATATTGAAGATGATGTTTGTTATTCTTTCACGCCAAAACGGCTGAACCGATGTGGCTGAAAGTTGGAATGGCGCTATTTTTTATGTTTATCCAGGCGTATATGTTATCCCGAAAAATTCAAAGTTCCTACATAAATTGCATTCGCCTTAATATTTCTCTTCTTCTTTGACATTCTTCAGCTCGCGAAATTGCCAGTGTCATGCCGTCAATCGAAATGTTAATAACGACAATTATTGTGTAACATACAAAATATTATAATAAAATATATAAGCCCAAACGCAACTATTCTTCTCATTGACTTATAATATACTGTCATAGTATATTATATGTTTAGGATTCTTCTAATGTAGTATATAGATGTGTTACATTAACATACGTTTACATTTTATAATATTAGTAAGGTTAAACAGTACTTATTTGTTTGTTTTTTACTTTACATTATAGATAGAATATACATATTAAGCTACTTTTTCAAACTCCACGCTTGCAAAGCTAGTCTTCTATAGTCTATACCTACTATAACGAAGATGATGGATGGATAAGATGGATAAATTATATTTCGTACTCATGACAACAGGGATCGGCCGTATTGGCGTTCATTGAAAAAGACCTCTTTAATGAAGACGCAGGGTTGTTTGACCTCCCCACCATGGTCCAAGCCTAGTCGTGGCGGTAGGGCTCAGTAGCCTAAGGTTAGTCCAGCACCTTGGGCGAAGCAAATTGAGCCCAGGGAGCTGCTCTTTGTACCTTCTTATAAGAAGAGGACAAAAGAGCAGGGGGAAAAGGGGTGAGGATGGGAACCTCACCTCATTGTACTGTCCCGACGTTGGGAGGGATTGTTCGGTGGTGCGGGACAACCTCTCTGAAGAGGTGGTGTCGGTCTCTTGCGGGACTGACTAGCCATCGAGGTGCCCTGTTTGCTCATTAGATTCTGGGCACCTCACTAAAGGTGGCATTGGAGGCATTCTCCGGGTTCTAGTGTGAAGAGCTGCATCCACCTTACCACCTTTCGGGCGCAGTGAGTCCCACATACCCGCCTCAGAGCATTTCCCGGCGTTAAAGATAAAAAAGGTTTGTTTGACCTCATGCGCCTGTTCGTGTGTGTGCACTGTGCCGTTTCGAGCGTTTTTTGTAGTTTTCCGTACTGGTTGATACGACTATACTGTAACGCCGTTTTGCGTGTTGGTGGTGGTCGGCCCAAGTTGAATAGTATCTCCCTACCACGGTTCAGGCCTTGACGTGGCGGTGGGGTGTAGTAGCCTAGGGTGAGCCCAGCACCTTGGGCGAAGCCAATTGAGCCGAGGGGGCTCTTTGTACCCCCCTTATAAGAAGAGGGGACGAAAGAGCAGGGGGCAAGGGGTGAGGATGGGAACCTCACCCCATTGTACTGTCCCAACGTTGAGAGGGGTTGTTCTGTGGTGCGGGACAACTCCTCTGTGGAGGTGGCGTCGGTCCCTTGCGGGACTGACTAGCCTTCGAGGTGCCCTGTCAGCTTAACAGATCCGGGGCACCTCACCAAGGCGGCACTGGTGGCACTCGCCGGGTTTTAGTGGGTAGAGCTGCGTCCATTTACCATCTTTCGGGCGCAGCGAGTCCCACATACCCACCTGGGGAGACCCACTCCCCAGGCGGGTTGCCTCAGAGCATTTCCCGGCGTAAAAGAAAAAGAAAGTTGGATAGTATCTGAAGAGGTACGGGGAAGGTTTGGGAAAACGAAGGGTCAACCTCCAGCTGGCAGCAGCTACTCAGCTAGATGGGAAAACGATATACGTGTGTTAGCCGACCTTAGTTGGATAATATGGTGGGGTCGGTCGTCTTGGCATTCATTGAAAAAGGCTGATATGCAGTGGGGGAGAAAAAAATTATCATGATAAAGACTTAAGAAACCTAAGTATACGTTATCCACGATGGCAGGAATCACGCATCGAAGAGCACGCGTACAGCTGACGACCTAAATCGAATTCCTATAACTACTCAGTGAACACGTTCAAAACAATCATTGCATGATCATTAACAGCACATATACGCAAAGAATAAGCTCGTTGAAGTGGCAGTGGGCTGGTCACACACTCAGGAGAACAGATAGCCGATGGGCCAATAAGGTTCAAGAGAGTTTGGATTTGGGTTGACGAAGTGTTGGTCGGCCATTAACCAGGTGAGAAGACGATCTCCGTACGGTGGCCGGTCCGTGTTGGATGCGAGTAGCAAGGGATCCGCCGTCTTGGCGTTCATTAAGGGAGGCATATGTTCAGCAGTGGACGGTTAGAGGCTAATAATGATGATGTTACGTCTCATAGGCATAGTCAGACGACGAATGATATCAAGTAAATTATGTAATAATAAAGATTATATTTAAAAAAAGAAAGAAAGAATTAATGAATTAAGAAAGAAAGAAAGAAATATTTCTTCTTCTTACCTTCCATTGATACTTTTTTTAATAATAACTTCCTGAATACAGAAAATAGAGGGCACGAAACCATATATAAAATTTATTTCTCTACACATGTGATCAAATCACTGTAGTTTTGCATGATATCGTGTGTTATTTTATAATTTCGTTACAGTAATTTCATTCATCAGAGATCCTAAATAATTCTTACTACGTTGCTAGTGGCAAATTCCCTATACGAATTCCACATAAAAATATAATTCTATTTTGTCCCTATAGGAATTCTACATAATAATACGTCATCATCATCCACGTTTGTTCCACTGCTGGACTTCCAATGAACACCAACATGGCCGATCCCATGCTGAGATCATCGTCCCAATGAAAGTCCACCGATTTTCTTCCCGAATATCGTGTCACAAATAAATATCATTCAAGTGGCTATTTAATATTGTTTAACTTTTAATATATTACAACTATTGTTCCTATATCTATTCTCTTTATTTGGCCCGTTCCCAAAGAAAAATTAAAATTATAGAATAGAGATATAGAGTAAAGATATAGAGTATAGAGACATAGAGTTGGTTCTCTCATAAAACTATTCACATAATCAGACGGAAGCAAATTTTAACAATCAACAGTTGGTCATAAATATAGCTTTTTGCAATACTTTCCTATTTGAACAACAAGACTTGTCTTTGCTCGTGTCGTTCAAAATAAGAGAAAGAGAAAAGGAAAGTTGAAGAGAAGAGACAAGAAACTGAGCTTAAATAGGCAAATATACAATGATTAACCATAAACTGTGATTAATTTTCCGATAAAATAGACTCCAAATTGAAGGTATATCCAAATTATAACCTAAAATTGCTTTTGTTCTAAACAGTGGACATGATAAATGACGATAAAAACTATTTGTCCACGCGAAGGAAGCGTTTATCCAACACTTTTTTCCTTGCGGTCCAGTGGACACATTATATTATTAGATACAGCTGACCGCCCACGAGAGCAGATACGAATCTGTTGTAAATAACGCGAATGTTTTTCAATGTTCGTGTCTGTAATGGCACATTCGCCCATAAAAACGTCTATAATTTCTGAGTGATCCATCCCATCATCGTAAAAATGTGGGGATAATAGCGTCGATCCTCTATCCTCTCTGTTCAATCCATAACATTGTTTTGATATAGCCGGGCTAGTGATATGAAGATAAGAAGCACTTCATCATCATCAGTATTAACCTTTCGTCTGCGTGACGGAAGACCTTGGCCCTTATTGATGAATAGACCGACGGGAGAACCTACTTACTGGCACCGAGACTTAACATCTTATGTCTCAGGATAGGCAACACATAGATGTGTTGCCTGGGCTAGTTTCAGGTAAGGGATAAAAGGTGCTTGCCATGCTGCTTTGCAGCCGAATTGGGCCAGCACGTCCGGGGTGTTACCTCTCGCTCACATAACACTTGTTTATTTAATAGGCTACGCCGACCTACCATCATGTGGCTCGTCTGTCCGTTTGCTTATCTAACTAACACACAAAGAAGAAAAATAATCATCTATAGGTACGTAATGATGTAGTTCATATACAGGAAAGAGTTAGGACAAATTTTTAACCGAGACTTCAAAAAGGAGGAGGTTATCAATTCGTCGGAATCTTTTTTTTTTTTTGATAATGCTGTATTCTGTTACATAATTAAATTAGAAGTACATTACTCGATAAACACTATATCACAGGTGGCGAACCGTATCTACCTAATACTTCAGAGCGGCGAGCCCATAATATTGGGATGCGTGTCATAAAGGGCACGCGTGCCAATTGTTCGCCATCCCTGCTCCATATGATTTTGTCATTTGTGTAATGCTCATAAGCTGATTAAATTTCCTTAAAGTAGGTAAGTATCCCGTTGAGGTTAATTTAGTATAAAAAACATTTGTTTCATATGTAAGAAGAAAATAGAAAATTACACGCATTACGCACTCAATAATAACGTAATAACCACTGGTAATAACTAATAACTTTTGCATTTTGTATACATACAGTATGTATCTAGTAATCTTTGTTTAAGCTAAGGGTTACTCTTAACTTTCTTATCAAAATCTGATATACCTAATGTGACAAAGAAACATCAACAACTACGTTCATATGCAATTCTATATTTCTTGTAAGGTTTTTTTTTGGTGAGAAAAAGGTTTTTTTTTATGTTAGAATATTTTTTTTTAAGTTAGAAAAACGTTTTTTGTTCGTTCGAAAAAGTGCTGTTTTCTCTGCTGATGCTCATATCCATACATTATTTATATTACCTGTCTACGTTTTTCGTAAAGAAAATTATTTAATGCTAATACTGTGGTTAGACGTTAAGGCAATATCCGTCCGTCGAGCAACGTGTAAGGTCAACAAAACAATCGATTTCGTCAACACAGACTCGTCCGTAACCAATCTAAACATTATCACAAATGATAAAGTATTGGTCAAATGGCAAACAATGGTAATATGTAATTTGTGCGAGGTTTTTGATTATTTTAATACATATATAATGCTCCCACAAAAAATATTATCAGTAATATGCTTACAATTAAGAGGTAGTGCCAGGCACGACCGGGGTGGTAGCTCTCGCTCACATAACAAGTGCTTTTTGTGGGTTTCCGGTGGCCTAATGGGGGGATATGAAAAAGAAGAGCAGACATCTATGTTAAATCTATATATTATTATAATGCGTCGATAGTCGCTAAAAGTTTTTGACTGCTCGTTTTCTTCTTATGCTATAAAAATAGGCTACATTCGTAAGTTTTTGATCCACTCCTCTCTAAAAAATGCTCTTATTTTTTTAAGTAAGTATACCTAGCATCTTCCTAACATGTAAAATAAAATATACACCAGTGAATTATTGCGCTTCCCAAATTTCAAACGAGGTACTTTATAGGTGGCCAAAGACTTAATACTCTCGTAGATGCACTATATTTGCCTTCACCTCAGAGTAATAAATAACAAAGTAAAGTGCACGACAAAATTGAAAAACATTTTCACGGGTCAGGTAAGGATTGAATCACTCGATTCGCAACCTCTCTGTAATCGCTCGGCTATCTATGCTCGATGCTCGACTTTTTTAGAAAATCTTGTCCCAACACTAGCTTTTCGACAACCCTAAATTCTAGAGTAATGACCATGTCCACTTAAAATTGACCTATCTGATTATAGTATTCAAGTTACGCGTGTTGTTTGAAAGTAGACAATTATTAGTATTAATGTTAAACGCCATCTTATTTGTTATTAAAGCCACGAGCATGCTTGGGTCATTGGACAAGTATTTATGCGTCACAGATTAAAAAACCAGTTCGGAGAAACTGCGTATTACCATAGATTATAGAATTTTTTATTATGCATTAAATATCTACTGTTACGCGGTATTATAATTTATATCATCCACGTGGATAATTTTATTATATTCACGCTCGTTTCGCTAGAATTGTAATTATTAGATTACAGTTTGTATTTTTGTAACCATATATTAATTCTGTCTTAATTAATACTTGAGGTACATACTTAGATTTAGAATAAAATTGCTACTATTGTTAATGCTTGTGAAACCGGCAAGTATTATAGATTTTGATTTATGATTGAAAAAATAAAAAAGTATCCGTTGCTGAGTTTTTGTAATATTATATACTAATAACACAAATACTTTACAAAAAAATATATTTTAAATAAATATAATATTATAATCTATTCTTGTAGATTATTTATTATTATAATTTTAATTAATTTAATTAGATTTTTTATTTAAAAAGCATTTTAAAATTTTGAATAATTATTAATAAGGTACAATTATTCATAGTAAATATTATTATGATTTTTAGAAATTGCTTTTTACTGAAATGGCTTATTATGTTACTTTTATATCATATCAATATAATATGAATTAAATCAATCGATATTGTCATATCGATTAATCGATTATCAATTAATACATAATATGAATTTATTAAGTTTTTTTGAATTATATTATTATCATTTTACCTCAACTTAATGTAATGTTCTAATAATTTAAAACTTAAATAATGTAAGTATATTAATATTTAGTTATGTAGTTACCTAAGTGCTGTCAGTGATGTCGCTCCAAGCGAGTGACAATGAGGAGTCACTGAAAACCAGCGTCTCACCATTGCGGTAATGGCACACCATGGCCACAGCAAATGCTGAGTGGCCACCTCTATTGTTCGCAATAATTAATCTATGGGAATCTACGTTGTGATTTTTTTTTTATCTTTGTAATATTTTTTTCATAATATGCTTTTATACAAACATTCGTCGTAGATATTAGTATATATTATTATATCAAATCAAAATATTTTTATTTTGTAGGTAACAACTTGTACACATGAAATAAAAGTATAATGTACCATACAAAACATGAAAGTAATAATGTATATATTGATATCACCGTCCAGTGACGTTAGAGCCGTCGTTGATTTATATCTCCAAAGGCAGATCTCCCACTTGAGTCGTGAAGATAGTTGCCAAAAAGCTATTTAGTGATCCATCAAGTGTATACAGAAATAAATTGTAAAGGTGAAACTAAAAAATGGCTAAGTGTGAGTCAGGCTACGAACTATAGACAAGAGTCGAAGTTCAAAGGGAATACGTAACGATAAAATATGGATTCATTAGAATGCACATTGCATTTAAATTTAAATCTATCATAGATCGTATACGCGTTGCGTTTGCTATTAAAGCGTGTTTTTTAGTTTTTTTAACTATAATTAATATTTGTCTAGAGAAGATAACTTAAAACAAGCTAGGAAGATTCAGCAGATCAAGCTAGGAGAACATTAAGATTGTCAATCCAGAACTAATCTATAAGGATTAGAAATTGATGAGAAATAATAACCAGATGGGACGTGTTGGATGCTAGTCATTGAGGGAGGCCTATGTTCAGCAGTGGACGGATAGACGCTGATTATGATGAAGACAATGTTATATACAGTGTAAACTCCATGTAACGTCACTCGATTTAGCGACAAACTCCCTAAAGCGTCGAAATCACTTGGCTTTGGTTGGTTTAGCTTGTCTTCCATACAATGATACACTTTATAAAGCGTTACACGCACTCTCTATAACGACAACAATTAATAAAAAGTACCTTTAAAGTTGCCAAAATAAAATAAAAACGCAGCTGTGTAAGTTCTTTTGTCGCTTTACTATCCTAGCCCATAATAAACTCGACTGTTGGCCTCATGCGTACCGAACTTTCTAAGAAATTCGTTCTTTTGTTTACAAGTTGAGATTGCTTGCAGTAGACTGTTGTTGACCATGACCAATAAGAAGGATTTATGGATAATCAATATGTTATCATATTCTTAGTTGCTCACAAACTTTCAAACTGTGAACATGGCTAGTAAAAGAAAATCACTGTGTATTTCTAATTCTGATTTTTCTTCTCTCCGTTTAACGACAACTCTCTATAACGCCATAAAATGCACAGTCCCTTCAGTGACGTTACATGGAGTTTACACTGTATTTATTTAAAAAATATCACATTAAACAATAATATTCAAGAGCCCCCATATTTTTTCACCTATCTAAGAACACTCGGACTAATGAGACGAACCTGAAGAACGTCACAAAGATCGTTGATAAAAACATAACCCTTTCTTTGCAGCAGGGTAAAAAGTCGAGAAGAGAAACAAAGTCAACTATTCTTTTAAATAATTAATAAGGATAATAGAATAAAAGCTTACTGGAGTCGAGGCCATGTTCGGGAAGACAAGAGGATCTGCGAGGCGAGGATCTAGATTGGCCGACTTAGCATCCATTGAACGGCCTCTGTCCAGTGGTGTATGGAGAAAGATGATGATGAAAGGAAATCACAGGTCAAGGCCAGTATAAATGCGGATGAATACAGCGAATTATTTAACAAGCGAAATACCTTAAATTAATTTCTAGGTTAGTCAAGGACTGGTGCCCATTTCTGCACGGATCACGCGAGTACCACTCCTCAGCACGCGACAAACGAGCATGCGATGATATATATAATCTATATAGGTATAGCCTGACCATAAACATACAAACCCTGCATTATTGTCGCCATTGTATCTTTTATATGGTAACACATAGTATAGTCCACATAGAAATTAGTTCCGAAATTTTCCGCAATATGGCGAGGGTTTATATATTTCTGGTCAGGCCCCACTTAATATAACCACAACATGCAAAATCAGTCAAATGTATAGGTACCACATAAGAGCCCCTTACTCAATCTGAGAGCTAGGAAGTATCTACAGTCGAAGGACATAACATCTAAACTAATTAAGCCTACGAGATTGAATACGCATATCCTTGCAATCACTCGGATATGTAAACCCTATATTGAAAACCTTAAATTTAAAAACCCCATTATTAAAAATTATCCTATTTTTATTAGCCCATCCATATATACTGTTGTAAATACCGATATAATAATTGCTCTTGAAGTAAAAAACTATGCTCAATATATATGTGGATAAAAAAGAGAAAAAATACAACAGTAAGAAAATGTATGTAAGACGATGCACGATGCATTTAGCTGGTGCACCAGTGAGTAGAAAGTGGATCTAGTTAGAGATCAGAACCGGTGTGAGAGTGGGTCGGGTATCGCTCATTAATGGGTACAATCTACCAAATTGTATGACACACATTTACTATTCCCGTATTTAGCGAAATTTAAAAATACACTTTCGTAAATCTACATATTGATTGAAAACCCTGTCAGTTCGTTTATAAATTCTACTCCTATTTTCAGTTTAAAATTGTCATTCAAATATTCGTTAGTCGTTCAAAATAAATTGCACAATTTAGAAATATAATAACCACGAAAAATATAATAAAACTACGATTTAGTTCGAACAATAAATAACAAACATACTATGTATGTTTGTTATTTATTGTTGTTGTTGTAGATGCATAGTTTTTTTTATGTCACTTGGATAAGCAAACTGGCAAACGTGCCACCTGATGGTAAGTGGTCGACGCCGCCCATGAATATAAACTAGTTTACCTGGAACGAGCCCAGGCAACTCATCTATGTGTTGCCTATCCTGAGACATAAGATGTTAAGTCTCGGTGTCAGTAATTACACTGCCTGTCTTGCCCTTCTCTCCGAAACACAGCAAAGCTGTTTCACGGGAGAAACAAGCAAGATGGTGGTACCCATGCAGCCGGGAGCGCGGCACAGCGCTTCCCTTCCACCGGCAGTTATAAAATTAATTACATTTGGTAGGTACATATTTATATTGGTTGTACCCACAACAAAAACAAATAACAATAATTGAAATGCAAAAATCAAGTTAATGTAATATTTTTTGCATTTCTCAATACTGTCCTAATCTAAATGCGGGTTTTCCGAAGAAATATCCGTTTTTTCATTGATAAATGATTACATGCTAGTAATAAAACTTTCTTAGGCATTTTATAGCAATTTATCAAGTTTTTCTACATAGAGTTTTTGATATTTTATTATTGTGAAGCCGGGGAAGTCCGTAAAAAGTAACTTTTAATACTTTATTTTCGCAAGTTCGAAGTCATGAAATCAAACCATAATTCTGTAAGAGGTATCGCCATACTGCTTTGCAGCCGAATTTGGCCGACACGACCGGGGTGGAATCTCTCACTCATATAACACTATACAACATAACACCGGCGTCAAGTGACAACTATGCTGTCGCGTTCCGTGCGGTTTGTAAGTTTCCGGTGGCCCATAGGGGGGATAGAGAAAAGGAGGGTAACGCACCTGCATAACTTTTGGTTGTGCAGATGTCTATGGGCGTCGGTATTCACCATAAGGCTGCGACTGCTCAGATGTCTCCCTATGACATAAAAAAATCCCAACCAGTCACAGGGACTGCCGATAGAAATGTAAACAAAATAATTTCAAATACCTATAACCTAAACGAATACCTATAAATTCCTTCGAATAATTTAGAAGCAACACAATTTGTAAAACAAATATTGCATAATCTTATATCAATAACTCAAACGTCATATAAACGTCAAATAGCGTCTCATACAGTTGGTAACGGTGTCGCGAATCCAGAGATTTTATCTCATCTAAAAATATGCTTACCGCGCCTAAAGAAGTTTTCTCTTCAAAAAATCCTTATGATTCCTTCCAAGAAGTAGATATCTTCTCTTCACAATGGCTAGAGTTGAACTCTTAATTTAGACGACGTTGGCCGCCTCTTATCCTGTCACTTTTCCTATATAAAAATAAGTAATAATATAGCAATATATGATTTGTCTGTCTGTAATCTTACATTTGCATCGGCTTCCGGAAACTACAAATGTTGCTAAAGTAGGAAACTGCTCATTACTCGCCGCAAGTGTTTTTTTTGATGCGTTAATCTGACGGGCACCGCATTTAGCGAGGTAATTCCATATTGCTACAATCATGGGCCCTTTGTCTAGTTCCACTGCATCATCAAGCTATTGTCATATTGTTTTAAATCCAAGTATCTTATAATAGCGGGAAGGACGCTCTGGGTATCTCGGTACCACCGTCCAACTTATTTCTTACGCAATAGATCTTTATGTTTCGGCAAGGTCAGGACTTGCGGCTCCGAGACTTACATCTATACTAATAATATAAAGCTGAAGAGTTTGTTTGTTTGAACGCGCTAATCTCAGGAACTACTGGTCCGATTTGAAATGTTTTTTAAGTGTTGAATAGCCCATTTATCGAGGAAGGCTATATGCTATATAACATCACGCTGTGACTAACAGTAGCTAAGTTGAGTAAGTTAATGCGGGCGAAGCTGCGGGCAACAGCTAGTAATATAATAATATCAATGCTTAGTGGAATATCCCACTGCTGGGCACGGGTCTCCTCCTCAAAATCGGCGAGGAAGGTGTTGGGCCATAGTTCACCGATGCGCTGGCCCAATGCGGGTTGGTGAACTTCACACGCCTTCAAAGACTTTTAATCTCATCAGGTATGCGTTTCCTCACGATATTTGAACCTTACCCAGTGAGCAAGCGCCCATACTCACTAGACCATCGTCGCTCGCTATTAATACCTACGTAATAATAAAAGTAGTAGGCAGTGTACTAAGTATATTTACGATTCAGTATGGGCAAGGCATGAAACAGTTGCCTGAGTTTACCGGCGACGGTGACCACTTACCCTCAGGTAGGTATGTCAGTTTGCCTGTAAGACTAACTAAAACAATGAATCTTCATCTCAAAGTAAAATTGGTCAGTAAAAATGTCTTGGCTTGAGCAGTGATGGATGAGTTACTCTTGATCCTCAAGCTAAGGTCGAAGAGAGAATGTTTGATCGCTCAAAATTACCAGATTGAAAAAACTCAAATATGAATGATTATAGGCCATCGATCTTCTCACTGTTCATATTAAGACAGGTGAAACTGCAGACTAAAGGTTATAAATAAATTAGATACCTTTTCAAGATGTATCTCTGTTGACACAACAAATTATAGGTACTAATTAAAATATGTCTCTAAAGGGATTCCAACCTGCGTACTCTGAGCACCTGACGCTCTACACTTACACACTAACCCAACGATGTATTATCGTAAGTTATTAATTTAATGATTAACACATACAATCTTAATAACTTGTGTGTATGGAAAAATTAATAGTACCCATGTAAACGAGTTTCACACTAATATAAATCTAGTTAAAATGGTGATAACACTACACATAAGGAAAACACACTACATTTGTAGAACAAGCGTGACTCCGACTTGCGCGCTGACGGTTCTGTAAAATGTATTTTATGTAATACTTGCTGGTGCACGCAGCTTCGGCCGCGTGGAGTTTGAAAAGGTAGCTTATGTCCTTGCAAGAATTAGATAAATAACAAATAAGTAGTGTTTATCCTTACGCCCCACCATGGTTCAGTCCTTGACGTGGCGGTGGGGCTCAGTAGCCTAAGGTGTGCCCAGCACATTGGGCGAATGAATGTAATTGAGCCGAGGGGCCTCTTTGTACCCCTCTTATAGAGGGGACAAAAGAGCAGGGGGGGTGTCCCGACGTTGGGATGGGTTGTTCTATAGTGCGGGACAACCCCTCTGTGGAGGTGTCGTCGTTCCCCTGAGGGGCTGACTAGCCGTCGAAGTGCTCTGTTTGCTCATTAGATCCGGGGCAGCTTTCGGGCGCAGCGAGTCCCACATACCCGCCAGGGGAGACCCACTCCCTAGCGGGATGCCTCAGAGCATTTCCCAGCGTTAAAGGAAAAAATCCTTACTGATATTAAAAATGCAAACGTGTTGTAACACATCTATACAATATTGAAAGACTCGTTGCGTTCGGCCAGTAGTACATCCTACTACTACTTGTTATACTAATACTTACTACAATACTTGTTATACTACTATACTTGTTATACTAATATAATAAACGCGAAAATTTGTAACAAATTATGGATATGTATGGATTTATGTGGTGTGTATTCAATAACATCTATACATCAGAATAACATATGGACTATATTTATGAAATTGGCAAATACGCATGTAAAACCGTGGGTGCTCCTAGTATTATATAATATTTTGTGCATTTAAGTTTTAACAATAATAACGCCGCTTTTCACATTTCAATTGACGTAATCATGAATTACTAATATGAATAAGGCAATTATAATTTAAAAAGGCAGTAATTCCCGAAAGAACTTTGATTTTTTCGGGATAAAATGTAGCCATTTTATCCCGAAAAAATCAAAGTATGTTATATTCTGGTATATAAGATACAACAAGTTTCATCAAAATCCGTTCAGCAGTTTTGTCGTGACTGAGCAAAAAATATCCAAACTTTCGCATTTTTAATATTAGTAAGTAAAACAAAATTAAAAAAAAAACATGTTTTTTCCTTCACTGTGAATTCTTGACTTTCATGATTCTATATCAATGGAAAGTGCCTTATAGATTTTGGTTTGACGGACAGACAGATAGCTTACGTCCTTCATGCATAAATGCAAACTTACAAACATTATCTCTAAATTATTTTAGAAAATTAATATATACTGGGCCGGTGAATACGCCGAAGAAATGCTCTATGAGCCAATACGGTTCTAGAAAGTTCAGGAAGTTGGAGGAACAATCGACCCTAAACTGGAAGGCATATCTCTGTGCAATGATTGTTCCTTGTTAGTTGTAGCGTGGATTCTATGTTTTTGGGTTTATCGAAACAGATTGATGCCTCTAGGATGTGGTCTGATAATATTGATGATGATGATACATACACGTGACTGCGTGTGTTAACCGTATGTATAGTATGAGTGCACACACGTTTAAACATTTAATATATATTCTTGGTCGCTAGTGTAAGATTTAATTTCCTTTCAATGGTTCGATGAGTATACATTTGTTTTTCTTTGTTTCAGTGGTGATTCGGAATATATAACAACCAACTACAATATGAGGAACAATGACAAGTGAGTGTTTAAAATATTTATTCTACTATTATTATTATTATAAACGCGAAATCAGAATAATAATATATAGATTATAATTTATCCCTGTACTGGGAATGGGAAGTACGCAGGTGAAACCGCGTCCGCTGGTAGGGAGAAATACATTTAAAAATTCTAAGTAAGTTTTTTAATGCTTGCGTAAATTTCATTGTATTACTTTTTACTTTCCCGACGTTTTGCAGCAATCATATTCCCGTGAACATAGTTGCTGCTAAGGAATTTCACTTTTATTAAATTTTAATGGAAATTTATTTTATTACACGTACATATTTGTTTGACTTCACATAACTTTATCTTGCCATCATAACCTACTCTTTACAGAAAACGTGAAAACATATTTACTGTTTGTTTTTCATTTTGATTTCGGAATGGGCTTTTCGACCATTTCCATTTCATTGATTTTCAATTTATTTGCTGTATGAAATTATAATTTCAAAATAATTATTGGTTCACGACCAAGTATTTCAGTAAAATAAATTGATTGTATTTCGGCAATCTAAAAAGCTTGCGTTTTTAATAAAATATTAGAAAAAGTGTTGATGGTAATCACGATAGTCTTGACAATATCTACATCAATTTTCATAAATTTATAAACGTTATAATAACATGTTAAAGTATACTTAGTAAATTTCACATTAATACAATATAGAGTAGAAAAGAAAATATAAAAATATATCAAGATAGGAAAAACCGAGAATTATTTAATGGAAGATAAATTATGAAAGTTGAATTTCTGACTTTTTCACTTCTTCAACTCTCAATAGAATGTTTTCAAACTTTTGTTTGAAGCGCGGTGTGAAGTTGAAGGATTATGAAAGACTTTTATTTATTTAAGTATGCATGGAATCGATTCTTTCTTTTAGAGTAGCGTAGTGTAATCGCGAATCCTTATATTAAAATACAGTAATTTCTTGATTTAAATTAATAGACACACATGACTTTATATTCCTTCTAATTCATGTGAGCTGTTAAACAAAGTTAATTTTATAATGCTTTGTCGTTGTACAGATTTGATGATGACCATTTGATCCTTCAAGATTCATTCATATCGATTGATAATATAAAAGAAATCTTTTACTGCACCATTCCTAAAAAAACACGCTGGTATAAAAACAACCGAGACTCAAAGTAAAAAACAAACAATAAATAAATAAATAAAACAATAAATTTATAACTTAGATAAGGAATTGGAACAAATGCTTTTTAATTTTTAACTTACTAATGAAACATAATATTTCATATAAAATGATATTTATATTATATGGATAAAATATATAATAATTCGCGAAATCCTTAAGAAAATTAGCGCTCACAAATCAATGATATCAGGAATTTTGTATTATTCAGCAAATATTTAAATCTATACTTATCTAAATAGTTAGGGAACAATAGGTGGAAGACATTGGTATGGTGGTCCATGGTATATGGACATGTGGTAAGATAATTCCTGGCACAATATAATAAATATAACAAAGATAAGTTATGTCGGTCGGTCACCCGTTAACCAGGTGGGAAGACGATATCTGTGCGGTGGCTGGTGGCAGGTCAGTATTGGGTGCGAGTCGCAAACGATCGGCCGTCTTGGCTACAATATAATATTTGTGTATTATATATTATGGTATTGGCGTTCATTGAAGATGCCTATGTTCAGCAGTGGACGGATAAAGGCTGATGATGATGATGATTATATCAAAATGCCGAAGCATTTATGTAATTACCACAGAAATAAGAAAATTTCAAAAAAGAATAACATAATATTTTTTATTGTAATAAAGATTTTTTTTCTATTTCAAAGGACATTGTAGTATACAGTTACACAACACAAAAAAGGATATTTAAATCCTTTGCGAGAGACTAGGGTCAACTGAGGAAGGAGTTGTTTTGTGGTGCGGGACTACCCCTCTATGGAGGTTGCGTCGTCAGTCCCTTGGGGGACTGACTGGCCGTCGAGGTGCCCTGTTCGCTCAACAGATCCGGAGGCACCTCAACAAAGGCGGCATTGGTGGCATTCACCGGGTTTTATTTTAGTGGGTAGAGCTGCGTCCACCTTACTACCTTTTCGGCGCAGCGAGTCCCACATACCCGCGTGGGGAGACCCACTCTCCCGCGGGATACTTCAGAGCATTTCCCGGCGTTAAAGAAAAAAAAAGGTTGGGGACCATTGAGGTTTCATATTCTCACATTTTTCGTTTAAGTAAAGACGATTACATTAATTTTATATTCAATACACATACAGTTTTTATAGCACCTATATGTACTTTTTAAGTGATTCTTACTTAGCGATAATTTTATTTTACGTACGTGATATTTTCGTATTTGTTTTATCTTAACAAAATAGCCTTGCAAACATATAATATATATTGAAGAGAAGAGAAGAAGAGATAGGGTGGATTATTCGGACTTTCTGGCACCGGGATTTTCGGTTCCTTAGTATTTTAAGCTTCATTTACTGGCGAGATACCCTGATTACACGAATTGATATGGCCTACATGGATCTTATTTCTATTCGCCTATATCTACCAGTACACAAATTATATCAGCCTGGTTTGACGACCAACTTTTTTATATTTCGCACACATTTTACCTTTACTTTTGTCTTTTGACTCTCTCTAACCGATTTTGACTGCAAATAGAATACTTACCCTTAAATGACTTTCTCTAACCGATTTTGATTGCAGATACTCTTAAATAAAGATTTCGGCACGACATAAAAGTATTGTAAAAACTGCTTTAGGTACGTTCTTATTTTTACTGCTTAATTATCTAACTATAAAACTTTATTGGACGTTTAAATATAATTAAAGTTTTAATAACAACAATAAAATTCAATGCTCTATTTTCCGTGATAGTAATTATTACTCAATAGATAATATTTATAACAAGTTTAAGCTATTTTGAATGATAATGTATTTTATGTTTTGAGGATATCATAATCAAAATGCTTTTTTTTAATTCAAAATAGTACCGTATTTTTTTGAACGTCAATAGAATCTATGACCAGTTCCAAGGTAAGCCCACTGAGAAGAACCGAAGAAACAAACTCAGTGGAACTAATATTTTCAAATAATATGTATTCTATAACAAATTTAATACATCTAAAAGAATATTGAATATTGTGAGGTTGTGGTAATTAAACTTAATTATATAAGAAAATTATTTTAACTAAAGTGGCATTTGCGTCAATGCTACAAAAATGCTATTAAGATGTTCATATTTTATTTATATAAAAAAAGATTCCGACGAATTGACAACCTCCGCTTTTTTTTGAAGTCGCTTAAAACATAAACTATTTTTAGTTGCGTTCCATAATACTAACAATATCGGTATTTTGCGCACTTTATTTTTTTTGGGATCTTTATTATGTATATAGGTACACCTGGGGATCACGTAATAAATGATCAGCGACGCTCATAGACCCCTGGACTCTTAGGAATGCTCTATAATCTGTACTCTTGCCTAGAATTCGTTAGGATCTGTTCATAGAATATTCCAACTTTTTGCCAGAAGATTTCCTGTATGTATACCTAAGTGTTTGGGAATCATCATCATTAGCTAATGCTAGGCAGATGGCAGATATAGTATAGATAATTCTACTGACAAACAACTATCCTTACACGAGTAATATTAAACTCTAAGCTAGTGTAGATAATATGTAGGTACTGTAACAATATTACAAGTGTACCTCTCTATTCTATGCATACAAATACAAAATATAACACATTGTTTATCTTATACATTTCTTAGGACGAGATGATAAAAATTCGCCATTTTATTGTATCATATTTTTTATAATATACATTTTATTTCGTATTTTGCGTTTTTATTAACAAATCGACCAATAAAAAATTGATGATAATAAGTATTAATCTATACTAATATTATAAAGCTGAAGAGTTTGTTTGTTTGTTTGTACGCGCTAATCTCAGGAACTACTGGTCCGATTTGAAAAATTCTCTCAGTGTTAGACAGCCCATTTATCGAGGAAGGCTATAGACTATATAACATCACGCTGTGACATATAGGAGTTGAGTAACGCGGGCGAAGCTGCAGGCAACAGCTAGTAATAATATAAAACACATTTTTACTCAAAGTAGCGTGCAATATTATTCTTATAATTTTCTTTTAAATTCTTGTACCGCGACGTTTTGAGGGTCATCGATCTGATGAGTATCAGAAGTTGTCCTTTTAGTGTACTAAATGTGTTTCATAATTTTGATTCCATGACATAATAATTAATAATACCTACTTAATAGCTATTACCCGCAGCTTCGCTGGCGTTAACTTCGATTACATCCGTATCTGGATTGATGATAATTATTAATTATTAGTATATACTATACTACTACTATACATATAATAATAAGTGAGCACCGTAGGTATATACTTTCATATTAATTTAGTGAAAAGCTGTTAATTTCAAATTACAAACAGATTCTTCAATTTTATTTATTAAATATGTATATAATTTAATAAAGAAGATTAGTTGAACCTGGCAGATGTTGCGTGATCAAAATATAAACGAAATTATTTATATTTTAATATTTTTTATGATTCGCAGCATAGACGAATAACGAGTTCTATGAAAGAGGATTTATTTAAAACACTTCCACAAAACATACATATCAACTTTCTAATCATCAGTCAAACGCGCTGGGTACCTTCATTTTTATGTCAATGTAAATGAAAACTTTCTTTTGAAACAAATGTCTTTTTACGTGTTGTTTGCCAAACATCCTTTTTCCATTCATGATAAGTAAAAGATAATTCAAAAACCGGTAATATTAAGTGGATTGAGACCGAGAATGGCATACGAGGATACAAAGTTAAATACATGTGACACAAAACCGGTAAACTCAAGTGTACATTTAAACAGAAAATTCTTATCACGAAAATATTATTGCGGATTTTTTTGTAGAAATCGTTAATGCGATATAAAATAAACGTAATCATCATCATTATTCGGATAAAGGCCTTTTTCAATAGGTGTAAGGAGGTGTTGCTGATTTCAAGTCTGCAGTTGTAGAAAAGCATAAGTGACAACTCTGAAATTATCACTAGATAAAATATAATCTCGTTTTGTTGAAGAATCCTTCTTTTTTTTTTTGTTCGTTAATTTATTACTATATTATTTTACGAATTTGCTCATTTGAGTCGGAGTTTTTTTTTTCCGATTTTTCGAAAGGACGGCAATACGGCCCATCATCTGGTGTAGGTGTCTTTGAATGTCACTGATCACCCGACTCTCCGTTTGCCCCCACTTCTACAAAATAATCTGGTACGTTTACATAAGGCGCTACCTGTACAATATTACATTTTCATTACCTCATGTCGCATCACAATTTGATCACAATCGCAAATCTTGCCAAAGAACCCGTATACATAGTGATGTACTCTCGACCATCAAGTTCCTCTATATTTACTCTATCAAGATATCTTGGTAAATGTAATAAGTGTATCTTAGATATTAATTTAATAATAGCTGAAGAGTTTGTGTGTCCGATCGCGCTAATCTTCGAAATTACCCGTAGGATTTTTTTCATGACTTCTCCATATCATTTAATAAAAGCCAGTGCCTACAGCCGAACTGGGTCGGCACGATCGGGGTGAGGCCTCTTGCTCACATAATATGTTAAATATTAAAATTTTCTATGAAGGAAATAAGTTGACTGTACGAATAATTAATTAATATAGCCTGCTTTTTTACGTGTCAATCAAAAACGCTTAAATATTATATATTTTTTCCTCAATAAGTCCGTTCTAAACTCTTTATTAACGCGCTTTTATAAACTTGCCCTGTATGTATGTCTGTATGTAACTAATCTTAAGAATCTTTGACCATAATTTTCACCAATTTCTAGAAGTTGATTAATTTCAAACTTTGCACACTTTTAAGGACCGATGACAATAAAATAATTTAGTAAGTTTGTTTCAATATCCTGATCAGGATAATCATCCAAGGAAGACATAAGGTGCGTAACTTACCATGTAGGTAAGTAGTAAGTTACGCGCCTTATGTGTGGTTTTTAGTCTCTCACTCATTCTAGAGTTTTCCCTTGTTATTTAATTAATATAATATTACTTAAATAATATTGCCGTAGTGAGTACTTTAAAAAATAAATCGTTACCTACTAAAAAGTAAAATATAAATTATAGTTAATAAAAAACAATAGTTAGTTAATAAATAGTTAGTTATATATAAAAATAGTTAGTTAGTTAGTTAATAAAAAAAAATCACGCTTAATAGCAAACCGAACTAAGAATTTGAAAATAATTTTAATACAAGAAGTAAATGGATTATCAAAAAAAATGTATTACTTCTTGTAAAAAATTAAATTGTACATAGCCAAGAAATCCGAGGTATCAATTGACACAAAAACCGTGAAATCTGTTACAAAAATAGTAACAAAAAACGGTATATTTTTATTGAATCGTAAAATTGTCAAAAGAAATTTATTTAATCGCTCTTATCTGCTTATAAATAACCCATTTCTCACAAAACCCGTTATAATATGCGAACGTGGCTTTTATTATTGTTAATTTATTTCAGTTACATTTTTAGGGTTCCATATCTCAAAATGACAAAACGAAACGCTTACAGGATCACTCTCCTCCGTCCCTTTTGTCCGTCTCTCTGTCAAACCAAAACCTATATATAGGCTGCTCCGATTGACATAGAATCATAAAATTTGATAAGAAGCTAGATCTCACAACAAAAGTAAAAAAAAAAAACATGAAAACCATTAATTTGTAACAATATATAACAATATAACATAAAAAAACGTTTTTGGAACCCTCAGCGCGCAAGTCAGACTTGTGCCTCTGGTTTTTTTTTCTAAAAGGCTCATTGTTTTCGGACACAACAATATCCTTCCCACTAGTCCTAATTTGGAATCGACTTGAGCTTTAGATCTCTGAGTTTGCCTATGCTACAGGTTTGTACTAGGAAATATGCGCAGTTATATATTATTGTTTTGAGTGAGGTGTGGCATTTTTTTTCCAATTAAAATTCTATTAAATAAATTGTAGTTAAAAAAAAACTAAAAAACACGCATTAATAGCAAACCCAACAAAAAATTTGAAAATAATTTTTAATGGATGAATTATATGGTTATATTAACAAAATTACTTATTGTAAAAAGCGTGGTGCTTGTAACTAAGTTTTTATATTAACTTCACTTTTAAGAAATAGATACCGATGAAATATTTTTAATAATGAATATTGAGCACCTCACGCTTTTTTACAATAAGTAATTTTGTTAACCCAAATACAAACAAACATAATACAGGTGAAACTAATAAAAGCGTGTTAAAAACCATAGAAAAGATTCATACAGACGAACATAATCCTTCATTTTGTAAGTCGGTAAAAATAAGGCACTTTTCATATTTGTAACTTCTATATGTTATATAAGTACATACATATAAAATATCTTCCACGTTTTGACACCTTCAAGACAAAAAGTTAAACAATTAATGTGTGCGCTGAACCAAAGCAAATTATATAATAAATTGGCGATTGTCCGCCATTCAAATATAGAACGTTATAATAGTACGGGGAACACCCGTATATTATTTTTATAACATCTATAAATTGCACATTTGTTAACTTGAATTTGACATCAAGCTGTTGATGATTTTGGACTACTATCCAAATATGTAAACATAAAACTATGTTTACAAAGATTGATTTTTACATATCATAGAAGTTTTGTCTAATTGTTTACACATAACCAGTGTGACCAAAGGGTCAGGTAAGTTCGGTGACCACGAAGACAATGAACTTGGGTTAGACCGGTCTGGATAAAAATATGTTAGCCATACGAGTTGCTAACGGAAGGGGTGTACACTGTACACTGTCCACGATAATATTGCCAAGGATTGTCAAATCTTGAAGATCATTAATATGATTATTACTAACATAGTTTAAGTAGTGTGTATTACTAACGTAAAGTATAGATCTTTGGTCTGAAATAAAGTTTTTTTTTTATTATTTTTTATTATAAAAAATATTTTCTAAGTTTATGAAAGTCGTATTAATTTTACTATTAATGAAATATTTTTAATTACTATTAATAAATCATTTAGATATTTTTAACATCTTCAAATGTATAGAATACAAAAAGCTATATTTTACCATCCATCGGTAAATGGTAAACATAAATTATCAATGCAATATAAATGTTAATTATAATATTATAAAACCTGTATTCAGTAATAATAAGCTGGTTCGAATTACGAGTTTTAAAAGCTTTTCGGTGATATTATGTACTGCGTCCAACGACTGTGGCTCAGTGGTTAGCGCGTTGGCGCTCAATCCGGAGGTAGCGGGTTCGAATCCCGCCAGGAAACAAAAAGTTTTCTATGTTCCTTAATCATGGATTTATCTAATCTCTAATATATAAAATTTCCATGTCACAATGTTAGTTACCGTACTCCTCCGAAACGGCTTTACCGATTTTTACCAAATTTTATATGCGTATTCAGTAGGTCTGAGAATCGGCTACTATCTATTTTTCATACCCCTAAGTGATAAGGGTGGTCAACCCCTCAAATTATAAAAGTTAACGTGGGCGAAGCTGCGGGCAAAAGCTAGTATTATATAATATCTTAAATATATGTATAGTATAACGTTGCTGTATGTCTCTACGATGTGTCTAAGTATCCCATACGCCTATTCCTGACTGAACAAAATCCATATCATATTATAATATAATAAATAAATAATAATCTTCATTCTTAATTAAATTTAAACAGCAACAGCAACAATCTACAGCTTCATAACAAAGTTTGTAGAGTAGTTCTGTTAGATGGAGTTTTAATTGATCGAAATAACTTTTTCCGTAATATTTTCCAGGGAAGAAAATTTACGCAATAATAAAAATTGCATTTAATTTGATTCAGGCTAGACATTTTTTATCAGTTTTTTTATATATTTGCATTTTGTTGAGAGCTGTAAATGATATTTGTCTATCATTGTTTAAGTTTTGATTGGGATTTTCCTAATAGCCAAATCATATATTTTGTAGATATTAAATTAATAGACCAATTACATGTTTTTCCCAAGTTATAATTTATTTTGTTATTGATTTTTTTTGTTTTGTTTGTTTTGATTGATGTTATTGATTGATTATATTATTATTGATATTGTAATTGTAAATTAACTTTATCTACTGAATTATTTTACGTTAAATACATAAGGAAATTTCTCTCCTTTTATATATAGTATACAAAGTATACAAAGTAAGTATATATAGTATACAAAGTAAATATAATATATCTGAAAATCTCTATCATTTTAACCTGACCAATTTTCAACTACATACCAGTATTTCATTCGTGCATCATGTATAATTAAAGATTTATTCAATTTGAATGTTTTAGCTACCTATTGCATAAAAAAATCCCGTGAAATCTATCGATTAATGATACCTAATGGGGCATCACTAACTCTATTAGAATTACTCACGAATACTAGTTTCTTGTTGGTCTTGTTATTTTATTCAAGACTTCGGGTTTTCTGGGATAGCGAAAATACTTCATCATGGGATCTAAAAAAAAATAGGAAATAACATATTTGGTTGATGTGATTCTTTTGATCTTTTGAACCTATGGGTTCTTTTAACAACTAAACTAATACTTAAGCTTAGGTACTACTAGAATACAGTTTAGTTCTAATAATAAATCTTCTTATAATTGAAATTATCTCTAAATTAAAAACTGAAGGTAGTATAAATATAGTTCAAATATTTACTTAGGATCTATATATCTAATGTGGAATGGATTAAAGGGAAATTTGTAAGTGGCAACAAATAATAAAAAAGTTTCCTAAAAAGGCAGGCTTTCTTTTAGCTATACCTATGCTCTATATAACGGGCGCATTTTTTATTAGTTCCTTGTAAGAAAAATAATCCCCGAAAACTACAGAATTCTACATGTAGACGCAGCTGCTTAGTTAAAAAGTCCTAGAACAACGTGTGATATTTAAAAGAACCATCAGTGCTGCCACGTTAAACATGTCGTTAAAATGGTAATCGATTTCAACAATAAGTAATTTCCGATTACGTTCTATTGTTTTATTTTCACACTGCTGTTAAATACACATTATCCAGTGTAATATATAATAGGATTTATGGTGATGATAAACTGGTGGGAGGGATGCGCTGTGCCGCCCCCGTCTGGGACCATCATCGTGCATATTTCAACCATCATGCACGGGTATGATAAAGTTATAGATTTTGTACGAGGCCCTAGCAAAAGGTATATTGTAATATTCAATTATCTATGACTCTCGGAACCTGTCATACAAAATGTCGGAAAAATAAACAAACATACAAGATTTTGTTGATATCATCAAAAGTGCTTATTCAACGAAATTGGTCTACAAGAACAAATTGAAAATTATTATTTTCAACTTAACACATCTAAAGAAGACCTCTGAAATGCAAAACCCTCTAAGTTTACACGAAAATTGCGTCGCAGAAAATCAGGTTAAGAAAGCAAATTGGAGTTTCAAAGCAAATTTCCTGTTCAAAGAGTTATTCTTTTCATTTTTTATATCAAAAGACTTTTTATCCATTAAAGGTGTCAACAATTTGTTTGACGACCGGCTGGTCACGTGATCAGGCTACTGGACACTTTACGAGCGGTCGCGGGTTCGAATCCCGCCAGGTGCAGATAATTTGTATGATGAATATAGATATCTGCACCGGGTCATGGACGTGTGTATATATTATTATGTATCAATAAATACATTTCTTCATCGGGATCGGCCATCTTGGCGTTCATTGAGGGAGGCCTATGTTCAGCAGTACGCCACGTTAACGTAGCCTCGTCGTAAATTCGTAAAAACTTGTATACGGGTACTAGAAACGGAAATAAATTTAAGAAATGTATCATCGTCATCATCATCATCATCAGCCTCTATCCGTCCACTGCTGAACATATTCTTCCCGTGTTGGTCGGACATTAACCAGGCGGAAAGACGATTTCCGTACAGTGGCTGGTCCGTGGTGGATGCGAGTGGCGAGGGATCGGTCATCTTGGCGTTCATTGTGGGAGGCCTATCATATGTAGTTTATCTCATCTTAATAGGCGTATTTCAAAGTAGGAATAATCAAAACAGGCTGAGAGAAGAATAAATGATATTATGATCTCATCAATACCATCATTGTACATCCTCTTTGGTCCACTGCTGTACATAGGTCTCGTTCAAAAATGCCAAGACGTCGATCCGTCACCACTCGCAACCAACTATATAAGACCGTAGTCGATTTTTGTTTGTTTATAAACTATTTAAGCATTTTTTTCATGATATTTATTTCGTTGAGGCATGTATTTATGACATCCCTCACCTCCAGAGAAGAGTGCCGAAGGTGTGGCACACCGTTGTGACCCGGTGCGGACGTCCACTGCGTTCGCCGGGACACCTTTACGACAAGAACAACGCTGGTGTTTATTGGGTAGAGTCTGCGTCCACCTTACCATCTTCTCGGACGCAGAGTCCCACATAACCCCCGGACCCGGTGGTATGCCTAAACGCATTCCCCAGCGATACCAAAAAAAATGTATTTATTAGGTATCGGTCGTCTTGGCGTTATTTGAGCTAGGCCTATGTTCAGCAGTGTGATAGGGTCTGATAATGATGATGTATTTATAATTTTATTGCAACAATATCCGTGTTCAACGTTCCCATAAACCCAACCGATTAAACACTAATACCGGTTTATACTATCACTGAACTTTAACGATGAAATTAGTCACAAAAGAGCCTATTTCC
Organism: Helleia helle; assembly: GCA_963853865.1. Taxonomy (NCBI): domain Eukaryota; kingdom Metazoa; phylum Arthropoda; class Insecta; order Lepidoptera; family Lycaenidae; genus Helleia; species Helleia helle. The sequence goes on from OY971420.1 coordinate 18,740,000, forward strand.
ATAAGGATTTGCATGAAGACATACTCGATCATTCTCTCGACGAAAAACAAAATTTTAAAAACAGAATTCATTATAAATTAAAAAATAAAAATATTCCGGGATGTCATGGCTCTAAAACTGATAAAAATACATATATATATATATATATATATATATATATATATATATATACATAGTGAAATTCCTCATATTCCCGTTTGTCCGGGCAGTAGTGATTTGATATTCAATAGATAATTACTTTTCTTTTTTTCCTTTTCTTTTTTTACTTAACTCTTCTTTTTACCAGTGTATAGCCGTTGTTCTTATGCTTAACCTTTGCGTCTCTACTTTGTTCTAAAAACAAAGACTGTAATGGCAATTTATTCTGCCACCGCGTATAATCTATTGACGTATTCTAATGGTGCTGTCACACTGCTGTTTTTTTCATTAGCATATCATTAGTATAGGCATTTTTTTTCTTAGTACATAAACTAGTATATCTGGAACGAGCCCATAGGCAACTCATTTATGTGTTGCCTATCCTGAGACATAAGACGTTAAGTCTCGGTGCCAGTAATTACACTGCCTGTCTTGCCCTTCTCTCCGAAACACAGCAAAGCTGTTTCACGGAAGAAACAAGCAAGATGGTGGTACCCATGCAGCCACAGCAGGTGCACGGCACAGCGCTTCCCTCCCACCGGTAAAATTATGTCTGTCTGACTGAACTCCAAACGGCTGGACCAACTTGATGAAATTTTTGTGTTTGTAAGCGACTAGAAGAATACGCTCGTTGAAGTGGCAGTGGGCTGGTCACACGCTCACGAGAACTGGATGACCGTTAGGCCAATGAAGTTCAAGAGTGGAGGCCACGTTTAGGTAGACGAAGTGTTGGTAGGCCATTGACCAGGTGAGAAGACGATCACCGTGCGTCAAGTCACTCGGGTTATAGTTTACATTGATTACACAAATAATAGCTTATTTTAAATAAATCTTCTTCCACCAGGCCATCATATTGGGAGCAGCGGTCGAAGTTGGAGAAACGTCTATTCATTGCGGTTGGGGTATTGACGGTGTTAGCCGTAGCCTTCTTCGCAGCCTTCGTCGCTACGACTTTGCTCAAGTCATCGGTAGATGTTAACGGTGAGTTCTTTAATTTTTTTTCAATGACTATGCGAAGGATTTCGTCTCTAGCTCTGAAACTACACCAGTCATACGATCTATGACTGGAAGGCCACGAGACTGATGTTGCCATGTACTTTCAGAGCTTAATATAACCAAAAAGTTTGACAAATTATACATTTTGTATACTGACCACTTTTCGGAAATTATATCAACAAATATTCAACTGTTGTTGTTAAGATTGGTATAAATCATGCATATATTTCTTCAATGCTTAGTTGAGGTCCTACAAATGTCCTCAGCATTTGTAGAGGAAAACCTTTATAAAAATTTCAAGACCTTTAAGCAAACAGCGTTTCTCCTGTGTGATCATCAAACAAAAAAAAATCGGTTGTCTGTAAAGTCGGTTTTACTGACGATAGTTGAACGTGACAACGTCAAAAGAAAATGGAACGCCTCAGAGCAAAGTAACGCCGCACGAGTCATGTTTTTTTCGTTCTTGCAGCCGGCTCCATCGAATTATAAGACGTCACGTCAAAAAACTAAAAAATAAATGACGAATAGATAAAAAGTATGCATTCCTTGAATTTGCATATATTTTTAATTAAATTTCGGATAAACTATTCAAATGGATTTTTTATGGGTAGATAATTTTAAAGCGTGTATGTTTGCATTGTACAGTTGTACAATTCATCAACAGAATACAAAGAGGGAGAAACGCTAGAATAATTCATCATTGTGTATGTATCTGTGACGAACAGACAGACGCGTACAAAGAAATAGCATCAAACAATAATGGTACTATTTGTATTCAATAAAAAGTTGAAGTTCATCGAGTTAGGCCTCAGTGGCCTTCTTTAATTCTGACGTATAAGAACAAAATTTGTTGTTATACGTCAAAATAACAACAAATATTGTTAAAATCTTAGAATAATTACACTTTATAAGGTCAGTCTTCATACAAGCGCGCTGTCAAAAATGAAGCACTAAATTGATTCAATGTTGCCAGTAGTGGTGAAGTTTTCCCGAAAACGGGAAATGATTAGGCCGCTGATAACAATTTGCTATAGCAATAATATTTAATACATAAATAGCTAGGTGGGCATATCTATTTATGTATTAATTTATAACATCTTTACTTAACCATGTATACACAAGCTATATTATAATTTATTATGTATAATTGTTATATTACAAGAATGTTTATTTATATGAAACGAAGAAAATATAACAGTAGGTAATTAGTAAAACATACATTTTTATGATTATTTTTTATTGGCATGAAACACCGTTGTAATGTAAAGTTGTTATACATATTACTCTTTAAACTTGTAACTTGTAATATAAACGCGAAAGTTTATATGTATGGAAGTATGAATATTTGTTAGTGTTTTAATGTTTGTATTTGATATCGTTAAATCACACAAACACATTAATTCGAGAACGTGTCACGTACCTACGTAAATATCAGTAGCAACTGTTTTAAATTTATTCAGTGGGGGAAAATAATCTGTAAAAATATTTTCACAATCGGGCAATACTGAGCATTGAAAAAAATTGTATTTATTTAAACCTAATTAATTACAAGATACTACGAAATATTGAAAGATTTCCAGTGAAAAGTGATGTTATTACATTTATTTTGTATTATTCAGATTTTTTTTTTCTTTTACGCCGGGAAATGCTCTGAGGCATCCCGCCTGGGGAGTGGGTCTCCCCAGGTGGGTATGTGGGACTCGCTGCGCCCGAAAGATGTTAAATGGACGCAGCTCTACCCACTAAAACCCGGCGAGTGCCACTAATGCCGCCTTGGTGAGGTGCCCCGGATCTTTTAAGCTAACAGGGCACCTCGACGGCTAGTCAGTCCCGCAAGGGACCGACGCCACCTCCACAGAGGGGTTGCCCCGCACCACAGAACAACCCCTCCCAACGTCGGGACAGTACAATGGGGTGAGGTTCCCATCCTCACCCCTTGCCCCCTGCTCTTTTGTCCCCTCTTCTTATAAGAGGGGTACAAAGAGCCCCCTCGGCTCAATTAGCTTCGCCTAAGGTGCTGGGCTCACCCTAGGCTACTGAGCCCCACCGCCACGACAAGGCTTGAACCGTGGTGGGGTTGTATTATTCAGATGTATTGTCATACAATTTAACTGCACAAATCGTCATAATTATTTATGTTACGGAGACACGTTTGGCGCGGTTTGACATAGAATACTGCGGAACTTCCCGGCGCTTGGTGCAAAAATGGCTCCATGTGAGTTGCTTAAAAATGGCCGCGCGGACTAGGTTTCTATAGTGTAATTATTCTAAGGTTAAAATATATTTTGGAAAAAAGTAGGCCACCACGGGGCTGTGGTAGATAGAAAACATCAATATTAATTAATATTAATTATGTTTTGTAAAACATACAAACATCCGATGTGAAAACCTCCTCCTTTTTAGAAGTCGATTAAAAAGTCTATAATCAGTGCCTATAATAAAATATGATATAGAATTAGCAACAGCATCAAGAAAGAAGTTATAACATTAAAACAGAATCTATCAAACCAACCTTTTTCACTTTTGGTGAAGCTCCCATCCTCGCCCCTTGTCCCCTTGTCTTATTAAAAGAGGGGTACAAAGAGCAGCTCCCTCGGCTCAATTTGCTTCGCCCAAGGTGGTCTGGGTCCAATTTAGGCTACTGAGCCGCTCCGCCACCATTGAACCATGGTGGGGTTTATGAAAAAAGCCTGAGGTAGAGTATTGCACTTATAAGCACCGTCATATGCACGATAAAAAAATATTTGCGAACATACAAAATACTCAATAACAATATACATATGAATGGGATAAGGAAAAACACAATAACATGAGTAAGATCGAGGTAAAAGACGTTCTGGACAATGGATGCCCTTTCGCCATGGTCAATACAAATACTAAAATGTAAAAAATATGTCTAGAGGTGAGATACAATGGATAAGAATATATATAATAATAATTATTATTTCTTTAACGCCGGGAAATGCTCTGAGGCATGTGGGACTCGCTGCGCTCGAAAGATTGTAAGTGGACGCAGCTCTACCCTCTAAAACCCGGCGAATGCCACCAGTGCCGCCTGTGGTATTAAGGTGCCCCGGATCTGTTAAGCTAACAGGACACCTCGACGGCTAGTCAGTCCCACAAGGGACCGACGCCACCTCCGCAGAGGGGTTGTCCCGCACCAAAGAACAACCCCTCCCAACGTCGGAACAGTACAATGGGGTCTCGCCTCTTGCGTTTTTTAATGGCAATTTGCTATGAAAAAACGATCCAAAATAGCAGTTAGCAAAATAGATGTAACAGGACCTATTTTTGATTTTATATATATGAGTGGTTTTAACTTTTAATATAATAAGATCTGATTACAGGATGGGTCTCGTAATCCGGAATGTTTCTATGCATATTGAAGCCCGTGCAACTTTTTGCCTAATTTTTATAATTGCGAAAATAAGTATATAATATTGTATCAGATAGTAAACAAAGACATATGAGATGCGCATTTTGAAACAATGTCATGGGAAATCACTTTCCTATTGAAAGCTGTGTGTATTGAAGACTAGTGAATCATTAAATTATGGTGCATTGTAGTGGTAATGATCTAGTTGCATGTGCCACGAAGATGGAACCACATGATGGTTTAGGTTGGATGCGTGCAACTTGAATGTCTGTCTATTTTAACGAAAAAATGTAGTGTCTAATAAAGATCCCAGTTCTTTTTACCTGACTGCGCCAAAAAGAGGGTTATGTTTTTCGAGAGTAAGTATGTATGTATAATTGTTTGATTTTAGTTTCAGAGGTGTCTTTAGATTCGTAGTTATTTAATGTGATAGTGTCACTGGGTATTTCAAAACATATAAAAAATGGCGGATTTTAGCTACAAATTCATTTGCAGTCGGGTTTTTTGTTTTTTAATAAAGTGCTTTTTAATAGTATACGGTCTACTCGTTTTGGAATTGGTGGTATATTCAGTTGATTTTTTAAGCACTACAACATAATATAAAGTAATAATTTAATTTTTACTCGCCTGGCCTTCGTCGTGTATCCTTCTGCCTATTTATCTGAAATAATATTAAACTTATACAATAGACTATTAAAATTTTGATGGATCCCATCCATCCTCCCATACATATTCTCCCATCCATCAATGTGTTGTTTTGTTAAGTTATGAGTTTTAAGAGATTAAAACGATAAGTACATGCAAGATCTATAAATGGACATTTTTTAACAATCACTATTCACTTATTTTTTTCTTTAACGCCGGGAAATGCTTTGAGACATCCCGCGGGGGAGTGGGTCTCCCCACGCGGGTATGTGGGACTCGCTGCGCCCGACAGCTGGTAAATGGACGCAGCTCTACACACTAAAACCCAGCGAGTGCCACCAATGCCGCTTTTGGTGCGGTGCCCCGGATCTGGAAAACAAACAGGACACCTCGACGGCTAGTCAGTCCCGCAAGGGACCGACGCCACCTCCACAGAGGGGTTGTCACGCACCACAGAACAACCCCTCCCAACGTCGGGACAGTACAATGGGGTGAGGTTCCCATCCTCACCCCTTGCCCACTGCTCTTCTGTCTCCTCTTCTTATAAGAGGGGTACAAAGAGCCCCCTCGGCCCAATTAGCTTCGCTCAAGGTGCACCGCTCACCATAGGTTACTGAGCCCCACCGCCACGTCATGGCCTGAACTATGGTGGGGAACAATCACTATTCACTACGTCAACCTCGTACAGTGGTGAACTTATATAAATATCTGTGATTGGCGACATTCGAATCCCTGACTCTTTAATATTGATTACTAAGACTACACTGCTTTCTAATATTTACGCGAATTTCACACATTCTAATGAAACAACCAGGGCCGTCATGCCCAGGGCCTCACGATCTATAGGGCCCCATTATTTTTATCAGAATATGATTGATATTAAAAAAATGATTGCTGATTAGAATACCTAGTACGGCCCTTATTACTAGGTTTATTCTTCTCTAGTCCAAAAATAAGGCTCACAGATCTTAAGATTGTTGTTTTCGTCGGGGACCATTATCCTACTGCCCATGGCCCCAACAGGTCAAAGGGGGCATAAGAAACCGCTTTTACGGATATTATGGATTACGATAAAATTTGTAAATTATTTGATGAATCGGACGTCTTCAATGGAGTTCTAACGTTTTTACTTTTTATGTATCCTTTTCTGGGAAGGAAAATTACTTCAATGTTTTTCTAAAGTAGAATACAGAACCTCGGGTAACTTACAGTTGACAGTCGCTGGAGAACACTGTAAAGACCTGGACGACTTCCATGTACTTCCAATACGACACAGGACCTTCAAGAAAAGACCATACTCATATTTGAAAGACCGGCAACGCACCTGCTTATTATGTAGCGGGTGTCTGGGATATCGCTTATCACTTACCACCAGGTGCAACGACTGTCCGTTTGTCTTCTATAAAAAAATGTCAACAGTGATAGTAATCCTAAAACGTCATCATCATTAAACTTTATCCATCTTCTTTTTAACAAAATTATTTTTTTAAAAGATTTAAACACAATCAGTTAAAAACTTACAAGCTAAAAGCTAAAGCTAAAGCAGAATAGGGCGTTACCATCATCCTGCAAACGTGATACTGTGATAGAAAATATTGAAAATCCTCGAGCAGGGCCGCGAGCGTTAGCCAGTCTTAAATATAACGCATTAAAATGTAAATGATGTTACGATAAAGTTAATAAGATATTACTTGCGAGTGCCATTTTTTCACGGGAGACAATCTAATGGCAGAGATTGTCGGAGATTGGCCACTAACAAAATACTCTTTGAATTATTCATTATCAAGTGCAAACTCGCATTTGAAAATTATCATATAGATATTGTTTGAGTTTTCCGCTTCGCGAACTTTTTAATTTATTTATCGAGGGTAAAAGTTGTTTGCAATCATTTTTCGACGTTGGTTACCTACTTTTTGTTTAAAAAACAGATATATCCTTCTTGTTATTTGACACGTAGATGCGGTGGAATTTTGCAAATCTTAAGCTTTTCAATGCTTTTCATTATTTATAATTATTGAAGTGAAACTTCTTTGCGCGCATGAGGGTAAAATTTTACGGATGAAATGTCACGAAAATGTGTGTTTTTGTCCAAGAAGAGGTAGAGAGATTGAGACCGATTGTGAGAAAGGGCGAATGTAGCATGAAGAACATGGAGTGAGAGTAGGGAGCAGGACAATGAGATAGAGCGAACGTCGCATCGCAAGTCTCGGAAATTTAAAGGTTTTGATTAGTATAAATATAAAGAGATTTAAAAATTAGTTTGCCAAATAAGTTTCACTTCTGACATGTGTACTTTGTACGCACGAACTTTTTTTTATGCACGTGAAGTGTTCATAATCTAGTAGGCTCTGCCGCGAAACGAAAGGCGTGCGTTTGATCATAAACGGGTGCATCTAAAACGAGTTTTTCTAAACTTTCTCGTTTGTAAGAGGATGTTGCATTGCAGCCGAACTGGGCCTGCACGACCGGGGTGGTACCTCTCGCTCACATAACACCGGCGTCAAGTGACAGCTATGCTGTCGCGTTTCGTGCGGTTTATGAGTTTCCGGTGGCCCATTGGGGGGATAGGGAAAAAGGAGGGCGGCGCATCTGCGTGGCCTTAGTTGTGTGGATGTGTATGGGCGTCGACGCCGTGAGGCTCCGACTGCTCGTTTGCTCCCTGATCACATAAAAAAACACCTGAACGTAACATTGTGAGCAAACCCCATGCAGGTATGTCGATGAGATTAAATCTTTGAAGATGCGTGAAGTTGACGACAATGATAATGAAAGTACGGCATGCATTGCAATGCCGTAAGTGCAATTTTTTCCAAAATGTCGCAAATTTCCCAGGAATTTAATATATAATACTTTTACTATATATTATATCTGTCCGTCTGTGCATTAATTTTATGTGTGTCGAGTGCCCTTGTTCTAACACGGACCGGAAGATCAAACTTCCTGTTAAATCTCCTCTCGTACAATATTAAGTGAATTAATTAACTTAGTTTGTAACCTTTGTGTTTAAACCTTTGGAATATTAAAGTGTTTATTAGTTTTCTTCGCCTCATCTCGCCTCATCTCGCCGCTTCCGCTGCGGTGGAGGAAAATAAGAAACAAACATAAACCTAATATACCAAGTCAGTATTTTTTCCTGACTAGTTTTTCTTAGGGGTAACTAAGTAAAATATTATTAATAATATTTTTTATAAACAAATGAATTTTTTCTTAATTTTTTATCGTATTGTATACTTTTTTGCCATGTTTCAAGTGTACAATAAGTAACTAATCGAAACTACGAAATAGAGATCTTTTGAACTCTTTCGTGTCTATGATATTTAACAAGACTTCCTAAAGTAAATTTCTAAGTAATCGCTTATCTTTTATTTATTTGAATTCTTATACAAATAGCAATCTTTCAACAGTTCCTACTCACAGATTCGGCTACAAAAAGGTAGATCGTGAACGACCTTGCATCACGCGTCACGCGGCGGTGACTCGCTAGTGACACCTGACAGAAATATATTAACGTGTTTGGTAATGAGTGGTGGTTTGAAAACATTATGGTACCGTAAGCTAAAAAATAAAATGATTTTAATACTTCACTTTTCTGTAGAGAGTACAGTCTATCAAATCGCAACTTAGCTTCGAATGTACACTAAAATAGCAACATTGATAATCTTAACAGAATATCATTGTTATTTTTCAACGCTACATGTCTTCGTATCTATAAGATGACCATCTTATAGATACGAAGACATGGAACCTGGAACAGCATTGCTGAACTAAGTTCAGTTAACTCTTCCACGACAGAAAAAATGAGAATCTCTATGATATAAATTCCTACCAAGTGAATATTACATAATAATATCACTGCGACTGTCAAAATCTACACAATAATTCTAAAATGTATACAAACAGACGACATTGCGATACAGAAACAAACGTCTTATATGCACTTGACCGGTTTATTTACCCATTTTTTAAATTGTTTATCGTCGAAACCGAGGAGAGAGCTCGGAGCGCAATATTAGATCACGTACCGTTTTGTAACATGGGGCACGAACTGTGGTGACACACTGAAATAAATACTGGTGGGCAAACAGTGGACTTTTTGTTTTCACTTTTGAAACCATCGTGTACAAAAAACGGGCAAAGCCTGAACGGCAATTGTTAAATGGCGAGATTAGATTTCATTGCTAAGATTTTCTGACTTAGTCACTTTTATCGAAGGTTTACAATTACAATTGAACAAACTATGTAGATACTTAGGATAATTTACTATTCTGTTGACCACTCAAAAGAATAGTACTAAGTATCCACCGCTTTATTATGTTCCAAAAACTAACATAATACTTTTGTGCATTTCTAAAATTATATAAGGATCAAGCAAGATAGCTTGTATGTACATACATACAAACAATCTTGATTGTTATTATAACAAAGGTTGCATTGAAAACCAAATGTTACAATTCTAATACATATAAGTTAGCTGTATAATTTTCGCACAATTAGCACGTTTTTGGAAACAAAAAAAAGATATGGTAACTAGATTCGTGTTAAGAACGACGTCACTGATGTTTGCTCTTGATGTTGACGATCATGTGCCAATGGCATCATCACTAGTGGATGGGTAACCAAAAACATTGACTTGTTTGATAACAAAATGGCAACTTAACGTGCGAAATAGGTCCACAATTACAATGGCGGAAAAATAGTCTCTATTTAACAACATGAGTGCAATTATATTTGAACTATTTCGGAAATGAGTGGTAACGAAACAGGTCATGACTATCTTTTCGTGTTGAATTCTACTTACATTCATTATATACTAAAGGCAGTTCTAGCATATTCCTCGGTCTCTCTGATCTGAGATCTCGGGTCTAAGATATCATTAAAAGGTCATTTGGGAGCTACCGCTGTCGAATCTAGCTAAGAGTTTCCGAATCGAGAACTCCTTTTTTGAAGTCCAATAACAATAGCGGGGACGAAACCCATATGTGCACATTTGGCATCATTAAATGACGTAGACTCATGAGGTTTTTTGTTCCAGAGATGCCACAAACGAGTGAACTTCGACTCACTCCGTCACCTCCTGCTATCATCTCCAAAGACAAATGCAGCCATCCGAAAATATGTACCGCCCCAGGCTGTGTACAGACAGGTAAGGTTCTTAAGACTTGCATATTTCTGCACTGTACACTGCACTGTACACCTATGACCTATTTTATTTGGAAGCATTTTAGGAACGTTAGTGTCACCACTCAACACATTTTATTAGGGCAATTATATAGTTACTATATTATAATGATTATGCTATATTCATAAACTATAAAAAATCTGTTTCTGTTAGTAGACAGCGTAGAGAAGATTGAAGAATATACAATATAGAGATAAAGATTCATCGCTCTCGTAGTCTTTGTAGCCTTAGGCCTTAGTTTGATAAACTAATAAGGCCTAAGGCTACGAATTAATTTAAAAAGATTGGATTTGTGTTGAACAATAGTCTCATGAGACAAATTTACATAATAATTAATCTTTTACGTGATCAGAATTTGAAGCCATTAATTTACGATTTTTTTATATATGTATTGAGAAGATAAGGTTTAGAATTTATAAGAAATCAGTGAGAACATATGAAAGATTACTGCCATTGTCTTTTGTGAATCGAAGCTCTGACTATTTAATAGTAAAATAAACTATTTCAGTCGTTCACACTGATACTCAGATGATTTTCATATATATAATATAAAGGTACCTATAATAAAATAAATAAACACATATATAATATAGGCAATAACATAATGTAAGACGCAAATAAAAACATTGGAAAACTACATTCCGGCAAGATAAGAGATAGCACTCAAAAGCTTTATACTTGTCGAATGTATTAAAACTATCGGAATGTAATTTTTTACCAGACGTGTTACGTATTTAATGACGTAAGCTGGAGAGTTTCCAAATGATAATCACAAAATTATCTTACAATGTTTTTAAACTTATTAATATTGTTTAGTTGTTTAGGTCATGTTGAACTTTTGGTTATTAGACTTTTTTGTTTCATTATTTATGTATTTGATGTAGAGACAGAGGAGATTTCGTGAAATCACTGATATACTCATTATAGAAACCTTTCTGTAGCTACTCAATTCCAACTATAGTTTAATGAGTCTGTATCAATAGTGCTAGCGAATTAATAAAACTTAATAATTTAAAAAATACAACTCCTTATCGATTCCACTCAATATCGACATAGAGTTGTAACAACTCCAAGTAGTAATATGTAACGCCTCCTGCGGGGCGCGGAGGGGGCGTCCCCCTTTCGAATATTTCTTAAATGAACGTGAGTCATCGGCTCACTTACTGTACCGATCACAGAAATCTAAATAATTATTTAGATTTCTGTGGTACCGATTGAGCTTAAAGGCCATCAGGTAGAAAAGTCTAGCCCTTCCGAAAAAAAACCGTAGTAATATAGAAATCTAACGATTTTCCAAACATTAAAATCATTTTAATAGATTATGTAATTATTATCTTTCATATAGGTAGGTACTATAATGCATACCCTGCGCATACCCTGTTGTTAGTTAATTATTATTCGCTACGTTCGAGTAAAAGTAAATCTTCTTTTCAGCGTCCAAGCTTCTATCAAACATGGATCCCAAAGTTGACCCTTGCGATGATTTCTACGACTTCGCCTGTGGAGCATTCGTGAAGGAAACCCGTATCCCTGATGATAAGACGTCAGTGAACACATTCTCCATCATCACCGATCAACTACAAGAACAGATAAGAGCCCTTTTGGATGAACCCATCATGCCCAACGAACCACGGCCCTTCGTCCTCGCCAAGACTTTGTACCAGGCCTGCATGAACAGAAGTGAGTATGACTTTAATATTATATTTATTTTGAATATTGAAGTCAGATTGAAGTCAATAAAATAAAAAGTACTTTGTGACGTCACTTGTAGCTAACATCAGTCTATCGAAGTTTAATTGCCCCTAATGTATTTTTATGTATAGACTATAGAGTTTTACTCTTCGTTTTTTGTAACCAAACTCTAATGGGCTGTTTTCAAAATTAACCACCTGGAAAAGAAATATTTTTTAGTATTATCTTCGCTGTATAATATATTCTGCGGATGGTCGATGTGCCAATAACGTTCAAGATTGGAGGCCGCGTTTAAGTAAACGAAGAGTTGGTTTGCTTTTAACCAGGTGGGTAGACTATATCCGTGCTGTGTGGCTGGTCCGTGTTGGAGGCGAGTGGCGATTGATCGATTGTCATGGTGTTCATTGGGGGAGGCCATTTTTCGAGTCCCACATACCCGCCTGAGGAGACCCTCTTTCCCCAACGGGATGCCTCAGAGCATTTCCCGGCGTAAAAGAAAGGTCTATATTTAGTAGTGGATGGATAAAGGCTAACGATGATGATGATGAATATCTTCGCCATTTCATTAATATTTCGGTCCGTAAGATGTACAAGTGTACAAGTTGATAAAACTGGTAAGAACTAGAAACAGTGAGCAAAACTAATTTACTACTGAGACGAACGTATATTGTCTAGGTGGGACAATTGATATTGTTATAACATGTTATAGTTTGCCCCAGATCAGTAAACTTGCAGTCGTCCTCTGCAGTTGGGACCGTGTTTATCAAATAACTTAAATAATAATATTAAACATGAATCTGAAAACAAACGGCGGAAACGGAGTTTGTGACAATTTCGTTGTGAAAACTAAACGAAGTGGTGTATAGTTAGTTTAAATAAAATTCAGCGATGGCTGTCTTCTAAGAGTTCTAAGATACAGTTTGCCTTATTTAGGAAATGGTTTTGTACCTAAATATTTGAGATGTTAGGAAGATGACACCTTCCTCATTCCGGCAGAGGTTTCCTGTAGTTCAGTAAGAAAAAGCCAGTGATACAATACTGGCATCGGTTGCATCTCAGGGTAGAAAAACGTAAGTTGATTAGTTATACCTGATACAGGCAAATTACGGCTAATCTCGGGACGAACGATAATATTGATATTTGGTGTCTTGTATATCGATTCCTCTAGATATAACTGGTTGTTTTCTGCAGTTTTTCCCAAAATTATAAAAACCCACCAAAATAAAATATTATCTTCGTTTTTATTTCGAATTGCTAATGACAAAAAAAAATTCAAATCAGACTAGTTGTTTGGAACATAGTGCGTTCAAACAATTTAGCTTTCCTATGGGGCCACGACGTTTCTCCGTTCTTCCTTCTTGTTATCAAAAAGTACTTAATAGATGATGCTGTATAATCATGATGCATTCAGTTAATTAGATGATAGTTATTAAAAGCGATGGTTATAGGTAAGTTTAATTTCCCCGGCCAGGACGCACCCTCAAGCAACCCGATCCGTGTAATATGTTGGTATCGTAGATACAAATTATAACGTACGGGTGAAAGTAAGACCAACGCTTCCGTTGTTTGCACAATATGTGACGTAAATGCTAGCCGAGTAATATGTTAGACATCTAATTACTTAATTTAACACTCTGTAATATAAGATGTATGAAATTCCTGCTGGTGACAACTTAACTACACTTCAACGTAAACAAATAAGGTTCGATATTAGTTTCCAAACTATTATTAACAGCGTGTTTGCCATGTTTTCCATCTCTGCTGCGGAGGCTCATTTAATTAGTAGTGAAAATAAGCATGTTATTATAAAACCTTATATCAATACTAGTTATACAATTTGTGTAGGTACATATCTATTTTCTAGTACTTATATACATTTTGAAAAAAAAGTTGACCCTTATGGCATGCACGGGAAATGTGAGCATTACGAGAAAATTCATTATTAAAATAAATATGTAATTAAACGACAGTGTCATGACGTTTGCCGTCGCGCCATTTGCCGTCACTCAATTCGAGTCGATTTTACTACCACAATTCCAGTAGATTTTTCACTATAACTATACGAATAAGTTATATACATGAAGCAGTACAGTATATACAGTATACTCGTGGCTAAGGGCGCCAACCACCGCGGCGCACGGAGAGGCTACACACCTTTGTCAAGTTTCCCTTTGCACGGAAATGTATACAATTTTTTCCATTGCAATTTTAATTTATTATTGATAAATTAATAAATTGCAAAACACGCTACCCATTAATTGACATATTCTTGCAATTGACATATTAACACACGTGCGTTAAAAATTATTCAAAATATTGACACCGATTTAGTTTGTGGATCTCTCGCTAGGTGCTTTGATAGGTATGTAATAAAAAACATCTATAACTGACTGCGCTAAAAAAAGGTTAGGTTAGAGATGTGTGCGCCGAGCAGGTTGTGTGCTCGGTGGGTGTATTTTTATTGCCCAATGCGTACGACGCTGTACCGGCGACGGGCCGGCCAAACGACGAGAAGAACACCCTGAGGTTTACTTAGAGCGAGAGTTCAACATAACCACCGGGCTTCATCATTATTATTTCCCCAGCTAAAACAAAAAAATTGGCCTGAACTTTTTGATTGACTTTAGTTGGAGCGGTGTTTTTACATTCTCCACCATGGTTTAGGCCTTGTCGTGGCGGTGGGGCTCAGTAGCCCAGGGTGAGCCCAGCACCTTGGGCGAAGCTAATTGAGCCGAGGGGGCTCTTTGTACCGCTCTTATAAGAAGAGGGGACAAAAGAGCAGGGGGCAAGGGGTGAGGATGGAAACCTCACCCCATTGTACTGTCCCGACGTTGGGAGGGGTTGTTCTGTGGTGCGGGACAACCCCTCTGTGGAGGTGGCGTCGGTCCCTTGCGGGACTGACTAGCCGTCGAAGTGCCCTGTTTGTTTACTAGATCTGGGCACCTCACCAAAGGCGGCATTGGTGGCACTCGCCGGGTTTTAGTGGGTAGAGCTGCGTCCATTTACCAGCTGTCGGCCGCAGCGAGTCCCACATACCCGCGTGGGGAGACCCACTCCCCCGCGGGATGCCTCAGAGCATTTCCCGGCGTTAAAGAAAGAAAGAAGGTGTTTTTACATTCGTCTTAATTGTGAGAATGACTATATAGCAAAATAAAATGATTTTTTATTGCAAAATGTTTTTTTTTTTTCAAATTAAATTTGTTTTATAGTCAAACTATTTCTATCGCAGTCTTTTTTCCAGTTATTAACTTGCGTTTTATTTTTGTAGCCGCCATTGAGGAACGAGGAACCCAGCCTCTCCTGGATATGCTGCGGCGTCTCGGCGGTTGGCCAGTCCTGGACGGATCCAACTGGAACGAGCGCTCCTACTCCTGGGACGAATCCGTCTATCGGTTCCGCTCGGCCGGTTACTCTGTCGACTATTTCTTCGACTTCTCAATCAGCGTAGACGTGAAGAACTCGACCCAGCGCATCATTGACGTAAGAATAAAAACAGTTGATGACGCGGTTCGATGAATCCGCTTCATTGATTTTATGCGAAGATCTTTGTGCAAATAATTTTGATTTATATTGATAATATTGAATAATTTCGCACCTGTTTTGCGCAGTTATTTCAAGTCTCATGTAAAATATTTTAAGACAAAAAAGTTACAACAAACAAAAACAAAAAAGTGCTAAGTCTTCATCGTTACTAAATCAAAAAAACAATATTTTTGGCTATAATATTCACTACAAGCAGGCTATAATCAATATTTACCAATCAATATAGGTATATTATATGTACATTAGTTCGCATTAGAGCCTTTGCCCAGAATATGGTAACAAAATAATTGGTCTATCTAGACTCTAGGCTTAATTCAGTATGCTGTTTATGAACGACGATATTGATATAGAATATATATTTATAATTTCTATATAGCCTTCATACTAGATCATATTTTTCGTCAAGATAGAAGAACTAGTTGAAACAATATTTTGCGATTATTGTTTACAATATGTGCACATACATACATATGATTAATCCAGCTCAATGAATTTAACTAATTATATGTACTTAAAACTTTAATTAAAATTATTGTAAAAAAAATCAGTATTTTTTTTAAATAATATTATATGCATTATGCACCGGCTTCTATTTTTGTCGGCCGACAATTTATGATTAATTTTGCGAATTTGCTGTGCGTTTGCTTGCGATAGATTATCTAGTTTCTTCGATGCTATGATAGAGTTTCTTTACAGCTGGACCAGGCGAGTCTGGGTCTTAGCCGCGAGTACCTGAACCGAGGCTTCAGCGACAAGTTGGTGCAAGCCTACTACGAGTACATGGTGGATATCGCTACCCTCCTGGGCGCTGACAGAGCTCGCGCAGAAGTGGAACTGAAAGACTCTTTGATGTTCGAAATTAAACTTGCCAATGTACGTATTTTCCTTAAATTTTTACACGCTTTTATTAGCTTACCCATGTATTGGATTCTTTGATATTTGAACTCGATTTTCCAGCATTCAGAAACGTCAGATTGATTTTAAATTTAGCGTATCAAGGATCGATAATAGTGCAATAATTTTAAAAGTTTGTCTCTTTATTATAATGAAATGAAAAGGACTACTCCTCTCGTTACCATGGTTGCTGTAAAGTATCCAAAACATCGAAAAAACGGCGATAAAATCCGTTAAAGTTGTTTCATTATAATGAGTGAAATTCGCGTAAAAATATTTGTCCCTTTATCTTTAGCAGGACCTTTAGGACTCGCCATTTATTTTAGTAAAAAAAAATTAAGAATCAACTTAGTAAGCTATCGAAATAACAAACAAAAATAAATAATAATTAAATAACTAGAAGTCACAATATCAGTTTTTTTATATTATTCTATTGTATCAAATGCCAGCGGAATCTTATTACTAAGGTATCGCTGTTTATCCGTCTGTCTATTTTATTGGAGTTGCAAGAGACAACAGAGACGTGTAATCTACAGAGTGGTATAATATGGCCCCTGTAATAGATAATATTATAATTCTTCTGAAATTACTCTTTTTATTTTATAAGGCTGTATTTTCCCTCTATTTTTTATGTTTGTCACTTAGTGTCTGTGTTATAGTCTATTTTTTATATTTCTTATTGGATTATTGTTTACAATACATGTGAGTATACTTTAGTAATAATAAGGACAAAGTGGCTACGAGTCATAGACAATTCTAAACAATTGTAGGTCACTTTATGGGCCACAAATAAATGTATTTACGATGCCGACGACTTTTATGTAATATGAATCAGTACGGAGGTTGTCCGTGTGTCCAGATTTATAATGAGTTTCCTCATTATTTGCGTTTTAAAACGTCATCATATTTTAATCTCCAGTAGACCCTGGATGTTCGAAGTCATCCATATTCAAAATAAATATATGACTAAAGTTTTAAGATTTTTTCGAGTCTCATGTCAGGCTTCATGAGATGGTCCCCACCATGGTTCAGGCCTTGTCGTGGCGGTGGGGCTCAGTAGCCTAGGGTGAGCCCAGCACCTTAGGCGAAGCGAATTGAGCCGAGGGGGCTCTTTGTATAAGAAGAATATACCCCTCTTATAAGAAGAGGGGTACAAAGAGGACAAAAGAGGAGGGGGCAAGGGGCGAGGACGGGAACCTAACCCCATTGTACTGTCCCGACGTTGGGAGAGATTGTTCTGTGGTGCGGCACAACCCCTCTGTGGAGGTGGCGTCGGTCCCTTGCAGGACTGATTAGCCGTCGAGGTGCCCTGCTTGTTTACTAGATCCGGGGCACCTCACCAAAGGCGATTGGTGGCACTCCACGGGTTTTAGTGGGTAGAGCTGCATCCACTTACCAGCTGTCGGGCGCTACGAGTCCCACATACCCGCGTGGGGAGACCCACTCCCCCGCGGGACGCGTCAGAGCATTTACCGCCGTTTAAAAAAAAAGGCTTCATGAGATGGTTTTCTAAGACAAATATTTATCTTTCTATGGTAACTAAATTAAATAACATTCTTATGCCAAAACAATAGAGTAATGAGTTCTAAAAAACTCGCAAAATACAAACCCGGATATGCTGAATATTAAAAGTGCATATAATGCCATAACCAAACAGTTTCACTTTGCACAGTTATTATATGATAGGGTGAACTGCATATTAAGTCGAAATTTATTTAGTTATTGTGTATGATAGTCTGCTATAACATTCATCATCATCATCATCGGCCCCTGTCCGTCCATTACTGAACATAGGCCTCCCTCAAAGAACGCCAAGACAACCGATGCCTTTTTTTTCTTTTACGCCGGTAAATGCTGAGGCATCCCGCTGGGGATCTCATCTCATCCCATCTCATCCCTGGCGGGACTCGCTGCGCCCGAAAGATTGTAAGGTGGACGCAGCACCCGCTAGACCCACTAATACCCGGCGAGTGCCACCAATGCCGCTTTTGGTGAGGTGCGCATCTATTGAGCAAACAGGGCACCTCGACACCTAGTCGGTCCCTTAAGGAATCGACACCACCTCCACGGGGGTCGTACCGCACCACAGAACAATTCCTCCCAACATCAGGACAGTGCAAAATGGGGTGGAGTTCCCATCCTCGCCCCTTGTCCCCCCTGCTCTTTTGTCCCCTCTTCTTATCTGTTTGAGGTTTTTTCTAATATTGACTCCTAGGCAATTTGTACACATGTTACTTTACGTTCTATTTCTTCGATATTACAATAGAATCTCGTCTGATTTATATCACGGGCAAAAAAATACTGGTATAGGTACGGTTATGGTTATTTGTCATGATGACAAATAACTCATATCGGTCTTCATCATCAGCCTCTATCCGTCCACTGCTAAACATAGGCCTTCCTCAATGAACGCCAAGACGACCGATCCCTCGCCGCTCGCATATCGATCTTATTGGCTTTTTTCGCATGTACTAATATGGCGTATATAATATATACGCATTTAAAGTTGGTGTACTCTAAACATATGCGCTGATTGACGTAATTACAACTGTTGATGTCAATTGAAACAATAAACATCGGCTTCGTCCAAATCTCTGTTCACAATCACTATGTTATGGTGAATTTATTTGACAGTGACAGTATACCGGTGGGAGGGAAGCGCTGTGCCGCGCTCCCGGCTGCATGGGTACCACCATCTTGCTTGTTTCTCCCGTGAAACAGCTTTGCTGTGTTTCGGCGAGAAGGGCAAGACAGGCAGTGTAATTACTGGCACCGAGACTTAACATCTTATGTCTCAGGATAGGCAACACATAGATGAGTTGCCTGGGCTCGTTCTAGGTAAACTAGTTTATGTTCATGGGCGACGTCGATCACTTACCATCAGGTGGCACGTTTGCCAGTTTGGCTATCCAACTAACATAAAAAAACAGTCGATTTTAAAGTTACTTAAACAATTTGCTATTTTATAAAAGTAGAAACACAGTGGTCACCAGACGACCGGGAAGTAATATTTCTTAAATCTATAACAAAAGCTGGAATATAATATAATATACGCGCGCACACTTATACAGTTCGAAGGCGGCGAGGGCGTCAAGACATTCACAACTATGGCGCATATATATATATATATATATATATATATATATATATATATATATATATATATATATAAATAGATTTTTAACAAGAATTACCTGAAACCAATCAACAAATACACATTTGATTAGCGTCATTTTTTTTTTCTTTAACGCCGGGAAATGCTCTGAGGCATCCATTGTGAATAATTTCGTTGATTTTAATGTATCTATTTTTCCCAGATATCCTTGCCACTGGAAAAACGTCGTAATGCTACTAGTCTTTACAATCCTATGACCATCGCTGAATTGCAACAGAAGTTCCCCAGGTACCTATACATTTTACACATCTATTTTCTAAATCTAGATGACATACCTTATATGTACCTCGGGATGTATTATACCGTATTAGATGGACAAAATTTAATCACTACAAACCGCCTTAGCTCCAGCTAGACGCAAGGTACACCACTAAGATTAGGAAATTACAAATAGGTATTCGTATATCGTCGATATTCCGATGGGTTGATCGTTTAAATTTTTGCCCGTCAAAGAAATAAAATTATTCTTTACATAATAAAACATTTTTTTTGAGCTACTTATACTTCACACAGAATGTAAAGACGCTCTCTTTCACACAAATTATCCTATTTAGTAAACAATTAAATTTATTCACTTTATACTAAAAAAAACAGTTTTCATATAAAATGTTGTACTTAAATTAAATAGAAGAAACATTCGTCAATATTTTTTTTTTCAGGATTCCCTGGCTAACATACATCAACCGCCTACTGGCACCGCACGTTCAAGTTGGTCTGGAGGAAGTGGCGATCGTCAATGTACCCAAATACATGTCTGACCTCGAGGTTAGTACTAATGTATCGTTAAGAGTTTTGCCTCCCACAAATAGTGTCTGCATAGACAACACTGATATGGCAAACTGTATGATGACACTCTTGGGTGTTACCTTCTACAACCGATTTCACTAGCTGAACTGCTCATGGAAGGATGGCATTGTCATAGCACACTGTACAATAGCAGTACCCTCTTAATTATATATTTAACTAACGGACCAGACCAACGTTGTCCTGTACATTTTGTAGTGGACCAACTGAATCTTATACCATTCTAAAGTAAATACACGAAAATATTTAATCAATACATCTGTTTAGGACGACGAGGACATATGCACAGAATTAAATAAATATATAAGGTTTGGTAAAATCAATTACGGAAATTTTGGGCACGTGACCTACTACTTGTGTAAAGACGTTTAGGCAAAAAAAAATTGAAATTCGAAAAAAATTAAAAATTAAAAAATAATAAAAAAATACAAGAAATTAAATCTATTGCATTAAATCGTCCGCTCGCAATTCATAAACACAAGAAAGGTATATAAAATTAAATTATATTGCAAGAAATAAAATCTATTGCATTAAATCAACAGCGCGCAATAAATAAACACAAGGTCATCAGGTTCATGTCTCGACAGCTGATCGACTTATGTAACGGGGTTTTAACGATTTCATTCACGTTTTAAGAATTAAGACTGCCAGATTGATAGCAACATACACAAACTAAATTTTAAAACATACCTTTTAAAATTTACATCTCATTTAGGGTATGAAATCGTTAAAACCCCGTTACGTCAGTCGAATCAGCTGTCGAGACATGAACCCGATGACCTTTCTTGTGTTTATTTATTGCGCGCTGGCGATTTAATGCAATAGATTGAATTTTTTGTAATATAATTTAATTTTATACAACTTTATTGTGCTTATGAATTGCGAGCGGACGACTTAATGCAATAGATTTCACTTCTTGTAATTTTTTATTATTTTTAATTTCATATTTTTTTTGCCTAAACGTCTTTACACAAGCAGTAGATCACGTGCCCAAAGTTTCCGTAATTGATTTTACCAAACCTTATATAATTGCACTCGTAGGTACAACGAACGAACGCTTTTTTTATTTATTTTTATAGCATAGGTGGATTAAATGTCTTTGAAGGTGTGTGAAGTTCACCAACCACCTGGGGCTAACGCATCGGTGAACTATGGCCCAACACCCTCCTCGACTGATATTAAAGGGTTACAGGACATATTTATTTATATTATTATAGGAAGGCAAACGAGCAGTCGAAGTCTTTTGGCAACTATCGACGTCCATACACATCCGCACAACTAGAGATTATCCAGATGCATTGCCCTCCTTTTCCCTATCCCCTGACATGAGTCAGACCAATTTGTTGTGAGCTGGGTTACATTTACATGCATGTTCCTTACTTGTTAGTTATGTGAAAGTGGACGAAATCGTGAAGTGGCCAGGTCACTTGGTCACGCAAAGCTCAAATCACGACTATTTGTACGATATTGTATGACGATGCCTTTAGCGGGTTCAAGGATGAATATGTTACACAAGTTGATATTAGTTTAGGAATTATATCAATTCGTGTAAAAATAGTTTTTTAAGCTATTGCATAGCTTTTATCGCGGGCCTTGAGCGTGGGGACCGAATCCAGAAATTCCGTAACGAAAAAAACCTAACACCCGACGAGCGACGAGCTGCTCCGAAATCGAACGAATAAGTAAGCAGCTGTTTGTGAGAAAGTATATTGGTGACTAACTAGATGGCGCTTTACATTTTCACATCGTCTCCGTGTTAAATAAAGTATTAAAAATAAAAATAAGTAATAATTTAATAAGTGTACGTGTTATAAGTGTTGAACATTAAAGTGACAATAACTAAGTGAAAGTTTTATCCGTGAGAATATTTCACTGCCTGAGAATATATCGTTCAGCTAAAATATTAACCATCGATTTTGAATAAAAACGATATAAAGATAAGAGATAGTGTTTAAAAGTGAGTGTAAGATCTGTATTTGTGCAAATCAAAGAATTTATTACTATTTAAAAGCATAAAAGTGGACAAAATGTATTTTAGTACTGAACATAAGAACTAAGAACTATACAATTATAGAAAAAATTAACGGCTGTTCGTAGTTGTTTTAGTCGTCAACACTATCTACTATAAACCACATAGTTAGTACATCGGTGGACACAGAAGATACAAAGTTCTGGGATAATAACTGGAAATAACAGCTCATAAAGCGCAGATGACGAAAATTAAAAACATCTTATCTATAACATTGAAATTAGAAATACAAAATTTGACATATGACAAATAGAATATACTATCAGTTTGTAAAGCTGACAGATAATTTATTAAGAGCTGGACACAAGACTTTTGCCCGTTAAGTTAGTTTCAGTGTTGCTAGTGCTTGAAAATAATATCAAACATTAATAAATAAATAAAAGTAGTAAAATTTGTGTATAAGTGTATTAAATATAAATAAACAACTTGTGCATTTATTAATAAAGAAAGTGATATGATTTTGTTGATTATATAATAAATAAAATTTGAAATGGTTCTTAAATTGAAGTTTGTAAATATAATTCATCATTTACACATAAGAATATTATCTCTTTGTTGATCATTGGCCATTCGCATTAAATCATAGAATTGTTGGTAATCCATTAAATATAAAATATAAAACAAAAGAAAGAAAAAAATACTGCATAAATAAAAATAAATAAATAATTATAATTGCATAAGTTGATTAAAAAATGCTATGCAATAGCTTTACCGCGGCAGTCCCCGAGTGCCACACGTCTTTTTTTCAAAGTGTATTGGCAGATGTGTCACTCGATAGTAAGTGGTAAGCGTGGCACATGGAAATAAACGTAAACACGTTTGTGGAAGTTGGCCAGGCAATTCATGTGTCGCCTATCCTAAGTATAAGTAAGTAAGTCCTACTGCTGCTATGACCATAATGTTAAGACATAAGTTGGTAAGTTTCTATGCCAGTAATTACAATGCCTGTCTTCTATGCCCCATTTAACCCGCTGGGGGTCCTGGGCCGTATGATAATGGGGCCCCGATGAAAACACAATTTTAAGATCTGTGAGCCTGATTTTTGGACTAGAGAAGAATAAACCAAGTAAGGGCTTTACTAGGTACCTATTCAGCAATCATTTTTGTAATATCACTCAATCATATTCTGATAGAAATAATGGGGCCCTATGGATCGTTGTGCTATGGGCACGTGCTTAGAGTGCCCAGTGGGAAAGACGACTCTGTCGTGCCCTTTTCTCCGAAACACAGAAAATTTGTTTCACGGAAGGACTCAGTGCATGCCTCCCCCAGATAACAAATAAATATTGATAATTGATATTAAATTAAACATTTTCGACACCATTATATGTTTTAAATGATTTCGCAGGACTTGTTGGAAAATACACCGAAACGCGTCCAAGCGAACTACGTGATGTGGAGGGTCGCCGGCGCATCTATCTCGTACCTGACCGACAGTCTGAGGAGGCGCCAACTTGCCTACGTTACCGCACTCTCCGGCAAGACCGAACGCGAGAGCCGCTGGAAGGAGTGCGCTGATACGACCAGCGTTAGGTACCTACATCACACACATATATTCACACACGCAGACACACACACACACACACACACACACGCATACCTGCATTACCCTGACGCAACATGTAATCCTTATTATTATAAATGTGAAAGTTTGTTACGCTTTCACTTCTAAACCGCCGATCGGATTCAATAAAATTTGGCAAGGAGGTAGATTATTTCATGAAAATAAGGATGTTGGTAATTATCAGTGGCCTGATCGTCTCCGTTAACTCGAATAACATTAAGTACTATAAACGCATCGATAATTATTGAACAGAATATAATGATATTACCACGTTTACTGATTAGGGGTTAAAATCACGTTTAACAGATTTAAGTAAGATTAACTCATCCGGCATATGACCGGAATAGAACGGTAATGTTATGTATTTTGTATGAAAACAAATTCCGCCAAAGTGCTGCGACGCTGCGCCGGTTCTGCGCTCTGATTGGCCGACTGGTGGCCATTGATGTATGATTGCCTGATGGAACGTACATACAGATTACTGGTTGGTAGATTTGCTATGACGTCAGTGACAAACCACTGATCAGTTTCGTAATTTTATGGCTCACATTGCTACTATATCCGGTTATATGCTCGATGGGTTAACTAGATTAGAATAGAAATTTTCAATTTGAACAATGATATGTTTAAATGGGAAAGCTAGTAGGTAAAACGTGGATGGAGGCAAGGGACAGAGGTTGGCAGGCAAAGGCCTATGGGGCAATAACAGGCTGACGATGATGATATTGTGCTTCGTTTGTTCCTACATGGCTGGCTTTTATTGTAAATACACACATCAACGTTATATTCCCAAATATACGATTCTTCTAATGCTTTTCATGTTAAACAGTATGTCGATCGCTGTTGGAGCTCTTTACATCAGGAAATACTTCAACGAGAACTCGAAGGCCAACGCATTAGAAATGGTCAATGATATCAGGTAATTTTTTTTTTTATTAAACTTAATTATTATAATTAGCCCAAACCGCGGTGTGGCTCAGTTAAAATCTTTTTATAGGGAAATAAGTTAAATCATCTGTCATTGCTTTTTTTCTGTCATCTGTCATTGAACCGATAAAAAAGATAATTTTGATAATAATGTATCAACTTTTTACGTATGGAAAGATCATGGAGGCGTCCTCCCGTGACCATGGTTGCTATAAAGTATCAGATACGTCAGGAATGTAAAATCTTAATGAAATGCGGAAAAAACTTATAAAAAGCAGATTTATTATAATGAGGAAAATTCCCCTAAATTAGAATACAATATTAAGCTAATTTGTAAATATTTTTATGAGATAATTTACTAATAAGTACATATTATTATCAGGCAACAGTTCCGTAAAACTCTCACGGAGATTGACTGGATGGATGACAAGACAAGAATGGAAGCATTGGAAAAAGCCGACTCCATGGCGTCGCACATCGCCTACCCACCAGAAATGTTGGATGATAACAAACTGTCCGAATTCTATTCCGGGGTATGTTATATACAATCTTTCCAACAACATACCTTCAATTTGTCTTAGCAGGATCAAGAAGCATCTCCGATATAATATTGAGAGTATTTAAATATTATTTAAGCCACTTGAATTTTAACATAGAATACTTCAATTATAATTATGGAGAGTTAAACGTCACTTCTAAAATATCTAGTTTCTAGGAATCTATCGAATTTTCTTAGTATACCTCCGAGGGATAGGAAATATCTAATTGTAATTTGTTTCCAGTTGGAAATGTCTTCAGACAAGTTGATGGAGTCAGTGCTGAACTTGACTCTCTTTGGCACGGAGTATTTGTTCGGGAAGCTGCGTGAACCCGTCAATAAGACCGACTGGGTCACCCACGGCCGTCCAGCCATCGTTAACGCGTTCTACTCTTCTATCGAGAACAGCATACGTAAGTGAAAATATACCTATATTAAACGTATAGGTTATGGACTTGTAAGTAGATATGTGTATTTGGAACGCTTGCGAAAACGAAGAGGTATGGTAGTGTTGGCATAGCCTGACAAAAGTGAAAAAAAACGCATTTTCTTTTTTTTTGGTTGCCTTTTTTATTTTTTGTATAATCCGGTTTAGTAAACATAATATTACAGGAATTTGATGATAATGCTTTAATATAATGTTTTTTTGAAAAAAAAAGCAATGTAATAAACTTAACTTAAATAAACGGCTAGCGGACTGAATCAGCTGATAGCGTTCGCCGCATGCACGAGGTGAACGAACTCCCGCACCGCGCGCGTATTCAGTGCGCCCGCTAGTTGCACTCGTGTCTCGTGGTTAGCATGAGTGCATAGTGTATATACATACATTGCAGGTTTGCAAAATACACAAGTCCTAAAATTTTCATTAAAAAAGGTTTCTGAGATAAATGGTTATATGCATTATATAGGTTTTAATCTTCGCAAGCGTTCCAAATACACCCGGTATAACAGTGATTGCACTACCCGCTCTATAAAAAATATGCTTTTGAGGCTTCATGAGGATTGCAAAATATCCATACGGGAATCGCATCATTTTCGGTCGATGGTGTTATTAGGAGTAACGTTGTATATACGATGTTTTGTATCTGCAGAATTCCCTGCTGGTATTCTTCAAGGCGCATTCTTCTCGGCCAAACGTCCAGCCTACATGAACTACGGAGCTATCGGATTTGTGATCGGGCACGAAATCACTCACGGATTTGACGATCAGGTAAAGTCTTATCATAAATAAATCATCATTAGAAAAAATATGCTCTCTCCTAAGACCTTTATTTAAAAATCGCACGAGAAACCTATCTTATATTATCTTTTGGCTTAAATTAAATTAAGAAGTAATGTAAGTTCAATTACCTATATCCTCAAAAATTATTTAGTAATTCATGAAAATTTTACCTTCTATAAGTAAGTATGTAAAGACTTATAAGTAAGCTAAAATTATATGACATGAAAAAAGATAGTTACCTACTGTAGATACTTAGGTAGGTACAGGAAAAAATGATTCGCTTTTTTTACAGGATTTTTACAGAAATCAGGTCACTTATCGGACACAAATAATTTATCCTTTACAGGGCCGTCAATTTGACAAGAACGGGAACCTCATCGACTGGTGGCAAGAAGTGACCAAACAGAAGTATCTGGAGAAAGCCAAGTGTATCATAGACCAGTACTCCAACTACACCGTCAAGGAAGTCGGAATGAAGGTAAGACCATATTTTCTACAAATTATATGAAAAACTGGAAAAAATACTTAGTTTTTCACTTCGAGGTATTGTAAAGGTTGCCAGGAGTTATCTGTCAAATTTATACTAAAACTCCCATATATATCGATAAACTTGGCAGCTTAAAATAGTCAAAAATATTTTTGAACCTTACAAATTTTCCCCAAAAAACGATCTACTACATTTTTTTAGCTTAACGGAGTAAACACTCAAGGAGAAAATATCGCTGATAATGGTGGAATAAAGGAAGCCTACTACGCGTACCAGGCTTGGACACAGCGACATGGTGAGGAGGCTCGTCTCCCGGGTCTGGAGAAATACGGACCTAAACAGGTAAGGGACAATTTATTCTATAAATTTTCCAAATTTTCAATGAATTTGAAAACTCATACATGAGTGAGAAACTTATTTTGATGGTAGTCAGCATCGGTAGATATGAACTTCGGTTCAGACTAAGTCTTGAGTTGAGATAAAGATCCCAGGCAATATCTTTTGCGCCTCTCCCCAACAAGTTGAAATTAGTGAACGACTGTTTGCTTTTATCATATCTAATTAGTTTTCTTTTTTTCAACATATTTCAACATAACTGAATTCTCTTTTCAGCTATTCTGGCTGAGCGCAGCCAACACCTGGTGTTCAGTATACCGCAACGAGGCCATCAAACTGCGCATCACCACAGGCTTCCACGCGCCCGGCCGCTTCAGGGTGATCGGCCCAATGTCCAACATGGAGGAATTCGCCGCCGACTTCCAATGCCCAGCGGGATCTCCTATGAACCCGGTCAAAAAGTGTAAAGTTTGGTAGTGCATTCCCGATGAGCCGAAACACGAGCTCATATGGCAAAAGGCCGAAAATCCACGGACCCAAAACAAAAACGAAAACGACCGCTCCTATCTCTTTCAATCCTTCCTAATCAGGGTCCGTTTTATGAGCGTTGTTTATGCGTGTATCTTCGTGTTGTTCATAGATTATAACGAATATGTCTAAATATATTTATCTACCGCGAGACTGTAGACTGAATGTGTGATTATCTGTGTAAATGATCGTATTGACCCACGGCTTGGTATCAAAGTAGGTCCTAGATTTTTTGAAATTACTAAATATAAGTGACACTAAAATTATTCACGTAGAATCTAGGATAGACGTATAAATTGTTAATAAACTAAATTTTGTAAGTTCTCGATGCATTGTAGTTGAAGCGATTCTGCCAACCTTGGTTACAATACGTATTATTACAAGTACAAGTGATTTTTGTTCTCTCATTGACCGAATTTGATGTTACTTAAGATAGATGTACAATTCACATAAACCGGGATGGAAACCGCTGTTGATCTCGCCATTACTTAGAGCACAGCCATCGGGTTTATGTGAAATGTTTTTTGTTATAAATAGAATTAAATATTATTTATTATGGATAAGATATAGGTATGAACAATTACACTTTGTAAAACTTGATAAAATCATGAACATTCAAAGGATATAAATAAACTATTCTGTACAGTCGTCGACATAAATAAAGTCATTTTAGAAGTTATTAATCGCAATGGAATTGCCTGTAGGCATGTACCTAAAGAAATATTTATAAATTATATCTTGACAATGTCTTATTAAATAAAGAGTTAATTATATGTTCAAATTGCTATATTTTTTTTATTTCACCGCCCCTTAATATTAGTACCTATATACATATTAGTAAACAGATACTAATTAAAATGAGTATGTTCTACGCTGTATTGGACCTAAATGGGCGGTCATCAACGCAGTATTATTTAAAATATATCCAATGCAAAACCTATTTCCAACCTGTGCGAGGCTGCCTACGGAAATTTGAAAAATTCCGGGGAATCTTCTCTCAGGTTGTTTAACAAGGTCTGTTAGTTCATTCGTGTATCAGACAAAGAAAAGAACACACTTCTTTATACCCATTTATTGTTTTAAGAATATAACATTCAATGGTATCCTACAAACGCATGCATATAATTATATGACATACAGACAAAGTTAAATAGACTCAGTATTTAAACCGTCATGCAATATATATTTTATATATCTAAACTTATAAAATAATTATGAAATCTGTATAAACAAAAATGGCCGTGTTTATTATCACTCAAACGTTTTGTCGTGAACTATACTTTGGCATATTCATAAAAGATGGAATGTTACGACAACGCTGTGTACAGTCAGTACAAATAAATAAAGCTATGATAAAAGTATATCCTCATACAAATATGGACTTAATATGAAACATACAATTATTCATTTGGCAGTTCTTCGGCAATCAACTAGCGATGATTTTAAAAGTGACTTAAAACGACATTAAAATACCAGTACCTACGTAAGATAATTTTTCTGAATCATGAAGGTATAGTAGTAACAGGGTAATTATAAACAAACATACAACTCAGCAGGGACAAAAACACGACGAATTCATTTTATATCGTACATACGGATGTTAGTACCGATTTTTTAAATATCTTTCAATAAATCATCGCAGGTTAAGTTGCCATTTTCTATGCTTTTAACAATAATTATAAAAAGATAAAGTAAGGCCAAGAAGTCGGAAAGGCCATAAAAGTTTTCTTGTAAATTTTAAAATCCCATAATTTTTAATAGGATAAAATTATTCTCAATGCAAACTTTAGTATAATAGTATAAGCACATTTGACGCATAAACGAATAACCAGTTCTTTAATATGCTAACATAAAGTAGAACTCGATCGAAATGCAGCAATTTTTCAGTTTATGGAAAGTTAGGTTAACTAATTCAGTCTTAGATGTAATGCTAAAATTTTAAGTCTTAATCATTAATACTATAACTTAGATTCGTTGGCCTTACTGTATCCGTACAAATAAATTTGCGTGTATATTATTATAGCTAATTCAAAACGTTATGCTTTCTAATTTATTTTGATTCATAATATAAGCTGCACTGTAAAGCGGAGGTAAGCCTCGAAAGAATCCTATTGGGGCGCGTTTCCACTGAGGCAGAGCTAGATGAGGTGAAGAAAATCGGACCTTAAATTGGCCGATCAGCGATTTTATTAATGGAGTGTGAGAATCTCAAACGCTGTGATTGGCTAAACCGTTTCCTTCTATCTCAGTATTAATGGAACAGTATGGAAACTACGAACAAACGCTCGAAACGGCACTCACACAAACATGCAAATCAACGAGACGAGACTCCGAAGCACTTCTCGGCTCTCGCAGTTGTCACTTGTCAGTAGCGAGTGCCGCGTGGCGGGTGCGTCAATGCCACGGTCACAAATAAGTTTACCTCCGAAAATTGATAAAAATTATTATTATTTATAATTTAAATTTTGCTGTGTTAATATTAAACTGTTCCGTGTCGTAAGCTATCGTCTTTTACTGAGAATAACCGCGATCATAATATTACCTATTTGAATTGTATTTATAAGCTCGTTATTTGAATTCGAATAAAAATGTGTTAATAAAAATAAACAATATGAAAAACAATAGTTAACCCCATCGCTTCAATGAAGCGTAGCGTATTTCATCAACTAGGCTTAGTTTCCAATGAACTGTTGCATACTTATACTGTGCCTCTAGTCCAGCTCCAAACAGAGGAAACGCAGCGTTATCTGTCTTAGTGCCAACTTTAGAACTAGAAATACAGACACAACCTAATCAACTACTCTAAGTAGTATAAAGTGCATCATCTACATAAAATATACATCCATTTTATTAGTGTCCTATTTAATAAGCAATCTATTAACATCTTTTAAAAAACTTATAGCAAGATTTCATTTGTCAATGATTTAGAAAACACTCCTAATATTTTACTGAAGTAATTTCATTTATAGGGGTCAAGGATATGTAAGACACCGTAAATTGATAACTCAATTTTCCCTAAATATAACAATCATAATAGAACACCAAAATGGAGTCTCGAAAACTAGGATATATTCACATTAATTGTATGTAACCTTAGAAAAAAAAGTGAAATTACCCTTAATCGAATATTACGTATATAATCGTTGTTGGAGGTACTTAAGAATATAAGACATGAAAATATATAAAATACAACCTCTTACAACCAAAACCATTGAACTTAGAGCTAATCTTTCAACATTACATAAGAAGAATAGTTAAGAATAATTTTAACCGTTTAACAATGACACAAGTTGTATAATATAATTTTAAATTTATGTTTACCAAAACAGCGCCAAGTTTGAACATACATCGTCACCTTATGGCCATCCAATAGTTATAAATTATATACACACAAAACAACACAGGCAAAAAGTTTAACAAATCCAAATAGTTTAGACGACGAGTAAATAAAGTATATGTAAATGGTTTTTTTATTGAAAATATCATTTTCAAAATCAATACTTTAAATACCCAGGTCAAAATTTCAGTAGCCCAAAACCTTTGCTCATAAATTTGTTAGCTAATCTCAAAGACATGATATGTATATCTAAAATAATTTAATACAGATAAAACATGAGGTATTTTGAGATACACCTGTCAAACAGTAGACGGCTTGGATGTATGTACTTGACACTATTGCACAAATATGCAAAAACGGGGTACCTATTAATATAAACAAAATTTACATACATTCTCCAGGTAACATTTTATATATTGTCGATAGGATTCCTATTACACAAACAAGTTGGCAGTTGACTGAAAGGTATATATACAATTAGAGAAGTTATCAAAAATTCTGGTCTGTTCACATAGACCGTCCACAGGTATGAGTATAATAAACCCGTGAACAGACTTCAAATCGGTTATACGTGTGATGGAAGGGAATTTAAAATAGCTACGCCTTAAACAGTGAGGAACTACGAATAAATATTACTACCGATGTAAACATCGTGTAATCACAGGGTAAGAAGTATCTTATTACTATTTAAACTCGGCAAGGGACTAGACGTCGAATGACGAAGTTATAAACTAATGTATAATTTAATGTGCAAATAAATATCTACTAGTCAAATACTTCAATACGCGCAATTCGACTAGACCCAACTGAAGTTGTCTATGAATGAGAACCGTAAGTGATTTTTCTGTGCAATACGCGATGCGAATTTTAACTAACTTCAGTTCGGTCAAGTTGAATAGCACATACTATAAAAAGTATTACGTTTCGTGCAAATTATCTATTGGGTTTGTTAGAAAACTTTCACACTACCAAAATATTTTTACAGCCATAGAATCATCGGAAATATATTATGTTAAATAGTTTCTGAATGCACATTTCTTAAGAAACGGCACATAGGAGGATAAATAGTTGTATGTATTTGAAATGAACTATAAATTCTTTACAATACATATATATTATATAGATTGGAGTACCAAATGCGAGTAAAGAAACACTTATAAAGAGACTTTAAATTAATAAAAATGAGATCAATATATACAAACTATGAAATAAAGTTGTTTGTATTTGAGACTGCTCTTAGAGGAACTAGCTTATTATACAAGAACTTAAAGCTTAGTAGGATATTAGATTTAGTTTTAAAAAATGTCTTAGGGGTGTGAACGCCTAGACCTAAAACAATAAGGAATCCAGAGGTACTTCACTACGGAATCGTAAATTACTATCCTATATTTAAAAAAAAACAGATCATGCAAAAAAAAAATATTTTTATAGAAATTGTGTAACTTCCTACAAGTTATGAATGAGTAATGAAACTTATGCAATTTTCCTCCAGGCGTAATGGTAAAAAACTATAAAAAAATCACACGTTTAGTTAATCAGGCTCATGTAAAAGTATTTGTACAAAATTTACAAATAATACCTAAAAAGCATTGGACATTAGAAACTATTCATTACTAATTTAATATACTAATTATGTGATGTTTTAAGTCATCAATGGTTAAAAGGCCTGCTACACGGTTTCCAACCGACGTCTGACAGAGGAGACCTTGTCAGGAGGTTTGCTACCAATTTTCACTTGACTTTCCAACGTCATTGGTCATGAGAGCTAACATAGAGCAGCGAGCTGCTCTCTGCCAAAGGCGATAAAGGGCGTCTGGTTTGCTTCCGACCGTGTAAACGGCGGATGGCAATTCCGAGTATGTCAGTCGCTGTAAATCGTCGCATCGGGCGCACGCGTCTCATTACACACTTGGAAATTAACAAAAAGTGACGTTGGTTTTGTTAAAGTAAATTTGACAAATTCGCTTGACACGTCTTCACTGCTCGAATATGGCACAATGGCTTGTTGGCAACCATGTAGTTGAAACACACGTTTTGGTAGCTGACCAATGCTACCTCTGTCAAGCGTCGCTAACAAACCGTGTAACAGACTTTTAAGAGTCTTAACTTATGACTTAGACATTTAATGATTACGTCACTAAGGAAGTCTTATACATACTATTTCATATTCAAAAACGAGTGTCGAAAATATTGAGGAACAAGGATTTTATGTAATTTAAGATCGAGAACATAATATAAACATTTTTTTTTCATAATAGCTAAATACATTAGCATAAAAATAATGTTTTTATGCTACTAATTATAAGGGAACATGAGGTTTTCTCTAGTAAATCATGTTTCGTAAAGGTGATGTTAACAAGTGTCCCTAAGAATTTATTAACTAAACTAAAAAGATCTCATTACCAAAAAAAGCAAATAAATATCTTATATATCACAGCGACAGAGTGTTCCATTTTTTCATTATAACAATTTTGATTATACGTCATGATCAAAAAACGCCTCACTCGGTGGTGATATAGTAATAAAACCAATTCTTAATATTAGATTAACAAACGTCAATAGGTTTTTTTTTTCAAATTATCTAATTATTATTTTTAAATGACTAATACAATATATAATATTTCTCAACGAAAACTGAGTTATATCAAATATAACGTACAATTCATATATAATATATATTATAGTATAATATATTCGAAAGGATAGCCCGCGGGGACAAAATACAAGATACCCCTTTTTGTCAAATGGCTGAAAGCACTCTCTTGTAAAATCGGCACCATATTTTGCATATTATTCACTAATTACTAGAAAACATTCCCTTTTCAGCCGGTTGACGAGATAAAATATCTCACGGGCCACACGCTACACAAGAAAGTTAATATATAATCATCATCAGCTTTTATCCGTCTACTGCTGAACATATGCCTCTTCCAATGAACGCTAAGACGGCCGATCCTATGCCACTCGCATCCAAACGGACACGACAATTGCTTTCATGAATTACAGGCACGAGAATCGTTACATTTGTATGATTCACGCAGGCGCCATCTTTAATTTGCATTTTTTATATGAACGCATGGTAACAGACATCTGCGCAAATGTCGTTATGATTATAAAATTAGATTATATCAGGCGCGAAAATATATACTTGAAGTAATAAAAAATAATAAGCTTAAGCAAACTACTTAGGTATCCCTTAAACAATCAAGCTTTAATAAGCTAATAGTAAATACTACATAGTACATGATATGAGTCCAGCATACCTCAGTTCTTCTCTCTCATTTTAAATACAATTCCTTCCAACTTTCCCTAACCTACAGTATAATAACGTTGCATTTTGAATCCAAAACTTGCACGCCTGATAAAAAAGGGGCCAACATAAAAACTAAGAATTATATTATAATAAATAAGCTTATTCGTCTAAGCTCGGTGGGTTATCTTCGACGAAAACTGCATGCGATTTCATGTGGATCAAAAAGGCTAGCAGTCTGTCGTTGGCAGCATCAGATCCCCTTGAAAATAATGTCAGGTACTTTAGAAATTGTCTCTTAAAATTTGTTAGTACTACGCGAGCCAAATAAGAATAATACTATCAAGACGCTATTTTGTTAAGCAATACTCGCGAACTTCGCTACCAAAGCGCAAGGTGTGCAAAAAAAATCAATAAAAAAATTATACTTAGTTTAATTATTACTGTTTACTTTTTTGGTATTTCTAATTATTTTTTGCCAAATTAATTATATACGAGTTAGATTTGAAAAAGAAGCATATTAATATTATATTTTCAGTTTTTATCCGAAAGTTTGTGGGGACGGATTTTTGTTATTACTGAGGTAGACTATATATTTGGTATTTTTCAATGCATACTGTTTCCATATTTATTACTAATTTATCCAAAATTATTAATTATTAGAATTAATTATTTTTCTATGAATAAAAATATAATATTTCTTTTTGCTGGCATTACTAAATGCACAGCTATCGCGTGAAGTTGGAAATAAGCGCGATCCTATTCTTAGTAGGCTCGCATAGTACATTATACAATTGACAACATTCCATTTTTTTCACAACCCTATATTAAATTTTTATCTAAAACTAGACTAAAGAATAGGATACCTTTATTTTTAAATTTTTCGAAATTCATACATTTTCATTTTATTTTTACTTTTGTAATTCCTATTCTAAACCGATATAAGTGTCAAATAACGTCATTTATTCGGCTTAATGGTGTTACGCCTTTGCTTTATGTGACCCGACAAAAAAGCATATGTCATCTATGACATCTGTCAAATCAAGTATAGGTATTGGATACTAAGGATGCTTTATTATTGTGTATTGTTCGTTGGGATTCATTTTATTGCGAAATATCAAATAAATCCAAGTGTCGATTACAAATAGAGTAGAGATGCGAGATTCTTTTTGG
Source organism: Helleia helle (assembly GCA_963853865.1). Taxonomy (NCBI): domain Eukaryota; kingdom Metazoa; phylum Arthropoda; class Insecta; order Lepidoptera; family Lycaenidae; genus Helleia; species Helleia helle. The sequence goes on from OY971420.1 coordinate 18,775,833, forward strand.
ACCAATCACGACTGTAAAAAGTATATTGCAGTTTATTTAGATCACAGTATAATATGTTTATCAATATGAACTATTATTATATCTTGGGTAGATATAATAATAGTTAATTCATGTCATACAAAATAAGTACTTACAGAATAAATAGAGTACACAGTCAAATAAAATCTCGGTTTAGATTCATAGAATGGTATCAATAATGATAAAAATACTTACTCGATATCAATTTCTATGGCCAGTATTGTATGGTGCGGCTTTCCCTCTTCATCCAACCATCTGTAGACATATTAAATTAATAAACCTTTAGTCAACAGTAATCACCTACACGTTTTACATGACCGGTGGGAGGGAAGCGCTGTGCCGTGCTCCTGGCTGCATGGATACCACCATCTTGTTTGTTTCTCCCGTCAAACAGCTTTACTGTTTCGTAGAGAAGGCCAAGACAGATGAACAATGAACATGATGAACAACCTAATGTGAAGTGGACATCGTCAGCCGCAGTGCCCATCTTGACGGGACTTTCAGTGGCAGATAGATGATGTTATAAGGAGTAGCTACAAACATAATTATCATCAATCCGGATACGGCTGTAATTCTAATATAACGCAGGCGAAGCTGCGGATATCGCCTAGCTTATCACTTGACCAGCCGCCCGTCAATTTGATGTTACACTCACAGTACAGACAGGTATCCGTGGAGGCAGGCACGGTACACATTTATAATCAATTTGATAAAGATTTTAACAAACAGACAATTGAGAGACAACAATAAGGCTGCGTGTCGGTCGACCGCCAACTAGATGGCACGATCACCTTGCAGTACTTCTAGTTGGATGCGTGTATGTATCGGCCGTCTAGCTGGTCATTAAAAGCCATGTTAAACAGAGGCCGGATTCAGGTTGACGTGGAAACCTTAAAGAAAAGAGCGTACTCATATTTGGAAGGCAACACAACTGTATACTCTTTGTATAGCGGGTGTCTATGGATGTGGTTGATCACCATATGGACCAACCGTCCGTTTGCGTCCTCTTCTATAAAAAAACCCAGACAAAATCGAATCTGTCGCTAGCTATTAAAGATTCAAAAATGATGGATGAAGATGACTAAGGCAATACGTGTTTTTATATGATGATGATGGTTGTTGTTGATGATAATGATGATTGATGATAATTATAATTATGATGAGCCAACTCACCCATCGCCCACGGATATGGTGTTAGAGGGAGCGGAGGCGAGACAGCGAGGGCGTCGTACAATGTCCCTCTCGCCGGTGGTAGCCGCCTGCGCCGCTCCCAAAGTGGACCGCATTATGTGCCAGAAGCCACGCGAGGCCGCGCCCACACCGTCTATACGCTCTATACGGACCCAGCCTAAAAACAAATTAGCTATGTTATTTTCTAATGTTTACGCGTAAAACACTCATATAATGAAACAAATTTTAGGGGTTTAATGGTGTTGCTTAAATTTTATATTTATTCCCCGCGGTTAACCCAAATAAAAAAATATAGTTAATAGCCTATCATCAACGTCCACTACTGAACATAGGCCTCCCTCAATGAACGCCAGGACAACCGATCCCTCACCGCTCGCATGCAACATGGGCCAACCACTGCACGCAGATCGTCTTCGCACCGACCGAATGGCTTTGAATTGCCTAGTGCCAGTTCAAAGCAAATACCTCCGTTTTATTATATTTGTATAGATTTCTGTAAACTATTTATAATAAAACATGCATTGGCTAAAGTTTAACCCCACCCCCTTCATAGACTCTTATTCATATTTATTACGATTTTTTTCCTGTTAATTTTTTGACAATATATTGACAAAACATTATCAATGACGTTCACACAGGAAAATTCAGTGGGAAGAGGCACAGGAAGAACCTATATATCGAATATGAATTGAATTTATAAGCCTAGTATCTAATCCACAACAACTACTTATATTTTTACAGCATTTCCTGCCTTGCTTGACCACTATATGAAACCAGCTGCCACCTGAGGTATTTCCGAACCGATACGACTTAGGGACATTCAAAGAAAGAGCATACTCAAATTTGAAAGGCCGGCCACGCACCTGCTAATCTTTTGGTGTAGCGGGTGTCTATGGATGTCTTTTATCACTTACTACCAGGTGAATCAACTGTCTGTTTGGGGGCTTCTGTTAAAAAATGTAACAACTAGACAAAACCGCACTAAAATTGATTCACCTGTTTAGGAGCTAGAATACCACATGCAAACACATAAGGGTCAGACTTATAATACCCTTATTTTGCTTAGGGAGACAAAAATACTTGCCCGCCAACGGTGGTTCTGCATCAGGTTGGCAATTGTTGCAATAGCACCGCACCTGGCCCCAGGATACGGCATGTCGTAATTGTGGGTATGGCAACACCAAGAAGTTCCAGTACTTCAATACGAGGTGCAAATGTTCACAACCCTCACCCGATGCCTCCCATTCAGCCTCCAAGCTCTGCAAGCCAACATCATCTTGATCCAAACACAGTATACGATTGAGATAGTTCAAGTTCTCCAACGTCAGTGGTTCTGTGAACAGGTCGTCCCTTCGAGTTGATTCATCAATGGATGATGACTGTTCCTCGGTAAGATCAGGCAAGTTCCCAGTCTCCAGAGTCAGTGCATCCATGATCTCATTATCGAGGTTATCAACATCGTTCGCCTCAGGATACCGATCATTGTGTTGTATGTTGGTATCACAGAACTGCTCGTGTATGATGTTCTCATCTTCACGGCTTCTGGCCGTGTAGGGTCGTCGAAAGCCATCCTTTTCGTCGAGTTCGGATATGTTGCTGAAGTTGTGTGTCGATTGGCTCCTTTGGACGGCCCTGACGGCGTCATCGTTGTCTGGTTGAGTGAGTATCAGACTTTGATGCATCGTCCGGCACGGGACGGGTGTTGGATCAGCTACAGCGATCTCTATGGGGCTACTGTCTGACGTCTGTGGGTCTGGGCATGTGCTAGGGCCAGGTTGGGCGAGCGATTCATAGCTGTCCACTAGATTGTCTTGGCTGTAGGCTTTCAGTTTTCGTTTCGTGCGCGGTTCTTGTCTTTCGGCGATACCGGTGTCGTGGAATGGTTCAATGTTCAATTCTGCGAGTGACTCTTCCCGTCGATTCTCGATTATGACGGGCAAGTCCAGTGATGTACCACTCACAACGGTGTATGGATGTAGCAGCACTGACACCTAAAACATTTATTATTATGTATTTTCTGTGATATTATATTATATTTAATTATTTTCATGCATCACGTTGCACAAATTGACAGATAGTAATGAAATTATAAAATGTCTCTAGGTATGTTCTGTTTTCTACGTTATAATGAACTGGTCAAATTTACGCTTACATTAAAATGAGTATTTCAATCAATATATAGACAATTTACATTTCTAGTTAAGAGGAATATCAAGAATACATATACATACATATGTTATAAATTTGTTAAATTAATGCCAACAAAATAAATTATGATATCAAAATAGTTTCAGCAAGCTCTTCGTCCTCAAAAGTTAAACTACTTATTACGTTTTATATACTATGAGCAATTTAACTTACCTGAGATATTTTCCCGTACAGATCGATAAGCGGGTACACGTGGCTGAAGGTGCGCGGCACGGAACCAATGATGCCCACAATGGTCCCATCTATGTCCACCACGAGCTCGCTGTTGAAGCGGAAGTGCAGAGTCAACACGCTCTGTTCCGCGACTTCGTCGAACTCATCGGCCGCATTCATGCTCAGCTGTAGTTTGAATAAGTGTTAAATAATTTCTTTTTGTTAGTTGGATAGGTAAACAATCGTCTGATTTATCAAGTCGCAGCATCTCATAAGGGCCGGAGAGCAAGGGATGGTGATAGGTGTATTTCACCTAAGGGTCTAAGTTTAGGTTTCCTATAGGAAGCCTAAACTTAGACCGACTCTAGCGACACCAGAAAAGGACAAGATGGAGGCCGAAAAACAGACGCTACGACTGCGTCGTTGAAAATTTCAAGATGTTTACCAACTACGGAAGGAAGCCAAGGATTGTCACGAATGGCATTTGCTTCTCCTTATTCTGGAAACACAGCAACACTAATTGACTTAAGAAAAAAGACGTATGGCACTCGGGGACTGCCGCGGTAAAGCTATTGCATAGCATTTTTTAATCAACTTAAGCAATTATAATTATTTATTTATTTTTTATTTATGCAGTATTTTTTTCTTTCTTTTGTTTTATATTTTATATTTAATGGATTACCAACAATTCTATGATTTAATGCGAATGGCCAATGATCAACAAAGAGATAATATTCTTATGTGTAAATGATGAATTATATTTACAAACTTCAATTTAAGAACCATTTCAAATTTTATTTATTATAATCAACAAAATCATATCACTTTCTTTATTAATAAATGCACAAGTTGTTTATTCATATTTAAAACACTTATACACAAATTTTACTACTTTTATTTATTTATTAATGTTTGATATTATTTCAAGCACTAGCAACACTGAAACTAACTTAACGGGCAAAAGTCTTGTGTCCAGCTCTTAATAAATTATCTGTCAGCTTTACAATCTGATAGTATATTCTATTTGTCATATGTCAAATTTTGTGTTTCTAATTTCAATGTTATAGATAAGATGTTTTTAATTTTCGTCATCTGCGCTTTATGAGCTGTTATTTCCAGTTATTATCCCAGAACTTTGTATCTTCTGTGTCCACCGATGTACTAACTATGTGGTTTATAGTAGATAGTGTTGACGACTAAAACAACTACGAACAGCCGTTAATTTTTTCTATACTTGTATAGTTCTTTGTTCTTATGTTCAGTACTAAAATACATTTTGTCCACTTTTATGCTTTTAAATAGTTAATAAATTCTTTGATTTGCACAAATACAAATCTTACACTCACTTTTAAACACTATCTCTTATCTTTATATCGTTTTTATTCAAAATCGATGGTTAATATTTTAGCTGAACGATATATTCTCAGGCAGTGAAATATTCTCACGGATAAAACTTTCACTTAGTTATTGTCACTTTAATGTTCAACACTTATAACACGTACACTTATTAAATTATTACTTATTTCTATTTTTAATACTTTATTTAACACGGAGACGATGTGAAAATGTAAAGCGCCATCTAGTTAGTCACCAATATACTTTCTCACAAACAGCTGCTTACTTATTCGTTCGATTTCGGAGCAGCTCGTCGCTCGTCGGGTGTTAGGTTTTTTTCGTTACGGAATTTCTGGATTCGGTCCCCACGCTCAAGGCCCGCGATAAAAGCTATGCAATAGCTTAAAAAACTATTTTTACACGAATTGATATAATTCCTAAACTAATATCAAATTGTGTAACGTATTCATCCATGAACCCGCTAAAGGCATCGTCATACAATATCGTACAAATAGTCGTGATTTGAGCTTTGCGTGACCAAGTGACCTGGCCACTTCACGATTTCGTCCACTTTCACATAACTAACAAGTAAGGAACATGCATGTAAATGTAACCCAGCTCACAACAAATTGGTCTGACTCATGTCAGGGGATAGGGAAAAGGAGGGCAATGCATCTGGATAATCTCTAGTTGTGCGGATGTGTATGGACGTCGATAGTTGCCAAAAGACTTCGACTGCTCGTTTGCCTTCCTATAATAATATAAATAAATATGTCCTGTAACCCTTTAATATCAGTCGAGGAGGGTGTTGGGCCATAGTTCACCGATGCGTTAGCCCCAGGTGGTTGGTGAACTTCACACACCTTCAAAGACATTTAATCCACCTATGCTATAAAAATAAATAAAAAAGCGTTCGTTCGTTGTACCTACGAGTGTAATTATATAAGGTTTGGTTAGTCACCAATATACTTTCTCACAAACAGCTGCTTACTTATTCGTCCGATTTCGGAGCAGCTCGTCGCTCGTCGGGTGTTAGGTTTTTTTCGTTACGGAATTTCCGGATTCGGTCCCCACGCTCAAGGCCCGCGATAAAAGCTATGCAATAGCTTAATAAACAAGATTTTGGAACATATACAAAATTCTTTTTTCAGTCTTCCACCACATTTATATTACAACTATAACCTATAACCTGCTTTTGATCTTTCGAGCCGGATTTGAACCGGTTACTGTTACCGGGCTAACATATGTCGAATACAGCCTTAAAGAGACTAATAATGGTCTAGGAAATAAAGATATGATTTAGAATAATTAAGACAACTGTCTTGGACGATGAGTGGAGATGGAACTGACCATATGGACGGGCTATCAGTAAAGAAGGAGTTGTAGAAATACTGGGAGAGTCAGCAAAAGAGGGAGAGGATATCTATAACAGTGCGATGACTTAAATTAATCTCGCAATACTTCACAAGAACTGGTACGTTTTCGACTGTTTGTTCAGAAACTTTTATTCCAATAAACTCACCTGCGAGCCATTGTACTGCAGATCGCTGGACATGACCCAAGCCGGTGGGTCGAGGTGCATGGCTCCTTCTGGGACAGTCTCGGTGGGGAGGAACGGAACGCCGCCGATGCAGAGGCTGCCCACCCAGTTGTTGTCCAATTTGTCCACGCGAAACTGAAAGAGTAATGTTACATGGTTACAATACTGACGACCTCTGTGGCTCATTGGTGATGAGGAGGAGATGGTTAGCGCGTTGGCGCTCAAGCTGGAGGTTGCGGGTTCGAATCCCGCCAGGGAACAAAAAGTTTTCTGTGTACCTGGGTCATGAATGTGTATTAAATATGTGTATTATAATATAGTAAAAATCTTAAATATATCTATACTAATATTATAAAGCTGAAGAGTTTGTTTGTTTGTTTGAACGCGCTAATCTCAGGAACTACTGGTTCGAATTGAAAAATTATTTTTGTGTTGGATAGACCATTTTACGAGGAAGACTATAGGCTATATAACATCATGCTGCGACTAATAGGAGCGAAGAAACAGTGGAAAATGTGTAAAAAGCGGGGAAAATTATTTATCTTGGAGGGCTTCCGTTGCGTGCGCTGTGAAAACGGTTCAAGATATACAAAAAATATGTATGGAAGAATTATTTCTCTTTAAATGATCTAAAAAAAGTCCGTGACAGTATATGTCTAGAGATATAACAAAAAAAGTAGAAAAATGATCATCATCGGTACGGATACGTCCGTAAATATAAAATAACGCGAGCGAAACTGCGGGCAACAGCTAGTGTATAATATAAAAGTATTAAATATATTTCCGTTGTCTGGTACCCGTAACACAAGTTCTTCGAGAACTTAGCACGGGACCAGATTGACGTGGTGTGAAAGGCGTCCATAGATACTATTATTATTATTATGCTTGCCAGGGCTTGCCAATTTGTATTATTTAAGATAAGTTTACATCGATATTTGCATTCCTAAAATTATTATTTAAATATACTTAAGTATAATATTTATTAAAATTTTATATTGATTAATCAAAAACTAAATGTTTATAACTTTAGTGTCAACAAACACTTAAATAATATTGTTGTTGTTATCCTCGGTATAACTTTTTATTTTTATATTAACTTAATAAATTAGGTTATTTTATAACACATACATATTATATTTTTATAATTATCAATCGCGGCTGGCACATATCGCTAAATAATAAACGCAATATTTCTGAATATGTATATTCAATGTACGCCAAGGCACTCAATTTACATACACATATAACATTGTAAAAAGAACTTGTTGCATAGCAAAAAGTATATAAGCAAACACACATATTTGAAACTAATTTTTATTATTGAATCAGTCATATTACATATTATTCCTTGCCTATCCACTGCTAAAATGGGACTTTCTTAATTAGTATTAAACATGATGGTGTAAAATAAAACGATTTAAACTAAAAATGTATCTATAAATAGCGCATACACATAGCAAAAAAGATAACATTAAAAAATGTATCTATAAATATAGCGCATACACATAGCAAAAAAGATAACATTAAAAAATGTATCTATAAATATAGCGCATACACATAGCAAAAAAGATAACATTAAAAAATGTATCTATAAATAGCGCATACACATAGCAAAAAAGATAACATTAAAAAATGTATCTATAAATATAGCGCATACACATAGCAAAAAAGATAACATTAAAAAATGTATCTATAAATATAGCGCATACACATAGCAAAAAAGATAACATTAAAAAATGTATCTATAAATTAAAAAAAATTAAATTAAAAAATGTATCTATAAATATAGCGCATACACATAGCAACAAAGATAACATTAAAAAATCGCATTAGCTTAGACAATCAGAACCTAAAATATTTAAATAAAAGCTGACAGTATGTGGATGCTTATCCATGTCTTATGTGAACCTATACAGATTGGGATGATGAATACTAATTTCATATGAATAATAATAATATTCCACAAATTTTAGTTAAAAACAATGCATATTTGTATGCACGAACATTCGCATTTGACCTCATATTAATAATTACAATAAACATATTACATTCGCATAATATGAACTATATTAAAACGACTAACTGCTGCCTTAGTTGCTGTTTCTTATGACTTCGGATAAAAATATCATAGATTTACTGACCACAACATTAAAATTCATCAATTTATAATTTTTGACACATCGAGCACATACTATAGAATTCGCTTAGAAGGCAGATTACAAGCAGACAAGGAAAAGGCGGATAATATCGATGATGATTAACTATATAGATTTACTTAACATAGTACAGACAATGGTTGTCTAAATAATAAATATAGGATAACTAGCTGATGCCCACAGCTTCGCCCTCGTGGTGTTTTAAAAAATAGCGTTTGTATTTCCTTGATAGATTTAGATAAAAAAAAAACAAACAAATAAACTTCTTATTATTATTAATTTATCCTTATTAATATTATAAAATGCAAACGTATGTTAATGTAACACATCTCTATAACTAACTACCGCAAGCTTACTCAAGGAAATCATATAAATAACATTATTTTATGTATATCGCAAAACACGGTACATGACTGTTCATTGTACCTATCATTTTGTTAATAAAAATAAGACTTTCCCTTTTTACATTTAAAACAAGAGATGTAATATATATGCGGTACAATAAATCAGTTGTAAACATAAGACAATATTTAAAAACTACACTTCGCTACTATTTAAATTTCTATGAAATTTTTCATTTTTTTACACAAATTTAAATTTCTTACACAAATTTAACATTACGTGGTAAGGATAACAAATAAATCTTAGAAATGAATTTATTTTTTTATTTATATTTATTTCTACTTACTCTAAATTTATGTCCTCTTCGTAACGGCTGGCTGACTATAGCAATTCCATCGCAGTAGCCCGAAGTACGCATCGCTACAGTGTCTGAAATTAAATATTCAATTCATTAAATAAATATTCACATAAAGTATATCACGTTAAACTCGTGGGACAGATGTGCTTCCTCATCACCATCATTATTAATGAATTATTTCAATGAACGTCAAGACGTTTGATTCCCGACAACACGCATCCATCCAGGACCTTTCCTAATATAAGATGCGCTTAGGTGTCAATATAACAATGTTTAATAATTTTCAGGACACCTCTTTGACAGCTACTTGATCATAATTCTATTCATGGTACCTAGTACCCTATCCGCCTTATTCCAAAACGAAGACTAAATATAGTACCGAGTTTAATACCAGCTTTAAACCATGGACTAATATAAATGTTATTACAAAAACTAGTTTAACGCTAGTACCAGGACTATCTATGGTACTAAAGTTAGACCACCGTGAACCCTAGTTTAACTTTGGTACTAACCTCAAAACTTCAAATTATCAGATGTCTTATGCGTTGAATTTGCGATTTTTCGTATTAATTGTATTGAAAGGTAATTAAATGAACTCGATATAGACAACATTGTTGAATTGGACTAACATTTAAAATAATTACTCTGACATCCTTATATAATTTAACATTCTATTTCTGTAATTTTGTTGTATTGTATTTACTATTTTGTCATTGATATACATACCTATTTTATATCATATGTAATAATTCTAATTAAGTCTGATATTTTTCATGTATGTTTGGATTAAATAAATACACTAACCTTTTCTTGAGAAGTCCAATTATCATCCCTTTTTTCTTTTGTTGGTTCATTTCAAATGAAGTAATTTATGTTCGTGGCACACAAATTCACAACAAAAAATATTATACTATTCTTATGAATAACGTACCGTCTATTGAGAATCAAAGAACAATATTGGCTGTATTGTAACTATTGGTAAGTGGTAACTCGACTTACATTGCAATAACTAAACAATAACATTTCGATGACATTAGAACTACGCGCGCTTTGTATTTCATTCCCTTATACGCTAGCTATATTATAAACAAATTAACAGCGAAATATTACAATATTTGTGTGTAATAAACAAGAATTTAAATCACACTACCTCAAAGTACAAAGAAGTAAAGATTTCAGATATTTTATATAACACAGTAAATTTTATTATCAAAATATTGATGTATTTTCCACATTATATTTAATTATAAATTAGCGAGCTTTGCATAAAAAGGAACGGTGTAACGAACTAATCAAATATTGAACGAACAAAATGAATGATATGTTGCTCAATAATCTGTGGATACAATTAAACCAGGGACGATCTTTGGTACTAGCTAGACCTCGGTTGGTCCTCGATTTGTAATAAGAACGTTAATACCGTAACAAACCTGGACTTTTTAGTCTTGGTTTAATCCCGGTACTAGATCAGTTTTTTGTAATAAGGCGGTATAAGTTTTAGTTTCACATACACAAGGTTCCGTTTCATTCTGAAAGGACAAACGTACCTGAACTGCACAGTTTGATATTTTTCCCGTGCACGTAATGGAACGTATACGGCAGAGCGGTTCGTCGCCGCCGCGGCTCGGCGGGCGTGGCACTGGTGGCGCTCAGTTCCGTCTCGTTGGTCACCACTACGGGCTCGCACACTTGGGACAACTCGTCTTCACCTTCGATTTTCGTCTGGTTCCCGTCGTTTGGTACTAAAACAAATATATTATTTATCAGTAAATAATGTTGGTTCTGTCAAACGAAGAATGTTCCAAATTGATTAGGCGGTATATATATATTGAGGAGATGGATAGAGCGCTGAATAATTTTTATGACACAATTAATAGAATTGTTAAACTTACGTTCCAACTAAGAAATCTAATGGTACAAGATATCCTTCATGGTACTATAGGGCTCTTATGAAAGTAATTAATTAATTAATAATTAATATTAATCGGCCAAGTGCTAGTCAGGCTCGCGCACGAAGGGTTCCGTACCATTTCATAGTATACAACATTAGACACTTAAACAAATAATATGGTTTATGTAAAGGTAAATTGCGGTTTACGATTTATAACGTATTAAAAAAAACTACTTACTAGCTCAAACCAATTTTCGGTGGAAGTTTTTATGGTAATATACATCATATTTTTTTTTTAGTTTTATCATTCTTATATTAGAAGTTACAGACCCCCCCCCCTGTAACTTTTCCACTTTGGAAGTGTATCTCGCGCCAAACTATTCAGTTTAGATAAAAACGGCACTAGAAACCTCAATATCATTTTTGAAGAACTATCCATAGATTTGGTTTGATGAAAAAAAAATATTTTGAGTTTCAGTTCTAAGTATGGGGACCCCCAAAATTTATTGTTTTTTTTTTCTACTTCTGTGTCAAAATATTAATGCGGTTCACAGAATACATCTACTTACCAAGTTTCAACAGTATAGCTCTAATAGTTTCGGAAAAAAGTGGCTGTGACATACGGACGGACGGACGGACGGACGGACAGACAAACATACATACAGACAGACAGACATGACGAATCCATAAAGGTTCCGTTTTTTGCCATTTGGCTACGGAACCCTAAAAATAGAAGGTATATAAAAACATAGTGATGATGATACCTTTGATTACCTCCGTGATCGTCAAAGTGTGTGCAAGCTGAATGCTATAATTTATATATTGAAAATGCCGAGAACAATATAAGACGTAATATTAGTAAACGATTTTGGGCGCTTGTGAAATTTAAATAGGCAGCGGCGGATATACCCGATTATATGTTCCTTTATATCGTTTAAACTTCAGATGGACTTGAAATATGTAACATTTGACTCGTCAGACCATTCTATTGGGGAATAGTTTGGAAATAATACTTCTAGGTAATGCTTTGTCTGTTGCTATCCGTTCTATCAACCTGTCTCCAAGCGTTGCCGCAAATTATTTAAAATTTTTTGATGTCAACAAAGGCAACCCAGACATCGACTTCAAAAGTAACAATAATGACGTGTAACGCAAAGATTGTACATTAGTATACGATTAATGCCCGGTTCCTATATTTAACGGATCGTCATTGTATAAAAGTTACTATCCGTTTTTCTATAACCCATGACGAGTCGTTAATACCGTTCCACAATTTACTTTCTATACCTGACGTCGACGGACGTCCGTTAGTTATTTAAATACCGAGCCCTCTTCAAAAATGCTTCATTTTTATTAACAAATATATACTTACAGATGACTAATGGTATATCTTTACCACGCAATTTTGAATGGTTGAATATAGTCGAATCATGAGCGGAGCCAGGCCAACGAGCTACCACATTCATAAAAATCAGATTAGTATTGCATACCGCTTGTACATTAAGGAACAAATTGGGAGGGGTTGTTCTGTGGTGCAGGACAACCCCTCTGTGGAGGGGAAGGAGGAACTGACTAGCCGTCGAGTCGCCCTGTTTCCTCAACAGATCCAGGGCACCTCACTAAAGGCGGCATTGGAGGCACTCGCCGGATTTTAGTGGGTAGAGTTGCATCTACCACCTTTCGGGCGCAGCGAGTCCCACATACCCGCGTGGGGAGACCCATTGCCCCACGGGATGCCTCAGAGCATATCCCGGCGTTAAAGCAAAAAACAAAGGGTTAGGTTAGGTAAATTTTGAGGGTGTAGGTTACGGGTGTAGATCAGGTAGGTTCGTTACAAATCCCCACCATGGTTCAGTGGTGGTGGGGCTCAGTAGCCTAGGGTGAGCCCAGCCCCTTGGGCGAAGTTAATTGAGCCGAGGGGGATTTTTGTACTCCTCTTATAGGAAGAGGGGACAGAAGAGCAGGGGGCAAGGGGCGAGTACGGGAACCTCACCCCATTGTACTGTCCCGACGTTGGGAGAGGTTTTCTATGGTGCGGGACAACCCCTCTGTGGTGGTGACGTCGGTACTTTGGGGGACTGACTAGCCGTAGAGGTGCCCTGTTTGCTCATTAGATCCGGGACACCTCTCCAAAGGCTGCAGTGGTGGCACTCGCCGGGTTTTAGTGGGTAGAGCTGCGTTTACTTACCGGCTTTCTGGCGCAGCGAGTCCCACATACCCACGTGGGAAGACCCACTCCCCCGCTGGTATTATTTATTCTATCACGCCTTTTATCTTCTTCTGAATCACTGGAACTCGATACAATATCGAACACTTCTCTATCACTATCTGAAGTCGTTATTTCAAAATTCCAGCGAAAACGGTGAAATATACAACTTGCTCCATACTGATACCGACCAAAATCGGGGGATAACCAAGTGACATTACCAATAGTAGTCTTTGACGTTTCAAAAATTTATAGGAACGCCTAAACTGTCATCTCCATACAATACGCTTACCGTCCGTTACCGGTAAACCTCCAATCCGTTAGTAAGAAGCTGTCAGTAAGTTGCCTGACAAGACGTTATTTATAGGAACGGTTTTAGCTTACGCCTCATATATTAAACTACTATTCGTAACTAAAACGGATCGTTTCTTAAATATAGGAACCGGGCATAAGTGGATTATAAGTTGTTGGCACAAAAATTAAACAATCGCAATTATTTTATTATTTTTTGTTTTTGAAGTTGTTCTATTTTCTTATTCCTAAATAATGGGTGCTATTATAATTGTTTCCTAAATATAAATAAAACAAATGAATAACTTTTGTAGAATCATCAAGAACATCGTCAGTAGCCATTTCTCTGTAGCTAATGATATTAATTATTTGTTATACTCTATATTGAAAGGAATGATAATTTCAAAACAAGATAGAACGTACCATAAGACGACATACGATGACAATGTAACAATATTAAAAAAGGAAGTCATAAAATCTTATTCCGTGCTTTTGTGATTGGCTAATTTTAGTCATGTGACGTCATTTCAGCATGTCTTATCTGTGAAACAGATAAAATACTTACTAGTTTGCGGTAAAGCGTTCGGATTTCCTCTCGACACTGCTTGGATTTTATAAACAGATCCAAATATCTCCATCACGACGTACACTTTCTGTGAACAAAAGTTTATTAAGCATTTAAATTTGAGCATTAATTTGATCTAAAATTGTAATGTACGTAATAATTAATATGAAGAATAAATTTGCTTGTAATATATAGATTTAAAACTACCTTTTAACATTTATTTCACTGATGACTCTACATTTTATTACAAAAAAAAACAAATGAGGAATCACTGAAAAACAAGCGTCTCACCATTTCTGTAATCGAGTGGCAAATGCGAAGTGGCTACCTCTATTGTTCGCAATAATTAATCTATGTGAAACTACGTTGTGTACGATTATGTAAAAAAAAAAGTAAAATAGTCCTCCCGTGACGAAGGTTGCTTGTAAAGTACCTATCCGAAACGTTGGTCTTGTAAAAATCTTAATAAACCGCGATAAAATAAGTAAAAATTGTTTCATTATAATGAGAAAAAGACAAGTAACGGTTAGGGGTTACTTACATCGGGCACCCACTCAAACACAGTATCAATGAGTTCGCAGTTGTAGTAGACTAATACTCTGTTGTCGGCAGTCTTTTTGAATCCAACTCGATCGCCCGGACGAAGCCATTCGAACGATGGTACGATCGCCTTTAAGTCTTGTTCACGACTGCCGGGCTTTGAGTATCTGATGTATCTCCCTGTAACATTTGACGAATGGCTATTGTTGCAATAGTATTGATCTAATAAAGTTTAAGATAAATTTATATTTATTTTCCCATACAGCGTGTGTATTTATAATTAATTGTAATTGTGTCTTTAAAGGATGGATTATTGAGACGGGTCAGTAAGGGTCTTAACCTTAACCGTTATAATTACAGGAAAACGTTCTTAAGCTACCATCCATAACTTTTTAAGATACCGCACCACAGAACAACCCCTCCCGACGTCAGGACACTACAATGGGGTGAGGTTTCCGTCCCCGCCCCTTGCCCCCTACTTTTTTGTCCCCTATAACGCCCTAAGAGGGGTACAAAGAGCACCTTCGGTTCAATTAGCTTCGTCCAAGGTGCAGCGGCTCACCCTAGGCTACTGAGCCCCACCGCCACGTCAAGGCCTGAACCATGGTGGAGAACCTGCCCTTACTGACCCGTCTCAAAAATCCACTCTGTAAAGATTAAAAAATTGCAGTGTCTGTTTGTAATATTAAAATAACCGCTTTTTAATGAATGCATATGGATGTAGACACGGTACAATATATGTTTAACAAAATAACCTTTTTTTAAAATTTTTGTCTGTCTGTCTGTTTGCTCCGGCTAATCTATAAGACGGCTGGGCCGATTTTAACGGGACTTTACTGGAAGATAGCTGATGCTATAGTAGTAACTTAGGCTACAAAAATAATCATCATCACTCCGGATACGGCTGTAAATCTAAGTTGCTCGCGGCGAAGCTGCGGGTAAACAGCCAGTTTAAAATAAAATATGCGAAGACTCAGCCTACTCTTACACGAAAACACATCACATAATTTCAATTTATAGTTACTTCTTATGAAATAATTAAGTAAAATGTATAGGTTCACACAAATAAATCCCTGAATATTATGACGTTGGTTTCTAGGAAATGCCTCCTTCTTTTTAAAGGGTTGAAGTACATTTACGATTTGACAAGCCAAAAGAGATTTTTATTGCTTTCTAATTAATTTTCAAAAAAAATATTATACTATTTTGTAACTTAGTTATACTCAAGCCAACGGCTCAATTGAAGTATCAGTGCTGGTGTAAACAGTCAACATACGCCTGCTGAAGGTTGCTATCAGTTGCAGAAAATATTTTTAAATTTTTCAACTAATTTCTTCAATGACAAAATCTCTTTTGTAATAATAAAAACATATATACAATAAAACTACATTATTACATATAATTATATTCGCTATGAACTTACACTTACCATCGATATAAGCGGTGTAGTGTGGCAAAAATGACACAGTCGGCGGAAGGCTACAATTGACATGAGCGTTCAGTATGTTGATATCGGTTACGCCCATACGAAAACCGCCCGCAAATCCGTACTTGCATTCGATGATTTTTATCTAAAAATATTACAATTTTAATATAATTTCCATTATGTATTTTGTTATAAAATGTTAAATTTCTAAGATTACTAAATGTAAAAAAGCAATTTTGATTTTTAATATTTTCTTTAACAAATTGAACAGCGTGTATACCTTAGCTTACTTCAGCTGTCAAAAAACCAATTGTTTACTGTTCTCGGGTATAAGTAGTAGTTTGTGAGTGACATTGACCTTTAGATGGCTCGTCTGGCAGCTTTATTATTTATAAAACGTGTACACATATTAATTATAGCTACAGTGAGCCGTCAGCTCACGATCACTGATGAAACTACAGGGCACGAGGGAAACAGCAAATGTCCTTCAAAAATAATTCATAATTCATAAAAATCTATAACGAAAGACGACATCGGTCGTCTGCCTTCATGACATTTGAGTTTTTATTACCAAGACGCGCTTATTTCGCTTTAACATAAAAATATGACTTGCTTCAAATATCTCTCCCACGGCGAGGTGGGCGGAGCTGAAGACGAGCGCAGACATCGGGTCAGGAGTGAGCCGCCTTGCGATTGAATAGTCGTGCATCAAGCATATATTGTCGCCGCAGTACTCCGAGAAACTCCTGAAAGTAAACGATATTTAAGATTGTAATAAACTTACAGTTTATGAATGTTTTAGCGTATCGTTATACCTACAGTACTACGTTTTTTTATACTTTACAGCGGTCACTAAGGACGATTTAAAGTCGCAGTTGAATAACTGCGACCTGAAGTACTCGTAATCGAGTACCCTATACATTAATAATTGTATGTAGTCTGATCAATACAGTTAAAGCTTGAAGCTACGTACGTACGCATGGTTTTCGTTGTAGCTACGCTAATATTTTGAAGTGGAAAGATATGATTTTTAGGAATTTTCATTTATTAGTGCTGACGCGTATAAAAAAATTTCTAAATAAGAAAAATGTTACGTTTTTTACCGAGCGTTAAAAAAACGTTTAAATGACACAAATAGATACCTATGTATTTATTCACACGATAGCGTTTTTAAAGCACGGCGCTTTTTTATCGAGCACTGTGTAATTTTCAACTTTGAGCGTTGGAAGTTAAATCGAATTGAGCATACGGAACTCGGAAGTCACGCCAACTTCGGGTTTTAACGCGTTATATAACACTTATTAAACGCTCGTACGAACCGGGCCAAGTCTAACCACTGAACTGATCCAAAAGAAATTTAGTATGAATATAGTTCGAAACCCAGAAAACGTGATAGTATAGTTTTATCCTACGGGATGATTTATGTGAAATACTATAAAGATAAACCTATATGACAAAATCTGGAACGGGAACCTAGACTATATAACGGTAATGTTGGTACGTTAGGATGTATGAGATAATCTTCGGAAATACTCATCTGATTGAAAAAAAACATTCATCAATATAATGCTACGTTATAACTGCGTTATATCAAGTTATTTTGTTAGTTTTATTAGATGATTGACACATAAAAATTAGTACATTTACCAATATGGCGGCGGAGGCGACGACAGCGCCCTCGAGTTGGTCAACAGCGAGTTGTCCGAATTAGTACAACCATTGTAGTTGAAGGCGCGCTCTTCGTTTTGCAGGATTGTTACCTGAAATACACTTGTTTTAAGTTTTTTTTAGAGCGGAAAAAAATGTTTGAGGAATTAAATCTAATTTATTATGGACACAAGCTCCAATAACGTGATTCTTAGACTTTTCATTTTTTATTATACTTTTTTATATTTTAAACGGAAATGTGATTAAAATATCAAACTCTATATGAACACGATAGATAATAACTGTATATGAACGTTTATAACAGGAATATTGTTTTTTTTTATCAATTCTTACCTGAGTACACTGTCCATAGAGATCCACGACAGCGTAGATGTTCAGGTGTGGTACATACCACGCTTTGCCCATGTCCATACCGTCCAGATAGTAGTGGAGACTGCGATCCGCATGCCACATCATACCTTGAAAGTCTCATAATTAATATTTTGCCATGTTATAACTCCAATTTTAAAAAAGTTCCCAGATTTTTTACCAAATTTTTATTAGATCGCTTCGGGCTTTGTACATCTAGGTGAAATTTTGTAATTATAATTATAGCCCATTTGAATTGGGATTTTAAGTAAACGTGTTTTGGTGTGATCTTGTTTGACGGTGAAAGGTTTTTTTAAATAACACATACATAAATTCTTCTACAGTTTACAAGTAAATGAATACCATGTACAAAAATATGAAAGAAGAAACACAAAAATTCTATACTTTTTAGCCTTAAATATCCTTAAGCCTATCTTTTCCTATGAGTTTCAGAGAGTAAGTGAATCTCTCAAGCTATAAACGGTTTAAAAAAATATCCTGTATATACCTAGATTTATCATAACTATTTCAATCTTAATCTCGTAGTTTTTTTTTTTTGCGACAACTGACTTTGAACGCCATAGGTTGTATAAGTTGTTTGATTTTTATTTTCTTTATCTATTCAAATCTAGAGTTATTGTCTGTAATGTATTATTTCTTGAAAATGTAACATTACTCACCCACTCGACTGCCCACAGTCAAGGTATCCAGATCAAGAGGATATCCGCTCCTGACACACTCTCCATCCTTCATCATAGCGGCTCCACTCAGTATGTATGTGTCCCAGTTGAGGTCAGTAGCTGTACCGGCCAGGCCATTCGGCTCAAGATCGTCTGGCCTTATTGCTGTTACTCCTTTAACAAAAGTGAATATATGAGTTATCAAACAAATGATAATGTTTTTAATAATAATAATAATAGAACAAAAAGTTCATTTCAGAAACTTTCGACCGGTGGGAGGGTTGCGCTTTGCCACGCTCCCGGCTGCATAAGTAGTACCATCTGGCTTGTTTCTGCCGTCAAATAGCTTTGATGTGTTTCGTGGAGAAGAGAAAGACAGGCAGTGAAATTACTGGCACCGAGACTTAAACATCTTATGTCTCAGGATAGGCAACACATAAATGAGTTGCCTTTTTTTCTTCTTTTATGCCGGGAAATGCTCTAAGGCATCCCGCCTGGGGAGTGGGTCTCCCGGGTATGTGGGACTCGCTGCGCCCGAAAGATGGTAAGTGGACGCAGCTATGCGTCCACTCACCATCTTTCGGGCCATACCATCATCAATCTAACCCACTAAAACCCGGCGAGTGCCACCAGTGCCGCCTTGGTGAGGTGTCACGGAACTGTTAAGCCAACAGGGCACCTCGACGGCTAGTCAGTCCCGCAAGGGACAGACGCCACCTCCACAGAGGGGCTGTCCCGCACCACAGAAGAACCCCTCCCAACGTCGGGACAGTACAATGGGGTGAGGTTCCCATCCTCACCCCTTGCCCCTGCTCTTTTGTCCCCTCTTCTTATAAGAGGGGTACAAAGATACCCCTCGGCTCAATTACCTTCGCCCAAGGTGCTGGGCTCACCCTAAGCTACTAAGCCCCACCACCACGTCAAGACCTGAACCATGGTGGGGTCAATGAGTTGCCTGGGCTAGTCCTAGGTAAACTAGGTTATGTTCATGGGCAACGTCGTCATTTGCTAACAGGTGGCACGTTTGCCAGTTTGCTTATCTTACTAACATACAAAAAGAAACAGGTGAATTTAATATTTAGCATTGCATGTAGCATACCTTCGATGATGCATATTAGAAAAAGACAGGTATTAATATGGAAATTTTAAAATATACTCACTAATATTATCATGAATTTATATATATGTGAATGAAAATATGTTGTACCCATAAATATATCTATAGAAAAGTGAATAGGCTTCACTCTAAATAGACAAGTTCACTGACCAATTTCCAAGCTTCCGATCCAACAGTCCACCATCGAGTCGATTCTAAGCTCGAACATGTCACACTCTCGTAGTGGTCTCGAGCTGAACAACACCGCATCGTTGAACTCGGAGTAGACCGCCGCTCGCGACGCGGTCAGACGTGTGCGACTGAGGCTCGCGTTACGACCATGCACGCGGTGGAAACACATCTCACTGAAAGAAGAAACATACCGTACATTCTCTGGTCACCGTCGATTTGCTGGGTCGATATTAGGTATTGTAAAGAATGTAACAGAAAGGGCTAGAGTAGAAGAAGACAGAGTAAAAGATAGAGCTAAAATAGAAGAAGACAGAGTAAAGTAAACAGAGTAAAACAAAGAGCTGGAGTAGAATAAGACGGAGTAAAAATAAACATAAAGTTAACGAAAGAGCTAGAGTAGAAGAAGAGAGTACAAGTAAACAGAGTAAAAGAAAGAGATGGAGTAGAAGACAGAGTAAAAGTAAACATAAAGTAAAAGAAAGAGCTGGAGTAGAAGACGACAGAGTTAAAGTAAACATAGAGTAAAAGAAAAAGCTAGAGTAGCAGAAGACAGAGTAAAAGAAAGAGCTAGAGTAGAAGAAGAGAGAGTAACCCAAAGGGAGGGAGGATGTGGGTCATCTGAGTGATGTTATAAGTCATGGTGTTCATCATCTTGTTTATTACTTACATACTTTTTATTTCTATTCACAATATCTATAAAAAATAATTAATTATTAGTGTAAGAAACAGGATGTTTTGAATGGAAGTGTGGTTACTGGTTGGAATTCAAAAAATTATGTACGTTTTTGTTTTTGTTTTTATGTTAGTTGGATAGGCAAGCTGGCAAACGTGCCACCTGATGGTAAGTGGTGAACGTTGCCCATGAACATAAACTAGTTTACCTGGAACGAGCCCAGGCAACTCATCTATGTGTTGCCTATCCTGAGACATAAGATGTTAAGTCTCGGTGCCAGTAATTACACTGCCTGTCTTGCCCTTCTCTCCGAAACACAGCATAGCTAATTCACGGGAGGAACAAGCAAGATGGTGGTACCCATGCAGCCGGGAGCGCGGCACAGCGCTTCCCTCCCACCGTACTGATGAGTATCACAAGAGCTCAAGGATCCTTACTAATATCTGTGTAAATATTATAAATGCGAAAGTAACTCTGTCTGTCTGTCAATTTGTCACTTCTGCACGCCTAAACCACTTTTTTTTATGTCACTTGGATAAGCAAACTGGCAAACGTGCCACCTGATGGTGAGTGGTCGACGTCGCCCATGAACATAAACTAGATTACCTGGAACGATCCCAGGCAACTCATCTATATGTTGCCTATCCTGAGACATAAGATGTTATGTCTCGGTGCCAGTAATTACACTGCCTGTCTTGCCCTTCTCTCCGAAACACAGCAAAGCTGTTTCACGGGAGAAACAAGCAAGATGATGGTACCCATGCAGCCGGGAGCGCGGCACAGCGCACCCCTCGCACATGTGACCACTGAGCAGATTTGGATGAAATTTGGTACAGAGATAGTTTAAGACTCGAGAAAAGGACATATGATAGATTTTATCCCAGAAATCTCACGGGTACCAGAACTATGCGGGTAAAACCTCGGGACTATGTATCTTCTAAACCACGGAACAGATTTGGGTGAAATTTGGTATGAAGATACTTTGGTATGAAGGTTTTTTGGTATGGACATAAAATAGTTCCTATTCTGAAAATTCCAGCGGAACGTGAGCTTTGCAGATAAAACGCCAGGACTGTGTATCTATTAAACCAACGAACCGATTTGAATGTTTGGTATGGAGATAGCTTGAGACCCAAGGTAACATAGCCTGTCTCGCATTTAAACTATCTATACAGTATGAGATATCCTTAATAATCTATATATTATACCGGGTGTATTTGGAACGCTTGCGAAAACGAAGAGGTATGATAGTGTTGGCATAGCCTGACATGTTACAAGTGAAAAAAACGCGTTTTCTTTTTTTTTTTTGGTTGCCTCTTTTATTTTTATTTTTTGTATAATCCGGTTAAGTAAACATAATGTTACAGGAATTTGATGATAATGCTTTAAAATAATGGTTTTTTGAAAAAAAAACAACAATGTAATTGGTAGGCTGAATCAGCTGCTAGCGTTCGCCGCACCGCGCGCGTCTTCAGTGCGCCCGATAGTCGTGCTTCTTGCGGTTAGCACGAGTGCATAGTGTGATATATATATATATATATATATATATATATATATATATATACACACACACTATGCACTCGTGGATATATATGTGTGTATATATATATATATATATATATATATACATATATACATTCTTGTGTGCCACTGAACTCCTCCTAGACGGCTGGACCGATTTTGATGCACAGGCTACCCTTAGGACTAGAAACTTAAAATTTCGCATACGTATTACTCTTATCACGAAGGCATCTACTAGGGAAGGATCTTTTAAAATTCTACCCCAAGGGCTGAAATCTCTACATAGTATAAAGCAAAGTCGCTTCCCGCGTCTGTCTGTATGTATGCTTAGATCTTTAAAACCACGCAACGGATTTTGATGCATTTTTTTTAATAGATAGAGGGAGGAAGAGGAAGAATTTAAGAGGAAGGTTTATATGTATAATACATGCATAATAAAGTAGATAAACACTAATAACTTTAGAGGTTTCTAATGTGACGGAAAGGTATGTACACAAATGCGGTGTTAATCCCTATCATTTTAAATGCGTTAGTTAGCTTGAGAATTTCATGAAGATTATTTTTTTTCCCTTTACACCAAGGAAATTAAATGAATACCTTAGGAGATATAACAAAATCAAAATAATGCGTGGCCATGATTCGACCGATCTGCGCGGGCGTTCCATGACGCCGCGCCTCGCGTCCGAGCCGGCCGGAGTTTCCGTCAGACAATGTATGGTGGAAATTGGAATTGTATATCCTAAATATGCCTAATACGATATATATACTACACTAACTACTAAATAAATAATAGTAAATCTAAGATAACGCGGGCGAAGCTGCGGGCAACAGCTAGTAGGGTATAAAAGTTCGTTTGAAGCTTTTATTACTTGCATGTATGTATTTGCATGAAATTATGTTATTATAAGTATGAATTGATTACGGCAAAAATAATGAGTTAATTAATTCAGCGTTTTCTATAATTCAATCCGTAATCAGGTAAAATAAGGGATACAATTTTTAAATAAACGCACACGCTAAACACTTAGGGACGGAAACTTAAAATTTTGCACACGTAGGCATTCCTATTATGACGTAAACCTACACTAAGGAAGTTTTTTTTTAATTCAACCTCCAAGGGGGTGAAATAATAAATAAAAGTTTTAAATAAAAGGCAAAATTGATTAACTGAAGAATCAACCCGCAGGGAAAACTCTTAAAAGTTTTAACGTATTCCTCTAATGGCGCGGGCATCCACTAAGGAAGGATTTTTCGTTAATGTAATAAAAAAATTAAAAAAATAAATTAAAAAATTAAACTTAATTACATTTTTATTTCGTTAAAATTAAAAATGTAATTAAGTTTATTTTATGGAACTATTTTACTTTATATTCCGTAAAAAACTCACTTTAAATATTTTATAAGAATTCTAATTTTAGTGAGTTTTTTTATATTACCATACCAGGCACCGAGACTTAACATCTATGTCTCAGGATAGGCAACACATAGATGAGTTGCCTGGGCTCGTTTCATGTAAACTAGTTTATGTTCATGGGCGACGTCGACCACTTACCATCAGGTGGCACGTTTGCCAGTTTGCCTATCCAACTAAAAAAAAAAAAAATTGCAGATAATTCAAACGTTTATACTTAGTCGTAAGGTTTAGGTTTCACTAAAATTGTTTTTTTTTAAATATTTTATTTAAAAAAAAAACAATTTTAATGAAAAGGCCTGTGTTTAGCAGTAGACGGTTAGATGATGATGATACTTAGTTGCTGGATCCATTTATTTACTAGGCATTTTTAATTATCTTTTCATTACTTACCTATTATTAATATTAGTTTTTTTTTAGTTTTGAAATGTTTTTATTCTACACTTAGTTTTGTGGGGTCATTTATTAATCTTTGGAATAGGCATGTCATGTCTCTTTTTTAACCGACTTCAACAAAAAGGAGAAGGTTATCAATTCAGTCGGTATTTTTTAAATATAATTATGTACACTCATTTCTCCGTCAATTGTGGACCGATTTTCAAAATTCTTTTTTTATTTGAAATGGTATACTTGCCAAATGGTCCCATGATAAGGTAACCAGGGTCTGATGATGGCATCCCAGAGAAATCGAGGGGAACTTTCGAAAACCGTAGCAGCGACTAGAACGCTTAATATTTTTTTAAATAAGCATTTTAAAGAACTACAATTCAATTACAATTTAAGTCGATCGGATGCTGGAGCTGAAAGACGATTTACTTTAGTAACCTTGTGTTTGGGCTTGATTAATTTGTATTGATGAGAACTTTACACCTAGATGGGTTGTGACTTTGATTGGGGGTCTGATGATGAAGACGAAGGACAGTTAAGGGAACTCCTAAATAGTTTACAGTAGCTACATTGTGATTGGACTTAATTAATTTATACTGATGAGAACTTTGCACCCATATAGGTGACACATGTCATTACAGGTCTGATAATGGAGATCATAGACAGTTGAGGGAACTCCTCGACGATTTATAGCTTTTGTTGGGCTTATTTCATATGGTTCAATATGCCAAAATGTATATTTCTGTATGTCTTTCTTTAATGAAACACTAAAAATTTATAAACAAAAACATTTTATACAAAAATTATAACAGACTTAAAAAAATAAAGTAACTAAAAACTAATAAAATAATCGCGTTTCTTTAATTTTTGTGGCTACAACTAATAGTCATCTTATACTTCTACTAATGTACATTTTTTTTTTTTTTACATTAGTAGAAGTATAAGATGACTATTAGTTGTAGACACAAAAATTAAAGAAACTCAATTATTTTATTACTTTTTAGTTACTTAATTTTTTGAAGTCGGTTATAACTTTTGTACATTTTTTTTTCATAAATTTATTATTAAGTGAGGTAAAATATCTTACTGAGGTAGGTAAGTAGTTTATTTAAAAGATGAAATGCCTCGTAGGATTAATTCCAATAAAGCTATGGTTTCTAAAATCCAAGAATCTGAGGAGCAGACTCAAGTCAGTCTGGTTTTGGATGCTGAAGCAATCCAATGAAGGGCGTTAATATAACAATGTTTTAAAGATGCTCTACCCTTCACCAAGGACCAGCAAATAGACATTATCTATTTCTCATGTAATTTAACTCGGGCAAAAGCTAGTCTATTATATTTTATATTTAATCAGATCATAATATATTACGTGGGTAACACTGAAAATGTTTAGAACTGGCCAGTTAGAAACATTGAAAATGAAAACTTTTTTTGAATTTCAATTTTAGAACTCTTTGGTAACCTAATGTAGTATATTGCATTCATTTGTCATTTGTTTTTGTGAATTGGCGGCAAATCTAAAACTCTTGTTACACGTGAAAATGAACATAACGCGAGAAAATTTTCGGTCAATGATTTATTATGACTTTCGTTGTGGGCTTACTCAACAACAAAGCTATGATAGGCTGCGATTAGAATTTTTTTATGAAGCCCCATCTCGTGCCACTATTTACAATTGGTTTAACGAGTTTAAGCGTGGACGTAGCAATATCAGTGATGATCCGCGTGAGGGACGTCCTTTAACAGCGACTACTGAAGATAACATCAGTGCTGTGCGACGCATGATAGAGGAAGATAAGAAAGTGACCTATCAGCAGATACGGGCAAGCCTAGGCATTGGTATGAGTCAAGTTCAAAAAATATTACACGAACATTTAGGCGTCAGGAAGCTTTGTACCAGATGGATTCCCCATACTTTTACCGACGACCTGAAACGCCTCCGCATGGACTGGTGTCGCCAAATTTTAGATAAGTTCAACGGCGGTAACTCAAATGCTGTATTTGACATCATCACAGGTGATGAAAGCTGGATATATTGCTACGAACCCGAAACCAAAAGACAATCAGCTCAGTGGGTGTTTCCTTTCGAGGATCGGCCAACTAAGGTAAAGAAAGGAAGAAGTCAAGGAAAAAAGATGATTGCCTCATTCTTTGGTCGGAAAGGTCAGTTCGCGACAGTTGTGCTAGAAGATGGAAGGACAGTTACTGCAGACTGGTATGTCAATCGCTGTTTGTCTGTTGTCTTGGAAAAAATTCGACAGCAGCGCCCTCGAAGCAGGATCCTCCTTCACCACGACAATGCTTCAGCGCACTCCGCAAAACGGACTGTTGAATATTTGACTATGGCAGGTGTCGAGATAATGAGTCATCCGCCTTACAGTCCTGACCTGGCGCCCTGCGACTTTCATTTATTCCCAAGAACTAAAGATAAAATTCGAGGTATTCGCTTTACGAGCCCTGAAGATGCGGTGAAAGCGAACGAAAATGCCAAGAAGAGACTCCTAAGGAAGAATGGGCCCACTGCTTTTCTCAGTGGTTCCATCGAATGCGACGATGTGTAGAAAGAAACGGAGATTACTTCGAAAAACAATAAAAGTATTGGCAACTTTCTACATTAAGCCGTTTTTCATTTTCTAAACATTTTCAGTGTTACCTAGGTATATATTCTGTGTATGCAGTGTGCACTCTACTTCTTCTCTCACGCTGTACCTACTTCTTATTCATATTTTTAGCAGAAATATTTAATCAAGGTTAATAAATATTTAATCAACTTACGGGTAAATGGTGGCATTAGATTCAGTAGACACCGGAGACTCAGGCGAATACACGGGAGGCGGTAAGTATATGTCCACTATAGTAGCTTGTGCTACACGACCGTATAGATCTGAAACAAACATTACTTGTGTTTCTTATATTATATTTATATCGATATTGTCGATCTTCGTCGAAAATCTTTTTAAGTAAAATCAATTATCATTTATTATTCCACTTCACACCAACTTCTTTGCTGCACGTAAATCATAAAATGACTTTATTCAAAGGTAATCCTAATATTTTTGTAAGCGCGCCGATCGCTGCCAAATTTTGTCCGCCCAGAACTCAACTACAAGTATTGCGTTCCTATTCTGCAGGTGGAAGGAAACGCAGGACACTAATAAATTCTATATATTATAATAATGATATAATCTTCTATACCTATGAAATTGCCTTTACCAATAAAAATAATCTTTACCTATGAAATTGCCGTTCTGCAGTACTGGCTAATTCAAATCAAAATATTTTTTTCAAATTAATTTCAAAAACATGGAATTCTTTTTCCAAAAGTAGTCATTTGTTTATTTGATTAGTGTTACATTTTCATCGCATTTCCATCTTTTTCGTCATCATGGATACGTAAAAAATTCGAGTAATTATGGAATATGAGTACCGTCATGTACATTAACGACGTTTACGGAGTTGGTTTGCTCGCTTCCGTTCTGGAAATTTCGACCTGAAAAATGAACCTCGCGGTCGTCCGAAGACTTTGGTGGACAATGACGAATTAAAGGCGATTGTGGAAGCTGATGATACACAATCTACGGCTGAATTAGCAGCAGCTTTCGACGTTAGCGTCAAAACAATATTGGTCCATTTGCGTCAAATTGGCAAGGTAAAAAAGCTTGACAAATGGGTGCCCTACAAACTCAATGATCGCCAGCGCGAAGTACGCGTCGAGACGTGCCATGCACTGCTCAACAGACACACAAATGAAGGAATTTTGAACCGCATTGTTACCTGCGATGAAAAATGGATTCTGTTTGATAACCGCAAGCGCTCAGCAAGTTGGTTGGATCCTGGTTCAGCACCTAAACAATGCCCTAAACGAAAACTTACCCCTAGAAAAGTGATGGTCACTGTTTGGTGGTCTAGTGCTGCTGTGATTCATCACAGCTTCTTACCAAACGGGGTGAGCATTACTGCAGATGACGTGTACTGTGAAGAACTGAACACAATGATGGAGAAGCTGTCACATCTCCAACCAGCATTGGTCAATCGCTCGTCTCCGCTGCTCCTGCACGACAACGCGCGACCTCATACTGCATAGCAGACGGTCTCCAAGTTGCAAGAACTGGGGTTGGAAGCACTCCGTCATCCGCCCTACTCACCAGACCTTGCGCCTACAGACTACTACTTTTTCCAGAATTTGGATAACTACTTGGCGGGAAAAAAAATTAATACCCGAGAGGCAGTACAAAGTGCCATTGAAGAATTTGTTTCCCCCCGGTCCAGCTGATTTCTTTAAGAAGGGCATCAATAACCTGCCACTGCGTTGGCAAAGATGCATTTATTGCATGGGTGATTACTTCGAATAATACAAATAAAAATACATGAAAAAAATATCGTTTAATTTTTTTCATACAAAACGGCAATTTCATAGGTAAAGACCTAATATAATAATATCAACCCTTTTATGTCCCACTGCTGGGCACGGGTGTCCTCCTCGAAATCAGGCGAGAAGGGTATTGGGCCATAGTTCACCTATGCGCTGGCCCAATGCGGGTTGGGGGAACTTCACACACCTTCAAAGACTTTTAATCTCATCAGGCATGCAGGTTTCCTCACGATGTTTCCTTCGCCGGTGAGCAAGCGATGGTCTCATGTTTAGATGCACGTAGAAATTAAGAAAAACCCATTTCTAGGCATCACAGGGGGGTCAGGATCGAGCCCGGACCTCTCGTCTCTCACTCAAGAGGCCGAGCCCATACCCACTAGGCCATCGTCGCTCACTTCTATATACATCATCATAATTAAGGTGATATGAAATTATAGACGCAAAATAATTGAGATCTGTGAAATTATCTATCTCGAGTCAATAAAAGTTGTAGTTACTGATTTTTTTACTATGCACAACTATAACCTCGAATGATATCACATTTACCTACGACAAGAATACATCTATCGACATTGACAGGACAATATCTTTGAAGGGTGCCCAGAATTAGACCTATTGCGAACCTATCCAGTGACTTGAACGTTGATATATCCAATAATTATAGTAAAATAACCCTGGTTACCGTGAAGTATCCGAAACTTCGAGAATGTAATAATCATAATAAAACGTGAAAAATGCCCGTAAAATCTCTTATATGACTTACCAATAACTCCATACACATGATCTGGAATATTGAAGGCGGCTGGCCCTTGGTCAACTCCGTTCACATAAAAATGCAGTATGCCCATGTCTCTGCGCATTACACCGACTGTATCGCCCTCCTGTTGGTGAAAAACATTAATTTTAAATTTATCATCACCATACTACTTATGCCGACCAAAATATCTTGGCCGGACTGAAGTTGTCTAAGTTTATAATAATAAGAGTTAAGTCGCAAAATTCAGCAGTGGAAGGATAAAGGCTGATGATGATTTACCGGTGGGAGGGAAGCGCTGTGCCGCGCTCCCGGCTGATGGGTACCACCATCTTGCTTGTTTCTCCCGTGAAACAGCTTTGCTGTTTTTCGGAGAGAAGGGCAAGACAGGCAGTGTAATTACTGGCACCGAGACTTAACATCTTATGTCTCAGGATAGGCAACACATAACTGAGTTGCCTGGGCTCGTTCCAGGTATACTAGTTTATGTTCATGGGCGACATCGACCACTTAACGTCAGGTGGTACATTTGCCAGTTTGCCTATCCAACTAACATAAAAAAAATTGATGAAGCTTCTATAAGGATGTTCGGGCCACTCGCCACGCGGCCACTTTATCCGTGCTAGTCAGTCCAGTGTAAGTCAAATCCATAAAGTTAATATACCTAGCGGAATAGATGAACAAAACGCTGAGCGAGTGAGATGTCACTAGCAGCAACACCGTGTGATAAAAAGAGATGCGTGCTGCGATGTAACAGAACCATTTTTGCAACTGTTTGACATTTCTCGGCATAATCTGTCACGCTGACAATATAAGCTTTGTGAATTTTTGTTATATTACGTGAAATCGTGCATATTTTTGAGAAATAGTGTTTCAGAAACATGGTGACTTGTTTAGTGATTGATTTCTGTACAACACATCGAAATAACCCCTAAAAATGTTAATTTCACAGGTAAATTATTCCAAATCGACACCTCCAAACATAGTATTTATTTTTACTAATACGCTTCGAATTGTAATGAGTAAATATGATAATTCTCTTCTATAAACATTTATCTATGTAAGAAACAAAGATTGAATACACATAATGCAGAATTTACGAATATTTTGTGTAAAATAAATAATTTTCGTTTTACACTAGGGCTGCATCAAGTTATCGATATTTCGTGTCTATTACTTATGTCAAAATACTTATATGAGGTAGAGATAGGAATCACCTGGGAATGTGAACCTATTTAAGATACTTGACCCATCCATAGGTACTTATCAGTTATTGACTGTTATTATAATTAGTAGGTATATAATTTATGTATCTTTCAGATTTCCTACTAACCTGGATACTAGAAATGCATGGCTTAGATTAATTGATCGTCCAAACTGGAATATCACGAAAACTTATTCATGTGTATGTAGTAAGCATTTTGGAGAAACATATTTACAGAAGCGAGGACCGAAACGAATTTAGATGTAATCTGCTTTTCAAGCAATTAAATGCAAGCTCTTTGTTTTTTTATTGGATTTTGAATAGGTTGAGGATTTATAAAATTCTTATTAGGTTTATTTTGTATTAAGAATCTAATAGAATTCAGATTAGGTCAAATTTTTACGAGTTATAAAGAAAACTTGATAGTAGGTAAGAGTTTTGTTATGAAAAAATTGAAAATTTAATTAATTACATTATCAATTTAAAACTAATGTCAAAAGAAAGAATTCAATTTGCCAATAATAACACAACAAGATTTGTGACGATAGCTTAAAACTATTATACGTTTAAAGTTATTGATGAATACGTAAAAAAGTGAGTTACCTAATCTATTCAAAGTTCACAGGTTTTTGATCTGTAATATTTTATTGTGCAAAGATATGTATGTAATAAATGTTTTATCTTATAAATGATGTCAGTAGGTTTATTTAAATGTATATAATGTAAGGGTTTTATAGAAAACATAATAAATACACATTTTAGATCTCGGCTCACAGTAAAATTATAAGGAAAATAACTGATAATGCCAACCCTTATAAATATCGAGTCAATTTTGGGCTTACTTGTGAGTTGCAGCATACCCATCGAAGAGGCTACACGAAGAGCAGTAAGAAGTGAAATAGTCAAGACCCGAGAACTAGGAGCAAAGTGAAAGTGATATTTTGTTTCATTCAGTCTACGTCTTCCGAGGGCCCACTATACTGTTACATTTCGACCTACGTCTCCTTGGGTCTTCTAGACAGTACCATTTATAATACGCATTCAGGGATCAGGCGTGGTGGCGTACGTGACCAGCGCAAGGCAAAAGGGCGTACGTCAAATAAAAGTGGGAGATTATCCCAGGCACGACAGCGCGGACACTGTACCTGTGATCTGTCCCTGCCGTCTCAAATAGATACACCACTTAACTTATCGAACACGTCGAACAAGCCTAATGGTTCGTATTTATCCTATCCTTACGAGTATTCAAGAAGCCGGTCCACTTCGGAACGCTATAAAACCCAATTCTATTTAAGTTCTATTAATACTATTATTACTTAACTAATAAATATTATTCACATCGATATTATAGAATAACATCGAGCATATATAAGATATTAAATCATATTATATTAATTAGCAATTATCCCGCGAAACACGCAGTCTTTACAGCAAATGTGTGAGTGCACGCATATGCATGCATATAGCACCGCCCTCCTTTCCCACACTGCATATGCGTACACTCGCATGCACCACCACCCCACATGCACCACAACCACAGTAAAAGACCACCACCAAACAATCTACGCACGTTTCGCCCCGACACCGAGGCATCCTCAGGATGTAGACTATACGATTAATCGTAGAGTCTACAGCCTGAGGATAAGGAGGAGGATAAGGATATATAATAATATGCAGTGTGGGAAAGGAGGGCGGTGCTATATGCATGCATATGCGTGCACTCACACATTTGCTGTAAAGACTGCGTGTTTCGCGGGATAATTGCTAATTAATATAATATAATTTAATATCATATATAATGGATTTCCGCAAAGTAACGCCTGATTCTGTTAACTATCGAGCATATAATCGGATAGAGTAGTAATGTGATAATCATAAAATTTCGAAGCTGGTCAGTGATTTATCACAGACGTAATAGCAATTCAACCAACCAGTTATCTGTATTTACGTCGCATCGGCCAATCGTCAATGGCCATCAGTCGTCTAATCAGAGCTCAGAACCGGTGTAGCGTCGCAGCACAAATTTGGAGGAATTTGTTATCATACAAAACATATAACATTACCACTCTATTCTGGTTAGGTACATGATCGATGAAGCGACATGATATACATCACTACACGCACTCATAAGCAATTTTGACGCATACAAATGTCAAATCATTTCGGTTTCGTTTGACAGCTCGTGTCTGTTCCTCTATTCCGCTAGGTATATTAACTTTATGGTCAAATCACACCGGAACAGTATACGCGCGGCGCGCGCGACAATTTTGACGCTTAGTTAGAAAGCGTAGGCGCTTTATACAAGCTTCGCTTCTTACGGACTTTCCTAGATGGCACTGTTTTTTTTTTTTCAATTTAAATTTTTTTTTAAATAAGTGGCGCTGCTCGAAACTCAGTAAGCTAATTTCAATCAGGCCAAGTGAAATAGTAGTCTAACGCAAACCCTGTGTGCTTTATATAGAAGAGGAGGCTATCGGAAAGTGGATTCATTTGGTGTCGAGTGATAATTGATATCCATGAGCACTACTACACCAGAAGGGTCAGCAGATATGAAGATTGTTAATATGTTTAACTTTAACTAGAAAATAACATAAACGTTATAGATAGATTTCGCTTATTGAGTACCAGATAGCGTTGTTGTTACTTTATTAAGTCAAACATATAGCACACTATGAAGAACACACCTGGATATTATTACCTCCAGGTTTATTGTTTTCTATATAAGTTTTCTATATAACAATAAATGTCAAGCTACAAGTTTAATAGACATTCTACTCACCACCAACCGGCTGAGGTTCCTGACGTATTGCGGAATTATGATTGTGCCATCGCATATGACGTCCTCCCCTGTCATCACCCACGTGCCGGATCTAAAACAATTGACAAACTTCAAAAATATGAAGTTGCTAAAATAAAAATGCCATTTACTTTTCGTTACTCAAAACTGGACAAAAATATAAAATGAAAAAAAAAAAACACTTGTACGGTAGAATAAGGTGATTAATTACCTTTACTCAAACATTATATAGTTAAAAAGTATAATGGGAATGTCATCACACGATAGTTAATAATGTCAAATATGTCATTCTTTCACATAACCTCTCCCCGCTAACGAATTAGTAAAGGTATGGAAACATAACTCTCTTACAAAGCTCGGAAAAATATGGTTCCAAACTCACACTACTAAACTGATAATACTAACACGATTTGCACACGCGCAATACAAAATACTTTGCTAAATTTAATATGTGCACATGAATTCGTGAAAACCTATCCATATAAGGCGCAATCTAATTTAGGAGGATAGTGATAGAATGAAACTGAAATATCAAAGAAAGTGAGTGCGAACGTGATGGACTATTACGCGACATGTACAATGACAATGTCAGTTGAGATGTGGAAGGATGATATTATGCATTAGTCTGACATTTATTAATTTTATTATAAAGTAATTGATTATATGAATTAATGTGGAAACCTACATTTATTTTGTCTGAATATGACGAGTAATAAAATGACAGTTTTTAACCAATTATTATTATCAAATTGAGAGTAAGTCATTATTTACTCACTATACAGAATCTGTCGATATTTCGTATATTTTTTTAGCCTTAGAGTAGTTGATAGTCTGCTGTAACCTTGTTTTTTATTATTAAAATGTCAATAATGTTTGAAAAATGGGAATGGGGCATAAAATAAAAATCACAAGTCAAAATAGTTGTATTTCTCTTTAGTAAGAAATTAACATATATTTTTTTTCAAAATAGAACCATTAAAGTATATTTTTGAACGTCAATTAAATGTACCACCTGTTCCATGAGTACTGAGAAGAACCTCCAAAATGTATAGAAGACACTCTACTGGCGTTAGTCGGTAACCAGTCATCTTGTCTTCTTTCTAAGCGGACTGCTGCAATCCATTGTAAACGCCGAATCTCGTTTATGGGGAAACTAAAAGTAACTACTGACCACAAAAATTTATATGGAGGTTATTTAAGCGTGAATAAAATACGAAATTATTAACTTACCTGTGATAAGTTATCCCAGTTTGCTTTTTACTTCCTTCTTTTCGTCTCTTACACCATTTTACAAGACAGGTCATTGTTGTCTCTGGGAAACGATTTTTTCGTCAACGCAACCGTCGTCTAGACTGTCACAGAACGCGCAGCAGACTGAGAGACAAATTGATTGTACTTTGTTGGCTCCGCCCACTTGATTGTAGTTTGCGAGGAACCGTTTTTTAGCGCAGTTCTTATTCCATACCTTTTCTAATTCGTTGCTCCCCGCTAATATTAATCTAAGACCGGCTTCACCTACTTCACTCTGCTCTGAGTATTTGTAATCGACATGATATTTAGCAATAAAATCAATCTCATATATATATATAGAGATTGATTTTATTGCTAAATATATATATATATATATATAAAATATATATATATATTGTTATAGTCAATGTGTGCGTAGCACACGCACACATTGACTTTTCAAAAATCGTCACGCATTTGAGTCAGTGTAATCATGTGTTTTCGGCAGTTATGATATAGATAGCACTATTCTTAATTGAGATATCTGTATATAAACATATATTTATATTTAATATAATAGGTCTTTACCTATGAAATTGCCGTTCTGCAGTACTGGCCATTTCAAATCAACATAATTTTTGTTTGGCTAAGAATTCTAATTTCAAATTAATTTTATTTTAAAAACATGAAATTCTTTTTTCCAAAAGTAGTCTGAACTGAACACAATGATGGAGCAGCTGGCACATCTCCAACCAGCATTGGTCAATCGCTCATCTCCACTGCTCCTGCACGACAACGCGCGATCTCATACTGCACAGCAGACGGTCTCCAAGTTGCAAAAACTGGGGTTGGAAGCTCTCCGTCATCCGCCCTACTCACCAGACCTTGCTCTTGCCTTGAAAAAATTAAATAACTGAGAGGCAGTACAAAATGCCTTTGAAGAATTTGTTGACTCCCGGTAGCTGATTTCTTTAAGAAGGGCATCAATAACCTGCCACTGCGTTGACAAAAGATGCATTGATTGCATGGGTGATTACTTCGATTAATACAAATACAATTAATACAAAAAATACATGAAAAAAATTCGTTTAAATTTTTTCTTACAAAACGGCAATTTCACAGGTCAAGACCTAATATATTTATACCGTGAATATTCACGGTTACGTTTTTTATCCACAATGAACTCCCTAATCTGCTGAAACATTAATAATAAATTTTTGCAAACTTTTTAAAGTTTAGTTCTGAAATAGAAAAGTTTTTAACACAGACATTTTGTCTTTGTCAACTACAACGATGTCGAACTAGTATTAAATACAAATTCTTTTATAAAAATAAATATTGTTTATGAAAGTTACTAACGTTAATCCAACACTATAATAGGTTTAGTGCCAAGGGCGCTAGAAATATTTTTAAAACGATAGCTGAGAAACATTAACAGTCCATGGCTCAGCCTATACAGATCTATATTATATCCAAACAAATTGACCTCTAGCGAGATTAAAGATCTCGCTAGAGGTCAATTTGTTTGGATACTTTGGATTTGGATGTTTGGTACAACAATCAGTATGTGTGCTGTAAGTCCGCTATTTTGTAATGAATGTTTTCAATACCAAAATACCTCCCCCTTGTTGGAAAAACCTCCAATTTCAATAAAAATAAGAAAATACCAAAACACTTACTTGGCATTGCTCATTTTGAATGGAAACTGTATATCATTTGATGTGTGCTGCGTGACTCCTATTTCAATGCTTCCGGCCCATTTGGGGATGACCAGGTCTAAACGCACTTGGAACAGTTCATTCGTTCTCAGAGTACGGTTTGTCATCACTATGCCGTTATTGAAGAACTCGAAAGCACTGAAACAATTCATATTCGTTTATTCAGTGTATAAAATAATATTAGCATTAAGACCTAGTGCAGATGGGTTTAGTGGAAAAGCGACTACAATCGATTTTAGTAGAAATTTCCTGAATATTCAGAAATTAATTTAAATCTTTCATAAGGCATTTAATGTAACACCCATCAATACGTAACCGAAGATAAACCTGATGACGAAGGTGATTATTTAATAAAGGACAGGCTCTTTTCCGCGGTTCCACCCGTCATAAAATAATTTACTCAAAATAAGTAGCCTATCGATTGCAAAAACAATTTTTCAAATCCAACTTTTAGTTTTGTAGATTGCCGCATTAATACAAACAATTCTTAAACTGTACTATATTAGTGTAGATAAATAAACAGTGCTGTCTAGATACGCCCGAAAAATGGAAGCTTTATGGCTGGCGTAGGAACTTAGCGTTAAAAAATCAAGGAAAATGCACGGACACGATCGTGTCGTTCCTCGCTAAATCTGACGCTTTAGTGTGACGGTAAAATCTGACGCTTAGCAGGGAGAGAGCGGCCCGAACGTCCGTATAGAAGCTTCGCTCAATATTCTTTTTCATGACATCAGTCGCTTCACCACTACTCCATTACACTGAGCCTTATAATGATAAGAAATAAAGTATTACTTACTTAGGCCTATGAGCAGTCTTACCATCGTTAATAATAATAACATACGAATCACGCAGCGTATGAAATAAAAGGCTATCTTCGTCTATCCTTGGCCGGTACCGGCCTGAAATTAAAAAAAATATATATAATATATTGTGAGCAACTTGTTCCAAACATTGTTATTTTTTTTTTAAGATGTTTATTTTTCTACTCGTCATCGATATCTCGATCTAAACATAGATCATGATTCTCGAATTTCTTGAAATATGTTTTTATGTCTGTGATTTGTACCTAAAATACTACAAGCCGAAATACTAACCTATATGTTCGTCTCAACGACAAATTTGTTAAGTTTACGAGTCAAGTTGAACCATATTAATAGGCTTTATACAAAAAAAAAAAAGTAATCAGGCAAGATTTTTTTTACAGATATTTTAAAAAAAATTACATTTTCATGAATGTCAGTTACAACAAAAATTTTGGTAGCTTTTCCATGTTTAAAACTAGATTATAATACATGAAATTAAGAATATGACGATCGCGCGGTCAGCAGCTAACTTACTCGGTAGAGGCATATCCGGCGCTGTGGACACGGTCGGTACATTGCCGGCAGTGCATTCCACCTCCTCACAAGGATCGACTATTGATACCTGCAACAAACGCGTAAAATGTTATACGAAAAAACTTCGACGCAATAATTTGTTATTGAGTTGTCGAGCTAATGAGCAGTAGACGGCTGAACCGCTTTTGATTACATGTCTAAGTCAAATTTCAAATAATAAAACGGCTCCCAAATCGGTTTACGCATTTAATAACAACGATGCCACAGATAGACATTTAGCGGTCAAACTTATAACAAAATAATTTTCTATTTTTACGCGACTTTCACTCATATCAGTACCTATAATGAAAAAAATCTTTTACGGATTTAACGCGGTTCATTGGCCAAATGTGGCATTGGTGGCACTCAGCGGGTTTTAGTGGGTAGAGCTGCGTCCACCTTAACAACCTTTCAGGCGCAGCGAGTCCCACATACCCGCCTGGGGAGACCCACTACCCCGCGGGATGCCTCAGAGCATTTCCGGGCGTTAAAGAAAAAAAAATACGTTGGGTACCTTAACAGTCATTCCATACAGATCCACCACCCCCCACACCTGCTGGTCCACTCTCTCTGTGGCCACGCCCTGGTCGATACCGTTGATGAAGTAATGCAATTTGCCCGTGTCCTTGCGCATCATACCGATCGTGTCGCCTTCCTGTTGATAAAATTACACGATATAATAATAATAAGTCTTTATTAATTTCCATGACATTTAAAACAACATTTTATATAGAAAACTTCATCCAAAATATTTTTTTTTATTCAAAATAGTACCAACAGAGTATTTTTTTGAACGTCAATAGAGTCTATCACCGGTTCCAAGGCAAGCCCACTGAGAAGAACCGGCGAAACAAACTCAGTGGAACTTATCTTTTCAAATATTTTATAACAAATTTAACATGTTGTTATCCTGAAACGCCTGGGAGGAACGCCCTATTCCCAAGGTGTGGTATCTTCTATAAAATCTAAACTGTGTTTAGCAAGTAGGTATTTCAGATGATTCAGAAATTCAGAAACATGGGGACAACTGGAGGAGGACCGGAAGGGGCCATGACATATATATATATATATATATATATATATATATATCTATCTGAAATTACACGATAAATATAAAAAATGGCCGCCACGGAGGACCAGATGTGAAACAGAAACACGTCAGGCGATGTAGTAGTGTTAGAAATCATTATTGTTAAGAATCTAATTAACAAAAGGTGGAATAAAATAGGACAAAAGTTGCGTAGTCATGGTTTGCCGTAACGATTTTTGAAGGCTGTTAAGACTTTAGAGTTTACTTCCAAGACGCACCAATAGATGTTTTTTTTTTTTATAGCATAGGAGGGCAAAGGTGCTGTCGAAGCTTTACACTAATGGCACCCGTACACATCTGAAAAGCCAGAGATTATGCAGATGTATTGCTCTCCTTTTCCCTATCCCTCCTAATGGGCGACCGGAAACTCACAGAACGCACGAAACGCGACAGCATAGCTGTCACTTGACGCCGGTGTTATGTGAGCGAGAGGTACCACCCCGGTCGTGCCGGCCCAAGTCGGCTGCATAGCAGCATGGCACTACCTCTTACAATGTGATCAAATTGGCTGTTGCCTGCAGCTTCGCTCGCGTTAACTTCAATATACGGGTATCCGGACTGTTGATGATGAAGAGTTACACCTTGTCACTCAAGTGATAACTCAATGATAGTGGTTGTAAAGAATTTTCAAAAGTAAGTAAATTTGTGTGTTTTAAAATGGTTTGTAAGTAAATTTGTGTAACGATCCGATCGTTACCTCCTCTTTATATCATTGGTGAAATAGTTTAAATATATTTCGAAAAACACAGGACAGGCAGTGTAACTGGCTTCGATCATCTTATGAGCAGGATAGACAAAAACGAATAAAGACCGGTGGGAGGGAAGCGCTGTGCCGCGCTCCCGGCTGCATGGGTATCACCATCTTGCTTGTTCCTCCCGTGAAACAGCTTTACTGTGTTTCGGAGAAAAGGGCCAGACAGTCTAACATAAAAACATTATTTTACTAGTGGATGTAGATGAATGTTTGTGTTACTTGCTGCTTGTATCTTTTATCACATAGACGTGTTCTAAAATTCCCACAAATTGAGAACCTCCTCCTTTTTGAAGTCGGTTAAAAATTGTAATATATTCAAGTGTGTGTCTCATGTGTGGGTGGAAATTATGGTTCAGCATAGTGTAAGGAAAATGTTTCCTGACGCTGAATTTCAACTGAACCAAGAGTAAATCAGGTCACGGATACCAACCAGGTACCAATATGCTTACAATTTTCCTTTGGATTTTTTATATATAATAATAATTACAATTCAATATTTATAATTGCCACATAACTCTAAACACTATCTTTCTACGATCTTAAATATGGCTCTTTTGTAACATCTACCTACTTTGCATCAACTACATCCTAATAAACGCGAAAGTTTGTACGAATGTATGGATCTATGTTTATTACTCTTTCCCGCAAAAACTACTGAATTGATTTTAATGAAACTGTACAATAACATAGATTATACATAAGAATAAGATAACATAGACTATAATTTATCCCTGTCCTCCCACGGTAATGGGAAGTGCGCGGGTGAAACCCCGGGACGCTACTAGTAATATTTTATGCCGCAAGATACTTTACACATCACAACACACTACAGAATGGAAGAGTCAGTGTGTAGTCATGTGATATGTCTATCTATTTTATGCCCCGATAAGAAATTTCTTAAATTTTCATCTGAATGGATGTAAGTTGGTAATATTTTATATTGGTGGTGCCCAATTAAAATTAAGTACCTTAATAATATAATATAAAATAATGAATATAATAATTACTGGGATAATAATAATTAAACCTTTCATGCAGAACATTGCAGCATTTATAAATAATGACAGTGTTTTATTTAGGTCTTTTTTTTTTTGATGACGCAGGTTAATGCTTTCGCATGATCCAGATTTTCCTCGGGTAATTCTCCTGGACCTATGTGGGAACTCACACTTGGGAATGGACTACCCCACTAAACCATTTGCAAGCGCCTTCAGCCGCTCCTTGAGGGTCCCGGATTAGCAGGCAACAGGATCACCTCAGCGGCAGGCTGCCCCCGGCGAAGGCCATATTACTTCTCGTAAGGGGGGACTGCCCGGCCGTCACCAAGCTGTCCACGCGACGTCGTGCCTAACTGGGCCAGATTCCCAACCTAAACCCGACACGAGCACAAGAGGCGTTCCTGAAGGCGCATTAAGTAGCGCCCCCTACACACCCTCATTCGTCGCCCGCGGAATTTATTTACAGTGGATTATTATGCTATGAGAAGTCAGAACTTCTCATAGTATCTTCTCAAGAGAATATTAAATAATCTCGAATACTTTAATAGAAGAGTTCTCTCAGTATAACTTAGATAAATTCTGTTTCATATATAATACATATACAATATGGTACATATAATAAAAACGAATATTATATAGATATAAAACTGTAGGATATTATTTATAGCTCACCATAGGAAAACCACTTACCCTTAGCTCGTCTAAGTTGAAGTTTCCATACTCCATGCAAGTGCCATGGCCATTGAGTAGCACCTTACATCCTGACATCATGATGGTCCCAGAGTCCATATTGGTCATGGTAGAGGGGAACCTGATCGTTGCTGGGTTGTGTGTTGTGACCCCGACCTAAGAAAAATATTTATGTAGCCAGAGCAGAAATATATAAACAATGCGTGGTATCGCCACTGTATCTTTTTTACGTCAACACATAGAATAGAATAGAATATGTTTATTTCAGGCAAAAGAAGTGCCCATATAGTTACGCACGAATACTCAAACGAATCTCAAATTTAAGACGTACTTAAACTCGTGTTGTCCCTCTTTATTTCTTTGAATCTGACACGTCGTAGCATGAGTTTAAGAACGTCTTACATTTGTGATTCATTTGAGTATTCGGGCGTAAGTGTGTTAGTTACAAAATGAACTTATAAGTATACATAATATCGTCCATACAGAAATTAGTACCGAAATTTTCCACAATATGGTGAGTTTTTATTTTTCTGGTCAGAAAACCAGATTTTCAGTGGCCGGTCCGTGTTGGGTGCGAGTGGCGAGTGATCGGTCGTCTTGGTGTTGTTTGGATAGGGGCTGATGATAATGATGGTGATATAACCAGATATTAAAAACAAAAACTTTATATGACCCCGTCTTTGAGACGGGTTCTTTAATGCTTATTTCATCGATATAAACACCTTTACCTATGGGTTCCAGAAAAGAAAACATTTGGCTGGAATCGGTTTGGCTTATATACACATTTTTCCCTTC
The DNA here is from genome assembly GCA_963853865.1 of Helleia helle. Lineage (NCBI taxonomy): Eukaryota > Metazoa > Arthropoda > Insecta > Lepidoptera > Lycaenidae > Helleia > Helleia helle. The sequence continues at coordinate 18,817,807 of OY971420.1, forward strand.
TTTGCATTATAACTTCGTCTTACGTGTCCATTACTTGTTTTTATTTATAGGCGTTGATCACCTACTTTCAGATAGCTCATCTGGCAGTACACTATACATGCTAATATAATAAAAGAGCTAGGCTGTTTGCTTGAACGCGTTTACCTTCGAATCTACCAGTATGATAGGAACAATTCTTTTGAATATTTTGATAGCCCAATTGTTGAGGAAGCTCATAGGCTATTTATTTAGAAACCAAAAGAAAAAAAACCCAACCAGTCACAGGGACTGCCGATATAAGTAAAAACAAAACAATTAAATTCAAATACCTATAATACAGGCTGTAACAGATTATGAAAACCTATACAATTTAAACCGCACACAAAATGACCGCATGGCATTGAAATTTCAGTGTATTTGACGATTGGTTATGTAAACAAATATTACTCTTATATAAATAAATCAAACGTCATATAAACGTCAAATAGCGTCTCATAACGGTGGTAACGGTGTCGCGAATCCAAAGATTTTATCTCATCTAAAAATATGCGTACCGCGCCTAAAGAAGTTTTCACTTCAACAAGTACCTCAATACTACCGCTCCACTTGTCGACGAGGCGGTCTATACGTATCTCGAACAACTCGTTGTCGTACAGCGGTCTGTGTGTCATCACCACACCATTGTTGTAATCGTCCAGCGGCCTAGCTCGTTCCGCTGTCCTGCAACATGTGTATGGTATGTATGGCATATATGTAGGAATATTCCTATTCATGTAGTAAATGCAAACTAAATATGTTGTTATTGTTGGTATTGTTGCTGTGCCTTTTATGACAGATCTTGTGACAGAATCTCTAACTAGGCGACATAATCGCAATGGCGATAAAACCTTTTAATAAAGATTTTAAAAAATCTCTTAGCTGCTCTAGATGTCGACAAAGTCCTTTCAAATGTACCTTTAGCAAATCTAGATCCATCATTTTTCGTTGGCAGTTTTGGCAGAGTTAGTTACATTTTGTGCTACGTCTCCAGAGATTTGGGGAACTTTTATAGCTCCATCAAGCTGGAACCCGCTTTAGAAAAAACTAGATTTTTCTAAATTTACTTTTATCTACAAACGATGCTAATGAATGAAGTAAACTTTATTTTTTTGTAGTATCATTAATTGCGCCGAAAAAATAATTAATACCGCCCAAAGCAGGAAATATTACAAATAATTCTATAAACAACTTTGAAACGGGTGCTAAATTGTTTGTAGTTTATTGCAGTGACAAAATAAATTTTTTACCCCACTTTATTAAAAACTACGGAATAAATGCTAAAATAACGTAATTATGCAAAAAAAGACACTGACTCAAAAACTACAAATGATGCTAATGAATGTAGTATACTTTATTTTTTTGTAGTATCATTAATTGCGCAGAAAAAATAATTAACAAAGCAGGAAATATTACAAATAATTCGATAAAAAAATTTGAAACAGGTGCTAAATTGTTTGTAAAGCAGGAAATATTACAAATAATTCTATAAACAACTTTGAAACGGGTGCTAAATTGTTTGTAGTTTATTGTAGTGACAAAAAAAAAGTTTTTTACCCCACTTTATTAAAAACTACGGAATAAATGCTAAAATAACGAATTATGCAAAAAAAAAGACACTGACTCAAAAACTACAAACGATGCTAATGAATGTAGTATACTTTATTTTTTTGTAGTGTCATTAATTGTGCACAAAAAATAATTGAGACCGCACAAAGCAGGAAATATTACAAATAATTCATTAAAAAATTTTGAAACAGGTGCTAAATTGTTTGTAGTGACAAAAAAAATTTTTTTTACCCCACTTTATTAAAAACTACGGAATAAATGCTAAAATAACGGGATTATGCAAAAAAAAAGACACTGACTCAAAAACTACAAACGATGCTAATGAATGTAGTATACTTTATTTTTTGTAGTATCATTAATAGCGCAGAAAAAATAATTAATACCGCGCAAAGCAGGAAATATTACAAATAATTCGATAAAAAATTTTGAAACAGGTGCTAAATTGTTTGTAGTGGCAAAAAAAAAATTTTTACCCCACTTTATTAAAAACTACGGAATAAATGCTAAAATAACGGAATTATGCAAAAAAAAGACACTGACTCAAAAACTACGAATGATACTAATGAATGTAGTATACTTTATTTTTTTGTAGTGTCATTAATTGCGCAGAAAAAATAATTAATACCGCGCAAAGCAGGAAATATTACAAATAATTCTATAAACAACTTTGAAACAGGTGCTAAATTGTTTGTAGTTTATTGTAGTGACAAAAAAAAATTTTTTACCCCACTTTATTAAAAACTACGGAATAAATGCTAAAATAACGGAATTATGCAAAAAAAGACACTGACTCAAAAATTACAAACGATGCTAATGAATGTAGTATACTTTATTTTTTTGTAGTATCATTAATTGCGCAGAAAAAATAATTAATACCGCGCAAAGCAGGAAATATTACAAATAATTCGATAAAAAATTGAAACAGGTGCTAAATTGTGTGTAGTTTACACACAATTTAGCACCTGTTTCAAAATTTTTTATCGAATTATTTGTAATATTTCCTGCTTTGCGCGGTATTAATTATTTTTTCTGCGCAATTAATGATGTGCTAAATTGTGTGTAAACTACACACAATTTAGCACACATAATTACGTTATTTTAGCATTTATTCCGTAGTTTTTAATAAAGTGGGGTAAAAAAAATTTTTTTTTGTCACTACAATAAACTAAAAACAATTTAGCACCTGTTTCAAAAATTTTTATCGAATTATTTGTAATATTTCCTGCTTTGCGCGGTATTAATTATTTTTTCTGCGCAATTAATGATACTACAAAAAAATAAAGTATACTACATTCATTATCATCGTTTGCAGTTTTTGAGTCAGTGTCTTTTTTTGCATAGTTCCGTTATTTTAGCATTTATTCCGTAGTTTTTAATAAAGTGGGGTAAAAAAAAATATTTTTTTGTCACTACAATAAACTACAAACTATTTAGCACCCGTTTCAAAGTTGTTTATAGAATTATTTGTAATATTTCCTGCTTTGGGCGGTATTAATTATTTTTTCGGCGCAATTAATGATACTACAAAAAAATAAAGTTTACTACATTCATTAGCATCGTTTGTAGTTTTTGAGTCAGTGTCTTTTTTTTTGCATAATTCCGTTATTTTAGCATTTATTCCGTAGTTTTTAATAAAGTGGGGTAAAAAATTTTTTTTTGTCACTACAATAAACTACAAACAATTTAGCACCCGTTTCAAAGTTGTTTATAGAATTATTTGTAATATTTCCTGCTTTGGGCGGTATTAATAATTTTTTAGGGCGCAATTAATGATACTACAAAAAAATAAAGTTTACTACATTCATTAGCATCGTTTTTAGTTTTTGAGTCAGTATCTTTTTTTTGCATAATTCCGTTATTTTAGCATTTATTCCGTAGTTTTTAATAGTGGGGTAAAAAAAATTTTTTTTGTCACTACAAACAATTTAGCACCTGTTTCAAAACTTTTTATCGAATTATTTGTAATATTTCCTGCTTTGCGCGGTATTAATTATTTTTTCTGCACAATTAATGATACTACAAAAAATAAAGTATACTACATTCATTAGCATCGTTTGTAGTTTTTGAGTCAGTGTCTTTTTTTTTGCATAATTCCGTTATTTTAGCATTTATTCCGTAGTTTTTAATAAAGTGGGTAAAAAAAAATTTTTTTTTGTCACTACAATAAACTACAAACAATTTAGCACCCGTTTCAAAGTTGTTTATAGAATTATTTGTAATATTTCCTGCTTTGGGCGGTATTAATTATTTTTTCGGCGCAATTAATGATACTACAAAAAAATAAAGTTTACTACATTCATTAGCATCGTTTGTAGATAAAAGTAAATTTAGAAAAATCAAGTTTTTTCTAAAGCGGGTTCCAGCTTGATGGAGCTAACTTTTTCGTATTATATCGCGATTTATTAAGGTTTTTACATACATGCCCACGTTTCGGATACCTACAAAAAACCCGTAAAAGTTTTATTATAATATCTGAGATGAATTTATATAAAATACTTACTTATTATTGTGAGATAGTTTAACAAGGATGCCACATCTCGGATGGAAGCGCAGACGATCATGAACCACTAAAAATAAACATGAGGTTAGTAAAGTTAATATTATAACAAGTCCCCACCATGGTTCAGGCCTTGACGTGGCGGTGGGGCTCAGTAGCCTGGGGTGAGCCTTGGGAGAAGCTAATTGAGCCGAGGGGGCTCTTTGTATTATTATTATTATATTATTATTATTTATTTATATATAATATAAGAGGGGATAAAAAAGCAGAAGGCAAGGGGCGAGGACGGGAACCTCACACCATTGTACTGTCTCGACGTTGGGAGGGGTTGTTCTGTGGCGCGGGACAGCCCCTCTGTGGAGGTGGCGTCGGTCCTATGAGGGACTGAATAGCCGTCGGGGTGCCCTGTTTGCTCATTAGATCCGTACCCACTCCCCCGCGAGATGCCTCAGAGCATTTTCCGGCGTTAAAGAAAAAAAAATACTATATCAAGTAACGATTGTTTTTATATTGCCTCGTTGAATATAGAAATGCATAAATGGATACTTAGCTGTAAGTCTTCTATACATTAAGATGCGATTAAGAGGATAAAAGCGAAGTGTGAAAAATATTATACTTTTACAGTATTTCCGTTTATCAGTATATTAATTTTATACTTTGATGATAAATATAAACTGATTATGATATACATTAATTATTTCTTTGCGGAGCGCCTAAGTTAGGTATACGGAAGCAGATACAACAATCTATTTTCCAGATTTCGTGTAGCTTCTATACGGCACGTACATTTCGTGGCGTAAGCAGCTTACGCCCATTACTTATTAGTTATTTAGGTTAGTTGTGCACTACCACCAAAGTCCGCAGTCCTATCACTCTATCATTTATCAGTATATATCTATCAATTGTGCACTGGCAACCAAAGTTCTAGGTCCTATCATTTTATCATCTTTTCATAATTATTACTTTAAATATATCAAAATTTACTCTAAACTATTATATCAATCAATTACTCTTTCTATCAACCAAGGACTGTACGGGTACATATCAGTCCGCACATCATTTGTGGTCCTTCAAGCCGGATCTATGGGTGACGATTGGAATAAGATTCCGTGATTATAGAAACTGGGTCAATCAGAAGACATGTAGCTTACACGCTTATTTAAACGTATATATCACTGTCCAGTTTCGGAATTTTATGGCTCACTGTCGCCTATTCGCAGTTACGCACTGTTATATATTCTGTCAGGATATATATTTTTTTCTTTAACGCCGGGAAATGCACTGAGGCATCCCGCGGGGGAGTGGGTCTCCCCACGCGGGTATGTGGGACTCGCTGCGCCCGACAGCTGGTAAATGGACGCAGCTCTACCCACTAAAACCCGGCGAGTGCCACCAATGCCAACTTTGGTGAGGTGCCCCGGATCTAGTAAACAAACAGGGCACCTCGACGGCTAGTCAGTCCCGCATGCGGGCGACGCCACCTCCACAGAGGTTGTCCCGCACCACAGAACAACGTTGGGACAGTACAATGCGATGAGGTTCCCATCCTCACCCCTTACCCCCTGCTCTTATGTCCCCTCTTCTTATAAGAGGGGTACAAAGAGCCCCCTTGGCGCAATTAGCTTCGCCCAAGGTGCAGCGGCTCACCCTAGGTTACTGAGCCCCACCGCCACGACAAGGCCTGAACCATGGTGGGGTCAGGATATGCCCCTCAATCATTGATTCACTATTATTATTATTACTACTAATATTATAAACGCGAAAGTTTGGAAGAATGTATCACATCCGTATGGGTGTATGTTTGTTACTCTTTCACGCGATAACTGTTGAATAGATTTTAACGAAACTTTACAATGACATAGCTTATATGTCAGAATAACATATAATATGCTATAATAATTTATCCTTGTACTCCCACGCATATGGGAAGTACGCGGATGAAACCGCGGGGCGCTGTTAGTTCATTATATTCTCATATAAAGCTACCGCTAATGATTGGTAGGACGATGATCTCAGTAGAAGAGGGGGCAAACGGAGTGGTTTTACCTAGTTCGGTAGGTGGTAAGTGATAAGCGATATCTCAGACACCCGCTACATCACAAGCAGGTGCGTTGCCGGTCTTTCAAATACTCATATTTGAATAGCATACTCAATACTCATATTGAGTATGCTATTTTCTTGAAGGTCCCTAAGTCGTATCGGTTCGGAAATACCGTAGGTGGCAAGGTTTCATAAAGTGGTCGTGCGAGGCAGCAAATGCCGTAAAAATGGAGATGTTGTGGTAATTAAATGTACCTTACTAATAGAATAATCATAAACAATACATACCCATAGCACAAGCACCTTCCGACGGCATAGACACGTACACGTCATTAAAATCTTTGCTAGACGAAGTTTGTGGAAACTGCGCCACATCTAGCTCGCTCGAAGTTAGTGTGTCGTCGTTGTTAGGGTCTTCCTCTATCTGTTACAATTCAACAATTTTAATGTTTGTAAATCCTACTAATATTATAAATGTGAAAGTAAGTTTGTTTGCTTTTACCCGAAAACTACTTAACAGATCATCATGAAACTTTGTACACGTATTCTTGGAGGTATTAGGAACATAGGATACTTTTTTTGAAAAAAAAATCTAAAATCTTATCCTGCGATGACGAAGTTGCGGACACCAGCTAGTATCTGATATATAATCGTCATATCATGGGAAGCCCGCGCTTGAGTTTCTCACAATTTGGTGTGTTACAGTATAGAAAAAAACTGGCTCTGACTGGCGCGCTGAGGGTTGAATATGTTTTTTACTTTTTTATGTAATCAACAAATTAGCGGTTCCCAGATTTATTTCTTTATTTATATTAGTTAGCTAGCTTCTTACCAAATTTCATGATTATTTATCAATGGGAACTAGGTACCATAAAGGTTATGGTTTCACAAACAAACGTACAACGGTGTGATATACAGGTACCGTCTTGTAATTTTGAGGAACGGAAGCCTATAAACGATCGGCAGTATAAAAATCTATGGTTAGGCAACGGTTAAATGAATTGCCAAGAGTACCCCCCACAGTAATGCTAGTTTACTAAATCAACCAATTAGAGAAAAAGAACATTAATTATTAAGTATCTTTTTTTTTCGCAGGGAAATCCTTATGGATGCAGCCAGGACCTTCGGGTAGATCCTGACCCAATGTGGGACTCGCACCTAGGAGTGCCCACCCTAACTAAAACCACTGCGAGCGCCTTCAGCCGCTTTTTGAGGGTCCCGGATATGCAGGCAACAGACAGGATCACTTCAGCGACAGGCTGGCCCCGGCGAAGGCCAGACCAGAGGGGGGGACTGCCCGGCCGCTACTAAGCAGTCCCCACGACGTCGTGCCATATAGACCCAGGTTCCCATCCTGGGCCCGACACGAACACAGGGGCGCAACTGGAGGCGCATTAAATAGCGCCTCCTACGTTCGTCGCCTGCGGGAGGAGGCCTCGTCGGCGGCCTCCTCTCTCACCCGCTCGTCGGCCTCCTTCTGAGACATTACTGCCTCGCAGGAGACCATCGCCGTGCAGTACTCGCCGTCACCGAGCATCGCGGTGATGACACTCGGCAGAGACAAGTCCCCTCCGATGAGAATGAGTTCACCCTGTCTTACCTTGTTGTTACCTATTCTGAGACGAAAGATCTTTTATGTAAGTTGGATAGGCAAACTGGCACACGTGCCACCTGATGGTAAGGTCGACGTCGTCCATGAACATAATCTAGTTTACCTGGAACTAGCCCAGGTAACTCATTTATGTGTGCCTATTCTGAGACAAGATGTTAAGTCTCGGTGCCAGTGATTGCCCTTCTCTCCGAAACACAGCAAAGCTGTTTGACGGAAGAAACAAGCAAGATGGTGGTACCCATCCCAACGGAAGCGCGGCAATAATTCGAGATGTATGCCACCGGTAAAAACTGTTTAATACTATATTTATTCGATTCAAACTGTTAAGTATTCTATAGAATCGCAATTTACATGATATTTACCTGATCCAAACTGTTCTCCATGATGGTTCTCATAGCGTTCGAGTTGTTAATCGATACCTGCACGCATTGGCCGTATAGATCTATGACGGCGAACAACCTCGGTGGTACCTGCTTGGCGGCGATGCCAAGACATCTACCGTTGACGTAGAACATCAACTCCGCCTGCGAATAAATTAATTCTTTTTTGTTCCTGCAGGTGAAATCACATGCGTAAACTACCTAAGTCGTTTTTATAATATTTCTTCTGTGTTCATGCGAGTAAATTCACTTGAGTGAACTATTATAGATTGTGTTATCTTTACACGTAGAAGCCTTTGCAAATATCATTGAGTAATAATAATATCTATGGACGCTTTTACACCATGTCAATCTGGTCCCGTGGTAAGTTCTCGAAAAACTTGTGTTACGGGTAGTTACCAGACAACGGAAATATATTTATTACTATACATATATATCAGATTTTTATTATATCATACACATATTTAGTACACAACCATGACCCAGGAACACTTTTTGTTCCCTAGCGGGATTCAAGCCTCCGGTTTGAGCACTAACCATTGAGCCACAGAAGTCATCAGCAGGTATAGGTGCTGAGTGCTGACTAAGCATACTGACAAAACATTTGCTAACTAAACTCCCACTATTTCTCTACTCTTGCAAATGATATATTGATATTTACGAAATAAATATGTTTTTAATAGTTGTAAAATGTTTTTCTTATGTACCAATCTAACGTTGATATCTGGTAATTATTATAAAGAAAGTTAACCACATCATATTCATCATTAAAAAAATGTCAATAAATTTATGTTTATACGAAATCTATACCTATTTATTAACGACTTCAAAAAGGAGGAGGTTATCAATTCGTCGGAATCTTTTTTTTTTTTTTATGTATGTTACCTGATTACTCGAAGATGGCTAGACCGATTTGAAAAATTATTTTTTTGTTCTAAAGGGTATACTTCCCAAATGGTCCCATGATAAGGAAACCAGGATCTGATGATGGCATCCCAGAGAAATCGAGGGGAACTTTCGAAAATCGTAGGGGCGACTAGTGCGTTTGATATTTTTTTTATTAAGTGTTTTGAAGGACTACAATTTAATGAAGGTCTGGAGTCGATTTGATGCTAGAGCCGAAAGACAATCGAGGGAACTCCTCATCGATTTACATCAGTAACCTTGTGTTTGGGCTTGATTAATTTGTGATGATGAGAACTTTACACCTAGATGGGTTATGGCTGTCATTAGGGGTCTGATGATGAAGACAAAGGACAGTTAAGGGAACTCCTCAACAGTTTACAGTAGCTACCTTGTGTTTGGACTTAATTAATTTAAATTGAAGAGAACTTTGTACCCATATGGGTTATAAGCGCCATTACAGGTGTGATGATGGAGACCATACACAGTCGAGGGGAATCCTCGACGATTTACAGCTTTTATTGCGCTTACTTCATACGGTAAATAATATTATGCTAAAATCATATAATTTTATTACTTGTCGTTGTTAAATAAACAAAAAACAACTGTGGCTTGGAAGCGCATCATAGTTTTTCAAGGTCATCATAATATCCATTCTATATCGTTATATTGGTGATATTCTATACCTATATATATTGGAATTATGTAACGAATAGCAGCAAATCTGCCGTGATTGCTTTCAATTACATGTATATAAAGTTTTACACAATTCCATTTCGGTTTTTTCATTTGTTATGTAATGAATTAAACCCTTTCTACGTTCATCTCATTAATACAGCGCTATTTAATCTGAGCAACGCGTTTAATAGTTCTACCCATATTTCAGACAAATAAAATCAGTTATCAAATTTTTTAATCACTAAAAATTAAAAAATAAAAATTTTTTAAACAAAAATTAAAACCGACTTCAAATAAAAAAAAAAAAACTAATAAGTAATAAAATAATTTCCTTAATTTTTGTGCCTACAATTTATAATCAACTTGTTCTTCTACTAATATACAATCTTTGCGTTTACCACGGCATTATTGTTACTTTTGAAGCCGGTGTCCTATTTGCTGATGTACCTACCTCCTAACCTACCTACCTTGACTGACACCGACTCCAAAAGTAACAATAATGACGTGGTAAACGCAAAGATTGTATATTAGTATAAGAACAAGTTGATTATAAATTGTAGGCACAAAAATTAAGGAAATTATTTTATTACTTATTAGTTTTTTTTAATTTGAAGTCGGTTTTAATTTTTGTTTAATTTAAATAGGAATAGATTTCGTTCAAATATAGATAAGGTGAAGACCGAAGAAAAAATACTTAATAAAATTAATATTGAATCCTAACATCTAAGTTCAAACTCGATAGTCTAGATAAAAAAATCATTTAAAGCTTATTTTAACTTCAGCTGTAAGATAAGGTATCTTATGATAGTAAACGGATATAACTAGATAATGTTGAATACCTTGCAAATGGACAAGCAATCACTATAAACATAATATTATTGTGCGGCTTCTACAATCAGTGCATAATATTGTATTACCACAACAATAGCTTAGAAGTCAATTATACAATTTATTAAGTAAAATAGTAAACTATTAATTAATTGCATCTACTAATTACTTAATAAATTTAGTATACTATAGATTGCCAATCTCCCCACCATGGTTCAGGCTTTGTCGTGGCGGTGGGGCTCAGTAACCTAGGGTGAGCGGTGCACCTTGGGCGAAACTAATTGGGCCGAGGGGACTCTTTGTACCCCTCTTATAAGAAGAGGGGACAGAAGAGCAGGGGGCAAGGGGTGAGGATGGGAACCTCACCCCATTGTACTTTCCCGACGTTGGGAGGGGTTGTTCTGTGGTGCGGGACAACCGCTCTGTTGAGGTGGCGTCGTCATGGTGGGGACACTGTCCATCCTGATCTTCTCTCTGAAGCACAGCAAACTGCTTCACGGAAGGAATAATTGACGACCTCCGTGGCTCAGTGGTAAGCGCGTTGTTGCTCAAGCCGGAGGTTGCGGGTTCGAATCCCGACAGGGAACAAAAATATTTTCTGTGTTCCTGGGTCATGGATGTGTATTAAATATGTGTATTATATAATAAAAATCTTAAATATATGTATAGTATAAAAGTATTAAATATATCTCCGTTGTCTGGTACCCGTAACACAAGTTCTTCAAGAACTTACCACGGGACCAGATTGACGTGGTGTTGAAGCGTCCATAGTTAAAAAAAAAAAAAAAAATACGCAGGATGGTGGTATCTGTGCAGACGGATGCGTGGCCCAAGTACATCATTAGGTGCGCGGGCGTTATGGGCCTGCGGGCCAGAGGTAACGTATACTTGAAACGATCTGTTGACCTCGTCTATCTGTCTCTTTCTAATATACTGTATTAGAAAGAGTACCATGATCCTTCTGATTCACATTGCCAATAGTTTATTAAATCAGAGGTGTCCAGACGATCAATCACTGTATCATCCATTCTCTATGGCTCATAACTCAATTCCGCCAAGCAAATTAATTTTAAGCGTTGTTACATCCCTTACTGGAGAAAATTAATATCATATTGTAAATATGTACATACATTGTCTAGACAACATATTTAATATATTTAATATGAGTCAACATTGATAATATATTAGAAGATAATTTTATTTTTATGTTTATTATGAATATACAATATTTTAAAATATTTTTTGAAATAAAAAAAATTGGAACATCAAATTAATTTATTCAAACAAAAAAATATATTATTAATTGCTAGCTATTTTAAAACTGAATGTTGTACTGTCAACACTGAAAAAAGTTTCAATATGACCTCAACTGAAAAAGTTTCAATTTGACAGCAATTTATTGGATTAAAAAAATGTGATAAATGAAGAACCGCTCGACCGATTTTGTGCAAACTTCACATAAACCATCTACTAAATAGTCCGAACAAAGCCTAAACATTTGGTTTGGATTGGTGAGCCCGTTCTTGAGTTATAAAATTACAAAGTGACATTGATTAAATATGCGATATGAGAAATATTCTAAAATACTCTTAAATATCGCGCACCAGTCTGCATTGGCATCATCATCTACATTTTTTGCAAACTACTGATAGATGACTGATGGTCATTGATGGATAATAATTGGCCGATGGGACGTACACATAGATCACTGGTTGGTTGACTTGCTATTTTATAAGTAATAAATCACAGATCAGTTTCGGAATTTGATGGCTCACATTAGAAATTGCGGTTATATGCTTATCCGGTTATATGCTCGATGTGACTGGTATGATCGTGTACTGGTGGTTGATGATTCCTAAAATCGCTTGTTCCAGGAAGTAAAAACATACATGCAGCAATGGAAATACACTGATGAAAATTTTATGAAGTGAAATTCTTCTCGTCGCTGCTTTTTCATACAAATTAAAAAGTAAAACGTTGACTTATTTGCCGAGTAGGATATTAAATCACGTAGTCTAACTACTTTTCCCTTGCAGAGGCTAATTAACTTAGATGCATCCATCTAATGTCATGTTACATTAGTATGGTCACAACGACATTGAGCGAAAAATATTATACTTAGTGATAATCCATGTACTTACCTTATCAATTGAAGAGTAAACTTTGTACACGTTTTTAAGGACAAAAAACTGTTTAGCTTTGCTATATTAATACAGATATTACCTAAAGTAAGATATTACATGACTGAATCTTTACTTAAAATGTGGCTTTAGTGTCATTGCCTTTTCAATGAATTATTACTAAAACAAATTTTACCTTAGAACTTCTCATAACTCCAACAGTATCTCCTTCTCTAAGCAGTTCTAATGCGGGTCCATACGATGTTAACAAAGTCACACCATCTTTGACGATAGATGTACCAGACATTATCTAAAACAAATACATACCACACAATTTATAATAAATATTATTTTATTTTAGTTTAGATTTGATTAGTTATTTAGTCATTATTACGTTTTAAATATGAAAAACCATCAAACAGGCTTCTTCGCCGCAAAACAAAACTTGTGTCGGTGGGTAGTTGTGAAAAATGCCGATTTATTTGTGTTGGTAGACATTGGATACTTAATAAATATAAATATTGAATCTTTGACATAGTATAAAATGAAGTCAACTAAACTGTCTGTTCGCTTAGATTTTTTAAACTACTAAACAAATTTGAATGCATTTTTAGCGATAAATAGAGTGATTCAAAAAGCGGGTTTTAGTATAAAATATGTCAAAGTTTTGCGTAAATGGTTAAATATACGGATAATTGTTGTAAGTCGGATATAATAAAAAAATGATATATTATATTAGAGATCTACAAAGAAGTCCTCTATCGATAGATATAGAAGTATATCTATCTTTTAAGGATAGCTCACTATATGCATTTTGTCTTCTAATGAAATAGTCACGAACATTGCGGTAATTCAATAGTTAAATCAGTCCGATACAGTATCAATCCTTATCAATTCATGTACGTTTATTGCCTTAAGCATTAATTTGATTGAATATTTTAGAAGTTATCGCAAAAATATAACGAGCGCGAAAATAAATTGAAGTTTTTTTATATTTTTTTTTCGGATGGGTCTATGCTAACGGCTCGAAGGCCCTAATGCTACATCGGATTAGTGTGAGCCCATTCGGCTCACTTTTGGTTTATAAAAGTGGGGGATTGCCCCCCAACCCCCCACTTTTGTCAACCGTGCAGTCTGCGACCACACGGCCTCCCGGCGTAGGTTGTGTAATTTCAAGTGCATAGGGTATTCCTATGACACCCACTATCACAATTGCCTTTTCAGTTCAAACAGATAAAAATTTAACCTCATTAACCACTGATTAATTATAGGTATGTCACATGCTAAACATGATTAGTATATTTTTCATAAACGCACACCAATTTTTTTTCCATACATACTGCACCCGTGCAAAGCCGGGACGGGCCGCTAGTACTCAATAAATGCAAGTTATAAACAATATACCTGGATGTTTGCTGTAGAATATTTAAAATTTACCAAAAATATAAGTAATTCTCTGTAATAAAAAAAACTACTAATAATAAAGCGAAAAATGCAATTTATTTGATGCATATACATGAAAAATTGAAGAAAAGACATCATCTGTTCAATTTCAATATTTTCGATGCGCGGACTACAACCAATGGCAAATAATTTTGTTACTCCTTTATGTAGTTGCGTCTTACTGGATACCGTACCATGCATATTAGTTGTTTCAATTCAATTCTATGTGGACTCTAAATTAAAATTATTGTATGAATTTCTGATTTGCTACCGAAAGTTATTGGAAAGATGCCAACATACATCACATTTTACTTTTAATCCAAATTGATATTTTGTACTACAGCTGTTTTTAGGTCTTGAGATTTTAGGACTTCATAATAAATTAGTACAGATACTCAAATAAAGTATTACTCACCCAAGCTGTATTACGAAGCTTCGTGGCTGTTGCTGGAAGCTCCATAAACTCGGGGTCTAGGGTGGTAACGCCAATCTCTAGACTACCATTCCAGACGTTGACCTTATCAAAAATAATTAAATTTAGAGAGCTTCATCAACTGTTCCCTGCAATTGATCTTTGGCTCTTCTCCATCTACTGAGCATGTCGCAAAAAAATATCTATTACTATAGACATAAATAATACTACTATTACAATCTTAAATCACAAATAACAAGCCTACATTAAATTTGACTAAATGAGATATTGGGACTGATTGCCGGTGGGCTTATGTCCTGGAGAATGCCAAGGTTGGGAAGACTCTTCAACTAGACGGGATAACAATATCTGTCTTGTAACAAGTCCCAGTTGCATGATAAACATAGAATTCAACTATCTTCTTGTTCTTGTATTAAGGAAGAATGCGTTAGGGCTGTCAAAATTTGAAACAATGAAAAACCGTCATTAATAAAAATGTAATTAACAGTTACATGTGATTTGAAATGGTTATTAATAAAAAAGATCTTTTACTTAGTTTTTCAATTAATGAATATTCTGATTGATTTTTATTTGAAACTATTATAAGTTTGACATTATAAAAATTTCTGAACTGATAACCCTAAGTCAGCTGTTGTTGTTTGTTTACAAATATTCTTCTCTTGAGAGGCTCTTGCATTGTATGTATGAAATAATAGAACATAGTCTAGACAAAGCTCGCCATTATATCAGATTTGATAGACCATAGATACTCGCAAAAGAACACCGAATCCAACTAAGGATGATCCGCGAGGCTATTGTAATTAAAAAACATCCAAATTTCAATAGAGAAGATGGCTGGCTCTTAGCACCTGCTTGGGATCCCATTATTAAAATAATTAAATCAAAAACCAAGCATAATATGCCACAGATTAAATATACAGTTAGCACTTTCTGCGTAGAGAGGACTTATCAAAATAATGATGTATCATAGGGTAGTTCGAATAACTTTGTAACGTTAGGACATCTGTCACCTCAGTCCTCCCGTGACCATGGTTGCTGTAAAGTATCCGAAATGTTGGGCTTGTAAAAATCTTAATAAACCGCAATAAAATCCGTAAAAATTGTTTCATTATAATGAGTAATTACATTGCCTGTCGTACCTATTTTTAGTGAGTTTACTTTTGTTTTGGATAGATTATCCAATAGACATGACACTGAAAAGAAAAACTTTTAACACATGCATCCTTCCATGTTTAACTTATGGATGTGAAACATGGGCACTCACGAAATCTCTGAGGGACAAACTTGCCAAATGCCAAAGAGCAATGAAGCTCAGCATAGTAGGGACAAAACGCAGAGACAGAGTCAGGAATACTGACATCCGGATGAAAACCAAACTAACTGATATCTACTACTACCTACCTATCGACCCATCAACCAACAAAAGTGAAGGTGGACTGGACATATGATGCGTGACACACAAGGAAAATGGAGCAAAGCAGTTTCAGAATGGTACCCAAGAGATGGGAAGAGAAGCCGTGGACGAGAGTGTATAAGATGGGAGTAATAAAAGGAAGAATGGGAGTAACTCAGGACAGACAACAATGAAAACTGTTGGAGGAGGCCTATGCCAAGAGGGACACTGAGACTAGAGACATTTTATAAAATACAAAGGATTCAAATGTGTATATCATCTCTATTCCCAGAATAAAGGGCATTATTATTATTTCTTCAACAACAATTAAGGTAGGTATGTGTAAAGTCTAAACTGGCGCTTCACCGGCCGCTGTTGTGGCACACTCGCTACCCAAATTGCAATCTTGTTTTGCTGAGCGCAGCGGAGCTTAGTTGCATGGACTACATCCCTTTGCCTTTCCTATCAATAATAAATGTCAAACTCTTTGGTCAATTGTCTGTACTCTGCGCCAAATACTATTTGAAAATAAGTAATTAAAGTCTGATTATTTTCAAGTATCAAATATCAAAATTATATTACAAAGTACAAACTGAGATGTACTATCATTGTCGTTTGTAGTGCTCGTGACTGGTAAAGTGTTTTTTAATTCAATTCCATTTCAATTTTATTCAAGGAGGAAGAAACAATTCCAGGATCAAAGCTTGAAAAATTAAATGTAGCCAACATAAACTTTAAAAATTTATTTCTCGAATAACTATACATATCCACTTAAAAAGCCGAGCTAGGGTTTGTTTCATGGCTGCATCATCTACCAAATAAAACCAAAATTGTTATTAAATGCCTGCACCCAAATTCTAAGCCCAACCCTGACGAGATCATAATCAGTAAGATTTTACTATTGTTTACTTTTAATGTTTATTATAAATAACATACTAATATATTATGTAGAATATAGATTCTATATGTTCAATATTTAGAATGGAATATGGGAAAGATGTTATACAAAAACAATGTCAGTGTATGTTCTATTTGTGCCTACAAATATGAAGTTAGTTGCAGTAGTCACAGAAAAGTAATAAGTAATCAATAAAATGGGAATGTCACTTATACAATTTTTTTTTTATTAAAAGGGGTGTGTCACGAATCCTATGTACATAAGGTGATCTTTGAGACCAGATATTAGAAAAATAAGTTATTGAAATTTCATGACATTATTAATACTATAAAAGACATAAGAAATAAATTATATAATATTGAATTTTCCAATTATATTTCCTATTTTAATGCAATAATAAAAAATAAAGAAATAAGTACATATGTTTTGGGAATATATAGAAAATTGTACTTGCATATTTATGAACCTTGACTAATGTCATTAGGGTGTACACTTTAGGAAGGGAAAATATAATTTTTACAACCCACCTTTCTATCGATACATATTTCAAAAACGACATCGTCGCGAAGGGGTTCCGCGCTGAGAATTAAGCCATGATTAAATTCGACAAAATTTCGAACTGCCGTTGTATTTTCGTGAAGCAGAGTTACTCTGTCACCACACCGTCGGTGAAACCTCATTGTTCACTCACTAATTGTTAACATTACTATTTAGTAGGTATTTGATATAGTTTTTTACAGTCTATATTAAAGAGCAAGTGATTAATTTATTTCAATAAATAAAAATTCTGAGCACCGTAATAAAAAATTGCATACGATCGCATCACATCAGATTTTTTCGAAAATCTAATAGAATATTAGTAAAAGAGAATTTTAATAGATTTATTTTGCAAGCTCTAAATTAAAACCCTAGCTTTAGCTCACTCCGGTACGCAGGTCGCAGTACGCACTACCACAGACTACTTTCAATATTATATACTGGGCCCTGGCTGGGGCGGCCTGGACTCTGGGTGCGCACTGCGCATTCCGCACCCCTACGCACTACCACTACTAGTAATCAGGAGGTGTCAACTGTCAAGTGTCAACTCGTACATTATTAGAGACCTATTTGGGGATTGTTCAGTACTGCAATCCTATAAATAAAAATGGGTCTTTCATAATAAAAAAACTTCACAAATCTGAAAAGTTATAATTAGTAAAAATATTTAACTATTATTATAAGTTTCAAAACATTAACTGTTGAGCATTTTGTGTTTAAGAAGTAAATAAACTTAAAATACATAATATAGGGAAAAATTTTATATTAATTTTATGCAATGGTAACATTACTACCATAGATAATACTAAAACTAAAACACTGGTTACTACAATTTATTGAAGTTTTAATAAAATGGCTGCTTTGTTTGTTTTCATAGTTTGAAACATAAACAAATAATTTATTTCTTGTCTCCAGCTCTTGATATATAAAAAAAAATATATTACGTACTCTTTGGATTTGACAAGCTAATAATAACTAGGAACAAGTTTATTATGGAATTGACATTCGCGTATACCTGAAAGGGACAGGCATATTTTACAGGGATACCACATTCATAATAACAAGTCTACTTATTTTCTTGAAACAAGTGAATTAAAAATAATAAAAAACTGGTAAAGGTTGATAGATAACTATAAGCATTAGCCCTAACCAAACATTTATTGTAATTTTAGACAGCTGCATTTTTCCGGATTATCGAAAATATTATGTTATGACTAATAACAAACCACTAAAAACATAAATAATAAAAAAGAAGGCTATATACGTCTTAACCCATTCCGCTCCGGTAACGCATACCTCGCGTTCTGCAGAGTTTTTGCTGTGTGCCGCCAACGCACCATATGCGTTGTTGCAATAGTTATATAAAATTTTATTTTTTTGGGCTACGTTCAATGCATTTTGTTTTTTTTAAATGACAAACCATAGATTAACATTTTTGACGTCTAGTAATACTGATGGTTTGTCAATGTCACATTCGAAAATATAATTTCTCAACGGTTTTATGTCGATCGTAAAACGTGCTGTAGTTTTTAAGCGATTTTTTATATTATTTAGAATCATACAGTGATTAATTGTGTAATTATCGAAGGGTAAATGTTTTTGCTATTTACTAATTCATTACATGAGTTATATCAGTAAGAATTGGTAAAGAAAACATATCGAACGCAAACGGTGCGTTCGAGAAAACTGACCAATACCAATCAGATGGATGGTGTTATACAACCATATCCATTTTTGCTGTAGTACAACTACTGGGATAATGAAATATTTTTTTGTCTCCGATATTTATGGATCGACTTTTATACCTAAATGAATATACATAAATATAAATAAATTACAAAATCGGCCCCATGGTAAAAGTTGATCGTATTCATGATTAGACCATTAGGAAAAAAATCCGCTGTACAAAAACATATATTCTATAAATATTAAATTCATAATAAAATAAATAGAAGCAAAATTTAAATAGTATACATAATATTAAAAAATAATAGATATTATAGTACAGAATTATATATATATATATATATATATATATATATATATATATATATATATATATATATAATATTACAGAACAGTAGAATAAACTTAAAACTAATCTAAAATAAAAACATAAAATAAATAAAAATACCAATTTCAGTTAAAAGGTATTTTGGAGATATGCATGAAATTGTAAACGATATGGTTTTACTTGTAAATTTTGTATCTAGGTACTGGACTGGCAGTGGCCACTATTCTACTTTGCAGTTTGCATCTTGCATAATACTATCCTATGTACAACGCAAGGTATGGGTTGTCGGATCTCACGAAAAAAAATTTTACCTGTGTGCCACCAACGCGCCATTTGCGTTCGCTCTTTTTTGTTATTTTTCAAGCTCTAAATAACAATTTTTAAGATAATTTACTATTTATTATACTAAAATAGGTTATTCTTAAACACATTTAACAATAAAAACAAGTGGACTTTTACGAAAACTTTTCAATATATAGCGGAGTGGAATGGGTTAATATGTATGATCTATAGTACATAGCCTTTAAGAATAGCAATAAACATACTTATTTGTTTTTATTGTGTTTATTTCGAAAATTCCAGTCACCCTTTTTAAATAATACCACATTCTTGGGTAATCTGCTTATAACAAAACTGGTATCACCATACCTACATAAGCCGACCAAATTAAAAAGTAGTACAAAATGGCGGCATATTTGACAAACTGTTCGCGAGTGAGAATGTTTGTATGGCATTCAAATTTAGTCGATAATTTTTTGTTGGGCACATCCTTGTTGTGCCCAACAAACAAAGGGTGATATTCTGACAAAGACAAAAGAAAGTGTTTATGTCTCTGTCACTCTTGGAATTCGTATGTTGTTATCTCGTTCCAATACGGTATTATTATTAGCTTGTCAAATCTATTGATACTTGATCTTAGAATAATAATACTGTACTAGAACGAGATCACAACATACGAAAAACTCCAAGAGTGACAGAGACATAGACACTTTCTTTAGTCTTTGTCTTGTTGTCATTCAGAATGAGGTATCCCTGCAAAGATATGCCTGTCCCTTTTGAGTAAACGCGAATATCGATTCCATTTGATACTTCTTCCTAGTTAAATAATGAATATATTATCGGCTACCTGTCACACAATAAAAAAGACCGTGTGGTGTCGTGTGACACCAGAAATTAAGTTCCTCATTATAAAAATATACACAATATTCGAGGCTTATAGAAAATAATTCTTCAGCTATTCATTTTTATTATGATTTTTTTTTATAAAAATCAGAGCATTATCCGGCGTAAAATAAAATTAAGAAACTAAAAAAAAGTCACCTGACATCGGTAAGATTTCAACTTGAGTTTTTTTGCTAAGCAGCCCCAATAGTGTAACACACAGAGCTACCAACGCAGTGTCAGTCAAAAATTGTATTTCAATGTAGATTCGATTTGATTTGTTTCTAAGATGACATCAATAAAAATCGGCTAGGGTACCGCTTCGTTCCAAAAGAAATGAGGACGGCGGGAAGTATCATGGCGTGCGGTTGTGATTTGTTGGTTGCCCATTAACTAATCGTTATTTTGTGTTTTTTTCATTCGGAGCGGTTTTCTATAAAGTTTGTTTTATAAACGTAATCTGTGTAGTATAGACTATAGGTACTTTATTGTGATTAGTTGACGAATATTGTGGAGGACTGTTCTGGTGGATATAATGGGAAGTGATAGTTGATTGATAGGAGCTAGAGGGGCGAAGCCGCGCTCCATGGGGTTTCCCACCGTTTCTCCAAAGTACAGACAAAGTATTGTTATACCACAGACATATATGAGAAGCAGACCGAACACAAATTACAATAACACATAGCCAGTAATAAGCAATATTTCCATCTCTTTCTAACTAGTTTGAACACCAAATACATCTTTCTTTGTCTTTGAATGTAGTAACACAGACTCATACATTGACAAAATAGCAATTAAAGCATTCCGCCATGTTGATAGATGACGATAGATGACACATGGCGTCTTAGTAAAATTGCTAAAGTGTTATTGTTTACTAAAAATATTAAATATTATTGTGTAAATTGTGAAAATAAGACGGACTAAATATGGTAAAGTAAAGTGCCCCACGGTGTAGTAGTGCTACATATAATAAAACACCTGACATAACATTTCATAAGTAAGTATTGTTAAGCAAAATAACATCGTGAAAGTTGTTTTGTTTATTTTGCTACAATTTATACTTAATTCAGCTAATTATAAACATTAAGCGTTTGTTTTACGTGTATACTTTAGAAATATGTATGATACCTAGCAAATACATCTAAGTTCAGTTAATTATTACAACATTTTACTTCCCTGAAATCCTGTTTGACAATTTTGGTACTTTAGTTATTTGAAGGGGCCGAATTTAGATCTACTTTATTTAATTTATTAGATTTATAATTTATTTTAATGGTTTAGGTTAAGCGAGAGTTGGTAACTTTCGACGTATTAAGAGTGCCTAGTTTGGTTTTATTACAGATACTTGGATAAACTCTTTAGAGGTACACAAACATTCTTGCTTGATACATTTACTTACTTCTTTTCAGGTTTCCAAATGATTTGCATTTGAGAAATGCCTGGTTGTCAAATATGAAGGTGAAAAATTGGCAGCCCACAAAATCTTGTGTGTTATGTTCAAAACATTTTGACTGTCATAATATTGATAAAAGTAGTTTTCGTGCTAGGCTATTTCATGGAGCAATTCCAACAATATTTGATTCACCATTTCAAGAGGTAGGTTTTTAATTTCATATGCTTGCCATGTGTGATGTGGTAGTAAAATTTTATAAAAAGTATAAAGTGGTCAAGAGAAGGGTACTGCATATTGCAGAATCTTCTACCTACATGCTTTTATTTTTCTATTTGTCGAAAAATATACTGTTCTACAGATATTAATTGAAAAACTTCATTGGTCGTGGGGTGGGTGAACTTACTATATGGCTTTGGCAGTTAATATGTTAAGTATTGTAGATGGTAAACGGTAGTCTATCTTCTTGTTGATGAATTTATCACTTATTTTATTCTTTATATTATAGAATAAAGAAAATTTACCAAAATCTGAACCAGCAAGAAAAAGGAGTGCTACTAGAGATATTTTAAGTGTCCTGACAAAACATAGCACTGTACAAAATAAAATAGAACCACAGCCATCTACTTCAAAGCAGAGTGAAAACATTTCACTGACAATACAGGATGTAAGTAAAAATTAATGTCATTGAAAGAGATATTGGTAGAAAAATTTACATCAATAAAGTCTTTATTATTACCGTCACCTATCTGTAGGTATTGTTTATAACATTTTTTAGTTATTATGGAAGTTGGTATTTATCAATATTATTACCTATTTGTATTGACATGTGGAAATTGCACTGAGTTGAGAAGAGAAGAAGAACCAAGGGAGGTCTTTGCTAAGCAGAATAGGATGAATCAGAGATGCAATTGCCATTCTCCAAACCATTATGGTATCATAAAATTGTATAGAATTTAGAAAGTTCTTATCAATATATCATATATGTAAAATATATATGCAAATATAAAATGTCTTGGAGATCTACATTAAAATATGCATATTGTTACTCCAATAAATTTAAGTAATATTGTAAAATTCATTTAACATGTTATGACGATGTATATCCACAATGTAATTAGAAAATTGTCAAGTTTATACTACATGTAAAGATTGCCTGATCAAGATCTAATATAAGATTGAAACGTTGCAAGAATTTACAATTTGGTGTTTTGTTTATGTTTTGTAACAATATGTTCTTCACTTTATTCGAATGTGATGGCTATGTCATACTTATGTCAAAATTTTACATCATATTGATGATTTAAGAATGGCAATTGAAGGTTACATAATATGTGGTAATTATTTTTTTACTGGTCTTACTATTTATATACATGTATATTTACAGATAGACGAAAGCAAACCTGCCTTAGCGACAACTGCTAAACATAATTATTAAGCATAAAACTAAAATAGAAGCTTAATTAATTAATTATGTTTTTTTTTATGTTAGTTGGATAGGCAAACTGGCAAACGTACCACCTGATGGTAAGTGGTCGACGTTATTATGACATTTGATTCGCAAAATAAAGATCATGATTATAATCACTTGCATTTATTAATTAGTCATTAAGTTTTACGTAGATTTCAGGTGTAAAAAAGATGCAAATAAAACTAACCTAAGCGAACGAAATTATTAATATATATATATCTTTTTAAAATAAATGATTCGTAAATTATTATTGGTTTTATTGACAGTGATGTCGACAAGCTAGGACATCACGGACTGTCATGCCAAAAAAGTGCAGGCCACCGTCAACGTTCCAAGTCTACTGACGATGGCAAGAGACCGGACGGTATGAGTTTGATTCCATGGAAGATGGGCCGGGTGCTGGTATGGGATGCAACCTGTTCAGACACGCTGGCCCCTTCCCATCCACATGGAACAGAGCTGGTGCGGCTTGTGAAGCGGCTGAAAAAGCCAAAGTATGCACATACAGGGGTCTAGGCTCCGAATATGATTTAGTCCCATTCGGTGTCGAGACCCTTAGTCCGAGGGGTCCTAGCGCTATAAGGCTTTTTAGGGAAATAGCAAAAAGGTTAGTCGACATCACAGGAGACAGAAGAGCTGGCAGCTACCTCGGACAAAGAATTAGTCTTGCTATTCAAAGGGGGAACGCTGCCAGTATCTTCCGAACCTCGCCTAAAGGGACTCCTTTTTAATAATATATAGTTTTAAGGTTTTTAGTTTTAGGTTATTTTTACATTATTAAGTCTTTATATTAGTATATTCTCACTTTAGCTTTAAATAATTATCTATAATCTCTTTTATTATAGTACAGAAATAAAAAGGTTATATTTTCCAACTCCAATCTCCGTATTTATAAACTAACTGGTGCCCGCAGCTTATTTTGCGTTAACTTAATTTCACAACCGTAACCGGAATGATTATGATTATTTTATAGCCTATGCCCTAATTCGAGATATAAGCATTTCAACTTCCAGGCAAATTAGTTTAGCCGTTTGGTCGTAAAAGAACAAGAACAAGGTTGGCATGTCCTACCTTACATAATATTTTCACCTTTATATTAGTATTATTACTAGCTCTCCCGATACGTTGTTCTGTCCTAACTATGACCTGGAAATCTACACCAAGTCTTATAACCTACACCTACATACACCTTTTCCAATATTTCTCACATTTGTGTTAACATTTTCCGAAATTTCTCATCGTATATAACTTTCTAGTACTGATACGATTATTTTAAGACCAAAATTAGCCAAATCTGTCCAGCCGTTCTCGAGTTTATTATATTAGTATAGTTCATTTTTTTAAATAAGATAATCCGTCTTGTAATTTTATAATTATTATTAAGTACTGACTACTGAATACGGCCCATGCCATTGTTTATGTGTGTGTAAGTTGTCTATGTGGTGTAGTTGCCACGCTTTTGTAGCTGTCATGTTCGGTCTGCTTCCCTTATATGTCTGTGTGTTATACGACACACTTGGTAGCATGGCTTCTGGTCTTAGCCGGTTAAAATAACAAATAAATTACTGTGTTATGTGTAAAAACCTAGTAATACCAAAGAGGTAGGAACTACTAGGTCGATGAGTAATACCTACTCATGGACTTAGAATATACTGTCATCAGTATATTAAATGTTTATGTACCTACTATAATATTATATTCCTTTACCGTTTACCCGAAAGGGACAGGCATATTTTTGTAGAGATACCCCATTCAAGATAACGAGTCCACTTATTTCCTTGAAACAAGTGTATTTAAAATACCACAAGATAACTATAAGCATTAGCCCTACCCAAACATTTATTGTCATTTTAGACAGCTGTATTGTTCCGGATTAACGAAAATATGTAATGACTTATAACAAACCGCTAAAAACATAATTAATAAAAAAAGAAGGCTATAAACGTCCTCATAATATGTATGATCTATAGTATTTAGCCTTTTAGGTTAGAAATATATATTTTATTGTGTTTATTTCGAAGATTCCAGTCGCCCTTTTTATATAATACCAAATTTTTGGGTAATCTACCTATATCAAAACTGGTATCACCATATTTTATAAACCGACCAAATTAAAAAGTACCTAGTACAAAATGGCGGACATATTTTACAATTTTTTTTTGCTAATGAGAATGTTTATTGGCATTCAAATTAAGTCGATTATTTTTTGTTGGCACATCTTTGTTGTGCCCAACAAACAATGAGTGATATTCTGACAAAGACAAAAGAATGTGTCTATGTCTCTGTCACTCTTGGAGTTTTTCGTATGTTGTTATCTCGTTCCAATACCTACGGTATTATTATTAGTTTGTCAAATTTATTGATGCTTGATCTTAGATATATTCCGACCTCTTTGGTTATGTGCAAAGATAATGTATTTAGGTATTTAGATACAATACGAAGCTTGTGCACTGAGATTCAAACACGAGCCTGTGTGAAATATATAGCGTTAAATAGGAGTGCGTCCTTTTCTATTGAAGTGACAACACGATTTTATATTGTGAGAGTTTTTGGGTAGACTTTTTTCATTGCACTACCTGTTAAAATTATATAACGTGTACATATCCTGGATTTTATATGATCTATACATATAATATGCGGGCGATAATATGAGGCATATTTGATTTCACTCATTCAGAAGGCAGAAGAAAATTTTATAAATTTAATTTAAATTATTAAAAAGTTATACATTGCTAAACAAAATGACCATACGTAGCTATTGACGCATTGTGGCCTTAGGCCCAATAAACTAGCGAGTTTTTGTTTTTCTATATGCTCTTAACCTCATATTTAAATATTTATTAGTTACATACACTTTATAATTTCTATGTCAAGCCTATTTTCAAAATGTAATCCGCACACTACCGAATATTAATTGACTTTTCCAGGAACAACATCATTTTTGCTTCAATTCTTCAATTTTAGGAAATCTATAGAAAAACACTTACCTATATTAAACAAACAAAATAAGTTTTAGGTTTAAGGGGAGCGTTCAAGTATTACGTAACGAAATTTGGGGGGAAGGGGGGGTCTTGAAAAACGCTACGATGCGTTACAGTGACGGGAGAGGGGGGGTATTGAATGATACGTTGCGCGTAACATTGTTTTTTTTTAACCGGAACCCGGTAAATAGAACGGTCGCGTAGAGATTCTCTCTCACGTATTTTTTTAAGGTTTTTTTCTATCCACTTTGCCACTTTTTTCCAATTTTTCCAATGACCAAAGTGCACTTTATGTTTTTATCTTTAAAAAATGTTTGTTTGCTTTACAGGATAATAAATGTAAAACAAAAGTGTTATTATTCTAAGTGTTAGCACTAATTATCATCATTATTTTGCTTTCTTTAACGCCGGGTAATGCTCTGAGGCATCCGGGGGGGGGGCGAAGGTTTGACTCCGAACGCGAGTATGTGGGACTCACTGCGCCCGAAAGCTGGTAAGTGGACGCAGCTCTACCTACTAAAACCCGGCGAGTGCTACCAATGCCGCCTTTGGTGAGGTGCCTCGGATCTGTTGAGCAAAAAGGGCACCTCGACGTCTAGTCAGTTTCTCAGGGTGTCCAACTCCCAGGGGAGGACCAACGGGAAGGGTTGTCCCGCACTACCCGGGTAAAAACCGTTCACCGTCACGAGCCAGGCACTTTAGTTACTTAGTTTTACTACCATTTTATTTCACATTCGTAATTACCAGGATCCCATAAACGGATAACAGATAAGACGTTGTGTTGTGACACATCTTAGCGTGAACTCCTCGTTACAACTAAATTGCTTACAACTCCATGATGTAGGTACCAGCATTGTTGTAGAGCTGTAATTAGCTCAACGAGTTGACAGCTTGCTTAGCTTGGAGATTATTAGTCATATTAATTTCTAGCCGTTCATGGTATCATAAGAATTGCTGACGTGGATTTAGGTTTACAATCGTATATCAGCGCGCTTGTTAAAAGTTTCAGCCTAGCAGCGCGTAATAACAAATCGGAGACTTTCTGGTGAGAACTCTAAGCGCATGATTGAACTAACTACCCTCATTATTTCTTTCTTAAGGTGGGCCTTTCCCGATAAACGGCATTTTGAATTCTGTTTTATTTAGAAACTAAGCCGATTTAAGTTTTGACAAAAATATATGTTATTTAACACTCCTTCATCATAATATTTCGATCGTTCGATACACAATTACCTACTTATATTTGGCTGCATTAAAATAATTGCAAAGATAGGTCAAAATTGAGACGAAAATCCAATTTTATTTGAGAAATATCAGGTTCTGTACAATAAAACTTATACGATAATAAACCTTGTAGGAAATGTGATTAAAAACGGTCGTCATAAATTATTTTCCTTCAATTAAATAAATATGTCTTTTCACTCGCTGCCAAAGCGCTCGACGCGGTTTCGAGCTCCATACTAAATTCAGTTCTCGGACGGCGGGGCTGTCCGAGAACTTCAAAAATAAATTTAAAGATTTAAATTTATTTTGAAGCGTTACGTAAGATAGGCACAGGGTTAGGCATTGTAATATTTCTAGCACCTAAATGTAAGCCAGGTTTAAAAAAAAACATAATGTAGGGCTCCCCTTTTTTCCTGGGTTCGTTTGTAGGCGACGTTCACCACTTATCATCTTGGAGCTTGCTTATCAGTTTGTCTATACAAATTACCAATCGATATGTTTCGCACTAATCTAGTATTTCAAAAATTATTATTTATGACATTTAATATTTCTTAGATTATTCCGTTTTACGATATTGAATTCCTTTTATAAAGTTTAATTAACGATTTCATCTCACACCTACAGCGTGAATTAAATAACAAGAGCTTATTTTCACCTCGGGGTGCACTCACTAAGACGAACAAGTTTTATTCCAAGAATAATATCATAAAGTCTAAAGTCAATTTGTAGCAAGAAGTTGCGATAGAGTGAATACCTAATCCAACCGGCGCCTTCTCGCCAGGGAACAAAAAGTTTTCGATGTTTCTGGGAAGACCCAACTGGGATGTGTATTAAATATTATGTGTATTATATATAATAAAAATCTTAATTATTTCCGTTGTCCGATACCCGTTACACAAGTTCATAACTTACCACGGGACCAGATTGACGTGGTGTATAAGCGTCCATAGATATTATATTAATATAATATTATTATTATCAATCGTTTTCTCTCCACTGCTGTTCATAAGCCCCTTTCATTGTATGTCAAGACTGCCATTCGAATCCGACTAGGATCGGCCACTATACGGAGTCCTATCTGTATAATTGAAGGTAGACACATTATTCCCGTTCCCAAAAAAATATAGAATATTAAATTCCCAATAATATATGGCAGCAACGATGGTCTACACTCTAGTGGGTATAGGCTAGGCCTCTTGAATTCTGGGTTCGATCCTGAAACCTGTGGTGCCTTGAAATGGGGTTTTCTAAATTTCCTCATGCATATTAACATGAGACCTGGCTCGCCGGTGAAGGAAAACACCGTGAAGAAACCTGCATGCCTGATGAAAATTAAAGTCTTTCAAGGTGGGTAAAGATCACCAATCCGCATTCGTAGGTATTATTTTCGAGCCAAGAGCCGTATTGTTGCTGTACCTACCTAACTGCTTTTTGACTAACACCGACTCCTAAAGTAACAATAATGACGTGATAAAGATAAAATATTTGTAAGAGGTTGCACATGCTGCATTGCAGCCGAACTGGGCCGGCACGACCGGGGTGGTACCTCTCGCTCACATAATACCGGCGTTAAGTGACAGCTATGCGGTCGCGTTTCGTGTGGTTTGTGAGTTTCCGATGGCCAATTGCAATTGGGGGATTGAGAAAAGGAGGGTGGCGCGTCTGCGTGGCCTTGGTTGTGTGGATGTGTATGGGCGTCGGCGCCGGGAGGCTCCGACTGCTGGTTTGCCCCCTGATCACATAAAAAAAATCGGTTGTCTGTAAAGTCGGTTTCCTGAAGATAGTTGAACGTGACAACGTCATAAGAAAATGGAACGCCTCAGAGCGAGGTCGCCGCATGCGTCATGTTTTTTCGTTCGTGCAGCCGGCTCCATCGAATTATAGGACGTTATCACGTCAAAAAAAAAACGCTAATGTTGTTAAACATTCATAATTTCTTAGTGTTAATTGTTCAATTATCTATCTTCTTTCTATCTATCTATCTATCTATCTATATATATATATATATATATATAATAAAACTGTAGAGGTCGAATTTCTGTACAATGAACAAAAATGCTAAAAACCGAGTCAGGGGGATGTAAGAAGTGAAATAGAACTAATTTATATTTTTAAAAAAAATTTATTTCTCTCTTTGTCTGTCTGTCTGTCTGTTTGTAGGGGTTAATCTCCGAAACGACTGGGCTGATTAAAATTAAATTTTTGATGGTGGTAGCCTTATGTTGCCGGTTAAATTATGTGTTCCCATAAAAGTGTCGAGTTTCCCCCGGGGAAAGTAAAACATTACAAAAATAGTGTCTAGCAGGAGTGTCGATGTCCCAGAATGTAAAGACCAGCGCATTGAAAAAGGAGTATAACTTTGCCTCCTGGTCCTTCAAAAGAGCTATTGCTGAGGCAAAAGCGGAGTACGTAAACAGAATTCGCGAGAGATTGGTTCGACTTCCTTCGGGAACTCGTGCATTCTGGTCTCTTGCCAAGGCTGCTCAAGGGAATTTTTGTAAGCCATCCCTACCATCTCTGCACATGAGAAATGACTCGTTGGCCAGCACCGCGAAGGAGAAGGCAGATCTTCTAGGCACTCTTTTTGCTTCCAACTCGACTTTGGATGACCAGGGAAAAATACCACCGACGATCCCTCGGTGTGATACTTCAATGCCGGAAATAATTTTCCGACAGAGCTCCGTACGCAAAGCACTCTTTTCGCTGGACATCCATAAGTCGAGTGGGCCTGACGGCATTCTTCCGTTAGTGCTATGAACTTGTGCTCCTAAGTTGGCACCCGTCCTTACGCGTCTTTTCCGGCACTCTTACTCATTAGGCGTCGTCCCATGCTCATGGAAGACAGCTTTGGTACACCCGATCCCTAAGAAAGATACCGCTCAGACCCGTCCAACTACAGACCAATAGCCATAACTACCTTATTCTCAAAGATATGGAATCCATAATCAACTGCCAGCTCCGGTGATATTTGGAGGAGCACCATCTGATTATCGATCGCCAATATGGCTTCAACGGAATCACTCAGCTGGTGATATTCTAATATTCCTAACGCAACGATGGGCGGAGGCAGTTGAGAGCAAGGAGGAGGCGCTGGCGGTTAGTTTGGACATATCAAAAGCCTTTGATCGGGTGTGGCATAAATCACTTCTTGCAAAGCTACTATCTTATGGGCTTCCCGAGAAATTATGAATGTGGACCACCAGTTTTTTGGCAGACAGGAGCATTAAGGTTGTTGTCGACGGTGCATGCTCGGACCTCAAGTCTGTAAATGCTGGTGTTCCCCAAGGCTGTGTACTATCTCCAACCCTGTTTCTTCTGCATATCAATGATATGCTGAAAACCAGAGGCATTCATTGCTATGCGGATGACAGCACTGGAGATGCCTTATACACTGGCCGCTCTAATATTTCTCGGTAACAAGTCGATGAGTGTCGGAACAAACTTGTGTCTGAAATCGAGTCTCTGCTGGCCAGAGTCTCGGAATGGGGGCGACTTAACCTAGTCCAATTTAACCCCAACAAGACACAAGTTTACGCGTTTACCGATAAAAATCACCCTTCGTCGTTCCTCTACAATTCCCTAACTTTTAGGTTAGGGAAGGCACTTCCCTAACCGCCTCAGCCGGCATTGGGATACTTGGCGTCGATCAGAGAGCACATAACCAAAGTCAATGGCGTCGATATATCGAGAGATGTGCAGTTTCGTGGTCATTTGGAAGGAAAGGCTAAACTACCCTCGAAGAAACTCGGCGTCCTCAATAGGGCGAAGCAGTATTTCATGCCTTCACACCGCCTTCAATTATACAAGGCGCAGATCCGGCCTCACATGGAATACCGCTCTCACCTCTGGGCTGGAGCGCCCCAGTATCAGCTCCTTCCATTTGACCGCATTCAACGCTGGGCGGCTCGAATAGTCGACAACAATGTTATCTCCAATCGGCTTGATTCTTTGGCGCTGTCTAGAGATGTCGCATTGCTCTGCATCTTCTACCGCATCCACCACGGGGAGTGCTCTGAGGAAATGTTTGGACTAATACCAGCAGCAGAATTCCACCACCGGACATCGCGGAAAAACTCAAAATTTCACCCACACCATCTCGATGTCCGGAAATCCACAACAACTCGATTTTAACGGCATTTCCTGCCTCGCACGACTAATTATATATGGAATCAGCATCATCACAATCAAAGTAGGAGGCATCCTACCGATACTACTAGGACGACCTCTGTGGCTCAGTGGTAAGCGCGTTAGCGCTCAAGCCGGAGGGTGCGGGTTCGAATCCCGCCAGGGAACAAAAATATTTTCTGCGTTCCTGGGTCATGGATGTGTATTATATAATAAAAATCTTAAATATAATATGTATAGTATAAAAGTATTAAATATATTTCCGTTGTCTGGTACCCGTAACACAAATTCTTCGAGAACTTACCACGGGACCAGATTGACGTGGTGTGAAAGCGTCCATAGATATTATTATTATTATGTTCTGTGGTGTGGGACAACCCCTATGTGGAGGTGGCGTCGGTCCCTTGCGGGACTGACTAGCCGTCGAGGTGCCCTGTTTGTTTATTAGATCCGGGGCACCTCACCAAAGGTGTCATTGGTGGCACTCGCCGGGTTTTAGTGGGTTGATGTTGCGTGCCGCGTGTGGCGCGTTGCTGCCACGACGGTACTCATATTCCATAATTACTCGAATTTTTAAAGTATCCATGATGACGAAAAAGATTGAAATGCGATGAAAATGTAACATTAATGTATGTGTATTATATAAAGAAATGACTACTTTTGGAAAAAGAATTCCATGTTTTTAAAATAAAATTAATTTGAAATTAGAATTCTTAGTCAAACAAAAATTATTTTGATTTGAAATGGCCAATACTGCAGAACGGCAATTTCATAGGTAAAGACCTATTATATACACATCCATCATACAAATTATCTGCACCTGGCGATATTCGAACCTGCGACCGCTGACTAGAGACAGAGACAGTAGCCTGACCACTCGACCAGTCGGCCCTCAATTTTACATCGACAAGTAATAACAATGAGCACAACATCTAGGTAAACTAAGACAACCAAATAAGCATTATTGAGAACTGACCAGCCGTTTATGAGTATAAACTGCTGGTCAGATCTTGATCAAATTATTATGGGACCCAATTAGAAACACCAGCTTTCAATGAAAAAAAATAATAATTAAGTATCGAAATCTATTCACAATCGGCGGAGTAATCGTGTTACATACATCCAAAAAACATACAGACGAATTGAGAGCCTCCTGTTTTTTATGTCAGTTATGAGTTAAAAAGGGAAAGTTTAAAGTAGATCTAACTTCACACCGATGGATAGGGAACAAGACTATACGATATGTGTCATTGCTATCAGAAAACATTAGGCGGTTTTTAACAGATATTATTAATATATTCCTGATACAAGATTAGTATTTCTAGAAGCGGAATTTAAGAGGATTGACCACGACGATATTGTCATACCTTTATTTTTCTATAATGGGAAATGCTCTGAGGCAATCTCGCGGGGCCGTGGGTCTCCCCATGCGGGTATGTGGGACTCACTGCGCCCGAAAGGTGGGAAGTGGACGCAGCTCTACCCACTGAAACCAGGCGAGTTTGTTGCCGCCGCCTTTGGTAAGGTGCCCCAGATCTAATGAGCAAACAACGCACCTCAACGGCTAGTCAGTCCCCCAAGGGACCGACGCCACCTCCAGAGAGCACCAGAGAATAACCCCTCCCTACGTCGGGATAGTACGATAGGATGAGGTTCCCTTCCTTGCTCCTTGCTCACTGCTTTTTTGTCCCCTCTTCATATAAGAGGGGTACAAAGAGCCCCCTCGGCTTACTAAGCTTCGCCCAAGGTGCTAGGCTCACCCTGGGCTACTGAGTCCTACCGCCACGTCAAGGCCTGAACCATGGCATTATTGGGAAGAACTCAAAAACAGCTTGTCACATCTTGACCAAATTAATTTGGGACGAAATTGGAAACACCAGCTTTTAAACAAAAAAGAATCATCGAAATCCATTCACAATCGGCGGAGTAATCGTTTCACATACCTCCTCTTTTTTGAAGTCAATTAAAAAGGGAAAGGGGTAACAAAATAACGGAGTGTAAAGTAAGATAGGTATCTAAATTCACAACAATTAACTTCACGCCGATGGATAAGGTACGACTATACGATATGTGTCATTGCTATCAGAAAACAGGCGTTCCTTAACAGATATTATTAAAATATTCCTGATACAAGATTAGTATTTCTAGAAGCGGAACCTAAGAGAATTGACCGCGACGATATTGAGTATTGACATACCTACTGGTAATTCGAAATTTGAAAAAGATGGCGTTTTGGTTTTTTTTTTTTCCTTTTATGGCAATGAGAATTTACTATTTTTTGGTATTAATACTACCGAAATCTTCATATTACAAAATGGCGGCATAGGGCAATTGCGCCGGTTTCGCGACCACATTCAGTAGGCGACCATTGGACGGACTATTGACTAAGTTTATTTAAATCGAGATAATAACATTTCTAGAGGTAACATAATTCAAAAATAAATCTTAAGTAGCTTTTAAATGATTATTGAATTCGAATTTACACAGTTTGAAACAAAGAGTTTATTTAACTCAGCGCCGACAAAAAAACTTGGTTAGCGTGTTGTCTTCGTGGAGTAAAGTTGTGTGGTGATTTGACAAAAAAATAGCGTAGTTTGTGACGCTTAAAGGTAAGTTTTTACTTATTTCATATTGTGCACACAAGGTCAAATCATTAAGTTTTCGATATGATTTAACTGAATTTTGCTATTTTTATACTAAATACTAAAATAAAAACTGATCGGTGCATATTTATCATTAACGTATCCGACGTTTATGATAAATATGCACTTGTGACCACGGTCACAAACCGACAAATAGAGAAATATTTTGATTTGCTTTTTCTTTTTCTTTTTTTTCGGAACTTCGGGACTTTTCGACCTGATGGCCTTTAAGCTCAATCGGTACAGTAAATGAGCAGATGGCTCAATTAAGAAATATTCGTAAGAGGGACGCCCCCCTCCGCGCCCAGCAGGAGGCGCGGTTCATCGCGCGCGCTGCTCAGGAGAGCAGGATTTGGACTAGTCAAATCCGATACGATCGACGAATCTTTTACAGTTGAATTTAACCTATAATCATGAGGGCCGGCCCTCATCCCTCTCTCTGGAGAGGGAGGCGGGTCATGCGCGGTGCCCAAGCAATCTAGCGGTAGCGTAGTGCTAGCGCTGTTTGCGCGGTCTCGGTTTGTGTCTACTAATATCGGATTCGAACCTAAGCTTCCGCGATCGATCCGGATCGATGTGGTTTCCATGTGTAGCGGTCGACGTCGCTTACGAACCCGAGGCCCAAGCGGTGTGCAGGTGTACCTAGCACCGTGTGTTGTACTTCTGTATATGTTGTGATTTGCTTGATATGGTCCTAATTGTTGATACAGGACTGTTACAAGGTGTAGCGTTGTAAATGTCAAAAGATGCAAGTCTTTGGTTTGCGACCACCAGCTTTGAAAGATATTTGTTTAAATTACATACAAACATTGGGTCCTAAATAGGTGGTTGTTAACTGACATAATTGAAATAAGGACATTAGTCCATTACATTTATTTTTATGAATTATTTTTTTCCGTATACGCCATCTGTATTAGTCATAAACAGCAGACAAAATAATATAATTGTATTATGTATATATTATTTAAAATATTTTTAACAACGTTTTTTAGATGGAGCTGGACGGTATAAAAGCCCTAAAAAGCTCTTAATGCGTTCGAAAAGAAAGGAAATAAGATATTTGTAGGCTGTATTAGATCCCGCGAACTACAATTCAAGATCGACTTAGCATTAAGTGATGTGATCTTCTAATATTCTTAACACAGCGATGAGTGAAGGTAGTTGAGAGCAAAGGGGAAGCACTGGTGGTTAGCTTGGATATAACGAAGGCCTTTGATCGGATGTAGCATAAAGCACTTTTAACAAAGCTACCATTTTATGGGCTTCCCGAGAAATTATATGGATCACCAGCTTTTTTCAGATCCGCAAGTGTACTAATACAACCTTGCTCTAGTAAGAAACAAGGTAGGAGATAGTTCTCCTACCTTGTTTCTTTTGCATATCAATGATAATATGCTGCAAACTAGCGGCATTCGTTGTTATGCAGATGACAGCACCGGAGATGTCCCATACACATGCCGTCCTAATATTTCTCGGGAATAAGTCGATGAGTATCGGTACAAACTTTTGTCTGAAATCGAGTCTCTTTTCCCATCGCCTACAATCATACAAAGCGCAAATCCGACCCCACATGGAACACTTCTTACGGCTCTGGGCTGAAGCGCCCCAATATCAGCTTCTTCCATTTGACCGCATTCGAATCGTCGTTAAAAAGGTTCTTTCCGATCACCTTGAATCTTGGCGCTGCGTGTAGAGACTTCGAGCCACGCTCACTCTCTGCTATCTACCGCATCTTCCAGGGGCAGTGTTCTGAGGAATTGTCCAGACTAATACCTGCAGCAGAATTCCACCACCGGACATTGCGTCAAAATTCCAAATTTTACCCACACCACCTCGATGTCCGGAAATTTACAATAACTCGATTTTTACGGCATTACCTGCCTCTCACGATCGCCAATACCGTAGGTTGCAGCTAATTCCATATAGTGATATGGAATTAGCTGCAACCTACGGTATTGGCGTACCGATACGACTTAGGGATCTTCTAGAACAGAGCATATTCATATTTGAAATATGAATTCTTTCCTCGGGCTCCCTGAGATCGTATCAAAGGGTCATTTAGTGGTTACCGCTGTCGATTCTGGCTATACAGGAGTAGCAGCGGTGGGAACGAGTGGTGGGCCTAGCTTCACTAAAAAAACCTGGTACTTTTAATTTCCTAAAGCGCCATCTCAATATAAAATATAATACCGTGCAACCGAAGGAATAAGGAAAGCTAGAACGAAAGTAAACGAAAAATCTATAATAATTATTATTTATATAAATATACTTTATTAGAAGGCAAAATGAAAATTATTTTTTAAATCAAATATAATTGTTTTATTGGCATATTTTAATATTTAAATTGTGGTCGTAGACCAGCTCAATGGTGGTCTTAAACTGATGAAAGTGGTCGATAACCGGCTATTTTCAGTTTTTCAGCATTTTATAATAATTTATGGATGAAAGTACTACATTTTATGTTTCATATCTAAACGATTCATATCTAAAAAAATTGGGATCAAGTTATACTAAAACATAGTATATCACGTGAAGAGAACATTTTCTTTTACTTATCTGAAGTGGGCAACCCAGCGAACTGGTCGCTAACCGGCACAATGACCCTATTTACTCGATATTAATTTGTTTCTAGGCGGACTATCCAATATTCAGGAATATCATGTGATCAGTCCAGTATTCCCAGTTATAATATTTAAGCATTACTCGGAAAATACAATCTGGATCGTATCATGTTTGAAATATACAAAAAGGTAGTCTCTATTAGCATCGGTAGGTGAATTAATGTGTATTGTCAACACGAGCGTATAACGGCTTGCAGGATAAATATGAATCTAAATTTAGATATTCTACACGAATATGAAATTCCTAGATGTATTATGCAATTTGCAACAAAGTATCGTCAGTCTGATAATTATGTAATATTTTGATAATAACGTATACCTAATTATAATTTTATTAAAGCACAAAACATTTGAAAAGAAATGCCGTTAGACTGTGATTGCTATATACATGTCATTTGACCACCACGCAATAACAACGTGTCTGTGCGTATGTGTGGGTCTGTCTGCGGCACAGCACAGAAAAAAGTGAGTGCGTACAAAGTACACATGTCAGAAGTGAAACTTATTCGGTAAACTAATTTTTAAATATAATGCTAGATTTGCGATGCGACGTTCGCTCTATCTTACTCTTTCTCTCGGATTTTTTGACTCGCTTGCAACCTACTCTCACTCCATAGCTATGTGCTTCATGCTACGTTCGCTTTTGTCACTCTCTCAATCGGTCTCAATCTCTTCCTCTTCTTCGACAAAAACATTGCACATTTTCTTCACTTTTCATTCGTTAAAATTTTTACCCTCATGCGCGTAAAGAAGTTACCTATAAAAACCTTTTTTTTCTGTTCTGTTCGGCATCGTAGCTAATGAATCGATGAACCCGATTTTGATTTTGTTAAATTGTTTGAAAGGTGAATTCGTCGGGACTAGTAGAGAAAGAAAAAGAGTACTTATATACCTACAGGTTTGTACCTACACCCCACCATGGTTCAGGCCTTGTCGTGGCGGTGGGGCTCAATAACCTAGGGTGATCCCAGAACCTTGGGCGAAGCTTATTGAGCCGAGGGGGCTCTTTGTACCCCTCCTATAAGAAGAGGGGACAAAAGAGCAGGGGGCCAGGGGTTAGGATGGGAACCTTACCCCATTGTACTGTCCCGACGTTGGGAGGGGTTGTTCTGTGGTGCTGGACAACCCCCTCTGTGGAGGTCGCATCGGTCCCTTGCGGGACTGACTAGCCGTCGAGATGCCCTGTTTATTTACTAAATCCAGGGCAACTCACCAAAGGCGGCATTGGTGGCACTCGCCGGGTTTTAGTGGGTAGAGCTGCGTCCATTACCAGCTGTCGGGCGCAGCGAGTCCCACATACTCGCGTGGGGAGACCCACTCCCCCGCGGGATGCCTCGAGCATTTCCCGGCGTTAAAGGAAAAAAAAAGGTTTGTACCTACAGGAACCCTCGTATATACATACATAGGCTGCACTAAAAGTATCGGGAATGGAATATTTCCACTGTTCCTGTCATATTAAAATCATCTTAATTGAAAACTCCATGGTTTTAAAAATCGAATACCATTTATTTACTTAAAAAAAGATTCTCGGTCTTGTCACAAGGTCTTGTCAAACTTGTTTAGTTGTTGAGAAAATGGAATTGACTCGAGAAAATTCTAGAGCGATGATTTATTATGACTTTCGAAGTGGTTTAACACAAAAACAGTGTGTTGACCGGATGATTTCTGCATTTGGTGATGAAGCCCCATCCAAAACCACAATTTATCGCTGGTTTGCTGGATTTCAACGTGGACGTGTCAAGCTCAGTGATGATCCCCGACAAGGTTGTCCAAAAACTGCAGTCACCCAAGAAAACGTTGATGCTGTGCGTAAGCTGATTGAGGAAGATCGACATGTGACATACCGCGAAATTCAGGCATCTTTAGACATTGGCATGAGTCAAATACAAATAATCTTGCATGAACAATTAGGTGTAAAAAAGTTGTTTTCCCGATGGATACCGCATTTGCTCTGTGAATAGCAAAAATCGGCGTTACTTGGTACGTCAGAACTCTCGAAAGATTCCACGCAGGATCCTCAAATAATACAATCAGGTGATGAATCCTGGATATACGGGTACGAACGCGTGTGATTTCTATACTTTCCCTAAAATAAAGAATAAATTGCGTAGTCAGAGATTTTCATCGCCTGAAGAAGCTGTGGACGCCTACAAAACGGCCACTTTGGAGACCCAAACTTCCGAATGGAATGGTTGCTTCAATTATTGGTTCCATCGTATGGAAAATTATGTCAAATTTCGCGGAGAATACTTCGAAAAGCAATAAATACATTTTTAAATAGTGTTAAATATAGGGCGGGGGTCGCCCGCTTTACTCACCGCTGTCCTCGGCAACGTGGTCTGCTCCGGAGACTCTGTAGGTGACGCGAACTGTTCCAACCCTCGTATCCAACACCACCATAGGGACACACTGATTCGGATCTCCAGCGTAGGATGAATGATGTTAATCCTCGATCGAGTTAAACGGGTTACGGGAGGCCTCCCGGTTTGTATGCGCGCGCGGCAGTGGTTGAGTTTATACTGGCTATAAGCGCACACTAGAGGGCGCATTCACGGTCGCATTCGGATGGCGGTATATCGCAAAGCGACCCCTCAGTTCAAAGGAAAAGAAATAATAATATGTACTTAAACGATATTGTCCAATTTATGCTACCTTGCAGATGTACGAAAATACGAAATAACTCATATATCTATTTTAGTTTAAGCAAATTATTTGTTCAGGTACGGAACATGCCGCCCACCTTAAAAGCACGTAGTGTCTTTTAAAAGAAGAATAAAACTTATAAAGAAAATCATATATTAATTAAAACTAAACTTAACTATTAATATTGGTTGTATACAATCTGACTATTGTAGTGGAAGGGGACAAATTTTGACAACAGGGCGTTTGAAAAACGTATTGCCCATTTTTAATGTTACGACTCGCACAACCTGGTCGGAGCCGGGATGAAGCGCGTGAATGCGTGCGAGCTTCCATTGAAGGGGTGGTAGGTTCTCATCACGCACCATAACAACAGTGCCCTCACGAAGAGTGGAGCCGCGGTCTTGAAACCATTTATAAGTTTGTTGGAGTTCGTGAAGATACTCCTTACTCCATCGTTTCCAAAAATGTTGAACCGACTGTTGAATCCAGTTCCAACGAGTAAGTCGACTAGGATTTTCGTCTACCAAGGCGACGTCAGGCACCGCAGTTAGGGGTTCCCCTATTAGGAAGTGAGCCGGAGTCAAGGGAAGAGGATCCGAAGCATCCGAACTCAATACGCAAAGAGGTCGCGAATTTAAAACGGCTTCTATCTGACACGTAAGAGTGTGCATCTCGTCGTACGTCTGAATTCGCGTACCTACCACGCGGTGAAGATGATGTTTAAAGCTCTTTACGGAGGCTTCAAACAATCCGCCGAAATGGCTCGCATAAGGAGGTTGGAAATGCCACGTAAGGCCCTGCCTTAAAGTTTCTTTGTTTAAAATATTTAGAACTGGATCGCTACGTAAAAACGCGTATAA
The DNA here is from genome assembly GCA_963853865.1 of Helleia helle. Lineage (NCBI taxonomy): Eukaryota > Metazoa > Arthropoda > Insecta > Lepidoptera > Lycaenidae > Helleia > Helleia helle. The sequence continues at coordinate 18,858,285 of OY971420.1, forward strand.
ATCCTTTAAGTAATTATTACAACCAACAAAATTCCTTCCACAATCTGAATAGATATCCGTACAATAGCCACGCCGGGACGTGAAACGTCGCAAGGCGGCTAGAAAAGCTTCTGTAGATAACTCGGATACGAGTTCGAGATGTACGGCCTTAACTGACATACATACAAAAACTGCAACATAACACTTCACTACCTTAGCATTCCGAACCTTGTTAGCGCGAACATAAAAAGGACCTGCAAAATCCACCGATGTCTTTTTAAAGGCACGAGTTGGACGTAGCCTGGATTCAGGGAGCTGTCCCATGCGCGGTTGCATACACGCAGGGCGCGCCCGGAAGCAACGTACGCATCGATGTATTCGCTGACGCACGATATCACGACTCGATAAGATCCAATATCGCTGTAGAAGCGAGTAGCGTACTAACTGAGGTCCCGCGTGTATCTGGGTCAGGTGAGCGTCGTCGATTATAAGATCCGTCAAGGGATGTCGTTTAGGCAAAATCAATTGATGTTTAGAATTAAACGGTAAAAGAGACTTGTGAAGTCGTCCTCCCACGCGTAAATATCCGTCACTATCCAGAAATGGCGTAAGACGGCGCAAGCTTAACGAAACTAATTTATTGTTAGAAATATTTTTTATATCCTCATTAAAAACTGAATGTTGCGTCAAAAGTATAAGGCGATTAAGTGAAAAGTTATATTCAGGAACCGTGATGTAATTTGGAAGTGATTGTTTAATATGTTTATTTTTACATTTGTTGTAAAAACGAAAAATGAAAGCGGTCACACACACAAGTTTATTTAACGACGAATATCGTGTGATAAAACTATCCGTATCGCCAAGGGGATACGTCACAGCTGTGTGGGAATACTTAGCAAGCCGTTCCTTTGTGTTACGCTTTTCTTCGCTGGTATTTAAAATCGGTTTTTGTATAGGCCAAGAGTCGGGATCTTGTTGGAGCCATGCGGGACCATGGTACCACAAGCCACTCCTAACCAATGCGGCCGGCAATAGGCCACGAGACGCTGCGTCTGCGGTGTTATCAGCAGACGGGACGTGGCGCCAACAGCTTGCAGGCACACGGGTCAAGATCTCACTGACGCGGTTAGACACAAAGGTCTTCCATTCATGTGGAGAAGAACGAAGCCAAGCTAATACGACCGAAGAGTCGGACCAAGCCTGAATTTGACCGGGACGGATCCTGTCTCCGTATATGTGGTTCACCCTCTCAATTAATTTAGATAACAAGAGTGCTGCCATCAGTTCAAGGCGAGGAATAGTAAGACACACACGCAACGGTGCGACACGAGTTTTGCCATTATTAAATGTGTCTCACAATTACCACTCCTGCCTATGTGTCGTATATAAACGCATGCGGCGTAACCGATTTGAGACGCATCCGCAAAACCATGTATTTGAATAGATTCTATGTCGTCAGTATTAAAAATATAACGAGGAAAAGAAATCGATGATAAGAGCGGTAGCTCCTTACTAAAATGCATCCATGAATTTAATATATCAATAGGCGGCTGCTCGTCCCAACCAATGTTCTCCAACCACATCAACTGAATTAAATGCTTAGCGAATAATGTTACTGGCGACAATAACCCGAGAGGGTCGTATATTTTTGCTATATCGGATAATATAGCACGCTTGGTACAATCGCGCGAAGTAACGTGAACCCTGAAGTTGAATGAGTCCGCTCGGGGGTCCCACTGTAATCCGAGAACATTGACACCCCTATCGCCCTCCATATCTGCGAAAAGGACATTCTCACACCGCCCACCATGACACTCTGATGGCTGGACTGCAGCGAGAATCGCGGGCGAGTTGCTATGCCACTTGCGCAGCTCGAACCCAGCTGTCGCGCAAATAGCAATCAACTCCCGCTGAAGAAGAAGAGCCTGGGCTTCGTCGTCGGCGCCCGTAATGACGTCATCGACGAAGACATTATTTAATAAAACGGCCGCGGCCAGTTTGAAACGCTCGGCCTCATCGTTAGCCAGTTGTCGGATGGTACGAAGTGCGAGATAGGGAGAGCAGTTGACGCCGAATGTGACTGTACATAGCCTGTAGTCACGTAAAGGTTCCTCTGGTGATCGACGCCAGAGAATACGGTGAAAATCTCTATCACTTTCACGTAATAATATATTACGAAACATCTGTTTTATGTCTGAACAGAAAGCAACACGATGCACACGAAATTTTAAAAGAACATCAACGATATCTAGGTGAAGTTTAGGTCCTGAGAACAGCACGTCATTCAATGAGTACCCGCTGGTCGTACGACAGCCGGCATCAAAAACATCTCGGGTGCGTGTTGTCTGGCTTGAAGGCTTAATCACACAATGGTGTGGGATATAGTAGTTGGCACCAACTGAAGACTCATCATCAACAAGCTCCATGTGATTGAGGTCAATGTACTCCTGAAGGCAAGCGTGATAGTCGAACTTCAGCTGGGGGTTACGTTCCAACCTATATACCAGCTTATGAAAACGAGCAACTGCAATTTTTCTCGAGTCGCCGAGGGGCGGGGCGTTGACCTTGAAAGGCAAAGCGACCACGTATCGCCCTGTGATATCTCGATTATGCGTTCTTCGAAAAAAGGATTCGCATAATTCGTCATCGGGAGTGTAACTCCGCTTCTCTGGTACTGACTCCAGCTCCCAAAATCTTTGAAGGTTGTCGTTGTCAAACGAGCTATAACAAACTTGGAGTGGAGTCGAAATGTTTCCATTAAATGTAAGCTTACCTAACAGTAAATAACCGAAGACACTACTCATCGCAATCGGTGTACCGGGTGGACCCATAATAGTGTTATTTAATAAAATGTGGGATAGTATATCCGCTCCTAATAACATCTCAACCGGTTGAGGTGTGTGAAAATGAGGATCGGCCAAGGTAAGGCCCTTTAAATGCGGCCACTCAGAGTAAGGCAAAGACACACTAGGCATTTTTGACATTAACTTAGGCAAGATTAATGCGTCAACCGGAATAACGGGAAGATGTTTATCCTTTGGCGTAATCGAGCATGTGACCATACCCTTAGGTACCAATGGTTCCGTATCACCTATGCCAAGTACCGGTACTCGAACGCCAGTGCGCGGCAAACCCAGACGCTGTACGCACGTCTCGCTTATGAACGAGGCCTGACTCCCGCTATCAACCATACACCGAACGGATGAAATTTTATTATCTCCCATATATAAATCTATTACAGCGGTAGATAATAATACCGTAGAATGCGACGAATGCATTTTTGTCGCGTAATTATTATGTATGCGAGCGTCCTGTCTATCCTCCGTAGGAGGGAACGAGACAGCGCTAGCAGTAGTACTGTTTACAATCGTTAAAGACTGCGGTGAAATTAAATGAATAAGGCTATGATGTCTTTTTTGACATGTACGACATACAAAATTCGATTTACAATTTCTTACATCGTGTCCGACGTTTAAACAATTGTAACAAATATTTTTGTTTTGAATAAAGTTGTACCTATCCTGCGGAGAGAGATTTAAAAACTCGGTACATTTAGAAATTAAATGCTGACCGGCGCATTTCAAGCAAGAACGATTCCTATCACGTGTATTATAAGGTCCAGTTTGCTCTGTGACTGACGCGACGCGTGCGGTGAATGAATTACGATGTACATTTAATTTCTCGCTACTTTTCTTATGATGCTTATTATTAATATTTTCTGGATAGTTTTTTATGGACTGTGTATATGAAGCCATAGCGATTTCGTCGGCTGAGATTTCGCGTTCTAAAAATTCAATTAAAGTATTAACATCCGGTATATCGGACGGTCTTGACAATGAACGTTCATAATTCTTTCTCAAACCTGTGGGTATTTTACGCAGTAATAAGTTAAGTAATATAAAACTCCACTGATCAATAGGAAAATCCATAACCTCAAGCGCCCTAATATTTTCCTGGTAGACATTTAATAAATTTCGTACACTTTGATAAGATCGCTCGGAACATGTTTCAAGGTCGAGTATACGATCCATATGTTTAGATGCGACGATACGCCTATTTTCATATCTATATTTTAAAATATTTAACGCGATAGTATAATTATCACCTGTTATAGGGAGTGATTTGATCAAGTTATATGGTTCATTTTTAACCGAAAGTAGAAGGTATCTTAATTTTTCCGTCTCCGTGTAGGCTCTGTTGTGATGGACTAATGAACTAAATAAATCAAAAAACGATTGCCAATCGGTAGGATCACCGCTAAAATCGGGTAACGGCAAGACGGGTAGATTTCTTTTATGACAAATGTCGTCCTGATAAAGTGACCGACGCCGATTCAGGTCGTCATTTTTATGACTATTTATGTACGAAACAATGGCATAATATACGTCGTTAAAATCATTGCGTATTTTAATATGCTCGTCTTTATCAAAAACCTTGTGCTTTATGAGCGTTTTTTCAATTTTAGATTGAATTTTATTGAATTTTCTTTGATGTGAACTTAAATCACTAGCTCGCGAACGAAATTGTTGATCATTTGTGGTTGCAAGCTGTAAAATACGTTTAAGCTCGTCGAGGATCAAATCCCTTTCGAAAATATCTTGTTCACACAATATTTCTAATTGTAATTCGTCCGGCATTTTGCGTAGCAAAGATGGCGGCGAGATAAAATGCGAAAAGAAATACGTTTATTGAAAAATGAGTACGTAGTACTGCTATTAAACAAGATAGCACAAGCTGGACAATGATCCTGGTTCGAAGGAACAAAAATTTATGTTAAATATAGGGCCGGGGTCGCCCGCTTTACTCACCGCTGTCCTCGGCAACGTGGTCTGCTCCGGAGACTCTGTAGGTGACGCGAACTGTTCCAACCCTCGTATCCAACACCACCATAGGGACACACTGATTCGGATCTCCAGCGTAGGATGAATGATGTTAATCCTCGATCGAGTTAAACGGGTTACGGGAGGCCTCCCGGTTTGTATGCGCGCGCGGCAGTGGTTGAGTTTGTACTGGCTATAAGCGCACACTAGAGGGCGCATTCACGGTCGCATTCGGATGGCGGTATATCGCAAAGCGACCCCTCAGTTCAAAGGAAAAGAAATAATAATATGTACTTAAACGATATTGTCCAATTTATGCTACCTTGCAGATGTACGAAAATACGAAATAACTCATATATCTATTTTAGTTTAAGCAAATTATTTGTTCAGGTACGGAACAAATAGTAATGTTATGTCACTTCCTTGAATCCCGAAAATTTCAGTGCCGCCCTCGTATTATATGTAATATCATAAGTCAATTAAAGTATATATCCTAGTTAAGTAAGTTATTCATGTATAATGTGTACAATATCTCACGTTTTCGCAATGCCTTGTTTTACTTTTAAAACGTGAACGATAAATCATAATATTTTAATCATTCATGATACTTTTACGTATAAACAAATCATGACGACGGTTGACCTCAAACAATATCTTTCCGCTGTTGTTGTGAATTTTAAACGTGATTTGCGTTGAATTTTCCAACCCTGAAATCTGAATACCATCTGTCGTCAGAAATAATCGATTATATTGGTACTTAAAGGTATTCGTTTTTGGAGGATATTAATAAGATGATCCTGCTTTTTCCCTGCTTTTTCTATGTTATACAAGTGATGACGATGACAATAAACGTAGAATGTGATTTGTAAAGAAAGAAAAATATTTTATTGTTCACAACATATATAAATTTCGACGACACACACACACACACTATATAACACAATAGAAACTCATTGATATTAATTAATAAAATAGGTTTCAAACTTGTTTGTGAAACTTCTGTTTTAACGCTGGCACATTGGTAAACGACAAGGAGTATGCTTGTGAAAAAAACAAAGTTGAGATGTGATTGTATATATATAATAGGTGTAAATAAACAAACATACCATACACGCACACACACATACACATTAACACTCTCTCTCACACACACATACACACTCTCTCACACACGCATGTATACATTAATATTCAAGAATAAGTAACACGTTTTAGAATAAGTTTAAGCTTTCATACTGTTTAACTACAATTTGCAATTTAAACTTTGTAATGTGGAAGAGCGTAGCCTCCTAACACAGGTATTTTATACTTAAAAGCGACCTTTTAGCTAGATTATTGTAAATCAGGCAATAAAGTGATTTGAATTTGAATGAGTCTAGAAAATTTAAAATGAAGCAATTATAATTCGTTACGAACTCAGAATATTGTATGAAAAATGAACCTTATTAAACTTCTATGAGTACCTAATACTTTTCTTATTTAAAAAATTCCACCATTAGTTCCTTATAACTATTATGATTTAAATGAAAATATATAGGTATCTCACTTTTAATTTAAGGATAGCTTTTGGAGATAAATTCAATTAAAATATTAATAACACATATTACTGGGAAAAGGGAAAACATAGTAGGTACTAGCAATGTTAAAAATAAAGACGTCACAAAAGCAATATTAATTATTATATTTTTTTCAATTTAACTTATCAATAATAAGCCAATGAATAAATACTGATCAAATATATCGTTATTCAACTACAATTTTAACCACAATATGAAATAAAATATGAACTTACGAGTGAAAAGTCAATATTGGAATTTTCCGGTCATTACCACTTTTACAATTAATTATACTGTACCAAATCATTGTTAGGGTATTCCAGAATATGTTTTTATTCCCCTTATTTTTATAATTACCAAATAATTCGTTAATTACATTAAACAAATACTAACACAACACTTCACGACTGACTACACGTTGTTAACAAATTACAAATGTCAAAATTTTTGTAGCAAGATATTATGTTGCTGCAAAATTAACAATTTTGAAAAAAACCCACGATCGTTAAAATTCAATTGAAAAATAAAAAACCGCATCAAAACAAATGTTTACTGCAGCGCCCCCCGGTAAGTTATAATCGTAACACCTATCTAAGAACATGAACCAATCAAACCCAAACCCATCATTGAAAATCGCATCAAAATTAGAATAGTAGTTTTAAAGAAAAATGGCAACATTGGATTGTACAAAAAACGTTTGCTGCAGTGCTATCTGGTGAGTTATCAACGTAATACCTATCTAATAGCATGCACCAATTAAATTCGAACACATCTCTGAAAACCGCATCAAAATCGGACTAGTAGTGTAGGTGATAAACGGCAAAATAGGTTTGCACACACAAACTGCCTCTCACCCCAAACGCATATACAGTCTCCGTTCCGTCGCGGGTAAAAAATCAGCACGCACTGAGAGATGCCAATAGTATAGTCTTGTCCTTGTTTTCCCTTAATTATTGTAATAAGCACATCTCTTTTATGTGGGAAGGAGTGAGCATTATACAGCAGTCTATAGTTTTACTCTGTCTACGTTCATAATTAATTGACGACCTATGTAGCTCAATGGTAAGCGCGTTGACGCTCAAGCCGGTGGTTGCGGGTTCGAATCCCGAATACCATACACACTTTATATATACCTTAGCCACTGCAACGCGTGGCCGGGTCTGCTAGGTCTGTTATTATAAACCATAATCGTACACAAGGTAGTTTGTAATTTATAATAATTTGTCTACACTTAATTATTATTTAGTATAAAAAATCTTTTGGATTTTAATGAGTAATAAGAAACCCACGTAGCCGGTCCGTATTGGATACGAGTGGCGAGGCATCAGCCGTCTCGGCATTCATTGAGGGAGGCCTATGTTCATCAGTGGACGGATAGAGGCTGATGATGATGATAATAATAATGAAGAAAATCCCAATATGATATGAAAGCTCATTTTTCAATTTCGTATCAATGAGTAGCTCAGGGCAACATGGGCTGGGCTGGCTTCTGAAGCTTTTCCCCTAGAAGGTCATCTGCCAATGTAAATATATGTACACTGTACAAATGATTGCAATGCAGATTTTTAGACAATAACCACACTAATATTATTCATTTTTATTTTATTTTATTTATTTTACACAAAACTTATTATAGATGCCAACGTAACTATTTATTAGGGATGATATAGCCTTTTCAGAACTAAACTCCTGATATAATGTCATCAGGTATGATTTTTCTTTTACGCCGGGAAAATATATGCTCTTAGGCATCCCGCGGGGTAGTGGGTACTCCCCAGGAGGGTATGTGGGACTAGCTACGCCTGAAAAATGGTAAGGTGGACGCAGCCCTACCCACTAAATCCCGGCGGTGTTCTCCTCATCATGTTGGCCCGATGCGGGAACTATGGACGTCGACACTGCCGACGGTATGTCTGGAGACACTCTCTTCTGGAAGCAGGGGTGGTGACGTCTCCTCCTCCTACTCCGCTTAAGACACCCTGAACACATAATGCCTGGGAGCCTTATAGCCCGAACAGTATGCGCGCGCGGAGGATACCCCAATTGGCTGCGCACAAATGAGTAAGTGAAAACAAAAAAATCTAAGCCAAAAATAAACTTATCATATTAAAGGTCAAGAAAAGATGAGAAAAATACTATGGTTAGAATTCTTATAAAATATTTTAAGTGAGCAAAGCAACGGAATATAAAGTTTTATATAAACTTACATCCCCTATGAATTTTAAATAATCCTTCCTTAGTAGACTGTAGACCTTAGTCCTACGTCATAAGAGGAATACGTGTGCGAAATTTAAAGTTTCTAGAAATTTTAAGCCCTTAGGGCTTAGGGCTAGAAACTATGCTTTTGTCGCCTATTTTATCCTTTTAGAGGTTGAATTTTAGAAAACGTTGAATTATGAACAAGTTTGCGCGTTTACCACTAAAAATCACCCTTTGTCGTTCCTCTACAATTTGAAGGCACTTCCCTAACCGCCTCAGCCTAGTGGTGGGTGATATCGGGTTTTTGCAATATCGAATCGAAACTATATATTGATATTCGATATCGGATACTGAAACTATATATTTTTTGAAACTATATATTGGTGTATCGGTTCGCATTAGGTAACAATGAACCTATAAAACGATGTGTTTTGAAACTGTATATCGATTAATATGATATTGTTGCAATTTGTTATTTTTTAAATCTGTCTGAATATGGTAATGGTAGGTACTTTTGGTGTTGTGCAAAATGTTTGTGTGATGAGCAAGAGCATATTTTGTACTTAAGACATGGGATGTTATATAGGTATATATTTATTTTTTTTATTTTTTATTTAGGTATGTATTTGTATGGAAGATATTAATTCATTACAATAATAATATATAAATATAAGAGAAAAGGATCACCGGAGCGAAGCTACGAGTTCAAGGACAAAGATCAAGTATAAAATTGCAAAATTACCGAAAAAGCTTGATATTCTTAAAATAATAAAGTCTATTGTTTAACTTCTGTGATCTAATACAAATTTGCCAAATTATACAAAAAAATATTCTTAAAACGATAGTTCTCTTGTTCATAATGTTAAGAATCCTACGAATATTCGATTATTGCCACTTCACTCACTCACAAGTTATCAGTCGGCCTAGCGCATCTGCATAGCCCATATTGCGATGCGATATGGTTTGATATCCTATATCTATAAATCTTGAATATCAAGCGAGATATCGAACCGAGACGTATCGCAACGATGCAGAAATATAGTGTTTTAAAAAATATATAGTTTTTAAACGCACCGATATCGGATATTTAGATATTGATGTAATATACTTTTCAATATCTATATACGATTTGTATCGGCCATTCCTACCTCAGCCAGCATTGGGATACTTGGCGTCGACATATCGAGAGATGTGCAATTTCGTGATCATTTGGAAGGAAAGGTTTAACTAGCCCCTAAGAAACTATTCACACCGCCTACAATTATGCAAGGCGCAGATCCGACCTCACATGGAATACTGCTCCTACCTCTGGGCAGGAGCACCCCAATATCAGCTCCTTCCATTTGACCGCGTTCAACGCCGGGCTGCTCGAATCGTCGATAACAATGTTATTTTCAATCGGCTTGATTCTGTGGCGCTGCGTAGAGATGTCGGATCGCTCTGCATCTTCTACCGCATCTACCACGGGGAGTATTCTGAGGAATTCTTTGGACCAATACCTGCAGCAGAATTCCACCACAGGACATCCCCACCATGGTTCAGGCCTTGACGTGGCGGTAGCCTAGGGTGAGCCCAGCACCTTGGGCGAAGCTAATTGAGACGAGGGGGCTCTTTGTACCCCTCTTATAAGAAGAGGGGACAGAAGAGCAGGGAGCAAGGGATGGGAACTTCACCCCATTGTTCTGTCCCGACGTTGGGAGGGGTTGTTCTGTGATGCGGGACAACCCCTCTGTGGAGGTGGCGTCGGTCCCTTGCGGGACTGACTAGCCGTCGAGGTGCCCTGTTTGTTTTCTAGATCCGGGGCACCTCACCAAAGGCGGCATTGGTGGCACTCGCCGGGTTTTAGTTTGTAGAGCTGCGTCCATTTACCAGCTGTCGGGCGCAGCGAGTCCCACATACCCGCGTGGGGAGACTCACTCCCCGGCGGGATGCCTCAGAGCATTTCCCGGCGTTAAAGAAAAAAAAAACCAAAGCATCCTTTACAATTGTTACATCGACAAGTAATAAAATGAGCACATCAGCATATCATCGAGGTAAAAGGAACCAACCAAATAGGCATTATTGGGAATAACTAAGAAAACGGTTTGTCAGATCTTAATAAAATTAATATGGGACCAAATTGGAAGTACCAGCTTTCAAACAAAAAAATAACCATCGAAATCCATTCTCAAACGGCGGAGTAATCGTGTCACATACATGCAAAAAAACATACAGACGAATTGAGAACCTTCTCTTTTTTTGAAGTCGGTCAAAAATAGTGAGAATATTAAAAAAAAGTTTATTTACAGCTTTTCAAAATATCGCCCTCCAATCCCAATGCACTTGTGCATTTTTTTTATGTTAGTTGGATAGGCAAACTGGCAAACGTACCACCTGATGGTAAGTGGTCGACGTCGCCCATGAACATATTATAGTTTACCTGGCACGAGCCCAGGCAACTCATCTATGTGTTGCCTATCCTGAGACATAAGAAGTTAAGTCTCGGTGCCAGTTATTACACTGCCAGTCTTGCCCTTCTCTCCGAAACACACCAAAGCTGTTTCACGCGAAAAACAAGCAAGATGGTTGTACCCCTGCAGCCGGAAACGCGGTACAACATTTGGGTGAACCAGCTTTAAAAACATTTAAAAAACGTGTCTTGTCGAAAAATAACCACTGAAATTCTTCGAAGGCCTCGTCTCCAGTGGTAAATTTTCGCCCACGAAGCATTTTTTTTTGCCGTGAGAAATAAAGAAAATCGCATGTAGTTAAATCTGGGTTGTACGGAGGATAAGGTAACATTTGTATCCCAAGTTGTCAAATTGTCCATGGTTCTAGCAGCTGTGTGAGCGGACACGTCATCTTGGTGAAAAAGAATGCCACGGACGCCGCTCCTTAGGCGGTCGCTATTTATCTCTCGATAGCTTTCCATTACCATTCACTAGTTACTGTTTTACGGTCTTCTAGCGAAATTACTGCTACTGGTCCACTGCGTCCAAAAAAAACCGCTAGCATATTTTTTTTATTAACGCTCCGACCGCGAACCAATTTTGTGGACAAATCGTCCTCTTCAAACATCCATTGCGTGGATTGCTGCTTCATGAGAGGATCGTTGTCAGTTGTAAGAATGTAGGATACGTTTTGCGAAGTTCCTCAGTCAACACGACGGCATTTTGGCTCATCGGTGAGAGAATGAGGTAATAAGCAAGCTCCCTAACTTAACGTGTTTATACAGGTTGGTGGAAACTGCCTGTGATCCAATGTTGAGTTCAGTCTGTATCTCTCGATGAGAGTAATATATCTATTCTTCACAATAACCACTCTATCCTGATGAAGTTTTCATGAGTTACTGCAGTGGTTACTGGTGGTCGGCCAGGTCTGGGGTCATTATTTAAGTTTTCTCGACACGCTTAAATGCACGAAAATAATAGCACGAAAAGATTCCCGGGAAACGGCCATTGTTTCAAACAAAAGAAGAGTGACAGTTAATCTATAAACAAAAATTAAAAAAAAAAAAACTACACAAAAGTGTCCAGTGATGTTCACAAAGTAGGTTTGTGTTAAAATTTGCCGTCAATTCAAAATAGTTTCATGAAAGAAGAGGTTGTATTTATTCTGTGGCTTTTTGGAACAACCTGGTACACGTCTAACGGCCCCTCTACATGTCGACATATGCATCCGTAGACGTCGGCGGATACATCTGTCGACGTGCGTTAACACGTCTTCAGGCGCCAAACTTACACGCTGAAACCCTTTGATCCGTGTCATAAAAACCGACAGCGAACGGATTTGTCCTATCTACACGTCAGCGGACGTGTCTGCCGATATATCTATCTACGTGTAGAGAGGCTATAAGCAATTGACTGAAACTGAAGAATTGAGAAGAATCCCTCCACTTTCCCGACCTTAGATCGTCCATAAATTATTTTTCCTTTCATTTCTGTTATTTTCTCTTTCTTTTTCAATGGTGTATATAATATAGTGAAATGAAACATTTCACTATAGTTTTGTTCCACTTTTTACTATTTTCAAAGGCTTTGGTCTATGTGGAAATCTAGATTATTTGATTAGAGACTATCGATTAGGTAGTGATTAATTATGATTATGATTAATTTTTGATAATCACAGTGTGTAATTACTGTTTTTTTTATTTTTTTAATATTTGATGAAACTTTATTTTAAAAATCAATCTGGTCTTCTACTTTATAAGCCGCCATTTTTATACACCAGTACAAATCCTGTGTAGCCAGATCTGCGGCTCAAACAAACGAGACGATGGTTGGAGGCAGGAATTATTAATATATATATGACAATCTGGCTGTTCACATTTACTTAGATTTAAAACCGTACCTGGAGACAGGAATGAATATTATTTTGATAGCCCTGAGATTCTCCTTCTTAAGCGCTATATAAATCCGAGCAGTAGGATTAGAAGACATTCTGGAAACCAGATAGGACAAATTTTGCATTTTCAACATTATTAACGAAATTGTTTGTTTAATTATTTACCTTGGAATTACCAAAGATATTGCGTCACTCATGTAGGCTTCACCCGTGCGTAGTTTCATCCGAGGGGCATGCATAGATACATACTGCTTATTTCATCCTTCAAGCAGCGGTGGTTTGGAAAATAGAGGTCAGACTGTGTATTATAAAGAACGCATATTATATCAGAGGCTTAGCTGGGTCAGCTCGTTTATGACTATGGAAGACTTTGACTATTTGCCATCAAGGTCTCGGCGAGTAACCTGCTTGCCTGAGTGGCTGGGAGGAGCTCTCACGTGGGCGGAGGCTGGAGCAACAGTGGCTCTTGCGAAGGTGGGAGGAGGTACTGGCGCTGTCGCCGTACGGCCAATGTACAGCCGAGGTGCTGCATCCAATCTTGGTGGCGTGGATGCGCCCCCGGAAGAAACCCCCTCACCTTCCGTTTGACACAGGTGCTCATCGGACACCGGATCATATGTTTCGGTGCGTACCTGTGTCGGGTCGTCAAGAGGGAGCCGACGCCAGCCTGCCACGAGTGTGGCGCTGTGCAGGATTCGGCCGAGTAAGTTAACTTAAGGCGTGCGATAAATAGGCCGCACAGAGTCAAGACCTCGTGGCAATGCTTCGAGGGGACCTCTCGCTCTCGAGTGTGGTGCGCTGCATACTCCAAATTGATGAGGCCTGGCAGGTGGTTCAGAGAAACCGTTATTGCTGAGAAGGAGGCCGCAGAGCGGGACAGCGAGGACGATGCTATGGAGTGCGGAGGTCGCGCTACGCGCACCTCCTGCCTCTTGTCTAACGGGACTCGGGGTAAGGTTGGGTACCTGCCCCGGTAGAAAAGTTCCAGCTTCGGCGGGGGTGCTTCTGATTGTCGGTCCTTTTGAGTTCATCCCCGGGTGAATGCGCAAAGCATTTCCACTGCGTTAACAAAAAAATGGTCCTATGTTCAGCAGTGCATGAATAAAGGCTGATGTTGACGATGACGAGATAAGGGCGAATGTCTTCGTTCCGAATCCTATCTGTCAAAGAAACATCCAGCATAGCACGCTCCACCTGTGGTTTGGTTGAAAACCGGTATCAGATACCATTTTTACTATGGGAATCTGGCTTATGCCGAACCGAACCATTTCGGCACATTCCTGACACTATAGTTTAATTTAAAATAGTAAGATCATATTAGTGTATATTATTCTATAGATTTAAACTATTTGTTGTTGTCTCGTATGTGTGTCAATAAAGTTCTTTTTATTTCTTTCTCCATAGTACAGTTGGTCGGCCATTAACCAGATGGCAACTGATTGCTAAAGATAACATTACAAACAACCATCGACAGGAACTTTGGTTCATTTATTATATATTTTTTAAATGTTATAACCGTTTTCTAGATATAATTATCAAAAAAACAATGACGATTTTCAAAACTAACCACTTCTCTAAATATCACAAGATCTTCTGCAACTCATCAGGTATTTAGATAAGTGCTTGAGCCTGGTGCATCATCTTTTCTAGTGGGACTGCTACTAACGTTCTGAAATGTAAGAAGATTTATTACCATGCCACGAAAGCGAATTAGAAGTCACTATTCAAAATATTTTTATTTTTATGTTTTAGCTACAAGTTTTATTAATTTTGAAGTTATTAAAAAGGGGGATCCGAGCCTTTTTTATAAAAAAAAAACTCTTCCCGAAATCTTAATAGCTGCGTTAATATTTTCTGGGGAATTGGGTGAAATTGTCCCGCTGATGAGGACTGGTCGCCCGTCTGGCCTTGCTGGTGTCCCCACCCTTAAATAATAATAATAATAATAATATTATTTATCCTGTGTTCCGCACACCGAAATATCATTATGTTACTTGCTTTTTATTCAGATTTCTATCTGCTACACAAAAACGAATTTTATTATCTTCGCTTAAAGTTTGCATCTAAATGGAATCCATGAAATGGGATGCACAATCCTTTTGCGTGCAATAGGAAAAAGGTCGTATGAGGCTCGTAAGATTTTTATGTCAAGGGAGTAAGTGATGTTCTGATGATGGGCAAGGAGATAGGACGTTGTATGGGATGGATGAGTGTATCATGTGGGCGGTTATCGATCGCTGCGCAAGTGCGCGAGGACCAACAACCAAGTGGCAGTAAACATCATTCGGCAATCGTTCCCGAAAAGTCAAGTCATGCACACGCTTCTAGCACTAGTTACTATGGCGGTCGCGTGCGCGCTTGCCTATCCTTCAGGTAAGTTAAAATAATTTTTAAATAAAATAATTAATTATTTTTTCTGAATAAGGCGCGCGAATAGTCTAACACGCATTGCGATTTATGTGAACGTGGCGTTTTATTTGCTGGCGGGATTATATTCACTGACACCTGTTACATCCAAAGTTAACAAGTTTAAAAGTTTTTGAAACTATTTAATCGCGATGTTTATTATTTTTTTATTTGATATATACATTATTTTACTTTGTTTAAACTAGAAACGAACGCTTTGGGATTCCGTTCTAGTTCATTTACACGTTTTGTTGTAGTTTTGTGTCGTCATCGTATTATCAGTTTGCTGTTAGCGACGTTAGTGATAAGCGTGTTATTTTACGTCAATCGACCATGATGCGTGAACGTAGTAGCATTTAAGTTACTGAAAAACCTTGGTGGCAGATAAATATAAAAACCATCACTAAAACAGTGATATTATATTTTAAGGTAACATAATCGAATCACTATGAAAGTATTTCACAAATTTTACGAGAACACTTTACGAGTGAAATTTCGCGGGCTTCGAACGTGAATTTCTTGTTAATTCGGCTAAAAGTTACGAGAACGTATGGTTGCTCTAAGTTACACTATGTGGACTGTAGAGTGTAGAGGCTATGTGGTTTTACGAAACACCATAAGATTCTGTTTCAAGTCAAACACGTTTTTATGTCTATTATGTTATTCGATAATTCTACTTCAATTGTTTATCTGTAAAAAAATATAAATCAATGATTAAAATTATCACTAAAATTTTAAACCATTAAATGTTTTAAAATTTTGTTTTATTGTTTACATTTTTATTAAGCTCTATAGTATATTTATTCATAGGGTTATTCTCTTGATGTTTTTAGATTAGAAACAATTTTTACGGATTTTATCGCGGTTTATTAAGATTTTTAAAAAACAATTTTTAAAAAAATTAAAAAAACATCCAAATTTCAATTGAGAAGATGGCTGGCTCTTACCACCTGCTTGGGATCCCATTATTAAAATAATTAAATCAAAAACCAAGCATAATATGCCACAGATTAAAGATACAGTTAGCACTTCCTGCGTAGAGAGGACTTATGAAAATAATGATGTATCATAGGGTAGTTCGAATAACTTTGTAACGTTAGGACATCTGTCACCTCAGTCCTCCCGTGACCATGGTTGCTGTAAAGTATCCGAAACGTCGGGCTTGTAAAAATCTTAATAAACTGCCACAAAATCAGTAAAATTGTTTCATTATAATGAGTGAAATTCGCGCAAACATTAGAAAACAATTGGATATTACAATAAAGTTTTCTTGTTTCAACAACTAATTTACACAGATAAAATTTTATATAAAGTAAATTCGCGCACTTGAATAATGATTGTTTTATAAAATTAATAAACCGATATATAATATCATATTTATTATTTTATATTTAATATATTATTAAGTGTTAAAGTTTAAACTTAAGAAAAATTGAGAACATGATCAACATGATTATTGTTATTTACTTTCAATTTCGTGTCCCTGGAAAATATAAATTGCCTGCTTGGTCGTGATAACAAAATTGAAGCTTAAACGGTGAACCTGCTTCTTTGGTCCATTTCCATGACGCGATGACTGTGGATGTCATTAACGCAATTTTAAGCCGCTGGTGAGGAAATGCAAGCTGTTCCTTTTTATATTCCTTTTCTTATAAAAAATATATTATTTTCTATACATATTTAAAATCTTATCGACTTTAGATCAGGTAGGTGTCCGTTTTTTTGCAAAAGGGTTTATAATTGCTAATTCAAAACATACATGCATTCAGTTTCATATTTTGTTAGATTGAAATGCATAAAAAATATGCACAAATGCAAAATTGATACTAATAGGAAAATAATAGGGAGAAACAGTAAATTTTGGCGTCATCATTATCATCGTCATCATTATCATTATCATTATCATCATTATCACCATCATGATTATCAACATTTTTCGTCGACTGGTGAACATAGGCCTCTTTCAATGGCCGATTTTGTAATATCTATACATGTATACAGATAAATAAAATTGGTGTGTCTGTTTATAATATTAAAATAACCGCTTTTTATTAAATGCTTAATGCAAATGAATGTATGCGTATTTCTGTCTGTTTGTCCTGGCTAATCTCTGAATCAGCTGGGTCAATTTTGATGGGACTTTCACTGGCAGAAAGCTGATGTTATAAGGAGTAATTAAAAAATAATCATCATCAATCCGGGTACGGTTGTAAATCTAAGTTGCGCGTCTAGGCTAAGTCTTCTTTAAGTACACATCAATAAAATTTGGAGTGTCTGTTTTTATTATGAAAATAACCGCTATTTACTAAGTGTACATACTTATAAAAAATAACCTTTTTTTTCAATGTTTGTCTGTCTGCCTGTTTGTTCCGACTAATCTCTGAAACGGCTGGGCCTATTTTGATGGGACTTTTACTGGCAGATATCTGATGTTATAAGGAGTAACTTAAGCTATGAAAATAATCATCATCAACCCGGGTACGGCTGTAAATCTAAGTTGACTTAGGCGAAGCTGCGGGCAACAGCTAGTTATAATATATTTTAACACACTCATCATCATCATCATAATCCCTTATCCGTCCACTGCTGATCATTGGCCTCCTTCCATGAACGTCCCTTGCCACTCGCATCCAACACGGACCGGTGGTTACTGCACGGAGATCGTCTTCCCACATTATTTTTATTTTATCGCTGCGCCCGAAAGGTGGTAAGGTGGACGCAGCTCTACCCACTGAAAACCTGGCTAGTCAGTCTCTCAAGGTACCAACGCAACCTCTACAGAGGTCCACCAAAGAACAACCACTCCCAACGTCGGGACAGTACAACGGTGTGAGGTTCCCTTCCTCGCCCCATGTCCCTGCTCTTTTGTCCTCTCTTCTTAAAGAGGGGTACCTACAAAGAGCAGCTCCCTCGGCTCAATTTGCTTCGGCTACGGTGCTCACCTTAGGCTACCCCACCGCCACGACAAAAAGTGTTAATGGTCGATCAACACTTTGTCTACAATTTTTACTTATAATATCATATAATATTTAATATTATCAGTACATAAATTCAATAGTTAGTACATTCGCGTCTATAATTCGACTGACAAAAATCATAATTTTTATCTGTCCCGTATTACACGGGCTAATTCACTTTAAGCAGGTGATTTCACGTTTATATTATTAACAATCCATCTCCATCTTCATGACAATTACATCTCCATAATGACATTTGAAAGATTATTATCTTTACATACACGCTTTTTGTGTTGGTCTGTTTGTGCATCGATATTTTCTAAACTACTACGTTTTTCACTGTCGACTTTGTTTAGAACTAGAGTCGGTTCTTAATCAGCAATGATACATGTTTATCATAGAAAGTAGAGAAAAGTCCTCCCGTGACCATGGTTGCTGTAAAGTATCCGAAACGTCGGGATTGTAGAAATCTTAATAAACCGCGATAAAATCCGTAAATTGTTACATTATAAGTAGAGAAAAGTTTATATTATGCGTAAATTGAAATATTTTTGAGAGCTTTCATTGTCACTTAACCTTACGACTTTTAATAACTTAAAAAAATAATGATAAAGAAACCGACTTCAAAATACAAAAAAACACTAAAAATTCTCTATTCGTCGAATGTCACCTGGAATTATCATAAGTACATAAAGCCAAAATTTAAATGTATTAATTTGAAACCAGTATTTGAGATAAAAATTGAAATAAAAACATTCGTAGTTTCTGTAATGTAATAATTTAATACTCAAAAAGAAAATTTAAATTTTTTGAGGCTCAGCTGAACCTCACCGCTTACCTCTCACCGTTCACGTTCACACTTCAACTCGTTTACTTGCGAGCAATCATCTATCACTTTTGACATCTCACTTCCGACTAGTGACCTAAGTGAGTAAGAACTCCTCACCTGTAACACCCGTCCTGTGATTCTTCACCTTTACCTCTTCTCTTTCACTTTTAACCTCTCACCTCTCACTTTACACCGCCTCATCTCTTACCATTGACCTCTTACCTTTCATCTATCACCTCTCACTTCTGAGCTATGATTTCTTACCATTCATAGCTTACTCTAGTTTACCTCTGAACTTCGGTTTTTGAATTCTCATCTCTAGCCTCTGACCCCTTACCCTCACTTTTCACTATTACTTCTTAACCCTCACATCTAACCATTGAATTCACACTTCTAACCTCTAAAAGATATAAGAGGGCAGCTTTTTTTTCTTTTACGCCGGAAAATGCTCTGAGGCATCCCGCTGGGGAGGGGGGGCTCCCCAGGCGGGTATGTGGACGCAGCTCTACCCACTAAGCCCCGGCGAGTGCCACCAATGCCGCCGTTGATGAGGTGCCCGGATCTATTGAGCAAACAGGGCACCTCGACGGCTAGTCAGTCACTCAAGGGACCGACAACACCTCCACAGAGGGGTCGTCCCGCACCACAGAACAACCCCTCCCAACAGTGCAATTGTCTGAAGTTCCCGTCCTCGCCCCTTGTCCTTCCTGCTCTTATGTCCACTCTTCTTATATAAGAGAGATACAAAGAGCAGCTTCCTCGGTTCATTATGCTTCGCCGATGGTGCTAGACTCACCTTAAGCTACTGTGGCCCACCGCCACGTCAAGGCTTGAACCTTCGTGGACAAGATGTCAGCTCTCTCATTTATATCTCGCTTTTATTTATACCGTCAAATCATGTTCATAAGTTTTACACAAACTACACTTTAAACTGTAACATGTAACTATTTTCGTATTCGTTGAAATCTTTTAGCAATCTTATGTATTACTTTATATTGATGCGGAAAGAAGATTGATATAAATATATTTAAAAAGAGTGTACATAGATATTAAAACATTCTAGAGTCTATTTTATAAAACTATATTTCTATAGCGGCTTATTAATACTTTTGAGTCTATTTAAAATTCATTTCATTGGCTCGCGTGGAAGCGATAGTTCAATTTTACACTAACTTAGCTGCGTTCTAGTTGCCAGCTATGTTTGAAACTATTCATGATGTTGGCAACTATAGTAAGTTATTCCAATAAGCGTTATTGAATAGGAAGGAAGTTAAGTCAATAAAGTTCTAGAATGTTTGTGTTGAGTAAGCCGTAAGATGTTGGTCGCCTAGATGCGGCAGGCTCCGTATTATGGCGGCTTATCAGAGCGATCTACGGCTACGACGTAGACGTCATTGACGTTGATATTCATGAATGTTGGATGTTTGTTGAACTTATTAAAATTACTTCTATCGAGTTACGATTGAGGATTCTCTCTTCTATCTATCTCTTATAAGAGTCTGACAAAAGAGTCACCTATCAATGGATTCGGACAAGTTTAGACATTGGTATGAGTTAAGTGTACAAAATCCTCCTTGTACATTTAGCGGTCAGGTGTGAGCGCATAATCTGACAGAGGCCCAAAAACTTCGGCGTGTCGATTGGCGCTGTGAAATAGTTAAAATATTTAACGGGGATGACTCAAATGCTGTGTTCGACATACTTACGGGTGACGAAAGCTGGTTTTACTGTTATGTACCTGAAACTAAAATACAGTCTGCTGAGTGAGTGTTTCCTTCAGAGGAGTTGCCAGCAAAATGGAAGAGAGGTTGCAACGTTGGAAAAAATATAGTGGCCTCGTTCTTCGTAAAAACAGGACATTACACAACAATTGTTTTAGAATATCTAAAAACAGTTACTGCAAAGTGGTACATTATTTATAATTGTTTGCCCCTTGTCTTAGAAAAAGATCGATGGAAACGACATCTCAGTAGGATCCATCTTCACCACGACAACGCTTTGTCGCACACCGCTAAGCATAATATGATCGACTATTTGTCGATGTTAAGAGTGGAATTACTGGGTTACCCGCCGCTTAGCCCTGATTTCGCACCCTACGATTTTTATTTATTCCTGAAAATAAAATAAAACCTTCAACCAAAACGTTTAATCGACGCCGAAGAAGCAGTGGTTGCGTTTCAAAAGGTCGTCGAAGAGGCCCCTAAGGACGAGTGGGCAAAGTGCTTTTCCCAGTGATTCCCGAGATGTATTGATGTTGTTAATTTACACTAACTATATTATATGGGCACTTCTTTTGCCTGAAATAAACATATTCTCTTCTATTCAGTTTTTTATTTTCTAAGAACTTTCCGTGTTGCTCTCGTACAATAAATAATGCTAATACAACGAAACTTTTGAATGTTTAAAAAAATTATAAAATTTAGATTTTTACCTACGTACTATTTTTGGAGGTTCTAGAAGGATCTGTAGGTTCAGATAATGTAGTTTCAAAGGACATGGTTTACATTGTCTTTGTGATTTAATGATTCTACAACTTGTTATGAATTTTAATACATGAATATCTTTCGATAGCTGTGGTGTATTATTTTTCGTTTTTTTATATTACCTATAATAGTCAAGTTGTAAAATATAAAAAAAAAGTAATAAAATAAAATAAAACCATGAGATTTATTAAATCTAATTTAGCAATTCCATATAAAAAAAATCAAAAGCGGAATTCTTCATAAGAGTATGTTTGTAGCACAAGGCTTAAGAGTGTTTACTGAAATTAGAATTCTATCGAAAATCGATAGACGAAGTTTGAAAACATTGAAAAACGAAGTTATGCACAAGATGTTATGCTAACCCAGCATATATTGGGTCTCATAAATTGGGTTTTGCAGAGAGCTCATTAATTTTTAGAGGGATTAAAAATAGTAGTGCAATCTGGGTACATAGTATTTTGGTATTGAGTAAGTAGTTTCTTAGCGGGTTGAGGTTAGCGCAGAAGAATTTGCTATCTGAGTCAATTAAACGTTATACCCCAAATATATCAAGATACGATCATCATCATCATTATTGTCAAGCCTTTTCTGTCCACTACTTGACGTCTTTCCATGAACGCCAAGACTTTTCCCCGCTACCCGCATCCAACTAGGTCCGCCCATTGCACAAAGCTCGTCGCCTCTTAGTTGGAAGTCCTTCTTTCCGAATACTACCAGCATCAGCATCATTATCAGCCCTTATCTGTCCACTGCTAAACATTGGTCTCCTTCAATGAACGTTAAGTTGACCCATCCCTTGTCTTTCAGAATATATATGTTCATGTACAATAGTGACCTTCTACTCTATCGAACGTTTCTGCAAAACTTATTTTTAAATTGTCTATCGTCAAGCCTTTTCCAGAAAAATATTCTAGACTAAAGTACCAGGTTACTTTTATCTAGATGATATTTTTGTTCCATTATATATATAGAAGTTGTTCTATAGATTGACTCATCACGATATCACTGGAACTATAAAACCTAGGGACTTGAAATTTGGTAGGAATATTAATTTTGCTTTGTAGAGTTCAGCTAAGAACGATTTTGTTTTTAAATTTTGACAGTACGACGTTTGTATATTTGTAGCGGGCAGCTAGTATTTTATAAGCTGTGTCCGTGGTTTTCTTGGACTTGACACTTATCTCTATTGTGTATAATTGTCATTTTATTTGGTATATTAGAAAAAAAATAGGTATACATATTATATAGGATAGGTATATAAATTATTTAAAGATACATTTCCATTTATTTGTATTTATTTTGAAGTTAAACTGTACATAAGTTTATTATATTATATGTACTAGATAAGTTATTCCACACGGATTCGGAATTTGAATAAGGATTTTAGTAATAATAATATGTTAGGAAATCACACACGGCCAACTGAACAGTTATATGGAGTTCTGTATGCTCAATTCGATTGAAGTCCAACGATCAACGTCGAAAATACAACAGTGTTCGATAAAAAAGCGGCGCGCTTTATAAACGCTTTTGTGTGATTAAGGGCGCGGCCCCACACAGGAAACAGAGCCTAAGCCTTGTGCTTATGCAATTAATTCGTGTCCGTGGGTAACAGTGGAAACAATTACATACATTTTCTTACAAAGTGAAACTTGACAAACATGCGTAGCCTGCGTAGCGTGCACCATGCTGGTGGCGCACCCTAAATGCGTTATACTTACATGTGTATTTAAGCTTTTTTTAACACTCGGCGAACAAGTGCTCGTGCGAACTGGCACTTAAGCCCATTCTAGTTCCAAAGACAGACAGATAGATACATAGATAGGTAGGTAGAAAGATAGGCAATATGTATTTATTCACACCTGTATAGGTGAAGCTAATAATAGCGTTTTAAAAATGGATTAGTATCCATTGCACGTGTTACAAATGTACAAAGGTAACCCGTGCACAAAGCTCAATGACTCGTAAGTCTGGTGACATAATGGCATGGTATTTATTTATCTAGGTTTATTCTCTTTTTCCGCGGACGACGAACAGGGCCTGTAGACAAAGTGACATCGCTTTGTAGCCGAAATTCGTTTTCGTCTTTGAGTTATTTTCTCTAAAATAAATAACTTTTCTCGACAAGGCTATCAAATGCGAAAATATTTTTTCTTGTTCATATCGGAGATAAGAGCAAACTTTTCAGCATTATTATAGTAGCATAGATGATAGGCTCAACACGATCACATAAAAATATTATGAATTAAATATTAGCAATATCCCTAGTTTTATCACAAAAAATATGAACTCTTTGTCGTAATTTACAAAACCTGATACATCCCAGTGAGGCAGTTTTTGCGTTATTAAATTAGGTGTCCGCTGAGCGCGACCGAGAAATTAAGGATCTCTGTTATATAATTATATAGACCTCGTGCCTGGAGTTTGTTACTGTAGGTCAGATGCGGATTATAACTAAAGTGATAAAGTTTCTAACGTTTTTTCTCTTTCTCAAAATATTTCAGTGAATTTTTAAATATTGTGTAATTTGAAAAATGTCGACTTTATACATACATTAACACCGTCTGAAGTCTATATTCTGATTTTTTCAACTTACTCAAATTTTGATAGAATAACATGTATACATTTTTGTAAAGCCTTAGCCTTTAGAATAAAACAAAAATATTTTTCTTGCGTAAATATTTTTTATCGAAAGAAAGACAAAAACGAAATAATGGCATATAAGGAATGAGAAAACCTAGACGAATGTCTCATTATAAGGAAAAAAATAAAGCGAAATTGTTAAGTTTTTTGCAGTAACCTGAAAAATTAGCAGTCAGTAAAACCACCGTTCTGCAACGGTTGTTTTACTGACGGCTACAGATGATGTTAACCACGGTCCTGCAACAGTTTTTTATGTTTTGAATCTAGTTATCAGTCTTGTTGCGAAATACTTCAGTTGCAAAAAAATTACTCTTTAGTCGCATTTGGAGGAAAATACTTCAACGCTCTTCTTTGAAGCATGTCCCACGCGTGATCTATGTGGATTTGGTCTGGTAATTGCGCGGGCCAGTCTAAAATCGACATGTCGTGCTCCTGTAGTCAGCGGGTCACATTATGGTATTTTTAGGCTATTATTTTAAAGGTTTCTAAAATGAATGAACACTGTCACGTTAACCCGCAACCCCCGAGGTTGCGGGTTCGAATCGCGCTTGAGCGCCAACGCGCTTACCACTGAGCCACAGAGGTCGCCATAAGAACACATGTTACCTTAATCACATGGGGTACATTATCTAAGATAGCAATTTATCTTGGTCTCCTAATAAACTGAAATCTTAAACTATAATAACATTTATTAGCAACAATAAACCAACATGGTATCAAAATCAACAATGGTAGCCTGTTTCTTTTGTGTTCGTATAAGGTTCGTTTATTATTTATCACATCGCGGGATCTCAATAGGCTATCAAAATAATAAAATACGTAAAGTTGTAAGTTAAAATGATTTATTCAATCCCTAAAAGTTTTCATTAATATCCGTTCGATTGTTTGCGAGCCCAATACAGCAAAACTTTCAGTCAGCCAGGCGAATATTGTTTTCTATGTTTACGCGAATTTCACTCATTGTAATGAAACATTGTTTCAATATAGAAAGGCAAATTTTAAAAACCGACAAGTATTCTATACTAATGTATAAACAATAAAGCTAGCGAGTTTGTTTCAACGCTCTTATATCCGAATTTTACCGACGATTTTTTTAAATTAGATGATCTAATCACTGATGATGATTTATTATTTTGGAAGAACAACTAGTTTAGGTAGTCAACCATAGAACTACCATACCGGTGGGAGGGAAGCGCTGTGCCGCGCTCCCGGCTGCATGGGTACCACCATCTTGCTTGTTTCTCCCGTGAAATAGCTTTGCTGTGTTTCGGAGCGAAGGGCAAGACAGGCAGTGTAATTACTGGCACCGAGACTTAACATCTTATGTCTCAGGATAGGCAACACATAAATGAGTTGCCTGGGCTCGTTCCAGATATACTGGTTTATGTTCGTGAGCGACGTCGACCACTTACCATCAGATGGTACGTTTGCCAGTTTGCCTATCCAACTAACATAAAAAAAGAAACTATTAAGAACACAGGGTACGGTGCGGTGGCCGGTCTGTGGTGGATGCGAGTGGCGAGGGAAACGGTTGCCTTGGCGTTCATTGAAAAAAGACTATGTTCAGCTGTGGACCGATAAAGACGACGATGATGATGAAGCACTGTATAAATAACACTTTTCACTTTTTGGCACGTCTTATAATGAAGTGATAACTAGGTATATTATTTTATAATATACATTTATGGAAATTATATTTATTCATATATACTATGTATATTCTATGGTATAAATATTTTACATACTTTCCAAAAGTCCCGACTTCGTCTGCATACATATAAACCTTTATATGAAACATTTTTCGTTACGGATCGTTTCCGAGAAATCGAGCGAGGAAATAGTGTCATTATTATCGTCCAATGCTTGTTGATAAACTTCACACACGTTCAAAGTCTTTATAATCTCATCAGAGCTTTCTTCCTGCCCTAAAATTAGAAAACATAACTTTGAGCTACATAAATCCTACTAATATTATAAACGCAAACATTTGTAAGAAGGGAAAATTATTAAAGGACTATATTATTTTTATGTTCTTGAAATTAGTGTTAAGGGCCTTTCAAAAGTTACAGTGAAGGATCCGACAAACGTTGTCCTGTGTAAAACATCTTATAGTGGGCCAAATTGTGAAGTGAATCTAAGCCATTCACGAGTCCACTTGAACACGCACACTAAGTTCCATCAAAATCAGCTGTTTAGGAATTAGTGATTAAAATGAAATTAGCCGATTAGAATATAGCTGATTTAAAACACCGTCGCCATTAATGAACATAGTCTTGACAAAGCTCGCCATTATATTAGATTTGATAAACCACAAGTCCTCGCAAAAGAACACAGATTCCAACCAAGGATGATTCGTGAGGCTATTGAAATTAAAAAACATCCTAATTTCAATAGAGAAGATGGCTCTTACCACCTGCTTGGGATCCCATTATTAATATTATCAAATCAAAATCCAAGCATAATATATCACAGATTAAAGATTCAGAATTTTCAGAATAAAGGACTTTCTGCGTAGAGAGGACTAACCAAAATATCGATGTATCATATGATAGTTTCGAATAACTATGTAATATAAGGATGTCCTCTGTCAGTCCTCAGTCCTCCCGTGACAATGGTTGCCGTAAAGTATCCGAAACGTCGGGCTTGTAAAAATCTTAATAAACCGCGATAAAATTATTATCTTAATAAATCCGTAAAAATTGTTTCATTTTACATGAACTAATATTATTAATACAAGCTGTTTCCCGCAGCTTCGCCCGCGTTAACTTAGCCGTGCCCGGAGTGATGATGATTATTTTTATACTATGTTACTAATTATAATAATAAGCTATCTGCTAGTCCCATCAAAATCAAAACAAACAGACAGACAGACATAAATTGTAAAAAAATGTTATCTTAATATATGTACCGTGCTTACTTCATATGCATTTAATATAAAGCGGTTATCTTAATATTACAAGCAGACACTCCAATTTTATTTATCTGTATAGATTATCCTCCTGTTTTAAGAAGAACCACGTCAGAAACTAACAGGATGACGTATTTTCAAGTCCTGTAACACGTACTGAGTGGCTTATGAAATATGCATCTTTATGCAAACAACAATCCACAGACGTGGATGCCAAATCGTTAGCATATTAGGTTTTTAAAGTTTTATAAACATGCTTTATCCTCTACAAGGGTAAAAACAAGACACATATTTTGCTTCTTCATCATCAGCGTAACGTTTTCAGCTAGAAAGGGTAATAAAATGTAATTTTACTTACGCATGTTATGACTTTCTATTGAGGTTTATGGTTACTGTCACTTTCAGGCATTTAAATTAAGGCGAGTCATCGATACTGGCTGGGTAACGAGCGTCGCGGCGTCTTGTGAAAACACTAGATAGCATTCAAGTTTTGGGATAAATTTAAATAAAAATATAGGACTTGAGATTTTAATAAAATAGCACGTTCTTTGTAGTATTGAAAATGAAATATTTCCATATAAAAATAATGTATGTAGGTTAAAGGTAGGTAAAAAATAAAATATGTAGGTTTTGTTAGTAAATTATTCGTTTTAGTTTTTATTTTAGCGTGTTTTTAGAATGTTTTACGATCGAGTAATGTACATCTTATCCGTAACTAATTAGCATATCCTTTAGACGAGATCTTTACGTATCTCTTATATTTTTTGTGATTGTTGTTCAATATGTATTATCTCAAAAATTTGATTTCGCAAACCATTTTTCCCGTTTCGCCTGTGGCTTAAGATAATGGTTGATTTTAAAAATCCACTAATGGGTATCATTAAAACTTAGTTTTATAATAGGAATAAAATTAAAAAATATATAATTATTTTAGGAATTTTATCCACCATCGTTATTATTGTAATTATTATCAATCTGTTTCCGTTCACAGCCTATCTCCGGCCATGCGCATTTACATTTTATTTTTTTATCTTTAGTAGGTCTTCCATCATCACCTTTCGCTTATACAGATTAGTTTTACTTTCATAGGATTATTATAGCGAAGCCACTTTAAGTAGTGTAATTAAAAAGTATTAGGAGTGGAAATAATTAACAGTTTCGTCTCCGGGAAATAGTATCCTGAAAGCACGGGCTTTATAGAACAAATTAATTGAATATCCTTCGCTTTGATATTTTATTTTATAGTCTAGCCGTTTTTATCCGGTTAATCAATTTTGAGTAGAATCAGATCAGAGTTGCGATCACGGAGTGATTGAGGGCTTTTGTATTGAGTCTGTAGAGGATCGTACCTGATTGTACTTAATTTTGGCAAGGTAGTATTTGTTAATATTTCATCATTATCAGCCTCTATCCATCCACTGCTGAACATAGGCCTCCCTCAATAAACATCAAGACAACCTATCCCTTGCCACTCGCATCTAACACGGACCGGTCACTGTACGTCTTCCTACCTGATTAATGGCCGACCAATACTTCATCTACCTAATCAGCGTCTGTTAACATTTATTGATATAGAATTATCCAACAACATTAATATTGCTAAGCGTACCAAAGAAACACTTTTTTTTTTCCATTATGTTATGGGTTAATGAGATATTACCTTAAATCATTACCCCTTAAAGGGGTAGGCGCGGCGCAATTACACTTCCCGCGTCGGGCCAGCACGAAGAGGAGGAACACCTTGGGGTTTTAGTGCGGTGAGAGTCCCACATTCCATCCGTGCTCCCCCGGGCTACCGTATCTATTAGATTTCCCCAAGCCAAAAAAAAAACCTTATGATTTAAAATATTTATACCCATGATTATTATACAATCATACCATATCAACTAAACCATCTTCATTTCAGAGCAATCAAACTTATGACCACCTCTTTACTAACCCATTTACCTTATTACCATCTAGCCGCAGAATATCATAATGTACTATGTAGGTACTAACAGTTATGTATTTAGCTTAACTGAATGAACTCCCAAGGGGGAGCTCACGGCCCCACAAGATGGTACCGGAAAGGATGTGTGGGTTCTCCCAAGGGGGAGATTCAATCCTAACAGAAGGCACCAGAAAGGGTGTGTGGGGTTGGCATCCAAGGGGATGCCGGGAACCTCTGGAACGGTTACTGCATTCTCCGATTAACCCTTCGATTAGCCCTTGCGGATTCCAATGGAAAGAAAACTAACAGCACTAACCTGGATCCAGGGGGACAGGTAGGACACGCCCGAACAGTGTGCTGGTCGCCGGCGACGGTTGTCCTTTTGATGCTTGTAGAATCCTGTGGCTCCACTGAATTTCCGCTTCTTAATGAACCATGGTCCGGGTTGACATATCGGTCAGTTACACAGTCAGAGGTCCGTAAATTTAAATTAAATTAACACGCGCGGTTATTTTATGCGGCCATGTTTACGGGGTGACTTTCCACTTTCTCACTCGAAGTCGAAGTGACGTGTTTTCGGGAAGCGTATCCCGCGCCGACAGTGTTTGTCGATCAGCCAATCACAGGGCGTAATGAGATCGGATGATGACATGTAAATGAATTGGCGGGAGGTAATTGGTTAATGTCTGTACATTTTCCCCCCACCTGAAATCCACAAGGGTTTCACGAAGTATGCAGTTTCGAAAATCAAAAGTTGCGCTCAGTTAGGGAAACATAATTTGAAATGTATATACATAAGTTAAGACCTATGAATAATATGATGAAGTAGAAGGTGCATATACATTTCAGTTAAAATGATAAAGTTTAATTAAACGGTAAAGGACAAACCTTTACCACTGGCCTACGAAAAGTCTTTCCGTTAGCGGTGCGGAGAGTGACTACTTTAACAATCTGATCAGAACCGGTATGTACTTGTTCCACGCGAGCAAACTTCCAGAACATAGGCGGAAGATTTGGTTCATTAACAATGACTACATCATTAACTTTTACGTTAGGTTGGTTCAAAAACCATTTAACCTTTTGTTGCAGCGTATGAAGGTAATCACGCTGCCAAACACGCCAGAAACTTTGGGTTATCATTTTAAGCATCTCCCAACGAGAGCGAGGGCACGAGTTTTCACTTAGAGGTTCTTCGGGTAAAGCTACTAAAGGGCCTCCCGTAAGAAAATGTCCTGGAGTCAGTACTTCAGACTCACAAGGATCAGTCGAAAGCGTACAAAGTGGCCGCGAATTCAATAACGCTTCTATCTTTGCTAAGATTGTAAAGAATTCTTCAAGAGTGAGAACTTGAGAGCCTACGACGCGTTTTAAATGATATTTAGTAGATTTTATACCACTTTCGAATATACCTCCGAAGTGAGGTGCACCCGGAGGGTTAAATTTCCATTTAATTTGACGAGTTGCCAAACCATCTGATATTTCAGAGTGATGTCGGCGGAACAAATCTGAAACTTCTGTTAAATATTTATTTGCACCTACAAAATTTGTCCCACAATCGGTTAATAGAGTCTGACATATACCACGGCGCGAGACAAAACGGTCTAACGCAGCAAGGAATGCTTCTGAACTAAGTTCCGTTACTGCTTCTAAATGTACTGCCTTAGAGCTAAGGCATACAAAGAGGCATAAATATACCTTGTAAGTCTTTGCGCCTCGACGGCGACTTTCTCTAATTACAAATGGCCCACCAAAATCGATGCCCGTTGAATTAAAACAACGAGCCTGTTGAAGTCTATAAGCTGGAAGCTTGCCCATCATTGGTTGACAAGTAATTGGTTTCACTCTAAAACACTTCACGCACTTAGAGAGTACGGAACGTATTAACAGTCTAACTCCGATTATCCAAAATTTTCGTTGGATAAGAGATTGTAAAGTTCGAGGACCACAATGTAAATATTTAATATGAAAATAGTCGACTAGAAGTCGAGATAATGGACATTGTTTTGACAACAGCATAGGGTGCAACGTAGATGGTGACAAGTTGGCTTCATCGATACGTCCCCCCACCCGCAAGATACCATCACTGTCAAGGAACGGTGATAGTTTTTGAATGGAATTGACACATGGTGCATTATTTCGCACTCGACTGATGTCAGAACTCATATAACAATTTTGACTAAATTTGACTAAAACCTTAGTTGAATTTTCAAGTTCCGAACTACTAAGCGATCCGTTATATCGTAATGTACGGTCTAATTTTAAATTTGATATGAATCTGGTGATCCACGCTACTATTCTTTGTAGTTTGTTAAAAGGATATTTAGAAATTAATTTTGACAGGGGTGCATTGTCTGTCATCACATGAAGACTTTTCGTCTCCAGTGGTTTGAGTTCTGGTAAGTCCTCTCTCGGGAGCAGGACTTGTTTATTTGGCCATTGGCTTGGCGAATTTTGCAACCAAGAAGGTCCTTCCCACCAGAGGGAATGATTGAGAAGCTCAGGACACGAAACTCCGCGACTACAACAGTCAGCCAAGTTATCGTTAGTACTCCATTTACGAAGTTCAAAATGACCTTTGGACAACAAAGAAGTGACATCTGCCTTTAATCGAATGGCTTCATCGAGGGATGAACAGCCAGTCGTAATGTCGTCCATGAATATGTCCTCTTTAATAACTTGTGCTGCGCGACTCGAATACTCAGAACCATGATCTTCAGCGAGTTGATGAAGTGTTCGAATGGCTAAGTACGGGGAACTACTAACACCGTATGTGACGGTATTGAGTTCGTATTCTTGTAACGTCTCGTTTGAGTCATTACGCCGGAAGATATGTTGATAAGGTCTATCTTCTGGTCTTATTAATATCTGTCGATACATTTTACAAATGTCCGCAGTGAAAACAATTTGGTGAAGCCTGAACTTCGTAATTAAATCTATAATATCTGTTTGTAATTTAGGCCCCACGTGCACAATATTATTTAGTGACAGGTTGTTCGAGGTGCGGCTACTAGCATCGAACACAACCCGCAGACGTGTGGTGGCACTATCGGGACGTATAACACAATGATGAGGAATGATATATCGGTCAGATGAAGATGCGCTAGGCTGCATGTGTCCTAGGTCTTCATACTGCCTCATAAATTCCTTATATTCAGCCTTCAACTCCGGCTGACTATTAAGACGCCGTTCTAAATTTAAAAAACGGTTCAAAGCGAAACGCGATGAGTCACCCAAGGGGGGGCATCATCTTTAATCATTATTGGAACAACATAACGACCATCGGCGGTGCGATATGTGCCCTCTCTATATTTTTGATCACATATGGCATCTTCGGGAGCGGAAATTTTGGATTTCGGTGGCTCCTCAGATTCCCAAAAACGTTGAACGATCTCGTCGAGCGTATTAGAAGACGCGACGAGTGACGTAACGGGTGTGGCCGGAGTGTGAGCCACTGTGTTGATCAAAAACTGGCCACTTATTACCCAGCCGAATACACTGGATAATGCACACGGGTAACCGGGCCCGGGATTATAACGTGAGCCAGTATAAATTTTATCAAAACAATCAACTCCTAACAACAGATCGATCGGACCCGATTTATCGAAATCGTGATCAGCGAGATCCAAATGTTTAAACTTCTCCTTGACGACCGTAGGTAACGGATTCGAAGGAACCATTGAAGTAATTTTAGGTAAAATTACTAACGGTATATCAAATTGAGGTGAGTTACCCGACTTCGGTAATATTGAACCGAAAGTGTAACCTTTTATATTACAAACAGGATTTTCACCAAGACCTGTTACACTCAAATTACATTTATTTATTTGTAGCCCTAGCCGACGCGCACAACTACTTGATATAAAAGAATCCATCGAACCACTATCTATAAGGGCGCGCGCACACTGATCGCCGTCGTATGTCTTCAAACGCACTATCGCTGTACCAAGTATTTTAGCACTAACGGGCGAGCGGTGGAATTGATTTATACAAGTCAGTGCAGTATTCGTGGTTGAATTGGCACTATCCGCAAATCCCGACTCGACAATATTCGATTCTAATGTATTCTGTTCAAAATGTAATAAAGAATTATGTTTAGCGCCGCATTTAAAACAAGTGAACTTCGACTTACAATCTTGACTAGTGTGGCCGCACCTTAAACAATTTTTACATAATCGAAACTCTTTGACTAACTGAAGTCGCAGTGGCATAGTCATAGAATGAAATTTACTACATCGATATATGGGATGTTTTTCATTACAACATACGCACGCAACTGGAGTAATATTATTATTATTACCAGCTTTAGTCGAGGCCATTAATGATGACCTTGGTTGACGAAGAAATTTAACCTTATTATTATTAATGCGCGTTGGCTTATTAAAAGAATTTAATGAAAAGGATTGTTGACTTACTTCTAGAGCCTTTATATTATTTTGTAAATAAACAACTAAGTTATCGAACTTAGGAAATTCCTCAGTATTCTGTAATTCGAATCGGTTCCTAGTCTCTGTATCCAACGGGCGCGACGCAAGATAAAATAAAATAAATTCACCCAAATTATCAATATTTAAACCGCGCAAGGCGTTTACAGATTCATAAAGAGTATTAGTTAATTCGGAAAGGTCCGATAATGTCGATTTATGAATAGTGTTTAATTTTAATAATTTATCTAAATACGCAGTCGCGAGAATCCGTTTATTATCGTATCTATCTAGTAACGCTGAATAAATCACCTTATAATTAGCCGCCGTAATAGGAATGCCCTTAGCTACAGTCAAGGCATTTCCGGACAAACACGAAAGTAAATAATAAAATTTCTCGGTATCGGATATTGAAACATTATTATGAATAAGTGGCGTATAACTATCTTTAAATGTCGGCCAGTTTTCTATGTTACCGTCAAACTTGGGTAACTGTAGCTTCGGTAAATTTACGTTAGCGCTCGACTGTGCGTGACCTTGACCCGATTCCGAACGGGACGTCGTACATGATGCGCTCGAGTCGTAAGTATCCGCAACCTCGATAACAAAATAATATAGTTCATCGAAAGCTAACATGACCTGATTATCTATTACTGCCTTCGGATTGTCCTTTAATTGTAACTGAATTACATAATCATTATACTGTATAAAATTATCACGAACTGTTTCTATCCTTTTATACCTAGCCCGAAAAGACGATAATTTAGTTTTATTTTCACTAACACCTGTAGCTAAATCATAAAGTATTTGCATGTTTTTAAACTCATATTCACGTTTTTTAATGGCGGTCCTGATTTCTATTTCAACGTTAGCATTCGCCATCTTGAGCGATATTTAGTTATGTATATTAAATATTAAGCGTAAGTTGAAATGAATAATACACAGCGTCACTCAGCGAACCGAAACGAAATAAGAAATGAATTAAGTAATTAATATTTTTATATTAGATTATTAACTGAAATGATAAATTACACCACTAACAAAACCGTTTCGGTCGGAATATGTGGGTAGGTATATATATGAATTTTCTAGAAACTCCGAGCACAACTTATATAATGCCGGACTAAATTATGAATGTGATACCTTACGTTATAATTATTTATTTGTATTACTATTTTAAAGACCTAGGTGGCCTGAGAAACTATTAGACGCACTAAATAGTTTATATATAGGTTGAATATTACGACAAATTCATGCATTTAGATCGTTAATATAACCCTTTTACATATAAAAATTAAGTGAGAAGGCTCCCAGGGGGGAGTTTTAGTCCTCACAGGACCTTATACCTATATAATAAAATTAGGTGAGGAGGCTCCCAGGGGGGAGTTTTAGTCTTCCTCACAGGACCTTATACCTATATAATAAATTAGGTGAGGAGGCTCCCAGGGGGGAGTTTTAGTCGTCCTCACAGGAGGCACCATAAAAGATGAATGAACTCCCAAGGGGGAGCTCACGGCCCCACAAGATGGTACCGGAAAGGATGTGTGGGTTCTCCCAAGGGGGAGATTCAATCCTAACAGAAGGCACCAGAAAGGGTGTGTGGGGTTGGCATCCAAGGGGATGCCGGGAACCTCTGGAACGGTTACTGCATTCTCCGATTAACCCTTCGATTAGCCCTTGCGGATTCCAATGGAAAGAAAACTAACAGCACTAACCTGGATCCAGGGGGACAGGTAGGACACGCCCGAACAGTGTGCTGGTCGCCGGCGACGGTTGTCCTTTTGATGCTTGTAGAATCCTGTGGCTCCACTGAATTTCCGCTTCTTAATGAACCATGGTCCGGGTTGACATATCGGTCAGTTACACCGTCAGAGGTCCGTAAATTTAAATTAAATTAACACGCGCGGTTATTTTATGCGGCCATGTTTACGGGGTGACTTTCCACTTTCTCACTCGAAGTCGAAGTGACGTGTTTTCGGGAAGCGTATCCCGCGCCGACAGTGTTTGTCGATCAGCCAATCACAGGGCGTAATGAGATCGGATGATGACATGTAAATGAATTGGCGGGAGGTAATTGGTTAATGTCTGTACATTATGTCTTTTTTTTTGACGCAGTGGAAATGCTTTGCGCTTTCACCCGGGGATATGGGTTGTCGCCGGGGATATGTGGGACTCCCGGCGACAACCCATATCCCCCAAACCCTTGGCGCCGGTATACCGCACTAAAGCCACTGCGAGTTGTCTTCAGCCGCTTAAAGGAGAGTGTCCCGGATCTGATTAACACAGAACACCCCCGCGACCGGCCGGTGCCCTCAAAAGGGCTAACCGGGCTTCATCCTAATATGGGGGAACTCCGACAACCTAGAGCACCCCCGCCGACGCCGGAACTTTCTACCGGGCAGGTACCCAACCTTATCCCAAATCCCGTTAAACAGGAGGCAGGAGGTGCGCGTACCGCCTCCTCCGCACTCCCGTCCTACGTTGACGGAGCGGGACGGACGTAGCGTCGTCCTCTTTGTCCCGCTCCGCGGCCTCCTTCTGCGAAATGACGGTTTCGCAGAAGGTGACCGCCGCCTGCCAGGCCTCATCGCTCTCGAGCATGCAGCGCACCACGCTCGAGAGCGAAAGGTTCCCTCCAAGCACAGCCACGAGATTGTGACGCTGTGCGGCCCATCTATCGCACACCTCTAGGGTGTGCTGAGCCGAGTCCACAGCGCCACATTCGTGGCAGGCTGGTGTCGGCTCTCTCCTGGCCACCCGACACAGGTACGCACCGAAACAACCAAGTCCGGTAAGCACCTGCGTCAGGCGGAAGGTAAGGGGTTTCTTCCGGCGGCGCATCCACGACGCCAGAACCAGACGCAGTGCCTCGGCCGTACGTTGGCCGTACGGCGACTGCGCCAGGACCTCCCCCCACCTTCGCAGCAACCACTGTTGCCCTAGCCTCCGCGCGCTTGAGAGCTCCTCTCACATCGGTGACTCGCCAAAGAGTGATCTCCTCTGTGAACAGAAGAGGCGCAACTCGGCAAGAACCAACGCCACGAGCTCCCACGGCGGATCTCCAGCCAGAGCAGTGGCTGCCACCCAGGAGACCGTACGGTAGCCCCTGGGCTTAACCTTATGCCTTAATTAACGTTACTTAACCTTATTCATGTAGCTCTTGTTCTATCTCGGCTTGTAAACTCTTCATAATAATAATAAATCAACACAGATATAAGATCTGTAAATATAACACACGCCGGTATAAAAAATATGTTAGAAGCCATGGACCACATATCGATGAAAAAGTTTTCAATTTTCATGTTCGAACTGCTGTGTCAATCTCACAGGCTTTGCTTTTGATTGCATATCATATGACAAAGGCGGTACAAAACCTTTGACTTAAAAACTTGTATTTAGTACATACAGTTGAACATATAATCCTCCTTTATTGAAGTCGGTTAAAAGTGATTTGTGTAATTATCATCAACGCATGTCAGCCCCCATTGTTGATATGCTATTTTAATTTTTTTTATCAACTTTGCCAGACAGTTAACCATCAAATAATCGCAGATTTGGTTACATATAATGTACTTTTATTAAACTACTGACCGTTCCCGTAGTTTCGCACGGCTACTAACTAAAACTTTTTCCCCAAAATTACTAGTTATAGGATTAGAAAAACTAACTCCTCAGTTTAATATATCGGCATAGTATTGGGACTGTTAATTAATTAATTAATTCTTTCTTAGTTTGCCTCATATGCGTAGCCAAAGTAAACGACAATTCATAAATGACAATAGATAAGGGTGTAGGGTGTATTTATAATGTCGCACAAAAATAGCCTTATGAAGCAGTTTTACAGTCTAGAGCGCAACACACATTGTTATTACTTTTGTTCACTAAGTTTATAAAGAGGTTCCTTAAGTCTAGTTAGCGAAACGTTCGACCTGACATTTAAATCTTATCTTAGCTAAGATTTTAAAATGATATAATGAGTAATGAGAAATTTAATGCCTACATAATATGTCTTATAAATATTACATCGTATAATATTGATTTTTGAGTAATTATATGCCAATAATTAGTAATTATATATTATTACACCAATTATTTTATACTATGTTAATTAGATTACAGACTAAAAACTAACTAAAAGCCCAGTTTTTAGGTGAAATATTTCAGCAACACTAAAAAATTAATACTAATAAATAACACTTATTTTTTTACGGATTTTATAGCAGTTCATATTTTTTTTAAATTCTTGGCGTTTTTAGAGAAGTGGCCACTGAAGGAGATTCCAAGTATCCGAAACGTCAAACGTAAACATTAATCGTTCGTCGTTTATCAGCCGATTTAGATTTCTTTTTTGGAAAGGGTAAACTTTCCAACTGGTCCCATGATAAGGAAAGTAGGATATGATGATGGCATCCCAGAGAAATCGAGGGAAACTTTCGAAAGTCGTAGGGGCGACTAGTGGATTTGTTAATTTGTTCATTAAGTATTTCAAAGAAGTATTTTTTTTATGTCAGTTGGATAGGCAAACTGGCAAACGTACCACCTGATGTTAAGTGGCCGACGTCGCCCATTAACACAACTTTACTTTTTTTTTTTTTTTTTTTGGTTTCGCTGGGGAATGCGTTTAGGCATACCACCGGGTCCGGGGGGCTCGGCGGTTATGTGGGACTCTCTGCGCCCGAAAGATGGTAAGGTGGACGCAGACTCTACCCACTAAACCCCAGCGGTGTTCTCCTCGTCGTCTGGGTGGCCCGGCGAGGGAGCTGTGGACGTCCGCACCGGGTCACAACGATGTGCCATGCGGCACTCTTCTCTGGAGGCGGGGGTGGCGTCCCCCCCTCCCTCTCCGCTTAAGGCACACTGAACACATAAGAGTGCCTTATAGCCGGACCTTACGTGTGCGCGGCAGATCCCCCGATCGGCCGCGCACAGGTCCCTCACGACGGTGCGACCACCTGTCGCCGCCGCGCTCTCCTGCGGGAAGAGGCGCCAGTGCGCTCCCTCTCCCGCTCCGCCTCCTCCTTCTGCGACATCACGACCTCATAGAAGGAGAGGACCACCTGCCATGTGCTCTCACTGACGGTCATCGCTCGGATGACCGTAGGGAGCGACAGGTCCGCGCCAACCTCAGTGATGAGGGACGCCCTTTCCTCCGCCCAAGCTGGGCACTCTGCCAGGGTGTGGTCTGCAGTGTCTTCACTGCAGTCGCAGTGATGACACCCTGGTGAGTCCTCCGCCCCTGCCACCTTCCACAGATACCTCCCGAAGCACCCGTGCCCCGTCAGGATCTGCGCAAGGTGGAAGGTGATGATGCCATGCCGCCGGTCAATCCACTGCTCCAGGACTGGACCGACGGCTGACACGGTGCGGTGTCCCGCACTAGGCTCCTCAAGCCTCTCCTGCCACTGACGGAGCACTCGCCTTCGCAGGCGGCTCCGCCAGGATTCTATTTCTTCGGAGATCTCCTCCTCCTCCTCCACTCCTCTTCGTCTCCTCCATGCCTGCGCCAGGGCCTTTGCCACCAGGTCCCACGGCGCTGAGCCCGCCAGTACGCACGCAGCCTCGTATGAGGTCGTACGGTACGCACGGACGGCCCTGATGGCCATGACTCTCTGCGGACGTCGCAGCAGAGCCACGTTTTCCGTCTTCAAGGCGCTCGCCCATATCGGCGCGCCGTACAGCCCCATGGACTGCAAGACGCCCGTATATAGGCGGCGGCAACCAACGCTGGGTCCACCCACGTTGGGGAGGAGGCGACTCAACGCGCGTGCAGTTCCAAGCAGCCTCGGGACGAGGCGCCGGAAGTGCTCTCGGAAGTTCCATCGACTGTCGAGGACGAGGCCCAAGTACCTCATGGTCGACTCGACAGCGATGGAATTTCCCCCCACTATAAGGCGGGATCCGGATGGAGGGGCTCGCCGGGGTCCGTGGAAGCATATAGCACCGCACTTCTCCAAGGCCACTTCGGGCCCAAGACGCCGGATTCTCGCCACCACCTGGGCAACTCCAGCTACCGCAAGAATGCGTGCCTCCGAAAAGGTGCCTCCGCGCGCGGTGACGACGGTGTCGTCGGCGTAGCACGTAACGTCGACGCCCGTCAAGGTCGCGCCCCGGAGCACCCAATCGTAGCCGATGTTCCACAGGAGTGGGCCCAAGACAGAGCCCTGTGGAACACCGCACGCCACTCTCCTCGTCACCCAGCCACCGGCCGTGGGGTACGCGATGCACCTACCAGACAGGTAGTCTCCTACCAGTCTGCGCAGGTACGTCGGCACGCCGTGGAACCTCAGCGCCTCCAGGATTGTGTCGAAGGGTAGGGTGTTGAAGGCGTTGGCGATGTCAATAGACACTGCTAAAAGCACCCCTCTCCCCTCGACTGCCTCATCGGCAAGGGCCCTCACCCTGGTCAGAGCGTCCAAGGTGGACCTGCCCCGCCGGAAGCCGAACTGGTAGGCACTAAGGTTCGGGCCTATCTCCTCCAGGTGGTCAACGATACGGGCAGCTGCGATCCGCTCCAGCAGCTTGCCCGCCTCGTCGAGCAGTACAATTGGTCGGTACGCCGACGGCGAGTCGACCGGTCGACCCTCTTTCCGGATCAGGGTCAAATTCCCCTTCTTCCACGCCGTGGGAAACTGACCCTGCGCCAGACACGTGCTAAAAAGGCGCTTCGCCTGTGTCCGGAGCGGGCCAAGGGCCAGAACCAAGGCCCTCCCAGGAACACCATCCGGACCCGGAGCGGTATTGCGAGCCCTCATGCGCGCTAACGCGGCGTCCAACTCCGTCTCCGATACCTCCGGAGCCTCGTTGCTCGCTGGCTCATCGCCTGATGGAGCCATAGACGGGGGCGCATGCTCTCCCTGGCTGGGGAACAGGGCCGGAACTATTCGGGCCACGAGGTCAGGCTGGAGACTCTCCGTCAGGGGAGGGGCACAGGGGCGCAGTTTGTTGCGAACCATCCTGTACGGCCTCCCCCACGGGTCTCGGTCCAGAGACTCCAGCATCCCCTTGTGGGCAGCCTCCTTGGCTCGGCCTATGGCCGTCCTCAGCTCCCCAGCGGCGGCTCTGTATATTTCATACAGCCGACCCTCCTCCACCTCGTCACGGCGCCTCCGCCTGCGAAAACGCCTCCGCCTGCGAAACACAACTTTACTGGCACCGAGACTTAACTCTCGTTAAGTCTCGGTGCCAGTAATTACACTGCCTGTCTTGCCCTTCTCTCCGAAACACAGCAAAGCTGTTTCACGGGAGAAACAAGCAAGATGGTGGTACCCATGCAGCCGGGAGCGCGGCACAGCGCTTCTCTCCCACCGGTACAAATTAATGAAGGTCTATAAGAGCCGATCTGATGATAGATACATAACGATGGATGGATGGTACATCAACAAACACGACACCGGCCTTTTATAATACCTCCCGACCTACCTTGGCTGACACCAACTTTAAAAGTAACAATAATAACGTGGTAAACGCAAAGACTAAACATAAGTAGGAGAATAAGTAGTAGGCACAAAAAAAAATCAAAGAAACGCAATTATTTTATTTCTTTTTAGTTTATAGTTTTTTGAAATCGGTTTTAATTTTTTTGAATTGAGATCTAATTTCGATCGCTGGCCGAGCTCTAGTAAAAATATTATGTTGTCTGCGACGTACTCTCAAACTACAGAATTGATTTTGGTCAAAATCGACCTTGCTGTTTTAGGGATTAACCGGAACAAACAGACAGACAAAAATTGAAAAAATAATTATTTGGTATATGTATAAGTCCATATGCATATTACAAACAGACACTCCAATTTTATTTATCAGTAGATTTAACCATAGAAACGATATATAAATATACTCATGTACTGTAAACACAAAAACTTAATAAAGTATTAATACCAATTTCGGCTCTCAGAGACCTTTCACCATTTTTCTCATGATGTCATTAAATATTCTCGTATAAACGTTTACTTACACCTTTATACTAACATTTATCAAATATTGTCTGTATTTTCCGTAAATTATGTTCCGCTTGGCGATTCACAATACATACTAGCTATCATGCTCGTTCCGCACACTGTGTAGATAGAGGCTTTACGTTACTCGCAGATGTGAATTTCATACAATATACCCGGTTACTTACTAATGCTTTTAACTCAATTTTGCGTTTTGAAAGACATACACCTCAACGAAATTTATCTATATTCTAATATCTAGTAACATTAAATACATCTTTCCATATTAATGCAAATGCCGGCCCTTTTGGATACGCGTGACGGGAAATCGGCCTTGGAGTTCATTAAAGGAGGCCTATGTCCAGCAGACATTTAAATAAAATTATTTTGTGTCTGTGTCCCTAAACGACTTTTTTTTTCTTTAACGAAGGGAAATGCTCTGAGGCATCCCGCGGGGGAGTGGGTCTCCCCACGCGGGTATGTGGGACTCGTTGCGCCCGACAGCTGGTAAAGTGGACGCAGGTCTACCCACTAAAACCCGGCAAGTACCACCAATGCCGCCTTTGGTGAGGTGCCCCGGATCTAGTAAACAAACAGGGCACCTCGACGGCTAGTCAGTCCCGCAAGGGACCGACGCCACCTCCACAGAAGGGTTGTCCCGCACCACAGAACAACCCCTCCCTACGTCGGGACAGTACAATGGGGTGAGGTTCCCATCCTCGC
This sequence comes from Helleia helle, assembly GCA_963853865.1. Taxonomy (NCBI): domain Eukaryota; kingdom Metazoa; phylum Arthropoda; class Insecta; order Lepidoptera; family Lycaenidae; genus Helleia; species Helleia helle. Next base: position 18,900,396 of record OY971420.1, read on the forward strand.
CCCTTGCCTCCTGCTCTTTTATAGCTTTATAGCTCCCTCGGCTCAATTAGCTTCGCCCAAGGTGCTGGGCTCACCCTAGGCTACTAAGCCGCACCGCCACGTCAAGGCCTGAACCATGGTGGGGCCCCCTAAGCGGCTTGATCGATTTGGATGAAAATATGTGTGTATTTAAATGAGTCTCTTACCGAACTTTTAAATATTATTGGTAAAAGTATAAAGTATTTAAAAAACCGTTAAATAAAAAAAACCTCTATCAGTTCCTCTGAAAATATCATAAAGTCTGAATGTTGCAAGTTCTTCACAACTACTCGACCGCCTTAAAAAACTTGAAGCAGTTTAATTTACTTTGTTTTCAGTGAATGTCATAGGTTATTATAAAAACATTTTACAAAAAATTAAAACCGACTTCAAAAATACTAAACTAAAAAGTAATAAAATAACTGTGTTTTTTTTAATTTTTGTGCTTACAATTTTTTGTCAACTAAATCTTCTACTAATGTACAAACTTTGCGTTTAGCACGTCATTATAGTTACTTTTGGAGTCGGTATCGTATTTGTTGCTGTACCCTACCTACCTTACTGACAGATAGCTGATGTTATAAGGAGTAACTTAGGCTATAAAATAATCATCATCAATCGGTATACGGCTGCAAATCTAAGTTAACGCGGGTGAAGCTGCGGGCAACAGCTAGTAATATTATAAAGCTGAAGAGTTTGTTTGCTTGTTTGAACGCGCTAATCTCAGGAACAACTGGTCCGATTTGAAAAATTATTTCAGTGTTAGATAGCCCATTTATGGCTTAGGAAGGCTTAGGCGAGGAAGGCTTAGGCTATATATAACATCACGCTATGACTAATAGGAGTTAAGTTAAGAGTACGCGGGCAAAGCTGCGGGCAACAGCTATAATAGTATAAAAGTGACTGTATTGCCTACCTGCCTCATCAAGCCATCATTTTGACGACGAATGACAAAAAAAATATTTCCCTCTATAATCTCAATTACTGTACTGATTGATATTATTCCGTGATTGGTTATCCATCGTAACTAGAAGGTTACGACAAAATTTATCAATTTCTTTGATGACCTTACGTAAATATTGAAAATGTTTTCCAAACTGACCTTTTCGTTTGATGTTGAGCTCTTAATAATTTAACTCGCGTGGCTTATAAAATCAATAAAAAATCATAGAAGGATTCAAAAAGGCATAAAACATAGTATCATGTTATAGTGTCACGTCTTTAGTCGTTCGTGCTTTTAAGTTTTTTCCGTCGGTTCTTCTCAATTAACTTAAATCTTTAGAACCGACAGTATGAAATTCTATAAAATAATTGTATGAAGACCTACTTATATTTATTTTTACATTAACTTTTTATACTAAAGGAATTATTTATTATGGCCGGATCACTTTTTAATATACCGGGTTTAGTCCCGGTGTGACCCGGTATTTTCAATAAATTCAGAGAGCTACTGAAAAAAACTTACCAAATTTTAACCGAATCGGTCCTGCAACTTAGGGTGACAAACACGTTAAAAAAATGTTATATATTAAGATACAATTATCACGCGTGTAGCATTATATGATAATATGTAGTATCGCGAATTTACTATCAATATATATTAAATTTTATTCGGAAACAAAGAACTAATTTAAATTGCATTATAATAGTACAAAGAACATAAAACTAAAAACCTTAAAAAATATAATAACTACAACTACTACTATATACTTGTATTAGTTAGTTGTTAGTATGACGCATGTAGTTGCATATAATTATGTAGTATGACGCATGTAGTATCATATAATAATGTAGTATGGACGCATGTAGTATCATATTATAATTATGTAGTATGACGCATGTAGTACTATATAATTATGTAGTATGACGCATGTAGTACTATATAATATGTAGTATGACGCGTATACCATTTATTGCAAGTATTAAGACCCGCGTATTTATCACGTAATGTGGTCATGACCTGAAAACAGGGTTCCAGTTGATCTGTCGCGCCAAGTTTCACTTTGAATTGTAAACAAAGCTATTTGTTTTATTTATTCAATGCTTTCATTAATGACCACATGCATATAGTGGTAACACAATCATCATCAACTTTAATATCCTAATTGCCATTACGATGTTTCCATTAACTCTAGATTATGTATAGTAATAAGTAATCATCTTTTCTGTCCTTGCTTTAAAATATAAACCACATGTTCTTATTGAGACATAGAGGTACCAATTTGTACCTATTTTTCTATTTTACGCTACGCTGTTATTCTTGTAATTGTTTCTGTTCCGTTCTCCAAATAAATAAATAATCTTTATCCGCCCCCTGCTGAACATAGGTCTCCTACAATTAACGCCAGGACAACTAAATTCAATGAACTTCATTTTTCATTTACGGATTTTTTACGTGAAAATTACGTTTTACGGTCTTTTTCCGCGATAAGATTATTATTTTAATTATCGTATTTCTGGCCAACTCGAAGGAAAGGTCGATTTGGTCACGGTGGCGTTGTCTGTGTCAAGATAACGTCTACATCGGCTACATATTGCATTACATATTGCTTTGACATTGTTCGACATTAGGCTAGTTGGTAGTGGATCCCCAACATGATTTCGGCCTTGACGTGGCGGTGGGACTCAGTAGCCTAGGGTGAGCCTAGCACCTTGGGCGAAGCTAATTGAGCCGAGGGGGGCTCTTTGTAACCTCTTATAAGAACAGAAGACAAAAGAGACTCACCCCATTGTACTGTCCCGACATTGGGAGGAGTTGTTCTGTGGTGCAGGACAACCCCTCTGTTGAGGTGGTCCCCTGAGGGACTGCTAGCCGTCTAGGTGCCCTGTTTGCTTAACAGATGCTGGCACTTCACCAAAGGCGGCACTGGTGGCACTCGCCGGGTTTTAGAGGGTAGGGCTGCGTCCACTTACCAGCTTTGGGCGCAGCGAGTCCCACATACCCGCCTGGGGAGTCCTGCTTCCCCGCGGGATGCCTCAGAGCATTTTCCAGTGTTAAAGAAAAAAAAGTTGGTAGACGATCAGCTTGACCAGTGTCTCCTACATGATTTTTATAGATGTTTTTATAAATTTCCCTGCGACCCTGTCCATTCTAGCAGCGCTTTCTGTTGTATGCTTGATGAGACTAATATTTGTAGGGTATACGAAGGTAATCGATATTCGTCACCTTGCATTGGCCACCGCATAGTTAAACTATGTACGACCCTTTAATTCGAGGAATACAAACACAGCAGGGAAACAATTTTTTGCAAGCGGGACTCACGCTTCGCAGGATTTTATTCCTATTGTTTTATCTCGTTTTGAAACCATAAAAATCTCGAAGTAACTAGAACTGTACTCAACTTTTTATAATAAACTAGCGGCCCGGTACGTGCTTCGCTACATATAAAGTGAAATTAAAAAAAAATGGAACATCAAATTAATTTATTCAAAATAAAAAAAAAAAAATAATTGCTAGCTATTTTAAAACTTAATGTTGTACTGTCAACTCTGAAAAAAATTTTCAATATGACCCCAACTGAAAAATTTTCAATTTGACAGCAAAATCTCCATTAATTTATTGAATTAAAAAAAGTGATAAATGAAGAATCGCTCAACCGATTTCGTGCAAACTTCACATAAACCATCTACTAAATAGTATGAACAAAGCCTAAACATTTGGTTGGGATTGGTGAGCCCGTTCTTGAGTTATAAAATTACAACGAAAAGTGGCATTGATTTTTATATACAGGATGTCCCGTAAGTAGTAGACCAACGGGGTGTGGGTGATAGGGGGAACTATTATCTACCAAAACCACTAAAAATTATTGTTCTAGGTCTTATAGCTTTGAAGTTATGATTTTTTTTAATAAATAGGTGAAATTATCGTCCTATGTACAAACATTTTATAATTTTACGAAATCTATCACGCGGTTATAGGCGGTTAATAATACATAGGTCTTTCTAATTAAAATCGTATTTAGGTGTAATTATCATAAGCATGAAAATTAAAAAATAAAACTAGTGCAATTTTTACATTTCAAGATGCTCTATGTGGTGTTTGAGCTAAGCTGGTGTAAAAAAAATGTATTATAGCCTAGTGAAACTTTATTTTAAAAACATCTACATGTCATACCAATTACAAAAAAGTATAACACTGTGGTTTAAAGTATTTAAAAAATTTTAAATTAGCTTACGGATTTTAAATCTAAGAAATTGTCAGGTAGACAATGTGCAAAATAAGTCTCGGAATCACATAAATTCCGAGAAATATTTTGCACGTGCACTCTGGAATTCTTTTGTATTTTTCCAAGACGAAGAATATACGAAGATGTTGGTTATGCATAAGAGCTAGAGGAAAGCATTTCGAGCACTTCATGTAAGAAAAAAAATGTGTAATAAAAGCTTTTCCATAATTAGCAATGTATTTTTATTTTTTTGTCCTTTGGTTTTGATAGTAATTAAAATAGGAAAAATACTTATTTGAAACCAGTTACTTTTTTGTAATTGGTATGACATGTAGATGTTTTTAAAATAAAGTTTCACTAGGCTATAATACATTTTTTTTACACCAGCTTAGCTCAAACACCACATAGAGCATCTTAAATTTAAAAATTGCACTAGTTTTATTTTTTAATTTTCAGGCTTATGATAATTACACCTAAATATGATTTTAATTAGAAAGACCTATGTATTATTAACCGCCTAGAATAAAAATAACAAAAAAATAAGTGATAGATTTCGTAAAATTATAAAATGTTTGTACATAGGACGATAATTACACCTATTTATTAAAAAAAATCATAACTTCAAAGCTGTAAGACCTAGAACAATAATTTTTAGTGGTTTTGGTAGATAATAGTTCCCCTTATCACCCACACCCCGTTGGTCCACTACTTACGGGACACCCTGTATAAAGATTAACACGGCTTTTTAACTTGAAAGAAATGATAACTAAACCTTGGAACTTCCCAGATCCGATAAACGCAGAATGTTCCTAGAAAATTCGAAACATAAATATTAAATAATGATGGCCGTAAGTAATTTTTTTAACGTGGACTATGCTGGTGGGTTTTAAACTATGTCTCAAACCATAATATAATAATGCATATATGGCATTGTGTTAGACTTATACTGTGACATTACACTATTTTACTATTATTTAAATCAAGGCTTTGTTTACGTTGTCTATGGCTATAACTTATAAGGTAAAATTGAATGAATTCGGGACCGTTAATGGTGGAAGGGATACACTTGTGCCGCACTTACGGCACGGCATGAGTACCTTCGAATTGTTTCTTCCATGGTACAGCTTTGTTGTGTTTGGGAAAAAAGGTAGGACAGGCACCAAGACTTACCATTTTACATCTCAAGATAGGCAACACGAATGAGTTGACTATTTTTTGCGAGTTGCCTTCAGCCGCTTGAAGGGAAGTGTCCCAGATCTGACTAACACAGAACACCGGGCTCCATCCTAGTATGAGGAACTCCAACACCTCTGCCAACGCCGGAACTTTTCTATGAATGAGTTGTCTTTTTTTTATGTGGGACTCGCTGCGCCCGAAAGCACGTAAGTGGACGCAGCTCTACCCACTAAAACCCGGCGAGTGCCACCAATGCCGCCTTTGGTGAGGTACCCCGGATCTATTGAGAAAACAGGGCACTTTGACGGCTAATAAGTCCCTCGGGGAACCGACGCCACCTCCACAGAGAGGTTGTCCCTCACGGGTTGTCACTCGGGATAGGGTGAGGTACCCGTCCTCACCCCATGCTCTTTTGTCCCCTCTTCTTACAACAGGGGTACAAAGAGTCTCAATTCGCTTAGCCCAAGGTGCTGGGCACACCCTGGGCTACTGAGCCCCACCGCCATGACAAGGCCTGAACCATGGTGGGGAGGAATGAGTTGTCTGGGCTAGTCTCAGCTGAATTTGTTTATATTCATAGGCGATGCTGACCACTTGCTATCATGTGGCTGGAATGCCCATTTGCCTATCCAACTATAATAGAAAACAAATAAATGACACGACGATCTCCGGCCAGTGGCCTAGTTGGACGCGTGTGGCGGGGGATCAGCTATTAAAGCCTTCAATAAATGAGGCTTACCTATATTGAGCGGTGGATGGAAAAAACGTTATAATCACGATGTTGATAGAAAGGTCATTAACCCTGAAATATTGGTTTCGCATTAACAATCGACCGTACGGCGCGAATAAATATTAAAAACGCAATTTGCTTAATCGCTATCATCATTTTCATATTATTAAAATCAATTTTTTAAAGATCTAGACGATTTTGTAATTCTTAAAGATGAAGCGAAAGGTTTTTATTATATGCATAACTTTCCCCAATACCTTGTCAATATCGCACTCTCATCGGTAAATTAAATCTGCCTTTGATAACGTCTTTGAATATGTGAAGAAGGCGGAAAAGACACGGCAGCAAATTGGCGAAATTTGCTGCCGTGTCTTTTCCGCCTCGTATTCATAATTATTTAAATAGTTAAAAAATGAAAATTTTTACACCAGCATCCGATAATCCATTGCGGGTTGAAAGGGATCGGCCGTTTTGGCGTTCATTGAGGGAGGCCTATGTTCAGACCCCACCATGGTTCAGGCCTTGACATGGCGGTAGGGCTCAGTACCCTAGGGTGAGCCGCTGCACCTTGGTGCCCTGTTTGTTTATTAGATCCAGGGCACGTCACCAAAGACGGCATTGGTGGCACTCGCCGGGTTTTAGTGGGTAGAGCTGCCTCCACTTACTAGCTCTTGGGGCGCAGCGAGTCCCACATACCCGCATGGGGTGACCCACTCCCCCGCGGAATGCGTTTCCCGGCGTTAAAAAAATGGCCTATGTTATGATCCGATCAAAATCAAACAGCACATGTTGATCTAAACTGAGTTTAATATTTCTATGGAAACCGCGAGAAAACGTGTTTTGTGGTTTCATTTCGTGTTCATATACTGAAAAAGGTATTGTTTATGAAATAAAATGAAAAGAGGTATTTATATAATATAATAAAAATAAATTTATATATTATATAAATTTTTACAATATTTTAACAACCACAAACGATTTTTACAACCTTTCTCAATAATTGGGCAATGAAATTCCAAAAAGAAATATTATAATATAAACGAGATTCCGGAGTTTAGCGTGTAGGACCAAACCCGGATCAGCATTAATTTGTAAAGATGTATGTGTAAAGTGAATATGTATTTAATTATTATCAATTTGTGTTTGAGGGGACGTGACTCGGTATTAGGGTAGATTTCACTTTACTACGGCTGAGAGGGTCGCCTTTTTATGTCACGCGTAATTGAAGTTAGGATCGTAATGTTTGCTTAGTATTATTACTTTTTGGGAGAATACAAATAAATATATTTCTTTCATATTGGACTCTAATATTAAATTATGAAATCCGTTTTTGTGATAACTTATATATGGTCCTATGGTGATAAATATTTATCCTTGCTTCATTTTTAGGCTTGAGACCTTTCCACAATTCTACCTTGTAAGTTTTTCGTATTTTCAAAGGCAATGGAAAGTGATTATCTAAGAAATTTATAGATAATTGTAAAATCTAGTTTATAATAATAAGCAGTGTATTAGATTTCAATTATATTTTAACAAGACTCTAAAGTGATATCGTTATCATTATACTTGTTTGAAAACAATTAAAACTTAATAGTTTCAGGTTTTAAGCCTTATAAAGTAACGAACAACTAAACTAAATAAGTAATTGGAGATGTCTGCCCACCGAAAAGAGCTTGTAGCTACGAATCAGGATTTTATTTTGAAAGTCTGGATAAAGAATAGATAAAACAGTAAAGCGTGAATTTATCGTGAACCGTCATTAATACATTTATTTAAATAAATTTACACGGTAATCGCCTTCGATCAACAATACAATCGAAGTTATTCGCAAAATATAACAATAATTTATACAAATATTACAAAATTATCTCAAATATAAATATAATGCTTTAGTTACTTTAGTACAAATCAATAAAAATCTAATAAAGTTTATGAGCTTGTTTGTTTGGGCGCATCAATCTCTAAAACACTCGGCTGATACTATTTCGCAAAAAGAAGAAGAATTGCTATTTATTTTGGACTTACTTTTTCATTTTAAAATATCAGTGTAAAACTAGTATGTTATATCATCTAAATATTATACAACCTGCATGCAACATATGCTGATATAAAAACCAGGCAATGCCGCTTACACATCTACACAAAAACACTCTACACATACTCTACAACATAATAGTAGCTAAAAAATCACTTACTATACCAGAATATACCTGATCCCTAGAGCTACGTCAATATAGTGGGTCTATTGAATAAATAAGAATCTAGTTCAATCCTGTTAACGAGCCGTGTGTAAATCAACGCTTCGAGATTGATATAGAACTGTTTCTGAACTACCGGAAAACTCACGTTTGCATTCAAATCGCTCTGTATATAAAACGTATTCTTTTGTAATTGGAAACAATAGTATGTGTACATTTATATCTGAAATATTGTTTGTAAAATGTCTAAAAATCCATACGGGATTTGGGAAATACTCTAGTTCCATTAATATAATTAACCTGTAATATATATAATAATAATATAAACTTTACAGAGTAACTTTTGCTGTTGCAATGAAACAACTTCATACTGATTTTATCGCGGTGAAATTAAATCGATTAAATTCGGTGCAGTCGCGATTTTTACATTCCCGATGTTTTTTGATTGCTTTGCAGCATCTTTTTCAATGTAACAGTTTAAATAATCCTTTAAATCTCTTATATATTTTTGAAGTGTAAACTTCTGTTAGCGTGGTACGCATATTTTTAGATGAGATAAAAACTCTGAATTCGCGACACCGCACACGAAACCGCACCGCTGGAGACACAGTTTGACGTTTATATGACGGCGGCTCGCGTTCGGTGTCGCGAGTCCGACACTGAACGCGAGCCGCTGGAGACGCAGTTTGACATTTGATTTATTTATATAAGATTATGAAATATTTGTTTAGCAAATTGTGGTGTTTCTAAATAATGTCTTGCGGCCATTTTGTGCGCCGTTTAAATCGTATAGGTTGTATACTCCTTTTCAACCTGTATTGTAGGTATTTGAATTTAATTGTTTTGTTTTCACTTTTATCGGCAGTCTCTGTGGCTGGTTGGGTGTTTTTATTATTATATTAAGTGAAATTAGCGCAATCTTATATTGGTCTACTCGATAAATCTCAGCATCAAAGTCCCTTTTTTCGAAATATATCTAAGCTGTTTTAAATAACTTACAAATCGTTAATCATTTACTGCTAATTTACTGCGTAAAAATAGTGTCGGATTAAAAAATATGCCATTGAAATCTTAGTTTAGATAGTCCAATAATTATTAAGCAAAATGTGTGACATGCTGGTAACAAGACAACTGAATCTTTTTATATAAAAATTACGTGTTACGTTGTTTGTCCGCGATGAACTCCTCAACAACTGAACCGATTTTAACCAAATTTTGCACACATTGTGTAGTTTGATCCAACTTGAGAGAGATAGGATAGTTTATATCTCAATTTATAATCGCAATTTTTTATTTATAAATAATAATTAATGTACTGTATTGAATAGTTTACTACAATATGTTTTAACGAATATCTTACGCACAGCAACGCGTGGTCGGGTCTGCTAGTATACTTATATATTTCTAAATACATATATATTATAGATAAATTACACCCAGACAGAACAAATAATCATGCTCATCACACAAATATTTGTCCTGGGTGGGGATCGAACCCACGACCTTCTGGTTTAGCAGTCAGGCTCACTAACCACTAGACCAATTATAGGTCAGTCAAATGTAGACGGATTCCTAGGCGATAGCAAATGTCTTAGAGTATACATAAAGGCAAATGTATTAATAAATTATATTTTATCTACGTGAAAAATATCAATAAAATAAATAATAGTAAGTAATGAAAAGATTTATAAGATTTCCAACCTTTACAAATTATATATTGTTTGGAAAACAATTATTATACTAGCATAAAAGAACCAAGCCATAAAATACCTCTTGAATAATATATGAATACAATGTTGAAATAGGCGATCATTTTAATAATAAAAAATATTATAATATATTAATGTGACTTTCTTTATAAAAGAGGGGGCATAAGGACAGTCGTTGCACCTGGTGGTAAGTCATAAGCGACATCCGTAGACACACGTTACATCATTAACAGGTGCGTTGCCGGCCTTTCAAATATGAGTATGCTCTTTTCTTGAATGTCCCTAAGTCGTATGGGTTCGTAAATACAACAGGTGGCAGCAATATTGAAGTTGTTCATTTCTGGAGATCAGGGGGTAAAATTTGGAACTGTTACGCGATGTCCGGTTGTGGAATTCTGTCTCTGTTTATTGTAAAACCTGTTGACTCGTCACGTAAAACTTTTTTTCTGATATAAGCTATACTAATAGCTAATTCTTAATGCTTCATCGGTAAGTACGTGAGTCCGATGGCTCGCCTAAGATATTTTTAGGGAGGGCGGTTGCACCCCGCCAACCATGGAGTCTTCGACCACAGGGCGTCCTAGCGTCAGGTTGGTATTTGTGCGAGTCTATACCGCGTCACCATCGGGTATCACGTAAAATTACTCAAGCGGTTATTATTGCGTTTTCAAAAAGGCAATAGGACCTTCTTCATCATCATCAACCTCTACCCTTCCACTGCTGAACATAGGCCTCCCACAAAGAACGCCAATGCGACAGATCCCTCGCCACTCGCATCCATCACGGACCGGCCACTGTACGGAGATCGTCTTTCTATTAGAACCTTATTCTACTTAATAAAAATTATTACAACTGGGCTTTTGTTTATCATTCGTTTGACACACCGCTACAAAGAGGTTATTTCAAAATCAATAAAAATCAAAATCATTTTTTTTATTCAAAATAGTACAAATACAATATCTTTTTGAACTTCAATTGAATCTACCACCGGTTCCAATGTTAGCCCACTGAGAAGAACCGGCGAAACAAACTCAATGGAACTAATCTTTTCAAATAATATATGATATTATACAACAATTTTAACATCTTATCCTGAAATTTCTGAGAGGAACGCCTAATTCCCAGGGTGTGGTATCTTCCATGAAATCTTTAACTTTATAATATCCTTTACCGCACAAACGCTCTTTTACAACTTTTTTGAATGATTTAGTTATTTCAGTGATCATTGGCGTCTGTCACGTTCCATTTTAGTTGACCTGAAGTCAGCAGCGACTGACGCTGCATTGAGATTTTCATATACAAATCACGTGATGTAAATGCTCAAATTCTCTAAAACAAATTTCAGTCCTAGGACTAGTTTATTGTTCGTACTAAACCCTGAAAACTGGGAGGAATATATTAAGTGGAGTCAATACACACGAATTGGTTAGGAAATTTTCCCAACGGAACTTCCCTATTTTTTCGGGATGATTGTAAACTGACATGTACTGACCGTATTAGAGGTAATTATGAATATTATAGTATGAAAAAGTGGCTTTTACGGGGCGACGCGAAACATCTATATTAGAATTCATTTAATTATAAAATAAAATGGAATAAAATAAAGGAATGTATAAATAATACAAAGAAGTTGTTCGTTTTATCATGCTCTTTGCCGTCACGGCATTCGTGTCGATTTTACTGCCAAGGCACGTCAATAGATGTTTCACAACTAAAACAGAAACTTAAATTGTATGTCGTCCTAAAACTATCTTTTTAACCGACTTCAACAAAAAGGAGGGGGTTCTCAACTCGCCGGTATTTTTTTTTAATGTATGTACACCGATTTCTCCGTCAATTGTGGACCGATTTTCAAAATTCTTTTTTTGTTTGAAAGGGTATACTTGCCATTTGGTCCCATGATAAGGAAACCAGGATCTGATGATGGCATCCTAGAGAAATCGAGGGAATCTTTCGAAATTTGTAGGAATGACTAGTGTGCTTAATTTTTTTTTAAATAAACATTTTAAAGCACTACAATTTAATGAAGGTTTAGAGTCGATCTGATGCTGGAGCTGGAAGACAGTCGAGGGAACTCCTCGACGATTTACTTCAGTAACCTTGTGTTTGGGCTTGATTAATTTGTATTGATGAGAACTTTACACCTAGATGGGTTGTGACTGTGATTGGGGGTCTGATGATGAAGACGAAGCTCAGTTAAGGGAACTCCTAAATAGTTTAAAGTAGCTACCTTGTGATTGGACTTAATTAATTTATACTGATGAGAACTTTGCACCCTTATGGGTGATACGTGCCATTACCGTTATGATGATGGAGACTACAGACAGTCGAGGGAACTCCTCGACGATTTACAGATTTTTTTGGGCTTACTTCATACGGTTCAATATGCCAAAATGTCTATCTCTGTATGCCTTTCTTTAATGAATCACTAAAAATTAAGAAATAATTTTTTTTGAATAAAAATTATAACCGACTTCAAAAAATAAAGTAAGTAAAATGTTATAAAATAATCGCGTGTACAATCTTTGCATTTACCACGTCATTATTGTTACTTTTGGAGTCGGTGTCAGCCAAGGTAGATAGGTAGGTACCTAGAGCAACAAATACGACAATGGTGACGTATTTGTTGCTGTAAGTACCTATTTAACCTGAACCTGAAAATGTACCTGAACGCAACCGCTACCGCCAGCCAGATAGCCCAGACTCTAACCGAAAGTGCAAGAAGGACGACATATCACAAAATCAGCTGACCTAAAATTCTTACTTTTCAAACGTTGCTAGCTCCCGTACTATAATAACGTCTTGCTGTCATGCGCCGCTTGATTTATAATATTTCATGAATTTGCATTACAAATTCTACATTATACACTTCGTAAACGGTGTACTATAAATCGGTGTGATGGTAAGTTTTACCAAGAAAATAAAATTATTTTAATAAACTTTCCATCTCATGAAGCTTTTTGACTATTTTGTATTGATTTGATTCTTTATCAAAATAGACGGACTATTCTTCATTGCAAATATTTCACAACACCGCTGCACCGGCACAATTGTACAATGTGCCTTCTTAACTTGAAATGTATTCGCTATTTGTATCCAAAGTCACTTTAATATGAAGGATATTAAGCATGGGAACGAACTAATAATATTATAAATGTAAAAGTAAACTTTGTACACATATTCTTGGAGGTATTAAAAGTAGCATAGGATACTTTTTATGAAAAAAGTCGCGAGCACCAGCTATTAAGTTTATAAGTCTTGTATTGTTAGATTCAAATTTTATAAAATATGAGAAACCTCGCAACTCAGGGGTAAGAATAAAGAACACAAACAATGTAAGAAGGTAACAATGGAATTATTTTTAAAGTAAAAGAATAAGAAAGTTTTGTGATTGAATTTGAAAGATTTGTTAAAAAAAGAGTAACATTATAAAACATAATGAATAGGAGCACACATTTTAATATTATTTCATCATCATCATCAGCCTCTATCCGTCCACTGCTCAACATAGGCCTAATATTATTTACCACTGTTAAACTTCTGCGTGTAGTGCTGCTAGAGCAGATTAACACTAATTGAAAGCAGGTTTTTTAGTGGTGGTTTTTAAAGTGGTTTTATCAAAATCAGCTTAGCTTTTTCAAAGTCATCTACTGTTTTATGCCCTGGCATGCGTTTTAAAGTTTAACCTTTTTGCTATATTATATAATTAGCTGTTTCCCGTAGCTTCACTCGCGTTACTTGCATTTATTTTTCTTATCTCTGAAGGAAATAAGGCAGCGTTTTCTATGTAAGCTCCCAAGCGGCTTAAAATTTTCCAACTTTACAATTATTTAAGATTTTACCCAAAATCAAATAACGTCTCAGAACGGTGGTAACGGTGTCGCGAATCCATAGATTTTATCTCATCTAAAAATATGCATACCGCACACACCTAAAGAATTTTTCACATATATGTAATAAATAATGTGACTAAAGAAATACATGTAAATTTAAATATATTGTAATATAATTTAAATATCATTAATAGTATAATTAATAGGACATTTATCTTTGACTTTCATTTAAAATAACTATATCAATACACGTTTAGGTAGACGAAGTGTTGGTCTGCCATTGACCAGGTGGGAAGACGATCTCCGTGCGGTGGCCGGTTCGTGTTGGATGCGGGTGGCGAGGGATCGGCCTTCTTGGCGTTCATTGAGGGAGGCCTATGTTCAGCAGTGGACGGATAGAGGCTGATGATGATGATGATGTTGATCTCAATACATTATTTAGAATTGACATTTTTGCATCATAATGAATTATTGTACACCATAGTGATGGTAAGATGTAAGGACTGTGTATACTTGCAAGACCTATCTGTTACCGCATCTAACAATAAAGAAATTTGAATAACATGAACTCTGCCCCAGTATTGGCATAACATTGGTTAGTTACAGTTAAATTCGTTAACTTTCATGGGCTACGCTAGCCAGTCTTTTGAAAAAAACCATTCGGTTTATCGTTACAATGTTTTGTTCTGTCATTCCGAATGGCTAGCTACTTTTTTAAATCTACAGGTATTGATTTATATGAAATGAACAAATACAACGATATTTTAACATTGAACTGAATGCCAGTGAGAACGCCATCCTTTTATTTTTCTGTAAACAGACGAATTCAAAGATTTCTAAGAAGCGGTAAATTCTTTTATAATACAATACTGGGAACGTTGGATGCTTGAACGCGTGCCTGCTTTGTATTTGTAATTCCTGGTTCATCATCATCATTATCAGTTTTTATCCATCTACCAGACATCGTTCAATGCCGAGATGACTGATCTCCCGTCACCCGCATCCAACCCGGTTTGGAAACTGCAAGAGGGCCGTCTATTATCTAGTTATAGGTCAAACTACCCCTCATTTTCTTGAACTCTTGTTGGTTCACATTTAATTTTAATAAAAAGTAAATTGTTACTGTTGAACAAAAACATCGCAAGGAAATCTTCCTGATGAGATAAAAATATTTGAAGGTGTGTGAAGATCCCACCCCGCATTGGGCCAGATCATTAGTAGTTAAAACAATGGCCCAGCACCATCCTCGCATGATTTTGAGGATACCTGGGTCCAGCAGACACATATTATAAGGGTCGATGATGAAATAGTTAACCTTACTAAAATAAATGTTTTGTTTAGCTGCAGCGGGTGAGAACGACCACCTGGTGCAAGTTTCACATGGGCTGCCGCCACCTTTGAGACCTTCGAGGGGATATTTCAATAAATACGTCCTGCCACATCTCCTGATACCGAATTACTACGTCTTCGGCAACGGTCCACACGTCGAAAGAAACTTCAACATGAACAATCTTGAAAGGGTGAGTGAGAATCTGTTTTTAGTAATAAGAAGCCTGCATTTTTTCAGCTTTGTCCTGTCGAAACTAATTACGATATATACAAAGTAATAATTCCTAAACGGGATAAAATGTAGTTTATATGTTAATGCAAGGTATCTTAATCATTTCATTTTTCAATTCAATTTTCATTAGTCAAATCGGTTTAGCCACAGAAATCTAAATAATAAGACAATTGTCTAATCTAAATAATAAGACAATTGTCTTATTATTTAGATTTCTGTGGGTTTAGCTGTTTTGTCGTGAAAAAGCAACAAACAATTAAACATCCATCCAATTTTCGTCTATGAAATATTAGTAACATACACATCTAATTTATCTAAGCTGCCGTCGATAGTTTGTCATGGATTTCCTTTAAAATATTTAATACATCAAGATTGTGATGGTGATGCTTAAACAAGTGAAAGTTTCTAAGAAAATATATATTTTTCTTTTTTCTTTGCATATATAAAACTAAGTATACAAAAGAGTTTTATACACAGTATTATAAGCTGATTTGTGTATAATATTCTTTTAGATCATATTCAACAATGAAACTTTTAATCGACGTCAAAAAGATTCTAGAATGAAGGTTAAGTTCTTTTCTTTTCATCTTCACATAGAATATAAAGAAGTATTGATTTTTGTTGTATAGAAGATGAGGCAAACAGACAGTCAGTTGCCATTCGTAGATACGCTGTAGCGAGTTCCGGTGTACTAGAGGTCTTACAAACGCGTTGCCAGCTATATGAGTAGGTTTTTGAAGGTCTATAAATCGTAGTGGATAAAAAATATCGCTGCTAATTTTACATAGTTGACGTGCGAGGCAGGATTTTGACTACTTTTTTTATACCTACCGAAATACGTTAACAACAATAACCTCACTATGAAGCCGAAACATGTTTCATTTAAGTAAAGGCTTTGAACGTTGAAGTGGCCACATATGGGGTCAGAGGGGTCTTAGGGTGGCGGTCTAGTTGACTACTATGGGTGACTGTGGTGAAGTTGGTTGCTGAACTCTACCTTACTCTTCATTTTACTCTTTCTGGGGATGGGGAAAATTGATGATGTTACGAATGCTATATAAAAGGATTTTGTATCTAATTTAGTTGCTCTAAATGCTAGTTTTATCATGATGTAACGTTAGCAAAAGTTTAGTTGATAAGTACGCGACACCGCGAGATACAGAGTTGTTGTTCTACGATAGTGGATCTTAAGATATTAAGATGTTATATTTTCAGTTTAAGTACCGTACAAGTCTGGTATATCATGTGTAAAAAATCATTTTAAGCTAAACATAATATTATTATTAGAACTCTAGTCTCCACATCAATTCCAAAGAAGCCTTTTTTGGATGATTTGTGAAACAAACTAATTATATTATTATCTTATACCTACTTTAATCTTATATCTAAAAACTACGTATCTATGTATTTTTAAAATCTGCAGCGCGCTTATTGCGAGAAGAGTCGTTAAGAACCACGTCCGTTCGCATTAAGAGTGACAATGTGAGTGAAGTAAGCGCTTTTTTTTTTCGAAGGGATCTATGCTAATGGCCCGAAGGCCCTAATGCTTCATCGGATTAGTGTGAGCCCATTCGGCTCACTTTTGATTTATAAAGTGGGGGGTTCCCCCCCCCCCCCTACCGTGCAATCTGCGACCACACGGCCTCCTGGCGTCGCATGTGTGAAGTCGGCGCGTGAGCGCCCTCGCCTTTTTAAATTTTATAGATGCAGCGGATGGCCGTTTCGCGCGTTAAACAAAAATCAACCGTATAGCCGTACCCATACTGGCGCGGCGAGATTTGAAAGTTTTATTTCATCTATATCTTGTGTGTTTATAAACCGATTTCTATAATATTTTTTTTATAAAATAGATATTAAAGTGTACTTTTTGAATATGGGAGTTTGATAAAGATATATTTATGTGAAATACAATATATTTATGCATTTAATACAATTTGAAGAAATGCTTACGATTAAACACATTATTGTGGCTAATTTATAAAAGATAGATATATACTATCGAGGACTTTTTTGTAGATCTTTTAAAGACCATCATCTTTGTAATATATACTTTTGGTGTATGATCAACGTATGCGAGGATAACAGCTCGAAAGCGCATTTTCATCCGACTTGCTTCAAATTTATCGTCACTGCTCAGCTCCTATGTGTTTTAGCGTTATGTTATATAGCCTATAACCTGCCCAGGAGTATGGACTACAATCGTACCAAGTTTGGTTAAAATCCCTTCAGTAGTTTTTGACCCATGCGTGCATATACAGACAGACAGACAGACAAAAAAATTACTGATTGCATTTTTGGCATCAGTATCGATCACCATTCATCCTCCAATATTAATTTTGAATATATATTCAATGTACAGAATTGACCTCTCTACAGTTTTATTATAAGTATAGATATAGATATAGATTCTATAAAATCGAAGCGAATCCTGTTTTACAATCGCCATTTGTAGTCGTCAAAAAGGTATTTGAGAATAATATGGAAGTAACTTTTTAAATAAATAGAAGTTTTCAACTCGATACTGTTGAAAATAATTTAATTATGGCGTAAAAAATCTTGTGAACTTTAAACTTAAAAAATTAACAAACAGTTATTAAAATCTTTGATACGATTTTGTTCTAAGAATTGGAGGCATTTATATTATGCTACATTATTCATTCCTTTATTCTTTACACTAGTGCACCCTTGATGGAAGAGTACCTACACCAGATCTGACATTTTGATCCTCTGAATATTTGATCGCGAATTTCCTTACTCCCTTAGGTAAATTCATTTAAGAAGGCTGACGTTTACACTTGATTAGTGCCTATTGTTACTAAAATAACAAGATATATCAGATATATAGATATATGGAATATGATATACAGAATATCATATTCCTTGTCAGTAACATTCTCGCTGTTGATGACACATAACTCCTAAACTCCAGGCATATCAGCCTTTATACGAACTTTAACAAGATACGTGGCAAATACAACGAACGTATCTTAGTTGGACGGTACCGTCTATTTTGGGTATACATTTAGGCCTCATACGCAATAGGCGGTAACCGAAACGCGGCAAGCCGTCTCCGAGTGACCATAGCATGCATTTGGGGATGCGGCCAACCAGATGGCAAGCAGCCGCAAGCACATTGAAACATTTTTGACGTGACAACGTCTTATAATTCGATGGAGCCGGCTGCACGAACGAAAAAACATGACACATGCGGCGTTACCTCGCTCTGAGGCGTTCCATTTTCTTATGACGTTGTCAAAATCAAAAATCAAAATCAATTTTTTTTATTCAAAATAGTACTAATACAGTATCTTTTTGAACGTCAATTGAATCTACCACCGGTTCCAAGGTAAGCCCACTGAGAAGAACCGGCGAAACAAACTCAGTGGAACTAATCTTTTCAAATAATATATATTAATAACAATTTTAACATCTTATCTTGAAATGCCCGGGAGGAACGCCTTATTCCCAGGGTGTGGTATCTTCCATGAAATCTTTTACTTTATAATATGCTTTACCACACAAACGTTCTTTAACAACTTTTTTGAATTTTTTTATGGAGAGCTTTTGAACGTTTTCTGGGATCCTATTGTAAAAGCGTATACAGTTGCCTTTAAAAGAATTGCTTACTTTCGAAAGTCTAATCATTGGTGCATGTAACCTGTGTCTATTACGTGTATTCCTACTATGAATATCACTTTTCTTACAAAATTCATTTATGTTTTTACGGACATACAGTAAATTTTCTAAGATGTATTGAGAGGTGACAGTCAGAATTCCTATTTCTTTAAATTTTTCTCTCAAAGATGAATAGGGAGGCAACTTGTAAATTGCACGAATAGCCCGCTTCTGCAGCACAAAAATGTTGTTTATGTCGGCTGCATTTCCCCATAAAAGTATGCCATAAGACATAATGCTATGAAAGTAGCTAAAATATACTATTCGCGCTGTATCTACATCAGTAAACTGTCTTATTTTTCTCACTGCATATGCTGCTGAACTGAGTCTATTCGCCAATTTAGCTATGTCTAGATCTTAAGCTGCAGTGGGGTCCCCACTGCAGCTTAAGATCTAGAGTTATTCCTAGGAAAACTGTGGAGTCCACCAATTCCAAGTTTTCACTGTCTAAGAGTACATTTGTTTGCAGTTGCTTAACATTTGGCAAGGAAAATTTTATGCATTTAGTTTTTTTACTATTTAAATGCAAGTTATTAACGCTAAAACAATGTACCATTCTCAAAAGTGTCACGTTCAACTATTAGTTCGTGCAGCCGGCTCCATCCAATTATAAGACGTTATCACGTCAAAAATGTTTCAATGTGCTTGCGGCTGCTTAATCTTAACTTAACTTAATCAGGCCGAAAAGTCTAGCCCTTCCGAAAAAAAACGCAGCGGTTTGCTGTAGCCGAATTGCGGTTACCCGCCTTGTGTGTTTGAGCCCTTATAGACTGTAACTTAGATCTACAGCCGTATCAGACAAATGATATCAAATGAATTTCAATGATATCAAAACTAAAAAACATGGTAATATTCTTTATTATAATTGTGTTATAGATAAGATTAGATCAGGCTTACCGAATAAATTATACATAAAATAAAATACAGCCCAAACAATGTAAGATACGTGATTAAATGAAATGGAAACCTTATATAAGAATTAAGTAAAAACTATACTATTCAATTTCGAAACGAAGGAGAAATAAAAAATAGTCGTTGACATGAAGAAAACAAACCTCGCCCAATTAATTATGTTATGGCGTTCATTGACCTTTTTTAAACCCAAAAGACACCTACAAATCAGGTTTATGTATTCAGAGTAGCGAATATTGACATGGGTACTGTAGACGGGCAGGTAAAAGAAGCACTGCTGCTACACATTTCTAAAGGAAGACATGTTTTAGTTGTGTTTTGGAAAGATCCGTCCGTCTGTGTAATTACCGGCACCGAGACTCGTCTCTCGTTGGTTGTCGGGGCTCTGGCGCACCCGGACGTTCACGGGCGATGTTGACCACTTACCATCCGCTTTTGCCAATGTCTGCCTCATAACATAAAAAACGTACATACAAGGTTGATAAAAGCGAGAGGCATTATGAAAATGGTACATAGTATACGTGGTTTAATTTAATGCCTCTCGCTTTTATCAACCTTGTATAGCATAGCAACTAACAGGAACAGAGCATTTGTTCAAACATCATATCATTAAATATACTATTATTGATTCACTACGGGCACGATCAAACAGAACACATTACGGTATTTTTCCACGGTTGACATCAACGGTAACGAGAAACTAGCACTACAGAAATACGTGCAAATTTATATTTAAGTTTTTATAACTTAGCGCAACGTGCGTCGTATAACACGCCTTTATGCGTTATTTGTTAATGATGTATTCTGATTATCACTTGGTGCCTAAAATATGTACAAATCATAATCCGGTTGGCCGTATAAGTGATAATACTAGATTAGTGATATCATCATCAATATCAATCGGAAATCAATCGAAAGTAAACGTCATCACGAGTCAAAGACACAATACAAAATGTCGTTTCGGTCTTAAAAAGGTTCTCAATTCGTCGGATTCTTTATCTAAAAAGAAGTCTATTCGTCTAATAGACGGTTCTCAGTGGACACAGCTTTAGATGAACCACTCATTAAGCGCCGACTTCTCGTTCTCGTCGACGTCGGTAATGAACACTTATTTGTAACGGAGTACTCTATAATTACTATTATTTACATTGTCACTTGAAACTTTAGAAACTAATGTACGTAAAATACTTTGTTTATTCTAATACTTTAACAAAGTATTGTAAAGATAATAATAATATATAGGGATGATTTTATACCACGTCGTTCTGATCCCGTGGTAAGTACTAAATTCTCGAAGAACTTGTGTTACGGGTACAGACAACGGAAATATATTTAATAATTTTATACGATACATATATTTAAGATTTTTATTATATAATACACATACATATCCATGGATGTGTATTAAATATGTCACCTGGGTCATGACCCAGGAACACAAAAAACTTTTTAATCCCTGACGGGATACGAACCCGTTGCCTCCGGCTTGAGCGCCAACGCGCTAACCATTGAGTCACAGAAGTCGTCATTCATGCATGCACATGCTTCGTTACTTATCTAATTCTCTTTTCTCCAGCCTTGTCTGATAGGCCTCCCTCAAAGAACGCCAAGACGAACGATCCCTCGCTACTCGCATCCAACACGGATTTTTCCCATACTCCATTTTATTAAGTCTCCTATCATTTAATGTTAACTCACACATATTCTTAACATAGTATATAGGCATAACATGCCAAGTTAAACGGGTGCCTGAAAATATTTTTAACATTGGTGAAACTTTTAAACTTTTCATAATCCATACTAATATGTACTATAAATCTAAACTCCTAAAATCTTTTTCTCCTAAGTCACTCTCCTTGTATGCTATCAAAATTATTATTAGTACTAGCTGTTGCCCACAGCTTTACCCCCGTTAACTTAGATTTACAACCATGTGCGGATTTATGATGATTATTTTTATAGCCTAAGTTACTCCTTATAACATCAGCTATCTGTCAGTGAAAGTCCTGTCAAAATCGGCCCAGCCGTTTCAAAGATTAGCAGGAACAAACAGACAGATAGACAGGCAGACAAAAATGGTAAAAATGCTATTTTGGTATATGTACCATGTACATCCATATGCATTTAGTATAAAGTGGTTATTTTGCTATTACAAACAGACACTCCATTTATACTTATCTGTATAGATTAGTGATAGTTAGTATTAAAATTACTCATGAAATAGAATACCGGTGGGAGGGATGCGCTGTGCCGCGCTTCCGTTTGCAAGACGTGTGTCCGATGTGTTTCGGACAGAAGGACAGGATAAGCATAGTAGTGGCGTCTAGACTTACCATCTTACGTTTCAGGATAGGCAACACGTTTGCCTGGACTAGTTTAGGGTTTACTTGTTAATGGCGACACTGACATCTTATCATCATATCAGCCCGATCAATCTTTATATAATTTCTTGTGTGCGTGTGTATGTCACTGAACTCCTCCTAGACGGCTGGACCGATTTTGTTGAATTTTTTGTGTGAGTTCAAGGGGATTCGAGGATGGTTCAGATTCACAAAAAAATATTTTGTACACGACAACGTCTGTCGGTGCCACTAGTATTATATAAATTTCTTTAATTATATTATATAATCTATATATACAATTCTTCTGTGTGTTTGTCACGTAACTCCTCCAAAGCGGCTGGACGGATTTTGAAAATTATTCTTGGATTCGAGAATGGTTTAGATTTACATAAATGTACAGGACAACGTCTGTCACCGACAGACGTTGTCAGTGGCACTGGCCACTAGTATGTTATATATTTTCTCATTGTAGCATATCTTTTCATTATTTTGTAGTTTAAATGGCAGTTGCACATGGTTTCATACACGTGATTCGTAAACGTAGATTCTATTAGAGATTTAATATTAGGGATTTTTTTGAGGTTATGTTTTTCTCGTGGGACGCTAATAATGGGAACTGACTTAACTAATTTCAAATTAGGAATATTATAATACGTTATGTAAATCCAAAATTAATTTTGAAACAACTAGCTTTGATCTTTCCGCTTTGAAATTCCAGTCTTCTATTTCAGGCGAGGTCCGAACTACAATCCTGTCATGCAACTGTCGTTCCAATTTCAAAATCCGATATCCGATTTCAGAATGCAGTACATTTTGACAGTCCTTTTGGCATAATGCGTCCGATTCAAAAAACCATATTCAATTTTAGGTTCCAAGTGCGCGTTAAATATAATATTTAATGCTTGCACTCATGACTATTTGTTGAATTAAATTTGTTTAATGGTTGAAAAATTAAATTATTACATTTTAGAATTAAAACAGTTGTTTAATATGTATATATTAGATATTTCTAAGTAAAAATATGTATTTGGACAGGTCATACAGGCAAATATATTATTTTTATGTCATAAGAGGGCAACCGAGCAGTAATTATGTGTAGTGCAGTGTCTCACAAATAAAGTTATTATTATTATTATAAAATCCGTTAAAGTTTTCTTTATTAATAATTAGTGAAATTCACGTAAATATTAGAAAAGAAATGACAATATCATCAGTTTCCAATGACATATGTATGTATAACTTTATGTAAACCTTGTTACCGATGAAATTCGATAGGATATTCTTTCCAGGGTAATTGCTAATGGCATCTGTATTAGTAAGATGTGAATAAAATTGCAACACTTGATACTTGCTATTTACGGAACGTCGCTTATCGACATGGCTCTTTGTATAGCCTGAAGCGTGCTAGAAATGTCGCTACAATTTAATTAAACGTTTTAACTAAAGAGAAGATAATATTCTAATGTGTACTTGGTATTTACATTACATGCATTTATAAATGCTTTTATATTAAGTCATAAATTATCTAAATAAGAATGATAGCTTCCAAACTTTTACGTCTTGAGCCTTCTCCGGTGTGTCGATGCCTCAACTATAAATCTAATTAACACTAACCCCTAATTGGCCAATCGGATAATTAATGCTAATTGATCTATCTGAGACAGCTTCAATTGGACACGAAGCGTCGCGGAGACCTTCAACAAAATGGCGGCGGCACCTTTTTCACACTAACTTGTTTTAGGCACTTAATTGTCCACGATAGTCAATACACAATATTTATATTTGTCCATTATACTCAAATTAATCAATCTACGTGACTATGCCCCAAGCAGGCGAAACAAAAGAGTCACGTAACAAATAGCGCTCGCCACGTCAATAACGGCCGCAAAAAGAACACGACGTAACAGATAGACTTCTCGCGGTGCACATGTGCAGTGGCGCCGGCGCCGGCCGCGCCGTATGCCCCACAGATAGGGGTGCGAGCGAAAAGTCGATAAGACTGTAGTGTGGTGCAGCTCGATAAATTTTGTTCGTAACAACTACTGTCAAAACATGTGATGCAGTTGTAATTCTAATCAAGATTTACGAACCGTGACTTCGTCTGCACAGGATAAGATTTTAGATTTTTTTCTCTCATGAAAATCCTATGTTACTTCTTACACCTTCAAGAATATGTGTACAAAGTTTCATGATGATTGGTTAAGCAGTTTTCTCGTGTAAGCGTAACAAACAAACTTACTTTCACATTTATAATATTAGTATGATATATTGCGCTCCGCCTACCTATTAAATAATTGTAAAAATGAGGGCAGGACGGCGTCACACCCAACTATGCCTATAAAATTGAGGTACAGCTAGTCCGAGGGGCCGAATTGTATCTGCGAGCTCGAGGAGGACGGAAGTCTGGCCGAATGGCTATCGGTCATGTTAAGTTTGTTAATTAATGTCGGTAAAGCCATTCTCTTTTAATTATGTAGCTGTCTGTTGTAGTATTTGTGATGTGTGTGGTTTAGGTATGTGAATGAATGCAGGAGCAGTGTGGGTAAGGAGGGAGGTGCTTTATGCATGCACATGCGTGTGCCCACACATTTACATCTAAATGTTATCAGCGAACCCTGAGATTGTTATTCTTTTACTAATACGAATAAATTGTTGTTATTTTTAAACGTATTTCCCTTCTGGTTTCTTATATCAGAAGTGGGATCCTAGTATATGGAACATGCCTTGTGTGGTTTGGTGTGCTCGGACATGTGGTCCTGGAGCTGTGATACACGCAGGGTCATGCCAAGAGTTTGGCCTCTGACGAGTCGTGGTGATGAGACATGTTTGTGTGAAACATATGTGTTTTTGTAATGGTTTGGGTTGGAACATGCTTATATGCGAACCTTTCACACACGCAAAGTTATGTCTCACGTAAGTCCGCGTAGATCTCTAGCGAGTCGTGAGGTGGCACTCCCCCGACGGGAACTGCCCCGGGTGATCGGTACAGATATTTGTTTGTTCTTCACCCTGTGTTTATTTCAATGTACCTATTTTGGAGTGTGATGTGAATCTATATGGGGTGAACACGTGGGAAGTCTTATCTTGCAGTTGGGATAGCCTCTGTCTCGGATGTCCTCGTACTCAGATATACTATACAGCTGACAGATACACTTCAAGAGAGGTAGGGTTGCATATTATTGGATGCTGTCTTGGAGTGCGCTCAGACATGCGATCCTAGTATATGGAACATGCCTTGTGTGGTTTGGTGTGCTCGGACATGTGGTCCTGGAGCTGTGATACACGCAGGGTCATGCCAAGAGTTTGGCCTCTGACGAGTCGTGGTGATGAGAAATGTTTGTGAGAAACATGTGTGTTTTTGTGATTGTTTGGGTTGGAACATTCTTGAACCTTTCACACATGCACGCGGACTTACGTGAGACATTCACGTAAGTCCGCGTAGACCTCTAGCGAGTCGTGAGGTGGCACTCCCCCGACGGGAACTGCCCCGGGTGATCGGTACGGATATTTGTTTGTTCTTTACCCTGTGTTTAGGCAGCTAGATGAGCTAGCAAGTGTCAGTCATGTAATCCGATATGGAAACATGAAGTGTTTCCAGTTTGTTATCTTTAGAACATAGTTTGGTGCTGTTATTTATGTTACAGAATCAGACAGTAATAACGAGGAGTCTCCTACTCCAAGTGGAGCCTTCCCCTGCGGCCGCTGGCTGGCGTGGTGGGCGTTATGTCGGTGCTGAGGTCTCTTGTGGGAGACATCGCATTAAGTGGCCTGGTGCGACGCGGCCCTGTGGAGTGTGCATGCCGCTGTTGGCACTGCTGGTGCTGCTGGCACTGCTGGCGCATGGCGCTGCTGGCACTGCTGGCGCATGACGCTGCTGGTGCTGTTGGCACTGCTGGCGCTAGACACTGCTGGTGCTGTTGGCACTGCTGGCGCATGGCACTGCTGGTGCTGCTGGTACTGCTGGCACTGCTGGTGTATGGTGCTGCTGCCGCCGTTGGTGCTGCTGGTGTTGCTGGTGCTGTTAGCACTCCTGGCACTGCTGGTGCTGCTGGTACTGCTGGCACTGCTGGTGCATGGTGCTGCTGCCGCCGTTGGTGCTGCTGGTGTTGCTGGTGCTGTTAGCACTCCTGGTACTGCTGGCGCATGGCACTGCTGGCGCATGGCACTGCTGGCGCATGGCACTGCTGGTGCATGACTCTGCTGGTGCTGTTGGCACTGCTGGCGCATGATGCCGCTGGTGCTGCTGCCGCTGTTGGTGCTGCTGCCGCTGTTGGTGCTGCTGGCGCATGGCGCTGCTGGCACTGCTAGCGCATGGCGCTGCTGATGCTGCTGCTGCTGATGGCGCCGCTGGTGCTGTTGGTGCTGTTGGTGCAGTAAGCGCTGCTGGCGCTATTGGCGCTGCTGCTGCCTCTGCTTCTACTGGACAGTCGCAGTGTAATGGCGACAACAGCAACCGCCAGTGGTTGTTTTTTTTTTACTGTTTAAGAAAGACTAGGACCAGGGGATGGGGCCTGGTATCGCCTCATCACCAAATTTTTGTTTATTTAAAACTTTTGGTTATTTATTTGAATACCAACAAGAGTGGTTATCGCCTTCAGGCGTATCTAAAAACGTTTTAAATAATTTCTCAAATGATCTTGGTAATCTAAGATTTTGTGTAAAAGAGTACCAATTCCGTATCTTTTGCCTTGTTTGTTTCTATTTTAGACATCTGGCTCATAATAATTGGATTGCCCCAAATTAAGACCTTATAAGCACATGCTTACATTGGTTTTATGTTTACAGATATTTGTGTCTATGGTTTTCCAAGCGACGAAGGCGTTAGCGGAGCAACTGAATCCATCTAGAGCTTTTCTTGGGATCAACCGACGCAGAGAAGCTCCTTTCAACACTGGATCCAGAATCT
The DNA here is from genome assembly GCA_963853865.1 of Helleia helle. NCBI lineage: Eukaryota > Metazoa > Arthropoda > Insecta > Lepidoptera > Lycaenidae > Helleia > Helleia helle. Next base: position 18,927,622 of record OY971420.1, read on the forward strand.
GACTATGGTTTAGGTATGTGAATGAATGCAGGAGCAGTGTAGGTAAGGAGGGAGGTGCTTTATGCATGCACATGCGTGCACATACACATTTACATGTAAATGTTATCAGCGAACCCTGAGATTGTTATTCTTTTACTAATACGAATAAATTGTTGTTATTTTTAAACGTATTTCCCTTCTGGTTTTTTATATAATAATAAATATTATTTAATTGTGAGAAATTGAGAAAAGGTGGTAAGTGATAAGAATTTCGAGAATGAGATAGGATTAAGACCCTGGCAAGATTAATTATTATTTGTGCATTAGCCTTTTTTATATGTGATAATCAGGCAACCGAGTAGTCGGAGCCTTATGGTGACTACCGTTACGATTAGTTAGGGTTAGCATGCAAACAAACTAAGGTAAAATGTTAGCGTCATAAATGATATAATGGAGGGTTTTTTTTACCTTGTCACGGGTTTCCCTGTTCTACTAAAATGAGTGATAAATGAGAAGCAGAGTACCATGCAATTAAATTAATTTATTTCAATTTACTCGCCCCGGTGATGTGATTAAAATTGATACAGGGCGGGGTTGAGCACTTAATCCACACAAGTTCCTATACCTCGTCGGTTCAGGTACTCTCCTGTGTCACGTCGTATGTTGGTGATCCCGGGAGTCGCGTTCTGGAATCCGCTGACGACCGAAGACGGGAACCCGGCGGAGAATATTTTTGTGGTTGTGGTGAAGGTGTGAAGAAAGCCGGCCGAAACGGCAACCCGAGCGGTGAAGCCAAGCGTTGATTCCAAGCATTGAATCCAAGCATTGAACCCTGGAACGCGCCATCAAAATACAATAGACAAACGGTCCAGTACATTTTGCGAACATCCACGGGCACTGCGTTATAAAGAAAAGTACCTAAATTGTAGTAGTAGTGCCGTGGAATTATGAAAATCAGAAACGGAGATTACCATTTTGATAAATAAGTTAATTTATAATGAAATTTACGTTATTTAGAAATTATTAAAAAACTGAGGGTAGAATAATAATTAAAAGATGATGAAATCCATGACCATCCAAAATCAATTTAAATGTGATTTATATTATCATTAACAATTACTGTAGAATACAAACATTATTACATATATATTATTTACACTAATAACTACTTTAATTGCTTGCGACATTAAAAATACCACTTACCCTGTTTGGGGCGATTAACACTTTTATTATTTAATATTTAGTTCGAGGAACGCCTAGCGACGACAAATATTAATATTATATTTTACGGTTACGGGTTAAATTAAATTATTCTTCTCCGTATTAGAGACCATAAGTAGCAATAATTAATGAGCCGTGCGTTCCCGCAAACTAGATCGAGGAAAAATGAATCACGTGGCGACCGGTACCGCAGTTTTAACTTGTCCTAAACAAAAGATCTACTTGGAGCGCTAAAATGTTTCATCGCGCGAGTACTAAAATGCCGCTTGATGAATTCCTGTTGCATTATAGGAACTGTTTATAGTTTCATTAATGTAAATAGCCAATTTTAATCATTAATATTATTATGTTTTGTATTTGTGTTGTGTAAAATGAGTTATAATTAAATTGTGTTTTATATTTAAACGTAGATTTTAATGTAAGATTTAACTTTGTAGTGATTTTAATTAGTTTTAGGTATTGTAAATATTAAATTTAAGTGTATTTTAGAATAGTTATATGAATTATGTACGTATAACGTTACAACCTGGCCCAGGGGATTCGTCCGTATGTTGTCTATACTGAGACTATACGTTGCCCGTCTTACAGTAGATGTTCATACAAATATTGGCTCATAATTCAGATGTTTTGCGGAATCGTTTCTTGTCTTTTACTTTGTTTTATGTTGTTCACTTTTATGTCGCGGAGCTCGATATTTGAACATCATCTACGAATATCTTGTTCTTGAGAAAATAATTATGTTACTTTAAAATGTTGTATAAAAACATTATATTTTATGATCTGGAAATATTTCCTCCCCTACACGAGATTTCTCGGAATAATTGCCAATTATCAATCTAGAAATGCTCGTGTTAATTAATGACAGGAAACAAAATATTAATAAAATGAAAATATTGGATAAAGTAAAATTCGCTCGGAAACTCGATACATATGTATTCTCGTTCTACGTAAAAGTCTTTTCAATTAATTTAACTCCGGTCACGCACAGAATAATATTAATTTGCATTGTTTGTAATATACGTATTTTGTACAGCGCCATTCGTTTTTAAATAATTTTATTATAACGTTTAATATGCAAAACTAATAGAAAACGGACAAACTAACAATTAGTCGTAAGTCCACTATAACATGGTACATACATGAAAAGAATTTAATGAGTTATACTAAAAATCAATTAATATTACTATATATATATATATCTACTTTAAACTTCAAGACAAAAGTCCTTAGCTAAAATAACAGTCCATAAGTTTAAAAGAAGTTGAAGTAAAAAATTATGTACTATAGTCGTAGTTATATCGTCTAAACTCTAAAGAATAAGGATCGTTGAACTGACCGAGCCGGCCTCAAACGCCGTAGAATTGATGGCCGGTGGACCAATAAGTTTCTGAAGTGGTGGCCGCGTTAGGGATAAAAGTGAGTCGCCCTGCCTTCAATTAGGTATTGAAAGATCAGTCAATCGTGAATTGCGTGAATCTAGAGCCGAAAAACATGTTACCACTGTTGAACTGTTTAAACATATACATCAAATATAGTATTAAGAGTATAGTATATAATATAATTCTTTATATTTGGATGTAGATCCAATTACAGGAAAACACAGCTTCTTTATTTATAGTTTAAATATTTAAAGGGAGAGAAAATAAAGAAAATAATTTAAAAGAAATGCGAAAGTTTTTTATATTAAGTTATGACATTTTTTCATTATCCACCGAAACCACTGTAAAATATGTTATTCTTTGTTTTTTGGTAAAAAAATTGGTCAGTTATATAACCATTGATGTCATACAAGTAGGTACATAATACATCTAATCTACATACTTGAGTTATTCTATCACGTGGGTACACAGTCGTCACAAAGGTGAGAGACGCACGTTTCTGTAACATATTCCAGTCCGGGAGACATAAACCAAACACTACTTACAGGGAGGGACTTAATGTATACCAATAAATAAATAAATAAATACTTTTTTTAATTTTTATTTATAAAATAATAATATTATGAAGAAGTGGTGAATTTCGTCCATAAACAAAAACGAGTATCATTATTGTACTGAAACTATGTGACTATAAAATTTCATTCTTACCGAGTTTACAGTAAAACTGTTAGGCAGAATAAGGGGGACGGTATTAATTTGAAAACGGACGTGGAAAGCCCTCCAAGCAATAATAGCGTAAGCATGAATTTTTTTAGAAAATTTATAAAACTTACAAAGTTTAACATTATATTGAATGTCCTATACAATGTTAGAATGAACTTAGGTAAAATCATCTTTAACCACCATATTATAACTTCACAATGAAGTCCTTTATTTTAAGGGTTACTCCCTTTTTACATAAATATCGGATGAAGCTTTCGATAAAGTTTAGTGTATACTAATAGATCCAATAGAAATAATGTAATTTGTGATGTTCTGATGAAAAACACATCTAGACATAATAGATTTTTTATAATTTTTTCTCACGTATGGATTTATCTAAAGTTTAACTTAGACATAGTTTATTCTTAAAAAATATTTTCCAAAGCGGCATCATTATATCTATTATTTAGTTTGTGTTTAGGAAATAAATAAAATCTAAAGTGACAGATGGTTCAGTGATATGTCACTCAAAGCTGACATATTATAATTTATCTGGTTTGGTTCGCTACCGTACGTGTAGTACCCGTAATACAAGCTTTTACGAACATACCACTAGGTTATTGCGATATAGTAGTTGGTTAATATTTATTATACGCACTTTACCTACAAATTACAATTTACGAAGCTTAAATTCGGCCCTGGATTCATCTGACTCAGTGACTTTTCAACTCGACAGACTCGAAAAATACTGCCGTCAGAGAGAGATAACATGAATTCGATCTTTACGAATTTTCCATTGTTTTGTTAATATTACTAATTGATACTGGAGGTGTCGACTTGGTTGAATTCACGATAACTTTGCTTTTACTAACATATCACCCTGTGATCTGCTTCTAAAGTCGAGTAATATAGTAGTTATGAAGGGCAAAAAAAAAGATGGTATGAAGTGCACAACAGTCGACAATTTGCATACTAAAAGTATTGCGATGTACATAATATTAGGTATGTACCTCGACCGTAGACGGTGAAACGTGTTTATATAAGTTTATGCAGCTTTGAGTGACTTTTTTATGTTAGTTGGTTATGTAACTGGCAGACGTGCCATATGACTGTGAATGGTCGACGTCGCCCATGAACATAACCCAGTCAATCAAAAATCAAATCAAAATCAATTTTTTTTATTCAAAATAGTACTAATACAGTATCTTTTTGAACGTCAATTGAATCTACCACCGGTTCCAAGGTAAGCCCACTGAGAAGAACCGGCGAAACAAACTCAGTGGAACTAATCTTTTCAAATAATATATATTATATAACAATTTTAACATCTCATCCTGAAATGCCCGGGAGGGACGCCTTATACCCAGGGTGTGGTATCTTCCATGAAATCTTTAACTTTATAATATCCTTTACCACACAAACGATCTTTAACAACTTTTTTGAATTTTTTTATATGAAATACAGCAAAGCTCTTTGCTTTGTTTCGGTTTGTGGGAGAAACAAGCAATATGCAGTGATTGATACCTATGCAGCCGGGAGCGCGACACAGCGCATACCTTCCACCAGTTTATATTCCATTTTATCCATCCGGTCGCCCTTCATATATATTTATTATTATACTCCATTTATTATCCTATTTATTTAATTTTATTTATTTTCTTTACAAACATAGGTCTAATAATCTCAATTAATATATGCATTAAAACCACTGAGGTTTACAATAATTATGCATATTATAAGTGACAATCTTACATCAATAAATTAGTTATGTTATTAATTAGGTTAGTTATGTATATATAATATAAAAATTAAATGTGTATATATCCTTACTAATATTAAAAATGTGAAAGCGTGGATGTTTGTTACGCTTTCACGAAAAAACTACTCTACTAATCATTTATTATAAAAAAAACTAAAATCTTATCCTGCGCAGACGAAGTCGCATGTATCAGCTAGTGTGTATATAATATACAAATGACATTTAACATTTTAAACAATATTTTTTCTTGTATGCGATAGTCATCTATTGTTTAAATATTAAAGTTATCAAAGTCTACAATCTACATAAACAGAGTAGGTATTATATTATTTTTATATTTTATAAGGACCTTTCCACACTGGGGATAAGGCCTTATTTTGCTTATGGTGGCAACGGACATACATGGTGTATGTCTCTTGCCACCGTAAGCAAAACCACCAGCATTGTATATAATAAGGCTTTGATCGAGTATCATAATAATTTTTAGATTTTTCTTTAGACATTTGAATATTTTATAGAGCCTTTTGACGGCTGTAATAAAGACGATGAATATAATCTGTATATGTGTTGTTATCGAGAACGTCTATGCTAGACGGTAGATAGGGCTTAAAGCCAAATAATAGTTCTAATGGGGAGTAGCCTGTGGTACTATGAACATTTGAATTGTAAGCTATCATAGCGCTTGGGATGTAAAGGTCCCAAGTGTTTTGATTTTCGCCTATATAAGATCTCAAATATTCTTTGAGGGTAGAGTGGCTCCTTTCTAGCGCGCCACATGTTTGGGGATGATATGGGGATGCGAAAATATGGTTAATACTAAATAATTTAGATAGTTGCTTAAAAAGATCAGAACAAAAGTTTGTGCCTTGGTCGGAGATGATCATTTTCGGTATCCCTAAGTGTGAAATATAATTAACGAATGTTCTAAATTATTGATCCATTTTGTTTTAATAATTTCGCGGGATAAAATATATTTGTCAATGTCTAAACTAGACTTTTTAATAAGGCTTATGGTTGCACCGGTATCTATTAAAAATCGTAAAGGATGCGTAGAGAATTCCGTTTTTAATTCGATGTGAGGCAATGATATTTTTGTAATAAATTAATTTATCTCATATATTGGAGTTTCAAGGTTAGATTTGATTTGGTTTTTAGTATCGGTGGAATTTTTAATACATTTTTTTGGGGATTGGACACATATTTGGGGCTGGCTACCCGTGTGGATGTCCGACGATTTTTGATTTTGGACTTTTATTTGGGGCTGGTTACCCGTGTAGCAGTCCGATGATTTTTGATTTTGGACTTTTATTTGGGGCTGGTTACCCGTGTAGCAGTCCGATGATTTTTGATTTTGGACTCTTATTTGGGGCTGGTTACCCGTGTAGCAGTCCGATGATTTTTGATTTTGGATTCTTATTTGGGGCTGGTTACCCGTGTAGCAGTCCGATGATTTTTGATTTTGGACTCTTATTTGGGGCTGGTTACCCGTGTAGCAGTCCGATGATTTTTGATTTTGGACTCTTATTTGGGGCTGGTTACCCGTGTAGCAGTCCGATGATTTTTGATTTTGGACTCTTATTTGGGGCTGGTTACCCGTGTAGCAGTCCGATGATTTTTGATTTTGGACTCTTATTTGGGGCTGGTTACCCGTGTAGCAGTCCGATGATTTTTGACTTTGGACTCTTATTTGGGGCTGGTTACCCGTGTAGCAGTCCGATGATTTTTGATTTTGGACTCTTATTTGGGGCTGGTTACCCGTGTAGCAGTCCGATGATTTTTGATTTTGGACTCTTATTTGGGGCTGGTTACCCATGTAGCAGTCCGATGATTTTTGATTTTGGACTCTTATTTGGGGCTGGTTACCCGTGTAGCAGTCCGATGATTTTTGATTTTGGACTCTTATTTGGAGCTGGTTACCCGTGTAGCAGTCCGATGATTTTTTATTTCGGCTTACCGATACCGAGGACGAATCATTTGATTTACGATTAGAATTAGAATATTTTAAAGTCGTAGATTTTTTTGAAAGTCTTAGTGTGCCTAAATTAGTGGGAAAACGGCGGCACTTTTTCGTAATCCGATCAGCTAGTTTAAATCATGGTCGCCGACATTTTCACATGGAATTTCATAAGGTGTCGGTGACAGCGGCGACGGTGGCTTGTATGTTATATGATGCGCGTTCATGGAATTATTATAGTTATCAGATTTATTATATGTATTACGCTTTTCATTATTATATTTCCTTCTACGACATTCTGATATGTCGTGGCCACCTATTTTGCAATACCTACAGAAAACGTGGGAACTAGATTGATTATTATTTAAATATGTTTTATTTTGAAACTTCGAGAAATCGAGTGATCGATGTGAGCGCCTCTGTATAATAACATAACATTCTGAGTCCGTATGTCCCATTCTCCCACAGGTTTTAAATTTAGATTGGATGGTTTTGTGTAATAGATTTTGTATTTTTCCTCTTCGATGGCAATATTGATTGCATCATTGAGATTTTTAGGATTCCTACATCTTACGTTATTACTTATTCTTGAATGAAGCCCTAGAGAAAAAGAGAATAACGCTAAATCCTCTGTCATAGCGATTCGACCAGAAATATCTTTCTTTAAAGATTCAGAGTTATATATTTCAGACTGTAAATCAGTAAGACAGCTTTCAATACGAAGTGCAAATTGTGAAACAAACTCATTTATTTGTTGCTTACAAGACTGTAGATCTAACAATAAATGATTATAATGTTTTGTCTGTTTTGCTTAAGAAAACATTTCAACTTGCTAAAATCTTCGAAAATGTTTCTGGAACAAGCAATTTGGGCTTTACCTTCTAAACGCGATAATATATACTTGTTTAATAACGTTTTTTGTGATGGCGATGCTAGATCTAAGGCGTTTTGGCAATTGGTAAGAAAAGCGGTTCGAATTTCACGGTCTCCTTTATAGGGACTAATAAAATTACATAATATTTTAATAGGAAATTGTTCGCTTAATGAAACTTCTGTCTTTTTGATTTCAGTCGACATTGTAAGATCAATTTAAGGTGCGCCTAGCTAAAAATGGTATGTAAGTATATATGTAATTTACTTTTTATTTATAAATGATAACTTCTCCACTTGAGGACTAAGGATTGGTAAGGAATTTGGTAGGTATATTGAAAGACAATTAACTCAAGTAGCTGAGATGTAGTAGTAACAAATAACAATATATTCTACTCACAGGGACAGGATCACTAGGAACTTGAGCGGCATTACAGCACGATGAATTAGCAGCAGGCAGCGGCGGCGCGTTTCCAGAAACGCGATTATTTCAGGAACCACGGGGACAGCGGCAGAATGGCGGCGGGAACGGCGACAGGGGCGGCGGCAGAAACGACGGCAGGACGGCGACAGAACGGCAGCAGGAGCAGCGGCTGTGCGTGATTTGCACAAGCGAAATGTGGGGTGCAGGATGTGTGTGAACTGGTCTGCAGGCTTACGAATAAGGCTGACTGTCGAGACCAGAGTATACACAAGAGTTTGACGAAGTGGATATAGAAATATTCAGATATTGTTCGTGATCACGATCACACTCCGGAGATGAATTGTTTCATAGTTATTATAATATATTTTTTCTTCACATGACACTTTTTATTCTTTGTCGCGAACCGTTATGGAATTCCAGTGGAACGGATACGGCTTATCAACACTGGAATCCCACTTCTGACACCACTATTACGGGGTGGTTCAGGATTGCGTTTTTTAAAAAAAACTATTTTATTGACACACGAGATATATTATAAAAGGAAACTTAAAATAGACCTACACCCGACGGAAGTCCAATTCAATCTGACTAAAAACTCGATAATTTATTATAACAGAAAAATAAAGGTTTCCTATTATTACATTAGCGATAATGCAATGGGAAACTCAGCGGTTTTACTATACATATAAACCCATATGACTTGCGATATAACAGTACCTTAACAGTCCTGAAGGGTACTTTATAACTAAAAGACCCGCAACGAATTTAATTAGGGGAATAAAGGCGGAATAGGCAAGTTTACAACCCTGTTATGAATCTACCGTTTTGGTACCAGTAATTCCAATTCCAGTACTTTGGTTATTTCATTTCAGAATATAAGCTATGTAACAATTTTTTTTGTTAACACGGGGAAACGCCTTTACGTGCCGTTAATGGTCCTGGGTGGGGTCCGATGGTGTGTGAGACTCGCGTACATATCTGTGCCGAATACCCACTAGAACCAGGCGAGTGGCACCAATGCCGCCTTTGGTGAGACGCCCCGGATCTGTTGAGCAACAGACCACCTCGATGGCTAGTTAATCCCCCAAGGGACCAACGCTACCTCCACAAAGGTGTTGTCCCGCACCAGAGAACAACCCCTCCCAACGTCCGTACAGTGCAATTGGGTGTGTTTCCCATCCCCGCTTCTTGCCCCTGCTACCCTATTGTCCCCTCTTATCAGGGGGTATTTGTACCCCTCTGAGCTGCTTTCTCGGTTCAATTGTCTTCGCCCAAGGTGCAGGGTTCTCCTTAGGCTACTACGCCCCACCACCACGACAGGGCTTGAACCATGGTGGGTTAGCTGTGTGACTATACAAGATAAGCATAGGCTCGAGAGATAACTGGAACATTAACATCGACCACCCAAAGACAACGATGGTCGGCTACACAGATGGATCCAGGAAGGAATCGACGAAGTTATCAGGGGCTGGCGTATATATTAGCCATCCAACTGAAATGAAAGCATCGTTTAATCTAGGCAGATTCTCCAGCGTATTCCAAGCGGAGATATTCGCAATACGAGAATGCGCCAACATGATCAAACAAAATATCACTAGCGCACAGAGGATTGAGAAGGCAGTCATATACAGTGACAGTCAAGCGGCATTGAAGGCCCTCAATAAGAGGGAGACTACCTCAGCACTGGTCAAAGAATGCAAAAACACCCTGCAAGATCTAGCAGACCAGACTGAGACAGTAGTTGCCTGGGTACCTGGACATGAGGGTAATGCGGGCAATGAAGAAGCAGACAGACTGGCGAGAGAAGGAGCCGATGAGACGTTCATAGGCCCTGAGCCGAGACTGCCAATAGCACACAGGATAACAAAAAATGTTATAACCCTGAGAATAAACAAAGAAACAAACCAGAGATGGAATGACACGAAGAGCTGTAGACAGTCGAAATTCTTCATCTCGACGCTTGACAGCAAGAAGACCAAAGAGTTGCTCAAACTCAATAGGGGCAACATTAGAACAGTTGTGGGAATATTGACGGGACACTGCCCACTCAACAGACACCTGTCAATAATGAAGCTAGCAGAGGACCCTCTGTGTCCTAAGTGCAAAGAGAAAGAAGAGACCAGTCTGCACTTCATAACGGAATGCCCAGTATATGCATACGCAAGATGGGAGCTGTTTGGAGCGGACGAGCTGAAGAAGGAAGATTTGGCAAATCTAACCATAAGGCAGCTAAGTAGTTTTTGTAGATCAACACGTAGGTTTGAGGGGGTGACACCAGAGGGGCAAATGATAACCCGTCCCCGCATCTAATCCCAGAGGCGAGCCCGGGGAATTGGGTGAAATGGTCCCGTTAATGAGGACTGATCACCCGTCTGGCCTTGCTGGCGTCCCCAACCCTTAAATAATAATAGCTGTGTGACTAAGCTCAGTATTAATTAGTCTTAATATTGTACATTGCCGTTGATCGCTGTCAAAATTGATAAATAATAACCCTGCTCCTAAATAATCTAAATATTGGGCTGTCAGAACCAAAAATATATTTTTAATCTGACAGGTATTTGCGCTTTGAAGCAAAGAAAAGAACTCGAGCTTTATTAATTTTTAATTTAGAAATTTGAAGAATTATATATATAATTCTTCTGTACGTGTGTATGTCACTGAACTCCTCCTAAGCGGCTGGACCGATCTTGATTTTTTTTTTTGTGTGTGTTCTAGTAAAATAAAAAAAGTAAAAACACAGAACTTATAAAAATAGTACTGGAAAAGCACTCTTCTTTAAGAGTAGCAAAACAGGCATCATTTACAAAAAAACATGGGTAACAAATATGACAGACGAAAACGGCATAAAGCACAATAGTAGAGAAAAAAAATCATCAATTTGTACAGATTTTTACCGCTCTTTGTATTCAGATCCCGCAAAAATTGACGTCAATTTGAACTACTCCCGTTCGGACACTATTTGGCCAATCACTGAAAGCGAGGTAGTTTCCGTCTTAAAAACTATGAAAAATAACAAAAGCCCTGGTGAGGATGGTGTTAGCACAGAGGTACTGAAGATTGGAAGACGTGTGCTTCTACCCCCACTTAACAGAATTGTTTAATGTCATTCTGAATTCTGGAAAAATCCTCAAAACTTTTGTCACTCAATTATTATATTACTTCATAAAAAGGGCAACAAATCAGACATTAACAACTATCGTCCTAGCAGTTTAATCTCACACATATATAAAAAATTTATAAAAATGTTCCAAAACCGCATATCAGGCCAGCTAGAAAGACACCAACCTCCTGAACAAGAAGGATTCCGACCAGCATTCTCAACCGTTGACCATCTCCATGCACTAAACCAAATAATAGAAAAACATTAAGAATATCACAAACCATTATATCTGGCTTTTGTCGAGTATTCAAAGGCATTTGATAGTCTGACACATTCATCCATATTTTCAGCGCTTCGATCCCAGGATATTAATGAAACATACATTAACATTTTAGAATCCATCTACTCTAATAGCACCGCGTCTATAAAACTCCACACAACACAAAAACAGGGCGATCCTCTTTGCGCTAAACTTTTTACGGCTACTTTAGAAGAAATATTCAAGAAACTGGCGGTTTCGTGGTCATCGAAAGGCATCATTCAAAAACGTCTCACTAATTTAAGATTTGCCGATGACATTGTTATTTTCGCTCCTACAGCAGCTATACTCGAGTCCATGCTGCAACAACTAAGCACGGCAGGCCTGGAGGTTGGACTTCATATGAACATGACTAAGACCAAAATCATGACCAACAGCAGAAAACATAAGGTCGATGTTGATGGGCAGGCTATGCAATACGTAGACAAGTACATATATTTGGGGCAGATAGCATCCTTCGAAAACAGGCAAGAGAAGGAAATCGATCGTCGTATCGAGAATGCCTGGAAGAGCTTCTGGTACATGAAGCACTTTATGAAGGGAGATCTTCCCCTATCACTTAAACGCAAGCTCGTCGACATGTGCATCCTGCCCATCCTAACTTATGGTGCACAGACATGGTCTCTGACAGATAATCAGAAGTCCAAACTCCAGGTTTGTCAGCGAGCTATGGAGCGCAGTATTCTGGGAGTAAAACTAATCGATCACATTAGAAATACGGAACTGCGCTCCAGAACTGGCATTGCTGATGTGGGAGAAAAAACCGCCAGGCTGAAGTGGCATTGGCTGGCCATGTGTGTCGGATGAACACAGACCGATGGGCACGGATCGTCACGCACTGGGTGCCTCAGGACGGGCAAAGACGTCGAGACAGACCCCGAAAACGATGGCGTGACGCTCTGGATGCCTATAATAAGACCTGGTCGGAATTGGCACAGGACCGTGATAGGTGGAGCAAAGCAGGGGAGGCCTTTGCCCAGCAGTGGGATCGAATAGGCTATTAAAAAAAAGTGTGTTCTAGTGGATTCGAGACTGGTTTAGATTCACAAAAAAAATATATATATTTTGTACAGGCCAAAGTCTGTCGATGCCACTAGTATTAATATAGATAGTCACTGACCGAAATATAACAGTCGTCCTCGTCTAAACAATCCGTAATCCATATTCTTTATCCCCAAATTATTCATTATCGTATATACCGGTCACATAATACAATATTGTATTTCAACAATATCCCCTCACAAAGGGATTTTCGCTAATTGGAACTATTTGACTATTGTGTAGGAGGCCTCTATGTTCCGATAATTAATTAATACTGATTGTAATCTCACTGATAACTGTATTGTGTTATTTATGTTAGTTGGATAAGCAAACAGGCAAACGTGCCACCTGATAGTAAGTGGTCGACGTCGCCCATGAACTAGTTTACTTGAGACTAGTCCAGGCAACTCATTTACCCCACCAAGGTTCAGGCCTTGTCGTGGCGGTGGGGCTCAGTAGCCTAGGGTGAGCCCAGCACCTTGGGCGAAGCTAATTGAGCCGAGGAGGCTCTTTGTACCCCTCTTATAAGAAGAGGGGACTTGGGGGAAAACGTCAACTTACGTTTAATAAAGGGTTTTAACGTTAAAATCAGTACGTTATTCACTGCCGACGAGCTTATTATTTGCTTATTGCAATTTACAATAAAATGTCAACTTACGTTTTAAGCATAAAGTTAATATATCACAATAGAGCAACAACCACGAGCTGTCAAACGAAACCGAAATGGGATTACATTTATGTGTGTCAAATTATTTATGAGTGCGTGTAGTGATGTATATCATGTCGCTGCATCTAGCATGTAACAGGATTAAACCGGGTAATGTTATGTTATTTTTAGTACATATACCATACAAATAGGGTCATGTCACTCATGTCATTTACGGCGCACTTACGTCTAGCCTTTGTTTCTATTCAAAAGAGTATTGGTTCACAAGAACAATGCGTATTTTATTACAATGTTAGGTACTCTAAGAGTGACCTAACTTTGTTTATTTACCGATAAAGTTATATATAGAAGGCTTATTGGCTCTTACCTTTGTATAACTACGAGAAGTATGACAAACTTCATGGATAAGTAACCTATTGTTCTTACTGCTAAGAATTGTTGTAGTCTTGCTAAGGTATTATTATTATTTTTCATATTTATTAAAAGTATCGAAGCCGCATTGTACATTCATTTTATATGCCTAAGCAGTTAACAATTTACTTGTTACAATATATTGTCACATACATCACTGTCATTGTTCTTAGTTTATATAAGCCGTTTTGTGGTTAGGCTAACTTAGGCTTTCTAATTTCCTGCCAATTACATGTATACAATATACAACATAGACATATCAGATATGAGTGTTAGTAATTTCGTCGAAGGGGACTTGTCTCTGCCAAACTTCATCACCGCGGTGCCCGGCGACGACGAGTCCCGTGCGGCGATGGTCTCGATCTACGAGACTTTAGTGAGTCTAGAAGAAGGCTAACGAGTGGATTAGAGAGAAGGCCGCTGACGAGGCATCCCCCCGCGGGCGATAACAGGATCGTGTAGAAGACGCTACTTAATGCAGTCCCCCCTTACGATGTACATAGTAGTATGGCCTTTAGCCGGGGCCAGCCTGTCGCTGAGATGCTCCTGTTGCCTGCAGATCCGGGACTCCCAAAAAGCGACTGAAGGCGCTCGCAGTGGTTTTATTTTGGGAATACATAACCCAAGTGTGAGTCCCACAGAGGGTCAGGAACCACCTAGGTCAGAGGGTCAGAAACCATCTAGGTAGGTACCTGGGTGGTTCTCCAAGGCTACATGCATTAAGCATTTCCCTGCTCAGTATTAGTAATTGGTACACTGGCATCTTAGTACATCTTCCATCCATAATTTGGTATGAAAATAACACTAACATTTGAGACCAACACTTTATCGTTTTGATGTACATATCATAGCAGCGAGAGAACACGGGTCTCGTGTGATCGTAAATGACACTAAAGTCTCGTAGATCGAGACCATCGCCGCACGGGATTCGTCGTCGCCGGGCTCCGCGGTGATGAAGTTTGGCAGAGACAAGTCCCCTTCGACGAAATTACTAACACTTATATCTGATATGTTTATATACCTCATCTTGCAAACGTGTTAAAAAGTTCAGAACATAATATGCCTTACCTTTCTAACCATGCGGTATTAAAGAAAGAAAACGTGGAAATTAAGTATAGGGAAAGATTTTTGGGATTGGAATGGGAATTTTAAGCTGGTTACGCCACTGAAGCTTCAGTACTGATATGGAGGCCAGACCCGAACCGGCTACCGTCTTAGGAGCTGCTCCGTCTCACAAATCCCATCCTAACAATAAAGCTCGTTTTAATTATTGGATTTTGTGACGCGATCATCTCATTATGATAATGGGATGTGCGGATTAATTATTAATCAGATGAATATGTCACGAAAACAAATCGATTCACCACTGAGTGTCTGGTTTTAAGTATCAAAGTTGTTTCACCTCCTATGGGGCTTGTTCCTTGACCTACATTTCTTCTTCAATCACTTCACACGTAAGACTTCCTTTCAACACTTACGTAAGTCTATGTTAGCTTGAAGAGATTTAATTGAGTGGGCTTTAAACATATGTTAATGGAATGCTATTGGATTTACGAATCAAATATACAACTATTAGCAGCGCCACGCGGTTTCATCTGAGTACTTTCCATTTCCATGGAAGTAAAGGGATAAATTATAGTATATATTATGTTATTCTGATGTATATGCTATGTGATTATAGTTTTATTAAATTCCATTCAGTAGTTTTTGCGTGAAAGAGACAAAAACATATATCCATACAAATATACAAACTTTCGAGTTTATAATATTAGTAGGATCAACGTAACAAATCTCATATCTAGTGCACATTTATGAGGACTACGTTATAATTGAAAATAGTCATGCTTACCTTTAGTGTACAAGGGCGGCACTGAAAATTTCGG
The DNA here is from genome assembly GCA_963853865.1 of Helleia helle. Classification (NCBI taxonomy): domain Eukaryota; kingdom Metazoa; phylum Arthropoda; class Insecta; order Lepidoptera; family Lycaenidae; genus Helleia; species Helleia helle. The sequence goes on from OY971420.1 coordinate 18,943,331, forward strand.
GAATCAAGGAAGTGACACAGCATTACTATTTAAAAATGTATTTATTACTTTTCGAAGTATTCTCCGCGAAATTTGACACATTTTTCCATACGATGGAACCAATCATGGAAGCAACTATTCCATTCGGAAGTTGGGGTCTCCAAAATGGCCGTTTTGTAGGCGTCCACAGCTTCATCAGGCGATGAAAATCTCTGACCACGCAATATATTCTTTATTTTAGGGAATATATAGAAATAATTAGGGCTTAGGTCGGGGCTGTACGGTGGATGGTCTAATAATTTTATGTTTTCTTGCTCTAAAAACTCTTTTGTTCTGTGCGCGGTATGAGAACTCGCATTGTCGTGATGGAGAATGATGCGGCGGTTGCAATTCTCTTTACGGAGTTCAGAAACGACCTGTGGCAAACAAATGCTAGCATACCATTCTGTATTAACCGTTCTTTGTCCCTCAAGAGGAATAGTCGCAACATGGCCGGTTTTGGAGACAAACGTGGCCACCATTTTTTTGCAACACTCCGTGAACGAACAATTTTTGTTGGCTTTAACTCATTTTCGAACACCCAAACTCGTGACTGGGTTTTTGTTTCGGGTTCGTACGCATATATCCAGGATTCGTCACCTGATACAATGTTGTATACAGCATTTGAGGATCCTGCGTGAAATCTTTCGAGAGTTCTTGCGCACCAAGTAACGCGAGCCGCTTTTTGCTCTTCACAGAGCAAATGCGGTATCCATCAGTGAAACAACTTTTTTACACCTAATTGTTTATGCAAGATTATTTGTATTTGACTCATGCCAATGTCTAAAGTTGCCTGAATTTCGCGGTATGTCACATGTCGATCTTCCTCAATCAGCTTACGCACAGCATCAACGTTTTCTTGGGTGACTGCAGTTTTTGGACGACCTTGACGGGGATCATCACTGAGCTTGACACGTCCACGTTGAAATTCAGCAAACCAGCGATAAATTGTGGTTTTGGATGGGGCTTCATCACCAAATGCAGAAATCATCCGGTCAACGCACTGTTTTTGTGTTAAACCACTTCGAAAGTCATAATAAATCATCGCTCTAGAATTTTCTCGAGTCAATTCCATTTTCTCAACGACTAAACAAGTTTGACAAGACCTTGTGACAAGCCCGAGAATCTTTTTTAAAATAAATAAATGGTATTCGTAAACCAAGGAGTTTTCAATTAAAAAGATTTTAATATGACAGGAACAGTGGAAATATTCCATTCCCGATACTTTTAGTGCAGCCTATGTATGCTAAGAAAAAGATTCGTCATTTCATTCTAAAAAAATTGTATTTAAAACTGATGCTTATTTTCAGATTCTAACTTAGTTTTATAGATATGTCAATAGCCAAATGTTTTATTTAATATATTTTAGTACATACCATTCAGTAGAAAAAAATTACTTAGTTTTATAGAACTTAAACCATATTTTTCAATTCGTATTTAAAGACCCTGAAAAACAACGATTAGCTTCACGGTTACGTTTGGGTAACTTTATTCTGAACCTTTGTGGAGAAACACAATCGAAATGATTTGACATATTTTACATAGTACCGGTGGGAGGGAAGCGCTGTGCCGCGCTCCCGGCTGCATGGGTACCACCATCTTGCTTGTTTCTCCCGTGAAACAGCTTTGCTGTGTACTTTCGGAGAGAAGGGCAAGACAGGTAGTGTAATTACTGGCACCGAGACTTAACATCTTATGTCTCAGGATAGGCAATACATAAATGAGTTGCCTGGGCTCGTTCTAGGTATACCTACTAGGTTATGTTGATGGGCGACGTCGACCACTTACCATCAGGTGGTACGTTTGCCAGTTTGCCTATCCAACTAACATAAAAAAAAGTGTAGTTTCAAAGACATTTGCTGCCTGGAAAGATCGAATTGACTCTTTGTAATTTCTTATATTGGTAGACGTTAATGAATTGGAATAGCTAAGAAGTATTAACTATTACTATCGAGGAGATGTTTTTAATCTTACTTATAATGAACCAATTTTTACTATTAATGATCTTAATAACCGCGATAAAATAAATCGCGGTTATTAAGATCATTAACCTACATGCCCGAAGCTACGAATACTTAACAGCAACCACGGCCACGTTAGATGGAGTCCTCATTATATTGATTTTAAGTAGAGTAACCATTACAAAATAATATGGTATATTGTCTATACTAATATTTTAAAGCTGAAGTTTGTTTGTTTGGTTGAACGCGTTAATCTCAGGAACTTAATGGTCCGAATTTTAAAAATTCTTTATGTGTTGAATATTCAGTTTATCAAGGAAGGTTTTATAACATCCTGCTACGAAGAATAGGAGCCTCCCATCAATGAAAGTTGTGGCAAAAACGGGAAAAAATATTTCTTTGGTGACCTTCGTTGCGTGCGCCGCCGTGTAAACGGGTAAAGTTACTTAATAATTAATTAATTATGTATGACAGAATTGCACACGTGTAGTGTAATTCTCGGCGACAGTGTTCATTCTCTATCTACGGCGACAGCATATTATTATGTCTATATTTTAAGGTTAACTCACTATAATAATCTTTTTTATGATTTTTAAATTTTCTTCGTAAATAATGTATGATTTGCGAAGGATTTTTATATATATGATATTAATGGTTATCCAGAAAAATACGTTATTAATCAAAATGATTTAATTTTGAATATAATTTCCCTTCAGAAAGTTTGATTTCGACGAATATCGAGATATCATAGTTTTAATCAAGTACCACGAGCACATACATATGACATGCAAGCCGGCCGCCATTCGCTCTGCAACGACGTACCGTGTTGTGTGGTCTGCATCTCACGAAACGGTTGTCCTACGTACTGCTTTTAAATATATTTTTGATGTGATAACGTCCTCTAATTCGATGGAGCCGGCAGCACGCACGAAAAAACATGACTCATGCGGCGTTACCTCGCTCTGAGGCGTTCCATTTTCTTATGACGTTGTCACGTTCAACTATCGTCAGTAAACCGACTTTACAGACTACCGATTTTTTTTTGCTATATTAAAAATTATATACTAATATAATGTAGGGGAAAGATTTGATTTTTTGTTCGTTTTTTAGGAACTTACTCAAAAACTATTCTACCGATTTAAAAAACTCTTTCATCATTAAAATGCTACGTTAACACTGATTGACATCGGCTATAGAAATAATTATCATCAATCAGGATACGGTTGTAAATCTAAGTTAACACAGGAAAAGCTGCGGGTAAGAGCTAGTTAATTGATACGTGTCGGCTTGCCGTAGCATACCGTAGCACGGGCTACGCATTGTCTACGTAACGTAAAATTACAGTAAGTCTCGGTGCAAATAATTTCTATTATTTTTCTTTACAAAAATGTTTACAAAAGCAATAAGTAGAATGGTCGTATGCATACATGCATGCATCCTCCCAGGGTTGCGCTACCGGTAGAAAGATTGCGCTTTACCGGTGGGAGTATTGCGCTACCAGTGGAAAGATTGCGCTTTACTGGTGGGAGGGTTGCGCTACCGGTGGAAAGATACCTCTTTACCGGCGGGAAGGTTGCGCTACTGGTGGGAAGGTTGCGCTACCGGTGGGAAGATTGCACTTTACCGGTGGGAGGGTTGTGCTACCGGCGGGAAAATTGCGCTTTACCGGTGGGAGAGTTTTGCTACCGGTGAGAAGATTGCGCTTTACCGGTAGGAGGGTTGCGCTACCAGTGGAAAGGTAGCGCTGTGCTGCGATCCCGTCTACATCGGTAACACAATCCTGCATATTTCTCCCGTAAAACAGCTTTTCTGTGTCGCGGAGAGAAGGGCAAGACAGGAAGTGTAACTACTGGTAAAGAGACTTAAAATCATATTTCTCAGGATAGGCAACACATTAATGAATTGCCTGGTCTTTAAGGGTAATTTGCTAATATTCATAGGCCACTTACCGTCATTGGAATCGTCTGTTCGTCTGTATATCGAACTATCATAAAAATGCAGATGGGCTATATACAAGAATCTCTGCTAATAAAATATTAGATAATCAGTGGGTAAAAAGTTGTCTAACTGCCGTCGAGTCTTGTAACATAATATCATCTTTACCTTTCGCTCACTGCTAGACCAATTCAGCCAATCTCCCAGCCAATATGTTATGTATCATGTAACATTCGTTACATAAAATGAAAAATGAACTACATATTATAAATGTTTCTTGTATCACATTTCCTCCTAGTTGAGTTTAGTTATAGTAAAGGCGAGGGATCGGTCGTCTTGTCGTTCATTGAGGGAGGCCTATGTTCAACAGTGGACGGATAGAGGCTGATGATGATGATGACAAAAGGCGACGTAATTACGCTCTTTGTGACAGCCACTAGACGTGAGGGAATTGGAATTCAGTACTGCAAATGTTGTGTTAAATTGCTTTATACACCCTTCAATATGTTTAATGATTTCAGTATACATGTGAGTAGTCGTGACGTTTAATTTTCAATTCAACTCCTAGTTATCTTCTAAAATTACTTAAACATTTACCATGTTTTTCACTTTGATTTTGTGGAGTTCGATATTTCGACGTTGTACTAGGTTTTGATTTGCTTTTAGACTTATTTCTCATTGTCAGTCAATCAAAAATGTCAATCAAAAAGTTATTAAAGAGCGTTTGTTTGGTAAAGGATATTATAAAGTTAAAGATTTCATGGGAGATACTACATCTTGGACATAGGGCGTTCCTCCCAGGCGTTTTAAGATAAGATGTAAAAATTGTTACAGAATACATATTATTTGAAAAGATTAGTTCCACTGAGTTTGTTTCGCCGATTCTTCTCAGTGGGCTTACCTTGGAACTGGTGATAGATTTTATTGACGTTCAAAAAGATACTTTATTGGTACTATTTTGAATAAAAAAAATTGATTTGATTTGAATTAACTTGAATCATTTAGTAAGAAGCTAAGCACAATACGTCTATGAATGTAATGTATCATAAGCGTAAGGAAATTTTGAAAACCGTTATTTTGTGTTTTCTTCTCTTTAATATTATGTAGTCTCGTCTTGCCTTGTTGACTTAAATGTTTAATATCGTTGGCTACCTATGTTACGATTATTATAACTACTTTCATAAGACAACAGTCATTCTATTAATATTGTAAGTGTAAAATAATGTCATGTGAAAAAACGTAAATTGAAAGCACTCCACATGTATCCTTGACCCAGGCACAGGATACTCTTACCACAAGGGAATAATAGAATACTTTTATACAGGAAAAGCTTTTATAAAACGGCGAGCTTTTGTTAAATTTAAAGTTTGATGAACGTCATAATAAAACCTGATTCATTTGCATTTTAATCAAAGTTTTAACACTTTTGTGAACCGAAACACAATATAATGTTTATACTAGCAAAGATTCACCGTATAGAAAAATGTTTTAGAAGATTTAATGATAGAGTGATATATAGTATGTATGTGTTATAATATTAATTAATAGTGTTATACAAGGTTGATAAAAGCGAGAGGCATTAAATTAAACCATATATACTGTGTATATACTGTAAGAACGGTTTTTTTTACCATTTTCAGGCTACACACCAAATGTTAGACCAATAGAATCAATAGTTTAGTCACAGGATATTTTTAAAGTTTTAAAGCCGCTCCGGTTTGTTCGACCCGGTGAGACGCAACGTGCTGTGCGACATTGCCTTTTAGATTCGAAGGACATTTTACAAAGGTTTACAAAGAGTTTTTACGTTTTACTTTGACTATTCACGTATTTAAGTTCTTTGAAAAACTTTTTTTTTATTGCTCTCAAACTATTTTTTTATAGTTTCGGATTAACCGTAAGCATGTGTAGTATATGTAGTTTAATTTAATGCCTCTCGCTTTTATCAGCCGTGTATAGTATTTACACGCTTATCACTTACCACCAGGTAAAACAACTGTCTGTTTGCCCCATCTTCTATAAAATAAATCGCCAACTGAACTAGACAGCCATCTAGTAAGCGACTTTAAAGCGTCAACTTTTTTAGCTTTGCTGCAACGGACGTTTTTATTTGCTTGGATGCGATTGAATTTTTTATATTCATCAACAGAGTTCGTCACTTCATAGACATTATAACCACAGACTAATAATAACTGCGTTGCGTATATTATGTTCATGTTTTTTGATATTTTTGTAATATATGGTTTTGTATATCTTATCTATATACAATAGGAGCTGTTCTATAGATTGACTCATCACGATATCTCTGGAACTATAAGACATAGAGACTTGAAATTTGGTAGGAATATTACTTTTACCATTTAGAGGTCAGCTAAGAACGGTTTTTTTTTGACAGAACGAAGTCTGTACAGGCAGCTAATATTTTATAAAACATGTATGATGGAGTAGTTGCACAATACTTTTAGATTGATTTTATAAAAATATGTTTTGATAAATTTAATAAGGTATCCCTCAAAATTGTAGCAAGGATATCTTGGGACCTATAGTGTAGAGGAAATCTTATTTTGCCTGTTGGATCTAAGAAGCTGAGGTAGCCTTGATGCATAAAATAAAATATCACACTAACAAATAATATTTTTACTATATTATAAAATATTTAAAAACCTAACGATCTTATACTGAACCAATTTAGATAAAACAGATCTAAGGACTTCAGCAAGAAATCTGGCTTTTAAATAAAAACTGCATCAAAATCTATTTATTTGCTTAAGTTCACACACAGACAGACACGCTACACATGAAGGTTATACGTTAAGGTGTTTAATTGCGTTGGTCGTAAAAAAGAAAAAGATTTTACCATATCACTTTTGCTATAAATATTGTAATATGTCTCCCCATGGGAGCTCAATTAGTGTACAAGAAAGGGAACACATGCAGTTTGATGCACGCGTGACCTTTGCACAGCTAGAACATGTAAATGGGATGCAATTATTCTTAACACGCCTTGTGTATATGTAATGTAAATTTATACGGATTTCAAACCGACTTATTAAGATTACAGTCCTTGTTTCCGATAGTTTACAACAACCATGATCTTAAATGTAGTATTAAACAAAAATTAAAACCGACTTCAAAATTAAAAAATAACTAAAAAGTAATAAAATAATTTCCGTAATCTTTGTGCCTACAATTTATAATCAACTTGTTCTTCTACTAATATACAATCTTTGCATTTACCACGTCATTATTGTTACTTTTGGAGTCGGTGTCAGCCAAGGTAGGTAGGTACATCAACGATACGACACCGGCTTCAAAAGTAACAATAATGACGTGGTAAATGCAATGATTGTATATTAGTAGAAGAACAAGTTGATTATAAATTGTAGGCACAAAGATTACGGAAATTATTTTATTACTTTTTAGTTTTTTTACATTTTGAAGTCGGTTTTAATTTTTGTTTAAATTTTTTTTATTTCTTAATTTTTAGTGATTGCAAAATTCGATAACTGATTTTATTTGTCTGAAATATGGGTAGAACTATTAAACGCGTTGCTCAGATTAGATAGCGCTGTATTAATGAGATGAACGTAGAAAGGGTTTAAATCATTACATAACAAATGAAAAAAATGAAATGGAATTGTGTAAAACTTTATATACATGTAATTGAAAACAATCACGGCAGATTTGCTGCTATTCATTAAATAATTCAGTTATATATAGGTATAGAACATCACCATCACCAATATATAGGTATAGAATGGATATTATGATGACCTAGAAAAACTATGATGCGCTTCCAAAGCACAGTTGTTTTTTGTTCATTTAACAACGACAAGTAAAATTAAATTAATTAAACAAAATTACATGATTTTGGTATATTATTTAGCCGTATGAACTAAGCCCAATAAAAGCTGTAAATCGTCGAGGACACGACTGTGTAAGGTCTCCATCATCACACCTATAATGGCGCTTATACCCCATATGGGTGCAAAGTTCTCATCAATTTAAATTAATTAAGTCGAAACACAAGGTAGCTACTGTAAACTGTTGAGGAGTTCCCTTAACTGTCATTTGTCTTGATCATCAGACCCTTAATGACAGTCACAACCCATCTAAGTGTAAAGTTCTCATCATTACAAATTAATCAAGCCCAAACACAAGGTTACTGATATAAATCGTCGAGGAATTCCCTCGACTGTCTTTCGGCTCGAGCATCAGATCGACTTTAGACCTTCAATAAATTGTAGTCCTTTAAAACACTTTATAAAAAAAATATCAAACGCACTAGTCACCCCTATGATTTTCAAAAGTTCCCCTCGATTTCTCTGGGATGCCATCATCAGATCCTGGTTTCCTTATCATGGGACCATTTGGGAAGTATACCCTTTAGAACAAAAAAATAATTTTTCAAATCGGTCCAGCCATCTTCGAGTAATCAGGTAACATACATAAAAAAAAATAAAAATAAAAAAAGATTCCGACGAATTGATAACCTCCTTCTTTTTGAAGTCGGTTAAAAAGTATGACACTACATATTGTTACATATAACATAAATATTCAATAAAAGTATTCATCGATAGTGTCCTCATACTAGACAAGTAAGTATATTATATATAAAAACATTTTACAATTACAAAAAATTAAAACCGACTTCAAAAATACTAAACTAAAAAGTAATAAAATAACAGTTTCTTTAATTTTTGTGCTTACAACATATAATCAACTTAATCTTCTACTAATGTACAAACTTTGCGTTTACCACGTCATTATAGTTACTTTTGCAGTCGGTGTCAGCCAAGGTAGGTAGGTAATGTACAGCAACAAATACGACACCGACTCCAAAAGTAACTATAATGACGTGGTAAACGCAAAGTTTGTACATTAGTAGAAGATTAAGTTGATTATATGTTGTAAGCACAAAAATTAAAGAAACTGTTATTTTATTACTTTTTAGTTTAGTATTTTTGAAGTCGGTTTTAATTTTTTGTAAAATGTTTTTATTTCTTAATTTTTAGTGATTCCGAAATTCGTCGTCTTGGCGTTCATTGAAGGAGGCATGTTCAGCAGTGGATGGATAAATGATGATGATGATGATGATGGTGATGATGGTGATGATGATGATGATTACGATGACCGCGACATACTATGGTGTGCTACCAAAGCATCCTATACAATTGTTAGTTACATCGACACGTAATAAAATTATCATATCATCAAGATAAACAAAACCAACCAAATAGGCATTATTGGGAATAACTAAAAAACGGCTTGTCAGATCTTAATAAAATTAATATGGGACCAAATTGGAAACACCAGCTTTCAAACAAAAAAATAACCATCGAAATCCATTCACAAACGGCGGAGATATCGTGTCACATACATACAAAAAAAAAAAAAAAAAAAAACATACAGACGAATTGAGAACCTCCTTTTTTTTTGAAGTCGGTTAAAAAATTAAAACCGACTTCAAAAATACTAAACTAAAAAGTAATAAAATAACAGTTTCTTTAATGTTTGTCGGTGTCAGCCAAGGTAGGTAGGTAGGTAATGTACATCAACAAATACGACACCGACTCCAAAAGTAACTATAATGACGTGGTAAACGCAAAGTTTGTACATTAGTAGAAGATTAAGTTGATTATATGTTGTAAGCACAAACATTAAAGAAACTGTTATTTTATTACTTTTTAGTTTAGTATTTTTGAAGTCGGTTTTAATTTTTTGTAAAATGTTTTTATTTCTTAATTTTTAGTGATTCCGAAATTCGTCGTCTTGGCGTTCATTGAAGGAGGCATGTTCAGCAGTGGATGGATAAAGGATGATGATGATGATGATGGTGATGATGATGATGATTACGATGACCACGACATACTATGGTGTGCTACCAAAGCACAGAACAATATTACCCTAGCGTACCAAAGCATGCTATACAATTGTTACATCGACACGTAATAAAATTATCATATCATCAAGGTAAACAAAACCAACCAAATAGGCATTATTAGAAATAACTAAGAAACGGCTCGTCAGATCTTAATAAAATTAATATGGAACCAAATTGGAAACACCAGCTTTCAAACAAAAAAATAACCATAGAAATCCATTCACAAACGGCGGAGATATCGTGTCACATACATACAAAAAAAAAAAAAAAAAAAAAAACATACAGACGAATTGAGAACCTCCTTTTTTTTTGAAGTCGGTTAAAAATAGTTATATAAGTGGCCTCTGACAGTTAGAATCTCACTTCTTACTATGTGTACTATACTTTACTTATTATACTTCTTATTATTTATCATAAATACACTTTGAAAATTATAACAACTTTTTACCAACGGTTCTGAGCTTTGAGAGACTGAAAAAGTCTGTGACGGTTTCTTGTGGGTGGAGTTAAGCTTGATAATGAAAAGTGACTTCGATAGTTTAATGATTGTTAGATGATAGATGATCTGTTTGTGAATGTTTAAAACTTGTTTATCCACGACCTGTCTAGACAGGTTCATGATCGATGACATGTTCAGACCTGTCTTGAGATGCTCCTTCAACACGTACAAGCAAGCCTCGAGTCACATTACCTCCTTGAAACGAACTTGTCACTTATAAACCTATGTTGAAAGGTTCTGGAAATTTACTCGAGGATTCCCTAGAGTAGAAAAAATTCTTACAATAATAATGATTGATTTCATTCCTTGCTGAGAAATTAATTTCAATGAGTTTTATTTCGTTTAGTAAATTAATAAAGGTAACATTTGACAATGAAATCACATTTTTTTATTGGTTTCTTGTTACATTTTATTTTAGTAAATAAGATGACTCTAGGTAACTAACTTAGAAACTTAATATATATAGGTATGTGTGTGTTTGTGTATTATATATATTTTTTTTTCATAATTTTACGTTAAAAAATCTTTTCTTCATTTCCAATCGGGTAAAACTTGTCACATACTCTGAAGGGGGTTAAAAACTGATTTTTATTTAATTATTAAATGTAGTCAAAATAGCAATCTTAGCACACATTATTTCGCTTTAGACTATGTGTGATGTGTAAGGCTAACAATGGTTTTGATAGCCCTCCTCCGCGCCTCTCCCAAAAATACTAAAAGACTAAAGGAAAAGGATGAGTGGTCAGGCTACTGGACACTTCACGCAGCGGTTGCGGGTTCGAATCCCACTAAGTGCAGATAATTAATTTGTATGATGAAGATAGATGTCGGCACCGGGTTATGCACGTTTATATATTATGTATTTATATAAATTTCTTAAATTTATTTCCGTTCCTAGTACCCGTAATACAAGTTCTAACGAACTTACCACGGGGCTGGGTTAACGTGGTGTGATTGTTGTATAATAATTATTATTATTTATATAAAATTTAATAGCACTGGTATATATTTATAAGAATGTCTAACTTAGTAATTTAAAAGTTCATATAAGATTTTATAATAGTATGTGTATGGATGTTAATTTATTTTACTTTTGTAGGAGATAAACATGATTAACAATATGAATGTGCGAATGCCAAGTCTTTACGACACAGCAATGCCCTACTGGATGAGAGTTCCCCGGACCCCGATGGTGGTTAGGTTCAAATCTAAACCACCTGCTCTGAGCACGATTAAAGAAGATGAAGAAGGACCTAATTTTATCAAGTCAAATGCAAACAAAAAAGAGGCTAAAGATAACGTGCATTCAAACCGCAACACCCAAACTCAAGCGACATCGGTTGCACCACGTAACAAACATACCATGCTGCAGAAGAAAAAACTGAAAAATACATTTGCGCTGACGCCTCTTGAGTCTGGATATTTTGACCATAATGATGATCAGAAAAATACGGAGAAGAACTTACGTGAGTATACGTTTCTTTTTGTTAAAACGGGTAGCCCTTTCTACTTACTTGCTGTGGATACCATACATCATCATCAGCTTAAGCCTCTATTCGTCCATTGCTGAACATAGGCCACCTTCACTGAACGCCAAGACAGCCGATTCCTTTTCACTCGCATCCAACATATATAACATATATGTAGATACATACAACATCGCAAATCAAACAGGTTTATGGTAGGCCTTAAAGGTCTAAATAAACCACATATATATTATCATCATCAGCCTTTATAAAAAAATAGTAGGCTATTTTTTTTCAAATCTTATAATTCATTTAGAATGTTTTCTATATAGGTATTGAACATCAAAAAAATTGATTCGTAATTTATTTTGACGACCTCTGTAGCTCAGTGGTAAGCGCGTTGGCGCTCAAGCCGGAGGTTGCGGGTTCGAATCCCGCCAGGGTACAAAAATATTTTCTGTGTTCCTTGGTCATGGATGTGTATTAAATATGGGTTTGTTATAATAAAAATCTTAAATATATGTATAGTATAAAAGTATTAAATATATTTCCGTTGTCTGGTACCCGTAACACAAGTTCTTCTAGAACTTACCACGGGACCAGATTGACGTGGTGTGAAAGCGTCCATAGATATTATTATTATTATCTAGTTGGTCTAGATAAATTACGACATTGACATTTACAACATTACAATAAGATATTGTTGGTCGGCCACTAACCAGGTGGGAAGACGATCTCCGTACAGTGGCCGGTCCGTGTCAGTAGCAAGGGATTGGTCGTCTTGGCATTCTTTGAGGGAGGCCTATGTTCAGCAGTGGATAGATAGTGATGATGATGATGAAACATTGTGCCGCCAGAGTATATGGAGTAAATCAATTTTGCGGTTGATATTACCTACTTCTATTTATTTTACAATACGGTGCAATCAGATAAATTGATTGAAATGGAAGGGTACTTTGCGAGAGGTTGCTCCAAATCAAATATTTACAATGTAATGCAATGTACCTTTGTATTCTTACTTATTATTTATATTGAGTATTACAAGCCTATTACTAGTGACTTATTTGCTTCTTAAATAATATTTGAACACGAAATACTTATTTTTTTTAAACGAAGCCGATTAAGTGTAAGTGTGTATTATAAATAATATTTAATTGATTTAATAAGACTCTATTAGGACGGAAAATATTTCATATGAGGGAAAACCGTTGCCATAGCATGTCTTTACAATATTCAGTTGTAAAGAAGTTATCAATGGCCCACATTTCAAAAAGAACCAAGTCTTCAAAAACCGGGACTTAACATAAAATACATGAAAGTAATAACTCGCCTAATTTGTACATAATTGATGTGATCTCTCATTTGTTTTCACTTAGCATAGGATCCCGATATAAAGAGGACCTTCACCAAAATGGTTAATGGATGAAACTTATTTTATATTCAATTTAATGTGTTAATAAATATATTGTATATGGGTAATAAATGGTAAATGGATGAAACTTATTTTATATTCAATTTAATGTGTTAATAAATATATTGTATATGGGTAATGGTAAAAAATTTCGCTCCATTATTATTAATTAATATATTATTTTAAAAAAACATAAATTTTAGACAACCCTTTACCACCGTGATCGTAATGAAATAATCTTTATTTTCATTTAATTATAATTCATTAACCAGATCGGTGCAAGTCACTAGTATCGATTTACCTGCTTATACCCGCCCACCCGAAAAAAGAATGGCAACCTAACGTTTGCATATTCTATGGGGTTTATACTTTCATGGTATGGTATGGAATTTGTCTATTAACCAAACCTTAAAAAAAAGTTATTTTTTTATTATTAATTAATCATATCCTGCACTGAAATTTTTTAGACAACCCATATGCAATATATTTGTTGACATAGTAAATTGAATATAAAGTACGTTTCATCCATTAACCAACTCGGTGAAGGTCGTTTTATATCGGGATCTTAGGCTAACTGTTTCCTTGCAAACTTCAGCAATACTTCAAACTTAGGTCTTTTCTGTAGGAACTAGTATAATTTAAAACATACAACTTATGATTTTAAATCTAATAAAAGGTTTTGTAAGAAAATAATGAATCACTAATGAATCAAGTTACTGAGAGGAAGAGAGTTAGTGCAGAGTTTAATACCACTAGGTTTTACCTAAAGTGGTATTAAATGAGCCAAAATTCGTAATATATACACGATATTAATGTATGTGTTGATCCACAATTATTAAGCGATTTCTATAAGAACTATTGAAGAAACATCATCATCATCATCATCACCCTCTATCTGCTAAACATAATATCTCCTTCAATGAACGCCAAAACGACCGATCCCTTGCCACTCGTATCCAACACGGACCGGTCACTGCACGGAGATCGTCTTCCCACCTGGTTAATGGCCGATCAACACTTCGTCTACTTAAACGCGGCCTTATTAAATAATTAGGTTATTACTACAGAATTAAAAGATCTTTAAGCACGTGATTTTGGAAACCCTTACAAGAAAAATTGATTTCATTCTCAGTTACTAAGAGTTAGTTCTCTTAAAAGGGATAGCAAAGTAGTATTATTATATATATACTTTAAAGAAAGCAAAAAACATTTTCTCTTTCACATAAAACATATTGTGAAAAATGTGCTTTTATATTGAGATAGTTGTGACACGGGGTGACATATTATCTTCTTATCCCGAGAGACTCTACATTCCGTACGTTCTTGTAATCCACAAAAATGCGTCAGTACTTATTACCTATATTTTTCACTTTTATTTTATTGTATTTCAACATTGTCTACTACCGCGCTGTTTAGTTTTTAATCGCCTTCAAAAAGGAGGAATCGTTGCCTTGTTCACGATTCTTAAAAAATCTTATTACGTTTGTTGACGTGAACCTAAAGGCTATCATGAAACTGTGATAAAAGATTTAAGCTACTGTCCGAGTTTGATCCTGACGTATTCACGGAAAAGGTTTTTCAATTTCCACCTGTTAGCTTCGTCAATGTTCACTGGCTTTGCCGTGATGCAAAACATCTGAAAATCTGCATCTAAAATGAGATAACTGATAGTTGTTGAACTGTTGTTCATCTAACAATATCATTATCTACAGATGTCGTCTTCTGAATAAGGCAGCTCATTTAAAATATTAGATCTGCCCAAAAGGTAATTTTGATCCTATATCGTCCGCATTTCAATGTCGTAACTATTTATAATATTTATATTAATATGAAGTAACAATAACTTTTGACTGCACGCGTTTCTCACCCAATTTATATGATTGTAATCGATAGCTTTTTACTAGTTTCTCTAGTGTTTTCTTACACTTTTTCACTTTTACGACTATTGCAATAAGCGATGGCAATATTAAAAGTTGTACAAGACTCGAGCACGTAGCTCGGTTGCATAATATGCTCTATTTTGGGAACTATAATATTAATTAGTTGTGTCTCACAGCTTGAGACACGGTAATTTACAACCGTATTCAGACTGGCGCTTATTATTTTAAGGCTTAAACATTGGGATGTTATTCAATGATGATGTAGGGAATTATGATGGTCCAATATTCCTTATCGGTTGGTTAATTTCGAGGATACGTCGATTCAAACTTACAATCTCATTAAAAAATTTAAATCGATCTAACTCGATTTCTAAACTAGTGTAATTCTATACTAATATTATAAACCTGAAGAGTTTGTTTATTTGTTTGAACGCGCTAATCTCAGGAACTACTGGTCCGATTTGAAAAATTCTTTCAGTGTTAGATAGCCCATTTATCGAGGGAGGCTATAGGCTATATAACATCACGCTGTGACTTATAGAAGTTGAGTAACGCGGGCGAAGCTGCAAGCAACAGCTAGTAATTTAATAAAGTAAATAAACAAAATATTAGACTATTGATAGACTATTATAATATAAGCTAGCTATGCACGCCACGATGGTTAAATCCTTGACGTGGCGCTCAGGGTAAGCAAATTGAGCTGAGGGAGCTCTTTGTAACCCTCTTATAAGAAGAGGGGACAAAAGAGCAGGGGGGGGGGGGGCAAGGGCGAGGACAGGAACGTAACCCATTTTACTGTCCCGACGTTGGGAGGGGTAGTTCTATGGTGCGGGACAACCCCGTGTGGTGGTGACGTCGGTCCCTTAGGGGACTGCCTAGCGGTTGAGGTATATAATCAGTCAGGTCATTAATAATTACAATAATTAATATAGCTCTTCCATTGATCAACCAACTTGAAATAGCTAGGCTTCATATAGTCGAATTCATAACTCTCATGTCTACAAGTTCGATCTATTGTGATGTTTCATATTTGATACAATGTAAACTTTCCACGTTTAAGCCATTAACGTGGGAAAACTATCTCCGTGCAGTGACTGGTCCGTGTTGGGTGCGAGTGGCAAGGACCGATCGTCTTAGCGTTCATTGAGAGGACTCGGTGGACGGATAAAGTCTGACAATGACGATAATGAAGCGTTTAAGCTAGCCAACATTCCAGCTATATATATATTACTATACAAATTTTGAATGCAACAACAACCCTACAAATATATATATATATATATATCTATATATATAGATTTGTAGGGTTCTATATATATCCTATTATAATATAAATAAGTATCTATATATATTCTACTATAAATATGCATATATTAAAGCAATGTCTCAAAGCAGTTTACATGCGATAATATAATCATATTGTTAGATTGTATAAGATTAACTTGAACGATATTAAAAGTAGGTACATAATATTTTATGGAAAATAATAATCCCATTTTACGCTACATTAAGCTTTTACTCGCCGTAATACGACAGCTGTCATGTAACATTTGCAACAACATGATATCTTACAAAACAGTTATAATACTGTGACGAAATTTCTTCATTCACTGGCATTTTAATTTAAATTCATCAAAAAAAGTAAAAACGTTATACTTTTAGCATTGTCTAGCAAAGTTGTGAAGAAACAAGAACTTTTGGAGACCAGACAAATCCGTCAGAATCCAAACTTGAGCAAAACCAAAACCCTTGTTGCCGAGAACTTGGATCGCCTTCGTATCGGCGTGTAAGTATACATATTTACTGAATATTATTTTTTATGTTTTTATTCTTTGTAATTTTATTGCTTTTGTAGTGTAATGAGTAATTTCATTTTTTTAATAATTATAAATTATATTTCATTAATTAATTGTAAAAATACAATCCAATTAATAATAAATAATTTTTTAACATCATATAAATATAATAAGACAAAAATAATTGAAGTAAGCAGTGAAGAAAGTTAAAAGAGTGGTTGTTCTACACTCTAGACCATTGATCAAGGTTCTTCATTCCTTGCGGAGGTTGGGGCAACAGTAGCTGTTGCCAGTGTGGGGGGAGGTCCTGGCACAGTCGCCGTACGGCCAACGTACGGCCGAGGCACTGCGTCCGGTCCTGGCAGCGTGGATGCGTCGCCGGAAGAAACCCCTCACCTTCCGCTTGACACAGGTGCTTACCGAACATGGATGTTTCGGTGCGTACCTGTGTCGTGTTGCCAGGAGGGAGCCGACGCCAGCCTGCCACGAGCGCGGTGCTGTGGAGGACTCGGCCCAGCATACCCTAGAGGTGTGCGATAGATGGGCCGCACAGCGACAAGATCTCGTGGCTGTGCTTGGAGGGGACCTTTCGCTCTCGAGTATGGTGCGCTGCACGCTCGAGAGTGATGAGGTCTGGCAGGCGGCGGTCACCTTCTGCGAAAGCGTTATTTCCCAGAAGGAGGCCGCGGAGCGGGACAGAGAGGACGACGCCACGTCCGTCTCGCTCCGTCGACGTAGGACAGGAGTGCGGAGGAGGCGCTACGCGCACCTCCTGCCTCTTGTCTAACGGGACTCGGGGTACCTGCCCCGGTAGAAAAGTTCCGGCGTCGGCGGGGGTGCTTCAGGTTGTCGGAGCTCCCCCATACTAGGAAGAAGACCGGTTAGCCCTTTGAGGGAACCGGCCGGTCGCGGGGTGTGTTCTGTGTTAGAAAGATCCAGGACACTCCCCTTCAAGCGGCTGAAGGCAACTCGCAGTGGTTTTAGTGCGGTATACCGGCGCTGGGGGGGGGGGGGGAGCGCCGGGAGTCCCACATATCCCGTGAATGCGCAAAGCATTTCCACTACGTCAAAAAAAAAAAAGGTTCTTCATTCTTACGAATTACACAACATTTATCACAAAATTCTTGTAATTAATTCTATATTGGACAAAAAAACACAACTTTCTTGAAACTTTCCTTTGCTTTCGCTTTAATTGACAATATTGATGGGAATAAAATATTTTTAAATGACTAAAAAAGGTGGAGGTTCTATGTTCGACTGTATGTATAATAATAGTACTACTGTATATAATAATAATACGACTGTATATTTAATAATATTATATGATTGTATATATAATAATACTATATATATTTTTTATATAATATATGTTCACCGATTTCTCCGTCTATTGTACGATTTTCAAAATTCTTTTTTTGATTATTTTATTCTTTCTTGTATTTTGAATAGGTTTCTTTAATAAATATAGGATTAAATTATTTAATAGGAATTTGGAATAGGTAAATTTTTTAGAAGAAAAATAACTTAACTGTGACGCTGTGCCGGTAGTTGCACGCTGACAGGTACGTGATGGCCACTGTAAACCATTGGCCGATGGGACGAACACACAGAACACTGGTTGGTTGCTACTACATCAGACTGATGTCTGATTAGTTTCGGAATTGTATAACTCACATTACTACTCTATCCGTTAATATCGATGGTTGTATGCAAGAGATATTCAAACTAGCCTACCTAATGGTAATTTTGACAACTCATCCATGCCTTCTCTATTCTTAACACAAAATGATGGCTCTCGTTCCCAGTAACTACATTCCATGTTGTTCTTATTAACAACCCTATTCTTATTAGGCAATATCATTTTTAAATGAAAAAGTATGCTCACGATAAATTTTTAATTAAACTTCTACATCCATTCGTAGAGATAACAAAAAGATTCTTCCATTGCACATATCATACTTGCACATCAAACACAGATAAAAAAGTGGGTATCTCTTATACAAGTGGAACTTTTGTAAGCTGAAATTCAATGCTTTTAATAGAAAAATAAAGGTAAACGGTTATACGGTATGATAACGCAAAATGGTACGGTGAATGAATATTTTCTTAAAGCATTTTTAAATGGCATTTCACTTTATTTTAACTAAAAGGCTTAAAAAGAACAGTATTCCATTTCAAAGTGGAATTTTGTGAGTAAATTTGTTTGTAGATGTTCTTTATAATTACATTTCTGATACACGTTTTTATAACGCTTTATACAGACTGTGTGAAGAAAATAATAAAAAGTCACTACAGTAAACCCAACATTTCTGCTTCCCTGGAAAATAATATAGTGTATTATTTTTCCATTAAATATAAAAAAAAAAAAAAATAACCTTTTTTAGTTTTGGCAATTGTTTTTATTGCGTTGATAAAGGCAACAACATTTTTAAAGTTGTTGTAAATTAATTAATATTTTTGTAAATTGTAAATTTTATTTATTTAAATACAAAGAAAACATAAACGGCTTTGAAACCACTCGAAAAAGGACAATGGATTCTGATGCTATGTCTCATACCTTTTAAGTTTAAAAGTCTTTAGGGAGACGTTATGCCAACACGCATTGGGTTAGACTAGGGCATACGCAGCATGCATAGGGCATTCGTAAATAACCTACTATACTCAATTTAAGGAAACCCGTGCAAAGAACACAAAAGAGACAACGCGTGAATGAGTTTCCATGTTTAGTTCAGGGTAAACTCGCCAACCATTTTCACCACTTTCAAGACGCTCACCGTCTATTTGGCTACAAAATAAACATAAAACAGCGCATCTTATTTTATATAACTCCATTAAAGCCCAACATTATGAAAACATATTGTGGTATTTTAACTACCGTGAATAAAACTTGAAAAATGAAATGGAAATAAATGGAATGATAAAAATTTAACAGCATCCAAGCATTGGACGTGGGTATTTTGATCTCGTTTATGCTTTTGGCTTATGTCAATAGAACGAAATGGCCGGTACATTTTGCTGTGCAGAACGTGGTTTTAAAACACGAAGCTTAAAATATTTTTGATGGAGATATGCATTTTACCGAAACTTTTATAGTTAACAGGTTTATAAATGTGGAAATATTATTTAAATGTAGAAACAATAATAGTAGCAGTATTTTTATAGCTAACAATAGGACACTTCTATTTCTCCTAAATAGTTTGTAATTTAAATTGAAAATTTACTCGTGGATTTAAATACAAAAATGTGTACATATGTTAATTATATAAATTAATATAGGATAGACTACTACTATCAGATGCATCTACATGACTGATAACCTCTACGATCCTGTGTACTTTTTTTGGTAACGTTACTGGCACCTTGGCACCTCTTTTTTAATCTAATCACCTTAGGCTTAATATGCGCTTCTCAACAAATGTATTTCCTGTAGGTAATATGTATATGCATACTTACATTTCTTTTAGGAGCTCTACACTTATAACAGATTTTTATCCCGTACATACATTTTAAAGATAAACATTTAAAATGTACATTTTTTCTCAATTGGATAGCAACTATTTCCCTGCTATTGAATATTTATCGCTAAAATATTTGTAGGTATTTAAAAAAAATAAAAATTACCCCAAATAAAGTGCGAGCGTACAAAGCACACATCTCAGAAGTGGAACGATTTAGCAAACTAATTTTTTAATCTCGTTTATATTTATACTAGTTGTTGCCTGCAGTTTCGCCCGCGATATCTTACTCAACTTCTGTTAGTCACAGCGTGATGTTATATAGCCTATATATAGCCCTGAGCGATAAATGGACTATCTAACATAATTTTTTTAAATTAGAACTGGTCTAATGAAATTGAAATTAGCGCATTCAAATAACAAACAAACTCATCAGATTTATATTATTAAGTATAGATATGCCTCTAAATTTAACTTAACACCACCGAAGCTACAGCCAACAGCAAGTTTCTAAGGTATAAAAAATATATAGCTATAAAAAATAAACGAACTAAGTTATGTGATGTATTAACTTAATAATAATTTCTTATTTTCACTAGTCATATCAAATTATTGAACTATAAATTGTTAAAATGCGCTTACTTTGCCATAAGTGCCATAAGTTAATAAAATTATCTATATCTATACTTATAATAAAACTGTAGAGAGGTCAATTCTGTACATTGAATATATATTCAAAATTAATATTGGAGGATGAATGGTGATCGATACTGATGCCAAAAATGCAATCAGTAAATTTTTTGTCTGTCTGTCTGTCTGTCTGTCTGTATATGCACGCATGGGTCAAAAACTACTGAAGGGATTTTAACCAAACTTGGTACGATTGTAGTCCATACTCCTGGGCAGGTTATAGGCTACATAACATAACGCTAAGACACATAGGAGCTGAGCAGTGACGATAAATTTGAAGCCAGTCGGATGAAAATGCGCTTTCGAGCTGTTATCCTCGCATACGTTGATCATACACCAAAATTACAAATATTACAAAGATGATGGTCTTTAAAAGATCTACAAAAAGTCCTCGATAGTATATATCTATCTTTTATAAATTAGCCACAATAATGTGTTTAATCGTAAGCATTTCTTCAAATTGTATTAAATGCATAAATATATTGTATTTCACATAGATATATCTTTATCAAACTCCCATATTCAAAAAGTACACTTTAATATCTATTTTATAAAAAAAATATTATAGAAATCGGTTTATAAACACACAAGATATAGATGAAATAAAACTTTCAAATCTCGCCGCGCCAGTATGGGTACGGCTATACGGTTGATTTTTGTTTAACGCGCGAAACGGCCATCCGCTGCATCTATAAAAATTAAAAAGGCGAGGGCGCTCACGCGCCGACTTCACACATGCGACGCCAGGAGGCCGTGTGGTCACAGATTGCACGGTAGGCGGGGGGCAACCCCCCACTTTATAAATCAAAAGTGAGCCGAATGGGCTCACACTAATCCGATGAAGCATTAGGGCCTTCGGGCCATTAGCATAGATCCCTCCGAAAAAAAAAAGCGCTGACTTCACTCACATTGTCACTCTTAATGCGAACGGACGTGGTTCTTAACGACTCTTCTCGCAATAAGCGCGCTGCAGATTTTAAAAATACATAGATACGTAGTTTTTAGATATAAGATTAAAGTAGGTATAAGATAATAATATAATTAGTTTGTTTAGTGTTTTTGTTTGTTTCTCCTTCTTTTCTTTATATACCTATATATAGTTGTTAAGTTAAACGTTGTAAAGTTAAGTATAAATTTCAATTAAGTAAGTATACATTTTTTCTTTTTGTGTTTTTATCTTATTAGGTTCTCTTTATTCCGTAGATATATATATATTTTTTTCTTATTGTGTATTTATTTTATTAGGTTCTTTTTATTCCACCTACGATGCCACCTAAAAAACGGTCTTCCTTATCTCGAAATTCGAGAAATCCCAAAAGAATGAGAGATGCGCGTTCTCAGGAATCGTCAGAGGAATGAGCGCATCGTTTAAACTCTATGAGAGTTAATAATGCAACTGCACGAGCACATGAAAGCAGTTCTGAGAGAGAGATGCGATTAACTTCTGATAGGGAAAGAAAAGCTAGATCACGGGCATCTGAAACCCCTTCTCAACAAGAGCTACGTCTTACAGTTGACCGTGAACGGCATGTTTTATCCCGAGAGTCGGAAACGTTCACCGAGCGACATTTACGGCTTACAGCTGATCGCGAACGGCATATTCTATCTCGAGAATCGGAAACCGCTATTCAACGAGAATTACGACTTAGAAGTGACCGCGAAGGGCACAGACAATTAAATTGTAAATTAATAGTCTATAGTTTAAAGAAAAACATTGTTGTAAAAGGAGATCCATGCGGACGAAGTCGCGGGCACAGCTAGTAAGTAATATATTTCGAAAAGATACCATTTAATAGTAATTAATAAATATTAATATTCCGATGATAAGCCAACAGAATCTTTCAACAGTAACATAATTAATAAAACGTATTATTGGGAATGTAAGCCTTTAACGTATTTGTGATTGACATACAAAGCGGTCAAAGATTCAATGAGCTTCAGCTCGTTTAATTTGTACACAAGCTTAAAACGGCTCTGTGATATTATTCCCTAGATTTTCATGATTCATATATTTTATCATAATTAAATCATCATGTTTTATGTTACGTGGATAGGCAAACTGGCAGATGTTTAAGCCATGGACATTAACTAGTTTACCTGGAACAAGTCCAAATAATTAATTTTGTGTCAATGCCATTAATTACACTGTCTTTCTTGCCCATCTCTCCATAACACAGCAAAGCTGTTATAAAGATGGTGGTACCTAAGCGGACAGGAGTGCGGCATAACCCTCCCACCGGTCTGTTAAAAGTTTTTTTAAATTCTATTGTATTTGACTAGCGGACGTTTGAATAGCAAATCTTCACCATTCTCAAATCAACTTGAACACACAAAAAATCATCAAAATCGGACCAGCATCTTAGGCGGAGGACTAATTTAATTTCATATTATTACTAGTCATATCAAATTATTGAACTTTTTGAGGCTATTAGTAATTTTAATAATTAATAAAATTCTAAGTGATTTATATTTTGAAAATATACCGTTTAATAGGAATTAATAAATATTAATATTCCAATGATAAGCCAACAGAACCTTTCATGTTATATAATATGTAGTATATATAATATAATATGTATCATGTTATATAATATAATATGTATATATGTCTTAGGTATTCAATTTCCAATAACATGATTTGTTGAAACCATTCTACTCATATTATATAGTTCATTAAGAAAAACATACAGAATATTCAAATTATTTAAAAAGGTTGTACATATTTACCGTTTTATTTATGTTTATTTCGCAAAGTGCTATATATACGACAATGACTACGAATGCCTTATTTACGGGACAGTCTCGTATTTGTGCTATTGTATTCAATTTTAATCGTGAAAATAATCTCTGTTAATTTAAAAGACATTATGTATAGGTATAACTTTTATACATACCTACTTGGTTTTTTATCTGAAACATTCACACAAATTAAATTTTAATAAAAAAAATAAGATGAAGAACATGCTACTAATTTTATATATGTATATTTATTTCTATATTAATATTTTTACCAACAAATTCATTTCACAAAAAATAACAACACTCTAACCACGTGCTTCAAATCCCATTATTAAAATAATTAAATAAAAGACCAAGCATAATATTAATTAGCACTTTCGGCGTAGTGAAGACTAATTATTTATGTATCATTGATGTTAGTTTCGAATAACATGTAACATTAGGACATATTTTGACACCTTTGTCCCCGTGACCATGGCTGTTGTAAATTATCCGAAACGTCGGGTTTGTAAAAAACTTAATAAGCCGCGATAAAATCCGTAAAAGTTGTTTCATTCAGTTTTTTTATGTTAGTTGGATAGGCAAACTGGCAAACGTACCACCTGATGGTAAGTGGTCGACGTCGCCCATGAACATAAACCAGTATACCTGGAACGAGTCCAGGCAACTCATTTATGTGTTGCCTATCCTGAGACATAAGATGTTAAGTCTCGGTGCCAGTAATTACACTGCCTGTCTTGCCCTTCTCTCCGAAACACAGCAAAGCTGTTTCACGGGAGAAACAAGCAAGATGGTGGTACCCATGCAGCCGGGGGCGTGGCACAGCGCTTCCCTCCCACCACCCAAGTATAAAAAACAACAAATTCATTTAAAACGAATTAGAAATATCAACATATTACATAACCGCGGGCCGTCTCTACTCTCTAGTTCAACAACTAGAGGCGGCCCGCGGTTTCACTCGCACTCTTCTCATTCCCTTGGCAATACAGGGATAAATTATAGCCGTATGTTATTCTGATATATAAGCTATATCATTGTAAAGTTTCATCAAAATTCATTCAGCAGTTTTTGCGTGAAAGAGCAATAAACATATATCCATACATAGATACACTTTTACATACTTTTGCGTTTATAATATTAGTAGGATATACTTGCAAGAAAAACTATAACAGTCATCTTGAATATAGAACAAAATTATCTCCCAGAACCACCACTCACCAAGCACAATTATTTATACGATTTTGAATTCTATATTCTTTTTATATAAGACAGATTTTCCAAAAGGTCACCTGATAACCTAACAATATGATGTGTACAAGTTGTTTTGTTATTGTTTCAATATTTCCCTAGTGTGTTATATATTTTAACTTTCACACAAAATAGCGCATCTACTAACTCATATTTTAATAACACACATTTTCGAATTATACGTTCAAACCGAGTTAAACTGGTTATAAATTGTAGTCAAGTGAAATAAAATAATCATCAGTTTTATATAAGTTACATAAAATGTTTATTTCAACATAAAAAAGTACAATAAAACCATTTAATACTGAAGCAAATTAATTACAGGGCAAATAAGGACTACCGAATTCCCGTCTCTTTACTGCCAATAAATCTACGCTGGTTGAAAAAATATCACCTTCATGATAATGAGAAGAGGTGATGATGAAAATATGACGTTTTATCACTTAGTTCCTCCCCCACATCCAAATACCTTTGTTTAGTAGCATGGGAATCGATTTGACATGGCAGAGTGATAATAAAAGATAAAAAGAAAACAGGCTTATTGCTTTAAATATTACTATGATATTCACAAATAATTAATAAATTTGTAATTAATTTAATGCGAAAATAGTTTTATGAAACAAAGTTGCGAATATCCAAAGCACCAAGCCTGTTATCTTTAAATATTTTACATAGGAACACGTATGCCGCAAACAAAACATGGATTGTTCACACGGTTTCTTGAAAATTCTACTAGAATAAAATATTGGAATAACTTTATCAGAGTAACTGACAATTTCAAATGCTTGTAGAGTGTTCTAGAATGTTGTAGAATTTCCATTAAACAGACAAGTTTCTGTTACTGGTTTTGGCGGTTTGTTCTAGAAGTGCATCCACAATGTCCTGTTTTATTGAACGGTATACTTTAAAGAATCATAAAATAACTTATATGACAACAAATGATTATATTTAGAAAAATAGATTTTTATAGAACCATTTTTAGTCTACAAAAAGTTCACATTTTTTGTGATAATTTGTCTCAATTTTCAAATTCTAAATTGAACCAACCAATTGATAACAAAGTGATTTGGCGTAAATAATACTTTTATAAGTTGTATGAATGATTATCTTAATCTGATTTTGTATGCTTATATTTTTTTGATATTATGCAATTGCATGTGTGTTTAGATTAATACTTTCGTTGTTACAGATTATTGTTTTCCGTTGTTTGCATGTTTTCAAATAAGTACGATTCTTCGAGATTATCTTATGTAAATACCTCTACCTCTTTAAAAAATGAACCTTGACGTTCTAAGCTTTATTTTTGTAAAAAGAAGGACTAGACCTAAATTTCGCAAAACTTTTACTTAATTTCATATTCAAATTAAATTATATAATATTTTATATGGTCTATTAAGATATAGATACGTCGGTGTAATAAAAAAATATGCACTGTCGTAATTTTATCAGCGTTATAGCTGATGATGACGACAGCCTGTCTTTGACGTAAATTTAATAAGTTCACTGTGAGTTATGAATTTCTGTGTAATCCTTCGTTGTACAGTATTTTAATTACCAGAAAAAATTAGGTTTCTCATAATTTTGAGGGTAAGTACGCGCTATTTAATACAGCGGTTGTTCACCGCTTTCCCGTTGAATCGTACTTTATTAAAACTATACTTTAGCTTTCACATTTGCAAACTTGAGTCGTAATAACTCGACGTCACTAGGTATTTTGTACTGCTATGCACCTGCTTGAATGCATCGACAATAATTAGACGAAAGATGATTCCAATCAATCGCCTAATTATTTTTTACAGAAGCATTTTTCTATCGCATTTCACTTTTATTATCATAGAATTTAATATAAAACATATGTACAATAAAATCGATTTTTTGTGGTGTTTTTAATAAATATGGGTTTTTTTAAATTCATCGGTACTAATATATAAACCATTTAGCTCGCAGAACAGTGACGGTACTGAGAAGCCCCGTCATTTTCATATACTGGACACCCCGACAACGGATCCGGCTGAGTCGCTCTTCGGCGTCGCTCTGCTAGCGGCGTTGGGGGCGGCCCTCGCTATGGCTATCATCGCGTTTGCTATTGTATGGTATACGTATGTATCTAAACTGTTGAACCTAGGAGAATAGTTTCATCCAAACTGTTGAACCAAGGATAATAGTTTCATCCAAACTATTGAACCAAGGATAATAGTGTCACTTTACAATCTTAATATATAGTTCAATATTTTGTTGAAAAATTACGTACATGCTTGTTTTACGAGTATTACTTTACATATCATACATATCAACTGTATCTAGAGATAAAGATGATATTATGTATAGTTAAAATATTTTAGATTAATATTGTTATCTAATTAGTTAACCACTTATGCGAAATATAGCATGCCACTGAAATTCGGAACTCTGTTTGGAATAGGAGGGCTATCGTAAATTTATAATTACTTTGAGAACAGTCATTGACTAAATTCACTATTTTAAAATTCATTACATAATGAAAATATGCGAACTAAGTCACAGGCTAACTAGTTTCATAGTAATTCTAATTTAGAATAATACACCTCGATAAATGTGTAGGAACAAACTCTATAGGTACACATAAACTCCGTCATCAGATTTTAATTCCAAACAATGCCTGTCCGTTTTTAGACTTGGCATTCTTTAAATCAACATCAAAATAGCCGACATGCGAAAACATTTCGGATGCAATATACGGAACTCAAAATTTTAACTATGTGGAATTTGCTCCTCCAGTATGAGCTAAATTTTGTTACGGAATATTTCAGGTATAGTGTAAGTTCTGCGCACAAAAATATATGAGCATTTTCACATTGAATATTACAGAAAAATTTATGTGTAATATCTAATGTTCAATTATTACTTATCAAAAGCCAAACATATTTTTAAGAAACCCGTTACGCAGTAACAAAAGAGCTGATTACTCTTATAACAGTATTATAAGATTTTGAGAATTGATTTTGATAAAATAGATTTGTAAACTTATAGCACTGATATAAAACCTGCTTTTAAATATAAAAAAACTGCATCTAAATCGGTTCATCAATTATAATGAAACAACTTTTACGGATTTTATCGCGGTTTATTAAGATTTTTACAAGCCCGACGTTTCGGATACTTTACAGCAACCATGGTCACGGGAGAACTGATGTGACAGATGTCCTAACGTTACAAAGTTATTCGAAACTACCCTATGATACATCATTATTTTAATAAGTCCTCTCTCTCTCAGAAAATGCTAACTGCATCTTTAATCTGTGTTATATTATGCTTGGTTTTTGATTTAGTAATTTTAATAATGGGATCCCAAGCAGGTCAGAGCCAGCCATCTTCTCTATTGAAATTTCGATGTTTTTTAATTTCAATAGCCTCACGGATCATCCTTGGTTGGAATCGGTGTTCTTTTGCGAGTATCTGTGGTCTATCAAATCTAATATAATGGCGAGCTTTGTCAAGACTATGTTCACAGATTGCAGACTTAGTGTAGCGACGTTGTTTGAAGTCAGCTATATGTTCTGTAACGTGAGTTTTAATTGATATTTTTTAAATTAAAATAATGCTGTATCATAGGGTAGTTTGGAATAACTTTATAACGTTAGGACATCTGTCACCTCAGTCCTCCCGTGACCATGGTTGCTGTAAAGTATCCGAAACGACGGGCTTGTAAAAATCTTAATAAACTGCGACAAAATCCGTAAAAAATGTTTCATTATAATCAGTGAAATTCGTGCAAACATTAGAAAACAATCGGTTCATCAATTTAAGAAACACGATGCCATAGAGAGACACTACGTATAACACCCATCTTTTTCCGGGTCCATATTATATTTATAAATATTATTTGATAACAATTTTCCGCGGAAGACGTAATCTATCTCTTGGGATATGGAAAACAAATATATAACTAATATTATAAAGAGGAAAGATTTTATTGTTTGTTTGTTACTTTGCATTGAATAGACTTGAAACTACTCAACCGATTAGAAAAAATATTTAATCATTTGAATCTTACATTATTCCTGATATACATATAGAGTATAGAATATTTTTAAAAAGCTAGGGATCGTAACAAAATTTAATTAGAAACTTATGAAAGAAATACCAAAACCTGCTTTCGCATACCTACGTTGCTGAAACTATTGCCAATATAGCAAAGTTATCCACAAAAAGTCTTCGATACCATCTTACTATCATAGTTACGTCACAATCAATTATACCACTACTATCTACCACATTCTAAACTATTCAAAAGTACACGTGTAATAATTATTATTACCGAATCCACCAACTACATCAACCGTGAGATTTTTGTAACATTTTCATTACACCTTTTTTTCACATTACATGACATTACAGTCAGCAACCATCAATCACCATCATCACAGGTGTAAGGTATGTCAAAAAATAAAGTACCTTGCGGCTCACTCGCGGGTTCGACTTCCTACGCAGTGGTTTTGTGCAGATTCGAATATTTTCACTAAAGAATATTTTGAATTAGCTTTAAATACATTCAGTAGGTATAAATCTAAACCATACGATAAAAAGTCTGTGGGTATTCGTACAAAATAGTATACACGTGACGAGTCGTAATCGCGCGCGAAAGTCGAATATAAAGAAATGACGCAAAAAGAAGGGTGTGTTGAAGTTGTGTTAAGATTTATAATTTTTGTTAAAATATATCTGATATTATATATACTGATATATGATATGTATTGATATTTCTGATATGTACTGTAATTATAAAGAGAAAATATTTATTTGTTTGTTTGCATTAAATATGCTCCGATACTACGATTGGACCGATCCAAAAATTCTTTCACCTATAGAAAGCCACATTATCAGCGAGTAACATGGGTTATAAATTGTTTATCCGTGCGATGCCGGGACGGACCGCTAGTAGGTATATATATACTCGCAAAATATCTGATTAAAATCTATTTGTATCTAAACAAACAACAGATTGTCTAAGAAAGCGAAGGCGGCTGCTGATGTGGACTACCCAGCATACGGAGTGACCGGACCTAGCATCGACTCCTGCGGGGACCGCAAGCTTGCCCATTCTGCTCATATGTATCACTACCAACACCAGAAACAGCAGATCATCGCTATGGAACGGTAAGTGTTAGTCACTTACCGTATTTTGTATTTGACGCTTATACGCTCCAGTCTCTACTGTCCACGAAATTGAGTCGCAAGGAATGGAGTCAAGTACTTATATGAAATTAGTTGAAACAACCATTTTGGTGCATGTTTTTTAAGTGAAAACTCCTTTAGCATAATTTTGAAAGTCGATGAAACGAAAAAGCGACAGTAAAAAGATACACACATAAATTCATAGGATTTAACGTGGGAGAAAGTAAGATAGGAAGTATTATACAATGTTTTTTTTTTCACGTCTACAACGTGTAAATTGCACACACGTTTTTTTAAGAGCAAGCCTACAGAATCACTCTTGTCTTTGCATGTGTCTTTGCATGAGTCTACCTCTATCTAAATGAAATGCAAATAGCGTTTCATTTAGATAGAGGTAGACTCTACGTTATCAAGACGTATACTCATACAATCTTGCATTCAATATCTCAATACAATTACAGAATTCTAAGCCGATTCCATTTACATCAGCTTTCAACGCCTTTCACGTGTCCAATGTTTCTGATACAATAACATCGATTCTCTAACATTTCCGAAGTTATCGATACCATAACAACGATTATCTAACGGTTGAATATGAAGCCTTTGATTTAAATGGATTACACGTCTATAACAGACTGAACAAAACGGATGCGCTATATAATCGATTTGCGCTATATAATCGATTTCATCTAACTTTGCCTATATTTCGTGAAATAAACATTTACTTGTCTTAAAATAATTTATGACTTTTAAAACTGAATACCTTTTTTAAATTGAAGTTTAGAAAAATAGGGCTAGGCAGGCAGTACCTATAAGATAGAGAAGAGGTCCGAGATTTCTTAGGAGTGTCATCTGTCAGGATATCGTGTTTCATGGTTTCATCTAATATATAAAAATTAAGAATGAAATAAATTTCATTAAAGAAACGCAGTTGAGATTGTACCGAGGTACATTTTTTTTTTAATTTAAATACATTTATATTCGTCAAAAAGATTTGAAACTAAATTAATAGTATTCGAAAAAAATGCAGCCAAAAGTAGTATGTAAAATAAAGTGAAGCCGTTATGAAGTGAAATGGTCTATACCCGTGGCTATACCTATCTAGCTTTGAACGTTTGATATGTCATTTGTTTATACTTTCAAACTTTGTAACTCTAAAATATAACATGTATATAATATATATAATATAATTATATATAATATATATAATTGCAAAACGAAACATGACAATCGTGCGTAGCCTCTCCTTGCGCCGCGGTAGAGCCGCGCCCTATACGAATGAAACTAGAATAACTAGGTCATACTCTATTATCATCTCTCTTCTGTTTTCTGGAAATGATATATGTTTATAAATACTGCCGGGATTTTGAGTCATGTAAACTGGTTAATTAACCTGTTTAAAATCTTTACACCTCCACCCATAGCCAATCAGGTTCGGCCGGTGGTTCCCTTTAGTTAGAGGTTGACCTAACCTTCGTCTTCCTATCTATCCTGTTCAACATAGTAATACTTGTACCGATTGAGCTTAAAGGCCATCAGGCTGAAAAGTCTAGCCCTTCCGAAAAAAAAAGTAATATTATAAGTAATAATATAATATGAATGTTTCAGAAGTGGAGTTGACCAACGCAATGCTTCCGTATCTGACCCCGAATCTGAGGAGGAAAACGAGGAGGGAGACTACACTGTGTATGAATGCCCTGGATTTGCCACTGTTAGTATGCACACGTTTTCTCATGTATAAGCTAACAATGGGTGTTTGTTGTGCGATGGCAACGTTAATTTGTAGATGTGTGATGCGTATATCATAATCTATGGCTCAGTGGTAAGCGCGTTGGCGCACAAGCCCGGAGGTTGCGGGTTCGAATCCCGCCAGGGAACAAAAAAAATCTGAGTACTTGGGTCATGGATGTGTATTAAATATGTGTATTATATTATAACAATCTTAAATATATGTATAGTATAAAAGTATTAAATATATTTCCGTTATCTGGTACCCGTAACACAAGTTCTTCCAGAACTTACCACGGGACCAGATTGACGTGGTGTGAAAGCGTCCATATAGATATTATATTATTATATTATATTTATATTATATTATATATTAATCATTATCAACGATTTTCAGTCCACTGAAAGTGTCCATCACATATATACTATCATCATCATCAGCCTCTATCCGTCCAATGCTGAACATAGGCCAAAGTCAAAAAAGTCAAAGAACGCCAAGACGATCGATCTCTTGCCACTCGCATCCAACACGCACCGGAGATAATCTTCCCACCTGGCTAATGATCGACCAACACCCATACCATACATACACATAATATATACGGGATGGATATTTGAGACGTGCCAGTAAGAGCAGGTACCTTAACCATTATAATAGTTACAAGAAAACGTTCCTAAGAGATCATCCATATTTTTTCAGATATTCTGAATTGCATTCAAAGATTTTTGATAAAATCAACGAAACGAACGAACGAAGTCAACGAAAAATTTGCTAAAATCCCCAAAAATATTTTTATGATATTATAATGGTAAAGAATATTACGAGTCGATTTATTGTTTTTCAGTACAAAATGTATGGAACATATTTGGGCGTTTTCTGACATTTCTAGTACTCAACTAGTACAAAAACAAAGTATGCCCATAGAGTCTTTTGATCTCCATATGAAGTAGGATTTTAGCAATTTTTTGACGACGAAAAAAATGCCATATCTTTTGAACTGCATTTACAAATGCAGTTCAAAAGATATGGATGGTCGCCTAAGAACGTTTTCCTGTAACTATAACGGTTAAGGTACCTGCCCTTACTGACCCGTTTAATAATTTCAGCCTATATATATATATATATGTATAATATATCGATTTTTCAATGAAATCAGTTTGGTCGACTACAGTTCTACGTTGGAAGTTGATCTTTATGTTACGCTGATTTAATTGTGTGTCCAGTCTTTGCGGACGTCATTGGAAAAGGCTTCACATAAAACTAGTTCTCTGCGTTCAATTATTGTGGCAGAAACATTTTTAGTATCTAAAGTCGATTTAAATATTATTATTTCCAGACTGGTGACATGGAAGTAAAGAATCCGCTATTCCAGGATGATCCGACTCCTGCCACCCCCGGAAAGTGCGAGGTGGTCAAACCTCAGCCTAAAGAATAATCGCTACCCCTTCGCCGCTGCGGCGATCAGGGTGTATACACCAACATGCTCTCCCCAGTATATCTTATTCGGCACTTTGGTACACCCAATTTCTTTTTAATTCTTATGACTCGTTGTCGTCTTTACTAAGTTACATATATCCCTGTTACTTACATACAATCAAAAAATATTATTATTAATGGAATAATTTTAAAAAATATAAAAAAAAAACCCCAAATATAAAAAAAAATATTTTCCGAAAATCGCACAACAGAACGACCTAAAAAGTAAGTACCAAACGATGTTCGCTAGCAATGACTAAAACATATTAAAAGCGAAGTTGGAAATAAATAGTAACATTTTGTCAATTTTAAATTTGATGACTTTAGTTTTATTCTAGTGAGGGACTAGCAAAACATCGAGCAAACACAATTTGTCAGGAAAACAATTTGGACTCTTAACGAGTAGATTTGTTCGTTTTACTAATAGTAAAGTGTATGAAAAGAGTTTATATTGAAAGGAATATTTACGTTATATCTATAGTGTTTATAAATGTATTTACTTTGTTACTTTCTGCTTTCTTTATACCACTTCCGACCTATCTTTTCACATTATACATGTGTAACTTCAACGGCCTATTTTATCGAAATTTCATCGAATTTTGTCCCTTTCAAATTCACTCTGGTAAATACAGGAATCACTATGTTAATATATTGTACCAATTACACGTGTTTTGCTGATTATGTCAATTGCTTACAATTCCCTAAAAATAGCCCTTATTATATAACATACATATACAAGGTTACTCTCTTCTATATTTACACCTGTCATATTACATGTTAAAATTATAAATATATAATATTTTATTAATAATATATATTATATATGGTTATAAAATTTTTAGTTAGCATTTAAGAGATATTATATTATATTATATGTAGCGAGTGTCAATGATTGACTGTCTGTTAGCCCTCTAATATAAAAAAATATAAAAAAACTAGTAACATATACGTATTAAAGGTTCTAATTATATATATATATATATATATATACATATACAGTATATCTCCACACATTGTTCTATGAGTTAAGTTTATGACTTAATAGCTCAAAGCAAATTAAAGTAGACTAAAAATATTTAATATTGGTTCAAAGCAAAATCCCTAAAAGTATAGTAAAAAATATTATATAAAATTATATATGTATAATATAAAAGTATGATTTTCTTATTGCGACATTTTTATACAGTACTTAACGTATCATAGGAATTACAAAAGCCGTTTTATCAAAATTGACTAGATTACATAACTTTTAAAACAAATAACTTTCATGTAACTAGTTACAAATAGTCCAAAAATATTTTAAAACAATATGGTAGATGCACCTTTAGTTTATTATATTAAAAATAATACTAAAACAATAGCGAGTCAATTGACATTATAACACACGTGTGGCTACCATTATAATAAAATAATATTAATAAAAGTACTGATAAATATAAAAAAAAGATTATATACTTCTTCTACTCTTAAAACATATTACATAGATAGTTAGTCAATTTTACAAAAGAAATTACATATCTTTCTCTTTTACTATACCTACTGATGTCGCAGTAAAAAAATGATATCATCTAATATAAGTAAAAATAATATAATAGCGTGCGGTTGGTGGTGTTACCTAACAATAAAAAATAAAAAAAATAAAAAAAGTGAATGGATGTAAATGGATGCAAGAGAAAAATAATATTATTTCTCACAAAAAAGCGTAGAAGTGGACGTCTGTTGCCACAAGTAGTACTTCTTTCGGCCGGGACACTTGGTAATATTATACAGATTGCTTGTGATTTCACAAGACTGTATTTGTAGCATAAGGACTCACACTGTGTGAGTCAAACTTAATTTATTTTTTATTATACTAGTGTAAAATATCTCCAACCTTTCTTATTCAGTTTGAATATTGAAATGGTTGCTTGTTTCTAGTTATTTTTTCTATATTTAATGTAATTTATTTCATATTGGCTTATTTATTTCATATTCAATGGAACTTTTGGACGAAATTTGAATTTATCAAAAATAGCAGGCTTCATAGTTAGGAGACCCATTTTCATACTAAACATAAGACTAAATTTTGCCTACAGGTATTTTCTTTAGAATATATATTATGCGCGTCACCAAGTTATCTGATCCCGAGTAGCTACATTTATATATAAATATATTTGGATAGATATTTAAAGAGTTTATTATGTCTATATAACAAATTATTTTTGGAAGTCACTAATAATTATTTTATGAAATACGGATTATATATTAGTGATATCTATGATATCGAGAAGAGAAGATCATGCTGGTAGTGGTTGATAAAGATGTATATATAAATATCATAAAAATCGTGTCACAATAGTCAGTTAGTCAGTCTAGTATTTTTAAAAGCCATTCGACTATTTTTTATGAAACTTTGTAATTATTAAATTATAAACTTACTGATATAGCATGCAACCTTCTTCAATAATTGGACTATCAAAACCAAAAAAAAAAATTAAAATCCCAGATTAACTGTTCGAAACAAACTCTACAGATTTAATATATTAGTATTTATAGTCATGACATTATTAAATTATATGATATAATACAATGGCAGGAAAATAAAAGCCTAGTAAGGAGGGATTGCATTTTTATCTTACACTGAGACACGTAAATGACGCCTTTATATTCATGTCTATTATACGACTAATTGTATTTCAATAAGATTCAAAAAGTATTTCGATTCTACCTTAAAAATATTCAATTACATAACGAATTTAAAGCCACCTTTAAAAATTGGCTTTGTCATAATACGACTTTTCATATCCAACAAAAAGTTGACGATCCCTGTTTTTTTATTTTATTAATTATCCTATTGGTATTACCTTGCCAATCCCATATATATAAAAATAGTGTATTTTAAAATTAAAGGTATAAAGCATTAAATATATTACGCCTGTTTGATACAGATGATTTTTCTCTTCTCGATAAGAAAATAACGATCTCAGCGTGACAAAAATATTATATTATGTAGTTAGTGTTAAAAAAATTATTAACGTGTAGACTGTGGATCTAACGTGTATTATGATGAAGTACTTATTTGTTTATACCCATAATTACGTATTTATTTTTCACAGCATGTCTCATTTGAAACAAATAGTATTGTTTCTCTGATATTATACAGTAATCAAACTTTACTTACAATATTTTAAAGACACGTGCAACGTAATAGTATTTTTATATTTTTGAATTATTATTAAATTTCACAATACCTGATTAGTTAGTCAGAGCTCTACTGAAGAAACTGTGTTAAAGAGTTATTTAAGTTTTATTTAAATATAAGTATACCTACCTAATATAATTTGTATTCTTTATATCTAATAAATTACCATTTATATCTATTTCGGTCTTCTGTCGTTAAAAATATAATAGATTAACAGTTAAAAATAGTTGTTAAAGAAGTAGAATGGCTGTCCTTATTTAGGGTCGGTTCTCTTTTTTATCCTTCCCTAAAATGTTACCTACAGTTCTACAGTATGGATTGGTTAGAATGACACCAGTCAAACTTATAGAACACATACGGGTTTTATGACGGTTGGTGTATTGGTTTGACAGCTGTCATTCTAATCGAGATAAAGGACTGTTTTCCTTAGTTTAGAATCGTTTATTATTGTATTATAAACAATTTTAAAATATGATATCGTACACACAATGATGTACTGCTTTTGCAAATGACCCACTCAAATCGAGTAATTAATAATATAATGTTTCGTTAATTGTTTTGATAACAGATAATACCGGATCAATAAAAATATTGTCGTATTCATTTATTCAATGGCATATACATACCTACATATATATGACAAATACATATAAATACATGACATATTATATTTTGGGCCAACAGTGTCCCTTTAGGATATACGAAATATATTAATCACAACTATTTACTCTAAAAATTAAATTGATGTTAAATGCATAATAAATAAATGTATGTGCCCTAAGTGTATCGTTCGTTTGTATTACCCAAATAAATCCTTAACACTTAAACTAAAGTAAATATATGTTTTTTTGTGTTAAAGGCAGATTGATCTTAGTATAAATCATTCATTGTGGAGATTAAAAAAGTTGGCTGTGTCGGGCAGTAGATGTGAAATATTTCATATTTGCATTAAATATGAGAATCTATATTTTATATAAATCTATTAAGAAATATGGAATAAAAAATGAAAGTTAGTATACGGACGCGTCATGATAGCGAGTGATAGCGTCATGTCGTTTGTTGTCACGGTAGTCGAAACGATTTTACTGCTAAGATAAACCAATAGATGTTTCAAGTCAAAAAAATAAATAAAAGATGGATGGCTGCTACAACATTGTTAGGATCAATTACAAGTATCAAATAATTCAAACTAAGCACTCAAAAACGAATAACTTGAAGACACACCAACTTTATGTGTAGATATTTACTTCATCATCATCATCAGCCTGAATCCGTCCTGTGAACATAAGGATTATTCAATGAACGCCAACTCTTATTCCCACTCTTATTCAACATGGACCGGGCGGACTGAATGCATGGATATGGTTCTCCCACCTGTTAATGGTCGACCAACACTTTGTCTACGTAACGTACACTGAGTTTGAAGATGAAAGTCTTCGACCAATGCGTTCTCCCGTGCTGACCTACGGGGCCGAAACGAGGCCTCTAAATTTACAGCTGGTCCGTAAGTTTGCCGTAGCTCAACGTCCTATGGAACGTGCAATGTATTTGCTTCACAGATAATTAAATATATTTATTCGCTTTTTGTAGCTGTGTGAACTTTAGCAGATTGATTATATTAATTTAATAACAGAACATTGATAAAAAATCACCAAGTCATTCTTCTGCTGGGCAATGTCATAGAAATATCTAAAACAACTATGATCATACTTGCTTGTTTCTTACTATGTGCCAAATAATATTATATACTAGCTGTTGCCCGCAACTTCGCCCACGTTAACTTAAGTATATTAAAGGACGATGATCATTTTTAACCTTTCTTTGTTATTGTTCTTAAGGAAATAAGGCTGCGTTTTCAATGTAAGCTTAATCCAAGCGGCTTACAGTTTTCGACTCTTACAATAATTCTCCAACTGTTTACCAATTTTTATAGTCTTAAAAAATAATATACTATAACCTGCCTCAGGAATCACTCTATCTCATTTTGAAAGCAGCATGATAATCCATCTAGTAGTTTTTGAGTTAATCTCGTACAGACAGACAGAGGCGACGAAGGACTTTGTAAATGATAATAAGGATTAATACCGTATTTGTTTATATATAGCTTAGCTTAGCTGTTGCAAAAATTGCAAATTTTTCAAAGTATTAAATTGGATATAGGTACAGCTTGGCAAAAAAGAGTATGACGTGGTGACAAGTGGAACTAAATATTTTACTTAATGGAAATCTATGATGTCGACCATACTTGACCGAGACATACTAGATTTTGAGTAAAGTTTGATTTGATTAAATTCTTGTACTTTCGCGAATTTCACTCATTATATTGAAACAACCTTTAGTCGTGGCGAAGGACTTCATATTAAGGTTGGATCTTTTTCTAGACATTGTGTAGAAATAAGTCGTCAACAAACACATGACCAATATTAGAAAATTAAATTAAATCTCTAATTCTCCAAGCAAAAATAAAGGCAAGCTTTGAAGTTTTATTTCAAGATGTACAAAATAAATTGTACTTTGTTATTACGTTTGAGAAAATTGAAGACCACGAACCACCACCTTAAATAAACTAACCAAACCCCAGCTGTGCTCTCCTCGTCGTAATATTTTATTAATAATATATATTATATATGGTTATAAAATTTTTAGTTAGCATTTAAGAGATATTATATTATATTATATGTAGCGAGTGTCAATGATTGACTGTCTGTTAGCCCTCTAATATAAAAAAATATAAAAAACTAGTAATATATACGTATTAAAGGTTCTAATTATATATATATATATATATATATACATATACAGTATATCTCCACACATTGTTCTATGAGTTAAGTTTATGACTTAATAGCTCAAAGCAAATTAAAGTAGACTAAAAATATTTAATATTGGTTCAAAGCAAAATCCCTAAAAGTATAGTAAAAAATATTATATAAAATTATATATGTATAATATAAAAGTATGATTTTCTTATTGCGACATTTTTATACAGTACTTAACGTATCATAGGAATTACAAAAGCCGTTTTATCAAAATTGACTAGATTACATAACTTTTAAAACAAATAACTTTCATGTAACTAGTTACAAATAGTCCAAAAATATTTTAAAACAATATGGTAGATGCACCTTTAGTTTATTATATTAAAAATAATACTAAAACAATAGCGAGTCAATTGACATTATAACACACGTGTGGCTACCATTATAATAAAATAATATTAATAAAAGTACTGATAAATATAAAAAAAAGATTATATACTTCTTCTACTCTTAAAACATATTACATAGATAGTTAGTCAATTTTACAAAAGAAATTACATATCTTTCTCTTTTACTATACCTACTGATGTCGCAGTAAAAAAATGATATCATCTAATATAAGTAAAAATAATATAATAGCGTGCGGTTGGTGGTGTTACCTAACAATAAAAAATAAAAAAAATAAAAAAAGTGAATGGATGTAAATGGATGCAAGAGAAAAATAATATTATTTCTCACAAAAAAGCGTAGAAGTGGACGTCTGTTGCCACAAGTAGTACTTCTTTCGGCCGGGACACTTGGTAATATTATACAGATTGCTTGTGATTTCACAAGACTGTATTTGTAGCATAAGGACTCACACTGTGTGAGTCAAACTTAATTTAATTTTTACTATACTAGTGTAAAATATATCCAACCTTTCTTATTCAGTTTCAATATTGAAATGGTTGCTTGTTTCTAGTTATTTTTTCTATATTTAATGTAATTTATTTCATATTGGTTTATTTATTTCATATTCAATGGAACTTTTGGACGAAATTTGAATTTATCAAAAATAGCAGGCTTCATAGTTAGGAGACCCATTTTCATACTAAACATAAGACTAAATTTTGCCTACAGGTATTTTCTTTAGAATATATATTATGCGCGTCACCAAGTTATCTGATCCCGAGTAGCTACATTTATATATAAATATATTTGGATAGATATTTAAAGAGTTTATTATGTCTATATAACAAATTATTTTTGGAAGTCACTAATAATTATTTTATGAAATACGGATTATATATTAGTGATATCTATGATATCGAGAAGAGAAGATCATGCTGGTAGTGGTTGATAAAGATGTATATATAAATATCATAAAAATCGTGTCACAATAGTCAGTTAGTCAGTCTAGTATTTTTAAAAGCCATTCGACTATTTTTTATGAAACTTTGTAATTATTAAATTATAAACTTACTGATATAGCATGCAACCTTCTTCAATAATTGGACTATCAAAACCAAAAAAAAAAATTAAAATCCCAGATTAACTGTTCGAAACAAACTCTACAGATTTAATATATTAGTATTTATAGTCATGACATTATTAAATTATATGATATAATACAATGGCAGGAAAATAAAAGCCTAGTAAGGAGGGATTGCATTTTTATCTTACACTGAGACACGTAAATGACGCCTTTATATTCATGTCTATTATACGACTAATTGTATTTCAATAAGATTCAAAAAGTATTTCGATTCTACCTTAAAAATATTCAATTACATAACGAATTTAAAGCCACCTTTAAAAATTGGCTTTGTCATAATACGACTTTTCATATCCAACAAAAAGTTGACGATCCCTGTTTTTTTATTTTATTAATTATCCTATTGGTATTACCTTGCCAATCCCATATATATAAAAATAGTGTATTTTAAAATTAAAGGTATAAAGCATTAAATATATTACGCCTGTTTGATACAGATGATTTTTCTCTTCTCGATAAGAAAATAACGATCTCAGCGTGACAAAAATATTATATTATGTAGTTAGTGTTAAAAAAATTATTAACGTGTAGACTGTGGGTCTAACGTGTATTATGATGAAGTACTTATTTGTTTATACCCATAATTACGTATTTATTTTTCACAGCATGTCTCATTTGAAACAAATAGTATTGTTTCTCTGATATTATACAGTAATCAAACTTTACTTACAATATTTTAAAGACACGTGCAACGTAATAGTATTTTTATATTTTTGAATTATTATTAAATTTCACAATACCTGATTATTTCGTCAGAACTCTACTGAAGAAACTGTGTTAAAGAGTTATTTAAGTTTTATTTAAATATAAGTATACCTACCTATTATAATTTGTATTCTTTATATCTAATAAATTACCATTTATATCTATTTCGGTCTTCTGTCGTTAAAAATATAATAGATTAACAGTTAAAAATAGTTGTTAAAGAAGTAGAATGGCTGTCCTTATTTAGGGTCGGTTCTCTTTTTTATTCTTCTCTAAAATGTTACCTACAGTTCTACAGTATGGATTGGTTAGAATGACACCAGTCAAACTTATAGAACACATACGGGTTTTATGACGGTTGGTGTATTGGTTTGACAGCTGTCATTCTAATCGAGATAAAGGACTGTTTTCCTTAGTTTAGAATCGTTTATTATTATATTATAAACAATTTTAAAATATGATATCGTACACACAATGAGTTACTGCTTTTGCAAATGACCCACTCAAATCGAGTAATTAATAATATAATGTTTCGTTAATTGTTTTGATAACAGATAATACCGGATCAATAAAAATATTGTCGTATTCATTTATTCAATGGCATATACATACCTACATATATATGACAAATACATATAAATACATGACATATTATATTTTGGGCCAACAGTGTCCCTTTAGGATATACGAAATATATTAATCACAACTATTTACTCTAAAAATTAAATTGATGTTAAATGCATAATAAATAAATGTATGTGCCCTAAGTGTATCGTTCGTTTGTATTACCCAAATAAATCCTTAACACTTAAACTAAAGTAAATATATGTTTTTTATGTTAAAGGCAGATTGATCTTAGTATAAATCATTCATTGTGGAGATTAAAAAAGTTGGCTGTGTCGGGCAGTAGATGTGAAATATTTCATATTTGCATTAAATATGAGAATCTATATTTTATATAAATCTATTAAGAAATATGGAATAAAAAATGAAAGTTAGTATACGGACGCGTCATGATAGCGAGTGATAGCGTCATGTCGTTTGTTGTCACGGTAGTCGAATCGATTTTACTGCTAAGATAAACCAATAGATGTTTCAAGTCAAAAAAATAAATAAAAGATGGATGCCTGCTACAACATTGTTAGGATCAATTACAAGTATCAAATAATTCAAACTAAGCACTCAAAAACGAATAACTTGAAGACACACCAACTTTATGTGTAGATATTTACTTCATCATCATCATCAGCCTGAATCCGTCCTGTGAACATAAGGATTATTCAATGAACGCCAACTCTTATTCCCACTCTTATTCAACATGGACCGGGCGGACTGAATGCATGGATATGGTTCTCCCACCTGTTAATGGTCGACCAACACTTTGTCTACGTAACGTACACTGAGTTTGAAGATGAAAGTCTTCGACCAATGCGTTCTCCCGTGCTGACCTACGGGGCCGAAACGAGGCCTCTAAATTTACAGCTGGTCCGTAAGTTTGCCGTAGCTCAACGTCCTATGGAACGTACAATGTATTTGCTTCACAGATAATTAAATATATTTATTCGCTTTTTGTAGCTGTGTGAACTTTAGCAGATTAATTATATTAATTTAATAACAGAACATTGATAAAAAATCACCAAGTCATTCTTCTGCTGGGCAATGTCATAGAAATATCTAAAACAACTATGATCATACTTGCTTGTTTCTTACTATGTGTGTTACCTACAGTTCTACAGTATGGATTGGTTAGAATGACACCAGTCAAACTTATAGAACACATACGGGTTTTATGACGGTTGGTGTATTGGTTTGACAGCTGTCATTCTAATCGAGATAAAGGACTGTTTTCCTTAGTTTAGAATCGTTTATTATTGTATTATAAACAATTTTAAAATATGATATCGTACACACAATGAGTTACTGCTTTTGCAAATGACCCACTCAAATCGAGTAATTAATAATATAATGTTTCGTTAATTGTTTTGATAAGAGATAATACCGGATCAATAAAAATATTGTCGTATTCATTTATTCAATGGCATATACATACCTACATATATATGACAAATACATATAAATACATGACATATTATATTTTGGGCCAACAGTGTCCCTTTAGGATATACGAAATATATTAATCACAACTATTGACTCTAAAAATTAAATTGATGTTAAATGCATAATAAATAAATGTATGTGCCCTAAGTGTATCGTTCGTTTGTATTACCCAAATAAATCCTTAACACTTAAACTAAAGTAAATATATGTTTTTTATGTTAAAGGCAGATTGATCTTAGTATAAATCATTCATTGTGGAGATTAAAAAAGTTGGCTGTGTCGGGCAGTAGATGTGAAATATTTCATATTTGCATTAAATATGAGAATCTATATTTTATATAAATCTATTAAGAAATATGGAATAAAAAATGAAAGTTAGTATACGGACGCGTCATGATAGCGAGTGATAGCGTCATGTCGTTTGTTGTCACGGTAGTCGAATCGATTTTACTGCTAAGATAAACCAATAGATGTTTCAAGTCAAAAAAATAAATAAAAGATGGATGCCTGCTACAACATTGTTAGGATCAATTACAAGTATCAAATAATTCAAACTAAGCACTCAAAAACGAATAACTTGAAGACACACCAACTTTATGTGTAGATATTTACTTCATCATCATCATCAGCCTGAATCCGTCCTGTGAACATAAGGATTATTCAATGAACGCCAACTCTTATTCCCACTCTTATTCAACATGGACCGGGCGGACTGAATGCATGGATATGGTTCTCCCACCTGTTAATGGTCGACCAACACTTTGTCTACGTAACGTACACTGAGTTTGAAGATGAAAGTCTTCGACCAATGCGTTCTCCCGTGCTGACCTACGGGGCCGAAACGAGGCCTCTAAATTTACAGCTGGTCCGTAAGTTTGCCGTAGCTCAACGTCCTATGGAACGTACAATGTATTTGCTTCACAGATAATTAAATATATTTATTCGCTTTTTGTAGCTG
Source organism: Helleia helle (assembly GCA_963853865.1). Classification (NCBI taxonomy): domain Eukaryota; kingdom Metazoa; phylum Arthropoda; class Insecta; order Lepidoptera; family Lycaenidae; genus Helleia; species Helleia helle. The sequence goes on from OY971420.1 coordinate 18,987,867, forward strand.
TGTGAACTTTAGCAGATTAATTATATTAATTTAATAACAGAACATTGATAAAAAATCACCAAGTCATTCTTCTGCTGGGCAATGTCATAGAAATATCTAAAACAACTATGATCATACTTGCTTGTTTCTTACTATGTGTGTTACCTACAGTTCTACAGTATGGATTGGTTAGAATGACACCAGTCAAACTTATAGAACACATACGGGTTTTATGACGGTTGGTGTATTGGTTTGACAGCTGTCATTCTAATCGAGATAAAGGACTGTTTTCCTTAGTTTAGAATCGTTTATTATTGTATTATAAACAATTTTAAAATATGATATCGTACACACAATGAGTTACTGCTTTTGCAAATGACCCACTCAAATCGAGTAATTAATAATATAATGTTTCGTTAATTGTTTTGATAACAGATAATACCGGATCAATAAAAATATTGTCGTATTCATTTATTCAATGGCATATACATACCTACATATATATGACAAATACATATAAATACATGACATATTATATTTTGGGCCAACAGTGTCCCTTTAGGATATACGAAATATATTAATCACAACTATTTACTCTAAAAATTAAATTGATGTTAAATGCATAATAAATAAATGTATGTGCCCTAAGTGTATCGTTCGTTTGTATTACCCAAATAAATCCTTAACACTTAAACTAAAGTAAATATATGTTTTTTTATGTTAAAGGCAGATTGATCTTAGTATAAATCATTCATTGTGGAGATTAAAAAAGTTGGCTGTGTCGGGCAGTAGATGTGAAATATTTCATATTTGCATTAAATATGAGAATCTATATTTTATATAAATCTATTAAGAAATATGGAATAAAAAATGAAAGTTAGTATACGGACGCGTCATGATAGCGAGTGATAGCGTCATGTCGTTTGTTGTCACGGTAGTCGAATCGATTTTACTGCTAAGATAAACCAATAGATGTTTCAAGTCAAAAAAATAAATAAAAGATGGATGGCTGCTACAACATTGTTAGGATCAATTACAAGTATCAAATAATTCAAACTAAGCACTCAAAAACGAATAACTTGAAGACACACCAACTTTATGTGTAGATATTTACTTCATCATCATCATCAGCCTGAATCCGTCCTGTGAACATAAGTATTATTCAATGAACGCCAACTCTTATTCCCACTCTTATTCAACATGGACCGGGCGGACTGAATGCATGGATATGGTTCTCCCACCTGTTAATGGTCGACCAACACTTTGTCTACGTAACGTACACTGAGTTTGAAGATGAAAGTCTTCGACCAATGCGTTCTCCCGTGCTGACCTACGGGGCCGAAACGAGGCCTCTAAATTTACAGCTGGTCCGTAAGTTTGCCGTAGCTCAACGTCCTATGGAACGTGCAATGTATTTGCTTCACAGATAATTAAATATATTTATTCGCTTTTTGTAGCTGTGTGAACTTTAGCAGATTAATTATATTAATTTAATAACAGAACATTGATAAAAAATCACCAAGTCATTCTTCTGCTGGGCAATGTCATAGAAATATCTAAAACAACTATGATCATACTTGCTTGTTTCTTATTATGTGCCAAATAATATTATATACTAGCTGTTGCCCGCAACTTCGCCCACGTTAACTTAAGTATATTAAAGGACGATGATCATTTTTAACCTTTCTTTGTTATTGTTCTTAAGGAAATAAGGCTGCGTTTTCAATGTAAGCTTAATCCAAGCGGCTTACAGTTTTCGACTCTTACAATAATTCTCCAACTGTTTACCAATTTTTATAGTCTTGAAAAATAATATACTATAACCTGCCTCAGGAATCACTCTATCTCATTTTGAAAGCAGCATGATAATCCATCTAGTAGTTTTTGAGTTAATCTCGTACAGACAGACAGAGGCGACGAAGGACTTTGTAAATGATGATAAGGATTAATACCGTATTTGTTTATATATAGCTTAGCTTAGCTGTTGAAAAATTGCAAATTTTTCAAAGTATTAAATTGGATATAGGTACAGCTTGGCAAAAAAGAGTATGACGTGGTGACAAGTGGAACTAAATATTTTACTTAATGGAAATCTATGATGTCGACCATACTTGACCGAGACATACTAGATTTTGAGTAAAGTTTGATTTGATTAAATTCTTGTACTTTCGCGAATTTCACTCATTATATTGAAACAACCTTTAGTCGTGGCGAAGGACTTCATATTAAGGTTGGATCTTTTTCTAGACATTGTGTAGAAATAAGTCGTCAACAAACACATGACCAATATTAGAAAATTAAATTAAATCTCTAATTCTCCAAGCAAAAATAAAGGCAAGCTTTGAAGTTTTATTTCAAGATGTACAAAATAAATTGTACTTTGTTATTACGTTTGAGAAAATTGAAGACCACGAACCACCACCTTAAATAAACTAACCAAACCCCAGCTGTGCTTTCCTCGTCGTTTGGAGAACCAGGCGCGAGAGCTGTGGACGTCTACACCGGGCCACAACGGTGTACCATACGGCATTCTCTCTCAAGGCGGGGGTGGGGTCTCCTCCTCCTTCTCCGCTTAAGGGTACAGCGACTCCACACTCTACCACATAGGCACCCTGCCTTATAGCTCGGTCTTTACGCGCGTGAAGCTGATCCCCCGATCAGCCGCGCATAGGTCCCTCATGGCGGTGCGACAACCTGTTGCCGCCGTGCTCTCCTGCGGAAAGAGGCGGTAGTGCGCTCTCCTCTCCCCCTCTCCCGCTCCGCCTCCTCCTTCTGCGACATCACATCCTCGCAGAAGGAGAGGACCACCTGCTGCATGTGCTCTCATCGCTCGGACGACTGCAGGGAGCGACAGGTCCGCGCCAACCTCAGCGATGAGGGGCGCCCTTACTTCTGCCCAAGCTGGGCACTCTGCCGAACACACGAACGAATAACCATACGAATACTATCAGCGCCCTCTAGTTGAAATACACTATGCTTGACTTTTTCGCGGGATGTTGTATATTTTTTTTATTTATAAATTCTTTTATTGCATGTTGATACCGGCAATAGGAACTTAATTAGGTGCATAAGTTGTATAATAAGTTGTTTAAGTAATTAAAGGTTTTTTAACTATCTCACGGGAACTCTTGAATTTTTAGAGATGAAGAATATCTTATATGTTAGATGGGCATATAAAGTACGACCATTATAATATATGTTTTTGTAATGTTTTACTTTCCCGCGGGTATTCACTTTTATTTGATTAATAATTTGTATACATAACAAACATTGTTTAACCGACAACATAGATGATACCTATGTTGTCGGTTAAACAATGCATGCCGAATTTTACTAAATTAAATTCATAAGTTGTTGTATACAAAGCCGTTTAATTAATTACAGTTTTTAACTATCCCATGGGAACTCTTTAACTTACCGGCATCAAAAGTATCCTATATGTTGACCAGGGGTATAAGCTACTACTAAACAAAATTTAATTTAAATCGGTCCAGTCGTTTCGGGGATTAGCCACTCCAAACAGACAGACAGACAGACAGAATTAATTCTATTTCACTTCTAACATCCCCCTGACTCGGTTTTTAGCATTTGTTTTCATAGCACAGAAGTTCGACCTCTACAGTTTAATATATTATTATAGATATACTAAATATCAATCATATTACATTACTGAGTTCAGAATTGAGCTAAAGTCATCAGAATTTGGAAAGGGAAGATATAAACATCCATACCCGATGCATGGTTATATGTTCATTTTACAAATTATTTGCAATTTGCAGAATTTATATCCGCAAACATCGAGTCACTTAACCACTAGACCAGGCAACTGAATTAATTATAAATAATATTATATAAGATGTATAAACCATTCGCCGACGTAATTTAATGTACGTTTGATATTATATTCAGAACCTTAAAAAATTGTTTTTACTATTGTTGGATAGATGTCACTTTTCAAATAAATGCGAAAGTAACTCTGTCTGTTTGTCTGTCTCTTCTTCACGCTCACACCACTGAAATGATTTGGATTAAATTTGGTACAAAGATAGGTTACCTATTAAAGATAGATAGGGTACCCGAAGAAGGACATGTAATAGTTTTTATTCCAGAAATCCTGCGGAAACGGGAACTATACCTAACGTAGGACAATAACTAGTTTTTATTCTGAAAATCTCACGGGAACGGGAGCTATGCAGGTACAACGCCGGGACTGTGTATCTATTAAACCACCGAACCGATATGAGAGGATTTGATATGGAGATAGCTTGAGACCCAAAGTAACATATAAGAGATAGTTTAAATAGGGAGAAAGGCTGTTTTACAGTATGAGATATCCTTGTGCGAAAATAGAAATTTCGCACACGATTTTCTCCTATGACGTAGGCATCCACTAAGGAAGGTTTCAAAGGGATCAAAGTTTGTATGAAACTGTTTATTCCTTGGACATAATATTTGCATGAAATTTCGTAGGAATTGCTACCGCTAAAATATTTAGTTTTTGAGGTCAGTGTATTTATGTAGCTTTTGAGATATTGTTTTTTTTTTTTGTAGATTGTGAGTATTCGGAATGGCGATGTCTATCAGATTAATAATTTTACTATTAGGGCTATGTCGGGGCGGATAAAGTGTAAAGTCCTATATGTTAAAATTGCGTTATTATATTATTATTACAAAAGTCATAATACGTCAATTACGTCAATCGGCAACTCTACGTCGTAGCGTTGCCGATTGACGTAACGCTGAGTAAGCTAATAACGAGCGTCCAGAATTATCAATAAAAGAAACGGCACATGTTTAGTATTGTATTTTATTATTACTTCATTTTATGGACAGAGCATTATTTCATTCGAAGGGAGACTTAAAAATAGCTTCAGAATTTTTTGCCGACTTCAAAAAAGAGGAGGTTCTCAATTCTTCTGTATATTTGTTTTTAATTTTAAAATTGTATATTTAAAAATACTCTCCATGTTATAATCTAATACAGCGCAGAGGAAAAACAGTAAAAGGTATTTTTTTTAATTTTATGGAAAAAAGCGCTTAAAATAAAACAACAAGTAACTATTTTTTTTTTTATTGATAAATACGAATAAATTGAATATTGAAATATGAATGGACTTCAGATAAACGTAATTACATAGATCATACAACGTATTATAAACGATTTAATAACATTTTACATCTAATTTTGAATAGAACAGTTAGCGAACTACACGATGACTAGTACAAAAAATAAACCTTATCATATTTCGTTTAATATAAACGTAAGGTTTTATAATTAATTTATAATTATATAATAGCTTACATATAAGTATTAGCTAGCGAGAAAATTGACTAAGTATGTAGCTGGGGTAAAATCTGATGCGAAAATAGGCATTTTGTGCTGGTATTGTAAGCAGTAAGTATACAAAAAAAATCCGCAATTTTTTTTTATTCCAACTTATCTACGCATTTAACAATAAGTGATTTTATATTTCCCGCTCAATCCAGTTTGTACATTCCAATAAATATTTGCGCAGTAAAGGATGCTAAGGTTTGGAAATTTATGTTTAACAAAAAGCAAGTGGAGTCACAAGACCTATGCGACTTGATCGCGTATCACAACCGTATGGGATGGTATATGTCGATTTTATAACAAAACTGCCTCTAGCCTCCTATCAAAACAGAAAAGCGTTATAAACTGATTATAAGTACTTATATTTATATAATTTATACTAATTCTACCAAAAAGAACAAGTAAATTACTAAAAATAATGTATTAATACATTTAACTACAAGTTTACATAAACTGTAAGAATTCAAAAACTTAATGAAGCCGGTAAAGATGTAAGAAGCGTTTTCTAAAAAAAACCTTAAAACATATCTTTATGTAACATTTTCGAATCACGTTGTTTTTGTCTAAGCTCTAGACTACTTACCGAGTTAAAGAAATATGTAGAGAAATACTCAGAAAATAAAAATACTCGGAAAAGATAAAAGGCACCGACTGGCATGGTTTGGTCATGTTTGCAGAAGAGAAAGAGATCACGTGACACATAAGGTAATGGACATATAATAATAATAATATCTTTGGACGCTTTTACACCACGTCAATCTGGTCCCGTGGTAAGTTCTCGAAGAACTTGTGTTACGGGTACCAGACAACGGAAATATATTTAATACTATACATATATTTAATATTTTTTGGACACGTACGTCTGCAGGACCAAGACGAAGTCCGTCCAGGCCAGTAGTATATAAGTTTGTACGCGTATATTTTCCAATTGAAAGTGAAATTATGTGATAAACGCAATTCATGAAAGTTATAACCAAAAGGCAATGATTTGAAAACGTTACATTGCAGTGGAAAACTAGTTTACAACCAATGACATTCTAGTCACGTTATTATTTAAGGGTGGGGACACCAGCAAGGCCAGACGGGTGATCAGTCCTCATTAACGGGACCATTTCACCCAAAGTCAATTCATTTAACCCTTTCTAGTCACGTTACTAAGACCGCTAAAGCTGTGCTTGTCATCCGATTATGTGCTATGGCTTCCGCTCTTACTCCTAACAAAACTAATCTTTGAAGGCCAATCGGTGAAACTTTAATTACATTATCATCAGCCTTTATCCAACTACTGCTGAACATAGGCGTCCTTCAATGAACGTAAAGCGGCCGAACTGTGGCTACTAGCATTAGCGAACGGCCACTCCACGGAGATCGTCTTCTCACCAGGTTAATAATCGACCAACACTTCTACCTAAACGCAGCCTCTGCTATTGAACCTTATTGGCCCATCGGCCAACCGATCCCCTGAGTGCGTGTCCCACTGCCACTTCAGCTATCTTATTCTTCACGTGATATCGGTAGCTTTAGTTCTCTGGTGGATGTGTTAGTTTCGAATCCTATCTGCCAAAGAAACACCAAGCATAGAACACTCCATAGCACGTTGAGCTTTCGGACCAGTTTAAATTTAGAGGGCAAGTTTCGGCCCCGTAGGTCATCACGAGGATAACGTATTGGTAGAAGACTTTCATCTTCTAACTCTACGGTATAGATGACATGAAAATATGGCTAAGCTTCCTGAATGCTGCTCATCCCAATTGAATCCTCATGTCGGCTGACCGCAGACCACTTACTAACATAAAAAAACTTACAAAAATTTGAAGTCCGATCGATGAAATTTCTAATTACAGAGCCGAAATGTAATTACAAGCTTCCGAATTTTAACTTCATTCTTAGTTTTATTCGGTGAACTATTTATTATCAAATTAGGTAAGTACATATTTGTCCAAAGTTCGTACCTATGATTAAACCGAATAAAGTTAATTTTTTGTACATTTTATAAAAGCCATTATATTGTATGTGGCAATTTGTAAAATTTGTAAAATCATGAATTCATTTATAAATAACTTAGGTACAAATATAGTGATTATTTGCAACTGTTGCTGAATTAATAAATTATTATATTAAAGTTTAACATCATTACTCGTCATTAATAAAGTAAATATATTTATATCGAAATTTGACATATATTTTATAACAGCATCAAATCCATATTTATATATTTCGAATATTTTAAAACTGCATTTTGTATGTATATTTTATTTTTAATGCTATTTATTAAAATTTGCTAATAATTAAATGAAATTATATAAACATTTTTTATATATACATCCAATTAAATAGTGGGCTCTTGTAATAAGTTTTTTTATAAACCTACATCCTGATTTCACCCCAACATGTTTTACAAAAACACATTTTACAACATTCTCGACCAAATTAGAAATCCTTTCGTATTGTAGCATTTTATTTGACAATTTTATTGCTCACAAAAGCAATTTATAATTTCCGATACATTTAATAACATTATTAAAGAAATAAAATAAAACTATACAAAAGTTATATATATTAAAGGCTTTTGCAATATTTTTATCATTTAATTTATTTTACAACTTGATTGTATTTTTATGGCAAACACAGAAACATTCACGTAGTACAAGACAAATTTCTCAAATCTATTAGTAGTAGGTACTGAATGTGTAGGTAGATATTTATCGTAATTAAAAAGTACTGCCTAGTATTATTTTTTGTTTCGTATAAAGCTGATACACTAAAGCGCATGGGAAATAGGATGCCAATTCATAAATATAAAATATACAAACCAGGTAATATTTCCAGAAATCTAGCAATGAAATTGTCTAAATATCATGTACCTGAAATGATTTCACTACCATAGTAGTATATATACTACTAAATAAAATATAATTTATTAGATATATAGATACAAACTAATTATTTTCAGAATATTTTAATAAGAAATATTTTATTATTAAGTAATTTTCTTGTAAAGTTCTTCGTACCATCGACCGAATAAATGTTATATTTAAGTACAAATTTAAAGACCTATATATTAATTCACACACATAAAATAATTACAACAATTTAATTAATTACGCAAATTATCGCGTGTTTGGTAATTATATTATTAAAAATGTAAATAATAAGTTAATAAATTAAAATGTGCGCCTCAAATTAAATAATAAGTAAACTCCTACATTCATAAAACAGCTTAAAATTATGTATAAACCTGCATCAAAAATATCAGATTACAAAAAAATTGTATATCAATAATTATAGACTAGTATCATTTTTTTTCTTTTTATCTATTGTTCATTGATTTATTGCTATGCTATAATGATGTGACATGAGTGGCATAATATATTGCTGTCATCCATGGACTTCTGTATAGTAATCAAGTTTTTGGTGATAGAGCTTAATTCAGTCCTTACAATTACAACAATTACAAAGTAAATTAACACTAATCCAATATAACTGACCAATTAGCCAATCTCATCATAAATATTCCCTAAATCTAAATTCAACTTCACGCCCATGTATTGTACATACGGCATAAAATTAAACTTTTATTTGTATACATTATTGATATAGCATTCTAACATAACATAGCAATTATTGTGGCAATTAGTACACCACAAATCTACAAATGGCAACTTTGATAAAATTTTGTTTGAAAGAATTTACTTCAGTATTATTAAATACTCGAACCATATACGTACAATTTAAATGCCGGTTTAGCTATCAAGAGAATCTTTTTAATTAGCAACTGGAAACTTCTAGATAAACGATATCAATAGCATTCGATTACATGAAATTAAACTTATCACAAATTGTTGTGAAAAAATTTTAATGGATTCGATTAGTTCGATCTTCGGACTAATTTTAAGAACGTTTTAAAAATTTATAAAATAGTACGAAATCCATGAAACCCTCAATTTTATATTCAAATATTTTCATATAATCGGATATTTTTGATGTAGGTATTAAATGTAAATCCTTAAAATGACGACAATAACACTTAAGACATATTAATTATTTACAACAGACATATTATCGCAAGAACGGTATCGTAAATTTTATCTACATTGTACTTGAAAATATTATGACCATACATAAGATTTAAATTGGGTACTTTTTATCGGAATATATAATATTAGTTAAACATCTACGTGAGGTTGATGCAAAAGCGTTAACAATCCTAATAGTGTTTACTTTAGAATATTATCAAAGAGTGAACAACTTACTTGAGCTACAATATACAATATCACTTATAAAATGTGTTCTAAAAATATTTTTCGTCTACAATCATCACGACGTCCGAATCTTATATGACTTTTAACATTAGGGGCCATCCATAAATTACGTCACACGAATTTCATGATATTTGGACCCCTCCCCCGTATGCGACCTCCCTAGTGTGACGTCACATATTTTGCAATTTTTACATAAATAAATTGATAAATTAAAACAGCTGTTCTGAAATTAGTTTTATTTTGGTTAACATTGTTTTATAATATCGTTTTTTTATTAATTCACAGTAGTCTTATGTGACGTCACAAAATTTGGGAACCCTCCCACCCCTTGTCACATAATGTCACACTTCGTTGACACCCCCCTCCCACTTATCGTGTGACGTACTTTATGGACAGCCCCTAAAAGTTTGGTAGTTGTTTCCAAACTAATTAATGTTAATACACTTTACACTAATGGAAAGTCTAAGTCGGTATTATGGGAAAGAAGTGATTATAGAAGCGACGGATGTCTTATTCCACTTAGCGTTCTAGGTAATAAGGTACAAGCATGAGCTTGTTTCGTGGCAGTTACGCGGTAGGCTAATAACATCACTAATACTTTATTCATAAGTGTCGAGTGTAAGTTTTTACAAGAACGTACTCGGAACTGTTGTCCTTGTATTTTTTATTATTATATTATTATTTTCTCATAAACTTACACTCAGTTACAACTACTTTAGCATACTAATACACCACTTGAAGCTTAGATTAAAATATGATTTTCATAAGCAATGAATATATTGCGTTGAATATTATATTAAAATTATCGTTACAGTCATAACTTATAGCAATAACTATTACGCACTCACATTTGGCAGTTCTCGTAAATATTCTACAAAATCATCTCTTATACTACACATTTATTACTGAAATGATATGGATTTTATTGCGTTCAAAGCTGCTTTCATTAATAAATTATTATTGTCAGAATTCAAGAAAGCAACGACATTCAAATGATATTCAAATATTTACATTTATACACGTAAAAACTCTAAAACGATAAACAAGTGTAAATAGATTCTTTACTATTTAATTAAAGAACTACACCTTAATTAAAGGAATGACTTTTTTTAGTGATTGTTGTTGTTTTATATAACTTGACATCATGGTCTTGTCAAGATTAATGTACATAATGTACGTTCGCTTTGTTAACGAGTTAAGTAGTATACCTAATTGAGTACTTCGTCACAATAGACTTGAATAAAGTACATGGCGAGGTCAATTTTCGGACATGAGGTTTGCCATCGAACCTAAACTTCACGTTATGCATATATTCTGTTTGCGTTAGTAAATAACTTTTTTCTGAAAACAGTTTTAAATATTCCCTCTAGAAGTAAGTAATACAATTTTTAGAATGTTCTCGAACACAAGATGAATTCCAATAAATATTTTGAAAAAAATAAACATTGTTTCTTTATTACTTGATGGTTCTTGTAAAATGATATTTTAGCATTCATAAAAATAATTCACTCGGCATCCAAAAACACTGATTTGAATTTATTACATGGACAGTTTGTATAACAGCGTTGAATGTAAACAATATCACGCACAGACCTTCGTGGTCTCTGTGATATTTTTTTATTATTATTGTTATTCTTTCTGTATCAATAAAAAAAAAGAAAAAAAAATTAAAGTTACAGCATTAAATTATTTGTAAATAGAAAAACTTATACAGTATAGGTAAATTTGTATTTTATAGAGTAATTAGGATAAAGAAATGTACAACCTGACCAGAAATATCTCTCTAATATATAAAATTTCCATGTCACAATGTTAGTTACCGTACTCCTCCGAAACGGCTTTACCGATTTTTACCAAATTTTATATGCGTATTCAGTAGGTCTGAGAATCGGCTACTATCTATTTTTCATACCCCTAAGTGATAAGGGTGGTCAACCCCTCAAATTTTAAAAGTTAACGCGGGCGAAGCTGCGGGCAGCAGCTAGTATTATATAAGCCCTGCGTAGTTTCGCCACGGTATCTTTTTTACGTCAACGCATAGTACGGTCCACACAGAAATTCATTCCGAAATTATCCTTAATATGGCGAGGGTTTTTATTTTTCTGGTCAGGCTATAAATATAGGTTTTTTTTAATATGGTTTTTTATGACATTATTATTATTACATTCTTGAGCATATTCAACTCATTAAAACGATCATACATTTGATCACTCTGTTTTGAACTTAGTCGTCATTGTCCATTCCGATCAGCTCAGCCTGCAGACGGCCTTTGGTACGGCAACAGGCAGTGAGGCAGAGAATCCTCAACGCGAGTCTGAATTGAGGGCTAAGAGATATTAAAATGACAATCTTCCAGAATGAGTTCAAAATTCCAAGCCAGACTACGCCGAAGTGCAACATCGGTATCTTTAGCTCTTGATCGGTAAAGTATTCGTAAAGCCTGACACCAGCGTACGGAGCCCAACTGAGCCAAAATGCTGAGACGAGAACAAAACTCATCCAGTGGCTGGGATTGGAGAGATTCTCTGCGAGGGCGGTTGCGTATTCCTTGTCATGTATCGGTACGCCGCTGTTCAGTTTCCTTTTCATTGAGAATATATAAAAATAATTGTAAACTATTGATATAACACTCGGTCCGAGAACGAGGATCGCCAAGGTTGCTGTGTACGCGTACGTCGTTCCCCAATCTAGCATACAAATAAAGGTCTCTTTATCGAAATTGGCATCCTTTTTGTATCCAAGCAGCGGTGGACAACAGAGCATGGCGGCGGATATCCAAGTGAACACCATCCAACATTGACTTCTCGTCCGGGTTTGTACCTAACAACGCAATGAGCCATTAATTGTTCCAACAAGTTTTGTAAATGTAACCGACATCGCACGACGAACAAAAAAGTAAGAGATTTATTTTCATTTTTTTATATAGTTAAAGATCCCGATATAAAGAGGACCTTCACCGAGCTGGTTATTGGATGAAACTTATTTTATATTCAATTTAATATATTAATAAATATATTGCATATGGGTTGCCTAAAAAATTCATTTTCATTTAATTTTAATTCGTTAACCATACCGGTGCAAGTCACTAGTATCGATTTACCTGCTTATACCCGCCTACCCGAGAATTGTGACGGGAAAAAGAAAGACAACCTAACGTTTGCATATTCTATGGGGTTTATACTTTCGATTGGTATGGAATTTGTCTATTAACCAATACCTTTTAAAAAAAGTTAAAATATATATTTTTTTAATTATTAATTAATCATATTCTGGACTGAAATTTTTTAGACAACCCATATACAATATATTTATTGACATATTAAATTTAATATAAAATAAGTTTCATCCAATAACCAGCTCGGTGAAGGTCGTTTTATATAGGGAACTTAGGCCAATAGATTTAACTACGTTACAGAAATATTATTTTATTCCAAGCTTTCTTTAGAGACAATTAGATTTTAAATCACTTCTTAAAAGGCCGCGGAATGAAGAACAAACTTCGTTGTCAACAAGAGTCGTGCGATCTCGCTACAAATCATGACATGGAAATGAGAAATGATGAAAGTATGAGGACTTAACTTCTATAAAAATATATGAATACTATACTTTATTCATTTAAGGATATACAATCAACGTTAAACACATTCTAAAAGGTTCTATTTGTTTACGATATAGGATAAAATGAAGCTATATCTCAGCTACCTTTCTTATGAGACTTATGAAACTGTCAACAGTATATGAATAAATGCAGGTATTTTACTTGTTAGTATAGTTAGTGAATACAGGGGACTAGCGATACAAAAATAGTTTCTAGTAGCATATATGGAAGCACTTTTGTAGAGTAACGAAACAGACTATTATTTTGGACAATAATATAACTTATTTCCTGCTGGTATGAGTTCTGGAATCTATATAATGTTTACGAGTTTTTTATACAATTCATTTTCTTTTCAATAATATTAAAACGACAGTATCCCCAACCTATGTTTATTAGTTTTTTCAGTCAGTTAGATTTTGATATTGATCAATACAGTTCGTAAAAAAAACAGAAAATATTGAATTAAAATTCAAATCGAAAACGATACTACGAACTAAATATTGCATATTCAAAGGCTATGAGTTTATTTAGATTTTTTAATTCGATGAAATTTATATCAAATCCTACACAGTTAAAACTTTCACACACATGCACCAGGACATCATATTGAAAATGTTCAGAATTACAATGAAGTCAGAAACATAAACTCATTTCATATAATTCCGTATTCATTATTGATGCTTTAATATTATTATTTTTTTATGAAAACGTTAATGTATTAGTAAGTACTGCTACAATATACTGTAGCATCACTGCAATTAAATTTTTTGCATTATTAGAATCACTACAGTCACTATTTTTATCAATAGTTTATTAGTAACAATACATTTACCACAACACTATTACACAACGTGAACGCTTTATTCAACGTAGGTAGCATTGTTTAATATAGGTTACCGTTTTCATTAGTCATCATCATAAAACTAGATGCAAAATAAAATATTTTACTTCTGAAATATCTGTCCACTGTTCAACACAGGCCTCCCTCAACGAACGCCAAGATGGCCGATCCCTTGCCACTCGCATCATTCCACCTGGTTAATGGCCGACCAACACTTCTCTACCTAAACGTGGCCTCCACTCTTAAACCTTATTGGCCCACCAGCCATCTGTGAAATATGATATATCCAAAATATTTTATAACGTTTTTTAATTTCATTAAAAAAAAAAAAAGAATTGAAATAAATTTCGATAATTTAAAAAAATAATACACTACAACTAAAAAAACATGAATTCACATCCCAACTACCTACATCGTATTCTTCTATATAAAAGGATAAAAAAATGTATGCATAATTTAATAAAATACTTTACTAAATATGACGTTCATTAAGTTTTGTGAAACAGCTTTGGACGTATTTGTCCTCGCCGCTTATAGCACCAGAGGAAACTTAATTGAATTTAAGCGAACTTGTCGTAAGCTGAATTTATATACACTACGTAGATAAAAGGCAAACGACGCTGTTATATAACTTATATTAAATTTAAAATTACATAATTTACATTATTAATTTAGTTTTACATATGGCAAGTTCCGGTGCTCATACACAAAAAAAAAATCCGTATTTGACTGGTTGTCGTCTTTCTTCAAGTTAACTTTTTTTCCAACTAATATGATCTAAATTAGTTTTATCAGTCTCAAGACCTTATTGATATGGAATTTTGAACTATCAGTAAATATAACACTTAATCTTTCTACAGTTGATTTTCCCATGATACTATTTTTGTCATAGAATTTTAGTCTAGATTTATTTCATATTCCATATTTTCTGACTTCCAACAATATAAGTTCAAGAGGCAATGTAAGAGCCGAGGTCGTTCCGTCAAAAGCATCGAAGTCTTTTTATATAAAGAAGAAGGCTACAAAAGGCATTTTAACTGCATTCAAATATTGGATTTCTGGAAACGTTCTTAACGTTGTATCGGATTTCTGTGAAAATATCTAGAAAATATTTTAGTGACTCGCCTTAAGTGAAACGGGAAATGTCATTTGCCAAATATTTTTTTTTAGATATATACTATTATATGTAATAAAATAATGGACTCACAAAAAAATTCAGAGACACCCAAAGATATTGTCTAAAGAACGTTCTAATTGGTTACACGATAAAATTTGCCCACTTAACTATACTCGATCATAAAAAATGCTGAAACCAGGTTAAAATAAAAATTAAAACGAAAAATTTAACGCCGGGAAATGCTCTGAGGCATCCCGCGGGGGAGTTGGGTCTTCCCACGCGGGTATGTGGGACTCGCTGCGCCCGAAAGCTGGTAAGTGGACGCAGCTCTACCCACCAAAACCCGGCAAGTACCACAAATGCTGCTTTTGGTGAGGTGCCCGGATCTAGTAAACAAACAGGGCACCTCGACAGCTAGTCAGTCCCCCAAGAGACCGACGCCACCTACACAGAGGGGTTGTCCCGCATCACAGAACAACCCCTCCCAACATTGGGACAGTGCAATGGAGTGCGGTTCCCGTCCTTGCCCCTTACATCCTGCTCTTTTGTCCCCTCTTCTTATAAGACCTCTATTAGCTTCGCCCAATAACTTAAGTAAAAAATAAGCATCCCGTCTAAACATATTCATTTTTTTAGTTTTTTTTAATTCTTCGCCTCAATTTCTACACGAAGATAGAAGATTATATTACGAAATTTAAGAAGCGTCCACTGACTTTTGTTTTTTGGCAGTATCGACAACTTTCATTTTAATATTATGCTTATACGAATAGATAATAGCATACTAATAAAATATCTCAATGATATATTATAACATGTTTTAACTTCATACAAATACGTATTTCCAAAGCAAATCCAAAGTAATCAGATTTTCATAATTGAGGGCGATAACAGCTGCAGTGTAAGCGTTAGCATTCAGTCATTTGCTTTTGTTTATAATCTAATTTTAGTTTTATTTAGTTTTTATTGGACTCTACTTCTAATTAGTAATCTTTTTAACCGACTTCAAAAAGGAGGAGGTTATAATATAGAAAGATCGTTTTCCCACCTAGTTAAGGGCACTTCGCCTACCTTAAGTTTTAGTTATATAATACCTGCTTTTTAGTTATTTAATATTTTTTTGGCTACATCCTTTGAATTACCATATTTTTATCTATAGAAATGTGCTGGCAAGAATGTTAATATCAATGGTGTTTAAAAAGTTGGTGTATTTCAGTGGTCGCTTGGCCTACTTACAGAGTACGATTAGGCGCCACCTAATCTCGTTGACCCCGTTACTTAGGTCATATTAACACAGCAACAGCCGCTTTACAAATTATAATTAAGTATTTTTACGGATATAAATTTAATTATAAGTAAAGTCAACATGGATATAAGTCAATATAATATTGCTAAATACTTTTATAGTTACAGCGTATATTAAGGACAAAGAAAATTATTGCGCAAAGTCTGACTTTTATATTATAGTTAAGATACACATCAACTGTAAATTATTATATAATATTAAATTAATGCTAATAAAATAAAGATATCCGTTAAACATTGTTCATTCGTTTAACAATCCACGCTGTTACGCTATACTTATTTCGTTTAATATTCAATTTATATTTAATTCAAATTATTTTAAGTCGATGTAAATAAAATATAGACATTCGTTAAATATGTATTAACAATTACATTAACAACACACAAGGAGCTGCTTACGCTATAGCATTCCGTTAAATATTTTTCAAAGGAGATTAAAATGTAATACTGTATTTTAAATGTAATTCAATATTTTAATCATTTTATTTTCATTTGAATACATAATGTTTAAACACAAATAAAGTATTATTACATCAACTAAAATTATTTGAAGTTTTTATTATTAGGTTTTATTATTTTGGAAGACATATTTTCGTCATCGACGGTGCATGCTCGGACCTCAAGTCTGTTAATGCTGGTGTTCCGCCAGGTTGTATATATACTATTTTCTGACTATCTCCAAACTTCTTTCTTCTGCATATCAATGATATGCTGCAAACCAGCGGCATTCATTGTTATGCGGATGACAGCACTGGAGATGCCTTATACACTGGCCGCTCTAATATTTCTCGGTAACAAGTTGATGAGTATCGGATTTTACTTGTGTCTGAAATCAAATCTCTGTCAATCAAAGTCTAAAGCAAAGCTCGAGACTTTGTTTTGCTTGTGTTTTGTTAATGTTTATGGTAGATATCTTTTATCGACCATTTAAACTTTTAAATGTATAATGAGAATGTTATAATTTATTGTAAGTACTTAAGTATTTTATATGTTTATAAAGAGACTCGGATCCCACAGACAAACTGAGTAAATAGTTTTGCGGGACAATTAGTAATCTTAGAATTAAGTTGAAAGCTTAATAATAAATAATAAAAATAAAAAAGAGATCATTATCGATCAATACCAAAATCTAAAACCATGTTTCTTTTTGTCTGAATGTCCCAGTAAATTGATAACATAAATTATTTTAAATGATTTATTTATTTTTCAAACCAACTAAATTGAAAATATTCTTTGTTGTTACATCACAAGTAAAATTATATCAGCTTTTACAATATACCTGCAACATATAACATTGTCAATTACTGAATTGTATGGAACTAGTCCACAAGTTTCCACCGGTGTCAACAGTATATTATATTGTGATCGCTCTAACAAAAGCGATGAGTAAACCTTGTTTGTAGTATTCCTTAAAATCGTAAAATTATGTACAGAGATAATTTTCAAAACAAGTTTCGTTATACTTTTATCCTTTACCTGTTCACTAATATTATCAAATCGAATAATCAAAAACTATTCAAACATTATTAATTAGAAAAATAAATGTGTGGTGATGACGATGTAGGTGATGTATGATGATCGTTTATGGTATTTTGGCTCTGATGACATTTTTATATAAAAATGTGTCCCTATCGAGAAATCTAGCTTTAATATTACAACCATGCGATGTATAATCGACTGATATCTCATCCATGCCATTAGTATCTATTATTATTTTTCATGCAATAAAACAAGAAGGTATCCTTTCCAACCTTCGGGCATATTGTGTCAATTGGAAATTTTATAATAAATAAACCGATTCAAATAATTTGGATTCGTCATTATCATTTCCGTGACAGAAATGACAAAGGGTACATTCATGCTGGGAGCTGGGCGACTACAGAGACCCGCAAAGCAGACGCTTTCGAGACCACGATGGGTCAAGCATGCCAGCCAGAGACGACTGCGTTAGTGTTCAGAATCTTATTAGTGGGTTCAAAAATGAATCTTGGAAAAATTTAATAAATATTTATCGAAGCTAACATTAAAGAAGCGCTAAATAAGAAAACGTGAACTATACGTATCGTTTTTACCTACGTCAATAGAACCAAACCACCACAATTTGTTGAAGGGTGCACAGACGATAATATAATAAAAAAAGGGATAACTACCGTCGCACTAACCGTCTCATAACGGAGAGGTTTTCTGACAGCGAGGTACCGATCTACAGAGATCCACATGAATGTGTACACTGAGACGGACCACAGTGTGACCTCTATGTATCCGGCCAGTCGACACATCAGGTCTCCGAACATCCATCTGCCGGTTATGGCCGGGTATACGGAGAGTGGCACTACGAATAGCCCACAGAGGAGGTCTGCCACGGCGAGTGAGAGGAGATAGTAGTTGATGACCTCGTGAGATAGACCTGTAACAACATATAAATATATAAATACAAATTCAACTGACCTAGTTAACTATTAACTAGTAAATTAACTAGTATTTAACTTAATTTATTTATTTAATTGATCTTTATTTGTTAATATTATTTTAGATGCAAAACTGTGTTAGATCCAAATAAATAAATAAATAAATAAACCGTTTGTTATATTATGATATAATGATTATACCTAGGTATTAATTTTTCAACTGGAGAATTCAACTGAGGTTGCCAGCTTTTGGAAAATTAGAGGACATTCTTCGGTCCGAAAAAATTCCACAGAACCTGAAGACGCTGGTCGTGTCTTCAACCAATGTGTCGTCCCTACTATGACCTATGGTGCCGAAACATGGACGCTTACGCTATGGAGGCTGTGCATAAAATAAGAGTCGCACAAATTGCAAGACCGTTTCCGCAATACCGAGACCCGACGTCTTACGAAGGTCAAAGACGTCGGAGATAGGGTCGCGGAATTGAAGTGGAGTTGGACATGAGTGTCATGCCTGACTATGCCATGACTAGACGTGGGGATGGCAGGTGGTCCACGGCGGTAACCGAATGGTGGCCTAGACTGGGTCGGAGAAGTCCAGGACGTCCTATGTCTCGATGGAACGATGACGTGGTAAGGCTAATGGGCAAAACATGGATGAGGCAGGCAAGGGACAAAGGAGATTGGCAGAAAAAAATGGAGGCCTATGCTCAACAGTGGGTAATAACGGGCTGATGATGATGATGGTGATGATAATGATTAATTTATTTTTCGCTTTTGAGTGCGTATATGTGATTTGAAGTCGGTTTAATTTTTTAAAATAGTTTATTTTACCCTTTTTAGTGCGAAACAAGCGAGACGTCCAAACACAAGGTACAGTAAACCGCTGAGTAGTTCCCTTAACTGTCCTCCGTCTTCATGATCAGACCCCTAATAACAGTCACAACCCATCTACATAAGTAAAGTTCTCACCAATACAAATTAAACAAGCCCAAAACAAGGTAACTGCTATAATTCGTTGAGGAATGTCTATGGTCTATGACTATACTATCCCTCGACTGTCTATGGTCTCCATCATCAAATCGACTCCAGACTTTCATGAAATTGTAGTGCTTTAAAATACTTATTAGGAAAAAATTAACAAACGCACTAGTCGCGATTTCCGAAAGTTCCCCTCGATTTCTCTGGGAATCCATCATCAGATCCTGGTTTCCTTATCATGAGACTACCCTTGAAATATCTCCAATCCTTCAAAAAAGAATCATCAAAATCGGTTCACAATTGGCGATAAATATCGATGAACATACACAAACCTCCTTTTTGGAAGTCAGTAAAAATGTTTAAAATTTAAAAGTTTAATGTGTTATTTGAATTAGTTTTTAATTCGCGTTAACCATGTTAGCGAAAACTTTTGATAGTTGCAAACTTGCAAACATTGTCTGCGTTTTATCGTGTAAAATACTTCACGCTGAAAAATGTTATCGCGAGTAAAAGTATCTTAAACGCTTATTAAAATAACTAAGATCACATTTACGTTGCAATTTTATCACGTTGTAAATGCGCGTTTTATTACTTTTCCTTTACTTTTACTACAACGTATAATTTTCTTTTTTAACACAATAAATAACAAAATTTAGTAAATTATATTTACTGATAGCACACATTTATAAGTTTATTCTTGTAACTAATATAAACAAATATAAATGTAAGTATTTAGTTGGTTTGTTAATCACCTGTTAACGATTAAAACAATTTGCATATTTTTTCACATAGATAGACTAAAGGCCGTCCTTGGACATAGCGTACCTTGTACGTAGCGAACCTTATTATATGTCCCACTGCTGGGAAGGGGCTGATCCTCTTTGAAATCAGGTGAAATCATTATTGGCTTCATATAAACCTTCTTCCTCTATTTCACCTCCTTAAGGGTTGAATTTGAAAATTCCTTCTACGATATATGTGCAAAATTTCAATTTTCTAGCCTTAAGGGTTTGCCCTGTGTTTTAATACATCAGTCAGTCATCTTTGTCTTATATACCTGACACAATAAACCTTATTATATATAATATAGTATCTTTAAGTTACAACAGGCTCTCTTTAAGGACCTGAAATCAATTTGTACTCTTCATCCAATCTTAAACTGTTAGTGAATCATACAGAAATGCTCGCAAATTTTATGCAAGCTGATTAGAATTAGCATAGCTAGAATAATCACTAGCGCTAATGCGCATCGCTTAACCAGTACGAGCTCGAAATGTTTCATCCTGCAGTGGAAATTCATATTCTGCATTCCAATTGCTCTCTGAGATATTTTGTATGAAATTTTAGGTCTCGTCTACCAAGTTCTAAGAGACGTCCTTAATATTTATATGATTAATAAACAGAACATGATACTATTGCACAAACTACAGAGGTTGGGAATACACGGTGACCTCTTACGATGGATAAAATCCTATCTTACCAATCGTTCACAGGCAGTCGTAATAGGCGGTTTCAAATCAGACTACGCTAAAATACCTACAGGTGTCCCTCAAGGATCCCATTTGAGACCTCTTTTGTACAACTCCTACTTATTTAACAAATCAGCCTGCTTAAAGCACGCCAAAATTTTGATGTACGCCGACGATAAAAAAGTATAGTAAGGACTGCTATCATTTACATTCTGATTTAAATTCACTTTATGCGTACTACGAGCGAAATAAGATCAATATCAACATAAAAAAATGCCAATGTATCACGTTCACGCGCAGATTAAATTCTATAAGATTCTTCTATAATTTTGATGGAAAAGTAATTGAACGAACTAACCACATTAGGGACCTCGGTGTGTATTTTGATAGTAAAATGACATATTCGCTTCACAATTCAACAATATTATTAAAAGCTTTTAAAAATCTGGGATTCGTTCTGCGCGTATGTAGGCCGTTTAATGACATAAATGCGTTTATTAGTTTTTACTCTTCATATGTTCGAAGTGTTCTCGAGTATGCGTGTCCTATCTGGTCCCCGCAATATAACATTTTTATAGATCGTTTGGAAAGGGTCCAAAAAAAAATTATCAAACACATTCCTTCCCTATCTTATTCTGAAGATTGCCACCTCAATAATCTACTTACGCTAGAGGAACGTCGTAAAATGCTTAGCCTTTCTTTATTATATGATATAGTGCATGGCCGCGTGGATTGTCCTGAACTTGTAAGCGCGATATCATACTGCGCACCCAGGCGTCGTACCCGACATACACCGCTGCTATATGTGCCAAAGTGTAGTACCAATTATTCTGCCAATTCTGTTCTGTCTAGACTACCTCGTCTATATAATGAATTGTGTAAGGACCTAGATATATTTGTAAATTTAAAACCTCAGCTAAAAAGTCATTTAATAAGAGTTTTTAAAAATAAAATGCAAATTACGAATCTCGTAACAATATAAACGTAATAAAATGAAGCGGGTGTCTATGGATGTCGTTTATCACTAACCACCAGGTGAAACGACTTTCCATTTGTCTCCTCTTCTATGAAAAAGGAAACCCTATCGGGATATCTATATCTATATATATATATATATATATATATATAATACAGCTAATAAAAAATATCCCGTTGGAAATAGTTTCAATGTTTAAAATATATATTACCTTTGAAGTTGACGAAAGCGGCTATGATGAGGAGGTTGGAGACGACGATGGCCACTCCCATGACGGCGATGACAGCTGCCTGCGTGAGCGACTCGAAGGTGGCGAGGGGGCTATCAGCCACACTCACTTCCGCGCCCCCCGCCGCGCCCCGCGGGCTGATCACCCGGGCAGGCATCGCGCTGTCAAGGGTCACTTATTAAACGCCGTAGGGAAAGATCGTCGAATGTCTTTTGTCTTTATTATGTTACTTTGTTAGGCAAACGGGCACAAGCCAAGATAGTATGTGATCAGCGTCACTCGTGAACATGAACGAGTTAACCTGAAACAGGATCAGGCCAGTCATGTGTACCACCGTCCTGTCCTTTACATTACGAGAGAAGGGCATTATTATCTGCACAGACCTTTGATCTGTCTCAAGATAGGTAATGTACATGAGTAGCCTGGGCTAGTTCCATAAGCATGAGTAGCTGACTACTTACCATAAGCTGATAGTTTTAGCATCACAGGCATAAATTGCAGTGGTCAGAATTCGTAGGGATGCAAGGAAATGGGTTTGAAATTCTACTCTGAATTTTTATTATGAATATACTTGTATTAAATATACTCGTTACAAGATAATGGGTATTTATAATCTGTAATTTATTACCGCCGACACCACTGGGTTAGCTTAACATACGAGTGTCATATCACACGCAAACCGCAAACTGTCCAAATTAAATAAATGAGCGAAAAGTATGAAAGCACCACTCATTCTTTTGTAACCATGCTAGTTCATATCAGGATTCACCGGTCCCCACCATGGTTTAAGCCTTGTCATGGCGGTGGGGCTCAGTAGCCTAGGGTGAGCCCAACACCTTGGGCGAAACAAATTGAGCCGAGGGAGCTGCTCGTTCTACCCTTCTTGTAAGAAAAGGGGATAAGGGGCGAGGGTGGGAACCTCACCCCATTGTACTATCCCGTTGTAATATCCTATTATTCTGTGGTGCGGGACAACCCCTCTGTGGAGGTGATGTCGGTCCGTTGAGGGACTGACTAGCCTTCGAGGTGCCCTGTTTGCTCAACAGATCCGGGGCACCTCACCAAAAGCGGCATTGGTGGCACTCGCCAGGTTTTAGTGAGTAGAGCTGCGTACACCTTTCGGGCTCAGCGAGTCCCACATGCCTGCCTGGGGACAGGCAGAGGGGGAGGCATCCCGCGGGGAGTGGGTACTCCCCGCGGGATGCCTCAGAGCATTTCCCGGCGTAAAAGGAAAAAAGGGTTCACCGGTATCTCTGCGGTTGACAACTAGCATGACAATTATAAGAAATTTCTGTCATATAATAAAACTTGGAAAGTAACGTTTCCAACAATGGAACAAATAATATAAAATAATATAGGTCGAGGAAACAGGAATGAAAGTTGTGTCCAACTCTTTACATTTAGATAAAAATACGCAACGTTGCGATGTCTTATTTAAATCATTGAGCAATATTTATTTATATACTAGCTTCTGCCTGCGGCTCCGCCCGCGTGGAATTCGAAAAATTAGCTTAGTATAAAAAAATATCAAAAATACTTACATTTAGAATTGATCGATACAAGAAGGCTCCGAGACAGCCATGTTTTCAAAACTTCATCGTATCGGGAACTGCAAAGAAAATGAAAAGCCTCATTGACCTATTAAATAATTATGGAGCGCTAGTAATAATTATGTCAATACCAATTAGCCTATAAGCGTGGTTTTATTATTGTACTAGCTGTTGCCCGCAGCTTCGCACGTGTTACTCAACTCCAATAAGTTACAGCGTGATATTATATAGCCTATAGTCTTCCCCGATAAATGGGCTGTCTAATACTGAAAGAATTTTTCAAATCGGACCAGTAGTTCCTGAGATTAGCGCGTTCAAACAAACAAACTCTTCAGCTTTATAATATTAGTATAGATATGATTTAACGTCAATGTAATAATAAAGTAAATTATTTATGAAAATATTTAAACTTGTTAAGTTATTAATTATTAATTCTGCATATTATTTAATAACTTTATTTGAGTTAATTATTATTATATCCATATGAATATAATAAAGAAATAATAAAGTCAAAGAAAAGCTTGATAGTCGCGTCTTATAGTAATGGATATCTTGCGTATTTTTCGCATCAAATATTTTTTATTTATTACTAACCCAAAGATAATGTAATAGCTGGTATCATCATACTCCGGATCAAGCTTAGAAAATAAACGGGTAAATCATAATATTAATAATAAATCGTTTATATTGATCGGCCACGTTGGCCATATATCATCACGAATCGCCATTTTTTTTCATATCATCTATGTAAAAGGGAGAAAAAAGAGTTTTCACACCTAAACACGCGCAGACACACCCGCAAGCGCATAAAATAAAAGAACTTAGAAAGAAACAAGACACTATTGTGCATAGATTTCATTCGTAGCTAACATTAATATAAAAACATAAACATGTGTGCAGTTCACACGTGATAGAAGAGAAACCTTAAAAAATCTAAACTTCAATATAATAAGACGAATGTAGAATTTCTGCAGAAGGATAACAACTGTAGGGGTTATTTATGTTGATATTCGTACTAAATTGAAACCTATATAACATTATATATATTTTATGCGTTTGGATGCGAGTGGCCAGGGTTCGGTCGTCTTGGCATTCATTGGAGGAGGGCTATGTTCAGCAGTGGATGGATAGAGGCTAATATTAGACACATATAGTCCTCAAATCGGAATTTTCGATAATTGATACAAGAGGTATTTATTGTACGTAATAAAAAACGATTAGTATTTTAACAGTAGATAAGCGTCTAATTTACTTAACAATTTAACTAACTGGGTTCCTATCCTACACTACGTGTTCTGGCTCCTGCCCCCATGAAAGTTAAGTTTTTTAATTCGCGTAAATCACAATATATCCTTTTAAAATTATTATTACAATATGAGCAGCCGCGCGCGGCTTGGGCGCATCGGGGACAACGAAACTCGTGCGCTTCCGTCATACCACAGAAAAAAAAATAGTACTAAAGTAGTAACTAGTAATACTCAAAGAAACGTGCGACGTCACAGGATCGGGGCTCCCAGCGAGCCACTGACAAGTGACAGTTGACACACGCTTACATATATTTCGTTTTATATAAAGGTGTCTCTTTTTACTGTGGCTTTTCCATTTCATCGAGTTTCAGATCACAAGAATCCTAAAGAAGTTTTCACTTCAAAAAAACATAAATAGAATAAAACCAATTCAATTCAAACAACGAAACGAAACCCACAATTACACAAAGAGTTCAAACGAGAAAAAAGGTCAAAACAAAATAAATTTTAACTGGAAAAATGTTTCATTTGTGTAAATAAGTTCCGAAGTCGCTGACCCCGTTAGAGCCTGAACTGGCTATTTCTATGTCCCACTTTCACTTCCGTTTCGTGTCACGCCGTCTATATTTATAAGGAAATCTAATAAACAAACATGTCATTTTCAAGCCAAGTTCGTAATGATCAAAAGTGGCATCATGTATCTCCTGTAGTATCATAATTAATTCTATTTTAATAATTTTGCGATATTATACTTCCGAAGGTCTTCCAAGTAGATGGAACGATAATACGCACGTAAAGGCCTGTTGTCTGTTGGATACGAATAGAGATCGGCCCACCCTGTTTCCCGGACGGTGGTTAATAATAGAAGAAGAATAAACCGCGGTAAAATCCGTAATAGTAATTTTTATTTTAACATTCGAAAGATTATCATATTATGTACCTACGTTATAATATCAATTATTATATCAATATTGTCAAATATAATCCTAATAACGTTTATTAAAATTTATTGATATTTAGAATTTTTAGGATTTCAGTGACAAACACACGCACAGAGGATTATATTATATAAAGATTACTTCATCATCATCATCAGCCTCTATCCGTCCACTGCTGAACATAGGCCTCTCTCAATGAACGCCAAGACGGCCGATCCCTTGCCGATGATTTTTTTAAAGATTATATTTAAAGATTACTTAACATAATTTTATATACTATATCATTTAGAGCATATGTAGATTTGTATATTAAAACCAACTATTATGAGTGTCTCAGACGACACTTTTACTACAATTACTACATAATATCGTGAATTCAACTCACATTATGACCTTCCTAGACATTAAATGGCTAATCAGCGATCGAAAACATACTATAAATAAATATGTAGTCGTAAATCCTAACCTCACCTAAATTCATATAAAATTTCGTTAAAAATTCAACAATATTTCCACAATTTCTTTTTTAATTTATTAAACATTATGCTGAATACGTTCTCATATTATAATAAATGAAAACTCCCCGTCGTAATGGAGAACATGTTACATTTCATATCGTATTATTCAGCTAATCCAGGCATCATACATTTTAAAACAGGAACACTTTTATCGTATTGTAGCGGCTATGACACTATTACAAAATGAAATGAGTTAGTTAATAATGTAATTATTATACATCCAAGGTAGTTTATTATTATTATTATATACAGATTAGTTTTTTTTATTATTTTATTATATAGATTTACAGACGTATCCAGCGAACGACGATTATTTTTATAGTCTTTCTTAATCAGGGGTAATGTAGCATTTTCATGGTGAAATAAGTTTGGAATCGGTCTATTAGGTACTTTTTAATTCACTACAGACATACGAAAACACAATTTTAAGAGTTAAGCATCTATGACTACATTATCAAATTCATTGTACTAAATTATACTACATAATTCCTCAAATAATATTTCCCGCATAGAAAAGAAAATACTCCTTAATTTGCAGATTACGGCCGAAAGCCACAAAATTCGTGTCGCCGCATGCCGTTTCGGTTACGGTATTGATCCAAATCACAATCCAAGTTTTGAGCTTCGCGTTGGCTCTCGCCGAGAAATAATCCGACCGGATGACTTGGTGACGCAAACGCTTTAAGCACTTCACAGCGCTTAGGAGCCAACGAACTCGTTAAAACCGCTTATCAGTTTCAACTATGTATTACTATGGATGTCTTAAGTTGTCTATGGTACTCAGATAAAACGATGGCTGTTTAATGTTGTCTGTGGTACTCGAATATTATATACGATGTATTACAATTATTGGATATCCAAAGTTACCTATATGTAGTACCTATATGTACTAATTGTATACGATGTATATTTAAAGTACTCCATTGTTATACAATGAACGCTTAAAATAATGATTTAAGTGAACAATGATTAAATTAATTGTCGATGTTTCCATTATATTATTAGTTTGATTTATAATTTTATCAAATATCCAAATTAATTGTTTTTGATTGTTCGTAAGAGATATTTTACGAGTATTGAAATTGACTTAATTCAATGTGTATTTCGTTTTGAAAAATATTTTTGTACAAACAGACATCATATAAAATGTACTTTAAAACAGTTGCAACGTGACTGACCTATTCAATTTAAAATAACGATTACGTTTGACTAATCGAGTTAGTTTCGATGAAGCGACGATCCTCAACGCTTCTATAATACAGATTCTGTTTAAGACTGAGTTCGTTCAATCTTAATTACAATATGCGAACACAAGAAAGCATTATTTTTAAACATTACATTATTCAACTTTAAGGTAAAAACTCACCGACTTAGTATATTTTTTTACAAAAACATTATTAGAAGCCTGTACCAAGAGACAGGATAGGACAGGAGGAGGACACTGCCTCTTCATTTTTTCTTTCACTTTTCACTGCGGAATATTTATATGATATTTAGCGGAAGAAATATGTAATGATCAGACTAAATAAGATAACGTAACCGTATAACGAAACAATTGCTGCAAGGGATTAGAAATTCACCATCTTGAATTAGTAATTTATCTTATTCAAGATGGCGGTGTCCCTCTTTTTAAAAGAGGAATCAATCAGGGGATATAATATACTATAGGTACATTTCCTAAACATGTAAATAAAATGTAAGGTAAAGGAACAATCCATTTAATGTATTTGCGTTAGTTATTAGAGACAAAATGAAATTAGCCCTCTTGGCAGCGCCTGACCCAAATAACTGGAAATTAGATTGTGTGACGGCTACATGTTGTATCTACAACTATTATATAAACGAATTTATACCTAGTTACTGTTTGGCTCTGTTATTGACAACCCTCGCTCTGATCGGGGATATGTTTTTGTTCGTGAGAATACTACTATAACGATATAGTGGATACAACTTAGTATTTATTATTCTCGCTATGTACTTTATAATTTATTACTTCTTGATAATATATTGTAGACACTTTTTTATTTAAATGGAATAAATATATGGATGGTCATTATTTTTATCAAAATCAAAAAATCAAAATCTAATTTTTTTATTCAAAATAGTACTAATACAGTATCTTTTTGAACGTCAATTGAATCCACCGCCGGTTCCAAGGTAAGCCCACTGAGAAGAACCGGCGAAACAAACTCAGTGGAACTAATCTTTTCAAATAATATATATTACATAACAATTTTAACATCTTATCTTGAAATGCCCGGAAGGAACGCCTTATTCCCAGGGTGTGGTATCTTCCATGAAATCTTTTACTTTATAATATGCTTTACCACACAAACGCTCTTTAACAACTTTTTTGTTTTTTTGTTATGGAGAGCTTTTGAACGTTTTCTGGGATCCTATTGTAAAAGCGTATACAGTTGCCTTTAAAAGAATTGCTTACTTTCGAAAGTCTAATCATTGGTGCATGTATCCTGTGTCTATTACGTGTATTCCTACTATGAATATCACTTTTCTTACAAAATTCATTTATGTTTTTCCGGACATACAGTAAATTTTCTAAGATGTATTGAGAGGCGACAGTCAGAATTCCTATTTCTTTAAATTTTTCTCTCAAAGATGAATAGGGAGGCAACTTGTAAATTGCACGAATAGCCCGCTTCTGCTGCACAAAAATGTTGTTTATGTCGGCCGCATTTCCCCATAAAAGTATGCCATAAGACATAATGCTATGAAAGTAGCTAAAATATACTATTCGCGCTGTATCTACATCAGTAAACTGTCTTATTTTTCTCACTGCATATGCTGCTGAACTGAGTCTATTCGCCAATTTAGCTATGTGGGGACCCCACTGCAGCTTAAGATCTAGAGTTATTCCTAGGAAAACTGTGGAGTCCACCAATTCCAAGTTTTCACTGTCTAAGAGTACATTGGTTTGCAGTTGCTTAACATTTGGCAAGGAAAATTTTATGCATTTAGTTTTTTTACTATTTAAAAGCAAGTTATTAACGCTAAACCAATGTACCATTCTCGAAAGTGTATTGTTTACCTCGTCATAATTAGTTTCTTGTCGTTTGATTTTAAAAATAAGTGAAGTATCATCAGCAAACAACACTACCTCTTGACTATCTTTAACTAGGTAAGGTAAATCGTTTACATAAACTAGAAAAAGAAATGGACCTAGAATGGACCCCTGTGGGACCCCCATCTCTATTTTAGTCCCGGATGATCTTTTACCATTTATCTCGACCTTTTGAGTCCTGTTTTTAAGATAGGAATTCAAAAGATCCAGTGCCGTACCGTCTATCCCATAGTGGCGTAATTTCCTGATCAAGGTCTCATGCTGTACACAATCAAACGCCTTGGATAAGTCACAGAAAACTCCCAAAGCATCACGTGACTCCTCCCAGGCCTCATAAATGTGGTCAATTAAGTTAACGCCAGCGTCTGTTGTGGAGAGACCCTTTCTAAATCCGAATTGTTTTTTGTGCAGTAACATATTGGTTTCAAAGTAATATAGTAACTGATTTAACATAATTTTTTGAAAAATTTTACTAAATGAGGGGAGTATTAATAATGGTCGAAAATTTGTAACATCTGATGTACTGCCAGATTTAAAAAGAGGCAAGACTCGACTATGTTTCATTAAGTCAGGAAAAACGCCACCATCAATACATTTATTAAAAATTGTTGCTAGATGGAGTGCAATTACATCAACTATGAGCTTAGTGACTTTTACAGATATTCCCCATAAATCTAGGGTATTTTTATTGTTTAATAAGTTAAATGCATTTAAAATATCTTTGGGTTCTATCTCTTTAAACTTAAAGTTAGCTTCACATTGTTTAACATTGGTTTTAAGCAATGATTCGGCAATTGCAGGACATGAGATAAAATTTTTTGTAGTCGAAATCGGGATGTCATAAAGTATTTTTCAAATACTGTCGCAACTTCCTCGTCAGACTTAATTATTCTATTTTCAATATTTAAATTAAATTCAGAGCTACGACTACCGACTCTCCCAGTTTCATCCTTTATTATGTTCCAAGTAGTTTTTATTTTATTTTTTGCGTTTTTAATTTTTTCCTTAATATAAAGCGATTTAGCCGCGATACAAACTTGTTTGAATGTTTTTGAATACATTTTGACATACTGCTTAAATGATTGATTTTGATTATATGTCCGTTCTTGGTAAAGGTCATATAATTTGCGTCTACTATTGTGGATTCCTGCTGTTACCCAATCATTAAAGCCCTTTTTTTGTGGAACTGACTGTTTTAGAAGTAAAAATGGCTTTAAAATGTGTATTAATTAATTTAAACAATTCACCAAAAGCGAAATCTGGACTTTGGTTATCTTTCAAATATGTAATATTGGCCATTATACTACTCCTAAATTTCTCAATACGTCTTACATTCACAGAAACAAACACATTATTTTTGTTACAATTTTTACTATTAGAACTTATAAGGAATTCAGCTAATTGACCACAGTGATCAGAATTCAACTTGTTGATAATTTCTTTGTGGACAGGAGTTAAATTACTAAAAATGTTATCAATACATGTATTGTTTTCTGATATTTACGAGAATTTCACTCATTATAATAAAAAAACAATTTTTACGGATTTTATCGCGGTTTATTAAGATTTTTACAAGCCCGACGTTTCGGATACTTTACAGCAACCATGGTCACGGGAGGACTAAGGTGTCATATGTCCTATCATTACAAAGTTATTCGAAACTACCCTATGATACATCAATATTTTGGTCAGTCCTATCTACGCAGAAAGTGCTAACTGTATCTTTAATCTGTGACATATTATGCTTGGCTTTTGATTTGATAATTTTAATAATGGGATCCCAAGCAGGTGGTAAAATATAGTTATATAGAGGAAATAATTTGTAATGTAGAAGATTGTCTGTCAAAAAATAATATAAAGAAGGAAGATTCGGAGGCCATCAGACAAGATATATTGTCAGCCTTACGACGAAGTTCTGTGTCCCAAACTAAATCTTCCTCGAGAACAATATATGGCGTTATTAAACCTACGTAACAGACGAGAACTAACAATTCTTCGTGCGGATAAAGGCAATGCCACGGTAGTTATGGATACGTCAGATTGTAATGATAAAATTCAACACCTATTATCGGATGAAAGTACTTATAAAAACGTCAAAACCGATCCAACTAACAAGGTTTTGAAAACTACTAGTAATATAATAGCAAAATACTCCGAAACATTGAATCTGGGCGTCAAATATCTAATTCCTTCATGTCCCAAACCACCCAAGCTGTATGGGTTGCCGAAAATACACAAGGCTAATGCTCCATTACGTCCAATTTTAAGCCAGATCGACTCACCAACTTATAGATTGGCTAAACATGTGGCCCAAGTACTGTCACCACTGCGTGGACAAACTAGAGCACATACACGGGATTCTTACCACTTTGTTAATGAGATCAAACACCTACATCTCGGCGACAATGAAACAATGGTTAGTTTTGATGTGCAATCTCTTTTACCTGCCTACCTGTGGAAGATTGTATAACAATAGTAAGGAGAAAGCTAAGGAAAATGACATGCCAATGGAATATGCTGACCTTTTGGAACATTGCCTTACATCTGGCTATATGTTGTGGAATAATTATTTCTACAAGCAAGTAGATAGAGTGGCCATGGGCTCACCAGTATCCCCTGTTGTTGCCGACATATTTATGGAGGACTTCGAGGAGACTGCTCTGCAAACTTCGCCCATAACACCCAGGTTCTACAAGCGGTATGTAGATGATACTTTCACAATATTACCATCTGATAAAGTAACCATATTCTTAGACCATCTTAATTCCATTAATTCCAAAATTCAATTCACAATGGAATTAGAAGAAAATAATTCTCTAGCCTTCTTAGATGAATTAGTTATCCGTAATCCCAACAATACCTTAAGCCATACAGTGTATAGGAAGCATACTCATACGGATAAGTACCTAAACGGCGAATCTCACCACCATCCAACACAGTTAGCTACCGTGGGTAAATCTTTGTTTCAGAGAGCACAAGGTATCTGTGATGAGCAACACCTGGAGACCGAACTTCCACATGTCAAGCAAGTACTGCGTGACAACAAGTTTCGGGTACCGCGTCTCCGTCACAGTGAACGTGTGAAACCAGCCACCGTCGAGCGAGTACCTGCAGTTCTACCGTTTATTAAAGGCGTCACTGACAAGATTGGCTTCATACTAAAGCGAGCTTCTATAAAAACTTATTTCAAGCCGCCAAAAAAGATAAGTTAATTCTTACCATCTGTCAAGTGTCATATACCCTTACAAGATGCAGGAGTATACAAGCTTGATTGTGACTGTGGTCTATCTTATATAGGCCAAACTAAAAGATCCATTAAAACTCGCGTGAAAGAACATATAGCTGATTTAAAACACCGTCGCTACACTAAGTCTGCCATTTGTGAACATAGTCTTGACAAAGCTCGCCATTATATCAGATTTGATAAACCACAAGTCCTCGCAAAAGAACACAGATTCCAACCAAGGATGATCCGTGAATAAAAAAATAAAAAAAAATAAAAAAAAAAATCAATTAAAAAACATCCTAATTTCAATAGAGAAGATGGCTGGCTTTTACCACCTGCTTGGGATCCCATTATTAAAATTATCAAATCAAAATCCAAGCATAATATGTCACAGATTAAAGATACAGTTAGCACTTTCTGCGTAGATAGGACTGACCAAAATATTGATGTATCATAGGGTAGTTTCGAATAACTTTGTAATGATAGGACGTATGACACCTCAGTCCTCCCGTGTCCATGGTTGCTGTAAAGTATCCGAAACGTCGGGCTTGTAAAAATCTTAATAAACCGCGATAAAATCCGTAAAAATTGTTTTATTATAATCAATACATGTAGCTGTAGAACTACAAATTCTTGTTGGTTCTGAAAATAGATTAGTCAGATTATATGATTTTAACAATGATGTGAATCTAACTGTGGTGGAATTATTTTCTAGTAAATTAATATTAAAGTCACCACAAATTAGGACGGGCTTGTAAGACCCACATATTTTAATTCATAATTCTTCCATGATTTTCTCAAAAGAATCATATAATCCATTTGGAGGTCTGTATACACTTACAATAATAAGGTGCTCCATCTCTATACAGGCTATTTCAGTAGTACGCTCAGCAGAGAGGCCCACAATATCCTTACGTTCCTTAAATTTTATTTCATTTTTAATAATTATTAGTGAGCCACCTCTTATGGCTTTTTCTCCGCTGAACGAACTTGCCACCTGGTGTTCACTGAAGCTGAACATAATTTCATTTTTTTTTTAACCGATGTTCGGTAATACACAGTATGTCTATATTGTAGTTTTTTAAGAACAATTCAATTTCCAAATCTTTTTCAAACATTCCTTGTATGTTTTGATACACCAGGTTAAATGCACCAGGTATACATTAATAGTAACATTGATTTGTTCAATATTTTCATTTAATATATTATTATTATTATTACTAATTAATGGGCTAGAGATTTCCTTTATTGTCTTATAATCTAGTTTAAATTATTTGGAACATATTCCAAATTTGTAAAATTGTGTATTTTATTATCACACTGTTCAAATAAAACAGTGGTCGGATTAGCCAAATACTTGGCTGGACTTAAAGATAAAAAATATAATAGCGAGGCTGCTATTTGTCGCTTATAAAATTTAGATAGGTAATACCTATCAGATGTCAAATTGTTACAATTATTGTAATTTAAAATGTTGTTAATGTCAATTATATTTATTATGTTACTTTTATTTTCATTGAGTAAAATACAATTATTGTTACATGCACAGTGTAACAGGCTATTTAATTTTAGTCTAATTTTATTCTCCTGTGGCAACTTGTCTGATTTAATGTAGGGAAATGTGAATAGAAATACCCTCTCAAGATTGGGTAAACCTGAAAGATTTTCTATATATTTAGCAAGTTGTTTCCCGTTCACACCTCCCCTTCTCCCAACTATAATAGTAGAATTACAATGGTTGTATTTGGACAATGGGTGGCATTTAAAATCTTATTTACAACTTGATCAAAGGATGCCCCCGGCATACAAGTATTAGACAATTTTTGTCCTTCGTACAACCGTTGGTGTGTAACAACACACCAACCTCTTGGCCTATCTCATCACTATATAAACTTATTTGTAGAGGCTGGTGGTACAGTTTTTATAAATGATTTGTTTAAGGGGTCAGCATGCACCTCCAAGCTTGGACCCGTGTAAGTTTGACCTATACTTTGCGATGAGCGTTTCACAGTTGAACATATGCATTGAGAGTTGCGACTCAATAAAGACTGTCCTCATTGTAATGGCATATGTCCAGCAAACCACTCAGAGCTGATATATGTCCCGCTATTTCTTTCTGGGCTATTTCATATTTACTGGATATTATTTGTAAGTTACTATGGAGTTCAGAGATATCAGCTTGAAGGCTGCATACATCTGCCTCATAGTTACATTTAACATTTTCCAATTCCATTAGGGAATTGGAATACTGGTTTGTTATTTTTATTTTATTTTGAGATAATTTACTAATTTTATTAATTATTCCTTTGTTTTTTAAAAGAAGTTCCTGTGTTTTTTTCATGGATTTCTTTATTTTAATATATTTTTTAAATTTATTTTTACTGTTAAAAGAATAGGAAGGCACCGTGTCATCAGTCAAATCTATAGTGGTAATGTTCATGGGGGTGTTGATATCAGCTACTAGGCACGGTTCCTTCCCAATCAGTTCATCATATAAGTTTTGAGTTGTTGTGACTTCTTTCTGACGTGTAAGCTCTTCTAATTCAGTAATACGGTCCTGAGCTTCTTCCAGCCTGCATTTTAATGTAGCCGAGTTCCTCAGTGACTCTTCATACTCATGCCGGCATTGGTCAAAACTGTCTACAATGCTTTGTAGATCTTGGTTTTGGTGAACGACTTTATTATAGTCCTCAGTTAATTTACTTAATTCAAATTTCAAGTCAGTATTTTTTTGTAATATAAAAATTATAAAAGATAATTAGCAAAATCAAAAAATTAAGATGTTTGCAAAAGTTATAAATCACTGTAATAATAATAATATATAGCCTTAATATTACAAAAACATGAAATGTATCCGTATTTTCTGCAAAATAGTAAAATATTTTACACGTCAGCACTGACCGTTTCTATCCAATTTTAGAGAAAGCGGAAGGTTATTTTGAAAATGATCGAGAAAAATAGGTTCATATCATACTACTTTATCAGAAAAGATTTTAGATTATACACAGTGGAGCAATAAATGATATTATGTGTACATACAGTATGGAGAGGACGTTATGTCATTCAAGCAAACCTCATAGATGTAGAGAACATATTCTGTATACGAAATGAAATATAAATACATTTAATAAGTTTAATCACAAGATAAGATTCATCATCAGACCGTTATTGACCACTGCTGAGCACAGGCCTCCCTTTTTATCGCCAATCCTCTGTCCCTTGCCTGCCTCATTCATATTTTGCCCATCAGCCTTCCCACGTCATCGGTCCATCGAGCCTCGAACGTCCTGGACTTCTCCGGCCCAGTCTAGGCCACCATTCGGTTACCAAGTGAACCACCTCCCATCCCCACGTCTAGAGTAAGTATAAGATAAGATTAATTTGTAGAAATTTCGGTACAAGGATTAGCTTTTAATCAATGTTAGACCTGGCTATATACATATTCCTATTATACATTCCTAGCAAAATTATACTCCAAAATTTTTCAAAATGAAATTTATAGCATTCCTTACATTATTATTTTTGCCCCTCACATTTTCTATCAATTCCCGATCTCATCAAAAATATATCTTCCAATTCCAAGATTTTATTCCAGGAGATAACGCGTTAACTTTATTTTATAAATATTTAATTGGGAATGATTTTTTCAATACTTAGGTCTATTTGTTATTTTTTAAATGAAGCAATGAATGGGAATACAATTCAATATCGTAATATTCTCTGACTATTATAATTTGGAAATGCTATCCAAAAGTACCCGTTTTAATTGAAAACATTGTACACAGATGAAGGGATGAAACGGGCGGTTATTAAGGTCAGCGGTACAAGAGTCCAGAGTTGAAACAACGGCAGATAAATCCATAATCTACGCACCGATTTCAATCAGCAAAGCGTTTAGACGTGTTCTCATTTCGTTGCAAATAAACGTCCATTTCTAATAAATGCAAAAAATGTTATGGATATTGCTTTTTGATATTAGTTGTTTATTTTATTTTTAATAAATGGATATAAAAAATCTACTTGTTTAAATAGTTGGGCTATTAAATTCTATATATTTTTTTTGAAATCCGACTAGTAGTTATATACCTAGATTCAAACAATCTCTTCGCTTTATTATACGAGTACGACACTGCAAATTATTAGAACTGGCCACCTGTAAACGAAAAAATAAGTTTAAATTTTGAAAATGGAGCTCTGCCAATATTATTGTGTATTGTAGTATGTATTTCATTCTTTGTCATTTGTTTTACGATTTTGCGGTAAATTCAATTGAAATATAATAAAATTGAAAATTTCTGATAAATTTAACGCGAAAAAAATTTCGTGAAATGATTTTTTATCCCTTTCGATGTCATTAAATGACAACGAGAAAGTTATGATAGGCTTCGATTGGCCTTTACGATGAAGCCCCATCTCGTGCCACTGTTTACAACTGGTTAACCCCCAAATACTCAAACGAATCTCAAATTTAAGATGTACTTCGTGTTGTCCCTCTTTTTTCTTTGAATCTGACACGTTGTAGCATGAGTTTAGATACGTCTGAAATTTGAGATTCGTTTGAGTATTTGGGTGTTAGTGAGTTTAAACGTGCACGCCGCACTAATCTCACAGATGATCTGCGTGACGGACGGCCTTCTGCGGCGGCCTACGACTGAAGGTAGAGATTGACAAAAGAGTAACCTATGAGCAGATTCGGACAAGTTTAGGCATTGATATGAGTCAAGTGCACAAATCCTCCATGAACATTTAGCGGTCAGGAAGCTTTGTACCGAGTGGACTCTTAATTTGACAGAGGCCCAAAAACTCCGTCGTGTCGACTGGTGCCGGTGACGTACGGGTGACTAGATGCTAGGCTGAAAGCTAAATGTACTGTTATGTACTAAACTAAAAGACAGTCTGCTTGGTGGATGGTTCTTTCAGAGGAGCTGCTGACAAAAGTGAAGACTTCACCAAAACAACACCTCATCGCAAAATGCCAAGAAAATAATGGTCTATTTGGCAACGTTAGGCGTGAAATTAGTGGTCACACGCCGTATAACCCTGACCTCACACCTTGCGATTATTATTTATTCTTGACAATAAAAGAAAAACTTCAAAGAAATCGTACCACCAGATGAAACAACTTTCCGTTTGCCCCCTCTGCTATAAAAATATGCTTTATATGATTATTTATTTATAAAAACTACCATAGATATAATTTTTAAATGCAATATAAAATACCTGTTCCGTACCTATAAGTAAGTTATTTCAAGTAATAAAAACCTGCGGTACTATAAAAACTTTGAAACGAGAAATAACAACTCATTTAAAAATTCTACCGCAGACATTCCCGAGCTTTAATTTAAAGGGCAACGATCTGAGGTATCTATTATTCAGACGCAGGCAAGCGGAATGCGGCTCCGTATTCATTACTCCAACTGCTGCATCTCCCTGTACAACAGCAGACTTCGATAATGTTCTTCGTTGATAAAATTTTGTAATTAATGGTTGAGACAATTCATTAGTGGTATATTCTATTATTCTTTTCAAAATAACTTGTAAAAGTAATATTTTCTTCTATTATAATTTAATTTGTATAAAGACAAATGAAGTTTCTGAATTGTTGAGATGATTGCACAATAAAAGAAAGCGTATTAAAAAAATGTTATGCACCATGTTTATATAAAGGAATAAAAAATATACGTTTTTTTATTCTTTTTTATATATGGTCATGTATTTGTCATTCACTTCGAGAATATGGTCAATTTCGAATTTTTAGCTCATCGGAAAGTTAGTTTAAAATCATTTACAACATTCCACCCCAACAAAACTGTAGGTGATTGAATTCATACATGATACTAAAACTATTAATACTGATATTTTTTTACAAACAAGCATAGTACCTATAAAGATTGATATTTCATAATGTTATGAAATGAAACCATATATTGAAGATAATGTTTTACATATCAAAAATCATTAAGCATTAAATACTTTGGGCTTTTTTTGATTTATTTAGCTACATAGTTTTAATTAATTAATAAAATAACCGAAAGCCAATAATATTTTACGAGGACGGAATAGCCACAATGATTAAATCATAATTTAATTTATTTAACTGTAAATAATATATAATAATAATAATTTAAAAAAATGTTGTTAGAATAAATAAAAGCAGGTATGCCATGTTCAATTGACAACATTTTTTTATTCCCCCTATATTATATTTTTAACATTTTCTTTTTAACCGTACGGGGCTTCAAAATATGCATTTAGTTTTAAGAGTAACATATTGTAGCAGTGCATTAAAAATAATAATTAATTAGTTCGCTATCTTTATTTGTCCGCTATATTGGATTAAAAGTGACGTCACTTAATATTTCGAGTTACTCTTAGCGGGCACTTTCATTTAATGTCCATATTGTAAGAGTGCTTTAAAAATAAATAGTCCGCCATCTTAGGTATTCTGCGATGTTGGTCTTAGAATGACGTCACACAGCTCATCATGCATTGTCATCCGAAATAAACGTGAGTACACAATATCAGCTCAATAGGTTAAAGATATCTGCTTCAAAATTGAGTTGCAAGATTTTGGTTGGAGAGCACCTAGACTAACATTCAGCAAGTTCAAAATAAAAAAATCTTGTAATAATACTAAACTATTGAAATAAAAACTTATAATTAAAAATTAAATACTAAATACACTCAAAAACCTTATTTTGATAACGGAAAATGTTGTTTAAATTTAAAAAAATATAGGATCAAATAGATTAGCTAAAAATTACTTATTGTAAAGAAAGTGTGAGGTACTCGATATTCATAGTTAAACGTTGGTTTAAAAATTTCAGTACCTCATCACAATTTAGCATGTGGTGCTACACAATAAGTAACATAAATTTTTTGTTAATCCTTTTAGTTATTGTATTGAAAAATATATTAAATTTTTTTAATTCGCTTTGCTGGTGGTTAAAGCGTGTTTTTTGTATTTTTATATATTATTATTTTTTTAATTTTTAATATCGAAATTCACATATTATATTAATTCAACTTATGGCACTTTCAATTGAGACTAAAAACCACACAGGTGATGTACTGGATGTGCTATCCTGATTAAATTATTGTATTGTCATCGGTCCTTAAAAAGAGTGCAAACTTTCAAATTAATCAGTTGATAAAAATCATGTTCAAAGTTTTCGTTTCATAGATGCATTTTGCCAGACGGTCTACAAACTCGTAGACACCTACGCTCGTAGCGTATCTGTGTCTGTCTCGTGCCTGGTCTATATTTTGCAGTTATTTTCAACTTTTATTATTTATATCATTATATTATGATTATATAATTACATATTATATTTATTATATTTTTTTAAAGTATAATTTTATTTTAATAAAATAAATAATTAATTATATTATAATACAATTATTATATGTATTATATCAACATATTAATTATTAATCTTTACACAGTATAAAATGAAGTAGCTCTCGCTCCCTGTCTGCTTAGATCTTTAAAAACAAATGTAATGCAATTTTTGACTCAAAATTCGTTACCTAAAATTATTAATATTTATCATAATGAATCAAATATAATGGAAGTAGACAAAGTAAAGTTTCTGGGAATACATATAGACAAGCTATGTAAATGGGATGAACACACTAATCAACTGTGTATTTAAATAAATAAATTTGTATATCCGCTGTCCCGAATAAGGAAAACTGTATCCGTTGAAGCTGCATTAAAAGCCTATCACGGATACATCTCCTCTATTTTACGGTATGGTATTGTCATATGGGGTAATTCGAGAAACATAATCTCTGTTTTTAGAGCGCAAAAGAAATGCATTCGTATAATTTGTAATGCTTATTCCCTCCAGAGCTGCAAACCTCTTTTTAAATCTTTAAATATCTTGCCCTTGCCCAGTCTATATATCTACGAAGCTGCATTATTTGTAAAAAAAATTATACTATTTACGACTGTATACTCGCAACCGTATTTAAGTAAGAGATACAAAAGAAATATAAAATTACCGAAACAAAAATTAGACATTTATAGTAAAAATTGCTATTGTATGGTCATCAAAATGTACAATAAACTACCTAAGGATATAAAAGAACTAGACCTATTACAATTTCGGAGAAAACTTTCCAAATTTTGAATGGAACAATGCTTTTATTCTATACAAGAGTTTTTTAATTATAAGTAACCAGTAATAATTTAAAATAAGAAATAAATATTTGGACGTCGGTAACGACAGAGTATGTGATACTACTAAACATGTAAGACCTATATTGTACCATATTTCGCCCAAATAAATATTATTATTATTATTATTAAACTATTCAGTTTTCAGCAATATATAGAGTGATTCAAGAGGAAGATTAATATAATATAATACATACACATTACAGTACAGAGAAGCTGAAAAAAATATATTTTCATGCTCTTAAATCGCAAACGCTCGTTAAACCTTACCAGGTAAAACAAATTAATGTAACTAATATGGAATTGTATATCTTAAAAAGATCGGTAAAAACGTCCGCGATTTTACATATCAGGGCGGTTCTTTGTTTTGTGGCTCTCGATAAAATATGTACCCGAGATCCCGTTTCCCGAGATCCCATTGTTTCCGTGTAATTATTTTATATTAAAAATTATTATTAAAAGAATATATTGTAAGCTATCATGAATTTTTTTAAAACACGACTCCAAAAGTAACAATAATGACGTGGTAAACGCAAAGATTGTATATTAGTAGAAGAACAAGTTGATTATTTGTAGGCACAAAAATTAAGGAAATTATTTTATTACTTTTTAGTTGTTTTTTTTTTAATTTTTATTATGTATTTCTTATTTTATTTTTATAAAGAAAAAATAGTTCTATAATGCCTTAATTTTAAACACCAACTTAACTTTTGCATTATTAATTAACTTTCCACGATTCGCAAATAAGAAGAGCAGACTGGCTTTAATAAAATAACATCAGCAAATAAAAAAGAAAATCGAAAGTTAGCGATTAAAACAAGAAATTTATTAAACTACAATAAAAGTACAAAATTTTGATGCCTGGCATCTGGTTGAAGTGCAAACTCCATTATTCTAAGATTTTCCATGGATTCATAAAAAATATCAATACAATTAATTAAACAATTTGTTGTAATTATCGCAAGCTCAGTAAACAAAAGAGTTTTGAGCATAGTTAATTTTATTGCGTTAATAAAAAGGCGCCTATGCTTTCCATTTCCATTTCTAGGACATTTAAAATATAAATTAATTAGGATAAATGGATGAATGGAGAGTTCGCAATATTTTATGTCATCGGCAATTAAAGAATTTGTAAATG
This sequence comes from Helleia helle, assembly GCA_963853865.1. NCBI lineage: Eukaryota > Metazoa > Arthropoda > Insecta > Lepidoptera > Lycaenidae > Helleia > Helleia helle. Next base: position 19,030,239 of record OY971420.1, read on the forward strand.
TCATTGATGAATATATTGAATAGCAGTGGTCCAAGATGAGTGCCCTGAAGCACTTATCTTGATGGACTTCATCCAAAGCCTACGTGATCCGATGACCAATTCGCAAAGATTCGTTTCAGTGAATCTTTTGTTCACAAATTCATGCTATTGTAGCATAGTTTGGGTCCCATTGGTATATGTTGTAAAATGATTTTAAATGTAATTTACTTGAATAAATAAAAATTTAAAAAATAAAATAAATCATGGTAAACCCGAAGACAAAGATTTATTAAATAAAAGTGTGACAGGGGTGATCTAGAGATTCGCTACACATTTTTAAAAAGTATGGAGTCAAACTATCTGATACATTTCCCTTATTGATATCAATGTTCTTCAAATATTATTCTACTCTGTCAACTGTAATATCTACTTATATTATTTATACTGATTATATGTAGGTATACCTATTAGGTATACTTACATATAATATAGGATATCAGTATTTTACTACATTAAAAAAATCTATTTTTAAAATTTCTGTCTGTATCTTTGTTCCGGCTAATCTCTGAAAGGATTTCGAAAGGACTTTCACTGGCAGACGTCATAAGTAGTAACTTAGGCTACTTTTATTTAAAATAAAGTAAGGTTTCGCGAAAACAGCTATATGGCTGTAAATCTAAGTTAACGCAGGCGAGGCTGCGGGCAACAGCTAGTATATATATATATATATAATATAATACGGGAAGGATAACCTTCCCACCCCAAAGCCCTGGGAACGTTATGAGCGTTAGCCTTGAATTCAATACGCAGACGCAACTAGTGAGAATAGATTTAGCCTTAGGTCCGTTCCTCTGTTATTGACGGGCAATGATGTAGCTAGTTCACGAAAATTATACGTTTAGCAGAATTTTGTTAGTATCTATTTATTAAATTTTAATGTTTTTATTTTTTATTTTTCTAGCAGATGGCATCTTGGTCTGACAATTAATGAGAAAATTGCTTTAATAATAAAGTCACTCTAAAATATAAAAAAAAGTTCAATAACTTATATTAATTGTTTGATCTGTTAGTTCCAAATAAACTACTAATTATTAACTTACATTGCGTATATAAATAAACTAAATTCATTTTTTAGACATATAATGACATGCGCACTTTAATGAGTGTCATTAAGACCGCATTAAATAATTATTATCACTCAAATTCGCAATCCACACATGACCTCACATCAGACCACAAATAACAGTTTCATAAAATATAATTTGTGGCCAGTAACAAGGTGGTATGTAAAAAAAAGTTCTCAAGCATTTAATGTTCGTTCATTACTTAAAATTATATTTTATACATTGAGAGGATCAAAAGACATTTTATATTTCAATTAAAATTTGTAAATAATCTTATTTCACAATTACAAAAAAGACGCTTTTGCAATTGTGATTATATAAATAAGATTGAAGAAGATGTAAATAAGATTATTTCGCTTCATATATTTTACTTTACTGTGAACGACTGTTATTGTCCCCGAAACTAGAGAATTTCATTTTCATAAGTATTCCTTTTTCATAAATGCAAAAGGAATTTTAATCTGCTTACACAGACGGGAAGGCAAATTTATCGGCGTCGCGTCTTTGAAGCGTCAGCGTAGGCCCTAGTCCAATTTTCGCACACTACCTGTCTCTTTTACTCTCAAGTCTGCAGAATATAAAGTATGCCACCGCCCTTTTAAGGAACCATCATAAAATTCGATAATCTGTATAAATTAATTCAAAGCAAAGCAAAATATAATATATGAAAGACTAAAAATACTTAAATGTTTCAATTGATCCTTACCTTATTCCAACATAAACACTACATAGATTTCGATAGATTACAATATTACATAATATAAATTTTTTAGAGTGTAAAATTTAAATTCTCCGAACTATTAAAATATTTTAAAAGCAAATTTCGTTTCGCCGGTATAACGTTTTAACATTTGCCATAACGCGCAACATATTTGACGTGCACAATTTCAGATTTATGAAAATTAATAGCGTGACCCACATACGAAAAATAAAATTCAATTTTATGCAAACCTTTCGTTTGCCGGCCCGTTACTTTTAACACTTGCACCGAAATTTTAAAAAAGGACTTTTACATTTATTGCATTCATCGCGTTGTAATGCGTAAAACTAATCACAACTTTTTATACTGATATGTTTAGGATGTAGAAGTGTCGAGCGCGGGTGCCGTTATTAAAGTGTCTTTTGTGATGGCAGTTTGGTAGGGACACGCGCACTGTACATCAGGAGTCAAGGTCGCCTCGTGGAGCTTCGTTTGTAGCCGGGCGCCCCAAGGTCAGCGTCCCCCGCCCAAACTCCTCGCCCTACACCCCACCCCCGCCCCGCGCCCGCAATCGATACTATATTACAGACGGAAACTCGCCACCTTCGTACTACAGCCCCCCGCAGTCTATCAAAGCCCACCCGACACCCCAACGCATAGTAAACGAAAACGAATTTCAAATATTGACAAAGGCCATTGTTTCTTTACTAAAAGAATAATGCTTCAGGTAACTTTCCTCCACAACTTCGTAATGTAGAACTTTGTTGCGTTACAGTTACCTACAGTTGTTCATTTATTTACGATAGTATAACCGATATAGAGACAAACTTTCGACCGTTTTTGACATTGAACATCTGTATTTTTTGCGTACAAAACAGTGCTTTTCAGGTTTGTGATGGTGATGATTAACTTGGGCACGTTATAACTGGATATGAGTCGCATTTGAACTTGAATGTCAAAGGTCTGTGTCATAGGTCTTCAAGTTTGGAGGAACATGAGCCAGTTATATAGTTCAAGTTAGTTGGTGATTCCACAGACATCTAATCCCTACTATAATTAGATATTTAAAGTTCCTAACTTCCAGATGGATTTTTTTCTTCCTGAGAGGAGGCATATCTTCCTAGCATAGCAAATCTATATTAGAAATGTATGGTTTGTGTTGACTTTTACTTCCTAAAAGCCAACTTCCAACGGTATCTGGGCCCACATTAGATGGACTTGGTGTGGTTATAAGGACAGCTGATTCAGGTCTTGCTACCGTTAGCCTGCAAGAACCGGTGTGGGTCCATAGAGTGGTGGCGAGTTAGGTGTGGTGTCCCACAGGGATCGGTTCTTGGTCCGATCCTGTGGGACATCGGCTACGACTGGATCCTGCGAGGCCGCCTCCTCCCCGTGATGAGTGGCATATGCTACGCAGATGACACCCTCGTGTATGCCCGGGGACGAGGCTATAAGGAGGCGGCGCGGCTGGCCGAGGTCAGGATGGACCTCGTGATCAGACGCATAGAGTGGTTAGGGCTTCGGGTCAGATCTGAGAATGAGAAGACCAAAGCCATTCTCTTCCGCGGGGACTGGGCGGAAAAGAATTAGATCCAGATCGAAGGGGTGAGGGTCAGGATGAGCCCCATAACAAATATATGGGGCTCATCATGGACGGAGGATGGACCTTCGGCCCACATTTCTCTATGTTGGGACCAAAGGTCGTGAAAGCGGCGAGTGAACTGGGCTGACTCCTCCCGCACCTTGGAGGATCCAGCAACGCCTACAGGCAGCTATTCTGGAGTCTGCCGGAGTATGGCGACGTACGGTGCACCCATCTGGGCGGGTCACCTTACCACGAGGAATAAGGCCCAGCTGCACTCAGCCCAGCGGGTCATCGCGGTAAGAGTGATCCGGGGGTACCGTACGGTATCGTGGGTGTCAGCCACTGCCCTGGCTGATAACCTCCCGTGGGAGCTCGTGGTGAATGTTCTTGCCGAGACGCACTCCTAAGTCTCGGATAGGCGATCACTCGGTGAGAGCCTTACGCTGGACGGATCCTACGGGTTCGCCGACTAGGGCAAGAGGCGTTAATGCGGAGGTGGGGGGAGGACCTGGTGCAGTAGCCGTATGGCAAAAACCTGACGGTTGCTCTACGTCCGGTCCTTGAGCGGTGGATGCGCCGTAAGTGCAAACCCCTCACCTTCCGTCTGATACAGGTGCTGGCATGGTTGCTTTGGTGAGTACCTGTGCCGGGCGGCCCGCAGGAAGCCGTTGACAGTGTGTCACGATTGCGATGCGGCGGTGGACTCGACCCAGCACACCCTCGAGGTTTGCCCGAGATGGGCGGCGCTGTGTCATGATCTGAAATCGGTCATCGGAGGGGACTTGTCTCTGCCGAGCATCATCACAGCGATGCTCGGTAACGACGAGTCCTGGACGGCGATGGTTTCCTTCTGCGAGACAGTAATGTCCCAAAAGGAGGCCGACGAGCGGGTGAGATAGGAGGCCGCAGACGAGGCCTCCCCCCGTTAGCGTCGGGTTCAGGATGGGAACCTGGGCCCAGTATGACACGACGTCACTGGGACTGCTTAGTAGCGGCCGGGCAGTCCCCCCTCAAGAGTAGTCTGGCCTTCGCCAGGGCCAGCCTATCGCTGCGGCGACCCTGTTATCTACAAACACGGGACCCTCAAAAGGCGGCTGAAGGCGCTCGCAGTGGTTTTAGTTTACGGGTAGGGCACTCCCAGGTGCGAGTCCCACATAGTGTCAGGATCTACCCGAGATCCTGGCTACATTAACTTCAACTACTAAATCTATTCGGTAACCTGATAATTCATATCGTGTTCTTAAACTACTAGGCTAAGTACATATTGAGCAGATTTAATTATAAGGTAGAAAGTACCTCTTATCTATTTCATACCTGAATCTCCTCGGGCATGTTATAAGGTACGGCTTTCCTAAAATTTATATTGTACGATCCTGGACTAGACTAGGGTTAGTGTTACATAACGTGTTTGCATATCAAAACAATAAGAAAAACAATTATAATAAAGTTCTCGTTCCGAAATCTAAATTATAAGCGAAGATTTTTATTCTTTAGAATATAATTAAGATAAACGACTGTATCCATAACTCGATACACATTAATTAACTAAATTTGTATTTTTTTTCTTGATCGTTCCCTCATTGCTGAGCAGCGTGACTACTCTTTATCTCGTCTGTCAGCTGTCGCCATCGGTTCCGCTCCGTCGCTTGATGTAGTGCAGCGCTGACCGTCAATCCAAGTTGTTCAGGAACCTGGTCTGACCATCGTGTGGGATTTCGGCCACGAGGTCTTTTGCCCTCAATCTTTCCTGTCACCATTACTCTCTCCACATTGCCCGTACCTCTACGCCCCACACGAATGAAAATTGTATAATTAAAATTATAACAAAATAAAATAAAACTACTTAGATTATGAATATGAAAGTTTATACATTTCGATATTAGTTACACAACTACGCAATTATAGCTTAATTAATTTCTATGAAAATTAGTTTATTACCTGGATTTACACATCTGATAAGTTTCACGAAATAGTATGTATATAGGGACGAAGTTTTAGATAGAAGCTTTTTCAAACTTTCTATATAATCTTTAACATCAAGGCTTTTCTCTTTTCTATTTGGAATTATTGATGTCATTTTTCAATCTCTTGGGATTTCTGGCGTAACTGCTTATTGACAAATGATTGATCAGTGCTATAAATCACGTATTTGTGGATAGTTTAGATTATAAGTGATATTGAAGTCCCATTCTATCTTTATATATATATAATAATTCTTCTTCTGTTTACATTATATCGATGGCAGCAAAGTAGAAATGGACATCTACGTTCTTATGAAAATGTTTTTTTTACAAAAATGGGCTTACCTATGTAATTTCTATCTAAAAGTCAGTAATTTCAAATATTAAAATAATGAAGTAAATGAGAATAAAATCATTTATTCTCAGGCACTATATGGCCCATAGATATATATATATATACCTTACACACTATATATTACACAAGGGTTAGTTATCTCACTCGTTTAAAAATAAAACATCGCATGGGCATTTGAATTTACGGCAAAAATACATGCATTCATCGATCGAATAATATAAATAGCACATGTATTTTACAAAAATATGAGACAGCACCTAGCAAAGAATATATTTTTTTACTTTGCATATGTAATATTTTAAAAGTATTGGTTACTTGTGAAACAAAATAGCAGCCTTACTTCGGCGGCCTAAATTTGAAAATGTAACAAAGTAACCCATTTTGGCGTTTATATTAAGTCGTAAGAAAGAAACTGAATTGTTTTTGCATTCATTGCATATGGAAATAGAAAATAACAAAGAAACCGAACAGCTGTCAATATACAGAGGCCACCATCCACCTGCATCGAGCTAGTTAAATATGTCTCAACCGTTTTCTTTACTTTAAATAATAAAAGGAAAATTAAACCCCCGAGGCAACAAAAATTCCATTTGAAATAACTTATTTTAAAATGGAATTTATTTTCAAACGACAATTACATCTGCACATCAGTTGAAAGTAATAACAAAGCTTTGAATAAAGGAGAAGATACTTTATATGTAAAGACACTACTTTATATACCTACTTTATATACAACATAACTGTATATACAAAAAAAAATACAGACAAATAAATACTAATGATTTACTCTAATGTTTACGAATTTTACTGATTATAATGAAACAACTTTTACGGATTGATTTTACTTGAAATTAATTACATTCCTGTAAAGTAAATGTGGGGCATGTAAAAATCTTAATAAACCGCGATAAAATCTAATTACAATTGTTTCATTATAATGAATTTTATTTGCACAAGCCCACTAGCAGAGGTTTGTCTAGGTTTGACTACGTAGTCAACGTCGCCCATGAACATCAATAGATGAACTATCAGGGACTGATCAATGCAATTTAATCATAATCTCATTAATGTTACCTATGCTGAAAGTTTGTGCCAGTATAATATTACAAAGCATTTATTTTCGAAATATATTAAACCTGTTACACCAATTTGTTGTGTATGTGTGTGTGTTGTGTGGATTGTGTGTGTATATTAATGTAAATACGTATGAAGTGAAACTTTTCATGATATATTACTTATTGAAGTATTATTTATGAAGTCGATCAGTAATTCCTATTCAGGAGGGCCATGCCACGGGTCTACGACGACGAGCAGTATTTGTAATAAATATTGTATGCTATATGTCGGATAAAAAGCAAATATGACAGACGTGATTACCACTACCGCTATAAGGTCTGTATGAGACATTTGTATAAAGACGAGTTACGACTAAAGATGGGCGCTTAATCAATTAGAGCTGTAAAAATTACGCTTTTTGAAAAAATCATTCAAGCGCGTTAATAAAATCAAGCTGATTTCGATTAATCGTCAAGGTTAAAATTTTAAAAAATTCAATACTATATTATCATGATTAAAGGAAAGTAACCTTATTCCGATACGTTTAAAACTCAAAATATAATGTGAATAAGGAGCTATACTTCTATACGCTGTGGGTGATATGACGCAATATAAAGATTTTTTCATTTTATTGGATTAAAACCCCTATCCCTATACCTTTAAGAATCAATATTAGATTCGATTGGTTACGTATTAAACGGCTAAAATACATTCTGCCTGTTTACATAACATTTCTATCAGACTGACAACGCTCCGTTTTTGGTTGGTTACAAACTTTTTACAGCTTAGGAACTTTTATTATGATTTATGATTTTTGATTTTAATTTTTAACTGACTTTAATTTTTTAAACTCAGTACGCTTGTCAATGTCGATGAGCTTAGATGTTAATTTTTACTTTGCGTGCGCGTAGCCGTTATTTGAATTAGTGTGAATTGAGTGACTTAAATGTTTTATTTGATATTGGTTAATGTAAATAATAATTGTCAATAGTAAACTGATATTTTTATTAGGAATTAAGTATATTATAGTTATAAATAAGTAAATTCGTGTTGTGATTTTTTTTGTTGTTATAAATAATATTTATTATTTATAAACCCAATAGGGAAAGCGAAAATACTTAGATTAAATAATAATAGTCCATACAGCCTAGTCTGCATATTATGATTTTTGTGTTGTTATTATATATTACTTTAGTTATAGGGTGTAAGTGTTGTGAATAATTAATAATTATTAGTGTAGTGAAAATATCGAGCAGCGTTTTAATCTGGGACTACTTTAAGAAAAACCAGACCGATAGTTGCTGTGTGTAATACATGTCAAAAACAAATATCTTATAGAACAACTATAAGTAATTTGAAACAACATTTGAAACTGAAACATTTGGGTGTTTTCAATGATTTACTTTCGCGTGACTTATCACGGCCGACTTCTTCTCAACGGCAGGGTTACGAGAATAATGTCGGTGGTGGTTGGACTAGTGGAGAAAATGGTGAGGAGAATACTAATAATTCTAACAATGCATGTGGCTCTAATGGTGAAGGTTATTAAAAGCACTTGCCTTTTGTCTTGGTCTGGCCTATTGATCTAGTGGTTCGTGACCCTGTCTACTAAACCGGAAGGTCGTGGGTTCGATTCCCACCCAGGATGAATGTTTGTGTGACGAGCATGATCATTTTTTCTGTGTCTGGGTGTAGTTTTATCTATATCATGTATGTATTTAGAAATATAATATAAGTATACATCAGTTGTCTGGTTGCCATAAGAACAGGATCTGCCTAGTTTGGGATCAGATGGTCTTGTGTGGGATGTCCCAACGTAATAATTTTAAAAGTATATATTATATTCATTATCATCATCATGTTGAATGAATTATTTATTAAGAGAAATTTAAAAATCAATCCCAATCCTGACATCAGTCATCGGAGGGGACTTGTCTCTGCCGAGCGTCATCACCGCGACGCTTGGTGACGACGAGTCCTGGACGGTGATGGTCTCCTTCTGTGAGGCAGTAATGTCCCAGAAGGAGGTCGACGAGCGGGTGAGAGAGGAGGCCGCCGACGAAGCCTTCTCCCGCGGGCGTAGGAGGCGCTATTTAATGCGCCTCCAGTAACGCCCCTGTGCGAGTGTCGGACTCAGGATGGGAACCTGGGTCTGTATGGCACGACGTCGTGGGGACTGCTTAGTAGCAGCCGGGCATTCCCCCCCTACAAGGAGTATCTGGCCTTCGCCGGGGCCAGCCTGTCGCTGAGGTGATCCTGTCTGTTGCCTGCATAATGCGTTACAATAAAAAGCTCGGCCGGCTTTTTTAAGCGCGCTGAAAAATAAAAGCCAAAGGCTTAAGCGTGTTGAAAATAAAAAGCCGTTTATCACATCCCTAGTTACGACAGTTACTCGAGGTTCTCCTACCTCGCCTGACCGCTCGTATCGACAACTACCACTCGTCTTCATACGAACGCCCCATAAACCTTACGCTTCCTATCCTCGCAATCACGAACGTCAGATTATTTGCTACTTATCCCATATTAAGCTTAAATAATTATAAATAAATTTAATTAAGTCCATTTATTATATAATTTATTATCATTCAATGTGTGTCATTGAATGATAATAAATTCAGTGCCAGTAATTACACTGCCTGTCTTGCCCTTCTCTCCGAAACACAGCAAAGCTGTTTCACGGGAGAAACAAGCAAGATGGTGGTACCCATGCCGCCGGGAGCGCGGCACAGCGCTTCCCTCCCACCGGTATACTAAATAATAATCTAATATTATAATGTATTTCATACACTAGAATCAATTAATTAATTTTTTCACTACTGTTAAATCTATATACTGTACTGTTAAATCTATAAAATAATGCTAAAACGTGGCTTCCTTATGAGGCAAGTCATGAACGTTCGATTAATAATAATTTGGTCAGCTACGCTCCAACTGTGTCGCTACGCCAAATGTATGTAGCGCGTAGAGCGTAGCGAAGACCAATTATTGATCTAAGTCATACCCATACACATACCACACACCCTAAGAAACAATAAATTCCCAGATAAAACGTTTGTGTATATGTAATATTCTTTTCAAATATTAATTTGGAACCATCCGACGAGGTTGTACAAACATCTCAACAAACTTTTACATATTATATATTTTATATAGATTATGCTCTAACTATAAATGCTCTATATTAGTGAATTTTATAAGAAATGGGATATATTATTTTATGAAATATTGGCCTGTTATTTCGTATAATTTTCTGCGTTCCTAATTTTAACTTTTAAGGTTACACAAGTCGCTCATCTTTCTATACAAACGCGGAACAATAACTACTACAATGTTTGACGTTAACTATCCAAAACTAAGGATAATATCAATTGATCTCCTCATTATCTATGTCTGTATGTACCCAAAATCGTAAAAAAATATTCATTTAAAAAATACAAGCGTCTAAACTTTCGTATTTCAACACTTATTTTAGCCCAACATTGGGCAAAAATATCAGGAGACACGTTAGTGTCTAGCGCCAAGAACACATCCAAGTAGTTTGGCGTGAGGCACTGTTTATATATTCTCGAGACATATGTAAACATAACCTCCTCATATTTTTGGGGCTAAATTTTGTTATTATTGCCAAAACACTAAGACTTCACACTATTTTTAATAAGTTTCTTTTAACGAATTTTACACATATTACAAAAAATTATTGGGTCTCAGCAATTATTTAATACATTTCAAACATGAAAATTATTGCTTGCGCCGTTTTGCTTATTATTTATATTTATTATAGCTTATTTTTATTTATTTTTTCTGTCATATTTTATATTTGATAAACGTCTTTCGTATAATATATTTTTTCTGTCGTATTTTTTATTTGATAAACGTCTTTTGTTTCATATATTTGTTTCTGTTAAGAGCTCAATCTTCTTCGTTTCTTCCCAGTTTCCCGTTAATTAATTGTTATTTTGTGTTTTGTTCATTCTGAGTGATTTACTAGTGTTTGTTTTAAAAACTGTATATATTGTGATTGGTTGGCGAATATTGTGGAGAACTGTTCTGGAGTGGTTTACTATTGTAGGACTGTTCTGATGGTTTTCTGTAGTGTTTGTTTTTAAAACTTAATCTGTGTAATATATAATGTGATTCGTTGGCGAATATTATGGTGAACTGTTCTGGGTGAATAGAATGGGAAGTGATAGTTGATTGATGGGTGCTAGAGGGGCAGAGCCGCGCTTTTTGGCATTTTCCGCCGTTTCTCCAAAGCACAGACAAGATATGGCAGCATGGCCTCAGGTCTTAGCCGGTTCCAACAGAAAATGCCAATTGGAAAGAAAAATGTTATTACAGTCTAATTATTTTTCGAGAAATAACAAAATTATAACAAAGTGAGATGTACTATCTCTATCAATTTTTTTTAATAATTGTGGTGCTTTAATGTGATTTTAATGTATTTTTTTATTTAGTTGCAACCTATTTTATTCGGTCAAAACTCTAAAAATTAGACATAACCGCTTATTAAATGCCGCTGGAGTTTGTTTCTTGACTTCATCTCCTACCAATTAAATTGGTATTAAATTTTTGCTATACTCTACTATAGCCAATTGATTGATTTACATTAGTCAACTTATCAAGAATGGAAACAATGTGGAGTTAACGGAGAAATGCTGTTATGTTTACAATAGAAAAAACAGTTGGGTGGCTGTAGCAAACCAAGAAGATGGTGTTTATAAGTTGGTCATGGAACATAAACAATGTTTTTTTACTCCTACTTCAACAGTAATTAGTGAAGAGTGTCATAGGAGATTGGCCATTTGAATATAAATGACCAGAATAAAATGAAAGATGGAGCAGTTACGGGAATATTATACACAAACAGCAATCTAAAGAAGAAAATGAGGAACCACTACCATTTACTTTTAGTAAAGGGGGACCCAAATTAAGTGAATAAAAAAGCTGCCAGAGCGTTATAGATTTCCAAATCTATGTACAACGTTGAGTCCAAATGTTACTTATGATCCAGTCTGTGTCCATGAAGCTCTGGAGAGCCCAGAAAGAGACAAGTGGATTGAGGCAATAGAGGAAAAGCTGCATGCAAGCTTTTGAAGAAAATGATGCATGGGTTCCTGTGAGTGAATTACCTTTTGATTAAACTTTAGTACAGTGCAAGTGGGTATATAAAAGAAAATTAAATAGTGATAATAGTGTATGTTACAGAGCATGTTTAAAGGCTAAGGGCACAAGGTTACACAGAGGCCTGGTATTGATTATGAATAGACTTTCTCACCAGATGTCAGACATTCTACTTTGAAATTATTGTTCGCACTATCTGTTCAGTTAAATTTAGATGTCACTCATTTAGATGTTAAAACAGCATTCTTAAATGGTTTTCTTAAAGAGGACATTTATAAAGTTCAACTAGTTATTAATTGTGATTCAAATAAGAATAAGATTGTTAAACAAAGTAATTGATAATAATTAAAAAAAAATGTTTATTTCAGAAACTTACATATTAAGTACAATAAAATCTATAATTACAATGCAATGTTTCTTAGGTATTTACAATATATGTACTGACTGCCTGAACTAGGAAATCCTGTGTTTCAGGCTAAAAGGGCTAGTGTACTCGCTTCACGAATCATATTTTATCATTTATATTAAACTATATATAACTTATAAGATAAAAGTATAAATAGGTAAAGTCTAATCTAACCTAATTAACGAATTATCTGTCTCTTCGTACGACCTACTTTGTAGCGACAACTGGATTTTTTTATATTTTTATATAGAGAATCATATTGTATCATTTATATTAAACTACATATAACTTATAATATAAATGTATAAATAGTTAAAGTCTACTCTATCCTAATTAACAAATTCTCTGTCTCTTCGTACGACATACTTTGTAGCGACAACTGGAGATTTTTTTTACATTTATGGTAAGTTAGTCGATAAATATCTAACAAAGCATTTAATCTGTTGTAGAGATAAGGGCCTAGGTATATATAAAATTTAGTTATAAAGGTATGTTTTATTGCAATTTTTTGGGAGCAAACTATATCTTTTCTTCGTTTTTTAGTAAGTTCAGTACAGTAGGCAAGAGCTGCGTGCTGTTTTAGTACTATGTTTAGTATAAAAAGTTGTCTGACTGTTAGGACTTTACATGTTTTATAAAGAAGGTTAGTAGGGAATAGGAAAGGGCAAAATGTTGCCACCTTGAGAATTGCTCTCTGCGCTCTCTCGACGGATATCAGTAGCGTTTTCACTGCACCACCCCATGTGCTGATACTTGATGATTTATGGTTTAAAGCAGTCATCTAGATCATGGTATTAGAGAGTGGGGCAATGTTTATGTGAGTTAGGTTTCAAAAGGAGTCGTATAGAGCCATGTGTTTTTGCAAAAATGAATAATGATGTAAAAATTGTTATAGCATTATATGTTGATGACTTATATTTGTTCCAATAATCAAATAGAGACAGACAAGTTAATTTCAGTATTGATTATGATATTATGTAAGTAATTTTACTTCAAATTTCTGACTTGTCATACTTTTATTATTGTCAATACAATTTGTTTTCCCATTGTTACAGACCGTGCAATAAAAAAATCTTTAAGCGGAAAAGAGCTGATTGTAAACAAAAATTGCGAGACATTATGTGTGTAGTATTTCTTAATTTTAATTATTTTCATTTGAAGTTATTTCCTTACTGTTTTATATTTTTTTAGCTTCTGGAAAGGAGAATATTTAAAGGCCTTAAAGGACAATGAAACATAATAATAAGTACATTGGTATCAAGTAAATTTATGACTTTCTTCGTATGGAGTTGGATTTGAATTATTCTTAAGAAAACAATAAAGAAAGTAATACATCTATCGCCTTATTACAAAAAACTTATCTAGTACCAGGATTAAACCAAGACTGAAAAGTCCAGGTTTGTTACGGTATTAAGGTTAGTCCATGGACTAAAATTCATTCTTATTACAAATCGAGGACCAACCGAGGTCTAGGTAGTACCAAAGATCGTCCCTGGTTTAATTGTATCCACAGATTATTGAGCAACATATCATTCATTTTGTTCGTTCAATATTTGATTAGTTCGGTACACCGTTCCTTTTTATGCAAAGCTCTCTAATTTATAATTAAATATAATGTGGAAAATACATCAATATTTTGATAATAAAATTTATTGTGTTATATAAAATATCTGAAATCTTTACTACTTTGTACTTTGAGGTAGTGTGATTTAAATTCTTGTTTATTACACACAAATATTGTAATATTTCGCTGTTAAGTTGTTTATATAGCTAGCGTATAAGGGAATGAAATACAAAGCGCGCGTAGTTCTAATGTCATCAAAATGTTTATTCTTTAATGTTTAGTTATTGCAATGTAAGTCGAGTTACCAATAGTTACAATACAGCCATTATTGTTCTTTGATTCTAAATAGACGGTATGTTGTTCATAAGAATAGTATAATATTTATTGTTGTGAATTTGTGTGCCACGAACATTACTTATGTTGTAAAATGTATCAACAAAAGAAAAAAGGGATGATAATTGGACTTCTCAAGAAAAGGTTAGTGTTTATTTAATCCAAACATACATGAAAAATATCAGAGTTAATTAGAATTATTACATATGATATAAAATAGGTATGTATATCAATGACAAAATACAATACAACAAAATTACAGAAATAGAATGTTAAATTATATAAGGATGTCAGAATAATTATTTTAAATGTTAGTCCAATTCCATAATTTTGTCTACATCGAGTTCATTTAATTACCTTTCAATACAATTAATACGAAAAAACGCAAATTCAACGCATAAGACATCTGATAATTTAAAGTTTTGAGGTTAGTACCGAAGTTAAACTAGGGGTCACGGTGGTCTAACTTTAGTACCATAGATAGTCCTGGTACTAGCGTTAAACTAGTTTTTGTAATAACATTTATATTAGACCATGGTTTAAAGCTGGTATTAAACTCGGTACTATATTTAGTCTTCGTTTTGGAATAAGGCGGCTAAAGTTTTGATTTTTTTTTATTCTGAAGGCATGGTAGTGTTCAACTATAACTTAATAAATTTAGGGTAAATAATAATGAATCATATATTGGACAAGAACAAAAAATATTAAATTTTTTAATTACATATTTGAGCTTATTATTACATGATTTACTAATAAGCAAATATAATATTTTACTTTAATTTAATTATTGATTTGAACTGCCGGTCAAGTTGCATGTTGCGCCATCTGGTATCTAACTTTCCCTTTTACACTCTAAATATTTAAACAGGAGGAATAACAGGAACGCATGCTCTATGTTAATTTTGAAAATCAAAATAACATTTAAAAAAATATGACGATGTTGCATGGTCACTGGTCAGTCACAAGCGTCATTTAAAGTAAAAGTATTGTAATAGTACTAACCTCTTTTATTATTAGATTATTTGAGAAAATTTATGAATAAAAATTTTGATGAATTACTCAAGAAGTTTAAGTTTAAAATTTTAAAGTATTTTGAAATGAATTACTCAAGAAGTATAAATATTTAAAATATTAAAATATTTGAAATGTAATTATGTTAATTAATATATGCTTTACAAAAAAAGAGATATCCCACAAAAAACAGTTTCACTGTAAAATGTCGCGCCAAGTACACGTCTAACTATATACACGTATAGCAAAAAAAAACTAATCTTTACAAAAAATATGAAATAAAAAAACCAAGTACATAAAACCTCTCGGATTAAAAGAAACACTCATTAAAAACTGTGAAAATTGAAAAAACAATTGGTGTAGTATATTTACAAAAAAAAAGAAAAATTTGCAATATACAAAAAAATATAAATTAAAAAAAAGTAATCATTGTGATTTTCAATAATTGCAAAATTTTTGCGGCAAATTTTACAATTGAAAACAATTTTTTAAACGTACTTGGCGCGCGTCATTTTCGATGTATTGTAAATGGCTTCACAATATCACTAAGATAAATTATTAATGTCAACTATCAGTTCGAAAAGTTTGTGTTCCTCAAGCATTCATTAATGTTATAATTTTCAAAAACAATTTAATAAACATTATTTAAAATAAAGTACCCAGTAGCTGCTCAGGAACCAGTACCTGCCCACTCTCTGCATTTGTATATCTATATTAAAAAATGCAGATATACAAATAAAAAGAGTGGAAAGGTGGTTCTGAGCAGTTACTGGGTACTTTACCTTACTAGTAAAAAAAATCATTTCCTTATTTCTTGATTCAATTAAAAGGCAAGAAAGCGTCATATTCATATATCAGTATAAATGTAATAGGAATAAGAAATATATAAAGAAATGGGTACGAGCTTGAATTTTAATTCTAATAGATTTGATTGAAGACATCAAAATAATCATTAGTGAGGCCAACTACATGGCGTAGAAGGGTTGCAACAATTGTTGTTTTTATACTCCTTTTCCATACCAATTTCCTGGCTGTAGATCACAGAATAATATTACCCTAGCTCTAGATTAGTCATGAAAAAAATTGGGGTACTCAATGACGCGCGCCAAGTACGTTTAAAAAATTGTTTTCAATTGTAAAATTTGCCACAAAAATTTTGCAATTATTGAAAATCACAATGATTACTTTTTTTTAATTTATATTTTTTGTAGATTGCAAATTTTTCTTTTTTTTGTAAATATACTACACCACCAATTGTTTTTTCAATTTTCACAGTTTTTAATGAGTGTTTCTTTTAATCCGAGAGGTTTTGTGTACTTGGTTTTATTATTTCATATTTTTTGTAAAGATTAGTTTATTTTTTTATTTTTGCTATACGTGTATATAGTTAGACGTGTACTTGTATTTTACAGTGAAACTGTTTTTTGTGGGATATAGTATACTGAGTATACTATATATTTTTATTTATTTTATTATACGAAAGCTCAAAAACAAAGCCCGTACAGACATAGTTTATAGTAATTCAAAAGTTGTAATAAATTTATTTTAAAAAGATACACTTAAAAAATTTTCTATGAGAATTTGACTGCTAGAAGTCTATTCATACTTTATTACGCTGTTGTTTTTGAAACGAAACATAGTGCATCTCACCCTAGCATTTCTAGCGTGCGGGGAGTGGGAGGGGAGGCCAGCACCGCGCGCCAATCAGCGCTCGCCACGCGCACGTCGCGCGTCGATTTGATTTTTCGTTCACTGCTAATATAATTCTTATACTCGTAAATTATAATAGTCCATTGAAATGATACATTTTATAGGCCTTACCTTGCGTTTTTTAGAGGACGCAATTTTATTTATTTGATGTGTAGGGGGGGTCAGTGTAAAGCTAAAACCAAGTTTGTGGGGTCGTCACCATTGTTCCACGGCCGCCATCTTGAAAATAGGGGTTGAAATGGTTTTTACGATATATCTCTTAAACTATCTATTTGATTAAAAAAATTGATAACATTTTTTATAGCGTTCAAGTCGGAGGTAGCGGGTTCGAATCCCGCCAGGGAACAAACAAGTTTTCTGTGTTCCTGGGTCATGGATGTGATATGTGTATTATATAATATATATATATATATATATTTCCGTTGTAAAACATAAAATTTAAATTTTCTGACTCTTACAATAATTGTTCTTATATTATTTATCCATTTACACAAAATCTTGGTAAATAATATACATACTATAAGTTATAACCTGTCTTAGTAATTACAGCTTGGCAAAAAAGAGTATGCCGTGGTGACAGGTGGAACTAAATATTTTACTAAATGGAAACCTATAATGTTGACAATACTTGGCCGACAAATACTAGATTTTGAGTAAAGCTTAGTGTTTCACATTTATTTTTAACGATTTGATCAAATTATCTTGCTGATTTTCCATATTATGTTGAGACCTAAATGAAAGTGGCGCCCTCATTTTTTCCATACTCTTTTTTGCCAAGCTGTACTGTATGTCATGTTGCAAACAGCATGACTATATATCTTATAATATGAAGTGATTAATACCGTATTTTTGTAAATAGCTTTTACATTACCGCTTTATAATTGCCAATTTTTAAAGTATTAAAATGGATATAGGTAGTATGTTATATTTAACTAATATAGACATATTATGCCATCGCGGACTTTTCGGTAGGCATATTTAGGATACACAATTCCACCATACATTAATACAATAATAATTATCCTAACTTTCAGAACTGGGCCCGGGCCCGGCTCGGGCGCGAGGCGTGTCATCACGGAGCGCCTGGCCCGCGCGGCTAGGTCGAAATCACGGTGTCGCATTATTTTGATTTTGCTATATCTCCTAAGATATGCATTTAATTTGCATGGTCTAAACAGGAACAACATACTTCATGAAATGCTCAAGCTAACTAACATATTTAAAATGATAAGGATAGATACCACATTTGTGTAAATAGCTTTCCAATTACCGCTTTATAATTGCCCATTTTTTAAGTATTAAAATGGATAGAGTATGTATACGCCATCGCGGACTTTTTTGTAGATCTTTCTAAGGTGTACAATAATGTTGTACATTATTTTGATCTATCTGTTTGGGTTCATCCAGCGTTTGCAATGTAAGTGCAAAAAATGTGTTTATTTACGACATCACATTAGAAACCTCTAAAATTATCAGTGTTTATCTTCTAAATTATGCATGTATTATACACATAAACCAGCCTCTTGAATCATTCTATCTATTAAAAAAAAACCGCATCAAAATCCGTTGTGTAGTTTTAAAGATCTAAGCATACGTACAGACAGACGCGAGAAGCGACTTTGTTTTATACTATGTAGTGATGATGAATACCTATTCGAGGATTCACTAACCAAGTTCGCTATATGGTAACCCATATTTCACAAGGCTTTGCTTACGTTGGGGCCATATAGTTGGTGTGATTGTACGGAGATTTAATTTTTTCATTTTTTTTATTGGACGTTAATGACAATAAAGTTGAAAGAAAACATAATTTGGCTTGCAATGGTCCCTTGAGGGACTGACTAGCCGTCGAGGTGACCTGTTTGCTCAACAGATCCGAGGCACCTCACCATAGGCGGCATTGGTGGCACTCGCCGGGTTTTAGTGGTCAGTGGATGGATGATTGTTACTCTTTCACGCAAAAACCACTAAATGGATTTTAATGAAACTTTACAATAACATAGCTTATACATCAGAATAACATATAGGCTATAATTTATCCCTGTACTCCCACGGGAATGGGAAGTCCGCGGGACTGTCGGTAAAAAATAAGCCGTTCGGGAGTTTTCAACGAAAACACTGCCTAAACCCTTTGAGATATAACAAAATAATATATGGTGAAATTTTGTATCTTAAATAGGTCTACAAAAAAGTCCGCGATGACATATATCTCCTAAAGATAACATACTATATCCCTTTTAATACTTTAAAAAAATTGGCAATGATAAAGCGGTTATTAGAAAGCTATTTACACAAATACGGTATGAATCCTTATCATTTTAAATGCGTTAGTTGGCTTAAGCATTTCAGGAAGATTATTTTTTCCCGTTACATCGTGCAAATTAAATGAATATCTTAGGAGATATAGCAAAATCAAAATAATGCGTCGCGGTGATTTCGACCGGGCTTGTGTAGTACTACTTATACAGAGTATTTCCCGTTCGCACAAATTACAGTTGAAATAGCAATAATTTAGGCCTCGCCTACCGATGAGTTCACGCCGTCGACTAGTTCAACCTTAAATGTAAAAAACCGG
The DNA here is from genome assembly GCA_963853865.1 of Helleia helle. Classification (NCBI taxonomy): domain Eukaryota; kingdom Metazoa; phylum Arthropoda; class Insecta; order Lepidoptera; family Lycaenidae; genus Helleia; species Helleia helle. Next base: position 19,049,719 of record OY971420.1, read on the forward strand.
CCAAGTGCTAGTCGGACTCGCGCACGAAGAGTTCCGTACCATTACATAATATACAACATTAGACACTTTAACAATAAATAAGATTTATGTTTATGTTTTTTTTTTTTAATATTTCGAGTTGATTTAATAATAATAATAATAATTTATTTCAGAGAATTCCATATCCATATTAATGAAATGTAAATCGCGGTTTACGATTTATGACGTTTTAAAAAAAAATACTCACTAGATTTCGTTCAAACCAATTTTCGGTGGAAGTTTGCATAGTAATGTATATCATATGTTTTTTTTTTTTTGTTTTATCATTACCTTATTTTAGAAGTTACAGGGGGGGACATACATTTTAACACTTTGGAAGTGTCTCTCGCGCAAACTATTCAGTTTAGAAAAAATATATATTAGAAACCTCAATATCATTTTTAAAGACCTATTCAGTCAGACATGACAAATCTATAAGGGTTCCGTTTTTTGCCATTTGGCTACGGAACTCTAAAAAGGAAAGATAATTATTATTTCAAAATTTTCTTACTAAAGGCATGAATTGTTGAAACTGTTTCATGCTGATTACTAAAATTTTAAGACTTTTGGGATATTTTGTAACAATTAAACTATTTAATATATTTGGTAGTGCCATGCTGATTTGCAGTCGAATTGAGGGAGCACGACCGGGGTGGTACCTTTCGCTTACATAATACCGTGGCAGGTGTATTGGTCGAATACAGTTTGCTGAAAACCGTGTTTCCATGAAACGCGGTTTCCAGTCTGGAGAACTGGAACAAAGTATTACTTTCTGATGTACTAAAATCACTGTGTGCGGGGAGAACTGACACAAGCGAGTAGTACGAAGACCAGGGGAACGCTATGCGGAAATTCGTAGATATCACTCCTTAATGAGGAAGCTTCATTATGTTTTGGGCAGCTATTAATTCGACGCAGCCAATGGAGTTAGTTTTTATATAAAATGGAACATTAAACCACCCCTCTACATAATATCTTAATTCTATATGCACAACCCGCAAGACTGCTCTTAGGCAGGATTTTATTTTTATTGACGACAATGCTCGCGCTCACCGCTGTGGCAAGTATATATACGAAAAAATTTGGGATTCGTTGTTCCAAAACGTCTGGATCCAATTGAGCATGTCTGGGAGGTTCTAAAAAGACGGGTGTCATCAGTGCCACCTGCTCCACAAAACATAAGGGAGCTAAAACATTTATTGCAGAACGAATTTCTTAAAACGTTATTAAAAATCCTTCTGTCCAGACGGATGCAACTTGTGATTTTAACAAGTTCATACTCGTTCTTAGCGTTTAACATTGATAACTTTACTTAATTTAAAAAATACAAAAATCTTTTTGCCTTTATTGCTAACCATTTCTTATTGTTTTAACATATTCGTTTTATGAAAAACTGTCAGATATACTTTACGCATATTAATTTACAAGATTAAAGGTATTCAGCTACGTTAAATAATTAAATTAGAAATTAACCTTACAATCGACCTTAGATCGTATTACCTTGGGTGTCAGTTTTTTTGCAAAGCAGTGTATTGTAACTACGTGAGGCGAAAGAATTATTGTTTCAGGCTTTTTAACAAGACTTACTTAATATAGGCCTGCTTTAATAAACGAGATGATTCGGATCTCAGATTGCCAAGACTACCGATCCCCCGCCACGCGTATTGAAGGCATATATATGTTCAGCAGTGGACGAATAAAGGATCGTTTATATAATCAATTTTTTCATGGAAGACGATCACTACGCCGGGTCTAATTGTATTTTCAAACCATCTAATGACCCACTCAAATACACACAAAAATTATATCCAAGGCCACCGAAGATAGAGTTGTAAAAATACATGTAGAAAATAATTTTAAATATAATATTATATAAAAATTTGTCAAACATTACAGATTGAAAGCTGATGCAAAAGCATGGCCACTTATATAAATTGCAACTGACACGCACAGTTTAATCAAACGCTTATCGCAAATTCGGTCATTTATACAATTTCAATAAATATATTTCACCCTGAAACGATTTATTCGTTATTGATTTGAAGCCCTATAATGTTGAGATACGTGCCCGGCAATTGTTTTAGGCCAAGTTGAATTGCGGTCATGGTGGGCTATTAAATTATAATTAGTGTATAATTCCAATATTATTAATATAATTACCAGCCATTGTCTGAGAGAGTAGGGACATGCAACCCATGTCCAATATGTAAGGAAATCCGGCTATGAAATTAGGACTCGCTTGGTCATGGGGTTGTCTTAGGTGAACTTAATTTATTCTTTAATACTTCTAAAAGACGCCCATCCTTTAGCTTTAAGATGGCTAGGATCGGTCGTCTTGGTGTTCGTTGATAATTTGCATAGCAGTGCACGTAAAAAACTTGTATAAGATAATGATGATGATGATACTTTAAATCTCATAAATCCTATTCTATTAGAACCATCATCTAAAAGTGAGCAGCAAGACATACGTATTTAATTGTGCAAATGCCTTTTCAGGGATTGGTTTTGCTCAAACCCAGACCTTTTTTTCGATGCCCTAACAACTTTGACTCACAAAAGTAAGCAATTCTTTTAAAGGCAACTGTATACGCTTTTACAATAAGATCCCAGAAAATGTTCAAAACCTCACAATCAAAAAATTAAAAAAAAATATTAAGGAGCGTTTGCCACACAAACGGATGTCAAAGGATATTATAATGTAAAAGATTTTATGAAGATACCACACCTTGGGAATAGGGCGTTCCTCCCAGGCATCTCAGATAACAACATGTAAAATTTCCTCCCGTCCTCCCGTGACCATGGTTGCTGTAGAGTATCCAAAACGTCGGACTTGTAAAAATCTTAATAAACCGCGATAAAATCCGTAAAAGTTGTTTCATTATAATGAGTGAAATTCGCGTAAACATTAGAAAACAATATTGAAGTGAAATTTGTTAAAAAATATTTGAAAAGATTAGCTCCACTGAGTTTGTTTCTTCTCAGTGGGCTTGCCTTGTACATTGCCTTGTTGCATTGTACCCGATGGTAGATTTTTGATGAGACATTCAAAAAGATACTCTGTTTGTACTATTTTGAATAAAAAAAAATGATTTGATTTGACTATACTGCAAATCACAATATACCTTCTATATCAATCAATTTTAGCTTGATCTATTTCAACCGTGCTCTCCGTTCATTCACACTCTACAATTATGCAAGTAGCGGGAATAAAGTTTCACTATCTCTGAACGGCGTATAAAAATAAATCCGACGAGTTTTTCATTTATTGAGACCGTGGGATAATGTAAGGAAATAATTTCTCAAATACTTCGTAAATTGTGGAATATTCAGCCCCTTACTTTTTAGGTCAAAGATTAAAAAGTCAGGTAACCTAGATTTCGAGCTTAGCTCAATACCAAATGAAAAATGGTCGTATTTTGGTAGTCACGGAATTGGGCTACGGTGGAGAAATTGTTTAATGCAACGTTCAGATAGCACAGCGTTCATACACATTTTCCTCGGTTCAAATGCCCAGTGGATAAAAAAATATAATTTACTCTAGACAGGTAGAATACAGACAGGTTTTAAAAACATAATAATAAATGGCTGTTTTAAATACTACATCTATGGTAACTTGCAAGTCTCACCAAAGTTTTTCCAAACGTAAAAATGAATACAAAATAATATCATATTTCATATGTACACCAAATAAACGATCAATCGGGTTTATCTCACGAATCACAATTCGAAGCAGTAAATCGTGCAGTTCGGATATGCTGGAGATTTTCACGCGAGACTTGTATACTGGTTAACGATGAAAATGGAGTAATAATTAGCCGCAGAGAAAATGCGATAATATTAAATTATCGTATTATTATAGAACGAACAAGATTTGTAAATATTTATTCAGTTATAAATTGTAAGTTTATACAGTTTAAAATCGTCATATTCTAGTTATTTTCTGCCTCTTTAGCCCTATGTCACTGGCCATATGAAAAAGATGCCTGCCTTTTTCATATGGCCAGTGACACATTTTTTATAAACTATAAGTTCGCTTTGGACTATGCGTGACGAGTGCAAAAATCTTACGCTACTTGAGTGGATATTGTAGAATAGGTAGTGCTATGCTGTTTTGCAGTCGAATTAAGCCAGCACGACTGGGGTGGTACCTCTCGCTTATTTAACACCGGCGTCAAGTGACAGGTATGCTGTCGCGTTTAGTGCAGTTTGTGAGTTTCCGGTGACCCGTTGGGTCGGATAGGGAAAAGGAGGGTAACGCATCTGCATAATCTTTGGTGGTGTGGTTGTGTATGGGCGTCGATAGCCGCCAAAAGGCTTCGTCAGCTCGTTTCCCCTCCTATGTTATAAAAAAGAGAGACAGTCCTGTTCTGTCCGTTTTTGGGTTTGCTAGTGTTTGCTAGAATCTGTATTTGTGCAAGTCCCTTATTTGTAACTAAATAATTGATAAATAATATATATGGCCATTTCGCTCGCAAAATCCGATGAGTAAGGAATTACAAACACTATTTCAAAGTATTTTCAACTTATTAAGTATGCAGGTTTATGACGTTTTCCTTCAACGGAGCACGAGCGATGCTCACATGGACAGGTGCACACGGACATTTAGAAAAACCTTTTAGAGCTACAGCGTCTAGGCTCGAATCAGACCGGCAAAATCGAGGCCGTATATACCAATCGGATTTTACGCGCTATAGGATAAACAAATAAAGACTCGTTACTATTAAAATAAAACTAGACAAGTTCTAGTCTGAATTGCACGCTACGGGTTCCGAAAAATATGTTTGTTATGGAATAGGTTTAACGAGAAATTGACGGTTTTCAAATTTTTTCCTTCGAACATAAGGACATGCGACACCTAGCTTCTTACAATTTACTTTATTTATTTATTTATTTCCTATTTACTTTATTTATTTACTTCCAAAATTTGTGATTATATTAGGTCTTTACCTATGAAATTGCCGTTTTGTATGAAAAAAAATTTTTTTTTTTTTCATGTATTTTTTATTTGTATTCATCGAAGTAATCACCCATGCAATCAATGCATCTTTGCCAACGCAGTGGCAGTTTATTGATGCCCTTCTTAAAGAGATCAGCTGGACGGGAGGCAGCTGAAATTCAAATTCAAATTCTTCAAAGGCATTTTGCTCTGCCTCTCGGGTATTGAATTTTTTTTCCCACCAAAAAGTTATCCAAATTCTGGAAAAGGTAGTAGTCTGTAGGCGCAAGGTCTGGTGAGTAAGGCGGATGACGGAGAGCTTCCAACTCCAGTTCTTGCAACTTGGAGACCGTCTGCTGTGCAGTATGAGGTCGCGCGTTGTCGTGCAGGAGCAGCGGAGACGAGCGATTGACCAATGCTGGTTGGAGATGTGCCAGCTTCTCCATCATTGTGTTCAGTTCTTCACAGTACACATCTGCAGTAATGCTCACCCCGTTTGGTGGTCTTTCACCACCACCAAACAGTGACCATCACTTTTCTAGGGGTAAGTTTTCGCTTAGGGCATTGTTTAGGTGCTGAACCAGGATCAAACCAACTTGCTGAGCGCTTGCGGTTTTCAAACAGAATCCATTTTTCATCGCAGGTAACAATGCGGTTCAAAATTCCTTCATTTGTGTCTGTTGAGCAGTGCAAGGCACGTCTCGACGCGTACTTCGCGCAGGCGATCATTGAGTTCGTGGGGCACCCATTTGTCAAGCTTTTTTACCTTGCCAATTTGACGCAAATGGACCAATATTGTTTTGACGCTAACGTCGAAAGCTGCTGCTAATTCAACCGTAGATTATGTATCATCAGCTTCCACAATCGCCTTTAATTCGTCATTGTCGACCAAAGTCTTCAGACGACCGCGAGGTTCATTTTTCAGGTCGAAATTTCCAAAACGGAAGCAAGCAAACCAATAACAGGTGGTGCGTTGGTTTGTAGTGTTAGCTCCGTAAACGTCATTGATGTTGCGTGCCGCTTATGCCGCGTTGCTGCCACGACGGTACTCATATTCCATAATTACTCGAATTTTTAACGTATCCATGATGACGAAAAAAATGTAACACTAATCAATAAACAAATGACTACTTTTGGAAAAATAATTCCATTTTTTTTTAAATAAAATTAATTTTAAATTAGAATTCTTAGCCGAACAACAAATATTTTGATTTGAAATGGCCAGTACTGCAGAACGGCAATTTCATAGGTAAAGACTTATTATGCCAATGAGTCTTCTCATATTATTGTTTATTGTTATTCTACACATAAAGTATATTTATAATGATCACTTATTGTCTTAGCGGCTAAATTTATAATGAGGGTTCGAAACACGCCCATGTGTGAAGATACCCACAAAAATCTCTGCTGGGTTCCTATTATTCTTTTAGTTGTGATCAGTATTTTACAAAAGTCAATTGAATCTAAATCTAGACCAATTCATTTCCAAGCGTTTTGTCATTTATTATAATCCGTTTATTTATATAATCCATTGTAATAGGATTTTGATATTAGTTTCTGTTTTATGATAGTTTTAAATTTAATAATTGACACGTCCATTATATCATTGGGAAGTTTATAATAAAAACGTATACCGTAAAGGAGTTACTAATTTTATGGAGCACTGACAGCAAGTTTATTTTTATTTCTGGTATTAATATTGTGTTGATCACCTTTTTTATTGAATTTTTGGATATTTTTGTTTACCGGTGGGAGGGAAGCGCTGTGCTACGCTCCCGGCTGCATGGGTACCACCATCTTGCTTGTTTCTCCCGTGAAACAGCTTCACTGTGTTTCGGAGAGAAGCGCAAGTCAGGCAGTGTAATTACTGGTACCGAGACTTAACATCTTATGTCTCAGGATAGCCAACACATAGATGCGTTGCCTGGGCTCGTTCCAGGTAAACTAGTTTATGTTCATGGGCGACGTCGACCACTAACCATCAGGTGGTACGTTTGCCAGATTGCCTATCCAACTAACATAAAAAAAACATACATAAGATGTTTAAATATACGCAGGATATGGACATTGCAAATGTCATAATCTTTATTGCTTTAAACTTATCTCAAAGGGTCTCTATTGGACCCATATTATATATTACACGAACAGCTCTTTTCTTCAGAACGAATATAGCATCAATATCAGCAATATTACCCCACATTACAATACCATATGACATAATGCTGTGAAAGTAACTAAAAAAACCAGCCAAGTGCTAGTCAGACTCGCGCACAAAGAGTTCCGTACCATTACATAATATACAACATTAGACACTTTAACAAAAATTAAGGTTTATGCTTATGGAATTAAATGTGTGATGAGTTGATTGAATGAAAGGTAAATTGCGGTTTACGTTTTATGACGTATAAAAAAACTACTTACTAGATCTTGTTCAAACCAATTTTCGGTGGAAGTTTGCATGGTAATGTACATCATATTATATATTTTTTTAGTTTTATCATTCTCTTATTTTAGAAGTTACAGGGGGGGGGCACATTTTTCCAATTTGGAAGTGTCTCTCGCGCAAACTATTCAGTTTAGAATAAAATAGTATTAGAAACCTCAATATCATTTTTTGAAGACCCATCCAAAGATGGCTTTGATGAAAAAAAAATTTTTAGTTTTAGTTCTAAGTATGAGGATCCCCAAAACTTATTGTTTTTTTTTTACTTTTGTGTCAAAATCTTAATGCGGTTCACAGAATACATCTACTTACCAAGTTTCAACAGTATAATAGCTCTCATAGTTTCGGAAGAAAGTGGCTGTGACATACGGACGGACAGACAGACAGACAGACATGACGAATCTATAAGGGTTCCGTTTTTTGCCATTTGGCTACGGAACCCTAATAAACTAACCTAGGTGTATCTATGTTTGTTAACTATCTCATGTTTTTAACTGCAAATGCTGCAGATGAAAGTCTGTTCGGTAAACTACCTATGTCAAGGCACCATTGAAGTTTATCATTTACAGTAAATTCCCAGAAATACCCTAGTATTTTCCAGATCGAATTCTTCGTTGTTAAGATGTTCAGTAGTTTTATTATAGTAAACAAAGTGTCAAAGTGAATTTAATACATTTAGTCCTTTTTTTGTTCAGTAATAGTTTATTGGCATTAAACCATTCTAGTTTTAGAGTATCTTTTATTTTATTTTTTGTTTTTATTTGATGTATCATTAGAGTAAGTACTCAGTTTTGGTTTGCCAGATTGAGAGACAGATAAGCGGATAACGAAGTCATCCTATAAGCGTTCCGTTATGTCATTTTTAGGAAACGAAACCTAAAAATTATCCGAATCATTACATCCGGATAATATTATCAAAAGTAACCTACTACCAAGACAAACGCCTCGGGTGTTCATTTTGTATTAACAGAGGCATACATAACATAATAATCAGCCATTTTATTCTTGATTTAAAGTAAAATATAAACTGGAAGCGGTAGAGCAATTAGGTATGTTATACAACTTTACGTGCGCTTTCTAGTTTTACAAGACTTTGAGTAAGACGTCGAAACTTTGGAACACCCGTCTTAAATTTTATACATAAGTTATACGGGCGTAGCATATTATGTAGATATGTGATACATGTGTGAAACTTAAACGTAGCTACTACTTGTAATCTTCTTAGTCGCTGGCCAGTTGACTAAAGAGCGTTTGTGGCTCAAGGATCTTGTGTTGGATTCAGTATCAATTAAGTTGTATCGGTCAAAGCGACCGCCGTCCGAGTTTGGCTTCTCATAATACGAGAATGATGTGAGGAGAAATGTAGTTTACATTCGATAAACAGCTCAAATACGGATACGATACGGTACCGAAGATTTTTGTAACGTGCTTATTTATGGATCGAATAGTCGGAGCGAAAATATGTATTTAAAAGCCAAAATTGTTAATTTTTGCGTGACCTAACCGGGTTTAATAACTAATTTAATTATATAGTTCCTATTCCTCCCGCATCCAGCTGGTATTTCCTATAAATAACCTCATTACCATAGTGGTGTTTCCGATATTACACTACAAACCAAACACAAAATTAATCCTTCTTTTGTGTTTAATTTAATTCATCGTAAATCCATTTCATAGAGCATTCAAATCGCTATAAAAGTTGATACAACTCGAACGCCAAGCGGAATTGTCGATAACTTAGACGGTTAAAATATTATATCATTTAATTAGTGTTCAGGTGCTCGTTGAGATCGTTTCGCTTTGCAAATTTACAAATATTTATCACTTTTCATTAAAGTTTATTATTGTAGCCATTTGAGTGACGATGCTTTGGTTGTTAAAGGCCTGAGAGATGGGTTTTTCTTAATATTCCCGTACACCTTGTCAATATCACTTGACTGGTGTAGGAATACATCGTGAGGAAACTTATAAGCTCGAAGAGATGTCTTTGAGGGTGTGTTTTAACTTTATATGCCAAGAGCTATATTATGAGTGAAATTAACATTAAACATGAAATCTATCATTCAATTATAAATGGGATTTTCGTAAATGTCGAGATCAAACATGAAGCAGTACCATCAACATTTTATTTTCAATCACAATGATTTGATATTTACCTAAATGGATAAAATTAATTGTTTTATTTAATGAAGAATTTTATTCACTTTAAATTAATCATGTTTTATTTTATTTATCGACACATACAACGTAAGAACTCTGGCAAGCACGGTTAAATAAATAGAACTTACGAACGCACTGAACTATCCTAAACACGACATCCTCAGACTGTCGTTGGCGCACTATTAGACAAACTGTCAGATACAAGAAAATATGACATAGACGAAATACGACGATTATATTTTATGTTACATCGGACTGACGGACACTGAATGAAATAAATTTCTTAGACATATTGCTCTATAAAAGAAGCCCTAGAGGTCAACTGTTAATACAATACGCTCTAGAATAAATTCTATCCATTTTGAACCCTTTTTTTTTTGAGAAAAAATGGAAGTTACCGGATCAGGCAACCAAGACTGAAATAGATTATATTGCTCCAAATTTGTCTAGCAAATTCAAGGATATTGTAAGTATTATCAAGTTCTCGTCAGACCACAGAATGGTCACATCAAAAAGATCACTTAAACAAAACAAACAAGCCGAGTAAAGTACAAATAATTATAATAATAACTTTAATTTGGCACAAATATTACATATTATGCTACAATTTTCTACTGTAAAATTTACAATTAGCATTAATGCCCCAAACTAGGCAGTGCCTTTATCTTGGGGATCTGTATGACTATTACTTTTTTCCCAGTGTTAGTCTTAGCATAGTGGTTAAAGTATTTAATGAAACGCTCTACATATTCCCTAAAAACCAAACGAAACAAGGTTCTACTGAGAATAATTAGAAAAAATATAAAATTTATAAAACTAAAAAGATAAAAGAAAAAATAAAAGATTGTATGAAAACAGAGAAACAAAAAGATAAACTAAAATACAATTAAATCCTTACCGAGGAATTAGTCTCATTAAACAACATCAAACTATAAAATTTTAATCCAAAATGCCACGAGATAAGATGAAATCGGGCTCTATCTGCAAAAAACTTACAAAACTATTAGAAAATAATAAATAACACTTGAAAACTAGTGGTAGCTGTAAGGTTCCGTTTTTGCCATTTGGCTACGGAACCCTAAAAATGAAAAAATTAAAGGCCTAATTATTAATTTAATTATGTTTTAATCAATGCAAAATTTTATTTATGAAATATTTCTTACTTTATATTTTACTATTCTTATGATTACCTGTCGATACCAAATTAACTTTGTAAAACATAGTATACCAATAATAAATTATATAATAACCCACAATTATATATTTCACTATCGTTCAAACGCTTTAGAATGTTTAGTTTATCGTATTCATACAAATACTGTTCAAGATAAGAAAATCGTATTTTAATCATAATAACTTGGATATGATTTTTATAATGCGTGTAAATAATATAAATTCCTAACCGTATTCAAGCATAAACGAAAATATACCAAATCTAATTCGACATAACAAGTTAATATGCAAAACCAAACTGATAAATTTACGAAAAAGGATTTATCAATATAAATATGGTATATCATATTCAGTGTATAAAGTATTTCTATGATTTAAAGATAAATTAGTATCGCTAATTGAAAAATATCTCCTTAAACCACTTATGGGGTTTATTTATTCGCACTGGTTTGGTTTATTTATGAACGTATTAAATACGTATCTATTTTTTTAATTATTTTATCATTCTTCATTTCATAATGTAAATTGTTTCATAATATAACATCCTTAGTACCTCAATATTGTATATACTTACACGAAATAATAATCTGTCTGGTTGTTTATTAATAACTTGTGCATACGTTCTATATATCATGTAATAAGTATGTATATATGTATTAACTCTTCGCGATACTTAATAAGTAAAAAAAGATATACGCTCAAGCTGAATATAATTAGCTGAAAAAAATATACATTTTGAAGGAGGCCTATGTTCAGCAGTGGACGGATAAAGATGATGATGATGAAATATAAATTACAAATCTTCTCAGCAAATAAACTTTTTATAGTTTCTTAAAACCGTTAATAAAAATATTTGTAATTTTAATAACATCTTTATTTTGCCTTTAGTCAAGCTTGGCAAAAGATCCTATAGAAAACGCTCAATAATAGGATAGGCAGTCGCATAGCTGTATTGTTAGCCTTGATTTCATTTCGTATTTAAACAAATAAAATTTAAATTAATGATAAAAAATGAACAAAATTATTAGACAAATGAAATAAAATAAATAAATTAAAAAAAAACATATACAAAAAATAATATTAACAAAACTATCGCTTTAGCGGCAAAAATTAAATTCGCGTGCACATCGACGAGGCAGAAAAAAGTTTTGAAAACTTTTCAAAACTTTTTTAAAGTTGTCCTGCACGTACATAAAGTTTGTGCAGCACTAGTATATGTCATACCTTATGTGAAGCGCGAGCAGTGTCTCGGCGCGTGGTTCCGTAGTTGAGCGCCGGGCGGACGTACTGCCGACGTGGTGGGTGTCTTTTGACTCAGCGGTGCTCTGCAGAGGCGTCAGCGCGCGCACTGCCACCCGTACCCTTCACACACTCATTCCACCCCACACCATCGATTCATCGTTTAGCCACTTTTTATCGCTAAAAGTAAAGGACAGTCCACGAAATGGGTCACTAATGAGCAGTAGGGGACCAAAGGAATCTGCCCAATATATATTTCGAAAGAAATTATAAGAAAACAAAAAGAAATTGTAAATTTATTTTTTATTTTTTTTATTCTAATTTTCTAGTATTTTTTCTAGTATTAAATTTAAATAGGTGTTAAAATGAAAACGCAAAATATTAATTAGTTCAGAATTTTATTGAACACGAGCACAGTGTGCCATAAATACCCTTACGCTAATACAAGTTGTACAAAGCTTAAAATTATTCACCGTCTCCTCCTTATAAGAACAACTTAGAAGACTAGAGAGCTCTGTAAACCAAAAGGAATTCATCTTAATATTCCTAATGTAAAAACTAGCATAAATTAAGTTTATGGACAGAAATTTATTTATATGTAAGTAAAAAATAGCATTTGTTGTATGAAATTGTTAGCACAAATATGAATCAAAGAAAGGCCTTTTTTAGACACGGCGACAACCGCGCAGTTACAAAACTCTAAATTCAAATTTGACATGTAATCGTGCAGATCCCGCATGTCTGAACAAGACCATAATAAATATCTAGATTACATTGCTTCCGAAATCGCGCGGCTGACGCAGTGTCTGTACAGTATTAAAACATAGTTGGCTACAAATATCGTATTTAAACATAAAATATAACAATACAAATGAAAGGTTATACTTATAAAACCTAACGTAATAACAAAGGAGCTTTGAAACTGCTGAACCGATTTTGATAAAACACGTTTAGAAAACCTGCTTTTAAATATACCACACCCAAATAGGTTCAGCCGCTTATGCGCAACGATGTCACAGACACACAGATATAGCCGTCAAACTTAAAACCGTCTTTTTGCGTCGGAGTTAAAAATCGATAGTAATAAGGTCGATATAACGTCATGGATTGAGCAATGCATTTTTTATAAACATGAATCTTTTCCTTTTGGTTTAAGAACATAAATAGGAGTTTCAACAAAATATATCATCAACTTTTTTTTATATTCCTACAATCCGTAAACATTGTTAAGTCATATGTTTGTTTGAACTGATAAAATATACAATTTTTATAGTCCGATAAAAATAAGATTTAAAAAAATAATTATCGTCTTACAACAACATGTCATATTTAAATTCGATCTGAGTAGCCTAAGTGAAATGTGGTAGAAAATTTAATATTCTTGATGTTATATTTTATCGAAAATTGCATATGAGTGCGAATAATAATATATCATTGATGACGTCAGAAAATATTTAAGATTTTATACATGACCAACAACAGTGCGGAGCAAATTTTTAGCGTCTAGAATATCAATATATCAGTCGATCATAGCCTCGCGTTACTTTAGAGTTTAGACAATAACCAACACACATTCATACCGATTACATCCTATTATATCAACTAGTTAAGGGCAAGCATGTATATTACATAAACTAATATAAAATATATGTCGAATAAAAGCTATGTACTACGATCATACTTGGAATAACGTGGCTAAGCTTAGACACATTATCTATCCACATCTACTGTATCCGTGGATGTGTACTCATATTATGTGCATATTTAAATGTATATAAAGTCGCACACAATTCATAATATCATTATAATATTCGAAAACACCAAAGTATAAGGCGTATCTGTGTGATATATTTCAATATTGGAGATTCAAAGTAAATATAACTAATGCAAACTTAGAATTTATTCAACAATATAAAAATTGTAGTCTCCGGAGATCACTGACCCACTTAACATTAACTTGTTTACCACTACATGTAAGGTAAATATTAAATATGTTAAGGGCACTCAAATTGTAGATACTGGCGAAAAATAATGCCTTAAATTGTGACCTGAATGTTACTGCTCATAATCAAACAGTTTCCAATCAAATGGTAGATTTTAATCTGCCAATCTGATTTTAATTCACAAACGTCATTGATAAGTCAATCATGTTCAATACATTTAAAATGAATATCGGAAAGATTCATTTCAATATTAACAGCGAGCATTTGTACCTACGTTGTTGAAATTAAATATTTATTTGAGTGCAATTGGAAAACGCAAGACATAGCCTTCCGACGAGTTGAGAACCTTGTTTACGATTTTAAACATTGGCTTCAGGTACGGCATTGGAATAGCTATTTGTCCTTAAGAGTTATTTTATAAGCACGTTAGTATTTTTGCTATATATTTAAAGTAACCATTACTATATTTCATTATAAATAAAATAAGGAGCACAAAATATCCATCACAATCTCCTTTCAAAATACAGCGATTAAGAAATAGTATCCCGCGTTTTAGGAAGCGTTCATCCGTTGGACGTGATGCGTCGATCATATCGAATACAATCAGTTCTCGTTAGCGAAAACCTTGAAACGTCATCTGAGGCATTACTATTATATTACCATCTATAATTGAATGACAATCTAGGTTAGCGATATAAATATTTACTAAGCTATTTATATTATAATAGGAACTGTACAATAAGCCTATGAACATTACTTGTTCAAAAATCGTTTAAATTCAAAAGATGCTTTTATTTTAAAAAGACTGTATCTGTTTAGAGTAAGCCGACATTATAATTTAAAAAAAATAGTTTTATCTCAGATTAATTGAATAACCGGTTATTAAATTAATCGAAAAATAAAAGCTATTTGAATACAAATCCTACAATTGTATTATTGAACAATTCATCGAACGAATATATTAAACAAAGTGCGTGTCAAATCATAGAAGATTTTTTTACTGCCTAAAAATAAATATTATGGGAGTATGAAGGAAGGGAAGAGAATATGAGATGTCTTCCGTATCGTTAAGAATCCATCTTGTGAGTTACAGGCGTCTAGATTACTATCATACTAACCATGAAACAGAGTTATTGGATTTGGACGGTGAGAGTATTGTTCACTGTTGGCCACTTTATCCCGGCAAGAGGCTAACAATGTAGATCTGGAGCGAATGAGAATGTTCCTAGCCATCCGAGACTATTGTTTCTAGTTGTAAATAAATCTATTGTTAAATATAAGGAACTAGCAGCGTCCCGCAGGTATATCCGCGTACTTCACTTCCGTGGGAGTACACGGATAAATTATAGTGCATTATTCTAATGTATAATTGTAAAGTTTCATTAAAATCTGAAAACTGAATTTCCGTTTGTGGGCTTAATAAATATACTTGAAATTATAATTAGTCTGCATTAACATTTTGATAACGAATAAACGAAGATTACATATCTAAGGCGTTTAGTATTTTAGTAATCAACATCGAAATCGATTCATAGGAATATTTCGAGGCATCGACAAAAGCTTCACTTTTTTTTAACTCGAGTTTCCCTAAGATTGTAGATATATACGATCAAAGCTAAAAAATAAGTTTATCGTGAATTTGGTTCTGACGTAATATTTCTTATTTTCTTCAAATAATATTTAACCCATTAACTATGTATTCTACATAAACGTGTATAAAAATGTCTAAGGTACTTAGATCAAATAAAATATATTTATTTGTTCTTGATATAAGCAATAACTTATAAAATTATTAATATCTACTTGTTTTACGGTATATGATTTTATGAATAAATAGAAAATTTCATTTTATTAACTTAATAATGATTAAAATGTGATAAACATGCCCTGGTAACATTTATCCATAGCACCATATATAAAGAAAACTGCAGTGTTATTCTCGAAATAAGTTGTATTTAAATACGCATATAGTAAGAAATTTAATCCCATTGCATCGGTGTAGCATGAAATGAGTTAATTTAATATGTCTGTCTTTATGTGATTGTTATGCGTCATACGTTTATCGTATTACGGCCCCTCTACATGTCGACCGATGCATCCGACGACAGATACGTCTGCCAATGCATCTGTCGACGTACGTCAACACGTCTGTCGGACGCCAAACGTTCGCGCTGATAACCTTTATAGTCCGTGTCACAAAAATCGACAACAAACCGATTTTTATCGGATGCAACTGCCGACGTTGAAAACCTACGACAGACGAGCAAATCACCCAATCTGCACGTCAACGGACGCGTTTGCCGATGACTTCTGCCGATGTATCGGTATACGTGTACAGGGGCTATTACTGTTACCATACTATCATATTCACCGGTGAATATGACACATTACGTACACAAGACAGTTGACAACTAGACTAATAGGCGGTTATATGAGGAACAGATATTAAGTAATTTATAAGTAAAATCAGAGTTGCCTATACAACTTTGTAAATGAGTTTGGTTGGGCGCGAGTTGCGAGGGATCGACCGTCCTGACGTTCAATGAAAGAGTCCAAGGATTTGTATGTTCAGCCCAGGACAGAAAAAGATTCTTAATGATAATGATGGTATAATTGTTATATTTCACAATGCACCTGAACTTCTCTGATTTTACGTGATAACGTAATAATGCGTCACAAGCCGAACGCTTAGGCCGATCGTGCCTCTCTATCGCTTGTACCGTGCTCTGGCTTGCACGTTCAGTTCAGGTGGAACGTGACACTTTTTCGTACGCGCAGTCGGCATTCATCGATTTATAAGACGTTATCACGACGAAAACCCGCATTGGTGAACAGTTATTATGGAAATTTAATTTTTTTCAACCCGCTACGGGCCCCCGTAATAACTGTTAGTAAAACCTATTGCACATTTTTATTTTTTATAGAACTCTTTATCTAGAAATTGTCCCATCTAGCAGTGGGATGTATAGAGGTCGTTATTAAATACAAAACTATTAGGTATGTCGTAGTTAGATTTGTGCTGCAACTTTAATTACTAAGACTGCTAACTCGAAACACTTAAGTACTCAAGAGTTTTAACTAGCAACCGTCTCGAAGCATGCCGTAGTTTGATTGAATTTATAAAACTTGTTTACACTTAGGATAACTTATAATAACCTTGTTCATTAAGATAGAAGCAGATAAATTAATTTCTTAATTGTTTAAGTACGTTTGTTACGTCAGTCGTGTGTACGGGGGTTCTTTTACTTGGGGTATTAATAACTAAGTGGTGTAAGGATATGTTTGACCATTACAAATATAGGGCAATTGAGGTTCTGGAAGCCACATATGGACCTTTTTTCTATCTAATGGCCAGACCAGATTGAACCGAAGACCACGAACCAAATGGTCGGTCATTACTTGAGAGTGTAGTAATAGATGAACAAGACTGGTAACGGTGAGATGGTGGTAAGGGTCTACCTCTTTAAGGGTGCGTTTTCACTGACGCGGAGCAGGGCGAAGTGGAGAGGAGCGGACCAATAATAGGCCAATCACACTCAAAAGCTCCATTATGCATCAGTGTTTCAACTGATATGAAAACATTTCGAGTACCTACTGTGATTGGCTAATTTCCATACAGCTTCATGTCTGTGAAAATTCATCCTTAACATTACCTTTTTTAGTATTTAGTCCAGTTTATTCATCGCATATACTTTGGCTGTCAAAATCAAGATTACCATTAATAATAATAATAATTATCATAATACATACAATTCTGCTTTGAAATAAAATCAATATACGCTTTCGGTACGAAATATACAATTCTTGCACTACACTTTACATACATTACACCATGATCAACACATCTGATATTGAATATATTAATAAATAGATTTACATTTAGAAACATAAACACGGCAACATACATAAAGTTTTAAAACTAAGTATATTATACCGAGTGAACTTCCAATAAGTATAGCAATACGTCCAATTCCTGGACTCTACTTTTGTTGACTCTAGAAAAATATCAAACACATTCACGACGGTCTGTAGTCTGTTTAGTCCTTTATTTATATAATAAATCGTAATGTTCACGTTACCTCCCTTTTCTAGATATTTTTGGAGTTTTATCAGATTTATATAAAAAAAACTCAGTACTTTATAACGAATACGTAGTGAAATTTCAACCTATTTCTATTTCTCATAATATATATTTTTTTATAAATAAAAAACTCTTCTGTAGTAGGACTACTGAAAGAAATTCCACTTATGAAATAACCTTTGTACCAGTGTTTGTTATCAATATTTCATTATGTATGTTTCTCAGTGTACATAAATTATTAAATAAATAAATAAGATTTTGTCGCAGTTTTTTATCTCATATTCCCTATAAATTGGATTCTTTTCTACTATACGAGATACGAGAAAGACATCCTAATTTCACAAAGCTATTCGTAGTACCCTAAGATTCTATCTATATATTATGTACGCACCCATATTGTTTACATGTTAGACTAGCTGAGAAATATAGATATGCCTGTCGTCATACAATGAATAAAATAAATAGATTTAACAAATTTTTTTTTCATGTAAATTAATTTTTGTTACACTTTTTAACAGTCATATGTATAATAAATACGACATATTACAATTAATTATTGGACCGTATGAAGATTTGATATTAAAGTTTGTGATTTAAATAATTATTAATCTAATAGCTAAGCCTATTATTCATCATCATCATCAGCCTCTATCCGTCCACTGCTACACAACCCGCATCCTTCTATTATTTGTTTATAATATTAAAACCCACGATACATAAAATTTTCGTCAGTATGCAATGAAAACTAAATTCAAAAATCATTTGAAGATTGTATTTCATTTCGAAATTCAGTCACATAGAAAAGTAGCCCGCTTTGACGTCCCGAGTCTCATGGAATTCGGCTACCCCAAGTGTTCTATCGATTTACACGGAATGAGCAAAGCATTGGAAAGCGCATAGCTATGCTGAGATCGTAGTGCTGAGGTTATAGTGCAGTTGTATTGATATATAAAAAAGGGAAATTATAGAACGAATTTTTTTTTTCGTTCTATATTAAACTAACGACTAATGTTGATTAACAATAAAATGCAGAACGACCTTACTAAAAGTGGGTTGTGATTAATCCATTTCATAGGTATAATACAATTCTAGCCGTGCGACTAAATGACTAAGTGAGCGACTAGAAATACAGAGAGGGCAACTTCAATATTAAGATAGAGACGATTTTTCCAACTGAGGGTTTAACATAATGAACTACTACTAAGAAGTTCACTTTGAATAACGTTTTGTGAGCTCCTTTATTAAAATTAATTGGTTATATGATATTCTATTTGTGGTCTTGTGTTTATTACTTTGATACAAAATATTTTATTTTGTGTTTATTTCTACAATTTAATAATATGTAATTGATATCCTACATAATTTTCAGTCTAATTTCATTTTATTCACTTCAATTAACTGTTTTACTCAAAACAGCGGCAAAAAAGGTAATTAATTTTTCATCAATGTTTCTTTATGACGTAAGAAACAACTTGGAACGGTATCATCCATTCGAATACAGCAATGATCGTGCAGCAATCTAAATATTAATAAGATGGTATCTGTCGCATTGTATTAATAATAATTAATGCATCAGTAACATTTTTTGTTGACCCTACCATCTGTAAGTGCAATTATAGTACGTATATATAAATATAGCATTTTAGATTCGTTTCTTTAATGGAATGGGTCATACCATACTATCAAATTCAATCAATAATATTGATAATTTTCAATATTATCTAGATTATTGATGAATAATATTGATAGTATGGTGGAACCATCATTGCACCGTGCGATTCGAAATCGAGAAATAGTTTTGAAAACGATAGGTGGCGCTGTTATCTGTGGCGAGACGATGTCTGCAGTCTGAAATAGGCAAACTGGCAAACGAGCTACCAGATTTTATGTGATGAACGCCATCCATGAACATGAGAACCGGACCTAGCGCTTATCGTGCAAAACCTAGGCAACTAATCTATTAGTCGCTTATGCTAAAAATGGTTACTGGTAGGGAGATGGGCCTAAAGCGGGCACTTCAGATAGTCGTTTCAAAAAAGAGCGTGTTCTCCACACTCCACCACTTTTTTTAAAAAGATTTTATCCTCCGTCACTCAGACCTAACACTACGTAAACCAGAGCTTACATCAATTGCTAGAGCCAGAGGGTTTACGAAGTCCCAAGTATACCGAATTTTTTATTTATTGTAGGAGCAATTTGAAAAGCTATATCCATACATATATAGGTATGGGTTTTTTTATGTCATCAGGGGGCGAACAAGCAGTCGGAGCCTCACGGCGCCGACGCCCATACACATCCGCACAACCAAGGCGACGCAGATGCGCCGCCCTCCTTTTCTCTATCTCCTCCCCATTGGGCCACCGGATGGGTAAAAAAATTATGTCATATTTGTATCTTTAGCGCCACATACGCCACTCAAAATTCGAGCAGGCTGTTGCAGTTGTACCAGACGCACGCTAGGCGAATAATCAATCAAAATCACGTAGCTAAACTGTTTTCAGATGCCTATGTGAAAACAGCAACTACAAACAATGCTATTAACGGATTAAAAAAAGTGGCCTATCCCTGACAAACCAATTTATCTTTAAAGAATCTCATTTTCTACCAGCTTCTGTTACGAAAATCCATTAAAACCGGTTGAATATGAACATCAAATTGAAACAGCTTTGTTACTTAATTGAAGTTAGTGTGACAACACCGTCGCCGTCAATTCTAGACTACAATAGAAACGAACCAACATAAAAGTTTAACAAAGAGCCATGTTGTGTAACGTTATTATTAGGTTTCATCCGTAAGTTTAATATTTTCCGTACAATAGTGACTGAAGCTGAGTACAATGGTCGTTATAATAAGCTTCTCGATGGAACACGTTGACCTACTTCAGACTAAATATTTTTATAAGGGGGCAAACGAACAGTTTACCTGGTGGTAAGTGATAAAAGATATCAAAAGTCCTACTCAATCGAAGGGTTTCCATTCAAATATGAGTGTACTCTTTTCTTGAATTTAATATAGAATATTAAAAATTGTTATTTTTATCTTAATGTTTATATATACCGTATCGTCTTGGCTTTCACTAAAAACTTGCTTGTTTCTTCCGTGAAACAGCTTTGCTGTGTTTCGGAGAGAAGGGCAAGGCAGGCAGTGTAATTACTGGCATCGAGACTTAACATCTTATGTCTCAGGATAGGCAACACATAAAGGAGTTGCCTGGGCTCGTTTCAGGTAAACTAGTTTATGTTCATGGGCGACGTCAACCACTTACCATCAGGTGGTACGTTTGCCAGTTTGCCTATCCAACTAACATTTAAAAAAACGCTCAGAATTTCATTAGAAATTACGATAGCTTATATTTTATAACTTGACATTGATTATTTTCCTCTTAATTATTCGTAGAACAATTACAATCTTCAGAAGACCGCACATTTCGACATAGGTATAAAGACTGATGATCGTCTATCCATCCACTGCTGAACATAGGTCTCCCTCAATGAACGCCAAGACGACCGATCCCTCGCCACTCGCCCAACACGGACCGGCCACTACGCGGAGATCGTAATGGCCGACCAACACTTCGTCTACCCGAACGCTTTGTTGGACTTTCCCAAAATATATTAAAATATAAATGTATTAAACGGAGAGTAACATACAGCCACGGGTGGGTTATTTATGTTGAATGTTCGACGATGATCACTTGCCAAGGGACTCGCATGCTTGCCTATTAGCATATCAAGTAAAAATCATATGGTGACTTATCTGTTCATATTAGTGTTATTTTTTTTAACTTTTTTTTCTCCTAACTATTTGAATTGAGAATATTATTTGGTGTAACACAAACTTCAAAGTACTGATTATAGTACCAAATATAATACAAACATGATGTTAGTTCGACTATTGGTTATATTTTTTAATCATTTATGATTACTGCTAAAATTTTCTTTGGGCGATTCGAGTATTTGTTTGAAGAGATATCTATTAATAATAATTAAAAGTAGCTAGAAGCCTCTTATAGACAATATGTATCTTACTAAACTTTTATTCGAACATATCAGAAAAGTATATAAGACGTTTAAGCACAAAAACAAAATAATACATGATTGAAAAAAAAAGATTCCAAAGGATTGAGAACCTCCTCCTTTTTTAAGTCGGTTAAAAAGGAACCTAATATTATTAATAATTAGTCTGCTAATCTAAAAGCAGTTGAGACAAATAATGCCTATATCATTCACTACAGTTAATGTTATTTATCAATATATTTTGTCTAAACGATTTTACATAAAGTATACCGCAAAATTATATATTTGTGGGGCAGTCTCTTTTGTGTTCTCTCTTTATCCGGGAAAGACTATAAATAACTATATCTAGTAACAAATTAACAATTCTTTAATGCATTCACGCGTGATCATATAACACAGACAAACAAAAAAAATAAGGGATTAATGTAGGATATATATATAAGTACTAATAGCAAGAGATTATTTAGCCATCTGCTGACCTATTTCGTTATTTGCTCGCGAAAACAACATATATGTATATTAGTATATTATTTTATTTATAAACAGGGCTATGTTATTACCTTAAAATTAATAAAGATAGGAATAATTATATCTTGCTTAGGTTTATAAACACACAGATGCGCCTTATAAGCAATAAAAATGTATATAATCCGTACCATATTCGATTTTTACATAGTTTGGACTAAAAACCACTACGCTGAATAAATGGAGATTTATATTCAGATAAACAACTAAATAAAAAACACAATTAAGATCCCTAAAACAGATCGGTGGACACAAACGAGGTACCATTTTATTCATGTTTAATGGGTGTAAATTCATATGTAAACTGGTTTCGTGTATGTACTTCACACGCGTACGTACAAATATTTGTACATAAACCAAACACATATGTACGCTTACTTTGTTCAGGTTACGTGTGTAAACGTACGCGTGTACGTAAAATTCATACAAAAGTATACACGCGTGTCGCGTACGTAAAATTCGTACGTTAATAAAGTACACACGCGTACGTAAAAATACAGAACATAAACATGCGTAAATAAAGTACATGTGCACATTCTTACCTACAATTAAGCGTTATCGACTAAACGTGAACGTATAGCAGGTTCACACGAGGTGTAACGTACAATTCTTATGTACAATGTCAATTCCAGTCACGGTCAGCGTAAGTAAGGTCAATATTGTAACTTCTTGTATTAAACGTGCACTATATTTATTATTTGTGTTATACTCACAATTACACAAAAGATTTTCCTATCAGATCAATTTTAGTTTTTAATAAACGAGTATGCTTTAAACTTGCATTACACAATCGATTTTCATATTTTAGCATCAGATCAAATTGTTTTAAATGTATACCAATAGTGTTATGTGTTTTGAACTCGGAATTACACAAACTAATTTCAGAATTATTAGTTCCAATTCAGTTTTAAAAGTACATAATAGTCGTGTGTGTGTTAGATTGCAAAAAGACATGGAATTTTGAGATTTTAGTATTATATCAATTTCAAAAGTAGGTACATAACAGTCGAGTATGTTTTAAACCCGTAATTACACATAAAATTTTCAGATTTTACTATTCGATCCAATTCTGTTTCTAACGTGTAAAACGTCTACGTTCTACGTCTTATGTGTTTTAAGCTCACAATAGGGATGTTGACAGTATTAATTAAAAAAAAATGGTGGTTTCTATGATGGAAATCTAAAAAAAACACAATATTTTTCCTTATTTTTATTTGAATCGTTTAGTATTTAATAAATAAAATGTAACAAAATTTTAAATAAGTCACGTGACAACAAACATCAATGACGTCACTTGTTCCTAAGCAAACCAGGGAGTATAGAAGTACTTCTATCTAAACGAAAATTATCGAGCACTATCAAGTGCCAAATGTATACACGGCTAGGCTTCGTGGTTTTTTTTTTTGGTTGGCTTGTTGTTAGTTATAATAATTAATAAGGAAACAGCATACAATTGTAAAAAAAAAGTTTATTTGTTTTAGATTGCGCAGACGTAAGTAAGTACTGGCTGATAAGACTGGTAAAATCACTTTTTCGCCCATTTACCGTACGGGGTACATGTATAAACCACTTTTCAGGCGTTTTGTTAGTGGTACTTACACACATAGGCACCGCACAACACTTACAAAATTCATAAATTTAAAATACAAGATTGTATATGCATTAGACATATTTATGCAAAGTTATTAATATTTAGTTCTGCATTAGATATTTTTAAACGATTTATAACATACCTAAAAAATGTCAACATCCCCATTACACAAACGATTTTCAAATTTTTTATAATTTGGTGGAAATTTATTTTACAATCAAAAAAACGTAAGGGACCTTTTTTTGCTCCATCATTATAAAAAAATTGAATTCAAATTTTAGAGTAATATTAGCCAGTGTTAGTCAGTATTTCTACAACTTGTGATGTTTTCATACAATCAGCAGACTATCAAATATTAACGGGATCATGGCATTCTGAATAATTCTATTTAATTATAACTTTCAAAATTTTAAATGTAATTTCAAATTTACGTTCATTTATTGAAAGTTCAATCGAATGAAAACATTTGACCTATTTACTGCTTCAAGGAGGTTATTAGGGCAGTTCACCTGTATATTAAGTCTAATTTTTGATAATAATTATTATTATTAATAATTGAAAATGACATTCTGTGAAACACTTAATATTTTACGTCATATTTTTTTCGATCGTGGCTAATCACGATTCCACGCGAAAAATAAAGAAAATTTTCAATGAAGCATAGATCAGTTGCTCCTAGTTTGAGTCATTGAAAATGGCTTGTGTCATGGCATCCCCATGCCAGAAGATGTGGAAGGATTAATAATACTGACGATAATGATAGGTCACGATTGAACTCTGATCACTGAGTTTAAAGTCTTCGACTCTACTAAATATGTTACTGATATCAAAATGCTACCTTTTATTTCATATATACTTGGATATATTACATTTTATACAAGGTTACAGGTAACAGCGTACGTGCGATATTAAATTGAAACGCCTTGAATAGGTCAAGTTTATAGCCTTGGAAAATATGCGGTAGACATTGACATCTAAACACTTCCAAGGAACATACAAGGTAATGTAAGCGAATATCATCATCACCATCAGCCTTTATCTATACACAGCTGAACAAACTCTCGCTACTCGCATCCAACACCGTCCGACCATTGCACGGAGATCGTCTTTCCACGTGTTTGTGTGTTAATGGTCGACCGACACGTTCAATATACGTTACATAATTTTGTTTCCTAAAAATATTGGGGAATTTTATTTAAGTGGAATAAGTAAGCATTTTAGGAATACTCAAAAATCTTATATTAAGATTTTTCACCAAACATTCACACTCAAAGAATTAAAGAGAAAATAATTTTACCAATGGTATAAAGTTATTCTTAAATTATCAAAAACCACGCGTAATTTGCCATATATGTGACCGTACTTAAAATTCGTGAGTTTTATATTATGCATACATATTATAATATTATGTGAGTTAAAAATGAATCTAGTGCTTAGATTGTCATGAAACGAAAAAAATAACATAATGTAAAATTACTTTTCATAAAGTCAACATAAATGGTAACGTATCCGTTATATCTATCCTATTTTTTATAAATAAACAAAAAGTTATTATAAATATATTACAAATCGTAATGTTCGATAATTGTCATGAAGTTTTAGGAAAATACTAACAAACATATAGTCAGTATACGTGTATATAACATAATATAAATATGGTGGACTAAAAGTTATAAAAAATATCATATTTGCATAGTCACTCTAAGTCAGACATTCATGTCGCAGTCAAAGCAATATTACGGTTTATATTAAACATGACCGTATTCCTTCAAATTCACACAAAGTTAATTGTTCAATTTGATTAAAATACCTAATCGTAAGTTCTAATGATGAATGGATTAAAATATTCCAAAGTGGCTAAGATATTTTTGGTACATTTTCGTTTCATTTGAATGTCTCAGTCTCTCCTTTTTACGCGGCCCTTTCCCTCTATGTAATGTTATCATTATAAGCATGCATTGTCTGCACGCTTGTAATGATTCCATCAACCATTGATTTGCATGCAAGCGTAGCTAGTTGACTAGCCTCCGAGGATACAATAAACTTTTGGCAACGATATGTTTTTCTTGTCTTATAAGCCGTAGCATAGCCCTGGCACGGGGCTCTTACATGGGGCCCCTAGCACGGCGCCCTCAATGGGACACTGTTCCCGACGCTAGCTCTCATGCATATCAAGTAAACAACTATACTCGTTCACCGCCTTACTTTTTAACTGCATTTGTAGTCGACAACGCGGAACACTTAACATCGACATATCACATGTTTTATTACGTACATTGAGTTTCGTTGATTCATTCGAAGGACATGAGATTGGCCGGAAGCGGTTTCACCATCTTACTGGTAACTTCGTTTATAATCGATGTCCATTGTTTAGCCGTAGCCTCGGAGCCGGTTCTGAAAAAAAGCGTAGGTTAATAACATCAACAACAGAATCATCATTCAACCTGAATATTGCTGAACAACCACAAATTCCTCAGCACATCCTATCCGTATCTGAATCGAGTCCGTCAAAATACATTATGAAGTAGCCGTAGAACAAATATATATAATAGCTTATCAAATCGATCCGAATACGCGAAAAATCGAAAGGCGGAAACGGAAGGAGTGCGCAAGCGACTATACAAATTATTCTATGGCTACTTCGAAAAATGTGACGGACTCGGATCGGATTCGGATCAGATGCAGAGCGTCCTTTGTTTTCATCGACGATTCATGAATTTTGAAAAATATACGTCTAAAACCAACAGGTATATTTTTCAAAATTAAATTAATTAAACATTAAAAATTGAAATACTAAAAAAGTACAAATAAAAGTGTAGTTCCAAATAGAGAATGCACATAAATAGACCCAGAGACACGAAGGTATTCCATTATCATACGTCACAGTTACGAGTGAACAATAACGGTGCTATGATTATAAATAACGAGCTTTATATACAAAGGAATGAAAAATGCCTTTGATATAAAATACCTGTACATTTCACGATTCCTGATATTAATAAAATTTTAACGTAAAATCATTTTCTGCAATTCAAGTTGTCCTAGTGCTACGGAATGCACTAGTTTCACGTGAAGTAGATATTACGCTTTTATTTCTTCTGATTTATCTTTGAATTGATATTCAAATACACATTTTCAATTCACAATTTTCAATACCTGGGGTGAACCCTTGTCTTAATTTTCAGTGGATTAATCAGTGGATTAAAAATGGGTTAAGTACAATTTTATAGCAAAAGTGACATTTATTGTGGATATACGGAATAAACACTCGCTAGACATACGAGCGATTAGACTCAGAAAAATATGCAATTCTTATAAAGGCAACTGCATGCATTAAAAAAATTAAATTAAATTAAATTAATTAGCTTCCATTAAAAAAATCAAAAGAGTTCTAAAAGATCGTTTGGGTGGTAGGTAAAGGATATTATAAAATAAAAGATTTCATGGAAGTGGTATCTTCCACTTCCATTAAACCTTGGGAATAGGGCGTTCCCGTCAGGTGTTTCAGGATAACATGTAATTTTTTTTATAGAATATACTTTGAAAAGATTAGTTCCACTGAGTTTGTTTTTCCGGTTCTTCTCGGTGGGCTTGCCTTGGAACCGGTTGTAGATTCAATTGACGTTCAAAAAGATACTTTGTTGGTACTATTTTTTATTAAAAAACCAAATATTTTTGATTGTGATTTAGATATTATCTACTTAGTTTGAACATTGTCTCAATATTATATAGACTTATTATGCACATATTATTATGTAATTTACATATATTGACATCGAAGACAGTGTAAAATAATAATCTTGGATCACTACTATAATTTTATTTTAAACAAACCAAAAGTAAAGCTACTGTACAGTGGTTGCCAGTCGGATGCAGTGTTCCACAGGGATCGGTACTGGGTCCGATCCTATTGGACATCGGCTACGACTGGTTCCTGTGTATGTGGACCGTCGTGTATGCCCGGAGACGAGGCTATCCTGCGCGTTACCGAGACCCTCAAAAAGCGACTGAAGGCGCTGTTACTCAGAACACTATTACTACTCAGAATATTTTTGTTTAATGTAGAACATATTGTTTTTACATATTATGCTTGGATTTTGATTTGATAATATTAATAATGGAATCCCAAGCAGGTGGTAAGAGCCAGCCATCTTCTTTATTGAAATTTGGATGTTTTTTTTAATTTCAATAGCCTCACGGATCATTCTTGGTTGGAATCGGCCTATACCGGGTGTATTTGGAACGCTTGCGAAGATTAAATCCTATATATAGATACTATTTATATACTATATAATGCATATAACCATTTATCTCAGAAACGTTTTTTAAAGAAAATTTTAGGACTTGTGTATTTTGCAAACCCGCAATGTACGTATACACACTATGCAATCATGCTAACCGCGAGACGCGCAACTAGCGGGCGCACTGAAGACGCGCGTGGTGCGGATGTTCGTTCACCTCGTGCATGCGGCGAACGCTATCAGCTGATTTAGTCCGCCAGGCGTTTATTTAAGTTAAGTTTATTACATTGCTGTTGTTTTCAAAAAACCATTATTTTAAAGCATTATCATCAAATTGTACAGGAATATAACATAATGTTACAGGAACATTATGTTTACTTAACCGGATTATACAAAAAAACAAAAGGTAACCAAAAAAAAAAACGCATTTTTTTTCACTTGTATCATGTCAGGCTATGACAACACTATTTCTTCGTTTTCGCAAGCGTTCCAAATACACCAGGTATATACAGTGGTGGACATATAATTAGAAACACTAAGTATGAGGTTAAAGCTGAGGGAAAAAAAAAAAAATTGAACTTGATAATTAATGTTTTTGGTATTGTAAAGGGCTTCGTACTACTTGACTATAGAGAATGCACTCCTTGCAGTAATATGATATCAGTTTTAAAGATATTAAACAATGGTTTAAGTCAATATTTCATATATTTATAAATCAACTTATACCATGACAGTATACAACGGTGGACAACAAATTAGAAACAGAAAGATATTACTGATACAAATATGAACAAATATAAAAATAATATTAAAAATAACGATAAATGAAATACAGTAACATATTTATTTAACTAATATTTGTTTGGGAAACCTCGGCTGTCAATTACAGCTCTACAACGACGTGGTATTGTATTAATTTTTCACAAGTTTCCACAGTAATATTTTGCCAAGTTTCTACAAATGCGTCGTGAAGTTTATGGATATTGGTGATAGGTTTATCAGCCAATGATTTCTTCACTATGTACCACTAATTTTCGATTGGATTTAAATCTGGACTATTAGCTGGCCACTCTAACATTGTTATCTCAGGTCTCTGAGATTTTTTTTTACCCATTTTCTAGAATTGTATTATAAGCTTATCCTTACTAATATTATAAATGCGAAAGTAACTCTGTCTGTCTGTCTGTCTGTCTCTTCTTCACGCCTAAACCGCTGAACAGATTTGGATGAAATTTTGCACAAAGATAGCTTGAAACTCGAGAAAGGACATAGGATAGTTTATATCCCAGAAATCCTACGGGAACGGGATTTATGCGGGTAAAACCCCGGGACTATCTATCTTCTGAACCACGGAACAGATTTGGGTGAAATTTGATATGAAGATACTTTGAAAATTAACATAGGACATTAAATAGTTTTTATCCTGAAAATCCCACGGGAACGGGACCTATGCGGTTAATACCCCGAGACAGACTATCTTCTAAACCACAGAACAGATTTGGGTGAAATTTAATATGAAGGTACTTCGAAACTTAACGTAGGACTTAAAATAAATCTTATCCTGAAAATCCCACGGGAATGGGAACAATGCGCGTAAGACCCCGGGACTGTCTATCTTCTAAACCACGGCACAGATTTGTGTGAAATTTGATATGAAGATACTTTGGAACTTAACGTAGGATTTAAAATAGTTTTTATCCTGAAAATCCCACGGGAACGGGAGTTGTGCAGCTAAAACGCCGGGACTGTGTATTTGTTCAACCACTAAACCGATTTGAGTGAAATTTGATATGGAGATAGTTTGAGACCCTAGGTAAGATATAAGATGTATAATTAGTGTATCAAGAAGTTTTTTAGATGTGTCAATAGATGGCGTTAACACAAAATGTAGATCACGCTATCCATTACAAGATCCTTATGAGGATCGCGCTTTTGTATTGCACGCGTTTTTAATTAAGTATTCATATATTAGTAATTTATCCAAAAATGATTTAATAATATTATTCATTATATTATAAAAAAGGAATACTTATGTGTATATAATAATGAAGTGGCTGAAAAAGCTAAAATATGCAAATACAGGGGTCTAGGCTCCGAATATGATTTTGTCCCATTCGGTGTCGAGACCCTTGGTCCGTGGGGTCCTAGCGCTTTAAGGCTCTTTAAGGAAATAACAAAAAGGTTAGTCGACCTCATAGGAGACCGAAGAGCTGGCAGCTACCTCGGACAAAAAATTAGTCTAGCAATTTAAAGGGGGAACGCTGTGAAAATCTTCGGAACCTTGCCTAAAGGGACTCCTTTTTATTAATATACTTAAGTTATTATATTATATTTTTTAAGGTTTTTAGTTTTAGGTTCTTTGTAATTTATATCGAATATGTTTTTATTTAATTATTTAATAATTTAAAATTGCAATAAATGACAAAGTACTATTTATAAACAATGCTAGGAACAATAATAAAATATATGAATAAAAAATATAACTTTTTCGTCGTTTTTTTGCTGGTAGTAGGTACTAATTTGAATTAAAATATTGATGTATTATAGGGTAGTTACAAATAATTTTGTTAGGACACAAAATAAATACTATAGGACGTCTGACACCTCAATCCTCCCATTAACATGGTTGCTGGAAAGTATCCGAAACGTCAGGCATTTAAAAATCTTAATAAACCGCGATAAAATCCGTAAAAGTTATTTAAATATAATAAAAATGTATTACTAAATTAAATAAATATATTTTATAAAACGTTCTATCGGGCCTTACAGTGGAAGTAAATAGTATTCTTTAAATTATTATAGTTTGTAAATTGGAACCATTTTTTTTAATGTCACATGGAGGCAACCGAGCAAGTCGGAGCCAGAGGTGACTACCGACGCCCATTTAGACATCGGCACAGCCAAAAGTTATGCAGATGCGTTGCCCTCTTTTTCCCTATACCTCCCAATGGGCCACCAGAAACTCACAAACCGCACGAAACGCGACAGCATAGCTGTCACTTGACGCCGGTGTTATGTGAGCGAGAGATACCACCACGGTTGTGCCGGCCCAATTCGGTTGCAAAGCAGCATGGCTACTACTACTTTATTTGAAAAATAAGATTAAAAACAATACTTCTTATACGCGGACCAAGTCGCGGTTAAAATCTATGAAATAATATACTGCACCTACATTAAGAAAAACCATTTTTGTCCGTCTGTTTGTTCCGGTTAATCTCTGAAACGGCTAAGCCGATTTTGAGGAGGCTTTTACTGGCAGATAGCTGACGTTATAAGGCGTAACTTTGGCCATAAAATAATCATCATCAATCCGAACGGCTGTAAATCTAAGTAAACGCGGGCGAAGCTGCGGGCAACAGCTAGTTATTTTTATATTTTTTTAACTTACAACATACATAATATAGTATTGTTTCTAATTAGTTGTCCAGGCAGCCAGTTCGATGGATGTTATTTTTTTACTGGTATATGTTTTTTTTTTAATCTACACATATATCAGTCATTAAAACTGTATTGTTTTATAAACTAGGTAGGTACAAGTATATTTTGACTTAATAAATAACGATGTATCCCTGACCCATTACGTTGAAAATATTGTTTAAACTTATAAATTAGGTTAGATAAAAGGTGTTTCGAATTACATGTCCACCACTGTATATATAGGCCTAACTAAAAGATCTATTAAAACTCGCGTCAAAGAACTTATAGCTGATTTAAAACACCGTCGCTACACTAAGTCTGCCATCTGTGAACATAGTCTTGACAAAGCTCGCCACTACATAAGATTTGATAAACCACAAGTCCTCGCAAAAGAACACCGATTCCAACCAAGGATGATCTGTGAGGCTATTGAAATTAAAAAACATCCTAATTTCAATAGAGAAGAAGGCTGGCTCTTACCACCTGCTTGGGATTCCATTATTAATATTATCAAATCAAAATCCAAGCATAATATGTCACAGATTAAAGATAAAGTTAGCACTTTCTGCGTAGATAGGACTAACCAAAATATTGATGTATCATAGGGTAGTTTCGAATAACTTTGTAACATTAGGACATATGACACCTCAGTCCTCCCGTAACCATGGTTGCTGTAAAGTATCCGAAACGTCGGGCTTGTAAAAATCCTAATAAACCGCGATAAAATCCGTAAAACACTGGAAAACCGTAAAAATTGTAGAATATCTAATGGCGCGCGTTAGTAGGTACTTAAATCGACTTGAATTCCGTAACGGCAAACGGCATGACGCTATCATGTCCCACTTTGTTTTTTTTTTATTAATTACGAATTCTAATATTAACATAGATGTTTCACATCTGCCAGACGGAGAGGCCATTTATTTTTTGAAGTAATTACGTATAACTCTATGAAAAGTGACGCATTATGACGTCATCACATGAAATAAAATTATATTGGCCGTGAATCAACCTAAAAAACAACACTTTTTTTTTTTAATTTAATACGAATTTTTATAATGAAACAAGTTTCACGGATTTTTTTGCGGTTTGTTGTATTTTTACATGTTTTCCATTTACGTTTCGGATACTTTACAGCAACCATGGTCACGGGAGGACTGAGTACTGAGGGACGACAAGCTTGGGGTGCCGCTGGCCGCATTTACTTCACAATTAAATTTGGTGTTTTGGCTTTCGTGTTTGCCACCTTTCGTGTTTTGGCTGCTATAAAGTATCCGAAACATCAGGCATCCGTAAAAGTTGTTTCATTATAAGTAGTGAAATTCGCGTTAACATTAGAAAACAATATATTAAAGTGTCTTACTTGAATTTGTAGACGGTGCCGACGTGATGGTTGACCAATTGGAAGGCGTCTGATGCGTCACGGTCCAACCAAACGGCGCGCCAGCCGTCGTGTAGGGTCAGCACCTTACAGCGCTCCTTGCTGAAGTCACTTCGACTCGTCCTATACATCATACTTTATGAAAATCACTTCTTAATAATACGGAATAAGATGTGCGTCAAAAGGTATAAAATTATGCTGGACTATATTTTTAAGCATATATCTATTACAGGTACATTATATTGTGTATACCAAGAAATTTCAAAAACCCTGAACCAATAACAAAACGTCGGTACGGGTTTTGATTAACCATGTCTAAGAACCACCGCTTTAGAAGCCTTCAAATTGAAAATGTTTAGAAGCAGCAGTGCCAAAGACAGACACACAGAGCGGTCAAACTTATAACGCCCCTTTTGCATCGGGATTTAAAACGAAAACCTACAGTGATTATGGATGAGGTGTGTTTGGAGATTTTTAATTAAACCAAGCCAGTATTCACAACAACAACCTGTATATACAGAGGCTCCTGTTATCCTACCGGTCTTGTGAGTGGAAACAAGGTTGTCGTATCATATGGTACCCACAACTTTGTAAAGGCGTCGAATATGTCGTAAACTATTCTTAAGACGTCAAAAGATTCAGTGTTAAATATCGTTTAAAATTCTACTCCCCATGCGTATACGAGCGAAGTAAAATGTCGACAGCAAAATAATCCTGGTCATAAAACATGACTTTATTACACAGAGGCGAGCCGGTGTATACATTCCTAGGTAGGGCTACATAGATATGACTTTTAAAGACTTTAAAAATCTACTTATGATGATTTTTTTTTCTCTTACGCCGGGAAATGCCCTGAGGCATCCCGCGGGGGAGTGGGTCTCCCCACGCGGGTATGTGGGGCTCGCTGCACCCGAAGAAGAAAAAGAAGGAAAGAAAGGTAAGTGGACGCAGCTCTACCCACTAAAACCCAGGGAGTGCCACCAATGCCGCCTTTGGCGAGGCATCCACCACCAATCAGGGGTTGTCCCGAACCACAGAACAACCCTTCCCAACGTCGGGACAGTACAATGGGGTGAGGTTCCACCATCTTCGCCCCTTGTCCCTTGCTCTTTTGTCCCCTCTTTTTATAAGAGGGGTACAAAGAGCCTCCTCGGCTCAATTAGCTTCGCCCAAGGTGATGGGCTCACCCTAGGCTACTGAGCCCCAACGCCACGGCAAGACCTGAACCATGGTGGGGCTTATAATGATAAAATATTATTTCATGGCGTAGTGTATGTTCTTATATTATATTTCAGCTAGACGTTGTCCTGTACAAAACATTAGTGGAACTAAGAATTGTGAATCTAAGCCGTTCTCAAATCCACTTGCAACACACAAAAAATTTCATCGAGATCGGTCCAGCCACTTAGGAGAAGTTCAATCAAATACACGCGCACAGAAGAATCATATATATGTAAGTATGAATTATACAGTATAAAGAAACTGTAAATGTATGCACGCAAAGCTACATTGACCAGCTATAGCTTTATAATAGCGAGACGGTAATAAAATGCATTTGTATCGTGTCAATTTCACAGTACGTTGCCCTGCCCAGCCGCAAGTGCATCGAACTGTACACTCATTTGTTTAGATTTCTCTCCGCTTCCTAGACTATAGAGCAGAGATGGCAAATCAGTGGCACGCGTGCCCTTGATGACACTCGACCCATTATTTGGGCACGTAACTATTTTTGTGGAGTATAAAGAGTTTTTAGTTGATAGTATTCAGTATCCTTTTTTTTCTTTTACGCCGGTAAAAGCTCTGAGGCATCCCGCTGGGGAGGGGGTACTCCCCAGGCGTAAGGTGGACGCCAGCTCTACCCAATAAAACCCGGAGAGTGCCAATAATAACGCCTTCGGTAAGGTTCCACGGATCTATTGAGCAAACACGGCACCTCGACCGCTATTCAGTCCCTTAAGGGACCGACACCACATCCAGAGTGGTCGTCCCCACAGAACTATATCAAGATAGAAGTAAAGAGTTCCGTAATTTGTATGGGGACCGAGCGTGTAACATTTTGCGTAGGTACGATGACGTCACGAGTGTAATTTAGTAATGTGAAACACATAAACCGCGCGAAAACAATTCAAAAGCATCGATTCACAGATCGATTATAACATGGCACCGATTTTATCAGTAGTATTGTTCAAATAAACTATTTTATGATAAATACTATTTTATGATGGACGATAAACTATATTTTTATACATTGAGTAGCTATATTATAGACTATATTATAACGTGTAATCATTTAATAGCTTGTTTTTTTATTATTGACAATTAAAATGTTGATTTGATCAGATAATATAAATTGAGC
This sequence comes from Helleia helle, assembly GCA_963853865.1. NCBI lineage: Eukaryota > Metazoa > Arthropoda > Insecta > Lepidoptera > Lycaenidae > Helleia > Helleia helle. The sequence goes on from OY971420.1 coordinate 19,085,236, forward strand.
GCCGACCGTCCACTGGCGCCCTTATTAGAGGGATTGTAATTTCTAATAAACCAATCAATTTCTTTAAAGTCATCAGTGATAATAGTTGTAGACCTTCTGATTCAACTTTTGGTCTTTGTCACATAGTGTCATTTTGCTTATTTTTAGCTTAATCATCTAAACGGCAAACGATGGCCACTTTTTTATTTAAGTAATGAATCCAAAAATATGGAATCTAAAACACATAAATCAATAATTGGAGAATGAATAGGCATACAAATAATCACTGGTGGATTGTAGAAAAATTAACTGGTTTATTAAAAAACACAATCCATTTATTTCTGGAGTTATACTTCTTTTAGCGCGTTAGGGAAAAATGATGAGTCACGAAAAACCGACACCCTGAAGTTAGCTATAGTCAACATTATTTTATATAACATTATTCACATAACGACAGTATAGACGTCAAAAGAAGATATAGTTTAACTACACAATAAGCAAAAAGGTTGCAGTGTAATTAAATTGTACTATGTATTTTTCTTTAAGGAGTATTACTTCTAACGCGTGTACATAAGTACACACACACTTTTTTATATAAGGATCATTAGGAAATATGAAATAAACTTGTAATATAGAAGTAGCCATAACCAGTTAGAAAACAATACATAACCAGTTTCTCAATAATATTTGCTTTGCAATAAAAAATGCTAAAAATAAAGGTTTATTATTTTTATTTCATATTTTACATACATTACATTATAGCTACATAATAATATAAAATTAAATTATCATTTCCTTTGCTTTCAAAAAGCAAAAAAGATTTTAATCGAGTAAGAAAATCGCAGTGTAGGTACAGCACTTTTGACAGAAAAAATGAGAAATCGTGTACAACGTGACCTGACCATTTTAATAGCATATTTTACATCGCTGGTTTTGAACGCCCGCCAAGTCTGGCTCGTCAAATAAAAGCCGCAATGGAAAACTAGCGTTAGACACAATCACCCGCTACTGTTTTGATGAAAATAGTAAAATAAATGGTTTTTTAAATTAATAACAGATTTTTTACGACAAATAGTACTTACTGGTGAAAGGAAATACCTCCACTAACAGCTCCAATTTTACTGGTAGTGTTTGAACAATTAATTATTGAACAACGAGTCATTTTGTTTTTAAAACCTTACGTCGCATGCTGACTGCGGTCGGGAGTATACTAAAGTTCGAGCCGAGCAATGGAGCCGTCGAGTCGACTTTTTGCCACGCGAGGTACACAACTCTTTACTTCTATCTCGATATATTTCTGTGGTCGTCCCGCACCACAGAACAAACCTTCTCAATGTAGGGACAGGTACAATGGGTTAGGTTCCCGTCCTCGCCCCTTGCCCCCTGCTCTTTTGTACCCTCTTCTCATAAGAGGGGTACAAAGAGCCTCCTCAGCTCAATTCGCTTCGCCCAAGGTGCTGGGCTTACCCTAGGCTACTGAGCCCCACCACCACGACAAGGGCTGAACCATGGTGGGGAGTATTTAGTATCCTATCCCAATAATCATGAAGTTAAAATATTTTATGGCATAATATTGCACATTGGTGCATAAAGATTCACTACCCCTGCCCTAGAGTAATTTGCTCAGAGAAAATAAGACATATCTAGTTGTGTATTCACTATATCCTATTACTCACTTCTACTTACTACTGTGTTCTATTGTATATACTTATTTGATATTTATTTTGTGTATTACGACAAGCATCTTATGTATATGTTAGTAAATTAAAAACAAAATTAAACATTTTGAAAAAACCAACAACGGTTAAAATGTAGGAAATTGAAAAAGGATAGAGAAATTAAAAACCCCCGACTTTAAGAATTTATGTAATCAGAGATTAAATAACCGTAAAAAGCGTATATAAGTAGATTTGATCTCTCGCAGTGTCGGACATAATAATAGGTATTTACCTATGAAATTGCCGTTCTGCAGTACTGGCTCATTCAAATAAAAATATTTTTTGTTTGGCTAAGAATTCTAATTTCAAATTAATTTTATTTTAAAAACATGGAATTATTTTTCCAAAAGTAGTCATTTGTTTATTGATTAGTGTTACATTTTCATCGCATTTCCAATTTTTTCGTCATCATGGATTTGTTAAAAATTCTAGTAATTATGGAATATGAGTACCGTCGTGGCAGCAACGCGACACAAGCGGCACGCAACATCAATGACGTTTACGGAGCTAACACTACAAACCAACGCACCACCTGATAATGGTTTGCTCGCTTTCGTTCTGGAAATTTCGAACTGAAAAATGAACCTCGCGGTCGTCCAAAGACTTTGGTCGACAATAACGAATTAAAGGCGATTGTTGAAGCTGATGAGGCAGGCGTACGGATACCCTCAAATTTGATTCCTACACAACGAATAATTTCCATAAGTGTAAATTATATTTCCCGTTTTTCCTGTTTTGTAAATAATTTCTTAATATGGGTTTGAGCCAAAATAAATGTACTAAAAAATATCGTGTCCACCGCCTTCAACCCATAATTGTGGCTATGTTTATTGCATTAAACATGTTTATTTATTTATTTTAATTACACTGGACCATGTATATTAAAAATTAGATGTCCTTTTTACACCAACATTCATAGTTTTTTTTACATAGTAATTTTTTTTTTTTTTTTTTTCTCCATACAAATGAAACATGTCCATTTCACTACCTCGTTACGATAATACGATAATAGCTCAAAATTTCCAAAATTTCTTAAGAAGCTTAGAATTACAATTTTATAAAAGGTTCGTGTAGTACCTGGTCTTCTCTTTTATTGATATTTTATCGCCTAGCTTATCAAAAAATAAAAATTGTTTATGAGAGCATCCTAGATTTCGCCCTGTGATAAACAATTTGTGAGAAACGCTATTTACACCCCTGTAGAATTATAGAAACTACCACTTCTCTACATTTTTTAAATCTGACAACATGTGACATCATTTATTAAAAAGAAAAAGTGTCAGTCTCCCTCTGTGTCTTGGTGTGTTGTTGATTTTATTTTGGTCGTCCATATTTTTTGTGAAAAAAATGAGAATAAAAATAAAAAACCTGTGAGAAACGCATTAACATCAAGAAAAGAAAGTAATATTTTTGTTTATTATTAGTGCAAAGCATTTTGATAGTCAAGTGATCCCGATACAACAGGGTCACGCATTCGTAGTATCCGATTTTTAGGTTATAATCAAATAAAGCGATTTAAAAGTTGCATTTTGGTATGCCTGTGAGAAACGGTCGAACAAAAATGTAAAACTAAGGCACGTTTATACTGGTCATATTTCTCACATGACCGTTTCTCAGAGTATTTAATTAAACTCGTATTTACGTATTTTTTTGTTTCTTACATAAAAATGACCGGAATGTAATATATTTTTAACGGACTTCAAAAAAAGGAGATTCTCAGTTTGTATGTATGTATGTGTGTATGTTTGGCTGTGATTATCTCGCGTTTAGGCTGAACAGATTTTAATGTGTTTTAAAAAAAGTATTTGTTGCATATCGTATTTGTTATATATTTAAAAAGTCACTCAAAAGGTTGATTGTTTTTTGAAGGTGGTTTTATTTTTAACCGACTTCCAAAAAAGGAGGAGGTTCTCAATTTGTCGGATTTTTTTTAAGTATGTTCCTCGATTACTCGAAGACGCCTGAACCGATTTGAAAAATTATTTTTTTGTTTGAAAGGGTATACAGATATACTTTACAGATGGTCCCGTTGTCACCAAGTCAGGATTGCAGAAGAGGACACGATAACAGAAACGCTTATAATGTGTGAATTAGAAGAGTCCAAAGTTCATGATACAGGCGCACTAATATTTAATAATTTACCTGATTTTAATTATATTTAAAGTGTTCATACCTACATGTTGTATCGTTAAGTATTTCGCATTGGATGGACATCTTGTTTTCTTTTAAGCAGTTGGGTTTTTGGTTTTTTGAAAACAATTACTTTTGTTTTTTTTTTTGATAATTATTAGTTATAATATAATATAAATTGGTACGAATTTTTTTTATTTCTTTATCGTAGGGATCATTATGTATGTACAGACGGCAGCACGTCAGGTTACCCATTTGAACTACGAAAACAGCTTTTATAGTGTAGGGAATAGAGGCGGCCTCAAGGTCAAAGTGGGGTAGTCTGACGTGCGGCTGTGTATATCTTGCGAGCGTTTGCTCAGCAAAAAAAGAGCGCTTTGCGACTTGCCCGCTTTGCTAACCTACTTCAAACCGTCATAGGTCCGAAATGGTCGTTTAAAAATGAAAAATGAGAATTATAAGAAAACTAAAAAATATTTTAAATACTTACCTATTAAATGATACCCCACTTCTTAGGTTAGGTTAAAAAAATAATTATGACATCAAGTTTTGGCGAAAAAATCCACCATTTGATTTTCATGATTAATTTTAGCCTAATGACACTTCTACAATCAAAACAAATCTAACGACACCTCATATTATGTTAAAATCCACCAAGCCGTATGGACATTACATTTTAATCCTAATTCTGACGCAACATACAACATATCTATATGAGTATACGTATACACATTATATTGGCCTAAATATCTTCCTTAGACTAAACACAAAAATACCATGTACATATTTGAATCCTATGTTTATTCCTGTACATCTGAATTATAACATGTCATAGGTACCTATTTGTTCATCAGTAAAAAGTTACCTATGTGAACGCATCTTTGTGAGAAATGTGAAAAACGTTTTTAATTTTTGTGAGAAACGTGAGAAATGTTTCTCACAAGAGTCATATGAGAAATGTACATTTATTTTGGCTCAAACCCATATAAGATTTCAAATTAACGTGGTTACTTTCTCTACAAAAACAATTCAATACGGAATATTAACTATTGAACAAGAAATGCGAGAAACGAGCTCCGTGAAATAAAAATGAAAACACTGTCTACCAAACTCCTTTTAAATTAAATTCATTAAGAGAACGCATTGGAAATTTTGTCGTTAATAATCTACATTTTTTTAGTAATTCGAAAAAGGAAAAAATAAGTTGGTGACCTGATAGTAGATGATAAAAACCTTGTTGTGTTAGTTTTCAATACATAATTAGATAACTTTTGTAACAGAGAAAAAATAACAAACATATTTCTTTTTAAAATGAGATTTACATGAGGACGGTTTAAGCATCTTAACCTTCTCCGTAGATGAGTCTATGCATTTTCTTTAAAAATTTTGAGTAATTTCTAAAATTATTGTGTTTAACTAAATAATATTACAAAAATTATTTTGAAGTTTAGGTCCTTTAGTTATAAGCTAGCGCGCGTATGACAAACCTCGCCCCGCTCAGGACACTCAGTCCCCTCTTGCGCCTGCCCGGCTTTAGAATAATTGTTTAACAATGTGTCGCCTTAACTATAGAGTTAGAAGTTAGCCAAAAATCTTACCCTTTAAAGGACTTGGATCCGTAGAATATGAGGATGTTGCTGGACATTTGCAGCCAGTAACGCTGCCAAGACGAGAGGGAGATCTTCCTGCCATCTTTCACGAGGGTTTTTCTCCGGACGTGACTTTGGAAGTCACACTCTAGTGGCTCGGTGTGGGCGAGATCACTGAAACGTCAAACTACATGAAATAATGTAATTTTAGTACTTTGTAGTAGTACCGAACTCCAAGTCTTTATTATAAATCATAATACTAGTGAAAAACTCAAATGTCAATTACAACGCCATCTGTTCAAAATGTAGACACCTGATGCACTGAAACTACATTTTCGTAATAGATGGCACATTTTATGAAAGCAAAACTTCTTTGAGCACGTGACAGTCTTACAGCTTACTAACTTTTTAAGATTGATACTTGGACATGTAATGTTCACCAGGAACAGTAACAAAATTTCCGAAAAGATAGACAATTCAAACTTTTGTACAATATGCTTTTATTAAATTCACGTATGATAAAATATCAGTTGTCTGTAAAGTCGGTTTACTGACGATAGTTGAACGTGACAACGTCATAAGAAAATGGAACGCCTCAGAGCGAGGTAACGCCGCATACGTCATCTTTTTTCGTTCGTGCAGCCGGCTCCATCGAATTATAAGACGTTGTCACGTCAAAAAATGCAATTAATTTGTCCTTTTGACATTACACACTTTCACACAAATATTACATAATTTACACCCCTGAAATCGCAAACGACAAGATGGCGAAACCTATTTGCATCTCTGCTATTGCACTCTGCATCATCATGAAACAGCTTTGCTGTGTTTCGGAGAGAAGGGCAAGACAGGCAGTGTAATTACTGGTATCGAGACTTAACATCTTATGTCTCAGGATAGGTAACACATAGATGAGTTGCCTGGTGTCGTTTCAGGTAAACTACTTTATGTTATAGTCTGCCCATCAGCCTCTCCAACTAATATAAAAAGGTCTTACTTAATGATAAACATGTTCTCAATTTCATATATCATACTTTTAATAATTATACAAGACAACGGGATAATGTATACGAACTTAAGGAGGACTTAAGCCTGTAAAATGTTTCAATACGTCCAGTACATACAGACATACATAGAGACAACTCATTCACCTTCAAGTTGGATAGAAAACGTTGCCAACGTTTCTATCCAACTAACATAAAAATATAGCCAGTAAACGGGAATGCCTTACCAATAAGGTATGGACTTCGTCATTCGGTAGCTGGCGACAGAACTGGGAGACTCAAGTAAGGTATCGTCTAGAAGATTAACAGATCCAGCGGGAGTCTTTTCGTCTTTGTCTTCACAATGCCCCTTTCCAAATATACTGAGGAGAAAACACAGCATTACACACAGCTGCAACAAGCTATGTAAAGTAAGCAAGCTTTTATATTGTGCATTCTAAGTGCTGGGTGTTTTGGAATATTTTGTTATCCTATATGGTTACTGATGCTGAAAGGACCAATATATATATATATATATATATATATATATATGTATGTATTTTTATATTCGGCCCAAAAATATTATGCGCGCATTAACTATGCAATATTGAAGTTATTTTACCACATAATCATGCATATATATATATATATATATATATATATATATATATATATATATGTATGTATTTTTATATTCGGCCCAAAAATATTATGCGCGCATTAACTATGCAATATTGAAGTTATTTTACCACATAATCATGCACATTATATACAATCAGTAGTAAATCAGTAAGAAAGACGTTTGCAATATAACTTTAGCTAGCTTCACTATGGTCAAATTAATTTGCCTATATAAACGTTTTTTATCCATTAAACGAGTGCACTTTTGTTCTCAATATAAGCTTGAGTAAAATATTAATAATGCAGTGAAAACACAATGCGTATGAAAAAATAACGTTCGAATACAGTTTTGTTATTCTAATTGGTATAAAATATTGGCCAAAGTTAAGAATAATATTCCCCTATGTTCGACCAATCATGATACTAGAAATGTCCAGCCTCTTCAAAGTAGCGCTAAAGTCCCTCTGGTGTCTATGGACGTTGGTTGGACTTACCACGACTGTTCGTTGGCCCCTTCTATAAAAAGCTATATTTCATAATGTAAATTAAGTCTATATACTGAATATTACATACATATACTATGTCTATAACTCTATACTAAATTTACTATAATTTTTTGCACCCGATTTTGTCATCTGGTGAGTTGGCATGACAGGTGTTATATGACGAATTACATTTGGACCAAACAGATGGTCGACGTACCTTTAAGGTTCTAGAATTGTCCACAAAAAGCTACTACAGGAAAACAATCTCTATACAGACCTACCATACGGACAGTTAAGACTGTCTTAGAATTGATAGCTATTATTAATTTACATGGCAATCCAATTTTCATCTACTCTTTTAGAACCTCTTAACAAACTTTTTAACAGTATAAGATGGCTTATAACTAACGCCCCAAATTGAAGCATCTCTCATCTCGGAGTATCAATGAATTTTAACCTTTGTTATACCAGTAGAGCTAATTTTTAAGAGTTATGTACCAACATTAATCCATCCATAGCCATCAGTGTTGATGGTACTAATTTTTCATGGTATTATGCCCTTAATCACATGACCCGCAGTTACTAGATACAATTAAATAAAAGAGAATATTTTTTTTATGTCCTTTAGTTTACTCTGTTTACCTTTTTTTACTTTTTCCTCGACAATCCTACGAGAAATGTACGTGAAACAAGCAATGGTGAAGCATAGCATTATAAAATATGCAGGTTAAATGATAAAAGCAAATGCTAGCGGCTAAATCATAATGATCGTATACTAGCAAACTTAAATAAGTAATATTAATAGTTAGGATAGAGATAGCAGAGTAGGAAGTCTTCTAAAGTCAGAATAACACAATCCATCAATTCAAACATTAAGAGACCCAAACAAAAGATTTCATGCATGAATTTCTCTTGCTTAAATAAGACAAGGACAGTAAGTAGTCATAAGCGGTCGTTTTACTGAAAGCATAAATCTAAAAATTTGTGAAACAAATGTACAGTATTAATGTGCAGGTAAAGAGTGGTTATATGTATTGCGCATTACCGTCGACAATCACTGAACAGAAAAAAAAATAAAGTAGAAGAAATTTGAAATTATGATTTATTTATATATATATATATATATATATATATATATATATATATATATATATATATATATATGCATTGTTTTTAAAAACGTCTACGCTCATTTGAGAACCTCCCCGAAAAGCCATAAGAGACTTATTAAAATATATATATATATATATATATATAAATATATATATTAGGTTCAGAAACTCAGGTTTCGATAAACATTAAGTTTTATTAATTTTTATTTTTCCTGTTCTATCTTCGACAGTTACTAGTCCTCGCCTTATCGCATTATGAAACAAATTTTAAAAAAACAATATTATTCTTACAATTCAATATTACTTGTATAACAAAATAGGCCAAGTTACAACTATGCTATCAATATCGTCACAGTCGTCAAATCAAAAATAATATTATAAAGGCGATATGTACAGGGATTGTTTATGTATATAATATAAAGGATTTCACTCTGGATCTTCCCCGTCCGACAAAAACAGAAACTAGCGTCGAATCATAGACAATAAAACTATGAAACATGTTACAAGCTCGTCGGTGAACTAACATACCTAATTAATTGAATGAATGACGGTGACGACTGAGGCCATTATGGGCGTATTCAATGTATGACATCATATCCTACTATCACTCCCGAAATCAAGCGAGTATATTTTGGTAATACAGGATATATAGATATCGAATCAAATCATCTTTATTTCGTAGGTAACAACTTGTACACTTGAAATATGACAAAAATAGAAGTCAGTAAAAAATGTAGTAAAAAACTCGTTTGGAATGCACATTCCCCTAAGAGAAACGAGTAAAAAACTTAGGGGTTGCTCTTTTGTCATCAAAATACACTGATACTACAAAGTGATAAATATAAAAGTACCATATATATTACTCACTACAATTAGATATATGTAATATAATAAACATAAATTAGTAGTTACATATTATAATAGATATCAACTATAGTATTCCTACGGATTCGAATATCATTGAAGGTATAATCGTACATATGAGTGTCTATGGAGTAAGGCAGAGAGTTGACGACAAGTTATGAGCTTACCATATAAATTTTTTTCAACATCATCATCAGACTCTATCCGTCCACTGCTGAACATAGGCCTCCCTCAATGAACGCCAAGATGGCCGATCCCTTGCCACTCGCATCCAATACGGACCGGCCACCGCACGGAGATCGTCATCCCACCTGGTCAATGGCCGACCAACACTTCGCCTACCTAACCGTGGCCTCCACTCTAGAACCATGAATTTTTTCCATAACATTCAAAAATAATAAGTAATAGTAGGGACAAAGTTAAAAATGTTATTTGAAATCATCAAAACATAATATTTATTTAATAACATAGGGTTTTAATTAACAGACGACTGATCCCCAGCCTCTGTTGAAATTTGTAACAAAAGATCCATCTGCAAGCGACTGTAACTTTATACGACAAAAGTTTATATCCAGTAATGCACATTAACCACATAAGACAGAGGTAATCAATACTAGCATGCAAGAATTACTGCTTCACATATACACTCTCTAAAAATAATACAATCGTTGAATATTCATATGTATTAAATGTATCTCCTACTACTCAAGAAGGAAGGAAAACACAAGGATTTGAGACAGATGGTAGGCACTAGAAAGTAAGTACAACCAAAGTAAGTAAAACATCAAAAAAAATATTTTTATTAACATTGATCCACTTCAAATATATCTTATACATATATATCAAACTGGCCCTAAGCATTATCAGTCAGCTTTAAAATTCATGAACCCTAAAGACACAGTGGCTATAGAGTATGAATCCAAATGTCACATATACAATTATATACTATATATAATTATAATAATTGTGCCTCAATATTCCTATACATCTAGGAAACTAAACTATAAAATTGACTCTTACTCAAACCTTAGTCTCCACTCCTCCACGTGACAGTCACCATGCGGGCGTAAAGCATGCTCATAAATATTTTACTTTTCTCTACAAACACCAAATGCCAAGCTTTGCCAATTGACCAATGTCACTCACCCCACGCCAAAATTGACCTTGTGAAAATTTCTTGGTAAGCTCGCGCTTCGAAACCTATGATCCGATCGTTGAAATGAAAAATACATACAGTTGTATTCCGACCTTCATGCATCGCAAAATATGAAAACCAGATGGGACACATATACAGACAACATGAGGGAAGGTGCTATATAATGAACATAAAATAGAAGATGCATTGGGTAATATTTATATAAATCCTTCAAAGATAATCCTCCGTAATGGTTCTTTTTTACTTTTAATACTGGCTAGTATTTTTATTTTTGATAGTGGCTGGTCAGTATTTTTACACGTTAAAACAACGTGCCCCTATGGCACTGACATCACGCGACATTAGACTGGCGAGGGTTAGGTAGGAAGCGACCAAAGCATAACCGACACCATGTCAAATATTTTTGTTATTCACTGTTGAGTAATTAAGTGTAGTAAATCATAAATATATTTAAATTACAGAGTGAATGTACAATATGATATTGTAAAAATATGATTTACAACTTTAGGTGAAATTTACAAATCTATAAGCATCATGGTTTACCATACATATTTGTATGTAAATAAACATTACAAACAGAACAAAAGTCTAAACGCGCATAACAATGTTTCAAACATTTAAATAAAATTTCAAAAAAAGTTATTAAAATATAATTTAAACGTTTGCTCTCCTTTGCTTGATATAGGATCAAAATTACATTTAAATAATATATGTTTCAACATATTTAATAAAAACATGGAAATATTTTGTTTTTTATTATGTTGCAATATTTTCTTAGATTATTATGAATGCATAAATAAACATTAACAACGTAAAACAACTTGTGTTTTTATAATATTTTGAAATCCAAAACCAATTGAATTATAACTAAAACATTCAAGTTAAACATTTTGTTCCAATATCTTCGTGTTAATGAATGTAATTGTATGTTAATTATGGTTTGGGTCATGAGCTAAACGTGAATATTTCAACATTCAAACATATTATAAACCAACATAGTACGTCTAACTGTGTAAGTCTATGACAAAAAAAAAACATAGTACACTTACTTAGATCCTAGGGAGCGACATTTTCGGTGTGTCGGTATAAACTTGGCCTGGCTGTAGCTTTGGAGACGAAGTGATCCAGATCCGAGACGGTGGGTCGGTGAGAGGGAGGAGGGGGTAGATACACCGAGTATGGCCACCTCCTTGACTGACTCCTTGGAACCGGCACAACTACCCACCGGTGAGGGAGGTTCCAATTTCAACGACAACCTGCGGACATAGAAACCAATATTAAGTCATACCAAACAATACAATAACATATTATCTCCATAATATATAAAATTTTCATGTCACAATGTTAGTTACCGTACTCCTCCGAAACGGCTTTACCGATTTTTACCAAATTTTATATGCGTATTCAGTAGGTCTGAGAATCGGCTACTATCTATTTTTCATACCCCTAAGTGATAAGGGTGGTCAACCCCTCAAATTTTAAAAGTTAACGCGGGCGAAGCTGCGGGCAACAGCTAGTTATACTATAAAATCATTGCTCAATATAAATACAATAACCTATACTAATGGTAATTATGGTCCGTCAGATTTGTTGTCATAACATTAAAGGAAATCAATAGTTATAAAAAAAACTAAATATCACGCTTTAATAGCAAACTGAAATAAAAATATTAAAATAATTTCAATACAGGAATTAAATGGATTAACAAAAAGAATATTACTTACTTGTTGTAAAAAGCGTTAGGTGCTATTCATTAATAAAAGTCATTGTTAAAAATATTTCATCGGTATCTATTTCTAAAAATGAAGTTTGTATAAAAACTTAGTACGAACTACAAAGCACCACGCGCTTTTTTACAATAAGTAGGTTTTTTTTTGGTAATCCATTTAACTCTTGTATTGAAATTGTTTCAAATTTTTTGTTCGGTTTGCTATTAAAGCATGTTTTTAGTTTTTTTTTTCAACTAGGTATATTTTTTTTTACTTTCGACTTGATTTGATTTACACTACTCAACTTATGGCAATCTCTTTAGAATGAGTGAGAGACTAAAAACCATACAAGTGATGTACTGGATGTGCTATCCTGATTATCTTGATCAAGATATTGGAACAAACTTATTAAATTATTCATCATCACATTTATGTCATCGGTCCATGAAAAGTGTGTGAACTTTCAATTTAATCTGACGTCTTAAAGTGGATCAAATTCAAAATCAAGTCCAAAGGAATCGGTTAAATACATACATACAGGTGTGACTAATAAAAGTGTGTTAATTAAAAATGGATGAATAAGGCCAACAAGAGCCACCTAATAGGTATTATTGACAACGAGGATAGAACAATCTTTACTAATATAATAAAGCTTAGGTGTTGACGACCTCTGTGGCTCAGTGGTCAGCGCGTTGGCGCTCAAGCCGGAGGTTGCGGGTTCGAATCCCGCCAATATAATACAGAAAATATTTTTGTTCCCAAAAATATTTTCTGTGTTCCTCGGTCATGGATGTGTATTATATAATAAAAATCTTAAATATAATACGTATAGTATAAAAGTATCAAATATATTTCCGTTGTCTGGTACCCGTAACACTAGTTCTTCGAGAACTTACTCATACATACATAATAATAATAATAGATATTATTATTATTATTATTATTAGGTGTTTGTTTGAGCGCGCTTATCCCCGGAACTGCTAGTTGGATTTGAACAATATTTTTTTAATTTGTTAGCCCATTATTATAGAAGGTATATTATATAAGTCTATTGGAATGACGAACACGAACGAACAACAAACATGGAATGTTAGGGTGAGTGAAATTTCGGGGGACAGCCAGTAGTAGTAATACTATAAATAATACTATTCTGTTTTGTTTATTCTGGGTTGCCCTTAACCTCTTTTACTCGCATGGAATTAGACCAGAATATGTATTATATCGGTAAATTTTCATCGAGGTTTTTAACGAACTATTTAAATATTGTCGGATTTACCGTCGTAGAGATGCACTTTGTACTGTAGTAAGTGGGCCTTACCAATCCTATTTATTTCTGCCATAAAATAGTGCAATTATTGGCACATAACATCTTTTTTTTTTTCTTTAACGCCGGGAAATGCTCCGAGGCATCCCGCGGGGGAGTGGGTCTCCCCACGCGGGTATGTGGGACTCGCTGCGCCCGACAGCTGGTAAATGGACGCAGCTCTACCTACTAAAACCCGGCGAGTGCCACCAATGCCGCCTTTGGTTAGGTGCCCCGGATCTAGAAAATAAACAGGGCACCTCGACGGCCAGTCAGTCCCGCAAGGGACCGACGCCTCCTCCACAGAGGGGTTGTCCCGCACCACAGAACAACCCCTCCCAACGTCGGGATAGTACAATGGGGTAAGGTTCTCATCCCCACCCCTTGCCCTCTGCTCTTCTGTCCCTCTTCTTATAAGAGGGGTACAAAGAGCCCCCTCGGCCCAATTAGCTTCGCCCAAGGTGCACCGCTCACCCTAGGTTACTGAGCCCCACCGCCACGAGAAGGTCTGAACCATGCTGAGGGCACATAACATCATGTCTCAACACTGTCAACATTCTTTTATAGCATAGGAGGGCAAACGAGCATTCGGAGCCTTTTGGCGACTATCGACGCCCATAAACATCCGCATATGCAAATGCATTGCCCTTCTTTTCCCTATTTTCCCGATAAGGGGAATAGGGAAAAGACTCGCAAACCAGAGAGAGTAGAGAAAACTCACAAACCGCACGAAACGCGACAGCATAGCTGTCACTTGACGCCAGTGTTATGTGAGCGAAGGGTACCACCCCTGTCGTGCCGGCCCAATAGGGCTGCAAAGCAACATGCTACCTCTTACTAGCACATAGCCAACACATTATCTTGGCTTGACTTAAAGACGCGAGTAAACTCATCATCATCATTCATCATTTAACTAAATGGCCAACGTTCATCTGACATCTGCCCATCTTTCCCAACATAAAAGACAGAAAGAGAGAGTAAAGTGAACTCTATAAAGCACTACACATTCCACAGTTGGTCTGCTCGAAATCATTCTACGTCTCGATGCGAATTCATGTCGTCATTGTTAATCTAATCAAACGTATGTGGGTTTACGATGTGTACTGACGTCAGAGATTAAAGCAATCAACAACAAAACAAGTGCACGTGTTTCAAAATGGCTTCTCATAATTTTCATCAGCCTACAAAAATGGATAATCGATAATAATAATATGATACTTTGGGCCAACGCATAGGGGAAATATGGTCCAATACTCCTCTCCTTCCTTATTTGGAGAAAAAGATCCGTGCTTAGCAGTGATCATATAAAGCTTGCTTGTGCATATGAACCGTTTACGATTGTAAATCAGAATCGAGAGTGGATCGGTTATATGTCATAGGGGAGAACCACGCCTCGGCAAAACCACAAAATAGATATACAGTGGTGGACATGTAATTAGAAACACTTATTAACTAACCTTATTTATAAGTTTAAACAATATTTTAAACGTAATGTGTCAGGGATACATCGTTATTTATTAAGTCAAAATACCTATACTTGTACCTACCTAGTTTATAAAACAATACTTTTTAATTACTGATATATGCAGATTAAAAAAAAACTAATACTAGTAAAAAATATTACATACTGGCTGCCTGGACAACTAATTAGAAACAATACTATAATAAAAATAATATGCTTTTAATAATTGTATCCATTTCCCGCTATTTCTAAACAGTTCCAGTATTTTTTTTCATATTTATTGTTGAAAATGTGTAAAAATAAGAGAAGTGATGTTTCAACTAGGAAAATAATAGTAAATTTGCATTTTAATAAACACTGGAGCTACAGAAAGATCGCAAATCAATTTGAATGTTCAGTAAAGAAAGTGTTTAACGCTATGTATGGCCTATTATAAACAACATGGCACGTCGGACAAGGTACGCGAAGATATGGCTATAGTTCATTTGACAAAGTTGGATCCCTTTAAAGTCTCAAAACTGACTCGAAAATAAATTTTTGCTGAAGATGATCGACGAAATGTATCCGCAATATTAGTCCGTAGGCGATTAGTTGAAGAAAATTGTTTGGTAGGCTGGCTCGAAAAGTACCACTTCTTACAAGGCAACATAGAGAAAAACGTTTAGCTTTTGCTACAAACTACTGTAATTGGACAGACCGCGAATGGAGAAAAGTTTTATTTTCCGATGAAACTAAAATAAATTTGGTAAATTCAGACAGGAAACGTTATGTGCGACGTCCAATTAAAGAGGCATTAAATAAAAAGTACACCATAAAGACAGTAATATGCATAGCGGTGGTAATATTAAAGTATGGGTATGTTTTTCGGTATGCGGAGTTGGTCCGGCGAGAAAATTTTAAGGGATATTAGATCAATTTCAATATAAAAATATTCAAGACGAAACAATGATTCCATATGCTGACAACAATTTACCAATTACCTGGACATTTCAGCACGACAATGACCCAAAACATACCGCAAAAAGTGTAAAAGAATTTCTCAGAGACCAATTGATAACAATGTTAGAGTGGCCAGCTAATAGTCCAGATTTAAATCCAATCGAAAATTAGTGGTACATAGTGAAGAAATCATTGGCTGATAAACCTATCACCAATATCCATAAACTTCACTACGCATTTGTAGAAACTTGGCAAAATATTACTGTGGAAACTTGTGAAAAATTAATACAATACCACGTCGTTGTAGAGCTGTAATTGACAGCCGAGGTTTCCCAAACAAATATTAGTTAAATTAATGTGTTACTTTATATCATTTATCGTTAGTTTTAATGTTTTTTTAAATGTTTGTGCATATTTTTATCAGTAACATCTTTCTGTTTCTAATTTGTTGTCCACCGTTGTATACTGTCATGGTATAAGTTGATTTATAAATATATGAAATATTTACATAAACCATTGTTTAATATCTTTAAAACTGATATGATATTACTGCAAGGAGTGCATTCTATATAGTTAAGTAGTACGAAGCCCTTTATAGTCCCAAAAACATTAATTATCAAGTACAATTTCACTCAGCTTTAACGTCATACTTAGTGTTTCTAATTATATGTCCACCACTGTTATAATATGTCTATTTTGATAGAAGGCAATCTACATACCGTTTACGGACACGATATCGCAGAACATCAGGAAGTGCGAGGCGCGATTGAGACACGCGTCTATGAATATTTTTGTGCAAAAATGGAGGGAAAAAAGATTTGTTTGATTTGATGTTTAAATTCAATCTATAACAATATGTATGTACTATGTATACATACATAAGAATGAGTATTTATTATACTTTGAAATATAATATCGAAATGGTCGCTTGAAGATATTTGTAACCGACTTCAAAAAGGAGGAGGTTCTCAATTCGTCGATTTTTTTTAATGTATATTCCCCGATTACTGGAAGATGGCTAAACCAATTTGAAAAATTCCTTATTTGTTTTAAAGGATAAGGAAACCAGTATCTGATGATGGCATCCCAGATAAATCGAGGGGAACTTTCGAAAATCGTTGGGGGTGAATAGTGCGTTTGGTATTTTTTTATGAAGTGTTTTGAAGCAAAACAATTTAATGAAGGTCTAGAGTCGATCTGATGATAGAGCCGATATACAGTCGAGGGAACTCCAACTTTTTTTTTTATATTTTTTTTGTGTTTGGGCTTGATTAATTTGTAATGATGAGAACTTTACACCTCGATGGATTGTGACTGTCATTAGGCGTCTGATGATGAAGGCGAAGGACAGTTAAGGGAACTCCTCATCAGTTTACAATTATAGCTACCTTGTGTTTGGACTAAATTAATTTAAATTGATGTGAACTTTGCACCCATATGGGTTATAAATACAATTACAGGTCTGATGATGAAGACCATAGACAGTCGAGGGAATTCCTCGACGATTTACAGCTTTTCTTGGTCTTACTTCAAACGGTTAAATATACCAAAATGTTCAATTCGTACAAAAAATAGTAGTAGAGTGCACGCACGATAAGTCTGCACGCGGCGAATAGAGGAACTAAAATGACAATTGCCATATTGCTCTTGACAGGTGATACTAGTGGTTAACGTCTATATAAAAATTAAGGTATTATCATGCCAAAAGTATTAAAAAGTGCCGATGAAGAGATAGTGCTAAAGGTAAAAAGGCTAGTGAACAAGAAAGCGATCATGGTGGCCCTGCAATTTCATTCAATCAGGTGCGATCTCGCGTCGCCTACTTAACAGGTTAGTCTCGTAGTGTTGCCACAACAAAACTTTGAAAAAAACTAAAATAATGAAAACTAGTCTGTCTATACTTTTTTTGGAAAACGCTCGTCATAATTTGCATATTAGAAATATTATGACTATGTGCTGCCAAATCAAACGTAAATTATGTAATGATATTTTACGGATTGTTTTGTTATTTTCAGGCATTTCAGGCAGGCAGACGAACTGTTTCTACGATTATTGTGAATGAAGGATCTAAGGCAGCACAAGCTTCAACGAAGCCAGGAAAGAAAAGTGCATGCTATTATTATTATTAATATATATATTACATACTTATGCCATTTTTAACAAGAATAATAAATGTATTTAATAAAAAGTAGTAAATTAAATGCTTTTATTTCAATACTCAATGAGGATGTATCATTGATATCGAATCAGTTCAGTACAACTGATTTGATATAAATTTATTTATTTATTGGTTTAACAGCAACTGATAACACAGATATTATAGTATAGAGAAGATTGTATAAGAGAATATTATTATAAGCGAATATGTGATAAGAGAATATTGTAGTATTATATTATATTATATATTATAGGTATTAATAGGATGTATACAGATTGTGACATTTATACTAAGTATATTATAAAATAAGGTTATTCTTTCAAAAAAGACTGCAAAACTACCATTTAAAACAGTTTCTGTAAAAACTAAGCTGGTAACATTTTTTAAACTGGCATCAGCGCCATACCTATGTGCAAAGTTAAGGTGCGCACTCTAGTCGATGATGTGTCATTTTATTACTTGTCGTTGTCAAATGAACAAAAAACAACTCGAAACCAAATCAAAATCAAAATATTTTTTTCAATTCAAAATAGTACCAATACAGTATCTTTTTGAACGTCAATAGAATCAACACCGGTTCCAAGGCTAGCCCACTGAGAAGAACCGGCGAAATAGGCTCAGTGGAACTAATCTTTTCAAATAATATGTATTCTATAACAACTTTAACATCTTATCCTGAAATGCCTGAGAGGAACGCCTTATTCCCAGGGTGTGGTATCTTCCATGAAATCTTTAACTGTATGGGATGCTTTTGAAGCGTATCATAGTGTTGTTCTATACCTATATACATGTAACGGAATTATTAAATAAATAGCCGCAAATCTGCCGTGATTGCTTTCAAATATATGTATACTCATTTTTACACAATTCCCCCTTTCTTCGTTCGCTTCATTAAAAAGGCCCTCACTAACATAAGCTACGCTTTTAATAGTTCTACCCATATTTCATACAAATGAATTCAGTTATCGAATTTTGAAATCACTGAAAATTATGAAAAAAAAAATTTAACCGACTTCAAAAATAAAAAAAATAAAAAGTAATAAAAACTTCTAATCAACTTGGTTCTTCTACTAATGTACAATCTTTGCTTTTACCACGTCACTATTGTTACTTTCGTTATGTTCATAGGCAAACATGAACATCAGTCCGGATACGTCTGTAAATCTAAGTTATGCAGCGAAGCAGCAGGCAAAACCTAATTGTAAATTAAATACAGCTTTATATGTACTCGTTCTTATAAACCGTTCAAGGCATCCGTAAAACAGCCTTAAATAGAAATACAAATATAATTCACCTATTGATATACATGTACTCACTTGTATTGGTCGTCTTCAACGAACTTTTGCAGTTCTTCAATATACCGCACACTGTTCAGGTATTTGGCGACGTGCGGCAGAGGAATAATATCGTACTCCGAGGTCTGGTACCGTTCTATGGCCTTCAACACCACCGCCATCTTACTGGCCCGGTGAGGGGAGGTGTTGGCTGGGTGCGCCATATCGATGTACACGAGATCAGTCAGGAATATACCTGGAAATAATAAATGTATTAACTATATACATACATATGTTTGCTTATTTTTTTTACAAGCAGCAGCTCTTATTATGATGAACGGGAATCACGTTATAATACCATAAATTGTAAAATATTAAAAACATTATTTACGTTTCTTCTACTATAGCTAGCCAGTATCAGTGGCCTAGATTTGAAACCTATAGAAGACTCAGTTTAACGTTCAATACGTTCATTTTTACGTACTATGCTGAATATCACATTTTTTTCTTTTCTTTAACGCCGGGAAATGCTCTGAGGCATCACGCGGGGGAGTTGTTCTCCCCACGCGGGAATGTAGGACTCGCTGCGCCCGAAAGCTGGTAAGTGGACGCAGCTCTACCCACTAAAACCCGGCGAGTGCCACCAATGCCGCCTTTGGTGAGATGCCCCGGATCTAGTGGGCAAACAGGGCAGCTCGACGACTAGTCAGCCCCCAAGGGACCGACGCTACCTCCACAAAGGGGTTGTCATGCACCATAGATCAACCCCTCCCAACGTCGGGACAGTACAATGGGGTAAGGTTCCCGTCCTCACCCCTTGCCCTCTGCTCTCTTGTCCCCTCTTCTTATAAGAGGGGTACAAAGAGCCCCTCGGCTCAATTCGCTTCGACCAAGGTGCTGGCCTCACCCTAGGCTACTGAGCCCCACCGCCACGACCAGGCCTGAACCATGGTGGGGTATATAAACGAACATGACCATGACCAGGCACTTACATCTATATTCGTTATTTTCAACGGGATACAAATACTGTTGTAGTTTACTTTAGTACTTTGCTCTTAGAGCAATTCGCGGGTTCAGAACAGTGTCCACATCTGCTGCCCTCGCACTCGCCATGTTCACCCCCTTGGACCTCAAGGTCAAGGAGGTGCACCATATCGAAGCCACCCGCCTCTCAGGCGTTTCCCCACATCTCCCGACAGACATTACGCTTGAACAACATACACCGCCACACCTTCTCTTACATCCAGCACACAGACATACACCTAGCACACACACGCTCTGCAACCAAGACGAGATTCAGAGCTTCCAGTCAGATACTCACCCTCATACCATCCACACCTTTACAGATGGAAGCAAGCTTGAGGACGGTTCTGTGGGGGCAGCCTTCGTCTGTTACGGCGAAGGGCGTAGCCCGGTCAGCAAAAAGTTCAAACTACATGACAGCTGTTCTGTATTTCAAGCTGAACTTCTAGCCATTCTTAAGGCCTGCGAGTTGGCCTTCTCTCATCAACAGACACGCACAGTAGTATACTCAGATTCGCTAGCTGCCATTCTCGCCACTCAGAATCGCAGCAATACACACCCCTTGGTCGCTTAAATACACAGCATCATACATAAAATTTCCGGGACCGTTGAGATCGCGTGGGTCAAAAGCCACACGGGTATTGTTGGCAACGAAGCTGCGGACACAGCCGCAAAAAGGGCGGCTAAATTGCACAAGGCCCCGGACTATGCACAATACCCCATTTCATACATAAAACACTTGACACGAACTCAAAACGCTTCAACCTGGCAATCTAGTTATGAGAGCGAGCCACAAGGACAATACACAAAACGACACTTACCCACACTCACACACATAAAAAAGTTACGCGCACTCACTGACACCACATTCACATTGACTCAAGCATTGACTGGACACTCATACACTAAACACTATCTACACAGATTCAAAATTGTCGAGGACGATGCCTGTCCTTGTGTCAAAGCCTCCAAGTGAGCCCGTTCAGAGTGGGGTCTCTTTTGAAACACAAGCAAGCTGTAGTTTCTTTCGCTAAGCTCGCCGACTCCATCCTGAGCAGGCTAAAACATTTCAATGGACTGACATAAGTGTACATAATCTCCCGGAATCGACATTTATACTCTGTTTCTTTTATCACGACATTATTTTAATATAATTACACTATGTAAATAACTTTACATTATCCTTTATTACACAATTGTATAAAAAAAGGAAAAAAAAGAAAGGAAAAAAAAAACAAGAAAAACAAAAAACAAAGATAAAAAAAAAACAAAAAACAAAGATAAAAAAAAAACAGAAAACTAAAGACAAGACACAAAAAAAAAGAACTAGTTCTATTTTATTGTATCTTTCTATTTTAATTGTAATTTTATATTTATTTAATACACATTGTACATAGTATTACTTATACTTTATACTGACTCAAAATTTTTAGTTGTTAATTAATAGCACTTAAAAAAAAAATATGATAGAAAAAAAAATGCTTTAAAGTAGTTATTGTATCTCTCTCTCTATTGTATTGTTTTTAACACATTTTGTATGTAACTTCATTGCCTTCATATATTACATATATATATCATATACATACATAAAAAACATATTTTCATTCTCTCTCATTGTCATCATCCTTCATCTCGCATTAATTCCTCAGTAAGCCTGGCTCAGTGGTACAATGTATCAAATCACATTACCCGCTGGACTCGCCTACCATACATTAGCACTCATTTTAATTCCACCGTCTCCTAAAAAAAAAAAACCTACCTATAAGGAAAAAAAAAAAAAATGCGAGGGCTGCGTGTACTCTGAATGTAACAAACACATTACTCTAACTAATAACATCATTAGACACTACTAAATATTTCTAATTGTCGCAAAATCATAATCAAAACATATCCCTAGCTTAAATACACAACCAACACAGAAATAGCAGTTACATAAGAGTACACGCAGCAGTAGCACCCGAATCAACTCATTTGGAAAAAAAAAAAAAAAAAAAAAACTGTGTTCAGTGCACCTAGGACCAATCAACCGTCAAATTTTTGTAATATAAAAATCCTTACGATCAACATTGATATACATATAGCAATCTATATGTATATCAATGTTGATCGTAAGGATTTTTATAATTTATGCAATATTATTTACAATTTATGCTATCAACATTTCACAGTTTACTCGGAACTGCGGTACAGAGCTCGCAAGTCACAAGTTGCATGGTCTGTCAATGAACTACGTATTTACGTAGTGTACCGAGGTGAGTCATGTGAGATAAGTGGTCCCTTTTTATAAATATCGGCTATAGTGTAAACAATAACGGTCAGCAGCTTATCGCATCCGTCGATTCTTTCGATGAGCCGCCCCCTTCCGTGATGTTAGATTGTTTATCTATTTTATATTCATATATGTATAATATACAATAAAGAGGTAATGTTTTGTAAATTTGGATGTTTTAAATTGGGGGGTAGTCTTCGAAAGTATTCATCTGATTTAAACAAACTGTATCTCATGCTACAACGTGTCAGATTCAACGAAAAAAGAGGGACAACACGAGTCTAAGTAGGTACGTCTTAAATTTGAGATTCGTTTGAGCATTTGGGGGATAAGCTATGAAAATAATAGTCATTGGTCTGGGTATGACTATTAAACAGTTCAAAAAAAATGGTATTAGTTATTGCAAAAAAGCATGGTGCTTGTACCTACTAAATTTTTATACTAACTTCACTTTTAGAAATAGATACAGATGAAATATTTTTAACAATGAATATCGAGCACCTCACGCATACATAATTCGCTTTGCATAAAGATGACATTATGACTACTAGACTACTAGGTAATCTAGAAAAATCCATGAACGTAAATAAATAAATATTTGCAAATAAGGCCTTCATTAAAAACTTAAAAAAACGATTACACCATACCTAGAAATGGTATACACGGCAATGGGATAGATCTCATGTATTCGCGGAGGGCCGTCCAATTGTCCTTCTCGCCAAACAACTCTGCCAGCTTGTCAAACTGTTGTTTGTCCTTCTTAGACAGGCACGCCCATGTCTTCGTCAATCTATTGGATAGAACATGTACACACCGTTAAATTAAAATCAACAAAGCGTATTAAATGATATATTAAGTCGATATATATACCTTATAAATGCACAATTTTATAAAATATTTTTGAAATATTCGTTTTTTTTCAAAGTTATGACTTATGAGCCTTTGAAAATATGCATTAGTTGAAATTAACTACTACTAATAAAACATGTATGGTCGCAATAGTAAAATACTACAAATATTATGTAGATTCAATGAATTCAAAATTATGTTACTTTGGGGCCGTAGACTGCCATTCGAGTCAGCTGTATTCTCCATGATCGGGCATTTAAAAAGTTAAACAAAAACGTTCAAAACTGGCATAAAAATTGAAATAAGTACCTAATGTAACTCAAAAGTCACAAAAAATAATAATTACACAATTATTAGGATATTTTAATTAGGAATAGTGTTTATACGGCTTATTTT
This sequence comes from Helleia helle, assembly GCA_963853865.1. NCBI lineage: Eukaryota > Metazoa > Arthropoda > Insecta > Lepidoptera > Lycaenidae > Helleia > Helleia helle. The sequence continues at coordinate 19,109,255 of OY971420.1, forward strand.
ATTAAACATAATATGACATCAGTATCGTTTACTGATTAGGCTTTTAAATTTTTTGGACGAGTCAAATATAAGGTTATATAATTAATACCTAAAATTGGATTTATGTAGTCTAAACTGCAACTTATAACTTTTTGTATACCTTTGGTATATTTATGACGTCAGTGATTTTCTCGTGAAGTTTAGAGTTGTCCAATGTAAGTCGTGTCAAGACCAGTGTTAAATTAGATTAGAAAAAACAAGTGCTAATTTACGCTTTTAAGTTTAATTAGTGTGTCAATTTTAAACTAGATGGCGCTAGTGGCCAAAATGTACGCAGTTAGATCGCACTAGCGTTGTGTTTGTGTTAATTAGTATAAGCCCGAGCCAAATATCAATAAATGTTGGAAAAATACAGTGCCGTTGGTGTTTCATTATATATACGTATACGCAAGTGAACAACCAGATTTTAGACTATTTCGATCTAACTCGTTGGACAGTAGAAGTGAAATAGCATTTATTTTTAAATCTCACTATTTATCATAATTTATCATATAACTTATTTTAAAAGCAGCAAACTAGAAGAACTGGATCACGTTTTAGAACTATATTTTGTAGAATCCTATACGACAAATTGAACAATTCACTGTCCTTAGCACAAATACTAGGAGCAATAATAAACGATAGTTATTATTAATTAACATGCGGGCTCATGCATTCGGTATTGAATATCAAACATTTTCAATGTCTCATACATTATCTTATTTTTCATAGTAACTACTATAAAACTGAATATTCGATATAATAGACGATAAATAATGTGGAAAAATAATAAAAGTAACCGTACAAAAATGGCTATTCCCTAAATCAACATGTTTGAAACTTTATTATATCTTGCGTAAATTCCCGTAGGTACATATAAAGTTTTGCTTCTCGACAAATTAAAGATACTAGGTACTATTCAGATGATTACCAAAGTTAACGAAACTAGAGATTCTCGTTCAGTCTCGTAAACAGCAACCGTAGTACAGCCGTAATATCGAGCTCTGGATTTTTTTAAATAATATGATAATTATCACCTTTTAAATAGTTTTATTTGTGAAAAGAAAAACATGTTAATTTGTAATCTACATAGTCAAGTACTTACCTGTATATACTGACACTATGCAGAGCCGATACGACTGCAAACAGTGAATGCAGGTTGTTCAGATCATATAACTTTTTTGCCACTTTAATGAAATGTGCCAACGTTTCCGCTCGCGACTTCGGTGATTGTCCATTTAATATTTCTTGCACAGTCCAAAAGCTTACCTAAAGAAACCATGGTTTTTAGTTTTTACTCTAATATGATACATCCAAAAAGACCGTTATAATTTTAGTATACTATGTATCATCATCATTATTCATATCATTATTAACTTCAATAAACGCCAAGACGACCCCCCCCCCTCCACTCGTTACTAAGACCAGCCAGTGGTCACTTTACGGAAATCGTCGTCCATCCAGTTGGTGCTCGTCTTACCTATTTAAATCGTCGTCCATCCAGTTGGTGCTCGTCTTACCTATTTAAATCGTCGTCCATCCAGTTGGTGCTCGTCTTACCTATTTAAATCGTCGTCCATCCAGTTGGTGCTCGTCTTACCTATTTAAATCGTCGTCCATCCAGTTGGTGCTCGTCTTACCTATTTAAATCGTCGTCCATCCAGTTGGTGCTCGTCTTACCTATTTAAATCGTCGTCCATCCAGTTGGTGCTCGTCTTACCTATTTAAATCGTCGTCCATCCAGTTGGTGCTCGTCTTACCTATTTAAATAGTGTCATTTTATCGTATCAGATAGCATGTCCCCATTTGTACAAAACCCTCTTTGCCAAGGTAACCGACGTCCCTCCATTCACATCCTACTAGCACACATTCTTCCCACTTTATAATGTTCTCCGCATATCTAATATTTTAATTACTTGTACTCACTCTATTAAATCTCTTTGTAAACGCCACCACGTTGGGTGCAACCGTCACTTTGTTTTGCTTATTCCATCCGCATGTGGTCAACTCTTCTGGCCGTATCGCCTTGAAGCACGGCAAGTCTAGAAGGGACAGCTGATTCGCTATATCCTCCGGTGAGATTCGTAAAGCCGAGCAGACGACGTCGTCCCATGACTGGTTGATAGACGCAGCGGCGGGCAGGCTGTTGGTTTTGTACTGATACAACGGATCCAGTTGCCTATTGGCGGTCCCATCTCCGAGACTGGAAACATATGTTCAAATGTAGCAAACGTCTACAACACAACTGATACGAACGACAGCAATTTCTCGCTTTTTACTATATATAAAATAATAGTTGTTAAATTTAAGCATTCATAAAAAATGTACAATTATAATTTATAAACACTATTGATAAGAATTTTTGTTGGCAGGAAATAAATGTTTTTACTATTTATTTTTATTTAATTCACAGTATAACATTCTAGCACTAAAGTACTAAATAAGGGTAATAATACCTTGTGATCTGTACTTATGAATTAATATTAAACTTAGAAACCATTTTTAATAAAACTCGTAGCCTACCTCTGCATTTTTATATACTTATGTTAGCCACACTTAAAGTAATTAACATTTGTTTTAATTCATTACATTTAAATTTTATACATATACGTTTACTTGCTTTTCGACCTAATTTATTTTTGTAACAATGGAATCGTAACTATGGTAACTATAAGTATGATATCATTATTAAAATATGTATATGTGCTTACCTATATGTACCCTTAATAAATAAAATAGTAACTTACATAGAGACGTGTAAGTTACTATTTTTAAGTTCAATAAATTTATTATTGCATTAAGAAGTGTAACTAAGTATTTGTAACCCGTCTTAGGCTTTGTACCTACGAAAATGTGAGATTAGAGCTTATACTAACACTTCCCATACAAGGCGAGCCGTTAATAATCGTTTACAAGGATAACATCAAACTGAATAGTTTTATAAAGTTTTGTTCTTCCAATTGGCATTACGTAACGGCGGTTACGGAATTATTTTAGATCATTATATTGTCTGTCTGTTACCTTAAGGGTATCTTCCATTAACAAAGTATCATGAAAGTTCTGAAGCAGTAAGATTCCCAGCATGAGTGAAGTAATAATACCGAAAATAGATAATTTATTTAATACTAGCTGTTTCCCGCAGCTTCGTCCGCCTTAACTTAGATTTACAGCCGTATACGGATTGATGATGACTATTTTTATAGCTTAAGTTACTCGTTAAAACATCAGCTATCTGTCAGTAAAAATCCCTTCAAAATCGGACCAGCCGTTTCAGATACAGACAGACGGAGAGACACACAAAAATTGTCTGTCTGTTTTTTGGTTTAAAAGGCTATTTTGATATACATACCGTGTATACATCCTTCTGCATTCAATAAAAAGCGGTTATTTAAATAATACAAACAGACAGTCCAATTTTGTTTATCTGTATAGATATAGCATAAAAAAAAAACTTTTTATAAGGGACCTACAGCACACAAATCCCAACGTCCGGACAGTACAATGGAGTGAGGTTCCCGTCCTCGCCCCCTGCTCATTTGTCCCCAAATCTTATAAGAGGGGTACAAAGAGCCCCCTCGGGACAATTCGCTTCGCCCAAGGTGCGGGGCTCACCCTAGGCTACTGAGCCCCACCACCACGACAAGGCCTGAACTGAAAATGAGTTTCCTGAAATTGTTTATGTTCCGTAACGACGCTGACCACTTACCCAGGTAACTCATTTAGCCGTTTGCCTATACAAAAAACGCTAAAAGCCTATAAAATCCAATAGACAAATTAGCAACAATAGAGCTTGCATTTTATCATAATATGTTATTACACCACAGATTAGATATTTACTAGTACACAGCGCATTAAAATATCTGCCATGCTAATCTTCAGATGTAGCCTAGCCTATAATATATTTCAATATTTCCTAACTACCTACCCACTTGTTTTGCTTCTAAATTATATTGGAGTGCATCCAAAATACATTGGCAAACTTTGTAATTCAGAAAATATATAGGTACATAGGTACAACATGAAATTATTCAATATATTATGGACTTTGAAAGTCATGTTTATATTGTAGAATAAATAAATGTATATGAAAATTAACCTTAAGGTTAATACATATATATTGACGTTGAGTACATTGCAGCTGGGTGTGACACTGCAATGATGGCTCAACAACATCGCATATTGAATCTACATAGTTTAATACACAATGTTGTTTACATTACATTTACATTCACTGATATTTAAAGGACGATAGACGCAGAACAGTGCATTGCTTTTAAACCCCTTTTTATTTTATTGATCAAGAGAATCATCATCATAGTCATCATCATTATATGCTTATTATATATAATAATATTATATATAAATTATATATATATATATATATATATATATATATATATATATATATATATATAATATTATATTATATATAAAATAAATAACTAATAAAATTAATGGTGGGCCTGAAAACCAGTGTTAGGGCTATTATAGTCCTAACTTAAACTGAGGTCGCACCTTTTTGTGAGGCTCGCTGCGAACATAATTTTATGTACATAATGTTTTTACCTCGCTAAATAATTTTAATAGGCCAAGTTATGTACATCTGTTGCATTTTTTATAATTTTTTGTTTACATTCTTTTTATTTTATATGTACTTGTGTTTTTTTTGTATAATATTCAATTCATGCAGTGTGTTCTCACAAATAAAGTTGTTTATTATTATTATTTATTATTATTATTCTTATTAAATGTTCATTAAGGGAGAACATAGGTTCAGCAGTGGACGGATAGAGGCTGATGATGGTGACAGCAAAGAATACGTCACCATACTCCGACACCGGTGTCGTATTTGCTGCTGTAGGTACCTAACTACCTTGACTGACACCAACTCCAAAAGTAACAATAATGACGTGGTAAACGTAAAAATTGTGCATTAGTAGAAGTACAACATGATTATTAGTTGTAGACACAAAAATTAAAGAAACGCGATTATTTTATTACTTTTTAGTTATTTTATTTTTTGAAGTCGGTTATAATTTTTGTTTATTTTTTTTTATTTCTTAATTTTTAGTAATTCATTAAAGAAAGACATACAGAGATAGATATTTTGGCATATTAAACCGCATGAAGTTAGCCCAACAAAAGCTGTAAATCGTCAAGGACTTAATTAATTTATACTGATGAGAACTTTGCACCCTTATGGGTGATACGTGCTATTACAGATCTGATGATGGAGGAGGAGACAGTCGAGGAGTTCCCTCGACTGTCTTCCAGCTCCAGCATCAGATCGACTCTAGACCTTCATTAAATTGTAGTGCTTTAAAATGCTTATTTAAGAAAATATTAAACGCACTAGTCATTCCTACGAATTTCGAAAGTTTCCGTCGATTTCTCTGGGATCCTATCATCAGATCCTGGTTTCCTTTCATGGGACCATTTGGCAAGGCAACCCTTTCAAACAAAAAAAGAATTTTGAAAATCGATCCACAATTGACGGAGAAATCGGTGTACATACATTAAAAAACAAATACCGGCCGAGTTGAGAACCTCCTTCTTTTTGTTGAAGTCGGTTAAAAATTAAGACAATCCTTCAATCGAAAAAATCGAAGAGATATTCGCTAAACAAACAGAAAAAATGGACCTTATCCTTCAACAAATGAGCTCACTTATTAGTCTCATAACAACCTTAGTCTCAAAATTATCAAAATGACTTCTCTCAGAATAGCCGCCTAGAACCCGGACGGACTATCACCAAACAAAGATGAAGTTGAACTTCTATTGAAGACACATAACATTGACATACTATTGGTATCCGAAACACATTTTACAGCAAATAGTGTTAATATAAAAAACTTTGAAATCTATGCCACAAATCACCCAGATGGAACTGCACATGCAGGTGCGGCAATAATAGTGAGATAAAATATAAAACACAGTGTGCAGCCCAAGTTTAAGAAATCTCACATACAAGCAGTCACTATCGCGATTGAAGATCGAAACGGAGCATTCTTCGTTTCCGCTGTTTATTGCCCTCCTAAACACAAAATAGCAGTGGAGCAATATGACGAGCTATTCAACACTCTCGGCCCACGTTTTATAGTTGGGGGAGATTGGAACGCTAAGATCATCCACTGGGGTTTCAGATTAACACGAGAGGTAGAGAACTTAAGAAAAGTTTGGATAAGAATAAACTTGTTACAATCTCCACAGCAGAGCCAACCAACTGGCCTAGCGATCCAAACTGGTTGCCAGATGTCATAGATTTCTTTATTATGAAGGGTTTATCAAGACTCTTCCATAATTACAAATATGCCTGGAAGTGAACTCTAACCATGTACCGATAATACTGACAATTGGCACCACAGTAGTTAATATTACAAGAACTGCGAAGTTATATAACAAACATACAGACTGGGCCTCTTTTCGAAAGCTGGTATACCAACGGCTCGACCTACAGATAGCACTCAAACACAATCAGACATCGATAAAGCCACCAAAATAATAATCACCACCATTCAAGAATGTTGTTGGCAGAGCACTCCGGCTGTAACCAAGCGCTCACCGCAATGCAAAGTTTATTCGGAAAGCATATGTTTTAAAATACAAGACAAAAGAAGACTGAGACGTGTGTGGCACACCAGCAGACATCCAAGCAACAAATCAGCATTGAACAGAGCTTCTAAAAGAACTGAAGACTTTAATAACAGAAGCCAATGATACAGCCCTGCAAACACATCTTGAAGGCCTTACAGCAACAAAAACAATGAATTACTCACTATGGAAAGCATGCAAAAATTTTGATAGACAATTGTACCGCAAACCACCGCTACGATCTCAGGATGGACAGTGGGCCAGAACCGGGCAAAGCAAGGCGGAGATGTTCGCAAAACATCTGAGTCTAGTCTTTGAGCCGAACAACTCTATAGCTACTACAGATGAATCTGATATTGACTTGGTCCTCAACCAAGACTTTCAACAAGACGCCCTTAAAACAAGTGACGCCTAGTGAGGTCGCTAGGAAAATTAAATAAATGGTTAATAACAAGGCACCAGGATTTCACCTCACCAACAAAAAGTACTCGCAGAACTGCCACGCAAGGCAATAGTATACCTGACCATGCTCTTCAATGCTATTCTTAGGGTAGAATACTTTCCCGATCTATGGAAAGTTTCCCAGGTAATAATGATCCACAAACCTGAAAAACCTCCACACGAAATTACCTCATATAGTCAATTATGTCTAAAGTCTTTGAGAAGTGTCTACTCCATAGGCTTAAGAGTGCTCTATGTGAAATGTCAATTATTCCCGATCACCAATTTGGTTTTCGGAGAGAACACTCTACCATAGAACAGGTTCATAGAGTATGCAGGACAATTAGAAAGTCATTTGAGATGAAAGAAAGAATACTGTGCAGCAGCATTTCTTGACATACGGCAAGCCTTTGACAGAGTATGGCACAAAGGACTATTGTATAAAATAAAATCAATACTACCCCACACATTCTATGGCATCCTAAGGTCCTACATTTCTAACAGAATATTTCAAGTTAGAGAAAACGACTCCACATCACAATTTTATTAAATAACTGCAGGGGTACCCCTATTACATCCCTATTCACATCTGACCTACCGCAAACCCCGAATGTTACAACAGCCACATTCGCCGACGATGCTGCTCTCCTAGCCTCAAATAAATGCCCAGTTGAAGCATCTCGGATGCTTCAGAGCGGTCTTGATGAAATCGAGAAATGGTTAGGTAAATAGAGAATAGCTGCTAGTGTGACCAAATAAGTACACGCCACATTCACACTTCGCAAGGAAAACTGTGTACCTGTAACCTTAAACGGCATTCAACTCCCGCATCAGAACACAGTGAAGTACCTGGGCATACACCTGGATCGGAGGCTCACCTGGCAGAAACATATTAAAACAAAGAGAGATGAGATCAACCTTAAGTTCTAAAGTCTTTACTGGCTGATGGGTAGAAATTCCAAACTAGCCATAGACAACAAAATTCTTGTCTACAAAACCATCATAAAGCCAATTTGGACATACGGCATCCAAATATGGAGCACTGCCAGTGCCTCCAATCAAATGATAATACAAAGGGTGCAGAACAATATACTGAGACAGATAATGAATGCACCATGGTTCCTCAAAACAAATGAGCTCCATGCGATCATTAACATGCCAACAGTCAAGGAGGAAATTGCCTCACATAGTGAGAGCAAAAAAAACGCACAAGCAAGGCTACAGAAACACCCAAACCAACTTGCAGGACAATTAACGGAGCCAGAAACTATTCGTCAGCTGAAAAAAAGACAAGACATCTTTGACCGGGATAGTCAGCCTAAAGGGCTATACTCCACTGGGAGTAGTGCCCTACTCAAAAACCACCATAATCACATCTGCTTATAGCTGACAGGGCTGATCGCAAGATTAAATTGGAAAAAAAAATAACAATAATGTCACAACTTTGAAGTACAATTGCATAGTGTGGAAGATAAAATTCTTAGAATATCTTTATCTGTTTTTATATGGAGGTCATTTGATACTAAGAAAATAACACAACCTACATGTTCAACAGAGATTAAAAATTTAATTACTAAGCAAATATACCCAACTTACCACTCACTACAGATTGTCAACTTTATGCATATGACACACAGTTCAGTTTTCAACTGATATGCAATTGAATACAATAATAAATTTATAAAGTAACTCGATATATACTCACGCATAATTGTAGTAACATGCGCAGTCATCCTTAGTAAAACTTTTTTTACTGTTTGTCACAGCAATGGGGGATTTTTTACTTATCTGTTTATAAGATCCCTTTTCCTCAAGAGGCCAATTTTCTTCATCTTCTTGCTAAAAATGTATGTAATTATAAACTTGATATACTTATGTTAACTTCTTAAAACACCCCAGAATACATAAGTAGATAAATATCATTTGCTTGGCAGTGAAGTATGAGGTTAAATAACATTAATAATTTACTCATAAACAAGAATACATATTGATATTCTATGTTTAAACACTACATATTTATTATTAAATTACATAGATGATTTGAATAATGGAATATTTGGATTGCCAACAGTTTCTATGGCATTAAATTGATTGTATCAAATATAAATAAATAATTGATCTGAATTAAGAAGATAAAGATTGTAACATTTTTCATACTTTGCATTGGTATATTAATTACATATTAAAACTGATACATTTGGTTACATACCTCAACAATACTGAGAACAGCTAGGCTATCGCTTAATATATCCCGCGGCATTTTTATCTTAAGTAATTATGGCACATGCTTTTTAACACAAGTTATTTACATACACACCGCATCCACCCTCACTGTGTGTATATTCATTTTCAAAGAAGAATAACGAACACACTGCAAAATAAAAATTATTAAATAGTGATATCACAATAATAAGTAGATCAATAATGTACATATAACTAGGATTATTAATAGCCACAGTACGAATATTTGTGAAACACATGTCAATAACACTTGTAAATTATAATTAAATTCTTTTTGTCACTCAATAACTGAAAATAACATTAAAAAAATATACACATACCTATACGGCGGGTATTCTCGCCGTAGATAGGTAGTTATTTGTAACAAATCAAATTAGCAATCCATCTGATACAAATAAAAGCCTCTTTCAAAAAAACAACAATGATATATCTAGACTTAAATTAATAATATTCACTTACAAAAATTTCGACGACATTTCATCTATATTGATAAAAATTAATGCACTTTTGGATCGCCGTCGGGAAAAATTAGCATTAAACATTATGGTCGAAAATTACATAGACACAACATAGGGCTGCACAACTTAAATCATCAATAATATCATAGACTATAAATATTTCTTACGGTAGGGATGTCCGCAATGTTGACTTTTAACAAAATCGATATTGTTAGCTTCTGTCCATCCACTACTGAAATAATTAAGTTTCACCAACTGTGTGCTTTTTTTTAATCGCCTGTAAATCCTCATGTATAGAACCAGGATCTTCGGGTAGATCCTGAACCAATGTGGGACTCGCACCTAAGAGTGCTCCAGACTCACATCGTCTGCGTAGGAGACCGAGAAACGTCCTCCTCGATCCTCCAGATCCTATCACGTTTGCCAATAATCGTTTTCCTCTCCAACCTAGGGCATCCCGCCTTAATACACAGTACACACACAACAGTACACTCATTACACGCACTCAACACCGCCTCCGCCGTAGGTGGCGACGACCTCGTTTCCGACCGTTGGTCCCGTGATCGACAGGAAGGAAATTAGAAGCCCCGCGTTCACATCGATGCCCCGTCTCTTAGATGACGGGACGGGGGCCCCATAAGGGCCTCCAAACACACTAAAACTTAGAAAGGTTTGAGCCTCGTTGCCTCACCTATTAGACAGATGAAGTTAGAACAGACCTCAGTCTACTAGCTTAGATCATTTCAAAAAAAAAAAAAAAAAAAAAAAAAAAAAAAAAAAAAAAAAACCTAAGAGTGCCCGCCCTAACTAAAACCACTGCGAGTGCCTTCAGCCGCTTTTTGAGGGTCCCGGATATGCAGGCAACAGACAGGACCACCTCAGCGACATGTTGACCCCGGCGAATGCCAGACTACTCCTCGTAGGACTGTACGGTGACGTCCCCACGACGTCGTGCCATACAAACCTAGGTTCCCATCCTGAGCCCGACACGAACACAATACGCGTTACTGGAGGCGCCTTAAGTAGCACCTCCTACGCACGCACGTTCGTCGCCCGCAGGAGCTCTCTCACCCACTCGTCGGTCTCCTTCTGGGATATTACTTGCTTTGCAGAAGGAGACCATAGCCATCCAGGACTCGTCGCCACCAAATATCGCGGTTATGACGCTCGGCAGAGACAAGTCCCTTCCAATTACTGATTTCAGACTGCAACTCATCTCAGCCCATCTCGGGCACACCTCGAGAGTGCGTGCCGAGTCCACCGCCGCGCCACAATCGTGATGACACACTATCAACGGCTCCCTGTGGGCCGTCCGGAATAGGTACTCACCAAAGCAACCATGCCCGGTGAGCACCTGAGTCAGACGGAAGCTGAGAGATTTGCGCTTAAGGAGCATCTACCGCTTGAGGACCGGACGCAGCGCAAATGTTAGGCTTTTTCCATTATACAGCTGCTGCACCAGTTCCTCCTCCCACCTCGGCATTAACGCCTCTTGCCCTAGTCGGCGAACCCGCAGTCCAGCGTATGGCTCTCACCGAGACACCTCCTATCCGAGACATAGGAGTGCGTCTCGGAAAGGACCTTCGCCGCAACCATTTGTGTGCCTTTCTTAACAAGCCAAAACTATATTGACCTATCGTATTTTGTTCTAAGAACAGAGCGAGAGCGAATAGATTAAGCCAAAAAAATGTTAATTCCTGTTATCAAGGAATTAACATACTGACTATTAAAAAAGCATCACGTCAAACAATTATTGTCAATTACTAACATCGAACAATAACATGATTTGAGTTAAAACAAAACATATTACAATATTATACTTATTTGGCAAATTGTAAATTTGTTACTTTTTGTATTTACGGTTTTATTAGACTTCAATTTTTACCAAGACTACCAAATTGTTAGTGGTCTATTCATTTTGTAAATAAATAGTTGGTTTGCTATAATAATATTAGTTTAAGTATAATATAACCCTAAATATACTGTTAGAAGACTATTTAAATATTATATTCTTTAACTTTATCTGAATTGCCTTTCAAATATCATGTAAAATAGCTCTCTACAAAAACAATTGTTTAATAAGCTAAATCAATACCATGAAAAAAAGGCGCAGATAAAACGAAATCACAATAAATTAGCAAATCAAATTAGGGCAATTTAAAAATAAAATAAAAATGCTTATATTGAATCTGTTTGGAATAAACTTCCTTTGTTCTTGCAATCAAAGTGATTGCTCTTTATACAAAATATTTATATTTGTACAAATTATATATAATAGGGTATTTAAATTAAGTAAAATAAAATAAATGAAGAATAAAAAAAGTCTACTTTTAGTTAGATAATAACATTAACTTTTTTTATTGTCCTATGAAGTATTGTACTTGAACAACTTGTAAACTGTTATGGCGTTTGTGTTCTGATACACAACGCATATACGTGTTTTTACCATATATTTTAAACGAAATATCAAAAATAATTTAGTACTGGTCTAAACATAAAAAATAGTATAGAAACAAATTTCTCAAAGAGATTTAAAAGAATTTGTGAGAACAATTGAATTTTTAGGTTATGTTTCCATCTTTTATATGCAACTCAAATACGATTCAGTAAAAACGGACTATCGATAGTGAATTTCTCGAAGACAACATCTTTTTATGTGATGCCTGAATGAATTTCTCACGGTTTTTGGATATTCAGTCATGGTGGGAAGTGCCCAGTATCGCTTACTTTTGTTCCCTATTCAGGACTGCATTCAATCTTTTAGATTTTGACATCGAAGTGAGTGATTGAAGAAATTAACTTGAAAAAATTATAGTTAACATCTGAACAATCAAATTGTAACTACTCTTATTTACTTATAGGAACTAGAAGAAGCACTCTTGACAGATGGCACAGAGGAATGTGGTAATTCTCTCTTGACTGAATTAATAGTTCGCCTGTTAAACGGCTGTCTGGGCAACAATGATATCTCTGCATTTAATTATCAGGTACAAACTTATAAGTTGTTTATTAATAATACTGTGATACCAATGTTAACATTGTTATCATATTACAGATGTATTTGAGGCGACTCTTTCGTAGAAAATGTCAAGAAACAGGAAGATACAACCCTTTCAATACTGACATTGACTTCCAATTCTTACCTCTTCGGACTAAAGTTGAAATTTTGTATGCACTTTGTGACTTTCGACTTGATGCAGAAGATGTTTTTGATTTATTCAAAAACCTTGAGGCTGAAAGTTTGAGAGTAGAACCGTTAGGGTAAGTACAATTTGAAGTGTTTGTTAATCATTTTCATAGCTTTTCAGACTTGCAGTGTTGATGTTATAGTTACTACTAACCAAATATTTTAGTTATTAAGATATTGTGTTCTTTTATACAAGAAAGATTTTATGAAACAAATGGATTAGCATTGTTTGAATGCTAGATGCAAATTTGCTGGATAGAATTTTCAGTGTTCAGATATTTTGCTTTTTGTGATGCACAAAAGGAGCAAAACTTTAAGTTATAAAGAGTAGAAACTAAGCATTCAAATTTTTGTTATTGTGTAACAGTAGGTACTAAATCTGACACTTAGGATGGACTCTGTAGCCAAGCGGTGAACGGCCTAAACGCCCATACTTCAAATTGCATTATTACTAGCTTTAACTTAATTTTATTTGTATGTTTGAGTAATGTCTTGATGGTAATAAGTTCCACTTAGTTTGTTTCGCCGGTTCTTCTCAGTGGGCTTGCCATAAAACCGATTCAATTGACGTTCAAAAAGATACTGTATTGGTACAATTTTGAAAAAAAAATTGATTTTGGATACATAGAGAAGATTGCATCATCACTAAATTTTCTGAGTGGTGTAAATCTTAGAAACCCAACTAACTTTATTATACATTGCTCTTTTGATATTAGGTTTGATATAAGGCCATTTAATAAAGAATTTTGTTTTTTATTTATTATTTATTTTCAGATGGGATGACAATGACTCTGCTTATTGGTACTTTTATGGCACAAGATTATATAGAGAGGATATAATAAAGAAACCGAGGGCGAAAAACAAAAAGAGGAAAAGAGAGAGCAGAAAACGGGGCTGGTTCTACGGGGATGACTGGTTGGATGATGATGAGACTGAACGGGTGTGGCAAGTGGTGTGCTTTACGGAAGAGGATTGGACACACTTGACCGAGAAGTTTAGTAAAGCAACAAGTAAAGTTGAAAAAGAACTGTACCGGTCTTTGTCACAGAACTTTCTGCCAGAAATACCTAGACTTTTTCAGGAGAAGGAAAGATTGCAGCGAAAAAGGTTATTTTCACTTTATTTATATCACTGTGCAGAATATATTTTATTTATATTAACAGATTTAAAGGTATAATAAAATTTAGACGATCCAAAGTATTATCTTAAATGTCTATGCATGTGCGACTTCTATTATGCATGTTATTATTATTAATATACTTAATTTGTGCTTTGATATAAAAATAATTATTACTCTTTATATGAATTTTGCTTCTACAATAAACAACATCTGATAGGCCTATTTTCAGCAGTGGTTAATAACTGAATGATGTTAATGAGATATGCTCAAGATTGTTCAATTGTAGGGGATAGTTGCCAGATGTTAAATTTATTGATTAGATACCTTACATGGCTTATGTAACTAGTCCATTAATCAATATATGTATAACATACTGTTTTTTGTTTACATGCATTTATTGTTACTAATTACCTAAGTGAAGGGTGTGCAATTTTTTTTGCAAATATAAATTACATACATTACATATTTTGACAATATTCAAAGCATTGCAACTGTTTACAATTTATTAGTTGACATAAGCTGCAGCAGATAGGTATATAAACAAAATTGTTAATGTAAATTTGCATCAACCCTATTATCACTTTTAATTTGCTCACTGATGAAGAAAATTATTGGGGGAAATTTGCAAGGCTGATAAGATCAAAACACTTGAGATGGTGTGTAAAGTGTAGCAGCACATTACACTGTGGCTGATGTCAAGGTGGAGACTCATGCCCAACAATGGGATTTATTAGGCCTTAGGGTATCTTATAGATATGCTATGTCTTTTTCTCACTCAGCAAGCAAGGCTCATCAAAAAGTTGTTAAAATGTTTAACTGGAAATATTTCTTATAATTATTAGGCAATATTCTTTAAAAATTGTGCAAGCTTGCAAATTGTGATTTTTTACTGTAGATAATTTTATGTTTAGAATAATATCAATTAGATGCGAACATAGAATATAGGCGAGATGTAAAATAATATGCTGCCAATTATAGAATATTTTAAATACAATAAGACCATGTTAAATCCATGTTCGTGCGAGTGGCGAGGGATCACTCGTCTTGGCGTTCATTGAGGGACTATGTTCGGCTGTGACGGATAGGGGCTGATGATGATGATGAAGGCTATATTTAAAAAATAAAGTTCCTACTACTTGAATCCTAAGCATAATCCATCTATTAAATTCTATGGATGCATTCCATTGAATTTTATGTAGATTTTTGTAGATGAGTTAATATCAGGGTTGCCTATATTCAACAGTTACTATAGTAAAATTTTGATTATATGGCCTTAATTTTCTAGAACACATGTTTTTGAACTTATTGAGCTGTGCTGAATTTTTTTCTCTAATTGTAGTATTTAATTACATTTTTAATTAAGTTATAACTTGGTCCGCCTTATTACAAAAAACTTATCTAGTACCGGGATTAAACCAAGACTGAAAAGTCCAGGTTTGTTACGGTATTAACGTTAGTCCATGGACTAAAATTCATTCTTTTTACAAATCGAGGACCAACCGGGGTCTAGGTAGTACCAAAGATCGTCCCTGGTTTAATTGTATCCACAAATTATTGAGCAACATATCATTCATTTTGTTCGTTCAATATTTGATTAGTTCGGTACACTGTTCCTTTTTATGCTAAGCTCGCTAATTTATAATTAAATATAATGTGGAAAATACATCAATATTTTGATAATAAAATTTATTGTGTTATATAAAATATCTGAAATCTTTACTACTTTGTACTTTGAGGTAGTGTGATTTAAATTCTTGTTTATTACACACAAATATTGTAATATTTCGCTGTTAAGTTGTTTATATAGCTAGCGTATAAGGGAATGAAATACAAAGCGCGCGTAGTTCTAATGTCATCGAAATGTTTATTGTTTAATGTTTAGTTATTGCAATGTAAGTCGAGTTACCACTTACCAATAGTTACAATACAGCCATTATTGTTCTTTGATTCTAAATAGACGGTATGTTGTTCATAAGAATAGTATAATATTTTTTGTTGTGAATTTGTGTGCCACGAACATTACTTATGTTGTAAAATGTATCAACAAAAGAAAAAAGGGATGATAATTGGACTTCTCAAGAAAAGGTTAGTGTTTATTTAATCCAAACATCCATGAAAAATATCAGAGTTAATTAAAATTATTACATATGATATAAAATAGGTATGTATATCAATGACAAAATACAATACAACAAAATTACAGAAATAGAATGTTAAATTATATAAGGATGTCAGAATAATTATTTTAAATGTTAGTCCAATTCAATAATTTTGTCTATATCGAGTTCATTTAATTACCTTTCAATACAATTAATACGAAAAAACGCAAATTCAACGCATAAGACATCTGATAATTTAAAGTTTTGAGGTTAGTACCGAAGTTAAACTAGGGGTCACGGTGGTCTAACTTTAGTACCATAGATAGTCCTGGTACTAGCGTTAAACTAGTTTTTGTAATAACATTTATATTAGACCATGGTTTAAAGCTGGTATTAAACTCGGTACTATATTTAGTCTTCGTTTTGGAATAAGGCGGGGATGTTTAAATGGTATTACTAGTTTAGTTATTGCTATGCAAAATGACAATTCTATGCAATGTGGTTTTTTTTATACCACCATTATTTTACTTTTAAAGGATACTAAAGTAATAAAATCATGGTCATAGATTTATCTGTCACATGTTACTCGCAAAAAAATTAAACAACATGAATAAGAGATATAGACAAAATGATATACAAAGTTTCACAAATAAGCATGCGAAAGTACTTTTTGGTTGTTATATACTTTATATAAATCTTTGTATTAGTGAAATTAAATATAATAACAACACAGGCATAGAATTTCACAATAATGCACAAAATTGACACTATTAAATGATGTTCCCTTAATAGATAAATTTGTTGAAAAAAGGCAAATTTACAAAAACTATATCTTATCTTTTAATTCAAGCATTATCTGGATTATTTAGGTTGCTAGAGCTTGCACCACGTCGAACTTCAAGTAGAGTGCTACAGAAAATAAAACAGAAGGAGGAGGAAGAAGTAAAGAACAGCGTTTATGATTCAAAAGACGAAGACAGCAAGGAAAGTCCATCAGTAGCACGCGAGAAGAGAGCCAGGCGGCGGGATTTACTAAGGTACTTTCTAAATAAATTATTATGTAAACCCCCTCTTTCTCTCTACCTCTTTCTCTCTCTCTCTCCCTCTCTCCCTCTCTCTCTCCCTCCCTATCTCTCACTTCCTCTCTCTCTCCTCCTCTCCCTCTCTCTCCTCCTCTCCCTCTCCCTCTCTCTCTCTCTCCCTCTCTCTCACTCTATCCCTCTCCCCTCTTTATCTCTCCTTTATCCACTCGAATCTTGCGACTGCTACACCACACCACTTTATTCAATCATTACACAACAAGTTGTCAATTTATAAAAAACGTCGCAACTTAATCGAATGGAATAAAAACGTGTTGGCATAACATTCAGCCCGATTTATTGTAACTAACGAGAATCCCACTGTCTTCGCTTATTTATTGTTTATACCACAAGTCAATTTGTTTCCCCTATCTTCATGGGTACAATTCTTCTGAATGTGCTAAGAAAGATAAGTCTGGGCCAATTTTGATAAAAATGTTTGTTTGATTTTGAGTTGTTTAGATTTATTATTACACTCGGGTTATAAAAACACCTGAAATTTTAAATATGAAATATTAACGCAGGGAAATGCTTTTTACGCATGTAGCGAGAATCTCGGGTAGATCCTGACCCTATGTTGTACTCGCACCTGGGAGTGCCCTGGGAGGGCAACAGGATCAACCTCGTAAGGGGAGACTGTCCGACCGCTACTGAGCAGACCCCGCGTGCCAGTAATACTGGCACGCGTTATGCCTTACTGGGCCAAGTATATAGAATATAGAATCCTTGATTCTGACACGAGCACAGGGGCGTTACTGAAGACGCATTAAGTAGCGCCTCCTACGTATACCCGGCAAGCGCTTGTCGGCGGCTTGATCTCTCGCCCGCTTGTTGGCCTCCTGGGACATTACTGCCTCGCAGATGGAGGCCAGCGCCGTCCAGGACTCGTCGCCACGGAGCATCGCGATACCGTACTGTATCCCCGAATCACCCTTACCGTGATGACCCGCTGCGCAGAACGCAGCTGGGCCTTATTCCTCGTGGTAAGGTGACCCGCCCAGATGGGTGCACCGTACGTTGCCATACTTCGGCAGACTCCGGATTATAGGAGCCTGCAGGCGGCGCTGGATCCTCCGAGGTTCAGAAGTCAGCCTAGCGCACTTGTCGCCTTCAGGTATGAGGGCCCCCGCCTAGTCCCGCAGAAGGCTTCCCTGCTGCGGGACTAGGCTAGGCTTCGGTCTTCTCAGGTCTGATCGGAAGCCCTAACGAGGTCCAAAACGACCTCGGCCAGCCGACGCGCCACCCATCTACGGACCCACACCGGTTCTCGCAGGCTATCCTCCTATCAGTGAGTACGCCTCCAACGGCTTCTTTGGATACGGGAGCACTCAGAAGAAATTCAGTGCCTCCCTTATCACACTGTGAAGGCCGTTGAAGGCGTTCGCGATGTCCAAAGATACCGCGACCACCACCTCCCCTCTGTGTTTCACCTCACTCGTCACCGCTCGAAGGCATTTGAGGGCGTCGACGGTCGACCGGCGTGCCCGAAACCCAAATTGAGACTTGAGAGTCCCGGGCCCTCCTCCAGGTGCTGAATGTGCCGGAAGGCCACTATTATTTTCAGGGCCTTCCAGTAACCAGACGACTGATTTATACTTGTATATATTTCTAAATACATACATATTATAGATAAATTACACCCAGACACAGAACAAATGATCATGCTCATCACACAAACATTTGTCCATGGTGGGGATCGAACCCACGACCTTCTGGTTTAGCAGTCAGGGTCACTAACCACTAGACCAACAGGCAGTCATGGTCACGAGAGGACTTTTCTCCTCCCAGTCCTCCCGTGACCATGGTTGCTGTAAAGTATCCGAAACGTCGGGCTTGTAAAAATCTTAATAAACCGCGATAAAATCCGTAAAAATTGTTTTTTTATTATAATGAGTGAAATTCTCGTAAACATCAGAAAACATTGTTTTTTTAAATAATAATAATAATCTTTCATTCCATAATCAGTATACAATATAATATAGCAGTGGCAGGAGTCTCCTTTCAAGTAAAGGAATACCTGTATTAGGAGGCTCGGCTCTTCTATAAACATATTACATTAATATGGTATACATGAGTAGACATGAATCTCAAGCATATTAGTTTAGAAATTAGTAATTAAGTACTGTGTATTTGTGTGTGTGTATGTGTGTATGTGCTTCTGAGCTTCTGTTTACATCTACAGTAATTAGTAGGTGAGAGGATATCCTCTATATATTAGTAGGAATTGTCTACTGGCGTTTTTTGTCTTGGCTGAGGGTACAAAAGGTAATTTTCTTCTCCTGTCGATAGGTTCTGGTCGGTACGGTAGTGATTTGTGTAGCCTGAAGATATCATTTAATATTGTTTCAAGTTCTTTTTCAAGTTTTCAAGTTCAATCAAGTTTGCGAACAGTAGGTAAGCAGATTAGAGCATAGGTAAAGCTCATCAGTAGGAAATTGGTATAGTTTGAAGTACATCCATGAAGTGGATCGATACTTTAAGTATCGATCTCTGGGCCCTCTCTAATTCCAAAAAAATAGTCTTACTTGAGCCTCCCCATACTGGTATGCAGTACGTCATCATCATCAACCTCTATCCGTCCACTGCTGAACAAAGGCCTTTACTGACTGTGCTAGTGAGATATAGATTTTTGCGTTAACACGGTTATTTTCATTACTAAAATTATTTCGTCATCATCATCAACCTCTATCCGTCCACTGCTGAACAAAGGCCTTTACTGACTGTGCTAGTGAGATATAGATTTTTGCGTTAACACGGTTATTTTCATTACTAAAATTATTTCGTCATCATCATCAACCTCTATCCGTCCACTGCTGAACAAAGGCCTTTACTGACTGTGCTAGTGAGATATAGATTTTTGCGTTAACACGGTTATTTTCATTACTAAAATTATTTCGTCATCATCATCAACCTCTATCCGTCCACTGCTGAACAAAGGCCTTTACTGACTGTGCTAGTGAGATATAGATTTTTGCGTTAACACGGTTATTTTCATTACTAAAATTATTTCGTCATCATCATCAACCTCTATCCGTCCACTGCTGAACAAAGGCCTTTACTGACTGTGCTAGTGAGATATAGATTTTTGCGTTAACACGGTTATTTTCATTACTAAAATTATTTCGTCTTCATCATCAACCTCTATCCGTCCACTGCTGAACAAAGGCCTTTACTGACTGTGCTAGTGAGATATAGATTTTGCTTTAACACGGTTATTTTCATTACTAAAATTATTTCGTTATCATCATCAACCTCTATCCGTCCACTGCTGAACAAAGACCTTTACTGACTGTGCTAGTGAGATATAGATTTTGCTTTAACACGGTTATTTTCATTACTAAAATTATTTCGTCATCATCATCAACCTCTATCCGTCCACTGCTGAACATAGGCCTTCCTTAATGAACGCCAAGACGGCCGATCTCTTGCCACTCGCATCCAACACGGACCGGCCACCGCACGGAGATCGTCTTCCCACCGTCTTTTTTTTTCTTTTACACCGGGAAATGCTCTGAGTCATACCGCTGGGGGGGGAGGCGACTCCCCAAGTAGGTATGTGGGACTCGCTGTGCCCGAAGGATGATAAAGTGGACGCAGCTCTACTCACTAAAACCCAGTCAGTGCCACCAATGCCGCCTTTGGTTATTGAGCAAGCACCTCTACAGTCCCTTGAGGGACGGACTTGCCGGGGGGATGCACTTGACGGGACAAAAGAGCATGGGGGGGCCATGCTCTTTTGTCCCCTCTTCTTATAAGAGGGGTACAAAGAGCAGCTCCAGGTTCAATTTGCTTCGCCCAAGGTGCTGGGTTCACCTTAAGCTACTGAGCCCCACCGCCAAGACAAAGCTTGAACCTTGGTAGGGAGCCGTTGGGAACACCTGGTTAATGGCCGACGAATACTTCGTCTACCTAAACTCTTGAACCTTATTGGCCCATCCGTTATCCAACATAGCACGCTCCATAACACGTTGAGCTACGGCAAACTTACGGACCAGTCGTAAAATTAGGGGCCACGTTTCAATCCCGTAGGCCATCATGGAGAGAACGCATTGGACTTTCATCTTCTCTCTCTGCGGTAGTCTCGTGAACAACTCTCATTGTCCTCAGCAGCATTAAATTAAATTTAGATTCCATGATTAACACAAACCACATAGAACAACTTCAATATCAGACAGTAGTATGGAACTAAAAAGCTAACAAAACGAACATAAGTTATAAATCATAATAATATATCCTAAAAAACCGATCAAAAAAATAAAACACTAAAAAGTAATAAAATAACTGTGTTTCTTTAGTTTTTGTGCTTACAACTTATACTCAACTTAATCTTCTACTAATGTACAAACTTTATGTTTACCACGTCATTATTGTTACTTTTGGAGTCGGTGTCAGTCAAGGTAGGTAGGGTACAGCAACAAATACGACACCGACTCCAAAAGTAACTATAACGATGTGGTAAACGCAAAGTTTGTACATTCAAACAATGCCATAAATGACGATTGAAAAATCGTCGAACAATTATTCGTCTGATAAACAGACATATAAGTTTATTCGTTAGATAGTTATCGGACCATTTTTTTGACGATTGAAAAATCAGCCCTAATTATTATTTTGATAAACTATATTCTTCCTCAAGATACACTTTATTTCCTTGTCTTATCGAAATCTCACCAGTGTCACCACCATTTTCATAGGGAAGGTTATAAAAATAATGATGACGTAAACGTTTTTGAATAAGCATAGGATGACGTCTGCCGGGTTCAGCTAGTACTAAGATAATAAATATGAATTGTTAGTTTGTACGCGCTAATCGACGTAAATCCTATTTACGATTTGAAAAAAATATTTATGATTTTGAAAACCGAACAGTTAAGGAAGGTTAGGACTTCTTACGCATTCTAGGGGAAAGTTCTTTTTAATTTTTCTTTTGGTGAAACCAAGGGGATCAGTTAGTATTTGATATGATATTTGTCTATTTCCAGAACAAAATCCTCATCATCCGATTCGTCAGACGGTTCGCACAGCGAACAAGAAGAAATGCCTCAGAAGCCGTCGAAGTCCACAAAGACGAGTGAGAAGCGGTCTAAGAACTCGTCGTCCACGAACAAGGGTGAGCCACCGCCGGAGCCGGTCGTGAGAACGGGACGGAAGACGAACAACTCTCTCGCATCGGCCACGGGCCAAATCGTTATACCGGACACCGTTGAACCAGTTAATAGCACGCGGAAGAAACTGAAAACATCACAAATGTAAGTAGTGATACATTTTTTTATAAAATATAATAATATCTATGGACGCTTTTACACCACGTCAATCTGGTCCCGTGGTAAGTTCTCGATGAAATTGTGTTACGGGTACCAGACAACGGAAATATATTTCATACTTTTATACTATACATACATTTAAGAATTTTATGATATAAGACACATATTTAATACAGATCCATGACCCAGGAACACAAAAAACTTTTTTGTTCCCGGCCGGGATTCGAACCTGCGGCTTGAGCGCCAACGCGCTAACCATTGAGCCACAGAGGTCGTCTCGTCATTATATTATATATCCGATGTTTAATTACCTTCTATAGGTACTGCCGGACTGTGATTCGCTTTTCTGGAAATAGGAATAGACTATTAAGAACTGCCACTATGCTAAAGCCCGGGTACGGGGTACACAACATAACTATTTAAAAATGTATTTATTGCTTTTCGAAGTATTCTCCGCGAAATTTGACACATTTTTCCATACGATGGAACCAATCATTGAAGCAACCATTCCATTCGGAAGTTGGAGTCTCCAAAATGGCCGTTTTGTAGGCGTCCACAGCTTCTTCAGGCGATGAAAATTTCTGACCACGCAATTTATTCTTTATTTTAGGGAAAGTATAGAAATCATTAGGGCTTAGGTCGGGGCTGTACGGCGGATGGTCTAATAATTCTATGTTTTCTTGCTCTAAAAACTCTTTTGTTCTGTGCGCGGTGTGAGAACTCGCATTGTCGTGATGGAGGATGATGCGGCGGTTGCAGTTCTCTTTACGGAGTTCAGAAACGACCTGTGGCAAACAAATGCTAGCATACCATTCTGCATTAACCGTTCTTTGTCCCTCAAGAGGAATTGTCACAATATGGCCGGTTTTGGAGAGAAACGTGGCCACCATTTTTTTTGCAACACTCCGTGAACGAACAATTTTTGTTCGCTTTAACTCATTTTCGAACACCCAAACTCGTGACTGGTTTTTTGTTTCGGGTTCGTACGCGTATAACCAGGATTCGTCACC
The DNA here is from genome assembly GCA_963853865.1 of Helleia helle. Classification (NCBI taxonomy): domain Eukaryota; kingdom Metazoa; phylum Arthropoda; class Insecta; order Lepidoptera; family Lycaenidae; genus Helleia; species Helleia helle. The sequence goes on from OY971420.1 coordinate 19,132,763, forward strand.
TGGACTTGTCTCTGCCGAGTGTCATCACCGCGATGCTCGGTGACGACGAGTCCTGGACGGCGATGGTTTCCTTCTGCGAGGCAGTAATGTCCCAGAAGGAGGCCGACAAGGCCTCCCCCCGTGGGCGACGAATGGGGGTGCGCAGGAGGCGCTACTTAATGCGCCTCCAGTAACACCCCTGTGCTCGTGTCGGGTTCAGGATGGGAACCTGGGCCCAGTATGACACGACGTCGCGGGGACTGCCTAAGCACCCAGGCAGTCCCCCTTTAAAAGGAGTAGTCTGGCCTTCGCCGGGGCCAGCCTGTCTCTGAGGTGATCCTGTTGAATGCCTATCCAGGACCCTCAAAATGCGGCTGAAGGCGTAGGGCACTCCCAGGTGCGAGTCCCACATAGGGTCAGGATCTATCGGGTAGATCCTGACCGTATGTGGCAATGCTTTTTACGCATGTAGCCAGGAAGCGCAAAAAGCATTTCCCTGCGATAACAAAAAAAAAAAAAAAAGGATTCGTCACCTGATACGATGTTGTATACAGCATTTGAGGATTCTGCGTGGAATCTTTCGAGAGTTCTGACGCACCAAGTAACGCGAGCCGCTTTTTGCTCTTCACAGAGCAAATGCGGTATCCATCGGGAAAACAACTTTTTTACACCTAATTATTGTTCATGCAAGATTATTTGTATTTGACTCATGTCAATGTCTAAAGTTGCCTGAATTTCGCGGTATGTCACATGTCGATCTTCCTCAAACAGCTTACACACAGCATCAACGTTTTCTTGGGTGACTGCAGTTTTTGGACGACCTTGACGGGGATCATCACTGAGCTTGACACGTCCACGTCGAAATTCAGCAAACCAGCGATAAATTGTGGTTTTGGATGGGGCTTCATCACCAAATACAGAAATCATCCGGTCAACACACTGTTTTTGTGTTAAACCACTTCGAAAGTCATAATAAATCATCGCTCTAGAATTTTCTCGAGTCAATGCCATTTTCTCAACGACTAAACAAGTTTGACAAGACCGAGAATCTTTCTTTAAATAAATAAATGGTATTCGATTTTTAAAACCAAGGAGTTTTCAATTAAAAAGATTTTAATATGACAGGAACAGTGGAAATATTCCATTCCCGATACTTTTAGTGCAGCCTATCTCAAAATAAGACGAAGATAATTTTAGCCTCATCTTAGACTAGCTGTTCACCTATGGGCTTTTTCCTAGACCTAAAAGTGGATATGGATTATATACTGTAATATTATATTTTAGGTCGTTCTTTTTATACACCTGCCTGGTACAATAAATCCGTCAGATTATAGGGCTATAATAAAAACTAGAAACCAAAGAAACTTATCTGACTAATGTTTCATTTATTTAGCCTGTTTTCATATTCATGTGAATAATATTCATTGTAGTAAATTAATTTTCTACAGAATACATCGCGGGCCATTATTATTTTACACGCAGCTGTTCCTAATAAATCACTATAAATCCTAATAAATCACTATAAAAACTTTATTTCGTACTTATATCTTACGCGAAACAGTTTTTTATGTTCTTACACAGGCACAGGTACTAACTAACTGACCACCAATATCTTGGGATGTCTGTCAATTTGCCTGTCTCAACTGGCAAAAAAAAAACGTGTATGCAAGACGTTCAGTTTCAATTAATTATTTGTATGTTACTGAGAGCACCAATCATACATATACAAATATTATCATCATAATACAAACTCAAACATAAATAGAATACAGTGCTTTCCGTACGCAAAAGCCTTTTATCTATTTTTCATACACATATTATCACTAAAAATAATGTTATTTCACCTGAAGATGAAATATAAAATGCTTTCTGCTTCAGTTTTAGTCAGACTGAGGAGGATATTCAGACGGACATGTACAAGGTATTAGAGCAACTTACTGCACACGAGGATGCCTGGCCATTCATGGACCCCGTGGAAGAAGAGTACGCCCCCAACTACTATGCCGTCATCAGAAGACCAATGGACTTGCGGAAAATGGAGGAACGCCTCGACAATGGATTCTACTCTGATTTCTCCATGTTCAAAGCTGATTTTAAACTCATCGTCAACAATTGTCGGTTGTACAATGGACAAGACAATGGTGAGTCCAAAAAAGTTGCTAAAGCGGTTTTTATACCGTTATTCTGAACTTTATTACAAAGTTTAAACTCTCATCATCTGTTTGTAATAAGGAAGTTGTTATTTTTACAAGAATATAACTTTATTCTTACATAAATAGTAATGCAAAGAATTTATAATATATAATATCGTGTAAGAATTATTTCAATAACATGAAATAGGACAAAACTAATTAACTTTTACTAAATCACACGTCACAGCTCTCGCCGGGTCAACGGTATGGGTAAGGCGGTACTCGACTCGAGCGAGCGAGTCGAGTCCTGTGGGCGAGACTTGTGACGACAGAGGCCGCGCGCTGAGAAGTTTTAAGCGGACGGGAAAAGTATCATAACTACGTCATTTTATGGAGATAATAATTGATAAAAAATACAATGGGCTTTATTGTGAGTTTAGTGCTATGTTTAAAACACATAAATTTAAAAAAATAGGAACGTCCTTATTACCTGTCTGACATTAATTGTCTAGTATGGTATTTCAACCCTGTAGGGTCTTATGCTATCCCAAACCGTTAATCTTCCATGGAATCCATTAAGGATTCTGTTGACTAAACCTCGGAATGTCGTCTTGCCAGAAGTGATTTTACATTCACACAGTATGTGAATATCTACCATGGTGTTAACAACCTCTGCACTTCTGATTTCTTATTATATATGCCTATCTAAAAGTGTAGCTCTGAGAATGGACTCACCTACATTTTTTCTTCTAATGGAAAGAAGAAAAAATTTAGCAAAGTTAATGTAGCTTTGCTGAATTATCTTGATCTTTTTTTGTGTTAGTTGTATAGGCAAACTGGCAAATGTGCCACCTGATGGTAAGTGGTCGACATCGCCCATGAACATAAACTAGTTTACCTGGAACGAGCCCAGGCAACTCATTTGTGTTGCCTATCCTGAGACATAAGATGTTAAGTCTCAAGATGGTAGCCGGGAGAGCGGCACAGCGCTTCCCTCCCACCGGTTTAATTATTTAATGTAAATAATGTTCAAAAATTCATATTTATAAATGCAATTTTTACAGAGTACACTACAATGGTTGATAATCTTCAAGTGGCATTTGACCGCCTCACAGAAAAGTATATACATAGAGTATCCTCCTCGGATGAAGAAATAGCAGTTGAATATCAAATACCTACACCATCCCGAAAACACAAGTTAAAACCTAGCGAATCTCCAATACGGCATAAACGCAAGAAAACTAAGTCTCATTCAGACCATAGTAAGTATACATCTCATAGTAGTTTTTAATATGTATATTAGCTGTACGAGCACAGTAAACATTGAGTAAATATGCTGAACACACTAGCTGTTACCCGCAGCTTCTCCTGCGTTAACATATATTTACGGATTTATCCGGACTGATGATGATTATTTTTTCTGAACATTTTTATTTTTATATTGAACATTTTCCCTTTTTTTTCAATATCTCTGAAGGAAATAAGGCAGCATTTTCAATGTAAGCTCCCAAGTGCGTAATATTTTCCGACTGTTACAATAATTGTCCTAATATTATTTACCAATTTACACATAATATTGGTAAATCTCCTGTCTCAGGAATTACTGTACCTATGTCATGTTTTCAACATGGCTGTACCTACAGCCTGAAAATCCATCTATTTTTTTAGTTTATTGCGTATAGACAGACGCGTCCGAGGACTTTCTTTAATGATGATTAAAACCATATTTGTGTAAATAGCTTTTACATTACCGCTTTATAATTGGCATTTTTTTAAAGCATTAAAATGGATTTAGGTAGTATGTTATCTTTAACATATTGACATAACCATCGCAGAATATTCTGTAGGCTACCTTAACTATCGGAACCCCTAGTTCGGACGCGAGGCGTGGCGTCACCGCGACCCATTATTTTGAGCAAAAATCGTATCTCAAAAGGTGTTCTCAAAATTTGCATGGTGTAAAGGGAAAAAATAATCTTCATGAAATGCTCAAGCCTTAGAGTATACATAATATATTGAGCGCGCGTCACAAAGTATGAACTGTAAGCACAGGTATGAACGTAGACTATTGTCTTGGAAACGCTCAATCAGTGTCAAAATAACACGCGACACAAAGTGCTCTAGCGATATTATGTATATTTGTTTTTATGTTAAAATGGTGAAATGTGCAATGCCAATTAGTAAGAATGATTCCCGGAAGCAAAATAAAAATATAAAAATAGTAACAATAAAATTTCTTTTCATCATTAAGTAGTATTTAATAAGTAATTTACTTCTTTTAGCAAAATTTAGGAGGGCCTCATAGGGGGATGCGAGAGTCGCACGGCGGGTTACCGTAGCGCGCTGTTACCGGCCATTTTGTCGCAGTGTTGTACGGCAGGCATTATCTAATACGATATTTTATTTTCATCATCATTTAATTACCGCAATGTAATTTTATATGCTTAGTGTATTGCAATCCCGAATATTTTCATTTTAAAACCTAGTGACTAAATAATTTATCAACACGTTAGTTCTATATTGTACGTTATTAATGATATCTACTATTTTTTGTAAGGTTTCCGAAAAACCGCGACATAATAGATGCTTGGGTCAAACTCATAAAAAGACCCAATTAGGAGGCAAATATTTGAAGCTTTGTCTGCTCTATTTATTTTAATTCTTCATCTTTATTGGAGACGCAGGATCAGAACTTTACCTTGCATTATGTTTTTGAAGTAATAACTTCTTATTCTTGTTAGTCACGGGGCCAGTCTGTCTGGTTTCCCTTTCTCTCACGCATACGGTAAATATAGAAATATAAGCTAGTGAAGATAGGGAGAGAAAGAGAGAGTTACGTGCATTCATGATGGTTACGCCTATTCAGGATGATCATGCCTATTCAGGAGGGCCATATGCCACGGGTCTATGGGACACACCGAACTCGTTGAAAGATTATTATGAAGTTTTAGTTTGAAATTTCATAATATAAGTTTTCATTTCTATCGATAGTCCCTGTGACTCCCGATGTTTATGATTTTTTTTATAACCTTCGTGCGACATGAAATTATGTTTATATTAATGTACTAGATGCCCGCATGGTTTCACCCGCTTTATTTTTATTTTAACCCTATTTTTTTTTAAATATAAGTAGCCTATTTTACTCCTTATTAATATAAGCTGTCTGTCAGAGAAATTTTCGTCAAAATCTGTCCTGACGTTTCAGAGATTAGACGGAACAAACAGACACAGATAAAATTTTTAAAAATTGATTTTTTGATGTAATTAGTGTATACATAGGCTGCACTAAAAGTATCGGGAATAGAATATTTCCACTGTTCCTGTCATATTAAAATCTTTTTAATTGAAAACTCCTTGGTTTTAAAAATCGAATACCATTTATTTATAAAAAAAAAGATTCTCGGTCTTGTCACAAGGTCTTGTCGAACTTGTTTAGTCGTTGAGGAAATGGAATTGACTCGAGAAAATTCTAGAGCGATGATTTATTATGACTTTCGAAGTGGTTTAACACAAAAACAGTGTGTTAACCGGATGATTTCTGCATTTGGTGATGAAGCCCCATCCAAAACCACAATTTATGGCTGGTGGACGAGTCAAGCTCAGTGATGATCCCCGTCAAGGTCATCCAAAAACTGCAGTCACCCAAGAAAACGTTGATGCTGTACGTAAGCTGATTGAGGAAGATCGACATGTGACATACCGCGAAATTCAGGCAACTTTAGACATTGGCATGAGTCAAATACAAATAATCTTGCATGAAGAATTAGGTGTAAAAAAGTTGTTTTCCCGATGGATACCGCATTTGCTCTGTGAAGAGCAAAAAGCGGCTCGCGTTACTTGGTGCATCAGAACTCTCGAAAGATACCACGCAGGATCCTCAAATGCTGTATACAACATCGTATCAGGTGACGAATCCTGGATATACGCGTACGAACCCGAAAAAAAAATCAGTCACGAGTTTGGGTGTTCGAAAATGAGTTAAAGCCAACAAAAATTGTTCGTTCACGGAGTGTTGCAAAAAAAATGGTGGCCATGTTTGTCTCCAAAACCGGCCATGTTGCGACTATTCCTCTTGAGGGACAAAGAACGGTTAATGCAGAATGGTATGCTAGCATATCACTACAATGCGAGTTCTCACACCGCGCACAGAACAAAAGAGTTTTTAGAACAAGAAAACATAGAATTATTAGACCATCCGCCGTACAGCCCCGACCTAAGCCCTAATGATATCTATACTTTCCCGAAAATAAAGAATAAATTGCGTGGTCAGAGATTTTCATCGCCTCAAGGAACAGCTCCTTGAGGCGCCTACAAAACGGCTATTTTGGAGACCCCAACTTCCGAATGGAATGGTTGCTTCAATGATTGGTTCCATCGTATGGAAAAATGTGTCAAATTTCGCGGAGAATACTTTGAAAAGCAATTAATACATTTTTAAATAGTTATGTTGTGTCACTTCCTTGATTCCCGAAATTTTCAGTGCCGTCCTCGTATGGTATTTCATGCGCATTGAGTGAAAAGCTGTTAATTTGAAATTAAAAATAGACATTTCAATTTTGTTTATTTGTATAGATATGAATTTATGAAATTTAAGGGTGTATGTTGTATACATTTCAACTCGTCCGTCTTTGTTTTTCCGTCTTTGTCCAAGTCTTTATATCTTCTTTTAACAAAATCATTCCAGCGGCTTAGGCGTGAAAGAGCTGTTAAAGACAGACTTTCGCAAATATAATATCTGTATGGATTGTGTAATAATAAAGACTAATGAAAATTTTAAAAAGAAAAAACGATAGCTGTATTAGTATAAATCTTACAAAACTAATAACAATATTTTTTAAACCATGCGGTCATTAGGTACTTTATGTTAATGTCCTATTTGTGGCCGTGTTGAATGAGAGTAGCAAGGCATCGGCAGTGTTGGCGTTCATTAAGATATGCTTATGTGCAGCAGTGAACCGATAGAGGCTGATAATGATGATGATGTATGTGCTAATTTCACATATCGATATTTTTGATGATTTACGCATTTAACGTCACTCTCACAGCGCTTTACTTTCGATAAGTCTCTATAACACACCTGCTTACGATCGGCACAATGAAGCAGCGTGACATTAGCACTCTATATATTATTTATACTCTAAGGGCTCAAGCCAACTAACGTATTTAAAATGATAAGGATTCATACCGTATTTGTGTAAATAGCTTTCCAATTACCGCTTTATGATTGCCCATTTTTTATGTATTAAAATGGATATAGTATATTATCCTTAAGAGATAGACATACTTTGCCATCGTGGATTTTTCTACAGATCTATATAAGATACACAATTCCACTATACATTATTTAGTTATATGTATCTTAAAGGGTTTAGGCAGCGTTTTAATTTAAACAGACTACTTATTTTTTCCAGACAGTCTCGCGGACTTCCCATTCCCGTGGGAGTGAAACCATCCAGTAGTTTTTGCTAGAAAGAGCGACATACATATTATGTATGTTTGTCGTGTATGTAAGTATGTATGTACATACTTACATACTTTCACATTTATAATATTAGTAGGATTAACAACCCTTAACTTAAGTATGGTAGCACTGAAGTCTCATTACCTCTATACCTGTTATATGTCTTTGTAATATACTAAATATATTTTCATTTATAGATGAACCGAAATCAAGTTCTTCCCTACAAGATAATAACCAAGAAGTTGAAGACAATGAAATAGAAGGTAAAAAAAGAAAAGAATCTCACAAAAAACACGATAAAGGAAAAAAGAAGAGGAGAGGTCACCATCGACACGGCAAACATTCTAAGAATCATAAAAGGAATTCACACAAATCAAGCCATGATAAAAAACATAGCAAAAAACAAAAGCATAGTAAGGACAAGGACAGAGAAGGTAAAAAATTGAAACAGAAGAAAAAGAAAAATAAACATCATGATTCTGATCCACCAGAGGATTTGAAACGCAGCGCATCACAAGAATCATTAGAAAGCTCTAATAGGAGTAGAAGTGCCAGTCCGTTACCTTCAATCCACACTCCATCACCCTCACCGACAGAACTAGATAAAACAGGACAAAATGAACAAGTCGCCGATCCAGATTTCCTTAAGGATAAGTTTGATAAGATTAAAGAAAGAAGACGTCACACTACAAAAGAAGCATGGGATTCGTTGTTTGATTTCAAACAAAAAATTGACAGCCATAAACAAAACATCAGTATACCTGACAAGGATAAAAATAAAAAACTACGTGAAACCATAGAAAAACTCAAAGCTAAAAATGAAAAATATAAGGACACAGCCCTGTTCAATAGTCTTTTTGCTGGTGGAGTTTTAGAGAAGTCTCTGAATACCGCTAAAGAGCTCGAAAGAGAAGAGGAAGATTTCTCTGATGATGACACTGAAAGTTCAAAGACAAAACCTGAACCTAGACGGACAAAAAGAAGCTGCGCCAAAAGTGTATCGGCGTCAAAAGCACTGGAACAAGCTGTAAAAGACATTAGCAAATGGTTGGATGATGCGCCGAAAGGTTCGGCTCTCAGTTCTCCCTGTGATAGTCCCGCGCAAACAATTTCAACTGAAGAACATGATAATAGTCGCCTAGATGATGAATTCTCACTCGGGGAAAAACCAGTGTTTACACGTAAAAAGCGACTGCCTTCACGTGAACCTAAAACCATAAAAAGGAGAGAAATCCAAAGGACAATTGATAGGTTACAACCCGGAAAGAGCAAAGGCAATTTGTTGACCAATATAAGTAACAAAAATGGTGAAAAGCTTGAAGAAGCAGCATCTTCTCCGAGTACGTCTACTAAAACACGAGATTCCTTTAAAGAAGAATCAAGCCCCAAACTCAGTTTGGGATCAGTTTTGCCAACAGTTGAATTCACCCTTGGTAATGATCACAATTTCAGTAATGATGATGCAAAGTCGGATGTAGAAAACGAAGTAGCAAAAACTACTGAAGTAGTCAAAGATACTAAAAATGTAGAAGAAAAACCCGTAGAAACGAAAGTAGCAGAGGTCCAGGTTGCCACTCCAACCAAAAAAGATGCTGAAGTAGAAACTGAGCCCCAATTGATTATGAAACCGAGCCAAGAGAAAGCTACTCCTAATCTAAGTGCGTGGTTTAAAGCATTCGGTGCTCCCAAAACCACAACTACTACAACTGCAGTCAAAGTTAAGAAAAACGATAAGGATGTTGAATCTGAAGACAAACCTGTTGAAACTACGAATAATGATACAAACTCTAAAGCACCTAGCCCCAAAAGCACAGCACCGAAGTATGATTCTCCCAATGATCCTAACTCACCACTACCTGATAGTGATGAAAGTCCCCACTTAAGTGTATCCGTTACTCCGAGGCAACGCAGAACTAGCACAGGTAGCTCTGTTTCCGAAAGATCATCTTTTAGCCAAGATTTAGATTCTCCAAGACATCAAATGTCTCATAACTCACCACTTCTTCGATCTCCTGCTTCGCCACGAACAGACGACTTCCAGAAAATTACTTACCCTATAATAAATGGAACCGTGCGCGCAGGTTTCTATCAAGATACAACATCTTTGAAGAGTAGTCCTGAGAAAAGTTGCAGTCCGAGAGAGGCACCACAATCACCGTACTCTCCTTATTCTCAACACGTATATGCAAGTAACAGTGGCGTAGGCTCGGCGACTCCAAATTATTTTGTTGATCACAACAAAAGTCCTTTGCCCACGTACGGTCAAAACGCACCACCGTACTACGATACGTCCAAAGCGCCGGTTGTCAGTAAACCGGTAAGAGTGCACGATGATTACACGGCTCTCGGTCCAGACTCTTTTGGTCAAAGCCATTACAATGGTCCATACTCTCCTATACCGTCCCCTTACCCGCCCACTCATTCTAATTACTCACAACCACAAATTTCGCCGCAACCAATCGCTCCTATAGTGCAGCAAGCGAATTCTATACAGATATCATCAGAACCAAAAACTTCGTTGTTCCCAGTTAAAAAGAGGACATACGAACCAGAGCAAATGGAGATATCCAAAAAAGTACCAGATAAGGATATAACAACTGGAGCTCCTAGAAATGACTATCCTAAATCGATACAACCAATGCATGCAGTTCAATCTATGTCTTCGACGTCTGTCGATGATATAGCTTTGGCTTTGAGTGAGAAATCTGAAATGGCTAAATTAAATAACATACGAGAGAAAGCGGCCATAGAATTTGCTGAACGTCACCATCGTGAAAGAGACAATTTAAATAACAACGAGCCGATAGTTGATAACAAAAAGGAAGCACATAATTTGAATTCAACTAAAGACTTGTCTTTGGGCAAGAAAGAAAATGATATGGTCAATGTTGGTTTTATGGACGCTGAAAACAGGCGGCATAATATTGAGCAAACTGAATTAGATTTTTCAAATAGGGAACATAAGAGTAGCATAAATCCGCATCAAAAGGGATATGAAATAGAAGCTATTGCTATAAATCTTGGCATGCATAATCAGCAACACCAGCCGAAGCCTGTCAACAAACCAATGATTTGCCTAAACAACACAACACCGGCTCATACTCATGAACGACCGCCTGTAGATATTTCCATGACCCACAGTATTGCACATGCCCATCAGAACCAGTACGAAACCTTACCTACCAGCCAATCGATCAGCAACTTCTCACTTAATGATATAGAATTAGCAAATAAAAAGTTATATGCATGTAATACTTCATCTCCAGCGTTGGATTATGGCAATTGGAAAATGTCCAATCAAGTACGAAAGCCTGAAACCCTTCCGTCTGACTATTCCATGGTGTATTCAGCTGGTAATGATGAAAAGCAAAAGTCCTCTGATGCAGTTTCAAATACAACTGCAGTAAATTACAACAAGACTATACAACAACAGTACAGTAATTATAATAACGTGTCGAGGTCTAACACTTCTAGAGTTCAGGATCCACAACAAAACCTTTCAGAGCTTAGGATACCTAACCCCCGAAGTCTTCTTAAAAGTGACGCATTACATGTGACACCATCTATAAGCGAAACTGATACTCCAACAAAACACGTAGAGTCATCGTCCAAGTCCCAGAAAACAGACAAATTAGTGCAGAATCATCCATTGGTATCATCGTTACCTTATAAGACTCCATACAGTACGCATTCTACTATACCAATAGAATCTTTAAGAAATTTGCCAAGCATACCTCAAATGTTAGAAAGGTTTACTAACGACGAGAGGTATTTATCGAGTTTCGCGTCCAGTTCTTCCTCGTTATATCACGACAAAACCTTTCAAATGGCGCAAATGTTTAACAAAAGCATATCATCTGATGTTCATCCCTCGAGCACATCTGCAGGTATATATTCTCAGGCACCCATTACAACCAGCAAAGATAACATGTATAAAACCTCTTCGAGTGTCACGAATACACAACCTGACCAAAAGAAGAATAGACGAAAGAAAACATCAGAATCAAAACAGCCACAAGTGATAGGGACTCAACAATATCACAATACACCAACGAATAATGATGTTTTAACATCAGTCAAGACTAGCATGATGCCAACAAGTCCATTTAATTTTGGAACTACAACAAACATGGCGCTAAGTGGCATGTACGGAGACAACGGAGGTTTTACAATTGATGATTTTAGAAATAGCACTAATCAATTGATGGCTGCTAATTACATGGCAGCTGCGGTGGCCCATCAGAGAAACAGTGAAGCGAATGCAGAGAAACTTGCAAAACCTGCGCATCAAAACACTAATCATAGTGCTGGTACTTTTCCGTTTCTTGGGCATTCACAAGTTCGCGCGGGTTATCCGTTTGTGAGCACAGAAACATCATCGCCATTATATCAACAATACTTGCGTTATCAGGAACTTCAACGGCAGACAGGAGCTCAAATAATGAGTCTTTATCCCGCAGCTTACGCGCCCGCTACGCTCGGTGTCCGGCAACCATATGACTCTATAAATAGACCCTCGTGGCTTTAATATAGGATTTTTCCTCCTAACGATGAGAGGACATTTTATAAGTGTGATTGTATCAATTGTTATAGAAGTTTAATTTAAATGGTTTATAGATTCACCTTAGCAATTTTGAGGAGATTTATCATGACTCAGAAAAGGATTGTGTAGAGAAATATGTTTATTATAATTTCCCCCCTAAACTGATAAGTTATTTTACCTGTGATGGCCATACACAAAATCCCTTTAATGTTCTGTGTTGTTTCACTTTTGTGATTATATATAAAAAATATATAGACTTGATAAATAATAATTATTAAGGTAGTATTACTGTTTTTACTTATACATAAATCGAGAAATGTCGAACAAACTTGATACATATGTTGTACTGTATAATGTCTGCATAGGATAAGGGATATGTGTTTCTATGTATATTTTAACAGATAAGCCATTTAGCATAATATTCTTTAACAAAATTCGCCTAGTACTCATCCACTAAAGTATAACTGCAATATAATTTCTACTTATGTAAGATAATTTTTGTATTAAGAGTATTTTTTGTTATAAGGCTTTTACAAATACATTTATTTTTGACATAATATGCTTATTAAGGTCACATTAATTGTTATTATTTAGACATAAATTTATGTTTGAATCACTTTTTATGTTGTGTAAATATTTAATTTTTTAATTTCTACATAAGATTAAAAGTTTATTAGCTTTATCTAATTTTGCTAATTAATTATTATTTTAAATCATGGACATAGAATTAAGAAATCAAGATATATGACGAAAATTTTTCTCATGTAAAAATTAATTATAAGATTTTCGAAATAAATAAAAATGGCTATTCATAATGTCTTTTACTTGAAACACTACAAAGCAATGATAATGTAGTAAATAGTGCAGTTTCAGATATAAATAGACACATTCTTAGTGTATGTATACTATATTTCTTTTTATTAAAGGAGGGATAAATGGACAGTTGGTTTATCTGGCGGTGAGTGATCAGCAACATCTGTAGACCATAGACACCTGCTAAAATCAGGGGATTAGCAGATGAGTTGCCAGCCTTCTACTAAAAGGTGCTCCTTTCTTGAAGTTTCCTAAGTCCCATTGTCGGAAATACTATGTGGGTGGCAGAAACATTCATCAAAATCTATAGTGGCAATTTGGAGTTATAAAGGGATAAATAGACACAAAAATTAAAGAAATGATAGAATTGCCATAAGTCAGTAACAAAAATTGTAATATTGCTTGTAATTATTAAGTACATACTTATCAATGTTTAGCAAAGCTGTGTGCAAAGACTGATCATCTTCAAAATTTTTTTAACACGTTCTCTGCCTGTGGTATAAAAGATAAAAAATACAAAAAAACTTTTTGGTGGAAATATAAGCGTTAGGTCAAAACATAAATTCTAATATAAGAAGTGTTTTGATCAGCAAATGGGTTCCGTAGATATTTCAAAAAAACTTCGTGAGGTCATAATTGACCTACGCGGCGCTGTAATACTTAAAAATGAATATTCATTATGGAGGCGCCGGATAGGTCACGCCTTCGGTCACCCCACACCTCATTCGTCCGTAAGCGCTCGCGCCGAACGGTTGAGTTAGTTTTATTTAATCTGTGCACGTGTTAATTACTGAATCATGGATATATCCGATCTAGACATTGACTTCAATATTTCGCAGGAAGACTTACGAGACATTGACGCACTAGAATCTAGTATTTTTAGAGAGATAAATAATTTGGTGTCAAAAACTATATATTCCGAAGAAGAAACTAGTAACGAGAGTATCCTACCTACAAAAAAACGTTACCGTCGTATGATTGCAAGTAGCTCTGAAAGTGAATCAGACTCTGTTGAAAATTTGGTTTGTAATCAAATTGCTGATATACAAGAAACATCTAATTCTGTGCAAAAATGGACACGACCACGAGGACATCAACCGTCCGTCGTAGCATTCACGGAACCAATTGGTAAGTGGTACTTTTTTAGGGTTCCGTACCCAAATCGTAAGGGACCCTATTACTAAGACTTCACTATCCGTCTGTCTCTCTATCAGTCAGTCAGTCAGTCTGTCTGTCTGTGACCATGCCGTATCACATGAACCGTGATATAGATAGACAGTTGAAATTTGGGGAAATTCGGTACTTAGCCGTTTTTTCTTTTCAACGCAAGTAAGTCATACCCATATTACAGGTATGCTTTTTTTTGGGGCCTGTTAGCTTTGTGTAAAATTGTCCCTCATATCATTTATTTCTTACTTGCAGGTATGAAGCTGCCATATGCGAGAGAATTGAAAAACAGTACAGAGGGAGAATATTTCAGTCTTTTGGTCCCAGACAACCTCTTCGAGACAATTGCAAACGAAACAAATTTGTTTGCACAGCAATCCCTTTCAAAAACCTTAAAACCTAAGTCTCGCGCGAATGAGTGGAAACCGACATCAAAAAATGAGATCAAACAATTTTTTGGGTTAATCCTATACATGGGACTGGTGAAACTTCCTCAAATAAATTTATACTGGAGTAAAGACAGGGTATTCGGGCAACATTTTCCAGCTACTGTTATGAGTAGGAACAGATTTGAGCTGCTTTTGAGAATGATTCACTACACTGATAATGAGACAGCGGACAAATCCGATAGAATTTGTAAAATACGACCCCTCATCAATGCCTTGAACGAAAACTTCAAAAAATATTATGCTCCAAAAGAAACTGTATGCGTTGACGAAAGTCAAGTACCATTTAGAGGGCGCATAATTTTCCGCCAATATAATAAGAGTAAGCGTCACAAATACGGAATGAAAATGTTTAAGCTTTGTACCTTACCCGGATACACCTGTAAGTTACAACTGTATGCTGGTAAAAATAATGAAACGGTTAACACAACACCCACAAATGTCGTAATGTCTCTCTGCGAAGATATATTAAATTTGGGTCATACAATTGCCACCGACAATTGGTATACCAATTTGGACTTGGCAAATCAACTGCTGAACCAAGACACCCATCTGATTGGAACCATTAGAAAGAATAGAAGGGGTTTGCCGATGGCAGTAGTCGACGCCAAACTAGAAAAAGGTGAATCCATAGCTATGGAGAATCAACGGGGTATTTGTGTTCTCAAATGGAAGGATAAGCGCGACGTGTTAGTGCTTTCGACGAAACATTCAAGTGGTAAACGAACGGTTTTAAAGAAAGGTAGAAATGTTACAAAACCAAAAATTATATTTGCCTACAACGAAGCAAAAAGTTCAGTCGATATGAGTGATCAAATGACCTCGTATTCATCACCACTCAGAAAATCTGTGAAGTGGTATAAAAAGCTGGGCATTGAGCTAATTTTAAACACGGCGCTAGTGAATGCTTGGATTATGTATAACGAGAACAAAAAAACTAATCAAAGTATAGTGCAATTCAGGCGCCAGTTAGTGGAGTACCTTGTGGATTCAGGAGTCGATAAAGAAAATTGTGAACAGCAGGAGAGACCTAAAAGAATGAAACATGAATTGCTGAAAAAAGAGGGACCTGTTGTTAAATTGAGACGTTTCTGCGTCGGTTGCTATAAGGAAAATGTGAAAACATATGGATCAAAAGTCGCTCGAAACAAAACTAAGAAAGTCGTTACATTATAATGAAACAATTTTTTACGGATTTTATCGCGGTTTATTAAGATTTTTACAAGCCCGACGTTTCGGATACTTTACAGCAACCATGGTCACGGGAGGACTGAGGTGACAGATGTCCTAATGTTACAAAGTTATTCGAAACTACCCTATGATACATCATTATTTTAATAAGTCCTCTCTACGCAAAAAATAATGATGTATCATAGGGTAGTTTCGAATAACTTTGTAACATTAGGACATCTGTCACCTCAGTCCTCCCGTGACCATGGTTGCTGTAAAGTATCCGAAACGTCGGGCTTGTAAAAATCTTAATAAACCGCGATAAAATCCGTAAAAAATTGTTTCATTATAATGAGTGAAATTTGCGCAAACATTAGAAAACAATAAGTCGTTACATACTGTAAGAACTGTCCCGGTGAAATATATTATTGCCTGCAATGCTTTAATAAATTTCATCGTTATGTGTAAAGGTTTTTTGCCCACCTAGTTAATAGTTATTAAGAATAAATACGATTAGTAATGGATGCCTTTGTTTTCTTTTTCATTTCTTTCCAATTTTATCCATATTTTCAACAAATTTACGATTACCCAGAAACCATACTGAAGGATTGGTCTACTGCGCCGTTCCGGTCACCTGCTATAGAGAAATGTTTCGTAAAGATGGCCTACGGCCCACGAATCAGTTTCAAACTCAGGTCTACCTTGAGGTCACTTATGCCCTACGCGGCGTCTCGATCCAGTTCAGGTGAGGTCACCAGTGACCTACGCGGCAGAGAACGTGTTAATCAAAGATTTTAAAATGTTAATTTTATTATGAATTATTAGCCTTTATCTAGTCATTCACTAATATTATATATGATCATTAAATAGGAAATTCATTTTCTCCATACAAAAAAAATATTTTATCTAATATAGCTCTTTGATATGTCTTTATGAAGTCCTACAAGAATAATGGCATTTTAAAATCAGTTTTATATCATGTTCGGCATGGGAAATTTTTAATACTGTAAACACACATGACAATTATTATTAGCATCTAAATAAAAGTCATTATAAAGGTTATAATATTATTTACTATATTTTAAGCAACAAAATAAGTTACAGTAATTTGTTCAAATTTTCCCATTAGTTCTGGTGAGCTTCTTAACTCGCTTGTTTTATTTAAATAAATAAGCATGTTATATCAATCTTACACTATGTAGATTTAGTATCACTCTGTACTTTCCTTTGTTGAACCATTTCTCTGATGTTATCCTCACTTTCTTTAAGATTTTTTTCTAAATACTGTTTATTTTCTTCCAACTCTGCGGTACGACTAGATAAAAGGGAAATATTATGCTTGAGATTAACTTTGATGTCTTCTAAATCAGTTAGTAGAAACATTCTCCCAATAGATTGGTAAGTTTTTGTACCAGGTGGTAAAGTGGCGATTTCACGCTGTGTAATGTCTGCATGCTGTGCTACGCGCTTTAGAACACCTATGTGGCTGTCAATGATTTCTATTTTCTTACTGGTTTTAACCATCTTAATTTGCAATTCTGCAAATGCTTTTCTCAATTCTAAATCCACAGGCTTAGCCATTTTTATTTAAAATAAAACTGAATTTAAATTTTAATGTCTGAATGTCCCCTGTGTGGTAGCTCTGTTTTTTTTTTTAAGATTGGGATTGGCCTGGTTACGAGTTACGACGAGGTTAGCTCCAAAGAGTATATATAAACACTACGTTATATTGCTCTGTGGTTAGCTCTGAAGAATAATACCACAGATTCATGATAATTGATACACACTTTAGCACAGATTAAATAAAAATTAAAACCTTATATTGAAGCTTATAAAGTCTGTATTATTATTAGCTGGTTTTATTTATTTACAGCATTCAACAAACTATGCCATGGTATGCCAAATATTAAATAATCTAAGTAGGTCTTATTTATGCAGTCTGCGTTTAGTGGAAAACCGATTGCCGCGTATATTGAAGTATTAAATTATGATAATAACCACTTTCAATAACGTAACAATGATAATATTAAGATCTACTAAACTATTAAGTAGGTACTTATAGATTTTTTGCAAGTCTGACGCAAATTTGAAGATGAATTTGATGGCCATTTTTACAAATCTTACAAATTATAAACTTAGTAGTTTAGTATGTTTAAAATACTAAACAACTACGGTAACATAGTTTGTTTTTTTGGTATAATGACGAACATAGGAATAATATATTTACAAGGTACCCATAATATAACGTAACTAACTACGTAATTATTTAAAAAAAAACATATTGACTTATTATGTTTTTTCCGGATTTTTACGGGTTTTTTCCTAGGAACAAGTATCATATGGAATTGACCATGAATTGACATTCCCGTATATAATACCCGAAAGGGACAGGCATATTTTACAGGGTACCTTATTCATAATAATAAGTCTACTTATTTTCTTCAAACAAGTGTATTTAAAATAATAAAAAAACTGGAAAACGTTGATAGATAACTATATGCATTAGCCCTGCCCTACCTAAACATTTATTTAAATTTAAGACAGATGCATTTTTCCGGATTATCGAAAATATGTAATGACTATATAATAACAAACCGCTAAAAACATCAATAATAAAAAAGAAGGCTATAAACGTGTTACTATAGTACTTAGCCTTTTAAGATAGCAATAAAGTATAAACATATTTGTTTTTATTGTGTTTATTTCGAAGATTCCAGTCACCCTTTTTATATAATACCTCATTCTTGGGTAATCTGCCTATAACAAAACTGGTATCACCATATTTTATAAACCGACTAAATTAAAAAGTAGTACAAAATGGCGGAAATATTTAAATTAATTATTTTTTAATAATTTAAACTTAAAAATTCAATTATTGGAAATAAAACGATAAAAATACACCAAATGAGCTTTCACTGTACCAATCAATGAAACTAAATATTAATACTTGGACATAATAAATTTATTTTTGATAAAAAAACACCAATTTGGTCAGTATCGTAACATTTCGTCCAAATGCAAGTTTTATTTTTCGTATTAATATTTTAATTAGTCAAGAAATATTATAACTGAAATAAAATATTAATTGTTGTTTATTTTTCTTTATTTATAGCATATAAATAATAATACTTAGCTTAAATAATTTACAGATTTATAAAGAATTACAAAAAAATATTTTGAGACAATCACTAAATGGACATATGACGTGACGCAACAGACATATTAAGAATAGGATTCACTGCGAGGTTAAAATCGTACAGTATAATATTGATTATAATATATTTTGATTGTTACTAACACTCTATGGGCATTTGGTAATCCCGAAATAAATGATTTTATTTAATTTTTATTAATCTAATGAGATCTCTCCTCTTGATTCATTTCAGATAGCTTCTTTCTGTTGGCTTTAATTTGCGCTAACTGGTTTTATCTAATTTCTGTAGCCTTCCCAGGGTTGATTTTTACTTTATCTAGATACCGCTTAATGGGTCTTTCAGCAGATGTTAACGCTATTATTATCTAAAAATATTGGAACGAATAATTAGTACAATATTGTAAGTACGTAGGTACAAGTACCAACTAAGCTACAGTCTTAACACTACAACAGCTGATTATCAGACAAAAATTAACGAATGCAACTGCTCTTACGTCGAATTATGACCGAAACTCTTAAAAATAAATTTATTTATTATAATATTTTTTTTTATGGAATCCTTTATTTAAATTCCGTTTAGTTGAAATGAGTACTAAGCTTTACACGTCTGTTTCGTAACATCTTTGCCCGTCCTATAGTAACGGTTGCTAACAGGACGTGACGAATAATGTAGATCAATACAGAAATTAGATTAAAATACTCAAAAAAATAATTAGGAGCCCCAAAATCTAAGTATATGTTTTCAGCAGGGTTTAGCAGCGCAAGAAAAAATAAAGACAAACTTAATATTCATAAGAAAAAAACGTTACTAACGTCAGTAGATTTTTCTTAACCAAAATTTTTGCGACGAGAATATTCTGTACCTGCTGGATACCTTTAATCACAGATTTCAAAATGACGTTTCATACCTTGACATTTGTACTTGGGGCTGCCATAAAAACAAAATTTTGCCCGTACATGGGTATTTTAGTAATAAAAAACGCGTGACTATGAAGACATGTCCGGTAGTCGCAAATTCGTAGGACAAGGTTATTTTTAATTTATTTAATTAATTTGTTTACTAACTGAACTAAAATACTTAGTTTAAATGTATAAATAAACTATTGACAATAAAAGTAAATGGTCATTACTTTAGCTGCGTACAATAAAACATCCGAAAAATGAAGTGTAAGGAGGCAAACTGTCGTTGGGACAGCATAATTTTTCACATTTTTGAATGGTTTTTAATTAAAATAAAATTGAACATATATTATTTCAGGAGATATAAATCAAATTCATATAGATTTATAGTCATACCTTTAGTGTAATAAGATTTTGCTTAAAAAATATGTGTCCAAATATTGTTTTCATCTGTTCGTTGCCATGGGACAGCCAAAAAACAGCCTGCGCCATTTAAAGCGAAAATACCCACTTACATATTTTTAAATAATTTTTATTTAGAGTTTTATTGATAAATGCTTTATTGATAATGGTGTTTATCTTTTGAACATTAATAGTGCTGTTACAAAAGTTAAAGCTATAATTTATACTTTATTTACATTTAAAATTAGCTTAAATTAAAATTTTATTGCCTATCCCATTAAATTATTTTATAATAAAAATTTAAAACATAGACAAAATCATAGACTAAATTTAACAATCATCGGATGTCTTCGTTGTTCCTTGTATTGTCGGCACGTAGTCGATATAGTTTTTATCTCTTTCGCGTCTCTATCGACTCTCTCGAGTGTCTCGAATGTGACATGGCGTCCATCAAGATATATCACGGCCTCCTATAAAACTGTTTTAATGACAGTGGTCTAATTTAGCATTTTATTTCAGAGGCCGTAATAAATTGTATATTTGCATTGATGGTAATGCATGCGAGGAAACCTCAGCGAATAAGCGATGGGTATGATAAGTTTTCAGATGCTTCGGCATCGTAATCTGTAGATGGCGGTCGCCGATAGTTTTGCTGTTTGAATGAAAAATCTAAACATTTTTGTCTGCTTTCAGGTACTTTGAGAAACACCAGGCCCATCCGTATCAGGTAAACACATTAAAGTTAAGTAGCACGGGTTCTGTGAAATTGTCAGTTTTTGTATGAATATTGTACTTAGTTGTCTCAAGTACTTCTCTACGTAATAACTAATAACACCTCCCGACAATTCTTTTCCTGTTCTAATCGAATGTTGTAAGCGTAGCTGTTTTAAAATTGTTTTATGTATTAAGCTTTGTCTAAATATCCGTCTATAGTTAATCTAATTAACGAAAGTCTAAACGATGTTTAACAAGATTGTTGCTGCGCTTGTTTCTATCACTACATTTTAAATACATCAAACATGACCTATAAACTCGCTTAGGTTAGCTATAAAGAAAATAAATAGTGTTAGTAAACAATAACTTATAGAAATACACTCGCGTCATTTTGTATAAAGTAAATATAAATGTATATATTATGTCTATGTTGATTTTGTATGCCATACCCTAATTTTGATCAAAGTATAAATATTGTATTCCATTATTATTTATGTCCTTCATGTAATTGATGATAGATAAACGAAATAGTTTTGTGATGTTTGGGTGGTTCGTTTATTTTATAAGTCAATTTATGTTTACAATGCAGAAGTACAATTCAAAGAGAGCTGGCAATGACTACAATGCTCCTGACAACCGCTACACACCACTTAGATCCCCCAATGGCAATGTCTCCACACATAGTCATGGTGGACATACGGGACATACTGGCCACTCGGCCCATGGACACCATCACTACAGTCACATGCCGGAGGACAGGGGATATGTCACATCCAGAAATTCCTATATGCAGAAAGGTTCAGAAAAGGAGAGAGATAGAGACTACAAATCCTCTAGAAATAAGTACACAGGTCAGTATGTTATATATTATACAAAAATAAAAATAAAATCTTCAATTATTCTCTTTCTGTGCTATTTCAAATAATGAATACAGCTATTGTAATCTTTATTGATATATATTATTTTAAGAAAATAGTAATTTATTAAAATTATACTAAAGTATAACAGTAATATACTATAGTTTAATTTATTAAATATTATATAGAAATTTCTGAAGGCTGTGAAAAAGTGGTGGTTTAATAGAATATTCCATTTTTAAGGTATACATTTTTATCTTACTAAATTGCTTAAATTCCTACATATAATAAATTTAATGTAATTGTCGATTATAAAGCCTGAAAAATTAAAATTACAATTCCTGCAATTATTTATTTAACTTTTCTTCGTAATATTTAATAATTACAATATTACATTCTTTAAAAGAAATATAATGAATAACTTCTAATATATCATAGACTGTGTTTTGCTCTAGCGAATACAATAACTATTCCTTTAAAATTTATGAAAAACTGTTTTTTTAAATATGATCTCACAAACAAAATTTAGTAATTAATATGTATAATATGTATTTAAAATGAAATTTATGATATATTTGTAAAGTGAAATCACTATACAAGCCAGCGAATTTATAAATCATGAAAATAAAAATTATTATGCAAATATGCGAAGTTGTTTTTTAAACACAATTAAAAGAAATTACTGACACATTAATTTAAACTATTACAGATGTTAGATCACCGAAAGAGAAACGTATCAAAGATAGTGAACGAGAAAAAAACAATCATGAAAGATGTGAATCAGAGAAGAAAAGTAGGACTAGTGGCATGAACAGTAGTGTTAATAGAAGTAGTAAATATGACAAGAGGTGTGCACCGTCGTCGAGCGTGCATTCTGCCAGTGAGTGGTCAGAGCACATTAGTTCATCGGGAAAGAGATACTATTATAACTGTGTCAGTGAAATATCGCAGTGGGAGAAGCCTCGAGAGTGGGACTCTAGAAGAATGTCATCCAAAGATTCAACATATTCAACAAGAAATAGTAAGTTATTATTTTTTATTAATTTTTACGTCTATGCTTTCAAGTTTGTTCTTTTTTATTCCGAGAAATATTCATAGTTATTAAGAATGAGAGATATTGTTTATATATTCGAACATATCATTAAAAATTGCGCCAAACACTTTGAAAACACTTCACAAATGACATAATATGTTGTTTCAAAAGATAGCAGGAAAAGAGGAAAATCTCATTTCTATATATCAAGCAGCCATTTGGGCTTGTAGGCAGCTTGCCACCAGCCCAAATGTTCTGATAGGTTTAAACTTTTTTTCAAGTAGAATACTATAGTGGATGCCGTTAGTGAAGAATATGATGATGATGGTGATATACAAAATTGAAATATATCATTTCTATGTATGTAATTTTGGTAATAGAGGTTTTTAAATAATAATATTATAATACATAAACATTATAACTGACCTCTTGACAAATGAAGGTTTTAAACAAATAAAAAATTAATTACAGCATAATTATGTACAATAAGTTACATTATAATAATAAATAGTAATTGGAATAACTTTGTTTGAGTTCATTACACCATGATAGTTATATTTAATTTATTTGTTCAGATTTCATATTCTTAAGTAATTTAAGATATCTTCAGAGATGAATTATTTAGATAATAAACTAAAGAAATGTTGATAGAGTCAACTTGTTAGGAAATAGAAGAGAAAACATACAATAATCAACATTTGTTTAAAATTTCAATTTAAATCCTTAAATATATAATCCAAGTAGGTAATGCATGTCTTTTTAATATATTTCGTTTTATACCATTCCTTTATTGTTATTAAATAGTATATACTGTTAAAAGCATAACTGACCAATTTTCATCAATTTTACAATATTTGCATGGATTTCAAATAATCAATGATATAAAACTGTGTGAAGCAAATCATATATCCATGTATTCTAACCAATAGAAAAAATATAGATAATTATTTTTACTAAGTTGATAAACTTGTTATAATCTAATTAATTTTGTAGGATATAGCTAAGGCATTCTAAAGAAAATGTAGAGAGATAAATCATAAACAATTAACAAGAAGAGTCATTTCCTAAAACACATATTTGATTTTTAAAAACAAGACATTGTTTACACAATAATACAATTTTCATTCAAGATTTTTAATTCCCAATAATATGACACATGTTTATTCATATACATCAAAGTATATTAAGCTCTGGATAATATAAACTAATAACATAACATTTTAATACACTATTGTGTATCAATACTTAAATAAGGAATAATTACAATAAAGCCCTGTAGTGTGTATTTTTTGTGTCCGTAGTGGTTAATTGATGAAGATAACACATGCAGCACATACATTAATCAACCCAATTTAAAAAATTCTGAACTTTCCATATAATCATTGGACATTTATTGTCCATGCCTCTTACAATATTCAATATCATGTGTACTTTATAGGCAGTGATAACATGCATTTGGTAGTTTATTATTAGACATGTTAGTCTTACTACTCATAAATTAAATACAGAATATATAATTCGATTTATCTACAAAAGAAAGTTATTGATGACAATGACAAAAAAACTGATCAATAGTAGCTGTGACAGCAGATATGAATAATATACAACATTTCAACAAGGTCAATGTTACGGCTAAACATATGCTGAGTGGATAGAAATATATTGCAGTCTAAGGGCAAGTATAGAATTTGAATATCATGTTTCTAGTGAATACGAATATACGTCTTGTAGTAATTGATAGAATAATAAGAATTTAGAAATGTCTAGGTGAATTTAATGTTTACTTATATCTTAACAAGTTAACTTGGTCTAATTTATAAATTTAATGAATAAATATTAAATATAATATTATTTTTCGATAAAACAGTGTTCGCCAAATGATTATTCACAATTTTTATTATTTCATATTTATGTTAATTCGGTAGTAAGTACTAGGGGTTATTGGGCTTATTTTATACTTTTATTGCTTCTGAAATATACCTAAATATATTTTAGAAGTAAATAATTATAAATTTCTATAATAATCTGAAATACTTACTGAAAAATTTCTGGATAAACTGTTTTTGATTGTCGTTTAGCAAAACAAATGTGAGTTACAGATCAATTTATTTATTTTATGTAATGTAAAAAAATATAGGTGTTAGGTACATTTTTATAAAAAACAATCACGTATAGTAACGTACTGCCGAAAATATAACGGGTATCTCCTGTGACTGTTTAATGAACACATATTAATTATAAGAAAAAGATGGCGATTGGTGTTTTCGGTATTAGCACCTAAAATATTTCGTCTCAAATTGCAAAAAACATATGTATAATATTCAATATCCACAATCGTGTTAGGAGTCCACTGCCCCTATAGACAAGTGACTTTTAAGATTATAGAATAAAATAGAATTTCAATCTCGATCGATGTTTCTATTCTATTGAATAAATGTAAAAGCCACTTGTGTATAGGGGCTGGAGTACTTACTTTCAATAAACACAATCAAATTCTGGATATCGGTCTACCGCCATTCGCAAAAAATCCGCCCATTTTAATGGGCGGATTTCACGAATCTTCCATATAAGTAACCCTTGTAAATAATTTCCGTCTTAGGAATCCTTAAAATCGAAAATTTTGGATGGTTTACAGTTGCGCCTATGGTAGGCGCAATAATGACCCATAAATAAATAAATATAAACTACTAGCTGCCCGCACAGACTTCGGTCTGTCAAAAAAAAATCTGTTCTTAGCTTTTGCCTTCCTGGAACCCCTCCACTAACACTTCAACTTAATGGTATGTTATTAAAGTTTAAATTGACTTTTAAGTATTATTACAAATCTTTTGTATAGAAAAGTTGTTGTTTTTAGACTTTTTTAGGCATTTTTTTTAAAAATTTCACTCCGTAAGAACCATCCTCGTTATTCAAGGAATGTTATAAAAAAGAATTAGTGAAATCGGTTCAGCTGCTCTCTAGATTTGCGCTTAGCAACACATTCAGCGATTCATGTTTATACTATAGATTAATTAACTATTAATTATAAATATTAAATTTTAAACAATAATCACACCCAATATTGTTTAAAAATTAATATATCAATAGTATATCATGTCGCAATTACACTCACTCCTAGCCCCGCCGTCGCAAGCTTGTTAGAACTTGTGTTACGGGTACTAAGAATAAAATAAATCTTACAATTTTTTTATATACTTATACGTTTATAGTATATACAAATTCATGACACGGTGTAGACATCTATATTCATCATAAAAAATATCTTGGTGGGATTCGAACCCGCGACCGCTGTGTGAAGTGTCCAGTAGCCTGAACACTCGACCAGCCGGCCGTCAAATAAAATAACGGTCTGTTTGCTCCTCTTCTATAAAAAGTATACGATAACTTAATAATATGATTATTGTCACATCGCAGTCGCCAACCGGCCTCGTTACATCTAGATAGACAATGTTGACTTGTTACATCTCTTATTTAATCAGGGCTACTAGAGTCCGTATAATTCTGCTAATGGAAAACGTGTCCACAAACTCAATAGATCCTAAATGTATTCTGATTTCAAAAGGATGTAGGCGGTTTCTATTTTGGATCTACATTTATCGTGTCATCTTATTTTTAACCAGGCAATAATAAGAATTAACATTACAATACATAATTTTTTGGGTATGAACTCCGAACTCAACTATAACGTCAGAGAATAGAAGGTTTAAAAGATTTATTTTTTTATGATTGTTGCTATTAAAGGTTTATGAGTTATTTCTAGTATTGAAGATATTTTCCATAGTTAAAACCATTATGGTGAAGTACGCCTAATAATAGGTCTTTACCTATGAAATTGCCGTTCTGCAGTACTGGCCATTTCAAATCAAAATAATTTTTGTTTGGCTAAGAATTCTAATTTCAAATTAATTTTATTTTAAAAACATTGAATTCTTTTTCCAAAAGTAGTCATTTGTTTATTGATTAGTGTTACATTTTTTTATTTTTTTTATTTTTATTATGTATGTTACCTGATTACTCGAAGATGGCTAGACCGATTTGAAAAAATATTTTTTTGTTCTAAAGGGTATACTTCCCAAATGGTCCCATGATAAGGAAACCAGGATCTGATGATGGCATCCCAGAGAAATCGAGGGGAACTTTCGAAAATCATAGGGGCAACTAGTGCGTTTGATTTTTTTTTTTAAAGTGTTTTGAAGGACTACAATTTAATGAAGGTCTAGAGTCGATCTGATGCTGGAGCCGAAAGACAGTCGAGGGAACTCCTCGACGATTTACATCAGTAACCTTGTGTTTGGGCTTGATTAATTTGTGATGATGAGAACTTTACACCTAGATGGGTTGTGACTGTCATTAAGGGTCTGATGATGAAGACAAATGACAGTTAAGGGAACTCCTCAACAGTTTACAGTAGCTACCTTGTGTTTGGACTTAATTAATTTAAATAGATGAGAACTTTGCACCCATATGGGTTATAAGCGCCATTACAGGGGTGATGATGGAGACCTTACACAGTCGAAGGGAATCCTCGACGATTTACAGCTTTTATTGGGCTTAGTTCATACGGCTAAATAATATACCAAAATCATGTAATTTTGTTTAATTAATTTAATTTCATTTTACTTGTCGTTGTTAAATGAACAAAAAACAACTGTGCCTTGGAAGCGCATCATAACCGGCCGGTGGGAAGCCGGCTACCTACCTTGGCTAACACCGACTCCAAAAGTAACAATAATGACGTGGTAAATGCAAAGATTGTATATTAGTAGAAGAACAAGTTGATTATAAATTGTAGGCACAAAGATTAAGGAAATTATTTTATTACTTTTTAGTTTTTTTTTAAATTTTGAAGTCGGTTTTAATTTTTGTTTAAAATTTTTTTTTCGTCATCATGGATACGTTAAAAATTCGAGTAATTATGGAATATGAGTACCGCCGTGGCAGCAACGCGGCACAAGCGTCACGCAGCATCAACGACGTTTACGGAGCTAACACTACAAACCAACGCACAACCTGTTATTGATTTTTTCACTTCCGTTCTGGAAATTTCGACCTGAAAAATGAACCTCGCGGTCGTCCGAAGACTATGGTCGACAATGACGAATTAAAGGCGATTGTGGAAGCTGATGATACACAATCTACGGCTGAATTAGCAGCAGCTTTCGACGTTAGCGTCAAAACCCGCGATGAAAAATGGATTCTGTTTGATAACCGCAAGCGCTCAGCAAGTTGGTTGGATCCTGGTTCAGCACCTAAACAATGCCCTAAACGAAAACTTACCCCTAGAAAAGTGATGGTTACTGTTTGGTGATCTAGCGCCGGTGTGATTTATCACAGCTGTGAGTAACCAAACGGGGTGAGTATTATTGCAGATGTGTACTGTGAAAAAGTGAACACAATGATAGAGAAGCTGGCACATCTCCAACCAGCATTGGTCAATCGCTCGTCTCCGCTGCTCCTGCACGACAACGCGCGACCTCATACTGCACTACAGACGGTCTCCAAGTGACAAGAACTGGGGTTGGTAGCTCTCCGTCATCCGCCATACTAACGCAATGCGTTATTATTTTCAGGAAACTATTAAATCCTAGGGGCTAAAGAAGGAACTAAATAAAAAATATATATATATTTATAGTACTGTGTACGTATAATTATGACTATAAATAAGGTATATAATTTTTTAGCCCAACCCGACGCCAGGAGGCCGTGGTGATAATCAGTCTTAAGTGAGCCAAATCGGCTCAGAATAGTCTGACGAAGCATTAGGATATTTTGGCCGTTAGCATAGATCCATCCGAAAAAAATCGATCAATATATTATCAAAATATGTTACCGGGAGCAGAGTTACTCAAAAATATAGCTAAACCAGAAAACGTTGACACACCATTTACCCCTGTTTAAGTATATTTTTCGAGAAAAAGTAGGCTATAAACATCAAAATTCATAAAAATTGATCTAGCTAGCGGTGTAAGTGTGAAAGCGTTATAAAGAAACAAACTCACTTTGCATGTATAATATCTGTTAGCATTCATAAAGCTGTACCCAAAGTTAGACATTTGAAATTATATGAAATTTTGTTGACCTAAATGTCTGCTGGCTTCTATTACTGGAGACCTGATGCTATATCGTTCCGATGTCTTTAATACCAGCGTCGGTAATTAACATACTATGTAAAACAGATACGAGGGAATCAATATTTTAATGATAAACTCTTTTTATTGTCACTGTGGTCGCTGGTCTTATACGTTTTGATAGGTCTCTGTCGATTCACTGTCGATTACATGTATATAAAGTTTTACGCAATTCCATTTCGGTTTTTTCATTTGTTATGTAATGATTTAAACCCTTTCTACGTTCATCTCATTAATACAGCGCTATCTAATCTGAGCAACGCGTTTAATAGTTCTACCCATATTTCAGACAAATAAAATCAGTTATCGAATTTTGAAATCACTAAAAATTAAGAAATAAAAAATTTTAAACAAAAATTAAAACCGACTTCAAAATTTAAAAAAAACTACAAAGTAATAAAATAATTTCCTTAATCTTTGTGCCTACAATTTATAATCAACTTGTTCTTCTACTAATATACAATCTTTGCATTTACCACGTCATTATTGTTACTTTTGAAGCCGGTGTCGTATTCGTTGATGTACCTACCTCTCTACCTACCTTGGCTAACACCGACTTAACTTAATTTTTGTTTAAATTTTTTTTTTTGACAGAGCGTTTGTATGAAGACTGACTTTCTGTAGTGTAATTATTCTAAGAAATCGTTATATTTTAATTCTAGTACACGAAGATCACTAAGGGTGTCTTAACTAATACGGACTGATAATTATGATGGATTAATACTAATAAATGAAATAATATAATTGTCGCCATTATTAAATACTTTGTAGTAACTAGTCACACGATATTATATTATTGTGGCTTGGGATACATCTTACTCTTACATCAGAGAACTTCAAACTAACTCTTGTACACTTTCACGATAACATGGTATGAGAGGAATATTTTGTGAGAAATCTTTGTATAGGCTAAGATTATGGTTATACTTTCAGAATCTTAGTAAAATATTCTTCGGCCGTGAATATCCCTTACATGTTTGGGAACAAAATGTAGGGTGAATCATGTCTTGAGAATTTTTTTCTTGTGTTCATTGTATCGATGAAAGGTTTTTTCAATCGGATTTATTTCCGAAGATTATCTCATACATCCTAACGTTACCTAAATATAACATACCTAAATATAACATTACCGTTATATTTAAAGTAAAAGTTCCCGTGGGATTTTTTCAGGATAAACTATAACTATCACCTTTTCTGAGTCTCAAATTATATCCATACCAAATTTCATTTGGATCGGTTCGGTGGTTAGACTAACGTAGAACAGTGAGATATTTCTTACTTAAAATTAAAGGACATTGGAGAAATAAAAATAGAATAAAAGTATTTGTTAATGTTATTGAGATCATTAATCTTATTAACGCCTAACAAACTTCTAGTCCTTTAAGCTAGAAAACGCCTAAAACACCCCAGCAACCAACTGAATTTGGCCGACGATTATTTATTAAAAAGTATTTTGTATCATTATTATTATGTAATAACAGAGAGTGCTAACAACGTTACACAAATTCAATTTAATACACAATTTTTTTTTGTTTATTGTGTAATATATTTAATCCTACCGTAAAATAATCTTACTCCAGTAAAATTTGCCAGCTATTCGTTATAAGTAACAAGTATTAATAATTAAGATTAAGATAAAATCATTTTACAAAAAATTAAAACCGACTTCAAAAATACTACACTAAAAACTTTACCACGTCATTATAGTTTCTTTTGGAGTCGGTGTCGTATTTGTTGCTGTACCCTACCTACTTGGCTGACACCGACTCCAAAAGAAACTATAATGACGTGGTAAACGCAAAGTTTGTACATTAGTAGAAGATTAAGTTGAGTATAAGTTGTAAGCACAAAAATTAAAGAAACACAGTTATTTTATTACTTTTTAGTTTAGTGTTTTTGAAGTCGGTTTTAATTTTTTGTAAAAATTTTTTAATTCTTAATTTTTAGTGATTCCGAAATTCTTCGTCTTGGCGTTCATTGAAGGAGGCCAATGTTCAGCAGTGGATGGATAAAGGATGATGATGATGATGACTACGATGACCGCGACATACTATAACATAATAATATATAATATAATATCTATGGACGCTTTCACACCACGTCAATCTGGTCCCGTGCTAAGTACTCGAAGAACTTGTGTTACGGGTACCAGAAAATGGCAATATATTTAATAAATTTATACTATACAATATATATTTAAGATTTTTATTATATAATACACATCCATGACCCAGGAACACAGAAATTATTTTTGTTCCCTGGCTTGAACGCCAACACGCTTACCACTGAGCCACAGAGGTCGTCAATCGCACTATGGTGTGCTACCAAAGCATCCTATACAATTGTTACATCGACAAGTAATAAAATGAGCATATCAGCATATCGTCAAGGTAAAGAGAACCAACCAAATAGGCATTATTGGGAATAACTAAAAAACGGCTTGTCAGATCATAATAAAATTAATATGGGACCAAATTGGAAGCACCAGCTTTTAAACAAACTTTAAAAAAAAATAACCATCGAAATCCATTCACAAACGGCGGAGTAATCGTGTCATATAGATACATAATAATAAGTAAATGTATTAAGTATAATAATAAGTAAATGATAATAATGCGAGAATAATATTTACTGATTTATAACTTTTGAAAACGGCTGTACATTAAGGTAAATCGGCTTCAGAGATTGGTGTTGATGAAGAAAGTATTGAAGGGCAACATCGTTATATCCGTGCGTTGACCTGACGTAATCAAGTTAATGCTGTCATCGGTAAAGAAGGCTCCGGCACACCGCCTCACTATTGATCATCTGTTTGAAAGCTTTGATCAAAACTGGAATTTTATCGATCAAAATCAAAATTGTAATGTTTAGGATAATGAATTTTAAATTATTTGGGTGATAGGATTTATTGGGAAATGCGTCCTGCAAGTTCTCTTGCTTCTAATTTAAAATTATATGAGGGCATGAGGTTAAGAGAAAAATGCCAGACGAACAAACAATAATTACTCTGCATAAGTAGAGATATCTTTAATGTCAAGAATTTATTACGTCTGTAGAAATTATCGTTCGTATATATATATATAATAATAATATCTATGGACACTTTTACACCACGTCAATCTGGTCCCGTGGTAAGTTCTCGAAGAACTTGTGTTACGGGTACCAGACAACGGAAATATATTTAATACTTTTATACTATACATATATTTAAGATTTTTATTATATAATACATATATTTAATACACATCCATGACCAAGGAACATAGAAAACTTTTTTGTTCCCGGGCGGGATTCGAACCCGCAACCTCCGGCTTGAGCGCCAACGCGCTAACCACTGAGCCACAGAGGTCGTCATATATATATACATACGTTTTCAAGACTTAAAACAACATTAAATGTAGTCCACTTGTAGGTTTGTAAGATTTCACGATACATATAATGTAATGTAATAGTTTTAAGTTTTTTTGTAATTAATAATAATCTATACTAATATTTTAAACGGACACACAGTGTTTATTTAAGGTGTTAAACTTTATTCTATTAAAATTCGACGAAATTTGACAAGAAAAGATACATTATATCCTAAGAAAGAATGTAGGCTATGTAAGTACCGTTTATACTTTCATATGCATTTAGTGAAAATATGTGAATTTGATGAAACAGACACTTTAATTTTATTTATCTGTATAGATCATGGTTGACCTTAGATTCAAATGCCGCTAAGGCAAGTGAACTAACCTCTCAGAGCCTAGTAGATTAGTAACTTAAAATCAGTATTTTCATCGATTTTGAAACTCTCCAAAAACTACACTACATAGACGTACCTACTCGTATGCAATAAGCGAATACTACTAAGAGTAGTATAAGCCAAATTTTAATAAACAAGTGTTACGTTATATATATATAGATTGTATATATTTATCTTTCTAAAGGCCATAGACTTTCTTTAATTATACTCCGACGTGAATCTTTTCGTGTTTTACGGATAAGAAATTAAAGGTCAGTGGAAATGTAGTCGTCCAATATTGAGTGACACGCAGATGTCTGTGGCATCTTTATCGATTGTATATGTTTATTCACAATATATTTCTACATTTTGGATTAATGTGTAATCACCCGGCCTTAATTTTGTGTAATTTGACTATCAACACTGCCTTTTCCTGGTGTCAACTGCGCCAAAATTTTATATAAAATTCTACTTCAAAATAAATAATAATAATACTTTATTAACATTTCCATAATACTGCTCTCTCTTAAGCTATTTATATTTAAAAGAACTGTATAGGTACCTATTATATATTGAGCCAAGACTTTGTCGTTGACAGCTGTCCGCGCCTTCTCCTCGGGTTACGTCAAATACATTTACAATACGTACTTCAAGATAATATCCGATATCCGAAGAAGGATCTATACCTTCTTAATACTACTTACACCTCTCTCAATGAATGGACTATCGAATGAAAAAGAAACTCACATTTTTCAAAAACAAACTTACACACTCTTCATCTAAATTATATTAGTATAGAATGTGTGATTTCTATTACTTTGTTATATTTCTTTTTTTTTTTCATACTTTTGTATCTTCCTATGCTGCGTGTCTTTGATTTAGACTAGACAGTAGGCGTATATGCTATAGTCTACTACCTGTACTACTGCTATGCAACTGCTGAGCAATATAACTTTAAGAGCTTAGTTTACTGCTGGGCTTATTTTTGCAAACCTGCAATTGAACATATAATCAGTTCCAGTCTACTGTTGGTCATAATAGTCGTAGTCTATGCTGAAATGCGATTTGTATGTAGCATTCTGTGGAACATCTCGTGTTGTAAATATCGAACATATAACCGGATAGAGTAGTAATGTGAGCTATAAAATTCTGAAACTGGTCCGTGATTTGTCACTGACGTAATAGCAATTCAACCAGTGTTATGTATGTACGTTCTATCGACCAATCATCCATCAGTGGCCACCAGTCGGCCAAACAGATCGCAGAACCGGCGCAGCGTAACAGCACAAATTTGTCGTAATTTGTTTTCATACAAAACATAACATTACCGCTCTATTCCGGTTATATGTTCGATGGATGTAATTTACTGCTGAGCATAATATAATATAATCCGTACTAGTTTACTGCAGAATATGCGATCTGTTATATTTTACAACAGGACACATGACTTTTTATAGACCAAGATTCTGTTTCCTTATCAAATTGTAGATACTGACTGTTACATTTTTATTTAGTGTGTTAAATAACTAATAACATTAAATAAAAAAATATGATATTAAATAAATAAATATTGCTTATTATATAAATTATATAAAATCGCAGGAAACGAAAGGATACATACATAAAGCATATTTTTACAAATAAATTGGAATAGTTTCAATCTCGTTTCGTTTATACGAAAACTAAAAATCATTAAATAATATTTTTCATCCTATATACTTAAGCAATATTTTTTTACTCTGCCCTCAAGAAAATAAAATTCTTTTCGTCACTTACGTTTTGAAATATATTTATTTACTGTATAAATTCATGATACACGCACGGGTTTTAGCCTTTTATCTGTAATGCCATTGATTCAAATACTTCTTTTGAAAAAAAAAAATACTTATTTCAATAATTATATTGTGGAAAATCTTTGAACAGTCCACGTCCATGACCCAGCGCAGACATACGAGGGCGAGTATAGAAATCGTTAGGGCTTAGGTCGGGGCTGTACGGCGGATGGTCTAATAATTCTATGTTTTCTTGCTCTAAAAACTCTTTTGGTCTGTGCGCAGTGTGAGAACTCGCATTGTCGTGATGGAGGATGATGCGGCGGTTGCAGTTTTCTTTACGGAGTTCAGAAACGACCTGTGGCAAACAAATGCTAGCATACCATTCTGCATTAACCGTTCTTTGTCCCTCAAGAGGAATAGTCGCAACATGGCCGGTTTTGGAGACAAACGTGGCCACCATTTTTTTTGCAACACTCCGTGAACGAACAATTTTTGTTGGCTTTAACTCATTTTCGAACACCCAAACTCGTGACTGGTTTTTTGTTTCGGGTTCGTACGCGTATAACCAGGATTCGTCACCTGATACGATGTTGTATACAGCATTTGAGGATCCTGCGTGGAATATTTCGAGAGTACTGATGCACCAAGTAACGCGAGCCGCTTTTTACTCTTCACAGAGCAAATGCGGTATCCATCGGGAAAACAACTTTTTTACACCTAATTGTTCATGCAAGATTATTTGTATTTGACTCATGTCAATGTCTAAAGTTGCCTGAATTTGTCGATCTCCCTCAAACAGCTTACGCACAGCATCAACGTTTTCTTGGGTGACTGCAGTTTTTGGACGACCTTGACGGGGATCATCACTGAGCTTGACACGTCCACGTTGAAATTCAGCAAACCAGCGATAAATTGTGGTTTTGGATGGGGCTTCATCACCAAATGCAGAAATCATTCGGTCAACACACTGTTTTTGTGTTAAACTACTTCGAAAGTCATAATAAATCATCGCTCTAGAATTTTCTCGAGTCAATTCCATTTTCTCAACGACGAAACAAGACCTTATGACAAGACCGAGAATCTTTTTTTAAATAAATAAATGGTATTCGATTTTTAAAACCAAGGAGTTTTCAATTAAAAAGATTTTAATAAGACAGGAACAGTGGAAATATTCCATTCCCGATACTTTTAGGGCAGCCTATGTATTCATCATACAAATTACAGATAATTTGTATGATGAATGTAGATATCTGCACTAGGTCATTATTGCGCAGACACTTGGCGGGATTCGAACCCGCGACCGCTGCGTAAAGTGTCCAGTAGCCTACTCGACCAGCCGGCCGTCACTTAAAAGTATTTACAAATATGTAAAAATTTGAACGGTATGTCTTGAATCCAACCAATGTCTTCGTTCAAAGGTCAATTAAACGAAATTACAATGAATGACACAGAGATGTGCAAGTGTCCTATGCAACTGTCACTTTGTGTCGGTTGGTAATAAGAGGTTACTGTACTTAAAGAACACTCTAAAGGCTGCTTTAGTCGAAAAAATGCACTCCAGTCGTATTCTTTCTTGTCGCATGTTTGATTAAAATAACAGAGTGTTTCTTAATTAACAGCATTATATATATGAATTTCGACAAGTGACTAAAACGGCAGCTTCATTTGAAATTAACATTCACTCAGAGAGAGAAAGAAGAGCCATGTCATGAAGTTTCCTTCTGTGAACAATAGCATAAACGTAGTGAAATTTTAGAGTGGCTTTACGGCCGTGAATGTGAAGTATAATTTCTTAAAGCACGGGGAAATTTAGAAAAACCCATTTCATTCCACCCGTCCGGATCGAACCCAGGATTCTTCACTTGAGGAAGTGGCCCCATCCTCTTAACCATTGTCGCTCACCCAAAATATTAATTGCTCTTTATTTAGTATGACTAGGTTTAACTTTTAACCTATCTAACATTGCCTCGCTTAGTGACTATTTTGATCTCATCACAACCGTTGTCCTCTTACAGAGGATATGAATGTTATTACTTCACCCGTATAGCATTGATGTCATCTGGAGCTGGTAACTGTATCGTATTTTAATTTTAAGCAGATATAATATTATGTATGCGTGCATGAATGAAAATGTAAGATTAATCAATGATCTAATTAGATTTAAAAGCGTGTGATTTCGCTTTTAACTCTAATTAGATTATTGATTGACTAGCAAGTTAGTAACAACTATCATATTATAAGTTAAATTTTCTATGTACTACAATGTAATAGTATCTAGTCTGCAAGTGATAATGGGCGGTAAACATACTAAATTATAGATACGAATTCAACAGGTCGCGATAAAAGATCTAGTTCAAGATCGGGTCGGCGAGAAACGGAAAAGACTAACAAACGGTCTAACAATACCTCCGAGAGATATTGGAGTGGCGGCCGGGAGGAGGAGGGCCATGACAGGACAAGACCGAAGCACTCCGCAGCGCAGCACGAGGGGAAAGGTTCGTACTGATTATATATTGTAGATGCCTTCAGGTAGTTTCAGGTTGTTTCAGGTTAACTTGTTTATGTTCAAAGGCGATGTTGTCGATCACTTAACATCGCGTGGCTCGTCTACCCGTGTGTGTATCTAACATAAAAATGTTTTTTATTATTATTTTTACTAGGCCCACCAACACCAACCATCCTGTGAAGCCAGAATCGACAACGGTAACCGAATGACTCTTTGATACGATCTCAGGGAGCCTAAAAGATACGCTAAAAACTATATATTAGGGTTGAAAAGATTCGGACCCAGACACAAGATGTTAGTATTTGAAGATTGATCATTGATATTAACAATATTATCTTTATATATAAAAATCAATGCCACTTTTCGTTGTAATTTTATAACTCAAGAACGGGCTCACCAATCCCAACCAAATGTTTAGGCTTTGTTCGGACTATTAAGTAGATGGTTTATGTGAAGTTTGCACAAAATCGGTCGAGCGGTTCTTGATTTATCACATTTTTTTAATTCAATAAATGGCGGATCAATTTGGTAATGGAGAATTTGCTGTCAAATTGAAACTTTTTCAGTTGAGGTCATATTGAAACTTTTTTCAGTGTTGACAGTACAACATTAAGTTTTAAAATAGCTAGCAATTAATAATATATTTTTTTGTTTGAATAAATTAATTTGATGTTCCAATTTTTTTTATTTCACTTTATACGTAGCAAAGCACGTACCGGGCCGCTAGTAATGCTTATAATTATAAATGTAAAATCAAATCACCTTAATACAATAACATAATAATTAATATAAGAAATTACAAAAAAGTACAGAAATATATTATAGTATACATGCTACGTATTTTTTCAATCACGTTTTGAATAAAAATAAAAAATTTTCATTTTATGTGGAGAAATTTAGGATCGACGGAAAGACAAATAAATCAGTTTAAAAGAAATAATATTAATTCAATTAGTTAAGATAAAGTGGCCAAGAAGATGACAAACCTTATAGTGAGTGGTAAAGTCAGTGGTAGCCATTTACCATTCCTTGTGGACCTCCACCTTCTTACTAACAGAGCACATAACCGACTCCATAAAAGCGCATCTCGCGAGATATTGTTTGGCTTATTTTGTATTGTAATTATGTGTTTGTGTATTTGATGTGTATTTATTATAATATTATTTATGTTTGTTTTGTTGTATTAAATTGAATAAATAAATAAAATAAATACCTAAAACTCATGAGAAGCGCTGGAAGCTTCCCGAGCAGTTCACGAGACCTGCTTAGACGAAAAAATGCAGCCGGTCGTGCTCTCAAGAACGAAACGAGCGCTAACATGCCCCCGTTGAACCGTTGGAGTCAGCCTTCAGCACTGGATTATTTCGATAAGGCCGAATGCCTCGCCGTCTACGAATAAATAATAAGTCAGGAAATGTAACTGCGTTATAAAAATGACCCAACAAAAGTCGTGTCCAAGTAGGCGGGGCTTAAAAGTCGTGTCCAGCGCGTCATCAGTCGGACATTTTTCTTGCAAGCGAACACACGTCAAACTTACGCATACGTTTTCGTTTTTTCATTATGAATTGCAGCTGCTAATCATCATGCCATCATTTGTAGTGAAGTGGTGCAGGAGCCATACAAAATCAAAACCTCCAGGGATTACTTCTCACTAGTAAATAGTAGTAAAATTATATTATATTCAAATACCTACGTTAATGTAATAAGCAAACCGAGGTGGTCAATACTATGCAAAATGAAGTCAGTCAATATTTGAACCAATGTAGAAGGTATTTTATTTATTCTTCATGAAATGTATAATATACGTAATATGTTTATATTTTTATCATTATTTAAATGTATATCGATATAATTGAGGTATTTTAAAAATGATTGTGCATTTTGCTTGCTTTGTTTTCTTTTAGTATCCCAGCCGATCCAATTCGGAAAAATAAGTAGTTAGCTGCAATTAAGCTTGAAAGACAAGAGTATCCTGGGGAAGAGCCGATAAGGAGCTAGGCGGTGCGGCTGGCCAAAGTCGGGCTCGACCTCGTGATCAGCCGCATAGAGAGGTTAGGGCTTCGGGTCAGAGTTGAGAAGACCAAAGTCCTTCTCTTCCGCGGGACCGGCCGTTAAAGGACAACCTCCGGGAGCTACCCTCCAGATCCGAGGGTGGAGGGTCAGGATGAGCCCCCAGATCAAGGGATGGAGACGGAGGGTGGACCTTCGGCCCAAATTTGTCAATATTGGGATTGAAGGATACTCCGGAGTATGGCGACGTATGGTGCATCCATTTGGGCGGGTTACCTTACCGCGAGGGATAAGGCCCAGCTGGTACCGAACAGTATCGTGGGTGACAGCCACTGACCTAGCCGGTGACCCCCCGTGGGAATTTGTGGTGGAGGTTCTTGCCGAGACTCATTCATATGTCTTGGTTAGGAGGGCTCCCGGCGAGAACCTTACGTTTTACTAGATCCTACGGGTTCGCCGACTAGGACAGGAGCATTAATACGGAGGTGGGGGAAGACCCGGCACGGCAGTCGTATGACAAAAGCCTAACGGTTGCTTTGCATTCAGTCCTCGAGCGTTGGATGCGCCATAAGCACAAACCCCCTCACCTTCCGTCTGACACAGGTGCTTACCAGGCATGGTTGCTTTGGTGAGTACCTGAGCCGGACGGCCCACAGGGAGTCAGTAACAGTATGTTACGATTGTGGCGCGTCGGTGGACTCGGCCGAAAGAAATCATTGTAAAATATTAAATAATATTGTTTTATTATTGACTTGGTTCACTTATTGCATGACATCGTCCACGCAGCTATCACTCGACTGTCATGGGTGACATTGCAGCATGCGCGCCGACCAATACCTGCATTTATTCAGAAATTAAACAAATCACCAATGACGTCTATTTGTAACCTCGAAAGTGATTGGTATTTTAAATCATACGTCGTTTTGGTTTGAAGTAGGCCCACTTTTTATGTGTCATTTGTTCTGAGTTAGACTTCCTGACTTATTATTTATTCGTAGCTCGCCGTAGATCCCGCACACAACGTCTTCGTTGTTAGCCTGGTGCACCGAATTACCTCTAGCGGACGATCCGATCCCCTAACGACGTACCGGTCCGGACAGTATTACCAATAGGGTCCTCAAATATTTACCGCCCTCTATAATCTTATCTTCTAGTGAGCATCTTTAATGCTCTACTAACAGGATGCACCTTTCCATATTCATAGAATAAAACAGTAGTTGTAGGTATCCACAAACCAGGTAAACCTCAAAAGCATACTCCTAGCCAGAGTGACCAGACTAAAAAAAATAGTAGATGAACTCAGACTGTTCCCCGACGAACAGTTCTGGTTCAAAAACACACACTTGCGTACGACTAAAAAGCATATGTCATCTATTAAATCTAGTAGAGTGCGCGCACGATAACTTTGCACATAGGTATGGCGCTGATGCCAATTTAAAAAATGTTACCAGCTTAGTTTTTACAGAAACTGTTTAAAATGGTAGTTTTGCAGTCTTTTTTGAAAGAATAACATTATTTTAGAATATGCATATATTATAAATGTCACAATCTGTATACATCCTATTGATATAATATATTATATTATAATACTAGCGGCCCGGTACGTGCTTCGCTACGTATAAAGTGAAATAAAAAAAAATTGGAACATCAAATTAATTTATTCAAACAAAAAAAATATATTAATTACTAGCTATTTTAAAACTTAATGTTGTACTGTCAACTCTGAAAAAAGTTTCAATATGACCACAACTGAAAAAAGTTTCAATTTGACAGCAAAATCTCCATTAATTTATTGAATTAAAAAAATGTGATAAATGAAGAACTGCTCGACCGATTTTGTGCAAACTTCACATAAACCATCTACTAAATAGTATGAACAAAGCCTAAACATTTTGTTGGGATTGGTGAGCCCGTTCTTGAGTTATAAAATTACAACGAAAAGTGGCATTGATTTTTATATATAAAGATAATACTACAATATTCTTGTACTAATTTGTTAAAGTTACTATTTTTTGCTGTGATTTAACTGATCATGCGGTTTTTCCAATAAGACGTGATTGATGCACTATTATAACTATAACTGTAAAAAAATCCGATGTGGCGAGTCTGTGCTACAATTATGAGATATAGAAGAAAACATTGGGAATCAGCATAAATATATATATATATATTAGTATTTTTTTATATGCTGATTCCCATAATACATATATATTTTACTGTAAATATGATCACATGTTACTGTTTAGGAGAGGAAACGGGCTGAAATGTAGCTCAATTGATTGAATTATCTAAAAATAAGGATTTTATCACATATGATTTAACACTTTAGAAATACTTATCACTTCCGTATGTTCCTTCCGTAGGTGGGAACGGAGCCATTGTTGGCCGTAGTATTTTTACCTGACGAATGAAAAATTGGCGAAAAATAAATTTGTGGCAGTTTAAAAATACTAGTTTACATCACATATTTATTTATTTTGCATGCTATGTTATAATGAGATACTTTGTCTTCAGATGGGCAAGCATTACAAGATATGGATATATCACCGGACCGAAGTACGCCGCTGTCGGAGAACTCGTACGGCGCGCGAGACGCGCCGTCGCGGGCGGACGGTGCTACCGTACCACCCGTCGTCGTCCTCGACAACTCTAATCAACCGGTATGTGTATATATATTTGTACTAATATCTAAAATCTTAATATTTATCTACGAAAGATGCGATTAGAAAAAGACTAATGCCCGTTTTCACCAACCACACTTCAATCATTCCCTTACTATGTTCCACTTAGTCTAAGTAACTCCTTAAACCTATGTATGTGGTATGTGTTATACCTAATTTTCGTTTTCAACTAGCTAAGTGACACATTACTA
The DNA here is from genome assembly GCA_963853865.1 of Helleia helle. NCBI lineage: Eukaryota > Metazoa > Arthropoda > Insecta > Lepidoptera > Lycaenidae > Helleia > Helleia helle. Next base: position 19,174,552 of record OY971420.1, read on the forward strand.
GGTTATTCTTAAAATTTAGGGCTTAACATAAAACTGCATATATTTCAATTTTTTACTGATTATGTTTTTGCAATAATTCATGACTTTTCTTAAACCTTATTACTATAGGATATAATATATATTAAATAATTAAAAACACTTGCCTATATGAATACTTAAGCAGTTTTTCCTTACCATTTATAATATTTTTTGTCTCAATATACCATCTGCCAAAGCCAAAAAAATAATAAGTACAAACTAGCAACTGATGTCTTTTAATACAACACGTAATTTTTTCCACTATTTCTTTTGCATTTTAAATCACTGGTAAATTGTAAATTTTTAAATATATAAAAAGTATATAATGAAACAATTTTTACGGATTTTATCGCGGTTTGTCATGGTCATATTATAATGAGTGAAATTCGCGTAAGCATTAGAAAACAATACTAAATATTTTCTAGTTTATTCATAAAATGATTAAAATCTGCTTTAATAATAGATTTTTAATACTTTATTTTATGATATAACCAGCAGTCCACCCTCGCTTGGCTTCGGGTTATTGAGATTGACCCATAAACTTAATCGATTTTTTTTTCATAAGAACCTCCTGTCTGTGACAAAAACAACAAAAAAAGAATTAGCAAAATTGGTCCAGCCTTTCACGCGTGATTCGATGACAAGGAAAAACAGGGGTTTTCATTATGAATACTTGCCTCGTGATAGGATTCTTATGCCCGTTTTCACCAACGTCCCCTAAAATTTTAAGGACCACTTATGACAATTTAAATGTCACTTAAGTGTAAATTCGATTTCACCAACCGTTAAGGGACACCTAAGTGTCTCCTTAAAGTTAAGGGCCCGAGCATTCCTCCCTTAACCAGTCCCTAATAAGGTGACTGACCCACTCGACTTATTATATTGTTAAATATTATGAGAATTAACGAAGATTTAACTGATTTGTTTGATCAAGTATATCGATGATGCTAAAACATGGAATTAATCACTAATTCTCGATTTGTGACTAGACCTTGAATTTATCGAGAGAGGCCAGACTTCTTAAAAGTATTATGATCAAGATGTTTGTACAAAATATAGGTTAAGTAAAGACGGCGTTCTACTATCATTGCCAAAAATGATCAATTATAAGAATTTGCTGATGACAGAAGCTTATCATCACTCATACCTACTTTTATAGATATTAGGTACAGGCAGGACATGTTTTACACTTTTTTTTTATCCCCTAGGAATAAATCTGTCTCACCCGTCATTCAGTTACTGTGTGCTCTGCGATTTTATGCCACCGAAAGTCACTTACAGACTTATAGAAGGGATCAGCATCGCTTCATCCCCACCATGGTTCAGGCCTTGGCGTGGCGGTGGGGCTTAGTAGCCTAGGGTGAGCCCAGCACCTTGGGCGAAGCTAATTGAGCCGAGGGGGCTCTTTGTACCCTTCTTATAAGAAGAGGGGACAAAAGAGCATGGGGCAAGTGGTGAGGATGGGAACCTCCGGAAATTTAGTCCGGTATAGATTTACCTGTTTATACTTGGCTACCCGATAGTTGTGACCGGAAAAGAATAGGCAACCTAACGTTTGCATATTTTCATACTTTCGATTGGTATAGAATTTATCTAATAATCAAACCGGTGAAATGTTTAATTTTTTTTAAATTATTAATTAAATTTGTTAGGCAACCCATATGCAATATATTTATTGGCATATTAAGTCTATATTAAATATTATAAAGCTGAAGAGTTTGTTTGTTTGTTTGAACGCGCTAATCTCAGGAACTACTGGGCCGATATAAAAAATTATTTCAGTCTTAGACAGCCCATTTATCGAAGAAGGCTATATAACATCAAGCTGTGATAATATCAACTCAACTCCTATATATTATATAGGAGTTGAGTAACGCGGGCGAAGCTGCAGGCAACAGCTAGTTAAATATAAAATACGTTTCATCAAATAAACATCTCGGTGAAGGTCGTTTTATATCCCGGATCTTAGCCTATAACAAATTTTATATGTTACATATATTATAACAACTTTTACGGATCCGTAAAAGGTTTTTCGCTATAAGGAGAGTGAAATTCACGTAAACATTATAAGTAAAACAATCAGTAATCATATATTTAATTTATTAAGCTAACACAGGTATTAAAACTTTAAAATTTTAAGCTCTCTCTTGGGCAGGGTTGTCAGTAAAAGACATTTCTTTTTCCGGGGTCAGAGTCTTGCGGCCAACGGTTTTTTAACGACGCCTTATTGTGTCGGTTGATACCTGAAACAACAGTGAACATTTGATTATCTTTAAAAATAAGCTATTACTTATATTTGGCTCTCTCAGCCTGCTCGGTCATACTTTACATATGTATAAACAGTACATTTATGACACTCATGGCAAAACAACCAACTCGCAACGTTCCCAGACATTTACAATACAAATTCCAAAGTTTGTAATTATGCAACCATACGGTCAAAAAATCTGCACACCATCATGCTTTCAAAAATTCCTTAAATCCTATGATTTACGATGGCCGAACCCTTAACGCCCCAACCCGACGCCATGAGGCCGTGTGGTCGCAGACTGCACGGTTGGCGGGGGGCAACCCCCCCACTTTTACAAACCAAAAGTGAGCCAAATGGGCTCACACTAATCCGATGTAGCATTAGGGCCTTCGGGCCGTTAGCATAGATCCATCCGAAAAAAACCCTTAACGTCATAAAAATAAAGCGATACAAAGACAATAATACACTTAGTTTAATTTAGATAAATTGACCCAGAGTTATAATGAAACAATTTTTACGGATTTTATTAAGATTTTTACAAGCCCCACGTTTCGGATAATTTACAGCAACCATGGTCACTCCCATGGTTGCTTATTATCTTATTTAGTCACACTCACCGATTTTCTCTTCTCGTCCTTTTACTGATCTCAGAAATGGTGTGTCCACCTTCTTTCAACACCACTATCAGCTGTCGCTGTTGTGACAATGGTGGCGTCATAGCTCATAAACAATTTACACGCGTTGCAATAATTATTCAATTAATATAGTAATAACATGAACTTTTTTAATACTTAATAAATGACGCGCGTGCATCTTAGTTCAACAATATATGTCAACTGAGCGACAGCCGACGGACAAAAGTTTGAACAAAATACAAATTACTCTAAAGTCTAAACAATAAAACGTGATTGAATAGACAGGGTAATAAATCTAAAAATAGAACGTGTAAGCGAATTGTGATTGGCCGAGGGGTCTCGAAGCGCTAATGCCCTGTCCTCATCGCACGAATTTGGGTTTTTGTATTACTATAGATAAAAGTTACGTAGGCTGTTACACTCACGGAGCTGTCGTGTGTACAAGTGTTTTTAATAATTTAAAATATCCTAGAATAATAAGATTTAAGAAAAAGTAATGAAATTTTGAAAGAAACAATCGGAAAAAGCCGGTAAATATACAGTTATTTGAATCCCTTAATTTTAAGTATAACCTATTAAAGTGTCACTTAGCTTGGTGATTTAAAACGAAAATTAGGTCCAAAGTAACGTGGAACATAGTAAGGGGATGATTTAAGTGACTTTTTCGATAGAATATCGATAAAAGGTTGGTGTTACTGCTCCTCAAAGAGTATATTTATATTATTAAAATTTACAATAAAATACATAAATAACCTTATTTTATGCATATAGTATATGTAAGAATTAGTTCTTTTACGATCAGTTCTTACCAACATATATCATGGAAAGATATTTTTACGTCATTTTTAATACTACATCCAGAGATTTTTTTGTAGTATTTAATACTTACTTCCTGCCAGTCGATTTTAATTTATCAAACAAATGTCATCGTCTTGGTAACGAAATAATATTTTACAACAATTTTTAGTCAAGTACATTCTCACTTTCGAAACGTCAAAATCTCTATTTAACTAGTTTTAAGTAAGGGTTACTTAAAGTTAATGGTTGATTAGACCTACTAATGAATCATTAACTGACACTGAGTGACAACTTTTTGAAATCTTTACTGAGGACAGTTAGTCATCATTAAATCGTATCTGCGTGCGGCCGTTAGTCTTTTATTCAAATAGTTATTGTCTATATGTTAATTCGTAAAATTTTTATTCGATTGACGAATTTATTTGTCTTTGAGCGCACAAAGAAATTTGAGAAATAGCATAAATATAATTTATATGGAAATAAATGTGGAAAGTAATATATGCATAATATAATATTATGTTGCGGGTGGAATTAGTATAGTATATTTTTTTAAATATACTTATCATATAAACATACGTCTTACAATAAAAATGACGAACATGTTATAGCAAATTATTTTATAACAAAGAAGGACATTGCAAACGATCAAAAAAGATTTTATAATAAAAGTACCTACGCGTGAACCTCCTTTACACAATAATCAGTTTTTGTCCTAATATTTTTATTATTACATACATACAGAGTGGGTCGCTGCTGGCGGCGGCGCTACCTCGCATCGTGGCGATGCCTGTGGTGGCGACGTGCTCGGCGGCGGGGGCGGGCACGGGCGCGGGGGGCGTGGCCAACAACGGTGGTTCGCCCACCTCCAGCGGCAACGGCACGCCGCACCGCGACGCCGGTCCGCCCACCCCCACGCACTCGGAGAACGTTGACCCGCACGCACCGCCCCTACACCTAGACACGGCTCTGCCCAGAAAGAGTATGCATATTATTAACAAGGATTTTTTTTATATTGATAGGTAAACTGGCGGACATATAATAATGAGTGTTCAGCTATCGAGGCCAGATGAATCGTCTAAGCATTTTCAGACACGACGTCACAAAGCTGTTGATAGAAAGACAAAGAATATGACGATACAATTACACTAATAATAATATCCCACCGGTGGGAGGGAAGCGCTGTGCCGCGCTTGCTTGTTTACCATCTTGCTTGTTTCTCCTGTGAAACAGCTTTGCTGTGTTTCGGGGAGAAGGGCAAGACAGGCAGTGTAATTACTGGCACCGAGACTTAACATCTTATGTCTCAGGATAGGCAACACAGATGAGTTGCCTGGGCTCGTTCCAGGTAAACTAGTTTTTTGTTCATGGGCGACGTCGACCACTTACCATCAGGTGGCACGTTTGCTAGTTTGCCTATGCAACTAACATAAATAAAAATAAAAAAATACGACAGGCGCATCTCCAAGCACGTCCTTAAATCAAGGATATGAATTATTTTTAGCCAGTGAACAAAAATTCGGCCAGCCTCCAGCACAAACGCGATCTGCCTGATTTGGCCTTGCAGCGTCATTTAGAAAATATAAAAATAAAATGAATTTATTTCAGACCAAGTCCAATATACTTGCCCCACCGTGGAACTCAAAAAGGTGGCTTGCTTATGTTTTTTCTACATTTCAGTGGAATGTCTGGGCAGCTATTCGTCGGTAGTGGGCAGTACGCTACAACATGCTCCGCCCATGTTGACGCCCTCGCTCATCAACTACGTGCGGTCTGACCTTACGGGACACGTCACTGGCTGGCCTGCCGATATACTGGAGAAACAGGTTATTAAACTTATATATTCTATGTAAGATATAATATTTTAATGTTTGTCAGGTAAGAAAACAATCAGATGTGCAACTTGAGTTTACCCCGGACTAGCTCATGTATAGAGACATAGATGGTAAGCGTCGATGCCAGTAATTACACTGCCCGTCCCTTATAACTATATTTGGGGAGAACAGGATAATAAATGAAAGAAATATATCAAATCTGTGTAAGATATAAAAATTCAAGGAGTATTTTTCATAAGAAAATTAAAATTATATATATTTGCAGGCCAACAAATTCACAGAGGAGGCATACCAGTTGGGTTGTCTTCAGTGCACCCGGGTGTCGGCCGAGCTCAAGTGCTCGCGCTCGGTGGTGCGCCATACGGAGATACAGGCGACGCTGCAGGAGCAAAAGTATGTACGCATGTTGCAATCTCAAACATATGTTTGATGTTTTATTATAGTGTGAACATAATATTCGATAGCAGGCTCTATCCTAAAGCATTTAATCTCACTAGGCATGCATATTCTTCATGTTCTTCTGCTTCACCGGCGACCGTGATTTTGAAAATTTTATGTGTGTGAATGTTAAAAAGTCACTTAAAATTCGCATTTGACACTTTGTTCTTATGTAGGATAATGTACCTGCGGCAACAGATCTCGCGGCTGGAGCAGCTTAAGTCGCAGAACTCGTTTATGTCGGAAGACTAGGGACTGTGGTGGGGGGCGCACCCCTCCGCGCCCGCCACTCCCACCGACACGCCTGCGCCCGACGCAGTGCCCGCTCCCGCCCATGCGCCCGCCGCCGCGCCGCCGCCCAGCTCGCCGCCTCCGGAGCACCAGCGGCCGCACCCGTGGACCGCGCCGCCGCGCACGCACCCACGCCCGCACGCGCGGTCGCACCACAAACATTCATTCCGTACACGCTCCGACGTGTGAAGTGTGATGTTGTGTGACATGTTGTCGTGAGATATATCACTTTGAATAGTACCTACCACTCCTCTGTAGCTAGGCGATTTCTACATACAAAGAATTCACCTCACGATTGCTATGAATTTGTCACGTTTTTAAATTCATCGGTTTAATGTGAATATCTTTTATGTATAGGTTAAGTAGTGCATATGTTATGTGATAGCGACCTGTACAAACATTCAGGCGTTTTCTTATCCCGAAATATGTAAAGCTAGCAGGCTACTATCAAAAGTTTAATTTTAACCTTATCACCACCACCCAATGATACATGCGCAAATAATTCAATTCAAGCTAACCACACAATGATAAACTAAAATAGATAAGATTGATATGAAATTAATATTTTTATATAATAATAATTATTACAATCAAAAATCATTTCAATCATTAGTGATGTAATGTATTAGGTGTCGATGTCCCAGCCAATTATTGTACTGAACTGAACATAATATAATATAACAAATTAAATTCTTATTAGGTATTTAGAAGTGGTCATTTCAATAGACCTAGATAGCACAATAAACAAACATTTCTTCTTGAATATAGTCGGTTCTCATTAAATAAGTGATTTTAATTGTCTTGGTTGATGAATGCCTGAGTGACTTTCAGCCGCTTTTTAGTGTTTAAATTTATTGTAAGCAACAGTAATACTGGCCCACACAGTAGGTTGCAATAAACGATTCTCAGTTCACCTTAAATTACATGTTTAAATATTGACTTTTTATATTTTTTATATCATTATTATATCATTTGAATATGCAGATTCATTAAATTCTTGGTAAAATATTAAGGTAAAATATTTTTGGTGAACTTAATGAATATACAAATTTTAAAATGTTAGAAAAAAGTATAATATATATTCAGCTACAGTACAGAAATTTTAGACAAATGAATTACTTTCGATATAATTAGGCCCAGTACCCAAGGCTTACCAGGCAACTTGACTCACCAGAAAGTACAGTTTTATAGATTCAATTCTGCCTGATTGTTTGTCATTTTACATTTCGTGTTTCAATTTTATTAATCTTGGTGTATGTGGAGGAGGAGAACACCAGGAAATGTTAATATAGTTTTATTTACATTCATACAGTTTCGAAGATAATGGTGTACTTGACATGCTGATAGTGTAATATGTTTTTGACGAATTTATATCACATTATATAATCAGACCTAGGAATTTGGACAGCTGTCCAAAACTGTATTGCCTTACATACATTGTATATATAACTTTGATAGTTTTGTTTGTCATTTTATGTTCTTTGTTTTAAGTTGTAGTTCATGTTGTATGATGTAATTGCTGTCTGCATCATTGTCAGTCAAGCGTTTTGTATATATGCGCCACAAAATATTAGCTCATCAATATAGATCCCAAACTTATGTAAGATATAAATAAAATGAGCATTGAGACACATCTTCTGCGACTGTTGAAATATTTCATATAATATTAGCATATTAACGTTTTCCTTATAGCTCATTAGTAGTCTCAGAATTTGTGCATTAGCATACCAAATGTTGTATTTATTTTTATAGTCAATCACCTCTCATTCAATTCATAATGATATGTTTTTAAATCTTACATTCTCGGTATATGTTGATAATTAGATTTAAACTGTATTCAATTTTGCAATTATGAATAAACAAATTTGTGACACTAACATAAAGAGTGAATTAAATTTTATTGTATTGAAGTGGGGAGTTCAGTGCTCAATTCACACTTTGGTATTAAGCAGTTATTTTTATTAGTATATTTGTATTATAATTTTAAAAATTCATTTCATTACTTTGTTACTTAAGTTGACTATAGAGTTTTACTGAAGATAATATTGATTAACTCATATAAATTTATTTTACCAAAAAAAAAATAAATTGATTGATGCATCAATATATTGATGAACGTTGGATACAAAGTTGATATAACTATCAACATTTGAGTGTGAACAAGTCAAAATCTTCAAGCATTATTAATGTGATGAAATACAATTTTGTAAGTAACATAGCATGTGTATAATTTCTATCAAAATAACTGCATACTGGCCATGTGTGTGTGCTTGCATGCTTTTAGTTTTGTTTTGTAGCCATAAGGTTCATAATTATATTCACTAGTTTCTCCAAAAAATGATACCTTTGAATTTTTTATCACCAAACCTTATAATATAATTGCAATATCAAAAAATTATAACATTTTGTAGATTGCGTAAGGAATAAGTTTATTTATTTGTATAAACTTATCAATATATATCTTAGTAAGCCACATTTATATAAATAAAATTGCTGTACTCGCTAGTTAAACCTTTCCAATATTCTTTCACCGTTTCTGTATTAATTTAATCAATAGAGAATGCTTCGTAGTAAAGCAGCAATTGATTATATATTTTTGACTATATTTTTAAATATTAAAATGAAATTCCTATACATAATATAAATACTTATAGTTTATGCTTAAGCACGATTTACGAACATTATAATAATATTATATTTCTGACTTAACTATTATTGTTTTTAAATTTAATTGGTAGTTGTAATAAATGTATACAGTTGTAAGTTGATGTGTTTGATATGTGCTCGGTATTTTCTTTCATATCGAAACCCAAGTCGTCTAGAGACTGAAGTTGTGAGAGATAATTTGGTCTTGTGCGGTCGAAAGGTATTTAAATATAATGCACTAGGGACAATCCGCTAAACTTATCTATTTGTATCAAACTGTTATGATTGTAATTCGTCTGCTATAAGGGTACAGTGTTTTGTAACGTGTTTATTGTAAAGATTTAAATTATTAAAAAATAACTTTCTAGAAAATTTTAGTTTTTTTGTAATGTTCTTTCTAACTTTGACCAAAATGTATAAACTTGTAGAAATCAAGTATTGTAATAATTTTGTTTATAGTAACCAGAATGTCGTGTTTAATTTAGTTAATTTTTGTGGACGAAAAAAAAATCATATAAGCTTAATTGTATATCGAATCACAAGTATGCTTGGCGAGGCCCGACCGGCGAGTGATGCCATGCGGCAATAACTAGTAACTAGGTAGGTAGAGCAACGGTCTAGGTCTTTTTAATTTTCTCATTTAGGACTATTATAATTTACATGTACTGCTGAGTTGACAACAAACTATGTTATATGTATCAGATAAACAGAATACTGTGATATTCACTCGCCCGCGAACAACGGGCGACTCTTGTGTACAACGGCTCTGTGTGCAAGCGCTATTTATTCGTGTGTAGATGGCCGCCCGAGGCCCACGCCACGCCCACCTGTGCGACCACATTCTAAATGTTTACATTAGAATAGTTTTAGTAAGGAGATTAGGTTTTTACTTGTCAATAGCCGCTAATTGTACCGTGTGTAAGCTTGTGTATTCTAGTGAAAATATTTACGATATACGGTACACTCGCCGCTCGCTATTGTATCGTGTATGCTCGATGTTCGCGCCGCAGCCCGCCTACACACAGAGCTAGATACTACTACACGACATGTCATTTGTTCTCTGATATTGTTCGAAATACAAAGATTTAACCAGTTTAAATAAATCCATTTTGATTAAAACATCATTGGTCTCAATTTCCCATTAATAAATAACATCGTTAGTTTTATATTTATTTATTAAAAATTACATGTAAGTTAAACATTCCATTATGAGTAATTGGACATCTCATATAGACGCTCACCACCAGCTTGTCTCGAGTTTTGTATATTTTTAAAATATGTAGAACCTTCATGAGTTCATTTTGAAAGTATTATGCAATGTATTTATACCAAACTCATTTTACACAATAGAAATAATTGAATAGCAATAAAGGCTATTATGAAAACGATTTATATTGCTAATTTGCTTTTGTACATTAAATTTTAATTCTATCAAAAAGCTTTCGTTCTTTTTTGATAATAATTACCTCATATCCTTCAATTGCGACATATACGGCATATATACTTTGAGAGGATATGCAACTAAAACAGACTTAACATACTCTACCAGTGTAAGCTAGTCTGTGATCTGAGTGAGCAATGCTGTCCCTCGAATGATCCAGAAGTCTGGCGGCATGTTAGAGCGTAGCAGAACAGGCAGGACGAAGTTGGTGCTGTGTCCCGTGGTTGATAGGACGCCTGCCCGCTCGGAGGTCTTGTACAATGGCGCCTCGTAGCGCGGGTCGGGTTTCGGTAGCGCCAACACCGGCTCGAACCACATTACCGGCAGGGCAGAGTTCATTTGACCTTGGGGTGTAATGTCTATTTAGCCTGGTTCTTTTTTTTTAAATTCTATGGACGTAACTACATAGTTATTTCTTATTTTTATTGATGTGAAGTATAGAGCGAAAATTGAGATTGAAAATTGAGAGTTTCATTTACTTGATATAAAATAAGGCAGGTTTGTATGTGGGATATTCCTGCGTCGTATCTGGCTTTCGAATCGGCTGCGTCGAATTGGCTGATTCCATAAATCAGCTGCCATCGACGGTATTTCCGAACCAATACGATTTGGGAGCTTCAAGAAAAGAGCATTACTACAAACTATTTTAATTTATTATTATTGTCTATAGATGTCGCCTATCACTTACCATCAGGTAAAACGACTGTCCGTTTGAAAATATACAGTAAGGTGCAGTTGCATGTAGCACTTTCAATAACATTAAACATTGTGTGTGGCACCGGTGCCGGGCCGGTGAGTGAGCCCATGGTAAATTTGAAATAACGTTTTTGAAGTGAACACTTCTTTTGGCGCACCGCACACAGATTTTTATTGTCTGTGAGTGACGCTTATCCGTCACGCTCGATCGGACTCGGGACCGCCGAGCGAGAAAGCTATTGTGAGCTGCTCTTCACTGTTGGGTGCTGTGTTTACTTACACGAAAAAAGAGATACAACTATAAATTGACTTAGTAGACCTGTAGCTATATATAATGACAATTGAATTTCACCATATTATACATGATAGTACTTTCTACTGATAAACTAAAATTTTAGGTTATAAGTTTTCACTTCTATCAGCCGTCCCTGACTGGTTTGGTTTTTTGTACTAACTGTACAGTACGTATAGGACGCGGTACTTACCTATGGTCCTTTGATTGTTCGTACTTCGTCGCATAAAAATCACGACAATCTACGATACACATGAGCTTATACTAATTAGTTTTTAAATGTTTCCATGGATACCTAATGGATATATGTGTAATAGATGTAAGACCTGGTAGGGCGTCCACGAGGCACTCGTTGTCTATGTCCCAGCGGCCGGCGTCGATGAACAATCCGTGTATGTTGACGCCATCGGTAGGCCGCTCGAGTGGACCGAAAACGTTGGGAGCCTCCTCCTGGATATATATGAATTGTTAAAATGTTTTCCACATCAGGAACACTTATCTGGGTGCTCCCGTATCATCGATTTATACAGCAGGTACGCGCGCGATTTAAATGGCTTCGGAGTATGAGGAAAGCCGAAAGACCACCTCCCCTCCGCCGACATAAGTGCTTCGCCTCGCTCGCCTCTTGCTCGTGCGCTTATCGTTTTACTCAAATTGCATTAAATGTCTAATTTTTGTTTTAAAAATGACTGATCTGGGTACCTCAAGGGTACTCTAATACATAAAATCTCAAATATGTAGGTGCATCACGAAGTATCGCCATGCTGCTTTGCAGCTGAATGGGCCGGCGCGTCAGGGGAAGTACTTCTCTCTCACTTACACCTACACCTACGTCAAATGCCGGCATTTTTGCCCATAAATTACGCCAATAACGCCCCTATACTCCCAACCTAAAAGGACCAAACTATGTGCCAATTCTCCTTTATCTAGAATGGTTAGAATTATCAATTCCTGATTCCACATCATTTCGCAAGAATTTACTGGAAATTTTAAGATCGTCAAAATAAGTCCCAATGCAATTATCATTATACTGTTTCAGCCACTCTTATGACACTTGTTACTTTAGTATAAATAAATACATGTTGTTTGATATTTTTATGAATTTAATTGTTATATTGATTATTTTATTGATTGATTAATTATTTTAATGACATTTTTATTCTCGTTATGTTGTAGGTAATTTTTCATTTTATAGTTATTTTAATCTAATTTATATTTATTTAATTAAGTTATTTTATTTTATATTTTTACTTTCTTTTGACGTATTTAACCTAAATTGAATTTTTGGAGTTTACTCCGTAAGAAACGATTTGAGATATACGGCCCGGTACGGAAATTTTATGAGGAGTAAAATCAAGTGTAACACAAAAGTTGAGGCGTTACGTAGAAAGAGACAAACATATACGTCTGTATGATTGAACGTGTAAAAGAATGAGATGGAATACATTACACAGCGTATCTTAAAATAATGCCGCCAACGCCAGCTAACACGATATTACAGCACTAAAAGTCAATCACACGACCATTATATATGCAATATTATAAGATATTTAAACAATTTTAGCTAATGATGAAAAAAAAGGGGAATAATACTTTATTACGTTGCAATGATTTGCAAGACAAATAAGTATCCCTATAGCTAAAATTGACGTGACGTTATTATGTAGGATTTTAAATAAAACAATGTGTAGGTACATACTAATTATTATTTTTATTTTATTTTTTCGTCTATTATTAAAATATTGACTAGGAAAATTTTTACTGTATCACTATCACTGTGTCTTTTCTGTGTCCACTTACTATATTATTTATATCTATGCACCACTAATGTATGTGAAAAAATTACTAACCAAATTGCATATGAAATCACAATTTTGATTTTTATGTAATTGGCATTGTATTAATTTCCGTATAGAAAACTGTCTTCATGTAATTTCTTACGTTATCGTAGTCACAACTCACAATGGTTTTTTAAAACATGAGTGGATAAGAAAATAAAACAACTAGAGCACATTCAAGATTGAATAATTAAAAAAACAAACTATGGAATACTACGTAATAACAAAAATTAATTCAAAATTGAGAAATGTTAGCACAGACTTAAAAAAGTCATTACGTTCCAATATTCGCGGCGATTTTAAAATTATTTTAAATTTCAGCCCAGAAAAGTCTAGTAATTTTAATATATATTTATTCTTTTCAAATATTCTTTTTCATGTTTTCAAAATCATATTTATAATTTGCAATTTCTTTCTAACAATAATACAATAAATTGAAACTCTTCAATTTGATAATTAACCAATCAGAAACTTTAAAATATTAATGTTGCCTCCCTAAATATATTATTTGGTGTGACCATTGAACACGTGGTTCAAGTTTAATTGTACAAACTTGTCAAGTAAAGAATTTAATTTCGATTAAGTATTAAATAGGTACCTATAATTGTTAAAAAATAAATCACGTATATTTTATATAAGAATAACTAGTCTTCAACATAAAACATGTAAAAATTTCTTAGACATAAAAAAAAACTAAAATAGCGCCATCTAACGACTTTCTAATCTCATACAAAAAACCAAATGTACTAAGTGAAATGCCCCTGATCCTCCCTGATCTTATTCTCGGGGCCTCCTCTTTGTTAATATTATTATTATTTTGTAACATACTTTATGTAATACGCTTTATTGAAGTAATATAAATAATCCGAATAATTACAAATATATGTTTGTTTCTCGCATCATTTTAGCAGATGCGTTTATTTACCCTTTTTTTCTACTCGATATAATATATCATAATTATCGTTCGTAAGGAGTAGTAAACTCCAATCGTGCGTCGGAGCTGTCACACACACACACTTTTTTTTGTTTTGTTCTTTTGTAATAGTTTTGTATTAGATTAATTAATAATTATTTTCTTTAATTAATTAAGCTACCTAGTATTCTTATTCGACATGTACTTATGTTATAATGAGCCAATATTAGTACTTGTTTTTTATATTTTTCTATTAATTATTATTATTTTAAATAGCATGCTGAGCTCATCTATAAGTGATTGTTATGCGTTTGACTTGATTTTGGAATTTGGTGTATGCATTTTATAGAATTGTTCAACGTGTATGCAATTGTTGATGATCCAAATAAATAAATAAATAAATTACCAGGATAATGGGGCCCCTGACGAAAAAAACAGTTGTGAGATCTGTGAGCCTGATTTTTGGACTAAAATATATAATACTCAAACATAATATTATGATAGTAATGGGGCCCCGTGGATCGTGGGGCCCTGGCCACCTGCCCAGACTGCCCATTGGGAAAGACTGCCCTGGTATAGGTATCTCCATCCTCTGGTTGCGACACTGACGACCATCCCCGCATCTATGCCTGCCTAATGCCTATAGTAATTACACTGCCTGCAGGCAGTGTAATTACTACATTATACTGATTATAGGCCAGTTTGGCTATCCAACTAACATAAAACTTACCTTATTCTTCCTATGGTTCTGTGTGTACACATCATCCTGCGAGAGAAAGTACTGGTGCGGATGGAAGTCGAACACTAGTGCGTCGATGGGCACGCGGTACTTGCGCGCGTACGCCTGCAGCGCGCCCGTCAGGAGACCCTGAGGGAAGAACAGACCCGACACCCAACTGCTGGCTGACTCGCCGTCTATCAGCCATTTCTGTTGAAATATCAATATTGTTTCAGTTCAGTGATTAAACAATTAGACAAATTTTATCGTGTTAGGTATATATTTCAGTCCCATGTTGATTTCAGTCCCATTTTGACCCGGCAATGGCTGTCCATTGCCGGGTCAAAATGTAGTAGTGAAGTATAGGTAGGGCTCTATACTGCGCCTCTTATAATCGGACTCTTAAATTGGTCAATCAAGCAGCCTCAAGTACCTATTGGGTAGGTACTAGAGGCTGCTTACAGTACCTGGTGATAAATATTTCACACCGACCTTTGGACAGAGACAATCTGCTAATTTAGGCTTAAAAATGATTTTTCTTTAGATTTTAGCATTTTTTTTGCTGACCGTACATTAAAAAAAATCTGTGAATGCAGTTCAGGATATCTTAAAAAGTCATGAGTCCTGGGAACGTTTTCCTGTAACTATAACGGTTGAGGTACCTGCATTTTTTTTATTATTGACCCGTATCAAAAATCCATTCTGTACCTATAGTATTTTCTTAATGTCAATGAAATTTTTGTTTTCCTTAAAGCCTGTATTCCAAACAAGTTTTATTTACTATCTACCTTTTTATTGACTAATGTCGAAAAATCGATCTCTGCAAACAAAAGTGAAAAGTATCTTATTTCAAGTAATTTGAAATACCTCAATGAAGTCAACTCTGAGCGTTAGGTCGTGTATCCAGCTGGCGAGCGACTTGAGCGAGTTATACCCGCGCCGGTGCCACATCGCCGGCACCTTGTTGTTCATCAACGACGTGAACACCTCCTCGTACGCCTCGGACATTACAACTATACCCTGAAATATAATACAATATGCCTCTGAAGTCTGACATTACAACTATACAATATTATAATAATATCATCCCTTATATGTCCCACTGCTGGCCACGGGTCTCATCATCGAAATCAGGCGAGGAGGGTTTGGGCTATAGTCAGCCGAGGCGCGAATTTTATTTTAGTTGGATAGACAAGTTGGCAGATGTGCCTGCAGATGTGGTCGACGTCGCCCATGAACATAAACGAGTTTACCTGGAACTAGCCCAAATTTGTTTATTTAAATGAGTTGCCTATTCTTAGAGATGTTAAATCTCGGTGACAGTAATTACACTGCCTGTCCTGTCCTTGTCTCCGAAACACAGCAAAGCTGTTTGAAGGGGGAAAAACGAGCAAGATAGTGGTACCCATGCTGCCATGAGCGCGGCACAACGTATCCGGTTAACATAATACAAAACACCTCCGACATTACAACTATACCTACCCTGAAATACAATAGATTCACTTGAAGGAAGAATTTCAATCATAAGGAGTGTAGCGACGACGCGACTTTACAAGATCATCACATTTTGTAATCAATTATAAATTTTGACTTCTCATACTATTCAGTGTATCAATTATTATACAGCTCACAAGTGCTTCATTACTAGCTTAATGATTTCATGTCTCTACTCACCACTAGATAGCGCTACATATATCAACTTTACAAAATGTATGTGGTATATTACATTTAATGACTTACTTTTATAAAATACTAGCTGTTGCCTGCAGCTTCGCCCGCGTTACTCAACTCCTATAAGTCACAGCGTGATGTTATATAGCCTATAGCCTTCCTCGATAAATGAGCTATCTAACACTGAAAGAATTTTTCAAATCGGACAAGTAGTTCCTGAGGTTAGCGCGTTCAAACAAACAAACAAACTCTTCAGCTTTATAATATTAGTATAGATTTTTTATGGGAAGACAAAAGATGGAATAAGAAACCAAATACCTACTTTCTCTTCTACATAAATGTAACTTTAAACATAAAACTAAGCAACGTATGCACAATATACTTACTTAGACAAAACTAGACAAAAGGCTGAACTAAAACTTTAGTATATCAGAAATATAAAAAAAAGTGCGTGTGTGTCAGCTCCGACGCACGATTGGAGTTTACTCATTACGAACGATAATTATGATATATATCGAGTAGAAAAAAAGGGTAAATGAACGCATCTGCTAAAATGATAAGAGCTACAAACATATATCTGTAATTATTCGGATTATTTATATTACTTCAATAAAGCGTATTACATAAAGTATGTTACAAAATAATAATAATAATAAAGAGGAGGCCACGAGAATAAGATCAGGGAGGATCAGAGGCATTTCACTTAGTACATTTGGTTTTTTGTATGATATTGGAAAGTCGTTATATTGCGTTGGATGGCGCTATTTTAGTTTTTTTTATGTCTATGAAATTTTTACATGTTTTATGTTGAAGACTAGTTATTCTTATATAAAATATACATGATTTATTTTTTACCAAATATAGGTTACCTATTTAATACTTAATCGAAATTAAATTCTTTACTTGACAAGTTTGTACAAATCAACTTGAACCAAGTGTTCAATGGTCACACCGAATAATATATTTAGGGAGGCAACATTAATATTTTAAAGTTTCTGATTGGTTAATTATCAAATTGAAGAGTTTCAATTTATTGTGTTATTGTTAGAAAGAAATTGCAAATTAGAAATATGATTTTGAAAATATGAAAAAGAATACATATTTGAAAAGAATAAATATATTATATTAAAATTACTAGACTTTTCTGGGCTGAAATTTAAACAATTTTAAAATCGCCGCGAATATTGGAACGTAATGACTTTTTTTAGTCTGTGCTAACATTTCTCAATTTTGATTTTCGAATTCATTTTTGTTATTACGTAGTATTCCCTAGTTTGTGTTTTTGATTATTCAATCTTGAATGTGCTCTAGTTGTTTTATTTCTTATTTCCACTCATGTTTTAAAAAACCATTGTGAGTTGTGACTATGATAACGTAAGAAACTACATGAAGACAGTTTTCTATACGGAAATTAATACAATGCCAATTACATAAAAATCTAAATTGTGATTTCATATGCAATTTGGTTAGTAAGTTTTTCACATACATTAGTGGTGCAAAGATGTAAATGATATATTAAGTGGACCCAGAAAAGACACAGTGATAGTACAGAAACAGTAAAAATTTACCTAGTCAATATTTTAATAATAGACGAAAAATAAAATAATAATTAGTTATACCTACACATTGTTTTATTTAAAATCCTACATACTACATAATAACGTCACGTCAATTTTAGCTAATGCTGACCAAATGGGGGATACTTATTTGTCTTACAAATCATTGCAACGGAATAAAGTATTATCCCCATTTTTTTTATTCATCTTTAGCTAAAATTGTTTAAATATCTTATAATATTGCATATATATAATGGTCGTGTGATTGACTTTTAGTGCTGTAATATCGTGTTAGATGGCGTTGGCGGCATTATTTTAAGATACGCTGTGTAATGTATTCCATCTCATTCTTTTACACGTTCAATCATACATATTTATATGTTTGTCTCTTTCTACGTAACGCCTCAACTTTTGTGTTACACTTGATTTTACTCATAAAATTTCCATACCGGACCGTATAACTCAAATCGTTTCTTAAGGAGTAATCTTAGTAAATTGGAAATACACATATATACATTTTTAAGGCACACATTATATTATAATCGGAAGATTATTTTTACTGAGTAAGAGGAAAAATTTATGTAAATTTTGTAAGATATTCGTTGGTTTTGAATAAAATAAAATTAAAGTTAAAAACCGTATTCAAAGTTCTATTGTAAGCGGAACTTTTTAGAAAGATTCAGTTTAGGTATTTATAAATTTCTGATCTCATCGATAGACGTACGACAAAAAAATTATTTCCCTGTGTTCAATGGAACCCAAAACAATTATTTAGTCTAGTTACGTCTGAATTGGTCACATAATAGGTATTATAGAGACAGCCGCTCTCAATCAGACATTACTACTAGTGATGAGCAAAATTGGTCTTAGTCTAGGTCTTGCGAAAAAACAAGAACAATAATACCAAAATACCAAATACGCAACACTATAATGAACAATTCTTATTAAATACATAAGTTACAATTTATACACAGGAATAACGAAAACTGAACGGCCGCCCTTTTTTTTCTTTAACGCCGGGTAATGCCCGGAGGCATCCCGCAGGGGAGTGGGTCTCCCCAGGCGGGTATGGCAAGTGGCCGCAGTTCTACCCACTAAAACCAGGCGAGTGCCACCAATGCCGCCTTTGATGAGGCGCCCCGGATCTAATGAGCACCTCGACGGCTAGTCAGTCCCCCAAGGGAGCGACACCACCTCCACAGAGGGTTTGTCCCGCACCACAGAACAACCCCTGTCAACGTCGGGACAGTACAATGGTGTGAGGTTTCCGTTCTCGCCCCTTGCCTCCTGCTCTTTTGTCCCGTCTTCTTATAAGAGGGGTACAAAGAGCCCCTTCGGCTCAATTAGCTTCGCCCAAGGTGCTGGGCTCACCCTAGGCTACTGAGCCCCACCGTCACGTGGAACGGCCGCCTTAAGAAAACAAAAGTAAAAAAAAATATAATTATGAATAATCTTAATCACGTCTTAGTAAGCCATTTTTATGTCATAAGCAGCAGTCGGAGTCTTAAAATATCGACGCCCATACACAACCGTCCAACCAGAGATTATGCAGATATGTTGCCCTCCTTTTCCCTATCCTCCCAATGGGCCACCGGAAACTCGGAAACCGCACGAAACGCGACAGCATACTTGACGCCGGTGTTATCTGAGCGAGAGGTATTACTCCGATCGTTCCGGCTCAAGTCTGCCGGCATGGCACTACCTCTTACTATTTAATCAAAGAAAAATTTATTAAAGGGCTTATCTTAACCCTAAAAAGGTTTTCTCCACAAAAACCAGAAAAAGGCAAGGTTTTAGATCAGTGTTACAAATCCTTTAAGGTTGTATATATATATGGTATGACTCGACTATGCGATGGAGGCACGAGGCACACAACGTGAAAGTTGTCAAACACAGACTTATTATTTACGCCCTTCAGATTATATTAGAACCATTTATGCATGCAATAAGGTTTTGACAAATAATTGCTTCTGATGATTTACGTAAATCATTTGTTACACGTGACTGAAATTTGGTGTCTGAAAATTTAATACTTTTATCACAACAAAAAACTGGTACGGTAAAAAGTTATGCAGATGCGTTGCCCTCCTTTTCCCTATCCCCCCAATGGGCCACCGGAAACTCACAAAACGCACGAAACGCGACAGCATAGCTGTGCAAAGTGATATGTCACTTGACGCCGGTGTTATGTGAGCGAGAGGTACCACCCCAGTCGTGCCGGCCCAATTCGGCTGCATAGCAGCATGGCACCTCTTACTATTATTTACTATTATAATAATGCCTCTTACTATTACTATTTAACCTCTTACTATTATAATAATGCAAACAATAAAATTAAAAAAAATCGTTTAAAGCTTACTATATTATAGTAAGCTATAAACGATTTTTTTTAAAGCTGCTGCTGCTGCATTTTAATTGATGTTGCTTAATTCATGAAAATCAACTAAAAACGATATTTCACACGATATTTAAGTAATATTTCATACAATATCAGAGTCATCCTTGAATATCCTGAATAAGGCATTTGTAGACAATCCTAAAATATTGAGGTTCTCGAAATAAAATAAAAAAAACATGGTAAATATTTTGTTTTATCCAGTTCTAGAAGTGAAAATAAACATGGACATAGTCTATGAATGCAGTTCTGAATATCTTAAAAAGTTATAGATGGTCTCGTAGGAACGTAAGGTAAGAAACGATTAAGGTACCTGCCCTTACTGACCCGTCTCATAAATCCAGCCTGTAAGTATGTTTTTATGAGTGTTCGTAGATAACTCCGTCGTTTATGAACCGATTTTGATGATTCCTTTTATTGCATAAAAGGAGTTTTTTTTCTTTCTTATGAAATACCTATGAAATAAAGATACTTCATAACATTACAATCTAGCCTAGATATAAGCTAATAAGTAATTTTAATTTAACCTAAATTGCTAATGTTAGAGTTCTTGTAAGAATGTGTCCTTTGGCACTTTTTCTTATTGTCTCTAGTTAAGTCGAAGACACTCTGTTATTGTGTTCTTTCTGTAGCACTACACTGCACTATTCAACACTGTCACTTTTATAAAACTAACTCAAAAGGTTTTGTCCTTTTCAGTCTTCTCACTAGGTCCGTTGTTGTCGAGGAGCTGGATGGCCTCTACATTTACATGGCGATGAAGTCTATGCTCATGAGCTTCGGCATAATGTTTTATAACATTAGCGACGGTATCCACTTTGAGGTCCCGATGGAGGTCGTCATTTCTTATGTACCAGGGCGCATTTACTATTCCCCTGAGCACTTTATTTTGAAACCGCTGTATTATTTGGATGTTGCTTTGTTTGGTACAGCCCCAGAGCTGTATACCATAAGTCCATACTGGCATCATGACTTGTTTATATAACAACAATTGATTTTGTACTGACAACGATGAGTGTTTACCAAGTAGCCAGTACATCTTGTTGTAACGAAGCTCCAACTCGTCACGTTTTTTTTTGACATGTGCTTTCCAGCGAAGCTTTGCGTCTAGAGTCATGCCTAGGTATTTGGCTTTATTCTCGTATGGTATTGCTTGGTTGTTTATGAACACCGGATGGTAGTTTACATTTTTTGTGGTGAAGTCTATGTGAATCGACTTAGATTCATTCAATTTGATTCGCCATTTCTTCGTCCATTCATAAAATTTATTAATGGCTGTTTGTACTTTTTCCACTGCCTCTGCATGTGTGACTCCTGTTGCTAAGATAGCTGTGTCATCTGCGAAAGTTGCAATGGTGTTGTTTTCTAGTACTGGAATATCACAAGTGTATAAAAGGTACAGGACCGGACCTAGAACACTACCTTGCGGTACTCCAGCTTTTATGTGTTTTAATTCAGAGTAGGCATCGTCTTGTCTTACTCTAAACGTTCTATTGGAAAGATATGACTTCAGTGTTTCTGTAAACTGTTTTGGTAAAATTTTATTTAATTTGTGTATGAGACCATCATGCCACACCTTATCAAATGCTTGTGCTACGTCCAGGAACACTGTAGAACAAACTTTTTTCCCTTCTAATGCTTTTTCTATGATATTGGTTATCCTGTGCACTTGGTCTATGGTAGAGTGCTGTTCTCTGAAACCAAACTGGTAATCAGGAATAATTTTTCTTTCTTCTATAAAAGGTTTCAGCCGTTTTAGAAGAAGTTTCTCAAATAATTTTGACATAATTGGCAGCAGGGAGATGGGTCTGTATGATGTAGTTTCATGGGGTGGTTTGCCCGGTTTTGCTATCATTATCACTTCGGCAACTTTCCACACGTCAGGCACATGCTGCAGTCTGAACGCAGCATTAATGAGGGTGGTAAGCTTGACTATTGCTTTACGAGGAAGATTTCGTAAAACTTCGCCCGTAATAAGATCGTATCCAGGAGTTTTCTTTTGTTTTAGACGCTGGATATCGCTGTGGACTTCTTTAGGGGTAACGAGTTTTGTTTTATTTTTCGCTGGTCTTGTGATTCTTCTTCTTTATCCAGAACATCTGAGTTTTCTACATTAGGCTGGAATATCTGTTCTAAATGTTGGGCAAATGTGTTTTTCCTTTTTGCTCATTACTAATGGCCCATCTTCCGCTGGTTTTAATAGGGGGAATATGCATAATTGGCCGTTTGAGATTTTTTGTAGCTTTCCATAGAGAGTAACCAGTCGAGTGGTCACTTGCTAGCGTAGTCAGATAGGTTTTCATAGTTTCGTGTCGAAACTTCTTAATTTTCCTTCTGATTTCTTTGGTTATGTTATTCAATAAAGTTTTGTCATGTGGAAATCTGGTGCTCTGCCATATCCGCCTTTGTTTTCTTTTAGCAGCTATGAGATTTATTATTTCTATAGGGTAGAAGTGGCCTCTAGTCTTCCTTTTAATGACTGGTGTATTATTTCAAGCGCACTGCTGAATGTCCGAAATGAACTTCTTTAGATCTTCATCAACTTGTTCATGATTTTTTAGCGGGACTTTTAGATTTATGGTTGACTCCAAGTCTTGTTTAAAGCTCTCCCAATCCGTTTTAGCGTTAACCAAGGTGGGGTTACTTGCTTTCTCTAATATGGTTTCACTTACAGTTAACAGTATTGGTGAATGGTCTGAACTCATGTCGCAGCCCTCTTGGATATGAAGGAAACTTGATGAAATATTTTTGTAAATGAAAAAGTCTATTAGGTCTGGAATTTTCTGAGTATCAGTAGGCCAATATGTTGGTTTCCCTGTAGAAATAGTATCACAGTGCATCTCTCTTACGGCATTAAGTAGTTCCTTTCCTTTGATTGTGGTCAGTCGAGACCCCCAGTAAACATTTTTGGCGTTAAAATCACCACCTAGTATGAACCTGTTACCAAGTTCATTTAAAAAACTCTTGTAACGCTCTGCTTTCAGTTGATGTCTTGGTGGGCAATAGATTGCTGATATATTGACAGGATAACATGTAGTCCTGACAGACACAGCTACAACTTGTATATCTTGTTCTTCACTCTTGAGTAATTCATGATGATGGATAGTTTCTTTTATGATAATGGCACTGCCTCCTCTAGCTGTGTTATCTGGGTGCAATGCATGATAGGTTTTATAGCCTTTGAACTGGATGAAGGATACTTTTGTAAAATGTGTCTCCGATATAAGACACACGTCAATTTTATCAATTTCTAAGACTACTTGTAATTCGTTTTGGTGACGAAGCAGTCCATTGGCATTCCATGCCATAATCTTTAGTGTCTTCATCATTGTTGACGTTTAGGAGTAGCTGTGTTCGTGCTACGTTCTAGTTTTTGCAATCTTCCCTTAAATGAAGTCAGAATATTCAAAATCTGATCGACTTTATGGTCCAGACTGGAGTTTTCTTTTAGTTGGGGTTGTGGACGTAGCAGAGGGCCTTTTGTTATTTGTGCAAATGTAACATTTTTTGTGACATTTTGGTGAGCACTTACGTTCTTAGCTGCACTTGTAGTTTGTTGGGCTGGTGAGATTATCTTCCGTGTAGCTTTATTCATAGCTTTATTCTTCATATTTTGTAGTTCTTTGGCTACCATACACCCCCTATAGTTAGAAGGGTGTGATTCACCACAATGTATGCATTTTGACTTTTCATCTGCTGGTTTAGTGCAGTCTTTGGTTAGGTGTTTACCCGTGCATTTTACACACCTAGGTTCTTTGGCACAGTATTTTTGTGTATGCCCATATGCTTGACATCTTTTACACTGTGGAATTAATCTTGATGTTTTTAATGGCTGTATATCTACTTTGCACCCGAGAATAGACTTTATGCCATATATCTTATTTATATCTTCATCCTTTTCAAATGAAGGCATGAACATGTTCAGAGGTTCTTTTTTCCTCCAGCTTAGTTTATTTACAGCATCCTGGATTTTGTATCCTTTAAGAGTTAGGTGTTCAACTATCCTGACGGGCTGGCATGAGAAATGCAAATTTTTTGCCATCACTCTAATCGGCCTGTCTTGTTTGTTCTCATACGAATACCAATGACAGTTGTTTTGCAATAATAGCTTTGTTATGGCTCTGTATGATTCATCGCCGTTAGCGTTGATTTTGACTTTCTCGTCGTTCATCATTTTAGCAAGGAACGAGTCTCCATTTACAGTTGATAACAGAAGATCGTAAAACTTCTGATAATCTTTCACGTTTTCCACCACAACAGGCGGCGGTGGTGGTATTTTCTTGGGTTTCGGTTCCATACGCTGATTTTCGCTGGAAGCTAGTCCTTGTTGAGTAGGTGGTGAGAGTGTCGAGTTCAATTTCCTTTTTTTCCTTGATTTGAACAATAGGGACGACTAGTGCATTTGATAATTTTTTTTATTAAGTAGTTAACTACAACTTAATGAAAGTCGTTCTGATGATGGAGTCGAAAGACAGTCGTAGGAACTACTCCACGATTTATATCAGTAACCTTGCGTTCGGGCTTAATTAATTTGTATTGATGAGAACTGTACGCCTAAATTGATTGTGTCTCTCATTAGGGGTCTGATGATGAAGACGAAGGACAGTTAGGTAAGGGGATTCCTCAACGATTTACAGCAGTTACTACTTTTGTTGAGCTTACTTCTAACTGTTTAATACAATGATATTATATGTATGATAGGAAAATTATGCCAAAATGTTCAGTTCGCTAGAAATTAAGAAAAAAATAATTAAAGTCGACTTCATAAAATATAAATCTAAAAAGTTATTAAATAATAAAATTGCGTTTCTTCAATTCGTTTGTGACTACAACTTACAAGCAACTTATGTCCTATGACCTATATTTACTTATGTATCTACGTTTACCACAGTCAGTTGTAATTACTACGTAGGTCAGTTCAATGGTATACCACGCTATTGTTAATTTTGGAGTCGGTGTCAGCCTAGGTAGGTTTGTAACTACTTCACGTAATAGATTCATTTTGTACATAGTCCAGTCGGGGCAGACATAAAACTAGCCTGTAATAGAAAAAATTCCGGGGAGCGATTTATTTTTCCCAATCCTAGCGTAAAAATGATAATGACCAATCTTGTGAGAAATTAAATTTCCAACAACTTTGGATACTGCCATTTTTGCTATAAAGTTGAAAATTAACGAAAACGTTAATTAATAAATTGAACTTTAAAACAAGATGGCGGCGAACCCTTTACCGGGACTAGTTAGAAAATCGAGATTTATACTTCCAACCATCCCCGACGTTTAAAAAAATATAATCGCTCCCCGGATTTTTTTCTATTTAAATGTCTGCCCTGACTGGACTAACAGCATCAAACACGACACCGACTTCAAAAGTAACAATAAAGTAACGCAAAGATTGACATTTATTAATAGAAGAACAAGTTGAATGTAAGTTGTAGCCCCCAAACATTGAAGAAACGCAATCATTTTATTAGGTAAGTAGGTACCTGGTAAGTACTTTTAAAGTTTTTTATTTTTTGAAATCGGCTTAATTTATTAATTCTTTTATAGATAATCGCTTTTCTATGGACATTCAGGTTTCCCCACCATGGTTCAGGCCTTGACGTGGCGGTGGGGCTCAGTAGCCTAGGGTGAGCCGCTGCACCTTGGGCGAAACTAATTGAGCTGAGGGGCCTCTTAGTACCCCACTTATAAGAAGAGGGGACAAAAGAGCAAGGGGGCAAGGGGCGAGGATGGGAACCTCACCCCATTGTACTATCCCGACGTTGGGAGGGGTTGTTCTGTGGTGCGGGACCCTCTGTGTAGGTGGCGTCGGTCCCTTGGGGGAACTGACTAGCCATCGAGGTGCCCTGTTTGCTCTGGCGGCATTGGTGGCACTCGCCGGGTTTTAGTAGGTAGAGCTGCGTCCACTTACAAGCTTTCGGGCGCAGCAAGTCCCACATACCAGCGTGGGGTGAACCAATCCCCCGCGGGATGCCACGGAGCATTTCCCGGCGTTAAAGAGAAAAAAAATGGACAATCAGCTTTTATCAGTTACCTATATTTTTACTCTCAAATCAATAACATTTTTATTAAGTTTATGCGCAGAGTTTGTGATTTACAAGGATAAATAATCACTGGAAAATAATCTATACATCCCGAGCAAGGGCTGAATTATTCAGTGTTTATCGCGTATGATAATACAAAGGTGTTAATATCTTACATGATGTTAACCACTGAGCTCGACGTAAGAGCTTTTGACAATTTATACTCTAAAATGGACACATGAAACTTAAAACGAAGATATTCGATGTAAAATTATGGAAACAGCACTTCGAGGACAATCCTTATGATAATATTGTTGTTTTTTAAATCGTACCTTGAAAAACTTTCCTCTGAAATACCCTATTAATATAAGTACATAATGATCGATCCATCAAATATAAAAGGATTTTTTTCAAATTCGCAGAACTCTCATCATCGACTTGACGAATTTTCTACGGGAGTTAACTAGAGTTGGAATAATATTTCTTAGCTATGTTTACGAACAAGAAGGAAAATAGATAGGGGAATATCTTATAAATAATAATAAGGAAACAAGCATTTAAATTGAAATTTAAGCTTATATTTAATTTTATTATTTTAAATAAATAAATTTTTTTGGCTTGTAAAAATCTTAATAAACCGCGATAAAATCCGTAAAAATTATTTCATTATAAACTCTAAAATATAAATGTAACTTATAGTATAGTTAAAATACAATCAAAATAGTAAAGTTGTAAAAGTCAGAACCTCTGGACCAAGTGCGATATTTTAATATTGGAAACTATCAAATTACAGTACCTTTTGGATACTATTTGATACCTAAATTCAATTATTTAGTACCTCAATAAAATGTGAAAAAAAATGAAAAGAAAGTGGCCAGACATTCTGACGTCAGCTTGTCTGGATCACATTTGTTTTGCATAGTTAGCGACAATATAACTTATTTATTTCTTTGTACATATTTAATACCCTTTTAATACCTCAACATATTTTTTTATTTTTTTTATTGGCGGTCCCTGAAAAAAGTTACGGATGAAAGAAATTTTGCTCCCTTTAAATTATTTTTATTATGGCAGCATATAATGAGGTCTATGCGCCTTATAAGGCCCATTTTTTGTAATATATTTTTTTAAAGAATTGAAATGTATAATGAAAATAATCGTTATTACAAAATTACTCATTTATTTTTGAATAAAATTAACATACAATTAAACACGATTGGTAAAAATTCTTTAAGAAAGCAACTGTTTGTTAAAACCTCTGAAGTGGGCTTTTTTTAGAAACATAGGCACTTATCATAGCCCGATATTTACTACGTAATTTATAAACGCTATCAAAACAAAAAAATCGTACCTATTTATGTAAAACTTAACGTAATTTATAATATTCTTTGGTAATCAGTGCATTATGCCAGTTTTTTTATCACAAATCAGACGATGGGCCATCTTAGGCTTAGCAAAACTTAATCTACCTACAAAACAAAAATCTTTAAATTAACTCGATAAATAACACTTTTATGCCTTTATTCTAATAATCACTTTTGGTAATAACTAAAAAAATATTTAAAAAACGACTGAATATTTTTCTATGAAATTTCAGTGGGCCTTATTAGGAGTATAAAAAAGCAGTAAATAGGCACCTACAAGAATCCATAACTTAATAGGCTTTTAGTCACATTCTGGACATAAGAATTCCTCAACGTCGTTATCAGATAGACCAACACATTCCTCGTTGTACCACAAAAACAACCAATGCATTGTCGCATATCTGTTACTCGATCAACCTTACAAGCTCGGCAATACCAGTTTTCAGCCTTATTTTCTTTTCTCTCCTTACCTCTATTTTCCACTTTTACCTTCTTTTCTATTACTTTTCTCCTCTTAACTTTTCCGTCTTCTATATTAATTTTATTCTTTTGGATATTGCTTTGCCTTTTTAGTCTTTTTTGGATTCGATTTTGGTGTTTTTGTTCCCTTTTGTTTCTTTTCTTCAACAGCATTAAACAAATCCTTGATTACTTTCTGACCAATATAATTAATTGCTTTTCGTCTTGGTTTACCTTTAATTATCGCAAAGTTAGGCGTTGGTATGAGCTCATGAAACGGAGATCTGTTTTGTGACTTCTTATTGCGTTGCTTTAAATTTGATAGTGGCATATTGTCAGAATTATCATTGGAATGGTAATGATCGATTTCGGTGCTTTGTGCAGCTATTTTATCAGTTGGAACCATTTTTTTTCTTCCGATTCTGATTCTGATAATGTATAAACCTTACAATTCCTGGCAGAATATTGAAAGTACTTTTGGAATACGCTAATACGAATATTTTCATCGTCTGAGCCTGATGTAGAAGAATTAATCACTGGTCTTCCTAGTGGAATCTGTCCTAATCCAGACGTGCTGGTAATAGGAGAATGGAATAGTGAAGCTCTATCACATATATTCTGTCTGTTGCTGTTGGTTGATCTACAATATCTTCAGTATCAGATACGGAAGAGGAACTGTAATCAACCAATTTCCTACAAGCGTAAGTTGAGGATTGTGACTGTAGCTGCAAAGTAGATGGAAGTAGAGGATTCAGACAAAGGCTGACGCAGAGGCTGTAATATTCTTGGTGCTACAATCAGATACATCAGCTAATAATGACGGCGACATTCTAAACCCTTCACAATCCGTGTCAGAGTAATTATTGTGATGAACCCTTGAATCTTATTGTTTTTTTTCTACGTATGTGTAAAAATCTTAATGCGGTTCACAGAATACATCTACTTACCAAGTCTCAACAGTATAGATTTTATAATTCGGAAAAAAGTGGCAGGCAGACAGACATGACGAATCTGTAAGGGTTCCGTTTTTTGCCATTTGGCTACGGAACCCTAAAAAAGAATAATAATTGTCAATCATAAGTAATATTATTTTTATTACTAAAATTATTTAGAACGGGATTTTTACCATGTTTTTCATTTTATATATATTTTAGTAATGAAAATTACTTAAAATAATATAATTTTTTATTTTGTTAATTTTTTAATTCATTTTTATTAAAAAAAAACATTCTTTATAATAAAGTGTATTATTTCTTAATCAAAACTACTTACATTATATGCTGCAAATTTAAGTACCATAATAAAATAAATTTAAAGGGAGCAAAATTTCTTTCATCCGTAACTTTTTTCAGGGACCGCCAATAAAAAAAATAAAAAAATATGTTGAGGTATTAAAATGATATTAAATATGTACAAAGAAATAAATAAGTTATATTGTCGCTAACTATGCAAAACAAATGTGGTCCAGACAAGCTGACGTCAGAATATCTGGCCACTTTCTTTTCATTTTTTTTACTTTTTATTGAGGTACTAAATAATTGAATTTAGGTATCAAATAGTATCAAAAAGGTACTGTAATTTGATAGTTTCCAATATTAAAATATCGCACTTGGTCCAGAGGTTCTGACTTTTACGTAAAGTTGCATAATTAAATTAATAAAAACAAAACATTATACGCTGACTGACAGATGACAGTCCATTTGATCGCGATCAAAATTCAGAAATTAAACGAGTTCAAGTACTTGTAATTTGCGGCAAAATATACCACGCCGAATTCGGCGTACCCGAGCCAGTCTCATTGCAATCGTTGTGTAAGGTGGACGTACAGAGTGTTTTATTCATTTCTTGTTTTGGTCATTATCTGAAGTAAAATGCTAGTTTGCGTAGTGAAACTGTGTAAAAATAATACTACAAGAAATAAGAAAGACTCTGGGATCACATATCATCCGTGAGTATCATATAATTTCGAAATTTAATCATAAAATAACATGAAACTTTAGAGTTCATGTCACGCCATTAAGTGTTTCCGCGTATACAAAAATCAAGTCCCCGTGGTTGCTATTTTTATATATTGACTTATTGTTATTATATTTTATAATTTATATAGAATACTTACTTCATTTATCTATCGTACTCATTATTACTGAACTAATTTTTATTTATAAATTATTTGAAATACTTAATACTTTTAATCATTAGTAAACAATGAATAAATTTTTACGGATATTATCGCGGTTTATTAAGATTTTAACAAGCTCGACTCGAATACTTTATAACAACCATGGTCATGGGAGGAGGGAGGAGGAGGTAAAAATTGTTTCATTATAATCAGTGAAATTCGCGTAAACATTAGAAAACAATTAGTAAATAAAGTTAAATATTGAATATTGTAAGTAAAATACATGTATGATGTAAATAAATAAAAAAACTATTAAAAATGAGGCCTAATCATTGCCAACAATCAATCAATATATTATTTATACCATTTTTATGAAGAAAAAACCTACGCTTAACCAATTATTTAATAAGGTTAATGTGGGTAAGTATAACCGCCCCTTGTAACACAAAATCTAATAGAGCTTTTGCTTCAAGCGTTTAAGTAAAATAAAAGTAATATTTTACTTACAACAAAAAATATTTACTCTCAACTCTTACCATGATGACTTGACAACTTCAATAGTTTTTTGTGATATAAATTGATCTTACACATATTTTCTGAGCCATATTTACAACCAGTACCTACTTAGTTCTACTAGTAACTAGACCATTGCATGAAATATTTTTTTCCATTAATTTAGGGTATAGTTAAGCAGCTGGCAATTGTATTCTTCACGCACACTAGCATTTTTGGACATTGTCTTACACACACTATGATATTTACTTGCCGCATCAAGGTTATTGCCGCTATTGTTTTTTGCGGAGCGCGGTATCTAGTCGTAGCGTAGCGGAGACCAATTTTTAATCTATGT
The DNA here is from genome assembly GCA_963853865.1 of Helleia helle. Taxonomy (NCBI): domain Eukaryota; kingdom Metazoa; phylum Arthropoda; class Insecta; order Lepidoptera; family Lycaenidae; genus Helleia; species Helleia helle. Next base: position 19,205,799 of record OY971420.1, read on the forward strand.
TTTAATTGTAATATCGTTGGTAAAATCCATAGAGATACCGGGTGTAATCGTTAAGTGTGCACAGGCAATTATTCCGTAACTATTACAGATATCAAAAATTTTTAAACTGATTTACTATAGTACCTAATGAGTAAAATGACAATAATAACTTATTAAAAATAAAACGAGAAATATCCAAAAAATTTACATTAAACTCTCCCATACATTTAGTAAGATAGTTAGAAAGGTTTTAATTTCCTTATTTTAAGTGGAATAGTACCTACTCATCTTACCCTTATCATTTTATAATAATTATGTATGATTTTATATTGATGAATTTCAAGTAGATACACGTGTAGATTTTTATATCTTACCACTTCAAATTAATAATAAACCTTGTTTCAATACACATACCTACTAAATAAAAACAAAAGGAAGATACTCTTTGGTGTTCGTTCTAAATTCAAATTCTTTATCGCGGGTTCTCATTCCCGCCAATTTATTGTATTTTTTTTCAATTTGCTTAATAAATGGCTTAATAGCCAATAATAGTGCAACCCCTTGGCCTGCCAGATCCCCGGATCTCACGCCTTGTGATTTCTTCCTATGGGGATTTGTCAAAGACCACGTGTAAGCTGAGAGAGTTCACAGCCTAGAAGAGGTACAGAATCGTGTACGTCGTGCAATTGCTTTAATTACTCCGCAAATTTTAAGGAAAAATCATTTAGAAACTGTAAATAGAGGTTGTCATTGTATTGCACAACGAGGACGTCACTTCGAACATTAGCTTTGAATACAAAATTTTGTACTTAGGTACTAAGAAATAAAATGTATGGTAGAGTTTAATATAAAATTTTTGGATATTTCGCGTTTTATTTTTAATAAGTTATTGTCATTTTACTCATTAGGTAAAGTACTTTCGAAATCAGTTTAAGTTTTTTGATATCTGTAATAGGTACGGAATAATCGCCTGTGCACACCTAACGATTACACCCGGTATATCAGGAGTTTGTACTATAGAACTATTGCACTATAGATACTTTGTCAATGCATTTATATATATATATATATATATATATATATATATATATATATATATAAAATCGAAATTTATACGTCAAATAAGTATGTATATCATGTTGTGTCGTTCTAACGTTGCAGTTATTGAATGCGTCATAAGAGTTAAAATTGAATGCGGCCAATGCCGCTATGTTGTGATTCTTGATTACGTGTCTCTAGTTAAACAATAGTAGTCTTTGATTACGTGATAGATGGGCTGTCAGTTGGTTTTCGAATATGGTGATTTTTTACGAATTTTCGAAAAATACGCATAGAAAGAAGATTTAATTTGGTGTTAGAGCTTTGCATAAAACTATTGTTATGCCTTCGTGTTGCATAAAATAGTGCAGTGTACGAAAACATAATAACAAGCCGAGATTGACTTTAATCAGGTCAGTAACAAATGTTTTCATTATTGTTTTGTAAGCAAAGACCTACCTGTACATAGGTAGGTACAGCAACAAATATCATACCGGTGACTGTAGACGGTTTTGGTGCTGTACGGTCTATTTAACTTAGCTGACACCGACTCCAAAAGTAACAACAATGACATGGTAAACGCAAAGATTGTAATTAGTAAAATAACAAGTTGATTATAAGTTCTAGGCACAAAAATTAAGGAAACGCAATTATTTTATTACTTTTTAGTTTATTTTTTACTTTTTGAAGTCGGTTTCAATTTTGGTTTAAAAAAAATTTATTTCTAAATTTTTAGTGATTCAGAAATCCGATAACCGGTTTTATTTGTCTGAAATATGGATATAACTGTTAAACGCATTTCTACTGTCTATGGTCTCCATCATCAGACCTATAATGACACTTATAACCCATATGGGTGCAAAGTGCTCGTCAATATAAATGAATTAAGTCCAAACACAAGGTAGCTACTGTAAGCCGTAGAGGAGTTCCCTCAACTGTTTATGGTCTCCATCATCAGACCTGTAATGATACTTATAACCCATATGGGTGCAAATTTCTGGTTAACATAAATTAATTGTGTCTAAACACAAGGTAGCTACTGTAAACTGTTGAGGAGTTCCCTCGACTGTCTATGGTCTTCATCATCAGACCTGTAATGACAATTATAACCCACATGGGTGCAATGTTCTTATCAGTATAAATGAATTAAGTCCAAACACAAAATTGATATTGTAAACTGCTGAGGAATTCCCTTAACTGTCCTTCGTCTTCATCATTAGACCCCTAATGATAGTCACAATTCATCTAGGTGTGAGTGCTCGTCAATATAAATGAATTAAGTCCAAACACAAGGTAGCTACTGTAAGCCGTAGAGGAGTTCCCTCAACTGTTTATGGTCTCCATCATCAGACCTGTAATGATACTTATAACCCATATGGGTGCAAATTTCTGGTTAACATAAATTAATTGTGTCTAAACACAAGGTAGCTACTGTAAACTGTTGAGGAGTTCCCTCGACTGTCTATGGTCTTCATCATCAGACCTGTAATGACAATTATAACCCACATGGGTGCAATGTTCTTATCAGTATAAATGAATTAAGTCCAAACACAAAATTGCTATTGTAAACTGCTGAGGAATTCCCTTAACTGTCCTTCGTCTTCATCATTAGACCCCTAATGATAGTCACAATTCATCTAGGTGTAAGTTCTCATCAATACAAATTAATAAAGCCCAAACACAAGGTTACTACTGTAAATCGTCGAGGAGTTCCCTCGACTGTCTTTCAGCTCCATCATCAGATCAACTCTAGACCTTCATGAAATTGTAGTGCTTTAAAATACTCAATTAAAAAATTATTAAACGCACTAGTTACTCCTACGATTTTCGAAAGTTCCCCTCGCTTTCTCTGGGATGCCATCATCAGATCCTGGTTTTCTTATTATGGGACCACCTCGGAAGTGCACTCTTGTGAATAAAAAAAGAATTTTGATTATCGGTCCACAATTGACGGAGAAATCGGTGAACATACATTAAAAAAAAACACTAACATAATATAGTATTATATACTCCTCCTTTTCGAAGTCGTTTAAAAACACATACAAATTTCAATTTTACAATGTGTTTGAGATCTGACGATTGTGCAGGCAAAGGCAATACCAGGATGTTTTCCCTTGCCAAGTACTCCCGTGTGTGCAAAGCTGTATGCGAACGCGCATTGTCATGCATCAACGTGAAATCGGAGCCAAGCGTTTGTGCGAATGGACGAACATAAGGCCTTAGAACATCCTCAACGAAATTTGCAGCGTTCATGAACGAGCTCAGTTCGTCTGTTCTTCATAATACCCGCCCATACCATAACTGTTGAGCCGTTGTATGGATGCACTTCCTGAACACACCTCAGTCTTTCAGTATTTCCAGGACGACGGTACACTCTTACCCTTCTAGTATCAGGCTTGAACCCAAATCGAGACTCATCGCAAAATAAAATTTTATCCCATTGTTCCCGGGTCCATGTAATGTGTTCCCTACACCATTCATTTCGACGAGCGCGATTCCCGTGACGTATCGGTGGGCACCTAATTGGCCGTCGTGCTCGTAGGCCATACTCATGCAGTCGATTTCGCACAGTTTGGCAGCTAACAACAACACCACTTGAATTTTGTAGCCTTAAACCTATCTCTCGGGCGGTTAACATCGGCTGGCGTCTTGCAGTCAGCTGTATGTATCGATCTTGCCGTGTGGTTGTACACCTTTCTCGACCTGGGTGCTGCTCAGCAGGATCTCCCGTGTTAGTGTAACGCTGATGAAGACGGCAAATAACGCTTCTGTTGACACCAAAATACCGAGATACCTGAAATTGACTTCTTCCCGCTTGCAACATCCCTATAGCTCTTTGCATTTCATCTGCGTTCAAATGACGTCGCTCCATGACATAAAAAATGTCTCAAAATTCAAATTATTTCAAAACTTTTTCAAATTATTGTTTAAATCATAAAATTGATACAGAATACTAAATTTTAATAAGCAAAGAAAACGTTATAAAATTCCGACAAATGCATTCACTTTTGAATTTGTGAAAAAAAAAACAAATGATACTCTATTTTTTTACAACCAACCAGTATGTCCTCTAGATCAAAAAAGTTTATATAGGTATTACCTACTTGGTAAGAAATTATTTAATAATTGATTAATAATTTGAAATTGTATGTGTTGCTTAGACTTTTTTGATGTGTTTACTATAAAGCTATGTAATGTTATGCTACTATAATGCATTATATTAGTCCTGAATAACCTTAATTTTGTTTCAGGTGAGCCAATATATCTACTTTTGAGCTAAGTTTGAAAAATTAATCAAGCTAAACCTGAAAAACCAACTTAAACCTGAAAAAATATTACTTGTACATTTTGGGATTTTTAACGGAATATTACAAAACGGGCAATGTCTAATATGTGCCAGACAGCGCAGATCACAATGCAAGCCACAGATTGCTACTTATAAAATGTGTCATTGATAATATAAGGTAAATATTATACAATAAAAGATAAAATAGTATATAGGAAGTTTTATAATATATTAATTATGTTTAGAAACGAATAAAGAGTAATAATACAATTAATGTTTTTCTTTTTCCATATCCATGTTAAGTAAACTTACTCGTCAAACTATGAATATAAGTTGTTTTACAACATACGTCTAATTTGGTCGTACAAGTTTTAGAATGTTGGAAATGGGTAACTCTATTGTAACAGCCAATCTTGCATCTCAGGTTATTTCAACACTTGGAATGGACCGATGACGAAGAAAGGCTGGACGGCAAAACATGAATGAGATTGGCAGAAAAAAGGTAAACTCAGCAGTGGGCAATAGAGGGTTGATGATGACAAATTTTAATAAGAGGTAGCACCATTGCTGAAGAGTTGCAGCCGAATCAGCCCAATACAGCTGGTGAGGTGCCTCTTGTTCGCATAAAACCGTCGAACAGTGACGGCTACAACCACCCCACGCTTTTACATACAAACAATTTTGTGTTCGTTAGTCTATTCTTTTTTAGTAATTATTTTCTACTTTTAATTGGTTTTTTATTTAATAGTTTAAAAACTAAACAGCAAGTTTAGTTTTTTTTAACTCGATTATTATTTATATTTCTAGAAGACTTAGAACTAGACGTGAATTGTTACGATTTAAGATACAAAAAGGCTAGTTACCCTAAAATATTTTTGCAATTGTGCTAGTCTTTCAACAAGTTTTCATTAATCGATGATATTGATTAAAGACAATCTTAAATGGTACATCACTAAAGAGACGGCCATTTTTAGTCCATAATGACATCATAATAGTAGGCACGGTATTTTATAGTTATGCCAGTCCACTTGTATTCGGAGGTCGTTGGTAAAATCCAATTTGGAGTTTTGAACTCAGATAAGTGTCTAAACTGAGATTTTGAGAGCTTGAAGTGATCGCGTTCAATTAGGAATGGCAAAATCGGACTTGAGTTAAATTTTACAGTCAACTACGTCAATAATTTGAAACTGTTTCAAATAAAATATTTCATTTGTATTGTATTATTGATTTCCACATTTATTAATTTTTAATTTGTAATACGATCGATCTACCATCTAACATCTTGAAGAACATTATGTACACTAAGTTCTACTACCTACTTAAAAATTATAAAAATGGGTATATTGTGTTTCAAATTAAACATACATTGGTAAAGGTCACCACAGTATCTAATATACGCCTGTCGCTGAGGTGATCCTGTTGAATGCCTATCCGGGACCCTCATAATGCGGCTGAAGGCGCTCGCAGTGGTTTTAGTTTACGGGTAGGGCACTCCCAGGTGCGAGTCCCACATAGGGTCAGGATCTACCCGAGATCCTGGCTACATGCGTAAAAAGCATTACCCTGCGATAACAAAAAAAAAAAAAAAAAAAAAGTATCTAATATACAAAATTCTCGTGTCTCGGTTCACGTAATTGAACTCCTCCGAAACGGCTCGACCGATTCTCATGAAATTTTGTGTGCATATCGGATAGGTCTGAGAATCGGTCGAAGCATTTCGGAGGAGTTTAATTACAAACACCGTGACACGAGAATTTTATATATTAGATAATAATAAATATTTAAAAAAGCATACCTTGATAGCCTTCTGCAATTCATTAAGCGACGTATGTATGAGGTGCAGGAGAGTGTTGAACCTGTCCGTCTCATGCAACAGGACGGTGGTCAGAGAGTGCAACTGTCCCATATCATCCGTGACCATAAGGTCGGGGTTGACCAGCCCCTTGTTGATACCGGTGGCCACGACTGCCCGAGTCTGGTCACAGATACGCCAGACTATCTGGTCAGGCGTATCACCACCCCCAACACTGCCTGACCGTGGTTGGATGTCTACTATGGTTTGAATTAGGCTGGTTGTTTCTTTGTTCTGTGGATGTATGAATACTGAGTTAGTTTAGTTGTCTACAGGTGAGATGCGGTAGACCGCGCTCATCTACATAAGTAGATCAATATCCTGCCTATTTGTCATGTAAAGCTTTGCTTTTTTCGGTTTGATCTATGCTAATGGCCTAAGCATTTTTATCAGAGAGGGGGTGGGGGGGGGGGGTTTCCCCCCGCCAACCTAGGATCTTCGATCACACCGCCTCTTAGCGTGGGGTTTGACTTTTGAATTATTTCTGTATTTGTATCGTCATCATGATGATGCATGCGCCGGGCGGAGGCCCGTGTTGCTCTATGTGATTCATGAACGTTCTTATGTACATAATATAGATTTCATCTAATATATAAAATTCTTGTGTAACAGCTTTGGTGTTCGTACTACTCCGAAACGGCAAAACTTAGTTTTGATGAAATTTTATATGTAAGTACCTACATATTATATGTATATTATATTTTTTGCATCCTCTGACTCGGTTTTTAGCATTTTCGTCATTGTATAGAAATTCGACCTCTACAGTTTTATTATAATATGTGTAGATTCCGTAGGTATGAGAATAGGTTTATAACTAATTTTTATACCCCTAGTGTTAAGTGTGGCTCACGCCAATTTTTTTTTTATTTATTAGACAAAAGTTAACGCAGGCGAAGCTGCGGGCAAAAGATAGTTAATATACTTATATTATTACAGAGTATTAAGTGAGACATATTATATGATATAGGTATATATCAAGTAAATTCAATAATCGTAGATTAAGTAAATATAATAAAAGCTGTTTATATATGTGCCGTTCAGCTATATAATAAACTAGCTTTTACCCACGGCTTCACTAGCGTTAATGTAGATTAAGAAAAAGATTAATTCTGTTAAAAGATTAGTCCTTGGTGACGGACAGAGCATTTTTAATTGTGACATTGTTATGTTTACGCCCTTCATTGGATTGGTTCAGAATCTACAACCTGATAAACTAAGTCTGCTCCTAATCCTTGGATTCTAGAAACCTTATCTATATTAGAATTAATCCTGCGAGGCATTTTAACAGCTTTTACAGCAACAAATAAGACATAATAGGTACACCGTACACGTCCGTCACCTATGTCAGATAGGTGACGGACGACGGTGACCAGGGGTAGTCAACTTCGACATTATTTGAGACCTATTTGGGGATTGTTCAGTGCTGCAAGCCTATAAGTAAAAATGGGTCTTTCATAATAAAAAAAACTTCACAAAGCTGAAGAGTTATTATTAGTAAAAATATTTAACTATTATTATAAGTTTTAAAACATTAATTGTTGAGAATTTTGTGTTTAAAAAGTAAATAAACTTAAAATAAAATATATATAGTGAAAATTAGATTAATTTTATGCAATGGTAACATTACTACAATTGAAGTTTAGTATGTACTATGTGTTGAAGTTTTAACTTGGAATTATAAAATGGCTGCTTTGTTTGTTGTCATGTAGGTTTTCAAAGTTAATTTGTAATATAAATGTAATTACTGTCGTTTTGTTGAACTTTTTCTGCTTTTGCGTTGAGTTGAGCCAGTCATCTCCGTAATCATGTGAAGTGAAAGTGTTATAGGACTTTTAGTGACAAAGACAACACATAATTATGTGTAATTTTACTAATTAGTGATAATATCAATAAAACTATTATTATGAAGGAAGCAGTTGGAAATTTTACGTATAAAAATTGTTAGGATTGTATATTATTGTTTATAGAAATAGTAAATGTTAACTGAGGTGAATAAAAAATTTGCACCAAATTATAATTGTTTTATTTAATGTGATATCATGAATAATTTGGGTTTTGAATTGATTCAGGGCACTTATAAGATCTGTTTATGGAAGTGTCGATATCAATTCTGAAGCCAAAGTAGGTATATTCTATTTTGAATAAAAAACCATGCTAATCAGGGTTATTTAAAATTGCCGCTCAAACAGTTTCTGTGGGACTACCGACTAACAGAGACGGCAGCTGTATCCTGTCCTAAAATTTTTAGTATGAAGTTGACGTTCTTCCCGCTAGGGTAATATTGTTCTGTGACGGTGACGTATTTATTGGTGTACCTATTGAACTTAGCTGACACCGAATCCAAAAGTAACAATAATGACGTGGTAAAAAACGCAAAGATTGTACATTGGTAGAAGAATTAGTTGATTATAAATCGTAGACACAAAAATTAAAACGCGATTATTTTATCACCTTTTAGTTATTTTATTTTTTGAAGTAGGTTATAATTTTGTGTCCGTATACTGAACTAAAACGGCTTAATTATTATGACAGCTCAGTGTAATATAGTAAGACGAATTTAAGATGTAAGATGAATAATTTCAGCACTGAACGGGGTTGAATGAACTAAGAAAAAATGCAAAAATATTAATAAAATACGACTGTTTCAACAAATAAGGTTGAATCAAGATCTCGGTTTGTAGTCTCGTCATAAAATAGATATGAACAGAAGGCAATCTACATACAATGTGCGCTCGAGCAACGCACACATAGACACCGTTCACGGACAGGATATCGCGGAACATCAGGAACAGTTCCTGATCCGCGATATCCTGACCGCGAGGCGCGATTGAGAAACGAATCTGCGAACTTATTGAAAAAAAAGGAAGTTATTATATTTTTTCAGTGGACGTTTGTTTAAAATTCAATACACTAGCTTATTGTAAAATAAATATGTATTACGTACTGACATAAGAATGAGAATTTATTATACTTTAAAATGTCGAAATCGTCGCTTGAAAATAATTTTCGTGACAAATTTGTAATATCAAATTTTAAAATATTAATAAATTTGACATAATATTATAGTTATAAAAAGTATCAGTGTAGGTATAAAAAGTGAAGAACATATAATATGGGATTACCTTCTATTTATATATATTTTGTCAGAGGCAAAGCTTCATACAACCGCGCGAATCGATTGCACTACTGCGTCCGACGCATGTGTGCGTAAGCACTCGTGGCTCGTCACGTACGAGTAGAAACCGGTCGAAACCGGTTCGACGAGTGTTCGACCGCCGGGATGTGGGTGCACGTGTTAAGTTGCGTTGTATATTTAATATTTTTTCGCTTGGCGGGTATTTCGAATTATTGTCATCGTTCTTAAATTTTAGTTAATTAAAAGTAAAAAGTGTCAAGATGATATAATGTACTGAGTGTATGAACTATAATAGAGCAAATATAAAAATAATCATATTTTATCTATGATATTTTTTGTTTTATTTATTCTATTACATTGTTTGTTCTTAAACAATTGTTGATAATTAAAAGTAAAAGTTGTCAATATTGTAGGTACCTATACTGCTGTGTGTATTAACAATAATAATTAGAGAGCAAATAAAAACCAATCATATTTTAACTATCCCAAAGATTCCAATAGGTAAGTTGTAACTTATTATTTTATTTCTACTAATTATTATTACTTTTGTTCACTAAGTTTTTATGGATGTGCCTAAAATCTAGTTAGGGAAATATTTCACCCGACATTAAATCTTAAATCTTAGCTAAACTTTACAGTAAAAATACAATAAAGTATACGTACAGAATCCCCACCGTGGTTCAAGCCTTGTTGTGGCGGTGGGGCTCAGTACCCTAAGGAGCACTTTGGGCGAAGCCAATTGAGGCGAGGGAGGTGCTCTTTGTACCCCTCTTATAAGAAGAGGGGACAAAAGAGCAGGAGGACAAGGGGCGAGGACGGAAACCTCACCCCATTGTACTGTCCCGACATTGGGAGGGATTGTTCTGTGGTGGTACCTTACCACCTTTTGGATGCAGCGAGTCCCACATACCCGCCTGGCGAGACACACTGCCCAGGTGGGATCCCTCAGAGCATTTCCCAGCGATAAAGATAAAAAAATAGGTTGAGAATACGTAATTACGGAGACGATCTCCTGTCCGGAATAAAAAATATTATAATAGTTATGATAAAAACTGATATGCACTGAGAGAGGTACTGAGATTATTTAAAATAAAAATATAAACACAATATTTAGAAAAAATATTTTGTAATAAAGATATAATACTAAACATAGATTACTACACAATAAAAAAACGTCTTGTTTGTTTAATTTTATCCACCTGTGACAACCCTACTATAAAAGGTAACAATTTTACGCGTTGTATGGAAGGTTTGTCTCTATTCCGTTTACTTACTCATGTCCGATGAGATTAAAAGTCTTTGAAGGTGTGTGAAGTTCATCAGCCCGCATTGGGCCAGCGCATCTGATTTCAAGGAGGAGACATCGTGCCCAGCAGTGGGACATATAAGGGTTGATATTATTATATATATATTGTATTAAATAAATCATAATAGTTGGCGGGGGGTAACCCCCCACTTTAACAAACTATAAGTGAGACAAATCGGCTCACATTAATCCGATGTAGCATTAGGGCCTTTGGGCCGTTAGCATAGATCATTCCGAAAAAAAAGCATTATAGTGGATCATAAAAATATTTGTTATTATTAAATACATTATTAAAGTATAGGTGAACAAAAGATTGTTTACAGAGCTTTCTCGTAAAGGTAATGTGATATCTACTCTTAGTACTCACGTTATCATAACAACTAACAAAAGAATTGCTTGTGGCGATATAATACTATTATATACGATAAGTTGGAGGGATTCTAAGGAGGTAAGAATATGAGAAAACCATAGTTATTATATTAGTATAAGGCAATCAATATTTATTATGAATTCCTCATTTATCGTTTTAAATATTATCTTAAATTATTAATTTAAGATAATTTGCACAATAACAAAAGATACATAAGAGAAAAACATGTTACTTGAAGAATTTAGTAAAATCTGAAAACCCTATCGCTGAGATTCTTATTGGACGATTTTCTTTTGTTATTTCTATTGTAATTCAAATTTGTCATTTATTAAGGGAAAGGTTACCATAGAAATGTTAATGTTTTTCAACGTGCCACCGTGGAAGCTTTAATAAATAATACTAAAAAAACCTAAAAAACACGCTTTAATAGCAACCCTAAATGAAAAATTGAAAATATTTTTTTTAACAGCGTCGACTTTTTTAATTAAAATTTTTATTAATTTAAAGTACTCAACTAATGGCAATCACTTTAGAAACGAGTCAGAGACTAAAAACCATACAAGTGATGTAGATCTTGCGCGCCTTATGCCTTCCTTTTTTTTTCTTTAACGCCGGGAAAGGGAGCATTCAAGTATTACGTAACGCAATTTGGGGGGGAGGGAGGTCTCGTAAAACGTTACGATGCGTTACAGGGGCGGGAGGTGGTCTTTCTTACAAGACGTTACGTAACATTGTTTCTTTTTTTAAATAAAAATTTAGGGAATTAAAATTCCCAAATTGGCAACCCTTTTCGTTTACGTTTTACGGGGAATCCCTCGATTGTATTATAGTCTGGTCGTCATTTTTCATTTGTTCTCGCAAGTCGGCAAAGGAACCTTTTCGTTTATATTTCACCGGGAATCCCTAGATTGTATTCAACGTCATTTAATGCTGTTTTCGTTGTCAGTATTTTTTTATTTAGTTAAGAATACGATTTTATTTCGAGTAAAATGTTTAATTTCAGTTGGGTTTCTGTTTATAATTGCATTCCCAAAGGTTAAAATAAACATGTTATGTATTTTAAGAGTTTATTAGTAAAAAAAGCTAAAATAGGATAGGAATGACGGAGAAAAACAATTGTGTGTGTGTGTAAAGCCAAAAAGCGCCTTAAGGGTAAAAATGGTCACTTGAGTGTTACGTAACGTTTAGAGAGGGGGAGGGGGGGGGGGTGCAGAAAAACATTACGGTACGTTACAACGGGGGGGAGGGGGAGTCTAAAATCTTCTTTATTGCGTTACGTAATACTTGAATGCTCCCAAATGCTCTGAGGCATCCCGCCTGGGGAGTGGGTCTCCCCAAGCGGGTATGTGGGACTCGCTGCGCCCCGGATCTGTTAAGCTAACAGGGCACCTCGACGGCCAGTCAGTCCCGCAAGGGACCGACGCCACCTCCACAGAGGGGTTATCCCGCACCACAGAACAACCCCTCCCAACGTCAGGACAGTACAATGGGGTGAAGTTCCCATCCTCGCCCCTTGCCCCCTGCTCTTTTGTCCCCTCTTTTTATAAGAGGGGTACAAAGAGCCCCCTCGGTTCAATTAGCTTCGCCCAAGGTGCTGAGCTCACCCTAGGCTACTGAGCCCCACCGCCACGTCAAGGCCTGAACCATGGTGGGGCCTTATGCCTTCCTAGCATGTGCTATCCCGATTATCCTGATCAGGATATTAGAATAATTTTATCAAATTATTGTATTGTCATCGGTCCTCGGTAAATCTACAAAATTTTAACGAAATCTGGCCGTTAGAAGTGGGTCAAAATCGCGCCCACGGAAGTCGGTTACAGACATACTTGAACATACATGTGTAGCTAATATAAAGCGTGTAAAAAAGAATGAAACGCGATTTAAACGTGCCAAGGCCAAAGCTTTGAGCAAAAGAAAAATGAAACGTGATCCAAAGGTCACGTGGCGGTAAAGACACCCGTTACAGGAATTTCCATACTAGACTATAAATAGTAATTGGGTTTTAATTTGCACAAAGGTAGTACAAAACAAAACGTGATACCCTGTTTTATGACGTCAGGTAAATTTTAGCATTTTTATCATATTTCGGTTTAAATTTTCATCACTTCCAACACAAGCTTCTACAATAAACTCCCAAGACCTCTAAACCTGCCAGACACCGCTATCTTCCTTTGATCGTCAACCAATCTTTTTAGGGGTCCCCGATGCTACACACCATCATCCTAAACGGGACTCCTGTTTTAAAACTCTCTTGGACAACCGCGCATGTTCTGCAGCGTGAGCCCTATCGAATCAACCTGATAGCACATTGATTCGATGGGCTGCAATACTGGTGGGAGGCGTTTGTGCCGTACTCTTCGTTCTGTCAAACACAGAGACTCACCAACCAACATCTAACGTCTTCAATAGGCAACACGTGAACGAGTTGAATGGGCTAGTTCCAGGTTAACTGGGTTTATGTTCATAGGCGATGTCGACCACTTACCATCATGTGGATCGTCTGCTGTTTTTCCAATCCAGTTATGAGCATGCGCTATAAGTTTTTTATTGGATTGCCAAACTGGCAGACGTGCCACCGATGCCAACGATGTATAAGTGGTCGACGTCGCCCATGAACATAAACTAGTTTACCTGGAACGAGACCAGGCAACTCATTTATGTGTTGCCTATCCTAAAACATAAGATGTTAAGTCTCGGTGCCAGTGATTGTCCTTCCGAAACACAGCAAAGCTGTTTGACGAGAGTGGGGGAGGACTCACCATAATAATATAACATGTATTATATTTTTTCTCTCATATATCTTTTACTTTATGTGATAATGCTGAACGTGCGAACATTCACCGTCGCGGGCGCAGCCCCGCGGCTCGCCTCTAAGCCCGCGCTTTTCGGCTTTCGCTTTGTCACTCTTGATGTGTTAGTTATTAATTAATATTAGTTAGATAGGCAAACTGGCAAACGTACCACCTGATGGTAAGTGGTCGACGTCGCCCATGAACATAAATTAGTATACCTGGAACGACCCCAGGCAACTCATTTATGTGTTGCCTATCCTGAGACATAAGATGTTAAGTCTCGGTGCCAGTAATTACACTGCCTGTCTTGCCCTTCTCTCCGAAACACAGCAAAGCTGTTTAACGGGAGAAACAAGCAAGTTGGTGGTACCCATGCAGCCGGGATAGTCATGCGCGCCGAGCCTGTAAATGTCGGCGGCGGCGTGCTGGCCTGAAACGGTCGGCGGCAGCGGCGCGCCGCGGCGTGGATAAAACCGTTCACGGGATATGTTTTTTTCTTAAGAAATGCAATAAAATGAATACAATAGAAGCAAAAATATTAAACTAACTAATTTTTGTTAGAAATTTAGGCAGATTTAAGCCGAGATAACATTCATTCATTAAAGATCACGGTTTTTTTTTGCAAAACTTGTAATTATCGCGAATGAAAATGATCTTGTTTACCGTCACAGGGCTCAGTCGCGCCCTTTCGTCATTCACAACAAGCCCGACAACTGAAAACGCCCTCGCTGGGTGTGCTGGTTGCTGTTATTGCTAGCAGAGATCTAGCGAGCGTGTGGAGCCATTTTTTCCTTTTTTTCCAGTAGACAAGAATATCTCCTCCTACTTCTCATTTTTTTTATATCGCAGAGAAATCCTAATGGATGCAGCGAGGATCTTCGGGTAGATCCAGGACCCAATGTGGGACTTGCACCCGGGAGTGTTTACCTTAACTAAAATCACTGCAAGCGCCTTCAGCCGCTTTTTTGAGGGTCCCGGATATGCAGACAACAGACAGGATCTCCTTAGCGACAGGCTGGCCTCGCCGAAGGCCAGACTACTCCTCGTAAGGGGGGACTTCCCAGCCGCTACTAAGCAGTTTTCACGACGTCGTGTCATAAAGACCCAGGTTCCCATCCTAAGCCCGACACGAACACAGGGGTGTTACTGGAGGCGCATTAAGTAGCGCCTCCTATGCACCCCCGTTCGTCACCCGCGGGAGAAGGCCTCGTCGGCGGCCTCCTGTCGCAACCGCTCGTCGGCCTCCTTCTGGGATATTACTGCCTCGCAGAAGGAGACCATCGCCGTCCAGGACTCGTCGTTACCGAGCATCGCGGTGATGACGCTCGGCAGAGACAAGTCCTTTCTGATAACTGTTGTCAGACTCTGACGCAGCGCCACCCATTTCGGTCACACCTCAAGGGTGTACTGCGCTGAGTCCACCACTGTGCGCCACAATTATGACATACTGTCACCGACTCCCCGTGGGACGTTCGGCACAGCTTCTTACCAAAACAGCCATGCCCGGTGAGCACCTGTGTGAGACGGAAGGTGAGAAGCTTGCGCTTACGGCGCATTCACCGCTCAAAGACCGGGCGCTGAACAACCGTCAGGCTTTTGCCATATGGCTGCTGCGCCAGGTCCTCCCCCCACCTCCGCATTAACGCCTCTTGCCCTAGTCGGCGAACCCGCAGGATCCCGTCGAGCGTAAGGCTCTCACTGAGAGACCTCCTATCCAAGACATAGGAGTGCGCCTCGGCAAGAACCTCCGCCACGAGCTCTTATGGGGGGTCACCGGCCAGGACAGTGGCTGCTGCCCACGAAACCTATGGTACCCCCGAATCACTCTTACTGCTTAGACCCGCTGCGCCGACCGCAGCCGGGCCTTATTTCTCGCGGTAAGGTGACCCGTCCAGACGTACGGTGCACCCAGATGGTTGTACCGTACGTCGTCATACTTCGGCAGACTTCGGAGTATAGCTGCTTGCAGGCGGCGCTGGGTCCTCTAAGGTTCGGGAGAGGAGTCTGCCCAACGCACTTGCCGCCTTCACGACCTTCGGACCGAACATGGAGAAATGGGGGCCGAGGGTCCACCCTCCGTCAAGGATGAGCCCCAGATATTTGATATGGGGGCTCATCCTTACTCCTTCTATATCTCTTGATCTCATAGTAGTCAGAAACTTCCAACACTCTTGTGAAATTTCAGCGTCTTCAGAGTCTGACTCTGCAATATCGCTGCTTTATTTCTTGGAAAGTTTAGATATCAAGGCTTGTCCAGAAGATACGCTAGCAACAGGTTTAGAGCCAGAAGTAGCTGCTGATAAAATGTCATCACTCGAACGAATGAAAGCGAATTGCAAAATGGACGTGGGTAGTGGGAAAAAAATTGCCGAAAACACTCAAAATCGGCATACGGCGCGCCGAGTGGCAAATAGGCGGCGGCGGCGGCGACGCGGATCAGACGTGGCGCGGCATGGTGTAGCCGGCTCGGCGCGCATGCCTAAGCCGGGAGCGCGGCACAGCGCTTCCCTCGGTACCGGTAACTGTGTAAAGTTATAATCCTTCTTCCTTGTCGCTATAATATATTGCTATGTAATAACGTAAATGAATACACGCTTAATATTGATTTGGTTTCCTTATTTTTATCCATACGAATGGACATACCAAAGGAGAAACAAGCAGGTGGTACCCATGCAGCCGGGAGCGCGGCACAGTGCATCCCTCCCATCGGTATTTTGTTTGCAAAAATTATTATTTACTAACTTTTGTGATGTCATTTTACCTAACTTCAGACTGGTCAAGTTAACTTGAAGCACTCTTATATATTTACTAGCTGTTGCCCGCAGCTTCGTCCGCGTTATCTTTTAAAGTTTGAGGGGTTGACCACCCTTATCACTCAGGGGTATGAAAAATAGATAGTAGCCGATTCTCAGTCCTACTGAATACGCATATAAAATTTGGTAAAAATCGGTAAAGCCATTTCGGAGGAGTACGGTAACTAACATTGTGACATGGAAATTTTATATATTAGATTTAGCTGAAAAAAATACACTCACCTCAAAGACAATATTAGCGTTTTCGTGCATACCAAACACTTCGGGGTCTTCTATGGGGGGTAGACCGTCGATGTACTCGCGGTACTGCTCCAGTTTTTCCACGCGTGGGCAATAATACGTGCCCGAGGAGGAGTAGGTGTAGTCCTCCTCCAAAGTGGGAGGGGAGAAGAACTGCTTGAGGATGGTCGACAAGCACCGCTGGTCCCACATGTCTGTCACCCGACCGCCGTAGGTTATTTGACCTGTGAAAAAACTTGGTCTTTAGCAGTTTTAATATAATACTTGAGGTTTGGCGGCCCTGTAATCACATCCAATACCCACTGGTAAGGTACTGATCTGGAGTCTCAGGTAAATTCTGATCTGTCAGGAGTCACACTTAATGGTCACTAATTAAGTATTGTCTTGAGAACCTGTGAGACAGGCTGAATGATCTATAAGTCTCACCATATACTTAATGGTGATGTACATGGTCCCAAGCCAAGACCATGTCATGTAAGTGACTAAAATCTGAGGTCTTATACCCAATGCACACTGGTGGTTTCGTGGACTGTGACAGATCTGCCTGGAGTTTTAGTTCTAGGTCCTGCGTACCAAATAAGTACTGATCTACTAGTCACTACCAACTCTCGGTACTCACTGGTGATGTATTCTAGCGCGTCCCACGGTATGTGGCCCTCTTCGCAGAACATCTGCAGGTTGAGCGTGGCGCACTCGCGGTCGCTGGCGTTGAACTCGTACGTGATGTTCCAGCCCAGCGGGCCGAATTTCTTTCGCTCCTGGATGATCGCGTGGAACATGCATATGCCGAACACCATCGTCCGCCAGTCCTGGCCCAACACTAGAAAAACATATCACAAAACGACATTTGTTTATCGTCATTATAATCAGCCCATACCCATCTAGCGGTGAACATACACTTTTTATTAATAAGTAATTATTTAAGAAAGTGCCTTTCCTTGGACTGGCTGCTACACGAAAATCTACCCGACCGAAATGTAGAATGACTAATAAAATTCTACATTTCCGGACCGGCCACCGCACGGAGATCGTTTTACCACCTGGTTAATGGTCGACCAACACGTGCGTTACTTGCAGGAGGCCTATGTTCAGCAGTGGACGGATAAAGGCTGATGATGATGACTCTTGCCCCGTAATAAGCTCATAACTTGTTACATAAAATCAAGTTTATGTATATAAATATACAAACGCACAGAGAGGTCGTGTGTGTGAATTTCCATCGAGCATATAACCGGATAGCCATAAAATTCAGAAACTGGTCAGTGGTTTTTCACTGACGTAACATAAAATCAACCAACCAGTGATCTGTATAGACATCCCATTGACATAGAATCCATCAATGACCATCAGGCGGCCAATCAGAGCTCAGGACCGGCGCAGCACCGCAGTACAAATTTATCAGAATTTGTTTTCATACAAAACCGTTATAACCCCTCTATTTCGGTTACTACATGCTCGATGGTATTTACACACAAATATTTTCCTTCATAAAAACAATACAAATGATGCCCTTGGCGGGATTTAAATCCGCGACTTTATCACGTCACATATTCTTCTGATCTATTTCACCAGCCAGCCATCATAATCAATATTAAAGTCATATTCATTCTGATGATACGAGCTGATATTAATGATAATAAATTAACAACGAAGGAAAAACAAAATACCGTGATTTTCAAAGAAATCTTCGTCCATCTCTATAAGAGCTCTCTTCACATTCGCCTTCAATCCATTGGGCGGTTCGTTGGTCACTTTGACCGCGTTCTGTAGCACGGAGACAGGGAACTTGGGTGTGGGCATAGAACTGAGGAACAGTCGGAAGTCTGGATTGAGATGAGCAGGGTCAGCCCCCATGTTCGCGACTATCAGCTCCAAGCTCAACATCCATGATGCCGCTAAGTGGCAATTCTGTAATGAACAAATTCCTGAAAGCTAAATAGATGTCTACAATGTAAATCTTAGATAAGAAAAATACATTGGTTAAATGTATTTTTCTTACCTTACTTAAGATAAATACATTTAATCAAAAAAAAAAAAACTGCCGGTGGTAAGTTCGTTAGAACTTATTTGTTGAATGTACCCCGTTTATGAATGGACAAAAAGAATCTGATAGTTAAAGTATGAGCTTAAAATAATTAATAACTAATTCTCTGTACCTATCAGGAATGTAGGTATCGAACCTGATATTAAAGATTTCTTGCTCTTTTACCTAGCCTTTTCAAAACTATGTTGGGGTCGGGTTCCAGACTAACCGGATGAAGCGCCTATCTGACCTGCACAACTCAGTAACTGGGTATTACGATACCCCGAGCTAAGACTGGTTGTCAAACTTTCGGGTTTCTGATGATCCGTAACGACTGTCAACGATCCACGATCACAGCCGGGACCAACGGCTAACGGCCGTTTTCTATATTCAATCTCAATCCCTAAATTGCTGGTTGAGATTGATATTTTAATCCATTTCCTACTTTTAGTATTTCAATAACCGATCCATGGATCATTATACCGATCTTTTCTTTCAATCCATCTTTGGGAGGGCGGAATCGGATTTTTAGATTAGTATTTGTATGAAAGTGACAGTTATGCGTTTTCTATAACCGATCTCTAATTTTGACTAATCGATTTTAGAACGTTATTGATCTTTATTTGCGATCCCCCAATTTCGACGGATTGAACACTGGATTGAACTGATGAAGGCGTGAAAATGGAAATATTATAATCAATTATAATTACATGTTAAAATAAATTGTTAAAAACTATAATAATTATAATAATACATAAAAAAATATAATAATTATTAATATTATTTGAACAACACATAAACTTGAGATTCTATCGTTAGTCTAAGATCCGGTTGCAGAATTATGCACTAATAGAGTAAAAACTAAAAAAGTAAAGTGCTAAAAACCTAATTTTTACGAATATATATGATAAGAATAGACTATCTACTGAGTGGCCGCTAGTATTTTGAGATGAAATACTACGGTTTGCATCAGTAGTAGACAGTAACATTCGACGCATGCGCATTGGCATTAAAGCGTCGTACAGCCGGCAACCCTTATTTGCGACCAGATTAATTTGATTTAATATAAATAATAAAAGTACCAGTAATAATACCACCTCGCTGAAACAGCAACTGTGATTTTTAAACCTTCATATAATATATTGCGGTGAAGTGGATGATATTTTATTTGAAAACAAGTGAATGATTTTTTTTCCAAAATATCAATTAAAAATGACGACCTCTGTGGCTCAGTGGTAAGCGCGTTGGCGCTCAAGCCGGAGGTTGCGGGTTCGAATCCCGCCAGGAAACAAAAACATTTTCTGTGTTCCTGGGTCATGGCTCTGTATTATATAATAAAAATCTTAAATATGTGTATAGTATAAAAGTAAATTTCCGTTGTCTGGTACCCTAACACAAGTTCTTCAAGGACGTACCACGGGACCGATTGACGTGGTGTAAAAGCGTCCATAGATATTATATTATTATTATTTAAAATATTTTACTTATTAAAAAATTGGGATTTTAGCAAATAATCGATGAGTGCACTGATTTTGCAGCTGGATCTCGTACTACTAGAATTTTAGTTTTACCAATGTCAAACTGACTGACGTTTTGGATTGATTGACGTTCCATTTCTCTTCAACAAAACTTTTATGTTTTACTAATCTTGACGTTATAATATTATAGTTAAAGTACTTTTGCTCTGCGACTTCGCAATAAATTTTTATGGTTATTGATTATTCTTGTGATTATACATAAAATAGATTAGCTTTAAGAAAACTATCACAATTTTACTTATAAAATATAATCGCTGATGTACTTTTACTGCAAAAGCGTAAAACAAAACGTTAAGGAGGGCGAACATTTTTGACAAATCTCTTTTTTTCCATGGATTTGGAGAAGAGATTGGTTTATTGAAATGCAGATTCAACATCAATCGAGAGATCGGATAAAATCTGGATCAATATAAATCTCAGATTCAAGATCGAATATTGAAAACAGCCGTAAAAGTGCTCTCCGAGGAGTCTCGGTATGTAAAGATGGTCACCAATCCACGGACCGGCCCCAGCAAGCGTAGCTTAACCTGATGGATCAATCCTTGCCGCTGTAATTATTTAGCCACGGCGAGCTCCTTCACCTAACCTAATATAACTAACTAACCTGCAAAAACACCCAATCTCCCTTTGGCTTGGCGGCGTTGATCATCTTTTCAGCGACCGGCCCTTGTCCCTGACCCAGCGATATGGATCGGACCTTGTCCCTCACGCCCATCTCGGTCGCAAACTTCTGGAACGCACCGAACGGATCCGAACCAGTACTAAGAACGAACACCAGCGGGTTCGTATTTGATGTGTCCGCGTATCTGAAATATTGTTATGTGTTAGCAGGTCGAATTATCATCATATTTGACGCTTCACGTAACGATCGCGAGTTCGATTCCCGAAATGCAATTTGTGTGATGAATTCAGATGTCTCCACCGACTAGATGTGTTTATAAGTAGATCTAAATTTATTTCAATTAATATAAATACTTAAATCATTTTGTTAAATGCATTATACCTATTAGATCAGTCGATAAATTTAGTTCTCACCAAATTTCGTGAGTAAATAAAATTGATTGTAAAAAATAAAAAACCAAAAACTTAGTTATTTGAATTTTTGAAATAAATTTTGAGGTTATGTAAAAAAACTGTAAATACTTAAATACAAAAGTTGTAGATCTTTTTATCACTTAAAATTTTGCCATTCTACTTTTTCTTTTCATAGGACTTTAAGTTTTGCCGGAAATCAAGATAAACCGTTTTTTACCATATAGCCCCGGTAATCGAGATATAAACCATTTTTACCTTATAGCCCCGGTAATCGAGATAAACCGTTTTTTATCCTAAGACCCCTACCCTCCACTTTCCCGCCTTCAGATCGCCCGTAAATATTTTTCTTTGATTTCTGTTATATTCTCTTCCTTTTCCAATGGGTTTCATTCTACTATAGTTTTGTTCCACTTTTTTTTCACTAGGAGGCAACCGAGCAGTCAAGAGTCTCATAGTGACTACCGACGCCCATAGACTTCCGCATAAACAAAAGGTATGCATATGCGTTGCCCTCCTTTTCTTTATTCCCCTCATTGGGCCACCAGAAACTCACAAACGAAACGAGACGCGACAGCATAGCTGTCACTTGACGCCGGTGTTAAGTGAGCGAGAGGTACCACTCCGGTCGTGCGGGCTAATTCGGCTGCAAAGCAGCATGGCACTACCTCTTACTACTACTACTACTTTTTACCATTTTTAAAGGATTCGGTTCTGGTCTATTTGTCCTTTCTTTCTTTACAAAAAAAAAATGTTAACACTCCTAGTTCTAGGTTCAAGTGATGTGATTACTTTTTTATATTGATTACTTTTTAATAATTATTATTATTATTATCGCCGGCCGGACGGTTAGGTAGTTCTCTGTCTTGGGTGTCTCCATCCTACTAATTTCTTTTGCTTAGTGAAGTTTTTATATGATTCGGAAAAATGTTCAGAACAGACAGTGCAATCATTAGTACCTAGACTGATAATCTTCCTTCTAATCAGTGACTAGAATGGGTGAATTAATTTATTAATAAGCCACGGAACTACTAGTTCACCTAAGTACTTCTAGTAATAAAGAAGACATAAATAATTTAGATGGTTTCCATGTTCACTTGTAATTGGATACGGGCTGACGATGATGATTGCAAAAATAGGTGGAGGCAATTAAAGAGGCAAATAGAGTTGCATTAATATCGAAGTTAAATATCAATAAACTGAAATGAAATCAAATTTAATATGATCCGTTTCGTAATATCGCATTCGTTAAGTAATATTAGAATCAAAATGTCCATTTGTAGCATGCATTATGATCATCATCAACATTATGAATACCTCTCTGTCCACAGCTGGTCAAAGGTCTCTTTCAATGAACGCCATGCCGGTCCCTGCCATTCGCATGCAACTGTAAGGACCGGCATGCAAGGAGATTGTCATCTCGTCTAGTTACAATTATATCATTCAATTAATTTTCAGATTAAATAAAGGTTTAGGTTGTTATCAAAATTAATGATTGATTACTTTCCTATTTCCCTATAAAGAAACGAAAAGAATTTCAAAATTGAATATTACAAACGGATTTTTAAATAACCATAATATGTCCATAATTACTACTCAAATTTAGATATGAATGTACAGTTTATTTTAAAAGATTTTAATTCTGACTTTATAAAATTATTTGATTTCGCCAGATGTAGCTACTTTTTATACAAGATTTCAAATAGTTTGTATAGGTACTTATATAATATTATGTATAATTGGCAAAAAAAGAGTATGGAAAAAATGAGGGCGCCACTTTCACATAGGTCTCATCATAATATGGAAAATCAGCAAGATAATTTAATCAAATCGATAAAAATAAATGTGAAACACTAAGCTTTACTCAAAATCTAGTATTTGTCGGCCAAGTATTCTCAACATCATAGGTTTCCATTTAGTAAAATATTTAGTCCCACCTGTCGTCATACTCTTTATTGCCAAGCTGTATGTTATATTCCTATTATAGGTTGTTTATATTATTAATATTTGAGATGCACAAAGTCGTAGACAATGATTAGGTACTTTTAAATGTGTCACCTCCATATAAGAATTATTAATGATTGACTAGTTTAGCTTATTAATCAATTTACCTATTAATATTATAACAAAGAATAAATAAATATTAAATAAACATTTAATATTTGGTTCAATTGAAAACAATCACGGTGTAAATTATTAATTAGCATTTAAGTAGCTCACAGACCACTGAAATGCTACAAAACAATAATTGAAAATACCGAGTATGTATTTCTGATTGTAGCAACACACAGAAATCACCACTAGTGATCGAGCAAAGGTGATGAGACAGCGGTATTTTTCATAAATCGATTTGAAATCGATACCATTTCTCAATATAAACCAATTCACAAAACACGAGCACTCGACTAATTTGGATCAAAACTTCACTTCATTAGTCAAATATTTGAAATAATTATCTCTTTACGAACCAAAGTGAAATGTGGAGAAATATGTAAAAAAATATTTTTCCTGTAATTAGTTGAGATAATTTATTTTAGAAGTAAAAATAAACATACTCATGGTATAATGAACTTGTGAAATTACTTAATGGTGCAACGTTGGCACTTGCTGTTTTTAGTATCCGATATCAAATAATAAAACATATTATCACGTACATAAATAGGCAATTTCAAAGTATAAAAAAAAAGATTCCTACGAATAGGGATGTTGACAGTATTCATATAAAAATATAATTTTTATGTTAATTGGTAGTTTATATGATAGAATTCTGAAAAATTACAATATTATCCCTTATTTTTATTTGATTAAATTAATATTTTATTAATAAAATGTAACAAAATTTAAAATAGATCACGTGATAATAAACGGAAATGACGTCACCTGTTCCTATTTAGCGGAAGCGGAAGAATATTGACGTACTTTTATACACCATTTTCCGTACGCAGTACATATTGTAAAAACTAATTTTCAGGCGTTTTGACGGTGTACACACATTTAGGAATGGTTGGTTATAAAGGAAACAATCCTATTAGACTCCGACGATGGTAATAATTTTATTTACAAAAATCGCGGTTTATATACAATTTTTACAGATAATTATTATTACTATAATTCGAATTCCACGAAGTGGGAGCGACTTGCGTATTGCCACGCGGTAACAGCGATCCGCGGCTCGCTGGTCACCGCGGGCTCGCACGGAGCATATAAATATATTTTGGCGCGAAAAATGGCACTTCGTTTTTGCTCCGGCTCTCGTCGTGTGTGGACTTGTCTCGGCGTGCGGTTGCGGTCACTGCTTGTGGAATGTGGATGGAGCTTGCTGCGTGTTGGCCGATTGCTGTGTGTGAAGACTTCGTGCCCGCTGTCCTCTTCAGGACATCCCTCACTGTTTCAATCG
The DNA here is from genome assembly GCA_963853865.1 of Helleia helle. Classification (NCBI taxonomy): domain Eukaryota; kingdom Metazoa; phylum Arthropoda; class Insecta; order Lepidoptera; family Lycaenidae; genus Helleia; species Helleia helle. Next base: position 19,230,601 of record OY971420.1, read on the forward strand.
ACCTTGACGGATATACCTCACTGTTTTAATCGATCTCGATGTCCTTGTCAGGACAGTAATTAATCTGCTGCACACATAGGCACCGTACAACACTTATAAAACTTAGAAGGCATTTTTTATTAACGACAACTAGAATCATTTTATCACTTTTACGATGTTTAACAACATATGACGTCACGTGACAAGTGTTAGCGTTTTGGAATGAAATTTAAAATGCATTATAAAATGCAAGATTTTATAGGCATTAGACGTATTGAAGCAAAAGTTTATTATATTTAGGCCTCCATTAGATATTTACAAATGATTTAAAAACATTTCTGAAAAATGTCAACATCCCTATTGAGAACAGGGAACATTTTGAAGTCGGTTAAAAATCTATCAATTATCATCTTTTACAGTATTTTAGATGATATAATATTATGTCATCTACATAGTGAAATATATCTATTACAAGGGATCTCGTATCCTAACTTTATGACTCAATTATTTATAATCGATAATAAATTCTCGATGTCGTATGTGTAAAAGTTGACTCAATTGTGTTTCACAGCACTACTCAACACGAAATGTTTGTCAATTGTCAAATCAAATGTCAAGTTGTCAGTTGTCAATGAGTGAACGTAAACGTAAAACGATAACATCGGTTTGTTGTTGGTACTGGAGACAGTACAGACGTGAGAGTTGAGACGGCCCGTAGATATAAAAGTATGAATATGGAAGACTATTTCATAAACTACGGTCAGAAAAAGTTCACTTTGAGCAACGGATATAAAATGCCAGCTATAGGAAGTAAGTTTTGAACAACTTTTGTTGTTTGTTTTTATTTTAAGTATACCTTCAAAACTTGCCTAATTATTAAATAAAAAATTTGAAGCTGTTAATTGTTTTAGAATATTAAATACCACTACTTTTGGTTATACTAACAGTATATATTACTGAAAAAATGTGTTACTGTAAAATTTACATAGTAAAATAATGTTAAGTTCTCACATATCTACCTACTGTATAATTATTGTCAGACAATATATAATGTGCAATAATAAAACATAATATATTAGCAAAGATTTAATTATAAAACATAGTGCTAGAAAATAAAGAAAATCTAATAATCTATAATTAATTAAAAATAAAATAAAATATTGTTATATTACCTACCTACTTCCTTCTTATAATTTGATGTTTGGGCAATGTAATATATTTTTTTTAAACTTTGTATTTGTTTTAGTGGGCACATATCGCATGCGTGAAAGTGAAGAGCTGCATCGCATTCTTGATGTGGCCTTAGAGGCTGGATATCGTCTATTTGGTATCTTATATTTCATGAAATTGTTTTGTTAATTTATGAATTGCCTCACAATATACATATATTATTTTCTATCCAGATACAGCGGCTGTGTATGGGAATGAACAATTCCTAGGTAATTCTCTCCGCCACTTGCTTCCTAAGTATGGACTCACTCGTAAAGACATTTTTATAACTACAAAATTATGTAAGTATGGAAGAATTTTTAAAGTATAATATAAATATATATGATACTTATTGTAATTTTTATTTTCAGCTCCTTCTGAACATGGATATGAAAAGGTGCAAAGTGCCATGGAGAAATCTCTTTATAATCTTGGTGTAGATTATGTTGATTTGTTCTTAATCCATTTTCCGGGCACAGCAAAAGTTAGTGCCGACAGTCCTTTGAATAAAGAGTTGCGCAGTGAAACTTGGCAGGCAATAGTTAATATGTACAAACAAGGCAAGGCTAAAAGTATTGGCGTGTCAAACTTCACTGTGAGACACTTGGTTCAATTAAACAATCATAGCAGCATGATTCCAATGGTGAACCAGGTAAGTAAATATGTTAGGGCAAAACTTATTTATATATAAATGTGAGTGTATTTTAATTCCTAGTAGAAAATAACTGTACTTTTATTATTTTAATTAAATCATAATAACAAAATATTTCTCTTAACTTTAAAAATATTATTTTTAGGTTGAATGGCATCCACACTATTATCAACCGGAATTGCTGCAATATTGCCAAGATAATGCCATTTGCCTCCAAGCCTATTGCTCATTTGGGGGCCTGTCCATGGGTGATCAGGTGTTGCTGGAAGAGTCCATTGTCAAGAGCATTGCCAAGCGTTACAACATAACTCCTGCCCAGGTATTGATACTTTGGGCAGTACAACAAGATGTAGGTGTCATTCCTAAGTCGGTCACACCGGCACACATTCATCAGAATTTAAAAATTAATGTTAATCTGTCCCAGATAGATATATTGCTACTGGATAGCTTGAATAAAAATGTTAAGTACACCTGGGATCCTAACTTAGTTGCTTAAGCAACTTCAAACAAACTTCTAAACCAAAATCTTAATATTTTTTAGTTTATGGCCCTTTTTTTTTGTTTTCGCTGGGGAATGCGTTTAGGCATACCACCGGGTCCGGGGGGCCCCGGAGGTTATGTGGGACTCTCTGCGCCCGAGAAGGTGGTAAGGTGGACGCAGGCTCTACCCACTAAACCACCTCTGGGCTGGAGCGCCCCAATATCAGCTCCTTCCATTTGACCGCGTCCAACGCCGGGCGGCTCGAATCGTCGATGATAATGGGATCTCCAATCGGCTTGATCCCTTGGCGCTGCGTAGAGATGTCGGATCGCTCTGCATCTTCTACCGCATCTACCACGGGGAGTGTTCTGAGGAATTGTTCGGATTAATGCCTGCGGCAGAATTCCAAATTTCACCCACACCATCTCGATGTCCGGAAATCCACAACATCTAGATTTTTACGGCATTTCCTGCCTCGCACTACAAATATATGGAATCAGCTGCCACCTATGGTGTTTCCGAACCGATACGACTTAGGGACCTTCAAGAAAAGAGCATACTCACATCTAAAAGGCCGGCAACGCACCTGCTGATCTCCTGGTATAGCGGGTGTCTGTGGATGTCGCTATTCACTTACCATCAGGTGAACCGACTGTCCGTTTGCCCCCTCTTCTATAAAAAAAAAAAAAACCTCACCTCGTCTGGCTGACTCGGCGCGAGAGCTATTGACGTCCGCACCGGGCCACAACGGTGTGCCATCTGGCACTCTCCTCTGGAGGCAGGAGGGTCGACATCCCCTCCTCCTACTCCGCTTAAGGCACCGCTGATGGCGGGAGGAGGCGAGCTCGCTCCTGAGCGTTGCCAACTCCTGACGCAGCTCCGCAACCTCCGCAGACAGCCGTTTGTTGGCCGCCTCTAACGCCCTCGTTTCAGCAGAGGACGTGCGGTCAATGAGCGCCACTGTAGCCCCCTGAATCGCGTCCTCCGCGTCCTTCAGGGCCTTGACCATAGGGCCCTTCTGGTTCCGACGTTGCTGTCTTACGCCCTGCATTGTCTCCAGGGCCTTAGATATGGATGACCCCAGAGCGCTTGCCGTATCAATCTTATCTGGGGCTACCTCCGACCCCGACTCCGGATGGGAGTAAGCGGCGCGGTAGCGCGAATACACCGCGTCGCGTTCGCTCTGCCTCCACCTCCTCACGCCGTGCCTTTGCGCGGCCAACGTACTGGCCCGTTGTAGGCGGCCGCCCTCTTCCACGCTTGGTGGGTGGAGTCTTCCTGAATGAGGCCACTAGCTCTTTCGGTGTCGTCTCCTCCTCCGACGACGAGAGCCGCGTCCTCTTAACCTTCAAGGTTGAGCCCGAGGACCTCGCGCTCTCTGCGGAGTCACTTTGGCTCATCTCCTCAACATCCGAGACAACCACGTGTCTCTTTGCCAAATCATTTGCATCGGTATCCATTGTGTGTTCGCCATGGTCGCGTGGGTTCGGGGTTGCCGAACCCACGAAGTATTGTTTGGCCCGCTCCGTATTACACGGGGCCTCAGTCCTAGGCTTATTTACATAGGCCTACATTTTTTTATAACTTTAAAATAAAACTTTTTTTTATAATATATTTTTTTATAACTTTAAAAAGAAAAGAAAAAACAATTACATATTATACTGTGTTAGATTAAATCCACATGACAGGTCTTTAAGACTTATCAGTAATGACCAGGAATCAGATAACAAATTGTTTGTTTTTCCTCTCAATATTGCTAAACTACAATTATGAGCAGCATGACATATACTGCACAGCTGTTACTGACTTATAAAATGATGATGATGATATTACTACTACATAAAAGTAGTAAAAATATATTACCTGAAAATGTTAAAAGATCTCTTACCAAATTATATGGTTAAGTGTTAATATATACCCATCTATTTACAATAAATAAGTGTAAAGTATATATATGTTTAATGAGTTGAAGTTTATAAATTTATGTACTACATGTTAGTTAACTAAGATGCTTAAAAAGTATTTTATACTTGCCTACTACGATTTTTATTGACATTGTTTTATACTGATTATGAATTTATGTATAACATGCATGATATATGTTTAACAAATAAAAATATGTCGTTATTCTTTATATTTTTAAGTACTTAATAGTGTATAATTGGTGTCGTCAATGTTTTAGCCACAGACTTGATTTTATCGTCTGTGGCATTAATTATTACTGTGTAAGTGACCAGTTAATAAAGTATTTAAAATAAAGTGTTATTTTTATTTACAATCATATTATGTATATTAAAAACCCAGGCATATTATGGCTAAGCGCTAAACTAAGTTGTTAGTATTTTCACTATGGTTTAAATGTGTAATTATTCATATTAATAGGATTAAATGATGCTTACTATTTTTTTCTGTGTAATATATCGCATAAAAATTACTTTATTATCAGACTTTAAAATAGCTATGCGAAAAATGGTTGCCATTAATTAATGCTAATTTCTAAGTCACAACCCAAAAGCAAGCTCGGGGTTGCCTATGTAAAACAACCTATACAATTTAGCTTTGCGATTTTCTTCATGATTTCATGATCATTAAGGTGATATTTTCTGACAGATAATTTTTGGTAAAAGCTATGCGATTGTGTTAGTAGTAATGAAACCGTCATTATCGACATGTCATGTAAACATACCTTACCCATATCCTTTGTATTAAATTCGATAATTAGAATACCGAACTAAATAGATAATAGTGCAAATAGCGATTTTTTTTGTTAATATACTCAGGCGATTAGTAATAATTTTAATCTTAAGTACAGTATGAAGTCTATACAATGAAAAAAAAAAACTAATCGCGAGTACCTAGGTATAAATTGTTTCTTTCGCCACTTAATAACTAACCCCGCCAATCATATTTTTTCATGAAATGGCGGAAAATGATTTGAATGGAGTATGTATCATGGCGTTTAGACGTTTGTTTTATAAGATATTAAATTATATTATATTAATTAGCAATTATCCCGCGAAACACGCAGTCTTTACAGCAAATGTGTGAGTGCACGCATCGAGTCTACATCCTGAGGATGCCTCGGTGTCGGGGCGAAACGTGCGTAGATTGTTTGGTGGTGTTCTTTTACTGTGGTTGTGGTGCATGTGGGGTGGTGGTGCATGCGAGTGTACGCATATGCAGTGTGGGAAAGGAGGGCGGTGCTATATGCATGCATATGCGTGCACTCACACATTTGCTGTAAAGACTGCGTGTTTCGCGGGATAATTGCTAATTAATATAATATAATTTAATATCTTATATAATGGATTTCCGCAAAGTAACGCCTGATTCTATTAACTATCGTTTGTTTTATGCCTACGTTTAGCTGTTGACGGTTGTTAGATGATGATGATAATTGGCTTGTGTGTCATTCATATGTTAAGTAAAAAAATGTTACTATGGTAAGTAGTTTTGAGCGATTATTGCTCTTGTAAGATAAATACAATTACAAATTCAAAACCATAAGGCGATTAACACACGGTACCGCGCACCGCCACGGTAGGCGGTGGCGGTAAAGCGGATTTCGTAGCGGTAAGGCGGTTTACGCGCCTCTCCGCGCGGATGGATTTAACGCGGTTTTGTCCAGTTTGAACAATTTCTTCCCATTGTTTCATTTTAAACAGTCTATCACTATATTGTGTGCTTTTCATGTCCCAGAGAGCAGATCAATTTCAATCTCCGAAATAAAATTTTCGACATCGAATTCTATTTTTCAATTGCAATGCATCCTGCACCCACGAGGATCCGCGGGGCTATGCGGCGCACAGTGTGTGAGGCTCCGCTCCACCGCGCGGACGGCAGCGTGGAGGGGCGGTGGCGGTGAGAGCACCGCTCGACCGCGCGGTCGGGCGGTGTACGTGTGTTAGACATCTTCGGATTTATTAGAGGCCAATGCGACATGAGATCCGCTTCACCGCCTACCGCGGCGGTGTACGGTGCCGTGTGTTAGCCGCCTAACTGGGGTTTCTTCTTTTATTGCAAGATACCCACGTCCAGCAGTACTGGAAGTCGTTTGTATAGTATCTACCTACGCTTGATTCAACTTGTCAGGTCTGAAGTTAGCTAAAGTAGCGCAAACGTCACGCTGATTTTTGTATACAAAACACGTAAAGCACACGCTCAATTCTGTAAAGAGCTCTCTTCAATGATCGATTCGGCCAATCGAAATCGCGAAGTGTTTACGCAATTCGCTGTTGATATAGCTTAGGTCACCAGAACTCTGTTTAGGCTAACGTTACCCATTGCGCTAAACTGACAGGATTAGTAACGCATTCAGGATGCATATTTTTTTTTGAAGAGCAAACAAACGAACAGACGGAAATGTTATCCAATCAATGGTTTATGATCGAATGACCTAAAGATTAATTAAATTGCGTTTTTGATGAAACTCATATTTGTTAAAGTATTGATTTTCTAAAATAGTTGGTTTTGTTTTGTGTGGATGTGAACTTTTCAAGCTACTAGAAAAGTAGCAGTCTACTCATAGTATACTCTAGGCTGTCTAATATTTTGTCATACCCCCAAATAATCAAACGAATCTTAAATTTAAGACGTACTTAAACTCGTACTACGACGTCAGATTCAAAGAAAAGAGAGGGACAACACTAGTTTAAGTAAGTCTTAAATTTGAGATTCATTTGAGTATTTGGGGGTTAGTCACTACACTGTCTTAAAAAAAAAATTCGGTCTCTACTAGGTATATCTTTTTATTATATGGTGTTATTGACAATTATTAGTAATGGGATTACATGAGGAAAACAAATTATATAATATTTATTTTATACTTACAAGGTACTTAGTTGTATAGTTGGACTCTCGATGAACACTGCTCCCATGTTAATGCTCACGTACTGAGCTATTGCGAACACCAATTTCTCCTCCTTAAGACATTTTATTAATAGAAGCTTCTCGAAGGGATTTAATATTTCATTCCAATTCTTACTTGCCGGCTTCTTGTCGTGTTTATTTATGTGTATTTCCTGATAAAATATTACAATCGTTATACAAATCAAATAAAATGAAATATGTATTTTCCTTTTATGAGTCACACCTAGGGTGGATAGGTATAAAACCAGTTCCTAAAACCACATAAAGAAGCTAACCATGTTTTGATATCTAAATTCAATTATAATGTTACTTTATACTTTGATGTGTTTTATATTGGTTTTAATCAGAGCAACTTTGTATAAGTAAATTAAATTTATTTGAAATAATTGTAGACTGATGCGTTTATTTAGTTGTTTTTTATTAATTCATTTATACCTATATGTATAGTTATTCCATTATTAAAAAAACTCCGCTATGTCTATTTTGTTAGCAACGATGGTTTAGGAACTGTAGAGATGATAGATAAGTCTTTCAAGATTGAAGTAGCTCAATTACTTGGGCAAACCATGGTAGAGACCTCCCACCGAACATAAAACCGGAATAAACCAGTAATGTTATGCGATTTCTATGAAAACAAATGCCGCCAAATATGTGATGTTGATGGATGATTGGCTGATGGAACGTACATACTGATCACAGGTTGGTGGAATTGCAATTACGTCAGTGACAACTCACTGACCAATTTCAGAATTTTATGGGTCACATTACCTACTACTCTATCTGGTTATATGCTCGATGAAACCTTATCAGATTTCGAGGAGATCCGTCCTCGGCACTGGTGTAAATAAGGATCGTTATGTATGTACATATTAAGTAGTATAGTAAATAAGTGCACACTTAAAACGGCAACTAAGGTAATTCATACAAATTCGAAATGGACCACTTCTAGAATATTTCATTATTACTTCCCCATATTTGGCTTTTAAAACTAAATGTTTATATTGGAACCAACAAACAATATTGATTTGGATGTAATAGAATGTCATTCGCTGAGGGAATTTGTAATATGCATTTTATCCTTTGTATACAGCGTTTTTAATAATTCTATTTTAGTGAATGACAATTGTAAATATTAAATTCCTGTTAGACACATTCATTGTGTGTCGTCTAATCTATATTATATTAACGATAAAAAAACCGGCCAAGTGCAAGTCGGACTCTCGCACGAAGGGTTCCGTACCATTACATTATTTACAACATTAGACACTAACAAAAAAATAAGGTTTATGTTTATGAAATCAAATGTTTTTTAAATATTTTAGTTGATTGAATGAAAGGTAAATTGCGGTTTACATATTATGACGTATTAAAAAAAACTACTCACTAGATCTCGAAAATTATATTTGAAACCTCAATATCATTTTTAAAGAGCTATTCATGGATACCCCATACGAATGGGTTTGATGAAAATTTTTTTTTGAATTTCAGTTCTAAGTATGGGGACCCCCAAAATTTATTGTTTGTTTTCTACTTATGTGTAAAAATCTTAATGCGGTTCACAGAATACATCTACTTACCAAGTTTCAATAGTATAGTTCTTATAGTTTCGGAAAAAAGTGGCTGTGACATACGGACGGACAGACAGACATGACGAATCTATAAGGGTTCCGTTTTTTGCCAATTGGCTACGGAACCCTAAAAAGGCAAGGTTTAAAGTCACATGATTTTTATGAAAAATGTGTGTCGCTAGATTTAACGTTAACAGCAAAATCTGTTTTAAGGTTTTACCCGATACATATTTTAACTGATTTTAAAGCTATTATTATGATCAAGGAGGATATAATCAATTTACAATCTTTAAAGCTAATTTGACATACACAAAGTGGATAAGCTAAGATAAGAAACATAAACCATGGATATTAGGATTAAGGAATTGTAAATTTTGCCACGTTTTCATATTACAGTAACTACTTTTTCGGATTCAAAATAGTTTGATGAGTAGATTGTAAGAGGTAGTGCCATGATCCTACTCAAACGAACAGTCGAGCAGTCCCCCTTTAGAGGAGGAGTCTGGCCTTTTCGCCGGGGCCAGCCTGTCGCCGAGGGTCCTGCGTTGCCTGCATGATCCGGGACTCTCATAAAAGGCGGCTGAGGGCACTTGCAGCGGTTTTAGTGGGTAACGCATCTCCAAGTGCGAACCCCACTCACGGTCCTAGTTATGGTTTGGTCTGAAAATTTCCGCTGCATTAAAAAAAAAAAAAAAAAAAAAAAAAAAAAAAAAAAAAAGTGCCATGATCCTATGCAGCCGAATTTTGCCTGCACTACCGGGGTGGTACCTCTCACTCACGTAACATCGGCGTCAAGTGACAGTGGAGAGGGAAAAGGAGGGCAACTCAGCTGCATAATCTCTGGTTGTACGGATGTGTATGGGCGTCGATAGTTGCCAAAAGGCTTCGACTGCTCGTTTTTGTATACAAAAATCATTAGAAGCATCTTTTTCAACGTCACTTTTAGGTTTCATACGACTGATTAAACACAAGATGTTATCATCCAATGTTATCTACATTTTTCTTTAGGAAAATGATAAAAGAATGATAATTACCAAAGAAAATGATCCCAGTGTGATTGGAATTATCCGGAGACTGTCATCTGCGAGACCTTGGAAAGTGTGATCGGAATCCTGTAGATGATGTACAGCCAACCACATGTGATCCGTCATAGATTCTATTGCGGGCTTTTTGGGAGGCACCTATTGAAATTTACGTCCATAGGATAAATAAATAATATAAGAATTAATACTAATAATAGAGCGACGATGGTCCAGTCACTAGAGGAAAAGGGCACGGCCTCAAAATGAGGAAGGGTTCCACGGTCCTGATCGTGTACATAAGTGGGATTTGTAGGATTCCCCGTGCAATTGAACATGAGATCATCGTTCGCGCATCGGTGAAGGCGGACCATCGTCAGGAAACCTAGAAGCCTGAAGACATTAACAGTCTTTGTAGATTTATGAAGTACCTATACCACCTCGTATTGGGCCAGCGCATCGGTGAACTATGGCTAATGTGACCATTTATTTTTGGAATTAAAACGGGACACACACATATTAAATAAAAGTTCTAAAAAACATAAGTTTACAAAACTTATTACTACAGAAAACATAAGTTTTGTAAACTTATGTTTTCTGATGACCTTTTTAGTAATTAATGATAGTTTTTTGTTTACGCAAAATGGCAAAATGCACAGGATTTGACGTACGAAGTCGTGAAGTTGTATAAAGGGGCCACCCCTTTATACAACTTCACCAGTATTTTAAAATGCGTTCGTGTTTAATTAATGTTATAATAATAAAAAGTAAACGATTTCCGAACAAAGATCGTTACATTACGGATATTAGGAACTAAAACAAATTTAATATAATATAAATACTAGGTAAGTATATAAGTACTAGGTAGGTCGTGCTCAACGAGATGGAATAACGATCTCCGTGCAGTGGCCGGTTGGATGCGGATGACGGGATTGGCGTTCATTAAAAGGCGCTTACTGATACACCCTGGCGGACTCCTGAGCTTGGACAGAGGCAAGGGCGCCCTTCCTCGCTGAGGTTGGCGCGGACCTGTCTTTCCCTGCGGCCATCCAAGCGATGATCATCGGTGAGAGCACATTGCAGGTGGTCCTCTCCTTCTGGACGGGACTTCGAGGACGTGATGTCGCAGAAGGAAGAGGCGGAGCGGGAGAGGGAGCGCATTGGCACTCCTCTTCCCGCAGGAGAGCAAGGCAGTGACAGGTGGTCGCACCTTCGTTACGGACCTGTGCGCGGCCGATCCCCCCGATCGGCCGCGCAGTCCGTGCAGGGTGCCTTAAGCGGAGAAGGAGGATGGAACGCCACCCCCCGCCTCCAGGGAAGAGATGGCACACCGTTGTGGCCCGGTGCGGTCGTTCACAGATCTCACCCAAAAGACGAGAACACCGTTTAGTGGGTAGAGTCTGCGTCCACCTTACCATGGTCTCGGACGCAGAGAGTCCCACATAACCACCGGGCACCGCGGAAAAAGATTAATAAGGATGATGATCATATAAATATATCTATCTGTCTTTATCTATATTTATCATACACATCTACAAAGTGGGATCCGAAACCGCGACTATTACATGTCTAGTTTTACTTGACCACGAGACTGATTGGCCATCGAAATTGTGAACTATGAGTTCTGAAGGAAGTTTTCATGTATAATTGAATTATCCACTATGATTTATTTATTTAGGGATAAAGGAGATGGCTAAACGACTGCCCTTAACATGTATAGATATTTCATATTCACTCCTAACAATTAAAATTGATTCATGAATTATTTCATATACTAGTGGCCCCGACAGACGTTGTCCTGTACAAAATATTTTTTTGTGAATCTAAACCATTCTCGAATCCACTTGAACTCACACAAAAAAAAAAATCATCAAGATCGATCCAGCCGCTTAGGAGGAGTTCAGTGACATACACACGCACAGAAGAATTATATATATACAATATACTTATAGAACTTTCAAGAACTTATTTAATAAATAAAAGTATATCAATTGTTATCCTTATTTTTTCCAAGACAACATGTAGTGCTGCAAGCATTTCCGAATAATTTCCGATAAAAATTAATAATTGAACAAAACAAATTGCTGAAAATATATCGAGAACATATTACAGCTTGGTAAAAAAGAGTATGGAAAAAATGAGGGCGCCACTCTCACTTAAGTTTCATCATAATATGGGAAATAAGTAAGATAATTTAATAAAATCCTTAAAAATAAATGTGAAACACTAAACTTTACTCAAAGTCTAGTATTTGTCGGCCAAGTATTGTCAACATCATAGGTTTCCATTTAGTAAAATATTTAGTTCCACTTGTCACCACGTCATACTCTTTTTTGCCAAGCTGTACCTAATTAATAGACGACTTTGTCATTACAATCTATTAATACTTTTCAGTCGAATTGTCAGTTGATTGAGCAATATAAAAAAAACAGTGTGTGCGTGTGTGTGTGTATTAATGTATACACATATGAAGTGACACATTCATTATATTAGTTATGGAAGTATTATTCAATATTCATATAGTTGATCAGGCGATGCATTCAGGATGGTCATGGTTATTCAGGATTGCCCACGGATCTACGGCTACGAGCAGTAGGTAGTTGTAAAATATAACATATATACTACACGTGGGATAAAATCGACATTGACCACTCGTTTTCATACGAATGCGCCCCATAAACCTTGCAGACAGAATGTCGCATTCACGACTGTCAGATTATTTGCTATTTATCCCAATTGTATAAGTATGTCACTCTCAACTCATACTTATTAATGCTACAAGCAATAAGTCCATTTATTATATCACTTGTTATCATTTCTCCTCAATTTAAAATGAATTGTTTTTGACACTTCGATTATTTAATCGATTCTGTTATGGTCCCGAGTTCAATCATTCACTTCTATGAGCATGCAATAAGACAAATAAACGTCAACATCAAACGTCATCTGTTCACTTCTGCAAAGAGTATGTACTCCGTGCAGTGCTGATCGTTAGTTGCGCAAAATAAATAGTTTTTGATTTTTGGTATTGACCTTCGTCGGGATTTTGTACTAAATGTTTGTGCTCGCCTATCATATTGACCCCTCGATACCTTTACTGACACTATTAAAGCCTTTAAAAATTGATTTATCAACCAGGATAACCCTAACGCCTTAGTAACAATTCACAGCAAAATCATAGGTTTTAAGTTTAGCATACTTATTGCATAGGCATTTCTATTTTTTATTTTTTAGATTGTAATAAAACTAAAAGTTCCTGAAATATTTTTGATACGAAACGCTAATACTAGATTATTTTGCAATATTAAAAGATAGCTCTTATGTTTATACATGGTAAGGGCAGACGCCCATACTTCAATTTGGCCATGTCATTTAACGTTTTCATTGTGTTTTCATTTTCATTAAAAGCTTCTACGATGTAGGTAGAAATAGGTAGGTTGGTACAGATACAATGATGTAAATAGATTCCTTGAAAAATGTCTTTAAAGTTAAAGCTATGAAAATAATGACAGCATTAAGATTTTAAAATAACTATTATAATATAACCACTCGCAAAGCCGTAAGCAACGGGCAGTATTTAACCAATTTTGTATCTTTTTCCCGGGAGAGCAACGATGGATGAATTTCCGCGTTTGATCTTGACCCTAAAACCTCTAAAAATATATTATTTGAAGGTTGATTCTGTGAATATTCGATTGATTGGCCGTTTACACAAATATTGCTTGATCAGAATTCAATCTTGAAGAGTTTTTGTCGCTGCAAATTCAAAGAACAAGAGCCTCGTTATCAACCTGTTTCCGTTCACAGTTATGACATCCTTCAATGAACGCAAAGATAAAGGTACTCTCCGCTACTCGGATTCTACCAGGACCAGTCACGAAGATCGACGTGTTAACAATTTGAGGTCGACCTTTCATTCGCCTTCCGAACGAGGCCTCCAATCCAGAGCTCAACTAACCCACCGGCCACCGTTACACCAGAGTATGAGAGAGCGACTTCAGTCTGCCATGTCACATTTTATTATTATTTTAAATATTCAATTAGTTTATTCTTATATTCGAGTAAAATCCTTACCACTTTAGTTCCAGCTGGTCCCCGCAGTAAAAAGTTCCAATGTTCAGCTTTCACAATACCCTCGTGCAAATATATGGCCACGTTCAGTAAAAAGCTAAACACTAGTTTGTGCTTCTCAAAGAGACCTCGAGACACGTTCCTGTATACCGAAAGTGTTATTTCCCTCAGTAGGATCTGCAGGCGCTGTTCTAAGATTTCACTTTTCTCACTCTTCTCTGTTACCAGGTTAAACACCTAAAATTGTTGCCTATTTTAAATATCACTTTCATGATCAGACATATGTAGGTATACATAGAGTAGACGGTCTCGTTCGCGTGCTTTAACTTGGCTGGATTGAAGTTAGTGTTACCGAATTTTAAGCGCGCCATATTTTTCATTAATAAATAACTAAGAAGAAGGTTTGCTACGTCACTGTAGCTAACTTCCGTCAAGCCGTAAGAAAGAGCGTCATGCTGCTTTTCAGCCAAATTGGGCCGGCACGATGGGGGGGGGGGGGTGGTACCTCTCGCTCACATAAGTAATACCGGCTTAAGTGATAGCATAGTGTCGCGTTTCGTTCGGTTTGTGAGTTTCCGGTGGCCCATTAACTAACATTAACACATAGGGAAAAGGGGGGAAATGAATATGTATAATCTCTGGTTGTACGGATGTGTATGGGCGTCGATAGTCGCCAAAAGGCTTCGACTGCTCGTTCGCTTTAAAAAGCCATAATAAACAATTTAGTAATTGGACAGTCAACTAATATTTTGTTTTGTACCTACTATCAATTATTTTTTGGTCTAGTTTCATTAAAATGTTGTAGTTTAAAAAATATATTTTATTAACACATGTTCATATAGAGCTTGTGTCAAGTTAAGCTGTTAGACAAAAGATGGTCAAGCAATTTGTCACGTTATCAATGTCACATTAGCTAAATTTAGTCTAGTCAAGATAAATCGCGCATACCATTTACTTGAGATGATTTTAATAAGCATTTGGTAACTGACAGAAAACTGGTAGTTTGCAAGAAACTTGTCTTTTTTTCTAGTTTTAGTGAAGAGCCCCCTATTACTATCTACTAGCTACCCTAGTAATCGACTAGCATCTATACCACACATACATAGTTGAAGTACTTGAGCGAGTACTGGTACATAGGATCGATGTCCGCGAGCTGTGCCACCGCAAAGTACAGCACCGCGCCGCGCGTCGCCACCGATCGGTACTTCTCCCTCGCCGCTGATATGTTCGCCTCCGTCGCCTCAGTCTCCTCGAGACGCGCGTTTATTATCTCTGATGTTTCCTGGTATTCAAATTGTAAAAGTGAACATCACCATAAGGGGTCGTCCATTAGTTACGTGTTATGAAGGGATAATCTTTAGAGGGCTCATTACTTGTGGTACAGGATCGAGCCGAATTGAAAAATCGCCTCACGTAATATGTGTGCCTACTGCTCCCTTCAGCGTTGACAGATATTGTTAAAGTATCATCATCGTAATATTCAAATATTAGCCGACTACTGTACACAGAACATCCTAAGGACATTAATTGGGCTGAGCCCAAGTACAGGTCCGAGTAGCGGTCGATATTCGACCATAATTCATTTAATTTTCAAAACTTTATTAGGGTTCATTTGTCAAAGGCATCATTATGGCCTCTATAATCAAAGATCTCATTATGATTTATGGCTAGTCAGTTATTATTCCATTTTTTTAATTATACAAAAATAGATAAATCTATATTTTAATGAGATGAGAGAAATAGGAAATAATTAAAATTAGTATATTATGTAAAAATAATACAATAATTGTAATATTAATACATTTGTTTAAGGGTCAAGGATACCAGATTATTTATGTATGACAATTACATTTCATATTCATATATTTTGTGGGTCGCCTAATGATGTCGAGCATTATACAGTCTTTCAGTTTCAGTCAAAAATATTTCTGAGGGTCCGTACTCCGTACATAATTCTTTACAAGTCTTACCTTACTTTCGTTTAACGTTTCTATGAGTTCTTCATCGTCTAGTATGTTACCAGACGACGCGTATAGGAGACGAAGGATCTTGTCTTCTATTTCAAGTAACGTGGCTTTGTCTGCGTTGATACGTACAATCAGCTCCGTACGTATTTTTTCCAAATCGGGCCTTTCTAGTCGTACTACATCACTAGGGAAAAAATTTAAAATAAATAAATATTATTCAACAATCACACAACGTTAACCTAGACCCGTGGTAAGTCCGTAAAAACTTGTATTACGGGTTATAATGCAACAATTTTTACGGATTTTATCGCGGTTTATTAAGTTCTTTACAAGCCCGACGTTTCTGATACTCTACAGCAATCATAGTCACGTGAGGACTGATGTTGCGAATGCGAAAGGTTACGAATTAGTTATTGCCTGTATTTTTGGCCGCGTAGAGTTTTAAATATTCTCAAAACTTCGTTACGTTTTATTCGGTTCCGTATTTTAGTGACTATTTTCTAAAGAACTGTATGTTCATTTTTTCGAAACAAAAATTAGCCAAAAGTGATGTTACAAAGTAAACTCAAGGGTTATGACGTGTATACATCCATCCAAAAATTCAAATTTACATATTTAAATATTAATAGGTACATACTCAAAAATATTTTTGACGATGTGTTCAAGCATCATCACAATTTTTTTTTATCTTTTTCGAAAAATCTTATGGAAATCTGTACATGTATTGAAAAGGTGACCTGTGAACGTTTTATAAAACTGGCAATATTGTATGACAATAACCGTCTTTGTAGTGTGTTACGACAAAAGCAACTATATTAAGTGGAAAATCCATTCCTAGAGGCTAGATTGAAATCCGCTAAGATCAAGTATGAGGGGAGTATATTGCTTTAATGGTAAATCACATAATTATATTCATACATTTATTTCCATTATCTGCTCAGTATGCGTACCTCCTCTGTTACCACACTAATTAGATTTTATGTGGTTTCTTTGTGGTTAAATATAAATTTACTATTTTTTATTACTTACGCTAAAAGTTGGTCTTCCAAGCCGGATAAAGTGACAGTGAAATTGATAAGTGTCACTTGTATGCATATTTCTGGCAAGTAGTGTGGGTTAGCGAGTTTGGTAGTCAAGTAGAGACGGAAATTGGTGTCGTATTCGATGTCACTGTCTCCCAAGCGGATAAGGAGACGACCAGCCTGTTTAATTGGACATAGAAAAATAATTGGAAACGTAGTATATTTTTACAGTTGGAAATTGGAATTTCGAAATAAGGCTGCATACTTCAAACAAAGCTATTGTTCCGTTTATAGCTCATAATAAAATAGCTAATAGAATGAAGCGTTGGTTTGTGGGAATCCATGACAAGTGGTATGTTGGATATTGGATAGCAATATTATAGTTCTCGGAATATTGCCAAGTACCTCCGTTGTGCTCATATTAATTTCTATTCCTTGAAACGACCACAGTAATCATATTTAGTGTTCACTGGGTACAATATTTCCTAGTTGAGGATTGATATTACGGAAAATAAGATATATAAATATACGTTCTTTGAATGAAGCTTACATCCAACAGTAAGGGAAATGCATGATATACTAGTAGGATTTTTTGGGTAATGAATAAAGAACTTGCTAAAAAAGGCTTTTGAATATTGCCATTAGTTTTACCTGTAAAAATGTCTGTTTCAGTAGAACCGGTGAGAGGGTCGCATCGAGAGCTTCGCCGAGGTCCTCAATGAGCATCGGCCACCCGAGGCGGATACAGTTCTCCAACATACGAACGTATCCAGGATCAGTAAGTTTGGTTATTTGTAAGCCGTTGTCGCGCTCCATATTCTTTATCCACATATTCGCCTGTTGCAACACACATTGACACCATGATATATGAGGAAGAATATTTTTTTACCACATTTGAATTCAGTTTTGGAATAACACATTCCGTATACAAAAAAAGGCAAAACCTGAATTTAAATATACTGAAATAATATGTGTATTTAAGGCGAGTCACCGCAGGCGAAACGAGAAAAGGGATTTGCCAAACCAATTTTTTGAGATACTTACTATTAAATAATTATCAAAAAAATATCAGAGATACTTACCTAAAGATATTGTCTACATGATGTGCTAATTGGTTACACGATAAGATGTACATTACTTTAATTTATTTAATTATATTTTATAGATTATAAAATGAAAACACGCTAAAATAAAAACTAAAACGAATAATTTACAAATAGAATATGTAAGTTTGTAACTTTTTTAAATTTCAAGACCTATAATCGAGGAATCCCACTGGGTTGTTAAGGGATATTCCTCGAGTACATTATAAGGAATATCTATAAGTTGTGTTAAATTATTATTGATTGTAGGTATATGTTAAGTTTAGAAGTACAGAAGTTGTTTGAGTTATTATTTTTAGGGTTCCGTAGCCAAATGGCAAAAAACGAAACCCTTATAGATTCATTATGTCTGCCACTTTTTCTGAAACTATAAGAACTATTGTTAAAACTTGGTAAAATGTGCCCTCCCTCTATAACTTCTAAAATAAGAGAATGATAGTACTAAAAATATATGATTTACATTATCATGCAAAGTTTCACCGAAAATTAGTTTGAACGAGATCTAGTGAGTAGTTTTTTTAATACGTCATAAATCGTAAACCGCAATTTATCTTTCACTTAATCAACTCAAATACATATAAAAAACATTTATTTTCATAAACATAAACCATATTTTTTGTTAGTGTCTAATGTTGTATATTATGTAATGGTACGGAACCCTTCGTGCACGAGTCCGACTAGCACTTTGCCGGTTTTTGTATTATTTCTAGTTCTTTATATAACTTTCATATTATGATTACGTTGTTTTAAACTAATGCGATAACTATTCATATTTATATTATCATTGTTACTCTCCCTGTTATCATGGCGATTGAAACATTGACGAAATATCGGGACCTCAATAAATCTGTAAACGTGGTAACCATCCGTAACAATAATAATTCAAGTTCATTTTTTTTTAAATTCAAACTTATCCCAAAACTTTAATGTTATCTAGCGTTTTCACAATATTATAATTTATCATGAAAACGGGTCAAGTGTGTATCGAAATATGCAATGCACAAGGATTGAATGCATGGTTTAGTTAAGTTTTATTTATTCACGACAAGACTGATTGCTGCAAAATATTTTGTGCGTCCGTCGACTTGAGTCGTACCGTATTTTTGTCGTTAATTAATTTTGTAAAGAAGGGTAGGAACCATTAAAATATATGCATTTATGGACATATACTTAATTTGATCGGATTCAAGTTTGCTAAAATGATGACGTAAACGTGAAAGTGATCTCTTTATCTACTTTTTATACAAAAACAAACGTATATAAAAGCATTTTACAAAAAATTAAAACCGACTTCAAAAATACTAAACTAAAAAGTAATAAAATAACAGTTTCTTTAATGTTTGTGCTTACAACATATAATCAACTTAATCTTCTACTAATGTACAAAATTTGCGTTTACCACGTCATTATAGTTACTTTTGGAGTCGGTGTCAGCCAAGGTAGGTAGGTAGGTAATGTACAGCAACAAATACGACACCGACTCCAAAAGTAACTATAATGACGTGGTAAACGCAAAGTTTGTACATTAGTAGAAGATTAAGTTGATTATATGTTGTAAGCACAAACATTAAAGAAACTGTTATTTTATTACTTTTTAGTTTAGTATTTTTGAAGTCGGTTTAAATTTTTTGTAAAATGCATTTATTTCTTAATTTTTAGTGATTCCGAAATTCGTCGTCTTGGCGTTCATTGAAGGAGGCATGTTCAGCAGTGGATGGATAAAGGATGATGATGATGATGATGATGGTGATGATGATGATGATTACGATGACCGCGACATACTATGGTGTGCTACCAAAGCATCCTATACAATTATTACATCGACACGTAATAAAATGATCATATCATCAAGATAAACAAAACCAACCAAATAGACATTATTGGGAATAACTAAAAAACGGCTTGTCAGATCTTAATAAAATTATAACTACAGCTTTCAAACAAAAAAATAACCATCGAAATCCATTCACAAACGGCGGAGATATCGTGTCACATACATACAAAAAAAAAAAAAAAAAAAAACATACAGACGAATTGAGAACCTCCTTTTTTTTTGAAGTCGGTTAAAAAAAAAAAAAAAAACATACAGACGAATTGAGAACCTCCTTTTTTTTTTGAAGTCGGTTAAAAACTTCAATACGGCCGAATTCAATTGCTTGTACTGTCATGGCTTTTAGATAGGCAAATTGACAGACGTCATGCTACCTGATGGTAAGTGGTCGACATAACACACATTAAGCAACTGTGATGTGATGTAATGTGTTGCCCATCCTGAGACTAAGATATTAAGTCTCGGTGCCAGTAATTACACTGCCTGTCTCACACAGCAAACCTGTTTGACGGGAGAAATAAGCGGCGGTAAACTTGAGTGTGATTATGTTTTTGATGATGATTACTTATTACATGGCTGTAATAATAATAAAAAAGTATCTAGGATTTTTATTAAATCACACGATGTTAGGTCATGTTTCTTTCCTCACCATGGTTCAGGCCTTGACGTGGCGGTGGGGCTCAGTAGCCTAGGATGAGTCGCTGCACCTTGGGCGAAGCTAATTGAGCCAAGGGGGTTCTTTGTACCCCTCTTATAGGAAGAGGGGACAAAAGAGCAGGGGGCAAGGGGCGAGGATGGGAACCTCACCCAATTGTACTGTCCCGACGTTGGGAGGGGTTGTTTTGTGGTGCGGGACAACCCCTCGGTGGAGGTGGCGTCGGTCCCTTGGGGGACTGACTAGCCGTCGAGGTGCCCTGTTTGTTTATTAGATCCGGGGCACCTCACCAAAGGCGGCATTGGTGGCAGTCGCCGGGTTTTAGTGGGTAGAGCTGCGTCCACTTACCACCTTTCGGGCGCAGCGAGTTCCACATACCCTCTTGGGAAGACCCACTCCCCCGCGGGATGCCTCAGAGCATTTCCCGGCGTTAAAGAAAAAAAATGGTTGTCTGTAAAGTCGGTTTACTGACGATAGTTGAACGTGACAACGTCATAAGAAAATGGAACGCCTCACAGCCAGGTAACGCCGCATGCGTCATATTTTTTCGTTCTTGCAGCCGGCTCCATCGAATTATAAGACGTTGTCACGTCAAAAGGTCAAGTTTCTTTTCGACCCATTATCAAAATTGAGTAGTATATAATATTTTTTATTCAAATTTACGTGACTTATGATTAAATTTGACGAATTTGTCAGAATGTCCTCTTAACATTTTGACTATGGATCTCTAAATATATACATATGAAAAGATTCATGAAGAAAACGTACAAACCTGTTCTTGTGGATCAATGGTGAGAGGCCATCTCCCTGCCTTAGTGACAAGTATTCCATTCTCAGTGGAGACGGAGTCGCGCGGCAGACCTTGTGCGTTCCACGTCCGCACGGTGTAAGAGTCGGCCATTATCGTTGTTAGACTAGATTCAGTTATACTAATTAATATCCGGTCCATGTTGGATGCGAGTTGCAAGGGATCGGCCGACTTGGCGTTTATTGAGGGAGGCATAATATGTTCAGCAGTGGACGGATAGAGGTGGATGATGATAGGTTATTTGAGATATTTCTAAGTGAAGCCAGGACTTTGTCTAAAATCCGGACGATTGGCCGGCCACGTGTTCAGGTTAGTGGCTAATACGCGCAGGGGCCGCGACTTTGATTCCCACTAAGTACAAATAGATGAATATACATAAGGAGTCTATGGGACTAGGGAGTCATTCCTTAGATGACTGAGGTCATGGTTGTGTATATATGTGTTTATTTACATTTCTTAAATTTATCATCTAGTACCTACTCGTACCAATTTTTTTTAAGTACTTAACACGGAGCTAGGTTAACCCCCTGTTGTGATTTAATATTATTATTTGTACGCTTTTTGTGTGTTAATATTATTATTCATAAGTTAAAATCTTCGATCAGAGAAAGGACTAGATTGCCTAGCTGCTCTTTGTACCCCTCTTATGTGAAGAGGGGATAAAATAGCAGGGGGACAAGGGGCGAGGATGGGAACCTCATTACATTGCACTGTCCCGGCGTTGGGAGGGGTTGTTAAATGGTGCGGGACGACACCTCTGTGGAGGTTGTGTCGGTCCTTGAGGGACTGACTAGCCCTCGAGTTGTTGTGGATTTCCGGACATCGAGGACATTTATGGATACCCGCAACGTGCAATATTTTATGTTTTAACAGTTAAAAAATTCATTATTTTGTTTTTTATATGTTCGAAAAAATTAATGTGTGAGATATTGTAAGAAATAAGTCTGTTTTGAATATATGTATGTACTAAATACTGCTATACTCTACATTCTTTTTTGCTTGTTATTTACATATGACCATATTTTGGTATAATATTATAAATAGTTGGATATCCAAAGAAACTAAACATTCACAGTATAACCTAAGAAGTAAGACCTCTTTTAATTATAAGCCAAGTAAATAAATAGTATCCAATATCATATTGTGTAGTAGTCGAGTATTGGACCACGAGTATCTATATGTATACTCATGTTTGATAGTATAGAACTACGGCCTAAAGCCTTGAATTCTAAGAGCCTGTCTAGACGAAGCGCGAGGGTAGGTACTCGCGCGTAGACATTCGCGCGTTCCCGAGGTACTAGAGTTACATATACATTATACACCCCGTGCTCTCGCGCACATTCATAATCGTGCGTAAAACGCGTGTAACACGCTGGACTTTCGACTCGCCCGTTTTACGCGCGAGTCATTCTGTCACGTAGAATTGGAGGCACATTAAATTTTCGACTATTTCTTCGTTTACGACCTTTCCATCGACGGTATGTAAGCCACAATACAACCGCTATATCTGACTCCATGTATAATACTGGCCGAATACTTTCGCCGCCAATTAACGCTCGTAAAACGCCGCATCTAGGTGTAACATACATTGAAGCGCGCGAGTGCCCTCGTACGGATAGCGCTCCGTCTGGACAGGCTCTAAGCCGAACGATTTGATGTCCAATATGGTTGAGCAGATGTAGATTATTAAGCATCTGTCTCAAGTTGCTGTATACTCACTCAAACGTATCAGAAGACGGTATCTCGAGTTGTCGACATAACTTTATCCAAATGTGTTCACACTCTCGCCTGTACTGAGATGGGAAGGCTCCGAAGTATGCTATACATCCCGCAGCCACTATCACATCACCGGTTGAGCAATATAGCTTGTATGTCGCTGCCTGTACAAACATGTTTTATAGAAGAGGCAAATAGACAGCCAGTTCACGTAGCGGTACACTGGAGAGGTTGCAAGTTAATCAAATCACAATATCTTTATTTCGTAGGTAACAACTTGTACACATGAAATACGTCAAAAATATAGTCAATTAAAAGTAGGCGTATTAAAAAAATATCAAAATTATTGCAGGTCTCTCAAATAGGTATATTTTTCATCTCATATCTTATAAACGTCCATAGAATGGGAAAAACCTTTTTATATAACTATTCCTATATTAAGCTGTACTTCCCGCTAGGAAGACGCTTTTTACACCTGGTTTTCATCGGAAACTGGCGGTTATGTGGGACTCAAAATTCACCCAGATATATCTCTCACTAGAAAAGGTTATTTTATATAGTCTTGACTGTAAACATTATTATGTTTCTTGTTACTTCGTTGATCTATGTATTCTATATGAAAGTAGATATTTTGTAAGAATAGTTTTTTTTTAATACACAAAACGGAGCCTTAGACAGACACATATCAGTTACACTTATAACATCCGTATTTTTACATCGAAGAACAATAAGAAGTAATATCCTCACCTTGACGCTCTCCTCCCACCTGGTCTTCTCATCAGCGAGGGCCTGCGTGAGTCTGCCCGCGCGAGACAACCTCGCCGCCGCCAAATCAACGTCAGCTTGTAGCTTCAAACGCTCTTCTTCTACCACCTATAGAACATGACTGATGAGTGATGAGTGATAATGAGTTTTAGAATAGAATAAGCGACCTGTGGTTTAACGGATTGTAAGAATACACTCGAAATCCACCGAGGAGTCTCACTACTGAACAAGAGTTTCCACGGCGGTTTAACCAAATTCACACATCCTCAACGGCTTTTAATGATTTGCAACTTTTTTGTTCGGAATGGGTCTTTCAACAACTGCAATCTCTAATTATAAAAGGTTCGAAAATCGAAATGTTAACCTCTAATTCCTTCATCATATTCTGTAATTGTTCTTCTATCGCTTCCACTTCTTTCTGCTTCGCTCTGAGTACCGCCATCACACTTTTTAATACCGCAGCTGCCTCTTTATGTCTATTACAAACAAGTTATTGCGTTAGTCTAATGTAAAAAATTCTAAATGATTGATGATGATGAGAGCAATCCTAGTTCAAAAAAATTTCAAGATCCTCATAGCCACATAGTTTAGTTAAGTTATAAGTTGAAATGTAACTTGATTCAATATAATATAATATCTATGAACGCTTTTACACCACGTCAATCTGGTCCCGTGGTAAGTTCTCGAAGATCTTGTGTTACGGGTACCAGACAACGGAAATATATTTAATACTTTTATACTACCTATACATATATTTAAGATTTTTATTATATAATACTTAATACACATCCATGACTCAGGAACACAGAAAATATTTTTTGTTCCCTGGCGGGATTCGAGCCCGCAACCTCCGGCTTGAGCGCCAACGCGCTTACCTTTGAGCCACAGAGGTCGACGAATTTCAAAAACAAAATATTCAAATTACACCAGATTAGAAAATTCGAGGAGACCAATTATGAATCGAAGGGGAGTAACAATTTATATTTATAGATCAGACAATTAGACGCGCGAGGGCGTAGTCGTTATGAATGTCACAGTATTAATTAAATTGATTGACTCAATAAATATACGAGTGCCTGAAGACTTACTTTTTGATCTTCGGCTCCACAACCATGAAGACTTTCGCGTACATATCAATAGCCTGCACCCACAGTACCATAGACCGACACACCTGAGAAATAGCGTTCATGTTAAAGCCAGCTAATAATTAGTTAGTAATAATCAAGTTTACGAACTTGAACAAGACACTAGGACTAACTCTTGTACTAGGCCTTTTTATTTCATTTTCAGAAAGTCAAAGCTCTTAAGCTCGGAGCCGATGTATGGACGGCCTGGACTAAAACATTTTTATGTAACTAAAAAAACAAATTGGCAGACGAATCACCTGATGTTAAGTGGTCAATATCGCCCATGAACACAAATGAGTTCACCTAGCCCAGGTAACTCGTTCACCCCACCATGGTTCAAGCCTCGTCGTGGCGGTGGGGCTCAGCAGTCTAAGGTGAACCCAGCACCTTGGGCGAAGCTAATTGAACCGAGGGCTGCTCGTTGTACCCCTCTGATAAGAAGAGGGGATAAAAGAGCAGGGGGACAAGGGGCGAGGATGGGAACCAGTCAAGTCAAGTCAATGGGGTGCCCATTACACTGACCCGCCGTTGAGGGGTTGTACTGTGGTGCGAGACAATGGCTCTGTGGAGGTGGCGGCGGTCCCTTGGGGGGGACTGACAAGCCGTCGAAGTGCCATGTTTCTAGATCAAGGGCACCTCAGTAAAGGCGGCATTGGTGGCATTCGCCGGGTTTTAGTGGGTAGAGCTCCGTCCACCTTACCATCTTTCAGGCGCAACGAGTCCCACATACCCGCCTGGGGAGTCCACCCTCCCCCGCAGGATGCCTAAGAGCGTTACCCGGCGCAAAAGAAAAAAATGTAACTCGTTCACGTGTTGTATATCCTCATACGTAAGTCAGTCTCCTTGCCTTGAAAAATTGCTGGACAGCAATATGTGTAGAATAATTTGGATTTTTGTACCAGGGCACCAAATAAAATCGGCAAAACAAATAAATATAGAATTGTGAATTAGGCCATAAAAATCTTAATTTTTTGGCTACGTTAAAAAATCCGTATTTTATGACCAATACCTTAGATACTTTGACCACCGTGTCCGGATTGAAGTCCTTATGTGTGAGGTACACCTTGATCTTCTTGAGCATCGTGTCCGGGATGTGATCCTTGTCGTATTCTTCCAGGTTCCGGATGAAGTTTACATCGGCCAACAATTTCTTTGTTGAATCCCAATCGGGTCTTTGAGGTAATAACAAATGCGGTCGTTTCAAATTCAATTAAGGTTTTTGAGGTAATATACTTTTTAATTATAATTAAGTATGTATTTAAAAAAAGACCTAGGTTAGTTCAAAAATCTTCTATTTACTATACTTACTGCTGTTAATATTTAAACGATTGTCTGTTAAAAATGCGGTTATATAGCTGATGCGTTCTATTGTAAGAATATATTTTTCGGGACTAATAATTTATTTATAATTAAAACAACATACTTATTATAATATAGTTTCAGCACAATTTTCAATAGGAGAGATAATTGGTTTCAATTAAAATGAATAGCGTTATATTACTTACTTGGCACCAAGTAGTATGCACACAGGCTCCATTACAAAACGCACTAGCGGTGGAGGTTTTTGGAAGGCCTTCAGTTCGTTTATGTCCGCTTTGTTGAGGGCTTTTAGCGCGTTCTGAGCCGCTTCCATGGCGGGCATCGCTAGGGCTAAATCTGCTTTCGCCTCTTCCGCTATTTGCTTCACTTCTTCTGCTTTTATCTGTTTAAAAATATTGATTTTTAGATTATTCGATTGAGACGTCCTCTTAAATATGTTGAGTATTTATTTCATGCTTGCATTAAATCAGAGCTATTTAATATTACAACTAAATTGTGAAAAAATAAATTATAATTTTTTATTCTGAAAAAATTGGGCTACTTTTCAGTTCACATTAATTTATGTAGAAAAATTTAAGCATTGCATGCAAGCATGCGAGGACATAAGATAGAACTTACAAAATAAAAAGAGAGGTGTCGAGGGACAACCGGATGGAACGAAGTTCCTTTCGATTAATTAGTGAAGGAATTGTAATAAAAAACAAAAAAAGAAGGTGTAAGGAAAATAATTATTCGGGTAGGTATAAATTTTTTATGATTTTTTTATCGATAATAATCAGAGCATCTCCCGGCGTAAAATAAATAAAAAAAAAAAACTAAAAAAAGTCACCGAGATCGGTGGGATTTGAACTGGGGTTTTTTAATAAGCAGCCCCAATAGTGTAATAAAAACAGCTACCGACGCAGTGATGTGTCAATCAAAAAGCAACTATGGCAAAAAGTGTCATTTTAACTTTTCATTTTATTTTTTTCCGTCTAGCCCCCTTTCATGACGCGCGATAAGGAACTACGTTCCAAAAATAGTATGGTATTCTATAAAGTCTATAAACTATACCTTAGCCTCAGCTTCGTCTTTCATGACGGCTTGTTTAACTTCGTCCGCAGCTTTCTGCTCCACCTTCAGGCGTGCCACTAGCGCCATACCCTAAATCATTACAGGGCCCATTTTCTATACTTAAATATTATTTATATAATACTTGTTTGTCCCACTGCTAAGTACGGGTCTTCTCTTTGAAATGAAGAGGCTATTAAGCCATAGTTTACGTGTGTGTTCTAGTGCTTGCCCAACGTGCGGCAGTAAACTTCGCATACATTCAAATACTATGATTCTCACAAGGCATCCTTATACATATCCTTTTTTTTAAATGCTCTGCAGATAAATTGGTCCGCACCATTGTTAGATCGATTTTGATGATGATTGATTGTTAATTCTGTTGCTCCGCTAAATTGGAGTTCGTTAGTAGGTTAGTTGATGATGATTCATTCTATGAATTTTTATATTAATATATTATATATTTTACATCTGCCAGGCGCACTAGATGTCCTCTATTTTAACAGTTGAATTTGACTCACCTCTTCAGCTTTCCTGGCCAGTATGGGTTCCATTTCCCGCACTTGTTGTTCCATAACTCCAACCACGTCATATGTTTCGTACAATTTCTACGAGATTTGCAACAGTTTTTATATGCTCAAAAGGACCAATAGTTTTTGAGTTTTGTTAACCACATAGATATTATGTAATTCAGCTATACAATCGAATGATTGGGACCGACCATTTTTACATTAGATCTATTTTTATAGCATAGGAGGGTAAGGCAGCATGGCACTACCTCTTACAAGTACCTCTTACTTTTCTGTTTTTAGTCTTACGATTCTTCATTGCTGTATTACTTTTACTTTAAATTTGTATATTAAATAAAATCCGCAAAATTATTGTGTCACAATGAGTGAAATTCATTACGTCATGAGTGAAATACATTAAGTTAGACAATAAATACAATATAGACCTATGTAAGGCCGTTCAGCTCGTAGCAGCTCTACGATTGCGTAGCAGCTCTACGATTGCGTAGCACCCCTACGAAATCCTTCAAATATCATAAGGGGCCATCCATAAAGTACGTCACACGTTAATGGGGAGGGAGGGTATCACCGAAGTGTGACATCGTGTGACAAGGGGCATGGGGGTCAATAGTTTTGTGACGTCACATGTTAAAATTTAAAATACTAAAACGCAAAGTTTGGATGTGAATTGAAAATTTTAAAAATTTACGAACTTGATCTATATTTAATAATAATTTAGCAATTCTCTGTTTAATGAATGATGGCGATGCTTTATGGATGGAAGAGAATGATGTCGACACTAAGGATGTTCCTGACGTTCAAATTCAGAACGAAAATGAAGTGCCTGATTTACCAGTAATAGCTGATATAAAAGGGTGGATCCAAAGTCCATGGACACTCGATAATTAAGTTTTTTAACTTTAATTAATATAATTAATCGTTTATTATTTTCTAACTAGTCGTTTGTTTTTTCGGTTTTACGAAATGTTGGACTTTATGTGGATTTTATTGGATTATTATTTAATAAAAATAAGTAAAAAATAGAAATAGCTGTTTTCTCTCGATTATTTTTAAATATATACATAAATTTAAAAAATGTGTGACGTCACATCAGGAGGGGGGGGTGGTTATAAAAATGTGACAACCTGTGACAAGGACGGGGGGAGGGGTTCAAAAGTCCTAAAATTCGTGTGACGTACTTTATGGATGGCCCCTAAGCTCAGACGATTGTTCAAAGAATTATGAATATTAATTAATTTTATAAATAGTCATCGCAGCTGCCACGTTCCACAACTTTGCTGGTTTTAATTAAGGTATCTAAATCAGATAAGCTATATGCAATCAAATTAGAGGTCAACAAAATCTGGATTAAAAAAAAAAAAAAATTTACGTTTACATACTATTTTCCGATTTTTTTATTAACTATCGTTATGAAATTGACTGTGGACATTATCATGATTACTATGACCATCATTATTACTTAGGACATTATTACTTAAGCCTCTTGCATGGTATTGAATGACCACCACAAATACAAGTAGCGGCGACACGCAGTAAGAACTAAGAGGTAGTGCCATGCTGCTTTGCATCCGATTCGGGCCGGCACGACCGGGTGGTACCTCTCGCTCACATAACAGCTATGCTGTCGCGTTTCGTGCGGTTTGTGAGTTTTCGGTGGCCCGTTGTTATAGGCAAAAGGAGGGCAACATTTGGTTGTGCGATTGTGTATGGGTGTCAGTAGTCACCATAAGACTCAGACTGCTTGGATGCCTCCTTATGACATAAAAGATAGCCATTTTGGCATTAATTACATGGTACATGTGAGTGTAATACCTGTACAATACAAACCTGTAACCCACATGATATCCTGTCCCGACCCCGTATGATCTCCTGTTGCTTCTTATCCAACAGACTCAAATACAACTTCAACAAATCCAAGTAGCTGCTGGGAGTGGTGTAGAAGTGACGTCGCATTTCTTGGTACAGACGATCGGTCATTACATCGACATCCTATATATAAATTATATTTTTTGTTAATTAGATAGGCAAACTGATGTTCTTAACCCGATGGTAAGTGGTCACCGTCGCCCACGATTAATATAAACGAGTTTACCTGGAACGAGCCCAGGCAACTCATGTATGTGTTGCCTATCCTGAGACATAAGATGTTAAGTCTCGGTGCCAGTAATTAGGTGCCTGTCTTGCCCTTCTCTCCGAAACACAGCAAAGCTGTTTCACAGGAGAAATAAGCAAGATGGTGGTACCCATGCAGCAGGGAGCGCGGCACAACGAATCCCTCCCACCGGTAAATCTAGTAGCGCGATATAACTCGACCGGATCACTCTTACTGATTTTTATATGCAAAATGCTTAGCTTAGCTTACTTCATAAAAATAACTTCAAGTCAAAGTTAAATTGCGTTTAATTTATGCTTTTTCGCTTCAAAAAAACCTGAAACTAAACCAAACGATATTATGATTCATGTGGGCGAACTTAATTATACCGATTGTAAGCGTGGTGTTCGTCGGAGCCAGTAAGTAGTCTTGCCTATTCAGAATAAGATAGTCTCCTCTCTGGGGGGAAGGTCTATGGAGTATTGATATCATTAACTTTATTCTAATAATAGGTTGTTAGAATATATCTATCAATACACAAGTAATATTATAAAGTAATACCTGATGCATTGTCACACAGAGTTCCGAGATCTTATTGATCATCTTCTCATCTCCCATTGGCTGGAGACACTGTTGTGCGACAGACATCAACGCCTCGGCTGGCCATTTGGTGAACCAGTCAACGGTACAACAGTTTACTAGCGACGGGAACATACGGCAACGGCGCCTAGATAATATGATAATTATATTATAAACGCGAAACTTTGTAAGAATGTATGGATATTTATTTTTGTTTCTCTTACACGCAAAAACTACTCAATGGATTTTTTTGAAACTGTACAATAACGCGCACACATCAGAATAACATGTAGGAAATATATGGGAGCCCCAAAGGGAGATCTCCGACCGAGCGAGGTGGAATGCTCGGTCAGGCCGAAGCCCACTTGCTATCAATTCAGCTGTTGTATGAATAGCGACGAGCTGTGGAACTTCGATAGCGTGATTCAGATATGTGGCGTTGATTGGTCCGCCACAAACATATAATTTGTCCCTGTACTCCCATGGGAAAGGGAAGTACGTGTGTGAAACCACGGGGCGCTGCTAGTTATCCATATACTCTTTCAATAAAACAAAGATGGTGGTTCCCCAAAATTACAAACAACATAGCATAGACGATTCGCATACGTATTCCAGGCTATAGGACTCCTTGTAATCAGGCTAGGAAGGTTTCAGACTATACTTCGTCTATGAGTAGACCGAATGTGAGTTAGTGAACTTATAGTCATACCAGGTATGTGGATTTTCTTACAGTAGGTATTTTTTTTGTTATATTTAAGAGGAATAATATCGATATTTAAAATTGATATTAAATAATTAAGATAACTCGCAGAGTATTTAATATTTTCTAGAAATCTTAGAGCGGATTAGCGACGACCGAGGAAAAATCTTAAAGGTACTTTACAGCTTAAGGATAAAACTCTTAATATTACGAGTAGGCATCCTAAGATTCTTTCAAGCATCCCCACCACGGTTCAAGCCTTGTCGTGGAGGTGGGGCTCAGAAGCCTAGGTTGAGCCCAGCATCTTGGGTGAAGCTAATTGAGCCTGGGGGCTCTTTGTACCACTCTTATAAAAAGAGGGGACAAAAGAGCAGTAGGCAAGGGGCGAGGATGGGAACCTCACCCCATTGTACTGTCCCGACGTTGGGAGGGGTTGTTCTGTGGTACGGGACAACCCCTCTGTGGAGGTGGCGTCGGTCCCTTGCGGGACTGACTAGCCGTCGAGGTGCCCTGTTTGTTTTCTAGATCCGGGGCACCTCACCAAAGGCGGCATTGGTGGCACCAGCTGTCGGGCGTAGTGAGTCCCACATACCCGCGAGGGGAGACCCACTCCCCCGTGGGATGCCTCAGAGCATTTCCCGGCGTTAAAGAAAAAAAAAAGATTCTTTTAAGCATGCTAATATTTCTTATTGCTTCTTGAGACGAGGATTTTTAAAAATGTTGTTTGGGAATGCGAAAGGTTCAAACTGAACCGTACTAGGTGGGATGATGAGAAATTTCTAGATTTGTCCATGCCGGACTAATCTAGAACCCTCTCAGTGGTAAAAAAATAATAAAGAAACTAATATATTTTGTGTGGTAAGTTAGTTATCGTAAAAACTAAAAAAGTATTTGCAAATACCTAAAAGCTTCCCCAACAGGGCTCATGCAGATACACAAGTGTAACTTGGAGCGGACTCTATTGATGAAGTAGTAGTATACCGCGTCTCTGTCCGAAGGGTTGATCCCAGCTTTGCCCGCGTCTGTGCGACAACCTGTCTGAATCTGCTCGTAGGTATCACCCTCGAACAGATTTGGCACTTCACCTGTATGAAGTGAGGTAACAGATTTTATAATCTTATACATACTACACAATGTATTTCTTATTTCCCGAATAACATAGGATAGATCAACCTCCATATACATTTGATGCCGATCTCCGTGCAGTAGCAGTGGATGGGCCATCTTGGCGTTAATCGAATGAGGCCTGTGTCTAGCAGTAAATGAAAAATCCTACTAATGATAAAGAAAAAACTTATCCCCGATGTTGCCTATCTTCCTCGAAAATTGTATTATTACCTTAAGGCGAGTCACCGCAGGCGAAACGGGAAAAATGGTTTGCCAAATCCAATTTTTGAGATACTTACTGTTAAATAACGTTAACACTGTTAATAACAAAAATATAAAAGATACCTAAAGATATTGTCTATTAGATGTGCTAATTGGTCACACGATAATTAATCATAAAAAAATCATGAAAACAGGCTAAAATAAAAACTAAAACGTATAATTTACTAATAAAATATTCAAGTTTGCACATCAGTTTTATATGGAAATATTTATTTTCAATACTACAAAGAACGTGCTATTTTTTTTAATCTCAAGTTCTATATTGATTTTATCCAAGTTTATCCCAAAACTTAAATGTTATCTAGCGTTTTCACAAGATGCCGTGACGCCTCAACCCCGCCACGGAGTTACCGTGGCGGTAACTCCACCTTTAAGTATAGGTCAGTTTAATAAAGTTGGCGCGTTCAACAAATTCACACTTGACGGTGTTGGTGTTACAATTATAATGTTTAGATTGTAAGTGCCTTTTCACGCTTCCCGATTACCGGGTAGCTGGGAAGAAGCAAATTACACCGGTACGTGTGAAAGCTGCCATACACGCCCATACATATGAAAAGGCACTAAGTTTATATTTTTATATAAAACTGTATGTAATACTGTTGTATGTGTGTAATACTGTTTGTCAATTGAAATAAATAAAAAATGTCTTCTGAAAGAATTGGTCCCGGAAAAACATTAACAGGACAGTCTCGTGATATAGTGTACAATGTTTTTAACTCTTTTATGCATCATAAAAATTTTGATGGTGAAGACCGTTTGGTGAAAGATTTCTACCTACGCATTGACATCAGAGGCTACTGGTGTTTCTCACAAAAGTGTTCAACGAGTTTTTTGTCAAGTCAAGTTGGCGGCTGTTATAGCGTTATGTATTAGTGGGGTAGAAGAATTAATGAATGATTGTAATTAATGTACTTATTTATACATAACATTTACAAGTATTATGATTTTAAGTTAACATGGTAATTTTCATTACTAAAATTATTTAAAACGGATGTCTCGTGAACAAGACACTCGTAGATAATGTAGAAATATCGAGCTCCGCGAAATAAAAGAGAAAAACATGGTAAATATCCCGTTTTAAATAATTTACAAGTATGTACATAAAACATATTTTTATTTATTTACCATTAACCTTACTAAAACTAGACTACACCAACAGTTGGTTGGTATAGTTACTATGGCGTAACAAAATAGTCTGAAATTGCACTAGTGTGAGTTTTGTGAACGTGCCAGTTTTAGTTAACCAACCAATATAGGTATTGTTTATTTTTACAAAATATCATTTGCACTATATTTAGTAAACATTACATCATGCAAATTTCCTTACGATGTTAACTTCACCGGTGAGTAAGCGATGTTGACATGGTCACTGGTCAGGTGCATTACTAAACAGACAATTTAGAAAACCCCATTACAGGCCACACTGTTCCGCCTCGAACCCAGACCTCTCACAGAGACCGCGCCTTTACCTTTGTAACTCACCTGAATTGAGCATATTGTTGATGTCCTCTAGGAACTCCTCCTTGGTGATCTGTGTGTCTGTGAACAGAAACACTGTGTCCTCGAGCGAGACGCCCGCGCGTGTATACATCTTGCGCAAGTCGTCGTGGAACTCAGGCTTATCGTAGTTGCGTTTGATCTCCATTCCCATACATCTAAACGATAATTACTTGCTGAACTAGCTGCTTAACCAATCGAACAACTAGTCGTTCAATTAGTTACTCAATCAGTCACTCATGTGGTCGACTTCATGGGTACCAAGTCCTGTTTTTTTTTAGAACATGCTCACAACTCATATTTACAACTACGTATTTATATATCGTGTTAGTAATAATAATTGTAGTTTGTTGTGAAAGTAGGTTTATGTCAACTTATATCTACATAGTGAAATAATACAGGTTAGATTTTTGAGACAAGTCAGTAAGGGCAGGTACCTTAACCGTTATAGTTATAGAGACCATCTATAACTTTTTAAGATATTCAGAACTGCATTGACATATTTTTGAAAATGTACGGCCAGCGAAAAGAATATTAAAATACATAAAAAAATACTTTTATGCCTCGGTCTATCGGTCGGTTATCGGTCCTAATTCGTATTGAGATGAAAATACTTTATGGGACCATTTAAGGTAGGAGTACTAGAAATGTCAGATATCTCTAGAAACATTTTCCATACATTTTGTACTGAAAAATGATAAATAGACTCGTAATATTCTTTATTTTGTTCAATCTCACTTGCACTCGTTCACGTGACCCGCTAGCGTCGCCACGGACCGTCGCCCCGACCCGCCGGGGCCCACCATGAGACAGTGGCCGCGCTCCGCTCGTAGGACCCTTGCCACTCGCGCCACGTGCTCCACAACGTCGCGGAACAACACCAGATGCATCTCGGTACGGACCACCGAGTTGTAGTCGTCTAAGTACTCCTGTTCCATAATGTTTCGTTGAGAAATCGGCAATACTATATATACTTATAATATTGGTTATAAGGTGACGTTTGTATTGGATGTAGGAAACTGCTCGTTTAATTTTAAAAACTTTCACATGTGAAAGGCTACGTTATCGGAAAATGGCTGTGTATGAAAAGGTCGATGATGACGCCGATGATGATAAAAGTAACATAAAATGATAACATATAGTTGATAAAGATATCAAACAATTTATTTTAGTAGAAACTCCACAATTCGTTGATTAAGGAATGCAAAAATCGCCAAATTCTCGTCACTCACTACTAAATAAGGATCTATCTCAGTGTTTATCAATCTTTCTAAATACACAACCCATTTACAGGTTCAAAATTTCTGGCAACCCTATTGGAGTGATGAAACAACTCTAATGCCTTTTTTTCTTTATCTCGACCTTTTGCCGGCGACCCCTCGAGTAATGCTTAGGGAGCCCCCTGGAGGTCGCGACTGACAGATTGAAAAGCATTGATCTACCTGATTTATAATTATCGTAGGCTTTTTAGACTTCATAAAATGTTCATAATATGTATTTTAGAGTATAATACAGTAGTAAGTACACTTTCGTACACCCTTTTGTTTCAGTAAAATTGTGTTTCAGTAAATTTGAAGAAACAAAAATGACTTCTTTTTGAAGAAATCGCATATATCATATACATATAATAGCTTTCATAGCATTATGTCTTATGACATACTTTTATGGGGAAATGCGGCCGACATAAACAACATTTTTGTGCTGCAGAAGCGGGCTATTCGTGCAATTTACAAGTTGCCTCCCTATTCATCTTTGAGAGAAAAATTTAAAGAAATAGGAATTCTGACTATCGCCTCTCAATACATCTTAGAAAATTTACTGTATGTCCGGAAAAACATAAATGAATTTTGTAAAAAAAGTGATATTCATAGTAGGAATACACGTAATAGACACAGGTTACAGGCACCAATGATTGGACTTTCGAAAATAAGCAATTCTTTTAAAGGCAACTGTATACGCTTTTACAATAGGATCCCAGAAAACGTTCAAAAGCTCTCCATAAAAAAGAATCAAAAAAGTTGTTAAAGAGCGTTTGTGTGGTAAAGGATATTATAAAGTAAAAGATTTCATGGAAGATACCACACCCTGGGAATAAGGCGTTTCTCCCGGGCATTTCAAGATAAGATGTTAAAATTGTTATATAATTTATATTATATGAAAAGATTTTCGCCGGTTCTTCTCAGTGGGCTTACCTTGGACCGGTGGTAGATTCAATTGACGTTCAAAAAGATACTGTATTAGTATTATTTTGAATAAAAAAAAATGATTTTGATTTTGATAATCTCAGATCAAGTAAAAAAAGGTAGATGACGCACGGCCTTTGCTAATACTGAAGCCACAAAACTCAGCTCCTTTCACGTAAATACACGCGCTCACGCACACACATGCACCAAAACTCATTTTTCCTTAGTATATATATATATATATATATATATATATATATATAATTTCCTTAGTATATATATAAGTTTGCCAAAACTTAAAAATACAAATCTGTGTAATTTTATGGTGTAAAAACAATACAAAAGTGACCAAAGTCTGAAGAAATATCGTTTCACACATAAATACACACAAGACTATATTTTTTAAAGTTATTTTAACTTCATTTTGAGGTTATTCGACATAAATAATATTATTGCCGCGAAATGACTTATCGGGAGAGTGTTGCCAGAAGTTAGTATTTCTAATAGCCCAATAGTGTGTAAGTCTAATGCAGGCAAAGCCATAGCAAAATAATTAAGTACAGAGGTGACATAATTATTATTTTATTATTTGATCGCTGTATGACTGAGTCGAAATGACCCACAATGACATCCATCCTGGCTGGCCAAGGCTGGTATACACAACATAGACTTCGCCAAATTTATAGAACAGGATATCCAAAAAATATATTTTAATTGACTTCAAATAAAAGAAGTCCTTCTCTTCTCTCTTCTATCTTCCTCCATAATTATGTTATGAAAAAAGGGTAAAAAATAATTAATAATTATATTCTATAAATATAATTATTAATTATATTATATATAAATTAAAAATAAATATATATAATATAAATTTAAACTACATTCATGGGAATAAATAAATAAATAAAACAATTGTCTTAATAGATATCTATTCAGACAATTTATAAAGTGATCCTACACGCTTCCTACATATTCGTAATGTTATTGTATTTTATAAAAATATTCACTGTCGCATTCACTTATTACCTATTTTTATTAATATGCAATTTTTAAAAAATATTTAAAAAAAATGGCAACCCTTTTTTTAATATTTTTTTTTACCGGTGGGAGGGAAGCGCTGTGCCGCGCTCTCGGCTGCATGGGTACCACCATCTTGCTTGTTTCTCCCGTGAAACAGCTTTGCTGTGTTTCGGAGAGAAGGCCAAGACAGGCAGTGTAATTACTGGCACCGAGACTTAACATCTTATGTCTCAGGATAGGCAACACATAGATGAGTTGCTTGGGCTCGTTCCAAGTACACTAGTTTATGTTCATGGGCGACGTCGACCACTTACCATCAGGTGGTACGTTTGCCAGTTTGCCTATCCAACTAAGATAAAAAAAACCCTTCATTCACTCACACATACTTTAAAAAGTGGCTTCACTTTCATGTTCCAAGTGCGCTATCTACCTTTTTTTACTTGATCTGAGTATATAATATTAAGATTTTTCTTTTCTTCTTTTCTTTATAAGATCATAATCACATATAATATTAAGATTTTTTAGGTTTTTTTAGAGCATCAAAAATATACTCCACCTTTAAAACAGTCATAAGCTTGTGCATGTCCGGAATCTCCTGGTACATCCTGTTTTCTTTGGGCACCGCTGAGTTCAGGAAGTCCCCAAAAAGAAGTACCGGGGGATGTTCGATGATGGAATCCTCGGGAATATCCAGAATAGGCTGCTGGAAGTTCTTCTCGCAAACGGTTCGCATGAGGTGGTAGAAGTAGCTTTTGTCCTCGATGTTGATTAAACGGTCGTGGAAAACACGTAGGCACTCGTGGTAGAACAACCTACATATTAATTACTAGCGTGAACTGGTGTATTCATGTTACTATCTTCACATATAATATAAATTAATGTCGCTTTTTGTGTTGGTCTGTTTGTGCATCGCTATTTTCTAAGCTCACTTAGCAGATTCCTAAGTGTGATACGTACGTAACATTTTTATCATGGTAGGTAGAGAAAACATTATATATAATACGTAAATTGATATATTTTTAAGCGTTTTCACTCACTTCACTTCGGTCACTAAACCTTACGACTTATAAATAACAAACTTATGTATTACTTTTATCTTTATATAATTTCTTGTGTGCGTGTGTATGTCACTGAACTCCTCCTAGACGGCTGGACCGATTTTGATGATTTTTTTTGTGTGAGTTCAAGGGGATTCGAGGATGGTTCAGATTCACAAAAAAAATGTACAGGACAACGTCTGTCGGTGCCACTAGTATTATATAATTCTCTGTGCGTGTGTATGTCACTCCTAAACGTCTGAACCGATTTGGATGGAATTTTTTGTAGTATTCAAGTGGATTCGAATAAAATGTTTTGTACAGGACGTCCGCTAATTTCTACATATCATGTAAATAATTATAGAAGGGTTGTTAATAGATTTTAATAATCCTTTGCCTGGATTTAAATGGGTAAGATAGATGCATAGATGTATCGTAGGTATATTTCTATTTACTTCCTACTATTATTATAAACGCGAAAGTTTGTAAGAATGTATGGATGTATGTTTGTTACTCTTTCACGAAAAAGCAACTGAGTGGATTTTGATGAAAATTTAACATAGCTTGTACATCTGGATAACATAATAAAATATATAATTTATCTCTGTGCTCCCACGGGTATAGGAAGTACGCGGGTGAAACCACGGGACGCTGCTAGTTGAAACAAATAAATAAAATTGGAGTGTCAGTTTGTAACATTAAAACAACCGCTTTTTACTAAATGCATATGGATGTAAACACGCTACATAATATATAGCGATATATTTTAATAAGTCGTTTTTTACTACTTAAACAGACACTGTTTAAGCTGTTTGCTCCGGCTAATTTCTAAAACAGCTGGTTTATATGGATTTTCACTGACAGATATCTGAATTTAGTAAGAAGTAACTTCCTTACTAATATTATAAATGTGAAAGCGTGGATGTTTGTTACGATTTCACGCAAAAACTACTTAACCGATCATCATGAAACTTTGTACACATATACTTGGAGGTATTAGAAGTAACATAGGATACTTGTTATTTAAAAAAAACTAAAATCTTATCCTGCGTAGACGAAGCTGCGGGCTACAGCTAGTTAATAATAAATTTGTCAGTGCAACTGACAAAAGAGCTCTTCGGCGAAAGATGACATGATGAGAAAACCTGCATGCCTCAAAGTCTTTGAGTAGC
This sequence comes from Helleia helle, assembly GCA_963853865.1. Classification (NCBI taxonomy): domain Eukaryota; kingdom Metazoa; phylum Arthropoda; class Insecta; order Lepidoptera; family Lycaenidae; genus Helleia; species Helleia helle. The sequence goes on from OY971420.1 coordinate 19,270,012, forward strand.
CAGCGCATGGGTAAGCTTTGGATTAACATCCTTCTCGCTTCATTTCAAGGAAAAGACCCGTGCGCATCAATGTATAATAATATAAGAGTCGCTATGATAAGCTTACAAGGAAATTATTTCATGGAGGAAATGTTTACAAGTAGATCTATTGTAAATGAATTGCGTGAGGTTTATCACAGGCTAGCCACCCTCCTCGACTGATTACGAGGAGGAAACTCCAACAGTGATGAGGCATATAATACTCACCGTAACATTCCCTGCGGACTCCTCATGTACGCTGCATTAGCCTGCAACACTCCTTGCATACACTTGGAAAGATCGCGAAGGTTGAACACATAGTGTGACTTGGCTGGTGTTGGCAGCAGTTCGGAGCAGATCTTCAAATACACCTCCACAGCCGCGTTCACTATGGGATCCGCTAGAATCGATACTTCAGTCACGAAGTCTTCTGTGTGTCCCCTTAGTATAGCCTGTGAAATACTAAGTCATTAGAAGTAAAATCGACTCGAATGTCGTGACAGCAGAACGCTATCAATAAATATGAATGTTCATGTACATAATGACAAAGTGTATACCTTAAATATAGTCTTCATGGCGTCCGAGTTGGGCGGCGCTATGTGCAACATGGCGAAGTGTCGAACGAACCGCGCGCTGAGCTCGTTCCGTCCGCCGCCGGGCGGAGCGCACGCGCACGATAACACCACGTCCACGATGTCCTTCCAGTACAGCTTGTCGCGGTCGTATACGCCACCGAAGTCGAGGTATTGTCTAAAAACCACCCCATCATGGTTCAGGCCTTGACGTGGCGGTAGGGCTCAGTAGCCAAGGATGAGCCCAACACCTTGGGCGAAGTGAATTGAGCCGAGGGGGCTCTTTGTATCCCTCTTATAAGAGGGGACTAAAGAGCAGGAGACAAGGGGCGAGGACGGGAACCTCACCCCATTGCACTGTCCCGACGTTGGGAGGGGTTCTTTTGTGGTGCGCGACAACCCCTCTGTGGAGGTGGCGTCGGTCCCTTAGGGGATTAACTAGCCGTCGAGGTACCCTGTTTGCTCATTAGATCCGGGGCACCTCACCAAAGGCGGCATTGGTGAAACTCACCGGGTTTTAGTGGGTAGAGTTGCATCAACTTACCAGCTTTCGAGCGCAGCGAGTCCCACATACCCGCCTGGGGAGATCCACTCCCCCGCGGGATGTCTCGGAGCATTTCCTGGAGTTAAAGAAAAAATAATGTCTAAAAACCAACACGCTCAAATATTTTTAAATATCCAGACAGGGCTGGTAATGAAAAGATTTGTTTATCACGAGAAAACTCTGCCGGCGCGTCTTGAGAGAAAAAAAAATGACTCAAATGCCCTGACAGCAAACGGCATGCCCAGTCATATGTTTTATTGTAAGTCTCGTTTTAGATTTCTATTATTTATTAACAGAGATGTTTCATATCTGCTGGGCGTCCCGTGGTGTTTTATTACTTATATAATTTTTTGCTTTTTTTTCGAAAGGTATTAACTTTTAAGTTATTAACTTCCACAAGGTTAAGAAGGTGCTCTTTGATGGAAATAACTTATTCCAATTTCAATTTGATTTGTGTAATACAAATGATATTAATCAAGAAAGTAAAACCGGCAGATGATTGCACTTCAACGCTACCCTTATATACAATTCACTCGAAACTAGCTCCTCAATAGAAGTAGTGACTCTTTCTTCCTATCAAAGAGCAAGAGAATAATTACATCGCCTATTCAAATCTTCTCTCTTTAATCCTTACTAATATTATAAATGTGAAAGCGTGGATGTTTGTTACGCTTTCACGCAAAAACTACTTGACGTATCATCATGAAACTTTGTACCTACACATATTCTGGGAGGTATTAGAAGTAATATAGGATACTTTTTATGAAGAAAAAAAAATCTTCATCGTGCGCAGACAAAGTCGCGGGCACCAGCTAGTATATAATATATCAATAAAAATAGCCATGTATTGTATTTATTAAAACCAAGTATCTACAAATTAATACTAGTTTAGATTTATCTATCAAGCGTTTAAATACCACTTTCATTAATGTCTAAGTGAAACCAACCTGAGCAATTCAATTGTAGGCTGGGCTCCGTACACATCAAGTCGAGGCATATTTACATCGTCGATGAAAATTATCACTTTCTTCCCGATGGGCGCTCCGATAGACTTCCTTGAACGCTTGTCCAGACGAAGTTCTATCACTTCCTTTCAAATATTATTAGCTATATTAGACGATCTCTATGTAGTGGCCAGTCCGGGTTGGATGCGAGTGGCGAAGGGATCGGCCGTCTTAGCGTTTTTTTAAACAGGCCTGTGTTCAGGAGTAGACGGATAGATGATAACGATGATGATGATATTATGCGACATTTTAGCGCTCATTGAAAGGACCTATGTTCAGCATATTATAGTCCCATTCAATTTTACTAGGTGAATGTCGCATGATTATGAGACTTACTTACTATAGTATGATTATTATTCTTTTTTTTAAAAGTAAGTTGGATAGACAAACTGGTAGACGTGCCACCTGATTATGATGTCGACGTCGCCCATGAACATAAACTAACTTACTAGGACCAGCTAGTTGGAACGAGCCCAGGCAACTCATCTATGTGTTGCCTATCCTGAGACATAAGATGTTAAGTCTCGGTGCCAGTAATTACACTGCCTGTCTTGCCCTTCTCTCCGAAACACAGCAAAGCTGTTTCACGGGAGTAACAAGCAAGAAGTACCCAAGCAGCCAGCGGCGCAACATATCCCTCCCACCGGTATTTTTTTTTGACGTGACAACGTCTTATAATTCGATGGAGCCGGCTGCAAGAACGATAAAACATGACGTATGCGGCGTTACCTCGATCTGAGGCGTTCCATTTTCTTATGACGTTGTCACGTTCAACTATCGTCAGTAAACCGACTTTACAGACAACCGATTTTTATTTATAATGTCTATGCGATGTTCACTTATTATAATGAAACATCTCTTATAGATCCACATGTGAAGTAACGTAAGTAACATAAAAAATAATAAAACTTGTATAATGAAAGAACTATTATATATTAGGACTAGAATATTTAAGGACTCTATAAAATCCTTAGAAGTTATTTCATTATACAAATAATAATTTAATTTATTGATAAATGTTGTTCAAAGAAAAATTTAATTAAAATATGGCATCCTCCGTTAGACATGATTGGATGGAATATTTATAAAATTTTATCTTGTCATATTGGAAAACTTGTAAGGCCACACGCAGTAAAAAGTATGAAACAAGAAAAAATTAAAATAAAATACCTAATTGGTATGAACTAAACAATTTCAGGTGCGAGTATTTTTTTGTTTCATACTTTTTAGGGCGTGGTTTTAGTAGTCGTATTCTAGTTTTTGGACTTATTTTTTAATTAAGGACCGATGACAATGCAGTAATTTAATATGTTTGTTGGGTTTGTTTTTGGATTGTGCTAATTATTTTAAGCTCTTTGGTTTGATCACCGTATCATTATAAGACAATTTTTTTAGTTCTACTTAACTTCTAGAGGAAACCACTTTAATTTTTATTGACTTTTCATAGCCTATAACCAGCGGACAATCAAGACGCTTCTAACCTCAATTGTAAAATAAGATAGTTTAGACGTTGAGTGTACAGGTGAACATACATACAAACGTATATACATACCGGTCAAAATCATAACCCTTTTTTGTTTCGCCGTAATTGGGTAAAAAGGAAGACTTAACTATTTGATAGCAAGAGGACATATACGTTTTTATAGGCTAAGTGTTAATTGGTTGTACTATAAAATACTAAATGGCGGGGTGCCAGTTCTTTTTTCACCTTTTCTGCTCTCCTTTCTACAATAGCAGATCTTTCTAACCTCTTAAGGTTTAATTTTAAGAATAGCTCATGAACAGAAGGTATCAAAACTGTAAATATCAAATCTCAAACCTGTGTCCGTGCACTCGCAGTTTGGGCGGAGAAATTCAACGTGAATGGTATATACGTCCCCGTGGCAGACAGTTTATTGAGGATCCCTGCTGCTATCACTGTCTTACCGACACCTGGAAAATTTTACCAAATATAGCATCGAGTTCGGACCCCATTAATGATTTTTAAAGTTATTTGAATATGTAAAGTTGAGAGTAAGTGATCGGCGTCGCCAATGAACGTAAGGAGGTACTACTCGACCACGATAATTAGCCGCATGACCCCCGCTTTTATCCCACGCGTAGCATAATTAAAACGCAGGACGAAGGCGTGGTTCTGGAATCTATGATCGCAAGGGAAAAACGGTTTGAAAAGATCTGATTCAAAATAATAGCGTAACGAATGTACTAATATTAAAAAAAGTACCTGTGTTGCCAGTAAACATGACAGGTTTGTCCGCACTGAGGAATTTTTGGAAGAGGTATCCATAACGGACTGTATCGATGGTGGGTACCAGAGTTTCGAAGAACGGTCGATTGCAGTCATACTCGAATTCAGGGATGATTTCCGCCCAAACTTTTAGTTTACGCTGCTTAGTATCCATGAACATATCGAAGAAATTGAAACCCTGTGGAAAACTGTATACACATATTGCTCAGAATGACATTCAATACAGAAGGAGTAGTCCCAGTGCAGAGCCGAAGCCCCAAGCGCGGGGAAGCGTGGGGCGAAGGCGAGGCTCTAGCGGTCGCTGTAACCCTCCTACTTGTTTTGGAGGAGTAGTGTATATTATTCATGATAAATTTTCACGAGAACTGTGCGTAACCTATACGTATAACGAAAATCAGAGTGCATATATAATATAATCTAGATTGTAGTATTTTTTGATACATTTTAAAGTTTATAAGTTGTTACATAGTGTTGGTCGACCAACCAGGTGGGAAGACGATCTCCGTGGAGTAGCCGGTCCATGTTGGATGCGAGTGCTAGAAGTCGAATAAAGGCTGATGATGATGATGATAAGTTGTTTTAAAATTGTGAACAGTGTGCTTATTATTGGTGTTGGTTTGGCTATACCGCAGAGATTATCGTCCTATTTAATTAGTTCATTAAAGGCATATAATATCACGCCGTGAAGGAAAAACTAAAGATGATGATGATATCTCAAAATTAAACTGGTTTTGGTCAAATCAAGTTCTCTGATCAAATCTTAATAGCTTGCTAATACAAAAGCAATAACGTTTCATTAATACGAAGCTTGGGCCTTCTATTAACACTCTATTAGCACTTGTGTGCGACATTGCTTTATAAAATCTGCATTTACAGCAGAGATTCTATGCTCATTTGACCCAAGTTTTATCATTATGAATGGGAACATTGTCCTAGAAACGGTTTGAAAATCTATAATTTCACAATGAAATCAGGTATAAAAGAAAATCTAATAAATTCTTGCTAGCTTGCAATTATATGTTGATCTAATAACTCATAATTATTGGCTTTGTATTTCAAACCTATAATTATTTATTTTATTCAAATCGACATTTAAAGGACGAGCAAGGCCGTATATAACTATGATATCATTTATAATGTGTAATGTTTATTGTATAGTATATATATATATATATATATATATACATTAGGAATTGAAAATACCTATTAGAACCACCATCTTGCTTATTTCTCCCGTGAAACAGCTTTGCTGTGTTTCAGAGAGAAGGGCAAGACAGGCAGTGTAATTACTGGCACCGAGACTTAACATCTTATGTCTCAGGATAGGCAACACATAACTGAGTTCTCATGAGGGCTCATTCCAGGTATACTAGTTTATGTTCATGGGCGACGTCGACCACTTACCATCAGGTGGTACGTTTGCCAGTTTGCCTATCCAACTAACATAAAAAAGAACGATTATTACGATAATAGAGTAAAAATAAGTTGTTCTTTATCATCATCATCATCAGCCTCTATCCGTCCACTGCTCAACATAGGCCTCCCTCAATGAACGCCAAAACGACCGATCCCTTCCCACTCGCATCCAACACGGACCGGCCACTGTACGGAGATCGTCTTCCCACCTGGTTAGTGGTCGACCAACACTATGTCCAAATAATAATAATAATATATAATAATAATACGTCAATCTGGTCTCGTGGTAAGATCTCGAAGAATTTGTGTTACAGGCACCAGACGACGGAAATAATATATTTAATACTTTTTGTATAGTACATATATTTAAGATTTTATTATATAATAAATATCCATGACCCAGGAACACAGATGTTTTATGTTCCCTGGCAGGATTCGAACTCGCTACCTCCGGTTTGAGCACCAATGCGCTAACCATTGAGCCACATAGGTCGTTGTATGTGGATACCCTACTCGAAATCAGGGGAGGCGAATATTATGTCCTACGCGCTAGCTCAATTCACGATGGCAAAGTTTGTACATTACATAGCCCTAAAGTTAACGTTTTCCTCACGATGTTGCACTTTGCTAGTTTTAAGTTAGGTATAAGTAACAAAATACTTACTATTCAGACTCCTCATACTCAATGAACTGTTTCTTAACGACCTCTTCAAACAGGTACCTATTGGCTTCCAAGATGTTACCCCCAACGCACCACATGTAGCAGAATATAAAGCTATGTGCTATGTACACTTTTATAGCCGCCTTCTCCGGGAATCTGTCGCCAGGTTCTGATAGTAAGGTCCCCAATAGAGCACACAGCGCTGACACCTTACTTATGTTCACCTGGTTTTTGAGATATAACATTTTGATAGAATAGTTAGCAGCCATGGTTAAAATATTATAAATTTAAAGAATATTGAAGCATAGCAAGGTGTGCATCCTGCACAGCGTTGTTGTACTTGTACCATAAATTATAATAATATTAGACTAATTTAAATTAATATAAAATTTGGTTACAGACTCAAAAATAAATTGAAAGTAAAAGTTTCCAAACTATATATTATATTATAGTATTTCAGTTGGTTTTACCGTACAAAACAATGAAAACAACGATAATAAGCGCATCAAACAAAAACAAAGTTTTGATACGTAGTAAGTAGTAATAATAGCCATTAGTTGGCATGCGAGTCAAGGAGCGTGGAGTATATAATATATCAATGCAAGTCACTATTTTAAATTTTTGAATATAGAATACTGATCGTTACTTTCGTCAGAAATATATCGTCTACCCCTTCCATGCGGCCGTAAGGCTTCATCGTGATAAAGCTTTGAATCAGCTGAATCGATTTCCAAACATGTTCAAGAACCTCCAAAAATACTGCTATAGACAGACAGACTCAGTGGTCAAACTTATAACACCCTTTTGGACCGGTGGTTAAAAACCGCAGGAGCTAGTATACATACCTGTTTAATCCCAGTACCACATCTGGTATTAACATGCGTGAAACCAACGTCGATCATTTTGAACAGCTCGTATAGAAATTCCGAATTCTCGGCACTGAATAGATTGTTCTCAACGGATTGCTCCAGCCAGGACCGTACGTAGGGTAGGTACCCTAGTTCGTTAGGGTCGATGTATACCATCCCACACCGAGATACTGTAGCCGGTGAAGCTTGAGCTAAATCCGCCACCTTGAGAAAATTATTAGGATTTACAAGTGCAGCCGGGAGCGCGGTACAAGTGAGCGATGATGGTAAAGCAATCTAGATGGTTGCTGATCTTGATAATTGCTTTTAACTTCGTAATACGTCTAATTTGGGATCTTAATCTTGAAGATTACTTTGTTGGGAGAAAAAGGTTCTGAGTGATTATTTTATTTCTAGAATGAAATTTATTGGACTTTAGTGAAATCGACTTTTAAAAATATTGAAATTTGTTTATTTCGGTACCTAATGGGAAGGTCAAAACCATTAATATATACCAGTTGAACCAATAATATATACTGTCAGGAAATCCATACGTTGTCTATCCTGTAACGTAACCTCTCGCGGTTCATACTCAAAGGAATAAGTACTCTATTTTATTAACCGACTTCAAAAAGAAGGAGGTTATCAATTCGTCGGAATCTTTTTTTTAAATAATATCTATTGGGCGCTTTTACACCACGTTAATCTGGTCCCGTTTATATCGTACTAGATTTTGTTGTGTTACAGCTCTACACGTGGACTGATGCATTCACAGACATCGCCATGCTCTTTGATCCGCGTCACAAAAACCGACTTCAAACGGATTTGTGACGGACGCCTCTGCCGACGTAGAATACATCGACCGAGGTGCAAATCACCTCATCTACCAGCAGACATGTCTGCCGGTGACATCTGCCGATGAATCTGTCTACGTGTACGTCTGACTATAAGTTAGATAAGCAATTTAGCAGACGTGTCATCTATTGGGAAGTGATTAGCGTCACCACTAAATATAATCGAGAGAACCTATTCATGAATTGCCTATCCTGTGATATAATTATGATGATAAGTCTGCCCTAATTACCAAAAGACAGCAAAGCTGTTTGACGGGAGAAATAATCAGGATGGTGGTACCTATGCAATTCCCCACCATGGTTCAGGCCTTGTCGTGGCGGTAGGGCTCAGTAGCCTAGGGGTAGCCCAGCACCTTGGGCGAAGCGAATTCAGCCGAGGGGGCTCTTTGTACCCCTCTTATAAGAAGAGGGTCCAAAAGAGCAGGGGCAAGGGGCGAGGACGGGAACCTCACCCTAATGGTCCCCTGTAGGACTGACTAGCCGTCGTGGTGTTTGCTGAACAGATCCGCGGCACCTCACCAAAGGCGGCATTGGTGGGACTCGCCGGGTTTTAGTGGGTAGGGCTGCGTCCACTTACCAGCTTTTTGGGCGCAGTGAATTCCACATACCCGCCTGGGGAGACCCACTCCCCCGCAGGATGTCTCAGAGCATTTCCCGGAGTTAAAAAAAATTCCACGCAATTGTCACGCAGCGCAGCGCATTCCTCTCGCTGATTATAAAACTAGCTGTTGCCCGCAGCTTTGCCCGCGTTAACTTACTCAACTTAATTACTGTTAGTCACAGCGTGATGTCATATAGCCTATAGCCTTCCTCGATAAATAGGCTATCTAACACTGAAATAATTTTTCAAATGGGACCAGTAGTTCCTGAGATTAGCGCGTTCATAAAACAAACTCTTCAGCTTGATAATATTAGAATAGAATAGAATAGAAGAACATTAATTTGGTAACACTTAAAGTACCTATAATAATTATTATCTACTTACGTTTACTAAGATAGAAAAGAAAAAATATACATATTTAATTATTCTAAGGTACATATTATCATTAATACTATATAGTGAACAAAAGTATGAAATTACAAACACAATACCTACATAAATATATACACTAGTAGTAATCTACTAATATTATCAAGCTGAAGCTGAAGCTAGAACGACAACATTCACCGGACTATAGACAATAATATTATACCAATAATCGCTTCCTCTTTATATAATCATAGCGGCTCCAGGTTACTATGTCGTAAGCCTTAATAAACAAACTTTATTCGAAATCTTTACAGAATACCTGCCTGTTACGTCATTAATACCACCTACACAGTATTAGGACTGTAATTATATTGTATTTTCTAAGGACGATTACAACTTTAAACAAACAATATTAATGAGTATTGTTTACGGGCTAATGTTTACTCAAATTTCACTCATTATAATGAAACAACATTTACGTATTTTTTTAAGATGGTTATATACCGAGATAGAACGTCTTAAAGTTGTTTCATTATAGTATTAATGGGTATTATGGGTAACGAGTAACTGGGTAAAGAGGACCAAGGATTCACCGACTTTTATCCCGGCAACACGGATATCATCCCATATCCGTGTTGCCGGGCAAAATACGAGCGGAATAAATAGTCTTGGAGCTCAATGAAAGAGCCCTTTGCCAAACAGTATATAGATAATACTAGCTGTTGCCCTTCACCCGCGTTAACTTTGATTTACAGCCGTACGCGGATTGATGATGATTATTTTTATACCCTAAGTTACTCTCTATAACATCAGCTATCTTCCAGTGAAAATCCCGTCAAAATCGGCCCTGCCGTGTCAGAGATTACCCGGAACAAACAGACAGACAGACAGACAAAAATTGTAAAAAAGGCTATTTTGGTATATGTATCGTGTATAGGTACATCCATATGCATTTAGTAAAAAGCGGTTCTTTTAAACAGACACTTCAATTTTATTTATCTGTATAGATATAATTATGTACTTTGACAATGATAATGACAATACTATGTTTAAATTTATACATCATCATCATCATTACCAACTGTTTTCCGTCCACTGCTCGACATAGGCCTTATTTAATGAACGCCAAGTCTGCTGATCCCCCGCCACTGTACGGAGGTCCCGGTGACCCTGTCCTCCAATTCCGTTCCATTTAATGGAGGTCAAGTACCTTCTGTCTTCCTAAATTTATATACATACTAAACGACAGTGTTGTTCAAGTCTTTCAAAAAACTACCTACAAGACATACAATTAGATATTTTTTTATTTAAAACGAATTGGATATATTCGTTTTAAATAAAAAAATATCTAATTACTACGACACTATTTTAAAATAGCCTCTCCTGTGGGAAGCTCGAGGCCGGGGCCGTATTGAGTTTCACGGAAATAGGCTCATCTCAAGCAGTGAATAGAAAAATTATAAAAATTATGATGGTAAAACCAATCAGTTACAAATATGGTAATGTTAATGGTGATAATTTGTAATCTAAAGAAAAATGCAGGGGTAACAAACCATAGAAGCCGAGTCCCATATAACCACCATTTTCCTCTCGGGTACTGAAGGGCAAAAGCGTCTTCCCGGGAGTACAAAAATACAGGGGTAACAAACCATTTACAAAATTACCTCGAACAGCATATGGACGTATGGCGTGAGTTTGATCCGCTCGGAGTTAGAGAGACACAACATTTTGTTGTCGTCCAGTACCGTGTTCATGTTTTCTATCCACACCGCGTCCACCGGACCGTCGCAGATCAGCCACTGGTGGTCCGGATCTGTGCACTGAATATAACATAATTGTATTTACAAAGGTGTGCAAGTAGAAACTCGGCTTTAAGTTGGTTACATGAAACAAAATACTCCGCCAAGTTTATATCGTGAAGGCTTTATCTACCCAATAAATAGCAAAGGACTATAGATCATAACGGCAAATATTTTGGTTAAAAATTATTGTAAGAAGTATTTTTTTAAAGATGACAAAAACGCCGAATTTCTACTTGCACACCTAACCAATACTATATTTATTAGTACTTTTCTGGCAGACTGTAAGTTTTTTCAAAATATTTTCAACTTGTTTGACAGACAAGATAATGGGAATTAGCAAATAATAGCGAACAACGCTTTGTTTTTATACTCTAATTAATTAAAATAACAAATTTTGGAGATGCCCTAAGATATTTTTTTAATATCCATCATCCTTAAACATTCTCTTAATTCCGTGAGAATTTCTATTTGAATCTTTATTTTATATAAAGAAAATAAAAACAAAGTATTCAAATCGAATACCTTGTTTTTATTTAGATATATGTATATGTAATAAGTTGCGACGTATTGTGTTGAGGCTTATTACATAATATTATACATTCCCTCATAAAAGTATCCTCATGAAAACTTGACAAAATTTGAAAAATGTATTCCATAACGCACATCAATGTTAAAAAAAACCCAACCAGTCACAAGGACTGCCGATAGACGTGAAAACAATACAATTAAATTCAAACACCTATAATATAGGCTGCAAAGATTATGACAACCTATACAATTTAAACGGCACACAAAACGGCCGCATGAAATAATTTAGAACAAATATTGCATAATCTTATATAAATAAATCAAACGTCAAACTGCGTCTCCAGCGGCTCGCGTGCGGTGTCGCGAGTTCAGAAATTTTATCTCATCTAAAAATATGCATACCGCGCTAAAAAGTTTACACTTCAAAATAATTTATCATCTCACCTGCACCGCAGTCCTTAACGACAAGGGCAGAATTCCATCATGCCACTCTAGCGTCTGCAAGTTCACCTCTCCGTATAACTCGCCGATACTCAGGCTCTTCGGGTTCATTATGTACTTGTGTACTTTCTGGTACTGTGGGTCTGATACGCCGTTCTCGAAGAGACGCGTGTATGTGTCGCCCAGGACCTGAGACAATTTCTGTGTCACTAACATTATAATAATTGTACCATAGTAACTGTGTCATAAAGTTCTTGGCGAGAAGCGACATATTTTAATTGTTCTATAATAACTGAGTCACGTCTTCTATATTATGGATGTGCATCCATAATATAGAAGAGCGGTGCGTGCCTTATCTTTTATTTCAATGATGCTAAAGATAAATAATTACTAAAACTATTTAAAACGGGAAATTTAAAATGTCCCGTTTAAATTATTTTAGTAATGAAAATAACCATGTTAACTTAAAGTAATGTATCAGGTACAGCTTGGCAAAAAAGAGTATGGAAAAAATGAGGGCGCCTTTACTCAAAATCTAGTATTTGTCGGTTAAGTATTCTCAACATCATAGGTTTCCATTTAGTAAAATATTTAGTTCCACCTGTCACCACGTCATACACTTTTTTGCCAAGCTGTAAGTAATGTCAAAAATCACGCAGAACCTTTTTTCCGCGTTTCATCATCATCATGCTCATTATAAACGTGTCACGTACACAGTATATTATATTATTATTTTAATGACGAGTAATCCAATGTAAGAGCGATAAATAAAAGGTATTAATATTTTGAACTTATCAATACTGGTCAATGATTTTTTACTTTTTGTGGTAAACAAATAAAAGAAGGGTTGTAAAAAGAGGAAATTTCCGTGAATAAGATTGCTCCGGAGTAATTCCTTTAAATAAGGTTTCATTAGGGTCATCAATCATCATCAAAATCAGTCCGTATTCGTCTCTAAATCTGTCTTAGTCCTTTTACAAGTCTAGACGGCCTTCCCAAACCAAAATATAATTTGTTTATCTAAAGTATAATTTGTTTGTCAAATGAAAATTATGTGAAATGAGAGTTATTTTCGTAAACTTTTAGTCAAAGTAATATAAAAGTAAAGAGTTAATTTTATTTTTTGTTACTGTTCTAGCCATGTTTATGTAATATGGCAGCACGACGTAATGTAGCAGGTTTTAGGCTATTTATTTTGATTTTATAATATGAAACATTTCATTACAATTTATAAAACGCATGAGGTAGTGCCATGGCACGACCAGGGTCCTCTCGCCCACATGACACCAGCGTCAAGTGACAGCTATGCACTCGCGTTTCGTGCAGTTTGTGAGTTTCAGAGAGAGTCAGTAAAAGGAGAGCGGCGCATCTGCTCTGCCTTGGTTGTGAGGGTATAGATATTATTATTATTATTAATATACACAATTGTGACATACGTGCAGCACGACTGTCTTTCCACCACCCGTGGGCCCCACCAACATCACGCCCCAGCGCACTATCATGGTCTCGTGCAGTTGGATCACCTTGCGGATCTGACACGCCTCCACTTGCAACCGCCGCTCCAGTAGGATCGTCTCTGGTGGAGATACGTTGGGTTATTAAGAACTCTCGGCATATAGATTTAAGTGTGGTTTTACAGAGACGCTTTCGCCAGCGCGGAAGCTGGCCCTTAAGCGCGCTGATAACCCACTAGCAAGTAGCACATATAAAACAAGTATAGAGTCGCGCGGTTTGCTGTTGCCACCTCATGTAGTCGTGAAAAACGCGGCCGAATTGCCGTCAATGCGGGCTATCCGCGCGTGTTGGTTAAGTAGTAACGGTACCAGAGATGCAAAGCTCGTGGCTCGCGCCGCTTACCAACCGCGCTGGCGAATGCGCAACTGTAAAACCACACTAATATCTTAAATCAACTAGTATGAAAGTTACGTTAGGTTTTTTGGCTTGTAGTTTTAATACCTTTTTTTTTCTTTAACGACGAGAAATGCTCTAAGGCATCCCGCCTGGGGAGTGGGTCTCCCCAGGTGGTTATGTGGGACTCACTGCGCCCGAAAGATGGTAAGTGGACGCAGCTCTACCCACTAAAACCCGGCGAGTGCCACCAGTGCCGCCTTTGGGGAGGTGCCCCGGATCTGTTAAGCTAACAGGGCACCTCGACGGCTAGCCAGTCCCGCAAGGGACCGACGCCACCTCCACAGAGGGGTTGTCCCGCACCAGAGAACAACCCCTCCCAACGTCGGGACAAAGACAGTACCTCCACAGAGGGGTCGTCCCGCACCATAGAACAACCCCTCCCAACGGCACACAACATAGTGTAATGGGGTGAGCCGTAAGCAGCTCCCTCGGTTCAATTTGCTTCACCCACCTCACCTTAAACTACTGAGCCACACTGCTACGACAAGACTTGAATCTTGTGCTGAAAACTACAACGTGGTCTACATCTCTTATAAGATGCATTGGTCTCCTACTCAAAATCAAACGAGGAGGCTATTAAACCTACTCCTTTTACGCTGGCCCAGTGTGGGGTGGTGAACTATAAATACCTTAACGACTTTTAATTACATGAAACATGCATTTTTTCTCACGATGTTTTCAAGCGATATTGATATATAGGTCAGGTGACCATTTAAGAAGTACCCTAGACAGACTCGAATCTGGACCTCTTCCGTTAATTTAATCTACCACTCTTTTCAATTATTTAGTTTTTACATTCCCGGTATTCTGGATACGTTACAGCAAAGAAGATAGTACGTTACAGAAGAGAGAGGATTGGTCTTATCGTAGCTACATGCTGCATGTAAAATCTAAGGCGCATTAAAAATCGGTAAAACTTGTTTCATTATGATGAGTGTTATTCGCGTAAACATAATAATAATAATAATCAGTTATGTAACAGGTAGTGCCATGCATTGCAGCCGAACTGGACGGCGTACGACCGGTGTGGTACCTCTCGCTCACATAATACTGGCGTCAAGTGACAGCTATGTCGCCTTTCGTGCGGTTTGTGAGTTTCCGGTGGCCCATTGGGGGTATAGGGAGGAGGAAGGCAACACATCTGCATAACCTCTGGTTACACGGATGTGTATGGGCGTCAGTATAGCGTCGGTACCTTAAGGCTCCGGCTGATCGTGCCCCCTTATGACATTAAAAAAAATCAGTTGAACCTGTACCACTACATTTATCACTTCACTCACCAATAACGTCTTCCATCACGCCATAGTCACGTATAGGCAGCTCAACGCCAGGGAACAAATCAGACAGGATACCGGCGAAGAGCAGGGCGTCTGCCGCCAGGAATTTCGGCAAGTTGCTGTCGTTTAGGGCACACAGAAGAGTCATCTCCTCCGGTTGGTCTGGGCTAGCTCGTTTTAGAGCACCGGCCATCACCTATAAAGGTTGAGGACTTTTTGATGTGAAACATCTTTTGGCGCGCCTTGGCAGTGAAACTGACTTAAATGATAGCGTCATGTCGTTTGCTGTCACGTCAAGCGCATGCTCCACTAAAGAGATATTTTATTCATTATTAATTCTAATATGATGTTTCATAAAAGCCAGGCGTCCCGTGACATCCAGCTAATTTTTGGCCAGCTCTTTATCTATTTATTATATTATATATTTCTAACTATATTTTAGGATGTGTATATGTATACCTTACTTTTTATATATATATATATATATATATATATATATATATATATATATATATATATATATATATATATATATATATATATATATAGTTTGGGACTTTCCTCATAGAATACACATTTCCCCAAACTATACAAAATCTTAACGAAAAAGTCGTCAAACAAGTCGTTGCACATATATATATATATATATATATATGTGCAACGTATTGTTTGACGACTATATATATAAATATATAGGACGGATAAAACCGCGGCACACATCTTTTTAATCGTGTGTAAGCAGAACAGATATCAATGTCTGTCAGAATAACGAATCTCTGTAAGTAAAATAACTTATTTCCAGTTGAAAAAATGCAAATTTAAATCGAGATTTATTTTAATATCGTAGTATATCATCATCATTATCAACCTTCTGGACATTGGTCTCTCACATTGAACACCAAGACGGTTGGTCCCCCGTCACTCACACTCAACTATGATAAGCACGCTGAAGAGTGAAGACTTTCACTGGCAGATAGCTGATGTTATAAAAATATCATCATCAATCCGGGTACGGCTGTATACGTGGGTAACACTGAAAATGTTTAGAACTGGCCAATTAGAAACATTGAAAATTAAAACCTTTTTTTGAATTTCAATTTTAGAACTCTTTGGTAACCTAA
Source organism: Helleia helle (assembly GCA_963853865.1). Lineage (NCBI taxonomy): Eukaryota > Metazoa > Arthropoda > Insecta > Lepidoptera > Lycaenidae > Helleia > Helleia helle. Next base: position 19,286,227 of record OY971420.1, read on the forward strand.
TATAGTCAATTGCATTTATTTGGCATTTGTTTTTGTGAATTGGCGGAAAATCTAAAACTCTTGTTACACGTGAAAATGAATATAACGTGAGAAAATTTTCGGTCAATGATTTATTATGACTTTCATTGTGGGCTTACTCGACAACAAATGATAGGCTGCGATTAGCATTTTTTAATGAGCCCCATCTCGTGCCACTATTTAACTTGTTTTAACGAGTTTAAGCGTGGACGTAGCAATCTCAGTGATGATCCGCGTGAGGGACGTCCTTTAATAGCGACTACTGAAGATAACATCAGTGCTGTGCGACGCATGATAGGGGAAGATAAGAGAGTGACCTATCAGCAGATACGGGCAAGCCTAGGCATTGGTATGAGTCAAGTTTAAAAAATATTACACGAACATTTAGGCGTCAGGAAGCTTTGTACCAGATGGATTCCCCATACTTTAACCGACGACCAGAAACGCCGCCGCATGGACTGGTGTCGCCAAATGTTAGATAAGTTCAACGGCGGTAACTCAAATGCTGTATTTGACATCATCGCAGGTGATGAAAACTGGATATATTGCTACGAACCCGAAACCAAAAGACAATCAGCTCAGTAGGTGTTTCCTTTCGAGGATCGGCCGACTAAGGTAAAGAAAGGAAGAAGTCAAGGAAAAAAGATGATTGCCTCATTCTTTGGTCGGAAAGGTCATTTCGTGACAGTTGTGCTAGAAGATGGAAGGACAGTTACTGCAGACTGGTATGTCAATCGCTGTTTGTCTGTTGTCTTGGAAAAAATTCGACAGCAGCGCCCTCGAAGCAGGATCCTCCTTCACCACGACAATGCTTCAGCGCACTCCGCAAAACGAACTGTTGAATATTTGAATATGGCAGGTGTCGAGATAATGAGTCATGAGAACTAAAGATAAAATTCGAGGTATTCGCTTTACGAGCCCTGAAGATGCGGTGAAAGCGTACGAAAATGCCATAGAAGAGACTCCTAAGGAAGAATGGGCCCACTGCTTTTCTCAGTGGTTCCATCGAATGCGACGATGTGTAGAAAGAAACGGAGATTACTTCGAAAAACAATAAAAGTAGTGGCAACTTTCTACATTAAGCCGTTTTTCATTTTCTAAACATTTTCAGTGTTACCTAGGTATCAAAGTTAACGCGGGCGAAGCTGAGGACACCAGCTAGTATTTTATAAAGATATTGTGTGAATTAGTCCAGAAACTATTCTTGCGTAGACGAAGTCGTGGGCAGCAGCCAGTTGTCAAAAACATTAACCTGCACATTTTATTTACTTTCATCATCATCATCAGCGTCTAACCGTCCACTGCTTAACATAGGCCTGCCTTAAAGAACGCCAACATGACTGATCCCTCGCCACTCACATCCAACACGGACCGGCCACTGCAAGGAGATCGATTATTTACTTAATCTATGTTAAATCCCGAATACGAAGATATCAGACGTATCAGATGCAGGATGGGACTTCGATTTCCGTGCAGTGACCGATCCTGGTTAGTCGCGCGTGGCCGGGACCAACCGTCTTGACGTTCATTGAAAGAGACCATGTTCAGCAGTGGACCGTCTACTAGAAACGAGATAACGGTAATGATGATGATGATGATGGCAAATCCCCGTGAGTGCAATAGACCTAAAAAAAAGCAGAAATATTACCCTTGACGTAAATAATATAACATGAGAATGTAATAAATTTCTGAGTAACTCACAAGCACACTCTTCACAGCTCTCATGCCGAAGTCGTAGTGGTCCTGTTTGGAAAGTTGCTCACTCGATAGCTTGTACATTTGAACCATTTTCTTAGCTAGGCCTTTGGACGATTCGAATCCTTCAGAGTATAGGATCACTTCAGCGATCAATGCTGTTGAGATATTATTAGTTGTGATAGCCAAACTGGTAGAGATGGTCAGTGATCACCGTTTCCTATAAACTAAATCTAAGATTAGCGATTTTAGGGCCACAGTAGAAAACCAAATATTCTTTGCCTAATTTGATACACAAGACTTCCTCGGTGTTGAGGACACGCGTATAATCGGATTGCTACATTAATAATGCTACGATTTTCACTCAGGTTTATTTAATGTATCAAAGTGACATCTTACATTAGTTTTATATGCCTAAGTAATTAAGTGATTAACTGTTACGTTTTTTTCTGTTTAATTATTATAGAACACTGACATTAATCTATAGAATACCAGGTTGTTGTAGTTAAAGGCCTGCGACAAGGTCTGTGACAGTTGACTTTCCAATTTTATTGGTCATGAGAGCTGCTCTACCTACCAAAGGCGAATAAAGAGCGTCTGGTTTACTTCCGACCGTGTAAACGACGGTTGGCAATCCCGACTATGTCAGTCGCTGTAAAACGTTTAAAAGTCACATACTTTACACCCACCATGGTCACAAAAGGACATGGTCCTTGTTGTTTCATTATGAGTAAAATTTGCGAAAGCATTAGACAATAATATAGAGTAATTTAATACAATCCAATGGACATGACACATATTTGCCATACATGTAAGATTCGAACATATAACTACTACTACTAACAATTTTCATATAGAAGAGGAGCCAAATGGACAGTTAGTTTACCGGATGGTAAATGACCACCCACATCCATAGACTTCCGTTACACCACTATGTATAACATATATATTCACCATAATCCGGTACCATCATGGATATAGGTCGGAACAACGCTTTCAGGTTATCCGGCAGCTCGGTACGTCCCGCGTACCCCGGGTTCATGGTGATGAACGCAGCGCAGGTCCGCACCAGTTTGATCTCGCGACCCTCGAACATGAATCTGAATTTAAATTTAAATTTATGGATTCAAATTCGTATGAATTCAAGTTTAATTATATCCACTCAAATACAAATGTATGAATTCAAATATTTTTTTCAAAATAGTACCAACAAAGAAGCTTTATAAACGCCAATTAAATTTTCCACCGATTCCAAAGCAAGCTCACTGAGTAGATCAAAACAAACCAGCAACTAACCTTTTTAAATATTCTACAAGAAAATTATGGAACGTTTGTGTGATAAGGGAAATAAAGACTTAATTGAGGATACCACACTCTCTCGCTCTTAAGGCTTTTAATTATATACATGAACTATTTTGACTTAAATATTAGTAAAAAAATTACCGACGTTTTTTTATTTTACGTAATTTAAGTGATCAAATTTTTTAACATGAAAATAAAGATATTTTATTTGCTAAATCATCATCTACGACTCCAATGGCCTCTTTCAATGAAGGATAAGATGGCGCATTATATTTAAGGTACTTTGAATAATTTATCGATCTATAAAATTTCGGAAAGCTTTCATAGCTTTCATAGAAAGTTTGATAAACCCTATTAGTGTATAGAAAAGTGATGATCTACAATTACCATATACTTTAATATAGTCATACGCATGTTACTTATTGTACAAAAGTTTATTGATTTAATTATTCGTGCAAAGAGGCGGCCGAGATGCCGAAAGAATGATAATGATGATGACGAAAATCGAGTCTTTTTATTATAACGGTAATGCCATATTAAATAATGTATTTGTGATAAGCCATTTTGGAAATTTGTTTTTAAGGACCATTTAGATGTGAATAAAATAAATATGACATGTTGACAGTTTCCTTATTAGTCAAAAATAACTTTTCGTATACATTCTGTAAATTGCTTTCTTGAATGTTGCATATTTTATATGAGAGCGACAGCCGAGTGGCAAGGGTGTCGAGATCCCGTTTATTCCGGTTCAATCCTGATTTAAGCAACAATATTTTTTATATAGATTTATTTTCGTAAATTTCTTGTTGTCCGGTAATATAAAACATTGTCAGCAGTTCTGACTTAATTCTGATTGATGAGATGAAAGGATCTGACAGTATGTGTTATATATACAAGACTATAAGAAACTATTGATTATATATACTAATGTTGCCTAATATTTCTCTTGCCTCAAAAACTGTCCTCGTTTATTTTTGATGAAGAGACCAGTAACGCAAACTAAACATATATTACCTCGTTTGCTTAGCGACTTTCGCGTTCCGTATGGTGATCAATTGCTGAGCAATAACCGATAGAACTTCGATGTCTATTCTGTTGAACTCGTCAAAGCAGCACCACGCACCGGAGGTAGCCAGGCCGGAGAAGAAACGACCCATCATCTTATAGTCCAGACCTGGTGGTAGCAACTTACTTTTACTCAAGTATTAAATTCATAAATAGTTTTAGACCTAAACCTTTTTTGACCATTAATATTGCAATTACCGAATATTGAAACACCACCTGAACAAGATTTAACTACATTTGACTACATACAAGTATACATACAAGAATTGACTACAGGAACCTAACCTGTTCCTGTAGTCAATTCGAACATTCAATTGTTGTTTCCTCATAACATCGTTTGTGGCACCAAAAATAGTTAAAAATAATGCTGCAAATGGTCAAAAATTTAATTCAAGATTGAATACCATAGGCCAAGTAATGACATAGGGCTCATTGCTGCCAATGACAAACGAGCCACATAAATTACAACGAATTTACTTTATGGACGGTGAAGACTCCGAGAGCACACTCGCCATTCGCATGGATGAACGTTGTAGCTACAATAACCTCAATTCACCTTTGCTAGACAGAACAATGAATTATTTAATTCATTCAAATCATACATGCATAAATTATAAAGTAACAATCACGCTATTGTCATCAATACTGATAAAACAGTTAGAGAGCATGTTCGTAAATTCGATGAACCTGTTAATGATAGTCATTGCTAGTTCTACCACGGTGGTTGACCGTACGGCTAAGACGAGAAATCGTGAATCGAAATAGAAATAATAATATTGAGTTCATTGATAATACACAACGTTCATACGACGTTCTCCAATATACCACTGATGCCTTGCAGAAAATTTGAGGGAAAATATGCAAAATATTAAGCACCGGGATTCTTTAACAGGTACTTTTGAGTTGCTAATAAACATTTAAAACAATCCAGACGCAGCGTTGAATATTTAAAAAAAAAAACAATCATTCATTTTCACAGTGATGAAACAGTGTAAAATTATCATCTGGGATGAAGACATAATAACAGCGACAAACTATTTTGTGGCACTCTTCTCTCAATAGATTTAATTTTATAAAAGGAAAATTAATTAAAAATGAATGTTTCGTGTTATTATAATTTTATAGGCCGTAGCCGTTCACAGCACTGCAGTCTTCATACCACAGGACTGGCAATAAGTTGGTTATTTTTTATCTGACTACCAAAATCTTTACAGATAAATAAAATTGGAGTGTCTGTTTGAAATATTAAAATAACCGCTTTTTGTTAAATGCATATGGATGTATACACGGTACATATACCAAAATAGCCTTTTTTACAATTTTAGTCTGTTTGTCCGTCTGTCTGTCTGTCTGTTTGTTCCGGCTAATCTCTGAAACGGCTGGGCTGATTTTGATGGGACTTTCACTGGCAGATAGCTGATGTTATAAGGAACAACTTAGGCTATACAAATAATCATCATCAATCCGCGTACGGCTGTAAATCTAAGTTAACGCGGGCGTAGCTGCGGGCAGCAGCTAGTATTTACTATAAATAATGTATATAGCAAAACAACGTTTACCGGGTGAGCTAGTAAATAATATAAAATAGATACTATATATCTATAAACATATATCCGTATCCATGTAGTAGGATCGTATTAAATAAATGCTAATCGGTGGAAATATACTTTTATGTCAATAAATCTACAGCGTTTTTTATATCGACACAACAAAATCGAAACTAAATTTCTTTACTTTGGGCATTGCGATGGAAGGAAACAAATTAAAATATATAGAATACTTTAAACTCTGCCTCTTTGCGTTTCAAGTATTTATTACTTTTGAAAATGTAACCTTTGTAAATCAAAACTCCAAATAAACTTTTAAAGTTACAACTTCTTTAGACGTCTTTTTGGAAGAGCGGTGTCATAAGTTTGACCGCTATGTATGTCTGTGGAACCCAGTTCTTAAATAGGTGAACTAATTTAAATGCGGTATATTTGGTGATATTACAAATGAGAAGATGTAAATAGACAAGCTTCTTTACAAAGAAGGATAAGTAGTCACCATCACCCATAACATAGACAAGTTAACCCGAGGGCCGAGACTAGTCTAGAACTTGAGCTAGCCCAAGCATGTGTTGCCTTCTCTGAGACGTAAAAAGGTATGTTTCGGCGCCAGTAATTATGCATGTCCAGCCCTTCTCTGTTAAACACAGCCATGCCGTTTCATGGAAGAAACAAGCAGGATGGTGGTACCATGCGGACGGGAGAGTAACACAAGCGCGTCCCTCCCACCGGTAGACTAGTTAATTATACCAAAGACAGCCGCAACTAGGTCTGTACTATTTTCAAAGCTCTTACCTTCAGAACAGTTGAAGACCACGCACTGTATCGCCAGAGACTTGGCTAAATCCTTGGTTGTCTCCGTCTTGCCGGTGCCTGCTGGTCCCGCCGGGGCCCCGCCAAGGTCCAGTTGTAGGGCTCCCATGAGACAGAGGTAGCAGCGGTCCGTCAGAGGTGTTATTACCAATACACCTGTATGATATAGATATTTATATGTCATCACAAGACCCTAACACTTTTGATATCGCAGGGATCCTTTATGGATGTAGCCAGGATCCTCGAGTGGATCGTGACCCTATGTGGGACTCGCACCTGGGAGTGCCCACCACACTATAACCACAGCGAGTGCCTTCAGCTGCTTTTTAAGGGTCCTCGATCTGCAGGCAATAGGATCACCACAGCGACGGGTTGGTCCGAAAACAACGCTAACACTGTATAGTTAATCACCATGAAAATTTGGTGGTGGTGGTAGTTTTGTTGCGGTTATAAAAAAAATCCTCACAATCATACCACATTAACCTAGACGTGCATACCATATACATACGTCCCGGAGGAAACATCTATATTAGTTAAACAAATTATCTACAATCGGCAGGATTCCAGCCCACGGCCGCGTCAAGCGTCCAGTCATCTAACCACTGGACCAGCCGGCTTTTAGTTTTATTTACCCTTTTTCTATTAAATAGTACACAAAGAAATCTGTACATAAATATTTAATTATGATTATTTTTATTCTATGCGGCCTAGTTTAGCAGTGGAGTTATAGAGCCTGATGACGACGATGATGATATTTATTATATATTATTCGTGCACTGCGGAACATGTCTCATTCAATTAACACAAAGACGGTCTCTCGCCCATTGTATCTAGAACCGAATCAAATTGAAACACTATAAATATACTCTATTAATGAAAGCGTAAATTTTCACAATAATTTATATTCGGGGTCTTTCATTTTACTCACGCGCATTACTTGTGTGACATGTGAATATTATGTCATCATAATGATTTACCTTATTCATGTCCATAACATTTAAGTATTCAGGGAAGGCATTGTCAAAAAATTGAGTCCATTTGCGCATTTTGCATACGACAAAATATTTATGTACACATCATGCGATTTGTATAAGACTTCGTGTGCTACATATTATTGCTTGAAGACTACGTACAATATTTATGTAAACTACTCAATATGTTAATTAAGTACGCTACCCCACCAAGGTTCAAGCCTTGTCGTAGCGGTGGGGCTCAGTAACCTAGGGTGAGCCGCTGCACCTTGGCTTGCGAATTGGGCCGTGGGGGCTCTTTGTACCCCTCTTATAAGAAGAGGGGACAAAAGAGCAGGGGGCAAGGGGCGAGGATGGGAACCTCACCCCATTGTACTGTCCCGACGTTGGGAGGGGTTGTTCTGTGGTGCAGTACAACCCCTCTGTGGAGGTGGCGTTGGTCCCTTGCAGGACTGACTTGTCGTCGAGGTGCCCTGTTTGTTTACTAGATCCGGGGCACCTCACCAAAGGCGGCATTGGAGGCACTCGCCGGGTTTTAGTGGATAGAGCTGCGTCCACTTACCAGCTGTCGGGCGCAGCGAGTCCCACATACCCGCGTGGGGAGACCCACTCCCCCGCGGGATGCCTCAGAGCATTCCCCGGCGTTAAAGAAAAAAAAAGTACGCTACGTACAAAATTGTGCTACTTACAATGACTATCCTACATATAATAAGTACGCTACGCAAATTCAGTATGCTACATACAAGAAGTACGCAAGATATGACGTATATAAACTACGACGCTACGTATACGCTACGAACAGTCCGCTACATAAGTGTCCGTGAGCAGTGTGCTACGTACTAGGTATCTATTCTACGCTAAGCTGGATAATTCGCTACGACGTGCGCTATGTACACTACGTTTCATAATACGCTTCAGAGATTCGTAGATAAATTATTATATAATAACAATTGTAGTTTATAACTTAGGCTACTCTTCATTCCTATTACAAAGAGGCTACTATCAATTTCGACGTAATGAAAACGAAATACTGTCGTATTAATAATTTGGTCAATAAGTATCGTAGTAATACCTCCAGCTCCTAAATATTCGTGACCGTAAATATACATCGCGCTCGACATTCTTGCAACGCAGTTATCAATATCTTTCTCCCAGTAGTATCTGATCATCTTCAACCATTCGAAGTCGCTCCTGTACATTAGAAGGTCGAGTGTTGCAAACAGTTTACTTTAAATTTAGTCTAGACTTTGATTTACTTTGGTATATAATGTTATTTTTAATATTTATTACAATCTCTATGGTTAAAAAGAAAGAAAATATTTTTCCAACCTATTAGTGGCTTGATAAGTATTCTATTTCCCAAGATCGAAAAATAAGGATTTAACCAAACCCAATAAATTTATACAATAAAACGAAATACACATTTATAATATTTGCACAAACAATATAAACTTATTCAAATATTACTTACGCCTTTTGTACATGCTTTTCAACCATATGTGTGATGGTGTCCCTCGCGTGGACGTCGACCGTGATCAAAGCGCACAGAACTTTCCGGAACAATGGGGTCAAATTCTGCCTTGTGAGCGCCGCAAGGTCATTTAAATCCGATATACACTTTTTCTCATAACCCAACAGGCCAGTATCAACGCGCAACGGGACATCCAAATCGAAAATCTCATGGACTCCTTTCGCCCACATTATTTGGGACACAGTTAATATGACCTGAAAGTAAGTATTTGACTTAGTCCTCCCTGTAAAGTATGCGAAACATCGGGAATGTAAGAATCGTAACTAAACGTGATAAAATCCGGAAGAGTATTATACAATGTAACCTTAAAATATATCGTTGACCTATTCATTCATGACTAGATAAAGTTCAACAGCTAATAAAACAAGGACGATTTCCTCGTTGAAACAGGTTAATTTTTATTTCTCTATCCTTTATATACTTGAACAGGATAAGTAGAAAAGATATCCCCTTTAAAATATTTAATATAATGTGATTTCCACCGTAAATTTAGCGTTTTTAACTAATATATTAAACTGTTATAAAATATGTATGAAATTATAAACGTGAACAACATTGTATTATGCTTTCCTCGTGTTTCGTGATTGGTTATGTATGTTAATTGATAAAATTTGGAAAAATGATGGCTGATGGTCTGATTTTCTATGTAAGTGTAATATATAAATCTCATCATATGGTAAGTGGCCAGTGTCGCCCATGAATATAAGCGAGTGCACTTGTAATTACCCTAGACACGAGTTGTCTGGGGTAATCGTGTTGTCCATCCAGAGATGTAAGATTAAGTCTCGGTGCCAGTACACTGCGTGTCTTGCCTTTCCCCAGAACTCCAGAGTAATTGGTTAAAATGATGTACATCCGACAAAAATAATGGAAAGCAGTAACTCTTAGGAATACAATACATCTTTAACTCTTAAACTCGGTCAATGAGTTATGACAAATTAATGTATATAAACCATTTTCGAACACACAAAAAAAATCATCAAGATTGGTGTAGTCGCTTAGGAGTTTACCTGATTAGGATGTAAAGACACCCAATCCACACGCATACGTTTCATATAGTCGGACAAGGCGTATTTCATACAACGTTTGACGGACGCGAACATAGCCTCCTCAACTTTGCCCAGCCAATCCTCCACATTACCACGAGCTTTGAGACCCTATACATACAAGTTTATTAATAATCATACTCAATAAAATTAAAAAGGAAACAAAAAATTTGCAAATAAAAAATAGCTTTTATATGGATACATTTCTTTTTTTCAAAATTATTGAAAATTTTTTTATAACTTTTCGGAATATTCTATATAAGTGTAAAAAATTTCATACAAAAAACATTTTACAAAAAATTAAAACCGACTTCAAAAATACAAAACTAAAAAGTAATAAAATAACAGTTTCTTTAATTTTTGTGCTTACAACATATAATCAACTTAATCTTCTACTAATGTACAAACTTTGCGTTTACCACGTCATTATAGTTACTTTTGGAGTCGGTGTCAGCCAAGGTTGGTAGGTAATGTACAGCAACAAATACGACATATAATCAACTTAATCTTCTACTAATGTACAAACTTTGCGTTTACCACGTCATTATAGTTACTTTTGGAGTCGGTGTCGTATTTGTTGCTGTACATTACCTACCAACCTTGGCTGACACCGACTCCAAAAGTAACTATAATGACGTGGTAAACGCAAAGTTTGTACATTAGTAGAAGATTAAGTTGATTATATGTTGTAAGCACAAAAATTAAAGAAACTGTTATTTTATTACTTTTTAGTTTTGTATTTTTGAAGTCGGTTTTAATTTTTTGTAAAATGTTTTTATTTCTTAATTTTTAGTGATTCCGAAATTCGTCGTCTTGGCGTTCATTGAAGGAGGCATGTTCAGCAGTGGATGGATAAATGATGATGATGATGATGATGATGGTGATGATGGTGATGATGATGATGATTACGATGACCGCGACATACTATGGTGTGCTACCAAAGCATCCTATACAATTGTTAGACTTTACATCGACACGTAATAAAATTATCATATCATCAAGATAAACAAAACCAACCAAATAGGCATTATTGGGAATAACTAAAAAACGGCTTGTCAGATCTTAATAAAATTAATATGGGACCAAATTGGAAATACCAGCTTTCAAACAAAAAAATAACCATCGAAATCCATTCACAAATGGCGGAGATATCGTGTCACATACATACAAAAAAAAAAAAAAAAAAAAAAAAAAAAAAAAACATACAGACGAATTGAGAACCTCCTTTTTTTTTGAAGTCGGTTAAAAATAGACATCGGAAAGTTAGTGAACATTATTTTGATATTCAGTTACATTGTAACAAAGATACTGTACAATAATATACAAACATATCGAACTAATAAAAGTGTGATAAAATTCAATAGCTTATTTGATATATTTCCTGATACTAAAAGCAAAGTAAGCTCGTTCAAATATGCATTTTAATTTGCAAATTGACTGCGTTAATTTTAACATGTGCCCGTCGAACATATTTCACTGATACATTTTATATAAAATATATTTAATCCATATAAAGAGAATTCATTAACTTATATCATAGAATATTATTTCTATTTCATATGATAAATATTTTGTGAATTTATAACTGATTTGATAGTTTACAATATTAATAATTAGTTTATATAGAGTTGGTGTGACAATGGGAGAATGTGAACAAGTGGGAGACCTGGGTTCAAGACTGGTGAACCTAAAATTGTTTTTCTTAACTTACGCGTACACCAAATATTTTTTTTATTAATTTTTTTTTTTTTGAAGGATACCATAGTGAGATTAAGTTTTCGAAAATGTGTGAAGTTCACCATCCTTTTTGTAAAGGTAATATCATTGCTACTTTGCAAGCCAAACTGGGCCGGCACGACCGGGGTGGTACCTCTCGCTCACATAGCACCGGCGTCGAGTGACAACTATGATGTCGCGTTTCGTGCGGTTTATAAGTTCATCAAACAATACCTTGCCCAAATTGACTCTTTCTCCTTCAGGCGACAGCATGGCTATAATATCAGTCGTGAGATCCTCTGGGCTGGCGGTCTTCGCCAATTTCGCCTGTAACGCGTCTCTGGTAGCGAACGACATCTCCCTCTCAACTAATATACCATCTTCTGTTACTTCCATGTCAGTTTCAGGTAACCGTACTCCGAATTCCAACTTGGCTATCGCGTCAAAGCATTTTCTCAAGTGAGGTTGTACGGCGTGAGGGTTACGAGTCTGTCAATCATAATTGGGTTATAAACATATATAACAACATACTACTGGACCAAATAAATTAGGCGCATGAAAGCGACCGCCCGAATTCCCACGCGCATCCCTGCGCTAATTGTTTTGGTTGAGTAGTAGGTATTTAAAATGTCCTCATATAATAATCTATATATATCTAATAATCTATGCTAATGGCCCAAAGGCCCTGATGCTGCACCGGATTAGTGTGAGCCCATTTCGCTCACTTTTGGTTTGTAAAAGGTTTGGTTCACGGTTGGCGGGGGCAACCCGGGGGGGGGCAACCCCGGGGGGGGGGGTGTTGCCACCGTGAACCGTGAAGTCTGCGACCTCACGGCCCTACAGGAGGTAGGGCTAGCATGAGCACGCGACAAAATTTTGTCTACACCTTTTCTCGTATTAACTGTATGAAATAATACGAGAAAATTATTTATGTACTATAGGGTGATTTACTATGTATTACTATTTTTGTTAAGGTGCTACTACGCTAACAGATAATGTAGTGATCTAGTTGGTAACCTATTTGCGAAATATAAAATATCATTAAATAGCAAATGAGGATATACATAATATATTTCCAATAACGAATATGACTATTACACATCAAGTCCTCGTCTAAACCAACACGGCAAACCTGTTGATAACAAAACATTTAAGATCTTAGAGCCAGGCACTGCCTGACCCTCGCAAATCTAATAAAATCAAGTAAGTCCTGAGTCACCTGTGCTAGTATCTCCAGTAATTCATCATTGGACAAGAAGAAGAACCTCGGGAAAGCCACACGCTTGGTCTCCAGATAGGCTTCCAGACACTTCATGATTTGGTCCAACATTTCGTTGTTCCGTACAAACTCTTCGTAGAGTTTTGGCTGAGTTGCCGCTGGCATTGCTAACGGAACCTAATAATACAGGTTTCTTTGGTATTAAGAAACAGCTCAAGTGATGAAAAGGAAAAGAAAAATTGGAAAATAATCCTGTTGTAAAAAAAAGCCTATGGTAGTAGGAAAAATCCATTGATGGGGATTAGGGATACGCCTAATTAGTTTCTATTGACAGACCATGGGTGCTAAATAATTTTGGTAATCTTAGTAACTGAAGTGCGGAAAATTGGGAAATCTTAGCGTTCTTTATAAGAGGCCGATGTCCAGCAATGATTGATAATGAAGATAGTAAATATTATATAGAATAGTGAAAAAAGAAATTATTTAAGTTTTAAGCTATGTTCAGAAGTGCTTGTATAAGGTCTGATAAAAATCACATCACGTGATTATGAAAATAACAAAATCAATATATTTTCCTATCTTATGTCCCAAAACTTTCCTCACCTTAGCGACTTTCCTCATGATATCTTTCCATGATTTGTCCACAATCGTGAAAAGTCTCGTCTCATTAGGCAACTGTCGCTGGATGTCGGGCGCTGAAAATATCACCTCCAAGTATATCCAAGTTTGCTGACAGAGGTACCACTCGTCCTGTTTAAAAATATAACATTGTCACACTAATTCGTGGGTTAAGAACCAGAGTAGCGTAAGGGCAAAAATTCAAAAAAAATTTTTTTTCACCATTCGCTTTTTTAATTCCCATATTTTTATGTGCCAAAAAACTGGAGCGATGTAGTGTGTAGATTGCTTAGTACAAAAATAGCATATAAAGAAAATTGATTTTCGTTTACTGCCAGAGTGAAGTATTTCTACTTACAATAATTCTGACATTATTTTGTCAAAAAAGTTAAGAGCACAACAATCGAAACTCGATTTACAGTGCGAATAATGATGATAACCTAAGATGCCTTGAAAGTAAATGCTCAAATAACGTATCTTATCATACGTTTTTAACGCAGAGAGTTTGATTATGTAGCCAAAGCTTGTTTCATGCCAAATAAGCGTAAAGGTACCGTTACTGCTAAAGGGACCTTGTTTCCTGCGCTTTTGTGATTATTTTCCCTGCCAAAAAAACGTAAGGGTGCGATACGCTACTATGGCACTAAACAATTAAAGTAATGAAATCAATTTTTACGTCAATAATAGTGTAAAAGCTATATACGTTCCTTTAGCACGTAATAAATCTCTATTGTTCTGATTAACTTTCGCGTCTAATACGGTCTGTACGTTATTTTGACACTTTGACGGATTTTATCGCGGTTTATTAAGATTTTTACTTTTTTATGTTGGTTGGATAGGCAAACTGGCAGATATGCCACCTGATGGTAAGTGGTCGACGCCGCACATGAACATACATATTTGTGTTGCCTGCCTGAGACCTAAAGAGGTTAAGTAAGAGGTAGTGCCATGCTGCTTTGCAGCCAAATTGGGCCGGCACTACCGGGGTTGGTACCTCTCGCTCACATAATACAGCAATGTAGCGTTTCGTGCGGTTTGTGAGTTTCCGGTGGCCCATTAGGGGGGATAGCAGGGCAACTCATCTGCATAACCTCTGGTTGTGCGGATGTGTATGGGCGTCGATAGTCACCAATAGGCCTCGATTGCTCGTTTGCCTCCAATGCTATTTAAAAAACCTGTCGAAATAAACATTTTTTAGCTTATTGGCCGGAATGATATGAGTGATGAATGTTTTGCGTGTGATAATATGAATGTTTTTTTTTTTTAATGGCATAGTAGGGCAATGAGCAGTCGAAGCCGTTTGGCGACTACCGACGCCCAAACACATCCGCACAACCAAAGATTATGCAGATGCGTTGCCCTCCTTTTCCCGGCCCCCCCCCCCTCCGCCAATGGGCCACCGGAAACTCACAAACCGCACGAAACGCGACAGCATAGTTGTCACTTGACGCCGGTGTTATGTGAGCGAGAGGTACCACCCCGTTCGTGCCGGCCCAATTCGGCTGCTAAGCAGCATGGCACTACCTCTTAACAAATGATGAAGAGAAAGAAGTCAATAAAGGTGAACATGAAGCTCATTTACAGAGAAAAATTCAAGCGAGAAGACAAAGATGAAGCTGGTCACAGTCAGATGGAAGTTGATAACATTCACGCTACTATAATTATAAAGCTGACCATAAAATCAATACCAATTTTTGATCCGTCCGTCTGTTATTTCACTACTATTAATTAGGACTGCGTCAAGAATAAATCCTTACAAAGTATAATAAATGGGACAGGAAGATTTTTTGATTGGAAAAAACTGAAAACTGTTATGATTAAACAGACACTGATGAGGAGCTGTGTATTGTTTGAAAATCAAAATTAAGGTATTCAGAAGAGGCAAAGAGCAACCTCGTCACCACCATGGTTCAAGCTTTGTCGTGGCGGTGGGACTCAGTAGCCTAGGGTGTGCCCAGCACCTTGGGCGAAGCAAATTGAGCCGAGGGAGCTGCTCTTTGTACCCCTCTCATAAGAAGAGGGGACAAAAGAGCAGGGGAACAAGGGGCGATGATTGGAACCCCATTGTACTGTCCCGACGTTGGTAGGGGTTGTTTTGTGGTGCGGGACAACCCCTCTTTGGAGGTGGCGTCGGTCCCTTGAGGAGCTGACTAGCCGTCGAGGTACCCTGTTTGCACATTAGATCCGGGGCACCTCACCAAAGGCGGCATTGGTGGCACTCGCCGGGTTTTAGTGGGTAGAGCTGCGTCCACCTTACCACCTTTCGGGCGCAGCGAGTCCCACGTACCCGCCTGGGAAGACCCACTCCCCCGTGGGATACCTCAAAGCATTTCCCGGCGTTAAAGAAAAAGAAAAAACCTCGTCAAGAGTTATTTTTCAAAAAGCTTACAGTGGTGACATAGCTATATCAGCAAATAAGTACCATGATTTGCAAAAGCTGTGTCGATCTGGATTTATTCCTCCAACATAATATTATCATGATTTTTCCAAATTTTTTCAAGTCAACCACGAATAATTATTATTTTTAATTATTATTAATTTTAGAAGATTTTTGTCATTATTTTAAGGCCATTTTAACGGAAGTTCCGTTTCATTCCCTAAATTATTAAATTTATATAACAGCCAAAATAACGTATGTCAACCTTTTTTTGAAAAATAAACTTTATTAAAATAAAAACGTTTTTTAACTGCCCAAAAAGTAACACTATTCTGTAGCCGATAAATAAAGCTTTATTATTAGTGAAAATCAGATTTCTAATTATTATAGATTTTTCCATAGAAGACCTATAAGCTTCCCATACGATTGCGTCGGAACAGCCACATACTACAACTCCTTTACAATGTCCTTTTTAATCCTCATACTCCTTCATATTTAAAGGAAAGGTTTTCTTTTCTTGGTGACAATACGTCTTTTCTTCGTTCTTCAGATAAACTAACCCTTTCATTTCCCGTCCATAAAACTTCTTTCTTTGAATACTCTTTCACTGTATCTGCTATTTGCCTGTGGAATGCTCTACCCGAATCGGTCCAGAGATCTCAAACAATTGCGATATTCAAAAAACGCCTTAAACACCACTATCTCGCCCTATCCGCACTGTAATAAATACACTGTTGTTCTCAATGTGTTTTACTGTTTTATCACAATATTTATTACTATAGCTCAATATATTATGTTGTTTTGTACGTATTTGTGTTCTGTATGTATGTATGGATGTATTTATTTTATAATATTATAGAAGTACTCTTATTATCAATACCTACATCTCGTTCGTGTACCTAATAGTATGTATTATGTTGTATGTATATGTATATATTATATTGTATGTATTACTCAACAGAAAATACCAAAATATTTTAATTATTTGTTTCTTATTCAACAAAGAATGCTTGTGCCGACTCCTACCTTTTCTCACGCTGCGATCATATTTTTTTTTTGTTATGGTTGCCTGGTAGAGACCGCTTAAAGCGGTAAGACCGCCATTTTTGTGCGTACTCCTAGACATAAGTTTGTTGTTACCTGTTAATAATTTTATGGTACAAAATAAAGCATATTATTATTATTATAAGATAGCGATAGGTAAATTTGAGTTGTTTTTCGGCTCTCCTGTAAAGTTGTCATTTTGCCCTTACGCTACTCTAGTTCTTAACCCGCGAATTGTCTCCATATCTGACTACGGCAAATGCGAATAGTATGGTTATGATGTTAACAGTGTATGTATGTATTTACGTATGTTTTATCGTAGGGCTAAACCTCTCATCTGATTTAGATAAATGAGGTGTCGATCGAATCGTTATTATAGTACGGGTGAAGTAGGCTACCTTGTAGGCGTTTTCAAAAAAATTAATTGTTAAGTGATTAATTTTTTCAAAGTCGGGTCATGAGTTCCTTTTCCAACTTTTTAATTAGATTTTAGTTATCCCTTGTTAAGTCAAATGTACAAATATAAAGCGTATGCTTTGGATTTGTACACATTTATTTGGTAATATTACGTAGCGAAATTATGAAATCTACAGTAAGATAAAATCACAGACGCGGAAAGCAAAATCCGAACGGTGAATTCATCCCGCTACATGCAAAAGGGAAGATTACATGGATGCAGCAGTATTAATATCTGAATGTAATGCTGCACAATAATGCTCTTTATAGTCTAAGAGCCGGCCCTAGGGACGATTTATTCTTTTTCTAGGCGAGATATTGTGTACAATCTATATAAATAATATATAAAACTAAAGAGTTTGTTTAAGCGCAGTATTTTTAAGAGGTGAAAGCATTTTTATAATCGATATAACATTTTTTTGGCTCTCATTGAGGCATGGCGGTCGGTAAAAGGTTGATAATGATTTAATGATTATATCAATGAGAAATAAACTCACCAAAGTCTTAGTGAACAACTCCAAGTTCTTGACCCACTCGTCGACCCTACTCTTGATGGGCCCGCAGTTGCGCGAGCTGAGTATGGTCGTGAGGTGTATGTTTGTCTCGTCCGCGCACGCCCCCACCTCGTCCAATCCGCCCAGTACGAACACGTCGCGGGCGTCCTTGTGGCATACCACGGGAAACTCGAGCGCTGCCCACATCTCTTCCACCTATAGATGATATTCTTTAAAGAGTTGACCGTAACGGGACGGCAGATGTAATAACATTTTTATTAATATTAAAATTGAAGTGAAACTTCTTTGCGCGCATAAGAGTAAAATTATTACGGATGAAACGTTACGAAAATATGCACCGCTTTTATCCACGATTGTATATTTGTGATTTAGATTAGTATAAATATAAACGAGATTTAAAAATTAGTTTGCCAAATAAGTTTCACTTCTGACATGTGTACTTTGTACGCACGCACTTTTTTAATATTAAAATTCATTATGTAAGATAGAATAAAGAAGTGTATATATGTGGAAACATACATAAGAGCCGACAGCGGTGGTGTAGTGGGTAGATCGCGGCAGTTTGCTGTCACGACATTCGAGTCGATTTTATCCACAATAAAACACAAACTATTCTTATTTAATATAATTATGTTAAATAAGAGTAGTTTTACATCAAAACATTAATTATTACTTATTGTCAAGTATGTTGCAAATTATAAAAAATATAGTTATTTTAATTACAGCTTAAATATTATTTCATAAAATATAAACCTCCTAAAAGTTACTCTATCAAAAGTGGGTCGTTACTCACATGAGGCCAACACTTCTAATCACAGTTTCCTTAATATTTTACTTAGATTTTACTTCGATAAAACAATATGTGAAATTCGCATAAACTTTAGATAATAACATCTATTTATGCAAATCCTGTTTCGATACAAAAATTTCAAATTCCTTACTTTAAAAAAACTCACCTTTTTAAGCAGAGCCTCCAAACTTGCCTCCGAACTCGCCTGTCCAGCAACTTCCATCAGTTCCTCACTATGTTGGAACGCGTTGAGGTCTTCCAACATCTTCAGGGTGACCGTCGCGTCGGGTGAGAACCGAGTGTTCAATATCTCCTCGATCTTCACCCAGTGTCGGGGCTTTAGGGCAGGGTTGCGCAAATATGACATCACTGGGAGCTGCATGTATACAAAAATGTTAAAAGTTTAAAATTAAACAAAATAAATACTGGATACTCACACTCTGGGTCTAAAGTGAGCTCACTGAGAAGAACCGGCGAAACAAACTACGTGGGAACAAATAAGTACAGACCAGTTACTAGTGTTTTATATTGTTACTAGTACACTACTAGTTACTAGTTTTATATTAGAAAAAAGAATACAACCATTGGTTGGGGCAGTTGGAACAACAAACTACACACATGTTGTAAAATTTTATTAAAATAGAATCAGTATTTTAAGAGTTCTTCGTAGACAAACAATACCTAATACAAAAATTTTATACACTTAGATAAGATACACATAGTTTTATAATATAGAATAAAATTTTCAAAAACAAGAAATGTTACCTTCTCTTTAATAATGTCGATGGTTTCTTTACATTGAGGTACTATCATGTTTGCCGGCAAGCCCTTGTCCAATTGATTGAACATTTTACCAAAATTAATTGTGTTTGTCTGAATTTCATCTATGTCCAGTGTATTGAACGGTACTTCATACCTGATAAAATGGAAAATATATATTCATTTGAATATGTCATACTAAATATAAAATTATACTTTCTGTGCCAAAATTATTCATCGATCAAAACATATAGTAAAACTATTTTGATTAAGAGAATAATATATAAGTACTAATTAACATAACGTTAACGCATCTACAATAATAAAATGATAAGGGTGTAAGGAATGTAAGCAACTGTACAGGTTTATTTTATATATTGTATAATTTATTAGTGCCGCGGGGCACGTCAGCATTTTCAATACCTTTATATTTTAATAATTGTACGTATAAAACGGTAATAATAAATTAGTCATAGCAGAAGGATGTGTTATTTATCACTTATCGCGCAAACTTTCTGCCTCGATCTCCTCGATTTTAACTATCACGTGGTGTAAACGTGATCATCACCCCTTACTTTTTTGGTCCTTCGAGCCTACATTATCATAAGCATAAATTATAAAATATATTAAACGCGCTACTTAAAGGATCCACTGATCAGTATTTAAAAGGCCATGATGGATTTGACCAACTATTATTAAATATTGACAGGGATAGATATTTTTTCAACTTTGGAGAGGATGCAATCACAGATAATAAATAGTATCTTATACATATTTAAGACACTATTACAGATCTGTATATATGTAGGTATTTACATATACAAATAGTCCGACTATAGCTCAATGTATTCGCGACCAAATAACCTATATAAACGACGACACGAACGACTACATCAACATTACTTCAATCGTAATACAGATTTGCATACGTGCATAGACGATTATATTCTAATTATAATTAATGTAAAAAAAAGGTAATTATTTTCCAAGCTGCGTGAACGTCATCATTACCAACCCTCATATCTACACTATTGGACATAAGCGTTTTTCAATTAATGCCGGTGAAAGGATTACGCTATTTCGCGCTCCCGGCTGTGTGTTTCCTTCGTGAAACAGTTTAGCTGTGTTTCGAGAAGGGACATGAGCAACGCATAAATAAGTTCGCGCGAGCCGGGTTAATACTTACCATAAGATAGCACACTATCCTATCTAACTTATTACTGATTACATTATTTTTGTGAAGCTATGATAAAGACAAAGTCTATGCAAAGCCAATCGAATCGATTGCAGCCATAAAACTCTAAATTCGTAAAGCGATTCACGAAATAGACTCATCGATTTGCAAAAAAATGATTAAAAAATTTAATAAAAGAATCGATACCTGTAATTATTGTAGTCGTGGATATTTATCATATATCATTTTGCCTAAGTAATTGCCAGAACTTACTTTTTTCATTGTCATTTATATTCAATGTTGTATTTCGATTTACAGAACAAAGTTCTTGATAAAATAAATGTCCGTTATAAAAAATTTAATATTCTTTTATTAAAAAGATGCTATTAAGACTAAAGGGTATAATCACTTAAGCGGATTATTATTAAGCGTTAAGAACGATTAATACTTCTAAAAGGCAAAAATAACAAAGCACTTTTTTATCTTGGAAAAAACTTTCCGATACCCTTTTTGATGTTGAATTTAAAAAATAAGTTCTTTCTAAATAATATAGTATATAAAAAATTTCAGCAAAGATAATTATTGTGATAAATAATATATTATGTTTTAGAAGAAAACCATACATGTCCTCTCGAGGTCATAGTGGTAAAGGGGACAAAGCTGAAACCTCGGTTTGAAACCAGCTTAGAGCAATATTCGTGGTATAGTGCACTTATCAAAAATATTAATTATAAACTCTTATCATAGATATTTAATACTCATATTCTAACGTCCTTAATCTATTTAATTCTTCTGTTCGTGTGCCAGAACTTCTCCTTAACGGCTTGATTGATTTTGATCAATTTTTTAGTGTGTGTTTAAGACTTAAGTAGATTCGAGAGTGGTTTAGAAATACAAATCGGTCCACTACAAAATGTTTTGTACAGGACGTCTGTCGGGCTCGCTAGTAGTAATATATAAATTGATTTACATTTGATACCCGCTGTTTACTCCTAGTGCAGTATGAGTCTGTAATCTTTATTTTTACCTTCAAGAAAAGGAGGAGGTATTCAAATGATTGTATTATTTTATCGTAAAGTGTCAAAGATTTAGACATACCAAGACTTATACATATCGTTCCACTCTTTAGACGACTTCCATAGCATTTGTCGCATCTTCACGTCATTTATGGTCTCGTCTAGTTGTTCCATCCGGGATGGTGGTATCTGCAAGTAAAAATAGAGTAAAACTTCCGGTTCCGGTTAAAAGGGTTCCGAATACTTAAAGAAAAAAAACGTAATTCTTATGGAATCACTTCGTTGTTCACTTATAGCAAACTAAGTAAAACTAGACCCCTTGTGTAAGTCCATTACAATCGCTAATCGACCAGGTCGGTCTGGTCAAAAATATTGCCTACCTTGGGATGTAAGTTATATGATCTGGATACTGTTTGTTTTACATTATTATTCGGGACGCATAGAAATATCAAATAGATGGAAATTAATATAATTCAAAGTTCGCTGGCAATGATCATTGTATCCTTTGATAACTGTGAGATTAAGGCATGGTAGCCAGATGACATTAAACCATTTTGCCTCGCCTGCGGGGCGAGGCTTCGTCAGCGGCCTCCTCTCACCCGCTCGTCAGTCTCCTTCTGTGACATTACTGCCTCGCAAAAGGAGACCATCGCCGTCTAGGATTCGTCGTTGCCGAGTATCGCGGTGATGACGCTCGGCAGACAAGTCCCCTCCGATGACTGATGTCAAATCGTGACGCTTCTCGGGCACACCTCGAGGGTGTGGTGGGCCGATTCCACCCCGCGCCACAATCGTGATACATTGTCAACGGCTCCCTGTGGGCCGTCTGACACAGGTACTCACCAAAGCACCACAACCATGCCCGCTGAGCACCTGTGTCAGAAGGAAGGTGAGGGGGTTTGCTCAAGAACGCCGCGAAACCGTTCCAGGGCTACCAAATCACGTTTCAGTGAGAAGTAAACTCCGACGAAAGCACTTCTCCCCGGACCTCCCACCTCACTAGTTGACATTAAACTTCAGTGTCATCATCATTAGCATACTTTTTCCTCTGCTAGTCACAGGCCTCTTTCAATAAACACTAAGACGGCTAATCTCCCGTCGCCCGCACCCAAGCAGCACAGAGACGAGGATCGTCGTCCCATCCAAATAACTTACTTACCTTAAATATTTTCTGCCACTCTCGTATCTGCTTGTCTCTAGCCGAGCATGCCATAAGCTGTTCCATTAGTTCATCGAGGGTTTCTAGAACTTTCTCCACGTCCGACTTATCGTCGTAGAACCATGGTTGCTAAAAATATATATATATATATATATATAAATATGCTGTGGAAAGAAAAAATATCAGCCGTATTTATTAACGGCAAGTGGTCAAAAACTATCATATGAAGATCGCTGTCTACCTGAAAACTTCGGAACTTGGAAATATGATTAGATTTAATATTACGTTTCATTGAAAACTATTTTAGCTTTATTCGATGTACACTACGGAGATCCAATATGCTACGAACTTTGTGCAAACTTCCTATGCACTATGCTTGTTAAGGTAAGACTGTAATATTAATACACGTTCATATAAGTCATGTATTGAACGACCACTATAGGGAACCAAATGCCACATATGGTAAAAAAAAAGTTCAAGACTGTTCAAGAAGAGACCATACTCATATTTGGAAGGCCGGCAACGCACCTGCTAATGATGTAGCGGGTGTTTATGGATATCACTTATCCCTTACTATAAGGTGAACCAACTGTCCGTTTCCCCCCTTTTGTATAAAAAAAATATCTTGTGTGGAAAAGATAGAGTAATTTTTATTGAACGTTTCGAATCCCATACCACGGTACAAGAAACATCCATACATACAAACTTAGCGCAAGTTAAATAACCATTTATTAAAATAAAAAAAAACTAATAAAATAATAGCAATCCTTTAATTTGTTACTTTTGGAGTCGGTGTCCGCCAAGTTAGGTAGATATTTAGGTAAATCAACAAATACGACATCGACTCCAAAAGTAACTACAATGACGTGATAAACGCAAATTTTGTACATTAGTGGAAAAATAAGTTGATAATATAAGATAAGTTATAAGCACAAAAATTAAATAGTCGCAATTATTAATTACTTTTTATTTCTTAATTTTTAGTGATTCCGAAATTCGATAACTGATTTTATTTGTTTGAAGTACTCGTTACTCACATTAAACAACGCCGTTTATTGAAACGAACAAAGAAAGAGTTAAACTAATAAGAAAAAAACAATTTTGAATTGTGTAAACAATACATGATAATAATTGTTTACACAATTCAAAATTGGTTTTTTATTATTAGTTAAACTCTTTCTTTGTTATACTCGTTATTGAAAGCAATCTCGGCGGAATTGTTGCCATGTATTAAAGAATTTCGTTATAATATATAACTAAAGACTTTCATCAGAACATCACCAAATTAGATTGGATATTATAAGACCGCGTTAAGGTAGACGAAATGTCGGTCTATTAACCAGGTGGGAAGACGATCTCCGTGCAGTGGCCGGTCAGTGTTGGATGCGAGTGGCGAGTGGTCGGTGGTCTTGGGGTTCATTAAAGGAGGCCTATGTTTAGCAGTGGATGGATAAAGAACGATGATGATGGTGATAATTACGATGACCTCGGCATAATATTATGAAGTGCTACCAAAGCATCCTATTATCCTAAATTAATAAAATGAATTCATCTAGGTAAACTAAATCAACAAAATAAGCATTATTGGGATTATAACTCAAAAACGGCTTGTCTGATCTTGATCAAATTAATATGGGACCAAATTGGAAACACCCGCTTAAAAAAAACATGGAAAACCATTCACAATCGGCGGCGTAATCGTGTCACATACATAAAAATAATATACAGACGAATTGACAACCTCCTCTTTTTTGAAGTCGGTTCAAATCTAAGCCGTAATCCCCCACCAGGCGTGCCACCTATGGTAAGTGATCAAAGTCGCTCATGAATATAATCGAGTTTACCCGAGGGCATATATGTGATCCTATCATGGTAATAAAGATCTCGCTTCCAGTAATTACACTGCCTGTCCTGCTCTTCACTGCAAATCACAGCAACGCTGTTTTACGGAAGAGAGAAGCAGAATGTGTATGGATTAGGAGAATGGTGGTTCAAGCTACAAGCGCATCCCTCCAAACAGTTCTTTTGGGTATATTTAAAAATATATGTTGCAATTTTGAAGTTTGATGAAGATAATATAATAGTCAACTGACTAATTACATCGCTAGTCTAAAATCTACTAAGAAAGAAAAAAATGTAAGAGCAAGTATAATTCTGTATCGGACTCATGCATAAGAATCTAGAATGTTAACCCATAGGTGGTTATGCAAGTAGCCAGTAGGACATGTATCTTACGAATTTATAAAGTTTTATTTTATATCTATTAAACTTTATGTGGCGTGCTTGTTCATACAAAATGTGTTTTAATTAATAGCATTATAGAGTAAAAATTTGATACAAAATATTCTTAGCTTACAAAGAGAAGATGTTATTAAAAATTCACCAGCACCACAGTAATTAAGGACATGTTCTTTGTTGCTTAAAGGCTTAATGTGCATAAACCCTTATCAGACGCTTTCATCGAGTTTTTTCGGAAATCATATTAATTTGATCTCAATTTCGTTCGCGTACTTTTGGTTTAAAAATTTTCAAAGATATTAAAATATATTTGATAACTTTTAATTTCAATAGCGTGATTTTAACATTTACTAATTAAGGATTAATTAAAAAAATTGATTACGATACTCAGAATTGCGCAGATTACGTGGTAGTGGATTTTAATTCTTTTCATTGTTTCGTTTTCAAAGGAATCTTATTATACTCGATTTTTCGGCTGTCTGTTTGTCTGTCAAGCTCCCTTTTCGTTAAAAAATCGGTTGTCTGTAAAGTCGGTTTACTGACGATAGTTGAACGTGACAACGTCATAAGAATTTGGAACGCCTCAGAGCGAGGTAATGCCGCATGAGTCATCATTTTCCGTTCGTGCAGCCGGCTCCATCGAATTATAAGACGTTGTCACGACAAAAACTTTAGATATCACTGCTTCAATTAATTCAGTAATTATACTCGCCGGCTGATGTAGTGTATTAGGGTACTAAATCTGATCACGTATTCTCATGGCGTTTCTATAAGAGGTCGTCGTCTCAGCCGATTGACATTCGCTGCTTGACATAACCGAATCATGTAAGGATCTCTTACCTTAGGCTCTGTAATACTACATAGTAGGATTAAAAATAAATATTATACAATAGGTATATTTTTGTACATTTCTATAGTTCTATTTATCTAGAAATACTAAATCTTATAAACTACGTTTTGTCCTAAGTTCAGTTCCTATTGATGATTATGGCTGGCTGATGGTAACTTACCGCAACTTCGTCTCTCAGTTTGTTCACATCGAGCATCAGCTCCATTATATCCTTGCCTATTTGGCTGGAGAACAAGTCAGTCAGTTTGCCTCGCGTCTCCAAACGTGCGTCGATGTTCGTACGGAGAGTGCCCAACGCTACATTCAGTCCTGCACAACGGACAGACATTTTTTTAATATTTACTTCGACAAATGGCTGAATAATGTTGATAATAAATATAATGTGATTATATACTGTGTTATATTGTCTTATTGAATCACTGTAATTGTTCTACCTGATAGCCGCGTATAATTTTAAGAATCTAAAATTAAAAAAATACTTTTCAAACAAATAAATAGCTTCGTCGATTGAGGTCGGACTGGTCATTCTGGAGATTATTGCATCAAACAAACGTATGAGTAGGTACACGTCTTTAGCTTTATTTTACTACTATCAGCGCCCCGCGGTTTCTTACTCGTACTTCCCATTCTCGTGAGAGTACAGGAATAAATTATAGCGCATATATGCTATTCTGATGTATAAGCTATATTATTATTAGTGTCATTAAAATTTTGCGTGCATTTGTGCATTGCATATATATACAAACTTTCGCATTCATAATATTAGTAGGAAACTAAGAAAGTAGTCTTACAAGAACTCATTTCCCGATGGTAGACAATAAGTTACAGTAGGGATCGGTGTCCATAAACTATGGTATACCATATCGGGAGAATTGACTCTCTTATCGCACGTACTTAGATGAACAAATACGGGTACTTACCAATTGATAACTCAATTTCGTTATGCAGAGAATATTAAAATCTACATACAACCAGGGGAGGGATGCACCCTTTCCGATCCCCTTGAATAGGGCTAGCATCCCTTTGCAGGTATATAATAATGTTCAAGAGGGATATTTTATTACCTTTTGCTTTTGATGAAGTGATATGTATTTGACAAAGCCTTCGATCAACAATACCAGTTGGTATGAGAGAACAAAACATTAATAAGTTAGACTGATGAATCTATTTAATGTAATGTCCAAATAAGAATTGATTCAACTATAAAATTTATTTTATAATTTTGTTTGTTAGTCTGTTTTTTAAAGCTAACCTCTGAAACGGCTAAAAAGATTTTGTGAGATTTCTACGGAAATATGATGTTATAAGGAGTAAAATAAGCTACTCATATTTAGGAAAAAATAATTAGAGCTAAAAATCTCATTCGAAGAGGCTAAATATAAATACAATTAAATGTATTTTTAATTTGACGTTGACGTCATCATCATCATTACCAACCCCTTTCCATCCACTGCTCTTTCAATGAACGCTATGACTTCCTTTTTCCGAAAATTGTATTCCATTCTAACTTACCCAAATACTCCGTTATATCATCCGGCGGTATGGCTATATTATATTCTCCTAACAAGTCGTACAACTCTCGCAGATACTCCAGTCTCTCCTCAAGAAAGCTCACTCTCCCCTCCAGTCCATCGAGGAGGTAGTTGTATGCGACTAACTCCCCAGCACTCTCAGGCTCCTTGGATATATCGTTGTTGAGAGACTCTATACCACTAACAATCTCATCTATACAGTCACGTCCAATACTGAAATAATGTTTTAAGGGTTTAGGGTAAAGTTTTAAATAAGCATTAGACTGAAAAACTGAATTAGTAAACTAAAGTAAAAAGGCATGATGATTTTAGAATAATATTAAATACTTATCTAAAACGTGGTCAGTGGAAAACAGGCTGGGTACATAAAAAGCAATAGACCATGTATATTGTGGTATAACTAAGAAATAAATTTTCAATAATAAGGAAACTAAAATTATTGATATGACATACAAGATGGTATGTCTTCGTTAAAACTAAAAGTGATAGAAGTTAGAGAGCACTGGCAGAAAACAATTCTCTTGCCCCCCGAAATAGTAGTATAAGGGTAAACTAGCCGTCCTGTTCCTTTAAGCTGTTTAGAGGAAGTAAAGAAAATAAACCTAATTTGTTTCTTCCACGAACTACTAAAGCACAACAACAAGATTATTAAAAATCACTTACTTTGGTGTAGTCACATAAATAACATCAAACAATCTCCTCGGCTGCGGCCTGAACAGTTCTTGGAAGGGACTGAGACATAAAAATATAAGTCCAAGCGGTTGGTAACTAACAACCTCTTCGATCGCATCCATTTGCTTCACAAACTTATCACAGAGTTTCCTAAACTGTTCCACATCCCTCTCTTCTTTGATAATCTCTACATCTATTTCGTTAGCCTCTCTAAAATCATCCATGAACGTTTTCATACGAACCATAAACTGCCACACATTGTCAAAAGCATCGTGTATCGCCCTGGGTATGTATGCTATGTTGTCTAACATGTCTTTGTCTTGGTTCATGAGGAAGTAAAGGTTTGGCGACTGCCCAGCGGACCACTCCACTTGTTTGCCCATAATAGTTGGCTGAACAAAAATCTGCAAGCTCTCATCGTTGAGGTAGTTGTGAAAGCATCGCACATATTCGTTCCAATAAGCTGTAATTTTCTCCATGTATGTGGATACGACTTTTTCGCTTGGATTTAATTCGACTTCCCCGGACGGTAGAACGTAAGCATCCACTTGGAAAAGCGCCCACTAAAATACAATTTGTTTTGAATCATTCGTACTTGATGTAAGGGGAGAAGACTTTTACATTCCACTACCTGACCAAGGCAGATAATGTTCTACCATGAACAATTAAGTGAAGTGGAAATGTATGTAATTTAATATCAATTTTTATTTTTGCAGAGTTAGCTAGTTAATAAATAGAAATCTATAAAGATGACACCACATCTTCCTTTTACTTCTTTTTTTTCTTTAACGCCGGGAAAAGCTCTGAGGCACCCCGCGGAGGAGTGGGTCTCCCCAGGCGGGTACGTGGGACTCGCTGCACCCGAAAAGCTCGTAAGTGGACGCAGCTCTACCCACTAAAACCCGCCGAGTGCCACCAATGCCGCCTTTAGTGAGGTGCCCCGGATCTAATAAGCAAACACCTCGACGGCTAGTCAGTCCCCCAAGGGACCAACCCCTCCACAGAGGGGTTGTCCCACACAACAGGACAACCGACAGTACAATGAGGTGAGGTTCCTGTCCTCGCCCCTTGCCCCCTGCTTTTTTGTCCCCTCTTTTTATAAGAGGTATAAAGAGCCCCCTCGGCTAAATTAGCTTCGCCCAAGGTGCTGGGCTCACCCTAGGCTACTGAGCCCCACCGCCACGTCAAGACCTGAACCATTAAATAGTAAATACTACCTGTACACAGAGGATAATATTGTTGTGTCTTTGACATGAACTAAAATTGTGTTCAAACAACTTGACTCGGAATGAAACCTTGGGCGAAGCCAATTGAGCCGAGGGGGCTCTTTGTACCTCTCTTATAAGAAGAGGGGACAAAAGAGCAGGGGGCAAGGGGTGAGGATGGGAACCTCAAACCATTGTACTGTCCCGACGTAGGGAGGGGTTGTTCTGTGGTGCTGGACAACCCCTCTGTGGAGGTGGCGTCGGTCCCTTGCGGGGCTGACTAGCCGTCGAGATGCCCTGTTAGTTTAACAGATCCGGGGCACCTCACCAAGGCGGCACTGGTGGCACTCGCCGGGTTTTAGTGGGTAGAGCTGCGTCCATTTACCATCTTTCGGGCGCAGCGAGTCCCACATACCCACCTGGGGAGACCCACTTCCCAGGCGGGATGCCTCAGAGCATTTCCCGGCGTAAAAAATAAAAGTATTTACTATTTTGCGTTTTTTAATGCACTGTATTTCACATTTTTCCATATACCAAAGCAAGAGAGACTTCATAATCAGAATCGTTTTTTTCAGCGTACCTTTTACTCGTAGAACTTTATGTGACTTATCAGTACGATTATAAAGGTGTGAGATAAAATATATTCTAAGAGATGAGTGACCATGGTAGATAGAGGTAATAGGTTTTGATTTCAATGGGGTTTGGGTTCAAATCGGACCGAGACAATACAAAAAATTGGGTTATTCTAAACTTATCCACGTTTCAAACGTTGTTTTTTATGTGCTTACCTGTAGGGCTAGCATGCGCGCACGATAAAATTTTGTCTACGCCTTTTCTCGTATTACTTATATGAAATACGGGGCTATTATTAGTCTTTTAAAAATAAAATTATCATATGGGAGATATGTTTTAATTCCCTCCTCGCCTGAATTCGGGGAGACTGATTTTGAGAAAACTATAACGGGCCTGAAACCCTACTCGTCTAATTTTGGAGAGGAGAATTAAGCGCGTCTACTAACTTTTCTCAAAGTCGTGCAAGAGTATGTCTATCTTGGACATATTGTGCAGTTGGGTCGACATAATATTGAGAGGGAAGCCGATAGGAGGATTCAATTGGGATGGGCAGCATTCAGGAAGCTTAGCCATATTCTCACGTCGTCTATACCGCAGAGTTAGAAGACGAAAGTCTTCAACCAATGCGTTCTCCCGTGCTGACCTACGGGGCCGAAACGTGGCCTCTAAATTTACGACTGGTCCGTAAGTTTGCCGTAGCTCAACGTCCTATGGAACGTGCAATGCTGGGTATTTCTTTGACAGATAACTATGCCGGAGAACTAAGGTTACCGATATCACTCAAAAATAAGCTCGTTGAAGTGGCAGTGGGCTGGTCACACGCTCAGGAGAACGGATGGCCGATGGGGTAATAAGGTTCTAGAGCGGAGGCCACGTCTAGGTAGACGAAGTGTTCGTCGGCTATTAAGCAGATGGGAAGACGATATCTGTGCAGTGGCCGGTCCGTGTTGGATGTGAATGGCAAGGGATCGGCCGTCTTTGCGTTTATTAATTAAGGCCTATGTTCAGCAGTGGACAGATAGAGGCTGAGGATAATGATGATGCTGCTACCCTTCTCACTCGAGACTCATTTCGAGAAGACTCCACAATGGCTGTATATGAATCGTACTAAGGTGTTGCTATACGCACCTTACAATTATCCGTCTCCCTGGGCACCACCTCCAATACCTCGTCCACTTCAGTACCATTGAGGAGGTCCACGTCTGGAGTGAACTTCTCGTGGACACGCAACATGTTCGACATTATCATGTTGGACCGTCTGGTGAGACGGTACAGCATGTAGTTCGTCATGTAGTCCGCAAGCTTTATGAGGCTATGATAGAATATATAGGTATTTTTATAAAACATATAATAGTAATAATATCTGGACACTTTTACACCACGTCAATCTGGCACCGGGGTAAGTTCACGAAGAACTTGTATTACGGGTACCAGACAACGGAAATATATTTAATACTGTTATACTACACATATACTTAAGATTTTTATTATATATATAATACACATACACATCTATGACCCAAGAATACAGAAATCTTTTTGTTCCCTGGCGGGATTCGAACCTACAACCTCCGGCTTGAGCGCCAACGCGCTAACCATTGAGCCACGGAGGTCGTCAAATAAAAATAGAAACTATAGTAACATATTCTATGTTGTTTTGTACAAAAATGTATGTAAGTATAAGAGAAATAACAGGCAATGTGCGTAAAATTGTGAAGAGAACGATGTAGAGAACCGGTGGGAGGGAAGCGCTGTGCCGCGCTCCCGGCTGCATGGGTACCACCATCTTGCTTGTTTCTCCCGTGAAACAGCTTTGCTGTGTTTCGGAGAGGAGGGCAAGACAGGCAGTGTAATTACTGGCACCGAGACTTAACATCTTATGTCTCAGGATAAGCAACACATAAATGAGTTGCCTTTTTTTTCTTTAACGCCGGGAAATGCTCTGAGACATCCCGCGGAGGAGTGGGTCTCCCCACACGGGTATGTGGGACTCGGTGCGCCCGACAGCTGGTAAGTGGACACAGCTCTACCCACAAAAAATCCGGCGAGTGCCACCAATGCCGCCTTTGGTGAGGTACCCCGGATCTAGTAAACAAACAGGGCACCTCGACGGCTAGTCAGTCCCGCAAGGGACCGACGCCACCTTCACAGAGGGGTTGTCCCGCACTACAGAACAACCCCTCCCAACGTCGGGATAGTACAATGGGGTGAGGTTCCCATCCTCACCCCTTGCCCCCAGCTCTTTTGTCCCCTCTTCTTATAAGAGGGGTACAAAGAGCCCCCTCCCCAGGCGGGATGCCTCCGAGCATTTCCCGGCGTAAAAGGTAAAAAAAAGGTATACTAGTTTATGTTCATGGGCGACGTCGACCACTTAACATCAGGTGGTACGTTTGCCAGTTTGCCTATCCAACTAACATAAAAAAAAGATAGAACTTCTATACCTAATATAGATATATATAAATTGACTTGTCTTGAGAATTAATACCAATTATCGCGATGATGATTTCTTAATATAAATAGAGAATATTATGTTTAACTCCATTTATATATGTACCATTTTGGTGTTCATTGAAGGGGGCATATTTTCAGCAGTGTACGGAAAATGTTGACGATGTAAATGACAACTCAATATTTTCTCGCGTGAGTGATGCGCTGTGTCGCGCTCCCGGCTGCATGAATACCAAAATTTTTCTGGTTTCTCCCGACAAACAGCTTTGCTGTATTTCAGAGAGAAGGGCAAGACAGGCAGTGTAATTACTGGCACCGAGACTTAACATCTTATGTCTCAGGATAAGCATCAAGTGAATGAGTTACCTGGGCTCGTTCCAGATAAACTAATTTATGTTCATGGGTGACGTCGACCACTTACCATCAGGTGGCACGTCTGTCCATTTAACTAACATAAAAAAATTCAAAGGCCGTATACATACCAGGCAAGTCTTTCGCAATATTTCCGTTTACTCGCCTTCTCCGTATACGACATCCCACCGGTTGGCTTTCCTCGTATTATCTGTAACGGCGGTATATTCCTATCGTCGTATGTAAAGCCCTGTTTATACAACGCGTCGTGGCAGGCAGCTGTGATCACCTCTAATACTATGGATCTGAACTCCGTTAGTTTGTCTCGAACGTACTCTATCCGTTTCATCTAAAAATGTATCAAATGCTTTAATCATCTTAAGTTATTATGGAAAAACTACACTAGTCATTTTATGTAGATATCAGATTTCAATCAATTACTCCAAAAGGATTGATCGGATTTCAACTTGACGGAATAGTGATCTTGTGCAATGACAATGGGATTATTAAGAGGTTTTGTCCAGCAATTCTTATTGTTGATTATCACTATAATTATTGTAATGTTCAAAAATTTAAAGTATATTTATATTGCTTAAATGGGACTGGGCCGGACACATCTGCCGGATGCCCAACGAGCTATGGGCCAAGAAAAGAACAGACTGGATCCCTTTAAACAGGGTTCGGAGACGCGGCAGACCTCGACGCTTTTAGAAAGGACTGGCTTTATCCAGCTCACGATAGAGACACGTGGAAAAGAGAGAGGGAGTCCTTTGCCCAGCAGTAGGACTGTATAGGCTTGTATATATATATGTGCACCAAATGGCGGACCGTTAACCGGACCGCTGACCGGTATTATCACCATAAGTAGTTAAACAACACAATATATAAGATATAATAAATTAGCTTGTATTATTGAGTGTGCAATTTAATTTATAGGGTGGGCAGCTTTCGGAACATTAGAGGACATTCTCCGATCCAGAAAACACGTCTCTTCAGCCAATGAGTCCACATTATGTCCCGTACATTACACTTAGTGTGTCGAGATATAAACACTCATACAAAAGACTGTACAAAATAAAGTCGCACAAGACCATGGAGCGAGCCATATTCGGAATCAAATTACAAGATCTAGTCTAGACGTGGTGATGGCAGGTGGTCCACAAGTAGCATTTAATCTCTCGATTAGACGACCCCTAGGTTCGACTTCTACATGACTGCGCCGGTCATATCATTCTAAAAACCGGAACTCAAATAAAACTATTTGGTGATCTTATTCCCTCCCATATTGGATGAAATTTACTTACATTAGTTTTGAGTAAGAATTGTGGCTTGATTGCCTACTGCAACCATTATGTATGGTTGAGTAACCTAAATTGCCTTTTCACCTTTCTCAACCTGTATCCAACAGTCATATAGGCCTATATTACAGTCACTAAACGGTTTCCTGATGACAAAGCGATTTACCTAATCAGTATAGAAAATAAATATTCAATAATAAAAATACCTGCAGTTCTATGAAGTAGAAAAACGCCGTGTCCATATCTATAGACACATCCGCGAAGCTCTTCATATACATGTCGCAGCACATCGCCTGTATGTTTAGTAGGGCCTTCCCAAGCGTAGGAGTCAGTATAAAGAGTGTCTTCGCTATCCTCGTGCGAGTCTTGTTATACTTACGAAACAATATCGACTTGCGCCAAACGTAGAACGCCTTCCAGAAACGGTATACGCGGAAGAATTTGATCTAAAACGTTTTTACAATTGGTATTGGTTTTTTTATTTGTTTGTAAGTTCCAGTATGTGCTTATCACATATCAGTGTTTATACACAAAAGATTCTAGGTAGGAATAAAACAGGTTAATTGAAATCATCCCCACCATGGTTCAGGCCTTGACGTGGCGGTGGGGCTCAGTAGCCTAGGGTGAGCCCAGCATCTTGGGCGAGGCTAATTGAGCCGAGGGGGCTCTTTGTACCCCTCTTGTAAGAAGAGGGGACATAAGAACAGGGGGCAAGGGGCGAGGACGGGAACCTCACCCCATTGTACTGTCCCAACCTTGGGAGGGGTTGTTCTGTGGTGCGGGACAACCCCACTGTGGAGGTGGCGTCGGTCCCTTGGGGGACTGACTAGCCGTCGAGGTGCCCTGTTTGTTTATTAGATCCGGGGTACCTCTTTAAAGGCGGCATTGGTGGCACTCGCCGGGTTTTAGTGGGTAGAGCTGCATCCACTTACCACCTTTCGGGCGCAGCGAGTCCCACATACCCGCATGGGGAGACACACTCCCCCGTGGGATGCCTCAGAGCATTTCCCGGCGTTAAAGAAAAAAAAGAGGTTAATTGAAATCATCAACATCACAAAGTACTGATCTCCAGATAGGAGAGGAGGGTTGGGCTATAGTTTAAACTAAACACATGCTCGAAAAGCAAGCGATGTCATGGTCAAGAGCAAGCGGAAACTAGGATAAACCATCGAGCATATAACCGGAGTAATAATAATATATCTATGGACGCTTTTTTTGGATTTTTTATGGAAATTTGTACTGCAACCCTGCGACGGTCCTTCTCTCTTATTGGCCGATGGGACGTAGATACATTAGGTTGGTTGAATTGTTATTACGTTAGTGACAAATAACTGACCGGTTTCGGAGTTTTATGGGTCAAATTACTACTCTATCCGGTTATATGCTCGATGGGATAAACCCATTTTAGATGAATTGACTGAATGCCTTGAAGCTAGACCCTGGCTTTCAAGACCTAGTAGACTTGAAAAGTTGGTAAGTGAATTAAAGAAACTAACAGATTCACAATGAGAAACGTTCCATATACTAGCTGGTGCCCGCAGCTTCGCTCTCGGTAACTAAGATTTACAGCAATACATCGATGAAAAATATTTTCTAGCCTTTGTCACTCAGTCTTTACATAGCATTTTAACGGGGACAGAATCTATAAAATCGATTGCGTAGTTTTTGAATTCGTAACCAACAAACCAGCAAACTTTTCTATACTTTCTATGATAAATATAATACTTAGAAACCTGTCCTAGTTAATAACGAAGCTGATAGTGAAGACTCTAAATCCGTTGAGTAGTTTATAAAATATCGATGCACAAACGGACCAACACAAAAAAGACTGCTTTACAGAGCGATGACGACATAACAAAATTTATAAAAAAACTAATTCCAAAAAATATGCAGTCGAACATAGAACCTCCTCTTTTTTTAAGTTGGTTAATAATCTTTATAAAATGGAACACCCTTAAATCACCCACCTGCTCCGCCGACCGCCGCTAATTGGCGAATATTTTTTTATAAACACTAAGTGTATTTTTCTTATCACGGGGTGCACACTATTCACATACATAAGTTAATTAATATTAATCACCAAGTAAGTAGTCACATTTAAAAAATTATATTTAAAAACTATATTCTTCGTTTAAATTCTAGCTTATTGAAAATTTTACGTTATTTTAAATTGACTTTACTAAAGATGCTGGTTTTGTGAGATTATAAAATTATGGCAAAAAGAGAATAATATATTGTAATAAAATAAAAAAGAGTTATTATGTTCCACAATCTGTGGTCTGTCCTCTTAGACTCAGCTATTCTTGTATTCCTGGCTAAAATGAGTGATTTTTCACACTTGGTGAATTTGGAGAACTCTCCTGATCTCATTTTCTTTATTTGTCCAAGGAGACGGTACTCTCTTTCCGATTATCTCTGATATCTTCCGCTCCGTTGACCTTAAATCTGTTCTGTCATTCATGTTCTGTATGTACATATATACATAATATATTTATCACAATAAATAACATTAGGCTGTAAAATTGTTTGTCTTGTGGAGCAACATATTTTTAAACAGTTCTGAATAATAATAAAATTATTATTTGTAAATTCTATCAGTTGCTTAGCACCACAAGTCTAATAGGCAACATCTAGGTGAATGACCTAATAAACGAAACTATTCACTGCGGCTATATCTACCGTTCAATGTAATTTGATGAAAGTTGGTTAAAATTCTATCGCGATACACAATATATAGTTCAATTTGATGTTGTTATGTCGTCACGACTCTGTATACTATGTAAAAAAGATAAAGATACACTTGAAACACATAACCCCCTAGAATGCGTCCATTTTAGATGACTATTTTTTTTTTTTAACGATGGGAAATGCTCTGAGGCATCCCGCAGGGGAGTGGGTCTCTCCAGGCGGGTATGTGGGACTCGCTGCGCCCGAAAGGTGGTAAGTGGACGCAGCTTTACCCACTAAAACCCGGCGAGTGCCACCAATGCCGCCTTTGGTGAGATGTCCAGGATCTGTTGAGCGAACAGAGCACCT
Source organism: Helleia helle (assembly GCA_963853865.1). Lineage (NCBI taxonomy): Eukaryota > Metazoa > Arthropoda > Insecta > Lepidoptera > Lycaenidae > Helleia > Helleia helle. The sequence goes on from OY971420.1 coordinate 19,323,261, forward strand.
CGACGGCTAGACAGTCTCTCAAGGGATCGACGCCACCTCCACTGAGGGATTGTCCCGTACCACAGAACAACTCCTCTCAACGTCGGAACAGTACAATGGGGTCGCCCTGCTCTTTTGTCCCCTCTACTTATAATAGGGATGTAAAGATCAGCTCCCTTGGCTCAATTTGCTTCACCCAAGGTGCTGGCTCACCTTAGGCTACTAAGCCCCAACTCCACGACAAGGTTTGAACCATGGTGGCGTTTTGGATAACTACTTGGTGATATGATGATGATACTTACATCGGTCAGTTTCACGAATATAATATACTCCTGCTCCCAAGCTGGCAATTTGGTGAACACCATCTCATTGGTATAGTGTGTCACGCCGCACGGACTTATGGTCAAATAGTTTTTCTTATCGATCTCTTCGTATGGGACAACTCTGCAAAATCATTGTGTATAAGGCTCTGTTGAAAGCTTAACGCTAAAATGAATTTGTGAGTCCTCACGTGGTGAAAATGATATCATCAGAAAGCTTTCTAGGGAATAAAACAACTTTAGTCTAAAGTTTATAAACCGCCATAAAATCTATTATATAAGTATATGACGACCTCTGTGGCTCAATGGTTAACGCGTTTGCACTCAAGCCGGAGGTTGCGGGTTCGAGCCCCGACAGGGAACAAAAGGTTGTGTTCCTGTGTCATGGATGTGTATTATATCGACTGGCCTGTTTGTTTAGTGGTTAGTGACCCTAACTGCTAAACCAGAAGGTCGTGGGTTCGATCCCCACCCAGTACAAATGTTTGTGTGATGAACATGATTCTTTGTTCTGTGACTGGGTGTAATTTATCTATAGTATTTGTGTATTTAGAAATATATAAGTATATATATATATATATATATATATATATATATATATATATATATATATATGTATATATATATCAGTTGTCTGTTTACCATAAGAACAGGCTCTGCCTAGGTTGGGATCAGATGCCCAACATATTATTTATATCATTTATTATTATTATTATATTAAAAATCTTAAATATATGTATAGTATAAAAGTATTAAATATATTTCCGTTGTCTGTTTTTCAAGTTTTTCAAGAACTTACCACGGGACTTATCGTGGTGTAAAAAAGCGTAAAAAAAGTATTGAGATTCCATGTTTTAAGTACAATGAAACATTATATAGATATTATAAGCATTCCTTTTTTTTAACGCCGGGAAATGCTCTGAGGCATGTATGTGGGACTCGCTGGAACCGACAGCTGGTAAGTGGACGCAGCTCTACCCACTAAAACCCGGCGAGTGCCACCAATGCCGCCTTTGGTGAGGTGCCTCCGATTTAGTAAACAAACAGGGCACTTCGACGGCTAGTAAGTCCCGCAATGGATCGACGCCACCTCCACAGAGGAGTTGTCCCGCACCACAGAACAACCCCTCCCAACGTCAAGACAGTATGGGGTGAGTCCCCTTGCCCACTGCTCTTCTGTCCCCTCTTCTTATAAGAGGGGTACAAAGAGCCCCCTCGGCCCAATTCGCTTCTCCCAAGGTGCAGCGGCTCACCCTAGGTTACTGAGCCCCACCGCCACGACAAGGCCTGAACCATGGTGGGGTCCTTTATTATGTCCTATAGATTACAAGAGTTATTAAGTTTTAGCTTCTTTTTGTTTGTTTTCAATCTTAACGGTGTTTACGTTTTCACTTAAAAATTATTAATTGCATGTGCTAAGAAATATTTTGCTTTATTATGCTATCGATTGTGTGTTTTGGTTTATTGGTCCGTCAATCCTTTGTTTGAATTTGTATAGTCATACCTATTATATATTTTGTATAGAAGTAATTACTGGCACCGAGACATACTTTCTTACGTCTTAAGGTAGGATACGCATGAAATTCTTGCCAGGGATAGTCTCCAGTGAACTAGCTTTGTTCACGAGCGACGCTGACCACTCACCACATCCCACTTTGCCCACCCGACTAACTTAAAAAGGTCTTACTTGAGATAATATGGTGTGAAGTAAACATTCTCAGGTGGCACCGCATATACCATATACAGGAAGCCACAAGACGGGTTGTTGCGTACATAGTCTATCACCTCCTTCTGGGAGGCCACTTGAGGCTTGAACTTGAGAGGATCAGAGGTTTCTACTACCTTTTCCTGGATGCTGGACTCCTTGATCTTCAACTTCTTTTTCTTATCTTTACCTATAGCCAAATACCATGTCAATATTAGTATTACCAACAAGTCAGATTTTTTAGACCAGATCGCCCGCGTTTGTTAAGTTATACACACTACATAAAGACTCATACATGTAACAAGGATAAGGTAGGGCAACGCACAAGAAATCCTGGTTTATAGGTTTATAGTTAAATAAATAAACGTAAATAATATATTGATATTATTTACGTTTATTTATATTTTAGGTATTTTTATTTTAGGTAGACGCAGTGTTGTTCGGCCAGTAACCAGGTGGGAAGACGATCTCCGTGCGGTAGCCGGTCCGTGTTAGATGCGAGTGGCAAGGGATCGGCCGTATTGGTGAACCATTGAGGGAGGCCTATGTTCAGCAGTGGAAGAATGGAGGCCGATGAAGATGTTGATTGTTTGGACATACATCTTCAACCCACCCAAATTTCATCACCAGAATCAATTTTTAACCGACGAAAAAAAACAGAAGAGGTTTTCAAGTCGACGCATATATTTTTTATGTATGACCACGAAAAACTTTTTCCACAGTAGTCCTTTTCTGATAATTCTTTTTTTTTGCTGGAAATGAGATATTGCAACGCTGGTTCCATAATGAAGATACAAGAATCTGATGATGGCATACCAGAGAAATCGAGGGGAACTTTCGAAAAACTTTCGAAAGTCATAGAGGCGACTAGTGCGTTTGTTAATTTTTATTATTAATTATTTTAGAGCACTACAATTGAATGAAGGTCGGGCTTCGATCAGATGATGAAACCCAAAGACAGTCGAGGGAAGTTCTCAACAATTTACAGCAGTTACCTTGTGTTTGGACTTGAATAATTTGTATTGATGAAAACCTTACATCTAGGTGGGTTGTGACCACAGATATTTGAAATAATGTTCTTAATATTTCTATGGTTGTGACTCTCATAATTAGGGGTCATTTTTAAATAACGCAGATTAATATTTTGGCATGATCCAGGTTTACATCGGGTAAGGCTCCTGGACTTATGCACTACCCCACTAAAGCACCTGTAAGCTTTTTGAGTGACCCGGATCTGCAGGCAACAGGATCACCTGAGCGACAGGCTGGCCCCGGCGAAGACCAGACTACTCCTCGTAAGGAGGAACTGCCCGGCCGCCACTAGTCATTACTCATTAGGGGTCTGCTGATGATGAAGACAAAGTACACTTGGTTTACAGTAGCTACCTTGTGTTTGGACTTAATTCATTTATATTGAAGAGAACTTTGAATTATAGGTCTGATGATGGAGACCATAGACAGTCGAGGGATTTACAGCAGTTACCTTTTGTTGGGCTTACTTCATACGCCATATTATGGCAAAATATTCAGTTCGTAGAAAAATGAGAAATAAAAAATAAACCTTTTTATAATTAAAACGTTTTGCACTAAAATTAAACCAACCTCAAAAAGCCCCAAATAGACACTCAAAAGCGAAAAATAAATTCATTTAATAATATTATAAGCGCTACCCACTAATCTATTTGAAGTTGGTGCCAGCCAAGAATGGTCTGACAATTAGAGTACGCCACGAACAAGTTTCGGCGGAAATAAAAAACTAAACTGAATGTCGGTTTATTCAAAAGTTAACGACTATATTGTGGAATCTGCAGGTTTTAATTTTATGAACCAAGTAACTAGATAGCGTGAAAACAAACTCTGTGTAGCTTATGTCTATGAAATTATGTGAAGTTGTTCTCTGTGGCGCCATCTAGCATCGAATAGCGAGGTCAAAATGTATGGCATTTCTAAAAATCTAATGAATGAAGTAGGGTTGTAGAAGCAAATATGGTTTAACCCTGCTCCGAAATTTCCTGTCTTTCCCCGAACTGGGACGAAAAAGATAAAAGAAAGCTCTTAAAGAGCAATACCTCTCTCTGGACGTCGATTTTCACTTTAACCTACTATCACGTGATTTAGCTCGTTTGACCCATAATATAGAATATTAATAGTTTTAATCACCATAAGGCGTCGCCGCATCGCGAAAAGCAAGTCTTTGCATAATTGGTAAACCAATAAGATGAATCTCGTACGAGAGTTAACAAAGACAAAGCAATCTGAAGTTATAATATTATATCTAATATTCGAATACTAAAAAATCTATTTTGAAATGAAAAACTGTTATATTCAATGGAAAATATTATCTCACCGTCTTCTAACTTAATAGGTTCTAGTTGAAGCCTAGCAGGCTTGCGTTCTCTTCTATATCTTTCTTCTTGTGCTTCTGAAAAACCGCTCTGTGAAAAATGATACAGCTTATAATATATAATGGGAGTATTTGTATATAATAATAATATACTATTTGTTTGATGGGGCAATAAGGTTCTAGAGTGGAGGCCACGGTTAGGTAGGCGAAGTGTTGGTCCCCACCATGAATCCGGGCTTTGCCGCGGCGGTGGGGCTTAAGCTCGGGGTGCAAACCCCGTGTGAACCAATCGGATTCGAATCGGGCGGCAGTTGGCTCTCACCACTGCCGGCCAAGCCGCTCCCCGGTCCATAGGGCCGAGGGTGGTGGTCGCCATCTCATGTCGAGATGGGGACCGCGAGGAAGAAAACCTCTTTAAAAAATTACCCCAATCCAAAAATAAGCTCAGGTGCGCGGCGAGGGGATGAATGGCTGGAGGGTCTCCAGTCCCTAGTGCACCATGTTTCAGTGTTGGCCACGGGTTTCGCTCGACCCTAACGAGCAAATTTCAAACATGGATCAAAACAGTTCGGAAAATAGTCCCCGGGCGGGTCCCCGAAAGGGGGAATCCCGCACCAAGCCGGAATCGGCGGAGGTATGCCCCACGTACTACGGGGGGGGGGGACACAGACTGTTTCAGGGACGAGCACTCTGCTCGTCCTAGCACCGACGACACACGCGATATAACGGACATCGATAGGCTTTACGATTGTAGGAGTGGGGGGGAAGATCTAAGGAGTGAGGGAGAGGAGAATAGGTTAGGTAGGAGGGCGGTTGTCCGGGTTGAGGACATATCGGCGACGGCGAGGCGTGTGACACGACAATCGGTCGCTCGTGCAGGGGGCACCCTGGAGGCGGAAGCGCCTCTTCTCCGAGGCTTCAGGGGGCTCAGGCTCCGACACCGAGACGGGGGGGAATGTGGCGAGGAGGACGAACCCGCCGAAACGTGGTAAGGCGATCTCGCTTTCAAATGCGCGAGCTGCGCTTAGGGAGAGGAAGGAGAAGAAACGGGAGGATGATTTCGAAGTTGCTCTGGATAAACGAGTCTTCAGGAAACAGAAGGAGGTTGTGGGGGAAGTGCAGCTGACCCCTCTAGAGATCGAGGTGGAGAAGCTTGGGGCCGAAGAGTTGAGGGTGGCGGCTGAAACAAATCTCGAGGTGATTCTGGGACTAACCGGGAAGTCCGTCAACCTCAGGGGTGGGTACGCGGCCAAAATCCGGAAGGCCGCCGGAGCCATCAGGGAGGTTCTGGAATCCCTGGCGGTCCGCACGGAGTCCGAGGAGGCGCGAAAGCTGCGGACCGATAATAAAAGGCTCCAGAGGGAGCTAGATCTAGTGCGGGAAGAGGTCCGCGCATATAGGAGCGAGTTTGAAGAAAGTCGCAAAAAGGCGGCCCAAACTAAGGAAGAAGCGATGTCTGCCACCCAAATTGCACAATTGGTTGGTAACATGCTGGACGGCCGTTTGGCGACGCTGCAGCTTCCGCCGGCTCCTCCCTGCCGTCCTCCACTGGCAGGGAGCAAGAAGGAGTTAGCCAAGGCCACAAAGGCCACCAGTTCGGTGCCAAGAGAGCAGGCGGCGACGGCACGGGAAAGGGTAAGGGTAAGGGGAAAGGGAAAACCCAAGAAGTGGCATGGACTGCGTTCGGTCCCTCCACCTCAAAGGAGGCTGCCCCCAAAAGGAGGGTAAAAGAGGGGGCCAATGCCTCACAGAATCCGGCGGAAACATGGACGGAGGTAGTCCGCCGGAAATCCAGTAGACCGGAGGGCTTTGCGCCGCCGGCTAAGGTGGCTAAAAAGCCTAAGTTGTCGCCCCCCCGCTTCACGGCCGTAATACTAAAGTTACGGCCGAAGGCAGTGGCCAAACGGGCGACGTATGGCTCGGCCCTGTTGAAGGCCGAGCATAGCATCGACTTGGCGGAGCTGGGCATCGGCCCTCTCCGGATTCGCCAATCGGCAACCGGGGCGCGCCTGATCGAGGTGTCCGGGTCCACAAGCGGCGAGAAAGCGGACGCACTCGCCGCTCGTTTAAAGGATGTTTTAGCGGAGGAGGCGGAGGTACTCAGGCTCGAGAAAAAGGCTGAGATGAGAGTATTGGGTCTGAGCGACGCAGTTACCGAGGAGCGTCTCATCGCCGCGGTGGCTAAGGAGGGGGGATGTAATCCGGGCCAGGTCCTCGTGCGAAACATCCGCACGGGGCAAATGGGCGCAGGTACAGCCCATATAGAGCTCCCAATTGTAGCGGCGAAAAAGCTGCTGGAACAAGGGAGTGTCACGGTGGGTTGGTGCCGCGCACGCCTTCGACTGCTGCAGGCACGCCCCAGGCATTGTTTCCGATGCCTGGGACTGGGGCACGTTGCCGGAGCATGCCAGTGTGGAGTAGACCGCAGTGGCCTGTGCTATCGCTGCGGTCAGGTTGGCCATAAGGCTGCCGGGTGCTCGGCCGCCGCACACTGTGCGGTGTGCGCCGATGCAGGAAGGCCGGCAGGCCACGTGATGGGGGGTATGGCGTGTAAGCCCCCATCAACCCGCGGGAAACTCCCCTCCCAACAAGCTAAGGGGGGGGGGGGGGAACCAAGTGGAGTCGGTAGACGCTGAGATGGCCGAATAATGTCTAGGCATCTCAGCGTCCTCCAGGCGAACGTCAACCACTGCGCCGGGGCTCAGGACCTTTTCCTGCAGTCCATGGCGGAGTGGTGCGTTGACGTCGCGATCGTCGCCGAGCCATATGCTGTGCCTTCCAGCTCACACTGGGCGGGGGACACCGATGACTCGGTAGCGATCGTGGTGAGGCCTGTGAGGTACGTGGCGGCAGTTCGGGGAGAGGTTGCCTTCGTCGGGGTATACTTCTCTCCGAACCGCGATTTGGCGGCCCTGGAACGGTTTTTCGACGTTCTGGGGCCGCTGGTGGGGCAGCTAGCTCCCCTACAGGTGTTCGTGGCCGGGGACCTCAATGCCAAGTCCACGGCTTGGGGCAATCGGGTCACGAACACGAAAGGGAGGGAGGTGGAGGAGTGGGCGCTAGCTGCCGGACTGTCCCTGCTCAACAGAGGGGCAGTCCAGACGTGCGTGCGTTGGTCGGGAGGTTCCGTGGTGGACGTCACTTTCGCCACGCCGGCCATCGCACGCAGAGTGGAGGGGTGGAGGGTGGAGACGGGAGTGGAGACTCTCTCGGACCACCGTTACATAAGGTTCGAGGTGTCTTCGACTCCCGTCCGTCCAGCGTCGTCATCGTCGACATCTAGAGGGCGAAGCCAGTTTCCGCGTTGGGCGCTCACGAAGCTCGACCGGGAACTGGCAGAGGAGGCGGCTATAGTCTGCCGGTGGAGCCTCCCGCCGCCTTCGGAGCTTGGGGTGGACGAAGCGGCTGACCGACTCTGCGACGCGTTCACCGCGGTCAGCAGAGCGGCCATACCGCGCACGAAACGTCCGCCCCCGCGGCGGGCGCTCTACTGGTGGTCGGCTGAACTAGCCGACCTTCGGGCCGCCTGCCAACGGGCAAGGAGGCAGTATACCCGGAGCAGGCGGCGGCGCCCCCAGGATGTCGACAGGGACGACGGCCTGTACAGGGTCTATATTGACAAAGTCAAGACCCTAAAACAGGCCATCTGCCGAGCCAAGGAGGAGGCCTGGCTGGAGCTCGTTGAGGGTCTCGAGAGGGACCCCTGGGGCCGACCGTATAAATGGGCGCGGAACAAGCTCCGCGCCCAGTCGGCCCCTATCACCGAGACGCTCCAGCCGGACCAACTGAGGAGGATTGTCGGGGAACTCTTCCCCGACACACCTGGGGGCTTCACGCCCCCCAGGATGGCTCGGCAGACGCCGGACGAGGAGGGTGTTCCGCCACCCGTCACGGAGGCTGAAATGGAGGCGGTTCTGGCCCGCCTCCAGAGTAAGAAGAGGGCGCCGGGTCCAGACGGGGTGCACGGGAAGGGAATTCTGGCCCTTTCCCTCGAGCACCTCGGCGACAGCCTTCGGGAGCTGTTCGATCGCTGCCTGCGGTCCGGACAGTTCCCGAGGGCATGGAAGGAGGGTCGGCTCTGCCTGCTTCCGAAGGCAGGGCGACCCCCGGACTCGGCCGCGTCGGTGCGACCGGTGGTGCTGCTGAACGAGGCTGGGAAGGCTCTGGAGAGAATCGTGGCTTCCCGGCTCGTTCGGCACCTGGAGGATGGCCCGGGACCGGGACTCTCAGAGTCCCAATTTGGGTTCCGGGCGCGCCGGTCGACCATCGACGCCCTCAAACGCCTGAGGGCGGTGACAGGTGAGGCGGAACGCAGAGGGGAGGTGGTGGTCGCGGTGTCCCTGGACATCGCGAACACCTTCAACAGCCTCCCGCACAGTGTGATACGGGAGGCACTGAACTACTTTGGTGTGCCTCCCTATCTCAGGAGGCTGTTGGAGGCGTACCTCTCCGACAGGAGGGTAGCCTGCGAGAACCGGTGTGGGTCGGTGGAGTGGTGGCGAGTCGGCTGCGGTGTCCCGCAGGGTTCGGTACTTGGTCCGATCCTGTGGGACATCGGGTACGACTGGGTCCTGGGAGGTCGTCTCCTCCCCGGTATGGGTGTCATCTGTTACGGTGATGACACCTTCGTCTACGCCCGGGGACGAGACTATAAGGAGGCGGCGCGGCTGGCCGAGGTCGGGCTCGACCTCGTGATCGGCCGCATTGAGAGGCTAGGGCTTCGGGTCAGAGTCGACAAGACCGAAGCCCTCCTCTTCCGCGGGACCGGGCGGAAAGGACCCCCACCGCGGGCTGCCCTCCAGATCGGAGGGGTGAGGGTCAGGATGAGCACTCACATCAAATATCTGGGGCTCATCCTCGACGGTGGATGGACCTTCAGCCCACATTTCGAACAATTGGGTTCCGAAGGTCGTGAAGGCGGCGAGTGCGCTGGGCAGACTCCTCCCGAACCTCGGAGGACCCAGCGCCGCCTGCAGCTATACACCGGTGTCTGCCGGAGTATGGCGACGTACGGTGCTCCGATTTGGACGGATCGCCTTACCGCGCGGAGTAGGGCCCAGCTGCGCTCGGCGCAGCGGGTGATCGTGGTAAGAGTGGTCCGGGGGTATCGTACGATATCATGGGCTGCAGCTACTGCCTTAGCCGGTGACCCCCGTGGGAACTCGTGGCGGAAGTTCTCGCCGAGGTATACTCCTATGTCTCGGATAGGAGGTCCCTCGGAGAGGACGTGACGCCGGACGGGATCCTACGGGTTCGCCGACTAGGGCAGGAGGCACTAATGCGAAGGTGGGGGGAGGACTTGGCGCGGCAGCCATATTGCAAAGGCTTAACGGTTGCCCTGCGCCCGGTCCTTGAGCGGTGGATGCGTCGTAAACGCAAACCCCTCACCTTCCGTCTAACACAGGTGCTCACCGGGCATGGGTGCTTCGGTGAGTATCTGTGCAGGACGGCCCAAAGGGAGCCGGTAACTGTGTGTCACGGTTGTGGCGCGGCGGTGGACTCGGCCCAGCACACCCTCGAGGTGTGCCAGAGATGGGCGGCGCTGCGTCATGATCTGACATCGGTCATCGGAGGGGACTTGTCTCTGCCGAGTGTCATCCCCGCAATGCTCGGCGACGACGAGTCCTGGACGGCGATGGTCTCCTTCTGCGAGGCAGTAATGTTCTGTGCTCGTGTCGAACCCAGGATGGGGTTTTAACCTGGGTCCAGCTAGACACGACGTCGTCGGGGACTGCTAAAAGTATCGAAACAAACGAACAGCCGAGCAGTCCCCCTTTAGAGGAGGAGTCTGGCCTTTTCGCCGGGGCCAGCCTGTCGCAGAGCGGTCGGCCATTGACCAGGTAGGAAGACGATCTCCGTGCAGTGACCGGTTCGTGTTGGATGCGAGTGGCAAGGGATCGGCAATCTTGGCGTTCATTGAGGGAGGCCTATGTTCAGCAGTGGACGGATAGAGGCTGATGATGATGATGATTATTATTATTTTATTCAAATTACCAACGCCATCACGGTATTTACATTCTCGATTACTTGGCTCCAAGCTGTTCGATTTGTCTCGACTAGTCCATCGCTGCCGTTTCTAAAGTATCCAAAATATACAGAATAGAAAAAAATCGTGATTTTTTTTATGAAGTCCCTGTATATGCAGCATCATATTATTCAGCTACCTAAGAATATCATATAATACAAGCTTTGTTTGCCCACGGAATCGCCCGCAAACTCCATCCTTGATCGAGTTACGAATAGAATCGGCAGATTTGTAGAGTAAATAGATTTTCTAAATAAGAGTATACTACCAAAGGTTCCGGTTCTTTCTCAACATATTCAATTTTTTCCATAAGCTTCTTGTGTGGTACTTGAAAAGGTATTTCATTAATCTTTCTGAAAAATGAACAAAAAGTTAAACTTGCTGTCGCCGCTTGGCCCGTGTTAATTTTGATTCTTAGCCACAGTCGGACTGATGATCATTATTTTATAGGCTGTGTGAGTGAGAGATATTGTCGCATTTTACTGATGAAATATTTTTGAAATCAGATGAGTGGTTTCGAAGATTGCCTCATAAAAACAAACTTAGATACATTTTTCCTTTATTATTATTATTATTATTATTATAACTAGCCTATGCTGTCCCACTGCTGGGCAAAGGCCTCCCTCAGCTCTTCCATACATCGCGATCTTTCGCCACCTCATAAAAACAAACTTAGATACACTTATCCTTTTATTATATTGTTATATATAATTATATATATTTTTAACATTAATTAATTAATTAATTCGGCAATTTTAAGTAATAGAATGAACATTTAAACAGCCTCTGATACAACAATCTTACATCAGGGAAAAAGGTTTGATTCCCGCCAGAAGCAGACGTATAGTATAATAATTATCGTCATTATTAGCTTGTTAGACCACTGTTAGTAGGTATAAGACGTTTATTTGTCCGACAACAAATATTTTTAAATATTATAAAAGTTTAAAATATCTTTCTATGTGGATACCTATCTAATTCTATGTCAAGAATAGAAATGGTAAAATTAAGCAATGCCATTAATTATATTCTCACGAAGCATGTTTGCTTACGGTACACCGTATAAAAGGTATAATACTAGAAATATTTCCACGGAAAACACCCAATTTTTGTGTATACAGTTGCTGTATACTTCCATAATAATTTTATTTATTTTTATGTTTCCATTATTATTTTTTGCGGACAAAGTTGGTAGGACCTGAGGTATATTTATAAGATTAATTATTTACTTAATCTTCAAACCAATATTTATTATGTACCTCGTATACGTAACTGGAACCTTTTGTATATTTCTTTGCAGCGTTTCAATCGCTGGTAAAGTTATGGTTGCCTTACGCCTTAAAGCTTCATTATCCATTTCGTAATTTATTTTTAATACCTACTAATTGCAGTACCTATAGTTGAATAGAATAAATTAATATTAATATGCACATATTCATTAATATAAATTAAATTATATGACTTTCTATAAAAGCAATGTTATGATCTCCAAGGACACGAAAAATATATTTTTCAAAATTCGATCAAATTCCGCGCCTGCTTACTTTTTCTGAAGAGAAAATAAATAGCAAAGAACAGTATGTTGTCAGTAGAAATCATTTATTTTATTGGTCCATTAATACCTAAGTACTCATAAAATTTATCTATTTAGTTAAACATACATACACTAATAAATATTAATGATTATAATTTTTAATAATGTCTTATCAGAGAAAATGCCAAAGCTGTTTAGTAAAAGACGAAGCTGCAAAACATTTTCTTCAGTCTTCATTATTTATGCTTCATAATTTATTGATATAATAAATAATATTTTATTCATAATATTATAATATGTAAACTAGAGAGAGAAGAACGTTAGATAATAGATATACTATAAAAGGTGGACATATTGTGCGATCCTTCTGTAAGTAATAATTAATGTAATTTACATGTAATAAAAAAACTAATATTTATATATTATACTATATTTATAATTAGGGTTTATTATTATATACTTATTTTATAGAACTTAAGCTTTTTTCTTTCCTTAAATAATTACTATCTGTAAATTAAAATGCTGTTTGACTGCTAAGCTTTGCCTTAAATAGAAAGCTTTAAAAAAGTACATTCAAAGATCGGTGAAAAGCAGTGTTGTGCGTATTTTATTAAAATTATAATGTGGCATTGTTTTTGTGTTTAAAAAAGGTAATTGCGGATTTTATTATAAAATGTGTTGTCAAAATATTTATAGTAAAATATCGTATTCATATTTTTTTCTGTTAAAATGACGAAGTACAAGGTAACTAAAAATCGTTAGCTTTTGTATGGAATACAACTTTCACCGCATCTATAAGGTTTCAATAGATCAATTATATTGAACGATGCTTATATAAAACATATGCTTTATAAAAGAAATTATGTATATATTATAGATTTTTTTATATATTATGTCCAACCGTCTTCTAAACTGCCTTCATTATTGCGCTTCAAAATAAGATCTATTGTATAAAAAATTTAATAACTGAAACAAGTTACCTAAGCAAATATTAATGTTTTATATTAATAGTAATAAATTTATTATGAATTCACTATCAAGTTTATTAATATTGTAAAATATTAAGATTTTGATCTTTGTGTATAATATTGCTAGTATTTTAATTTATAATTTTTGTGTTAGAAATGTGTTTAAGATTTTAAAATAGCAATTGACAGTGATATTATTATATTCCTGGTGAAATTAATAAGTGTCTCTTAGTACCCTAAGAGACACTTATTCATTATTTTGTGTTATTAGACCAATTGATAAACGCCCCATCTCATGATGACCATCAAAATTGTGGCTATTTCTTTCAGTGTGTTTGCCATGGAGCTATAAGTTAAGACAAGCATCTAGGCAATATAGAAAATAAAATAAAAATCAATGTAGCATACTTTATACAAGATTATAAGTTTAAATTAGGGTTATTTTAGTTTTACTAAAGATTGCACTAAATGTACAACAAATGTTTAATTCCCAAATATTTATTTTACATTAGTACTAGCAGACCTGGCCACACATTACTGTGGTAAGATATACGTTAAATATATTGTAGTAAACTATTCAAGACAGTAAAATTATTGTATATAAATGCAAAATTGTGATTATAAATTGAGATATAAACTATCCTATGTCTCAAGTTGGATCAAACTGCACATTATGTGCATATTTTGGTTAAAATTGGTTCGGTAGTTGAGTAGTTCATCGCGGACAAACAATGTGATACATAATTTTTATGTATAAATTTTAATACAAAGAAATAGTAGAGACCATTAACCCATAAATATCTGAGATTGGCATAAATTAGCAAGAATTATGAGATTTTGACTAGACAATAAGATAGTTTTGTTTTTTTGTTAAGGTACTATTAACTTCTCTTGTTGCTAGTTACTATAGAACAGGTTATTTGCTAACATATTAGTAAACATTCTAACAACTTACATTAAAATTATAAAATATGTTGTCCAAATATATTTTATAGTATATCTTTGCCACAGTAAGGCGTGGCCAGGTCTGCTAGTATAAGGTCTGCTAGTATAGATATTATACACATCAACACCTTCTAGGGCTATTTTAAATAACATTCTTAAACTAAAAAAATACTGGCCTGCTTAAAAATCTTTTAATTAATGTTAATATTCTAAGCTTTTTAGTATGATTGCAAATTTTAATTTGAAAAATCACTCATTTAGAAAGAAAAGATTTGCGTACCATAATAGTAGCAAAGTTTGAAGATTTCAATTTACCTGACCCAGTTTTTAGTATTTTTTGTATCAAAGTAAGTAAAGTTTTAATAAACAATATAAAAATAATATGAGAAGATGACTGCACGAGGCTAACCTTCATGCTCGCAGGCTGCGTTGTACTCCGGAACAGAGGAAATCTTGGACGAAGATTACAGTGGGCACTAGAACTTATGCTCTGGGAAGATAACCAGTGGTTTACCTGGCTACAGGAGCACGACATGTCGGTATTAGACTGGTCCATGCAATCACCAGACCAAAACCCCATAAAGCATACACAGAACATGCTCCAAAGAAAAGCTTTGAGGAATTTTCCTCCAAATGTTGCGACTGAAAAGCAGGACCTGGGATGATATTCCACAGCAAGACTTTGATAACTTGATTTGTAACATGGAAAACCGTTGCAGAACCCTGGTTAAGATCATCAGTGTTTTTACTGACTACAAATATTTTATGTTACTGCAAAAAACTTGATAATTTTACTTTTTATTTTCTTCTTATAAAGACATCCCTCCTGAGGTTTACCATTATTTCACTTTTTGTCAGAAGGATAGTCCAATAAATAGTCTTTAGAAAAGTATATACATGTTGTAGGTTAGTTCTATCAAAATTGAGTAAGTTGAAAAAATTAGAATGGTGTTGATGATGTATAATGACTACAGTAGATAACAGTGCAGTAGTACAGTACAGTAGCTAATGGGACAGAGACTTAATATCTTATGTCTCAGGATAGACATCACATGAATGAGTTGTCTGTCACTTACAATCAGGTTGTCTGTTGATGTTTGTCAGTTTGCCTAGCCAACTAACATTTAACGAAACTTTTAGCTTTAGTTTAGTTTTAGATTATATCAAACAATGATTTGATAAAGAAGGAGAGTATCTTCGACAAGAAATACAGGATAGGCATAGGCTCGAGAGATAACTGGAATATTGACAACGACCACCCAAAAACAACGATGGTCGGCTACACAGATGGATCCAGGAAGGAATCGACAAAGCTATCAGGCGCTGGCGTATATATCAGCCATCCAACTGAAATGAAAGCATCATTCAATCTAGGCAGATTCTCCAGCGTATTCCAAGCGGAGATATTCGCAATACGAGAATGTGCCAATATGCCCTAAGTGCAAAGAGAAAGAATAAACCAGTCTGCACTTCATAACGGAATGCCCTGCATTTGCATAAGCAAGATGGGAGCTGTTTGGAGCGGACGAGCTGAACAAAGAAGATTTAGCATACCTAACTATAAGTCAGCTAAGTAGTTTTTGTAGGTCAACACGTAGGTTTGAGGGGGTGACACCGGAGGGGCAATTGGTAACCTATCCCCGCATCTAATCCCAGAGGCGAGCCTGGGGAATTGGGTGAAATGGTCCCAGTAATGAGGACTGACCACCCGTCTGGCCTCGCTGGTGTCCCCGCCCTTAAATAATAATAATAATAGCTTTAGTTTAAATAGTGTTGACCTATCATGGTGCTATTAAATCCTATCTGTTAATTTGTTTTGTCGTAATGTTGACGCGAGTATACTGTGGGGTTACTCTCATTTCTCTCGTCTAACACCTAAATGGTTTTGACCAATCTTGTATGGTTTATCTGCTATAAATTGATAATATCTGCCAGATAAACTTTATGAAGTCAATATAATTCATTTCACTTAATTTAGGAAATATCTCTTAACATGTGATTTGTCACTGACGTCATAGCAATTCAACCAACTAGTATTCTGTATGTACGTTCCATCGGCCAATCATCAATCCATGGCCATCAGTCGACCAATCAGAGCGCAGAACCGTCGCAGCACAAATTTGGCGGATTTTGTTTTCATACAAAACACATATTATCATTACCACTTTATACCAGTTATATGCTCGGTGGTGCTGACTAACCTAAAGCCACAGCCACACATTGGTCATATTTACCACAATGTAACGTATTATCCACCAATACGATAACCGTCCAACCAATGTCGCGAACCGTGTCGTTTTTTGAAACAATTTCTTTCCGCCTTTTCTTTCTATATTTTTTTGTACGACGTAAATAATAAGCGTATGTATCGTCCATTCGTCCGTCGTCTTTCACTCTACGACCGCGACTGCTAGTGATCGAATGCCGAATAGTATTATTTTTTCCTTTTCCAGTGTTTGGCTACAAAGTTGGTATTCAAGCCAATGTGTGGTGTAGTAGTTGGGTACAATATTGGCCTTTTCAAATTGGAGTCAAACTTGGACGTAGGTATTAGCTTTGGACGTAGACCTCCGCCCCGTCTGTGTGTCTATACACGATACATTAATTCCTAAGGCAGGTTAGGCAGGTATATAATTTACCAAGATTTTGTGGAAATTGGTAAATTCCTAATATAAGTATACTTATTGTAAGAGTCGGAAAAATTTAAACCGCTTGGGAGCTTACATTGAAAATGCTGCCTTATTTCCTTTAGAGATACAATTAATCATCATCATCAGATCGGATACATCCGAAAATATAAATTAAAGCGGGGGAGCTGCGGGCAACAGCTTGTATCAAATGTTGTATTACTTGTTATTCAGTATATCTATTGCATATAGTAAGAATAACGTTTTGTTTTAGAGTATCAAATGGGTATTCTGACTTAAAAGGAGTTCATAGGCTTCATCCGAAGCGAAGAGACTAAAACATATTGAATGGCTATGTATTACTACGCAAGCAAATTAAATGAGGCTTCGTGTAGCGGGTGTCATATGAAGGTAAATATTATATTTGAATTGTTTACAAGTTATATGTGCGTATACAATATGACTAGTGTTCGTTTGGTTTGCTAACGAATTGAACGCATTTCTAAGAAAGCTGAATACTTGGCATCCATTGCAGTTTCTATTCGGATATATGTATAACCATAATATAAAAATTACTATATTTATCTTAATAATACAATATTCTATTGGATTTAACTTTAGATTTCAGTCAAAACTTCTAGAAAAATTTGGATATTTGGTTATTTCAAAGTTCTACATTGTAAGTTCTGCGAGTGTTGCGTAGGTAAGTCTTACTATTCTCTTGTGTGTATTCATTCTTTATACCTACACATTTTGTCACGACAAAGATACACTAATTTGTTGAAAGGTCCCGTCTTTGTCTTTGTTTTATATAAATAAAAATTAATCGTCGAAATGCGTGTACACTGTACGAACATAACTTCATTACCGCGGCACCGAATCAGATAATTCTTCTTTAGTTGTTATTGGTTATCTCACTATAACCAAGACAAGGTTGGTAAAAAAATATCTACGACGCTAAACATATTTGGTTAAGGGCAGGACAACGCCAAGAGTCACACATATGCCCGGGGCGACCCATCCCCGGGTGAATGCGCAAAGGATTTCCAGTGCGACGAAGAAAAGGGCTGGACAAAGTTTGGCGAGTTCAGCTTGTATATAATATAACAGATGTATACTACTTTGTCAAAAGGTACCACCCGCGCCCGCAGAGCCGCCACCACCGCCGCCCGTAGAACCTGCACCACTGCCACCAGATCTTGATCTTCTGCCGGAAAATGGCCTATCCTACTATGATGTAAGTTTTTTGTACTAATATCTTTACCAAGGTTACATACATATTTTTTTATGTTATTTTTTATTTATTTATTTTCAAGAAACACAAACGGTTACGATTTATCTTAAAATAGGTTTAAATTAAAATGTAACATTATACCTATGCCGATAGTCTTAATTTCGCGTGCGCTGCGAATACTATTAATGATATATAAAATAATGTTCTATATATTAATAGTAAGTATGATTAGTCAACAAGAAGTCCGGTGTGGTATATACTCCTAACTATAAGTCCCTTTCCGGTAGCCGGTAGCCGGCGCCGGGTATCCGATAGCGAAGTGTATGGGCGTGTATGGCAGGCAGCTTACTTCAACTTACCGGCGTAATTTGCTTACATTTCGCTACCGGATACCCGGCAACCGGGACATGTGAAAAGGCACTTACTTATAATTGTAATTATTCTTTTTGATTTTTTTTTATAAAAATAAAAATATAATAATTTTTAGGTAAGTTTTAGATGATTTATGAATAAAGAACGTTAAAAAATTTAATTTAGGGATGAAATTGTGTTTAATTTGAAAAAACAAGGTCAGCAAATTATAATTCCGCCACTGCTACCAAACTTCAAACAATCTAGTGTTCAATTATTTATTTCATGAAAAATAGAATAATTGGGGGATTTCCTAGGAATTGTGGGGATTTGAGTGGTGTTTGATGGGTGTTTTAGACTTTTGGCAACTCTGTCGCGTGGTCTAGACATGTGGTCGGCTCCCTGCGTAGCGGTCGTGTGTGATATTGAATAATTATCACTTAGAAATATTCAGATACGTTAATTAAAACTTAAAAGTTCTTTTCAGGATTCAGAGCTAAATAAAAATTAATTTATACTTAATATTAATAAGTTTATGTTTTATGTTTGTTTGTAACCGACTCCTTTGTACTTCATTTTGTCCCACTTCAAACGGTCAGATTCCATTTAAACTTAGTAGACTTATGAATAAGAATAAACTTAGTAGACGATGCAATAATTTAATAAGTTTGATCCAATATCCTGATCAAGATAATCAGGATAGTGTTATAAAGGAAGGCATAAGGCGCGCATAATAATTCTTATGTCATTGCAATAAGTTGGGCACTTAGTGTAAATTAATAAAAACGATACTAAAAAATAAAAACAAATTATATTTAAAAAAAACTAAAAATACGCTTATATAGCAAACCGAGCTAAAAATTTGAAAATAATATTTTTTAATACAAGAATTTAATGGATTAACAAAATAAATGATATTACTTAGGTACCTATTGTAAAAAAGCGTGGTGCTTGTACTAAGTTTTTATATTAACTTCACTTTTACAAATAGTTACCAATGAAATTATCACAAATAAGAAGAGGGGACAAAAGAGCAGGGGGCAAGGATGGGAACCTCACCCCATTGTACTGCCCCGACGTTGGGGTTGTTCTGTGCCGCTGTGTGCTACAACCCTCTGTGGCGGTGGCGTCAGTCCCTCGTAGGACTGACTAGCTGTCGAGGTGCCCTGTTAGCTTAACAGATCCGGGGCACCTCACCAAAGGCAGCACTGGTGGCACTCGCCGGGTTTTAGTGGGTAGAGCTGCATCCACTTACCACCTTTCGGGCGCAGCGAGTCCCACATACCCGCGTGGGGAGACACACTCCCCCGTGGGATGCCTCAGAGCATTTCCTGACGTTAAAGAAAAAAAAGAGGTTAATTGAAATCATCAACATCATAAAGTAAGTGGACACCACTTACCATCTTTCGGGCGCAGCGAGTCACATACCCACCTGGGGAGATCCACTCCCCAGGCGGGATGCCTCAGAGCATTTCCCGGCGTTAAAAAAGTACTTTAAATTAATAAAAAAAAATTGATACTTACTAAAAAGTAAAAAATAAATTATAGTTAAAAAAAAACTAAAAAAGACGCTTTAATAGCAAATCGAACAAAAAATTTGTAAAAAAAAATAATGCTTAAAAGAATTAAGCGGATTAACAACCAAAAAAATTGTTAAAAAAGCGTCTTATTTTGTTTGTTTTTTACATCTCGCTTGTTTTTTTGCCATCAACCACACTTTTAATTTAATTTAACTGAGCGGGTAGAGCCTGGTCTGGCCTAAGGTGAACAGGTTTGTGTTTAGGAGACATATTAACCACCATTACCATCTGATGGCTTGTCTGTCTTTCTGTCTGTATAACAATAAATATCTATTAAACATATTGTGTATGTGTGTTGTCCGACAGAGCGACGACTACTACTCCATGGTAAGAGGCAACAAGTTTCTGACGGAGAGCGCATGCAAACACATTGTCATGAACGGCGGCATCAACTTTGTGACCAGCCAGAAAGTGGAGACAGCTCAGGTATGATATCTATGTAATATCTATGGACGCTTTTAGTTTTATACCACGTCAATCTGGTCCCGTGGTAAGTTCTCGAAGATCTTGTGTTACGGGTACCAGACAACGGAAATATATTTAATACTATACATATATTTAAGGTTTTTATTAAATAACACATATATTTAATACACATCCATGACCCAGGAACACAGAAAATATTTTTGTTGCCTGTCGGGATTCGAACCCGCAACCTCCGGCTTGAGCGCCAACGCGCTTACCATTGAGCCACAGAGGTCGTCAATAGATATACAAATATGTACATTTAAGCGTCGGCTTAGCGTTAGCATTATATGTCTTCTATTAAGACATTTTTCTAGCCCTAACCCAATGCTAATAACGCAATGGTAAACTTCTACCCCTAAAGACTTATTCTCATGCAAGCCTGACTTCAGTTTTTTCTATCGATACAATCCTACACCGTTGACCAAACGATGTAGACAAAGTCAGGTGTACTGTGAAATTTTGAAAAATCCATTGTAATTATAATAGATTCCACTTGCCAACGACATTCTGTTGCAATGCTGTTCCTACGAAACTATTTGATGTGTGTGCAAATAGTGCAATGGTGCGTTGACCGACGGAAATGCTAACGTGACAGTGTTCGTGAGACCGTTCTTACATTGTAATAATGCTTTATCGACACGAATATACTTATTTAATATATATAGATAATCAAGTGCTTTAGGTTTAGAATTACAAAAAATTAAAACCGTTAGTTAGGTAGGGTACAGCAACAAATACGACACCGACTCCAAAAGTAACTGTAATGACGTGGTAAACGCAAAGTTTGTACATTAGTAGAAGATTAAGTTGATTATAAGTTGTAAGCACAAATATTCAAGAAACACAGTTATTTTATTACTTTTTAGTTCAGTATTTTTGAAGTCGGTTTTAATTTTTTGTAAAATGACTATTTCTTAATTTTTAGTGATTCCGAAATTCGTCGTCTTGGCGTTCATTGAAGGAGGCCTATGTCCAGCAGTGGACGGATAAAGGACGATGATGATGATTATGATTACGATGACCGCCACATACTATGGTGTGCTACCAAAGCATCTTATACAAATGTCGATGTACGACAAGTAATAAAATGAGCACATCAGCATATCGTCGAGGTAAAAGGAACCAACCAAATAGGCATTATTGGAAATAACTAAAACACGGCTTGTCAGATCATAATAAAATTAATATGGGACCAAATTGGAAGCACCAGCTTTTAAACAAAAAAATAACCATCAAATCAAAAAAAAAAAAAAAAACTTCATTGCCTGTACCTTAGTATCTAGTGGCTTAGTGCCGATTGTAGGAATTACCCTGTAAATTCTATGCTAATACCCTTGAAAAGTATATTTTTCTAAATTTATAGTTATTCCATAGTCTCTCAAGCGTTAAAATACTTTTTCTAGATGTTCGTCATGCTGAATGCTGTTTTCCGAGCCTGTTAATATATTATCAGAATAACATTATAGGAAGTCATATCCTGATAGTACACTATTTGTTATGAAATGCTGTAAAGTTTGTGCGGCTGTGCTTTCCTCAAACCAAACGTCATGCGTTCAAATTCATATAAACCGAACGGCGTTGTGATCGCGGTTTTACAAATATCCATTTAAAGCTCTATAATCACCACAAGGACGAACTCGACCGTCTTTTTCGGTACTAATTGAAGTCTGCTTGCCTGCTTTTACTTGCTTCTAACATGTTTGAACTAGGTCCTTTGCGATTTTATATCGCTGCGGTGCCAACGGTCGCGGCTTACAAAGACAGGCGGAACCGTGGTCTCAATACCTATAGTGATAGATAATGCTTTGGCGCCTCCTTAAATGACATGGGCTTAAGAATGTCAGGGTATTTTTTTAAATATATTATACACTGCGTGATCACTCCGTAACGTAGAAATCGTTGGTTTTAATGGTAATCGACCGTTCTATGTATGGCCAGGTATGTTCTCTACCAAACAACGTCGATTAATATTTAAAATGGTTTAAAAAAATCTTCACCTAAGATTGGATTGTCTGACGTCCCAAACTATAAAATACCATTTATAGCTGTGATCATCAGCAGTGGTGGGCAATATCAATATGCAACCAGCATTGAGTTGATTTGGTTAAATAAAATTACTATAAATTGTCTTGAAGCTAAATCTATTCGAACACTAACAAGGAATGTTATGTTGCAGCTGACAGCTATACTGGCGCCCGGCGTAAAAGGTATCCCCTACGTCGAGGAGGTGGAATATAAAGACGGACAGATCGTCAGCGCGACATTCGAGACCCTGATAGACATGTTGAGACCGGGCGCTGGCAAGTCCTACACGTTCACTTTCCTGTTGTGCTCGCGACTGTACCTCAAGCCGCACGAGCTACTGGCTAAAGTGTGCAAGCGATACTTCAAGAATTATGATAAAGTGGTAAGTTTTGGTAAGAGTATAATATGGTTTATTTTGTTTTATGTAGTTGGAGATGTGAATTTTCACTTAGTAATGGAATAAGTAGTTTATAAAATCAAATCTGACAAAAAATTTCAAAATCATCAACATCATCATATTACCCTTGAAACTCACTTAACTAATTTGGACCATTAGTTTGTACTCAACTTGATGACAGATAAGACTATTGTAAGCTCTTAATAATAAGATCGGTAGGAGGCATGAACTATGTCGCCCGCTCGTCCGTATGGGTACTAACATCTTACTGGCACCAAGACTTACCATCAAACGTTTCTTCAACGTGGCCCAGGCTACCCAAGTGGATTCATTTATGATCATCAACCACTACCATTATTCTCCTTCGAGAATTTGATATTTGTATAATTATCATGATCATAAGCCTCTATTCGTCCACTGCTGAACATAGGCCTCCCTTAATGAACGCTAAGACGGCCGATCCCTTGCCATTCGCATCCGCATGGTTTATTGTATAATAAATGTGATCAATTTTTAGGAGATGGTCGACAAAGAAATAGCGGACATGGTGTCTCTTGTGCGCGTCCTCAATCTGTGGACATCGATGTTTCCCTACGACTTCCGCGACGAACGAGTCATGGCCATAGTGAGGAACATCACACAGAGGTTAGTTTCGTATGAAATAAGAATTTATTTGTTGTTAGTTTGTTGTTTTATCTAATGATTTTCTTTAGCAAGATATTATGTAGTACACCAATGGTGTAACCTTATGAACTAAGTCAAAACAATAGATGCATATTTGTTATACCGTACATGCGTAGCGTCCTGTACATTACAAAATATTGTAAGTGAGATATGGATATTATAATTAGTACGTATTAGGCATACATACATACCTACGTAGGTATTATAGATGTACATTGAAGTCAGAAAAAGTTTTTATGAGTTAAGCGCGATAGCGAGCGAGCGAGCGATAGACGTACTATTATCAAAGATTAATACATAAATTAGCTATAATGGTGAACTATAGCATCATAAAACATGATGCCTGATACCTAAAGCCGTATGAGGAGAGAGTTCCACGATTCTGTTCATTTCTTCCCTTAACTTTTGTTGTGTTTGGAAAGAAATATTGCAATGCATGAATAAGTTGTTTAGGATAGTCCGAATGGGCGATTATCCAAGATAGTCTAATAACCTCCTTAAGTCCTTAAACATGTTCTCGAAAGATCTGAAACATATAAGTGTAAGTATTACTATAGTACTATACATTTGTTCTATACAGATGCGCGGCCGAGCACATGTCTTCTGTGCGCGTGGAGATGTCGACCACGCTGGAGCGACTGCTGGACCGGCTCACGGCGTTGGAGCAGTACGAGGAGTCACTGGTGGATGTGCCGCACGCTACACATGTGGACCATTTGCCGCAGGTATGTTGATTGCTTTTGTATGTGGAATAATTATTATATCATACGCGCTTTGGCCTCGAATGCCGTGACAGCAAATGGTATGATACTCATGTCAGGCGCATGGCACAAGCGACGTAAGATGGTAAATCTCGATGCCAGAATTCTCCTGCTCTCCCTTCCGTAATACAGCAGACCTGTTTAACAGAAGAAACAGGTCTGCTGAATTACGGATAATAATATATACAGGTGATACCCGGGCAGACGCGTGAACAAATAAAAGCCAATCTAGCAATGGATGGATAAGAACTGAATGTTGGTGATGAAACTTCTCAATTAATATAACTGTGTTAAAAGAACATACTTACGATATTCAATTAGTTTAAATACATTGTTTAAGTAAACCTATTTTTGTCCTAGGGTGACATACTAACACTCGGACTCACCCCAGTTGAATTGGCTAACCAGCTGACAATAATGGAACTGCACCGGCTGTCGTTTGTTGGCCCTGAAGAGTTTGTCCAGGCGTTCGCCCCAGCGCAAGCGGCCCAGTCCACATCCGGCAAGATCAACATGCACCACGCTGAAACTAAGAGCACCAGAAATCTAGAAGCCTACGCAGACTGGTTTAATAGACTCAGCTATCTTGTTGCCACTGATATACTCAAGGTATGTAGATCCAGCCCAGTCTTTATCATTGAACACTAAAATCATTAAACAGTTGTCAATTGTGGAGTGTTCATACATAACAGTCTTACGGTCCTCTACACGACTGTCGGACAACAAACGTTCGCGATGATACACTTTAATCTGTGTCAAAAACCGACAATAAACGGATTTGTGATGAACGCATCTGCAGATGTTTAATACCTACGACAGACGAGCAAATCACCCCATCTACACAATAGGGGGCGCGTCTGCCGATGCAACTGTCTACGTGTAGAGGGGCTATTAATAATAGCTAGTGATGCAACGGAAATATTGATTGGAATGTCTTACTCATTGCACACTAAAACCATTAAATCGTTTGTCGGTTGAATAGTGTTCATGTTAATATGACAGGAAAACAAACCATGACATGCTATTGTTGATCCTATTATGAGATATAAGACTGATAGGATGAAGGTATATAGTTTCCAATTAATATTTTGTTTTCGGTCTTTTACATTCGTTTATATCGAAGCATTAGAAGTGCCTAATACTATGACATAACTGATTGATTGTACTGATGGTTCTTGGTGAAAATTCATGTTTTATAATAATTCTATAACTCTTTTTTCCACTTTTATTTTATATATATCACAAATTTAGATAAAATTACGTCTCGTTTCGACATCGTCAGGTGTCTGACATAGATTTTTTTTTGTAGAATTATTATAATGCTACGACGGCTAAGGGGCTTTTAGGTGGTCTATTTCTTTGTATGCCTCTGTGATCATTAAGTTTGTAGCTGCTGCTTGTTTGTTACTATATGCATATACTATTCAATTATCCCAGGGAGTGAAAAGTAAATACCGCGCACGCGTCATCGAGCAGTGGGTGATGACATCACGGGAATGCTTCAACCTCGGCAACTTCAACTCGCTGATGGCCATTATCAGCGCTCTCAATATGGCGCCCATCATACGCCTCAAGAAGACGGTAAGGAATTTTCATTAGTGTTAATATTGGATATATTATGCTTCACTATGCCATCAGTGTGCCTTAAGGGTGGGGACACCAGCGAGGCCAGACGGGTGATCAGTCCTCATTAACGGGACCATTTCACCCAATCAGTGTGCCTTAAGGTTTTAACTTCAGACTTTTGCTGCTTTGAGTAAACTTATACTATTGAAGTGGGAATTTGTTTCTTATACTATAATTTGCAGAGTTTACCCATTAGTCATCATAGATAGATCATCATATCAAATTAAAACGAAGTCGAAGGAAATATATAAATGTAAAAAAGTAAATTGTTTTTAATAAGCTAACGCCCGAATACTCAAATGAATCTCAAATTTAAGACGTACTTAAACTTGTGTTGTCCCTCTTTTTTTCTTTGAATCTGACACGTATAATGAGTTTAAGTACGTCTTAAATTTGAGATTCGTTTGAGTGTTCGGGCGTAAGACGTTTTTACTAATATATTAATAACTGCCAGCTCCGGCGGTATTTGGAGGAGCACCAGCTGATTAGCGATCGCCAATATGGCTTTCAACGGAATCGTTCAGCTGGTGATCTTCTAATATTCCTAACGCATCGATGGGCGGAGGCAGTTGCAGTTGCAGGCCAGAGCAAGGGGGAAGCACTGGCGGTTAGTTTGGACATAGCGAAGGCCTTTGATCGGGTGTGGCATAAAGCACTTCTAGCGAAGCTACCATCATATGGGCTTCCCGAGAAATTATGTAAGTGGATCACCAGTTTTTTAGCAGACAGAAGCATCAAGGTCGTTGTCGACGGTACATGCTCGGACCTCAAGTCTGTAAATGCTGGTGTTCCGCAAGGCTGTGTACTATCTCCAACCCTGTTTCTTCTGCATATCAATGATATGCTGCAAACCAGCGGCATTCATTGTTATGCGGATGACAGCACTGGAGATGCTTTATACACTGACCGCTCTAATATTTCTCGGGAACAAGTCGATGAGTGTCGGAACAAACTTGTGTCTGAAATCGAGTCTCTGTTGACCAAAGTCTCGGAATGGGGACGACTTAACCTGGTCCAATTTAACCCCAACAAGACACAAGTTTGCGCGTTTACCGCCAAAAAATCACCCTTCGTCGTTCCTCTACGATTTGAAGGCACTCCCCTAACTGCCGCAGCCAGCATTGGGATACTTGGCGTCGACATATCGAGAGATGTGCAGTTTCGTGGTCATTTGGAAGGAAAGGCTAAACTAGCCTCTAAGAAACTTGGCGTGCTCAATAGGGCGAAGCAGTATTTCATGCCTTCACACCGCCTTCAATTATACAAGGCGCAGATCCGGCCTCACATGGAATACTGCTCTCACCTCTGGGCTGGAGCGCCCCAATATCAGCTCCTTCCATTTGACCGCGTCCAACGCCGGGCGGCTCGAATCGTCGATGATAATGTGATCTCCAATCGGCTTGATCCCTTGGCGCTGCGTAGAGATGTCGGATCGCTCTGCATCTTCTACCGCATCTACCACGGGGAGTGTTCTGAGGAATTGTTCGGATTAATACCTGCGGCAGAATTCCACCACCGGACATCGCGTAAGAATTCCAAATTTCACCCACACCATCTTGATGTCCGGAAATCCACAACATCTAGATTTTTACGGCATTTCCTGCCTCGCACTACAAATATATGGAATCAGCTGCCACCTATGGTGTTTCCGAACCGATACGACTTAGGGACCTTCAAGAAAAGAGCATACTCACATCTCAAAGGCCGGCAACGCACCTGCTGATCTCCTGGTATAGCGGGTGTCTGTGGATGTCGCTATTCACTTACCATCAGGTGAACCGACTGTCCGTTTGCCCCCTCTTCTATATAAAAAAAAAAAAAAAAAATAGGTCTTTGGAATTGCCGTTTGGTATGAAAAAATTTAAACGAATTATTTTCATGTATTTTTTATTTGTATTAATCGAAGTAATCACCCCGCACAAATCAGCTGGACGGGAGGCAACAAATTCTTCAAAGGCATTTTGTACTGCCTCTCGGGTATTGAATTTTTTTCCCATCCAAATTCTAGAAAAAGTAGTAGTCTGTAGGCGCAAGGTCTGGTGAGTAGGGCGGACGACGGAGACGAGCGATTGACCAATGCTGGTTGGAGATGTGCTAGCTTCTCCAACATTGTGTTCAGTTCTTCACAGTACACATCTGCAGTAATGCTCAGCACGTTTGGTAAGAAGCTGTGATGAATCACACCGGCGCTAAACCACCAAATAGTGACCATCACTTTTCTAGGGGTAATTTTTCGTTTAGGGCATTGTTTAGGTGCTGAACTAGGATCCAACCAACTTGCTGAGCGCTTGCGGTTATCAAACAGAATCCATGCGGTTCAAAATTCCTTCATTTGTGTGTCTGTTGAGCAGTGCAAGGCACGTCTCGACGCGTACTGCGCGCTGGCGATTTCGTGGGGCCAATATTGTTTTGACGCCAACGTCGAAAGCTGCTGCTAATTCAGCCGTAGATTGTGTATCATCAGCTTTCACAATCTCCTATAATTTGTCATTGTCTACCAAAGTCTTCGGACGACCGCGAGGTTCATCTTTCAGGTCGAAATTTTCAGAAGGGAAGCGAGCAAATCAATAACAGGTGGTGCGTTGGTTTGTAGTGTTAGCTCCGTAAACGTCGTTGATGTTGCGTGCCGCTTGTGGCGCGTTGCTGCCACGACGGTACTCATATTCCACCATTACTCGAATTTTTAACGTATCCATGATGACGAAAAAGATTGAAGTGCGATGTAAATGTAACACTAATCAATAAACAAACAAAAAAACAAATTAATAAAATTAATTTGAAATTAGAATTCTTAGCCAAACAAATTATTTTGATTTGAAATGGCCAGTACTGCAAAACGGCAATTTCATAGGTAAGACCTATTATAAAATTCTCGTGTCGCGGTGTTTGTTACTTTGGTAACAAGAGAGTAACTCCTCAGAAATGGCTCGAATTTAATTGATACGTCTGATTGCAGTGGAGTCGAACATCTGCGGTGTGCGGCCAACAGCTGAGACAGCTGGAGCTGTGTGTGGAGCCCAGCGGCAATCACGCCAGGTATTTATCGCCTATTATATACATCATATTGTTGAACATGAGTCTTTCAATGAATGCCTGTGGGTATTTAGCACCCATCATCATCTGTAGCGTACCTGTTTTATGTGTATGACAGAAAATACACCTTTCAATTAATACCTAGGGGAATTACCGAAAGTAATACAGATAATATTGTTGGATTTTTTCTTCGTCGTCGTCTCGACTGACAGACGTCCCCTGCTGGACATAAGTTTCACCCAACGATCTTCAACCTGACAGCCCGCATCAAGCGGTTATCCGCAAAATCAGGTGTCAAGAGAAGAGGAAGATTAGGTATCGACAAACATTGTAAAACAGTATGTTATAGATTTTAATGTAATAAGATTAATTATATAAAACATTAACATTTTTTTCCGGTCAACGGTAGTTGACACATTATTGTATCGTTTGTCGTCACTAGATACAGAGCGGCGTTGGCGGCGGCGCCCACGGAGACGGCAGTGCCACTGCTCTCGGTCACTTGCCGAGACCTGCACTTTGCCAACCAGGCCTCGCCTACCAAGTGAGCACAACTAATTTACTTTGTAATAACCGACTATTTACTAAGTACTATATATATATAATGACTATTTATATAGTCATTATAAACATGACCCTCACCAATTAGTAAGTAATGCTGACAAATTCTGGTGCACCGGTCTTAGCTTTGCTACTGCCACCAAAGCTTACCTTATGTCTTAGGTCTTCAACACTTGTATGAGTTGTCTTTTTCTGTCCCGAGTGCATTGGATTATGTTAACTGCAACATTATGTTCATAGCGAAAATGACTACTTACTAGTCGTCTGGTAGTTTCTGTTCAATGAAAGGGGCATATCCAGCAGTTTCAGAAAAAGGTCAACAACGATGGTGATGAGAGCTCTTATTGTCACCAGATTGATGGGTAACCGCGTGAACTTCGAGAAGTTCTCTCTACTGGCGCGGCACGTGAACGCTCACCTGGCGGCGCGTCGGCTGTGCGGCGAGGGTGCGCCCGCCCCGCCCCCGGCCACGCCCGCGCCGCACCTACCCGCCTGGAGGTACCTCACCGCCAGGCCCACGCTCTCCGAACACGGTATATACATCAACTTTACTTTATATTATCTTATATATATAAATTTCGTATCACGATGTTTGTTTTCGATAAACTCCGAAACTACTGAACCAATCTTTATAAAATTTTGTAAGTATTTGTAATTTGGTCCAACTTGGGAGATAGGGTAGTTTATACTTGTTTATATTTTGTTACTGTATGCAGATGTCAAATTCTCAAAATGATGTCACATCCAAAACTCATTTAAAAAGAAAGATGTATTAGACCCTCATTATAGTTTGACAACTTATGTGGTTCAATCACAAGCATGTACTTTTTGGGAAAAATACAAAAATAGTATCACGCCAGACATTGCACAAAATTTAAGAAACAGAATTATGCTCAAACATAGATCACACGACAGATATGTATACCTAATGAAGCGACAGTCTTGACTGAATAGGATTATGCTGACTGTTGCTGCTGAGCAAAGTGGTTTCTTTTTCTAGGACGCACTATTAACACCTAGAGACTTGAAATTTGGTAGGAATATTACTTTTGCCATGTAGAGGTCAGCTAAGATTCGGATTTTAAGAAATTCCCCGCCCTTTGACAGAACGAAGTCTGTGCGGGCAGCTAGTATTATTATATATTATGTTATCTGCGTGTGTTTGTCACCTTACTCCTCCAATGTATTAAAATTATATGGATTTATGAAAAAAGTGACCTTTAAACACCGTTAAATAAAATGTATCAAAGAATATTTAATGGTATAATTATAAATGCGCAGTCAGATTCTAAAAATTTTTTTACAGAGTTATGAGCCTTGTAGAATATGCATATTTAATTGCAATTAAATTAATACAATATTGTAATTCTACAAATTTGTGGATCATATGGGGGTTTATATTTTAACAAATTCCCGCAAAATGGCATTAACACTGAATTAAATGGAATTTTGCTATTCTGCAACACACACTCCAGCCTCGCAAACGCAATTTGCATAGAATTTTGCTACCCTACATCCAAAGTAGTAAACACGAAACTTATATGCCGTACTGTTTGTTTTCTAAATTATCTTAATATGTTACTTATGTGCTAATGTCAAATTTCTTAACATAAGCTTATGTCCAAATCGATAGCCGAAGTCTCGAGAAACAGTTTATTTTAAGGTTTTAAATAATAGAGGCGACATAATCGCAATGGTGATAAAGCCTTTTAATAAAGATAAAAAAAAGGTTTTAAATAAAATGTAAATATATGTCCTATCCTTTTTACAGCGCTAGAGTTAACATCATTTGAACGCGAACCACCCGTGGACCACTCGGAAAAAGAGCGACTGAAGCGCTTAAAAGGCTCCACTTAAGGTGACATCTTACCACATATAAACCTTCTTTGAATACATCATTTGCAATGCTATTACGACCTGGCAGCCTATAACATACAAAAATCCTAAACTGTTAACAAAAAGAGAAAATATAACTAAATATTGTAGTTTTGTCGTTATTAGTTAGATTTCAATATCAAATTTTCGGTAATATTTTTTTGTCATTTTTTATGTACTTACTCGAAATTTGGCTTTAATATGTTTTTATATTATCCAATTTACAATCGTGCACTTTATGGCAAATTCATTTATATAATATCTAAAGAAACGTATATATGTAGACTGAGCATTTTAAAAAAGCAGTAAGATTTTTATCTACTTAGTGATAATTTATTTTACTATATCTAGTCGTAATTTCTTTGTCTAGGTATAACTCGTGTTGGCTCCTCAACATCCCAACATTATCATAACTAATTTATATCATCATATAGAAGTTATAAGATCTATTGAGAAAACAAGTCCTTCATACTGTAATACAGTTTTTGAATTCAAACATCGTTATTAACGGTAGTATGTCAATGTAATGCATATCTTGGCAAATGAGGAGAACTACAGGACTTAATATCTAGAATGAATTACTGCCAATCAATATACACGTCTAAAATTTAATTTCTTTACTCGATGAAGTAGATATACAATATATTCGAATAGAGAATAGCATAGGTAGCATATATAATTAATAGACTCGGTGTCCAATATTAGTACCTTTACCCCACCCACCTAAGAAATACTAGAAATAAGTGTTTCATGATTATAAATGATATTATTTAATGATATTTGTAGTCTACACATTATATACAAGTCATTCAATTTACAATGTCCCGATAGCATAGTAATATTTTAGAACTAAATATAAAATGTTTTAAACTTATAACGGCTTCCTGGTAAAGTTAGTAACAGATACGTAATCACTTCGAAATTCAAAATGTCCAAAAGACTTTTATACCTATCCTATTCCAGTGCCAAACCATAGATGATAATATTATCTTTAGTTTAACCTTCGAATGAGGTATTATGCAATTCTTAATCGAAATTAATCCCAATTTTTTATCCCAGTGTTTTGTCACTCTACTAGGAAGCTGTCCTAAATGTTTTGTGTGTAAATTCTATAAATATTAATTATATACCGATTTTAATATCTTTGTCTAAAGTTTTCAAAGCACTCGTTCATTCATTACATTATTAAAAATACAAGTATTAAATTTGAAACATTTTAGACTCAACACAGATTTATATGTATAAAATAGATTTAGGCGTCAAGTTTATATTAATGTCCTAATAATGTATTCCTACGATTGCGTTATAGAATCGGGCATCTATGACTTAGTACAAAGGATACAAATTTTTGGTATAGTGTTTATTCAATGGTTTTATTAAGCCGTACTAAAATAATGTTAAGTGTTTAAAAAAAATGAAACTAATGTTAGGCCCCGATCGCTAATGCGTTTATAAATTTATTAACCTTCATGGTTTCTCTATAACAGATCAATATATATCTATGACCTAATATTTCTGAAAATATCAGGCGGTAATAATTTTAATGGACAGATGCCAAAATGAAAGAAGCACTATTGCTAATTTTAAATATATAAGTGAAGGCTCTATACCTTCTACTAGTTTGACGCTCGATTCATAGTCTCTGTTTTATATCGATGTTTTTCAGTCTAGGAGTCAAGAGGTATAATTATGTATTTAGGTAGGATTCTACAGTAACCTATCTTAATTGCTAATTAAATAAATATTATAGTTGCTTTTCAGGCGACGATAACTTAGCCAATATTTTAACATATTACTATAATGGTCGCGTCCGTCGATACACCAACTTTTTTAAGGATGAATTTATTCGAAGTTTTTATAACGATTTGAGTTTTATATAATTACATAACAGTTTAAAAAGTAGAAAGATTCATAAGAGTAATTGGAAACGGGTGTGTAAAATTGCTCTTTTGAAAAAAATATTATTTTCGGACTATAATATATTTGACGTTCATATAAAACGAACCTACATCTAAAATGGAATAAATGGTCAAGAATGTCTTCATTAAAAATGACGATATTCATTTTCACCATGAAGAACTCTTTGCACCGTAGTCGTTATTAAGACTAAGTGTATGCAGCATTTTACAACAGGTTGAGCATTTAACAAGATTCAATTTCGATTTACGCGATTTTTTTTGCACAAATACGAAAAACTGGAAACACAATAATTACCTTTTTATCGCTTAATTTTATAATATAGGTTGCAATAGCGTGCTTTATAAATATATATAATATATTTACTTACAAGGCTCAAAAATAATATAAATGTCAACTGTGAAATAAATATAAGCTATGTTGGATTATAATTTTAATATTTAAAACAAATCCTTCGGGTTTATTCTAAGCTTTTGATATTATAAAATTATTTTTTACTAAAAAAAGTAATTTATATTTATTACTATGTGTACTTAATCGCTTTTGATTATATTTAAGATATTTAAGGAATACTTTTAACTCGCTGTACATGTAGGTACTCTACATTCGTTCGTCCAAATGCTTTGGACTGAGAGGTCACAATCAATCAAGTTCCTCGAAACAGTATTGTTGAAAAACACGCCATTAAAGAATCTCAAAATTATATTGGAATATATGGATTTTCCGTTTGATCTCATATTATAAGAGCGAGTTGTGTGTCATTTTGTGTGTGGTTTGAGTTGTGTTAGATTATTTATATGGTAATGTATATGAGTGTGTAATTATAATCTTACTTGCATTTCCATTACGTATTTTGAATATTCGTTAGCAATATTTCGCAATCAACGCAGGATAACCACGATATTTTTTTAATACTATGAGAGGAATCATCTAAAAATTTAGTAGTAATGAATGTACAAGATATATCAGTCACTGGATGTTAGTAATATTTGTTTAACATCAACATTCACTCAATCTCAGGATATATATTGAATGAATGAATCAAAAGGCAGCTAAAATAATCTGTTCCTACAGCACATGAATCCCACCGATAATTGCTAACAAATATTAAACATGTGTACGAAATATATTCTAAAAAGCGACCGCTAGCACCAATGCACTGCCATTGTTTTATGTAAATTTCAAAATTACGATAATTTTGTAGCCACTAGCCATGGAGTCACCAGTACCTGTTTACTCTGTCAGATATTCTAGTGATGCCTAAACGAGGCTACTTGAGGTTTTAACTGGCTGTGTTGCCTTTGAAAATGTTTGTAATTTTGGATGTTTGGCAACTATCATCCCATTTCATGATAAGAATTCTGCGAAATTGATTTAGGTTAGCGTAACGGTGAAGTGTGTCCTATCAAATTCTTTGCCTAATCTGAAATTTGATTATAAAAAAGAAAAACGCAATGAATGTACCGATTTAAAATTCGAAAATGTGAGTATTTTGAAAATCGAACTTTAAAAAAAACATGCGTTTTTTTGGGGAAACACACATGAAGGTATATCTAGTAATTATTTCTAGGAGAAAGTTATGCAACTGGCTATATATAGTATGGCTAGTACTGACTATGTATAGTACAGTAACAATAGCAGTTTTTTTACAACCTCGCATATAAATTTAAAGTTTGTTTTTTAAAGTTAAATAGTTTAGTTTAGCTTAGGCTCAAAATGATTAATCGTCATAACACTAACCAATTTAACAAATGCAGAGTAAACCAAAAATCAATTCATCATTCATCAAAACTTAATGTAACAATGGTGCGGTCCAGTAGTCTGCAGAGAATTTCGCGAGCCGGGCCAAAAAAAAAGAGGAAATAAAAGTTGCGAAATTTTATTCTCTACAGTAGTGGTTTTATAACTTTTGTCCTTAAGTGCATAGTTTCCGAGATATCGGCCAAAAACTTTTTTTCTAGATGACTCTTGAAGCTCACCTGGATCTGTCAGCATTTTGAGATTTTATTCTCAGTAAGTGACCCTTAACCTTATAAAGAATTGTATCGGAAATTGTGTGCGAGGTTAAATTCTATTTTACTGTACTTACTTAATATTTTTATTACATTGTCGGTCATAGTCTCAATGAAATGCAGATGATATCGATAAGATTTTTATTAACGTTTGAAAATAAAAAAAAGTTAACATTAGCTTTAAGTTGATTTCAATGTTTCATCATCATACGATAATGCCTGCCTTTACTTTTCGATAACATTAAGTATGCATTAATTTTAAGTGATAGCTTGTACTTAATTTTTTTTCTTAAAAATGCCATGATTTAGAATTAGTTTAATTTATTTTTAGTGTAAGTTATGCAATATGGAAAAACATTGTTTGTTTTATAAAGTTTGCCTATTACTTTCCATTATCATGTGTACTATATATATTTTATACATAAGTTTTTGTTTTATGTTTGTTAAAAGAAAGCTGCTATTATTTCAATATCTGACTTACTCGAAATACATTCCATGAATAGACTGATGTATGCTAAGTTCATTCTAATGTATTTGCGTTTACCATTAGTGTTATATTTTATTTTTTAATATACTTATTACATACATTAAAATATTGGTAATTTTTATTTTACTAACAAACGATTTTTTTTCTATGATAACATTTTATTACCTAAATATTATATTATGTACCTTGAGCAAATATGAATGATTGAAATAAAAGTAAAAAGAAATAGGTACGTAAAAAATGTAAATCCTGATTTCAGAAAAAAAAAATAGAAAATTAAATGCGCAAAATTTTAATTTAAATAATATATCTTGCATGTTCGCATGTTTGCTCAATAATAGTTTAGTTAATAAAAACTAGCAATCAAATATGAAATAAGTCAAATATCAATTTTGATTTGTTTAAAACATGTTGAAACTTAGTCAAAGTATAACTAGATAGAGTTACGAAACATAAAAAATAATTATGTACCTAAAGGGAAATTGTTGGAGTAGGTACCTAAAAAAACAGAATCGCTAGTACTAAGGTCGCCTTTATAATCGGAAACTTGCATGCCTGATGGGTTTAAAGTCTTTGAAGTTCACCAACCGCCTAGTTTCGAGGAGGAGAGCCTTGCCCAACAGCAGGACTTATACCTAAAGGTTGATATTATGTCATTAATTATTTCAAACAAATATATATTTAGTATTAATAAAATATATATATATATATATATATTTTAATATTATATTAGTATAAAATCGGTTGTCTGTAAAATCGGTTTACTGACGATAGTTGAACGTGACAACGTCATAAGAAAATGGAACGCCTCAGTGCGAGGTAACGCCGCATGCGGCATGTTTTTTCGTTCGTGCAGCCGGCTCCATCGAATTATAAGACGTTGTCACGTCAATAATATGTGAAAGGAACATTATATATTTGTGCTCAAATAATTAAATAAACAATGTATGTACATTCAATATTATTTTAAAATGTCAGTATTATTATTGGTTTATAAAATGTTTATAAATAATGTTAACGAAATATTATATGCCTGTATTTATTTCCAAGGTCGGGCTAAGTAAATTTTTATGTACTTGTATTACAAAGGGATTAATTCAAATTATTACTTTATCAAATATTTTTAAGTACGGCACATTGGTATCGGCTAAAAATTATACACCTTTATTTATTGTGTACACAAGAAATTGTAATACCTTCTTTCAAAATGGCTGCCACCACAAGATGGTGGACGTATTTATTACTAATTACTTTGATACGGATATTAAATAAAATAGTTTTAAAGAGTTTCCTTTTAAAGTTGTACAGTAGTCATAACGTAATTTTAAACATAATAGCGTACCTATTGCACGCCTCATAAGCAAAGCGTTGAAAGCTTTACTCTCGACATGTAAAAAAAAAAACATTTTTCTCGACACTGAAATTGATTTTTGTCATTTATATCGCACTTATAGGTTAATATGAGTGCACTTATATCAAGTACAAATAATCTGATACCTAAGCACATAAAATATATTTTAACAACGATAATTTTTAAATATAATAAATAATAACATTAAAATAATCTTGAGTGGACTAGCGGGTTTTAGTGTCTGTACGTGGGTAACACTGAAAATGCTTAGAACTGGCCAGTTAGAAACATTGAAAATGAAAACTTTTTTTGAATTTCAATTTTGGAACTCTTTGGTAACCTAATGTAGTATATTGCATTCATTTGTCATTTGTGTTTGTGAATTGGCGGCAAATCTAAAACTTGTTACACGTGAAAATGAACATAACGCGAGAAAATTTTCGGTCAATGATTTATTATGACTTTCGTTGTGGGCTTACTCAACAACAAAGCTATGATAGGCTGCGATTAGCATTTTTTAATGAAGCCCCATCTCGTGCCACTATTTACAATTGGTTTAACGAGTTTAAGCGTGGACGTAGCAATCTCAGTGATAATCCGCGTGAGGGACGTCCTTTAACAGCGACTACTGAAGATAACATCAGTGATGTGCGACGCATGATAGAGGAAGATAAGAGAGTGACCTATCAGCAGATACGGGCAAGCCTAGGCATTGGTATGAGTCAAGTTCAAAAAATATTACACGAACATTTAGGCAGGAAGGAAGCTTTGTACCAGATGGATTCCCCATACTTTAACCGACGACCAGAAACGCCTCCGCATGGACTGGTGTCGCCAAATGTTAGATAAGTTCAACGGCGGTAACTCAAATGCTGTATTTGACATCATCACAGGTGATGAAAGCTGGATATATTGCTACGAACCCGAAACCAAAAGACAATCAGCTCAGTGGGTATTTCCTTTCGAGGATCGGCCAACTAAGGTAAAGAAAGGAAGAAGTCAAGGAAAAAAGATGATTGCCTCATTCTTTGGTCGGAAAGGTCAGTTCGCGACAGTTGTGCTAGAAGATGGAAGGACAGTTACTGCAAACTGATATGTCAATCGCTGTTTGTCTGTTGTCTTGGAAAAAATTCGACAGCAGCGCCCTCGAAGCAGGATCCTCCTTCACCACGACAATGCTTCAGCGCGCTCCGCAAAACGGAATGTTGAATATTTGACTATGGCAGGTTTCGAGATAATGAGTCTGCGACTTTCATTTATTCCCAAGAACTAAAGATAAAATTCGAGGTATTCGCTTTACGAGCCCTGAAGATGCGGTGAAAGTGTACGAAAATGCCATAGAAGAGACACCTAAGGAAGAATGGGCCCACTGCTTTTCTCAGTGGTTCCATCGAATGCGACGATGTGTAGAAAGAAACGGAGATTACTTCGAAAAACAATAAAAGTATTGGCAACTTTCTACATTAAGCTGTTTTTCATTTTCTAAACATTTTCAGTGTTACCTAGGTATGTGGCAGGGAAATCGGTCGAAAAAATTAACGTGCCGAATTTTTTTTTTTATGCATCTAAATTCTAAAGTAATAAAGGTAACAATGCGCCGAGTTTCTCAATATGAGCGTTTGTTTAGTTTAATTAACTGTCATTTATTTATTAATATTATTATTTATAAAAAAATACTAAGAGACGACTTACAAATGTGCATTTATAACAGACTATTCGTTGCTAAGCAACTGCCAAGTTTTTTTGGGAAATGAGAACATCAAATGGGAAATGAGATTATGAGGCGTGCACTTTTGAAATTTCCAAACCTTTCTTGCTTTGCCTTATGTTAAACTTGACTGACGCGTTAAAGAACGTAGGTGCGTGTAAAGAAATCTATTAAATGTCTTCAAACTAGCAAACTTTATTAAGAGAAACTGTTTAAATGCTATCATACATTATTAAAATTTAATAAATTTGTAAGTAATTATATTACTGCCTAAATGAACGAAAGTTAATAAACTTTCGGGACTTTAATTGATGACGATAGCAGTGGGATATAAGAAGTGTGTATTGATAAAAAAACAGTTTCAAGCAAATCAGTACATAACATGATATTTATTGTTTCATTAAAATTATTTTTCAGAATCTTGGTATTTCAAAGTACTAGTCCGGTACAGAGACGAATACAATTTTATTTATCAGATTTGTGCTTCAAAGTATATTTAGCAAGTGCGATGTATAATTATAATTATTTAAATATTGTATAAAATAAGAGTGATATCGTGTTCTTACGTATATTTCGGAGTAAATATTCTAACTTTTAGTATCCCACACAGATTATAATATTATATCAAACAACTATGTATTCGTTTCGTAGAAATTGTTATTGATGAATATATATAATATATAGGTACGTAACCTTGGTATTATTTATAAAAATTTACCTAAATGTAATTATACTTATTTTTACTAAACAAAAGACTCTTTTAAGCGTTCCTTGGTAATGGTATTAAAAATCAAAGTATTTAACTCTAGCTCTGAAATCTAAATAGATTACCTACTTTATAAATGTATTGATGGCTATACTTATATAATATATAAGAGAGATATAATTTATTCGCTGTCTAATTCTTCTCGTGTCGACGTTAAGTATAAAATATTTTAAACATTCGATTCGTGTATCTTAATTAAATAAATTGTATCAATAATATTCAGGATTTCATTTCTATATGTAAAACGTCCATTTTACAAGCAAACCTTTTTTAATTTTTCATACACATTCTTTTCAGGAAGCACGAACAAT
The DNA here is from genome assembly GCA_963853865.1 of Helleia helle. NCBI lineage: Eukaryota > Metazoa > Arthropoda > Insecta > Lepidoptera > Lycaenidae > Helleia > Helleia helle. The sequence goes on from OY971420.1 coordinate 19,362,855, forward strand.
TAACCTACAATGTACTTTATATCTACTTAATCTAGTTATTAATTATAATCTAATCTTAAAGAAATATTTTACATCTCTTCATATTATTTTATTGATGTACAAAAATTAATTCGTCTGTACAGTGAACAATACTTAATTAAAATAAGCCTAAAATGCTTAAGAGCTAAACCATATATCGAATTAAATACTAGATTATGTCAAAATTACAATAATTTCCATATACAAAATGTATATTAATATTTAATACACTAACATCTAATTGGTGTGCCGTCAGGATTGGTCGGTATTTTAGGCTTACAAACCTTTTTTCGTCCTTCGGCGCTGCTAACCATTGTGCATGTAAATGTGAAATAACCACACGAAGATGATTTGGTATAGTAAGTATGAGAGTATTGTTTTTTAATATTATTTTCACCGTCAAAATCCCTCGTTACAGATTTAGAAACGGATACATATCTGTTATCATTGTCCTTGGCGCTATTCAGATTCCTTAAATATTTTGGCTTCACGTATCTATTATGGCTATAAGAGCGTGGGTGGTTGTAGCTGACTCTGCCTGTACCTGGAGTTAACGTGACGGTCTGTGCCTGCGACGGTGAAGTTTTAGACCCAACAACATAAGTTTTGTCCTTGGAAGCAACAGATTTGACGCTACCAGTAAAGCCTAAGGGTATCGTGTAACCACCTGTACCTGGGACTCGTTCTCCAGGCTGGTATATTTTAGTCTCATCAGGCCGCTCCGAATTTCTTTGGGTTATTTCTGCATCATGATTTTTCAGTGAATCCAATAATATGTGTTGTGTGTTTCCCCCAGTTGTTTGTTTTATGTCAATACCTTTGCGACTAGGACTTAAAAGTGACTGATGGGTTTGGGGATCCTTGGCATATTCATCATAATTGGAATCTAAACCTTGGTCTACAGCACCATCACTACCATCTGGTCCAAAACCAGCATCTGAATCATAGTCATCTGGTGGATTATCTTCTTTATCAGTAGTAAAATCATACTCTACATTATTCGGTTCATAATTAGGTGCTGGGAAAGATTTGCTACTTAGTACCGGTGGCTCGTCAGTGACATCCTTTTCTTCAGACTTATGATGATCTGAATGAGAGTGACTACCGTATAAATCTTCTAAATCCTTCGTAGTTTCATCCACAATACTTTCTTCAGTTGTAGGCTGATTCATTACTTTAGTTTCAAACGGAATAGGATATGTTGGCTGATCAGATCCTTTAGGCGTAGTGCCTGTTTCCTGAGGCTGTAGTTCTTCTTCAATATTTGTAGTATTAATAAGTTTCTCGTTATCATCAAATACGTCTATTTTATCAAACGAAAGACGGTTCGGAAATATTGCATCTTTATCTAAACTGGCTCCAGATTGTGCGGCACCGTTATAAGAAATGCCATATTTAAATGTACCATGAAGCTGAGACTGTGATTGGCCTGTACGTCCACTTGACTGAGCGGATGCTAATCCTCCGCCAACAAACGGTGCACCCTGACTATCATGAGCTGCTTTGTTTCGATCCTTGTAAGGGGTAAATCCAATTTGTGCCTGAGAAGAAGTACTACCTGGCCCACGTGCTTGTGCATCGGCCATGCCACCTTTAACACTTCCCTGTACTTGTGAGTTCGAAGAATGCATTACGCCGTTACTTTGGGATTGAGTCTGCACTGATCCGGTTTCTGAACCAAGCTGGACATTAGCTTGCGACTTGTTGTTTCGACCATTGCCCGTTGCTGAGCTTGAGGCACCTTTTTTTCCTCCGCTTACTTCACTCTGTGCCCCTTTATTGTCACCTGTTATCTGAGCCTGTGCTTGGAATGATCCACTACCTGTGTATGTTCCGTGTACATTTGCTTGTGCCCGTTCTCTACTATTACCACCTTTAGAGGAAGCACTTGCAGTTGTGCCATTTGCAGCTTGGGCTACACTAGCTTCAGCCTCGGAATCGTCATCATCAGGTACGATTGAATTAGGGTCGACGAAATTTTGCGGTATATCTTAAAATAAACATGCACGTTATAAAAATATTTGAATTAAAATAATTTTATTTTATTATTTAGTATTTATTCATATGAACTTACCGTTATCCTTATTTACCCCTGTCGTCTGGAAAAAGTAAATTAATACCAATAAATAATTTATAACTAATTCAAACAATTCATTAATATATTTAAAATCGACTTTTACTGGTTTTTTAAATTTCACAGTCTATTAGTTCTTTTTATGTACAACATTGAACAAAAACAAAACTGTGATTAAACAGGTTTGTGCTTTTATCTGAGCAATAAAAGAAGCTACCCCTTTTTAATTTATTTTTATTACTGTTTCAACGTCATCAACATTATTACCCTATCTCATTCCACTTTTGGACGCAGGCCACATGTCAAATATAAATCTCATAGTAATGTCATTTTGTTAGTCTCAAAAATTGTCGAAATCCTTCTAACAGTAATTGGGCTATCAATTAATGTAAAAATAATCTCTCTGATTTGAGTTTCAGAGATGACCACGTTAAAAAATACACATAAAAATAGTTTTATTTTATATTAATATAGATTCGTTGTATATTTTTGACCCCGGTAAATAATTAGTTTTAGTTTATTTAATAACTTACCTCTTGATTAAAATATCCATAAGGACCTCTTCCTGGATGTGCAGTTCCTCCACCTGGTTGGTAGTATCCAGGTCCGTATTGACTTCCCGTCGGTGGGACTTGCCCGCCAGGATAGTATCCATTTGTGCCAGGGCCTTGGGCATTTCCAGTTGGTCCTCTTGATCCAGGGATTGGTGCATTTCCATTGGGTCCCCCAAAGTTTCCTGTTAGGTAAAATACGTTTTAAATTGCTGGTTCACATGTGACTATTTTCTGATAGATAAGATATTTTCTAAATAGTATACATATGTATAGTCACTTCTCGGTCATATCTTGATACTTTCATGTCACTCTTATTTGGTTGCAATGGTATGAATACTAATAAAGTTACCTAAAACACATTTCTAATATTAGTTAGTTCAAATAGGCTTGTGTTTATAATAGTAATTATTATTACCTGAACCTGGGCTTGGGTGTAAATTTCCATCGCTCCCAGTGCCATAAGGTCCAGAGTCTGTTCCTGTGCCCTCTGGACTATACTTCCCACCCTGCGAACCAACGTTTGTATTAGGGCCATACTGACCACTTGGTTCATTAACTGACATTCTTGGTCCATAATTATCAGGTCTTTGGTATGTTCCTCCGGGACTTGCTATTCCTCCATGTAGTCCCGGGGCATGGCCTTCACCGCTGGGCACCGTTTTGCCTGGTCCATATTGGCTCCCACCGGTTTCAGGACCATATTGCATACTACCTGGTCCGACATTACCTGTACTGTAAGGCGGGTATTGATTAGAGCCAGGACCATATTGTGCTGGTCTATAAAATGACGTAGAACCGCCTGGCTCCCCTCCTGGATTAAAACGACTACCGCCTGGTCTGCCTTCGGTGCCGTATGAACCTATACCACCTGGCACACCTTGTCCATTTGAGCCACCAGGAATTTGCTGTCCTGAAATTCCCGGATAATTTTGTCCACCTGTTCCACCTGGAATCATTTGTCCTCCAGTACCAGGCATATTTTGTCCACTTGTTCCCTGCGGAGTAAGTTGTCCCCCAAAACTACCTGGAGTGCGCTGACCTCCTCCTGGACTACCTGGAATAGTTTGCCCTTCTAAACCACCGGATAAAATTGGCCCTCCTGAACCTCCTGGAATGTATTGACCTGTACCGCCAGGAATATTTTGCCCATCGTGGTGACCTGGAATATTTTGTCCTCTTAAACCCTCTGGCGTATATTGATCTCCAACACCGCCCGGAGTATACTGTCCACCAGAACCACCAGGAACATTTTGTCCTCTTGGCCCCCCCGGAGGATATTGTTCTCCTACACCTCCTGGAATATTTTGTCCTCTTGGCGTCCCCGGTTGATATTGTTCTCCTACACCTCCTGGAATATAGTGTCCATCTGAACTACCAGGAATATTATGTCCTCTTGGCCCGCTCGCAGGATATTGTTCTCCTACACCTCCTGGAATATATTGTCCGCCTGAACCGACAGGAATGTTTTGTCCTCTTGCACCTCCTGGAGTGTATTTTCCTCCTACACTACCCGGAATGTATTCTCCTGTACCTATAGGACCACTACCAGGACCACCCGGAATGGTTTGGGTGCCTGTTCCACCTGGTATAAATTGTCCTCCTGATCCACTAGGAATAATCTGTCCAACTGAAATATCTGGCTTAATTTGTCTTCCAGTGCCACCCGGTGTAAACTGTCCCCCAGAAACACCCGGAATATATTGACCCCCAGATCCACCGGGAATGTTTCGACCATCCAAGCCACCCGGGGTACCACCTCCTGAACCACCAGGAATAATTTGCCCACTTGGAATACCTGAAGTTTGAGAAGGCCCCCCTGAGCCGCCTGGAATATATTGACCTCCTGGACCACCCGGAGTATAATGTCCACCTGATCCACCAGGAATATTTTGCGAACCTACATTGTTTGGTATATACTGCCCTCCTGAACCAGGATATTGTTCACCGGGATTTTTTATTGTACCTGTAGCGTCCGGCCCATACGGCCCTGGGCTTAGTAAATTATTTGGAACCGGCATACTTCCTGTTCCGTATATGTTTGGATAAGCATTAATATTTTGCCCATTGTTAGGTACCACGCAGCAATAAACACTACTTCCGCCTGGTCCAGAGTAAGGACCAGATGCTAAAGGCCAGTTTGTACCTGCGGGTGCTTGTTGATTGGGGCCTAAATTACCTGATTGCATTCCAGGTACAATACCTTGTTGCGATCCACTTGTTCCAATTTTGTTTGGTGGATAGCCTCCACCATTTAATCCAGATTCTTGTGGTTTATATCCACCACCCGCATTTGTTGTACCAATGCCACTTGAAGGTGATCCATATCCTTCTCGTGGTCCACCATACTTGTCAGGAAAACTACTTTCGTGTCCTGTCTGACCAGGATAATATGCTCCATTACCGTTTAACGGCTTACCTTGTTCATGACCATACATTTGGTTACTTGGAACAAGTGATTGGTCGGGTATATAAACATGGCCGTTAGCTCCGTTTGGTCCTAAATTATTATTGTCACCAATATTTCTTCGATCAGTTGATGGATACCTGGCCATGTATTCAGGCTTGTAACCACTATGGTCTGGACTATAAGATCCATCGAATCCCTCTCTTGGAATGAAGCCACTTCGACCATCCGGTATGAGACCTTGATTTGGTCCTCGCATGGTGCCATCAGATCCATATCTATTTGGACTCAATACACCTCCTGGTTCATAGTTTGGTCTTCCGCCAGCGATACCCTGTCCGTTCCCGTTAGGTCCAAAATCTGCATTAAAACGTTGACCTCCAGGCATTTCCGCTGGATCAGGGGCGTTCGGACCGTGTTGATTACTACCCGGTCTATAATTGTCACCTAATATATTTGTTGGTCCAAAATTTTGGCCGTATCCTACTCCTGGTATGTAAGAGGTACCTGGAGTACCTCCAGTGCTCGGTCCTAGATTAGTGCCATAATTTTGGCCAGGTATATAATCAGTGACTCCGGTTTGACCAGGTCTATGGATACCTCCTGAATCTCCATTCAGGCCTGGTCCGCCATCTTTCCCGTTTTGCCAATTAGGCTGATTTCCTCTGTCGCCGGTACCTCCCTGGTGATCTGGTGAGTATGGTCCTCGCTTAAGGCTATCGGCTGCGTAATCTGATTTCCCATGACAATCATCACAACTAGGATCGTATATAGACTGACTCTGTGCTTGTCCCATGCCGCTGTTGCCACCTTGAACATAAAATAATCCATATGAATAAATAATAATAATTTTTAAGTTAATAATAATAATTATTATTATTATTTTAAAAAATATGAATAAATAATTATTTCTATAAGTTTTTAATCTTTCTACGAAATGTATGTAACAAGAAAGGTTAAGGGTAAAGGTTAGTCGAAATAAAAAGCTACCACTTTTATTATAAAATTACCCAAAGACAACACCAGCTTTTCCTTCCTTCGTCCTTGAGTTGGACTGTCTTTAATAATATATCGGATCCATGTTTGGCATGTTCTTAGGTCATTTTGTAGCAATTATAGGATTTGTAAATATTCTAGTTTATATCTTTATAATGCCTCTGATTAACATTACAGCTTTGATTCCTAAGACTTCATTGAAAAAATAAAGCCTTTTCGAAGCAAACTTTCAGACGTACAATAGTTTATAAACCGTTAGATAGGTCGTGTTTATGTCTAGTTTATACGATTATAACTTAAATCTAAACTCAAATCGGCTGAGAAACTATTATTATATTGCCTTTGATTGCTGAAACTGTACCCTTAGAATAAACTTACCCTAAGGGTACTGTTTGAAGTGTTGATCGGCCATTAACCAGGTGGGAAGACGATCTCCGTGCAGTGGCCGGTCCGTGTTGGAGTGGCGAGGGTTCGGCCGGCTTGACGTGCATTGAAGGAGGCCTATGTTAATTAGTGGACGGTTAAAGGCTGACGATGATCAAGGGTACTGTTTTGGCAGTCTCAGAAACATAAGTATAGTGACAGTGAAGTAAAAAAATAATATGAAAAAGTAATATCACTATACACATGCTATGTTGTAATATAATTTATTACACAAAAGTAAGGCTAGATTAGCGTAGAAATGAGAAATTTTAATTAACTTCCAACTTACTGACACTCGCCCTTGAAGAGTCCGCTGCCGAATGTGCCTCAGCTTTTCCCTCATCTTTGTTATTCCCGCCGTCAATTGCCAAATACTGAGATTGGGTTTGTCCTCTGTACCTCCCTCTGGGACTATAACCAGTCTGTCGTCGGATCCTCGCCGCCGTTCCCAATTCTTGAAATACTTCTTGCCAGTTATGAAAGCGGCCTGCCCTTTTGAAACCTTTACAATATAGAGCTTCTTTATGATCATGCTTTACAGGATCTCCCTAAAACAATAAGACATATTAAATGACTAAATAGCAGCACCCGCGGTTTCACCTGCGTGCTTCCCATTCCCATGGGAGTACAGGGATAAATTATAGCCTGTACGTTATTCTAATGTATAAAGCTGTGTTATTGTACTTTCATTAAAATCTATTTAGTGGTGTTTGCGTGAAAGAGTATCAAACACACATCCATAGCTTCCTACATCTATTAGTAGGGTATAAAATGGCTGACACTAACCGGGTGTTTCTTTTTTAAAATAATATGGCATAATGGCGTGCATGGCTACTTCAATAGTTGAAACAGTAGTATTCTATTGATATCTTAAACTTGCGGCGTAATCAACTATTAACTTAAATTATAATCCGTCTTCTCTTTTACTTATTTTATGTATTCTTTGTCGTAATTTTCCAGAATAAAATTTTAAATTGGTGAATTATCACGTTGCATCTTAAAAATAAACCATTTTTAAGAAAAAAAATACCATGACATGTATATCATTATCATCATCATCAGCCTCTATCCATCCACTGCGAAACATAGCCCTTTTTTTTCTTTAACGCCGGGAAATTCTCTGAGGTATATATTGGGGATTCTCCAGGCGGGTATGTGGGGCTCGTTGCGCCCGAAAGTTGGTAAGTGGACGCAGCTGTATCCACTAAAACCCGGCGAGTGCCACCAATGCCGCCTTTGGTGAGGTGCCACAGATCTAATGAGCAAACAAGGATCCTCTACGGCTAGTCAGCCCCTCAGGGGACCGACGCCACCACCACCACAGAACCACAAAAATTCAAGAAACACATTTATTTTATTAAACGACTTCGAAAAGGAGGAGGTATATGTTCGTGTGTATATATATTTTTTTAATGTATGTTCACCGATTTCTCTATCAATTGTGAATCTATTTTCAAAATTCTTTTTTTATTCAAAAGAGTGCACTTCCGAGGTGGTCCCATGATAAGAAAACCAGGATCTGATGATGGCATCCCAGAGAAATCGAGGGGAACTTTCGAAAATCGTAGGAGTACCTAGTGCGTTTAATATTTTTTTAATCTATGTAATGTAAAATTATTAGAATCTTTGCGTTTACCATGTCATTGTTGTTACTTTTGGAGTCGGTGTCAGCTAAGTTAAATAGACCGTACAGCACCAAAACCATCGTAAGTCACCGGTATCATATTTGTTGCTGTACCTACCTACCTGTCTTTGCTGACACCGACTCCAATAGTAACAACAATGACGTGGTAAACGCAAGGATTGTAATTAGTAAAATAACAAGTTGATTATAAGTTCTAGGCACAAAAATTAAGGAAACGCAATTATTTTATTACTTTTTAATTTATTTTTTACTTTTTGAAGTCGGTTTCAATTTTTGTTTTTTATTTTTAGTTTAGTATTTTTGAAGTCGATTTTAATTTTTTGTAAAATGTTTTTGTTTCTAAATTTTTAGTGATTCCGAAATTCGTCGTCTTGGCGTTCCTTGAAGAAGGCCTATGTTTAGCAGTGGACGGATAAAGGATAATGATGGTGATGATGATGATTACGATGATGAAGATAATAATGATGATGATAACAATTAGTGGTGTGCAAATAAACTATTTTATGATAACGTGCTATGGACTATAAACTATATTTTTCTAGCGCGCTATTTTATAGACTATATTATAACGTGTACTCGCAAGACTAGAATTACGTAACTCGCGTAAGCCGGCCGGGATAGCGCACAACACATCTAGCGCTAGCGCGCGCTCGACGCTGACTGACGTATAAACTATAAATTATAACGTCTAGCGTCTACGATCTAGCACGTCGGCGTGGTTCGAATGTTATAAAGTTATAACTACGGCCTACGCTAGCCGCCTCGATACATTAGGTATGTAGCGAGGCGCTACGTTATAGCGCCGAATAGGAATTTATATAGCGTACGCTATACGTTGAGTATGAATAGCGCGCTACGTTATGGCGCTATGCGTTATATTAACCACCACTAATAACAATGACCGCGACATACTATGGTGTGCTACTAAAGCATCCTATACAATTGTTACATCGACAAGTAATAAATTGAGCATATCGTCGAGGTAAAAGAAACCACCAAATAGGCATTATTGGGAATAACTAAAAAACGGCTTGTTAGATCTTAATAGAATTAATATGGGACCAAATTGGAAACACCAGCTTTCAAAGAAAAAAATAACCATCGAAATCCATTCTCAAACGGCGGAGTAATCGTGTCACATACATACAAAAAAAAAAAACAGACGAATTGATAACCTCCTCTTTTTTGAAGTCGGTTAAAAACTATTAGGTCAAAGTGGGCAATTGTTTTAATTGTACTGATAAAATTGCCATGGAGTGAGAGTAGGGAGCAAGCGAGTGAGAAAGATCGAGAGAGAGAGTGAGATAGAGCAAACTTCGCATCGCAAGTCTCGGAAATTTAAAGCTTTAGATTAGTATAAAGATAGATTTAAGAATTAGTTGGCCAAATAAGTTTCACTTCTGACATGTGTTCTTTGTACGCACGCACTTTTTTTAAAATATTTGAATTATTTTTAAATACCGAAAATTATACTCTCGAAGTGACTTCAAACTCTGAATATAGTTAAAATTCTTTTAATGGAAATAGTTTTTGGGTCATCAGGCCTAACATATGACTGCGGACTACTCACTGACACACATCGATAGGGCAGCAATACCGATAACCTTAGACATTTAAACACGCCTACATCTAATTCGTTATCAATCATTGCTAAATTTAATTTGGTCCTAACAGTATTAGGATATCAGCAGACTTTGCACTAGGATTCAAAGAGTCACCACCATGGTTCAGGCCTTGACGTGGTGGTGCAACTCAGTAGCCTAGGGTGAGCCCAACACCTTGGGTGAAGCTAATTGAGCCGAGGGAGGCTCTTTGTACCCCTCTTATAAAAAGAGGGGACAACAGAGCAGGGGGCAAGGGGCGAGGACGGGAACCTCAGAGCATTTCCCGGCGTTAAAGAAAAAAAAAGGTTTCAAAGAGGTTCTATCTTACATACTAATTTGTCCCTTCATTAGTACGGAACCATCGTTGAAAGTGGATTTATATTTTATATATATAACACCGTCATTTTGACGACGCAACTTAATGCTCTCTCATGATCCATGTAAGGCTCCTGGACCTATGTCAAACCACCTACAATCGCTTTCAGACACTTTTTTAGGGTCCCGGATCTGCAGGCAACAGGATTACCCCAGCGAAGCGCAGACTACTTCTCGTAAGGGTGGAGGGGGTTTCCAGCCGCCACTAAGCAGTCCCCGCGACGTCGTGCCATAGTGGGCCCAGGTTCCCAACCTGAATCCGACAAAAGCACAGGGGCGTTACTGGGGGCGCATGAGGTAGCGCCTCCCATACGTCGCCCGCGGGGGGAGGCCTCGTCGGTGGTATCCTCCCTCATCCGCTCATCAGCCTCCTTATGGGACATTACTGCCTTGCAGAAGTAGAGCATCGCCGTCAAGGACTTGTCATCGCCGAGCATTGGGGTGATGAACGCTCGGCAGAATTGCACCTAATGGCTAGTTTACACTTTCATTTGTGCGAGTGCAGGTGTTTGGCGATTGTCCAGTACTGTTTACTAAGCGCAGCCGCTTAGTAGATTCAGTTGCCGGGCGTTTGTTTGCCCAACAGCAAGTATGAAAGAACTTATATTTTTTTATCATTCCAAATACAAAAAAGAAAAATACAACATTAAAAACACAAAATTACTAATCACTCCCTACAATCAATTGACAATATTTCATTTTTTCTTAAGCCTATATTTTTAACTGAAACTGGATTGAAAAATAGGATATGCCTGTTTTTTTATTTTCTCGAATTTCATTCATTTTGATACTTATTTTAACTTTTGAAAATCCTCCTATTCTAAATAGACGTAAGTGCCAAATGACGTCATTAATTAGGCCGAATGGTGTTACGCTTTTGCATTTCTTGTGAACCAACAATAAAGCATATTATGTTATCTATGACATCTGTCAAATCAAGACGTATTTTAAACGTAGACATAATATAGAAGGACTGGGCATACCTACGAAAAAAAGGTGTAACCTACAACTCAAGTCGGCGCTTAACATGGCTACCATTGCTAGGGTTTAGATAGCAAAACCATAGAGAATACTACTATGAAAAGGGCACGCAAGATGACGGATCAGGCACTCATTTACAACTGTAAGTTTAAAGAAAGGGGCAACTCCTCTTATTTCCTGACTTCATGATTTTAAACAACAATAGGTACGTTACCTTTTAGGATTCTTCATTGATGTATCTTGTTCATGTGGATTCATTTTATTGTGAAATACCAAATAAATCCAGGTGTCGATTATAAATAGAGCAAAATGAAGTCGCTAAAGCCGGTCTAAGATAATAATATTTTAACACAAATAAACAATACGGTGATATTATAAATGAAAGAATGACATATTTGACATTCTATCGTATTATGGCAATTCTATTATAAGTAATCACCTTATTCTACCGTTCAAATCACGTTATCACACGTTTTTTAAATATTTTTTTCTCCAGTATTAAGGAACGAAAAAAAAATTATTTTATCGACTTTATCCACACGTGGGTTGAATTAACCACTAAACACCTGCACTCGCACTTATCAAAGTGTAAACGAGCCTTTAACGCCTCGCGTAATGGTAATAATGCTTAGTGCGCTAAATGCCGCGCAGGCGGGCGGGAGTGAGGCGCATCCCTTAAGCACTTAAGATCTAATTAATTCATTAAATTGCACCAAATTTAATTAAGAAATAATCAATTTATCCTTATGCTCCATCTCTGTTTTTATTACGATTTACAGTGCGGAAGTCATAGTAATATGCACTCTATATAAATTTTTTTATAAATAGGTAGGTATATATATTACAGTCAAAGTACAGTCCTGTTATGGACAGATAGACAGAATTGCCAAGTGCCGCGTTTTGTGTAAAAAAATCTATGATATTGGTTAAAAGGGTTATAAAATAATCTTTTGATTGCATTATTTTTATACTTTAATTCCAATATTATGTAACAAACTTGGAGAAGATAATATTTAAATGCAATCGTTTTTTCTTCTATTTAAAGTATTTTTTTTTCTTTAACATATCTAGATATAGGGTTACGTAATTTATTAAGCATTCTTATATTTATTTCACATCGTAAAATAGATCAAAATTCTAACCAATACAGATCAATATTTACTGAAATTCAAATATGAACTGCTTTTACATATTCTTGCCTAAAATCCGAATATCATTAAGAAAATAGTACCTACATAAAACATCGATAAATCAAAATCTTATTAAAACTCGATTATTGAAAAAATGTACCAAAATGTTGTACATAGCGTCTTTCAGAGAGCTAAGCCATACAGTATTTAAAGACAAAAATATTGAAATGTTATACGTTAGTTAATTTATACTTAGCGTTCATTGAGGGATGTTCAGTAGACGGATAGAGGCTGATGATGATGATGATGATGATGATGATGATACTTAACAAAACTCAATAACAAAAGAGCTGATGACCTGGAAGCGGCTGAACTGATTTTGATCAAACTTGTCTATGAACCACCCCTAGAAAATGCGTTCAAATTAAGACACCGAATACAAATATGTTCACCCATATGAAACGTTTCCAGACTTAATAATATACTTATCGGTGAAACGAATAACACCTCTCTTTTTGTCGGGGATTTGAAATCCTAAAAAAATACTAAACTAAAAAGTAATAAAATAACAGTTTCTTTAATGTTTGTGCTTACAACATATAATCAACTTAATCTTCTACTAATGTACAAACTTTGCGTTTACCACGTCATTATAGTTACTTTTGGAGTCGGTGTCGTATTTGTTGCTGTACATTACTTACCTACCCACCTTGGCTGAAAAGGATGATGATGATGATGATGATGATGATGGTGATGGTGATGATGATGATGATTACGATGACCGCGACATACTATGGTGTGCTACCAAAGCATCCTATACAATTGTTACATCGACACGTAATAAAAAAATCATATCATCAAGGTAAACAAAACCAACCAAATAGGCATTATTGGGAATAACTAAAAAACGGCTTGTCAGATCTTAATAAAATTAATATGGGACCAAATTGGAAACACCAGCTTTCAAACAAAAAAATAAGCATCGAAATCCATTCACAAACGGCGGAGATATCGTGTCACATACATACAAAAAAAAAAAAAAAAACATACAGACGAATTGAGAACCTCCTTTTTTTTTGAAGTCGGTTAATAATGCCTTCTGCACTAAATTCATCTGCTTAGTGCGTGTAGGTGATTTTTGTAATCATGAATCATAAGATATTTTAGAAGTGATTAAGAAATAGTGTCGATATTAGGCGAAGAATCATCTCACCAGTAATACAATCACTATGAAGATCATATGGATAATTTTATGTTGGCAAATCCACATGAACGCAAGTATTCACATGAACGTAAATAATGAATACTAGTCCAGAAAACTCATTAAGGCATCGCCTATGCTGAGTCAGTCATGGTACGTCTCAGTCCTAATAATTATTAGTGCCGCTTCTTTAAATATAGCAAAGCTGTTACAATGTAGAAATTAGCATGATAGTGGTAGCCATGCAGATGAGCGCGGCATTGCAATGACTCATCTTTCCCGTTAGTAAAGATAAGAACAATAAGGATTCAAATGAGCAATCTTGGTGAATTTTCATAAATTGGAGTTCATTAGTTACTATCCACGTAAATAAATACGTAAATAATAAATGAATACGCGTCACGATAAATAAATATAAGTAAGTAAGTAATATAAGTAGTAAAAACTATGTAGTAAACTATGTAATATTTATAACTCTTTCATGCCAAAATAAAAGAAAGAAAAAAATAAATAATTTATGTAGCCTCATCATTTTAGCGTTATGATAAAAAATGTGTCTTAAAATCATTTCTATCGTATCTTATCTTATTACGAAGACGCTCATTGCTTTAAAATGTTGATAACACGTTTGATCCCAAACTCAAGTAATTTAATATTAGACTATCATACGGAAATACTAAAATATGAGGTATTTATTCAAAAGTACAAAAGATTTTGTACAATATGCTGGGGGTGACTTTTTCTCGTTCAAATAATTTTGTTTCCATTAGAAAACATGACAAGCAAACAAAAAATGATGATGATGATGATGAAATGGTGATTGTTATTCTAATACTTACATTAGCATCGATATGTCGCAGTGCATAATATATTTATATACATTTCGCATGGCAATATTCTTAAAGAATTAACTTTATATACAATTAATTAAAGAAACTTAATTGATATGGTATTTTAAAAATGTTACCGTTAATGACTTGTGACTCGAAACTTTTAAGTTTTTGTTGACAGCGCAAAGTCCGCGAGAATTCGCGAAGACAAGCATTTCCTCGAAATTTGTATCAATGTCTGCATGGTTTACAAACCATGTTATACAAATCCTTTCGCCGGGCTGCTTACACACTAGGAAGGTCTGAAAAATCCAAAATATTACTTATAATTTCCTTACAAGCTTGAATAGAGCAAATATTATCTTATAACAAATTATAATAAAATAATTATAATTATAATCGCTCCTATCAAAGTCAGTAATTATAAGAAAAATACATTAATTTAATTAATGGTTTTATTTAGATTGCCCTGTTAGTTTTTTGTTTGGGTTTTTAGTCACGGAAATCTTAACACCTTCTGTAGACAGAGTGATCTGGTAATACACCTATTTTAAAGATTATTTTTTAAAATTATATTTTAAGGGTAATTTATCCTACCTGTGTATTAGAAGACACGTAAGACAAAGCGGCGAGTATGATCGCCGCAACCTGCGGACGAAGCGACGGTCGACGCATGGCGGCTTGTAAAGTCTCTCTGAGCGCTCCGCAGCGGCGCACCGCCCGCCACCTGACCCCTGAACTAATGAATCTCAGATACTGGCTGGGTAGCTGAACTGTATATCTATTCTTCTAAAATTGGGTAATTTCGGTGATAGCCGCATGAGGAAGTAAAACAGAGTGGTCACGATATGCTCTCAATTCGCTCTTATCCGCTCTCAAAACAATGTATTATCGCATATTACATTTCACAGATTATAGACCTCTGTGCAAAATGCTTAAATGACTCGAATTAAAACGTTAAATCAAACAAAAGTTGGTAATATTATTTTTATTAAAAACTATAAATCAACAAGTATAAAGCTGAAAACGTTAAAGTGACACTACAACCTCATTTAAATGGACCAATATTGTGCGTTATATCCTAGACCTGGTACTCAACTGACCATTAAAACAATACACGATCAATATTTTCCTAAATTCAAAATTATTGTTTCATGTCCATCCCGATTATCGATGTAAAACACTTAATCTTAACGTAGATATCATGAAAAAGAAGCATTAATTTGAGCATAATTTCACAGCACGATTATAATCTAGTAATTTCTGAGCTGACGTTGGCGTCTTTCTTTTTATAGGTATGAGAGGGGTAAATGAATCGTTGCGAGTAGTATCCTGAGTGAGGTTCCCCAGTACTTTTAGCAGGGCCTCTTCTATAGTACTCGATAGAATCGACACATTCACAGGCTAATCGACTTTCGGATCCGCTGCTTTCTAATTGATATTTGGGTATCACTATCAGGCTTTCTGTTGATTTTGTGGGAGGACAGTGACTATGGCTTCTCCCGTAAACAGGGTAGTGGTGCGGTGTACCGCTCTGTCGATGCGCATGCTTTTCTTGTACGTAGTGTTGATGATCATGATGATCGCTATGTGAGCTGCGACCACTGTGCGTGCGACCGTGGCTTTTCGATCGATTTGAATGTTTTGTGCTTGTGTCCAGATATCCATATCCAAAACCATAACCTCCTATTGCTTTCGTTGCCAAGTTATCCCAAGATTTTGGCTTCACATGCTGATGGGAACTTTGATATTGAATCTTGGGAGAAGATTTTGCTTCGGAACGATCGTTATCCCAAAATAGAGTATCACTGCTTAATGAAGTGCTGTAGCTAGAAGCAGAGTTATCACATACAACTGTAGCGTTGCTGGTAGCGTAAGATTGAAGACTGCACTGGCTAGTTTGAGTAGACTCTGTAGTCAGATGCCGGTACCGGCCAGAGCATTGTCCAGTAGTGCAAACTTTCTTTGTGTGTGAATGTGAACAACCTTCGGTCTTTTGTGTTGATTTATCCACTTGCTGACCTTTGTCTTTTCGTTTAGAACATTCTTTCTTGCGACGCACTTTTTTCCTAGAATTAGGTACGCAATGTGGATCACAGCAGGGACTGGCTAAGTCGTAAGCCTCTAAGCTATTTGCGTCTTGATTGTTGTAAGCGGGCATGCATGGAGCACATCCATGACTGTGGCTGTTCCTGTGCGTCTTGACATGCTTACCGTTGGCCGGCTTGTATACTTCGGCCGCTCTGTGATATTCACTCGAGGCCTTGACTACATAATGATGACAGTCTCGTCTATTCCTAGGAGAACCTACTGTAATAACAAAGCTACCTGTACGTAGACTAGGCTGAATTATGCAAGCACCATATCGTGGATCTAGATACTGGTACATGAACACGCTCGCTTGTGGGGGTTTCGCGACAGTGACATTCTCACTCGATAAGGTGGGTCTACAGTAACCACTATTACCATCGCCAATGGTATTTTCCTCTGAA
Organism: Helleia helle; assembly: GCA_963853865.1. NCBI lineage: Eukaryota > Metazoa > Arthropoda > Insecta > Lepidoptera > Lycaenidae > Helleia > Helleia helle. The sequence continues at coordinate 19,379,582 of OY971420.1, forward strand.
TCTGATATGATGTCAGATGGAGATGTTTTCTTCTTCTGCGACGGAAGACTGTGCGTTTTCCAATTGCTGTCGAACACTTGTCTTTCTCTTATCGTTAGTTGTTCGAGCTCTCGCATTTTCGTTTGTATTGATCGTTGAATGTTGATGTATTTGAGATGAAGCTCAACTTTGCGGACGCAGTCTTCGAAGATGACGACTATCCTCATGCGGGAGTCGCAGGAGTTGATTGCAGCGACGATGGCGGTGTGGTCCGCTCGCTCGACGTCTGTGCCGTTGATGGATAGGATGACGTCACCCTCGCGCATACCGGCGCCTGCCGCGGGACCATCGGGCTCCACGTGGTCCACGTATGTTATCACTTCTATTTCTTGTTCCTAAAAAGAAAATAGCTAAAATGTATATATAAGAAATAGTAAATGTTACTCCAACTAGATGAGGCTACAATCTCCATGCTGTCTGGTCCTGGTTGGATGCGTTGGTCGGGGGATCAGTAGTTCGTTGAAAGAGGTCATGTGGACGGAAAAAGACGGATAATTATGATGATGTAATAAAAAAGTGATATAAATATAGCCTTGGCGTAAGACTTTGTTGTGGCACGTACATCTTACTTTACCTTTTTATAATGAATGCCGTAGCTCTGTAACGTAAATCCGTAGCTGCCATTTTTCTTCTCAACTATGATGGTTCGTCTTCGACAGTCCTCCTCTCCCTTGCCCTGACGATCTGTCTTTACGGACTCCCTTATCTAAAAACCGTAAATAAATACATAATCTGATCCAGCAGGCGCTGTCGCATTGCTCTTTTTATTAAAATTTATCTTAATGTTTGTCTCATTCACCGATTAAACGTTCATTCATCTTGGATAGGTAGGTAACCATAGAAAATTACAACAATCTAAAACTATGGATGATTCTTTATAATATAGTAAGTATTTTGTGTTTCGTTAAAAATACAATGTAAAAATTCGCACACATTATATCGCATCGTACTTCTTAACAATCTTTTATAATTATGGTAGTTATTAATTATGGTTAAACGTAAAGTAAATTATTGCGCATATATTATGTGATTTGCTTTTATATAAAAATTATAAACAAGAATTGAAAATCGCCAAATATTTGTGATAGACTTTTTTCAAAGGTATATACAAAACATGACTTACGGAGTTATCAAGGGAGTCCTCCTTCGAGTCGCCGTTGAGAAGTTTTTTTCCGTTACTCATCCTACTAGGGCATCTTTCATTTAGTTTTGGAGAGCTCATTCCAAATCCATCTGACAATTACCTGGACATCACAAGATTTGTACTCTGTATTATTGCAATAGGGTGTATTGACGCGCTAGGGTGAGGCAAATCACTACTACGACGCATGCGTTGGAAACGCTCATGCGATTTGGAGCCTCAGTAAAACCTTGTCTTGTCAACCTGTACGTAAATGAAAAAAGAACCTTTTAAATGTTTAAGTGTACTTGAGTATCTCTGTGGTATTTTTGTCGTAAGGCATAATTTTCCACCACGCATGCGCTTATACAGGGGGATATAAATAATGCATTTTACAATTACCTACATGTTTCTGATGTTGAAGGTAATACACATAATATCATGAGGATATATCATATTATGTCAAATCATTAATTCGTTGATTCTTCCATATTTTGTATAGGTACAAAAAATATATATTGCGCAAATCTTGGTAGGTATATACTTATTTTTTTATACACAGTAAGGTATATGTTAATAGTAGATTGAGATGGAAAGAAAGTATAAATATCAATGACTAATACGACAAATCTTTGAGGTGGGAAATATTTTTATATCATTGGTTTATAAATCACTTTGCTGGTGCCCGCGACTTTGTCTGCGCAGTACCTAGGTATAAGATTTAAGTTTTTTTCTTAAAAAGTATCCTATGTTACTTCTAATACCTCCAAGAATATGTGTACAAAATTTCATGATGATCGGTTAAGTAATTTTCGCGTGAAAGCGAACAAGCTTACTTTCACATTTATAAAGTAGTATAGATTGCGACAAACTCATACACGTCAATAATACTTAAACACAATAAAATAAAATATTTTTGATGAATCATTTAATTACTAATCTAAATAAATCAATATAACATTAAATACATTGAAGTCTAGAATCAAGGAGAATGAACTAGAGTGTTGACTTTGGCGTAGCTGACGACGGAGACATTTGGTATGGGCACGGGGATCTCCGAGAGGTTCTTGTTCAGGGAGATGAGGGGAGGTAACGCGATGGACTGGATACCCGCCTCCGAAGGTATCGTGGCTGCCCCCTTTGTTATCTTCGCTGTTGTCTCCGTCACTTCTCGCTTGGCTCTTAAAATGTTTCTGTCGTCTGTTGGTTCAATGCCTGTAACAATATTTAATGTAGTACTTATAAAGTGTAGCTATTTTTTAATTTGCCTATAAATCTATAAATTATGGAATTTGTAAATAAAATAAATATAAATACGAAAAAAAATCCAAATTCTCTGTATTTATTAATTCAGTACTATGACAGTGGCATATGGCAGAAAATGGATCACCTATTTAATAACCTCTCTACATGTAGACAAATGCATCACCAGACGTTATTGATCGGCGCGTCCGCTGACGTGTAGGTGGGATGATTATACCTCAATACGATACCTCTATCTTAGGTATTCAACGTCGGCAGATGCATCCGCCACAAATCCGTTTGCTGTCGGTTTTTGTGATACGGATCAAACTGCTTTAGCGCAAATGTTTGGCGTCCGACATACATGTGGACGCACGTCGACAGATGCATCCGCCAACGTCTGCCGATGCATCTGTCGACGTGCTATTCGACAAGTCACGATATCGAGTGACGAACGTCGTTTATTGGTACGGACGAATTCAGCCAGCGCACTAAAAGGTAATCTTTGAGTTTTGACCATCCATGTTATCTATGAACGCGTGGTAAGTTTTCGAAGATCTTGTGTTACGGTTACCAGACAACGGAAATATAATTAAATACTTTTATCCTATACGTATATTTAATATTTTTATTATATGATACACATATTTATTTAATACGCATTCATGACCCAGGAACACAGAAAACAACAAACAGTTCCCTGGCGCAAGCTTTTGAACCCGCTACTTCCGGCTTGGGCGCTAACACGCTAACCATTGAGCCACAGAAGTCGTCGATTGTCACATTACATTGTATACTGTATCTCTACCATGAGTTTTGTTACAAGCGTAAAAGACATAACTATAGTAGTTAGTAGTTACGTAAAACGCAACACGAATAGAAAACTAAGGTATGATAACCGGTAGGAGGAAAGCGCTGTGCCGCGCTCCCCGCTGCATGGGTACCACCATCTTGCTTGTTTCTCCTGTGAAACAGCTTTGCTGTGTTTCGGAGAGAAGGGCAAGACAGGCAGTGTAATTACTGGCACCGAGACTTAACATCTTATGTCTCAGGATAGACAACACATAGATGAGTTGCCTGGACTCGTTCCAGGTAAACTAGTTTATGTTCATGGGCGACGTCGACCACTTACCACCAGGTGGCACGTTTGCCAGTTTGCCTATCCAATTAACATAAAAAATGATATAGTTTTCTATTCGTGTTGCGTTTTTACGTTAACGTTACGTTACGTATATAAGTAGTTAACGTAAAAACGCAACACGAATAGAAAACTAAGGTATGATATAGTTTTCTATTCGCGTTCAAGCTAAAAGTTCAATCCAGTAAAAAATCTGACTGCCTTACTACCAGTATTACATACCCTGCGTTCCTGGTGGTATCTTCAAGGCGGTCCACGGCAGTGAGGAGTTCTCTATAGGCGCCACTCCCACCACGTTCTCAGCGGTGACGTTGGTCACCAATGGAGCTGGTAGATTGTTCATATCAATGCTGGACCCGTTGTGTCTGTAGAACGTTATTGTCTCTTGTTGCCCGCTAAAATAGTACATCAATCATATTATATTCTTAACTTGAATACAAGTTGAATTTCAGTCAAGGCTTTCGTGAGCAATTCCGTAATATCAAGATCTGCGAAATAATAAAAAATGCTGAATATTCCGTTTTAAACAGTTTATAATATAACTATATGCTATAACTGTGTTAGTTGGAAATCTGATTTACTATTATTATGCGTCAATGCTCGTGGTTGAACGTGCTAACGAGTAACGCATTTGCGCCTTAGAAAAACGCCTGAAATTCTCGGCTTATAACGTAACTTCTTGGTACCTGGGCAGTAGTCTAGTATCTCCAAATGAAAATCGCTGCATTGGTAATATTAACACTATATTTACGCACTTTAATGAGTTACTTCATTCATTCTTTACTACAAAAACTATTAAACTTACTTGTGTACATTTTCTGTTTCGTCTGTCTTATTCGTAAGAATTCCTACTTGATACACGGTAGCACGAACTACATACCTGGAATAATGTATATATTACTAGCGGCCCGGTACGTGCTTCGCTACGTATAAAGTGAAATAAAAAAAAATTGGAACATCAAATTAATTTATTCAAACAAAATAATATATTATTAATTGCTAACTATTTTAAAACTTAATGTTGTACTTTCTACTCTGAAAAAAGTTTCAATATGACCCCAACTGAAAAAGTTTCAATTTGACAGTAAAATCTCCATTAATTTATTGAATTAAAAAAATGTGATAAATGAAGAACCGCTCAACCGAATTTGTGCAAACTTCACATAAACCATCTACTAAATAGTCCGAACCAAGCCTAAACATTTGGTTGGGATTGGTGAGCCCGTTCTTGAGTTATAAAATTACAACGAAATGTGGCGTTGATTTTTATATATAAAGATTAAAAAATCGGTCAATCGCGAGTCTGACTCGCACACGAAGGGTTCCGTACTATATGTATCCATACAACATTAGATACTTTAATAACCTTAAACGACAAAAAAAACACGATTGTTGTATGAGTTCAAAATTCTAAATATTTCTTTTATTCCGTTCTTAGTATATTTTGTTATTATAGCGACAACAGAAATATCTACATCATGTGTGAACATTTCAACTGTCTAGCTAACACAGTTCATGAGATTCAGACTGGTGGTGGTGGTGACAGACAGACAGCGGAGACTTAGTAATAGGGTCCCGTTTGTCATCCTTTGGGTACGGAACCCTAATTTCAATTTATTTTTATCCATTTCATTTAAAATACATTTCATAATGAGAGAGATACTTGAGTGAAAGGATATCACGTTATTTTATTATTCATGAAATAAATAAGTTTCTTACATGTTCAAATTGTATTTATTATGGGCAAAAAATATTATTATCAAACGTGTACCAATATAAGATTTAGTGGAGAGCATGTAAAATGTAAAAATACTTACATATCTTTTGGTCCAGTAATGTTTGTAGATGTAGATTCCTCCCCCGTCTCAAGGGCTCTTCCCACACACACATGACGCAGGGTCAAGACGAAGAGCATCTAAGAAGGATATAAGAGGTAAAGGTTACATTAGGTGGATGAGAAATATATTTTTTATATTATAATTAATCTGAACTAGTATAAAGTACATACCGTAGTACCAGTATAATTAATCAAGTCCAAATGATTTGTTTGTTAAAGCGTACCATCTCTGAAACGGCTAATCATCAGCCTCTATCCGTCCACTGCTGAACTTAGACCTCCTTCAATGAACGCCAAGACGAGGTATCCTTTGCCATTGACATTTTTTTCATCTCATAGCCAAATTAAGGAAGATTTGATAGCTGAGAGTAACAGAAAGTTATAATAGAATATTCATTGATATGAAATATAAGTTAGAAACTACAAAAAAAACTTACCAAATTTAAATACATCTTGTAATATCTTATTGATGATTCTTGATAATAAGCGGATATATCTTCGTAATTTCCTTATATACGAATGTCTCTCATTGACGTTTGTATGATAATCAGCGAATTAGATTAATTAGTAGTAAGTTACATATGCATATTAATTATGACAATGGTACAACGGATTTCATTGGAGAATAGAAGGGTGAGACTGTACCCAGTACCACGTTAATAGTTGTTTGTATCTTTTGTAACAATATCGTCACAGTTCTAGAAAAGTGGACAGTAAAAGCAGCTGAGTCTTTGGTCATAAGGAAGGCGAGGCATTGAAGAGTCATTGATAGAGATCCGTAGCATGATCTGATGATCAAGGATGACGTTGACCTTAGAACTGCTTAGTGATGGCCGGGCAGTTCCTTCTTACCAGGGATAGTCTGGCCTTCGCTGCGGCCGGCCAGTCGCTAAAGTGATCCTGTTGCCTGCTGATCTGGGACGCTCCAAAAGCGGCTGAAGTAGCTAGCGGTGGTTTTAGTTTAGGGCACTCCCAGATGCAAGTTCCACATCGGGTACTTCTACCCGAAGATCCTGGCTACATCCATTAAGGATTTCCCTTCGATATAAAAAAAATGATTGTTGACCGCTTGCCATCAGGTAGCGTATTGCATTTTTTTAAACTTTAATCAACAATAGGTAGTCAACCTGAAATAATTTATAGTTACTATATATATTAAGGAAAATCATTGTTACATAATTATTATAATGTATCCCCACCGTGGTTGAAGCCTTGTCGTGGCGGTCGACGCCGGGAGGGGTTTTTTGTGGTGAGGGGCAATCCCTCTGTGGAGGAGGCGTCGATCCCTTGAGGACTGACCAGCCGTTGAGGTGCCCTGTTGCTCAACAGATCCGGAACACCTCATCAAAGGCGGCATTGGTGGCACTCGCCAGGTTTTAGTGGGTAGAGCTGCGTCCTCCTTACCATCTTTCGGGCGCAGCAAGTCCCACATACCCTAGGAAATAATTTCAAATAAAGGATAAAATATAATTTTTTACAGCTAAATTTATGAGTATTAATTAGATTTTTAGTAAAATAAATTAAAATAAATGAAAGAGATATAAAGAATTCATCTAAAATCCATGTTTACCTAATGATAATAATTGTATACGATATTTTGTCTGGTAAATATTTCTTGTGATCACTTTCGTCAGTTTGAAGTATACTTTTCTATCAGATCTTTAAAGATTAAGAATCTTATCGCCTGAGAAGGAAAATATTTGATCCAATTCAGTGCGATGTTGGTCTTACGTATCCATCTTGTCTTAAAATTGTCTTCTTGTTATATTTAATTTATTATAAGTTTTTTTTGCTGTTTCGTAATACAAACATGTTTCTTTAATTTATATAATAGAAACTTTAATACTAGTGATATTTATTTAGGACACTAAGATGACTAGAAGTAATATAATTTTAGTAGCTGGTGTTTATACTGTGGTAAGTTTTATATATTTTAATGGAATAATTATATACACGCTGAAGCTAGAAATTGCGAATTAAAATAAAATTATAAGATTTAAAAATATAAAATGAATAAAGAACAGATTTATCTCCAAGCTAAAAATGTATGAATTATTATTATTAATAGTGGAATAATTATAAGGCGGGGAAATTGAGATTTGCGAATACATAACTTGCGTATGCTTTGCGAATAATGTATTTTTTTTGTTACTTTCTAGTTAATGTCTATAAACGTAACGCTGTGCTTCGAATATTAAGACTAGAAAGAATATGTCGATATAAAAATTTGAGATTCTTATATCGACTACTCGAATTTTGCAAACTGAATTTAAAAAAGATTTACTGATAAAGTGGGGTAAATAATTAATTTAAAATACTTTATAATAAAAACAACTTTTTACAGATTTAATCGCGGAAATAGTTGTTTCATAATGAGTGGAATTCGCGTAAAAAATATAAAACAATATTATACACGTTTTTAATTTGTTGCTCAAAAGTTATGTTCACTTTTAGATCCTATTACATTGACCCTTACACACAAACACATTTGACACAAAAATACTCGAGGGTCTCCAATATTATACGATAAGTAGATCAATGTCGTGGAATTAAATTAAATTGACCCAATATTCTAAGATTCGTGATGAGTTTCAAATCATTTAAAAATACAGCTATATTTTTTAAAATTAAATATTAATGTTGATTGATTACAAATAATCATCATCGTCAACCTAATTCCATTCATCGATGGACATTGGCCTCCTTCAATGGACTGTAATGACAACAGCACAGCTGATCTACCGCCACTCCCATACTACGACCGGTCACTGCACGAATGTTAGCTATGAATGAATATTTTTAAATTAATTAAAGTGATATCTTGTATACATATAAATATTTTAGTATCATCTTCAATAATTTTTGACGAACCTTTTCTTCGAATGGGATGTTCTTTATCAATATATGACATACTTTATTAAACACCAAAATAAGTTTACCTTAGAACTGTTAATCGTGTGTGAATTCGTGGTATATCTGAGTTTTTCAGATAACATTTGAAGTGCAAATTGCCGACATAACAGTTGTAGGTGACCTGTAATCCTTAGGTAAAGTAGTTTGTAATTTTGAAAGAGATTTCTGTGTATAAAAATGTCAATTAATGCGTAGCGTGTCCGTGGGTTGCAGTGTAAAGTGTTAAGAATCACATACATTTTCTTGAAAGCGAAACTTGACAAACGTACGTAGTCACTCCGTGCACCGCGGTGGATTCGCGCCCTAAGCCTCATGCTTTCTGTTGATGATTATTTTTATAGCCTATGCCATTTCATAGATAGCATAGTACCTATAATTATACTGACAAAAGTACCGTAGTCATTAAAAACTACCTTTGATCAATCATCACCTTTAATAGGTACTTTAAGAATAGTACGTACCTATATTATATTATATACGTGTTTTAGAAACTTTTTTCCATAATCTCGCAAAACGGTTTAACGTTTTAATAAAAAAATGGGAACAGAATAATTTGAGCAATAGCGTAACGTTATCAGTCGAGTGCGTCGATATTGATAAGAGACACGCCGGACATATTAAAATTGCCATGATTGTATACACACGCAAGGATAAGTATTATAGGCTAGGAGATTATTTTTATTGGTAAAGCTAAAACTATTTGATCCAGTGCTTGGAATAAAAATGTGCCGGGAGTTCTAGGAAGATCAGCATCATTGTCCTGGTTGGCAGAAATAGGCATGATAGAGTACCTAATAGACAAGAAAAATATAACAAGAAGTAACTGCCCGATCCTTAAAATCCTGGCTAACGCTTTTTTTCAGGCCTTAGTAATGTAAATACAATAAATAAAATCCCCAATATACATCATAAAATTGAAAATAGTAGACCTTTGTAGATACAGAGACTATACGTCATTTGAGTGTCCTAAAACTACAAAATAACGAATAGGCAAAGAGCTGTGAACAAAATACCACCGATTGGACATAACGTAGTATTCTAGTTCGTTTTATCTAATCTTCTGTCTTAATGTGATGCGAAATTGACGTTTTTCAAAGCCAGCACGTTGATCGATATTACGAAATATACGATATCGATATATCGATAACATTCCTCCACTTATTATTAGTGACGTAGTATGCTTAGTTTTGATATACATATATACATATTTTGTTTTCTAATGTTTACACTATGTTTACGAGAATTTCACTCATCATAATGAAACAACTTTTACGGATTCTATCGCGGTTTGCCAAAATTTTTACATCCCCAACGTTTCGGATACTTTACAGCAACCATGGTCACGTGACAAATGTAAAGTATCCGAAACGTCGGGCTTGTAAAAATCTTAATAAACCGCGATAAAGACAGTAAAATGTTTATGTTATAATTGAATTTTGTGATTTGTTATAATTTTGATATCTTTTGTAATTTTTATTTCTATTTCTTGTTGCCAATTACATGATGTAAATAGCCTACAAGTAAAAGTGCAATTAGCTGTACCCACACTATAAATGTTAGCAGTAGAATTATTATTGTAACTTTTGTTGGCTGTTCATATTAAATAATGCTCCAGCAATTTTAAGTCAGGCATGACTATTATGAGAATATTTTAACTAAAGGTTCGGCAGAAAAGAACCAATCGATAGTGATTTCTAAAAATGTTATATTCTCGTTCATAATATTTAACTCAAAATAAACAAAGGAATATTAACATACTCTTTGAATTGTAGCTTCATTAACCAGTACCTACTCTTTTGATCCAGTCCCGTTTATTGAATTGTCTATTTCAACAAATATCCTTGTTTATACAAAATTATATTTTATCACATACAGTACCATAACAGAGGCGATGGCATTTCTATAACTACTTCTATAAATCTATAAAAACAAATTCGGGATTATCAAAGCTACTCATAGAATACTATACTAGAGCAGTTATTTATTTACAGATCCAATCTGCAGCTCAGGTAGTAGTGAGCGCGTTAGCCATAGCGCAGTACTTCTGTCTGATCGACTTCCTTCAAGAACTACCCATTCTGTTGTACATAAGAATATTATATTATCATAGTAAGTAAAATTCCGTATAGGTAAATATTTGTCTATAGACCAAGCAGCAATAATAATATTATTTCAAAATGGTATGCGAAAATGAAGAAAATTACACTTCATTTCTTAACTATTTTAACTATTGTGATAGTTGATGAGGTCATCTGATAGTTTCTGGATAAGCTATATAAAGTTTCATTCGCGATAGCTGACTATTTGATCCAAAATTATTTACAAATACTATTACAAATGAGACATTTTAGCATGTTATGCGAATTAATAACAAATTTCAATATATTTTTCAGATGCAAATTCATGTGGGTCAAGAATAAGTATAGGTCATGCGATAGACGGAATAGCAGATCAGGCTTTTGTACTATTAAGGAATGAGCCTCTTACGTCATTTCGGACTTTCATCATAAATAGCACTAGCCTCGGATTAGGTTTCTTATGGCTACTAGCTAGTGCTTTACTTTTAAGTAAGTAAACGTTGCATACATTTTTCAGGGTTCCGTACCCAAAAGGTAAAACGGGAATTAAGACTCTGCTGTCCGTATCTCATGAACCGTGATAGTTAGACAGTTGAAAATTTCACACAATATTAAGTTATATATTAACTTTAAAAATAAATAATTAAAATAAAATAAATATTTAAGAGGGGCCCATACAAAGATCATATATGGTATAAAAGAAAACTTTTGGTATAGTGTTAAATCAGAGAAATCATAATCGAGTTAACAATCAATAATAGTTCAATCATCACGACACTAGATGGCGCTTTCATTGAATTAAAATATCAATAGCCGTACCGTGTATTCCTTTACTTTAACAAAAATAACGCGTTTTTTTGTTCAAGTGTCTAATGTTGTATATATTATAATATATAACTTAGCTTTCCATTATTTGCTGTTGCTATTCATGCGCCAAGCGGACGATTTCTTTTTCATCGCACCTTTTTTTTAATATTTATTTTTCAAATAAAAATAAATATTAAACTGAGTGAAAATTGAAGATTATTTTTTTATAAAATTATTATTTAATATTTTTTATTAAATTTATATCAAACAATATGAGGTGTCTATAATGATATAAAAAGTGAAAAAAAAAAAATTAATCGTCCGCTGCTGACTTCCTGTATTATTATGATTCATTTTCTTATACTTATGAATCAGCAGTTGTATCTAATCAAAGTAAAAAATAATATTTATGTAAGTACATTGTATTCATTTCAGGCGGTGGATCAAATGTTGAGAAATCTCAGCCTACGCGATGGCCGTGGATCCTAACCACTATAGCTATCTGCGCCGTTGATATTGTGGCTTCGGTGATATTCGCCAATGACTCGTTTTATACGAGAGTAAGTTAATTTAGATAAATAATATAACATTCGCTTATACTTACCTACTTGGAATCGTGAAAGTTTTAGCATTTAAGGAAGATTTTATGATATTCTAATTAGATTTACATTTATTTAACAATTAATATCACTTGACGTACACATGCGCCTTGGATTTGCCCAGGCCTAATCATCTCGTGCTTTGAATATCTGCCACGCAAGATGCCCGTTTCAGTTTTAGTAATTACACACCTATTTTACCTTCAACATCGTCACCTTTACCCGTCCACTGCTGAACATAGGCCTCCTTCAATGAATGTCAAGACGATCCATTGCCTCTCGCACCCAACACGGACCGGCTACTGCACGGAGTTCGTCTTCCCACCTGGTTAATGGCCGACTGACACTTCATCTACCTAAACACGACGTCCACTCTTGAACCTTATTGGCTCATTGCCATTAGGCCATCCGTACTCCTGAGTGTGTAACCAGCCCACTGCCATAACTTTTGGTTACTGCATTAAAACTTCCTCATAAAAGAAATAAAATATAGAGTATCGCACTAAAGCAGCCCTGCCTTGGTAAAACGATGCAACTACAAAAAAGTTGGTCGTCACAAAACGCACAGCAAATGTTGAAAATATTTATATTATTTACATATAATATAATATATATATATAATATATATATAATATAATTCTTCTGCGTGTACATATGTGATTGAACTGAGCGGCTGGAAATATCGTGATGAATTTTTTTGTGTGTCTTCAAGTGAACTCGAGAACGGTTTAGAGTCACAATTCATTCCACTACAATTGTTTTTTGTACAGGACAATGAAATTTTACAATAGTAACTGTAGTAGTAAGTTTTTTTCATCTTCAGACCTTGACGGACATAATGAGCTACATCGGTGGTACGCTGAGCGGCGTCGGCAGCGTCCAGCTGGACACGTCTGTAGTGTCGTGGGTGATGGTTTTGATCTACTCTCGGTTCGTCGTGTTCTTCCTCCTCAATGTGCTAGTAGCCATCTTAGTAGCGACGAACAAACCGAAGATTGTACAAAATGTAAATACTTACGTAATATTGTTTTTTTTTTGCTTGAGTAAGTATTAAGACTTAAGGTTCAACTAGTCGATGGCATGAACTCCAACAAAATGATTGCTATCTCACACGACATAGTGCGCGAACATGTGTGCTAGAATGAAATGCACAATAATTCATTCCTAAAATGTCCTTTTAGCAAAACAGTTATTATAGAAAAACTATTACGTGTATCTTTTAAAAATAAATTTATTTCAACTTTTGAATAACTAAACTATATCTACGGGCTTTATTTTTAAACTTTCGTGCTCCGTGTACTATTTATTTTCGATCAAAGTTGGGCTAAAATCAGTGTTAAAATACGAAAGTTTAGAAGCTTGTATTTTTTTAATATATATTTTTTTACGATTTTGGATACATACATACATAGATAACGACGAGATCAATTTATATCATACTTAGTTTTTTATGGTCAACGTCAAACATTGTAGTAATTACTGTTCTGCGTTTGTATGGAAAGATGAGCGACTTGTGTAACCTTAAGTCCAAAAGCTGAGGATGAATAAATATGGGAATACTTTTCATATACGGAAATTTTATGTCAACGGATTGTCAGTGATAAAGTCCTAAATAACTAAACCAATTTTACCTACTGTGGAGGATAGGTACTAGGTACTGTGGAGGCTGTTTATCACATAGGATGTTTATACCGGTGGGAGGGAAGCGCTGTGCCGCGCTCCCGGCTGCATGGGTACCACACATCTTGCTTGTTTCTCCCGTGAAACAGCTTTGCTGTGTTTCGGAGAGAAGGGCAAGACAGGCAGTGTAATTACTGGCATCGAGACTTAACATCTTATGTCTCAGGATAGGCAACACATAAATAAGTTGCCTGGGCTCGTTGCAGGTGTACTAGTTTATGTTCATGGGCGACGTCGACCACTTACCATCAGATGATACGTTTGCCAGTTTGCCTATCCAACTAACATAAAAAAAAATAACATTCTTATGGAATGTAAAATTAAATGTTTTTTTATATATTTGAGTTGATTGCATGAAGGGTAAATTGCGTTTTGAGATTTATGACGTATAAAAAAAACTATTTACTAGATCTTCTTCAAACCAATTTTCGGTGGAAGTTTGCATGGTAATGTACATCATATATTTTTTTTAGTTTTATCATTCTCTTATTTTAGAAGTTACAGGGGGGGGGGGCACATTTTTCCACTTTGGAAGTGTCTCTCGCGCAAACTATTCAGTTTAGAATGAAATAGTATTAGAAACCTCAATATCATTTTTGAAGACTTATCCATAGATACCCCACACGGATGGGTTTGATGAAAAAAAAAATTTTGAGTTTTAGTTCTAAGTATGGGGACCCCCAAAATTTATGATTTTTATTCTACTTTTGTGTCAAAATCTTAATGCGGTTTACAGGATACATCTACTTACCAAGTTTCAACAGTATAGCTCTTATAGTTTCGGAAGAAAGTGGCTGTGACATACGGACGGAAAGACAGACAGACAAACCGACAGACATGACGAATCTATAAGGATTCCGTTTTTTGCCATTTGGCTATGGAACTATAAAAATAAAGGAAAAGAAAACTAAACCAATTTAAATAACGTTCGTGTAACGTGAGAAAGATATAATTTTGGGCCATTTATTTTATAACGCCATTATAACGCCCTGGTGGCGTCGTGTAAGGCGATAAGTGGTACATCACGTTACTACTCTCACAGAAAATCAACACAGGAACATATACTACTATGTTCTTATCTCATTTTCATATTTTAGGTAGAAGCTCAAATACTACCGCCGCTGTCATACAGCACTACTGCTATTCAAACCACATCTACCACCTCAACCGAGGTACAAACGAGCCCTGTACCAGCTCAGCCTGATACTACTGAGCCAGTGCCGCAGCCTTCACCAACAACGGAGGCAGAAAGTAGTCCGGAGACGGACAGAGAGTCGAGCGTACGAACCTTCAGACTGCCACGGGCGGGCTTCAGCTACGCGTTCCGAAGGATGAAAACCTTGCTGTTTCGGAAGTCAGACGTGACACCGAAGGGCTCACTTATTACATATTCTGTGAATATATCACCCGAAAGGTATTTAATGCTCGTATATTTTTCTCTTAAATTTTTGCATGTATTTTTTTTTCTAAATGAATTGTTTCGGGTGCTAATGCTGGTAACTGCTATTTCTATATTAGTTGGTTGTGCGTTTAAGCTAGGGATGTGTTGTGATTATCATTATGCGAATATTTATTATTTAGTAGTAGGTTATGATGTTATGTCATATGTGTGAGTACCTACCTAATGTGTTACATTCTGAGTACACGCATCCCTCGCTTATTTTTTTTTTTCTTATAGGTTATTTTGCGTGCTAGTTCCTTGTTTAATGTTTGATACATTATATATTACAATAAGAAATAATGCAACCTGCATTATTTTATTAGTTTCAATTGGGACAAAACCGACCGAAATCGTGCTGAAAAAAAATCATTGGTAGCCCATAAACTTTTCTTTAGGCAGTAGGATACTTGTTTATAATAGCCTAGTTTTTTTGTTTTCATTTGTTTTCAATAACCATAGAACATTAAACAATCTATCACAACCATAGTTGTCGTAAAATATAAAAAAAGTCTGAAAAGAAAAAATTATAAAAAAACCGTTGTAAAACTTTTAAAAAGTTGTATCATAATATTGAAGATGTTTCTGTACGGATCAAGATATTAGGAGCGTCATACAAAGCACATCCCTTCGACAAAAACATACCTCTTTTTAGATCGCCGCAAAGACGTCGCGATGACGACAAGAAAAGGACAGTCAACTTTCCGGAGAGCTACCCGGACAGTTTTCAGGCATTTCGCCAACACCTGGAGAACAAGATCGCGGACCAGCAGAAGCGATTGGACCACTCCGTCATAGACACCGCGTGTAGACAGTCCACACCACTCGCCTCGCAGTCCTTGCCGCAGCTGAACGAAGATCAACCACCTAATGTATCACGCCAGTAAGTAAACGATTTCTAAACGTAGGTAAGAAAGAAAAGATCTATTCACGGTCATTACATAGGTAAGAAAATTGATCTTAAGAGAGGTCGTAAAGTGAAAGAAAATTTAATTATTTACCAATTTAATACGAGCAAAAATTATATTGCTTTAAATTTTTTTCGGTGGCGTTTAATATAATATGAAATGAGATGGTTTCCTGATTATTTCAAATTTACGGAGATGTGTTACATTTTATGAGTTACACTTTACATAACTGTTTAAATGACAATAGATACCAAAGGAGTTCGATCTATAGCCCTTAACAAAAAAAGTCGAATTACTTATAGATTCTCATTTTCAGCAATAGTAAAATAAAATAAATTATTGTATTATTAATTGTGCAATAAAATTGAGGTACCAATGAGCGACCAATATAATATCCAAATTGGTTTTATCAGCAAGACTAATATTAGCATGCCAATAGGAATCGTGTTATACATATTTGTAGAGCAGCTAGTCTTAGAAAAAAAAGTTGTTGATAGCAATATGATTTAAAACAAAGCCCGAATCGCTTTTTTCTGGTATTTGCTTATTAACAAAGTTTTTAAACTTTGTTCTATAGGCGGCGCGGCACCTTGCCCGATTTGCAAGGTCAGTTGCCCTGGGCATACATACCAGCCTCCACTCACCGAATGCGGGATCAACTACCCTCCGACGAAGACCTCCCGCCAGTCCCTCTGCCCGACTACAATGCAATGCCATCTTTAAGAAAAACATGTTAGAATATTTTTGATCTTTAACCATATTATAATATTTAAAAAAGTAGTAAAATTGAATTGAAAAGTTTTACTATGTGCAGTTTGGTCCAACGTGAGTCTGAGGTCCGTTAGCCTTATGACTAAACCGCTGATCGGTTTTCAATCAACATCAGTCCGGATATGGCCGTAAAGTCTAAGTTCAAGGTGAAGCTGCGAACAAGTTATAAAAATTAAATTGTCAAAATGGTAATGTTAAAAAAAAAGACCAACATTGCATTTTTTCATGGCTAAGTTATGTTCGGTCAAGTTGCACATAGTACCGTTTGTGTATTTAGTTGTACCTTACTTCACTCCCTGCACTTAGTAATGAGTTGTATTTTTTCATGGCTAAGTTATGTTCGGTCAAGTTGCACATAGTACCGTTTGTATATTTAGTTGTACCTTACTTCATTCCCTGCACTTAGTAATGAGTTGTATTTTTTCATGGCTAAGTTATGTTCGGTCAAGTTGCACATAGTACCGTTTGTATATTTATTTGTACCTTACTTCATTCCCTGCACTTAGTAATGAGTTGTATTTTTTCATGGCTAAGTTATGTTCGGTCAAGTTGCACATGTACCGTTTGTATATTTAGTTGTACCTTACTTCATTCCCTGCACTTAGTAATGAGTTGTATTTTTCATGGCTAAGTTATGTTCGGTCAAGTTGCACATAGTACCGTTTGTGTATTTAGTTGTACCTTACTTCATTCCCTGCACTTAGTAATGAGTTGTATTTTTTCATGGCTAAGTTATGTTCGGTCAAGTTGCACATAGTACCGTTTGTATATTTAGTTGTACCTTACTTCATTCCCTGCACTTAGTAATGAGTTGTATTTTTTCATGGCTAAGTTATGTTCGGTCAAGTTGCACATAGTACCGTTTGTATATTTAGTTGTACCTTACTTCATTCCCTGCACTTAGTAATGAGTTGTATTTTTTCATGACTAAGTTATGTTCGGTCAAGTTGCACATAGTACCGTTTGTATATTTAGTTGTACCTTACTTCATTCCCTGCACTTAGTAATGAGTTTTATTTTTTCATGGCTAAGTTATGTTCGGTCAAGTTGCACATAGTACCGTTTGTGTATTTAGTTTTACCTTACTTCATTCCCTGCACTTAGTAATGAGTTGTATTTTTTCATGGCTAAGTTATGTTCGGTCAAGTTGCACATAGTACCGTTTGTATATTTAGTTGTACCTTACTTCATTCCCTGCACTTAGTAATGAGTTGTATTTTTTCATGGCTAAGTTATGTTCGGTCAAGTTGCACATAGTACCGTTTGTATATTTAGTTGTACCTTACTTCATTCCCTGCACTTAGTAATGAGTTGTATTTTTTCATGGCTAAGTTATGTTCGGTCAAGTTGCACATAGTACCGTTTGTATATTTAGTTGTACCTTACTTCATTCCCTGCACTTAGTAATGAGTTGTATTTTTTCATGGCTAAGTTATGTTCGGTCAAGTTGCACATAGTACCGTTTGTATATTTAGTTGTACCTTACTTCATTCCCTGCACTTAGTAATGAGTTGTATTTTTTCATGACTAAGTTATGTTCGGTCAAGTTGCACATAGTACCGTTTGTATATTTAGTTGTACCTTACTTCATTCCCTGCACTTAGTAATGAGTTTTATTTTTTCATGGCTAAGTTATGTTCGGTCAAGTTGCACATAGTACCGTTTGTATATTTAGTTGTACCTTACTTAATTCCCTGCATTTAGTAATGAGTTGTATTTTTTCATGGCTAAGTTATGTTCGGTCAAGTTGCACATAGTACCGTTTGTGTATTTAGTTGTACCTTACTTCATTCCCTGCACTTAGTAATGAGTTGTATTTTTTCATGGCTAAGTTATGTTCGGTCAAGTTGCACATAGTACCGTTTGTATATTTAGTTGTACCTTACTTCATTCCCTGCACTTAGTAATGAGTTGTATTTTTTCATGGCTAAGTTATGTTCGGTCAAGTTGCACATAGTACCGTTTGTATATTTAGTTGTACCTTACTTCATTCCCTGCACTTAGTAATGAGTTGTATTTTTTCATGGCTAAGTTATGTTCGGTCAAGTTGCACATAGTACCGTTTGTATATTTAGTTGTACCTTACTTCATTCCCTGCACTTAGTAATGAGTTGTATTTTTTCATGGCTAAGTTATGTTCGGTCAAGTTGCACATAGTACCGTTTGTATATTTAGTTGTACCTTACTTCATTCCCTGCACTTAGTAATGAGTTGTATTTTTTCCAGCCGTGCATCGGGCAGCGTCCAGTTTGAGCTCGCTAACCCAAAAGAAAGATTATACATCGCAAATAGAAAGAACTAAGTGTAAGCATTACTCTGTTTATTAGCCTTTTTTGTTAACACGGGGAAACGCACCACGCACCGATAACAGCCCTGTGTTTGAGACTATAAACCCGCGAGAGCCGTCCATGCCACGGATCTTTTGAGCAACAGAGCACCTCGACGTCAGTCCCCCAAAGGACCGGTGCCACCTCCACAGAGGGGTTGCCCCGCAACACAGAACAACCCTTCCCAACGTCAGGACAGTACAACGAGTGAGGTTCTATCCTATCCTACCCCCTTGTCCCTCCTCAACTCTTCCCCTCTTCTATAAGAGGGGTACAAAGAGCAGCCCCCTCGGTTCACTTGGCTTCGTCCAAGGTTCTACCTTAGGCTATTGAGCCTCTTATATTGCTCTAACAGTATGGCCGCAGGTTAATAGGGTAGCTAGATGGGCATAGGAGTATCGTGAGTTCAATTATTGCCTCTTCCTACATATGATAATTTCTATAATCTAGAAATACACCTGTTATTAGCAATGTTATTAAAAATGTATGAACATGTCCTGTTAAATATTGTAGAGGTAATAAAGAACTCTTTGTATGTGAGTCCAACACACACCTACATTAAATTTATTGGCCTATATTAAATTTATTACTAAAATGCAAATTGTTTCTTTACAGCATCTCTCACGCAGTCAGACGTATTATACTAGCCTGTACTAGAACATTTACAGTACACGCGATTCAACTTGGTCGTAGTTATCTGCATGTTACGTCGTAATGTCATGTCAAACTAACTAAAGTTAACTACTAAAGTTAAAAAAAACTAACTTTATTCCGGTCAAGTTACATTATGTGCACTAGAAGGGCGCGTCTCCACCGCGGCGTACGGAGAGACTACGAACGTTTGTCCAGTTTCGATTTGCAAGAAAATGTACTTATGTGATTGTCAATCCACTATCCAATTGTGATATCCACTGCAACCCACGGAAACGCTTAATTGACATTTTAACACACGTGCGTAGCCTCTGCATTCGCCGCAGTGGAGCCGCGCCTTAATTGACAACTAGACTATAATTTTAATTATCAAGAATTTAGTTAAGATTTGTTATAACTTAACATTGATTATAATAATCCAAAACCGTACTTTAAAATAAGCAAAAAGGAAATTATAAGATAAAACTGAAACAATAAAATACAGAAAGGCAACGCCATGTGCGTTTTTGCCACAGTTCGGGCACATTGAATTAGTTTAAGATAAAATATTTCCATCTATTCAAGTGAATCGATCTGTAAAAATATTCGTCATCAGTGCCAATTTTAGTTTCAAACAGAATACAAGACATGTTTTGTAAATATTAATACATAAGGGATCTTCCGATTATAAAAATGTAGGTTACCTACTGTCTGCCAACTATAATTCAAAAAATCCAACATCCACGAATTATCGTAGAATTAGAATAAATTAATAAGATTAATTTTATATTGTATTTTATATAATTACTTAAATAGGTAATTGTTTCATGATTTTTTATTTTCTTTGTTAGATATAACATAAAGAACTTATATTAATTATGATTTTATTTATTGTATTATTTAGAATTACACTTTTATACTATTATAGTATTCACATAGTTCTTATAATTCCTCTTTATCTTTTGTTTAAGATAAGTTTGGGAGAGTCAATATAAAAACTATGCAATTTCATATTTTACAGTATTGAAAGAAACTTCAGGATTTTTATTAATCCGTCCAGTTTTTTTTAGCATCATCTAATAAAAGAAACATGTATTTCAATTTATATATGTACCTTTTTTACTTTACTAAATTGTTTTGTTTTTTAGCTTTATAGTTTTTTACGTCATTAATTAGTGATAAAAATAATAAGGTAATATTAGAATTATTAAAAAATAAAACATTTTAAAAGTAATAATAAGAATTTATTTTGTATGTATCATGATTTCATTTTGTAAATATAGCTGTAATGACAAATACCCACATGCAGTTTCATTCATAAATGTCCTAAGCTTTTCTAGTCATCGTGATCTATGAAGGGCAGAACAGTGTAATTACTGACATCAAGACCTATTTCAGGATATATGGTTTAGTCCTAGATAATACTTGAGTTAGACCTGGTTATTCCCCACCCTGGTTCAGGACTTGTCGTGGCGGTGGGGCTCAGTAGCCTAGGGGTAGCCCAGCACCTTGGGTGAAGCTAATTGAGCCGAGGAGGCTCTTTGTATCTATTAAGAGGGGACAAAAGAGCAGGGTGCAAGGGGCGAGGATGGGAACCTCACCCCGTTGTACTGTCCCGACGTTGGGAGGGGTTGTTCTGTGGTGTGGACAACCCCTCTGTGGTGGTGGTGTCGGTCCCCTGAGGGACTGACTAGCCGTCGAGGTGCCCTGTTTGCTCAACACATCCGGGGCACCTCACCAAAGGCGGCATTAGTGGCACTCGCCGGGTTTTAGTGGGTAGAACTGCGTCCACTTACCATCTTTCGGGCGCAGCGAGTCACGCATACCCGCGTGGGGAGACCCACTCCCCCGTGGGATGCCTCAGAGCATTTCCCGGCGATAAAGAAAAAAAAGACCTGGTTATTACCTAGGTGGATCGCGCCAATATGACTATCTCTATAACATAAAAATATATCAGTAATAAATGCAAATTAATATTATCCATCTTTAATAAAACAATGTATATTTAAAACAAAATAATTGTCACAAGTTTCGTAAACAATGTATTTGAGACGATACAGAAATATCGGAGTATTCCGTGATATAAAATATTCCGTGATATAAAATATGAGTTTTCTGGGTTATTGTTTGTTTATCACTACATCAATATAATCTTGTGTGATACAGGCATTACAATTTTGTACTGAAAGGCAAAAATGAAACTTTTGATCTGAAAACAATCCAGGTATCTCACCTCATGATAAGACCACTTATAACCAAAACATGGTTTACCATAAACATTGTTTTTATTGTTTAAGTGGTAGTGTTACTCTATTCTACTCCAATCTAACTTGATCATGTAAACCGTTTCTAGAACACATAAAATACTTATGATGGCAACTATGATCGTCACTCTTCGGCTGTCCAGCGCTGGTCCAAGGTATTTGTTAGCGTAGTACATCGTGTACATCTGGGAGGGTATACTGAGTAGCCTGTGTGCGAGGCTGATACGGGGAAAGTGTGATAGTGGCACCAGGTCTAGGATCACTGCGGTCAGGACTTGGAAGCCGACGACGAATGCTTTGAGGGTGCCAAAGGACTTTGGTGTGATTGTTTCTGCTATGGAGTAGCTAGAGAATACTGAACTACACATACGCCACACCCAAGCGAACGCCAGGACACCGGTTAACAAGACTTCTGGAGATGGCATTACATTGCGGACTTTTTTAGCTTAGTTTTTTTTTTTTGTTTTCATTGCGTTTTATTTTTAAGATACTTGAAATGTTCCACTACATTTTTGTTATGTAAATTTCAATGGATTGTCAAAATTGATGTCTTCTAGCTGTCGATAAACGAGGTCGATATGAAAAGTTTAGTTTTATAATTAAACTTTGTACGGAGTAATAATAATAACTCGCTCATTAAAGCCCTCATTTTTATGTAGTAACATTTATTTCCTAGATTTTTAATAAATAGACAATCGCGTAACTACAGTATAATCTATCCAGTATTATGTAACTTATATACTAAGCCTTATGTAAATTTAAATCATCAATTTTAATGACTTAGTTTATATTAGTACATTTATATTGTATACTTAGAAATACAATAGATAACTCAAATAGATATACCAAATAATAATTTTAATGTTCGTGAAAATGTGTAATATAAATATTAATCAGACTCATTGATATCATTGTTTATTAAAACCGATAATAATTATCGTGATGCGATTATCGATATATTTCCTTTACGTACAACTAGTGGCCACGAATGACGTGCGTTAGAATATGTTTGTGGACGTGAAAATGAATAAAAATAATGTCAAAGTTCCCGCTCAATTCCTGCTCACTGCCATACTCTCCGGCGGACTGACTATTGTAAGTACAGAGAATGCAAATAGTGTGGACGTGAAAATTAATAAAATAATATTAGAAATAGTGTGGACGTGAAAATTAATAAAATAATATTAGAAATCCTATTTCTGTTTCACTTTCGGCAGACTATTATAATACTCGTAATATATCCATTGTTGATGTAAAAATAAGCAAAAATTATGCTAAAATTCCTGCCCAATTCCTGTTTACTGCCTTATTTTTTGGCGAACTGACTACAGCGAACCAATGATATGTTACCTTGATAACTTGCATTCTTAATCGTGTTATACTATATTATATTGTAACTGTTTTACTATATTGTAACAATTATTACTTTGACATTCTAAATATTACAAAAATAAATGGGTACGTATGTGCAGTACATTACGTCAAAGAATTCGAGTCCGAAATAAAGCTAAACATATGTAAGAGGTAGTACCATGCTGTTTTGCAGTCAAATTGGGCCGGCACAACCGAGATGGTACCTCTCGCTCACATAAATCCAGCGTCAATGCTGTCGCGTTTCGTGAGGTTTGTGAATTTCCGATGGCCCATTGGGGGGATAGGGAAAAGGAGGGCAACGCATGTGCTTAATCTCTGGTTGTGCGTATGTGTATGGACATAAATAGTCGCCAAAAGGCTTCGACTGCTCATTTACCCTATGGTATAAAAAATACAAGGTCACTTATTGGGTACTAGAACTTCAGTATATAATAATTTCTAGTTGAAAACTGTATAAAAATTATCATGATGCTGTATAAAAAGTTATAAAGTATATGCTTTGCGAATGTGTGCAATATTTATGCGAATGATATGTTAGTGATCGAAGTCACGTTCTTTGTTTACTTTCTATTTATTAGCTTTCTAGTATAGATAATAATAACCTTCGATGATTATCGTAGAGGTGACGAGATTATGAATTCTTTGAATGAAAAGGTATAAAGCAAGACTTGCAATAAAGTAGTTTATGACTAAGTAATGCTATAATTATGTAGGAACATCGGGGTATTATAAAATTAAGGGAATCACACGACTGAACTGAGTCTCGAATTCCCGAAATAAAAATGAAAAGCTTGGTAAATATACTGATATTTACAAAGTTTAAACATTATTCGGCGATAGTCTCCTCCTGCGAGTATCTAATAGAAGCCCAAAAGGAGGCCGACGCGTGTCGGGTTGCCTGCAAATCCGGGACCCTCTAAAAGCGGCTGAAAGCGCTCGCAGTGGTTTTAGTTTGCGGGTAGGGCACTCCCAGATGTGAGTCCCACATAGGGTTAGGATCTATCCAAGATCCTGGTTACATACACATGTGCCTCGTCATGCAGTTTGGACAAAGCCTTAGTATTGGGATAAAAAAAAATCGATTGTATGTAAAGTCGGTTTCCTGACGATAGTTGAACGTGACAACGTCATAAGAAAATGGAACGCCTCAGAGCGAGGTAACGCCGCATGCGTCATGATTTTTCGTTCTTGCAGCCGGCTCCATCGAATTATAAGACGTTGTCACGTAAAAAAATCGGTTGTCTTTAAAGTCGGTTTCCTGACGATAGTTGAACGTGACAACGTCATAAGAAAATGGAACGCCTCCGAGCGAGGTAACGCCGCATGCGTCATGATTTTTCGTTCTTGCAGCCGGCTCCATCGAATTATAAGACGTTGTCACGTAAAAAAATCGGTTGTCTTTAAAGTCGGTTTACTGACGATAGTTGAACGTGACAACGTCATAAGAAAATGGAACGTCTCAGAACGAGGTAACGATGCATGAGTCAAGTTTTTTCGTTCTTGCAGCCGGCTCCATCGAATTATAAGACGTTGTCACGTAAAAAAATCGGTTATCTTTAAAGTCGGTTTACTGACGATAGTTGAACGTGACAACGTCATAAGAAAATGGAACGTCTCAGAACGAGGTAACGATGCATGAGTCAAGTTTTTTCGTTCTTGCAGCCGGCTCCATCGAATTATAAGACGTTGTCACGTAAAAAAATCGGTTGTCTTTAAAGTCGGTTTACTGACGATAGTTAAACGTGACAACGTCATAAGAAAATGGAACGTCTCAGAACGAGGTAACGATGCATGAGTCAAGTTTTTTCGTTCTTGCAGCCGGCTCCATCGAATTATAAGACGTCGTCACGTCAAAAAATCGGTTGTCTGTAAAGTCGGTTTACTGACGATAGTTGAACGTGACAACGTCATAAGAAAATGGAATGCCTTAGAGCGAGGTAACGCCGCATGCGTCATGTTTTTTCGATCGTGCAGCCAGCTCCATCGAATTATAACGTTGTCACGTCAAAAATATTAGGTTTTAAAGTTAAAATGAATCCTTTTACGAGAGATCTGTATGCTGATGCTCATTACTTTAGTTTGTCATGCAATTGCAATCTCCTCAAATCAAAACCTCCTGAATGTATGTCTACAAAAACAAACCATCGGCACAAGCGATGACATTTATACAATAATAAATCTGATAAATATGTATAAAATAAAACTCCGGTATATTATTCAAAATGGTAAAACTAGATTAAAAGAGCAAAAAATGACTGAACTGTCGTACAAAGTTTTATTTCTGAAAGCAGGCGACTTCAGTGAATGTTTGAATCGATTTTAAATAGCACTCTATCAGGAATCTCTACGTATTTATTTCCTAAGATGTAGTTGGATCTTAAACATGCCCTAATAATTTACCAGTCAGTCTTATATTTGTATTCTTATAATCATCTGTCGCATGTGAAATATAAAAAGTGTTGCTGCACTATGCATTGCGAAATACGTTTTGTAGCGAATTGTGTTTCATGTGTCGTAAGCGATGACGACGAACTCATGCCTATCTCAATGTAACATTGTATGAACCACCATGCAGCTTATTTTCCTCAAATTTGTCGGGTGGGTAAAATCAGAAGGGCCTACAACCTTGCGTCTCACCTCTATCCGTCCACTGCTGAACATAGGCATGCCTCAATGAACTAAGAAAATATAGATGTTCCTAATCCCTCGTGAAATGGATGACCAACTATCAAATTGGCCGTTTGGTATGCTAGTGTCAACTTAGATAAGAAACGAATCGAGGGAGTGACTTAATACTTGATTTAGGACAAAACGTTTTTCCCGTACTATATTTTTATGATATTCTGTCCTTCCTTATTTTATAATGGCTTGAAAAGGGAAAGTAGGTACTGAATCTTTAACTTCCTAAATATCTTCAGATATAGCATTATATATTAAGCTTAGCACTTTTAAAAAAATATAAATATAGATGTCCTATTCGAGCAATTATTAAATCATGCTTGCCTTATATAAAAATAATATTCCTTTCAAGTCGTGCTAATATCAATCTTATCTACTTATCTATTCTGATCGATATAATTATCTAATAATGGTATGCGCGTATGAAATATTGGATTTCCGTGTTTTAATACACGGGGAAATGAAAATGGGGATCGGTTTTGTTTAGCCGAAGGTCTATCACGGCATGTTCAAGAAAATCTTCTCTCCCGCCAAAGTAAAAGGAAATTTCGATTTATCTCCAAAGCAAAGAATATATTACAATAAAATACATTAATATATATATATGTGTAGGTATATTTATGACTTTTAAATTTTTTTTTCTTAGTACCTACCCATAACACAACTCACTTTCTTGGGAACTAGGTTAAGGCGTTATTGTTCTTTTTTACCTATAATATAAGTTTTTGATATCCCTGAAAAAAAAATTGTTTACTCGCCGGCCGGATTCGATCCCGCAACCTATAAAAATTGTTTAAAAATACCTTCAGATTTTTATTCATTTTCAGATAACTTCCATCACATATATAGTGCTATGTACCGTGACCCTGGTGTACCGTTTCGATTGCTCAGCAGGAAGACTCGCTGACGCCAACGGCTCTGAATACTTCATCACAACATTATTTAGACTCTACATACAAAGTAAGTAATGTCCGGAAAAACATAAATGAATTTTGTAATAAAAGTGATATTCATAGTAGGAATACACGTAATAGACACAGGTTACAGGCACCAATGATTAGACTTTCGAAAGTAAGCAATTCTTTTAAAGGCAACTGTAGGTATACGCTTTTACAATAGGATGCCAGAAAACGTTCAATGGCTCTCCTTAAAAAAATTCAAAAAAGTTGTCAAAGAGCGTTTGTGTGGTAAAGGATATTATAAAGTAAAAGATTTTATAGAAGATACCACACCTTGGGAATAGGGTGTTCCTCCCAGGCATTTCAGAATTATAACATGTAAAATTTGTTATAAATTATTTGAAAAGATTAGTTCCACTGAGTTTTTTTTGCCGGTTCTTCTCAGTGGGCTTGCCTTGGAACCGGTGGTAGACTCAATTGACGTTCAAAAATATACTTTGTTGGTACTATTTTAAATAAAAAATTTGATTTTGATTTGAGTATTAATTTTTGCTATTTTTTACTACTTTTTTACTACGTATAGGTACTATATTACAATGTGTTTGGCGTTAATTAAAAGGGGCCTATGTCAAGCAGAGGACCGAAAAAGTTTTATCCTACTAATATTCTAAGCGGGAAAGTTCGTAAGAATGTATGGATGTCTGTTTGTTACTCTTTCACGAAAAACTACTGAATGAATTTTGATGAAACTTTACAATACGCTTTACTTACACATCAGAATAACATGTAGGCTATAATTTATCTCTGTACTGCCACGGGAACAGGAAATACGCGGGTGAAACCGCGTGGCGCATCTATTAATAATAATAAAACAAAGCCAAATTCTCACATCCCACTACTAGCATTTGCGATCGTCCAATACTCACCGTTTTATTCAATCTGATACTTATTTCTGCCAAAGGACGGTAATGTGGCCAATTATAGTGGACTGATGGCGATGAATAGATGATAAAATTATAATTAATCAATAGACTCGAAAATGTATGTAAAGGATTCATGTATATTCTTATAAGTGGCTTTATACCCCAGGTGCTGACTGTGCTAACTCCCTGAGGTATAATGGTCTAACACAATCACATTCGGTGTTTATTCTCGTGACCATCATACTGTCCTTCTCAGTTGTCAGTTTGTGTTCCGCCGTCGCACTATTAACAGGTAATATACTAAACAGAAGCTAAGGGAGTAGCTTCTGAAATTATTCATACAGATAAATAAAATTGAAGTGTATGTTTGTAAAATTAAAATAACCGCTTTTTACTAAATGCATATGGTACATATGCCAAAATAATATTTTTTACAATTTTTGTATTAAAGACGAGAATAAAAACTCAGTTGTATATCGATTAAGTTTTCAACATCACTATATTCTATGAAGGTAGTTTTACAGAAAAAGTGGCTTGGCGTCAGGGGTACGGCGAGACGTTCATACTCTGGCGTTTAAAAGGTTAAAGAGCGAGAAGTGTTTAAAGGCGGCGCAGAATCAGGACATAAAAATCTTTGTAAGAAAAATAAATATAACCTATTATTTATTTTACAGTCGCAAGCCGAGAAGATGGCGGTGAGAATATTAACATCTGCACGTGTATACACATAGGTGTGTATGTGGCGGTACTGGTGGTGGACCTCACACTGGGCATACACTTCGGCATGGACCACACCACACTGCAACAAGAGCTGGTTTGACCTTAAATACATACTAGTTATATAAGAATCGTAACACCTAGACGAATTTTTGTCTAAAACTAGACGGATTTCAGAGCAATTAAAGTTATCTCGAGTCCTACTGGATGGAGAAGACATCTCAAAAGACAAGTAACATGGATAGGCAATTTCGGTTTTAAAATGAGTATTATGTTGTATATCCTAGAATTTTTGAGATTGAAAATTATAAAAGAAAAAAATAGATTTTGATACGGCTGAACAAAATTGAATTTATAACTATATTTCCAAATACTATAGGTCCCGGACAACACATACCATTGTTTTAATCCCAGTTATCCTATGGGATGTTATATAATCTTCTTTTTGCTTATTATGTACTACGCCAAATATCTCAAAAACCCGCTAACATTACACAGTATCGTAAATCCAAGCCCATGAGCTAGGCGGTTCTGGATATTTGCAATTATGAACCTCAATGTTTCAGGGTTTGAGCTCACCTGGTTTAGGAATGAACTACGAAAAGGACATGATACGGCTGGGGGCACTACTTTTAATGACAATCTCATTAAAGGGCTACGTTATCCACGCTGTAAACATGCTCTTGGTTATACTGCTCGCGATATACGCTTCTCAACATCAACAATCTAATCAAAATGTGGTAAGTTGTTATTTGGGGTACTTAGTCGAAAATATCAAAGACCACAAGGAAATCAAAAAAAAAATGGAAAAATAGTACAAAGGCATAGTCGTATGATGTCTTCCAATCCTTTTTTTTCATTTCTGAGGCATCTCTGAGGCATCTCGCGAGGGAGTGGGTCTCTCCCCCGAAAGATGGTAAGGTGGACGCAGCTCTACCCACTAACCAATGCCGCCTTTGATGAGGTGACCCGGATCTGTTTAACAAACAGGGCGCGATTTCGTACTTCGCTCCAATAACCCCATGTAGTATTCGCTATTTATTCTCTGTCCTTTATCAAGGTAGTCGATGAAGATTATTCCATGCGCATCCCAAAATACAGAGGCCATAACCTTGCCAGCTGATTTTTGTGTCTTAGGCTCTCCACTCTGCTGACTGCCGATTGGATTCCGAAGTGCAATAGTGAATCCATGTTTCATCCATTGTCACGTAACGACGTAAAAAATCCTTTTTATTCCTGTCAAACATAGCCAAACAGCGCTCTGAAGTATCAATACGCTGTTGCTTTTGATCAATCGTGAGCAAACGCGGCACCCATTTGGAAAAAAGCTTTTTCATGGACAAATGGTTATGTAAAATGGTGAAGACACTACCAGTTGAAATCTTCACTATCTCTGCTATCTCAAGCAATTTTACTTTTCTATCTTCCTTCACGATTTTCAGGACTTGGTTGATGTGTTGTTGAGTCACTGCTTCATTTGGACGACCAGAACGTTCAGCATCATTTGTATCCATACGACCGCGTTTGAATTCAGTATACCACCGACAAATTGTTGTTTTAGACGGAGCAGATTCTAAATAACACTTTTTAAGCCACGGCTGCGTTTGAACGGTGGTTTTTCCCATTAAAAAACAATGTTTTATCAACACGCGAAACTCGTTGTTATTCATTTTTGACAAATGTACAAAACTAGTCTCACTAAAATGTGTGTAGCTCAATATTTTATCGTTCGATTTTCAAAAAAAAATACCAGTGCTTTCGAAAAATAAAAAAAGTTTTTAATATAAGCCGCCATGTCTAAGTTAGTCCCGGGACTTATTGAACGATCTAGTACGTATGTATGCAGTGTAAATGTGTTAGATGAAACTAATAAAAGGGTGTTAAAATACTCCTCGTCATATATTTGTCCGCCCTATTGTTTAAAGGATTTATATTTAACATGTTTATTTTTATTTTAGCATTCTATTCACAATTTGGGCGCCCTTAATGCGTTTGAGTGAGTACTATCTATTTGTCTTTTTAATCAAGTTATAATCAACAATTCATTTATTTTTAATTTAATTGACGTTATATCAACTAAGCTATGCTAGCTTTTATGCATATTTTAACATTGCCTTTCTATAAATGTATTTGTGCAAGTCCACCGCTGAAGGTAGGCCTCCCCCAAGGATCTCTCCAACGCCCGGTCCTGCGCGGTTTCGTGCGGCCTTTACTTACCTACCAGCAGTGTTTTCCGGTACGCCTACATTCAGCAGTGGACATGTTCTGGCTGAATGAATTGTTTTTTACAAGCTTTTATTCAACTTGCAATGTCTGTGTTCAGGTCAAATCTTGCAAGTGAATAAAGAGAGCAGTTTTCCTCAAGTGATTGTGATGAAATTTTATAGCTACCTTTTCGTATTATTTCAGGAGACCAAAACGTGTAGAAGATCCATGGCATGTACAAAATAATCACATGTACTATGGCCGAGGGTAAGTGATTTATGTTAGGTAGGTATGCCTTATAATATATTACTATTAATAACTAACAATAGACTACTGATAAGCTAACGGGAAATGTCATTATTATTATTTCCCTTCGGATACTATCCTAGTTTAATTTGGAGGCTTGCTTTTGGAGAGGATATAAGTTATTCGTGGTCCACATATTACAACGACTTGTAAAGTATTTGTTTGACCTAAAGCTAATTTGGTAAAATCACGGGAAATCACTTTTTTCTAACGAGAAAGTCATAAACAATCCCACATAAGTATAATTTAATTTTATATACAAAAACTTGCAAAATATTTCAGACCTCACACAAATAACGCGTATAACCACGACGAAGAGCCTCACAGACCACACACGAGGGACAACACATTGTCCGACATGTCGAAGTGA
This sequence comes from Helleia helle, assembly GCA_963853865.1. Lineage (NCBI taxonomy): Eukaryota > Metazoa > Arthropoda > Insecta > Lepidoptera > Lycaenidae > Helleia > Helleia helle. The sequence goes on from OY971420.1 coordinate 19,410,846, forward strand.
GTATTTTGTGCCTGTGTGGCGCTAATTATTACGCCCTGTACATGCTTAATATAGGACAAGAACTTTTTGAATATAATGGCACAATCGATTTTTGATGCGAAACATCTGTTAAGCAATCGCCATAACACTCTCATTTCCTCCTTTTACTTCATTTAGATTTTTGTTAGGTATATATAATTTTATTATTAAAATCCGCGTGACGTAACATCAATTATTTCATTAGTCTTTTAACATAATATTAGGTCTTTACCTATGAAATTGCCGTTTTGTATGAAAATATTTAAATAAATTTTTTTCATGTATTTTTTTATTGTATTAATCGAATTAATCTAAACCCATGCAATCAATGCATCTTTGCCAACGCAGTGGCAGTTTATTGATGCCCTTTATAAAGAAATTAACTGGACGGGAGGCAAAAAATTCTTCAAAGGCATTTTGTACTCATATTCCATAATTACTCGTACACGTATCCATGAAACGATGATGAAAAAGATTGAAATGCGATGAAAATGTAACACTAATCAATAAACAAATGACTACTTTTGAAAAAAAATATTTTGATTTGAAATGGCCAGTACCTACTGCGGAACGGCAATTTCATAATAGGTCTCTATTATTATATGATAGTATATTAATTATAGTACATATATTAAAATTTATTTTCAGTCTAATCGATAAGCAAACGTCACTATGCGCATGTTTGCATGTGTGCCGTTTCGAGCATTTGTATGTAGTTGCCGTACTGCTTATTACGTCTACTGTGTCAAAACGTTTAGTAAACGACGCCTATATCCAGCCCATGATAGAAACGGACTGTATACAATAACAACAATGTTATTATTCAAAATATTTTAAAAACAGTATTAACATATTACAACTATATTCTCAAATTTTATTTTTCTTCTCAGCCGCCCTCACGACCGCTCCAACTCCTGGCAGCGTCAGCCGGGACCAGGGCTGGGGTCTCGTCCCTTCTCCTACCTGGAAGAGCCCAAGCGGCCCGTGCCGGTCAAACCCCCCACCACCCCCACCAAGGAGCCTAACTGGAGACGCGACCCTTGGCCACCAGCCCCATACGTTCCCGATCCAGATTACAGCCCACCACAATCGAGGAGGTTGAAATCCGCCCTGAAAACTGGGTACTAAGTACTGTACCACTTCAGTTCTTTATTACGTCATCATTTCGTATTGTGAAAATAAAGGAACTATATGGAGAATACGGAATGTAGGTAGAATATTATAGTTTTGGTAGCTAAATGTCATACTCCATAATAATGAACAAATACCCACATCTACAATCGCTTTATCATGAAAAAATTGATGCACGAAAAATGTTTCTGTTTCGAAAGATTATTGTATAAAAATACCTACATATTATGTATTCCCTGTGAATAATCCATTGTTTATTTAATTGTTATATTAATACATAATTAAGTCGAAGTTTGTTTATTTATCTCCTATAATAAGAATCGACAAATATATTATGTCCCCCACTCTACCACTACAACTCAACTGAAAAATATTGCTACTTTAATGTAACTTTTTTTTTGTGCCGGGAAATGCTCTGTGGGTCTCCCCACGCGGGTATGTGGGACTCGCTGCGCCCGACAGCTGGTAAGTGGACGCAGCTCTTCCCACTAAAACCCGACGAGTGCCACCAATGCCGCCTTTGGTGAGGTGCCCCGGATCTAGTAAACAAACAGGGCACCTCGACGGCTAGTCAGTCCCGCAAGGGACCGACACCACCTCCACAGAGGGGTTGTCCCACACCACAGAACAACCCCTCCCAACGTCGGGACAGTACAATGGGGTGAGGTTCCTATCCTCGCCCCTTATCCCCTGCTCTTTTGTCCCCTCTTCTTATAAGAGGGGTACAAAGAGCCCCCTCGGCTCAATTCGCTTCACCCAAGGTGCTGGGCTCACCCTAGGTTACTGAGCCCCACCGCCACGACAAGGCCTGAACCATGGTGGGGACCTTAATGTAACTTGTACCCTGCTATTAAAATTAAAATCGGAATAATTATAATATGTTATGACATAGTATTATTAAAGTAGACATAAATTATATGTTAAACTAGAAAAAATCTAGAAAAAAGAATACCTACTATTCTCTTCTTCACACATAATTTCGTCAGTTAGATGTGAGCCGATTTGGCTCACTTATGATTTATTATTAGTGGGGAGTTGCCCCCTGCCAACCGTGAAGTATTCGACCGCACTTCGTCTGGTTGGATTTCGTCAGGTATTATATATATTATGTTATTTATATTATAAAGCTGAAGAGTTTGTTTGTTTGTTTGAACGCGCTAATCTCAGGAACTACTGGTCCGATTTGAAAAATTATTTCAGTGTTAGGCAGCCCATTTATTATGGAAGGCTATAGGCTATATAACATCACGCTGTGACATATAGGAGTTTAGTAACGCAGGCGAAGCTGCAGGAAACAGCTAGTATGTTATATGAAACGATGTACACAAAAATCAAGACATGATTTTATTGCTTCGTTTATTTCATACTTAAGTTTATAATATTGCCATAACAATAATTGATATGATAGAACTAAACCTTACACAAGTAAGCAGGCTCGAAATGACAAAAAATGTATAAATTACAATGATACATAAATAAATAAATGTGTATAATTACACCACGTTAACGTAGTCCCTGGTTTATTATTACCGGGAAATGTAAATAGATTTTCATGTGATGTTACATTTATGTAAATATAATTGAGACTGGATGGTTGGCGAGCTATGATATAAATTTCAAGTTCATTTGGTGTTCATATAATATTATCACCCATTTACAGATTTGACGTTCTAAAGGCTTGCCTAACATTGGCTGGACCGATGATAATAATCTAATAATTATTATAATACTAACAACCTTATCTTTATACCTAACTATACAATCACTTAATCAAAAAACAATTAAATGGGAGAACCAATGTGGTATCCGTATTTAATAAATTCTCAGTTCAGTTGTTTGTCAGTCAGTCCTTGTATACATCAACAATATTATATACACATTTAGTCTTTTATCTATAGAGTGGTTGATAGTATATAAAAAAGAATCAACGAAAAACTAAATAGTATTACATAAAAAACTAATCACTAAAAAGGATTTTAAGAAGGCACCAAATCCACTTTTTCACTTACGAGTATTATGTACAATTTATACAACATTAATGTACAAGAAACATTATTTACAACCGTTTAAGAATTCTCGCTGTCAGAAATTATCTAGTTTGCTTATGTCTAGTTCATTAATCTTTTTCTCACTGTCTTTTTTTACTTCACCGATAGGACATACTCCTTCAACTTTGTTATCTTCGGATGTGTCTTTCGTAGAAGTTTCCAGGGCAGTGCTTTCACATGTTGCCTGAGTGGTGCCATCTACGGACACAGATAAGTCAAACTGAGCTACCAATTGTGATAGCACTTTTTTCAAATCATCAAAAGACTCCTTCCCATTGGGCACAACACTCTTACCAATAACCGCCTCGCATTTACCGTCTTTGCAACCGAAATCGTTTTGTTGCTTCAACGTTTTGAGCTCACCAACCGTTACAATCAGGGTCGGATCTTGCATTGCTTCCTTCAAATACTCTCCTTCTTGTGAAAAAAGGAACACAGCTGGTATTTCTATATCATCCCTACCGTTACCAGACATAGCAAACAGAGCGGTAGTGGAATATGACGAGTCCTTCACATTATCAATAATGATCGCGAGTTGCACACCCGCGTTTTGCATGATTTGTACTTTAGTGGCAAACGTGCACATACCTCGAACGGCTATTCCGAATTTTCCAGCCACTTGGTCCTTATTGGTTAATTCGGAACAGGCGTCTATAGGTTCCACGAAGACTGGGTTTCCCGAATACTGGACTCTTCCCGATAATTCCTTCCCGAAGTGACCCGGGCCGGCCGGGAACACCATGTCCTTAATCTTCACGCCAGCGGGTACTACTCCGTTCTCCATGTCACTCAGCTTATTCCATTTGAACATCTCCTGCATGAAAGTCAACCCTTCCGCCGCATCCTTTGCTGATTTTGCCTGGAATAAGTATTTTTATAGAAAACTACATACCTAACACATAATAAAAATAAACACATAAAAATAAACACATTTGGTCTCATACAGAGATTTTTTAAACGAGGGCGCAAACGGGTTTCAGTTCACCTGATAAGTGATCACCGACACCCATAGCAGGTGCGGTATCGGCCTTTCAAATACAAGTACGCCTCTTTTCTTGATTCTATAATCATATCAGTTCGAGAAATAATGACAGCTGGTCTCTCATAGTGGTAGTGCCAGGCAGAAAACGTGGTGAGGACGTTACGGTATTAAATTATCTCGATCAATTTGAGACCTATTGTTTAATTATAATGAATAAAATACATGTGGCTAGGCCCAAGAGTGGTTCTTTCCCACGACTGCTACTCCTGTGCAGGAGCCACAGTTGTTACCAAATGACCCTTTGTCAGAGAGCTCAAGGGAAACGTTAAAACTACTTTGGGACCAGAAGGTTGTCTTAGAAACGAATTCAATCAGTATAATTCAGGAGTAGGAATAAAATATATATCAACAAAAGAAACTATTTTAGTACACCTAACAGTCTAAACCTATACCAACCGTATTAATGGTATACAGCAGTTGCACCCTCCCATCGGGTAGCGTCAGCACAGATATGCCCATATCGGACAGCACGTTAATCTGCCTGGGGTCGTTGAGTGGGCGGAGCCTAGGGGACGGGCGCGCGGCGCTTGAGCCGAGCATGTGGCGCATCGGCTGGCGAACCTTCTCAGCTACCAGCGACGCGGTGTTCGGACACGTCCTGTATTTTACAAATGAGAATGTATGTAGAGGTATTTTTATGTTATATTACAAATTAAAGCGTTTTTTTTATTTTTTATTTTTAATTGTTAATTATATGTTAATAATGTATTTCGTTGAGAATTACAGAAAACAGTCAATTGTTGATGTTCATGAGCGACACTAACAACTGGGACGGCACGCACAGTTTCCGACATTAAAAATATATCAGAATATAAATAAATTAACGAAATGTGTACTGAATAACATGGTATAGAAAACCAACCAAATAGGCAATTGGGAATAATAAAAAACGACTTGTCAGATCTTAATAAAATTAATATGGGACCAAATTGGAAACACCAGCTTTCAAACAAAAAAAACAATTTTTAAATCGGTCCAGCCATCTTCGAGTAATCGGGGAACATACATAAAAAAAAAAAATCCGACGAATTGAGAACCTCCTCCTTTTTGAAGTCGGTTAAAAATCATCTTTAAATGTAAGTTAACGCGCTACGCCAGGTGAAATAACTTATTATTATGGGTTTTATTTTTATATAGTTATATCTACAATCTTTCAAGTTTCATATTATGCATTTACTCAAGCGCTTTTTAAACAGTATAGGTAAACAAAAACCAGCCAAGTGCAAGTCAGACTCACTAACGAAGGTTTCGGTACCATTACGGTACGGTTTATGAGATACGGCCTGGTGATAGGGTCTTAGTTCATGTTTTACCCTTTGGGTACGTAACCCTAGAAACGTCGTATGAATGGAAATGTTATTATAAATGTGGAATTTTTTACATAAAGCATTAAGACTTAAATTAAATTAAAGGTAAGTAATGTTTATATTTTTTTCACGAGTATGAAGATTTTTTTACTATATACTACAGCTATATACATAGGTACTTACTTTCTATAATTTTCCTCACTCTTGCCTTCCACCTTGAAAAACGTCGTGTTCTTTCCATTCATAGCGAGGGAGAGAGGTAGGAAGTGGGCCTCTGTTGTCAACACATAATCTTCCAACTTCACAGGTAAGTCCTTATCTTCGCCGAACAACATGAACAAATACTTGAACGTTTCGGCGAGAACGAACGAATCCATTCTGTCCTCTTGAGCACGAGTTCTACAGAAATATGAACAATCTATGCAATTAATAACATTACTTTTACTAGAACTTTTCACTATAAGCGTATTTATTACGTGAAAGTTGGTGTGTATCGGAAAGAAGGGCTGAAGAGCCTATGTAACTTACCCTGAGATTTACCCATCTTATGTCACAGGATCATCGAGCATATGACCGTAGAGTAATAATGTGAGCCATGAAATTCCGAAACGGATCAGTGATTTGCCACTGACGTAATGACAATTCCACCAACCAGTGATCTGTATGTATGACCCATAGGTCAATAATCCATCAATTGCCATCAGTCCGCGAATGAGATCGCAGAACCGGCGCATCAAAGGCGGAATTTGTTTTCATATAAAACACAACATTACCACTCTATTCCGGTTGTATGCTCAATGCTATGGATCAACAAAGCAGAAAACAACTCGGCTTTAGCTAACCCTAGGTCAACCAACTTATGATCACGGACTACACTGACCACCTGCCTATGCCGATCCAATGTACAAAATTGTAAAGCATTCGTAAATCATGGTAAATAGGCAACGCATAAGCTGTCTTTTCTTTTCTTTAACGCCGAGAAATGTTCTGAGGCATCCCGCGGGGGTGTGGGTCTCTCCACGCGGGTATGTGAGGCTCGATGCGCCCGAAAGCTGGTAAGTGGACGCAGCTCTACCCACTAAAATCCGACCAGTGCCACTAATGCCCCGGTTCTAATGAGCAAATAGGGCTTCAGGGGACCGACGCCACCTCCACAGAGGGGTTGTCCCACAGAACAACCCCTCCAAACGTCGGGACATTACAATGGGTTGAGGTTCCCGTCCACGCGCCTTGTCCCCCTGCTCTTTTGTCCCCTCAGCTCCCTAGGCTCAATTTAATTTGCCCAAGTTGTTGGCTCACCCTAGGCTACTGAGCCCCACCGCCACAACAAGGCCTGAACCATGGTGGGGACGCATAAGCTGTCTGCCATGGGCCAGTCCTGTGTAAATGACACACTTATGTTTATGACGCTGACCACTTACCATAAGGTTATCTGCTTATTTGCCTATCCAACTTAAAAGACAAGTGTTTTCTTACCTGACGTCGTTGACAGCAGCATATCCACACTGCACCCTGGTATACTGCTGTAGAGATTTGAGCACCGCTTTGCCCACCTGTAGATAGTGGTCATCTCCTGTCGCGCGGTGAAGGTAGTACGTAGACTCAATGAATTCTGGCCGTAACGGATGCTGTCCCCAGTGTACCTTTGGACAAGACAATTAATTTTTTTAAACAAAAAGAATCATTTTTTTCCGGGCTAGCGGTAACCAAATGACCCTTTGATACGATCTCAGGGAGCCCGAGGGATACGTTAACACTACATTGGGACCCGCAACAAATTTAATCAGAATTATCCAGGAGGAGAAGGAAATATTTCCAGTTCCTTTATTGAAAAAACTATGAACATGAATATGGTAGCTGTAAAGTATGCGAAACGCATAGAATGTAAAAACAACCATCACTCAGTAATAAATTGCATGTTCTGAGAGGTATGATGCTAAGGCTCGATTCCAGTAATTACTGTATCATTATATTATGTTTAGTAATAGAATATCTTCGAACAACTCCTGGGAAACGCGTGCTTTTCGTGAAGATCTGTCCTACTAATATTATTTATTTATTTATTTATATTTGTGAAACAAACACCTAAATCTTTTACTTCAGAAACTCTGGTTAAAATATTATTTTTTATCACATAACTAAATAGTACTGGATTCTTTTTTCTGGAGTAACTTATAATATGATATTTATTTATATTGAATTGTAAATAGTTTTCTTTACAGTAACCACATAAATTATTAAGATCACTTTGCAATAGCTCACAGTCCTGAGATGTTTTAACAATCCTAAACATTTTCATATCGTCTGCATAAAGTAATATGTTACTATTGATAATGCTGCAATATATGTCATTAATATAAATATTAAACAATAATGGTCCCAAGTGAGATCCTTGCGGTACACCCGATCTAACCGGTACAAACGATGAACAAAAGCCTTTAATGGCTACAGCCTGACTCCGATCTCGTAGGTAGGATTCTATCCAGCGAAGCAAGTCACCGTGCACTCCTAAACTATTTAGTTTTTTTTATTAATAGGGAGTGGCGAATTTTGTCAAAGGCTTTAGAGTAATCCGTGTAAATAACATCAACCTGGCCACCATTATCCATTGCCATTGAAACATAATGAGTAAACTCACAAAGATTGGACTCTGTCGATCTACGATCAACAAAGCCATGCTGCTGATCAATAATAAGCGGCCTCAAAACAGGATATAATTGATCATACACAATTTTTTCAAACAACTTAGCTATTGTGTTAAGCTTAGAAATTGGTCTATAGTTTTGGATGTTATGTTTATCACCTGATTTATAAACGGGTACAACAAAAGATTGTTTCCATGCTTTCGGCATCTGTCCTCTACGAATCGAAAGTCGGAATAAAATAAACAAAGGCAGGGCCAAGCTTGCAAAACATGATTTAAGAAATAAAGGCGGAATGTCGTCTGGACCACTGCCTTTGTTGATATCTAAATTTTTTAAATAATTAGCGACAAGGCTTGGAGACAGGTTGATAGAGCCGACAGAAACTGACAAAGCATTATAGGTATCATTTTCAAACAATTCCCCAACGGAACGGTCTGACAGGTCTGAATCAAATGCCGATTGAAAATGATCGTTAAATAGGCTACATATTTCAATCCCATCTGAGGTTTTAACGTTATTAAGGAACATATAATCAGGTATATCCGCCGCTGCCTTTTTAGATTTAACAAACGCCCAAAATCGTTTACTATTACGTCTAATATCGTTCTCGGCATTTTCAATATAGATATTATAGCATTCAGCTTGCACACGCTTTTGACGATCACGGAGGTAATCAAAGGTATCATAGTCACTATGTCTTTTATAGACCTTCCATTTTCTGTGATATTTTAGCTTTTCATTAATTACTTTGATAAGAGCCCTTGAGTACCATGGAAGATATCTAGTACCAAAAGATTTCTTAGTTGAAATATATTTTTTTACTAATTTATTAATTACGTCATAAAAATTATTCAGCGCTCTATCCATCTCATCAATATCGAGAATATCATCCCAATCGATTTGGGACAATTCCCGATTGATAGCATCATAATCAGCAGCTTTAAAAACTGGCACAAGTCGTGAAGGGGACCGCAAAGAAAGTGTATGTGTTACTAGAGCTTGGACTGACAAGGCTGGATGATATGCATCCTCTTTAACTAATGGCGTGCTACAATGACTGACCAGGCATTCTAATCCGCTGATAATAAGATCCAGTTGTTTGTCATGTTTATTAAGTGATAAGGATACTTCGATGACTTCGGCAGTTGCATTAGGAAACACAATTGGTGTAGATTCAATAACAATAAGATCGCGTTTTACAGCAACTAGAACACCTCCACCTAATTTCTCAACTCATAATTACGATCACATCTATATACCTTATACCGGTAATCGAACAATTCAGCATCGAATATGCCTGGAACAAGCCAAGTCTCACACAAGCAAATAATATCGTAATCATATAACATTAGATTTCTGAAAAATAAATTGGTCTTTGTTCGGAGACCACGAACATTTTGAAAATAAATGTGAAGGTTCGAATTAGCCATTGATAACGTCAATAAAATAAGTACATTTTGTAAAACAAACTGGGCTTGAACGGTTACTCCGACAGCACAAACAATGACAATTATTATAACAAATTAATATAGCAATAAGAGACCAATGTAAAAGAAGTATACCTAGTTTTACAGCATGATATAAATATATATATATATATATATCGTATTATTTTATAAAATATGTACCCAAACATATAATCAGTTAAATTAAAAATAAAGTTACAGTGAAAAAACGAAACATTCATTATTATGATTATACAAGCATTAATAGTAACTGCTTTAATCAAAAGAACAATCCTTACTTTATCTTGTTTAAATCCATTGAGTTTGTGATATGTATTATAGGACTAGTGTCAGAACGTCGTACCATGATGGCGCAATTTTTAACCCAAGTATACATGTAGTTATGTTCTTTCGCTCTTATCTTAGCATGTTGTAGAAGAGATTTATTGGTGCTAGTTAAATGATCGTTGAAAAATATTTGCGCATTGTTATTATTAAAACCAAGATCTCTGGTATTCATTTTTGATTTTCTAGCCTTACTCAAAAAATCATCTTTTTTATAGCGTGCTAAAAAACGTACGACAATGGGTTTAGGCTTTTTCAAATTATTTGCTTTGGGGGCCACTCGTGTAACGAAGTCCAAATCGCAATCGGTGTTCAGAGGAAAATCAATACGTTGAGATATATCCTTCATAAGAGCAATCAAATTTTCGCCTTTTCGTTCCGGGATACCATAAATTTCAACATTCGAGCGTCGTGACCACTGTTCGCGGCTATTGTTCGCTAACTCATATTTATGAAAATTATTTTTAAGATCATCAATATCCGTTTTTGTAGCCTTGAACGCCTTACATTCACATTCAATTGCCTCAATTTTTTTATGTAAACTTTCGTATTGATCATTCATAAAAGATAAACTCTGTTGAAAATCAGCAATTTCCTTTTTTATTGGTGCTAATTTAGCTGCTATGACATCTACAATAGTGGTTTTAATTTTGGACCAAAATCTATCAAATTCTGCTGAGACGATTTCACGCACTTGGTTATATGATACAGGGGCCTCAGTCGATAAATCAGAGGGCGACGCAGGCATACAAGTAGCGCCACCTCGTCTCAAAGTGACATTATCAGGACTTTGACGCGTAACACGATCATTAGATGCTCGCAATGGTGTGTTATCGTTGTTTAGCTCCCTTGACTGAGTTAGTGTGCACTCCGGGCAGAACCAGTTTTTTTTAGTATCAGCCAACGACCGTTTCTTCTTGTCAGATGGATATAGACAAGCTACATGATAATTGTTTTTACACTGACTGCATGCCCTCACACCACCTGTGGCTCCCTCTGCTACAGATTTGCAACATGCAAACTTCATTGTAAATTCAATCTGAAAATCTTAATCTTAAAATATAAAATTTTTAAATAAATAATTTAGCACTCGGGTACCGGGGTTCGAACTCACGTCGCTTGCACACCGAGTGGACGCAATTACCACAGGGCTGAATTTCCCGTGACATAACTGTCGAAATTTTGCTACAGTATTTAATCAAATATTTACTTTCATAAAATATGTTAAATGGAGTGCGACTAGTCTGCTTTTCCACACTTAAGCTTAAATGTTTCACAAATAATAAACTATTTGAACTCAGGACACTGAAATAATCACAAATTACACGAAGCAGTTACAAAATAAAAACACTGAATTGACTTAAAGTCGTTTCGTTCACTTTTATCACTTCTGTCCAGAATTATGGATTTATATTAATAACCAATAATAGACGTAGATGATCATTAAATTTTAAATGAATTAATCACTTATTTTATACTTATTGTTAACACTTACTATTTTATTTCAATTTTAAATACGGAACAATAATTATAAACGCGAAAGTTTGTTGTTATTTTACGCAATAACTACTGAATGGATTTTAATGTATATAATATAATTAGAATAACATATAGGCTATAATTTATGAGAGATATATTTATGTTATTTTGTGATTTGTTCATTCGGAGCGCTTTTATATAGTTTGTTTTAAAAACTCAATCTGTTTATATTGTGATTGGTTGGCGAATATTGTGGAGGATTGTTTTGGAGCGGTTTTTTATAGTAGGACTGTTCTAGTGGTTTTTTATAGTGTTTGTTTTAAAAACTTAATCTGTGTAATATATAATATTGTGATTGGTTGGCGAATATTGTGGTGGACTGTTCTTTGTAGAATGGGAAGTGCTAGTTAATTGATCGGGGTTAGAGGGCCGAAGCCGCGCTCCTTGAGGTTTCCCGCCGTTTCTCCAAAGTACAGACAAATTATTGTTAACACGACAGACTTGGTAGCATGGCCTCTGGTCTTAGCCGGTTCCAACAGGAACAAAAATAACAAAAAAAGACGCTAATAAAAATATTTTTTTAAATTCTCACTAAAACGCTCCAAGCTGTCATGGGACCATGATTACGTCACAGACCGATAAACAAGCTCGCGCTCTGTCTTAGCACATAGCAGATATGTTCCTTGCAGTTCGCCGGTGATACTTAAAACTTGGATATTCTGGTTCACTGGTCAGTGACGTCTCGCTTTATAACTGGTCACACTGTCAGGTGGTAAAGGGTGATAAATAACGCATTTTAAATTAATTTTCTTTAATTTAAAACAAATAAATAGACCCTTAAAATAACTTTACATGAATTTGTAACACTTGTTAACATCTCTATTATACAATTAACCTACCTGGAAGTCCGACGTGAACGCCTCTGGTATGAACGTGTGTCGCTGCATCACTTGGTACAGCATCTCATGTGTTTCCACCGCTGGCCGCACCTCTCCCAGCAGCACCTGCAGCCCCGGCCAGAAGGCCAGCAGTGCATCCATGAAGTTTCGGGACTGGAGGTGAGGTCTGTCAATAAAACAGCCATGTACAAATGTATAATACCCCTGAAGCTATAATGATACTATGTATAGCCGACATATTTAATTATGCGTAACCAACACAGGAAAAGTCAAGTCGGAGAATAAAAAGTATTTCATAGTATCGGGACTGCAGGTTCTCTCAATATACAATTTTAATCATCATTATTATCATCAGCCCCTACCTATCCATCCACTGCTGAACATAGGCCACCCTCAATTAATACCAAGACGACCGATCCCTCGCCACTCCAACAAGGACCGGTTATGCACGGAGATCATCTTCCCATCTGGGCATCAGTAATACATATACACTGATAAAATTTAAACAAAGACACCAAACAATAAAAAGTGAATTTTATTTAACTGTGTAAATTCGATCCCAAACTAGATTTCAAAGTCGATACGTCAAAGTCAAAATATTGTCAAGAGTGCAAATATGTACGAGATCAAGAAATCCCAATTTCAATTAGTTACATAAGATTCCACTGTAATCGAGTCAACTCGTGGCCTAGTGTAGCGTACAAGAGTACCGATTGACAAGTTCTCGATCCCAATCCTAAATTTCAAATTGATTGAGTTTTTTGATGGAGTAAGCCCGCTGGTGCGGTCTGTCAATATATCAACCATATATCAACCATATATCAACATTATAATACGCATGAAGCTATAATGACACTATGGATCCGGCTACACAGGACCAAACAGATTGGTGATCAAAAGTATTTCATAATAGTGGGACTGCAGGTGCGGTCTGACAATATACCTCCATTATAATTTTTATTAAGATACTAATGATAGAATGGACACAATATCAATCAATCTGGAGATCAATTTCTAATTCACAATATAATATCTATGTTGTATAAGTTGCGGGAATGCAAGTGCGGTCCGTCGCAAAAACTGGTGTTTTAAGTTTGACCGCTTTGTGTGTTTGTCTGTAGCACCGTAGGGCTTAAATGTGGGAACAAATTTGATAAAGGAAAAAGTACCTGTGCATATGCACGGCAAGCATAATAGGACCCCTGCTGATGTACTTCATGACTGCGTTGTAGTGTCTATTGAACCTGGCCAGGTATTTCTGATCGCCTAGCAGTATGTACGCCTTAAGACAGTACTCATAGTACGAGTCAATACCGGCGCCCACGCCCGAGTCCTTGCGTACCCAGTCGCCTGAGTGTATGTTTATCACTGTGCCCATCAAATCTGAAGTTCTGGAGGAAAAAAATAAAAATATAAGAAAGAAGTTTACGTAAAATAAGGGTTTTAAAATTAACATGGTTACTTTCACTATTAAACCTGTTTTTAACGTGGACATTTCTAAATTATGAAGTCGCTAAAATAAATATGTTTCTTTTTAAATCCTGATTAGTAATACATATACATTGAATGAAAAAATGTGTGATAGTGACCCTTGAACGATAGAATAAGGTTTTTGCTTTGCTCAAACATACTATAGTTTAAAAAGTATAATGGGAATGTCATCATACGATAATCTCTTTGCCTTTCCTCATTGGGGATGAATATTAAAAAAAAAAAAAAACAATAATGTCAAAAAGTCAATCTCTCACATAACCTCTCTCCGTATTGTTATTTATGTTAGAATATTATTCAAGTCTTCAGCTTTACTTATCTCACTGCTGTATCGTTTTAAATTTGTGCAGCTCGATATTTCGGCATTGTCAATGCAATGCTCATGAGATGCATTAGTTATTATTAAAAACAGTGGATAATGTGGGTAGGTAAGGGTTTCCTTATATGGTATTCTATACCTAGTAGGTTTCTAACCTACCATATATTTTAGTAAGAGTTTCTAGTGTAAAAATAAGAGTTTGTAGTAGTAATAATTTATATGATGGATGAATCAAAATCAAAAATTTTATTCAAAATAGTACCAACAAAGTATCTTTTTGAACGTCAATTGAGTCTACCACCGGTTCCAAGGGAAGCCCACTGAGAAGAACTGGCGAAACAAACTCAGTGGAACTAATCTTTTCAAATAATTTATAACAAATTTTACATGTTATTATTCTGAAATGGGAGGAACACCCTATTCCCAAGGTGTGGTATCTTCTATAAAATCTTTTACTTTATAATATCCTTTACCACACGAACGCTCTTTGACAACTTTTTTGAATTATTTTAAGGAGAGCTTTTGAACGTTTTCTGGCATCCTATTGTAAAAGCGTTTACAGTTGCCTTCAAAAGAATTGCTTACTTTCGAAAGTCTAATCATTGGTGCCTGTAACCTGTGTCTATTACGTGTATCCCTACTATGAATATCACTTTTTTTACAAAATTCATTCATGTTTTTCCGGACATACAGTAAATTTTCTAAGATGTATTGAGAGGCGACAGTCAGAATTTCTATTTCTTTAAATTTTTCTCTCAAAGATGAATAGGATGGCAACTTGTAAATTGCACGAATAGCCCGCTTCTGCCGCACAAAAATGTTGTTTATGTCGGCCGCATTTCCCCATAAAAGTATGTCATAAGACATAATGCTATGAAAGTAGCTAAAATATACTATTCGCGCTGTATCTTCATCAGTAAACCGTCTTATTTTTCTCACTGCATATGCTGCTGAACTGAGTCTATTCGCCAATTTAGCTATGTGGGGACCCCACTGCAGCTTAAGATCTAGAGTTATTCCTAGGAAAACTGTGGAGTCCACAAATTCCAAGTTTTCACTGTACATTGGTTTGCAGTTGCTTAACATTTGGAAAGGAAAATTTTATGCATTTAGTTTTTTTACTATTTAAAAGCAAGTTATTAACGCTAAACCAATGTACCATTCTCGAAAGTGTGTTGTTTACCTCGTCATATTTAGTTTCTTGTCGTTTTATTTAAAAAATAAGTGAAGTGTCATCGGCAAACAATACTATCTCTTGATTATCTTTAACTAAATACGGCAAATCATTAATGTAAATAAGAAAAAGAAATGGACCTAGAATTGACCCCTGTGGAACCCCCATCTCTATTTTAGTTCCGGAAGATCTTTTGCTGTTTATCTCTACCTTTTGAGTCCTATTGTCTAGTGTAATATCTTATAATATTCAATGACAAATTTGATTTGCTCCAACTCGAGAGATAATTTTGGATAAATATTGATATTATTTTAGTTGTTTGGATTTAGGTGGATATTACTTTAATTGTTTGGATTTGAATGGATATTATTGTGGAAATAATACCTCTAGAATAAATGGATCAAATAAGGCCAAATATATATTTTCAAATCCGTACGGCGATCTGTCAGATCCGAAGAGCTACGTCATGGCATGATGTTTCTCACCTATTCCTTATTTTCCACAGTCTGTCCATAGCCTTGTGTGCTTTCTGTTCGTAAACGGGATTGGATGTGAGGCGGGACAGAGCCGCCATCTCCAGTATCATGGTGCCCGCGCAGGCGGTGCATGTTTCCTTCGACTCGATCAACTTTTGTACGCCGTGTCTTAGATTCACCTGAAACGAATATGTAATGTATGTCCACTGCCTGGCACGCGTCTCCTGGAAATCAAGCGAGCACGGTGTTGGGCCGAAGTTGACCTATGTGCTAGCTCCGTTAAATTAGATTAGATTATGTAATTATCTCTGTGAGACTACACCTCAATATATGCAAGGCATGGGTGAATTAACCGAACCAGGCATTACACGAGTTATTCTTTATTATATTTTTTAAAAGATCTTCCTATACTATACTACTAATCAGTTAGTAACTTTGACAGCCTCACGTACGACTAACGAGAACTATTTTAAAATAAGCAGACTGGTAGGTACTTATTATTTGCATCATTTAAATTATTTACTGTATATTATTGAAGGCCGGCTGGTCGAGTGGTCAGGCTACTGGAAACTTTACGAGCGGTAGCGGGTTCGAATCCCGCCAAGTGCATTTTTATGATGCAATTTGTATGATGAATATGGATGTCTGCACCGGGTCATCGACGTGTGTAGTGTATTTATATTAACTTTTTAAATTTTTCGTTCCTAGTACACAAGTCCTTACGAGTGGTGTGATTGTTTATAACTATTAACTATTATTATATATTCTAACTTACACGTCCATGTGGAATGCCTGTAGATGTGTTGAAAGCTGGTAGCAGTCGTTTCCCGAGATCCTCAGCCATAGTCAGTAGCTCGCCATCGTACCAGTTCAGGGATTGTACTTCGTTCTTTAACGCCATGGCCAGTATGTGAGCGGAGAGAAGACCCCTAAACAATGATCACATTTTAACTAAGACCCCCCAAAGGGATGGGGGTTGGAAATGCTGAACACAACGCCGGACTCAAAACGCTTTTACTTTTTTAACGTCTAGTAGGAGAGGTCTATTGACCTATTCATAATTCATATCAGAACTTTTATGAAAATGAGGTCAACAATACACAATACATTTTTACTACCAATATTTACCCAACGTTAAAGATAAAAATAAACCTACAAAATATAATTATATTTTCTTCGACTTCATTCTTGTCTTGCTTTGGTGTCACTTTTTCAGTTCATCCTACTTATATTATAAACGCGAAAGTGCGTAACAATGTATGGATGTATGTACGTTAATCTTTCGCGCAAAAACTACTACTACTACTACTAGTTTCATTAAAATTCATTCAATTTTAATGAATCTTCACAATAACATAGCTTATACCTACGTCAGAATAACGTATAGGCTATAATTCATCACTGCGGGCCTCGCGGTGCTCCCGCGGGGCGCGCTGCTAGTCGTATATTATATTTTCATCCCATCTATTCGAAAATGACGACTTGGTTCGCCTTTAAGTGCACCCAAAGGTGGTGTTTTCTATATGAAACTGTTAGCGGGCGGTAATGAATTTTTAATCCTCCTTTGCCGCGCACTTTTTGAATTTGGAACATCTCAGTGTTCAGCGCCAAAGAAATCGAACGCAAATATTGTTTGGATACAACAATCTCTATTCCTAATAAAACTGTAACAATAATAATAATTGCGAAAATGTCTCAAATGTTAAAATATAAGTTTTTAGTTGTTTTATTATTAGATACTATTTCATTTCAATTTAGTTGTTACTCTTATATTTTATTAAATAACTAGCTGTGTCCCGCAGCTTCGCCCGCATTAACTTAGATTTACGACCGTTCGCGGATTGATGATGATTATTTTTATTGCGTAAGTTACTCCTTATAACATCAGCTATCTGCCAGTGAGACTCATCAAATTCGTCCCAGCCGTTTCAGAGATTAGCCGAACAAACAGGCAGACAGACAAAAATTGTAAAAAAGGCTATTTTTGTGCAAGTAGGTACCGTGTATACATCCATATGCATTCCAAAAACAGAGGCTATTTTAATATTACAGACACTCCAATTTTATTTATATGTATAGATAATATTACAAAATTAAATACGAGGCGCCTATTATTTTTCATAGATGGTGATGAAAAGTAGAGCGTATCACTCGGGGGCAAAATATTTTTTTGGCTCGGGCGACGTACTTTGAATCCCTCGCTACGTTAAGGATTCTACTCTACAATCCATCACTTCGCTCTGGATTCAAAAAAGCTCCCTCACCGTAAAAATATTATTTTGCTACCTTATCTTATTAAGATACAATCTAATATTTCAAATACTCACCCGAGCATTCGTATGTTCGTTTCGAAAACCGAAACGACGATATCGTGGTCGAAAGTAACATCGTTGATGACCAGTTTGATGGCGCGGCTGAACTCGGAGAAGTCACCGATCACGGCCAAGGTGTCCAAACTGTCCACCAGCGTCAGGGAGAAACTGAAAAGAGTACACATATTTTGAAACCTAAGTCTATCATGATAAATTTAAAAAATCGACTGAGGGGGCCATCCATAAATTACACCTCACGAATTTAATGATATTTGGGCTCCTCCCCGTCCTTGTCACAGTTGGTCATACTTGTGAGGCTCCGTCTTCCCTAGTGACGTCACATATTTTGCAATTTTTACATATGAAATTAGTTTTTGATTTCTTATTCTTTATTCACACTTGGTTCGCCCTCCTCCCACCCCCTTAACGTGTGACATAGTAATTTATGGACGGTCCCTGATCATCCTATTTTAGGGGCAGTTGAGGTATAAACTATGTTGAGAATGCAACAAGATTTTCAATATAGATGTGTTACCTACATTAACACACATTTGCATTTTACAATACACTAGTGGCACCGACAGACGTTGTCCTGTACAAAATATTTTTTTTGTGAATCTCAACCATCCTCGAATCCCCTTGAACTCACACAAAAAATTTCATCAAAATCGGTCCAGCCGTCTAGGAGGAGTTCAGTGACATACACACGCACACAAGAAATATATATATATAAAGATATTAGTAAAGATAAATACATAAGCTACTTTTTCAAACTCCACGCGGGCGAAACTGCGGACATCAGCTAGTAATAAATATTTATTATAACACTAGTGTTGTTTTAACTGAACTCCAGTCCTCCAGGATCCAATCCGGCATCTAATCTTATTGGCCCATCGGCCTTCACACCTTTAGAGAATATAATGCGCACCAAAGCATGCTTGTGTATTGCATGACCACACAATATCACACTGACATTTCGAGTCATGCGAAAGACCAGAGTAGTATTGTTGATAAATTTTATTTTTTGTAGGATACCTTCGAACGTAATATAATTTCATAAAAAGAGCGCCACTTTCAAAGAGTTGGTGAATTGTATCATCAACAAGACACTTGCTTGTTTCTATGACTATTCATAAAGCAAATTTGCTGCGTTTCAAAAAGAAGGATATGATACGTTAAGTATCTGCAGAGTAATTCCCCACCATGGTTCAGATCTTGACGTGGCGGTGGGGCTCAGTAGCCTAAGGTGTGTCCAGCGCCTTGGGCGAAGCTAATTGAGCCGCCCCTCAGCTCAATTAGCTGCTCTTTGTATCCCTCTTATAAGAAGAGGGGACAAAAGAGCAGGGGGCAAGGGGCGAGGACGGGAACATCACCCCCATTGTACGGTCCGCACGTTTGGAGGGGTTGTTCTGTGGTTCGGTGACAACCCCCATGTGGAGGTGGCATCGGTCCCCAGAGGGACTGACTAGCCGTCGAGGTGCGCTGTTTGCTCAATAGATCCTGGGCACCTCACCAAAGGCGGCATTGATGGCACTCGCCGAGTTTTACTGGGTAGAGCTCAGCAGTGTAATTACTGGAACCTCTATGTCTCAGGATAAGGAACACATGAGAGAGTTGTCTTTTTTTTTTCTTTAACGCCGGGGAATGCTCTGAGGCATCCCGCGGGGGAGTGGGTCTCCCCACGCGGGTATGTGGGACTCGCTGCGCCCGACAACCGACAACGACACTGGTAAGTGAACGCAGCTCTACCCACTAAGCCCGGCGAGTGCCACCAATGCCGCCTTTGGTGAGGTGCCCCGGATCTAGTAAACAAACAGGGCACCTCGACGGCTAGTCAGTCCCGCAAGGGACCGACGCCACCTCCACAGAGGGGTTGTCCCGCACCACAGAACAACCCCTCCCAACGTCGGGACAGTACAATGGGGTGAGGTTCCCATCTTCGCCCCTTGCCCCCTGCTCTTTTGTCCCCTCTTCTTATAAGAGGGGTACAAAGAGCCCCCACGGCCCAATTCGCTTCACGCAAGGTGCAGCGGCTCACCCTAGGTTACTGAGCCCCACCGCCACGACAAGGCTTGAACCTTGGTGGGGATGAGAGAGTTGTCTGGGCTAGTCTCAGGTGATCTTGTTTATGTTATAGGCGACGTTGACAACTTACTGTTATGTGGCTCGTCTGCTAGTCTGCTAATTCAAGTTATACAAAAAAGTTGGTCTCATTAGGTAACATTATCATTAGCAGTCACTTAAGCACACTATCTTACATTACACATACAAATTGAACACAAGTACATAAATAACATGAATAAAAATGTTGAGGACATATACTTTTGATAATTATGTCCTAAATAATTCCAGAACATTTTTTTTATAATAATAATAGTACGATCTCCGTGCGGTGGTCGGTCCGTGTTGGATGCGAGTGGCGAGGGATCGGCCGTCCTGGCGTTCATTGAGGGAGGCCTATGTTCAGCAGTGGACGTATAGGCTGATGATAATGATGAAAGAATACGGTCGCAGAGCCATCTGTAAGGTCAGACCAATAGTAGTTTTCCTTATGTACCGTGTTATCCTTATACTGAGGATATATCAAACATTAGTTATAAATACATCATTAGAGTAATAAATAATGGTAACACCTAGACATTATGGACTATGTTAATCATAGTCTATACATATTGGAATTCGATTTATTACTTAGATATAAACGTCAAGGTGACCAGGTACTTCAATGTAGGAAAGAAATTTAAAAAAAGTTAAAAAAGCAAAAGGCAACAAATATAAGAGGGCATCTAAAAGAACCATGCCAATGACGTCATCACACATATTATTTATTTATTTATTTTTGCCTCCTAAATGAGATAAAGAATCATCATTCATAGCTGGAGTGGCTATCACACCATATACAAAAAGTACACAATGGGAACACTATTAATAAACATTTCCTAAACGTTATCAGTTGCATTGATAATATCATAAAACTTTTGCATATGCTTTATTGTCACTTTGTGTATATGTATAAAATTCGCAAAGCTATTGCAATAAAGCAAGTATTGTTCAAAGTATTATGAGCTACCTGATGTTAAATATCGACTCTTAGAAAAATAAGTTGACTCGGAGCTTATACTGTAAATACTAATCAACTCATCCACGCTTTACTTATGCTGAAACGCAGTATGTTAGGTTCCAGTATATCATTACACTGCCCTTCTGAAACATATGAAAACTTTAACACGAGGAAACGAGCAGGATGATGGTACCCGTATAGACGAGTGCGCAGCTTATAGTGCGTCCCTGTCAAATACCTCTTATTCTGAAGTATCCTGTTCTGCCAATTAAAATGAACAAATTTAAGATATTAAAAATGCATGAAGGTGATACACATGCAAATGAGCGCTCAGCACAAAGCATATCCGCCAATAAAACTATCTATAAATCATCATCATCATCAGCCTCTATCCGTCCACTGCTGAAAATAGGCCTCTTTCAATGAACTCCAAGACGACCGATCCATTGCCACTCGCATCTAACACGGACAGGCCCCCGCACGGAGATTGTGTTCGCACCTGGTTAATGGCCGACCTACACTTCCGTCTACCCGAACGCGGCCTCCACCCTTGGACCTTATTGGCCCATCAGCCATTCATATAGTTATTGTTATTATAAATTACTTATAGCAGACTATAGTAGAATATTTATTCTATTCTATTTATCCTATCTATTTGATAGAATGCCTAACAATTTCGCTCGCTTGGATATGTGATAAGTAAGTTATTTCAGCCCAGCCTAAGGTGAATCCAACACCTTGGGCGAAGCCAATTGAACCAAGCGGGCTACTTTTTGTGCCCCTCTTATACGAAGAGAGGACAAAAGAGTAGGGGGGACAAGGGGCGAGGATGGCAACTTCACCCCATTGCACTGTTCCGACGTTGGGGGGGGGGTGGGGGTTGTTCTGCCTTTGGTCTCTTGGGGGACCGACTAGCCGTCAACACTCGACGTGCCCTGTTGCTCAACAGATCCAGGGCATCTCAACTAATGTGGCATTGGTGGCACTCGCGGGGTTAAAATGGGTACTCGGAAGAGTCCCACACGCCATCAGACCCCACCCGTTGACGGCGCGAAACGTGTTAAAAAAATTGTTGCACTGTTCATTGTTATATGTATATGCAGGCATATATACCTACACATTTAATTCTCTAACGATTTCATTTTGCTGACCTTGAATTGATAAAGTTTCGATACACTTAATTAAAATCATTTTATGAGTATTTGCAACAAATAAATAGCGCAACCTTGGTGAATGTCGCTTTGTGGTGCACCTATAATCTAATCACAAGTGTCATCATGCCATGTGCCTCCTCAAATAATTTCGACGGATCCTGTATCCAGTAGGGCTAGCATGCGTGCACGACAAAATTTTGTCTACGCCTTTTCTCGTATTATTTCATACAGTTAATACAAGAAAAAGGGTAGACAAAATTTTGTCGTGCGCGCATGCTAGCCCTACAGGAGAGTAATAGTCACAATAATAATATTTTATCTGATAAAAAATATCCATATGTTGGTAAAAAAAATCCTTCTTCATGACTCAGTGTTATTTAATTACATAAAGTATTTAGGGTCGTCAAGATTGATGAAAGAAAATACTGGTATAATCTGTTCAACAACTAAAGAAACTGAATTTTATATCACTTCTGTTTTTTTAAGTGGAAAAGGAAACAAGCAGACGAGCCACCTAAAGCTAAGTGACCAGCATTAATCTGGGAATGGCCCAGGCAAGTTATTTATGTGATGCTATCCCTAGATATAAGAAGGTAAGTGTCAGTAACTATACTGAATTTGGGTGAAATGGTCCCGTTAATGAGGACTGATCACCCGTCTGGCCTCGCTGGTGTCCCCACCCTTAAATAATAACTATACTGAACTCTCCTGAACTTCTCTCAGTAACACAGCAAACCTGTGTGGGGCAATGAATAAACTGCATGTTGGTATTCATAGACAGGAGTGAAGCACAGCACATTCCTTCTTCCCCACTAGTAAAAGATATAATCAAACCTTTGTAAAAATAGTATATTAGTTGAACATGATATAATATGTAAGCTATCATCCATTTTTTTACTGTTAATTATTTTGTTTCGTAGATTCACTGTATGTATCTAGTCTTTAGGCATTTTGCCTAGACATATGGATTCATTTTGTGGAGGATCTGTGTACACAACTAAAACTGAGTAAAATAAAATTGAACTTACTTTCCGAGGACATCATCTAAGTCTCCTCGACTTGGTGTGACACCTTTCCATCGTCCTTTGCAACTGAGGGGCATCAATTCATCAGCTGGATATGCATTGTTCATGTATGCATTATATGCATGATAGAACATACTTCGCGCCTCCTCTCTGCATAGCAATATATAAGGTGTAAAACAAAATTACTGTGTATTTATATCATATTTCAATTAGAGATCTAGAAGATCCATTGGGTTTACAAGATGTATTATAGGCTACAAAATTATAGGCCATTGACAATTACGACAATTTCTTTTTCACCCTCAACTAGTCACTCTGTCTCCACAGAGAGAGAGAGAGAATAAACCATTTAATTACTAAATGGTGAGCAATGAACAATAATCTTATCTACTCAAAAAATTTACTAGTTGTTGCTTCAAGCACTTTTTCATTATTAAGTTATTAGTGTGAAATATTGATCTCAATAAATAGTGGAGATTAAATATATTCCAAATAGAATTTAATATACATTGGGAGGATTTTTTTACAGATGTTTTATATTATTAGGTTTAAAATAATTGACAACAGATTAAAAAAAATGTAAAATATACATCATCAAGTAAAAACATTAGTAACAGCACGTCTTTCGAACTTCAATAATTGTAATTCGTTTTCGTTAAAATGTGAAATTATTATTTTTTAAACTTAAACAAGTTATATATGGATTAATAGTAAAAAAGTCATTAGAAAAAACTAACAAAGAGTTTTATACATGACTTATCCTTTCTTATCTTTAGATAATTTTAAGTTAATTAGAAAACTTACCTTAACTCAAGTCTCTCAGACTTCGACATTTTCGATGTAAACTCATCATCTTCGGTGCTGACGCAGATAATTGTAAAAATAAAAACTAATAGAACACGATAACATATCATTATTACCATATCACAATAATTTTCGATTGACTAGTACACTTTTATAAAAAAAAACAGATGCAATTTCAATAAGATTCGTGAATAAACTAAACCAAAATAATTCTTATAAAAAGCTTATGTTTTACATTGCAAAAGAAAAATACATAATACTTTTTATGTCTTTTTATTCTTAAAAATATAAAGTATCGTTTACAGTTCTACTCGAAAATCCTCATATTTTTGCCAGACGTGGACACTTGGACAGACAGGACAGATTACGATTTTTTTTTTATTATACAGCGTTTAAGTTGGCAAGAAATTATACTCATACAGCCTTCACTCAAAGGCTTTTACACAATTTCTAATTTTTTTCTTACTCTAAATTTTAGTATTGGTTGGTAAATAAATATGAATATTTATTTTCAATTAATATGTTTCATATACTTCATGTTAACCATGGCTTTCTCGCATAAACATAAATTATTATACGACAGTTTAATGTCTATGGTTGAAACAGCTGCTGTATGTAGTGTTTTATAAATAAAAGCGACATCTATCAATTATTTTAAGAACTACCGGTTTATTATTATGATTTCATAGATGTCGCTGAGCACTTAAAATATATAGAGTTATTAAGTTTTAATAGATAAATAATATATTAAATATTATGAAACATCAATATTCAGTTCATGTATGGACATCGTCTAAGCTAGCTACCTCAGCAATCAATAAATCTACATTATATAAGCATAATTATAGTGGTCACCGCACCAAACATGTATAAATAAGGAAAGTCTCTGTCTTATAGGTGTTCATCTCATCTTTTAACCATAAAGTTAATATACTAGCCCATTTTTGTTTTTAATCACAGCTCCAATCTGAATTCAGTAATTAGTAGTGGTCCATTCCAGATTTTTTTTTTTAATTTTATATATGTATTATTATTTGTTTTTTGTTTTACTTCTCCCTGTATAAGGGGGTGAGATAACTGACACATTATTATTTATTATTTTTCTTTAGTCATTCAAGTTTCAGTTTAATGATAAAATATGAAGAATTTACAGGTAGTAAATTCTATAGACCTAGAAGTCTAGGCTAAACACTAACAAATATTACCGAGACGAAAAAATTGTTTGTTTGTAAGGGATAAACCACGAAAAAAGCTGAAACTATTAACACGATTTGAATAATATGTTCATCGTTTAAATTATACATCTTTAACTAACATACATATTATTTATTCTCCATATTTTAAATCAGTGAATATAAACAACGGGCTAGTAGGTACGAAAAGTGTTTTTTTATAGAGGAGTCAAGAGAGGGCAAACGAATAATCGTTTCACATTTTGGTGACATCCACAGACACCCGCTACCACAGAACAACATTACCCCTCCCGCTACACTATTAATTAGCAGGTGCGTTAAAATATGAGTAAACTCTTTTCTTGAAAGCCTAAGTGTAATCGGTTCGACAATACCGCAGGTGGCAGGTGTTTCCGTATAGTTGTCGCGCGAGGCAGCAAATACCTTCGAAATCGAAATTGGGATTTCCGGAGTCCGGACATTGTGGTGATGTGGGTGAAATTTGTAATTTTTACACAACACATCAACAACAAATTCCTCAGAATACTCCTCGTTGTAGAGGTAGCAGATGCAGAGTAATCCGAAATCTTTAGACAGCGCCAAAGTATCAAGCCAATCGGACATAACCTTGTCATCGATAAATCGAGCCGCCCGGCTCCCGTCCGGCTGCCCGCGGTCAAATGGAAGAAGCTGATACTGGGGTGCTCCAGCACAGAGGTGAGAGCAGTATTCCAGTGAGGACCGATCTGCATCTTGTATAACTGTAGGTAGTGGAAAGGAATGAAATAGGTACTGCTTATCCCTACTGAGCAAACCGAGTTTCTTAGAGGCTAATTTATCCTTTCCTACCAAATGATCACGAAACTGCATCACAAATTGCACATTACTCGATATGTCACGCTAATTATTCCAATTCTGGCCGAGGCGGTTAGGAAGGTACTGTTTTTTAAGAAGGCTGACAATTCCCTTCTTAAAAATCATAGACCGATATCACTTCTTAATATGTATACAAACAGTTCTCGAAGATTGACGAACCAGCTCACTAAAAAACTAGGTGAATTCCAACCACCGGAGTAGGGTGGGATTCGAAGAGGGAGACCCATGAGTAGGTACAATTACCAGCCACTGTGCCTTGCCTTGGTGGACTAAGAGAAAGCTTTTGACTCGGTTGGATCCTGGACTGTTCTAGAATATCTGCAGCGATGTCAGGTCGATTCAATACGTTCAACCACTGAGAGGATTATACGATGCCGCCTATAAGTCGTTCACCAATACTTTGGACGTCTCTAAGACCTTAAGCTGGACGGAGTGTGTCATTAGCACAAACAGCGAGTATCTCTCACACCTTCTGGAGGTGCCTAATCTCCACCTTTTCTATCTGCAGGGTGCGGGAGAAATATGTTTGTAATAACTCGTGAGGACAGAAATATTAAGGAGACAATCCGGTTCATTTATACCATACAGAAGCAATACAGAAAATAAAAGTGAGTGGACTGTATTTTTGCGGTTGTCAGAAATATATGAAAATTAATTTTCATTTAATTTGCATTAGCTTATAATATTATATAAGACAGACGGAAGGTCGATGAACAGGAAGGAAGGCCATAGGACATGTGCGACTAGTGCCAACAGCTTTTGAATCCTCGTATCACCTAGGCTTCTAACAGTTTGTAGATATGCGGGAACAACACACACATCCAATCGCATTCTAATAGCTTCGATAGGACTATAGTTTCTTTACAGTTTAACAGTTAGCGAAAAAAGCCGCTATAGTGATTGCCGGTTTGCGGAAGAGAGGCGGAGTGTCTCATATGTATGAAAGGAGGGAAGTTGACAGATGACAAGGATAATGTAAGTTTTATTTAACTACCCTCAATTTAGGATAATAATTTGAAATCCAACACCTTCGTTTCGCCGACGATATCGTTGTATTGGCCGAGTCGCTGGAGGGATTGCAGGAGATGCTACACACTCTAAATTAATCCTCCCGACGTGTGGGTCTTAGGATAAACTTGGACAAGACGAATAACACTTTCTCCCTAGGCTTAATATCGATGACATAACACTAAGTCGTGTATAAGTAAATTATAACGCATTTGTTTATACAGTATGTAAGACTGGCCCAAATACAATTCTTGAATATCGGTAGACCATCAAAATTTATAATCAAACTCACTAGATCTGGATCTGGACACTATCAACGTTATTAACGACGACACTATTAACGTATGAAAACAAATTACGACAAATTCGTTGGCCGACGCTGGTCTGTACTGGTCAGTGACAAATCACTGACCAGTTTCGACATTTTATGGCTCACATAACTACACTATCCAATTATATATGCTCGATGCTTAAATATAACAATATTATACAACATTTGAGAATAAGCAGAGTTGATCAATCTTTGGTCTTTGTAGTTACTGATCCAAATTGTTGGCATGCGAGTGGCAATGCGATTGACACCCTGTCTTAGTAGGTATTCAAAGCAACAAATTCTAGTATTGATCAATGGCTGCTTTTACCGATAATAATTATTATTAAACTAATATCTAATATCGGTCCGCCCCGCCTCCGTTCGCACCGACATATTCATTTCCATATAAATTAGGAAACAAATAAACCATTGTATAAATATCATTTAAAAGAGTTACATACAAATGGCTTATATTATTAGATATACTTGCAACTCCCGCAAAATTTCATCGGGACAAAATTAATAAAAAGAGAACTTTCTAAAAAGAAAAATGTTTTTTGACTATCACTGGTGGTATTTGCGCGTTGTGATAGTAAGTTTGAATTTATAAGGTCATCTTCGAAACTACTCATCCGACTTCTAGAAATCCTTCATCACTTCATCAGTAAAATGCTTGATTATCAACGAGTGCTACAAAAATAATCATCATGTAAATTTAAGTTACGGGAGCGAAGCTTTCGGAAACAGCTAGTGTTAGTATAAAATGGCGTTAGGGTGGGTTACTTTCAAAATAATTAGAAATAAAAAAGATAAGTATGTCTAAAATGTGCCTCAGAGCAAACTCTTTTCTAATGAAAGTTCCCCGCAGTTCAGCTTTGGTCTTACGTCACCTAACTTGTGGATAATTCATAGAAGTAGCGAAATCAGATACGTTGTGTTTTTGTCTTAGTAAACGAGCTCGGTTTTATGCGAACACAGCAATAAATCAAGCTTGTCATTATTAGTGAGAGGGGAAATGCGTTTGTATCTTAGATTTGTATGATATCTTCATTGATAATATTTAAATTTTAGTACTTATAGGGTTCCGTCATCAAAATGAGAAAACGGCGCGGCGGTTATATTACGATTATTATGAAAGAGTTCAGCCTCAATGATCTGTGATGGTCACAAGTGAAACACACGATGAAACGAACCCAACGCCAGGAGGCCGTGTGGTCGAAGTCTTTATGGTTGGCGCGGGGGGGGGGGGGGGTACAAATCTACAAAAAATTACGAGAAAAACTGTGTTTTTGCTTTTAAGATATTTACGATCAAAGTGCGTATTTTCAGCCGAAGTTTTTTAAAAACGCGGACGGGCGCTCACTAGCCGATGACGTCACACCCCTGCTCATTCGACAGTCGCGCTCTCGTTCGCACGACTTTGCGCAATAAAAATATAGTTATATAGTTCTCTGTGGTAAAAATGAAAAAAAATACTGTACTGTGCCTTGGTTCTTCAATTCAACTCTTTTTTTTTATCTGTCTGAGGGCCAAAAATGAGGAAAAAGTACGACAGCCGTAAAAAGAGTTGATTCAAAAGGCCCTTAAACTAATCCCACCAAGGTTCAAGCCTTGTCGTGGCGGTGGGTAGGTAGCAAACCTAAAATTTGGTAGTGCGGCCCGGTTTGAAATTCTATTTCCGAATTTCGGCCCGGCTGCTGAAAAGGTTGGTCACCCCTGGCTTAGACGTTACGAAAAAAAGCAGCGATGATTACATAGATGAGATAGTTATTACGATTTCCGAATTAGCATTTAGCTAGTTTGCACTAGGCCACGTGTTCGGAAGCACATACGTGTGCATTAAAGAACAAAACATATTTACCGAAGGGCAGACCAGGCACGGGCAGAATACGCAAGGCAAGTTGTTAATTATTTAGTTAAGCAATCTGCTCATCTACTCTTCGGATGAAACATTAAAGACCGTTAAGGCCAAAAGCATAGTGCCAAGCATAGTCTCGTACGGTCCAACAAAGCAGGCAGGTGCAAATCTTCGTTTACCTGATCGATATATTTAATACTTACTGGTAATCTTCTATTCAAAATTTTGATAGAAAAATAGAAATTTCTATTTTTAAAAGAATTTCTATTTTTCGTTTTTTTTTACGTTCATATTAATATTATAGTCACATACAAATATTGTTATTGATAGATGTTTATGGTTTTGCTTTACAGACTACAGTTTATAGATATACAAGATATTATAAATCTGAAATAATCTGAAATATGAAGAAATTTAAACGATTTTTTTTCATGTATTTTTTATTTGTATTAATCGAAGTAATCACCCATGTCTCATGCAATCAATGCACCTTTGCCAACGCAGTGGCAGTTTATTGATGCCCTTCTTAAAGAAATCAGCTGGACGTGAGGCAACAAATTCTTCAAAGGCATTTTGTACTGCCTCTCGGGTATTGAATTTTTTTCCCGCCAAGAAGTTATCCAAATTCTGGAAAAAGTAGTAGTCTGTACGCGCAAGGTTTGATGAGTAGGGCGGATCACGGAGAGCTTCCAACCCCAGTTCTTCCAACTTGGAGACCGTCTGCTGAGCAGTATGAATGAGGTCGCGCGTTGTCGCGCAGGAGCAGCGGAGACGAGCGATTGACAAGTGCTGGTCGGAGATGTGCCAGCTTCTCCATCATTGTGTTCAGTTCTTCACAGTACACATCTGCAGTAATGCTCACCCCGTTTGGTAAGAAGCTGTGATGAATCACACAGGCGCTAGACCACCAAATAGTGACCATTACTTTTCTAGGGGTAAGTTTTCGTTTAGGGCATTGTTTAGGTGCTGAACCAGGATCCAACCAACTTTCTGAGCGCTTGCGGTTATCAAACAGAATCCATTTTTCATCGAAGGTAACAATGCGGTTCAAAATTCCTTCATTTGTGTGTCTGTTAAGTTTTCGTTTAGGGCATTGTTTAGGTGCTGAACCAGGATCCAACCAACTTGCGGAGTGCTTGCGGTTATCAAACAGAATCCATTTTTCATCGCAGGTAACAATGCGGTTCAAAATTCCTTCATTTGTGTGTCTGTTGAGCAGTGCAAGGCACTTCTCGACGCGTACTTCGCGCTGAGTTTGTGGGGCATCCATTTGTCAAGCTTTTTTACCTTGCCAATTTGACGCAAATGGACCAATATTGTTTTGACGCTAACGTCGAAAGCTGCTGCTAATTCCGCCGTAGCTTGTGTATCACCAGCTTCCACAATCGCCTTTAATTCGTCATTGTCGACCAAATTCTTCAGACGACCGCGAGGTTCATTTTTCAGGTCGAAATTTCCAGAACGGAAGCGAGCAAACCAAAAACAGGTGGTGCGTTAGTTTGTAGTGTTAGCTCCGTAAACGTCGTTGATGTACCACCCCGATCGTGCCGTCCCAGTTCGGATGCAATGCAACATGGCCCTACCTCTTACAATATTTAATCAAACTTTACAATAATATAGCTAAATACATGAGAATAACATATAGGATATAAATTATTCCTGTACTCCCACAGGAATGGGAAGTACGCGGGTGAAACCGCGGGGCGCTGCAGTATATTATAATATTATGAAAGTGGATGTGGGATGGTGGGTGAGGCCACCAATAAAATTGTGAATAAAAAATGATGAGGAGGTTATTATTATGTTTTTATGAACCCTCACACTCCAGTGATCCGGGATCACTTAACTATACATAATATATAATGTACCTATATACTTCTATAATAAACTCATTTGTAGTGCCCTCGCATCTGAGGAGAGTGTTGGAGGCGTACCTCTCCAAGAGGAGGGAAGCCTACGAGAAGCGGTTGGGATTCGTAGAGTGGTGGTGAGTCAGATGCGGTGTCCCATATGTCCCATTATCGCAGCCGAGGTTCGGCCGCATAGAAAGGCTTCGGGGCAGAGCGGAGAAGTCCTTCTCATATGCGGGCCCGGCGGAAAGGAACCCCACCAGGTTCTACCATCATTCATCATATCGATGCTTGGGGACCACGAGTCCTCGACGGCGATGGTCTCCTTCTGCGAGGAAATAATGTCCCAGAAGGTGGTCGATAAGGTGAGAGGGGAGGCCAACAACGAGGCCTCCCCCCGCAAGCGACGAACGCATATGAGGCGCTACTTAATGCGCTTCCAGTAACGCATTCGGGTTCAGAACGGGAACCTGGGCCCAGTACCTATGACACGCCATCGCGGGGCCTGTTGGTGTGGTGTTTTAGTATGGGTAGTGTACTCCCAAGTGCGAATCCCCCCACATAGGGTAAGGAGCCTACCCCGGTAGCCTGGCTACATGCATAAAGGATTTCCCTGCGTTATAAAAATATGGTCACAGAAAGAAGTCAGACTAACAAGACGATCACAATAATTCCGTATAAGACTGTGATTTCAGTAAAAGCAGGTAATATGGTAATGTAAAATGTTATGTGTTTTATATGAAAACAAATTCCACCAAATTTGTGCTGCGATGCTGCGCTGGTTCTGCGCTCTGATTGGCCGACTGATGGCCAATGTTGATGGATGATCGAAGGTACACGTAGATCACTGGTAGGTTGAATTGCTATTACGTCAGTACCTAATCACTGACCAGTTTCGGAATTTTATGGCTCACATTACTACTTATAACTTATATTAAGTGCTTTTATTAAATCATTTTCTGGTACCTACAATGTGTAAATTTCACGAGGCAAGTATCATTATAGCAGCCTTCGATGTAACAATAAAAATCGGTTGTCTGTAAAGTCGGTTTACTGACGATAGTTGAACGTGACAACGTCATAAGAAAATGGAACGCCTCGGCGCGAGGTAACGACGCATGAGTCATGTTTTTTCGCGCGTGCAGCCGGCTCCATCGAATTATAAGACTATCACGTCAATATGATATTTTAAAGGTGGGACGGAATATAAACGACGGTCCCTAACTATTTTACTTTTAAAGTAGGTTTTATATTTTCCTGTCGATATCCATTTTTGTGGTCCTACCACCGTAATGTTTTTCAAAATGCTATACCTTTTTGTGGCATAAATCCAAAAAAAAAAGAAAAAGTATTTAGTAATAAAATTATCCAGGATTATTATCGGTTTGAGGTTTATTTTTCGTATTAAGGTAGTTAGTTATTACCTGCAATAGGTACCTACTACTACCATTGATATTTTGTCAGTATCATTTTTAACTGTGGCTTAACGGTGCTTACCTTCCAAGTCCATTGACTTCATTGCGGCATTTAGTTCGTATGTCAGGGTGGGGGTTCCGCTATAGACAATAGGCATATATTATAATTATTATTTGTGTGATAATCATAAAAATCTGAATAAATACGAAGTTTTCTTCTATAAATTCAGTTCACAAGTTCACAATAAACCGTAACAACCCATTTTGAATAACGTAAGCGGCAGTGACCTACCAGTATTGATTATCATGTCTTCTACCTGGAAATTATGAATTATTTAACAATGTATTAAAAAATTAAATAATAAAAAATTAAAAAATAGCTAATATGTATCACATGTGTATAAGTTTATTGCAATAAATAAAAAATATATCAAGTACATACATACTTACATACAATATTAACGTATTTTTTTTTTATTTTGAGTAGGCAGAGTCACGTGACCAACTTGACTGTCGCCGGCGGACGCCATATTGCGCTTGTGCTGTGTGTAGAGTTCATGTCGCGGTTTCCCTATTTTTTTTTATATTTTCAAGATTTAGTTTAGTTAATGTTTTAGTTATAAGCTAAAATTAAGTTTATCGTGTGTGCTGTAAATATTGATGTTATCAAAACCTTTTGTGAGTGAGTAACTAATGAAATAAACGCAATTTGGGTTATACCATTGAATTAACCAAGTAGCTAACTAGCTAGTGAACGTCGGACGAGTACGAGAAAAGTGTCAGCTACGTGAACGACGGCAGACTGTAGACTGGATCAGGTACTATCTATTACATTATAAAATACTAAGAATGTTTTAAGAATGTCCAAAAAATATTTTTTTATTAATATTAAATTATTTAAAAACCGGCATCTCTTGTTTACTTTGCAATTTAAGAAACAAATTATTCTATCGCAATTTTTCTAACAGGATGAGTAAATGATTTTTTCGTATTTAGGCTAATAAGAAATAGTTAACCTAAAATTTAAGTGTTACGAATGAAAATACATGGACTAAAAGCCCAAACTCTTTCGTATTCGTGTTTGTTTCTGCTTAATCCTTTTATTGTGGTTTCAAATGTCGAGTGTCATTAATAACCTCCCTGGGTATGTTTGTTGACTTTTCTTTTGATGGCGATCTGGAGACATTAACATATTCGTGAAGAAGTACCATCAGACGGCCATTTTGATCGCTGCCTTGCCTGCGGAGTGGGAGGGAGAGGGGGGGGGGAGACCGTACAAAAAAAATGACGCTAAGTCTGATAGTAAATAACATAACCTTATTTTACTGGTAGCTTGACAGGATTCTCCCATATGGATCTTCACTTGCTGTCAAGATGAATATGGACCCTGATGGTGCTGTAGAGGAACCCATGGAAATTTCAATAAAACCTGACCCCGATGATCATGACTCAGTGCAACATGATACGGAGTATGTGCCTATACTTAACGGCACCAATACAGATGTAAGTACTATTAATTACTAGTTTCTATTTATGATATAGTTGTTTGATTTAGTGTGACTCCTCATGAGTATTGTTGTAACAAGTGATTGTACATACATATAGTTATTTAAGAAAGTTTGGCTGTCGAATGCATCAAGCTGATGATGAGGTTCTATTTCAATATTCAATCCAAGTCATGACATATTTCATGCTTAAATATAAATGCTCATAAAAGTTGTTGTATAAGTTGTGCTTGGTTTAATTTTATTTGTATTGGATTAATTTCTGTAATATTAGGACTAAGGCAAATAAGAAATAAATTTTGTGATTATTCTGAATAAATATAAGTTTATCTCAAGTTATTTTATAAGTAACAAATTTGAAATGAGTTAAAGTTTTGAAGACATGAATAAAGACAACGGTATTACATGATATGAGCAGCAGAACTTAAGTGTGAGAAAATAACTTATTACAAATGTATATACTGTCAATTATAAATATACATTTGTAATAAATATATGTGTCAATTTCTTAAATTCATTCTAGGATTGTATAAAACAATATAATGGATAATATGGAGAGATAAGGTCCTCTATGTATTCAGTTAATGTCAAAAATATTATACTCACTTTTGTTGCAATGTCATTCTTAGACCTGATTACTGATACTGACTATAATTTTTAGTTTTATGTTGATAAATGACAAAAAAGCTTGTTAAAAATGAGAATTTCTTTTAGTTAGATGACAAAATGAAAAAAATATTTAAATAATTTATATAATTCATAAAACGAATAACTTATTTGTTGTAATTCTTTTATTAGAGTTAGATCATTTACAATTTACAGTTTTAATGTATTGTTCCAAATTATCTTTGCCTGTAACCAAGACTAAAAGGTGTTTCTTTTTATATAAATTA
The DNA here is from genome assembly GCA_963853865.1 of Helleia helle. Taxonomy (NCBI): domain Eukaryota; kingdom Metazoa; phylum Arthropoda; class Insecta; order Lepidoptera; family Lycaenidae; genus Helleia; species Helleia helle. The sequence goes on from OY971420.1 coordinate 19,445,911, forward strand.
AGTAATATTTTATTCTATATATATATACTTTAACAAATGAATAAATAAACACCTTATCACTAGCATAAATAATATTCATATTTATATAAATACTAGCGGCCCGGTACGTGCTTCGCTACATATAAAGTGAAATAAAAAAATTGGAACATCAAATTAATTTATTCAAACAAAAAATATATTATTAATTGCTAGCTATTTAGTATATTCTAAGTCTATGTATTTTAATGTTGTACTGTCAACACTGAAAAAAGTTTCAATATGACCTCAACTGAAAAAGTTTCAATTTGACAGCAAAATCTTCATTAACAAAATGGTCCGCCATTTATTGAATTAAAAAAATGCTATAAATGAAGAACCGCTGGACCGATTTTGTGCAAACTTCACATAAACGATCTACTAAATAGTCCGAACAAAGCCTAAACATTTGGTTGGGATTGGTGAGCCCGTTCTTGAGTTATAAAATTACAACGAAAAGTGGCATTGATTTTTATATATAAAGAATATATAGATAGATTATGTATTAAAAAAAAATAGTGTATATATAGAGATAGTGTATGTATAGAGAGTAACTCAAATAAAGAAAAAATGTATTTTGCTTTTTACAATATACCTAATATAAACAAAAGCTTATTATACTTTTGCAAATTCTATAGAACACTACCAATATACAACACCTTTATAACAGAGCCTCCCAAACTGTGGCCGCGACGCCCTGGGGCTTCGTGGCATTGTATAAAGAGTGTCCTGAGGTGACCCAAATGGATTGGCAGCCTGTGTAGATGCAACCAAGTCCTATTTGAACTATATAATATAAGGAATAAGAAAATAAGTGTAGATAAGATGACAGTGGTCATTTCCAGACTTAAGCCCCGTTTTCAGAAGCTATGCGCAGTATAGCAAGCATATTCTTCCCATTACTATTCATTCAACGAAATAAATATCTGTATCAGCTATGCTTACCTCAAATATCTGGCTTTAGCGATATCTTGAGCTCTCTTCAGTAAGACCTATTATTTGCAGTTAGGTCATTTATAAGTGGTCGTCGCTGCGCGGACAAAAGCTTACGATGTACATGGAATAGGGTAGTTTGTGTTTTAAAAACAAAGTAGAATTATGACACCTTGTAAAGTTATTATCACATGCCTGAGAATAGTACTTGAGTCTCCCATAATCTCATAAATATAATTTTCCTTTTGTACGTAATATTTACAAGGCGTATTTTATATCCTTTTCGCACTCACAGCCTGTCAACTGGCGTGTACGCGCAAGACAGGGATGCAAAATATACTTGGTTTTTAGATTTCAAAGACATGCTGCCGTCGTATAATAATTATATTGCGTACATTGCAAATATTAAAAGAAAAAATGAAAGTTTGTGTTTAACTGTTTAATTTTAATTTGAATGTTCAATTTTGAATTAAATTAAAAATGATAATATAGATAATGAAAGAATTTGTTTTGTAAATAAAAGAAACATTCAAAGAATAAGAGATAACGTTTAAAACAAGAATATTATCTGAGAAAAAATGCATTTTTGACAAATCGAAAATAGGTCAATTTTTAACAAATCGTATAGTGCAAAATACAACTAAATTACAACAATATGCATGCAATATGTTCAAAAATATAAAATTAAAATGTTTCCATTGATCCACCCTTTGGATGCCCACCATCCAAGAATTACCGTATCTTTTTTTTCTTTAACGCCGGGAAATGCTCTGAGGAATCCCGCTGAGGAGTGGGTCTCCCCACGCGGGTATGTGGGACTCGCTGCGCCCGAGAGCTGGTAAGTGGACGCAGCTCTACGCACTAAAACCCGGCGAGTGCCACCAATGCCGCCTTTGGTGAGGTGCCCCGGATCTAATGAGCAAATAGGGCACCTCTACGGCTAGTCAGTCCCTCAGGGGACCGACGCCATCTCCACAGAGGGGTTGTCCCGCACCACAGAACAACCCATCCCAACGTCGGGACAATACAATGGGGTCAGGTTCCCGTCCTCGCCCCTTGCCCACTGTGCTTTTGTCCTCTCTTCTTATAAGAGGGGTCCAAAGAGCCCAGGCGGCTCAATGAGCTTCTCCCAAGGTGCTGGGCATACCTTAGGCTACTGAGCCCTACCGCCACGTCAAGGCTTGAACCATGGTGGGGCTGAATTTCCGTATCTAGTTGGTCATTAAACTAAACAATTTTAAATTCGGCAGTTAATATTTCTTAGGGCAAAAAATATCGATGTTATCTATTCTAAACGGAAATGCAATTTTAATAAATTGCATGTAGGATCGGTCGGTGTGCATCGTCTTATAAAAAATGCAGCTAAATTACGACAGTATTGTTTTAAAAGTTCTAGTTACGAGACTGAGGCGGGCTTACTCAGCAATTAATATTTCTTGGGCAAATAACCATCTATTTATTTTATTCAACATTCGTATATTTATATACTATCTTATATTTTTGTGTAACTAGACATAAAATAACTTGTAACGGATTTGACCGCGGCGTATAAAAAGACAACTTTTTGGGTACAAAGCAACAAGTTTTACGGGAGAAACATTACTTGTCAGTGACATAGTTTTATTACTGCGAGATTCGCAGTAACATTAAAATAATTACTAATCCCCCAATACGTCTATTCCTATAGAAATACCACACACCGATGCTATCGTCGCCATGAGCTAAATTGTTGGTACCAAAACCAACAGATCAAAAGCATTTGAGCCTCGTTCTTATGAATGCCAAAGATCAAAAGCCTTTGTGGATAATTGATCCATTAGAAACTAGTGCCTAGAAACACCACGGAATCACGATGATCGTAATTACCGTTCTTTGAAGACAGGACGTAACGGGTGAATGCCAGTGGGTGGCGATTTCGGTTTTGGGAAATTGGATGCGTCATAACTGCGGGGGGCGGGGTAGTGTCCGATACACTCGAACTAATTAATAGGGTTGCTGTCACGTTTCACTGTCAGGGCCGGATCATGTGACATAACTATTGATAACATAGGAGCATTGAACATCACTGCAGGCACATACCGATGCTCAACCGACGCCAGGAGGCCGTGTGGTCACAGACTGCACGGTAGGCGGGGGGTAACCCCCTACTTTTTAAATCAAAAAGTGAGCCGAATGGGCTCACACAAATCCGATGAAGCATTAGGGCCTTTGGGCCATTAGCATAGATAACTCCAAAAAAAAAAAAAAAAAACATACCGATACAACTGACATAATCTTCTCTTCTAGATATACATATATAGGAGCTGTTCTATATAAAGATTTACTCATCACGATATCTCTGGAACTATAAGACCTAGAGACTTCAAATTTGGTAGGAATATTACTTTTGCCATGTAGAGGTCAGCTAAGAACGGATTTTAAGAAATTCCACCCCCTCCCCCTTTGACAGAACGAAGTCTGTGCGGGCAGCTAGTACGTGGGTAACACTGAAAATGTTTAGAACTGGCCAGTTAGAAACATTGAAAATGAAAACTTTTTTTGAATTTCAATTTTAGAACTCTTTGGTAACCTAATGTAGTATATTGCATTCATTTGTCATTTGTTTTTGTGAATTGGCGGCAAATCTAAAACTCTTGTTACACGTGAAAATGAACATAACGCGAGAAATTTTTCGGTCAATGATTTATTATGACTTTCGTTGTGGGCTTACTCAACAACAAAGCTATGATAGGCTGCGATTAGCATTTTTTAATGTAGCCCCATCTCGTGCCACTATTTACAATTGGTTTAACGAGTTTAAGCGTGAACGTAGCAATCTCAGTGATGATCCGCGTGAGGGACGTCCTTTAACAGCGACTACTGAAGATAACATCAGTGCTGTGCGACGCATGATAGAGGAAGATAAGAGAGTGACCTATCAGCAGATACGGGCAAGCCTAGGCATTGGTATGAGTCAAGTTTAAAAAATATTACACGAACATTTAGGCGTCAGGAAGCTTTGTACCAGATGGATTCCACATACTTTAACCGACGACCAGAAACGCCTCCGTTTGGACTGGTGTCTCCAAATGTTAGATAAGTTCAACGGCGGTAACTCAAATGCTGTATTTGACATCATCACAGGTGATGAAAGCTGGATATATTGCTACGAACCCGAAACCAAAAGACAATCAGCTCAGTGGGTTGTTTCCTTTCGAGGATCGGCCAACTAAGGTAAAGAAAGGAAGAAGTCAAGGAAAAAATATGATTGCCTCATTCTTTGGTCAGAAAGGTCATTTCGCGACAGTTGTGCTAGAAGATGGAAGGACAGTTACTGCAGACTGGTAGGTCAATCGCTGTTTGTCTGTTGTCTTGGAAAAAATTCGACAGCAGCGCCCTCGAAGCAGGATCCTCCTTCATCACGACAATGCTTCAGCGCACTCCGCAAAACGGACTGTTGAATATTTGACTATGGCAGGTGTCGAGATAATGAGTCATCCGCCTTACAGTCCTGACCTGGCGCCCTGCGACTTTCATTTATTCCCAAGAACTAAAGATAAAATTCGAGGTATTCGCTTTACGAGCCCTGAAGATGCGGTGAAAGCGTACGAAAATGCCATAGAAGAGACTCCTAAGGAAGAATGGGCCCACTGCTTTTCTCAGTGGTTCCATCGAATGCGACGATGTGTAGAAAGAAACGGAGATTACTTCGAAAAACAATAAAAGTATTGGCAACTTTCTACATTAAGCCGTTTTTCATTTTCTAAACATTTTCAGTGTTACCTAGGTATTATATATGAGGGGGAGATTGCTTTTAAGAGGACGTATTGGAAATTTGGGCGTCAATAATTTCAATTTATTCCAGTAATTCTAAAACGAATAAAAATATAAGTTGGTGACCTAGAATAGTTCATGATAAAAATCTTATTTTGTTAGTTTTCAATACATGATTAGGTAACTTTTGTAACAGAGAAAATCAAAAAAACCTCTTCTCATCTTCTTTCGGTTGAAGTCTCTTAACTTTCTTCGTAGATGAGTCCATACATGTTCTTTAAAATTATAGAAAGAATTTCTCCTGTTATCGTTTTAACGCAATCTATAGTGATAAATAAAATTGAAGTGTCTGTTTATAACTTCAAATTAACATCTTTTTACTAAATGCATATGAAAGTATAAATGGTACCTACATCTCAAAAAGCAATTTTTCAAAATTTTTGTCTCTCTGTCTGTTTGTCCCGGCTAATCTTTGAAACGGCTGGACCGATTTTAACGGGACTTTCACTGACAGATAGCTGATATTATAGGCGTAACTTAGGCTATAAAATAATCATCATCAATCCGCGTGCGGCTGTAAATCTATGTTAACGCGGGCGAAGCTGCAGGCAACAACTAATAAAAGAATAAAAACCATTTTGTCGTTTACGTCCTTTAGTTATAAGCTCGCGCGCGTATCCTCGCCCCGCTCAGGACGCCCAGTCCCCTCTGGCGCGTGTCCTGTATTAGAATTATTGTATAAAAATGCGTCGCCATAAGGTGAGTCACTGGAACTGACGGGGTAGCGGGCGTCACGGCGTCTTGTGAAAACGCATTCAAGTTTTTGGATAAAGAATAAAAAAATATAGGTCTTTCTTGAGATAAAAAAAAAAATTAACACGCTCTCTGTAGTATTGAAAATTAAATATTTCCATATATAAATGATGTGAAAACTTACATATTTTATTAGTGAATTATTCGTTTTAGTTTTTATTTTAGCATGTTGATGTATGTTCTAGTAAAGTACATCTTATCGTGTAACCAATTATCACATTATTCAATAGCGAATATCTCAAAGTTGATTTGGCAAACCATTTTTCCCGTTTCGCCTGCGGTGACTCGCCTTAAGCCACTACGACTGTATTTAGGACTCAAGTTAGGCTAGACTTGATAGAAATGTATTATTTCGCATATAGGAGTTTGCAGGAGTTTAGCGGCCGGAAAGAGGCCGCTTACCGACGTTAGAAGTGTAAGATGGTCTATTTCATTAATTCATTTAATTAACCTTGAATTAAATGAATGAATGAAAAGATAGAATCAAAATATAATAATAATGAAATTGTCTGTGATTCCGTTGCAATAAAAAAAGTAAAACGTTTAAAAGGGTATTGGGTCAGACCGTTAACGCTACGGTTACAAAGTTTAGGCTGAAGCCTTTGCCACAAAAGCTTTACCCACCTATAACTATACAAAAGCTTTGCCACTGGTACGTAAAACTTGGAACACGGTATTGTATGGATTCGTAGCCGTGATATGCGTTCTTTTCTTCACTCCCTTTCTATTTAATAATCCTAACGAAACGATATGGACGACAGACAGTACAACAATCCTGATGAAAGTGTAAACCTTTAAAAAGTTAAACAGGTTCTTTTTTAGTGCTTTTCCTTTTGATAGAATACACTATACAAATGTCTTGAGAGTTAGATAAATACAATTTTCTGACCGACGAGTAAATTGTTTTAGTCTAAGTTATTTAAAAAGAAACATGATTCATTATTTAATGATTAAATATTTATTTGTACTGTGCTTTTTTTTTCTCACCCCGTTAGATTAAACATTATTTTACCCAAAGCTTTTTGTGAGAAGTTTCTAGTAATGTATGCGTGATTTTCCCAGATTATTTGAAATTTAATGTTAAACTAATAATATAAAAATGTTGTATTCATAGTCCTATATATCTTTCATTTATTCGATATTTAATAATTCAAACCTTCTAATTTTGAATTTTGCAAACCGTTATATTATATCAAGGGTAAAATAGATTAATTTAAACGCCTGCTACACGGTTTGAAACCTACGTGATATTGATTGACGCTGATATTGTCGACCAAAACATCTGTTTCAACTAGAAGGTTGCCAACAAGCCATTGGGCTGTGATATTCGAGCAGTGAATTTGTCTAATTTAGAAAGTGTAGGAGTGACTTTGACTTTGCTGTGCGCAAGCGAACTTGCTTTTTTGTGACGTAGTCATCATTATCCTTTTATGCGACTTTATTTTTGTATCCAATTATCCTAGCCAATCTGCAATACAAACTGGATACGTAAGATAACCTTATTATACACTTATTGTATCCAATTATATGATCCGGCAGCCCTGCTGATGTACTCAGGGTTGTCAAACGCCGTCTACACGTTCGGTCGTAAACCAAATGCCCTTTATTCGGCCTTGATTGGTTGCGCTCAGCTGCAGCTCTCTTAACCAAGGATGTTTGAAGGTCAAGCGAAATTTGGTTCCACTGTCTATATGGTTGGAAACACCAACCACCTTTTTTTTAGCCACCTTTGTCGGTTGAATGATTTGCATCTGCGGGATCTAGTCCCGATACTTACTATGAGGTGTCTGTTTGTACTGTTTCAATCACTATGTTTTCTGTCAAATAAAAAAATATATTTTGGTACATATATTCGGCAATTAAACAAAGATCATCATTTCCTGTAGTCCAGTGATTAATATAGTACCTTTTTTATTTTAGTTACATGAAGAAATTAATTTAGAAACATTGAAAGATGAGGATGAGTCGGAATATGACGCGGAAAATTATCTGATGAAAACTGAACCAAGTGACCCTGTATTAAACAACACTGAATCTAGCTCTGAAAGTAAAATCAATGATGGTGATGAATATTTAACCACGGAACATAAAGAGATAGAAGCTGTAAATACGTTGACATTGAATAATAGTTCCGATGATATAAATAATGAATCTGATGAAAATTCTATAGCAGAACAAAAAAATAATGACGATAATGATGTCGATCCGTTAACTATGAATGAAAAGTCTGAAGATAGTAATGTTTCTAATGATATAATTAATTCAAAAGATGAAAGAGATGATGACGATGAAATTGCTGACCCATTGGTTAATGAATCGATTACAACTAACGATAATTCTGAAAATTTAAATGATAAATCTGATGAAGATAAAACTGATTGCGGTTCAGATATCAAAGAGGAGCCTGCAGTCAGCAATGATACTGAACTGAAAAAAGTTGTGGCGGCAAAGAAACCTGTTGAGAAAATGCAGTTAAGAAGAAGTAGTAGGGGAATAAAACGAAAACGATATGATGACGAAGGGTCCGATATCGAAGAACGTAAATCGGTGGCTGTTAATAAAAATAAGTCTCCTAATAAACCAATAGTGCAAAGACACTTTCCAAATTCGCCTGCAAACATTCCAAATATGTATCAGAAAGTCCTAGGCCCCAACACGACTCTTACACCCATAAGTGCTAAAAATAAAAGTATTACTATAAAAAACGCTCAAATAACTTCGCAACCTGCTATTTTACCTTCTCTTACCGATGATATGTTTGTTGTTGAAGCACCTTCATTTATTGTACCATATGTTTACGAAAAACCTCCAATAGAACCACTTAAAGAATATATAGAAAAAATACGTAAGCAAATCGCAGATGAAAAAATTAAAATCGTAGAGGCAAAAGAGAATGAAGAAAATGATACTCCATCTTTGAAAGCAAATGGTGATGATCCAGAGGATTCGGACGCTGAAATGAAGGCTGTAAGTGATTTAGAAGACGTTAATAGTACTGAGGATGATAAGAAAAATAAGATACCCGCTATAAAAGGTTTGTATATAAAATGTTATAATTAATTAATTTACATGTAATAAATTTATAAGGTCCTAATTATCATTATAAATATCTTACTACAGAAAGAAGAAAAAATAAAGATGATGACGAATCTTGGGATGAGGATTCCTCGGATTCTTTAGAGGAAAGTGACGATAAAGATACACCTGCTGCTGCGGCTGTGACAAATAAATCGAAAAAAACAGACTACTTTGATCTCACACTTGGTAAATTTTTCTCGAAAATTGGCCTTAATTTAGTTAAAAAATACGTTCAAAGCGATCTACTTAAGCAACAAACCAAGAAACTAGCAAGGGAAAAGAGATCTGGACAAGTAAGCAAAGCTACTGAAATGTCCATTATTTCCCTTAAGAAAAACTTAGCTACGAGCGAAAAGAAGATAGCGCCGTATTCGTTGGAGCAACACAAATGTCAGTTTTGTATGTTCAAGTCTGAATCGCGTTTGGCGCTGGCACACCATTTAGAGACTCCGCACATGAAAAATAATTTGTATAAATGTAATTTCTGTACATTTGAAATTAAAAGCCCGCATGATATATTGTATCACATGGAAACGGAACATAGTATAAGGGGTAAGTTGGAAAGGCCGCCGGCTTACCACCAGTGCCCCAACTGTCCCTTCGAGGATAATGGGAAGGGCAAACTAGCGCGCCATCAAATAGCTTGCGCGAAACGGTTTAAGCCCGATCTCAATTTAGCGCCACCTTTTGAATGGGAACCTCCGGCAAAAATACTAATGGTAGGTTTCACTTTTTTTCGTACAACTTTCTATTTGTAACGTCTTCATTGTATTGCAATGTGGATAATTAAAAAAATATAACAATAGTAATCAAAGATTTAATTGAAACATTGTATTATATTCTATAATTCTTTTAGTGGTTTTTAATTTTAATGACAAAAACTTATGTTTTAATAAAATGTTTTGAATTCATCAAAATTAAAAAAAAGTTTTTTTTTATATGTTTGTTCGATAGGCAAACTGGCAAACGTGCCACCTGATGGTAAGTGGTTGACGTTGCCTATGAACATAAACTAGTTTACCTGGAACGAGCCCAGGCAACTCATCTATGTGTTGCCTATCCCGAGACATAAGATGTTAAGTCTCGGTGCCAGTAATTACACTGCCTGTCTTGCCCTTCTCTCCGAAACACAGCAAAGCTGTTTCACGGGAGAAACAAGCAAGATGGTGGTACCCATGCAGCCGGGAGCGCGGCACAGCGCTTCCCTCCCACCGGTAAATTTACATTTAAAGGTAAATTATATAATGTATCTTCTATAGTTTTAGTTTTTTATTTATGATATCGTGCAGTGGCCGGTCCTTGTAGGATGCGGTGCTAGATGATCGGCCATCTTACCTCAGCAGAAAAATTTGATAATGATGATGATGAATTCCAGGCACGTTCTAAAACGCCGATGATAAGTCCCTACCAATGCTTCAATCGTAGTCCAATCGTTAACAACCACATTGGGAAACCAATCATAAACAATATGATGCCGGGATTGAACAACTTTCGACCCAGAATACGGACGCCCATATCCATACCTCGGGCGAACTCGGTGCAAGGCATATCTATACTACGCGGCGGTGCCACCATCAGGCCTAGTATATCTTCTTCGACATTCAACCAGTCCAATTTCCCTGTAAGTATAAATGGAATATGTTACTTGATATGCTAATAACATGAAAGATGTTATGTAATGATGATGTATGTAATGTTATGTAATGAAGATGTATGTAATGTTATGTCTTGGATATGCTAAAGGGTGACGGGCTAACTGATGGTATGTAAGAAGTAACACTGACCGCCCATAAACATAAGTTCAACTGGGACCAGGACTCATGTGCTGTCCTGAGACGTATTATGGTAAATTATGGTGCCAGAAATCACAATGATTGTAATATTAAATACCCTGTTTTACGAAACGGCAGCAAGATGGGGGCATGCAGAATGGCGTGCAGCACAGCGTGTCTCTTTCAATGGTATAACATTGTACACGTAAAACAGTGGTTTAGTGGCATATTCCTAGAGACATCTTATTTCATTGACTTCTTACTTCTATCTAAATACGAATTCAGGTAGGCAAAATAAAAATTGAGGGTGCCAGTGACGTGACTATAGGGGTGGCAGGGGTGCCAAAATGCCAAGGGCCCCCTGACCCGAGAGGGCCCCGGCCCAATAGGCTGCGAGCTCAGAAATAACAAAAATGAAGGTCTTCAAAAACTTTACAGCATACTTCTTGAAATACGTCACTGCCACCAAACATCCACGTTCTAAAATAATAATAATATAATACAATATTATTTTTTTATTTAATTTACCTTGGAGGTAAAATAAATTAATATTGTATATCCAGTATATATTTAATATTGTAGTCCAACTACCCTTAATTACAATAACTCCGCATATATATTTAATTTCCAGAGTGGGTCAAAGTCGAAGATATCTCATCAGCCATCGATCTCCATAACACCGTTACCACGGCAAGTCCAAGTTCAACGTCAGGTTGTACCACAGAACAAGGACTCGTGTGTCATATGTGAGATATGCGACGGATATATAAAGGACCTGGAACAACTACGGAGCCACATGCAGTGGATACACCGGGTCAAGATACATCCCAAAATGATGACCAACTCTCCTCCTCTCAACTGCCAAAAGTGTCAACTCAGGTATGATTTAAGTCAAACATGCAGATATGCCATATGTAGTCTCCTTTACTTATGACCACGATTTACCCGGGACTAACCCCAGCTGGAATATCATGAGTTCACGACAAAATTTTGTCTACCCCTTTTCTCGTATTATCTCTATGCTATTACCCTAACGAGTAATCGAGAAAATACTCGATGTGGACTCTCTCTCTCTCTAGTCAAGAGATATCTCGTTGTACGCATGCTAGCCCAGCAGGTAAGGGGACATCCATAAATTACGTGAGGTGAATTTGACGATTTTTCGACCCCCCCTCTCCCATTGGTGAGATATCGTGAGATTTGGCTCGACCTCCTCCCCCCCGTTCGAATCTCATGTGAGATATTTCTAAAGCGTATTTTAATGTAAATGTTGTAGACCTAATATTTTACAAAAGAATTTCATTAATTCTATTTAATGAAGTTAATAAAGACATACGAGTCTTAAGTTCGCTGACTGTAATCTAAAATCATAGAGATAATATTATAGTTGAACAATATAATTTACTATCAAAATTATTAAATAACACTTATTCTAAATCAGTGCACTATCCGTGGAGAGAATTATAATCAAGAAATATGTTTTACCTTAATTTGACCCTATTTTCTTGTAATTACATACTGTTTTTTGCGAAAAAAAAATTACGTGATATTTGTTGAGACCCCCCCTCTCCCACACGTGAGTTTGGGTGAGATTCTGCTCGACCCCCTCCCCCCCTAAAAAACCTCGCGTAATTAATGGACGCCCCCTAACTATTATACGAGAAGAGAGAAAGTGATACAGAGGTCACGACCCTCGGCACTGAGGAACACAAAGCGAGGAGGAGGAGCCTAAGGAATTGATGTATACAGACGTCCTGGTGCCAGTAATTACATTGCCTTTCATAAGGTTTTCTTATGTTTAAGCGAATTTTACAAATTACGATGAAACAGCTTTTACGCATTTTATCGTGGTTTGTCAAGTTTTTTACATATCCCACGTTTCGGTTATTTTACAATAGGCTCAGTAGCCTTAGGTGTGCCCAGCACCTTAGGCGAAGCTAATTGAGCCGAGGGGGCTCTTTGTACCCCTGTTATAAGAAGATGGAACAAAAGAGCAGGGGGCAAGGGGCGAGGATGGGAACCTCACCCCATTGTACTGTCCCGACGCTGGGAGGGGTTGTTCTATGGTGCGGGACAACCCCTCTGTGGAGGTGGCGTCGGTCCCTTGCGGGACTGACTAGCCGTCGAGGTGCCCTGTTTGTTTACTAGATCCGGGGCACCTCACCAAAGGCGGCATTGGTGGCACTCGCCGGGTTACAAAACAAGAACTGTTTTGTAACAAAACATATACCATGCTTATAGATTTTAATGTTTTATTATATGTTTGATTTAAAGTCGTTTCTGTACACTATTTTCAGATTCTTCACGGATCAGGGTTTAGAGAGACATCTCCTTGGGTCTCATGGTTTAGTTACCATGTCCATGCAAGAGGAGGCCAACAAAGGGAATGATGGTGGTCGATGTCCTATATGTGGCAGGGTGAGTTACTTCCTTGGAATGAACATTTAGTAAAAAGATCTTGACTCGACTGTGGTACAGTTAATGTCACACTCAAAAGAAGCTACAAGTAGTTTTTATTAGAAAGCTATGTACCATTGTCGTTACATAATAAAAAAAATGTAACAGTAAAATTATTAGTATTAAATTTTTTCAAACAAATGAAACTAAGAATTTGTCAGTATTGTCATGGTATAGGTTTATAAGATTCATTTGTTCTCCTATTTATGAATTATTTTGTTGTGTTAACGGGAATAAGGTAATGGTAAGATTTTATAAGCTTATAAAATTTCAACATAATATTCTTAATTTACCTAGAAATATTAGCATGTGTAACTAAAAATTACTTATATCCGAATTTACGAAATTGTTTTTTAATTTCAGGTATATCAGTGGAAACTTCTGGATCATGTCGGACGTGATCACAAGATGACACTTAAACCGGCTCATCTGTCATACAAATGTACGGTGTGTTCGGCTATCTTCGGATTGTACAAACAATTTGAGAACCACGTGTATTCGGCCCATAGTGTTGTGGCCAAACGGGTTATGAATAAGGGCAAGAATTTACCGCAGTCGAAACTAGGTCATTCTCTTTTGAAGCCTCTGAGGAATAGAGATGATTTAACTATCACACCATCGTCTGGCCGGGCTCTTGTATCTTCAGATGAGGAGAAATAGGTAACATATTAATTTTATTATTAATTATAGGAAAACTATCCGTTATTATGTGCCATGTACCTATAACATTTTTTAAAATTCATAATGTTAGGAAAACACCTTTTTTCGTATATTATGTGCTTAATAAATATTATTATTTCTTATATTCATGCGGTTTTTTTTCTTATAATGTAACTTAAGTGCATATAATATCATTAGATTTTTTATTTTAAACCTATTTGTCAAAAGCTAATCTATTGCACATGTCTAAAAACAGTAAGTAGATTACTACTTAAAATCCAAGAGGTAGCATATATTTCATTCTCTTGAGTAACTCTTTTATTATTAGCATAGATGGCTCTTTTTTGATAACCGTGTTTTAACTAGAGCACAATGGAAGCTTTGAGAGTTGGTATTAAATAGCAGATGTTGTTTTCTTGCCGTTCTTAAACCTTTCTTATATGGTCTGCTGATGGTTATGAACTGATGATTCTAAATAAAACAACAACATACAAGGATATACATGTAATATAAGTTTATGCTATGCCCATAAGATTATCTTATTAATATAATATAATAGAAAAAACTAAGTTACTGCTTTGCCTAAACATTACATTTTAAGCCTGCATGCTAATGGAACATTGATTTTACCGATACATTTTTTATATATGATTTTAATACATTTTTGTCCCTATTTTAAATATACAATGATATATATATATAAAATGATAATTAACAGTATGTTATTTTTAGTTACATAATATATTATAATGATCTAAATTCAAATGCTATAAATTTATTTATTGCTTTGCGAATATTGTTGAAATGCGAAATTTATTATGATTGTAAGTTAAATGGTTTATGAATTCATGAAGGTGAAGGAAACTACATGCCCCATGAGATTAATTCGTCGAAGGAGTGTGAAGTTCACCAACCCCCATTGGACTAGCGCATCGGTGAATTCTGGCCTAATACCCTCCTCGCCTGATTTCGAGGAGGAGACCCGTGCCCAGCAGTGGGACGTATAAGGATTGTTAATATTATTACTATCATCATCATATCAAAATAAGCTATTCAATGAAATAAGAAACTAGTGCAACCAAGTATATAATTGTTTTAGTATTTGGCTTAGCGTGCTATGCTATTAGCATATAATGTATGTTGTATATTGTATGTCATTTATAATACATACTTACATGCAACATGAACAATTTGAGATACTAAAAATAGCTAAATTGAGCTTTATACATTGGAAAGCATAGAACTGAAACTAAACCTTAAAAATCATAAGATTTTTTTTTTTTGCAATTTGTTTTCTGCAAATGTGAGTATTATATTATGCAATAGACAAATAATAAAAATGTCTTTAATATCGAAAAATAAAAAAGCCTATATATGGTGGCAAATATTGATTCAAGACATTTAACATTACAAAATCAACAACATATTCAGCTGAGCACTTACGTCATTTTATATCATAGATGGTTACTTCTTGTGTATTTGTCCTGTTATACTCGTTTATTATACTTGCTACCATAGCGAATGTTACTGCAGCTAAAAATGTTTATGTATCCATTTCTAAGTTTATCACAATCACCTATATTATAATATTATATTAAAAAGCTAAAGTATGGTCGAAGGACAATATGAGTCCGTATACGGGTGTGTTTCTAAAGCAATATTAACTCAAGCGAAGCGGGCAACGACCAGTATTTTGGTTGTTGTGATTTTTGTAATTCTGTATTCTCAGTCGTAGAAGTTTGTAGCTTCACATTGGTAATAGATTTAGTTTGTATGGTTAGCTAGACGGCCGTCAGATCAGTGGTCATGAATATACATGTCTGCATGGGGTCATGGACGTGTGTACCATTCCTAGTACCCGTAGTACTTAGTAGTCGGCACGGAACACAAGTTCTAACTTCTAACGAGCTTACCACGGGGCTAGGTTAGCGTGGTCTGATTCTTGGTTAATGCTTAATTATTATTTATTAGTTTTTAAGATATGATTATTTTTCAATGCACCATGCTGATTCAATGGGTGTACAGTACCAGTTTAAGTTATAAGTGATTTGATTGGGTTTGTTTGCATTGTATCTCAGGGGTCATTTTTATTTGTATTTCTTATAATATTGTATTGTATTGCTTGGTGTGTGTATAATATCCATATTTGAGTATGAATATTTTAAGAGAATTGTGTTGATTCTAATTTCAATTGTGTACACTATAACACTTGAAAAATTTCGAATTTGAATCACCATTATGAGTATCTGTCCATTGCTGGGAGGCCTCTATCAATGAACGCTATGACGGCCCATCCCCCGCTACCCGCATCCTACCGGGACCGACTACCACACGGAGAAGGTCGACCTACCTTGTTTTATACTGAAGTTTAAAAAAAAACATATATTATATGAAAATATATGTATAAATCTTTTGTTTCAGATATACATAAATGATTTAGCCCGAGCTTGCCAAGATTACGGCCAAGGAGTATGGCTGCATGTTAGTGTACATTCCAATAAAGTACACGGGAGTTTATTGTACTATGAACGTGACTTGTACAGTTAACTCAGTCACTTAATGTACAAAGATATATTTAGAGTCAATCGAAATTTTTCCCTTATTTAATTTTTATATTTTTCTATCTATAAACGTGGGGTATTGAGTGCTATACCATTGCTGTGAACATAAATTATGACGGATTGCATTCTACACAATAATACATGCATACTTAATATATATTATGGAGGGGGTCTTGGAATGGAACCTTAGTTGAAAACAATTCAAAACTAAGCAAATACTGCTTACGAATGCATCATCATCAGCCTCTATACGTCCACTGCTGAACATAGGTCTCCCTTAATTAACGCCAAGAAAACGAATGCATATTAATACTTAAATTTAACGTTCATTTTCTGAAATATAATATCGAATTTCGACGAAAAAATAGATAAAAAGCCCTACCTTTTATCTGTAAAGTCGGTTTACGGAAGATTTTACGTCGCTATCGCTTGTTCTGTACTCTCGCTTGAACGCTCGGCTCAGACGGAACTTGACAATGAGTATACTGATACTCTTTCGTACGTGCCGACGTTATCGATTTATAAGACATTATCACGTCAAAAATAAAAAACACCAGACACGCGGGAGTCGGTCTCGCGCACTAAGTTTGTTAAAACGTATTTCTCCCTTATATAGCAACGAATTTCTTTCACTTATGCTGTGAGACCAAGCTTTTTGGCAAGTTTCATTATTCTTTGTCGATGGGGAGTTGCCTAAAGATGTTGGTTTGACATACACAGACAGACAGAGTGATCCCGTAAGGGTTTAAATTTGTCATTTTGAGGAACGGAACCCTAAGAATAGCAATGTAGGTATGATGAAGACGCAATCAGAGTATAACTACTATAATTTAAATGCAGTGGAACTTGACGTCTGATTATATGACGTTGTTTGACACTGAACAGGAGGGGATTAAAAAATAGGTTATAGGGGGTCAATATTTTAGGTTTTAACTTTCCATCTACTGGTAAGTCATTAGCAAAGCGTCAATGTCTTATACACTTATAGCCGGTTTACACGTTGACGATGCATCGGCTGACGCGTCCGCTAACGTGCAGGGGGGTTGATTTGCTCGTCTGTCGTAGGTATTCAACGTCGGCAGATGCATCCGCCACAAATCCGTTTGTTGTAGGTTTATGTGACCGATCAAAGGAATTCAGCGTGAACGATTGGCGTCTGACAGACGTCCGTTATGGATAAATTGATAAGATATATATTTGACCATGTGAGATATATATTTCAAAATCCGTAAAGTCTTTTAAGCAATCGTATCGTGTCTCGCAATGGTGTAACACCTTTACTTTGTAAATCACGTTTAGAACCAATATAAAATATTAGACTGATTTAAGTTGAGAATGACTACGTTTCAAGCTAGTGTAGATACTAATGAACCAAGAGGATTACACGAAAGTTAACTTGTACAGGAATGGATAATTATTACATTAATATGAACATCTACTAAAAATACATTGTTTAAAAAAATATACATTTTTATACTCTATAACGTCAAAGTAAAGAGGTGTATATGTAATAAGAAAAATTGATTATTTAATACATAACAAAACCAAAAAGAAACTAAATATCATTTAAGTTACAACACTACACGGAGAAAGTTTGTGACGTCTTATATAGAAGGCAAGTGAGAACCGATATCCATAGACACCCCGCTACTTCGGAGGGTTGCAACAAGGTGGACAAGACTTCGCAATGGCCAAATACCTGTACATTTGTTGTTTGTAATGTTGGGATATGCGATTATTATAATACGCGCGTACATGGCTGGAGCAAAGTTACAACGCGAACGTCGCTCTCACTGATTTTTATACCAACCATTTTGTAATGGTTGAATCATTATTAAAACTCAAACTAATTTCTATCCAGTGCAGTGATATCGTGCGCATTGTACGTGATGCACGTCCAGGCCAGACAGTGTAATGAAACTGCCATTATCTCGCTTATTACGTTGACGTTACTGCGATACATTGAGCACATAACCGGATGGAGTATGTGAGCCATAAAATTCCGAAACTGGTCAGTGATCTGTCACTGACGTAATAGCAATTCCACCAACCTGTTTGCCAACCAATCAAAAAATGATCAATGTACGTCCCATCGGTCAATCATCCATCAATGACCATCAGTTGGCCAATCAGAAAGCAGAACCGGCGCAGCGTCACATAACATTACCGCTTTATTGCAGTTATACGTACATCGCAGACAGATGCGATTATTTTGCTGTTTTTAGTCACTTATAAAGTTAGAGCAAGAAAATAAATTCAGTAAAATAATCAACATTGAATGATACAGCGTTTATAGTTCTCAACGGATCACTTTCCCTGATAAGCTGTGTCCAGTAAGTGATCTGCCAAGATATGAATTTGCTAACTTGGATAACGTTACAACCTTCCGCCAGTGAGGCCTCGAAAAATAGAGTATATTGAGAGTTCTCTTGTATCTAGTAAAACAATGATAAAATATAAGCATAGTACATTGGTAAAGATTTTAAAGAAACCATCTTGTATAGATGTTCGTATTACGATTGCTTAAATTATCCATTCTCATACAAATACTGGATTTTTATCTTCTAAATATATTTATAAATAGTCAAAAATATCGAGTGTCAAAATATATATTTATTGATACAATATTTGAGACATTAATATGGACTCGAATGGTGCTTTATTGTTTTATATTTAGGAGCTACTTTTTAAATTAAAATTTGTAATACTAAAAACTTGTGAATAGTTCGTGTCAAGTAAGAACTTATATTCAAATCTCAATCGAATCTAGAGGTATATGATTTCATTTTCAATAATAAAGTCATCAAATCATCTTAAACACATTAAGATGGTACCTGAAAATGGTCCTAATAACTTTAAACCCTATTCCATAATTACCGCTTGTGTACCTACTGTTTTTAATATAAATTTCATTTTCTTAGCTAATTCCATCCCTATGTGTTTCCCTAATGTGATTTGTATCTCTTTCAAGAGTTTTTTTTTCAATATATAATAAGCAGAAAAGCTTGTCCGAATCACAGCATGAAGAGCTGAGACATCAGTATGTTTTACAGTGTTGCTATTTTTTAATAAATTGATAAATAATAACTATCAAATAGACCCAACTACCAACTTAGATGTTCCGTGGTCAAATACACAGACTAGCACTTTCCTTGTTTCACATAAATACGCGATTAAATTTTAATGACTTTAAATATTTAGATATATAATTCTTATGTACGTATGTATGTCACAGAACCTAAGCGGCTGGACCGATCTTGATGATTTTTTTGTGTGTGTCCTAGTCGATTCTAGAATGGTGTAGATTCACATTTATTTACTAATGTACAGGACAACGTCTGTCGGTGCCACTAGTTAATATTATAAAAAGGTAAAAAAGTAATTTTTTAAGTTTTTTTGAAACTACCCAGCCGAAAGAAAAAAAAATCGCTTAGCAGTATAAGAGCGTATGATACGTTATCAGAGCGGCATAGACTGTAAAATAATCATCACCATTCCTGATGCGGCAGTTAATTTAAACAAACGCAGGCGAAAATGCCGTCACCAGCTAGTTGGAGATATATTTTGACACTCGAAAATACCGAGCATAGTCTAAGTATTAACACTGCCTCGGCCCTAAGCTAAGTGATGTAATATTGATCATATAAAAGATTTTTATAACGCATTTTGTAAGTGCAGTAATTATAAATTAATCTTAGTAAATAGTGAATAAATTCAACGGCAAACAGATTGTCAGTTTCTAAAAACCTAAAAATTGAGGAATAAATAAAACTTTCTGATAGTGAGCACACTCGCAACGATCAATATTTTTATGTGTTATGTATAAAAAGTGCAGTATTCTAAAATAATGATTATTATGTTAGAGAATTTCTATATTAATTGCAATTGTATGTAATATTTTGGCTCCTCAAAAAATCTACAGAACTGAATTTGATCATTTAGAATTAATGAAGACTAAAGTATAACTTTTATGAGGACCTCAACATGTGGGAAGGCGCTGGAAACAGTATATTATGTAGGGTGTATGACAAGGAGGACCATCTTTGTATGAAAAGTGTCCGTAAGAACTACTCTAATCATGACAATAACTATGATCGTGTCGTGGTTTTTCCGTTATTTGGACGCTCTACGCTATTGTGGTAGGCACTGGAAATATATACAGGATAAACATTTTAGATTATTTTTTAGTCATTACAACAACTATGTTCATATCGTAGTTTTTCCGTTATTCGGAGCGGTATACTTTCCGTACGGTTCTCCTTGTCTCTACCCTCCATACAACAGTATTGTATGAATTCTAATATGTATTATCAATTTTATGTTCAATAAGCTATTGGTTGATGCGTTTGTGCTGCCATCTTTTAGCGGTGGCCAATAATATGGTGTATTATTATTATTAATACATGATGTCACATCGCTGTTTTAAGCCAACATGCCAAGCTAGAGTTGATGACATGACACTGCAGTGTTGAAGCAACGTGTTGTTAGTTTGGTTATCCTCAAAGATATGCTAAGTGGGTAGTTATTCTAATATGTATAAAATCTGAAGGAATTTAAAAAATTAAACTGCCACAGGAAAACACTAAGCGATATCTTAGTTGGAATCTACGAATAAATAATAAGTCAGGAAGTCTAACTCAGAACAAATGACACATAAAAAGTGGGCCTACTTCAAACCAAAACGACGTATGATTTAAAATACCAATCACTTTCGAGGTTACAAATAGACGTCATTGGTGATTTGTTTAATTTCAGAATAAATGCAGGTATTGGTCGGCGCGCATGCTGCAATGTCACCTATGACAGTCGAGTGATAGCTGCGTGGACGATGTCATGCAATAAGTGAACCAAGTCAATAATAAAAAAATATTATTTAATATTTTACAATGATTTCTTTCGGCCGAGTCCACCGACGCGCCACAATCGTAACATACTGTTACTGACTCCCTGTGGGCCGTCCGGCACAGGTACTCACCAAAGCAACCATGCCTGGTGAGCACCTGTGTCAGACGGAAGGTGACGGGGTTTGTGCTTATGGCGCATCCAACGCTCAAGGACTGAATGCAAAGCAACCGTTAGGCTTTTGTCATACGACTGCCGTGCCTGGTCTTCCCCCACCTCCGTATTAATGCTCCTGTCCTAGTCGGCGAACCCGTAGGATCTAGTAAAACGTAAGGTTCTCGCCGGGAGCCCTCCTAACCAAGACATATGAATGCGTCTCGGCAAGAACCTCCGCCACAAATTCACACGGGGGGTCACCGGCTAGGTCAGTGACTGTCACCCACGATACTGTACGGTACCAGCTGGGCCTTACCCCTCGCGGTAAGGTGACCCCCCCAAATGGATGCACCATACATCGCCATACTCCGGAGTATAGCTGCCTGCAGGCGGCGCTGGTTCCTTCGAGGTTCGGGAGGAGTCTGCCCAGCGCACTTGCCGCCTTCACGACCTTCAATCCCAATATTGACAAATGTGGGCCGAAGGTCCACCCTCAGTCTCCGTCCCTTGATCTGGGGGCTCATCCTGACCCTCCCCCCTCGGATCTGGAGGGTAGCTCCCGGACGGTGTCCTTTACGGCCGGTCCCGCGGAAGAGAAGGACTTTGGTCTTCTCAACTCTGACCCGAAGCCGTAACCTCTCTATGCGGCTGATCACGAAGTCGAGCCCGACTTTGGCCAGCCGCACCGCCTAGCTCCTTATCGGCTCTTCCCCGGGATACCCTTGTCTTTCAAGCTTAATTGCAGCTAACTACTTATTTTGCCGAATTGGATCGGCTGGGATACTAAAAGAAAACAAAGCAAGCAAAATGCACAATCATTTTTAAAATACCTCAATTGTATCGATATACATATAAATAATGATAAAAATATAAACGTATTAGGGATATTATACATTTCATGAAGAATAAATAAAATACCTTCTACATTGGTTCAAATATTGACTGACTTCATTTTGCATACTATTGACCATCTCGGTTTGCTTATTACATTAACGTATTTGAATATAATATAATTTTACTACTATTTACTAGTGAGAAGTAATCCCTGGAGATTTTGATTTTGTATGGCTCCTGCACCACTTCACTACAAGTGATGGCATGATGATTAACAGCTGCAATTCATAATAAAAAAACGAAAACGTATGCGTAAGTTTGACGTGTGTTCTCTTGCAAGAAAAATGTCCGACTGATGACGCGCTGGACACGACTTTTAAGCCCCGCCTACTTGGACACGACTTTTGTTGGGTCATTTTTATAACGCAGTTACATTTCCTGACTTATTATTTATTCGTAAGTTGGAATGTATACTATAGCGATATTACCTCAGCAAATATACGTGAGACAAATTTGTAAGATACTGTCGTAAAGTGATAATAATATATAAACATTAAAATAAGGGTTTCCAAACCCGTATATTTATATCCATATAACTTAAATAATGTTACAGTGTATATTCTCATGAATATTAAAGGATCGACATACGTTATACATATATTTTGGTCATACGTTAGATGATAGTATTACATTTTAATCTATAGTAGTTTAAAATAAATTTAAATTAATTCGTATCGAGTGAATGGTTTTTGTTTGTTATTGATGACCATACATCATATACATATGGAGGCTTGTAAAAATAGACTGAGAGAACAGTATCGTCTGTCTCTTTCTTTGTTGCAACATTGACGATATACTTTCCCAGCCTACTGGTCTACACCAACGTTTCCCAAACTTGGCTCGGCTTTGGATCGGCAATATTCATACAATCCCCTTCGTGACCCACTCAAGTTATTAAACCCCCTGATATATTAGGTGAAATAAAACACAATTATGGCAAATATAAGTATGCTTAAATATGTATTACAATAGTGATTAGTGAGAAGTATGAAGCTTCATATTTTTTACTCATATCTCGTCAGTCCAGCTCTTATAGTATTTGTTTAAAACAAGGAGGCAATGGTGTGACCCAGTAATTTTTTTCACTAAATGGGAAATACTGCTCTTCACTATTAACAGTTTTACAGTCTGTCCGTATGTATATGCTCTAAGTACGGACGTCAAGGCTTATTCAACACCGCGTCTCTTAAGTATATACGTAGTCGTAGTTACTTTGGTTATTATAGTTGTAGTATAATAACCAAACGCTTTGTACAGTTTGAAGCACAGCATAATTTTCTACAAGCACATAGGAGATAAATGATTGAAGATGTTGTAATCATGATTAGTTTATGCAGTGTTATGGTTGAATTAAAGTTTATACTTATTAGAGATTATCGTAAGTATTCAAAACGAATTTATTTTAGTTACAATAGCCAAATTACAGTTTTAGTTTTTATTTATTAATATTTTAACCGAAAGCCGTGTGTTGTAACAAATTAAACATAGTTTTGGTTTTATAAAAGTCATGTATTAAAACTTGTAGAAGTCACGTTAAATGATATCCTAGTGTTATAATATAGGAGTCGACGAATGATGATTTCATTTATATAGATGTTGACTGTTGACATGTTTGACTTAACTATAAATCTGTGTCGACTACAGAAAACCTATGTTCGCGTCTTAAAGGTAAATAAAATGACTTTTTCCTAGGCTTCCTCCTAGACTATAACTAAAATTCTGTTTGGTTTGTTGAAACCTATTTGGCATTTTCTTTTACTGTTGCACCTAGCCTATAAAGTGAAATACAAATTGTTTGTTTTACAATAGAA
This sequence comes from Helleia helle, assembly GCA_963853865.1. Lineage (NCBI taxonomy): Eukaryota > Metazoa > Arthropoda > Insecta > Lepidoptera > Lycaenidae > Helleia > Helleia helle. Next base: position 19,469,656 of record OY971420.1, read on the forward strand.
CATTATTTGTCTATGAACGTCCAACGGACGTATCGACTTAGCCAATTAAGTGGGTATTTGTAAGTGTATAAATAAATATTGCGTCGTTAGATAAAATATCTACCTATGCTCTGTATTTATTTAATTTCTATCAGCAACGCTTAGATGCTTTCACTATGTATTACTAAGATGTCTATGGTTTCGTTTACTACACTTAGTGTGTGTAGGCTTTGGAGGTGTGTCTTAGCGCACTTTGATCTATTGATAAATTCACTCTTCGCCTGCAAAACATTTTGTTAAATATTTGTAAATATTAAAAGTATATTTTGTCTGAAATACGGTTAGTATTTAATTATTTCAATAGGTGGATCTAAGAAAATTCTTTTATTTAATAAAAATCGATTAAGGTTATTCGTTCTTGTTAAATTAAAGTAGAAATTTTATTTAGAAATATAAAAACAGCCTTATTTCATCACTAATACAATTAAATATCATAGAGAAATACGTGAACGATCGTGCCTAAAATTGACTTATGTCCAAATCAAAGCTAGCGGCGTATGCCGCGGCATTCCTCTGAATATACCGTAATTTTTATATATGCGTAGTTCATATTTATTATGAATAAATATATTTTAAAGAAGTAAATCGGTTTGTTTGTTTCTACATCATTTTCCCCCAGTTCAGACGTTTTGGTCTATATTTTAATAATGAATATCATCTACGCAATATAAATATGAAATAATTTGTTATAATGTATATTTCAAAATGATTTGTATTAAAAATCTACCTTAAAGTGATTGAGTTTTAAATAAAGAGGTTGTTCTTATTATTTAAAAGTTTGTTTATTTTCTATTGTAAATTTGTTTTATTTCGCCTGTTATCAATTCATTGATTGATTTTTAAATATGATAGCCTCGAATTCAACAATAATTCAAAATTATCGATTTATTTATTTATGTTACTATCCTATCCAAAGGCGCTATACGAGAGCCTCACGTCGCACTGGATGGTCTGTGTCGTTCGTTCCACTGTACAGCCGATTAGCCCCAAATAAAGAGCCTCTTCCACAAAGAACAATTGAAAAATGAAGTTACGTTACTAATTATAACTTTTTTATTAATAGTTCATGTATATTTAAGAGGTTGGGTAACATTTAAAGTAAAATGAGGAGCTGGTCACAGTTTTTTAACATATTGGCTTATGACTAATTGAAAAAAAAGGATTTTCAAGGGTATTATGCACACGTTTTTTTGTGTCCTATATTCATAAAAAACATAGAGTTAGCGACTTGTTCAATAAACCTTCCACAGCGAACTCAAATATTTAAAACTACGAATCTACGGTAACACGGAAATCGATGCAACTTCACAGATAAAGCGGTGTAAAATAAACGCTAGTGTAATAGAAAGGAGAAATATGGCGATGGAAGGAATAATGCACTAGCAGTGGTGAGTTAGTGCGTGACAAGATGTGGCGTTGGATGGTAGTGTGGCAAACCTGTGTGCTGCTGGTGGGGGGCACACTGGATATACGTTTCTTCAACTCTGGAAGATATGGCGGATCACAGGTAACTTTTTGTGTAGTGTGTGCATTTTTTTCTAGTTAAAATGGCCGTCGTGGGCCCGGCAGATGTGGAACATCTATGTTAATATTAAAATGCATAATTAAAAATCTATAATGAAACATAGAATAAAATATATGACAGCGTCATGCTGTTTGGTAACGGCGTACGAATCTTTTTAAGTGCCAGGGCGCGCCAATAGATGTTACACATCAATGATTTATGTGTAATATTTTTTTATGAAAAGTAGAGACAGGGATCTTGAAGTTTGGGTTTATATTAATGCCGAAAAAAATTGTTTGATAATAGCGAAAATTATTGTATGGAAGATAATGGATAAAAAAAAAGGCTAAGCGAAATGTAAATTATGTATGAATATGCTAAATATTGTAATCAGTCTTGTCCATTGATGAATGTAGGGTGATTGTAAATGATGGTGATGATCGTCACAAAAAAAGTCTTTAGTTGTGCTTGTTGCGCAGGATAAAAATCCTAATTTTGGTATCCATTTAAACCTATGCGAGTGGTAAGGGATCGGCCGTTTTGGCGCTTATTGAGAGAGGCCTATGTTCAGCAGTGGACGAATAAAAGCTGATGATGATGTTATAAGCTTATTGGTACTGAAGCTGAGGCCGAACTATGTAAACAATACCTACATGTTTGTACTTTAATTTTAGTAGACAGCTTTATGCGAGTGCATTTAAAGGTGTATTTTTTAGTTCTTATTTTGCAGACGCATTATTTGTTTTACGTTCATAGCTTGACCCAAAATGATTATTTTATGATTCCTAAGTCACTCGTATTCTGTGTGAGTAACTCACACCTATCCTGTCCTTTTTACCAAAACTGTGAAGCTGCTTTGTATAAGAAACTAGCTGTTGCCCGCAGCTTCGCCCGCGTTAATTAACTCAACTTAACTACTGTTAGTCACAGCGCGAGGTTATATAGCCTATAGCCTTCCCCGATAAATGGGCTATCTAACACTGAAATAATTTTTCAAATCGGACCAGTAGTTCCTGAGATTAGCGCGTTCAAACAAACAAACTCTTCAGCTATATAATATTAGTATAGATAAGAGGGATTCACTAGTGCACCTGTGCAGACAGATGTAGTGTAGCGAAAACCCTTTAATAATAATAATAATAATAAATATCTATGGACGCTTTCACACCACGTCAATCTGGTCCCGTGGTAAATTCTCGAAGAACTTGTGTTACGGGTACCAGACAACGGAAATAATTTAACTAGCTGTTGCCCGCAGCTTCGCCCGCGTTTACTTAGATTTACAGCCGTTTGGATTGATGATGATTATTTTTATGGCCAAAGTTACGCCTTATAACATCAGCTATCTACCAGAGAAAGCCTCGTCAAAATCGGCTTAGCTGTTTCAGAGATTAACCGGAACAAACAGACAGACAAAAATTGATTTCTTTTTATGTAAGTACCGTATATTATTTCAAAGCTTTTACCTGCGACTTCGTCCGCATGTAAGAAGTATTTCTTTAATTTTTTTTTTCAAATAATATGGTTCCAATTTACAAACAATTATTGGAACGTTGTTCCTTATCGCGCGTTGCGAAAGGGGGCTAAACGGAAAAAAATAAGACGAAAAGTTGGCACGTCACTTTTTCCTGTAGTGTGTGTGTATGTTTACTGTTTATTATAAAAGTTTGAAACCTTATCTATTAACATCATGTCACCTATAGCGCGATGCAATTACTAAACAACGCCATCTATTGGTAAATTCACGGAAACGTTTAATAATTACATATAAATGTACCACGCCATCTATTACCAGTTTTATGTAAGCTTTTAATAATTATACATATGTACCACGCCATCAGATTTACATAAATGCTTTAAGAATTATACAATTTAAACATGTTTGAAAAATTAGATATGTTCTACATTTTGTGTTAACGCCATCTATTGACGCACCTGAAAAACTTCTTGTTACACTTATACATCTTACATCTTACCTTGGGTCTCAAACTATCTCCATATCAAATTTCACTCTAATTGGTTCGGTGGTGTAACAAATATACAGTCACGGCGTTTTAGCTGCATAACTCCCGTTCCCGATTTGCAGGATAACAACTATTTAATGTCCTACGTTAGGTTTCAAAGCATCTTCATATGAAATTTAACCGAAATCCGTTCCGTGGTTTAGAAGATAGGCAGTCATGGGGTTTTACCTGCATGGTTCCCATGGGATTTTCAGGATAACAACTATTTTATATCCTACGTTAAGTTTTAAAGTATCTTCATATCAAATTTCACTCAAATCTGTTCCGTGGTTTAGAAGATAGACAGTCTGGAGGTTTTACCCGCATAGCCCGTTCCCGTGAGATTTTCAGAATAAGAACTATTTTAAGTCCTACTTTAAGTTTCAAAGTATCTTTATATCAAATTTCACCCAAATCTGTGCCGTGATTTAGAAGATAGGTAGTCCCTGGGTTTTACCCGCATTGTTCCCGTGGGACTTTCAGGATAAGAACTATTTAAGTCCTACTTTAAGTTCCAAAGTATCTTCATATCTGATTTCTCCCAAATCTGTTCCGTGATTTAGAAGATAGACAGTCCTGGGGAGTTTACCAGCATGGCTCCCGTTCCTATGAGATTTTCAGGATACGAACTATTTTAAGTCCTACGTTAATTTTCAAAGTATCTTTATATCAAATTTTACCCAAATCTGTGCCGTGGTTTAGAAGATAGACAGTCCTGGTGTTTTGCCCGCATATTTCCCGTTCCCGTGAGATTTTCAGGATAAGAACTATTTTAAGTCCTACTTTAAGTTCCAAAGTATCTTTATATCAAATTTAACCCAAATCTGTGCCGTGGTTTAGAAGATAGACAGTCCCGGGGTTTTACACGCATAGTTCCCGTTCCCGAAGGATTTTCAGAATAAGAACGATTTTAAGTCCTACGTTAAGTTTCAAAGTATCTTCATATCAAATTTTACCTAAATCTGTTCCGTGGTTTAGAAGATAATCAGTACCGGGGTTTTACCCGCATAGATCCCGTTCCCGTAGGATATCCGAGATAAAAACTATCCTATGTCCTTTCTCGGGGTTCAAACTATATTTGTGCCAAATTTCATCCAAATCAGTTCAGTGGTTTAGGCATGAAGAAGAGACAGACAGACAGTCAGACAGACAGACAGAGTTACTTTCGCATTTATAATATTAGTAAGGATACTTTTTATACTATACATATATTTAAGATTTTTATTATATAATAACATATTTAATACACATCCATGACCCAGGAACACAGAAAATAATTTTGTTCCCTGGCGGGATTCGAACCCGCAACCTCCGGCTTGAGCGCCAGCGCGCTTACCACTGAGCCACTGAAAATAATTGTAGATACTTGTCCTAAGCTAATGGTGGAATAATTTAAAATAATATAATATTCCATAACGTAGCCGGTAGAATCCTTCCGAATTCCGATCAAACATTTAGCATATGCGTCCACCATTCGTCCACCGCTGGGCACGATGCTTCTTTACTTAATCTGTAATCAGTTGAAGAGTATAAGCTAATAGTGCACCTATGCGTTGTCCCACGAAGGCTAGCGAAATTCAGTCTCAAATATTAAAAATTCAAGTTAAAGTTTTCCAGTACTGGTACAAACATGTATTTAAAATGCTTAAATTTAAACGAACCAGTAGACCGTATTAATTTTACCAGTGTCTTCTCGAAGTAATGGTCAGTAATTCGGTATGGTCAGCTATAACCTGAACCTATCGAGTATATTATATTATAGCCGGATAGAGTAATAACGTGACCTATAAAATTCCGAAACTGGTCAGTGATTTGTCACTGCCTTATATACTTAATAGCAATTCAACCAATCAGTGATCTGTAATGTACGTCCCATCGGCCAATCACCCATACTGATGGCTATTGAGCCGTCAGTCGACCAATCAGAGTGCAGAGCCGGCGCAGTGTCGCAGCACAAATTTGGCGGAATTTATTTTCATACAAAACATACACTACCGCTCTATTCCGGTTATATGCTCGATGCCTTAACCTATTAAGTAACTTTTGGTATGAATGAACTTGACGTAAGAACTAAAAAAGCGACAACAATAGAATAAAAACAGTTCATGTGAGTGGAGGTTGGATTATATGAAGTAAAAAATGTATCAATATGTTATTAAAACGCTTTTACAGAATTAACGTCAGTCTATAGATTTGTGCGAATGATGGTTTTCTTATTTCCCACGCAGTTTAGCGACTGGAGCAGGCTCAGTCTAGTTACTTAATTTTTTGTTGGCTGTTATCTTACATCACATGTAATAAAGATTCAATTATAAAATTTCACTGTATTTATACTATTTATATACACACTATTGTTGTGTGCTTATTAATATAATTAGTGTTTATACTTTTTAATGGTGTAATTAGGCAGTTGTGAGGTAAAGCGGCGTGGTTTTACACGATAGTTATCAAGAGCTGCAATTTGTATAATTAATACAAAATATAAAGTATTTAAAAAAATAGAAAAGAGCATAAAAGGTCGGCAACGCAGGTGCGTTGCCTGCTAATGGTGTAGCGGGTGTCTATAGATGTCGCTTATCCCTTTTATAAAAAACCGGCCGACTTATTATTATTATTATTATTTATTATTAATAATATCATTGGACGCTTTCACACCACGTCAATCTGGTCCCGTGGTAAGTTCTCGAGGAACTTGTGTTACGGGTCCAGGCAACGGAAATATATTACATACTTTTATACTATACATATATTTGAGATTTTTATTATATAATACACATATTTAATACACATCCATGACCCAGGAACACAGAAAATATTTTTGTTCCCTGGCGGGATTCGAACCCGCAACCTCCGGGCTTGAGCGCCAACGCGCTTACCACTGAGCCACAGAGGTCGTCTTATTACTTTTTACTACTATTATACTTATTATTTATTAGTTCGCTTCTAAATTATCCAAAAGTTTCTGAAGCAGTAGTTATACATCACATATCTTTTCCATACATAAAAGTGAAACATTTTACTAAATTACACATAAATTGCCCAAAGTTAAAAGCTAGCTCACTTGAAACGCTTTTGATCTTAAAATTGAAGTTTATTCTAACCTAACCTTAACCTTGCTGGTAACCTTGCTTTTCCATTGCTGAAATCGTTCTAATAATTATGATTACTGTCCACCGTCCACGTCTTCTGGACCTAGTGTAAGTTTTATATACTTAACGTACCTACTCCACATAATGTTATACACAATTATAAAAAGAAAAGTATAAAACACAGACAAGCGGAAGTCTGTATCGCGCCCCCAACATGGGTCAGGCCTTGTCGTGGCGGTGGGGCTCTGTAGCTCAGGGTGAGCCCAGCACCAAAGGTGAAGGTAATTGAGCCGAGGGAACTACTCTTTGTACCCCCCTTGTAAGAAGAGGGGAGAAGGGGCGAGGATGGGAACCTCACCCCATTGTAGTGTCCCGAACGTTGGAAGTGGTTGTTCTGTGGTGCGGGACAATCCCTCTGTGGAGGTGGCGTCGGTCCCTTGAGGGACTGACTAGCTGTCGAGGTGCCCTGTTTGCTCAATAGATCCGGGGCACCGGACTACAAAGGCGGAATTGACGGCACTCGCCGGGTTTTAGTAGGTAGAGCTGCGTCCACCTTTCAGGCGCAGCGAGTCCCGCATACCCGCCTGGGGAGACCCACTCCCCCGCGGGATGCTTCAGAGCATTTCCCGGCGTTAAAGAAAAAAAATTTTTGACTCGCTCGCTGAGGGTTGTTTTTGTGTCATATTTCCTTTACTTACGTTATGAGACCTACTATCTACATAGCTCCTTACCAAATTTAATTATTTTACAATAGTTGGAAGTACCCTATAGGTTTTGGTTTGACAGTCAGAAAGACAGAGGGGCAACCTAGAGATCCTATAAGGGCTTCTTTTCGACATTTTGTAGAACAGAACCCGAATAAATGAAAATAAAAAGATAATTTGATTAAATAATAATTATGACATTATTTAGCTAGTGTGTATTAAAATCTTTTGTTTTGGGAAATTTGGGACAAAAATTGTACGTAACAATACACCTAGAATTCAACGATGTATAAAATTGATAAAGAGGAGTTTTTAGACTCAAGCATCGATAGCTAATATTGATTTACGAAATAGCAAATTAATATAGATTGTTTTTTATTTAAATGGCTTTTAACCGGCACATATAATTGTATTAAGTTTCTAATTTCATATTGTGGCGTGCCGCTCTTTGCGACCAGTAGGTAAAAAGCTGACATGATATCTAAGTATATATTTCGAACTGTGATTATAACACGAAAAGCAATTAAAATAATTTAATAGATTACTTCCTGAAAATCGTTTTGCAAAGCTAATTGCTAGTAAAATATGTTGGTTTTCATATGATTAATCGCTTTAGGAAATGCATGTGAAAAAAATGGATACATGACAGTTAATTTCTCATGTCGAGCGCGATAATTAGTTACTTTTACCATTGTTTTGATTGATATTTAAATAGTGGTAATAAGGTTATTTTAGTTAAGAACTTCTGCATATTGCAGACAACGCAAATTTTTTTTTTTTGAATAATAAGTGTGTCCTGACAATCTAAAATCCTTAAGAACATTTAAAGTATTAAAACTACCTATATATTTTATTCAGACCTTTACTATATTCTATCTAGTACAACTGTAACTTAATTTATAGTTTTAGATAATAGTATGAAACTAAAATATGAACAATAATAATTATCACCCTTTTCATTTTCATCACCCGTTTCATTAGGAAGTATAAAAAATTACATTAGTGTGTAATTGAAAAAAGCGAATGTCCAGCACGTTACGAACCGGCTGTTGAAGATGATGATATTAAAGCGATCTGTATTATTATTTTAAATCGTCATTTTATTACAATTTTACTAAAAATCCAAACCAATTCTAACGTCACTTTCCCTTTTATGACCAAGATAATCCCGTGATATATAATTAATTGCAATTTTATTAAAAACATTAACCTGTAATTATGGACAACCGCGATGCTATCTTCTTTACAAGGTGCATGCGATGCGAATGTAAATTTATTACTGTTATATCTATGAAAATTCACGTTAAATTTTCATTAATTCAACTCATTGCGTTTTCAGATCACTTCGCGATAATTTCATAAATTTAAATAAGTATTTTTCAAAAGTTATAAAATTATTGATATTTACAATTCCAGTAATGTTATTTAATTAACATAATTTATGTTATCGAGATGATTATATCATAATATTTTTATTGGCAGAATTAATTTCTTTATTGTCAGAATTAATTTCTTTAATGTCAGAATTAATTTATTTATTGTCAGTATTAATTTATTTAATGCCAGAATTAATCTCTTTATTGTAAGAATTAATTTCTTTATTGTCGGAATCCATACAAGTACATAACAAAAAATTGTGCTTCGCGACAATTTGCTTGTCCTACTAAAATTGTGTAATGTTGTGATTGTATAAAGGGCCATTTTCCGCTCACCGCTGGAGGCCTCTATCTATAGTCAGAAGGATTTATAATTATACTAATATTATAAAACCTAAGAGTTGGTTTGACCGCTCTAATCTCCGGAACTACCAGTCAGTCTTGAAATGATTTAATACAAGTATTATAACTACGTGTATGTTGTGTTACAGATCAACTGCGTAGAGTATCCCTGGCAGTCGGACTTTTCGTACAATTCAGGTACGTTTTGGTTAATATTTTGTAACTACATTATTACCTACTATCATGAAAAAAAAACATCAAAATCTACAGCTTCAGCTTTCAGCATTTTCAAAATAATACCAATAAAGTATCTTTTTGAACGTCAATTGAATCTACGACCGGTTCCAAGGCAAGCCCACTGAGAAGAACCGGCGAAACAAACTCAGTGGAACTAATCTTTTTAAATATCCTATAACAAAATTTACATGTTATCCGGAAATGTCTGGGAGGAACGCCCTATTACCATCGTCTGGTATCTTTAAAAGGTTGGACTTACAGTCTTAATACTGTTTTTAGGATAATATTTATTTTTGTTCTGTTTAATTTGAACCTAGACCCTGGATATCCGGCACTCCATACCAGGTAGAAGTCTGATAGTAGAACATTTCTATCTTTAAGTTAATATGTGTCCTGAGACTAACTACTACTTCTGAGACAAAATTTGCTATTAATATAAATACATTGTTATCAATGCTTATTATTATATATTTTTAAATGGTTGTGTTGAAGGAGGCCTATGTTCAGCAGTGGACACATAGGCCAAGGCTGATGATGATGATGATAAATGTATAATATGTGCTTAATAAGCCGAAAAAGAAATACCGATGACACTAACAAAAACTTTATGTACAGGATGGCGAGCACCTAGAACAGGGCGGATATACTCTACACCCAAATACAGACCGAGCCTACAAATCAACGATGGTATAACGCGTAGGATTGACTTCCTGCTGTCGAACCGGGATGAGATAATAAAGGAACACGCGAAACTAGTTCAAGACATAAACAGCATGCGGCAAGCTATGTTGGTCGCTCCTTTAGCCGACGAATCGAAGGATTACGACGACTCCATATTCCATGAAATCATTGAAACGACGTCCACCACGAGTAAGCCTACCACGCCAAAGCCGATGAAGAGTCGAACTGGCATTCCTGTGTTATTACTCGGTGGATCTAGTCAAAAGCACATGGTGATGGGTCAACCATTAAAAGTCAAGCAGAGTATAAGTTTGGTCGGTTCGTCGGCGACGCCTCTAGTGAGGCATCCCTACCCATTCGTAACAGCTTCGTCTCGCTATCCCTTCAAAATCTGCATGGCGTCCCCCACGCCGTATACAACCACGAAGCGACCAAGTTTATGGGAGAGGTTAATCAAATCTATTCTACCAAGATTCTCTGGATAGTCTATGATACAAATTTATCAAAATTATTGTTACCATTGCTTATATTTTAGTCCTAATTAAGATAAGTTGTCTAAGCATTCTTATCGATTATATGACAGTAAAGTGTTGTCTATAATGATAACGTAATCAATTATTGTTCACGTAACGTACATTTTTTAATTGTAAATGGTTTCTCATTGTTTTTACTACGCACGGCAAGCGAGAGCATAATATTCTGATAAGTAAAGGCGCGTGCACATGTTCAGTTCAAAAGAAAATTGATTTTATTTATTGATAATTAATACAATCCTATAGAATAAGTTAATTAAGAAGGCCGTGTTTGGTAGATGACGAGGCGCTGATGATAACGCTGATAAAAATATACGTAATCAATTAATATTATGTAATTTATTTCAGGTTAAGCTAGCTTACTTTACCAATATTTGCTTGATGCATAATATTAAAAACTAGTACATAGTGCGTAGAATATAGTTATACTTATTGTAAACCTATTGTAGATATAAAATAATTGTAATGTAAATTACAATTATTTAGCTTGATCTCGAAATACACAAATTACACAAAACTTCAGAACACAGACTTTGACAACGTCTTATAATACAATGAAGTCGGACGAAAAAACATGACGTATCCGATGACGTATACGGCGTTACCTCGCTCTGAGGCGTTCCATTTTCTTATGACGTTGTCACGTTCAACTATCGTCAGTAAACCGACTTTACAGACAACCGATTTTTTCTATACTAGATTCTCTCGAAATTCTGACTTGTCTAGTCTACAAAGTTTAAGATGAGACTTCTTAACAGTCTATAGTCCCGTGTAGCTGGACTACAGTCTATAGTCCCGTGTAGCTGGACTACAGTCTATAGTCCCGTGTAGCTGGACTACAGTCTAAGTCCCGTGTAGCTGGACTACAGTCTATAGTCCCGTGTAGCTGGACTACAGTCTATAGTCCCGTGTAGCTGGACTACAGTCTATAGTCCCGTGTAGCTGGACTACAGTCTATAGTCCCGTGTAGCTGGACTACAGTCTATAGTCCCGTGTAGCTGGACTACAGTCTATAGTCCCGTGTAGCTGGACTACAGTCTATAGTCCCGTGTAGCTGGACTACAGTCTACTCTCTTGTTTTCTCAGGTACCGAGTATTTTTCTTATGTTTTAATGTGTATATATCTTAACACGGTTATGCTTTTGTGAGTCTCTGCGTGTCGCGATTGAGTGCGACGATGTGATCGCATGTTATAAATTACAGATGCCGGCGTATTTTTTAACTCGACGTCGGAAAAGTTGAACGCCCACGGTACTATCACGGCTTACGTCAATCTGACGTGATTGTTTCAATGTTAGATTCTATCACGTAATACGCCTAGCGAGTGTGAAAGTTTATCAATATGATTAGGATAACGTTCAAATGTAATTTCAGTTTATGAATGGGTATGTTGGTGTGTAAGTATGGGTCAGGTTTGCTTACTAATTGTAAAAGGTTGTGCCATGCTGCTTTGCATCCGAACTGGGCCGGCACGACTGGGATGGTACCTCTCGCTCACATAAGACCGGCGTCAAGTGCCGGTAAAGACCACCACCTGGCGACTCGGCGACTATCGGCGCCCATACACATCCGTATAAGCAGAGAATATGCAGATGTGCCCTCCTTTCGCCTAACCCCCCCCCCCCAATGGGCCATCGGAAACTCACAAACCGCACGAAACGCGACAGTGTCACTTGACGCTGGTGTTATGTGAGTGAGAGGTACCTCTCCGGTCGTGCCGGCCCAATTCGGCTGCAAAGCAGCATGGCATTACCTCTTACAGATTTTATTAAAACTATTTTAAACGAGATACTTTCCATATTTTTCGTTTTCATATGTGATATTTCGGCGTTGCCAACGAATGCCTTGTTTGCGAGAAAAATCTATACGAAAATATCTATATGAATCTTATTTCTCATAGTGCGTGTTGTAAAAGATATGATAAAGATGTCTAACAAACGTCTATTACTTTCTTTCCTATATATGTCGTTTGATAAAAATATTGATTACTGTTTAGAATAATTAGTGGTTTAGCAACTAGGTGATAGAAAATATTCAAAGCTTTAACGTAAATTAATTTAAAAACATTATTCTTGATGGGATCGCACAGTGATACTCATTTGTATTTATGGTTGAGTAATTTCTAAACCATTTTTTTTTTCAGTGGTACTATAAATTGGTACTTAGAATTATTTAGCTTTAAATAATAAATAATTTGGATAATATTATTTTTAAAGTTTATAATATATTATTGTGATTACTTTATCTTATTTAGGGCATCTCTGTTCTCGTAATTATATAATCTATATTATGTTAATATTAGTTTATTAAATCTATATGTTAATATTAGTTTATTACTGTAATATAATAACTTAGATAAGAGCTGTGTTATAATAAATATAGTTTGATATTTATTTGTTTTATATCTTGAAGTTCTTGCTCTATTATGGCGTATATAGGCGTGTATGTTTTACAAGCCGGTCACTGACGTTTGAATAACGAGATTTAACTAAATTGAAGAGGGTGGATGTGTTAGTGATCACATTATCTATGGTGATCACCGATATCCATATACACCACACCAGTGTTTGCGAGCGTTGTCAATCTTCCAAATATGAGAGAATATCTTCTAATATATAAAATTTTCATGTCACAATGTTAGTTACCGTACTCCTCCGAAACGGCTTTACCGATTTTTACCAAATTTTATATGCGTGTTCAGTAGGTCTGAGAATCGGCTACTATCTATTTTTCATACCCCTAAGTGATAAGGGTGGTCAACTCCTCAAATTTTAAAAGTTAACGCGGGCGAAGCTGCGGGCAACAGCTAGTAATATATAATATGTAGTTGTTGGATGTCACAGCCGTATCGGTTGGGCAATACCATAGGTGACTCGTTCTATATAATACCTACCTATTATATTATAGCGAGCGTGTAAAGTCGCGGAAACCAGCTAGTTATTACATCCAATAAAGGTAAATAATACCAACCTCGGTTTAAATAACAATTACCAACTACACTTAACAATCAACTGATAATATTAATCTTCAGGAAAATTTATTGAAGAACTTTATGCAACAATGTTTATGAAGGGTGTGATCTATTACTTACCTTGATTTTTCTAGGTATCTAATCGTTTCCCTATTGGAAAATGATTATTTCCGTAACGAAGCTTACATTTTACAGATTTGTCCATTATTTAATTCATATTAAGTGAAGACGAATTAGAAAATGACTAAACAAGAAATTTCGTGAAACCTTTATCGTTTTCACGAATATCCTGAAGAAGCCGAATATTTTAATCCTGTGAAGTGACGAAACACGGCATGCTCCTTTTCACTTAGACGAGTGAAACATAAAAAAATGTATATGTATGCTTTGCTGTGTTTCGGAGAGAAGGGCAAGACAGGCAGTGTAATTACTGGCACCGAGACTTAACATCTTATGTCTCAGGATAGGCAACACATAAATGAGTTGCCTGGGCTCGTTCCAAGTCTACTAGTTTATGTTCATGGGGGACGTCGACCACTTACTATCAGGTGGCACGTTTGCTAGTTTGCCTATCCAACTAACATAAAAAAAAGTTCACATTTATGAGATCCCCCCCCCCCCCCTCTCCCTAGTGTGACGTCACATATTTTGTAATTTTTACCTATATAAATTGATAAATTAAAACAGCTGTTCCGAAATTAGTTTTATTTTGGTTTAAATTGTTTTTTAATTTCGTTTTTTCATTAGTTCACAGTAGTCTTATGTGACGTCACAAAATCTGGGAGCCCTACCACCCCTTGTCACACAATGTCGCACTTCGTCGACACCCCCCTCCCTCTTAACGTGTGACGTAATTTATGGACGGCCCCTTAGTGTACTGTTTGTTCGAATCCAATTTTTTCATATTACATTGGACGTGATCGACGATTGAGAACTTAGCATGTCATCAAAATTATATCTTAAAAATATTTGCGCAAATGTAATTTTTTTTCATATTCTTATTTATGTTATACTATTTCATAGCATTCTTTTTTCTTCAGATCTATAACATCGGCTGATCTTATAAACAAACATACTGGCAGTCGAACCACACGATGGTAATATTTTTAGGTCACATTTTTATAGAGGACGAGGGCGGCACTGAAAATTTCGGGAATCAAGGAAGTGACACAACATTACTATTTAAAAATGTATTTATTGATTTTCGAAGTATTTTCCGCGAAATTCATTCCATTCAGAAGTTGGGATCTCCAAAATGGCCGTTTTGTAGGCGTCCACAGCTTCTTCAGGCGATGAAAATCTCTGCCCACGCAATTTATTCTTTATTTTAGGGAAAGTATAGAAATCATTAGGGCTTAGGTCGGGGCTGTACGGCGGATGGTCTAATAATTCTATGTTTTCTTGCTCTAAAAACTCTTTTGTTCTGTGCGCGGTGTGAGAACTCGCATTGTCGTGATGGAGGATGATGCGGCGGTTGCAGTTCTTTTTACGGAGTTCAGAAACGACCTGTGGCAAACAAATGCTAGCATACCATTCTGCATTAATCGTTCTTTGTCCCTCAAGAGGAATAGTCGCAACATGGCCGGTTTTGGAGACAAACGTGGCCACCATTTTTTTTGCAACACTCCGTGAACGAACAATTTTTGTTGGCTTTAACTCATTTTCGAACACCCAAACTCGTGACTGGTTTTTTGTTTCGGGTTCGTACGCATATATCCAGGATTCGTCACCTGATACGATGCTGTATACAGCATTTGAGGATCCTGTGTGGAATTTTTCGAGAGTTCTGACGCACCAAGTAGCGCGAGCCGCTTTTTGCTCTGCACAGAGCAAATACGGTATCCATCGGGAAAACAACTTTTTCACACCTAATTGTTCATGCAGGATTATTTGTTTTTAACTCATGCCAATGTCTAAAGTTGCTTGAATTTCGCGGTATGTCACATGTCCATATTCCTCAATCAGCTTTCGCACAGCATCAACTTTTTTTTTTTAATGATTAATAGGCTTGCGTTTGGCCACTGCCTCACCTGATGGAAAGTGATGACGTGGCCAACGATGGAGCACGCTTGCCTAGAAGGTACCTATTCACTCTTGCTTTGAATTTCCCTAAGTTGTAGGTATCCGGAAACACAGATGTTGGTAACGAATTCCATAATTTAGCAGTACGTATAATAAATTTGGAATCGAATCTTTTGGTACGTACTGGTGGAATATCAACCATGTAACGGTGTCGGGTCTCGGAGCGTCTGGTTGTCCGCTGGTAGAAAGGTGACGGTGGGATGAGGTGGTGGAGTTCAGAAGCACACTCTCCGAAATGAATTCGATAAAATACCGAAAGACTAGCGACTTTCCTGCGATGTTCTAGGCTCTGGAATTTCGACGCAACTAGTGCATTATCTGAAATAATTTTAAAAGCACGCTTTTCGATAGATTCCAGACCTTCGAGTTGGTGCTTTGCTGAGCCGTCCCAAAGATGGGAACAATACTCCATACACGGTCGAACTTGTGCTTGATACAATCTGAGCAGCTGTTCTGTTTTCTTGGGTGACTGCAGTTTTTGGACGACCTTGACGGGGATCATCACTGAGCTTGACACGTCCCCGTTGAAATTCAGCAAACCAGCGATAAATTGTGGTTTTGGATAGGGCTTCATCACCAAATACAGAAATCATCCGGTCAATACAACACAACACACTGTTTTTGTGTTAAACCACTTCGAAAGTCATAATAAATCATCGCTCTAGAATTTTCTCGAGTCAATTCCATTTTCTCAACAACTAAACAAGTTTGTCAAGACCTTGTGACAAGACCGAGAATCTTTTTTTAAATAAATAAATGGTATTCGATTTTTAAAACCAAGGAGATTTCAATTAAAAAGATTTTAATATGACAGGAACAGTGGAAATATTCCATTCCCGATACTTTTAGTGCAGCCTATGTATTCGCAGTTCTAGGAATTTTTATGTTAGAAAGAAAGAAAGAAAGAATTAGCTTTATATATACTATAAGATGAGACTTGGTGGTATGGCAGGTTACATTTAATAATAATATATAGGTATCCTTATGCAAGGTATGTATGTATATGTCGTAAGAGGTGGTGCCATGTGCCATGTTGCATTGCAGCCGGACTGGGCCGGCACGACCGGGGTGGTACATCTCGCTCACATAACAGCGGCGTCAAGTGACAACTATGCTATCGTGTTTTGTGCGGTTTAGGAGTTTCTGGTGGCCCATTGGGGGGGGGATAGGGAAAAGGAGGGCGGCGCTTCTGCAGGGATGTGTATGGTGATGTGTGCGTCGGCGCCGTGAGTCTCCGACTGCTCGTTTGCCTTCTGATGACATAAAAAAAACTATATAATGTGTAGTATACTGTATAGTGGCATTTAAAGAAGCATTGGAATAAAGAGATCGTGTGACATACAACACTGTTTTAGCGACACTGTCCTTCTATGTCTGTGCTGTCCTTTTAAATAAAACTCAGAATATTGCTTTGCACCAAGAGATGGCGCGTAACAACACGATGGAGCGGAACAACACATCTCCTCTAGATATGGCATCTCTCTAGGAAGCCTCTTTGGTGATACTTGCCTTTAACCGGACCAAATTAACGAGATCATCCTATCGTGTTGGAGATCGTCCTGCATCCTGGGTATGGACTGGGCTTCCAATTTAGAGATTTAATAATTCCATCTCTGTCAGTCATTAATTCTTCACCGTATGTGACGGACTCTATCACGTGCTTATCCTTCTGGACGTCACTTTAAGTTCTTATTTTGATTATATAGACAATAAGGCAAATAAGCGGTGTTTGAAACGAACATCGCCCATGACGATTTAAAGTTTCACAATGTACTAAACAATTTATGCACTCGTTCCTTATCTTTGAAGTCAGATTTCAAAGTGAAATTCACAACAACTTAACTGCCTTGCACGGCCACTACATGAAACCAGCTGCCGTCTACAGTATTTCCGAACCGTTACGACTTAGGGACCTTTAAGAAAAGACTCGTATTGGAAAGGATGGTAACGCACCTGCTAGTGATGTAGTGGGTGTATGGATGTCGCTTATCACATAATCCCCTTTTTTTCTCTTTTACGCCGGGAAGTACTCTGAGGCATCCCGCGGCGGAGAGTGTCTCGCCAGGCGGGTATGTAGGACTCGCTGTGCCCAAGAGGTGGTAAGGTGGACGCAGCACTACCCTCTAAAACCCGGCGAGTCCCACCAATGCCACCTTTGGTGAGTTGTCACGGTTCTGATGAGCAAACATCTCGACGGCTAGTCAGTGCCTCAGGAGACCGACGTTACCTCCAGAGGTTCCCATCCTCGCCCCTTGCCCACTGCTCTTTTGTCTCCTTTTACTTTTAAGAGGGGTACAAAGAGCAACTTCCTCGGCTCAATTTGCTTTGTCCAAGGTGCTTGTGCAAGGGTTCACCTTAGGCTACTGAGCCCCACCGCCACGACAAGGCTTGAACCATGGTGGAGCCCGTTTGTCCCCTTGCCCCCTGCTCTTTTGTCTCCTTTTCTTTTAAGAGGGGTACAAAGAGCAACTTCCTCGGCTCAATTTGCTTTGTCCAAGGTGCTTGTGCAAGGGTTCACCTTAGGCTACTGAGCCCCACCGCCACGACAAGGCTTGAACCATAAAATAATAAATACAAAATTATATTATCAATGTCAGTAATTACACTACCTACCCATCCCTTCTTTTGGAAACACCAAATAGCTGTTTCACTGAAGAAATACGCAAGGTGGTATTCATGCAGAGGAAAGCGTGGTACAGCGCATCTCTCCCACCGGTAAATTGAAATCATATGGTATCGATATCATTATCATCATCATCAGCCTCTATCCGTCTACTGCTGAACATAGGCCTCCCTCAATGAACGCCAAGACGGCCGGCTACCGCACGGAGATCTTCTTCCCGTCTGGTATCGATATAGAGCTTTATAAATAAAAAACATATTACTAAATAATATTTTATTGACTTATATAATAATTACACATATCCTATAACTAGAATATTCCGAAATAGGCTAAGATCCGGGATATAAAACGACCTTCACCGAGATGTTTATTTGATGAAACGTATTTTATATTTAATTTAATATGTCAATAAATATATTGCATATGGGTTATTAAAAAAATAAACATCTCGGTGAAGGTCGTTTTATATCCGTATCCTATACTAAAACACCTATCTATATTCGTTGTTTATTATCAATTTATGCTGGTTCAATGTACTTTGAAAACGAAAAAAAGCGATCATATCCCTTAAGAATTTGTTGGATTTATAATTACTTATAAATTATAATTTTATTAAGAAAAAAACATTATAATAAAACAATTTTTACGGATTTTATCGCGGTTTATTAAGATTTTTACAAGCCCGACGTTTCGGATACTTTACAGCAACCATGGTCACGGGAGGACTGAGGTGACAGATGTCCTAACGGTACAAAGTTATTCGAACTACCCTATGATACATCATTATTTTGATAAGTCCTCTCTACGCAGAAAGTGCTAACTGTATCTTTAATCTGTGGCATATTATGCTTGGTTTTTGATTTAATTATTTTAATAATGGGATCCCAAGCAGGTGGTAAGAGCCAGCCATCTTCTCTATTGAAATTTGGATGTTTTTTAATTTCAATAGCCTCGCGGATCATCCTTGGTTGGAATCGGTGTTCTTTTGCGAGTATCTGTGGTTTATCAAATCTGATATAATGGCGAGCTTTGTCTAGACTATGTTCACAGATTGCAGACTTAGTGTAGCGACGGTGTTTTAAGTCAGCTATATGTTCTTTAACGCCAGTTTTAATTGATCTTTTGGTTTGGCCTATTTATGAGACGCCACAATCACAATCAAGCTTGTATACTCCTGCATCTTGTAAGGTCTACATCGCGATAAAATCCGTAAAAATTGTTTCATTATAATGAGTGGAATTCGCGCAAACATTAGAAAACAATAAGAAAAAAACAATCAGTTACACTTTCTATTATCGTTAAAATAAAAATATGTAAACCTACAACATATATAATAACCTAATTTGCCTATATTAATACAATAATTAAAAGTAAACACACTTATCTATGTTTCAGTTAAGTTTCACTGTAATCAGTCAATGCATGTAGCAGTCAAAATATATTATTATATGTATGTATTATTTATATACGTTTGACATCAAATCGGTAAATTTTTCCATAATTATAAACATGATATTGCAAGTATTTATGTCAAAATAAAAATAAAATCGTACTAAGTGCTAATCTTCATAACCCTAAACACTATATTAACTTTTAAGTACACATATTAAGTTTCATATAAGTACTCTTAAAATTTACACTTTTTTTCACATAGTTTTTCTCTTTACTCTCACTGTTTGACCGCTCATTTTATTATACAAGTGCAAAAATAAAAAAGCTTATAACTCAATTTATAAGCTTTCAGTTTCAGTTGATATTATTTGATCTAAATTTTGCTATCAAGCTTACTTAATATACGCCTGAAACTTCTTATATGAGACACCTTCGTTTTCTCTGTATAACAATAAAATCAACTTCATATTTTGCATAATTTAATGAGCACAGGTTGGTAAGTTAACAACAAAAAGCATATTAAGTTCTATCAACGAGGCAAAAATTAAAAACCCTAAATAGATGAGCGCACAGGTTATCCCAATTTTCCAATCTAGCTGGAATTTGTTAATGGCCAGCGATGCGTAGAATGCGATGAGTGTTGAGAGCAGGGAAATAGCACTGTATGACAAACCGCTAGAATTGATAGTGACCTGGAAACCATTATAATTAGGAATCTTAAAAAATGTTTGGAAATCTTGAAAATAAAAATAAATGGTGGATTAATTGTGTGACACCCCAATAGTAGTTACGGCACTCGTCTCTCACACGGCATCATCATGATCATCGTCATGAGGACGATAAAATAAAGAGGAAAAATCATCAAATAACTGTTTTTTACCTTTTTATGTACTCTTCAATCAATTAGGCACAGACAGAGGTCAGCGACCTCCCGAACCCCGCATTTGCCCCGCGCTTCATCTAGCGAGGGGATGCGCGGGACGAAGTCGGGTATTTAGAAAGGTCACGAATACACTATTTAACTACCGAATATTCAGCTACGTTCTCGACCGAAGCGCCGAATATTCGGCAAAGGATGGTGCATTAAGCGTGTGACAGGTTACTTGTCTGATGTCTCATTGAGACGTGCGAGAAAAGAGCAATGATTTCCTATCAACAAATGCTGAAAATGTTTTCATTCATCACAACTTACCACTAATAAATAGACTTTAGTTATTAAAATAATAATTTCTGATGGAAATAAATACTTACAGCACTTTTTCAATTTAGTATTAAACAAGTAGCCGAATAAGCGGAATTATAGCCGAATAGTCGTGGTATCTACTGTGTATCCTTTGTTGGAGTTCCTAATATAAGTGAACCTTACATGTCCCACATCTGGGCTCGGATCTACTCCTCGAAGTCAGTCGACGGGGGTGTTGGCGATAATTCACCGATGCGCTAGAATCTAGATCAATTCCACCAAAAAACTTGACACACACTGAAAGTCTTTTAATCTCATCAGGCATGCAGTTTTCCTCATGATTTTTTCCTTTACTACTACATATATATATATATATATATATATATATTTATTGCGACAGAAAGTTTTGAATCTTATTATTTTTAAATACGAGTATAATAATTCATCGTGTGTATGTGGCTGAACTCTTTCTAAACGGTTAGGTGGATTTGTATGAATTTTTTGTGTGTGATCAAGTGAATTTGAGAATGATTTAGATTCACAACTCGTATATAAATTGTTTTGTACAGGATAATGTATCTCGGTCCGCTAATAATGTATATGTTACTTACCCAGTGTTTTCCCGGTGCTGACGGATAGCATAACGCCTTTATTAACCAGGGCAAACCCAGGCAAAGTAGAATGTCAAACGTGTTTGATCCAATTGAGTTACTTATGCCCATTGTCCCATGTCCTGTGAAAAGTAAACGGTTATCGTCTTGATCTCTACATATAAAAACTGTGTAATGATCCTAAGGTGTTATAAAGTGGGAATATAATCCACACTGCACATATTATATAACTTTATAATACTCGTACGTAATGTATTATATCACTTACTAATTCTGTAATTCCAGTATCAATAATACTCCAAACACAACTGAATGGCACTATGCATACGGTAGTAGAGTATTTTTAGCTAAGATTTATTTAATAAAAAATCAACATGATAAGATAAAAATAATATAATTACAATTAAATACTCTTATGGCGCCTGTACACTCTCGCAAGAGAGCACTCGTGTCTCGCCCGGAGCCTCTCGGGTCGCTTATTGCCCAATAATATGTATATTAAATAAATGATAGGCAGATGCGAGCGAGCGCTATCGTCTACACTCTCCCGCTCGCCCTGCTTCGGACCACCTCGAACTGTCTCGGGGAGAGTGTGCAGCCGCTATTATAATAAATAAATAAATACTTGGTAGAAGCATGAGTTTTTATATGAAACATCTATTCGCGCAAGTTGGCCGTAAAATCGACTTGAATACCGTGAGTAGTGATGGTAAACAGCATGATGCTGTCGTACATTTATTTTATTCCATCTTTAGCAATAGAGTTTTATTAGTTATGAATTCTAACATTCACATGGATTTTGTACATATACCGGGAGGGCCATATTTTTTCTTACCTTGATTGGTAACCAGTACACTAGACACAGCTTCTGGTAGACTGGTACCGGCGGCTAAGATTGTTAGTCCAGTTATGCTGTCGGGAACATCTAGTGTGTCGCCTTAACAAAAAATATGAGTAATTTCAATCGTCGAAAATAAAGGGAAAACTTAATTTAAAGTCAAAACTAGTGCCAATATTATCATTAGCTAGAATAGTGGGCAACAGTAGTATGAAGGATTTGTTGATCCACCTATCACTATTCTCTCTATCGATTTCCTAAGACGTAATATCGGATGTGACTGGACTGAACAACACAATGATGAAAGGCAACTCTCGAACAATCACTACTTACATACAAAAACAAGCATGTAAAGTATTAAAATATTTGCAAAGTTAAACAACGATTAAAACTCAAATAAATTTTCAAAAAAATAATTCCACAAAACTACTTTTACAATCCCCATAAACAGTGCGCGTGGAAGAATAATTATTATAATATTACCTAGTTGATTTGTTTGTTATTTTCGAATCAAATAATCAATGAAGGAAAATCAAGGAATCAATAACTTTTTTTGGAATACAGGTTACTACCACACATCAATAAAGTTTCCATATAATAATAATTCGTACTACTTAGGAAGATAAACTTTATGACAGTTTTATTCATTTTTCCTTCATTGATTATTTAATTTCCAAATAACAAACGAACGAGAAAGTTTAATTATTGTATATATTTGTATAATCAGTTATGCAAAAAAATCGTTGTCTGTAAAGTCGGTTTACTGACGATAGGTAAACGTGACAACGTCATAAGAAAATGGAACGCCTCACAGCGAGGTAACGCCGCATGACTCATGTTTTTTTGTGCGTGCAGCTGGCTCCATCGAATTATTTA
This sequence comes from Helleia helle, assembly GCA_963853865.1. Lineage (NCBI taxonomy): Eukaryota > Metazoa > Arthropoda > Insecta > Lepidoptera > Lycaenidae > Helleia > Helleia helle. The sequence continues at coordinate 19,492,740 of OY971420.1, forward strand.
TAAGACGTTGTCACGTCAATATCGGGTTGTTACTTAATTAAAATTAAAAAAACATACTTTCCGCTAATAAGTAAGACCAAACTAATATAATATATGTATTATTAGTGTTGATGTTGTTGAACACTACATTTTTATATTTCTTTCCTATAATAATTTATAAACGTTTATATTTGGTTTGTATATTTATCAGTTCAAACACGCCGGTTGTGATGTGGCCGGTAATTCGGCCTGCGTGCTAACTGCTAGGTGTCATCGTTGGTGTGAACAGGGACGAAATAGGTCAGAGCAATCAACGACGAATCACTCTTCGAGTAATAAGTTGATCTTCGGATCATTCTAGTGGAAGAAGGACAATCTTTCAATAAACCATGAGAGATGAGATAGTTTATCATGTACTATCTGATAATTAAACTTCTAGAGTTGATGATTGCACGGTTGGATCCTTGACAGTTGTAGTTCTAAAGAGTTCGTTTTTATAGCATAAAAGGGCAAACGAGCAGTCGAAGCTTTAGACTTCCGACGCCCATACACATAATATGTGCAACCAGAGATTATGCAGATGTGTTTCCCTCGTTTTCCCTATCCCCCAATGGGCCACCGGAAACTCACAAACCGCACGAAACGCGACAGCATAGCTGTCACTTGATGACGGTGTTATGTGGAAGAGAGGTATTACCCCGGTCGTGCTGGCCCAATTCGGATGCAAAGCAGCATGGCACTACATCTTACAGAATCATGATTGGTGAAGGAAATTGTGATGAATGCGGTCATGTGGAATGGAAGGAAACTTTAGAGAATCGAAGATAAGGGAGAAAGTTATACCAGGGTAGACTGATATTGATCTAGAGTGAAAGCGTTTAGATAGAAAGATGGCTAGCAGATTTAAATTGTATGTGATTGGAGAATTGACCATCTTAGGGTTCCTTAAAGGTGTGCTTTCGTCAAGCTATCGATACGGTCTGACTGATATAATATGATACGAACATAACTGATGTTGATGTAGTTTGGAAGGGACGTGCATACGAGTAGCACTTATTAACAGTTACTATATCAATGTTCTAAGCCTGAAGTTGGATTTAATACAAACACAGAGTAGTAAGCTCTCTTATTGATAAATGATAGTAATGAGATAATACATCAAACTAAATCTAATTAGGTACCTATAATGAACTATTAGTTATATGCATTGAGCATATAACCGGAATAGGGCGGTAATGTTATATATTTTATATGAAACAAATTCCGTCCAATTTTTGGTGCGATGCTACGCCGGTACTCCGCTCTGATTGGCCGACTGATCACCATTGATGGATGATTGGCCGATGGGACATACATACAGGTCATTGGTTGGTTGCATTGCTATCACGTTAGTGACAAATCACTGACTAGTTTCGATTTTTTTTGGCTCACAATATCTGGCTCTATCCAGTTAGCTCAATGTATTTAAGCAACTCCAACAAACTGTATTGATAGAACGATTTCCGTGGGATTTAAGTTCTATTTGCATGTGGGTGCAAGGGATTGGTTTTGGCGTTTTTTTGGAAGAGGGGATGCCTAGCAGGGGACAGATAAGGTTGACTGACGTGACTCTCTTCACGCACTCTCTATGGTTTGCTGGTAGAGATCTTATATAGAGATAAGCACGCTCATGTGTCATGCGTATCTTTTATATATAAGTTGTAATATTTTTTTATGTACATAAAAAATAAAAAAAATATTATGAACCAAAGTTACATACTAGGAAATTAAAATGTGTGTTTCTAAATACATTGAAATTATTTATTGTATCTCTTTGTACGTATTAAAGTACTATTTATTAAATAATTAAATAAAAACATATTTGCTATAAATTACAAAGAACCTAAAACTAAAAACCTTAAAAAATATAATATTAATAACTTCAGTATATTAATAAAAAGGAGTCCCTTTAGGCAAGGTTCCGAAAATACTGGGAGCGTTCCACCTTCGAATTGCTAGACTAATTCTTTTTCCGAGGTAGCTGCCAGCTCTTCGGTCTCCTGTGATGTCAACTAACGTTTTTGTTATTTCCTTAAAGAGCCTTAAAGTGCTAGGACCCTACGGACCAAGGGTATCGACACCGAATGGGACAAAATCATATTCGGAGCCTAGACCCCTGTATTTGCATATTTTAGCTTTTTCAGCCGCTTCACAAGCCGCACCAGCTCTGTTGTTGGTTCCATGTAGATGGGAAGCGGCCAGCGTTAAAACTTACCAACTATAGTTATGATCCACGCTACCAAATATGAGACTCCACCAATCCATGAGATGCACATGATGAATGTAACTGGATAGAGCCGTTGATGGCGTCGGCAGTCAGGTATCGTGGCCCACAGGAGCAGGCTTATCGGCCATGTCAAAATCCATAAGACTTTCCTAGTCGTAGATGTGTTCTTGTCTGGCCATAACCATAATGACGTCACACTGGCATCTGCAATCGAAATCATATATTAGAATCTATTGCATGCAAAGGTGGGAGGGATGCGGTGTACCGCGCTCTCAGCTGCATGGATGGTCATACTTGTTTTTCCCGTGAAGCAGCTTTGCTGTGTTCCAGAGAGAAGGGCAAGACAGGCAGTGTAATTACTGGCACCTAGACTTAGGATAGGTAGCATAAGGAGTTTTCTGGTCTAATTCCAGGTAAAATATTATAATGAAACAATTTTTACGGATTTTATCACGGTTTATTAAGATTTTTACAAGCCCTAAAATCTTAATAAACCGCGATAAAATCCGTAAAAATTGTTTCATTATAATGAGTGAAATTCGCGTAAACATTAGAATCCAGGTAAAATAGTTTATATTCATGGGTGATGTTGACCACTTATCATCAGGTAATGATGTGGCGGATGTCTATGGATGTAGCTTATCACTTACCACTAAGTCAAACAAATGTCTGTTTGCCCCTTCTCTAAAAAACCTACCTGTTGTCGGTAAAGTCGGTTTACAGACGATAATTTTACGTGATAACTCATAATGCATCACACGCCGAACGCTTAGGCCGATCATGCCTCCCTATCGCTTGTTCCACGCTCTCGCTTGCACGCTCGTCTCTGGCGGAACGTGATAATGAGTCATGCTTTTTCGTGCGTGCAGCCGGCGTTCATCGATTTATAAGATGTTATAGATCACGTAAAAAAACAGATTTTTATATTCTCGACGTTTTGGCCACTTTATGACAACTATGATCACGGGAGTTTATTAATGGCTTTCCAGTTACTATAGTACGTATAGGTACATAGAATTCGTGAAAATGATAGAATAAAACATCACTTACCATAATCGATGGCCATTCTTCGTTCTTTTATTTCGGTGCCGTTTTCCATATCATTGATGCGTTCGTTCAGTTTAGTAAAGTTTCCTGTTAGATCTAAACTTTTACTTTTGTCTAAAAAAAAAATAACGAAGCAAATGTAATTAAAAAACGAATATGTTTTATGCGTCATTATTACGCTTTTAATAGTCTCCGATCCGGTCTCATCTGTATATATGTATGCATCGTAAAAGTCTAAACAAATTCAAACTTTTATCAAGTACAGATGAAAAGGAAAAAAAGGTTTATAAAGAAACTACCTAATTATTATAATGAAACACTGATTCTACCGCAGTTTACTAAGATAGTCTTCAAAACATTAGCGTTCTATCATTGCCAATGTTTATTTATTTATTAAAAAAGAATAATGGAGTACTGGGTGTTTTTAGAGGTAGGTACCACAAAATAGATATGAACAGAAGGCAATCTACATCCAATGTGCGCTAGAGCAACGCTTACATCTATGGTCTAGTCACTAGTGTCTACACCGTTCAGGGACATGATTTCGCGGAACATCAGGAACAGTGCGAGGCGCGGTTGAGAAACGCGTCTATGAACTTTTTCGTGCAAAAAGAGATGAAAAAAGAAGTTATTATTATTATTGTCCATTGGACGTTTGTTTAAATTCTATCCACAAATTTACTATAAAAATATTTTAGAATTTATATACAGTATTTAATAAACTACCAATTAACATCAAAATTATATCACTTGTTATCATTTAAAGATTACAAAGAAACTAAAACTAAAAAACCTTAAAAAATATAATATAATAACTTAATTATATTAATAAAAAGGAGTCCCTTTAGGCAAGGTCCCGAAGATACTGGCAGCGTTCCCCCTTTGAATTGCTAGACTAATTCTTTGTCCGAGGTAGCTGCCAGCTCTTCGGTCTCCTGTGATGTCGACTAACCTTTTTGTTATTTCCTTAAAGAGGCTTAAAGCGCTAGGACCCCACGGACCAAGGGTCTCGACACCGAATGGGACAAAATCATATTCGGAGCCTAGACCCCTGTATTTGCATATTTTAGCTTTTTCAGCCGCTTCACAAGCCGCACCAGCTCTGTTGATGGTTCCATGTAGATGGGAAGGGGCCAGTGTGTCTGAACAGGTTGCATCCCACACCAGCACCCGGCCCATCTTCCATGGAATCAAACTCATACCGTCCGGTCTCTTGTCATCGTCTCTTGCAATACCAGTCGGCTCAAGTAGACTTGGCACGTTGAAGTGGCAAGGGACCGGCGTATGATATCGTTGAGTGCAGCATGTCTGCAAGCGGCCTGCACTTTTTTGGCATGACAGTCCGTGATGTCCTAGCTTGTCGACATCACTGCCACAGGGACATTTATGGGGAGCGCAGACTGGAACCCCAAGCCGTAGATAGGTTGCGATTCGGAGCGTGTCAGGCTCAAGAAAAGTTCCTGTATTTGACTAAGGGTACGCGTGAAGCCAGTAGCCGGCCTCATGCGTACCTACGGCCAAAAGCCTAGCACGCGCCGGACCTGTACTACAGCTCAAAAGATTCTCAAAAGTCAATTTGCAATTTATGTCGTCCCAGCTCCTCTGTGAATTTGGAGAAAATGGAAAATTTTGACCTGGGCATGCAATTAAGAAAGCGTTTCTAGCTTCTTCCAAGCCAGCAATCTCAAAGTTTGAAGGGAATGCCCTTAAAATTTTACTTATGAGATTTGCTGAACTATGGACAGAAGATAAAAAGGCTGGTAAAGCGACACTGGAAATTTTGCGAATCCCTAAACCACCATAGCGGATGGGTAGGGATGCTTGGGACCAAGATTGCTCGTTCAGCTGCATATTGAGAATCGTTCTAAGCTAATTTTGATTAAATCGTCTACTTGTGCCAAAAGATCTGGCCGATTCCAAAAGGAGCAGCAACGGAGCACATACGTAAATTTTGGGACGAAAAGACAGAATTTTAAGATGCAAAATGCATAATGTGGACTAATTTCAAGGAGACGGTCAGCAGAATTTTGAAATTTAGTAATTGAATTATTAATATATTCAGAAATAGATTCATCAAAAATTGGAGAACCTAAAAGGTAAAGGGAATTACTGTTAACTATTTTAATATTTGGAGCCAAAATATTAAATTTTTGTTTTACGTCATTTAAATTTAAGTCGCAGTTATTTATAAAAAATTCGCATTTGCTAAAATTAAGCTCCAAACCAATGGCTTCAAATTTATTTTTGATTAAAAAAAGGTCCGAAAACGCGGTATCCATATCACCTCCTAGGGTTCCGTCGTCTAAATACCAAACGTTGAATTTAGAATTTAAATTTTTGATTATCGAATTTATAGCCAAACTAAAAATTGCAGGCCCAAGGGGATCACCCTGTTGACAACCTACTTCCGAGGACAGTTCATTAGAACGGTATAACAATTTTGTTGGGACAGCGTTACTGAGAAGAAGATAATTGTATATTTCTGGTATATGTTTTTTTATTTCCGTCAGCAGGGTATCCCTATTTACCGAATTGAATGCATTTTTGACATCAATTTTGAGCAACACGTCAGGCTGTCCGTACGTTAGGAAAGAGCGTAGGGCATGGAGGGCTGCCTCACACCCTCCTTTTACACCAAAGCCTAACTGTACGGGTTCAAATTCCGAATTTAATTTTGGTAAAATATGTCGAACAGCAATTTTGGACGCCAGTCGTCGAAGTATTGATCCAACAGCAATTGGTCTCACCCCTCCGTCCTTTTTGGTGAGGGCAATGAGGTTGGTGCCGAAAAGAATGGGAACAATTTCTGGATTGACATTACCGGAATACATAAAGTTGATTAATTTAGTGATCGAATTTAGAAGTTGTTCGCCTGCATTACCCACAGAATGCGATGTCAAGTCTTTCAAATGTTGGGGTGAGATTCCATCCAAATCTGCAGCCGAACCTGGTTTAAAAGATATATAAAGATATTATAAGATAAGATATAAGAATCGATCATTTGATCGATTATTATATTTTCGACATATCTTAGAGATATTATTTATAAGATATTTTCCGTGACAAATTTAAAATATGAAAATATCATTTATCTTGACATATTTTAGCTATTGGTTTATAATTTATATTATAATTACTATTCTTACTGTTTCATTCTCAACAATGAATAAAACCTAATGCGATGTAGTAAGTATTAATTAATTAATTAATACTTGTTACATAATATTTAACCTAATAATAATTTGTATATTATTTATTATTTACAAGTATAAATAGAGTGTACCACAATAGTTTTTTGTGCATAAGCGCGATCGCTGAGTGTCGGCACATGTCGGTATAAAAAGTGAAGAACATACATGTGATTGCCTTCTGTTCATATCTATTTTGTTTAGGTACTCTATTAAGCAAGTACATAAACATTAGAATTGTTGCATACGACTTTATCAATTATCTTTATAATAATTACAAACAAGTGATAAAATATATAAAAAATATTTATTTCAATATAATTATCAATATGCGCGTTAGATTTATAATTTTATCACTGGATTAGTGAAATTAAGACATTGCCACATAAATGCGGGTTAAGGTTATATGATTAGAAAATGTTATTACAATATCAATTGTATATATTTTAACTTTTTTTTTATGAGTAGAGGCCGCGCTTAGGTGGACAAAGTATTGGTCGGCCATTAACTAGGTGGGCAGACGGTCCTTTGTGTGTGGTATTCGATATAATTTATAAGAGATCTATATCGATGGCCTGCGGACATTACCTCGTCTGCGCAGGCCTTAATGGTTATGAGATTGTATAAAAAAAACTTCTCAATTTCATCGGTGGAGGAATAGTGCTTAATTAATGTATTATGTACTTATTTAGCTTACAAAATTCACTTGCAAGGTTTGACCCGAACATAGTATACAAACATTGTAAGTTTGTAGTAGTAACTTAGTATAAGCCTGTAAATAACGAGCAATAACGTAAAGACCGTGAAACCGATTTTAAACTGACCTTTGATAAGTAAAGGAGTCACCTCCGTATAGGGCTTAGGTTTGTTGATAATGCAACAGCCACTCCTGGCGAATCTTCCAAGGCGACCGTTGAATACCATGGCTAAAAGTAAATAATATTTTTTATCTGATGAAAACGTATTTTAATATGCACTTTTTTGGCATTAAACCATCCACTGGCGTGTATATAAATAAATAAATATATATACATAAATAAGACTCGCGCGGTTTCCACACGATTTTGAAATCGCGCAGTTATCGCCATGTACGTGTGAACAAGCCCTACATAAATGTCTACATAATATAAATAAGACCCGCGCGGTTCCCACGCAATTTTGAAATAATGCGGTTATCGCCGTGTCTGAACTCTGAAAAAGTCCTGTCACTAAAGGAGCATGCGGCGAGTTTCTGGAGAGCTACCTACATACCATGCTTTTTATCCCGTGAAGAAGCATTATTTAATTTTGGAATAGAGGCAGTAAGACTGTATAATTATTGGCAGAGGTAATCTATAGATGCGTTGCATAGAAAACTTGATGATTTACTTATATTCACAACAATGGGTAGCATTCGTAGATTACCACCAGGTTATTCGTCTGCCGATTTGCCAAGTGTTATTTTTTTAACCGACTTCAAAAAAAGAGGAGGTTATCAATTCGTCTGTATGTTTTTTTTTTGTATGTTGTGACACGATTACTCCGCCGTTTGTGAACGGATTTCGATGGTTATTTTTTTGTTTGAAAGCTGGTGTTTCCAATTTGGTCCCATATTAATTTTATTAAGATCTATAATAATATCTATGGACGCTTTCAAACCACGTCAATCTGGCCCCGTGCTAAGTACTCGAAGAACTTGTGTTACGGGTACCAGACAACGGAAATATATTTAATAATTTTATACTATACATATATTTAAGATTTTTATTATATAATACACATATTTAATACACATCCATGACCCAGGAACACAGAAAATAATTTTGTTCCCTGGCGGGATTCGAACCTGCGACCTCCGGCTTGGGCGCCAACGCACTTACCACGGAGCTACAGAGGTCGTCAATTTCAATTTGTCGTATGTACCCTACCTACGTACCTAACTTGGCTGACACCGACTCCAAAAGTAACAATAATGACGTGGTAAACGCAAAGTTTGTACATTAGTAGAAAATTAAGTTGATTATAAGTTGTAAACAAAAATTCAAGAAACACAGTTATTTTATTACTTTTTAGTTTAGTATTTTTTTAGTCAGTTTTATTGAAGTTAAACTTCTTAAGCGTGAGGGTAATTCATATCACTTAGGTAAAGAGAGTAACTTAGATTTTAATAAAGTTTTACTTCAATCGCGCGTAAATATTACACGCACACACTTTTTTATTTTCCAAGTCGTATCGGAATTCGGACGATTTGCAGGTGCGCTGCCTTTCAAATATGAGTATGAAGGTCACTACGGTGAGTGAATGAGTATGAAGGTCACTACTTTTCTTGAAGGTCACTACGGTTCCGAAATACCGCCAATGGAAAAATACTCATGTTGTGACTTGTGTATTGTGTTAAGTCAACACGTACCTAGGATGTACAATGTGTACATAAGTACAAGTAGTAGCGCTTCATGCCAGTACACCTTATCGTCCAGTAGTGATAAGATAAGGGCGACCACTGCCACTGCATACATCAGGCAATCTCGGGATACTGACCACCAGTCCAGATCTATCACCTGCAAATAATGTCATCATCTCATCATCATCATCATGGCCTTAAATTAACATGGTTACTGTCAGTTGTAATTGCGGCTCTACACTCTCCCTGAGACAGACCGAAGCAGGGCGAGCGCGAGAGTGTAGATGGTAGCGCTCGCCCGTCTCGGCCTGTCATTTATGTATAAATTAGCGGACCGAGAGGCCTCGGGTTAGACATGTACGAGTGCTCTCGACCGAGAGTCCGATTCCTGTGAACAATAAATACCTATGTAATGTCAAAATATTGAGCTTCGCCAAACAAAAATGAAAAAAACATCCTGCCATTCTATCAAGTTCTTATTCTTCTTTCTTTTCTTCTTCTTTTTCTTATATGATTGAAATAAGGTAGAAAAAATTTACAGAAACCAGTTGACAACATAGTTTTGTTCAGATATGTACCATGTTTTGTTCGGGTGACAGCTGTGGGGAATAATAATGAATCGCATTTTTGCAAAAACGCAAGCATTACCAAATTTGCCAATAAATTAGAACATTCAAAAAAGTTCGCTTTGTTAATAATAAAACAGTTTGTAACATAAATATATACCTATATACATAACAAAGTAAGTTTGTAGTTAAATAATCTATACGAAGAGTATTTTGCACGACGCGTTAACAGTAATGGTGCTGCCACACAGTTGTTATAAAATGTTTACAAACGTTCGTAAACATTTTATAACAGCAGTGTGGCTGCCGACAATGTTAGTGATTTACAAATAAAGGGATAGGTAAGTCTATTTAATAGCAGAAATAGTGTGTGAAAACTGTGTACCCCTTTTAAATAATATTTCGCGCGCAGAGTTTAACATTTAGTTAAGAAATCACTAACGTGTACCCACACCCACAGCAAGCTAATTCTTATATTATATAATTGTAAAATATTTCAAATAATCATAATATTATAATTACCCTGCTAGTGAAGTAGATATTATGCCACCAACAAAAGAATGATATATAAGTTATTTTTATGTTATTATAATTATTAATTACCCTGCCAGCGACGAGAGCGCAGCATGCCGGCACAGCCAAAACGTTGAAAACCGCCGAGCCTACAATAGCGCCAACACCCAAGTCTCCTTCAGTCACAAATGTTCCAACGCAGTTAATGAACAGTTCCGGACTGGAGCTCGCTGCGGCCATGAACGTCGCTCCAGCCACATCAGAAGCCATATTTAAACCTGTCAGTGTAAGTCAAATTTATGCAAGCAAGCGTACGTTTGTGTGGTGACCACACTTTAATTAAATAAAAGATTTTTCGAAGTCTTTAGGCTCCGGATACCCATCATAATATAGACCCGAAAATCGAATTACTTATTACTCAATTATATTCCGACAGATCGGTAAAGAAAACATCGTAATGAAACCATATGAGATTAGAAGTCTTAAGGTGTGTAAAGTTTTTCCTCATTGACCCAGCGCATAGGTGAACTATGGGCCCAACTTTCTCCTTGTCTAATTTCGAGGAGAAGACTTGTAACTAGCAATTGGAAAATGTCACTTATGCTTCATGTTTATAAGATTTTCATTGATGCTCTCCAGAAGGAGATTAGTTGCACTGAGTTTGTTTCGCCAGTTCTTCTCAGTGGGCTTGCCTTGAAACCGGTGGTAGATTCAATTGACGTTCAAAAAGATACTGTATTGGTACTGGTATTAAAAATAGTTTTAATAAAAAAATTGATTTAGAATAAATCAAAATTGACACATTAAGATACTGAAGCTTAGATCCTCTGAACCGATTCCCATAACTAATACGATGTGTCCACCACCTATATATTGCCTACCACCATTAGGTAATATATCTTTAATCATATTTGCTGTATAAATTGTAGGTTGTTTGTTACAATTATTTGTATTAGCTATTTGCTGCCTCTATTTGTACTCACGTTCGCATATTATCTTGATAGCTGGCACAAAGTACTGTTCACACACAGTACCGAGAAGTAGAAAGCAATATATTGCCAATATGCAGTGTATGACGATGAATCCCTAAAAATATAATTAGTTTATATAAAAAAGAAAGAAAGAATAGACCATTTTATATATTTTATGTATATCTAAAGATTAGGTTATATTATTATAAGAGTTCCCAAACTTTTCCATAGAATCTATATACCTTTTTTTATATCGCAGGGAAATTCTTTTTACGCATGTAGCCAGGATCTCGGGTAGATCCTGACCCTATGTGGTAATCGCACTTGGGAGTGCCCTATCCGTAAACTAAAACCATTGCGAGCGCCTTCAGCTGCTTTTTGGGGGTCCCGGATCTACCGGGATTACCTCAGCGACAGACTAGCCCCCGCGAAGGCCAGACAACTCCGTAAGGGGGGACTGCTCGGCCGCTACTAAGCAGTCCTCGCGACGTCATGTCATACCATGGGAACCCAGGTTCTCATCCTGAACCCGACACGAGCACAGGGCATGGTCGGCGGCATTCTGTGTCACCCGCTCGTCGCCATCCTTCTGGGACATTACTGCCTCGCAGAAGGAGACCATCGCCGTCCAGGACCCGGCCTAAGTCCTAATCCAAGGTATAACCCATCGCCCTTTCAACTTTCAGCCAAAACGATTCAGCCGTTTTGCCGTCAAATATCGACAAACATCCAAACATCCAAACTTACAAACTTTCGTCTTTATGATATTAGTAAGATATACTCTTTTTAGAGGACTTACTTATTTACATACTTACTTCTCAGGACTCAATAATGATTATGAAAGGGCAAATAATAATGTTATAGACTCATTAAATCAACATATTCAGCGGGTAAGGCTATGAGCGACAAAAAAACATGGATACATAGCAAAAATATGGATAACATTCTTGTGTCGTCAAAAAACGTTTTAACTTTCCGAATGTAATTACAAATCCCTTACATGTTGTCGTTGAAATCTGGTCAATCCATCCGAGGGGAATTCAAGTATGGCAGGTTTTGTGCAGTTTTCTTTCCCTGGTAGACTCAGTAAGCTGCGGGATACAAATTTTGATAGGCCTATTAAAAGAGAAAGAAATTAAGTTGTAAAAATATTACTTGTGAAAGACTGTGTTTACTTTGTGTAAACTTTATTCACAGATTTTAAAGATCTAGAACTTAGCTGATTTGATAAATCTTTCACTTATGAAATAGCACATTATACCAAGTTCTAGTTAATCAAAAAATGTACGCTATGTTATAATGGTGTGTGATGAAAACAAAAATAAAACTAAAAATTGGGACTGCTGATAGAAGTGACATTTTTAAACTTAGAATTATGGCATTATTAAATTTTAAATTATAATTAATTTTTTTCTACAAAAAAATTAAAATTTCATAATGACGTCATAAATGTCACATTGGAAGGGTTCGGTGACGAGGTGACGATGTCGGGTGTTCCATGATTTTTTTTTTTCACCCAAAAATTGCTAAGTTTAAAGAAATTTTCACTTCAAAATATGCGGCATAAAATTAATTACTTATTGACTATCAAGGATACTCGTAATTCAGAATAATCAAGTAAATTAGGATGTTGCTGAATGAACATTTTATAATTATTATCATCAATAGCCTTTTTTTTTCTTTAACGCCGGGAAATGCTCTGAGGCATCCCACCTTGGGAGTGGGTGTCCCCAGGCGGGTTTGTGGGACTCGCTGCGCCCGAAAGGTGGTAAGGTGGACGCAGTTCTACCCACTAAAACCCGGCGAGTGCCACCAATGTCGCGTTTTATGGGGTGCCCGGATCTGTTAAGCTAACAGGGCACCTCGACCCGCAAGTCAGTCCCGCAAGAGACTGACATCACCTCCACAGAGGGGTTGTCCCGCACCACAGATCAACCCCCTCCTAACGTCGGGACAGTACAATGGGGTGAGGTTCCCGTCCTCGCCCCTTGCCCCCTGCTCTTTTGTCCACTCTTCTTATAAGCGGGGCACAAAGAGCTCCCTCGGCTCAATTAGCTTCGCCCAATGTGCTGGGCTCACCCTAGGCTACTGAGCCCCACCGCCACGTCAGGGCCTGAACCATGGTGCGGACAACAGCCGGTTCACATAATGTTAGATATAACACATAACAAAGATTATAGATGAATGATAGTTTAAACGAACTAATGGTACTAGAACTTAATGGTATAGATTTTAAACTGCTTTTATGCTCGTCTAATGACGCTGCTAATGCAGGGATTCCTAGACCTAGGAATATTTTTATTTCCTAGTATCTATAGTAGTATGCCCCGCGCCCATGCTTAAATCTTATGTAGGGACTTAATATATATTATTTACTGCTTTTATTATCATTTACAGATTTCAATTACAATTCATGTGTATTTTTCAAATATACAAAATAGAAATCAATTTTAACATATTCTATATGTATCAATAATACATCCTTTGCGTCTTGCAATCATCATGATGATGATGATGAATATGATAGTAGTATGCCCCGCGCCCATGCTTAAATCTTATGTAGGGACTTAATATATATTATTTACTGCTTTTATTATCATTTACAGATTTCAATTACAATTCATGTGTATTTTTCAAATATACAAATTATAAATCAATTTTAACAAAAATATATTCTATATGTATCAATAATACATCTTTTGCGTCTTGCAATCAACAATTAAACGATAAGCTAAATATTTTCCTATTTGTTTGTCATTGCCTAAATATAAGGAAAAAAATAATAATTTACCAATATCATAATCGTCCTTTTGTTTTTCAATGTTCTCAGCACGCGCGAATAAAAAATAAAACGCGGGAATCCCAAAAAAGAATGCAATTCTTATGACCACAGCTAACTCATATTTACACACACCACTAGTCCTTATTAACATTTCTGCCATTAAAATAAACTATTTAAAACAACTGACTAGAATAAAATAATAAAACAAACGACAGTAAATTATTATGTATGTCCCTTTGTCAAATGAAAAATTCGTAAATCTCCCCGTAGACGCAACTCAGTTTCATTGGCAAATAAATGTTTAGCACATGAAATAACATATACGTGTGACAGGTATCACAAATGAAATGTGACTATTCCTTCCAGGATTAGTTGTTTATTGATCATATCGAATATACTGATTATAAACATTATCAGGGTAAAGCAAATAAAACAATCTTAGGCTGATATGACGCGGTTATATTCCGTCGCTGGTTTGTGTAAATAAAACCTAGCGAGAAGCGTTTGAACAGTTTAACCGACTTTAAGTGCTAACGGTTCTGTTTTTTAATAATTTCTTCAATAATTTGTAACTTAATATATTAATTATTAAACGAAAAGTAATATGATTTTGAAATTTATTTATTAAGATAAGACTAAAAGATGTAAAAGCTATTTGCATCTTTTTAATAATCATAAAATTTATTAAAAATAAATAAATAAAAACGTATATAATTTTGGGTAAAAAAACGGTTTCTTGGTATAAAATTAAATAGGTATATTTTACCATAAATTTAAAAAAAAACATTTAATAAATACCTAAAGATGTTAGATCTAAGTTCTAGAAGATTTTTTTTTCTAGGTTCTAGAAGGTGCATCAATTGATAACAATGTGTGTAAGTTTAGTAACATGTAATCTAGAAAACATTCCATTAAAAACATCGGGTAATCAGTAGATTAGCTGGGCTTGTGCTTAAGGAACTTTCCGTTCTTAGAATATTGTTAGCATAAAGAAGGTGTTACATAGGAAAAAAAACTGCTTGGGGAAGATTTTTTTTACTGAAATGCTTTAAAATCAAGAGTCGGTGGATTAAGCTGGTTTTAAACACGCTTTTTTTCCCTGGAACAGCTTGTACCGTGGAACAGCGTGAACCGTAAACATAAGTAACTGGCTGCAGAAAAGGGGTTGTACCTCTCGCTCACATAATACCGGCGTCAAGTGGCAGCTATGCTGTGGCGTTTCGTGTGGTTTGTGAGTTTCTGGTGGTCTATTGGGGAGGAAAGGGCAAAGGAGGGCAATGCATCTGCATAACTTTTGGCCGTGCGGATAAATATGGGCGTCGGTAGTTACCATAAGGCTCCGACTGCTCAGTTGCTTCAATATTCAAAAATACTGTGACGTTCATTATAATAAAACAATATCTGCGGATTTTATCGCGGCTTATTAAGTTTTTTACAAGCCCAACGTTTCGGATACTTTACAGCCACCATGGTCACGAAACCTCGGGCTTGTAAAAATTTTAATAAACCGCGATAAAATCCGTAAAAATTGTTTTATTATAATGAGTAAAATTCGCGTAAACATTAGAAAACAATGTTGTGACGTTGTTCATTTAGGTACTACCCGGTGGCTAATCAGCCAGTTTGTCTGTCTTAGTTCTATTTTATCAGAGAAAACGTAGAGGTAACTTCCAAGTAAATAGTACAGAGATCTCCGTGTATTTGCGAAGGATCGGCCATCTTGATGTTCATTGAAACCTATATTAATTAGAAATAGACGGAAGAAAGCTGTGAGAAATAGATGGAAAGAATGTGTTGGTAGCACGAGTGTACAGGTGTACTTATATCTGTGTATTTAACTACCTATATTTATTATGTTGTTGATATGTCAGCAATAACTGATTCGTTTTGGGTCACAGATACCACACAATACCAGAGTTAAATGATATCTGGAGCAAACAAAATACCTACGGGTCAAGTGCGATAAAAATACACATTAAATGTGGGTTCTGTATGTTTTAAAAAACGAATAAAAACTTATTAATGAACCACTAGTGAATGGTTTTTATAGTAAAGACCGGGAGTGAAGTGAAGCAGTTTGGTGGTTAGCCAGCTGGTTCACCTATTGATTTTTATATGAGGGGGGTTGCCCCCCGCCAAACATGGAGTCTTCGACCACACGGCCTTCTGGCGTCGGATTTGACTTTATATTGTTTTACTAGCTGTGCCCACGACTTCGTTCGCGTGAATCACGTAATGAGTTTTTTAGTGTGAAACACCGCACTGTACAAATATTACGATGTTGATTGAACTCTCTGACTTAAAAGTTTAATAACTTTTGATGAAATTTATCAATTTTTCAATTAACTTAATAGTACTTAGTTTAGCTTTATATAGAATATCCGCAGATTTGCTCGCGATTAGTTTATGACTGGTCTAATAAATATGTATAGCCGGGACAGTCAACAAAGAGAGTAAGTAGGTAGCAGGATTACCGATATCGACGCTGACGCTAATTGCAACGAATGCTCACAAAAATATCAAATAATAATACACTACCAATACTTTATTCTTTAAAATAACATTAAAATATATGCCTATTATAATTATAAACCTAATAAGTAACTACTCTAAACTGTACTTAATAAAAAATAAAATAAATAAAATTGGTCGCGCTGAAAAATGCACGGCTTAAAATTGCAAGTAGCAGGCATACGATTTATAAATTCTCAATAAGAACGGACATACGACCAACTGCATCAACAGTCAATAAATTTATAAATATGAAATATTAACAGTCACCACTCACCTCTCACATCAGTAATCACGACCCTCAGCAATGAGGAGCTCGACGCGAGGAGGAAGAGAATTGAAGAGATATAGATAAGTATAGAATATAATGTACCTAGAATATAGATAATATACCTAGATTAAGTTTTACACAAATACTAGTTCTATTTTGTTCAATATGAAAGATTTTTTTGTTGTTTTGGAGAGAACGGCAAGACAGGCAGTGTTATTACTGACACCGAGAGTTAACATCTCTGGATAGGCAACACAATATGTGCCTTCAGCCGCTTGAACGGGAGTCCTGGATCTGACTAATACACAGGCACCTCGTAGTGGTTGGTGTGGTATACCGGGGCTGGGGGTAGTGAGGAGCGCTGAGAGTCCCACATATCCCCGGGGACAACCCATCCCCGGGTGAATGCGTAAAGAATTTCTACTGTAACAAAAAAAAAAACTACCATCAGGTTGTCTTGGCAGACGTGATAGGCAAACGCCAAAAAACTATTTAATCTTTTAAATAATACGTGCAAGGTTTAAACATATGTAGACCTATATCTTGGGCATGAAAGGGCTAAGAGAGAAATGGGAGATAGAAGTGGGAAATGGAAATTGCATCGACTCCAAACGAATACTAATTATTTTATTGCTTTCTAATGCTTAAATATGATATTTGTATATGAATGGATTTATCTCGGTTTATTAGGATTTTTACATGCCCGACGTTTGTAAACTTCACAACCATGCTTTTGCACTTTTGCAACCATGGGTGCGGAAGTCCTCCCGTAAAGTCCCTCCGTAAACATTAAATAAACCGTGATAAAATCCGTAAAAGTTGTTTAATTACAACACATTCATTGAATAAACGCGTGAAGATTTGTGAGGTTACAAAATGAAACCTGATAATGTTGCTAAGTTACTGATTTAAAAGACGAATAATTTGAATATAATTCAATGAAATAAGTAAAACCACTATTAGTATACGGACCCCTGTTGGTCGTGGTCACACACGCACTTGGCCTTTTCCAGACACTTTGTATCCTTAACAACGTAAATAAACAAAATATGTATAGTAAAAAAATACGCAGTTGAATTTTTTATACATAAAAAAAATACTCAATCTTCATCCTCCACACCGCTAAATGCTCTGATATCGTTTTGTCTGTTTATGTAGATGTATTACACTAGCTGATGATGGTTATACTTTTTACTTTTTTATTGAATTGAATAAAAGTAACAACTCTCAATTTAATAACACGAGCGGACCCAGAGTTGTATTGAAGTTGATTGACGTTTGTTGAAAGTGGGTCAGACAAACAATATGCAGTGCCTTTTGCGACGAATCCACACACTGCGTACATATTATGTAGTAAGTTTGATATAGACGCTACCGTCGTAATCGTATACGTCAGTTAAATTGAGAGAGTGGCAGACGAGTCACCCGATGGTAAGTGGTCAGTTCCAACAAGATCACCAGGACCTAGCCTAGGCAACTTGTTCATGCGTTGCTTATAACAGCAACAACACTGCTTCTGCTTGTTTTACGCAGCAAAGCTGTTTGACGGAGGAAATAAGCAGGATGGTGGTATTTGAGCAGACTCTCCCAGACAGAGAGGTGGCTCTACAACTCGCTCCCAACGCAGGAGACCGGGGGCGGCTGCGGTGGCGTCGAGGTTGTGTGCAAACGTGCGTCCGACTGCGCGTTGCCGTGGGCGATCTGCATCTGCGGATGGCCGCTCACACTAGGCACCTTAGATGTTCCTTAGAGCCTAAGGCGGAGAATGGTAACGTGACATGTCACACCACCCAGAGGAGAGCCCGCAAGGGCATGCACAGACGGGGTTATGTATTTCATACCCATGACCCCGTCAACGCGGTAAAGAGGAACGTCTTGGGGTTTTATTTTCTGAGTATTACTAGTTGTAGAGTCCCACATAACCATCAGCCCCCCCCCCCCCTCAGGGCCTGGGGTATCATGGCAACGTAAAAAAAGGCCTAGCACTACCATGAGACCTGTGCGTGGCCGATCGGGGGATCCACTGCGCGCGTGAGAAGGTCTGAGCTATAAGGCGCTTTCAGTGTTCGGGGTGCCTTACATGCGGAGTCTTTACATTTCCCACGTCGGACCAGCACGACGAGGAGAACACCACTGGATTTTAGTTAGGATGATTGGCCCCCATAACCACCAGGCTCCCCCGGGCCCGGTGGTATTCATTAGGATTCCCCAGCGACAAATATTACGGCGATTTTATTTTACTTAGGATCAACATCGTAAGTAGAATAAAATCATTAGTAGATATAAGCATAATCATAAATAAATGATACGTTTTGTACTCATGTTATTGTTATTATTATGCTTAAAATTCATATACATTCCATAAAGAAGGGCCCCACAAAGGTCAACCACTGGGATCGTACATTGACCCCTCCTTTAAGACTCCACGACCATACAAAAATTAAAATCTCTTTGCTTCGAGCCTGAATTGTACTCGCTTGTTTAGTAGAATAAGAAAATTATGATCCAAGTAAGATCGCATTAAATAGTTTTTTTAAAGTTACTTGATAGGCAAACTGGCAGACGTGCCACCGTATGGTAAGTGGTCGACGTCACCCATGAACATAAACTACTAACTAGCGCTACCAACCACAGCCGGATGTGACGCCGTTTACCTATATAAACGCATCGATTAAAGTAATTTAAATTATAGACTTCCGGTGGCGCCTAAAGAATGTGAAGATTCATTAATGAAGATAATATTGATTGATAATAATTAAAGTTAACATTAATAAATTTGAATATGCGTTATTAATATTTCTGATAAAAACATTTTACAAAAAAATTAAAACCGACTTCAAAAATACTAAACTAAAAAGTAATAAAATAACTGTGTTTCTTTAATTTTTGTGCTAACAACTTATAATCAACTTAATCTTCTACTAATGTACAAACTTTGCGTTTACCACGTTATTATAGTTACTTTGGAGTCGGTGTCAGCCAAGGTAGGTAGGTAGGTAGGGTACAGCAACAAATACGACACCGACTCCAAAAGTATGATAATATATAAATAAGATGTTCTCAGATTCTCAGATCTACCCGTAATGCACGCTAAGATTCACGAAAATCGGTCGAGCCGTTTCGGCGGAGTTCAATTACGTACATCGTGACATGAGAATGTTATATATTAGATACTGATATATTATAAAGCTGATGAGTTCGTCTGTTTGCTTGAACGCGTTAATTTCAGGAACTACTGGTCTGATAAGAAAAAATCTTTCAGTGTTAGATAGCGCATTTATCGAGGAAGGCTATACTATCACATATATTATCACACCAAGACTAATAGGAGCGGAGCACTAGTGAAGATTTATTTTTAAATTGGGGGGGTTTTTTCCCTTTGGAGCATTCGCTGCGTGCGCTGCTTAGGTTAAAGTTTTGCTCAAATGATGTATAACAGAAATCCTTTTAAGAGTTCAAAAAAAGTTCGCGACAGCATATGGCTATCTTTTTTGGGTTACCTCACTATAACATTTTTTATTCTAAGCTCTAAAGTAAAGCCTTATTTGCTAAGGTGTTTTAGAGGCATGATATGATCACAAGTATTTCCTTGTATATACGTATTTTTTAAAACGTATTTAATTAATAAAAATTAAATAATTTATAACATAAATACATTAGAAGATACCGCAGTTTTTAATTTCTATACATTATCACATTGTTGGATAGTAAGTTTACGAGGAAGGATTTTAGGCTATAACACGTTTAGCATCCTACTAAGACTAGCGGAGCATCAACGAAAAATTGGCAAAAACTGGAAAAAATATTCCTTCCGGGAGCTTTCATTACGCGCGTTGCGTAAACGGTTAAAATTACAAAAAGTCACGTAATAATTATATATGACGAATTTGTACCCCTTTAAAAGTTCTAAAAAAAGTCTGCATATTAATTTAACTCTTTTTTTTTCTCGTTTCTCTTTCGAGGTTAACTCGCTAATGATTACCAGTATTTACCAGTCCAGATATGACCGTATGTAATTTAAGTTAAGGCGGCCGAAGCTGCGGGCTACAGCTAGTGTTATAATATTTAGAAATGTAGTTACTAAGTTTGTTTCGTCGGTTCTTTGCGGTGGGCTTTTGGAACCAGAGAAGCTTTCTGAACAGGAGACTTAATGTGACATTTAAGGAGATACTTTTTGTGTACTCTGTAGAACAAAAATATAGGACTTTATCGGTTTTGATTAATCAGACTACTTGTTGACATTGTAAAGCTCTTTATGTTTTACAAAAAACGATCTTTATGGTGGACGGTATTAGGTAATATCTGATAATAAGCTTTCAAAAGAGAAACGCTTGTAATTCTAGAAATAAAAATGCAAAAACGTGATCAATTAAAAAAAATACTATTGTAAGTTTGGAAAAACCGACACGAAAAATACAGTGGGTGTATTCGCGGCATTGTCTAATTACTTGGGAGTCAAGTGGATACGTTACTCCAAGTGATACAATTCTTTAATTAACTGTAATTGTCGTCGCGTGCCACAAGATACGAATTCTTAACCCGACAGATTACAAAATCAAAGACATGCATCCAGTTTTGAATTCATTTTTTTTTCCAATTTTTTTGTCCTTTTCAGTTTTGCTGAATGATAGTGGTTAATTTTGGGGATTATATTGGATGGTTACTTTATTAAATGATTTCATTTTATAATCTTTAAATGCTATAAACCTTAAGGAAGGTACTTCCACGTCCAATTAGACAGTACGCCGGGTTTCGTGCAGTGGACTTACGTGACAGCTATGCTGTCGAGTTTCGTGCGGTTTGTGAGTTTCCGGTGGCCCATTGGGGGTGATAGGGAAAGGAGGGCAGCGCATCTGTGTGGCCTTGGTTGTGCGGGTGTGTATGGGCGTCGGCGCCATCAGGCTCCGACTGCTCGTTTGTCCCCTGATGACATAAAAAAGTGGCCAGAAATTGTAAACCTGTATTGTTCGGCAGGAGTCCTTGGTTATAATTGCTGGAGACTGCTGGAATAGCGGATGGAGAGAGATTGATAATGATTATAAGCCCGATTCAACAAGATTGAAAAAGAATTTTATTGAGTATTAAAATTTTGTGGATATGTGGAAGAAATGTATAAAATTGTAATCATCACTTGTTTAGTTTTGAATATAACTATGTAAGTAACTATACTATATAATATATACTAATACTATAAACTTTTAATAAAAAAACAAGACTTACGACAGTACAGTAGTAAAGATTTTATGAAATATCAGGCCGTTTACACGAAATAAACATGTTATTTTTTTAATTCAGCCGTTGATATAGTCTTGGCAAAGATCTTCTTCGATCCTTCCGTGATCCGCGATCATGTGTAATTTTTAGCGATAGCGATATTATGAGATACAACCGCTGCAGAAATTTAGGTTCCGCAGAATAATGTTGTAAGTATAAGATGCAACTTTATTCCGCAGTAAAGTGTTGTATGAACCATATTTCGGAAAATACATATATTTTCCTAATTATCTTTCTAAATAGTCAAAATACTATAAATTATACGCATATTTGTATATTTTTCAAGCTAATTTAAATATTTAAAACGCTCTCGTTTAAAATTGTAGTTTTGGAGATACAACAACTTACGTGGGAGGTATCGAAATATTTGATTTGCTTACATACAGCATCAACGTAATTTTATAATATGAAATAAAAAATATGAAGATTGTATTGATATAAATATATTGTAATGTACAACTCGGTGAAGGCGATGAAAATCCAATAAAACTATCGGACAACACTAGAAGATAATAAAAGAAAATAATAAAACAAAACTAAACACATAGCTGACTAAATTTTAGCAATTCTACCAAACACGTTGTCGTTTCGACATTGATCAGTGCACGATATTATTAAATCATACGCAATTAATTCCTGAGGTTAAATATGTTCTATGTGACCCCTATTTGGTGGACTCTTGGGCATGGAAATTACTGAGGTACCAATTAATATGATCAGTGGTTTTTATTTTCAAGTAATAGGGACTTATTTGCTCATATTTTTGAATTTGTACTTGTTAGCGGGTTATACTTACAATTCTATTTGTAGTACATACATAAAACTTTGTTTATTGAAATATATCGTTAAGAATTTAATTATAAAACTTTTCACTTCATTTTGTAAAACATTAAGATCATTGTGATACCACACCTGTCGTTTAGTAAAATAATTTAAAACGAAAACAGGTTGCGAGAAGTAATTCGCGTTGATATCATTCTATCACTGCGCCCGAGTGCCGCCCGACGTCTGTGTATTGTATGAGAGTATATAATTGACTTCGTATTCTTCTTTTGACAAGCTCTCTGCCCGTCCATTATGTGTCGCGGAACGCTGGCCGCGGCATTTGGATGCCAGTGACAAGGCTCTCGGTCGTCTCCGTGTGCTCCCAAGCCCGACGATGAATGCCTCTGAGCGAGGTACGTTATCATTTTCTTGAGGTTATCCCATTCGGGACTGTGAAGTGACAGGGTCCCACAAGGTTACAACGAAGCAGGTCGGACGTGCGTCAGAATTGCCTCTGTGAATGGCTAGTCTTACGCTATTACGGTTACTAGTAGGCAGGGAGAATTACCGGGCCGTGTGCCGGTTCAAAGTGTAGTAAGTGTACCCGTGAGGCTAGCGGCCCGTAAGTATGGAAGAGTGAAGACATGGCGATCGATGTTTCAGGTATGTGCTGCTGCGAATTTGTTATTTCTACGACAACCGGCTTAAAAATTGTCCAAACAAGCCAGGCGCTTAGATCCTTTAAAATCACAAAGTCGGGCGTGGTTACCACTACAATAGAGTAATCTTTTTGTCAACGAATTAGTATATTATGGCGCAACGGCCTACCGCTGGCATTATAGCCGCACCTTCGAATCTATTTGCCCCGAGATGTTTAGAATAATTACAAGTGTGTTAGGTATAGCTAGGCCAACCCCTCAGTACTTGAACAATTATCTCGTTGAATATCAATCGTTTGGTAATTGCCTGTTGGATTGTATTTTTAGCTCCCATTATTTATTTATTTAATTGGGAGTTCTGTCCGTATCCCTTAGCTAGTTTTTTATTTCTTTCTAAGTGTTGTCATTGTCTTATGAATAATATATTATGTTATTTTTTAGATAATGTTTTTTAATTGTGATATCAAAAAGATTAGTCTAAAACCATTTCTATTTCTCATCATGACTAACTTATTTCTGTTAAGTATTTTATTTCATTTGAATTTATTAAGATGTTTTATTTTAATAAGTATCTAGTTTTTTTTTCTTTTCTCGGAGGGATCTATGCTAATGGCCCGAAGGCCCTAATGCTTCATCGGATTAGTGTGTGCCCATTCGGCTCACTTTTGATTTATAAAGTGGGGGGTTGCCCCCCGCCTACCGTGCAGTCTGCGACCACACGGCCTCCTGGCGTCGGTTGTGACTATCTAGTAGAATTACTACTAGTGATATTGTTTATTGCATGTATGTGTATTCCGGTTTACACCTGCACATGGGCCTCTTTCAACGAACGCTAAAATGATTTACACTCATTCTGTTAGACCGACCTCACGACTCACTTAATCGAGGCCTAACTCATAGTGACAAACATAGCCATAAGTCCAATAAATTTTACCAAAAGATACCTTTTTGGTAAACAGACCAGTAATCACACAGGATCGTTTTCACAAAAATGTATTGTGTGCTAATGCACTAAAGCAGCAAATAATATAAATTCGAATCCCGCCAGGGAACAAAAATATTTTCTGTGTTCCTGGGTCATGGATGTATATTAAATGTGTGTATTATATAATAAAAATCTTAAATATATGTATAGTATAAAAGTATTAAATATATTTCCGTTGTCTGGTACCCGTAACGAAAGTTCTTCAAGAACTTACCACGGGACCAGATTGACGTGGTGTGAAAGCGTCCATAGATATTATTATTGCATTATTATTATACTCAAAATGCATATTCAACATCATAAATTGTTAATTTTTACATGCGACTTCATCTTACAAAGTACCTACTAACTTTTTGGTTTTATTTCAAATGCGGCTGTGCTAGATTACCTTTGTATATTGTTTAGATTATACTCTCCTAATAGATATTCATGCTCACTGCTAAGCTTATGCCTCTTTTGATTTGAAAATTGTAGAACTTTTTATCACAGTTACATTTTAAGTGTTCTTACTTTGATTTCATTATTAATTCCAAAGATTTAGTTTGCAAACCTTCTTTCATGTAGTTTATTAAATATATATTTTAAGATATGTAAAAAAAAAAAAAACATTCAAATCTTAGTATACAATTCTGGTCTTTGAAGCTACCATTTGAGTATTTAAATACCTGTGTTTGGCAACTTCAACTTTACCTTACCCTAAAGACAATTGGAATAACTAGATATTGTAGTAATAGGTAACAAAAGATATACGTGATACGTACCTATATCTTTTAATAATTAGTTTTTTTTTAATTTAGGCCAAATATTAACAAACAAAAATGCTTAAGATCTTACAGCTAAGATTCATAGTACTGACTACAACTACATCTAAACTTATATAAAAAAGCTAGAATTATTAAAAATGAGATATTTACCATGTTTTTCACTTTTATTTCGCGGAGCTCGATATATCAGTCTCGTGAACAAGACATTCGTAGAGAATGTCGATATATAGAGCTCCGCGAAACAAAACTGAAAAACAAGGTAAATATCCCGTTTTTAATAATTTTAGTAATGAAAATAACCATGTTAACTTAAATTCATATATAAAAAAGCTAGAGTTAGTTTGTTAAACGCGTCTCTCCCCTAAACTACTCGTAGAAGTCGGAAAAAGATCTTACTTTTGATAACCCTGTTATCAATGAAGTTAAAAAAGTTGAAGATATGTTAAATTATAGGTTGTTTGTATTGAATTAAAGTTTTTAATGTGAAACATAGTTGGCGCGCCTTGGCGGTAAAATCAATTGACATGATAGCAAACGGTATGATGCTGTCACAAATTTTGTAACAGGCTTTTCTTTATTATGAATTCTTACCCCCAAATACTCAAACGAATCTCAAATTTTAGACGTACTTAAACTCGTGTTGTCCCTCTTTTTTCTTTGAATCTGACACGTCGTAGCATGAGTTTAAGTACGTCTTAAATCTGAGATTCGTTTGAGTATTTGGGGATAATATTAGTAAATTTTCATTTCTGACAGATCCGTAAAGGGCGTCTTCACGGAAACCGCGGGGAACCACTAGATGTAATTATTATGGTCACCTCGTCGGTGGCCGTTCCTAAACTTAGTACAAGGGGAGGCACATCGCCTCATCCGGCCCGCAATTGACAATTGGTCGACAGTCAGGGCTGGCAAAAATGTCGTTACGGCTTTTTGGTTCTATTGATAAAGTACTTAAACGACTTTGAAATTTGATTGAGGTAGGTTTTTGGACGAATTCAAATATTTTAATTGGAAAAAATGTAATTGTTAATTTTTTTATGAAATAAATATCGCATCTCATAGATCCGGAAAATAGCGCCTGGTTATTAACTAACCTAACGTTGGAAAAAAGATACAACATTATGATCACATTATCGGGTCATTATTATGATGTGCGTACGCGCGTTTAAGGTGAAATAATAATAATAAAATTGATTTTAAGTTCACACGGTTATTTTCAAGAAACAACCCATGTGACAATGTTGGAATATCGATCTCCGCTAAATAAAAGTTAAAAAGAATGTAAATCCCGTTTTTAATAATTTATGTAATAATAAAATTACTAAGGTAATGTATTAATCCTAATAAATTATATCCGAATGCTATTGTTGTAACTAAAAATCTACTTATATTGTACAAAATTAGTATTTTCATAAGTTCAATATTTAATACTTTTGTATGAAAAAGAAAATAGTTCCAAAATATTTTTTATACTAAAATAACATATTTAGAATTATATTCTTAGAAAAAAATTTAAAATGTCGACTTTAATTATCATAAACCAATTAAAACACGTATAAATTTCTACTCAATTTTTTTTAGTAGGCAAGTCCTGTTTTTTTCTAGAATCAAGTCCAAGATCTAGCTCACAGCTTCCAAATTGCTCCGCTCAAATTTGGCAAAGAGCGGTATAATGACGGATCTGCAATGTTTAGATTAAGACGCAATAAAACCGCTCACAGATTAACACAGTCAATGTTAAAATTAAATGCCAAGAAGCTTACCGGTTTCTACCTGTAACCTTGAAAAAAAAAAAACAGATGTTAAGTTGAATCATAACTCTGATATTGTTAAAAAAGGAAAAAGATGATGACGATGTTATGGAATGAAAGATATTAAGATATTTTTTAGTTAATATAAAAACCTGCGTTGTATGCGAATAGCAAGGGATTGGCCGTCTAGGCGTTCATTGAGGGAGGCCTATGTTCAACAGTGGACGGATAGAGGCTGATGATGATGATGGTAATAATTATGAAAAGCCTCAAAAAGCTAAATTACGCGCTTAAAATAAGTTACATTTAATATTTTCATATTCTTTAACTCTTACTTATATTTAATACACAAATCGTGTATCACCATACAAATACTTCCAAAGTTCCATTTGTAACATTTAGTTCCAATTAACTTCAAGATATTATATGCATCACTCTTGTTTCCTTGCAAGAGGATATACGAAGAAGATTAAAAATGAAGATTGTATAAGAATATGTTTCCCCTATTATACTATTTAAAACACCATCCGCCAATATACTTAAGACAACATTTATATTTAATATAACTACATAGTTATTTGATTCAAGGTGTTTTACTATTTATCCAATAATTGACGCAAGTTACCAAAGTAATAGCCTTTCTCAGTAATTGAGCTATTAGTGGATTAAAACAAAAAACTGTTCTCCTTTAGCAGGCTGTATACTAAAATAGTTTATTATTTGTGACAACCATAGCGACACCTAAGACTCCGCGGCCGACATCATTCGCCATCCCGACAACATCCGTAAAATTAGATAAGGTAAAATTGTATAGGATTTGATAGCCTCTAAACTCACGAACTACTGATCTAAATACGCAAAATCTTATATTTATCTACTTCAATTTAGCCGATGGAAGTTTGTTTTTCAGTGTTTCAGTATTCTGAGCATAGTGTATAGAATTACCGTGTCATATGGGAGAAATACTAAAACGTGTCAATGTTAAGTTGTAATTAATAGCAGTTTAAAAGCGCCTAAAGAGTTTGGTATGAAGTATCAGCTTTAAACAAGTTGAATCGGTATATAAATATTCTAAATGTGTGTGTGTGTGTGTGTGTGTGTGTTAGCTTCAAACCGGCCAAGTTATATTAAAGTACTGTTGGCAAAGGAAATATAATATTTTATGTATTATTGAAATGTAAATTGTTATTTGTATCCTGTAAATAATTCAAAACGAGTTTTTATCTTATTACCGTACTTTGAACTTAATCCTAAACGGAATAAGTTCCGAAGCGTATTTATATTGCTTTGAAAAAACCATTACCTTGTATTATAGGAATTAGTTTTTTATTTGAACAATTTTAACTCTTTTTAGCGAAGTTGTGATTTATAGCTCTATAAAACGGGGAAAAAATGTTAATCGTGGAGTCGGAATAAAATTTAATAAAATTTTTAAACTTAGTTACAATAATCAATATCATATGAAACTAGTTGTTGCGAATGACATCGACCGTGTTAAATTTAATTTCAGCCGTATTCGGACAATCTATTATAATTTATATAGATACGTGTAATAAGCAGTATTTTACGAGTAAAAGAACTTTTTAATATGAATAGTTTCGAAGATATCCTCTTACATTACTTCTTCATACTACTATTTTTTAATACTTCATTAGTTCTCTTAGTTTCGTTACTAAAGTATTCACTTCTATCGCATGCGAATTTCATTATGATTCATTTATATTAAGCTTAGTAGGTAAACTATCCATCGTCATTACTATCCACTTAACTTAGAGCTTTTCGAAACTTTATCAATTGCCGACATAAAACGCCTAAATACTGTTTGTAACCGACTTCTGAAAAAGGGGGAGGTTCTCAATTCGCATGTTTATATGTTTTTCAGTTTGTTTGGGCACGGGCCTTTATTTACCAACCAATTTGAAAATATCTTTTTTTTTGAAAGGGTTTGGTTTTTTATTTTTTGTTATGGTTTTTTTTAGAAAAACTTTCCAAATGGTACAATCGAAATCGAGGGGAATTTTCCTATTTGTTACTGTACGGTCTATCTAACTTGGCTGACACTGACTCTAAAAGTAACAATAATGACGTGGTAACGCGAAATTTTTTTTTCTTTGAATTTTTTGTTTTTTGAAGTCGGTTTTAATTTTTGTTTGATTTTTTTATTGTTTACAGAGCGTTCACGTGTAAAGTACATTTGTGGTTACTCTAATGAAGAAGCTTTTTATAAATGATCATTTATCATTCACTTTAGACAACATCGTCGTTGCTATCCGTCGGTCTCTTTTCATCTGTAATTGTCTCTACATTCATTTGCATAAAGAAAACTGATACAATAACTTTACCTTTTTAACCGCCTTCAAAAGAGAGGAGGTTATTAATTCGTCGGAACCTTTTAATACTATAATAAGCAAAATTAATAAATTTTGAAAAAACTCCTGATGGATAAAAGGCTATTGAAAAATATAATGAAAAAATGAAAACCCCCCGACAGCATGTCTATAATAGGTACTAACAAATATTTTATAAGAACAATAATCGTAAGTACAATTATTGTACTTATAATATTATATTCGTTTCTTTAATTATCTTTTAACCGTCGTGGGTTTTGTCAAATATTTTAATTTTTATTTTTATTTCAATATTTTTAAAGAGCATAGGTGTACCTACCTACTGTACTTTAAAATTAATTAATATCCAATATGTAGAAGCTTAAATTGGATATGTTAATTACTGCAGCGCCTCCTAGTGACAAACCCGACGCCAGCGGGCCGTGTGGTCGCAGACTTACCCCCCACTTTTACAAACCAAAAGTGAACCAAATGGGCTCACACTAATCCGATGTAGCATTAGGGCCTTCGGGCCGTTAGCATAGATCCATCCGAAAAAAAAGCCTTCTAGTGATTTACCTGTTTAAGAACCTTTACTAATCAACCACAAACACTACACTGAATGCCGTATCAAAATCGAACTAGGTTTAATATCTACCAGCGCCACCTAGTGAGTTAATACCGAACACCTGTTTAAGAATCCTCACTAATCAACCACAAACCCATTATTGAAAACAGCATCCAAATCCATTTACCAGCGCCCATATTTTTTCGTATTATTTCATATAGTTAGTACGAGAAAAGAGGTAGATAAAATTTTGTCGTGCGCGCATGCTACTGGTGAGTTTTTATCGTAGAACATAATACAGGAACATGTCCTAATCAAATCAGAATCCATCACTGAATGAAAGCCGCATCAAAACAAATGTTTACTGCAGCGCCCCCTTGTAAGTCGTTAACGTAACACATATCTAATAACGTGCACAAATCTAATCAAAACCCATTTCTGAAAACCGCATCAAAATCGGACTAGTAGTTTTGGAGATAAATTTAAATTGGTTTGCACTTACAAACTTCCTCTCACCCCGACAATATGTACAATCTGACGCCGGAAGCCGTGAGGTCAATGACATGTTGGCTGGCGGAAGTAACCCTTTTGCAATTTCTAGGTGTAGCCATCTGCTCACTTACTAAACCGATTAATCTCTAAAGGCTTTTTGGCCAGCAGCATAGGTCCATTCGAAAAAAAGACCCCAAACGCATATACACCTTCCCCGTACTGTCATAAGATTTAAAAGTGGAGCCCGCGTTTAGGTAGAAGAAGTGTTGGTCGACCATTAACCAGGTGGGAAGACGATCTCCGTGCGGTGGCCGGTCCGTGTTGGATGCGAGTGGCAAGGGATCCGCCGTCTTGGCGTTCATTGAGGGAGACCTATGTTCAGCAGTGGACGGATAAAGGCTGACGATGATGATGATGAAGTATGAGTTAGTCGAATTAACTTTTTCATATAAAACATTGCGTGCTAACCAGATTATTATTTTGCTACAATAATTAATAACAAATCAAGACTACCTATTACAAATTGCTCGTATCATTGATATGTTTTTTTAATTTGTTTACAAGGATTTTAAAGGTTGAATGAATTTAAATTTTGGTAGGTACGAATTACTAGTTTTGATATTTATATAATTATACTAGCTGCTGTTGCCCACAGCTTATTAAAGCCTTGTACTGATTGAAGATGGTTATTTTCATAGCCTAAGTTACGTGAAAGTCCCTTCAAAATCGGCCCCGCCGTTTCAGAGATTAGCCGGAACAAACAGACAGACAGACAGACAAAATGTAAAAAATTGTATTTTTACATTTTTTGTAACTGTTGTAGGCTGTCCCTCATATGCCCTTCTCACCGCCCTGTCAGCTGGTATTCTCTCCAGATGTCCAAGTCACCGGAGTCTAACGGATTTAAATTCTCCTTTAAAGTTGTGCTCGGACACCAATAGATATATTATATAACATTATGCGGGCGGAGGTTATGTGGGACTCTCTGCGCCCGAGAAGGTGGTGAGGTGGACGCAGACTCTACCCACTAAACCCCAGCGGTGTTCTCCTCTTCGTATGGCTGACCCGGCGCGAGAGCTGTTGACGTCCGCACCGGGCCACAGCGGTGTGCCATCCGGCCCTCCAGGTCCCTCACGGCGGTGCCACCGCCTGTCGCCGCCGTGCTCTCCTGCGCGAAGAGGCGCCAGTGCGCTCTCTCTCCCGCTCCGTCTCCTCCTTCTGCGACATCACTACCTCGCAGAAGGAGAGGATCGCCTGCCATGCGCTCTCACTTTCAGTCATCGCTCGGATGACCGCAGGGAGCGACAGGTCCGCGCCCACTTCAGCGATAAGTAGTGCCCTTTCCCTGCCTATCTGTGCACTCCGCCATGGATGTGGTCTGCAGTGTCTTCACTGCTGCCAAAGTGGTGACACCCTGGCGAGTCTTCCGTCTTTTTAACACTTGCTAACTTACTATCTAAGTCCAAAAATTGTTTTAATTATTATTGATGTCGGTGGTATGATATAGGTAGATGTTATTAATAATAATATCTCTCGCTGGACGAATAAAGGCTGATCATGATGATGAATATGCATGAAATATTCGTAAGAAACAAACTTATCGAAGAGGACTTAATTCGGATTTCCTGTCAATTTTCTCTACATTGGCTCGATGACATCTCAATGAGTCAAGACACGCACTAACCGCATAATGTCCTTATTAACTCGGAAATACTACGATGTTTTAGCCCTCGTATAGTGTATTTTTTCTTTTACGCCGGGAAATGCTCTGAGGCTTGGGAGGGGGGGGACACCCAAGGCGCGTATGTGGGACTCGGTGTGCCCGAAAGTGGTAAGGTGGACGCAGCTCTACCCACTAAAACCCGGCAAGTGCCACCAATACCGCCTTTTTGTGAGTTGCCCTGGATCTATTGAGCAAACAGGGCACCTCGATGGCTAGTCAGTTCCTCAAGGGACCGACACCATCTCCACAGAGGGGTCGTCCCGCACCACAGAACAACCCATCCCACGTCGGGATAGTGCAATGGGGAGAGGTTCCCATCCTCGCCCCTTGTCCCCCTTTTCTTTTGTCCCCTCTTCTTATAAGAGGGTTACAAAAAGCAGCTCCCTAGGTTCTATTTGCTTCGCCCAAGGTGCTGGGTCCACCTTAAGCTACTGAGCCCCACAGCCACGACAAGGCTTGAATCTTTGTGGGGTCGAATAGTGTATTGTGCTAAACAAAGCCTAACAATTAGAATTTGATAGTCAATCTATCTAATATATAAAATTTCCATGTCACAATGTTAGTTACCGTACTCCTCCGAAACGGCTTTACCGATTTTTACCAAATTTTATATGCGTATTCAGTAGGTCTGAGAATCGGCTACTATATATTTTTCATACCCCTAAGTGATAAGGGTGGTCAACCCCTCAAATTTTAAAAGTTAGCGCGGGCGAAGCTGCGGGCAACAGCTAGTAGATATATAATACAAATGATACAAGTAACACGCGCTAAGCTCGTGAAAAGTCGTGGTTATGAATCCTTTATTTACGAATCTAATATTTTTTTATAAATATTTACACACAAATATTCATGTATGTTAAGACGGCCTGCCACATGCCTGTCACCGACAACATCGCCACCAATCGCGTCTTAGCGATCCTATTATCTCTCAAGTTCGAAAAAACTGGAGTGTGCAAAAAATTATTTAAATTGGTATAGTAGATGGAAGTCTTCAGGTAAAATTGTAATTTTAAATATTCATTATTTATACCTGCCACTCCCAACAGCTGATTGCGGTATATTGTGTATTTTATAAAACACGTTGTCCATGACCTCGGCAAAGACATATTTTATATTGGTATATGTATATTATATCTCATAAGATCGGTTTGGGAAATAATATATTAATTTATATGCTTACATAACTTAATAAACACTCAAAAAAATTTTATATCACAAAAAACATTTATGATACTATACTATTTGAGTAGACGGTATTAGGCCGCCATATACGATCAAGTAATTTGATCAAACAGGCTGCTTCAAACAGTTTCTTCAAATTGGCATGAATGTCTGTGGAAAAATTTGATCAAATTTAATGAGTAATCAAACGGCTTGAAGATATATGAATTTTAGTATTTTTATTTGATAAAAAAGTTGGAATAAACTATATTTTGGTATAAAATTTGGATGTGTGTGTTGCGAGCGCTCCGATGTTGCTGCGGAAAAGTTCCGATGCGGACGTGTTGCATTGCATAATGTCAAACCGTGATGTAATAGAAGAATTCTTACAATTAATATCAAAAATGAATCCTGTTTATGGATCATAAAAAATAAATATTACCGAAGATAAGCGAAATGCTGTTTATAGTAAACTGATACTTTTGATTTGAAAAACTTTTGTGAGCCTTTAAAAAACAAACTAAACCTAAAAAATTACTAAAGCGTTGTTTGTAGATTTAAAAAAAAAACACGACAACTCTTCGCCCGCTTCGATACTAAACTTATTCCGCTTCAAGCCTGTGTGAGGGTGTGTGGTCGCTTAAGAGATCATACCAATTGAATCAAACCGTTTGAACCAGCCTGTTTGATCAAATTACTTGAACGTATATGGTGGCTATTATAGAGGTGATTCTTAATATCAGAAAGTTAAAGCATGCCTATTATATTAATTGCATGGTATCACCTGCCAATAAACATGCCAGCATGCAAAATATGCCAATCTGCATAGGGATAAAGCTGGCCATTTTTTAGTATTTATCTCTTCTCACATCTATACGTCTATACAGATAAATAAAATAGTAGTAGTAAAAGTACCATTTTTTTCTTAACTGAATAGTTTGCGCTAGAGATCCTTCCAAAGTGGTAAAAGTGTCCTCCCCCCTGTAACTTCTAAAATAAGAGTATGATAAAACTAAAAAAAATATGATGTACATTATTACCATGCAAACTTGCACCGAAAATTGGTTTGAACGAGATCTAGTAAGTAGTTTTTTTTTAATACGCCATAAATTGTAAACCGCAATTTACCTTTCATTTAATCAACTCAAATATTTAAAAAAAACATTCAATTCCATAAACATAATCTTTATTTTTTGTTAAAGTGTCTAATGTTGTACCTATATTATTATGTAATGGTACGGAACCCTTCGTGCGCGAGTTTGACTAGCACTTGGCCGGTTTATTGTTTATAGTATTTTTTAATATTACACGTATTTTATTCTCATAATATGTACGTTAAAAAAAGGCTAACACTTTTTCCTATAGCCTTAATTTCCATATCGTAATTTTTTTAAATTTTTTTTTTTAAGTTAGTTGGATAGGCAATCTGGCAAACGTACCACCTGATGGTAAGTGGTCGACGTCGCCCATGAACTAGTTTACCTGGAACGAGCCCAGGCAACTTATTTATGTGTTGCCTATCCTGAGACATAAGATGTTAAGTCTCGGTGCCAGTAATTACACTGCCTGTCTTGCCCTTCTCTCCGAAACACAGCAAAGCTGTTTCACGGGAGAAACAAGCAAGATAGGTATCCATGCAGCCGGGAGCGCGGCACAGCACTTCCCTCCCATCGGTTATTATATTATAATATCCATTTCAAATGTGGTATTTGTTTGCTAGTGTAAAGTTAGTTATTTGTTTAATGGCTAATTGTTAGTAAGAGTTTTTTTTAATTATATTGAATTAATAATTATCTTTTAATGTTTACTTTTAATACCAATATCTTTTTCGTTTAAGTCGCCCAAAATCTGTTTCATATTTATTAGGTAGTTAAGCATGTTGTAGTAGCAATGGGCCACACGCCGGGGATTCGATAGCTGATTCTATCTTAGCATTTACTGAAAGAGGTCTATGTACTGCTGTCGATGGAAAAGGTTATCAACCTTTTCCGCCGACTGCCGTACATAGGCCAGGCCATAATGATGCTGATTTTCAACGACAACGCGATTTTATTTAATATTTTCCGTTTTTTAACCTATTTAAAAAAAGGAGGTTCTCAATTCGTCTGTATGTTTTTTTGTATGTGACACGATTACTCCGCTGATTGTGAATGGATTTCGATTTGGTTCTTTTTTTGTTTGAAAGCTGGTATTTCTAATTTGGTCCCATATTAATTTGATCAATATCTGGCAAGCTGTTTTTGGGTTATTCCCAATATTTTGTTTATTTAGTTTACCTTGATGATGTGCTCGTTTTATTACTTGTCGATTTAACAATTGTATAGGATGCTTTGGTATCACACCATAGTATGTCGAGGTCATCATAATCATCATCATCATCTTTATCCATCCACTGCTGAATATAGGCTTCCTTCAATGAACGCCAAGACGACCGATGCCTTGCCACAACACGGACTGGCCACAACACGGAGAGCCATCCGCCTGGTTAGTGGCCGCCCAACATTTCTTGTACCTAAACGCGGCCTAATCATATCCATTCTAATTTGGTGATGTTCTGATGAAGATCTTTAGTGATATCTTATAAAGGAAATCTTTAATACATAGCAGCAATTCCGCCGTGAATCCAAAAATACCGTGAATTAAAAATTGATTTTTTCTTATTAGTTTAAACTCTTTCTTTGCTCGTTTCATTAAAACGGCGCAGTCTAATATGAGCAACGCGTTTAACAGCTCTACCCATATTTCAGACAAATAGCATCTGCAGTTATCGAATTTCGGAATCACTAAAAATTAAGAAATTACAAAAAAAATGTACAATCTAATGTACAAACTTTGCGTTTACCACGTCATTACAGTTGCTTTTGGAGTCGGTGTCGTATTTGTTGCTGTACCCTACCTACCTACCTTGGCTGGCACCGTCTCCAAAAGTAACTATAATGACGTGGTAAACACAAAGTTTGTACATTAGTAGAAGAATAAGTTGATTATAAGTTGTAAGCACAAAATTAAACTGTTCTTATGGTAACCAGACAACTGATATATACTTATATATTTCTAAATAGTAAATACATACATATTATAGATAAATTACACCCAGACACAGAACAAATGATCATGCTCATCTCACAAACGTCAATTGTCCTGGGTGGGGATCGAACCCACGACCTGGTTCTGGTTTAGTAGTCAGGCTCACTAACCACTAGACCAATAAGCCAGTCAATTACTCTTTATTCTTTTATTTTTAAAGTCAGTTTTAATTTTTTGTAATATTTTATAACCACGGATTGTTAGCCGTGCAGCTGTTGATAATGATGTGCTCCACTGCTGGATATGGTTTAGGCTTCTCTCTATGAACGCCAAGATTTATCTTGTGTCCCCGCCACGGTTCAAGCCTTGTCGTGACGGTGGGGCTAAGTAGCCTAAGGTGACCCCAGCACCTTGGGCGAAGCCAAGTTAACCGAGGGGGCCGTTCTTTATACCCAGAAGAGGGGATAAAAGAGCAGGGGGGACAAGGGGCGAGGATGGGAACCTCACCCCACTGCACTGTCCAACGTTGGGAGGGGTTGTTCTGTGGCGCGGGATAACCCATCTGTGGAGGTGGCGTCGGTTCTTTGGGGGATTGACTAGATGTCGAGATGCCCTGTTTGCTCAGTTTACTCAACAGATCCTTGGCACCTCAACAAAGGTGGCATTGGTGGCACTCGCCGGGTTTTAGTGGGTAGAGCTACGTCCACCTTTCGGGCGCAGCGAGTCCCACATACCCGGCGGGATGCCTCACAGCATTTCCCGTCGTAAAAGAAAAAAAAGAAGATCTATCTAGTGTAATATTAAAAATTTTAGATGTGACAATAGTGGAAGTATTATTTAGTGAAATCAGTTAATCCGATTAAGCAAGTCTTCGTGGAGGTAATTTGAGCCAATTTACTTGTTGACTTTGCCATTTGTCGGAGCGTTTTTAAAGTGCAGGAAGTTACTGTGTTTGTTTATCATCAACGGACGTTTATTAGAAAATACGTGTAGAGTACCGTAGTGAGGTCTTAAAGAAGAAGAATATATGCCATGACATCATTTCAGTCTTACCATCGTGAATAACATTACTATTAGCGTAAATAAGACATAGTATTATGTATTTTTTCAAGAGATTGAAATTCATTCCTAGAATAAAAGCGCGGCTCCACCGCGGCGCACGCAGACGCTATTCTCGTGTGTTAATTTGGCTAGAAAATGTCAATTAATACGTGGCGTGTCTGTGGGTTGCAGTGGAAACAATTACATTTCCTTACAAAGCGAAACTTCACAAATGTAGCCTCACTGTGAGCCGCAGTGGAGCCGCGCCCTTAATCAAAATTACTTGTAAATTTAGAGCCGTCATTACCTCAATGCTACTCTGTAGACTGTTGTTGAAGTATAAATGTGTACTATGCGATGTACTTACAGCTTAAATACTCCTTAAATGACTGATGATACCTGGTTAGCTAATTGCCCTGTATTGATCAATTGGCAATTTTCATCATGCCCTAACGTATTTTACTTGAAGTTGTTATAATCTAGAGTCGTATCCAACATACGTAGACGTCTTTGAATGAATATTTATTAAGTTGTATACACTTTGTACATTAAAGAATAAGCACGTGATGGTTACTGCTAATTTTATCATGTTATTTGTTTTCTTTTGCGCGGGGTAATGATCTTAAGCATCCCGCGGGGGAGGTCGGACTCCCCAGGCGGTTATGTGGGGTTCGCCCGAAAGATGGTAAGGTGGACGCAGCTCTACCCACTAAAACACGGCGAGTGCCAACAATGCCGCCTTTGGTGAGATGCCCCGGATTTATTGAGCAACAGGCCACCTTCGCGGCTAGTCAGTCTCCCAAGGGCCGGACGTCACCTCCACAGAGAGGTTGTCCCGCAGCACAGAACAACCCTCCAAACGTCGCGACAGTCCAATGAAGTGAGGACCCCATCCTCATCCTTATCCTTCCTGCTCTTTTTCCCTCTTCTTATAAGAGGGGTACAAAGAGCAGCTCCCTCGCCAATTGAACCGAGTTCAATTGGCTTCACCTAAGGTGCTGGGTTTACCTTAGGCTACTGAGACCCACCGCCACGACAAGGCTTGAACCATGTATATTCCAATTGGTGATGATTATCATGGTACTATCCAATCATTTGCAATATACATAATATTTACAATATATTACTTACATGTATAAATATATCTCTACTCCCTCTCTACTACATTTGCATAGAAGCCTCATTTCGGTAAATCGTATTTATAAAATATACCTACCAGCCTTCTTGTTTTGGACTAAAAGCTAAGAATTAGAGTAAAGTAAGGAATTAAAGGAATTGTTTGAATAAAACTAAAATACCCTATTTAACTAAAATTGAATTTTAAAGAAACGTATAAACTGTATAAACTCCAAATTTATGAATGGGAACAACTTTGTCAATAAATATTTTATAATATGCAATAGTGTTGAAGCGCCTGTCGGTTTTTAAATAGCAATAATGCTTCATTTAATCCTTTAATTATCTATGCACTTGTTACATTTGATTTATCTGTCATGTTTTACACACTATTAAAAAGTTATGATACATGATAAATAATTTAAATATTATGGATGGCGTGCGCGCATACATTTTTTCTGTTTTATTACCATACTATTTTATATTCATGGAAAAAACACAAGACGTCCGTTATATACGTTTATCATGCAAGTGTCATTCACTATTTTTGACTTTTTAAAGGTCCTGTAACAGATGTGTAACATTAGCATAACCTATGCCCATGGCATAACGCTTATGAGGCCCAAGGTGAAAGCTGTAAGACGTAGTGCCATCATTTTGCTTTGCAGCCGAATGGGGACGGCAAGACCAGGTAGAGGTGTGTGGTACCTCTCTACCAACAGCCTCTCGCTCACATAATTCCGGTGTAAAGTGACAGCTATGCTGCCACGTTTTGTGCAGTATGTGAGTTTCCGGTGGCCCATTTGTAGGAAAAAAGAGGGCCACATCGTATAATCTCTGGTTGTGCGGATGTGTATGGGCGTCGACAGTCGCCAAAAGGTTTCGATTGCTCGTTGGCCCTCTTATGCTATAAAAAAGGTAAAAAAAAAATTGTCCATGGCTAAGAATACGTCCTGTTTTATAGACAACAAATTATTTTTCATCTTGTACACATGTAACAAAAGCTAGAGACTAGCTAATGTGGTGTAATTGAGGAAAAACTTTTATGCTATTTGGCAAAGATGAACTGTTGTTTTTTGTACCTTTCAGATCATATAGTTTTTTGGAACTCTTAGAAACATACGCCATTTTATCGTGAATATTGAGTCTACGCGTGGAATATTTCCATCTGGTTGAGAATTGTAGGCGCATTTTGCATGTACTCGATCGTTCGGCTCAGTGAGTGTGCAATCGTAACACTATCTCTACATCTTATTATGGCTCAATTGGACGGATATTTGCTACGACAGTTATTCATTGAACTATAGGCTAATGTTTTATAGGCACTTCCTTTGATATTTTATACAGTATGTTTTTCTAAGTTGACTGTCGAAGTTAGTATAATTTTGAAGAGTATGAAGTGAACTTTCCACCTTTCAACTAAAATATATTTTCATTTGAACGGTCATCTTAATATCCACTTATATATAATTTTGGTCAACTCCATAATTTTGTTAGCAAAGTAAATTGAGTTACTTGCTTGCCAAATATTCAGTATTAGTTCATTGAGGCAGGTCTATGTACAGCAGTGAATAGATGGGGCCGATGATGATCATGATGTAATGTTCGAAATAAACACTTGCCAAATATATTTACTGAAAAGATAGGCCTGTGAAAAGTGTATGGTTTAAAGTAGTTATGACGTAGGTACATGTGAATACTCTGGTCTTAAGGCACCATGATATGGTCTAGGTATAAGTCATGTTTCAATATGGCGTTTACGAATACTAAAAGCTGTCCTAATTATTGATCAAAGACCTGTTTGGTGAGAAAGGCACGTTCTAGACGATGTAAAATTAATGACACTATTATTTGTACCATTTGAGGACCTATAGGTTACCGCATCAGATTATATTTACCTATCTTTCCCAAGGCTGCTTTCTTTGTTGGGTGTTTGGGTAGGAAAGATAATGACGTTTCTACGTTGTGTATCCCTTCAATAATAGGCCCCGGTGATCTCGTTTAAGTTCACGGATGTCTTAGATGGGCCCGTCTATTCTAATTAATCTAACATCAAAATTATCACGGTTTCAGACGTATCCCGCAATTGCACGCCCCCAGCCATAGATGACTTCCCGGCTGGACTGTTCACTGAGCTTCAGAGGCAGCATGGGGCTATAGTTCTCCACGCGTTCATATCTATCTACCTCTTCGTGGCCTTAGCGGTCGTGTGCGATAAATTTTTCGTGCCCGCAGTCGACAGAATATGCACTGGTTTGTGGTTTTTCAAAAGTTTTAAGTTAGTGAAACATATTAAAGAATAGAGGCCCGAAGTATGTGCAGACTGAATAAAGAAGAAAGAGAAAGAAAATTTTGAAAAATCAGAACAGCGCTAATCAAAATATCCAATTTTCATTTCAAGAGACTAGGTATAGTCATTCGCCAGTTTAATGTCTTCGAAAGTCAAGCTGTGGCCGGTTTAAGTTGGTGAGGGGAGTTTGGTCGTTGTGGTGTTCATAGAAAATTACCAATCCAGCAGTGGTCAGGATGTCAATGATAAAGAAACAAACAGACTCTCTTTAGCATCAATAATAATTATGAAGGACATAACTGGACAGACTACTTGTTTTATGGTATGAATGACAACGTATCAGTAGCCCTCCTTTTTTTGTTTTCGCTGGGGAATGCGTTTAGGCATACTAATAGAGGGGCCCAGGGGTTATGTGAAACCCTCTGCGCCCGAGAAGATGGTAAGGTGTACATAGTCTCTACCTACTAGACTAACCCAGCGGTGTTCTCCTCGTCGTCTGGGCGATCCGGCGCAGGAGCTGTGGACGTCCACGGGGTCCACTCTGGAAGCAGGGGTCGTCTCCTTCTCTTTCTCCACTTAAGGAATCCTGAATACATAAGGGGTGCCTTATAGCTCGGAACTTACGCGCACGCGACGGATCCCCCGATCGACCGCGCACAGGTCCCTCACGGCCGTGGCCCCCTCCTATGCTAATCACATATATAACTCATTGCTCAATTTTAGATGGATAGTTTAATGATGCAGATACGGGCGTATAATGATGATGAAATAATGCTATAATATTTTACAGCATTAAATATGACGAACGACGTGGCGGGCGCTACATTCATGGCGGCTGCTACGTCCGCCCCGGAGTTGTTCGTTAACGTCATCGGGACTTTCATCACAGAGGGCGATATCGGTGTTGGCACCATCGTGGGCTCCGCTGTCTTCAATATTCTCGCGGTCGCCGCTTGCTGCGGAATCGGAGCGGGAATGGTAAGACTATTTCGTCGATTCAACTTTCAAACAAATAATATATATGTACATATTTTACTATATACCTATATACCCATTTGGGTTTGGGCATTTCCCATTTGGTGGGGAGTGAC
The DNA here is from genome assembly GCA_963853865.1 of Helleia helle. Lineage (NCBI taxonomy): Eukaryota > Metazoa > Arthropoda > Insecta > Lepidoptera > Lycaenidae > Helleia > Helleia helle. The sequence goes on from OY971420.1 coordinate 19,534,248, forward strand.
TCCATACCGGGCAACAAAATAAAAATACCGGGTCGCAACTCGCAACCATTGCTTTAAACAAGTACTAGGAGAGCTTAACAGACGAGACAAAAGAGTCAAAAATAAGCAGCTTCATACTTCTCACTAATGATTATAAAATATGCATAAGTATTCTATTATATTTCTTGCAATAAATGTGTTATTTTACCTAATATTTCAAGGGGTTTAAAATTTGAGTGGGTCACAGGATTATATGAAATTTACCGGGCCATAGTAGTTTTGTTTGGGAAACGCTGTCCGTTATGAGAAAAACGTCCGTTTTTCTCATAAAGAAATTTGTATTTGTATCAAAGAGGTAGGAAAGTATTACTAGGTCGTTGATTTGTATATTTAAATTTCTTGTCACGTTATTTTAATGCTCATTTTCTATTTAGACGTGATACGTCTGAAAATAAGGACGGAAGGAAGGCATTAGGTATAGAATCTCTTGTTTAGTCGAAACTTTCCATGCTAAATACTAAAATGTATGTATAATTGGGTACTTATTATTATTTTTAATATAAATCTCTATTTACAGGTTGTTCCACTAGATTGGTGGCCGTTGACACGAGATTGTCTGGCGTATGGAATTACAGTTTCCATACTTATCTGTATAATGCATGACGAGTACGTGCAGTGGTATGAGGCGTTCTTCCTGGTTCTGCTTTACGGAGTTTACATATGCATTATGTATTATGATAAATCTATACAGAACTTCGCCAAAGGTAATTAATATGAAATCTTTAAGCAATTTATTTGTATGCCAAATATTTTTTTATGTCATAAGGAGGCAACTGAGCAGTCGGAGACCTATGGTGACCACCGACGCCCATCCACAGACATCCACACAACCAAACGTTATTCTGATGCGTTGCCCTCCTTTTCCCTATAGATATGTGTTGCCTATCCTGAGACATAATATGTTGTCTCTGTGCCAGTAATTACACTGCCTGCCTTGCTCTTCTCTCCGAAACACAGCAAAGCCGTTTGACGGGAGAAATTCTTAAGCAAAATGATGGTACCCATGCAGTCGGGAGCGCAACGCAACACGGGATGTGCTGCGTTGCGCTCCCGACCACCAGTCTCTAATTTAAGTTATAATTAAATAAATATTTCAGCTATATAATGTTTCAGGGAGCTGGAAATGCGTGTCAAATATGATGAAGAAGGACGATGAAAAGTCTGAAACGGCTATACCAGTAGAGAAAGGTGATTATAATTAAATTAATATGCAATAATTGTAACAATTGACTAATACATTTTTTTTTTCAGATGCAAAATCTCAGAGCATTAGAGCCGATTTAGACCATCATCAACAAAATGGTAACATCAAAAATGTACCTATATATTCTGATGTAAGTGAAAAGAAGATCGTTGACTGTATCCCAGCAGATAACAATCAAATCGATGATAATAAAAATAGAAATGAAGAACATGCACCTAACGTCGGTGACATGGAAATTGCTTGCCAAGAAGAATTCAATCAAGGAAACGTTGAAGAAGGAAACAAAGACGCCGTAGATGAGTATGAACATTCTCTCTGGAAGTGGCCCTCGAGAAGAAGTGCAATAACTAAAGTAAGATTTTCAATATACGACAAATAAAATTTAAAAAAAGATTCCTACGAATAGAGAACCTCCTCCTTTTTGAAGTCGGTTAAAAAAGATCCATAGATTTACTAAACTAAAATTAAAATTGTAAAATAGTCAAATACAATAATACTTACTCTTTCCACCTTTTGAAATTTACTTTTACGAGATTAGCTTGCTTTTATTTATTTTAATAACTGTTTTACTATTTTTTTACTTTCTATTTTAGGTAAAAGAAAAACTTAACCAATTTTAATACTGGTATATTATGTTGAATTATTTATCATCATCATCAGCCTATATCCGTCCACTGCTGGACATAGGTCTCAATGAACGCCAAGATGGCCTATCCCTTGCCGCTCGCATCTAACACTACCGGCCACCGCACGGAGATCGTCTTCCCACTTGATTAATGGCCGACCAACACACATAAAATTACCTTTACATAATGTCAACTATTTTATCGTTCCAGATAACATGGATAGTCACGTGGCCAATCCATTTGGTATATCTTTTTACCATTCCTGATTGTGAGAAACCACGATTCAAGAATTGGTTTCCACTTACTTTTATCATGTGCATAGTTTGGATTGGATCACTATCTTACATCGTCGCGTGGATGATAACCATTATTGGTAATTTTAAAGTTATTATATTTAGTTTGAATTACATACTATAATACATTTCTTATTCTTCGATACTTTATACTAGCGAGCAGCTTTTATTTCTTTCTGGACTCTCTATTTCTGTAGCATCTTAAGACGCAGTACTTATATTAGTATATTTTCTGTACTTTAATAAAAAGCAACATATTTTTGACCTCCTACTATTTTGTTTATTTACTTTATCGATCTACTACTTAATAGGCTTTTATAATCTACCATACATATAATAACTGCACTTAACATCTGAACTTAATCCAGTTTACGTTATAATAGTGTAATAATTATTTTTGCTGTAATAATTTCAGGGGATACTCTAATGATACCAGATTCTGTTATGGGTATTACTTTCCTTGCCGCTGGTACATCAGTACCAGAAGCAGTATCCAGTGTAATAGTAGCTAAGCAAGGTAAGTCTATATGAGAAGTATCAATTAGTTGTTCATATATACATTATAATACTTATATACTTTTTTCGCAGGTCACGGCTCTATGGGTATTAGTAATTCGATTGGATCGAACACATTTGACATCCTGCTGTGCTTAGGGCTACCGTGGCTGATAAAAGCTTCACTCACACCCGCTGAACCGGGCAACTACTGGGTTAGATTTTATTTATAGTTTATTATTGCGATTGTTTTATTTTTCATGCAATTGTTTTTTTTCGGAATGTACTATGCTAATGGTCAAAAGGCCCTAATGCTTCAATCGACTGTTGTGAGCCGATTTGGCTCACTTAAGATTGATTATTATTGGGGGATTGTCCCCGCCAACCGTGAAGTTTACGACCCCACGACCTCCTGGCTTTGGGTTGGTCATGCGATTGTTATGAGCGATATTTGCTTTGCGATGTGGGTTCTAAATTTGACTACGCTAGACTAGACCTTATTCCATGAAAAAGAAAAGAACGATGTGTTTTTATTATAAAATTATATTACAGATCATTATAGTCAAGTTGTTTTGTTGTGTTTTGAACTAAGCTGAGCGCCTTATAATATATTTGTTTTGTGTGCTAAACATTTCTTCTTTTAATAGGTCAAAATAAATTCTATGGGACTGGAATATTCTGCAATATCACTGCTGTCGACGTTGCTGTTATTATACCTTACGTTCTGGTTCAACAAGTTCAAGCTGGACGCTGCTGTTGGAAGAGCTTGCTTGGCGATGTACGCGATGTTTTTAGTTTTGGCTACTCTAATCGAATTGAATGTTTTCTTCCCTGTAAACGTGCGCACTTGCAGGAGAACCGAACTGAAGTCTTAAGCTAGTATGTATGCAGTGATTTGCGTGGTTTCTATGTGAGCTGTGAATCACATCTACTTATAGAGAAGCTTCTGTTGTCACACTGCGTGATGTCGTTTGTAAATGAAATATTAAGTAACAATAATTTCGAGTACATAAAATAGAAAACAATAATAAGAGATAAGCCTGAACCAAAATATATTTAGCAATAATAATAAATAGTCAAAGTTTATTTATAACATGCAGTATTTTATGCAGTAGCATGTAGCTTTTTATCCTTATTTTTTCCAAAGTAGTATTTTAATAACTTTGTATTTTAACCAATAATTTTCACGAAATTTATTTTAATATAATATTCAATCAATATTTCTTTTGTGATTACCTAAAATAAGTTATTCGAATTTCCGTTTCTTTAGCGTTTTAGCTCCAAGTATTATAGAAATAGTCAAATTGAAACTTTATATTTCCCTATTTTAATGTTAGCCTGTAACATCAGGGTTGTTCTAAGCCAGAATAGTATTAAGATGGAGGTACTTTGTAAATAAATGCAAAAATAACATGTACCGGTTTAAGATAAATTAAATGCATAGATTTTTATTTTGATGACATGTTTTATTACCTATTTTACCCGTGGGTTCTTCAGAACTTTCGAATTTCAAAATTTTCCTTAACATTTTCTTTGATTTGCTCTACCTATGTGCTATAGATTTCATAAGCATACGAGGATTCGAAATACATTTATTTAATTTTTATGTCAATTAATAGAACATTATTATAATTTATAGCCTACATATTTCTTATTTAGCATGGAATTTTAAAAAAAGGTTTTTTATCATTTTAAAAATACGTAGAAATAAAAAATACGTAAAAATACATATTAGATGCATTATTTTTTTTGTATACAAGAGGGGGCACATGGACAGTCGATTCAACTTGTGGTAAGTGATTCGCTGGCCTTTCAAGTATGAGTATTTTCTTTTCTTGAAGGTCCCTTAGTCGTATCTGTTCGGAAATACCGTAGGTGTCAGCTGATTCAATATTGTGGTCGTGCCAGGCAGCAAATTTCGTAAAAACCTAATTGTTGTGGATTTCTGGACATTGAGGTGGTGTGATGTCCGGCGGTGAAATTCCTTGCCATCGACGATTCGAGCCACCTGGCGTTAAACGCGGTCAAATTGAAGGAGCCGATATTGGGATGCTCCAGCTCAGAGGTACGAGCAGCATTCCGTGTGGGTCCTCCGTGACCTCGAACGACAGGTCAAGCCCGGGTGGTAGAAAATAGAGCAGAAAGGTGGGATCGCCTCCTGAGTGAAATCTCACCATCATACGTGGCCTACTGCCCACTCGCTCGATCGATAAAAAAAGAAAATGGAGGCACCTATGCCTCCGTTAAAAATATTAAATCGTGCGCCTGCACTAGGTAACGCCGACAAAGCGGAAAGTTTAGCCGATACACTAGACACTAGTAGTAGTGCACTCCGAGCCAAATAGTCGCAACCCCCATAGGCGTAGAGGCGGTAAATAGGGAGGTAGTGAAGAGGGCCTCTGCGCTGCCGGAGGGAGATCCAATCCTTTCGACGGATGTAGAAGAGGTCTAAGACATCATCAGATGCCTCCATTCCAAGAAAGCCCCGGGCTGTTGAAAATACTATAGCCCGCCCTAGTTATCCTCCTGGTTAACATAATAAACACGCCCTCTTAGATGGCTGCAGGTTCCCCGAAATGTGGAAAGAAGCTATAATACGGTCATATGTATCCCGAAACTCGGCAAACCAGTTGCGGAACCGTTTAGCAATCGATCCATAAGCCTATTAAGCTCACTAGCTAGAATCTACGAACGGATTCTGCTTAGACGGCTGAAAACCGTCATAAGCGAAAAGAACCAGGGCTTGTAGACAAAGTGACATCGCTTTGTAGCCGAAATTCGTTATCGTCTTTGAGATAACGATAATAATTTTCTAGCCAATGATATATCAAAGATCGTGACAGTGCAACGATAACGAATAACATAAGCTTGACATAAGTGTTCGATAACCAATTGACAGCTTATGATTTTGTTACGAATTTTAACATTGTCTACCAACTATAACGATAACGAGTGACATAATTGACGACGGCTTATGTCAATCTCATACATTTTATTCTTTTCGAACTTCGTTATCGTTTTTTTAATGTTACTTTGTCTAATGCCTCAGAGGCTTTAGACAAAGTAACTTATGTCAAACTTATGTTATTTTATTATTGATATTGATTCGTTATCCGTGGGCGTGGGCCATGGAGGGCAACATTTTCACAATTTTATGAGTTATAGCGTGTATGAGGTCTATTTACATAGAAATTAATTTTAATTTTTTGGTCCGATTTGACACTTCATGTCGAACTTTGTTGACACTTGACAGTTGTTGTCGTTGCACTGTCACGATCTTTGATTGATCATTGGCTAGAAAATTATTATCGCTATCTCAAAGACGATAACGAATTTCGGCTACAAAGCGATGTCACTTTGTCTACAGGCCCTGTTCATAGATGAGCAATTCGCCTTCCGCGAGAATCACTGTTGCCCCAGACAAGTCCACCGTCTGACAGAGGACATACTCAGAGGTATCCACGAGAAAAATAACAAGACGCATGCGCGGTCTTCTTCGATGTTGCAAAGGCCTTCGATAAAATCTGGCGCGAAGGCCTTATATACAAATTATACAAGATGGGAATACCGGACAGACTAGTCATCATCATCTGCGATTATCTGTCTGGCCAGTCATTTTCATTTAGGTATAGAGTGGAGGGCACACTGTCCTCCCAGACACCTCTAAGGGCCGGACTTTGTACAACTTGTACACCTCCGACACTGGCTCTCTTTGCAGAAGACATCTCTCTGTATCACTCACCCCTCATCCGCAAATACTTCCACCATCCTTCAGCGTGCCGTCACCGAGCTAGGTGAATGGTTCGCAAATAGAGGATATAGATACAGAAAAAGTGCCATACAATTCTCTCGTAGGAGGGTCACAGACAAACGACATTATCGTACCATGAAACCGATAACGTTAAATAAACACTATAGAAATACTCAGAGTAGGTCATGGAAAAAACCTGGGGGTCGTTGTCGTTTAGACCACACATAGTCACCAAAAAGGTCAAATTCATCTTGAGCCGTTTATCATCATAACATAGTAATAAAACAAAGTCGCTTCCCGTCTGTCTGTCCCTATATATGCTTAGATCTTTAAAACTACGCAAAGCATTTTGATGCGGTTTTTTAAATAGATAGAGTGATTCAAGAGGAATGTTTAGGTGTATAATACATCCATAATATAGTAGATAAACATTGATAATTTTAGAGGTTTGTAATGTGATGTCGTAAATAAACACATTTTTTGCGCTTACATTGCAAACAATATTGTACACCTTAAAAAGGTATACAAAAAAGTCCACAGTACTATATGTCTATCTCGTAGGGATAGCCCACAATAACCATTTTTATACTTTACGAGAAGTAATGGCTTGTTTACAAAGCGATTTTAAGCAATACAGCATTAATCCTTATCCAATTAAGTACCTTAAATACATAATAACGATCAATATGGCCTTTTACAGCATGTAATTTAAATGAATATTTTCGAAGATATTACAGATTTAAAATGCAGGGACATTCAACGTTGCAGGCTTAAGGCTACACAAGTCGCTTATCTTTCCATACAAACGCAGAAGAGTAATTATTATAATTTTTGACGTTAACCATGAAAAACTTTAAATATAAGTATAATATATTATATGATAATATAAGTTTAATATAAATTGATCTCGTCGTTATCTATGTATGCATGTACCCAAAATCGTAAAAAAACTATACATTTAAAAAATACAAGCCTCTAAACTTTCGTATTTCAACACTAATTTTAGCCCAACTTTGGACGAAAATAAATAGTATACAGAGCACGAAAATAAAGTCCGTACAGATATAGTTTAGTTATTCAAAAGTTATAAAAAAAAAAATTAAAAAGATATACTTAAGAGTTTTTGTATAATAACTGTTTTGCTAAAAGGACATTTTTGAAATGAATCATTGTGCATTTCAATCTAGCACACATGTTTGCGCACTATGTCAGGTGAGATAGCAATTATTTTGTTAGAGTTCGCGCTATCGATTAGTTCAACCTTAAAGAGCGTTGAGTGTTGGCCAATTATGTCGCTCTATAAAATCTATTTTTTTTTTTATTCAAAATAATAATTACCAATAAAGTATATTTTTGAACGTCAATTGAATCTACCGCGTTAACTTAGATTTACAGCCGTACCCGGATCGATGATGATTATTTTTATAGCCGAAGTTACTCTTTATATCATCAGCTATCTGCCAGTGAAAGTTCCATCAAAATTGGCCCAGCCGTTTCAGAGATTAGCCGGAACAAACAGGCAGACAGACAAAAATGGTAAAAAATGCTATTTTGGTATTTGTGCCGTGTATATCACGGCATATATATTAGTACATACATATTAATTCAATAAAATGCGGTTATTTTAGTATAACAGACACTCCAATTTTATTTATCTGTATATATTGTAAAATCGTATACAGTTGCCTTTAAAAAAAAATGCTTACTTTTGTGAGTTTAATCATTGGTGCCTGTCTTTATTCCGTATATCCCTACTACTTATTAATACCTATCTCTTATCTGCTTTGCAACCGACTTCTCGTGCCGTTTGTGAGTTTCCGGTAGCCCATGAGTTGTGACTTTTGGTTGTGCGAATGTCTATGGGCGTAGTCACCATAAGGCTCGACTGCTTGGTTGCCTCCTCATGACATAAAAAAAGATAATGACCCTAATGCTACATCGGTTTGGTGGAGAGCCAGCTGGGTCACCTATAGTTTTATAAGAGAGGGGTTGCCCCCCGTAGCGCGTCACCGTCAGGTGAAGTGGTACTGCACGTGAGGTCTTGACTATTGCTGTCGTTGGGAGGCGGGGCCTCCGTTGGGAGGCGGGGCCTCCCTCCATGTTCATGATCGGACGGTTATAGTATCTTCTAAGGTATTTCTTTAATTTGTATAGTGTAAAGGGAAAAAATAATCTTCATGAAAAGCTCAAGCCAACTAATGTATTTCAAATGATAAGGATTAATACCGTCAAAGTCAATAACTTTCTAATTAGGTACCGCTTTATCCGCGAACGACCTTGTTCGATAGGGCGTGGCCTCATGTTCCGCTCCCCGCAAAAACCATGAAAACGATACCCATATTGATTTTATTTAAAAATTCGCGTCCGCCATCTTGAATCACGAAATATTATGATCATATTCGTAATCGGCACCCCTGAAAACCATGAAAACGATACCCATGTTGATTTTTTTTAAATTCGCGTCCGCCATCTTGAATCTCAAAATATATCATCATATTCGTATTTGTCACCTCTAAAAACCATGAAAACGATAGAGTGCCACAAACTTTTCTTGGCCGGTAAGAGCGTCGCTGTCATGGATATTAGTATTGCTAGTAAATAAAAATTAACCATTATATGGGGAAAAATTTGAAGTGACGCAGACTACCTTAATAAGTAATTTATTGAAGTGTCATAAAACAATGTATACTAATATCTAGAAAATACAGTTCTAGGAAAATAAATGTGACATAAACTTAGGAACAATACTGATATGATAGGTTCTGTTACCTGTACTATTAATATAATATCTTATAGGATACCTAGCAATCGGAACCGTTCGATAATTATAACTTTGCCATTGTAATTAATAATGCAAGAAATAAAAATAAATACATTTTAGTTGGATTTTTATTAGGTTTTGGTGAATAGTAAAATTATTTATTGTACGCACCAAGAAAGAAAATAAACACAAACATTACAAAACAGTACAAAAAGCGGGCTTATTGCTAAGAGCATTATTAATAAATCATTTTAAGCACTCTACACGTGTTTTCCCTCTATATTTTGATACAATAATTATGATCAAACAAAACAATATTTGAATAATCACACTCTAGAGGAGGAACTCCATCAATTATTTGATTTCCCGAATAGTCAAAATGTTCATCTTCAGAATCACTGCTTTCGCTTTCACTATCGCTGGCCAAATTAATAATGAACGGTTCATATAAAAACGCATATTTTCTCTCTGTACTTGTTTTCATTTTTTTTACACGATCGCAATGTTTTTTCCATTCTACAACAGATATTCTGTCGAAGGCTCCTGCAATCAACTGAGGCATTTCAGTACTTGATTTCCGAAGGTTCTTCTCTGCTACATTCCGTTTCATTGAACTCCAGATCATTTCTATTGCATTAAGATCGCAATGATATGGTGGCAAACTTAACACCGTGTGTCCTCTATCTTTCATCAATTGACAATTTATCAATTTCGTATTCTGGTGCCGGTTTGTGTCTTTTAATTAGTTCATAAATCTGAGGTTTTGTATAGCTTTCGTGGAATTCCACGTTCTTGCAATGCAATGCAACCGCATTGCAATGCAGTTGCATTGATCCAAATTTGGAAGCAACTTGTCAGCGACCCATTTTTTAAAATTTGTGTTGTTCATTTCATCATGATAATCACCGCGTTTTGTATTTGATTTGAAAACGAGCAAAAAGCATTCTTGACAAAAGCTGCTTCTCCTCCTGCATTGACGATTATATATCTATTTCCTTTAGAAACTGGGTTCAGAACACCATCATCCTTATTACTTTGCCAACATTGTCCAGCTGTGTGCGAAGTGTGAATATATGTTTCGTCCAAAAAAACTACAAGTTTCTTTTTGTCACTAAGTTCGTTTTCCTGAATTTTTTGTAAATATGTCGCCCTCCATGCGGATATATCATTACGTTCAGTAAGAACTATTAGATTGGGTTTTCTTGTATCGAAATCCTAGTTAATGTAATATTTTCCGTAGGGTCTCTCGGCTCCCCTTAAAATCAATTTCTTCTCGAAGAACATTAAGTACTTCGGTAAAGTGGGCATTTCTTTTTTAACTGAGTACTGTCCCTGTTTCATCGGCCCGTTTCTTTTCATTTACCATTCGTCGCACTGACCTTTCCCTAACGCCTGTAATAAAAAAAGTAAATAAGTAAGTTTCCGTTTCATTAATACGTAGGTAAATTCATCCCCATCTATGCTGGTAACACTAACCTGTAGCGGCAGCAACTCGTTCATATACTTTTTGTAATGGTATAATTGGCGCTTGGTTGCGTTTTTCTTCATTCATGAAAGAAAGAACGCGTAAAACAATGCTTCTGCCATCGCTTTTTAATACTCCAGGCATGTTTGATGTTCATAAAAACCACAAAACACAAAACTCCGCAAGTTGTATTTGAGAGCTAACTGACAATGTCAGACTGACATTTCAAAATGCCGATGGTAGTACCAATTTCAGCCGCCGGCCAAGAAAAGTATGTGGCACTGTACCTATGTTGAAATTTTTTTATTCGCTTCCGCCATCTTGAAATATATCGTCATATTCGTAATTGGTAACCTTAAAAACCATGAAAACGATACCCCTAATGATATTATTGAAAAATTTGCGTCCGCCATCTTCAACTTCGAAATATAATAATATTATCGTCATATTTGTAATCGTAAAGGACTGGTCCTTCTCGTTTATAGTTTAATAAATAAAAAATTGTTTTTGTCAACATTAATTACTATTTTTGGATAAAATTTACCCAGTTCAAAGATAAATGATATGCAAAGGTTTTAATTCAAAAAATATTCAAATATCACTTGTAGTTTTAGAGCTTTAGAGGATATAATATCAAAAACAACCTCATTTCAATATTTTTTTTCATACAGTTTCAAATATTCTACAATTTTTTTAAAATACCCAGATTAAAGTTAATACATCAGAGCGCAGGATATATTTTTTCTGAAAAAATCCTTTGGGTCGTTTTGGAGTTATATATCAACAAAGGTAACATTTCACGGCACTACTCACCTTAAGTATTAAAATGTATATAGTATGTGAGAATTTATAGTAAAATGAATATGTATATCTATCTCAAGATAGATATTATATTATGCCATCGCGGCCTTTATGTACGCCTATTTAAGATACACAATTCCACCATAGGTACATTATTTTCTTATAGCTCAAGGGGTTTATTTAGGCAGAGCTTTTGTTGAAAGACTGCTTATTTTTTTCTAATAGCCCCGGGGTTTTACCTCCATAGTTCTCGTTCCTGTGGGATTTCCAGAATAAAAACTATCCTGTGTCCTTCTCGGGTCTCAAACAATCTTTGTACCAAATTTCAGTGGTTTGTGCATCAAGAACGGACAGACAGAGTTACGTATTATGTACATACATTCACATTTATGATATTAGTAAGGATTAAAAATATTAATTACTAAATAAACAAATAGGTTAATATTAATTTATTTATTACTATAAAAATCTTTAGTAAAACATGTATGTTCCTTTTAATCAGTTTTATTTAAACTGCATAAATTACACATTACTCTTATCATGTTCATTGTGTGATTCTTGATTAAGGTCTTTATAGAACATGTAGAATGTACAGATCTACTACAGTTGTCACAATAAACGGGCATATACGTAATGGTATCACATACAGCACACATCACTTCATTAGACGTAAATGTCCCATCAATGTGATCTTCAAATTCATAAAATATACTACATAAATTAGGTTTGTAACCAAAATGTGAATGGTATGGTGACACTTTTGAATCAGTGGAACTAGCAAATAGTTTTGCTTCAAAAGGACTGATTCGATTGTTTAATATCCACTGAACATATCCAATTCCGATTGCCCAGTTCTTAGATTGTGTTTGTGAAACCCATTTTTTTATTTCTATCACTAATTGTGACGCACAATATAGTAACTTTTGCATTGGTGTTTTAACATATACCTTTATTTCAGATATTGGTAAAAAATTTAATGTTGTTAAATACTGAAAAGTGGCTTTAAACAAAGGAAACATGTCTCGGGCTTCAATCATATGTGGAATACCAATATCCATAAATAGCTTTACCAATTCTATGGCTAATTCATCAGGATTTAACTTTGATAGAGGTCTGAAATAAGCATAGTTCGTTAATTCATCAACACAAATTAAAACAAAGTTGAAACAGTTATCGGATTTGGTATCAATCATAATTATATTGCACTGCAAACAACTTTCATAACAAATGGAAGATTTCAAAACTGATCCATAGTGTATTCTGTTGATTTTTGGTAACTTATACCTTGGGCATAAAATTGTGAACAAAGTATCATACATTATTCGTGGAAATATCTCAAATGCGTCAGAAATAACATTCAATAGTTCGTCAACTGGCAGAATCTGAATAATAGGGTCTGTTAATATATTATGCCTTTTTAATATTAATATTTTTTGACCATCTTCTTCCATAACACTACAATTAATAGTATATTCTTCTTTATTGCTGGTTATAGCCAAAATTAATTTATTGAATATGTTTTTATTTAAAGCAAGCAATCTTGAAGTCTTTAAGCTAACCTTTAGTACTTCAATGAAGAAGTTTTTCCTTTTGTCTTTTGTAGAACCTTTCAAAAAGCGTTTAATTATATCAGGGACGCATTCCTGTCTCCTTACTAAAACCTTGCCTTCGTTCATGACTATAAACACAGACTACTTAGATAATATACTTTAAACTAAAGTATAAAATGAATGAAAATCTCCACTTTGTTTTTAACAATAATTTTAACCCAATGCAGTTGTTTTTTCACTTAAAGGCCAGCCAACTAGGCTATTAGCCATACAAAATACAATATTTAGTCTGTAGTACGGAGAAACGGCGGAAAACCTCGGGGAGCGCGGCTTTGCCCCTTTAGTCCCTATCAATCAACTATCACTTCCCATTCCATCCACCAAGATCCACCACAATATTCGCCAACTAATCACAATTCACATTATGTATTACGCAGATTTTTTTTAAACAAACACTATAGAAAAAAAAGAGCTGGATAGAAGTCCTTTGCCCTACAAAATCAATATATATATATATGTATATGCCAGAATATATTGTCACACTATAATTCTAATAATCAAAAAATTTTCATTCCTATTGGCACGAAATTTCAGATGAATTTTTAGGTACAGCAGTCTTCTAAAATTAAACCACTAAAAGGGTAAATAAAAGATGAAAAACTTTAAATTAAACTCTTAGGCCAAACACTTAAGGCTAAAATTACCTCTGCTCCTCTTATGACGGGGTGAATTAATAGGAGATAAAATTTGTATGAAACTTTTTATTCTTTAGACATAATTATGTGCATGAAATTTCGTATGATTTGAGTAAACCCTTAGGACCAGAAACTTAAAATTTCGCCTCTTATGACGCAAGCATCCATTAAGAAAGAAATTTTCAAAATAAAAAAGGGGTGAAAGTTCATAAGGAACTTTGTATTCCGTTAAAAGGCTCACTTAAAATATTTTATAAGAATTCTAAATTTCGTGTTTTTTTAAATTAAAACTCAAACGTTATAAGTAATGTGTTTTACACGTTTATACTTAGTCGTAAGATTAATGTTTCTAAAATGTTTATTTTTTAATTAATTTAGGTTGGAATTTAATTATACTAAATATACATAACTTTTGTTGTTGTTGGCTTTCATTGCGGGAGGTCTATATTCAGATATGGGAGGGCTGAGCGCTATCTGCCACCGCCTATATGCGGGCGTCTTGCAGTCCATGGAGCTGTACGGCGCGCCGATATGGGCGGCTGCTTTATCGGGACAAAACGTGGCTCTATTGCGACGTCCATATTTTATTCCATATTTGATATTTAGGATAGGTAAATACCGATCCCAAATATCAGACAGCCCCTATATCAGACAGTTCAGACCTATATTGTTACTTATAACCCATATGGGTGCAAAGTACTCGTCAATATAAATGAATTAAGTCCAAACACAAGGTAGGCACTGTAAACTGTTGAGGAGTTTCCTCGACTGTCTATGGTCTCCATCATCAGACATCAACACTTATAACCCATATCGGTGCAAAGTTCTAGTCAATATAAATGAATTGTGTCTAAACCATAGACTTAGAATATATAGTGCCACAAACTTTTCTTGGCCGGTAAAAGCGTCGCTGTCATGGATATTAGTATTGCTAGTAAATAAAAATTTACCATTATATGGGGAAAATTTGAAGTGACGCAGGCTACCTTAATAAGTAATTTATTGAAGTGTCTTAATAAAACAATGTATACTAATATCTAGAAAATACAGCTCTAGGAAAATAAATGTGACATAAACTTAGGAACAATACTGATATGATAGGTTCTGTTACCTGTACTATTAATATAATATCTTTTAAGATACCTAGCAATCGGAACCGTTTGATAATTATAACTTTGCCATTGTAATTAATAATGCAAGAAATAAAAATAAATACATTTTAGTTGGATTTTTATTAGGTTTTGGTGAATAGTAAAATTATTTATTGTACGCACCAAGAAAGAAAATAAACACAAACATTACAAAACAGTACAAAAAGCGGGCTTATTGCTAAGAGCATTATTAATAAATCATTTTAAGCACTCTACACGTGTTTTCCCTCTATATTTTGATACAATAATTATGATCAAACAAAACAATATTTGAATAATCACACTCTAGAGGAGGAACTCCATCAATTATTTGATTTCCCGAATAGTCAAAATGTTCATCTTCAGAATCACTGCTTTCGCTTTCACTATCGCTGGCCAAATTAATAATGAACGGTTCATATAAAAACGCATATTTTCTCTCTGTACTTGTTTTCATTTTTTTTACACGATCGCAATGTTTTTTCCATTCTACAACAGATATTCTGTCGAAGGCTCCTGCAATCAACTGAGGCATTTCAGTACTTGATTTCCGAAGGTTCTTCTCTGCTACATTCCGTTTCATTGAACTCCAGATCATTTCTATTGCATTAAGATCGCAATGATATGGTGGCAAACTTAACACCGTGTGTCCTCTATCTTTCATCAATTGACAATTTATCAATTTCGTATTCTGGTGCCGGTTTGTGTCTTTTAATTAGTTCATAAATCTGAGGTTTTGTATAGCTTTCGTGGAATTCCACGTTCTTGCAATGCAATGCAACCGCATTGCAATGCAGTTGCATTGATCCAAATTTGGAAGCAACTTGTCAGCGACCCATTTTTTAAAATTTGTGTTGTTCATTTCATCATGATAATCACCGCGTTTTGTATTTGATTTGAAAACGAGCAAAAAGCATTCTTGACAAAAGCTGCTTCTCCTCCTGCATTGACGATTATATATCTATTTCCTGTAGAAACTGGGTTCAGAACACCATCATCCTTATTACTTTGCCAACATTGTCCAGCTGTGTGCGAAGTGTGAATATATGTTTCGTCCAAAAAAAACTACAAGTTTCTTTTTGTCACTAAGTTCGTTTTCCTGAATTTTTTGTAAATATGTTGCCCTCCATGCGGATATATCATTACGTTCAGTAAGAACTATTAGATTGGGTCTTCTTGTATCGAAATCCTAGTTAATGTAATATTTTCCGTAGGGTCTCTCGGCTCCCCTTAAAATCAATTTCTTCTCGAAGAACATTAAGTAACTTCGGTAAAGTGGGCATTTCTTTTTTAACTGAGTAATGTCCCTGTTTCATCGGCCCGTTTCTTTTCATTTACCATTCGTCGCACTGACCTTTCCCTAACGCCTGTAATAAAAAAAGTAAATAAGTAAGTTTCCGTTTCATTAATACGTAGGTAAATTCATCCCCATCTATGCTGGTAACACTAACCTGTAGCGGCAGCAACTCGTTCATATACTTTTTGTAATGGTATAATTGGCGCTTGGTTGCGTTTTTCTTCATTCATGAAAGAAAGAACGCGTAAAACAATGCTTCTGCCATAGCTTTTCAATACTCCAGGCATGTTTGATGTTCATAAAAACCACAAAACACAAAACTCCGCAAGTTGTATTTGAGAGCTAACTGACAATGTCAGACTGACATTTCAAAATAGCTACTACGCTATTAGCCATACAAAATACAATATTCGGTCTGTAATACGGAGAAATGGCGGGAAACCCCAAGGAGCGCGGCTAGCCCGTGCCCCTCTAGCCCCCATCAATCAACTATCATTCTCCATTCCATCCACCCAAGGCAGTCCACCACAATATTCGCCAACCAATCACAATATATAAAAATCAAGTTTTTAAAACAAACACTATAAAAAACCACTCTGAATGGACAAAACACAAAATAACAATTAATTAACGAGAAACCAAAAAAAAAAACACAACCGCGCGTCCCGATGTTTCCCGCCATTCCCCCTGTCACGGTTGTTGTTTGTTTTAAGCGTTTGACAGTTCACAGTTATTGCCTGTATAAAAAATACTAGTGATTGTGAAATCGATTTTATCATCAATTTCAGATACATTATACGATATATCTAAAATTGTATTTATGATTTAATATATTTATGATCGATATACAATTTTTTTAGGAATATTTTAAGTATGTATTTTGGGAGGTAAATAATTCATAAAAGAAGTTTTGTCAAAAACTTGTCTTTAGAATAAACATCACAATAGTCTTCAAAGTAGGCACGGCAAGTCGATAATACTACTTTTTGAAGAAACTTAAAAAAAAGAAATATTTACGACTCGAAATACATACTTAAAATATTTCTAAAAAAATTGTTCTGTTCCTTAAATCCCACGTTTGATTATTTTACTTTATTTTTTTGTTATATTATCTCCAAAGGAAATAGTGCAGCGTTTTCAATGTAAGCGGCTTCAATTTTTCCGAATCTTACAATAATCTTTTTTTTATTATTTTTATTTAGCTCTTTAAACTGGGTGAGAGATCTGATCTTGAAGTTTGTTATAGTATGTCTCTCAACTCAGTGTGCCTGTTGGCAAAAGCCTCCTCCAGTAGCTTCCATTTTTTACGGTGTGTTTGTGTGTTGGTGTGTTTTATATATATATATATATATATATATATATTAATTATATATATAGTCTATGGTATTTTGTAAGGGACCATGTTTCACAGCCGTAGGAGATGCATGGAAGGATACACATATCGAAAACTTTTCTTTTGGTTGACATAGTATGGTCATTCGATTTAACAATTTTCTTGAGGGACCAGTATCTTTTCCACCCATTAGCAATTCTTTTATTTATTTCTTTTGTTGTTTGGTCTTTAGGGGAGATGATCTAACCTAAGTAGCAATACTCATCTACATATTCCAGTTGTTGTTCTTCAATTTCTATGGGTTCCATTTTTGAGTTGGTCATTAACTTCGTCTTTGTCATGTTCATTTTAAGACCCTCTTTTGTGCTTTCAGTATTTAAAGTTTGTATCATCTTCTCAAGCTTCTTCCAGTAAAACCAGGTCATCCGCAAATCTGAGGTGGTTTAATTTTCTCCCATCTATGTTGAGTCCTAGGTGTTCCCAGTCAAGATTGCGGAAAACATTTTCTAGAACTGCTGAGAATAGCTTCGGAGAAAGTGGGTCTCCTTGTCTGACTCCTAGCTTGATTCGGAATTCTTTGCCCAATTTTTCTAGTTGGATTTTGGATTTACTGTTTGCGTATATAGTTTTGATGATATTAATATAATATGTTGCTGATATGCCTTGCGTTTCTAGACTTTCCCATATTGCCTTATGACTAATGCAGTCGAGAGTCGTTTGTATAATATGTAGTCAAAATGATTTTTGCAAATGTTTTGTAAACATTTGACAGTAGGCTTATTGGTCGGTAGTTCCCAATGTCGTCCTTGGCGCCTTTTTTGTGTATTAGAGTTATATATGAAGTTTCCCATTGTACGGGTACAATGTCCACTTCTCAAAATTTGGTTGTGTGTCATTTCTTGTAGTTTATATCAATAATCTTTACTTTCTTATTAATATTATATTGTCGCTCTTTCACGCAAAAACTACTGAATGGATTTAAACGAAATTTTATATATTAGAATAACAACCAAGTAACGTATTTTAAATGATAAGAATAATATAGGATTAATATAATAATAATAAGCTATTTGTGTAAATAGCTTTATAATTACCGCTCTATAATTGCTCATTTTTTCAGTATTAAAATGGATATAGTATGTGATCCTTCAGATAGATATATTATGGCATCGCGGACTTTTCTGTACACCTATTTTAAGTTATTTCCACCATACATTATTTTGTTATCTCTCAAAGGGCTTAGACAGCGTTTTTGTTGAAAGCTCTGACAGCTTTTTTTTTTGACAGTGCCAGGGTTTTAACCCCAAGGGGATTTCTGATATAAAAACTATCTTGTGGCCTTCTTGGGTCTCAAAATATCTTTGTACCAGATTTTATTGGATTGTGTGAAGAACAGACAGACAGACAGAGTTACATACTAAGTACATTCACATTTATGATATTAGTAAGGAAGTAAGGATTACAAATATTAATTACTAAATAAACAAATAGGTTAATATTAATCTATTTATTACTATAAAAATCTCTAAAACATGTTCCCATTATTTAGATAAATCCTTTTACTCAGTTTTATTTAAACTGCATAAATTACACACTACTTTTATCATGTTCATTGTGTGATTCTTGATTAAGGTCTTTATAGAACATGTAGAATGTACAGATCTACTACAGTTGTCACAATAAACGGGCATATACGTAATGGTATCACATACAGCACACATCACTTCATTAGACGTAAATGTCCCATCAATGTGATCTTCAAATTCATAAAATATACTACATAAATTAGGTTTGTAACCAAAATGTGAATGGTATGGTGACACTTTAGAGTCAATGGAACTAGTGAATAATAGTTTTGCTTCATAAGGACTAATTCGATTGTTGAATATCCACTGAACATATCCAATACCAACTACCCAGTTCTTGGATTGTGTTTCTGAAGACCATTTATTTTTTTCTATCCCTAATTCTGACGAACAAAATGATAACTTTTGCATTGGTTTTCTAAAATCTACCCTTATTTCAGATATTGGTAAAAATTTAAATCTTGTTAAATAATCAAAAGCAGCTTTAAACAAAGAAAACATGTCTCGGGCTTCAATCATGTGTGGAATACCAATATCCATAAATAGCTTTACCAATTCTATGGCTAATGCATCAGGATTTAACTTTGATAGAGGTCTGAAATAAGCATAATTCGTTAAGACATCAACACAAATTAAAACATAGTTGAAACAGTTATCAGATTTTGCATCAATCACAATTATATTGCACTGCAAACGACTTTCATAATAAATTGAAGTTTTCATAACTGATCCATGGTGTAATCTGTTTATGATTGGTAAACTATACCTTTTACATAAAAGTGTGTACATAGTATTAAACGCTATTCGTGGTAACATCTCAAATGCATCAGAAATCACATTCCATAGTTCATCAACGGGCAGAATCTGAATAATAGGGTCTGTTAATATATTATCTCTTTTTAATATTAATATTTTTTCACCATCTTCGTCTATAACACTACAATTAATAGTATATTCTTCTTTATTGCTGGTTATAGCCAAAATTAATTCATTGAATATATTTCTATTTATAGCAAGCAATCTTGAAGTCTTTAAGCTAACCTTTAGTACTTCAATGAAGAAGTTCATCCTTTTTTCCTTTGAAGAACCTCTCAAAAATCGTTTAACTATATCAGGAACGACTTCCTGTCCCCTTAGGGCCTTGATTTCGTTCATATCTATGTTAGGAATGAAAATTTGCTCGACACTGTTTTTAATGTACAAATATTTTACTCATAGAATAATAAAATATAAGTTATATTATGTTAATATTATTTCACTCTTTCATTTTACTCTGCCACCATCTATAATAACATATTTTAACGTAAATATTATGTACTAACTATAATAATTTAACGTAATATAAAGGTATCAAAAATCGGCATTATGACAGGAGCAGTAGGATCAGCGTGACCACTTTTTCACCACACGATCTACCAAAAATGTTGCTAAAATCTACCAGAATCTACAAAGCCCTGTGTGTAATTCTACTTTAATTCTACATTATTTTTTTCTAGGTGTTTGGAAAATAAAATAAAACATATTTATGAACAATTTGTATTTATACTTATTGAAGCCATTCGAGGCAATATTTTTGTGTTTGCAAAAAGCGCTGAAGTTGTCGCCGCTATGTTTACACAACTCACTCTGAAAATGATGGGTTTTCTTCCCATTCAGCACGACAGTGTTGTTCGTATTTTCTTTTTATAATTTGAACTTAATTTCACTTTTGATTAAACAAATCGAATTTGAACACCGCACGCAACAAATTAAAATAAAATACTATAAACCCATGCTGATTCGAATGACGGAGATAGCTAGCGATTTCCTAATGTATACGGAAAAGAGACTGGTGTAGCACCGTATTCAGTAATTCGTTACGGGAAATCCCCTGGATCTGGGTATAGTGTCGTTGTGTGTGTGTGTGTGTGCTTTGTTTGCCTTGGATAAGAATTCAGGCCAAAAAACACACACAACGCATTTTGGATAACTATTTTTCAGAATGTTCTAAAATGCCGATTTTCTACTAAAATTACTACTAAATAATTCAACTACTAAATTATCATATTCGATGCCTTAAACTTACCAAAAAAGTAGAAATCTACTAAAAGCGGTCACACTGAGTAGGATGAGGATCACAGAGTATAGTCACCATAGAGTACTACAGCTTGGCAAAAAATAGTAAGTATGGAAAAAATGAGGGCTTCACTTTTACTTACGTCGAATCATAATATGGAAAATCAGCAAGATAATTTAATCAAATCGTTAAAAATAAATGTGAAACATTAAGCTTTATTCAAAATCTAGTATTTGTCGGCCAAGTATTGTCAACATCATAGGTTTTCATTTAGTAAAATATTTAGTTCCACCTGTCACCACGTCATACTCTTTTTTGCCAAGCTGTTTAAGTAATAAAGGAATAATCTAACCTAACCTATTTATACTCTTCGATAAAGTCGAGTTACACTTTGGCAAAAAAGAGTCTGGAAAAAATTAGGGCGCGACTTTCACTTAGGTCTCATTATAATATGGAAAATCAGTAAGAGAATTTAATCAAATCGTTAAACAGTTTTAACTTGTCCTAAACAAAAGATCCACTTGGAGCGCTAATATGTTGCATTGCGCGAGTACTAAAATGCCGCTTGATGAATTCCTGTTGCATTATAGGAACTGTTTATAGTTTTATTAATGTAAATAGCCAATTTTATCATTAATATTATTGTGTTTTGTATTTGTGTTGTGTAAAATAAGTTATAATAAAATTGTGTTATTTATATTATACATATATATTTATATACATTAAAATCTACGTTTAAATATAAACGTAGATTTTAATGTAAGATTTAATTTAATAGTGATTTTAATTAGTTTTAGGTATTGTAAATATTAAATTTAAGTGTATTTTAGGATAGTAATATGAATTATGTACGTATAACGTTACATTATTAATTAATAATTAAAAAAAAATACAACAAAAATAAATTTATAGACAACCCTAAACTACCGTGATCATAATGGATTAATCTTTATTTTTATTTAATTTTAATTCGTTAACCAGACCGGTGCAAGTCACTAGTATCGATTTACCTGCTTATACCCGCCTACCCGAGAGTTGTGACGGGAAAAAGAAAGACAACCTAACGTTCGCATATTCTATGGGGTTTATACTTTCGATTGGTATGGAATTTGTCATTAACCAATACCTTTTAAAAAAAGTTATTTTTTTTTAAATTATTAATTAATCTTTTTTTTTTCAGCCAATACGAGTCCACTGCTGGACGTAGTAATTAATCATATCCTGGACTGAAATTTTTTTGACAACCCATATGCAATATATTTATTGACATATTTAATTGAATATAAAATAAGTTTCATCCAATAACCAGCTCGGTGAAGGTCGTTTTATATCGGGATCTTAGGCCAAAAGGGATTCAAGAAAAAATAGAAACTGATTTATGTATAATTGTAGTTACAAAATATTTTAAATGTTTTTAATAGATTCTGCAGTACTGGCCATTTCAAATCAAAATAATTTTTGTATGGATGTAGAAGAATAACAATTTCAAATTAATTTTATTTTAAAAACATGGAATTCTTTTTCTAAAAGTAGTCATTTGTTTATTGATTAATGTTACATTTTCATCGCATTTCAATCTTTTTCGTCATTATTGTAATATGAGAACCGTCGTGGCAGCAACGCGGCACAAGTGGCACGCAAAATCAACGACGCTTACGGAGCTAACACTGCAAACCACCGCACCACCTTTTATTGGTTTGCAGCTCACTTCGGTTCTGGAAATTTCGACCTGAAAAATGAACCTCGCGGTCCGAAGACTTTGTTCGACAATGACGAATTAAAGGCGATTGTGGAAGCTGATGATACACAATCTACGGCTGAATTAGCAGCAGCTTTCGACGTTAGCGTCAAAATAATATTGGTCAATTTGCATCAAATTCGCAAGGTAAAAAAGCTTGACAAATGGGTGCCCCACGAACTCAATGATCGCCAGCGCGAAGTACGCGTCGAGTCGTGCCTTGCTCTGCTCAACAGACATACAAATGATGGAATTTTGAACCACATTGTTACCTGCGATGAAATATGGATTCTATTTGATAACCGCAAGCGCTCAGCAAGTTGGTTGGATCCTGGTTCAGCACCTAAACAATGCCCTAAACGAAAACTTACCCCTAGAAAAGTGATGGTCTCTGTTTGGTGGTCTAGCGCCGGTGTGATTCATCACAGCTTCTTACCAAGCGGGGTGAGCATTACTGCAGATGTGTACTGTGAAGAACTGAATACAATGATGAAGAAGCTGGCACATCTCCAACCAGCATTGGTCAATCGCTCTTCTCCGCTGCTCCTGCACGACAACGCGCGACTTCATACTGCACAGCAGACGGTCTCCAAGCTGCAAGAACTGGGGCTGGAAGCTCTCCGTCATCAGCCCTACTCACCAGACCTTGCGCCTACAGACTATTACTTTTTCCAGAATTTGGATAACTTCTTGCCGGGAAAAAAATTCAATACCCGAGAGGCAGTACAAAATGTCTTTGAATAATTTTTTGCCCCCCGTCCAGCTGATTTCTTTCAGAAGGGCAACAATAAACTGCCACTGCGTTGGCAAAGATGCATTGATTGCATGGGTGATTATTTCGATTAATACAAATAAAAAATACATGAAAAAAAGTCGTTTAAATTGTTTCATACAAAACGGAAATTTCATAGGTAAAGACCTAATTAATATTTACAGTTCAAACGTAACAAAGTATACTCAGCAAGTTTATCGACCTGATTTTTTTTCAAAATATTCCCAGACTACGAAATGCCGCTATAAGTGTTAGGCGACGCATTGTTAAACGATAATTCTAATACCGGACCTGCACCAGAGGGGACTGAGCGTCCGAGTGGGACTAGGCTCTCCTATACGCACATGAGTTATAGGAGCATAACTAAAGGACGCAAACGATAATTTTTTTTTAGATTAAAAACCATGATTGGATAAATTTCTTCTAGTAATTTGAAAACATTTCTGTATAAAAAAGTTCTATATAAAATAAAACCTTTCCTCTCTGAGGAGCTACGTGAGCAGCTCGTTGAAACCCTTGTGCTTTCACGACTTAATTACACTGATACGGTTTACGGGCCTCGCTTGCTATCACGCACGGAGAGAATAATACAAAGAGTCCAGAATGCTTGCGCTAGGTTCTGTTATTCGATACCATTTAGAAGCCATGTCACGCCAATACTCAACTCGCACTCTATCTTGAGAATGAAATCTAGGCGTAAATTACACTTGGCATGCCTTCTATTTGGAGTCATCAAATTCCAGGAACCGATTTACACCATAAGCTATGTAGGATGGCTACGCAGAGGCAGTGCTCCCAAAAGCTCGCTACGCATCGACATAAAACAGCTGGATTCAAGGGCAGTTTTAGCTATGCAGCTGCAAAAGTGTGGAACAACATCCCACCACCGATAAGAAATATTACCAATGTACATACGTTCAGGCGAAAATTGAAGAAATTTCTTATCGAGGCACAAAAAATTACAGGCATGGCCATCACTGACTCTTCCTTACTGTAACGTGTTGTGTAACGGCATATCGGTAATATATTGTTTTGTAGGTATGTATTGAAATTTTTGTGTTAAGTGTTAATTTATGTATAATTGTGGTAATTATAATTATATTTATAATCTAGATATTAAGTTATTATTGTTATAATATTATTAAATATTAAAAAACAAAAAAAAATTAGGCATAATATTATAGGTGTCTGGTTGGCATCCGTGATTTGATTTACTCTTGGTTCAGTTGAAAATCAGCGTCAGGAAACATTTTCCTGACAAAATGCTGAACTGGACCATTTTGACCCACTCGTGAGACACACACTTTTTATTAATTAAAAAAAAAAAAATTGTTTTCAATCGTTGTCTTTAATATTATTTTTTTTGTCTTATTTTTGTTTGTGCATTCAAAAATGTTTTTCTGTGTATATTTTTATGTCACTGTGTGTCTCCTGGTTGTGTCAAATAAATGTTCTTTCTTTCTTTCTTTCATTTATAGACTCATCTATGAAGAAAGTTAAGAGGCTTAAACGGGTCCCGTTTGCCTATAAAATGTGAATCTCTTTTGAAAAAGAGGTAGGTTTGATATTTTTATCTCTGTTACAAAAGTTACCTTATCATGAATGGAAACCTTTTTTTTAACGTTGGGAAATGCCTTTTGCATATGTGGAACTCGCACCCACTAAAACCCAACGACGTTCCTGCTATTGGACAGGGTCATGGGAACGCCAGGCATACAACCTATGACCCTCTCAGCAGATGCCTTTGTAGGCCCTTCTCCTGTGATGACGTTTTACGTCATCATCCTCCGCCGAAGGCTTCCAGGAATATTTTTAGGAGCCCTACAGTTCTGAAGCCTAGTGCGAATGGTCACCCCCCCATGCCCCATCCGCAGCCCCTTATAGTGGCGGAATACGCCTGCGGCGGATTGGGAGCGAGTCGACAGAGTCTTCTCGCATCCACTCCGCCACTTACTTTAGCGACATGACTATGTCACTGAAAGTGGCGACCGCTCTCCAAGCCTCTTCGCTCTCCACCATGGCAGTGATTATGGTGGGAATCATGTATGGAAACTTAACAAATAAAAGGTTATATTATGAACTATTAGGCCACCAACTGATATTTTCATTCAATCAAAATTTCAATTTAAATTATTGACGCCAAAATTTCGTCTTCTTAACATCTACTATTCACTATCACTAATTATTCACAATACACACAATACATAATTATTGTGTGCGGTCAAATGAAAGAAGCTGATATTGGAGCGCTCCAGCCCAGAGGTGAGAGCAGTATTCCATGTGAGGCCGGATTTGTGCCTTGTATAATTGAAGGCGGTGTGAAGACATGAAATACTGCCTTGGCCCTATTGAGCACGCCGAGTTTCTTTGAGGCTAGTTTAGCCTTTCCTTCCAAATGACCACGAAACTGCACATCTCTCGATATATCGACGCCAAGTATCCCAATGCTGGCTGAGGCGGTTAGTGAAGTGCCTTCAAATTGTAGAGGAACGACGAAGGGTGATTTTTTTTGCGGTAAACACGCAAACTTGTGTCTTGTTGAGGTTAAATTGGACTAGGTTAAGTCGCCCCCATTCCGAGACTCTGGCCAGCAGAGACTCGATTTCAGACACAAGTTTGTTCCGACACTCATCGACTTGTTTCCGAGAAATATTAGGGCAGCCAGTGTAAGGCATCTCCAGTGCTGTCATCCGCATAGCAATGAATGCCACTGGTTTTCAGAATATCATTGATATGCAGAAGAAACAGGGTTGGAGACAGTAAACAGCCCTGGGGAACACCAGCATTAACAGACTTGAGGTCCGAGCATGCACCGTCGACAACGACCTTAATGCTCCTGTCTGCCAAAAAACTGGTGATCCACATACATAATTTCTCGGGAAGCCCATAAGATGGTAGCTTTGCAAGAAGTGCTTTATGCCACACCCGATCAAAGGCCTTCGCTATGTCCAAACTAACCGCCAGCGCCTCCCCCTTGCTCTCAACTGCCTCCGCCCATCGTTGCGTTAGGTATATAAGAAGATCACCAGCTGAGCGATTCCGTTGAAAGCCATATTGGCGATCGCTAATCAGCTGGTGCTCCTCCAAATATCGCCGGAGCTGGCAGTTAATTATGGATTCCATAATTTTTGAGAACAATGAAGTTATGGCTATTGGTCTGTAATTGGACGGGTCTGAGTGGTCCCCTTTCTTAGGGATCGGGTGTACCAAAGCTGTCTTCCACGAGCATGGGACGACGCCTAGTGAGTAAGAGTGCCGGAAAAGACACGTAAGGACGGGTGCCAACTCAGGAGCACAAATTTGTAGCACTAACGGAGGGATGCCGTCAGACCCACTCGACTTATGGATGTCCAGCGAAAAGAGTGCTTTGCGTACGGAGCTCTGTCGGAAAATTATTTCCGGCATTGAAGTATCACACCGAGGGATAGTCGGTGGTATTTTTCCCTGGTCATCCAAGGTCGAGTTGGAAGCGAAAAGAGTGCCTAGAAGATCGGCCTTCTCTTTCGCGGTGTGGGCCAACGAGTCATTCCTCATGTGCAGAGATGGTAGAGATGACTTACAAAAATTCCCTTGAACAGCCTTGGCAAGAGACCAGAATGCACGAGTTCCCGAAGGAAGTCGAACCAATCTCTCGCCAATTCTGTTCACGTACTCCGCTTTTGCCTCAGCAATAGCTCTTTTGAAGGACCTGGAGGCAAAGTTATACTCCTTTTTTAATGCGCTGGTCTTTACATCCTGGGACATCGATGTTTTGGCCCAGGCTCGGTAGCGTAACCGTTTATGGCGTGCAGCCATCTTACAGGTTTCACCAAACCAGAGCTTGGATTTGCCGCCTATAGGCACTACAGAGCTTGGAATGAAAAGCTCCATGGCTACTATGCAATGGGTAGGATGCAAAGAAGGACCGCATCCCATCCCAATCAGCTGACCTATAGTGCCAAACGCGACGGCAGCCCGCAAAACGAGGCCATGATGGGATTGCGACAGGTACAGAACTCCGGATCAGACAGTGGTTCGATGAGCCAAGTGGAGCGTCCACGGAGACCACGTAATTGTCCGGGTGAGAGGTCAGCAGAAGGTCCAACAGGGAAGGCGTATGATCTTCCACATCAGGGATACGAGTTGGTGATACCACCAATTGTGTCGGATCATAATATGCTGAGGCAAACTCGTAAACAAATCTTCCCGCATGATCGGTTGTACGTGAGCCGAGCCACTCGCTGTGATGAGCGTTGAAATCACCAAGAATCACGATCTCTGTGGATGGGATCTGTTATAGCAAGGAATCTGTAGCCATTTGAATGTGCTCCACAAGTAGGTCGGTTTCGTCATTCCCGCTATGGGACCTATAAAGGCAGGCATAGACGCGGGGATGGTCGTCGCTGTCAATGCGCAACCAGAGGATGGAGAGGTCCCTACCTTCAAGACTGCCAAGGCGACGAGAGCAGACATCCTCTCTGACGTACTCGCAAACTCCAGCCCGTGGTATAAAAAAGTGTTCTAATTTGTACCCCGGACAAGAGAGATAAGAAGTATCAGCCGGAGAGGATATCTGAGTCTCGGTTAAAAAGAGCAAGGCCGGCTTCGCCGTCTGGAGGTGGTAATGGACGGCGTCAAGATTGGTATGAAGTCCTCTAATGTTACAGAAATCCACGGTCATAGTGGTAGGGGACTTCTGACGACGGCTCCGTTTACCCCGGGCAGTTCTTGTGTTGAGTACAGATTCGCTCGGAGACAGACGGGGATCATCACTGAGCTTGACACGTCCACGTTGAAATTCAGCAAACCAGCGATAAATTGTGGCTTTGGATGGGGCTTATATTATGATATCCTTAGATATTCGTTACAATCAAATAATGTTAGGGGACATTTCATTCAAAATTAAATCCTTATGATTAAAAACATTTATTTAGATAACGATTAGGTAATATCATGTTTATTACTCCTTCGCAAATCATACATTATTTTGGAACAAATTTGATCACAATAAAAAAGATTTTAGTGAGATAACCTTAAAAGATATATATATAATAATATGCTGTTTCGAACTTTTTTAGAACTTCTAAAGGGGTACAATTCCGTCATACATAATTATTACGTAACTTGAACCGTTTACGAAACACATGCAGCGAAAGGTCTCAAAAGAAATGTTTTTTCCCGTTTTCGCCACATTTTTATCGCTGCTTCGCTCTTATTGGTCGTAGCAGTTGTATATAGGTAGCCCATAGCCTTTTTCGATATACGGGCTATTCAACACTAATATAATTTTTCAATTCGAACTTACTGGTTTGAATTGAAAAAAATCCTGAGATTAGCGCGTGCAAAGAAACGAAACACACAAACAAATTCAACTTATACGTTTATACACTGTATAAACTAGTTTTAATAATGGAAATGCTTGTTATATTTGACTTCTTATGTTATTTATAACCTGCAGACTTTACTGTATATTCTTTACAAATGTATATAAAAGTATTTAAAGTACAACTCTGCAGCTAAAAGCTAGTGCATTCTTATCATTTATTAGAAGCCATATTATATGGTTTATATTGTATGGTTTTTGTGATATATTACGTTTGAGTATGGACAACAAGTAAAAAAAATCCTTTCATTGCCTTTCACTTCCCTATTATTAACTTATTAAAATAGCTGACTTAACTATGAACTCAATCTATTTTTATTTTTTAATTTAATTGTTGTTTCTTGATAACTGACAGGAATCTGAAAAAAAAAATTATAATTTTGAATGATGTGTTATGTCACATATTTTGTATGTATGATGATGATATGTATATACATATTATTTAAAAAAATTACATTCATAGTAGGGATATACGGAATAAACACAGGATATATGTACCAGTCATTAGACCTAGGTCTTAGGGTAACATTGTTCTGTGGATTAGACTGACAAAAATAAGCAATTCTTTTTTAGTCAGTATACGCTTTTACAACCCCAGAAATCTCCCAATTAAAAATATCAAAACATTAATTAAAGAGCGTTTGTGTGGTAAATATTTATAATATACATAATATAAAGTAAAATATTTCATGGAAGATACCACACCTTGGGAATAAGGCGTTCCTCCCGGGTATTTCAGGATAACAGCATGTAAAATTTGTAATAAAATATTTGAAGACCTAATTAATATACCTACTGAGTATGCAGGATTGGTGCTCAGCCTTTCCAGTTCTCTGGCGTGTATGTCTATGTTGTGTTGCGTCAGTCTTGGTCGACGGCAATGGACACTTTGCTCTGGTAGCCATCGATGGATGACAGGAGTTAGAAGATCACGATGAACCTTCAATATATCTTTTTATTTACTCACGTCTCATTCGTCCACGATTATAAACTATTGAGCCGATATATAGTGCTCGCAGAGTGTGCAAATTGTTCAAATTGGGAAATAGAATAGCAATTTAGACTGACAACTTTCTGGTAAGTTTCATTTTAAGATGATGTCGTTTTATAGCAAACTGTATGAATTCATCAAGCCTATCTCGTTGTCTAAGTCCCTACTTAAAAGTATAATTAAGGACTAGCGGTCTATTCCGGCCTCGCAGGGGTAAACAATTGGTAGTAAAAAAGCCTTTTTTTTGTGGTTATTACAGGGAAATGCTTTTTACGCATGTAGCTAGTATCTCGGGTAGTAGGACTCTCACCTGGGAGTGCCCTACCCGTAAACTAAAACCACTGTGAGCGCCTTCAGCCACATTTTGAGAGTCCCGGATTTATAGGCAACAGGATCACCTCAGCGACAGGCTGGCCTCGGCGAAGGCCAGTCTACGCCTCTTAAGGGGGGGACTGCCCGGCTGCTTAGGCAGCCCCCGCGACGTCGTGTCATACTGGGCCCAGGTTCCCATCCTGAACCCGACACGAGCACAGGGGCGTTACTGGAGGCGCATTAAGTAGCGCCTCCTGCGTACCCCCGTTCGTCGCCCACCGGGAAGGCTTCGTCGGCGGCCTCCTCTCTCACCCGCTCGTCGGCCTCCTTCTGGGACATTACTGCCTCGCAGAGGGAAACCATTGCCGTCCAGGACTCGTCGTCACCGAGCATCGCGGTGATGACACTCGGCAGAGACAATTCCCCTCCGATGACCGATGTCAGATCATAACGCAGTGCTGCCCATCTCGGGCACACCTCGAGGGTGTGCTTGGCCGAGTCCACCGCCGTGCCACAATCGTGACACACTGTCATCGGCTCCCTGCGGGCCGTCCGGCAAAGGTACTCACAATGCAACCATGCCCAGTGAGCACCTGTGTCAGACGGAAGGTGAGGGGTTTGCGCTTACGGCGCATCCACCGCTCAAGGACCGGACGCAGAGCAACCGTTAGGCTTTTGCCGTACGGCTGTTGCGCCAGGTCCTCCCCCTGTAGTAAAAAATAAAATAAAAAAGTATATGTCAGTCGCTCATAACGTGGCTTACTTGTGAAAGTCGAAAAAAATATTTAAATCAGTCCCTACTACTTTCAGGGCCTATTCATCATCATGTATACATCTTTCCTCTTTATAAAATTAGTATAGACAGTTCAACATGCACACTTACCATACTAGGATCGTTGGGTTCTGTGAAATACGTGACGATGCACCCAATGATGATGCATACTACCATTCCAATTAAAGTGTAGTATAAGTAACTTATTCTGTACAGGAAGAATGTTCCTGACCTGTTGAATACAATTTAGAATGTATGTGTTATATGCATTTATAGTTGTTAGTATGAAAGTTAATAGTCTTTTAGTGACAAGCCAAATATACATTTACAAATGAAAAGTTTCTCAAACTTTGGGTATTTATTTAAGGATATTCAACATACCTCTTAATATGAGAACATCAGTAATTATATAAAACTAAAAGTATCTATAATCACGGAATATCACCGCATGTCGGTAAACTTAATAAGTACACTATTAAGTTTACACAAAGTTTGAGAAACTTTTTATATGACTTTGAAGGTTTCCAATTTCCATCCGAGAAAAATACTTTAATCAATTACATGGGCCATTACTATTAAAAAAATATACAAACATCAGAATTGAGGATCTCCTTTTTTAGATGTCGGTTAAAAATGAGGATAAACGAATCAGATTTTTTTTCTATCCTGAGATGATTATCAGGAACAGAACCATGTCAGTGACATCAAATAGGCATAATATGGAAATAGAGCTTAGATTACTCTATTATATATAAGTTATCTCTTCCGTAAATTAGACTTCACCTTGTTTGCAAGAAAATTACCTATCAAATTCAACAGAAGGCTGTGTTGCGATAAACGGGATAGTAATGTTTTCTCCACAGCCCGACACGTCCACAGGTTTCGGCACCACAATGATATCCCCTCGTATCATGGCGGCTTGCGTGCCTAAAGATATCCAACCAACCAGCAGCGTTGATGCTATACCACCAATTAGAGCACCCTGTTTCAAATTGTACAATTTATTACTTTTGCAGTGTAATGTGACTACAATCTTTTAAAAAATTTCTCTTTTATACTCTCTCGTATCAAGGAAATATGAAAATCAAAGGTATTTTATTAATTATGAATTTTTATATGAACTTTTTTTTTTATTGAAAACTAAATAAAATAAAATAGGGATTTTTTTAGGTATGGAACTCGCTTAGCAAGGGTAAGTTATTATCCCCACCACGGTTCAAGCCTTGTCGTGGCGGTGGAGCTCAGGAGCCTAAAGGGAACCCAGCACCTTGGGCGAAGCTAAATCAACCGAGGAGGCTGCTCTTTGTTGTTATAAGAAGAGGAGACAAAAGAGAAGGAGCGAGGATGGGAACCTCAACTCATTGCACAGTCCCGACGTTGCGAGGAGTTGATCTGTGGTGCGACCCCCCCAACCAACAATAGACAATAGAGTGGTGGACAACCTCTCTATGGAGGTGACGTCGGTCCCTTGAGGGACTGACTAGCCGACTAGGTGCCCTGTTTGCAACAGATCCAGGGCACCTCACCAAAGGCGGCTTGGTGGCACTCGCCGGGTTTTAGTGGGTAGAGCTTTTGCAACCACCTTACCAACTTTCGGGCGCAGCGTGTCCCACATACTCGTCTGTAGGGCTAGCATGCGCGCACGACAAAATTTTGTCTATCGCTTTCCTCGTATTATTTCATATAAGTAATACGAGAAAAGGGATAGACAAAATTTTGTTGTGTGCGCAAGCTAGCCCTTCTGGAGAGTCCCCGCTCTCCCGAGGGATGCCTAAGAACATTTTCTGACGGAAACGAAGAAAAAGGGTAAGTTATAATTATCGAAATTACTATTGTACTCACTGTGGAATTGATCCAAGGCATGAAAAGCCCCATCGTGAAAAGGCCCAGAAGACTTCCCGCAGTAATGCCAGCTAGACTTTTCCCCGCTTGGATCAAAGCTCCCATATGTTCGACTAAGAACACCAGTGCGACGCACATTGCTCCTATGGGCCATAACCATATTATGTTCATTTTTATATTTGGTCCTACCCTTTTCTACATCTGATTAAGAATGAAAAACGAATGATGAAGTGCTGATTACAACTATGTAAATGATGAGCCTTTGCTGTGGCGTAGCTGCGTAGGGGACCTAAGCTCAGGGGCCCCATGGACTCTGACTTACAAACTATCAAGTGTACTACTAAAAATCTCACACATATACAAATAATTAAAATTTAAGTATCTGGTTGTAATTTTAAATTAACATCTTTTCACTAAATGCTTATGAAATAAGGTACTCATATGTATTTTAATTTATGTCTGTCGTTTGTCTGTGTGTTTGTTTGGGTTAATCCCTGAAATGGCTGGGCCGACTTTGAAGGGTCTTTCACTGCCAGATATCTGGTGTTATAAATAGTAACATAGGCTATAAAAATAATCATCTGGATATGGCTCCAAATCTAAGTTAGTTTAGTAATGACAAGTTATTTAAAAAATATAGGGGAACTACCCTGTATTTTTAGGTTGGTTTCACAGTCGCACTGTCGAACAGCGGGATTCAACAGTACGCTCTTGACGCAAGGCGGACCTGTGATAAACGCAGCGCGCTTCAACAGCGTGACTATAAAACGTT
This sequence comes from Helleia helle, assembly GCA_963853865.1. Classification (NCBI taxonomy): domain Eukaryota; kingdom Metazoa; phylum Arthropoda; class Insecta; order Lepidoptera; family Lycaenidae; genus Helleia; species Helleia helle. Next base: position 19,567,891 of record OY971420.1, read on the forward strand.
GCTAGTGATTTTACAAGTGCCCACGTCTCGGCAGCGCGACTGTAAAACAAGCCGAATTGGTACTTACAGTAGACCGATTTTCAAAAGGATATTGCACATAATTTTCAGTCACACTTTCAGTCTTTTTTTTAATAGAAAAGAGGGCAAACGGATAGTCGGTTCACGCGATGGTAAGTGAAGAGCGACATCCACAGACACCCGCTACACTAGTGGATTAGCAGGTGCGTTGCCGGCCTTTCAGATATGAGTATGCTCTTTTCTTGAAGGTCCCTAAGTCTTTATTAATTAGGGCTGTATACTCAAATTATGCTCAACGGGACCCTATTAACGAGCCTCCGCTGTCTGTGCGTCTGTCAAACGTCTCTATTCTCAGTACAGTCAGTCTCTATTTTTGGTAAGGTAACAGGTAGATATTTCTTTTATTTTCATAAAATAGTTTTAATTTGTTCATAAAAATAAGTTACAATTTGTATTTGTTATTTAATTTTATTATCCAATCGACTGTTTTACAACGAATCTGCATTACAATTTACGACAAATCTGAAGTACGTTGAATTCTGAACACTACGAATACGGAACAAACGATTTTAAATAGTTTAGTTGAGGCCTTAGTTAATCTTTTGTCCCAGATCCTTTGGTTACGTAGCTACGCCACTGCGTCGATAACATTGTCTTGGATGAAAATTCTGATGATGAGAAACCAATGAAGATAATTCTGGTAATGATTATAAAATTAATAATGATAATGATTGTTATAAACAGCATGTTCTCTACGTCATAGTAATGATGAAATATATATTCATTAGAATATTTACCTACGATAACAACTATAATCTTCATAATAAAACTAGCTGTTCTTTCAGAAATAGGCTTTTTGTATGTAGGTCTGATGAGGTCCTCAAATATGACCCCACAAATTGAGTTGAGACCGGTGGACATTGAGCTGCAAAAATATATTTTAGTGGTCGTCGATTTCAGTATCTAACTAAAGGCTAAATTACTTTAAAAACCCCCAATGCAATAACAAGAGTTGATTAACTGGAAACGGCTTAACCAATTTGGTAAAACATGTCTAAGAACTACTGCTAAAAAACCTGCGTCAAATGAAACAGCATCAAAATAGATTCATTTCATTTAATAGCTATTTTATATAACCACAGACGCAAGTGGTTTGCGTCGACCAAGCTAGCTAAACAAAACGCCGATTATGCTTTGATACTGGCTCCTTCGGTGAATTGCGATGAGAATATTCGTAGGATTAAATAGTTGATTTTTGTAGCTAGCATGTTCCACGCAAATTACAGTGAGACAAAGCGATCAAATTTATAACTCTTCTAATGCATCGGGGTTGAAAATTAAAAAAAACGGCGTATTTCTCACCGAGAATCTACCTCAATGCGGCACTGAAGACGCCACTCATGAATATACCGGGGAGAGCCGGTATCGAGCCTGTGATGGTCATCACGAAGTATGGCAGGAGCTGATCATTCTTCCTGATGGCTCCAATGGTCAATGGATCGCATGTGGCGAATGTAGCGTAGATCACGAGACCGGTGTAGCAACATAGTGATACTATGCTAAATATTCCAACCGCCATTATGAAAATGGTACTGCAATAGAATGATAATTTTAGTTAATCTTCATCATCATCACGAACATCAAGACGGCCGTTTCCTTGCCACGGGCATCTAAATTTAGATAAACATTATTAATTTGAATCAAACCTTATTACAACGTAGGTTCAAGACAATATGTACTAGAATATTTAAGAAACGGACTGAACATTGCTTTATGGCATTTTATTCTAGAATTATAAAATTTTAGTAGGATTATATTGGATAGGAAACCATAATAGAAAAAGGTTTCACGCGAGGTTCAGGATTGTGTGTTTTATTTCAGAAGGCTGAAGATAACGTAATTAAAAAAAATATCTACCTGAATACAATATAAGCATGGAGATTTAAAGCACTACTTTATTGGAAAATTTATAAAGGAAATAAGGGTCACCGTAGTAACATAAATCTAAATTGACCGCAATAAGTGACCCCTTTTTTCATGTGACGTTTTAAGACTTTGTGTACTTCAGACGCTACACGATCGTTTTTGCTGTGCGATTACTGAAATTATTTCTCAAGTTCCTATCAAAGTAGATAGAATATTTCATCATCATCATCTTCATCAGCCTCTATCCGTGCCAAGACGGCCGATCGATTGTCACTCGCATGTAGTACGGACCGGCCCCTACATAGTAATTGTATATGGTATTTACAGGGTGTATATGGCGGTATCTGTTTTTTTAATACCACGTGTCAGGGATAATGTTACAAGAATATACTCAAAAGAATTATTTAAAAATATTTAATACATTGAGGCACAACTTCGCTGCTCAACCGATTTGCAACGGATTAACGAAGAAATAGAGCAGAATAAAGGTTCGAAGGTTTTTGTGGAGGAGCTCGGGAGAAACCTCTTCGACCGCTTCAGGCGCAACCCTTTCTTCTAAGCTTGAGATCTCTTAAGAGATCGAAGAGTTCTATGGCCAATTGTACGCGTCCCATGCTCCTCAACCTGATCTCCGAAACAACGATCCCCATGCTAACCTAGCACGACATCTCACCGGTAAGATTCCGAACATCAGTTTATATGAGGTTAGTTTGGCTCTTAAGACTGAGCTACTTAAGGCGGGCGTAAGCGAATCTGTTCTAAGACCGAAACAACGATCCCCATGCTAACCTAGCACGACATCTCACCGGTAAGATTCCGAACATCAGTTTATATGAGGTTAATTTGGCTCTTAAGACTGAGCTACTTAAGGCGGGCGGCGAATCTGTTCTCCGAAACAACGATCCCCATGCTAACCTAGCACGACATCTCACCGGTAAGATTCCGAACATCAGTTTATATGAGGTTAGTTTGGCTCTTAAGACTGAGCTACTTAAGGCGGGCGGCGAATCTGTTCTCCGAAACAACGATCCCCATGCTAACCTAGCACGACATCTCACCGGTAAGATTCCGAACATCAGTTTAGATGAGGTTAGTTTGGCTCTTAAGACTGAGCTACTTAAGGCGGGCGGCGAATCTGTTCTCCGAAACAACGATCCCCATGCTAACCTAGCACGACATCTCACCGGTAAGATTCCGAACATCAGTTTATATGAGGTTAGTTTGGCTCTTAAGACTGAGCTACTTAAGGCGGGCGGCGAATCTGTTCTCCGAAACAACGATCCCCATGCTAACCTAGCACGACATCTCACCGGTAAGATTCCGAACATCAGTTTATATGAGGTTAGTTTGGCTCTTAAGACTGAGCTACTTAAGGCGGGCGGCGAATCTGTTCTCCGAAACAACGATCCCCATGCTAACCTAGCACGACATCTCACCGGTAAGATTCCGAACATCAGTTTATATGAGGTTAGTTTGGCTCTTAAGACTGAGCTACTTAAGGCGGGCGGCGAATCTGTTCTCCGAAACAACGATCCCCATGCTAACCTAGCACGACATCTCACCGGTAAGATTCCGAACATCAGTTTATATGAGGTTAGTTTGGCTCTTAAGACTGAGCTACTTAAGGCGGGCGGCGAATCTGTTCTCCGAAACAACGATCCCCATGCTAACCTAGCACGACATCTCACCGGTAAGATTCCGAACATCAGTTTATATGAGGTTAGTTTTGCTCTTAAGACTGAGCTACTTAAGGCGGGCGGCGAATCTGTTTTAAGAAAGTTGCAAAATATCTTTAATTTCGTCCTTTAAAGGAACATTTCCCTCAAAGAGTGGCATGGAAGTGAAGTCGTTATGTTTTTCACGAAGGGTGACAGTTCCTTCCTTAAAAATTGTAGACCGATATAACTTTTAAGCTGTATAATACAAGCTGTTCTTGAGTGTCATGACGAACCAGCTCACTAAAAAGCACAATGGATTGCCAGCCAGCCAGAGCAGGTTGGGTTTCGAAGAGGATTTAGTACCATATACCACATCCACATAATAAGGAAAATTATACAGAAGACCCATGAGTACAACCAGCTGCTGTGCCTTTACTTCGTGAACTGTGAGAGAGCTTTTAACGCGGTTGAAACCTGGCTCGTTCTGGAAGCTCTACAGCAATGTCAGGTCGATTCGCGATACGTTGAATTTTGAAGTACTGTGAGGGTTATAGGCAACGCCTTTATGTCCGTTCTGATTCTAGAAGGTCAAAAAAGTCCAATCCAACTGCATCGAGGGTGTGAGGAGACGAAGTATATGAAGCACTCACTAAGGTACCTCAGTACCTTAAACCAGTGAAAATTGTAACAATTTATACATAATATATGTATGTAGTAATCCTTATATGTAATTAGCATTTAGGATAATGTATGTTTTAAATAAAGAGAGTGAGTATAAGATTTATTATTTATTTATTATAAACATATATTTATTCAAAATGAATGATGCGTGTGTATGACTTGGGTGTCGATCTGATATCTACTCTTTTTTATTTAAAACATACATAATATTATATACTAATTACATATAAGGCTTACTACACACTACAATAAGATGTGTGTAGGTATTGCGGTGAAGTTGAATTGGAAACCACTTCAACTGAGAGTGACATCCGGATTTTTTTATAGCATAGGAGGACAAACGAGCAGTCGAAGCTTTGTTCGAATTCGAATATATGTTGCCCTCCTTTTCCCTATCCCCCGCACTCACAAACCGCACGAAACGCGACAGCATAGCCTTGACGACGGTGTTATTGACGCCGGAGGTACCACCCCGGTCGTGCCCGCATAAGTCAGCTGCATAGCAGCATGGCACTACTTCTTAAAAATATTATTAAATTAGCGCAAACTACATTTCAATCGGATGCACACATTCTGTAGACGTTCGACTTTGTCCCGTAACTATTGTGTTGCATCGGAATAGCAGACGTCAGCGTAGTCTAGAATGGGAAGTAAAAGGTTAGTGTTAAAAATATGATCTTTGTTCCTAAAGGTAGAAAATTCTGCAACCTTCGTAAGAAATGCAATGATTGTTGAAGCTGTCGATAAGCCGCTTAAACACGTGAAAAAGTATAAAAAAAAGAAAAAAAAAACAAGTATACAGATAACTGTTAGTCCTAGATTCCTAGACTTATCTGTGAAAGGAATCGGGTTTTCTCTATTGTATACTATTTTTTTCTCTATTCCTTTTAGTGTAAATAATTTAAACTTACATTCTAGCCCGCTTTAGTGAAGAAAGAGCTAAACAGCGCTGTACCGTCGCCTGATTCACAGCACACGACGCCAACCATCCGAAGTAGTTACCGAAGACTGTCGACCAAAATGTATGCCGGATAGTTGGGTCCAAATCCATGCTGCAATTAATTACCAATTATGAAATGCTTCAAGATAATAACTAAATATAACTTCAAATCGTTTAAAAGCAACAAAATTGCCTAAAAATAGATCATGTTGTGATCACTAAAAGAATACCACTTTTAAAAGTACGGGTAACTTTTTTCGAGTCATATTTTACACTATCAATTATATTTTTCACTCCTTCGATATCAAGTAAAATGCAAATGAGTGAAACGAAGCTTCGCTTTTCACCGCTATGTTTAGCAGATAATTGTAGCCAACTTTAACAACAACTTACTTGAAAAAGTCAAGCCGTTCTCCTTCCTTGTTTATCCTTATCACTTCACTGACTCCCCCCAGCCGCCATGTTCCATAAAACAATACTATCAGTACACCGATGTACATCATAAACGTCTGCAGTGCGTCCGTCCATACGACTGCTTTTAGACCACCCTGTCAAAATTCCACATGTGATAATGTAACTTTCTTTCAGAGTATAAGCAACATAGCACTACACTAATGTTACAAATGCGAAAGTAACCCTGATTATTATTTGTCAGTCTGTTTTTATTTATATCCATGCGAATTAGTTCCAACGTGAGGGCAATTTATTATATTCTGACTTCTGAGGCTATTAAACAAGCATTATGAATATGCGACTGTAAACTAAAAAACTAAAAGAAGTCAACCCCTGATAAGTATATAAATAATTACTTATAGTTAAAATAAACTAAAAACACGCGTTAATAGCAAACTGAATTAAAAATTTGAAAAAACATCTCTATTAATTTAATTTTTTTTATTAATTTACATTACACTACTTAAGGCAATCTCTTTAGAATGAGGAGAGACTAAAAATCACACAAGTGATGTAGGTAACTTGCGCGCCTTATGCCATAATAAAAGTGTGTAAAATTTCAATTCTGACGTCTTAAGGTCAAAATCAATTCTGAAGGAGTCAGTTACATACATACAAAGTAATAAAAGCATGTTAATAAGCTTTTAGCACTGAGAACGGCTAGTAAGCATAATCCTGTAATAAAAACTTATAAGATTTTTAATTCATATATAAAATATGTAAATATATAAAATAGTTTAATATATGAATGGTCTATTTAGGTTTTTAATTATATTCAATTTAAATAATCTTAAAACACACTGTATATGCCATATATGATTCAATGTTATTTAAATAATGATAGCAGTGATTAGAGTATACAGACGTATACTGTGGCCGAGACGACCGGATCGTCCTCGATCGTTCTTTATTGTATATAAGGACTGGCAGGGTCAAATAACACGTACTCACGAGAGTTGTGTAGAAGATACACACGAGACAAACTATGGGTGTGATGAGGTGGATATTGACACCGGTTACTGAAAAAAAAAATGAAATACAATATTGGGAAAAAAGTTTGATAGAAAAGTTGGCGAATTAATCAGTGTAAAAAAAATGTAATATATTTTCGTTGTCATGGCGATTGAAATATAGCCAACTCAAAAATTATATATACTCGAGTTATGTATGCTAGATAATATTAAGGTCTAAAAAAATGGCGATGTAAAATCAGCGGAATTGAAAAAAAACAGGAATTTGTTGCTTTTTTGTTGCTAATTAGTTGCTAAAAAAATAATTTTGTTGCTCCAACCGATCGCAAAAAATCGGCAATAGCGCTAACTTTTAATTAAGATAGCGTGGAAATCACTGGATGTGGACTTATCGATCAAGCGAATAGGGGTCAATTTGTTGCTAATTTGTTGCTAAAAGATGCTAGGAAGATAAAAAAATTAAAAAAAAAATTGATTTTTTTTAATTATGCCAAAATAAATAATGTGCACGCCAGCTTAACTCTCGAGATTTCCGTGGAAAAACTATAGTAAAAATTTGTTGCTGCTCATACTGCAGCTTGTTTAAGCAGAGAGAGTCAGCAACAAAATAAAAACCGGAAGTCAAGAGAAGTTGGAGATCGGTTTCCAAAAAAGCCGGCCACGCTAGCTTAACTAACGTTTTTTCCGCGGAAAAAATAAAGTGAAAATTTGTTGCTGCTCATGCTGCGTCTTGTTTTAGCAGAGAGAGTCAGCAACAAAATAAAAACCGGAAGTCAAGACAAGTTGGAGATCGGTTTACAAAAAATCTGGCCACGCTAGTTTAATTAACGATTTTTCCGTGGAAAAACTATAGTACAAATTTGTTGCTGCTCATACTGCAGCTTGTTTTAGCAGGGAGAGTCAGCAACAAAATAAAAACCAAAAGTTAAGAGAAGTTGGAGATCGTCTTACAAAAAAACCGGCCACACTAGCTTAACTAACGATTCTTACGCGGAAAAACTAAGTGAAAATATGTTGCTGCTCATACTACAGCTTGTTTTAGCAGAGAGAGTCAGCAAAAAAATAAAAACCGGAAGTCAAGAGAAGTTGGAGATCGGTTTCCAAAAAAGCCGGCCACGCTAGCTTAACTAACGTTTTTTCCGCGGAAAAAATAAAGTGAAAATTTGTTGCTGCTCATGCTGCGGCTTGTTTTAGCAGAGAGAGTCAGCAACAAAATAAAAACCGGAAGTCAAGACAAGTTGGAGATCGGTTTACAAAAAATCTGGCCACGCTAGTTTAACTAACGATTTTTCCGTGGAAAAACTATAGTACAAATTTGTTGCTGCTCATACTGCAGCTTGTTTTAGCAGAGAGAGTCAGCGACAAAATAAAAACCGGAAGTCAAGAGAAGTTGGATTGGAGATCGGTTTCCAAAAAAACCGGCCATGTGCCTACGGGGTACTCAATGGATAGAATATGACGATCGATACGAAAAAGCAATAATCCGAAAAAATGCACATTCAATTAATCCCCGAATAGTGTTGTATGCTAAAATCGACTAACAAAAATTTTGAGCAATAAAAATAAATTAATAAATATTATAACTCATGTTTTTAATGGTTTTGGTCACTTTATATGCATGCCGATCTCCAACTTGTCTTGACTTCCGGTTTTTATTTTGTTGCTGACTCTCTCTGCTAAAACAAGCTGTAGTAGGAGCAGCAACATGTTTTCACTTAGTTTTTCCGCGGAAGAATCGTTAGTTAAGCTAGTGTGGCCGGTTTTTTTGTAAAACGATCTCCAACTTCTCTTAACTTTCGGTTTTTATTTTTTTGCTGACTCTCCCTGCTAAAACAAGCTGCAGTATGAGCAGCAACAAATTTGTACTATAGTTTTTCCACGGAAAAATCGTTAGTTAAACTAGCGTGGCCAGATTTTTTGTAAACCGATCTCCAACTTGTCTTGACTTCCGGTTTTTATTTTGTTGCTGACTCTCTCTGCTAAAACAAGACGCAGCATGAGCAGCAACAAATTTCCACTTTATTTTTTCCGCGGAAAAAACGTTAGTTAAGCTAGCGTGGCCGGCTTTTTTGGAAACCGATCTCCAACTTCTCTTGACTTCCGGTTTTTATTTTGTTGCTGACTCTCTCTGCTTAAACAAGCTGCAGTATGAGCAGCAACAAATTTTTACTATAGTTTTTCCACGGAAATCTCGAGAGTTAAGCTGGCGTGCACATTATTTATTTTGGCATAATTAAAAAAAAATCAATTTTTTTTTTAATTTTTTTATCTTCCTAGCATCTTTTAGCAACAAATTAGCAACAAATTGACCCCTATTCGCTTGATCGATAAGTCCACATCCAGTGATTTCCACGCTATCTTAATGAAAAGTTAGCGCTATTGCCGATTTTTTGCGATCGGTTGGAGCAAAAAAATTAATTTTTTAGCAACTAATTAGCAACAAAAAAGCAACAAATTGACCCCTATTCGCTTGATCGATAAGTCCACATCCAGTGATTTCCACGCTATCTTAATAAAAAGTTAGCGCTATTACCGATTTTTTGCGATCGGTTGGAGCAACAAAATTATTTTTTTAGCAACTAATTAGCAACAAAAAAGCAACAAATTCCTGTGTTTTTTTTTTCAATTCCGCTGATTTTACATCGTCATTTTTTTAGACCTATAATATTATACACTTAATAAGTTTAGAAAATAATAATAAAGCATTTATATCACGCTTTATTTTTATTATGTTTGGTTTAATATTATATTTTTATTAATTGTTTATTATAATATTTAAATAATTAAAGAATTTCTTTTGTTTTATTCAAAAATAAAAGATAATTATCCCTTTCCAGCAAATATACTCATGGAAATCGGAACAAAATTGATATAAAACAATTGAGAATCGTCGATGGGCAAACGGGCAGACGGCCACATGACGGTTAGTGGTCAGCGTCATGAATATAAAATAGTTAAAACCTGAGACTAGCCCAAGCAATTTATTTGTGTTGCCTATCCTGAGAAAAGATGTTAATCCCTCTGTGCCAGTAATTACACTGCCTGTCTTGCCCTTCTCTCCGAAATACAACAAAGCTGTTTCACGGGAGAAAAATGGAAGGATGGTACCTATGGAACCTTATTTTTAAGTTATTTGTTTACTAATTAATTTATCTAATAAATAATACCTTGACTAAAAGCCAATGCTGGTACATAGATGACAATGGGTATGTAGAGCAACATTTTGATGATGAAAATTATTGAGCCTAGCAACCTTACATTTCTGCTGAATCGTAGACGAAGATACTGAAAATAAATTAAATATTAAAATTATTTTTATCGCAGGGGAAATGCTTTTTACGTATGTAGCCAGGATCTTGGGTAGATCCTAACTCTATGTGGGACTCGCACCTGGGAGTGCCCTACCTGTAAACTAAAACCACTGCGAGCGCCGCTTTTTGAGGGTAACGGATTTGCAGGCAACAGGATCACCTCAGCGACCACTATTTAAAACCTTTTGTATTAATTCTGGAGTTAAGTCAATTTGGTTTAAGGCTTAATCGGAGGAATCTGGGAGGAAGCAGATTACGATATTTCAAAACTAAATAATAAAATTGGACTGATGAACGAATAAATGATTTGTGATCACAAGGTTGGCCTACAACAAAAAAATCGAAGTTATTCTTTCGTTTTGCAATTTTATTAGGCACATTTTTATAACATGCTTGTCCTATGAGTAGTACATACAAATCATTCTTTCATTTATTGTAATGAGTCAGCCTTGGGTAAACATTAGACATCAATATGTAGTATACTTACCTCATAAGTAGAAGTTATTTGCAGTTTGTAGAAGACAGGAAGGTACACAACAGCTATCGTCAGAGACACTGCCCATTCCGACAAAACTATAGACCATAGTTGAGTCCCATAAGTGTACATCTCAGCAGGTAGTCCAAGCAGGGAAATTCCAGATATGTAGCTGCAGGGACACAAGTCAGATGAATTGACAACGTAAGCACAAGTTTGCCAGTCATTGTAACACCCGTACCGAGGACGCATGTGAAATAAATAAATATCTGAATATCATGTTGTGAGTACAGCAGAGGAACACGAGGTACAATACAAGTAAACAATACGTCAGGATCTCACTTAAATCCCCACCATGGTTCAGGCCTTGACGTGGCGGTGGGGCTCAGAAGCCTAGGATGAGCCGCTGCACCTTGGGTGAAGCTAATTAAGCCGAGGGGGCTCCTTGTACCCCTCTTATGAAGAGAGAGGACAAAAGAGCAGGGTGCAAGGGGCGAGGGCGGGAACCTCACCCCATTGTTTTGTCCCGACGCTGGGAGAGGTTGTTCTGTGGTGCGGGACAACCCCTCTGTGAAGGTGGCGTCGGTCCCTTGGGGCACTGACTAGCCGTCGAGGCGCCCTGTTTGTTTATTAGATCCGGGGCACCTCACCAAAGGCGGCATTGGTGGCACTCACCGGGTTTTAGTGGGTAGAGCTGCGTCCACTTACCAGTTTTCGGACGCAGCCAGTCCCACATACCCGCCTGGGGAGACCCACTCCCCCGCGGGATGCCTCAGAGCATTTCCCGGCGTTAAAGAAAAAAAAAGGATCTCACTTAAATAGCTAAGCAATGAAACAGGTAAAATGTGTAAATTTTCCAATTTAAATACATTATACTCTATGAAATAGTAATGAAAATAAATCAACTTGCCCTGATTAATCAATCGCTGCAGAGCCTAGCAATAAGCTTAATTCTTTACACATAGAGAAAATGTATTACCTCTTAAACTTTTCCACTGTTTATCGTTAAGTACCATGGCATAAAGGCTATGATAAAATTAGCGCAAATTAGTGTTATTCATATTTATGTAATTTGTCAATTTGTCATAATATGCAATTGGGAGGGTGTCGTGCATGGCGCGGTAACAAAGCTTTGGTCCCAATATTCCGTTCACTTATACGACCTCTGTGACTCAATGGTTAGCGCGTTGGCGCTTAAGCCGGAGGTTGCGGGCTCGAATCCCGACAGGAAACAAAAAAGATTTCTGTGTTCCTGGGTCATGGATGTGTATTGTATAATTATAATATTTTATTAATAAAAATCTTAAATACATATAATATGTATAGTATGAAATATTAAATATATTTCCGTTGTCTGGTACACCGGTAACACAAATTACTTAGAAAGAACTTACCACGGAACCAGATTGATATTATTATTATTACTTACCGTTAAACAGGCTACCGATTAGATTAGGCAGCTTTATTACTAATTCAAACATCTATATTGTACTTTAATAAAAGTGACAAGTCCTAATATTTTCATGAAACTAGTAACGTAATAATTTCAATAGTCGAAGGGAATAATAATAATAATATTTTGGAACAACTCACACACGGCCATCTGATCCCAAACTAGGCAGAGCCTGTTCTTATGGCAACCAGACAACTGATACATACACATATATTTCTAAATACATACATATTATAGATAAATTACACCCAGACACAGAACAAATGATCATGCTCATCACACAAACGTCAATTGTCCTGGGTGGGGATCGAACCCACGACCTTCTGGTTTAGTAGTCAGGCTCACTAACCACTAGACCAACAGGCCAGTAAATAAACCGCCGTATTCAAATATAATTATTCTAATAATGTTTGCAATAACAGAAGGCACGACAGACGGACAGACATAAGACATATTTCATCATTATTGCATTTGATGATAAAAAAATATTCTAGTAATTTAAGCTAACAAAGAACTAATAAACTAATAACGTTTTATCATCCAATCAGTTTGAAACACATTGATTAACTCGAACTGTTCGAAATTACGTTCGTTAGCCCGTCGGTTACGTAGACGTAATTTTTCATACCTTAGCCTGCAGTTTTGCTCGCTTTTACTTTTAATATAATAATAATAATATATTAGCTAACAATCAATATTAGTCAACAATCACACCATGTTAACCTAGCACCGTGCTAAGCTCGGTAGAACTTGTGTCCGATCCTAGTAGATCGGAAAAAAATTAAATTAATTTAATCCATGACCCAGCGCAGATATCTATATTCATCATACAAATTCGCTCCTGGCGGGATTCAAACCCGCGGTCACTGCGCAAAGTGTCCAGTAGCCTGACCACTGGACATTTAGGCACACTTAGAATAGTAAACATAGCTTATAGCATTACTTTTAGCATCACTAAAAGTTTTTTCAAAGTATGGAAAGTTGAAAATAAATTCTTTACACGCTCATTCTTGACACAAATTACAAAGAGGTAAACAAAAAAAAAAACATTACCTGGCTATCAAAGACATCGAAATGGGGAACATGCCCATCGTTTTCCCACCCATTAAATACTCCGACGTCGTATTCTGCTTCTTCTGGGCAAAGAAGGCGAAATAGACGCCTATCAGAGCGGAAAGTAGCAGCATCCCACCGAACACCACATAATCCAGCCAGTCGAAATATACAACCGCCATTTTTGATCCACGTCTGCGCCTCACGACGGTACTATTACATCTCGGTGACCAGTGATCATTTACAGAGCGGAACTGGCTACTACAATGCTATATTTATCCAGAGGACGAGTCCAATGGAGGGTTGTGGATCATTAATTGAGAACGGTAGCGTCTTGCTTCACTTTTGTCCTGTATTAACACTAAAGTGACCCTGTGGAATTGGACTGTTTGTACTTTTGCGTTTTTTTGTACCCACTATCCTAGAGATATTGTTAATGGGATAATAGGATGCGCCATGTGAGTTAGGAGTAGCTTAAAATTAGGTTAGGAAGAGGAATAGCGCCTGTATTAATTAGTCGCACATAACTTTGCGAATACATAACTTAATGACACTATGCTCATTCCGGAGGGTTTTAGCTTAGCATATTGTGTTATTGATTTAAACTGTGATGTGAGGGAAAGATACGTTTGTTTTTTTAAACGTTATTGTAGTCGGTAGGCGAGACGACGATCTTCTTGTAGCCCGGTCCCAGTAGGATGCTAGTGAAGGGGCGAGGGGATTTATAGCCCTCTCGCGTTATCATCAAAAGAAATGTTACCAGTGAACGGAAAAGTAGAAAAGATAGTGATGTGCATTTGAATAGTATTTGAGTCCTTAAAATATTATGTCTTCTCTGTATGCTATAAAGATTACACTTATGAAAATGGTACCTATGTGTTTTTCAGAAATACCATACTCTCATAATTATTGTTTAGGTAAAAATAAAAATACAAGAAATATACCTTTTGATTTATTGCCATATTTATAAGTACAGCTTCTGGCTAAAACATTTCAATATCTAAGATCTGATTTAATGATAAACTTGCAATCTAATGATATGATGCTTGTCTATTGATAGTGACCTGTGATACGTATTTATTGAAATCATTAATGGTGCCAAAAATTTAGCACTGCAACAAAACGTTGAAATATTTTTCTCATAATAAATTCGATAAAATCTTTTTGACTCTAATTTATGTTTCTAATTTCGCTGTTCTTTCGATCTGTACTAACCTGAAGTAGAAACAACGTATATTATTTTGTTGGCAGGACAAGTCTATAAAACATCCTATACATTAAAATTGGTGACTGTTCCTAAAACTTAAGGTATACATATTTCGCTAATAATACAATTTTTTATACATTACCAATAGAAGTACATTTATTAAACTTTATTATAATATAACGTGCGTAAATATTATTAATGATCAAGGAACTATTTATTATGTAATAATATTTGCTCTATATAAGCGAACTTTATTTCTTATATTACTTTCTAACAAAACCTTTTTGCATTTAATTTTTCGCTCCAATTGTGAGTTCTATTGGCTTGACATATAGCAACCGCCTAATGCCTATTTATATCTTGTGCACCAATAAAATAATACTTCTATATAGTAGGTATATAACTTTCCCCACTGTGCACTCTGGACAGGTGCCCAGAGCCCCATTTTTAGAAAATTTTAAGAAAATCAAACAATGATTGCTGATTAGAATACCCAGTGAAGTCTTTTTCTTACTTTTCTCTGGTCTAAAATTCAAGCTCACAGATCTCAAAATCGTTTTTTTTCGTAAGAACCTTGGCCCTATTATCTTATTGCCCAGGTTTAAAGGGGGCATATCTGACCTCTAGTTTGGGAGATAAGTTGAAAATATATGTATACTTACTAACGAATGAATTCAAGTAATTTCATAATATATAATATACTATATCACATTTACATGACAACATTTTAATTTTTAAGCATGAGTGTACATATTTTGCGTAATATTTTATACTATATTTTTTTATTTGGAAACAAATTTAATAAGTCATAGCCTAGTTCGTTCACTGTCTAGCCCATTTGGAAACGGGATGCGGCGTCAAATCCACCTAAATTGAAATTAATCTTAATTATTATGTTCTTACATCTACAAGTCGAAGCATCTTTTAATGGCTGGATTAAAATTAGCGTTGTGAAGTTCGTCTGCTTCACAGAGGTCAGTTTCAAACCTCGCAGCTAAGTTCAGTTCTCTTAAACTTGAAATATTGTTTTTTAATGGTATATATTATATGTGTTTTAATTAAAAGCGAGAGGCATTTAATTAAAACACATATACTATTCATGCTTACGGTTAATCCGAAACTATTTTTTTATTTTTTATTTTTATTTCTATTAAAAAATAGTTTGAGAGCAATAAAAAAAAGTTTTTCAAAGAATTTAAATACGTGAATAGTCAAAGTAAAACGTAAACTTCCTTTGTGAAATGTCCTTCGAATCTAAAAGACAACGTCGCACAGCACGTTGCATCGGTGGGGCACAGGCTGCGTCTCACCGGGTCGAACAAAGTGGAGCGGCTTTAAAACTTAAAAAATATCCTGTGACTAAACGATTGATTCTATTGGTTTAAGTTTTGGTGTGTAGCCTGAAAATGGTATATAGTATACGCATTAAATTAAACCACGTGGTTTAATTTAATGCCTCTCGCTTTTATCAACCTTGTATATATACCCTTTACCATATCTTCTAACAGATCTTCTTAACCAATAATTATAAAAACGATCTATCTAGTTGCTTAAGTACATTCATTCTAATCTTTATTATTTTTCCCAAAAATTTTTACTTAGATTTTCCATAAAAAACGTAACTTTAAATATTTTTCTTATTCAAAAAGCGAAATATAATACTAGAATGTAATGTACGAGGTTTTGAAGAATTAAGTTATAGCCAGAGTTTTCCACTAATGCAAGCCATGGGAAGCGGCATGTTAGACTTTTTATAGGTACTTTATTTACAAAATTACCTTCCACCTAGAATTCAAAGGAATCATTTAAATCTAGAAAATGTGACATGTCTATTTTCACTCACAACATGGGATTGAAAGTGTTAGGATATGTTACTAGGGCGATTTTAAGTTACATATCAAGTATATGGCTTAGTTAATTACATATTATCCTGAACTCTACCTACCTTCACTCATACTCTTATACATAACCGCGTTCTAGCCGCATTCACGCATCTATACTGCCATTAGGTACTGGTGCGCGTCTGTGTTACTATAATACGTTTTCTACTAAATATAATTTGAACATATAAAAATATATACCACTCTATATTTATTAAGCCTAGCAACACTAATTAATAATACTACAGTAATTAAACTTACGCAACGTAATGCCTACTCTATGTGAATACCGTCTTAAGCTAAAAGAGTATTTATATTCGAAAACATATTATAACAAACTACTTACTGTTATTTTTACTTATTTTCAACATGTTGTATAAACAAAAGGCATTGGCGTGAATGCGGCGCATATTACTACCAAGTTAAGACACTCTAAATGCGCTGGTGTAACGTTAGTAACTAGTTAGTATACAAACATAGACCACAGGATGACTTCACGACATTTTTATATGAACATAAAATTAAACATAGCCCGCACATGTAAAATAGGTATATCTTCTTTCTTTTGTTAAGAGGCAGTGCCATGCTGCTTTGTAGCCAATTGGGCTGGCACGACCGGGGTGGTACCTCTCGCTCACACCGGCTCAAGTGTGTACTTGTGAGATTCTGGTGGTCCGTTGGGGTATGGTAGGGAAAAAGAGGGCAACGCATGTGCATAATATATGGTTGTGCGGATGTGCATGCTTCGACTGGTCGTTTGCCTTCCTATCATATATTTTTGTTTTTTATGTTAGTTGGATGTGCAAACTGGCAAACGTACCACCTGATGGTAAGTGGTCAACGTTGCCCATGAACATAAACTAGTATACCTGGAACGACCCCAGGCAACTCATTTATGTGTTGCCTATCCTGAGACATAGGATGTTAAGACTCGGTGCTAGTAATTATACTGCCTGTCTTGCCCTTCTCTCCGAAACACAGCAAAGCTGTTTCACGGGAGAAACAAGCTAGATATAAAAAAAAAACTACTATTTCTACCATCGAAGGTCGCTGGCATGGAAACTATTACGGAATTTTGGTTTTCTTCAACACGGCAATTCGTGTATTTAATTTTATCAGTGTGAAGTTGGCCATTAAAGAAGCGGTACATTTAACGCATACCTATGTGTAGATACTGACCTTTACATTAATCACTACCAATTCTAAATGTGTGGGTTATAGGGCATATACTGTCGTCTAGAATATACATCATAATATATATATATACTATTATAATACTAATAAATACTAATAATAATAAATATATATACTAGTATAATATTAAGCTAAAAAATAATACAAATCTATAACCACTAACACAATTTTTTTTAGTAATAATTCAATATGTATATAATTACTAATCCAACGCCTGTATCTTACATAGCCCACTCAACATATTTTATAAACTTCCTATCCGACACGGCGTTGATTTTAATATATTACAATCCTAATTCTTATAATTTAGTACCGATTAGAATTTTCCAATTGGCCGGAGACGAAGGACACATAACGTATCAATTCTAACACAGCCTTAAGTTTTTAAATATTTTTCATAATATGCAAAACAAAAGTGTATAACCATTACTCCTGTCGACTACTCGCTTTATATCATAACTACTAATATCCTAACCTTGATATTTACACGGACTGGGATCGTTACGACATTTTGTGTGTCTTCACTTTACAAGTCAGCGGGTGAAGGCAGGTCGAAACGGGACTTGCGTCTGTCGCGAGAAATGGACAGCTGTCCAGACGACGATCTCTGCAACGACGATGATCTTGGTCGCGAGGTTTCCGATTTGGATTTCTTCACTTTACTACCGCCGGAAGCTGGTTGTTTGCCCTTAGATGATACTGATATCACGACATCTGTAGGCACGCCGTCGTGTTCTAAAATAGACGTGATGAATTAACACTTAGTAGGTAAATTGGTAAGACCATCGAGCACCGGATAGAGCAGTAATATGAGCCATAAAATTCCGAAACTTGTCAGTGATTTGTCACTGACGTAATATAAATTTAATCAACTAATCTATATGTACGTCCCATTGGCCAATCATCCATCAATGGCCATGGGTGTGCCAGCAATAAATAAAGAGTACGTGAAGAGTCTAAGGCGGGCATAGTACAAAAGAATATAAAAGAAAAAAAAAAGAAAAATCAAAATAAAAAATATATGAAAGTGCAAATTAATAACAAAGTAAAAAAAAACGATATTCATACATACGTACGTACATATAAATACCTGATACTCAATATATACATTACATTAAATAATATTATATTATTGTACATAATATAATCAAACTATAAAGATAACAAGTAATGGCTCTACTCTCGATTTGAATGTGGTCACTTTAACATTAGGTTGTAAAGCAACTAAACTATATTAAATTCGCTGCAGCTATGATTAATAAAATGTCTTCAAACTTGAAGCGAAGATAAAGGCATCCATTTTGCTTTATCAATAATTTTGATGAATTTTGTTTTTAACTCAAACTACTTACCAACACGTCTTATTACTTCACCGGCATTATTTAAAAAGAATTTGGGTTTGTTGTCCTTAATTGATTCCTGAAATAAAAGTTTCATTAAATAAACCTCTTTAAATAAAAATAAATTTCTGCCGCCCACAGCTTTAGATTTACAGCCGTATACGGATTAAATAAATAAATAGCCTAAGTTATTCTTTATAACATCAGGTATATGTCAGTGAAAGTCCCGCCAAAATTGGCCCAGCGGTTTCAGATTGCCAGGAAAAACAGACACACCTATACAGATATAAAAAAAAAATATATGCAAGCAAAAATGTAGGTATATGCATATTTTAGTGAAAATAATTTACAATAGCACTGCACAGTGCACAATTACTAGTACCGCGATTTGCCATCCTAAATCTCAGAATAGAATGATGCCATGAGAACCGATGATGCTTTGGCTATTTTCAGGTTAGGTCCCGTTCATTGGCGATGCTGACGACTTATCATCAAATAGCTCTTCAGCTTATTTACCTGCCCAAATAAGACAAAGACTTTATCATACCTTTGATTTACTAGATTTGGAAGCAGTGTCAGTGCTTCCGCGCCACCACGGTCACTGGATCTCACAAAAGGCCCGTGCTAAGTCCTTGACGGGGGTGGAGGTCTCGGCTTCCGCGTTCTCACTCTCCGGCTTCGGGGAGCCAGTTCCCGATGTGGTGGCACCACTATCGACACAACAAAGTTATCCGCCATTTTTATTCTGGTATATTTAGTATTTTTGGGCATATTTCCAATGTGAAACGTTTAACCTTATTGGCGGTTAAATCGACTCGGATGCCGTGACAGCCTACGGCATAACGCGGTCTTGTCACGCGTTTTTTCAAATGTTTTTTGGTAAATAGTAAAATATTATAGGTTCATTTAAATATATTTATAACCTGACCAAAATATATAAACCCTGCATTGGTGTCGCCACTGTATCTTTTATACGGTAACACATAGTATAGTCCATATAGAAATTAGTTGCGGAATTTTCCGCAATATGACGAGGGTTTTTATTTTTCGAATCAAACCACAATAAAATGTTACATTTAAACTTTTAAAATAGCCTGTGAGATTGCCGTTTTATCACATACAAGTCGATTTACGCAGACTATAAAAAAAATATTAAAATCAGTTTAGTAGTTTTATCACGGACAAACAGCGTTGAACAAATTTTTTATTTACAAACATGAGAATGTTGAATGAGAATGGTTTCTTATTGACATGAAAATATACTAACGTCATGTCTATACGGATCGTATTGCTGTTCTGCTGATTCCTCATGGCGAGAGTAGACACCATCGGTGGTCTCTGGGGTTTATTGGACAGCAATCGCTCTATTTCCACCATCACGGTCGTGGTCAGTTGTGGTACTATCTGTTGACATAAAAACTCATTAGTCAAACACGATCGAAGGGACTAAAACTTCTTAGAGGTTTAACAAACTTACGAGCTAAATAATAAAAAAAGTAATTTTTGGATTTGAGTTCTTGAAGTTTTCAATTATACTAATGTAAGACATACTAGGAAGGTTTACAATAAATTTATTTACCTGTAAGGCGTGTATGTTTTCTTTGAACTGTTCAACACTTGAGGCTCCTAATAGAAGGCAGTTTACGGATTCATTTTTCAGACACCAAGCCACAGCCAGTTGGCTCATAGAACAATCTAGAAGATATAATTGAAATCAATGAAATGCCATCTACCTATATATGTACGTAATGTACCATATTTACAAAACTTCCCAAGCACATACTAAAAAGCAATTGTAATAAGCAAGCTATTTAAGAAAATTAACGTAAAAGACACTTTACGTCCCTTTGCTAAAAGTATTGAAGTTAAAATACAAATCAAAATAATATAAAATTCTTGTTTCAAAGTTTTAGTGTTTATACAAGAGTGATAAAAGCGAGAGGCATTAAATTAAACCACATATACTACACATGCTTACGGTTAATCCGAAACTATAAAAAAATTGTTTGAGAGCAATAAAAAAAAAGTTTTTCAAAGAACTTAAATACGTGGATAGTCAAAGTAAAACGTAAACAACCTTTGTAAAATGTCCTTCGAATCTAAAAGACAACGTCGCACAGCATGTTGCGTCGGTGGGGCACAGGTTGCGTCTCACCGGGTCGAACAAAGCAGAGCAGCTTTAAAACTTAAAAAATATTCTGTGACTAAACGATTGATTCTATTGGTTTAAGTTTTGGTGTGTAGCCTGAAAATGGTACATAGTATACGTGGTTTAATTTAATGCCTCTCGCTTTTATCAACCTTGTATACTCCTTCGAAACGGCTTAACCGATTTTTATGATATTTTATATGTATATTCAGTAGGTATTCATTAAGTATATATTCATTAAGTGTTAAGGGTAACTCACCCTAATTATTTTTCATTTTTTGTACAAAAGTTAACGCGGTTGAATCTGCGGGCAAAAATACAAAAAACGTACTCATCGTGCTAGCTAAGTTAGCTAAATCTCGTAGCTTATCTCCGTATGTTCGTGGCTCCTCCCCGTCTACTTGTTCTTTGCTGCCAGAAATCCGCATCTGCAAAATATTACACGGTCAATTGGAGACATTTTATTTTGTAAGTAGTATTATATTATACTTTTACAAATGAGACCAATTTCATGTTAAATGCAAAGCAAATATTTGAATATTTCACATATAAAAAAAACATAATAACATAAATTTAGTGAAAAGGATTTATCCTGCTTATTTCCTGTAAAAACCTTTTGCCTTTCCAACTAAAAAAAAAAACTACTCACATCAGTTAAAGCTAGATCTTCTTCACACCAGCTAAATGTGCTATATTTTCTGTTGAATCGTGATTTTGCGAATAGTCCAGTAATTTCTTCACGACCTAGGCCTTTTCCCGTAGTGATTGCCGACCAGGCCATCATTCCTACAAAATATTTATATTTAAAATATATAGCGTAATTTAACCCATACATTAGTAACATTCAATACAGTTCTTAGTTTCACCGTACCGTACATTAGTAACAATACAGTTTTTAGTCCTAATTATTTTCATTTATAGTTATTAAGATTTATCTATTTTTAACTTTTTGGTGCGTTTTTAAATATACAGAGTGCAATTGAAATCATGAGCATCCTTTTAAATTTAGACACTGCCTATCATATGTAACTACTAATGTTACGAATACTAAAAATAAAATTAAAGCATGTTATTGAAAACCCTTATAATTAAATCCTGTCATAAAAAGTATCAAGTTCGGTTGAGCGCAGTTTGGTTTACGAAAATGCCGCCCGCGCCGTGTAGAATACGTAGACCTCGCGTCAGTTAAGTACGTGACGGATACCTATCTATTAGAAATAAATAGCTTGTAAATAAATAAATAAATAAATCCCTTGCTTGCATTTTTTTATAAATCAGCTTATTATTAGCCGTAATGCAAATAGTATCGTTAATAGTGTCTAAATTTTAAAGGATGCCCATGATTTCAATTGCAGCCTGTATACATATATGCTTTTTTTCTGAGAATAAAATATAATTTTACTAAAAATAGTGTCCTTATAGAGTGTACATTATACCATATGTACTTATGACCCATCTGATTAGTAAATTACTGCCGTTATTAAAATCCTGTTACACGTTTATTAGATGATGATATTATCCTTGACTGATTCAAATCTTGTGTGACTCAGGAAGGCAGGAAGGTCTGCTGGTAATGCCAGCATTTTTAGGCGTAGTGAGTAGCTTATTGCCCAGATTCTAGACTACTTAACTCTTACTCAAATTATATAACGCCCCAGGTCTTGATATATAAGCACCGTAATGAATTTAGGTTCATTTGTTTGCAAAAAAGCAAATTATTTATTAAAAAAAAAAGATTTTAATGATAGAGAGATATAGGAGAGTGATACGTACCCCCCCATGGTTCAAGCCTTGTCTTGGTGGTGGGGCTCAGTAGCCTAGGGTGTGCCCAGCACCTTTGGCGAAGCTCATTGAGCCGAGGGGGCTCTTTGTACCCCTCTTATAAGAAAAGGGGACAAAAGAGCAGGGGACAAGGGGCGAAGACGGGAACCTCACCTCATTATACTGACCAGACGTTGGTAGGGGCTATTCTGTGGTGCGAGACATCCCCTCTGTGGAGCTGGCAGGTCCCCTGAGGGACTGACTAGCCGTCGAGGTGCCCTCTTTGCTCATTAGAACCGGGGCACCTCACCAAAGGTGGCATTGGGGGCACTCGCCGGGTTTTAGTGGGTAGAGATGCGTTCACTTACCAACAAGTCCCACATACCCGCCTGGGGAGACCCCGCGAGATGCTTCGGAGCATTTCCCGGCGTTAAAGAAAAAAAAGAGTGATGCGTTCAACGTTACTACTGTTGGGTAAATGGATTCATAGTTTAGCACGTTGTTTTCGGTTGCAAAAACCAGAAAACCTGTATTTAATGGTTGGGTTTTAGCTGTGGGTTGTAGCTGTGGGTTGTAGCTGTGGGTTGTAGCTGTGGGTTGTAACTGTGGGTTGGAGAGGGTGGGTTGGTTCCAGGTGAACTCGTAATATCCTGGGCGCCGCTTAACACCGGTGGCTCGACTGCCAGTTTAACAATCTCTCTTGCATAAACAAAATCCATGAACACATACTTACCCACGCCAATTTTGTGGTATAACTCCGGCATGTACAGTTCCGATTTCTCTCTACAAAACATATGGTATTCTGTTTGTTCCACGATGGGGGTTATACAGTTGAATTGTCTGCAGTTTGTATATGCGTCCATTATCTGCACAACATTTTTGGTTTTATTTTAGACAATGCCAATGTTTTATGATACACCAATGCTTTGATATTAAATTCTATTTACAAAAATAGCAAAAAAAAAATATCTTTTATTTACCAATAATAATTTCAAAATTATAATACACTTTCACCAAAAAAAAACTTGTTCTATTTTAATTTGCCACATTTACATCGTATTAGATATTTCTAATGTCAGCGAGAGAATTATTAAAGAAAGAAAAATACTGGAGACCTAAATAAATAAATAATAAATAAATAAAAATATTTTTATTCAATGTTGTACGTCAAAGTAGCTTATTGAACGTCAAATGACTCTACTACCGGTTCCAAAACTAGTCCACTGAGAAGAACCGGCGAAACAAACTCAGTGAAACTAATCTTTTCAATATTATACAATATAGGTACATAATATGATATAATTATACATAGAAGCCATGTAGGAAACGCCTTATTCCCAAGGTGTGGTATCTTCAATAAATTCTTTTATTTTGTAGTATCCTTTACCACACAAACGTTCTTTAACAGTTTTTTTTAATTTATTTATCGATAGGTTTTGAACGTTTTCTGGGATCCTATTGTAGAAGCGTATACATTGACCCATAAAAGAATTACTGACCTTATGTAGCCTAAAATATGGCACAACAAGTTTATGTTTGTTCCTTGTATTTTTATTGTGATTATCGCATTTTTTTACAAATTCATTTATATTTTTGCGAACATACATCACGTTTACAAAAATGTATTGAGATGCTACAGTCAAAATGTCTATTTCTTTAAATTTCTCTCTTAATGATATTCTGGGACCCAGACAGTAGATAGCCCGTATAGCCCGCTTCTGCAGTATGAAAATTGTATTGACATCAGCGGCATGTCCCCAAAGCAAAATGCCGTAGGACATAAGACTGTGGAAATACGCGTAATATACTAGTCTAGCCGTATTAACATCCGTAATTGACCTAATTTTTCTAATCGCAAAAACTGCAGAACTGAGTCTACTCGATAAGGTAGCTATATGGGGCGCCCATTGGAGATTGGCATCTAAGGTAATGCCAAGAAAGGTAGTTGAATTCACCAAGTCCATTATCTCCCCACTTAATGTTACATTGGTTTGTACTTGCTTAACATTAGGTAGTGTAAATCTAATCAATTTAGTTTTATTGCAGTTAAGTAACAAATTATTGACACTAAACCAATGTACCATCTTTGAAAGAGCATCGTTTACTTCGTCAGAAATCATTTGTTGTCGCTTAATTTTAAATATTAAAGAAGTATCATCGGCAAACAATACTATTTCATGCTTATCCTTCATGAGAGCATATAAAGAGCATATAAAGTCAACTTTTTAAGAACGGGATAAAAATATAAATGTTGTTAAATATGTAGATTGTTCGGCTTCAAATCTAAGATAATACCTATATTATATTAAAAAATAATATTTTTAATATATACAAAATGTTAAAGATTTTTTTAGTTTATAAGGACCGAATATTTCTTTATAACTGGACATAAGTGATTAAAAAAAGAAACGAGCATTACGTTTAATACGTATTTATTTTTAGATTCAATAACATATTTAATTCTCATCAACCTACGAACAAAGACCTTAAAGTATTTCTATTATTCAAATTTGTATTGTGACAATATAAACTACTATTAGAATATATTGGTAGTTTTGTTAAAATTTCCATGACAACAAACGTTTATTTTGGTAACAATCGATCTGGATAAGGATGTGAGCGACCCGCAAATGGTACTCTAGGATATTAACGAGAGGAAGTCCCGTACTAGATAGACTTACTCGAGATCTTTTCACATGACTCATGACGATATTCGGCTAAAGTAGCATGGATCTGAAACTGGATTATTTTGACCATCGAGCATATAACCGGATAGAGTAGTAGTGTGAGCCATCAAATTACGAAACTGGTCAGTGATTTGTTACTGACGTAACATCAATTCAACCAACCAGTGATCTGTATGTACACGGCCAATCATACATCAATGGCCATCAGTCAGCACAGATTTGGTCGAGTTTGTTTTCATACAAAACACATACTTTTTCATACAAAACACATAAAATTCTCGACGATTTTTACCAATCTCAATGATCTATTGCGAAATAAAACTGAGCGAGATTAGAGTATATTTGTAGTAAAGTTTGTTGTGAACAATAAAATATTTTTCTTTCTTTCTTTCAAATATTTATTGCGAATTCATTAATGATTACAAGGAAAATACAAAACGAACTTAAATAAAAGAATACGTACCGAAAAACTTAAAAAAATAAACCTGTAATTTTGACTAAAAATGTACTAAAATAATTTTGAACATTTTGCTAAATTAGGCTTAATTTTAAGTAAAACTTTATTCTGACTACCATACCACACTATAGTTTTATTTTATATAATATTAATAAAGGGGTTTAAAAAGTGATGAAATATCTTAGGAAAATATATCTTTGATGCACTAGCTAATAAAATATAACTCAAATAAATGCTCCATAAACCCAGATCTAATAAACCTGCGGATCAAAATACATAATAATATATCAAAAAATATCAATATTAACTGTACTAAAACAACAAATCTTCATACTACCTAATAAGTATCAATAATGCATCATAGCCGCAGCTTTATGCATAAATTATCCCATTACCACCAAGGCGACAATAGTTAGTTAACTAGGCCTTTATTTTTTTAACTTATCCAAATGCGAGTCGAACTCGTTCATGAAGGGTTCCGTACCATTATACAAATACATCATTAGACACTAATTAAAAAAACCGTTTGTTTAGTAAAAGTAATATACAGCTATTGATATTTTAATAAAAGCGCCACCCAGTGAGGTTTGATTGAACTATAATTATTATTGATTTTTTTTACACCGCGTTCCTAGTCCCGTGGTAAGTTCATAAGAACTTGTGTTACAGGTACTATGAGAGTTTAATATATTATATACAAGGTACGTATAATCACTATAATCTATTGGATTGTATTTTATTACATAACTACTTTGGTAATATTGACTTACCTCTGACGGCGACCAACGCGCAGTGCCCCAATACATAACCCACCCTTGATTTATCACAAAATTCATTGCCCGAACCAACTCTGTTAAAAATGTCTACATATAAATATCATATAATCATTATATTTTAGTTTATAATGTAAAAAAAAAACTCATCAATTATTGATTTATTTCACGTTCATTAATGATGATTTGGCCAAGCATTGTGGTAGCATTGAAGCCACACTGATGAATTTGCATCTTTTACTATTGAGATTATTAAGAAATCCACATATTAATGAATTTCACCATCAGCGCATATTCGTCCATTATTAAATAGGTCAATTATCAATAAGGTGGCTGCTCCCCTGTTACTCGCATCCAACTCGAATTCGAAGCACGAAGCTCGCTTGAGAACTCACCCAAAAAAACTCGAATGCGCAGCGATTGAGATTTGTATATTATTGGTAAAATTCACGGTATTCCACTAACCTTCCATTGGACACACCGGATCTGTCTTATGTAACAACACTACATCAATATATTCCACCTGAAGTCTTTGCAGAGACGTTTTTACGCTCTCGATAATATGCTTCCTAGACAAGCCCCTCTCGTCTGACCTGTTAGCATGAGGAAACCTAGTAAATGGAGATTTCACATTAGGTACTAAATAAGCTAGAAGCATCACACAACAAGCCGCCATGTCGTGTTACAGCTGGAGCCAAAAGCAAGCAAGCAAGAGAACACAACCGATGGTATGATATGAGTTTAT
This sequence comes from Helleia helle, assembly GCA_963853865.1. Classification (NCBI taxonomy): domain Eukaryota; kingdom Metazoa; phylum Arthropoda; class Insecta; order Lepidoptera; family Lycaenidae; genus Helleia; species Helleia helle. Next base: position 19,595,023 of record OY971420.1, read on the forward strand.
TTAAATAATATTAAAGAAATATTAAGCGTATGTTCCAAGCTTTATATTATATTAAAGCTAAATAAATTCAATATTATAATTATTATTCATTACATTGTTATTAGGTCCTTACATAAAAAAAAATGGCGTTTAGTCGTACTGGCCACTTATTTTTTTATAATGGACTGCACATTAGCGCATTGCCAACGACGAGTTAATGTTTTGTCAGTACTATGGGAAAACGGAACGGGAAACCCCAAGGCACGTGGCTTCGCCCTTCCAGTCTCCTATCACTCAACCATCACTCCCCACTTCACCCACCCAGAACAGTTGTCCACAGCATTCGCCAACCAATTACAGTATATACAGATTAAAGAAGAAAAAGAAACAAACACTACAGAAAACCACTCCAAATGAACAAAGTACAAAATAATAATTAATTAACGGGAAACAAAAAAAACACAACCACGCGCCTAGAAATTTCCCGCCGAAATCCTACTGGTCACTTTGATCTCAAATATTTCCTTTTAGGAATTCCATTTTCAAATGTATACAGCTATTATAGTATATATTAGTAGTATACTCATGAATTTTCGTTTCGAAAACCTTAATTCATTTGCTTTTTCGTCTTTTGTATTTCATCTTTGCGTCAGTCAGTTAACAAAACGGAAAACTTGAAATATCATGTTATTTATGATTAGAAATTCCACCGTGCCATTACCAGTGCTGCAGAAATGGCTCGAGGGATTAATGATGTGTACGGCTACGGTGTCGCAAAAGAAAATACTTTTTTGGTTTCAACTTTTTCATTCTAGAAATTTCAACCTGCAGGCCAAGCCCCGTAGACGGCCGGAGACCAAAGATGATAATGAAGAATTGAAGGCTATTGTGGAAGCGGATCCATCACAAACCACGTCTGAGTTAGCTGCACGCTACTGTGCTAATGATAAAACTGTTTTAATCCACTTGAAGCAATTGTGAAGGTAAAAAAGCTTTAAAAGTACCTCATGAATTGAGTGAAGTAAACCGACAAACGGGATTAGACTACTGTGTTACATTACTCAGCCGGCACAATAATGAAGGAATTTTAAATCGAATTATTACATGTAATAAAAAGGGGATTATGTACGATAACCGGAAGCGTTCATCACAATGGCTGAAGCCTGGCAAGCCAGCCAAATCTTGCCCCGAGCGAAAATTTACTCAAAAAAATTTCTTGTGAGCGTTTGGTGGACTAGCGCCGGTGTCGGTACTACAGCAGATGTCTATTGCCAGCAACTACAAACCATGATGGAAAAGCTAGCTGCTAAAGAACCGAGGCTAGTTAATCGATCTAGGCCACTGTTGATTCAGGATAACGCTAGACCACACACTGCACAACAAACGGCTATCAAATTAGAGGAGATTCAATTGGAATGTCTAGGACATCCATCGAACTCCCCGGACCTTTCTCCAACTTATTCCAATTTTTTTCGAATATTTGATATCTTCTTGCAAGGAAAAAAAAAATCAACTCGCATGGGGCAGTCCAAACGGCCTCCAAATGGTACTTTACTTTGATAAATTAAATATATTACATTACCTATATAACAAATAGACTTTATGTTACGACCATACAAAACTCCCATTTCATATGTAAGGGCCTAATACATATCTAATTCCATACTACATTCATATTTTCAAATAAAATGTATTTATAAAATAAATAATATAATAGTAAAATAATTAATATTATATTTGTTAAATATTTTAATTTATAAAATTGGTGCAAAGGCTACTTAAAATCTTAGACAAAAAGATAGTCAAGTAACAGACCTTAAGCTGTTCCGGTGAATGTTTTATTACAGGTATACACAAAATTAAATTAATATACATATTTACATCCATGCATATCCGAGCATAAAGGAGCTTTTGAAGTATTTGAAAGGACCATCTATATTTTTTCGAACACAGAGTCTATATGTACTTTATTTAATAAAAGGTAAACATATAACTTGTAACTATGGTAATAATACACACATTAATAAATATTGATGGAATGGATAAGCAAGCAATATTGTGTATACTAACTTAGTACTCCAGTAAATTTTTGTGGTGATGATGACACTTGTACGTTTTATGTTTCGTTTTTTCAATATTTTCCCCAGATCTATTTCGCCTCGTGCTGTAACAGAAAACATTGTGATATTTATATATTTGAGCTAAGAAAAGAAATAGGACTTGTGTAAAGCTATTTATAAATTATATTAAATACAAGCTGAAACGGGGAAACGATGTCCTGCCCTTACCCAGAAATATTTAACATCATCACAATTTTTATACAAACCTGGTCTTGGTGATAACCAACACAATAAAAAAAATATCTAATTTGGTGCATTGGTTCATAAGTTATGTACGTACATTTCAGGGATTATTTTTATTTATATAGATATCTACATTAATTTACCCGCTATTTCCTATACCTCAAGGTTGTTATTGCATCGCAAACTTAATACAAAACTTAAATGTGTACCTACCACAATGTGCTTCAGACAGGTCAAATAAGTTGATGCCATTTTCCAGAGCTGTTACAATAATATCTTCAGTGCAGTATTCGTTCAACGTCGTCCATAGTCCCAGTCCAATATTGGGTACCCTAAGGCCACATTTTCCCAAATTTTTATACCGCAGGCCGGGTGTAACTGATGATGCCATATTGGCGTGGTTTCCCATATATGACGACAAATTCTTGGCTATGTTCATTTCTCCCGGGATCGATAACACTGGAATGGAAAAAATCACTATTATTAATTGGTTATAGCATATGATAATGATTCAATATTTTTTTTATTTATGATTTATCTTCTGAATCTGTAGTAGATACTTACCTTGGTCCAGCATTTGTTGCGAATTGGCACTAAACTCGTCCATACAATCCAGCGAAGCGATTGGCGCTCGACATCTGCATAACGGCATTGTGTTACAAATTTTTTAATGCTTTCATTATTTTTGTCATTATCATTATCAATATCAAAATCAACATCATAGTTATCATGATATCTATGCAACCAGGTCACTCATGTACATGTGTGGACCTTCTGTGCATATACGAAGTATAAAAAACGAGTCTAGATTTAAATAGGTTGATCTCTACTCGTTTCCAACTTGAAGTTGGTCTCATAAAGTAGATGATATCATAGCACATGGTTGAAGTTACTATAGTAGTAGGTGCCTTTAGTTAGGAAAATATTGGAAAACTGACTTTGTGCGAGTTCATTATTAATATAGAATGGTTTTTTATCATTATCATCATTAGACTCTATCCGTCCACTGCTGAACATAGGCCTCTCTCATTTCATTTATATTTAATGAAAATTGTGAATGTGTGATGTGAAAAAGTGAATTTAGAATTTAGACACAGAATTTCTTACTGATGTATTCGTTTTGATTTATAGTTATTAATTAATTCTGTTAGATGGAGCAGGCCAAGCACTTAACGGAAAAAGATGAAAGCCACATGTGAACAGGAATTCACCCATGCCCAGGCAAATCGTTTAAGATTTGCCTATCCTAACATGTGAGATAGTTAATATTTCGTGTATGTTTAATAATATTTTGACGTGACAGCCGACTGCACGGACGAAAAAATGCGTGATGACGTATGCGGCGTTACCTCGCTCTGAGGCGTTCCATTTTCTTATGACGTTATCACGTTTAACTATCGTCAGTAAGCCGCTTTTACAGACAACCGATTTTTTTATTTGAATTTGTGCTGTAGTCATGTGATGTCCTATTTTGTAACCGTTACAACTTCTTAAGGTACGTTAGGCATATTTTTAGATGAGATAAAATCTCTAGATTCGCGACACCGTTACCACGTTTGATTTATTTATATAAGATTATGCAATATTTGTTTACTTATGTAAGTTTCAGTGTGTTTGATGAATGTTAATGTCATGCGGCATTTTGTTCGCCGCCGCACCGTTTAAATTGTATAGGTTGTCATAATCTATTATAGCCTTTAAATTCAAATACCTATATTATAGGTATTTGAATTTAATTGTTTTGTTTTAACTTCGTTTAACGTTGGCTTAGTTTTTTTCATTATTGTTGGTTAATATGCAGTATTTTGTTACAAAATAAATAGAGGTGCCCCGGATCCGTTGAGCGCCACCTTAAGAGTGGTGTTCTCCTCGTCGTTTGGGTGACCCGGCGCGAGAGCTGTGGACGTCCGCTCCGTAGTCTATATCAGGTCTACGCTAGGCCTACGTAAGACTAAGTAGATTAGCAAGAAATATTTTTCCATGAAAGTAATATACTGTATTAATGATTAATATATAAGTAATCAATCTTTTCACTCATGTTTATAATAAAATTCAACTTCAAAACAATAACTAATATATCATTTTTTACCCGATTGCGTCTGAAGGAGAGTATATTTTTGTATAAGAAATGTGTTTTTTTAATGTTAAATATGTGATTACAAATTCATCAATAAGCAACAAGACGCTCTTTTAGTATTTGTACAAAGTTTGCCTGTCATATTGTACATGTATGATGTAACATACAACATGGTGAGATGCAATTTATATACATGCATCATAGACATATAATTTTTCACCCTTTCCATTCACTTAGTCATAATTACACTTGATATTTTTGATACTCAAAGAATGAATTTGTAGAATAATATAGATGTTATCATACCTACTGTATATTAATCCACATAAAACCTACGAGTGTATTCTATTTACTATTCGTGATATTATCTACCAACTATCTACATATATGATACTGTAATTTAAATAATTCTATTCTATCTACTTTCAGCAAATGCTATGGTTTTCTAGGTATGATGAGATCGTAATGAGTAAGATTTCTGTAACTAACTACCCTATTACAATACTTTGACCTATTCAATATATTTCAATACTGCATACAAGGAAAGACATTACTTTACTATAACTTTTTACAAGAAATCTCATAAAGTTTTTAAGATTTTTTTGAAATTAATTTACTATCAACTCATAGAATACTATATATAATACTTTCTATTAAATGCAAGTACGAAATGTTTACTGTCATCTATCTATCTATTAGAATAGACTTGTCAATCTCCTATATTCGACTATTACAATACCAGAGGTGGGTTAGCCAATATGCCATTCTACAATCGCAAACGCTAGTAGAAAACCAACAAATGTATGGAAATGACATTTTGCATCGATAAATCACGTGTCTTAAATGTAATTTCCGTACATTTATTATTTTTTTACCAGCGTTTACGATTGGTTACTTGGAACGACTGGTTAGTTCGACTAGTCTTTACCTATAAATGAAGTTTGTAAAGCGAAGTTTGTCTACAAGCTGACAGCAAGAAGAGGAGACGAAGGGGAATCGGTGAAGCGACAGTGAGACGTAAGTGTCCTTACCTGATCTTATGCAGATGGTCTCCTTCCGCAGCATGAGACAAGCCAAGCGGACCTACTTTATTAAGCCGTTTCGATTTTTGTCAGGATCTGATCGCGTTCAGCATTTAACTTTTTGAAGTGAAACTTCTTTGTGCGCATGAGGGTAAAATATTTACTTATGAAACATCCCGAAAATGTGCAACGTTTTTGTCCAAGAAGAGGGAAAGAGTGATTTAGACCGATTGAGGGAGAGAGAGAGAGAGAGAGAGAGAGTGAGAGAGAGAGAGAGAGAGAGAGAGAGAGATAGGGCGAACGTAGCCTGAAGCACATAGCCATTGAGTGAGAGTAGGGAGCAAGCGAGTGAGAAAGATCCATAGAGAAAGTGAGATAGAGCGATCGTCGTATTGCAAGTCTCGGATTTTAAAGCTTTAGATTAGTACAAATATAAACGAGATTTAAAAATTAGTTTGCCAAATAAGTTTCATTTCTGACATATGTACTTTGTACACACGCACTTTTTTATACAGAGTGGGCAAGTATGTCCGTAGATAAGCAATCACGGACACCCATTATAGATATGCTTAGGCCAGGCCAGGCCAGCTGCCTTTGATTTGCAAAATTATGTTAAGTATTATTGCTTCTTTGTAGAACGTTGTAGAATATATTTCAACGTATTTGATACATCATCGGTACTAACTATTGATTTAGAGTTCTTGGCCTTCAAGACATGTGACATAATATTCTAATGCAATTACATTAAAAATGGGTATGATGTTAAAGATTATTATTAATGTAAAGGATAAGTAATAGTAAATTGTAAAAGTAATAGTAATAGTATATATGATAAGAAATCAAAAATAAAATAATAAGTAATTCGCAAAGCATTTCGTAAGCATTGTGCATAATATGAGTAATGAATAAAAGTGACAATTTTTTTTTTTTAAACACGCCATTTAATACTTTTTTTTATCTTAGAGAACTTCGCTTTTGTTGTTACGCAATTCATATTTTATAGCTAGCGATCAGATCAGGACATATTGGGTATACTTAACAACGTCTATGATACGTCGCCGTCGGTGCCTACTCGCATGCGGCGGCGAGGTGCGCGATGCAGCGTGTGCTCAGCCTACCGCCGGGAGAAGACATGGCGCATTGGGATTGCCGCTAATGGGAGGTAATGTATGGACACCGTACTGGATGCGTGCTATGGCGCAGCGTGCGCTATGCACAATCGATCCATAATTAAAACAACAAAGAGCTTAGAATCGATTGCGCAATTCAGTGTATGTCTTCCCCCTAAACGGTGCATGTCCTCAAAGAGTGAGTTACCGGTATATGGTGGGCATTGGGTTCGAGTCGACGCTGACGGAGTCCGGAGGGCCCAGAGGGGTGTGCGGGGTACAGCGGCTGACGGTAGACTCGCTTCGAGACATGATCCCGTCCCGCCCACCCGCCATCCCGTCCTTGCCCTGCATCTCGAGACGCCTCATTCCGCTCCTACGCTTAGTAACGGCATCTCAACACCCTACAAACATCTGCAATGAAATACACTCCCACGATCGAAGGATAGGAAATTGCGGGTTAAGTATTGACACTCAAGGACAGTAAACATAGAAAAGCATGCATGCCCTAAACGCTAACATCTAGAAACGCTATTTCATGTGTTGATACCGGAAAAAACATCTAAGCACTGTACTATCGCGATGTAAGTTGTATGTCACTGTGTTTGGTGGTGGACTCACCGGGTCGGCGAGTCGTCTAATTAATCGACATAAGTAGCGACGACGTCAGGGTGGCTACTGCGAAATACGGCTAACTGCGTCTTAGCGCGCTAGGGGCACAAAGGGATGCGCGCGGCACTCACCCGCGCATGCGTTTTCAGCTCAACCGATTTGACCTAGTTCTAGGCTTAGCAGACGCTATTGAAATCATACGACATGCCCTTATGATTGATTTGATTTATTCCCATTAAAAAAAAATTAAATCATTTTTCCCATCACACGTCACAATCATTACATTTTCATTAGCTGATCATAAAACAACGAAAAAAATCCACAACAAAAATACACAGAAAACAATTATTGTATATATATGTATATTATAAATAAGCAATTTTGTGTAATAAAAAAAAATAGACATAAAAATCCGAAACAAAGAAAATATTAGGGCGGATAAACAAACGTGAACTTGAGCAGCGTCAGATATATAGGTTGCCCTTATTTTAATAGCATTGAAATTCGTACCTAGATAAAATGCAGTCTATATGCAGCTGCGCCCGGTAAAGCATCGCAGATGCGTTCATCTCGCAGGACGGTCACTTCTCCTGTTGCTTAACAACTTTGCACTGATATTATCGTTATCGAATCTTTGTTGTCGGGGTGGTTAATGCGAGGGAAAATTGATTTCCGCGCGAACACTGACTTCTTTGATAGGGATTCGGGGATTTTTTAAATATGACGTCACAACTAAGATCGCGCGTCTTGAGTGAACCTACTTGTTGAATGCTTTCGCGTTTATGTTCAAACTTTGAACATTCAAAAACATTCGTGCGTCTATCTGAATAATTTTTGAATAGCTGCTGCGTAAGTAGTTAAAACTAATTGATGTTTAATGTTGTGTTTACAGCTTTTTGTTGGAAATTATTTTTGTTGTATTATGATTAATCTTTTGTTGTTATTATATTGTTTTTGTTGTTTATCAATTTTATTCTCTCTGGGTGTTATATCTATTAATTCAATGATTATATTGCCGGGTGAAACCTTTTGTTTTATATATTTCGCTGCATCAGTTTTCTTTATTTTTAGTCATGTAAAGATATCCCGGCTTATTTATTTATATTGATTTTTTAATATTAATTGAGAATATATTTTGATAAATATTTTTTTAAATCTATTATTTTTACAATGTTTCGTGTCTTCGCAACTTCGTTCTAAAGTCGCTTTGCTTAAGTTTTCTAAATTTACTTATAAATGCATGATAATTAAGGAACATACAATTTTCGAAAATAAAAATAATATGATTGTGGGTTTGACGTCCATAGAGACACCGTCATTGCCGTTGTTATTTTGCCATCATCATCAGCTTGTGTCCGTTCAGTTGAATATTTTTTTTAGGAAAAGTTTTGAATACGATATTATCATCTAATCGTATGTATCTCTGGATTTTGTTAAAACAAGCGAGCAATTTTATTGGGCAAATAATTGAACCAACTTTTAAAAAATCGTGTTATTGTTGACTGTGAAATCGTAATCCCCTGACTAATTAAAATATTCGTGTTGTAATAATTATTTATTGGTATACAGACCTTTGACATTTGAGGCAGATAATAATACATAAACCTACGCTTCGATCGATACAGCATTTGGCCGGGGTCTAAAAATAGTCATTTAATAAAATATCGTGTAATACTATCTTTGAATTGTGACGCCCTTTATTGTCTCCGCCTGGAGATTTACCTATTGCATACATACCTTACCTACCTACCTCTAGGCAAACCGATTGTTGACGCCCAGTGAAAAGGTCTTAGATGGGGCGGTAGGTTGACTAGTGTATTACGGTTTAACATAGTTCAATATAGATGTTTCTAGGTGTATTTCTAAACCCCACCATGGTTAGGGCCTTGACGTGGCGTTGGGGCTTGGTAGCCTTATGTATGCCCAGCACCTTGGGCGAAGCTGATTGAGCCGACAAAAGAGCAGGGGGCAAGGTGCGAGGACGGGAACCTCACCCTATTATACTGTTCCAACGTTAGGCGGGGTTGTTCTGTGGTGCGGGGCAACCCCTCTGTGGAGGTGGCGTCGGTCCCTTGCGGGACTGACTAGCCGTCGTGGTGCCCTGTTTGTTTACTAGATCCGGGCACCTCATCAAAGGCGGCATTGGTGGCACTCGCCGGGTTTTAGTTGGTAGAGCTGCGTCCACTTACCAGCTGTCGGGCGCAGCGAGTCCCACATACCCGCGTGGAGAGACACACTCCCCCGCGGGATACCTCAGAGCATTTCCCGGCGTTAAAGAAAAAAAAAAGGCTTTTCCCAACTATGCTGGAGTCGGCTTCCAGTCTAATCGAATGCAGCTGGGTACAGTCTAACTGGTGTTTAAATGGAGCTATTGCTTATCTGACCTACACAACAAAGTAACTGGGTAATACGAATGGTTGTCAGGTTGACAGACAGAACGACTGTTAAAAATCCTCAATTGACAGCCGAGACCAACGGATTAACGTGCTTTCCGAGGCACGGAGCAGTCTCGGTATGTTAAGGTCACCCATCCACCAGCCCCGGCAAGCGTAGCTTAACCTGATGGATCGATCCGTGCGCCTGTTATAACTTAGCCACGAGTTCCTATAAGTGAGTTGCTGTCTGTTGCAATTGGTTGCAACTTGCAACTTGCAATCACAGATCATTATAAGAATAATATACTTATAATGATATACTTATAATGATCTGTGAAAGAGTTTGAAGCTCAAAAAACATTTTACAAAAAATTAAAAAGTAATAAAATAACTGTTTCTTGAATTTTTGTGCTTACAACTTATAATCAACTTAATTTTCTACTAATGTACAAACTTTGCGTTTACCACGTCATTATAGTTACTTTTGGAGTCGGTGTCAGCCATAGGTAGGTAGAGTACAGCAACAAATACGACACTGACTCCAAAAGTAACTATAATGACGTTGTAAACGCAAAGTTTGTACATTAGTAGAAGATTAAGTTGGCCTTCGCCGGGGCTAGCCTGTCGCTGAGGTGATCCTGTTGAATGCCTATCCGGGACCTTCAAATGAAAGTGGCTGAAGGCACTCGCAGTGGTTTTAGTTTACGGGTAGGGCACTCCCAGGTGCGAGTCCCACATAGGGTCAGGATCTACCCGAGATCCTGGCTACATGCGTAAAAAGCATTTCCCGGCGATAACAAAAAAAACAAAGGGGTACATGAACGTCTGGAATAAAATAGAAGGAGGGCGAGGATCTGAAGAATTGCATTCTGTCTCGTAAAACATTTAAAAACTCACGCGGTAACACAAAATCAAATCAAAATAAAAACAGCCAAACGCAAAGAACCACTTTTTACCACATTTTGTTGTAACCGAAATAAAAAAATCCGAATTTATAAGCACTGCGGCGTTAAGAAAATCTATTACCAACAGAAAATACAACCTGTGGTTACGACTTCAACTGGCTGAATATTAGATGGCTGACGTTTGAGAGGAATCATCCTTTACTATTTCAATTTAAAGAAACGCTCAACGCAGACATGCCCCTCTACAAAGTATATCTATCAAAAAATCAACAAGGACGACCAGCTTACTTTTTTTTTTTTGTTTATGGCAATGAGAATTTACTAAATGCCAGTGTCGACCAGCTTACTTGTACAATATTCAACAAAGCCCATTCTATCCTTCAAAAAGACCAGTCACAAATGCTAAGAAGAAGGATATGCTTGATCTTTCCCATCCATTCCACCAATTTTACAAAAACCTTACTGTAGACATTTCAACACGGTCAAGCACACGTAATGCTGATGACGAAATAACCTACGATTAACCACCTTTTGTTTCACCGAGCCCGGGGGAGCCCGGATGGTTATGTGGGACTCTCACCGTACTAAAACCCCATCGGGTTCCTCCTCGTCGTGCTCGTCTCCCGGCGCGGAAAGTGGGATTGCTCCGCGCCGACCTAACGAAATCACAATAAGTATAACTCGTCACTTTAACAGTGAAGTAAGTCCACACAAAAAATATAATTAACTTCGTCTTATTTTTAAGTAACTAAACACTATTATAATATTTCATTTGTTATCAACAATAAAAAATATAAAGCATTGAATAAATATTTGTGGTTTTTTTTTCTACGCGTTAATTATTAACAGAACTCTTTCTCTAAACTTAATTGCATGGAGATAATTCACTATTACAATTAACGACACATTAGGTAGATGTAATGGTTTACGAAATTAAATAAATTATAGAAAAAATAAACTAAAAACACCCTTTAATAGCCAACCGAACAAAACATTTGAAAATAATTTCAATGGATTATATTTATAGTCTTGGTCCGAGGATAACTAATTTAAAGACTATTATAACATAATATTGGTGTATTTAAGAAAAGCAATTAATAAAGATCAGAACTGTTACTCGGGTCGCGCAGGACTACTAAAAATTATCTAAAATAAAAAACAACAAAAGCCACTTGACGCGTACGTCTTAATTCATATTTAAAAAAATATGAATCCAAAAAGTATACTATATTTTAATAAATAAAATTAAAAGAAAATTGACTAGGGTTAGGGATATGCTGTCACTCTAGTGTTGTGAACACTTCGTATTAGTCGAGCAGACGAGCGGGGACACGGCGTACCCTTGTGCTACGATTACACGGCTCTACTACTATGGGTGCTATATATTATACAAAAAAATGATATTAGGTAGATACTTATTGTAAAAAGCGTGAGGTGCTCGATATTCATTGTTAAAAGTATTTCATTGGTATCTACTACATTGTGTAAATTAGTCATTCGATCGCAAACTCGATTTCGAAGTCCATACGTCAACATCAAAATATTGTCAAGATTGCGAAATATGCAAAGGAAAAATGTAGGAGATTGAGAAATCCCAATTTCAATTAGTTACATATAATTCCACTGTAATGGAGTCAAATCGTGCCCTAGTATAGCGTACAAGAGTAGCGGTTGACAAGTTCTCGATCCCAATCCTAAATTTCAATAGGATAGAGTGTCAAGAGTAACCCCGCCGTGCGATGAGAGTGATTGCCAAAATTTGAGCCTCGTTTTCAGAAGCTATGCGCAGGAAAGCAAGCACGTACTTCCCATTAATAAAAAAAATATCTTTTTATTTTATTATTTTGATGTTTTGTTGCTGTTTTTAATTTTTTATTAAAAATATAAAAGTTATTTGGGAGTTTTCTGATAACTTTTTACGAAGCTAAACCTACAACTGCTATGGTAGTTATCCTACTTCTGAACTTGATCAAAAACTTACCTACTTACCTAGTAGGTAAGTTTTTGATCAGGAGTAGGATACTATTTATTTATTTAATAATTTATGTACACTGAAAAACATACATAGCAAAATAGTGATAGCAAATTCTGGTACAAAGGCACTATGTTATATCTAAAGTTGGATAAATTGCATACACACATTAAATTTTGTATATAAATATACAATAAATAATATAATACGTCAATTAGTCTTGAAAATATCAGTCGCAAACAGATCGAAGCTTACGAATGATTGAACTTCATATTTTTCATTTGTTCCTTCCATTTCATTACACACCACTCAGACACGCACTGTATTAAATCAGAGATATTTTCTTTGAATCCATGTTCTATAAAATACTCGCGTTACATATTATTTGACCTATGTCAAATGTCTCATAAAATACTTGTTTTATTTTTTTATATTTATTTCTATATTTGACCTATGTGATATGTCAAAAATATGAAAGCAAGTAGAACTTGGCAAAAAAGAGTATGACGTGGTGACAGGTGGAACAAAATATTTTACTAAATAGAGACCTATGATGTTGACAATACTTGGCCAACAAATACTAGATTTTCAGTAAAGCTTAGTGTTTAACATTTATTTTTAACGATTTGATTAAATTATCTTGCTAATTTTCCTTATTATGATGAGACTAAAGAGAAAGTGGCGCCCTCATTTTTTCCACACTCTTTTTTGCCAAGCTGTACTTTATAAAACATGGATTTACATTTTATAAAAAAGCCATGCTTTTTTTAAATTACTTATCTTTTTTTACTATAAACTCTCGTCGACGACTCTGCAGTTCATACGATGATCATTATGAAAGGTAATGAGTAATTCTTATTGTTAATTATGTGAAAGTCAGTTTGTTTATTGCGTTTTTTGTTAGGCTTTCAAGCATAAGGCACTAAATTGAGGGCGGGGGGATGGACATAAATTTCAGTTTATATAAATTCTTATTTTTTTATTAAAGACGACGTAAATGGACAGTCACCTGGTGGTAAGTGATAAGCAACATCCGTAGACACCCGCTATACCAGAGAATTTTCAGTGCGATGACAGCCTTTCAAATATGAGTATCCTCTATTCATGAAGGTCCCTAAGTCGTATCGGTTCGTCCCTAAGTCGTTGTAGATTCCCATACATCGAGGTGATGTGGGCGCAGCCATGTATGTTCTTATCTTATCAGCCCTTGGCTGAATTCGAACCGGTGACCGTTGCGTGTATTATGACAACTTGGTTTAGTTGTCATAATAAACACAATTTTCAACAAATTCCCAATAAGAATATAAACAGAAATATAGAAAAGTAAAGTTAAAGTTTTTACTAAAGGGTAGTGACTTAATGATCATCGCGCATGATGATGATGATGCAGGTGGTGATGATGTTGATCGATATTTGATCAACTGATAATTTATATTGCTACTTTATCGGGATAATTATAGAAGGGCTAGGCGACGTAACTTATGTATTGACCCCCCTTTTGTCTCTCACACGTCGGCTCCGAAGAGTAGCCTGGACTTGTTGGTGTGGACAAGATCAGGTTACTATTGTCTTTACTGAAAACCCTTTTTGATATTTTTACATTCTCATTCAAAATATTAAAGAAATAAATTAAATATATTTAAATGAATATTCAATCATATATTTGCAAGCCACATAAAATTGAATCTAAACATCAATAAAAACACGAAAATCGCCGTTTTTTCATAAGCGACACGTTTTCATTAACAACACGAAATTTCAGAACGAAAAAAGAAACGTTTCATAACATACTCCTTTCAGTACATTACTATAAAAATAACAAAAAAAAAAAGAATAAAGCTTAGGGGCTGATACATACTAAAAAAACCTATGTATGTATGTATATACCATGTTACTTATAATAAGCAAATGAAATTTAACATGCTATCAACCCTATATGCCTCTCATATCCGCTTTTCAACTCCAATATCCGGGAAAGATGCTTTGAAGAGAGAAAAGAGATGAACATACGCAAGCAAATTTGTTCGAGTGTTCTTAGACTTAAAATTGTATATGTCAGCGTGCATCTTATTTGAAGTAGCGCATACAAAAGAATATGGTATGAAGAAAACACTAATAAACCTATTATATTAATAAGACAGTATGTTCTAATTATCTTAGCTACATTTACATAGTACGCTAGCAATTAGTGCATGTATTCATGCAGTGAAGATAATAATTTGGTCGTAATATACTTAATAAATTTGATATTATTTTATGTCGTATAGAGTAATAACAGTATTCAAGTAAACACCAAGTACACTGGTTTAAAAAAGCAAGATTCTGGTAAGCTGGTTACCTATACCTTTGGTTTTAATCAGCAGGTTGAAAAATAGATTATAACCGACTTCAAAAAATCAAATAACTAAAAGTAATAAAAAAACTAAAGAGAGGTGTCAAGGGACACCCGGATGGAACGAAGTTCCTTTCGATTAATTAGTGAAGGAATTGTAATAAAAAACAAAAAAAGGTGTAAGGAAAATAATTATTCGGGTAGGTATAATTTTTTTATGATTTTTTTTCGATAAAAATCAGAGCATCTCCCGGCATAAAATAATAAAAAAAAACAAACAAAAGTCACCGAGATCGGTGGGATTTGAACAGGGGTTTTTTACTAAGCAGCCCCAATATTGTAACAAAAACAGCTAACGACACAGTGATGTGTCAATCAAAAAGCCGCATGGCTTAGAACTATAGCAAAAAGTGTCGTTCCAACTTTTCATCTTAATTTTTTTCCGTCTAGCCCCCTTTCGTAACGCGCGATAAGGAACTACGTTCCAATAAACGCGGTTCTTAAATTTTTGTGTCTACAAATAATAATTATCTTATACTCCTACTAATGTACAATGTTTGCGTTTACCACGTCATTATTATTACTTTTGGAGTCGGCTAAGTTAAATAGGTACAGCAACAAATGCGTCACCGTCGTCCGTCACCGGTGTCGTATTTGTTGCTGTAGGTAACTTGGCTGACACCGACTCCAAAAGTAGCAATAAGTAAGCCCAACAAAACCTGTAAATCGTCGTGGAGTAGGTTAGGGTACCCTCGACTTTCTATGGTCTCCATCATCAGACCTGTAATGGCATGTATCACCCATATAGGTGCAAAGTTCTCATCAGTATAAATTAATTAAGTCCAATCACAATGTAGCTACTGCAAACTATTTAGGAGTTCCCTTAACTGTCCTTCGTCTTCATCATTAGACCCCAATCATAGTCATAACCCATCTAGGTGTAAAGTTCTCATAAATAAAAATTAATCAAGCCCAAACACAACGGACGTTAATATATTAACTATATATATAATATATTAACGGATGTTAATACGGCTAGACTAGTATATTACGCGTATTTCCACAGTCTTATGTCCTACGGCATTTTGCTTTGGGGACATGCCGCTGATGTCAATACAATTTTCATACTGCAGAAGCGGGCTATACGGGCTATCTACTGTCTGGGTCCCAGAATATCATTAAGAGAGAAATTTAATGAAATAGACATTTTGACTGTAGCATCTCAATACATTTTTGTAAACGTGATGTATGTTCGCAAAAATATAAATGAATTTGTAAAAAAATGCGATAATCACAATAAAAATACAAGGAACAAACATAAACTTGTTGTGCCATATTTTAGGCTACATAAGGTCAGTAATTCTTTTATGGGTCAATGTATACGCTTCTACAATAGGATCCCAGAAAACGTTCAAAACCTATCGATAAATAAATTTAAAAAAACTGTTAAAGAACGTTTGTGTGGTAAAGGATACTACAAAATAAAAGAATTTATTGAAGATACCACACCTTGGGAATAAGGCGTTTCCTACATGGCTTCTATGTATAATTATATCATATTATGTAACTATATTGTATAATATTGAAAAGATTAGTTTCACTGAGTTTGTTTCGCCGGTTCTTCTCAGTGGACTAGTTTTGGAACCGGTAGTAGAGTCATTTGACGTTCAATAAGCCACTTTGACGTACAACATTGAATAAAAATATGTTTATTATTATTATTTTATTTAAAAAAAAATACCGACCGAATTGATAATCACCTCCTTTTTGTTGAAGTCGGTTAAAATAATTATTAATAATTAATCCATATTTTTTTCTCTTAAAAAATCATGGAATCTTTCCAACAATGGTAGGATTGAGATTCGAGATGAAAATCGATATTCTGGACGATGGTCACGTTCCAAATTAATAAATTTGCCTGACGACAAGGAGCTCCTTTCGACGTGCGTTGGCTGTTTTTCAAATTACCAATGTCGTTTCAGGCGTGGGTTAAGATCAATACAGCATTTCACCGGGACTAAAAATAAATACACGCTTAATGAAATATTGTGTTCGAACGATCTTGATACATTTTATTATTACCTGTTGCTCGCCTCATGGGAATTACGTTAAGAAGTATCGAAAAATCTAGAGATTATATTAAATTTTAAAATATATACGGAATTCTTGTACAGTGTTATTCAAGACCAGTTGTATAAAAAATATGTGTATAACTGTCAAGATTAATTCTGTTTATTACGCCTAATCTATATAATATAAAAGTCAAAGGTGATTGACTGATGTATCAATGCATACACGGGCCAAACCCTTAAGGCTAGAGAATTGAAATTTATGTATGATGTGGGCATTCACTAAGGAAGTTTTTTTTTAAATTCAACCCCAAAGGGGATGAAGTGAGGGATCAAAATTTGTATATCAAAAATAATGAGTTTTGTATTTTAGTGTTTTATAAAATTCAACCACTATGAGGGTAAAATAGAGGATGAAAGTTTTAATAAAGGGCAAAAGCTATTATCTAATGTATCAACGCACGGGCCCAAACCCTTAAGGCTAGAAAATTGAAATTTCGAATACGTAATTTCTCTTAAGACGAAGGCATCCACCAATGAAGGATTTCCAAAATTCAACCTCAAATGGGGCGAAATAGTAGTTCAAAATTTTTATGAAACCTTATATTTCTTGAACATATTTGCATGAAATTCCATAGGAATTAAATACGGCAAAAATAATGAATTTATTTTTGCCGTAGGAATTTCGTGGGGATTAAATAATGAAAAAATAATGAGTTTTGTATTTTAGCGTTTTCTAAAACTCAACCCGTAAGAGGGTAAAATAGAGGATGAAAGCTTTAATAAAAAGCTAAAGTGATTGACTGATGATGTATCATCGCAGAGCCAAGCCCATAAGGCAAAAAAATTAAAATTTCGCACATGTATGTATACCTCATGTGACGAAGGAATCCACTAGTCAGCCCCGAAGGGACCGACGCCACCTCCACAGAAGGATTGTCCTGCAAACCCTTCCAAGTCCTAACCTCGGGATAGCACAATTGGGTAAGGTTCCCGTCCTCGCCCCTTACCCCCTGCTCTTTTGTCC
This sequence comes from Helleia helle, assembly GCA_963853865.1. Taxonomy (NCBI): domain Eukaryota; kingdom Metazoa; phylum Arthropoda; class Insecta; order Lepidoptera; family Lycaenidae; genus Helleia; species Helleia helle. The sequence goes on from OY971420.1 coordinate 19,612,805, forward strand.
CCACTTCTTATAAGAAAGGTACAAGAACCCCCTCGGCTCAATTAGCTACGCCCACGGTGCAGTGGCTCTAGGCTACTGAACCCCACTGCCACGTCAAGGCCTGAACCATGGTTGGGTAATTCAACCCCCTAGGGGGTTGAATAGTGGATAATATTTTGAATGAAACTTTTATTCCTTGGAAATATTGGCATGATTTTTTTTACGAATTGAGTACACCAAAAAGAATGAGTTACGTGTTCTAGCGTTTTCTACATTTCAACCCCTAAGATTGTAAATTAGGGCATGATAATTTTAAATGTTGCACAGGGCCCTTAGGGCTAGAAACTTAAAATTTCGCACTCCTATGTTTATTAGTGCGTTGGCATCCACTAAGGAAAGTTTTTTAAAATTCATAGGAGATATTATATAAGTTTATGTGGAAATTTATCTTCCGTTAAAAGGCTCACTTAAAATATTTTATAAGAATTCTTTTATTTTTTATAATATTATAGTGATATTTTTTTTTTGTTAATCTCCAGGTGATTTCAATATTTTGTTTTGTGTTTGCAGACAATTTAAACCTTTATTCGTAAGGTTTGAATAAATACAAAAGTTTGTGGTAGTACATAGTATGCGAGCACCCTCAGCCGCTTTTTAAGGTCACGGATCTGCAGGCAACCGAGTCACCTAGTAAGGGGGAACTGCCCAGCCGCCACTAAGAAGTCAGTACAGGGTCGTTACTGGCTACTGGAGGCGCATTGAGTAGCACCCCCTATGCACCCTCGATCGTCGCCCGCGGGAGGAGGCCTCGTCGGAGTCCTCCTTACCCACTCGCTCGTCGACCTCCTTCTGACACATTACTGTCTCGCAGAAGGGGACCGTCGCCGTCTAGGACTTGTCTTACTCGAGTATCGCGGTGATGACGCTTAGCAAAGACAAGTCCCCTCCGAATATCCATGTCAGACTGCGATGCAGTGCCACCCATCTCAGGCTCACTTCGAGCATGTGCTGGGCCAAGTTCACTGCCGTGCCACAATCATGACACAATGTCATTGGCTCCCTTTGGGTCGTCCGGCACAGGTACTCACCAAAACAACCATGCCCGGTGAGGACCTGTGTTAGAGGGAAGGTGAGAGAGGTTAGCGCTCACGGCGTATCCACCGTTTGAGGACCGGATGCAGAGCAGCTGTGAGGTTTTTGCCATACAACTGCCGCGCCAGGACCTCCCCTATCTCTACAGTAGCGCCTCCTGCCCTTGTTGGCGAACCCATAGGATCCCGTCCAACGTAAGGTTCTCACCATGAGCCCTCCTATATGAGACATAGGAGTGTGTCTTGGTATGAGCCTCCACCACGAGTTCCCACGGCGCATTTGCCGCCTTCACGACCTTCGGCCCCAACATTAAGAAATGGGTGCCGAAAGTTCACCCTCCGTTAAGGATGAGCCCCAGATATTTGATATGGGGGGTCATCCTGATCCTAACCCTTCCAATCTGGAGGGCAGGCCCCGGTGGGGGTCACTTACGCCCGGAACCGCGGAAGAGAAGGAATAGGGATATTAATAATATTCGGTCTTCTCAGGTCTGACCCGAAGGTCGAGGTCGAGCTCGACCTCGACCAGCCGCGCCGCCTCCTTATTAGCCTTGACTCTGGGCGTACACGAGGGTGTCATATGCATAGCAGAAGACATCCATCTCGGGGAGAAGGCGGCCTCGCAGGAGCCTGTCGTGGCCGATGTCACAGCACCCGACTCGCCACCACTCTACGAACCCAAACCGGTTCTCGCAGGCTACCCTCTCGGAAAAGTACGCAAACAACGTCCTTAGAAGGGGCACTCCGACATCCACTGCTGACCTTACTTCAATGTATTAAACTGTATTAACCGATATTAAATTAGTAGGTATTATTGCGTTCCATGCAGCAAAACAAAGAGTAAAAAGATTGATGATGTCTAAATTGCATTAATTTCATCTCAGTTAATAAATAATAAAATAGTATAAACAACTTTCTTTGACTTTGAAGATTATTTTGCATTACATTATACACAACTTATGTCCTTTAGAATTAATTTTTAAAACAATTTTTATAAAAAACCGCCTTGTGCGTAGTGTTTACGTAGGACTGTAACACAGTAGAGAAAAGAAACAGTAGTACGTCTTGGTCGTGTCCTTTATTTATTTATTTTACTTTATTTATTTACTTATTTTAAGGAACACAAACATATAAAATAACAGATGTAATAACACATTAAAATTAAATTTACAAACATTTATACCATAAACCAAAAATGTGTCTACAAATAAATTTAACATAAGCCGCTTTTCTTTTTTTTATCGCAGGGAAAACTTTATGGATGCAGACAGAAAATGCGTCAAAATATTAATGATAATAAAATATGTCGTGTTGGATGCGAATGGCAAGGGATTAGCCGTCTTGGCGTTCATTGAAAGATGTTTCAGCAGTCGACAGATAGAGGATGATGATGATATCGAATAATACTGTTTAGTGTTTATATCGTTGAGACGTAATTAATACGTAAAGTAAATACGCGTGAGTTCTGTGCCAACACTCGCGACTGATGGTGCCGAGTTATGCCGAGACTTTGTTCCGGCTGATTGTATGAAGATGACATACTGTTCGACGTTTTTCTCCACCCGACGGGCCGGTGATGCGGCCCAGTCCCGCCACTGACACACAACAGACGCCAGGAGGCCGTGTGGTCGCAGACTGCACGGTTAGCGGGGAGCAAGCCCCCACTTTTATAAACCAAAAGTGAGCCGAATAGGCTCACACTAATCCGATGTAGCATTAGGGCCTTCGGGCCGTTAGCAAAGATCCATCCGAAAAAAAAAATCTACGTTTTTTCTATACTGTGACTGATGTGATGTTACGTATTATGCAGGCTCCGAGACTGCGCAAGCGTTTTGGAATGAATTTAAATAATAAAATTTGAAAGTTTGTTTTTCTGGAAATGTTTCATTTTCGTGTGTAATTTATTATGTACAGGGTGTCATTTTTCAAGAATAACGATTCTTAGGTGATTGTTCGTCGACAATTTTGTTCACGCTTTGGTACTTGGCGGGTGAATGACGGACCGAATGTGAATTTAATTCATTCCACGGCCAGGGCCTAGTCGATTTTCAAGGATCCCCGAGAATATTGAACTGGTGGAATAGAACTTATTTGAAAATCCACGACTTTCAATACGGAAAAGGGTGGCCTCATTGGAATTTCCAACAGTCATCATACACTAAATTCTGAAAAAGAATCTGAGGTTTCATCCTTTTAAAATTCAAATTATTCAAGAACTGAAAAAAGTGACTTTCTTTGTCGCAAACGTAAACGCAAACTTTGTAACGTTCTTAGAGCGTTTTCGCACTATAAATTCCATTTTTTCAAGCGACGAGGATCAGTTCTATTTAAACGGGCACGTTAATAAACCAAAATGCCATTACTGGTCTTCAATAACCTACCCTCGACTGAAATACCAAAAACCATTGCACTGCTCCAGGTAAAATGCGCTATTTCCCGCCCCACTTGACTCCAATGGATTTCTTTTTAAAAAGTAAGAAATAATCTAAAAAGTTATAAAATAATTGCGTTTCCTTAATTTTGGTGCCTAGAACTAATAATCAACTTGTTATTTTACTAATTACAATCTTTACGTTTACCACGTCATTGTTGTTACTATTGGAGCCGGTGTCAGCGAAGACAGGTAGGTAGGTGACTGACGAAGGTTTTGGTGCTGTACGGTCTATTTAACTTAGCTGAATGTGTGTGCAAGGTACTCATCAATATAAATGAATTAAGTCCAAACACAAGGTAGCTACTGTTAACTGTTGAGGAGTTCCCTCGACTGTCTATGGTCTTCATCATCAGACCTGTAATGACACTTAAAACCCATATGGGTGCAAAGTTCTCGTCAACATAAATGTATTAAGTTCAAACACAAGGTAGCTACTGTAAACCGCTGAGAAGTTCCTTTAACTGTCCTTCGTCTTCATCATCAGACCCCTAATGATAGTAACAATTTATCTAGGTGTAAAGTTCTCATCAATACAAATTAATCGAGCCCAAACACAAGGTTACTGCTGTAAATCGTTGAGGAGTTCTCTCGACTGTCTTTCAGCTCCATCATCAGATCAACTCTAGACCTTCATGAAATTGTAGTGCTTTAAAATACTTAATTTAAAAAATATTAAACGTACTAGTTACTCCTACGATTTTTGAAAGTTTCCCTCGATTTCTCTGGGATGCCATCATCAGATCCTGGTTTCCTTATCATGGGTCCACCTCGGAAGTGCACTCTTTTGAATAAAAAAATAATTTTGAAAATCGGTCTACAGTTGACGGAGAAATCGGTGAACATACATTAAAAAAATAATATATATACACACGAACATAACCTCCTCCTTTTCGAAGTTGTTTAAAAACCAGGACCTGTTGCTAGACAACATTCATCTATAGAGTATAATTATTCGGTGCAATTGAACCGAGCTTACTGCAGCATTTAGTGCGGAACACGAGGCTATGTTGTAACATGACAATTTGGTTTTTACAAAACCAAAAATAAACTTGTCTTAATTATAACAATCACAGGCAAGATACTTGAAAGAGTCTCCAAGTACAAATACCTTGGTACATGGGTGAATGAAGAATGGGATCCAGATCCTGAAATGAAAACCCTAATCGCAATTGCCCGTGCATCATTCATGGAAATGAAAATGGTGTTATGCATCCCTACGATTGATAATCCTCCATTCTTATATCGGGCCTTTATTAGTTCTGTACGGTTGTGAGGCATGGACAATAAAAGACATCATTTACAAGAAACTGGAGGCTTTCCAGATGTGGTATTATCGTAGAATGCTTCGAATAAGTTGGATCCTAAAAGTCAGAAACGACGAAGTTCTACGGCGGGCTACTAAAATAAGGACCTAATTTTGACCATCAAAAGATGGAAAATAAGCTATCAGGGACATGTTTTAAAAAATGAACGCTACTGCCTTCTACAAACTATAATGATGGGAAAAATTGAGGGAAAAATGAGCGCTGGCAGGAGAAGAAAGTCATGGCACTAAAACATTCAAGGCCGGGGATCCGAACTTTAAAGCATAAAGTCGCGGGAAAAATCGCGGCTTATATACCAAAATGACGGCGAACCTTCACTAGAGCAGAGGCACGAAGAAAAGAAGAAGAATTATAGGTAACGAAAAGATAGTTAAAGTATGCCTAATGAATAAATGAATCCAACAAATAAATATCATCGTCATCGTCATCAGCCTCTATCTGTCTACTGCTTGAAATAAGCCTCATCGTTAAAATTTATTTAAAATAGATCTTTTTTTAAATAAACTATTTAAAAACAAAAACTATTTTCGAGAAACCTAAACTAAAAATAAACTTACATATAGGGGACATATGAATTTAGAAAAATCCTTCCTTAGTGGATGCCAACGCAATAAGAGAAACACGAGTGCGAAATTTTAAATTTCAAGGCCTAAACAAAGAAGAAAACGCCTGTGCGTTTTCTTGATTTTCTTCTTTTTTTCAAGCACCAAAACCGTCGTCAGTCACCTACCTACCTGTCTTCGCTGACACCGGCTCCAATAGTAACAACAATGACGTGGTAAACGCGAAGATCTAATTAGTAAAATAACAAGTTGATTATAAGTTAAAGAAGAAGATATTAAGAGAAACACGAGTGCGTAATTTTAAATTTCAAGGCCTAAAAAAAGAAGAAAATCAAGAAAACGCACAAGCGTGTGCGTTTTCTTGATTTTCTTCTTTTTTACCCTCTTAGGGGTTGAATTTTAGAAAATCCTAGAACAACTCATAATTTTTTACTTCTTAATTCGTACGAAATTTAATGCAAATATGTCCAAGGAATAAAAAGTTTCATACCAAATATTCTCCCCTACGTTGTTTAAAAATAATCTTTCTTTAGTATCCACTAAAGATGGATTTTTTTCTACGCTTTCCTCATAATATGAGGTATAATTACGTGCGCAAAATTTCAATTTGCTAGCCTTAAGGGTTTGGACTGTGCATTGATAAATTAGTCAATAACTTTTGTCTTCTATTAAAACTTCCATCCTCTATTTTATCATCTTAGGGGTTGAATTTAAGAGAACGCTGAAATACTATTTAATTCCTACGAAATTTCATGCAACAACACAAGGAATAAAATGTTTTATACACATTTTGATCCCATTTTTCACCCTCTTGGGGGTTGAATTTTGGAAATCCTTCCTTGGTGTATATCTATGTCATAAGAGAAATACGTTTGCGAAATTTCAATTTTCTAGCCTCAAGGGTTTGGCCTTTCGCGTGTGTTGTACCTTTGCTTTTTATATATAATATAGATATGAACAATAAATAATATAATAATAATATCTATGGATGCTTTCACACCACGTCAATCTGGTCCGTGGTAAGTTCTCGAAGAACTTGTGTTACGGGTACCAGACAACGGAAATTAAAAATTATATAATTATAAATTATACTTTTATACTATACATATATTTAAGATTTTTATTATATAATACACATCCATGACCCAGGAACACAGAAAATATTTTTGTTCCTTGGCGGTATTCGAACCCGCAACCTCCGGCTTGAGTGCCAACGCGCTTACCACTGAGCCACAGTGGTCGTCAAATATTGTTTTAAACTAATGCTATCTAATTTAAAAAAATATTGTTTTTTGTTTATTTTTGGGGGATACAATAGTCCAATGAGCACCAATAACTTGCTTTTCGTTATCTCAGATTTTAGTTCCAACACGCTAATTGATTTCGTATTACACGAATGCAAAATACGAACCCTATGATTACACTCTTTGTTACAATTCTGAACAAAGCAAATTAAAATTCCTGAAACAGGCGTGAATGTACAATTGTCCGTGAAGGAATTCATATTTTCGATTCGTCAAAAGTCAGAACACACTCGCTGGTTGTGGTTGCACTAGATTCTAGTGACTACGAATATATATATATATATTCGTAGTCACTAGAATATATATATATATATATATATATATATATATATATATATATATATATATATATATATATATATATATATATAGCCGCGGCACACAACACACTTTCAAACCGTATCGAAAATCATCATTGTCAAGATTTTACCGTCGCCAAGGCACCCTTTGACTTTACGTATTGTACTTGTGTATTTCAAGTGCAAATATCTGATTGAGTATTCAAAAATGCAAAGGTCAAATATGTTTGTTCGTAGTATACGAAAGAAAAGGAAAACAATCTTCTTAGCACGTTTACAAGCACGAGTACAGTACGTCTGAATAATAAGTGAATGATATTAGGGCTAGTCGTTATCCGAACGTTGAGGGAGACGTACTGAACATGTTAATAGTAGCATGCAGTGTCTGAAACTAGCACTTAGCAGTCTCCGGCAGTGTCCGGCAGTGATCAACAGCAACCAACTATTGGGGATACAGTGAAGAGCGTCAATTCAAAGAGGCCTGAAAAAACTTCCGACGCCATTTGATTATTAAAATGATTTTTGCGGTGTGCGCGGTAATTAAAAAAATATTTTGAGTTTCGAAATTTACTGGCGCGCCTTGGCAATCGACTCGAATAGCGTGACGGCAAACGGCGTGACGTTGTTCTAGTATAATAGTAAGTTATTAATATTATAAATTCTACTTTAAACATAGATTTTTCACTACCGTCGGGCGGCCGTTGGTGTTCAGTTTTTTTGCTCGGTGTTTGTATGTACCTAAAGCTTTAGTAAATATCGTTTAATGTGGATGAGTTATTTCATGACTTAAATGATGAGCCAAGATATATCGTCAATAGCTGATGCATCCCTGGAAAACATGTGTATTTTGAAAATATATTACTGTATAGGATTTAGCTTTAGAGCAACGACGTAATTTTTCTGTTTCGTATATAGGTATTTACTTCGAAGATTTATATGAAATTACTATGTAAAGCTTTATTGGATGCTTATCTTAGTAACAGGAGGAAAATATAGTAATCAATATATTGAACGAATGCGACAGTAAGTACACGCTTATATATTTTTATTCACTTACTCATTGAAGTAATTTGTATATTTATTTCTACTGACGTCTTTGCTGATTTTTAAGTGCTACGGTAGAGCGTAGGCGTTTCTCCAAAACGACTTGTTCGATTTTGATGCGGCCTACAGTGATGGTTTTGGATTTGTTTAGTGCATATTATTAAATATAGGTGTTACGTTGACAACTCACCAGGGGTGCATTAAACATTTGTTTGTAAAATCTATTTTGAACATTTATCTCCAAAACTACTATTCCGATTAATGCGATTTTCAGTAATGAGTTTGAATGTTATTGATTCGTGTTTTAGATAGGTGTTGGGGAAACAACTCACAACAAACAACAACAAACAACAACAACAACTGCAGTAAACATTTATTTTTACAAATCAATTATGCCATTTATCTCTAAAAGTATTAATCTGATTTTGATACGGTTTACAGTGGTGGGTTTGCACTAAGTGGGTAAATGCTGTTAGATAGGTGTTACGGTGACAACTCACCAGGGAGCGCTGCAGTAAATATTTGTTTGTACAAATAAATTTTGTCATTTATTTCTAAAAGTACTAGTCCAATTTTGATTCGGTTTTTAGTGATGGGTTTGTATTTGATTAGTACATGTTATTAGATAGGTGCTACGGTGACGACTCATCTGGGGTACTGCAGTAAACATTTGTTTATACAAATCAAATATGCCATTTATTTCTAAAAGTCCAATTTTGATGCGGATTTCAGTGATGGGTTTGCATTTAAGCGGTGCATGTTATTAGATAGATGTTACGTTAACAGCTCACCAGGCGGCGCTAATTATATATTAACATATTAAAATAAACTACCTATGCTTTTAAAAAGTTTGAAATAAAAAACAAAATAAACAATTTTGAAAAAACCCACGACGTTAAAATTTAATTGAAAATGCATAAAATAATTCAATACCCCGACTAGAAAGAATTTATGTAACTAGAGATAATTAACGTAAAACGCTTTTATAAGTAGATTTGATTTCTTGGAGAGTAATATGAACAGAAGAGTAGGTATCAGTTTTTATAGCACGTCTACAGAATAAAATAAATAAAATAAACCCAGTGCTTTAATTGTTTTAGCTTTTTTCAATTACTTACATTTTACCGATCGCGCGTCGCGGATTTTTCAATTCTTTTTTAGCTTTTTATCAATGTTTATGTAAATGTCTCTGTTATGTTAAAATTTTGTGAAATATATGTCACAGTTCCGAATTGTTAGGACGGTATTCCTCAGTTCGTTAGTTTTCCAGTTGGTAAGTACGTGTGGACGGTACGGTTTATTTTGGTTAGTCCTAACCTCACCTAACTTGAAGCAGAGATTTAAAAATTAGCAATTCAAAAATAGTCACGTGTAACGTAAGCATAAATAAGGCCTCTTTTACACGCACGTTTTTTACGAATACAAGTCATGCTCGGGATTCGAACGACGTTCAACTAGATATCGAGGGGTAAAAGGCGATTTGACTTAAACGCTATTTTGGTAACTTTACAGGAGAGCGATTTTAAGTAAAAAATTTCGAAAAAAAAAATTATATCTCTTAAAGTATTTCTTTATTTGAATTACCGCTTGAAGTATATGAAAACACGTGAAATAAGCTTAAAAAATAGGTAGGTTTCATTCATTTATATGCATTGTACATTTATTTAGATGTCACTTAAGTCAACATGCCCTTTTTTCTGTTTAAGGCAAAATGATTCAAGTACATTCAAATATAGTAACAAATTAAGGATAAGGATTTACAGGACATAATTTAACCAAATAGTTCAGGGTGAAATGACTTTAATAATAAGAAATTCCAAAATAGATCAAGGAAAAATGATTTATATTCAGGATAGTTGAAAAATAGAATGAGGCAAAATAATTTAACAGGGAAAGCTATTATTTAAGAAAATCGAAAAAAGTCTTATAGTACTAATTTTTCCTTTATAATTTTACTAAGTTCAATGAAAGAAAGTCAATTTATGATTTGGATCTTAAAACGATGAATTCAAATAAGAAAATTATAGGAAAAGAAATGAAGCAGAAACTTTATAAATATTTTGCGGTATTTTTCAACTTTTTTGGAAACAATAACACAAAGTAATCAACAATAATATAACAACGATAATAATTAAGTTTAATTATATATATTTTTATTATAGTATTTGTTTATTATCTATTAAGAAACTCGTATTTATTTTTATTATTTAAATAGGAAACATAATTATATTTCATAATATTAAAAAAAGGAAAGTAAAGTCTTCATTCAGTCTTCTTTTTATTAACGAAACAAACTTTAAGTATTAGTAATCAAATTATCAATACGTCTCGTCTCGCTAACATATTGGTAATCATTAAATTTTATGATTCATTTTCCGATATGTCCTCTACGTCAGTATCTATTAAATAATTTTCCATTTACAGCTATTGGTAGTCTCAAATATTCCGGGTGAAAAATCTTGCGGATGACGCCAATATCAAACAATTTGTTCAAATTATTATGTTTAGCTTTTGTAATTGGCATTGACATCATCAATATTGCATATTGCATATAATTTGCTTATTGACATCATCAATTTAGGTTTTTTTTTAATACTTTTCGTTTTGCCATCGCTGGTATCAGGTCTGCTTCAGATTTATTTTTCATAGAGTATTTGACGGAAATATTTTGCATTACAGCTATATTAAAAGTAGCAATTCGGACTTTGCTTATTTTCCCGGCAAGGTTTCCCTTAAAATATTTGTGGCAAATATCTTTATAGTTTTAAAAACCGTGTGGTTTAACTATTCTAACTTGTAGGGTGACACTTCTTTCCGAGAAATCTGGAAGATTGTCAAGCATTGCGTGGGAGCCCATACGGTGGTGTTTTTTTACCGGTGGGAGGGAAGCGCTGTGCCGCGCTCCCGGCTGCATGGGTACCACCATCTTGCTTGTTTTTCCCGTGAAACAGCTTTGCTGTGGTTCGGAGAGAAGGGCAAGACAGGCAGTGTAATTACTGGCACCGAGACTTAACATCTTATGTCTCAGGATAGGCAACATATAGATGAGCTGCCTGGGCTCGTTCCAGGTATACTAGTTTACGTTCATGGGCGACGTCGACCACTTACTATCAAGTGGTACGTTTGTCAGTTATCCTATCCACTAACATAAAAAAATCTCTCAAAAAAAAACACTCATCTCGGTGACCTGGAAACAATTAGTTCTACTGGATGGTCTCCAGATATTTGGCGTTTGACATTGCATTATAGTACATGCAATGTCAAACGCCAAATATCTGGAAGACAAAACCATCTAGTTCTTATTTTGACTAGGACACGAATCAGAATAAGGAATCAAGTGTTTGATCGTGCAACGCTCGTCTACTTTAGAAATATATTTCTCCATAATAATAGCTACTTCATTTCCTCCTCCTTTAGCATCTGAATCGCCCCATAGATAACAATAGGCATCTTATGTAATATTTTCATAAAAACATAGCCTGCGCAGGGGCACTTCTTACAAAAGTTTTATGATTTAAAGCATTTAAATGTACCTTACACGTATTTTAGTAGACTCAAATTCAAATCACATTTTAAAATATTTTCCTTCAAAGTGTACATGATTTATCGAGCTTGTGACACTATTTCGCAATGTATGAAAATAGTTTTATGTGTCAACATTTACTTGATATTGTGTTTCAATCACCGAAAATAAAAAGGGAAATGTGTAATTTCATAAATTTAAGCAAAGGAAAATTGATCGAACCGTCATTGATCATGTATATTGATTCATGTAAGAAAAGCTTATGTGCTGTAGTCTTCTTAATTAGTTCAAGGTAAAACGGCTCAAGCGCCAATGCAACGTTTATCAATTCAAAGTAAAAAGATTCAAACGACATATTTTAATGAGTCTGATCAGGACAAAATACTTTATAGCCCATTGTGACTTATTGTAGGGCAGGTAAAAAAGATTTAAAAGGCTTATATCAGAAAAGTAGTTAAAGGAATAAAAGCTTAAGTGAACAGTAAGTAAATTTATATGTCCCTAAAAACGATTTAAGGGCATAGTTAAAGAAAAATGGTGAAGTTTTTTGTCACTTCACACCACGATATTAGAAATGATAGTCAAATTTTGAGAGGAATTAAACGCCAATTTTTATAAAACTGGGCTCAAAAGACGCAGAAAAATTCACTGATTACAATGATATATATAACTCAATATCGCCCAAAGTGTCGCTTGAGTCAATTCGCCTTTTACCCCTCGATATTATAATCTTTCTGAAAGGACCTTTATCATATAAGATTCTGAAGCTCAGACTATTTGCGAGTATTGTCAGTTTAGTATTAGATAAATATCTAATCATCTTTTTTTGAAAGAAAATATATTATGTATCTTTTACTTTTGCGGCGCTTTTCATGCATGGGTACCATCCTGCTCATTTCTCCTCACCTTTGCTGTGTTTCGGAAAGAATGGCACAGAGATCTTTACACTTGTTTTTGGTCATGAGCAACGTTGACCAGTTACCGTAGATCTCGTCTGTCTGTTGCCTGTTCAAGTAAACTACGCTTATAATTAAAGAACGTTACCCTGGGCAAGATGGCGGGCGCGTCAGGTCAATTTTCGGTAGGGGACTAATGTCAGTAGCGGATTCCCTCCAAGTCGCGGCTACTTCTCCACTCGCGTAGCACGATGACTCACAACATCCGTCGCTATCTATCGAGTCATCTAGAAAATAATAATACATATCAATCATTTATAAATTCTTTATTTTGGACAAAAGCAGGCAGTGTAAGTTGGATGCAAGGGATTGGCTGTCTTGAAATTCATTAACAGAGTCCCTATGTCTACGAGTAGATGAAAACTGATTAGCATGATAATAAATCTGAAGAGAGCAATCATTAGAATTCTTGAAGTAACTTGGGCAACGCGATCTCCATTTAATTGTAAAAATATGGTCTATATTTCTGTTTTATATGTAACATAATAATGCAACTTTGTAAGCTGTTATTTGTTGCTAGACCACGCTTTCACGCGGTATTAATTCCAATTATGCAACGCATAAATAAATATATATTTATTTGAAATATATTGAATTTATTTAATAACAAAATATATATTTATTTGAAAATATTCTAATGGAAACGCACAAACAAAAATCCTATTAAAGTTTAATTTAAATTTGAGCGTTTATAATTGAGTTAACAGCTACATTTAAACGTGTATTGCAGTTCAAATAGAAAATTTCTAAATTTCCTTATTCCTTATATATTTAGTTTGAAGTTAATAGAATAACGTTAACGATGTTTTAAACAGCTTTCAAAAGAGCTCTTACGTATAAAATATATTAAAAATTTTGCAAATAACCAGACGAACTAAGTTTTAAATGAGCATTGGTATTTTATTAAGATTTTAGGATTTGATTGTTTTATTATTTTTTTCCATATACTTTATTAATTCTTTTTTAATATTTTAGGTATGCATTGAGCTCTTTTCTAACCAAGATTTTTATGCGTGTTATCCAGATTTATAGTCTTATGATATCTAGCACTTTCTCAAAAGTTTTTACCATTCTGCCTAACCTAGAACAGGTTTTTGTCCAATAAGAATTTTTTATGACGCTCGAAGAAAAAGCTTGAAGATTTATTTATATTTTATGGTCACAATTTTTAGCCCGCATCTTACTATTGCTGGCCATAGGAACCCCAGCTAATATTTTGAAAGCGTATCTTCGTATGTTAGTTTGTTTGTTACGCTTTCACGCCTAAACCACTGAAATGATTTGAAATATATTTTCACTGAGAGAAAGTTACATTATCAGCAAGTAATATAGCTTATAGTTTATCCCCGAGTTCCCATGGGAACGGGAACTACGCGGGTGAAACCGTGGGGCATTGCTAGTTGTTCAATAATAGACCAATACCATCTATCGGCGAATGGCGCAATCCTACACCGGCGTGAACACTAGAACATGAAGACATCTTCACTCCATTCTAGTTTGTTCTATGTCAAAAAATCTTGATATTGTCTTGTAACCATAGTAACAGTATCGAATTTTCAAACAAACAAAATATACGTTTATATTTTGAACAAATAAAATATTCATTTAAGATCACCCTTGTCCTCACCAAATAGGAAAGAGTTGATTCTTAACATTCTGGTCCTAACGATACGGATAATAAAAATCACGCGACTACGTGGAGCGTTTCACAGAAGGCATTGGAGAAGAGGATTGTCCAGGATTGTCGGCGGTCGCATCCGGTCAGGTCACAAAACCCATTTCTCTAATCCATGTCCTTAAAATTTGCGTGTTGTGCGGCGCCAGCGCTGCGCCGGGGCGTTGCCAAGCGGGAAACTGTAAGTACTCTTGCTTCCTAAAACCTTCCAAAATGAGTGACGATGAGTTTCAGGATCCCGTTAAAATAAGTAAAAGGGCTAAATCTCCTAGTTTAGGTGTTAGCACAATGTCCAATAAACGTCTCGCTGACTTGAAAAAGCAGCGAGGCACACTGAAATGCAGGCTTACGTTATTTGAAAAGTATATTTCTAAATTAAACAAATTAACATTAAATTCGAAAATAAAAACTGAATTAGATTTACGAATACAGTCAGCTTGCACCATTTTCCAAACTTTTAATGATATTCAATTTGAAATTGAGCAATTGATGATTCCGATTTGTCCACTCAATTAGAATATCGCGAATAATTTGAACAGCAGTACTTCTCCATCATGGCTGACGCGAAGTGCTTAATGAATCCTAATAGTAGTGAACAAACCCAATCTGTTCCTTATCAAGTGTATAATCCTGTGTCCATTAAGTTGCCAGTAATAAAACTACTTGTGTTTGATGGTGCGTATGATCAGTGGTTGGAGTATAGAAACTCATATCTCACCATGATACACAATCGTGAAGACCTCAATGAGATACAGAAGTTTCATTATTTAAAATCGTCTCTTAATGGTACTGCCTCACAAGTTATATCTGCTTTGGAATTCACTGCGGAAAACTACTCACATGCATGGGATTTATTAGAAAATAGGTTTCACAACAATCGTTTATTAGTACATAATCATGTAAAGGCGTTATTTACTGTTCAGTCACTTCAAAACGAATCGTATGTTCAAATTAGAAAATTAATAGACTCAATATTACGTAATTTGCGAGCACTTAAATCACTGAACGAGCCAACTGATGCTTGGGATACGTTAATTGTTTATCTTATTGTTTCTAAACTCGATCAGTCCACCGAACGCGAGTGGGAAACTCATAAAGGTACTCTTGTGTCTAAAAATAATTCAAATAACATCAAATTAACTGATCTTCTAGATTTTTTGAGATACCGCGCGGATATGTTAGAAATGATTAAGTCAAATAATAATAAAGGTTTTTCTACGTATAAGCACAGTAATAATGTTTGTTAGCGCCTGCGGTAATTATAGCTAAATCATTGTTACAAAAGCTATGGTTACATAAATTAGATTGGGATGACGAAGTTCCAAAAAATATTACGACTACATGGAATGGTTTCTTTCTGATTTACAACACTTACGCGATATTAAAATACCTCGCTATGCGATTCGCGGAAATTACATAGAACTTCATATTTTTACCGACGCATCTCAAAATGCCTTCGGAGCGTGCGCATACGTTAGATCGTGTCATAATGATTGTGAAAATACTATACCTATTTCAGTGCATTTATTAAGTGCTAAAAGTAAATTGGCGCCGATAAAGTCAGTTAGCATTCCTAGGCTTGAGCTATGCGGAGTAGTTAGTAGGTGCAAAATTGTATTATAAAATAAAAAAGTCTTTGTGCTTAAATTTTAATAAAGTTTATTTCTGGACTGACTCAACAATAGTACAGGGGTGGCTTCTTCTGTCACCTCATCTACTCAAAACCTTTGTACAAAATCGTGTTGTTGAAATCAACGAATTAACATGTGATACAATTTGGCGGCATGTCAAGGGCACAGAGAACCCTGCCGATATCATAACACGAGGTGCTACGCTAGACACATTAAGGTACGATAAAAATAATATCTGGTGGTGTGGCCCTACGTTTTTACGAGAACCTTGTCGCAGGTGGCCACTAAATGATATTAAAGAATCGTCATCTGTTGACTTACCCGAAACTAAACCGGACACAATTAATTTACATACTTTTCATATAATATCATTGTTTGATTTTGAACGCTTTTCGTCATTTATTCGTTTGCAAAGAGTTTGTGGATATTTATTGCGATTTATAAATAACACGCAAGCAAAATTGCGCGGCAGCATTTGTACGCGTAAAACCGGTCCTTGGTTATCTGTAGATGAGTTGCAACGATCCATCGATGCGTTGACGCGGTTTGTTCAACAAGAATCTTTCAGTGAACAATATTATGAATTAAAAACCGAGATACCGTTTAATAGTAAGAAAAATAACAGCAGTAAATTATTGTATAAGAAAATATCAGGTTTAAATATATTTTTAGATAAGTCTAATATAATTAGTATAGGTGGAAGGTTATCTAACGCGATTGAATTTAACTATGACAAAAAGCATCCTATATTGTTAAGCAGCAAACATCGTTTTTCAAGGTTACTGTGTGAACATGAACACAAACGGCTACTTCATGCAGGGCCTCAACTTTTAATATATTCAATGCGTGAAAGGTGGTGGATCTTAGGAGCCCGTAACTTGGCTAGACAGGTGGTACATAACTGTGTCATATGCAAACGCATGAGAGGGAGAACATTGACCCCTCTGCTGGGTAACTTACCTGCTGAACGACTAGAGCCTAGTTTTCCTTTCATGCAATGTGGTGTAGACTATGCAGGACCACTGCTCATACTAAATCGCAAAGGCAGAGGTGCGAAGCTAATCAAAGCATATTTTTGTTTATTTATATGTTTCACGACTAGAGCTATACACTTAGAATTGGTAGGTAGCTTAAGCACACAGGATTATATTTTGGCATTAAACCGTTTTATAGCACGTCGTGGAAAGCCATACCAAATCTTTTCGGACAACGGAAAGAATTTTGTCGGTGCTGAAAAGGAGTTGGCAGTAATTTTTAACAACACTAGTGATATTCTTGATTTTCTTAGTAATAATCAAATTCGTTTAACATTTATACCACCATATAGTCCTCATTTTGGCGGGTTGTGGGAGGCGGGAGTTAGGTCCTGCAAGTACCATTTGCGGCGAGTATTGGGCAATGCCAGGTTAACACGCGAGGAGTTTGAAACAGTATTAACGCAAATTGAGGCTGTTCTGAACTCCCGCCCTTTGTCCCCTCTGTCCTCAGACTCTGACGATTTCCTCCCACTGACTCCAGCACACTTCCTGATCGGACGGCCGTTGACTGCGCCCATACACGAGAACCTCACGATGATAGAGCCTACAAGACTGGGACGCTACGACCGTGTGGAGCAACTTAGACAAGATTTTTGGCAACGATGGTCGAAAGAATATGTTTCAGAGCTCCAACAACGAACAAAATGGAAGAGCAACAATGAGGACATTACGCCGGACAGCTTAGTTCTTATCAAAGAAGACAATGTCCCACCACTCAAATGGAAATTGGGTCGAGTAACGAAAGTATTCCCGGGGGCGGACGGAATATCCCGTGTAGCTGAAATCCGTACAGCGCACGGCATTATACGGCGCTCCTTTTCAAAAATCTGCCCGTTACATTCACAATAGTCAAGAAGGTATGAAGACGAATACTCGATGTTGGAAGACTATATCCTGGTGCTTCCAAGGCGGCCGGTATGTTCAATAATAGACCAATACCATCTATCGGCGAATGGCGCAATCCTACACCGGCGTGAACACTAGAACATGAAGACAACTTCACTCCATTCTAGTTTGTTCTATGTCAAAAAATCTTTATATTGTCTTGTAACCATAGTAACAGTATCGAATTTTCAAACAAACAAAATATACGTTTATATTTTGAACAAATAAAATATTCATTTAAGATCACCCTTGTCATAATAAAACAATTTTTACGGATTTTATCGCGGTTTATTAAGATTTTTACAAGCCCGACGTTTCGGATACTTTACGTGAGGCTATTGAAATTAAAAAACATCCTAATTTCAATAGAGAAGATGGCTGGCTTCTACCACCTGCTTGGGATCCCATTATTAAAATTATCAAATCAAAATCCAAGCATAATATGTCACAGATTAAAGATACAGTTAGCACTTTCTGCGTAGATAGGACTGACCAAAATATTGATGTATCATAGGGTAGTTTCGAATAACTTTGTAATGATAGGACGTATGACACCTCAGTCCTCCCGTGACCATGGTTGCTGTAAAGTATCCGAAACGTCGGGCTTGTAAAAATCTTAATAAACCGCGATAAAATCCGTAAAAATTGTTTTATTATAATGAGTGAAATTCGCGTAAACATTAGAAAACAATATCACCCTTGTCCTCACCAAATAGGAAAGAGTTGATTCTTAACACTAGTATTTCTATAAACGTCAAAACGATTCCCGTCAAATGTAGACCGGTATAAGGAGATCGCTATCCCTCATCGTTATCATCCCAAACGTGGCCAGCTCTCTCCAGACTATGGACGTTACATCCATCATTTCGTCGACGTATATGAGCGCTTTGTTTAATCTTCATAATGCTGTATTCTGCGAGACTTAACATCAATTAGTTTTCTTTTTTTTCAACGCCGGAAAATGCTCTTGATGGGGGAGTGAGTCTCCCCACGCGGGTATGTGGGACTCACTGCGCCCGAAAGTTAGTAAGTGGACGCAGCTCTACCCACTAAACCCGGCGAGTGCCTCCAATGCTGCCTTTAATGAGGCGCCCTGGTACTAATGAGCAAACAGGGCACCTCGACGGCTAGTCAGTCCCCCCGGGACTGACGCCACCTCCACAGAGAGGCTGTCCCGCACCACAGAACAACCCCTCCCAACGTCAGGACAGTACAAAGGGGTGAGGTTTCCATCCTCGCCCCTTGCCCCCTACTCTTTCGTCCCCTCTTCTTGTAAGAGAGGTACAAAGAGCCTCCTCGGCTCAATTCGCTTCGCCCAAGGCGTTGGGCTCACCCTAGGCTACTGAGCCCCACCGCAGTGTCAAGGCCTGAATGGTGGGGATCAATTAGTTGCCTGGGGTAGTCCCAGGTGAACTTGTTTATGTTCATAGGCGAAGTTGACCACTATAAACGATCAAGATCAACGCTAACCCATTTGGTTATCCAACTAAAATAAAAATAATATTCGTTCAGTCCTGGTAATAAGTCTCTTTCAACAAACATTTTGTTAGATAAACAAATAAGCCCGTATCGATCGATGGAATTATAGAGACCTTTCCAACAATAAGCCCACTCAATGACGTCTGCGAATAAAACTTTCAATTTCTTTAGAGCTAGTCGAATTTCATATTTGATCTCTTTTGTGTCACCTACGTCCTACCAACGTCCTACCGAATTAGTCCAACTGATCGAGTTTGAAATATTCAATAAAGGTGAAAGGAATATTAAAATGGCTTACAGGCGAATGGGCATGAAGACTAAAACGAGTATATCAAGGGATATGTAAAGCGAGTGCATGCATAATAAACTATCGGAAAATGGAATGACAATCCGATGAAATGCCAGTACCTATATGCCAGTCGATTTTACAAAAAATTTAAACCGATTACAAAAATACTAACAATACTTATATATAAATACTAATAAAAACATTTTACAAAAAATTAAAACCGACTTCAAAAATAATAAACTAAAAAGTAATAAAATAACAGTTTCTTTAATTTTTGTGCTTACAACATATAATCAACTTTATATTATACTAATGTACAAACTTTGCGTTTACCACGTCATTATAGTTACTTTTGAAGTCGGTGTCAGCCAAGGTAGGTAGGTGTAGGTAGGTAATGTACAGCAACAAATACGACACCGACTCCCCTACCTAGCTTTTTTTTTTTTTCTTTAACGCCGGGAAATGCTCTGAGACATCCCGCAGGGGAGTGGGTCTCCCCACGCGGGTATGTGGGACTCGCTGCGCCCGACAGCTGGTAAATGGACGCAGCTCTACCCACTAAAATCCGGCGAGTGCCACCAATGCCGCCTTTGGTGAGGTTCCCCGGATTTAGAAAACAAACAGGGCACCTCGACGGCTAGTCAGTCCCGCAAGGGGCCGACGCCACCTCCACAGAGGGGTTGTCCCGCACCACAGAACAACCCCTCCTAACGTCGGGACAGTACAATGGGGTGAGGTTCACATCATCACCCCTCGCCCCCTGCTCTTCTGTCCCCTCTTCTTATAAGAGGGGTACAAAGAGCCCCCTCGGCCCAATTAGCTTCGCCCAAGGTGCACCGCTCACCCTAGGTTACTGAGCCCCACCGCCACGACAAGGCCTGAACCATGGTGGGGACCCTACCTAGCTACCTTGGCTGACACCGACTTCAAAAGTAACAGTAATGACGTGGTAAACGCAAAGAAGAACATTAGAAGATTAAGTTGAATATAAGTTGTAAGCACAAAAATTAAAGAAACACAGTTATTATATTACTTATTAGTTTAGTATTTTTGAAGTCTGTTTAAATTTTTTGTAAAATGCGTTTTTTATAAGTTTTCGTTCAGAAAATTTTCAATAGCAATTTTGACGTCGACAAACAGTCGAAAAATATATAAAGATTTAATTCAGAGTTTATGTATAGTAGTTAGCCAGAAATACCTATAATATCTCATAAGTATATACCTCTCCAAGGTCCCAGTCGTGATAGATTAATGAAGATGCCTTCATTGTCGCTGTAACTCTGACTCGAATGTGGCTTCGATAATTGAGCGCTGCAAGCTTTCTTTAGCCCGGTCTAGAATAAAACATGCAAATGAAAAGATTATTATTCAGGAAAGATAAGTCCTATATATGAAGGGTCGAGGAATATATCAAGAATGCAACGCTACTTGCGTTCTTGGTCGAATCTCGCGGGGCATGGAGTCGGTCCAAAATTGTATGAGAAATAGGTCTACTTATGTACACATAATGACATTTAGGAAAGAATATTCAAACAGTATTGAACAATTCATCTCAATTTCAGCGGAAGCATAATTTAATGTTCTCAAGATATGCAACACCACCTGTAAGTACTTATACAACAATAGCGTATGGATATTTTCTTCGGCGTAGTCTGTCAAATATAAAAGGAAATATTATGAAAGAATGAATGAATATTATGTCATTGATCAATCGGCATCTGGTTCAAATGCTGGGATCAAATAATAATAATAAATTAATAATAAGAGAGTAAGAGTACAGTACAGTGGCGATACCAATGCAGGTTTTATATATTTCTGGTCAGGCTATAATAATTAGAAATATAAACCACAACTAATCTCGTATAACGAAATTAAGACGAGTTTTAGTGCCTTTTCACACGTTCCGCTTGCCGGGTAGCTGGCGCCGGGTATCCGTTAGCGAAGTGTAAGCAAATTACGCCGGTACGTGTAAAAGCTGCCATACACGCCCATACACTTCGCTACCGTACACCCGGCGCCGGTTACCCGGCAACCGGCAAGTGTGAAAAGGCACTTAGAGACGAGAGACACCATTTATCAGAAATGACAGTTAAAAACAAATAACCAATAACTTTTACCCGTCTGAAGGGCGTCTGAAGACCATCTTCGTAGAAAACAGGTTCAAAAACTTGAAATAGATTTTTATTCTTTGCTTTTAATTTAGTTTGATAAACTAATATATTTTATTTTTGATGAAATCTTTTTTTTTCTAATTATGGTATAAGTACAAGACCAGACCCGACATTCACCAAAGAGATGCATTCTTTATGCAGTTATAAACATACGTCTTGAGTGATGTATTACTTTTCGGTATTTTTCCATCTGACATTTCGAAAGCTCTAAGGCTTTTCTAGGTAGTGCAGTCTATGGTGCAGTCAGTCACATTTAACAATTCACTGCATTCGTGGGATGTTTTTGGAACGTAGTTCCTTATCGCGCTTTGAGAAAGGGGGCTAGACGGAAAAAAATAAGACCAAAAATTGTAACGACACTTTTTGCTATAGTTGTACGCCGTGTGCCGTGCGCGTGTTTCTCTGTCTGTCTCTCTCTCTCTCTCACGCACATATATGTGTGTGTGTGTGTGTGTGTGTATGTTTTTTACAGTCGTACACGGATTGATGATGATTATTTATCTATGGACGGGCGTAGGACTTTATTTTATAATATGAAGTGATTAATACCGTATTTTTGTAAATAGCTTTTACATTACCGCTTTATAATTGCCAATTTTTAAAGTATTAAAATGGATATATGTATGTACTTAGTATATTATATTTAACTAATATAGACATATTAAGCCATCGCTGACTTTTCAGTAGGCATATTTAGGATACACAATTCTACCATATTACATTGATACAATAATTATTATTATCCTAACTTTCGGAACCGGGGCCGGGCCCGGCTCGGGCGCGAGGCGCGGCATCACGGAGCGCCCGGCTCGCGCGGCTCGGTCGAAATCACGGTGTCGCATTATTTTGATTTTGCTATATCTTCTAAGATATACATTTCATTTGCATGGTGTAAACGGGAAAAATATACCTCATGAAATGCTCAAGCTTTCCAACTATCATTTTATAATTGCCCATTTTTTAAGTATTAAAATGTATATAGTATGTTATTCTTAAGAGATACACATATGCCATCACGGACTTTTTTGTAGATCTTTCTAAGGTGTACAATAATGTAGTACATTATTTTGATCTATCTGTTAGTGTTCATCCAGCGTTTGCAATGTAAGTGTAAAAAATGTGTTTATTTACGACATCACATTAGAAACCCCAAAAATAACAGTATTTCCCACTATTTAATAGATGTTATTATCCTATATTCCTCTTGAATCACTCTATCTATTAAAAAAAACCGCATCAAAATCCGTTGCGTAGTTTTAAAGATCTAAGCATACAAAGGGACATAGGGACAGAGAAAGCGACTTTGTTTTATACTATGTAGTGAAGCAAAGACAGTGCCCGCCACTAGTATATAAAAACCATTATGTATCACTATTTGCTTACCAGTATGATGGACCGAGTGCTTGATGAATGTGACGTTTATGCCTGAAGTCGATTTTAAAATTGATTTTCCATTTCCTGACTCGTAATTTCAAGTATGGAATAGGTCTATACTCTCATATCTCATGTGGGAGAAAAATTGAATAAGTGTCCATTTGTTTGCTGTAAATATTAGTTAAAAACCAACCACAGTTACATGCCAATTACCATATCCTCTACACAAGTAGAGGGTATGGTAATTGGCATGTAACTTATTGTATGTGTACGCCTATTTCTTGGAGCTTTATTAAAAACTCGCCCCTTGATACTGTGCCACCCTTATTTAATGCTTTCCGACGGACTTTTTTATACTTTCGATTAGATTGGACATCGAGCATATAACCAGAATAGAGCGGTAATGTGTATGAAAACAAATTCCGCCAAATTTCTGCTGCGTCGAATTTGCGCTGTCATTGGTCGACTGATGGCTACGTATAAACAGATCACAGATTTATTAAATTGATATTACGTCAGTGAAAAATTACTGACCAGTTTCGAAATTTTATTGAGCCACATTACTACACCCACTACTACTACTACCCAGTTATATCCTCGATGGTTTTTTTTTTTCTTCTTTTGGCAATAGCGATTACTTTTTGCCAATGACGTTCCTCGATGGTTGAAGGCAATGAAACTTACCCTCTGACATAAGATGGTAATTAATGACTTTTTGCTGCTGCTGTTTTACAATAATAAATTATCCTGTTATTTTGTAGCAACAGTTGTTCTAAACTGCTGTCTGTTATCTTGTTATTGCTGATTTATAGACGTTGAAAAATATGAATTGTGTCAATAAGATTTTCGAAAAATTAAATTAAGCAAGAAAAAGTAGCAATTGGTGCCTATTGCGTGCCTATTCTTACCATTGCGTCATCGTTTCAATAAGGACAACTGACAACAGGATAGTTATTCTTTAATAATGTTTTATTCATTATTTTCAAATGACGCATTACTACAACTGTTGTTGTAATAATGACCACTACTATGGTAATTGTTTTTGAGTAAATGTTTTACAGAAGAAAGAAATAGAATGGTAAGTGCTTGTTTAGAAAGCGCGTAGCACAACATATCACTGGAGAGATACGCTGTGCTACTCCGCACCAGTAGATAGAAAAGAAGAATTCAAATTCACAATTACAAAAATAAAAACAAATTAAATCAAACGTAGGTAAATGAACTTAAATTCGCGATCTCTTAATTGGTCGGGATGTTGATGATCACTATTACAAATTGAATTTCTGAATAGCAAACACTATATTCATTTACTATATTAATATTCTGTATGAGCGTGATATACGAAGTACGTGGAATATTGCAGTAGTATGCAAACATAATATTGAAAAAACTTTTCTATCAAGATTAATAACGTCTGATTTATGTAAACCATATTATATTAATACATTATATACGTATACTGCTGGTAAATATCGCCATCAGCGCCATACGGTCCACCGATAGACAATATGTCCATACTTTAACGAACGCCGAGATGGTCCCGCCGGGCCACTTACTTACGGCTGTTCGACTTGAACCGACTCTTGCACGAGGATGGGATGGGAATGGGAGGAAGTCCCAATTATTAAGTCAACCTTACTTACTTATAAAAATAGACTTCGCTATGATTGGGCCAATTATTATAGGGGACACTTCCCGGGGAAAGCTTGCTCGAGCTAAGATCGACGGGAAATATTGATTTTATTTAGCAAATTCATAGTGGAAAATTACTTTGAACAGTGGGAGTTTTTCCGACACAGCTTGTCACAAACAACAATTATTTTTATTATTTGCAAAAATAAACTTACAAACTGTGGTTTGTTTTGATTATGCATTATGCTTTATTCCACTTAAGTAGAGTCATTTAGGAGAAAAAAAAAATAACTTCTTCAAAAAAAATTCCACTTATCTATGTCCTAACCTCTAGTCTAATGTTTGTATAAATTGAAAAGCCCGAAGCTCTCCAGTTTTAATAATCATGTTTACGTTTCATCGATACAACAAATAGCTCTAAAATTCATATAGCCTGAAAAAGCCAAAGCCGAAATATTATTAGAAATAAAACAAACTTCATATTGCAATATCGTACGAATCTAAATGGGCTGTCAATCAACCGTATCCAGTTAATAAAGCATTTTTTTACCGTTGGGAATGCACTTTTTGACGTGATAACGTCAAGCAAGCGAGGAATGCCGGCTGCACGCACCAACAAGTGTGACACACACAACGTTCCGCCTAAGCCGCGCAAGCGAGAGCGGCACGATCGGCCTAAGCGTTCGGCTTGTGGCGCATTACGACGGTAACATCTTTTTTTTCAAAATTATCGTCGGTAAACCGACTTTACAGACAAATGGTAGGTTTTTCAAATGTTCTTAGTAGACCGAGTACTGCTCTAACTTCATCTGTCTATAGGTCAGGCTACGAAGCTCAAACTTTAAGTTTTAGACTGTTTGGAGGCCTATATGGGGCCGAAAGATAGAAAATTAACAGATATTTTTTTTTAATTTATTTAAGTTTATGTTTGTTTATTTATACTATTAATAGCAAATAAAAGCGCTAGCAATAGCTATTTTATTATAAGTATATTAGAAATTTTTGGATTTGCTAATTAAACTCTTAACCGGCAGAATAAGGTGATTTTAAGGAGACATTTGCTAAAATATAATATAGTTTAAAAAGTATAAAGAGAATGTCATCATACGATACTCGATAGTCAATAATATCAAATCATAAAGTTAATATACCTTTCCGCTAGGTATATGACTTTATGTATCAAATACGTCTTTCCCATAATCTCTCTCCGTATTGTTTATTTGTGTTAGAATATTATCAAAGACAGGCTTTAGCGACTTCACTCGACTCTATTTGTAATCGACAACTGAATTTATTTGATATTTTACAATAAAATTAATACCAATAAACAATATTTATCAATGACCTACGTATTGTTGTTTACAATACTTGTTTTTTTTATAATATTTATCCCCAATGGGGAAAGACAAATTACAATATAGTGCCACAAACTTTTCTTGGCCGGTAAGAGCGTCGCTGTCATGGATATTAGTATTGCTAGTACATAAAAATTAAACATTTTATAGGGGAAAAATTTGAAGTGATGCAGGCTACTTTAATAAGTAATTTATTGAAGTGTCTTAATAAAACAATGTATACTAATATCTAGAAAATACAGTTCTAGGAAAATAAATGTGACATAAACTTAGGAACAATACTGATATGATAGGTTTTGTTACTTTTCCTATTAATAGAATATATTAAGATACCTAGCAATCGGAACCGTTCCATAATTAAAACTTTGCCATTGTAATTAATAATGCAAGAAATAAAAATAAATACATTTTAGTTGGATTTTTATTAGGTGTTGGTGGATAATAAAATTATTTATTGTACGCACAAAGAAAGAAAATAAACACAAACATTACAAAACAGTACAAATAGCGGGCTTATTGCTAAGAGCATAATTAATAAATCATTTTAAGCACTCTACACGTGTTTTGCCTCTATATTTTGATACAATAATTATGATCAAACAAAACAACATCTGAAGAATCACACTCAGGACGAACTTCATCAATTATTTGATTTCCCGAATAGTCAAAATGTTCATCTTCAGAATCACTGCTTTCGCTTTCACTATCGCTGGCCAAACTAATAATGAACGGTACATCTAAAAACGCATCTTTTCTCTGTATTTGTTTTCATTTTTTATTACATGATCGCAATGTTTTTTCCATTCTACAACAGATATTCTGTCGAAGGCTTCTGCAATCAACTGAGGCATTTCAGTACTTTATTTCCGAAGGTTCTTCTCAGCTAAAGTCCATTGAACTCCAGATCATTTCTATTGCATTAAGATCGCAATGATATGGTGGTAATCTTAACACCATGTGTCCACTATCTTTCATTAATTTAGCAATTTCGTATTCTGGTGCCGGTTTGTGTATTTTAATTAGTTCATAAAGCTGAGGTTTCGTATAGCTTTCTTGGAATTCCACGTTCTTTTCAGTTAGCTATTGTTGCATGGCTAACTACATTGCAATTGCAAATCAATGCAATGCAACCGCATTGCAATGCAGTTGCATTGCATTGATCCAAATTTGGAAGTAACTTGTCAGCGACCCATTTTTTAAAATTTGTGTTGTTCATTTCATCATGTTAATCACCGCTTTTTGTATTTGATTTGAAAACGAGTAAAGCATTCTTGACAAAACCTGCTTCTCCTCCTGCATTGACGATTATATATCTATTTCCTTTAGAAACTGGGTTCAGAACACCATAATCCTTATTACTTTGCCAACATCGTCCAGCTGTGTGCGAAGTGTGAATATATGTTTTGTCCAAAAAAACTACAGGTTTCTTTTTGTCACTAAGTTCGTTTTCCTGAATTTTTTGTAAATATGTCGCCCTCCATGCGGATATATCATTACGTTCAGTAAGAACTTTTCTATTAGATTGGGTCTTCTTGTATCGAAATCCTAGTTTATGTAATATTTTCCGTAGGGTCTCTCGGCTCCCCTTAAAATCAATTTCTTCTCGAAGAACATTAAGTAACTTCGGTAAAGTGGGAATGTCTTTTTTAACTGAGTAAAATTCGTGTACATTCCTTCTTATGATACCGAGATCAAAGTTGTCGACTTCTATCTTTCCTGTTGTCTTTTTTCTTTTTTTCGTGTTTCATCGGCCCGTTTCTTTTCATTTACCATTCTTCGCACTGACCTTTCACTAACGCCTGTAATAAAAAAAAGTTAATAAGTAAGTTTCCGTTTCATTAAAACGTAGGTAAATTCATCTCCATCTATGCTGGTAACACTAACCTGTAGCGGCAGCAACTCGTTCATATACTTTTTGTAATGGTATAATTGGCGGTTGGTTGCGTTTTTCTTCATTCATGAAAGAAAGAACGCGTAAAACAATGCTTCTGCCATCGCTTTTCAATACCCCAGGCATGTTTGATGTTCATAAAAACCACAAAACACCGCAAGTTGTATTTGAGAGCTAACTGACAATGTCAGTCTGACATTTCAAAATGCCGATGGTAGTACCAATTTCAGCCGCCAGCCAAGAAAAGTATGTGGCACTGTACTTGATTTGATAGATGTCATAGATGGCATACTATGCTTTTTGTCGGGTCATAATAAATAGGAAGAATTTCAAAAGTTAAAATAAATATCAAAATGAATAAATCTCGATAAAATAAAAAAAATCGGGTATCCTATTTTTCAAGCCCACTTTTACCCACTAAAACCCGGCGAGTGCCACCAATGCCACATTTGGTGAGGTGCTCCGGATTTGTTGAGCAACAAGTTACCTACCTCGACGGCTAGTCAGTCCCCAAGGGACGCCACCTTCACAGAGGGGTTGTCCTGCACCACAGAACAACCCCTCCCAACGTCGGGACAGTACAATGGGGTGATGTACCCATCCTCGCCTCTTGTCCCCCCTGCTCTTTTGTCCCCTTTTCTTATAATGGGGGTATAAAGAGCAGCTCCCTCGATTCAATTTGCTTCGCCCAAGATTCTAGGTGACGTTGGTTGCGAGTAGCAAGGGATCGGCCGTCTTGGCGTTCATTGAGGCAGGCCTATGTTCAGCAGTGGACGGATAGAGGCTGATGATGATGATGTTGATGATGAAGATGCTGGGTTCACCTTAGGTTACTGAATCCCACCGCCGTGACAAGGTTTGAACCAAGGTGGGGTAGAATAAATAGCCTATAAGAGGGCCTCAATTATATAATTATTAAATGCCAGTTTCAGTTGAAATTTAATATAGGAGTATTAAAAATGAAATGTTTCATTATGGTTTGTCTAGTTTTCACTAAAATTTTGAATTTCATATATCAAACTTCAATTCAATTCAATGAATACATGTATAATTGTATTCATCCCTTCAAGCTTCAATTACAGTTATTGATATTTGATCGTATGTTACACACGTATTCAGTTTAAAACAACGTGTGCCGTGGGCGATGCCTGGATCGGACGTAACGTCATGTTTGATATGGACAAAAGCTTGCATATCAAACTGAAACTCAGTACTGGCAGCAAATAAAAGCGAACAATATGCATATTGTAATTTTGTGAAAATTATTGAGGATTCTCTTTGTGTACAAACCAGAATATGTTCTCACCTGCATCACCATGACTGTAACAATGATACATAAAACTAAAGTCTACAGATCTATAGAATAATAATAATTGTTGAGAGTTTATTGGTGTCAATGTTCATGCATGAAATAAAAACAGTTAAAGAAGTAGACAGAGATCATATTATTTAGTTAGTACCTGGATGACCGAGCTTTGCTCGGTTTTTTTTTTTTTTTAATAAATTGACATTTTCTAAAAATGATTCCTAGCTAGATCGATTTATCGCCCCCGAAACCCCCTATATACTAAATTTCATGAAAATCGCTGGAGCCGATTCCGAGATTCCAATTATATATATATATACTTCACGTTGAAGTTTAACTTTCGTTTAGGGAGATTTTTGTATGATAAATGCATTGGTCGACCATTAACCAGGTGGGAAGACCATCTCCGTGCGGTGGCCGGTCCGTGTTGGATGCGAGTGGCGAGCGATTGGTCGTCTTGGCGTTCATTGAGGGAGGCCTATGTTCAGCAGTGGACGGTTAGAGGCTGATGATGATGATAAATGCCTGTTGAGGTTATGGCTGTGTATTTTTTCGGATGGGATCAATTATTTTTATATTTTTTTGTCAATTAAGTTTCCCACATTTTCATGATATAGAAGGGGTGGGTTAGTTGTTGGGCGAGCTAGTTTTTATATACAAAAATGATGTGCGATGTTTGTAATGCTGAACCGATTTTAACACCTTGAGATATAGTTTTATAGACACAAGAGGTATGGTGTTACGATAGCGTCATATATATATATATATATATATATATATATGACGTGTGTGGGGGCGGCTTAAGAATACCCCTACCCCAATACCAGCCCAGGGTGACGTAGAAGTCGTCAAAGGGCATTTAGCTCCCCAACATCAAGGATGCTAATACTGCGAATCGATTGCTTGGTGTCAGTCTGTCTCATCGTGACAGTGAGATAGACTTGATCACTAAGCATCGATCGCACCGAGTGATGGCGGCACCATCAATCGAATTGGCGGCAGGCAGCAGTGCCGCCGATGCGAATTCATCATCATCTGCGATTGCCAATCCGCCTGCTCAGCGTGGCAATTATGAGCATGAATCCCCTCATGAATTACAGGCACAAGAGAAGGCCCCTAGTTCCCGGCCGTCCCACTATTCCTGGTTACGGTAGCAGCCTAGGTTACGGTGGGACAGGGGGTGCTAAGAATCCCCGGGCTACGGATCGCTACCACCAACTTGACCTGGCTACGTATAACGGACGAACGTTGAGACTCGATGACCACCTGGTTGAACTGGAGGTGGAACTGGGAAGTATCCGATGGCACGTTTTGGGGTTATGTGAAGTCCGAAGACAAGGAGAGGACACCATAACTCTGCCTTCGGGTCATCTGTTCTACTTCAGGGAAGGCGACACTCCATCCCAAAGCGGCGTGGGTTTTCTCGTCCACAAGTCCCTTGTCAACAACATCGTCGAAGTCTCGAGTGTGTCGAGTAGGGTTGCGTATCTTGTACTCAAACTCACCAAGAGGTACAGCCTCAAGGTGATACAAGTATATGCGCCAACCTCTACACACTCCGACGACGAAGTAGAGGCAACTTACGAGGATGTCTCCAGGGCCTTACACAACACCTCCAAGGCTCACTTCAATGTTGTTATGGGGGACTTCAATGCCAAAGTAGGAGTACGAACAGGTATCGAATCGTGTTTAGGGCCACATGGTGTCGGCAGTCGTAACCACAGGGGGCAAATGCTGGTCAACTTTCTCGAGAAAGAGGGGCTCTTTTTAATGAATTCATATTTTAAAAAGAAGCCCCACAGGAAGTGGACCTGGCAAAGCCCCGATACTGTGACGAGAAACGAGATAGACTTTATTATGACGGACCGAAGGCATGCATTCAGGGATGTCTCTGTGATCAACAGGTTCAAAACCGGAAGTGATCACCGACTAGTAAGAGGATCTATGAATGCAAGCTTTCAGCGAGAGCGAGACCGTCTAATAAAGTCTACACTCCGACCTGACTTCCGGCAAACTGTGGTAGGTTCCAAAAAATTCCAATTGGAATTAAAGTACCGATTCGATAGCCTTAACATATCGGAAACCACAATGGCAGTTGACGAGGCACTGGGTGCCGTGGTGGACTGCATGCGGGTCGTGGGTGAAAGGTTTTATAGGAGAAAGCGTACTGGCAGGAAATCCAAACTCTCGGATGAGACGCTCGGTCTTATGAGGGAACGCAGAGCACACACAGACGCCACTTCTACAGATGTAAAGCTTCTCTCGAAGCAGATCCGCAAACTAATACGCCGAGACCTTCGCTGCTCAAATACGCAACGGATTACCGAAGCAATTGAGCAGAATAGAGGGTCGAAGGTTTTTGTGGAAAAGCTCGGGAGAAGCCACCTGTCGAAGATTAGGACCGCTACTGGCGCGACCGTTTCTTCTAAGCCTGGGATCTTGTCGGAGATCGAAGATTTCTATGGCAAACTGTACGCGTCCCATGCTCCTCAACCTGATCCCCGAAACAACGATCCGCGTGCTAGCCTAACACGACACCTCTCCGGCGAGCTTCCGAACATCAGCCTAGATGAGGTTAGTCTGGCTCTTAAGCAGCTTAAAGGGGGGAGGGCTCCGGGGAGGGACGGAATTACGACTGAACTCCTTAAGGCAGGTGGCGAACCTGTTTTAAGAGAGTTACAAAAGATTTTTAATTTCGTCCTTCAACGGGGCATTTCCCCCAAGGAGTGGCATGGAAGTGAAATCGTTTTGTTTTTTAAGAAGGGTGATAACTCCCTTCTTAAAAATTATAGACCGATATCACTTCTAAGTCATATATACAAGCTGTTCTCGAGAGTCATGACGAACCGCCTCACTAAAAAGCTCGATGGATTCCAGCCACCGGAGCAGGCTGGGTTTCGGGTTCACACTATAAGGCAAGTTGTACAGAAGACCCATGAGTACAACCAGCCACTGTGCCTTGCCTTTGTGGACTATGAGAAAGCTTTTGACTCGGTTGAAACCTGGGCTGTTCTGGAAGCTCTGCAGCGATGTCAGGTCGATTGGCGATACGTCGAAGTGTTGAGAGGATTATACGACGCCGCCTTTATGTCCGTTCTGGTTCCAGGAGGTCAAACAAGACCAATCCAATTGCATCGAGGAGTGAGACAGGGGGATGTCATTTCCCCGAAACTATTCACTAATGCTTTGGAGGACGTCTTTAAGACTTTAAACTGGACAAAATGTGGCATAAACATTAACGGCGAGTATCTCTCACACCTTCGTTTCGCCGACGATATCGTTATTCTGGCCGAGTCGTTGGAGGGCTTGCAGGAGATGCTGCACAGTCTAAATGAATCTTCCCGACGTGTGGGTCTTAGGATGAACTTGGACAAGACGAAAGTCATGTTCAACGAACACGTTCTCCCTAGGCCGGTTAACGTTGATGGCATAACTCTCGAAGTCGTGCAAGAGTATGTCTATCTTGGGCACACTTTGCAGCTAGGTCGACATAACTTCGAGAGAGAAACCGATAGGAGGATTCAATTGGGATGGGCAGCATTCAGGAAGCTTAGCCATATTCTCACGTCGTCTATACCGCAGAGTTTGAAGACGAAAGTCTTCGACCAATGCGTTCTCCCCGTGATGACCTACGGGGCTGAAGCGTGGCCTCTAAATATAGGACTGGTCCGCAAGTTTGCCGTAGCTCAACGTGCTATGGAGCGTGCTATGCTGGGTGTTTCTTTGACAGATAGGATTCGGAAGGAAGACATCCGTCAGAGAACTAAGGTAACCGATATCACGCAAAGAATCAGCTCGTTGAAGTGGCAGTGGGCTGGTCACACACTCAGAAGAACGGATGACCGATGGGGCAATAAGGTTCTAGAGTGGAGGCCACGTTTAGGTAGACGAAGTGTTGGTCGGCCATTGACCAGGTGGGAAGACGATCTCCGTGCGGTGGCCGGTCCGTGTTGGATGCGAGTGGCAAGGGATCGGCCATCTTGGCGTTCATTGAGGGAGGCCTATGTTCAGCAGTGGACGGATAGAGACTGATGATGATGATGATGATGATGATGATATGATAGCGTCATAAAGAAACATTGATGAAAAAATTATTTCCTTTTTGCCGCTGTTTTAAGAAAAACAGTTGATAATTATTGAAGTGAACAAAATGAAATTAGACTGTCAATATTATGTACTTACGGAGGAAATCAATTACATCTTATTAAATTGTAGAAATAAACACTTAAACACAAAACACGATATCGTGTATTCAAAATTTGTTATAAATTACTTGGAAACCACCAAGCTAACGGTTGGGCTTCTCTATCGTTTGACAGACTCAGGCGCAACGGACACTTTTTCGTGCGTGCTGCCCGTATTATCACGTCAAAAGTAGTATAAAAGTAAATACCCTTGAGCTTCTCATGTCTGGTATTGAAGGTCGGCTGCGGCGCCATCTTGCCGCCTGCCGCTGTAAATCGCACAGCCTGTGATGCGACCACGACGTATTAAGGCCACGAAGTTCCTCTACGGCTTCATCTATCTGTCGCCAAAAAAATTTTTTTACAACATCATAGAATGAACTGTAAATTTTGTGAAAATTATTTTATTATATAATAATAATAATCATAGATTTCTTAAGATTGCCGTTTTGAATAATTTACGGCTACTTAAAATATATAATTATACCTACATAATAATGTAGTACCTGTAATCCCTAAAAAGTAGTTATGTTAAGTAAATATCGCGTAAATATAGAAAAAAATATGGTTGGAATGAAACTTAATTAATAATTGTAATGTAAAATAATGAGAAAACATTTCTCGAAGATTTACTTTGTAGTTAGGTCCGAGAAGTTTTGCTGAATACACTTTGTTTGGAGTCACATCCAACTCGCATGAGCGTTTAAAAACGCTACCTACGGCTACCTATGGTTACTACCGCATCTGACTCTTGGACACACTTTTTTTGGAGTCACATCCAACTCGCATGAGCGTTTAAAAACGCTACCTACGGTTACTACCGCATCTGACTCTTGGACACACTATGTTTGGAGTCACATCCAACTCGCATGAGCGTTTAAAAACGCTACCTACGGTTACTACCGCATCTGACTCTTGGACACACTATGTTTGGAGTCACATCCCACTCGCATGAGCGTTTAAAAACGCAAAAACTATAGGTGAACATGTAGGTATGCTGTGTAACTAGTAGATGTCAATGTATGAATCAATAGTTTCCCGACTGTCAGGCTTTTCCACGCTGTGTTAAACTTTAACGTATTTAGCCCTGCCTGTAATTATTGTACTGTCTTTTTGAACAGGGAAATAATCAAAATAATTTCTATGTCCCATTTAAGTATTACTTTTCTTAATTTAGAATCCTGATCATTGGTGGAGTGTGACGCTTTTAAGAAAATTTTTACTTTAAATATCTTTTTTTTTCTCTTTGTGTAACTTTCATATTATACTTATAAGTTTTACATGCAACACTTTTTAGGAATTATTCCAGTTCGCTTAGCCTATGTTCTTATAATATATGAAAAACATGGTCAACGGTGAAAATGAAGGTACAGCGAAATATGTAAAGTAAATTTACTTTGATACTGTAAAAGCATTTGCTACATTAATTTAATTAAAGTTGAAGCGTAACGTAGCGCACAAAATTATTTCATGCAAAAAGGAAGACCGATATTAAAATCACTTTGTACACAAATTATTATTAAAAGTGCTTTTAATAATAATTTGATTTATTATGAAGGATCCAAACATATATTAATTAAAGGTTGCAAGTTGATTATAGACGTTTTACACAACAATAAAACATTTATTATGTGCCGAAAAAAAACACAGCATCGCTTATGAAGAAGCAGTGTGTAACTCACCTTATCTTTATACATACCATCGTGCTTTTTGGTCTTTGTCTATGCTTAACCAATGTCTCTGGATTTTAGTTGTCTATGAATTGTCACTGCTAGGCGAGAATCGCACTGTCTCTCGTCATTGCTGTCTTCACCAGGAAGATCATTCCTAAGATGCTGTGTTTTCTTTCGGCACATAATAAACGTTTTATTGTTGTGTAAAACGTCTATATTATGTGCCTTTCAGAAAACACAGCATCGCTTATGAAGACGTGTTTGATATCTGCTGGTGACAAGAAGAATAAAAAACACACGCAATGTTGAAAGGAATGTTAAAGTACTAAAAATAACTCCTGACTTAAAGTGATACAATATTTCCATTATAATCCCTTATGATTTTATTCTACGTCATAAGATATTAAGTAAAGTAAAACATTTAATTAACTTATTATTTAACTCTTTTTGTTATGAAATCGGTATCATATAATATATTCTTGCAATATCCACTTCATTTAAACATAATAAATAAAGCTCCTAAGTGTAATTTTGAGTAATTTAAAAATTACCTCTTAGAGTTGATAAATCCAAATTTATCAATATTAAAAATCATGATAACACTACAACTTCGTAACAGTGTTATACACTAATTAATTATTATTATTTGGTTCTAGTTATTATAAAGTAAATTTTAAAGAGGTTTAAAACTTTCCAAAAATGTATTATTTCTGTCGCGTTCCTGTGTATTAATCTCTCGGCAATAGTGGTTTCTCCATGTCTGTACAGATGCCCAATTACCTCTCGATAAAATCTCTTCTATTGGTCTATCTTCTAGCCAGGAAAGTGATGCTACTGTAGATCAGAAACAGAAAATGGGGTTCTTTCGTTCTAAGGAGTGTAAGGTCGTGAAGTCTACGACCAGAAACTAAAAGCAAAATTGCAGCCGTTTTTCTTGCAACTTCAAATAATGGATTACCACCTGGATTTTGTCTTAACCATTCTATAGCTTTTTCTTTTACATCCCAAACTGCAGATTTAAAGCTTGGAGGTTTAGGATTATGTATTGCTTTTAGTACTTATCTAATTTTTTTATGAAATAGTATCACCAATTCCACAGAAGGTAGCAATGGCAGATCTATGGACTGACATTGTAATATACGCTAGACCTTTCTTTATAAAAGTGTCGGCTAGAAATTGTGCCTCTTGCCTTGTGAAATCTCTTCAATGCTGGCTTAAGGTCGATTTAAGCCAACTTGACTTAAGCAAGTCCCGTTATGCTTGGGACCATGATGTCAACTTGTCGCCCCACCCCCGATTATCCAAACCTTCAGTGTCAATTTCTCCACCTGTGGGGGTGAGAGCCCAGTCGTGAGGTCCACTAATCCTCCTGTAAATGGTTCACTTTCATTGGTTTGTCCAGTGCTCGTGTTTGGAGATCCGCTCTCCAAAATGGCTGTTCCCAGTCTGGGGCTACCAAAACGAAGGTGCCCCTCGATCTGTTGAGGTGGGCGAGTACCCGTGGTATTAAATTTGGAGGGGGAAATATCCAACCCAGTTGACAGTTCCACTTCCTCGAAAAATCGTATATTAAGAGAGATGACTTGTCCCGTGGATCTAACGTGACATAAACTGGTACAACAGCAAACCTTTTCGTCGCAAAGATATATCTATGTTCGGTACGCCCCAGCGTTTGAATATCTCCTTGGTTGCCCGAGGTTTTAATGCCATTCCGGGATGGGTCGTCTCCGAGATAACCGATCCGCTATGGTATTGTACCTGCCGAGGAGATATTGACCTGACAGTGTTATGTTCCATCTGTCTATGATCTTTAGAAGCTGGAATGTCAATAATAACAGGCCTATGGAATGTGTCCCGCCCTCCTTGCGGATGTATGCCATCACAGTTTTGTTGTATGTTTGTAAGAGTACATGGGAGTCTCCGAGTCTCTCGGCGTTTCTCCTTATAACTGATAGTACTGCAAACATTTCTTTTTTGTTGCAATGCCATTTTTTTTTTGATGGGGCTCCAGGCTCCGGAAACGACCTTTTGGTCTAAAACTGCGCCCCATCCGATGTCGGAGGCGTCTGTAGTGAGAAAGTGGGACATACCTGCCGCATGTATTGGTGTTGTCAAAGATAGGGCTCCGTGCCACCACTGCATGTACAGTAATTCCCTCCGAGGGACTGTCATCCTCAACACATCTTTCAAGAACTGCCTGAGCAGAATTTGTAATCGGCGGCAGTGAAGTCGACCTCGTGGAACGAGGCATAACAAGCAAAATTTAGTTGGCCGAAAAGGCATTGAAGTTGACGGATACGAGAGTCTCCGTGAATCAGAATTTTTCTAGAGATTTTAGAATAGTAAACTCATTAGGTTCTTGCCTAAATTCCACTGTATGCCCAGATACTCGAGTGATCTCACCGGCCGGCCGATTTTTTGTGACTTACTTGTCAACACAAAAACTTCAAAAAGCTTCACAGCCTCCGAGGCGTGTGTTGCTAGTTTGGAGCAGTCCTGGTGTGCTAGCAAAAAATATTCTAGATGCAAAAGGATCCGCATTCCTTTCTTGCGAAGGATCTCCGCGATCCAGCAAGTTACGGAAGCAAAGAGTCTCGCTTGCTCGTAAAACAGTCGCAGGAAAGATCGCTGTGACTGTTCTATAGGTAAGTGGAAATATACCTGTGATATGTCCAGTTTTACCAGGCAATCTCCGGGTTGTAGGAAGTCTGGTACTTTGGTGTGATTTATGAGGTGAAAATGTTTGGTTCCTACAAACATTGTTTAATTCTCTTAAGTCGAATATTGGTCTAAGGCCACCATCGCTCTTTTTTATCAAAAACATCCGAGAGAAGAAACCGGGTGTCAAAGCAGCAGGTTTTTCTAACACTCCTATTTGTTTTAATTCCTCTATTTGTTCGGCCATTATCTTTGACTCCATTGTTGCGTAGCTCCGAACTACACTTGTTGAGGCGTATACTAATGTGGGTTTTTGAATAAAGTGTATTCGAGACCCTGATAAGGCTTTCAGGAGAAAGGGTGTTGTTCCAAGCTTCCCCCATCGATCTATGACGTTCTTCAGTTGCCCCCCCTTGAATTGTCGAATGCACGAAAGGAAGATCTCTTTCCTGTGCCTTACGACTTAGTTTGAGCATTTTAAAAACGAGAGTGAGAATCATTAAAATTAAAATTACTACTATTATTATTATAGTTTCTCCGAGAAACATCTAATCTCGCCCTCTTAGGGTCGGTCGGTACTAGTGGAAGGAAAGGCAGTGGGATCCGATCGCTTCCTTTTAGCCGCAAATTTTGTGAGACTTATTTTGTTTAAAAGAAAGATCTCATCCACTTTGTAGGGCCACCAAAATTTTGAATGAAGGCATTAAGTTTAAGTTGATCAAATAAAGCACTTTCTGAAGGGAGAATATTCTCAAAAACAGCATTTGACAATACTGCCATAATACATTCAGTACCCACTAAATAATCTTTTGATTTACTTAAACGACGTGTTCGTCATTAATTTTAAGATCAGTAAAGCCTGGAGTAGCTATATATGACTATAAAGTCTTAGTATATCTAACATTTCGTCATGTGGCTAAGCCAAAATGTTGTAATAATTTTATTTTATCTACCCTCTCTGCGAGGACTAGTTTTGTTGTTTTAGTACCAACAATATTGATGCCTATTTCACCTAAATCTAGTGATGCAGGAGTCTTCCCCGGTATAGTAAGAAAGTTATCACTCAAAACGGTATTATTAGTAACGTCTTTGCTAATTTGTTAACTACCGACACTCTGCATATATATATGTTTGATAAAAAGCCTACCTGATTCATTAGGGTTTCTATTTGTGGGTCTTCTTTTACACCTCGTCTCTTAAAAACCAGCTTTCAACTCTCTGATTGAGAGGATGATCTAGATAAGGATGGATTCTCTTCGCCTTCATATTTTGTATTTTGAACACTATTTAAGTTCTCTGCGTTATAGCTCGTCTTAATAAAATATATTTTATGCACAAATTATCTCTATGTATTAAATACTCAACGAAATTTCAAAATCGAACTTAACCGTTCGGGAGTAACACACGCAATGACGAGAGACAGTGCGATTCTCGCCTAGCAGTGACAATTCATAGACAACTAGAATCCAGAGACATTGGTTAAGCATAGACAAAGACGAAAAAGCACGATGGTATGTATAAAGATAAGGTGAGTTACACACTGCTTCTTCATAAGCAATGCAGTGTTTTCTGAAAGGCACATAATAATTTAATTATAGTTATTCGTAGAAATATTCAGTTAAATTCTGGGGAATCATAATTAAATTAATTTTATAGGATTTTGAAGTATGTAGCTTATTCGAATTTTCTGTTTTTAAACGAGAATCAAAGTAAATAGAATTATTTTTATTGAATACCGTGCTTACAATGTAGCTTATTCAACTTCAAACTGAACCTTCCGTCGTTTCCAAAGCGAGACTAAGTAGGTACTAAGAAGAACCAACGAAATTAACTTAGAGAGACTAGTCATTTTAATATTTTACATTCAATCACTTCACACACCTTCAAAGACTTTTAATCTCATCAGGCATGCAGGTTTCCTCACGATGTTTCCTTCACAGGTGAGCAAGCTATGTTCAGGTGCATAATATGGAAATTAGGAAAACTCCATTTCAAGGCATCACAATCGCATAATATTAAAAAAAAAACTATGATATTGTGTATATGTGATATATGATAGTTTTGTATAATTTCCTAGATTTTAGTTTGAACCTATGGTCGTTCTGTAAATCTTAATTTACTTTTCTAAGTCAATATTCAAATACTTCTCTCTGATTTTCCTCCTCTGCTTCTATCGCTCGCTGGTGTAAGAGTTTGATGTCCAATTGTCTCACTTCCTCGGCTTCTCTCGCTTGACATTCTTTTTCCTGGAAATTTCCACTGACATAAATACTTGAATTTGAGTCAAGTAAGTTGACCAATGCGTATGTGTACAAATAAGAATTGTTTTTGAAATTTTATTTAAATTAAGTATTTATTAAGAATCTATAGGTAGAGGTATAAATATATATATTAGGTATTTCGTTTTTGTCATGATAACGTATAACAGAAATCGATGAATGCCGACAGCACGCATGAAAAAGCATGACTGAATGTCACGTTCCGCCTGATCCAAGCGAGGTCGCGGAATATTTTATTATTGCTCGTTTTGATCCCTATGATTACTATAGCTAATAGTTAGCCAGCACTAAATGACGGTCAGTAGCTGCAGTTGTTTTATATATATGTTTTATATAACAGAAAATACATAATTTGAAGCTTTCCACAAGCCGAAACCACAACAAATCATCGATAAATGAACGAAAAATGTTGATGGGAAATTGAAAATGATTATAATGAGGATGTGGTACACCTGACATTACTCATGAATCATGGTACTCCAGAATTAGGTACATCTTCTCTCCATTACTTTAATAATATTTTGCTATTTATAAAAAAGCACAATATTCAAACGTTCGCGCTGAAAACCGTTGGATTGGATTGGATTCGTGTCATAAAATCAACAACAAACGGATTTGTGGCGGATGCATCGGCCGACATCCCATCTACACGTCAAAATACGCACCTGCCGATGACGTCTGCCGATGCATCTGTCTACGTAGGCGCCTCGTTCGACAATTGAAAAAGACGTTAGGCGTTAGCATGATTTTGAAGTTATTTTTATAGTTTCTAATCGTGTTTCTAATCAATTAAAATCAGCTAACGCACAAGGGCGCGGCTCTACGGCGGCGCACGCAGAAGCTACGCACGTGTGTTAAAATGTCAATTGCAAGAAAATGTCAATTAATGGGTAGCGTGTTCGAGGATTGTAGTGGAAACAATCACATATACTTTCTTGAAAAGCGAAACTTGACAAACGGACGTAGGACGTAGGACGCCCCGGCACCGCGGCGCACAGGGAGGCCGTGCGCCGCGGTGCCGGGGCGCCCTAACTCGTGTAGCCTACGCTGCCATCATATTGAAAAAAGGCACAACCAACTCCATTTTTCGAAATTGAGTTTTATACATATTCGGAATCAATAAAAAAGGCCTATATCTGCCTATATTTTTTTTGTAATTTTACGAACACGATAAATAAACGTCAAAAGGTTACAAATGAACAGTAGCGGCTTATATTTCTTTCTTATAATTTCTTTTTTTATTATTAATAAAAAATAAATGATAAGATATACTATTCTCATTCAAAAATCTTTGAAATATAAAATACTTTCGTTTTTATTCATCTATTATTATACTAAGAAATATTTTAAGTCCGATTTTCTTCGGATTTGCAAATTTTTAGTAGTGCCTGTTTTCATTATGACGGCAGTTTTGATTTAATCAAAAGAATTACACACGTTTCTATTCTGTATAAAGTATTTTATATTTTATAATTTATATATTATATTTATATTTTATATTTATAAGTATTTATATTTTTATTGGTTAATAATAATTTTGTTAGAGATTCATCATATTTATATAGGTATATCAATAATTATATTAGTTTAGTTCCTTTTTGCAGCTTTACCAGCGTTAATGATTGCTGATGATTAATTATTTACTTTTATAGCCTATAACTAGGTGATACCGTGGCCTCACCATGGTTCAGGCCTTGAAGTGGCGGTGGGGCTTAGTAGCCTAGGGTGAGCCCAGCACCTTGGGCGAAGCTAATTGAGCCGAGGGGACTCTTTGTACCTCTCTTACAAGAAGAGGGGCCAAAAGAGCAGGGGGCAAGGAGCGAGGATGGGAACCTCACCCCATTGTACTGTCCCGACGTTGGGAGGGGTTGTTCTGTGGTGCGGGACAACCCCTCTGTGGATGTGGCGTCGGTCCCTTGCGGGACTGACTAGCCATCGAGGTGCCCTGTTTGTTTACTAGATCCGGGGCAACTCACCAAAGGCGGCATTGGTGGCACCCGCCGGGTTTTAGTGGGTAGAGCTGCGTCCACTTACCAGCTGTCGGGCGCAGCGAGTCCCCGCGGGATGCCTCAGAGCTTTTCCCGGCGTTAAAGAAAAAAAAAGTGATACCGTGGCACTGTTTTTTAAAATAAGATTAGTAATTCTAAAATTACATGTTACATTCAAACCTTTTGTACTTGACGCTCATGTTCAATTTTCTGTTGTTCCAGCTCCTCTTCAGAGAGCGGTGCAGGAGTTGGAGTCTCATCACCACCGGACGTGTGTTTCGCCCCTAGAACATACGACGTCCCGCTTCAAAATGCGTTCTACGAGAGTAAGTCGATGCTTACTTAAGAAGACCCCCAGAAACAGCTTAAGTATCTAGTACTGGGGGGGGGGGGTAGTATAAGGGGTCTAGTACGAGGGGGGTAAAACTAATTCTTGGGTCTCAATAAGTAAAGTTTCCATTTCACTGTGATGAGATTTTCTTCTTTAATACTAGAAGTGAACTACCAATTTAGTGCGCTAGGCGTAAACGTATTACAGCCACATCTTTTACAGCTTCTCATTTAATTACATATGACATGAATTTGCCCTAATGAGAAATACGCCGATATTTTCTAATAACGTATTATGTGCAGAATTACGTTAATTGTCATGTTGGCCAGACTCCACTTGATGAAAACATCATTAATTAATAAAGTGGATTAGTGCACTTGTTTACTAGAGGCTTGCTTTGTCAGGCGCGGCTCTACCGTAGCGCATACAGAGATAAAATGACGATTGCAGGAAAATGTCAACTAATAAAAAGTGTAGCATGTCCGTGAGTTGCAGTGGAAACAGTCACATGCATTTTCTTGTAAAGCGAAACTTGACAAACGTGCGTAGCCTCTAGATGCGTCGCGGTGGAGCCGCGCCCCTATATCAATCAACATTAAAATTTGTCATAGATAATGAAATGCAATAGCTACATGATTCTGATAATTCGAATAATATCGATGAAAGATTGGAGATAAAATATATTGTTTCCATTTATAAAGAAAATGCATTGCAATATTAATTGTAATAATCCCTTCGCAATTGCAATAGAGTTTAATTGAGTGCAAATAAAAAGTTAATTTGTCGAGGGTCAGGGCTTTCATACCCTGTGCAACTAGATTTCTCAGAGGAAGTGACATTTTGATCCACAGGTCCTCAATAGGCTTACTCGCCAATCCAATTAGGTCCTTAGTAACGACCTTTGAAGGGAAGACGCGATATTATAATAATTTTAATAAAATTTCATCCTCTGATAAAATTTCCTGGTATTCTTTGCACACCAGTTCCAATAAATTGAATTTCAATCCTCGGAAACTTTGCAATTTATTCATTAACCGTGTTCTTTTTGAATCAAACATTCGCAAGCAAATGTTTGATGGCTTACCTGTAGGTGGGTGATAAGAAATCCAAAATTGATGCGCCAGTTTTATTAAATAAACAACGATTGGCAAACGAGGCCACTGTATGAACACCAAACGTAAACTAAAGTCACAAGTAGAACGTAAGAATTTATTCATAGAAGTTATTTTCACTGTAACGTGCTCTGATGGAATTGGCGACCGGCCAATAATATTTAATCCCTCGACTTTACTACAATCGATAAAAATTATAAAATGAAAATTTCAGTTTTATTGTAGTTCGTTTATAGATCTAAATCTTTTATAAATTTGACGAACTCTGTAGCTCAGTGGTAGGCGCGTTGGCGCTCAAGCCGGAGGTTACGGATTCGAATCCCGCCAGGAAACAAAAAAGTTTTCTGTGTTCCTGATTCATGGATGTGTATTAAATATGTGTATTAAGTATATAATACAAATTTCAAATATATGTATACTATAAAAGTATTAAATATATTTCCGTTGTCTGGTACCCGTAACACAAATTCTTTCAGAACTTACCACGGGACCAGATTGACGTGGTGTAAAAGCATCCATAGATATCTTATATATATAAAAATTTTGTGTCACGATGTATGTTCGCGAAAAAATACTGAACCAATCTTTATAAAATTTTGTAAGTATTTGTAATTTGGTCCAACTTGGGAGATAGGGTAGTTTATATTTCAATTTATAATCGCAATATTTATTTATTTCAAATTATATGTTTATATTTTGTCTCAAGATGATGTCACATCCAAAACTCATTTAGACAGAAAGATGTGTTTATATAATATTTGAAGTTATATGTTTGAAGTTTGTTTTTATATAGCTTAGCCACTGAAACGCGTGGCCGGGTCTGCTGGTTATTATATAAATATTTCGGAGGTTATAGCCGTTAAAAGTGTTGATTTTTTTTTTTTTGCTCAAACCCTAGAATTCGCGCCAGAAGAGCCCAAGCCCG
Source organism: Helleia helle (assembly GCA_963853865.1). Classification (NCBI taxonomy): domain Eukaryota; kingdom Metazoa; phylum Arthropoda; class Insecta; order Lepidoptera; family Lycaenidae; genus Helleia; species Helleia helle. The sequence goes on from OY971420.1 coordinate 19,657,198, forward strand.
CCAATACACGCTTGGAGCAGTGAGCCTAAGGAGCCGTATGTCGACCACTTGCGTACCCGGGACACGGATGCGTCTTCGTTCCAGCCTATCAAATACGAATCTCCTTTGAAACGGCCTCCGCGAAGGGGATCAGTAAGTAAAAAAAATTCTTGACGATGCCTTTTTATATTTGCTTATTAAGGGGCGCTTTGTATACCATGGTCGTTGTCATTGGCACCATAATTTTAATTTCTTCAGCGAACCAGCTTTGCTGTGTTGTGGAGAGGGTCTGGATTGGGACATATAACAGTAAAATGTGTGGCTAGTGTGTGTTGTGATCGTCACCATCAGCCAGCCGTCGGTCATTTTTTTTATATCATAGAAGGGCAAACGAGCAGTTTAAGCCTTTTGGCGACTATCGACGCCTATACACATCCGCTCAACCAGAGTTTATGCAGATGCGTTGCCCTCCTTTTCCATATCCCCCCCAATTTATGGGCCACTGGAAACTCACAAACCGCACGAAACGCTACAGAATAGTCACTTGACGCTGTTTTTTGTTAGCGAGAGGTACCATCCCGGTCGTGCCAGCTTAATTCAGCTGCAAAGCACTATCTCTTCCTGAAATGTGCCCCTTCTATAAAATATCAGACCTACCAACTTGCTCCTCAGTAAAGGTATCGCACGGGTGAGATACTCGAGATACATATGTATATATTATGAATATATACAAAATACTTCACAGACAAACTGGCTTCTGCAACATTGAATATTTAACTTCAGGTAGCTTGCCTGGCAATTTGCCCATCGGTTATCGCTAACATAAAATGTTAAAGCTCTGGCACGAAGGAAAAGAACGTTACTTTTCATTTGTCACGGGCATGAAAAATGTGGGTCGCGTGAAAAAATTTACCAAATACCTAGTACATATCATGTATACCAAAGCAATGTATACAATATTATGTATACCTAAGTAATGTATACAATAATGTGTATACCAAAGTAATGTATACAATTTTCATGGCGATGTGTACAGTATTGAAGGTGCTTGCTGCAGATTTTACACGCCATGTAAGTATTGTACTTTCATAATATTATAAAAATTCATCACGCAATTTTCAGAAACAGCAGCATAGTGTTTTAACTCAATCGAATGAACAAATAATGTATAGGAAACCAACACAACACATATAAATATTAAATAGCATAGTCAGGCACATAAAAATATCTCACAATATGCCTACAATTAGTTTTAAAAGTACTTATAAATATGTCGTATTATAAAAGTGAGTGAAGATGGTCTTGTGACAAGCTCAGCCTCTTGAATCAAAAAAAAAATTAATTGGTCTGGGTTAGATCCTGACCGGGGTGCCCTGATCATCGCTTGCTCACCGCTGAAGGAAAACATCGTCAGAAAACCTGCATACACGATGAGAATAAAAATCTTTAAAGGTGTGTGAAGTTCACCAACCCGCATTGGGCCAGCGTATCGGTATCCCCACCTGATTTCGAGGAGGACACCCGTGTCTAGGAGCGGGACATATAAGGGTTGCTGATGATTATAAAAGTTATTAAAACAGACAGTGAAATAATAATTATGAGGTAAAAATTATCTGAAAAAGAAAATATGTGCGATTTACCTTTAGGGACTCTATTATTTCTCATCTATGAAGTATGTTCATGATTTGCCAGTAAACCTAAAGTTTTGGAAGAGGGATGACTGATGATAATTATGATATAAATAAATAAAATAATTAATATGGAAAAACTTCGAACATATAATATTCATTTTCCTCGTAATCTGGCAGCTTCCTCTATTACTAGATACTAGGAGGAATTTCTTAAAATCCGTTCTTAGCTGATCTCTACATGGCAAAACTAATATTCCTACCAAATTTCAAGTCTCTAGGTCTTGTAGTTCCTGAGATATCGTGATGACTCAATCTATAGAACAATTTCTGTTAGCTTTATCTGTTGTTGGCTGTATTAGGTACCTAAAACGATCGCGAAGTTGCATATTTAACTTTAGTTTACTTCTACTATATAATAGTGTCAACAAATAATATCACAAGTAAGTTAGTTTATTATTTGTAAGTGAAAATTTCATCTTTTTTTTTCGGAAGGGCTAGACTTTTCGGCCTGATGGCCTTTAAGCTCAATCGGTACAGTAAGTGAGCAGATGGCTCACTTAAGAAATATTCGAAAGGGGGACGCCCCCTCCGCGCCCCGCAGGGGGCGCCGTTCATCGCGCGCGCTGCTCGGGAGAGCATCATTTGGACTAGTCAAATCCGATACGGTCGACGAATCTTTTACGGTTGAATTTAACCTATCATCATGAGGGCCGGCCCTCATCCCTCCCTCTGGAGAGAGAGGCGGGTCATGCGCGGTGCCCAAGCAATCTAGCGGTAGCGTAGTGCTAGCGCTGTTTGCGCGGTCTGGGTTTGTGTCTACTCGTATCGGATTCGAACCTAAGCTTCCGCGATCGATCCGGATCGATGTGGTTTCCATGTGTAGGGTTCGACGTCGCTTACGACCCCGAGGCCCAAGCGGTGTGCAGGTGTACCTAGCACCGTGTGTGTGTCTGTATATGCTGTGACGTTCGCGTCGCGCTTTTGCGTCGCGCATTAGTAGCTGAGAGATTTCGTCAGCTGGATCTGTTAAAACATGCTTAGGTAACCTATGTCTAATTGGAACTAAGCTATCTGGGGAATAGTTTGCCGCGCTCACGATGAGCGGGTTTGGGTGAAGGAGTGCCTTTTCAAAGTGACGTTCTGATGTCATTTTGAAGTGGCCCCTAATGTACTCTAATCTGAAGTCCCTGTGCAGGTCGATGTTTCTTACGTACCACGGGCAGCCGGCTGCCATGCGTAAGAAAATATTTTGGACTATTTGTAGTGCATTAAGTCGACTTTGTGGCACATGCGCGAATGCGACACAAGAGTATACAAGACATAATGGGTCGGATACAAGTTTTATACAGGGTAAACTTATGCCTGAGGGGCATTTTGCTGTTTTTGTTAATTAAGAAATATAAACGGCTCAAGACGAATTTGGTCTTTTTGGTGACTGACTCTATGTGTGGTCTAAATGACATCGACCTGTCAAGGGTGACCCCCAGGTATTTTACCTGATCTACTCTGGGTATTTCTATATTGTTTAACCTTATCGGTTTCATGGTACGATAAGGTCGTCTGTTTGTGACCCTCCTACATGAGAATTTTATGGAGGCACTTTTTTCTGGGTTTATATCAATCCTCCATTTTGCGAACAATTCACCCAGCTCGGTGACGGCACGCTGGAGGATGGTGGAAGCCCTTGCGGCTGAGGGGTGGGTGATATACAGAGTGGTGTCGTCTGCAAAGAGAGCCCGTTTAACCGCCGGGTGTTCGGGGATGTCGGAGGTATACAAGTTGTACAAGGTCGGAGACAGCACGGAGCCCTGTGGGACTCCGGCCCTCAGAGGTCTCCGAGAGGATAGAGTGCCCTCTACTCTATATCTAAAATGCCGGACCGAAAGGTAGTCGCGGATGATGACTAATCTGTCCGGTATTCCTAACTTGAATAGTTTGAATATGAGGCCTTCGTGCCAGATTTTATCAAAGGCTTTTGCTACATCAAAGAATACAGCGCACGTATCGTGTTTGTTTTTCTTATGGAAACCTCTGAGTATATCCTCCGTCATAAACAAATTTCATCATAGCATGACGTTGTCTTTCGACAATGCTGTCGAAAGACAACGTCGTCAAACTTAAACATTGATGTTCGAACTATTCTATTATTTAAACGTAAAAACCTTGTCTAGAGGAGAAGGACTTTTATGTGTAAAGCTCATCTCCAACGCTTCTTCACTTTTACAGCGTCATTTTTTACTTAAATAACTTTTCATACTTATTTATCATAACTATGTAGATATGTATTTTCTGTATATAATATCTTCTAATTCAAGAATCGATACATTTAATTGGTAACGCTTTCTTTTTTAAAGTTTTTGCAGTAAGTATCCAGGTTTTATCTAACCACTTATAATGTGGGAAATACAACATTACTAAATTTAAAAAAAAAAACGGTTTACTGGCGATAGTTGAAAGTGACAACGTCATAAGAAAATGGAACGCCTCAGAGCGAGGTAACGCCGCATGAGTCATGTTTTTTCGTGCGTGCAGCCGGCTCCATCGAACTCTATGACGTTGTCACTACAAAAAAAAAAACAATCAAAAATAAGTGATAGTCCTTTAGTCATTATTTGTCATCATAATATTATAAATAGAAATAAAATAAACGTTTTATAATTTCAACAGCCTTTCCTGTAGTATTATACCTACATACTACTCGGTCAAGCTAACTGCGAACTCGACTCGTTTGACATTATATCTTATATAGTGTGCAAAAAATATCCATAATAATTATGTATATCCATAAAAGTATACTCAGCAAGTTTATCGACCTGATTTTTTTTCAAAATAATCCCAGACTGCAAAATGCTGCTACTTGAGATCTCCGCTACACTAATCTTATATTTTTTTTAAATTTAATTAATTTTGAAGAACTAGTTTTGTGAAATTTAATTAATTAAATTTCACAAAACTAGTTCTTCAAAATATATGATAATTATTATATAGTAGCTACCTATTTAAATGGGGATGTTGACATTTTTCAGAAATGTTTTTAAATTATTTATAAATATCTAATGGAGGCCTAAATATTATTAACTTTTGCTTAAATGCGTCTAATGCCTATAAAATCTTGCATTTTATAATGCATTTTAAATTTCGTTCCAAAACGCTAACACTTGTCACGTGACGTCATATGTTGTTAAACATCGTAAAAGTGATAAAATGATTCTAGTTGTCGTTAATAAAAATGGCTTCTAGGTTTTATAAGTGTTGTACGGTGCCTATGTGTGTGTACACTGTCAAAACGCCTGAAAAATAGTTTTTACAATATGTACTGCGTACGGAAAATGGTGTATAAAAGTACGTCAACATTCTTCCGCTTCCGCTAAATAGGAACTGGTGACGTCATTTCCGTTTATTGTCACGTGACCTATTTTAAATTTTGTTACATTTTATTTATAAAATATTAATTTAATCATATAAAAATAAGGGAAAATATTGTATTTTTTCAGAATTCTATCATATAAACTACCAATTAACATCAAAATTATATTTTTATATGAATACTGTCAACATCCCTATTGTGGGATCAATATCGTTTAAACTAAATCTGTTTAAATCCGTAAACGCGCTTGGTTGCTTATTTTGAATATTGTATTTGAGTATTGTATTGTAATTATTACACTTTATATTGAAACAAATTTTACGAATTTTATGGCGATTTATTAAAAAATTTACAAGCCCGACGTTTCGGACACTATAATACAGCAACTATGGCCACAAGAGGACTCTAATTTGAGTTGTAAATAAAGCTGTTTCATTATTAATGAATGAAATTCGCGTAAACATTAGACATCATAAATTATAATGTCATAATTTTAAGCATTTAATCATTTATGCGTCCACCTCTACTTGTAATAAAATATGGTTAATTGTTTCTTGCACACGACAGAATGTCAATAGGCCGGGTACGCAGTTAGCTCGAGTTACAGCTTGGCAAAAAAGAGTATGACGTGGTGACAGGTGGAACTAAATATTTTACTAAATGGAAACCTATGATGTTGACAATACTTGGCCGACAAATACTAGATTTTGAGTAAAGCTTAGTGTTTCATATTTATTTTTAACAATTTGATTGAATTAACTTGCTGATTTTCCATATTATGATGAGGCCTAAGTGAAAGTGGCGCCCTCATTTTTTCCATACTCTTTTTTGCCAAGCTGTAAGTATATCGATACTTTAATTACCAAAATATGTTCGATATTCCTACTCATTACAGAATAATTACAACCGACCTATGTTAATAAAAAAATCTAACATTTTTGGTTTAAAGTGGTCTGTTGTTTTATAACATTCCTAGTATGTACATACGTATTTATTATTATTTTTTGCAAATATAATATTTAAAATTGTACGTAATTTTGTGTATTATTATTTATAAAGATAATAATTGTAGCCTGAATTACCGTCTCTGAAAATTATCCTAATGTAGTGCATAGGTACGTAATAATATGCTTGCGTAACATGAATGTGACTTAACTTAACAAAAATTAAAAAAATATCACCTCCCGGATTTTTTTCTATTTCAAGCTATTTTTATGTCTGCCCCGACTGGACTAAATTTATTTAAACAAACGTGAAAGTAATGGAACACATTCGTAATTGTTATAATATAATGTATTATGAGTGATTATGAGCAATTTACTATTAGATTATTTTTAAGTGCAAGTTGCAACCAATATTATCTTCCGTTTTAAATTCGGTTTAAAATAAATAAAGTCTATTGTCTATTGTTGTTGAGCTATTTGATTATTTCATTGCCTAGTCGGAATGTCTATAGAGCGAAAAAAATAAAATTGTCTACGGTTGACGCCTTGACGCTAGTTGATTAAATTTTGTTAAATTTTAAAGTTGATAGACATCAAAACTTGATGTTATAATCGTGAAATGTAACTCTTAATTTAATTATCAGTAAAAATTTTTGATGCCCAGTTCTAAAGGAAGTTTGCTATTTAATTTAGATAAGTTGTACTTTAGAGTAGGTGCGTCTATTATCATTTTACATGTGCCTAAAAGAAATGTCAGAACAAGAGGTAGCTAAGTACGTAGGATTGTAGCTGTTTTGACAATGTAATACCAAATGAATTTTAACTTTACATTTCGTGATATAAAGCAGTGTGTGTGTAGTAATAGAAATTCAAGAAAATCTATTGTAATGTTACGAACAAGTACGGAATTGGTTAGTTAGTTTTGACAGCCGGCTGGCTTGTCGTAAGTGAACTACAATTGGTTTCCTATAAAAATGAACAGTCGCAATAGTGGAAATGAAACGAATTTGGTGAATTACTCGGCTGAACTTTCTTCACTTAATCAATTGGATGCGAAAGACAGATTGCTGAGTTTTCCCTTTGACCACATATATGCATGTCACTCACAAAGCTCAGAGAGGAGGCAGCCACTTCAGCTTGAGAAAGAAGTGGAAGTATCGGCACACTGTGTTGTAGGGGAGGAGAAGAGTATATCTGAGGTATCCAAGTTGTCTGAACAGCTTAGTGCTGCTGAAACACAAAACAAAAAGCTAAAGGATCTTCTCATATATCACCTAGATCTCATACAACAACAAAACGAACTTATTACCAAAAGAGATAAATTATATCAAGCTGTCAAGCAGGAAAATGATAATGTAAGTTATATTAATTTTGAGATTTATTTACCCTGTTTTATTTATTGTTTTACCAATAATAATAATATGTAACAAAAAATGTTTATTGATTCAATTTACTCTAGTCCATATTTCTATATGTATTGATTGTAACTTAGTAGACAATGTAGTGTCCTCATAATTAATTGTATTAATGTACCTATAAAAATATTTTAATTTCATTTCATGTTAAATTTTTAAATTTTAATTTGTAATTCTTTTCAAAATTAATTCTATTAGTATTTGATTTTAGTATTAAGTATTATTTTAATCATTTAAATTTTAAAATTCTACTTATATGGGTGATTAACCTGAAATAAATGAACTTTATTTTATTTTATTTATATATAAAAACATTATTATATAATTTTTTTGTATGTTCTGTGCGATTTGTAATAAAAAATAAAAAGTCAAATAAATACACATCAAATTAATGTTATATTATGTAATGTGCAAAAATGTTATACTTGAAATATTTTAGCAAGTATTGAAAATGAAAAACAGGGATACTAAAATATGTAGTCTGTGTATGTTGACTTCTTGACACAATGTAAATCTTAATGTAAGTTTCACATTGTGTTTTGGTAAGAATATTGATTAATGGTATATTTCTTAATTATTTATTGAGTATGATATTGATGTAATAATTTGATGATGTGTGTAATGGCTTGTGAGATAATGATGAAGAATATGCTATTTGGGTCTAATTTTATCCGACTACACAAAATCTGAAAGATAGAGTTATGATTTTAGCAGTCAATATATGAATGTTTGTATTTATGTAAGTTTCACTTGACCTTGTACAAAATTTTTATGCGTAATTCCAACTGACTTGTTATTATGCTCCTGGTGTTACATTATGGATATCATTTTTATTTTTGTCACTTGTGTAAATGGATGCAGTTCAAATTCTACCAAAGACAAACATTAAAATATAAGTACATATTTCATCATCATCATCATACTTTATCTATCCACTGCTTAACATGTTATCCTTCAATGAACACCAAGACGTACGATAACGGCAAGTTATCTTCATCACTCGAGTGTAGGTACACATTTAATTTAAATAAATGATATCTAGAAACTTATAAAACCTAACAAACCAGTCATTACTGTTACTTTATGCGGTTTTTTGTATATATTTTTTCTATGATTCAATTTTCACACAAATTCATCAAACTCAAAAAGTTTCATATTTTATACAAAACAAGATTATTAAAGATGGCAAGTGCAATTAATTGATATTTTAAGCAACTGCTATGCGGCTTGGCAAATATGATTGTTTTATGTGTATAAGTAGTGCATTAGAGATATTAATAAACGAGTAATCAAACACATCATCATTATCAGTTTTATATTTTGTCATAAATATAATTATTAAAGATGGCAAGTACAACTAATTGATATTTAAAGTAACTGCTGTGCGGCTTTGCAAAAATGATTATTTGATGTGTATTAGGAAATGTGTCACGGATATATATATATATAAACAGGTAATCAGACACATCATCATTATCGGCTTCTTGTCTGGCATTGATAAATATAAACTACAGGATCATGCAAATGTTTACAAGATTTATTTGCAATTATCAAATTAGAAGAATTATGCTTAGAAATTATTGAATTGTTGCTCGCTTATTGTATTTCATGTTGCATATACAATTGACATAAAGCTATGAAGAAAATATTGATTCAACTTATTTTTGTTGCATATTAGTTTGATGTTGGATGTATTGCTATGTTAAATTTCTGGTTTAATTTGTCAAAACTGCCTGAGTCAATGTCAATAGGATACAGCTACAATTAGAATTTTTCTATCCACATCATAATTAATTTAGTGTGTACCTGCGAATATTTTGTTCAGCTCTACTTCATTATCCTCATCTGTAACCAAAGGCACTGCTGGTCATAACCAGTAATTCACAATGTTGAACAAGAATGTGAAAACTGCTATATATTTTTTTTATTGATTAATATTTAAGTGCATTGCTGTATTGCGAAATTTCATAATTTTCTAAATCATTGCCTATAATATGCGATTTCCATAAGTTGTTGAATCTAACATTACTATTGTATTTATGCATTTACGGCCCAGTCAATTATTGTAATAACATATATGCTGCGTTATGTTTATAATATATACTGATAGCTAATTCTCTTTTATATATTATATTCATATTCTGATACATTAGTACTTGATATTTGATTACATTAGTACATAGTTTCGTACTGTCTAGGGTTCCCTTAATCAAAATTGACATAATAAAACTGTATAAGCAGTTACTGTGTGTCAAACTTCCCATTGACATAGAATCACGGAATTTATTTATTTATTTTGTTTAATAATTTATGTACACTGAGAAACATTTAGTGAGAAGCTAGGTTACATTGTGTAATTAAAAGTAAAATCTGAACACCATTTCTTAGTTGATAATATATCACATGAGCCTATAAGGTTGAACCTTATTGGCCCATTTGATATATCAACGAGTGGAGGCCGTGTGGATTTGGACGAAATTTTGGTCGACCATTAACCAGGTGGCGAAATGATCTCAGTGCAATAACCAGTCCGTGAAGGATGCGAGTGGCAAGGGATCGGTCGTCTTGGCGTTAATTGAAGGAGGCCTATATTTAGTAGTGGGATGATGATGATACCACATAAAACACAATTTTCGGAACCCTCAGCGCGAGTCAGACTCGCGTTATTCCGTGTATTTTTGGGCCAATGTTATTATATAAACTTCACACATCAAAGTATTTGAGCTTCATTAGGTTCACTGATTACAATATTTTTCTTCACTACATTGTAAGACATTGAAATAATAGTCAAATGCATGTGGAAATTGAAATATTGTTAGTTGTGCAAACTGTGTGACCTGTGTGAGAGTTTTGAGGCATTTAATGCCTCAAAACTAAAAAATGTTGAGGCAGTGGTCCTTTATTCAAATTTCATAAATAAAACGTAAAAAACGTATTTATTTTATATGTACCAAAATTGAAAATATATATAATCAAAATTAAAATTATATTGTATTATTGAACATCATAAAAAAAACGTATTATTGAACATAATAAAATTTTATTTTTTTATGTTTCGAGGTGTATTTGACATTCACAAATGTGTAAAAGTAAAATTAAAATAAATTGTTATTATTGTGAGTTTTATTTAGTAGGTAACTGAAAATAAAAAAAACAGTTGTCTCTCAATTAATGTATAACTTAGTTAATATTATAGCTTTTAATAATACATACATTTTAATACTTTCAGCTTTTAATAATATATACATTTTAATACTTTCAGCTTTTAATAATACATACATTTTAATACTTTCAGCATTTAATAATATATACATTTTAATACTTTCAGCTCAAAGCAAAGCTAATTCGCATGGACAGACGGATTGGCCTAAGCCAGCGCCACACAATCAACCCGCAACATACACCAACCTCGACAGTGACTTCAGCTACTATTATTAAAAGCGAACCGGGTACTTCCCAGGTAATTTTACCGGGTACTTCCCGGGTACTTCCCAATTAATATGTTTAACATATTTAAATTTATGTTATACTAGTTATGTCATCTGACTACTTAGATGTTTTGTTAAACTTGTTTCTTAATTTTAGGATATCATTATTTTTACTTGCGAAATCATATTCCTTTTTTTACTCTATTACAATTTATTAATTTAAAGTTTTAATACATTTTACTTTGCAGGATATATTAAATAGCTTCAGTGAGCTACTGCTACCTGATAAAGGCAGCTCTTACATTTTTGATAAAAATAAACCGTTCACACAAGAGACATTCGGCATTGCGGGGACATCTTGTGCCCCAGGTATCTAGAATTGTTTTTAACTATTATTTTTAATATTATTACACTTGCTGTCCAAAATCCTGTGGATTTTTCCCGATTAAGATTCTCCTCATTGAAAACCTTTATTTTCAAATCTGTTTGATAGTTTTCGAGATTAAAAACAATCTCTTTTGCCTTATTTTATTAGTACGAATTGTATCTGCAAAGTATTAAAGGGTTGTTATTTATAAAAATAACGAAAAAAATGAAAACAAAAATAATAATAACACTAAAATAACATTCCAATAGAAATTCACATTACACTTTGTAAAGTGATCTTGCTTGTGTAAAATAAAACTTGAACCTTATAAAATAATACGTAGCATAGTTTCACTAGTTTCAAGTTTCATATTTTTCATTCAACAGAGACTTTAACATCAGCTGAAACAACCCTTCCGCCTATCTTGGACCCGACAGTGAAACCTGAATACAACAAAATGTTAGAAAACAAACGCTCTACTGTAAAGAAAGAGACGAAGACTGAAAGTCGCTCGGAAGCAATGTACACTATTACGTCAAACAGGTATTTATTTAATGAATTGTGGTTTAGTTTTTATTTTTGTCAACTAACATATGATGTAGGAAAACAGATGAACTTTTTGATGGTAAGTGGTTAACGTCGCCCATTAATAGGAACAAGTCCGGGGCTAACCTAAGTAGCTAATTCACATAATTGCCTGTCATGAGACAATGGTAAGTCTCCATGCCAGTAATTAGACTAAAAAAAAAAGGACATGCCCTTTTTTTTTTTTTGTTGCCGCTGGGGAATGCTCTTATGCATACCGCCGGGCCCGGGGGAGCCCGGGGGTTATGTGGGACTCTCTGCGCCCGAAGAGATGGTGATGGTAATGTGGTGTTCTCCTCGTCGTACTGGCCCAGCGCGGGAACTTTTGTATGGTCCGCACCGGCGACGTTGTGCCTGAAGGCACTCTCCTCTGAAGGCAGGGGGTGGAGTCCCCTCCTCCTACTCCGCTTAAGGCACCCTGAACACTTAAGGGTGCCTTATAGCTCGGACAGTACGCGCGCGCGGCAGATCCCCCGATCGACCGCGCACAGGTCCCTCACGGCGGTGCGACCGCCTGTCGCCGCCGAGACTGCATGTCCTGCTTTTCTTTTCCGAATAACAGCAACGCTGTTCAACTAACACCACTATACCGAGCAGGGCTGTGTTTATGATCATTTTTATTTATTGAATTTGTATATAATATAATGTTTATTTTAGTGGCAATCCAGTGATCCAAAGAATACAGAGGAATAGACGACGAACTACCGCTGGTATTGGGAGTCTTAGCCGCCTAAGTCGCACACCCAAAGCTGAGATACCGGAAACTGTGACAAGTAAGACTCCGTTAATAAATTATGTGATTATATTATATTGAAGGGATCTTTTTTCATTTTTATTTGTCATATGAAGGCAATCGAGCAGTTGGAGCCTTATGGTGACTACCGACACCCATAGACATCCGCACAACAAAAGTTATACAGATGTGTTGCCTCCTTTTCCCTATCCCCCCAATAAGCCACCGGAAACTCAAAAACCGCACGAAACGCGCCAGCATAGTTGTCACTTGACGCCGGTGTTATGTGAGCGAGAAGTACCACTCCGGTCGTGCCGACCCAATTCGGCTGCAAAGCAGCATGGCACTATTTGCTATTTTAAAAATATTTTAAAATTCTAATATACATATTATGTTCAAAACTATATAAATGTTTTCAACCAATCACCTGTAGATCTGATTTTATTAAACGGCAACACATCTACGATGGATATTAAAAACAGATGACATGTAGATAAAGCATTTATTTTTTCTAAATAAGGTAAATAGAACATCATACATTGACTGTTTACCTTTCGGGGCTATATGTTTTACACTTTATGGGGCCTTTCCATTCTTCCCTTTGGATAAAAAACAAATTTAATAGCATCGCCTTAACTCAATATAAAATCTATTTTTAGCTAAATCTCTGGAACAAGGTGAAAGTTTCGACAGCAATTACAGCGTGAATAAGAAATCCAAAATGATCAATACATATGGAAAATCTCGCAGTTCAACGCAGAACAAACGTGTGACTCAATACACTGGCTCGCTTTCGGACAGGCTTCGGCTGATTGATACCACTCCCACAGGTGACGATCCGTACCAACTGGGTGAAGCTGACATGCGAGAGCAATCACCCATACCAAAACTCATGCTGCAAAAGACAAACCACGGGCGAATGAAGATATGCAATGAAGGAATGGACGGAAAGAGGATATACGATCTGCCAGAGCCAAAGAAACGATTTGTATCCCCGTACGACCAAATCAAGAAGGAACCGGAGAAAACCGAGATCATATCCGAACCAGACCTGGATCTGGTGAAAACCGAACCAGAGATAGATTGGCGTATATACGGGAACACGCCGGGTGATGAGTCGAGTCTGTGCGATTTCTCATACGGTGAGTCGACCAGTAATCTGGGTTCTTTCCTGCCGTCACTGGACGCGGCGGAATTCCAAGACTTGTTCTCATCGGATTCGGCTTTCAATTTGGACAATCTGAACGAATTGGAATTCCAGCCGCCAGAGAAGACAACTCCAGAGAAGACTAAAAGGCGCGCAGCCAGGACTACAAGTCTCATGAATCCAGGCGATGTAAGTATACTTAGTTTTTTTTGTTAAAAACATCCTGTATTATGCGGCGTGTCCATCGTCATGGGTACCACTAATAAAAATACAGCAAATCGATTTCATTAAGATACACACAGGGTGTTTCTTAGTGAAATTGCTTTGTTGTATTTTAAAAAGGTCAAGAGAGGCAGTGTAATTCCCATTGCACTGTCCCGACGTTGGGAGGGTGCGGGACGATCCCTCTGTGGAGGTGGTGTCGGTGCTTTGAGGAACTGACTAGCCATCGAGGTGCCCTGTTCGCTCAATAGATCCGGGACACCTCACCAAAGGCAGCATTCGTGGCACTCGCCGGGTTTAATAGTAAAGCTGCGTCCACTTACCAGCTTTCGGGCGAGGCGAGTACAACAAAGTTACAAGTAGCAACTTGCATTGTTTATCAATCGTATTCCGCGAGATCATATTAAATGCGAAAATATTTAGATACATTCATTCATTCATTCATACGTCGTATGAATACTATTCATATAATATTTATAGTACGTCAGAGAATTGCTCTTACTATTACCTAACTAAGAACTTAACCTGACTGATTTGTTTGTCTAGGACGAAGAGACCGTGGAAACCAAGCGCGGTAACGAAAGTCGACGCGGCCGTAAGCGAGCCTTCTCAGCCACTGGCGCTGGCAAGACACCGAAGGCCCCGCCTAAACCCCGGGCCTCTACTAGGGGAAGGGGTGAGTTTGTGTTTTGTGAAAAATAGTAATATTATTATGTATTATACATCTCCCACACGGCCATCCGATCCCAACTAGACAGAACCTGTTCTTATGGCAACCAGAAAACTGATATATACTTATACTATATTTCTAAATACATACATATTATAGATAAACTACACCTAGACACAGAACAAGTAATCATGTTCATCACACAAACATTTGTCCTGGGTGGGGATCGAACCCACGACGTTCAGGTTTATCAGTTAGTCTTCTAACCACTAAACCAACAAGCAGTCAAAGATGATGTTTTATTTTTTATAGTCAAAGTGTAGTGTAAGTGTACCTACGAGTAGTGAATGAGTATGCTTATAAGAAGGAAAATGAAAAGGAAAATATGGATGGGTAAAAACAATGTGATAGGATAGTTATAGTTATGGCGAGATCCAGGTGCGAGTCCCACATAGGTAGCATTTCCCTGCGATAACAAAAAAAATATTGGTTATGGCGAGATATTGTAAAGCGTCCATCGACCCGGTTGATGCAGCTTTTTATTGAAAGGTGTTTGTTCTTTGACATTTTTTATCGAAATCGATTCAAAAGTTTCATGTTTATCCGTTTTGTTATTATTATTATTTTAAAAAGTAGGTATAATTTTTTAAAGCTTTCTTTTGTACTTATAAAATCACATACTTACCTACATATCACACAATTAACACAGCAAAATGGCCTATTGATTCTTACTCTAATTATGTATATTAGTTAAAGACAATTATTTTATATTTTATTAGCTTTGTACTATTAACTGAAAAAAGAGATTTTATCGATACATAATTGCAAAATAAAAAAAAAGTATTATTCGAATCTATACTAATATTATAAAGCTGAATAGTTTGTTTGTTTGAACGCGCTAATCTCAGGAACGACTGGTCTGATTTGAAAATTATTTCAGTTTTAGATAGCTCATTTATCGAGGAAGGCTATAGGCTATATAACATCATCAACTAACAGTGATTAAGTTGAGTAAGTTAACGCGGGCGAAGCTGCGGGCAACAGCTAGTTTCTTATACAAAGCAGCTTCACAGTTTTGGTAAAAAGGACAGGATAGGTGTGAGTTACTCACACATAATACGAGTAATTGTCCAAATCATTAAAATCTTTTTTTCTTTAGGAGGCGGCGCTCGGGGCAAGAGGTCCCCCGTACCGGGGATGACGACAACAAAGCCCTACCACACGCTGTGCGGCGATCCTGATCTGTCCTGGTATTTTGGACTGGACCCCCAGCTGAAACTGGAGGACATTGACCCTCCCGCGGACGCCCAAATGCCCACGGTCGAGGTGAGCATCGTAATGCATAATATAGAATCGCTTTTTTATTTTTGATTTCTTTTGTTAGTTAGATAGGCCAAATGCTACCTGGTAGTAGGGATGGGTAACTCAGGAGAGATATATTAAAACTACATATGTAGTAGCCATGCTGCTTTGCTGCCGAATTGGGCCGGCACGAACAGGGTGGTACCTCTCGCTCACAACACCGGCGTCAAGTGACAGCTACACTTTCGCGTTTTATGCGGTTTGTGAGTTTCTGGTTATCCATGGGGGGGGGGATAGGGAAAAGGAGAGCAACGCACCTGCATAATCTCTGGTTGTGTGGATGTATATGGGCGTCGATAGTCGCCAAAAGGCTTCGACTGCTCGTTTGTCCTCCTTTGCTATAAAAAAATGAATCAATCCGTTTCCATCCATCACTCTTTATATCAATTCATATCAGTGTATCTTTACAACTGATCATGATGATGATGATGATTATTTTAAACTAAAAATTCTCTAAAAATCTATTTAATATTTATCAAACAATAAATAGATATACAATGTTCATAAAAGCGAGAGGCATTAAATTAAATCACGTATACTATGTACCATTTTCAGGCTACACACCAAAACTTAGACAAATAGAATCACTTACCCATCCCTTTACCGGTGGGAGGGAAGCGCTGTGCCGCGCTCCCGGCTGCATGGGTACCACCATCTTGCTTATTTCTCCCGTGAAACAGCTTTGCTGTGTTTCGGAGAGAAGGGCAAGACAGGCAGTGTAATTACTGGCACCGAGACTTAACATCTTATGTCTCAGGATAGGCAACACATAAATGAGTTGCCTGGGCTCGTTCCAGGTCTACTAGTTTATGTTCATGGGCGACGTCGACCACTTAACATCAGGTGGTACGTTTGCCAGTTTGCCTATCCAACTAACATAAAAAAAACAAATTAATCGTTTTGTCACAGGATATTTTTAAAGTTTTAAAGCCGCTCTGCCGCTACGTGCTGTGCGACGTTGTCTTTTAGATTCGAAGGACATTTTACAAAGAATGTTTACGTTTTACTTTGACTATTCACGTATTTAAGTTCTTTGAAAAACTTTTTTTTTATTGCTCTCAAACTATTTTTAATAGCTCCGGATTAACCGTAAGCATGTGTAGCACATGTGGTTTAATTTAATGCCTCTTCCTTTTATCAACCTTGTATAGAAAGAGACAATAGTCCAATAAATCAGAAAGATACTAATGATGTCCAATGAAAAAAAAAGATAATGACCAAGCAAAGTGCATACATCTAGCAGGTACCTACTTACCTATTACTCTTATATATAACAGATTTATTGGATCGAGTTGAGCGACCCGTGCTTACTCGCTGAGAAATACATAATTATAAAAAGAGATAAAATATAGTTCAAAAGATACAATTCCAATCTTTTTTTTTTGCAAAGCTGTTTGAAGAAAAATATCATACCTTACAGGCAGACAAACGCATGTTTCTCTGCTGAAATTGTAGCTGAAAAAAGTTCACGTACTTACATATTCTTGACGACCACCACCTGGAAATTAAGATTCATGAGATTATTGTATTGTCGTATTTTATTACATTACATATGTTTTTTAAATAGGTCCGACATCGATAATCTCATTGTGATCGACATATAAGTCGATGACAATAAGATTGCCAGTTTTCGTTTTATTATTAGATATATACAGTACACGCAATTGACTCGGCAAGATTGAAGTAAGTTTCACAAAGTTGCTTATACAACCGTGTTTCGCATCTTATATAGATAATTAAGTATTCGCACGGGTCACCCTTGGTTAACTTAATCATGTCAAGTTAATTTGCGTATACTTACTATATTGTAAACGAATAAATTAAGTTTAAGTATCATTAATGTTTAATCTTTAATTTAATAATAACTATAAACCACTTGCGCCTATGATAATGTCCCCCCCCTCACCATGTTTCAAGCCTTGTGGCGGTGGGGCTAAGTAGCCTAAGGTGAACCAAGAACCTTGGGCGAAGCAAATTAAGCCGAGGGAACTGCTCTTTGTACCCCTCTTATAAGAAGTAAGACGAAAGAGCAGTGGGGACAAGGGGCGAGGATGGGAACCTCACCGCATTAGGTACGTACTGTCCCGACGTTGAGAGGGGTTGTTAATAAGCGCGGGACAACCCCTTTGTGGAGGTGGCGTAGGTCCCTTGGGGACTAACAGCTGCGTCCATTTACGCAGTGTATCCCATATACCCGCCTGGGGAGTCCCCACTCCCCCGCGGGATGCCTTAGAGGATTTCCCGGTGTAATTAAAAGAAAATAGGTGCCCCGGATCTATAAGGAAACGGGAAACTTCAACGACTAACCGGTCCCTTTGGATGGACTACATCACATAAAGTAGCTACCTCCATGATTACGCTCCTCCTCCCGCTAAGACCGTAAAATGGGGTCAGGTTTCAATCCTGACCCCTGGCTCCTGGTAGGAGCGTAAGCAACGCTTCTGCCGTGCTCGATCTGCTTGGGCTTCTTCTGCGAAGTCACTACGCAGAAATAATCCACCGCCGACTAAGTTTTGTTATACGTCTGGGAGTGAGAAGGACCCTCCTCGAGGCACAGATGCTGCTTTTGAGATAGTAACAACAGTGATTCCCGCGTGAAACTTCAGACTGCCATGTAAGTCCAATACTGACGTCCTGAGTCCAGCCAGCAGTTCAGCCACTCTGGAGTCTGATCTCTGTCTCAGATAATTTTACCGAGACTTATGTCTCAAGCCTTATCTCATACTTGTAAGGCCGGCAACGCACCTGCTAATGATGTAGCGAGTGTCTATGGATGTTGCTTATCACTTACCACCAGGTGCACCAATTGTTCGTTTGTACCCTGTTCTATAAAAAATAAGAGTAAGCAACACATAAATAAGTGAAACACGTTTTTTATCATGGGCGACGTCGACCACTTACCATCAGGTGGCACGTCAGGCCTATCCAACTAAACATGATATACATAATATACATTGGATTTTATATTTTATATTGTTATAGAATTGATACAATAAGAACGATGATAGTGAGGAGGAAAGTTGGATGACCGTTCCGGTTATTCCAAGATGGAAGATCGCCGCTCGAAAGCCTTTTCAGGTTGGAAACGTGGTTGTATTGATGTGCATTTGAAGAAGTCTGTGCTCAGGAGTCGACTTACACTGGCTGATGATGGCGAAAATCATAATCGTGAACGTCTCATGATCATATTTCTTTACGAATGACCATAAGTTATCTTGGGCCGTGTTTAAGTTCTCAAGAATGTGATAGGTCGCATTGCCAGTTACGCCGCCTTTGTTGGGCTCTTCAATCCTGAACATAAGCTTTTTGATGTGGGACAAGGATGGTGATACCCATGCAAACGAATCGCTCACAAGCGGGAGGCATATATTACTACAATGGGTATCACCGTTCTCATCCCTAAAAAAAATCATTGTCTTGTTCCAGTTAATACACTCCCAGTAGTGTTCATCGGCACAGGGCTTTGATTACTCACTTTTGTCGGGCACATTTAACTTCAAGGTAATTTTAACTTACGAGTGGAGACTACCAGATTACCTTAATAGAAACAAGTTTTATCCCGCGGTGCCACCCGCTCTAGAGATGAAGAAAACTATTAAGAGTGAATTCCATAATCAATTATTAAACATAAAATTATATATATTGTTGAAGTTCTCAGGCAAGTGGACTTCAGGTGCCAAACTAAATACCAAATTGTAAATTCTTGCAACGTTTCGATCTTATATTAAATCTTCATCAGGCAATCTGAATCAAAATAATTTTGTAAAATTCATTTAATATGTTATTACGTATATATCCACAATATAATTAAGAAGATGTCGAGTTTATACTACATGTAAAGATTGCTTGATGAAGCAATCTTTCTGTGTAGTAATTATGTGTTCCTGGGTCATGGATGTGTATTAAATATGTGTATTATATAATAAAAATCTTAAATATATGTATAGTATAAAAATATTAAATATATTTCCGTTGTCTGGTACCCGTAACACAAGTTCTTCGAGAACTTACCACGGGACCAGATTGACGTGTGCCGGGACCGGGCCGTGGCCGACGTCACGGCATTCCGATAAATTTTACTTCCATGACGCGCCAATAAATGTTTTAAATAAAAAATGCACTTAGAGCCTTATAACGTTACTCAATAATTTTAATTTACATTGCAAAAAGTTAAAATTTTAAATAATATATCCGACTGGTAATTTCAGCAGAACATATTTAAAATAACTTACATATTTAATTTCCATCCCTAAAAAGTATTCGCAACACGAGTCTTTACTAAATTCGGTGCTAGCATAACGCTTTGATTGTTGTTTACTATTTATTTATTGTTTAAGTTTAAAGTATAAGACTAAAGTTTTTAGTCATGTGTATAGTATTTTTTGTAGGTGCCGAGATGGCGTGAGAAGCCATACACAAGCTCCTACACGCTCGAGGGAACTGAGGACGTCGATGACAAGGTTTTTGAGAAGCGCCACCAAAAACTGGAAGCTGAAGAGAGAAGACAGTTGAGGTATAATTATTTTTGGGATTACCAACCATAGACTACAGTGTATACTATACTACCTACCTACTAGTAGTAAGTTAACAAATTTTATTATAAATTAAAACTAATATTATCATTATATAATAACTAATAAAATATAATAATAAATGCGTTGAACGCAAAAACGATTCGACGCCAAATCCGGACCCAACAGTGGTTATTCTTCAACAAGTGTTAAGTATTCTGACCGAGCTCCGCCTTAGAAGAGCTCTTGGATGTAAAATTAAGTGCACACAATATCGGACATCTTCTTTTTATACACATTGTATGAAAACAAAATGCGCCAATTTGTGCTGCGATGCTGCGCCGGTTCTGCGCCCTGATTGGCCGACTGATGGACGATTGAACAACGGGACGAATATATTTGCTTATTGGGTTGGTTTCCATAGTATAACTTGAATGACAAAAAATTTATCTGTTTCGAAATTGTATGGCTCAAAATTCTAGTCTATCCGGTTATGTGCTTGTTTTTATATCAGATATTCAATATTCAGAACAATAATTCAAAATAAATCCAACTAAAAGTAAATAAATAAATCTAATTTCACTCATTATAATTAAACAACTTTTGCAAAATTTCTTCGCGGTGTATTTCGTTTTTACATGTCGTCATTTTGGGACGTGTAAAGCATCTGCATGTAAGAAAGTAAATAATAATAATAATAATAATATTTTTATTTCAGGCCACATAGCCAAAACTTTGTTACTAACGGTATTCTTATAATCTATAGGTTAGTAGTAAGATACTTACAATACATAAAATGAATTCAATTTTTCTCTTAAATGAAGTAAAGAAATAAATTAATAAAAAAAAAAACAACCATTAAAAAAAGATTTCTAAACCGCGTAACAATTCGTAAATATTGTTTCATTTTAATAATTTTAATGAATTCAATTAATTAGTCTACTATTTAATAACAATATTGAAATCAAAATTTTGAGCTTAAAATTAGATAAACCTAGTAGTGGCGCTAATGTCGGTTAATAAGCGGCACTAGCGCCGTACTAATTGGTTATTTAAATATTAAGTGGTTTAAATAATTTAAATACAGCAAATGGGCTGCACAGCGGTGAACGGTACTGGAGGCGGATGATAACAATGTCTTGTTTATGATAACTTGTATTGGTACTGAATTGTACAATCAGGTGGGACATACGACGGATAAGGTGGCTTGTCTGTCCGTTTGCCTATCCAAGTAAAATAATAAAAATAAAGCACTTTATACACGATCCACCACAGCTGTGTGTGAGCTCATGGACGCGGCGTTTTGCGCCGTAGCATACAGACTATCATGCGCGTATCAAGCGTGAACAGGAACCGAACGAATTATATGAGAGAACGTGTTTTAATTTATAAAATGACACATGTTTTATAAAAATGGGAGTTCTTCTGACTTGCATAGAGAGGTTTTGGATTTTGCTCTAAATGCATAATCGTCTGTACAGCAAGTCTATACACGATCAAACAGTAAGTATGACGCAGGACCGCCTTGACGCACGCCCTCGTTATTCATTTTAGCTAGCAATTATAATAATAATTATCGACGTACGTAAAGCCTATTCATGGTGCTCAAGAATCGCGTATCGTGCATGGCCTTGGCAGGACGACCAGCAAAATGGATCGTGTATAAATCGCTGAAGTAGCTTATCTACAGGTGACACATACGACGAATAAGAAGCTTGTCTGCGCGTTTATGTATCCAAATAAAAAAAAATTGAAAAAACTTGAATGAATACTGAGTTTGTTTCGCCGGTTTCAGTGTGCTTACCATGGAACCGGCGGTGAACTCTTTAGAACTATTTTATTGTATATATACAGGTGGCATATGCGACGGATAAGGGAACAGCGACACGTGGAGCGTTTGCGGCAGCGGCAGCGGGACTCGTGGTGTGCTCAGTCGAACGCGCCCACCGTATACACTGTGTGGCCGACGCCACAAAATGACGTCAAGTTCATCGAGATCACGGACACGTTGCCTGTAATGGCCTTCGGGGAGCCGGTGCCGGATCTGCCCGACACGTGAGTATCGCAACCACGGCAATTAAAGGCAGTAGTTTTTTTTTAAGTGAAACTTCTTTGCACGCATAAGGGTAATTTTTTTACGGATAAAACGTCACGAAAATTTGCAACGTTTTTATCCAAGAATCTCTTCTTGGTGATTGAGACCTATTGAGAGAGAGTTAGAAGGAACAAACGTAGCATGAAGCACGTAGCCATGGAATGAGAGTAAGCAAGCGAGTGAGAAAGGTCGAGAGAGAGAGAGTGTGAGATAGAGCCAACGTCGCAACGCAAGTCTCGGAAATTTAAAGCTTCAGATTATTATAAATTTAAACGAGATTTAATATTTACTTTGCCAAATAAGTTTCACTTCTAAAATGTGTACTTTGTACGCATGCACTTTTATCGAATGGACGAACCTATTGGCCCTAATGTTATATCGGTTGTGTTACTTTGGTGGTGAGCCAGCTGGCTCACTTATATTTTTATATGAGGTAGGTTTCCCCTACCAACCGTGGAGTATTCGACCACACGGCCTCCGGGCGTTGGGTTTGATCATTTTTTTAAAGATTAACGACATTGTACAGCTTGGAAAAAAAGAGTATGACGTGGTGACAGGTGGAACTAAATATTTTACTAAATGGAAACCTATCATAGGTTGACAATACTTGGCCGACAAATACTAGATTTTGAATGAAGCTGTGTTTCACATTTATTTTTAACGATTTGATTAAATTATCTTGCTGATTTGCCATATTATGATGAGACGTAAGTGAAAGTGGCGCCCTCATTTTTTCTATACTCTTTTTTGCCAAGCTGTACATATTTTTTGTAAGGTTGATAAGTTTGTTCGACAAATAATTTTTCACAAATCTTAATTTAAGTTTTCCGTTTCAGCGAATTCATGTTGCCCTGGGTACGCACATCCAAAGCTCAGAAGCGGTCCAAGCGCTCCAAAACATTGCACTAAGAACACAAATATTCAAATACAGTATTCAATAATTAATATTTTTGCTCGATAGATTAGTGTATGTGTCGTGTATAACATTTTATGTGCCAGTGTCTATATGTTATGAATTTTAAATAAAGACTATATATAGGTTGATTTTTATTTCGCTTATATACATGTAAATATTAATCAGTAGTTTCATTATAATCTGTAATATTGTATGATTTATATTAGCAGGCAATTACCAAATATTGTTCGCATTCATGTCTGAAGTCATTATTATAAAATCATTTTAATTATTGACCATTTTGTATAATGTTTAATCCATAATTGTATTAGATTTACACTTTTTTACGTTCTTAACATGTTTATATTTTGACTGAATAAGATGTTTTATCATTTTTAATTACAATTATAACCTACTAATATTATAAACGTGAAAGTTTGTATGTATGGATGGTTGTTACTATTTTACGAAAAAACTACTGAATGGATTTTAATGAAAGTTTTAATAATATAGCGTTTACATCTAAATAACATATTATTTTATGCTATAATTTTTCTCCTTACTCGCGGAAGTACATGGGTGAAACCGTGTGGCGCTCCTAGTTAATTAATAATTCAAATAAAATCTATATGAACTTGCAGTTAAATTGTATTTGTATTTTTTTCACGTTTGAAATTGTATATAATAACTTTTTCAGCATATGCTTGTAGCGTAATTATCTGGCTGTAGGTATTTAAAAAAACAGTAGCCAGATGAATTGTTTCTAATTGTATTAAAAATCGTTTAAAAACTAAATCGTACATCATTTAGTACTAAGCATCTTTCGTTTAAATTTTGCATAATACTAAATAATAAGGTATAGACGAATTACTATCGTCTAATCGAAAAAAAAAGTCTATGATATAAGGAAAGTGACCACAAATCGTGGATAAAGGGGTTTGTATATGTTTGGGCTAGGATTTCACTAATAAGAATATTTAGATGCTTCTAAAAATATAGTAGAAATTTTAATGTTATAATAATTCTTCGATTGAGTCTTACACTGTAAATTGTATAAATGTTTATTGTGTCACACGAGTGACCACTATTTTTGTATTAAGTATAGCGTAGTGAGCGATTGTTCAGAAAAGTACGCCATTTTGTCAACTTTTTTCCAAGATGAAATCTCAGTTTGATTTTTATACAGGGATTTAGTTTTAATATGTTTGGGAATTATCAGATATATTTTATTATTTAAGCAAGTATTTTTTATATAATTTTGTACACGTAACACCATGTTCTTTAAGGTAGGTACTGGCATCGCTCATTACTTAGTATTTTCGAGTTTGTTTTTTCTTTTGGCGATTCTATAAATTGTGTTGTATTTATAGTAGTAGTATAAAATATTGTTGTCTTGTAGCGGCGAGAATATGTTCTCGTCATGTAGTCTTAATGTTTTAACTGTAGCACGTAAATCGATGTCGTTTTGGTATTATCGTTGTATAGCGACACTAACAAGAAGGATTTATTTGTAAAAAAAATGTTGTGTATGTTTTGCAATTTTCACATTTGTTGTTTTTTGTATATATTATTGCCACGGTGAATGTAAGTCACGAAGGAAATTAAGACTGTTTTCATTATTTTTCTTCTGTGAAAGTATAGATATACCAAATTACTTGAATTTTAAGCTTCTTAATGTTTGTGTTAGTACTTGCGAGTGTCGCTTATGTTCTAGAAATAGTGATTAGCGGACATAAGTAGTGTAGTGAGTTACAGTAGACACAATACAATTTCAAACAATTATACATTTATATTGTTCGTACGAGTAAAGATTTTTTTGGTTCATATATTTTTTACATTAAAATGTATTTTTATTATATTATTCTTTTTATGAATTGATTGAATGGAAATGGATACAAATTAAAATACAGCTACACTTGTGTGAACTATATTATGTATGTATTATGTATCCATAGCGTCCATAAATAATATATGATTCAGTTAGTTAGCAGGGAAGTGGACTTAACTTAAGTCCTTATGTATTTTTATCTTTATTGCAATGTAAGTGATTTTCATATAATTTATAAAGTAATCCGCTAAAATGGCATATAGTATGGTGAGACAATGTTGAGATCATATATTGTTTTTATTATTATTTATTTCATTTAGCATTATATATTTATTTCAATTATAAACTATCTACCTTAATTTTTATTTATCAACTTTTTAAATGGTTTTCGCCATTTTATTTAATTCTTTTATAGAACCAGATGTCATAAAATTGTGCTTTTTTTTCTTAAAGAAATATAATTATCGCGCACCATGCTATATACAATACCTACATTAATGAAGTCCATAACAAAATGTAGCCACAATATTCGATATACAGTGTAAACTCCCATGTAACGTCACTGAAGGAACTGTGCATTTTATGGCGTTATAGAGAGTGGTCGTTAAGTGGAGAGAAAAAAATCTGAATTAGAAATACAGTGATTTACTTTTACTAACCATGTTCAGTCTGAAAGTTTGTGAGCAACTAAGAATATAATAACGTATTGATAATCCATAAATCCTTTTTATTGGTCATGGTCAACAACAGTCTACACATGCAAGTAATCTCAACTTGTAAACAAAAGAACGAATTTCTTAGAAAGTTCGGTATGCATGAGGCCAACAGTCAAGTTTATTATGGGCTAGTTAGGATAATAAAGCGAGTAAAGAACGTAGGTACACAGTTGCGCAGTTTAAAAAAAATTGGCAACTTCAAAGGTACTTTTTATTACTTAATTGTTGTCGTTATAGAGAGTGGGTGTAACGCTATATAAAGTGTATCATTGTATGAAAGACAAGCTAAACCAACCAAAGCGAGTGATTTCGACGCTTTAGGGAGTTTATCGTTAAGTCGAGTGACGTTACATGGAGTTTACACTGTACATAGTATCGCAAGAATAGTTAATTGTAATGCAACATCGTACTAGTGTTGCTACACTCGATATCCTAAATCGTTACTCGTACGAATATCTAAACTAATATGTCGTGACGTCATTAATATGACAAGATCTCATTAATTATTAACATTGGAGTATAAATACAACTTAAATAAGTTTAAAATAATGTCTGAATAAATTTATTTAAAAATCATGTCGGTTCCATTCGCATAATCGAACAATCGATATTGCCGAGACATCGATTATTTTTAAATAGTTTCGAATAATTGTTATTATTTAGGTGATAGATGTTATGTGGCATTTAATATCTCAATATCGGTGTTGTTATGTACAAGTAAGTTAGACTAAAGATGTAGCATAATATTTATCTGCCCCAAACTTTTATTATTATGAATTCATGTGATACTCCCAACTAAGTTGTAATATGTACGTGGAATTAAAGACTCTTCGATTCTATGTTTATTTTCCTTTTATTTATATATGTATTGTTTTGTATAAGACATAATGCATTAAACATATTTGAGATGTATGTTTCTTCAATTCAATGTGAAATATGTGTTAAGAATAAATGTAATGAAAATATGTCTATGTGCAATATTGGAGTTTTTGTCAATTTTGTGTCAATTAATTTTACCCATTTTTATACGGTTACCTACCCAAAATATGGGAAAAGGGATTTAGGTTTTTTAAAAGTTTTTTATATTTTCCCCCTATAAATCTGTTCTTTAAAACAAAAAGTATTCAGTCTCCATCAGATTTAAGTACTTACAGTGATTTTAATCCGTTCTTCTAACATCAATTTGATTCTTCAACATAAAAGCTACAAAGATAAGGTGAAATCAAAGACAAATATTTCATTCTATTATTTATTGCGATCAGCATTAATATTGAGACAAATATGTACGTGATTTGATAATACTAAATAAAACTGATATTGCACTATGATAACAAACTAGACCAATTACAAGCTATTTAATATTTCTATTGTTTTTAGGGGTTGAACACAAAAAGGCGTGCATAAGCAATGGAGCTAGCAGAGAGTACATTACGCTTATATTAAAATAACCTTTTCGGAGATGAGTCATGACTAATTTAACAATGAAATTTTTCTTAAAAATATAATATTCTTAAGTACCTATTCAATAAATAAACACGTGCAATAAAAGAAAATTTTGAATAATAAAGACCAAACTAAAAAAGAAAAGGAAGCCGCTATAAAAATTACCTAAATTTTTTCGCTAGTTTTCAAAAAGAGATACAAAACCAATCGTTAATTTTAAATATAATATAATTATTAAATAAATCACAATTACATATGGCAGGCAGGTCTACATCTTAAATTTATACAAAACTGTGTAAAAACTACTTTTAAATAATAGGCCACCAGAAATAAAACGATCATTCTAGAGGATATGCTTTTTGGCGGCCTATGTGACTGATTTCATTACTAGATGGACCTTACATATGGCTACATACAGTATGCTTTTGGCTGAAGTGAAATTTGACAGTTCAGAGAATATGCAGCACTGCTTAAATGACATCGCTACGCGCGTCATTAACAACTTCGTTGTGACCAATTTAAAATACGCATATTGTATAAAAAAGTGATAACTGCAATAAAAATATTTTTTGGGATTAGCGTACTCAAAGGACGGATTGTCATTAAATAAGGAAGGACTTATTTAATGACAATTATGGTCTTAAGTTTTGTCATTTGCGGATAAAATACCCACTGTAAATGAATCGCAATATATATATACTTCAAACTTATGGATAATATACATGACAACCTTATCATACTTATATCTTTATAATGCCCCATTTGTCATGCATATTTCATATTTGTAATGAGTGAACAAACATTAAAAAAAGTTATGAAGTAAATCTATATATAGTTGACTCGGTATTCTTAATATAACACATTCACATATCTAGCTTTATGATAAAGATATCTTAATACGAAAAATATTATTCTAAATAAACAACCCTAACTTTAAAAAACGCAGCAACATATTTGTTCGTTTACATTTTTAATACAACATTTAATTGACTTCAGTTATCAAAAATATAAAGAGGTTACTTTTAAAAAACTGTCATGAAATTTACAAACAGCTCACCTTCATTTACAACAACAGTACATTTACATAACAGTTTAAATGTTATAGATTTTTCAAAGGAAACCCTAGAATATTTAAAAAGTCTGTGAAGATAGATTCTATAAAGATAAGGTATATAGCTTTATAGAATCTATTTTTTCAGAGGATAGTTTATAATGAAGATTACGTACTGTGACTTAAAATTTCTTTTCTAAGTACTGACTGCAGTATTTGCAAAATAAAAAAGGTTCCAAGTACAATGTAAATAATTAACAATGTTAAAAAAACAATCATTTTTCCGAATAAATTAAAAACATTAATTATTTTTTTGTATACATTTAATTGGTAGGTAATAAACATTTAAACTTATTTCCAATTAATAAGAATTAATTTTAGATTCTCCCACTATTTAAAGATCTAGTCTAATATATAAAATAGACAATAGCTTAAAAAAACCAAAACTGGAGGGATATAGCCTCCAAAGCAATAATAGCAAACCTGAATTTAAAGGTTTGAAAATTTAATAAATAAAAAGTAAACATTTAATTAAAAAACTAACCACGCCTGCCGATTTTCAAAGTATGTATAGCCATTATGTAATAAAAAAATATGACCATAGATTATAAAACATAGACCTTATGGTGCCTAGGCATGGAGTATAGAGATAAGGAAATAAGCAAATAAGACATTCCATACTCCATGGCGGCAAACAAGTTTCAAAAACCGTCCACAATGACGCTGGTGTAGCATGTGAAAGAGTGTTTGTGTATATAATAGTGTGTGCGCGTAATGCCTTGGCGCACACACGTTTAAAAATCCTTTCACATGCTACTTGTGGCGCCACCTGTCAATTGTCAATAATTTGTCTTAATTTGTCACTTTTCGATGGATACTCTTCACACACTGAGATAGTTCTCCATACTCCATGAGCTAAACGCCGTTCAATTCTCTTAAAGAATACATACAGTGAATTATAGTCAAAAATACCTATATTTGACTATATTTGACTGATTACAAAAATAGCACAATTAAGTCTAAAATGCACGAATCAATGTAATACGTTTAATAGACACAAAAAAATTGTAATAATAATTTAAACATGTAAATGTCTTTTAAACAATTAAAAAATATATTTCATTATATTTTATATTTGCATCACAATATCATATATAGGTATTATTTTAAGTTTATATTATATATAACATTTATAATTATATATCTAACTCCAATCATAGTTTAAAAAATATAAATAAATCTAAATAAAAATATGATTTAATTAAATGTGGGTAGTATTGAGTTTTGAATGTAATTAACCATAAAAATATCTACCTATATTCAACATGAGAAACTTATTGTTTTTTTTTCAATTAATAAATGAATGGATATGCTATCAAATTTTCAAAAACTATACATCAAACACAATGAGACTGGAATCTGAACCAGAGGACACATCCAAAACTCGAAAGTACATTTTTATACGCATCTGGCACATTTTGGACATAACTAAGCCATTTGCATATAAAGCATTACACAATTAAAAACTGTTGGCGATATATATTTCATATATTTTTTACAAGCAACATTAACCAAAGTAAATACTTTTTGCTATACACTTTTGCACTTTTTCTAATAAATGTTTATAATTAAGTATATTGATAGTATCAACTTTCCAAGCACCTTACGTTTACATCGAAAAATCTAATTTAGAATCTTTTTTATACTATAAGAATATCACGCGTTTCGATAAATCACTAATTGTCTTAATTACACGAAACGAGTAGTGGTGGTCACACGCTCAGCCTGCCTAGATCGAAGTAGGTCGAGAGTGTCCGGTAATGCGAATATATTTTAAATATGGCCTGACCAGAAAAATAAAAACAGTCGCCATATTACGGAAAATTTCAGAATTAATTTCTGTATGGACGATACTATGTGTTACCGTATTAAAGATACAAGGTTTATATATTTCTGGTCAAGCTATACAAGTGATGTTATGTTGCTCATGTCTCTTTATTCTCTATAACTTTATGTAATATTTAATGGCTGGCACTAAACTCTGGTTCAGGGTTCGGAATATTAGCTTGTATCGAAATCATGGATGTTATTACATGGATGTTTATAAAACCTCGTAAAACCGGTATAAGCGTTAGCACGGGACCATAGCTACGTAGTTACGTGCATTAAAAAAATAGCTTGGCTGGAATGAGCTTAGTTAAATGTGACGCATCCATTGAAATCCATTTAGCATGACGTCAAAAACGTCACTCGTAGCTACCTTCAGTCCGGTCAAGATGAATTGCGCGTACTGTAAATGTATTCGTGTATCTGAACTCTGACAAACACTAGCTAGTACTCGTTCAAGCCACATTCAATCCAATGCCAATTCACTATACGTCCACTACTTGTTGCGTTTAATTAAGGTATTATGATTAGCGAATGTCTGTTAAAAAAATCTAACATGTCATAAGTACAAACATTTTTGCACTATATATTGTACTCTAGCCTTATAACAATAAAATCTATATCATCAAACTATACTAAACTATATTAAGATTGCATTTTTAAGCGTGAGTAAGGCCATCTTAATAAAGTACATAATACTATTTTTTATTAATAGATAAAACAGACAAAATTTGTTCATATAATATATACCTCTAAATAATGAAAATTATCTTATACGACAAGATATATCTATTATATAATATTCCATTGTGCCTGTCAGACATGAGGCTAGTTAAAGGCCGCTAGTAGTGGTACACATTCGGAACATAATTTAAAACACACACTAACTGTACTTTGAGATTAATATAAAAGCTGCCTTTAAACGAATCACGTGTGACTTTGTAATATCACCAGCGAATGTAAACATTGGACTAAAGTTTATTAAGGAATACATAAGGAATACACGCAATAAAAACTTTTTGCCTGATTTAAATCACGCGGGTTCGCCAATCATCTGATTGAACTAGCAATTTGCCCGTGTATTTTCCTTACGCATTAATTTCCCCGAGAAGTGCGTATATAAAAACAGCTGGGAAATCTGCACACTTGGTTTATCCTGTTATTCATTGTCACGCCAGTCGTAGATGATTTACATTGTAATTATTTTGTAACCTAAAATCGATAATATACCTACTGAATAAATAATAATATTTAAAGGTTAAAAAAGGTAAAAACGTATGACTAAAAAGCATAATAGTGAATTTAAAATACAAATTTAAATCAATGGAGCTTCTAGAGCTATTAGAGCTTATACCCGAATAAAAATGTATTTAAAAATGGAAATCGCAAAATAAATATTTTTTTCTATTTATATGTTTTATAGTATAAAGTAAAAAAGTTATAAAAAGTATAATTTCAAAAAGATACAATGACATTCGCCTATGAGAAAAACATTTACAAATAGTAGACAAAACATCCATGCATGTCATCTCTTAGTATCAGAACCTTTTAAACCATGTTGTTCTACGTACACAAAGCAGAAATAAGACACTTTACAAGTAATAGTGTACAGTCGACACCTTGCCAAACGAGACAAACAGCTTACTAGACCTTGATTGTATTATTATAGTTTTGAAAAGAGATGCAGTCTGTAACTGTGTACCTATAGTAAGCGGTAGTACCATAGCCGAATTGGGCCGACACGACCGCGGTGGTACCTCTCGCTCACATAACACCGGCGTTAAGTGTTTGTGAGTTTCCGGTGGCCATTTGGGGGGATAGGGAAAAGGAGGGCAACGCATCTGCATAATCTCTGGTTGTGCGGATGTGTACGGACGTCTATAGTCGCCAAGAGGCTTCGACTGTTCGTTTGCCCTCCTATGCTATAATAAGTCGTGGACTTGTATGTATGCGTGTATTTTTGATCTTGCTTGGTTTACTGGGTCTTAAAACTAACTTCTCAATCTGCTCATTACTAAAACTAACAACGAAATGTTCTAGTCTAATACGACACCTCGCAATACTCAACGTGGTCAACTCTAAATCTCCATTGATTTCAATCTGTAAAAGTGTATAAACATCTAACCATACAGTTTCACTTCTGTTTCCACGCAGTTCTTCATCAGGTCATCGAGGTCGCTCAACGAAGACTCGTTCACGTCGTACTTTTCAATGAATTCAGCAATTTCTGCGAGACAGCCTTCTTCCATTTCTTGGAGGACTTTGCTTATTTTTCCATTGTTCGCCTTCACCACGTGTTCCGCGTGTAATTTGTACAGGTGATGCTCTCTCTTAGGCTGTGGAAAATATTTTTGATAAAAGGCGGCATCCGTTAAATATGTGAGTGGTTTATTTTTACTTTATAACTCCTTCTACCCCCTTGGTGAGAAAAGTTTTATTAGCTTACTGTGTACTCAGTAACGCTGGTAGAACTACGTTTAATTTTATTACCCGTATAATAATGTGGTAATATTTAAAATTGACGTGAGTTTTGCAATAATACCCTCTGAACACCAAGATGATCGAAGTTTGATATGTTGTAAAAGATTTCACTAGACCCCCCCTTTGAACTCGCGTAATCAATGGTTGTAAAGGAGGTATCCCGTAAGTACAGTTAACAAAAAAGGTTCCCTTTGCCATAAGTATATATGTATGGGGACAATCCTAATAATAAGTATCATAATATCCAATATCCTAAAAGGGAAATTCACTTGGAAACCTGCCATTTTTTAAACAAAACATTTTTGTATTGGTTTACTCATAACTTGTCGATGACGGACAAAATATCTGGACAGAGGACAGTCAGATGAATAACGAATTTGTAGTTTCTATTTTGTTCTTTAACTAAGCTATTAAAATCCATTTAAATCGTAACAGAGTGACAGACACAACGTTGTTATGAGTATTTAATTACATTGATCTTTACAGATAAGAGAACTTCCATTATATCAATGTAATTCAACGCTACATTATTATGAACTTGCTTATATAAAGACGCTTTGATCACGCATCTGTTAACGATCAGTTTCTTGTAATAACATTTTCATGTCTTTTCCTTCTTGAACCAAAAATAAAAGCGAAGAACGCTTTAACTTTGTTTACATGGCAAAGTAACCATAACAGTTGCTTTCTTTTACACATCCCTAATATTTTAAGCAGAGTATTTATTTAAAACAAAATATATGAATTGACAATAGATAGTACCCCGGAGTCATCCTCAATCCTCATACAAAAACATGTTCATCAGCCCAGCAACTTATTCATGTGTTGCCTGCCCCAATTTTGATGAAAAACGAAAGAATCTGACATTTTAAAATTGCAGATACCATGAATACATGCTTAGTATAGGTACCAACAAATTGTAACCATAGAGCATGTAATTCTACTTTTGACAAAAAATGGTACGGCACTAATGCCTGTAGTTTAAAAAATAACCCATATAGAAAACTATAACATACATTCTAAAATTACACTCATATATGACGCCAATAAACAGAGATCGTCTTTCGCAGACGCGACGGTTACAAAAAACCACAGGTGATGTAATTGTTTATAAAGCGCGTCAATTTTTATACACTATGTAGGTATTCTGACACTAATTTGTAACAAACCTCGTTGGGACTTTCCGTGTGTTCTGATATTCTCGCGTTGGGCGTAAACACGAAGGGTTTGAAGTATGACACACTGGGGTCTGGGGTCGCTGTGAACCAGTGCACGGAGAGGCCGTCTGAAGATAATGAAGATACCTGTACGTGTAAAAGGGTATTTTAGAAGAAAAAAACACATAAAACATGTTGAACCATTTCAAATAAGCCGCATCGAAATCGGTTCACCTGTTTGACTGAAACTTATATATCGAGCATATATATATATTTGGGAAGCGCTGTGCCGCGCTCCCGGCTGCATGGGTACCACCATCTTGCTTATTTCTCCCGTGAAACAGCTTTGCTGTGTTTCGGAGAGAAGGGCAAGACAGGCAGTGTAATTACTGGCACCGAGACTTAACATCTTATGTCTCAGGATAAGCAACACATAAATGAGTTTCCTGGTCTCGTTCCAGGTAAACTAGTTTATGTTCATGGGCGACGTCGACCACTTAACATCAGGTGGTACGTTTGCCAGTTTGCCTATCCAACTAACATAAAAATATATATATATATATATATAACCGGATATAGTAGTAATGTGAGCCATAAAATTTCGAAACTGGTCAATGATTTGTCACAGATGTAATAGCAATTCAGCCAATCAGAGCGCAGAATTTCGGAAATTTGCACCAATTTCGGAATTTTGCACTTTGGTAGCACCCGGTTATACCTACTTTGTCCACCTATCTAAAAAGTATGTGATACAATAAAATCATTCTATTAATTTCTAGAAAATACGTGTCACTACATGTCATTACGCGAATTTAACTCATCATCATAATCTGTACGCGATTACTAGACATTTATTCAATGAACGCCAAGATGGCCGATGCAATTTCATTTTTGTAATAAACACTGTTTTTTACATATTTTATCGCGGTTAGTAACATTTTTACAGACCTAAAGTTTCAAATACTCAACATTTATCACGATCAGGAGGGGACAGAGCAACAAAATGCGCTAAAAGTAGTTTTATTACCCTCGCAACTTTGTCCGCGTCTACGGTCAACATAGTTTTACAATCGTATGTAGACTGATTATCAGAGGTTTAATTACGCGAATTTTTATTTATATAGAATTACAACCATAGTAGTATGTTTTTTTAAATGTTATTTGGATAGGCAAACTGGAAAACTGATGGTAAGTGGTCGACGTCGCCCATGAACATTAACACCTGGAGCGAGCCCAGGCATTTATGTGTTGCCTATCCTGAGACATAATATGTTAAGTCTCGAGCCCAGTAATTACACTGCCTGTCTTGCCCTTCTCTCCGAAACACAGCAAAGCTGTTTCACGGAAGAAACAAGATGGTTGTACCCATGCAGCCGGGAGCGCGGCACAGCGCCCTCCCACCGGTAAATGTATACATAATGTTTTGTTTATCATTGGTTTGATATTCTATTTCCTATTCTAACAAGTCTTTGGTTACTCAGTAAAGGTTACTTAAACTATTAAGTTTACTGTTTTTTTTTCTTTAACGCCGGGAAATGCTCTGAGGCATCCCGCCTGGGGAGTGGGTCTCCCCACTAAAACCCCGCGAGCGCCACCAGTGCCCCCTTTGGTGAGGTGCCCCGAATCTGTTAAGCTAACAGGGCACCTCGACGGTTAGTCACTAGTGCCTAGTCCTGCAAGGGACTGACGCCACCTCCACAGGGGGGCTGTCCCGCACCACAGAACAACCCCTCCCAACGTCGGTACAGTACAATGGGGTGAGGTTGCCATCCTCGCCCCTTGCCTTCTGCCCTTTTGTCCCCTCTTACAAGAGGCGTACAAAGAGCCCCCTCGGCTCAATTAGCTTCGCACAAGGTGCTGGGCTCACTAGTCCTACCACCACGACAAGGCCTGAACCATGGTGCGGATACGTGTGCACGATGAAGCGACTGGGGCTAGAGTATAGATAATATATAGAGCACGCGTCACTAAGTATGAACTGCAAGCACGGGTATTAACCTAGACAAAACCATTGTCTTGGAAACGTTCAATCAGTGTCAAAACAACAAGCGCTTTTCATCATATTTGTTTTTTTGATACTTGAAATACCTATCAAGTGTAAGATTGTATGAATGATTCCTGGAAGCAAAATAAAAGAAAGCAATAACATTTCTATTTTGGCATTTATTGAGGGGTGCTTATGTTTAGCAGTGGATGGATTCCTAATTCGGATGTCCGAATTTAAAATATAGATATTTCTAATGCATTACGCATGGAACGTCACTCTCACAGCGCTTCTCTATATAACGCATCTGCTTACGATCGGCACAATGAAGCGGCGTGACAGTAGCACTCTATATATTATGTATACTCTAAGGGCCAGTCAGAATAGACAAAATCAATATCAAATCTAGTTTTTATAGTCTTTTGTCCAACTGGGTGAAATCATAAATAAGCTTTGGCTGTCAAAACAGCACTGAATTATACAAAGGCGTTTTCAGGTAGCAAAATGTCACGCCACCCACTCCATTTTGCCACCTTAAAACGACACTCTTTTTTACTTATTATTAATCCGTCGATGTGAATCGTTGGTATTAGCCTAATTAGTTATTATAATCAAATTATAAATGAATATTTAAACGAATCAAGTTAACTAATTCATTAAGCTCGTAAGAATGTGTGTTACTGTTATTTTAAATAGAAAAACAACTAATATATTTCTATATACATATCATATATCATCAGCCCCTATCCGTCCACTTCTGAACATAGGCCTACCTCAATGAATGCCAAGACGGCCGATCCCTTGCTACTCGCATCCAACACGGACCGGCCACCGCACGGAGATCGTCTTCCCACTTGGTTAATGACCACTTCGTCTATCTAACTGCATCATTAAATTGGGATAGGACACATTCAGGAAACTTAGCTATATTCTCGACCAATGCGTTCTCCCAGTGATGACCTACGGGGCTGAAACGTGGACCCTAAATTTACGACTGCTCCGTAAATTTGTCGTAGCTTCAAGTGCGATGGAGCGTGATATGTTGGGTGTTTCTTTAACTACCACCCCAATTGTGCCGGCTTAATTCGGCTGCAAAGCAGCACGGCACTCCCTCTTAAAAATTAAAATTTTACGAGTAATACCGCAATGAAAAACTAATATTTTAACAGAAGTCTCGTATATTCCCGTGTTCAGTATAATGTTAGTATAGTACCTAGGTACATTGTTTACGAATTTAAATCACGCTTCCAAAATGAGCATCGTAAGCAAATGGTAACGGGAAACAAAATCGATGTAATGTAACTAGATCAGCGAGTCAATATAGATCAAATGGCCTGTGTGGATGGCTTTCAACCGAATGTGTCGAGTTGGCATTCCTAGAGATACCAATGAACCTATCTATTCTTCGATTGCACTATTGAATTATGTTATTGTATAAGAATAAGACTATGCTTTTATAAACCTATACGGTATATCTATAATCGATCGGTCGAACTATATGGGGACGACGATCGCTGTTCAATAGCCGGTCCGTGTTGGTTGCGGGTGACGAGGATCCTCCATTTTTTTTTTATTTTTTTTTTATGGCATAGTAGGGCAATGAGCAGTCGAAGCCGTTTGGCGACTACCGACGCCACACATCCGCACAACCAAAGATTATGCAGATGCGTTGCCCTCCTTTTCCCTAACCCAGCCCCCCCCCCCCAATGGGCCACCGGAAACTCACAAACCGCACGAAAAGTGACAGCATAGTTGTCACTTGACGCCGGTGTTATGTGAGCGAGGTACCCCGGTCGTGCCGGCCCAATTCAGCTGCTAAGCAGCATGGCACTACATCTTGATATTCATTGCAAGGGACCTATGATCAGCCGTGGATAGTAAAGTTAAAACTGATACTGAAGCCCTCTGTGGCTCAGTGGTAAGCTCGTTGGCGCTCAAGCCCGAAGTTGCGGGTTCGAATCCCGCTAGAGAACAAAAATATGTTCTGTGTTCCTGGATCATGGATGTGTATTAAATAAGTGTATTATATACAGTAGAATCTCGTTAAGTCGAACCTCGATAAATTGAAAACCTCCATATCTCGAAAAAATGTTCTGTTCCCTTCCCTTCAAACACCAAAACCTCTATTACTCGAAACCTAAACCCTCTATTAGTCGAAATAATTAGTGAGTCCCGCCATTTTGGTACATATTTTCCCTCTATAACTCGAAAAATTAAATTTTACCTCTGTATCTCGAACATAGCAATGTTTTATTTTACAAACTCTACAACTCGATTATTTGAGACTTATTTCATCTATAGTTCGAAGGCAATTAAGTTACCAACTTTAAGAATTCTCCGACAGTGTAAGTACAACATTGTTTTTAGAAAGCAATTTATACCTTAGACAATGCCATAGAGAAGAATCGAATTATCTAAAGCAAAAAAAAGAATACTTAATTTTTAAAATTAATATTTTATTTTATGGATGTTTTGAAATAATGTTAATTTATAATAAAAGATAATATGTGTGTCACCTTTGCAACTTGAATTTTTATATTTTATTTTACCTCCTAATTCAATAAGAATAAATAAATCTCAACCTCTATATTATGGCGAATCAAAATTCGCCTAAGTCGATATTCTACATAAGTCGAAAAAAAAACTCGATTTTTTTGGCGTCTCCCTTGTAATTCGACTTAAAGAGGTTCTACTGTATTAAAAATCTTAAATGTAATATGTAT
Organism: Helleia helle; assembly: GCA_963853865.1. NCBI lineage: Eukaryota > Metazoa > Arthropoda > Insecta > Lepidoptera > Lycaenidae > Helleia > Helleia helle. Next base: position 19,695,819 of record OY971420.1, read on the forward strand.
AGTATAAAAGTATTAAATATAATTCCGTTGTCTGGTACCCGTAACACAAGTTCTTTCAGAACTTACCACGGGACCAGATTGACGTGGTGTGAAAGTGTCCATAGATATTATTATTATATAAAAGAAGGTCCGTATAGATATCCTGCTCCTGACAAAAGTATCATTTATAACCTACATTGATCTAAAATGCAGCGTGCGAAAAATAGCGATCTGTCAATGGTGTTCATCGAGGAGAAACAATAAACATCGTGATAAGCAATATTATTAAAAACTTGCTGTTGCCCGCAGCTTTGCCCACCTTACCTTAGATTTGACGCCGTATACGGATTAAGGCGCTGTGCATAGTCAAAATAGGCTGTACAAAACAGTTTTTTAGGGAAATTTATACATCTGAGAGCATCAAAAAAAATATATGTTAATCTTGATCATATTTATGGGTGGACTATTTTGTTCAAAACACATTTTCGAAAAAAAATCTCGATAATAAAAAATCATAAAATAACCATTAAAATTAACATTGTAGCAACTGTATCTTTATTATTTGAACAAATCTTGTTAAATAATTAATAACAGTGATATAATATGTTATAATAAGGGGAACTGTTTTTTTTATTTATCGATTGAATTACGATATTTGTAAGGAATAATAAATAATATTAAATGATAACTCGAACCATTCAAACTAAACATCGTACCATCGCGGCGTCTTTTCGCTTCTCTTTCTTTTCTACGTAGAGCGACAGTGACTGCTGAGTCGCGTTGCTAGACGGACCTGTGCCATTTTGTAACTCTCGCTGCTTAGAAATAACTTACGTATTTGTTGTCAAAAGTTTTATATATTTTATTTTGTGACTTTCTTTTTGTGATTGTGTTTTTTTGTAATTATTGTGATTTTTAATTAATTATTAACTTAATTTATTGTTCGTGTAATCTTTTGTTCGGTTTTGATTTTATTAATGGGTAATGAAAAAAAATGGAGAACGCATCGGTTGAAGACTCACTTAGTAATCAATAAATAAACAATAAAGCAAGTAGTAAATTTTACACGAACAATAAAACTCAAAAAAATGTAATTATTCCAAATAAAAAAATAAAAATAAAAAAACCCAACAAAAAGTATTTCTAATAATAAAAACTCCATGCGGGGTTTGAACCCGAGGCTGGTTACTGAAACAAGCAAATATTCACACACGGCGAGACCGCTTGACCAATCGAGCTACATCTTTTAGATTCATAATTTTGTTTCTAATACCTATGTACATAATATCATAATCTAATATTACTTGAAACAAAATAAGCTGTGTAAGAAAAGGTAAGTACCTAGTACTTACTTTACAACTTCCATCATGTGTTTTTGTTTCATCGAATACGATCTTTTTATTGCCCTCCGTATATTTTTTTTCAGGGGGTCTATTTTTTAAATAATATAATATATGATGACAATTATCTTCTATTGTACATAATAAAGAGTAAAATGACCTCCTCCAGTATTAGTACACACTTTTGTAACAAACTATAATATTTTTTCCAGAATCAACCATGAAGCTTGGTTGACGTTGGTATTTTATTTTTATTGTTTTACTCTTCTGTAATATTGTGTAGGGACATAATGTACTGTGTATGTGGAAATGTCGATGCGTTTATTTGCTCGTCCGCAATTTATGTACATACATACATACATTGTACATCTATTATATATATATATATATATTGTACTCGTACATTTGTCACTAATAAACTGTTTTGTGGAAACGTCGTTTCAATATTCCGCTCAACCTTCCGATGTACATGACGTGTTAGTAGCGCTGGTGTCATCATCATCAGTCACATATAAATGTACCTACATAAGTAATAAAGGGCTAAAATATTTCTTATTTTTTCCTTTTTTGATAATATGCCGTTTTGAGAATTAGCCATTTCTAGAATTTAACTTTCTCCATCATTCATCATCAGTCACATATAAATGTATATACATAAGTATAAAGGGCTAAAATATTTCTTATTTTTCCCTTTTTTGATAATATGCCGTTTTGAGAATTAGCCATTTCTAAAATTTACCTTCCATCCACCTAAGCCTTTTTATTTATTATTCGTCTAATGAGTCACATAATTTCTCGATAACTTTTTAGAAACTAACAATAAGATAATAAGAAAAATATGAACAGATTTTTATGAAAAACTACACTAAAACATGTAGGTATATAATATCTAAAAATAAAATAAAAAGTACGCTTATATTCTAAAAATAAATAAAAAACATGCATCATAATATTATCGTGATTTGAACCTTTAAAAAAAATACATACAATTTTATATCTATCGAGATTTGAACTAGGACATCACCGCTGCGTATTATAATTGCAGCGCACGTTGCGTTGGGCTATATCACATTATGAGTTACATGTGAAATTACGCATTTCATTTGTTCGGTGTGATATTACGCTTCTATAATGAAATCACGTATCGGCTAAAATAGCATGTTACACTCCGCCGTGGACGGAAGTCGATGGAAATAATCGTCCCTCACTTATTTGCTTCACCCCCTCTAATAAGTATATAAAAGTTCCATTGACCGCGCCATAAATCCATAAATTTTGTAATTGGATGCTAATTTATTTTAATTTACGAATCCTGAATATTATGTCTATCTTGAAATATTCACCCTAATATACCTACTCGTATAAAGAAAATACTGCAGTCACTCTCCTGTTATTTCGATTACTTAGAATATCATTTTTAGCCGCCACACGCACTTTTAAAATACGCGGTAAAATGTGCCCGAGCGGGACGCGCGGAGTGCGCCCCGCGGAATGCCCCGCACCTCACCCCCTCTGATCGGCCCGTGCGTCCCCTAACAGCGCCTTAATGATGATTATTTTTATAGCCTAATTTACTCCTTATAATATCAGCTATCGGTCAGTGAAAGTCCTGTCAAAATCAGACAGAAACAAACAGACAGACAGACAAAAATAGTATTATTTTTTGTATATGTACCGTATATCCATATTATGCATTTAGTAAAAAGCGGATTTTCAAATATTACAAATAGATACTCCAATTTTATTTATCTGTAAGTATATATTTATATGAATAAATACATAAATTAATATTTCTGAATAATCACTAAGTACATTTAAACTCTTTTAGGCACGGTACGTTTCTAAGAACTTTTATTATATACATAGATCTAGGAATATATATGATATGGTACATACACAATATATTATGTAATATTCGTCATGCAAATTGTTTGCACGTGCACAAAATCTTTACGTGTTGTTCCCAAACCTGATCACCATACTGCATATTTGTACAAAAGACATGTAAAAAATGAGAAGACTTATTCTTGATCTATTAGATTTATCGGCATCGAGAATACGATCGGATAGAGTTATAGGTAATGTAAAATTCCGAAATTGGTCAGTTTTTTGTCACTGACGTAATAGCAATTCAACCAACCAGTGATCTGTATGTACGTCCCAATCATCCATCGCCGGTCAATCATCCATCAATGGCCATCAGTCAGAGCCCAAATCTTGCGCAGCAACGCAGCACTAATTTGTCGGAATTTTATTTCATACAAAACACTTATCATTACCGCTCTATTCCGCTTATATGCTCGACGCCTATAACGTACATACGCCATATGAATTTTAAAGTTTAAAGTTTGTTTTATCTTTGAAACTTCTGGTCGCTCGATGGTTATAGGTAATCATTACTTCAAGATAGTTTTTGTAACTACTATTCTGACTAGGTTTTAGTCTAGTTAATTAATATTTGTGTTGAAAAATCAATAGTCCTTAAAGGTTACGCCAATGCCACCGAGGTTTCTATAATCTTATGTCTTATATTATATAGTTTATTACAATAGACAATAATAACCTTTAAGAATATATTTAACTGAACGGTCAAATTTTGTCCCTCACGCGCGGTCTGATCAGTAAGCAAAATGTTTTTTTTTTAATTTGGGGGTAGTTTTGTTTAGTCTCTCTGGTTTAATATCAATTTTGATACTAGCATAAGTTAGGCCAGTAGTCTTGGACGGTCGGTAAGTCTTGAAAGGACTTTTGATCACGATTTAACCTCTTTCATTGTGCAACAGTGCAATCAATATTTTAACAGACTCGACCCCATAAACGTAGCTAGCTAGAATGATCGATACAGACTACTGTAAATTGATACAAGCATCACTACGAAAATGACGTACCATCCATTCACAAATAAAGCCAAACGTTTTTTCATATTTACATTCGAGGAATTGGTTCTACAAGTTCTACAAGTCCGTGTGGTCGCAGACTGCACGGTTGGCGGGGGGGCAACTCCCCCACTTTTACAAACAAAAAGTGAGCCAAATGGGCTCACACTAATCCGATGTAGCATTAGGGCCTTCGGGCCGTTAGCATAGATCCATCCGGAAAGAAAAGGTTCTACAAGTTGAACCAGCGATTTGATAATCGTAGATTAAAAGATCGCAAGACGTCGTAGTAAATGCGAAGTCTTTTATCTTTTAATACAAATTTTAGGATTCTTCTTAGGGTGTATTGAATGAGACCCATGTGTTTGTACGGGCTAATAATGAGAAAAGGAAATCATTAAGTAATTTCCAAGTATAAGCTAAGCCGACGAACGGCTGGTCTGCCTAAATATCGATAGCTACATAATGTACTAAAAGACCTATACCAACTGCATTCGATTGATAGAAAAGAGCGGCGGAGATTTGTGTCAGAGTGTCGGAACATAGTGCACCAGCGAAATAAACAAGTAAGTAAAAAAAGCTGCAACTGTACTTGTAGAGCCACTTACCTGGCTACCCAAAGTAGGAAAGGTATCGTCGCAGTCTCGGCAGATATAGCTATCCTTGTGCCGAAGAATGTAGAACATATCTTTGACATCGAACGTTCCAGACGACGAACCGCTCTTCAATAACTTCTCGCCTGCCTGCTGGCGAATTTCGTCGCCACCCGACGAAAATGCTTTGGTGAAATCCAATTTTCCCTAAATCGAAATAAATGTAGAGGTATATACATACATATATAATAAATTGTACCCGATGACACAATGAACATTACATTAAATTGTAAGTCAGTCATCGTGTAGAGCTATATCGGTCAGATATGTTACACATTATAAATTAAACAAAGATATTTGGTAACTATGTGTTTTTTTTTTCGTATAGAATAAGTCACTCTGCCGACAGACTTACACAATCAAAAAGCAAAAAGATCGAATGAGGGACGTACATAATATAATCAAATTTAAGCAGAACCTTACATAATCAACAAGCAAAAAGATCGTATGAGGGACGTACATAATATAATAGGGAAATTAAAAGGTATTGAAGTAAACATTTCAATCTTTTTGATGTAAAATAATTTTAACGATTTGAGCTAATAAAAATTAAAATAAAACCATAGATGTTTGAATAATCGCATAATCATATGAATGTCTAAAATAATATACAAATTGTAAACAATCGCGTGCAAGTCGCGGTAAGAGGAAAGTATTAGAAAACAATAATTTTACCTGTCCATCCCATAGGCCCATCGCTTGAGCCTTTTCGTGGAGTCTCTCTGAATGCTTATCGATTTTAGTTCCTATTGTTAATCCGTTTGATATATTCCTATAGCCCGTTGCGATTTTCTCAGCAGCCCACATTTTACCGCTAGTCTCGAGTACCCATGCCTCCTTGGGATCGGCTATGAGGAACGAGTTGTGGTAGAAATGACTGTCATCTGATTCGGAACATGGGCCCCCCTGTCCGTATTTTTCTAGTAGTGTAGTTATAACATATAGTGCGTCCTCCGCAGTGTTCCCTCTCTCCAGACCTAGCCTGTATTACACACACACACACATATAACAATCATTATTATATCATCAGAAACATTTATTGGACCATAAAATAATATTGCACTAGTTAAACTTGAACCGACAATTACCGGCATAAAAGCTATCCTATCTAGTTGGATTTTGATGACTCTTTTGAAAGACTTAGAACCGGTAGTGCGTGACGATGAAGTATAAATACATACTATGTCACTTCAAGATTCTGTATTCTAGGTATTACTCTATGAACAGAAATAGGTTTTTTTAAATACAATGCACTGTGACATCCTGCATTTATATTCATACGGCATTCATTTTGCACAAAGGTTTTGTAACTGTTTTTGTAAATTAGATGTTTTGCAAAAATTTTACATTGATATGGATCAATAGTTTAAGAGTGGTTTTACATTGTAAAGAATTCAGTTATCCCAATTTAAAAGACTTACATTGTTAGAGAACTTTGAATGCATTATGTATTAATATGGAAAACTGAATTTAAATTTGAAGCTGTCTTCATGACCTTTATAATATAATACTACTACTCTACTGATATTATAAAAGCGAAAGTTTGTAAGAATTTAAGAAACTTACAACCATGTTTGTTACTCTTTCAAGCAAAAACTACTGAATGGATTTTAATGAAACTTTACAAGATAACATAGCTTACACATCAAAATAGCATATAGGCTATAATTTGTCCCTATACTGGCGCAGGAACGGGAAGTGTGCGGGTGAAGCCACGGGGCGCTGCTAGTATGTTTATATATAAGACAGGCAGTGTAATTACTGGCACCGAGACTTAACATCTTGTCTCAGGATAGACAACACATAGATGAGTTGCCTGGGTTCTCTCAGCTCGTTCCAGGTAAACTAGTTTATGTTCATGGGCGACGTCGACCACTTACTATCAGGTGGCACGTTTGCCAGTTTGCCTATCCAACAACATAAAAAAAAAAAACTTTTAATGGCTGTAACCTAAGCAACCTGTTTGTCCACTAATGGGCATGTCTACCCCACCAGCACTGCCACTTAATATATGATGATATGATAGATATGCTTTTCTTTGCCTTTTATATGTACGTATAAAAATGTATAGTAACTATTCAAAGAATGATATTGTTTTATTATTGCTTAAATGTGATAAGCTATAGCAATGGGAATAGTAAAGAAACAAACATACAACAAACAATATATTTTTATAAATTTCTGTCAGACAGTTCAGATAGACGCTGGTTGACCATCTTGGCATTTATTATATAGGAAATATATGTCTAATGGAAATATAGAAAATGGTTAATAGTGACGATGAGTACATAGGGATAATTCAATCTTATCTATCATATTTTCCACAATTCCGAGAGGGCTAAGGTAACTCACCTCACTAAGTCCATTCCTAAAAGCCTTTTCTGTCTTGCATCCCCGTCTCCTTCATTATGGTTAGTCCAAACTGCTTCATTCCCGATGACAACATGCTTATCATTAGCTCCCATTTCCGCTCCCCACATCCATGCTGGTTTGCTAAGTATCACACTGTTGATCGGTTCAGAACTTTCATCGATTGTAATATAAGTACACTGAAACAAATGGAAACAAATTATAGAAAGGAAATTCAAAATACAGTTAATACTTTCATCGGCTTTTTACTGAGGTAATTAATAACAATCATTTTAAAAAATTTGACAATCAAGCTAATTATTAGTTTGCATACCTACACTGCCTGCATAACATTCAAAATATAATTTATAATATTAAGAGAATTTTTCATACCAATTTAAAAATTAAGTTTGATAACTACAATTTATTATATCAATATTTGAATTTTAGTTGTATAGTCTAAAATTTTTTAACATAAGGGAAGAATTAGCCAATTGAACTTTAGGCGCCTTTAAGTTTGATTTTATTCTTTAAAAAAATCTGTTGTTTCTATTTTAAATTACAAAATTGAACAGTTTTCAAAATTAAAATAATAGTACTATGTGTATGTACCATTTCTTTTATATAAAATAAAAAAATTTATATTTTACTGACTTTTTTAAGTAGCTTAGAGAGAGTGCAAATTTTAAAGGTAATAAAAATATCTTTAAGATTTGGTCTCATTAATCAATATTTAATAAAGTAGGTACATCTACAATTATGAATATTTTGCCTGCATACTAAATATAATTTGAAATTTTCCATTATCTTCACAAATTGTACCAAACATCTCTGAAACTGAAGCACCATAAATTGGTGTTATAATTAATATTACCTTCAACTTGGAATCCCGCACTCGGTGCCTTGACATTACCACTTCTTGGACTTCGTTCTGTGGACGGTCCGAATTTTTACCAAATATGACTACATTATTTTTCGTTAGTGGCGGTAACACTACGAAAGTGTCACATGACTTTGGGCCCGACATATTAATTATCAAATTTGAACGCTCAACTCAAATCCCACACAACAATGAAAGTTTATTTATTTATTTCTCATAAACCACATCGGTCATCTGAGTTACAGTGACAAATGACAGCACACTGCGCACAGCAATTGACCGTTGACGACTATTTCTTTTATTATTATTATTTACATTTAAAGGCATTAGCTACTAGGCTATTAGCCATACAAAATACAATTATTCGGTCTGTAATACGGAGAAATGGCGGGAAACCCCAAGGAGCGCGGCTTCGCCCCTCTAGCCCCCATCAATCAACTATCATTCCCTATTCTATCCACACAAGGCAGTCCACCACAATATTCGCCAAACAATCACATTATATATTACAAAGATTATGTTTTTAAAACAAACACTATAGAAAACCGCCAGAACAGCCCTACTAAGAAAACCACTCCAGAACGGTACTCCATAAGATTCGCCAACCAATCACAATATATAAAGATCAAGTTTTTAAAACAAACACTATAGAAAACCACTCTGAATGGACAGAACACAAAATAACAATTAATTAACGGGAAACCAAAAAAAACACAACCGCGCGTCCCGATGCTTCCCGCCATTCCTCGACTATTTCTTTGACGTTTCGTTCCGCTTTTTTTTATAGCATGCAATGCAACAAAGATTCTGCTGCTTAGGCTGCCCCTAAAGGTTTTCTCACAATCACATAGATTTATTATTTCATAGATTAGAAATATAAAGACTAAAATCATTATATTTTATGTACGTTCGTAATAGTTATAATTAAGTGGAATATTTGTATTTGGTGAGTTACATAGGTACTATGAAAGTAGAATAATGTCACGCCTATATTATGTAGTTATGAAATTATGATTTTGACAAAATAAGTTGGATTTGGGTTGGACAATAGGGATTTTGACATTTTTCATAAATGTTTATAGATCATTTATAAATATCTAATAGAGGCGTAAATAGTATAGTAATAATAATAGTAACTTTTGCTTAAATACGTCTAATGCCTATAAAATCCTGCATTTTATAATGCATTTTAAATTTCGCTCCAAAACGCTAACACTTGTCACGTGACGTCATATTATGTTGTTAAACATCGTAAAAATGATAAAATGATTCTAGTTGTCATTAATAAAAAATGGCTTTTAAGTTTTATAATTGTTGAACGGTGCCTATGTGTGTGCACACTGTCAAAACGCCTGAAAATTAGTTTTTACAATATTATGTACTGCGTACGGAAAATGGTATATAAAAGTACGTCAATATTCTTCCGCTTCCGCTAAATAGGAACAGGTGTCGTCATTTCCGTTTATGATCACGTGTCCTATTTTAAATTTTGTAACATTTTATTTATAAAATATTAATTTAATCAAATAAAAATAAGGGAAAACATTGTATTTTTTCCGAATTCTATCATAGAAACTACCAATTAACATCAAAATTATATTTTTATATGAATACTGTCAACATCCCTATTATTGATAATATATTATAATATAACATAACCTTACAATGGCACCGCGAAAGATATCCTGATAGAAATACACCATCTCGATTTATCATGAAACGGTTGGTGGATAATCTGCTAAATTTGGGACGTTTCGATCATCGCATAACACAACTGCGGCACCAAAATATGATATAAACACTGTTGATGAACTCTACATTTTGATATACTTTAAGGCAAAATATCCTAAAAGTTCAGTGAGGGAAGGAGTATAGAAAAAAATGCAAATTCAAGTTACGTTGAAGGACAATTAGTACAAAAGTTATAATAATAATAATATCTATGGACGCTTTCACACCACGTCAATCTGGTCCCGTGGTAAGTTCCCGAAGAACTTGTGTTACGGGTACTAGACAACGGAAATATATTTAATACTTTTTTTTACATACGTATCCGCGAGACTAATAATCAAGTGCGTTTTTCGTTCAACTGTTGGTGTGGGATTGTAACAAATCGGATCCTCACTTCACTTAGTACATTTTTAAGAAGGGCATTTGATTAAGGAAAGGTATATTTTAGAAATACTTCAGATTTTAAAAAATTAGGTAAGTAGGTACAGCTTGGCAAAAAAGAGTATGGAAAAAATGAGGGCGCCACTTTCACTTACGTCTCATCATAATATGGAAAATCAGCAAGATATTTTAATCAAATCGTTAAAAATAAATGTGAAACACTATTATTATTATTATTTAAGGGTGGGGACACCAGCGAGGCCAGACGGGCGATCAGTCCTCATTACTGGGACCATTTCACCCAATTCCCCAGGCTCGCCTCTGAGATTAGATGCGGGGACGGGTTACCAATTGGCCCTCCGGTGTCACCACCACAAAACTACTTAGCTGACTTATAGTTAGATATGCTAAATATTCCTTCTTCAGCTCCTCCGCTCCAAACAGCTCCCATCTTGCGTATGCAAGTGCTGGGCATTCCGTTATGAAGTGCAGACTGGTTTCTTCTTTCTCTTTGCACTTAGGGCATAGAGGGTCCTCTGTTAGCTTCATTATTGACTGGTGTCTGTTGAGTGGGCAGTGTCCCGTCAATATTCCTACAACTGTTCTGATGTTGTTCCTATTGAGTTTAAGCAACTCTTTAGTCTTCTTGCTGTCAAGCGTCGAGATGAAGAATTTCGACTGTCTGCAGCTTTTCATGTGATTCCATCTCTGGTTTGTTTCTTTGTTTATCCTCAAGGTTATAACATTTTTTGTAATCCTGTGTGCTATTGGTAGTCTCAGCTCAGGGCCTATGAACGTCTTATCGGCACCTTCTCTCTCCAATCTATCGGCTTCTTCATTGCCTTCATTTCCCTCATGTCCGGGTACCCAGACAATTTCTAACTCAGTCTGGTCTGCTAGATCTTGCAGGGTGTTTTTGTGGTTTTGTGGGACTCTAAAACCCGGCGAGTGCCTCCAATGCCGCCTTTGGTGAGGCGCCACAGATTTAATGAGCAAACAGGGCACCTCGACGGCTAGTCAGACCCCCCCGGGACTGACGCCATCTCCACAGAGAGGTTGTCCCGCACAACAGAACAACCCCTCCCAACGTCGGGACAGTATAACAATGGTGTGAGGCCCCTTGCCCCCTGTTCTCTTATCTCCTTTTGTTATAAGAGGGGTACAAAGAGCCCCCTCGGCTCAATTAGCTTCGCCCAAGGTGCTGGGTTTACCTTAGGCTACTGAGCCCCACCGCCACGACAAGGCTTGAACCATGGTGGGGAGTGCGTGCATTCTAACGCGTGTGTCAAACAACCAATTGAGTTGAGACGTATCCTCTACTACATAGTACATGATAACTCAATGGATCTAACCCCGTTTGTTTTTTTATGGAGTTATGTAAAAAAAATAGTTTTCAAAAACCAGTATGAAAGTGTCCGCGGGCTACAAACCGAACTTAGACGTATTATTCTAAATATCCACCACAATAAGATAAAAAAATAGACGGGGGGCGAAAATCAAAAGAGTGCGACTTTGTATTCAATAGGAACATTTGATAAATTGATTAAAATTAATCAATATTAAAAATGTTAAAATTGGGAAATTGTCGTTGATAATTTTGAAAATTTAAATGAATACGTTTTTTCGATGCGAAGCTTGTATTTTTTTTTTCAAAAACCAGATAATTTTTCGAAATTCTACTCAGTTAATCGACTTCTACAGTGTTTTTGCCTACCTATATAATTTTTTAAATCTGAATTATATTTTGGTTCTTTCCCATTAATCTATGGGCTTAAAAATCGACCGTTTCTCTCAATTTTCGCGTTGTGCGCACTCTTAATGACATAATTACGTGGTGAACACGACGGCGGTGCCGTGACGCTACTACAAGCTCCCATAGTGGTGCATACTGTTGTATGGACCAATGTCAACCATGTATACACACGGTGAATTAACCGTACATTTTCACGCTCAAATTATATGTGTGTGGACAAGAGAGCTAAGGCCTCCCTGGAAGAGTGAAAAGATAAAGAGGTCTCTGAAGGTAAGTTTGTCGATATACGACGGGGCACACAGCGGTACCGTGACGTAGCACCCGCTGCCTTTGTGTCTAATATGTTAGGCTAACACGCTAAGAATTCCTTCTTTATAAATATGAATACTGTGAAACACATCTGGTTACCGTTGTTAAGATTAAAATTGATTCATCCTTAGCCTAATTTGTATATCGTATGCATAATAAAATAAAAAAAGATTATAGACGACAATTTGTATGAAATCTTGCAAACAACAATTACGTTAAATTATTGAACGTTAAAAGGGTGCCCAGTAAGGCACAGAGCTACATAAATCATTTATGTAAATGCACATAACAGAGAGCCAAAATAGGTATTCTAAAGCAACGGATGTACTACCTTTAACTTCCCGCTAGCTCTGACATTTTTACCTTTCGTTTCCGCTCCCCGTCAACTCCCTGTAGGGTAAAAGGGTTATTTTATTTGCAATAAACATATTCCATTTTCAGGGTTTCGTAGCCAAAACGGACCATTTATTATTGCAATTATTATTAAGTACAATGTTAAAATTATCTATTCATAAGATTTTGTATATTGTACTTGCTGGTGCCCGCGACTACGTCTGCACAGGATAATATTTTAGTTCTTTTTTTAAATAAAAAGTAGGTATCCTATGTTACTTCTCATATCTCCAAGAATATCTGTAAAAAGTTTCATGACGATCGGTTAAGTAGTTTTCGCGTGAAAGCGTAACAAACAAACTTACATACTTTCACATTTATAATATTAGTTGGATTAATAAATAATAAGAGATTTTTATTGTTTAACGACTAGTGGTTAAATAATATTTATCAAATGAGTTTTTTTCGACCATACCTTCTAAATCCAAGTGTGAACTTATTTTATATTTATAGTATTAGTAAAGGCGAGTTTACCGGTGGGAGGGAAGCGCTGTGCCGCGCTCCCGGCTGCATGTGACATAAGACGTTAAGTCTCAAGATGGTGGTAATCTTGAGACTTAACATCTTATGTCTCAGGATAGGCAACACATAGATGAGTTGCCTGGGCTCGTTCCAGGTATACTAGTTTATGTTCATAGGCGACGTCGACCACTTACCATCAGGTGGTACGTTTGCCAGTTTGCCTATCCAACTAACAAAAAAGGCGACGTGGGGGATTCGCTGCGGCCGAAAGCTGGTGGTAAGTGGACGCAGCTCTACCCACTAAAACCCGGCGAATGCCTCCAATGCCGCCTTTGGTGAGGTGTACCGGATCTGTTGAGCAAACAGGGCACCTCGACGGCTAGTCAGTCCCTCAGGGGACCGACGCCACCTCCACAGAGGGGTTGTTCCGCAACACAGTCGGCCCAACTCACTTCTCCAAAGGTGCTGGGATCACCCTAGGCTACTGAGCCCCACCGCCACGACAAGACCTGAACCATGGTGGGGTGAATACAAAAACATACATAAATACTATATCTTTACGTGCCTTCACAGTTGCGAAATTGTAACATGCAGTGTCCCAAACTTATACGTGAACATCAAAAGTTGTTTGGTCTGTGGTTTTGTTGAAAGAGTTAAATCGTGGAATCATGTGATTCCTCCCGATGTCAGGTTCAAGTAAAGTTTGGAACAAGTTCGATATTGGACAGCAGAGGAGTCTGACGGCAAGTATCAGTAGCGAGTGTTGACTTGACATTGTTTTATAAAGCCTTTTAGCGTTACCAAAGTCAGTCTTGTAAGTATAATTGGAGTAAATTATAATAGATAGTTCGTACCCGATCTATGTACGAATCATTACGGGTGTATATTATTTATAGAGGTATATACATGCCATGGTATCGTCCTGAGTGATATTGCCAATCGTATAACTTTGACCGATCGTTACCTTTATATATTTACTTATTATAATAAAGTAGTTCACCACTGCGGAACACACTTAAGCACGGGTAAACATTTAATAGCCTTTTTTTTTCTTTTACGCTGGGAAATGCTCTTTGGCATCCCGCCGGGGAGGGGGACTCCCCAGGCGGTTATGTGGGACTCGCTGCGCCCGAAATATGTAAAGATGGATGCAGCTCTACCCACTAAAACCCGGCGAGTGCCACCAATACCAGTAGTATATTACTTCATAAGTAGATATTAGTTGACTTATAAATACAAACCCACATTCAAACAACAATTATTATTTCAATCATGATAACCACTACGTTATACATAATAACTCATAGTTGATATACATGTATATTAATCATACTATGCAGATATTTGTAGACATAATAATTTCTCCGTGGTGCATTGCAGCTGGGCTTCCCCTGGGCCCTGGCTGCTGTCTTTTCTTGACTCTTGTAAGTCATTGCATTCTTGTACTGTCTCCTGCTTTAACCGGGAGGGAAACTGGAAATTTTACTATTCCTTCTGAATTCTTCTGATTAAATTCGTTGCGGGTCCCAAGGCAGTTTTAACGTATCCCTCGGGCTCCCTGAGATCGTATCAAAGGGTCATTTAGTGGTTATCGCTGTGTGGGAACGAGTGGTGGGCCTAGCCCGTAAAAAAAATGCCACAATACCACCTTTGGTGAGGTGCCCCGAATCAGTTGAGGAACAGGGCACCTCGAAGGCTAGTCAGTCCCCCATGGGACTGGCACCTCGACGGCTAGTCAGTCCCCCAAGGGACTGGCACTTCAAGAGCTAGTCAGTCCCCAAGAGACTGATGCCACTTCCACAGAGGAGTTGTCCCACACCACAGAACAACCCCTGCGCAATGGGGTGAGGTTTTCGTCCTCGCCCCTTGTCCCCCTGCTCTTTTGTCCCCTCTTCTTATAAGAGGGATACAAAGAGCAGCTCCCTCGGTTCAATTGGCTTTGCTAAAGGTGCTGGGCTCACCCTAGGCTACTAAGCCCCACCGCCACGACAAGGCCTGTACCATGATGGGGAGCGCAGTAGAGATAGTTTTTTAAACGTTAACGTAAAAAGTAAACAACCAGACGTCAGCTTGGTCTATGAGCATAAACGAGTTTACCAGGACCTAGCCTCGGTTAACTCATCTATGTGTTGCCTATCCTGAGACATAAGATGTTAAGTCACGTTGCCAGTAATTACACTGCCTGTCCTACCCGTCTTTTCAAAGTAGTAAAGCTGTTCATGTTAACAGAATCAATGTTCAAACAGAATAATTAAATTTTATAAGGATTTAGAATACTTGCGTGTTACAGAACTTAACCTTGTAAGCATGTCACATAGAATTGACATTGTCAAGGGCACTATGAAACATGCACAGGGGACGTACTTTTGCATATCGGTTAGTTTGCACGATTTCCAAACTTGGGCGGGCAAAATGGAGTTTTATAATAATAGTATGTCAGGAAAAAAACATCCACCAGCATTCTTATATTCTGCATATTTTTTTTTTATCAAACATCCGAATTAAGAACCTTCTTCTTTTTTAGAAGTCTGTTAAAAAAAGTTGATAACAAGCTGTCTGCGGTCTGCCTTGATATATTTTTTGATGGAAGGTGCCATTAAACTTCACTGACAAGTTTTTTATATGCATATTATATAACCACAGTATATAACTTAAATTAAGAATTAAATTTCTGTCATTCATTCCGTTATCATAGATTAAGATAAGATCTTCGAATTTTCATTATGGATTTAAGATTTTGGGGCGAGGGTCTTGACCTCCTTCGATATTGTCTTACTGAGGGTACTTTCAAAAGGACTCTTTGTGAAAAGAAAAGTTTCGTATAAACATTATCAATATTTCTTGTTTTACAAATAAACCAACAAAATCGTGTATATAATAATTGTTCGTAGTTATATTTCAACAAATCATATTTCAAAATATTTATGAAAAATACTGCTTAGTTAAGTGTGCTTGTCACCTAGCTCCTCCTTAACGGCTGGACCGAATTTGATGACATTTTTTGGGCCTATTTAAGTTCATCCCAGAATCATTTGATAGTACATAAGAAAATGGAACGCCTCACAGCGAGGTAACGCCGCTTGCGTCATGTTTTTTCGTTCTTGCAGCCGGCTCCATCGAATTATAAGACATTGTCACGTCAAAAACGTCTCTCGTTTAGCTCTATAAGATTAAAATCTTGTAAGTATTTAAGTTCAAAAGTTTGTCCCTGTTTACAATTTACTCTAGTGAATCTAGAATAGATAAGAGTAACATTGTACTGAGCAAGGATTTAACTGCTCCACTATTGTGGATGAAACAAACATTACGTTGGGTTCCGCAACAAAGAACGGAACACGTATGTATCGTGACGTATTACACGCATCATGCGTGTAATACGAAGGCGGCACTGAAAATTTCGGGAATCAAGGAAGTGGCACAACATTACTATTTAAAAATGTATTTATTGCTTTTCGAAGTATTCTCCACGAAATTTGACACGTTTTTCCATACGATGGAACCAATCATTGAAGCAACCATTCTATTCGGAAGTTGGGGTCTCCAAAATGGCCGTTTTGTAGGCATCCACAGCTTCTTCAGGCGATTAAAATCTCTGACCACGCAATTTATTCTTTATTTTAGGGAAAGTATAGAAATCATTAGGGCTTAGGTCAGGGCTGTACGGCGGATGGTCTAATAATTCTATGTTTTTTTGCTCTAAAAACTCTTTCTAAAAACTGTTCCGTGCGCGGTGTGAGAACTCGCATTGTCGTGATGGAGGATGATGCGGCGGTTGCAGTTCTCTTTACGGAGTTCAGAAACGACCTGTGGCAAACAAATGCTAGCATACCATTCTGCATTAACCGTTCTTTGTCCCTCAAGAGGAATAGTCGCAACATGGCCGGTTTTGGAGACAAACGTGGCCACCAATTTTTTTGCAACACTCCGTGAACGAACAATTCGAACAATTTTTGTTGGCTTTAACTCATTTTCGAACACCCAAACTCGTGACTGGTTTTTTGTTTCGTACTGACTGGTTCGTACGCGTATATCCAGGATTTGTCACCTGATACGATGTTGTATACAGAATTTGAGGATCCTGCGTGAAATCTTTCGAGAGTTCTGACGCACCAAGTAACGAAAGCCGCTTTTTGCTCTTCACAGAGCAAATGCGGTATCCATCGGGAAAACAACTCTTTTACACCTAATTGTTCATGCAAGATTATTTGTATTTGACTCATGCCAATGTCTAAAGTTGCCTGAATTTCGCGGTATGTCACATGTCGATCTTCCTCAATCTGCAGTTTTTGGACGACCTTGCCGGGATGATCACTGAGCTTGACACGTCCACGTTGAAATTCAGCAAACTAGCGATAAATTGTGGTTTTGGATGGGGCTTCATTACCAAATTCAGAAATCATCCGGTCAACACACTATTTTTGTGTTAAACCACTTCGAAAGTCATAATAAATCATCGCTCTAGAATTTTCTCGAGTCAATTCCATTTTCTCAACGACTAAACAAGTTTGACAAGACCTTGTGACAAGACCGAGAATCTTTTTTAAATAAATAAATGGTATTCGATTTTTAAAACCAAGGAGTTTTCAATTAAAAAGATTTTAATATGATAGGAATAGTGGAAATATTCCATTCCCGATACTTTTAGTGCAGTATACACTTAATACTGTTTAACCAATATTTAAATGTTAGTATTGTACAAGTTTTTAAGACAATACTTGACATATTGGAGATAGCAAGTTAATTCAAAGTTCGTGAAATGTTCTTTTTTAACTCAACTTAAAAACACAACGTTTTGTTATTTCCTCTTCATACAAAATATCTATACAGATAAATAAAATAATTGGAGTGTCTGTTTGTAATATTAAAATAACCGCTTTTTATTGAATTCATATGGATGTATACACGGTACGTATACCAAAATAACATTTTTTACAATTTTTGTCTGTCGATCTGTCTATCTGTTTGTTCCGGCTAATCTCTGAAACGGCTTGGCCGATTTTGGCGGGACTTTCACTGACAGATAGCTGATGTTATAGGGAGTAAGTTAGGCGATAAAATAATCATGATCAATCCGTATACGGCTGTAAATCTAAGTTAACGCGGGCGAAACTGCGGGCAACAGCTAGTAGTTCTATAAATTTGATTTTATTTTCAAGTTATTTGTGCTTATATTGATATTTATACTATTACATACGTTTCATTTTCATTTTAGCAATAAAGCCATAATATCATGAAATCTTAAAAAAATATATTTAATCCTTCTAAAGGATTACTTACTCATCATCTCCTAATCTCAAAATGAAAAGATAAAAAGAGAAGAACTTCTTCTGATTGCTGAAGATCACTGAAGATCACCGAACAGTGATTGATGTTTCATGTCGATAACCTTTTATCTTGACGCAGCACTTTTATAGGTTTCTTTGAAAATGTCTAAGGGGTTTCACAAAGGACGTCGCAAAAGGCCTAGCCAGACAATGCGAGGGCTACCATTAATAGAGGACATCCTTCGGCTTAAAAGGAATATGTGAAACTAGACCTTATCACACACGCTTACGACCTCCTCTCTTGTGTCATCAATGATCCTCGACTTGTGCGTCCTTTCAACCTCCAGGTACTATTGAAGCTATGAAAAAGGAAGTATTTAAATTGGCTACACAGGGCCGCATTTGTGTACAGAATATTCATCATTATCATCATCATCAGCCTCCATTTTATCGTTTTTTCGTTCACTGCTGAACATAGGCCTCCGTCAATGAACGCCAAGTCGGCCGATCTCTTGCAACTTGCGAGTGGCAAGAGAATGTTGGTAAGATTTTTTATGGTAGTTGGATATGTACATTGGCAGATGTGAGTGGTAAGTAGTCAGCCCAAGTAACTCATTGTTGCCTTTCTTGAGAGGAAAGATGCCACGTTTCGGTGCCAGTAATTACACTGCCTGTCTTGCACTTTTTTAATACAGAAATACTGTTCCACATTTACCGGTGGGAGGGAAGCGCTGTGCCGCGCTCCCGGCTGCATGGGTACCACCATCTTGCTTGTTTCTCCCGTGAAACAGCTTTGCTGTGTTTCGGAGAGAAGGGCAAGACAGGCAGTGTAATTACTGGCACCGAGACTTAACATCTTATGTCTCAGGATAGGCAACACATAAATGAGTTGCCTGGACTCGTTCCAGGTATACTAGTTTATGTTCATGGGCGACGTCGACCACTTAACATCAGGTGGGACGATTTCCAGTTTGCCTATCCAACTAACATAAAAAAAAATGTGGGCTTGCAGAATCATCATTCCCACCGGCAAAAATTACCGGTATTAGGTATAATTACATATCTTTAAGCTAAGAAATCGACCGCTTTAATATAGTAGGTATGTATTTTTTTATATATTAACGATTTATTGTATTTGAAAGTGTCCCTTTACATTTTACATTATTATACTACTATTTTTAGCCGACTTCAACAAAAAGGAGGAGGTTCTTAATACGGCCGGTATTTTTTTTTGTATGTACATCGATTTTTCCGTCAATTGTGGACCAATTTTCAAAATTCTTTTTTGTTTAGAAAGGTATTCTTGCCAAATAGTCCCATGATAAGAAGACCAGGGTCTTATGTGGCATCTCACAGAAATAGAGGGAAATTTTCGAAAATCGTAAGAGCGGCTAGTGCGCTTAATATTTTTTTAAATAAACATGTTAAAGCACTACAAGTTAATGAAGGTCTAGAGTCAATTTGATGCTGGAGCTGAAAGACAGTCGAGAGAACTCTTCGACGATTTACTTCAATAACCTTTTGTTTGGGTTTGAATAATTTGTATTGATGAGATCTTTACACAAAGATGGATTGTGACTGTGATTAAGTGTCTGATGATGAAGACGAAGCTCAGTTAAGGGAACTCCTAAATAGTTTACAGCGTGTACCTTGTGATTGAACTTAATTAATTTACACTGATGAGAACTTTGCACCCAAGGTAGTTAGGTACCAACAGCAACTTATACGACACCGGTGACGGACGATGGTAGCGTATTTGTTGCGGTACCTACTACCTATTTAATTTAGCTGACATTCCCCGAGGTCCCCATCCTCTTGTCCCATCCCTTGTCTCCCTGCTCTTTTGTCGCCTCTTCTTAGAAGAGGGGTACAAAGAGCCCCCTCGACTCAATTAGCTTCGCCCAAGGTGCTGGGTTCACTTTAGGCTACTGAGCCCATCCGCCACAACAAGGCGTGAACCATGGGGGGGATATTTCGGACCTGTCGTCGATTAACGACCTCATTACCAAAAACGATTTCTCTGGTTTTCTTATACTTATATATTATTTTAACCA
Organism: Helleia helle; assembly: GCA_963853865.1. Taxonomy (NCBI): domain Eukaryota; kingdom Metazoa; phylum Arthropoda; class Insecta; order Lepidoptera; family Lycaenidae; genus Helleia; species Helleia helle. The sequence continues at coordinate 19,716,243 of OY971420.1, forward strand.
TCTTACCTAATATTAAGTAATTTAGTATTGTCATGCGAGCCATACTTCTCGTTGAACATGCACAAAAACAATAAATAAATTCGGTTGTGTATCCAATTGATAAATGCTTAATTGCCAATGTATGGAATTAATTTATCGCTGTGATAGATTAATCCGACTTCTCAGCGCGGCAATGATTAACAAATACTTCTCAATTTTGTTGCAACTGATGCTTATATCCTGGGGATTGGTCATTTCAGTTTTATTCAGTCACATTCATTCAGTTATTTAAAAAGGGGGTAATGATTGAAAATTTATTGTTTTGTGTCTGAACGATTAAAATGCGAATAGTTGAAATGCGATAATATTCAGCTTACATAAATAAACTCTTATACCATTTACGTTCCGTAAGGAATTTAATGGTGTGCATACGTCTACTATATAAAATAGTATATATACTATATACTATGAAAGAAAGACGAGTCACACAATGTGATTACTTCGTAGGTATATTAACAGGTTGTTACATCGTTTTATTAAAATGCTTTTACTAAAAATAAAATATATTTTTTTTACTCAAAATAAAATACGAACATCACCATAGTGATGGTTGTATTTTATTATATTTTTATTTATTCGGAAAACTTACAGCTTAGTACAATATATTATAATTTACTTAAATTATATAGTTGTAATAGGCTGTTAGTTAACCTATATAATTAAGATAAAAAGATAATTAGTTGCATCCACCTCTGAGGCAACATTCAGCTGTAACACTCCGTACACTCGTAAATATTTTATTTATTTTGTATTCATATAATAACGTGTCAATGTGTATCCTTGTTGGTGGCTCTAATAAATAAGAATAAATGACAAGGCAAATCCATTTAGTAGTTTTTTTGTGAAAAAGTAACAGACATACATCCATATACCTATTCTTACAAACTTTCGCGTTTATAATATTAATATATTAGTATATATAGTATATTCGTCTGTCTGCTATGAACGTAAATATAATTTATTTCAACAAACAACTCTTAAAAATGTGTCAACAAAAATGTCAAATCTCCCATTGATCACGGAATTATGTATTTTCGCGATAATTTAAGGGATGAGAAGCGGCGAATACGGATTATGAAGGGTTTTAGGGACCCGGTTACCACAGATTCAATAGATACTCAGGCTACACTGTATTCCTACTATGAGATTTTTGTAAAACGCTTCGCACGACCAACGAAGCTACTATTTGCGGTATTTCTAAGGCGATATGACTTAGGAACCTGCAAGAATATTTGAAAGACCTGCAAATTCGCAAAACCTTCGTTAGGGACATAGACAAAAATCTATGGTCGTTTGCCCACTTTTCTATATAACAGAAACGTTTCAGCTGATAGGGCTACTTCTGTGTGTATATATCTTCAATCTTCATCATAATTATTACCATCAGGCCCTATCCATCAGCTGCTTAACATAGGTCTTCCTCAATGAGCCAAGTTGGCTGATCCCTTGCCACTCGCATGGTCCAACACGGACCGGCTACTGCACGAAGATCGTCTTCCCACTTGGTCGACTAATACTTCGTCTACCTAAACGTGGCCTCAACTCTTGAACCTCTTGAGTATAATATATAATACTCAAGTAAATAAAAAGTTATGCTAACATAAATTATACTTCAAAAAGTACAGCCAATTTTTTTAAATACTTATTTTAAGGTCAGAAAACTTAATTGAATTAAGCCGTTCATAACAAGATAAAATTCTTTAATCCAACTTTTTCCCTTTTGCTGAAAGCTTGAACAAAACTGAGATTCTAAAACTTTTATTTGGACCGTCGCGTCGTGGTAATAGCACCAACCTATAGATGTTTATTTTACTTTTGTTTGTATTCAAGAAGCTCTTTTTGATAAGCAACCATTTAGCTGGTATTGTAGAAAATCTTTTATTTTCACACGCTTTTAATATCTCCACCTGTATCTATCAGTCAGTGACAACTTTTTGAAATATTTCCTAAGGACAGTTAAGGTCACCATTAATTAATCGTCTCTGCGAGCAGCCGATAGAAACAGAATCTTTAAACTTTACTTTTATCCACAACGTTAGATTAAATTTAAAAGTACAGATTTCAAGGACTGATGACAATTCAATAATTTAATAAGTTCCAATATCCTAATCATGATGATGGGATGATGGATGGAATGTACCCCCCATTTCCCGGCTTTAAATAGAAAAAAAAAATCTTATTATTATTATTGTATCATATGTGTATTTAAATAAAAGCCATAGATTAAGATTTACATAAAAATAAACCCCTTTAAGCGTTATACCGGGGTTGGTGCTCACTATAATTTATGGTACCTGAGATTTTGCTGCATGATGCTATTTTCTTTGGTCGTCGTTCTACTTTATGGTGAGTTCAAAACATACAAAAAAATCATAATAATTGATGCAGGCATTCAGCAGGAATTCAGTGACATACATACACAGAAAAAATATATCTATACTAATATTATAAAGCTGAAGAGTTTGTTTGTTTGTTTGAACGCGCTAATCTCAGGAACTACTGGTCCGTTTTGAAAAATTCTTTCAGTGTTAGGCAGCTTATTTATCAAGGAAGGCTATAGGCTATATAACATCACGCTGTGACATATAGGAGTTGAGTAACGCGGACGAAGATGCAGGCAACAGCTAGTGTACAAATAAAGATAATATTATTCAGTGTGAAAATCTCCACCACTTTCACTTCACCCATCATATTTCGACAAGAAGACAAATGGTGCTGGGTAAAACTAAGATTGTGTGGGCGAGGCTATGTCAGTTCAGTGGCACATGGACTTTGTTACAATACCAATAAGAGTGAGTGGATGTTGTTTAAATCACGAACAGTAAGTTACTCAGAATTGCCTGAGCTTAAACTGTGTGGGATTCCCCTTAATCGTGTTAAAAAATTTAAAAATCTCGGTCACTGGGTGACCGAAGATTTGAAAGATGATGAGGACATTCATAGGGAGCGCAGGTCGCTGGCTGTCCGCTGCAATATGCTGGCTCGCAGGTTTGCACGTTGCTCTGTAGCAGTTAAAAAAACACTTTTTAAATCATATTGTCAATCCTTCTACACGTGCAGCCTGAGGGTCGGCTTTACCCGGCGGGCGTACAGCGATCTGCGTGTCCAGTATAATAATGCATTCAGGGTGCTGATGGGGCTGCCCTGGCGTTGTTGCGCCTCGGGTATGTTCGCTGAGGCACAGATTGACGGCTTCGCAGCCATCATAAGAAGACGGCGTGCCTCTGCATTAAACCGCCTCCGCAGCAGCACCAATGGCATCCTGAGTGTATTCTCAGATAGGTGGGATTCCCCTCTCCTGTGGAGATGGGTGCAACTCCACTGTAGAATATAAAATATTTAAATATTATAAAAACTATTAACACTAGTAATAATAATAAGCTATCATTGTTACTCAAATACTCACGAAATTTGGTGAAAACTAACCTTTTTATGTCCCAAATACACAAAAGATATCAGCTATTTTTAAAAAGTTGATGTGCTTTCTGTTTGATGAAATCTCTATTTTTGGATGGTGTAAGAAAATATACATCACTAGGGTATATTTTCTCAGAAAATGCAATAAAATGCAATAAAAAGAGTACGATACGAGAGAGAATAAGCTGGGGCTTAGTCCCTACGAAACTATAGGCGTAGAGGCCTATTTCTTGCTATTTTAAGATAACTTATTATATACCTGAGTGACCCTAAGAACATTTTTGTTCATCAAAAGGTCATAGAGAAGTGAGGAAGGGGCTAGGAGATTTGGGCCTTACTCTCTCTCGTATCGTACTCGTGTATTTGCTTAGTCCGAGATATCGGTCTCCCACTCGCCCTTATCATAATCATAGGTTACAAAACCCCTTGAAGTCGAGTTAGAAATCATAGTCCTATTTACTAAACTAATGCTCTGAAAAGAAAAACTTACAGATATAGTAGGTGCCCGTTTTCGGTATTCGGTGTGGCACGCACAATGCAAGGATTGTGAAGTACAAAGTTAATTAGAAGATCTCGGACTAAGATTGACTCTAGAGTATAATTCCCCACCATGATGATTCAGGCCTTGACGTGGCGGTGCGGCTCAGAAGCCTAGGGTAGCCGCTACACCTTGGGCCAAGCTAATTGAGCCGAGGGGGCTCCTTGTACCTCTCTTGTAAGAAGACGGGACAAAATAGCCGGGGCCAAGGGGTGAGGACGGAAACCTTACCTGGTCACACACTCAGGAGAACGGATGGCCGAGGGGCTAATAGGGTTCAAGAGTGGAGGCCATGCTTAGGTAAAAGGAGTATTCGGCCATCATTAACCAGGTGGGAAAACGATCTACATGCAGTAATTGGTCCATGTTGGATGTCCGAGTGGCGAGGGATCGGTCGTCTTGGCGTTCATTGTAGGCAGGCCTATGTTTAGCAGTGTACGGATAAAGGCTGATGATGGTGATGATATCTCAAATAACAACAGCTATAATTGTCTTGTCAATATAATTATGTAGAAGGCAAAATATTCTTTTTATCTCGTGAAAATAAAAGAAATATACAAGAAATATTAAGTAGGTACTTTAATCATCGTGTGATACGCGAAATACAGGCAACAGGTAACCATAAAAATGTTGATTTGGCAGCGTTAATAAATAATTCACGTGTCTTTGGCGCTGGGAGGTACAGGAATTTGAAGCTTCGTAGAGTGAATACAAATACAGATTTTATTTTTGTCTGAGGTCGATTTAAAAAATTGTGTTCTCTCAGGGTTGCCAATACATAAAATCTTGGACCATCGAGATGCCCGAGGGATGTAAAACATAATATATATTAATATTATGATCTAAAAAAATTCGTATGGTAATTTATTGTAATAAATTTAATAAAATAAAGATAAATCCAGTCGAAGTCTAACAGGCGAGAGCAATGGCGGACCATGGCATGACAGCTGCAGCGTCGTGAAATTTGCCGTCACAGCATTTTATTGCTCCACTACATACATTATAGACGATGGTCGCTGATATTGTCTTTAATCAGCACGATCATCGTGCAAGCATGGATGCTCACTGCCGATAGTGTGGAACTATTTTTTGTTGATTGTCCACCGTACAAGATGGACATGGAGTGTGCTGCAGCAAACATTTATTTAATAGCAGCACAACCTTTGTATCAATATGGTTCTACATTTGCGGACACGTCTGATACAATTTTATAATTTTGAATATTTCTTCATTGGCCCACGTCACACGTCTACAGGTAGGTAGGTACTGCACCTATTCCTGTAGTTATATAAACCGACGGGTTTGCACTGTTTCACTGTCCGATGACGAATGAATGAATATAAATTGTATATACATTGATATTAAAACAATTTTAATGATAAAAGATTAAAGTGAGTGTAATAAAAATCAAGCTTTTACTTTTTTGTTTGTGACTTATTGTTTGGCCCTAGACAAGTGTGTGAATATTAATTTAATAGCCAGACTTTTATTATTTTATATGTGTTGAATGTTTCTCCATTTTATATTGTCCGAATATTGTTCATACAAAATACTAAACCACGATTACGAATTGGGGGGATGGGGAATCGGGGATATGGGAGATTAAAAAATATTTAGCGACATAATCTCATACCAACAAAGTACGTAAAAGAAATGTTAAAATTTAAAATCTGTCGGCCGTTTCATAAGAGTTCGACCACAAGCACCGTAACACGACCTTTTTATATTATATTAGAACGTACGTTACTAGTACATTATTATATAGCAGTAATTAATGTGGAAGTAACTATATATCTGATAGCTTTTTACGTCTAAGCCACTAAAGCTTAGACACAATTTGATAAGGAGATAGTTAGATTCGTAGGTTGACATGGGAATATAGTTGATACTTAAGAATTTTTATATAGCTAAGGTAGCCAATAAGCGTACAAACAACCTGATGGAATGTAACCAACTTCCTTTAGTTATAGACGCTTGTAATATCGTAGCTATCTTTGTAAGAGGAATGAGAAGGGAAAACAAGATGGGAAGAAGGAAAGGGAAATGGGGAGAGTGCATGACCTTACAAATGTAAATAATAACAGGCCATATTTTTCTAAAGGTTCATATATTATATTTTATAACTTTATTGTCCTTGAAACAGAACGTATTTATATTTAGACGCTTCGAAAGTTTCGAAACTACGTAGTGCTGGTGAAAATTGTACCCTCGATATAAAACTAGACTCCACGTTTCTAATTTCTCGGGCAATCAATTCCTGAACCTATACAAGGTTGATAAAAGCGAGAGGCATTAAATTAAACCACATATACTATGTACCATTTTCAGGCTACACACCAAAACTTAGACCAATAGAATCAATAGTTTAGTCACAGGATATTTTTAAAGTTTTAAGGCCACTCCGCTTTATTCGACCCGGTGAGACGCAACGTGCTGTGCGTCGCACTGCCTTTTAAATTCCAAGGACAGTGGACGTTTTACAAAGGATGTTTACGTTTTCCTTTGACTATTCACGTATTTAAGTTCTTTGAAAAACTTTTTTTTTATTGCTCTCAAACTATTTTTTTATAGTTTCGGATTAACCGTTAGTATATGTAGTTTAATTTAATGCCTCTCGCTTTTATCAACCTTGTATAAGAATGTGTGATGCCACCATTAGTCATAATTAGCTAACAACGAAAAATTAAAGAAAAAAACCTCCTCATTCGTATTAAAAAAAATATCCTTGGACATACTTTTTTATACTTTAACGAATTATATACGTACGTACGATTTTTTACACTCTTACTACCAATTACCTGCCGAAGTTACCTCAAACCAAACTCTATAGTCGCTGGTGGTTCATACCTGTGTTTGAGACACGCACAGAAAAACTTTGAGCTTTTATAAAATAACGAAGGTCTGGCCGTTACGGGTTCATGTTCGATAATATGATATCGTTGAAAAAAAAAAGATTCCAACGAATTGAGAACCTCCTTCTTTTTAAGTCGGTTAATAAAATTCAAATACTCCGTTACATTGATGCATCGAAAGTCGAAACATAGATATATACAGGCGAATCTAATAAAAGCGTGTTAATACGAACTTGTGTTTGAGTCAACAGAAGCATCCAATTTACATCATTGAGTTAATTAGATTGGCATGTGATCGGCGGACCACAAGCTACTATGAATAGATTGTGAACATTACCACATGACACTTGGATAAAAATATTACGGATATTAAATACAAAATATTATATATTTTGTTTTAAGAGAAACCATCATAGGGTGTGTCGCCTTTGCTGTGGAGGACTCGGCCCAGCACACCCTAGAGGTGTGCGATAGATGGGCCGCACAGCGTCAAGATCTCGTGGCTGTGCTTGGAGGGGACCTTTCGCTCTCGAGTGTGGTGCGCTACATGCTCGAGAGTGATGAGGCCTGGCAGGCGGCGGTCACCTTCTGCGAAAGCGTTATTTCGCAGAAGGAGGCCGCGGAGCGGGACAGAGAGGATGACGCCACGTCCGTCCCGCTCCGTCGACGTAGGACAGGAGTGCGGAGGAGGCGCTACGCGCACCTCCTGCCTCTTGCCTAACGGGACTCGGGGTAAGGTTGGGTACCTGCCCCGGAGAAAAGTTCCGGCGTCGGCGGGGGTGCTCCAGGTTGTCGGAGCTCCCCCATACTAGGAAGAAGACCGGTTAGCCCTTTTGAGGGAACCGGCCGGTCGCGGGGTGTGTTCTGTGTTAGAAAGATCCGGGACACTCCCCTTCAAGCGGCTGAAGGCAACTCGCAATGGTTTTAGTGCGGTATACCGGCGCTGGGGGGGGGGAGCGCCGGGAGTCCCACATATCCCCGGGGACGCCCCATCCCCGGGTGAATGCGCAAAGCATTTCCACTGCGTCAAAAAAAAAAAAAAAAAGGGTGTGTCGCCTTTGTGTCTGTTTTTGAAGTTATGATTTCTTTGGCCGCGTTGAACACTTTTTGGTAGGAAAAAATTTAAATAGGTCGCGTCAGCGACATGCTATAACAATGTAAAAATTTTAACCGACTTAAAAAAATATGAGATTATTAATTCGTCTATATTATTATATGTTTTTATACCTACTTGTGACACGATTACGCCGCCGATTGTGCATTGACATCGATGATTCGTTTTTTGTTTGACAGCTGGTGTTTACAACTTAGTCCCGTATTAATTTGATCAGATAAATTTAATCCGAACCGCCATTTTTGAGTTATTCCCAATAATGATTATTTGGTTGTTTTAGTTTACCTAGATGATGGGCTCATTTTATTAATTGTCGATGTAAAATGTACAAAATATAACTGTATACTAGGGTACAACAATATCCATTCTAATTTGGTGATGTTCTGATTAAGATCTTTGGTGATATACTAGCGTAATTCTTTAGTAAATAGCAGCAAATCCGCCGTGATTGTTTTCTATTAGTTACAATATGTTTAATACGTATTGCTTACACAATTCCAAATTAGGCAAACTGACAGTTCTTATTTCGTCTCATTAAAATAGCGCTGTCTGATATGAGCAACGCGTTTAGCAGTTCTACCTATGGTAGAAATCAACTTAATGGTTTACCACATCGTTGTATTGTTACTTTTGGAATGGGTGTCAGTTAAGGTAAGTAGATAGGTATGGGACAAGGGGCAAAGATCGGAACCTCACCCCGTTGCATTATCCCAATGTTGGGAGGGGTTGATCTGTGTGCGAGACCCCTCTGTGGAGGTGGCATCCTTTGTAGGACTAAGTAGCCGTCGAGATGCCCTGTTATTCAACAGATCCAGGGCACCTCACCAAAGGTGGCATTGGTGGCACTCGCCGGCTTTTAGTGGGTAGAGCAGCGTCCACCACAGATAGAAGTTTACACTTCTATCCGTAGTCCTTATGATTGCCAATTATGGAAGTAATCAACGTCGCCAATGAACAAGGGCCAATATTATATTCCATATAAAATTAATAATAAAAATATCATTTTGAGATAAAGACGTTAGATGTCAGTGTGATTTTACTCGTAATTAGATATAATAAGGCCAGTATCTCAACGGCAGTAATTAAAATTAGAATAGCCAGTACTATCAACAATACACAGCTGTAAGCTGAAATATAAAAGCACCCAGCAGACGGCACAAAGTGAGTACCACCTGTGATTTCCTTTCCTCTGTCTACGACAGTCATTTCTATCTAGTGTCATCTCTGTTCACCGAACACACTGTCTTTTGTTCGTTATGTACTTTTGAAATTTAATTTCCTTAGTTTAATATAAAAAATAAACATAAAAAGTGCATTCCGTGTAATAATTATACGGAGGAATCTGAAATATCGCTGTTGCTATTAACTTTTTGCAGGCGTCTTGTATAAATATTTTTGTGTGATATAAAAACTGGGACAAAGATCCTGGACTTGATTTATGAATCATAATAAAATGCTTTTAAACAGTACGTCTGTTTAATTACTAAGCTTATTAACGGTTCTCGCTCCGGAGGCTTGTCTAGTGTATGATATTGTGAAGAGCGGGTAAATACATGTCTGAACGTGTAGAGTATTAGTTTTTTGGTGTATTTACTGTATACATGTTTAATGCATAGCCCCAATATAAATTAAATTCAGCACCTGGCTATTACAAGATCACATTAGCTTAGTATCTCGCTTATTACTTACCACCACGTTAAACGACTGTTCGACACGTTGACCCCTAAGGAAAGTAAGCAAATAAAATTAACACAGTTTAATTATTTTTCTCAGTTTTTCTTTGTTTAGAAGCTATATAAAATTTTATATTCATCATTATTAATCTTTATCCATCCATTGCTGAACATAGGCCTCCCTCAATGAACGCCAAGACGACCGATCCCTCGCCACTCGCATCCAACACGGACCGGCCACTGCGCGGAGATCGACTCATCTACATATTATTATGTAGTTGGGACTTGACCGAACCTATATAGATTTTTATTGTTAAAAGAAGATATATTTTTCCACCTTTGACATAATATTGTATTTCCACAGAAGCATTTTTTGAAAGATAAAAATGATTGTTTTTCAGAAGATAACAAATTTTCTAACCTTAAAATGGCGATTGTTATTTGTTCAAACAAATTGGCATACTTCCTTGGCTTATTCTTGAATACCCTTATTGTTATTTCGCAGAACCTTAATCAAGTACATATATATTATTAGATATCTACAGAAGCACGGAACTAACGATGTCATTCGGAAAGGGATAGGCCTTTCGATTGTGCTCCAAGAATTCGATCCCAGCGCTATCATATGACTCGCACTTAAGATATTTATACCTTATTAGTGTGATAGTTTGGTTGTTTGTTCGTAAATCAAACAAGGAGTAAAAACAAAACGTCTTTACGCACGAAGAAAGTCGGTTTATAGAGTAATACGCAATTGTGATACTTTTTTGTTTGGTAGATTTTTTTTCTATCAAACACAATGACTGGTGGACAGAGCAATAACATATTTTTATATATAAAAATAACATATTTTATATATCTTTATATATATTTCTTGTGTGCGTGTGTCTGTCACTGAACTCCTCCTAGACGGCTCGACCGATTTTGATGAAATTTTTTATGTGAGTTCAAGGGGATTCCAGGATGGTTTAGATTCACAAAAAAAATATTTTGTACAGGACAACGTCTGTCGGTGCCACTAGTAAATATATATTTTTTTGGGTATAAAAAGTATGTTATTGTTCTTTTCTATAATATATAAATAGTAAGTTTCCAACTGAGTATTTGTGAATACTGTCAGCTAATGGTGTAAGAGGTGACTGTGGATATCGCTTTTCACGTACGTACGGTGAACCGACTGACTTTTGCCCCATCTTCAAAAAAAAAAAAAAAACTATTAGGTACATTTTTACCCGACTTTTTTACCGACCGACAACCTACCCGATATTTTTTTATGTCAGGTACTTAGATAGGCAAACATTTAACGAGCCAGTTAATGGTAGGTACATAAATAGATAGATACAGGTGAAGCTTTTAAAAGCGTATTAAAATAAAGAGTTTTTTTACTATACATAGTACCACGTACCAGCTAAATGGTTGCTTATTAAAAAAGTTCATAACAAGAATACAAGTAAAATAAACATTTATAGTTTGGTGCTATTACCACGACGGTGGACCAAATAAAAGTTTTAGAATCTCAGTTTGGTTCATTTTTCAGCAAAAGAGAAAAAGTTGGATTAAAGAAATTTATCTTGTTATGAATGGCTTAATTAAATTAAGTTTTTTGACTTTAAAATAAGTATTTTATAAAAATCGACCGTACTTTTTTGAAGTATATATTTATTGTTATTAACGTTTTATGGTTCAAGTGTTGAGGTTGCGTTTAGGTAGACGAATTACTTACTACGTGGGAAGACGATTCCCACGATGGTTCAAGTCATGTCATGACGCTTGGGCTCAGTAACCTTAGTTTAACCCAGCACGAGCTCGAGCGGTTTGTGAGTTTCCGGTGGCCCATTGGGGGGGATAGGGAAGAAGACATACCTAATCTATCAACGTATGTTTATTTTTTATTAAAAATAACCAAGGTAGCGTGATTGGCTAGTCGTGACACGGTCTACTGATAGCATCTTTTATCAGGATGTTAATGGAAATACATACCGTTGATCTAAAGCATGAGTTATACATATTTTTAAATTTGAAATTTTAAAGTGCAATTTTGCTCGTATATTATTTTCTATATTTCTCTCAAAGGGACAATAACATATTAATGTTCAAAAATGTTTTACAATAGATAAAGTGGCGTACATATTCGTTTCTAAAATGGTTATTTAGGGGTGTGTAATTGTGTATCATGTATATATACAATAATATTATGTACAATAATTGGAACTTAAAGGACATTGTCAAATTTGAAATTCGAAATCTTCGTAGTTCGTTATGAATTTGTTTATATATAATATTATGTATGGATCTAAAAAATAACCTGATCTGATCAACAAATCTTTTATTTTTGTACATACATTTCCAAAATAGACATATAGGTATAAAAAGCTTAAAGCTTTGAGAACAGCTCCTGGTAGATTTTTAATAAATTTTCATAATAAACTATGAACAAATAGGCAGGAAGTAGGCCTTTATTATTTATAAAGACTTGCGGTTCTATTAATTATTTTTTTACTCAAGATCACATTCGGCTTTAATTTAATATATATTATTTTTATTTAGAATAGAATAGAACAGAACAGAACAGAACCGAACAGAAAAGAACAGGACAAAACAGGACAAAACAGAACAAAACAGAACAGAACAGAACAAAACAGAACAGAACAGAACAGAACAGAACAGAACAGAACAGATCAGAACAGAACAGAATAGAATATAATATAATAGAATTTATTTAGGTAGATTATTACACTATACATACTATATAAAAATGATTATCTGAGTATACTTAAGTTTAGGTACTAAGAGAGAAAAACAAAAACCTTTAATTATTCTAAGGTACATATTATCTATCATATTTTGAATTTTACTTGTCCTTTGGTTTGTCAGTCCTTGGAATTGCAAATAAAGTACCTATCTAAAATACACACATACAAACTGTCGCAAAACATAACCCTCCTTCTGATGCCGGTAATAAAGTATCTGTAACGGTTTTCAATACCTTTTAGTAATAATAATGTGTCCCAAAATTATCTGCTCTTGCGAATGTGTACCAATTACAACTCTATTTACTCACAAGTTGACAGATTTACGCCTTTCAGAAATGTTCTAGCCCAGATGATCATTATAAATGAATATTTTGATGAATAAACACAACATATTGTATTGTAAATAACCGTATATATAATATCTAGGCTGTATTTTTGCTGTTTTATTTGTATTTTTGTTACTCGCACTCAATGAAGCCTTATAATTTATATATGTTGTGTAAAGATGTAATTGGATTTAAAATTTGTTACTGTATTTTTATATTGTTTAATATTCTATTGTGTTGTCTTGATCTATTGTCTGTTTCTGTACCTTTTAAATAAAATAAAAAGAAATCCTTTCTTTTTACACGCTTTATATTATATAATAATAATAACTAGCTTCATCTGTATGTTTGTTTGCAACCGACTCCTTTGGATTTGATTTTGTCCCACTTCAAACGGTCGAATTTCATTTAAACTTAGTAGACTTGTCGATGACCGATGATATCTATATATTTACATACAATAATTTTATATCCTGATCAGGATAATCAAGATAGCACATGCAAAGAAGGCTAGGAAGGTAGGTAAGGTAAATTAATAAAAAAGACACTAAAATGTAAAAAAAGAATATTATAGCTACAAAAAAACTAAAAGTACACTTGAATATCAAACCGAACTAAAATTTTGAAAATAATTTTTAATAGAAGAATTTTTATACTAACTTCACTTTTAGAAATAAATACCTACTGCTGAAATATTTTTAACAATGAATATCGAGCTCCGCACGCTTTTTTACAATAAGTTTTTTTTGTTAATCCATTTAACTCTTGTATTAAAAATATTTACAAATTTTTAGTTTGGTTAGTTATTAATTATTGGTTATATTTATTATATTTGGTTAGTTATTACGTGTTTTTAGTTTTTTTAACTATAATTTATCTCTTCCTGTGTTCAGTCTCATTCATTCTTTTCTTTTGTTTTTTTTTATTAATCAACTGCCAAATATTATCTACCTTCTATATAGGCGCATTAAAATACCAATTTGAGCCGGAGGAAGCCAACCAGCCGTGGATATTTCCAAACGCGACCTCCATTCCAATACCTAAAGACCAATTCATCTTTGCGACGTGACCATGTTATGTCAGCAACATTAGCTTTTTTGGTTATTTGTTTTTAAATATGTTTTCTTATTATTTTATACTTTATTTAAAGCAGATCGTCTTGCATACTTTTAATATGAAACATTCATTGGCGCGTCTTAGCAGTAATATTTACGCGAATGCCGAGATGCCAGACGGGATGAGGGTGTCATGTACGCTTATATTTTTTATACTAGCAGTTGCCCGCAGCTTCGTCCGCGTTAACTTATATTAACGAACGATGATCATTTTTCAACTTTTTTTGTTATTGTTCTAAAGGAAATATGGTCAATGTAAGCTCTCAAAGGGCTTACATTTTTCCAACTTTTACAATAATTCTCCAACTGTAAATTATACAATAATATTATATAAACTGTCTCAGGAATTACTTTATCTCATGTTTAAAGCAACATGAAACTCCATCTAGTAGTTTTTTGTATTAAAGAATTGATTTTGATTTTCTAATGTTCACGTACGCGAATTTCACTCATTATATTGAAACAACCTTTAGTCGCAGCGAAGGACTTCATAATATTCGACCCTTTTCTAGGCATTGTGTAGAAATAAGTCGTCAACCAACACTTGACCAATATTAGAATTTTAAACTACATCTCTAATTCTCTAAGCAACAATAAAGGCAAGCTTTTGAAGCTTGTAGGCGGCAGCCGCTGCCCTGGCCGGTGACCCCCCGTGGGAACTCGTGGCTGAGGTTCTTGACGAGACACACTCCTATGTCTCTGATAGGAGGTCTCTTGGTGAGAGCCTTACGCTAGACGGGATCTTTCGTGTTTGCCGACTAGGGCAAGAGGCGTTAATGCGAAGGTGGGGGGGAGGACCTGGCGCAACAGCCGTACGGCAAAAGCCTAATGGTTGCTCTGCGTTCGGTTCTTGAGCGGTGGATGTGCCGTAAGCGCAAACCCCTCACCTTTCGTCTGACACAGGTGCTCACCGGGCATGGTTGCTTTGGTGAGTACCTGTGCCGGACGACCCGCAGGGAGCCGTTGACAGTGTGTCACGATTGTGGCGCGGCGGTGGACTCGGCCTAGCACACACTCGAGGTGTGCCCGAGATGGGCGGCGCTGTGTCATGATCTGACATCGGTCATCGGAGGGGACTTGTCTCTGCCGAGTGTCATCCCCGCGATGCTCGGTGACGACGAGTCCTGGACGGCGATGGTTTCCTTCTGCGAGGCACTAATGTCCCAGAAGGAGGCCGAAGAGCGGGTGAGAGAGGAGGCCGCCGACGAGGCCTCCCCCCCGTGGGCGACGAACGGGGGTGCGCAGGAGGCGCTACTTAATGCGCCTCCTGTGCTCGTGTCGGGTTCAGGATGGGAACCTGGGCCCAGTATGACATGACGTCATGGGGACTGCCCAAGTAGCCGGGCAGCCCCCTTAAGAGACCTTCGCCAGGGCCAGCCTGTCGCTGAGGTGATCCCGTTGATCGCCTATCCGGGGCCCTCAAATTAAAGCGGCTGAAGGCGCTCGCAGTGGTTTTAGTTTACGGGTAGAGCACTCCCAGGTGCGAGTCCCAAATAGGGTCGGGATCTACCCGAGATCCTGGCTACATGCGTAAAAAGCATTTCCCTGCGACAACAAGAAAAAAAAGAAAGCTTTTTAAGCTTTCTTTCCAAGATGCACAAAATAAATTGTACTTTGGAATGGGACTCTCTGCGCCCGAGAAGATGGTAAGGTGGACGCAGACTCTACCCACTAAACCCCAGCGGTGTTCTCCTCGTCGTATGGGCGAACCGGCGCGATAGCACTGGGCCACAACGGTGTGCCATACGGCACTCTTCTCTGGAGATGGCGTCCCCTCCTCCTTCTCCGTTTATGGTACACTGAACACATAAGGGTGCCTTATAGCTCGGACGTTACGCGCGCGCAGCGGATCCCCCGATCGTCCGTGCACAGGTCCCTCATGGCGGTGCGACCGCCTGTCGCCGTCTAGCTCTCCCACTGGAAGAGGCGCCAGTGCGCTGCCCCTCTTATTCCGCCTTCTCCTTCTGCAACATCACGTCCTCACAGAAGGACTACCTGCCATGCGGCGACTGCTCAATTACGGTCATCGCTCGGATTTTCACCACCTAGTTTATTTAATACGATTTAGATTCGATATTTTTTTTTAATTATTTTGAAGCGTTGGTTATTGCAGTGAATTGTAATTTGTAACATTTCACCGCGATATAGATTACTATTAGCGACATTGAGTTAAAATAAAATAAGCTAGACACTGTTTTACTTTTTCGCGAAATCTTGTATAGGTACCTATTAAATAGTTTTTTAATGTGTTAATTGTTTTATTGTATGATGATACCGGCAATATCAATACTTAATTAGGTACATAAGTTGTAAAATAAGCTGTTTTAGTAATTAAAGGTTTTTTAACAATTCTACGGGAACTCTTTAATTTTAGGGATCAAGAATATCTTAAATGTTGGCTGGGCATATAAAGTACGACCATAAAATTTCATATAAATCCGTTGAAAGACGACTGCTGGACACTGTTTTTGTAATGTTTTACTATCCCGCGGGAACTCACATTTATGGGATTATTAAATGTTAATCATAATATACATTGTTTAAGCGACAGCTTAGGTATCAGCATACCAAATGTTACTAAATTATATTTATAAGTTTTTGTATACCAAGCTGTTTAATTAATTACAGTTTTTTAATTATCCCACGGGAACTCTTTAATACATCGGGATCAAAAGTATCCTAGATGTTGACCAGGGGTATAAACTACCACTATACAATATTTCATTTAAATCGGTCCAGCCGCTTCGTAGATTAGCCACTACAAACAGAGAAACAATAAATTTGAAAAAAATCTAAATTAGTTCTATTTCATTTCTTACATCCCCCTGACTCGGTTTTTAGCATTTTTTTTCATTGTACAGGAATTCGACCTCTACAGTTTTATTATATGTATAGATAGATATTATAGATTTGTATTATTTATAAATTTTATTTTTAACATAGATGTATTTCTGTTGGGAATTCGGTGTCCCGGGACGACCGATTTTCTCTCATAAAACAATAAATGTTGAATTATGATCAATTTCAAAAAATAACTTAGTCTTATCCTCGAGTAAAAATAAGAAGTAATTGATACATTTCAAAAAAAAAAAAACGTTCCAATGTCATCGTATGGACTTTTTGCTAACAAAGTAACATGTTTTTTTTTAATGCTTGATGAAAAATGATTTTCAGGTTCTCATAATTTTGGGACGTCAACTCTTGATAACAAATCACTCGTATGAGAGCAAATTTTATATTCCATTTATCGATAGCTTGCCATTTGCAACATGAATAACGGCATCAAAGCTTTTCAGTTTTATTAGGTAATCATTAAAATTGGGAATTCCATTTGAATGAATATTTTTGTATTTCTGAAAATTCGAAAAATTTATAACTTATACTTAACTTATAATGGCAAATACTCAAACGAATCTCAAATTTAGGACGTACTTAAACTCGTGTTGTCCCTCTTTTTTTCTTTGAATCTTACACGTCGTAGCATGAGATACAGATACACTTTTAAACACAGACCCAAAAAAGCCCAAAATATCTAAAACTACCCTTGGAGAAATTGTTCCACTCACAGATATAGTAATCTTAACACAAGTGTTCTGTGGTGCTATTATTCCACCTTGCTGTAAGTCGAAGTCGAACGTAAATAAAGTGTTTTTAAGATTTAAAACTGCGTCATGACATCAGCACTGAAAGATCTTACTAATACTTTTTTTTTTCGGTTACGCTGGGTAATGCGTTAAGGCATACCACCGGGTCCGGGGGGGGTATGTGGGACTCCCTGCGCCCGAGAAGATGGTAAGGTAGACGCAGACCCACTTAACCCCAGCGGTGTTCTTCTCGTCGTCTGGGTGACCCGACACGAGAGCGGTGGACATCCGCACCGGGTCACAAAGGTGTGCCATCCGGCACTCTTCTCTGTATGCGGGGGGTGGCGTCCCCTCTTCCTTCTCCACTTAAGGCACGCTGAACACATAAGGGTGCCTTATAGCTCGGACCTTACGCGCACGCGGCGGATCCCCTGATCGGCCGCGCACAGGTCCCTCACGGCGGTGCGACCACCTGTCACCGCCGTGCTCTCCTGCGGGAAGAGGCTCCAGTGCGCTCCCTCTCCCGCTCCGCCTGCTCCTACTGCGACATCACGTCCTCGCAGAAGGAGAGGACCACCTGCCATGTGCTCTCACTGACGGTCATCGCTCGGATGACTGCAGGGAGCGACAGGTCCGCGCCGATCTCAGCAATAAAGGGCGCCCTGGCCTCTGCCCAAGCTGGGCACTCCGCCAGGGTGTGGTCAGCGGTTTCCTCACTGCTGTCACAGTGATGACACCCTGGCGAGTCCTCCGCCCCTGCCACCTTCCACAGATACCTTCCGAAACAACCGTGCCCCGTCAGGATCTGCGCAAGATGGAAGGATATTGCGCCGTGTCGCCGGTGAACCCACTGCTCCAGGATTGGACCGACGGCCAACACCGTGCGGTATCTTACTAATACTAAAACACCTGACTAGACAACCTACAGATTGCACAAAATAAAATAATAAAAAAATATTTTCTGTTATCCTTTTCGAACATCTACTACTTGACACATTTACTCAGAAACCAAAATAGTGAATATTCGTCAACTTTATATGTATGCATCTTAATCGTCATCACACTACTTTAAGTTTTTCTAAAATAAAAAATAAACATTGTCAACGTAGCACCCGACGAGTTAGCTTTGTTGTTTTGCCACGTATTGATTTGTACGTGTTGATTTGTACGTACCCGTACAGTCTTGCTTGTTAGAAAGTATACAAATTATAAAATGATAGATAAGTAAGGAGTATATTTTGATATATTTATACTGATAGTTATAAATAGATGATAAAATGATAGGACCGCGGACTATAGTTGCCAGTGCACAATATCATAAATGATAGAGTGATAAAACCGCGGATTTTATTGGTCACTGCACAACCGTTATATTGCTAATGAATAATGATTATTGTGGCGTAAACTGCTTACGCCGCGAAATGTACGTGCTGGCCCGTACAAACCAGTCACAGGGAATACCGATAGAAGTGAAAATAAAACAATTAAATTCAAATACCTATAATACAGGCTGTAAGAGATTATGACAACCTATACAATTTAAACGGCACACAAAACGGCCGCATGACATTGACATTTCAGTGTGTTTGACGATTGTTTATGTATTACTAAACTTAGCCGGTTAATACTAAGCTTTAGATGGCGTTATTATATAAGGGTGTAAATATAAATTACAATCTTTGCGCTTACCATGTTGTTAATTTTGGAGTCGGTGTCAGCTAAGTTTAATAGGTACAGCACCAAAACCGTCGTCAGTCACCGGTGTCGTATTTGTTGCTACCTTTGTATATTTGTTGGTACCTACCTGTCCAATAGTAACAACAATGACATGGTAAACGAAAGGATTGTAATTAGTAAAATAACAAGTTGATTATAAGTTCTAGGCACAAAGATTAAGGAAACGCGTTTATTTTATTACTTTTTAGTTTATTTTTCGAAGTCGAAAAATAAACTAAAAAGTCAGAATTGATCCACCCATGGCTGGTGATAGGCCTCCCTCACTGAACACCAAGACGGCCGATCTCATGCCGCTACATTACATGATAATGATGATATTATATATATCAGTAGCAGAATTGATCCACCCATGGCTGGTGATAGGCTTCCCTCACTGAACACCAAGACGGCCGATCTCATGCCATTACATTACATGATAATGATGATATTATATATATATCAGTAGCAGAATTGATCAACCCATGGCTGAAGATAGTTCTCCCTTAATGAACGCCAAGACGGCCGATCCCATGCCACTACATTACATGATAATTATGATGATATTTCATCACTAGCCTCTATCTGTCCATGGCTGAACATAGGCCTCCCTCACTGAACGCAAGGACGGGCTAATCTTTGCCACGATATAGATGGCGATATATTCTTGATGATGATAATAATAATAATATAGGTAATTATAATAATTTATAATATGACTTAAATAACCTGGCACTATACTATGTTAAAAACCGCATTGGCATCAACACTAACAAATGTCTAAAAATTACCTTTACTAGGAAGTCAAAACCAATAAAGTTTATGTACAAAATAAATGATGTATTACTTAAGGAAGTAGAGACGGTCAGGGAACTGGGTATTATATTAGATTCCAAGTTGTTAATGTCTGAGCATATAGAAACTATTATGAACAGGGCTTATAAGCAGCTCGGATTTCTCATGCGTACGTGTAGACCTTTTAATAATATAAGTTGCATTAAAACTCTTTACTCAGCATAATATGTCAGGAGCATTCTCGATTACGGCTCTAATGTATGGACGCCTTCCTACAAAGTGCATATAAACAGAATTGAGTCCATTCAGAGAAGGTTTCTTAAGTTCTTATGTTTTAATTTTGTAATTTTGAATATGATGCATATAATAATGTTTGTATGCACTTTAGATTGAAACCTCTATTCGTCAGGCGAAAAAGAAGCGATTTAATGTTACTCTACGGATTGTTTAACTATGACATTGACTGTTCGGAATTTCTTGAATCAATATACTTAAGTGTACCGGGATATTATTTTACATCCCCAAGGTTAACACAAATTACGCCCAAAATAATATAATTAACCGCATTACAAAATTGAGTTGAATTGCATTTTGAAACAGAATTGTATTCTTTAAGAATATCTCAAAAATAAATGGCTTTATAAAATAATTTAAACAATAAAAACAAACACTTACACACACACACACACACACCCACACACACACACACACACACACACACACACACAAACACACACAGGCAAACACACGCATTCATGCTCACCCAATAACACACAACGCACTGACAACTTACTTGATAACACTCAGCATGACGTCATACCTAATGTAATTTTTTTAAAGACTTGTTTTTAAGTAAGTTGTAATCCTATATTGCCTCATTATACCTATAAAAGATGTTAACTAGAATAAGATCAATTGTAAAGCTGTTGGATTACCAATAAAGAGATAAATAAAATAAATATAAGTTTAAAACTGATACGTTCCAATCCGATCCAGTGGAGCGAAAATGTGAAAGGTATGAAAGTCACGATTAAAAGCAACATCATTTAAAAGATGATATAATTTAAACAAATATAAATGAACTGTTGGTCGACCACTAACCAGGTGGGAAGACGATCTCCATGCAGTAACCGGTCCATGTTGGATGCTAGTGGTAAGGGATCGGTCGTATTAGCGTTCATTCAAAAAGGTAGATTCATTAGTGGACGGATAAAGGATGATGAAATTTTACGTGACAACTACTAGAAGAATTGTGCAAATTCTGCCTCAATTACCTCACACCTGCTACGGAGGCAAACGAGCTCGTTGCAGCGACCTCTTTTGACTATTTTACGTTGAAATTAAAGATATAACAAAAATAAGACATAGGTCACTTACGTGAGACTACCTATTTGCAGTAACATAATAACAGTCATGTTGATCTTAAACTATGTAATCATTTAACGCATTGGACGTTTTTCCACTTACCGGCGACGGCACGGCGACGGCAGCGGCACGGCGTTGCCTCCCAACGGTACCGTGCCGTCGCCGGTGAATGGAAAAACGAGCCATAATATGTGTTCATACATTTTTGCTACTACGGCAACGGCACGGTGCCGTCGCCGTCGCCGTTACCGTGGCCGTGCCGGTAAGTGGAAAAACGCCCACACGGTGCCGTACCGGTAAAACTGCATGTGTATTGTATATGAATTGTAGCCGTGTGCGTGTGTGAGTGCGCGGGGCGTGTAGAAGGACGCGGAGCGGTCAGCTGAGAGACCGTAGTTAATATTATCATCTATATATTATGATATTATGAGATATTATTATGAGGATAATATATATCATCATCATCATCACTGACTGGAATGTTGGTCTAGTGGTTAGTGACCCTGGCTGCTAATCCAGAAGGTCGTTGGTTTGATTCCCACTCAGGACAAATGTTTGTGTGATGAGCATGATCATTTGTTCTGTGTCCGGACACAGTGTAATTTATCAATAATATGTATGTATTTAGAAATATATAAACTATATGTATCAGATAACCGTATGTGAACTCACATTCCCAACATATTATAAATTATTATAATTACCTATATTATTATTATTATCATCATCAAGAATATATCGCCATCTATATCGTGGCAAAGATTAGCCCGTCCTTGCGTTCAGTGAGGGAGGCCTATGTTCAGCCATGGACAGATAGAGGCTAGTGATGAAATATCATCATAATTATCATGTAATGTAGTGGCATGGGATCGGCCGTCTTGGCGTTCATTAAGGGAGAACTATCTTCAGCCATGGGTTGATCAATTCTGCTACTGATATATATATAATATCATCATTATCATGTAATGTAATGGCATGAGATCGGCCGTCTTGGTGTTCAGTGAGGGAAGCCTATCACCAGCCATGGGTGGATCAATTCTGCTACTGATATATATAATATCATCATTATCATGTAATGTAGCGGCATGAGATCGGCCGTCTTGGTGTTCAGTGAGGGAGGCCTATCACCAGCCATGGGTGGATCAATTCTGACTTTTTAGTTTATTTTTCGAAGTCGAAAAATAAACTAAAAAATCAATTCTGACTTTTTAGTTTATTTTTCGAAGTCGAAAAATAAACTAAAAAGTCAGAATTGATCCACCCATGGCTGGTGATAGGCCTCCCTCACTGAACACCAAGACGGCCGATCTCATGCCGCTACATTACATGATAATGATGATATTATATATATCAGTAGCAGAATTGATCCACCCATGGCTGGTGATAGGCTTCCCTCACTGAACACCAAGACGGCCGATCTCATGCCATTACATTACATGATAATGATGATATTATATATATATCAGTAGCAGAATTGATCAACCCATGGCTGAAGATAGTTCTCCCTTAATGAACGCCAAGACGGCCGATCCCATGCCACTACATTACATGATAATTATGATGATATTTCATCACTAGCCTCTATCTGTCCATGGCTGAACATAGGCCTCCCTCACTGAACGCAAGGACGGGCTAATCTTTGCCACGATATAGATGGCGATATATTCTTGATGATGATAATAATAATAATATAGGTAATTATAATAATTTATAATATGTTGGGAATGTGAGTTCACATACGGTTATCTGATACATATAGTTTATATATTTCTAAATACATACATATTATTGATAAATTACACTGTGTCCGGACACAGAACAAATGATCATGCTCATCACACAAACATTTGTCCTGAGTGGGAATCAAACCAACGACCTTCTGGATTAGCAGCCAGGGTCACTAACCACTAGACCAACATTCCAGTCAGTGATGATGATGATGATATATATTATCCTCATAATAATATCTCATAATATCATAATATATAGATGATAATATTAACTACGGTCTCTCAGCTGACCGCTCCGCGTCCTTCTACACGCCCCGCGCACTCACACACGCACACGGCTACAATTCATATACAATACACATGCAGTTTTACCGGTACGGCACCGTGTGGGCGTTTTTCCACTTACCGGCACGGCCACGGTAACGGCGACGGCGACGGCACCGTGCCGTTGCCGTAGTAGCAAAAATGTATGAACACATATTATGGCTCGTTTTTCCATTCACCGGCGACGGCACGGTACCGTTGGGAGGCAACGCCGTGCCGCTGCCGTCGCCGTGCCGTCGCCGGTAAGTGGAAAAACGTCCAATGCGTTAAATGATTACATAGTTTAAGATCAACATGACTGTTATTATGTTACTGCAAATAGGTAGTCTCACGTAAGTGACCTATGTCTTATTTTTGTTATATCTTTAATTTCAACGTAAAATAGTCAAAAGAGGTCGCTGCAACGAGCTCGTTTGCCTCCGTAGCAGGTGTGAGGTAATTGAGGCAGAATTTGCACAATTCTTCTAGTAGTTGTCACGTAAAATTTCATCATCCTTTATCCGTCCACTAATGAATCTACCTTTTAGAATGAACGCTAATACGACCGATCCCTTACCACTAGCATCCAACATGGACCGGTTACTGCATGGAGATCGTCTTCCCACCTGGTTAGTGGTCGACCAACAGTTCATTTATATTTGTTTAAATTATATCATCTTTTAAATGATGTTGCTTTTAATCGTGACTTTCATACCTTTCACATTTTCGCTCCACTGGATCGGATTGGAACGTATCAGTTTTAAACTTATATTTATTTTATTTATCTCTTTATTGGTAATCCAACAGCTTTACAATTGATCTTATTCTAGTTAACATCTTTTATAGGTATAATGAGGCAATATAGGATTACAACTTACTTAAAAACAAGTCTTTAAAAAAATTACATTAGGTATGACGTCATGCTGAGTGTTATCAAGTAAGTTGTCAGTGCGTTGTGTGTTATTGGGTGAGCATGAATGCGTGTGTTTGCCTGTGTGTGTTTGTGTGTGTGTGTGTGTGTGTGTGTGTGTGTGTGTGTGTGTGTGTGGGTGTGTGTGTGTGTGTGTGTAAGTGTTTGTTTTTATTGTTTAAATTATTTTATAAAGCCATTTATTTTTGAGATATTCTTAAAGAATACAATTCTGTTTCAAAATGCAATTCAACTCAATTTTGTAATGCGGTTAATTATATTATTTTGGGCGTAATTTGTGTTAACCTTGGGGATGTAAAATAATATCCCGGTACACTTAAGTATATTGATTCAAGAAATTCCGAACAGTCAATGTCATAGTTAAACAATCCGTAGAGTAACATTAAATCGCTTCTTTTTCGCCTGACGAATAGAGGTTTCAATCTAAAGTGCATACAAACATTATTATATGCATCATATTCAAAATTACAAAATTAAAACATAAGAACTTAAGAAACCTTCTCTGAATGGACTCAATTCTGTTTATATGCACTTTGTAGGAAGGCGTCCATACATTAGAGCCGTAATCGAGAATGCTCCTGACATATTATGCTGAGTAAAGAGTTTTAATGCAACTTATATTATTAAAAGGTCTACACGTACGCATGAGAAATCCGAGCTGCTTATAAGCCCTGTTCATAATAGTTTCTATATGCTCAGACATTAACAACTTGGAATCTAATATAATACCCAGTTCCCTGACCGTCTCTACTTCCTTAAGTAATACATCATTTATTTTGTACATAAACTTTATTGGTTTTGACTTCCTAGTAAAGGTAATTTTTAGACATTTGTTAGTGTTGATGCCAATGCGGTTTTTAACATAGTATAGTGCCAGGTTATTTAAGTCACTTTGTATAAATTGACAGTCTGTAATAGATTCAATACTGTAATATTTTTTTTATCATCAGCAAACATCAGGTAACGTGTGTGCTTAAAACAATCTGATATATCATAAAGGTATGCAATATAAAACAATGGACCCAATATTGAGCCTTGCGGAACTCCAGATATAGTATTTATATAATCGCTTTTAGCACCACCTATAATCACTGCCTGTTTCCTGTTATTTATGTAAGAACAAATCCATCTGTATAGGTCACCTCTTATACCAAGTGCGTGTAACTTTTTTTGCAGTATGATGTGATCTACACGGTCAAAGGCTTTTTCAAAGTCCGTGTAGATCCCATCTACCTGCCTACCTTTACTCATTTCATTTATCCTATAATTGATAAATACTGATAAGTTTGTAGTAGTAGAGCGTTTTTTTATAAAACCGTGTTGTTTTGGTGGGATGAATTTATAAATAACCGGTGTAATGCGTCTGTGTATTATTTTCTCAAATATTTTACCCATAGAATTAAGGATAGATATTGGCCTATAATTTAGGCCAATATCTAGGATATTGTTTTATTAAGGTGCTGGTAGAATATATCCACTATATCGTTTATGCTATTTCCGGTTAAAACCTCATCCAATCGATTTTTGCTAAACAGTCATTTATTTCAGGAAAATTAGATTTGTAAAAATTGTAACGACTTTTAGAGGTTGTTTTTAGAAGTTTAATATTTAGTTCCGTTGTGGTAATTTCAAGGGATGGATGATAAACGTCTTCTGGAACAAGAGAATGTGGAGATCTAAAAACTTTAGCTAGGAAATTGTAAAAAGCTAAATCTAGAGTATTATTTGCTTGATTTTTCGAAAAATTGTACTGTGCGAGACCCGATCGATTACACAAATCCAGAAAATCAGTAGTAGCTGCTTGTAGATCTAGCGGCCCCTTTTATAATTGTTTGACCCCATGTTGTAACCATTTTATGTGAGGCAAGTTAAAGTCTCCTAGAAGTATAAAGTAATCATTTTGATTATTTACTAAGAAGTTTGAGAGTGACGAAGTGAATGCTGTAATGTTTGAAGCTTGGCTTTTGTCAGGAGGTATGTAGACCACACCAACATGTAAACTGCGTTGATTTCGAGGTCTTAAAAAATCTGTTGGTAAAGTGATTCATAGAGATTCAATACCACTACAGGTCCACTCTGTTTTTTCTTGAGCGAGAAAATCTTTTTTACAACAAATCATAACACCACCACCGGTTTTCTTAGCGGATGATTTTAAGTCACGGTCACACCTAAAAACATCATAGCGGTTATCGCATAATTCTCCATTGTAAAACCCATCAGTGAGCCATGTCTCTGTCATTACAATGATGTCGTAGTCATAATTCAAGATACTGAGTTTAAGTTCACTTGCTTTTGTACGTAATCCCCGGACGTTCTGGTAGAATATTTTGGGAGCCTTAGTCATTTTTTACCGTTTTGTGTTTTAATGAAATGATGAATATAAACAATTTCGTGTTTAAGTTACGCCAGTATAAAGAACTTAGTTTGTACATGTTTGGATAATACAACGATTTAAGTATGAGTTTAAGTTTAAGTGTGAGTTGTGTATGGTGAGTTATGTAATGTGTAGTTTGTAGGTACAACTTTAAATAAACATCGACTGATACTAAATAGTGTATTAACAATATCAAAACAGATTTTATAGTACGAGAAGTTAGTAAAGGAAATACATGAAACATTCATAATTAACAGTATTGGTATTAGACAATTTTCAACAGATCTTTTTTTGAATTTATTGTGATGACAAGAGATTCCTCGTTTTTCCTTAAAAAAATATGGCAATTCCTCACCCATACAAACTTATAAGATTTAGTATTAGCCAAGCTTTTTGTTTCTTTCAAAAGGGCCTTGTTGTCCGGGGTTATGTGATCAAAAACAGAGATTCTGGTTGACGCACCACCCAGCCCAATATCTTTAGATGTTATACCCTTGTCATTCCGTACACCTGAAATAAGTTTATCCTTAATTGAACGGTCCTTAAGCTTGACAACAAGTGATTTTGGACGATTGGGTACGCTCTTGAAAGGCTGGACTCGATGCGCGAAGTCAATTTCCTCCGTAGACAGCTTTACTCCAGCATGTTTGGCTACTTCTATAATTAGTGCTCTAGGGTTTTCATTCGGAGTTTCAGGTAATCCAACCACCTCAATATTTGTTTGTCGAGCCCATTGTTGCTGTTTGTTGATTGCTGCACGTAGTTCTATTATTTGTTTGTCCCTTTCAGCAAGATCTGCTTCTGCTTAAGATCAACATGCTCGTTTTGAAGAATATTGTGAGACTCCTCTATCAGCTTTATTTGCGATGTTACTGCCCTAGAATGGAGTTTTTGATTTCTGCGATTATTTCCTCTTTAATAATTTTTAATTTGTTATCGAGCAGTTGTTCTATTTGAGGTAATATGTTATCCGGGCTGCAGGTATCTAAGGGGCTTACCGTCTTAGCAACATCAGACTCCTTTGTGTGTGTTCGTAAAGATGATGATGGCTGAGTGTGATATGGGGCAGTTTTCATACAGCGAATCGGTGTGTCACTATTATTTCCCACCTTACGCAGTGTTATCATACAGGTGGGGCATTTCCATTGGTGACGTGAAGAAGCTGAAGTGTCACCGTAATCAACACATTCAGAGTGGTAAAGGAGTGAGCACTTGTTACATTTTATACGTCGCTATGTAACGCTGATATTCCCATTACAAGCTTCGCACTGTATTCCCATATTTAGTTTTAATAGTATAGCAATATGAAACAATGTTTTGTAATTTATAAGAATATTGAGGTGGGAGGGTAATTTTCTAGGTATGGCAATACCGGAAGTATCAATAAGTTCTTCTTCTTCTTCTTCTTCTTCTTTGGCGTTAGCTCCCTTGCGGAATTGCCAGTGTCAGAGTGGATGGTTCAATGTTCGGTGCCTATCTCTTGTTCACTATCAATAAGTTCCAAGTTAACGTCAACTATCAGTTGTCAGCTGTCATCGGTAGTCAGATGTGACTACTGTCAATGGATGAGTATGTTTAAATATTCAATAAATTATTTCTCGCCTACCTTCAGTTTAGTAGATATCGATTGTTATTCAAGTAAAATTTCCCGTTTTTTGAACAATCCACCAATAATATGTTTATATTAATTATGCACTGTGTCCTCCAGTATAAGTTTCAATGATGTACACAACAATCACTTCTAAAACACACTGTAATCTATTTAGTATTTGTAAAAACTTAGCAGCAGATGTAAACCGTGTCGTAGTTTGACAGTTTTTAGTTACTTCTACTATAATATTTATTTATATATCTATTTCCCTCCCTGGTACTTGTGTAACACAAGTGTGATTCTGTGTTAATATTTAATTCATATCTTTTAACGAATGCTTTCGAATTCAAGATAAACGTAAGATACATCTC
Organism: Helleia helle; assembly: GCA_963853865.1. NCBI lineage: Eukaryota > Metazoa > Arthropoda > Insecta > Lepidoptera > Lycaenidae > Helleia > Helleia helle. The sequence goes on from OY971420.1 coordinate 19,744,827, forward strand.
ATAATATATCCTATAGTTATCTTTTTTACTAGAAGACAGGATGACAAAATAACTAAGTTCGTAATAATTTAATATAATATCTATGGACGCTTTCACACCACGGCAATCTCGTCCCGTGGTAAGTTCGCGAAGAACTTGTGTTACGGGTACCAGACAACGGAAATATATTTAATAATTTTATACTATACATATATTTAAGATTTTTATTATATAATACACATATTTAATACACATCAATGAGCCAGGAACACAGAAAATATTTTTGTTCCCTGGCGGGATTCGAAACCGCAACCTCCGGCTTGAGCGCCAACGCGCTTACCACTGAGCCATAGAGGTCGTAATACAATATTTAAATCCACATTTTCTTGGATATTACTATTAAATGACGACGGCTATCATCTCTTCACTTCAACGTACTTGTTATTAAAACGCTAACAGAGGGAATTAAACAAAACAGTATTCGTTTCTGTAAATGTAATAAAAAGTTAAATCTAACAAAATCTTTGAGCTCGAAATTAACGACTCTCATTATAACGATATCGTCCCTAGAACAAATAAAAATTGTTATGTGTTGGGGTCAGCGTACACTGAAGGTTTTTTGATTTCATTAAAAATATTTTTTTTAATACTATTTTACAAAGAAATTGCAACACACTTGCACGCCTTTTATTTGAACGCCAAAATCACCCACCCGTTCCAAGGCGAGCTCACTTAGCAAAACCGGCGAAACGAACTTAGCGGCTATAATTCTAAAATTACAAATATATTATGTACCACCCTATTTCTTCCCGTGGGGGTCGTAAAGGCGACCGGGAGATAAACCTGGCCCAAAACAATCAGGGTCCTGGAGAAGGAAAACTTTACTTGAATCACGGAATGGGGTCTCCGTCAGGCATTCGTGGCATAGCCCTAACATGCGAAAGACTCCTGAATCGTTGAGAGAATTGAGAAGACTCAAGAGCAGAACTGGCTCCGCACGTATTGACTCGTAGTTCCTGTAGACATAGCCAGTGAGATCGAGAGGGTGGCGCAGAGCTTAGGCAACTCTGCGTTTTCCTTAATAGTGTCTTCTAGCGACACAGTGTCTGTCTGTGGATAGGACACTCCACCCACGCCAGCTCTGCTTCGTGGAAAATAGCACGGGTTATTGCTGACAATGTTTAAATTGTCTGCAACAAACAGACTGAGGTCAATGGTTTTTTGGAAAGAAAGTCGAAAATACCAGCTTGACTTACTAGATTAAATCTCATTCAACACAAGCAACAAAGAAAGAAACATTTATGAGTTTGCAGGAGCTAGTACCAGATAGTGTTATCATAGGCAACTTGGTTCACTTACCATTGGCTTTGGCTTTGGCTTGACTTGACTTGGCTCGGCTGCCATCAGACTATTTAATTAACATAATAAAAAGAATTAGGTATAACTATTTTGCATAATAATTTGGCTTGTAGCTATGGTTACCATTTTGTGATGCTCTTTCAAATATGAACCCTTTGAATACGTTACTTAATTTGATGATTGAAATGGTAACTAGGCATCTCTTGTATATATTAAAACACAATTGGACAACAAACACAATTGTAATAAATTGGAATGAAAACACATTAAATCCCTTCTTTATTGCTTTCCTTCTCTCATTTCACATTTTAAATAATGTATAATCACGATATCAAGCGTAGGGAGCCTTATTATTTGAGCTAAATGGAATTTACCAAATGTCAAGTCCGTGACGTAATTCTGTTTTAATTTGGCAATATATAAATTTCCACGGCTTACAGTGTACGCTGCTCTCACCAGATAAACGTTATGTGCGTAATAAATTATTACGTTTTTTAATTCTTATTCTCTGTACAAAAAATAACATTATTTAAGCATAATTTTAAACAAAATAAACGGCGTTAATTATTCCTTTCAATGTAATTAATGGTTTCAAATTGAAAAATAACTGAGGGTCGAATCGGTTAAGAAGGTTTTGTATACTGAGCCCTATGGTTCTTATGCTATGTATACAACAGGTTGGCTGTATTTCGGAAAGAGGTAAGCAGTGTAATTATCGTGTGTGTAAAGCAGCATCTTGACTTACTTCGGGATAGGCAATCCGTTGTAGCTTGGGCAAGTTTAAGGTAAACTCGTTTATGTCAATGTGTGACGTTGAACGGTTCCTCATCATCATCATCATGATGACGAAGCGACCACTTACCGCCAAATAATGTCGGTCAGTTAGCCGATACAACAAACATAATACGAAATGAATTTATTTACAGAACAATAGCGCGTCAGTTCCAAGGATTATATTATGACAGAAAGGAAGGGAATCTTTTGAGATTTTAGCCAAACTAGAAGCTATACAATATTGTTGTCATACTTCACTGCAACAATGATAAACTATTTTAATTTAAAAGCGTTCGATGTGTCGCGCTTCCGGATGCACGGGTACCACCATCTTGCTTGTTTTTCCCGTCGAACAGATTTGCTGTGTTTCAAAGAGAAGGGCAATACAGACAGTGTAATTACTAGCTACGAGACTTAACATCTTATGTCTCAGGATGTCTCAGACACACAAATGAGTTGCCTAGGCTAGTTCCAGGTAAACTAGTTTATGTTCATTGGCGACGTCGACCACTTACCACCAGGTGGCACGTCTACCAGTTTATTTTTGTATAATATTATTTTGTATATTTATTATTGTATAAGTTTTCCATTCCATGTTTCTTGGAAACAATAATAAACACATATATTTTTTGAGTAACGTAAAAAATATTTAAATACACTTTTTGTGTTAGGAAAATGCTGTATGCTTGTACCTGGGTGGTTCCTGACTACTTCCTGAGTCCTGACCCAATGATGGACTCACACTTGGGCTGTGTGGGTGACAACGGACAACGGACAAAGGACATCGGACAACGGACACCAAACAACGGACAACGTTTATATTTGCTATTTGCTATTCGCTATTCGCTATTCGCTATTTGCTATTTGCTATATTTTGCTATTTGCTATTTGTTATTTGTCCGTTGTTCGTGATCCGTTGTCCACTGTCCGTTGTCCGTTGCACGTTGTCAATTGACCGTTGTACGTTGTCCGTTATCCGTTATTCCTTATTCCTAATTCGTTATTCAATATTCATGAATCGTTATTAGTTAGTTAGTTATTCGTTATTTGTTTTTCGTTATTCGTTATTCGTTATGCAGTATTCGTTATTCGTTATTTATCCGTTGTCCGTTATTTCTTATTCCGAATTCGTTACCAGTTACCCGTTACCGGCTATCCGTTATCCGTTGTCCATGGTACTTTGTCCGTTATTTCTTATTCCGAATTCGTTACCCGTTACCGGCTATCCGTTATCCGTCATCCCTTATCCGTTATCTGTTATTGGTTAATAATTATTACTCGCTACTTGCTATTCGCTATTCACTACTCGCTACTCGCTACTCGCTACTCGTTACTCGCTACTCGCTACTCGCTACTCGCTACTCGCTCCTCGCTACTCGCTACTCGCTATTCGCTTTTCGTTATTGGTTATTTGTAATTTCTTTTTTTTATTTAATTATTTATCAAACAATTTATGAACACAATTCTGTTACAAAGGCACTATTTATCTGATGTTTTACGAAACGGCTATAAAAAAATCATTATCAATCTGAACATAGCTGTAAATCTAAGTTCGTTCTACGCCCACGTTGGGCGTTGCTGGGCAGCGGCTAGTAAGTAGTAACCGTCGTGTCTGGTATCCGCAACACAAGTTCTTTGTGAACTTACCACGGGACCTGATTGGCGTGGAGTAAAAGCGTCCATAGGTATTGTATTATTATTAAACTTCGTGATTCGCCCTTCGAGATTACATATTATATTTACAAGTAGTACCACATCCCATGTGCTACCATCGTACACACTTTTAGAGCAACGCTAGACAAAGTAAACTTGTTTTCTCCACTGACGCCCTCTATAACAGCCTGCAGACGTCACCTCATACACGTTTTGTGTGCCGGCCATCGTGCACGTATTGTTTCCTTTTAAAGTGAAATTTATAATCAATCAAAATTTAAAAGTTTTTAGAAACTTGTAAAAACGCAAGAATTACAAAATAAGAAAAATAATTGGAAGATAGTAATATCGAGTCTATCTTGAATATTTTACAGAATATTACACCAGAGAATACAATTGAAGGTAAATCGAAAAATATATTTTGTATAGTATTTTCAATGTTCAATTGAGTTTAATCTACCAGATTTTTACCCATTAAAACAAATAAAACTCGTCGAGATTTTGTCGTGAATACATTTTAAAGTTTTTTAAGAGTAGAGAACGTGAGACTGTATCATAAAAACTATCCTAGATGCTCACAAATATTTTACTAAATATTGAAGATAAATGGAAAATATATACACCAATTTTTTCAATGTACAATGGAGTTACCCACAAAATCAAATAAAACGATCGTATAAGGTTGTGTCGTTATCAGTGATGCATATTATTCTAGAGCACAATCCGCGAGGTTGTGTCACGAATACATTTAAAAGTTTTTTAGAGTACAGCCCGTGAGACTGTATCATAAAAACTATCCTAGATGCTCACAAATATTAAACTATATATTGAAGATAAATGGAAAAATTTCACACAGATTTTTCAATGTACAATGGAGTTACCCACAAAAACAAATAAAACGATCCTATAAGGTTGTGTCGTTATCAGTGATGCATATTATTCTAGAGCACAATCCGCGAGGTTGTGTCACGAATACATTTAAAAGTTTTTTAGAGTACAGCCCGTGAGACTGTATCATAAAAACTATCCCAGATGCTCACAAATATTTTATAATATATTGAAGATAAATGGAAAAATATACACACCGATTTTTCAATGTACAATGGAGTTACCCACAAAAACAAGTAAAACCATTCTATAAGGTTGTGTCGTTATCAGTGATGCATATTATTCTAGAGCACAATCCGCGAGGTTGTGTCACGAATATATTTAAAAGTTTTTTAGAGTACAGCCCGTGAGACTGTATCATAAAAACTATCCTAGATGCTCACGAATATTTTACAAAATAATATACCAGAGAATAGAATTGAAGGTAAGTGGAACAATATTTAATACCGATTTTTCAATGTGCAATGGTGTTTAATCATAGAGATTATTACCCACTAAAACAAATAAAACCGTCCTATACGTCCGTGGTGACGTAATCTTCAAGCGATGCTCATTATTATAGAGCACAATCCGCGAGGTTTGTCGTCATATTAATTGAAAGTTTTTTAGAGTACAGCCCGTGAGACTGTATCACAAAGACATAAGGAGCTAAACATCCTAGACTAAGGTGGGTTTATATAACGGTATGTAGCAATAATTATTATAAAGCATATAATTATGATTTATTAGATAATAATAATGAATATGTTGGGAGATCTGACCCCAAACTAGGCAGAGCCTGTATCATGAATATCAGACAACTGATATATACTGAGTTACTGAGCCCCACCGCCACGACAAGGCCTGAACCATGGTGGGGACCTAGACACTGATCAATTGATCATGCTTATCATACATGAGGGCCTGATATAAATAAAAATATAGCTAGCCGATGAACCGATATTATGGTAAATGGGCTTAGAGAAAATATCTATCTATATCCACTCTTAACCCCAAGAATAAAGGCAAGTTAATGAAAATGGCAACCATTTTCATTAACTTGCCTTATGTTATTATATCCGGTGTGGCTGAAAATATTAACCTCATCATGAATGTTATTTAATCTCGCAACAATAACGATAATCAGTAAAAAATACTGAGCAATGTTGGTCGTATTTTGTGTTATGTATTTGTAAACCGATACCAGAAAAAAAGCTAAAACTCATAAAAGCGACTTCTAAGACTGACGCTGAGATGAAGTTTTTTCAGTAGCAAAGAGGAGGTCATTACCATCCAGGAGACGTAATGAGCCATCCACCTCTAGGTCTCTAAACTAAAGGGGCCCGCCTCCAACTCCAGCTCCAACTCCTCAGCCCTCACAACTGAATCCGAGCTTCACAGCAGGTGTGCGCAAAGGGCGGCACGGTGCCTGTGCGCCGGTAGATAGCGCTCCTGACACAAATCGACTCCAGCACCAACAAGCAGGTACGCTTTCATTCTTTAAAAAGGCATAGGCGCAGATCACGAGGGACATTGTGATATTATCTTGGATACAAGGTTTACGTGTACCCTTTCATTCTGCTGTGGTCTAGAGTCTAGGCAATCATACCTGTGTTCATACATCTAAAAATATCATGTATGACAGGGAATAATAAGTTAAATTCTTCTTTAGGTGTGAAAAAGTGTAATGGTAAAATTGATTTATTTTGAACTTTAAAAATTTTAATAATTTTTATACCTGAGCTGCGCCACACTTCAAACTTGAAGATTTCAGGACAGCGTTGAATCTTATATCTTATAATGCCAATTTTTTCTAAGAAAGATATGAATTTCAAGTTTTACCATTCGTCTTAAACATTAGCGCTTTCCATTTTTAAAAAAATCATGCGACCAGTTATGCAATGTTTAACTAATCGGGGTTTATTATCTACCTATTACATAGGTAGGAGATATTTTCTTATTACACAAATAATTGATAGTAATGGAAACAAAATTATTATCTGACAAAAAATTACTAGTAATTTTGTGATTTACATTCGAAAAAGGAAAAATTCCAAGTCAGTTAATCTTTTTTAGGTTGTTTCTGCTTGCCTCCTTGTTTTCTGTATATAGCAAACCAACAGTTTCGAATTTCAAAGAGATGTAAACTGCGACGCTTTGCCCAATTGATAGGATTATTAATATCCATTTATCCAGCAATACAATGTATATTATACAAAATGGTATTCATATCCAAAAATTTTTGAACGCATTATCTTTATTTAAAAGTTAATGATGATTACGGACAATAAGGAAAATATTAATTTACCAAAACATTTCATCAGTGATTTCGACGGATGGATTTATAATATTTATAAAATCTTAAGCCCCATTCAGACAGGCAATTATCGAATGGAGATAGGTACTGCCTCTCCCGTTTCGTACAACATTCTTAAGATTTAAAAGTGGCATTTTTCACATTACATACTTTTTTTTTTCAAAACTCTTAGAAAATAACTAAATTCTATTGAGAATTATTGACAGCTCCACTTCTTCCGCTGCGGTCATCTTACATAAATAAGATGGAGAGGGAGGTTATTCGGTACCCTCATTTTAACGATGTTAGTAGAATAATTTGGAGGTAGTGGGAACAAAAAGATATATATTATATATGCGCATCTTACGAAAGGTCGAAAGGAAAAAACTGACGCAAAGTCCCGTCGCGTTCAGATCAGAGGATCAGAATGATCCTGAGTTGGAACAAAAACTTTGTAATAATTTTGGAAAACCAAAAATACAAAATCGTCGGAGTCGTTGTTGTACCATTATGGCTTAGTTAGCCTTAGTACCCTTTGTTCACAAAACTACATTTTGCAGATTTCAGATATTTTCAGACGCGATGTTGTGTTAACGTCCATTACGGATAACATATTACATATATAAATATTTCCTTTGTATAAGACAACGGTACAAATTTTGTATAATCAAGAAGATATTTTATACCGCGTCAGTTTGTGATAAAATTCATTTTTTAATTAAATTAATCATCTTTCTTTAAGTGAATATGGGACCATTAATTCTGCTGAATTGGGTTTAGTACTAATTGTAGGCTCAAATATAGTAAACGACTTAAGAATTAAAAAAATAATAAACGTAAGGGAGTGTATAATTTACGCACTCCCTTTCCAAAATATAACACATTTTGGGACCCCACAAATTGTATAAAATTATTTAGGCAGGCTATATTATAATTATCGTAATGAAGAATAATTAATCATTTGAATTATACTTGAATGAAACTAGTATATAACTTGGCCTTAGTTACGACCCATTGTGTTTAAACACTAACGCTAATAAAATTATTAAATATTATAAAAATTACAAAAATAATTTTAATGTTTTAATATATTTAGTATATTATATATAATATTAATATATATAATATTATGAGACAACTATTTGCCTAGCTAATACTATAATAATATAATTAAAAAAGGTCCTAAAATTGTTATTTATTCCGAAATCTTTTAAGTATGTTAGTTCACAGATGTTGGATCCAAGAGAGTGGGATTGACACAGCAGTGTTTAGTGCCCACAGTAAGAGTTACGCAGCTACTCCTGCTGCGACCCGACTTAGTGTCAATATCTAAGACGTTAGAAAACAAACAGTTGGTGGAACTGGCAAATTACAAACTTTTTGCCAAATTTAACAATAGAGAGGTAACTACTGATACATTACATTCATTTGCTTACTCTCTGGTAGGTTGGCTTCCAACAGGTAACGCTAATCTTATATTAATGTATAAATTTCATTGAGTGTGATTATTGCACTTTAATATATGGAACATATTTTCAGATAAAATTCTTTTGTTATATCCACACTGTGTTTTTTACAAGTGTAATTAGCTATTTCGTAGTTATCTAAACATCTACTTGTAAATATATGTAATCTCGAAGGGCGAATCACGAAGTTTAATAGAAAATCAAACGAACTTACCTGTAAGTGAAGTTCGATTGTTATTAAACGAAGTGATTCGCCCGAGAGATTACAACCCTCCCGGACCCTAATTACATATTTAGTTTTTAAAATGTAATATCCCTTAGATTCGAAATAGCTAACAGGAAAGCCGTACACGACAGAAACGAGTATGAGGTGACGTCTGCAGGCTGTTATAGAGGGCGTCAGTGGAGAAAACAAGTTTACTTTGTCTAGCGTTGCTCTAAAAGTGTGTACGATGGTAGCACATGGGATGTGGTACTACTTGTAAATATATGTAATCTCTCGGGCGAATCACTTCGTTTAATAACAATCGAACTTCACTTACAGGTAAGTTCGTTTGATTTTCTATTTTATTGTAGAATAAAAATAATTTAATAATATAAAAATTTGAAAAATTCAAAGCCATGTTATTTTAAAGTTTTATTAAAATCCACTTAGTAGTTTTTGCGTGAAAGAGCATCAAACATACATTCTTACAAACTTTCACGTTTATATATTACTAGGATAGTGAATAAGTGACACCTTAGTTATATCAACGATTTATTTAGGTTTTTACCACTATTCAGGGTTCCGTAGCCAAATGGCAAAACATTTTTTCAAAATAAACCAATAGTTTTTGTTAAAGTGTCTAATGTTGTAAATTATGTAATGGTACAGAACCCTTCGTGCGCAAGTTCGACTAGCACTTGGCCGATTTTTTTATGTCCTAAGGAGGCAACCAAGCAGTCGGAGCCTTTTGGTGACTACTGACGCAGCACTCACTAACCGCAAGAAACGCGACAGCATAGCTATCAATTGACAGCGGTGTTGAGTTGACACCCCGGTCGTGCTGGCCCGATTTGGCTGCAAAGTAGCATGGCACTAACTCTTACTGATGCACTAAGCTTCTGGAAGCTCAATAGTGCGCCAATCATATCATGTGATGCGAAGGTTTTGAATAAAATGTTAATAAATTCTCATAAAATTGTCATTTGGTGCCGCTTTGGATCCTGGGAATGTAGTACCAGTCGGATCTAGTGATTAGCGTAGCCCGAAAAAATAGATTATTCTAGAACATAGATTTTGCTTCTAAGTATCCAAACTATAAAAAGGTAAGTTATTCATATTATAAGTGGCATCTGGGTGTTTATTAGTACGTTATTCGCATTCTCCTCATTAGGGCGATTTTCAGCCGCTTCTCTGTTTCTAATTATTCCAGCCCAGACGGAGCAGAAAAAAATTAAATTACAGCTGGAAATTGCTGTAACTGCGCTACCATTTACCTTTTGTTTCATTGTATAAAAGTCTCTATTATTACATTATTTCTATCATCATCATCATCATCACATCCTTGAAATATAGGGCTTTAAAATACTTAGGATATTCCAGCTTTCTTAACTGAATCGGTCGTAGGCGTCTTGCAAACTTTACTGAGAACAACCCTATCCAGTCTAAGCCAAAAGTCAGTCTATATATAATAGGTCTTTACCTATGAAATTGCCGTTCTGCAGTACTGGCCATTTCAAATCAAAATCATTTTTGTTTGCCTAAAAATTCTAAATTTAAATTAATTTTATTTAAAAACATGGAATTCTTTTGCCAAAAGTAGTCATTTGTTTATTCATTAGTGTTACATTTTTCGTCATCATCGATACGTTAAAAATTCGAGTAATTATGGAATATGAGTACCGTCGTGGCAGCAACGCGGCTCAAGCGGCACGCAATGTCAACGACTTTTACGGAGCTAACACTACAAACCAACGCACCACCTGTTATTGGTTTGCTCGCTTCTGTTCTGGAAATTTCGACCTGAAAAATGAACCTCAAATGAACGTCAAAACAATATTGGTCCATTTGCTTCAAATTGGCAAGGTAAAAAGCTTGACAAATGGGTGCCCCACGAACTCAATGATCGCCAGCGCAAAGTACGCGTTTGCACTGCTCAACAGACACACAAATAAAGGAATTTTGAACCGCATTGTTACCTGCGATGAAAAATGGATTCTGTTTTTTTATGTTATTTGGATAGGCAAACTGGCAAACGTGCCACCTGATGGTAAGTGGTCGACGTCGCCCATGAACATAAACTGGTTTACCTGGAACTCATCTATGTGTTGCCTATCCTGAGGCATAAGATGTTAAGTCTCAGTGCTAGTAATTACACTGCCTGTCTTGCCCTTCTCTCCGAAACACAACAAAGCTGTTTCACGGGAGAAACAAGCAAGATGCAGCCGGGAGCGCGGCACAGCGCTTCCCTCCCACCGGTAAACCACCACCGGTGTTTGATAACCACAAGCGCTCAGCAAGTTTGTTGGATCCTAGTTCAGCACCTAAACAATGCCCTAAACAAAAATTTACCCCTAGAAATGTGATGGACACTGTTTGGTGGTCTAGCACCGGTGTGATTCATCACAGCTTCTTACCAAACGGGGTGAACATTACTGCAGATGTGTACTGTGAAGAACTGAACACAATGATGGAGAAGCTGTCACATCTCCAACCAGCATTGGTCAATCGCTCGTCTCCGCTGCTCCTGCACGACAACGCGCGACCTCTCTTACTGCACAGCAAACGGTCTCCAAGTTGCAAGAACTGGGGTTGGAAGCTCTTCGTCATCCGCCCTACTCACCAGACCTTGCGCCTACAGACTACTATTTATTCCAGAATTTGGATAACTTCTTGGCGGGAAAAATATTCAATATCCGAGAGGCAGTACAAAATGCCTTTGAAGAATTTTTTGCCTCCCGTCCAGCTGATTTCTTTAAGAAGGGCACCAATAAACCGCCACTGCGTTGGCTAAAATGCATTGATTGCATGAGAAAAATAAAATACATGAAAAAAAATCGTTTAAAATTTTTCATACTAAACGGCAATTTCATAGGTAAAGACCTAATATTATTATATTCGTAACACAATTACTAAAATTATTTCAAGCATGAACGCCAAGACGACCGATCCCTCGCCACTCGCCCAACACGGACCGGCTACCGCACGGAGAACGTCTCCGTTCGCCTGGTTAATGGCCGACCAACACTCCGTCTACCTGAACGAATATAAGATGATTAATGATGATGGAAAGAGAAGATGCTTGCTTGCATCTAATGAGTTTTGAGTAAATTTTACCTGTGGAAGATAACCGTACTCTCGTCTGCTACTACCACCTACGATCCTGCTTATTGCTTTCGTTAAATAGCTTTGCTGTTTCAAAAATTAAAGTGCCGTCTAGGGCCACTTGAAAGAAGCGAATCTTATATAAAATAAAGTGTAGGATCTAAGCGTAAAAACAGACGTTAGAAGCGGTGGCGAGTGGCCTGAACGTCCGTGTAAAAAGACAGGCAGTGTTATTACTGGCACCAAGTCCAACCATTGTATATTTATCTCAGGATAGGGAATACATGGAAGTCGTATGTGTACTTGTGACCATCACTGTTCGTTGGCCAGTGGCCTATCCAAGTAGTTTAAACAGTCAATCTTCGTGTAGGCCTCAATTTAGTACTCTTACAATATTTATATCTATATTTTGTCTGTGGGTTTGCTGCTCTGGGATATAATTTTGCAACTCATTACTATGTGCATCTTGTATATCCTGAGAGTATATGCAACTCATGTCCAGGCCTGACTTAATAAGAAACTTATCCCGAGTAAGTTTATATGCATAATGTATACGACATAGATCACTTATCGTATGGTGTGTCTCTTTCTCGTTTCTGTATTATAACTAACATAAATAATATTTATTCGACAGATTATTTATTACTTTAAAAAGAATAGTACTTAAGTACTCTAACAAATCTACTACTAAACTCTGTACAGAACACAAAATAGAAATAATTCAAATTAAAATTTTCTTCGTATATGATAAATGACATTATTACCACAAAAATCTTCAAATCCAAGCCTTTGTGTGGCGAATAAACAGCTAAGCCAATTTTACTGAATCTATAAAATTCAAGCTGTTTGAAGAAGACTTAAATCATTTTTGTTGCATCTTCCCATAACATTTTTACGACTCTCATGCGCGTGCCAAACTGTCTGCATGAGATATTTTATTCGTTTTATCTACTAACTTTAACGCCACAGGTGAAAATTTAAAAATGAACGATTCATTGAAACAAATAAGATATTATAAAAACTTTATTAAAAAAGAAATTAGACTATTGAGACCGAGTCGGGTAGAAAGCTAATTCAAGCGAGGTTTGAATCCCGCTAAGACATTGTATTACGATGATGCCGCCTGAGATCATGATAATGATGGTGGTCTGGTCGTAAAATTAAGTATATAGGTTCTCTTGGAATTTGAAATATCTGATTTCAAATTCCAAGTAAAAATTTATGTTAATCATAATATCATACATCACGATATGCCATATAAAAGTTTAATTACACTAATGGGAAGGGGAAATCGTAACGTAGAAATGTGCATTTATTTTAGAAGAAATGTGTATTGTTTTAAATACGCAACAGCATAGGGAAGCAGGAGAATATGCTTGTTAACCACTTATTTTTGTTCCTATGTAACCTTTACTGTAAAAATTATAATTATTGGGGTTTCGTTCCTCATTTTGATAAGCTGGAACCCTTTACGATCAATTAGAAAGGTCTGCTCAGGCTTTTATGACTTGACGGGACTATGACCGGACTCGCGGCGCCCAAAAGATGGTAAAGTGGACGCAGCTCTACCCACTAAGACCTAGCGAGTGCCACCAATGCTGCCTTTGATGAGGTGTCCTGGATCTGTTGAGCAACAGGGCATCGTCGGCTAGTCAGTCCCTCAAGGGACCGACGCCACCTCCACACAGAAAGGACGTCCCGCTTCACAGAGCAACCTCTCCTAACGTCGGGAAAATACAATGGGGTGAGGCTCCCATCCTCGCCCCTTGTACCCCAGCTTATAACAGGGGTACAAAGAGCAGCTCCCTCGGCTCAATTTGCTTCACCCAAGGTGCCGGGCTCACCCTAGGCCACTGAGCCCCACCGCCACGACAAGGCCTGGACCACGATGGGGAGCTCATGCGTTATTTGCTGTCGGGTTATTTACCTATCTTTATTTCTAATTTTTTTACATAAAGAATACACGGTGTTCAGTACATGAACATATAATTTAAACATTATTTGTATTTCATTTTCTAAGGTGTAAACATTTTTTGTTTTTGTATCTATTTGCTGTTGCCATGTAATGGCAACACTTGTATTCTCTCTCTATAGAAGCCATTAAAAGGTGACGGAACGCTCTGAATGTTTTTTATTTACATTAATCTATATTAATAGTAAAACTTATTCTTGTTATGTCGCTATCAACATTAACACACGGAAAGGAATAAACTAAAACTTGTATTTTGAAAATAAAATATCATAAATTTGCTTTATACGAACATGATATTGTTTTGAGGAAATAAAATTTCTCTGTCTTCTGAGCTTATTAAGTAAAAGCTAGCTTGCTCATACTCGGGTATATGAGAGTGCTTTCTGTTATAATCATAAAGATGATGAATGATAATGTATAATCATTGTAATAAACACCCCAGTGTTGTAGTTGTGATTAGCAGTGATTATTACATATTATTATATGGGTTTATGGTAAAGTTGATGATAATGTTATTATCACTTTGATGTGATATCTCAGATAATTATGATGAAAAGCTTAGCTTACGGTAAAGTGTCATGCCGGGGTGGTAATTCTCGCTTCGGTACACAACACCAGCGTAAAGAGATAGCTATTCTGTCGCATTTTCTACGGTTTGTGAGTTTCCGGTGGCTCATTAGGGGAAAGGGAAAAGGAGGGCAACCAACGACTGCTCGGTTGCCTCCTTGTGTCGTAAAAAGGAGCCAAATAAACTTGAGAAATTATTTACTAATTATTATTCCAATTTCAAATTCCTGTGCCTTTCCTTTATCAATAAAAATTGTGAAATCGCAAACTTCAGATGAAGTGTGTTCCTACTTTAAAAGTAAACATCAAATGTTTTCCTGTATTTAAGGTGAATTGAGTTTCATATTTTATCATTATCCAGAGGAATCCACGTTTACTCTAATTAATTCTTCCTCCACAAATGAAATCTAGTAAGTTTCATTTATGATGAAATGCTAATAAATTTGTTTCATATACAAGTGTATTTCCTTACGGATAAAATAACAGCTTTTTTAGATTGTTAATAAAAATGTAATAACCATAAAAGTGGACCCCACCACGGTTCAAGCCTTGTCGTGGCGGTGGGATTCAGTAGTCTAAGGTGAACCCAGCACCTTGGGCGAATCAAATTGAGCCGAGAGAGCTGCTCTTTGTACCCCTGTTATAAGCTGGGGTACAAGGGGCGAGGATGGGAGCCTCACCCCATTGTATTTTCCCGACGTTAGGAGAGGTTGCTCTGTGAAGCGGGACGTCCTCTCTGTGTGGAGGTGGCGTCGGTCTGTATATATAGCTGTATCCCGCTTATAAGAAGGGGGGACAAAAGAGCCGCTATCGCTAACGCTCGTTTGGTTCGGGTAACAGGAAGACGTGCCACCAGCAGGTAAGTGGTCGACGTCACCTATGAACTACTAGTACCTAGGAACTAGCCCAGGCAAATCATTCATCCCCACCATGGTTCAGGCCTTGACGTGGCGGTGGGGCTCAGTAGCCTAGGGTGAGGCGCTGCACCTTGGGCGAAGCTAATTGAGCCGAGGGGGCTCTTTGTACCCCTCTTATAAGAAGAGGGGACAAAAGAGCAGGGGGCAAGGAGCGAGGATGGGAACCTCACCCCATTGTACTGTCCCGACGTTGGGAGGGGTTGTTTTGTTGTGCGGCATACCCCGAGACATAAGATTTTAGTATAGGTGCCAGTAATTACACTGCCTGTCTTGTCCTTCTCTCCGAAACACAGCAAAGCTGTTTCACGTGAGGAACAAGCAAGATGGTTGTACTGATGCTGCCGGGAGTATGGCAGAGTGCATCCCTCCCACCTAAATCATTATCCTATTGCATGAATGAAGTTTTTCTTTCACCACGAGCACACATTTTTAAATCTAATACTTATATTATCTACCCTTAAGTTGAAAAATATACTAAATTATATGTACATATAACACACTGACAACACATGTCCTCAGGGCGCATTTCAACTTATTACATCCTACAGAGTAGGTAATACTGGAGACCGCAATCGCGTCGTTACCGAGAAATCCATCCCTGGTATTGTTGGTGCTTCGAAATATTGTGACTCAGTTTGAAAGAAGTTTAGAAGAGTGTGTAGAGTAAAATGAGGTCTATACTTCCAGTATATATACTTTAAAATTTGTACATACCATATGACGTATATACAATTGGTATGTGCAAATTTTATTATACCTTTTACATCGTGCATTTTAGATATTAGACATTTCATGTAATTTTCAATAAGTTATAGTTTTATGGGGGAAACCGGGGGGGAAACCCGCCACTTTTACAAACCAAAAGTGAGCCAAATGGGCTCACACTAATCCGATGTAGCATTAGGGCCGTCGGGCTGTTAGCACTTAGCATAGATCCATCAGAAAAAAAGTTCATATGCTTTTAAAGTAATTACCTTATTTAAGAGAGCTTATAACATGGACAATATTACTTTTTATTATGACACAAAGACCAGCTCTCGCACATCTTATCCTATGATGAAGTACGAATAGTCCAGGAGATCTACATAAATTTAGTCTTAGAAAAAATCCATTCCAAATTATGTACCTGGGTTATAAACTTAATTAAATCTGTTACTTTATTTGTCTATAAAATTATGTTCTACTTCCCAATTTTCCCGTTTACGTATTCAAGTATATAATAATGTGCGAAAATATCTTCACTTGTAGATAAATAGCTTCAGGTACGAATGGATTTTTCGCTAAAGTTACGAGCTTTTCCACTAGACGTAAGAACAAGACAATTATGTTAGTATGACACATCACGTTCCATACGAAAAATAATGCTCTATTCACACTGACGCGAATTGCGCTTTAGGCGAGTCACGTCAACATACTCGACTGCTACCCTCGAATTCTCTCGAGATGCACAGGTATCTTTAGAATATGTTTTTGTTTGGTACTTGGCTGAATACTATCTAGTAGGCAGTTATACATATATTTCAAACACTTTAAAATATCATAGGAATGCATTTATACATAAATGTATATAAAATGCTATGACAAGTTATTTGTTAATAAAAATAGAGTAGTTGCAGTAAGAAGTAGTGCCATGCTGCTAAGCAGCTGAATTGGGCCGGCACGACCGGGGCGGTACCTCTGGCTTACATGATAAAGTGACAGCTATACTCTCACGTTTCGTGCGTTTTGTTTCCGGTGGCCTATTGGAGAGGGGGATAGAGAAAAGGAGGGCAACGCATCTGCATTATCTCTGGTTGTGCGGATGTGTATGGGTGTCATTAGTCGCTAAAAGACTTCGATTGCTTGTATCCTATGCTAAATATACAAAAATAGTAATAATAATACATATTATAATAATAGAGTTTCAAATCATCAAGAAATCTCATTTCGAAGCCTTCAAGGACTGGTTATGTTTTCTTTGATAGTCTAATCTAAAATCGGATCATAATATGATCTATCGAATAAAAATGAAAAAGCATCACAGTGTATTGCTTTACAGCACTGTTCATTAGCCATGAGTGGACCGGATTGTCGAGAGTCGGAACTCCCGAAATTCAAACTAATAACAAGCAAATGGCTAGCTAATAATTGAAACGGCTTCCATGACTGCAAGATGAAACAAATTTTCAATCTTATTATGTCAAAGTTAGGTTTCAAATTGCACTTGACGAAATACTATTTCCAAAATGTACTAATTTATGAGTTTTGAAGGACATGTATGAAATCAGTTCAATCCTTCTGTTATCTATAGTCATCATTGTTATCAGTCAGTATTCACTGTTGGGCTAAAGCTGTTACATAGTACGGAAGTTGCCTTTATTTCTAGAAAATGTTATTTAAATAATATTTATTATTTGCCTTACTTTTGAACGCCTCATAAGCAAAGCGTAGAGAGTACTCTACTCTCGACATGTAAAAAAATCGGTTGTCTGTAAAGTCAATTTACTGACGATAGTTTAACGCCGCATACGTCATGTTTTTTTTTGTTCTTGCAGCCGGCTCCATCGAATTATAAGACGTTGTCACGTCAAAAACAGTTTACTTGACACTGAAATTGATTTTTTGTTATATGATTTGTTGTAATATGAGTGCACTTGTAGCAAGTGAAATAATCTGCACGGCACATAAAATATATTTCGATAACATTTAACATTTACCTTTATGTACCTCCGTGTTTCTGTGGTTGTATGTAGCAGTAAATTGGCCGAAAAAATTATCGTACCGTTTTTTTTTCCATCTTAAGTAACAATGCGCCGAGTTTGTCACCGGGACTGGCGAGGTAGCGGTCGTACCGGTGTCTTGTGAAAACACTAGATAGCATTCAAGTTTTGGGATAAAGACTAAAAAAATATAGGACTTGAGATTTAAAAAACAATAGCACGTTCTCTATAGTATTAAAATAAAATATTTTCATATTAAAATGATCTGCAAATTTGCATATTCTATTAGTATTTTTTCGATTTAGTTTTTATTTTAGCCTGTTTTCAGGATTTTTTATGATCAAGTAAAGTACATATTATCATGTCACCAGCACATCCCTTATATTTTTTCTGAGACCGTTATTTAATAGTAAATATTATATAAATAATTTGGCAAACCATTTTTCCCGCTTCGCCTGCGGTGACTCGCATTCAATTCACAGTGAATTGTTCAATTATTAATATTATTTATAAAAAACTAAGATACTTATTTATATCAAACTGTTTACTTGTTGCCAAGCAACTGACAATTTTATTGTGGTGAATGTGATTACGAGGCATGCACTTTTACCAAAGTTTTTAATTTTTAGAAATTATTTTGTAATAACACTACCGATTACTGTATATACCCATTATAAATTTTATTGCAATGTTCGTTTCAAAAAGTGTTAACTCCTCTAAGTTTAAAAACAATGTTTTGGTCGATTATTTTATAAATTTTGTTCGTCAGTTCACAGTTCTTTACGTAAAAGTTAACGCAACCAAAATTGCTTCAACAAAACTATTTTAATTTAGCCCAAGCAAAACAGGAAAACAGTGAATAAAACAGTTACTTGACTTGTACACCGAACTTACTAACAGGCTATTTGTTTAGTGAACATAAAAGCAATTGTAACACTGGTCCCAATAAATTCTGGTCTAAAGTTCGCCACAGTGTTAATGTGTAAATGTGAACACGAAATGTACGTGAATGACATCCTGATTGCGTTATGCTAGTGCCACACTCTTGCGAATTTTAAACCGTTTAAATGCGTCAAATTTTCTCATTTTGAATAGTATTAACCTAATTTTAAGGCTGTCTACATACTGGAGCATGGCGTGCGAGTGATGGTAATTTTATCATAAAGTTGAATGGAGTATATAAATAAGTTATCCAGTAGTGATTTATTTTGATTACTAATGTGTTTAACTTCTATATACTTCTAAATATCTTTAAAATCTTTGTATTTGTCACTCTACTAGTAATTTTTGAATTTCTGTGTGCTATTTCCATATAATAATAATTCTTTAAATACTATAGTTTTACAACTATTACGCCTATTTCATGAAATAGTAGTTCGTGGTGGGACAAGAGACGAGGATGGAAACCTCACCCTATTGCACTGTCCCGACGTCAGGAGGGGTTGTTCTGTGGTGCGGGACGACCCCTCTGTGGAGGCGATGTCGGTACCTTGAGGGACTGACTAGCCATCGAGGTGCCCTGTTTGCTCAATAGATCTGAGGCACCTCACCAAAGGCGGCATTGGTGGCTGTAAAATCCTTAAAACCTGTTTCATTATCATGAGTGAAATTCACGTAAACATTTATAGAAAATAATCAATATTATTGTTGAATGTAACAGGCCCTACAAGTACATTCTTTTGTCTTCTATATAAAATATTCGATGCAAAAAGCGTCGTGGTACCTATTAAAAATGTAAATAAATATGAGTATGAAATAAATCGGTTTTGTAAAGTAATCACACTTTTGATATGTCCGGTATTTCCTAAAGCGGATTCACTCTGCGCATCGCAATACAGTTTTTTGAAATGATGACTGCATTCTCTAAGTAAATACTACGAAAGTAAATAAAAATAAAAATCTGAATAATTATGTTTTTTTTTTAAATTTAGTATAATTAAAATTAATTGATGAGACCAATGAAATTACCTAAAAATACTTTAATACCAACCTACATTTTAAAAATATCAATCAATGATTTTTTTTCTATTAATGACTACTAGCTAATTGTATCTACACCATTATATTTTCGTCAAATCAAAATCTAAATCTACAATGGGGTGAGGTTCCCATCCTCGCCCCTTGCCCTTTGCTCTTTTGTCCCCTCTTCTTATAAGAGGGTACAAAGAGCCCCCTCGGCTCAATTAGCTTCGCCCAAGGTGCTGGGCTCACCCTAGGCTACTAAGCCCCACCGCCACGTCAAGGCCTGAACCATGGTGGGAAATCGAGGATCTCCCGGCTAAGTAGCAACAGCCGTATGTACTAATCTGGTTAAGCTACGCTTGCTGGGGCTGGTCCGTGGATTCACCATCTTTACATACCGAGACTACTCGGAGAGCACGTTAGGCCGTTAGTCTCGGCTGTCGTTTTTGTAGATCGTTGACAGTTGTTATGGGTCGTCAGAAGCCCGGTCTGACAACAAGTCTTACCACGGTATTACCCTGGTACTGGGTTGTGGATGTGAGATGAGCAGTCGCACCATTATCGAGAAACTGTTGGTATCGGCTGTTATTCGTGGATCCTGCACATTTGTTACGGGTCGTCAGAAGCCCGGTCTGACAACAAGTCTTACCACGGTATTACCCTGGTACTGAGTTGTGGATGTGAGATGAGCAGTCGCACCATTATCGAGAAACTGTTGGTATCGGCTGTTATTCGTGGATCCTGCACATTTGTTACGGGTCGTCAGAAGCCCGGTCTGACAACAAGTCTTACCACGGTATTACCCTGGTACTGAGTTGTGGATGTGAGATGAGCAGTCGCACCATTATCGAGAAACTGTTGGTATCGGCTGTTATTCGTGGATCCTGCACATTTGTTACGGGTCGTCAGAAGCCCGGTCTGACAACAAGTCTTACCACGGTATTACCCTGGTACTGAGTTGTGGATGTGAGATGAGCAGTCGCACCATTATCGAGAAACTGTTGGTATCGGCTGTTATTCGTGGATCCTGCACATTTGTTACGGGTCGTCAGAAGCCCGGTCTGACAACAAGTCTTACCACGGTATTACCCTGGTACTGAGTTGTGGATGTGAGATGAGCAGTCGCACCATTATCGAGAAACTGTTGGTATCGGCTGTTATTCGTGGATCCTGCACATTTGTTACGGGTCGTCAGAAGCCCGGTCTGACAACAAGTCTTACCACGGTATTACCCTGGTACTGGGTTGTGGATGTCAGATAAGCAGTCGCACCGTTATATTGGTATCCAGTTTAAGCTACGCTTGTCGGGGCTGGTCCGTGGATGGGTGACCATCTTTAAAGATCGAGAAACTGTTGGTACCGGCTGTTATTCGTGGATCCTGCACATTTGTTACGGGTCATCAGAAGCCCGGTCTGACAACAAGTCTTACCACGGTATTACCCTGGTACTGAGTTGTGGATGTGAGATGAGCAGTCGCACCATTATCGAGAAACTGTTGGTATCGGCTGTTATTCGTGGATCCTGCACATTTGTTACGGGTCGTCAGAAGCCCGGTCTGACAACAAGTCTTACCACGATATTACCCTGGTACTGGGTTGTGGAGGTCAGATACTCAGTAACTCTATTTAAAATATTGGTATCCAGCTGCGTCCGAATAGACTAGAAGCCGACCCGAACGTAGTTCGAGAAGGCTAGGCAGTAGAGAATACTAAAATTCACAATTGTAATTAGGATTCCATCATCATCATCATCAGCCTCTATCCGTCCACTGCTGAACATAGGGATAGGGAGGGAATCCCTCAAATAACCCCAAGACGGTCGATCTCTTGGCACTCGCATCGAATACGGACTGTACGGAGATCGTCTTCCCACCTGGTTAATACCAACCAACACTTCGTCTATCTAAACATCATCTCCACTCTTGAACCTTATTGGCCCCCCTTAGGATTCCATATTAATGAATATTCCGTATACTAAAACGATTGAGGAACACTGAACCATAGCTTAGGTTTCAAGGAAAATGGCCGGCCACTTGCCAAACGGTCTGGCCACTAAAGAATGGTAATAGTGCTTCTGAATTTCCTTTAGTGCTTTTAATACGTCAGAAATAATCGTGAGATTTCTTTTAAATTACTTCGAAATACTTTAGCGGCCGATCCGTATTTCATCCATAAAGTTAATATACCTAACTTTATGGTTTCATCTAAAAATAAAAGATAAACATTTAACAATTTTAGTGGTTGCTAGGTGGTGTTAAATAAATTTAAGAGATTTAAATTGACCTCTGTGGCTCAATGGTAAGCGCGTTGGCGCTCAAGTCGGAGGTAGCGGGTTCGAATCCCGCCAGGGAACAAAAATATTTTCTGTGTTCCTGGGTCATGGATGTGTATTAAATATTGTGTATTATATATGTAATAAAAATCGTAAATATATGTATAGTATTAAAGTATTAAATATATTTCCGTTGTCTGGTACCCGTAACACAAGTACTTCGGAACTTACCACGAGACCAGATTGATGTGGTGTAAAAGCGTCCATAGTTATTATTCTTATTATTATTAAAATTCATTTATACACCCGGTACCTTGAGCCGGGATTCGAACCCGTGTTTATTATACAGCCACTGGCCACTCGATCAGCCGTCGATTATAATATAATGCACAGTTAATTGAATTAATTTTATCAAAGTTTCATTAAATTCGCTTATTATGCGTGCATGAATTATAATAATGAAGATAATTCCAGCGATATTATTTTGTGTACCTGATTGTTTCATTGATGTGTGAATAATTTGAATGATATGAATTTAATATGATTTATATTATTCATTCACAATTTAACAGATCAGATCATGATTTAGCGGAGACGTGGTCGAATCTCGTGATGAAACAGATTTGATTTTGGATAAATTACTTTTGTGTTTCTAATGTAAGTTGTGTAATCTATACTAATATTATAAAGCTGAAGAGTTTGTTTATCTAAACGCGCTTATCTCAGGAACTACTGGTTCGATTTGAAAAATTCTTTCAGTGTTTCAGCCTATTTATCGAGCAAGGCTATATAACATCACGCTGTGAATAATAGGAGTTAAGTTTAGTAAGTTAACGCTGGCGAAGCTGCGGGAAACAGCTAGTAAGTAATATGTATTTGCTTTGTTGTTGTTGCTTTATCTTAGTATGTTTGCAGAACGATGCAATATTTGATGTTGTTTTATTAATTAATAATAATTTATTTCCTTAGATGGGACGATCGCCATCCCATCTAAAAGATCTCCGATACCGTCCCAGCTGGTTAAATGTGGGTGGTGGGATCGGCCGTCTTTGTGTTCATTGAAGAGGCCCATGTCCCGCAGTGGACAGATAAAATCTGATGATAATGACAATGATTTTTTTTGTACTGACAAAAATAAAATACTAAATAATATTAATAATATTTTATCTCATTCTAATTTCGACTTCTCAAAAAAGGTTTAATTTTCATAAATTGACATGCTCTCATTGTTAAAAAAGGCCTTTTATCATAGCATCAACCAGACCTATCCGTTCGGTTTCTTATTATTTTCTATGAAAGATTTTCTATAATAATTGTAAATAGAAATAACAAAAAAGTGAAACAAATTTGCGTGAAGAAAATGGAATAAAAATTGAATTGTCTTCAATCGTAAACTTCGTTAGAATTTTCTCCAACTGTCTTCAACTTCAGAACTCCATTAATATAATATTTTAAAATTTCACAATGACATGTTTTTGTAAACAACTAGTAGATATATCTGTGCCCAACGTGTGTGTGTGTACGTTTATACGTGGCTTTTTTAATTTTTGAATACAAAAATTAATCAGGAAGCAAACTACATTTAAAACTTAGTGACATATATTTATGCACAGAATTTATTTTAGAATATTTATTCTGATTAAAATTAAGTCTGATTTACACCTTTATAACTAACCATTAATACCTTTATATTTCACATTCAGGAAGCTTAGCCATATTTTCACGTCGTCTATACTGCAGAGTTTGAAGACGAAAGTCTTCGACCAATGCGTTCTCCCCGTGATGACCTACGGGGCCGAAACGTGGCCTCTAAATTTACGTATGGTCTGTAAGTTTGCCGTAGCTCAACGTGCTATGGAGCGTGCTATGCTGGTGTTTCTTTGGCAGATAGGATTCGGAACGAAGATATCGGAACAGACGGAAGCCGGAGAACTAAAGTTACCGATATCACGCGTAGATCAAGCTCGTTGAAGTGGCAGTGGGCTGGCTGGTCACATACTCAGGAGAACGGATGGCCGATGGGCCAATAAGGTGCAAGAGTGGTGGCCGCATTTGGGTAGACGAAGTGTTGGTCGACCACTATCCAGGTGTTGGATGCGAGTAGTGAGGGATCGGTCGTCTTGGCGTTCTTTGAGGGAGGCCTATGTTCAGCAGTGGACGGATAGAGGCTGATGATGATGATGATGATATATTTCTCTAACAACAGGTTCCTTGTTCACCTGGTCATTTAAGTGAGGATAGGAACCAAGAAGCTTTCATGTTGTGTGACCGAGCTAGGATCTGGAAGACTTCGGCAGTCTAGAATATTTCATACGACTGAATACTGATATGATATCTAGTTGGAATATATTATATTACCACTAGTGGCACCCCACAGACGTTGTCCTGTACATTTCTTTTTGTGAATCTAAACTATTCTCGAAGCCACTTGAACACACACAAAAATCATCAAGATCTGTCTAGCCGCTTAGGAGGAGTTCAGCGACATTCGCACGTACAGAAGAATTATAGATATAAAGCATACACATTACATAATACAGGGATAGCGACTCTATCTTAAGGGCTTGTGGTTAATCACTACATCTTATAATATTATATATAAATTTCGTGTCACGATGTATGTTCGCGATAAACTCCGAAACTACTGAACCAATCTTTATAAATATTTGTAATTTGGTCCAACTTGGGAGATAAGGTAGATAATAAGAGAGATACCTCAATTTATAAGCGCAATATTTACTTATTTCAAATTTTTAACCGACTTAAAAAAAAGAGGAGGTTATCAATTCGTCTGTATGTTTTTTTTTGTATGTATGTGCCACGATTACTCCGCTGTTTGTGAATGGATTTCGATCTTTATTTTTTTGTTTGAAAGCTGGTGTTTCCAATTTGGTCTCATATTAATTTTATTAAGATCTGACAAGCCGTTTTTTAGTTATTCCCAATAACGACTACTTGTATGGTTTCTTTTACCTCGACGATATGGCCATTTTATTACTTGTCGATGTAACAATAATTGTATAGGATGCTTTGGTAGCACACCATAGTATGTCGCGGTCATTGTAATCATCATCATCATCATCATCATCATCATAATCATCATCATCATCATCATCATCGTAATCATCATCATCACCATCATTGTCCTTTATCCATCCACTGCTAAAAATAGGCCTCCTTCAATGAACGCCAAGACGACGAATTTTGGAATCGCTAAAAATTAAGAAATAAAAACATTTTACAAAAAATTTAAACCGACTTCAATAATACTAAACTAAAAAGTAATAAAATGAATGTGTTTCTTAAATTTTTGTGCTTACAACTTATAATCAACTTAATTTTCTACTAATGTACAAACTTTGCGTTTACCACATCATTATAGTTACTTTTGGAGTCGGTGTCGTATTTTTTGATGTACCCTACCTACCTTGGCTGACACCGACTCCAAAAGTAACTATAATGACGTGGTAAACGCAAAGTTTGTACCTACATCTCGTGGATGACGTGAAAGACTTCCGTGCATTCAAGCGATTTTGCCACAATTATTACTGGAAAAATAACATATCCCCAAGTCATACATAAATAAGTCATAGTTAATATTACTTCACTATGTAGTTTATTTATTTTAGTTTATTATTAGTATATTAGTAGTATTCGTTGGCTTATAAATACAAACCCACATTCAAACAACAATTATTATTTCAATCATGATAACCACTACGTTATACATAATAACTCATAGTTGATATACATGTATACTAATCATACTATGCAGATATTTGTAGACATAAAAAATTTTGCGTGGTGCATTGCAGCTGGACTTCCCCTGGGCCCTGGCTGCTGTCTTTTCTTGACTCTTGTAAGTCATTGCAATCTTGTACTGTCTCCTGCTTTAACCGGGAGGGAAACTGGAAATTTTCCTACTCCTCCCGAATTCTTCTGATTAAATTTGTTGCGGGTCCCAAGGCAGTTTTAACGTATCCCTCGGGCTCCCTGAGATCGTATCAAAGGGTCATTTAGTGGTTACCGCTGTCGATCCTGGCTATACAAGAGTAGCAGCGGTGGGAACGAGTGGTGGGCCTAGCCCGTTAAAAAAAAGTCTTCGTGAATCTTTGACAGCCGTTACAGCTCATCAGAAGCCTTAAAGTCTGATAAGAAGTCTTACCACGGAGTATCGTATTATCCAGTTACTGGATTGTGAGGGCCAGTCACTCCATTGAAAATACTACATTTGGTTAGACTGGGAACCGACCCCAACCTAGTTGTGAAAAGGTTAGGAAGAACAATGAACGATAGAATAAAATACATGTAGTTTTCCGTGACGGCATACAGGTCAAGCTTACTGCCAATTCACTCCAATAGATGTTACACATAGAAAAGATAGATATATCCAGTAGCGGAAGGATATTAGCTGATAGCATTGACATATTCGCTACACTGGTAACGTGGCAATTTGTGTAAACGGTTTAGTGTTCATACAATATACATCCAATTTTCTCTTGATTCGATTGGATTTTTTTAACGCGAGATCCCCTTCATACTTCAATGGTTGTGACAGCTACGAAGATCGATGTTCGACTTCCTTTGTAATATTCGAACTTTGCTTTTAGCTTCATATATTTTGAATTGAATAAAAAGTTAGGATTATTAGTTCTCTTGCTTAACACGTGACGGGAGATCATTAAATTAGGCTTAATTAGGCTAATTTATTGTCATACAGTTGTCAATGATTTCAATCACTATGAAGACAAAAATAATTGACACGAATGGGCGTTAAGAAACCAAAGACAATCAAGCGGCATCTGCAAAATCAAGCAACATTGGCAAAGTAAAGCGACATTGTAAAGGTCCAGAGACAATAATATAAAAGTCATAGAAAATTACATACTGAATGTTCTTTTATGGCATAAGATGGAAAACGAGCAGTCGGAGCCCTCTGGTGACTACCGACGCTCATAGACATCCGCACAACCATGGGTTTAGATGCGTTGCCCTCCTTTTCCCTTATCCCTCCCAATGGGCCACCGGAAATTCACAAACCGTACGAACAGCATAACTGACACTTTACGCCGGTGTTATGTGAGCGAGAGTGCCGGGCTAATTTGGCTGCAATGCATCATGGCACTACCTCTCAAAAGCACTCAATCAAGTATTTTGTCTGCCCCAGTAGTAGAACGTGGAATAAATTCTGCTAGTCTCGTAGCTCTAATAATAATTGTTACTCTTGCATGTAGTTGCTAGTTTTATTGATGTCTTAAACGCGATGTAATGTTCCGGGTTAATGCAAAGACTAAAGTTATTAAGCTTTTGATTAGTTTTAGAACGTTTAGACTCGTATCTAATATCGTTAATAAAACTAATCAAAAGCTGTAAGCCTAAAATATATTAAATTCATGAATATTATTATTATTAATTTAACGTTGTATTGCGTCTACGCTAATAAACACGTTTTAATATTGTACGTATATGTAATGTATTCTGTACATGTAAATAATTATATTCAATACCTATAATATCTTCTTTCTTTTTAAGACCATGAAGGGAATTATTTAAATTATTGGTTATAATAGGTATAATATTATGTATTTTAAGTTATGGGTATGGTTAAGAAAATTAACACGAATATATGAAACTTATAATTTTTTTTTAAAATAACGACTTTTATCTTTTAAAAGGGTTATTGAATATCATCTTCATCATCGCTGCTGAACATAGGCTTCCTTTCATGATCTCCAATTAGTTATATAATATTACAACATATTAAATTGTTATTATAGTTTAATTTCCACTTACAACAATATGAAACAATCAGTAGACAAATCTGCTTACGATGACATATCATGTGCGGCATCAAACTGGCAAACGTGCCACCTGATGGCAATAAGTAGTCATCGTCGCCTAAATACAAACTTAGTCACTTGGCATCTAAGACAGCTTTTAAAGCAAAAATAAACAGAATGGCATATTCATATACAGACAGGCGCGTGGCCTTAGTCTTTAGCTTGTGTTGAAAAAGCTGCATTTGTAACGTGGGGTTACAAATGCAGCTTTTTCAATTTTTTCAATTCATGGTTAGGGCTTAACGTGGCGGTGGAGCTCAGTAGCTTAAGGTGAATCCAGCACCTTGGATGAAGCCAAGTAAACCCAGGGGCTCTTTGTACTCTCCTCTTATAAGATAAGGGGACAAAAGGACAGGGAGGAAAAAGACGGGAACCTCACCCCATCGTACTGTCAAGACGTTGCGAAGGGTTATTCTGTAGTGCGGGACAACCCCTCTGCGGAGGTGGCGTTGGTCCCTTGGGGAACTGACTAGCAGCTGTCGAGGTGCCCTGTTTGCTCATTAGATCCGGAGCACCTCACCAAAGGCGGTATTGGTGGCACTCGCCGGCTTTTAGTAGGTAGAACTGCGTCCGCTTACCAGCTTTCGGGCGCAGCGAGTCCCACATACCCGCGGGATGCCTCAGAGAATTTCCCGGCGTTAAAGAAAAAAAAGCTGCATTTGTAAGATAAGACCAAGAATGATTGACATCTAGATTATAACTCTACTACGTTTTCCAAAAAATAGTGATGATTAAAATAATTAAAAGCGATTAGCTAACATTTGGAATGTAACCAATGGGGTGCGAAAAAACGATGTCACTTTGTCACCGTCAAGTTGATTTTAATTTTATTCCATATCCAAGCCAGAGACATAGCCTATAATGAGGAGGGGAGGGATATGATTAATAGGTTATTGGTCCTTGATGTTGGATATTAAAAATTGGTCATGTTCCGTAAACTGATAGAGTTTTAGTATGAATTATTTTTACGTCATTTATCATGAATGGGACGCGTTGCGATGACGTCAATCTTGACAACTCACATTTAATCTCCGCGGGATTATATAAGCTATGCGATCGATATGGCACCACACTATTGAAAATAACGTTTATCGATAAAGAAAAAAGTCACTAACAAACTTTAAATGTTACATATTTGTGCATACCACTAAATAATAAATGATGAAGTTGCATTTTTTCTATATAATGAATAGAAATAGGTAAATGCAAAGTAAACATTTAATATAAATAAAAAAATAAACAACTGTATCACGCCCCTTATCAAGAAAGATAGATGTAGTTATGATATAAGATAAAAAATATAAATCTAATCTATGGATACAAGTAAATAAAATTTAAGTGTCTGTTTGTGATTTCAAATTAACAGCTTTTCACTAAATGCGTATGCAAGTATATGACGATACTTACAACAAGTTTTTTTTTGTCTGTTTCGCTGTATGTCTGTTTGTTAAAGCTAATCTCTGAAACAGCTGGATTTTGATGGAACTTTCACTGGCAGATATTATTGTGACTTGAGCTACAAAAATAATCATCATTACTCCGGATAAGGCTGTAAATCTATGTCAACGCGGGCAACAACTAGTATTTGAATAAAACAGAAATATATGAAAATAAAAATAAAAATAAAATTAAAATATATAAAATATATAATGAAACTTAATATTCAACATTTTTTGGAAAAAGAATTAATTCTAGAAAACCAGTCATTATCACTTATTTAAAATGAAACCGGTTCTATGCGGATTCTTAGCATGAATTCATTAACAGAAATATGACGCTCGTCGTATAGGCTGATCATGCTGAAAATAATCTTAGTGATAGGTATCAGCCATCTTAACGTTCGCGATAATCCTACACGCGGGTGCTGTAAATGCAAATGCAAATGCAAAATGTACTAAAGGAATAAAGAAGCTTGAGGGAAACAAGAAAAACACATACTTACATTGTGAAATATGTATGCGATTATACGATGAGCCCAAGTAAATATAGCCTGATGTTTTAGGAGAAGCTCCATTAGGCTTTGTACACCACGGACAAGAGGTAATATATTTTGTTATATTTATAATAAATCAGTAAATATCTTGTCATTTATCTTTTATATTAAGTACTTTTGTATTTTTTAGCCCTCGACCCCTTGACGCAGACGGGTATTATAACTTTGAACTATGTATGAACCGATACAAATGCGGTTTATTTATTTTGTAAGAGTTGTCATGCTGGTTTGCAGACGAATTGTGTCGGCACGACCGTGGTGACAATGCATCTGCATAATTTTTGGTTGTGCGGATGTCTAAGGGTGTAGGTAGTCACGATGAGGCTCCGACTGCTCGGTTACCTCATGATATAAAAAAGCGGGTTTTCCAGCGGCGGTTCTACGATGTGTTTTATCATAATTGGTTCAGCAGTTTCCAGGTCTCGCTTCCTACATCTCTTTTACTATAATTCTATTTATTTTAATATTCTAAGCTAATCGATTTTTTAGCCTGTGGTAAAGTTACCAGTGCCATGCCTCTGCATGGACATGGGTAAACTACATATAATTTACTTCGGGTATAATTTTTTCAAGAGTTTTTTATTATTTATTTAAGAGTGGAGGCCACGTTTAGGTAGGCAAAGTGTTGGTTGGCCATTAACCAGGTGGGAAGACGATTGCCGTGCGGTGGCCGGTCCGTATTGGATGCGAGTGGCAAGAGATCGGTCGTCTTGGCATTCATTGAGGGAGGCCTATGTTCAGCAGTGGACAGATAGAGGCTGATGATGATGAAAATGATAATAATGATGATAATAATTATTTTTTCGTGTATTAGCATTGTTCAATCCAGAATCTCAAGGAAGACAAAGTATAAAATGGTTGACACATATCTGACGAGGCAGTTATGTCCATCATGTCATCGGCAACCAATAAGATCTAAGCGTGATGACGCGATACCCTACCAATCGAATGTCGTGTTCGGATAGTGCGTTCTCTGAAGTTACAGGGGATCGTAAATTATCGAGTGAGGTCGTTGTGCTCACGAGTGATGTTGACCATTTACCTAACATCACTATGTGTAATATAGATAATCCACGATATCTTCCTAAGTAAAACGTAGAAATGGAATTAAAATTTCCACTTAAAAAATATTTAAAAATGTCAAAAAATTATTAACATTACTTAAAGTTATCATAGAATATAAAGAGGCAAACAATGTGACGATTTTAAAGTGCTTTGAAAAATTTAATATCTCTGACAACACAGCAACGTTTTATTAAATTTTCATAACTGGTAACAATTCTCGGACAGCGCTTGAGATATTTCGTATTCATCGAAGGATTTAAATTGAAAAATCCTTTGCTCGACCACATTGCTAAAAATGACTGCATAGCTATTAGCAAATGGACTGTGAAAAAACCGGCCTTAAGATTGTGTCGGACTCGCGCACGAAAGGTTCGTACCAATATATATATATATATATATATATATATATATATCAATTTTGTATATATATATATATATATATATATATATATATACAAAATTAGATACATACTTTAACAAATAAAATGTTGATTTGAAGTAAAGTAATATACGACTTTTGATTTAATAAAAGGCACTTTTATTAAATCAAATGTAGTAAAATATCTAGTGATGTAATAATTAAACTATTATTGATTGTTAGCTCGGTTACGATTCTTCTCATTTAAAAATAATAAATATGACTTTTGTATGGGAGCGTTAAAAAAATATTTTATTTTAATTATTTATTTATAAAGTAAATATAAACTAAATATTCTATGAATATTTCAAGTGTATACCTTTTAATTTTATTAATATTGAGCAGAAAACGGCAAAAAAATCACATTTGCTGTATGGGAGATGTATGCCTTAAATATAGATTTGATTCTGTTTTAGTATTTGTTATTATAGTGGCGACAGATATACATCATCTGTGAAAATTTCAATTGTCTAACTATTACGGTTCATGAGATACAGCCTGGTCACAGACGGACGGACAGCGAAGTCTTAGTTTTAGGGTTCCCGTTTTACCCTTTGAGTACGGAACCCTGAAGGACAGGCTCATATTTGAAAAGCCGGTAACGCATATTATGCGTTACCGGCTACTTACTTACTTAAAACTTATTAAACTATCTAATTATCATGAAGCAGTTTTTAAACGATATCTAAAAAATACTTTTGACTCTAGTACACATTGAAAAATATTGATATAATGGCTCGTTTGTGAGCGAAGGTTTTAAAATATGATTATATTCAAAACCCATATAACGGAAAATTTCATTTAGTTTTTTTTTTGGAAGGGCTAGACTTTTCGGCCCGATGGCCTTTAAGCTCAATCGGTACTGTTAATGAGCAGATGGCTCTCACTTAAGAAATATTCGAATACATTTAGATTAATATTTCATAAAAAGCCTAAGAAATACTTTCAAAAAACCTTATGGGACTAAAAGTAGCATAAGGCCACTGAACATGGTCCATTCAATTTTCATTCATCACAACGAAATAGTCTGAAATCCACACTACATAAATAAGATTTAGGTATTGCAATTGGCAACAGTTGGTCCTTGCTTCGATTGGTCGTAAGTTAAGACAAACAATTGCTCTGAATCGTGCTTCTTACCTATTGTATGTGATGTCAATACAATACATTCAATTTCAAGACATTTCAGGGTTTCTTAAACTTTTTGTAAGGACGTATCATTTTAAAAATTGAAGTATCTGATGAATTCATTCCGATTTCAATTGATTACGCAATTCGGACTTCGCTATACGTGTTTTTCATTTTAAACAACAGAACTAGATGTTCTAAGCTGAGAAAAAAAAAAGATACTGATCCTCAAAATCCATAGCTACTACTCTACCCACTAAAACCCGACGAGTGCTACCAATGCCACCTTTGGGAAGGTGCCATAGATCTGTTGAGTGAACAGGGCACCTCGTCGGGTAGTCAGTTCCTCAGAGGACTGACGCCACTTCCACAGAGGGGTTGTTCCGTACCACAAAGTCCACAATGACAAAGGAACAGTACAATGGGGTTCCCGTCCTCGCCCCTAACCTCCTGCTCTTTTGTCCCCTCTTCTTACAAGAGAGATACAAAGAGCCCCCTCGGTTCAATTCGCTACGCCGAAGGTGCTGGGCTACCCCAGGCTACTGAGCCCCACCGCCACGACAAGGCCTGAATAATGGTGGGGATTTCATGGACACCTAAAACGGCCAAGGCAGATATCATGTCATAGACAACATCGCCAATTTCCATGTCCAAAATGCTAGAATCAACGGTGAATTTCATTAAAATCTGTCCAGCTTAGAAGTTCATCGCGGACAAAGCATGTGACACAAAACAAATAGACTCTACGATTAGTAATCGTAGAGTCTACATCCTGAGGATGCCTCGGTGTTGGGGCGAAACGTGCGTAGATTGTTTGGTGGTGGTCTTTTACTGTGGTTGTGGTGCATGTGGGGTGGTGGTGCATGCGAGTGTACGCATATGCAGTGTGGGAAAGGAGGGCGGTGCTATATGCATGCATATGCGTGCACTCACACATTTGCTGTAAAGACTGCGTGTTTCGCGGGATAATTGCTAATTAATATAATATAATTTAATAATATCTGATATAATGGATTTCCGCAAAGTAACGCCTGATTCTATTAACTAACAAAAAAATGCATCCAATGCTTTTTGAAATAATTAATCTGCGTGGAAAATAAATTATTAATAAATAAAAATGTGAATTATTTTAAATAATAAGTATATTTAGTTATTCAAAACTTAAATTAATGATAATGGCTGAGAATGTATGGAATTAATTGAAAACTGTTAAAAAATTGAGTCTTACTAATTAAATGATGATCAATGAAAATGGTTTTTAATAATATACTTTTAAATGGCATCAATGCGAATTTAGTTATGCAAAGTTTTTTTCATTCAAATATCGTCGAAGAGGTGGTCATATAAAGTTTGCCTTGACAAATTTTGCTTGGGAAACTTTTTTGTAAAAGATACCAATGAGGTGGTTGCGCTGTACTGCGCTCCCGACGGTATGGCTACCACCATCCTACTTTTTTCTGCCAGTTTTTCTTTGCTTTGCTGTGTTTCGGCTTCCCTCCCACCGGTAGACCGGTTTATAAGCGCCTATCCAACTATTAAAAAGCAATATGGTGATAAAAGTTGCTGAAAGTACTGCCGTTCATTATCCTTGAGGTTAACGAGCTACTGTGCCCGGTCATAACATTGGTTCATCGCTCCACTGTTAAAAGGCTCTTTCGTTATACTCGGATTTAAGAATTACGATTTGTAGCTAAAAAGCTAAAAGGCGAATATTTGCTTAAAAAGAGCGTGTCAATTCTTTTTTAACTGACTTCAAAAAGGAGGAGGTTATGGTCTTTTGTATATTTTTTTAATGTATGTTCACCGATTTTTTCAATTGTGGACCGATTTTCAAAATATTTTTTTTTGCCGTAGTTTTGCTATTGTCATAATAAATGTAAATTAATAAAGTTGGGCACTACTATATGAAAACTATGATCTAATTAATTAACCTTCTCGTTTGATTTCATAGAGATCCCGATAGAGATCCAGAGTGCGCAACAAAAAAATAAGGATCTATTACGCTTTTTTATTATCACATAATCATCATGAGGTGTCATCTTCATATTGAAGTTTGGAGGTCAGCATTTGGTACTCCGTCTGATCAAGCGATATTCTCTTGATTATCACAGAAAGTTTAAAAAGAAAAAGTATTAAAATGCAAAAAAAATAATAATAAAAAAGAATCCCGCGTGTTTTTGTGTTTGCACCATGGCCTTTAATCATACCTTATTGGTTTCAGCAATTGCTAGGCGGATTCATATCAAATAGTTATATATCTCAATTATTTGCCGGGTCGATACCCGCTAATATTATTACGTGACTAGCACAGGAAACACTGGGTCTGTTATATTTATCGGGTTTAGTCTAGGAAAGGATTGGCGACTGCTCTACTGGAACAAAAGCAAGGCTCTTAAATAGAGTGAGAGTCAGAGAAAGAGTAAATAAACATATTATACTCATTACATAACATTCACTATATTAATCATACTAATTATCTCCCAAGAAGATTACTGGACCTAATGATGTAGTGGGTGTCTATGGATGTCGTTTATCACTTACCACCAGGTGAAAAGAGTGTCCGTTTGCCCCCTCTTCTATAAAAAAACCTACCTGTCTTGAATATTGTCCTAATTAAGTCATTCATACATGAAAAATGTGTCTTCATCAACCATGATTTTGTCATTTTTTTCTATTCACTGCTAGATATAGGTCGCTTTTAATGTGGGTACTCTCGCTCACATAGCACCGGCAGAATGTTACAACTATGTTGTCGCGTTCCGTGGGGTTTGTGAGTTTCCGATGGCCAATTGGGATCATGGGGAAAAGGAGGGCAACGCATCTGCTAACTTCTGGTTGTGTGGATGTGTATGGGCGTCGGTAGTCACCATAGGGCTCCAATTGCTTGTTTACCTCCTTGTCATCGTTAATAAAATATATTTAGTATTTTTGTTAGATTAATAAAAATAATCTTAATCCTTCATTGATATTGAGTGAATTACTCCATATATAATATGTGTAATAAAATAAAAAATCCTTTAACTTTTAAGGCTTAAACTTATAAAGCTTGAATATATCTAAGACAACAATATTACGTTGATGTGAAGTGTAAAATTTTCATAAACGTGAAGTGTTTTAAGAGCTCGCATCAAACTAAATCTGGTGTGAACAACTTGCAATATGCGGCACTTGCGATAACTTGCGAGCTTTACAGCCATAAACGGACTGATGATGGTTGCTTTATAGCATAGGCCACTCAATCGTGTCATCACGTACAAACTATCAAAAGTAACCTAATAATAATATTTTAAACTACGTTATGTACCTCTACCATGAGTTTTGTTACAAGCGTAAATGACATAACTATAGTATTTACGAAAAACGCAACACGAATCGAAAACTATATATATCACATCTTGGTTTTCTATTCGTGTTGCGGTTTTACGTTAACTACTTATATACGTAACGTAACGTTAACGTAAAAACGCAATACGTATAGAAAACTATATCATACCTTAGTTTTCTATTCGTGTTGCGTTTTACGTAACTACTATAGTTATGTCATTTACGCTTGTAACAAAACTCATGGTAGAGGTAAAGATGAGTCATAAAACGTGGTATCGACATTAACAAGCTAAAGTACATATAATAATAAGCTGTTCTATAAGTTTCTCTAAAATCAAGGATGTTTAAGCTATTGTTATGAAGCTAATTTTATATAGCTTGTTTATGAAAAGTTTGCTAGTAAGCGACTAAGTAAAGTGTTGTAAAACGTTTACATGTCAAGTCCCTATAAATATAAAAAGATTATTTTGCGGATGCAGCTATATTTATATACAGCTTATTTTTCACAAAGCTTGTTAAGATCTTTTTTATAGCAAAGGATGGGCAAAATGTTAATTGGAAAAACTTCTAAATAGCTTTTTGTATTTTAATTATATTTCTAATTAGTTATGCATCATCATCATCATCATCATCAGCCTATATCCGTCCACTTCTGAACATATGCTTCCCTCAATGAACGCCAAGACGGCCGATCCCTTGCCACTCGCATCCAGCACGGACCGGCCACCGCACGGAGATCGTCTTATTATTAGTTATTCATAGCTACAAGTTTTTCCGATTAAATAAAAAAACGAGCAGTCGAAGCCTTATGGTGAATATCGACGCCCAATGATACACATCCACACAACCAGTGATAATGCAGATGCGTTGCCCTCCTTTTCCCTATCCCCCAATGGGCCATCGGAAACTCACAAACCGCACGAAACGCAACAGCATAACTGTCACTTTACGTCGGTGTTATGTGAGCGAGAGATCCCGTACCGGTCGTGCTGGCCCAATTCGGCTGCAAAGCAGAATAGCACTATCTCTTACAAGAACTGCTAGTTACCTATGGGTTTCTGTTGTACTACATATTTAGCTATAATAATATATACTTTTATAACTTGTGGAGAACAATAAAAATCATATTTATGCTAATAGCGGGTATGCTCATGTCGTGCCGCGCCGCTGCTTGCCCCTACATTATAATCCTATTATAGAGCACTTTATTTTCTGTTTACATCAATTACACCTGTTTCTTGAATAATACGTTAGTATTTTACATAACATTCATTGACTAGGCCCGTTGGAATAGAAAAAGTGATAGACAAGACAACCTACTATAGACAACTCACATCGGTTCGCGAATTTTGAAATCCTGTAAAATACAGGATCGATTGTCAAGTGTACGTAAAAAGAGGGACAATAGTAAGGATAAACGTGACAATAGTAGTGGCCACCAGCGTTTACGCAGCAAACGTACAAGAAAGTGCGCTACGGACACTTCTAATGCCGTCAACATCTACCCGCATACTTCAGTGTCGTAAACAAGATATTCGTAGATAATGTCGAAATATCGAGCTTCGCGAAATAAAAGTGCAAAACATGGTAAATATCCCGTTTTAAATAATATTAAGATAACCATCTTAACTTAAAATCTTTGGTAGCTGTTAGTTCGACTTATTACACTACAAGATCCTTAAATCCAAAACGCTCACGTCCTCGGAAGTAACAAGCAAAAATGCAAAGCGTTTTCCTCCCGCCGGTAAATGTTTAGTAAAAAACATTATAAATAAATTTTTGTTATTGTTTTATAATGTTTCTTTAGCAATAACAATAAACTTTTATTAAAAACTAGCTGACAACAGACTTCTTCAGTCAAAAAAAAATCCGTTCTTATCTGACCTCTACATGGCTAAATTAATATTCTTACCCAAGTCTCTAGGTTTTATAGTTCCAGAGATGTCGTGGTGAGTCAATCTATAGAACAGCTCCAGGTTATAATAAATTTTCTTTAAAACATGAAACCCTACAAGCATGAAGATAAAAGATAGGTTAACAGAAAAATGTTCCATTAGGAATTGATTTAAAAAAATATATACATTCACCAAACATCTACGTAAACAAATCAAACGCAAATTAATAAGCTTTATCTGAAACAAACACTCCAGTCAAAGTTTAGTTCAGACTAAGAGGTATCAACGAAATAACAGTTTTCATCTCACCTATAAGCTCAATATCTCAGCTTAACTTATTGACTTATTGTTTCTTATAATATTAGTTGTTAGGTACATCTTATCCTTATACAATCATCTAGTGTTTTTAATATAAAAATTAATAATTAATAATTAAATTAAAATTAATAAAAAAAAAAAAAAATTAAGACGCGATATTTAGCATGTTTTTCTTCGTTAACTTTTGTTTCGCGGACCTCAATATTTCGACATTATTTACGAATGTCTTGTTCACATGTGTGTATTAAAGACACATGTTTTTTCAATATGGTAAGTATCCTGTTTTAAATAATTGACGTGATAACGTCTTAAAATTCGATGGATCCGGCTGCACAAACGAAAAACATGACGCATGCGGCGATACCTCGTTCTGAGGCGTTCCATTTTCTTATGACGTTGTCACGTTCAACTATCGTCAGTAAACCGACTTTACAGACAATCGATTTTTTTTAATCATCGTAATTAAGGATTTTGTTATGAGTGGGATTTGCGTGACATTGTAAATCATCGTTATAATATTGTTATAGTCCGACCAAAAAAATAAAAACCCTGGCCATCATGCGGAACATTTCGGAACTAATTTCTGTATGGACTATATATTTTTTTTAAATACTTTATTCTCTTTTAAGATACACTTTTATTTCTTATCATCTAATCGCTAAGCTGTTCAAGCAGTTTGTAGGCGTATGAGTTAGCGTATTTAAGATACAGTGACGACACCACGCATTGTTTATATATTTCTGGTCAGGCTATATACATATTTTTAGTATAAATGTGCGCAGGTCCTAAAATGGCTGAAGTTGTGGTGAAGGAAACTTGCTATCTTCCGGTCTTAATGAAGTTTGTTGTCCGCTGCGATGTTGTCACAATATGTATAGTATTACAACTATGTTCCAACTAGTTACTCGAAATTGTCTTGTAATAAAATAGATGGAGGTTGTATTATTAACTGATGAAGCTGTGGGGTTCTCAAATGTATAGCTTTTTTTTAAAGTGTTGTTGGAAATTGCCTTTCCAACTCACGACGTCGACGTCGCCCATGAACATAAACTAGTATACCTGGAACGAGCAACTCATTTATGTGTTGCCTATCATTGACACATAAGATGTTTAGTCTCGGTGCCAGTAATTACATTGCCTGTCTTGCCCTTCTTTCCGAAACACAGCAAAGCTGTTTTACGGGAGAAATAAGCAAAATGTGTTACCCATGCAGCCGGAAGCGCGGCACAGCGCTTCCCACCCACCGGTATTAAAATATATCATAAAAAAATGGTTAACGTGCTTTTTTCATAAAATTTTGTATTTGAGCGAGTTTTTTAGTTTTTGAAAACCATTTTTTTTTCTTTTGATCCTTTTTCAAAAATTTGTAAAATGCTTCAAGATAATTGTACAGAATTTGAATGCAAGCTAATGAATTAAAATAAGTCGTAAGGTGAGTTTAGATACTGGTATTTGTTGTAGGTTCAATTATATGTAATAGGTTATTTTAAAATTTCATATCCGATTTGTAAAAATACACCTACGTCATGACTATAGTATAGGTACCTATTATTATATATATATATATATATATATATATATATATACCTATAATAAGCTTGACTTATTTCATCATACATATCGGGAACCGAATTCGCAACCTATTTCAGTAGCTGCAGTCACCTTACCACATAATCAAATGATAATTCATATAAAACCGTTTATTATAAATAGCTATTCAAATTTTAACGAATAAATACTTTTACACTAATAGCTTTCCAAGTGTCTCAAATTTTGTCTAAGATAAATTTGCTAAAATGTTTCGATCTTTAAAATGTCTTGGAGTGGCTGAACTTGGGAAACATCATTCGCCCCTTAACTCGAAAGTACTTTCCTCTTTGGTATCAAAAACTATGGTACAACGTTCGTCTTGTTGTTGCCGAGTTTTTAAGTACATTATGAAGTGTTCGGTTGCAAATTTTCAAATAATAGCTTTCTCCTAATACTAGGTATTATTATCAAAGTAATTATAAAAATTACTTGTCTCATACATACTTGATATACTTATTGTTTTTAAATAGTATTTATAGCCTTTTCAAAGACAATTTTGGTAAAATATAGCTTAATCCGGACCGCAGTCAAACCAATACCTGTCATTTAGGACACACAATATTTTGTGATCTTTAATAAGTTCATATCCAATATACACCTAACTACGCTACGAAAAATGTTGGCTGACACAGGACTATCGGTGCATGTAAAGCATGTCAATATTAGAATTCAAAATTAATATAAATCTATAAGAAAAGATAAAGATAAAATAAAGTTACAAAATGTATAGTATCTATATTATACGCTCGCACACACAAAGAAGTCGAAAGCGGCTACGTAGCTGGCATCACAACATGAACGTCACGTCATTAATGTAAAGGCGCGCCATAGATGTTTCACATCGAAAATATCTATCAAAGTGCACTATCGTAAATGGAAGTCGGTATCACAACTCATTTTTCGACATAACTCTTTGAAGATATTTCTGATTTTATTAGGGTTTATCCACATCTTTTGATATTGATAATGGACAAAACAGACTTTGACATATATTCCGTATGAGTTCCAGCAACCAATTCCAATATTACTTTATTACATTTCCCTATGATCACTAGTATTGCACCAAATCCCATCTACAATTATTAGTCATTGGGCTTATTTGAACAAAGTCAAGCATACAGGAGGTTTTATCGAAAATCCATTTAGGTTTTGCTTCAACGAGAAAAAAGCTATAAACTTAATTCTCGCTTGTATTAATTAAAATTGTCGCTGAATTGACACAAAAAAATCGGATTTTTGTGTGAATTCCATGTTGAATGAATGGATAGAGGAGAGCTAGATTACTTATCACTCCCCCAATAAAATCGAGTGATTGCATATAAATTATCCGGATGATTTGATGCAGGAATTCGAAAAAGGTGAAGAGAAAAAGTGACAGTTCATAAAATGAGTACCTATATGTCGCAGGGAAATGAGGATATCAGTGATTTCA
Organism: Helleia helle; assembly: GCA_963853865.1. NCBI lineage: Eukaryota > Metazoa > Arthropoda > Insecta > Lepidoptera > Lycaenidae > Helleia > Helleia helle. The sequence goes on from OY971420.1 coordinate 19,785,920, forward strand.
CGAAATCTTTAGGGATATCATCAAATCCCGGAAGATGTTGATTATTCTTATTTCCAACGTCTTCTTACTAAAAAAATCTAGTGATATGACATAATAGATACTAATATAAAATCAGTGATATTATATCGTTTCACTTAACTCAGTCTAGTGAAATGTCAGTAAAGTGGATACTGCCGAATAAAAATCGAGCTATGCATCTCTCTCATTTCATACAATTTCTGTTTTATTGATTATTTTTGTATTAATTGTTATATCTACTAAGTGACCTTAATAAATAATGGGGCATGCCCATAAAGATCTGTTTTTATATCTTCGTCCTCCTTACAAACAAAATAATCCTTTTCCTACTCTGAATGTGTTTCTCTATGGTGCTAGGTAGTATATATATATATATATATATATATAAACACAAAATAATCAACAGAACAAAATTTGTACGAAATGAGAAAGATGCATCGATTTTTATTGGACAGTATGCAATTTATTGACATTTCACTAGACTGAGTTTAGTGAAACGACATATCACTGATTTTATATTAGTATTTTGTCATATCACTATATTTGTTTAGTAAGAAGACGTCGGTAATAAGAATATTCAACATCTACCAGGATTTCGTGGTATGCCTAGGAGGGATTTTGTGAAATCTCTGATTTCCCCATTTCCCTGGAACATGTATAAATTACAATAAACTTATTTATAAATTCATACTTCTATACTAAAGTTAATAAAATAGGTTCTTTTATGTCACAAGGAGGCAACCGAGCAAAGGAGCCTTATGGTGATTACCGACGCCCATAGACATACGCGCAACGAAAATGCAGATGCGTTGCCCTCCTTTTTCCTATCTCCTCCAATGGGCCACCAGAAACTCAAAAGCTACCGGTGCTATTTGGGTTAGGTAGGTTAATAATTTAACACATTTTAAAATAAATATTTAAAGAGAATTAAAATAAAAACTGCGTCATGCTGTGTGCACGGCATTTTACTGAAAAAGCGCCCCAACAGATTTTTCTTATCAAAAATCTAAATACGCAAAAGGAAAATAATATTCCTATGTCGGCGTTGTATCAAACACCCAACATGAGCCGACTATGGCGAAGCTGATTTCATAAAAACATTCGTCCATTGTATGCGATAACCAAGTTGAATAAAAACGTGAAACGGAGACTGGGAGTAGGTCTGAGTGAAATATTTTACTACAGTTGTATCTGTCTTGATTTTTTTATATCTCTTTCAAGCCGCTCGAATTGCGGCTTGCATTGAAAACTTTCTGAATAGCTGATATCGAAATCGGATAGACTTTCCGTCTAAAACTTTGGATATGGCTTTATAAAATATATATTTGTTATTGTTTTGTCGGATTACGTACAGTGTAAGTTATCAACAGATGGAAAATTTTATATGTTTAGTAATGAAAGCAGTGTAACGAGGTTTAAAAAGGGAATCATAATAGTTTATTTCGCATTTCATTGATATTGGTCAGTTATTAATAGCTAATTACTATAAAAAACTAAATGGCGTTACAAAGTGGCACTTCTTTTTTTATTTTTAAATTGATGCACATTATAAAAGATTTTTTACTATGTATATGTAGAAATATTCTATTATAATTTCACGCTTTTTTTTGATTTCGCAGGGAAATCCTTATGGATGCAGCCAGGATCTTTGGGTAGATCCTGACCCAATGTGGGACTCGCACTTGGGAGTGCCCACCCCAACTAAAACTACTGCGAGCGCCTTCAGCCGCTTTTTGAGGTTCTCCGATATGCAGGCAACAGATAGAATCACCTCAGCTACAGGCTAGCCCCGGCGAAGGGCCAGACTACTCTCGTAAGGGGGGACTGCCCGGCCACTATGGCTATCTGCTTCATGCTACGTTCGCCCTTTCTCACTCTCTCAATCGGTTTTAATCACTCTCTCCCTCTTCTTAGACAAAAACGTTGCACATTTTGGTGACATTTCATCCGTAAAAAAATTACCCTCATGCGCGCAAAGAAATTTAATAATTAAATAAAAAAACAAAATAACCGCTTATTGTAATAGCCGATTATGTCTCTAAATGTAGCTAGTCTGAGTGCAACTTGCAACGCAATAGCGTAACCTAGTAACTTCCCTGTGTCCTTGTTTATTTAGTACAATGGAGACCGTTTTTGTATGAGAAAGGATATCCTCGAACTAAGAAGAACAAATGATTTCATGTTAACGCTTTGTACTACTCGCTTTAATTGACTTAATGAGAATAATAATTGGATTTTAATTTTTTTCCAGTGTTTCAGTCCGGAAATCCACAACAACTCGATTTTTACAGCATTTCCTGACCCTGCCTGCATGACGATTATATGGATCCAGCTGCCACCTACAGTATTCTAGAACCGATACGACTTAGGAACTTTCGAGAGAAGACCATAATCATATTTGAAAAGCCGGGAGTGGGTGTCTATCAATGTCGCTTCTCACGTGAAACCACAGTCCGTTTGCCCCCTCTTCTATAAAAAAAGCAATGGGTTCCAGATTTGTCATAGCTTATAGGTGACGTTGAAGTATCCGACAGGTAGAAATTTTAGGTACTAAAAAATCTACGCATGTTCTTTTACATACTATAATTTACGATCCATAAAGAATTCTTCTCTTGAAAGACTTAACCCCCTATAAATATATATAACGAAGCCCTTCAATTTCATATTATTTGATTTTTTACCATTGAATAATTGCATTAATACCATTTTTATATCGTGATATACCGAAATAATTCATCTCAATAACCTTAAGGGCACTTAATCACAAATATGCTATTGCTATATAAGTTGGGATAATTTTTCCAATGATTTGCTTGTTCAAGCCTTCAGCTTTTCAATTTATATTTTATCGGAAAAAATAAGGCGTTGATAGACATTAAATAATATTTTTTCGATCTATTAACTTGTAAAAGTATCTTTCAAATCAAATCATTCTTATCTATAATCTCTTTTTGATAACGAGAAATGAAAATTTTTCTATTAGCTTGAGAGCGTTCTAATATCAGATCTTTCCATTTGGCTGGCTTCAAAATCAAGTATTCAACTTCAAACGATAGGAGCCTTGAGAATAACTGAGTTTAGGAATACGGCTGTGTACACGCTGCCGAAATGGTCATCGTATAACCCCTTTGGCTCTGTTAATGCCAATTAATAATTGATTTCACTTGTATGCGAAGTGGAAATGTAGTTTCTATTCTGTGACGTGTTTTGGGATATGATAAATTGGTTTCTGAAACTTCACTTTAAGAGGACGCATTGGAATTTTTTGCGTCAATAATTTCAATTTATTTCAGTAATTCCAAAACGAATGAAAATATAAGTTGGTGATCTTTTTTTTTCTTTAACGCTGGGAAATGCTCTGAGATGCATCTGAGAGCGTCCACATGACCGCATCGTAAGCATCGCACGCATCACATCTAAACGGATTGTACTATTATTTGTATAGAAAGTGACACTTAAGGTTACACAAGTCGCTCATCTTTCCATACAAAGGCAGAACAGTTTACTTAGTAATTACTACAATGTTTGACGTTGACCACGAAAAACTAAGTATAATATAAATTGATCTCGTCGTTATCTATGTGTGTATGTACCCAAAACCGTACAAAAATTATACATTTAAAAAATACAAGCTTCTAAACTTTCGTATTTGAACACTGATTTTAGCCCAATTTTGGGCATAAATAAATAGTATACGGAGCACGAAACCTCAAAAATAAAGCCCGTACAGATATAGTTTAGTTATTCAAAAGATAAAATAAATTTATTTTGAAAAGATACACTAATTAGTTTTTCTATAATAACTGTTTTACTAAAAGGACATTTTCGGAATGAATCATTGTGCATTTCATTCTAGCACGCATGTTCGCTATCATTTTGTTAGAGTTCGCGGCATCGACTAGTTGAACCTTAAACGCAGTCCGTACGGTGCGGATCAGTGGACGCAATATGACTTTCTGTACAAATTAACTAAACGCAATCCGTACGATGACTACGTGTTGACGCTTACCAAGCCAATACCAAGCTATATCAGCATAAAAGCAAAAATTATGAGCTAGACGCATTATTTTAGACAATTAGAGCACTGGACTGGCAGTGCAATAATTGGCACCGAGACTTACCATCCTATACCTACTCGGGATAGGCAACCATTCAATTTCTCACCGGGAGATGCTCTTAGGCATGCCGCTGGGAAGGGGGATTCCTCTGGCGGGTATGTGGGATGGTGGACGCAGGTCTACCCACTAAAACCCGGCAGTGCTCTCGTCATGCGGAAACTATGGTCGTCCAGACAGAAGAGGCGCCAGTGCGCTCCCTCTCATGCTGCCTGTGATAGTTCTAGGTTAACTTGTCTATATTCATGGGCGAAGCTCACTTACGTGGCTACTTAGCTCGTATGCCTATTTGGATTATCAAGTATGAAACCAGCTGCCACCTACGGTATTTCCGAACCGATAAGACTTAGGGTCCTTCAAGAAAAGAGCATACTCATATTTGGACCGGCAACGCACCTGCTATTGACGTAGCGGGTGTCTCTGGATGTCGCATATCACTAACCACCAGGTGCAACGACTGCCCACTTGCCCCCTTCTATAAAAAAATATCCAAGTAGAATAAAAATACGATCGACGATTAAAACTTAGTATTCGATTTACGAAGGCATCTGAGTCATGTACATCAAATTTGTTATTGACACTAGTGTAATACATCGTGGTGTTCAGTCAAGGGTTGTTAAGCTTATCCAGAGTGTCATCAGAATTCAATTGGAGTTCATCACATAACACTTCCACCAAATTTGCTGTATGCACATAATTATTGTCGTATATATTTAACTCGATTTAGTTTTAACTTCATTATTTTTCATACATCCGTAAAGTGATACTTACTTTTGTTTCATTGTTATCAATTAATAATTACTGTTTTGAATTAATCAGGAATTAATTATAAATTAATATTGAACTACTAAAAAGTAAATATATACCATTTACTTTCTCTCTTGTACTTTTGTGTATTTAATTTTCCTTTAATATCTATGGACGATTTACACCATGACAATCAGGTCCCCTGGTAAGTTCTCGATGAACTTGTGTTACGGGTACCAGACAACGGAAATATATTTAATAATTTAACTATACATGTATTTAAGATATTATATAATACACATATTTACTACACATCCATGACCCAGGAACACAGAAAACTTTTTGTTCTCTGGCGGGATTTGAACCCGTTACCTCCGGTTTTAGAGAAAATCGCTAATCACTGAGCCACAGAGGTCGTCAATAATACTAATTATTATTCTTTATATCCTATAGGAAACTTAACTATTTTATTATAGACTAGGAACTAACAAATTTTCATAAAAACTTTGTATATATAATAATTGGAATCAATGCTTTTTTAATTAGACCCAGCATGCAATAAAGACAAATCTGGAACCAACACTATCACTTTATGTGTATAATCCTTAGTCATTTTCACATAATTGTCGATCAATGTGGTCAATGTCTAATAATATTTTATGAGTTAGCCCAAAGTATAGTTTCCGTAAACAAATACATTCTTTTTCGTATAAAAAGAGGAATATTTGAGCTATATATTTACCCTAACTAATGTGTTTTGAATTGTTACATCAGAAATGTAAATTACATAATATTATTATGAATTTTCTTCAAAGTTTTTGCTTTGTTTAGGATAAGATATTATGTCAGCTAACTTATTCATGAAAATACTTGATGCAAATTGGGAAAGGAGGAATTGGGAACGACATCTTGGATAGCCGCTGCACCAGAGATAACGGTTTTAATCAGCTGACGTCCTAGCATACGTGCGTCAGTGTTATCACTTGTGAGTTTAAAAAGCGCCATATTACTCCTAAAAAGCGTGAGATTTTCTAGAGACTATTGACTACATGACACGATGAAAACCAAAGACTACCCCTTGAGACCAAGCGTAGTAATTTTAAAGACGATGATGATGATGATGATGATAAATTAAATTAATATACATATCAAGTTGTATTCAGTCATGTGCTATTTCCACTTCACTGACAAAACTATTGAATTTAATAATATCGTTAGTAAAGTAAGCGTGAAATATTTAAACAAACTAGCGAATTCAACGTTCAACTTGGTCAAAACACTCTCAAAGGATACCTCGGCCATCAAACGATTGAATGCTTATTCACATATCGATTGAGCAATCAAAACTGTTGTGAAGACCATACTCAAACTTGTGGTGATGCGATTCCCAGCTATTTCCTCACAACTTCAGAACTCTGATTCTGGAGAGTCGCTGAAAATTCAATACCGTTGCGCAATTTCAACACTTAAATGTATATTACTATAATATTAGTAGATTGAAATTCGTGCTCAATAAACTATTTTGAGTTTAATTTTTTTTTTATATTATTAATTAAACATACCCTGGACTAAAATTTGTTAGGCAACCCATATGCAATATATTTATTGACATATTAAATTAAATATAAAATACGTTTCATCAAATAAACATCTCGGTGAAGGTCGTTTTATATCCCGTATCTTAGCCTATAAATAAAACTTGCATTAAACATACCTATGTATGTTATGCAAAGAAAAAAAATCAAGTAAAATATACCATATATTAATATATAAAGGTCGACCATACTACAATTATTGACTTCTATTATGTTTACTTGATCTCAATGATAATATAAATAACTACTAATACAAAAATAATTGTACCGTCGAATTTTGTGTAGTGAAAAAAAAGGAGGGTTACATAATATTCCACAGACAGACACATTGTAGAGGGGACAGAAGAGCGGGGGGCAAGGGGTGAGGATGGGAACCTCACCCCATTGTTATGTCCCAACGTTGGGAGGGGTTGTTCTGTGGTGCGGGACGATCCCTCTATGGAGGTTTCGTCGGCCCCTTGAGGGAATGACTAGCCGTCGAGGTGCCCTGTTTGTTTCTAGATCCGGGGCACCTCACCAAAGGCGGCATTGGTGGCACTCGCCGGGTTTTAGTGGGTAGAGCTGCGTCCATTTACCAGCTGTCGGGCGCAGCGAGTCCCACATACCCGCGTGGGGAGACCCACTCCCCCGCGGGATGCCTCAGAGCATTTCCCGGCATGAAAGAAGAAAAAAAAGACAGACACATTGTACAGCAGTAAGAGGAAGTGCCATACTGCATTTCAGCCGAACTGGGCCAGCACGACCGGGGTGGTACCACTCGCTCTCATAACACCAGTGTCAAGTGACAGCAGCTGTCGCGTTTCGTACGGTTTGTGAGTTTCAAGTGGCCCATTGGGGGGATAGGGAAAAGGAGCCTTGGTTGTGCGGATGTGTATGCGCTGTGAGGCTCCGACTGCTTTTTGCCCCCTGATGACATAAAAAAGACCCTTCCTTAATCCGACTCGCACTTGCCAGCCTTTTTAATTATAGCGGGTGAGAGAGGAGGCCGCCGACGAGGCCTCCTCCCGCGGGCTACGACGGGGGTGCGTAGGAGGCGCTATTTAATGCGCCTTCAGTAACGCCTCTGTGTTCGTGTCGGGCTCAGGATGGGAACCTGGGTCTGTATGTCACGACGTCGTGGGGACTGCTTAGTAGCGGCCGGGCAGTCCCCCCCTCTGGTCTGGCCTTCGCCGGGGCCAGCCTGTCGCTGAAGTGATCCTGTCTGTTGCCTGCATATCCTGGACCCTCAAAAAGCGGCTGAAGGCGCTCGCAGTGGTTTTAGTTAGGGTGGGCACTCCCAGGTGCGAGTCGCACATTGGGTCAGGATCTACCCGAAGATCCTGGCTGCATCCATAATGATTTCCCTGCGAAAAAAAAAGCCTTTTTAATTATATATTATATATAATAATATTTTCTACTAATGTATTATTAGTATTATTATTATTTATGTATATTTCTATTCACAAAGAAAAAAGTTTAATTAAAATATCCACCCCACACTAAATGAGCAATATTATAATAGCAGAAAAGTGTAATTGGTTTCGAATAGAACTTTCTCGATAATGGAGTCAGAGGCCAACTATTATGAAATGGAAAAAGCTCCGATAATAATTAATTGAATGGAGTAAAAATTGAAGTTATGAATCATTTCACCTTCTAGGTGTTTGATATAAAGTTTTTCAATTCCTCGTGATGAAAAAAAATACAACTTACTGAAGCACTGTTGGGAAAAAACATTCGCTCCACGAAAATGGCTTTGTAATTCGGAATAACGCAAGGTTTCCGTACTACATATTATTGTTGGAAACTGGATGAATATTCCTTACTTCATCATACAAACGGCTTCGATTGAAATTTTAAAACGTGTTTTCAGCGCTATAATAGTTGTCTCCGCCATTAAAAGTTTTAAATTGAAATTTGAAAAATCAATACAGCCGGAGTCTTAGTAAGCGTAAAAATATTCCCTAGTTAGTAAATTAGTAGATAGCTTGAAGCAAAAGTCATCTTTGGTCCGCCGTTATTTGATAATTTGCTTTTATATACATGTATATTTACCTATATTTTTAGATAGAGCATACTCATATCTAAAAGGCCGGCATCGCACCTTTCTTTTCTTTCTTTTTTTTTCGCAGGAAAATGTTTTTTACGCATGTAGCCAGGATCTCGGGTAGATCCTGACCCTATGTAGGGCTCGCACCTGAGAGTGCCCTACCCGTAAAATAAAACCACTGCGAGCGCCTTCAGCCGCATTTTGAGGGTCCCGGATAGGCAGTCAACAGGATCACCTCAGCGCCAGGCTGGCCCCGGTGAAGGCCAGACTACTCCTCGTATGGGAGGACTGCCCGACCGCTACTAAGCAGTTCCCGCGACGTCGTGTCATACTGGGCCCAGGTTCCTATCCTGAGGCCTCGTCGGCGGCCTCCTCTCTCACCCGCTCGTCGGCCTCTTTCTGGGACATTACTGCCTCACAGAAGTAGACCATCACCGTCCAGGACTCGTCGTCACCGAGCATCGCGGTGATGACACTCGGCGGAGAAAAGTCCTCTCCGATGACTGGCCGGCAATGCACCTGCTAATCCACTGGTGTAGTGGGTGTCTGTGGATGTCGCTTTTCACTTACCATCGGGTGAACCGACTGTCCGTTAGCCTCCTCTTCAATAAAAAAAGTTAAGTCTCTTGACTTTCTTGAGAAAAGAAAAAGTCTAAGTCTAGGTGCAAGTAATTTTCTGCTTTTCTATTCGGAGTATAGCGAAGATTATTGACAGAAGAAACAAGAAAAAGTGGTGCTTCACATACGCGCTCATTAATGAGTACTTAACTCAACATTCTCACTCACACTTAACTGACAAAATCAAAATCAACTTTTTCACTCACACTTAACTCACAACCCAATTGTTAATTTCGTCCATATTGAGAACGATAAGCACAAGTCGGTAGGCTAGTATGTATTGAGTAAGACTTACATCAGTCTACATCAGTGAGATACATATGTGAGATTATATCGTCATCATCACAATCATTAGCTCCTATCCGTCCACTGCTAAACAAATGATTGATGAATGAGCTCCCTCAATAACCTCATCAGGGGCTCTCAATCTCAACAGGGCACCTCATCGAGGTGCCCTGTAAGATTAACAGATCCGGGGCACCTCGCTACACCCGGCATTGGTGGCAATCACCGGGTTTTACAGCTGCGTCCACTTACCAGCTTTCGGACGCAGCGAGTCCCACTTACCCGCCTGGGGAGACCCACTCCCCGCAGTGCCTCAGAGCATTTCCCGGCGTAAAAGAAAAAAAATAGACCTCAATCAACACCTGAGTTCAAAAAAAAAAAAGAATGAATGAATTACATGATTCTGAACTATCACAGAACTTTCTAAACCACATTAAGAATCTATCATTAAATGCCCATAAAATCTAAATCCTGTAAGATTGTTTGAAATAATAAAACATTTTACAAAATTTTACCATATTTAATATAATATTTAAAGGTAAACCTATATGTTCTTTGAAAACCTTTACGGCGGTCACGGCCATCACAAAGGCGGGCATTATAGAAACGTGCCCCTACGCTTTACGCTCAGTGAGTGTTTGCAGTAATGAAGTCAGACTACAAATAAAGCCCCTGAAAGCAGTGAGTAATTAAAAGTTTTGAAAAAACGTAATTTCTACTTCCTGGAAGTCTTGAATTGATTAATTTTATGTTCACTCTTGATGGCTTGAGTGAAATACCTGGGGCGCTTCGTTAGAAATTTAAATAATAAGGTTCTTATCACATATTTTTTTTTCGTCAAAGAATAACTTAATCTACTCTAAAGTATATTTCTTATGATAGTAGGATAAGTAGGGCAAATGAGCCACCTGATGGTCGACGTCGCCCATAAACAAACCTGAGACATAAGGTGTTAAGTAAGAGCCACTAATTGAGGAGCGATAAAATAAAATTTTGACTTTTTTATATCAATTGGTTGTTCTCGTACATATCTTGCTCTATGATTTATGTAACTTGGTGGGAAACTGATAAATCCGCTCTAAATACTCCGGGTATTTTGCGGATTGATTCTGAACATAAATCGATAATTACATCAATCGTGCTAAACAACGATGGCAATCAGAACATATTATATCGATAAATCCCTAACATTTTTATTGATGACAATTTGATTCTGTGAAAAACCGATATATCTAATTTCGAGTGTCTCGTGACAAAACCGTAATCAATTGTTTGATATATTAGTGTAAATACTGATATATCCTACAGCGTTTTATCAAAAACCGATAGTATATCCAGTTGGTTTAGTCAGTAACCGATATAATATCACGCATTTTTTATATCTCAACAGGTACCCCGTACCACAGTCACGAATGTAGAATTTACGTTTCAAAACAGTGATGCTTACGCCAATAAATTGATAAATGTCGTTTGATTCTAAATTATAAAATTTACTTGGCCATATTTTTACATTTTTCCACAAAATAGACTATGAAATCGGTTTTTGTTTCGACGCTCCCCATTATTATTCCGCCAGTCCTGCCTTTTTTTTTCAAAACGATTTTTTTTAATTCAAAATAGTACCAATACTAAAGTATCTTTTTGAACGTTGACTGAATCGACCACCGGTTCAAAGGCAAACCTAAATCTTATCCTGAAATGCTTGGGAGGAATGCCCTATTCCCAAGTATGGTATCTTCCATGAAATTTTTTACTTTAGACTATTCTTTACCACATAATTGCTCTTTAATAACTTTTTTAATTTTTTTAATGGATAAGTTTTGAATGTTTTCTGGGATCCTATAGTAATAGCGTATACAGCGGCCTTTCTCTCCGAAATACAGCAAAGCTGTTTCATGGGAGAAACAAGCTGGATCGTATCGGATGAAATTATAAACAATATGTAATAATGCAATTTCAATCCTCCTCCTCCTCACAAATTATGCATTGATAGAATCAATACGACATTAATGGGAAAAAGTATATTTTACATGGCACGAATTATATATAATAAATTACCCGCAGATATTAAGGGGTTAAACATAGTACAATTTTAAAGGAAGCTTAAAAAAATTATTTACGTGAACAAGCTTATTATAGTGTTGTTGATTTCTTAACTGACAAAATTATTATAGACCTCTCTTGACATTCATTATTATAATATTATAGTAGCTGTTTGACATATCTATTATTATATTGTAAAAAATTAATTTGAGTTCGTTTTTCTTTGAATGTATGTTTATAATTTGACAATCATTATTATTAACCAATTGCTTAACATTTAATTTTTAACTAGCTGTTGCCCGCAGCTTCGCCCGCGTTAACTTTTAAAATTTGAGGGGTTGACCACCCTTATCACTTAGGGGTATGAAAAATAGATAGTAGCCGATTCTCAGACCTACTGAATACGCATATAAAATTTGGTAAAAATCGGTAAAGCCGTTTCGGAGGAGTACGGTATCTAACATTGTGACATGGAAATTTTATATATTAGAAGAATTATATTAGCTTTGAATTTGACAAAAATTATTTTCATCTTAATGTAAAAAAATATTGTACACCATAGTTATGGTAAGATGTAAGGACTGTTTATACTTTTAAGACCTATCTGTTGTACGTACTACATCTAACAAAAGAATTTTGAATTTCAATTTGAATTGAATATTATCATCGGCTTAGGATTTAGTAAAATTGTCAAGATTATTGAAACCCATTGAAAAATTCTGGTATTATTATATTGGACACATGCAAACTATATAAATAGATTAAGCCTTAGTTCAGACACGGCGGGAACCACGCGGTTTCCGTGTGTCTGATCGAGTCCTGAATAAATATCTACATAAATTAGACCCACGCGATTCTGAAAACGCGTTGCGTCTGAACGAGGGCTTATAATATTTAACTATAATTAAAATTTTATGTTATTTTCATTTATATAATATTAAGAGACACGTACATCAGAAAAATATTGACATTGACTGTAACATTATTAAAAGATTTGCTGATTTTCGTTATATCAATACAAAAGGATTGGGTTTTTTTTTTTATAGAAATTCAAGATTTTATTTGTTTCGAAACAAGTTGTGTCATCGACAATGCACCAGAATTTAAAAACATTTTGCTTTCATCAAAATATCGTTCAGCTCTTTGCCTTTTATTTTGTATAAAGTTTTATGTTAAATGGCAGGCTGAGAATGTTTTTCTGTTTACGAGCTAATAACAACAGAGTCACAGTCAATTACTTTGTTTAAAATCAACAAAATATATTATATACAGAATAGCAGTACCCAGATTAAATTGTTTTTAACATTAAATAAGTAATGTTAACGCAAATTTCAAAATAAATGAAACAACATCTTACTAAGGATAATATTCCGGCTTCATAAAATTTTATAGAAGTAAAATATTCGATCGGTCGCCTTGGGATTAAGGGGGGGTAATGTTTACCAGTGGACGGGTAAAGGCTACTGGTGATGATGATAATGATGAAAGTATGTATTCGAAACATCGGGAATGTAATAATATTAAATAACCGCGATAAAATCCGTAAAAAATATTTCATTATAATTAGGATAGGTACATCTTTTACGTCTTAGGGTAGACAATATTAGGTTTGCCATCATCCCCACCATGGTTCAGGCCTTGATAAGGCAGTGGAACTCAGCCTAGACAGAGCCCAGCACCATGGGCGAAGCTAATTGAGCTGAGAGGGCTCTTTGTACCCCTCTTGTAAGAAGAGGGGACAAAAGAGCAGGGGGCAAGGGTCAAGGGCGAGGATACCTCACCATATTGTACTGTCCCGATGTTGGGAGGGGTTGTTCTGTGGTGCGGGACAACCCCTCTGTGGAGGTGGCGTCGGACCCCTGAGGGGCTGACTAGCCGTCGAAGTGCCTTGTTTGTTCAACAGATCCGAGGCACCTCATCAAAGACGGCATTGGTTGGTTTTAGTGGGTAGATGTGCCTTACCACCTTTCGGGCGCAGCGAGACCCACATTCCCGCGTGTGGAGACCCACTTCCCCGCGAGATACCTCAGAGCATTTCCTGGCGTTAAAGAAAAAAAAGGTTTGCCATCATGTATTGCTACTATGATATTCTTCACTTGATTTTGAGGAGCCTAGCAAGAGGACCAATATGAGACGCTTACGTGTCCAAATCCATCAGGGTTGACTCTCTTCTCCAAATCTTAAGAAGCCCAGTAAGACTAAAATGATACGCTTCAATAGCTGTAATATTCACCTAATTCAACTTTTAAACGTAAGGGTAATCGCAAGGCATTACCTATAAGCGTAGTGCAGAAAAATATATTTCTCGCCATCGTTTGGTCCTTTGTGATTTCATTACATTACAAAATTCAAAGAATATGTTGAGAATTATATTAACACTGAAGGTAAGCCTGAAAAAATCTAAGCAATATGTTGACTTGGCGATAATTTACGACGTAGTTAAGGAGTCGACTCACACGTGCGCCCAAAAAGTACAGAAATATAGCTGTAAATTATTTTCAGTCCTAAAATAAACAGGAAAGTTGAATACCTATATTCGAATTAGCAACAAATATGTTTCAAAATAGTATTCTTGTTTTCCAGCTTTTGTAGAATTTTGGGTTCAAGTGGAAATTTGAGGACATTTGATAGGCTTTTAGGAGTTACAAGAACTGTTTCTCTGACAAGAAACTCTAGTATAATGTCTCTAAGATAGGATTTGGAACGAAGAGATTCACCAGAGAACTAAAGTTACCGATATCACGCAAAGAATTAGTACGTTGAAGTGGCAGTGGGCTGGTCACACACTCAGGAGAACGGATGGCCGATGGGGCAATAAGGTTCAAGAGTGGAGGTCACGTTTAGGTATAAGTGTTGGTCGACCGTTAACCAGGTGGGAAGACATCTCCGTGCGGTGGCCGGTCCGTGTTGGATGCGAATGGCAAGAGATCAGCCGTCTTAGCGTTAATTGAGGGAGGCGTATGTTCAGCAGTGAACGGATAGAGGCTGGTGATAATGATGATGATGATGACGATGATGATGATGATGATAATAATGATGAAGCATGTACACTATAGGCATTGGTGGCAACTGGAAATATACTGAACTGAATTCATTAAGTGCGACTTTTAGGTGATCTTATTGTGTTTTTTCAATCACAATAAATAACCAACGCTCATATAGTTGTAAAAACCACGGAATAAAACATCCATAACTCTTACATAAGCGTTCACATTATATTTTTAAAACTAGCATATAATTGTAAAATTTCCATGATCGATTTTTTTTACGTTGGGTAAGCGGTCAGTGTCACTCATAGATAAAATAAGCTTAAAGCGCTTATAAATCATAAAAAAAATCACCTTGAAATTGATTTGTCGACGGTATGGGATTTGACTAGTCCAAATCCTGTTCTCCCGAGCAGCGCGCGCGATGAACCCGTGAGCGTACCCCTTTCGAATATTTCTTAAGTGTCTATAAGTCATCTGTTCACTTCAGCCTAGCCCTTCTGAAAAAAAAACCTTGATCTTTCTCAGGAAACTCTTGCAATGAAGCTGTTTCACGTAAGAAATAAACTCGATTGTGGCGCCCATGCTACGGACTCAGCGCATTTCTCCCACTGGTAAACGACCACGATGATCATGATATATAATTATATACGATTCATTTTATCAATATTTTATTAGTGAAATATAATAAACCCTCTGAGAAAATATTGCTCTCCAATATCCTGTCAATATTTTCTATTTTGTTTCCATATTCCACGGCCACATCTGCTGCTATTGTGAACTTGTAAATAGTATGAAAGTGCTCCTTATATACGTTTATTTTCTTTAAAGACGTTATTGTTAGGGAGTGTAAATTTATAAAAGACTTTTAAGGTTTTTTTTACTGGAATAAGAATTTTTTTTAAGGTATATAATTAACTGAATCTTTTCTTTTGCTTATTATCATTACTACCACGATGTTTTATTATGTGTGGGTTTTGTCTGTCTGGGTGGAGATTAGTGATTGATCTTAAATTTTCGATGAGCTTGAAGGAAAAGGATAACATTGTTAATATAAAAAAGAAAAAAGTCCATGAAAAATAAAGGTATGGTAATTTTTCGGGCTCCGTTCCACTAAAAACAAAACGGAAGGCTTATAAGATCGCTTTGTTGTACGTCTGTCTGTCGGTCTGACAAACTAAAACATAATATGGGGTATATTTCTCATTGAAATAAAAACCATTATATTTGGTAAGAAGAATAAGTAAAGGAAATATCTGAAAACCGTTAATTTGTTGTTGTTATATAAAAACTATCTGTTGCCCGCAGCTTCGCCCGCGTTAACTTTTCTCTAAATTTCAACAAACAAATCAGTGGACCATCCTTAACATTTAGGGGGATGAAATATAGATGTTGACCGATTTTCAGACCTACCCGATATGCACACAAAATTTCATTAGAATCGATTGAGCCGTTTCGGAGGAGTTCAATTACGTACACTGTGACACGAGAATTATATATTATATTAGAAATAAACAGAGTTTAGTGCAATAAATAGGAGATTATAATATTCTGTGTATAGTATATAATATGTCAAGAATTGACAACTGTTCTAGGCGGTGTGCTACGCTCCGCTACGTAATCGCTACGAAGAACTTATAGTGCTACAAATTGTCTACCGGTGCGACAAACGTTAGGTGACGAGGTAACGAACGATTTCACTATTTCACGCGTTCAATTGATTTTAGTTCACCCAAAAAGTGAACGTGCCTAAAGAAGATTCACTGTCCGTTTGCCCCCTCTTCTATAAAAAAAAAATCTACAAAACCTTATTTTTCTGAAAACTTAGCGCGCAAGCCAGACTCAAGTTTGTCTGGTTTTTTTTTATTATATAAGATATAAGAATATCAATTGAATTTGGATACCTTACAGCGCTTTAATATATTTCTCAAAAAATAACAGCCTATTATAGATAGTTCCTCATGAATAATCTTTTTCCAAACACAGTTAAGGGATAAATGTGAAACAGGATAAATCATATTAAGCGAATTACGTAAATAACGATACCCTTTTGAGAGTATGGTAATTAGTAAATGAACTTGTCCATTAGCTTTCACATACATATTGCAACATCCAAGTAAATTAAATTGAACATACAGAATCCCCGCAATGAAGGAAACTTAAATATCGAGAACTTACAAGTCTAACAAACTTAGAAGCTTACAAGAAATAAGTTAGTGCGTAAAATAACGAGAAACATCAAGTAATAGTCCGGCAAGTTATTTTGATCAAGCTTCTGATATTTATTATTGTTAATCATTATCATTATCATTATCATTATCATTATCATTATCATTATCATATTTATATTGAAGTTCGGAGGTCAGTTGGCAAACTCTTTTGCGATCCCATGCTGCTTCCTTTTGATACATATAGCTTTGTTTTGTACGATCTTTGATTCTTCACCGAGGCTTCACCTCCCGGAGATCTTGCCTTCGAGCATCAAAATTGAAAATTAAACCGTTAAGCTGATGGATATTTTTGGAACAAAGTTCCTTATGAGGTGTTGCGGAAGGGTAAAATATCATAATAAAAAGCCGAATGATAATTTTTTTATTACCTCGAATAGAACTTGAAATTCATATTTTTATAGTAAAAACTTCGTTCTTGTCTCTCACGACACCACACGGTTATTTTAATATGCTAAGAAGATATTCCTTGTGGTTTAACTCGGCCAAATATAAAAATTTACAGTTAATAAAAATCTTTAACACAGGATTGAATAAAATAAAGAAATATAGTATACGCATGCACGTGGGTCAAAGAGGTCTTACGGGGCTTAGAGGGCATCACGTCATCATCGACGTGACACGACGATCACGACGATCAAATTTTTTTTAAATTCCAAATACCAATACGTGGGTAACACTGAAAATGTTTAGAAAATGAAAACTTTTTTTGAATTTCAATTTTAGAACTCTTTGGTAACCTAATGTAGTATATTGCATTCATTTGTCATTTGTTTTTGTGAATTGGCGGCAAATCTAAAACTCTTGTTACACGTTGAAATGAACATAACGCGAGAAAATTTTCGGTCAATGATTTATTATGATTTTCGTTGTGGGCTTACTCAACAACAAAGCTATGATAGGCTGCGATTAGCATTTTTTAATGAAGCCCCATCTCGTGCCACTATTTACAATTGGTTTAACGAGTTTAAGCGTGGACGTAGCAATCTCAGTGATGATCCGCGTGAGGGACGTCCTTTAACAGCGACTACTGAAGATAACATCAGTGCTGTGCGACGCATGATAGAGGAAGATAAGAGAGTGACCTATCAGCAGATACGGGCAAGCCTAGGCATTGGTATGAATCAAGTTCAAAAAATATTACACGAACATTTAGGCGTCAGGAAGCATGGACTGGCGACACCAAATGTTAGATAAGTTCAACGGCGGTAACTCAAATGCTGTATTTGACATCATCACAGGTGATGAAAGCTGGATATATTGCTACGAACCCGAAACCAAAAGACAATCAGCTCAGTGGGTGTTTCCTTTCGAGGATCGGCCAACTAATGTAAAGAAAGGAAGAAGTCAAGGAAAAAAGATGATTGCCTCATTCTTTGGTCGGAAAGGTCATTTCGCGACAGTTGTGCTAGAAGATGGAAGGACAGTTACTGCAGACTGGTATGTCAATCGCTGTTTGTCTGTTGTCTTGGAAAAAATTCGACAGCAGCGCCCACGAAGCAGGATCCTCCTTCACCACGACAATGCTTCAGCGCACTCTGCAAAACGGACTGTTGAATATTTGACTATGGCAGGTGTCGAAATAATGAGTCATCCGCCTTACAGTCCTGACCTGGCGCCCTGCGACTTTCATTTATTCCCAAGAACTAAAGATAAAATTCGAGGTATTCGCTTTACGAGCCCTGAAGATGCGGTGAAAGCGTACGAAAATGCCATAGATTAAGAGACTCCTAAGGAAGAATGGGCCCACTGCTTTTCTCAGTGGTTCCATCGAATGCGACGATGTGTTGAAAGAAACGGAGATTACTTCGAAAAACAATAAAAGTATTGGCAACTTTCTACATTAAGCCGTTTTTCATTTTCTAAACATTTTCAGTGTTACCTAGGTACAGTATTTTTGAACGTTAATTGAATCTACCACCGGTTCCAAGGCAAGCCCACTGAGAAGAACTGGCGACACAAACTCAGTGGAACTAATCTTTTCGAATAATATCTATTCTTTAACAATTTTAACATCTTATCCTAAAATGCCTGGGAGGAACGCCTTATTCCTAGGGTGTGGTGTCTGCCATGAAATCTTTTACTTTATAATATTTCCTTTACCACACAAACGCTCTTTAACAACTTTTTTTGAATTTTTTTAATGGATAGCTATTGAACGTTTTCTGGGATCCTATTGTAAAAGCCACTGGTACATCTAACCTGTATCTATTACGTATATCCCTACTATGAATATCACTTATGTCTCATTTATGTGTTATTTTTATCATTATCACATAATATGTGTTATTCAATGTCATATCGTTCAACGTGACAGTATTCAAGTCACTAAGGCACTGACAGATCTTTTTTCTTCATTAAATAACCTTTAATCTTCTTAGCATATTGCTATTATCGACAGAAATATTTTTTACATCCCCGAAGCTTTAGCGGAAATGAGGCGTGGAAGTTTTCATGTCGTAATAAAATTCAAAATTGTATCCTATTTACGGGATTATCAATTTTTGGTACGTAGTTCCTTATCGCGAGTTATGAAAGGGGGCTAAACGGAAAAAATTAAGATGAAAAGTTAAAACGACACTTTTTGCTATAGTTGTAAGCCGTGCGGCTTTTTGATTGACACATCACTGCGTCGGTAGCTGTTTTTATTACACTTTGGAGCTGTTTAGTAAAAAACCCCAGTTCAAATCCCACCGATCTCGGTGTTTTTTTTTTTGTTTTTTTTTTGCTCCGGGAGATGCTCTGATTTTTTACGATAAAAAAATCATAAAAAATTTATATCCGAATAATTATTTTCCTTACACCTTTTTTGTTTTTTTTTACAATTCCTTCACTAATTAATCGAAAGGAACTTCGTTCCATCCGGGTGTCCCTTGACACCAGTCTTTAGTTTTTTTTATAATTTGTGTTGAAAGCACTTGATACAAGAGTTCCATTACGTTTAAATTTTTAAATCAAAGTATACAAAATGACTTAGACGCTGTACAGTGCGACGCAGATAAACGTATTGAAGCATATAAAACTCGCAGGACTTAGACGAAGTTTTCCTTCTCTTCAAGCATGCGCCATTAACAAAGTTCTCGGGTCTTGGTCAGGATTTAATTTAGAACCATGTGTTAAAGACATATATACTTTAAATGATAATAAGCCCAACAAAGTACGAATACATCTTTTAACAAATTCCTATTTTTCTAGAACTTTTAAATCATTTTTGTGAGCACATCTCATTAAGGTTGTAAATAAAAATTCTAAAATAAACTCTTACTATTCCAGCGTATATTATTCTAGACTGTTAGTTTTCACGTACTTTTAATATTTATACGGTATTTAAATGTAATTTAATTTAAAGAGTAATGTGGGTCGCTTATAACTCATTGTGTAGTAATGAAGCTAAGATTAAACTTATAAAAGCTAAGATATTTTTCCGGTAAGATCTTAGTTTGGCATTGAAAAATAACCAATATTCAATTATGGGCGGAAAAAAGTGACGGAATGATGATGATGATAATATAAATATTTATACGAAAAATATTTATCGTGGTTTCAAAAAAATATACGTAGTAGTAAAGTAACGCAC
This sequence comes from Helleia helle, assembly GCA_963853865.1. Classification (NCBI taxonomy): domain Eukaryota; kingdom Metazoa; phylum Arthropoda; class Insecta; order Lepidoptera; family Lycaenidae; genus Helleia; species Helleia helle. Next base: position 19,806,162 of record OY971420.1, read on the forward strand.
GATCTCTGGCAAAATAAAAAACGCCCATACAAATACACGAATTTTTTATCATTCCCTTTCGATGAATATGAATACATGGAAAAAATTTAAGAGAATGAATACTTCATACATCTTAATTCAATCAAAGCTGCACTGGAGCATCCCTACATACCAAGCTTTACAAAAACAGGATAAACCTTTTTTATTGATGGGCGCTATCACGCATCTGTTGGATATATGAATTCAATTTTTTATATTAAGTAGACACACACCAGTACTGTAAGAACCGGCCGACTTGACATCATCAACCTCTAACCATCCATTTCTAGTTAAATCACATACGTAGGTTAGAAGTACATGATTAGCGACTTGTAAAGCCACCGGACATCAGATCTCACAACGATTGTTACGTATTTTTAATCGATAAAAAATTGATTTTAACTTAATCATACTTTCTAATCTATACTAATATTATGAAGCTGAAGAGTTTGTTTGTTTGTTTGTTTGTTCGATCGCGCTAATCTCAGGAACTACTGGTCCGATTAGAAAAAAAAAATCAGTGTTAGATAGCCCATTTATCGAGGAAGGCTATTTAAGGCCCATTTAACGCGGGCGAAGCTGCGAGCAACAGCTAGTAATATTATAAACGCGAAGGTTTGTAAGAACATATGGTGTATGTTTGTTATTCTTTCACGTAAAAACTACTGAATGAGTTTCAATGAAACTTAAAAAATATAGATTACACGTCATAACATATTATCTCTTTTGTCAGTGTAGATTTTAGGCTCTCTGTTAGTGGGCTTACGGTAGGCAATGCATGAAAATTGTGAATATTTTTGTGTTTTTTTTCATTAATGATGTGATCTTTTAAAACTCAAATAATGTATGTTACTATTTACTTGTGTAAGTGCTGTCAGCGATGTCACTCCAAGTGACAATGAGGAGTCACTGAAAATCAGCGTCACACCATTGCTGTAATGGTGTGGCAAATGCTGACCTTTATTGTTCGCAATATTAATATGTATGTCAAACTACGTTGTGTACGTTTATGTTTTATAATAACATGTCTTTTGTTGTGGACAATAAAATATTTTACTTTCTTTCAAAATATTATTATAGGCTATTTATTTCTTTAATCTCGTGGGAATGGGAAGTACGCGGGTGAAACCGTGGAACACTGCTAGTATTTTTCAATAAACTGAGAATTGTGAACTTACGATCACATCGGTTATGCTTGATCATATATTAGGTTTATAGTATAAGATACCGATACAAAACGACCTTCATCGAGATGTTTATTTGATGAATCGTATTTTATATTTAATTTAATATGTCAATATATTGCATATGGGTTGCCTAACAAATTTTAGTCCAGGGTATGTTTAATTAATAATTTTAAAAAAATTAAACATTTCACCAGTTTGATTATTAGATAAATTCTATACCGATCGAAAGTATGAAGCCCATAGAATATGCAAACGTTAGGTTGCCTATTCTTTTCCAGTCCGGTATATACCTGTTTATACTTGGCTAGCCGATAGTTGTGACAGGAAGGCGGAGCTAAAGCTCAGCCGCCTTCTTGAACTTCAATATCTATAACAAGCCTACGTCTGAGTAAACAAATGTTATTAAATACTTTTTAGTCCAATAAATGACAAATTAATTATGAAATGCGGTTAATTATTAGTGACAAATAATCTATCGTGAACAACAATTGTATTGTCCATCCATGCGGTCATCCATCGTAGGACTCACATGAATATATAATACTAGCTGGTGCTTGCGACTTCGTCTACGCAGGATAAGATTTAAGTTTTTTTTTTAAATAAAAAGTATCCTATGTGACTTCTAATACCTCCAAGAATATGTGTACAAAGATGATCGGTTAAGTAGTTTTCGCGTGAAAGCGTAACAAATATCTATCACACAATTATAATATTCAGTAAGGATAAGTACTTTAAATTCCATCCAAATCAACACAGCCGTTTCATAGGACTTAGGTAAGAAACACATACAAAAGTATTATATATATCAAGAAGATAATGTCGTAAATCAGACTATAGATAAACTCTACTAACCGAGTCTATTAAATGCATCAGTCACGTCAAGAGAAACATAAATCCAATTCAGACTAACACGAGAATATATATATAATAGCTTAAGATATAAGTATTACGGTCAATAATGCAATAACAATACCTGAGTCCGGCGTCCGGGTCTGATCCCGATGGTGAAATAAAGGTCTGAGCAATAGTAATCTATTATATACGTGAGGCATTACATCTTTCAAGATATTGAATTGGCTGTAAAATTTTACTGTTTCTCTACGAAGTGTGTTTATGTTTTACTGGTATGCGATGTGCTGTTTTTTCTTTTACGCCGGGAAATTCTCTGAGGCATCCCGCCGGGGAGTGGGTCTTCCCAAGCGGGTATGTGGGACTCGCTGCGCCCGAAAGGTGGTAAGGTGGACGCAGCTCTACCCATTAAAACCCTGCGAGTGCCAATGCTGCCTTTGGTGAGGTGCCCTGAATCTGTTGAGCAAACAGCACCTCGACGTCTAGTCATTCCCTCAAGGGGCCGACGAAACCTCCATAGAGGGATCGTCCCGCACCACAGAACAACCCCTCCCAACGTTGGGACATTACAATGGGGTGAGGTTCCCATCCTCGCCATCTTACCCTTATCCCCCTGCTCTTGTCTTCTCTTCCTATAAGAGGGGTACAAAGAGCAGCGCCCTCGGCTCAATTTGCTTCAACCAAGGTTCGCCTTAGGCTACTGAGCCCCACCGCCACGACAAGGCTTGAACCATGGTGGGGATGCGGTGTGCTACGCGGCCGCACGGGCACCACTGACTTGCTTATTTATCCCATATAACAGCTTTGCTGTGTTTCTGAAGGGAAGGACTAGCAGTGTATTTTTTTATTACGCTTTTACACCACGTCAATCTGGCCTCGTGGTAAGTTTTCAAAGAACTTTTGTTACGGGTACCTGCGGCAACGGAAATATATTTAATACTATTACTTACTATAAGTACATATTATATTTAAGATTTTTATTATATATTACACATTAACATACATCCATGAACCAGGAACACAGAAAACTTTTTTTGTTTCCTGGCGTGATTCGAACCCGCTACCTCCACCATTGAGCCACAGAGGTCGTCAACTGGCACCAAGACGCAATTGAAGCAAAATTTTCTTTGAAATTCAAATTTAGTCTTTGCCTGATCATAATAATCATACAACAACGAAGTGTACGAGTATGATATAGTTTCCCAATTTATTCATACTAGCATCACCCCGCGGTTTCACCCGCGTACTTTTATTCCTGTGGCAGTAATGGATATATTAAAGACTATGTATTGTTCTGATGTTTATGCTATATTATTGTAACATTTCATTTAAATCCAAACAAACATCCATACAAACTTTCACATTTGTAATATTAGATTTAAAGCCGGATGATGACAATTTTTATATGATTATAGTCATGAAAGAATTTTCTAAATCGAGTTAGTAGTCTCTGTTTCATAACATCTCTTTATAATAACAGTAAAGACATAACTTTATGATAAGTGTTTGAAATTCTAAGCATACTGAGTTAAGACAAAACTGGCAGATGAGCCCAGACAAAGAGGTACAGGAAGTAGGGTACAGGTACAGGTACAGGTAGTAGTCACTGGGAGGTCTGATTGAAGACTCCCTTCCTCTGCGGTGTAGATGATATTCATAAGGCAGTACAACAATTATTTTTCCTAACAACTTAAGTAAAGCTATAAAGTTATATGTATCTAATATAATATAAGTTTTAATTTATTTAGGTTTCTATAGATATATTTTGGATTTCAATTATTGACACGCTTTATAGGCTAAGATCCAGGATATAAAACGACCTTCACCGAGATGTTTATTTGATGAAACGTATTTTATATTTAATTTAATCCTTACTAATATTATAAATGCGAAAGTAACTCTGTCTGTCTATCTGTCTGTCTGTCTGTCTGTCTGTCTGTCTGTCTCTTCTTCACGCCTAAACCGCTGTTATTTGGATGAAATTTGGCACAAAGATAGCTTGAAACCCGAGAAAGGACATAGGATAGTGTTTATCCCGGAAATCTTACGGGAACGGGATTTATGCGGGTAAAACCCCGGGACTATCTATCTTCTGAACCACGAAACAGATTTGGGTGAAATTTGATATGAAGATACTTTGAAAATTAACGTAGGATTTAAAATAAATCTTATACAGAAAATCCCACGGGAATGGGAACTATGCGCGTTAGACCCCGGGACTGTCTATCTTCTAAACCACGGCACAGATTTGTGTGAAATTTGATATGAAGATACTTTGGAACTTAACGTAGGATTAAAAATAGTTTTTATCCTAAAAATCCCACGGGAACGGGACCTATGTGGGTAAAACCCGGGACTGTATATCTTCTAAACCACGGAACAGATTTGGGTGAAATTTGGTATGAAGATACTTTGGAACTTAACGTAGGACTTAAAATAGTTGCTATCCTGAAAATCCCACGGGAATGGGAGTTGTGCAGCTAAAACGCCGGGACTGTGTATTTGTTAAACCACTAAACCGATTTGAGCGAAATTTGATATGGAGATAGTTTAAGACCCTAGGTAAGATATAAGATGTATTGTGTAACAAGAAGTTTTTTGGATGTGTCAATAGATGGCGTTAACACAAAATGTAGATCACGCTATCCATTACAAGATGCGAATACTTATGAGGATCGCACGTTGTATTGCACGCGCTTTTAATGAAGTATTCATATATTAGTAATTTATCCAAAAATGATTTATTAATAGAATTCATTATATTATTATAAAAAAGGAATACTTATATATAATAATGAAGCGGCTGAAAAAGCTAAAATATGCAAATACAGGGGTCTAGGCTCCGAATATGATTTTGTCCCATTCGGTGTCGAGACCCTTGGTCCGTGGGGTCCTAGCGCTTTAAGGCTCTTTAAGGAAATAACAAAAAGGTTGGTCGACATCACAGGAGACCAAAGAGCTGGCAGCTACCTCGGACAAAGAATTAGTATAGCAATTCAAAGGGGGAACGCTGTGAAAATCTTCGGAACCTTGCCTAAAGGGACTCCTTTTTATTAATATACTTAAGTTATTTTAATATATTTTTTAAGTTTTAGGTTCTTTGTAATTTATATCCAATATGATTTTATTTAATAATTTAATAATTTAAAATTGCAATAAATAACAAAGTACTATTTATAAACAATGCTAGGAACAATAAAAAATATATGAATAAAAAATATAACTTTTTCGTAGTTTTTTTGCTGGTAGTAGGTAACAATTTGAATTAAAATATTGATGTATCATAGGGTAGTTACGAATAATTTTGTATCGTTAGGACACAAAATAAATACTATAGGACGTCTGACACCTCAATGTTCCCATGAACATGGTTGCTGGAAAGTATCCGAAACGTCGGGTAATCTTAATAAACCGCGATAAAATCCGTAAAAGTTATTTAAATATAATAAAAATGTACTACTAAATTAAATAAATATATTTTATAAAAACGTACTATCGGGCCTTACAGTCGAAGTAAATAGTATTCTTTAAATTATTGTAGTTTATTAATTGGAACCATTTTTTTATGTCACATGGAGGCAACCGAGCAGTCGGAGCCGGAGGTGACTACCGACGCCCATAGACATCGGCACAGCCAAAAGTTATGCAGATGCGTTGCCCTCCTTTTCCCTATACCTCCCAAAGGGCCACCAGAAACTCACAAACCGCACGAAACGCGACAGCATAGCTGTCACTTGACGCCGGTGTTATGTGAGCGAGAGGTACCACCACGGTTGTGCCGGCCTAATTCGGTTGCAAAGCAGCATGGCTACTACTACTTTATTTGAAAAATAAGATTGAAAACAATACTTCTTATACGCGGACGAAGTCGCGGTTAAAATCTATGAAATAATATACTGCACTTACATTAAGAAAAACCATTTTTGTCCGTTTGTTTATTCCGGTTAATCTCTGAAACGGCTAAGCCGATTTTGACTGACTTTACTGACAGATAGCTGACGTTATAAGGCGTAACTTTGGCCATAAAAATCTCATCATCAATCCGAACGGCTGTAAATCTAAGTAAACGCGGGCGAAGCTGCGGGCAACAGCTAGTATGTCAATAAATATATTGCATATGAGTTGCCTAACAAATTTTAGTCCAGGGTATGTTTAATTAATAATTTAAAAAAAACATTTCACCGCTTTGATTATTACATAAATTATTTCATTTTGAAATTTAATTGAATATTTGAATTGAAATATTATTAGATTAATTAAACATACCCTGGACTAAAATTTGTTAGGCAACCCATATACAATATATTTATTGACATATTAAATTAAATATAAAATACGTTTCATCAAATAAACATCTCGGTGAAGGTCGTTTTATATCCGTATCCTATACTATTTATTACCAGTAAAATTAACTCGCAGGCCGCGACAGAAAACGCAAGAAGCTGTCATTCCTTTATATTTTTATTCCATCTAATTACATTATAGATTAGGAATTTTTATAAATTATTTACTTTTATGATTTGCGTAGCTTTTTTTATAACTACACATTTTATGGGTAAGTAATTTAAAATATTATAAGAGAGAACAATACACAATATGAGAACAAAAAACATCACGCTTGTCATCCTGTAAGCGTTCACTACTGAACAAAGACTTGTTTCAACTTTCGAACCCTAAAATAGCTCCCACTACTCGCATCCAAAGATGGGAAGTAAAAAATGTGAGGTAAAAAAGTATCCAGAAAGCTCCTTCACTGAACCTCGTTTGTTTTTCAGCTTGAAATAATTACCAGGGGCAGGTTAACCTTACCCTACGACAGTAACATTAATTCAATCTTACAAAATGAATCCGCAGTTTGGTGAAAAAGTCCCTATCATTTCCACAGAACATTGTCTCGAATGGAGTAATTCGGACATTAATGCATTTGTTTTCCTTTACCTTTTTGTTACATTTGTCAATTTTTTACGTTTCAGCTTCCTTAATTACTTTGTCCAAAGCTTAAACTAATGCTTTTACGGGTGATAAATTTTAGGCTCCTTGCCAAATAAGTTTTGACGAGAATTATGATTTTTGCGAAGTAATCTCAGTTTGTTAATGAGAATTATTCTCTCGTGAAGATTAAATGTTTATTCCGTAAAATTTAAAGCAAGACATATTCAAGGGGTTAGGGATATTGTTTTCAATTTCTAAAATGCGTGCTTTAATTATCCTATATTCGTAAAGAACACAAGTTGAGCTAATGATGAGGTATGTATGCCTCTGAATATCGTGATCGGAAACGGAGGAAAATCTTCCATGTTGTAGTTTAAATATTATATTAAAAATCTTTTATGCTTTAAATAAACAACCTGGCATCGCACGAAAACACAAATTATATCACAAGTAGGTACACAATATTACTAGCTGTCGTACGCATCTTCGTAAACTAACTTAACTCCTATTAGTCACAGCATGATGTTATATAGCCTATAGCCTTCCTCGATAAATGGGCTATCTAACACTGAAAGAATTTTTCAAATTGGACCAGTAGTTCCTGAGATTAGCGCGTTCAAACAAACAAACTCTTCAGCTTTATATATTAGTATAAATAGAGGAGAGAGTTGTAATGTGGCCCCTAATTTGTTTTTCAGGTATAAAAAAAACATACAAACATCCGAATTGAGGACCTCCTCTTTTTAGAAGTCGGTTAATTCTTAATTGGGTACTATTACAAACTATTTATGTAAAAAGATAAGTCATCTAATGGGTTAGTAGGTTTTATGTTGTTGTATTCACATTATTAAAATTTTTAGAAATGTAGAAAAAAATGAGACCATATTAAATTAGATTATTCACTGCGATTGCAAAGTCAATCTTTTTATTTGAAACATAAATGATTTTAATATTTATATATGGTCACTATAAGATGTTGTTAGGTTACCTAATTACGTAATAACATAAGACAAATGTCCCTTAAGTAGGGAGTGAATAGATTAACCGACTAGGTATTACGTGAATTTCAAAACTATTTACGGTAGAATAATTGAGTTTTTGATGCCATCACATTTGTTTTCGTAGATATAGTATAGCTTTTTCCTTTCCGATACCTTCCATTTCTTGAATACCAACAACGGATTTTACGGACTTACACACATATTAAGACTATACTCACGTACGTAGAAGGCATGGCAACAATATGTCGTGTTCATTTTTTTTTGCATCAGTTAGTAATATTTAGAGCCGCACTCGTTAAACGTCAGTTATAGATAATTGCACGCCTCATAAGCTCATAAGCGAAGCGCTGAGAGTGATCTACTCTCGACATGTAAAAAAGCAGTTTTCTCGAAACTGAACTTTTTAGTTTTTTTTTTTCTGTTTTTTAAGACGCTTGGACATTCTCTTCTTAAAAATTTTAGACCGATATCATTTCTAAGTTATATATACAAGTTGTTTTTGAGTGTCGCGATGAACTACCTCACTAAAAGCTCGATGGATTCCAGACACCAGAGCAGGTTGGGTTTCGAAGAGGATTTAGCAGCATAGACCACATCCACAGATCCACATATGGAAAATTGTACAGAAGACCTATGAGTACAACCAGTCTGTGTGGACTTTGAGAAAGCTTTTGAGTTGGTTGAAACCTGACCTGTTCTGGAAGCTTATAGGAGGATTTAAATGGGATGACCAGCATTTAGGAAGATTAAACATATTCTTACTTCGTCTATACCGCAGAGTTTGAAGACGTAAGTTTTCAACCAATGCAATCTCCCCGTGATGACCTACGGGACCGAAATGTAGCCTTTAAACTTGCGAATGGTCCGAAAGTTTTCCGTAGCTCAACGTGCTATGGAGCGATGAAGAGTAGACGAATTGTTGATCGGCCACTAAACTGGAGGGAAGACTATGTCCGTGCAGTGTCCGGTCCGTGTTAGATGCGAGTGGCAAAGGGTTGGCCGTCTTGGCGTTAATTGAAGTGGGCCTATAATCAGAAGTGGATGGATAGAGGCTGATAATGGTGATGACGACGAATCCTATTTTATACTAGTTATAATTCTTAAAATACTGATTGAAATTGAATAAAATTGAAATATACTACGTTTATAAAATGCCTGCTTGGTTATTGAAAATTCAGGCTTCTAGTTTTATCCTCAACAAAGTTATGGGGGGTTGAAAATGGTCTGAACTACTTTTAGAAAAGGATGTTACGGCCGTGCCGCTTTTTTGGCTGATTTGGGACTGCAGCGATACTTTAGACATATTCGCACATGGATGGTTATTATCACAGATATTTGAAATAAATATTTCTATGGTTATTATAATAATTATGTTTTTAATAAACGTATATTAATTTCGAAGCAGTTGACTAATTATTCACAAAATGACATAATTAATGGCTTTCCCATAAAATCTTTATAGAATTAGGCTAGCACTGCACAATAACTTAAATACTTTCTGTGCTTATGTGTGCTTGGCCTTAATAGCAATGTAGACGAGAGAATGTTATTATTAAGTTAATTTGAATGTAAAGAGCATGGTGCTACTAAGTCAGTCACAGATCAAGAAAACAGTAACTTAGAAAAGTTAAGCTTAAAAATTTTAAGAGGTAGTGCTATGCTGCTTTGCATTCGAATTGGGTCGGCACGACTGGGGTGATACCTCTCGCCCACATATCACCAGTGTCAGGTGGCAACTATGATGTCGTGTTTCATGCGGTCTGTGGTTTCCAGTGCCCCATTGGGGGGGGGGGGGGATAGAAAAAAGGAGGGCAACGCTTTTGAACTTTAGGTTGTGCGTTATGGGCGTCGGTTATTGTCACCACAAGGCATCCATAGCTCGGTTGTCTCGTTATGACATTAAAAAGTTTAAATTTAATTTAATTCAGTAGTTTTGCCTCTATTTTGTAGTTTCATACTTACAAATAAACGCTATATATTACCATGTTCTACAATTAATCTCATTAAAAAGGCACAATAATTAGTCAAAGCCATAAAATAAGTGAAAACGTGATATTAAATATCCCGTTCAAAAAGTGTTTTTACTAAGAAGGTTGCTATCATCAAATAATTTCAATATTCACATTAAATAACTTCCTATTGCAATCATAGAGAAAACAAAAACAATAACATACTAATATTACTGCCCCATGACTGTCTCTTGTTCGTTTGCTTTGTGAGTGCTTTCATCAATTTCAGTTTTGTACATGTCTGAGAGAATAAATATTAATGATATTAAAAAGCGAAGTGACTTTGAATATTCTGTCTGTATGTTGTCCTGTTATATAGACTTTAGAGAACACTGTAGGGATTTTAGATCCACATCTTTCAGTATTTTAATATTTTATAGATTTCATATGAGATAAGAAACTGTTAATTTAAAATACTTCAAAGTAAGGGCGCGGCTCCACTGGACGCACGAAGAGGCTATGCATGCTTGTCAAGTTTTGTTTTGCAAGAAAATGTGTGACTGCGACCAATGCAACCCACGACGAACACGCTGCGTATTCTTCACAGATATTTCATGGACATTTTCTTGCAATAGCGCCTTGTAATAGCCACTGCGTGTGCCGCGGTGGAGCCGCACCTTTTACTCGTATATTTGCCATGTCGTTAATCTTTTGACATGGCTGTAATTTAAACTGGGAGATAATTTTGTAATAAACTCCGCAAACTTAGAAGCTTGCTCATTAATGTTTGTATTTGACTTTAAAAATTGTATACTTACCTATTTCTCGGGCTAAACTACATTTAGCAAAAATAAAATAGGTAAATAGGTTTTGGTAATAGAAGCTCTTATATAAAAATTAAAAATCTTTTCAAGCACTAACAAAAAGAAAAGAGATTGATATCCTAAATGGTAATGGCTGAATAATTTACCTACATTATTTATTTTTCTTTACATCATAGACTGTGGTAACAATAACAGTCATTTTATCTGTACAAAAATAATCTTATTTTTATAGTAAGTATACCAAAGAAAATTCTACAAGTTTCAATAGTCTACCGTAAAATTTTCCTTCAAAATTGTACTTATAAAACGGTTTATGACATGATTGCGCATTATTACCACTTGTGATAATGCCATAAAAAGGTAACAATGAGGTAATATTTTCGTACTGATACGTAATAAAACCGCCGTCTCAAGAATAATTTACGGAAGATTCCCGATGTAAAGTGACAGTCTCGCGTCGTATGTTACAGATAATACGTTTGGGAGACAAATGCTGGAGCCGTGGTCCTGACGTGCGGTTGTAAAAATAAATAAAGCCGCCCTGACGTCTTAAGCCGAAAACAGGATGAAATGTGCGAGAAGCCTTCTAATACCCGTTGTTGACTATTTAATATATATATTTAGATTTTTAAATGTATTAATAAATACGTTAAAAAACGTTAAGGTATGTAATAATTATCAATTTGCATTGTTACAATTATGTGGCTCTTCGAGTCGGATATTTTAATAAAGATTTTATAACCGTTTCCTACTACAATGTTTAAAAAATATATATGGACGCTTTTACACCACGTCAATCTGGTCCCGTGGTAAGTTCTAGAAGAACTTGTGTTACGGTTACCAGAACACAACACGTTACAACGGAAATATATTTAATACTTTTATACTATACACACCTATACTCAGGAACTACGTGAGGATAATGAACGAATATAGGAACAGTTCCTCTTCTAGATTTCGTCCCGCTTAGTTCCATTTTTAGGTGCATGACAATAGTTATATGTGAAAATAAGATTAAGTTAAGATATTTATTTATAATGTATTTTAATTACTTTAAATAATATTAATAACCCTTAAGTTTTTAAGTTTTTCTTTAATATGTAATACAGACACATGGACCAGTGTAGTCCAAAATAAAGAAATTTGATTTAATTTGATATATTTGAGATTTTTATTATAATATGATATTTTTTATTATATTTAATTATTTGGTAACATCCATAACTACGGAACACAGAAAACTTTTTGTTCGCTACGGTACCTCCAGCTTCAGGGCCAACGCGCTAACCATTGAGCCGCTAGCTGATGCCCATGCAGCCTCGCCTGCGGTAACTAAGATTTACAACCGTATCCGATTTGATGACGATTATTTTCATAGCCTATGTTAATCCAAGGTAAACCATCACCATATCAACTTTCAGCCAAATCAGTTCAGCCGTTTTGCCGTGAAAGGTCAACAAACATCCAAACTTACAAACTTTCACCTTTTTTATTAAATTAATTGAAAAAGTCACAAGAAAAAGTAAATGCTAAGGAAAAAGTCAAATGAAAGTAGCTGAAAAGATCGGTAGACCTGTTCATTGTTCTGAGCCTATCTACTTTCAATCACCATAAATTTGTAATTATGATGCCTGCGGTGAAAAAATAATTCTTCGACCATTTTAAACCAGGAAATAAGGTTACATTTTCATTTAAATGTACGTTCCCCATGAAATGTAATTTCATAATTCACATTGTCTTTTCATTGAAATATGTAGGTTTTCTCATTTAATAATCGGAATTGAACTCAATGCAGACCATCATATACGATTGGGGTCTTTTAAATCTACAGATAAATGGACGGCTGACCGATCGAGTGGTCAGGTTACTGAACACTTCATGCAGCGGTGCGAATAATATTATGTATTTATATAAATTTCTTAATTTTTTTCCATTCTTAGTACATACCCGTAATACAAGTTCTTACGAACGTACCAGGGGGTTGGTAAACGTGGTGTGAGTGTTGAAAAATGTTTATATTTATTCAGGTTTAATATTTATACATGTTGGAATTTAAGAATGAATAATTAAATAGTCGTGAACAACACTTTTACTGTCAATTTTATCAAGGAGGCTTACGAGCCATCAGAAGGTGAGATTCACTTTTGAATATAAACAACTTCACTTGGAACTATTTTTCCAGGCCCAGTAGGGCCTGGTCTTTTCTCGTATTATTTCATACAGTTAATACGAGAAAAGGTGTAGACAAAATTTAGTTGCGCGCACGACAGAATTTTGTCTACCTCTTTTCTCGTATTATTAATTCATACAGTTAATACGAGAAAAGGTGTAGACAAAATTTTGTCGCGCGCGCATGCTAGCCCTACAGGTGACCTATGCGTATTACCTCAAAGATGCCCCAGTCATTACACTGCGTTGGCTTTTTTTCCAGAACACTGCAAAACTGCTTATCAGAAGAACGTGGCTGAACGCGGTGCCATATATTTAATATCAAATTAAATTAATAAAATATGGTAGACTCAATTGACGTTAAAAAAGAAACTCTGTTGGTACTATTTTGAATAAAAAAAAAATGATTTTGATCATTCCCTTCACTTCACACTAACCGGTGGGAGGGATGCGCTGTGCCGCGCTTCCGGCTGCTTCATGGGCGAGGCCGACCACATACCATCAGGTGCGTCTGCCAGTTTGCCTATCCAATTAACATAGGGTAAATTGGAGTAAAGAGTGGGAGAAGTAACATAATTAAGTGATTTAAAGTAATATCTATTTCCTTCTCACAATGTTGGACATTTTAATATAGACAAATGAACAAGAAAATGGCCGGGTTAAATAAATTGAGATAAAACTCCGATCCTAACAAGTTTCTTGTAAATCAACGTGGTTTCTGTTTTATTAAATCTCTTTCCTTAGATCAGAAATATAAGAAATTAGATATGAAATGTTTTTAAATTTTTAAATAAATAATATTTATTTTTAAATTTTTAAATAAATAAAATGTATGCTCTCTATTATATATTTATTGAATATAAGTATATCATTATTTATAACATATCACGTTATTTGTCCGCGATAAATTTATATATTTGCTCCCTGTGAAACTTTGTGTAACCTGATAGCTTTGGAAATGACAAGTGGCGCTGTTACCTGTGGTACGTGTTTTTTAGAAAAAAATGAAAAGTATCTTAAAAATAAAAGCATATAAAATGTGCTTTGAATATAATATATTTAAAATTAATTTCTTAGATTTATTTGGTATGTGAATAACTTGAAACAACTTTCTACTATAACCAGTTTTAAAAGAAAGATCAGCTAAGAAAGATAGCAATACAAGTCAAAGAAAAGCTTTTAAAATGTAACTGTTTCAGCACAATCGGCGCTACTGCTTTTGTCATAAAACATCTTAAACTGAAAATCCGTAGAGGTCTTGTTCCTTGCAGAATAGTGATTTTTAATTCAATACGTGCTTTACTTAACAGGTTCTTAAATTTATTGCTGGAAGGTGTTATTCTTGGCCGATTTCTGAAATCAATTTCTGAAATTGCGTCTTTGATTTCATGGGAATCTAATGTTTTTATATTAATATAATATATCCACCATCATTATCATAGGCCGCCCTCAATGAGCGCCAAGACGGCCGATCCCTTGCCACTCTCATCCAACACGTACCGATCCCCGCACGGAGATAGAATGTTGTGTAGCTCCTATATCCAGCTGTGGATAGAGAAAGTTTGATAATGATGGAACCTAAGTGATATCCTATCACACTTTTTTTCAGACAGTTGGTTCACCTGATGGTAAGTGAAGAGCGACATCTACAGATACCCGCTATACAATAATATATACAAGCTTATAACCAACGCCACAACTGGCAACCTCAACCTGTTTTTACACGAATATAACATTGGGAAGGTTAGGTTTAATTAAAAGTGGAGGCAAAATGAAACAAAAAATCGCACATGAAAAAAACCTATAAATAAAACTTCTATATTTATAGTTTTTTGTTTAATTATTTACATTATCGAAATTGTTAAGAAAATTTGATAATCTGAACAAGGCCATCATGTACAACTTGACGTTTCCTTAATCCTACTAATATTATAAATGTGAAAGTAAGTTTGTTTGCTACGCTTTCCCGATAAACGGCATTTTGAATTGAAAAAAAAATCGGTTGTCTGTAAAGTCGGGTTTCTGACGATAGTTGAACGTGACAACATCATAAGAAAATGAAACGCCTCTGAGCGAGGTAACGCCGCATACGTCATGTTTTTTTCGTTCGTGCAGCCGGCTCCATCGAATTATAAGACGTTGTCACGTCAAAAAAATCGATTGTCTGAAAAGTCGGTTTACTGACGATAGTTGAACGTGACAATATCATAAGAAAATGGAACGCCTCACAGCGAGGTTACGCCGCATGCGTCATGTTTTTTCGTGCGTGCAGCCGGCTCCATCACATTATAAGACGTTGTCACGTCAAAAAAATATATGTTATTTAACACTCCTTCATCATAATATTTCGGTCGTTCGATACACGATTACTTATATTTTGCTGCATTAAAAAAAATTGCAAAGATAGATCAAAATTGAGATGAAAAAACAAATTTTATTTGAGTAATATCAGGTTCTGTACAATAAAACTTATACCATAATTATAAACCTTGAAGAAAATGTGATTTAAAACGGTCGTCATAAATTATTTTTTTTTTATAAATCCCTCCCTTCAATTAAATAAATATGTGGTTTCACTCGCTGCCAAAGCGCTCGAGGTGGTTTCGAGCTCCATACTAAATACAGTTCTCTGACAGGCCCACCTTAACCGATCATCATGAAACTTTGTGCACATATTCTTGGAGTTATTAGAAGTAACACAGGATACTTTTTATGAAAAAAAAAACTAAAATCTTATCCTGCGCAGACGAAGTTGCAAGCATCAGCTAATATTCTTTAAAATGGATCCGTATAACTCTTTGGGATTACAGGACGCAAAAAACCTAATCTTCTTTTTTTTCATTGTTCCCTCACTGCTGAGGATCGTGACCACATATTATGATTTTTCCACTGGACACGGTCATGGGTCAAGTGGACTGCCCGGTGCAAATTGCCCCCCCACTTTGGTCTTCACAGCATCGGACCATCTTCCTCGTGATCTTCCTCTATTACGTATTCCGTCCATCTGTCTCAAAAGAACCAATTAAATTGTAATAAATGCCTTCATTTTAAGGTCACAATTACATTTGAATTTAGGTAACCATTTGCAATAGCACACCTCAATATGTTTTCTAAAGATTTTCATAATTATCATTTTATGATTGACTGCTACCGTCAATTGTCACAGAGTGATTTCAAAGGCTCAGAATCAATTTCGAAGAGCTCGAGCTCGAGTACGATGAGACAAGTGGCGGGGGACGTGTAGGCGCTCATAGAAAGAGGCCTATGTTCAGTATCGGAAAGGGTTAGTAAGGAAATTTTTATTTTTACTATAAAATTTAAACTTATAAAAATTGTAAGCAAAAAAATATATATAAAACAAAAAAAAAATGGAAACTTTTTTATTATGATGATGGTAAAATAAGATTGAAAGTTCTCGATATAACATTCTAAATACTTTTATATTATAACAACATGACCTTATTTTTCAGAACAAGGTATAGAAATCATCAAATGAAGTGAAAACTTGTGAGAAAATTCTATGTCTGTTCATATTCTTTGGTATAAGAAGCTTGCCAACCTGCTTATGAAGTACTAACACGTAATATATTTCCAACTGCATTGAAGTTTATGCTAAATGTAGTCTTATTTTCCCGTATATAAAGGACGATAAATTGTTAATTGATTAAAATAACATGTGCTGTTTGATCCAATAAGCTGATTTTGACGAAACTTATTTGGTTTTATATGTTAGAATTCAATTTGGAAAAAATATTTTAGTCTTACCATGTGTGTGTGTACAAAAAAAAGATAAAAATATATTTTTTTAGGAAAATTAATTCCACAATAATAGGTTATATGAGGGGTTATATAAGGGACTTATCTTTCGCCCGTGGCTTCACCCGCGTAGAATCCGATAAAATAACTTATGTCTTTCCTTGTTAGATTAAGTTAAAATATAACTAATGCTTATGCTTACTAATATTATAAAATGGAAATGTGTGTTAATTTAACACATCTCTATAATCTACATATTGTTATTAAGTAGTATCAATTGGAGCTGTCCTATAGATTGACTCTCACGATATCTCTGGAACTATATTCAGACCTAGAGACTTGAAATTTGGTAGGAATATTACTTTTGCCATGTAGAGGTCAGCTAAGAACGGATTTTAAGAAATTCCTCCCCCTCTCCCTTTGACAGAACGAAGTCTGTGCGGGCAGCTAGTATACTATACACTTGTTGCGTTCGGTCAGTGCATATAGATTTTATGCGTTTGACAATACGAAAGTCGTTTTTGACATTTTGATTGACGTAATAAAAGGCAAAATGTAATTCCCGTAGGAACTTTGAATTTTTCATATTTAATCATATTATGTCAGAATAGTTAATGTCAGATTGTTAGGAATTGCAAAACAAAGAATTTATTCATAATAAAACAATATTGTGTATTAATTAATTTGTATAATTGAGCAAAATACAAATCGCCAGATGTATGAATAATATTCATCAGTAGCATTGTTTTCGAGATATTATGCGGGCACGCTACGTTGACCGGTTCAGATATTAAACGACAATAATAATGAATGATAATTAAGATCATTATCATCATCATCAGCTTCTGTCCGTCCACTGCTGAACGTAGGCCTCCTTCAATGAACGCCAAGATGATCGATCCCTTGCCACTCTCATCCAACACGGACCGGCCACCGCACTTGGTTAATGGTAATATCCATATTGATTGGATCCATGTTGATTTAATTAGTGATCATCATCACTAACAATATAAGGATATTGTTATGCTAGTCAGATATGTGAACAGCAGACGTGCCACCTGATGGTAAGTCAGTGTCGCTCAGCTCACCTATGGCCATGTTAAGGCAACTAATTCAAAAGTAAGAAGACGGTGCCTGTAGTTACTGCGTATCCCTTAAGTAGAAGAAATAAGTGTCTATTTCAAAGAATAAATAAGTATATGTTTTAAAGAAGAAATAAGTGTCTGTGTAAGTATTCGCAGATTACGTTAACGATTTATAATCCCATACAATTTGATAAAATTCACTTAGTTTTTCCAAGTTTCGGGGCATTCGAGTGAAATGTATGGACAATTGTATTAAATACACTAAATGGTCATCTGCAGCGGTCAGTGTTTTAATACAATCGGTATAGACACAATGCCATTTTATCTCCATCATTCCGTCGTTATATCGTTCATTTCATCGTTTCACCATCAGGCCAACACAAAGCCCGGACAATCAGTAAAAACCGCTAATGAATAATAAATATGCACACAATGTAGACAATGTTTATCAACGTAAACAATAATAAAAATGTTTGTGTGTTTTAAAATTTTACCCAATTTGTGTTTTTCATTATAAAAGCTTTTTACACGAAAGTAGGGTAAAAGCAATTTTGATTGATGTACATAGTGGCCGGATTAAGTTACTTCGACTCTGAGATAAGCATCGCACTCTCTAAACACTAAATATGTAACACAATATGTTAACTATTCACAACATTTTCCTATCTACAACTAATATTATAAAGAGCTAATGTTAGTTAGTTTGGTTGTTACAGGTAACCTTCAAAACACCTTATCAAATTTAAGAAAGGCTTCCACCTGTATAATTCTGCAGACTGAGTGCAATAAGTTATAAAAACAATTTCGTCATCACTCCGGATACGGCTGTAAATCTTAGTTAATCCGGCCGATGCTGATGATATCGAGGTTTTATCTAATAACAAATTATTTGTTATTAGATAAAAGATTTAGATTAGAAGAAAGATATATTTATATACCGGTGGGAGGGAAGCGCTGTGCCGCGCTCCCGGCTGCATGGGTACCACCATCTTGCTTGTTTCTCCCGTGAAACAGCTATGCTGTGTTACGGAGAGAAGGGCAAGACAGGCAGTGTAATTACTGGCACCGAGACTTAACATCTTATGTCTCAGGATAGGCAACACATAAATAAGTTGCCTGGGCTCGTTCCAGGTATACTAGTTTATGTTCATGGGCGACGTCGACCACTTACCATCAGGTGGTACGTATGCCAGTTTACCTATCCAACTAAAATTAAAAAAAAAAAAACATTTAAAAAAATTTTGTTGACAAGCATATTAAGCACATAATATATGACCTGGCCAGGTAGAAGAAAAAACATGAATAGAATAATAATTTCGTCCCATATTTTTGTATAATTTATGATAAGGATGATTTGATATTTGATATTGGTCTACTCATAATTTCACTAATAAATTGTTCCGTATCTATTATTTATATGCGCTCATCGCGCGATAAAAACAATTAATTATTTGTTTGGGCCGTGCGATGCCGACTACAGAACCTTTCCTTAAGATTCCATTCCAAGGTATGCCCACTGAGAAGAACCGGCGAAACAAACTCAATGGAATTAATCTTTTCAAATATTTTATAACAAATTTCACATGTTGTTATCCTGAAATGCCTGGGAGAAACGCCCTATTCCCAAGGTGTGGCATCTTCCGTAAATCTTTTACTTTATAATATCCTTTACTACACAAACGCTCTTTAATAACTTTCTTGAATTTTTTTATTGTAAAAGCGTGTACAGTTGTCTTTAAAAGAATTGCTTACTTTTGATAGTCTAATCTGGTACTGGACTGGTACATCTAGCCTGTGTTTATTCCGTATATCCCTACTACAGATGTCACCTTTTTACAGAATTCACTTATATTTTTCCGAACATATTATAGTAAATTTTCTATTGAATCACTCATCGTATATTACCGCCTCCCATCTTTTTTTTCCTTAACGCTGGGAAATGCTCTGAGGCATCCCACGGGGGAGTGGGTCTCCCCACGTGGTTATGTGGGACTCGCTTCACCCGACAGCTGGTAAGTAGACGCAGCTCTACCCACTAACACCTGGCAAGTGCCACCAATGCCGCCTTTGGTGAGGTGCCCCGGATCTAATGAGCAAACAGGACACATCGACGGCCAGTCAGTCCCCCAGGGGACCAACGCTACCCCCACAGAGTGGTTGTCCCGCTCCACAAAATAACCCCTCCCATCGTCGGGATAGTACAATGGGGTGAGGTTCCCGTCCACGGCGAGTGCCACCAATGCCGCCTTTGGTGAGATGCCCCGGATCTAGTAAACAAACAGGGCACCTCGACGGCTAGTCAGTCCCGCAAGGGACCGACACCACCTCCACAGAGGGGCTGTCCCGCACCACAAAACAACCCCTCCTAACGCCGGGACAGTAGAACGGGGTGAGGTTCCCATCCTCACCCCTCGCCCCCTGCTCTTTTGTCCCCTCTTCTAATAAGAGGGGTACAAAGAACCCCCTCGGCTCAATTAGCTTCGCCCAAGGTGCCGACTCACCCTAGGCTACTGAGCCCCACCGCCACCACACACACGACTGTCATAACAGATATAACATGCTCCATGCAATAGCCTGTTACCTAGATGGTAAATTCTAGCCTACCACAGATCACTATCATTTTGTTATAGGAGTTCAAGTTTACAATAATAACTTTAATTAATAGCAAGAATTTATTTTGAAAAATCTCCCACCCAAACGAGAAACCTAACATTAGCCATATAAAAAATAAATACGCAGAAAGTTTGAACACAAAAGGAATTAAATTGCTTACTTGATTCGTTCAGCAAATACAATTACGTGTCCTTCAGCGACAAGCCTTAATTGAAAGGTCTTCAGTGTGTTGACGTTCCTTTGATGATTTTGAAGGGTACACCAGTGTTATTATACAGATTTAATCAGCTTAAGACAACAATAATTGATTTTCAACTACACCGAGAAGTCTTCTACAAAATCATATCAACATCCTGTTTATATACGTGATGCTATTTTTTTTGGTAATACTTTTAATGAAAAAAAAGCGGATTTTATCTCGAAGTTTTAAGTTTCTTACCTGCGCGACGTTTCGGATACTTTAAAGCAACCATGGTCAAAGGGAAGACTTGGTAATATATTTTGTCAAAATAATGCAGATAATTCGTGTATTGTTGGCCAGCCTGGTAATAAAATAAAAAAATAAAAAAAACTTAAATTCAGACCAAAGATCCATAATTTACGTTAGTAATATACTTAAATGAATGTAATGCCGGAAAATGGTTTGCCAAATAAAATTTTTGAAATACTATTAAGTAACGGTAACATACATCAACATGCTAAAATAAAAACTAAAACCAATAATTTACTAATAAAATATGTATATAACATAATTTTTATTCAGATATAGGTATATTTAATTTCCAATACTACAGAGAACGTGCTTTTCTAATCAAAAGTCCTATATTTTTTATTCGAATTTATCCCGAAACCAACTATTATTAATTCTGTGCTAAAAACTATAGATAGCATTATATCTAGCGTTTTTATAAAAGCCGCGACGCTTACTACCCCGCAGTGCCGGTGACTCGCCCTAATAGCACAATGAGAAAGGTTTGATTATTGTCAATTTTACTATCCCTGAGAATAAAAACAAAGTTTCAGACTGTAAATTCGGTTTCCGATTAATTCGGCAACAAATAATTGACATACCTTACCTAAGAAATATCCCGTAAAATCCATCAGAAAAACCGTTTTGCTTTTCCATTTATACGGGAAACCAATGATATTATGTAGAAGGAAAATTGTTAAAGTTAATTAGGCATGAGGCAGGTCGTTTCACGGGTGCTGATTATTGTCATATTTAATGTCATTTTAGTCATCATATTTACCCCAGATAAAAATAAGAACCCTTATAAAATAACTCTCTAGTGCGTATGTCCGTGTTTCACCACCTATTTTTCAGGAACAAGGACTTAGCAATTTGAAATTTATACCAGATATTTAAATGTATAATTTAAGGTCTTAGTCAACACGATAAAAAGATATGGGCAAATTTAGATTTTCGTGAAAACTTGTAAGTACTAAAATTTACCTTTATTTTTCAAAATTTTACCTTTACTTGTGCTGTAACCCAAATTGACAACTGTACGTACGTTTTTTAAGAAGCAAGCTCTTACAGCACAAATAAAGGAAAATTTTTTTCAATTTTTTTTTGATCAACTCACAATAGAGTTGAAAACTTTAGATAATAATAAAATTTCCATACCGACTTGAGATGATTTTATTTTAATATACCACAAATATAAATATACACTAGTGGCAGTGACAGACGTTGTCCTGCACATTTTTTTGTGAATCTAAACCATTATCAAATCCACTTGAACACGCACAAAAACCATCAAGATCGGTCCAGCCGCTTAGGAGGAGTTCAGTGATATACACACGTACAAATGAATTATATATATATAAATATATCACTACGTAGGAAAATGCTAGTTTCATATTTGATAAGAAATATCCGTTTCGTTAATCATCTGAAAACATTGCTTGATAAAATTAATAACCTAATGATAATTATTTAAAGTTAAAACTTCTCAGAAACTTCTAATATAAAAACCGTAATTATTACCAAGCTCTCCTTGACAATAAACACCGCAGAAGATGACTGAAGCCGAGTAACTGTTAGACGTGAAGATTCACTAACGTTCAATGTTCAGAAAGAAGCCTAGAGAATTCATGAAACATAGGATAGTATTTCAGAAATTAGTCTTGACTCTCAACCGGCTTCCGTGAACATACAGTGGGGAATAGCACCCCTAGCCAACATATGAAATGCATTAGATAATTTACACTTTATTAGCTCATGGAATTAATATGATATTATATATTTAGTTATAATTTAAGCTATGCGCAATATTATATATTAGGTATACTCTAATGTTGTTATTTTTAACCGACTTCAAAAAAAGAGGAGGTTCTCAATTCGTCTGTATGTTTTTTTTTATTGTATGTATGTGTCACGATTACTCCGCCGTTTGTGAATGGATTTCGATGGTCATTTTTTTGTTTGAAAGCTGGTGCTTCCAATTTGGTCCTATATTAATTTTATTAAGATCTGACAAGCCGTTTTTTAGTTATTCCCAATATTGCCTATTTGGTTGGTTTCTTTTACCTCGATGATATAATGCTGATGTGCTCATTTTATTACTTATAGATGTAACAATTGTATAGGATGCTTTGGTAGCACACCATAGTATATTGCGGTCATCGTAATCATCATCATCGTCCTTTATCCGTCCACTGCTGAACATAGGTCTCCTTCAATGAACGCCAAGACGACGAATTTCGAAATCACTAAAAATTAAGAAATAAAAACATTTTACAAAAAAAAACATACAGACGAATTGAGAACCTCCTTTTTTTAAGTCGGTTAGAAAATTAAAACCGACTTCAAAAATACTAAACTAAAAAGTCATAAAAAAACTGTTTCTTTAATTTTTGTGCTTACAACGTATAATCAACTAAATCTTCTACTAATGTACAAATTTTGTGTTTAATCACGTCATATAGTTACTGTCGGTGTCGTATTTGTTGCTGTACCTACCTACCTTGGCTGACATTTTATGTATGTGTGCATGTACAGAAGAATATATTATATGTAAAAAAACCTAACCTGATAGAGGCTGATGATGATGATGACTAATCAATTTTATGCGGAACAATGAGATTATCGATATCATGGTCGAACACAGACCTCTCACTTTGAAGCCAAACCAACCACTGGACCATTGTCACCTACTACCTCGTCATATTAAAAAACCTTATCCATAGTACATCTTTGGCTAGATCCTACTATATCCTCCTACAATTATCGTAATTGCTACAGTGCAGTCCGCATGAAGAACGTCACACAATGGAACCGTAGCCATATTTCATTATACAGCCGGCTTCAAATTAGCAACTTTACATAAATATCAGTCAGAGATGCAGTTTTCAGACTAATTTCAAATCTGGATTAAGTAGACTGGTTCTGGTTATGAATGCTGGAGCAGTACTTGACTCTGTGGTTCAATGGTTAGCGCGTTGACGCTCAAGCCAGAGGTTGCGGGTTCGAATCCCACCAGGGAACAAAAGTTTTCTGTGTTCCTGGGTTATGGATGTGTATTGACTGACCTGTTGGTCTAGTGGATAGTGACCCTGACTGCTAAACCAGAAGGTCGTGGGTTCGATCCCTACCGAGGACAAATGTTTGTGTGATGAACATGATCATTTGTTCTGTGTCTGGGTGTAATTTATCTATAATATTATGTATGTTTTTAAAAAATATATAAGTATTTATCAGTTGTCTGGTTACCATAAGAACAGGCTCTGCCTAGTTTGGGATCAGATGGCCGCTTGTGAGTTGTCCCAACATATTATTATTATTATTTAATATGTGTATCTTAAAATAAAAATCTTAAATATATTATGTAAAGTTTATAAGTATTAAATATATTTCTATTGTTTGGTACCTGTAGCACAAGTTCTTCGAGAACTTACCAAGGGACCAGATTGACGTGGTGTAAAATCGTCCATACATATTATTGTTATATTATTGTAGTAAAAAAATACGAGTGACCGATGGGCTGTGCTCCGCTAATCTCTACATGGGTATCGTATCATGCTTACTTCTTCCGTGAAATAGTGTTTCGTAAAATGACCTTCTTTCCGGATATAGGTACATATAATTACTAGCTAGGAGCCTAACCATTTTTTTCGGAATGAGCTATGCTTACGGCCAAATGGCCCTAAAGCTTCGTCGGATTATTGTGAGCTTCGTGATTATTATTAGTAGGGGGTTGCCTCCCGTTAAACGTGAAGTCATCTTGCCTCCTGGCGTTCAGATTGAGAGACTAACCAGGTAAGGATATTTAGCCCTTGAATAACTTCAATACGATAGTCCCAGTGAGAGTGTCCCACATGACCTCGTTTATGCTCATGGGCGACGTTGACCACTTATTATCAGATTGCCAATCCGACTAACATAAAAATACTTTATGCTTTTATAATTATGCTAACATAAACTTTAAAAATGTGAAATGCGAACCGCGGTCTGATTTATTTTTAACTCCATTCGTTATCTAAGGAGGTAATGACATGGAAATACACGTTTAACTGTTTTCTACGTTGAATGTAATGGCGTCAAATCGAATAAAGATAAGGGGTGAGAGAAAAACTGTGTGTGAGGAATGTTACTTGTAATAAAGTTTTTTGTTAAATTGCCCTTAGTTTTGTTTGAAAGCGCTTATCTCAGAAACTACCTAGCTACTAACTAGTTGGTTTTTTTTTATTATTATTTAATAACCCTATTATTACGGAAGTTTATATTTAATGAATTCTTTCTTTAGTCTTTTATAAGTAATTTAGAGATAAAATCGCGGGTATATCTAGCTAGTTATGAATAAGCACGTAGTTTTTTAAACTCATCACTGCTTTTAAAGGTAAATAATAATTATATTATACTAGTAGGCGAGGCCACACGTAAACTATTCAGTAAAATTCAGTATAATACAGCAAAATTATTTATGAATAAAAAATTGCGATAATAATATAAACTATCCTATCTCTCAAGTTGGATCAAACTGCAC
Source organism: Helleia helle (assembly GCA_963853865.1). NCBI lineage: Eukaryota > Metazoa > Arthropoda > Insecta > Lepidoptera > Lycaenidae > Helleia > Helleia helle. The sequence goes on from OY971420.1 coordinate 19,831,533, forward strand.
ACTGTGTGCAAAATTTGGTTATAATCGATTCAGTAGTTAATGTTGAAGTTGAGTATAAAGAACATACAATAATACAGAAGACATTCGCCAGGGGCCAGAGAACTAAAGTTACCGATATCACGCAAAGATTTAGATCGTTGAAGTGGCAGTGGGCTGGTCACATACTCAGGAGAACGGATGGCCGATGGGCCAAAAAGGTTCAAGAGTGGAGGCCACGTATGGGTAGACGAAGTGTTGGTCGGTCATTAACCAGCTGGGAAGACGATCTCCGTGCGGTGGCCGGTCCATGTTGAATACGAGTGACGAACGATCGTTCGTCTTGGCGTTCTTTGAGGGAGGCCTATGTTCAGCAGTGGACGGATAGAGGCTGATGATGATGATGAAAGAATATACACAATCACACCACGTTAAACTAGACCCGTGGGCACCGTAGTAGTGAGTAGACATTTTTAATTCATAAGTACACGTTAATGACCTGGTGGAGAAAATTCTTAAAAAATGCGCTCTCGGTGCCGGGTTCGCACCCGCGACATATGGATGTAGCGTCACCATGTTGTCAGCCAGTATTCAATTCAGCATTCTACGTTCACTAGGTACGTGTACTAAGCTATTTTATATTACTTGTCAACGAACAGGCTTTTAGGCATGCACGTTGATGCTTTTGCATACAATGCCTGAACGCTGAATTTAGGCACGCAAGCCTTTGCGCAGTCACGCTTTTAGCTAATATATTATATTCACGCCTTGATTAAAAAAAACTAATATAAATTAATTTCTCGTTGAATTTATAATAAAATGTAGTTTCTTAACCGATTAAAAAAGAGGAGGTCCTATGTTCATTGATTCATTTTCACCATTCATTGATTCTACGTGCATATTTTAACTTATTGTATTTTAATAGTAGCCAAGAAATCTAATAAAAGAACCCACAATTGAAGAAACTGAGTGTCATCTATACTAATAATATAAAGCTTAAAAGAGTTTGTTTGTTTGAACGTGCTAATCTCAGAAACTACTGGTCCAATTTTAAAGATTCTTTCAGTGTTAGATAGCCCATTTATCGAGGGCTTAAGGCCATAATATATTAAACGCTGTGACTAACAGGAGTGAAGTTAAGTAAGTTAACGCGGGCAAAAGCTAGTCATATATAAAGAGATATCTTCATCATTTTTGTCTGTAATCGGCCAAGACGGCCGATCTCCACCATTCTCATACAACTAGGACCGAACTCTATTAGGCATCTCTCAGAGTGATTAAATTAAGAGATATTAGAATGTTCGATCCTTGCATTGTTAGTGGAGTCGACTAGTTCATATATATACCAATTAAAGTAAGTTTTCCCTGACACAGAACCATCGGTGGTCCTTCTGGTCATACGGACTCTTGTTGGACTTTGGTGAGTCACAATTTGTCATTCGGCGTGACACAAAAATCCTTTTTTATGACACTATTTTCCACTCCAGCGCTTCTCGAAGAGCAGTTTGTCATAATGAGTTTCTCCAAGAAGTTCCCCTGGGGTTTCAGCCGATACGAAAGACATTTTCATTTCTTTTGCCGTGTTTTGCGCCGAAGCTATTTTTCAACCGTTGCTAATATTAAAATACCCGAAGGAAGTAATCCATTTAGTACTTGGCTTCAGTTTTAGTCAAGATAAGCTTTATTATCTGTGGCAAAATAATCGCTGGGTAAAGGTGTTGACCTATATTTTTGTCAGTATTTAAAATTAGGACAAATTTTATTTCAAATTTATCAAAATTAATCACTAATAATTTTGATATAATTAAAAGCGATTCCTTTATCGAACTTAATGAATCTTCATCAAAACGATTTTAAATAAGTGTCTTAATTAAATTGTAAATTGACATCTTCCAACGAATAAACAATTCATTACAAAAAAGTAAAATAGTAATACAAATCTATATATTTTTGCTAGTGAAATTGGTTTATAGCTAAAAACAAATGTGTAAGTATCAAAAGGACTACACGTTCACGACAACAGGTTATGCGCCTCCAATAACGCCCCCGTGCTCGTGTTGGATTCGGTTATCAGGATGGGAACCTGGGTCCAGTTTGACACGACGTCGCAGGGACTGCTTAGTAGCGGCCAGGCAGTACCCCCTTACGAGGAGTAGTCTGGCCTTCACAGGAGCCAGCCTGTCGCCCAGGCAATCCTGTTGAATGCAGATCCGGGACCCTCAAAAAGCGGCTCTCGGTGGCGCTCGCAGTGGTTTTAGTTTATGGGTAGGGCACTCCCAGGTGCGAGTCCCACATAGATTCAGGATTATTTTTATTTTCAAGAATACATAATAAGTTTAACTTTGTGTAACAATTCGTATCAACCATTCCCTACCTCCATAATTTCTTTATTTAGTCAACTGTATACTTGTAACGTTATCACTAGTATATATATATATATATATATATATATATATATATATATATATATATATATATATATATATATATTTATTCATATTTATATATAATATATTGCTGTCACTTACGGGAAAAAAATATATTATCTTCTAACTTAATTGAACTTTGTTCCACTCTGGTCTGCTCACACTGGTCGCTTCGCGGAAGAACGTCACTTATTTCAAATTATGATTGTGATGGCGGATAATGTAAAAGATGTAGCATCCGACATTGACACATCAGTCAAAGTCGGTGAAGCTTATTTTCTAAGTGATCCTGAAGAGTGTAGACAATATATGAGTGGCAAAAGTTTAAATGTCGTAGTGCAAAATATTCGTAGTGTTGATCGTAATTTCGATGATTTTCAATTATTTTTAGCACGCTTGAATATTGATTGTGATATCATAGTTTTAACAGAATGTTGGCTTTCAAAATTATATAATATACCTGAAATTTATAACTATAGATATCAGGCAACGACACGAAATGCTAATCAAAATAGCGGTGTTATCGTTTATAGTAGACAAGATCTAGAACTTACAATAACCGAACCAACTATAAATGATGCTAATTGCCTTGTAGCGAAATCCAAATCAATGAACTCAGCTTTTGTGTGCATCTATAGATCACCATCTCAATATAACATTGACGACTTTTTGGTATCCTTGGATAAAACTTTAAATGATCTTAAATCATTTCGCAGCGTTTATTTGATTGGAGATATAAATATAGATATTAACGATAATAACAATGATCCACGTTCTAACACATATCTAGAGATGCTTGCAATGCATGATTTACTTCCTTGTCACACAGAACCAACACGTATAAAGAGTTGCCTAGATCATTCTTTTGCTAAACTAAACACTAATGTAAAGACTTTTGTTTGCAAGTCAGTTACTGATCACTGTTGTGTTATATCATCCATTAATATGGAAGGTCTCGCAAAGCTCTATACATGTAAACTTAATAAAAAAAATAATTATATAAATATAATATCTGGATTTAAGTAAGGAAACATGGGAAAACGTTACCTCCTCTGAAGACGCAAACTATATTACAGAATCAATTATAGAAAATATCAACAAAACTGTACATAGGCATACTAGTGTATACAAAATATCAAATCGCAAAAGTTGTTCTAAACCATGGATGACACCTGGACTATTGCGCTGTATAAAATTTAGGGATAAACTCCATATCAAACAACGAAATAGCCCAGACGATATCAACTTACAAATTACATACAAGCGTTATAGGAACTATTGCAACAATTTACTTAAAAAAATTAAAACTGATTTTCAAAATAATGAACTACTGCAAAATAGAAATGATATTAAAAAAACGTGGAAAACTATAAAAGGCATTGGAAATATACCCGACAGGGAAGGTATGCCTTATGAACTTTTACACATTGATTCGGATCATAACAAATCAGTAAATAGAATAAATGAACATTTTATAGGTATTGGGCAGAAGTTGGCTAGTAACTTAATTAATAAATTAGGAACAACAGAAACTGATTTAGCAACATCAATAAGTTTTGATAAAGTACCTAGTCACTCCATCCAACTCTTGCCAACTGACGAATATAAAATCAATAAAATAATTTGTAATTTAAAAAACAGTAACTCATCAGGATGGGATGGTATCTCCCCTAAATTGATTAAAAAAATAAGTCCCTGTTTATTAAAACCCCTTACACATTTGTGTAACGTGTGCATGTCAAATGGAGTATTTCCTACTGTTCTGAAAGAAGCTATTGTAATACCAATTTACAAATCTGGAGATAGAGATAACTTTTCAAATTATAGACTAATTTCTCTATTACCTACCATATCAAAAATTTTAGAAAAGGTCATTGGCTCTAGACTCATAACTACCTTGAGAAGTACGAAATACTTTCCCCTAATCAATTTGGGTTTCGTACTAAAAAATGTACTACTGATGCTATAGTCTCTGTTACCACGCATGTAGTAAATACACTCGATACTGCAAGAAAGTGTCTTGGGATTTTCCTGGATTTAGCCAAGGCCTTTGACACTATCTCTATCCCCATATTATTAAGAAAATTGGAACAGATTGGAGTAAGAGGTTTTGGTTTTGCAGCTTTTCCAAAACTATTTAAGTAATAGAAAACAGTCTGTTAGGCTCGGAAATTTTGTAAGCGACAAAAAATATATATGCTATGGTATACCTCAAGGATCAGTCCTGGGGCCAACTTTGTTCCTGATTTATATAAATGATTTCTGCTCAATTACAATGAATAATACAAAGATTGTATCTTTTGCGGATGACACAGTAATTTTATATGACGCTGGCAACTGGCAGGACCTTAAAAAGCTTGCTAAGGAAAACCTTCGGAGAGTTCACTCATGGCTCGAGAATAACTTACTTACTATAAATATAATCAAGACAAAGTATATAACCTTTAGTATCCGAAATAAAACGCAACCAAAAGAAAATATAAACTTACGCGCACATACATGTGGAAAAAATGATGAAGCCTGTACTTGTCCCATCTTAGAAAATGTCATAAGCATAAAATACTTGGGGATTATAATAGACAGAAATCTAAATTGAACGTGCTAATCTCAGAAACTACTGGTCCAATTTTAAAGATTCTTTCAGTGTTAGATAGCCCATTTATCGAGGGCTTAAGGCCATAATATATTAAACGCTGTGACTAACAGGAGTGAAGTTAAGTAAGTTAACGCGGGCAAAAGCTAGTCATATATAAAGAGATATCTTCATCATTTTTGTCTGTAATCGGCCAAGACGGCCGATCTCCACCATTCTCATACAACTAGGACCGAACTCTATTAGGCATCTCTCAGAGTGATTAAATTAAGAGATATTAGAATGTTCGATCCTTGCATTGTTAGTGGAGTCGACTAGTTCATATATATACCAATTAAAGTAAGTTTTCCCTGACACAGAACCATCGGTGGTCCTTCTGGTCATACGGACTCTTGTTGGACTTTGGTGAGTCACAATTTGTCATTCGGCGTGACACAAAAATCCTTTTTTATGACACTATTTTCCACTCCAGCGCTTCTCGAAGAGCAGTTTGTCATAATGAGTTTCTCCAAGAAGTTCCCCTGGGGTTTCAGCCGATACGAAAGACATTTTCATTTCTTTTGCCGTGTTTTGCGCCGAAGCTATTTTTCAACCGTTGCTAATATTAAAATACCCGAAGGAAGTAATCCATTTAGTACTTGGCTTCAGTTTTAGTCAAGATAAGCTTTATTATCTGTGGCAAAATAATCGCTGGGTAAAGGTGTTGACCTATATTTTTGTCAGTATTTAAAATTAGGACAAATTTTATTTCAAATTTATCAAAATTAATCACTAATAATTTTGATATAATTAAAAGCGATTCCTTTATCGAACTTAATGAATCTTCATCAAAACGATTTTAAATAAGTGTCTTAATTAAATTGTAAATTGACATCTTCCAACGAATAAACAATTCATTACAAAAAAGTAAAATAGTAATACAAATCTATATATTTTTGCTAGTGAAATTGGTTTATAGCTAAAAACAAATGTGTAAGTATCAAAAGGACTACACGTTCACGACAACAGGTTATGCGCCTCCAATAACGCCCCCGTGCTCGTGTTGGATTCGGTTATCAGGATGGGAACCTGGGTCCAGTTTGACACGACGTCGCAGGGACTGCTTAGTAGCGGCCAGGCAGTACCCCCTTACGAGGAGTAGTCTGGCCTTCACAGGAGCCAGCCTGTCGCCCAGGCAATCCTGTTGAATGCAGATCCGGGACCCTCAAAAAGCGGCTCTCGGTGGCGCTCGCAGTGGTTTTAGTTTATGGGTAGGGCACTCCCAGGTGCGAGTCCCACATAGATTCAGGATTATTTTTATTTTCAAGAATACATAATAAGTTTAACTTTGTGTAACAATTCGTATCAACCATTCCCTACCTCCATAATTTCTTTATTTAGTCAACTGTATACTTGTAACGTTATCACTAGTATATATATATATATATATATATATATATATATATATATATATATATATATATATATATATATATATATATATATTATTCATATTTATATATAATATATTGCTGTCACTTACGGGAAAAAAATATATTATCTTCTAACTTAATTGAACTTTGTTCCACTCTGGTCTGCTCACACTGGTCGCTTCGCGGAAGAACGTCACTTATTTCAAATTATGATTGTGATGGCGGATAATGTAAAAGATGTAGCATCCGACATTGACACATCAGTCAAAGTCGGTGAAGCTTATTTTCTAAGTGATCCTGAAGAGTGTAGACAATATATGAGTGGCAAAAGTTTAAATGTCGTAGTGCAAAATATTCGTAGTGTTGATCGTAATTTCGATGATTTTCAATTATTTTTAGCACGCTTGAATATTGATTGTGATATCATAGTTTTAACAGAATGTTGGCTTTCAAAATTATATAATATACCTGAAATTTATAACTATAGATATCAGGCAACGACACGAAATGCTAATCAAAATAGCGGTGTTATCGTTTATAGTAGACAAGATCTAGAACTTACAATAACCGAACCAACTATAAATGATGCTAATTGCCTTGTAGCGAAATCCAAATCAATGAACTCAGCTTTTGTGTGCATCTATAGATCACCATCTCAATATAACATTGACGACTTTTTGGTATCCTTGGATAAAACTTTAAATGATCTTAAATCATTTCGCAGCGTTTATTTGATTGGAGATATAAATATAGATATTAACGATAATAACAATGATCCACGTTCTAACACATATCTAGAGATGCTTGCAATGCATGATTTACTTCCTTGTCACACAGAACCAACACGTATAAAGAGTTGCCTAGATCATTCTTTTGCTAAACTAAACACTAATGTAAAGACTTTTGTTTGCAAGTCAGTTACTGATCACTGTTGTGTTATATCATCCATTAATATGGAAGGTCTCGCAAAGCTCTATACATGTAAACTTAATAAAAAAAATAATTATATAAATATAATATCTGGATTTAAGTAAGGAAACATGGGAAAACGTTACCTCCTCTGAAGACGCAAACTATATTACAGAATCAATTATAGAAAATATCAACAAAACTGTACATAGGCATACTAGTGTATACAAAATATCAAATCGCAAAAGTTGTTCTAAACCATGGATGACACCTGGACTATTGCGCTGTATAAAATTTAGGGATAAACTCCATATCAAACAACGAAATAGCCCAGACGATATCAACTTACAAATTACATACAAGCGTTATAGGAACTATTGCAACAATTTACTTAAAAAAATTAAAACTGATTTTCAAAATAATGAACTACTGCAAAATAGAAATGATATTAAAAAAACGTGGAAAACTATAAAAGGCATTGGAAATATACCCGACAGGGAAGGTATGCCTTATGAACTTTTACACATTGACTCGGATCATAACAAATCAGTAAATAGAATAAATGAACATTTTATAGGTATTGGGCAGAAGTTGGCTAGTAACTTAATTAATAAATTAGGAACAACAGAAACTGATTTAGCAACATCAATAAGTTTTGATAAAGTACCTAGTCACTCCATCCAACTCTTGCCAACTGACGAATATAAAATCAATAAAATAATTTGTAATTTAAAAAACAGTAACTCATCAGGATGGGATGGTATCTCCCCTAAATTGATTAAAAAAATAAGTCCCTGTTTATTAAAACCCCTTACACATTTGTGTAACGTGTGCATGTCAAATGGAGTATTTCCTACTGTTCTGAAAGAAGCTATTGTAATACCAATTTACAAATCTGGAGATAGAGATAACGTTTCAAATTATAGACCAATTTCTCTATTACCTACCATATCAAAAATTTTAGAAAAGGTCATTGGCTCTAGACTCATAACTACCTTGAGAAGTACGAAATACTTTCCCCTAATCAATTTGGGTTTCGTACTAAAAAATGTACTACTGATGCTATAGTCTCTGTTACCACGCATGTAGTAAATACACTCGATACTGCAAGAAAGTGTCTTGGGATTTTCCTGGATTTAGCCAAGGCCTTTGACACTATCTCTATCCCCATATTATTAAGAAAATTGGAACAGATTGGAGTAAGAGGTTTTGGTTTTGCAGCTTTTCCAAAACTATTTAAGTAATAGAAAACAGTCTGTTAGGCTCGGAAATTTTGTAAGCGACAAAAAATATATATGCTATGGTATACCTCAAGGATCAGTCCTGGGGCCAACTTTGTTCCTGATTTATATAAATGATTTCTGCTCAATTACAATGAATAATACAAAGATTGTATCTTTTGCGGATGACACAGTAATTTTATATGACGCTGGCAACTGGCAGGACCTTAAAAAGCTTGCTAAGGAAAACCTTCGGAGAGTTCACTCATGGCTCGAGAATAACTTACTTACTATAAATATAATCAAGACAAAGTATATAACCTTTAGTATCCGAAATAAAACGCAACCAAAAGAAAATATAAACTTACGCGCACATACATGTGGAAAAAATGATGAAGCCTGTACTTGTCCCATCTTAGAAAATGTCATAAGCATAAAATACTTGGGGATTATAATAGACAGAAATCTAAATTGAACGTGCTAATCTCAGAAACTACTGGTCCAATTTTAAAGATTCTTTCAGTGTTAGATAGCCCATTTATCGAGGGCTTAAGGCCATAATATATTAAACGCTGTGACTAACAGGAGTGAAGTTAAGTAAGTTAACGCGGGCAAAAGCTAGTCATATATAAAGAGATATCTTCATCATTTTTGTCTGTAATCGGCCAAGACGGCCGATCTCCACCATTCTCATACAACTAGGACCGAACTCTATTAGGCATCTCTCAGAGTGATTAAATTAAGAGATATTAGAATGTTCGATCCTTGCATTGTTAGTGGAGTCGACTAGTTCATATATATACCAATTAAAGTAAGTTTTCCCTGACACAGAACCATCGGTGGTCCTTCTGGTCATACGGACTCTTGTTGGACTTTGGTGAGTCACAATTTGTCATTCGGCGTGACACAAAAATCCTTTTTTATGACACTATTTTCCACTCCAGCGCTTCTCGAAGAGCAGTTTGTCATAATGAGTTTCTCCAAGAAGTTCCCCTGGGGTTTCAGCCGATACGAAAGACATTTTCATTTCTTTTGCCGTGTTTTGCGCCGAAGCTATTTTTCAACCGTTGCTAATATTAAAATACCCGAAGGAAGTAATCCATTTAGTACTTGGCTTCAGTTTTAGTCAAGATAAGCTTTATTATCTGTGGCAAAATAATCGCTGGGTAAAGGTGTTGACCTATATTTTTGTCAGTATTTAAAATTAGGACAAATTTTATTTCAAATTTATCAAAATTAATCACTAATAATTTTGATATAATTAAAAGCGATTCCTTTATCGAACTTAATGAATCTTCATCAAAACGATTTTAAATAAGTGTCTTAATTAAATTGTAAATTGACATCTTCCAACGAATAAACAATTCATTACAAAAAAGTAAAATAGTAATACAAATCTATATATTTTTGCTAGTGAAATTGGTTTATAGCTAAAAACAAATGTGTAAGTATCAAAAGGACTACACGTTCACGACAACAGGTTATGCGCCTCCAATAACGCCCCCGTGCTCGTGTTGGATTCGGTTATCAGGATGGGAACCTGGGTCCAGTTTGACACGACGTCGCAGGGACTGCTTAGTAGCGGCCAGGCAGTACCCCCTTACGAGGAGTAGTCTGGCCTTCACAGGAGCCAGCCTGTCGCCCAGGCAATCCTGTTGAATGCAGATCCGGGACCCTCAAAAAGCGGCTCTCGGTGGCGCTCGCAGTGGTTTTAGTTTATGGGTAGGGCACTCCCAGGTGCGAGTCCCACATAGATTCAGGATTATTTTTATTTTCAAGAATACATAATAAGTTTAACTTTGTGTAACAATTCGTATCAACCATTCCCTACCTCCATAATTTCTTTATTTAGTCAACTGTATACTTGTAACGTTATCACTAGTATATATATATATATATATATATATATATATATATATATATATATATATATATATATATATATATATATATTTATTCATATTTATATATAATATATTGCTGTCACTTACGGGAAAAAAATATATTATCTTCTAACTTAATTGAACTTTGTTCCACTCTGGTCTGCTCACACTGGTCGCTTCGCGGAAGAACGTCACTTATTTCAAATTATGATTGTGATGGCGGATAATGTAAAAGATGTAGCATCCGACATTGACACATCAGTCAAAGTCGGTGAAGCTTATTTTCTAAGTGATCCTGAAGAGTGTAGACAATATATGAGTGGCAAAAGTTTAAATGTCGTAGTGCAAAATATTCGTAGTGTTGATCGTAATTTCGATGATTTTCAATTATTTTTAGCACGCTTGAATATTGATTGTGATATCATAGTTTTAACAGAATGTTGGCTTTCAAAATTATATAATATACCTGAAATTTATAACTATAGATATCAGGCAACGACACGAAATGCTAATCAAAATAGCGGTGTTATCGTTTATAGTAGACAAGATCTAGAACTTACAATAACCGAACCAACTATAAATGATGCTAATTGCCTTGTAGCGAAATCCAAATCAATGAACTCAGCTTTTGTGTGCATCTATAGATCACCATCTCAATATAACATTGACGACTTTTTGGTATCCTTGGATAAAACTTTAAATGATCTTAAATCATTTCGCAGCGTTTATTTGATTGGAGATATAAATATAGATATTAACGATAATAACAATGATCCACGTTCTAACACATATCTAGAGATGCTTGCAATGCATGATTTACTTCCTTGTCACACAGAACCAACACGTATAAAGAGTTGCCTAGATCATTCTTTTGCTAAACTAAACACTAATGTAAAGACTTTTGTTTGCAAGTCAGTTACTGATCACTGTTGTGTTATATCATCCATTAATATGGAAGGTCTCGCAAAGCTCTATACATGTAAACTTAATAAAAAAAATAATTATATAAATATAATATCTGGATTTAAGTAAGGAAACATGGGAAAACGTTACCTCCTCTGAAGACGCAAACTATATTACAGAATCAATTATAGAAAATATCAACAAAACTGTACATAGGCATACTAGTGTATACAAAATATCAAATCGCAAAAGTTGTTCTAAACCATGGATGACACCTGGACTATTGCGCTGTATAAAATTTAGGGATAAACTCCATATCAAACAACGAAATAGCCCAGACGATATCAACTTACAAATTACATACAAGCGTTATAGGAACTATTGCAACAATTTACTTAAAAAAATTAAAACTGATTTTCAAAATAATGAACTACTGCAAAATAGAAATGATATTAAAAAAACGTGGAAAACTATAAAAGGCATTGGAAATATACCCGACAGGGAAGGTATGCCTTATGAACTTTTACACATTGATTCGGATCATAACAAATCAGTAAATAGAATAAATGAACATTTTATAGGTATTGGGCAGAAGTTGGCTAGTAACTTAATTAATAAATTAGGAACAACAGAAACTGATTTAGCAACATCAATAAGTTTTGATAAAGTACCTAGTCACTCCATCCAACTCTTGCCAACTGACGAATATAAAATCAATAAAATAATTTGTAATTTAAAAAACAGTAACTCATCAGGATGGGATGGTATCTCCCCTAAATTGATTAAAAAAATAAGTCCCTGTTTATTAAAACCCCTTACACATTTGTGTAACGTGTGCATGTCAAATGGAGTATTTCCTACTGTTCTGAAAGAAGCTATTGTAATACCAATTTACAAATCTGGAGATAGAGATAACTTTTCAAATTATAGACTAATTTCTCTATTACCTACCATATCAAAAATTTTAGAAAAGGTCATTGGCTCTAGACTCATAACTACCTTGAGAAGTACGAAATACTTTCCCCTAATCAATTTGGGTTTCGTACTAAAAAATGTACTACTGATGCTATAGTCTCTGTTACCACGCATGTAGTAAATACACTCGATACTGCAAGAAAGTGTCTTGGGATTTTCCTGGATTTAGCCAAGGCCTTTGACACTATCTCTATCCCCATATTATTAAGAAAATTGGAACAGATTGGAGTAAGAGGTTTTGGTTTTGCAGCTTTTCCAAAACTATTTAAGTAATAGAAAACAGTCTGTTAGGCTCGGAAATTTTGTAAGCGACAAAAAATATATATGCTATGGTATACCTCAAGGATCAGTCCTGGGGCCAACTTTGTTCCTGATTTATATAAATGATTTCTGCTCAATTACAATGAATAATACAAAGATTGTATCTTTTGCGGATGACACAGTAATTTTATATGACGCTGGCAACTGGCAGGACCTTAAAAAGCTTGCTAAGGAAAACCTTCGGAGAGTTCACTCATGGCTCGAGAATAACTTACTTACTATAAATATAATCAAGACAAAGTATATAACCTTTAGTATCCGAAATAAAACGCAACCAAAAGAAAATATAAACTTACGCGCACATACATGTGGAAAAAATGATGAAGCCTGTACTTGTCCCATCTTAGAAAATGTCATAAGCATAAAATACTTGGGGATTATAATAGACAGAAATCTAAATTGAACGTGCTAATCTCAGAAACTACTGGTCCAATTTTAAAGATTCTTTCAGTGTTAGATAGCCCATTTATCGAGGGCTTAAGGCCATAATATATTAAACGCTGTGACTAACAGGAGTGAAGTTAAGTAAGTTAACGCGGGCAAAAGCTAGTCATATATAAAGAGATATCTTCATCATTTTTGTCTGTAATCGGCCAAGACGGCCGATCTCCACCATTCTCATACAACTAGGACCGAACTCTATTAGGCATCTCTCAGAGTGATTAAATTAAGAGATATTAGAATGTTCGATCCTTGCATTGTTAGTGGAGTCGACTAGTTCATATATATACCAATTAAAGTAAGTTTTCCCTGACACAGAACCATCGGTGGTCCTTCTGGTCATACGGACTCTTGTTGGACTTTGGTGAGTCACAATTTGTCATTCGGCGTGACACAAAAATCCTTTTTTATGACACTATTTTCCACTCCAGCGCTTCTCGAAGAGCAGTTTGTCATAATGAGTTTCTCCAAGAAGTTCCCCTGGGGTTTCAGCCGATACGAAAGACATTTTCATTTCTTTTGCCGTGTTTTGCGCCGAAGCTATTTTTCAACCGTTGCTAATATTAAAATACCCGAAGGAAGTAATCCATTTAGTACTTGGCTTCAGTTTTAGTCAAGATAAGCTTTATTATCTGTGGCAAAATAATCGCTGGGTAAAGGTGTTGACCTATATTTTTGTCAGTATTTAAAATTAGGACAAATTTTATTTCAAATTTATCAAAATTAATCACTAATAATTTTGATATAATTAAAAGCGATTCCTTTATCGAACTTAATGAATCTTCATCAAAACGATTTTAAATAAGTGTCTTAATTAAATTGTAAATTGACATCTTCCAACGAATAAACAATTCATTACAAAAAAGTAAAATAGTAATACAAATCTATATATTTTTGCTAGTGAAATTGGTTTATAGCTAAAAACAAATGTGTAAGTATCAAAAGGACTACACGTTCACGACAACAGGTTATGCGCCTCCAATAACGCCCCCGTGCTCGTGTTGGATTCGGTTATCAGGATGGGAACCTGGGTCCAGTTTGACACGACGTCGCAGGGACTGCTTAGTAGCGGCCAGGCAGTACCCCCTTACGAGGAGTAGTCTGGCCTTCACAGGAGCCAGCCTGTCGCCCAGGCAATCCTGTTGAATGCAGATCCGGGACCCTCAAAAAGCGGCTCTCGGTGGCGCTCGCAGTGGTTTTAGTTTATGGGTAGGGCACTCCCAGGTGCGAGTCCCACATAGATTCAGGATTATTTTTATTTTCAAGAATACATAATAAGTTTAACTTTGTGTAACAATTCGTATCAACCATTCCCTACCTCCATAATTTCTTTATTTAGTCAACTGTATACTTGTAACGTTATCACTAGTATATATATATATATATATATATATATATATATATATATATATATATATATATATATATATATATATATATTTATTCATATTTATATATAATATATTGCTGTCACTTACGGGAAAAAAATATATTATCTTCTAACTTAATTGAACTTTGTTCCACTCTGGTCTGCTCACACTGGTCGCTTCGCGGAAGAACGTCACTTATTTCAAATTATGATTGTGATGGCGGATAATGTAAAAGATGTAGCATCCGACATTGACACATCAGTCAAAGTCGGTGAAGCTTATTTTCTAAGTGATCCTGAAGAGTGTAGACAATATATGAGTGGCAAAAGTTTAAATGTCGTAGTGCAAAATATTCGTAGTGTTGATCGTAATTTCGATGATTTTCAATTATTTTTAGCACGCTTGAATATTGATTGTGATATCATAGTTTTAACAGAATGTTGGCTTTCAAAATTATATAATATACCTGAAATTTATAACTATAGATATCAGGCAACGACACGAAATGCTAATCAAAATAGCGGTGTTATCGTTTATAGTAGACAAGATCTAGAACTTACAATAACCGAACCAACTATAAATGATGCTAATTGCCTTGTAGCGAAATCCAAATCAATGAACTCAGCTTTTGTGTGCATCTATAGATCACCATCTCAATATAACATTGACGACTTTTTGGTATCCTTGGATAAAACTTTAAATGATCTTAAATCATTTCGCAGCGTTTATTTGATTGGAGATATAAATATAGATATTAACGATAATAACAATGATCCACGTTCTAACACATATCTAGAGATGCTTGCAATGCATGATTTACTTCCTTGTCACACAGAACCAACACGTATAAAGAGTTGCCTAGATCATTCTTTTGCTAAACTAAACACTAATGTAAAGACTTTTGTTTGCAAGTCAGTTACTGATCACTGTTGTGTTATATCATCCATTAATATGGAAGGTCTCGCAAAGCTCTATACATGTAAACTTAATAAAAAAAATAATTATATAAATATAATATCTGGATTTAAGTAAGGAAACATGGGAAAACGTTACCTCCTCTGAAGACGCAAACTATATTACAGAATCAATTATAGAAAATATCAACAAAACTGTACATAGGCATACTAGTGTATACAAAATATCAAATCGCAAAAGTTGTTCTAAACCATGGATGACACCTGGACTATTGCGCTGTATAAAATTTAGGGATAAACTCCATATCAAACAACGAAATAGCCCAGACGATATCAACTTACAAATTACATACAAGCGTTATAGGAACTATTGCAACAATTTACTTAAAAAAATTAAAACTGATTTTCAAAATAATGAACTACTGCAAAATAGAAATGATATTAAAAAAACGTGGAAAACTATAAAAGGCATTGGAAATATACCCGACAGGGAAGGTATGCCTTATGAACTTTTACACATTGACTCGGATCATAACAAATCAGTAAATAGAATAAATGAACATTTTATAGGTATTGGGCAGAAGTTGGCTAGTAACTTAATTAATAAATTAGGAACAACAGAAACTGATTTAGCAACATCAATAAGTTTTGATAAAGTACCTAGTCACTCCATCCAACTCTTGCCAACTGACGAATATAAAATCAATAAAATAATTTGTAATTTAAAAAACAGTAACTCATCAGGATGGGATGGTATCTCCCCTAAATTGATTAAAAAAATAAGTCCCTGTTTATTAAAACCCCTTACACATTTGTGTAACGTGTGCATGTCAAATGGAGTATTTCCTACTGTTCTGAAAGAAGCTATTGTAATACCAATTTACAAATCTGGAGATAGAGATAACGTTTCAAATTATAGACCAATTTCTCTATTACCTACCATATCAAAAATTTTAGAAAAGGTCATTGGCTCTAGACTCATAACTACCTTGAGAAGTACGAAATACTTTCCCCTAATCAATTTGGGTTTCGTACTAAAAAATGTACTACTGATGCTATAGTCTCTGTTACCACGCATGTAGTAAATACACTCGATACTGCAAGAAAGTGTCTTGGGATTTTCCTGGATTTAGCCAAGGCCTTTGACACTATCTCTATCCCCATATTATTAAGAAAATTGGAACAGATTGGAGTAAGAGGTTTTGGTTTTGCAGCTTTTCCAAAACTATTTAAGTAATAGAAAACAGTCTGTTAGGCTCGGAAATTTTGTAAGCGACAAAAAATATATATGCTATGGTATACCTCAAGGATCAGTCCTGGGGCCAACTTTGTTCCTGATTTATATAAATGATTTCTGCTCAATTACAATGAATAATACAAAGATTGTATCTTTTGCGGATGACACAGTAATTTTATATGACGCTGGCAACTGGCAGGACCTTAAAAAGCTTGCTAAGGAAAACCTTCGGAGAGTTCACTCATGGCTCGAGAATAACTTACTTACTATAAATATAATCAAGACAAAGTATATAACCTTTAGTATCCGAAATAAAACGCAACCAAAAGAAAATATAAACTTACGCGCACATACATGTGGAAAAAATGATGAAGCCTGTACTTGTCCCATCTTAGAAAATGTCATAAGCATAAAATACTTGGGGATTATAATAGACAGAAATCTAAACTGGAGAGAACATTTAAGCGCATTGTCTCGACGTGCGCGAAAATTAATATGTATTTTTAGAAAACTTAGGTATATAAAAGATGACAAAGTTATTGCAATGATTTATTTCGCTCTTTGCCAATCTATTTTCTCATACGGTATAATGGCATGGGGTGGCTGTAAGAAAACTATACTGCTAGCATTGGAAAGGGCACAAAGATCAATCATAAAAACAATAAAGTTCAAACCGTACTATTATCCCTCAAAGTTACTTTTTATAGATTTTCCAGTCTTATCAATAAGAAAATTATACATTAGAGACATATTATTGAGGCAAAACAAATATGACAAGCTTCGCGGGAGTTCAGCTAGGCTGAAGCATCTAGTTTTCAAAATCCCCTTATGTCACACTGAATTTTCTCATAACTTTGGCATGTTTATGGGACCGTATCTTTACAATAAAATAAGTAAAATCTTCCCTTTGTATAATTTAACTAATTATCAATGTAGAATTCAAATATAAAACTATCTTAAAGATCTCGACTACGATACAACAGAGAAATTAATAAAAGTTATATCCTAATAATGACAGCATTGAATATTACCATATGTATCGTTATTATATATTTGTCTGTCTTTATATTTTATTTAGGATTATATATATAACTATTACTATATGTTTTATTATTTTTCAATGTAGAATATAATATACTTTTAATTACATATTTATATGATATTAATTTAAAATACACAAAACTAACATGTTATAAAAATGTTATTAAGTTAACGTTATAATAGATTATAAGAAATGTCTACTTTTAGTCATGTAATATTTCCGTATGTCTTCGATTTGTTGTAGATTTATTGCTTAGTTTTAATGCTACTATGTCTTCACAACATCGCCAGATCGATATAAACTATTGATTGTTTACCGACACACTAAGAGTTAAGACTCAAATTGCAATAAATAATTGTGGAGCGAACCACTACCGTTCCGTCATACAGTAACAACTATTATAAATATTTCACTCTGTTCAATTGTACTTTGTGTTGTTGGAGTTGTTTATTTGTCACAATATAAATGCATCAGCATAATATCTAAAATATTCAAATTTTAGTTAGTTAGTTAGTTAGTTAAATGAAAAGATGTATTATGCGTTAGTAAATCGTTAAAATATTTTTTTAAGATAAGAATTAATAATAAATAAATAATAATAATAAATAAAAATAATAATAGATTCAGGATCTAACCGAGATCCTGGCTACATGCGTAAAAAACATTTACCTGCGATAACAAAAAAAAGGTTCACACTTTGTGAAGTACGTCGGCAATTCTATACATAATTCGAAACTGCACTTCGCGAAATTTTGCTTTCTGTATAAATGGTGAAAACCCAGTTTCACCGACAATTGTCGAAGTGGATTAGGTAAATACGTAGAACCTGCATGTGGGTTACTGACGAGCGCTCACAGAATCAAGATTTCACTACCTACGTACCTACGTACACAAAAATATTTCGCTGCCAATTTTTCCCATAACCATCAACCTGTAGATTTGACTGTTGAGATTTAGTTTGTTTTATTATCTCTAATTGATGAAATAAATTCACAATGTTTGGATATTATTATTGAAATATTTTTATGAAAAGTATTATGTTATGTTATTTATTTTGCACGGCCATTAAACACAACAATAATTGTTTTGTTATCATGCAACATCAACGTCGTTTTTTTCATTGTAAACGGTAAACATACGTCCACTCGGTCACCTCCCGTCAATAGTAATATCTGTTCACATTTTCAGTATCAGATTATTTTTATTTTATTTACAGGCAATAAACAATGTTTGGCCGGCCAGTCACTGGTGTCTGGACGCGGCGGCCGCGGGTTCAAATCCCGCGTTCAAATTCAAATATACGAGCAACGGGTCAAGAAAGTTATGATTTACAAAAAAAAACCGTCCCTTATACATAATATGTTCTTATATACTTACCATGGAGCAAGTTTAACGTGGATTGAATCTTTTTTTTTATGTCATCAAGGGGCGAACGAGCAGTCGGAGCCTCATGGCATCGACGCCCATACACGTCCGCGTGACAAAGGCAACGCAGATGCACCGCCCTCCTAGGTAAAAAACCTATCCCCCCCCCACAATGGGCCACCGGAAACTTACACAACGCACGAAACGCGACAGCTTAGCTGTCGCTGTCACTTGACGCCGGTGTTATGTGAGCAAGAGGTACCACCCCGGTCGTGCCGGCCTAGTTCGGCTGCAATGCAGAATGGCGCTACCTCTTACAAAATTAGCATAATTTTTTGTTATTTTATTAATTTCAATACCAAACACCCCGAATCTAAATTACTTTAATTATATCTGTTCTGACGATTTCAGATATTAAATATTTGTTCTATTATAAATAGGTACACGATACAGTACAACGATAATAGTTTGACTATTATATTATGTATTATTTAAGTCAACGTTATTCCAATATTTGATTCAACTTAATGGACCATAAACCATAGATTTTATGCGAAACTTCGAACATTATACGATACTGAACCAAACGAGCGTGCAACGAAAGGGAAAAGGGCTGTCATATTTTTAGTATTTAATTTTATTACTCAACTGTTGTTTAGGTGACGTCGCAGATACACTCCGGTAAGGTGGTACGGGCGAGTACAAGGAAGAGCGTGACCGTAAACGCTTTGACACGAACTGAGAATGCAAATAGCTTCATGACCTTCATATTTAAAATAAGAACTACTAATTATTTTCAACTGGATGCTAACGCACCTTTTAGCTAAGACATAGTTTTGCTAGACACAGCTACATCCCCACCATGGTTCAGGCCTTGTCGTGGCGGTGGGGCTCAGTAACCTAGGGTGAGCCGCTGCACCTTGGGCGAAGCTAATTGGGCCAAGGGGGTTACTTGTACCCCTCTTATAAGAAGAGGGGAACCTCACCCCATTGTACTGTCCCGACGTTGGGAGAGGTTGTTCTGTGGTGCGGGACAACCTCTCTGTGGAGGTGGCGTCGGTCCCTTGCGGGACTGACTAGCCGTCGAGGTTCTCTGTTTGTTTACTAGATCCGGGGCACCTCACCAAAGGCGGCATTGGTGGCACTCGCCGGGTTTTAGTGGGTAGAGCTGCGTCCACTTACCAGCTGTCGGGCGCAGCGAGTCCCACATACCCGCGTGGGGACACCCACTGCCCCGCGGGATGCCTCAGAGCATTTCCCGGTGTTAAAGAAAAAAAAAGACAGCTTCATGAAATTCGTATTCAAAATAAGAACTCTTAATAATTATTTTGGACCAGTTTCTGATAAAGATCATTTTCACTCTGATTTATTCGTACTAACCATATCAAACTGGGATTGTAAATAGCTTCATGACCTTTCTAAATAAGAGCTCGGCGAGAATAGTAACTATTCTCGACGAGCTCTTATTAGTTTTAACTAATAAGAGCTCGTCGACTTTCTAACGCCTTTTAAGGCGTTAGAAACAACTGTTGTTTCTAATGTTTTAACTTAGATAGTCATACTAGCTAATGGGAATGCAAATAGCATTATGACTATTATGCTCAAACTAAAAACTCTCAATTATTTTTGATTAGATGTTAGCAGCTATATATCGCTACTATTTTTAGTGATGTATTCGTAGCTTATTATGATTATTGACATATTCTACGTTCGACAGGTGGTACTTTTATAACATAGGAGGCCAAACGAGCAGTCGAAGCCTTTTGGCGACAGCACAGCTGTCACTTTATACCGGTATTATTTGAGTAAGAGGTCAGGGTACACGGTCGTATCGGCCTAATTTGTCTGCATAGCAACAAGTCACTACCTCTTACAGATTACAGAGTGGTATAATTATCTATCTCCTTTTAACATTTTGTAAAAATCTCATCGGCAGTATTTTTAAGTTTCTTGGATAGGCAAACTGACAGACAGTCAAACATAAAACCTTTTTAGATTGTTAATAGTAAATATAATAAACGATGTACTATCTAATTGCTAGTGGTAAACGTCGCCGATCAGCGTTAATAAGTCATCCGTTCGGTCGATCCATCAATGTCATATAAAAAATGATTGGTTTAGCAATACGCTATTTATCTTGCACTTTTATCCGGAAAATAGCACGGCTGTTTGGTGAAAAAAAATATTGCACACATGACGTACTAGCAAACATGTGCAATAATAATTCATTTCAGCAAACAGCAATTTTTACAATTGTTAATAGAATTTTGTTAAAAAAACTGGAACTAGAGAGTAAATTTAGCAAAATAAGAAAAAAGACCTTATCATTATAAAAGAATATTTTTCATTTGAAACTTAATTTAACCTTATCATTAAAAAAGAAGAAAGAAACCTTATCATTATAAAACATTATAAAAGAAGATTTTTAAAAGGAAGCCATGTCCACTGGGAGGCAAAATATTGATTATAATAACTATGATAAGGAAATTACCGAAAGTAGAAATTTCGAATTTCGAATCACGGGTCTCGACATAAAGTTAATATCCTGAGGAACGGAAGATATTAAGGAATAGATGATAGAAGTGAAAACTTATAACATAGAATTGTGACATTATGAAATTTCGAATTGTCTGACTAGCATGTCGGTGTCGTGAACTTATAAGATTTTACCCTAATTTTACCCTACTAAAATGTGCTCAACGCGCCTAAAGAAGTTTCACTTCAAAATGTTAGACTCAATGGATCACAAATAAGATTGGACGACTATCCGTGCAATGGTCGGTGGTGGTAATGACAACGAACAACGAGGCATTCGTTACTACTACTACTACTATTACTACTACTACTATTTAAATTACTATAATACTAATTTATTAACCATGTAAACTTTTTAAGGACTATAAATAAATTAGCTGTGTAAACTTTTTAAGGACTATAATTCCAAAACAAATCGCCATTGACAAAATAAAATTATTCTGACAGGAAAAATCGAGTTTAATTTATGTTCGGTGTCTTAAATGGCTCAATCGGTGCATTTTTATTATGAAGGATTCATTACCCCGGTCTCAGGGAAGATACCTAAACAAATATTTCGCAATTGGAAGGAGTGATTAATAGGTACCTATCGATGGTTGATAAATCGATTCTATGTACCGAATCGACCTTTCTGTTAATCCACCAAAAATAAATGAAGCAGTTGCATTCTAAATTAAACAAGTACTAGCCATGTTGTTGAAATTTATTTAATTAACTATTCAATTCCTTCAATTATTTGTTCAGTTTCTGAAATGATTCCTTTCAATTACACATAAAACGGATGTTCTTGAACTTAGAAAACTATTTTCCATCAGATCACAAACTAATAGATCACAATCAAAATGAACCGCTACATGCGTGAAGTTAGCAGAATATCATTTTGCAAATTTTTCAAGTGTCATTTTGTTAGGTCAAACCGCCAGAAAAAAAGTCAGCAACTATAGAACTCATCTGCATGCGAAAACAACTGATATTTATTTGTTTTCTGCTAAGATCACGAGAATATAAAACGGTATAAAGATATTGTTTTCTAGATATTGTTTAGAAAGATATCTACCACGTACTAATCAGGTTCAAATCAAAGACGTAATGGTTACCGGTTGGGAACTAAAAGCTTTCTGTATTCCTGGGTCATGGATATGTATTAAATATATGTATTATAAATTTTTTTTGTATATAATAATTTATAATATGTATAGTATTAAATATATTTCCGTTGTCTTGTACCCGTAACACAAGTTCTCCGAGAACTTACCACTGGACCAGATTGACGTGGTGTAAAAGAGTCCATAAATATTATTATTAATAAATCGATTTTTATTAATAATTCAATAAAGATGTTTATTTGAATCGATGTTTTTTTAAATCACTGCCATTACAAGCGCTTTATGTTGGTTCAGGTGTAATTCGAGCATTTTTGTTAAGCGGCAATACTTATTCAAATTACCGCGAGAGTGACGGCTGGATTGTTCTCGTTTTATAACCCCTTCATAAATTTTGATACTCGTGACCCATAATATTCTCAAATGTTTTTGTAGTCTTATAATTGTTTGACGATATTTTCGTGCTATTAGCCAATAAATTTTGAAACCACTAATGTTCATGCAATCGTTAATATAACTTATATCTCTTAAACATGATATGATATGAATTGTGATGAAATAGAGGATTTATTGAGAATACCTATAATTTGGTAAGAGGTAGTGCCGTGCTGCTCTTTGCAGCCGAATTTGGCCTCCACGACCAGGATGGTACCTCTCACTTACATAGGAGCGGCGTAAAATGACAGCTATGCTGTCGATTGCGTTTTGTGAGTTTTCGGTGGCCCATTGGGGGAGAGATGAGGACAACACATCTGCAAAATGTCTCATTGCCCTCCTACTAAAAGTAAAAAAGCTGCTTCTTTTTTAAGTTTTTGAATAATTTGTATCTTATATCTTTAAATGAGCAATTCTTGTATATATAGCTTGGCAAAAAAGAGTATGGAAAAAATGAGGGCGCCACTTTCACTTAGGTCTCATCATAATATGGAAAATCAGCAAGATAATTTAATCAAATCGTTAAAAATAAATGTGAAACACTAAGCTTTACTCAAAATCTAGTATTTGTTGGCCAAGTATTGTCAACATCATAGGTTTCCATTTAGTAAAATATTTAGTTCCACCTGTCACCACGTCATACTCTTTTTTGCCAAGCTGTATATATATATATATATATGACAACAGGTCACCTCGACGGCTAGTCAGTCCCTCAGGGGAGCGACGCCACCTCCACCTCCTGCACCACAGAACAACCCTTCCGAATGTCGAGACAGTACAATTGGGTAAGGTTTTCGTCCCCGAAAGTGTTTTCTGACATTTCTAGTACTTGGGTCAGTTGGGTATGCGGGACTCGCTAACCGCCCGAAAGATGGTAAATCAACGCAGCTCTACCCACTAAAACCCGGCGAGTGCCACCAGTGCCGCCTTGGTGAGGTGCCCCGGATCTGTTAAGCTAACAGGGCACCTCGACGGCTAGTCAGTCCTGCAGGGGACTGACGCCACCTCCACAGAGGGGTTGTCACTCACCACAGAACAACCCCTCCCAACGTCGGGACAGTACAATGGGGTGAAGTTCCCATCGTCACCCCTTGCCCCCTGCTCTTTTGTCCCCTCTTCTTATAAGAGGAGTACAAAGAGCCCCCTCGGCTCAATTAGTTTCACCCAAGGTATTGGGCTCACCCTAAGTTACTGAGCCTTACAAAAGCTACTTACAAAATTTTCGTTGTCTTTTATTTTTTGTAATATTTCAAGCAAAGAGGAGTAAAGTAGGAGCTTGAAACCAATTGCAAACCAGGTTTGAAGTGCTATAAATTTATGTTTGAAATTGGTTTGAAATAAAAAAGACCGACTGCGTGTAAAATGTAATTTTTACAAATCCGTTTCAAAAGTACGGGTATAAATATGATTGAACAAAAGTTTTTGGATTTGGTGAAATAAGCTCTTGCCTTTTCTACTCACGTGCAGACAATGTACATGAGTACGCCATTTCAAGTAGAAGTTGGTATCGAAGCCAGAATACACCTAAATACTGGAGTACCTGTGTAAGACATGGGTATAAAGGTTATTATTCTAGCATTTCTGTTTGAAAATATTTTCATCCAACATTATCCAAACCAATAACAGGTAGTTATAATTTTATCAGTCTAGTATATTCCATCTAAGCTAGCTTTTAGTCTAATTATCATAGAGGGAAATATCGATTCTTTATTTATTTGGGCCCAGAAAACGTAAGCTATATAAATTATAATACCACGCTGGTATGTCGTCCTTATTCGGAAAATAATCTGTTTTCTTTTAAAAATTCATTAAAATTATCATATCATTCAAAATATCGATTAATTCATTACATCTCTGATACTTTTTATAACAAACTATACAAAAAAACTCGATTTTAAAAGTGGTAAATATTTTACCGACTCACTACATAATGAATTTAGTTTCTCAACTAAATTAATTATGACGTTAGTTATAGTTATATGGTTAGAAATATCACAATACTGATTCCCTATTGCCGCTCTGTTGAAATTTACTACAGCATTAATTTAGGTACGCATTATAATAAAGACTAACTGTTCTCCGCGGTTTCTCCTTAATAATTGGGCTATTAGAGGCATAATTTTTAAATCCGACTTCTAGTTTAGGAGAGAGACGTGATTAACAAACATAATCCTCAAGCCATTAGTAGACAAGAATTTTAATAGCTGTGACGATTATTATCTTACAAGTATGTATATGTATTTAAGATAATAAAGACGAAATTTTGTTATACGTCTCTTTAACCCTTCATTTTAATTACGTATAAAACAAAATGGCCGCTGCAGCAAAGATCAAATTTGCAATTACAATTAAGCACCTTTAGTCTGAGCAATCATAACGATGTGGTGTGAAAACCGCAACGCTACAAATATTGGCTCAACCGATCCTAAATTATTATAGAGAAATGTCGCCCTACAATTTCACACTGACTTGACATGGGCGGCGCAAACCGTTGTGGTGGCAGGGCATTATTTATACAAATAATGTTGACGGCGAAACTTGCACGTCATGCGGTATTGTAGTTAAAATACACATGTATAACCTTCCAAGAAGGTTTAAAATTAATATGGTGGCTCTTTACATGATCCCGTAATACCTTTCGATATATCAAATAAGAAAATAGTATAAGAACAGTTTTAAGTACTAATTTGTTATATAAGATAAAAGCATTCAATTATAAATTGACTTCAATCTCTTGCTTTTTTATTATTAGACTTAAATGAATTTCCTCCTATTCCCCCATGGTTCAGGCCTTGTCGTGGCGGTGGGATTCAGTAGCTTAGGGTGAGCCCAGCACCTTGGGCGTAGTGAATTGGCGGAGCTCTTTGTACCCCTCTTATTAGAAGAGGGGACAAAAAAGCGGGGGGCAAACGGCGAGGACGGGAATCTCACTCCATTGTACTGTCCGTACGTTGGGAGGGGTTTTTCTGTGGTGCGGGACAACGCCTCTGTGGAGGTTGCGTCGGTCCCCTGTGGGACTGACCAGCCGTCGAGGTTCCCTATTTGCTCAACAGATCCGGGACATCTCAAAGGCGGCATTGGTGGTACTCCGGGTTTTAGTGGGTAGAGCTACATCTACTTACCAACTTTCGGGCGCAGCGAGTCCCACATACCTGCCGGGAGAGACCCATTCCCAGCGTCAAAGAAATAGAGCAGTCCTATTAAATTACATAACAGTAATAGGATAAATACCGTAACCAGTTAATGTTCACTTTTTGACGAAGGAGGATTGTATCTACATCACCCGCGTTCAAACCCGCTTTATGGTTCAAACAACCTATCTAGTAGGTCGTCTACTAACATCTGACTATTATTACTCCTTTCTTACTCTTCCTGTATACTTTCTTTCCTACCCACCTATTCCAGTTCTTTTTGTCTTCTATATGCGACTGCCAAGAACTTTCGGTGTATTAGTTATCGAGCTGTCCTTATCAAATCTAATAAACCTTATATCTATCTTTAATCTAATAAATATTATATTAGTCTGAATATGAACGAGGTTTTGGCTCAAATGCGAAGGACCAATAGCCGGTGGATTAATTGATTTATGGAGTGGATAAGGTTGACGATATCGGGCAAAGAAACAGCTCGTTGAAGTGGAAATAGGCTGGTCACATACTCAGGAGAACGGATGGCCGATGGGGTAAGGTCCAAAAGTGGGAACGGCGTAAACGTGTTGGTAGCCTATTAACCAGGTTGGAAGACGATCTCCGTGCGGTGGCCGGTTCGTGTTGGATGCAAATGATAAGGGATCGGCTGTCTTGGCGTTCATTGAGGGAGGCCTATGTTTAGCAGAGGATGAGTAGCCCCACTCCATGAGCCTCTACTGATGATGTTGGAACCGCGCTTGGGAACCCGGAAGATAAGTTGACCTCTAACTAGATGGGATGATGATCTCCTGCAATGGCCGGTCGTGATTGGACGTGGGGGTAAGGATCGGTCGTATCGACGTTCAATGTAAGAGACCCATATCAATCCATGGACAAAATGTGCAAAGCAATCAACTTAAAGATCCATTCAATATACGAAACCACACACTACACAGAGTTATACTAGCAGCACACAGAGTTATACTAGCAGCACACAGAGTCAAGGGCATTTCACGAACGAGGTTTTTTCCAAAGACCCGTTAAGTACTTCAACGCGGAGCTAAAATTTTGCATGCAAAATGGGTCACACGTTGTAAGTGTTATGTTTTCTTAACACCAGCACCTGCAATTAAGCTCTTAGAACCTCATTATGCTAAATACTTAGTTACGCTTAAGTTTTATGAATATGTGGTATTTTAAAGCGTATAAGAGAAAATTATATAGCTTAATGTTCAGTTGCAGGAAATGCAGTCTATTTGTACTAAAATTTAGGTGTAGTTTTACGATGTTCATATAGCATATACAGCAGTAGCCCGCAGTTTTACTTATTTAAATTTAAAATGCTATACGGGCTTAGTCCGGTTTGAGTCTCATCTTTCCTTATAATATTATAATCTATTCCTTGCCAAATTTTATTTAAATCCATTTAGCGGTGTTTATTATATGACATAAAGAAGCAACCAAGCAGTCGTAGCATTATGGTGACTACCGATGCTCATAGAAATCTGCAAAACCAAAAGTTATGCAGATGTACTGCCCTCCTTTTCCTTCCCAATGGTAACAGTTAGAGGTAGTGCCATGCTGCATTGCAGCCGAACTGGGCCGGCACGACCTCTCACTCACGTAACACAGGCGTAAAGTAGCAACTGTTTTGTCGCGTTTTGTGCGGTTTGTGAGTTTCCGGTGGCCCATTTGGGGTAAAGGTAAAAAGAGGGCGGCGTATCTGCGTGGATTCGGTTGTGCGGGTGTGTAAGGGCGTCGGCGTCGTGAGGCTCCTACTGCTCGTTTGCCCCCTGATGACATAAAAAAATGGGCCACTGGAAACTTACAAGCCGCACGAAACTGTCAAAAAGCATACCTGTCACTTTTTTAAGTTTGTTAGGTTTAGCCGTGAAAGAGTAACTTGCAAATACACTTTCATTTTGGTTTATAATAATTATTAAGTTTTTTTTCATAGTATAAATATAAAAAAGAATAACTCCTCTCTGTTTGAAGTTGGGTGAAGAAGAAGATTAGGAATCTTATATGGAGAGTTGACGGTACTTTGAAAGCTGGTTGTTGTTTGCGTTCAAATAACACGAGAACTAGAAGGATGCTTCATGTAAGAGCCCTTATATAGCGTTGACGTAGCCGAAATCGGAAAGGAGAATGATAAAAATGTAAAAAATTTACCTTTTTTAATCAGAAATATTTCAGTGATAGCTCGACTTTATTACGTTTAGCAAATAGAACAGAATAGAATAGAATAGAAGAACATTTATTTAGGTAAATTATTACACTGTTACACACATATACTTAGTATAATAATTATTATCTACTTACGTTTAATAAGATAGAAAAGAAAAAATATATATATTTAATTATTCTACGGTACATTTATTATTATCAGTCATATTATATTACTATAGTTAACAAAAGTATGAAATAACAAACACAATAACTACATAAAAATATATACTTACCTACAAAAAAAGTATATATAAGTATATGATTTTATTTTAATAATAATGAAAGCTTTGTAAAAGAATAATAGTAAAACAATAATAACTGTAATAAAATGCACAACAGTGTAATACAGTTCCTAAAATGGAAACCACTCAGTTAAGTGACTGTGCGAGAAAACACAGTCCTGATTTTATGTGGCCCCAAAAAACTCGACGGAAGCGTAGTTGGGACAGTTTAACAGCCAACATAATATTAGTAATAAACAAAAATTAAAAAAAAATAAAAATTTATGTAGCCAACATTTTACTTATTAATATATATAAATTTATAGTTATTAATATATTTTAGTTATTAATATATATATATAAAATAAACATTAGTCAGTGCTCACGTAGTCGCACTATCACATTCATCAATCAGTATCATGATTCATGACTCATCGCGTCGGTCGACTTGGACTGCCGCGAACTCGAATCCACACCCTTAACGAATCACAAAACTATTATTGTTAAGCAGTCGGATCATTGTACCTATGTGGAACGCACGCACCTCGTGCGCAATTTTTAATATGACTTTATTTATGATTTTATTTTTTAATCTTAATAAAATACACTTTGTATTTTATTAAGATTTGATAAAGTCCGTAAGAACAGCGATTAACGTTTATCTCTGAGCTATTTTTTATGAAAGAATTTTAAGTCATGTAAATCAATAGAACAAGAAAGATTTAAAGAAAGCTGGACGATGAATTGAAATTAATAATGGTCACAAAATAATTATAAAATAGAAAGAAAAGTACATTCGAATTTTTTAATCTAAATTTTCTGCGATTTGGTACCTAACACTCAGACGCGCGAAAGTAAAATAATAACACGAAAGAACCTCCGATTCCGTAATAATTCCAGTACAAGGAAACTTAGCATAGATATTTATCGGAGAGACAATATTTCATGCTAATTGGAATAATTATATTTTGGCCAATAAAAAAGTTGTTTTTAGGTTTATTGTAAGTATTCGTTACAAGCATTTCTATATGTATTAAAACCATAGACATGAACCGTAAATGTTTTTTTTAAATTCAGACAAAGCATTTAAGCTTTGCCCAATGTAGTTAGCAATAAAATTAGCCTAATTATTTACCTAATGTAGTTAATATTACACCGCCTTTCGAATTTCTTCTTTCGAAAATTTCGAATCACAGCAAAGCATCTCTGTCCAAGACTCGCCGTTACTGAGCATCGCGGTGATGATGCTCGGCAGAGACAAGTCCCTACCGATGACTGATATACTGAAAAAAAAGTGCGTGCGTACGTACAAAGTACACGTGTTAGAAGTGAAACTTATTTGGCAAACTAATTTTTAAATTCCGTTTATAAATTTCCGAGACTTTCAAGTTCAAGACGTTCGCCCTTTCTCACTCACTCTCAATCGGTCTCAATCACTCTCTCCCTCTTATTGAACAAAAACTTTGATCACAAAGAAATTTCACTTCAAAAATCATATTCAATTATCTCTAGGGTAGCTATGAGCTCAAATTATTCTCTATGAGCTCAAATATAATTGCTAAAACTGATTCTTAGCGCTTCAGTTCAATATTCAGCACTTGAAGGAGCGCTTTATTAGTTGCTCTAGCCTCACAAGGTTTTATTACAATCTTAATTAAATCCTCATAAAATCCAGGTACAATTAATTTTCATTCTTCGTTAATATAAAGAAAATCACTATGTTTTAATGCAAATTATAAATGCAAATCTAATTTGTCCCTTCTTATTTTAATTTAGCATTTGGTTGGATAAATTGAATTTTTAAGATTAACATAATACATACAGGATTATGTTAATCATCCATCACGATAACATGAATTATTGAGACGGATCAGTAAGGGCAGTTATCTTGATCGTCGACTTTCGGCCCAAATTTCTCAATGTTGGGACAGAAGGTCGTGAAGGTGGCAAGAGCGCTGGCCATCCCAATCCTCGGAGGACCCAGCGTCGCCTGCAGGCAGCTATAGTTTTGTAAGAGGTAGTGCCATGCTGCATTGTAGCCGAACTGGTGGGCCGAAACGACCGGGGTGGTACCTCTCACTCACATAACACCGGCGTCAAGTGACGAAGTTACAGTAAAACGGTTTTATGAGACCATCCATATATCTGAACTGCATTGTACTGAGCAAATAGCAGCGGATAATTTTCTGGAATGAATATTATTTAAATCATTTTCTTTAGGAATAAAAAAGGTTGTTTGGTGATAAAGAATATTACGAGTTCATATAATATGAAATAATATTACGATATGTATATACCATGTATACATAAATAACTATATAAAAAATCGGTTGTCTGTAAAGTCGGTTTACTAACGATAGTTGAACGTGCCAACGTCATAAGAAAATGGAACGCCTCAGAGCGAGGTAACGCCGCATGCGTCATGTTTTTTCGTTCTTGCAGCCGGCTCCATCGAATTATAAGACGTTGTCACGTCAAAAATGGTACGGGAATACGCCAATTTACTATAACTAGAGGCACCCACCGATGGAGATTCGATGAAATAAAAAAAAAAAACATTCTACTTCTAATACAGTGTGACAGTACCTTAAAACTAAAGTAAACTTCTTGACATTGTCGTCCTTATCAAGCTATGAATGTGTGCGTATCGTAGTGTGTAACATTTTATTTAATTAATTTAATGTATATAAACATTTATTAAACAAAAGTAATAGCTTTCACTACTCCTTCTCCATTTAATCTTTAACTCTACAAAATTTCAAATTTCTCCGTTTGCGCAAACCCCTTTTAAAAAGAGATACAAAGATTTTTACTCCACGTATTAGATGGATTTAAGAATATTTCGATTTGCTGAGCATTTATAAAGATTACTAGATATCTATATCTTGATGACCAGTGACAGATGATTGCATTTTGCCATTCTTCTATTTTCAAAGAAACTATTGATATTATTATGATATGACACTCTTTGCATTAGTAGGTACCACTAGTTTATTTTTTCTTAAGAAACCTAGACATATAATAGATACAATGCCAAGAATATAAGCTCCTAGCATCGAAGGAAAGGGTTTCAAGGTAAGAAAGCTTGCATGCTTACCTTATCTTATCAAGCTAGGATATAAAAAACTGCTTTCGGGTAGACTTAGAAAAGTTCATAGATAAGTTATCATTGAAGGTGTTATCTTCCAGCTAGTTTGACCTTTACTATTAGATACTTACTTTTGCCCGCAGCTTCGCGATAGCTTTGATGTAAATCTGTATTCAGCATGATATTTTAAGTGATAATATAGCATTGCATGGCACAACGCCATAGGTTTAGCGGGTTTCTATGGATGTCGCTGATCTTTACTACCGACAAACGGTCGGTGGTAAAGATCTCTAAAAAAAGCATAATTATAGAGTTATTTTTATCAGACAAGCTGTTTAGGTAATAACCTCCAAGATCCAAATCCACAAATATATCTCTTTATATTATAAAAGTAGACTGTCACTAACCTGTACTCTATAAACATAATATAACTTATTTAAAGTGCAAAATAAACCTCATATTTTATTATTGAAACTGTCTGGTATTAAGTACATGAAGTGAATATTATGAATAAATAAACAAATACAAACCGTTGTGAGAACGAAAATTCATAGGAAGTTATTCGGCTTCATTTTCATAGCCCAGAAATAACACAGGTATGTTGAGTTCGCTGATGAAGTTTCGATACACTATTTTCTTTGTATTTCATCATCCGCCTAATTCTTTATCGCACTGAACAGAAAATTTTAGTCCTTTTCAAAATCTCTCTCTTTTCAAAATCTTTTCAAAAAAATCAAACACAAAAAGAAAACAATTATCATCATCATCATCATCATTAGCTTCTATCCGTCCACTGCTTCCCTCCGACGTCGAGACGGCCGATCCCTTGCCACTCCACTGCATCCATCACGGATCGGGCACCTCACGGAGATCGTCTTCCTACCTGGTTAATGATCGACCAACAATTCGCTTAATTAAACGTGGCCTCTACTCTTGAACCTAATTGGCCCATCGGCCATCCGTTCTTCTGAGTGTGTGACCAGCCCCCTCCGACTTCAACGAGCTTATTATTTGCGTGTTATTGGTAACCATAATTCTCTGGCGGATGGTAGGATGGGCAGCATAACATACCTTAGCCACATTCTCACGTCGTTTATACCGCAGAGTTTGAAGACGAAAGATTTCAACCTCTGGAAACGTGGCCCCTAAATTTACGACTGTTTGGTAAGTTGTCAAAGCTCAACGTGCTATGGAGCGCGTTATTCTAGGTGTTTCTTTGACAAATATGAATCGAAATGATAGAGAAAATAATGACGACACATATATGTGTCATCATGGAACATGGTCCGGTTATAAATTTTTATTTCGGTAACGTTAATAATTGAGAGTTGAGATATACTGCTACATACACCATATATTCTTATGTGTAAAAAATATGTAAAATAATTGCAATAAATAAAATGATAATTGTATTTCACCATATACGTGATAGTACTTTCTAACGATAAACTAAAATTCTAAGTACTTTCTTCTGATGATTGATGAACTAATTAGTCCTTACACATTTTATTTCTTGGTCAGTCACTGTAAAAAGCGTTACATTCCGCCTCAATACACAACTGGATTTCTCGCCAATAATCTCGACGTTCAACTAATGTCAGTAAGCCGGCTCCATCGAATTATAAGACGTTGTCACGTCAAAAATCGGTTGTCTGTAAAGTCGGCTTACTGACGATAGTTGAACTTGACAATGTCATAAGAAAATGGAACGCCTCAGAGCGAGGTAACGCCGCATGCGTCATGTTTTTCGTTCTTGCAGCCGGCTCCGTTGAATTATAAAACGTTGTCACGTCAAAACGATTAAACAAACTCGCCTAATCATTTGAATTTTATAAAATGCATGATAATGATGTCCACCTACAATGATGTATCGTTTATATTATTGTCCCGCAAAGAAAAATACGAGGTAACAGCGTATAACATTTTTGAAGTAACATTTTGATAGCATCGCCTTGGGCGGTTTATTGCAGACAAACTCCGGTACGAATAAATCGTAACGTATATTTTCTGGATATAGGTGAACATTTTAATATAATATTGGTATAATAAATTACTTTGACGCTCTGTGTAGGAATTAAATATGTTTGTGTGAATTGAAGTCTATATTATAACTAGCAAACCCGGCCATGCGTTGCTGTGGCTAACATATACGTTAAAATATTATATTGTAGTAAACTATTGAATACAATAAATTAATTATTATTTATGAATAAAAAATTGCGATTATAAATTGAGATATAAACTATCATATATCTCTCAAGTTGCATCAAACTGCACACTGTGCAAAATTTGGTTAAAATCGGATCAGTAGTTGAGGAGTTCATCGCGGACAAACAACGTGAAACGTAATTTTTATATATAAAGATGAAAATGTAGTACCTACTAGAGTAACTCATAATGATTTAATATGTAATTACTGTTTTTTTTGTGTTTTTTTCAACGGTTGTAGGAACGAAGGGAATAAAAGGAAAATAAATAAAAATAACATATTACGTTATTAAAAGCCGATCATTCGTGTAGGTTAACGTGGTTCAACTGTTGATAAATTATTTGATTTTATTTGAGTAATAGTGATAACTTTACGAGGTCCCAAATTTACAGATATTGACAAGTATATAATATAATAAATAAAGTATATATATATATATATACATATATATTATATACTAATATATACTAATTCTTAATAACTGCTTTGATTATATACTTGTCAATATCTGTAAATTTGGGACCTCGTAAAGTTATCACTATTACTTATAATTTATGATTTGTTTACCAGGTAGACACTCACATTTTTAGCAGTGTATATATATTTGTGTTTACATTCCATGTTCCACCGTAACGCCTAAGCCACTCATCCGAATTGGATCAATTACGATATTTGGATATTATGGCCCAAAAGACATATTAAGCTACATTTTAAGCGATTTCAAAAAGAAAGGATAAATTTTTCTCATAGTGTGAATAATACTTTTCTTAAACTTTATATTTGCTCTTTGATACTGATGAAAGATTTCAAATATTTTTTAACACAATATGTCACGTAAAATCTTTTTTATGTGAAAAGCTTTAAATGAAACCTTTTATCGTAGTGACAATAAAACTCCAGCAGTATTAACATAATTACACAGCAAGATAATACAACAGACAGAAATGACATTTTCGTTTTATTTTCGAATTTGCCGCACCAGTAATTTTTTGTATTATGGGGAGGGGGTTACTTTAATTAACGCATTTTGAAGTGAAAAATTCTGTAGCCGCGTTAAGCACTTCACAACAACGTGCGAACAAGCGA
The DNA here is from genome assembly GCA_963853865.1 of Helleia helle. NCBI lineage: Eukaryota > Metazoa > Arthropoda > Insecta > Lepidoptera > Lycaenidae > Helleia > Helleia helle. Next base: position 19,866,554 of record OY971420.1, read on the forward strand.
TAGAGAGATACGATCGGCCTAAGCGTTAGGCTTGTGACCCGGCCATGGTTCAGGCCTTGACGTGGCGGTGGTACTCAGTAGCCTAGGTTGAGCCCAACACCTTGGGCGAAGGTAATTTAGCCGAGGACGCTCTTTGTACCCCTCTTTTAAGAAGAGGGGATAAAAGAGCAGGGGGCACAGGGCGAGGACGGGAACCTCACTACTCGTACTGTCCCGACGTTGGGAGGGGTTGTTCTGTAGTACGGGACAACCCCTCTGTGGAGGTGGCGTCAGTCCCTTGAGGGACTGACTAGCCGTTGACTAGACGTTGACTAGACGTTTGTAGCTCTGTTTGCTCATTAGATGCACCTCACCAAAGGCGACATTGGTGGCACTCGCCGGGCATTAGTGCGTAGAGCTGCGTCCAATTACTAGCTTTTGGACGCAGCGAGTCCCACATACGCGCCGGAGGAGACCCACTCCCTCACGGGATGCCTCAGAGCATTTCCTGGCTTGAAAGGAAAAAAAAAAGGCTTGTGACGAATTATGACGTTACCACGTAAAATTATTGTCCGTAAATCGACTTTGCAGACAACAGGTAGGTTTTAAAATTCAATTAACTAGAAAATCGCAGATTCAATTCTAAAAACAGTCTGTATTAAGATGGTGCATAAAATACATAATATTATATTCTAGTTTATTAAAAATATCTAATTCGTATGGTTGAATTAGCTTATCAACATAATTATTGAATTTCAGTCGATTTTAATTTATATCAAAATTCAAATTGAAGTACCTTCTAAGGTTCTTTAATATTTTAAATAATCCTGAAGTAAATCTTAAGAGTTGAGTCATAATATTTAAAATAAATAAAAAACTTTATATAAAGACAAAGTTGAGTTATGTATATATATAGTTTGTTCAATAACGAGCATGAATTACGTGAAAATCTTATATCTTAATCTACGCGTACGAAATTTGCTTATCTTTTACTTATAATATATCTTTCGCTGGCCAATCGTGCAAAAAATATCTCTTTGGTGAGGCAGGAAATGAAATAAAAAGGGGAAGGAATCTTCCATTATCCACGCTATTTGAGATGTTACTTTCGTTAAATTATATAAGCTATAAAATGAAATTGTATTTTTATTAAAAAAGGTCCTTTAAAGGTAAAATTCATATTTATTTGCTATATTAGTATTCTAGGGTAGTTCACTTATAACATTAATTGCTAGCTGATAATATTTGTTTATAAATTCAAATAATTTTGCAACTTTGAAAAAATATTCTATCCTTGACTAACCAGACCTAAATAATGGACTTACATTTCAATATGAGGGTTGATATAATCCCCGCAAATTGCGTATGCGCTGGAGCCTTGTCGAAATAAATTAACGCCGCGTAACGTCGCAACTTAAAATTACAGCTAAGAAAAACAATTAGTTTTATAACTCAAATAATTATTATTGAATTAATGTTATCCTGGGAAAAAGGTGAAGTATTTATGATAATTGTATAAATAGATACAAAATAAATCCAAATAAGTATTTGAATAATTTCCAACTAGTCCATTGAAAAGTTACATTAAGCTTGCATTTCTCAGAGGATGCAATTTTATAGGGGTAACTAAGTTAAGTTAAGTTAAGCTTAAGTTTGTAGGGTCACCACTATTGTCCTAAGGAAACCATCTTGGAAAAAGAGATTCAACGGGTTTTCGCGCTGTATCTCATAAACTAGAAACTCTACACAAAATTTTATAAGACATAATATTATATTTCGTAAGAGGTAGTGCCGTGCTGCTTTTTTGCAGCCGAATTGGTCGAAAGTTCAAAAAAAATTTCAAAACCAAATTAAACTGTTTACAACTTTATTCCTTTTTTTAGTAATAAATAAAAATAACTGATTTTACCGGTGGGAGGGAAGCGCTGTGACGCGCTCCCGGCTGCATGGGTATCTTGCTTGTTTCTCCCGTGAAACAGCTTCGCTGTGTTTCGAAGAGAAGGGCAAGACAGGCAGTGTAATTACTGGCACCGAGACTTAACATCTTATGTCTCAGGATAGGCATACATATAGCAACACATAAATGAGTTGCCTGGGCTCGTTCCAGGTAAACTGGTTTATGTTCATGGGTGACGTCGACGACTTACCATCAGGTGGCTTGTTTGCCAGTATGCCTATCCACCTAACATAACATATTATATTATGACCAATGTTTTTTTTATAACATAGGAGGACAAACGAGCAGTCGACTACCGACGCCCATACAGATGATCTGTTGCCCTCCTTTTCCCCCCAATGAGCCACCGGAAACTTACAAACCACACGAAACGCGACAGCATCACTTGACGCCGGTGTTATGTGAAAATTAAAATCAAATCAAAATCAACGTACCTATCAGACAATGAAAATATATTTAATAATTTTATACTATACATACAGGGTCTGTCGTAAATAATGGATAATCCGATAAGTGGAGATAACCCCGATGTCAGGCTACAATAAAATCTAGTTTTTACGTCAGTTTTTCCAACAGTGTAAAAATGATGCATACTTTTAGTTTTTTTTCTAAATTGCTCCTTTGATCATTCAATCGGTTGCCATTTCTTTAAAATTAGGTATTTTTGTGTATTTTTTTTGGCATCGTACTCATAAAGACTTGTTTTATTAAATTTAATTACATTTATAGCCGTTGTTATCGTATAATATTATTAAAACTAACATTTTAAGTAATTTTTTCCGTTTTTTTGTAATTACTTGTAGTTTTGACCCTTGATTGTGAAAAAAAAAAGTATGGTGCTATAGCTGCCCATTATCTTAAAAACATGGCTAGTATGTGTAGATTCTAAAAATGTATAATAGTGGGTACCTTAGCAAATAATGTTAGCTCCAGGAGCAAAAGAACTAAGTTAGGTCGGGATTTAAATTTCTCAAGTAATGTCATAATTTTCGTGATTTAAGCTATAACACACCAAGACATGATTTTATTCCATTAAATGTTCAAAACAGAAGGCAAATCAAAGTCCAGTAAGAAAGCAAAAACGGTTAAATGTAAATACACAAAAAACAAACGTACGCATGCGATAGTCAAAATCACACTGAGGTCTGGGAGAGATTCGCGCCTTAAGGATAAAGAACCAAAACTGATGCGCTGTCCTTCTCACACGCAAGGAGGCCTTTGTATAACCGTCTTTGTTGTTTTTTTTACCTGAAGATCGCTTTGAATTTGGAATAAACTTGTAGTAACTGGTTACACATAGTCGCATGTATTTTTTACGAATGCAAATTAACAGATGATTAGATACTATTTAGATTAAAATTGCATTCTTAATGGAATAAAATCATGTCTTGGTGTGTTATAGCTTAAATCACGAAAATTATGACATTACTTGAGAAATTTAAATCCCGACCTAACTTAGTTCTTTTGCTCCTGGAGCTAACATTATTTGCTAAGGTACCCACTATTATACATTTTTAGAATCTACACATACTAGCCATGTTTTTAAGATAATGGGCAGCTATAGCACCATACTTTTTTTTTCACAATCAAGGGTCAAAACTACAAGTAATTACAAAAAAACGGAAAAAATTACTTAAAATGTTAGTTTTAATAATATTATACGATAACAACGGCTATAAATGTAATTAAATTTAATAAAACAAGTCTTTATGAGTACGATGCCAAAAAAAATACACAAAAATACCTAATTTTAAAGAAATGGCAACCGATTGAATGATCAAAGGAGCAAAAATTAAGAAAAAAACTAAAAGTATGCATAATTTTTACACTGTTGGTAAAAATGACGTAAAAACTAGATTTTATTGTAGCCTGACATCGGGGTTACCTCCACTTATCGGATTATCCATTATTTACGACAGACCCTGTATATTGAAGATTTATATTATATGATACACATATTTAATACATATCCATGACCCAGGAACACAGAAAACTTTTTGTTTCCTGGCGGGATTCGAACCCGCTACCTCCGGCTTCAGCGCCAACGCGCTAACCCTTGAGCCACGAGAGGTCGTCGAATTCTTATGTTTTTAAATATTGAAATAAAATGAACGATATAAAAGTAAATCCTAATGCAATTGGCTATTCCAGACTCCAATAGTAGGTACCCGTAAAATACCAGATATAACAGAATCAATGTATCGGAAAACTGAGAACGAGTCAAAAACGGCAATTTCGTAAGTCTTAACATAACGTCGGTTTAAATTGCTATTGCTATTTTATGTGGAATGTGAACATAAATTCTTATTCTTAGAATGCTGTAATGTGGCACTAGGTATGAATCAAGACTATATTATCTACAATCTAATCTAATCTCTAAAACTATTTGCTAAGAATCTATTTCTAGGATAACTAAGTATATCCATCCCTAAATCTATTTCTGGGATACGAACTTGAAATCCTTGTTTTAATGAATCAACTGAAGGATTTTATCGCGGTTTATTTAGATTTTTGTATCTCTATGAAAAATCTAGTATTGTGAGCCATAAAATTCCGAAACTGGTGAGCGAATTGTCATTGACATAATAGAAATTCAACCAACCAAACCAAAAAAAAATATGTATGTACGTCCCATCGGCCAATCATCCATCAATTGCCACCAGTCGGCCAATCAGAGTGCAGAACCGGCGCAGCGTCGCAGCACAAATTTGGCGGAATTAGTTTTCATACAAAGCACACAATATAGCCGCTCTATTCCGGTTATATGCTCGATGTTTTACAGTGACCATGGTTACTGGACAACTAAGTAAGCGACTGGCTTCATATTTTTTTTTGAATAGTTGCTAGTTTAAAGGTTGACCTATTTAACTAATAGTCGACGGTTAATGAATTTAAATTTCCACAAGTTTGACAACATTTTCAAAAGAAAAAAAGATGATTATACTCTATTTATATTCTACTACCTGTTGCCCGCGTTAACTTACTCAACTTAATTACTGTTAGTCACAGCGTGATTTTATATAGCCTATAATCTTCCTCGATAAATGAGCTATCTAATTCTGAAAGAATTTTTCAAAACGAATCTGTAGTTCCGCAGATTAGCTCGTTCAAACAAACAAACTCTTCAGCTTTATAATATTAGTATAGTATGTAAAAATATTTTAGAACTTGAAGAAATGATTGAATTTTATATTAAGAGCACGTGAATTTGTATAAACTATGACAAGTGACAGAAAAATGAAACTTTGTCAGTATAGATCATAAAGTTAATATACCTAGCGGAATTAACTTTATGGTATAGATATACTATGTGTATATATTTTTCCTGCTGAACACAATCAAATATTTTATATAAATAGCATATTCTAGGTTCAAAAATACGAGTGGCTTACAAAATATAAAAGTAAATAATATTACCTACTACATTATGAAAATATTATGTCAAGTGTGTCATTAAAATAGATAATAATATTAAAGATATTATCATATTCGAGTGTCCTCAATATTGAATTTCAGAATTCGATATTCAGATTTTAGTATCGTTGAAAATTTTCAGCATCTAATCAGACAGTGCAATTAGGTAAAGTTGCCCTGATCTTTTGTCCCCTCTTCTTATAAGAGGGTACAAAGAGCAGCTTCCTCGACTCAATTAGCTCTGCCAAACGTATGGGTTCGCCTTAGGCTACGGAGGCCACCGCCACGACAGGGCTTAAACCAAGGTGGGGTTCCAGCAAAACCTTTGTCATTAGTATAGTTAAAAGACTTAGATTTTGGACAATTCACAAACAAAATATATTTATAGCTTATAACCTAATAATAATAATAATAATCGTTTATTTGCTAGTATATAGTTTTAGTATTTATTATTATTAGATTTGACAATTATAATAAAATATATCAAATAAATAATCCAATACATAATGATATAACAAAACTGAAACTATGATAAATAATTTGAATTTCACGAGTTTTTTACTTTAAAGAATAATATTTTATTTGAAATAATATGCAGTTCTGAGTCCGCTCGCTTAGATGCATAGCATATTATATGAATGTATGTAGATGTCTGTGTTTGTATGTACATGTGCAATAGTATAGCAGATGTAATATGGATGTAGATATATATGTTTATATGTAAGTATATGAAGAGTAAAGTGCGCAAAAATTCACAACCCTATTTGGTACACAGAGGACTATACCGTGGACACGTATGGAAGTGACAATTTTATGCGGAATTATAAACAACTCAGGACGTAGACGAAACATTATAATTTAAACTAGTTTCGTACAAGATGAATCGTGTAGGGTAAATTAAAGGAAATATACAATCAACTCTATATAAAAAGCTATATAAATATTGCTCATTACAAATAAAATCGAACTTATATATTATGCAAGCTGGCCGAAGTGCCAGGTGATAGTAAGCGGTCAATATCGCTATGAACGTTAATTAATCCTATAATAATACCTAAAATTCTAAGTCACGGGGATACACGGGAGAAATAAAAATGATAGTGTTAGCCAGGCGCGCATTCCTCATTTTGGTAAATTTAGAATCATATAAGATAATTTACAATTATATTAATGTTTAAATTTAATTGCTATACTGCTTTATTAATGTATATCACATGTTATAAAAAATATCTAATATATTGTTTTCTAATGTTTGCGCGAATTTCACTCATTATAATGAAACAATTTTTACGGATTTTATCGCGGTTTATTAAGATTTTTACAAGCCCGACGTTTCGGATACTTTACAGCAACCATGGTCACGGGAGGACTGAGGTGACAGATGTCCTAACGTTACAAAGTTATTCGAACTACCCTATGATATATCTTGTGAAATATTAATAAACCGCGATAAAATCCGTAAAAATTGTTTCATTATAAAATATCTAATAAATTAAAGTCATGTTTTTGTACCTGTAACTTAATTGGATTTGAAATTGTTCTATTGTATGTTTCAAGGCATCGAAGCATTCATAGGTGCCCATGAATGGCAAATTTAGATACAACTTTCTTGAATTGGTTTTTTTTTCATAATTACGTCAAAATGTCACATTAAGATGTCACATTGGAAGTGTTCGGTAATGATGATACGAGTTCCATGATTTTGTTTATCCAAAAAGTGCTCAACGCGTCTAAAGAAGTTTTCACTTTAAAAATATTAAAAGATTATACTTACACCTGTGTGGAGGTGGTGTCGGTACCTTGGGGGACTGACTAGCTGTCGAGGTGTCCTGTTTGTTACTAGATCCGGGGCACCTCACCAAAGGCGACATTGGTGGTACTCGCCGGGTTTTAGTGGGTAGAGCTGCGTTTACTTACCAGCTTTCGGGCGCAGCGAGTCCCACTTACCCGCGTGTGGGGGACCCACTTCCCCGCGAGGTGCCTCAGAGAATTTCCAGGCGTTAAAGAAAAAGAAAGGTGTCACGAACACACGTGACTAAACATGTTCGTTTGCTTGTTCGACACGGATAAGTTTACTTCAACACTAACCTGTCACTAAAACACTGTCAAACTTCGAGCACACTTAATAATGTCAATATCGATATTGTACGATATCGCGATACTTTATAAAACATTTTGACGGCATGTGTTTAATAGAGACAGTCATAATCATCATCACCCTCTGTCCATCCACTGCTTTATCCATACACTCCATAAACACATTATGTACCAATCTAGATTGCTCTTTTTATGAGCCTCAACATAAATAATATCATAATCTATACTAATTAATATTTAATACTTTATACAGAACCTAAAACTAAAAACCTTATAAAATATAATATAATAACTTAAGTATATTAATAAAAAGGAGTTCCTTTAGGCAAGGTCCCGAAGATACTGGCAGCGTTCCCCCTTTGAATTGCTAGACTAATTCTTTGTCTGAGGTAGCTGCCAGCTCTTCGATCTCCTGTGATGTCGACTAACCTTTTTGTTATTTCCTTAAAAAGCCTTAAAGCGCTAGGACCCCACGGACCAAGGGTCTCGACGCCGAATGGGACAAAATCGTATTCGGAGCCTAGACCCCTGTATTTGCATATTTTAGCTTTTTCTATACTAATATTATAAAGCTAAAGAATTTGATTGTTTGAACGCGCTAATCTCAGAAACTACTGGTCCGATTTGAAAAATTATTTCAGTGTTAGATAGCCCATTTATCGAGGAAGCTATAGGCTATATAATATCACGCTTTGATTAACAGTAGTTAAGTTGAGTAAGTTAGCGCGGGCGAAGCTGCGGGCAACAGCTAGTACATTATATGAGTATAAAATATAATTGTGTTACTTACTACTTTGGTAATGTATATAAGTATTTAAATTATGGAGTACACAAAAGCAAAAAGTTGGCCTGTCTGCGACCCTGGTAAATGAAATTAAAATTCATATTAAATAAAAACCTATAACGAAAGATGAAATAAAGTGAACAAATGACAGTCCAATTCGAGTCCAATTTACTGCCAAATCGCGCCAATAAGATGTTTCATAGACCCATTATAATTTGTGGCAAAAATAGTAAAACTACAGGCGCCTAAAGAAATTCTGCGAAAATACAAAGTACATAGATAGAAAATGATTCTAACAATATTATAGAAGAATGTCTGAGCGTTCAAAGGAATTGAGCTGGGAGAAATGATGAACGATTCTGTATTCAACCGACTTAAAATGCCCTAATGGTTTTAGCTTATACTATATTTATAATAATATAATATGATTTTTTATGTATTGCGTATCCGAATGTAAGTTCTCCCTATCTCTATGATTTGAAAACTAAAAAAAAAAAACGATTAATTTAATATTATGTACATACACTGAGACTCGGTCCTTTGTTAAAAGAATTGACGCCACTGACTAATTTAAATGATATCAATATTATATTAATCTATATTATTTATATTCCTACGGTTGAATGGATTCAAACTTTTCAGTAAAATCTCAGTATTGCAGTTTTTAGGGTTCCGTAGCCAAATGGTATAAACGGAACCCTTATAGATTCTTCATGTCTGTCTGTCTGTCCGTCCGCCCGTATGTCACACCCACTTTTTTCCGAAACTATAAGAACTATACTGTTGAAACTTGGTAAGTAAATATATTCTGTGAACCGCATTAAGATTTTTACACAAAAGTAGAAAAAAAAACAATAAATTTTGGAGGTCCCCATACTTAGAACTGAAACTCAATTTTTTTTTCATCAAATCCTTTCGTGTGGGGTTTATATGGATAGGTCTTCAAAAATGATATTCAGGTTTCTGATACCATTTTTTTCTAAACTAATAGTTTGCGCGAGAGAGGGGTAAAATGTGTTCTCCCCCCATGTAACTTCTAAAATAAGAGAATGATAAAACTAAAAAAAAAATATGATGTACCATGCAAACTACCACCGAAAATTGGTTTGAACGAAATCTAGTGAGTAGTTTTTTTTTAATACGTCATAAATTGTAAACCGCAATTTACCTTTCATTCAATCATATTTTTTGTTAAAGAGCCCAATGTTGTTTAATATGTCAGTAATGGTAAGGATCCCTTCGTGCACGAGTCCGACTAGCACTTGGCCGGTTTTTTTTACTTATTTTATGTACACGAGGTATTCAGTCAGTAGATTTTCATTATATAGAAAATAATTAATTAACTTATCTAATAATCTTCACGAGCAATCCACTTTATATTCCCAAGAAAAACGATATTATCGCTTACGTTAGGCTTACGTTCGCCAAATATTTGTCATCTTTGAAACTAACAAACTTGACACTTCATGCTAAAATTCTAAGATAGCTGTCAAAGTAAAAACCTTTTTTATTTTGCGCTGGGAAATGTTCTCAGGCATCCCGAGGCAGAGAGGGGACTCCCCAGACGGCTATGTGGGACTCGCTGCGCCCGAAAAATGCCACCAATGCCGTCTTTGGTGAGGTGTCCCGAATCTGTTGAGCAACAGGGCACCTCGACGGCTATTCAGTCCTCCAAGGGACAGTCGCCACCCCCACAGAGGGAACAACGCCTCCCAACGTCGGGACAATGCAATGGCGTGAGGCCATTCAATTGGCTTCACCCAAGTTGCTAGGTTCACCTTAGGCTTCCGAGCCCCGCGCCTCGACAAGGCTGACCATGGTGGGATATTAAACTAAAAAGTTACCTTTTCGCACCATTAGACATCTAATTCAAATTATTAGTTTATTATTGCGTACAAAATTTATAATATGGATATCAGAATAATGGAAATCAGTAGATTATCACATTACTACGCAGTTGGAAATTTAACAGCACTTACTATTTATAAACCCTTTTTATTTATATATGCTGGACAGGCCCGGAGTATAATCACTGACGTCAACACTTATCATCATTTTTTTTAACGCCGGGAAATGCTCAGAGGCAACCCGAAAGCTGGTAAGTGGACGCAGTTCTATCCAATAAAACCCAGCGAGTGCCACCAATACCGCCTTTGGTGAGGAGCCCCGGATCTAATAAGCAAACTGGGCACCTCGACGGCTAGTGAGTCTCCCAAGGGAATGACGCCAACTACACAGAGGGGTTGTCCCGCACCACAGAACAACCCCTCCCAACGTCGGGACAGTACAATGGGGTGAGGTTCCCGTCCTGGCCCCTTGCCCCCTGCTGGTACGCTCTTCTTGACTTGAGGGGTACAAATAGCCCCCTCGGCTCAATTCGCTTCGCCCAAGGTGCTGGGCTCACCCTAGGCTACTGAGCCCACCGCCACGTCAAGGCCTAAACCATGGTGGGGAACACTTATCATTTTACGCGTCACGAGCAACATAAGCTATTATTGTTCTCAGAGCTACAGCCACAGTCCAGTTGAACATGTTTATGTTCATGGGCGACCCTTACTACGTACTATCACTTGCCATGTCTCCCTGGAGAACAGTCATATATACAGTTGGTAGGGCTTAGTAAGAGGTAGTGCTATTAATACATTTCAGCTGAATTGGGCCGGCCCGACCGGGGAGATGGTACTATGTTGACCCATTGGGAGGGATAGGGAAAACGTGTATAACGGATCTGCATTACCTCTGGTTTTGCGGATGTCTATGAGCGTCGGTAGTCACCATAAGGCTCCGACTGCTTGTGTGCCTCCTTATGCCATAAAAATACGATGTGCCGGGGTTTCGCCTTTTTGGATATCACCACCCTGCTTCTTTTAGTGAAATAATTTTGGTGTATTTCGGAAAGGAGTAGGTAAAGGGTAATACTATTATTAATATTACTATCACCGAGACAAACCATCTTACGCTTCAGGATAGATGGAATAAGTTTCCTGAACTACTGGGAGTAATTCAGGGAAGGGGTTCTTGGGAACCTAAACATAATATGTTTATGTACATGGGCAAGGCTGACCACTTACACCACGTCTAACTGATAACATAATAAAAATAATCTATCATCTTTCAAGGTCAGCAACGCACCTTCTGATCCTCTGGTGTCTATTTTAACATGGATGTACTTACTCATGTTAAAAATGAATTTATGTGTATTGAGTAGTAAAAACGTGTAATACACTAACTTCTTTATTTTTATTCCAAAAGGCTATAAATATAATTATTGTAATTTTGAGCCTAATCTAACTAATCAGTTTCCAAAAATGAAGGCGACACACTGGCGTCATGTAACAAGTAAGCTTCAGCGTTTTCAACTATAGTGCTTCTAAGTTGTAGCTTAGTGACTATACATGAGCTAATCGAAAATTGCTAGCAGCCTGGTATTATATTGTGAGCGCGCGGTAATCGAATTTTCATTATTAGAATATCATAGGATATTAAAAACGATGATAGCTTTAACAAAATTATACTCGGAATTAGGTGTCGAGCAAAATTAGTCTTGGTCTTGCTTTATGTTTGGTTTTTCAGCAAGACCAAGTCTAACACAGCAAGACCAAGTCTAACTCAACAAGACCAAGTCTAACTCTGAGGCATCCCGCAGGGAGTGGGTCTCCCCAGACGGGTATGTGGGACTCGCTGCGCCTGAAAGTTGGGAAGTGGACGCAGCTGTACCCACTAAAACCGGGCAAGTGCTACCAACCTTGCCCCCCAGTTAGGGTAAAAAACGACAAATCCCATGAAAAAAAGAATGGCCAATTTGTAGGTAATAAAAAAATATAAAACTTTTAATCATAATCATAATCATAATCATTTATTTCATCACATGAATGTAGTACAATGGTGGTGTCTTAAATTAGTGACCTAGTACATTCTACCATAAATATGGTGTGTGACAGAAAATGTATATACCTAATATATAAAACTACTAAAATTTAATTCATTAAATATCATTTTATGTTAATATTATACTTAATTAATAAGATAAATTCATTATAATTATTGTCAATAAATAATAAAATAAAGAATGTCATAAAAAAAAAAAACAATTGTCATGTATAGTGATAAAAAAATTGTAACAATGTCATTTAAACTTAGAAATAACATTACATTCTTAATAACAACAATAAAAATGTCACAATATATAATAAAAAAAATACAATTCCAATATTATCTGTAATCCCAAAGGTCATTTATTTTGCAACATAAATTCATTTAATTCATAAAAACAATTTTCTTTAAGCCATGTCGTAAGTTGATTTTTAAATTTATTAAAAGGTAATTCCTTAAATTTGTCTGGCAAATGATTAAATATTTGTATGGCCTGTATATATACATTATTTTTATAGATATTTAGATTACACCAAGGTCTATAAAGTTTCCATTTATATCTTTCATTTTTCCGTCTTACGTCTGAACTTAATGTAAAATACTCTGGGTGTAATTTCACGAAAATGCAAATTTCTCTTATATACATACATGTAAGTGGTAATAAATTTAGTTTTTTAAATAATGGTTTACAACTATCTAAATACCAGGCGCCACAAATTGCTCTCACACATTTTTTCTGAACACGGAATGCCTTTTCTACTTCAACTGAGTTACCCCACAACAACAGACCATACGAGAGGACAGAAGACACGTATCCGTGGTAGGCTTTAAGTGCTGCTTCCGTGCCCACGGTTTGACGTAACCGTTTTATAGCATAAACGAACCGGTCAAGTTTACTACACACATACTCTACATGAGTCTTCCAGCTACAGTTCTTATCAAGAATAAGGCCCAAGTACTTAACTGAGTCCGCTTCTATTATATTTGTGTTTTTATAATTTATATTTAAATTAATTTTCTGACTTTTATAATTTTGAAATTGTAATAATTGAGTTTTTTTTAAGTTAATTTTTAAATTATTATTGTTCAGCCAATTAATAATTTTATGTAATGTTAAGTTCATTTCGTGTTCTAGTGTGTTTTTATCTTTACATTTAACAATAAGTGTGGTGTCATCTGCGAATAATATTGTTGGGTGGTCAGTTATTTTAGGAAGGTCATTTATATATAATAAGAATAGAAAAGGACCGAGTACACTGCCTTGAGGAACACCAAATCTATTAATACGGTAGCTCGATCTAACATTTATTTTATTATTATTGACTATCTTATTTATTTCGACACATTGGCACCGATTAGTCAGATAGGATTTTATCCACTTGTTGGCAATTCCTCTTATTCCATATTTTTCTAATTTGTATAAGAGTAACGTATGATCAACATAATCAAATGCTTTGCTCATGTCTAGAAATATAGCAGAAACCGGTATTTTGTCATTTAGAGCTTCAGTGACGGTTTTAATTAGATTAAAGCAAGCTAAGGTAGTGTTACAATTTTTCTGAAAACCATATTGATTACGCGTTAAGATATTTTGATTAAACACGAAATTATTAAGCCTCGTCAACATGACCTTTTCGAAAATTTTAGAAATAATTGGAATTAATGTAATTGGTCGATAGTTGTTTAGGTCTGTCTTGTCTCCCTTTTTAAATAATGGTTTAGTAACAGAAATTTTGAGACTGTCAGGAAAAGATCCTTCTTGAAGTGACATATTAATAATGTAGCTCAAAGGTTCCGATATATATTTAGAAGTTAATTTTAATATCCTAGTACTTATATTATCTACTCCCACAGATCTGGTATTGTTTAGACTTTTTATCAACTTATCTATCTCTAAAGGATCGGTCGGGCTTAAAAATATTGATTTCGAATAGTGTAAATTCATTGTATCGGTAATATCATTAACATTAAACTTAAAATTATTTGTATTAGTCATATTAATAAAATAATTATTGAATAAATTACTAATGTCAATAGGATTTGTATATAATTCATTGTTATGTGCTATTTTCACTATGTCTGTGCTATCATTTATGTCATTAATGTTTTCGTTTATTATTTGCCAAACGGCTTTACATTTGTTTTTCTTTTTTTCAATAAATTTTTTACTTTCTAACTGTTTAGATTTAAGTATGCACTGTTTGAGTATCTTTGAGTATTTTTTGTAGTTTTTATTGTATTTATTTTTATCCCTACCTACTTGTTTATGTCTCAAGTACATTATCCTTTTTTTAATACAACACTTCTTTAAGCCCTTCGTCAACCATGATCCAATTGCATTTTTTTTATTATTTACTTTTACCTTGAAGATAGGGAAACACAAATTAAAAAACAATTTAAATAAACTGTGGAACTCTTGAAAAGCTTCTTTTAAATTAGGTTTTTTATATACCTCGGAAAATGTTAGAGATGATATACAACTATAAAATTTATTAATATTTTGTAGACTAAAATCTCTGACTTGTACATACCAACTACGAGACTTATATTTTTTGTCAACTTTGAATGTTAAAATTTGGCTAGTCTCGTGATCTGAAAGATTTGAGTAATAAATATCGGCTTGAACTTCTTTAATGTTGCTCGAAATTTGATCAAGACACGCATCATGACGAGTAGGTGCCTTAATATGCATCTCTATATTAAAATTTTGTAAAATGCTTATAAGGTTAAAGCAAAACTTATTAGGTTTTAAAGAATTAAAATTCCAGTCCCCGCATATGACTATTTTTTTTGATCGACCTGTAATACCGAGTAATAACTGTTCGATTTTTTCCAAAAAAAAATTGGGGTTACTGTTCGGTGTTCTGTAGATACATATTATTATTAACTTTTGTGCTACCATCTCTATACCGCAACATTCAAAATCAACATCACAAGAGAGCCCCGTAGACCATGCTTTACAACAGATTTCATTCCTAACTAAAATACAAGAGCCCCCTCTACTGGAATTACGACAATAAGACGAAACTAATCTATACCCCGGTATTTTCAGTAAATTTTCCGTGCCTTTTTTTATAAACGTTTCCGTCAAACATATGACATCAATTTCATTCATTTCTTTGGAGAGATCTGTTATTGTGAAATATATATTCTCACTTTTATTGATCGCCCCTGCTATGTTCTGATGGAATATAGTTATATAATTTTCACTGGGAACGAAAAAGCTTCTTATTACTATTGTTACTTAACTGTTTCTGTTGAAAGTAATATGGTATTGTGCCTTTTTTAGGACCAACAAGAACACAGTTTTCACCAATGGATAGAGAATTATTATTATTTAAACTTTTTATTGTCTGTGTGTTTAAAGTGGAAGTAGGCGTGGTCGATTGTAATTGAAAGTAGAACGGGATAGTACCCTTTTTTTGTGCGTACGATATACTATTTTTGGCAGACGGTATATGGTCCTGTTGATTATAATAACTGCAAAGCGGTTTAATTTTTTTTGTAACTTTTAAATTTAGTAATTCTAATTCCACTATGACCTTTGTGCTTAAATTATTAATAAATTTATAGTGATTTGTTTTAGAATTTTCTTTAGAAAACATTTCAATAAAATGGCAATTCGGATAGTTTTTTAATAATAATTTTATATTTTTATTTATCATATGTTCATTAATATAGTGATTGTTTTGAATATTAGTAAGAAAAACTTGGTTGTTTCTTAGTATATAAAGCATATTACTTAAATTAAATAATAATCGAGATGGATTCGTATCGTATGAACCAGTTGTCAAAATGATTATATCATTGGGTTTTAAATAACGGCTTACATGTTCACATGTCTTAAGTATCTCACAACTGTCCGCGAACCGTTTAACATTACCAAAAACATCATATATTTTACATTTGCTTTTGTTGCGTTCAAAGTCGTAGTATAATTGAGAAGCCAGTCCACGCGCAGGTCCATCGCTGATTATATGTATTTTATTCCTGGAACACTTCGTGTGGTCATCTATGTTATAACAATCCTTACCAGTTTCAACATTCTTTGAGGTATAGGACATCGTCAAATTTTTATTTTCTTGTTGAGGTTTAGAAATAATATCATTGGAATTGTAAGATCGTCTTCGTAGTGAGGGAATAAAATCATTTGTCGTCATCTTATTAAAATGAAGTTTCATGTAGTTACTATTTATTGGTGAAGTTCTCATTCTTATATTTACCAATTTATTTATATTACAAGATAGTGAGCGTCGACTGGATTGGGAGGATACCGATGAACAAGGGCTATTATGAACCGATTTTGAACAGATATTTTTAAGGTACTCTATTTGTCTAATCTTATCTGATAGTTCTTTCCTAAGTTGCATACATTCACTTCGGAGACTGCATATGTATTTTTGTGAACTTAGATTTTCGCTTTCTAAGGCTTCTGGTCGTTGTTGTAATGATTGAAACCAATCAGATGGCACTGAAGGATTTTCTGATGAGTGGTCATCGGAATGGATCGGACTGAGATATATATTCTCTAAGATCAAGTCTGAATTATTATCGTCCGGTTTGTTTCCAAGTCGTGGCTTTCTTTTAGTTACAAAGCTGTCGTCGTATTCCATATTAAAAAGAAATATTGTTGTCAATGCCCTCTAGCGTAATTTGCAGGTACTATATCGTTATTAATTATGATAATATTGTTTTGCTGTTTCGCTAGATGGCAGTACTTTCTTCGTGATGTTCAAATAAAACGGACAACTATTTAAATTTTTTATACAAATTTTGAAAATCCAGATTTAACAAAGCAATAACATCTTAGTTTACTCACAGGTTATGTGTTCCATCTTCATTCACAATTTTTTTAGGTTCTATTCTGTTTTCAAAGTTTTTTTTCCAAAAAAGATATGTGTTCAGGCTCAATTTGTTAAATGTAAATAACTTAATACTGCTAACTGTTTTCCACGAGATAACATTTGTACTATAGAATCATCTAGTTAATGTTATTTTTATTCAGAATTTAATCTATAAAATGCACTTTCTAAATTATTATTTAAAATTAATATAGGAGCACTTCTGAATGTGTCACTAGTAGCGCCACCTTAAATTTACATATTTTTCACATTACCTCAAAATTTATTTGAAAAACTCAAATAACGAAACTCAAATAACGAAGTTTCTTTATCTTTTACAAAAAAAAAAATACTCACGAAATTTGGTGAGTGTAAATAAGTAAGTATATATATGTATGTTGGGAGTATATAGGGTAAGTGAAATCGAACTACGCATATTAGTGGAAACAAATCCAGTTTTTATATTATAAATTTTTTAAAAAAGCTAAGACAAATTCTGAAATTTTTATTTACAAAGCAAATTGGCGGGATTTAAAGTCAAGACCTCCTTTTGCGTAGCCTTACCATTCAACCTCTACGCTGTTAAATGTTGACCGAATGCAAAGATCAAATATACATGAACCAGGGGTAGGCATAAGCCGGCTGCTACAGATTTCATTAAAGGTATTCTGTATTTTTAATAAGCTTGTATCATAAATATAACGTTCAGGAATTTAAAGCAGCTTCATTATTGTATTTGCTGATGGGGAGCACATTTTTAGGGCAACACACACATACACACACATAGGAATAAATACCTAAACTTCTATAATTTATATCAAAAACACTAAAATGTTCGAATGAAATACCGTATTTTTAAATGGGCTAGGATCACTCACTCGTTCCCACCGTCTACTCTACTGTGGCCAGGATCGACGGCGTAACTGATGTTATCCTTTGAAACGATTTCCTGGACTGCCTCGGGACCTGTAATTTATTTATTTATTTATTTATTTAATAAGTACAACCACATCATATATATTGAAACATTAAATGAATTGAATCAAAAGAATTTGGGGGTAGTTGGAAATATTTTCCAGTTTTCTTCCCAATTTAAGCAAGTGGGAGTAGCACAAAATTACAACAGCTAAGAAAATTTAAATGTGTCAAAAATTACCAAGAATCTTCTACATTTCATCACCATCAACAACAACATTATTAACCACTTACCGTTATAGGATATAAACCACTCTCAACAGACACCAAGATATAGAATGTAAGAGGTAGTGCCATGCTGCATTGCAGCCGAACTGGGCCGGCACGATCGGGGTGGTACCTCTCGCTCACATAACACCGGCGTCAAGTGACAGCTATGCTGTCGCGTTTCGTACGGTTTGTGAGTTTCCGGTGGCCCATTGGGGGAGATTGGGAAAAGGAGGGTGGCGCATCTGCGTGGCCTTGGATGTGTGGATGTGTATGGGCGTCGGCGCCATGAGACTCCGACTGCTCGTTTGCCCTCTGATCACATAAAAAAAGATACTCACAACACATCGGTGTTTCCGAAGCGATACGACTTAGGGACCTTCAAGAAAAGAGCATAATATACTAATATATACATAATATTGAAAGGCCCGCTACGCACCTGCTAATCCTCTGGTGTAGCATGTGACTGTGGATGTCGCTTTTCACTTACCACAAGGTGACTGTCCGTTTGCCCCCTCTTCTATAAAAGTACACCATCTTTTAGAGTAGGTATTAAAAAAAATAAAAAGCACGAAAAGCTCCACAAGAATATTTTTTCTTTACCTAACTTTAAAAATAAAGTTATATTTAGCGTAAGCCTTACATTCAAGTCTCTCGTAACAGTCTTCGTACATTGGCGCAGATCTGTTCGAGAACTTTTATTCAAGATTCTTTAGAAACTCCTCCACTAAAGTTAAATGAGCCAATATAAGGTTTTTGTGTTATAATAGTTACTACTGTTGTACTCGGTCATAATAAAGTAGATTGCTAAAGCCGATCCAACTCTCTCATGATTTAATATGTTTATTCATGTTTTATGTTGAAGTTTCATTGGTTTCTAGTTATACAATAGCAGTATTTAATTGGCTATTTGATATAATTTTCCTATAATGGTGAAGGCGATGACTGTATCGCCATGTATATGTAAATGGCCATGCCCCTGGCAGTTCAGCCAACAAAAATAAGTTGCATTTGTTTGTTACGCGGTGTAATTGCATAAATTGTCTGGGCGCTTATGTTTTTGGGCGACGGTGACCTGTGCGCATGAGATCGTCCGTTAGACTTTCCAACTAAAAACTCATAATGATTATAATTATCCTACTAATATTTTAAATCTATAATACTACTAATATTAAAGATGTGAAACTTTATTTGCTACGCTTTCACATGAAAACTATTTAACCGATCATCATGAAAGTTTGTACAGATATTCTTGGAGGTATTAGAAGTAACATAGATGATAGCTATACATATTTTTATGTACATAGTAAGATAGTTTTTTATGAAAAAAAAAACTAAAATCTTATCCTGCGTAAACGAAGTTGCGGGCACCAGCTAGTAATTAAATAAAAATAGCCAATCTGATTGACATCAAATGATTGAGGCCTCCATTCTGCAGTGGACGAAGAAAGAATTATGATTCTAATTAGCTATGTCTGTATCACGCGATATGATGGATCCAGGTTGCTATTTTTGTCATGTACCAATGCTATAAAACTAATTAAACACAGTACATTGTAACAAATATTACACATCTGTATGTGTAACAAATATTACAACACATTGTAAGAGATTGGTGCCTGTATTTTAGGTCACTAGGCTTCACCCCAATAAATGCGAAGGTAAAATGTTTACATCATTACCTAGTTCTTTGATAAAATCTTCTACAAGTATAGTATTTATATGACAAGGTTTTTTAGAATACTGTTTGAAATGCTATGTTTAATAATGTAATCTTACGAGGGCTTATACTTTAACTAGCTGGTGCCCGCGACTTCTCATGCACAGGATAATATTCTATATTTGGTTTTTTATAAAAAGTATCCTATATTACTTCTAATACTTCCAAGAATATGTGTACAAAGTTTCATGATGATCGGTTAAATAGTTTTCACGTGAAAGCGTAGCAAACAATATTACTTTCACATTAATAATATTAAAGTAGGTAAATTTATTTAAAACTTATTAAAATCCAGGAAAAAACTTGCCACGAATGTTATACCACATATATATATATATATATATATATATATATATATATATATATATATATATATATCACAACCAGACAATATATTGTATTCTGTTCTACTCTTTATGTATTTTTTATATTGTGCTCTCGCTGGAGATTTTCACAAATAAATAAAAATAATCACAAAATATATGAGCGATAAAATAGCCAGAATAAATTCTTATCTTTCACTTTCCTTATTTTCTTTTATTTGAAAAACTTGTACGGATATTCTTACAATTTATTTGTTTGTTACACTTATTATATGAGTGTAATAAATGAATAAAATCTATACTAATATTATAAAGTTATGAGTTTGTTTGTTTGAATGCGCTAATCTCAGGAACTACTGATCCGATTTGAAAAATTCTTTCAGCCCATTTATCGAGTAAGGTTTTATAACATCACGCTGTGACTTATACGAGTTGAGTAACGCGGGCGAAGCTGCAGGCAACAGCTAGTATAATATATTTCTAGTTATGTTATTACCGTAAGTATTCCATGTTTTTAGATTTTTACTCGCATATTTATGTCTTATACCTTCATCGCCATCATTATCAGCCTTTATCCCTCCATTTCAGGACATGGAATTCTCTCAAGTTATGACGACTTGATGAATGTATCTGTCGATTAAAGGTTCTTTACTTTGCTACATGTTAATGCCAACATCCATGCCGATTATATACATATTATATATTTTTATACCGTATCGTACTATAGTTTTACAATCGCATATTATATATAATTCTCGTGTCACGGTGTTTGTAATTAAACTTCTCTGAAATGGCTCGACCGATTCCCATGAAATTTTGTGTGCATATCGGGTAGGTCTGAGAAGCGGTCAACATCTATTTTTATCTCCCTAATTGTTAAGGGTGGTCCACCCCTTATTTTTTTTAAATAAAATTCAACGCAGGCGAAGCTGCGGGCAACAACTATTGCCCGCCTCTAAATTGAAGAAAAAATATCCCTTCAAAACAGAAATAGTGAAATACAAAAAGTATTTTGAAGTGAAAACTTCTTTTAGCACGGTACGCATAAATCTAGATGAGATAAAATCTCTTGACCCGCAACACCGATACGAGACGCGATTTGACGTTTATACGACGTTTGATTTATTTATATAAGATTAAGCAAAATTTGTTTGCAAATTGTGTTCTTTCTAAATTATTTGAAGGAACTTATAGGTATTCGTTTAGGTTATAATGAATTTAATTGTTTTGTTTTCAATTCTATCGGCAGTCCCTATGACTGGTTGGGTGTTTGTTTTTATTCTGCTGCTAGTTCCAGAGATCAGTGTTGTCCAAATAAACGAACTGTTCAACTTATTATATACTAGCTTTTACGCGTGACTTCACCCGCGTGGAGGTCGAATAAGCAGCTTAGCTAGAATTCGAAACATACCATCCAAACAAGACATCCGCCGGATAACTAGAGTTACCGATATCACGCGAAGAATAAGCTCGTTGAATGGAAGTGGGCTGGTCACACACTCAGGAGTCGGATGGCCGATGGGCCAATAAGGTTTAAAAGTGGAGGCCACGTTTAGGTAGACGAAGTGTTGGTCGGCCATTAACCAGGTGGGAAGACGATATCTTGCAGTAGCCGATCCGTGTTATGTGAGTGGCGAGAGATCGGTCGTCTTGTCATTCATTGAGGGAGGCCTATGTTCAGCAGTGGACAAGTAGGTGCTGATGATGATGATGAAATATCTTAAAGTCATAAAATTATCACCTAGGTATCTGAAGGCCATAAAGCTCTAAATCCAGGATGGCCAATATCTTAACCGCAAACGGCTTCCAGTGTCACATAATTCCTCGTGAACTTACCAAATTTTTATCAGGTATCCAATAAATTTATGAAATCGACATTTTTATTAAAACTTACTTTGGCAATACTGCAAATTGTTGCAGCGGAAAACAAACTCACATCGTAAGTTCGCGGATCGACGGTGTTTTTTATTATTATTATAGTTGTTGTTTATTAATTTGTTTATGTTCAAGTTTTCATAATAATTAAAATCCTTTTCACAAAGTACTCACTTTATTTTACATGTCTCCGGTACAAACCATTACTCTCATAGATTATATTTAACATATTACATAATCCTTGTCTTTTATATAATTTCTTTATACTTGCATAATATTAAATATTAAATCGTACTGCCTGAGGCAGTACTATCCACACCGACAATCTGTCACTAAAAGGGGCTCCTCATCATTCCCTACCACAGATTTTATACCCCACATACCCACCTGGGGAGTGGGTCTCCCCAGGTGGGTATGTGGGACTCACTGCGCCCGGAAGATAGTAAATGGACGCAGCTCTACCCACTAAAACCCGGCGAGTGCCTTCCAGTGCCGCCTTGGTGAGGTGTCCCGGATCTGTTAAGCTGACAGGGCATCTCGACGGCTTGGCAGTCCCGCAAGGGACTGACGCCACCTCCACATAGTGGTTGTACCGCACCACAGAACAACTCCTCCCAACGTCGGGACAGTACAATGGGGTGAGGTTCCCATCCTCACCCCTTGCCCCCTGCTCTTTTGTCCTCTCTTCTTATAAGAGGAGTACAAAGAGCCCCCTCGGCTCAATTAGCTTCGCCCAAGGTGTTGGGCTCACCCTAGGCTATTGAGGCCCACCGCCACGTCAAGGCCTGAACCATGGTGGGGAAACTAGTATACCTGGAACGAGCCCAGGCAACTTATTTACGTGTTGCCTATCCTGAGACATAAGATGTTAAGTCTCGGTGCCAGTAATTACACTGCCTGTCTTGCCCTTCTCTCCGAAACACAGCAAAGCTGTTTCACGGGAGAAACAAGCAAGATGGTGGTACCCATGTAGCCGGGAGCGCGGCACAGCGCTTCCCTCCGACCGGTAAATTTTGGTGAAAAAAATGGTGTCTCTCGCCGAGTTTTAGTGGGTAGAGCTGCGTCTCGGTTGTCTGTAAAGTCGGTTTACTGACGATAGTTGAACGTGACAATGTCATAAAAAAATGGAACGCCTCAGAGCGAGGTAACGCCGCATGCGTCATCTTTTTTCGTTCGTGCAGCCGGCTCCATTGAATTATAAGACGTTGTCACGTCAAAAAATGCATATATCATTCCTCAATGGTATCAAAGCATAAATACCTAATAAGTACTTGTAAAAATAATGTACTGTAACAATACCAATTAAGCTCGGGAAATTTGTTTCAAATCTTTACAGGTTAATGTAACCAATAAAAATTTGAAACAAATTTTAAACATTTCTATTAAATTCAACCATGAGAAAGTTCACAAGTTCAAAGTTTATTGAATAATGGCAGAAAATGTACTCGTAATTAAGGTAACAAGACTGAACATGAAAAGTTGATTCCTAATTATTTTTACTACAAAATAAAATAAATCTGCAACGATGGCTGGTTTAAATCCTATCAAGTGCATAGAAATTTGCACTGGGTCATGGATTTCTACATATTCTACATTTCTTAAATTAATTTCCGTTCCATGTATTACAATTCACGAGTTCTTACGAGCTTACCACGAGGCTAAATTAGGTGATTTTTGGTTAATCATCAACATCATCAGGACGTATAGGGATCCGTCCATAGCTAAACATAGGCCTCAAGAACACCAAGACGGCGGATCCCTCGCCACTCGCATCCACCACGAACCGGCCACTGCACGGAGATCTTCTTCTTTTGGTTAATATTTATTTGTTAGTGTATAAGATACCTAGTAGAAGTGTATGTGTACACGACCAATACGCATAAACGAAAGTTACAATAACAAGATGATATAAACTTTTGTGTATAAGAATAACTAGAGTTATAAACGTATCGAGTAAGTCAACCATGTTTTCCAGTTCTCGAGAACTTGCTGAAGTATGAGTTCATATAATTATGACTGACTTTAAAATTATTACTTATCCAGCATTTGCAAGTGTGTACTACAACTGGGTATGGAAAAAAACTTGTTACTTGAACTTCAAGCAAATGATATTTGATTAAACTTTGTAAAAGTTTAATCCATAGGTACATGTAATTCTGAGGGTATCGATCTTTGCGTGACCATTGTTGCTGGTGATCCAGAAAATTCGGAAAAAAATATGTAAATCTTGACAATGACAATTGAAGATGCGCCGGTTCTGCGACTGATGGCAATTGATAGATTGGTCGATAAGACGCACATACAGATCACTGGTTGGTTGAATTGCTATTACGTCAGTGACAAATCACTGACCAGTTTCGGAATTGTATGGCTCACATTACTACTCTATCCGGTTATAATATGCTCGATACGACGGATAAACAGACGAACTCGTATCTTAGACTATTCAAATCAGTCCAATTTGTACTAAAGTACTTTTCTCCTGAGTGTGTGACAAGTCCTCTGCTACTTCAAAGAGCTTATTTTTGACGTGATATCGGTAATCTTAGTTCTCTGGTGGATTTTTTCGCTAATAATTTTATCTGCCAAAGGTATGGATATAGGATATGTTGGGTACATAGCACGCTCCATAGCACGTTGAGTTACGGCAAGTGGATGGCCGATGGGCCAATACGATGAAGAAGATTTAGAGATAATTTATGAAGATGAAGTGTGGGTCGACCGAATACTGTGGGTCACTTGGATGAAAATGGTAAGGGATCGGTCGTCTTGGTGTTCATTGAGGGGTTCATTGAGCCTATGTTATGCAGTGGACAAATGGAAGCTGGTGATAATGATGAAGTAACTTTCCTATCCTCCATCTAAAGACCAAAATATGTTTATCATATACAAAATTATTCCTCCATTATTTATTAAAATCAACTCAACATGATTGTGTCTTCTTCCATCTTTTTTTTTTCTTTTACGCCGGGAAATGTTCTGAGGCATTCCGCTGGTCTCCACAGGTAGGTATATGGGACTCGCTGCGCCCGAAGTGAACGCAGCTCTACCCACTAAAATCCGGCGAGTGCTACCAATGCCGTTTTTGGTGAGGTGCCCCGGATCTAATGGCAAAATCAATCGATATGCTACGCAATAGTTGATAGACATAAGCTAATCAAAACGAATACTCTGTTTGTAAGTAAACATAACCAAAAGAGAATCATAAAAATGGGTACTCCAGTAAAAAGTTATGAGATCACATAAAAATACATGCGTAGTGAAAGCCTCGTTTTTTGTCCGTTATAAATATTTGGGAAAATCCGCCTGGGAAATAAAATTTTATGTAAATAAACTTGGAATTTAAAGTAAATACAAGAGATTTAAGTTGCACTCATAAATTATATAATTCATTTAAAACAAGAACAGTTCATCATCATCATCATCAGCCTCTATCCGTCAACTGCTGAACATAGGCCTCCCTCAATGAACGCCAAGATGGCCAACAACAGAATGATGATGTAACAACAGTTATTACATATTAAAAGAAAAACGACAACTACAAATTGTGGTGATACTTACGCTACGAATACTAAATACACCTCTTAAGATTAAATTCATCAAAGTTATCGGATAAATAAATCTTTCGTTTACTAAGATGTGAAAAGTAATGTATCGAAACCAAAATATATGGGAATTGATAACGGGAAGATGAAGGTTTGCTAAATCCGGTTCAAATTTAATGCGACTAATATTAGTCGCATTAAATGCGTGTTTCATCATCATTATCAGTGTATATCCGTCCACTGCAACAAAGTCTTACCTCAATGAATGCCAAGATGGCCCTTTTTTTGGAAATGCTCTGAGGAATCCGGCGGGAGAGTGGGTCTCCCACGCGGGTATGTGGGGCTCGCTGCGCCCGCAAGCTGGTAAGTGGACGCAGCTCTACCCATTAAAACCCGGCGAGTGCCACTAATGCCGCCTTTGGTGAGGTTCCCCGGATCTAGTGAGCAAACAAGGTACCCCGACGGTTAGTTAGTCTCTCAAGAGACCGACACTACCTCCACAGGGGTTGCCTCGCACCACAGAACAACACCCAACGTCGGGACAGTACAATCGGGTGAGCTTCCCATCCTTGTCCCTTATCCCTCTGCGCTTTTATCCCTATTATTTTATTTTTGTCCCTATATATTTTATTAGAGGGGTACAAAGAGCAGCTCGAGCAAATTGAGTCCTCGGCTCAATTCGCTTTGCCCAAGGTACTGGGTTCACCTTAGGCTACTGAGCCCGACCGCCACGACCAGGCTTGAACCATGGAGGGGATCGTCTTCCCACCTAGTTTATGGCCGACCAACACTTCGTCTACCTAAACACGGTCTTCGCTCTGCGTATTTGCCTTTATTGAAAGTACCTGGATGACCGAGCTTCGCTCGGATTTTTTTTTTTTTTTTTAATAAAATGACATTTTCTAAAAATGATTCCTAGCTAGATCAATTTATCGCCCCCGAAACCCCCTATATACTAAATTTCATGAAAATCGTTGGAGCCGATTCCGAGATTCCAATTATATATATATATATATATATATACAAGAATTGCTCATTTAAAGATATAAGATATTCTTAGTCACATCCTACAATATGACATATAATATGATTGAAATTTTACATTTTTCAGTATAATCCTTACTTTGTATGTCCAATAACGCACAGGTAGAAATACTAAATCATTTGACTATTGTAGCCAAGGCGTTGCATTCAAGTGCATAAGGCCATTCGAGTATGAGGTGGCCATTGTTGTAGTGTCTAAATTGTGGATACTGCCTACGTTAGATCTATTCATGGCTTCATGACTAAATTGGCTATTATGCTTTTGGCTTTTGTAATACATATTTTGTGGTACACGCATACATACTGTGAAAGCAACTTTGTCTACCCTTTCATGCCTCAATTAGAACATTTTTTATTGCAATGTAAAAAAAATGGCCTAAGGATACATAGAGGTTAACGATATCTTTATAATAATAATTCTGTGCGAGTCTATGTCACTGACCTCCTCCTAACCAGCAGGACCGATTTTGAAGATATATTTTTTTGTGTGTTCTAGTGATTTTGAAAATGGCTTAAATTCACAATTTTGTCATCTACAAATACAGGACGCCTCGCGCCTGTCTGATTCGCTAGTAATTATAATTATTTAATAATTATTATAAACAGAGCATACTCATATTTAAAAGGCCGGCAACGCACCTGCTAATAGTGATGGCAATAACGGCTGTTTTACAATAATAAATTATCCTGTTGTGTTGTTTTGGAATAACTGTTGTCCTATGCTGCTGTCTGTTATCGTGTTCTTGTTGATTTATAGACGTTGAAAAACATAAATTGTGACAATAAGTAAAACAAAAAAAAACAGTCATTCTGCCTATTCCGTGCCTATTCTTACCATTGCGTCATCGTTTCAACAATGACAACTGTCAGTTGTCATTGTTGAATATAGTTATTATTTAAAAATGGATTATTCATTATTTTCTAATAACGCATTACTACAACTGTTGTCGTAATAATGACCACCACTACCTGCTAATGATGTAGCGGATGTCTATGGATGTCACTGAACACTTACCATCAGGTGAACCGACTGCCCGTTTGCCTCCTCTTTTTGTTCCCAAAATCATATGAGATATGCAGAATATGAGATACTGTAAATATATATACATTTGAATAAAATATAATTTATTTAGGTAACAACTAGTTTATACTTATAACAATAAATACCGCTTGTACTTTTTTATTTCCTATATATAAAGATACGTTAAAAATAACATATTTGTTAGCCCTTGTCAAAAATTCATTTTTCGGTACAACAATTTATTTTCCCTATTTTGATAGGGACTGATAAAATAAAAGCATATTACCAGACATTCTTGTGTATTAATCTAAAATGCATGATTTTGCTTTCAATTTTCTTACGAAAACAATGTTCTTATCAAAATTGTTGTGCTTCTATTCCGAGGGATTCCGGGCTTGAAACCCTCCAAAATATTATATTATGAATTTCATTTCTCACATCAACATATTTCTATATGGTTGTACTTTTATATACTTACGTTAGTTAGGAACAATGGAAATAAAGTCGTCCAATGGTAAGTGCAATCGTCACCGTAAACGATTGGTCTTGGTGTTAACATTAACATTTTGCCTATCTTGATACAATAGTAATTGTCAAGTCGAAGTGCCAGTAACCACACTACAACCATACTGTATATTTTATATATCAGCTATTTTCATGTCATCAAAGCTGTTTCAGGCAAGAGATAATCGGGATGTTTAAACCCATTAAACCCTTGGCCATACTAGATGTTACCAATCACATTGTAGGTATACATATTTTTTTTCTGAGTCACATAAATCCATCTATCTATCTAACTAACCGTAGTGGGGATATATATCCCCACTACGGTAAGAGCCATGTCGTGGCGGAAGGGCTCAGTAGCCTACAATTTTTTTAATGTCTAATACGACGCACTCACACTCGACAAATACCACAAACATATAATGTACCTACAATATTTGATACAAAATCTAATAACAATATTCGCGAAATCCATTCGCCTGCCAATTCGATGTGCCGAAAAAAGAAACAAATAAATTGACACCTTAATCCACTGTGACAGGGTTTTAATTTAGGATACCTACCCGTTATGACACCCTAAGGCCGCGTGTAGAATATGCTTTTATTTTGCAAATTTCAAGGGCGCTTGTCCCTTTTTAAATTAAAATCTCCAGTGTTCATAATATTAGTCTTATGTGAATGTGATAGGGTGCCATTTCAAACGCAACAGTGATTGCCAAACTAATCTAACAAGAATAGAGATTAACAAACAAGCCATTTATTAGTCCCACAGCTGGACATCGGTCTCCTCCTCGAAACCAAGCGAGGAGACGGCCTGTGCCTTGGAGAAAATACTCACCTATGAGTTGTCCAACTACTTAGAGGACGTCATACTACCTCACGATCCTTCACAATCGATGTAATATGGTCAGCCCCACGAGGAAATTTAGAAATAACATTTTAAGCCTGGTCAGGCGCGAACTCATCAATACTCTAGACTTCGAGCCTTTTATTGAATAGGTCGCCTCATATTACAATAAAAAATGTTCGTTTCTTTATTAAAACCTACTAATTATTGCTTCAACCATTCAATTCAAGTCAATTTAAAATATCTCTCTTGGTAAGAAACTTGTAACACTTATATATAATAAGACAAATAATTTAAGTCAGTAAGAAATGTTGCAAAAAATGAAACGAATTATATTACTTGTTTGGAATTATCCTATTAGGAAAAACGAGAAAAACTTAGTGGTAGCCTTTTTAAAAATAATAATTTACATAATATGATGTATTACATTCACATCTTAAGAGTGAACGAAGTTCCTTTTTATAAAATAATCGGTTGTCTGTAAAAAAATAATTTCAAGTATAAAGAAAATAATTATAATAAATAAATAAATAATAATTATTCGGGTATACATATTTTATTGACATGACAACGTCTTATAATTAGATGGAGCCAGCTGCAAGAACGAAAAAACATGACGCATGCGGCGTTACCTCGCTGTGAGGCGTTCCATTTTCTTATGACGCTGTCACGTTCAACTATCGTCAGTAAACCGACTTTACAGACAACCGATTTTTATGATTTTTTTTAGATAAAAATCAAAGCATTTAGCGGCGAAAAAACAAAAAAACTCACTTGAGATCGGTGGGATTCAAACTTGGGTTTTTTGCTAACTGCTAAGCAGCCCCAATAATGTAACATACAGCTACCGACGCAGTAATGTCATTTGTATTTCAATGGTAGATTCAATTTCCTTTGCTTCTGTCTGTTAGGGTACCCCTATATTTTCTTTAACGCTGGGAAAAGCTTTGAGGAATCCCGCGGGGGAGTGGGTCTCCCCAGGCGGGTATGTGGCTCGCTGCGCCCGAAAGTATGTGGACGCCGCTGTACCTACTAAAACCCGGCGAGTGCCACCAATGCCGCCTTTGGTGAGGTGCCTCGGATTTAATAAGCAAACAGAGCACCTTGAAGGCTAGTCAGTCCCTCAGGGACCGACGCCACCTTCAACAACCCCTCCCAACGTCTGGGCAGTACAATGGGGTAAAGTTTCCCGCCCCTTGCCCCCTGCTCTTTTCTCCCCTCTTCTTACAAGAACACACTACAAAGAGCCCCCTCGGCTTATTTCGCTTCGCCCAAGGTGCTAAGGCTTCTGAGCCCCACCGCCACGACAAGGCCTGAACCATGATGGGGGTACCCCTCCGTAATGCCCCTTAAGGAACTTTGTTCCAACACTTAATCAAATTGTCCAAGGACTATGACGTGTCAAGTGATGACGAAATTGTGCATTAAATTATATTACGTACGGGCGATTACACAGGCTGTTCAAGCTTCTAAACGCTATCAAGTCTTAAGCCACACTAATGCTACATAGATATTGCCTCCACTCTAGCTAATGAATGAGTACTCCATGTGTCGGTCATCTGTAATTATATTATAATGAAGTTAACCGAAAATCATCATCATTATGAACTTAACCTATAGCTTTTTATTGATTTTATCGTAGGTTGATTAAGATTTTACATGCCCGACTAGAAACCCGGCCTCCACTCTTGTACCTTACTAGCCCATCGACGATCCTTTCTCCTGAGTGTGTGATCAGCTCACTGCCACTTTACCAAGCTTAATCTTCGCGTGATATCGGTAACTTTAGTTCTCTAGCGGATTTCTTCATTTCAAATCCTATCTGCCAATGAAACATCCAGAATAGCACGTTCCATTGTACGTTGAAGTACGGGAATTATTTCGGACCAGTCATAAATTTATAGACCACGTTTCCGTGGGTCATCACGGGGCGAACGCATTGGTTGAAGACTTTCGTCTTCTAACTCTGCGGTATAGACGTCTTGAGAATATGGCTAAGCTTCCTGAATGCTGACCATCCTAATTTAATCCTCCTATTGGTTTGGGAGGATATGCATTGTGCCGAGCTCCCGGCTGCATGGGTACCACGATCTTGCTTTTTTCTCCCGTGAAACAGGTTTGCTGTGTCTGAGAGAAGGACAAGACAGGCAGTTTAATTACTGGCGCCGAGACTTAACATCTTATATCTCAGGACAGGCAACACATAGATGAGTTGCATGGGCTCGTTGCAGATAAACTGGTTTATGTTCATGGGCGACACTGACAACCTACCAACATGTGACTCGTCTGCCCGTTTGTTTATCCAACTAACATAAAAAAACTCAAGCCACTCATTTATGCCTTGTCTATACTTAGTTTGTAAGTCACAATATCAGTTATTTTTAACCGACTTCATATTGCCTGTAATTCCAAAACACGGGAAAACTGTTTGGCGACGGAAATAAGCAGATTATTTATGGTATATAGTTATAACCCTAAAACTATTGTACCTCAAAGCAGGCGATTAAACGTTTGAAAATGTTAGCACAGCAAAGTCTTAGAAAATCTCATTTACACTTGAACCTAGTGCCAGATCTTGGTCTGCGCACACAGGTTAAACTTGAGCACATATTTCTCTCACTTCGAGACTAGAAGCTATCAAAAAGCAATTTTTTTTTTCAATTTAAAATAGTAGAGTACGAGGTAGTGCCACGCTGCATTGGCCGAATTGGGCCGGCACGACTGGGGGTGGTACCTCTCGCTCACATAACACCGGCATCAAGTGACAGCTGTGCTGTCGTGTTCCGTGCAGTTTGTGAGTTTTCGGTGTCCCATTGGGGGGGATGGGGAAGAGGAGTGCGGCGCATCTGCGTGGCCTTGGTTGTCTGACGACATAAAAAAGTACTAACAAAGTTTATTTTTGAATATCTAAATCTATCACCGGAATGTTCAAACTCAGTGAAACTATTATTTTCAAATATTCTCTAACCAATTTTACATATTATCCTGAAATGGCTGGGAGGAACTCTTTAGGGCTCAAAAAGTATTTTCCATGAAATCTTTTACTTTATAATATCCTTTACCACTTTTTTTCGCAAAAGCGTATACAGTTGCTTTTAAAGAATTGCTTACTTTTGAGAATCGAATCACTGGTACATCTATCCTATGTCTTTACGTAGGTATATATATCCTTACTGTAAAAATGACTTAAAACTAGACTATCTCAATTAAATACCTGATACAAATATTTTTTTAGAGTTCAATTGAGATTAGCCCTGTAATTCATGTGTCGAGTCTTAAGACGTAAGATGCTACGTGCCAGTAATTATTCTCCCATTCCTGTCCTTCTTTCGAAAATACAGCTAAGTTTTTTTACTGGAGAAATAAGCAGGATCTTGGTACCTAGGCAGACGACGCGGCACGGTGCGTCCATCCTACTGGTTGTGATTGTAAAGAAGTATAGGTATATTCTTTATTACTCCACAATTTATGTTTCATGTATAGATGGATTGTTGAATTAATTTATTAATTATATATAATAATTTTATATGACGCTGGCAACTGGCAGGACCTTAAAAAGCTTGCTAAGGAAAACCTTCGGAGAGTTCACTCATGGCTCGAGAATAACTTACTTACTATAAATATAATCAAGACAAAGTATATAACCTTTAGTATCCGAAATAAAACGCAACCAAAAGAAAATATAAACTTACGCGCACATACATGTGGAAAAAATGATGAAGCCTGTACTTGTCCCATCTTAGAAAATGTCATAAGCATAAAATACTTGGGGATTATAATAGACAGAAATCTAAACTGGAGAGAACATTTAAGCGCATTGTCTCGACGTGCGCGAAAATTAATATGTATTTTTAGAAAACTTAGGTATATAAAAGATGACAAAGTTATTGCAATGATTTATTTCGCTCTTTGCCAATCTATTTTCTCATACGGTATAATGGCATGGGGTGGCTGTAAGAAAACTATACTGCTAGCATTGGAAAGGGCACAAAGATCAATCATAAAAACAATAAAGTTCAAACCGTACTATTATCCCTCAAAGTTACTTTTTATAGATTTTCCAGTCTTATCAATAAGAAAATTATACATTAGAGACATATTATTGAGGCAAAACAAATATGACAAGCTTCGCGGGAGTTCAGCTAGGCTGAAGCATCTAGTTTTCAAAATCCCCTTATGTCACACTGAATTTTCTCATAACTTTGGCATGTTTATGGGACCGTATCTTTACAATAAAATAAGTAAAATCTTCCCTTTGTATAATTTAACTAATTATCAATGTAGAATTCAAATATAAAACTATCTTAAAGATCTCGACTACGATACAACAGAGAAATTAATAAAAGTTATATCCTAATAATGACAGCATTGAATATTACCATATGTATCGTTATTATATATTTGTCTGTCTTTATATTTTATTTAGGATTATATATATAACTATTACTATATGTTTTATTATTTTTCAATGTAGAATATAATATACTTTTAATTACATATTTATATGATATTAATTTAAAATACACAAAACTAACATGTTATAAAAATGTTATTAAGTTAACGTTATAATAGATTATAAGAAATGTCTACTTTTAGTCATGTAATATTTCCGTATGTCTTCGATTTGTTGTAGATTTATTGCTTAGTTTTAATGCTACTATGTCTTCACAACATCGCCAGATCGATATAAACTATTGATTGTTTACCGACACACTAAGAGTTAAGACTCAAATTGCAATAAATAATTGTGGAGCGAACCACTACCGTTCCGTCATACAGTAACAACTATTATAAATATTTCACTCTGTTCAATTGTACTTTGTGTTGTTGGAGTTGTTTATTTGTCACAATATAAATGCATCAGCATAATATCTAAAATATTCAAATTTTAGTTAGTTAGTTAGTTAGTTAAATGAAAAGATGTATTATGCGTTAGTAAATCGTTAAAATATTTTTTTAAGATAAGAATTAATAATAAATAAATAATAATAATAAATAAAAATAATAATAGATTCAGGATCTAACCGAGATCCTGGCTACATGCGTAAAAAACATTTACCTGCGATAACAAAAAAAAGGTTCACACTTTGTGAAGTACGTCGGCAATTCTATACATAATTCGAAACTGCACTTCGCGAAATTTTGCTTTCTGTATAAATGGTGAAAACCCAGTTTCACCGACAATTGTCGAAGTGGATTAGGTAAATACGTAGAACCTGCATGTGGGTTACTGACGAGCGCTCACAGAATCAAGATTTCACTACCTACGTACCTACGTACACAAAAATATTTCGCTGCCAATTTTTCCCATAACCATCAACCTGTAGATTTGACTGTTGAGATTTAGTTTGTTTTATTATCTCTAATTGATGAAATAAATTCACAATGTTTGGATATTATTATTGAAATATTTTTATGAAAAGTATTATGTTATGTTATTTATTTTGCACGGCCATTAAACACAACAATAATTGTTTTGTTATCATGCAACATCAACGTCGTTTTTTTCATTGTAAACGGTAAACATACGTCCACTCGGTCACCTCCCGTCAATAGTAATATCTGTTCACATTTTCAGTATCAGATTATTTTTATTTTATTTACAGGCAATAAACAATGTTTGGCCGGCCAGTCACTGGTGTCTGGACGCGGCGGCCGCGGGTTCAAATCCCGCGTTCAAATTCAAATATACGAGCAACGGGTCAAGAAAGTTATGATTTACAAAAAAAAACCGTCCCTTATACATAATATGTTCTTATATACTTACCATGGAGCAAGTTTAACGTGGATTGAATCTTTTTTTTTATGTCATCAAGGGGCGAACGAGCAGTCGGAGCCTCATGGCATCGACGCCCATACACGTCCGCGTGACAAAGGCAACGCAGATGCACCGCCCTCCTAGGTAAAAAACCTATCCCCCCCCCACAATGGGCCACCGGAAACTTACACAACGCACGAAACGCGACAGCTTAGCTGTCGCTGTCACTTGACGCCGGTGTTATGTGAGCAAGAGGTACCACCCCGGTCGTGCCGGCCTAGTTCGGCTGCAATGCAGAATGGCGCTACCTCTTACAAAATTAGCATAATTTTTTGTTATTTTATTAATTTCAATACCAAACACCCCGAATCTAAATTACTTTAATTATATCTGTTCTGACGATTTCAGATATTAAATATTTGTTCTATTATAAATAGGTACACGATACAGTACAACGATAATAGTTTGACTATTATATTATGTATTATTTAAGTCAACGTTATTCCAATATTTGATTCAACTTAATGGACCATAAACCATAGATTTTATGCGAAACTTCGAACATTATACGATACTGAACCAAACGAGCGTGCAACGAAAGGGAAAAGGGCTGTCATATTTTTAGTATTTAATTTTATTACTCAACTGTTGTTTAGGTGACGTCGCAGATACACTCCGGTAAGGTGGTACGGGCGAGTACAAGGAAGAGCGTGACCGTAAACGCTTTGACACGAACTGAGAATGCAAATAGCTTCATGACCTTCATATTTAAAATAAGAACTACTAATTATTTTCAACTGGATGCTAACGCACCTTTTAGCTAAGACATAGTTTTGCTAGACACAGCTACATCCCCACCATGGTTCAGGCCTTGTCGTGGCGGTGGGGCTCAGTAACCTAGGGTGAGCCGCTGCACCTTGGGCGAAGCTAATTGGGCCAAGGGGGTTACTTGTACCCCTCTTATAAGAAGAGGGGAACCTCACCCCATTGTACTGTCCCGACGTTGGGAGAGGTTGTTCTGTGGTGCGGGACAACCTCTCTGTGGAGGTGGCGTCGGTCCCTTGCGGGACTGACTAGCCGTCGAGGTTCTCTGTTTGTTTACTAGATCCGGGGCACCTCACCAAAGGCGGCATTGGTGGCACTCGCCGGGTTTTAGTGGGTAGAGCTGCGTCCACTTACCAGCTGTCGGGCGCAGCGAGTCCCACATACCCGCGTGGGGACACCCACTGCCCCGCGGGATGCCTCAGAGCATTTCCCGGTGTTAAAGAAAAAAAAAGACAGCTTCATGAAATTCGTATTCAAAATAAGAACTCTTAATAATTATTTTGGACCAGTTTCTGATAAAGATCATTTTCACTCTGATTTATTCGTACTAACCATATCAAACTGGGATTGTAAATAGCTTCATGACCTTTCTAAATAAGAGCTCGGCGAGAATAGTAACTATTCTCGACGAGCTCTTATTAGTTTTAACTAATAAGAGCTCGTCGACTTTCTAACGCCTTTTAAGGCGTTAGAAACAACTGTTGTTTCTAATGTTTTAACTTAGATAGTCATACTAGCTAATGGGAATGCAAATAGCATTATGACTATTATGCTCAAACTAAAAACTCTCAATTATTTTTGATTAGATGTTAGCAGCTATATATCGCTACTATTTTTAGTGATGTATTCGTAGCTTATTATGATTATTGACATATTCTACGTTCGACAGGTGGTACTTTTATAACATAGGAGGCCAAACGAGCAGTCGAAGCCTTTTGGCGACAGCACAGCTGTCACTTTATACCGGTATTATTTGAGTAAGAGGTCAGGGTACACGGTCGTATCGGCCTAATTTGTCTGCATAGCAACAAGTCACTACCTCTTACAGATTACAGAGTGGTATAATTATCTATCTCCTTTTAACATTTTGTAAAAATCTCATCGGCAGTATTTTTAAGTTTCTTGGATAGGCAAACTGACAGACAGTCAAACATAAAACCTTTTTAGATTGTTAATAGTAAATATAATAAACGATGTACTATCTAATTGCTAGTGGTAAACGTCGCCGATCAGCGTTAATAAGTCATCCGTTCGGTCGATCCATCAATGTCATATAAAAAATGATTGGTTTAGCAATACGCTATTTATCTTGCACTTTTATCCGGAAAATAGCACGGCTGTTTGGTGAAAAAAAATATTGCACACATGACGTACTAGCAAACATGTGCAATAATAATTCATTTCAGCAAACAGCAATTTTTACAATTGTTAATAGAATTTTGTTAAAAAAACTGGAACTAGAGAGTAAATTTAGCAAAATAAGAAAAAAGACCTTATCATTATAAAAGAATATTTTTCATTTGAAACTTAATTTAACCTTATCATTAAAAAAGAAGAAAGAAACCTTATCATTATAAAACATTATAAAAGAAGATTTTTAAAAGGAAGCCATGTCCACTGGGAGGCAAAATATTGATTATAATAACTATGATAAGGAAATTACCGAAAGTAGAAATTTCGAATTTCGAATCACGGGTCTCGACATAAAGTTAATATCCTGAGGAACGGAAGATATTAAGGAATAGATGATAGAAGTGAAAACTTATAACATAGAATTGTGACATTATGAAATTTCGAATTGTCTGACTAGCATGTCGGTGTCGTGAACTTATAAGATTTTACCCTAATTTTACCCTACTAAAATGTGCTCAACGCGCCTAAAGAAGTTTCACTTCAAAATGTTAGACTCAATGGATCACAAATAAGATTGGACGACTATCCGTGCAATGGTCGGTGGTGGTAATGACAACGAACAACGAGGCATTCGTTACTACTACTACTACTATTACTACTACTACTATTTAAATTACTATAATACTAATTTATTAACCATGTAAACTTTTTAAGGACTATAAATAAATTAGCTGTGTAAACTTTTTAAGGACTATAATTCCAAAACAAATCGCCATTGACAAAATAAAATTATTCTGACAGGAAAAATCGAGTTTAATTTATGTTCGGTGTCTTAAATGGCTCAATCGGTGCATTTTTATTATGAAGGATTCATTACCCCGGTCTCAGGGAAGATACCTAAACAAATATTTCGCAATTGGAAGGAGTGATTAATAGGTACCTATCGATGGTTGATAAATCGATTCTATGTACCGAATCGACCTTTCTGTTAATCCACCAAAAATAAATGAAGCAGTTGCATTCTAAATTAAACAAGTACTAGCCATGTTGTTGAAATTTATTTAATTAACTATTCAATTCCTTCAATTATTTGTTCAGTTTCTGAAATGATTCCTTTCAATTACACATAAAACGGATGTTCTTGAACTTAGAAAACTATTTTCCATCAGATCACAAACTAATAGATCACAATCAAAATGAACCGCTACATGCGTGAAGTTAGCAGAATATCATTTTGCAAATTTTTCAAGTGTCATTTTGTTAGGTCAAACCGCCAGAAAAAAAGTCAGCAACTATAGAACTCATCTGCATGCGAAAACAACTGATATTTATTTGTTTTCTGCTAAGATCACGAGAATATAAAACGGTATAAAGATATTGTTTTCTAGATATTGTTTAGAAAGATATCTACCACGTACTAATCAGGTTCAAATCAAAGACGTAATGGTTACCGGTTGGGAACTAAAAGCTTTCTGTATTCCTGGGTCATGGATATGTATTAAATATATGTATTATAAATTTTTTTTGTATATAATAATTTATAATATGTATAGTATTAAATATATTTCCGTTGTCTTGTACCCGTAACACAAGTTCTCCGAGAACTTACCACTGGACCAGATTGACGTGGTGTAAAAGAGTCCATAAATATTATTATTAATAAATCGATTTTTATTAATAATTCAATAAAGATGTTTATTTGAATCGATGTTTTTTTAAATCACTGCCATTACAAGCGCTTTATGTTGGTTCAGGTGTAATTCGAGCATTTTTGTTAAGCGGCAATACTTATTCAAATTACCGCGAGAGTGACGGCTGGATTGTTCTCGTTTTATAACCCCTTCATAAATTTTGATACTCGTGACCCATAATATTCTCAAATGTTTTTGTAGTCTTATAATTGTTTGACGATATTTTCGTGCTATTAGCCAATAAATTTTGAAACCACTAATGTTCATGCAATCGTTAATATAACTTATATCTCTTAAACATGATATGATATGAATTGTGATGAAATAGAGGATTTATTGAGAATACCTATAATTTGGTAAGAGGTAGTGCCGTGCTGCTCTTTGCAGCCGAATTTGGCCTCCACGACCAGGATGGTACCTCTCACTTACATAGGAGCGGCGTAAAATGACAGCTATGCTGTCGATTGCGTTTTGTGAGTTTTCGGTGGCCCATTGGGGGAGAGATGAGGACAACACATCTGCAAAATGTCTCATTGCCCTCCTACTAAAAGTAAAAAAGCTGCTTCTTTTTTAAGTTTTTGAATAATTTGTATCTTATATCTTTAAATGAGCAATTCTTGTATATATAGCTTGGCAAAAAAGAGTATGGAAAAAATGAGGGCGCCACTTTCACTTAGGTCTCATCATAATATGGAAAATCAGCAAGATAATTTAATCAAATCGTTAAAAATAAATGTGAAACACTAAGCTTTACTCAAAATCTAGTATTTGTTGGCCAAGTATTGTCAACATCATAGGTTTCCATTTAGTAAAATATTTAGTTCCACCTGTCACCACGTCATACTCTTTTTTGCCAAGCTGTATATATATATATATATATGACAACAGGTCACCTCGACGGCTAGTCAGTCCCTCAGGGGAGCGACGCCACCTCCACCTCCTGCACCACAGAACAACCCTTCCGAATGTCGAGACAGTACAATTGGGTAAGGTTTTCGTCCCCGAAAGTGTTTTCTGACATTTCTAGTACTTGGGTCAGTTGGGTATGCGGGACTCGCTAACCGCCCGAAAGATGGTAAATCAACGCAGCTCTACCCACTAAAACCCGGCGAGTGCCACCAGTGCCGCCTTGGTGAGGTGCCCCGGATCTGTTAAGCTAACAGGGCACCTCGACGGCTAGTCAGTCCTGCAGGGGACTGACGCCACCTCCACAGAGGGGTTGTCACTCACCACAGAACAACCCCTCCCAACGTCGGGACAGTACAATGGGGTGAAGTTCCCATCGTCACCCCTTGCCCCCTGCTCTTTTGTCCCCTCTTCTTATAAGAGGAGTACAAAGAGCCCCCTCGGCTCAATTAGTTTCACCCAAGGTATTGGGCTCACCCTAAGTTACTGAGCCTTACAAAAGCTACTTACAAAATTTTCGTTGTCTTTTATTTTTTGTAATATTTCAAGCAAAGAGGAGTAAAGTAGGAGCTTGAAACCAATTGCAAACCAGGTTTGAAGTGCTATAAATTTATGTTTGAAATTGGTTTGAAATAAAAAAGACCGACTGCGTGTAAAATGTAATTTTTACAAATCCGTTTCAAAAGTACGGGTATAAATATGATTGAACAAAAGTTTTTGGATTTGGTGAAATAAGCTCTTGCCTTTTCTACTCACGTGCAGACAATGTACATGAGTACGCCATTTCAAGTAGAAGTTGGTATCGAAGCCAGAATACACCTAAATACTGGAGTACCTGTGTAAGACATGGGTATAAAGGTTATTATTCTAGCATTTCTGTTTGAAAATATTTTCATCCAACATTATCCAAACCAATAACAGGTAGTTATAATTTTATCAGTCTAGTATATTCCATCTAAGCTAGCTTTTAGTCTAATTATCATAGAGGGAAATATCGATTCTTTATTTATTTGGGCCCAGAAAACGTAAGCTATATAAATTATAATACCACGCTGGTATGTCGTCCTTATTCGGAAAATAATCTGTTTTCTTTTAAAAATTCATTAAAATTATCATATCATTCAAAATATCGATTAATTCATTACATCTCTGATACTTTTTATAACAAACTATACAAAAAAACTCGATTTTAAAAGTGGTAAATATTTTACCGACTCACTACATAATGAATTTAGTTTCTCAACTAAATTAATTATGACGTTAGTTATAGTTATATGGTTAGAAATATCACAATACTGATTCCCTATTGCCGCTCTGTT
The DNA here is from genome assembly GCA_963853865.1 of Helleia helle. NCBI lineage: Eukaryota > Metazoa > Arthropoda > Insecta > Lepidoptera > Lycaenidae > Helleia > Helleia helle. The sequence continues at coordinate 19,907,412 of OY971420.1, forward strand.
GAAATTTACTACAGCATTAATTTAGGTACGCATTATAATAAAGACTAACTGTTCTCCGCGGTTTCTCCTTAATAATTGGGCTATTAGAGGCATAATTTTTAAATCCGACTTCTAGTTTAGGAGAGAGACGTGATTAACAAACATAATCCTCAAGCCATTAGTAGACAAGAATTTTAATAGCTGTGACGATTATTATCTTACAAGTATGTATATGTATTTAAGATAATAAAGACGAAATTTTGTTATACGTCTCTTTAACCCTTCATTTTAATTACGTATAAAACAAAATGGCCGCTGCAGCAAAGATCAAATTTGCAATTACAATTAAGCACCTTTAGTCTGAGCAATCATAACGATGTGGTGTGAAAACCGCAACGCTACAAATATTGGCTCAACCGATCCTAAATTATTATAGAGAAATGTCGCCCTACAATTTCACACTGACTTGACATGGGCGGCGCAAACCGTTGTGGTGGCAGGGCATTATTTATACAAATAATGTTGACGGCGAAACTTGCACGTCATGCGGTATTGTAGTTAAAATACACATGTATAACCTTCCAAGAAGGTTTAAAATTAATATGGTGGCTCTTTACATGATCCCGTAATACCTTTCGATATATCAAATAAGAAAATAGTATAAGAACAGTTTTAAGTACTAATTTGTTATATAAGATAAAAGCATTCAATTATAAATTGACTTCAATCTCTTGCTTTTTTATTATTAGACTTAAATGAATTTCCTCCTATTCCCCCATGGTTCAGGCCTTGTCGTGGCGGTGGGATTCAGTAGCTTAGGGTGAGCCCAGCACCTTGGGCGTAGTGAATTGGCGGAGCTCTTTGTACCCCTCTTATTAGAAGAGGGGACAAAAAAGCGGGGGGCAAACGGCGAGGACGGGAATCTCACTCCATTGTACTGTCCGTACGTTGGGAGGGGTTTTTCTGTGGTGCGGGACAACGCCTCTGTGGAGGTTGCGTCGGTCCCCTGTGGGACTGACCAGCCGTCGAGGTTCCCTATTTGCTCAACAGATCCGGGACATCTCAAAGGCGGCATTGGTGGTACTCCGGGTTTTAGTGGGTAGAGCTACATCTACTTACCAACTTTCGGGCGCAGCGAGTCCCACATACCTGCCGGGAGAGACCCATTCCCAGCGTCAAAGAAATAGAGCAGTCCTATTAAATTACATAACAGTAATAGGATAAATACCGTAACCAGTTAATGTTCACTTTTTGACGAAGGAGGATTGTATCTACATCACCCGCGTTCAAACCCGCTTTATGGTTCAAACAACCTATCTAGTAGGTCGTCTACTAACATCTGACTATTATTACTCCTTTCTTACTCTTCCTGTATACTTTCTTTCCTACCCACCTATTCCAGTTCTTTTTGTCTTCTATATGCGACTGCCAAGAACTTTCGGTGGATTAGTTATCGAGCTGTCCTTATCAAATCTAATAAACCTTATATCTATCTTTAATCTAATAAATATTATATTAGTCTGAATATGAACGAGGTTTTGGCTCAAATGCGAAGGACCAATAGCCGGTGGATTAATTGATTTATGGAGTGGATAAGGTTGACGATATCGGGCAAAGAAACAGCTCGTTGAAGTGGAAATAGGCTGGTCACATACTCAGGAGAACGGATGGCCGATGGGGTAAGGTCCAAAAGTGGGAACGGCGTAAACGTGTTGGTAGCCTATTAACCAGGTTGGAAGACGATCTCCGTGCGGTGGCCGGTTCGTGTTGGATGCAAATGATAAGGGATCGGCTGTCTTGGCGTTCATTGAGGGAGGCCTATGTTTAGCAGAGGATGAGTAGCCCCACTCCATGAGCCTCTACTGATGATGTTGGAACCGCGCTTGGGAACCCGGAAGATAAGTTGACCTCTAACTAGATGGGATGATGATCTCCTGCAATGGCCGGTCGTGATTGGACGTGGGGGTAAGGATCGGTCGTATCGACGTTCAATGTAAGAGACCCATATCAATCCATGGACAAAATGTGCAAAGCAATCAACTTAAAGATCCATTCAATATACGAAACCACACACTACACAGAGTTATACTAGCAGCACACAGAGTTATACTAGCAGCACACAGAGTCAAGGGCATTTCACGAACGAGGTTTTTTCCAAAGACCCGTTAAGTACTTCAACGCGGAGCTAAAATTTTGCATGCAAAATGGGTCACACGTTGTAAGTGTTATGTTTTCTTAACACCAGCACCTGCAATTAAGCTCTTAGAACCTCATTATGCTAAATACTTAGTTACGCTTAAGTTTTATGAATATGTGGTATTTTAAAGCGTATAAGAGAAAATTATATAGCTTAATGTTCAGTTGCAGGAAATGCAGTCTATTTGTACTAAAATTTAGGTGTAGTTTTACGATGTTCATATAGCATATACAGCAGTAGCCCGCAGTTTTACTTATTTAAATTTAAAATGCTATACGGGCTTAGTCCGGTTTGAGTCTCATCTTTCCTTATAATATTATAATCTATTCCTTGCCAAATTTTATTTAAATCCATTTAGCGGTGTTTATTATATGACATAAAGAAGCAACCAAGCAGTCGTAGCATTATGGTGACTACCGATGCTCATAGAAATCTGCAAAACCAAAAGTTATGCAGATGTACTGCCCTCCTTTTCCTTCCCAATGGTAACAGTTAGAGGTAGTGCCATGCTGCATTGCAGCCGAACTGGGCCGGCACGACCTCTCACTCACGTAACACAGGCGTAAAGTAGCAACTGTTTTGTCGCGTTTTGTGCGGTTTGTGAGTTTCCGGTGGCCCATTTGGGGTAAAGGTAAAAAGAGGGCGGCGTATCTGCGTGGATTCGGTTGTGCGGGTGTGTAAGGGCGTCGGCGTCGTGAGGCTCCTACTGCTCGTTTGCCCCCTGATGACATAAAAAAATGGGCCACTGGAAACTTACAAGCCGCACGAAACTGTCAAAAAGCATACCTGTCACTTTTTTAAGTTTGTTAGGTTTAGCCGTGAAAGAGTAACTTGCAAATACACTTTCATTTTGGTTTATAATAATTATTAAGTTTTTTTTCATAGTATAAATATAAAAAAGAATAACTCCTCTCTGTTTGAAGTTGGGTGAAGAAGAAGATTAGGAATCTTATATGGAGAGTTGACGGTACTTTGAAAGCTGGTTGTTGTTTGCGTTCAAATAACACGAGAACTAGAAGGATGCTTCATGTAAGAGCCCTTATATAGCGTTGACGTAGCCGAAATCGGAAAGGAGAATGATAAAAATGTAAAAAATTTACCTTTTTTAATCAGAAATATTTCAGTGATAGCTCGACTTTATTACGTTTAGCAAATAGAACAGAATAGAATAGAATAGAAGAACATTTATTTAGGTAAATTATTACACTGTTACACACATATACTTAGTATAATAATTATTATCTACTTACGTTTAATAAGATAGAAAAGAAAAAATATATATATTTAATTATTCTACGGTACATTTATTATTATCAGTCATATTATATTACTATAGTTAACAAAAGTATGAAATAACAAACACAATAACTACATAAAAATATATACTTACCTACAAAAAAAGTATATATAAGTATATGATTTTATTTTAATAATAATGAAAGCTTTGTAAAAGAATAATAGTAAAACAATAATAACTGTAATAAAATGCACAACAGTGTAATACAGTTCCTAAAATGGAAACCACTCAGTTAAGTGACTGTGCGAGAAAACACAGTCCTGATTTTATGTGGCCCCAAAAAACTCGACGGAAGCGTAGTTGGGACAGTTTAACAGCCAACATAATATTAGTAATAAACAAAAATTAAAAAAAAATAAAAATTTATGTAGCCAACATTTTACTTATTAATATATATAAATTTATAGTTATTAATATATTTTAGTTATTAATATATATATATAAAATAAACATTAGTCAGTGCTCACGTAGTCGCACTATCACATTCATCAATCAGTATCATGATTCATGACTCATCGCGTCGGTCGACTTGGACTGCCGCGAACTCGAATCCACACCCTTAACGAATCACAAAACTATTATTGTTAAGCAGTCGGATCATTGTACCTATGTGGAACGCACGCACCTCGTGCGCAATTTTTAATATGACTTTATTTATGATTTTATTTTTTAATCTTAATAAAATACACTTTGTATTTTATTAAGATTTGATAAAGTCCGTAAGAACAGCGATTAACGTTTATCTCTGAGCTATTTTTTATGAAAGAATTTTAAGTCATGTAAATCAATAGAACAAGAAAGATTTAAAGAAAGCTGGACGATGAATTGAAATTAATAATGGTCACAAAATAATTATAAAATAGAAAGAAAAGTACATTCGAATTTTTTAATCTAAATTTTCTGCGATTTGGTACCTAACACTCAGACGCGCGAAAGTAAAATAATAACACGAAAGAACCTCCGATTCCGTAATAATTCCAGTACAAGGAAACTTAGCATAGATATTTATCGGAGAGACAATATTTCATGCTAATTGGAATAATTATATTTTGGCCAATAAAAAAGTTGTTTTTAGGTTTATTGTAAGTATTCGTTACAAGCATTTCTATATGTATTAAAACCATAGACATGAACCGTAAATGTTTTTTTTAAATTCAGACAAAGCATTTAAGCTTTGCCCAATGTAGTTAGCAATAAAATTAGCCTAATTATTTACCTAATGTAGTTAATATTACACCGCCTTTCGAATTTCTTCTTTCGAAAATTTCGAATCACAGCAAAGCATCTCTGTCCAAGACTCGCCGTTACTGAGCATCGCGGTGATGATGCTCGGCAGAGACAAGTCCCTACCGATGACTGATATACTGAAAAAAAAGTGCGTGCGTACGTACAAAGTACACGTGTTAGAAGTGAAACTTATTTGGCAAACTAATTTTTAAATTCCGTTTATAAATTTCCGAGACTTTCAAGTTCAAGACGTTCGCCCTTTCTCACTCACTCTCAATCGGTCTCAATCACTCTCTCCCTCTTATTGAACAAAAACTTTGATCACAAAGAAATTTCACTTCAAAAATCATATTCAATTATCTCTAGGGTAGCTATGAGCTCAAATTATTCTCTATGAGCTCAAATATAATTGCTAAAACTGATTCTTAGCGCTTCAGTTCAATATTCAGCACTTGAAGGAGCGCTTTATTAGTTGCTCTAGCCTCACAAGGTTTTATTACAATCTTAATTAAATCCTCATAAAATCCAGGTACAATTAATTTTCATTCTTCGTTAATATAAAGAAAATCACTATGTTTTAATGCAAATTATAAATGCAAATCTAATTTGTCCCTTCTTATTTTAATTTAGCATTTGGTTGGATAAATTGAATTTTTAAGATTAACATAATACATACAGGATTATGTTAATCATCCATCACGATAACATGAATTATTGAGACGGATCAGTAAGGGCAGTTATCTTGATCGTCGACTTTCGGCCCAAATTTCTCAATGTTGGGACAGAAGGTCGTGAAGGTGGCAAGAGCGCTGGCCATCCCAATCCTCGGAGGACCCAGCGTCGCCTGCAGGCAGCTATAGTTTTGTAAGAGGTAGTGCCATGCTGCATTGTAGCCGAACTGGTGGGCCGAAACGACCGGGGTGGTACCTCTCACTCACATAACACCGGCGTCAAGTGACGAAGTTACAGTAAAACGGTTTTATGAGACCATCCATATATCTGAACTGCATTGTACTGAGCAAATAGCAGCGGATAATTTTCTGGAATGAATATTATTTAAATCATTTTCTTTAGGAATAAAAAAGGTTGTTTGGTGATAAAGAATATTACGAGTTCATATAATATGAAATAATATTACGATATGTATATACCATGTATACATAAATAACTATATAAAAAATCGGTTGTCTGTAAAGTCGGTTTACTAACGATAGTTGAACGTGCCAACGTCATAAGAAAATGGAACGCCTCAGAGCGAGGTAACGCCGCATGCGTCATGTTTTTTCGTTCTTGCAGCCGGCTCCATCGAATTATAAGACGTTGTCACGTCAAAAATGGTACGGGAATACGCCAATTTACTATAACTAGAGGCACCCACCGATGGAGATTCGATGAAATAAAAAAAAAAAAACATTCTACTTCTAATACAGTGTGACAGTACCTTAAAACTAAAGTAAACTTCTTGACATTGTCGTCCTTATCAAGCTATGAATGTGTGCGTATCGTAGTGTGTAACATTTTATTTAATTAATTTAATGTATATAAACATTTATTAAACAAAAGTAATAGCTTTCACTACTCCTTCTCCATTTAATCTTTAACTCTACAAAATTTCAAATTTCTCCGTTTGCGCAAACCCCTTTTAAAAAGAGATACAAAGATTTTTACTCCACGTATTAGATGGATTTAAGAATATTTCGATTTGCTGAGCATTTATAAAGATTACTAGATATCTATATCTTGATGACCAGTGACAGATGATTGCATTTTGCCATTCTTCTATTTTCAAAGAAACTATTGATATTATTATGATATGACACTCTTTGCATTAGTAGGTACCACTAGTTTATTTTTTCTTAAGAAACCTAGACATATAATAGATACAATGCCAAGAATATAAGCTCCTAGCATCGAAGGAAAGGGTTTCAAGGTAAGAAAGCTTGCATGCTTACCTTATCTTATCAAGCTAGGATATAAAAAACTGCTTTCGGGTAGACTTAGAAAAGTTCATAGATAAGTTATCATTGAAGGTGTTATCTTCCAGCTAGTTTGACCTTTACTATTAGATACTTACTTTTGCCCGCAGCTTCGCGATAGCTTTGATGTAAATCTGTATTCAGCATGATATTTTAAGTGATAATATAGCATTGCATGGCACAACGCCATAGGTTTAGCGGGTTTCTATGGATGTCGCTGATCTTTACTACCGACAAACGGTCGGTGGTAAAGATCTCTAAAAAAAGCATAATTATAGAGTTATTTTTATCAGACAAGCTGTTTAGGTAATAACCTCCAAGATCCAAATCCACAAATATATCTCTTTATATTATAAAAGTAGACTGTCACTAACCTGTACTCTATAAACATAATATAACTTATTTAAAGTGCAAAATAAACCTCATATTTTATTATTGAAACTGTCTGGTATTAAGTACATGAAGTGAATATTATGAATAAATAAACAAATACAAACCGTTGTGAGAACGAAAATTCATAGGAAGTTATTCGGCTTCATTTTCATAGCCCAGAAATAACACAGGTATGTTGAGTTCGCTGATGAAGTTTCGATACACTATTTTCTTTGTATTTCATCATCCGCCTAATTCTTTATCGCACTGAACAGAAAATTTTAGTCCTTTTCAAAATCTCTCTCTTTTCAAAATCTTTTCAAAAAAAATCAAACACAAAAAGAAAACAATTATCATCATCATCATCATCATTAGCTTCTATCCGTCCACTGCTTCCCTCCGACGTCGAGACGGCCGATCCCTTGCCACTCCACTGCATCCATCACGGATCGGGCACCTCACGGAGATCGTCTTCCTACCTGGTTAATGATCGACCAACAATTCGCTTAATTAAACGTGGCCTCTACTCTTGAACCTAATTGGCCCATCGGCCATCCGTTCTTCTGAGTGTGTGACCAGCCCCCTCCGACTTCAACGAGCTTATTATTTGCGTGTTATTGGTAACCATAATTCTCTGGCGGATGGTAGGATGGGCAGCATAACATACCTTAGCCACATTCTCACGTCGTTTATACCGCAGAGTTTGAAGACGAAAGATTTCAACCTCTGGAAACGTGGCCCCTAAATTTACGACTGTTTGGTAAGTTGTCAAAGCTCAACGTGCTATGGAGCGCGTTATTCTAGGTGTTTCTTTGACAAATATGAATCGAAATGATAGAGAAAATAATGACGACACATATATGTGTCATCATGGAACATGGTCCGGTTATAAATTTTTATTTCGGTAACGTTAATAATTGAGAGTTGAGATATACTGCTACATACACCATATATTCTTATGTGTAAAAAATATGTAAAATAATTGCAATAAATAAAATGATAATTGTATTTCACCATATACGTGATAGTACTTTCTAACGATAAACTAAAATTCTAAGTACTTTCTTCTGATGATTGATGAACTAATTAGTCCTTACACATTTTATTTCTTGGTCAGTCACTGTAAAAAGCGTTACATTCCGCCTCAATACACAACTGGATTTCTCGCCAATAATCTCGACGTTCAACTAATGTCAGTAAGCCGGCTCCATCGAATTATAAGACGTTGTCACGTCAAAAATCGGTTGTCTGTAAAGTCGGCTTACTGACGATAGTTGAACTTGACAATGTCATAAGAAAATGGAACGCCTCAGAGCGAGGTAACGCCGCATGCGTCATGTTTTTCGTTCTTGCAGCCGGCTCCGTTGAATTATAAAACGTTGTCACGTCAAAACGATTAAACAAACTCGCCTAATCATTTGAATTTTATAAAATGCATGATAATGATGTCCACCTACAATGATGTATCGTTTATATTATTGTCCCGCAAAGAAAAATACGAGGTAACAGCGTATAACATTTTTGAAGTAACATTTTGATAGCATCGCCTTGGGCGGTTTATTGCAGACAAACTCCGGTACGAATAAATCGTAACGTATATTTTCTGGATATAGGTGAACATTTTAATATAATATTGGTATAATAAATTACTTTGACGCTCTGTGTAGGAATTAAATATGTTTGTGTGAATTGAAGTCTATATTATAACTAGCAAACCCGGCCATGCGTTGCTGTGGCTAACATATACGTTAAAATATTATATTGTAGTAAACTATTGAATACAATAAATTAATTATTATTTATGAATAAAAAATTGCGATTATAAATTGAGATATAAACTATCATATATCTCTCAAGTTGCATCAAACTGCACACTGTGCAAAATTTGGTTAAAATCGGATCAGTAGTTGAGGAGTTCATCGCGGACAAACAACGTGAAACGTAATTTTTATATATAAAGATGAAAATGTAGTACCTACTAGAGTAACTCATAATGATTTAATATGTAATTACTGTTTTTTTTGTGTTTTTTTCAACGGTTGTAGGAACGAAGGGAATAAAAGGAAAATAAATAAAAATAACATATTACGTTATTAAAAGCCGATCATTCGTGTAGGTTAACGTGGTTCAACTGTTGATAAATTATTTGATTTTATTTGAGTAATAGTGATAACTTTACGAGGTCCCAAATTTACAGATATTGACAAGTATATAATATAATAAATAAAGTATATATATATATATATACATATATATTATATACTAATATATACTAATTCTTAATAACTGCTTTGATTATATACTTGTCAATATCTGTAAATTTGGGACCTCGTAAAGTTATCACTATTACTTATAATTTATGATTTGTTTACCAGGTAGACACTCACATTTTTAGCAGTGTATATATATTTGTGTTTACATTCCATGTTCCACCGTAACGCCTAAGCCACTCATCCGAATTGGATCAATTACGATATTTGGATATTATGGCCCAAAAGACATATTAAGCTACATTTTAAGCGATTTCAAAAAGAAAGGATAAATTTTTCTCATAGTGTGAATAATACTTTTCTTAAACTTTATATTTGCTCTTTGATACTGATGAAAGATTTCAAATATTTTTTAACACAATATGTCACGTAAAATCTTTTTTATGTGAAAAGCTTTAAATGAAACCTTTTATCGTAGTGACAATAAAACTCCAGCAGTATTAACATAATTACACAGCAAGATAATACAACAGACAGAAATGACATTTTCGTTTTATTTTCGAATTTGCCGCACCAGTAATTTTTTGTATTATGGGGAGGGGGTTACTTTAATTAACGCATTTTGAAGTGAAAAATTCTGTAGCCGCGTTAAGCACTTCACAACAACGTGCGAACAAGCGATAGAGAGATACGATCGGCCTAAGCGTTAGGCTTGTGACCCGGCCATGGTTCAGGCCTTGACGTGGCGGTGGTACTCAGTAGCCTAGGTTGAGCCCAACACCTTGGGCGAAGGTAATTTAGCCGAGGACGCTCTTTGTACCCCTCTTTTAAGAAGAGGGGATAAAAGAGCAGGGGGCACAGGGCGAGGACGGGAACCTCACTACTCGTACTGTCCCGACGTTGGGAGGGGTTGTTCTGTAGTACGGGACAACCCCTCTGTGGAGGTGGCGTCAGTCCCTTGAGGGACTGACTAGCCGTTGACTAGACGTTGACTAGACGTTTGTAGCTCTGTTTGCTCATTAGATGCACCTCACCAAAGGCGACATTGGTGGCACTCGCCGGGCATTAGTGCGTAGAGCTGCGTCCAATTACTAGCTTTTGGACGCAGCGAGTCCCACATACGCGCCGGAGGAGACCCACTCCCTCACGGGATGCCTCAGAGCATTTCCTGGCTTGAAAGGAAAAAAAAAGGCTTGTGACGAATTATGACGTTACCACGTAAAATTATTGTCCGTAAATCGACTTTGCAGACAACAGGTAGGTTTTAAAATTCAATTAACTAGAAAATCGCAGATTCAATTCTAAAAACAGTCTGTATTAAGATGGTGCATAAAATACATAATATTATATTCTAGTTTATTAAAAATATCTAATTCGTATGGTTGAATTAGCTTATCAACATAATTATTGAATTTCAGTCGATTTTAATTTATATCAAAATTCAAATTGAAGTACCTTCTAAGGTTCTTTAATATTTTAAATAATCCTGAAGTAAATCTTAAGAGTTGAGTCATAATATTTAAAATAAATAAAAAACTTTATATAAAGACAAAGTTGAGTTATGTATATATATAGTTTGTTCAATAACGAGCATGAATTACGTGAAAATCTTATATCTTAATCTACGCGTACGAAATTTGCTTATCTTTTACTTATAATATATCTTTCGCTGGCCAATCGTGCAAAAAATATCTCTTTGGTGAGGCAGGAAATGAAATAAAAAGGGGAAGGAATCTTCCATTATCCACGCTATTTGAGATGTTACTTTCGTTAAATTATATAAGCTATAAAATGAAATTGTATTTTTATTAAAAAAGGTCCTTTAAAGGTAAAATTCATATTTATTTGCTATATTAGTATTCTAGGGTAGTTCACTTATAACATTAATTGCTAGCTGATAATATTTGTTTATAAATTCAAATAATTTTGCAACTTTGAAAAAATATTCTATCCTTGACTAACCAGACCTAAATAATGGACTTACATTTCAATATGAGGGTTGATATAATCCCCGCAAATTGCGTATGCGCTGGAGCCTTGTCGAAATAAATTAACGCCGCGTAACGTCGCAACTTAAAATTACAGCTAAGAAAAACAATTAGTTTTATAACTCAAATAATTATTATTGAATTAATGTTATCCTGGGAAAAAGGTGAAGTATTTATGATAATTGTATAAATAGATACAAAATAAATCCAAATAAGTATTTGAATAATTTCCAACTAGTCCATTGAAAAGTTACATTAAGCTTGCATTTCTCAGAGGATGCAATTTTATAGGGGTAACTAAGTTAAGTTAAGTTAAGCTTAAGTTTGTAGGGTCACCACTATTGTCCTAAGGAAACCATCTTGGAAAAAGAGATTCAACGGGTTTTCGCGCTGTATCTCATAAACTAGAAACTCTACACAAAATTTTATAAGACATAATATTATATTTCGTAAGAGGTAGTGCCGTGCTGCTTTTTTGCAGCCGAATTGGTCGAAAGTTCAAAAAAAATTTCAAAACCAAATTAAACTGTTTACAACTTTATTCCTTTTTTTAGTAATAAATAAAAATAACTGATTTTACCGGTGGGAGGGAAGCGCTGTGACGCGCTCCCGGCTGCATGGGTATCTTGCTTGTTTCTCCCGTGAAACAGCTTCGCTGTGTTTCGAAGAGAAGGGCAAGACAGGCAGTGTAATTACTGGCACCGAGACTTAACATCTTATGTCTCAGGATAGGCATACATATAGCAACACATAAATGAGTTGCCTGGGCTCGTTCCAGGTAAACTGGTTTATGTTCATGGGTGACGTCGACGACTTACCATCAGGTGGCTTGTTTGCCAGTATGCCTATCCACCTAACATAACATATTATATTATGACCAATGTTTTTTTTATAACATAGGAGGACAAACGAGCAGTCGACTACCGACGCCCATACAGATGATCTGTTGCCCTCCTTTTCCCCCCAATGAGCCACCGGAAACTTACAAACCACACGAAACGCGACAGCATCACTTGACGCCGGTGTTATGTGAAAATTAAAATCAAATCAAAATCAACGTACCTATCAGACAATGAAAATATATTTAATAATTTTATACTATACATACAGGGTCTGTCGTAAATAATGGATAATCCGATAAGTGGAGATAACCCCGATGTCAGGCTACAATAAAATCTAGTTTTTACGTCAGTTTTTCCAACAGTGTAAAAATGATGCATACTTTTAGTTTTTTTTCTAAATTGCTCCTTTGATCATTCAATCGGTTGCCATTTCTTTAAAATTAGGTATTTTTGTGTATTTTTTTTGGCATCGTACTCATAAAGACTTGTTTTATTAAATTTAATTACATTTATAGCCGTTGTTATCGTATAATATTATTAAAACTAACATTTTAAGTAATTTTTTCCGTTTTTTTGTAATTACTTGTAGTTTTGACCCTTGATTGTGAAAAAAAAAGTATGGTGCTATAGCTGCCCATTATCTTAAAAACATGGCTAGTATGTGTAGATTCTAAAAATGTATAATAGTGGGTACCTTAGCAAATAATGTTAGCTCCAGGAGCAAAAGAACTAAGTTAGGTCGGGATTTAAATTTCTCAAGTAATGTCATAATTTTCGTGATTTAAGCTATAACACACCAAGACATGATTTTATTCCATTAAATGTTCAAAACAGAAGGCAAATCAAAGTCCAGTAAGAAAGCAAAAACGGTTAAATGTAAATACACAAAAAACAAACGTACGCATGCGATAGTCAAAATCACACTGAGGTCTGGGAGAGATTCGCGCCTTAAGGATAAAGAACCAAAACTGATGCGCTGTCCTTCTCACACGCAAGGAGGCCTTTGTATAACCGTCTTTGTTGTTTTTTTTACCTGAAGATCGCTTTGAATTTGGAATAAACTTGTAGTAACTGGTTACACATAGTCGCATGTATTTTTTACGAATGCAAATTAACAGATGATTAGATACTATTTAGATTAAAATTGCATTCTTAATGGAATAAAATCATGTCTTGGTGTGTTATAGCTTAAATCACGAAAATTATGACATTACTTGAGAAATTTAAATCCCGACCTAACTTAGTTCTTTTGCTCCTGGAGCTAACATTATTTGCTAAGGTACCCACTATTATACATTTTTAGAATCTACACATACTAGCCATGTTTTTAAGATAATGGGCAGCTATAGCACCATACTTTTTTTTTTCACAATCAAGGGTCAAAACTACAAGTAATTACAAAAAAACGGAAAAAATTACTTAAAATGTTAGTTTTAATAATATTATACGATAACAACGGCTATAAATGTAATTAAATTTAATAAAACAAGTCTTTATGAGTACGATGCCAAAAAAAATACACAAAAATACCTAATTTTAAAGAAATGGCAACCGATTGAATGATCAAAGGAGCAAAAATTAAGAAAAAAACTAAAAGTATGCATAATTTTTACACTGTTGGTAAAAATGACGTAAAAACTAGATTTTATTGTAGCCTGACATCGGGGTTACCTCCACTTATCGGATTATCCATTATTTACGACAGACCCTGTATATTGAAGATTTATATTATATGATACACATATTTAATACATATCCATGACCCAGGAACACAGAAAACTTTTTGTTTCCTGGCGGGATTCGAACCCGCTACCTCCGGCTTCAGCGCCAACGCGCTAACCCTTGAGCCACGAGAGGTCGTCGAATTCTTATGTTTTTAAATATTGAAATAAAATGAACGATATAAAAGTAAATCCTAATGCAATTGGCTATTCCAGACTCCAATAGTAGGTACCCGTAAAATACCAGATATAACAGAATCAATGTATCGGAAAACTGAGAACGAGTCAAAAACGGCAATTTCGTAAGTCTTAACATAACGTCGGTTTAAATTGCTATTGCTATTTTATGTGGAATGTGAACATAAATTCTTATTCTTAGAATGCTGTAATGTGGCACTAGGTATGAATCAAGACTATATTATCTACAATCTAATCTAATCTCTAAAACTATTTGCTAAGAATCTATTTCTAGGATAACTAAGTATATCCATCCCTAAATCTATTTCTGGGATACGAACTTGAAATCCTTGTTTTAATGAATCAACTGAAGGATTTTATCGCGGTTTATTTAGATTTTTGTATCTCTATGAAAAATCTAGTATTGTGAGCCATAAAATTCCGAAACTGGTGAGCGAATTGTCATTGACATAATAGAAATTCAACCAACCAAACCAAAAAAAAATATGTATGTACGTCCCATCGGCCAATCATCCATCAATTGCCACCAGTCGGCCAATCAGAGTGCAGAACCGGCGCAGCGTCGCAGCACAAATTTGGCGGAATTAGTTTTCATACAAAGCACACAATATAGCCGCTCTATTCCGGTTATATGCTCGATGTTTTACAGTGACCATGGTTACTGGACAACTAAGTAAGCGACTGGCTTCATATTTTTTTTTGAATAGTTGCTAGTTTAAAGGTTGACCTATTTAACTAATAGTCGACGGTTAATGAATTTAAATTTCCACAAGTTTGACAACATTTTCAAAAGAAAAAAAGATGATTATACTCTATTTATATTCTACTACCTGTTGCCCGCGTTAACTTACTCAACTTAATTACTGTTAGTCACAGCGTGATTTTATATAGCCTATAATCTTCCTCGATAAATGAGCTATCTAATTCTGAAAGAATTTTTCAAAACGAATCTGTAGTTCCGCAGATTAGCTCGTTCAAACAAACAAACTCTTCAGCTTTATAATATTAGTATAGTATGTAAAAATATTTTAGAACTTGAAGAAATGATTGAATTTTATATTAAGAGCACGTGAATTTGTATAAACTATGACAAGTGACAGAAAAATGAAACTTTGTCAGTATAGATCATAAAGTTAATATACCTAGCGGAATTAACTTTATGGTATAGATATACTATGTGTATATATTTTTCCTGCTGAACACAATCAAATATTTTATATAAATAGCATATTCTAGGTTCAAAAATACGAGTGGCTTACAAAATATAAAAGTAAATAATATTACCTACTACATTATGAAAATATTATGTCAAGTGTGTCATTAAAATAGATAATAATATTAAAGATATTATCATATTCGAGTGTCCTCAATATTGAATTTCAGAATTCGATATTCAGATTTTAGTATCGTTGAAAATTTTCAGCATCTAATCAGACAGTGCAATTAGGTAAAGTTGCCCTGATCTTTTGTCCCCTCTTCTTATAAGAGGGTACAAAGAGCAGCTTCCTCGACTCAATTAGCTCTGCCAAACGTATGGGTTCGCCTTAGGCTACGGAGGCCACCGCCACGACAGGGCTTAAACCAAGGTGGGGTTCCAGCAAAACCTTTGTCATTAGTATAGTTAAAAGACTTAGATTTTGGACAATTCACAAACAAAATATATTTATAGCTTATAACCTAATAATAATAATAATAATCGTTTATTTGCTAGTATATAGTTTTAGTATTTATTATTATTAGATTTGACAATTATAATAAAATATATCAAATAAATAATCCAATACATAATGATATAACAAAACTGAAACTATGATAAATAATTTGAATTTCACGAGTTTTTTACTTTAAAGAATAATATTTTATTTGAAATAATATGCAGTTCTGAGTCCGCTCGCTTAGATGCATAGCATATTATATGAATGTATGTAGATGTCTGTGTTTGTATGTACATGTGCAATAGTATAGCAGATGTAATATGGATGTAGATATATATGTTTATATGTAAGTATATGAAGAGTAAAGTGCGCAAAAATTCACAACCCTATTTGGTACACAGAGGACTATACCGTGGACACGTATGGAAGTGACAATTTTATGCGGAATTATAAACAACTCAGGACGTAGACGAAACATTATAATTTAAACTAGTTTCGTACAAGATGAATCGTGTAGGGTAAATTAAAGGAAATATACAATCAACTCTATATAAAAAGCTATATAAATATTGCTCATTACAAATAAAATCGAACTTATATATTATGCAAGCTGGCCGAAGTGCCAGGTGATAGTAAGCGGTCAATATCGCTATGAACGTTAATTAATCCTATAATAATACCTAAAATTCTAAGTCACGGGGATACACGGGAGAAATAAAAATGATAGTGTTAGCCAGGCGCGCATTCCTCATTTTGGTAAATTTAGAATCATATAAGATAATTTACAATTATATTAATGTTTAAATTTAATTGCTATACTGCTTTATTAATGTATATCACATGTTATAAAAAATATCTAATATATTGTTTTCTAATGTTTGCGCGAATTTCACTCATTATAATGAAACAATTTTTACGGATTTTATCGCGGTTTATTAAGATTTTTACAAGCCCGACGTTTCGGATACTTTACAGCAACCATGGTCACGGGAGGACTGAGGTGACAGATGTCCTAACGTTACAAAGTTATTCGAACTACCCTATGATATATCTTGTGAAATATTAATAAACCGCGATAAAATCCGTAAAAATTGTTTCATTATAAAATATCTAATAAATTAAAGTCATGTTTTTGTACCTGTAACTTAATTGGATTTGAAATTGTTCTATTGTATGTTTCAAGGCATCGAAGCATTCATAGGTGCCCATGAATGGCAAATTTAGATACAACTTTCTTGAATTGGTTTTTTTTTCATAATTACGTCAAAATGTCACATTAAGATGTCACATTGGAAGTGTTCGGTAATGATGATACGAGTTCCATGATTTTGTTTATCCAAAAAGTGCTCAACGCGTCTAAAGAAGTTTTCACTTTAAAAATATTAAAAGATTATACTTACACCTGTGTGGAGGTGGTGTCGGTACCTTGGGGGACTGACTAGCTGTCGAGGTGTCCTGTTTGTTACTAGATCCGGGGCACCTCACCAAAGGCGACATTGGTGGTACTCGCCGGGTTTTAGTGGGTAGAGCTGCGTTTACTTACCAGCTTTCGGGCGCAGCGAGTCCCACTTACCCGCGTGTGGGGGACCCACTTCCCCGCGAGGTGCCTCAGAGAATTTCCAGGCGTTAAAGAAAAAGAAAGGTGTCACGAACACACGTGACTAAACATGTTCGTTTGCTTGTTCGACACGGATAAGTTTACTTCAACACTAACCTGTCACTAAAACACTGTCAAACTTCGAGCACACTTAATAATGTCAATATCGATATTGTACGATATCGCGATACTTTATAAAACATTTTGACGGCATGTGTTTAATAGAGACAGTCATAATCATCATCACCCTCTGTCCATCCACTGCTTTATCCATACACTCCATAAACACATTATGTACCAATCTAGATTGCTCTTTTTATGAGCCTCAACATAAATAATATCATAATCTATACTAATTAATATTTAATACTTTATACAGAACCTAAAACTAAAAACCTTATAAAATATAATATAATAACTTAAGTATATTAATAAAAAGGAGTTCCTTTAGGCAAGGTCCCGAAGATACTGGCAGCGTTCCCCCTTTGAATTGCTAGACTAATTCTTTGTCTGAGGTAGCTGCCAGCTCTTCGATCTCCTGTGATGTCGACTAACCTTTTTGTTATTTCCTTAAAAAGCCTTAAAGCGCTAGGACCCCACGGACCAAGGGTCTCGACGCCGAATGGGACAAAATCGTATTCGGAGCCTAGACCCCTGTATTTGCATATTTTAGCTTTTTCTATACTAATATTATAAAGCTAAAGAATTTGATTGTTTGAACGCGCTAATCTCAGAAACTACTGGTCCGATTTGAAAAATTATTTCAGTGTTAGATAGCCCATTTATCGAGGAAGCTATAGGCTATATAATATCACGCTTTGATTAACAGTAGTTAAGTTGAGTAAGTTAGCGCGGGCGAAGCTGCGGGCAACAGCTAGTACATTATATGAGTATAAAATATAATTGTGTTACTTACTACTTTGGTAATGTATATAAGTATTTAAATTATGGAGTACACAAAAGCAAAAAGTTGGCCTGTCTGCGACCCTGGTAAATGAAATTAAAATTCATATTAAATAAAAACCTATAACGAAAGATGAAATAAAGTGAACAAATGACAGTCCAATTCGAGTCCAATTTACTGCCAAATCGCGCCAATAAGATGTTTCATAGACCCATTATAATTTGTGGCAAAAATAGTAAAACTACAGGCGCCTAAAGAAATTCTGCGAAAATACAAAGTACATAGATAGAAAATGATTCTAACAATATTATAGAAGAATGTCTGAGCGTTCAAAGGAATTGAGCTGGGAGAAATGATGAACGATTCTGTATTCAACCGACTTAAAATGCCCTAATGGTTTTAGCTTATACTATATTTATAATAATATAATATGATTTTTTATGTATTGCGTATCCGAATGTAAGTTCTCCCTATCTCTATGATTTGAAAACTAAAAAAAAAAAACGATTAATTTAATATTATGTACATACACTGAGACTCGGTCCTTTGTTAAAAGAATTGACGCCACTGACTAATTTAAATGATATCAATATTATATTAATCTATATTATTTATATTCCTACGGTTGAATGGATTCAAACTTTTCAGTAAAATCTCAGTATTGCAGTTTTTAGGGTTCCGTAGCCAAATGGTATAAACGGAACCCTTATAGATTCTTCATGTCTGTCTGTCTGTCCGTCCGCCCGTATGTCACACCCACTTTTTTCCGAAACTATAAGAACTATACTGTTGAAACTTGGTAAGTAAATATATTCTGTGAACCGCATTAAGATTTTTACACAAAAGTAGAAAAAAAAACAATAAATTTTGGAGGTCCCCATACTTAGAACTGAAACTCAATTTTTTTTTCATCAAATCCTTTCGTGTGGGGTTTATATGGATAGGTCTTCAAAAATGATATTCAGGTTTCTGATACCATTTTTTTCTAAACTAATAGTTTGCGCGAGAGAGGGGTAAAATGTGTTCTCCCCCCATGTAACTTCTAAAATAAGAGAATGATAAAACTAAAAAAAAAATATGATGTACCATGCAAACTACCACCGAAAATTGGTTTGAACGAAATCTAGTGAGTAGTTTTTTTTTAATACGTCATAAATTGTAAACCGCAATTTACCTTTCATTCAATCATATTTTTTGTTAAAGAGCCCAATGTTGTTTAATATGTCAGTAATGGTAAGGATCCCTTCGTGCACGAGTCCGACTAGCACTTGGCCGGTTTTTTTTACTTATTTTATGTACACGAGGTATTCAGTCAGTAGATTTTCATTATATAGAAAATAATTAATTAACTTATCTAATAATCTTCACGAGCAATCCACTTTATATTCCCAAAAAAAACGATATTATCGCTTACGTTAGGCTTACGTTCGCCAAATATTTGTCATCTTTGAAACTAACAAACTTGACACTTCATGCTAAAATTCTAAGATAGCTGTCAAAGTAAAAACCTTTTTTATTTTGCGCTGGGAAATGTTCTCAGGCATCCCGAGGCAGAGAGGGGACTCCCCAGACGGCTATGTGGGACTCGCTGCGCCCGAAAAATGCCACCAATGCCGTCTTTGGTGAGGTGTCCCGAATCTGTTGAGCAACAGGGCACCTCGACGGCTATTCAGTCCTCCAAGGGACAGTCGCCACCCCCACAGAGGGAACAACGCCTCCCAACGTCGGGACAATGCAATGGCGTGAGGCCATTCAATTGGCTTCACCCAAGTTGCTAGGTTCACCTTAGGCTTCCGAGCCCCGCGCCTCGACAAGGCTGACCATGGTGGGATATTAAACTAAAAAGTTACCTTTTCGCACCATTAGACATCTAATTCAAATTATTAGTTTATTATTGCGTACAAAATTTATAATATGGATATCAGAATAATGGAAATCAGTAGATTATCACATTACTACGCAGTTGGAAATTTAACAGCACTTACTATTTATAAACCCTTTTTATTTATATATGCTGGACAGGCCCGGAGTATAATCACTGACGTCAACACTTATCATCATTTTTTTTAACGCCGGGAAATGCTCAGAGGCAACCCGAAAGCTGGTAAGTGGACGCAGTTCTATCCAATAAAACCCAGCGAGTGCCACCAATACCGCCTTTGGTGAGGAGCCCCGGATCTAATAAGCAAACTGGGCACCTCGACGGCTAGTGAGTCTCCCAAGGGAATGACGCCAACTACACAGAGGGGTTGTCCCGCACCACAGAACAACCCCTCCCAACGTCGGGACAGTACAATGGGGTGAGGTTCCCGTCCTGGCCCCTTGCCCCCTGCTGGTACGCTCTTCTTGACTTGAGGGGTACAAATAGCCCCCTCGGCTCAATTCGCTTCGCCCAAGGTGCTGGGCTCACCCTAGGCTACTGAGCCCACCGCCACGTCAAGGCCTAAACCATGGTGGGGAACACTTATCATTTTACGCGTCACGAGCAACATAAGCTATTATTGTTCTCAGAGCTACAGCCACAGTCCAGTTGAACATGTTTATGTTCATGGGCGACCCTTACTACGTACTATCACTTGCCATGTCTCCCTGGAGAACAGTCATATATACAGTTGGTAGGGCTTAGTAAGAGGTAGTGCTATTAATACATTTCAGCTGAATTGGGCCGGCCCGACCGGGGAGATGGTACTATGTTGACCCATTGGGAGGGATAGGGAAAACGTGTATAACGGATCTGCATTACCTCTGGTTTTGCGGATGTCTATGAGCGTCGGTAGTCACCATAAGGCTCCGACTGCTTGTGTGCCTCCTTATGCCATAAAAATACGATGTGCCGGGGTTTCGCCTTTTTGGATATCACCACCCTGCTTCTTTTAGTGAAATAATTTTGGTGTATTTCGGAAAGGAGTAGGTAAAGGGTAATACTATTATTAATATTACTATCACCGAGACAAACCATCTTACGCTTCAGGATAGATGGAATAAGTTTCCTGAACTACTGGGAGTAATTCAGGGAAGGGGTTCTTGGGAACCTAAACATAATATGTTTATGTACATGGGCAAGGCTGACCACTTACACCACGTCTAACTGATAACATAATAAAAATAATCTATCATCTTTCAAGGTCAGCAACGCACCTTCTGATCCTCTGGTGTCTATTTTAACATGGATGTACTTACTCATGTTAAAAATGAATTTATGTGTATTGAGTAGTAAAAACGTGTAATACACTAACTTCTTTATTTTTATTCCAAAAGGCTATAAATATAATTATTGTAATTTTGAGCCTAATCTAACTAATCAGTTTCCAAAAATGAAGGCGACACACTGGCGTCATGTAACAAGTAAGCTTCAGCGTTTTCAACTATAGTGCTTCTAAGTTGTAGCTTAGTGACTATACATGAGCTAATCGAAAATTGCTAGCAGCCTGGTATTATATTGTGAGCGCGCGGTAATCGAATTTTCATTATTAGAATATCATAGGATATTAAAAACGATGATAGCTTTAACAAAATTATACTCGGAATTAGGTGTCGAGCAAAATTAGTCTTGGTCTTGCTTTATGTTTGGTTTTTCAGCAAGACCAAGTCTAACACAGCAAGACCAAGTCTAACTCAACAAGACCAAGTCTAACTCTGAGGCATCCCGCAGGGAGTGGGTCTCCCCAGACGGGTATGTGGGACTCGCTGCGCCTGAAAGTTGGGAAGTGGACGCAGCTGTACCCACTAAAACCGGGCAAGTGCTACCAACCTTGCCCCCCAGTTAGGGTAAAAAACGACAAATCCCATGAAAAAAAGAATGGCCAATTTGTAGGTAATAAAAAAATATAAAACTTTTAATCATAATCATAATCATAATCATTTATTTCATCACATGAATGTAGTACAATGGTGGTGTCTTAAATTAGTGACCTAGTACATTCTACCATAAATATGGTGTGTGACAGAAAATGTATATACCTAATATATAAAACTACTAAAATTTAATTCATTAAATATCATTTTATGTTAATATTATACTTAATTAATAAGATAAATTCATTATAATTATTGTCAATAAATAATAAAATAAAGAATGTCATAAAAAAAAAACAATTGTCATGTATAGTGATAAAAAAATTGTAACAATGTCATTTAAACTTAGAAATAACATTACATTCTTAATAACAACAATAAAAATGTCACAATATATAATAAAAAAAATACAATTCCAATATTATCTGTAATCCCAAAGGTCATTTATTTTGCAACATAAATTCATTTAATTCATAAAAACAATTTTCTTTAAGCCATGTCGTAAGTTGATTTTTAAATTTATTAAAAGGTAATTCCTTAAATTTGTCTGGCAAATGATTAAATATTTGTATGGCCTGTATATATACATTATTTTTATAGATATTTAGATTACACCAAGGTCTATAAAGTTTCCATTTATATCTTTCATTTTTCCGTCTTACGTCTGAACTTAATGTAAAATACTCTGGGTGTAATTTCACGAAAATGCAAATTTCTCTTATATACATACATGTAAGTGGTAATAAATTTAGTTTTTTAAATAATGGTTTACAACTATCTAAATACCAGGCGCCACAAATTGCTCTCACACATTTTTTCTGAACACGGAATGCCTTTTCTACTTCAACTGAGTTACCCCACAACAACAGACCATACGAGAGGACAGAAGACACGTATCCGTGGTAGGCTTTAAGTGCTGCTTCCGTGCCCACGGTTTGACGTAACCGTTTTATAGCATAAACGAACCGGTCAAGTTTACTACACACATACTCTACATGAGTCTTCCAGCTACAGTTCTTATCAAGAATAAGGCCCAAGTACTTAACTGAGTCCGCTTCTATTATATTTGTGTTTTTATAATTTATATTTAAATTAATTTTCTGACTTTTATAATTTTGAAATTGTAATAATTGAGTTTTTTTTAAGTTAATTTTTAAATTATTATTGTTCAGCCAATTAATAATTTTATGTAATGTTAAGTTCATTTCGTGTTCTAGTGTGTTTTTATCTTTACATTTAACAATAAGTGTGGTGTCATCTGCGAATAATATTGTTGGGTGGTCAGTTATTTTAGGAAGGTCATTTATATATAATAAGAATAGAAAAGGACCGAGTACACTGCCTTGAGGAACACCAAATCTATTAATACGGTAGCTCGATCTAACATTTATTTTATTATTATTGACTATCTTATTTATTTCGACACATTGGCACCGATTAGTCAGATAGGATTTTATCCACTTGTTGGCAATTCCTCTTATTCCATATTTTTCTAATTTGTATAAGAGTAACGTATGATCAACATAATCAAATGCTTTGCTCATGTCTAGAAATATAGCAGAAACCGGTATTTTGTCATTTAGAGCTTCAGTGACGGTTTTAATTAGATTAAAGCAAGCTAAGGTAGTGTTACAATTTTTCTGAAAACCATATTGATTACGCGTTAAGATATTTTGATTAAACACGAAATTATTAAGCCTCGTCAACATGACCTTTTCGAAAATTTTAGAAATAATTGGAATTAATGTAATTGGTCGATAGTTGTTTAGGTCTGTCTTGTCTCCCTTTTTAAATAATGGTTTAGTAACAGAAATTTTGAGACTGTCAGGAAAAGATCCTTCTTGAAGTGACATATTAATAATGTAGCTCAAAGGTTCCGATATATATTTAGAAGTTAATTTTAATATCCTAGTACTTATATTATCTACTCCCACAGATCTGGTATTGTTTAGACTTTTTATCAACTTATCTATCTCTAAAGGATCGGTCGGGCTTAAAAATATTGATTTCGAATAGTGTAAATTCATTGTATCGGTAATATCATTAACATTAAACTTAAAATTATTTGTATTAGTCATATTAATAAAATAATTATTGAATAAATTACTAATGTCAATAGGATTTGTATATAATTCATTGTTATGTGCTATTTTCACTATGTCTGTGCTATCATTTATGTCATTAATGTTTTCGTTTATTATTTGCCAAACGGCTTTACATTTGTTTTTCTTTTTTTCAATAAATTTTTTACTTTCTAACTGTTTAGATTTAAGTATGCACTGTTTGAGTATCTTTGAGTATTTTTTGTAGTTTTTATTGTATTTATTTTTATCCCTACCTACTTGTTTATGTCTCAAGTACATTATCCTTTTTTTAATACAACACTTCTTTAAGCCCTTCGTCAACCATGATCCAATTGCATTTTTTTTATTATTTACTTTTACCTTGAAGATAGGGAAACACAAATTAAAAAACAATTTAAATAAACTGTGGAACTCTTGAAAAGCTTCTTTTAAATTAGGTTTTTTATATACCTCGGAAAATGTTAGAGATGATATACAACTATAAAATTTATTAATATTTTGTAGACTAAAATCTCTGACTTGTACATACCAACTACGAGACTTATATTTTTTGTCAACTTTGAATGTTAAAATTTGGCTAGTCTCGTGATCTGAAAGATTTGAGTAATAAATATCGGCTTGAACTTCTTTAATGTTGCTCGAAATTTGATCAAGACACGCATCATGACGAGTAGGTGCCTTAATATGCATCTCTATATTAAAATTTTGTAAAATGCTTATAAGGTTAAAGCAAAACTTATTAGGTTTTAAAGAATTAAAATTCCAGTCCCCGCATATGACTATTTTTTTTGATCGACCTGTAATACCGAGTAATAACTGTTCGATTTTTTCCAAAAAAAAATTGGGGTTACTGTTCGGTGTTCTGTAGATACATATTATTATTAACTTTTGTGCTACCATCTCTATACCGCAACATTCAAAATCAACATCACAAGAGAGCCCCGTAGACCATGCTTTACAACAGATTTCATTCCTAACTAAAATACAAGAGCCCCCTCTACTGGAATTACGACAATAAGACGAAACTAATCTATACCCCGGTATTTTCAGTAAATTTTCCGTGCCTTTTTTTATAAACGTTTCCGTCAAACATATGACATCAATTTCATTCATTTCTTTGGAGAGATCTGTTATTGTGAAATATATATTCTCACTTTTATTGATCGCCCCTGCTATGTTCTGATGGAATATAGTTATATAATTTTCACTGGGAACGAAAAAGCTTCTTATTACTATTGTTACTTAACTGTTTCTGTTGAAAGTAATATGGTATTGTGCCTTTTTTAGGACCAACAAGAACACAGTTTTCACCAATGGATAGAGAATTATTATTATTTAAACTTTTTATTGTCTGTGTGTTTAAAGTGGAAGTAGGCGTGGTCGATTGTAATTGAAAGTAGAACGGGATAGTACCCTTTTTTTGTGCGTACGATATACTATTTTTGGCAGACGGTATATGGTCCTGTTGATTATAATAACTGCAAAGCGGTTTAATTTTTTTTGTAACTTTTAAATTTAGTAATTCTAATTCCACTATGACCTTTGTGCTTAAATTATTAATAAATTTATAGTGATTTGTTTTAGAATTTTCTTTAGAAAACATTTCAATAAAATGGCAATTCGGATAGTTTTTTAATAATAATTTTATATTTTTATTTATCATATGTTCATTAATATAGTGATTGTTTTGAATATTAGTAAGAAAAACTTGGTTGTTTCTTAGTATATAAAGCATATTACTTAAATTAAATAATAATCGAGATGGATTCGTATCGTATGAACCAGTTGTCAAAATGATTATATCATTGGGTTTTAAATAACGGCTTACATGTTCACATGTCTTAAGTATCTCACAACTGTCCGCGAACCGTTTAACATTACCAAAAACATCATATATTTTACATTTGCTTTTGTTGCGTTCAAAGTCGTAGTATAATTGAGAAGCCAGTCCACGCGCAGGTCCATCGCTGATTATATGTATTTTATTCCTGGAACACTTCGTGTGGTCATCTATGTTATAACAATCCTTACCAGTTTCAACATTCTTTGAGGTATAGGACATCGTCAAATTTTTATTTTCTTGTTGAGGTTTAGAAATAATATCATTGGAATTGTAAGATCGTCTTCGTAGTGAGGGAATAAAATCATTTGTCGTCATCTTATTAAAATGAAGTTTCATGTAGTTACTATTTATTGGTGAAGTTCTCATTCTTATATTTACCAATTTATTTATATTACAAGATAGTGAGCGTCGACTGGATTGGGAGGATACCGATGAACAAGGGCTATTATGAACCGATTTTGAACAGATATTTTTAAGGTACTCTATTTGTCTAATCTTATCTGATAGTTCTTTCCTAAGTTGCATACATTCACTTCGGAGACTGCATATGTATTTTTGTGAACTTAGATTTTCGCTTTCTAAGGCTTCTGGTCGTTGTTGTAATGATTGAAACCAATCAGATGGCACTGAAGGATTTTCTGATGAGTGGTCATCGGAATGGATCGGACTGAGATATATATTCTCTAAGATCAAGTCTGAATTATTATCGTCCGGTTTGTTTCCAAGTCGTGGCTTTCTTTTAGTTACAAAGCTGTCGTCGTATTCCATATTAAAAAGAAATATTGTTGTCAATGCCCTCTAGCGTAATTTGCAGGTACTATATCGTTATTAATTATGATAATATTGTTTTGCTGTTTCGCTAGATGGCAGTACTTTCTTCGTGATGTTCAAATAAAACGGACAACTATTTAAATTTTTTATACAAATTTTGAAAATCCAGATTTAACAAAGCAATAACATCTTAGTTTACTCACAGGTTATGTGTTCCATCTTCATTCACAATTTTTTTAGGTTCTATTCTGTTTTCAAAGTTTTTTTTCCAAAAAAGATATGTGTTCAGGCTCAATTTGTTAAATGTAAATAACTTAATACTGCTAACTGTTTTCCACGAGATAACATTTGTACTATAGAATCATCTAGTTAATGTTATTTTTATTCAGAATTTAATCTATAAAATGCACTTTCTAAATTATTATTTAAAATTAATATAGGAGCACTTCTGAATGTGTCACTAGTAGCGCCACCTTAAATTTACATATTTTTCACATTACCTCAAAATTTATTTGAAAAACTCAAATAACGAAACTCAAATAACGAAGTTTCTTTATCTTTTACAAAAAAAAAAATACTCACGAAATTTGGTGAGTGTAAATAAGTAAGTATATATATGTATGTTGGGAGTATATAGGGTAAGTGAAATCGAACTACGCATATTAGTGGAAACAAATCCAGTTTTTATATTATAAATTTTTTAAAAAAGCTAAGACAAATTCTGAAATTTTTATTTACAAAGCAAATTGGCGGGATTTAAAGTCAAGACCTCCTTTTGCGTAGCCTTACCATTCAACCTCTACGCTGTTAAATGTTGACCGAATGCAAAGATCAAATATACATGAACCAGGGGTAGGCATAAGCCGGCTGCTACAGATTTCATTAAAGGTATTCTGTATTTTTAATAAGCTTGTATCATAAATATAACGTTCAGGAATTTAAAGCAGCTTCATTATTGTATTTGCTGATGGGGAGCACATTTTTAGGGCAACACACACATACACACAAATAGGAATAAATACCTAAACTTCTATAATTTATATCAAAAACACTAAAATGTTCGAATGAAATACCGTATTTTTAAATGGGCTAGGATCACTCACTCGTTCCCACCGTCTACTCTACTGTGGCCAGGATCGACGGCGTAACTGATGTTATCCTTTGAAACGATTTCCTGGACTGCCTCGGGACCTGTAATTTATTTATTTATTTATTTATTTAATAAGTACAACCACATCATATATATTGAAACATTAAATGAATTGAATCAAAAGAATTTGGGGGTAGTTGGAAATATTTTCCAGTTTTCTTCCCAATTTAAGCAAGTGGGAGTAGCACAAAATTACAACAGCTAAGAAAATTTAAATGTGTCAAAAATTACCAAGAATCTTCTACATTTCATCACCATCAACAACAACATTATTAACCACTTACCGTTATAGGATATAAACCACTCTCAACAGACACCAAGATATAGAATGTAAGAGGTAGTGCCATGCTGCATTGCAGCCGAACTGGGCCGGCACGATCGGGGTGGTACCTCTCGCTCACATAACACCGGCGTCAAGTGACAGCTATGCTGTCGCGTTTCGTACGGTTTGTGAGTTTCCGGTGGCCCATTGGGGGAGATTGGGAAAAGGAGGGTGGCGCATCTGCGTGGCCTTGGATGTGTGGATGTGTATGGGCGTCGGCGCCATGAGACTCCGACTGCTCGTTTGCCCTCTGATCACATAAAAAAAGATACTCACAACACATCGGTGTTTCCGAAGCGATACGACTTAGGGACCTTCAAGAAAAGAGCATAATATACTAATATATACATAATATTGAAAGGCCCGCTACGCACCTGCTAATCCTCTGGTGTAGCATGTGACTGTGGATGTCGCTTTTCACTTACCACAAGGTGACTGTCCGTTTGCCCCCTCTTCTATAAAAGTACACCATCTTTTAGAGTAGGTATTAAAAAAAATAAAAAGCACGAAAAGCTCCACAAGAATATTTTTTCTTTACCTAACTTTAAAAATAAAGTTATATTTAGCGTAAGCCTTACATTCAAGTCTCTCGTAACAGTCTTCGTACATTGGCGCAGATCTGTTCGAGAACTTTTATTCAAGATTCTTTAGAAACTCCTCCACTAAAGTTAAATGAGCCAATATAAGGTTTTTGTGTTATAATAGTTACTACTGTTGTACTCGGTCATAATAAAGTAGATTGCTAAAGCCGATCCAACTCTCTCATGATTTAATATGTTTATTCATGTTTTATGTTGAAGTTTCATTGGTTTCTAGTTATACAATAGCAGTATTTAATTGGCTATTTGATATAATTTTCCTATAATGGTGAAGGCGATGACTGTATCGCCATGTATATGTAAATGGCCATGCCCCTGGCAGTTCAGCCAACAAAAATAAGTTGCATTTGTTTGTTACGCGGTGTAATTGCATAAATTGTCTGGGCGCTTATGTTTTTGGGCGACGGTGACCTGTGCGCATGAGATCGTCCGTTAGACTTTCCAACTAAAAACTCATAATGATTATAATTATCCTACTAATATTTTAAATCTATAATACTACTAATATTAAAGATGTGAAACTTTATTTGCTACGCTTTCACATGAAAACTATTTAACCGATCATCATGAAAGTTTGTACAGATATTCTTGGAGGTATTAGAAGTAACATAGATGATAGCTATACATATTTTTATGTACATAGTAAGATAGTTTTTTATGAAAAAAAAAACTAAAATCTTATCCTGCGTAAACGAAGTTGCGGGCACCAGCTAGTAATTAAATAAAAATAGCCAATCTGATTGACATCAAATGATTGAGGCCTCCATTCTGCAGTGGACGAAGAAAGAATTATGATTCTAATTAGCTATGTCTGTATCACGCGATATGATGGATCCAGGTTGCTATTTTTGTCATGTACCAATGCTATAAAACTAATTAAACACAGTACATTGTAACAAATATTACACATCTGTATGTGTAACAAATATTACAACACATTGTAAGAGATTGGTGCCTGTATTTTAGGTCACTAGGCTTCACCCCAATAAATGCGAAGGTAAAATGTTTACATCATTACCTAGTTCTTTGATAAAATCTTCTACAAGTATAGTATTTATATGACAAGGTTTTTTAGAATACTGTTTGAAATGCTATGTTTAATAATGTAATCTTACGAGGGCTTATACTTTAACTAGCTGGTGCCCGCGACTTCTCATGCACAGGATAATATTCTATATTTGGTTTTTTATAAAAAGTATCCTATATTACTTCTAATACTTCCAAGAATATGTGTACAAAGTTTCATGATGATCGGTTAAATAGTTTTCACGTGAAAGCGTAGCAAACAATATTACTTTCACATTAATAATATTAAAGTAGGTAAATTTATTTAAAACTTATTAAAATCCAGGAAAAAACTTGCCACGAATGTTATACCACATATATATATATATATATATATATATATATATATATATATATATATATATATATATCACAACCAGACAATATATTGTATTCTGTTCTACTCTTTATGTATTTTTTATATTGTGCTCTCGCTGGAGATTTTCACAAATAAATAAAAATAATCACAAAATATATGAGCGATAAAATAGCCAGAATAAATTCTTATCTTTCACTTTCCTTATTTTCTTTTATTTGAAAAACTTGTACGGATATTCTTACAATTTATTTGTTTGTTACACTTATTATATGAGTGTAATAAATGAATAAAATCTATACTAATATTATAAAGTTATGAGTTTGTTTGTTTGAATGCGCTAATCTCAGGAACTACTGATCCGATTTGAAAAATTCTTTCAGCCCATTTATCGAGTAAGGTTTTATAACATCACGCTGTGACTTATACGAGTTGAGTAACGCGGGCGAAGCTGCAGGCAACAGCTAGTATAATATATTTCTAGTTATGTTATTACCGTAAGTATTCCATGTTTTTAGATTTTTACTCGCATATTTATGTCTTATACCTTCATCGCCATCATTATCAGCCTTTATCCCTCCATTTCAGGACATGGAATTCTCTCAAGTTATGACGACTTGATGAATGTATCTGTCGATTAAAGGTTCTTTACTTTGCTACATGTTAATGCCAACATCCATGCCGATTATATACATATTATATATTTTTATACCGTATCGTACTATAGTTTTACAATCGCATATTATATATAATTCTCGTGTCACGGTGTTTGTAATTAAACTTCTCTGAAATGGCTCGACCGATTCCCATGAAATTTTGTGTGCATATCGGGTAGGTCTGAGAAGCGGTCAACATCTATTTTTATCTCCCTAATTGTTAAGGGTGGTCCACCCCTTATTTTTTTTAAATAAAATTCAACGCAGGCGAAGCTGCGGGCAACAACTATTGCCCGCCTCTAAATTGAAGAAAAAATATCCCTTCAAAACAGAAATAGTGAAATACAAAAAGTATTTTGAAGTGAAAACTTCTTTTAGCACGGTACGCATAAATCTAGATGAGATAAAATCTCTTGACCCGCAACACCGATACGAGACGCGATTTGACGTTTATACGACGTTTGATTTATTTATATAAGATTAAGCAAAATTTGTTTGCAAATTGTGTTCTTTCTAAATTATTTGAAGGAACTTATAGGTATTCGTTTAGGTTATAATGAATTTAATTGTTTTGTTTTCAATTCTATCGGCAGTCCCTATGACTGGTTGGGTGTTTGTTTTTATTCTGCTGCTAGTTCCAGAGATCAGTGTTGTCCAAATAAACGAACTGTTCAACTTATTATATACTAGCTTTTACGCGTGACTTCACCCGCGTGGAGGTCGAATAAGCAGCTTAGCTAGAATTCGAAACATACCATCCAAACAAGACATCCGCCGGATAACTAGAGTTACCGATATCACGCGAAGAATAAGCTCGTTGAATGGAAGTGGGCTGGTCACACACTCAGGAGTCGGATGGCCGATGGGCCAATAAGGTTTAAAAGTGGAGGCCACGTTTAGGTAGACGAAGTGTTGGTCGGCCATTAACCAGGTGGGAAGACGATATCTTGCAGTAGCCGATCCGTGTTATGTGAGTGGCGAGAGATCGGTCGTCTTGTCATTCATTGAGGGAGGCCTATGTTCAGCAGTGGACAAGTAGGTGCTGATGATGATGATGAAATATCTTAAAGTCATAAAATTATCACCTAGGTATCTGAAGGCCATAAAGCTCTAAATCCAGGATGGCCAATATCTTAACCGCAAACGGCTTCCAGTGTCACATAATTCCTCGTGAACTTACCAAATTTTTATCAGGTATCCAATAAATTTATGAAATCGACATTTTTATTAAAACTTACTTTGGCAATACTGCAAATTGTTGCAGCGGAAAACAAACTCACATCGTAAGTTCGCGGATCGACGGTGTTTTTTATTATTATTATAGTTGTTGTTTATTAATTTGTTTATGTTCAAGTTTTCATAATAATTAAAATCCTTTTCACAAAGTACTCACTTTATTTTACATGTCTCCGGTACAAACCATTACTCTCATAGATTATATTTAACATATTACATAATCCTTGTCTTTTATATAATTTCTTTATACTTGCATAATATTAAATATTAAATCGTACTGCCTGAGGCAGTACTATCCACACCGACAATCTGTCACTAAAAGGGGCTCCTCATCATTCCCTACCACAGATTTTATACCCCACATACCCACCTGGGGAGTGGGTCTCCCCAGGTGGGTATGTGGGACTCACTGCGCCCGGAAGATAGTAAATGGACGCAGCTCTACCCACTAAAACCCGGCGAGTGCCTTCCAGTGCCGCCTTGGTGAGGTGTCCCGGATCTGTTAAGCTGACAGGGCATCTCGACGGCTTGGCAGTCCCGCAAGGGACTGACGCCACCTCCACATAGTGGTTGTACCGCACCACAGAACAACTCCTCCCAACGTCGGGACAGTACAATGGGGTGAGGTTCCCATCCTCACCCCTTGCCCCCTGCTCTTTTGTCCTCTCTTCTTATAAGAGGAGTACAAAGAGCCCCCTCGGCTCAATTAGCTTCGCCCAAGGTGTTGGGCTCACCCTAGGCTATTGAGGCCCACCGCCACGTCAAGGCCTGAACCATGGTGGGGAAACTAGTATACCTGGAACGAGCCCAGGCAACTTATTTACGTGTTGCCTATCCTGAGACATAAGATGTTAAGTCTCGGTGCCAGTAATTACACTGCCTGTCTTGCCCTTCTCTCCGAAACACAGCAAAGCTGTTTCACGGGAGAAACAAGCAAGATGGTGGTACCCATGTAGCCGGGAGCGCGGCACAGCGCTTCCCTCCGACCGGTAAATTTTGGTGAAAAAAATGGTGTCTCTCGCCGAGTTTTAGTGGGTAGAGCTGCGTCTCGGTTGTCTGTAAAGTCGGTTTACTGACGATAGTTGAACGTGACAATGTCATAAAAAAATGGAACGCCTCAGAGCGAGGTAACGCCGCATGCGTCATCTTTTTTCGTTCGTGCAGCCGGCTCCATTGAATTATAAGACGTTGTCACGTCAAAAAATGCATATATCATTCCTCAATGGTATCAAAGCATAAATACCTAATAAGTACTTGTAAAAATAATGTACTGTAACAATACCAATTAAGCTCGGGAAATTTGTTTCAAATCTTTACAGGTTAATGTAACCAATAAAAATTTGAAACAAATTTTAAACATTTCTATTAAATTCAACCATGAGAAAGTTCACAAGTTCAAAGTTTATTGAATAATGGCAGAAAATGTACTCGTAATTAAGGTAACAAGACTGAACATGAAAAGTTGATTCCTAATTATTTTTACTACAAAATAAAATAAATCTGCAACGATGGCTGGTTTAAATCCTATCAAGTGCATAGAAATTTGCACTGGGTCATGGATTTCTACATATTCTACATTTCTTAAATTAATTTCCGTTCCATGTATTACAATTCACGAGTTCTTACGAGCTTACCACGAGGCTAAATTAGGTGATTTTTGGTTAATCATCAACATCATCAGGACGTATAGGGATCCGTCCATAGCTAAACATAGGCCTCAAGAACACCAAGACGGCGGATCCCTCGCCACTCGCATCCACCACGAACCGGCCACTGCACGGAGATCTTCTTCTTTTGGTTAATATTTATTTGTTAGTGTATAAGATACCTAGTAGAAGTGTATGTGTACACGACCAATACGCATAAACGAAAGTTACAATAACAAGATGATATAAACTTTTGTGTATAAGAATAACTAGAGTTATAAACGTATCGAGTAAGTCAACCATGTTTTCCAGTTCTCGAGAACTTGCTGAAGTATGAGTTCATATAATTATGACTGACTTTAAAATTATTACTTATCCAGCATTTGCAAGTGTGTACTACAACTGGGTATGGAAAAAAACTTGTTACTTGAACTTCAAGCAAATGATATTTGATTAAACTTTGTAAAAGTTTAATCCATAGGTACATGTAATTCTGAGGGTATCGATCTTTGCGTGACCATTGTTGCTGGTGATCCAGAAAATTCGGAAAAAAATATGTAAATCTTGACAATGACAATTGAAGATGCGCCGGTTCTGCGACTGATGGCAATTGATAGATTGGTCGATAAGACGCACATACAGATCACTGGTTGGTTGAATTGCTATTACGTCAGTGACAAATCACTGACCAGTTTCGGAATTGTATGGCTCACATTACTACTCTATCCGGTTATAATATGCTCGATACGACGGATAAACAGACGAACTCGTATCTTAGACTATTCAAATCAGTCCAATTTGTACTAAAGTACTTTTCTCCTGAGTGTGTGACAAGTCCTCTGCTACTTCAAAGAGCTTATTTTTGACGTGATATCGGTAATCTTAGTTCTCTGGTGGATTTTTTCGCTAATAATTTTATCTGCCAAAGGTATGGATATAGGATATGTTGGGTACATAGCACGCTCCATAGCACGTTGAGTTACGGCAAGTGGATGGCCGATGGGCCAATACGATGAAGAAGATTTAGAGATAATTTATGAAGATGAAGTGTGGGTCGACCGAATACTGTGGGTCACTTGGATGAAAATGGTAAGGGATCGGTCGTCTTGGTGTTCATTGAGGGGTTCATTGAGCCTATGTTATGCAGTGGACAAATGGAAGCTGGTGATAATGATGAAGTAACTTTCCTATCCTCCATCTAAAGACCAAAATATGTTTATCATATACAAAATTATTCCTCCATTATTTATTAAAATCAACTCAACATGATTGTGTCTTCTTCCATCTTTTTTTTTTCTTTTACGCCGGGAAATGTTCTGAGGCATTCCGCTGGTCTCCACAGGTAGGTATATGGGACTCGCTGCGCCCGAAGTGAACGCAGCTCTACCCACTAAAATCCGGCGAGTGCTACCAATGCCGTTTTTGGTGAGGTGCCCCGGATCTAATGGCAAAATCAATCGATATGCTACGCAATAGTTGATAGACATAAGCTAATCAAAACGAATACTCTGTTTGTAAGTAAACATAACCAAAAGAGAATCATAAAAATGGGTACTCCAGTAAAAAGTTATGAGATCACATAAAAATACATGCGTAGTGAAAGCCTCGTTTTTTGTCCGTTATAAATATTTGGGAAAATCCGCCTGGGAAATAAAATTTTATGTAAATAAACTTGGAATTTAAAGTAAATACAAGAGATTTAAGTTGCACTCATAAATTATATAATTCATTTAAAACAAGAACAGTTCATCATCATCATCATCAGCCTCTATCCGTCAACTGCTGAACATAGGCCTCCCTCAATGAACGCCAAGATGGCCAACAACAGAATGATGATGTAACAACAGTTATTACATATTAAAAGAAAAACGACAACTACAAATTGTGGTGATACTTACGCTACGAATACTAAATACACCTCTTAAGATTAAATTCATCAAAGTTATCGGATAAATAAATCTTTCGTTTACTAAGATGTGAAAAGTAATGTATCGAAACCAAAATATATGGGAATTGATAACGGGAAGATGAAGGTTTGCTAAATCCGGTTCAAATTTAATGCGACTAATATTAGTCGCATTAAATGCGTGTTTCATCATCATTATCAGTGTATATCCGTCCACTGCAACAAAGTCTTACCTCAATGAATGCCAAGATGGCCCTTTTTTTGGAAATGCTCTGAGGAATCCGGCGGGAGAGTGGGTCTCCCACGCGGGTATGTGGGGCTCGCTGCGCCCGCAAGCTGGTAAGTGGACGCAGCTCTACCCATTAAAACCCGGCGAGTGCCACTAATGCCGCCTTTGGTGAGGTTCCCCGGATCTAGTGAGCAAACAAGGTACCCCGACGGTTAGTTAGTCTCTCAAGAGACCGACACTACCTCCACAGGGGTTGCCTCGCACCACAGAACAACACCCAACGTCGGGACAGTACAATCGGGTGAGCTTCCCATCCTTGTCCCTTATCCCTCTGCGCTTTTATCCCTATTATTTTATTTTTGTCCCTATATATTTTATTAGAGGGGTACAAAGAGCAGCTCGAGCAAATTGAGTCCTCGGCTCAATTCGCTTTGCCCAAGGTACTGGGTTCACCTTAGGCTACTGAGCCCGACCGCCACGACCAGGCTTGAACCATGGAGGGGATCGTCTTCCCACCTAGTTTATGGCCGACCAACACTTCGTCTACCTAAACACGGTCTTCGCTCTGCGTATTTGCCTTTATTGAAAGTACCTGGATGACCGAGCTTCGCTCGGATTTTTTTTTTTTTTTTTAATAAAATGACATTTTCTAAAAATGATTCCTAGCTAGATCAATTTATCGCCCCCGAAACCCCCTATATACTAAATTTCATGAAAATCGTTGGAGCCGATTCCGAGATTCCAATTATATATATATATATATATATACAAGAATTGCTCATTTAAAGATATAAGATATTCTTAGTCACATCCTACAATATGACATATAATATGATTGAAATTTTACATTTTTCAGTATAATCCTTACTTTGTATGTCCAATAACGCACAGGTAGAAATACTAAATCATTTGACTATTGTAGCCAAGGCGTTGCATTCAAGTGCATAAGGCCATTCGAGTATGAGGTGGCCATTGTTGTAGTGTCTAAATTGTGGATACTGCCTACGTTAGATCTATTCATGGCTTCATGACTAAATTGGCTATTATGCTTTTGGCTTTTGTAATACATATTTTGTGGTACACGCATACATACTGTGAAAGCAACTTTGTCTACCCTTTCATGCCTCAATTAGAACATTTTTTATTGCAATGTAAAAAAAATGGCCTAAGGATACATAGAGGTTAACGATATCTTTATAATAATAATTCTGTGCGAGTCTATGTCACTGACCTCCTCCTAACCAGCAGGACCGATTTTGAAGATATATTTTTTTGTGTGTTCTAGTGATTTTGAAAATGGCTTAAATTCACAATTTTGTCATCTACAAATACAGGACGCCTCGCGCCTGTCTGATTCGCTAGTAATTATAATTATTTAATAATTATTATAAACAGAGCATACTCATATTTAAAAGGCCGGCAACGCACCTGCTAATAGTGATGGCAATAACGGCTGTTTTACAATAATAAATTATCCTGTTGTGTTGTTTTGGAATAACTGTTGTCCTATGCTGCTGTCTGTTATCGTGTTCTTGTTGATTTATAGACGTTGAAAAACATAAATTGTGACAATAAGTAAAACAAAAAAAAACAGTCATTCTGCCTATTCCGTGCCTATTCTTACCATTGCGTCATCGTTTCAACAATGACAACTGTCAGTTGTCATTGTTGAATATAGTTATTATTTAAAAATGGATTATTCATTATTTTCTAATAACGCATTACTACAACTGTTGTCGTAATAATGACCACCACTACCTGCTAATGATGTAGCGGATGTCTATGGATGTCACTGAACACTTACCATCAGGTGAACCGACTGCCCGTTTGCCTCCTCTTTTTGTTCCCAAAATCATATGAGATATGCAGAATATGAGATACTGTAAATATATATACATTTGAATAAAATATAATTTATTTAGGTAACAACTAGTTTATACTTATAACAATAAATACCGCTTGTACTTTTTTATTTCCTATATATAAAGATACGTTAAAAATAACATATTTGTTAGCCCTTGTCAAAAATTCATTTTTCGGTACAACAATTTATTTTCCCTATTTTGATAGGGACTGATAAAATAAAAGCATATTACCAGACATTCTTGTGTATTAATCTAAAATGCATGATTTTGCTTTCAATTTTCTTACGAAAACAATGTTCTTATCAAAATTGTTGTGCTTCTATTCCGAGGGATTCCGGGCTTGAAACCCTCCAAAATATTATATTATGAATTTCATTTCTCACATCAACATATTTCTATATGGTTGTACTTTTATATACTTACGTTAGTTAGGAACAATGGAAATAAAGTCGTCCAATGGTAAGTGCAATCGTCACCGTAAACGATTGGTCTTGGTGTTAACATTAACATTTTGCCTATCTTGATACAATAGTAATTGTCAAGTCGAAGTGCCAGTAACCACACTACAACCATACTGTATATTTTATATATCAGCTATTTTCATGTCATCAAAGCTGTTTCAGGCAAGAGATAATCGGGATGTTTAAACCCATTAAACCCTTGGCCATACTAGATGTTACCAATCACATTGTAGGTATACATATTTTTTTTCTGAGTCACATAAATCCATCTATCTATCTAACTAACCGTAGTGGGGATATATATCCCCACTACGGTAAGAGCCATGTCGTGGCGGAAGGGCTCAGTAGCCTACAATTTTTTTAATGTCTAATACGACGCACTCACACTCGACAAATACCACAAACATATAATGTACCTACAATATTTGATACAAAATCTAATAACAATATTCGCGAAATCCATTCGCCTGCCAATTCGATGTGCCGAAAAAAGAAACAAATAAATTGACACCTTAATCCACTGTGACAGGGTTTTAATTTAGGATACCTACCCGTTATGACACCCTAAGGCCGCGTGTAGAATATGCTTTTATTTTGCAAATTTCAAGGGCGCTTGTCCCTTTTTAAATTAAAATCTCCAGTGTTCATAATATTAGTCTTATGTGAATGTGATAGGGTGCCATTTCAAACGCAACAGTGATTGCCAAACTAATCTAACAAGAATAGAGATTAACAAACAAGCCATTTATTAGTCCCACAGCTGGACATCGGTCTCCTCCTCGAAACCAAGCGAGGAGACGGCCTGTGCCTTGGAGAAAATACTCACCTATGAGTTGTCCAACTACTTAGAGGACGTCATACTACCTCACGATCCTTCACAATCGATGTAATATGGTCAGCCCCACGAGGAAATTTAGAAATAACATTTTAAGCCTGGTCAGGCGCGAACTCATCAATACTCTAGACTTCGAGCCTTTTATTGAATAGGTCGCCTCATATTACAATAAAAAATGTTCGTTTCTTTATTAAAACCTACTAATTATTGCTTCAACCATTCAATTCAAGTCAATTTAAAATATCTCTCTTGGTAAGAAACTTGTAACACTTATATATAATAAGACAAATAATTTAAGTCAGTAAGAAATGTTGCAAAAAATGAAACGAATTATATTACTTGTTTGGAATTATCCTATTAGGAAAAACGAGAAAAACTTAGTGGTAGCCTTTTTAAAAATAATAATTTACATAATATGATGTATTACATTCACATCTTAAGAGTGAACGAAGTTCCTTTTTATAAAATAATCGGTTGTCTGTAAAAAAATAATTTCAAGTATAAAGAAAATAATTATAATAAATAAATAAATAATAATTATTCGGGTATACATATTTTATTGACATGACAACGTCTTATAATTAGATGGAGCCAGCTGCAAGAACGAAAAAACATGACGCATGCGGCGTTACCTCGCTGTGAGGCGTTCCATTTTCTTATGACGCTGTCACGTTCAACTATCGTCAGTAAACCGACTTTACAGACAACCGATTTTTATGATTTTTTTTAGATAAAAATCAAAGCATTTAGCGGCGAAAAAACAAAAAAACTCACTTGAGATCGGTGGGATTCAAACTTGGGTTTTTTGCTAACTGCTAAGCAGCCCCAATAATGTAACATACAGCTACCGACGCAGTAATGTCATTTGTATTTCAATGGTAGATTCAATTTCCTTTGCTTCTGTCTGTTAGGGTACCCCTATATTTTCTTTAACGCTGGGAAAAGCTTTGAGGAATCCCGCGGGGGAGTGGGTCTCCCCAGGCGGGTATGTGGCTCGCTGCGCCCGAAAGTATGTGGACGCCGCTGTACCTACTAAAACCCGGCGAGTGCCACCAATGCCGCCTTTGGTGAGGTGCCTCGGATTTAATAAGCAAACAGAGCACCTTGAAGGCTAGTCAGTCCCTCAGGGACCGACGCCACCTTCAACAACCCCTCCCAACGTCTGGGCAGTACAATGGGGTAAAGTTTCCCGCCCCTTGCCCCCTGCTCTTTTCTCCCCTCTTCTTACAAGAACACACTACAAAGAGCCCCCTCGGCTTATTTCGCTTCGCCCAAGGTGCTAAGGCTTCTGAGCCCCACCGCCACGACAAGGCCTGAACCATGATGGGGGTACCCCTCCGTAATGCCCCTTAAGGAACTTTGTTCCAACACTTAATCAAATTGTCCAAGGACTATGACGTGTCAAGTGATGACGAAATTGTGCATTAAATTATATTACGTACGGGCGATTACACAGGCTGTTCAAGCTTCTAAACGCTATCAAGTCTTAAGCCACACTAATGCTACATAGATATTGCCTCCACTCTAGCTAATGAATGAGTACTCCATGTGTCGGTCATCTGTAATTATATTATAATGAAGTTAACCGAAAATCATCATCATTATGAACTTAACCTATAGCTTTTTATTGATTTTATCGTAGGTTGATTAAGATTTTACATGCCCGACTAGAAACCCGGCCTCCACTCTTGTACCTTACTAGCCCATCGACGATCCTTTCTCCTGAGTGTGTGATCAGCTCACTGCCACTTTACCAAGCTTAATCTTCGCGTGATATCGGTAACTTTAGTTCTCTAGCGGATTTCTTCATTTCAAATCCTATCTGCCAATGAAACATCCAGAATAGCACGTTCCATTGTACGTTGAAGTACGGGAATTATTTCGGACCAGTCATAAATTTATAGACCACGTTTCCGTGGGTCATCACGGGGCGAACGCATTGGTTGAAGACTTTCGTCTTCTAACTCTGCGGTATAGACGTCTTGAGAATATGGCTAAGCTTCCTGAATGCTGACCATCCTAATTTAATCCTCCTATTGGTTTGGGAGGATATGCATTGTGCCGAGCTCCCGGCTGCATGGGTACCACGATCTTGCTTTTTTCTCCCGTGAAACAGGTTTGCTGTGTCTGAGAGAAGGACAAGACAGGCAGTTTAATTACTGGCGCCGAGACTTAACATCTTATATCTCAGGACAGGCAACACATAGATGAGTTGCATGGGCTCGTTGCAGATAAACTGGTTTATGTTCATGGGCGACACTGACAACCTACCAACATGTGACTCGTCTGCCCGTTTGTTTATCCAACTAACATAAAAAAACTCAAGCCACTCATTTATGCCTTGTCTATACTTAGTTTGTAAGTCACAATATCAGTTATTTTTAACCGACTTCATATTGCCTGTAATTCCAAAACACGGGAAAACTGTTTGGCGACGGAAATAAGCAGATTATTTATGGTATATAGTTATAACCCTAAAACTATTGTACCTCAAAGCAGGCGATTAAACGTTTGAAAATGTTAGCACAGCAAAGTCTTAGAAAATCTCATTTACACTTGAACCTAGTGCCAGATCTTGGTCTGCGCACACAGGTTAAACTTGAGCACATATTTCTCTCACTTCGAGACTAGAAGCTATCAAAAAGCAATTTTTTTTTTTCAATTTAAAATAGTAGAGTACGAGGTAGTGCCACGCTGCATTGGCCGAATTGGGCCGGCACGACTGGGGTGGTACCTCTCGCTCACATAACACCGGCATCAAGTGACAGCTGTGCTGTCGTGTTCCGTGCAGTTTGTGAGTTTTCGGTGTCCCATTGGGGGGGATGGGGAAGAGGAGTGCGGCGCATCTGCGTGGCCTTGGTTGTCTGACGACATAAAAAAGTACTAACAAAGTTTATTTTTGAATATCTAAATCTATCACCGGAATGTTCAAACTCAGTGAAACTATTATTTTCAAATATTCTCTAACCAATTTTACATATTATCCTGAAATGGCTGGGAGGAACTCTTTAGGGCTCAAAAAGTATTTTCCATGAAATCTTTTACTTTATAATATCCTTTACCACTTTTTTTCGCAAAAGCGTATACAGTTGCTTTTAAAGAATTGCTTACTTTTGAGAATCGAATCACTGGTACATCTATCCTATGTCTTTACGTAGGTATATATATCCTTACTGTAAAAATGACTTAAAACTAGACTATCTCAATTAAATACCTGATACAAATATTTTTTTAGAGTTCAATTGAGATTAGCCCTGTAATTCATGTGTCGAGTCTTAAGACGTAAGATGCTACGTGCCAGTAATTATTCTCCCATTCCTGTCCTTCTTTCGAAAATACAGCTAAGTTTTTTTACTGGAGAAATAAGCAGGATCTTGGTACCTAGGCAGACGACGCGGCACGGTGCGTCCATCCTACTGGTTGTGATTGTAAAGAAGTATAGGTATATTCTTTATTACTCCACAATTTATCTATACATATATACAGATAAATAAAATTGTTGTGTCTGTTTGTAACATTAAAATAACCGCTTTTTACGAAATGCATATTGATATATATATACACGGTACATATGCCAAAATAGCATTTGTTACAATTTTTGTCTGTCTGTTTGTTCCAGCTAATCTCGGCAACGGCTGGGCCGATTTTGACGGGACTTTCACTGACAGATAGCTGATGTATTAAGTAGTAACTTAGGATACAAAAATAATCATCATCAATCCGCGTACGGCCGTAAACCTAAGTTAACGCGGGTGAGCTGCGGGCAACAGCTAGTGTTAAATAATTTAAATACAAACTCCATCAAACCTCAGGACTTTAGTATTGGAAGTAATGACGAGACACGGAATTTATTACCAAACTAGCTTCAATTACTTACATGATGTATAACCGTGCGAACGGACAACAATGTCATTACCATCATCATCACGTGCCATCTTCATATTGAAGTTTGGTGGTAAGTTCATCATATGTTGCTTCCTTCAGATGCGCATACCTTTGTTTGGTCCAGTCTTTAATGTCGAACCACTTTCTCCTCTGACGGCCTGGGCGTCACATGGAGGATGCCAACAATGCCAGAATTTCATTTATTTTATGCGAGTAAATAGAAAAGCTTTTAATATTACTTTACCACGTTATCCTCGATGGAATTACATTTGTACCTATACAAGTTTTTTGACATGGGATAAGCAGATTTCATTTATCCAGACCCTTGGATGAAGCCAATTGAACTAAAAGGGCTGCTCTTTGTACTCCTCTTAGAAGAAGAGGGGACAAAAGAGTAAGGGGTGAGGATAGGAACCTCATCCCTTTGTACAGTTCCAATGTTGGGAAGGGTTATTCTGTGGTGCGGGACAATGACTCTGTGGAGGTTGCGTCGGTCCCTTGAGGGACTGACTCACCAAAGTGGCACTCGCTGGGTTCTAGTGGGTAGAGCTGCGTCCACTTTACCACCTTTCGCGCGCAGCGAGTCTTACATACAGCCTGGGAAGACCCACTCCCCGAGGGAAGCCTCAGAGCATTTTCATACACATAAAATATTTAAATATTTCATACACATGTCAACGGATTTTTTTAAAAATATTCAGAGCTGGATACAAGTCATTTTCCCTAAACAATGTTATAAAATTTATAATATACCTACAAAATTGTCAAAAGCTTATAAAGCTATTTTCTTTTTCACTATATACCTACCTTTTCTGTATAAATAGCTAGTGAGAGCCCTAATTTTAGCAACGTAAAATGACATTGCATTTACTAGACGTCCATAGCTGGAAAGTCCTCAGTACCCTACTCTGATAGCCATAATGCAATGGATTGCTTCTGATGATGGCTTATATTTTCGCCATTTCCAATGCGGAGGATACATTAACAAGTTATTCACGGTGCACCATCGACTGTATCGTATGGTACACATTTATTACAGCACCTCGTGGCATGCGATCGCTGAACATGTCTAATGAATGTACAACACGAACAATAGTGTTGCCAGGACAAACTTAAATTACCATAAAAGCAAATGTGTTTGTACA
Source organism: Helleia helle (assembly GCA_963853865.1). NCBI lineage: Eukaryota > Metazoa > Arthropoda > Insecta > Lepidoptera > Lycaenidae > Helleia > Helleia helle. The sequence goes on from OY971420.1 coordinate 19,951,384, forward strand.
CCAATATCGCAATGTTTTAAAACTTGAAGTTTTTAGACTTTAAAATTGCATTTTCTATGATTCCATACTACTAAAATCCGGGTACTGTTTACTTGATAATAATTATTTTGTACGAATGTAACCTGTCTTGTTGATATGTCTCGTGTAGAATGACAGCTCACCAAACTGGACTGGCCAAACCAGTCAAATAATTTTGACGAATGTGTAAGTTGACAGCTTTAATGGTTTGACAGCTATCAAGTTGACAAGCTAATCAAGCCTTTTTTTTAATCAAATTTTTAAGAGGCCTTAGTTTACAGTAATCAAGCCTTATTTTAAGGTTTATTTTCTAATTGAGTAAGTTTATAGATAGAGAGACCACCCAAAGCTACGTAATTCAGGGATCGTTGAACTGCCGCTCGAGACTTAACAAACATTAATAATTAATGTAAAACCACAATTATTAATTGTAGAATTATTAGGATACTTTAGGATTTTTTTATTTTATTAGTTATCTACATACTGATTATTATGTACTTCCTTTAATAAATTAAATATAGGGTTGTATTACTCTCCATGACATTCCATTAATGATAACCAGTTGGGTTGAGAGCATGAGGTGGCAATGCCATGACACCATATAGGTACTCGTAAGCACCACTTTGGACTTATATGCCTACACAGCGTGACATAAAGAAGACAGAGAGATAGCGTTATTAAGAGGGAATGTAGCTTGCCATTATATGTGAAACATCTTTTGGCGCGCCATGATACCAAATGCCCTGACGGTATGACGCTGTCAAGTCTTGACGCCCCCAATACACCGCCGCTGCACCGCAAGTAGTATTAAGCGCACAAACTATAAGAACTTTATTGTATTATTCTTTATTTTACATAATATTTCTTTATAGATTTTCATTAATTATTAATTGCATATTTAACATTCATGATTTTTATTTGCCAAGCGTCCAGTAACGGCTAGCTGTTAGTTTTTGAAAGAGATCAATACTTAAAATAATAAAGTGTAATTTTATAATTTTAAATAAACAATCACCAGGTAATATCTCTATGAAGCTATCAAGCAACAAAGCCCATAATTCAATGGATCCTTCTCAATAGATTTGCAACGCTATTATGATTTTAATTATCCGCTTAAGACCAACATCCTGGTTTATTTACCCACTGTAATTAATTTTTACGATAAAGACATATGATTATTAAAACGTTTCTGCATGTTCTTCAAATGATTTGGCGACAACTGAATTCTGAAGATACATCTTGACAAAATCGCGCCAAAGTGAATATGTATGTATATAGAAATGATAATATACACTGGTATATACTAGTGTCTGGTTGCCATAAAAACAGGTTTTGCCTAGTTTGGGATCAGATGGCCGTGTGTGAGTTATCCCAACATACTATATTATATCGAGGGATCTCCCTGCTGGGCACCTATGAGATGGGCAGACCAAATATTATCATTCCATGTGTGCTCGAAAAAGACAGCTGCGAGAGAGAAGTGGCGTCGTATTGTGAGGCGGGTGATTCTGAAGTAATCGCGACCGCTCTGTCTCGGTGTAACGAACAACCAACCAAAAAAGATAACTATGCTTATTTTGAATCAGACATGTTTTAATTTTTCTAATTTAAAGGGTAAAAATATCGAAAAAATATGGCAACACTACGTTAATCAGGTGTGATTATGCACATCCAATTTTTATTCAAAATATCCCGACATTAATTAGTTTTGAAGTAAATTACATTGATTATAAATTATACATCAATTATTATTATGACACCATAAGAATAAGACATTGAATTAAATTGACATATTATTAAGACTATGTTTATTCAAGTTTTTTGTATTTTGCCATATTTTGAATGACATGAGTATTGTCCTTCCTTCCTTGATCATGGTTACAGTAAATTAAAGTTAAGGTACCTCCGCTAGGTATATTAAGGTTATCTAAATATCAGAAACTACAAACATAAAAAAAATGAAATAAAATGCAATGATAAAAAAAGATTGCGACGAATTGATAACCTCCTCTTTTTTGAAGTTGGTCAAAAATGAGTGAAATTTGCGTAAGCGTTAGAATTTAATATGACATATTTTTATTGACTTTTAATGTGTTAACCAATGAAATAAATATGTTTTAAATTAAGATACTATGGTCTATTAAGTTGGAAGTTCTTCAACTCACATAAATACAGATTATGAATTCATATCCGTTGATTTATGAAGGTCCTGTTGAAATCTATTGATCCCGTAATGTTCATTTTGATATGAATGGGGTTTATTACTGCGAGTCAATTTCAGTGGGAATATAACGAACTTGTCGAAAAAGTTTGAATGTTTGAATGCGAAAACCATAAGAAAAAAATCGCAACAGAATTTACCCCAAAGGTTCAGTCTTGGTCGTAAATTCATCAAGTTATATCTAACAATTGATATAATGTGTGAATTGATCATTATGATGATGATTAATAAGCAGTGTTATTGCTGGCACCGAGACTTATCTTACGTCTCAGTCATCGCGCATTATATAACCGGGTAGAATAGAAATGTGAGCCATACAATTCCGAAACTGGTCAGTGATTTATCACTGACGTGACAGAAATTCAACCAACCAGTGATCTGTGTGTTTGTGTCAGATTGGCTGACTGATGGCCAAAGGGACATCCCTTTGGCCATCAGTCAGCATCAGTCCCTTTGGCAATCAGAGCGCAGAACCGGCGCAGCATCGCAGCACAAATTTGGCGGAATTTGTATTCATACAAAACACATGACATTTACCGGTGGGAGGGAAACGCTGTGCCGCGCTCCCGGCTGCATGGGTACCACCATCTTGTTTGTTACTCCCGTGAAACAGATTTGCTGTGTTTCGGAGAGAAGGGCAAGACAGGCAGTGTAATTACTGGCACCGAGACTTACCATCTTATGTCTCAGGATAGGCAACACTTAAATGCGCTACCTGGGCTAGTTCAGGTAAACTAGTTTCCCCACCATGGTTCAGGCCTTGTCGTGGCGGTGGAGCTCAGTAACCTAGCGTGAGCGGTGCACCTTGGGTGAAGCTAATTGGGCCGAGGGGGCTCTTTGTACCCCTCTTATAAGAAGAGGGGACAGAAGAGCAGGGGGCAAGGGGTGATGATGGGAACCTCACCCCATTGTACTGTCCCGACGTTGGGAGGGTCAGTTGGGAGGGTCAGACGCTAGTCAGTCCCTTGCGGGACTGACTAGCCGTCGAGGTGCCCTGTTTGTTTTCTAGATCCGGGGCACCTCACCAAAGGCGGCATTGGTGGCACTCGCCGGGTTTTAGTGGGTAGAGCTGCGTCCATTTACCAGCTGTCGGGCGAAGCAAGTCCCACATACTAGGTAAACTAGTTTATGTTCATGGGCGACGTCGACCAAGTACCATCAGGTGGCACGTTTGCCAGTTTGCCTATCCAAATAATATTTAAAAGAAAACAAGATATTACCGCTCTAATAATTCTGGTTATATTATGCTCGATGGTCTCAGTATAGGCAACACACGAATAAATTGCCTAGTTCCAGTGAACCTTTTGACACTAACGTCAGTTGGATTGTTTACCCGTTTGCCTATCCAAAGGATATAAAAAAGGGATAAATAAATATATCACAAAACTTGACGCCTTCGATGTCAAGCCAATCCAATAAGGCAATAGTAGGCCGAGCTAAAAGTTATGCGATAGAAAAATTCTAATACTACCCGCGTTCCGTGTACATCATACCAAGAGATCTTTAATATCATGAATTACAAGAAATTTCAATTTCCCGGTACCGATAGTGTTAATAGTAACATGTTCCATAGCAACTGAGACTTATTCGATTTGAATTCTGAAGCATGCGCTTCAATGGGACTGGTTATTAAGAAAACATTTTACTCTCAAATTTACCTACATCGCACATTCGCTACATGAAACAAAGAAAATCCGAAAAAGAACAGAGCTATGGATTATTTACAGAATGTTTTTTTTATGTTAGTTGGATAGATAAACTGGCAAACGTTACACCTGCTGGTAAGTTAATTTTGTAAGGTTAATTTAGGTAAAATCACCAAAATATTGTATAGCGTTGAATGTAAACAATATCACGCACAGACCTTCGTGGTCTCTGTGATTTTTTTTTATTATTATTGTTATTCTTTCTGTATCAATAAAAAAAAAAAAAAAAAAAAAGTCAACGTCGCCATGAACATAAACTAGTTTACGTGGAATTAGCCCAGGCAACTACCTCATCATGGTTCATGCCTTATCGTGGTAGTGAGGCTCAGTAGCCTAAGGTGAACTCAGCACCTTAGGTGTAGCTAATTGAACCGAGGGAGGTACTTTTTGTACGCCTTTTATAAGAAGAGGGACAAAAGAGCAGGGGGCAAAGGGCGAGGATACGAACCTCATCCCATTGCACTGTCCTGACGTTGGGTGGGGTTGTTCTGTGGCGGCGCACCCATCGGCGGAGGTGATGTCGGTCCCTTGGGGGACTGACTACCCGTCAAGGTGTTGCTCAACAGATCCGGGGCAATCTATCAAGGGCGGCACTGGTGTCACTCGCTGGGTTTTAGTCGGTAGAGCTGTGTACATACCCGCATGGGGAGTTCCTCCTCCCCCGCGAGGTGACTAAGAGCATTTCCCAGCGGAAAAGGAAAAAAAAGCACATTGCCTATCCTGAGACAAGATGTTAAGTCTCGGTGCCAGTAGTTCACTGCCTGTTTTGCCCTTCTCTCCGAAACACAGCTAAGCTGCTTGACATCTCTCCCACCGGTGAACGGTGTATTTTGTATTTATCTTATTACAATACACAAACATTCCACGCGTTTTTTTTTACCTGTAAATTTGTTCTTTCTGGACAGCAGTTGCGATAAAAAAAATAAGTTTTATGGTTTGCCCATCGTAACATTTGAGATTTCAGGTTTAATTTATTAAAAGGTTTTTAATAGCTGTTATAATGATGTGTTTCGAGAGGTTTCATAATTGTATATTATGTTTGACAAGTAACTGAGGACATATAAACCTTAAAGTTAATCTTAATTACATAATAGAAGAAATTATAGATAATTATTTAAAGCTAATGTGAGAATATGCTAATATAAAGACTTAATAATGGACAAAGAACCTAAAACTAAAAACCTTAAAAATGTATTTTTTTTTAAACTAATATATTATATTACTAAAAACCTTGCCTAATGGGACTAGCATTAGGCAAGGTTCTGAAGATACTGTCAGCGTTTTGAATTTTGAATTGCTAGACTAATTCTTTGTCCGAGGTAGCTGCCAGCTCTTCGGTCTCCTGTGATGTTTTAAGAATTTTATAAATAATGCTTTTCAAGTATTGTTTTATTTTGGATACATTATTTTAATTCTACACAAGCTATTTATGGGCTTTGATCTAAAATATCGATTTTAATTCACACTATAGTAAGTCAACTATTATGACTACAATGTGCGCTGTAGCTTATTTAAACTGTTAATACAGACATCTTAATGTTATGCTTTAGGTTTACTTCATCTAAATGTACATTTGGTAGCCTATTTTACAAAGAACATAGTCGCTTCTGGCAACGCAAATCCTGTTATAGAAATTCTAACATAAGCAATTATTTATTTCACACTAGCCAAGTTTCATTATTTGGCTACAATGCTTGGATGCATAGTAAATTTATATATTTTTATAAATTGGTAATAAATAATAATAGATCATATAGATTTTAGAAGTATTCTTGGCGTAGTCATCGTGCAGACATATAATGACCACGCGTTCAAGCCTTCTGTGTTGCTAGTATTGTAACCCGAAATGTTCACATGGCACTATGAAGTGGCACTCTATTATGAGTCTTCTATATGAGTGCTTGCACGCTGAATGCTGCAGTAAGCTTGAGCGTGAAACTTTTTAGTTCAAAACGAGTGTACGCTAAACGCTGCGGAAAGCTTGAAAGCGGAGCGCTGCGGAAAATTTCAACGTGGAACGCTGCAATAAACTTGAGCGTGGAACGTTCGAGACCGAAGCGTTTGTACGCTGAACGATGCAAAAAGCGGAGTGCTGCCGGAAATTTCAACGTCGAACACTGCGGAAAGCTCAAGCGTGGAATGCGCTGCTGAATGTTTGAACGCAGAACGCTGCGGAAAGCTTGAATGCGAAACTTTTGAGAACAAAACGTTTGCACGCTGAACGACGTGGAAAGCTTAAACACAGAACGCTGCGGAAAGTTTCGAACGCGCGAACACAACGCGCGAACGCTTTTCGTCTGAAGACCCCGTAGTACTCATGAAACTCCTGAGGAAATATCAAATAATGGATACAAAATATTTGTACAGCATGAAATATATATGATGACTAGTCTTCAACACTTATACAATTCTCTGGACTCATATGCAATGTATGAATCCCAACAAAGGTTGAATATGAATATTGTATATGAATGGATGAATAATGAAATATTTATGGGGTTTCGGATACGTACCGTGACCGAAAAGTACTTTTTGTTGTTGTTAAAGTATAGGATATAAAATAAGTTTTATGAACAATTTAAATAATAATAAAGAACATAAATAAAATGGAAATAAGTATCCGATAAAAATAACTGCTAAGAATACAGCATTTTCGTTGTTATAGCTTTTAATCACTTTTTAAATGATTAGTCGACACTTGACCGATTATCAACCGGATGGTGCACCCGTTCACCCGGGACTATCTCCGTGTCAAGCCAGGTAGAGGTTTTTTATTTTTTTATTTATAGAACTGGATACAAGTTCTTTGCCCTACAGCCAGATTGTGAAATGATTAATCTAGTTGCCACTAACTATAAAACAGCTTATTTTTTTTTCTTTAACGCCGGGAAATGCTCTGAGGCATTCCGTTGGGGAGCGGGAGGCTCCCCAGGTGGGTATGTGGGACTCGCTGCGCCGTAAAATGATAATGTGGACGCAGCTCTACCCACTAAAACCCGGCGAGTGCCACCAATGCCGCCTTTGGTGAGGTGCCCCGGATCTAGTGAGCAAACAGGGCACCTCGACGGCTAGTCAGTCCCTCAGGGGAACGACGCTACCTCCACAGAGGGATTGTCCCGCACCATAGAATAACCCCTCCCAACGTCGGGACAGTACAATAGGGTGAGGTTCCCATCCTCACCCCTTGCCCCCTGATCTTTTGTCCCCTCTTCTTATAAGAGGGATACAAAGAGCAGCTCCCTCGGCTAAATTCGCTTCGCCCAAGGTGCTGGGTTCACCTTAGGCTACTGAGCCCCAACGCCCCGACAAGGCTTGGGTGAAGGTGGGGACTATTGACCATACGATTGCCATCGGTTACCTGTTATCTAAATCAAATCTATTTTTTTTAATATCAATCAATTCCCAATTTTAGGATAGTAATGGCTGATTTACACAGGGTCAGTAGACAAGTCAGTCGCAGCGCCAATGTCGGCGCCGCGACTGACTTTAACTGTTTACATGAAGTAAGTAGTAGTTGTACGTTTCTCACGGTGAGCACACGTGTGTGAAGTCAGTGGGAAAAATGAATTCGCGAAAACAACTGAAACGACGATTTAATTATTTGTTAAAAAATTTATCAATTTTGCTGTTGAATGAGTTAATAGAAATGGTAGAAAATGAGATAACTAAAAATAAACGACAATGGGTAAGAAAATGGATTGACGATAGAAACGAAACTGGTGGCTCTGCTTTGTTGCTGAAGCAGTTGCGATTTGAAGATCCTGCGGAGTACAAACTGGCTATGAGGATGTCACCACAGAATTTTGACGAATTGCTGTCAATGATATCGAGCTCTATTCAACGACATGATACATTCATGAGAGATGCTTTACCAGCCAAAATTAAACTGGAAATAACGCTGACATTTTTGGCTTCAGGAATGAACTATCGATTCCTTAGTCACTTTTATCGTGTCTCGAAACCAGCAATTTCTCAAGTAATACCAGAAGTGTGCTGGGCAATATATACGGCACTAAAAACACATATTAAGGTAAGAAAATTTTTATTATTAAATTATTAGAAAATTAAGAAATACAACATCAAAATAGTATTAAGAATTTTCATAGGCACGCATAATCGTGTTAACAGCAGTGTTATTTTCACTTTCAGCTTCTTCGTTGACCGTGGTGCTGTAATTCAAACCTGAGGGTGTAATAATAACCTGCCTGGGGTTTACAAATGTGGGGTTCGTTGATCGATCGGAAGGATGAAATCCTAAAGAGCTGTTGCTAGTGGCAGGCTCGGCAACCTCTGGCGAGTAAAATGTTATGGTGTTGTCGCTTGATGCAGTCATTGGGTTGGGCTCCAGGGAGTAAAATCCCATGCTACTTGTGCTGCTTGTTGTAGTTGCTGCCGGACTAGGGATAAAATAGTTAGGGGATGAAGAGTGTGCATTTTCTGTATACTTCTTTTGTTGTATAGTTAATATTTTTTGGATCTCTTCTTGTGCAATAACAGATTGTTCTTCAGACAGTTTTTTTAGTTGAGCCGCCACATGTTTACCGAAAATATCAGCGTCAGACTCTTCTTCAGATGGTGACATATTAACATCATTTGACACACTTTTTAAGTCCTTTATCATGGCGGCCATCTGAGATATTTTGGAGTTTGATTGCTGAGGCCCAGATTGATTGGGAGCTGTCACAGAATTTCGAACTGGCGTCTGGATGGCTTGAGTTGGCGTTTCGGTAGAATTATCATTATTTTCAGTAGATCTTGATACATTTTCATCTCCGTCACCAACGCCCTCAGCTTCACCCAACTCAGCGTCATCGTTGCTGGTTCCTGAGTTATTCTGTTAATGAGAATAAAATGTAATGTTTAATAAATCATTAGTTGATGATAATACGTATTTAGGTTGTAATTATTATTTTTTTGTTTACAGATTCCAGAACGAGAGGAAGAATGGAAAATCATTGAAACGGTTTCAATACCAAGTGGAATTTACCTTCATGTTATGGAGCAATCGATGGAAAGCATATTATAATTAAAGCTCCTCCGAATAGTGGAAGTGAATTTTATAATTATAAAAAAACCAATAGTACAGTATTGTTAGCACTTATAGACCACGACTATTGTTTTTCATATATAGACGTTGGAGCGAATGGAAACGCCTCTAATGGAGGTGTTTTCAAAAATTCCTCAATATATCGTCGGTTGGAAGATGGATTGCTTCCTACAAATGGAGTAATAGTTGGTGATGCAGCATTTCCACTGAAGAATTATTTACTAAAACCCTATCCAGGTACGCAGCTAAGTACTGCCGAAAAAGTCTTTAACTACAGGTTGTCGCGTGCAAGGCGCATAAGTGAAAATGCTTTTGGTATACTGGTTTCTAGATTCCGAGTGTTCGAAAAAGCAATTCCAACCCATGTGGACACAGTTGATGCCATTGTCTGTGCAGCCTGTGCCCAGCATAATTGGTTGCGAAAGCGTTCAAGTTCCTACATAACATCTACTTGTGTAGACAGAGAGGACAATGATGGACAAATAATAGAAGGAACATGGAGATCGGAAATAAATCCACTACCAAGCATTTCAGAACAACAAAGAGGCAACCATTGCATGACTGCTAAAGAAAAAAGAGACCTATATAGGAACTTCTTTATGACTGCTGGAAGTGTGCCATGGTAATTGGATAAAATTCATTAATTTTGTATAGGTACCTAGGATGGAAATAAAATAAATAAGTTACAATACTTACCACTGTTTTCCTTTTTACAATAGCATTTTTTATAAAGCCGTCCAGTTCTTGAAACCACTTGACTTTTGGGACATATACGTTCCCACCAGCGCCAGATCTGGTGGATTTTTGTATCTTGTCGAGCTCTAAATAATATGTAGCCCTTATGGCTTTAATTTTATTTTTTACTTCCGTAGAAGTGAGCCCTTCGATTTGCATTTGTTGAGCCATATTTTGCAACGCTGTTGACCGTATTTCTTTATTGCGGTAATTTAGGGATTTAATATCCCAAAGGCACTCGTTTTCGCCATATAATTGCACCAATTTTAAGGTTTCATCTTCGCTAAGCTTACGCGTCATTTTTATCGCCAGCGAAAAAAACGTGGTCACTCTACAACGCAGCGGCAGTGACTAACCACGCACTGACTTGTCTGTTTACTTAAGATTTGGCTGGCGCGGGGGTGCGCGGGTGGCGGGGGGCGCCAACTGACTTTAAAATATTCGTGTCCGAATATTCAAGTCAGCGCTGACTTCAAGCCACTGTACTGACTTCAAATCAGTTTACACAGGGTTTTTTTCGGGTCAGCCCTGACTTGCCTCGAATTTGTAGTCAGTTACTGACCCTGTGTAAATCAGCCTTAACTCAATTTGACACATTACAAAGCAAAAAATCTACTAGACGTACCCCACATCTTATTTCTTAAATGAAATGAAACCGGCCTTGATCAAGTCTGACTCGCTCATGAATGGTTCCGTAATATTATTGAACGACAAAAGTCACGTTTGTTCTGTGATATTTTAAAGATTTAGTTTAGAAAAAAAAAACCTCTGGATTCGCAAAACCACCACTGTTATGAGACGCTATTTGACGTTTTTATGACGTTTGATTTATTTATTGATTATGCAATATTTGTTTACCTAACCAATCGTCAAACAAACTGAAATATAAATATCATGCGGCCATTTTTCGCGCCGTTTAAATTGTATAGGTTGTCATAATCTTATACAACCTGTATTACAGGTATTTGAATTTAATTGTTTTGTTTTCAGTTCTATCGGCAGTCCCTGTGACTGGTTGGGTTAGTTTTTTTTGTAAGTATTTGTTATTATAGCGGCAGTAGAAATATTTTGTAAATCTACAGACGGACGGACAGTGGGCGCCTTTTTACATTTAGGCTACGTAACCCTAAAAATATAAAAAAATATAACAACCAAAATAAGAAACAAAAGAAACTTTGTTTTTCCCTTGAGTTTTATTTAATTATGTGAAATAATTATGTTTTTAGTTTGATGAGCGTTTATAAGGCTGCTTCGTGTTTTATTAATCTCAGGACATTATTCTAACATACATTTTACTCAGATTAATTGCTAAGAAAATATTATCTTCTTTGACAATTATTATTTACATCGCCTCATACAATCCAAAGAGATTCTTACATTAATTATTACATAATTTACTACCGGTTGTTGCCTGCAGCTTCATCTCTCGCCATAGGATATCCTGGACATCTCCGACCCGGTATAGTTCAACATTCGGCTACCGCCTTGGACCACCTACCATCGTCTCGTCTAGCCATGTGTTCTGCCAAACTCCATTTTAATTCCACGATACTAATCATTTTATTGTGCATAATATGTGACAGCCGCTGCATATTGTATAATTTAATAATACATATATAATAAGGCTCGATATATTAATAATCCTGACAATGAAGTGCACTAAAATTTCACATTAAGATTTCATATCAATTTTCGATAAACGGACGATATTAATTTTGAACCGTAATACAGTAATAGATCAACGACATATTCATAAAATATTTAAACAAAGAATTAGGGCAATGTCCATATTTTTATATGAGGTTATTTTAAAACCTTTGCCAAAGCGAACACTTATACGTCCCACTGCTGGACTTAAAATCTTGCGAGGAAGGTATAAACCTAGTTATCTTATGCCAGCGCCCAATGCGAGTTGGCGAACTCTACGAATTTTCAAAGCTTATTAGGTATGTTTTCCTGTACTGGCAAGCAACGATGATCAAGTGGACAGAATTAGTTTGAAAATAAAAAGAAGTTTATATTTGAACCTGACCAGGGGAATCAACCCTAATCAGACTCGCATCTAAACCACTCACTTTCGAGGATTTTTTTATAAACTAGACAAACACGTATAATTTCGCTTTACAAATGAATTTTAAATCAATTTCACAAATGTGTAAAAGCAAAATTGATAGTGTTAAAAGCAATACTGGAACCTATCGCAGAAAGTTTTAGAAATATACGAAGAAGTGAAAACCTTTGATTACAGCTATTTAAGAAATGTTACAGCAGACATTGGTAATGAATATTGTTTTCTAATGTTTACGCGAATTTAACTAATTATAATGAAACAATCTTTATTTTTATTTATACCACCTGCTTGGGAGCCCATTATTAATATTATCAAATCAAAATCCAAGCATAATATGTCACAGATAAAAGATACAGTTTTAACACTTTCTGCGTAGATAGGAATAACCAAAATATTGATATATCATAGGGTAGTTTCGAATAACTTTGTAACATTAGGACGTATGACACCTCAGTCCTCCCGTGACCATGGTTGCTGTAAAGTATCCGAAACGTCGGGCTTGTAAAAATCTTAATAAACCGCGATAAAATCCGTAAAAATTGTTTCATTATAATCGGTAATGAAATTAAATTAAATGTACGTAATCGGACTATTGTAGTGTTGATCGGTCATTAACCAGGTGGGAAGACGATCTCCGTCGTGGTCGGTCTGTGTTGGATTCAAGTGGCGAGGGATTAGTCGTCTTGGCGTTCATTGAGGGAGGCCTATGTTCAGCAGTGGACGGATAGGGGCTGATGATGATGATTAATCGGGCTATGTTAATATTATATTAATACCCGGAGACCAACCGGAGACACTGAATATGTAAACGAAGACCAGCTGTTTTCTTACACGAAACTTTTTGTGGCTCCAATTTCATTTAATATAAACATCTTGAAAACAAAAACAACAATCAAATAAATAATTTTATTATAAATTTTGATAATCTTGGCGCGTTCAAGTTATTTAATTGCACGCCTCATAAGAGAAGCGTTAAGAGTGCTATTCGACATGTCAAAAAAAGCAGTTTTCACGAAACTGAAATTATTTTTTTGTTATTTATTTATTGTTATTTATTTTTTGTTATTTATTTATTGTTATTTATTTCGCACATATAAAAAGAGTGCACTTAAAGCAAGTCAAATAAGATATCATATCATAGTAAATGATAACATTAAAAATATTTTATGGACGTCCGTGTTTCTGTGTTTATGTGGCTTGAAATTGGTCGAAAAAGTTATTGTACCGAAATATTTTCTTTTATCATCTAAAGATGCGATGGCCTATTTTACAAACAATATGTTTTTTCCTTGCTAAGTAACTGACAGGCAACAAATAATGAATTATAATGTGGAAAATGAGACTATGCAGCGTGCACTTTTGGATTTTCCAAACTTTTAAAAATTTATTGTAAGCTGCTCAATTATAGAGAACATACACACACACACACACACACACACACACACACATACACACACGATCTATACTATACTAATAATATAAAGCTTAAGAGTTTGTTTGTTTGAACGCGTTATTTTCAGGAACCAGTGGTTCGATTTAAAAAAAATATTTTAGTGTTAGATAACCCATTTATCGAGGAAGGTTTTATGGTTTAAAACATCACTGTGACTAATAAGAGTTAAGTGAAGCTAGTTTATAAATAATGCTCCAAAATAAAAAAAATGAAACAAACTTTTATTTAATAATATTGTTTGTATGGGTGTGTGTTTGATTCGCCTGATTTTCTAAGGACTTTAAGAGAATGTCGTTTTTAGTTATAATTCCCACAAGGTGATAGGATCAGGAATTTAGGGTACCTTCACACTATTAACATTCGTGATGTAAAAGCGATTATTCATAATTACAGGTTCTGGCATTCCTGTCCCATTTTCCTGTTATTTTTATCGCGAATTTTTTAATTTATATTCAAACACATAAGTAGCCTGTTTTTTGTATACGTATTGATATAAATTGATGAAAGGATAAAATTTTAATCCTATTGGCTTAAATACGATTTAAGAAAATGTTTGAGAACCGGTAAAGAATAATAGAACATATATAAATATGGGGAAAAACTATTTAAATAGTTCTGCCTACTAACATTATTAATAATATTTAATACATAGTACCGGCGGGAGGGAAGTGCTGTGCCGCACTCCCGGCTGCATGGGTACCACCATCTTGCTTGTTTCTCCCGTGAAACAGCTTTGCTGTGTTTCGGAGAGAAGGGCAAGACAGGCAGTGTAATTACTGGCACCGAGACTTAACATCTTATGTCTCAGGATAGGCAACACATAAATGAGTTGCCTGGGGTCGTTCCAGGTATACTAGTTTATGTTCATGGGCGACGTCGACCACTTACCATCAGGTGGTACGTTGGCCAGTTTGCCTATCTAACTAACACTAATATAAAAAAAAAACAAAATGATAGTAAGTTTACTTAACAAACTGTTAATATTAATTAACAGATGTTAAGTGTAAGTGTAGGTATTAACTTCAGGTCCGCAACGAATTTAATCAGAAGAATTTAGGGGGAGTAGGAAATTACTTCCAGCTCCCTCCCCAATTAAAGCGGGATACTTCACAAACATTCCAACATTAAAGAGCCAGGGGAAGCCCAGCTGCATTGCACGACATTAGTAATCATTCATGGACTTTTTTACCTTCGAGGTAAAGACGGTATCCTTCTAGTTGGTAGATGAAGATGTGTTGGTCAGCCAGTAAACAGGTGCGAAGATGATCTCAGTACAGTGGCCGGTCCGTGTTAGATGCGAGTAGCGAGGGATCAGCCATCTTGGCGTTCATTGAGAGAGGCCTATGTTCATATGAGCAGTGGACGAATAATGATGATTATGATATTTATGTAACCAAGATAAAATAATGTTTGTTTGACGCTAACAAATCTTTTATTCAATATTTTGCAATTGATATGCCAATAATTATTCTGGAAGGCAGACTCTTTATTCTTTAAGATAGTTTTCTAGGCGGGAAAAACCTTAGGAACAGCTGGTCTACTTATAAAATAGAACTAACGCACATATCAAAAATACATTGAGTAGTGAATTTAATATATAGCTTCGAACATCCAAACATATTATTATAAAGGAAGTGAAATAACTGGTCAAACTTTGCATTCCACACATAACGAGCTTCACAAATAAATATGGCCAACGCCAATACGATTAAATTTAACATTGACATTCATCAAAGCCGTAACATGCTAATCCTTTTCCTGCTTACCTTAATAAGAATTACGCACGTGGGTATGCAATCGTTATGCCGTGGAATATTCAAAACTTCAAACGTGAAACTTTCCTACCGTGGTACAAAGGGCGCGGTTCCACCGCGGTTCACGGTAAGGCTACGCGCTTTTGTCAAGTTTCGCTTTAGACGTAGACATAGATAGACAAAGTGTTAGTAGTTAGTGAAATTATATTTGTAAGTATTATCAAGAGGTTACCGGTGGGAGGTAAGCGCTGTGCCGCGCTCCCGGCTGCATGGGTACCACCATCTTGCTTGTTTCTCCCGTGAAACAGCTTCGCTGTGTTTCGGAGAGAAGGGCAAGACAGGCAGTGTAATTACGGGCACCGAGACTTAACATCTTATGTCTCAGGATAGGCAACACATAGATGAGTTGCCTGGGCTCATTCCGGGTTAACTAGTTTATGTTCATGGGCGACCTCGACCACTTACCATCAGGTGGCACGTTTGCCAGTTTTCCTATCCAACTAACATAAAAAATAAGGAACTACGTTCCAGAAAAAAAAAAGAATCATGTTAGTAGTTGTAAAAAAATCCAAAGGAAGTAAAAATAGGAATTAATGGCATGAATAAGAATAAACAAAAATATTAAATTTAAGATGAAACTTTCTGCAAAAAATTTAGCTTCATCAAAAGTGTTACAAGAATCTTGCATTTAAAGAATTAGATTCCGTTCTGTAAAAATATATAATAAAAAATAAAAAACAATCGTAAGTATTACGGTCTACAACGAGCAGAAATATCTGTATTAAAGTTTATTTTTACCTCATTATTAAGCCGCGCTCCCGGCTGCATGGGTACCACCATCTTGCTTGTTTCTCCCGTGTAACAGCTTTGCTGTGTTTCGAAGAGAAGGGCAAGACAGGTAGTGTAATTACTGGCACCGAGACTTAACATCTTATGTCTCAGGATAGGCAACACATAGATGAATTGCCTGGGCTCGTTGCATGTTCATGGGTGACGTCGACCACTTACCATCAGGTGGCAGGTTTGCCAGTTTGCCTATCCAACTAACATAAAAAAATAAGCCGAGACAAGTCTTACTTTAACCACAGCTTTTAGAATGACTATTTTCTATACAGAGTTATTATAAAAAAAATGCTTGTGACCTTTTTTGAAGTTTCAAATAACGCCATCTAGTATTTGAAATGCAACAACTTGACATAACAATAAAATTAATTCCCTGACTACTTATTGTATGTTTTCGAGGAAAAAACTCCCACAGAACACGGTGGGCTTACCCGTTACGTTCCCATTCGAGCAGCTGTCGATCAGTCACGCGTGTCTGAATAGACGGGGTATGAATAATATTAATGAATAATATTGATAATGAATTAATTGTTACCATTGTTAACCAATTAAGATCTGATTGATTTAAGTCTAATTCTCAATATTTACATTATAATTTTATTAAACTGATTGCTACGTCTAAAACAATAGTCCAATTGTTCTTTTCAATTATAGTACGGGAGGTAGCAACGTTTGAAAAGTAAGAATTTTAGGTCAGCTGATTTTGTGATATGTCGTCCTTCTTGCACTTTCGGTTAGAGTCTGGGCTATCTGGCTGGCGGTAGCGGTTGCGTTCATTAGTGTGCATCCTACCTGTCCAGGTAATAATCCTGGATTTTAAAAACATTTTAGAAGGCGTAATTTTAAATTTTTTGTTTTTAAATAAGTCTACCTGACATACTTTTTTTATTGCCAGACATTTTTGACAAAGCTAACTATGTGCCATACGCGATTTTTGTTTTTTTTTTTATAAAAATTTCAAAGTATTTTATAATGTCTGTAATTTTAATAATATGTTATTTCAAGATAAGAAAACCTGAAAATAAATTTGCCAGACATTAATTCGATTGTTAAGTCTTGAATTAAAATGAAAAAGTCATGAAAAGTATTGCAGTATAATGCTAGTAGTCCGAGAGAGACAGTTGCAGAATAAGTCGAGAATGATACAGAGAACCATTACAAAAGTAAATTACTTGTCACTGTACATATAATTTTAAAAAAAAATCGTTCTAGTCAGAGCAAGTTTTAAAAAAAATTAAGCATAAACAGGAATATATTACAAAAAATTAAAACCGACTTCAAAACTACTCAACTAAAAAGTAATAAAATAACAGTTTCTTTAATTTTTGTGCTTACAATCAAATAAAAATAAAATAAAATCTTTGCGTTTACCACGTCATTATAGTTACTTTTGGAGTGAAACATACACACGAATTGAGAACCTCCTTTTTTTGAAGTCGGTTAAAAATTAGATTAAAATTTAAAAAACAACACTTTTTATTTAAATTGTTCTGATTACTAAATGTAAATTATAATTAATTAATATTTAGTTTTTCAAGTTGTTTCAGCCAATACTGACGTCACAAAAAAAGAGGCATCTTCATAATCATCATCATAATCGTCGCTGTCTTTGTCAGTGTCATTCATATCATCTTCTTTGGAACTTTCGTTATCTTCTAAAACTCTATCATCTGCAACAGAAAAAAAAAATAAACAGTGTAATTCTTCTTGTTCGTTATAAAACATTTTAGTTATTATTGATAAATATTCCATTTCACACTTACTTTGAACAATAATATCTGCAACTGAGGATGGTAATTGATCTCCCAAAAACCAGACAAAATCATATTTGTCACCGTTAATGGTCCAACCGAAAGCCATTGGAGACAAAGATGTTGGATGTTTTGAGTGAGCATTTCTCCAAATTTTCGTCACGTAACGAACCTTCAATAAATGCTGTTGCAATTCCGCTTTACAGGGTGGCGAACTGGATGAGTCAAAGTTTCGAATTTTTTTGTCGAAGTTCTCATCTGACTTTTTAGACTTAAACGTACTTGAAAATAAATGAAATCGAACATCTATAAGATATTAAATTATATTATATTAATTAGCAATTATCCCGCTAAACACGCAGTCTTTACAGCAAATGTGTGAGTGCACGCATATGCATGCATATAGCACCGCCCTCCTTTCCCACACTGCATATGCGTTGAAGCTTAACGATTGCTAATCTCACTCTACGATTAGTAATCGTAGAGTCTACATCCTGAGGATGCCTCGGTGTCGGGGCGAAACGTGCGTAGATTGTTTGGTGGTGGTCTTTTACTGTGGTTGTGGAGCATGTGGGGTGGTGGTGCATGCGAGTGTACGCATATGCAGTGTGGGAAAGGAGGGCGGTGCTATATGCATGCATATGCGTGCACTCACACATTTGCTGTAAAGACTGCGTGTTTCGCGGGATAATTGCTAATTAATATAATATAATTTAATATCTTATATAATGGATTTCCGCAAAGTAACGCCTGATTCTATTAAAAATCTAACATCATTAACATTGGAACAATTTTTAACTCCATACATTTGACAAATAAATTTCTCCAGGGTTACAATCGTAGTTTCGAGTACTTTTTCGTCATCCGTAATTATATTATCAAAAGCTAACTGGTATTCTTTAGAATTTTCTAATATTTTAAATGGCTTAACATTGCCTTTTCTAAAAAAAGCTGGCGTGTAATCACATCCGGTTATTGCGTGGAAGCATGGTAAAGCTTTGCATAAAGAGTCACCAAGAATTCGGTGTAATTCATTGATGTTTATGTAACGCTGATGATTTCCAACACCCATATTTATCCAAATTTTCAAAGATGCTTTCAGGTGATCCATATTTCCCAGAAGTATAATTAAAATATCAGAATCAGAACAGCGTATAACAACGTCTGCGTCAAAATCGATTTGGCAAATATGAAAAATAATCCTAGAATCAGCTTCTTCGTGTTCTTCACACGATAATGATTCTTCAATAGTTTTAATTACTTTGTTATTTATCACTTTGTATGAATAACATTTATTGAAACTTACGTAAATTTTTTTATTACCAATGAAAGGCAACATGTCTTCTCTACCCCAGTGATCAATGAAAAAGTTAACCAAAACTTCTATAAATTACACATTTTTAAGTTCAGCTGCGAAATGATGGGGCTTAACAATCAAATTAATGTCTGGCAAATTTATTTTAAGTTTTTCTTATCTTTAAATTACATAATATAAAAATTACAGACATTATAAAATAATTTGAATTTTTTATAAAAAATAAAATAAAAATCGCGTATGGCACATAGTTAGCATTGTCAAAAATGTCTGGCAATAAAAAAAGTATGTCAGGTAGACTTATTTAAATACAAAAAATTAAAAATAACGTCTTCTAAAATGTTTTTAAAATCCAGGATTATTACCTGGACAGGTAGGATGCGCACTAATGAACGCAACCGCTACCGCCAGCCAGATAGCCCAGACTCTAACCGAAAGTGCAAGAAGGACGACATATCACAAGATCAGCTGACCTAAAATTCTTTCTCGAAAACGTTGCTAGCTTCTATACTATTAAACGCCATGTAAATTGGACATAACCTTTTCCCATCCACGAGTACTTAGGCCACTTTCAATAAACACCAAAGCAGTTGATCTTCCATCTGGGTCTATTTGGAGATTATCCCTCCATCCTCTCAATCGTGGCCTTACACTCTAGAACACTCCAGATTATACAAGAATGTATGTATACAAATAATAACAAATACAAATTAAATTTTACTAAAATTTCAATAGGTGCTGAAATATATCTGTCAATAGAATTAATTCAATATATTCAAGAAATCGGGGCAAAATATTAACTTTACAATATATTTTTTGCAGGCTATTTCATATTTACTTTTGTACTCCAAACTTGGGGCTTAGTAATTGGAGTGGTTCTCGATCCCAGTTGTACGTGATACAAGATCCACAGTCAAGGGCAGACAAGATTTTAGGGTTCTGTAATGTTGTGTTGTAGTAAATTACTAAAGTATATACTTTGTTGTGCTTTGGAATTGTTTGTTATACGACACTTAAAAATACTTTTATTTAATTACAATAAATTAACCAGTGTGCAAACTTCACTTAGGACATTTTTTTCTCATCGTTAACAGTCCGTATCCGTATCGTTTTTAATACCTTTTATTAAATAATAATAATAATAATAATAATAATAATAATCTTTATTGATACAAAAGTTACAGAAATATACCTAATACTAAAAGGTAGTACAATTCTTTATATCATAGGGCAGAAAGTAACATATTAATGGAAAAGATTGCTGCAAAATCTGTAAACTTACATTTAGTTATAAATTAAATTATAAATAAATAAATTATATAAAATATAAATAAATTAAATTATATTAAATTATAGGAAAGATAATAATAATAATATCTATTGACGTTTTTACACCCCGTCACCAAGCTATCTAAGCTTAATATTCAGTCATTCCACGATTTATAATTTATTTATTATTCTACTAGCTGTTGCCCGCAGCTTCGCCCGCGTTTATTTAGATTTACAGCCGTTCGGATTGATGATGATTATTTTTATGGCCAAAGTTACGCCTTATAACATCAGCTATCTGCCAGTGAAAGTCTCGTCAAAATCGGCTTAGCCGTTTTATAGATTAACCGGAATAAACAGACAGACATTTTTTTTTAATGTAATTTAAATTTAAAATTAAATAATAATAATAATAATAATAATCTTTATTGATACAAAAGTTACAGAAATATACCTAATACTAAAAGGTAGTACAATTCTTTATATCATAGGGCAGAAAGTAACATATTAATGGAAAAGATTGCTGCAAAATCTGTAAACTTACATTTAGTTATAAATTAAATTATAAATAAATAAATTATATAAATAAATTAAATTATATTAAATTATAGGTACAATTAAATTAATTTAATTAAATTATATTAATTACAGGGATATTAAATATGGTCTATTCATTTATATCCTTACTAATATTATAAATGCGAAAGTAACTCTGTCTGTCCGTCTCTTCTTTGCGCCTAAACCACTGAACAGATGAAATTTGGCACAAAGATAGTATTGAACCCGTAAATTGCAACCATATTATTTGAAAAATAAGATTAAAAAAAATACTTCTTACATGCGGACGAAGTCGCGGGTAAAAGCTATGAAATAAAATACGGTACTTACATTAAAAAAAAATGTCTGTCTGTTTATTCCGGTTAATCTATAAAACGGCTAAGCCGATTTTGATGAGACTTTCACTGGCAGATAGCTGATGTTATAAGGCATAACTTTGGCCATAAAAATAATCATCATCAATCCGAACGGCTGTAAATCTAAATAAACGCGGGCGAAGCTGCGGGCAACAGCTAGTAGAATAATAAATAAATTATAAATCGTGGAATGACTGAATATTAAGCTTAGATAGCTTGGTGACGGGGTGTAAAAACGTCAATAGATATTATTATTATTATCTTTCCCATACCTTTTACAGGGTTTTACTCTATCATGGGGCCAAAGCCAAGCATAATAGAGGATTAATATATTATTATTATTAAATGGAAAACAGCGTCAGTGATTCATTCCCGTTTTTTAATATAATAAGAATAAGGGAACCGAGCATTCGGAACCTTATGGTGACTACCGACGCCCATAGACATCCAAAACAACAAACCAAACCAAAAATCCACAATCAAAAGTTATTCAGATGCGTTGCCCTCCTTATCCCTATCCATCCAATGGGCAACCGGAAACTCACAAACCGCACGAAACGCGACAGCATAGCTGTCACTTGACGCCAGTATTATGTGAGTGAGAGGTACCCCGGTCGTGCCAGCCCAATTCGGTTGCAAAGCAGCATGGCACTACCTTTTAAATTGATTATTTTGATTGATTGATACCTTGCGAAATCATTTAAAATGAGAAGAACACACAAGCCGTTAAGTAGTAGAAGTAGACAAATCCGGGTAGGTTACAGCTATAGGCACTTAAAAAAGTCTATCCATTCTTCTTCACAAATTTGGCGACCTCTGTGGCTCAGTGGTAAGCGCGTTGGCGCTCAAGCCGGAGGTTGCGGGTTCGAATCCCGCCAGGGAACAAAAATATTTTCTGTGTTCCTGGGTCATGGATGTGTATTAAATGTGTACTATATAATAAAAATCTTAAATTTATGTATAGTATAAAAGTATTAAATATATTTCCGTTGTCTGGTACCCGCAACACAAGTTCTTCGAGAACTTACCACGGGACCAGATTGACGTGGTGTGAAAGCGTCCATAGATATTATTATTATTATTATTAAAGTGGAAATCTACTAAGTGGAAATCTCCTCACAGACTCCTCTCCACTCAGGATGCATATCAATTATCTCACCTTTTAATACACAACTTTCCGCTAAGTTACGAGTAAAAGAAACTTCAACAAAAAAGACAGAAATGGCCTTATATGGAGCCGATTTTCCCATCACAGTATCACAGCAAAAGTTTTTAAAAACAGTTTATCTAAATAGAAACATAGTCTTGCTGTTCACTTCATAATATGTTTTCCGGAGCGTTAAAACACAAACGAAATATTATTGAAAACTTTATTTTAAGTAAGCAAATAGAATTTTAAATATTTTCAACAAAAAACAACGCATCATAAGAATATTTCATAAAAATGTTAAAAATGTTATAGTATTATTTTATTACAATTAATACATACATTCAAGAATTATTTATGTAATTAAATGAATCGTGTTAATTAATTACAAACTCAAATTCGATAAATTCGATCCGTATCACGAAATTTCAAAATTTTGTGATTGAAACTACAAAAATCAAAATTATCATAACTATGTAACATGAATGCAACAATTTAATGACACCAATTCCCTTGCCCTTACCTAAAGGGGCAAGGTGAGGGCGACCCTAGTTCGCTTGGATAATGGGAATTTCGCGCAGTTTGAATCCGAACGCCCAACGGTGAGGTTCGTTGCTGGCGGGCCATGACTACGGTCGAAGTTTTCATAGACTATAAATAAAAAGTGCAAAATGTGGGAGAACTATCGCAGGAAAAGGTTTGTGCAATATTCATTATTATATTGTGCTGAGCGTTTTTTTATAAAGTTTGCGAAGTGCCCGCGAACGTTTGCTGTGCGATTAACTTTTTTAGGCCATTCAGTGTTTTCTTTTTGTTTTAATTACGCTGTAAAGTTTTATACGTGTTTGTGTAATTTTAGAAATTATTGAACGATTATGTGAAAGCGAAATTGACAAATTATTAAGCCTTCTACTGAATGTTGTAAACAAAATAAAAATATGCTTTAGTTACCGATAACATTTGATAAAATATTTTTGTAATAAAATATTTTTTATTAGCTTTTAATGATTTTAAATGAACTTATTGAAAGTGTATTTTGGCGTAGGTCTGATAATACATAAATTCATATCTGTCATTTTATAATTTTAAAATGATTCGCATATAAAAAAAAAAATCAAGTAAAAATATTGAAAAATATACACATTTTATAAAATATTGTCAACATAATATCGGCACAAATGATAAAAAATACTTTTTGTATATTTTAATATAAAATAACGGTATAATTTGAGCTGAAAGGTAATCAAGCTTTATACAAAAGCACCTCGGCGACACAGCTCTCACTGAGAAAAGCTAGGGTCCGGCTGTGGATGACGGCATAATCACTCAAGTCCAATTGAATTTAAATATATTATGTACGTTTATTTTTATAACTTTTTATATTTCAATAGTTTGAATATACTTAACCAAAGCTTTTTATTATATTTATTTATAATCTTAAAAACTTATCAAAGTTAAGTTTATGTATTAGTAATTTTAAATTCCGATTGTTGATATTAAAAGATGATTTACGCTAAATTTTTACTTTGTTACATAGTTTATAGGCCCGCAGCTACGCCCGCGTTAACTTAGATTTAGTATATGGATTGTTGAGGATTATTTTAATGGCCTAAGTTACTCCTTATAACATCAGCTATCTGTCAGCGAAAGTCCGCGGAAAAATGAGCCTAGCCGTTTCAGAGATTAGCCGGAACAAACAGTCAGACAAAAATTGTAGAACATGTACATATACATATACATACATATGCATTTAGTTGATGCCAAATGGTTATACATACTTATGCATTTAGTTAAAAGCGCTTATTTTAACATTACAAACAGACACTCCAATTTTATTTATTTGTATAGATATTTGGTGATCTCAAAGGAAAGACAAGGGTAATAGGTACCTGTACTATTATATACCTGATCCTCACTATGGTTCAGGCTAGTCGTGGCGGTGGGTCTTAGTAGCCTAGGGTAAGCTCAGTACCTTGGGCGAAGCCAATTGAGTCGAGGGGGCTCTTTGTACCCCTCTTATAAGAAGAGGGGACAAA
Organism: Helleia helle; assembly: GCA_963853865.1. Taxonomy (NCBI): domain Eukaryota; kingdom Metazoa; phylum Arthropoda; class Insecta; order Lepidoptera; family Lycaenidae; genus Helleia; species Helleia helle. The sequence continues at coordinate 19,975,664 of OY971420.1, forward strand.
AGAGCGGGGGGCAAGGAACGATAATGGGAACCTAACCCTATCGCATTGTTTCGATGCCGGGAGGGGTTGTTCTGTGGTGTAGGACAACCCCACTGTGGAGGAACAAAGGGTGAGGATGGGAACCTCACCTCATTGTATTGTCCCGACGCTGGGAGGGGTTTTTCTATGGTGCGGGACAACCCCTCTGTGGAGGTGGCGTCCGGTCCCTTGCTGGGCTGACTAGCCGTCGAGGTGCCCTGTTAGCTTAACAGATCCGGGGCACCTCACCAAGGCGGCACTGGTGGCACTCGCCGGGTTTTAGTGGGTAGAGCTGCGTCCATTTACCATCTTTCGGGCGCAGCGAGTCCCACATACCCACCTGGGGAGACCCACTCCCCAGGCGGGAGGTGGAGGTGGAGGTGGAGGTTTACCAGTGGGAGGGAAGCGCTGTGCCGCGCTCCCGGCTGCATGGGTACCACCATCTTGCTTATTTCTGCCGTGAAACAGCTTTGCTGTGTTTCGGAGAGAAGGGCAAGACAGGCAGTGTAATTACTGGCACCGAGACTTAACATCTTATGTCTCAGGATAGGCAACACATAAATGAGTTGCCGGGGCTCGTTCCAGGTATACTAGTTTATGTTCATGGGCGACGTCGACCACTTAACATCAGGTGGTACGTTTGCCAGTTTGCCTATCCAACTAACATAAAAAAAAAAAAAAAAAAAAAAGCTTAAGGTGAACCCAGCACTTTGGGCGAAGCAAATTGAATAAAGGGAGCTGCTCTTTGTACCCCTTTTATATTATGAAGATGGGACAAAAGGAGTAGGGGGGCAAGGAACGATGATGGAAACCTCACCCTATCGCATTATTCCGACGCCAGGAGGGGTTGTTCTGTGGTATATGACAACCCCTCTGTGGAGGTGTCGGTCCCTAGAGGGACTGACAAGCCGTTGAGGTGCCCTGTTTACTCCGGGGCACCTTACCAAAGGCAGCATTGGTGGTACTCACCGGATTTTAGTGAATAGATCTGCGTCCACCTTACCATCTTTCGGGCGCAGCAAGTCCCACATACCCGCCCGGGGAGACCCACTCCCTCGCGGGATACCTCTGAGCAAAAAAAGGTTATGTTTCATATATTAAAATGGCTCAGTGTCAATGTATCAGTAAAATATTTTTTCACCTGCCACTCCATAGATCCTCTAACATTTTCAATCGTAGTACTACTTCCTACAAAAATTAGCATTTATTTAAATTTATAGTTTGTAGATAGATTAAGCAATAAAACATCTTCGAATGCTCTCAGAACATAAATATTGCAATCTGATTTAAGGTTGTTTAGTTAATTATATATTTAGAGCTTTGCAACCATAATTAGTTAAAACCGAGCACGTCTTCGGAAACTTTAAATTAGATAGAACAACTAACGGAACTGTTTTAAAGTTTCCATCCGCAAACGTAAGATAAAAGAAAAATACTCTGACTTAATAGTGTATTGCTTTAATTCTGTCATCATCATCAGACTCTCTTCATCCTTTGATGTGCATCTAGCAGCGTCCAATTTATGGTAGTAAATCGATAGAATGCAGGGACGGCAAGCGGTATGACGCTGTTATATCTTAATCCATATTTTGTTGTAGTTTTTTATCAATTGTGAATTACGTATTATAGATATTTTGAGGAGTCTGCCCAACGAACTTGCCGCCTTCACGACCTCCTGTCCCAGCATGCTTTTAACTGGCTGAACCGATTTACATGAAATTGTTTGTAAGTGTACAAGTGGGTTCTGGAATAGTTTCGATTCATAATTCAGTCCAATACAAATTGTTTTATACAGGACACAATATCTGTCGTGTCCGCACGTAATATTATATATTATACTAGTGGCACCGACAGACGTTTTCCTGTACAAAATATGTATTTTTGTGAATCTAACCCATCCTCGAATCCCCTTGAACTCACACAAAAAATTTCACCAAAATCGGTCCAGCCGTCTAGGATGAGTTCAGTGACATACACACGCACACAAGAAATATATATATAAAGATTATGGGATATTGTTGGCGATGATGATGATGATGATGATGATCATAGTTTCATTTCACTCACATTTTGCTACATATATCAAACAAATATTTATCCATATGTACTTATTCAGATACGCGCGATTCGCAAATCGCAGATCGCGCGAAAACAGCACGGGTCTTATTTATATTTAGATATTTATTTATTCAGACACGCGGGAACCGCACAATTACCTATATGTTATTTGAATTTAGAGTTCTGAAATCGTGCGGTTGTCGCTGTGTATGAATAAGTCCTAACTCAAAGTATACATTAATAAATGAATTCATTGTTCGAAACACTATCTTGTTTCTATGTTTTGTGTTCTGTTGTATTATAAAGTTTTATCACTAGCAGTGCGAAATTCGCGCAAAAACGGACGATTTATTAAAGGACACATAAGTATTCTAGTGTTTTTATTGTTTCTACAGTGACCAATAATACAATCCTATTTTATTTTTTTTGCCAACAAACATTTTTGGGGACACAGATTTTACCAGTTTTATTCATTTTTCTCAAATACTTCTTTACTTTTTCTAACTTATAAAATTTTGATAAAATTACTTAAAACGGGATATTTACAATGCTTTTCACTTTTGTTACGCGTAGCCCGATATTTCGACAATATCTATGAATGTCTTGTTCACGAGAATGAACGTGACCATCATGAAATTGTCGGAAATGTTAAAATCTTGATGAGCTGCAATAATAATATCAGTAAAAAGTTTTTTATGAAAAATAAAGTTAATTCATATTTTACGAGCTCTATTAGCACACTAGCCCAAGACTTTTAGAATTCTAGAACAGTTCGTAGAAACAATAATGGCGTTTTAAGAGCTTGTAGCGCCATATATTTGCAAAAGTGCACTTCTTATTTCCCAAGAAAGGGAAGTGTTGGAATAGTCGATTTAAATGGCACTGCACTGGTCGAAATAGGGAATTAAAATAAAGACCTGCATATTTGAAACATTTGTCAATACTAAAATTTATAATTAATAAGAATATAGGTATAAAGAAAGGCGAAGGAGTAGGATTTTGGCGTTCGGAGGCTTATGTTCAGCAGTGGATGGATAAAATCTGATGACGATGAAAGAAAGGCGGATGAAATAATGATATGAAATGTACAGCGTACATATGAAAACTACAGCGTACCGTTTGTCGTCCTATGTTTTTCTTGAACGCCGGGAAAAGTTCTGAGGCATCCCGCGGGGGAGTGGGTCTCCTCACGCGGGTATGTAGGACTCGCTGCGCCCGACAGCTGGTAAGTGGACGCAGCGCTACCCACTAAATTCGAGTGCTACCAATTTGGTTAGGTGCCCCGGACCTGTTGAGCAAACAGGGCACCTCGACGGCTAGTCTGTCGCTCAGGGGACCGACACCATCTCCACAGAGAGATTGTCCTGCACCTCAGAACAAATCCTCACAACATCGGGACAATACAATGGGGTGACGCTCCCGTCCTCGCCCCTTGTCCCTGCTCTTTTGTCCCCTCTTCTTATAAGAGGGGTACTCTTTTTACCCCTCTTTGTGCCCCTCGGCTTAATTCGACTCGCCCAAGGTGCTGGGCTCACCCTCGACTACTGAGCCCCACCGCCACGACGAGGCCTGAACCGTTTGTCATCGAATTTAATGCCAAGGCGCGACAATCGATGTTTCACTTTAAAAAAAGCTTAGGTATAGCACCGAGCTGGACTTATGGCGCATCCGTTCTACGGCAGGGTATAATCTGTCTGTGCTAAATTTATTTAAGCGTGATATATGATATCATTTATACGGTTAAAGCTTAATAATCGTATTTCTATTAAATTATGAGTTGCTCTAAATTGTGTGTATTTTTTCCTAATGATGATGATGGTGACGATGAATGAATGATTTTTTCCTAATCACACCTCTGTTTGCATAATGAACTTAAAATCATACAAGGATTACATCTAAACTACTATTACTTTCATTATTATTATAAGTATTTTTCCGCCTTCGTCTAGACAAAGGCATCCATCACTGAACGCCAAGACAGCCGATGCTTCGCTATTTTTTTAATTACTCAACTCAATACTAATATTATAAGCGCGGAAGTAACTGCGTGTATCATTGTGATAATATATGGTATGTGAACGATTATATAAAAGAAATGATATATTATAATATCAACAATCATCATTATTTTCATGTAATTAGACGCTGGCAGGCATCAGCTATTATAAGTGTAAATACTAGTCGCAGATATATAATGTAAAAGGCAAGTACACGCTCCAGCGAGGACCCAAATCGTTGTTTAAGAGTTGCCTCGTTATTCATAATATATTTGTGTCACTTTAAATTCGTCCGGCGGGGCATTCGGTTCTGGTTCCAACGGAAAGGCGCTGAAAATGTTATTTATTTTGCCATTTTTATTTTCACCTTTACATTGTTCGTCGAAAGGTTTTATGTTTGAACGAAATGCATTATGCTATCTTTTTCTTTTATGCTATAGATTATTGGTAATCTCTACCAATATTATAAATGTGATAGTAAGTTTGTTTGTAACGCTTTCACGGGAAAACTATTTAACCGATCATCATGAAACTTTGTACGCATATTCTTGGAGGTATTAGAAGTAACGTAGGTTATTTTTTATAAAAAAACTATAATTTTACACTGCGCAGACGAAGTCGCGGGCACCTGCTAGTCCTTACTAATATTATAAATGCGAAAGTAACTCTGTCTGTCTGTCTGTCTGTCTGTCTCTTCTTCACGCCTAAACCGCTGAACCGATTTGAATGAAATTTGGCACAAAGATAGCTTGAAACCCGAGAAAGGACATAGGATAGTGTTTATCCCGGAAATCCTACGGGAACGGGATTTATTAGGGTAAAACCCCGGGACTATCTACCTACTGAACCACGGAACAGATTTGGGTGAAATTTGATATGAAGATACTTTGAAAATTAACATAGGACATTAAATAGTTTTTATCCTGAAAATCCCACGGGAACGGGACCTATGCGGGTAATACCCCGAGACAGACTATCTTCTAAACCACGGAACAGATTTGGGTGACATCCTTACTAATATTATAAATGCGAAAGTACCTCTGTCTGTCTGTCTGTCTGTATGTCTCTTCTTCACGCCTAAACCGCTGAACCGATTTGAATGAAATTTGGCACGAAGATACCTTGAAACCCGAGAAAGGACATAGGATAGTTTTTATCCCGGAAATCTTACGGGAACGGGATTTATTCGGGTAAAACCCCGGGACTATCTACCTACTGAACCACGGAACAGATTTGGGTGAAATTTGATATGAAGATACTTTGAGAATTAACATAGGACATTAAATAGTTTTTATCCTGAAAATCCCACGGGAACGGGACCTATGCGGGTATACCCCGAGACAGACTATCTTCTAAACCACGCAACAGATTTGGGTGAAATTTAATATAAAGGTACTTCGAAACTTAACGTAGGACTTAAAATAAAACTGAAAATCCCACGGGAATGGGAACTATGCGCGTAAGACCCCGGGACTGTCTATCTTCTAAACCACGGCAAAGATTTGTGTGAAATTTGATATGAAGATACTTTGGAACTTAACGTAGGATTTAAAATAGTTTTTATCCTAAAAATCCCACGGGAACGGGACCTATGTGGATAAAACCCGGAACTGTCTATCTTCTAAACCATGGAACAGGTTTGGGTGAGATTTGGTATGAAGATACTTTGGAACTTAACGTAGGACAAAAAATAGTTGTTATCCTGAAAATCCCATGGGAAGGGGAGTTGTGCAGCTAAAACGCCGGGACTGTGTATTTGTTAAACCACAACCGATTTGAGTGTAATTATGGAGATATGGATATGGAGATAGTTTGAGACCCTAGGTAAAATATAAGATGTATAATTAGTGTAACAAGAAGGTTTTTAGATGTGACAATAGATGGCGTTAACACAAAATGTAGATCACGCTATCCATTACAAGAGGCGAATCCTTATGAGGATCGCACTTTTGTATTGCACGCATTTTTAATGAAGTATTCATGTATATTAGTATTTAATCCAAAAATGATTTATTAATAGAATTCATTATATTATAAAAAAGGAATACTTATGTATTTAAGGGAATAACAAAAAGGTTAGTCGACATCACTGGAGACCGAAGAGCTGGCAGCTACCTCGGATAAAAAATTAGTCTAGCGATTCAAAGGGGAAACGCTGTGAAAACCTTCGGAACCTTGCTTAAAGGGACTCCTTTTTATTAATATACTTAAGTTATTATATTATATTTTTTAGTTTCTTTGTAATATAAATTCTAATTTTAATAATTTAAAATTGCAATAAAAGACAAAGTTCTATAAAAAATATAACTTTTTCGTAGTTTTTTTGCTGGTAGTAGGTACTAATTTGAATTAAAATGTTGATGTATCATAGGGTAGTTACGAATAATTTTGTATCGTTTACGTTGTTATTAGTTACGAACACAAAATAAATACTATAGGACGTCTGACACCTCAATCCTCCCATGAACATGGTTGCTGGAAAATATCCGAAACGTCGGGCATTTAAAAATCTTAATAAACCGCGATAAAATCCGTAAAAGTTATTTAAATAAGGTGTAAAAAAAATGTACTACTAAATTAAATTCATATCTTATATATAAAATTTCCATGTCACAATGTTGATTTTTACCAAATTTTATATGCGTATTCGGTAGGTCTGAGAATCGGCTACTATCTATTTTTCATACCCCTAAGTGATAAGGGTGGTCAACCCCTCAAATTTTAAAAGTTAACGCGTGCGAAGCTGCGGGCAACAGCTAGTATTTTATAAAAACGTACTATCGGGCCTTACAGTGGAAGTATTATTATTATTATTCTTGAAATGGCTTGAAAGTTTTTGTTTCAACTTTGCTTTATTTGGAGTTACAGTGGGAGTACAAGTTCGGTTCCAATTCCCGCACAAGTTTGTCTGAAAGAAAAGTTAACTTGCCTAAGACACAAACACACACAAGTATTAAAATATATATAATAGAAAAAACATACTTGGGATAATTAACTTTTGTTAGATCGCATTATAGTTTTATGTTGTTAATTTCAATAAAAGTGCATAATGAACTTATAAACGGAGAGAAAACACACATTAATAAGGATTTTAGATCAGTAGGTCGTGGGATCTCAGGCGGAAGAGCATCATACAGAGAAAAACGTAGTTTAGGACAAGAAAAAAAATATGTTCTGGGGTGCCTTCATCCAAGCCACATTCACAAGTTTTCTATAAATTATTATAGTTTGTAAATTGGAACCATTTTTTTTTATGTCACATGGAGGCAACCGAGCAGTTGGAGCCGGAGGTGACTACCGACGCCCATAGACATCGGCACAGCCAAAAGTTATGCAGATGCGTTGCCCTCCTTTTCCCTATACCTCCCAATGGGCCACCAGAAACTCACAAACCGCACGAAACGCGACAGCATAGCTGTCACTTGACGCCGGTGTTATGTGAGCGAGAGGCACCACTACGGTTGTGCCGGCCCAATTCGGTTGCAAAGCAGCATGGCTACTACTACTTTATTTGAAAAATAAGATTTAAAACAATACTTCTTATACGCGGACGAAGTCGCGGTTAAAATCTATGAAATAATATACTGCACTTACATTAAGAAAAACCATTTTTGTCCATCTGTTTGTTCCGGTTAATCTCTGAAACGGCTAAGCCGATTTTGACGAAGCTTTTACTAGCAGATAGCTGACGTTATAAGGCGTAACTTTGGCCATAAAAATAATCATCATCAATCCGAATAACTGTAAATCTAAGTAAACGCGGGCGAAGCTGCGGGCAACAGCTAGTAATATATAAAGATAAGCTTGTGTAAACTCCGGGATATAATGACTCCGGTAGAACACACAAACTTAAGTGTAGCAAAATCACTGTAATAAACAAAACCGCCTTGCAATCTGAGAATCACTCAACCACTGAACGGACGTTGCAAAATTAGAGAAATCATTAAAACTAATGGTGGAAAAATATAGTTACCTTTCGTCTTCAAGATAAATAAAATCCTCGTATTACATTTTACAAAGAAAATGTATTTCCGGATTCTTCTAAACAATGTGGAAAAACTCTGACCAAAATTTTGCCAGTAAAATGTTTCAGATTTTTTCTTAAACTTAAAGACAAGAACGTAAGCTTTTCGGTGCCACAAATAAAACTTGTTAAGCTTAAAGCTCTTTAAACGTAAGAGATAACGTGTTAATATCATATCCCATTCACACCTTCATCGGAGTTTATCAAAGATCTATTGAAATACAATGTATGTCTTCATGGTGAGGGATTAAATTCAAGATATTCCTTTGTGAAGTATAATAGCAACGGGAATTACCACACCTGATGCACTAAAGGCTGGAGACTCTTAAAGGATCAAATCTTATTTATTTCTATCATCATCATCAGCCTTTATCCGTCCACTGCTGAACATAGCCCTCCTTCGATAAACGCCAAGACGACCGATCCCTCGCCACTCGCATCCAACACGGACCGGTTACTGCAAGATATCGTCTTCCCACCTGGTTAATGATGGACCAACACTTCGTCTCGCAGCCTCCACTCCTGAATCTTATTGGCCCATCGGCCATCCGTTTTCCTAGGTGTGTGACCAACCCACTGCCACTTCAACGAGCTTATTCGTCGCGTGATATCGGTAACTTTAATTCTCGGGCGGATGGATAACTTCGTTTCGTATTATTCCTATATCATAAAGTATTTTAAGCCAATGCGTCTCTTAAAATGGCCTATGGGGTCGAAACGTGTAAATAAGTAAGGAGTGCATATCTTTTTTTTTCTTTAACGCCGGGAAATGCGCTAAGGCATCCCGCCTGGGGAGTTGGTCTCCCCAGGTGGGTATGTGGGACTCGCTGCGCCCGAAAGATGGTAAATGGACGCAGCTCTACCCACTAAAACCCGGCGAGTGCCACCAGTGCCGCCTTGGTGAGGTGCCCCGGATCTGTTAAGCTAATAGGGCACCTCGACGGCTAGTCAGTCCTACAAGCCACCTCCACAGAGGGGTTGTCCCGCACCACAGAACAACCCCTCTCAACCTCGGGACAGTACAATATGGTGAGGTTCCCATCCTCGCCCCTTGCCCCCTGCTCTTTTGTCCCTTCTTTTTATAATAGGGGTACAAAACGCCCCCTTGGCTCAATTAGATTCGCCCAAGGTGCTGGGTTACTGAGCCCCACCGCCACGTCAAGGCCTGAAACATGGGGGGAAGGAGTGCATATCTCGTATGAAAAGTGCCCGTTGAAAACAGTGAGGAAAGGTTGCGCTCACAGTGGTTTTAGTCTAAGGTAGGCCACTCCCATGTGCAAGTCGTATAGGGTCAAGATCTACCCAAAGAACCTGGATATATTTATCAAGGATTTCCCTGCCATATAAAAAGGTACACATTCAATTTATCTAAAATAGCCTCTTCATACTATACTTCATTTCTAAACCAGCGCTATTGTTGACGGTTTTTTAACTGTGTTTACAGCTGAAAATTGACAATATTTCTCCATATTTGGTATACTCCATAATTGCGTGCTATGCTCACCATTCGATGAAGAATAAGATTCGTGAAGAAGCCCAATGAGGAAAGAAACACTTTCTAAAGTGTTGGATCCTGAACTAGCACTCGAGAAGACGGATGTTCGGTTATCCTAGGGGCTGACAATCTACGTATGCAACATGTTTTTCTTTTATTCTAGTTGATATAGGCAACCTGCCAACACTTAATACTATAATGTAACCAAGTACGAGGTCAATTGAGATTCGAGACCCAATGTTTCTTAAACAATTCATTGAATGATTATAAAGACAACAAACTTCTAAGTAGCTCTGTGCTTTGTGACTTAAAGGAAACTAAGTTGCTAAATTCCACAAAGTAAGGATTACGTGATAGTCCACTGTCACAAAGACTTTAATGATAATGTTTGAATACTTCAAAGTAGTTAAAATTTTACACGAAAGGAACCTTTAGAGTTCAAACATGTTAATATTAGGTAATAATAATAATAATATCTATGGACGCTTTAACACCACGTCAATCTGGTCCCGTAGTAAGTTCTCCAAGAACTTGTGTTACGGGTACCAGTATATATAAGATTTTTTTTATTATAAAATAAAATAAAAATAAAAGGCCTTTATTTTCTATGCAGTAAAAAAAAACTATAAAAAATATACCTTAATTAACTTAGTTTATTTAAGTATTAAGTTAACTTGTGTTTAACAATTTGTTATTTTAAATATTTCGAAAATGTTTTTTTTTAAGGAAAGTAATAAAAATAAACATAATAAAAAGTCGACCAATCCTACGTCTTATCAGTGTCTTACTCTTCTAGTATTCTTTTTAGTCTACCCAATATGACCTGGACTCCAGAACTATGTTCCAGAAATCTTCAACAGTTGCCCATGAAACTTATTTACTGACAGGCAGTGTAATTACTGGCACCGAGACTAAACATCTTATGTCTCAGGATAGGCATCACATATTCATGGTTTATATTCATGGATGACGTTGACAACTTACCATCAGTGGCACGTTTGCCAGTTTGCCTATCTAACTAATATAAAAAAAACTTCACAGCAAGGTTTTTTGAAGGAAGAAATATTCAAAATGGTACCCATACAGGCAGACGCGTTGTACAAGAACAAATCTTCCACGTAAATTAACATAGCAGAGAGCTAACGATGATTACTATTATTATAATAAATCCAACCTAACATAATTGCCATCAGCATTAATTTACCAATTAAAATAATGGAGGTAATTTATACAACATTTGAACTAATTAATTCGTTTTGACTCATTGATATCATATGTTATTTAAATATTAATTTATATCGTAATATGCTTAGCCTCGTTCTGTTTGAAAATTGCTCGCTTCTGAACTTAAATATATTCATTGATTAACGATATTCAACAGCATAGAACAATTAATAGCGTAGCATAAGCGTAGAGCAGTTTTAGGCAAATCTTCATTACGAATTGGGTAACTTTATGAGTGACTAAGCAATATCAACAAGATACCGACAAATGTAAATATCTTAGATATTACGTAGAAATATTTGACAGCCTTAAGAAACTTACAGTTAAACTCATTTATTTGGTGAACATTATATAAGTAAAACTTAAATATACCAACTCGATGAGAGAAGTCACACTAAGGTACAGTGGTCTTTCTCTGAGGTAATCGAGTGGAGACAAGGATCGATTGTATTTCTTATCATTGAAAGCATAATATATTATATGGAGTTTTTAATTTCTCATAATGCAGCTGACATGGCTGCTTCAACTTATTATACAGGGCAAGGTCCAAGAAAACGTAATGTGGGTCGTAGAAGAACATCTTGGTTAAAAAATCTACGCCAATGGTTTGGGGAAACTCCGTTCTTTATTCAGAGCGTATCAGCCTAGTGGGTACGGGCTCGGCCTCTTTAAGTGAGAGCCGAGAGGTCCGGGTTCGATCCTGACCCGTACCCAACAGTGGGACATAAAAGGGTTGATATTATTATTTATTATTTATCAAGGGTAAAAGTTGCCAAAATGATCATCGAACTTCGTGAGAAGATGGCACTTTAAGAAGAAGAATTATATGGAACAGGAATGGAATTATGGTAAAAGTGATTCCATTTTTCCTTTAACTATTTTGTATTTCAAGTAAAAATCAAGAAACAATGCTGAAAATAAAATAATTGTAAAAAAGACACAAACCTACTCAACGTCTATTTCGTTTTATATTTGCTTCATTACAGCCATGTGAGATTTCCCTTGCATTCTACACTTCATTCGTTCTAATGAATATTCATCTTATCAAAATCAGTGCAGTAAAAAGCCGGCGAAGCTTGTCATACCAAACTAGCATACATAACCAAGCAACATTTTGTATGATAGTGCACCCTTTCAGAGTTTTCTAGCGAAGTGGAATCATAATTGGATTATGACCTTATTTTAGAGAACATAATAATATTCATCTGATGCTAAGTAAACTATGATAATTGGATTGGAAAAATGCATGCATGCGCAGCGTTTCGTGTCGGTAAGAGTGATACGGGGGTACCGTACGGTATCGTGGGCGGCGTCAACTGTCCTGGCCGGTGACCCCCCGTGCGAACACGTGATGGAGATTCTTGATTTTTTCAAGGATTGGTTTCAGGGAGTAGTCTGGCCTTCACCGAGGCCAGCCGGTCGCGGCTACTGAATCACTCTGAGAAAAAGGATATTTCGGTGCCAGTTACACTCCCTGTCCAGGCCCTTCTTTCCTAAGCACAACGAAGTATAATTCAGGAAGAAATAAGCAGTATAGTGATAAACACGGTGCGGAGGCAAGAACATCTCTCCTTAATAGACTTTTGATAATTTCGCATTATGATAATGTAAAAATAATTATAATTGGTAAATAAATCCAAAAATTAAGCTTCAATGTAGTCGTAATTTGAGCTATATTTCTTTTTGTATATTAAAATTTGATAGCCTTTATGTTTCCCTTTTTTAACCGACTTCAAAAAGGAGGAGGTTATCTATTCGTCGGAATCTTTTTTTTTTTTAATTTTTTTTTTATGTATGTTACCTTATTACTCTAAGATGGCTAGACCGATTTGAAAAATTATTTTTTTGTTCTAAAGGGTATACTTCCCAAATGGTCCCATGATAAGGAAACCAGGATCTGATGATGGAATCCCAGAGAAATCGAGGGGAACTTTCGAAAGTCATAGGGGCGACTAGTGCGTTTGATATTTTTTTTATAAAGTGTTTTGAAGGACTACAATTTAATGAAGGTCTAGAGTCGATCTGATGCTGGAGCCGAAAGACAGTTGAGGGAACTCTTCGACGATTTACATCAGTAACCTTGTTTTTGGGCTTGATTGATTTGTAATGATGAAAACTTTACACCTAGATGGGTTGTGACTGTCATTAAGGGTCTGATGATGAAGACAAATGACAGTTAAGGGAACTCCTCAACAATTTACAGTAGCTACCTTGTGTTTGGACTTAATTAATTTTAATTAATGAGAACTTTGCACCCATATGGGTTATAAGCGCCATTACAGGTGTGATGATGGAGACCTTACACAGTCGAGGGGAATCCTCGACGATTTACAGCTTTTATTGGGCTTAGTTCATCATGCAATCATGTAATTTTGTTTAATTAATTTAATTTAATTTTACTTGTTGTTGTTAAATGAACAAAAAACAACTGTGCCTTGGAAGCGCATCATCGTATTTCAAGGTCATCATAATGTCCATTCTATACCTATATATTGGTGATGGTGATGTTCTATACCTATATATAACTGAATTATTTAATTTTTAACAGCAAATCTGCCGTGATTGCATTCAATTACATGTATATAAAGTTTTACACAATTCCATGATAATGAATGATTTAAACCCTTTCTACGTTCATCTCATTAATACAGCGTTATCTAATCTGAGCAACGCGTTTAATAGTTCTACCCATATTTCAGACAAATAAAATCAGTTATCGAATTTTGCAATCACTAAAAATTAAGAAATAAAAATTTTTTAAACAAAAATTAAAACCGACTTCAAAATTAAAAAAAAATACTAAAAAGTAATAAAATAATTTCCTTAATCTTTGTGCCTCCAATTTATAATCAACTTGTTCTTCTACAAATATACAATCTTTGCATTTACCACGTCATTATTGTTACTTTTGAAGCCGGTGTCGTATTCGTTGATGTACCTACCTCCCTACCTACCTTGGCTGACACCGACTCCAAAAGTAACAATAATGACGTGGTAAATGCAAAGATTGTATATTAGTAGAAGAACAAGTTGATTATAAATTGGAGGCACAAAGATTAAGGAAATTATTTTATTACTTTTTAGTTTTTTTTTTTAAATTTTGAAGTCGGTTTTAATTTTTGTTTATTTATAACACTAATTTTATGAGCTTATTAAAAGATCAGGTAAGAAAAGTTGTAAAATAAATATGATTTTTTTTTCATTTAAATCTAAGATCATTTCTTAGATATATCAATTATTTGTTATGTTATTGGCAAACGAGCAGAGGTTCAACCTGATGGTAAGTGCTCAACGTCGTCCATAAACGTGTTAACCTGAGACAATCCCAGGGGCTCTATTATATACTACATCTACTAACTAAAAAAAAGTATATTATATTTTATATGATAGCTATACAATTTAAATTATATATTTTGTGCTAATACAACCAATACTGTTTTAGTATAGTTTATACTTATCATTTGCGGTCGTTTGTCGGTACATAGCCAGTCCGAAAAGCTCATATACAACCGTTAAAAGCAATATCAGTTGATCGAAACAGTTAATACAGTGTGTGAATGTAAAATGCAACAGCAAATGTGGAACTTTTGTCTGCACACATCAAAAAGTTTTTAGTTTAATGTTTCATATAAATAGAAATGTGATGGTTGTTTGTATTACATGTATGCATTACATGCCAAATAATCTGACATGACATTAAAAATTTAGATAGAAAATAAAAATAGATACGATCGGATAGAAATAAGATAAATTTGTTTCTTTATTAATTTCTTTATGAATAAGTGTAGTTTCTTTGGAAGTTGTTCAGTAGAAATCTCAAGAGTCTGTTAGGTTTAACATAGTACCTATTACTTTCGTTACAGTTTTAATAAATGGTTTATCATCATCAGCCTCTATCCGTCCACTGTTGATCATAGACCTCCTCCTTCCTCGTTACTTAATATTATCATAACACAATGAATTAAAAAAAAGAAATATAATTCTTTTATCGGTATTAATGATAGCGGTAAGAGTTCTGGAGGCTGGTGGAGTTCTGTTCGTTCGATGGCCAACTAAATAGGACTACGGTCTCCGTGCAGTGATCGTTACTGGTTGGATGCGAGCGATCGGCCGTTCTGGAGTCTATTAAAGACGACCTATCTTCAGCACAGCTGTTATGATGATAATTAATAAGAAAAGTGTTGTTGGTGCTCGAGCCGGAGGTAGCGGGTTCAATTCCCGCCAGGGATCAAAAAGCTTTCTGTGCTACTGGGTCATGGATGTGTATTAAATATATTATGTATTGAAAAATACACATAGTATAAAAGTATTAAATATATTTCCGTTGTCTGGTACGAGTAAAACAAGTTTTTCGAGAACTTACCACGGGACCAGGTTGACGACCACGTCCAATACGATTGGACACACCAGTGTCCAATATATATTATTATTAATGTACTAGTACATATTTAAGCAATACAGTTTACTTGTACAAAAATACTAAGTGTTAAACATTTGTGAATGATTACACGTATAAAACATACATTTTTAACTACACCAAACGAAGATATTCAAATATATTACGTATATTTTAAAAGGCAGCGGTAATGTAGGATTCACTAGCAAATTGGTAAATTCAATATTCTATTCCCAAAGAGGATTCCAAATGGTTCGCGGCAACATGACATGTATGTGGATTAAGTTATGGCGCAAAATGCGATTTGTTTCAATTTTATTTCGGCAATTTCACACAGTGTTTGCGTACGTTTGTTTTTTTTTGGGACTAAATTCTGTTTTTGCGGTTTGTGGCCAATGTGGAAAAACTCATAGGCTATATGTTTGATACTTGATTAGGAATCCAATTTTCTCAATCTCAAACCTCATTTATAAACACTATTTAGCGTTAATAAATCGTTAAATAGTGCTTAAATGGGCGTCAAAATTAAACACTGCCGTGAGATAGTTTAAGCCTAGCTATGGGGCAAAATGGCGGATTTTACTTTAACAGCTGTTTTTTTGTGTTTGTTAAAACTCCATGGTTACTGATACATTTAAAAATTAATAGAAGTGTTACATATTTGTCATATCTATACTTATAATAAAACTGTAGAGAGATCAATTCTGTACATTGAATATATATTCAAAATTAATATTGGAGGATGAATGGTGATCGATACTGATGCCAAAAATGCAATCAGTAAATTTTTTGTCTGTCTGTCTGTCTGTCTATCTGTCTGTCTGTATATGCACGCATGGGTCAAAAACTACTGAAGGGATTTTAACCAAACTTGGTACGATTGTAGTCCATACTCCTGGGCAGGTTATAGGCTATATAACATAACGCTAAGACACATAGGAGCTGAGCAGTGACGATAAATTTGAAGCAAGTCGGATGAAAATGCGCTTTCGAGCTGTTATCCTCGCATACGTTGATCATACACCAAAAGTATGTATTACAAAGATGATGGTCTTTAAAAGATCTACAAAAAAGTCATCCGCTGCATCTATAAAAATTAAAAAGGCGAGGGCGCTCACGCGCCGACTTCACACATACGACGCCAGGAGGCCGTGTGGTCGCAGATTGCACGGGAGGCGGGGGGCAACCCCCCACTTTATAAATCAAAAGTGAGCCGAATGGGCTCACACTAATCCGATGAAGCATTAGACCTTCGGGCCATTAGCATAGATCCCTCCGGAAAAAAAAAGCGCTGACTTCACTCTTAATGCGAACGGACGTGGTTCTTAACGACTCTTCTCGCAATAAGCGCGCTGCAGATTTTAAAAATACATAGATACGTAGTTTTTAGATATAGTGTTTTTGTTTGTTTCTCCTTCTTTTCTTTATATACCTATATATAGTTGTTAAGTTAAACGTTGTAAAGTTAAGTATAAAATTCAATTAAGTAAGTATACATTTTTTATTTTTGTGTTTTTATCTTATTAGGTTCTCTTTATTCCGTAGATATATATTTTTTTCTTATTGTGTATTTATTTTATTAGGTTCTTTTTATTCCACCTACGATGCCACCTAAAAAACGGTCTTCCTTATCTCTAAATTCGAGAAATCCCAAAAGAATGAGAGATGCGCGTTCTCAGGAATCGTCAGAGGAAAGAGCGCATCGTTTAAACTCTATGAGAGTTAATAATGCAACTGCACGAGCACATGAAAGCAGTTCTGAGAGAGAGATGCGTTTAACTTCTGATAGGAAAAGAAAAGCTAGATCACGGGCATCTGAAACCTCTTCTCAACAAGAGCTACGTCTTACAGTTGACCGTGAACGGCATGTTTTATCCCGAGAGTCGGAAACGTTCACCGAGCGACATTTACGGCTTACAGCTGATCGCGAACGGCATATTCTATCTCGAGAATCGGAAACCGCTATTCAACGAGAATTACGACTTAGAAGTGACCGCGAAGGGCACAGACAATTAAATTGTAGTTTAATAGTCTATAGTTTAAAGAAAAACATTGTTGTAAAAGGAGATCCATGCGGACGAAGTCGCGGGCACAGCTAGTTTACAATATTTTCGTAGATGATATTATATAGAAAAAACTCGAACTATTTACAAATTCTCTATCTTGTCGATTATTTCGGGTATAATATGTGCCAACCACTTACGTATCGTTCACTGTTCATTTCTTAACTAAGCAACAGCTAATCAATGTTTATAAGTTGCGGGTTCGAATCCCGCCAGGGAACAAAAAAATTTTCTGTGTTCCTGGGTCATGGATGTGTATTAAATATGTGTATTATATGATAAAAATCTTAAATATATGTATAGTATAAAAGTATTAAATATATTTCCGTTGTCTGGTACACCCGTAACACAAGTTCTTCCAGAACTTACCACGGGTGGTCCCGTGGCAAGTTCTTTGATTGACGTGGTATGAAAACGTCCATAGATATTATTATTATTAAAAAAAAGTTAATCATTGATTTATTGATTAACAGCTGATTAATTAGGAGATGACTAAGTATTACTTAACTTAATTTATAAGTAAGACCGTATATGCCAAAGTAAATATTATAAAGTAATACCTAGGTAACACTGAAAATGTTTAGAAAATGAAAAACGGCTTAATGTAGAAAGTTGCCAATACTTTTATTGTTTATCGAAGTAATCTCCGTTTCTTTCTACACATCGTCGCATTCGATGGAACTACTGAGAAAAGCAGTGGGCCCATTCTTCCTTAGGAGTCTCTTCTATGGCATTTTCGTACGCTTTTACCGCATCTTCAGGGCTCGTAAAGCGAATACCTCGAATTTGATCTTTAGTTCTTGGGAATAAATGAAAGTCGCAGGGCGCCAGGTCAGGACTGTAAGGCGGATGACTCATTATCTCGACACCTGCCATAGTCAAATATTCAACAGTCCGTTTTGCGGAGTGCGCTGAAGCATTGTCGTGGTGAAGGAGGATCCTGCTTCGAGGGCGCTGATGTCAATTTTTTTCCAAGACAACAGACAAACAGCGATTGACATACCAGTCTGCAGTAACTGTCCTTCCATCTTCTAGCACAACTGTCGCGAAATGACCTTTCCGACCAAAGAATGAGGCAATCATCTTTTTTCCTTGACTTCTTCCTTTCTTTACCTTAGTTGGCCGATCCTCGAAAGGAAACACCCACTGAGCTGATTGTCTTTTGGTTTCGGGTTCATAGCAATATATCAAGCTTTCATCACCTGTGATGATGTCAAATACAGCATTTGAGTTACCGCCGTTGAACTTATCTAACATTTGGCGACACCAGTCCATTTCGGCGTTTCTGGTCGTCGGTTAAAGTATGGGGAATCCATCTGGTACAAAGCTTCCTGACGCCTAAATGTTCGTGTAATATTTTTTGAACTTGACTCATACCAATGCCTAGGCTTGCCCGTATCTGCTGATAGGTCACTTATCTTCCTCTATTATGCGTCGCACAGCACTGATGTTATCTTCAGTAGTCGCTGTTAAAGGACGTCGCTCACGCGGATCATCACTGAGAAGCTACGTCCACGCTTAAACTCGTTAAACCAATTGTAAATAGTGGCACGAGATGGGGCTTCATTAAAAAATGCTAATCGCAGCCTATCATAGCTTTGTTGTTGAGTAAGCCCACAACTAAAGTCATAATAAATCATTGACCGAAAATTTTCTCGCATTATGTTCATTTTCACGTGTAACAAGAGTTTTAGATTTGCCGCCAATGCGGCAAATCTAAAACACAAAAACAAATGACAAATGAATGCAATATACTACATTGGGTTACCAAAGAGTTCTAAAATTGAAATTCAAAAAAAGTTTTCATTTTCAATGTTTCTAACTGGCCAGTTCTAAACATTTTCAGTGTTACCCACGTAAAACCGAAAAGCTTTTCCTATTTACTGTAACATAGCTCTCAATTAGTGCGTGTAATCTGATAATATTGTGTAATTGATTCCAGTTGGAATCTAAGTACATACATGCTTGTTCCATAATCAATTATTCCAGTTGGTTAATCGTGGTTCTTGGTGTAGTCAAAAGGTAACAAACACTAAGCCAGCTTGATTAATATTCTAATTACGACAGAAGGTAAGATAGTGTAATGTTAATTATCCATCTCTCGAATGTAGGTAGGCTTGTGTGTTTGTGGCTACGTAATGCGGATTATAAGTTCGATTCCCATCAAGGATTCAAGAGTATTGTGAGACGGAAAAAATATAAATCATTTACAGCGAACCTTAAAGGTTAAAATTAATCCCTTTAAATAAGGGACATATTTTTATATATCGTATTAGTAATTTAGGCATTAAACAATTAAGAACTATTACAAAGGTACAAAGTACATACGTATTAATTTATCATTTATCAAGTCCGATATCATAAAACAAAATTAAATTCAAAAAAATTGATGAAGTAGATATGGATAAGAAAAAAACGCGAGATGGAGAAAAGTTGCAAATTATCTAACACTCCTATAACATGTGCACAAAAAACATCCAAAAATATTGTAACAAATCATTGCAGGGTATGAATATTAATCTGCATTAATACCGAATTGCCTGAGTATAATAGAAAATGTGCTAAAATTAGCCCGCTCGCTTTAGACCGGGGTAAGCTATATTAATACTACCTTTTCATTTAGATTTTAGATCCAGCAGTCATAAAACATATGAATTATTATATTATTTAGCATCTGCCTTTCGTTCGTTTTTGGACATGGGCCAATGTCAGTAATCATCAACAGGTCACTGTGCCAAATCCATAAGGAGGCAACCGAGTAGTCGGACCACATCGATATATACCATTGCCGCCTTCCAATTGCCATAGCCGGCATGAGTTAATCCTAAGCAAGGGTAGACGCTCACCCCGGGCAGGGTTCAAGCCTACAGTGTGCCCAGCACCTGTGAGCGAAACAAATTGAGGTGAGGGACGTCTTTTTTTTTTTTTTGTTTTCGCAGGAAAATGCTTTTTACGCATGTAGCCAGGATCTCGGGTAGATCCTGACCCTATGTGTGACTTCTACCTGGGTATGCCCTACCCGTAAACTAAAACCACTGCGAGCGCCTTCAGCCGCTTTAATTTGAGGGTCCCGGATAGGCATTCAACAGGATCACCTCAGCGACAGGCTGGCCCCGGCGAAGACCAGACTACACCTCTTAAGGGGGGCTGCCCAGCTGCTTAGACAGTCCCTGTGACGTCGTGTCATACTGGGCCCAGGTTCCCATCCTGAACCCGACACGAGCACGGGGCGTTACTGGAGGCGCATTAAGTAGCGCCTCCTGCGCACCCCCGTTCGTCGCCCACGGGGGGAGGCCACGTCGGCGGCCTCCTCTCCTACCCGCTCGTCGGCCTCCTTCTGGGACATTACTGCCTTGCAGAAGGAAACCATCGCCGTCCAGGACTCGTCGTCACCGAGCATCGCGGTGATGACACTCGGTAGAGACAAGTCCCCTCCGATGACCGATGTCAGATCATAACGCAGCGCCGCCCATCTCGGGCACACCTCGAGTGTGTGCTGGGCCGTGTCCACCGCAGCGCCACAATCGTGACACACTGTCAACGGCTCCAAAGCAACCATGCCCAGTGAGCACCTGTGTCAGACGTAAGGTGAGGGGTTTGCGCTTACGACGCATCCACCGCTCAAGGACCGGACGCAGAGCAACCGTTAGGCTTTTGCCGTACGGCTGTCGCGCCAGGACCTGAGGGAGATGCTCTTTATACCCATCTTATAAAAAGAGGAGGCAAAAGAGCACGGGGACAAGGGGCGAGGATGTGAACCTCACCCCATTGTACTATCCCGATTTCTTTTTAAATTACCTAAATTATTTATTATAAAACTTTCAACTTAATTCTAAGATAAAAAATTCTAAACTGAATAGTTAGCGCGAGAGACACTTCCAAAGTGGAACTGTAACTGTAACCCTCTGTAACTTCTTAAATAAGAGAATGATAAAACTAAAAAAAATGTATGATGAACATCTATGCAAACTTCCACCGAAAATTGAATTGAACAAGATCTAGTAATAGTTTTTTTTTATACGTCATAAATCGTAAACCGCAATTATTTACCTTTCATGCAATCAACTCAAATATATTAAAAAAAACATTTAATTCCATAAACATAAACCTTAATTTTTGTTAAAGGGTCTAATGTTGTATATTATGTAATGGTACAGAACCCTTGGTGCGCGAGTCCGACTAGCACTTGGCCGGTTTTTTTATTGGCTCTATTCGTAAGTCCTCAGGCAAACTATTATATAAGTATAGTAACCGTTTCTTTATTGTTCTGTCGCCGAAGTAGTTTTTAACTCTGGTTAGTACAAATTTGCCTGAGGACACCGAGCGGCTGCCATGCCTGTGGTTAACCAATTCTAAATTATGCTCCCGAATGTTATGATTATTTGAAATAATTAGGTATTTATGTTCAAACTAATAGGAAGTATTTTACAAATTTTAAATAATTTATAGTAATCACCTTTACAATTAGCTTTATTTTATTATTTACTAGTAATTTTACAAATCTTAACTGCAATGCTTCAAGCTTATATACTCAAAAAAAAGGGAAGTCGCTCAACTACGGATTGGCTCGCCTCGGTAGCATGAAAGCCGTCACGGAAATGGCCGTCAGGCCGGCAACGTATCTGCTAATCATCTAAATTCTAATGTAGCGGGTGTCTATAGATGTCGCTTATCACCTACTACAGGCTGAAACTACTGTCCATTTGCAATCTCTGCTATAAAAAAATCGGTTGTCTGTAAAGTCGGTTTACTGACGATAGTTGAAAGTGACAACGTCATAAGAAAATGGAACGCCTCACAGCGAGGTAACGCCGCATGCGTCATCTTTTTTTGTTCTTGCAGCCGGCTCCATCGAATTATAAGATGTTGTCACGTCAAAATATCCTGATGCTTTACTCCATCTTTCGTCATAGATTTTTATTAATTACGAATTCGACCCCTAATGGAAAACATTTTAATTTTCGTACGACTATGTTCCTGTAGCTTAATTCATTACTCATTTTACGGTTTATTACGAATAGTTCATATATATTCACATTTTTTGATTTTCAAATTACTTTAATTTATAAATTTAATTTGTTAAAAATTTATTGCCATCAACTTAGTCATAGTTGAAAATACATTTGGATATCTTTACATCTTCTACATACTTTGACACTATGAAGAGTCGGAAATGTATACATATTACTGCAGAAATACGGCCTGTAGTAAAAGCCGTGTGTGTTTGTCTGTTAATGAATACTCATCAGTTTTAATATGCCATTCGCCGCAGGATGCGGTGCGGCTCAGGTCATAGAGACATACATTAATTTTGATCAGTATTTCTTGTTTTATTCAGCATTACCGAAATTTCTGGTCATTTAAATTGGTTTAATGCTTTAAGTTTATTTTTATCATTCTATGTTCTTATTCTACTTTAGTCCTTTTTACAGATTTTTTAGATACCAGCGCTTTTTAAAATTCGCGTATAACAATAATATCAAAGTCACTGACTAAAATATTAAATAGTAGTTACGTTATCATTTTTATTACCATCATCATTATTATTAACATAATATGATCATCCTTTATCATCCACGTTACAATTTCACAGTCATTCTACCGGTGGAAACGTTGCGATATACCGCTTGGGCACCACCATCCTGCTTGTTTCTTCCGTGAAACAGCTTCGCTGTGTTTTGGAGAGGTCAGGACAGGCAGTGTAATTAATGTCTCAGGAAAAGCAACACATGAATGCCTTTTTTTTTAACGCCGGGAAATAGTCTGAGGCATCCCGAGGGGGAGTGGGTCGCCCCACGCGGGTATGTGGAACTCGCTGCGCCCGAAAGCTGGTAAGTGGACGCAGCTCTACCCACTAAAACCCGGCGAGTGCCACCACTGCCAGAGTGGTGAGGTGCCCCGGATCTAGTAAACAAACAGTGCACCTCGACGGCTAGTCAGTCCCACAAGGGACCGACGCCACCTCCACAGAGGGGTTATCGTCAACCGTTTGCCTATCCAATTAAAATAAAAAGTCATCCCCTTACATTGCTAGAAAATAGAAGAAAATAATTTTCATAAATCCAAATTCTGCGTGGAACAATTTGAAAAATTGATTGTTAACACAAACATAACATGCACGCTGCAAACATTTCTTCCAGAATCGTCCATGGAATCCACAATTCCACAAAAATGGTCCGTGACTCAAATTAAAAAGTTGACGAATTGCACCGCGATTGTTCTACTATTAACTTAATGAAAGCCGGTTCAGCGAGGTTGGACCAATTTGTATAGAGGAAAATGCATTTTGTTGGTAGGAGCGGTTGTCTCGCGCCCTCATCTCCTGGTGATGGCTACCACAGTCCTGCTTGTTCTTTCCGTGAATATGCTGTGCTTTGAAAAGAAGGGCAGAAGTGCTAATAAATTATTACTGGTAACAACACGTAAATAATAATCTTCTCTTACAATCCTGTGGCTCTATGTTTGTTTATTTAACATAAAATAAAAAGGTGACAAATATATTTCACGATGCACTTTTAGAAAGCCGAATTATTTTCGCCCGCAAACGCAATAAAGTTTACATAATATGACCCTAGCCTCGACCTAATCTAGTTTTCTAGTAATATTGTATTGTAAAATTCATGAAGCTAGAGTGTTGACTTTGTTTATCCTATATTTTCTCATATATTCTAGCCCTTTATGAACCTTTTTTTAACGACTGGAAATGCTCTGAGGCATCCCGCGGGTACGTGGGACTCGCTGCGCCTGAAAAGTTTGTAAGTGGACGCAGCTCTACCCACTAAAACCCGACGAGTGTCACCAATGCCGCCTTTGGTGAGGTGCCACGAATCTAATGAGCAAACGGGGCACCTCGACGGCCAATCAGTCCCCCGAGGAACCTACGCCGTCATTTGTTTTTGTGTTTTAGATTTGCCGCATTGGCGGCAAATCTAAAACACAAAAACAAATGACAAATGAATGCAATATACTACATTGGGTTACCAAAGAGTTCTAAAATTGAAATTCAAAAAAAGTTTTCATTTTCAATGTTTCTAACTGGCCAGTTCTAAACATTTTCAGTGTTACCCACGTAAAACCGAAAAGCTTTTCCTATTTACTGTAACATAGCTCTCAATTAGTGCGTGTAATCTGATAATATTGTGTAATTGATTCCAGTTGGAATCTAAGTACATACATGCTTGTTCCATAATCAATTATTCCAGTTGGTTAATCGTGGTTCTTGGTGTAGTCAAAAGGTAACAAACACTAAGCCAGCTTGATTAATATTCTAATTACGACAGAAGGTAAGATAGTGTAATGTTAATTATCCATCTCTCGAATGTAGGTAGGCTTGTGTGTTTGTGGCTACGTAATGCGGATTATAAGTTCGATTCCCATCAAGGATTCAAGAGTATTGTGAGACGGAAAAAATATAAATCATTTACAGCGAACCTTAAAGGTTAAAATTAATCCCTTTAAATAAGGGACATATTTTTATATATCGTATTAGTAATTTAGGCATTAAACAATTAAGAACTATTACAAAGGTACAAAGTACATACGTATTAATTTATCATTTATCAAGTCCGATATCATAAAACAAAATTAAATTCAAAAAAATTGATGAAGTAGATATGGATAAGAAAAAAACGCGAGATGGAGAAAAGTTGCAAATTATCTAACACTCCTATAACATGTGCACAAAAAACATCCAAAAATATTGTAACAAATCATTGCAGGGTATGAATATTAATCTGCATTAATACCGAATTGCCTGAGTATAATAGAAAATGTGCTAAAATTAGCCCGCTCGCTTTAGACCGGGGTAAGCTATATTAATACTACCTTTTCATTTAGATTTTAGATCCAGCAGTCATAAAACATATGAATTATTATATTATTTAGCATCTGCCTTTCGTTCGTTTTTGGACATGGGCCAATGTCAGTAATCATCAACAGGTCACTGTGCCAAATCCATAAGGAGGCAACCGAGTAGTCGGACCACATCGATATATACCATTGCCGCCTTCCAATTGCCATAGCCGGCATGAGTTAATCCTAAGCAAGGGTAGACGCTCACCCCGGGCAGGGTTCAAGCCTACAGTGTGCCCAGCACCTGTGAGCGAAACAAATTGAGGTGAGGGACGTCTTTTTTTTTTTTTTGTTTTCGCAGGAAAATGCTTTTTACGCATGTAGCCAGGATCTCGGGTAGATCCTGACCCTATGTGTGACTTCTACCTGGGTATGCCCTACCCGTAAACTAAAACCACTGCGAGCGCCTTCAGCCGCTTTAATTTGAGGGTCCCGGATAGGCATTCAACAGGATCACCTCAGCGACAGGCTGGCCCCGGCGAAGACCAGACTACACCTCTTAAGGGGGCTGCCCAGCTGCTTAGACAGTCCCTGTGACGTCGTGTCATACTGGGCCCAGGTTCCCATCCTGAACCCGACACGAGCACGGGGCGTTACTGGAGGCGCATTAAGTAGCGCCTCCTGCGCACCCCCGTTCGTCGCCCACGGGGGAGGCCACGTCGGCGGCCTCCTCTCCTACCCGCTCGTCGGCCTCCTTCTGGGACATTACTGCCTTGCAGAAGGAAACCATCGCCGTCCAGGACTCGTCGTCACCGAGCATCGCGGTGATGACACTCGGTAGAGACAAGTCCCCTCCGATGACCGATGTCAGATCATAACGCAGCGCCGCCCATCTCGGGCACACCTCGAGTGTGTGCTGGGCCGTGTCCACCGCAGCGCCACAATCGTGACACACTGTCAACGGCTCCAAAGCAACCATGCCCAGTGAGCACCTGTGTCAGACGTAAGGTGAGGGGTTTGCGCTTACGACGCATCCACCGCTCAAGGACCGGACGCAGAGCAACCGTTAGGCTTTTGCCGTACGGCTGTCGCGCCAGGACCTGAGGGAGATGCTCTTTATACCCATCTTATAAAAAGAGGAGGCAAAAGAGCACGGGGACAAGGGGCGAGGATGTGAACCTCACCCCATTGTACTATCCCGATTTCTTTTTAAATTACCTAAATTATTTATTATAAAACTTTCAACTTAATTCTAAGATAAAAAATTCTAAACTGAATAGTTAGCGCGAGAGACACTTCCAAAGTGGAACTGTAACTGTAACCCTCTGTAACTTCTTAAATAAGAGAATGATAAAACTAAAAAAAATGTATGATGAACATCTATGCAAACTTCCACCGAAAATTGAATTGAACAAGATCTAGTAATAGTTTTTTTTTATACGTCATAAATCGTAAACCGCAATTATTTACCTTTCATGCAATCAACTCAAATATATTAAAAAAAACATTTAATTCCATAAACATAAACCTTAATTTTTGTTAAAGGGTCTAATGTTGTATATTATGTAATGGTTCAGAACCCTTGGTGCGCGAGTCCGACTAGCACTTGGCCGGTTTTTTTATTGGCTCTATTCGTAAGTCCTCAGGCAAACTATTATATAAGTATAGTAACCGTTTCTTTATTGTTCTGTCGCCGAAGTAGTTTTTAACTCTGGTTAGTACAAATTTGCCTGAGGACACCGAGCGGCTGCCATGCCTGTGGTTAACCAATTCTAAATTATGCTCCCGAATGTTATGATTATTTGAAATAATTAGGTATTTATGTTCAAACTAATAGGAAGTATTTTACAAATTTTAAATAATTTATAGTAATCACCTTTACAATTAGCTTTATTTTATTATTTACTAGTAATTTTACAAATCTTAACTGCAATGCTTCAAGCTTATATACTCAAAAAAAAGGGAAGTCGCTCAACTACGGATTGGCTCGCCTCGGTAGCATGAAAGCCGTCACGGAAATGGCCGTCAGGCCGGCAACGTATCTGCTAATCATCTAAATTCTAATGTAGCGGGTGTCTATAGATGTCGCTTATCACCTACTACAGGCTGAAACTACTGTCCATTTGCAATCTCTGCTATAAAAAAATCGGTTGTCTGTAAAGTCGGTTTACTGACGATAGTTGAAAGTGACAACGTCATAAGAAAATGGAACGCCTCACAGCGAGGTAACGCCGCATGCGTCATCTTTTTTTGTTCTTGCAGCCGGCTCCATCGAATTATAAGATGTTGTCACGTCAAAATATCCTGATGCTTTACTCCATCTTTCGTCATAGATTTTTATTAATTACGAATTCGACCCCTAATGGAAAACATTTTAATTTTCGTACGACTATGTTCCTGTAGCTTAATTCATTACTCATTTTACGGTTTATTACGAATAGTTCATATATATTCACATTTTTTGATTTTCAAATTACTTTAATTTATAAATTTAATTTGTTAAAAATTTATTGCCATCAACTTAGTCATAGTTGAAAATACATTTGGATATCTTTACATCTTCTACATACTTTGACACTATGAAGAGTCGGAAATGTATACATATTACTGCAGAAATACGGCCTGTAGTAAAAGCCGTGTGTGTTTGTCTGTTAATGAATACTCATCAGTTTTAATATGCCATTCGCCGCAGGATGCGGTGCGGCTCAGGTCATAGAGACATACATTAATTTTGATCAGTATTTCTTGTTTTATTCAGCATTACCGAAATTTCTGGTCATTTAAATTGGTTTAATGCTTTAAGTTTATTTTTATCATTCTATGTTCTTATTCTACTTTAGTCCTTTTTACAGATTTTTTAGATACCAGCGCTTTTTAAAATTCGCGTATAACAATAATATCAAAGTCACTGACTAAAATATTAAATAGTAGTTACGTTATCATTTTTATTACCATCATCATTATTATTAACATAATATGATCATCCTTTATCATCCACGTTACAATTTCACAGTCATTCTACCGGTGGAAACGTTGCGATATACCGCTTGGGCACCACCATCCTGCTTGTTTCTTCCGTGAAACAGCTTCGCTGTGTTTTGGAGAGGTCAGGACAGGCAGTGTAATTAATGTCTCAGGAAAAGCAACACATGAATGCCTTTTTTTTTAACGCCGGGAAATAGTCTGAGGCATCCCGAGGGGGAGTGGGTCGCCCCACGCGGGTATGTGGAACTCGCTGCGCCCGAAAGCTGGTAAGTGGACGCAGCTCTACCCACTAAAACCCGGCGAGTGCCACCACTGCCAGAGTGGTGAGGTGCCCC
Organism: Helleia helle; assembly: GCA_963853865.1. Classification (NCBI taxonomy): domain Eukaryota; kingdom Metazoa; phylum Arthropoda; class Insecta; order Lepidoptera; family Lycaenidae; genus Helleia; species Helleia helle. The sequence goes on from OY971420.1 coordinate 20,004,050, forward strand.
GGATCTAGTAAACAAACAGTGCACCTCGACGGCTAGTCAGTCCCACAAGGGACCGACGCCACCTCCACAGAGGGGTTATCGTCAACCGTTTGCCTATCCAATTAAAATAAAAAGTCATCCCCTTACATTGCTAGAAAATAGAAGAAAATAATTTTCATAAATCCAAATTCTGCGTGGAACAATTTGAAAAATTGATTGTTAACACAAACATAACATGCACGCTGCAAACATTTGTTCCAGAATCGTCCATGGAATCCACAATTCCACAAAAATGGTCCGTGACTCAAATTAAAAAGTTGACGAATTGCACCGCGATTGTTCTACTATTAACTTAATGAAAGCCGGTTCAGCGAGGTTGGACCAATTTGTATAGAGGAAAATGCATTTTGTTGGTAGGAGCGGTTGTCTCGCGCCCTCATCTCCTGGTGATGGCTACCACAGTCCTGCTTGTTCTTTCCGTGAATATGCTGTGCTTTGAAAAGAAGGGCAGAAGTGCTAATAAATTATTACTGGTAACAACACGTAAATAATAATCTTCTCTTACAATCCTGTGGCTCTATGTTTGTTTATTTAACATAAAATAAAAAGGTGACAAATATATTTCACGATGCACTTTTAGAAAGCCGAATTATTTTCGCCCGCAAACGCAATAAAGTTTACATAATATGACCCTAGCCTCGACCTAATCTAGTTTTCTAGTAATATTGTATTGTAAAATTCATGAAGCTAGAGTGTTGACTTTGTTTATCCTATATTTTCTCATATATTCTAGCCCTTTATGAACCTTTTTTTAACGACTGGAAATGCTCTGAGGCATCCCGCGGGTACGTGGGACTCGCTGCGCCTGAAAAGTTTGTAAGTGGACGCAGCTCTACCCACTAAAACCCGACGAGTGTCACCAATGCCGCCTTTGGTGAGGTGCCACGAATCTAATGAGCAAACGGGGCACCTCGACGGCCAATCAGTCCCCCGAGGAACCTACGCCACCTCCACAGATGATAGGTTGTCCCGCACCACAGAACAACACCTCCCAACGTCGGGACAGTACAATGGAGTGAAGTTCCCGTTCTCGCCCCTTGTCCCCTGATTTTTTGTCCCCTCTTCTTTTAAAAGGAATACAAAGAGCCCCCTCGGCTCAATGAGCTTCGCCCAAGGTGCTGCGGCTCACCCCTGGCTACTGAGCCGAACCGCCACCTCAAGGCCTGAACCATGATGGGGAGCCCTTAACGGACCTATTGTATTTACGTGTATTCCATCGTAGTTCTGGGTGTAATTGTAGTAATATTTTAGTAGTATTTTCTTCAGAATACACGGATATCCCAAAATAAATAAATATAGCATCATATAAGTTACGTAAAGAAAATAAATAAACTGTCGATGCGCCGAATACTGCAGATAATATAATGTAGTTAGTGTACATTGAGGCACCTCAGAAAAATCCTCCTGTCCACGATACAAGCATAACCGTATTTACACAAGACGGATAATATTTCTTTGTCTCGTCTTGAAAAATATAATGTATTTTCTGAGATATACTTTTATTAACAGGGATATCTATAATCCAAAAATCGATTTAATATTTTCTTTCAATTCATATGACCGTTTGTACATTCAATAGTTCAGTTTAGTTGTAGTTGTAGTTCAGTTTAGTTTGAATGTGAATTTTTTAATGCAGATATTGTTAATTGGAATAATTAATTATTTTTTCTTACCGTTGAGTCATTTTTTTTTTCTTTTACGCCGGGAAATGCTCTGAGTCATCCCATGGGGGAGGGGGTATGTGGGACTCGCTGTTGAGCAAACTGGGCACCTCGACGGCTAGTCAGTCTCCCAAAGACCAATGCCACCTCTACAAAGGGGTTGTCCCGCACCACAGAACAACCGCTCCAAACGTCAAGACAGTACAATGGGATGAGATTACCATCCTCACCTCTCGTCCCCCCTGCTCTTATATTCCCTCTTCTTATAAGAGGGGTAATAAGACCAGCTCGGCTCAATTTGCTTCGCCCAAGGTGCTGGGTTCACCTTAGACTACCACTCCACCACAACAAGGCTTGAGGACCGAGGTGGGGACCGTTAAGTCAAACGTTTATTACATTTTGTTACCGTCACGATTTAACGTATAATATACCATAAAATACAGGATCTCAATAAAAAATATGTGATGACCTGATGATGAAACGGCGGGTTGGATTTTGATAAAACATTAGAACAACCATTAGAAAACCTACTTTCAAATTATAAAACCGCATCTAATTCGGTTCAATTATTAAGACCTACGGTACCACTAACAGGAACATGTTGTGTGGCTATGTATGTGTTTGTCTGTAAAAACCGCAGCTAAGACTTTTTGCATCTCTCTTTTTCCGTCGGGAGTTAATGCCAATATTGTTTGACGTTGAAACTTGTAAAAATATTCTTTGGAAGGTGAGCCCCGACCCGTAGAACGGAATGCAATGCGACGATTAAAAAAACTCTAGTAGTACGTAGATCAATCGATGGGATGTTCCTTGTTTAATTTTCTTTGCAAATTCCTTTCTTTGTCGTTCCAGTAAATCATTTGGTAACTTATAGTTCTTTAATTCATTATTTGTAAGTTATAAAAATTGGTTTCACTCAAGAGAGTGCTGAGAGTTTGTAAATTGAGACAAATCTACTAAAATCGTTGCGAAGTACTCGCAAACAATTAGTTTTCAATTGATTTCCGTTACATTACGGAATCCTAATTCCATACGACATAAAAGTTTAAAAATATATCTTTGAAATATGAAAGTATAAAAAAAAGATTTTTTTTTAAATACTAACAAAGACCTTTCATAATATGATGGGTATCATATGAAAGGTCTTTGTTTGAATAAAGGTGTGTTTTATTTGTTCCCGTTTCAAACCATGATCCATTTCAAACAAAATATCAAAGAAAATACGTTTAGACAAAATTTTGTAACCTTTTAAAGATTATTGTGTGAACCTCATATTATATACAAACTGTTACAACTACTTAATATATTAGATAAACACAATATAGTTAGTGTCGATATAAAATATACACATTTTTTAATTGGTATTAAACTAATATTGAGATTTAATAATAAAAATAAATCTTTGAAATAGTTGGTCCATACTGGAGGTCCGGGTCCTGTGTCCGGCTGTTTCCCGTCATTCCCGTCATATTGGTAGTGAAATCGTCTCGAATGCCGATGTCACTGCCAATATAGTATAGGAGCTAGCAACGTTTTCGAGAAAGAATTTTAGGTCAGCTGATTTTGTGATATGTCGTCCTTCTTGCACTTTCGGTTAGAGTCTGGGCTATCTGGCTGGCGGTAGCGGTTGCGTTCATTAGTGTGCATCCTACCTGTCCAGGTAATAATCCTGGATTTTAAAATCATTTTAGAAGGGGTAATTTTTAATTTTTGATGTGAAACATCTATAGCCGCACGTAAAACCGATTTCTGGCGTGGCGACGCATGCCGTGGCGACGCGTCGCCACGCTATACGATATTACATATTATATGCATATTACTTTTACAAAATAATGTCGATATTTCACATCTGCCAGGCGTCCCGTGACGGCTCACACGGTTTTTTTTGTTTTTAAATAAGTCTACCTGACATACTTTTTTTATTACCAGACATTTTTGACAATGCTAACTATGTGCCATACGCGATTTTTATTTTATTTTTTATAAAAAATTCAAAGTATTTTATAATGTCTGTAATTTTAATATTATGTTATTTAAAGATAAGAAAAACTTAAAATAAATTTGCCAGACATTAATTCGATTGTTAAGCCCCATCATTTCGCAGCTGACCTTAAAAATGTGCAATTTAAAGAAGCTTTGGTTAACTTTTTCATTGATCACTGGGGTAGTGAAGACATGTTGCCTTTCATTGGTAATAAAAACATTTACGTAAGTTTCAATAAATGTTATTCATACAAAGTGATAAATAACAAAGTAATTAAAACTATTGAAGAATCATTATCGTGTGAAGAACACGAAGAAGCTGATTCTAGGATTATTTTTCATATTTGCCAAATCGATTTTGACGCAGACGTTGTTATACGCTGTTCTGATTCTGATATTTTAATTATACTTCTGGGAAATATGGATCACCTGAAAACATCTTTGAAAATTTGGATAAATATGGGTGTTGGAAATCATCAGCGTTACATAAACATCAATGAATTACACCAAATTCTTGGTGACTCTTTATGCAAAGCTTTACCATGCTTCCACGCAATAACCGGATGTGATTACACGCCAGCTTTTTTTAGAAAAGGCAAAGTTAAGCCTTTTAAAATATAAGAAAATTCTAAAGAATACCAGTTAGCTTTTGATAATATAATTACGGATGACGAAAAAGTACTTGAAACTACGATTGTAACCCTGGAGAAATTTATTTGTCAAATGTATGGAGTTAAAAATTGTTCCAATGTTAATGATGTTAGATTTCATTTATTTTCAAGTACGTTTAAGTCTAAAAAGTCAGATGAGAACTTCGACAAAAAATTTCGAATATTTGACTCATTCAGTTCGCCACCCTGTAAAGCGGAATTGCAACAGCATTTATTGAAGGTTCGTTATGTGACGAAAATTTGGAGAAATGCTCACTCAAAACATCCAACATCTTTATCTCCAATGGCTTTCGGTTGGACCATTAACGGTGACAAATATGATTTTGTCTGGTTTTTGGGAGAACAATTACCATCTTCAGTTGCAGATATTATTGTTCAAAGTAAGTGTGAAATGGAATATTTATCAATAATAACTAAAATGTTTCATAACGAACAAGAAGAATTACACAGTTTATTTTTTTTTCTGTTGCAGATGATAGAGTTTTAGAAGATAACGAAAGTTCCCAAGAAGATGATATGAATGACACTGACAAAGACAGCGACGATTATGATGATGATTATGAAGATGCCTCTTTTTTTTGTGACGTCAGTATAGGCTGAAACAACTTGAAAAACTTAATATTAATTATTTATAATTTAAATTTAGTAATCAGAACAATTTAAATAAAAAGTGTTGTTTTTTAAATTTTAATCTAATTTTATATTCCTTTTTATGCTTAAATTTTTTTTAAACTTGCTCTGACTAGAACGATTTTTTTTTAACTTTTTTTTATTATATGTACAGTGACAAGTAATTTACTTTTGTAATGGTTCTCTGTATCATTCTCGACTTATTCTGCAACTGTCTCTCTCGGACTACTAGCATTATACTGCAATACTTTTCATGACTTTTTCATTTTAATTCAAGACTTAACAATCGAATTAATGTCTGGCAAATTTATTTTAAGTTTTTCTTATCTTTAAATAACATAATATTAAAATTACAGACATTATAAAATACTTTGAAATTTTTATAAAAAAAAAAAAACCAAAATTGCGTATGGCACATAGTTAGCATTGTCAAAAATGTCTGGCAATAAAAAAAGTATGTCAGGTAGACTTATTTAAAAACAAAAAATTAAAAATTACGCCTTCTAAAATGATTTTAAAATCCAGGATTATGACCTGGACAGGTAGGATGCACACTAATGAACGCAACCGCTACCGCCAGCCAGATAGCCCAGACTCTAACCGAAAGTGCAAGAAGGACGACATATCACAAAATCAGCTGACCTAAAATTCTTACTTTTCAAACGTTGCTAGCTCCCGTACTTAATATGCGTTAATAATACTTCACATAAAAATAAAGTGAAATCGAAGTAAATATGAGTTGAATTTTTACTTCGCCAAGATTCTCCAGATCAAATAAAAATACAAACATTTTTTCATGCTTTGTGCCTACGTATAAGATTTTTTGTACCTTTTACATACGGAATCCTGAAAGAGAGAACTAATCTGATATTAATGACCTATCGTTATACCATCGTTACTCACAAACTTTTTGGTACAGATGCTCGTATTCTTGATTTCTTGAATATACAGCATTAATTTTGAATATATTAATAATGTAAGAGGTAGTGCCATGCTGCTTTGCAGCCGAATGGGGCCGGCAGGACTGGCGTGTTATCCCTCGCTCACATAGCACCGGCGTCAAGTGACAGCTATGCTGTCGCGTTTCGTGCGATTTGTGAGTTTCTGGTGGCCCATTGTGGGGATAGGGAAAAAGAGGGCAGTGCATCAGCATAACTTTTGGATTGCTGATGTCTATGGGCGTCGGTAGTCACCATAAGGCTCCGACTGCTCAGTTGCCTCCTTATGAAACCAGACAGACCGCTATAATTATTATATTGATAAGTAATTTCTATTGAATATTTAGAGCTTATATTACATTGTTTATTATGTTTATTGCTAAATGATTTTTATTTATCAAAAGGAATAGTCGTCCCTTACTGTTACTTTTTTTTTAAATTTTACTACCAAATAATTTCCCTGATAGTTGCCCCAAAAGTGACAAGTTGGTTTTAAATAAGCAAAGAGAATATTTTTTTTTAATTAACTGTGACTCTTGTTGTAAATAAAATAAATATCTGCTTAACTGTTTATATATTTATTCTAGATAAGCAAAATGCCTCGCATCTCAATCAATCACACGCCACCGAAATCGTCTTAAAGCCTATAAAATTTGTCTCAAGGTCGTTTAGCCTTAGGAAATTGCGACATTGAAAATTACATCTATACAGATAAATAAAATTGAGTTTCTGCTTGTAATACTAGAAAAAACGGCGTAACTTAGGCTATAAAAATAATCATCATCAATCCGTATATGGCTTATATGGGTATATATATGGGTAACGCGGGCGAAGCTGCGGGCAACAGCTAGTATTTGATAATACCGAGCTATCATTGCCATCACTGATATCTAGAACTAAAATCTTGAAAACACCGGCCATGTGCTAGTCGGACTCGCGCACGAAGGGTCCGTGAAATCCGTTGAAGGTCTATCTAAAGAAACCCCTCACGAGTGGGTTTGATGAAAAAAAAATGAGTTTCAGTTCTAAGTATGGGGATATTTTTTTTAAAATCCGGTGACTATCTGCATTTCACATTCTGCTAGACTCACTTTCGCCACATTCTGTTTTGGTACAAAGAACTATGATCGGTTCAATTATATTGTTTCCAGATAAATAGCATTATAATAAAGATGATAATTATGATTTTGATGGGAAAAATAGTGGTGAAGACAATGGGAATATTGGTAATAGAGGTAATGACAATGGCAATAGAGGTAATGACAATGGTAATCGTGGTAATGACATTGGTAATAGTGGTAATGGCAATGGTAATAGTGGTAATGATAACTGTGGTAATTACATTATTATTATTGATGATTATATATTACGGGACTAAAAGTAGTTTGTGTGGTGTACCATAGAGCGCGTAACTTCTAATCTAATTGTCATTCACGCTAACTGTTCATCCATTGTTCTAATTGGAATTCACGTGGGATCTGGTGGTACAAGGCGTGTTTTCAAGTTTAATTCCAACAGCCGAACAGTCCTGTACAATTCTAGTATGGACACGCTATCGCACATTATATGCTTCATCTGGACAAAATTCTGACTTCCGGCAGATGTACCTAGTAATGAGATTAAGTGTACTAAGTTCGATGAGTGCAATAATCATAATAAATCTTTTCTCGTTAACGGAGAAAATCCCTAAACTAAGTACACGGTGTTTGAATCCAAGGCGTGACAATTTGTAATATAACCTCATTTCAATGTTCTGTATAGAATGTTCGGATGTGTTACTACACTTTTGAAGTTGTCTTGTATTTTGAAATCAATACCGTTTTTAGTATCTACAATACAAGCCTATAATGGGATGTGATTCATGCGTATTTTATATTAATTTACCAATTATGTATATTTCATCCCTAAAGAAATCCTTGAACGCCTATTCTTGCAACATGACACTTGCGACGTGAACTTGACAAACTTGGGCCAGCGAAGATCCGGATAAGATCAAAATATACACATAGGCATTGTCGAAAGCAATTCAAGTTAATATGTACATTTTTTTAATAAATTTAAATAAGTTTTAAATTTATAAACACAAAAATATTTACAAACAAATTTTGTCAAAAAAATTCCAACATTTTGGTGCGTGAAAAATTTAAGAACACCTGTCTGATTCTAACTTCGATCACTCAATTTGAGACTCGATCTTGCATGATAGTTACATTATAATGACAAAGTTGAGTTGATTATAACAAAATCATACAAAAGATACATATCACGCCTTCAGTTTGTGTTAGTCTTTAGCTTGTGGTTGTTATTCAAAGTATTTCGAAGTTGTACAATGCGTCCTAACTCCCTACATTTAAAACTTTAATAACTATTTTGATTGAGTTATTTGTTCGCTTAGATCAAATTTTGGATTTATACTTGTACATTGATTATTTCTGTATAATAAATATACTTAAAATTCAGAAAGAAAGTTGCAATGGCCAGTTAGTTACAGTATAGAGCAGAGTCATAGAGAATACAGAGAAATGAGAACCATCCCTATGTGTGAAGTGTCCATGGAAAAGTGACAAATTAAGGTATTGCCACAAATAGCCAGTAGAAGGATTTTGAAACGTATGTACACGAAAAAATTACGCACACACACATTGATACATATAAACACGCTTTCACATGCTACACGAGCGCCACTGTGTACAATTTTTTAACATAATTTGCAGCTAATTTGCGTTTATAGGCGGACACTTTTTCAACTTGTCGCAAAGACAAGATGGTTCTCCTTACTTTACATTCTCGAAGAGCAGGTTCTGATTTTGTATCAAAAAATGTCTAGAAAATTTTAGGTTTAATTTCTCCAATAAGTGTAGTATCTAAATTAATAAATTAACTAAAAACTATTAAAAAACTAAACAAGATTACTCAGTTTGACATACAAAACGCTTTAGCAGTCCCTTTAGCAATAAATCTATATACCATACTTAGGCCAGCAATATATATTAATACCAATAATAGTATTACAAGCAGTACTATTGTAATTTGTATGTGGTAGTTATATCGGCTATAATCCCATTGAGGCAGAATTGTTTCTCTCTTGTGTAGTCTAGAACCAAAAAAAAAAACACACAAGGCGGACTTATACATAGCCGGCGCGCTACCCTCGGCACATCCTTCTGACACCTCAAGTTATATATATCAATGTAATCAATGTCACCTCAGTCCTCCCGTGACCATGGTTGCTGTAAAGTATCCGAAACGTCGGGCTTGTAAAAATCTTAATAAACCGCGATAAAATCCGTAAAAATTGTTTCATTATAATATATCAATGTAATGTTAAATGACTATGATCACGACGACTCACATATTCTGCTGAGCTACTTAGACTCGGCGATCAGAAATGAGTTTACAATTTTAAATTCTCATTTCGAAACAGCGATGTGTTTAAATCGTTTAATAGCGGCGTTAAGCCACTTGCTTCTATCTATACTAATCGAAGGCTTGGCTTGGCAACCAGGCGGCTTGGATGTGCCAAATGGAACATGCCCATTACATACACACGTACCATGTACCGCTTTCTAGGCCTCAACAAAATTCTTTACTAGTATACTTTACTCGTGTACTTTCTAATTATTTCGATTATTAATTAAAAGGATAGGTACAATGATTTATATTAGTTTTATTATTCTGATAATAGTTACTTTAGATTCCCATCATAGTTTAAGTTTTGTCGTAGCGGTGGGGCGGTAACCCAGTAAAGCGAAGGGCGAAGCCAATTAGTCTGAGGGAGCTACTCTTTGTATCCCTCTTATAAGAAGAAGGGACATGACAGGGATAAGGGGTGGGGAACCTCACCTCATTGCACTGCTCTGATGTTGGGAGGGTTTGTTTTGTTGTGCGGGACAACCTCTCTGTGGAGGTGGCGTCCCTTGGTGGACTGACTAGCCGTCAAGGCCTGTTGCTCAACAGATCCAGGGCACTTCACCAAAGGCGGCATTGGTGGCTATCGTCGGGTTTTAGTGGGTAGAGCTGCGCCTACCTTATCATCTTTAGGGCGCTGTGAGTCCCACATATGTAAGTGAATATCACACGTGGCACAAAAAGGCCGTTGCCCCGCTGATCTCCTGGTACAGCGGGTGTCTGTGGATGTCGCTATTCACTTACCATCAGGTGAACCGACTGTCCGTTTGCCGACTCTTCTATAAAAAAAACAGACTTCTATAGAGAGCTTCATAATGACGAAACGGAACCCTTATAGTATAATTCATTACATTCCATTGTCTGTCTGTTTGTCAAACTAAAACGTATAGGGTACTTCCTATTGATATACGTAGAATCATGAAATTTGGTAAAAAGCTAGGTCGTATGTTAAACGTGTTTTTTTGTAATATAACAAAATAATAACGCTAGAAAACACCGTTATTATGTTGTTGTATTACACAAAAACACGTTTTTGGTACCCTCAGCATAATCAAACTTGAGCATGTCTCTAGGATTTTTTTATCAAAAAACAAAACTATCCTAAAATCAGGGCACATGCCCACAATACATTGATATCGATTGCTTTCGGGTATTATGTGAACGAACTACGTGCTTTTTATATATTAAGATAACGTAAACACTAGTGATTGTTACGTATACGCTTCTATGAATAGTAAATAGAGTTGCATCCGATTGATTGGTATAGGATAAGAATACTAATTAGTAATTAGCATCGACACCGGGTGGGATGCGCCTTGTGCATTCGACGTACTTTTTCCGTGAAGCAGCTTTATTTATTGTTTTAGTTCAAAAGCTCTGTTTACTGGTGATTTGTTAACGTCTTAGGTAACATTTGAATGAAAGTCTAAATTCAAAATTTGAATTTGATTTTTTTATGAGTCGCCTGGATTGAGAGTCGAATTTACCAACAATCATCCATTTGACTATATTATAGAATGAAAAGCAATTTTATATCTTTTCTCTTGTATTCAATTAAAAACAAAAATTTTGAATTCCAATTAAAATCTATGTACAAAATAAGTAGCTACATAACTTATATTTCAATTTTAATTAATTCCAAGGAATTTACTTAAGAATAATTGGGTACCCATTAAGTGAAATAATTCAAACGCTTTCAGAATTTCTTTAACTGCGGGAAAACTTTTGATAAAAAGAACTGGTCAGATACGAATTGTCAAGATAGGTACTTTTTAGAGAATTCCTTGATTTATATTATGATGTTTGTAATATTTTTATTTTTAAAAGATCTCAATTACACAAATAATTGTTCTCAAATTGTTACAAACTTAACCAGTTACCATTTTACCAGAAATATATTTTTTATTTTAGTAGCAAATACTACTTAATAAATAATTATAGCCTAGGATATGAAAAAAAAAATTTTGCAAACTTGATCAAAACACCTTCGCTAAAAGTGAAATGTGGTTTTAAAAAATTGCCTATTTGCTATGGCAAACCATATTAACTTCATTTGTTATATACAGTCACATTTTACATTAACCCTCACATCATCATTAGCCTCTACCCGTCCGCTGAACATAGGCCTCCCTCAATGAACACCAAGACTACCGATCCCTCGCCTTTACAAGAGATAGTGCCGTGCTGCTTTGCAGCCGAATTGGGCGCGCACGACCGGTGTGGTATCTCTCGCTTGCATAACACCTTCAGCAAGTGACTGCTACGCTGTCACGTTTAGTGCGGTTTGTTATTTTCTGGTGGCTCATTGGGCGGATAGGGAAAAGGAGGGCAACGCATCTGCATAATCTCTGGCTGTGCGGATAGGTATGGGCGTCGATAGTCGCCAAAAGCTTCTATGCTATAGGAAAAACTCGCATCCAATACGGACCGGCCATCACATGGAGATCGTCTTCCACCTGGTTAATGACCGACTAACACTTCGTTTACCTAAACCCTACCTCAACTCTTGTACCTCATCTACGTCCTTGTCTAGTTGTATCTCTTTTACCAATTTTATCTACATTCACAATATCAACATGGACAACAATATGCGCCTTTCAAAGTATCCATCCCAATGCCCATCACAAAATATGATGGACTTTGCTTAATCTACGAAATTGATTTTCACAATCACAGCCCGACCACAATTCTCCCAGTAATAGCTTCTATCATGCATTTAATGGTACGCTATATGCGCATTATTATTTATTGTATATATGCTCAAATATTTGGATGGGCATTTGACCAAAGTGATGACATCGTTCTGCTAATGCGAATCAGTGTAGTGAATAGTCATTGATATTTTATTGTGTCAACAAAACCTTTCTATTCAGAATATAACGTAAAAACCGTTATTGTTGATTATAACAGATTTTAATGCATTGGAGAATATGTTAAATACCTTTTGATTGAAAACGCATTAAAATCATTTTTTTTTTGGTTATAAAACCAAGGAACTCATTTATAATGATTTACTCGTGATTTATTTAGACTTTTACATGCGTTTTGGTCACTTTACAGCGACCAAAGAATAACTAAGGTATCAGACGTCCTAACATTACAAATACATTCGAGATTACCCTTCTAAGGAACTATATTACTGGGAATTTGCTGACCATGGTCAGACCATCCGTCACAGTACTGTGCATTGTGTGTAGGTACACTTACAGACTGCATTTTTATTAAGGCTAGAAGAATCTATAAAATATTTTGATATTAAAAGAGTTGTATAGAAGTTACGTTTTTTTCGGGGTTTTTCACACAATATATATGACGGGGGTTTTTCACATAATATGTGTACTTATCATTAATGTCAAAACTGTATGTAACTTATCAATATTGTTTGCACGCTGTAGATTATGAGAACATGTAAAATAGGTATGAAGATCTGAACACCATAATATCACAGATAATATTATGACACATAAATGATTATTCTATTCTAATAATATTGTGAGCGACGACTGTCTAGTGGGTTCAATCCTGACGGGGGTCATATAATATATTTACTAAAATGATTTAAAACGGGATATTTACCATCTTTTTCACTTTTATTTCTCGGAACTTAATATTTCGACATTTTTTACGAATGTCTTGTTCACGTGACTTATTAATTACATTAGACTATACCTTCACACAGAAAGCTTCAAATCAAGAATACTATCAAGTAGTTACCTAGATAATTTGAGGACATAATATGAGAAAATTCTTCACATTTCCTTTATAAAGTACTGCGGTTAAACCGCTCGGTTAAGAAAAGACTTTTAGCTTATAAATATATATTGGCCTGTTTGTCTCCGCTTTGCACTTAGGGTAACTTTACACACTAAGGGACGAAACAGAAAGCACCCTTTTAGGGGTGATATGTGATTTGCTAAATTAAAAAAAAACGGCCAAGTACGATCAAAACTCATAAAATTTCTGGTGAATTTGAGGCCATATCAAAATGATCAGTCCTAAAAAACTAGAAATGTATTCGTAAAACACCATAATTATCTCGTTACCTTTTATATAATATATATCAATAGCATTTTGGACATGAGAGGTTCTTAATTTAAAAATTGGTAAGTTTGGTTTTTGTTTAGTTTGGATAGGCAAACTGGCAGACGAGCCTGGCCATAATATTCATGGTCAACGTCGCCCATGAAAAAAGAACTAATTTTTTGGACGATTCGTACAGTATACTACTCTATGTATATCCTACTTAAAATTATTAAGTACAATGTTGTAATACAATAATTATATTGCAGATACCACATCTTGGGAATGAAGCGTTCGTCACGAGGTTTCTTACGAGGCGAAAGTTTAGTTTCACTCAGTTTGATTCGGCGGTCCTTCTCATTAGACTAGCTTAGAAATCGGTTGTAGAGTTATTTTACGTTCAATACTTATGTACAATATGGAATAAATACTTTTTTACTTTACTTAAATGAAATGAATGTTAAAGCTGGTAGAATATACACTTCCTCCTTCTTTATTTAATATAATTAATAGGTTGGCAATTATAAAATGTTTTTGCATAGATAAGTGTAACCGCAGTTCCATGGCTTCGCGATTTTGTACGTCGACGATTTACAAAAGTGTTCCACACGTACGGAAATAATGCATGATTTTATTCCCCGTTCGGCTTATCTTTTATGTAATTTATGTTTTTGTATTTAACTTTTTAAGTTGGAATTACGAGCATTCCGGTAATGCTCTAATGTGTTTCGGGAAATCTTTTAAGTTATATTAACTTGGATTAATTAGTAAGTAATTTTATTGCAATTTTCTGTTGTATACTATTTTTTACCCGCGACGGAACGGAGACTGTATATGCGTTTGGGGTGAGAGGCAGTTTGTGTGTGTAAACCTATTTTGCCGCTTATCTCCAAGACTACTTGTCCGATTTTGATGCGGTTTTCAGAGATGGGTTCGGATTAGATTGGTGCATATTATTAGATAGACATTAAGTAGATAACTCACTAGAGGGCACTGCAGTAAACGTTTTTTGTACAATCCAATGTTGCCATTTTTCTCCAAAACTACTATTTTAATTTTGATACGAATTTCAATGATAGGATTGGGTTTGATTGGTACATGTTCTTAGATAGGTGTTACAATTACAACCCACCAGGGGGCGCTGCAGTAAACATTTGTTTTGATGCGGTTTTAATTCAGTGATGGGTTCTGGTTTGATCGGTGCATGTTCTTGTATTATGTGTTACGATGAAAACTCACCAGGGGGCGCTGAAGTAAATATTTGTTTGTGGAAAACCAAAACTACTAGTCCGCTTTAGATGCGATTTTCGGTGATAGGTTCGGGTTTAATTGTGGTACGTGTTCTTAAATGTGTTACGGTGACGACTCACCAGGGGGCGCTGCAGTAAACATTTATTGTACAAACTAATGCTGCAATTTTTCTTCAAAACTACTAGTCTGATTTTGATGCGGTTTTCAATTATGGATTTGGTTTTAATTGGTGCATGCTATCAGCTAGGTGTTACAATTACGACTTACCAGGGGGCGCTGCAGTAAATATTTGTTTTGATGCGGTTTTCATTCAGTGGTGGGTTCTGGTTTGATTGGTGGATATTCATATATTTTTTATGACGATGAAAATTCACCAGGAGGGCTAGCATGCGCGCACGACACAATTTTGTCTACGCCTTTTCTCGTATTATTTCATATAAGTAATACGAGAAAAGGGGTAGATACAATTTTGTCGTGCGCGTATGCTAGCCCTACAGGGGGCGCTGCAGAAAACATATCTAATATTTTGTTTGTGCAACTACTACTAAGTCCGTTTTGGATGTGGTTTCCGGTTATAGGTTCGGTTTAAATTGTGTTGCATGTTCTTAAAAATGTGTTACGGTGACACCTCACTAGGGGGCGCTGAAGTAAAAATTGTTTTTACAAAACCAAAACTACTGGTCCGATTTGGATGCGGCTTTTAATAATGGGTTTGTGGTTGATTAGTGAAGATTTTTAAATTGGTGTTACGGTATCAACTCACTAGGTGACGCTGCAGTAATATCTAGTCCGATTTTCATGCGGTATTCATTATAAGGGTTTGTGGTTGATCAGTAAAGGTTCTTAAACAGATGATACGGTGGTAAATCACTTGAAGGCACTGCAGTAATTAATATATTTAATTTTAGCTTCTATATATTTAATATTAATTAGTTTTATAGAGCATACTCTATAAAAAGTTTAAAATAAAAAGCAAAATTAAAAATTTTGAAAAAAACCCACGACGGTTAAAACATAATTGAAAAATGATAAAATAATTA
Source organism: Helleia helle (assembly GCA_963853865.1). Lineage (NCBI taxonomy): Eukaryota > Metazoa > Arthropoda > Insecta > Lepidoptera > Lycaenidae > Helleia > Helleia helle. Next base: position 20,019,691 of record OY971420.1, read on the forward strand.
AAAAACCCCGACATTTAAACAACAGAGTATCAGTTTTCATTGCCCTTCCCTACGCACCTATTTGGTTCTCGAAGACGTAGATGTGGCAATAACATATTATTGAAGTCCCTATGAACTTAATATAAAACCCAATATAATCCGTCGGGGGCTGCCATCACTATTTTAAACTTCAACATTAATATAAAAAAGCAAAATTACACAAAAAACCCACGATGGTTAAAATGTAGGTAATTGAAAAAGAATAAAATAATTAAAAAATCCTCGATTTAAAGAATTTATGCAACTAGAGATAATAAACGTAAAAAAATGTTCCCATTTCTCTTTAAAACTACTAGTCAAATTTTGATGCGGTTTCATCACTGTTTTAAAGTTGAAGAAATATAAGTATAGCAATAAAATATCTCCAAATTATTCACGTTACTATAAAACTACAAATCTAGTCCATTCAATGGCAGCCCCCGACGGATTATATTGGGTTTTATATTAAGTTCATAGGGACTTGAATAATATGTTATTGCCACATCTACGTCTTCGAGAACCAAATAGGTGCGTAGGGAAGGGCTATGAAAACTGATACTCTGTTGTTTAAATGTCGGGGTTTTTTAATTATTTTATCATTTTTCAATTATGTTTTAACCGTCGTGGGTTTTTTTCAAAATTTTTATTGTATTTTTGTCTTTACCTATGCCTTAATATATAAAGTCGATCATGAAAGGATCATGCAATGCAAATGAAACCAACCAGACAACAACTTGACCATAACACGGGTCGGGCTCTAGTTAAAACTTACGACTTATAAGGAAATCAGATATGATGTAGGTGCATACAAACAAAATTGAATAAAAGTAAAGATGTGGAAAAAAAAATGTCCTAGTTTTAACACTAATATTGGTTATAAGTTTAACGAATAACGTTAATCATCATCATCATCAGCCTCTATCTGTCACCTGCTGAATGTCCTCCTCAAATAACGTTAAGGCGATCCCTCGCCACTCGCATCCAACACGGACCGGCCTTTAGTATGAAGTCCTTGATGTAAGGTTTAACAATACTAATTAAGCTGACTAGAATTTGAACTGCAGTTTCGATGTGAGTGGCGTTTGAATTTCTAATTCCCTTTGTACGAGATAAATTTTGTAATGATTCGAATATTCTACTATATCGCCTTTATGTGTCCATATTATTGGGCACTGTCTCGCTGTAGGCCAGATAGGATATATATATATATATTAAGAAATAGTGCCATGCTGCATCGCAGCCGAACTGGGCCAGCACGACCGGTGTGGTATCTCGCTAACATAACACCGGCGTCAAATGACAGCTACACTGTTGCGTCTCGTGCGGTTTGTGAGTTTCCGGTGGCCCATAGGGAGGGTAGGGATTTGCTGTGTGTATGTGTATGGGCGTCGGCGCCGTGAGGCTACGACTACTCGTTTGCCCCTGAACACATAAAAAATTGAGTCAAGTGTAATCTTTGAGGTTATTGTTGGCCTGAACATAGGCCTCCTTCAATAAACCCCAACATGACCGATCCCTAGCCGAGTGCAGTAAGCACGGAGATCGTCTTCCCACCTGATTAATGGTTGGCCAACACTCCAGCTACCTAAACGCGGCCTCCGCTCTTGAACCTTTATTAGACTAACAGCCGTCCGTTGTAATCTCCTGAGTGTAATCAACTCACTGCCACTTCAACGAGCTTATTCTTCGTGTGATATCAGTAACTATAGTTCTCTGGCAGATATCTTCGTTTCGGATCCAATCTGCCAAGGAAAACATATCATCTCCAGAAAAACAACCCATACTGGGAATTGATAGGCAACAGGCAATTTATATCTTCCAAAATTGGCTAAATTTTGAGTAGATAGAGGTTGAGGATACTTTGATATTTTATACCTTGAATTTAGTAGACACATGTCTTTACCAAATTTGATGAATACTTCATTGTTGGCTTTTAATATAACAAAGAAGCTAACCTTTGCCATTTATAATACTGGTATTTTTCAAAGAGCAAAACCACTCAAAGAATATATCTTCTTATACATGTGTGAGCACATTCCAATAATGAATTCTTCTAAGAAGTGTATATCGATTCCTCTCAGGAAGATATATGGGGAAGTTTATCAAGGCGGTACAAAGACTTAAAATTAAAACAAGGGTTTAAGACTTTTATAAGGTATAAAGAAGTTGAAGACTATGAACTGAGTGAACCGAGTGAAACAACAGAACCGAGTGCTCCGAGGTTGGGCCTTATTTGTTATAATTTATTGTACATTTTACGTGGCCCTTATGTATAGGATTTCTATCACTTCATCGTAACTATCTTTTTACTATCTATTGCTGGACCATTTTCATTAAACGCCAAGATGGCCGATCCGCCACATCCAACTAGGACGAGCCACTGCACGAAGACCGCCTTCCAAGGTCGACCTACTTCTAGAACGAGGTCTCCACCCAGAACTCTGAGCCCACTGACTTGACTTTTTTTTTTTTTTTCTTTAACGCCAGGAAATGCTCTGAGGCATTCCGCGGGGAGTGGGTCTCCCCACGCGGGTATGTGGGACTCGCTGCGCCCGACAGCTGGTAAATGGATGCAGCTCTACCCACTAAAACCCGGCGAGTGCCACCAATGCCGCCTTTGGTGAGGTGCCCCGGATCTAGAAAACAAACAGGGCATCTCGACGGCTAGTCAGCCCCGCAAGGAACCGTCGCCACCTCCACAGAGGGGTTGACCCGCACCACAGAACAACCCCTCCCAACGTCGGGACAGTACAATGGGGTGAGGTTCCCATCCTCACCCCTTGCCCCCTGCTCTTCTGTCCCCTCTTCTTATAAGAGAGGTACAAAGAGCCCCCTCGGCCCAATTAGCTTCGCCCAAGGTGCACCGCTCACCCTAGGTTACTGAGCCCCACCGCCACGACAAGGCCTGAACCATGGTGGGGTGAGCCCACTGACCTAAGACGTATGTGTGACAGAGAAACGTGCAATTTTGGGTACATTACTCGATCCACATGCTGAGTTGTGGCTTGCTTATTCTATAGTAACCAGCCAGCATATACCAACACAATTTCTGTCAACGGAATTAACTACGTCCTAGCTACCTTTACCTATAAAAGCCGTTAAGTAAACTGCTTTCAAGCTAATGCAAATTATTATTAGATTATTCTAAGACGAATATTAGGTACATCATATTTTAGAAGTAGTTTTTTTAAATTATTGCACTAATACAAAAAGTAGGTACGTGATGATGATGATGATGATAAAGTGAGAAATGGTCTAAGTTTACAAGGATTTAGTTGGCGCTCTCCGCGTAGTTTCTACACCGTATATCTTTCTTAGCCGTTTCTTGCTCCCAAAGCGGATATTAATATTTATTTATGATTGATAAAAAGTATAACTCGTATAAAATAGTTTAGTGTTTTAATAAATCGTAACGTAAGAATTCCTACATTTAAAAAAAGTGTGTGTGTACTTATGTACCTACACGCGTTAGAAGTTATACTAATATATAGTTATAAGTTTGTTTTATTACTTAGTAATAAGGGCAGAAAAATCCTAATAAAGTCATTAGCTGAAAATATTTTTGATACGTAAGAATTCCTACATTAAAAAAAGTGTGTGTGTGTACTTATTTATGTACACGCGTTAGAAGTTATACTAATATATAGTTATAAGTTTGTTTTATTACTTAGTAATAAGAGCAGAAAAATCCTAATAAAGTCATTAGCTGAAAATGTTTTTTTGATACGTAAGAATTCCTACATTTAAAAAAAAGTGTGTGTGTACTTATGTACCTACACGCGCTAGAAGTTATACTAATATATAGTTATAAGTTTGTTTTGTTACTTAGTAATAAGAGCAGAAAAATCCTAATAAAGTCATTAGCTGAAAATGTTTTTGATACGTAAGAATTCCTACATTTAAAAAAAAGTGTGTGTGTAATTATGTACACGCGTTAGAACTTATACTAATATATAGTTATAAGTTTTTTGTATTACTTAGTAATAAGAGCAGAAAAATCCTAATAAAGTCATTAGCTGAAAATGTTTTTGATACGAAAGAAATCCTACATTTAAAAAAAGTGTGTGTGTACTTATTTATGTACACGCGTTAGAAGTTATATTAATATATAAGTTATAAGTTTGTTTTATTACTTAGTAATAAGAGCAGAAAAATCCTAATAAAGTCATTAGCTGAAAATGTTTTTGATACGTAAGCTGAATTCATACATTTAAAAAAAAGTGTGTGTGTACTTATATACATGCGTTAGAACTGTGTACTTATGTACACGCGTTAGAAGTTATACTCCTTAAAGAAAAATACATACTACAATTTCATTACACTGTAACCTTCTTGCTTATTGTGTAGTTGAAAACTATATCTTCTTCTGACGTCTATACTGTCATTATCTTAAAAATGTTCTATAGTTAACTTCATGGTGTCGGTTATTTTCGTGACAGTGTGCGCGCGCATCGTAAAAAATTACTCTCATCATTTTTCCCTGACGCGCCAAAAGAAATATAACTTCAAAAACATATTTATTTCATAGAACGCCTCAATTTTGACACATTTAGTAAAAAAAAACTCGTTTAAAATCCGGGAGAAATACAAGTATAAAAATGGACTAGCTTTTTTATCAGAACTATTAAAATATACAATTCATATAAAACCACGCACGTGCCTTGAAGTGATCGCCTTATTCGTAAGGTGTTGTAGAAGTTACTTTATTTTATAAAAAACCTTTGCCATACAAACGTTCCTTAACAACCTCCTCTCAACCAATTTCTTTATAATAAAAAATCCAACCAAAGCCGAGCGGGCTTATAGTACAATTATCCGAACTTCTCAAAATTCTTTAAAACGCTAAAAGTATGTCATTTAGGTTTAATTTAATAAGCAAATCTCGTTTCTATATTGGGGGTCTATTCTGAATATAATGGTACTACGAGAACCCTTGGCGGTGCATTTCCGTTAATGAGCTCTCGAAAACGTGGAAAGTCATTATAGTCGTGTTACAATACGTTACACAATCACGCTTATGGGCGATGAATGGAAATAGGTATATAATTATCTTAATATAACTCATAATAGAATGCGCCTACTTGAATGATTCTGGATTTTTCTGTAATTTTATGAGTTCCGAAATTGAATTGCAACAATTAAGAATAAGCGGGTAAAAGCTAGTTTTAGATGTCAACTACTTATAATTAGGTGGCTCTGAGTACCCCACGATTCAAGCCTTGTCGTGGCGGTGGGGCTCAGTAGCCTATGGTGAACCCAGCATCTTGGGCAAAGCCAAGTGAACCGAGGAGGCTGAAGAAAAGGCTACAAGAAAAGGGGACAAAAGAGCAGCGAAACAAGGGGCAAGTCTCGACGTTGGGAGGGTTTGTTCTGTGGTGCAGGACGACTCCTCTGTAGAGTTGGTGTCGGTCTCTTGAAGGACTGACTAGCCGTCGAAGTGCCCTTTTTGCTCAATAGATCCAGGGCGCCTAACCAAAGGCAGCATTGGTAGCACTCGCCGGGTTTTAGTGGGTAGAGCTGCGTCCACCTTACCATCTTTCGGGCGCAGCGAATTCCACATACCCGCCTGGGTCGCCAGCCCCTCCCCCGTGGGATTCTTCAGAGAATTTCCCGGTGTAAAAAAAAAAGTGGCTCTGAGTTTTTTCATATTTCATAGTTTGGTCATATTTCACGTTACTTCAGATGAAGTAACGTGAAATATGACCAAAGATTCCATGAGTAAATAAACGCCTTATTTCTTCAGAGGAATGCATAGAAGATATGTAATATAATAATATCTTCAATTCTTTCCCAATATAAATAAAGTATGCTATCTTAAAGGTAGTTGTTAAATTTGATATAGAACACTTGTGTTATACGATTAGGTTAATTCCAGTTTGCAAGGTATCGTACATGGAGGTTAAAAATATGAAATGTATTTCATATTTTTGTATGTATGTATGAAATTTATTATAATTCTACTAGTATTTCAAGTAAGAAAGGCTGCTTAAATGTCAAATTGTTCTTAAGTATTCTAAGAAAAATTAATATAATAGGATGAAAAAACTCTATTCAACAAAAAAATTAAGATATCTCTCTTGTAAGCCGTGAAATATAATTAAAATACTTATCTTATTATCCTGGAGCTATTTACGTTTACAAACACTTATCTCACATCTTGAAGTGTCTTTTAAACCTTAAATACTTAATTAACTCTTATCTTCAACATAGTACTGAAATATTTGAAAATCTTTTTTAAATCTAGCGAATGAAAGTTTGTTTTGTTGAAAATCTTCGGTGAGCGAGGGGAGAAAATTGCTTCACTGTCACCTGACGATCTTCGCTTCATCTTAACGTCATTACAGGACTATCGGTTACGCCTCTCTCATTTCTCCAAAGTCAAATAGATCAAGGTTCGAGCTTTGAAATACGTAACGGCTGAATTTGATATTGTTGAACTCATATTTCCCATTTTCCAGACATACATTTTAATTTGCTAGTATTCCGGGTTGCTATAGTATGGTATACCCGTATATCGGGTTGCTATATATCGGTATTTAAACATTTTGCTTAAATGTGTTTTAAATAGAGATGACAAATGTATTTTGAGATCATTTTTCTCATCAGTCACCCAAATAAGATTTTTATATTCTTTTAGAGACTTTGTACTTGAAAATAATTTAGAAACGCACATTTCATTGAATGATTAAAAACTATTAGGGTCAGCTGTCTCAGTTAAGACTTAGTTTTTGACGTGAAAACGTCTTATAATTCGATGGAGCCGGCTGCATGAACGAAAAAACATGACGCATGCGGCGTTACCTCGCTCTGTGGCATTCCATTTTTTAATGACTTTGTCACGTTCAACTATCGTCAGTAAACCGACTTTACAGACAACCGATTTTTTTCGTCTGTTCTTCAGGGGGCAAGCTTTAGAACTGGTAGTGCTAATCTGGCGTTTAATAAAATAATTATTATTCAAAAGTAAATACGTTGAAAAAATCCTTAAGCTTAGACTTTTTCATAACGTGACGCTCAAACCTTTGTGTATTCGTTAATAAAGCGAATAAAAGCCATGTTGCATATAAAAACAAATTGCCTCTAAAATAATAGACAATAAAGTGCAAATTACAATGGAGATAAAAAGCGATAATAAGCGAAACAAACCAATTAGAGCCGACTTTATCTTGTTCTTCCTTTATTGATTGGACGAATTTTATGGATCAGCACACCAATCTTTTGTTCTCGTTTTACAAATCAGTCAAAATGTTTTCGAATACTGCTTATTTGACTTATTTACTGTACATATAGGTTTATTTAGTTTTTTTGTAGTTTCCATTCTTCAATTTATTCATATTTTTCATAAAACAGTTTAGGTTAGATTTTATAAGAAACCGCATTTTATTGTTTGGTACTTTAACAGATAAATAAAGCGACGAAATAAAATAACGCAACATTTTTATAAAACCAAGAAACGTTGTATCGAAATGAAGACATATTTTAAAAGTTTCCGTGTATTTCATTTTTCAATAGATATTTTGTACATTCTTAGCTTTTGGTACAATATTGCCCTGTCCCTTTGCGATCAAACCGCGGCTTTCAAGATGGCCGATCCATTTATCTAAGTGTGGATTCAGACTTATTTGTAATCAGTTAACGGTTATTGTGAACTAATTGCTATTTTCTAATCGTTTAAGATTGATTTCGTCTGTTCTTTTGCTGACATATTTTCTAAGGAACCTGAATTTTATGGCACTAATACTTAGTGACTAGCGTACCTAGCGGTAGACCCTAGTGATTCCGGTCTGACACAGGAGCTCACCGGGCATTGTTGCTTTGGTGAGTAGCTGTGCCGGACAGCCCACAGGGAGCTGTTGACGGTGTGTCACGATTGTGGCGCGGTGACGGACTCGGGCCAGCACACCCTCGAGGTGTAACCGAGATGGGCGGCGCTGCGTCGCGATCCCATATCAGTCATCGGAAGGGACTTGTCTCTGCCGAGCGTCATCGCCGATATGCTCTGTGATGACGAGTCCACAGAGGGGTTGTCCCACATAACATAACAATCCCTCTCCACATCAAAACAGTGCTATCGGGTGAGGTTCCCATCCTCGTCCCTTCCCCCCTGCTCTTTTTTCTTCTCTTCTTATAATAGAAGTATAAAGAGCAGCTCTCTCGGTTCAATTGGCTTCGCCCAATGTGCTGGGTTCGCTTTAGGCTACTGAGCCCCACCGCCACGACAAGGCTTGAACCATGGTGGGGAATACACAACCTGTCCTGTTCTATCTTGTTATGCTAAAGTTTCCGAACGTAGCCATCATTTCTGGTGTGAAATACGTGAATTATGATTACAAATTGTGTATATGTATGTTATTTGATCTTTGTGAAACCTTTATCAAAAGCGGTCGGCCGCTTTAACTGAAATATTTACCTCATTTGCGGAAACTGAATTAAATTAGAAGCGGACCGTTTTAGTATGGCTTAGAAGGTCAACTACGCCTTTAAATTTAGATTTATAATCATTGTAATTGATGAAGTTATTCCAGATAAGACGATGATATATTATCTTCTAATATATGTTGCTGTCTTGGCGTTCCTTAAATGAGATGATAATATGCCACTGGTCATACCCGATTTAAGGACCAACTAGTTAAACCTAGACCGAACTGGTTCATGCTATAGTCGATAAAAGAAAGTAGTTTAACCTAGGCTGAACTAGTTCGTGCTATGGTCGATGGGAGAAACTAGTTTGACCTAGGTTGAACTGGTTCGCGCTATGGTCGATAGGCACCGACTAAAACCCCACGGTGTTCTGCCTTCCGCTATTTGCCGGAGAACGCTTTCGCATAACATCCGCGACCCCGATTGCGGGTGCCAGGCTCTCCTATGGGAATAGCGTTCCTATCTTCCTTGTTTTGAGGGATACCTGATAGTGCGAAGTGTCGCACGCCTTCAATCTCGAGGTCTTTAAACTACATCGCCCCCGCGTAGTCATATCAGGCCTCCGTTAGGTGGGGGGGAGAAGACCATTGTAGGCTCTTCTCCGGGTCCCTGCTCTCCGGCGACGGATGTAATGGGAGGTGGAATCTACTTCTCTCTCTCTCTCTCTCCACCGCCTCCTTTTGCGATATGACGATTTCGCAGAAGGTCAGAACCGCCGCCCTGGACCTCTCACTTTCAACCATCGCTCTTACCACGATTGGTAATGAGAGGTCGTTGCCCACTACTGCTACGAGATCGCGACGCTGTGCTGCCCAAGCCGGGCACACCTCAAGCGTATGCTGCGCGGTGTCCTCGTTACATCCGCAATAATAGCACCCGTTGCACACCTCTTCAAGCTATTCGACACATATATCTCCCGAACCACAAACTAGTTTAACCTAGGCAGAACTGGTTTGTATTATGATCGATACTAGTTTAACCTAGGCTGAACTGGTTTGTATTATGATCGATACTAGTTTAACCTAGGCTGAACTGGTTTATATTATGATCGATACTAGTTTAACCTAGGCTGATAGATACAAATAAGTAAACTTCGAGATAAACTGGTTAATTGGGAATTAATGGATGGTACGATAATGTTTGCCCGTTGAAATGGCGCTATAATGTCGCAGCGAGGTACCCCTTAAGTAAGTCAGGCCCTTTATGTGATTATCTAGTAATTTACTAACATTTTCGACCAACTTGCTTTGACAGGAATATTTTTTTACATATGTTACATTGGATGTTAGGATTGTTAGTTCAGAAAGCTCTATGAGTTTGCAACCTCCCTATTTTAATTATTTAGTTATGGCTTTACATATAGCGATGATTTGGGGTTAGTGATAAGCGGCATCCGTAGACACCCGCTACATCATTATCAGGTGCGTTGCCGATTGATTGATACGATTGTTTGGAGAACCTTTAAACGTGAAATCTAGTTTCACTAAACCAGTGTCAATATGGTAGAAACATCAATATAACATAATAATATGAATGATATAAAATATTTATCAGTCTACGATATTGAGACCAAGTGAAACAGTTTCAATCAAATAAAATCCTTGCACGTATTCACTGTTCGCGACTTCATTTGAAAGAAGGTGTAAGTTTTGATAGCGAACTCTGTCCTGGGATTTTGTTAGAGTTACGGTCATCATTTGTAGGATTTATATTCTGGAAAGTTCTCACAAATTGTCTATGTATTTTATGACGTCACGTTTGCATTTGAATGTGGGTTATGCAAAAAATATTTTATGATTTGCCTTTGTCTGTGGAATTGTATTCAGCGACCATCAAAATAGCCGATCATGTCGCTTGCAGCATATATTCATAATTACATGGAATTTAAACGATTTTAATGACAGAAGAATACTGCATTATTATTATTTTTAATGCCGGGAAAAGCTCTTGAGGCATCTATGTAGGCAGGTATGTGGGACTCGCTGCGCCCGAAAGCTCGTAAGTGGACGAAGCTCTACCCATTAAAACCCGGCGAGTGCCACCAATGCCACCTTTGGTGAGGTGCTCCGGATCTGCTGAGCAAACAGAGTACCTTGTCGGCTAGTCAGTCCCTCAGGGGGCCGACGCCACCTCCACAGAGGGGTTATCCCGCATCACATAAAAATCCCTCCCAACGTCGGGATAGTACAATGGGGTGAGGTTTCCGTCTTCATCCTTTGCACCCTACTCTTTTGTCCCCTCGCCTTATAAATATCCCACAAAGAGCCAGCTCGGCTTAATTCGCTTCAAGGTGTTGGGCTCAGCGTACACTACTGAGCCCCACCGCTACGACAAGGCATGAACCATATATGCTATACTGATGCCATATATGCTATGCGGATACTGCATTATTCTCTTCTCGAGTATACCTATTCCCACCCAGTCACGTATTTGAAATTTTAAATAGTTCACCTCTTGGTTACTGATACAAAAGGAATAGTGAGTTCGGTATTTTGTTGTTTTTTTTCTGGCTCTATTAGGTACCTTATCGTGAAACTACATTGTCCACACTTCCATAATCCTATTAAAATTACTTTCAGGTACCATATTTTATAATTACTAATAACCTCTATAAGCAAATGTAAACTAATTTTTGACTGAGAAGTTAAGGTTACACAAGTCGCTCATCTTACCATACAAACGCAGAACAGTAATTACTACAATGTTTGACATTGGCCATGAAAAACTAAGTATAATATAAATTGATCTCGTCGTTATCTATATGTGTATGTCCCCAAAATCGTAAAAAATATACATTTAAAAAATACAAGCTTCTAAACTTTCGTATTTAAACACTGATTTTAGCCCAACTTTGGGCGTAAATAAATAGTATACCGAACACAAAAGCTCAAAAATAAAGCCCGTACAGATATAGTTTAGTAATTAGTTGTTCAAAAGATAAAATAAGTTTTCCTATAATAACTGTTTTGCTAAAAGGACATTTTCGGAATGAATCATTCTGTATTTCATTCTAGCACACATGTTCACGCACTATGTCAGGTGAGATAGCAATCATTTTGTTAGAGTTCGCGCCGTCGACTAGTTCAACCTTAAGAAGTCTTTAAAGAAAAACATATTTTGTCGTAAATGATGACTATTAATTAATACGTTAAAAATTAAGGCGAGTCACCGCAGGTGAAACGGTAAAAATGGTTCACCAAATCAAATGTTTGAGATATTTGCTATTAAATAACGAACTCACAAAAAATATCAGACACCTGAAAACAGGCTAAATTAAAAACTAAAACGAATAAATTACTTAAAATAGGTATGTTTGCGCATAATTTTCATACGAAAATATTTAATTTTCAATAGTACAGAGAACTAGAAATTATTTTTTAAATCTCAATTCGTATTTCTTTTTTTTCAAACTTATCCCAAACTTGAATGCCATGGTTCAGGCCTTGTCGTGGCGGTGGGATTCAGTAGCACCGTGGGCGAAGCGAATTGAGCCGAGGAGCCTCTTTGTACCCTTTGTGTAAGAAGAGGGGACAAAAGAGCAGGGGGCAAGGGGCAAGGATGGGAACCTCACCCCATTGTACTGATTCGACGTTGGGAGGGGTTGTTCTGTGGTGCGGGACAACCCTTCTGGGGAGGTGGCGTCGATCCATTGCAGGACTGACTAGCCCTCGAGGTGCCCTGTTAGCTTAACAGATCCGGGGCATCTCACCACAGGCGGCACTGGTGGCACTCGCCGGGTTTTAGTGGGTAGAGCTTCGTCCACTTACCATCTTTCGGGCGCAGCGAGTCCCACACATACCCGCGTGGGGAGACCCACTCCCCAGGCGGGATGCCTCAGAGCATTTCCGAGCGCTAATAAAAAAAATATTTAATGCTCTAGCGTTTTCACAAGACGCCGCGACGCCTGTTACCACGCCAATCCAGGACTCGCCCCGTTTGCTTCCGCTTTATACGTGTATTTTTAGTGTATCAACAAACAATTAAATAAAAATATGAATCATCCTTGACTATTCCAATAATAACGCTTACGCGTGCTTTTTATGCCCTTAAAGTAGTAACTCATTCGGTTGAATGAGTTAATGTCGTAATAAAATTGAATGATTACAATAGGTTTATTGTAATCATTCAATTTATTGAAATATAATGTAGTGTATTCTATTGAATAACTGAAACTTCATATACATTTTACAGCACAAGATTCGAACCAGTGACCGCTCAAATAGTAATTAAAACCAAAAGAGTCCGGTTCTTTTGTACCCGTGGAATAAAACTTTCATCACGATGTCATATTAAATATGGCGGTACTGAAAACTAGTTTACATTAAAATTGCTCACTTTGGGCTACCCACATAATTCTGTGAATAGTCACTTTGAGTAATTATGGCCTTTAAAACGTAAATTATGAAGAAAAAGCGCTTACCTTATACATATACATTCTCTTTAGTACATATTAGTACAATAAATGATAATTAAATCTTTATATACATAATTCATGACGATTATGAGTGACGAGTGGGAGTGGATGTGGGCTCGGCCTCATGAGTGAGAGCCGAGAGCTCCGGGTTCAATCCTGACCCCTGTGATGCTTAGAAATGGATTTTTACTAAATTACTACGTGCAATCTGAACATGAGACCATCTCACCGGTGAAGGAATCATCGTGAGAAAACCTGAATGCCCGATGAGAGCGGTTTCGTTTCACAATTCAGTCTCCTACAAAATGTTTTATACAGAACAACGTATGCCGGGTCTGCTAGTTAATTATTATAAGATTTTTCATGAAACACTATTATTTTGAATAAATATATTTTATATTATTAAAATTAACAGTTTTATAGTGCGTCGCGGACATCCGCGGCGTACGGTCCGCGTCGCACTGTATATCGCCTTAATCTATACATTTTAAAGCGAATAAAACGAAGTTCTTTTTTTTCTTTTTTATAGCATAGAAGGGCAAATGAACAGGCGAAGCCTTTTGGTGACTATCGACGCCCATCTACATCCGCAAACCCAGAGATAATACTCATCGTCGCCCTCCTTTTCCCAACCCACCCAATAGGCCACCTGAAACTCACAAACAGCACGAAACAGCATGCCTGTCACTTGAAGATAAAGATTTTACCACAATTACTGTCATCTCATTTTAATCAGAATATTAGTAATTAGTAGTTTCCGAGACCTATCACAAGCAATGTTTAAGTGACTTGGTCGTTTGTGTTCATAGGCGACGTTCATCACTTCCCATTAGGCTCGATTAGCTAAATGATATTAAAATGCACCGATGGACGAACATAATAACACCTACCAAACACTATTACTAATCCACTAACTAACATACCGTAAAAATAGTCAAGTGTTTGAATAACTTACAACCTTTATCTATAAGTGGTTGATTATTCAATAGGTCTATAAGGGCATGCCCTTTGATATCCAGGAAGTTATAAATGTAGCGGAAACCATTCCCTGAGCAGTTCTATTCATAAACTCTAATGACGATCCCGAACTTGAATATCATTTTAATCATCTCCATGACCGAATCGAAAGTTTTGTTTATATTGGAATATTTAAGGAATCTATTGGCGCAGGCAGTAGTCTCTAATGCCGGGACGGAAAACGGCATGACGATGACACGCTATGGTGACAGCGTAGTTATCACCTTTTGTGATTTTTATTAATTATGAATTCTTTTATTAACATAGGGTCTGATGATGATATTAACATACCTATTCGCATCTGCTGGGCGTCCAGTCACAGCCAGTTTTTTTATTATTTGAGTCGGTATTAGCAAGTGGTGATAGTATGGTTTCCAACCCGTGTACGTATCATCATTATCATCAGCCGTTATCCGTCCACTTATGAACATAGGCCTCCTTCAATGAACGCTAAGATGACTAAACCCTCGCCTCTCACAACCGTGTTGGATGCGAGAGGCGATGTATCGGTCGTCCTGGCGTTCATTAAGGGAGGCCTTTATTCAGAAGTGAATGGACTGCGGCTGATGATGATATTTGTTTAAAGCCTCGATGGAGAATCACAGTGAATAATGTATAGTAAGAAAGTAGCATTATTAATAGTGTGGCGGACCAATCAGCACCACATTCGTGAATCACGCTATCGAAGTTCCACAGCTCGTTGCTATACATACAACAGCTGAATCGATACCAAACGGGCATCGGCCTGACCGAGCTTACCATCTCGCTCGGTCGGAGATCTCCCTCTGTGGCTTTCCACCTACATCCCACTGGTGACCCCCGACAGAACACGCCTCCTTCTGAACTTTCATTATCATCACTCCCTCACCCCTCCGCACCACGCCAGCCAGCTTCAGCCTCTTCGGGTACCTTGACCAACCAGCCCAACGCACCGCGGCCCTGGTCGAACCCTCATCGGCTTCAACGGGCATTCTCACTACACGACCGGTCAACAAGTAGAGCACATCTCTCCTGGTCAGCACGTAGCATCGGCCCCGCACGGCAGCACTCCGACTCACTGGAGCCCGTGCAGCAGCAGCACAGTTCCGACTCACTGGGACTCTCTGGCACTGGCAACTCAAGCAAGAGGACTCAAGATTCGACCTCCGGTCTTCGGGGGGGAGTGATGTGGCGGACCAATCAGCGCCACATTCGTGAATCACGCTATCGAAGTTCCACAGCTCGTTGCTATACATACAACAGCTGAATTGATAGCAAGTGGGCTTCGGCCTGGCCGAGCATACTATCTCGCTCGGTCGGAGATCTCCCTTTGTGGTTTCCACCAATATATCCCACAATAGTTAAACAGTACAGTTTAGGAAGTATTACCTATTTTGGATTATAATTCATTTCAAAATAATATCTTAACCAATATATAATTTGAATTCGTTTGTTTATAACGCTTTCACGCCTAAACGACTAGATCGGTTTCAAACATTATATTTTTACTAATGAAGAGCTGTATTATTAGCAAGTAATATGAGCTATACTTTATATCGGTATACTCACAGATCCAACCATGGTTCGAGCCTTGTCGTGGCGGTGGGGCTCAGCAGCCTAACGTGGACCCAGCACCTTGGACGAAGCTAAGTTAACTGAGCTATCTGCTCTTTGTACCCCTCTTATAAGAAGAGGGGCCAAAAGAGTAGGAGAGAACAAGGAGCGAGGATGGAAATCTCACCCCATTGCACTGTCCCGGCGTGCGGAGGGGTTGTTCTGTGGTGCGAGACAACCCCTCGGCGGAGGTGGCATCGGTCCCTTGAGGGACTGACTCTAGCTCGAGGCGCCCTGTTGCTCAACAGACCCGGGGCACCTCACCAAAGTCGGCATTGGTGGCACTCGCCGGGTTTTAATGGGTAGAGCTGCGTCCACCTTACCAACTTTCAGGCGCAGCGAGTCCCACTTAAGTCACGAGTTTCTACTTAAGTACTAAGTTACATTACTTTATATAGGAATTTATTTATAATTAGGAGCTTTATGTATTTTTTTTTAATTTTTTTGTATTTATGTATTTTTTTTGTAGGAATTGAATCTATCATATTTCACTTATCCCTTAAACTATCGAGTAAGTAGTAATGGATAGATAGATATGACATTACTTAAGGGATAAAATTGATTTGCTTGAGTTCTTACAAAATTCATGAAGAATGCACACTGTCCCACCTGCCTGTAGGTACATAAATCCCCTGAAATAGCTCTGCTGTGTTCCCACAGAAGGGCAGTATAGGCAGTCCGCAGTTACCGGCTGCATGGGTACCACTATCTTGCTTGTTTCTCCCGTGAAACAACTTTGCTGTGTTTCGGAGAGAAGGGCAAGACAGGCAGTGTAATTACTGGCACCGAGACTTAACATCTTACGTCTCAGGATAGGTAACAAATAATTGAGTTGCCTGGGCTCGTTCCAGGTGAACTAGTTTATGTTCATGGGCGACGTCGACCACTTACCATCAGGTGGCACGTTTGCCGGTTTGCCTATCCAACTAACATAAAAAAAGTATAATTACTGGCAACGGACTCTGTGTATGAGTATATCGAATGTAGGACTATGCTTCGGCCATACACGATTACAGCAGCTGGTAAATTCGTTTAAGTGAATGGATGTAACATAAAAACTGAATATAACGATATTGTATAAGTTTAATGACTTTTATTTCCTGGGTCAATAGTCCGTAGAAATAAAACCAAGGATCATAATATTATGTTCGTATTCATGTACCTCATACGATGCACTCCAAGTGTTCTATTTTCAAAAATTCCACCGGAACGGTTTAGTCTAGAGGCCATATTATGATTAAAACTTTTCATAATGGACGACTATTTTTGGCATCGCAGAAAAAATATTTAATGCAAATTGTTTGGGAAATAATCTTAATAATAAAACGGTTGGTATTAATTCTCTTGTTATAATACGGTTTCAAATTAATGCAATAAACATTAAGAAGAGGGTCTGAAGAAGCTCTTTGAATATAATTAAATGTTTAAGTATAAAATATATTTAGAGTATTTAGAAATAAACTATCAGTAATAGTTTATTATTAATACCTAAATAAAGAAAACCTAAAACAAATTTACATCGAAAATTATTATTATACATAACATATATTAATAATTACCTAATTTGAAGGAGGAGACCCGTGCCCAGCAGTGGGACATAATATAAGGGTTGATAATATGATACTTATTATAATATATAGATAAACTTTATAATATAATAATATAGCGTTTTCGAGCAAATGATAAATCGCCGCGGTAAAGAGCATGCCTGAAGTAGCCTAGAACTGTCTTCGAAGTTGGAAGTCTGGCTTCGAAGTGAGAAGACTGCTTTCAAGCCTGTACTGTGTTCCAATGAAAAACGTCGTTTACTATTTGTGAAAGAAAACGAGAAGACTTATTAATTGTCTTTACAACAGTCTTCTTCTTTTCTTTAACATTCCAAAATACCCAGCAGACTCATACTCACCTGTTTTTTTTTCGGAAGGACTAAACAGTTACAGTAAGTGAACAAATGGCTCACTTAAAAAATATTCGAAAGGGGGACGCCCCACACCGCGCCCCGCACTTGGCGCGGTTTATCGCGCGAGGTAAATTACGAACAACGAAGTTAACTAAAAAAAACTTTATTTACGAATTACAACAATTCAGATTAACAATACTAATAACATTAAAATATAATTTATTAATCTAGGGTTTTTATACAATTACTAAATTGATGATCTTAACAAAAGTTATCCTATTTGGGTTAATGTAAGAAGGTTACACGTGTAGGTGCAGGGCACTTAACTCGCGCGCTGCTCGGGAGAGCAGGATTTGGACTAGTCAAATCCGATACGGTCGATGAATCTTTTACGGTTGAATTTAACCTATAATCATGAGGGCCGGCCCTCATCCCTCATCTGGAGAGGGAGGCGGGTCATGCGCGGTGCCCAAGCAATCTAGCGGTAGCGTAGTGCTACTGCTGTAAGCGCAGTCTGGGTTTGTGTCTACTCGTATCAGATTCGAACCTAAGCTTAATACCTACTCACCTGTACATGTTCATGAAAGCCTCTACAATTATTCAAAATGCTAGTAATTTGCCTCTTACATACATAGCAATTTTAAAACAGTCGCAACAAACTTGGCAATATACGGACAAAAAGAACGTTCCAGAAATAATTTCAAACTAAAGTGTGAAAGGAATTGATAAATCAGCATTTTTCAAGTTGCAATGCCATGTTGGTTTCGGTCCGTGCTCGTAATTGCAAGTTTCAGTGTTAACAATGAACGGGTTTAACAAGGGAAGTGCACTCTCAAATGAATTATTAAGTTTTAGAATAACACGCCCAACTTATAAAATAATGTTTTAAAAGCTTTCAGAGTTGAATTTCGGAACGTGCATTCTAAATTCCAATTTTGAATTTAGTTTTCCATCATCATCATTATCTTATCTGTAGCTGATTTTGGGATAGGATGAGAAGTCTAAAAGCGGTTAACTTTTTTAATGAAGATAATAATTTTACCGGGGCTATCCATTTAGACAGGTCGCTGTCCATCATGAGATGCAGGATATTCTCAATGCATATGTCATACAAAAATTATGCTGCTATTTACTTGTGAAGAGCCTATAGGGTAATCCATGTTCCGTAGATAGATATACTTTACACACTACACTGCTGGGGTTTAGTGAGTAGAGTCTGCGACCACCTTACCATCTTCTCGGGCGCAGAGAGTCTTACACAAGACCCCCCTCCCCCCGCCCGGACCCGGTGGTATGCCTTAACGCATTCCCCAGTGAAAACAAAAAAAGATAGTTATGCTCGTATGTTTATTGGTACCTACTAAATAGAATCTTATGAACTTCCACGGTTTGATTGTTGGATAATATTTATTTATTTATAGTTAATATATGCTTATGCCTTCCTTGCCTTATCTCAAATTATATTTGTGTAATACTGTCTATATTACATTAATCAAACCCAATAACAGCATAAAATCCAACATAATTTAGTACTTATCCGTGAAAGCGTTTAAGCGTCGGATTTCGCTTGGCCCGATACCAATTCGCTCGAATCAACCACGCTGCAGTTTGCACCTTCACCGTCACAGATTGTTAACAATTAGTGCATTTGGCTGTTAAGCAGATAATGGATGTGATTTTATTTTTATTCTAGCACTTTACTATTTTTACGTTTGTAACAAACATTTTCCTTGTATTTTAGTGGTATATTTGATTATAATTTACTATTGCGTTTCGATAATAATCGTTTTATTGTATAAAAATATCTCGCGACTTTTCCCGTAGATTTTTTTTATATCATTTAACCCTGTGAGTTATTGAAATATACACAAAGTTTCGATGAAACCCTCAGAGCCGGAACCCTTAACAGCCTAATTCAAACATAACTTTCGGACCTAATACGGACAAAACATAAAAAATTGTAATTTTATTTAAATAATATATAAATAAATAAAGATTTTTATGCGATTCCATGATTAAAAGTTAGGAAAGATAAGATTCCTTAACTTAACGTAAGGAAAAGTAAAAATACAGCTTTAAGTCCTTCTGTATTGATGACTTGTGTTTTGTGCGCATTATTACTGTTGGTTGTGACTAGAGTCACTTAAGTCTAACGGTAGAAATTACCTGTGGTCTGTCAGATCTTAAAATGTAGGTACTCAAACTTATTATCTGATAGTATTGGTGAAATAAGGACAAGTTATTTTTTTCTGACTTTAAAATAAAAAAAATAACAACTCATTTACGTTGTCTGATTATATAGATACAACTTTTACCGATTTTATATAAATGCATAAGGCATGAATAAAACTTAATAAACCGCGTTATTAAGTTTTATTCATGCGAGTACAGATGTTTCGGATACTTTACAGCAACTATAGTCACGGAAAGACTCAGGTGTAGCTTGAAACGTCGAGCATAAAAAAAAAATTATAGTGATAAAAGTCGTAAAAATTGTTTCATTAAAATGAGTGAAATTCTCGTAAACATTAGAAAACAATAAGTGGCCAGTGTTAAAACGAATTAAAACTTAACACTAGCTTAAAGTTAAGAGACGATTTGAAAAAATATAAAAAAGAAAGAAAGCATAAAAAATATATAACAGTTCAAGTAGAAATTCCACAAACGTTATAATTTTATTTTAAAGTGTTTTTTTTATGTTAGATAGGCAAACTGGCAAACGTGCCACCTGATGGTAAGTGGTCAACGTTGCCCATGAACATAATCTAGTTTACCTGGAACGAGCCCAGGCAACTCATCTATGTGTTGCCTATCCTGAGACATAAGATGTTAAGTCTCGGTGCCAGTAATTACACTGCCTGTCTTGCCCTTCCCTCCGAAACACAGCAAAGCTGTTTCACGGGAGAAATAAGCAAGATGGTGGTACCCATGCAGCCGGGAGCGCGGCACAGCGCTTCCCTCCCACCGGTAAATTATATATAAACCGGTGTTTGTCTGAGATTTCTTATTTTGTATAATATTTTCGTGCTCCTATAAATGCGGGTTCTAGCTAAGTCGCAGGCGACACTCATTCAAATTATAACAAAACTTAATTACGAATAAAAAGCAAATTTAAAGAATTTTTGAGATGCTAATTGCCAAATATTTTTGTCCCATTTTGCGAATGACACATTTCTTAAGAAGAGAAATTAGTTGTTACTTAAGTTGTAGATTACCCACAATAACTTGGAACATAATTTTGTTCTAATCATGAATATAATATACTTGTAGAAATAGAATTTAGAAATATGGCGGCAAAGTGTTTTACCACCACTTTTCAAATGCGTGCATTTTTTAAAGTGAAAATACATAAATTATACGCACGACAAAGATTGATCAAACAAGCTGCCTTACCTCTGTAGGGTTCAAATTCGCGCCTTCTACGTGTGTAGCAAATCACTTTTTTATAATCTGTTTAAAAGGTTTTCTACGTCTTAACAAATACGCATAAACCTCACGCACAATACAAAACAAAATCTAATAAGATGCATTGTAGTTCGCAGTGTGGCAAAATACTTGAAAATATATTGGTAATATCGAAATATTTAAGCGAACTTCACGTTAATATCACGTGAGTAGTGTTATCATAATTGGCGTGTATCCTCATTTTGTTTACATTGTGCATATGCATGCATGGAACTCGTGTATGTCTCACTGCTAGGGTGGTACCTACTGCTATTTCATCTAGGCGCCTAAAACGGGGTAACAAACGTCACACACCTTCATAGACATTAAATCACTTATAACCTTCACCAGATTGTTACCCAACACTACGGACAATCTGACGGACAATAAAGTCTCTGACGGACAATAGTCTATCTGACGGACATTAGTATATTTGACGGACAATAGTCTATCTGACGGACATTAGTCTATCTGACGGACAGTGGTCTATGCCCTATAGGACGGACAATAGTCTATATGTCAGACAATAGTCTATCTGGAGGACAATAGTCTATCTGACGGACAATAATCTATGTGTCTATAAATTAAACTTAACAATACAAGTTAGTCACAGTTACATCTTTTGACTTGGAGAATTCCAAATGATAAATAATCAATAAATACTAACTCAGCCTGCATGTAAGCTCATCAGAACTTGTGTAAGCATTCAGTCACTTTATTTCTAAATATTATGGCTTTTAAAACAAAAAACTAGTAATTGACAATATTTTTTTTACATCATTCATTCATTTTGACTTTTACTTTTGAAATTCTTCTTATTCTCAATAGACGTGTTCTTCTAATTCTCAAGTGCCAAATGACGTCATTTATTGTCGACTGATTTATTGTTGACGTTGTGCTGTTGCTTCTATGTGACCCGAAAAAAAGTATAATATCATCTATGACATTTATCAAATCAATAATTACAACAGTAAACAACAGAATCCTTCGTTTATATAAACTATTCATTCATTCATTTTATTGTGAAATATCAAATGAGTTCAGGTGTCGATTACAAATAGAGCAGAGTAAAGTTGTATAATAGAGTTAAGTGTTGAAGTTTTAAATCTGTTCTGTAGCCGGTCTTCGATAATATTCTAACACAAATAAAAGGAGAAAGGTCAGTACCTCTACCATGAGTTTTGGTTACAAGCGCAAATGACATAACTATAGTAGTTAAGCAAAAACGCAACACGAATAGAAAACTAAGGTATGGTATAGTTTTTTATTCGTGTTGCGCTACTATAGTTCATTCATGTGCGTAACTCATGGTAGAGGTACAGGCATAGACTTAGTATATTACTTAATATACAGGTATGTGAAAAAATGACATATTTGACATTATTGATTATCGTATGATGACATTCCCAGTATACTTTTTAGGGTTCCGTAGCCAAATGGCAAAAAACGGAACCCTTATAGATTCGTCATGTCTGTCTGTTTGTCTGTCCGTATGTCACAGCCACTTTCTTCTGAAACTATGAGAGCTATACTATTGAAACTTGGTAAGTAGATGTATTCTGTGAACCGCATTAAGATTTTGACACAAAAATAGAAAAAAAAACAATCAATTTTGGGGGTCCCCATACTTTAGAACTAAAACTCAATTTTTTTTTTCATCAATCCAATCCGTGTGGGGATCTATGGATAGGTCTTTAAAAATGATATTGAGGTTATATCATTTTATTCTAAACTGAATTGTTTGCGCGAGAGACACTTCCAAAGTGGAAAAATGTGTGCCCCCCCTGTAACTTCTAAAATAATAGAATGATGAAACTAAAAAAATATATGATGTACATTACCATGCAAACTTCCACCAAAAATTGGTTTGAACAACAACAAGATCTCGTAAGTAGTTTTTTTCATACGTCATAAATCGCAAACCGCAATTTACCTTTCATCAACTCAAATATATAAAAAAACATATTCCATAAACGTAAACCTTAATTTTTGTTAAAGTGTCTAATGTTGTATATTATGTAATGGTACGGAACCTTTTGTCGGCGAGTCCGACTAGCACTTGGCCGGTTTTTTTTAAATATATTATATTTAAAAAATATATTATGCTTAAACTGCTATATTTATGCTATATTTTTTCCCCAGTATTGAGTAACAAAAATAATTAATAAATAATTAGAGTATAGATAAGTACTTACCTGTATAATTACTAATCAGGATTGAAAAATAAATAAATGACATTCTTATTTAATTAGCGACTTCATAATTTTGAAATGTTGTCAATTCCACTATTAGTTATCACATCTACTTGTACTTATAATATTATGTTCCTTCTATTCTGCGAATTAAATATCTAGCTAACTATTATGTGTATATAACTATTATATTAAATTAAGTATTACAATAAAGTATTAATCTTAATACGTAGTTGGTTTTACTGTATTGTGAATACAAGTAACAACACACGTTTGCTACACACAGTTTTAATTTGTTAAAACAATGTCACCCCTTGTTTTTCATTTAATGAAATCATAAAAATAAAAAGTAAAATTTCTACATATATCATTTAAAAAGTCCGCTTTTTCGTAGCGTAAAATGATAATTGTTGTCAAGGCCTGTAGGTGTTGATTGTCATCAGAATGAATGAAAAAAATTCAAACAATGAATGATGATACGGACATGTTTCGAAGTATAATTCAAACAATTATTTTAATACCAAAAAAAAATATATTGTTCTCATAAATATAAATAACATTTTTATACTTCTATACTTCCCACTTAAAATTATTTTACTTTCATCCTTAGTCCTTTTAAGGGCGCCGGGTATCGATCCCGTTACCTCTCGCATACTAAGCAAGCGCTCTATCATCTGAGCTACGTCTCAGATGTTGCGTGTAAGAACCAGTCTGATTATAGGGTGTTCTATGGTAAACCAATCTCTGTTAGATACCATACTACACGTCTTGTCTATGCTTTCCATTGTATTTTTTAATAAACGGAATATTTAGAAAAATACATTTTATGACACCGGTGAGGTTCACATATTGTTTTCTAATGTTTACGCGAATTTCACTCATTATAATAAAACATTTTTTTACGGATTTTATCGCGGTTTATTAAGATTTTTACAAGCCCGACGTTTCGGATACTTTACAGCAACCATGGTCACGGGAGGACTGAGGTGTCATACGTCCTATCATTACAAAGTTATTCGAAACTACCCTATGATACATCAATATTTTGGTCAGTCCTATCTACGCAGAAAGTGCTAACTGTATCTTTAATCTGTGACATATTATGCTTGGATTTTGATTTGATAATTTTAATAATGGGATCCCAAGCAGGTGGTAGAAGTCGTCGGGCTTGTAAAAATCTTAATAAACCGCGATAAAATCCGTAAAAAAATGTTTTATTATAACACCGGTGAGGCTTAAGTCCAGATCTTTCACTTTCAGGCCCAGTCAATACCCAGACTATCGTCGCTCATACAATATGTAAAAGAACTTCTTAATCTAAAATCGGCTTACATTCATAATCAGACATTTCATACTATCAGACTCTACCACGTGACATTACTTATACATTATTAATTAAGAATCGAATCTTTCACATCTGAATCCTGATTCCCATTTACACTAATATATTATAACTCCGAGACCAATCCAACCTAAGAGATTATCCCATATTGCTCTCTCAAGACTTACAAGCGGCCCGAACCTATATTTATCGAGTATCCATTAAGGAGTCATGCTCTGGGTCTCTTTGGCGAATAAATCGTTTTCGGTAGTCATTAAAGAATAAACTAACTCGACATCACGCGATGAATAGGCATGTTGTGTCAGTGACGGGCTGCTTTCTAGAAGATCCTGGAATACAAACATGTGTTGCGGTAGAACTTGCTTTGCCACTGATGGAAAGCATTTATTATGTATCTGTATAATCTATTATACTCTAGTAGAATGTTTTATAAAAGTGAAACAATGATTGGAAAGTAGTCTTTTTTATATTTGTTTAGACTAGAATTTTATCTTAAACTATTTTAGGCGTTATATTAGGCGCGCCTGTATCAGGTTTCTTTAAATGAACACTAATGATGATGACGATGATAAAACATCTATTTCGAGAAAACATAACTAGCCCGAAAACGTCAAATATAAGTAAACACATACAAAACAGTAATCAAATAATGATAAAAATCTAATCAATCTTTACAAGGATGAACGCTATTACATTTTATCTAAAAAAGTTCCAAAACCCTAAACACATGAAACTAGCGTTGTCATGTCTGGAAATACGTAGGTAGTGCTAGGAAATTACTTGTTCATGTTCCATGATAGATTTATGTCGCTATTCCTGACGTTCAATTCATCATTATATTTTGATGTTTGTTCACATATTATGTTGGCGCATTTATTAGATTGCTTTTATTAAGGCTCCTTATAAGACTCTTTTATTACAGCTGATTATTATTACAGCCCTAGGTGCTTTTTTTATGTCAGTTGGATAGGCAAACTGGCAAACGTACCACCTGATGGTAAGTGGTTGACTTCGCCCATTAACATACTAGTATACCTGGAACGAGCCCAGGCAACTCATTTATTCCCTGCGTTTGTCGACGTTCGTCCACACGTTTGTCGGACGCCAAACGTTCGCGTTGAAACCCTTTGGCCCGTGTCGCAAAAAAACGACAGCAGAAGGATGGCGGATGCATCTGCCGACGTTGAACCCCTTCGACAGACAAGCAAATCACCCCAAGCACACGTTGGCGGACGCATCTGGAAGTTTACATTTTATTGATTTTTATATAATTTTATTGGACGCATGTAAACTTTTATGACGACGTCAAAATTTTCTCATATCATAATATGTATTCAGATTATAAATACGTTTGTCCAACATGTATTAACATTTTTTTCGAAACTCTGAAATTTCGCTCACGTAAATAAGAAATAATCGTTGTGCACATTAACGAAGATTCTCCATAAGATGGTGTTGGCCGTGTAATCTTTTTACTATGAACGAAATCCTATCCATTATTCCTCTAACGACCTTGTACAACGTGGAGCGATTGATACTGGGAGAGGCAGATTTTTCGGGCGTATTTCGATGCTCTTCCTTTGTATTTATGTTAAGTTATCTTTTTAAGTAGTAACTTGTGTATTCATGTCTCTTTGTTTCCCTTGGTACTAATAATTTACTAATGGTTGGACACCTGAGCCTTGCTTTTTGTTCTTTATAATACCATCCATTTATTGTCTACTATTTAATATTAGCTTGAATAATATTCTGAAACATGGCAGACAAAAATGGCGGAAGTATGTTAATTTTTATCGATTTAATTTAAGTCACTAAGATATCTGATACATATGATTGAAAACAGAAAGATAATTTCATAAATGTTTTTGTTTTTGCAAAAATAAATGTTACTCAAACGCTAAAGCTAGAAAGCGATATAGTAAAAGCACTCTAATATATATCCCGTGGACATAAGTCTTCAGTAATAAACAAATACAAGCCACTCGTGTGATTTTACTATCGTAGTTTACATATTATAACCATTATTTACTTTTCAGATTGCGCACATTGTAGTAATACTAAACAAATATAATAAAACAGCGAGATTCGTTTAGTATATACGGTAATATATAGATTACCGTAGAGTAAGTATAAAATTATTAGAATATTAATTCAATAAAATTAATAAAAAATTTGATAATTTTATACATATTTCTTTTAATCATCATTCATCATATATATTATGATCAAGCGACATAACCATCAACACTTTGACCATCTGCTATTTATTATTAAAGCTAGCCTTTTTACTATTTGTAACAAGACCCTTCAAGACCCTTCAAGCTCCTTTTATAAATCATAGGAGGGCAAACGAGCAGTCGTAGCCTTATGGAGACTATGGACGCCCATACACATCCGCACAACCAAAGATTATGCAGATGTGCTACCCTCCTTTTCCATATCCCCCCTAATGGGCCACCGGAAATTCACAAACCGTACGAAAGGTTGTCACCTTTCACCTGTCACCGTAAAGTGACAGCATAGCTGTCACTTTACGCTGGTTTTATGTGAGTGAGAAATGTGTATGCAAATGCCAAAGCAACGTAGCACTACCTATTACAGATCCCTCCAATAGGTCTAAGTAATAAAAAGAAATACTGGACTCAAAATTAAGTGTATTTATTTATATCATGATTATTTATGCAAATAATATATTTTATTGAGATTCTTTATCATTCTCATGATTTTTTTGCCAAATTTTATGAAAAATTATTTTGGTTAAGGCTTGTAAAGGTTTTAAAATAAATAATTCTCCATCGGAATTATTAAATATTTTTATTACAGTTCGTAGGAAACCAACCTACATAACAAATAAAAAAATGATTGAAATTTGTATTTTTTTCTGAATATGGCTCTACTCTTACACTTCATGTATACTTCATTACACTAAATAGATGATTCCACGAAATTAAAAAAATATATATATTATTTGCATCGTAATATTATTCTAAAAGTTTCATATAATTTTAATTTTGGCATCGTCGCTTGTAATGCTGTTTTACAATAAAGATAATGTAGTCTGTATTGTAACGTCGAGAAAGTTCAGTTTTATGTTCGTAATAAATTTTTATGAAACATAATTATTATAAACTTGGGAATTTCCAAATAAATACCGACAACAACTAGATCATTTATCTTTTTCTCTTCGTTATTTTAGAAGCAAAACACTTAACAATAACTCTAATATAATAAAATCGAATGTAATTGTAAATATTTTGTAGACATTAACTAAACGAAGACCAATTTTAAGTCTAAATAATAACCAGACAGTTGTAGAAAAATACACTATACAACAAACAAAACAACAAAAGAAGACAAGAAATAAATTGATCTCATCAAGCGTTCTGTTTATATTTTAACTAAATTTAATTAATCATATCAAGGATATTCTTGAGTGTGTTCCGAAATTAACAATTTATTATGCTAGTTTTTTGTTTGGAAAAATATTGAAAGAATGAAAAATTAATTCACAAATATTTTGTTTATATTTATTTAATAAGGAGAAAAATATTAATGAGAGCTCTTTTAATTATTGCTATTAAATCATTGGCCTGACCTGTTGGTCTAGTGGTTAGTGACCCTGACTGCTAAACCAGAAAGTCGTGGGTTCGATTCCCACCCAGGACAAATGTTTGTGTGATGAGCATGATCATTTGTTATGTGACTGGGTGTAGTTTATCTATAATATGTATCTATTTAGAAATATATTAAGTGTATATCAGTTGTCTGGTTACCATAAGAACAGGCTCTGCCTAGTTTCGCATCAGATGGCCGTGTGTGAGTTGTCCCAACATATTATATTATTACATAATAAGATAAAATCCACAATATATTTTCTGAAGTAGTTTATAAAAATATCATACAAAAGATGGATAAAAGTAAATACACAACGAACAAACGCCCTAGATGTCCAGTGTTGGACATCTCAAAGGAAACTTGAACATAATCAGCTTATCATGGTTCCTTTGTCGTTCACAGTAGGCTTAGAAGGAACATATTATGGTGAATCCTCTACCTTTGTGATCAAATAAAAGAAAATAAACGAAAGAAATTCAAGGAAACTTTATTTAACCCGACTACGGCTCAGCCAAAGACAGCGTTATGATTTAAGCTGTATGTATATATGTCTTTATTTAAAGACGATCTATCGTAGCGCAATAGCACTGCTGTCAATCACGCGACTATTGTCCAAATCAAATATGGAGAACCGACTTAACATAAATTTGTAGTTTGGTCATAATTTACAACTTTTCACTTGTCGTATATAAACGCATATCGTAACAAATTTTACGAAGAAATAAAATATTGATTTATTTCACCCTCAAAATGAGGGGAACTATGGCCCCCTAGGCATCTGCGGAAGGGGGTGCTTGGAATTGCATTAATCAGTAACTATTATATTAAATCCTATACGATCGTGTAGTAAAAGCCTGTCGCTGCAGATTTAAAAACATGTTTATGTATGTTCATGTTTATGTGTGTTCATGTTATACGTATAGTTATGACAAAATATATAAATGGCTTAAAGTTTTTGAATGTGAGTTCAAGGTCAATGTCAGTAACTGCATTCTCAAGTACGTCAGTCTCAGCCTGTACCTCCAGTACCAGGTGGTACCTCTCGCTCACATAACACCGGCGTCAAGTGACAGATATGCTGTCGCGTTTCATGCGGTTTGTGAGTTTCCGGTGGCCCATTGGCGGGGAAAGGGAAAAGGAGGGCGGCGCATCTGCGTGGCCTTGGTTGTGCGGATGTGTATGGGCGTCGGCGCCGTGAGGCTCCGACTGCTCGTCAGGGGACAGCCTGATTACATAAAAAAGTACGTACCACCTCGGTTGTGCCGGCCTAATTTGGGTGCAAAGCAGCATGGCACAGCCTAATAACTAAGTACGCCATATTTAATTAATTTGACGATAAACCTATCATTATGTATCTCTATGATACTAATAAACGGATACTAGTAAAATGGACATACAAAGAATTACGATCAGTAGATAATCTTATATATAAAATTTCCATGTCACAATGTTAGTTACCGTACTCCTCCGAAACGGCTTTACCGATTTTTACCAAATTTTATATGCGTATTCAGTAGGTCTGAGAATCGGCTACTATCTATTTTTCATATCCCTATGTGGTCAACCCCTCAAATTTTAAAAGTTAACGCGGGCGAAGCTGCGGGCAACAGCTAGTAATCTTATATAAATAAATCAAACGTCATATAAACGTCAAATGGCGTCTCATAACGATGGTAACGGTGTCGCGAATCCAGAAATTTCATCTCATCTAAAAATATGCGTACTGCGCCCAATGATGTTATCATTTCAAAAATTCATCAAGATTGATCCAGCCGCTTAGGAAGAGTTCAGTGACATACACACGTACAGAAGAATTATATATATAAAGATAATAATATTGTGCCAGTTTGAAAAGTATAAGTATTAAAATATATACGTACATTAATTGTTCTGTTATAATTATTGGTATGCCAGGTACCATGATCCTCGTCAAAGCCTTCACCAGGGTTATCGGCTTGGATCGTGTACATATTTAAGAGCAAAGATATGTTTCTAATAATAAATGTTTTATATTATTGTTCAGTCTCGGTGCCAGTAATTACACTGCCTGTCTTGCCCTCCTCTTGAGAAACAAGCAAGACGGTACACATGCACCGAGAGCGCGGCACAGTACATCCCTCTCACCGGTAAACATCTACGCTCTTTAAAAACAATAAAAATATAGATGAAGATCTTATACGGTTCTTAATAACTCCTAAAATTCATTACACGTTTCTATATTATGCAAATAAATACAAGCGCTTGCAAGCGCTTGCGTAATAAACTGATACTAATTACTCGACTAGAAAACAATAATATTATTTTCCTGTTACTCTAAAGACCAATAATTGTATTTATAAAGAACAATCAAGATACTATTTGGCTTATAAACTAGTTACTATACTAATAATAAATTAATTTCGACTAATAGATGTCGAGGTGCCCTGTTTGCTCATTATATTCGGGGCACCTCACCAAAGGCGGCATTGGTGGCACTCGCCGGGTTAAAGTGGGTAGAACTGCATCCATTTACCAGCTTTCGGGCGCAGCGAGTCCAACATACCCGCGTGGGGAGACCCACTCCCCCGCTGGATGCCTCAGAGCATTTCCCGGCGTTAAAGAAAAAAAAAGGTTTATAATGAGTAACTAACAATTTTATGAGCTATAATAAGCAATCCTAAGATAACAAACGAACAAGGGCCACGAAACGGTAAGTGACCACTAGGTATCGTCTACAACTTTGAAAGTTGGGAGCGTGTTACAAACCTTCTTTTAAGAAAATGAAAATTAACGACAAGATAGGTATAATGTGGTCTGTCGTGATCCTATGAGCTAATTGTGCCAAAGGTATTTTATAGGATGATACCTGCCTACATCATACTATGTTCGGGTGTTCTATTTTCAAAATCATTTTATTCGATCCTATTAATTAATAATTCTACAATTATAGTAGTTACAGTGAGTGGCGTAATTTACTTTTTTCCCAACGATAAAATATTCGCCATAGTTCTATTTTTAAATTCAGTTTTCATTTTATATTTACAAATTTCTCATGCATGATCTTCTAGTAATTATAGGTTAAATTAACATCAAAAAAGTTTTTTTTGAACAAACTACTATGCTATTTCAGAAATAAATGATATGTACGACCTACATATCATTTATATACGATAGTGCAATAGGGTGAGGTTCTCATCCTCGCCCCTTGTCCCCCTGCTCTTTATTCTCCTCTTCTTATAAGTGGGGTACATAGAGCTCCATCGGCTTAATTCGATTCGCCCAAGGTGCTAGGCTCACCCTAGGCTACAGACAACTGAACCCCACCGCCACGACAAGGCCTGGACCATGGTAGGGGTTCCGTTATACACTGCTTTATAAGCTTATTTTCGATAAAAAATTAACCTGCATTAAAAATTAAGTAACACGATACTCTTGCAGAAGTTGTTGGTGCTGGCCTTCCGACTGTCAAAATTATTATGTTTTTTTTAATGTATTTTACTCAAGTCATGCATTCACCAAATTATATTTAACTCTACTTAACCCCATTAAACGTCGCATTTTGCACGATGGCAAACGTGACACCAATTGAGAAAATTAGTGCAAATTATTTATTAATAAGTTGATCCAAATGTTTGCACGAAAATATACATTTCATTTAAAATCAACCTAATATATTTATTTATTTAAGTACCACAGTACAACTGGATACATATGAGCGGTACTTTTGTACCCATCATCTTTTAAAATAGTAAAATTTGCTTCGCTACCCGCGATCTACATAATGCCCAAAATCCAGTTTTCTGGTGAGTCAAAAATACCAATTGGATTTATGTTTTCAATGTCAATTTTACACCTTTATCAATTCAGTGCATTGAAACCTTCATACGTTTGAAAGGTTTCAATAATCACAGTTCAATCCAATTTTTTTCAGTGGCTATTAATTTTGTTAAAACGTGTTACCACGTGCGCTACCGATGGGTTATTTATAATAATAATAATATCTATGGACGCTTTTTACACCACGTCAATCTGGTCCCGTGTTAAGTTCTGGAAGAACTTGTGTTACGGGTACCAGACAACGGAAATATATTTAATATTTTTATACTATACATATATTCAAGATTTTTGTTAAATAATACACATATTTAATACCCATCCATTCGAACCCGCTACCTCTGACTTGAGCGCCAACGGGCTGACCATTGAGCCACAGAGGTCGTCTTTTTTTGGTGTTATTTAGAGTTTCCATGAAAGCCCTGTATCATCCAAACATTTATGGCTTAAAAGCGAACAGACAGATAGAGACATATTGCAGCCGACATAAAAGCATTATCCGAATTGACACGTGTGTTTTTGTGTTAGCTCGCGTTTCTTCGTGTGCGTAATAAAATGGCGGACAGCTGCGTATTCCTCTTGTAGGGTCGCTTCGACCCCTAATGGGGCCAGATAACAAAAGTTACGAGTCCTTTTTTATTCACTCGCTTGTTTATAATGGTCAAAAATACTTGCTATACAAGCTTCTTTTGAGCTTTAAGTTAAATGACACAAAGGACACGTGGTTTGATACGAATGCTTTTATTAAAAGCGAATTGAATGTTTTATAATGTGTAAAATAAAGGTACTTACCTATTTTATGGCTGTTCAGATGCGACATCACAGTTGTTTATTGATGTCCTCGTTATTATAAGCTTTTGTTGTATCTGTGTGACTAAACCATTATTTATGCGAATGTGAGTCTTTTTGCAGTTGATTACAGTTTTATATCTAAACTTAAGCTGCTTCCAAAAGCTAGTAGTGTAAATAGCAATTCTGTTACGTTTGGATTCGGTTATGGTTTTTAAAGGATGAACACTTTTTTATCAGTATAATAGAATAAACATAGTAAAAGGTGTTTTAAAAAACATTGAGGTTTAGATACATTTATTCTCCATAAGAATACACTGACTGGGTACAGCTGTGGCACAAAAAAATAAAAGATAAGTAGTTAACTTAAGTGATATGTACTAAGGTGCAAGCGCACCTTACAATCAAGCGATTGATTAAAGTTATTTTAAATGTTTGTTTTTTATTATTTTATTTTGTTTTAATTTTTTTTTTGTTAGTATGCCTTCGTACATTTAATAATAATTATTATTATGGACGCTTTTACACCACTTCATCTGGTCCTTTGGTAAGTTCTCGAAGAACTTGTGTTACGGGTACAAGAAAACGGTAACATTTTTGAATACTTTTATAATATGACCCAGGAACACAGAAAACTTTTGGTTCCCTGGCGGGATTCGAACCCTCTACTTCCGGCTTGAACGCCAACGCACTAACCATTGAGCCACAGAGGTCGTCAAACATTTTTTATAATAAGTTGTTTTTTTTCGTCCGTCACTGTAAAACAGAGTAAACCAATGCATCTAGAGAGAAAAACTCGTTAGATTGAGAATTCAGATATACACATATTTTTTATTGAAAAACTTTTATTTAAGTTTTATTTCTTGTTTCAGGTAAATTATTGAATGGCGCGTACCTTTGTACCCAAATAATGGTAATTACGTATAAATTATGATCTATATTGGAGTTTACATTCAAAGGCTTTTGCGCAATTGACTGAATTACTATCAGTCATACGTATATAACGGATGGCCGATGGGCCAATAAGGTTCAAGAGTAGAAGCCGCGTTTAGGTAGACAAAGTGTTGGTCGACCAGGAAAACTATTTTTGTGCAGTGGCCGGTGCGTGTTGGATGCGAGTGGCGAGGGATCGGTCGTCTTGGCGTTCTTTGAGGGAGGCCTATATTCAGCAGTGGACGGATAGAGGCTGATGATGATGATAATGATGATGATTTGAAACAGTTTTGCCGTGTTTCGGAGAGAAGGGCAAGACAGGCTGTGTAATTACTGGCACCGAGACTTAACATCTTATGTCTCAGGATAGGCAACACATATATGAGTTACCTGGGCTGGTTTATGCTCATGGGCGACGTCGGCCACTTTCCATCAGGTGGCACGTTTACCAGTTTGCCTATCCAGCTAACAAAAAAAAAAAAATATTATGAATCTTTTTCAACGAACGCCATGTGAAGAACTAGAAACGGTTCACTATATAAAATATCAACGACGTCCCAAGATAAAGGTACAAGGAAAAAACCTTTCGATTCTTTTGACCCTTAGATAATATTAATTTGTCATTGATTTAAGCATGATTTAAGCTATCACGAGGAAAACCAGACACCATGGCTTGCATCTCATAAGTCTATAACAGATATTACCTATTATATCTGTTTTCAAAATTGATAAATTATGCGTATATTAAAACTTCTTCACACGGAATATTTTGTTTTAAACGAATGCGATCACTTTTCATATTTAAATACCTATATTTAAATACCTATATTTGGTACTTAATAAAACTATAAACGAACTTGAACAAATGTAAATTTAAATTCGGAATATTTTGTAATTTCTTCACTTACACTGATTGTAGCTCAATATATTGTATAAATTAAATTACTTATAAATCCATTATAATAAAACAATTTTTACGGATTTTATAGATTTTTACAAGCCCGACGTTTCGGATACTTTACAGCAACCATGGTCACGGGAGGACTGAGGACTTAATAAACCGCGATAAAATCCGTAAAAATTGTTTCATTATAATGAGTGAAATTCGCGTAAACATTAGAAAACAATACTTATAAATCCGTTTTAGTACCTAGTGAAAATGATTATTTTAATTTATGTGTTAATTGAAACGCATGTATTACTTACGCATAGTGTATTACTTAAAATGTTCGAATGATGATTATCATCCAGCATATTATAACCGGATAGAGAAATGTGAGCCATAAGATTCCGAAACTGATCAGTGATTTGTCACTGACGTAATAGCAATTCAACCAACGAGCTATCTCTATGTACTTCCCATTTGCCAATCATTCATCAATGGCCATCAGTCGGACACAGCGCAGAACACACACAGCGTCGCAGCACAAATTTAGCGGAATTGGTTTTCATACAAAACACCGCTCTATTCCGGTTACATAATGAATATGATATCGATGATGATTATAAACTTTTATTTAATTTACATCACCATCATTCGTTCAATTATAACAAATTAATTTAGTACTGGGAATTCAGATAACTAAATAACTTGTAATTAAAAAGGTTATTATGAAATTTATATTGCATAAAATGAAACATCGTTAAAACTGATAGCAATAATTTGGGGTTCAGTAAAAATATATATAAAAACCATTAATTCACTTTATAGGATCTCTTCGTTGTCTGTCTGTCTGTCTGTCTGTCTGTCTGTCGGTTTATCAAACCAAAGCCTATATGGTGATTCCCAGTGACATAGAATCGTGAAATTGAAAACGGCTAATTTGTTGTTACATAAATACCTTTTCAGAACCCGCAGCCCGAAGTCATATTCGCATTAGTGATCAAAAGGGTATTAATATATAATTTAGAGCGTTTATTTATTTATTTAAAAGCAGATTTTCTAGTTGTGAAGATCATCAGCTCCTTTGTCACTGCGTTGGGATTTGACTCCTAGGTCACTTCACTATCATCATCTTGGTCAGCCCCTAGCCATCCACTGCTGAACTGCCACTCGCATCCAACACGGATCAGCCACCGCACGGAGATCGTCTTCCCACCTGGTTAATGGCTGACCAACACTCCGTCTCCCTAAACGCGGCCTCCACTCTTGAACCCTAAACTGTGAACAGACCGTTTGTACCCTCTTCTATAAAAAAAAAAACATTGGTCCATCAGCCGTCCATTCTCCTGAGTGTGTGACCAGCCCACTG
Source organism: Helleia helle (assembly GCA_963853865.1). Lineage (NCBI taxonomy): Eukaryota > Metazoa > Arthropoda > Insecta > Lepidoptera > Lycaenidae > Helleia > Helleia helle. Next base: position 20,055,434 of record OY971420.1, read on the forward strand.
GCACTTCACTAAGGTGACTATTACCAACAATCAAAAAGGTCGTTTTTCTGGATAACATTTAATGATAGCCCAAGGTCATGTTAAATGACACGGAACCCTTATAAATTAGATGTGTCACAACCATTTAACTTGGCTTGGGGCTACCATGCTCAAATTAACATTACAAATGTAAATGAACGCAGAGGCCTGAAGGCAAGGGTGAACGAGCAATATTTTTACCAGGTTGGTTTTTTAACATATCTCAGGATAGGTTTATTGAGAATAAATAAATATAAAAAAAACCGCCAAAGCCACATAGAAAAACGAACATTACGTATATATTTGGATCCTATAATTAAAAGACAAGCACAATTGATGGATGACGAGTTTAGATTTTCTGGTTGCGATGCCGCTGATTGTTGAGTACAGTAAGTACCTCCACCATGAGTTTTGTTACAAGCGTAAATGACATAACTATAGTAGTTACGTAAAACGCAACACGAATAGAAAAATAAGGCATGATATAGTTTTCTATTCGTGTTGCGTTTTACGTAACTACTATAGTTGTGTCATTTACGCTTGTAACAAAACTCATGGTAGAGGTACAGCTTACCCTTTATTATATTGACAATTACATTGTTTTACTCGTCTAAGAGGTACGGTGCCACAGGCCAAGTGCAAGTCAGACTCGCGCACGAAGGGTTCCGTGCCATTATATATAGCTACAACTACCTACTAATTATTATAATGAAACAATTTTTACGGATTTTATCGCGGTTTATTAAGATTTTTACAAAAATCCGTAAAAATTGTTTCATTATAATGAGTGAAATTCGTGCAAACATTAGAAAACAATATATAATATTACGTACTAATTAGATATTTTAACATAAAATCTTGTTTGTCGTTTGGGAGCCACCAGCGACCTGAGCCACCTTTTTATTTTATTTTAATGTCATTATCCCCACCCGCAGACAGCAGACCAGGGCCACGTGTTGTAGTGGCTAAGGTATGTAAAGGTATTCGGGATTCGAATCCGCAACCTCCGGCTTGAACGTCAACGTGCTTACTATAATTGAGCTACATAGGTCGTCAATTGATAATGAAGGTCTAATACGTCATCTTTCTGTCATGATCAATGAGTTTTGGATTTGACATCATCTTGAGAATTTGATCTGCTTACAGTAACAAAATATAAACATTTAATTTGCAATAACAAATATTGAGACCAATAATTGAGATAAAAACTACTCTATCTCCTAAGTTGGACCAAATTACAAATGCTTACAAAATTTGATAAAAATTGGTTCAGTAGTTTCGGAGTTTATCGCGAACATACATCGTGACACGAAATTTATATACATAAAGAATATGTGAAGATTTCAAGCGTCTACTTTTCACAGTTATTAACATCGAGCAAATAACGGCCAAAAAATCACTTAGTGGGAGGGAGCCCCTTTAAATAATTGTAAATACCAGCAACGGAAATACATCTATAAAATTGAACTAACTATCACGGTTCGTTAGATACAGCCTGGTGTCAGACGAGCACACAGATAGACGGAGGGACAGTGGAGTCTTAGTAATAGGGTTGCCGTTTTACCCTTTGGGTACGGAACCCTTAAAATGATGACAGCTTTATTTTGGCATAGCAACAATTACGTAAAATCCATTTTTACTGGCTGCTTAAGTTATTAAGAACACCTTCAATACAAATTTAATATAGCAGGCTTCAGTGGTTTTATATCGGGCATGAAGAGTCAGCGAGGAAATACGATTATATCCGCATATATACTTCTTTAACATGCATGAATAATTTGCTCCTTTTCAACATCACTCTTCTTGTCGAGGTCAGCTTTGTACTTTCTAATTGAGGTCCACCATTTACCAATTTAAAGAGAGAGATTCTTGAGATTTTCGCCTTAAGTATCAGTCGATTTTTTATTTTAAGCAATTTTAAAATAAATGTGACTCTGCATGGATACAACCAGTCAACCACCCTGTTTGTTTTTTCGTGAAACAACTTTACTACATTCGAAAAGGAGCACGAAGTGTAATAAGAACAGCGAGACTTGCCATCTTAGGTCTCAGGAGCTTTTTATAGAATATTAAACTTCTAATTAGAATATTAACTCATATCTAAAAGGCCGGCAACGCACCTGCCGATCCTCTGGTATAGCGAGTGTCTGTGGATGTCGCTTTTCACTTACCATCAGGTGAACCGACTGTCCGTTTGCCCCCTCTTCTATAAAAAAAGAATAGGGGAAAACGTCAAAAAACAACTGTCTCATCTGATGGTAAGTGAGAAGTAATATCCACAGACACCCGTTGCCTGGGCTAGACTCAGGTCAAACTGCTGTTCTTGACGCTGACCACTCACCATCATGTGGCTCGTATATCCGCTTGCATATCCGACTAACATAAAAGAGACACAAATTTTTAAAGCATACAGTTTTAAGTTAAGCCCTTGTGATTGTGAACCCAAAGAGAATAACGATGAAATGCCACCATTAGATCCGCGAAGATTCTTTATTTTATGTAATGCATTATCTTCTAAACGAGCCCTGTCCGAAATTTCCTTGAGTTTCCCTAGTAATTTTTTATTCGAGCGAGCACAATATTTCGCGAATGCCTCCACGAAAAGGGAAAAGATTTTTAGGTGTTTTTATTATATATTTTGTTACATTTACAACCTATTATGTTCCAAGTTACATATTTGTGTCGTTTCATTTCTTTTGTTGGGACGGAGTGTATTTTGAGTGGATTATTTTTAATAGGATCAACGGTAAACGGTTATATGACGATCCTTGGGCTTGGAGATTGGGGACTCTAATTAATCTCCATATATTGTATTATTGTTCACGAGACTGACATTCGTAGATAATGTCGAAATATCGAGCTTCGCGAAATAAAAGTGAAAAACATAGTAAATGTCCCGTTTTAAATAATTTTAAAATTAAAATAACCCTGTTATTTTAAATCATTACCCACGAATGTTTTGCTCTCGAGACCAATCTCGCAGCTCGAAAAATAACATAGGAGAGCGAGCCTGGTGCGGTGCGGTACGAATATTTTCTATACAGATAAATAAAATTGGTGTGTATGTTTGTAATATTTTTTTTACTAAATGCATATTATGTATGTATTACACAGTATATATACCAAAATAACATTTTTTACAATTTTTTCTATCTGTCCGTCTGTCTGTCTGTCTGTCTGTCTGTCTATCTGTCTGTCTGTCTGTATGTATGTCTGTCTGTATGTCTGTCTGTCTGTCTGTCTGTCTGTATGTCTGTATGTCTGTCTGTCTGTCTATCTGTCTCTCTGTCAGTATGTCTGTCTATCTGTCTGTTCGTTCCAGCTAATCTCTAAAGCGGCTAGGCTGATCATCAAGTCTGGTAAAGCTGTAAATCTAATAACGCGGGCAAAGCTGCGGGCTACAGCTTTTTTTTATGTTAGTTGGATAGGCGAACGTGCCACCTGATGGTAAGTGATCGACGTCGCCCATGAACATAAATCAGTTTACCTGGAACGAGGCAACTCATTTAAGTGGTTCCCATCCTGAGACATAAGATGTTAAGTCATGGTGCCAGTAATTACACTGCCTGTCTTGCCCTTCTCTCCGAAACACAGCAAAGCTGTTTCACGGGAAAAACAAGCAAGTTTGTAGTACCCATGCAGCCGGGAGCGCGGCACAGCGCTTCTCTCGCTTCGGTCAAGTCACCGGCTAGTTATATAATATAACAACAAAGTAACTGTGTCCAGATTTTTACTTTCGCTTATGCTGTGAGATCTAGCTTTCTAGAAATTTCACAATTATATAATAAGAAGAACCCTATAGGAGACTAGAGTAGATAGACAGAGTTATTCTACAATGGTTCCGTTTTGTCTTTTTAAGGATTGGAATCCTAAAAACGGGATAATTTGTTTGAAATAGTTTTGATTGTATTAATTACTTTGCTTGCACCATAATTACATAAAGTGATACGAGGAGCCTGATATATGTTATATAAGTAGCGAGTGGTGAAGTCTTTGCGGTCACTTAAGTAACATTGTGGTCTACGGCCTTATTATCTAACATCGGTAATATGGTCGAGGCTACTAGTCCTTTATTGTGTTCTAATCTATATAGATAAATTGGAGTGTCTGTTTGTAATATTAAAATGAGGTTATTTTTATTTTTTATTGAATGCATATGGATGTATACACGGTTCATATACCTACCAAAATAGCATATTTTACCATTTTTGTCTGTGTGTCCGTATGTCTGTCCATCTATCTGTTTGTTGGCTGTCGGCTGGACCGTTTTTGGTGGGTCTTTCACTGGCAGATAGATATTATAAGGAGTAACTTACGCTATAAAAATAATCATCATCATTCCGGGTACGGCTGTAAATCTAAGTTAACGCGGGCGAAGCTGCGGGCAACAGCTAGTTGTATTAATAAATTAGAACCTATTCTAGGTACAAAAGTTTATTCGTTAATTCTTGAATGTGTGGCAATGAATTGTGAATGAGAGGCGCCGAAAATAATAAATAAATAATTAGCTGTCACGAAAGATGTTAAATATCTATTAGAATCTACTGGAATTCTTGATTAATAAAAGTCCTATAACGAAAGATGGAATAAAATAAAAAATGACGGTACCATGCCGTTTACCATCACGGCATCCGAGTCGATTTCATTGCCAAGGCGCACATAGATGTTTCACATCAAAATAATCAATGATTTTTTCTAAGAGAGGCAACTCAACTTAAAGAATAAAATCTAGATTCTATAGTGTTGACTTTATATTACATTTTCAGATTTTAATTAAAAATGTGGCGCTAATATTTCTTACTATTACATAAAACCTTATCTGACGGCAACAACTAGGCTTTTTAAAGCAGCCTAGTTTAAGGATGATAGTTTATTAAGAAAAATGTAACAATAAAAACGCTGATTAACATTTCCTTGCAATTGCGTAACCTCTGCATGCGCCGCGGTGGAGCCGTGCCTTGATTCTCCGTGAGTGGCGTGTACTATGCATTACTAAAACAATTATTAATACATAATTCATCATCGTAATCAAGATCATATTAAGATTTACGTAAAAATCATTACAATAACTAACTTAATGTCTACTTAAACTAGATTCTTTTCTACATACACATCGTCTTAATTTTGGATAGTGATTTCTAAACTTTGCAATACTTTTACCCATGTAGATTCCTACGAAAACTATTTTCACTCCGACTTAAAAATGTTGTGTAATAGGCGGTGATGATGAATGATGGTGGATGCATGGAGCGCGGATGCATGGATTGTAGATGCATGAATGGTGCATGCATGGATGGTGGATGCATGGATAGTATCCACTATGTCAGGCTTGCTATATTTGCACTAAAGGCAGAATGTATCTTGATCTATTCTAGAATTTCTTCATTGATGGTGGATGCATGGAGGGCGGATGCATGGATTGTGGATGCATGGATGGTGGATGCATCGATGGTGGATGCATGGATAGTATCCACTATGTCAGGCTTGCTATTTTTGCACTAAAGGCAGAATGTATCTTGATCTATTATAGAATTTCTTCCATTTTATCTTGGCGCCAATAGTCTTACAATTCACGGGTTTCCCTAATGTTCAAAATACTCAATCCTAACTAAGTAATCATTAATCATGATTACTAACACACGACCAAACAAATCAGACCGAAAATATAGAGAAACATCGTATTTAAAAGGGTCGAGAAGGTTCTTTTGAAAATTCTCAATGATTTACAAGACGATTTATCCATTCGAAGTCAACGGCTGCTGAGTAGACATAATAGGTTAGGATGTAACCGAAACAAATCCTTTTTTCGTCCCCTTTTATACATTTATTATTATTGTTCTGTGTTGTTTGTTGCTTGTTGCTGTGGGAAAGAAGTGTTTTATTTAGTTTTTTTTACATAAGTTTGATTGTGTGGCTAGTCAATACAATTGTAATAAGTACGAATATAACACGTATGAAAGTGTAGAATCCCACGGAAAAACGCCCCAATATAAATATATTTTATAGCCGCTAGCCGCATTTATAAGATAAAAAGCAAAAATAAAAATTTTGAAAAAAACCCACGACGGTTAAAACATAATTGAAAAATGATAAAATAATTTAAAAACCCCGACATTTAAACAACAGAGTATCAGTTTTCATAGCCCTTCCCTACGCACCTATTTGGTTCTCGAAGACGTAGATGTGGCAATAACATATTATTCAAGTCCCTATGAACTTAATATAAAACCCAATATAATCCGTCGGGGGCTGCCATCACTATTTTAAACTTCAACATTAATACCAAAACCAAAACAAAAACCCCAAACGCATATACAGTCTCCGTTCCGTCGCGGGTAAAAAATAATATTGCATTTGTCACCCTAGCGAACTTCATATCAGCCAAGTGAAATCATAACTACTATGCATATAGTAGTTATGATTCATCATCATCATCATCATTATTCGTCCATAGCTGAACATAGGCCTCCCTCAAAGGACGCCAAGACGACCGATCCCTCGCCACTCGACACGGACTGACCATGGAGATCGTTTCATTCATAATATACACGTTATACATACCGTAAAGTATATGCGAAAAAATAATCCGCATATTTCCTCAACATATCAATACAAAAACGTGCAGCTTGTATTAATTATTGTAGCATATTCACCGATCTTATTTGTGGTTATCTAAGGAACCGTCCAGTTCCCCACCATGGTTCAGGCCTTGACGTGGCGGTGGGGTTCAGTAGCCTAGGGTGAGCCCAGCACCTTAGGCGAAGCTAATTGAGCCGAGGGGGCTCTTTGTACTCCTCTTATAAGAAGAGGGGACAAAAGAGCAGGGGGCAAGGGGCGAGGATGGGAACCTCACCCCATTGTACTGTCCCGACGTTGGGAGGGGTTGTTCTGTGGTGCGGGACAACCCCTCGTGGAGGTGGCGTCGGTCCCTTGCGGGACTGACTAGCCGTCGAGGTGCCCTGTCAGCTTAACAGATCCGGGGTACCTCACCAAGGCGGCACTGGTGGCACTCGCCGGGTTTTAGTGGGTAGAGCTGCGTCCATTTACCATCTTTCGGGCGCAGCGAGCAACCCACATACCCACCCGGGGAGACCCACTCCCCAGGCGGGATGCCTCAGAGCATTTCCCGGCGTAAAAGGGCGTATATACGAGGGCGGCACTGAAAATTTCGGGAATCAAGGAAGTGACATAATATTACTATTTAAAAATGTATTTATTGTTTTTCGAAGTATTCTCCGCGAAATTTGACACATTTTTCCATACGATGGAACCAATCATTGAAGCAACCATTCCATTCGGAAGTTGGGGTCTCCAAAATGGTCGTTTTGTAGGCGTCAGCTTCTTCAGGCGATGAAAATCTCTGACCACGCAATTTATTCTTTATTTTAGGGAAAGTATAGAAATCATTAGGGCTTAGGTCGGGGCTGTACGGTGGATGGTCTAATAATTCTATGTTTTCTTGCTCTAAAAACTCTTTTGTTCTATGCGCGGTGTGAGAACTCGCATTGTCGTGATGGAGGATGATGCGGCGGTTGCAGTTCTCTTTACGGAGTTCAGAAACGACCTGTGGCAAACAAATGCTAGCATACCATTCTGCATTAACCGTTCTTTGTCCCTCAAGAAGAATAGTCGCAACATGGCCGGTTTTGGAGACAAACGTGGCCACCATTTTTTTTGCAACACTCCGTGAACGAAAAATTTTTGTTGGTTTTAACTCATTTTCGAACACCGATCGAATTTGTTTCGGGTTGGTACGCGTATATCCAGGATTCGTCACCTGATACGATGTTGTATACAGCATTTGAGGATCATGCGTGGAATCTTTCGAGAGTTCTGACGCACCAAGTAACGCGAGCCGCTTTTTGCTCTTCACACAGCAAATGCGGTATCCATGGGGAAAACAACTTTTTTACACCTAATTGTTCATGCAAGATTATTTGTATTTGACTCATGCCAATGTCTAAAGTTGCTTGAATTTCGCGGTATGTCACATGTCGATCTTCCTCAATCAGCTTACGCACAGCATCAACGTTTTCTTGGGTGACTGCAGTTTTTGGACGACCTTGACGGGGATCATCACTGAGCTTGACATGTCCACGTTGAAATTCAGCAAACCAGCGATAAATTGTGGTTTTGGATGGAGCTTCATCACCAAATGCAGAAATCATCCTGTCAACACACTGTTTTTGTGTTAAACCACTTCGAAAGTCATAATAAATCAATTTAAATTCATTTTTTTTTCACTTTATACGTAGCGAAGCACGTACCGAGCCGCTAGTAATATATAAATTTACGTTAGTCTCATGACTCTCGTTTCGATGGAAATAGCGACTGGATTAACTTAGACTAAGTCAGTATAAATTGTTCAAAGCCTTATGGATAGCGGAAATGTATTCACTGCGGTGCGTTTATTGTTCTCTGATAGGTAAGGTCAGTGACTCTCGCCTTAAATGGACTACGATTATCCTTTATAACTTTATACCCGCGTGAACCAGATTTAAATTAGTGAATGCTACGTAAAAATATTAAAGAATTTCGTGTATATTTTAAAAGGGTAAAAATAATCCAAATAAAGGGTTTTATATAAAATACCTAAATAGGCTGTTATAATGTTAGTGTTCATTTGAGATCTACTTGTTAATACACATTATATATATATATATATATATATATATATATATATATATATATATGCAACGTATTGATAAATTTTTCTCAAACAATACGTTAGGTATATGATATAGTTTGGGACTTTCCTCATAGAATACACATTTCCCCAAACAATACAAAATCTTAACGAAAAAGTCGTCAAACAATACGTTGCACATATATATAAATACTAGTGGTACCAACAGACGTCCTGTACAAAATATTTCAATATAAATATTTTTTTTGTGATTCTTAACCATTCTCGAATCCACTTGAACACACACAAAAAATTCATCAAGATCGGTCAGGAGGAGTTCAGTGACATACACACGTAGGTACATAAGAATTATATATTTTATAGGATAGGTCTCTCCCAAAGAACGCTTAGACGGTGTCTCGCTCTCTTCGTATCCAATTTTGATTGTCTATGCCTATTTCCAGCGGTGCACAGGCTGATCATAACGATGATGATGATGAATATGATGACAATGATAACAATTATGAAAGTGATATGAAGTTTTTGCGAGTGGCGATCTTGGCGTTCATTGAAGGAGGCCTACGTTCAGTAGTGGAAGATAGGGGCTGATGATGATGATGATGATTGTAATCTTGTTTTATTATAATCACTTTGTTCGCTGTCCGTCAAAAGTATTAAGGTCATTAAATTGGGTACTTAGAGCACCTACCAGAACTTTACGGAAGGATGAAAAGCGCATAGACTTAGTGAAACTGTCGGTCACAATCATTGTCATCAAAGTTTTCATTCAACATGATAATAATAATTTAGCTCCGCGTCCGAGACGAGGATGAACCAGCTAAACAAACTCAGTGCTCATATAATACTGTCTGTACTACCACTGTTGCGGTTCTTTTTTTATGTTACTAGGATAGGCAAACTGGCAAACGTACCACCTGATGGTAAGTGGTTGACGTCGCCCATGAATATAAAATAGTTTACCTGGAACGAGCCCAGGCAACTCATTTATGTGTTGCCTATCCTGAGACATAAGATGTTAAGTCTCGGTGCCAGTAATTACACTGCCTGTCTTGCCCTTCTCTCCGAAACACAGCAAAGCTGTTTCACGGGAGAAACAAGCAAGATGGACCACCATGCAGCCGGGAGCTCGGCACAGCGCTTCCCTCCCACCGGTGTACCGGTTCTAAAAAGGAATTTCTATTTAAGAAAAGTTTTTGTTGTTCTCTCTCGGTTCCAGTATAATTGAATATGATTATTATCAAAATACCTGTTACATATCACGACAACATATCAATACATTACAATCGATGGGAATGATTTTGATATAATATCTGTTACTTTGACTATGTGAAATGGGAACATCGCGTGACGCTCTTAAAGCTTTCATTTGGTTGTGTGAGTGCACACACGTCCATTTTTTCATGCGTGATATTCTTATACTAGAAAATTCCATTTTCACATCTGATGGAAAATGGAATGATCTGGAAATGTGTGGATGCCCTTGATTTTCTATTTTGCGACTCTCTTCCTTTCTTACTCTTGAAGTAATCCTGGTTAGCTTCTTGTACCAAACGTGTGTTTTGTAAAAGGTAGTGCCATACTACCGAATTGGGTACCACTCGCATAGCACCGGCATCAATTGACAGCTATAGCCTATAGGTATTGTCACGTTTCATGTGTTTTGCGAGTTTCGTTTCGGGGGGGGGAATGGGGGATAGAGAACAGGAGGGTAACACATCTACATAACGTCTGGTTGTGCTGATTTGTATGGGCGTTATGTTTGCCTCCTTTTGACATAAAAAAATCTCCGCAAGCAATAAGTCTGGGTTGATCAGGTGGCTCAGACGGTGTATTTCTATTAATATAATGTGCTTTCTGTACAGAATCTAGACCATGAAATATTTTTAAACTATAGGAGAAGTGACTGATTTTCCGGTATAACATTATATAGGAATAATATGTTTCGATCGTTATATTTAAAAGTGTGCTATGACCTTTGTATTTTAACAATTATCCGGATTGATGATTATTTATGATGATATCTTATTGATGATTATGTATAATGATATCTTATCGCCTTAATAATCAAAGTTTATTTATCATGTGCAATGTGCTCACAATAGAAAAAAAAACTAATATATTTCAAGTAGAGTGCCCATATATGGCTTGATTAATAGAATAGAATAGAATAGAATAGAAGAACATTTATTTAGGTAAATTATTACACTGTTACACACATATACTTAGTATAATAATTATTATCTACTTACGTTTAATAAGATAGAAAAGAAAAAATATAAATATTTAATTATTCTACGGTACATTTATTATTATCAGTCATATTATATTACTATAGTTAACAAAAGTATGAAATAACAAACACAATAACTACATAAAAATATATACTTACCTACAAAAAAAGTATATATAAGTATATGATTTTATTTTAATAATAATGAAAGCTTTGTAAAAGAAGTAGTAAAACAATAATATAATTAACTTAATTATATTTTTCTAGTGTGTTCTATTTGCGAACGTAGCATCTTAAATTCGGTGTCATACCCTGGCACAAGCTGCGGAAATGACATGTCGACAAAAATACATAAAACGTTTACATCCAGTCGCATATTCGTAAAACGTGGAGTTCTTTATTTTCGACAACCATGTATAAAATTCGAAATACGTAGACGTTATTTAATATTTTTAAAATTTAAAACGAGGGAAGCCCGCAATGGTTGGTGCATGTTTCTTCAAAATAAAGTAAAAATGCACTAACTTGGGAGGCAACTTAGATGTCTACACTTCTTGGTTCTTTTTCTCTGCACATGAAAATAATATACATTATACTCTTTAAAAGTAAAACTTTTACTTTATATACTCGGCTTAGCTTTGATAAAACTTGGGCTTCGAAAATATAATTTGCTAAAAAAGGAGAGATAAAAAGGTATTACTTTTGCATAGTTCTTAAAATAAACTTTAACAACGATGAATAAAAGAAAAATAAAAGATTTTTTTATTGCACAATTACAAGCTAAAAGGATATATACATGAAAATGTATAAAACATAAATAGGTATGTTATTTGTGCAAAAATTAATCACCCAAAGAAGCACGTTGACGGGGCATTTGGTCATAATAAGGTGAATTAAATACCAGTAAACGAACGACCAAGTGTTGGTTGACCATAAGCCAGGGAAGAATATGAGACGATGATCTCCGTGCAGTAACCAGCATGTGTTGGATGCGAGTCGCAGGGGTCGTCTTGGCGTTTATTGAAGGAGGCCAATGTGCAGCAGTGGACGGCTAAAGGCTAACAAATCTATGTTATTGACATTAAGATTGTTGTTGACTATTTATTTGTTATGATTGTTTTTCTGATGAATATTTTTAAATAGGTTTTTTTTATAATAATAATATGCATATTAGTTTTTTGTCACATCAAATTGTAAAAAAACTACGATTAGAGATCTCGTCTTTCTTTTATTCGTCTATTTAGTGTCGCCAGGCTTTTTTTTCATTTTTATCGAAGGGCTTACTCTGAAACCGATTGTAGATTAATTAATTATCGTTCAATAAATTTGATTTCATTCAATCAAAGACACGGCCTTTTATACTCATAGTATAAAAGGCCGTGTAAAGAGTAATTAGAGTTCAGGAAAAACCTTCACCTGGACAGGACGACGATTTTCTTGCTGTGATGGGTCCTGCTGGCCTAGCATGCGCGCACGACAAAATTTTGACGGCCCCTTTTTCTCGTATTATCTCTCTGTCTACAGTAGCTAACATGCGTTTCCAATATTAAGGACAAAATAAAGGAATTTAAACTTAAATAAATAAAACCGGATGCCTATTTTTGTATACCGTGGCGTTTCTCTACTATAATTACATAATTTCGGTGTACGAAGAGTGTTCTCGTAGTAGAACTCTTCGTATTACCCTAACGAGTAATCGAGAAAATACTCGATGTGGACTCTCTCTCTCTCTAGTCAAGAGATATCTCGTTGTATGCATGCTAGCCCAGCTGGTTGAAAGCGCATAGGGGGGATAGGACGTCTTGGCGTTCATTATATATCCTATATCCCTCAGTGGAGGGTAGAAGATTAATAAAGATGAATTCACACATCGAGATAAACGTACCAAGTACAATGAAATTCCATTGATATTTAGGACGTAACAAATGCGCATCGGAAACATGTCAGAAAAGCCATTGAGTGACGGATAATCCTGGTGAATTCGTCACAGAGGTGCCTCGCTTACGAGTCCCAGTGTTTCATGTATACCTTTATAAAATAGTGAACTGCAAGCTTTTGTTGAGCGAAGTTTTAATACCAGCATTCTAAACTATTGTCATACAATAGTTTAGATTATTATTATTATTGTATGACAATAGTTTAGAATGCTGGTATTATCAACATCCTCTGATATAATCGGAGAATGTTGATAAAATTTATAATTGTGTTGGTCAGCTTATTCTGTGATATATATACACACAATATATTATAAGAGATTCTGCTTCTCACACTGAGAGTTCCGTAAAAAGTATTTTTTAATGTAATTTATTAACAAAAAAAGTGTAACAAAACAAAGTACTCATGTCAGAAGTGAAACTTATTTGGCAAACAAATTTTTAAATCTCCTTTATATTTATACTAATCTGCGATGCGACGTTCGCTCTATCTCATTCTCTATCTCTATCTTTCTCACTCGCTTGCTTGGCTATGTGCTTCATGCTACATTCGCCCTTTCTCACTCTCTCTCAATCTGTCTCAATCACTCTCTCCCTCTTCTCGGACAAAAACGTTGCACATTTTCGTGACGTTTCATTCTTAAAAATATTACCCTCGTGCGCGCAAAGAAGTTTCACTGCAAAAACAAACAGTTTTTAGATATTTTCTTCACGTATCTTATACGGTTTGGTTTGATAGGTAGATAGACGGACAACGCTGTAATAATAAGGGCTTTAGACAGGTTACGGAGTGTTTCCTATAAGGGATCAGTTTTATCATTTCGTAGACCGGAGTATATATACGGGTGAATCTCTGTCGTTCGTGTCCTTAGACTAACAAATAAACACACATCTAAAAGAAGTTCATTATCGTTTCGGAAGCATAAAGGTGCAGTTACTTGACCGACTTTAGGGTTGATTGAGAATTTGGGCGGGCGACGTGAACTGCTTAACGAAGGTGCAACCGGGCCATCCCATGAATAATTCATGAGATATATCGAATAAATATTTATAATAATATCATAAAGTAAAGCTAATATATTTAATATATTCAAGTATGTGCAGATGTGATATATTAAGATAGTTATCTACTTATGCTAAAAATCCCACCGCAATTATAAAAGAGATGACCTTCAAATGGTAAAGTCAATTTTTATATAATATGTCTAAGAACCACCGCTGGAAACTTGCTTCCAAATATAAAATCTTTCAAATATAAAAGCCGCATCTAAATCGTATCACACGTTTAAGAACTATGGAGTCACAGACAGACATACTTGGCGGCCAAACTGTTAATACTTGTCTTATTCCGAATAATTAGGAAATATAGCTTATTGCATTTCTTTAAATAGTTAAAGTATAAATTATATAGATCATATGAATATTTAAAATAAAATGTACATATTTTTAGAGGTGTGGATACACAATTTTTTTGTCGCAGTGGAATGGTGGTGGCCTTACGTTTTCGCCCGAGGATGCGTCGTCCACGGCGCTAGTCATCAGTATACCACACTAAAGAGATTGTCCCGGATTTGAATACTACGTGACACCCCCAGCAACCGACTGATTCCCCTCAAGGGGCTACCCGGGCTTCCTCCTAGTATGGAGGAGCACGGCCACCTGCCAGGCCTCATTGCTCTCGAGAAAGGTATGGTTAATCTAGATTAACCTAGCCCAGTAACAACCTTAGAAGTATTTGTAATGGAACGAAAATAAATATATAAAATTTGTAATAAGATTATACACATCCATGAACAAAAATGGTCTATAATTTTTATAAAAGTAAGCTACAAAGCCCTACTAATCAATCGTCGAAAGTTTTTTATAAAAAGAACACTTTGGATCAAGTCAGACTTTCGGAGATATGAATGTCATCTAAAAGTTGGAGTTGCTTAGAAGTTTTCTGGTCAAATGAACTATGAAATAAACAACCAAAAGCGTTTGGTTTTTATTACTCTTTTTCAATTAAGGAAAGATACTATTTCTTTTTCTTTTTTTATTACTCATTTATATAGGCTATTGACAATATTATCTATACTAATATTATAAAGCTGAAGAGTTTGTTTGTTTGTTTGAACGCGCTAATCTCAAGAACTACAGGTCTGATTTGAAAAATTCTTTCAGCGTTAGATAGCCCATTTATAGAGGAAGGCTATATAACATCACGCTGTTAATAACAGTAGTTAAGTTGAGTTAGTTAACACGGGCGAAGCTGCGGGCAACAGCTAGTGTTTCATAAAAGTTATGGAATTAAATGAAAGAAAAAAAATGAATGAACCAAGATTCAAGATTATTAATTCCGAATACGCTGCTAGAAATTAAAAAAAATTATAAAAAATGTTCTAATTGAATTACTGGGCCTTATTTACCTTAATTTATAAATTAAAATTACCCGCTACTACGCAGTTTGCCAGAGAAATTAAAAAATTACTTTGATATTATTTCATATTCAAGTTGATAATTTATTATTAGGTTCGAATAATAAATGAGCTAATTATTTTAGTTGATGTACTAAGTGAATATTCAAGTACAAATATCATATTATTATTAATTTTACCCGAAACGTTTATTTAAGTTTGCCTAAAGTTTATTCAACTTATTCATTGTAAACAGAAATTCTAGTTTATTTTGCCGTAACATTGATTAAGACTAGTATAACGATTAATAATAATTTCCTCTAAGAGTAAGAACTTTCCTCCCAGACCCAGTTTTGTAGTAATAATATCTTTATTATTTTCTAATATTTATGTGACTTTCACTCATTATAATGAAACTATTTTTACAGAACAGACTTTTACAATGGGGTGAAGTGTCCATTCTCAGCTCT
The DNA here is from genome assembly GCA_963853865.1 of Helleia helle. NCBI lineage: Eukaryota > Metazoa > Arthropoda > Insecta > Lepidoptera > Lycaenidae > Helleia > Helleia helle. Next base: position 20,071,129 of record OY971420.1, read on the forward strand.
TGTCCCCTGCTCTTTTGTCCCCTCTTCTTATAAAAAGGATGTAAAGAGCAGCTTCATCAGCTCAATTGGCTTCGCCCAAGGTGCTGGGTTCACCTAGGCTTTCCACCGCTACGACAAGGCTTGAACCATGGTGGGGGGACTCGTTTTCCCTTCTATACTTTATATAAAATTTATTTGTTCCATAGAGTTTTTTTTTAAATACGACTATTACGCACAAACTAGTACCTAGTACGTACTAGTAGTAGTAGGTACTTACCTAATTTATGTAATGTTATTTCCTATTGCCAACTCGAAGTTCTTATTGTTTCAGTGTTATTTTTATATTTAATTTAAAACGGCATTCATTTTGCAAAATTCTTATTATAAATTATACATTTTATATTCTTTGTAGCGGCATCCTACCACCATTATATAATTATTGTAATACAGAAAATAAAAATCGGCCAAGTGCTAGTTGGACTCGCACACGAAGGGTTCCGTACCATTACATTATTTACAACATAAGACACTTTAACAAAAAATATGGTTTATGTTTATGAAATTAAATGGTTTTTTATGTTTGAGTTGATTGAATGTAAGTTAAATTGCGGTTTACGATTTATGACGTATTGAAAAAAAAACTACTAACTAGATCTCGTTCAAACCAATTTTCGGTAGAAGTTTACATGGTAATGTACATCATGTATTTTTTTTTAGTTTTATCATTCGCTTATTTTAGAAGTTTTTCCACTTTGGAAGTATCTCTTGCGCAAACTATTAGGTTAAGAAAAAAATAGTACTAGAAACCTCAATATAATTTTTAAGACCTATCTATAGATACCCCACCCCACATGTATGGGTTTGATGAAAAAAAATATTTTGAGTTTCAGTTCTAAGTATGGGGACCCCAAAAATTTATTGAGTTTTTTCTACTTTTGAGTCAAAATCTTAATACGGTTCATAGAATACATCTACTTATCAAGTTTCAATAGTATAGTTCTTATAGTTTTGGAAAAGCAGCCACTTTTCCATACAGACGGACAGACAGACAGACATACATGACGAATCTATAAGGGTTCCGTTTTATATTCTGGGGCCACTTGACGCTAACCATCTGGCTAAATATATCGTGATTAAAATCTACGCTAAAAAAAGAAAAATAATATGGTATGGAATATTTACCAGTGCCAGTAAACTCGATTACGCGCGTGAAATCACGATATTCATGACAATCTTTGATATTAAGAAAATGACATGACTCTAAAAATAACTTCGTTATTAACAAGCGCTTTAAAATTTTTAACTCTTAAATTTGAGTATACTATAATCCTCCATGGAATAGACTGACGCCCGAATACTCAAACGAATCTCAAATGTAAGACGTACTTAAACTCATGCTACGACGTGTCAGATTCAAAGAAAAAAAGAGGGACAACACGAGTTTAAGTACGTCTTAAATTTGAGATTCGTTTGAGTATTCGGGCGTGAGTTAGATTAATCATAAAAAAGTCCGAGGGCGAAGAACGGGGTGCGTAGAAGGCGCTATTTCGCTCGCCTCCTATAACGTCCCTGTCTGTGCACGTGTTCAGGATGGCAACCTGGACCTGTATGGCACGACGTCGTGAGGACTGCTTAGAAGCGGCCGGGCAGTTCTCCCTTACTACGAGTAGTCTGGCCTTCGCCGGGGCCAGCCTGTAACTCAGATGATCCTCTCTGTTGCCTCCTTAATTGGGACCCGCAAAAAGCGGCTGAAGGCGCTCGCAGTGGTTTTGGTTAGGGTGGACACGCCCAGGAGCAAGTCTCACATTGGGTCAGGATCTACCTGAAGATACTGGCTGCATCGCAAGGATGTACCTGCGATATAAAAAAAAGAATAATCAAAATGATGTCAAGCAGCTCGATACACAAACACTCTTTTAGCGTATCCAAACGTGACTCCTAAGTTTAATCCTGAAGTTCCCTTTTGGTATATCAAATTTTTGTTAATGGCCACTGATAGTTTTTCAATCTCCATTCCAAAGTCAGAGATCCATAAAAATTTCAACATCACGTCACAAGAAGGTAATTGTGAAAATAAAACTCGTTTGCAATGCAGAGTTAGGAAAAACGAGAAAAAAACTTAGGCATTATAATAAAAGAATTTTTACGGATTTTATCGCGGTTTATTAAGATTTTTACAAGCCCGACGTTTCGGATTCTTTACTGCAACCATGGTCACGGGAGGACTGAGGTGTCATATGTCCTATCATTATGAGTGAAATTCGCGTAAATATTAGAAAACAATATGTAAACTTAAGCATTGTTCTTTTTGTCAAAAAAAAAATCCCTAACATATAACATTGTCAACAGCGAAAGTTTTATTCCCAAGGTGTTGTTGGTATAATATTTAATATACCATATAAAATCCTTTATGTCATTTTTTGTTTTCTTAAATTTATTAATTATAATTTATCAATGGTACTTACTGAATTTATAAAAATATGTGGTAATGAAATAAGTCACCATTTCACATAAAACCAAACCACCCAAGTAAATAAACTGTAGCTTTGTTTGTTTATAAAAAAATATATAATATTAAGCTTAGAAGACAAAAGCTTAATAAAAAATTATAAAGCTTTTGTCTTCTAAACTTAATTTAAAAGTAAATTGAACTTACTTTCAATTCATTCATAGTAAGTTCCCATTCGATAAAAATATCTAAAGAAACATATTTGTTTGATGACACGCGGTATGCGGCTTCACTTCCAGGCCTCATACAAAGTGGCTCAGCGATGCTCGGCATTTCTCTAGATAACATCCGCAAAAGAGAATTCCCACGGGACCGGAGTTACGTGTTTCAAATATTAAATATCATGTGTATCCATTGAATCACCCTGAATACATCTTCACCAATGTAAATCAAGAATAGAATAGCAATTTCGACTAGATTTAATAAAAACTACGAAAAACTTAACTCTTACTTTTTGATTCGGTAAAAAGGAAGCTTATATTACTTTAACTGATCGAGCATATATCCAAAATAGTCATAATGTTAGGTGTTTTGTATGAAATAAATTCCACCAAAGTTGTGCTGGGACGCCGCGTCAGTTCTGCGCTCTGATTTGCCGACTGGTGGCCATTGATGGATGATTGGCTGATGGGACGTACATACAGATCACTGGTTGAATTGCTATTACGTAAGTGACAAATCACTTACTAGTTTCGAAATTTTATGGCTCAAATTACTACTCTATCCGGTTATCCGGTTATACGTTCGATGCTCTAACAATAATTAGGAATCGATTGACTTCTCATTTATCAAATATAGGGTAAGCGGCATAGGCGTTACGATAGAACTTACGTTAATATTTTGGTAGGTACTTAGCTATATATATATATATATATATATATATATATATATATATATATATATATATGTGCAACGTATTGTTTGACGACTTTTTCGTTAAGATTTTGTATAGTTTGGGGAAATGTGTATTCTATGAGGAAAGTCCCAAACTATGTCATATACCTAACGTATTTCCATGTCACAATGTTAGTTACTGTACTCCCCCGAAACCGCTTTACCGATTTTTACCAAATTTTATATGCGTATTCAGTATGTCTGTTCAGTATGGTCTGAGAATCGGCTACTATCTATTTTTCATACCCCTAAGTGATAAGGGTGGTCAACCCCTCAAATTTTAAAAGTTAACGCGGGCGAAGCTGCGGGCAACAGCTAGTAATATATATGTTTTAATTAATCCATGTTTATTTTTAAATACTGTTTTTCTCTCTCGGATCATTCAATCACAACAATAAAGTGAAAAACAACTTCAATTTAAAAGTTGTTTTTCTTCCACGGATTTTTTAAGGCTTTAAAATACATTATTAACTATAAATAATAAACAAATGAAATTTACATAATTTTCGATAATATTTGTAAAACGAAAACATCTTGTTTGTTATGAAGAATAATTTATTTTTACAACACTATATTGTAACTACTACTACAGCTGTACTATATATATAGTTTGTGTAGATCTTGTAGTAAAATTTTTCACTTAGCTCTACTCTAATAATTTTCAATGAGAATTCACTTCTTTTTGTCAGGCTAGACCTAAAAACGAAAATCGATTAATAATCTTAGAAGTCAATATCGATGAATAAAGATTTGCTCAAAGTGCATTTAATTTGGCCCGACTATAAATGCATTCAATGCACATTCATGACCCAAGTAACAACTTTTCATAGTTCTTAGTTACCCCTCTTATAATATTCGACCTCCAAGCTAGTGGATTATCAATGTACATAATATCTAGTTTTTTGTTGTCACTTTCCTATGTAACGTTATATTACTATTTTATATTGCTTTCACTATGATGGCTTTTCTTTTCAAAAAATTGTGTCTAATTACAATACCAACACAATACGACTAACTAGTCCGCTGGTACGGTTTCTTCTTAAATAAAACAAGGTTTTTTTATTGTTTTGCTAAATCTATTATTCTTAAAATGAATTTAAAATTAGAAAGTATAGACAATACAGTAAACTATATATTATGCTCTCGTGTTTTATGCAGTGTACAGTGTGTACTCCTCGAAAGTTAGTGTGGAGGGTTTAAGGTTAAATGCAGGTTATTGAACTACACAAGAGCACAGACTATCATATCCAATATGAAGCTTTCTCAGCGATTTATGCTTCACTAGTAAACAACCGAGACACGTACTGCATGTTAGGAACATACTTTTTAGAGGTTTCCAAACAACTTGTCAATGGACCAAGACTAAGATCTTTAAATATACCTATTACAAAATAACACAAATAAATAAATAGAATTCTTATTGGAGGATCCGAACCATCTTTCCTGGATTCGGTAACAAATAAAGGTTAATATTTTCCGGAATATAGTGACCTGTGTGAAATAGAATGTGATTTTTCTTGAATTTGGGGATTCGGAAGGGACAGGGAATAACAAAGACAGGGGATTTACCGGGACTCTCGCCTCTTGCTAAGCACCCTCTCGATCGAAACCGACAGGGGATCGACACAAAAAGTTTCTACATCAAGTTTAAATAATGCAGCTGTCGAACAAGTTTTAATGCATTTGGCTAGTTTGTACACACGAGCTAATGTTAGCATCACATCAATATTATCAATCTAGTTCTCCCTACCATGGTTCAGGCCTTGACGTGGCGGTGGGGCTCAGTAGCCTAGGGTGAGCCCAGCACCTTGGACGAAGCTAATTGAGCCAAGGGGGCTCTTTGTACCTCTTATAAGAAGAGGGGACAAAAGAGAAGGGGACAGGGAGCGAGAATGGGAACCTCACCCCATTGTACTGTCCCGACGTTGGGAGGGGTTTTTCTGTGATGCGGGATAACCACGGTGGAGGTGGCATCGTTCCCCTTTGGGAACTAACAGGCCGTCGAGCTGTCGTTTGTTTATTAGATCCAGGGCACCTCACCAAAGGCGGGATTGGTGGCACTCGCCGGGTTTTAGTGGGTAGAGTTGCGTCCACTTTAGAGCGCAACGAGACCCACATACCCGCCTGGGGAGACGCAAATAAGGCATACGTGCTAAGTTAAGGATAGGAGGCGAGCACAGTGCCGAGCTCTGTATGGGTACGTCCATTATGCATAACTTATTCCGTCAAACGCGCTGTTTCAGAAAGAAAGGCAGGACATGGTGAAATTACTGACACCTACAGATCTTTGGTCTCAGTGTAGGCAAAGCACGAAAAAATCTGGCCTAGTCCCAGACAAGTGACCTCACTTAAAAGTGTATATTATATGATTACACATAATTTTACGACATCTATACAGTAATTGAATTTATGCAATACCCTTTCACCGTGGTACTATAAAATCTATAATGATACCAATTAGGGAACTCTGCCGAGAGAAAATGTTTATGCTTTATAAAGTTATATAGGTATACAAGCGGTATTGCGGTAGAAATTCGTCAGTAACTTCATATTATTATTGGATAATTTTTTTTACTGTCTTACTACGTACTACGTACATTGGGAAACACTGCAAAACTGTTTCGCGGAAGAATTAACCAGGATGACGGTATCCATACAGACAAGAGCGTGGTACTAGTGCATCCCTCGCACCGGAAAAAAGTGCGTGCGTGTAATGTTTACGCGCGATCGAAGTTGCTTCATCAAAAAGTATTATGATATTTGCCAGTAGTTGGCGTGTCAAGAAGCGTGGAGTATAATTCGCGCGTTTAATCCAATACCGTCACTAAACGATTTTTTTCTGAAATTAGTTTTTAGCGCCATCTAGTTGCTGAACAAGAAATTTACAAATAGCATTGATTCCTATTTGTATTTGTAGTTATTGAGCTAGAGGGCGCTGTTGAACTTTCGACATTAAATGAAACCACTTCTTTCCCTCATTCCTACAATGGCAGTAAACGAAAAAGTACGGCTCATCGTCAGCAAAATTATGTTATTTCGAGTGCAAAACCGTAGTTTTCACTTTAATGTCAGCTTCCTATTTCAATGTTTCGGTAAGGCTCAGTTTTATTTAAAATCAAAATGACATTTTATATTTAAAGTTAGTTTTTCGTCAAAATTATGTGAATATTATTACAATAATTGGATTCCAAAAGTGTCACTTTTTTCTTAGTGACACTTTTACATCAATTTTAATAATTTTTGATGATGAAATTTATTCCATAAGTGTATATTTTTGCTTAGTTACGTTATATAATAGCGTATCTGGGATACGCTTTTATATAACATTAATTTTTGAATTATATGTCGAAAACTTTAATGCGATGTTGTATTTATTCAATATAGTCACCTTTGGAACTAAACTTATAATTTTATATTAAAGGTCTCCTGGTTTTAGATTACTCTGATATATAAAAAAGTAAAACACCAGAATATTGACTAATATATATATATATATTAATCTATATATAAAATATATATAAATCTTTAGGAGTAGGAGCAATATTAAAGCTAAAGGATAAAATATTAAAGCTAGCACCAAATAACAAAAAAATTAAGTTGCGCTTCACAAAAACTACAAAAAAAAAATTATTAATAATATTATTCTAAGAAATGACTCTTCTCCTCGGCTCATACCATTGCAAGTTATTGCCGAGCAATGGGCGAGGTCAGCCAGTACAAGAAATCTGTCCTCATTTTCAAGTAACTCAAGCTCTTCCCGTTCAAGTTCTTCCAGTTCTCTTCTTCTTCTCTTCCTCTTCACTATCAAATATAATTATATTGTAAAAAAAACACACGATACTGTGCAATATCACGTAAGTATGTAATTGCAATTCAAATATCTGATCCAATCATACTAAAGTACGAATCGTCATCAAGAGTCATAATTAAACACAAGTAATTAATGACAGTAAAATAGATACACAAAAAGGATAGTTATAATAAAAAAACTCAACTTAAATAGATACTAAGGCAGATCTGCAGATACTAGACTAGAAGATTTAATGTCAATTTTAACGAGACAATAATTTTATACAGCAACCCGTAGCCGCTTGGCCCTTGGGATCAAGGTACAGATAATTACTTCTAAAAGTGAAATAAAACAAAGCAACGCAGCCTTAGGGATTGTAACTTTTAATTCTTTAATTTCAACGTTAAATCCTTTCAAGAATACATTTATTTATACTTTGTGACTAATGAAGTGTTTGTTGTTGTCTTGTCTTTAATTATTTTATTTTATTCTAGAGTTCCACAGCCATTTATTATATTTATTAAAAAATTACTAAAATCACCTACTTAGAAAGTAAAAGCGCTTGTGGCTAAGTATTATCAGCGGCACAGATCGATTCATCAAGTTAAGCTACGTTTGGAGTTTGGAGTTGGTTTTTGGTGGGTGACCATTTTTACATACCGAGACTACTACCTCGGAAAGCACGTCAAGCCGTTGCTGCTGTCATTTGTGGATCTATTACCGCCGTTATGACGACGACCAGCGTCAGAATCCCGAAAGTCTGACAACCAGTCTTACCAAGAGGTATCGTATTACCCAGCTACTGGGTTTTGAACGTCAAATAGGCAGTCGCTCTATTTAAAATACTGGTACCCAGCTGCATCCAGCTAGACGGGAACCCGACCCCAACATAGCTGGGAAAAGGATAGAATTGAGATAGCAATAAATTTGGAGTCGGTGTCAGCCAAGGTAGGTAGGTAGGTAATGTACAGCAACAAATACGACACCGACTCCAAAAGTAACTATAATGACGTGGTAAACGCAAAGTTTGTACATTAGTAGAAGATTAAGTTGATTATATGTTGTAAGCACAAACATTAAAAAAACTGTTATTTTATTACTTTTTAGTTTAGTATTTTTGAAGTCGGTTTTAATTTTTTGTAAAATGCTTTTATTTCTTAATTTTTAGTGATTCCGAAATTCGTCGTCTTGGCGTTCATTGAAGGAGGCATGTTCAGCAGTGGATGGATAAAGGATGATGATGATGATGATGATGGTGATGATGATGATGATTACGATGACCGCGACATACTATGGTGTGCTACCAAAGCATCCTATACAATTATTACATCGACACGTAATAAAATGATCATATCATCAAGATAAACAAAACCAACCAAATAGACATTATTGGGAATAACTAAAAACGGCTTGTCAGATCTTAATAAAATTAATATGGGACCAAATTGGAAACTACAGCTTTCAAACAAAAAAATAACCATCGAAATCCATTCACAAACGGCGGAGATATCGTGTCACATACATACAAAAAAAAAAAAAAAAAAAAAAAAAAAAAAACATACAGACGAATTGAGAACCTCCTTTTTTTTTGAAGTCGGTTAAAAAACTAAATAAAATGAGATGTGTGGCTAAATATTGAGATCTCTTCTTTTCAGAATGATCAAGTAGACCTATCAAAATAACAAAAATTCAAGGAACAAATTGTCTAACTAAAATGAGGTTAGTACTGACGAAGATGTACAGAAAAACGATGAGAAGATAGGAGAGGGTGAGGCAACCTGCAACTAAATTGTAAAACAATCTTCTTGCGGTGGCCGGATTCGAGTAGTGAGGATCATCTTAACGTACATTGAAACAGGCTTAGTCCAGATGCAGAAAAAATAATAATGATGATGATGATACCAAAGACAGGCATTCTCAGTGTTGTAACATGGCTGTTTACTTACCAATATGCCAACTCAGCGTGGCATTTTTATTTTATGAATGCTAACACTGCTAAGCGTTGCTAAACCTGGCAATATGCCAGACGTTCGATCGATTGGGCTAAGCGTGTTCAGTAGTGGACGCTAATAGGTTGACGGCATAGAATGGACGGCTGTTAAACTATTTTAGAATATAAACCCGCGAATATGATTTTTAAAGAGAATTAAATTTAATGCATGTGTGACGCCCTTTTTTTCCATCATCATCAATAACTTATATGTCCCTTATATGGCACGGGTCTCCTGCTCGAAATTAGACGAGGAAGGACCTCACCTATGCATTAACCAAAAAGCACCTGCGTCATTAAAAAAAAGTGCGTGCGTACAAAGTACACAATATTATGTCTGAAGTGAAATTTATTTGGCAAACTAATTTTTAAATCTCGTTTATATATATACATTTCTAAAGCTTTAAATTTCCAAGACTTTCGATGTGACGTTACCTATATATATATCTCTCTCTCTCTCGATCTTTCTCACTCGCTTCCTCCCTACTCTCACTCAATGGTTATGTGTTTCATGCTAAGTCCGCCCTTTCTCACTCTCGCTCAATCACTCTCTCCCTTTTCTTGGACAAAAACATAGCACATTTTCGTGACGTTTCATCCGTACAAATTTTACCCTCATGCGCGCATAATAAGTTTCACTTCAGAAAACCGGTGAACTTAATATACCCTCTAGGAGAAATTTGGAAAAACCCATATTATGACACTGGTCAGAAAGGAACCCAGAATTATATCCATAGCAGGTTTGAATTCAAATATTTATTTACTTAAACATGTTTTCCAAGTGGATAACGATCTAGAAAAATACACTGATGCGAAACAGACGAGCCCAAGTAAACACCAGCGTATAAAGTTTGCGAACGTTAAGTAGCGTATTTACAAAGCAGTCTTACTTGCTTTAGTATTTGTAAACTGTTTAGGATTGTTTTTAGAAGTTTTCAGATTCAGCTATATTGAGTGTTGATGAGATACACGATTCCTTTCTCTTGTTTCCATTCTCATAATTCAAAAGGGGACTTTTATCATCACTCCATTGTCTGTCTTTTATCTATCTGTCAGTCTCTCAAGCCAAAACCTATAGGATTTTTTCCATTTATATGATCATGATGGCCACGCGTGACCCGCCTCCCCCTCCTGAGGGTGTGATGAGGGCCAGGCTTCATGATAATTGAGTAAATTCAACCGAAAAAGATTCGTTGACCGTATCGGATTTGACTAGTCTAAATCCTACTCTCCCGAGCAGCGCGCGCCATGAGCCGCGCCCCCGCGAGGCACGTCGGGAGGCGACCCCCTTTCGAATAATTCTTAGGTGAGCCATCTGCTCACGTACTATTCCGATTGAGCTTCAAGGCCATCAGGCTGAAAAGTTTAGTCCTTCCGAAAAAAATGGTACCATGAAAGGCAACTAGTTAAGCTAGTTTAGCCTAATATCATAAATAAAGCAAAAATGTTTTCGCATTTTTTTCTTACAAGTTATTTTGCTTTCGAAACTCTCGATACGCGAATCAGTCTCGCACAGATTGTCCGGTTATTTTTTCATGATATTCTTATTTATTAATAATCATTACGAATTGTAATGGCCTGTTCTATGGTTAGTGATTCTGACTGCTAAGCCAAGGTCGTGGGTTCGATCCCCACCCAGGACAATTAATGTTTGTGTGATGAGCATGATCATTAATTGTTCTGTGTGTGGGTGTAATTTATCTATAATATGTATTTAGAAATATATTATGTATCAGTTGTCCGGTTGCCATAAGAACAATAAACAAGATAGTTTGGGATCATCAGAACTCACAACAGACATCTGTCTGTTGTGAGTTGTCCCAACATAATAATATAATATTACATATTTATTATGTAAAGGGAGATTAATTAGCCTTTTGGGTTGATTGATTTCACTTCAATAGAGAATATTCTAAACAGCATATTCCGTCGTTAAATTGAAAAACAATATGTGTCCGCAAACCGCAGTGAAATAGACGAGTGTACAATTTCATTTTAATGTCACCGATAAAATGGTTGAAGAGATATTTTTAAAGGTATACATATATGTTAAAATACAACTTCCCCTATTTTTAAACAGCCGACTGATTTAGTGGGCAGGCTACGGAACTCTACACGTGGTCTCTCGGATACAGACCCTCACGCCGTCTTGGGTTCGAACCCCGCCAAGTGCAGATCATTTTTATGATTAAAAGTATCAGCAAAAAAGCGGTCATGTACGTTGTTCCTAGTACCCTGGTTTTTAACATTGCATAAATATTTTGTAAAAAAAAACTAGAATAACAAGGAAGAATTTCATCCTTATTATTTTTTATTGATAACTGCAATAGTGATCTCTCTATCACTATTGTTGTCAAATATTCTGCGGGGATTTAAATTAATGGATATTATATACTGAATACGCATATAAAATTTGGTAAAAATCGGTAAAGCCGTTTCGGAGGAGTACGGTAACTAACAATGTGACATGGAAATTTTATATAATATATATATATACATACAAATATATATATATATGCAACGTATTGATAAATTTTCCTCAAACAATACGTTAGGTATATGATATAGTTTGGGACTTTCCTCATAGAATACACATTTCCCCAAACTATACAAAATCTTAACGAAAAAGTCGTCAAACAAGTCGTTGCACATATATATATATATGTTTATTTCTGATATTATTATTGTTTGATATCTTGATAATTATTTGATATCTTTATTTATTATGTAAGATGGTCTTAGGAGTACTAAGACCATCTTACATAATAAATTCGCGTAAACATTAGAAAACAATATTCAATAAGGTTTTCTAACATATTAACAGCAATTCCTGTTGATACCATCAACATCATCAGCTTTTCGCAGCTGAAGCCTTTCTTTGATCAAAAATCCTAATTGGATGGGACAATCGAGCTATGAAATGTTGAGTCACGCTCCGAGGGGAAAATCGGGAAATGTGGGAATCCCATGCAATTTACACAGTGCATGTAGTTGCAAGCTTTCAATCTGCTTTGTTATTCTATAGCTTATATTATGGACTAGGCTACCACTCTTTCCCACCTGCTACTCCTGTGCAGCCAGGATAACGGTAACCACCAAATGATCCTTCTATACGATCTCAGGGAATATGAAGGACATACTAATATTATCTTAGGACTTTGCTACAAATTGAATGAAAAGAATTCAGAAGAAGGAAATTTAAAAAAAAACTTTCGAAACTGTAGCTGAATATACCTGTAATCATGAATGGTTTGTAATCAAACATGGCAAAGGAGATATTGCGTTTCAAACTTTAATTAAAAAGTTATCAATATTTGTGCTTCATATTTTTGTTTTATTTTCCAATGGTTAATTAGTTTCACTTCAACACTTACAGAAAAATGATAGTTTTTTTTATTTTTATTATGAGATTATGTAAATAATGGTTTTTAAAGAGTACTCATAGTAATTTGGATTTCGTTGGCTCATAAAAAAAGTAAAAGTAAAAATATATCAAGTGTATATTACGATGTCGTTAGATATTGGTCACCTCCTCGAAATAAGGCGAGGATATTAAAGTCATTGATATACGATATACGCTCAAAGCGGAACAAATCCCGTCAAAGACTTTTTAATTTGAATAGACATGCAAACTTCCGCAACGTTTTCAATCAAACTATATTGACATACTGAAGTGCTGTGAAATTTTAAAATATTTTCAGTTCCAAACCATACTATTTAATTCAAAATTCGAGTTTATTTATCGCTGCTCATTAAATACTGAAATAACAAGAATTAATGACTGTAGATGTATAGGTATACAAAATATAAAAATAATATCAACCCTTAGGTAGATGTCCCACTGCTGGACACGGGGACCTCCTCGAAATTAGGCGAGGAAGGTGTTGGGTCATACACTGATGCGCTGGCCCAATGCGGGTTCGTGAACTTCACACACCTTCAAATACTTTAAATCTCATCAGGCATGCAGGTTTCCTCACGATGTTTCCTTCGGCCAGTGAGCAAGCGATGGTCTCATGTTCAGGTGCACGTAGAAATTTAGTAAAGTTCATTTCTATGTATCTCTGAGGTATCCCGCGGGGGAGTAGGTCTTCCCACGTGGGTACGTGGGACTCGCTGTGCCCGTAAGCTGGTAAGTGGACGCAGCTTTACCCACTAAAACCCGGCGAGTGCCACCAATGCCGCCTTTGGTGAGGTGCCCCGGATCTAATAAACAAACAGGGCACCTCGATGGCTAGTCAGATTCGCAAAGGACCGACGCCACCTCCACAGGGGAGTTGTCCCGCACCACAAAAAAACCCCTCCTAACGTCGGGACAGTACAATGGGGTGAGATTACCATCCTCGCCCCTTGCTCTTTTGTCCCCTCTTCTTATAAGCGGTATAAAAAGAGCCCCCTCGGCTTAATTGGTTTCGCCCAAGATGCTGGGCTCACCCTAGGCTACTGAGCCCCACCGCCACGTCAAGGCCTGAACCATGGTGGGGGTCCATACCCACTAGACCACCGTCACTCAATTCGTCATTTTTATGTATAGATACACTTATCCAACTTTATTTTTATTAATGTTTTGGTTGCTGTAAATTACCTGAAACGTCGAGCACGTAATATTCTAAATAAGCCGCGATAAAATGCAAAAAATATTGTATTGTAATTATTTTTAAGATAGTAAATTAAAGAACAAAAAGGTAATATAAGTAGTAGGTTAGAAGTGTTGGTCGACCATTAACCAGGTGGGAAGACGATCTCCGTGCTCGGTCGTCTTGGCGACGTCTTGGCCCTCAAACGCCTGAGGGCGGTGACGGGTGAGGCGGAACGCAGAGGGGAGGTGGTGGTCGCGGTGTCCCTGGACATTGCGAACGCCTTCAACAGCCTCCCGCACAGTGTGATACGGGAGGCACAGAACTACTTTGGTGTGCCTCCCTATCTCAGGAGGCTGTTGGAGGCGTATCTCTCCGACAGGAGGGTAGCCTGCGAGAACCGGTGTGGGTCCGTAGAGTGGTGGCGAGTCGGCTGCGGTGTCCCGCAGGGTTCGGTACTTGGTCCGATCCTGTGGGACATCGGGTACGACTGGGTCCTGCGAGGTCGTCTCCTCCCCGGGATGGGTGTCATCTGTTACGCTGATGACACCTTCGTCTACGCCCGGGGACGAGACTATAAGGAGGCGGCGCGGCTGGCCGAGGTCGGGCTCGACCTCGTGATCGGCCGCATTGAGAGGTTAGGGCTTCGGGTCAGACTCGACAAGACCGAAGCCCTCCTCTTCCGCGGGACCGGGAGGAAAGGACCACCGGGGGCTGCCCTCCAGATCGGAGGGGTGAGGGTCAGGATGAGCCCTCACATTAAATATTTGGGGCTCATCCTTGACGGTGGATGGACCTTCGGCCCACATTTCGAACAATTGGGTCCGAAGGTCGTGAAGGCGGCGAGTGCGCTGGGCAGACTCCTCCCGAACCTCGAAGGACCCAGCGCCACCTGCAGGCAGCTATACTCCGGTGTCTGCCGGAGTATGGCGACGTACGGTGCTCCAATTTGGACGGATCGCCTTACCGCGCGGAGTAGGGCCCAGCTGCGCTCGGCGCAGCGGGTGATCGCGGTAAGAGTGGTCCGGGGGTATCGTACGATATCATGGGCTGCAGCTACTGCCTTAGCCGGCGACCCCCCGTGGGAACTCGTGGCGGAAGTTCTCGCCGAGGTATACTTCTATGTCTCGGATAGGAGGTCCCGAGCACGGAGAAGCCGTACTATTGTTGCGAAATTTCGAAAACACCACCTAATTCAAGATGTGCGAACAACTTTTAACGAGGATCATGAACGAAACATAAGCTCCGCCTTAACTTTGATTGTTGTATTGTGTTTTACGGGGCTTAATTTGAAAATTAAAACGTTTTCCGTTTATATTTTGACCACATAACAAATTATTTTCATGTTTTAAAGTGTTGCAGAATAATTGGTTACTAATACTAAAATCTTTATCAGAAATACATCAAAGCTTAGTTGAAATGTAAAGTATAATACTACTAGGTAGGTATATATCCTACTAATATTATAAACGCGAAATTTTGTAATAATGTATGGAAAAAAAACTACTGAATAGATTTTAATGAAACATTTACAATAACATAGGGTATATATTAAAATAACATTATAGGATATAATTTATCCCTGTTCTCCCACGGGAATGGGAAGTGCACGGGTAAAACCACGGGGCGCAGCTAGTATATAATATCGTCATTAATAATAAAATACCTATGCATCGCAGATTTTAAAAATTCAGTTAGCAATCTATTTCTTGCAAGTGCATTATTAGCATAGAATCCCAGCATAAACAAAGATTTCAAAAATTTTACTAGAAATATCTCGAATACCTTTTTTAACAGCTTGGATATACGTGCTCTTTACTTTGTATTTGTAAAGAGTTTACTTTATTATGAACTTGTAAATATTATTTACATAAAACCTCAAACGAACATGGTATATTTTATATTAATGCAACCGGTTCTCCAAAGAAATCGATTATAGAAAATGTAAAAAAAAAATATCGGCTTGAAGCAAATAGTGCTATCGATTTTAAGCCAATTCAGCCTGTTGGAGTAAAAACGTACACCAATACCAAAGATTTATTATCTTGTACATAATTTCTTAGCAGTACATGTAAAAGATGCCATACCTCTGGCGTATAAAGAGGGTAGAATTTGGCTACCCTCCGTTTTCATACGAAATTTATTCGAAATCGACGGTCCGTAATATTGAACCCTCGAATATTATTATACATTCAATTGGAGATATTGTGATGCTATCTTTAAAAACAATTTAAAGGGGGATACATAAACAGATTTATTAAAAAAAAGGAGTAGTGAGGAGGTTTTGACGCTTATAAAAAATGCCTATGTCCTGAGGTGTGGTAATGATCGCGATGATGATGTTGATCATGATGATGATAATGATGATGATGAAGTACTGATTGGGAAAGAACTGAAGGCTGACGAGACAATAAGGTTCTGGAGTGGAGATTGGGACGATGTAGTCTATTCCAATTAGATGGAATGATCTAGTGCAGCGGCTGGTCCCAAGTGAATACGATTTTGGTGTTGAAAAGCCGTCTTGAAAGAGGCATATGTCTTAAAGTGAACATATAGAAGCTGATAATAAGGATTTAAAGACCTTAATGCGGACCGAAGAAACAAAAAGGCATACGGGCTTGTACCTAACTCAAGTCATATAGGCCATAATATAAATTTATGTCTGGGTTTAATTATGCACTGTAAGAGTGCGCTTTTTAACTATATATTTTATTATTATTAGTTAAGTTTAAAGTGCAAGGCTTGGATATCTCGAACTTATATTGCATTAAAAATCGTTTTGAATACGTTTTCCTTAATATTATAACTATATTATAATATAACTGAATCCAGTTAATAATAATGAAAAAGAAATTTGCATTAATATTTTTACTACATATTATTACGTAAATAATATAATTTACATACTAGAATTTTTCAAACGATGAAGAAATTTCAAATATTGTGAATATTTTATTACGAATATGTATTTTATTGGTGAAATAAGCTTGCCTTTAACAATCTAAGAATGACTTTTTATTTATTTATAATTTATTGTAAGAGTAGTCCATCGCGCGACGCCTGGCAGATGTATATCTCATTGACAAAAATTGTTAACAGCCCCTGAACCGGGCGAGGCTTGTCTTGTCTTGGATGTCGCTATTCACTTACCATCAGGTGAACCGACTGTCCGTTTGCCCCCTCTTCTATAAAAAAAAAAAAAAAATATACGCGCGCTAGCTATAAACTTGTTTTTAGTAATAAACTAAAGAATTTAAACAACAAAATGGTTTTTGTTATTTTATTTAACGGTACTTGAAGAAATTAATTCTAATATTTTAAAGAGTATGTATAGACTCATTACGGAGAAAGTTAAGAAGCTTAAACCGGTCTTGTTTGCACATAAGATCTTAATCTTTTAATAAGAGGTAGATATTTTTTGTTTGATATTTTTTCTCTGTTACAAAAGTTACCTAATCGTGTATAAAAACAAACAAAATAAGGTTAATATCATGGACAATCAGGTCACCAACTTAACAAAAGATATAATAAAATATGACATCGTCATTAATTTCACGTCACGATATTCGAGTCAATTTAACAGCGAGGCGCGCCAATAAAGGTCCACAAAAATATTTTCCTGAACTTAATTAGGTTACCTTATCTTACCCCGAGTATATCTAAGGCCCCGGTAATCTTGCGGGGTTATGTCAGTAGGATTAATTCTGTGACGGATTACCTCGTTAAGAAACTTTTTCGCTAAAGAAACTTGGACCGGGTCGAGTTTTTTTTGGTGATGTGATAAAATTCGATCAGCGTTGTTTGTTTAAAATTCCATTGGAAAATAATATTTGATATTTCCTCATTGATAATGACGGTGATATAGTTTAATAAAAAAACGATGAAACAATTTTTTTTTTGGGTTTTTTTTTTTAATAAATAGGAATAATATAGCGGATCATTAAAACTATATTTTAACAATTATTTTTTTTACTTTTTCTTTTCTAATAAGTAAGCGTTTTTTAGTTCAATAACTACATATTGGAGTCTGATATAAAATAAGTTAGTTTTCTTGTTAAAACGTTTTGAATAATATATTTATTTGTATTGTAATACAGTATACTATATACGTATGAAATGTTAATATAAGCAAATAAAATATTTATGTTTGTATAACTATTGTATATTTATGATCATAAATCTATATACACAACTTATAAGTCTCAATATTCTACTAATATAGAGCTTTTTTTTCTTTAACCCCGGGAAATGCTCTGAGGCATCCTGCAGGTGAGTCGGTCTCCCCATGCGGGTATGTGGGACTCGCTGCGACCGAAAGCTGGTAAGTGGACGCAGCTCTACCCACTAACACCTGGCAAGTGCCACCAATGCCGCCTTTGGTGAGGTGCACCGGATCTAATGAGCAAACAGGACACATCGACGGCCAGTCAGTCCCCCAGGGGACCAACGCTACCCCCACAGAGTGGTTGTCCCGCTCCACAAAATAACCCCTCCCATCGTCGGGATAGTACAATGGGGTGAGGTTCCCGTCCACGTCCCTTGCCCCCTGCTCTTATGTCCCCTGTTCTTATAAGAGGGGTACCACCCAAGGTGCTGGGCTCACCCTAGGCTACTGAGCCCCACTCCAATCTCTGTGCGTTGGCGGGTCCATGTTGGATCCGAGTAGCAAGGGATCGGCCGTCTTGGCGTTCATTGCGGGAGGCCTATGTTCAGCAATGGACGGATAGAGACTGATGATGATGATGATGATGACCACTCATAATAATCATATCAGGTTATTTTGTATATCGTGTATATTGTTTAATCATTATTTGAAAAACGTGAGAGTCTGGGGACGCCCGACAGGCGATAACTTAAACTAATCTAAGTTCAACTATTTAATATTGAAATAATGTGTGATAGGAAGGGCAGTCAGACAGACTGGCGCTATTATACACATTACATTACAACCGTTTTACCCTACCCTAAAAAGTTATAACTTCAAAAATATATACTTAACTAGTGGTACCGACATTATTGCATATTAATAAAAGCTTGGTTGTTATTCATTATAATATTGGCGTTCATTGAAAGAGCAGCAGAGGACGGAAAAGGGTAATGATGATGATGATTCATTACAACGAGATTTTGGTGAATGCAGGTTATTTTGGGAATAGCTGTTCGACAGAAAGCTTTATTGTATAGGCTGTGCAATGTTGGTAAATGCGAATAGCCGGAGATGGAATGATATGACGTCCATTGAGATACGCGATGAATAGTTTATCGGGCCATGTACGTATGACTGGACTGTTTGGTGTTATTTTGATTATGATTCTTTGTGTGGCCTGGCCGTTATTATATGGCCTGGTTTCTGTCATTTGGCCTGGACTTTATGTGGACTTTTTTTTGCTTTCGCTGGGAAATGCGTTTAGGCATACCACCGGGTCCGGAGGAGCCCGGCGGTTATGTGGGACACTCTGCGCCCGAGAAGATGGTAAGGCGGAAGTATGTACCTACTAAATCCCAATGGTGTTCTCCTCGTTGTCTGAGTGACCCGGTGCGAGAGCTGTGGACGTCTGCACTGGGCCACAATGGTGTGCCGTCCGGCACTCTTCTCCGGAGGCGGAGGGTTACCTTATTCGCTTAAGGCACACTGAACACATAAGGATGCTTTATAGCTCGGAACTTACGTGCGTGTTACCCACGCGTTAGTGCGACCGCTTGTCGCCGCTGCGCTCTTCTGCGGGTAGGGGCAGCAGAGCGCTCCCTCTCCTCTTTCTACTACAACACGTCCTCGTAGAAGGTGAGGACTACCTGTCACGTGCTCACGCTGACGATCATCGCTCGGATGACCGCAGGGAGTGACAGGTCCGCGCCAACCTCAGCGATGAGGGGCGCCCTTGCCTCCACCCAAGCTGGGCACTACACCAGTGTCTGCAGTGTCTTTGCTCCTGCAGTGATGACACCCTGGCGAATCCTCCGCTCCTGCCACCTTCCACAGATACCTTCCCAAGCTGACGTGCCCTGTCAGGATATGCGCAAGGTGGAAGTTGATGCTGCCGTGTCGCAGATTAATCCACTGCTCCAGTTATTACGTGGACTGACCCAGATGCATTGTCTGTGTGTTTGTCTATCCTTAGACGCAAGGCGATATTTTCATTTTCAATGTTAATGTGCCCTGCTATGTCATGTATAATCATGTATATTATTGTCTCCCTTAGTTTAAAATCGACTCGAATGCCGTAACGACAAACTGCATGATGCTGTCATATATATTGTTATATTTCTCTAGAGTCTATTTATTATGAATATTTATATAAACATAAATGATTCTTCCGTGGGTGTGATGGCCATTTTTTTTTGTTTTTGTGTTAAGTATTCTAAGACGCAAGGTTGTGTTGCTGATTACACATGTGTTTTCTTTTCTATCCAGTACCTCTACCATGAGTTTTGTTACAAGCGTAAATGACATAATTATAGTAGTTACGTAAAACGCAACACGAATAGAAAACTATATCATACCTTAGTTTTCTATTCCTGTTGCGTTTTTACGTTAACTAATTATATACGTAACGTAACGTTAACGTAAAAACGCAACACGAATAGAAAACTACACCATACCTTATTTTTCTATTCGTGTTGCGTTTTACGTAACTACTATAGTTATGTCATTTACGCTTGTAACAAAACTCATGGTAGATGTACAGAACACAGCAAGGCAGAATAACAGAAGGAATTAGTAGTGTGGTTGTCCACAAAGCGCTTCTCATTTCTGCAAATTCAATGGTCTCTGGTAGAATTAATAAAAATGTGACAAAGCATATTTCGTGAGAAACATCTTTAGGTACTTTTAAAAGTTACGATGGGTGTTGAAAATTCCATAATCACCATATTACAAAACTTTTAACTTTTGTTTGGAGGAAAGGTAACCATTATGAGGGTACCAGAAGTTTTTATAAAAATATCATCATCATCATCATCAGTTTCTTTCCACTGCTGAACATAGGCCTACCTCAATGAATGCCAAGAGAACCGATCCCTTGCCACTAACATCCAACACGGACCGGTTACTGCACGGAGATCATCTTCCACCTGGTTAGTGGTCTACCAACACTTCGTCTACCTAAACGTGACCTCCACTCTTGAACCTTATTAGCCCATCGAGCAGTCTGTTCAAATATTTGTGTGGTTTTAAATTATCTATATCATGATTAATTATGTGGTTTGTACTGTTAATATAGATGATATTAACAGTACAAACCACATATCGTCAGTTTTATGATCTATAAAGCCAAGTTGATTGTCGTTCAGCTTTAAAAACTACAATCACGACGACAAACATAAAACGTGTTCCTTCGTTTTACGATCTATAAACGCCAACCAGACCAATGACTATTAAAAACTGAGTCTGTGATTATGATCATCATTAAAAAAAACAGTAATTTAGTAAGAGGTAGTGTTATGGTGCTTTGCGGCCAAATTGGGCCGGCATGACCAGAGTGACATGACGTCAGCCATGGTTCAGTCCTTGTCGTGGCGGTGGGGCACAGTAGCCTAGGGTGAGCCCAGCACCTTGGGCGAAGCTAATTGCGCCGAGGGGGCTCTTTGTACCCCTCTTACTTATAAGAGGGGTACAAAGAGCCCCCTCGGCTCAATTAGCCCCTTGCCCCCTGCTCTTTTGTTCCCTCTTCTTAAAGAGGGAACAAAAGAGCAGGGGGCAAGGGGCGAGGATAGGAACCTCACCCCATTGTACTGTCTCGACGTAGGCAGGGGTTGTTCTGTGGTGCGGTACAACCCCTCTGTGGAGGTGGCGTCGGTCCCTTGCGGGACTGACCAGCCGTTGAGGTGCCCTGTTTGTTTATTAGATCCGGGGCACCTCACCAAAGGCGGCATTAGTGGCACTCGCCGGGTTTTAGGGAGTAGAGCTGCGTCCACTTACCAGCTTTTGGGCGCAGCGAGTCCCAAATACCCGCGTGGGGAAACCCACTCCCCCGCGAGATGCCTCAGAACATTTCCCGGCGTTAAAGAAAAAAAATGGTAGGTAGGTATAGCAATAATTACGACACCTGAGACGGACGGCGGTAGCGTATTTGTTGCTATAGGTACCTACCTATTTAACTTAGCTGACACCGACTCTAAAAGTAACAATAATGAGTGGTAAACGCAAAGATTGTACATTAGTAGAAGTACAAGTTCATTATATACCTATGTAGGTACAAAAATTAAGGAAACGCGATAATTTTATAACTTTTTAGTTTCTTTTTTATGTCAGTTTAAATTTTCGTTTAAAAAAATATTTCTTAATTTTTAAAGATTCCGAAACTCAATAACGGATTTTATTTGTCTGAAATATGGGTAGAACTATTAAACGCACTAAACGCGTTGCTTAGGTACTAATGTCACGGCCGTTTTAATGAAACGAACGAAGAGAGGGGTTAAATCAATACACAAGCAATGAAGAAACCAATTTAGGATTGTGTAAAAATTATTACACATGTAATTGAAAGCAATCACGGTAGATTTAATGACATTTATTAAAGATTTCCGTTACATAGGTATAGAACATCAACAAATTAAAATGGATATCATGATGACCTCGAAATACTATGATGCACTTACAAAGCATCCCCTGTACAGTTGGTTTTTGCCCATCGACAAGTAATAAAATATAATGACACATCATCAACTACTTACTACTATTTTTGTGCGAAATGAACATTTTAGAATATTGAACCGTATGATGAGGCCCAACAAAAGATATAAATCGTCGAGAAATTCCCTCGACTGTCTATGGTC
Source organism: Helleia helle (assembly GCA_963853865.1). Lineage (NCBI taxonomy): Eukaryota > Metazoa > Arthropoda > Insecta > Lepidoptera > Lycaenidae > Helleia > Helleia helle. Next base: position 20,093,643 of record OY971420.1, read on the forward strand.
CCCATCATCAGACCTGTAATGACACTTATAACTCATATGTATGCATAATTCTCATCAGTATTAATTAATTAAGCTACTGTAAACTGTTGAGGAGTTGTCTTAACTGTCCTTCGTCTCGTCATGATCGTCATGATCAGACCCCAGACAGATGTAGAGTTTTCATCAATACAATTAATCAAGCCCAAACACCAGGTTACTAATGTAGATCGTTGAGGAGTTCCCTCGACTATCTTTCATTATTAAATTGTAGTGCTCGCTTGGTAAAAAAATACTAAACACATTAGTCGCTCCAACGTTTTTCAAAAGTTCTCCTCGATTTCTCTGGGATACCATTATCTGATCCTGGTTTCCATATCATGGGACTACCTCGGAATTGCACTCTTTTGAATAAAAAAAGAATTTTGAGAATCGGTCTTTAAAAAATATATACAGCTGAACATAGAACCTCCTTTTTGAAGTCGCTTAAATGTAATCATTAATATCATCAAATATAACAAAGGTGAACCCCGACTATTTTCACTACTTCAATCGTATGCGAAGGCACATAAAAAATCTTCCTAAAAGTAAAGAGAATTAATTGAAAATTCGCATGTGAAAAAACTTGGGCCTTTTGGACGGCGGCGTCGTATTCAGCTAGTGAGCTGTCACCCTGAATGATTACTAAAGTTTTTACCGCATATTGTAGTCAGACTAGTTTTTTCTGGAAATATCTTGTGCATGAGTAAACCGATTGGTCTGTATTATTAATATAAATTTTAATAACCTCTACTAAGATTAATTTATATAAGATTTTGCTTTTAAATTTTTAGTAGGGGTAGATATCAGATATTGTTTATGTCTTTCAAATAGGACACCAACAATATAAGCATTAATGCATGATAACATTATTAATCATATTTTTTTTATCACCGATGCTTACATCTTTATAGGGGGCACTATTTTATGATGCGCCCTATAAAGATGTAAGAATGAAAATGAGCAAATATACAAAAAAAAATATTAAAATCAATAATTAATTATGGTTAGTAATAATGCAATTTATAAAAATTATACAAGTAGGTACAAATGAAGTATAAATTAGAAAAAACTACAATAATAGATTTATGATATTTGTAATTTATTTAATTAACTAATTTATTAATTTGACGGAATTATTATATTATTGATAATCCTCAGTTAGCAAAATTGTAATAAAAAATGATAAAATTAATGACTATAATAGTAATCAGAAGTTTCCCTAAAGCGATTGTAGCTGTCATTAAATATGTCGATACCAGCTAACGAACCACAAACGTTGTTGTATTCATTGCACATTTTTGTCATTGGCGCTTGGGGACCCAGATTTGTTCTCGAAAAGGGAATAGGTAGAATTTTGTTTATTGGGTGACGAGGTAGATTTATGATAGCATATTTTAAATTAAAACTATGGGTAGGTACTAATAGTTTCCCCACCGTGGTCCAGGCCTTGTCGTGGCGGTGGGGCTCAGTAGCCTAGGGTGAGCCCAGCACGAATTGAGCCGAGCGAAGGGAATTGAGCCAAGGGGGCTCTTTGTACCCCTCTTATAAGAAGAGGGGACAAAAGAGCAGGGGGCAAGAGGCAAGGACGAGAAACCTCACCCCATTGCACTGTCCCGACGTTGGGATGGGTTGTTCTGTGGGACAACCCCGTGTGGAGGTGGCGTCGGTTTCCTGAGGATCTGACTAGCCACCCTGTTTGCTCAACAGATCCAGGGCACCTCACCAAAGGCGGCATTGGTGGCACTCGCCAGGTTTTGGTGGGTAGAGCTGCGTCCACTTACCTGCTTTCGGGGCACAGCGAGTCCCACATACCCGCCTGGGGAGACCCACTCCCCCGTGGGATATCTCAGAGCCTTTCCCGGCGTTAAAATATATTGATAGTTAGGTACTCATAGTTCAAACGTTCGTTATATTATTTTACTAGCTGTTGCCTGCAACTTCGCCTGCAACTATATGTCACAGCGTGATGTTATATAGCCTATAGCCTTCCTCGATAAATGGGCTGTCCAACACTGAAATAATTTTTAGCGCGATTAGCGCGTTCAAACAAACGAACTCTTCAGCTATATAATATTAGTATAGATATGCTATAACAGTTCGGCGGAAGCCTTTCTTCCGGACAGTTGTATCCACTATTTTTACCTCAAAAAACGGTAATTTAAACAAGACATAATATATACATTATTTAGAAAGCATTTTAAATTCAGTAAACATTTCCAACGATTGTAAATACAAACAATACGCTCAAAGTTTACTTGCGATACCCGCGATGAAATTTAAAAATACGGAGCACAAAAAATTCGCAACTCTATATAAAGTATAATCTCAATATGCTAAAACATTTAAATTTCTATTAAACAAAGTTGAAGTATCGGCGTCTTTAATCTTATTAGTCGTAATATCTTGAGTAATTCTTTTCCCCAGATTCTTAAGCGACTTGCTCGAGCTTTTGTCTCGAGTAGATTAAACTTTTGTGTAATGAAGTTCTTTTATGCAACTTGAGATAGGATAATTGGTAGCCATGTTAAGTGGTCTACGTCACTTGTGAATGGAAATGGGTTCAGGGAGCCGCAGTTATTTTGTAAGATCTAAGCATTCACCACCTTCCCTGGAGTAATTTTGTAGGTCATCGTGCCAGTAACTACTTTGCCAGCCTTTCTTAGTGGAAATAAGCAATAGGGTGGTAAAAATTTAAACAGGGCTTGTTAAAAAGTATCTCCTGTGCGATTAAAAATGTTTATCTCTTTATGTATCTTTGTGTCTCCTGTTTATGTCGAATAAATTTTTCTTTCTTTTTTCTTTCCTCCCTCACTGTGAAAAATACATGTAAGATTAAGTAAAAGTAAAACGAGAAAGATGGGTGTTTACATGTAAAAAAATGGTTTGCTTTTGCTAATTGTAAATCACGCAAAAATTTTGTGTAAGAATTTATGTACATGAAATGTTAAATAGAAGTTACTATCGCTGATAAAATAACTACCTGCAATTGAATGTAAGGACCATCCCAAATAAGATATGTGTTTAAGGGAACTGATTTCTTGATTAATTATTATTAATATAATATTTTACTTTATAAAATATGATTAAAATTATTTCCCGAAATAAATTGCTCCAGATTCCCAATGAAAATCTTATCGGATATAAAGCTTTTAAATATCAAGAAGCATTCAGGTTGGGATTTCATTTTTATATCATGAAAATTGGAGCTCTCGAAAACAAAAATATCTCGTGGACACATTTTGAATCTGAAAAACGCTGACAATTTGTAAAAACGTTCACATTGCACCCAGACGTAATCACATTAGGTTTATTGTAGTATATACTTCGATAGTATTAAATCTGTGACGTAAATGTTTTAGGGGTAGCGGACTTTTGAATTAAAAAAGGAATCGTCACATCAGCACGGGCTTAGGTAAAAATATGCGACTTTGTTCTTTTGTGTTAGGGACGTGATTTTTGTGCATTATAAAACAGAAAGTTAAAAACTTAAATAATAAGGTTTTATTTAAATGCGTCAAAAAGCATTGTCATCTAAACTTAACTTGTATACAAAATTTCAGTTTAATCCGTTGAATTGCGTTGCAATTTAGTTGCAAGATTCCACCAAAAGAAATATACATTGCAAGTTAAATAAACGATTCTAATAAAAAGGCAATGTTTGGAAGTTTGTATATCGGAGTGGTCTTCGAAACTACTCATCCAATTTAAACCATTATAATTATTGGTTAACATTTTTACCATTATAATAATACGTTATCACTGAGTGATACAGGCTTTAAAAATAATCAATCCGATGTCGAAAAACTCCTGTTAAACCCAGTTAATGCGTGCAACAGCGAGTCTATTATATTAAGCAAATTTCGTTAGCGTTTGTCATTACATACACGAGGAGGGTCGGTCATCCTCCAACTTGATGGAACGAATATTGCCATGCAGTGAAATTTGCAGTTTGCAAAGTGAAGTTCATTGAAAGATAAGCCTGTTATCCGCAGAGGATGAATACAACCAAATTGAAACTAGTAATATGCACATCTGATGGACAAGCAATTACAACTTAATCAATATGGATAGCTATGCTTATGGTGCGATAAAATTACCTATAAAATCTTTATTGAGAAGAACTTAGGAGGTACTATTATTATGCACGAACACGTTCCCCTGAGACGGACCTCCACAGGACATTAGGAATTCAAAAGGGATCCGTGAGGTCATTTTATGATCGTCTTATTTAACACATTAAAGCACCGTTAGCAATTAATATATAATCGATGTCTACTATTATCTAATATTGTATGTGGATAGGCATCGAATCTTTTATAATATATATAATACGGTCTTCGATTTCCTCCAGTTTCAGTATAATATGAAACCGACGAACAGCTCCTCTGAATATATTCGATATATAGAAAAGGTTATATAAAAATAGCTTTTAATATTTAAGCGTAAATAAATATTGATCGAGCTATAATAGGAAGAATGAGACGACCTCCAGCCAGAATAAATGTAGTCAGTAAGAAGAGGTTTAATATAGTATGGTTGTATAGTAATAGTTCATATTTGATTCGGATCGATGCTGAAATAGTTTTCTAAGTGAGAAAAATGTTCTCAAGTATAAGTCCGTCATCGGGAAGACGAGTTGATAGTAGATGTCCAAAGTAGGTGTACAAATAGACTTGGGAGTAAATAAAAGCGAGCATATTGACAATAGACATAACACTAATGTGTACTGTGGTGTCGATATTAGAATCAGATGAGATTAATTATCTTTAGCAAGCATTAGGCTTTTTTCTCTTTTTTATATTACTTGGATAAACAAACTGGTCACAACCGACGCCAGGAGGCCATGTGGTCGCAGAGTGCACGGTTGGCGGGGGGCAACCCCCCACATTATAAATCAAAAGTGAGCCGAATGGGCTCACACTAATCCGATGTAGCATTAGGGCCTTCGGGCCGGTAGCGTAGATCCATTCGAAAAAAAAAAACTGGCAAACGTGACGTCGCCCATGAACATAAACTAGTTTACCTGGAACGAGCCCAGCTAACTCATCTATGTGTTGCCTATCCTGAGACATAAGATGTTAAGTCTCGGTGCCAGTAATTACACTGCCTGTCTTGCCCTTCTCTCTGAAACACAGCGAAGCTGTTTCACGGGAGGAACAAGCAAGATGGTGGTACCCATGCAGCCGGTAAACATACACACACTTCCACAGGCTTCCTGTATTGTATCACGATGAATTTCATTAACCAGAATTAAATGGTGTAAGAATGCCTTATTCGGTGTCTTGTGTACTTTATTTAAGCTTTCGGAGATACTGCCGAAATGACGTGCTCCGATATAATTGAAAAACGTGATTGTGAAAATTGCTGTTTATATTTATAGTAAAAAAAGATACCTCAACAAAATATGTCAAGACTATCGAAACTATTAGGGACTGTTGTCTATTGTTGCCGAATTTCTCCTTTCTATAATGAGAAATCGAATACCGACATCTTATGTTCAAGTAAAACCTTAAAGTTTGAATGTTGAAAATTTCCAAATACTTCGACATACTTGTGCAAGTTCGACGAACATTTTCGGAATTAGGAATAATACAACAATGGCGCCTTTTAAATGTTTCCTAAAGAAATTACAAGTTATTCAATGGACTAATATGCAACAGGCTGAGTTATTCGAATATGTTTCAGGATTATTCGACTGCATATAAACGGATTTAAAGTACGGTTTTGTTTTTGCTTCAGATAATAATTTTTATATACCCAGAGGCTGTGTTGCGCCTTGTGGGCTCTTCTGCATATTGTGTTCCACCATTTCGCCTATTTTACCCCGAATACTTCATCTTCACTGTGTTATAGAGATAAATTTTGACGGCAACCATTGCGTTTTAGAATAGGTACATTACGCATGTACATGTTTATTCTGCTTGCAATACTCCCTAGAATTAATATATCTCGTGTTCTTTCATAATCGCTTGCTTAGGGATTTTGCTGATAAAACGTGTATACTCCAGAAAATATTTATCCAAATAAATGTCTTACTTGTTTATATTTTGTGTTACAAAGTAAAAAGTATGTGAGTATGTGTGTGTGTGGATGTATGCTCGTGTTTCTACTCAATGTATTAATGGAAAGATTTTGAACCTTTTTTCTGGAATAATATTCTAAAACGATCGAACGTATAGGTACATTGACCTTCACTGACCCATTAAAGAATTAAACTTTGCATGGTCTAAAAAAGGATAGCCAATATAGCAAAGGATCGGCCGTCTTGGCGTTCATTGGGGGAGGCCTATGTTTAGCAGTGGACGGATAGAGGCTGATGATGATGATGATGATCATGATGATAGTCCATAAAATGGTACATTCATTGAATTATGTTTGATTCTTGTATTCATATTGTAATTGTCGCATTTTTTCACAAATTCCAATTAATATTTTTGCGAATATGATGATTTTCCAAGAGAGGATACAATAAAGATTGCAATTTATTTCAACTTTTCTTTTAATGATGCCTTAGGGCCCAGAATGTATGGCTTGGATAGCTCACTTCTTCAACACAAAATTGTTTTAATATCCGCGGCACTCCCCCGTAGTAAAATGCCGTAAGACATTAGACTATTGGAATGCATGATAAGTATATCAATAATCGCGCCGTATTTTGTATTTTCTGATCGCAAAGGCTGCAAACCCGAGCAAAACCTACATAGCTATATGTAATACCCATTGTAGCTTATCATCTATGTCATAAATTGTATGGTATATTCATACGATATACGGTTGGATTCACTAAGTTCAAAACCCCTTTTTGTGGAAAAATGTAAAAAATGACCATAATAATATAGTTCTCGATAATAAAGCCCCTTTATAAAAAAGACAAGAAAATTAATATAAATAAATACCGTCCAGTGACTTTATTATCAAATCTATCTAAGGTAATGGAAAAAGTAATGCATACAAAAATATATGACTTCATAAACTCTTTCAATTTATGTACTTAAATCTCAACAGTTTGGATTTAAAAATAATTTTAATACCAGCCTAGCATGTCTTAAACGAAATAAAATAGTAACGGAAAATTAAATTTTAGTAATTCAATATGTAATAGCAATTTTTTAGACATGACAAAAACTTTTGATTTAGTTTGTCACAACACATTGCTTTCAAAACTAGAAAGATATTATGGAATTAGGGAGAAAGCTCTGGATTGGATAGCAAGTTATCTTAAAGACCGTAAACAATCTGTAGAAATAACACAAATGGTAGGGCAGCAAAAAATAAGTGTTAAATCAACGTACAAAACCTGTAATCCTTATGGGGTCCCCCAAGGTTGTGTATTAGGGCCTTTATTGTTTTTATGGTACATTAACGAGTTTCCAGATGTTATAAATCAAGAATGTATAATGTATGCTAATGATATAACAATAATATTAGCAAATAAGGAAAAAACTCATTTAATGACTGAATTTAAAAATGTTATGGAAATTATCATGGAATGGCTAGAATTAAACAACTTAGCAATTAATTTAAATAAGACTAACATTTGAAATTTTAAAACTTAGAAAAGTAAAAATATGAATACAAAATATAATGGTTCTTCTATACAGGTTGTTGAGAAAACGCCTTTTCTGGGAATTACTGTTGACAAACATTATCACTGGAAAGCTCACGTAGATAAACTTAGTACTAAACTGGATAGATTTGTGTATGTGCTTAGAACTCTTTGCTATAAACATTAATATACACACAGCGTTAATAGCTTATCATGGATATGTATCATCTATTTTAAAATACGGTATAATACTTTGGGGAAACTCAGTACATAGTCATAGTATTTTCCTAAGACAAAAGGCATGTATTAGGGCCTCCTGCGGCGCGCAACGTCTAAATAGCTGTAAACCATTATTCCAGCAATATAAAATTTTGCCCTTCCCTTGTCTATATATATTCGAATTGCTGGTATTCGTACGGAAACACAGTGAATTATTGACGTGACAACGTCTTATAATTCGATGGAGCCGGCTGCACGCACGTAAAAATATGACTCATGCGGCGTTACCTCGCTCTGAGGCGTTCCATTTTCTTATGACGTCACGCTCAACTATCGTCAGTAAACCGACTTTACAGACAACCGATTTTTTAAAACACAGAAAGAAGTAACTAGTCATAGATCACGTAAAGAAAATATATTTTAATATGTTATTTATAGAGTATATCGGTTTTTGATAAAACTCTGTAGGATATATCGGTATTTAAATTACATTAATATATCCTACAATTGTTTATATTTTTGTCACGAGAAACTCGAAATTAGATATATCGGTTTTTAACAGAATCAAAATAGTCACCAATAAAAATGTTAGGGATTTATTAATACCTGTTCCGATCGCCATCGTAGTTTAGTACAATTGATGTAATTATCAGTTTATGTTCAAAATCCATGCGCGAAATATCCGGAGTATTTCGCTGACGGATTTAGAGCGGATTTATCAGTTTTCCACCAAGTTACATTAACCATAGAGCAAGATATGTACGAGAACACCCAATTGACATCATAATAAATGTCAAAATGTGGTTTATCACATTTTTTTCTGACGCTTCTCAATTTAGCAATAAGTTATTCGCGCTAAACCAATTCAGCTTGTTTCAAAGAGTTTGCTTACATCGTCAAATACAATTTGTCATCCCTGAATTTTAAATGTCTTGGAGGTATTATCATCAACAAAAAATACTATTTTATGTTTGTATTTCTTGAGTGATAGTAATTTATTTATTTATTAAGTTTAGCACCCTTGATACCATAGTCATGTAATTTCCTGATCAATGTTGCATATTCGACACAGTCGAAAGCTTTGGTCAAATCACAGAATACACCTAGAGCATACTGGGACTCTTCCCAAGTTGTAAATATGTGTTTCAATAGAATTATTGTCTATGTAGTAATTGATGCTCATTTTTTACCCGTGGGAGGGAAGCGCTGTGCCGCGCTCCTGGCTGCATGGGTACCACCATCTTGCTTGTTTCTCCCGTGAAACAGCTTTGCCGTGTTTCGGAGAGAAGGGCAAGACAGGCAGTGTATTTACTGGCACCGAGACTTAACATCTTATGACTCAGGATAGGCAACACATAAATAAGTTGCCTGGGCTCGTTCCAAGTATACTAGTTTATGTTCATGGGCGACGTCAACCACTTACCATCAGGTGGTACGTTTGCCAGTTTGCCTATCCAACTAACATAAAAAAATAAAGAGGATACTGAAGAAGAGGGTGTTTTTGACTGCTATGTTTGTCTGTCTGTGTCTGCCTGGTTGGGATGTCCTTTTTTATTGGAAAGCATATTTTCTAGCAGTGGGGATGTGCATATTTTCAAAATTGATTTAGTATTTCTAGATGATCGGAAATTTCTTTTCAAAGTATAGATATAATAAATTCGTTGTAAGACAAAACTGCGTGGCAGGGAAAAATATATCTAAAAATATTCTATACCCCGTAACAGGATTAAAGACGTAAATCCTTTAAAAGCCGATAAGAAGTTTCTTTTATTCAGGTTAAGTACAGCTATTTATTTTCTTGATAATACCTGACATTTTTTCATTATTGATTCGGTTGTACTAATCTCGGTACACACGATTTGCAATGGTAATGATAAGTATTTAGAGTTTTATTTGTTCTTGTTTGTTTAGAATGTAGAATTTTTTATGGGTTTTTCGTGTAACTGATTTGGGTGCGATTTTTTATCATATTTTAGCAAATCTGTTTAATGCGTTTCTTTTGTTTTTGCGTTGTGGGTTTTTGTTAAGTATAATCTATACTATAAAGCTGAATTGAATGATTATTTTTATATTGATTGATTGATATTATAAAGCTGAAGAATTTGTTTGTTTGAACGCGCTAATACATACGCGTTCCACATAGCATGTAGTTGTTGTGGGAGTCAGGAAATGCCGTAATAATCGAGTTATTGTGGATTTCCGACATCCAGATGGTGTGGATGAAATTTAAGATTTTGACAATGTCGAGTGGTGGAATTCTGCTGCAGGTATTAGTCTGAACAAATCCTCAGAACAATCTCCATGGTAGATACGATAGAAGATGCACATATAAAGATACATTGCACTATACACCACTAAAAAAAGATGACAACGATAACAATCAACAAACGTTTTTTAATTATAGTTAAATGACATAATATCAATGAACGCTTTATTAAAACACAATCGACATGTTATTAAATGGCAAATATGTCGCCAAATTATTAATCCTTTTGTAAATATATTTGCCATCATATTATGATTAAATTAATTATATTGTTCATCGCTCTTTAGTTTATTTTCAGATGTCATAATGTTATAAAAAATTCGCTGTCGTATTGAGAGATGGTAATGAAAGAATTACCTGACCTTGAAATTCCTGACCAGAAAAACAGAAACCCTCGCCCTGTTGCGGAAATTTTCGGAACTTATTTGTGTATGAACGATACTATGTGTTGACGTAAAAAAGATAGTGGCGACACCACGAATAGTTTATACATTTCTAGTCAGGTTGTAGAAAGTTTTTGATGTCCTTGCATTTCAGTCTTTTGTTATTAAATCGTATAAATCGCAAAGCTTGTAGAATTTATTAGCTTTCTTTTAGAATTTAATATTACTTGTATTCCTATCTTAACAGATTAAAGGATGATGTATAAAATCTTATTTTTGTTTTAAAATTTAATTGTGATAATGAAAGTAGTTATTTATTCTGATTGCCTGTAGATTTGTTTAAGCTTATATTTCTTGTATTTTATAAATTAATAGATACGTTAAACATTCTATGTTGAAAAAAAAAACATATAAATGATATAAATGATATAAATGATATAAATGATATAAATGACATAAATGATATTCCAATAGTAAAAATTAGAACCTTTGTAATTGAAGTTATTAAGTGCTTTTATTTTTTGACGTGATAACGTCTTATAAAATGATGAACGCCAGCTGCACGCATGCACAACATAACTCATTTTCACGTTCTGCCTGAGCCGAGTATGCAAGCGGAGAGTACAGAACAAGCAATTAAGAGGCAAAATCGGCCTAAGCGTTCGGCTTGTAACGCATTATGATGTTAGCACGTAACATTCACGACTTTACAGATAACACGTAGTATTTTTTTATTACACAATTTTAAAAAGTATACCTTGACCTATTTCAGCTTGGAACAAAATATCAGGATTAAAATTTATGGGTACAAATGTCTTGCGATGTAGGAGCTAATGAAAATTGTCTTCTAATACGAAGCTTAGTTTTAAAATACTTCGACGAAATGAACAAATTAGGTATTTTCCCGAACAAATACGTGTTGTAGTTTACGCGAACAAATCCTGAATTCTAACGCTCTTTGTGGAATTAAAAGCTTAATACATATCCGTAGCATTAATATAAACAAATAGTGACTTTATTCAAAAGTTTACATTTTAGTATCCTTTGCATCTCAATAAAATATGACATTTAAATGCATATAATATGATGAATTGATGATGATGATGAGGTAAACTGAAACGACCCTTACATGTTCCACGGCTGAGTACGAGTCCTCAAAAGAGAGAGAGAGAGAAAGAGAGAAGACTCTTCTCGACTGGCCTTACTTTACTTACAACTTAGGATGAAGCTAGTGCGAAAGCGAAGTGGTGAATTTCACATATCATTTAATCTTATTAGCAAGTTTCCTCGCGATGTTTATTCATATCAAAACTAAACTATGCTAAACCCCAGGCAAAGCATGTAATATTAAGCTTAAAAATACACTTGCTACCGATGGGAGGAATGCACTGTCCTACCGGTAGAAATGATATTCAGTGAGAAGAACAGGACAAGCAATTACTGAGAGAGATCTTCTGTAAACTTGTTTATGTGCGACGCTAGCCACTTTCCATCAGGCTGTGTCTTGATCTCGACGTCTGCCAGTTTGCCTATCCAACTATTATTAAAAAAAAAAATATATCTTACGACCATTCATCTCATATTTTACATACATACAATATACATCACGTATATTGTATGTAAAATATGTTTCCGTAAAAAATCTTGAGCTATTTGCGAAGTTATTTTTCAGTAAGTCAGAATTCGGCAGACAAAGCGCGTCGCATATTTCAAGGCGTAATCTTCAGGTTCAAGTTACGCAAGTTTTTTTTACTTGAATGCGTTAATACTTGGTGATTCATTGTGTTCGGACTTGCGTTTTAACGGCAATCTCGCTAATGGGCGGCTGAATGGGTTAAATGGCTGTGAATTGAAGACTCAAATGAGGCTCGATAAAGTTTGATGATAAAGTATTTGTAAAAGTTGTACGGAAATCCCCCTGATAGTGAAAATTTGTAGTAAGTTTGTTAGTCGATCACGCGAAAATGAAAGTAGGGATATCTTTTTTTTATATCGTCACGAGCAGTGTGTGCCTCATGGCGCCCTTGCACATCCTGGGCCATGGGCCACCGGAAGCTCACAAACCGCACGAAACGCGACAGCACAGCTGTCACTTGATGCCAGTGTTATGTGAGCGAGATGTACCACCCCGGTCGTGCCGGCCCAGTTCAGCTGCAAAGCTGCATGGCTCTACCTCTTACTATGTCATGAGAGAGGAACAGGAATGCGTAGGAAGCGCGACCTAAGGCACCTTCAGTAACGCTCCTGTGCTCGTGTCGGGTTTGGGAATGGGAACTTGGGCCCAGTATGACACGACGTCGCGGGGACTGTTTAGTAACTAGGCTGGGCAGTCCCTCCTTACGGGGAGTAGTCTGGCTTTCGCTGAGGCCAGCCTGTCGTTGGTGATCCTGTTGTCTGCAGATCCGGGACCCTCAAAAAGCAGCTAGGTGCTCCCAGTGGTTTTAGTTTAGGGTAGGGCACTCCCAAGTACGAGTCCCACATAGGGTCAGGTTCTACCCGAAGATCCTGGCTCCATCCACAAAGGATTACGCTGCGATATAAAAAAAGATATTATATTATGCTGAATCGTTTATAAATAACTCTTTGTAACGGCCCCCACGTTGGCTTCATAAGCTAAGTTTTAGAGCAATCACATACCATCGGGTGAACAGACTGCATGTTTTCTCTGTAATAAAATAACTAGCTGTTACTTACAGCATGCAACATCCGCATTGTTGCTGCATGTTGTTACATGCAGCAACAATGCGGATGACATTTACAGTCGATTTTGATGTGCCGTAACTGGTGTTTATTATCTTTATAGCCAATACTCACATGATAATTTAATATTACACCTGTGATATTTTACACGGATCCGGTTTGATGATGATTACATTTATAGCCTAAGTTACTCCTGATAATATCAACTATCTCCAGTAGAAGTCTCGTCAAATTCTGCTCATTCGTTTCAGAAATTAGTTGGTACATACAGACAGACAAAAATTTAAGTTTTTTTATGTAAGTATCGTAGTCCGTATTATGTTCATAGTCATTCAGTTAAAAGCAGTTAATTTGAAATTACAAACAGATTCAATTTTATTTATTTGTATAGAAGATTACTATAGACATTATAATTAGTATAGAAAATAGATTAACATTCTCTATACATTAATTACTATTCTATTTCTGAGCTTCGATTGGCTTCAGTATTATAGGCACAAGCTCACTTCGCTCAAATATGACTTTTATTGGGTATTCAGCAAGTGGGGCAGGTTCATTAATATCCTAACTGGGGTTGATAACGCCACGTCATCGAGTATCTTGCTTCAGATCGCCACAATTTTTTTTTTTGGATTTTAATTTCGTAGGTAACAACTTGTACATTTGTAATACGTTAAAATAAAAAGTCAATAAAAAATGTTGGTAATAAAAAATACATCAATATTATCTTAAACATAATATTATTATCGTATTATTATCTACTTTTTATGAAACTGCCGCGTAACGCTGTCATTTCTTTATTTTATTCCATATATCGTTAATTTTATTAATTTTTAAATTACTAAAACTAAATGAATTAAATTAATTATTTTTGTCTATGACAAGTATGTGTGACAAGACCGAGGGTACATATATCCAAATAGAGCTATTTCCAAGAAACGGTTTTATAAATTTGAATAGTTTGCATTAGAATAACATTTCTAAAGAGAAAACTAGCTCATATCATATTCATCAAAATAAATGGCAACTAACAACTCGGGTACTTTCAAATTTAAATTTGTAACGAGTTATGTTAGTTAACAAGTAAGAAACATCGGTTAAACTACGTGGAAGACTTTCATCTGAGACACATCATGAGTAAAGAAGAAAATTAAGTTCTTAACAAATTGAAGAACTCTTCAGTACAGTTCTTAACATTCTCATCTTAACATTTTTATTACTTTAAGAAGCTGTGAAATTATGCATCGCTGTTCTGTATTTATAAAATACTTGTTAACTAATAAAGGCATCATAAAACTAACCATATTCTCTATTAATCTGTGTTTTATATAAATTATATTTCATTGTATTTAATTTTGTATCATCATCATCATTAGCCTTAATCGTACACTGCTGAACATAGGCCTCCTTCAATGAACGCCAAGACGACAGAACCCTGACCAATCGCATCCAAAAAGGAACTGTTTTATAATTTATAAAAATCTAGATAAGTTGTTAATTAAAAGGTACAAACCATGGATATAACAGACGATAAATTCGCGATATTGATAATAAAGTCGATTACGGCAAGATTAAGAGATATTGCCTTTAATTAAAAATAACATTAGAAAATTTAATGCCACAATTAATTGTTTCCCATTTCTATTGTTCCAGAAGACCGAGCAAATTCAAAAGATTAATATGGATTATACTTTTGGCCACAAGCTGCAGCGGGGCAGAAGTCACGTGCCCTAGTGATTGTACCTGTAGAACGGCATTTGACCCAAATTTTGGAAGCGAAATGCGTGTCACATGCACCGCAGGTGATATGAATTCCATACCCATAGAGTATATAGACCACAGCGCTGAGGTCGTTGTAATATCAGCACCACCGGACAAACCGAACTTCCTAACCATCGGACCAATCTTCACACAACCCATCCCATTCTCAAACTTAAAAGAACTCCACATCGTCAACTCAAATATACCTTCTATAGGACAGTATTCCTTTTGGGGCTTGCAAAATCTGAGATTGATAAACCTGACATACAATAATTTAACAAGTATCGGAGCTGATAATTTCCGGGGTCTAATAAACCTCACTGAACTACATTTAGACCATAATAATATCGAGCAGATGTCGAGCGAAACGTTTCGTCATTTGACCGCACTGAAGACATTAATCTTAGCAAACAATCAAATCACGGCACTGGTGCCGCGATTGTTTCGAATGCTAGCGAAGCTCCTACATTTGGATTTGAGCTACAATCCACTAATAGACCTGAATCCTGAAGTTTTCAAAGATATACAACATTTGCGAATATTCAAATGTCGCAGGTGTTTGCTAAGAAGAGTTAATACCCAGATTTACCATTTAGTCCCACATCTTGAAGACTTAGATTTGGGGGAGAATCAATTTAAATATTTAACTTCCGATGAATATATTAGTTTGAAGAAACTTAAGAAGCTTAGATTGGATGGAAATCAACTTTCGGTTGTAGTGGATAATATGTTCAGTAAAAACAGCGAGTTACGGTTCCTTTCGCTGGCACGTAACCGTCTCGCCCTGCTGGCGCCCGCTTCTCTCACTAACCTAACAAACCTCGTTCACTTGGACATAAGTCAAAACAAAATCGACAGGTTTCACTTGCAAACATTCGCCCCTGTAGTGGATTCCTTGAGAAATATATACTTCAGCGGCAACAACCTACCGCTCAATGAAATTGCTATCGTTTTACAAATCCTTCCAGAAATCCACGGAGTTGGTCTCGCCAATTTGTCATTGGAAAACATACCACCCAACTTTTTTACATACAATGAACATCTAGTTTCGTTAGATATATCTTGGAATAAAATTAACAAATTTCCATATAAGTTACTAACAAAAACGAAATTTCTACAACGCCTCGATATATCGCGGAACAAAATACAATATTTAAATGAAGACGACTTGCTTAGACTGGAAGCGATTGCTCATGTGGACTTGTCACGGAATCACTGGCGGTGCGATCAATGTTCAGTTGGGACGATGCTCCTTTACATGGCGACGACAGTTCTTAACGCCACCATACGCAACTTGAAATGCCACTCTCCAATAAGAGTCCATGGCGTCACATTTGCGGAGCTAACAAATCGTAAAATAGATCAGTGCACGACGACTCACGAAGCGCAGATGAGCGTTATTGCTGGGCTGATGTTGTTGTGTGTTGCTGTGTTAGCTGCGGTAACAGCTGCGCTGTGCTGTTCCCGACGTCGTGCTGCTCAATACTACACAAATGAGGAAAAGCGAAGGGAACACGAACATGAGCACCCTGAAGAGTTGCTGGGGCGCACTGAAGTGGCCAATGTTGCTACTATCAACGCGCCTTACCATTTAGTGAGTAAACGCAGCTAGCAAAATGCCCCCTTACCGGCTGCTCCTAAACGCTTATACAGGCTGCCTTTAGAGCCTATAATTAGCACTCCTCAAGATTCCGCCCCTCTGTGTTACCTTCCTTCAAATCTTTTACATGTTTCCAAAGACATTATGTGATATGAAGATGACTTGGTCTAAAGCCAAAGGACTAACCAAGGATAGTTTAAACACGATCCAAATTAATTATACTGAATGTTAGATTAAAACATATTTAATAGGTATAAAGATGTAATCTATGGAAAAATAATATTTTTTTACAAACAAAATTTTATGGAATATTTAAACATTAGAAATAAGTATAAAATATTGTAATATAGAATAAAATACACGAATTTGAAAGAATTTATAGTGTGTCTAGATATAGAATTAAATACATAAGAGTAGGTACTATTAAGATAAATTAGTATTTGTAAAAATAATATAAGCCTAATTATACCTATTATCTGACTGTTAGTATGGAAAGAATATTTTTGTCAAAGAATTTTGTATAAAGAGGAAAATTTACGTTTTAATTAATTTTCCTTGGTTATTATGGGCAACGAAATAAAGTATAGATATATAATACTCCGACAGTACATTCGTAATAATTTTAAATGTTATTTTAATTGCTGTTCATTTGTACGCGAAAATACGTCCATAATTCAATATGTGAACCTGGATAATACAAAGTTTAATTTAATTACATTTATCCTGTGAAAATTTTGTCATCGGTAAAACATAAGCTTGGGATTTAGCCGAAATAATATATTCACTTTTAAAATAGCTCAAAATTGCCATTTTGTCCACGACCTATCTCAACGGATAATCAATTAAAATTTGGTTTTCTAATTTCGCTAACTATTTAACGAAATTAAATATTCTTCGGGATTTATACATGAAAAATATATAAAAAGTAACCTGTCTTAATTATGCCATCATTTGAAAAAGATTTTTAACATCCATTAGATTATTTATTATATTATAAATCTCTTCAGTATCACAATTTAGATTGGTTTAGGTTTTAGATGCTAACACTATTACTGTGTTATTTGTAACTTTACGCACATACAATTATATACGTACTTTGTAAATATTTTTAATGCTTATCCATCCAATTTATACTTAATGTAATTATAATAACGATTAGTCACTAAAGTCGGTAATTCGACTCGGGCTACGCAGGTTTAAATATCATAATAGTAATATATAAATCGTATTTTAATATAAGGAACCTACATTTAAGGAAATATCACTTAATTAGATAGGTATATGGGTACGAGCTGGTAAATAAGTATAATTATAACATGATATTGGACATCTATTTAGTGGTAAATCCTTTTTGTTAATTATTGCAAATTTTCTAAAACGTATTCTGAAAAAGTTTAATCCTATGATAAATCTGTTCTCTTTTTTGGAAGTCGATAAAAACTTAGCCTTTCACCCAGATCATAATAACAAATATATTGATACCCTATTTATCAAAATCGGATAAGTGGTTTAGGCGCTACGATATAACACAACATATACACATACATACTGCTAAAATTACCTATTTTCTATTGTACCTTTGCTTATAAAATGGATTCTGACAAGATTTAGGTGTAATTATTAAATTATGTTGCTGTTCAAATTTAGAATGGTTTTTCAGTTATTTAGGAACGGTTAACTATATTTAACTCTGTTGACAGCAGCTCCGCAACTTAGATGTACAGCCAAAGTGCAAAAATCGCCAAACAGTCGGTCCCCTGCCATCATTTCACGTAAGAAATTCCAACTACCTCGGATCGTGAACCGTTTTTCGACGTGTATCAGACTCCTACGGAGACTCAAGTCTTATTCTCAAATTATCCGCAAGATCATTTGGCCCTTCACCTTTTTTTTCTCTTGTGATTTTTTGTGCTACCTAGATTTTTTTTGATTGGCAGAAATTGCTATTGAAGCAATAAGGCCGCCTTTGTGTACATAATTTTAAGTTAATTTTTGTAATTTTTGTAACCTTTCTTTTGTGTGCACACTAAAGCATAATATTTCATTCATTCATTCATCGTTGTTGTTAACGGTCACTCATTGAAAGAATTGTTTACATCGAATAAGTTGTTTTGAAGATTACCACCACACTGACAAAAATTACAATTTTATTATATGAATATATTATGCTAGCAGCGCCCCGTGATTTCACTCGCGTAATTACCATTCCCGAGGGAGTACAGAAATAAATAATATATTATGTTATTCAGATGTATAAGCTATGTTTTGTAATGTTTCATTTAAACCCATTCTGTAGTTTTTTGCGTGAAAGAGAATCAAACATACATCCCTACATTCTTATAAACTTTCACGTTTATAATAGGTGTGTAATATCATTATTATGGAATAAATTGCATAAATAATTATAGTATATAAGGTCTAGTTCGTAATAGTATCTGCAGTTTTATTTATTTCACTTGTTTGGAATGCAAATTGGTTTATACAATAATGAACTTAGGTATTTTTTCCATGTCCTATGGACGCCATTACACGGCTCTACTGTGTCGGATACACCATCCATACATCCATCATCAGGAAGATAGCGAACACCTCATATACCTACCTCATCTTCTTTTCAACAACGAATATGATTTTAAAATGAAGTAGGCATTTTATTAAATATGGCGTGCTCTTCGTTGGTTGGTATTAAAAATTGGCTTAAAATCGGACATACATGCATACGTCCACATTCATACTTTATTTATATTTCATCTATTTTATCATATAATAATCAATTGAAATTATTCTATTTCATCAGCATTCCGCCATGTTGACGTAGGCCTCATTCAATGAAAGTCAAGAACTTTTTCAGTCATTCCTGCCAGTCAGGGCCGGTCACACATCAATTGGCGAACACAGCTATTAATTTGACATCATCATCATCATCCTTCATCTTGCTAGTAGACCCAAAGGTCACTTATTAAGCCAAAATATTATCATATCACTTACCATCATGTGAAACGACTGTCCGTTTGCCCCCTCTTCTGTTAAAAAAAACGTTAGCCCTCGTAACAAGAAATTTTCTGGTATAAAAGTATTGCTAATTTGAATAACATGCAAAAGAGTGATTAAGTTGGTTTGTTTTGTATCAACATTTTTACATTATTTATAACTTCCGTTCCCTTTTGGTGATTATTACATACAATTTATAGCGGGAAGTGTAAAATCGTTCCTAATCATCAGTTTCTTTTGTAAAGCTCGGCCACTTTTATTTATGACTTTTGGAAAAAAATATGATTACCATAATTATTTTGATTATGTTATTAGGGAATAATAATCATGTAAAATATGGCGATTAGCATTACCGTGATTTCTTATGATTAGTATTTTAAGAGTTCTTATGTTTGTAGATTAGTGTGTGTTAATAAATTTGTTTCTAGAACTTAATTCTTATACAAATTATATTCTAATTATAATTACAATTTATATTCTATTCTGATTTATAATTTTCATTTATTAATCAAAATATAATATATTCGTATAAGTTAATCTTAATGATTCATTTGTGTGTTTCCAATATGATATTTATCTAAATGTTAAATTAATATACCGTAAAACTGTAATTTAAAGTAAATATATAACCAAAAACACTGTAAGATGAACACCAAAACGAGTAGAATGTACATAATATGCAATTAACAAATAATATTTTTATATCAACGCTATTAATAGATAAATGTTATTCAAGATATTATAGGTCAGATGATATTCAAATTGTGTGCTTTGTAACTTGGCTACACAGTATAGGATTCGATTTGATTAAGTTTTGGGACACCAAAAATATCAGCGACAGTACATACGAGTTGGAATAGTCTAAATTATGAATCAATACTAATAATAAGGCAAATATACATTATCTAATAAAATAATCTCATATTAATTTATGTCGCCGAAATCCTTGAAGTGTGTTTTTATTTTACAGATAGTTTATTATTTTTCAGTTGATATGATTCATCCATTGTGCTTACAATCTTTTGTACATAATAATATCTAACTGCCAAAAGAACTTGAAACAATTTGGTTATATCCTAATCATGAAAAAAAAATACTTAGTTTAGGAAAAAATTAAATAAAACAACTTTTCAAAGTATTAATTTAAAAAACCTTGATATTTCTTCTTGTTAATTTCAAATAATTACGTACTCACAGTAAATATTATTCACTCTATAATATGCAATGATATTGGTTCTACTATAAACGTACGTACCTACATATTAGTTAGTTTGTCTCTTGTTTGTTTTGTCGTGGTTAAATTTTATCTTTTAAAATACAGGGAGTAAGCCTTCTATAATTGGTCTTATTTTATGTGTTCACAGTATAAACATACACTTAAAAATCTAATATACATTGGTCTACAAATAATTTTCTTTTTTGTTTACACAAAATTTCAAATTACATTCTTCTACAATACTTACGCCCGAATACTCAAACGAATCTCAAATTTAAGACGTACTTAAACTCGTGTTGTCCCTCTTTTTTTCTTTGAATCTGACACGTCGTAGCATGAGTTTAAGTACGTCTTACATTTGAGATTCGTTTGAGTATTCGGGCGTTAGTGATCTATTATGTACAGCTTGGCAAAAAAGAGTATGGAAAAATGAGGGCGCCACTTGCACTTAGGCCTCATCATAATATGGAAAATCAGCAAGATAATTTAATCAAATTGTTAAAAATAAATGTGAAGCACTACGCTTTTCTCAAAATCTAGTATTTGTAGGCCAAGTATTGTCAACATCATAGGTTTCCATTTAGTAAAATATTTAGTTCCATCTGTCACCACGTCATACTCTTTTTTGCCAAGCTGTATGAACTAAAGTCTAGTCTAGACTAAAGATAAAACATGAAGGAATTTTTTTTTCCTAAGCTGAATATTAAAATAGAGATAGTCAGTGTTTTGTATATTCCAGATAGTTATTATCAATGAAATGGCAAACACTTCGATGTGTCTTAACTGGATATAAAATAGTCAATGTTATTTATATATTTATATAGATTCTATAGTAAACAAATAACTTATTTATGTTACATCACTGTACAATCTTGCATATATCGAATATATGCAAGATTGTACCGTGATGTAACATAAAATATATATTTAAATATTTAAAACTCCTTTTAGAACTGAAATTCAGTCAGCTGTACGAGTTAATTAAAAAGAAAATATCTAAACTTATTGGACCGCAAAACGAGATAAACTGGCGCATACTTCTTATTAATTTTCTTAAGATGTTTCTCCCTTCCTTGAATTATTTGATAATAACTTATAAAACTTCACCTGTACAATTTTTATTTTAACATCGATTTTAACTATTTCATTTTTATTATAGTACTCACTACGACAGCTAATATTGTATTATATATAACGTATAATAAGAATATCAAATTATTTAATAGTCTGTAATAAATTATTTATTTATTTGTACATATTTAAAAGTTTTCTTTATGAAAAAAAGATAAAAAACAAAAAAAAATTAAGTGGATATGCTATCGAATTAATTATATCCTTAAGAAGACTTAACTGGATAACAGTATAATATAGTTAAGGCATATAGCGTAAGTGTAGATAACTTCGTACGAGAAAAACTTTATTGATAAATGTGTGATAACATCGCATATCCCAAAAAAATATTAAACGTGTGGCCTCATTGTGGCCTAGATATAAGTTATCTAAGAAACATAGTCTAAGAATTTGAATTTGTGTAAATTTGAGTGGACTAAAATGGTCCGTTTTAATTTTTTCACGGCACCTAAATGTACACAAAAGGTTTGTAAAAAATTGCATGTTAACGTACTATCAATGTATCAATTATTAGGTGTCTATCGTAAATATATCGATGGTTTTAATGTCAAAAATATAAATGTTTTACAGATGTAATTAATATTGTGTTTAATTGTCTTATATGTAATTACAACGTACGTACCTACCTATCCGAGAAACGTATTTATAGGTACGTTTAGTAAACTACTTAGTGTGATTGTTGGAAAATATTATCAAGAATAGATATCAAATGTTGAATTTGATTAAATTTAAGGTTTGACTGATTTAAATCATTGTAAAATTACAAATTGTAGATTTAAATTATAAGAATGTTCGAGAAAATGTATTTTCGGTGTAATATTTTTTTTGTATTGGTGTAAAATAGTTTATAGGTAATCAGTATATGCATAATAATTTTATGTGCCGCTTTAACAATTGAGTGCGTTTTTAATCACTTTAAGATTATTCTGTAGAGGAAATATAACAGTTTATTGATATTATAAATAATATCCTTAAACAAAAAAATATATTATTTCTATATAAATCCTCATTCTGAGACTCCATCTTGAACTTCATTTGATTTTTGATAAAAATATTTATGAATTATAAATGTTACTTCAACGTGTTAAAATTATATCTGAATGTTATATTATTTTAGAATGATAATGTACTATATAGTTTAGCATAAATGTAAAGGCCTCTATACTTCAGCAATTATAAAATACATGTTAATGTAGAGGTCCTATCTAAAAGTATCATGTAATGTATTCAATTAAGAAATTTTAATGTACCATTAGAATTAGAGAATATCTGATATTTTAAAACTGTGAATTCTGACGCCCAATCTTCTTGCACAGCCATTATTAAATATTTGAAGTTGAATTTCTAAGAAGCGAAGTATGTAGCGTATGAAGGCTGGTTGTGCATACAAAATTATTTTAATATTTAAAATCTTTTCCCTGTTGAGTCGGAACTATTTAAATAGAACCTGAGACCTGTGCACACATTTCACGGCACTTTATCTTAATTCAAATATTCCATTTCAATATCGATTTTACCCACATTCAGGAGTTGATGATATTTAAATATACAAACCAAATGATGCGTCGTAGAACTTGATATTTGAATTTATATAAAAAGCGCCTGTATTTTTTAAATAACAATTTCCCGAACGGACAATTGCTCAACTGATTCATACTCATATATTTTATAATGTAGGTACAGCTTGGCAAAAAAGAGTATGGAAAAAATGAGGGCGCACTTTCACTTAGGTCTCATCATAATATGGAAAATCAGAAAGATAATTTAATCAAATTGTTAAAAATAAATGTGAAACACACTCAAAATCTAGTATTTGTCGGCCAAGTATTGTCAACATCATAGGTTTCCATTTAGTAAAATATTTAGTTCCACCTGTCACCACGTCATACTCTTTTTTGCCAAGCTATACTTGATAATATAAAATATTTAATAGGTTTTATCTCAATATTGAATTGCATATCGATACTTGCTGTCCAATTTATATTCGAAGGAAAAGGACTAAATTGTCTGATGAAGGAATTATAGGTATTCATTATTCAAGATTGGAAAAAAATCACAGAATTTTTAGTAATTCTTTTCAACAAAATATTTACTCTATCAATGGAAACAGTCATAATTATTTTCTGCAAGTAACTTAACATTTTTCTCATATATTATGTTCTAATCATAGATTAAAAATTATTGGTCTTCGCTAGCAAGCCGGAGACCAATTTTTAATCTATGGTTCTAATGTTAATAAAATATAATATTAATGTTGACAAGTCTGCTTCTTGGACATTTAAAAATCCTATCTGGATATTGGCAAAAGAAATATTATTGTATTGCTCATCAGTATGTGTGTCAAAAACTATAATCACAAAATTATATTTAGTACCTACATTTTATTACAAGATAAACTACCATAATATTATATAGACCTTTGAAAATGTAACATCGTACATATACGAAACTTTGAATGTGAAGTATCAAATAAGTTTACCTTTTTAGTTTAACTTTCTAGTTTTAGTTTAATTATTTATAACCATTAGGTACTTAAACCGAAGTGTTTAAGTACCTAATGGTTATAAATAATTGAGGTAACTAACAAAATAAGTTATTTGTATAAAACCCAATAAATACAGTTCCGATCACCAACGCTAAAGCGATCGTGATTTTAAGACTGACACGCTTTTTATTGACAAATGTTTATAAGAATGGCTCAAATTTATTTCGGTGTTTTTTTTTTTTTTGAAATAAAATATTTCTACATGTCTGTACACGATCGATTTATTTCTTTAGTAATATAACTATGTGTATGGATGTAATCCTTAAATGTAATAAAAACTC
Source organism: Helleia helle (assembly GCA_963853865.1). Classification (NCBI taxonomy): domain Eukaryota; kingdom Metazoa; phylum Arthropoda; class Insecta; order Lepidoptera; family Lycaenidae; genus Helleia; species Helleia helle. Next base: position 20,118,300 of record OY971420.1, read on the forward strand.
TTTGGAAATATTGTATTATTAATTTACAACATCACCCTTAATTACTATGATCGTCTTTACTATTAATTAATTATTATTTATTATCATCTTAGTTATGATTTATATTCATCCGAAGGAATCAACTAAGTACTTGTTCCACAGTGGACGGAATAAGGTTGAAAATGATAATGATAATTAAATACCACCATATAAACAAAACAGCAATGAGAATAATTCCATTAAAAGAACAATAAGCAATACAAAATTGTTTTATCTTAAGCACCAAGAGTGATTGCACAACTAATTTCTCCCGAGATTATTACGATTAATATAGAAACGGTTTTGAAACACGAATCATTATTTCCGGCAAAGTCCCGGAGCTTTAATGATTTATATATCAAAGAATGCAAGTCTTCAAACTTTACGATCTGACTTTTAGGGAAAGTGAATTCTTTGAATTTATTAAATGGGATATTAGCATGTTGCTATTTATAATTTCAGCGTTAACTTTTGAATGACAATCCCCATTTTGTGAGTATAGTCCCCACTCTTTTAATATAATATAATATTATTGGTCCCACCAGTTGTAATAGTTATCATTTTATTTTATTTATCATTATCAGCCTTATTTAGCCCACTTCCTTTTTGTACTGGATGACTATAACTTTTTTTTTTCTTTAACGCCGGGAGATGGTCTGAAATGGAAAGGACGTAAAGTGAACGCAGCTACAAACTAACATCCGGCGAGTGACGCCAATGCCGCCTTTGATGAGGTGCCCCGGATCTAATGAGCAAACAGGGCATCTCCACGGCTAGTCAGTCCCTCAAAGGACCGACGCCACCTCCACATAGTCGTTTTATTTGTTTTTATCAATGATTAAGTATTTGAAGATGTGTGATGTATTGCGCATTGGAGAACTATGACCCAACACCCTCCTCGCCTGATTTCGAGAAGGAAACCCGTGCCCAGCAGAGGGACATAAATTAATAATGGGTAAAAAAATAGTGGGAAGAAAATTAATTAATAGAAAAGATAGGCCTATTACATTAGATTATCGGCGTTCGTAAACATCTTTAACTCTAATTATTATTGTACGCAGTCTTTCTAATATCATATTTTATACATCAATAATATTATATATTATTATTTTATATATATTTATTATTAATAGGTATATTATCCCTAATATAACTTATAATATATTATATACCACAAATATATAACCTTTTTAACAGCCATTCATCTGTAGGAATCGTTACAGGACAATGCGAAGATTGATGGCTTTTTCTCAAACTGCGTTCAATTTCCACCATTTACGTTGATCTCTCTTGTCCTGATTTCTCTGGTTGAGCAGATAGGATGTACCTACAAGATTATTTCGCATTAGAAAAAAATAAATCAGCTCTCTTTGGAGATCTATAGGCGCTTAAACATTGGATTTTTAGAGATTGCAACAGAGAGGGTAAGGGAAAACAAGAGGTAACCATTACTTTTTTATGTCATAAGGTGGCAACCAAGCAGTCGGAGCCTTATGGTGATAACCGACGTCTACAACCAAAAGTTATCAGGATGCGTTGCCCCCCTATTCCCTATCCCCTCAATGGGCCCCCACACGAAACGCGACAGCAAAGCTGTCGTGCCGGCCCGATTTAGCTGCAAAGCAGCATGGCACTACCTCTTGACAAAAACCTGAAAATTACTTAGAAATACATAATATAACCATTACTAAGTCATGTACGACTGCTCTATTTTAGTTTGTCGTTCGACTTTCGAATTAAAATCATAGGAAATAATAATAATCATGCTTTGATATGATTATTTAATATCAAGGCATCATTATATTATTATTATGTTATTATATATAATATATTGTCATTAGTTAGTTATTCTCGATGTTATTCTAGAACTCAATAGTTATTCTAGATTTTAAATCATATCTTTCTTCTGTACTCGAAATGTTCCCTAAGGCAAAAGTAAAATGACTTTAATTATAATTCAATTGAGTGGGGACACCTAGATGACATGCCGCAGGATACGGAATCATTATCGTGTAGTACAATTGACTTTATAAATATGTTGAATTACTGCGGTTTTAATCAATATAATTACATAAAAAATAACTTTGGAAAAATATTGGATTTGGTTCTTAGCAATGAGAGTGTTTCGGTTAGTGCCAGTCTTGATCCGCTGGTAAAAGAAGACCCGTATCACAAGGTGTTGGAAATCATAACTAACTTTACAGGTCACCAACCATTAGAATATCCAAGGCAGGTAAAGCACTTATATCGACATGGTAACTATGATCAAATACGCCATGCTTTATCCAATATCGACTGGGTCGATTTATTTAATGATTCCATCGTTGAATCAGCGGTCAAAGCATTTTAAAATATTCTTTATGAACTGAGAGACATATTTGTACCCAAGAAAACAGTTTGTATTAACAAGTATCCCCCTTGGTTCAGCCCAGCATTAATTAAAGTTTTAAGAGAAAAGACTAAATATCGTCGTAAATTCAAAGTCTACGGCAATAGGAGCGATGAGCACTCTTATAAAATACTGAGAAACAGAGCCAAGGAGATAGCACAAAGAATTTTATAGTATCCATTGAAAATAGTATTATAGTAAATTCGAAATCCTTTTGGTCTTATTGCAAAAGAAAACGCCAATCTTCTTCTTTGCCTAATCAAATGACTTATGGAAGTGTAACTAGTCAGGACGGCCAGGTAATAAGCAATCTTTTCTCTAATTATTAATTTCACTCAGTATATTCGAATAATGAATTTCGAACTACATATACAGATAACAATAGCTCCTGTAATTTTAATACGGCCTCTGGACCTATTAACATACAGCACCTAACTGAAGACAGCATACTTCATAATATAACCTCTATAACAGTTGACCCATCTGAAGTTCTCAGCCATATAAAAAGTCTTGACCTTAATAAATCAGCTGGTCCGGATTGTCTCCCTTCAGTGTTTCTAGTCAGATGCGCTAAAGAGTTATGTCTTCCGGTATCAATTCTATATAGTAAATCTTTAAGTGAAGGTGTAATGTCCGAAATTTGGAAGTCAGCTTATATATCACCAATTCATAAAAAAGGTGCCAAAGACAGTGTAGAAAACTATCGGCCTATTTCCAAATTAAGTCATCTCGCCAAGATCTTCGAGCGTATCGTACACAATCAATTATATAGTTCTATTAAACGTCTCATCAACCCCAATCAGCATGGCTTTGTAAAAACCTGTTCGACCGTTACCAACTTGGCACTTTTTACAGATTTTATATCAGATCAAATGAATCAAGGGTATCAAGTTGACGCTATTTACACAGATTTTTCTAAGGCATTTGATCGGTTAGATCATAAAATACTACTTTTAAAGATATATAGAATGGGTATAAGCGGTGACCTATATAGATGGTTTACTTCTTTTATCACAAATAGATCTCAGGCTGTAGTGGTTAATGGGTTTACTTCTGAATGGACTACCTTACCCTCAGGTGTGCCGCAAGGGTCTCTTCTAGGTCCCCTTCTATTTATAATTTTTATAAACGATATAGGTAAGTGCTTCGCAAACTCTAATTATTTTTTATTTGCAGACGATATGAAAATTTATAGAGTTGTTAATAATGATATTGATGCAAACGAACTTCAGAAGGATTTAGATGAATTGTATACTTATTGTTACCTAAATAAACTAGATTTAAACGTATCGAAATGTTTTTGTATTAGTTTCACACGGAAGCATGTACCTTATTTATACAATTACATAATCAAAAATTCGACTTTGCCAAACTTAAAATTAGCTAAAGACCTAGGAGTTTTAATTGATAACAAATTAAAATTTGATAATCATATTATATCTATTACTAATAAATCATCTAGGGCACTAGGTTTTGTCACACGCATGTCCAAAATATTTAAAAATATGAAAACTATAAAAATTATCTACTGTGCTTATGTCCGCAGCCATCTCGAATACGCCAGTTCAATTTGGAATCCCTATTACGCAATGTATGACAAGAAAATAGAACAGATCCAAAAGCGTTTTACACGTTTCCTAACTTATAAATTTAACATTCCTAAACTTACCTACAATGAAAGATGCAGTAAGTTCCATTTATTGCCTCTTGCAGTTAGGCGTAATATCTCTGATGTTGTCTTCATACTAAAACTTATGAGAGGAATGATTGATTGTCCAGATCTGCTTAGCAAAGTAGGTTTAAATATACCAACGCGTTTATCTCGTACTTCGACCTATAAACCACTTCACGTTCCATTCTCACGTACTAATTACCGCTTGAATAATATTCTTATTAGAGGCTCTAAAACGTTTAAAAATTATTTAGACTGCGATTGGGGGTATCAGAAGGGCAATATCTAGAACCTTTTGGTCTGAATCGTGCGAGACTAGTGAATGAATAAAGTAATATTTAGTTTGATTTCTGTGGGCTGCTCAAACAATCTATCTCTCTCTTTTTTCTTTTAAACATTATTGTACCTTTCTTTTTTTAGTTTCATATTGTTGTCTACATGTTACCACATGTGTGTTGTCTACATGCTTTTTATTGGCTCTTGGACATCTAAATTATCTTTATACTATCTATGTTATAACTGCTGTTAGCTATCCTAATAAAATAAAATAAATAATTCGCTAAGGCCCCCATGTTGTAGTACCCTGTTGGTGAGAGATCCACCTTAATAATGGAGGCTGGTGACATCTACGGGATCGTTCGAATCAATCACCAATCGGCCAATCAGCGAGGAGGACTGGCACAGCGTCGCAGCACAAATTTTGGTGAGTGGAGTGGATCGTTCGTCTAGTCGTTCATTGAGGGAGGCCTTTGTTCAGCAGTGGAGGGATAGGGGCCGATGATGATGATAATGAATTATCCAAAGAGAACACTGGGGTACCCATGTCGAAGACCACCACACATGGTTTTTAGGGTCTATCCCCAAAAAATACGAGGAAAACGGTAGGTAATAGATAGTTATGATAAATATTAGCGATATAAAAACAAAACTCCGTCACGTAGATGCGTCGTTAGGGGTCTTTATGCTAATACAGCCACGCGTTGCCACGCATCGATTTACCATTTACGCATCATTTTATCTTAGTCAGATAGAATATTAATATGAAAAAATATCAATATCGATCACACGGTCAAGACGGATGTATCTAGATAACCAGATGTATCCAAATATACTAAGGTAAAAAATACGAATGTTTTTTTTTAAGTGAAACTTCTTTGCGCGCATGAGAGTAAATTATTTACGGATGAAACTTCACGAAAATATGCAACGTTTTTGTCCAAGAAGAGGGAGAGAGTGATTGAGACCGATTGAGAGAGAGTGAGAAAGGGCGAACGTAGCATAAATAACATAGCCATGGAGAGTAGTGAGGAAGCGAGTGAGAAAGATCGAGAGAGAGAGAGTGAGATAGAGCGAACGTTGCATCGCAAGTCTCGGAAATTTGAAGCTTTAGATTAGTATAAATATAAACGAAATTTAAAATTAAGTTTGCCAAATAAGTTTCATTTCTGACATGTGTACTTTGTACACACGCACTTTTTTAATTTTTAAAGACCTTATCATAAAGTGATATCTGCTAGGGAAGGCCATCCAGAGTAGACCGACCGATCCGTAGCGGGAAGCCACTGGATACAGCGCTGGTCCGATCAAGTTGAAGATCCATGGTCTTTGTCCAGCAATGGATGTCGGTAACGACATAAAAATGTCAAAAGGAAGCAACCGAGCAGTCGGAGCCTTATTGTGACTACCGACGCTCATAGACATCCGCACAGCCAGAGGTTGTGCAGATGCGTTATCCACCCTTTCCCTGGTACTCCCACTGGTAAAATATAAAACAAGTATTAGCTGTTGCCCGCAGTTTCGCCTGCGTTGCGTATCTGGAGTGAAAATGATTATTGTTATAGCTTAGTTACTCCTTGTAACATCGTTTATCTGCCAGTGAAAAATCCGACAAAATCGGCCCAGCTGTTACAGAGATTAGTCGGAACCAACAGACAGACAGATAGACGTAAAAAAGTTTTATGTAAGTACCGTATACACTTTCATATGCATTTAGCGAAAAGCTGTGAATTTGAAATTACAAAAAGACACTTTCATTTTATTAAAACAAATGAAATTATTTATACATTAATTAATTATACATTAGTTATATTATATTAGTTACATTGCAGATAGTAGATACATACTAATCCGTATTAAAATTATGTTCATATTTGGACTAAAATGGCAAAACAAGTCATTAAGCCGCTAATAGGTTGTCACCGAAATTATTTTGTCTGTGGTATGTCGTGCGACCATAATCACGATTAATTAACAGAAAAAGGTGATCCGCAAAATGAACATTATTTCAAAAAGGATTCGTAATTAAGTAAATCCCAACTAATATTATAAATGCGAATGTTAGTTTGTTTGTTACGCTTTGACGCCTAAACCACTGAACCGCTTTTAAATATTGTTTTTACCAATAAGCTACATTATCAGCGAGTAACATAGGCTATTTTTATCCCCTCCAACATGGTCCAGGCCTTGACGTGGCAGTGGGGCTCAGTAGCCTAGAGTGAGCCCAGCACCTTGGGAGAAGCAAATAGAGCCGAGGGGGCTCTTTGTACCCTTACTGCCTGGGGCGACGATGGGAACTTCACCCTATTCTACTGTTCCGACGTTGGGAGTGGTTGTTCTGTGGTACGGGACAACCCCTCTGTGGGGGTGGCGTCGGTCCCCCGAGACTGAGACTAGCCGTCGGGGTGCCCTGTTTGTTCATTAGATCCGGGGCACCTTACCAAAGGCGGCATATGTGGCACTCGCCCGGTTATAGTGGGTAGACCTGTGTTCACTTACCAGCTGTCGGGCGCAGCGAGTCCCACATACTGAGGGAGTGGGTCTCTGCAGGTGGGATGCCTCAAAACATTTCCCGGCGCTAAAGAAAAAAAAGGCTATTTTTATCCCCGTATTCCAACGGGATCAGGAACAACACGAGTGAAACTGCGGGGCGCTGCTAGTAACGTATAAATGTTCATGAAATGTGTCTTTTTTATATAGGGGCAAATATACAATCCGTTCACTTGGTGGTTAGTGTTCGGTGACACCTATATACACCTACACCATAGGATTAGCAGGTGCGTTGCCGGCCTGTCAAATATGAGTATGCTCTTTAATTGAAAGTCTCTAAATCGTATCGTTTTGGAAACACCGTAGATGGCAGCTGGTTCCAGATAGCGGTTGTGTCTTTAATAATTGAGAGATTCGAGACGACGAGTTGTTTACTCGCGCAGAAGACATGGTCAAAAGCGCATCCTTTTTTCCGACGAAATAGCGTAGTTTCATTCAAATAGAAGTTGTTGCCTACTTTGCCTAGTAAGAAATAAGCTATGAGACACGGCACAAAAGGAATTTTTCACTAAATAGCGTAGTTTCATTCAAATATATGCTGTTGCCTACGTTGCCTAGTAAGAAATAAGCTATGAGACACGGCACAAAAAGATTTTTCCACTAAATAGTGTAGTTTCATTCAAATAGATGTTGTTGCCTAAGTTAACTTGTAAGAAGTAAGCTATGAGACACGGCACAAAAGGATTTTTCCACTAAATAGCGTAGTTTCATTCAAATAGAAGTTGTTGCCTACTTTGCCTAGTAAGAAATAAGCTATAAGACACGGCACAAAGGGATTCTTCCACAAAATAGCGTAGCTTCATTCAAATAGAAGTTGTTGCCTACGTTGCCTAGTAAGAAATAAGCTATAAGACACGGCACAAAGGGATTTTTCCACAAAATTGCGTAGCTTCATTCAAATAGAAGTTGTTGCCTACTTTGCCTAGTAAGAAATAAGCTATAAGACGCGGCACAAAGGGACTTTTCCACAAAACAGCGCATTCAAACTACATGCTTAAAATCTCTGTAATCAATTGACGCCATAAATCTTTATTTCACAAGCTAAACGTCCCGTTTAATCGCTCCCTCCTATATTTTAGCGACATGGCTTTCATATTACTTTCAGCTTTGTTTTCATGTAGGCAATGATTGAGAGGCTGCCGATCGTCCATCAAAACCGATAGCCCGAGAGCACCAAATACACTTTAGATTAAATTCACAGCGCCGTTTCCTCTATATATTTTCTTGATTTTCATGTTTTTGAAAATGTTTCAAGTACAAGGAAAAAAGATTTTTGTAACAGTAAATGAAGTTTGTTCATTCCACGAATGAAGTTTTTTTTTATATAGAAATCGGACAGTCGGTTCACCTGATGGTAAGTGAAAAGTGACATCCACAGACTCCCGCTATTGCAGTGGATCAGCAGGTGCATTGCCGGCCTTTTAGATATGAGTATGCTCTTTTCTTGAAGATCCCTAAGTCGTATCGGTTCAGAAACACCATAAGTGGCACCATATATTTGTGGTGCGAGGCTTGTGTTGACGAACATTTTTAATTAAGATGTTTATGCTTTTCTAGAACCATCTTAGGTTATAGAAACGCATACCTTTAAGACGTCATCACCGCTTTTAAACATTAATTAGTTTACCCGGTACTTTTTTCCATTTTATTAACCACTAGCTGTTGCCCGCAGCTTCACCCGCGTTAACTTAGATTTATAGCCGTACCCGGATTGATGATGATTATTTTTATAGCCTAAGTTAATCCTTATATCATCGTCTACCTACCAGTAAAAGTCCCATCAAAATCAGCCCAGCCGTTTCAGAGATTAGCCGGAACAAACAGACAGACAGACAGACAAAAATTATAAAAAGGCTATTTTGGTATATGTACCAAATGTGTTATTTTAATATTACAAACAGACACTCCAATTTTATTTATCTGTATAGATGTATAAATAAAACTGCCTTCCTGCCCTTTTAAAACACAGCTACATTTATTTAGCGGAAGATAACGAGATACCTTCAAATTCCCTAACAAATGTTGCGGAACATGCTTTGACTAACTTGTATAATAGGTACTTGTGTGACAAAACAAGAAAAAGATACGAAAAAAGTTCAAATCGATCATCAATTACACATTTTTCATTCCCCTGTACACCTACACTTGTCATGATTATATTATGTCAATGGGAAGTACCTTGTAGGTTGTGGTTCGACAGAAAGACACACGCACAACGGACCCTATATTATGAGATTTGTTCTGTTTATTTTTGAAAAACCCTAAAACGGCCAATGTAATTTTCTAGACAGTGTAAATAGAGCCTTATTATTTACAGACGCTAAACGCATTACTATGTAGTGCTTGTATAAAGGATGGGGTCAAATATTAACTTAATATTACGGAACCCTTATTAAAGCTAAGTAAATAGAAAAGTAAGTGGGGTATATGATACCCTACTACAACGACAGGCGTCGTTGGTAAATAATATTATGGACTATGTTGAACTTGTTAGTAATTTGATATGCTTGTTTTAATAATTACGCACCCACGTTGCACGATACCTATTAAATTTTCTCGAATCCTCGAACATCATTATCGTTAATTACTTTGGTTCATTGCTAGACATATGTTGATCCCCGCCACTCACATCAACTAGGCCCGACCCCTAAACGAATTTCGTCATCCCATCTAGTTGGATTATTAGTTGGATAGGCAAACTGGCAGACGTGCCATCTGATGGTAAGTGATCGACGTCACCCATGAACATAAACTAGTTTACCTGGAACGAGCCCAGGCAACTCATTTATGTGTTGCCTATTCTAAGAAGTAAGACATACGATGTTAAGTCTCGGTGCCAGTAGTTACACTGCCTGTCTTGCTTCTCTCCGAAAAACAGCAAAGCTGTTTGACGAGGGAAACAAACAAGATGGTAGTACCCATGCAGCCGGAGGCGCGGCACAGCTCTTTCCTCCCATCGGTATTAAGTACCGATGGGAGGGAAGAGCTGTGCCGACCAATTCCATTCTTCTAAGTTTGTATTTGTAACTTGAAATTTTGCGTAACTTAGAATTATATTATCTTTATGTCTTAACTATAAGCCGTCAATTTCAACTTTCCGCCGAATCAGTTCAGCCGTTTTGCCGTGAAAGATCGACAAAAATCCAAATTTTCGCCTTCATAATAAGAGTAAGTTCTATATGCAAAAGCTGTAATACGTAGTTTTGTTGGTGTACCTATTAAATAAATAAATTAAATTAAATAAACGACTTAATATTATGTCTCACTGCCAGTCTCTAGCGTGCAAGTTCAACAATCAAGCATGCAGGTTTCTTCATGAAGTATTCCTTCGCTGGATTCTTTATACGGCTCCATAATGAGTATTAATTATGAATACTAGAAATTTCTATAACTTGGCGTGTTGCCAATCGCTTAATATGGAATTAAATAATTAGGTATTATATAAAACAAGGTATTGCCCCGTTTCGCGTGAGTTTCCTAAGAAATCTAAGTCAGTCAGTTAATCATAATATACTACTATCCTTGTAATATAATATATTTTAGTCTAGTTTGGTGATTAATTTGATGGTTAATGCATTTTAAGGATATAACCTATCTTCTATACTAAGTTTTATGAAAATAAATCAAGCAATTTATTTAGTAGTGAATGGTGGATAAATTTTGTAGCGTAGCGTAGGATAAGATTTAGAGTTTTTTTCTGATAAATGGTATCTTATGTTACCTCTATTACCTCCAAGAATATGTGTACAAAGTTTCATGATAATCGGTTAAGTAGTTTTCGCGTGAAATCGTAGCAAACAAACTTACTTTTACATTTATAATATTAGGAGGAAGTAGGATATCTCTCGCTTTGTAATATTAGTACAAATATGACCGCCAATCATAGAAATCATAGACAGAATCGCCAATCCATATTTTTTTCGATGAGACTTGTAAGCCTAAATTACACAGATAATTATTATTGAACTTCAATTTATTTTTTGTTCAGAAAACTCAAAAGAGCACATTTAAAATAAGTTTTTTAATTAAAACTTTTAAACTGAAATAAATTGGGAAAGTCGTCTAAAGGTTCAATTATTTTTACTAAGGTGATTTTTTATTTCATTATAGAAAAACATTTAAAATGCATCATCATTATTCATGTTAGACAACATACGACAATTAATACCAAGATGGCCGATTTCCCGCCATTGGATGAACATTGAACAGCCATTGCACAGACATCGCCAATCGACACCACCTCCTTGGAAGTAACTGTGGTCTTATGTAATTTATTATAATTTTCATCAGGGTGTCCAAACTATATAAGAAATATGGCATCCTTCTATCTCTTGTTAAACCAATATGCACGATACTAATACCTTTTTGGCAATTACTCAAAAAAGACCTTTTTAACCGACTTTAAAAGTTATAGTTATGGTTTTAGCTATTTATATATCATCTATCTATATATTTATTATGTTTGAAACATAGACTTAGAATATACTAAATAGACCAATTGACAGCCCGAAAATGCGTGTCGATTTTTGAAAAGTCAATGTGTGCAGAGCACACGCACACATTGACACACAGTGATGTATCTTTTACTATCGATACTCGATAGTACAGCCAGTTCGAGTAAATTGTAAACATTGTTGTTTGGGGTGAATTTTCCAATGGTCAGATATGTTATGGTTTATATAAGGGTACTTAATATACACATTACAAACTCAGTGATGATGATGATTATGAAGGAGGGTAAACTACATAATATTCCTCAGGTCAAAGTTATCCGCCGATTGCAAAAGCAGCCCTTAAATTATTTAGATAAAAGGTAAATAAATATTGAAATAAAACAACACATAGTATAATATTTATTCTCAAATGAAATATCATAATACTCTACACACTCATACTTACCTACTATTTATATAAAATAATGACTTGTATTATGTATGTATTGTATGTATTATTTGTTTCAAACGATTTTAACAAAAGGAAAATAATAAAATTTGGGAACGAATCGATCAATATTCAATGGACGCTTGATCCATGACTTACTTCACAAGATTTACACAACCTAAGTATATGCGCAGTTATTATTTTAAAGGTTACTTTAAAATTATACTGTTACAAACGTAAAACAAGTAATTTTATTAAAATTTAAAAAAAAATGGGTAGATGCTACTGTCCTTTAAACAAAATAATCTTATTCTGGTGGTTCCTTACAGTCTCCTTACTCAAATTAAGTAGCTTACATTCGTATTTGAGCCGGATATCGAACAGATGTCTATAATACTTCATTATTAAGTATCTGTGCCCACTTAAAACTTATTGGTCCATATTGTGGCACGTCAAGCACAAAAACAAGTCGGAAATATCTTCCGATATTAGAAACGTCGCTTTGCAAATTGTATTGTTGGGATCCCAACCAACACGCCCAGTTAATATCAGCCATTTTCCTCTAATTATAGGATCTTGAGGGAATCTGTAAAACAAAATGATTATGATTCATCGCTAACAAGCAAACAGTCGGAGAGGAGTGAGGACATTAGTACGGGAGTGGATTTAACAGCGAGTGCCGGAGATTGGTGGGGCTGCAGTGTCAATTCAAAAACTTTTGTTAGGATTGACAAGAATATGGGCTGGACGGCCGAGGTGTAGGGATGTTTGTATTACGTTATAGACACACCCGACTACTGCCTTTAATAAGCGAGGTCTTGTTCGTAGAGGGGCGATTTATATCTGCGACCTCAAGGAGGACGGAAGTCTGGCCAAATCACTATCGGCCATGTTAAGTTTGTTAATTAATGTTGGGCCAACCTCTATGTATGTGTGAGGTTCGTGTATGTGTATGCATGTGCAGTGTGGGTAAGGACGGAGGTGCTTTATGCATGCACATGCACACGCACCTACACATTACTTCTGGACCTAAGATTGTTATTGTTTTATCAGAATGTAATAAAATGGTTGTTATTATTATTTAAAACGCATTTCCTTTCTGATATTCCCGTTACATATTAAAAACCTTGCTCTTGAGTCACTCTACATTATATCGAAAGCTGTTTTATTTTTTGTTGTTTTTAGATTAGTTTCAAATTAATGATATTATTAACCAATAAGCATGTCGATAAATTTGAATCAGGCACTAGCGTATATGTATAAAATATTGGTGAAAATTAATCTTCAAATATTGTGTAATTTAAAAACGATTGTATCTTTAATTACGCAAAATATGAAAGTAAATAGGACGATTGACATTATTTTATTTGAAATAGAGAAGTAAAGATAGAATATAGCAAAAAATAAACACATCTTAGCAATTAGGACATGAAGATGAATTACCTGTGAAATGTATAATTTTCACGATTGTTTCTATGATTCACATTATACCGCACCGTATATTTTTTTCATCTTTTTACATGCAATAGTATTTATAGCAAATATAGCTGGAACAACGAAATTAATTGCAAATATTGAGAGGCTCTTTTAACGCTTGGTAACTTTGGCTGACCTGTCAAATAAAAGTGGTTACACTTGACATTAGATTGCTCTCTCTTTTCATCTTGTTATAATTCCATAAAGGATTGTCTTCTCTTTCCAACTCTTTATTGGTCTATTATATTATATGTTTATGGTTTGAAAGGTAAGGTTCCCAATTTTGATAAATCATCGATCATCCATTGAATTGTTGTTACGGCCCGGGTGACAGAATACATTTTAATCGACTACAAAAATAAGGGTATTCTTTCATAGTCTCATCCTAGGTTCAAACATTTTGCTTGTTTCATAAATTCCTGAACTAATTTATAGTTAAGTTTATCTAAATTAAAGTTAGGAGCCACAAACATCTGCATGTTGGCAAGCGTCTAGGTCTTGTACGAGGGGAATTCGTTTTCGTAGTCGTGCTATTAAAACTTTACTTACTTATACCTCTACTACCTCTCACTCACATGATACCGGCGTAAAATGACAGCTATGCTATCGCGTTTTGTGCGGTTTGAGAGTTTCCGGTGGCCCATTGGGGGATAGGCAAAAGGTGTGCAACGCGTCTGTATAACTTTTGGTTGTGACAATGAACGAGTCTATGGTCGTCGCGGTTGGTAGTCACCATAAGGCTCCGACTGCTTGTTTGCATCCTTTTGCCTTAAAAAATAAAACTAGATAAAATGTTAGTATAATCTTAAGTCCCAAGAAAATAAAATAATAAAACAAATTGTTGTTCAAGCTGGTCGTCTCTCTTAATACCACTTTACTTGACCTAATGAGCGATATTAAATGAGTGGTTTGAATGACCTCATAAGAACTACCGCAGTGAAGTCAATACCTTACCATGGAAAACACATGAAACTACTCCTGTAAATATTTATTTTAATTATATTTTTTTATCAGTGAACTATTTTTTATATATTAAACTTTGGCTTAATATTTTTTTTTAAACAATATAATATGTTTAACATAACGTTTACTAGATATTATTTGTTCTCGAAACCAGATGAGATTCAAGTGTGGAAGCGTATGAGTCTATGTATGTTTTTTTTTTCTAACACATATTGACAAATAGAGAAAATGGAAGGAATCTCATGAAAATAAGGTATTCAGAAATTTTCATAGTCATAACGTTTTTACACGCCTTTATGATGATTGTAATCATTCTATCAAATCAAGTCTAAAGTATACAGAATAAGGAGGTCAATGATAAGGGACTAAAATAACCTTTTTTAACTCATTATCCGCCATTGTAAAAAAACTTAATTCAAATCAAATCGGCTGTTTCTAATAAACGTCCGCCTTGCAACAGTTTAGGGTCAAATTAACAAGCGAGATGTCATGACCCATTTTAGAAGCGCTATTTTAGTTTTAACGTCGAAAAACAACTCCAATTGAAATTTAATTAACGAGGATTCTTAAATGCCTCTAAATCAATTATTGCATCAAGAAAATTTTTGAAACATCAATTATTATAATCAATAATTATGATTTGCATGGTGTTCTATGAGCATAAGCTAAGGCGAATGCTGTTTTAGATAATTTAAGTGTAATAATTATTGGCGACGGAAAAAGCTACCATTATTACTGTCATTGCATGAAAAATTTAACGACCTACCTATTGAATCTAGTAGCTTATTGGAAATGTTTAGTATGGATACGTGGGTCACTAATATAAATTTAGATAAGGTTATTAAATATAATATAGGTAATTTATGTTTAGGAAAACGTAATTATAACAACGCGATTTTGCGTATGATATGCGAAAAACTTATGCAGTCAGAGTATAACGGATATTATAAAATTTTCACAGACGGATCTAAGCAACAAGACGAAGTAGGAGCTGCTTTTTTAGATACTGAATTAAATTTGAATATGAAATTTAAAATTAAGGGGGATGTTTGTATTATGGTAGCTGAACTGGTAGCCATATCGGAAGCCTTGGCTTATGTAGATTCATTGCAGTACCACAGATTTGTTATATTTACTGATTCTAGAAGTGCTTTACAACATTTGGCTCGATGCACCTCGGTCATACGAGGTATATCGATAGCCTACCAAATTTTAGATTCTATTTATAGTTTACAAAGAAAAAATAAATCTGTGGTACTGCAATGGATACAAATATAATAATAATATAATAATATAAAAATAATGCAAATATAAAAATGAATCCCTATTTCCCTTGGGTACACCATCACGCGTGAACGGCTGGACCGATTTCGCTAATTCTTTTTGTTGTATTTGTTATTGTCAGGAGAAGGTTGTTATGAAATAAAATATTGAGAATATTGCGCAGAAAATAAGAAAATTTAAGAATAGTTAAACACCATATAAAATTTTAGAAAAGGCTATATTAGAAATAATTGACGTCGCATTAGAATAATAAACACTTTTGTAAAATATTTTTTTAATAATTATATCAATTCGAATTCAATATTCATAATTTAGACAGGACTGTCGTTACGTCTGTCGGGTCAGCTAGTTACTAATAAAATATAAACATTATGCTTATAAAAATTAATGATGCCCGCTTTATAAATTTTGCACAATTGTTTAAAAAATATTGTTTTAAGTGATTTCCTACTACACATATGATCAAACATATGATTGATAAAGTTGATAAATTAATGTGACACTATAATAATTTAAATTATGTCAAATAAAATATGTCAAATCAAAAATTATAAATATTAGCATAAATTAAACTCAAATATTATAATTAAATGTTAAGCAATATAGAAAATAGTCTATGTTTGAACTATTTAATAATAATAATAGTCGTTTTAATGTTATTTGTTAACGTGCAAATTGAAGACATTTAAGATAACTGTATCGCTATTGCTTGGTATATTGTCTGGAAGCAATTACCGAGTTAATATTGAATGGATATTACGTTATCATTCGATATAAGGCGTTATAAATACCAATTATACAGCGCCATCTATTAGCGAAAAGTAGTAGAAACTTCGTTTTATATACAAGCAATTAATAATAATAATTTTATTAATAATAATAATTTTATTTCATAAATTTTCTTACACATACATTAAATATTATGGTAAAGGGTTAACCTTTTTTATTAAGTGCTGGGAGCACCTATGTGTGTGTATGTGTGTGTGTGTGTGACGTGAGCTTTCTTAATTTTTGCATTTACTTGGATACAAAAATATACTGTGATTTAGTGATCGGATAAGCTCGTGACGTATTTTATGCGCAATCGTGCGCAACTTTATGTTTTTTTCGGGCTAGACCCAATACTTCCACTGCTGCTACTCCTGTATAGCCATGATCGACAGCGGTAACCACTAAATGACCCTTAGTTGCGACCTCAGGGAGCCCGAGGGATACATTAAAACTGCCTTGGGACCCGAACCGTTTTAATCAGAAGAATTCAGGAAGAGTAGGAAATATTTCCAGTTTCTCTCCCCGGTTAAAGTGGCACCTTCCACTTATTTATCGCCTTTGCAAAATCAGCTTCTCTTCCATCTAATTAACAGATGAAGTTGGAATTTTGAGCATGAGCACAACTCCTAAGCCGTGAGCCATCCTGGACGTATTCAAATGGCTTCTCTACCTCCGTCCTACTAAAACTGTATTCTACACGTATGATCAAGTTAAATCCCAGAAATATGCAATCCCTTTACAGAGCATGAGTCTTCCTTAGTCTAGAAGAAGATAAGGCGCGTCTACCTTCATGAGACATGTAAGGTAATCACCTAATATCTCGTAATTCGTATGCCCTCTCGCCACCTTATACATATGACACAACCAAAACGTTTCATAGGAACCACATTACTAACATCATCATCATCAGCCTTTATCCGTCCAGTGCTGCAGTGGCCTCCCTCAATTACTATACATCAATATATTTACTTTTATATTTCATTGTATAGCCTTATGAAGTAGAAAGCTTTTTTCTTCTTTTACGCCGGGAAATGCTGAGGCATCCCGCCTGGGGAGTGGGTCTACCCAGGTGGGTATGTGGGACTCGCTGCGCCCGAAAGATGGTAAATCGACGCAGCTCTACCCACTAAAACCCGGCGAGTGCCACCAGTGCTGCCTTGGTGAGGCGCCCCGGATCTGTTAAGAACAGGGCACCTCGACGGCTAGTCAGTCCCGCAAGGGACCGACGCCACCTCCACAGAGGGGTTGTCCCGCACCACAGAACAACCTCTTCCAACGTCGGGACAGTACAATGGGGTGAGGCTGCTCTTTTGTCCCCTCTTCTTACAAGAGGGGTACAAAGAGCCCCCTCGGCTTAATTGGCTTCGCCCAAGGTGCTGGGCTCACCCTAGACTACTGAGCCCCACCGCCACGTCAAGGCCTGAACCATGGTGGGGATGAAGGAGAAAGTTATTTTCTATTTCATCTTCATGCGTTATGATTGATATATTGCTACAAAAAATTGCATGTATAAATCTAATTAAATATTAATGATGGCTTAAATTAAAAGCAGATGAATAAGCTGCCATGAATCACAATTCTCTTTTAAACTTTGCATAGTAAATTTTGAAAGATAATGTCCTTTATTATTATCTTAGCAACTTTTCTTTGATTTCTTGCTTAAAAGTTTGTTGTAATCTTTGCAATATATTGGTAGTAGCAGTTATATATTTTTTCTGTATGTTATATTATGCATTTAAAATTAATTCTTGCTCATGAATATATGTACATCAATCCAACAAATATATATTTTAACATATACGTTACTTCATTTTTTTATGTCATAAGGTGGAAAAAAGAATATGATATGATGAATCATCAACCGACAACCATAGACATATTCACAACCAAAATTTATGCAAATGCGTTACCCGCCTTCCCTCTCCGGGGGGGGGGGGGGGAATTGTGATCTACATGTGGTGACCTTAAAGCTATCACTTAAAGCACACTACCTCTTACTGTACTGCACTAAAAATTTTATAAAAACATATTTTCATCAAACCAGATAGCTTTATTTGACCTTAAAACCAGATAATATGATTCCTTCCCGAAAACTGAACATAAACAATTTGGTCGATTCGTTTATACATAGAGACAAATATATTCTCAATCTAAATCATTAGAATATCCACAATAAACAATAACTTCAAATAAGGCGATATCTTGCATATAATAACAGTGAATCACCGCCCGTAATCCGGATTTCAGTAGAGACATTAATCTTACCATATCAGGGATTTACAATCGATTCTGAACAGGCTTTGACAATTTACGCAAAATGAGATTTAAATTGAGTGCCGATGAAAAATAACGTCTGACATTGACGTCTAAAGTGCCAAGTATTGGTTAAGAAAAAACATTCGAATAAAAATATTTTATCCAATAATTAAACATGTTCAGAACGGTAGCGCGTTTTAAATACACCAAAAGCATAGCGAATGTGTTTAAATATAGCACTCAAGAACGTTGTCCTGACTATCCTATGACTCCTACGCCTGGATGCAAGCCGCTTCCGCCATACGCTCATAATCCGAGGACAAAATATGACGTGAATTTTATCTATATCAACGATAAGCCGCCTAAAACTGAACTGAACGATTTTGTTGATAGAGCAGCGCAGGTCGTATTTTGGACTGAAATTATTCGAGGTATGTACATAATATGGCAGGATAAGGCATGTGGAATAATTGGGAATAGTACATACAAGACAGAAGGAAGTAGTAGCACAGAATAACTTGTAGTATATATTATATTGTAGTATATCTTTTATGGGTCAATGAATAAGTTTTATCAAAATCCAGGAAAATGATTAAACCTTTCACCAAATAATTCAAAAGAAACTGTGAACGAAATTTGTACAGGATATAATAATAAAATTGAGGAATTTATTAATTTTACCACAATTTGGAAATAATTCATTCAATGCGAGGATTATGCTATACTTTGTAAAATATTTAAAAATGGAATTCCATTGAGTTTATATCGCCGGTTCTTTTCAGTTGAACCTCTAAAACCAGTAGTAAAATCAGTTTGACATTCGTCTTACTTAATATTACGTATATTATATTATACGTGTTTACGTTATATTGAAAAAATGAAATAATAGGTCTTTACCTATGAAATTGCTGTTCTGCAGTACTGGTCATTTCAAATCAAAATAATTTTTGTTTGGCTAAGAACTCTAATTTCAAATTAATTTTATTGAAAAAATTGGAATTCTTTTTCCAGTCATTTGTTTATTGATTACTTTCATCGCATATTCAATCTTTTTCGTCTTCATGGAAACGTTAAATGGACTCTGTTTGATAACCGCAAGCGCTCAGCAAGTTGGTTGGATCCTGGTTCAGCACTAAAACAATGCCCTAAACGAAAACTTACCCCTAGAAAAGTGATGGTCACTGTTTGGTGGTCTAGCGCCGGTGTGATTAATCACAGCTTCTTACCAAACGGCGTGAGCATTACTGCAGATATGTACTGTGAAGAACTGAACACAATGATGGAGAAGCTGGCACATCTCCAACCAGCATTGGTCAATCGCTCGTCTCCGCTGCTCCTGCACGACAACGCGCGACCTCATATTGCACAGAAGACGGTCTCCAAGTTGCAAGAACCGCAGTTGAAAGCTCTCCGTCATCCGCCCTACTCACCAGACCTTGCGCCTACAGACTACAACTTTTTTCAAAATTTGAATAACTTCTTGGCGGGAAAAAAATTCAATACCCGAGAGGCAGTACAAAATGCCTTTGAAGAATTTGTTGCCTCCCGTCCAGCTGATTTCTTTAAGAAGGGCATCAATAAACTGCCACTGCGTTGGCAAAGATGCGTTGATTGAATGGGTGATTACTTCGATTAATACAAATAAAAAATACATGAAAAAAATTCGTTTAAATTTTTTCATACAAAACTGAAATTTCATAGGTAAATACCTATTATAAGATAAATAGAGCTGTGCTATCGCTCAGCATTGGTAAGGGAAAACCTCACCTTATCTTATAAAATTAAGTGTTTGAACGGGTGTGGAGTTTGCCAAACCGCATCATGTCTTTGTTTTTATACTCACCTGATTTCTAGGAAGAGTATCCAACAAAAGGTGGTTAAATATTTTCTATGTACATAAGTTGAATAGCGAAATTGGTTAGCTATTCACCTAATCGTATATGGTCAACGTTCCTCATATACTCTCTAACAGCTAATTAATTCATACCAAAATTTGTCTTGATATGTATTTATTTTATTTATTTATTTTTATAGCATACATTACACTAACATTATAACTTAACCAATACGATAGCGCCGTAGAAATATTTAAATTAAATTTTATTAATGTAAATTATTTTTTAAATATATCTCTCTCTCACTCACTCTCTCACTCTCTCTCTCTCTCTCCCTATTTAAGAGTATTGCTCTTGTCGGTAGAGCAGTCCTCCATACTCCAAAATTTGGGCGCTTAAAACGGTGGTTGCCCCACTTGCCTTCCGTTCCCCAGTACAATGACCAATTTCTTGCTCGTGGACCTCTAATCCAGAGCCCTACCGGAAACCATTTGCTTGGCCTCTAGCCAGTACTGATACTGCTGCTGCCCGGTCGGGTTACCGGGTCTACATATAGCATAGAAGGACAAACGAGCAGTCAAAGCCTTTTGGCAACTATCGACGCCCATACACATCCGCTCAACCAGAGATTATGCTGTTGCTCTCCTTTTCCCTATATCTCCCCCAATGAGCCACCGGAAACTCACAAACTGCACGAAACGCGACAGCATACCTGTCACTTGTCGTCGGTGTTATGTGAGCAAGAGGTACCACCCTGGTCGTGCCTTTCCAATGCGGCTGCAAAGCAGCATGGCACTACCTCTTAAAAATGTTTTAAAGGTTTTTTTTAGTTATGTACAATGTACAAGACTAATTTATTTAAGGAATCCATATGATAAAGCTTTGGACTAAAACGCTACTATGTTAGCGGAGACTGTATACAACTTTCCGTGGGCATAAGGCACCCTTATGTGTTCAGGGTGCCTTAAGTGGAGTAGGAGGAGGGGATGTCACCCTCCTGCCTCCAGAGGAGAGTGCCAGATGGCACACCGTTGTGGCCCGGTGCGGACGTCCACAGCTCTCGCGCCGGATCGCCCAGGCGACGAGGAGAACACCGCTGGGGTTTAGTGGGTAGAGTCTGCGTCCACCTTACTACCTTCTCGGGCGCAGTGATTTCCACATAATCCCCGGGACCCCCCGAACCTAGTGGTATGCATAGACGCACTCCCCAGCGAAAAATAAGATAGGATTATATATTCGTGTATTATATTTTAGTAGATATTTGTTTAGCGTAGACCGTACGTAGGCATTATTATTTTAATTTTATTTAGTTTTTAAAATATCTTAGTATAGTATAGGTATTAGTTAATCCTTACTAATATTATAAATGCGAAAGTAACTCTGTCTGTCTGTCTGTCTCTTCTTCACGCCTAAACCACTGAACAGATGAAATTTGGCACAAACATAGTATTGAACCCGTAAATTGCAACCACATTGTTTGAAAAACAAGATTAAAAAAAATACTTCTTACATACGGACGAAGTTGCGGGTAAAAGCTATGAAATAATATACGGTACTTACATTAAAAAAATCAATTGTGTCTGTCTGTTTGTTCCGGTTAATCTATAAAACGGCTAAGCCGATTTTGACGAGACTTTCACTGGCAGATAGCTGATGTTATAAGGCGTAACTTTGGCCATAAAAATAATCATCATCAATTCGAACGGCTGTAAATCTAAGTAAAACGCGGGCGAAGCTGCGGGCAACAGCTAGTTATTAATATAAAACTCAATAAAGGTAATAGGTAAAGTTGGTTAGTTATTAATTTTCAGTCTATAGATTAGGCGCTAGGTGATTATTTTTCTATAAGGGTAGTTTTAAAGGTTTCTATATTTATAATACGGTTATAACACGATGCCTTCCAGAAAGAATTAAAAAAACAAAGAAGAAATATAAATTGATAAATAGTTGGATAATTATTGTGAGAGTCGGAAAAGTTTAAGCCGCTTGGGAGCTTACATTAAAAACACAGCCTTATTCCCTTTAGACATATAGCAAAAAAGTAGAAAAATGATCATCATCGGTCCGGATACGTCTGTAAATAAAAGTTAACGCGGGCGAAGCTGCGGGCAACAGCTAGTATAATAATATAAAGGTATTTTAATTTAATTTACTAATTAAACTTATTTAATTGACTTCAGTTTATTTTGGCAAGTTTATTGAACGTACTTTTATAAGTTGAAAGTTTTACCTTATTCTTTATGCTTCTCAAAAATGAGGTAAAAAAATTACAAAAAGTAAAAAATTATGTCAAGCAAATAAAAATGGCCAATCACAGCGGATTGCTATGACGTTGATGTGGACACGGATGCCCAAGCTAGCTGGCGTTTACTTTTTTCACCCTCTTGGGACAGACACCACAAACGATAATATATTGAGTTCGGCATTTTTTAACTTGATAGCCCTTTTTAAGTATAGACAAATTTATGTATATTTAAATAATAATGAAAATGCGACACAATTATGTTTGGATTTGCTCTCAATAGGCCTTTATTGAAATTGTTATTATTATCAATATTTTAAACAATGTGTTTTAGAATAAGTTCTTAGTATTTTATTAATGATGCAATGTCTAATTCACACACGTTCTTAGTAAGCAATATTAGTAAAAATCCTTTTATGCAACAAATTGTAATCCTATGATGCTTTCATGTTCGCCGCATGCTTTGTGACCTAAAAGTGAGGATTTATTTATTTATTATTAAAGGAATATGGTGCAAGGTTTGAAGGAGTTGCGAAACTGAAAGTGAAATTATAAAATACTAGTGGCACCGACAGACGTTGTCCTGTACAAAATATTTTTTTTGTGAATCTAAACCATCCTCGATTCCCCTTGTACTCACACAAACTTGTACTAGCTGTTGCCCGTAGCTTCGCCCGCGTTAACTTATGATGATCATTTTTCTACTTTTTTGCTATATGTCTAAAGGGAATAAGGCTGTGTTTTTAATGTAAGCTCCCAAGCGGCTTAAACTTTTCCGACTCTCACAATAATTATCCAACTATTTATCAATTTATATTTCTTCTTTCTTTTTTTTTAATTCTTTCTGAAAGGCATCGTGTTATAACCGTATTAAAAATATAGAAACCTTTAAAACTACCCTTATAGAAAAATAATCACCTAGCGCCTAATCTAGAGACTGAAAATTAATAACTAACCAACTTTACCTATTACCTTTATTGAGTTTTATATTAATAATTAACTAAAACCTATACTACACTAAAGATATTTTAAAAACTAAATAAAAATAAAATAATAATGCCTACGTACGGTCTACGCTAAACAAATATCTACTAAAACATAATACACTAATATATTATAATCCTATCTTTTTTTTTCGCTGGGGAGTGCGTCTATGCATACCACTGGGTTCGGGGGGTCCCGGGGATTATGTGGGAATCTCTGCGCCCGAGAAGTTAGTAAGGTGGACGCAGACTCTACCCACTAAACCCCAGCGGTGTTCTCCTCGTCGTGTGGGTGATCCGGCGCGAGGGCTGTGGACGTCCGCACCGGGCCACAATGGTGTGCCATCTGGCACTCTCCTCTGGAGGCAGGGGGGTGACATCCCCTCCTCCTACTCCGCTTAAGGCACCCTGAACACATAAGGGTGCCTTATGCCAGTAGGACGTTATCCTGTACAAAATATTTTTTTTAACCGAGTTCAAAAAGGAGGAGGTTATCAATTCGTCGGAATCTTTTTTTATTTTTTTTTTATGTATGTTACCTGATTACTCGAAGATGGCTAGACCAATTTGAAAAAATCTTTTTTTGTTCTAAAAGGTATACTTCCTAAATGGTCCCATGATAAGGAAACCAGGATCTGATGATGGCATCCCAGAGAAATCGAGGGGAACTTTCTTAAATTGTAGGTGCGACTAGTGCGTTTGATATTTTTTTTATAAAGTGTTTTGAAGGACTACAATTTAATGAAGGTCTAGAGTCGATCTGATGCTGGAGCCGAAAGACAGGCGAGGGAACTTCTCAACGATTTACATCAGTAACCTTGTGTTTGGGCTTGATTAATTTGTAATGATGAGAACTTTACACCTAGATGGGTTGTGACTGTCATTAAGGGTCTGATGATGAAGACAAATGACAGTTAAGGGAACTCCTCAACAGTTTACAGTAGCTACCTTGCGTTTGGACTTAATTAATTTAAATTGATGAGAACTTTGCACCCATATGGGTTATAAGCACCATTACAGGTGTGATGATGGAGACCTTACACAGTCGAGGGGAATCCTCGACGATTTACAGCTTTTATTGGGCTTAGTTCATACGACTAAATAATATGCCAAAATCATGTAATTTTGTTTAAATAATTTAATTTAATTTTATTTGTCGTTGTTAAATGAACAAAAAACAACTGTGCCTTGGAAGCGCATCATAGTATTTCAAGGTCATCATAATGTCCATTCTATACCTATATATTGGTGATGATCTATACCTATATATATAACGGAATTATTTAATGAATAGCAGCAAATCTGCCGTGATTGCTTTCAATTACATGTATATAAAATGTGTGCATATAAATGTATGTAATGATTTAAACCCTTTCTCCGTTCATCTCATTAATACAGCGCTATCTAATCTGAGCAATGCGTTTAATAGTTCTACCCATATTTCAGCCAATAAAATCAGTTATCGAATTTTTCAATCACTAAAAATTAAGAAATAAAAATTTTTAAACAAAATTAAAATCGACTTCAAAAAAAAAAAAAAAAAAAGTAATAAAATATTTTCCTTATTTTTTGTGCCTACAATTTATAATCAACTTGTTATTCTACTAATATACAATCTTTGCATTTACCACGTCATTATTGTTATCTAATCCATATATCTATATATATATATATATATATATATATATATATATATATATATATATATATATATAATATTTTAGATTTGACGGTCGTCTGGGCTGGGTGGTTTATATAATAATAACAACCCTTATAATATCTCCCACTATGGGGCACGGGTCTCTTCGAAATCAGGCAACGAGGGTTTCGGGCAATAGTTCACGGATGCTCTAGTCCAATGCGTGTTGGTGAACTTCACACACCTTCAAATACTTTTTCTCATCAGACATGCATGTTTCCCTACGATGTTTCCTTCACCGGTGAGCAAGCGATGGTATCATATTCAGGAAAAACCGATTTCTATGCATCACAGATTGATGGAAAGACAAGCTCTGTGCAGTGCTAGTATATGCGAGTGGCTTGGGGCCTTGATCCAGCAGTGGATAAAAAGGAATTGGATGTTGATTATTATTTATTATTATTAGGTATTATTAAAGAAAATTTTATTTTCAGGTTTTGCTGTAACACTCGGACATGTTTTTAAAGAACCGGCCACAATTAACTACCCGTTCGAGAAGGGACCTTTGTCTCCGCGTTTCCGAGGCGAGCACGCGCTACGGAGATATCCCTCGGGAGAGGAAAGATGCATCGCTTGTAAACTGTGTGAGGCCATTTGCCCAGCACAAGCCATCACCATAGATGCAGAGGAACGGGCGGACGGATCCCGTAGAGCTACGCGCTACGATATAGACATGACTAAATGTATTTTCTGCGGTTATTGCCAAGAGGCGTGTCCAGTTGACGCGATCGTTGAAGGTCCCAACTTTGAATACAGCACGGAGACGCGTGAGGAACTGTTGTATAATAAAGAAAAGCTTTTGAGCAATGGCGACAGGTGGGAGCCTGAAATTGTCAGTAATATCCGCGATAATCATCTTTATCGCTGAAATTAGCTATAACGTTCGTGGTTATAACTATATATGCTATGAAATAATAACGATTATCAAAGTATATATATTTTCAATAATAAAATATATTTTATTATCTCTGTTAATTTATTATCTACCGCTTTTAAATACTATTAATATCTCTGGCTGTTTCTGTCATATCGTTTTCGTCTGGCGTTTTCAATATGATTGGTCGGTAATGAAGGCGATAAAAAAGGCATTTTCTTATAATTCTACACTAGCAAAGCGGGTTGTATGTGATAATAGATTAAGAATCTGACAGTCTGTTCCATAAAATTCGAAGAGATGGCAGTATTCGTTCTAATCTGATAAGAGTTTTTACTATTCGACAAACTGGCAGACGCGCCACCGTATGGTAAGTGGTCGACGTCACACACACTAGCCCAAACTAGTTCGTGCATTGCCTATCCTGAGAGGTAAGATGGTGATTCTCAGTGCCAGTCGTTAAACCTGAAGTAAATAGTTTCGTAAATTGCCTCCAATTTTTTTTCTTTTTTATGTCATAGGGAGCAACAGAGCAGTCTGAGCCTTATGGTGACTTTCGACGCCCATAGACATCCGCACAACCAAAAATTATGTAAATGCGTTACCCTCATTTTCCCTATCCCCCCAATGGGCCACCGGAAACTCGCAAACCGCACGAAACGCGACAGCATAGCTGTCACTTGACGCCGGTGTTATATGAGCGAGAGGTACCTACCACCCCGGTCGTGCCGGCCCAATTCGGCTGCAAAGCAGCATGGTACTACCTCTCACACAATATTTAAAATTTAAATTCACACAATTATTTATTATATCATCGTAGATAAATACTGGTAGTCCATTTAAGCCATGTGAGATATCTAAAAGCAATTTGGTTGGTATTGGCAATTAGAAACCAAAACTGGTTCCTAACTGAGCTCAGATCGGTAACATACTTTAAAATAATTAGTTCCGTTAGATTCAGTATATCTGGATGAAATTGAAAATCCTTTCAACGCGTTTGAATGAACTGATTTTTTTCTAAAATAATATTAACTTAAAAGTTCAATTGTACGGTACATATGTAATGTTGAAAGACATTTTATTAGTAACTTATTGGGATACAAATTGGTAAACTAAGTAAAATAAAGAACAGGGTTCCACTGTCAGTCCTTTCTTTTTAGGGTTCCGTAGTCAAATGGCAAAAACGGAACCCTTATAGATTCGTCATGTCTGTCTGTCTGTCCGTCCGTATGTCACAGCCACTTTCTTCTGAAACTATTAGAGCTGTTGGAACTTGGTAAGTAGATGTATTCTGTGAATTGCATTAAGATTTTGACACAAAAGTAGAAAAAAAAACAATAAATTTTAAATACTTAGAACTAAAACTCAATTTTTTTTTTCATTAAATCTCAAAAATTTGAGGTTTCTAATACCATTTATTCTGAACTGAATAGTTTGCGCGAGAGACACTTCCAAAGTGGAAAAATGTGTGTCCCCCCCCCCCCTGTAACTTCTAAAATAAGAGAATGATAAAACTAAGAAAAATATATGATGTACATTACCATGCAAACTTTCACCGAAAATTGGTTTGAACAAGATCTAGTAAGTAGTTTTTTTTATACGTTAATAATGGTAAACCGCAATTTACCTTTCATGCAATAAACTCAAATATATAAGAAAACATTCAATTCCATAAACATAAACCTTATTTTTTGTTAAAGTGTCTAATGTTGTATATTATGTAATGGTACGGAACCCTTTGTGCGCGAGTCCGACTAGCACTTGGCCGGTTTTTATTCAATACTACGTACTTACAAAGAACTTTATTCATCGTCAAATTGACTCTACTACCGATTAAAACGACTGGCTATGAATGAGAAACGTGGGCGAAACAAAGTCTGCTAGACTAAACATTTAAATACATGATAACTATTTCAAATTAGAGAAAAACATGGATTTGAAAGAAAGAAAAAAATAGAAATGGTGTCAGAGAAAATCTGAAGTAGGCAAAACACGTTTTGGCGTTCATTGAAGGAGGCAGCTATATTCAGCAGTGGATAGATAACGGCTGATGATGATTATGATGATGATGAGAGCAAAAAAGCTTATAGATAATAAAGTTACATTAACAAAATTTATGTTTAGTTTTGTTTGTGCTTACCGCGTTTATATTTATATTGAGATTCTGATATTTCGACAATTTTTCAATCGTCATGATCACGGGGGTACTGATGTACGGTGCTGGTAGATGGCGACAGATCAGAAAAATCAGTCTACCCGGCAACAGTTCAGAAAAATCTGTCTACCCTCTTACATCTTCGTTTTATACGACTAGTTCGGTAAACGGACGCACTTGTTCACTCCGACAAACTAGACAGTGTCTTTTTTGAGCATCCACTCAAATATATTTGAAATATGAATAGTGATCGCGCTATTACACAATTTACTATCGGAACTATATTATATTTTTTCAAAGACAGTTAATAGCAAGATAATTGTTAAAAACGAATAATAAATTAAAATCCATTCATAATTTATTTATTCATATAAGCGGACAAATTTCACTACATCGTAAATCCTAGTACGCACTATGCTAGTATTTCGTTGGAAGATCCCTCGATCGTTTGAGAAGGTCATTTTTGGGAGGTGCTACCCACCCGAAAAAAATAGAAAAATCAGTTGTCTGTAAAGTCTGTTTACTGACGATAGATGAACGTGACGTCATGAGAAAATGGACCGTTTCAGAGCGAGGTAACGCCGCATGCGTCATGTTTTTTCGTTCGTGCAGCCGGCTCCATCGAATTATAAGACGTAGTCACGTCAAAAATGGATCGATTCGACTCAACTACTTACTAAAAAAATTTTTGGTATTCAGACACATTTAGCTACTAAATTACTCAATGCTAGACTAAAATACTGGCCTAGTGCGAACTGGGCTTAAGCCGCAGTATTCATACGCGGGGCGCTTCATCTATGTGCAACTTCAGTGTACTTTAAACTTGCGAAAGTGAAAACCAAATTCTGTGCCTAAAGCATTTATAATTGATTCTTTAGTGTATATTGTAGTAACACTATCCCTGACACAAGCATAAAGAAAACGGATACTGTCATAAAGTCTAGTAGCTCGAACAGATATTCTGATAGACCAACGTTCTGCCAAAAAAAAGTTAATGACAAAAATGGTAGCTTCAATAGCTTGAAAATAGACACCCATTCAGTTATAATGGTCAGCCAGAGCTAGATATATTTAAATAATTGAGTTTCTAGAACAGTCCTCGATGTCAGAATTCATTTATTCACCTTGGATATATTAAACAGTATTAACTTTACGAGGTTTATACTCTAGCCGTAAAAGCGCGGTGCTAAAACTGAAATGCTACAATATGCGACCAGTTGTTCCCTCCCAGGGGCAACCCTGCACTTAAAGGATAGACTTGCAAATGCATTTATTGGCAGTTTGTCCCAGTAAAACATACAAAGCTTAATGCAAAGCATTTTGAATGTTTAAATTAAACTAAGCGAACATTGGCTCTAATAGAGGTAATGGTATCAAACGCTTAAGTCAACGTTGAGGGAAGGAGAGGTATTTTAGACTATATTGTGGATCGTTTCTACATTAACATCATATTTTACCGCTGGGGGGAGGGGTTTTTTAGTAACAGGTTTCCCCCCCCCCCCCCCCCAAATACGGAAAAGGAATGCAACACATCTCCATAACTTTTGGTCGTGCGGATGTCTATGCGCGTCGCGTCAGTTGTCACCATATGGCTCCTACTGCTCGGTCGCGTCCATAAGATATAAAAATGCACTGTGCCACACTCCCGGCTCCAAGGGTACCATCAACTTACTTATTTCTCCCGTCAAACAGCTTTACTGTCGTTCGGAGTGAAGGGCCAGACAGCCAATGTAATTACTGGCACCGAGACTTAACATATTATGGTAACACAAATAATTTCCTTTTTTTTTTAACGCCGGGAAATACTCTGAGGCATCCCTCGGGGGAGTGGGTCTCCCCACGCGGATATGTGGGACTCGCTGCACCCGACAGCTGGTAAGTGGACGCAGCTCTACCCACTAAAACCCGGCGAGTGCCACCAATGCCGCCTTTGGTGAGGTGCCCCGGATCTAGTAAACAAACAGGGCACCTCGACGGCTAGTCAGTCCCGTAAGGGACCGACGCCACCTTCACAGAGGGGTTGTCCCGCACCACAGAACAACCCCTCCCAACGTCGGGACAGTACTATGGGGTGAGGTTCCCATCCTCACCCCTTGCCCCCTGCTCTTTTGTCCCCTCTTCTTATAAGAGGGGTACAAAGAGCCCCCTCGACCCAATTTGCCTCACCCTAGGTTACTGAGCCCCACCGCCACGACAAGGCCTGAACCATGTTCATGGGCGACGCTGACCACTTACCGCCATGTGCCTTGTCTGCCCGTTTGCCTATCCAACTAATAATAATAATAAATCATAATATAGTATAGAGAATGAACCAGTCATACTTGAGATTTGTGAGTTTTTTTTTTTTGGTTTCTTTGCTAATAAGTCTCATATCAAAGATCTAAGCTAAACATTATTCAACTAAGACTGATATGATGATGGTGAAAAAAAAAGATATACGTTTCTGATGTGGGTGAGCTAGTTCCAACATGTACTGGTATTTTCTTTTGTTTCTGACGTTCTGTTGATTTGCGATGGAGAGGGAGGGCAATACGACGCATACATTAGTGCAACAAAGATGGCGTCATTTATCTGGGAGAGGTCTTGATCACACGATACCTTTCTTACAATAAGAAGGGCATCTGTATTATCTATAGAGTAATAACTAGTTTTGACCTGATTAGAGGTAATTCACTGTTTTGAATCTGAAATAGATTATAGACATTATTGTATGTATTTTTTTGTATATTATTGAAACGAATTCTGTAGGTACTTCTTCTGACTCGCCTGTATTTTTATTTCTCTGACAGCTGTTATGGACCGATTTTCATTTTTTTAATAGAAAGGGTATACTCCTGTTGTACGTGTAAATGTAATACCTAGTACCTACCATTGTCACTAAGTCAGGATCTGATGATGAACAAATTTTATATTTTTCACACTGTGTAAAGTTTCTACCAATTTATGAGATGCAATAATTTAGCAACCGAGAGGTGGCTATGTTGTCTGGACGTCAACCAAGATAATCCTTGTAAATTTACTTAGTCACATACCTATTAACATTGTCTTTCATTTAAACATTTCTTTGCTGTGTTTTATTAGTTGAAATAAGAAACAGGCAGACGAAGCACTTGATAGTAAATCAACGCAAGAATGGTACGAACCATGCAGCTGGGAGAAGCTATCATTTTGCAATCCCCGGGTGACTCATACATAGCGTATCCTGAGACGCAATCTGTGATTGTTGATGAATTACACTGCATCCCGTTTTTCTAAAAATAAATAAGCAGAATACATATATTTTTATAGTTGGTTAGGTTAGGTTAGGTTTCACCGGGGATGGGTGCTTCGGTGAGTATCTGTGCAGGACGGCCCAAAGGGAGCCGGTAACTGTGTGTCACGATTGTGGCGCGGCGGTGGACTCGGCCCAGCACACCCTCGAGGTGTGCCCGAGATAGGCGGCGCTGCGTCATGATCTGACATCGGTCATCGGAGGGGACTTGTCTCTGCCGAGTGTCATCCCTGCGATGCTCGGCGACGACGAGTCCTGGACGGCGATGGTCTCCTTCTGCGAGGTAGTAATGTCCCAGAAGGAGGCCGATGAGCGGGTGAGAGAGGAGGCCGCCGACGAGGCCTCCCACCGCGGGCGACGAACGGGGGTGCGTAGGATAATGCGCCTCCAGTAACGCCCCTGTGCTCGTGTCGGGCATGGGGTTTTAACCTGGGTCCAGCTAGACACGACGTCGTTGGCGACTGCTAAAAGTATCGAAACAAACGAATAGCCGAGCAGTCCCTCTTTAGAGGAGGAGTCTGGCCTTTTCGCCGGGGCCAGCCTGTCGCCGAGGGTCCTGCGTTGCCTGCATGATCCGGGACTCTCATAAAAGGCGGCTGAAGGCACTTGCAGCGGTTTTAGTGGGTAACGCATCTCCAAGTGCGAACCCCACACACGGCTAGGTTTAAAACTCACCCCGGTCCTAGTTATGGTTTGGTCTGCAAATTTCCGCTGCAGAACAAAAAAAAAATAAAGGTTATGTTAGGTTAGTTATGTAGGCTAATAGTTCAGGAGTAAACAAAATATGATGTCTTCAGCTTTGTGACATTTGTATAAATTAACTATGTTCATAAAAGTCCTGTAAGATACAATTATTTCAGCGATACAATCATTAACCTAAAAACTTAAGTCCAATGAGAAAGTAATTTCAATTTCGGCAGATCGTTATCCTTTAGATGAAGTTTCATGAAATTCCGCTATTATCAGAATTATTTAGTGCTCTCCCGTCCACATCGCGTCTACCCACATCCATTTTTTACCACGTTATTATACAAAATGGGCATTATTTTAACGAAGTCTGGAATATATAAAGAATACGTAATTATTATGTAATAAAACGTTTCTATTTGTTATTATAATATATGGCCTTTCTTCGATAAACTATAATATTGTCAATAATATGGAGATACCTAATAGTTGCTTACAAATATTGGTTTTTTTTATGATTCATATGCTCTTTTTGAACATGAAAGCTGTATTCAAGTATCTTGGAGATATCCATATATCTCCAAGATACTTGAATACAGCTAATTAATTAAGAAAAAAAAACATTTACCGAGAAATCAAAGAATTATCAAAACTTTATATAGTGTGGCAATTACGTGTCAATTGCTCTCGTAACCATGAACTTTATATTATATGTATTGTCAAACTGACTTTTTTATGTCATAAGGAGGCAGCCGAGTAGTCGGAGCCTTATAGTGACTACCGACACCCATAGACATCCGCACAACAAAAAGTTATGCAGATGCGTTGCCCTCGTATTGCCTATCACCCCAGTAGACCACCGCAAAACTCACTAACCGCATGAAACGCTACAGCATAGCTGTCTCTTGACGCCGGTGATATGTGAGCGAGAGGTACCACCTCGGTCGTGACTGACTGATCATTAACTTTCGAAACTTTTGTCTAGTAGTGGATAAAGAACTTAGATTGAATTGTACAATAAAGTCACTTCTATACATCATTACTCTGTATCTTTGAAATATGGCAAGGAGGCTATTAGGTCACAGTTAACCTGTACTCTATCTATATACATCTATCTACATCTATTTCTACATGTCTCTTCTACATCTATTTTTTCCTCCCGGTGTTTCCTTCACCGGTGTAGGAATAAGTGATTAAATGCGACACATATATCGGATACTCGTAGCTAATAACAGAATTGGGTCGAAGAAATTGACTTGACTTATACTCCAGTGATATCGTAAAAAATCGGAGCGTATAGGTAGGTAGTTCTATTTCAATAAATGTCTAAAGTTTGTTACAGAGTATCCCGACTGTCGACTGAAGCCTTAAAACTTGTCGTAGTGTCTTTTATATTGTTTTAGTTGGGTTTTATTTATATGATGCAATAAGCTTTGGTTTACCGATACCTTAGAGTATACATATTATATATTATTATAGAGCGCGCGTTAGTATGAACTGTAAGCACCGGTATGAACATAGACCATTGTCTTGGAAACGTTCAATCAGTGTCAAAACAATACGCGTCACATTAGGTCCGCGAGCGATGTGTTTTATGTTAAAATGGTGAAATATGAAGTGCCAATTTGTAAAAGTGATTCCTGGAAGCAAAGTCCATTGACCGCTGCTTATGTTCAGCAGTGGATGGATAGAGGCTGATGATGATAACGATGATGATGAATGTCCTAATTTCAAATATCGATATTATATATGCATTACGCATGAAACGTCACTCTCACAGCGCTTTACCATTAGATCGCATCTGCTTACATATTATATATTACGATCGGCACGAAGAAGCGGCTTGACACTCGTACTCCATTTATTATGTATACTTACTCTAAGACTGATACCATCAATTTTCTATTCTTCAATCGCAATCTATAAAATATTACAATAGCATAATATTTGAATTATCAAGGTGCCTGCAAGCCTGACTATAGGTGTTGGTTTTTACTTACCACCATGCATGCAAAAGAATATTCGTCTTAGGGCCCCTCTACACGTTGACAGATGCATCCGTAGATACTGCAAGATACATACGCCAACGTCTGTCGATGCATCTGTTGACGTGCGTCCACACGTTTGTCGGATGCCAGACGTTCTCGCTGAAACCCTTTGATCCACGTCACAACAATTGACAAGAAACGGATTAGTGATGAATGCTTCTGCCGACGTTTAATACCTACTACACAGGAGCACATCACCCCATCTACACGACAACGTATGCGTCTGCCGATGACGTCTGCCGATGACGTCTGCCGATGACGTCTGCCGATGACGTCTGCCGATGACGTCTGCCGATGACGTCAGCCAATGCGTATGTTTGATGAGTACAAAATAATATATTAATTTGTATTTAGCAATCATCAACTACCTTAATTATTAGTGATCATAATTAAAGGCGAAATCATCACTTCCATATCTTTATTTTGGTCACCATACTCAAATATTTGATTCTCAATAGGCCATTGCATTCTAGCACGAAACGAAGAATTGACTATAATATAACATTTGATGCATACGTCGCATTCCCAGTTTCCAAAACTAAAGGACGATCAACTTTAACTTAGGTCAAAAGATAATTCATGTTTCCATGGTTTCCATTTCAATCCATGGTTCAAGCCTTGGCGTGGCAGTGGGGCTTGGTAGCCTAGGGTGAGCCCAGCACATTGGGCGAAGCTAATTGAGCCGAGGGGGCTCTTTGTACCCCTCTTATAAGAAGAGGGGACAAAAGAGCAGGGGTCAAGGGATGAGGATGGGAACCTCACCCCATTCTACTGTCCCGACGTTGGGAGGGGTTGTTCTGTGGTGCGGGACAACCCCTCTGTGGAGGTGGCGTCGGTCCCTTGGGGGACTGACTAGCCGTCGAGGAGCCCTGTTTGTTTATTAAATTCGAGGCACCTCACCAAAGTCGGCATTGGTAGCACTCGCCGGGTTTTAGTGGGTAGAGCTGCGTCCACTCCCCCGCGGGATGCTTCAGAGCATTTCCCGGCGTTAAAGAAAAAAAAAGGTCAAAAGATAATTAAATTAATCTTATTAGTTTTAATAAGAAACTGATTAAAACCTCCTTGAGATTTATTACAAGCCTAAAGTTTAGTTTAATGTCCTAACTCGGATCCACTTGTAAATTGTATATATAATGGATACTCACTTTCGCAAAGTTGTGTCTAACTTTGATCGCCAAACAACAAAGTAGAAATAGTGCCAAAGTTTCGAGTGTATCAGTAAATATATAGTTTAGAGCTATCAACGTTTATTTAAATAAATCTTATTATATTTAGTTACTTGATAAACACTGAAATAAAAATAATGTATATATTTTTTATGTTGATTGGATACGCAACTAGCAGACGTGACATATGATGTTAAGTGCTTAACGTTTCTCGTTCATGAACGAGATTACCTGTGCCTTGCTCAGGCAAAATATTAATGAAAGCAACTTAAACCGAGGGGGCTCTTTGTACTTCTCTTATAATAAGAGAGAACTAAAAAGCAGGGGGGACAAGGGGCGAGGATGGGAACCTCACCCCATTGCCTTGTAGCTCAACAGATACGGGGCACCTCACCAAAGGCGGCATCCGTGGCACTCGTCGGGTTTTAGTTGGTAGAGCTGCGTCCACTTACCATCTTTCGGGCGCAGCGAGTCCTACATACCCGCCTGTGAAGTCCTCACTTCCCCGCGGGATGCCTTAGAGCATTTGCCAGCGCAAAAAAAGGCAAAACATTTATAGTTTGATTTTCCTGAAACCTGAGATTATAAGTCTCGATGCCAGTAATTACACTGTACGTCGTCGGTCTTATAATTAAACTTGCTTTAATTTACAAAAAAGCTGTTGTAAGTCAAGTGATTTTTTTAAATTGAAATTTGATGTCACTATAGCTATTTATTATGTGGCATAAAAAATGTCATAGGTATAGTCTCATCTTTATATATATATATATATATATATATATATATATATATATATATTTCTTGTGTGCGTGTGTCACTGAACTCCTCCTAGACTGCTGGACCGATTTTGATGAAATTTTTTGTGCGAGTTCAAGTGGATTCAAGGATGTTTTAGATTCACAAAAAAAAATTGTACAGGACAACGTCTGTCGGTGCCACTAGTATTATATTAAATATTTCCTAATATCCTCTTTTATTACTCGATAAATTAGTGCATTTTACTTTGATGTTCATGTTTAATATATTTTTAAAAGTGCATTTAAATTAGACAGTTTTTGTTCCTTGTGTCTCGTCTACAATAAAGCTAAAAATTTTAATTAAAATGTAGTTCGATGTCAAAGGCTCAGTTTAATGAAAACGGTAGAATACAACATTAATTATACTTTGTATGACCGCTAATTCGTAGTACACTTATCCTCTATTCTGTCATCATCATCAAGCATTTTTATCGGAGGGTTCGCTGTGCTACGCTCCCGTCGGCTTCGGTATCCTGCTTATTTCTCCCGCAAACAGCTTTGCTGTATTTTGGAGAGAACGGCAGGACAGGCAGTGTAATTACTGGCACCGTTGGCAAAAAAATCATGATAGGCAACTTTTCTTTAACGCCGGAAAATGCTCTGAGTCATACC
The DNA here is from genome assembly GCA_963853865.1 of Helleia helle. NCBI lineage: Eukaryota > Metazoa > Arthropoda > Insecta > Lepidoptera > Lycaenidae > Helleia > Helleia helle. Next base: position 20,155,205 of record OY971420.1, read on the forward strand.
ACTAGGGGGGGGGACTCCCCAGGCGGGTATGTGGGACTCGCTGCGCCCGAAAGCTGATAAGTGGACGCAACTCTACCAACTAAAATCCAGCGAGTGCCACCAATGCCGCCTTTGGGGAAGTGCCCCGGATCTATTGAGCAAACAGGGCACCTCGACGGCTAGTCAGTCTCTTGAGGGACTGACACCACCTCCACAGAGGGGGTCGTCCCACATCCCTCCCAACGTCGGGACAATGCAATGGGGTGAGGTTCCCAAATTTGCCCGTTGCTTTTTTTTATGTTAGTTGGATAGGCAAACTGGCAAACGTGCCACCTGATGGAAAGTGGTCGACGTCGCCCATGAACATAAATTAGTTTACCTGGAACGAGCCCAGGCAACTTATTTACGTGTTGCCTATCCTGAGACATAAGATGTTAAGTCTCGGTGCCAGTAATTACACTGCCTGTCTTTCCCTTCTCTCCGAAACACAGCAAAGCTGTTTCACGGGAGGAACAAGCAAGATGGTGGTACCCTTGCAGCCGGGAGCGCGGCACAGTGCTTCCCTCCCACCGGTATAAGAAGAGGGGACAAAACAGCTCCCTGCTGTTTTGTCCCCTCTTCTTATAAGATGGGTACAAAGAGCCCCATCGGTTCAATTTGCTTAGCCCAAGGTACTGGGCTCACCCTAGGCAACTGAGCCCTACCGCTACGTCAAGACCTTTACCATGGTGACGATATTTTATATGATGCTATCAACTATATATGGATGCAGAATTCAAATAAATATCAATATAAATTATTCCTAAAAGAGTTCCGTTTCTTAGAAAACATAATTTCATTAAATTAAAATATCGCCCCATTAAAGCAATGCTAATCCAAATAACAATGCAACATTAACACAAGGCTAAAACTTTTATCTCCGCTGATGTAAGACGTTCATTATGAAAATGTGGTAGTAAAAATACATTATGGACAGACGACGTGACAGGTTTTAACAGCCCTATTTACCCATTTATAGGTCACTATGTACTAGATTTCGCGTTCCGAACACTCACTTTGTTCAACTAAACTGTACTGCAGTCCGTACACCTTACTTTAGTGTGATTTTGACAGTCGACATTGATGCATGCGTGGGTGCGTACGGAGCAGCGCTAATAATACGAAAATTTAAGCCAAAGTGTTTGTTTCTACTTTACTATTTATTTATTTATATTACTATTAATAAATTTCAAAATAGAGAATAAATTCTAATTAAGTTTTGTAGGTAGCTGCTGTTACTTTTGCCTGCGGCGTAAAATCTATAGAGAGGACATGTTGTTACACTTTTTTTTTCGGAAGGGTCTTTTCGGTCTGATGGCCTTTAAGCTCAATCGGTACAGTAAGTGAACAGATGGCTCACTTAAGAAATATTTGAAAGGGGGATGCCCCCCTCCGCGCCCCGCAGTGGGTGCGGTTCATCGGGCGCGCTACTCGGGAGAGCAGGATTTGGACTAGTCAAATCCGATACGCTTGACGAATCTTTTACGGTTGAATTTAACCTATCATCATGAGGGCCAAGCAATCTAGCGGTAGCGTAGTGCTATTGCTGTTAGCGCGATCTGGGTTTGTGTCTAGTCGTATCGAATTCGAACCTAAGCTTTCGCGATCGATCCGGATCGATGTGGTTTCCATGTGTAGGGGTCGACGTCGCTTACGACCCCGAGGCCTAAGCGGTGTGCAGGTGTACCTTGCACCGTTTGTTGTGATTCTGTGTATGTTGTGACGTTCGCGTCGCGCTTTTGCGTCGCGCATTAGTAGCTGAATGTTGTTACACTTCGTTGAACGAAACGCGTAAGTCCTATGAAATTCACGCGCACTGAACGTTTTAAGCGCGAGAAATATATACTAAATTAGTGATCTAGCGCTGTATGTTATTTATGGTTTGGTTAGACGAAATAATTAACGTTTTCGTGCTGCAGAAAACTTTAGTTCTAACTATTGTAAGTATTTTAACAAATTGTTTATATTATGAATGTGTCTGTCTATCGGTAGAATATAAGTATATGGTTAAAGCACTCTCTAAATTTCACAGATTACTTTGATATTAGGTGAACTGGTTGTAGTGTCATCTATGAGATGAGTTCCCTGGAAGGGCTTCAAAAAAGGAGGTTACTCAATTCGACCTTTATGATTTTTAATTTACTCCCATCACTCATGCTTTAAATCCTCTATAAAAGATTCTAAAACAGTTACCTTATTGCCAAAATTAAAACACCCAGTGTCCAAATCATAATATGTATCATCCACACGGATGATAAAATATTGTAGTTACTAGATTTCATACTAACACTCTTTTGTTTTTTTTTTCGAACAAAGAGTTTACAGCCAGCCACATTCTTACTGCTTGATGCGTGATATCTAAAAATTTCAAAATAGAACACAATAATATGTGTGAATTTAAGAAAAGAGCGTTGTCGCAGAACGCATGTTAATTACTACTACAATAATTAATTAATTCTTTCAATGGTACACCCATTTCAATAAAGTATTGTATGCAACTGTTGATAATTAGGCATTAAAACACTCATGTGATACTATTATCACACTCGGCTTCTTTCTTTCTTTCTTTCTTCACTTACTGTACCGATTGAGCTTAACCAGGATCTGAAGGGAACTTTTGAAAACCATAGGGGTGACTACTGCGTTTCTTAATTTTTTCATGAACTATTAAAAAACACTACAATTTAATGAAGGTCTGGAGTCGATCTGATGATAGAGCCAAAAGACAGTCAGGGCAACTCCTCAACGATATACAGCAGCTGCTCTACTTTCTGTTTGGGTCTGATTAATTTGTATTGATACACTACACCTCCTATCTACCACCTACACTCTAGATGGGTTACAAGTGTCTGATGATGGTGACCACTGACCACAGACAGTCGAGGGAGTTCTCCAACGGTTTACGGCAGTTAAGAGATCCTGGCTACATGCGTAAAAAGCATTTCCCTGCAATAACAAAAAAAAAACACCGACTTCAAAAGTAACAATAATAGCTGATGAATGGGTAAACGCATGGATTGTGCATTAGTAGAAGTATAAGTTGACCGTAAGTTGTAGTTGTACATAGAAGAAACGCGATTTTTACACAAGACCTTCGTGTATTTTTCATTTACGGACGATTGGTCGAGTGGTCAGGCGGTCGCGGGCATAAATTCCGCCAAGTGTCGATATTTTTTTTATGATGAATATAGATGTCTGCACCGGTTATGGACGTGTTTATATACGTATTTATATACATTTCTTAAAATTATTTCTGTTGCCAGGTAACACAAGTTCTAACAAGCTTACTACGGAGCTAGGTTAACGTCGTATGATTGTTATTTTTGAAGTGAAACTTATTTATCGGGGTTGGAAAAAAATTTAGTGTAACATTTTTTCGTTACGCGTCACATTCTTCCGTTACGCGCCATCTTTTTCTTATCCCTACCACGCGTGATTTGAAAAATAACGTCATAAAGAAGTTTCACTTCTTACGAGTGTATGCTAGTACACACACACTTTTTTTTTTTATTCATGCGTTTCTTATATGGGAAATAGTTCAGGATTAGATTTGGATGAGTTAACGTAATCAATAATACATGTAAGCTGGGAGGGCTTACCGGTGGGAGGGAAGCGTTGTGCCGCGCTCCCGGCTGCATGGGTACCACCATCTTGCTTGTTTCTCCCGTGAAACAGCTCTGCTGTGTTTCGGAGAGAAGGACAAGACAGGCAGCGTAATTACTGGCACCGAGACTTAACATCTTATGTCTCAGGATAGGCAATACATAAATGAGTTGCCTGGGGTCGTTCCAGGTATACTAGGTTATGTTCATGGGCGACGTCGACCACTTACCATCAGGTGGTACGTTTGCCAGTTTATCTATCCAACTAACATAAAAAAAGCTATTAGTCAGTATTGTAAGATTTTTTTCAAATGAAGTTCGCGGATAAAATAATTTATCGAAAGCAGTCAGATCGAAAGACTCTTCCGTATGAATGTATTTGACAAGCTTGTGAGCAGCAATTATAAACTTTGTAAATAAGTCTCCATCTATTGATCTTTGGGTAATTTAAGTGTTCCAAAACTCATTATAACAGTCAACCACTTTTTGTTTAACAGAGATTACCCAAGAATTGTCTAGCAGATTTTCTTGGATAATCTTGTTGTGTAATCGCTTTATTTAATTGTTTGATGTTTTAAAGTACGACTTTACTCCATGAGACTGTTCGTCTGCCATTTTTTTTATAAAACTAAGATAAAAATATAACAACTCTCACAGTTATAACCACAGCAAAGCTACACAAAATAACTAAGCTGGATGGTAACCCGCATACGCGCGAGACACAGCGCAACCCTTTTACCGGTCCAAAAATAGGAGCTTTGTACACCCAAATTGCGGCATCTACCTAGTAGTTACCCGAATTCATTTATTATACTTTACATCCTTTAAATATTCGAACGTTTTACCGACCGATTAGCACGTACGCTTCGTTTTTTGGGATACTTGTGAAATAAATCTTTCCCTGCCTTGGATAACTCGAAACGTACGCACATCAAATCGTTGATGTGGTCGGTAGATACTGCGTGCAGCGCGAGCGATTTCTTGTATGGTAGATATTTTAGGATTTGTTACCTCAAAATAACAAAACTGAACCCTTATAGGGTTTTTTTTTTTCGTCTGTTTTGTTGTTCGTCTGCCTATCCGTTTGTCTGTCAGCCTGGCAAACCTTAACCTATAAGGTACTTCCTATTGACATAGAGCTATGAAATTTGGTAAAAAACGTCTCACAACAATTAGGACTAAGCCTTAACATCTTATGTCTCAGGATAGGCACACATGAATTATTGGCCTAGGGATAAAATGTAGCATAAGGTAGCTAATCTAAGGTCTAAGCATCACCATTTCAACTTTCGCCCGTTTTACCTCGAAAGACCTACAAACATCAAAACTTACAAAGGAGACGGTCCATTTCTGGTCTGGTCTTGTACAGTATACCATAAATAGAGAAAAAAATAATAGATTTCATTAAAAATAAAATAAATTATTAGTATAAGAAACTAATTTACATGCAAAAAATAAAAATATATTTAGAAAGAAAGAAAGAAAGAAAGAAAAATTTATTCGTGTAACTACTTAACTACTTAAGACACAATTAAAAATATCACATAATATAAACCTTGTAGTTACACAAAACGGCCTCAACTCAGTGTTTGCTGGAATTACCATTCCAGTACTGGTCTTCCGTTGAGGCCATTAAGTGAAGCTATTTCAAGTTTTTTAACTTGTTGGTCTGGTTTAATCCGTCTGAAGGGCGCCATCTTCATTAATTCTTAATGAAGATGGCGCCCTTCAGACGGATGAATATTCTTCTTCTTCAATATTAGCTTCCTCAAGGATTTGCGGATGAATATTACTTACTAAATGTCATTTCTGACAAATGACAAACCAAATTATGACAGATACCTATCGAACAATGACTTAATTCCTTACATTTGACAGATAACACCAAAGAATATACGCCATACGCCATTGTATACATGTAGTGTTACAAACCTTGGAAACATTAAATTATTCTACCGCTAAAATTGAGATGAATTCATGGATATGAACTAATCAAAACTGTTTCAATATTTTCTTTCCTTCATCTCATTACATGTACAAAAGTAGACCAACCTCCCATACAATTTTGGACCGTCTCCTTGTCGCAGAGGTCGCATTATGTAACTTTATTGGGATTAGGATGAATACTGTCAACATCCTTATTTCAGTGGTTAATAGCTACTATTGTTACAGGGAAATGCACTTTACAGTAAAATTCTTTGTGTACATTTTGAATAATGAAATAACTCCAATTCATTTATTATTGGGCTCTTTTCGAATTTCAGAATTAATCGAAAATCGCTACCTATTGGCAATTTGCATGAATATTTCCCTAAATTGTTTTAAGCTCCTTACCTTGAATATTAGAGGTGAAGTTTGATTTATATTCAGCTTCAGCATTATTAATTGTTGTGTCTAGTACTTATCTAACTAACTACATAATAAATTTATCTAGAAAATATGTCCCATCAAATATATCCCTTAAAAATATTTTGGATGGGAAATAAATGTATAACTTCAGTACCTTATTTTTTCCTTCCTTCCTCCCAACGTCGGGGCAGTACAATGGGATGAGGGTACCCCTTGAACCTTGGGTGAAGGGTACAAAGGACGAGGATGGGAACCTCATCCCATTGCACTAACCCGACGGGGTTGTTCTGTGGCGTGGGACGCCTTTGTGGAGGTGGCGTCGATTCCTTGGCAGACTGACTAGCTGTCCAGGTGCCCTGTTGCTCAATATATCCGGGGCACCTCACCAAAGACGGCATTGGTCGCACTCGCCGGTTTGTCGTGGGTAGAGCTGCGTCCACCTTACCATCAGCGTAGCAAGTCCCACATATTCGCCTGGGGTGTCTCCCCTTCCACTTGAAATGCCTGAGTATTTCCTGGCGCATAAGAAAAAAAGGCATCGTTCCTTCATATCATTTTTCTGTTATTGTAAACAAAATTAATGAGCAAAAATAATGAGAATTAATAAGAAATATGAAATAAATACACGCGAAGTATGAAGAAAAATAATTACTGTTTTATTTTGTTTTTGTTTGTAATTAAAATAATATACGCACTACATGATATTCCTTCTTTTTCCAAATATTATGTAGGCACATGATATCACAAAATGTGCGACTCTCTTATCGTACATCTATGCACGATAGAAGAGTCGCAAGTGCATAAACATGCATAACATAAACCATAAGTAGTCATAAGTACCACTTATGCTGCCGCTGCCGAGACGTATAATAATAGTAATAATTAATATATTACCTTTTCTAGTTCATTAAATTTAACAATATAAGGTTTCATCGATTTTCACACAGAGGCGTTACTGGAGGCGCATTAAGTAGCGCCTCCTGCGCACCCCCGTTCGTCGCCCACGGAGGAGGCCACGTCGGCGGCTTCCTCTCTCACCCGCTCGTCGGCCTCCTTCTGGGACATTACTGCCTCGCAGAAGGAAACCATCGTCGTCCAGGACTCGTCATCACCAAGCATCGTGGTAATGACACTCGGCAGAGACAAGTCCCCTCCGATGACCGATGTCAGATCATGACGCAGCGCCGCCCATCTCGGGCACACCTCGAGGGTGTGCTGGGCCGAGTCCACCGCCGTGCCACAATCGTGACACACTGTCAACGGCTCCCTGTGGGACGTCCGGCACAGTTACTCACCAAAGCAACCATGCCCGGTGAGGAGCACCTGTGTCAAACGGAAGGTGAGGGGTTTGCGCTTATGACGCATCCACCGCTCAAGGACCGGACGCAGAGCAACCGTTAGGCTTTTGCCGTACGGCTGTCCAGTACTTAATGTCGTCTAGCCATTTTCTCCTCTGGAAGCCGAGGCTTCGCCTCCCTAGGACTTATGTACTGGCCAAAATATGCGATATAATGAACTTCACACACGCTTACCACTTTTGATCTGATCACGATTTCTCACAATGTTTTCCTACGACAACTAATTAAAAAATGCTAAACATTCAGCCGTGTAAAATGAGAGCAATAAATCTTGCTTATTAAGAATATCAGATTAAGTAAAGCAGTCTACTGTGAGTAGAGGAAACAATGAGCGTAACTTTACTAAAGCTAACTAACATTCTACTGAAATATAATAATAATACTTCGCCTGCTACAAACTCCAGTACAAGTTTGATATAAGCTCACTGTTTTTACAGGTTTCAGTCTTTGTTCTGTCTTTAATTATTATAGTCATGACTATAATAATTAATATCATTTTGATACTACTATCAAAATGATATTTAATAATGTAATATAATAATTTTGACGCTTTTACACCACGTCAATCTGGTCCCGTAGTAAGTTCCGAAGTACTTGTGTTACGGGTACCAGACAACGGAAATATATTTAATTCTTTTTATACTCTACATATATTTAAGATTTTTACTTTATATTTCACATATTTAATACACATCAATGAACCCAGGAACATAGAAAACTTTTTTGTTCCCTGGCGGGATTCCAACCGGCTACCTCCGGCTTGAGCACCAAGACGCTAACCATTGAGCCACAGAGGTCGCCAAAATAATCATTATTATAATCGTCATAATGTATGAAAAACAATTATTGCGTCTGTGACGATCGCATGTCATAAAATATATTTAAATTATATTTGGGATCAGTTGTTTTTTTGGTTGAGTTATTTCAGCTTTGATACGTGTACATATTTTTTTAGCTATATTCAAATATCAAACTTTTTTAATTAGGTACACTATAGGGGCGAATAAAAGATCATAAAAGTTATGAAGCTGTTTTTTCGTTCAATTTATCGCGTCGTAGAATTATTTTACCATTTGAAATAAATAATTAAGTTCTATACATACATTTCAAATGTATCAACCAAGTATCAACACAATAATTGATTGTGTTTTATTACGTAAATATCAGATCATTTCAGAAGAAATTAAAAAGTAATAACCTCGCTACAAATAGAGCTCATTCTCAGTACTAATATTTATTAGTCAATTAGACACGGACCCCGGTGCACTGAAGCTGCCCGCTAATTAAATGGATGTGTTGCATTAGTTTATTCAATATTGTTATATTATTATACAAGCTGTTGCCCGCAGCTTCGCCTGCGTTAATTTAGATTTACAGCCGTATCCGGATTGATGATATTTATATAGCCTTTTTTTAACGCCGGAAAATGCTCCGAGGCATTCCGCGGGGGAGTGAGTCTCCCCACGCGGTTATGTGGAACTCGCTGCACCTGAAGGTGGTAAGGTGAACGAAGCTCTTACCACAAAAACCCGGCTAGTGCTATCAATAACGCCTTTGGTGAGGTGCCCGTACATTCAATACGACATAAATAATGACAAACATTATTAAAATGATTATGATGATTATTATAATAATGATCATCATTATATTAAACTGCATCCATTACAGCGACTATATTATTGCATGTATTACCTAAGATTACCTACATATTCAGCAGTCAAGCTCGACTGTTAACATAAGAGCGAGACCCCATTGGTGCGTTGCGACTTGCGATGCGTTGCGTAGTGGCAGCGTCGACGCGCGTATAGTTTCAACAGATCAACGGATAAAAGAAGTAGCGGGAGGGAGAGTGATGCGCTGCGTTGTCAGTGCAACGACGGACAGTGTTCTACTCACAGAGTGCTTTTTAACATATTTATTTATTTATTCTTTATATATATATGAAAGGTATATACCGGGTGTATTTGGAACGCTTGCGAAGATTAAACCCTAATAATATACTATTTATATTATACTATATAATGCATATAACCATTTATCTCAGAAATCTTTTTTAAAGAAAATTTTAGGACTTGTGTATTTTGCAAACCCGCAATGTACTATGCACTCATGCTAACCGCGAGACGCGCGACTAGCGGGCGCACTGAAGACGCGTGCGGTGCGGGAGTTAGTTCACCTCGTGCATGCGGCGAACGCTATCAGCTAATTCAGTCCGCTAGCCGTTTATTTAAGTTTAGTTTATTACATTGCTGTTTTTTTTATTTCAAAAAACCATTATTTTAGAGCATTATCATCAAATTCTTGTAACATTATGTTTACTAAACTGGATTATACAAAAAAATAAAAAAGGCAACCAAAAAAAAAAAAGAAAACGCGTTTTTTTCACTTGTATCATGTCAGGCTATGCTAGTGTTAACTATCATACCTCTTCGTTTTCGCAAGAGTTCCAAATACACCCGGTATAGTATATAATATATTATGTAATCTTGAAGAGATTTCTGCTAGACCTAAAAGAGTGTGTGTAGAAAAACATATTCCAATGCTACGTCGTGATCTGTTGCGACGACGCGACGCAACGCACTAATGAGGCCTCGCTTTAACAACGTATGTACCCACAGTATCTACCATACGCAACCGTCGCCTAACAATGAATTTACATCGATTTTCAGATTTCGCCTCTCAGATGCTCAGTACTGGATTGTTGATTTGAATACATCCATTTAAATAATGAAAACCAAAATTTAATTGTGTTAATTTTGTTTTACTATAATTGATTACTGTACTAGTTGGTAATGGTATTAAAAGTGGGATTTTTGAGTTCAAGTCTGAACTGAGCACCCCTCGGAATTGTTTCTAATCCCTGAGCGTTGCTCTTGTTACGTTGTACGTACCTACAAAATTGAACCATACTTTGATGAGAGTATTAAATTTTCCCGCCAAGTATATTCACTACATAGTTTTAATTTAAAAAGTGTTTAATAAATGTAAAGAACAAAATTTTATGTATACTAATATTATAATTCACAATTAATAAAAATCTACAACTAAAGATGAAATAACAGAAAGAAATGACAGCGTCGTGTAATTTGCCGTCACGGCATTAGAGTCCAAAGATGTTTGTGTGTGACACATTAAATATATTATTATACCAGTTGACATAAACGTAAGTCAACATAATAAAGTGCTGAATTTAGTAGCACAATTTACAATTACAACTACTTATAGCAAATATCATGGCAAGGGATCGGCCGTCTTGGCGTTCATTGAGGGAAGCCATTCAGCAGTGGACGGATAAAGGCTGACGATGATGATAATTAATTTATAGTTTAACAAACAAATTATGTTTGTTTATTCTGTCTGTAAATTGGAGCTTACAGCAAATATTATACTAATAAGACTAAACGCACGACTGCCTTGCTTCACGCTACAGCTGCTTAATACGACTATTTCCGCGTCACTTCTGCAAACTTGATATTAATATCTGTCTAGTAACTTGGGAATATATTTCTTGTCTGCAGTGAATATATAAGTAATGAGTATCGATATAGGTAAAATATATTTTATGTCGACTCTACACACATGTTTTATATCTACTCTATCACAGCTATCCCGGCGAGTTTCGTGAGGTTTGTGAGTTTCCGGTGGCCCATTAGGGGATAGGGAAAGGTAAGCCCATCTGCATAATCTCTGGCTATGCGGACGTGTACGGGTGTCAATAGTCGCCAAAAGGCTTCGACTGCTCGTTTGCCAACTTTGCTATAATACTGTAAAAAATACACATGCTTAAAGAATTTCTTTTCTTTTTACTGTTTATTTCTTAAATAATACAACTTTTTTGATAGTATAACATTATTGCGCAGGTAACATTAACATTGTTACAGGTGTATACTTAAAAAAAAGTGTCGTTCCAACTTTTCATCTTAATTTTTTCCGTCTAGCCAGCCCCCTTTCGTAACTCGCGATAAGGAACTACGTTCCAAAAATAGTTTGAAGGAAGGCCCAACACGGGCACGCAGTGATTAGTAATTATATTATAGGAATTTTCTCGATTAAATGGCACCATTTGGAGAGAGAACAAAATGTATGTTATGTTATGAAGACAAAGAATAAAGACAGGTCGTTTTATAGTAATATAATTACAGAAATAGAACTGATTTTGAATCAATAATTTATGTGTTTATGGAAATAGGTTTTGACCTTTTTTACGACGACGTTTTATGTTGATGACAAAAAAGCAACCCTCAAGTTTTTTTCTCGTTTTTATTGGGAGAGTCTGCATTCCAAACGAGGTTTTTTTTACCACACCTTTTCTTCTTTTTTTGTTTTTAGACTTATTTCAAGTGTACGAGTGGTTACCTACGAAATAAAGATATTTTGATTTGATTTGACCAAAAAAAATAGCATACAGCTAACACAACACACACACATGAAAAGATTATTTTACCATATGAATACATATTTTATTTTATAATAAAACATAATTTGATTTTATATTTTAATATAAAATCAAACAAAAAATTGCCAGCTCATTCCTGGTGTAGCCCTTTTGTCTCAGCCTAATCACAAAACGTTTCACCCGTTTACAAGAATTATATGGGTTAAGACTTTCCGGGGCGAAAAAAATCACGGCTAGTCGCTAACGAACAAACTTTCCCTGACATCGTTACTAAGCTATAAAGTTTGAGATACGTGCCGTGCAAAAAATTTGTTTTTTGTAGATGTTTTCAGTAACCTCTCATCATCATCTTCAGCCTCTATGAGTCCACTACTGAACATAGGCCTCCCTCAATGAACGCCAAGACGACCGATTCCTCACTACTCGTATCCAACACGGACCGGCCACTGTACGGAGATCGTCTTCCCACCTAGATAATGGCCGACCAACACTTCGTCTGCCTAACGCGACCTCCACTCTTGAATCTTATTGGCCCCTCGGCTCCTGAGTGTGCGGCCAGCCCACTGCCACTTCAACGAACTTAAACTTCGATATCGGTACATGTAATATAGTTTACCATATTTGATTACATAATATAAACTACAAATTTCATCCTGTAAATATCGCCGGCTGTGTCGAACCAAATATTTTGGGCCTAGAGAGCCTGCACTAAGAGTATCTTCCCACTTTTTTCTTTATTTTTCTTTAACGCCGGGAAATGCTCTGAGGCATCCCGCGGTCCCATGCGGGTATATGGGACTCGCTGCGCCCGAAAGCTGGTAAGTGGATGTAACTCTACCCACTAAAACCCCGCGTGTGTAACCAATGACGCCGTTGGTGAGGTGCCCTGGATCTAATAAATAAACAGGGCACCTCGACGGCTACTCAGTCCCCGAAGGGACCGACGCCACCTCCACCGAGGGGTTGTCCCGCACCACAGAACATCTCCTCCCAACGTCGGGACAGTACAATGGTGTGAGGTTCCCATCCCCCCCCTGTTCTATTGTCACCTCTTCTTATAAGAGGGGTACAAAGACCCCCCTCGGCTCAATTACCTAATTAACAAGGCCTGAACCATGGTGGGGATCATCTTCCCACCTGGTTAGTGACCGTTAATTATTATATTTATCAGCAGCAAATATGTACATGCGTAAATTAAAAAATATGAAACGCACTAGTCGCTCCTACGATTTTCCCCTCGAAAGTTCCCCTCGATTTCTCTGGGATGCCATAATTATATCAAGGTTCCTCATCATGAGACCACCCCGGATGTGCACTCTTTCGAATAAAAAAAAATAAGTTTTTCGAAGTCGTTTAAAAAAATCATTTTTAGGGCTACATCGATCTGTCTCGAATCTAGATCCTTTCTTCGAGGTTGAACTTATAACAACCACGCCATTTTCATTATTGTCGTAAATAAATTAAACTGAACAAAGAATAGAAAATAATTAAACTGAACATCTCGTTTGAAATCAGAGACGCTAAGAGTGGAAGAGCCGTATCACGGGTATCACGAGAAGTATATAATAAAATGCAGCATCGGCTCGCTAATCAATACTAACCCAATTAGGCCTCAATAACGTATAAGGGTCCTTCGAAAATTCCATTGATATACATATATCCCAACATATCCTGATATAATATATATCCTACTCAAAACATATTGGATATAAATTACAAAGAACCTAAAACTAAAAACCTTAAAAAATATAATATAATAACTTAAGTATATTATTAAAAAGGAGTCCCTTTAGGCAAAGTTAAAAGTTAAAAAAAAAGGCAGACGAAGATACTGGCAGCGTTCCCCTCTGAATTGCTAGGGGGATATATATATAAATAATTATAAAAATTGAATAAAATCCTTTATACCTAGGTAACACTGGATATGTTTAGAAAAAAGTTGCCAATACTTTTATTGTTTTTCGAAGTAATCTCAGTTTCTTTCTACACATCGTCGCATTCGATGGAACCACTGAGAAAAGCAGTGGGCCCATTCTTCCTTAGGAGTCTCTTCTATGGCATTTTCGTACGCTTTCACCGCATCTTCAGGGCTCGTAAAGCGAAAACCTCGAATTTTATCTTTAGTTCTTGGGAATAAATGAAAGTCGCAAGGCGCCAGGTCGGGACTGTAAGGCTGACGACTCATTATCTCGACACCTGCCATAGTCAAATATTCAACAGTCCGTTTTGCGGAGTGCGCTGAAGCATTGTCGTGGTGAAGGAGGATCCTGCTTCGAGGGCGCTGCTGTCGATTTTTTTCCAAGACAACAGACAAACAGCGATTGACATACCAGTCTGCAGTAACTGTCCTTCCATCTTCTAGCACAACTGTCGAGAACTGACCTTTCCGACCAAAGAATGAGGCAATCATCTTTTTTCCTTGACTTCTTCCTTTCTTTACCTTAGTTGGCCGATCCTCGAAAGGAAACACCCACTGAGCTGATTGTCTTTTGGTTTCGCGTTCGTAGCAATATATCCAGCTTTCATCACCTGTGATGATGTCAAATACAGCATTTGAGTTACCGCCGTTGAACTTATCTAACATTTGGCGACACCAGTCCATGCAGAGGCGTTTCTGGTCGTCGGTTAAAGTATGGGGAATCCATCTGGTACAAAGCTTCCTGACGCCTAAATGTTCGTGTAATATTTTTTGAACTGGACTCATACCAATGCCTAGGCTTACCCGTATCTGCTGATAGGTCACTCTCTTATCTTCCTCTATCATGCGTCGCACAGCACTGATGTTATCTTCAGTAGTCGCTGTTAAAGGACGTCCCTCACGGATCATGACTGAGATTGCTACGTCCACGCTTAAACTCCCTAAACCAATTGTAAATAGTGGCACGAGATGGGGCTTCATTAAAAAATGCTAATCACAGCCTATCATAGCTTTGTTGTTGAGTAAGCCCACAACGAAAGTCATAATAAATCATTGACTGAAAATTTTCTCGCGTTATGTTCATTTTCACGTGTAACAGGAGTTTTAGATTTGCCGCCAATTCACAAAAACAAATGACAAATGAATACAATATACTACATTAGGTTACCAAAGAGTTCTAAAATTGAAATTCAAAAAAGTTTTCATTTTCAATGTTTCTAACTGGCCAGTTCTAAACATTTTCAGTGTTACCCACGTATATCCTTATATCATAACACATAATGATATCATAATGTCAATATCATAATTCTAATAGACGAAATAAAGGGATGTACTAGGCTAAGCTACTCTAACATTAAATTTATCGTGTGAGATCGCAAGAAATTTTGCCTAAGGACCTCCAAACTTCAATAGGAAGATGGCTTCTGATGACGATGATAAATCTAGAATGATGATGATGTCCTCCAAGACGTATCTATATTCCGTCGACGACGACAAAATATACGTATTCTGATATTCTATACGCCTAATTTTGTTTATATTGTGTTATAACATTTTGGTTAGGTCAATTTATAATCTGCCACGAGTGCGGCGCTGTGGAGGACACAGCCCAGCACACCCTAGAGGTGTGCGCTAGATGGGCTGGACAGCGTCATGATCTTGTGGCAGTGCTCTCGAGTGTGGTGCGCTGCATGTTCGAGAGCCATGAGGCCTGGCAGGCGGCGGTCACCTTCTGCGAAGTCGTCATTTCGCAGAAGGGGGCCGCGGAGTGGGACAGAGAGGATGACGCCGCATCCGTCCCGCTACGTCGGCGTAGGACGGAAGTGCGATGGAGGCGCTATGCGCACCTTCTGCCTCCCATCTAACGGGACTCGGGGTAAGGTTGGGTACCTGCCCCGGTAGAAAAGTTCCGGCATCGGCGGGGGTGCTCTAGGTTGTCGAATTGCCCTTATAATAGGAGGAAGCCCGGTTAGCCCTTTTGAGGGAGCCGGTCGCGGGGGGTGACCTGTGTTAGTCAGATCCGGAACACTCCCCTTCAAGCGACTGAAGGCAACTTTTATAGGCATTTATGTTTACCAGTGAGTATTAAGAATTGTGACCCTGCCTATATGGGTTCTCTCATGCTAAATTCTGCAATAAAGCAGCTTTGCTTTTTGGTAAGAAGGAGAGTATACGCAATATTTTAGCGAGCCTGATAAAAGTTAATTAGAGCTTACTACGGGGCTGCTTAGAAAAACGCTTATACTTCTATATTTATGTGCCACGTAAACCTATGAAAAACGATGAGAAATGAAAAGGCCCGTTTTGTCCGACAACAAAAACAGTATTTATGTAAAATGACCGGTAATCTCAAGCGCCCGAAGCGAGGACTTTATAAATTTTGTTTTAAATTAATGATATAACAAAAGTTTGCAAAAATCTTTGCATACAATGCTGCGGACGAATAAATTTCGCCATGGAATGGGGAGAAACTTTACAAGATCGCCTCAATGTATAATGTGAGTACGTGCTTTTCCATTAAAAATGGGATTCCCGTCGTGTCTTTATTAAATAAACTGCTAAGAGTATTACTCCTATTTAATTCCTTAATCTTAATTAAGGAATTAAATACTATTAAGTTTTAGTTCAAGGTGGAAGGCGATCTCCGTACAGTGGCCGGTCCATGTTGGATGCGAGTAGCGAGGGATCGGTCGTCTTGGCGTTCTTTGAGGGAGGCCTATGTTCAGCAGTGGACGGATAGAGGCTGAAGATGATGATGATGATACGTTTTAGTTTCATTTACCCCTTTATTTAGTATACCAGATCTTTTATTTAACTTCAATTAAGTTATATATGTAATATATACCGAAAAGCTATAATTCCAAACTTTTTTATATATTTAAACTACTTACTTATACGTATTTAAACCACTTTTTATGTTAATTGGATCAATATAAGTGATCGGCTATAACCCGAATACGTCAAACCGACAAGACAAGATAAGAAAACAAAAGATATTTCTATGACTCAAAGGAACAAGATAATGAATTTTCCCGTAGTACAGATTTTTATTGTTTCCCAATTACGTCATGTTACTATAATACTGTACCACAGCTGTCGAGGGTTTGTAGGTAATTCTGTTTCTTTTGTTGGTTGTAACACGAGATTTTCCTAAGTTATTATTTTGAAGAGGGAACATGAATTTGTATTAATAAGCCTTTAATGACATGTTTATTTCGTCATATACGGACTAAGGTTTGAAACTCTTTAATGTTGTGCCAATAGTTGGTATTAGAAAATAGAGATAAAAAATGTTATATTATTGTAAATATTTTAGCCAAATAGTTTGCTAAAAAAATGTCCATAATTTTTTTTTAATAGTATAGTATAGGCAAACGAGCAGTTATTGATTTTAGACATATCTTTATATATATAATTCTTCTGTGCGTGTGTATGTCACTGAACTCCTCCTAAGCGGCTGGACCGATCTTGATGATTTTTTTTTGTGTGTGTTCAAGTGGATTCGAGAATGGTTTAGATTCACAAAAAAAAAAAAAAATTTGTACAGGACAACGTCTGTCGGGGTCACTAGTAGTATATAATTTTAGATAAATAGAATATATGATTTTAGACATTATTACATACACATCTGCACAAACAGAGATTGTACAGATGTGTTGTCCTCCTTTTCTCTATCCCCCGCAATGGGCCACCGGAAACTCACAGACTGCACGAAACGCTACAGCGTAGCTGTCACTTGAAGCCGGTGTTATGTGAGCGAGAGGTACCACCCCGGTCGGACCAATTCGGCTGCATAGCAGCATGGCACTACCTCTTACATAACACTCTCAAACAATCAAATAAAACATACTTTGGCATTTATGATATTAGTATGAATACACGGCGAAAAGTTTTAGTTCCGAAGTTGAAATATAAATCTTGAAGAGGTCGAGTTAAGCAAATACAGAAGTTACGCATCAAAAAGAACTTTTACGGGGTTTATGAACGTTACACGTATTTAATATATTGCATATACAAAGTACATTTCCTTGATTTAATTAAGCTAATAGCAAGTATTTAATTTCGTTACATTGCGCTTATTTGTCTACGAAGTGGAATGTTGACTTCAAAATCTGTGAATGTAATTATGTTTATTTGTTTCACCAGTGTACAATATTGAATAAATTATATTTACCTATCATCATCATTCTCAGCAGCAGCAGCCTCTATCCGTCCACTGCTGAACATAGGCCTCCCTCAATGATCAATGACCGGCCACACCGCAAGGAGATCGTCTTTCTACCTGGTCAATGACCGACCAACACTTCGTCTACCTAAACGTGGCCTCCACTTTAGAACCTTATTGCCCCATCGGCCCTCCGTTCTTCTGAGTGTGTGACCAGCTCACTGCCACTTTAACGAGCTTATTCTTTGCGTGATATCGGTAACCTTAGTACTCTGACGGATTTCTTCGTTCCAAATCCTATCTGTCAAAGAAACACCCAGCATAGCACACTCTATAGCACGTTGAGCTACGGCTCTATTATAGCCGTATATATATAATATACGGCTAGATTTTTCTATGTTAGTTGGATAGGCAAACGGGCATATGAGACATATGATGGTAAGTGGTAAGCGTCGCCCATAAACATAAACAAGTTACCTTGAGACCAGCCCAGGCAACTCATTTATACCTATCCTGAGACATAAGATGTTAAGTCTCGGTGCCAGTAATTACACTGCATGTGCATTACCCTTCGACTCGAAACACATCAGAAACAAAGCAAAGTGATAAGAAAGCAGGATGCAAGAAGCAGGACCCATGCAACCCGATAGCGCGGCACAGCGCAACCTTCCCACCACTTCCACTGAGTTTGTTTCGCCGGTTCTTCATATATTTCTTCCGTGAAACATCTATGCTATGTTTTGGACATCAGGACAGAACCGGAAATAATTACTATGGTCTATTCCCGGTTGAACGCGTTGATATTCATAGACAAGACCACCAATTTAGTCAAACGTCAAGAAAATACTAGTTTATTTATAGTACATACGAAGATTTATATTATGTCATGGCGAGGTATTTCTCTCTTGGACGACTTGCGGTCCGATAAGCCGATTATCATAATGATGTATTGTATCCGTGAACCAGGTGCGGCCTGGTGACAGGTGGCGGGTTCAAATCCATACAATTATTGATCACTTTTATACGTGTATTTCATATTATCTATACCCGTGTCTAAACCAGTCCCAACATGTCAATCACTATAAATAAAATAAAGTAAAACCCCAAACAAATAAATAGAAAAATAACAATAAGTGAATTTTCTTGTAGTAAGTAATACAAATGTTTAAGTGGAATTTTAGGATGACTGAAGGGATCGAGCATATATAACCGAAATATATCGTTAATGTTATGTGCTTTGTATGAAAACATATTCCACCAAATTTGTGCTGCGATGCTGCGGATCTGCGTTCTGATTGGCCGACTGATGGCCATTGATGGATGATTGGCCGATGGAACGTACATACAGATCACTAGTTGGTTGAATTGCTTTTACGTCTGTGACTTACTACTTACTAGTTAGTGATTTACTGATCAGTAGACACTGGTATATAACCGGATAGAATAGTAAGTGTCCTGTTTGCTCATTAGATTTATGTATGTTTAGTATGCATCATGTGGCACTCGCCGGGTTTTAGTGGGGAGAGCTGCGTCCACTTACCAGCTTTCGGGCGCCCAGTACCACATACCCGCGTGGGGAGGCCCACTCCCCCGCGCAATGCCCCAGAGCATTTCCCGACTCGATGACTAAAGTAGTCAACTTCAAAGAAAAAATTCTTCAAGAGATCCATCCAAATTCAATGCGAGTGGGTTATCAATTTAAGACGTAGGAATGTCTAGATATAAAACCACTGTACATGTACTAAGAAGGAAGATGGTGATGATATTAGATTAGTAGAACGTAGCGATTTCACCCGCTTTAAAATTGAAATAATCATTGTACATCTAAATGGGCAAAAAGCAAAAAAAAATCAAATACGACTAATTTCAGAGATTATTATTATATTATTGCGTTTAAGAAAACAAACATACATTCAGTTTAATTTAGCAGAGTCATAAATGGACATTGCATTATCATTTGCACATTTCACAGAATATTAGGTATTCTCCTTTGTGATGTTATTCTAATACTCCAAACAATGCGGTAACTTATATTGTCCAGTCAATGAAACGTATTGTGATTGACCCAAACATTTGATGGAAATACGCTGACGAATTTGTGGAAAACGGTTTATTTATAAGACTAATATGCTCTTTGACATATATTTTCATTTTTTGTAATGATTACCCGAACTCTCATTATAATGATAAACTACAAGTACTCACAAAATAACACCAACCCACATAGGATGATCGGTGAATCTATTGAAATTAAAAATATTTAAAAACCCGACTTCACAAAAAAATAAAAGTAATAAAATAATTATTGCGTTTATTCAATGTTTGTGCCAACTTACAATTGACTTATTTTTCTATTAATGTACAATCTATGCCTTTACCACGGCATTGTTGTAACCCACCCCGAATGCTTTGCGCATTCATCCGGGGATGGGGCGTCAACGGGGATATGTGGAACTGGCCCGCGCCGGTATACCACACTAAAACCACTGCGAGATGCCTTCAGCCGCTTGAATCGCGCATCCTTCTATTATGGGGGAACTCCGACAACCTGAATCACCCCCGCTGACTTTGGAACTTTTCTTTTGGAACTACCAGGGCAGGTACCCAGCCTTACCCTGAGACCCGTTAGACGGGAGGCAGAAGGTGCGCATAGCGCCTCCATCGCACTCCCGTCCTATATATGTCCTATAACTTCGATGAATTTTGACAGACGTGGCATCATCCTCTCTGTCTCGCTCTGCGGCCTCCTTCTATGCAATGACGGTTTCGCAAAAGGTGCCAGGCCTCATCTCTCTCGAACATGCAGCGCACCACACTCGAGAGCGAGAGGTCTTCTCTAAGCACTGCTCCACGAGATCGTGACGCTGTCCGTCCCATCTATCGCACACCTCTAGAGTGAGCTGGGCCGAGTCCTCCGCAGCGCCACACTCATGGCAGGCTGGCGTCGGCTCCCTCGTGGCCACTTTACCTTTTACCACGGGGTAACGTGGTATGGTTAAATGAAAATGATTTAAAAACAAATAAAATGCATATATTTTAGAAACTTTTGCAATCTTCAACAAGAGTTATTACAAGATATTCATAAAGCCGCCATTCACGTGAACTATAAGAGGATATTGGCAGTGACTTGGGGTAGATATAAAAGCTTGTCATATCCTGTAACAGGAAAATAAAGAAAAGTGAGCGGGCCCATCGACAGGAAGCTTCAAGCTTACGACGTTTCAATCTTCATCTTTATCTTTATATAATAAATAAATAAATAAATAAATAAATAAATATATATATATATATATATATATATATATATATATATATATTTCTTGTGTGCGTGTATATGTCACTGAACTCCTCCTAAACGGCTGGACCGATCTTGATGAAATTTTTTGTGTGAGTTCAAGGGGATTCGAGGATGGTTTAGATTCACAAAAAAAATATTTTGTACAGGACAACGTCTATCGGTGCCACTAGTATAAAATATATTTGCAATATCATCATCATCATCTTCAGCCTTTATCCGTCCACTGCTGAAAATAGACCTCCTTCAATGAACGCCAAGACGACCGAGCACGGAGATCATCTTCCCACCTGGTTAATGGTCGACCAACACTTCTAACCTAAACGCAGCCTAAAAAACCTTATTGGCCCATCGGCCATCCGTTCTCCGAGTGTGTGACCAGCCCACTGCCACTTCAACGAGCTTATTCTTGTGTGATATTGGTAACTTTTCTGGCGATGCCTTAGTTTCGAATCATATCTGCCAAAGAAACACCCAGCATAGCACGTTGAGCTACGACAAACTTCCGGGCCAGTCATGATTTAGAGACCACGTTTGGGCCCCCTAGGTCATTGCGGGGAAAACGCATTGGTTAACGCATAGGCATAAGCGCATTTCCTACAAATATTATAACGCAAATGTTTGTATGTGTTATTTCTCTTTCGTACAAAAACTACTGAATGCATCAGTGTTGCCAACTCTCAGAATTCTCCTTCCTAAAGCCCCATCAAAAACTCCCAAAATCACCACAATTTGTAATACTGCGTATACAAAGTCGTGGACACCAGCCACCATAGTAAAATATCATTAAACAAATAATGAATTTAAAACATTGAATAAATCGTACAGCAACATTTTTTAAATATTCTTTATAATATTATAGTTCCGCGAAGTGAAAATTATCAAGTCAATATGCTCTGCCATCTCTAATCCTAATACCTCCTTCACATAACTTCAAGCAGAGGCCAATATATATAATAATAGGGGATATTAATGCTTCATTACTTACAGAAAGTAAGTTACTTTCACACAGCACTCTACATTAGTTACAACATTTGTTTAAGCATTACTTGTAGGGAATAAAGCCAAGTTATCTATTCAAGTAGGTTAAGCCGGCATCTCAGTAGTGCGGGCTTAATAAATTAGATTAATCTGTAATCGATACGATAAGAAACTACTTTGCGAAATTTGATGACTAGAAGTAAAATTACTAAACGATATTCAGAAGTGCAGTATATAAGACGCTTTATGTTCAAATGTGTTCAAGCATGAATATAAATATTATAAGCCTGTAACCGTACGCTGGGTGAATGCCTCTATCAATGAACGCCAAGACAGATCTTGCCACTCGGATCGAACATGGACTAAGCATGTGGATCCTATACATTCGCTGTCGCTATTTGCATAATGTTACCAATGACTTCACCATAAAGTTATAATAAAACAATTTTAATGATTTTATCGCTGTTTATTAAGATGTTTACAAGCCCGACGTTTCGGATACTTTACAGCAACCATGGTCACAGGAGGACTGAGATGTCAGATGTCTCAACGTTACAAAATAAACTTCCCATATAAAAAATACCATAATTATAGACCGCGATAAATTCCGTAAAATTGCTTCATTATAATGAGTTAAATTCGTGTTCACAGTAAAGTCCCAAACTTTAGTAGAACTAGAGTTTTTAAATGACGAAGCTTAGTTGGAGATCTAATTGCTTATCTCTATATTATTGGCGCGCGCCGATGTCGCGAAATGTTTTAAAAATGTCTGCCACAAGCGCCAAAACGTGCAAAATGGCCGTTCCACGGGAAGGGTTATTTCTTCTATGAAACAGCTATGTGTTTTAGAAAGAAGGGCACCAGAGGCAGTATAATTAATGGCACCGAAACTTACCATATTCCGTCTCAGAGTAGGCAACGCATGAGTGAGTTGCCCAAGTCACATGTGAACACGTTCATGTTCATGGGTGTCCCTGACTATCAACCAGATAGTACGACTCCCAGTTCTCCTATTCAACTATGTGTTGTTGGATAGAGTCATTTCCCCTTGTAATATCAGTACGGATAACATTATTATTTCATGTATTTTAAAGTAAGATTTAAATAATTTGGAATTTGTTCAAATTTATTTATGGGAGCAATTGAGTTGGATTATGTTTTATAAACTTTTAGTAGACAATTGAGTTTATTTCGTTGTTGAGCGGGACTCGGGATTTTTGGTATGTAGTGAGTACGATCGAAGTATCGATGATTAGGACGATTCTATCGAATGACAATCGACTTAAGAACGTTTTTGAAAATCATATCTTCAAATCGTCTAATTTTAATCTAGTTATGTATGGTGTACGTTAAATAATAATCATGTCATTAATCAAAAAGTATATTTTTTTAATTATTAATTTTAGTCTTAACCTCCCGACGCAAAAAGTGGGTGTTATAAGTTTTATCGGTAAGTGTGTCTGTCTATGGCGTGTGAACAGATAAGGAAGTGATTTTTTTTATTTGAAACACTGGTTTCCTAGAGGTGGTTACTTGTTACTCTATTTTTATGAGACCGTCATTTTATAACAAGTATCTCAAAAATTGATTTGGCAAACTCTTTTACCCGTTTAGCCTGCGGTGGCTCGCATAAATACAATTAAAAATTGAAAACCTTTCAAATCTTTTATAACATGGCGTGTGTCAAGATAAAAATGTAACTTTAACTCAATAAAATCGATTCTTAAATCGAAGATATCCATCCCTATTACGCAGATAAAAATCTCGATACTGAAAGAACTTATTAAGACGCCTCACTGAATTTTCTTGCATAATATATAATATGATTGCTCTGATATTTTCCGTTTCAATTTCATTTATAGACTATTTTGGGATTGCGTTTAATAAATTACCAGCTTCTTTAGCTTACAACCGTGCTTAATTATGTAATGAAGAATACTTGAAAGGTATTCATTATACAAATACGTGAATGCATTTGATTTCCAAATGTAGTAGTGGTCAGGTGTCTCTACCATGATTCAAGCCTTGTCGTGGCGGTAGATCTCAGTAGCCTAAGGTGAACCCAGTACCTTGGGCAAAGCGAATTGAACCGAGAGAGCTGCTCTTTTTACCCCTGTTATAAGAAGAGCCAAGAGGGGACAAAACAGTAGAGAGTACAAGGGGCGAGGAACTTCACCTCATTGCACTGTCCCAAAGTCGGGAGGGGTTGGTCTGTGTTGCGGGACAATCACTTTGTGAAGGAGGATCACATCGATTCCTTGGGGGACTGACAACATGTAATAGCTCAACAGATCCTGAGACACCTCACCAAAGGCCGGTTAGTGGGTAGATCTGCGTCCACTTTTACACCTTTCGGGCGCAGCGAGTCCCACATACCCGCCTGGGGAGTCCCCCGCGGGATGCCTAAGAGCATTTCCCGGCGCAAAAGAAAAAAAATGGTAAGGTGTCTACTGCAGTATCACTCTCTCAAATCCCAATCATAGCAGAGAATTTTGGGTAACGCTTCTCTCTGTACCTATATTATAGACACTAGCTGTTGCCCTCAGTTTCGCCTGATGTTCATTATTTTATAGCCACTCACAAATGTGGCTTTCTATTGGTAAAAATCTTTCAAAATCGGTTCAGAGCATCCAGAGTTTAATCCCTACGACCACACAAACTCTACCTCTTTATAATATTAGTATAGAATTTCTAAAATTATTATAGTATTTTGTATCCCTTACATTGACTTTTATCACCACGTGACTGAAAAGTGAGATTGTTCAGTTTTTTTAATGTTATTTGGATAGGCAAACTGGCAAACGTACCACCTGATTTTAAGTGGTCGACGTCGCCCATGAACATGAACTAGTATACCTGGAACGAGCCCCGGCAACTCATTTATGTTTTTATATAATGTGTATATTTATTTATATTTTGTACAGTACCTCTACCATGAGATTTTGTTACAAGCGTAAATGACATAACTATAGTACTTACGGTACCTCTACCATGAGTTTTATCGTATTTTTTTCATATGTCATTTACGCTTGTAACAAAAATTCATGGTAGAGGTACAGAACTCTTGTATGTCTTACGTACATTGCCAAGCCAGTTGCGTACTCATGTCAAAAACTCGAAGGAGCTTGCAGGCTTAATGACTTAGGTAGTCATTAAGCCCCCTCACTGAAAGTTTTTTAAGGTTGGGAAACCTTACATGCCTTCGAAGTATTTCGATATCGCTCATGCAAGTTCATTAGGTTTCTAGGGCATTAGCGTTTGACCTAGGCTTAGCCGTTTTATTAGGTAATTCTATTTCTTACGGTCCATTTTACGTGCCACGTAGATTAAGTGTAAATTATTGCATGCGGGAAAATATATTTTTGTATCGATTGATGAGGCATGGAAACGTACCTAACATAGTTCAATGTTTTTACTATATTTTAAGTACACATGTTAATATACCCATTTCGCTGTATCTTCTATGATTATTCGTTGTCATCATCATCAACATCATCACCACTCCACTGCTGAACATAAGCCTCTCGCCAAGACAAATTTTGGTTCTTTGTCATATATGTTTGAAATTCAAAGCTTTATTTACGTCTAGTAAATATTAGATATTGGAAATATATTTTATTTCTTATTTTGACGAAGTCTGATTCACAAGAAGAGTCTATTTTTAAAGGCATAGATTGAACATAAACTTTTTTTATGTTATTTGGATAGGCAAACTGGCAAACGTGCCATCTGATGGTAAGTGGTCGACGTCGCCCATGAACATAAACTAGTTTACTGGGAACGAGCCCAGGCAACTCATCTATGTGTTGCCTATCCAGAAACATAAGATGTTAAGTCTCGGTGCCAGTAATTACACTACCTGTCTTGCCCTTCTCTCCGAAACACAGCAAAGTTGTTTCACGGGAGAAGCAAGCAAAATGTTGGTACCCATGCAGCCGGGAGCGCGGCACAGCGCTTCCCTTCCACCGGTGACTTGTAGAATATTTTTATATTTAAATAAAAGCTTTCTTAAATAATAAATAAATCATTGCTGTAAAAATCCAAGAAACGACAAACACAAATTAAAATACTGAGAAAACCTAAACAAGAGAAAAAGTAAATTTGCATTGTAAGAGAGCCCGTTAAAAACTTTTGTGTAATAGCTTCGTAAGTGACGTGAAAGAAGCTATAGTGTATGTTATTGTACATACTCGTATTTAATTAAAGTCTCTTCTCGTGTTCAGACTGAGTGTTGATCGAATATGAATTTTAAATAATCCAGCTTGTTTGTTTCTCCCGTGAAACTGCTTTGCTGTGTTTGGGAGAGAAGGGCAAGACAGGTAGTGTAATTACTGGCACCGAGACTAAACATCTTATGTCTTAGGATAAGCAACACATATATGAGTTGCCTGGGTTCGTTCCAGGTAAACTGTCTTCCATTTCACACACATTTTCACCTTGGGAATAGGGCGTTCCTCTCATGCATTTCAGGAAAAGATGTAAAAATTGTTAAAGAATACTTAAGTCTCATTTGAAAATATTAGTTACACTGAATTTGTTTTGCCGGTTCTTTTCAGTCGGTTTGCATAGGAACCGGTGGTAGATTCAATTAAAGTTCAAAAAGATACCTTTATTGATACTGTTTTGAATTTTAAAAAATGATTTTGTTTTTTATTTGTTGACCACTTACCATCAGGTGGCACGTCTGCCAGTTTGCCCATCTAACATAAAAATGGAATATCTATATCATTATTATCAACCTTTTTCCGTCCACTGCTACAGATGTGTCTATATTAATAAACGCTTATACGGCCAATCCGCTCACTACGAGTCCCGTCCCGTCCAATTGGAGTCAACCAACCTTCACCATAATCATCAACCTCTATCCGTCCACTACTGAACGGACGTCCTCCCTCAATGAACGCCAAGACGACCGATCCCTTGCCACTCACATCCAATACGGACCGGCCACGGAGATCGTCATCCTGGATAATGGCCGACCCACACTTGACAAATGAAATACATATTTTATCTGCTTCATTTTAAATCCTCGATCAAGCCATGTAAGTACATTATTGTACCTCATCCAGTACTCCCAAACTCCTGGGCGATTCAATTATCTATCGCCGGTGACCCAGTAAACGAGGGCATCGGTCAAGTCACATACTATTTGTTCCGCCAGACTGCAATCTATCCGAGTGGTAAGCAAATTGTCTAAATATATCGAGCGCTGTCACTATGGGGTTCTGGCTTTGATTGGGTATTTACATAAAATACTAAAGAGGTAGGTTGTAGGGGTAGTCATTACGGACTTTGTTATTTACTCTTATATTTTATCATTCAACATTATATTGAAACAGCATGTATTTTTCATTTATACAATTTACCTATACAATTTACCTATTCAATTCAATTCAATTCAATTCAATTCAATTCAATTCAATTCTATTCAATTCAATTCAATTCAATTCAATTCAATTCAATTCAATTCAATTCAATTCAATTCAATTCAATTCAATTCAATTCAATTCAATTCAATTCAATTCAATTCAATTCAATTCAATTCAATTCAATTCAATTCAATTCAATTCAATTCAATTCAATTCAATTCAATTCAATTCAAATCAATTCAATTCAATTCAATTCAATTCAATTCAATTCAATTCAATTCAATTCAATTCAATTCAATTCAATTCAATTCAATTCAATTCAATTCAATTCAATTCAATTCAATTCAATTCAATTCAATTCAATTCAATTCAATTCAATTCAATTCAATTCAATTCAATTCAATTCAATTCAATTCAATTCAATTCAATTCAATTCAATTCAATTCAATTCAATTCAATTCAATTCAATTCAATTCAATTCAATTCAATTCAATTCAATTCAATTCAATTCAATTCAATTCAATTCAATTCAATTCAATTCAATTCAATTCAATTCAATTCAATTCAATTCAATTCAATTCAATTCAATTCAATTCAATTCAATACGATCCGATCCAATCCAATCCAATCCAATCCAATCCAATCCAATCAAATCCAATCCAATCCAATCCAATCCAATCCAATCCAATACAATCCAATCCAATCCAATCCAATATAATCCAATCCAATCCAATCCTTTTTTTTTTTTTTTTCTTTAACGCCGGGAAATGCTCTGAGGCATCCCGCGGGGGAGTGGGTCTCCCCACGCGGGTATGTGGGACTCGCTGCGCCCGACAGCTGGTAAATGGACGCAGCTCTACCCACTAAAACCCGGCGAGTGCCACCAATGCCGCCTTTGGTGAGGTGCCCCGGATCTAGAAAACAAACAGGGCACCTCGACGGCTAGTCAGTCCCGCAAGGGACCGACGCCACCTCCACAGAGGGGTTGTCCCGCACCACAGAACAACCTCTCCCAACGTCGGGACAGTACAATGGGGTGAGGTTTCCACCCTCAGCCCTTGCCCCCTGCTCTTCTGTCCCCTCTTCTTATAAGAGGGGTACAAAGAGCCCCCTCGGCCCAATTAGCTTCGCCCAAGGTGCACCGCTCACCCTAGGTTACTGAGCCCCACCGCCACGACAAGGCTTGAACCATGGTGGGGAATCCAATCCAATCCTATTCAATTCAATTCAATTCTATTCTATTCTATTCTATTCTATTCTATTCTATTCTATTCTATTATATATATGAAGTATCCGAAACGTCGTGTAAAAACTTAATGAACCGCGATAAAATTCGTAAAACTTGTTTCATTATAATGTTTGTTTCTTACGATCTTTTTTACGAAAACGTGGCTGAACGATACTGGTGGTGCTGGCAATAAAGTTATATGATTATATTAAGATGTTTATTATAGAATGTGCGCAACTGTAAAATTGTCTATGGCTAGATTACTTATAATGTTTCTCCCATTTCTCTCGACATTGTAAACTGTCAAAAAATTGTGATCCACAACCATCGAGCATATTTAAACCATAATAATATAGCGGTAATGTTATGTGTTTTGTATGAAAACAAATTTGTGCTGTGATGTTGCGCCAGTTCTTCGCTTTGATTGACTGACTGATGGCCATTGATGTATGATTGGCCGATGGGATGCACATACAGATCACTGGTTCGTTAAATTTATTAGTTTTTTTATTAGTTTACAGTAGTCTTGTGATGTCACAAAATCTGGGAGCCCTCCCACCCCTTGTCACATAATGTCACACTTCGTCGACCCTCCCCCCTTAACGTGTGACGTAATTTATGGACGGCCCCTTAATCCTCTTTGCGGTTATATGCTTGATGTCCACAACAAACTTCTCCAAATTTAACGTATTATTTTTCTGTAAAAGAATATCTATCAAAGACAAACTTTTAAATTGTGAAATGGCATAGTAGGTATATAGAAACGCGCCTAGTTATATTTTGGTTATATTTATATTTCTTCCTTAAACCGATCTCTTAATTTTAATTTTGGTACAAAAAAATTCGTAACATGAAATTTCATCATAGCATATTTTGTCTAATAAATTCCTTTAATCCCTATTGATTAAAGCAATCAGATGTGATATAGAAATCGTTGGTAAAAAATGGATGTAAAAAATATAATGTATATATATATATATATATATACATTATATTTATATATATATTATATATATATATATATATATATATATATATATATATATATATATATACATATACTTTATATTTTGCAACATATAAACCTAACCTGAAAACCCGTAAAGCTAATATGAACATGGACAATTGATAATTAGCGTTTTTTAAGGGAATTTTGAGTTTCATATTTAGAATGGAAACCATTCTTATTAAAAAATCTTACTTTTATTTCATTATGTTACCAGTCTCTTATTATAATATGTAAATGTAATTTAATAATGTTAATTAAACAAGAATAGCGTATTTCAGCAGACGTTGTATGTGCTTTAAAATTAACATATAAGACCATCTCGTGCACTTTATCACACTTAAGACAACGATTACTTTAAGTGGCGGCAAAGAAATTATGACCAAGCTAACTAATGCCCCCGACTTAGCCTGTAAGCTTACGTCAAAAGTGAATTATTATTTACACCAATTTTAAGGTATCATCATGATCATAATTATTATTAACTTTTGATGTGACGTCTTATAATTCGATGGAGCCGGCTGCACGAACGGAAAAAGATGACGCATGCGGCGTTACCTCGCTCTGAGGCGTTCCATTTTCTTATGACGTTGTCACGTTCAACTATTGTCAGTAAACCGACTTTAAAGACAACCGATTTTTTTCACTTTATTTTCGCATGAACGTCTTCATCATCAGCCTAAGATAATCTGGAATAGAATAATTAAGTTGAAAAAAATGTTTTTTTTATCTAAAATCACTAATCTCAGTTGGAGATCCGCCTCCTCATCTTTAAAAAATATTTTTTCATAGCCTAATAATTATTGAAGATTATTTCATTATAATGAAACAACTTTAACGGGTTTAATCGCGGGTTATTTTTTTTTTATATGACCTTTCGGATACTTTACAGCAACCACGGTCGGGAGAGGACTTACTTATTTTATTAAATTTTTTAAAAGACGAAGTACAACAAAACATTCGTCGATTTACACTGAGGTCTGAATAGCTTGTGGTGTGAATTGACGAAGGGCCCGGTTATACATATAAAATTTGTAACGTAAAAATAACCATTTGGGGTTATACTTACCCATCTTGCATTAACATGTAATATCATCATCAGCAGTGGACGGATATAGGCTGATGATGACAGCCTCTATCCATCCACTGCTGAACATAGGCCTCCCTCAAAGAACGCCAAGACGACCGATTCCTCACTACTCGTATCCAACACGGACCGGCCACTGTACGGAGATCGTCTTCCCACCTGGGTAATGGCCGACCAACACTTCGTCTGCCTAAACGCGGATCCCACTCTTGAATCTTATTGGCCCCTCGGCTCCTGAGTGTGTGACCAGCCCACTGCCACTTCAACGAGCTTAATCTTTGATATCGGTACATGTAATATATAAACTATAGTTTACCATATTTGTTTTTTTTATGTTAGTTGGATAGGCAAACTACTGGCAAACGTACCACATGATGGTAAGTGGTTGATGTAGCCTATGAACATAAACCAGTATACCTGGAACGAGCCCAGGCAACTTATTTATGTGTTGCCTATCCTGAGACATAAGATGTTAAGTCTCGGTGCCAGTAATTACACTGCCTATCTTGCCCTTCTCTCCGAAACACAGCAAAGCTGTTTTACGGGAGAAACAAGCAAGATTGTACCCATGCAGCCGGGAGCGCGTCGCAGCGCTTCCCTCCCACCGGTAAATTACATAAAATAAACTATAAATTTCATCCTGTAAATATCGCAAGCTGTGTCGCACCAAATATTTCGGTCCTAGAATTTCGGTGATGAAATAATAGACGTTCATCGTTATTACCGACACGTAGTCCATCAATAAAATTGATTTCGCTTATCACGCGACGCACGTCTCGTCTCTCCTTTATTTTTATACTTTATTAAATGTATGATACAAACTGATCCCATACGGGACACGCTTTACGAAACTTAGATTTTGGATTTGCTCGCTTTTATTGGTGATGCGTTTTTTTGGTTTAACTTTTTTTTTAGTTTATTAGAAATAGCGTGCAGATTAGTATATACCAACCTCCACATCATGGTTCAAGCCTTGTCGTGGCAGTGGGGCTCAGTAGCCTAAGGTGAACCCGGCTCCTTGGACGAAGCCAATTGAACCGAGGGTGCTGCTCTTTGTAACCCTCTTATAAAAAGGGGGCGAGGGATGGGAACCTCACCTCATTACACTGCCCCGACGCGTTTGTGGTACGGGACAACCCTTCTGAGTAGGTGGCGTCGGTCGCTTGGGAGACTGACTAGCCGTCGACACAACAGATCCGAGACACCTCACCAAAGGCGGCATTGGTGGCACTCGACGAGTTTTTATGGGTGGAGCTGCGTCCACCTTACCATCTTTCGGATGCAGCTAGTACATATACCCGCCTAGTGAGTCCCCCCTCTCCCGTGGGGTGCGTAAGAGCATCTCCTGGCGCAAAAGAAAAAAAATGCCAACCTAATAATTACATACGTAAGACACATGATCTTACATTTTAAGGTCGCACATGAAAATTAACAAGCCCACAAGCTCGGGTTAATCTAGCTTTATCACAAACGATAATTTTTTTTCTTAATGGTACGTAATTCCTATTAATAAAACCTATACGTTCATAACCTGAAGTATTTGAGAACTAAATAACTTTTTTCTACATAAAAGTTCTCGGGTTATGAACCTATAGGTTTTATTGTTTACATATAAAATTTCGAGTCGCGATATGTCCATGATAAACTCCTATTTCCATTATTATTATTTTCTCTTTTAGTCCATTTTGAGGTAATAGCTTTGGATATGATGGGTGACGTTGACAGTAGCAGGACATCTGAACGGTTCATGGATCATCATTATCAATCATTATCAGCGTCTCACCATTGCTGTAATGGTGTGGCAAATGCTGAGTGGCTACCTCAGTTTTGATCTTTGGTGTGAACAATAAAATATTTTTCTTTCTTTCTTTCAATCTTATTCCGTCCATTGCAGGACTTCTAAGTTTCTTTGAATCAACGTCAAAAGAGCCGATCCCGCGCCAGTATGAACGAATCACAAGTTTCATCATCATCATCAGCCTCTATCCGTCCACTGCTGAACATAGGCCTCCCTCAAAGAACGCCAAGACGACCGATCCCTCGCTACTCGCATCCAACACGGACCGGCCACAAGTTTATTTCAGTAAAATTAGAGACATATAAGAAAAGCAAGGGAAGACGATCTTCGTGCTGTGGCTGGTCCGTGATGGACGGCCGATGACGTATAGTGACAGTTATGCCGTAGCATTTCGTGCGGTTTGTGAGTTTCGGTGGCCCATTGAGGGGATAAAGGAAAGAAGGGAAACGCATCTGCATAACCTTTAGTTTGCAGATGTCTATGAGCGTCGGTAGTCACCATAAGGCTCCGGCTGCTCGTTTGCAATAAAAAAGTATTTTCTTGATGTGTAGTCAGTCAAATTGCGTCATGGTAAAATATTATATCTCATCGGGCATGCTGATTCCTCACGATGTTTTTCTTTACCTGTGAGCAAGCGACTTTGTCACAGTCAGACGCAGGAGGAAATTAAGTAAAACCTATTGTATGTGCACTGGTCATAATATAACTTGGCGAGACTTTCAGGGCCAAGCACATAAACACACTATAGTATAATCATATACTATGGCTTTTCCATACATTCGGCAAGACGGCAGGCATCGGCCGTCTTGGCTTTATTGAGGGAGGCCTATGTTCAGCAGTGGATAGAGGCAGGTGATGATGATGATGAAAAGCAAACATTTTGCTATTTACAAACCCGACAAATATAAGATTACCAATCTAACACACAACAAACACTGGCTAATCCATAACCACTCCAGCTAAGTTCTCCAAACAACCTAAACCAATAGGCGGGATCTTTAATTACCATTTCACTTGATTATGGGCTCGGTATCGCTTAATCAGACTGTTTGCTTCTGATTAAGATGACAATTTGAGGAAATAGAAGGTTATTTAATTAAATAAATATTTATGAACAAGACATTCGTAGAAAATGTCGAAATATCGAGCTCCGCGAAATAAAAGAGAAAAACATGGTAAATGTCCCGTTTTAAATAATTTTAATAAATATTTATGTTTTTACATTTATATTATTGCTCGGTCTATCACGATCGATTATGTAGTTTCGAAATTAATGCGAATCAACAATGCAACATGAAATTAAATTGTACTAGCTGGTGCCCCCGACTTATTCTACGCGGGATTAGATTTTGGAAGATTTACATTTTATCTTTATATAATATTATAGCCTGTAGTTTATTGTGGCCTATTGTAAAGTTTCTTTAAAATCCATTCCGTAGTTTTGTATTGATACAAGATTACCAGGTGGTCTCTGGTTGTTAATTTTAATAAAAAATATATCTGTTGTGTGTAAAGTCGGTTCACGAGGGATAATTTCACGTGATAACGTCATTATATTATACTCCAAGTGCATCTTCCATTTATAGAAAAGCTCATACATAGTGCGATCCATTAGAGATTTTAATGATGTTAGTAATGAGTACTTACTCATTTGATCCATATTGTATAAGTCGCAAGTCAGGAAGCAACTGAGTGATAGTCTTTTCATTAGTTAAATTTATTTAGTAAAGTTTCTCTATTTGGTATATTTATTTGTATTTTGCTCTTAAAAACTATGTTTTATAAACTAATAACTAGCCGTGATGACGTGTAATTTGGATTTACTTGCTATAAGCTGTTAAGTTATTACTTATTGTATACCATTGGTTGTCCTTATTATAAGCAAATTAATTAATAATGCGTCAAAAGCCGAACGCTTAGGCAAATCGATTTATAAGAGGTAATCACGTCAAAATATTAATCATTAAAATAATCATTACTTTCATCATCATCATCAGCCTCTACTCCATCCACAGCTGAAG
Organism: Helleia helle; assembly: GCA_963853865.1. NCBI lineage: Eukaryota > Metazoa > Arthropoda > Insecta > Lepidoptera > Lycaenidae > Helleia > Helleia helle. The sequence continues at coordinate 20,189,796 of OY971420.1, forward strand.
ATAAGCCATTTTTTTTTTTACGCAGTGGAAATGCTTTGCGCATATACCCGGGGATATGGGTTGTCCCCGGGGATATGTGGGACTCCTGGCGCCTCCCCCCCTTGGCGCCGGTATACCGCACTAAAACCACTGCGAGTTGCCTTCAGCCGATATTACACGAACATTTAGGCGTCAGGAAGCTTTGTACCAGATGGATTCCCCATACTTTAGCCGACGACCAGAAACGCCTCCGCATGGACTGGTGTCGCCAAATGTTAGATAAGTTCAACGGCGGTAACTCAAATGCTGTATTTGACATCATCACAGGTGATGAAAGCTGGATATATTGTTACGAACCCGAAACCAAAAGACAATCAGCTCAGTGGGTGTTTCCTTTCGAGGATCGGCCAACTAAGGTAAAGAAAGGAAGAAGTGAAGGAAAAAAGATGATTGCCTCATTCTTTGGTCGGAAAGGTCATTTCGCGACAGTTGTGCTAGAAGATGGAAGGACAGTTACTGCAGACTGGTATGTCCATCGCTGTTTGTCTGTTGTCTTGGAAAAAATTCGACAGCAGCGCCCTCGAAGCAGGATCCTCCTTCACCACGACAATGCTTCAGCGCACTCCGCAAAACGGACTGTTGAATACTTGACTACGGCAGGTGTCGAGATAATGAGTCATCCGCCTTACAGTCCTGACCTGGCGCCCTGCGACTTTCATTTATTCCCAAGAACTAAAGATAAAATTCGAGGTATTCGCTTTACGAGCCCTGAAGATGCGGTGAAAGCGTACGAAAATGCCATAGAAGAGACTCCTAAGGAAGAATGGGCCCACTGCTTTTCTCAGTGGTTCCATCGAATGCGACGATGTGTAGAAAGAAACGGAGATTACTTCGAAAAACAATAAAAGTATTGGCAACTTTCTACATTAAGCCGTTTTTCATTTTCTAAACATTTTCAGTGTTACCTAGGTACTAATAATATTATAAGCGCCAAAGTTTGTATGTATGGATGTTTAATACTCTTTCACGCAAAAACTACTGAATGTATATTAATGAAACTTTACAATAACATAGCTTATACATCAGAATAATACATAGGCTATAACTTATCCATATATTCCCACGGGGATGGGAAGAACGTTAATGATTACAATTATTGGAACGTAGTTCCTTATCGCACTTTGCGAAAGGGGGCTAGACGGAAAAAATTAAGACGTAACTAAAAGTTGGCACGACACGTTTTGCTAAAGTGTGTGTACATATATGTACTCTTTTTTATTTTTTATTACAATTCCTTCACTAAATAATCGAAAGGAACTTCGTTCCATCCGGGTGTCCCTTCACACCTCTCTTTAGTTATTTTTCTACACTTATTATTGTTTAAAAAACTATTATATTTAAAATCACTCTATCTGTAAAAGATAGTATTAAATTGAAATATGAAATATTCTTGGCAGAGTAAACTTTTCTCGACCAAGCTTTTAGATTATTAACTATCTCGTAGAAAACTACTTACAGGCCACTAGTTGTTATAATAACTTATTTTGCCTTTACATATTATTTTAACACGCTTTTATAAGCTTGGCCTGTATGTATGTCTGTATGTAACGGTATCTTTGAGCATACATTTCACCAATTTCCAGAAGTCTGATTAATTTGAAACTTTGCACACTTTTTTAAATATCCTGATTAGGATAATCAGGATAGCACATGCAAGGAAGGCATAAGGCGCGTAACTTACATACATCACTTATGTTGTTTTAGTCTCTCACTCATTTCAACGTATACCATGTATTATACTAAGATTATATTATGTACATTAGATTGCCATAAGTTGAGTAGTTTACATTAATAAAAATCGACCTACTAAAAAGTATAAAATAAATTATAGTTTAAAAAACACGCTTTAATGGCAAACCGAACTAAAAATTAGAAAATATTTTTTAATAGGAAAATTAAATGGATTACCAAAACAATGTATATGACGTCTTGTAAAAAAGCGTGAGGTGCTCGATATTCATTGTTAAAAATATTTCGTCGGTATCTATTTGTAAAAATAATTCTTTTTTAACTATAATCTATATATACTTTTCTGAGTACTTATTTGATATGCCAATGTGACGAACTGACAGACAAGCCTAGTGACGGTAGAGGTTCGGCCTTACTCTTATGTTGAAACTTATGAAAAGGAGAAAATAGTTTTTTTATATTAACATATTATTAATTTAGTAAGAGGTAATGTCATGCTGCTATACAGCCGATTTGGGCCGGCACGACCGGGAAGGTACCTCCCGCTCACATAACACTGGCGTCAAGTGACAGCTATGCTGTCGCGTTTCGTGCGGTTCAAGTTTCCGATGGCCTATTGAGGGAGATAGGGAAAAAAAGGAGGTCAACACATCTGCATCATTTCTGGCTGTGTAAGTCTAAAGCTTCGACTGCTCGTTTGCCCTCCTATGCTACAAAAAAGAGATAAAAACATTCAGTTTACTGGATGTAAAACGTGCTCCATCTAAACTACCACCGAATTAATTTCAACAAAAAAATATTCTGTAAACTGTAGAGCGGCATATAAAAATATATTCTTTCTACATCTTAGAGTATTACACGGTATTATGATATAAGAATTTTATCTATGGAATCTTATTAAAGGGGATATCCTCGATATTTATAATAAGAACCCAACCAATCCCAAGACTATATATATATATAGACTAACCTTCCTTCAGGCTATCGAGATACAAATATAAAATGTACAATATTACCCCATTCCTTGCTTTGTTATTTAAAAAAACCCACGTCTATTTCAAACGAATCATCATCATTATCCTTAATCATCAGCCTTTGGACGGCCACTGCTGAACATAGGCCTCCCTCAATGAACGCCAAGACGACAGATCCCTCGCCACTGGCATCCAACACGGACCGGCCACTGAACGGAGATTTTCCTTCAATGGATTACAGGCACAAAATGGATAGTAATAATAAAATAATAGACCTCCTTTTATGAATGCTAGGCCCCACCACTCCCCCACCATGGCTCAAGCCTTGTCGTGGCGGTGTGGCTCTGTAGCCTAAGGTGAACCCAGCACCTTGGGCGAAGCTAATTGAACCTAAGAAGCTGCTCTTTAAACCCACCTTATAAAAAGAGGGGACAAAAGAGCATGGAGGACAAGGGGTGAGGATGGGAACCTCACCCCATTGTACTGTCCCGTTGTTCTTAGGTGTGGGACAACCCTCTGTGGAGGTGGCGCTGGTCCCTTGGGGACTCACTAGCCGTTGACGTGTTCTGTTTGCTCAACAGATCCGGGGCACCTCACCAAAGGCGGCATTAGTGGAACTCGACGAGTTTTAGTGGGTAGAGCAGCGTCCACTTACCATCTTTTGGGAGTCTCACATACCTGCCCTAAGGGATGCACAAGAGCATTTCCCGGCGTAAAAAAAGAATAAGGATGCTCCACCACTGACATCCAACGAGGACCGTGGTCGATCCATTCCCGAATGTCACCTCCACTCCAGCTATATTAGCTCACCGGCTAAAACACCGTTGTTTCCAAGTCATTTTTTTGTTTACTGTTTTATAATATTTTTAGATATTATCCGCGAACCCCTGTTTTAGTAAACCATTCTCATAATCCAATCTGAAAATATCTATAACAAACAAGCTTAAACGCAATGATATACGAAAATTGGTTTTAGAGTAAAATGTTCCAGAAAAATATAGGTTTTATTAGAATTTATTTATTAAAATTAAAAAAAAATTTTTTTAAAAATAGGACTAGTATATTAAATAACATTTCCTTTTTTTTTTAATTCTTGACGTTATGGATATTTTAAGACTACTGCAGGAAATTCTTAGAAATTGCTTTTGACATGAACTCGTGAAAACATTAGAATGAAAATTCGCCTTTCAGACGAGATTTACAATAGGACTTTATTAAAGTAATTAACATTAGTAAACTAATGAAATTGGCTTAGCAATTAACAAAATGGCTTTCGAACAGAATTATTGGTTGCAATTTTCCCACGGCTGTTTGTTAATCCTTTAAAAAATCACACAAATCGACGCTTATTTGTTATTAATTTTAAAGTGACACACGCAATGTGCTAAAAATTAAAAATAAATAGATCGATTAATCATCAGCTCGATCACCATCATCATCAGAATGTAACCATCCATGTTGGATAAGGCTTCACTCAATGAAGGGGATTTATCCCTGCTGAACGTCATCACCACGATACTCGGTGACGATGAGTCCTGGACGGCAATGGTCTCCTTCTGGGAGGCATTAGTAGTAGTAGTGTAACAGAAGGAGGCCTACGAGTGGATAGGAGTGGAGGCCTCCGACGAGGTCTCCCCCGCAGGCGACGAACGGGGGTGCATAGGAGGCGCTGCTTTAGGTATGCGACTCCAGTTACGCTCAGTGCTCGTGATGGATTTAGGTTGGGAACCTGGGCCCAGTATGGCACTACGTCACGAGGACTGAGGGGAACGCGAAAACATTAATCGGCGTCATCAAAAAAATGGCTTGACTCAATGAACACCAATACAGCCGAACCCTCACTATTCGCAAATTGTATGAAACGAATTTTGTCATACTTTCTAATTCGTGGACGACCCTTTATCTTCTCGTGGGTTGTACTCCAGGTGTTAGTTTAACGACTTTTTTAAATTAAAGTATTATTATAACAGCAGTACAAAAACAACCCCACCGTTGTTCAAGCCTTGTCGTAGCGGAGGGGCTCAGTTGCCTTGGGCGAAGCAAATACAAGTACCCCTTTTATAAGAAGAGGAGGAAAAGGACAGAGGGACAAGGGACGAGGATGGGAACCTCACCCCATTGTACTGTCCGACAAAATCAAATCAAATCAATTTTTTTTTTTATTCAAAATAGTACTAATACAGTATCTTTTTGAACGTCAATTGAATCTACCACCGGTTCCAAGGTAAGCCCACTGAGAAGAACCGGCGAAACAAACTCAGTGGAACTAATCTTTTCAAATAATATATATTAATAACAATTTTAACATCTTATCTTGAAATGCCCGGGAGGAACGCCTTATTCCCAGGGTGTGGTATCTTCCATGAAATCTTTTACTTTATAATACGCTTTACCACACAAACGTTCTTTAACAACTTTTTTGAATTTTTTTATGGAGAGCTTTTGAACGTTTTCTGGGATCCTATTGTAAAAGCGTATACAGTTGCCTTTAAAAGAATTGCTTACTTTCGAAAGTCTAATCATTGGTGCATGTAACCTGTGTCTATTACGTGTATTCCTACTATGAATATAACTTTTCTTACAAAATTCATTTATGTTTTTACGGACATACAGTAAATTTTCTAAGATGTATTGAGAGGTGACAGTCAGAATTCCTATTTCTTTAAATTTTTCTCTCAAAGATGAATAGGGAGGCAACTTGTAAATTGCACGAATAGCCCGCTTCTGCAGCACAAAAATGTTGTTTATGTCGGCTGCATTTCCCCATAAAAGTATGCCATAAGACATAATGCTATGAAAGTAGCTAAAATATACTATTCGCGCTGTATCTACATCAGTAAACTGTCTTATTTTTCTCACTGCATATGCTGCTGAACTGAGTCTATTCGCCAATTTAGCTATGTGGGGACCCCACTGCAGCTTAAGATCTAGAGTTATTCCTAGGAAAACTGTGGAGTCCACCAATTCCAAGTTTTCACTGTCTAAGAGTACATTTGTTTGCAGTTGCTTAACATTTGGCAAGGACGTTGGGAGGGGTTGTTCTGAGGTGCGGTACAAGCCCTCTGTTGGCTCATTAGATCCGGGGCACCTTACCAAAGGCGGCATTGGTGGCACTCGCCGGGTTTCAGTGGGCAGAGCTGCGTCCACATTATCACCTTTCGGGCGCAGCGAGTCCCATATACCCGCCTGGGGAGACCCACTGCCCTGTGGGATGCCTTAGAGCATTTCCCGGCGTAAAGGAAAAAAAAGAACAAAAACAAGATGTTTTACTATATATATACTAATGTATTTTCAGCTATTTATTGTTTATTATTGGTTACTGAAACTGGAAGACGTAACTTAATGGCAAGGGGACAGCGTCGCCCATAAACATATTTACCTGGTACTTACACAACTCGTCCGATGCCTATTTTGAGACAAGTTTATAGAGAAGAGTATGAAGAGAAAAGTATAAATAACAATTCTCTTTAAAAATAACTAAACTGGACGTATTATTGAGTTCGTTTTAAGCTATTTAAACTTTGTTCCTCGTTAGTGAGTTAGAAACATGTTAATTGCCAGCGGATCTGGTTCCGTACCTGTTATAAAGTAACGAAGTCAGCGCCTTAGGAAAGCAATGTGGATTTTATACAATTTATTTTATTGATATATAATATATTCTGCTATTTACTTTATAACTAACTCTATAGCGGCGTGACTTTTATTTGCAACATATACAAGTGCCAAGCCAGAGGAAGAACACCTAAAAAAAGCAGAGGAGATGAGGAAGAAAACCTCTTGAAAAAATATCAAAAATCCCATGCTCGTAGTTGCGCGGCGAAGGCATGAAAGGCCGATGGGTTGTTAGGTCTAGCGCACCCCTGGAGGTGGTTGTGCGCAAACGTACGTTCGACTGAGCCCTGCTACTGAGGGGACCGCGGGCGATTTGTATCGCGGGATGGCCGCTCGCACTAGGATCCCGAGCTGGACGGCCCCATATCTGTTCCTTGGAGCCTATGGCGGAGAATGGTGCCGTGACATGTCACACCACTCAGAGGAGAGCCCGCAACGGTGTATCCTCAGACGGGGTTATGATAGTCATTCGTACCCATTACACTGACAACGCAGTATAGAGGAACGTCATGGGGTTTTAATTTCTGGGTTAGAGTCCCACATAAGCACCAGGCGTATCATGACGATATCCCCAAGTAAAAAAAAATACGGCAGTGGACGGAAAACGGTTTATAACGATGATGATGAAACAACTTGCAGTTTGTAGTTTATACATAATGACAATCTCAGTCTCTGTACAGTATTGCCGCCGTATTGAATGCGAGTGGCAAGGGATCGGCCATCTTGGCGATTGTGATTGGTGATGTTCAGCAGTGGACGGATAGAGGCTGATGATGATGATGATGATGATAGTGACTATAATGGTCTCACTGTTGCACACTCTCAAATCGTGCCGCGTCCAATTCAACGTCAACTCAACAGTGGGACGAGAATTAAGTTGCTACTAGAGTGACGGCTGCCGTGAGTTGTATTTTCCTTTTATTTAAAACGGGATCAACTAGGCCATTAAGTAAACGCTAAAATTAATTACAAAAGTAATATTAAATATCTTTCATTAATTATTTACACGTTAATACTATATTCATTAAGAAAACAACGGAACTGTACCGCCATATAATTAAATGCGCAATTAATACATTATGATCTCGGTATTTATTCCCGTTCAATTTATCTTAGCTTTAAAATTCAATTATGAAACAAACCCTTATTGTCTATTGTCATTTTATTTCAATTGACATAAGATTGAAATGGTCAACTTTCATTTTGTTGCTTTTAACCATAAAGTATTATATTCGTAGATAGGTATATTAACTTTATGCTTTTAACATGCTTTTAACTATGTCAAATGTCACATTCTTTGGGAGTGCAGTCTTTGGCAAAATGAACGAACATTAATGCTCGACAACATCCGTAGCAAATCGGGAGTAACTTATTACAGCGATCTCGTGGATGACGTGAAAAACTTTTCATTCAAGCGATTTTGCCACTATTATTACTGGAAACATAACATATCACCAAGTCATACATAAATAGCTCATAGTTAATATACATTATTATATTACTTCACTATGTAGATATTAGTTGTCTTAAAAATACAAACCAACTTTCAAACAACAATGATTATTTCACCATGATAATCACTAAGTTATACATAATAACTCATAGTTGATATACATGTATATTAATCATACTATGCAGATATTTGTAGACATAATAATTTCTCCGTGGTGCATTGCAGCTGGACTTCCCCTGGGCCCTGGCTGCTGTCTTTTCTTGACTCTTGTAAGTCATTGCAATCTTGTACTGTCTCCTGCTTTAACCGGGGAGGGAAACTGGAAATTTTCCTACTCCTCCTGAATACTTCTGATTAAATTCGTTGCGGGTCCCAAGGCAGTTTTAACGTATCCCTCGGGCTCCCTGAGATCGAGTGGTGGGCCTAGCCCGTAAAAAAAATTCATATTTCAATGTGAAATCGTAAAAAATCTTGTACGTTATCAATGCTATTATATATATATATATATATATATATATATATATATATATATAATATCATTGTGCGTCATGAAATCGTTCGATCCATAAACACGTTATAATATTTAGTTTGGTCTTGTAGTAACAAGTATATTATAATATAATATTTTAATTTCATCTAATATTTTTCTTTAAAATACTCACTAAATATTAAATACTCTTTGTATAGCAGTGCTAGGGATTCATCTTTTTTAATAGAAGAGGGGGCAAACGAACAATTAGTTCACCTGATGGTAAGTGAAAAGCGACATCAACTAACACCCGCTACACCTCTCTTATCTTATCTTAAAAGTCCCTAAGTCATAACGGTTCTACTACTTTGATACTACTAATTTTCCTCTTACTTTATTGTTGAATTTTTGAAAATAAAAAAATTATGAGAGGCCAGATCACACTTTGTTTCACTGAGTTTGTTTCGCCGGTTCTTCTCAGTGGACTAGTTTCGGAACCAGCAGTAGAGTCATTTGACGTAATGACAAATAGGATATATGTATAAGATAAGATAAGATAGTTTGAAGTACAACATTAAATAAAAATATTTTTATTTATTTATTATTTATACACACTCAGAAGAACCGATGGTCGATGGGCCAATGAGGTTCAATGAGGACACCCGTTACACCAGGGGATTAGCAGGTGCATTGCCAGCCTTTCAGTATGCTCTTTTCTTGAAGGTACCTAAGTCGTATCGTAAAAACCTAGACAATGTCATGAAAATAAAATTAGGACTAGTTCAAATAATCCCATTCCCTGGAGGGACAAAAAAAGGCATCTCAAAACCAATCCCTTCTTATTGTATAAAAATCTCGAGGCTCAAACCGCAGCTGAGATATATCAAACAAAAACTTGTTTCAGCTGCGTGATAAAAAATATCGAACGTATTTTCAATTCGACCCTCTCGGGAAATAACTCGGTGCGATCTCAGAAAATTATCCTCCACGTTGGAGCTATGGCTCCGTCCGGTATCACGCGACGATCTCATGTGATTTTTTTATGTCGTCATTTTACAAACATTATATGAGGAGGGGGTCAAAAGCATATCAGATTTTCAATTTACCATATAAAATTTAAAACATTTTTATGAAAAAATTAAAAACCAAGAATTTACGAAAAATTTGTAAACATTAATTTATGAAAAATTTGGAAACCATTAATTTATGAAAAATTTGAAAACAGTAGGTGCTATTTGTCAATTTGTGCCTCATTTTGTGAAAAATTTGAAACCCATTAATTTTTTGTTATATTACATAAAGCGTGCGAGCAATACTCGCACTGGTTTGGTTTTTTTTTAAATCAATATACGATATGATTCCAAAAAACCAAAATTATGTATACCCATTCGCTGTTGCACATATGCACATACTTCTTAAGGTAAGTACCTACTAAGTTACTAATACTTCTTATAATATATCTAATAACTAAAACCAACTCGCACTTCATCTTTTTATTTTAGACATAACACAATATAAAATAAATTTCAATTCATACACAAAAGCACTCGACGTGGAAGTTAGATTTTGTAACTTTGCATTTGTGATGTGGAAGCGCCTTATGCTATAAGCCTATTAACTTTAAAATATACATATAAGTATCTAATACATTTGTTTGTATGTAAGGATATAAGCGGCAACTATAAGTACTAGAATATTTTTCAAATATCATAATAATTTTACAATAGTTTTCATTGTTTTGACCAAATTTTTTAAAGAGTATTGGCATGTACCTATGTACCGTATCGATTAGGTATAATAATTGGGTGTAGTACTCGTAGGTACTACATACATTGATTATACTCAATCGATACAGTTGTTTATTTTAATATATAATTATAAAAAGTATTTACACCTAAACTTTTCCGGGGCTTTGTAGAATGAAAATAATAAGGTGATAGGGATGTTGTAGAAAATATTCAGCTGCAACTCTAGAATAGTCGTTAAAGAGAAGAGAAGATAAAAATTAAAGAGAAGAAAATGAAAGACAAGAGAAGATAAAAATTAAAAAGAAGAAAATGAAAGACAAGAGAAGATAAAAATTACGGTAGAAAAGTTTTTCAACTAAAAAAAAGACCGCCTACGTCTTTAGCTCCACATTCATATTTTACGCTTAAGCCGTGGATGATGTTTTTTTTCTAAAATTTTGAGTGCTTCTCATTCTGTATTACCACACTCTCCAGAAATACTTACCTACCAGTCGAGTTCTATCGATTTTTTTTATGTAGTAGCTAAAATAAAATACATTACTGCAGCGCATCGTAGTAATTTACTACCGTAACACCTATTTAAGAATCCTCACTAATCAACCGCAAACCCATTATTGAAAACCGCATTCAAATCTGACTATTAGTTGTGGTTTTGTATAAGCTAATATTTACTGCAGCGTCCCTGATGAGTTGTCACCGTAACATGTCTAAGAACATGCACCACAATAATTAAACCCGAACCTGTCACGCCGTTATACATTTATTTCATATTTTCCACATGTCCTCACAAAACGTCTAACTCAAATTTTAATATTCCAATATAACCGGAACAAAGAGGGTAACCTCAATAACCTCAAACCATCAAAGTTATGGCGAATTACTTGTTTAATGTAATGGAAAATGCTCTCCTCAAATCACACATTCAAATACATTCATATTATACAATATATATATAATTATATAATACATTTAACCTAACTAAAAATATGTGTAAACGGAAAATAACTGATTGGCTACAGAGGTTGAACTATGATGACACGGAGGCGATTCTCTCTGTCCAGACTTAGAGTACTTAAATACACTTTTCTTCCTCTTCTCACTCACAAACAAACACACAGCACCCTCACGCACACACCTACACACACACCTACGCACATAACATTAAACTATAATTTTGCTATCTCATTATATTGTTACTAGAAAATTGTTATGTTCGTTTTAATAATTACTGAAATGTACTTTATTAAGGGGAGGAGACCTGGTGTCCTGAAACACAGGCCTCGAGCCTAGCTTAGGCGCCAGTCTCCCACAACATTAGTGATCGTATTATTATGTACCTACAAATGTATTGTTACAATATTGTGGTGAGAAAATTTTTTTTTTTTTTTGACGTAACAACGTCTTCATATCATCATCTCATTCATATCTGAAAGGCCGGCAACGCACCTGCTAATCCACTGGTGTAGCGTGTGTTTGTGGATGTCGTTCTTCACTTACCATCACGTGAACCAACTATCCGTTTGCCCCCTCTTCTATAACAAAAAAAAAAACTTATAAGTCGATGGAGCCGGCTGCACGAGCGAAAAAACATGACGTATGCGATGACGTATGCGGCGTCACCTCGTTCTAAGGCGTTCTATTTTCTTATGTCGTTGTCACGTTCAACTATCGTCAGTAAACCGACTTTACAGACAACCGATTTTTTATAGCATACTATGAGGGCAAACAAGCAATTTAAGACTTTTGACGACCATCGACTCCCATACACAATACATACAATATTTTTAAAAATATGCGAATATTTTATTGTTTTGTTTTGAACGCACATTGTTTTGTTACGTGTCATAGTGGGACGCATTTGGAATGCCAGTTAAATGCCTAAATTGTGTATAGTCAAGCTTTTGTATGCAGTATGACCTATGTCAGTGCTTTACTTAAAAGCTCACCAGAGGCGCTGCAGTAAATATTTGTTTGTGTAAAACCAAAACTAACAATCCGATTTAGATGCAGTTTTTAATAATATAAACTCCGCATGCAGGCATGAAAGACCGTGCACAAAGTGTAGGTAAATGTGTTCTCATATAAAAAATATACGTGTGTATTTATTTTTTTGTATCAAAGACAAAGTCATAATTATTATATAGTGGAACATCGATTATGAGATCTCTTAATGTAGATATACAATAATTATTATAGATACAATTAAACATGAAGGAATTGTGTTAAATATATTAATGCAGAATCTAAAAATTTGGACGCCTTAATTATTTATTCATGTATTCAATGTTATGTAAGTTGGATTGCCAAACTAGCAGACGTGCCACTTGATGGTGAGTGGTCGACGTCGCCCATGAACATAAACTAGTTTACCTGGAACGAGCCCAGGCTTGTTTATGTGTTGCCTTATAATGATAATACAATAACTATTCTTTTCTTAATTCAAAATCTGAAATTATTGAAGTTTAACAGTTGCAAACAATTAAAAGGCAATCCATCCATAGTTGCAAATACGAAAATAGTTGGCGTAATTTCAACTTGTCCTCTCAATTTCTCTAGAAGTCCGACTATGAAATTAGCATCCGCTAAAAGCTTCTGTATCAGTGAAGCAGTGCTTTTGCAATGCTGAAATAGCAACCTAATTAGCCTAGAGACTTTCGGGCGAATTGCCAAATTAACGAAATGGCGTCTTAAAATGAATAACTCAATATAACACTGGCATACGAGAAAATGAGTGACTTTTTATTGGTGTGCGCTTTGTGATTTTATATGCTTCCCCTTCTTTGTGCTTCCATGCACTTCTTTGCGCCTTCATGCACACGACACAAATGTTTGTTATATTATAGGTACTAATTTTTATCTTTTCAAAACCTATACTTTATGGATCGCACTTGCTTTTTTCAGGACACCAACCTGCAGATTTTTCAAGATGCAGTTTTTGCGAGGCATTTACCGCCTCGAATCTCAAGATAGACAACGTATGGATAAGTTGCCGAAATATAGCACAATCTTGCGTAAACTTACCATCCATACCAAGATAGCATATAGCAAACCTACACAATGATATTTTACGTGATATTCACATTTTATTTTACATTATTACTTCTATTTCCAAAAAGCATCTTCAATAGACATAAAGAAGTCTTGCGAAAGTCGTATATTTGAAGTAACTTAGAAAATTAGATTCTTGGAAGGGACTGAAAATGAAATATCTGTCAAATCGGAACCAGTTAGTAAATAAATCTAATGGAAACAGCGATGTAACATAACTAAATATAGGATACAAGCTTCTATCTCTTTGAAAGTGACTGAAGTCTCAGAAAATAGGTCTTGAAATACGATTTTTGAGGTAAATACTTGATTTTTTATATAAACTACTTTGAAAGATTCAACAACGAATGTTGAAATAAAAGAACGTTTACGGATTTTATCGCGTTATATTAAGATTTTCATATGCCTGATGTTTCGGATACTTTACACCATGGTCACGGGACTGACAGCTCTTGTCGGGCTTGTAAAAATCATAATAAACCGCGATAAAATCCGTGAAAGTTGCTTCATTTAATAAGTGAAATTCGCGTAAACATTAGAAAACAATATGAAATGTGAAGGTTTTTTTTATTACGGCCGAGAAGAGGAGAAAAATAAAATATTTTCAAATTTTTAGTTGGGTTTGCTATTAATGTGTTTTTTAGTTTTTTTAAACTATATTATATAAAACTATTTATTTTTTACTTTTTAGTGTCAATTTTTTTAATTAAAAATTTTCTTAATTTAAGGTACTCAACTAATGGTACCTTAGTCGGTAATCACTTTAGAAATGACTAAAAACAACATAAGGGCCCCTTCTCCCAAAACTATAGGTATTTAACGCACCGAATCGCTTTGCACTTGCGTTGCGCGGGAGATGTCTTTATATGAACTCCGGTGACCTACCACGGCCGGCAAGCACGCCACAGTATACGAATATGCAGTAGATTGACTATGCTCGAATTATTCTTAGATGTGATAATTAATAATTATGCATAACAAAATCTTGTTGTTGTTATAGTTATCTAGTTTTGGATTTATAGAAATACTAGCTGGTGCCAGCGACTTCGTCTGCGCAGGATAAGATAGTTTTATTTCTTCACTAATTAATCGAAAGGAACTTCGATCCATCCGGGTGTCCCTTGACACCTCTCTTTAGTTTTTTTTATAAAAAGTATCCTATGTTACTTCTAATACTTCCAAGAATATGTGTACAAAGTTTCATGATGATCGGTTAAGTAGTTTTCGCGTGAAAGCGTAACAAACATCCATGCTTTCACATTTATAATATTAGTAAGGATTAGGAAGGATGAATTAGCTACATAGGTCTAAAAGGTAGTGCCATGCTGCTTGCAGCCGAATTGGGCCGGCACGACCGTAGGGGTACCTCTCGTTCACATGATAATGGCGTCAAGTGACACCTATACTGTCGCGTTTCTTGCGGTGTATGAGTTTCCGGTGTCCCATTGCAGGGGATGGGGTAAAGGAGGGTAATGCATCTGCATTATCTCTTGTGTGAATGTTTACGAGGACGACCTCTGTGGCTCAATGGTTAGCGCGTTAGCGTTCAAGCCGGAGGTTGCGGGTTCGAATCCCGCCAGGGAACAAAAAGTTTTCTGTGTTCCTGGTTCATGGATGTGTATTAAATATGTGTATTATAAATAAAAAACCTTAAATATGTGTATAGTATAAAATATTAAATATATTTCCATTGTCTGCTACTCGTAACACAAGTTCTTCGAGAACTTACCACGGGACCAGATTGACGTGGTGCAAAAAACGTCCTTAGATATTATTATTATTATGGGAGTCGGTAGTCATCTAAGGCTCCGAATGCTCGTTTGTCCCCCTAAGGCCTAAGCTATAAAAAAATCAATCATTCTAAGAATGCTTGTAGGAGATTAAAAAATTGTAGACAAACATATTCTTTTATACTATATTAATTGTTTTAATTGTTTTAAAATTCAACAAAATTTAGTTGTCTATGCTAGGTCCAGGTTCATTTTCATCGACCCATACATCATCGATTAATGTTAGACACTGGTCTCCTCTGAGAAGAGGGTCAAGGCCATAGTCCTCACGACACTGCCCTGTGGGTAGGGGGCTAGGAAATGATTGCAAATCAGAAATATTTTGTGATGAAGGTTCCTCATTTTCTTTATTGTCGGACAATTTGAATTCTTCAAGTGTTAACAATTTCTGGAAGAAGACATCACTACATAGTATAAACTATAAAGCAAAGTCGCTTCCCGCGTCTGACTGTATGTATGCTTACATCTTTAAAACTACACAACGGATTTTGATGCGGTTTTTTTAATAGATAGAATGATTCAAGAGGAAGGTAATAGGTACATGCATAATATAGTAGATAAACACTCATAATTTTAGAAGTTTCTGATGTGATGTCATAAATAAGGTCATTTTTTTCACTTTAATTGCAAACGCTGGATGAACCCTAACAGATAGATCAAAATAATGTACTACATTATTATACACCTTAGCCGGGCCCGGTTCCGAATTAATTATTATTGTATCAATGTATGGTAGAATTGTGTATCCTAAATATGCATACTGAAAAGTCCGCGATGGCATAATATGTCTACATTAGTTAAATATAACATACTACCTATATCCATTTTAATACTTTAAAAAATTGCCAAGTATAAAGCGGTAATGTAAAAGCTATTCACAAAAATACGGTATTAATCACTACATATTATAAAATAAAGTCCTACGCCCGTCCATAGATAAATAATTATCATCAATGCGTATATGGTTGTATATCTAAGTTAACGCGGGTGAAGCTGCGGGCAACAGCTAGTTTGTGATAAAACTGTATTAAGATTCTTTTTCCTTATTTTACGTTTTTTATTCGCCATTTCAATTAAATAAAAATACTTGAGTTTGTGTAGTACCTAGTTGGTACTACACAAACTCAAGTATCTATTTATTTACACTAATTAAAGGTTTTGTATTGCAAACTAATTACAACTAAGAACAACAATTGTTAGTAAGTATTAAGTAGCTATATTATTTACACTGTGTCGTCTTATTTATTTAGACGTAATAATATACAATGCGCGGTAACAACGTAGTCACGAGCAAAAGCGGCACAGGTCCTACTTCGATGACGCCCGGCTGGGTACTGGCGAGACGTGGTGCGATGCGCGAGAGCCATTTTTATCGTTTTTTATTTTTCAAAATTTTTTGAAGTGACATAATAAAGATCTATCCAATCATATTTCCACGTCATCCCCGTTTAGCAATTTAAACGTAAAAGTTTCATTAAAATTGAGTTACCCGAAGTCTCATACTACTCAATTTGCTTTTAAAATCGACGTTACTAAAATTTTTTTTTGATCATGTAAAATGTTAAATATTGTATTTTTATCCAAAAAAATCCCTAGATCAAAGATGTATCTATACCCTATTTTTTAATATTATTTTAAAATGACGACTTCTATGAAAACACTATCTAGAAACAACAATTTGGGATAAGGGGCCCATAAGTGATGTAGGTAACTTGCGCGCCTTACGCCTTCCTTACATGTGCTATCCTGATCATCCTGATCAGGATATTGGAATAATTTTATCAAATTATTGTATTGTCATCGGTCCTCAATAAATCTACAAAGTTTGAACAAAATCTGGTCGTTAGAAGTGAGTCAAAATCAAGTCTAAAGGAGTCGGTTACAAACACACATACAAACATACAGGTGAAGCTATTATAAAGCGTGTAAAAATATTGAAATCAAAGAGCTGTTTTAATTCGGTCCTGATTTTTTTTATTATAATAACTTTGTTAAATAATTATGTGCTAATTCTTTGTAAAAATTCAGTAAAAAAACGATAACAAATGAACCGATACAACTTAAAGACCTCCAAGAAAAGAGCATACTCATATTTGAAAGGCCGGCAACGCACCTGCCGCCACCTACCACCTGATGTTGCGGGAGTCTATGTCGCTTATCCCTTACCATCAGGTGAACCGCTGGTGAACACGGTCCATTTACCCTCTCCTAAAATATAGTAAATTATCAGTATGTCCTGCAATTAGCTTTGTATCATATATGAAGACTCTAACTAACTGTCATTGAGGCTTCTTTATTATGAGAAACCTATTAAAGGAACAAAACCAAGGAAAAGCCTGGCTGTTGTTTGATGGACCAAAGAGTATCATATCACAATATTATCCTCTATTTAAAAAAAGTTTTGAAATGGTAAACAAAGCGAACGCAAAATCCCACTTGTTTTAGTAATTCCAGGGGGGAATCATGTTTGGAATTGAAATGAATAAAACAAGTGTGATGTCATATGAAAGGGCCTTTGTTTGCATATTTCAAAAATCCTTTGAATAGAGTATGTAAAGTTCGTTTGCTTTTATTTTGTATTAATAATAGATTTCAGCGAGTCCTCCTGCAATATCGAATTTTAAGATAGTGAGTAATTGTTCAGAAAATAAATGGATATGAAATAATGGCTGGATGTGAGTGGTAGGAGATCGACCACCTTGGCCTTGGACCACGTTTATTAAGAGGCAATATAGAGCTGGGGATGAATAAAGGTTGAGAATAATAATAATATCTTGGGACAACTCACACAGGGCCATCTGATCCCAAACTAGACCGAGCCTGTTCTTATGGCAACCAGACAACTGATAAATACTTATATCACATGAGTAAGTAAACGGACAGAGACAAAGCTTCCATACAACGCGTAAAATTGTTACCTATTGTGGTAGGGTTGTAAAATTAAACGAACAAAACGATTTTTTTTAATCGAGTAGTAATCTATGTAAATATTCTATCTTTATTATTTTAATTATTTATTTAATTTTATACACAAAATATTTAGAAAAAATATTTTGTGTTCATATTTTTTATATTATAATATTATAATATAATAACTATTATAATATTTTTTATTCCGAACAGGAATCGTCTGCTAATTACGTATTCTGTACCTATACTTATTGTATTTTTACTGTAAAGTCTAGCTAAGATTTAAGATTTAATGTCGGGTCAAATGTTTCCCTAACTAGACATTAGGCACATCCATAAAAACTTAGTGAACAAAAGTTATAATAATTAGTAGAAATAAGATGATAAGATACAACTTACCTGTTGAAATCTTTGGGATAGCTAAAATATGATTTTTTTTATTTTCTCTATTATTGTTTACACAGATACATACACACAGTACAGTATACAATATTGACACTTTTTACTTTTAATTATCAACAATAATTTAAGAACAATGTTATAAAATATGATTCTTTTTTGTTTGCTCTATTATTGTTCATACACACAGTATAATAAACAATATCAATGACACTTTTTACTTTTAACTAACAAAAATTTAAGAATGGTGATAATAATTCGAAATACCCGCCAAGCGAAAAAATATACAACGCAACTTAACACAATATGCACTCACATCCCCGCGTTCGAACACTCGTCGAACCGGTTTCGACCGGTTTCTACTCGACGAGCCACGAGTGCTTACGCACACATGCGTTACGTCGCTTGTAGTAGTGCAATCGATTGCCGCGGTTGTATGAAGCTTTGCCTCTGTCCGTTTATTTACTCATGTGCTTATATATTATAGATAAATTACACCCAGACACAGAACAAATGATCATGCACATCACACAAACATTTGTCCTGGGTGGGAATCGAAACTACTATAGTGATGATGGTAAAGAAAATAAGTAATGACATGCAAACGAAAAGATATACTTGGTATACAAATAAGATACCTAAACACACTATTACCACATAATACTATAAAATTTTAATCGCAGCTCAACAACGATATGAATATGCATATTTACCCCCGAAAAATCATCTACCCTCAGGATTCGAACCCGAGATATTTCAGAATGCAAAAAAATTCCCAAAACTGGCTGTTTACAAAAGTAATTTATACAAACAAAAAACGCTATGCTTAACGCTTAAGAAAGTAAACGCCCCAAATAAATAGACTGTTACAGAGTTTGTGGATTTATAATATTTGTTTAAACGTTTCATAACCTCAATTACATTCAGCCCTTTTCCATTTCCTTATATTTTTCCACAAATACAAATAGTAAAACCATTTCCTCTGCTATCGCAAAGAGAAAAAGTCTTGGTGCAAGGGCGAATCTTTAGGCTTTTTTCGGGTCCTCGGCTATTTGGGGGGGCCTGAGGCTACTTGTGGGCCCCTGAGATAGGGGCTACCTATTTAATAAAATATTTCTTATAAATAAAATAATTTATTTACTTAAAATGGCTATCTAAAAAAATACATTGGGATGTGATTTATGAATTTACAATCATGTTCATTGTTTTCATTAGGGGTCCTTTACTTCCACGAAGCCTTGGGCAGCAGCCCAAAGATCCCCGAAATATGTGTAAAAAATGTGTGTGTTGGATAAAACGAGGCAGGGGCGGACCTACATGTACGTGAATGTACAAAAACAAGCGTATTGCTTCCAGTTTATATAAATTAAAAAATAACAAGCCATATCGGCTCTTTTCATTATAATATCATGATTATTACAATTACATTTCTACCAGCTGTTTCCGTAACACGAAATAATATTCGTACAATATGTTACAGGGTAAAATATTTTACAATGCATTACATTGCATTTCTTGTCCGTGTTACTAAGTATATATAAAACACATCAAGGCATGCCTATTTTTAAAATGGTATCCTACATCTTTTGGAACGTGTATGTGTGTGTGTGTGTGTGTGTGTGTGTGTGTGCGTGAAAAATTAAATTAATATATATTTTATAATTATTTTTGTCGTTTTGACTAGATGGCAAACTACCTCCAGTGGTGTGATATCAGGACTCAATAAGAAATACGTAAATGGACGAAGGAGAATAAAATTTTAAATAGGTACATTAATTAGTTAAGAACGTAAAAAATACCAATTCATTCTTATAAAAAGTGAATAAAATTATAAGTACTTAAAAAGACCCCATTTAACATTTGAAATCCGCAAAAAGGAAATGTGGCATGTTAATCAATTCTAAAACGTCTTAGCTAAAAGGTTTTATAGATTACCGGGGATTACAAAAGATTTTTATTTGAATGTGATGAAATGTTTAACATTTTGCTATAAAAAATCGACATAATAAATGATATTTTCGATATTTTATGTCATTAATTATATTATACCAGGATCAGGATCCTCCCCACCAAGGTTCAGGCCTTGTCGTGGCGGTGGGGCTCAGTAGCCTAGGGTGAGCCCAGCACCTTGGGAGAAGCTAGTTGAGCCGAGGGGGCTCTTTGTACCCCTCTTATAAGAAGAGGGGACAAAAGAGCAGGGGGCAAGGGGTGAGGATGGGAACCTCACCTCATTGTACTGTCCCAACGTTGTCCCCTCTGTGGAGGGGGCGTCGGTCCCTTGCGGAGCTGACTCGCCGTCGAGGTGCCCTGTTACCTTAACAGATCCGGGGCACCTCACCAAGGCGGCACTGGTGGCACTCGCCGGGTTTTAGTGGGTAGAGCTGCGTCCATTTACCATCTTTCGAGCGCAGCGAGTCCCACATACCCACCTGGGGAGACCCACTCCCCAGGCGGGATGCCTCAGAGCATTTCCCGGCGTAAAAGAAAAAGAAAAAAAAAGGATCAGGATCCTGATGCGTCCTTGATAATTTTCGTGCCACTAATATCACTGCCTGTCCCGGGAAAAAGGAAAATATTTTTTTCTGCTATGGTTTTACGCAAAAAGATGATGTACCCCTGCACACGAAACAATGCATCATACGCATCCTGAAACACCTTCTCTCTTTCATCATTTGTTTCTCTCTCTCTCTCACATACACACACACACTTTTTCTCTCTTTCTCTCAGTCTCACACAACACACATCAATCTAATATTAATCCCCTGAGAAAGAAATGAACAAAAACTTCTATGTCGTTCACAGTGTTCTTTTTTACAAAATGAATATTTATCGAAAACCTAAATAAGGAAAACTGAACAGAAATCACTGGATCGACAAAGTGACTTTTTGCCAAGGTATCGCATATGTGTTTACTTTGATCCGATTTAAACGTCTCGCTTCTAAGCTAACATGCTTACTTTGAGTAATTTTTCAGTTCTGTTGTATTACCACACTAATTGACGTCTTATTCTCCAAATCTTATGACCTTTAAGTAATATTAATTTACGTTAATTGGATAACAGGCAGACATGCTTGATCAACGTCGCCCATGAAGATAAGCTACACCTGGGACAATCAGGCAACTCATTTTAGCTGATTTTTCTTATTGTTTTTATTTAAATCATCTATACTAATATTATAAATGTGGAATTAAGTTTGTTTGTTACGCTTTAACGTGAAAATGACTTAATCGATCATCACGACACTTTGGACACATTTTCTCGGAGGTGTAGGAAGTAACATACTTACAGGATCCTTTTTATAAGAAAACTAAAATCTTATCCTGCGCAGACGAAGTCGTGGGCACCAGCTAGTATTATATATAATCGTTGCTTACTAGCTAATCGAAGAGTATATACCCCGGGGATGACTGGGTGTCAGGGCGGAACGTGCGTAGATTGTGTGGGAGTCATTTTTTATGATAGTGTGTGGAGGTAGTACGCGCCCTAGGCACAGTAAGAGGCTCCTCCTGGGAGGAGATCGCACAAGTTAGGGCGCCTTCTCGTATCAGAAGCCAATTTGCCTGGATCTAGGGTCGTAGAGCCAGCGACGTAGTTTGGTGGTAGTGTACACATATGCAGCGAGAAAAATGAAGGAGGTACTATGGCATATGCGTGCATCCACAGATGACTGCGTGGTTCACGGAATTCTTGCTAACTTAAATATATCTGTAGTATTACCAGTATTAAATTGTTTCTCCTGCTCTTAAAAACAAAAAGCCGTTTCTCTAAAGAAAATAATTGCACTAATACCTGTATCTAATGAGGCAATTTATTTTAGGAATATTGGCTTGCGTAGCCTGTATCAAAGTAAAATTAATAGCAGTAAGGAAGTATGAAGTAGGGAAGATTATGATCATATTTATATTATTACGGGTGCTTACCGTGTTTAAAGATTTATTGAGGTCCCGATATTTCGGCGAGCTAAGCGCTTGTAAGCAGAAACGTAAGTTCGAGACATTACTGCGTAAACAAAGACCGGACATATTCGGATCATAACGGAACCGTTATTAATAAAGAACTTGAATCTTCCCCATTAAACGCTTTAAAAAGAGTTAAAAATTTTCACCTACCCCCTTGCGTTTGCCTTATCAGAAAAGAATCAGCAATATCGAGGAAACGATATTTCACAATAAAATTCCATCTAGTGACGCTGATGCCTTAAGACAAGATATAGCGGTTATCTTGCGTCATTCCCGACCGCCACAGAGTAATTTAACATACGCTGAAATGGTGGCTTTAAGAAACCTGAGTTGATAACGATATCCTAGAACTGAAAGCTGATAAAGGTAACGAAACGGTGATAATGGACACTGAGGCATCATTATGGTCATCATCAGCCTCTATCCGTCCACTGCTGAATATAGGCCTCCCTCAATGAACGCCAAGACGGCCGACCCATCCAACATAGACCGGCCACCGCACGGAGATCGTCTTCCCACCTGGTTAATGGCCGACCAACACCGAGGCATATGAGAACCAAATACTCATGCTATCAAATGATGACAACACCTATCGCAAAGTTGATTACAACCCGACCGCCAGGGTATCACGAAAGACCAATAAACTAATAAAAAAATGCCAACATGCTCCCCCTGATAATGTGGTTAAATTTCTATTAAGACCCACTACACCACCGCCTCCGAAAATATTTGGTCTTACGAAAATACACAAATATACTCCCTTACGGCCCATAGTGAGTCAAATTGGTTCACTTACATACGACCTGGCCAAACACATCGCACTTGCCCGAAGCCACTTATCGGGAACATCTTACGTCAAAGACTCCAGACACTTTGTACAGCTTCTACAGCACACCCGTGTGAACAAAAATGAGATCATGGTCAGTTTTGACGTTTTTTTTTTATGTTAGTTGGATAGGCAAACTGGCAAACGTACCACCTGATGGTAAGTGGTCGACGTCGCCCATGAACATAAACTAGTATACCTGGAAGGAGCCCAGGCAACTCATTTATGTGTTGCCTATCCTGAGACATAAGATGTTAAGTCTCGTGTGCCAGTAATTACTGCCTGTCTTGCCCTCCTCTCCGAAACACAGCAAAGCTGTTTCATGGGAGAAACAAGCAAGATGGTGGTACCCATGCAGCCGGTAGCGCGCCACAGCGCTTCCCTCCCACCGGTAACGTTGAATCGTTGTTCACAAATGTGCTGATAACGTAATGCTTAGAAGTTGTCCAATCAAAAAAGAAAGACTACAACACCCCGCTGGAGTATGTGACACTATTGGAACATTGCCTCATGTTAAGCTATTTCTGTTTCCGTGGTCAATATTATCTTCAAGTAGACGGGGTGGCAATGGGAAGTCCTGTCGCTCCAGTAGTAGCTAACATGTGGATGGAGTGGTTCGAGGATCGCTGCGTTGCTCCTATACCGCTACCGATAAAACTATGGAAAAAATATGTTGACGACGTATTTTACATTTTGGAAGGAGGGCCGGATGATGCCAATACGTGTTTAACCTATCTTAATAACTCACACAGCAAGATCAAATTTCCACTGGAGTTAGAAAGCAAGATGTCTCCGGCCTTTCTGGACGAATTAATAACAGTACGAGAAGACAACACATCTTGGGCCACACTGTTGTATAGAAAATCAACACACACGGACAGATATTTACACGCTACGTCACACCATCTTCATTCAGTAGTGACGTCACTTACGAATCGCGCCCATGACCTGTGCCATAGTACAAGCTAACAAATCTAATTAATACATGTACAGAAAGTATTAAAAGGTAATGGTTACAACATCGACGTCACTGAAATAAAAACTAAAAACAGTGAAAATACAAAAAAGCCGAGTATAGAAAGTCAAACCGCGTATTTACCGTATGTGAGAGGGGTAACCGACAGGATTTAGTAGAAGCCTGGAAAAACATTCAATAAAAACCGTGTTTACTCCTCTTCAGAAGGTCTTTGAACATCCTGGTGTCTATAAAGTAGACTGTAGTTGTGGCAGTTCATATATCGGCCAGACAAAAAGGACAATATCATGTCGCATCAAAGAACACATCAAAGCCGTCACAAAGAATGGCCCCCAAAAATCGGCCATAGCTCAACATCTGCTACAAGCGGGTTCTAATCACTGGATTGAATGACATAAGCCACAGGTTTTGTCATCTGAACGTCATCATTTCCCTAAATTAGTAAAGAAGGCAATTGAAATTAAAAATTTCCGAATTTCAATAGGGAAGACGAAATCAGAATACCGAGTTTGTGGAATCCCGTAATTAGTTTGTGTGAAAGTCCGTCACGATATAGATGCTTAAAATCCAAAAAAGACACTGTCATTATAGTGTGTCGTGGTGAATAAGTCGCGACTAAATCGCAAAAAACTATTTTTGTCGCTACAAATGGCTTACATATCTGAGGACAAGGGCGAAAGCAAAAAAGTTTTAGGGTCAGCAACAGATTTAATAACATTTTATTTACATTTATAACTATTTAGGTATTTGGGACTCGGGGCTAAAATTCGTTATAGTTAGAAACACTACTAATGTACTCAATTGATAAAATATAATATCAACCATTGACTAGATCTTAATGCAACAGCTAGTAAGATAAGTAAGAAAGATACTTATATAATACTAGTGGCACCGACAGACGTTGTCCTGTACAATTTTTTTTTTAAAATCTAAACCATCCTCGAATCCCCTTGAACTCACACAAAAAAGTTCATCAAAATCGGTCCAGCCGTCTAGGAGGAGTTAAGTGACATACACACGCACACAAGAAATATATATATAAAGATTAAATTTATATAAGTAAAAGGGGAGGGTAAGCACATCAATGTACGAAGGTATATATTATACCTTCGTACCTATAAATACAACAATAGCTCAAATTAAGCCAGTTGATAAATCCGTCCTAATCAAAGTACATAATAATAGATAACTAGAAGAACAAAGACATCCGTGAAAAGCCTCTCTTCTTTTCCAGTTAAAATCTAAATTGCTACAATGCACGCAGTTTTTACAATATTCCCATTTTGTTCTTTAGTCATGTCATAATGCTATAAAAACAAAGCTTTTTCCGGAATGTTGATCAAAGCTCTTGTCCCCAATTATTCTTTGTAAGGTTTTTGTGGGCTGAACTACGTCTATTATCCATTTTCAAGAATTTTTTCGTCATTGTTTTTCGGTGCCAAACATATGTGATTTTTTATATAAATAGATAATTGTGAATTTAAATCGTTGGTGCGATACAAGTGGAATCGGATGTCCTAGCGATCATCGAAAGAGATCGTTCCATATTAATTTAAAAAATTGATTTTCAATATTTCAATCATTCTAGCTACCTAAGATGAAATATAAAAATTGGTACAAAATGTTTGATATTTCTCAGACTGTGAATTCAAACCTAATGAAAATATGAGATTTTTATTAAATCCATACATCTTATACCTATTTACGCCCAATTAACTGTCTGTCAGGACCTGCCGTCGATTCATACTGCGTCATCCCATGGTGTGAATTGCACAGTGACCGTTTTGAAGTCTATGCTGTGGCCGTGGTATAAAATGCCGTATTTCCAAAATATGTATTAGTGGGATGAATAGCACGTGGTATGTATCGACGAAAGACCCATGTGTCACCGCGAGTCTTGTTTACTCATATAAAATATGTTGAATAGGATGTCACATCATAATACATTTTCCCAGCCAGAATTTACCTGGGACTACCTAACTCATTCTCGCGTTGTCTATCCTGAAACGCAAAATGGTAAGGCTCAGTGATCACATTGCAATGGAAGGACTGCCTTTCTTTTCAAAACACAGAAAGGCTGTTTGGTAGAAACAGTTAAGCGATGGTTAAAAATTTATGTTGATGGTTTGAAAACATGTTTAGGAACCACAGCGAGAAAGCCTGCTTAAAATAAAAAATCGCATCCAAATCGGTTCACTCCTTTAAGAACTACAGTGTCACAGACAGACATACAGCCAATCATACGTGGTGGTCAAAACGCATCACGCATAGGATACGAACGTGCTGTTATAACCCTATTCTGAATGCGGCCGTGCTGACTGCTTGCTGCATCAGCCAGCCCTGTCGACACTTTGCTGAATCGACAGTTAGAATCATTTCTTCCCCATCACTCTCTCGTCCCGACAGTTCAGTCTGCTCTTACAAGTCATCGCGAACGGTTGCCAAAAGACATTATAAATCAAAGTGTAATAAAGTTTTATTATACGTTAATAAATCCAGTGTAACAATAAAAATCTTTTTTTTAAAAGCCGTATCCGTAAACCCGTATAACATTTTGGTGGCAGCGGTGGGATCCGGATATTCCAGTGCCCGGGCTCCGTTCCGCAGACTCAATACGGATTCCAATCCAATCCAAAAAGGTGAAAAGTGTTCGTGGAAATCATAGTGAACCTTACCTTGTGTTAGTGAAAAAATAAAGGGTAAAAAATGTGATATCCGTGGTGCGTCCTTAACATAATCCTGAAAGAATTTAATTCTCCTGTGTGAAGAATATAATTACAACCTGATCTAATTTATTCTCGACGTATCCTGCTCCTGATCCTGTAAAAGATACTTACTCCGTGAAAGAATCGACCTGAAAGAGAACTCCTAACCTGCTACATCATGATCATCATTATCCTACATCAATCTTCAACTCGACGGAATGTTCCCGACCGTGGTCGCCGTGTTCTTATCAGTCGCCCACGCAGTCATAATACAGTAAGTCTTTGGTCATTGTTTAGTCTAAGCTAAAGAATTTAGGGTTCAGTCACTACTATTTAATAAACCGTAAACCTTTTAATACTTGTAATTTGTTCTGGTCATTCATTTCTTTTTATTATTATTATTATTAGCATATTTAATGTTTTCCAAATCGTTAAAAACCGAAGATAAAAGATTAACGCTTGATATCCCTACACCAGAACAAGTAACAAGCGACACAGCTGTAGCGAAGTCACCTGTTATTTCACCTCGTGTTACCAGGAGAGCAGCCGCAGCTATCACAATGGCCGAACTAGAACTGAGCATTCTATTCAAATTTGTAAAATCTTATGATGGTAGCAGGGAAACATTGAACTCGTTCCTTGTTAATTGCGATAACGCTTTCGATCTAGCATCAGATATTCAAAAACCAATTTTATTTAAATATATCCTTAGTCAATTAAACGGGAAAGCGGAAATTGCTTGCTCCATTAAAGAATTCATATCATGGGATCAACTTAAAGATTTCTTAAAAACACAGTTCAGTGAGCGCAAGAACTATTCACATTTACTTACTGATCTTCAGGAATGCAAGCAAGGTCCGCAGGAAAATGTTAGCCAATATGCTTTGAAAATGGAAACCTACCTCTCGCAATTACTAACCGAAGTGTCCTTATCCACGACGAAGGCTAAGTAATTGCCTGGTCGAACAGCAGCCATGGAGGACCTTGCCCTCCATCATTTTGTCATGGGACTTCATGCCCGAATTTCTAACATTGTGAAATGTAAGTCGCCAAGAACTTTAAATGAAGCAATTAATTTTGCCATTTCGGAAGAGCGAATACAGCAGACGCTGTATAGACGTCCACAGGGAGAACATAATAATAATAATAAATTCAAAACTATCTCTTTTAAACAGAATTCATATAATCCTTTTGCTCCTAAACCACAAACAACGACACAAGGTTCCAACTTATTTTGTCGTTACTGTAAAATAAACGGACACGATATCTCGACATGTAGAAAACGCGAATTCAATAATAACCGTTTCAAAATCCAACAACCTCAATCGGCTCATAGGCCACCTCCGCGTATTAATTTTATCGAGCATCCTGACGAGGAGGTCGGCCATGACGAAGTAGATAACTCGTCCGATTCTTTAAACGATCAGTAGTCTCGCCACGGTGTCGTCCGAGACCGTGTCCAAAAATCGACACCAAAACCAAATCCAAATACATTCTTCAATCAAGGGACCACACGAGTAACCAGCCCCAAATAAGCGCCCTATCCGTAAATCAAGGGGACCACTCGGGTAACCAGCCCCAAATAAGCGCCCTATCAGTAAATCAAGGGGACCACTCGGGTAACCAGCCCCAAATAAGCGCCCTATCAGTTAATCAAGGGGACCACATGGGTAACCAGCCCCAAATAAGCGCCCTATCCACAAAATTAAATAAAGTTAATGAATCAAATCATCCTAAATCCATTAAACTAATCCCTCACGATATTAACAGTCCAATAGAACCTTTTATTTCCTGCGAGTCTAACAAAGAAATTTATGAGGTAAATATAGACAACTTGGATATAAAATTACATTTCTCCAAACCTTTCTATATTATCCCTCCTCGTACAGAAGCCGTTATAGAGTGTTCAATCCAGGAAACAGACCTCAAAGAAGGTGTCATTTTAGATCAACACCTGTCAGATGAAATCCTAATATCCAATTGTATTGTTAGAATAAAAAATAATAATCGTGTTAATTTAACTATAGCCAATACTTCTGAAAACCACGCACGTGTCAAAAGTAATTTTAACCTCTCTGTCGAGGCTCTGAATTCACTTCAACCTTATTCAGTAAATACCTGTAATTTGTTCACTTCGGAAAGATCCAAAGCTGTAATAAAAGAATTTCAAACAGATCATTTAAATTCGGAGGAACGTAATACTCTTATAGATCTTTGTAGTCAATATCCGGATATATTCCATTTGCCCGGTGATCAACTTACTCATACCTCTGCAATTAAGCACACAATTAGAACAAATAATGAAATCCCAATACATACTAAGTCATATAGGTTTCCTGAATTTCATAAGCAAGAAGTAGAAAAACAAATAAACGAGATGCTTGAGCAAAATATAATAGAACCGTCACATTCCCCCTGGAGCTCACCTATATGGGTGGTTCCCAAAAAATTAAATTCAAATGGTCAGCGTAAATGGAGAATCGTTATAGATTACAGGAAGCTTAATGATATAAGTATAGGCGAAACTTATCCGATACCACAGATATTTGAAATCCTAGATCAACTAGGCAAAAGTAAATATTTCACAACGCTAGATCTTGCTTCCGGATTTCACCAGATTCGTATTTCAGCCGACGATGCACCCAAGACTGCATTTTCAGTTCCTCAGGGTCATTTTCAATTTAATCGCATGCCATTTGGCCTCAAAAATGCATCTAGTACATTTCAAAAGCTAATGAACACTTGCCTAGCAGGATTACAAGGTAATCGGTGCTTTGTATATTTGGATGACATTGTCATTTATTCATTTGATCTTATTTCACATATAAATAATCTTAAAGCTGTATTCGATAGACTTCGAAAATTTAATCTAAAATTACAACCTGAAAAATGTCAATTTCTTCGTAAGGAAGTAGTCTATTTAGGTCACATAATCAGCGAGGATGGTGTTAGGCCAAACCCGGAAAAAACAGAGGCTGTAGCGAAATTCCCGATACCCAAGTCACCTAAAGATGTTAAGTCGTTTTTAGGCCTTGTTTCCTACTACAGAAGATTCATCCCTAATTATTCAAAAATAGCCAAATCGCTTACTAGTTTGTTGAAAAAAGATGTTCCGTTTTCCTGGAAAGAAGAACAGCAACTTGCCTTTGAAACCCTTAAAGAACATCTTATTAGTGCTCCCGTATTGGCTTATCCTGATTTTAGTAAACCTTTTCTATTAACTTGTGACGCATCTAATTATGCCATTTCTGCTATTTTATCCCAGGGTCCTATTGGTCAAGATCGTCCCATAGCATATTCCTCTAGAACCTTAAACAAGGCCGAAACTAATTATTCAGTAACTGAAAAGGAGTGCTTAGCCATAGTGTACGGTACTAAAGTTTTCCGCCCTTATCTATTGGGCCGCCGTTTTAAAATCATTACCGACCATACACCATTAAATTGGTTATTCAGCTGTAAAGATCCAGGCTCCAGATTAATCCGCTGGAGATTAAGACTTGAAGAATTCGATTATGAAATCCAATATAAGAAGGGCAAAATAAATACGAATGCTGACGCATTATCGCGATTCCCTGTCAACCCTGTTCAGCCTGAAAATGTCTCAAATCCTAATCCAAGGATTGAGGATGAACCCTTACAAGGATTAGATAAAGATCTAATGGACTTGTTGATTTCTCCACCTTCATTTAATTTTGAAGATTTAAATTTACCTTCTCCAGATCCTCTCGCCTTAGGCAATGAAACTAATTCATCTGAAATCAATCCCGTTTCTAGCTCTCCGAGTGCCCTTGGAAACGAACCTGAAAATCCAAAAATTAACCTACCCGTAAACGATCCTCAATCTCCATCATCTACCGGCATTCAAACTGCCGCTACTCCTTCTCCTCCGAGCAATAACCCTGAAAGGGAGGAAACTCAAATAGATCTTACGAACCTACCTGACAACGATTACTCCTCTTTCCTGAAAGCCATTTCTAAAAAAAACATAACCTTTAATACGAAGATCCAAGAACATAACGAAGATATAACTCAATCAAAACTTAAAATCATTATCAATTATCAATACCCACTTCCATCGATCTCGATGAGTCTAATCCCTTTGTGCAAAACATACTCGATAATATACCAGATAACTCTGAAATCATTAATAAGGAAAGAACTCTCCATTCCTTTATCTCCTTCACACAAGAAAATAAGATATATTATCTTCTCTTTTTCAAAGTCTATCACTTCGATAAATGTTCTTATGGAGACATTTATAAAACTCTCAGATCCATTAGAAATGAATTGGTCGTCACCCTCGATATAAACGCCATCTCAGATATTGCTATAACTGACTTTAAAAATCCTTTTGACACCTACCAGTTTGTAAAAATCTATAATATGCTTCTTTACTTATTTAATAACACTAATATCACAGTGCATATATACAAAGGTCTAATAATTTACCCGTCACTATCAGAAATTCCAAAAGTACTCAGAGAAAATCATAATATCCCCATTGCCGGACATCTTGGTAGCAGTCGAATGCTCAAACGCATTCAAGAAGCTTTTTATTGGAAGAATATGCGTAGTGACATCGAAGCCTTCGTAAAGAAGTGCCCGCAATGCCAAACTAATAAAGCTCTTAGACAGGTAAATCGTGCTCCTATGCAAATTACGAGCACATCTACTGAACCCTGTCAGCGTATTTCTCTCGATATAGTTGGACCACTTCCCGAAGCGGGACCTGCAAAATTAAAATATATCCTGACAGGACGACCTAACCAAATTCTCTTCAGCCTATCCGATCCGCAGCATTACAGCTGAAGAAACCAGCGAATGCTTACTACATTACATTTCCATCTTTTGTATCCCCAAAACAATCCTTACAGATCAGGGGACCAACTTCACGTCCGATCTTTTCAAGAAGACCTGTGAGTTCCTCAAAATAAAAAACATATGGGCTTCTCCTTATCATCCTCAGACGCAGTGTGCTCTCGAACGTAGTCATTCGACGCTCAAAGAGTACCTTAGGTCGTTTGTTAATGAAGAACAAACAAATTGGCCCCGTTATGTCTATACGGCTATGCTCACCTATAATACGACTGTCCATTCTACAACCCATTTCACGCCTTATGAGCTAATGTTCGGAAAGAAACCAAATATACCAAATTCCCTTTATGAGGAAACGTCTGGAGCCACATACCCAGACTATGTACGTATGCTAAAAACCCGTTTAAAATACTCACGTGAAAAAGCATTAGACTATATAAGAAAGTCAAAAGAGTCATCTAAAACTCATTATTACAATCATACACGTCCAATTAGGTATAAGACAGGCGATTATGTTTATTTAAAAAACCATCTAAGGATGCGTAAAGCACTCTCGCCTGCTTGGAAAGGACCCTACAAAATAATTAAAGTAAACGGAAATAACACTCTTACTCTTCTTATTAATCGACGTCATGTCTCACATCACTTCGATCAGGTGAAGTTAGCTGATGTAACCTGTAATTAAATACCATAATTTACGATTAAATATGTAACTTCTTTTTTTATATTATATACCTACCTTGTAATTATTCGTAATAATATCTGAAGCGTAGATCGTAAGAGTTACGTAAGAGTAAAATAGAGATAGGATTAGAATATAGATTAGATATATTTACCTTAGCTTATTATTTACAGCTCAACTCGGGCTCAATCTCATCAAGATTTCATCCAGCCGATCACCACGAGTGCAGGCCTATATTATGATTATTTAGGAAGTTTAAAAATTAAAATGTTGCGTTAAATATTATAATACCCGTAGATATTTCACATTTCAGTCCACATGTAGAGAATATCGAAGCAGCCTTCAAAATTACTAAACTCCTATGTAACCAAACTCGTATTATACAAATCGATGCAGAGTGCCAAGGTAGGTTACAACCACTAGTTGTACGTTTTCAAGACGTGAAAAAAGAATTTGCATCTATTTCACATTTGATAGACAATAAAATTAAACGAAGCGCACTGATAGGAGGAATAGGAACAGTTTTAAAATATGTATTTGGCTCTCTCGACGAAAATGACGGATTAAAATATGACGAGGCGATAAAATCTTAACAAAGTAATGAAAAACACTTGGCTTCGCTAATGAAAGAAAATATTTTACCCTTCATAAAATTCAGGATAATGAGGCTAACCTCAACGAGGCTATTGACAAGCTTTCGGTAAGTGTCAAAAATATTTCTGAAATTACTAACGGACTAAGCATACTCGCTAATGTTAATGAGATCCTGAACATCTTGGAAACATCGATATGTACACTGTCATTCCAATTAGAAGACATAGTTAACGCTATTCTGTTTAGCAGTCAAAATATTATACACCCTGCTATAATTACACCAAGACAATTACACGAAGAGCTTGTCAGTAACTACAGACACTTGGCAAGCGATCTCGAGCTGCCTGTATCATTAGATATTAATTCTATTCATGTTCTTTTAAATATTTCTAGGTTAACTTGTTTTTATGTTAGTAATAAGATTATATTTGTACTGCAAGTGCCATTAGATAGTATTACAGAATTTGTATTGTTTCACAATATTGCATTGCCTATACCTCATAAGTCTGAGAATCCGAACTCATTCAGCCTAATTATACCCGATTATAAATACATAGCAATGACCAAAGACAAATCATATTACTGTACTTTCAATGATCTGAAAATCTGCAAAGCCGTGACTCCCGGAAACTTTATTTGCGATATTGAAAATGTGTATTCCACTGAAGCAAAACCTACCTGTGAGAGTGAACTACTAGTGAAAGTGATTAGTAAAAAACCAGAACAGTGCCAAACTAAAATAATGATAGGAAACCTAAATATTTGGAAACCGTTAGTTAATAATAGGTGGATTTATGTACAATCAGAACCGAATAAAATATCTGTTGACTGTTTAAACTCTAAGCTGTATGAAATAAATATTTTAGGCACTGGAATACTGAGTGTTCCTAAAGATTGTACTGTTCATTGTAAAAGTGCCACGCTTATACCGAAACGTAATGTAATAAATATAACTTCACCAATTAATCACTTCCCAGATTTTAATGTAATTAACGACACTTGTTGTAATTTGTTTAGATTAAGTAATGTGACAAATAGTGTGTCTCCTGTTTACTTACATAACATAGATTTAGATGATTTTAACTCTCAGAGTAACAGGAAAATGAAATCAATTTTAAACAATTTGGAAAACTTAGAATTATCAGAAATCCCACATATAGTCAAATATGGGACACACTACTCAATTGTAATAATTGTAATGTTTATGTTTATACTTGTGTTTCTGTCTTATTTTATGTATAAGAAATTCTGTAAGTCTGGCAGCAACCGACTTTTCCAATTTAAATTTAATATTAATAAAATACCCTCACAAACAACCCCCGTAGATTCAGAAATAGAACAATACCCTGAACCCAAAGACACTGCCGCTCCACTTAGAACCAGGGTTTAACGGAGACTTTGATTTAACCCCAAAGCCTCCTCTTAAAGGGGGGAAATGTTATAACCCTATTCTGAATGCGGCCGTGCTGACTGCTTGCTGCATCAGCCAGCCCTGTCGACACTTTGCTGAATCGACAGTTAGAATCATTTCTTCCCCATCACTCTCTCGTCCCGACAGTTCAGTCTGCTCTTACAAGTCATCGCGAATGGTTGCCAAAAGACATTATAAATCAAAGTGTAATAAAGTTTTATTATACGTTAATAAATCCAGTGTATCAATAAAAATCTTTTTTTAAAAAGCCGTATCCGTAAACCCGTATAACAGTGCCTTATGTCGCTGCCCACTCGCGAATAGCCAACGAACTGTTGGCGTTTATACAAAACGCCATCGACACTATGGGTGAAGTTAGCATCTTACAAAGATGTAAAACTAACTGGTGCTGGGCAAACTGGACCAGAAGCCGTCTCAACCCCCACCCCCCATCCGGCCGCACGTGCTCCGTGCCCCGCCCCGCTGCCCGCGGTGCAGCCCAACATGCTCGTGCGGGCCGCCAAGCCGAATACGCAGGTGTATATCTTCATTACACCACAAAAGCGGAGAACATTGCGGAATACGTGCGCCTGAAGTTGCAGCAGGAAGTTTATTAAAATAATTTATATATATATATATATATATATATATATATATATATATATATATATATATATATATATATATATATATATATAATGTTAGTGTGTAAGGTGTATATATATCTATGGGCCATAGTGCCAGAAAATAAATGATTTTTTATTATTAATAAATCTATAACACCCCGCTCTTTGCGTCTGAGATAAAACAATGAAACTGAATAAGGCAGCCTTTTAAGTTTCTTTATGACAATGTCTCTCAATGTCGACTCGTTTTACGAATATAAAGAATTTATGAACAAAGTGTGAAACCTTATCAAAGACTTGACTATAGGCAAAATTCTCATCAACATTTGTTATTTATAACTTTGGCTTATAAGCCAATATATTTTATTACTTTATTTTAATTTTTGAAGTGAAAAATTCTTTAGGCGCGGTACGCATAATTTTAGATGAGATAAAATCTCTGGATTCGCGACACCGTTACCACCGTTACGAGACGCCATTTGACATATATAGGTCGTTTGATTTATTTATTTATGATTATTCAATATTTGTTTACATAACCAATCGTAAAACACACTGAAATGTCAATGTCATGCGGTTATTTTGTGCGTCGTATAAAATAAAAAGTATAGGTTGTCATAATCTATTACAGCCAGTTTTATAGGTATTTGATTTTAATTGTTTTGTTTTCACTTCTATCGGCAGTCCCTGTGACTGGTTGGGTTAGTTTCTTTTTAAAGACCTTAATATACAGAGCCGTAACTGTGCCGTATATTATATAACATACGTTTTTTATTCCATAAGGAGGCAAACGAGTGGAGCCTTATGGTTACGACCTAAATCCATAGACATCCATACAACCAAAACTTATGCAGATGCGTTGCCCTCCTTTGTAACTCTTTCTGTATCCAGGTGCGTGTTGTCGTTCCTATGTTGCTTTCAGCCAATCTCTACGAGCCCATGGATTTGTCAGCAACAGGGCACGTACAGACATTACCGATCATAAAATGGATACCTCAGTGGCTCAAAAATGAAATCAGTAAAGCTGCTACGTAAGAGCTGCTTAACGTACCTATTACTAGAAAAAATGTAAGCATGAAGCACTTCTCGCACTAGTTTTTTGTAACTGCAAACTGTAATTAAAGTCTTCAATTTTAAGAAACGTGATTTCAACAAAAATGCTAAAGTTGGTAGACGTCGGGTAGAAGTTCAGTCCATGCCGGGATATTCCTATTTCGTTTTGTGATCTAGTTCAAAGTTTTTCTTAAGAAAGAGATATTATAAAACCTGTAGATATTGAGATTTTTTTTATAAAAGGTTGAGATAAACTACATTTTTTTTTTTTTTTTTTTTAATGCAGCGGAAATTTGCAGACCAAACTATAACTAGGACCGGGGTGAGTTTTAAACCTAGCCGTGAGTGGGGTTCGCACTTGGAGATGCGTTACCCACTAAAACCGCTGCAAGTGCCCTCAGCCGCCTTTTATGAGAGTCCCGGATCATGCAGGCAACGCAGGACCCTCGGCGACAGGCTGGCCCCGGCGAAAAGGCCAGACTCCTCCTCTAAAGGGGGACTGCTCGGCTGTTCGTTTGATTCGATACTTTTAGCAGTCCCCGACGACGTCGTGCCTATCTGGACCCAGGTTAACCCCAGCCTCGGCCCGACACGAGCACAGGGGCGTTACTGGAGGCGCATTAAGTAGCGCCTCCTACGCACCCCTGTTCGTCGCCTGCGGTGGGAGGCCTCGTCGGCGGCCTCCTCTCTCACCCGCTCATCGGCCTCCTTCTGGGACATTACTGCCTCACAGAAGGAGACCATCGCCGTCCAGGACTCATCATTGCGGAGCATCGCGGTGATGATGCTCGGCAAAGACAAGTCCCCTCCGATAACTGACGTCAGATCGTGACGCAGCGCCGCCCATCTCGGGCACACCTCTAGAGTGTGCTGGGCCGAGTCCACCGCCGCGCCACAATCGTGACATACAGTTGCCGGCTCCCTTTGGGCCGTCCGGCACAGGTACTCACCGAAGCAGCCATGCCCGGTGAGCACCTGTGTCAGACGGAAGGTGAGGGGTTTGCATTTACGACGCAACCACCGCTCTAGGACCGGACGCAGGGCAACCGTTAGGCGTTTGCCATACGGCTCCCACGCCAGGTCCTCTCCCCACCTCAGCATTAACGCCTCTTGCCCTAGTCGGCGGACCCGCAGGATCCCGTCCAGCGTCAGGCTCTCGCCGAGAGACCTCCTATCCGAGACATAGGAGTGCACCTCAGCAAGAACTTCCGCCACAAGTTCCCACGGGGGGTCGCCGGCTAGGGCAGTTGCTGCTGCCCACGATATTGTACGATACCCCCGAATCACTCTTACCGCGATGACCCGCTGCGCCGAGCGCAACTGGGCCCTACTCCGCGCGGTAAGGTGACCCGCCCAAATGGGAGCACCGTATGTCGCCATACTCCGGCAGACACCGGAGTATAGCTGCCTGCAGGCGGCGCTGGGTCCTCCGAGGTTCGGGAGGAGTCTGCCCAACGCACTCGCCGCCTTTACGACCTTCGGTCCCAACTGTGCGAAGTGTGGGCCGAAGGTCCATCCTCCATCAAGGATGAGCCCCAGATATTTAATATGGGGGCTCATCCTGATCCTCACCCCACCGATCTGGAGGGCAGCCCCCGGAGGGGGTCCTTTCCGCCCGGTTCCGCGAAAGAGAAGAGCTTCGGTCTTAGATGGTCTGGCCCGAAGCCCTAACCTCTCTATGCGGCTGATCACGAGGTCGAGCCCGACCTCGGCCAGCCGCGCCGCCTCCTTGTAGTCTCGTCCCCGGGCGTAAACGAGGGTGTCATCCGCATAGCAGATGACACCCATCTCGGGAAGGAGACGGCCTCGCAGGACCCAGTCATACCCGATGTCCCACAGGATCGGACCAAGAACCGATCCCTGCGGGACACCGCAGCCGACTTGCCACCACTCTACGGACCCACATCGGTTCTCGCAGGCTACCCTCCTTTCGGAGAGGTACGCCTCCAACAGCCTCCTGAGATAGGGAGGCACTTCGAAGTAGTTCAGGGCCTCCCGTATCACACTGTGCGGGAGGCTATTGAAGGCGTTCGCGATGTCCAAGGACACCGCGACCACCACCTCCCCTCTGTGTTCCGCCTCACGCGTCACCGCCCGCAGGCGTTTGAGGGCGTCGATCGTCGACCGGCGTGCCCGGAACCCGAATTGGGACTCTGAGAGTCCCGGTCCCGGGCCCTCCTCCAGGTGCTGAACGAGTCGGGAAGCCACGACTCTCTCCAGGGCCTTCCCAGCCTCGTTCATCAACACCACCGGTCGCACCGACGATGCCGAGTCCGGGGTCCGCCCTGCCTTCGGAAGCAGGCAGAGCCGACCCTCCTTCCATGCCCTCGGGAACTGTCCGGACCGCAGGCAGCGATCGAACAGCTCCCGAAGGCTATCACCGAGGTGCTCGAGGGAGATGGCCAAAACCTTCCCGTGCACCCCGTCTGGACCCGGTGCCCTCTTCTTACTCTGGAGGCGGGACAGAACCGCCTCCATTTCAGCCTCCGTGACGGGTGGCGGAACACCCTCCTCGTCCGGCGTCTGCCGAGCCATCCTTGGGGGCGTGAAGTCCCCAGGTGTGTCGGGGAAGAGTTCCCCGATAATCCTCCTCAGTTGGTCCGGCTGGAGCGTCTCGTTGATAGGAGCCGACTGGGCGCGGAGCTTGTTCCGCGCCCATATGTACGGTCGGCCCCAGGGGTCTCGATCGAGACCCTCAACGAGCTCCAGCCAGGCCTCCTCTTTGAGATAAACTACATACTATGTTCTTGATCATAATTATCGTCAATCTTTCCTATCCACTGCTAATAGGTCTCATTCAATAAACGCCAAAACGGCCGATCTTCCATCACTCGCGTCTCGCATCCAACTAGGACCGATGAAATGGTTATTAGCTTAGAGTATACATAATATTTAGACTGCTACTGTCACGCCGCTTCATTGTGCCGATCGTAAGCAGATGCATTATATAAATACATATTTATCTATGGTAAAGCGCTGTGAGAGTGACGTTCCATGCGTAATACATATATATTATAAATTTATTATATTATATATATAATAAATTTATAACATATATTATAATATATATTATTTATTATATAATATATATTATAAATTTATACTATATTTTGAATTCGGACATTCAACATCATTATCATCACCATCAGTCTCTCAATCCACTGCTAAACATAAAACTGCGCAATAAATGCCAAAACCGAAATATTATTGCTTTCTTTTATTTTGCTTCCAGGAATCACTCTTACTATTGGCACTTCATATTTCACCATTTTAACATAAAAACTAATATGATGAAAAGCGCGTGTTGTTTTGACACTGATTGAAGGTATCTAAGACAATGGTTTTGTGTGTTCATACCTGTGCTTCCGGTTCATACTTAGTGACGCGCGCTCTGTATATTATGTATACTCTAAGGTTATTAGCTCTATATTTTGTAACCTCCTATATTTATCATTTTTAAGAATGTAATACCATGGCCAATGTTTAAATTTTATACACACTCACACAGCTTTATCATCATTATCAGCCTTTTAAGTGCACTGGTAGACAAATAGCAACCTACTGTAATAGGACAAGCAACAAACTAGAATATTTTTATAATAAAACAAAGTATCTAAAGTGATGGAACGATCTCGTTATAAGAACACATCGTTGGCAGATGTTCTTACATCTTCTTATATTCTTCTTACATTACGTGACTGGGGAGAAAATCACCAGTGGCTCGTGAGCTGGCGAATTTGTTAAACACTTTTGATTTTTATTGTACCGTTTCATTGTGAAACCGTTTGAGGTGAAACGATTGTACTTTTGTTTGTAAGTGTACATTTTAAATGTTTTTCACTGCGAGCCCACTGGGAACTCTCGTTAAATTGGAAAAATTAACCTTTATTTTCGAAAAAAGAATATTTTGTATGTGTTGGTAAAGGTTTAAACTTTTTGTCATTATTAAGATCATTTTTTTAGATTGCAGTTATTAATAAAGCTAATGACTTTATATTTTTAAATGTATGATTATTAGCTGACCCTTAAAAATTATTTATCCTCTAAACAAACCGATAAAGCAGATTTACTCTACACAGTATTCACCAAGATTAACTATCCGAAAATGTAATATAGAATTTATGACGTAGAAAACGCGTACAATTGACGACCTCTCTGGCTCAGTGGTAAGCGTGTTGGCGCTCGAGCCGGAGGTTGCGGGTTCGAATCCTGCCAGGGAACAACAATATTTTCTGTGTTTCTGGGTCATGGATATGTTTTAAATATGTGTATTAATAAAAATCTTAAACATATGTATAGTATAAAAGTATTAAATATATTTCCGTTGTCTGGTACCCGTAACACAAGTTCTTCGAGAACTTAGCAAGGGACCAGATTGACGTGGTGTGAAAGCGTCCATAGATGTTACAGATATTATATTATACAAATACTAAACCGGAATAAAATCCGTTATAAGAAGTTTCATTACACTGAAATATCCCCACCATGGTTCAGGCCTTGACGTGGCGGTGGGGCCCAGTAGCCTAGGGTGAGCCCAGCACCTTGGGCGATGCTAATTGAGCCGAGGGGGCTCTTTGTACCCCTCTTATAAGAAGAGGGGACAAAAGAGCAGGGGACAAGGGGTGAGGATGGGAACCTCACCCCATTGCACTGTCCCGATGTTGGGAGGGGTTGTTCTGTGGTGCGAGACAACTCCTCCGTGGAGGTGGCATCGGTCCCTTGAGGGACTAACTAGCCGTCGAGGTGCCCTGTTAGCTTAACAGATCCGGGGCACCTCACCAAGGCGGCACTGGTGGCACTCGCCGGGTTTTAGTGGGTAGAGCGGCGTCCATTTACCATCTTTCGGGCGCAGCGAGTCCCACATACCCACCTGGGGAGACCCACTCCCCAGGCGGGATGCCTCAGAGCATTTCCCGGCGTAATAGAAAAAAAAACAACTATATTTTAGTATTAGAACTAAAGGGTTTTTCATTTAAAATTGATCTAATCTCAGAACTACTTGTCGGGTCAAAAAATATTTTTGCATTTGACATTCCCATTGTCAAAATCAATTTTTTTTAAGAAAGTTTCCTTTATCTATAGTATACAATGTTTATAACCGCGAGGAACAGCCATTTTTACATAATATATAAAACACTATACAATATAATTGCCACTGCTAAGTAGACCTTTATTGATTGGATCATAGCATGATTATCTCTGATATTGATAATGATTGCACGATGCATCGTCAACCATGTATCTATAAACAGTCAGCGTCATTACGAAACAATACATCATTAATTATTATACGTGCGATCCTCATCTATTATTATGCATTATGGTAGAGGGAGCAGAGTTTCTGAGATATACCTGCATTAGTAAGGCAAGATTATTAGTGGAGATTAATCCAAACATCGCCTGTATTAATTGCTGTCATTTGATTGTCTCTGCTAATTGATCTACGTATTATCTATTATATATAATATAATATATAAAAATGAATCCCTATTTCCCTTGGTCACACCATCACGCGTGAACGGCTGAAACGATGTCGCTAATTCTTTTTTTGTTGTGTTTGCTATTGTCAGGAGAAGGTTCTAAAGAAAAAAATAGAAAATTGCGCAGAAAATTAGAAACTTTAAGAATACTTAACTACCAGATAAAATTTTAGGTCAGATTAGAAATAATTGTCTTATAGCAGTATAGTAATAAACACTTTTTAAAAATGTTTTTTATTAATTATACCAATTTGAATTTCATTGTCATAATTAAGACAGAACTGCGTCTGTCGGGTCAGCTAGTATTAAGATAAAAATCGGTTGTCTGTAAAGTCGATTTACTGACGATAATTGAACGTGACAACGTCATAAGAAAATGGAACACCTCACAGCGAGGTAACGCCGCATTCGTCATGTTTTTTTGGTTCTTGCAGTCGGCTCCATCGAATTATAAGACGTTGTCACGTCAAAACATGTAAATGTATTATTGTATAGCAGCTGTCCACGCGGACGCATCGCTCACTCAAGTAGGAGATAGAGACAGATGTCGAACGCTGCCGAAGCGGAGGCCGATTGTGCCTCGTGGCCGCTCGTTCCGCGCTCTCGCTTTATACATGTGCCGATGTTTTGATACGTTTTTCACAAAAATATGGCTTAGTCATTTTTTTAAAATAAAGTCGGATAATGCCGTTGCATTTTATTGCTTTGCAACTAAACAAATATTTGTTTTTATCTTTTATATGTTACTAGCTGACCCGGCGAACTTCGTACCGCTTAACAGTTAATGAATGTCGAGTTATAGATAAAATGTGATATATGAAGAACCGCTCGACCGATTTTGTGCAAACTTCACACAAACCATCTACTAAATAGTCCGAAGAAAGCGTAAACATTTGGTATGGATAGGTGACCCCGTTCTTGAGTTATAAAATTACAACGAAAAGTGGCATTGATTTATATACATATACTAGTGGCCCCGACAGACGTTGTCCTGTACAAAATATTTTTTTTGTGAATCTAAACCATTCTCGAATCCACTTGAACACACACAAAAATCATCAAGATCGGTCCAGCCGCTTAGGAGGAGTTCAGTGACATACACACGCACAGAAGAATTATATATATATAAAGATATAGATTTCCAGCAAGTAACTGATAATAAATATAATATATCGTAATTTAACTATCCAAATAGTTTTGCAACTTAGTAGTTCTTATCATTTTTCAATCACATTTTTATATTATATTAAGAGGTTTTACGCAGCCGAATTGGGCCGGCACGACCGGGTTGGTACCTCTCGCTCACACAACACCGGCCGTCAATTGACAGCTATGCTATTGTGATTTGTGAGTTTCTAGTGGCCCATTGGGGGGATATTCAACTTAAACAAAAAATCCCGATGCTAAAATTTTTTTTTTA
The DNA here is from genome assembly GCA_963853865.1 of Helleia helle. Taxonomy (NCBI): domain Eukaryota; kingdom Metazoa; phylum Arthropoda; class Insecta; order Lepidoptera; family Lycaenidae; genus Helleia; species Helleia helle. The sequence goes on from OY971420.1 coordinate 20,232,476, forward strand.
TCTATATTATATCTGAAAGGCCGGCAACGCACCTGCTGATCCTCTGGTGTAGCGGGTGTCTGTGGATCTCGCTTTTCACTTACCATCAGGTGAACCGACTGTCCGTTTGCTACCTCTTCTATAAAAAAAACCCCATAAATAATTTATAATGTTGTAGTACAATATGTAGTTACATCAACATACATATTTGTCAATAATAAATTTTTGATTGCAATTTTTTTCATGATGAAAAGAAAAACAGGTTTTATTGACTGGCCTGTTGGTCTAGTGGTTAGTGACCCTGACTGCTAAGCCAGAAGGTTGTGGGTTCGATCCCCACCCAGGACAAATGTTTGTGTGATGAACATGATCATTTGTTCTGTGTCTGGGTGTAACTTATCTATAATATGTATGTATTTAGAAATATATAAGTATGTATCAGTTGTCCGGTTGCCATATTACAGGCTCTGCCTAGTTTGGGATCAGATGGCCGTGTGTGGAGTTGTCCCAACATATTATTATTATTATTTATTATTATTATTTAAAAGCGTACTGAAAATTTATTGCTGAATATATTTTGTGTCTGGTGAATTACCTTTCAGGTGTCTGTTAACTCTTGTCTGAAACTATTTATTCGGCTTTTAAGTGCTTTCCGCTTGTTTATGTTATGTTCAAAGTATTTTTTAACCGACTTCAACAAAAAGGAGGAGGTTCTCAACTCGGCCGGTATTTTTTTTTATGTATGTACACCGATTTCTCCGTCAATTGTGGACCGATTTTCAAAATTCTTTTTTTGTTTGAAAGGGTATACTTGCCATTTGGTCCCATGATAAGGAAACCAGGATCTGATGATGGCATCCTAGAGAAATCGAGGGAAACTTTCGAAATTTGTAGGAATGACTAGTGTGCTTAATTTTTTTTTAAATAAGCATTTTAAAGCACTACAATTTAATGAAGGTCTAGAGTCGATCTGATGCTGGAACCTTGTGTTTGTGCTTGATTAATTTGTATTGATGAGAACTTTACACCTAGATGGGTTGTGACTGTGATTGGGGTCTGATGATGAAGACGAAGCTCAGTTAAGGGAACTCCTAAATAGTTTATAGTAGCTACCTTGTGATTGGACTTAATTAATTTATACTGATGAGAACTTTGCACCCTTATGGGTGATACGTGCCATTACCGTTATGATGATGGAGACCATAGACAGTCGAGGGAACTCCTCGACGATTTACAGCTTTTTTTGGGCTTACTTCATACGGTTCATTATGCCAAAATGTCTATCTCTGCATGCCTTTCTTTAATGAATCACTAAAAATTAAGAAATAAAAAATTTCAAATAAAAATTATAACCGACTTCAAAAATAAAGTAACTAAAATGTTATAAAATAATCGCGTGTACAATCTTTGCGTTTACCACGTCATTATTGTTACTTTTGGAGTCGGTGTCAGCCAAGGTAGATATGTAGGTACCTAGAGCAACAAATACGACAATGGTGACGTATTTATTGCTGTAGGTACTAGGTACCTATTTAACTTAGCTGACACCGACTCCAAAAGTAACAATAATGACGTGGTAAACGCAAAGATTGTACACGCGATTATTTTATAACATTTTAGTTACTTTATTTTTGAAGTCGGTTATAATTTTTATTTTCACTTTAAAGCATTTATAAGAAAATAATTTTCAAAACGAAATGTATTTTTCTTTAGATTCTTTTTGAGTATGCTGCTTTATTTTGTTTTGGTGATTGCAAAAGTTGTTTTACCTATATTTTAGTATTTAATCATCATCACTATCATATTATGCGTTCGTCTTTGGGTAAATTTAATAAATATAACATGACTATCACACACCGTTAATGTAGTCACGTGGTAAGTTCTACTTAAAACTAGTAAGGTACTAGAAATTTAAATAAATAAAAGAAATTCATATTAATACATATAAGCGACATCCATAGACACCCGCTACTCCAGAGGATAGGCAGGTGAGTTTCCGACCTTCCACACAGGAATTTGCTCTTTTTTTGAGATCATACAAGTTAGATCTTTCGTAAATACCATTCACCATACCATATACCGACCGAAAACCACCTATGGGTGGCAGCTGGTTCAAATAATATATATGTTGGTAATAAAACGAGTGAAACCCCCAGGTACAACAGCACACCCCACCAAGGTTCAAGCCTTGTCGTGGCGGTGGAGCTCCGTAGCTTAAGCTGAACCCAGCCCCTTGGACGAAGCAAATTGAACCGAGGGAGCTGCTCTTTCTACAGACAAAAGATCAGGGGGTGAAAAGGGGCGAGGATGGGAGCATTACCCCGTTGCACTGTCCCGACGTTGGGTGGGGTTGATCCGTGGTGCGGGACGACGTCTCTGTGTAGGTGGTGTCGATCCCTTGGGGCACCGACTAGCTGTCGAGGTGCCCTGTTTTCTCAATACATCCGGGGCACCTCACCAAAGGCGGTTTGGTGGCACTCGCCGGTTTTTAGTGGGTAGATCTGCGTCCACCTTATCTTTAGGAGCAGCGAGTCCCACATACCCGCCTGGGGAGTCCCGCCCTTCCCCTGCGGGATGCCTCAGAGCATTTCCCAGCATAAAAGAAAAAAAAGGTACAATAGTATAGTTTGCATATAAAACCTAGTTAGAAGCAATCATAGAGACAGCTTATTGACGTTCAAACAGCTATCCGCTACAGGCACGTTAATTTTTTCGATTCCAACCATTTCACGTTCCCGTGCACCTGCTATCAATTAGAATCATGTATTGCACAAAATAACAACTAGAATACAACGGAATTTCTCTTGTGAACAGTAATCGAACTCGAACGTATCGTGTATAATAGTAGCATAGCTTATTCACATAATATATCAACATTATATAAAAGGGTAAAAATTATATTACATAAACGGCTATTGGCTATAAAAATACGTAGCTGAATTGATAGGACATGTATTTTTTTTTACTGATAGGGTTTCTTTATCTCTATATATAAAAGGCAAAGGTGATTGAATGATGTATCAACAGGCCAAACTCTTAAGCCCTACCATGGTTCAGGCCTTGTCGCGGCGGTGGGGCTCAGTAGCCTAGGTTGAACCCAGCACCTTGGGCGAAGCTAATTGGGCCGAGGGGGCTCTTTGTACCCCTCTTATAAGAAGAGGGGACAAAAGAGCTGGGAGCAAGGGGCGAGGATGGGATCCTCACCCCATTGTACTGTCCCGACGTTGGGAGGGGATGTTCTGTGGTGCGGGACAACCCCTCTGTGGAGGTGGCGTCGGTCCCTTGCGGGACTGACTAGCCGTCGAGGTGCCCTGTTTGTTTACTAGATCCGGGGCACCTCACCAAAGGCGGCATCGGTGGCACTCGCCGGGTTTTAGTGGGTAGAGCTGCGTCCACTTACCAGCTGTTTCCATTTCCCGGCGTTAAAGAAAAAAAAAGGGATCCTTTAAATACATACTTGTTTAAGTTCTAATGACATTTGTTTCCTAGGCCGTATGTAAGTTCAAAAAGTTCTTTTGGATTTTTATATAAAAAGTCATAATGTAAAGATATAAAAACAGATTTATATTGCAGGTATTATATAAAATAGAGTCAGATATAAATTAAGGTATTTTTATAATAATATGAAACAATAAATACACAATGTGTACACATTCATGTCTTTGGTACTGACATCAATATCATTATCTCCCATTTAGTACCGGTCGTTGCGGAAGGGATGTGCTGTTCCGCGCGACCATTTGGGTACCACCATCTTTTTTTTTTGCTTCCGAGGGAAAAAATGGAAAAATGTTTAATGCTTACCACCAGTGAAAAGTCAGTCGAGGTCGGCTTTAAGGGCATTCGTGCAGCCAGAAACCTCTACCCACAAACACCCCGGGGATGCCATCGGCCACAATAATTATAAGGTGCCCCAGATCTTCCTAGATCTCTTCTCAAGAGGTAATGCCATGCTGTTTTGCAGCCGAATTGGGCCGACACGACCGGGGTGGTATCTCTAGCTCACATAACTATCTCTATCATGTAGCATGGCCACTTTACCTAACCAACTGGCTTAAAAACAGGGCACTAGTTATTAAAATATTATAAATATCTAGAAAAATATCCACAACAAAATGATGTATCACGCTTGAGAAAGCTTACCAATTTTCACGACTTAACCTCAACAAATAACGAATTTACATACACTCTTTCATCCCAATGGAAATCGAATTTACAGAAATCCCTTCTTAGTGCACCCCTAGGGTACACAAGGAATTGATAAGATAAAACTTAGGGTCATGATGGCAAAAAAATGTTATGGTTACATATTTGGACGTAGCTGTAAATTGTAAAGTAGTTACACTAATTTATAAGTAGTTGACAAAATATGCTATCTTTTTATACATATTTCTTTTGTGCGTAAGTCATTGAATTCCTCCAAAGCGGCTGGACCAATTTTCATAATTTTTTGTGTGTTCAAGTGGATTCGAAAATGGATTATTTTTACCATTGAATCTTTGCAATTTGGTGTACTACAAAATGTATTATAGGTACAGGACGTCGTCTGTTGGGTAAGCTATGTAGTTATATATAAGATAGAGACTATTGATAAATAAACAATATCAAAGCAACGCTTTTTTCGTTTATAATTAGTCAATGCGATGCCTATCCTAAAACATAAACTTTATTTTGATTAGGTGCCCATTTTTCTAGAATACTAAAATCATCATCATCATCAGCCTCTATCTGTCAACTGTTGAACATAAGCCTCCTTCAAAGAACAAAAATTCTGCTATGCAAATAAGAAACGTGCTGTATCTATACAACTTTCAGTACCTGTATCGTTCTTGTGACTAAGAAAAGAACATATTAATAAAAATAAAAATATAAAACAAAAAAAAATATCTTATCAAAATAATTATCAAAATAGTACCAATACATTATCTCTTTTTGAACGTCAATTGACTCTACCACCGGTTCCAAGGCAAGCCCACTGACAAGAACCGGCGAAACAAACTCAGCGGAACATATTATCCTGAAATTCCTGGGAGGAGCACCTTATTCCCAGGGGTCTTCCATGAAATCTTTTTCTTTATAATATCAAGGAACTAATATCTCACATCAAAGCTCTGATAGACATTTGTGACCTCAGCACAACTTCTATATTGAAATGCTCTCGAAAGTCTAGGTATATGGGAAGTCCTTTTGTGAAATTTTATAATCTAACCTATTCTTAAGAGACTTTATCATAACTTTACTTTATCATCATGGTTATCCCACTTTTTTTAGTAAAAAATTGAGTCGCGTTTTTTGTAATAACAATGGAAAATTGCCAAAATGGATTGTCATTTATCAACGCCACTGAGTGACGTACCCCCGCTTTGAATGTTAATAGGAAAACCACTAGCTATCTACTGAAACCGACGCGGCCTTGGTGCATAAAAAATATTTGTGATGATTATTTATAGTAATATTTTTATGATTTTTTATATAGAGCAGGGCAAATGGACAGTCGTTTTAGCCTGTGTTAAGTGATATGCCACATCCATACACCCACTACATCATTAGCAGGTGCGTTGCCGGCCTTTCAAAAGTGAGTATGCTCATAAAATTCCCTAAGTCGTCGTAGTCCCTTATTTCTTTCGTGACTTTGATGTGCTTAGGAAATAATTAAAGAGGCAGCGCTGTACGCTCTCGCCTACATACCCATGCAGGTTGGTGTTATCTTATTTACCTACCATGTCGCTTATTTAGTACGGAGGAATAATACAGGCAGTGTGATAACTGACACCAAGATTTACTATCAATTATCTTACGTCTTAATATGGGCAACGCATAAGTTGCATGGTGCCGCCACCTTTCGTGTGGTGCCCCGGATCTTTTAATTACACAAATCTAGATAGATCCAATGAAAAATATTTTAACAAAACTTTAAAAAAATTGTTGTCTGTAAAGTTGGTTTACGGACGATAGTTTAACGTGACAACGTCATAACAAAACGCAAGCGTACAATGAGCGCAACGGGACAATGAGCGTAACGGGACAATGACGGAACATTTCACGAAAATGCAGCCAGCGTTCATCGATTTATTAGACGTTGTCACGTCAAAAATCAAATCATTTATTCATAGTATTCACGAATCTCGTAAAGGACACAAACATATTGCACCGAAATCCAGTTTCAAGTACGTCAACGGAAACTCTTGACCTGATTAAATACAATTGTCTGCTATGATGTATTGGCCAGTAACCAAACACGTACAACAATCCATCAACAACATTGATAATGACAACGTTTATTAGATATACTCCGCTGAAGTGGACGGAATCGTTGACTTTAATTTGATTTAGTTTTAAATTTGCGCTTTAAAAGAGAAATCTTCAAGAAAAATAAGCCTTAGTAATAACCCGAGTGTATTTATTACAATTAACATGGAAAAGAAAGATTGAATTTTGTGCGTCAAAAATTATCTTCAATAAGTCGACTAAAGGTCAAAAAACTTTTGTGAATCTTTACAACGTACTATGTAATACGTTGTAAAGTTTCACCAAGTCTACTATTACAATCTCAATTAGGTACTTGAGATTGTAGTCGTCAATAGCTGACTCTGTACAACAATACATCGTGGACGGCAGCTACTGCCCTGGCCGGCGACCCCTCGTGGGAACTCGTGGCGGAGGTTCTGGCCGAGACGCACTTCTATGTCTCGGATAGGAGGTCTCTTGGTGAGAGCCTTACGCTGGACGGGATCCTGCGGGTTCACCGACTAGGACACGAGGCGTTAATGCGGAAGTGGGGGGAGGACCTGGCACGGCAGACGTATGTAAAAAGTCTAACGGTTGCCCTGAGTCCGGTCCTCGAGCGGAGGATGCTTCGTAAACGCAAACCTCTCACCATCCGTCTGACACAGGTGATCACCGGACACGGTTGCTTTGGTGAGTACCTGTGCCGAAAGGCCCACAGGGAGCCGTTGACAGTCTATCACGATTGTGGCGTTTCGGTGGACTCGGCCCAGCACACCCTCGAGGTGTGCCAGAGATGGACGGCGCTGCGTCATGATCTGACATCAGTCATCGGAGGGGACTTGTCTCTGCCGAGCATCATCACCGCGATGTTTGGTGACGACGAGTCCTGTACGGCGATGGTCTCCTTCTGCGAGGCAGTAATGTCCCAGAAGCAGGCCGACGAGCGGGTGAGAGAGGAGGCCGCCGACGAGGCCTCCCCCCGCGGGAGACGAACGGGGGTTCGTAGGAGGCGCTATTTAATGCGCCTCCAGTTACGCCTTTGTACTCGTGTCGGGTTCAGGATGGGAACTTGGGCCCATTATGGCACGACGTCACGGGGACTGCTTAGTAGCGGTCGGGCAGTCCCCCCTTACGAGAGGTAGGCCTTCGCCGGGACCAGCCTGTCAGTTGCCTGCATATCCGGGGCCCTTAAAATCCCAGTGGGCACTCCCAGGTGCGAGTCCCACATTGGGTCAGGATCTACCCGAAGATCCTGGCTGCATCCATAAGGATTACGATAAAAAAGTACAACAATACATAAAAGTATAGGAGAAGACATCGTGTAATCTCAATAGGCAGCTTTAACATTTGTTTAAAAATGAGTATTTCATTCTTTCTATCTAGTTATACAATTATTAATATTCCTTTCTAAGTTTCAAAAGTTCGAAGAAAGCTACTTTATTCGAATACAACTAAAACCATTCACCAGATCAAACATACACCATTTGAATACAACAAATGTTTTATTCTGAACCGCGTGTCCTTTATTCTTTTATCAAGGAGCAAACAAAAGAATCCGCAATATTTTTTTACCGACAGTAAAAACGTTGATGTATTTCAGTTTTGCCGAAGGCTTCATGTCAATAACGACATATTCAATATATGAAAACAATATGAACGAAATATTCTTTTGTTTTATTATACAAATAAAAAAAAAAACAAACACTAAATAATTAGTCAGTCACAAAAGCTTAAAGCAGCCTTATCACATTTCTTCCAAGCAACCTAGTGTAGAACATTTATACCAAGAGGAGGTAGTGCAAAACTGATTAACACAAAATTTAAAATATAATAAATACACAATTTATTATATATGTATTTAACATATAAAATAATTATATAAATACATGAAATAATAAATTTAATAATAATCGAGCTTTATGTTTGACAGTTTAGACAAAGATGCTTCATAATTTTAAAGTCATTTAAAGTTTTAGCGCGTTTGATTCGAGTAGGTAAATCATTGCGAGGTATTAGGAACTAAAGTATTTGGTAAGATAATATTTTGAACAATACCTACCTACTAACTGTTCTTCATTGTTCGGGTAAAAATGAACAAGCAAAAGTAATTAGAGAAAATAAATATTTTACACGTAAATTTTATAAGGATTAAGATTTTAATCTCGAATATAAATAATGAAAATAAACATTTTCTACCAATATAATATAATAATATAAATTAATCTACTAATCTTTAGTTTTAACGAGCTAATTTCTAAACGATTGGAAGTTTAGAAATTAGCACAGTTATTGAAATTGGGTTTAATATTGTTTTAAAATAAATTGCCCTATATCATATTACTATGGCGTTGAGGTAAGGAGGCCTATGTTGAGCAGCGGATGGATAGAGGCTGATTATGATGATGATGATAATGATATATTATATATTACACGTACAACCCCCTAATACAAGTTCGAATAGAAAAATACACCTCGAAAAAATTTTCGGATTCGGGACAAAAAGTATTTTGTATCGACGATTCGTTGATTGTAAGCTTTTGACGCACCTATCAAGTAATTCCAAGATTCTAACTGGCAACATTATGCCTTATTTCCAAAAAACTTCGGACGAAAGGTAAATTAAAGTAGATCTTCTCGAGAAAAATAATATTTCACAATCTTTATTAAGGCCGAACTTAGCTCTTTAGCATAATTTACCACAAAAGATTCAGTGAATAATAGGAGCAGTGAATAGGGGGCTTCGGAGCGCATTCATTTAACTCTGTTTTAAATATCTATAGATGGCGTTAAAATATGAAAAGGTTTCGGGTTACCTATGCGTATCGTAAAAATAGAGCGAAATATATATTTTTTTGTTCTGGTTGGTACACATATTTTTATATGAATATTTGTATGAATATTAACTTTCCAGTGGCTTTTATTATATTAATTTATTGAATGCTTAAATTAAAAAATAGTTTATGTTGAAGCTATTTTAATACCAAATTTCATTTAAATCCGTTCAGCGGTTTGGGTGTGAAATGGATACATACAGTAACACAAAGACAGAGTTATGTTCGCACTTAATATATTACTATGAAAGTATGAATTACACCATCCAGTATCCAATTCAGGAAACCATATTATATGTAAAACAATTTTAGTTCAATGAATAAGTGGGTCGGTAAAGTACACGAGTACTTAAATAATTAAATACTACTAATGTGCCTTTAATACCAGAAATTAAACTATGAGCATAATCAACTCGAGCGACACTTTAGTTCTCCGAATGCACTAAAATAATAATATCTAACCAAAATTAGCCAAATTCTTTTTGCAATAATAATATCAACCCTTATATGTCCCACTGTTGGGCACGGGTCTCCTCCTCGAAATCAGGCGAGGAGACTTTTGGGCCATAGTTCAGTTGGTGAACTTCACACACCTTCAAAGACTTTTAATCTCATCAGGCATGCAGGGTTGTTACCTTTACCGGTGAGCAAGCGATGGTCTCATGTTCAGGTGCACATAGAAATTTAGAAACCCATTTCTAGGCATCCCAGGTGGGGGGGCGTCAGGATCGAACCCGGACCTCTCGACTCTCACTCAAGAGGCCGAGCCCGTACCCACTAGGCCATCGTCACTCTTTTTGCAAGGAATTAAAGTATTTCTAGGATTTTCATACCTATATCGAAAAATGTGTGTGAACCAAACTTCTTCGAACGTGTTCCAAGTGTTGAAAAATTCTCATCTCTCTCTCGTTCTCGGCACATTCTCGTCTCATCTAAGAATTGGGCTAACCTGGATGTGGAGGCTTCTTGCCAACTATCCAGGGAATCACGACGTAAAGGATAATAAGGCCGTCGGAGGACGCGTGCCATGTGTAAAGTATTACGTGTTTTTCTTTTGTATCGGTGGGAGCAATGCGTTTGTGGCGCGCTCTTGTCTTCATGTTTCAGAAATAAGGGCATAACAAGCAGTGTACAACTGGCACAAAGACTTATCAACTTATCATCAAGTGGCTCGTCTGCCCACTAGCCTGTCCAAATCTTCTTGGTCCTAGCCAATAGCCATTTCCCATTATTTGGGGTCGGCTCTCCTAGTTCTGCGGCGCCAGGACAGTCTGTCCTGGGTTGTTTTTCCACTAGCCTGTCCAAATAAAATAAATTTAAAAAAATACAGTGAAGACATGATACCCTTAGTGGGAAACGGTTCTCCACCAAGGTTCAAGCATTGTCATGGCGGTGAGACTCAGTAGCTTCAGGTGAACACAGCACCTTGGGCAAAGCAAATTGAACCGAGGTAACTGCTCTTTGTGGGGTACCAATATATAATGGGGTACAAATATCTTATAAGAAGAGGGAACAAAAGAGCAGGGGGACAAGGGAATCTTACCCCATTGCACTGTCCCGACGTTGGGAGGGGGGTTCTTCTATGGTGCGGGACGACCCCTCTGTGGAGGTGGTGTCGGGTCCCTTGAGGGACTAGCCGTCGAGGTGCCCTGTTAGCTCAATAGATCCGGGGCACATCGCCAAAGGCGGAATTGATGGCACTCTGCGGGTTTTAGTGGGTACAGCTGCGTTCACCTTACCTGAATCCCACATAACTACCTGGCGAGTAAATCGGGATGCTTTAGAGCATTTCCCGGTGTAAAAGAAAAAAAAGTGGGACTCGGTTGCTATTCTGATTTGCAGTTATTTCATTTCACGAAAGCGTGTGGGCCATACTTGTATGTATTTGTTATATATAGGGAGCGTATCGGCGTACTGAACTGAGTGCTCCCGAGCTCACGCATACAAAGACAATGTGTAGTACATATACGAAAACAAGGATGGCTCCCCCGCTTTCGGGAAATTACACGTCTATCGGTACCCCTGGATCAAAAACGTTCTATAAAATATAATCAGCGAAAAATTATCATCATCATCAACCTTTTCCCGTCCACTGCCTAGGCCTTTCAATAATAGAACAGATTCAGAGAGAATTGAAGAGATGTGTAGTAGTATCAAGTGTCTCGTTAACTCCCAGTGACAACGATATCAATAACACTGGACGTTTATATGTACTATAAATTATATCCACGTCACGATATGCAGACGTATCGTCATATTATTTATTACGTATCCCACATTCACAACCCTACACCATCAGGATACGGGCTATAATCCCGTAAAACATTTGTAAATAGCTGGCGTTGCAATTTGAAATTCAGGTCAAAGGATATTGAATGCTAATAGTTTGTCATTATTAACGTTTTTAGGGTTCCATTCTTCGAAATGACAAATCGGAACCCTTATTACTCCGTTGCACACCTATCGGTCTACTTCTCAAAATTAGACGAGGAGGGAGGGTCATGGTTCTCCTATACGCTGGCTTAATATGGGGGACATAATATTATATCGAAGACTTTTAATGTTACTAGGACAAAATTTTGATTTTGAAAAAAGAAAAACAGCGTTATAACAAGGTGCATTTTTGTGACACTGTTTTTTTTTTCACTACGAGCGATGATAATTCAGGTACAAGGGGACATTTTTAAAACCCAGGACCCAAGAACCCAGGAACATGCTAGAACTAAACCCAGACCTTTAAGGCTTAACCCGTAGCCACTATAGTCCGTGGTCTTGGCGTAATTAATTAGCGACGTATTAGGTATCTCATATACAGGGCTTTTACAATCATGAAACTATTTCCATTTTTGATTACATCAAAGATCTAGAAACCACAGTTGGCGAACTAAGAAGGTGCTATGAAAATTATTAAAAATTCAATACCTCGGGGAGACCATTAATATATAATAACCGTTCTTGTACCGTCGGGGAGCGTCTCAAACTTATTATATAATTCAAATGCAAAGAGAAAAACTATATAGGTAGTAGTATTTTTTTTTAAAGACTATTTTTTATAAACATATTACCTATGTGTTGCACAACGTTTGCACCAAGGTTCCGAACGAACTTGTATTTAAATGAAGTAACTAAGTAATGACGTAACTAAGTACTAACTTGTAAAAAATCAAAATTTAGATTAAACACACAATCTTTCTTCTGATGCTGTACCATCTTTCTTTTGATGCTGTACAATCTTTCTTCTGATGCTGTACAACCTTTCTTCTGATGCTGTTGGGTAATAATAACGTCTTATAAATCGGTAACTGAGTCCCTCAATATATTAAATTCTACAAAAATATTTTTTGCTTTACTTGTACTGTACTTCGTTCCAAATTTAATATTTTATTCTGTAGTTCAACGGAAAGTACCATTTTGAATTACTATCTGTGCTAAGTACATAGAAAGCCATTTATTTATTCGAGCATGTCATATATCATAACAATAATTATTATTGTTAGGATACACATAAAACAAATAAAACAGCATTAATATTTTTTTATATAGAATAGAGGGCAAAAGGACAGTCGTTTCACATGGTTACCTACCGGTAATCTATAAGCGACATCCATGTATACCCGCTACATTATTAGCTGCTATTCTGCTACAGGTGTTAGTCCGTTTCCTCAGAATAGATGGTGATAGATGTTGTAGAAGATGCAGAGTTCAGACATCTTTACGCAGCACCAAGGAATCAAGCCGATCGGAGAGAACCTTGTCATCGACGATTCGAGACGCCTGGCGTTGAGCGCGGTCAAATGGAAAAAGCTGATATTGGGGTGCTCCAGCCCAGAGGTGAGAGCAATATTTCATGTGAGATCGCGCCTGGGCCTTGTAGTCTAGTCAACAAGTTCAAAAACGTAAAAAATAGAGATAAAGGTCCTAAAAATACGAGCGATAGCTCATTGGATTCGAAATGACCTCTAGAGAATTTTTTTTGAAGGATTTTGGTGCAGGTTAAAAATTGCAATTATTATTAACAAAAGAAGATGAAAAAATGGTATTTTATTTTTCGTTAATAACTCGAAAAAAAAATATTTAAGCAATTTTGAAAAAAGCTCGTTAAAGAAGAGGAAATTTACGATACAAAAGTTTCAACTCCCGGAACTCTATCTCCATTATTTCTAATTTTAATTTGACGTTAAAATTAAGGCACCGCGCGTCTGTTACGGCATACGCGCCCTGCCGCTAAAGAGAGTTCATCAGATAAAATATTTTTTTATAAGATAAATATCATATTAAAAATTTTAAAAAAAATCTAGTATCTTCTTAACACTCATATTTCTGGACCTTTATCTCTCCCCACCATGGTTCAGGCCTTGTCGTGGCGGTGGGGCTCAGTAACCTGGGGTGAGCGGTGCACCTTGGGCGAAGCTAATTGGGCCGAGGGGCCACTTTGTACCCCTCTTATAAGAGAGCAGAGGGCAAGGGGTGAGGATGGGAACCTCACCCCATTGTACTGTCCCGACGTTGGGAGAGGTTGTTCTGTGGTGCGGGACAACCCCTCTGTGGGGGTGGCGTCGGTCCCTTGCGGGTCTGACTAGCCGTCGAGTTGCCCTGTTTGTTTTCTAGATCCGGGGCACCTCACCAAAGGCGGCATTGGTGGCACTCGCCGGGTTTTAGTGGATAGAGCTGCGTCCACTTACCAGCTGTCGGGCGCAGCGAGTCCCATATACCCGCGTGGGGAGACCCACTCCCCCGCGGGATGCCTCAGAGCATTCCCCGGCGTTAAAGGAAAAGAAAAAAATGGATCTTTATCTCTATTTGAACTTGTTGACTAGACTATTGTATAAAAGGGAAGACATGAAATACTGCTTCCTCCTACTGAGCACACCGAGTTTCTTAGAGGTTAGTTTAGCCTTTGCTTCCAAATGACCACGAAATTGCACATCGCTCACTATGTCAACGCCAAGTATTATGCTGGCCAAGGTGATTAGATAATGCCTTCAAATTGTAGATGAACGACAAAAGGTGATTTTTTGCGGTAAACGCGCAAACTTGTGTCTTGTTGGGGTTGAATTGGGCTAGTTTAATTCGCCCCCATTTTTAATCCCTGATGTTTAATCTTCCATGGCTTTATAACGGACTTAAAAGCATATGTGTATGTTTTTCATTTTTTATTTTGATTTGATTTTCATTTCATTCATGGTCATCAACTTCTGCGCAGTAATCAAAATTCCAAGTCTCTATTTCAATGGGAAGTTAATTTCAAAACGATCACAAAATTCAGCCCGGTTAACACCCAAACTCTTATCACTACACCAAACGTCGATTTACTGTGAACATCGATCAAAACATTATAGGTAAAACTATAATAGTTCTATGATGAAAGCAGTTTGATCGAAACACCCAAACTTTAATTATACCACAAACGGGAGAGATTGTAATCAGATTTTAGAATACATTATAGTAATTTACGAAGTTAAAATTAACATGGTTGACGATTTGTTATGACTACGTTCAGAAGCTTTCCAGTTCCTAATCTAAGTCCGTCCTGTACAAACCACCATCCTGCTTTTTTCTTCCGTTCCGTTTGCTGTTTCCGAAGGGAAGGACAGGGCAAGCAGAGTAATTCGCGCAGAGACTTACCATCTTTCTCAGAATAGGCAAAACGTGAGTTTCCTGGGGTAGGCTCAGGTAAACTCGTCTTTGTCTAAACAACTAACATGATGATTATAAATATAAGAATGTGTTTATCATTGAGATCAACGTTTGATACACGTTTAACATCAACGTCTTTCCGTTCGCTCTGTACAAATGACTCTCGCCATGAAGATCAATCACGCCACTCGCATAATACATTGCGTTTCAAATAAGAATAGGAATGTCAATAACCTTTAACTGTCAAATATTATTGAAAAGTACGGTTTGCATAAATCCTTATTTGCTAATAGTCTTAAATAGAATTTACATAAAAACGTTATAATATCGTAAATTATTTAAAAAATATATATTTAAAGTTACAATTCGTTTTTTTTTAATTGTTGGTGCAAAGGCCCTAAAGCAATGCCAAAATTATTAAAGAAAATATGGATGACGGTCGCCATCTTGCCATTATTAGTATGCTTAGTCGTGAGGACCTGAAGGAAATATAAGTTTGACTTCTACATCATTTGTCTCTCTGACTCTACATAGTCATTTATACTAGGCTACGGGGATAAATAAAAACACGTTCACACGTGTCAGACGCGTACTCGTTCAGTAATGCAGAGATGAGCGGAGTTGAAGAGCTAGATTTAGTTTTTTTTTTCACTTAATCTCTGTAAATAAATTTTATCAAAAGAAAACTTTTTGCCCATCCTACCTAGCGCTAAGTCGATCCTATTCTCATTTGAAACGCACAGTACATAGTCTGGCCATAAATACTGTTACAATTAAAAATAAACAAAATATTATATACATTTGAATTTGGAATCTATAATTTTATATTATGATTGTTCATTTTGTTGTCTCATTTTCGCGCCCATACATAGTAAAATATTTTGTGATAATAAAATGGAGTAGGGTGATGAAGAGAACCGAATCGCTGTGATTGCATTACACAAAGTATGTAGTCATAACTACTACGACCTATCGTGATATTAGATTTTTTTTCTACAGCATAGTAGGGCAATGAGCAGTCGAAGCCGTTTAGCGACTACCGACGCCCAAACACATCCGCACAACCAAAGATTATTCAGATGCGTTGCCCTTCTTTTCCCTACCCCCCCCCCCCCCCAATGGGCCACCGAAAACTCACAAACCGCACGAAACGCGACAGCATAGCTGTCACTTGACGCCGGTGTTATGTGAGCGAGAGGTACCACCTCGATCGTGCCAGCCCAATTCGGCTGCTAAGCAGCATGGCACTACCTCTTGACTAGATTATTTAAAAGCCTATTAAAAAGATTATTAATGTCTTCTTAACACATTTAACACAATTCCTGGGAAAGTTTTTAAAGTATCATTAATTTTAAAACTATATCATCTAGCGTAACAGAACAGCTGTTACTTGTAACAGATAACATTATATACACCAGGTGGATTCTTGGACGCGAATGGTAGTTTCATGGTTTTGTAAGGACGTAGCTATTTGGGAGACAAATAATACAACTGGCTGATCGAACAATACTGTCTTTATTTTAGGATAACGCATGGTTTGATGAGTACATACACATAGATTGCTAAAACATAGATACCGTCTATGGTTTATATTACAATGTAACTGTGCGATTACTGTCAAATATGTTCTCACGTAGGTAGTATGATGCATATAATTTGTCTCCACTCGCATTCGAGAAACTTTTAGTTAACTAAGCCATTTACTTCAATATAAAAAAAACCAACTAGGGTCGACCAGTCACAGGGACTGCCGATAGAAGTGAAAACAAAACAATTAAATTCAAATACCTATAACCTAAACGAATACCTATAAGTTCCTTCGAATAATTTAGAAGCAACAAAATTTGCATAACAAATATTGCATAATCTTATATAAATAAATCAAACGTCATATAAACGTCAAATAGCGTCTCCTAACGGTGTCGCAAGTAATCTTAAATAAATAAATCAAACGTCATATAAACGTCCAAGCGTGTCTCGTAAAGGTGTCGCGAGACCAGAGATTTTATCTCATCTAAAAATATGCATACCGCGCTAAAAGGAGTTTTCACTTCAAAAACCAAAAATCTCTCTCTTTTTCTCTTACTTTTTTTAAGAACCGGTGTTTGTGGTCGCACTTCTCCGACATGGCTCAACGGATTTCATCATTATCATCATCATCATCAGCCCCTATCCATCCACTGCTGAACATAGGCCTCCCTCAAAGAACGCCAAGACGGCCGATCCCTCAATGGATTTAGGGTAAGGAGTACAATTATTGGCCCTTTAAGATAAGCATTGACTTTGAACTTAAATTTCTACAAAATAATGTTCAAAATTTAATAACAGTTGCCGTCAAGTTTTTTCATACAAACTTGGCAATTAGAATAAATCAAAACCATTATCATATTGCTCGATATTTACAACTTTAAAGCAGAAAACATAGAAAAAGAGCCAAAAATACAATCATTGGCCATAGGTGTACAGAAATTGGCATACCAAAAGTATAATGATAGGCATGTCAATCACTGTATTTTGTGTTTATTAGCACTGCCAATTTTTATACCACGCTAGGGCCAATCTCTAAACCAAAATATAATTTTAAGCGATAGTGATGTGCAAAGTATAATTTTTGTAGGTAAGTCAAGCTATCATAGGAATTTAGGTAGGTACATATACAATGAAAAACAAAGGTAATTAAAGTAATGTTTATTATTCATCACGTCAATATTATTATTATTATTGATTACTTTAATTATATTAATTTTATTAAAACTAGATTGCTTTCATCATCATCATATCATGCGTTTGTCCACCTATGATGTCGCATTTATTCGCCGCGCCAGCTATTTACCTACTTTGTAAACAGAAAAAGTTTTGGTCACAAATTATATTAAGTTATCAAAATGTTTGATTCCAAGTAAATGAAATGAAAAATGGTATTGCAATTCGTAGGTAGGTACCTAATATAATCGACATTCGTACATCACTACGTATTTAAGATCTCTTTGTACAAAGATTGACATAGGTAAAAGTATAATGAATAGCATGGCCAATGACGTAAAAGTATAATGATTGACCGGGCCAAAATCTAGATCCTGCGATACTATTTACATTTACATTAAAATTACTAATAAAGAATTGGATAATAACATTTATTCAAAGGTTTAAAAAGAGGCGAAATTTAAATCACCAATTACTATTTCTGGCATAGATGCTAATCAATTAATCTTCCATATAAGCCATAGGTACTGACTTTGGCCTACTCATATTTAGATTATCCTGAGAGTTTTTGCATGAATTATGCTATGTAAGCCGAAATTGAATAGTAATTAATTAACTGAGCGCATATCGCGCTATTTGAATAGCAACTAAATAGTAAAATAATAATGTAAAAATACTTACTTCTTACAATTTTCGTAACAAACCGCACACTTCTTGTAGTCACTAGGAAAGTATTTTTTGTAAGTGTTTATAGCCGTTCAATTTGAAAACTATTATTTACGTTTAAGAGTGTTATCAACAGAGAAAGATATATATTTTTTTCGTATGTCTTATCGTAATGCAACTCATAATAGGTATATTGATTTTACTTACAAAAGGCCAATGATTGAGAGGGGGCCAAGATTACTACTGCTTACCTATATGATTTTTTTTTGTATAGGTATATTATGTCGTATGTATTAGAATAGGTCGTAACGTATGTTTTATACCACTGGGTGATATTCCGGATAGGGTGTCGGTATCCAGAAAAAAATGGCAGAACACATCTAGAAAGCTAACGCCATTTAAGGCACATCATTTGTACAAAAGTTAAACAATTTTTAAGTAAAAGCCATACAAATTGCTGGCTTTAAGTGGAACAATGTTCGCTATGAAGACCTATAATATAATGGTTTCGCACAGAGTCCGGTCCTACTCCGTGGAAATACGTTCCGAAGTAGTTCTAGAACTATATGGCAGCTTACATTAGATCATATTTTGTCATCCAATTTCTCTGCGTGGGGATCTTTATTTAAAGATGATTATTGAGCTGAAGTAGGTAGTAATAGTTTTATATATGAGCATACAGAAGAGTTCTCAACATCTGTAGATATTTTTAAAATTGGGACCGCATATCTTGGAGTGCGAAAACACTCTTAACTCTGGTCGTCAAGTTTTAAATACTTCCAGTACTTATGTTCATGGTAGTTCTTTAACAACTTATTTTTATACAATTATTTTAAAGCTATTTAAAATTATTCACACACATAGTTTTCAAATATAAACCTCAATATAATATGTTTCACGATATTTTGCTATAAAATACGATAGATGCACACGGAGCAATATGATTTTCTTTTATAGCATAGGACGAGAAACGGGCAGTCGAAGCTTACTCTCTGGCTGTGCAGATGTGTATGGGTACCGACACCCATACACATCTGCACGGCCAGAGATTTTGCAGATGTGTTGCCCTCCTTTTCCCTATCTCCCCTATGGGCCACCGGATCTCACAAAGCGCACGAAACGCGACAAAATAGCTGTCACTTAACGCCGGTGCTATGTGAGCCAGAGAGAGATACCACTCCGGTCGTGCACCTCTTACATAATATGATGCAAAGGACTTTTACAAACATTTTTTTTTCTTCAGCTAATACGAGTCCACTGCTGGACGTAGGCCTCCCCCAAGGATTTCCACAACGACCGGTCCTGCGCCGTCCGCATCCAGCGGATTCCTGCGACCTTTACCAGGTCGTCGGTCCACCTAGTGGGAGGCCTACCAGCACTGCGCTTTCCGGTACGTGGTCGCTACTCGAGAACTTTTCGACCCCAGCGGTCATCTGTTCTGCGAGCAATGTGTCCTGCCCAGTTCCACTTAAGCCAGAAAATTCTTTGGGCTATGTCGGTGACTTTGGTTCGCCTGCGGATCTCCTCATTTCTGATCCTATCACGCAGGGAAACTCCGAGCATAGCCCTCTCCATTGCTCTTTGGGTGACCTTGAGCCTTCTGATATGGCCCATAGTGAGCGACCACGTTTCTGAGCCATAGGTCACTGGCAACACACACTGATTGAAGACTTGTCTTCAGACACTGCGGTATTTGGTATACAAACATGGTATAGGTAGGTATATTACGTTTTAAATAGTCTTAATAGTAATCATATGTCGCATTGGCCAGTACTATGTGTTCAGAAATAGCGTTAAATTGTGTAATTTTTATTTAACAAAACAGTGCAAGAAGATTTTCTGAGTTGAATCGGGAAGGACAGCAGAATTAGACGTGGATTAAATTCTCAAGGGTTGGGCTATATTTCTACCTACGGCTTACATAGGCCTAAGAAATAACAAGATTGCTTTCCTTCAACTGCTGTTTAATCCAAATTAGAGTATGTTAATGCCGCTGAAAACACTTATAGATTAAAGAATTAATTAATTTTGTGTATAACTGAGGGATCGTATAAGGATTCCATTTTGCAAGGAACGGAAACCTAATAAAAATTGGTTGTCTGTAAAGTCGGCTTACTGACAATAGTTGAACGTGACAACGTCATAAGAAAATGGAACGCCTCAGAGCGAGGTAAAGACGCACGAGTCACGTTTTTTCGTTCGTGCAGCCGGCTCCATCGAATTATAAGACGTTGTCACGTAAAAAATCGGTTGTCTGTAAAGTCGGTTTACTTACGATGGTTGAACGTGACAACGTCATAAGAAAATGGAACGCCTCAGAGCGAGGTAACGACGCATGAGTCATGTATTTCGTTCGTGCAGCCGGCTCCATCGAATTATAAGACGTTGTCACGTCAAAAACGAGAAAAGGCAGGATGTCGTCACGAAATATTTAAAAAAATAGATAATTTCAAGAGTATTACAAAAATAATCAAAAAAGGCTTACAATTTCTTTTCTCTATCATATTCATCACCTGCATATTTTTATGCTAGGTATTTACTAAAATGTTTAGTTCAATAATATTTACCTTAACCATTTCATCATCATAGAAATTTTTTCACGTACACTGAGTGATGACTGAGTGTTAGCCAAATAAAGCCAAGCATATTTATTATATAGGTACTATTAAAAAATCGCGGCGTGCTTAGGGTTCCGAATATCGCGTTTTCTATACAGATAAATAAAATTTGTGTGTCTGTTTGTAATGTTATGTTGTTTAGGCTAATTTCTGAAACGTCTGGACCGATTTTTATGGGATTTTCACTGATAGATAGCCGATGCTATAAGGAGTGACCTATAAAAAATAATCATCATCAATCCGCATACGGCTGTAAATCAGCAACAGATAGTTATGTAATATAACGACAAATTACATAACGATTTCTTTTCCTTTATTTATGTAATAATAATAATAGCTTCTTATCAAATTTCATGATTGTATGTTAATAGTTTTTACCTTTTTATTTTACCTTTATATGCTTATGGTTTGACCAACCAGACAGACAGACAGACAGGTGGAAAAAAAAGTTATCTTATAATGGTTCGTTTGAGGAACGAAAGAATAAAAACTATTTAAAATCTTAAAACCATATTATTTACTATCGCAAATGATTGAAATAGACAGTGACTGTTGCAGAAGTCTGTAATTAAGGGGAAGGGGGCTAAAGGAGTGACGAAAAGGGGGTCGATACCCAATTTGCATTTGAATGGACGCCGTCGCCACCAAAGGCCACGATTAATTTACATGTAAGAGAAGACGGCTCGTGTATTAAGTTTTTACTCGGAAATTTCCGATTTTGGTTCAGACCGGGTAATAATTAGTCTAACGACTTATCAAAAACAGTGTTGGTCCAAAAAAGTTCTATGGTCTTTCGACTGTACTTCTGGAAATCAAATTTTGGGTTATTTAGGTCCAGGTTAGTAAGAGGTAGTGCCATGCTGCTTTGTAGCCGAATTGGGCCGGCACGACCGGGGTGGTACCTCTCACTCAAATAACACCGGCGTCAAGTGACAGATATGCTGTCGCGTTTCGTGCGGCTTATGAGTTTCCGGTGGTCCATTGGGGGAGAGGGAGAAGGAGGGGAACACATTTGCATAACTTTTGGTTGTCTATGGGTGTCGGTAGTCACCATAAGGCTCTGACTGCTCGATTGCCTCCTTATGACATAAAAAAAGGTCAAAATTGGAAAATGAATTCATCGTCCTGTTATGAATAGGATATTCATTTTGTGTTTCTCTGTTGGTTTAAATGAAATGATTTTGCTCCATTGATTACGAAACAGATTTCTAATTAATTAAGCTTCATCATATGAATGGAATAAAAACAACCTTGCATAGATTCCTTTTATTTAACCGACTTCAACAAGAAAGAGGAGGTTCTCGATTCGATTGGTATTATATGTATGTTTCACTTTCACACCGATTTCTCCATCAACAGTAAAGCGATTTTCAAAGTTATATTTTTGTTCGAAAGGATATTATACTTTCCAAATATTCCCATTATGAATAAATTCCAAACACAAGGTAACTACTGTAAACCGTTGAGGAGTTCCTCGACTATCTATGCTTGACTGTATATCTTCAGACCTGTAATGATACTTAGAACCCCCATGGATGCAAAGTTTTGTTCCATATAAATGAATTGTGTCTAAACACAAGGTAGCTACTGTAAACCGTTGAGGAGTTCCCTCTCCTATCTATGCTCGACTGTATATCTTCAGACCTGTAACGATACTTATAACCCCCATGGATGCAAAGTTTTGTTCAATATAAATGAATTGTGTCTGGACACAAGGTAGCTACTGTAAACTGTTGAAGAGTTCCCTCGACTGTCCAGTCTTCATCATCAGACCTGTAATGACACTTATAACCCATAATAGGAGAAGCTTTTTTTATGTTAGTTGGATAGGCAAACTGGCAAACGTGCCACCTGATGGTAAGTGGTTGACGTCACCCATGAACATAAACCAGTTTACCTGGAACGAGCCCATGTGTTGCCTATCCTGAGACATCGTTAGATCCTGAGACATCCTGAGATGTTAAGTCTCGGTGCCAGTAATTACACTGCCTGTCTTGCCCTTCTCTCCGAAACACAGCAAAGCTTTTTCACGGGAGAAACAAGCAAAGAGGGTGGTACCCTTCCCTTAACTGTCCTTTGTCTTCATCATCACATCCCTAGTGATAGTCACAATTCATCTAGGTGTAAAGTTCTCATCAATACAAATTAATCAAGCTCAAATACAAGGTTACTACTGTAAATAAATTTGGGTCCGTTAGATAATTTCAATTTTAAGAGTGGTCCGTGGCAAGGAATTTGCCTATACATGCAGACGGACAACCAGCTGTAATAAATAATAAGGGTTCTTAAATTATATTTTCACTATATTAACACTTTATCCAACAAGAACTTTGATTTGAGAGATTCCTCTGTAAAAGATTTTGAAAAATTGATATCCAGTCCGTGTGTCGTTTTTGTCAATTCCAGGCTGATTTTGAACCAGTTGAAGCCAACGTCGCACTTACGTCCTCTCTGGCACCGCTCCAATACTTCTACTACAATCCCGGCTTTAACCTAAATAAGAATACCCTATAAGTACAGCCGTTGTTTGTGGATTCTTGGCTGTTTAGACTTACAATAATTTACTTTGACCAACTTTAAAATGGTCCTACTCAATCCATATTGTACTGAATCCACATATTGGTATTTAATATCCAAAGGTCGAACTGCTTCATTTATCTAGATGACGTTCGGCGTTTTTTTTTCTAAAGAAGACATTTTTTCTTATATTTTTTTTATTCTTCTGTGTACATTATGAGTTGAGATAGGCAAATCAACACAAATCAAAATATCTTTATTTCGTAAGGAACAAATTGTACACTTGGAATACGTAAATAAAGGAATTAAAAATGAAGGTAATAAAAAACCTCGTATAAATATAGGTTCCCCATAAGAAAAACGAGAAAAAAACTTAGGGTTTGTTCTTATGTCATACAAAACGTATAGTTTATACATAAATTTAAAAATAATGAGCTAATGTCTTATACCCAAGGTGTGGTATCTTCAATACTATATTTTATTTCATAATAGCCACACAAACGTTCCTTAACAGTATTCTTAAACCAATTAGTTTAAAGATTTTAAACCATTTCTGGGATCCTATCACATTAACATACAGTAATCAGTATACACTAATATTATATTATATAATCCCATAAAGAAATTACTAACTTTGTGAAGACTAAAAAAATGAAACATATTCCTGCTTGTGCCTTTTATTTGTGTTGCGATTGTCGCATTTTCTTACACATTTCGCAAGGCTACAAACAATCAAAACGGCATTTTTTTCACATTTTCTGTTAATGACATCTTGGGGCCCAAACCGTATATGGCTCGAATAGCTCGCTTTTGCAACACGAAAATCGTTTTAATATCCGCGGCATTCACCACAATAAAATGCCGTAAGACATTATTAGACTATGGAAGTATGTTTTCATTATTTCATTTATTTCATCTTATAGGTTTCGAATTTTTGTAATCGCAAAGGCGAAAGAACCGATTCTACTCTCTAATATAGAGCCAACCAACTAACATAGCTTTATGTGACGCCCATTGTAGCTTAGCATCTATGATAATTCCAAGAAAAATGCTCGAATCTTCTAAGTCCACTACCCCTCAGTTAAGTGATACATTGGTTTGCACCTGCTTCGCCACCAATCCCCGCGCTCACTTCGATGCCCTGTCTCTTAGATAAGGGGGCGGGAGCCCCATAAGGGCTTCCAAACACACTAAAATTAGAAAGGTTGGAGCCTTGTGGCCTCACCTATAGACATAGGTCTCCAACTTAGATCCTTTAAAAAAACGAAGTGCATCAAGCCATTTCTATTTCCATGTTTGTTATACATATATGTATTAACAGAAGATTGTGCTTTAATACCGTTTCAATTAGTTTGTATGAGAATTAAACGTCCTATGAATCATTATAATTTGATGATTGTTATGAATTGTATCCAAACTAGGTACCAACATCTAAACAACTTATCAAAATTTCCACCAAACTTTACTATAATATTTCATTCGAATGTTAATTTCTTTAAAATAAAGTTGAAAATAAAGCTAGGCATAATTAATCATGTCTCTTGAGGAACGTGAAATTAAATAATTAATTCCATTCGTCGTATTATTCTCAACTCGGTGGATAATTTGACTGCGTAGACAAACTGGAAAATGTCCGCCACATTTATGAAATCATGATGACATTATTTTTTTCATATTTACCGCCATCTTGGTTCTGTCGTGAAACAAATTAACTGTGCTAAGGACAGAACATGCTAATATCTAAGAATTAAAACTTTGAGACGAAGAAGTGCACTTGTACCGCGCTCCCGTCTGCATGGGTATCACCATCCTGCTTGTTTCTTCCGCGAAACATCTTTGCTGTATTGTAAGTAGGGCAGAAGAGGCAGTGTAATGAATGATACCGAGATGAATGATGAACCGCGACGACCGACGCTTACAACTGACTATCCACGTGATGGTCAGTTATGTCGACTGCCCTTTGGCCTATCCAGTTATCATGAAAAAGAATTCTTTGCTTCATTGAAGTTGGCACAATCTGGAACAATGTAGGCACAATTCTGGTAACAATTTTAGTTCTGGGTGACGCTGACCCTCTTTGCCTGTCTTGTCTGAAAACATCGTAACTTTTATTAAAAATCACAGCTTTTAAGTGATCAGTCCCTCTTAAACACGTATAAGTTATTTAAGTGTCTCCGACACATTATTAAAACCAATAATGTAGATAAAATTTCAAAAACCTTATTCCTTATTAGATTTTGTCTTTCATCCTGAATAAAACGAAATATCGTACAGTCAATAACCCAGCGCTAGAACAAGCTTAAGCAATGCACTACGTACCCAATGTTGTTCTAGAATAATAAATTGTTTCCTAGAAAGTGATAGTTTAAAATACCTGTATACTCCATTCCCAAAGAAATGGTTGCGCATAATCCTACAATCCTACTTCCTACTAATAATATAAACGCCAAAGTTTGTAAGAATGTATAGATATTATTATTATTATTATGTATCGATATGTTTGTTACTCTTTCTTACAAAAACTAGTGAATGGATTTTAATGAACCTTTACAATAACATAGCTTATACATCAGAATAACATATATGATATAACTTATCCCTGTACTCCCACGGGAATGGGAAGTACGCGGGTGAAACGGTGGGATTCTGGTAGTGCTTCTTTATAAGCGTAACACACGTCTAAATTTAGCCATAATTTTTAGAGCATTTATATCTAATTTGTTGAAAATCCGTTTAATATCATAATTATACACAGATAGATAATTAAAAGGTATGGATGGTTTTTAATTACATAGGCACTATAATATATAAGCTATGAATGACGATGAGATGATTCACATTAATTTAATATTATTCCCAATTTTACGCAGTATAATAAAATATTGTAATATTTTTTTATTCAGTTTGTTAAGATCTTAGGTTCCGTTTACGAAGTGAAACTTCTTTGCGCGCATGAGGGTAAAATTTTTACGGATTAAACGTCACGAAAATGTGCAACGTTTTTGTCCAAGAAGAGGGAGAGAGTGATTGAGACCGATTGAGAGAGAGTGAGGGAGGGCGAACGTAGCATAAAGCACATAGCCATAGAGTAAGAGCTAGCGAGTGAGAAAGATCGAGAGACAAAGCGGACGTCGTATCGCAAGTCTCAGAAATTTAAAGCTTTATATTAGTATAAATATAAACAAGATTTAAAAATTAGTTTGCCAAATAAGTTTCACTACTGACATGTACTACTTGTACATACTTACAACTTATTGGTATTAGGATACTATCGTTAAAGATTCCGTGAAACCTGCTGAAAAGTATTCGAAATGGCTGAAATGTAAAATCTAAGTCAATGTAAATAAATCCCATCCAGTTATTTTTTTAATCAACTTATCATAAGTGGAGTGCGTAAATTCAATGACACAATATGTTATGATGAGTTATTATACTGTGGAGATAACAATAGTATTGTATTCAACTTCATGGCTGAAAGAGAAATAATTATACGCCGTTCATCAATTCTTATTTTAAAATTAATAAACAATGCAATAAGTCCGCTGAAAAGTGGGTTTCCGGCCAGTAATATATTACTACCAATTTAAAAATTATTGGACTCGCAGTATAAAATTACGAGACACGTACACAAAAGGTGACCATTTCATACTTTTAGAGCGGGACTTAATTTTCTTTTTCTTCTTTATTTGTATTCTTTGTTATTAGACTGCCAGACGTACCAGATGGTTGTTAGAGATATCAAGATCATTTCGAACATCTTAGACATCAGGCATTTATGCAGTAGATGCTGTCCCTCTCTAAAGTCGACGGACAGTATCATAATAAGGCAATAAATACGCCTTTTGCTACCTCCGTGAACAAAGACTTACGATGGCAACCTGATTTCATTGAACGATCCAGGTGCTATTAAAGGAAACTCAAGACTAGACCGTCATGAAGTTCAGTGGACGGATAAAGGCTGATGATGACGGATTTTTTTATAAATTTTGCGTATGTACCTACTAGGTTGGTCCGCATTTGCTATAGACAGCGGGAGAGACCGCAGATTCCTAAGACTCTTTACTCGTCTAGTTTAGGAGTCATAAACGTTTCTCTTTTTAAATTTGTATATTTTCTTAAATTACACTTTAAAATATACAAAAGAAAGACCGACAACGTACCCATAGTACGATAAACAAATACGAAAAAATACTTCAGGTGGCACGAAGTAGAGGGGTCCCCTCTTACATTCACGAAAGTGGTCTAGATTAGACTTAGAATAGGAAACTAAATTGTACTAACTAATGCAAATAGGGTGAGTATGAATTACTCAAACCCCGGATAAACCCCTTCCCATTTTCTTAGACTAAGTATAGGCGCAGGAAGGAAGGATCTGAAAGTGTTATGGAAACTTCCGTCCGGGCCTCAACTTATACTGGGGTTACCGATGTAGACCCAAATTATAGGAAACAAGGGATTCCTTTCAGGAACCATAAAATATATAAAATGTAATTTAATAAAGTTTAAGAAATATGAGAAATAATGTAAGAAACCAATTCTTTGAACTGTCGTCGTGTTACATTGTACTTAAGATGTTAAATATAGGTATGTATTTAAACCCTCGATAAAAATCCACTTGAATGCCATGACGGCAAACGGTATGACGCATGCATGTTATTCCATCGTTCGTTTTAGATTTTTATTTACTTCACGCCTCATAAGCAATGCGTTGCTGATATATAAGGCGACGAGGTGTCATAGTTGTTCATTTTCGAAGAGTGCACAGGGGGGAATGAGTACAGAGGCCTTAGACAAAGTAACATTAAAAAAACGATAACGAAGTTCGAAAATAATAAAATGTATGGGATTGACATAAGCCGTCGTCAATTATGTCACTCGTTATCGTTATCGCAAGTTGGTAGACAATGTTAAAATTCGTAACAAAATCATAAACTGTCAATTGGTTATCGAACACTTATGTCAAACTTATGTTATTTTATTATTGATATTGATTCGTTATCCGTGGGCGTGGGCCATGGAGGGCAACATTTTCACAAATTTTATGAGTTATAGTGTGTATGAGGTCTATTTACATAGATATTAATTTTAATTTTTTGGTCCGATTTGACACTTCTTTTCGAACTTTGTTGACACTTGACAGTTGTTGCCGTTGCACTGTCACGATCTTTGATTGATCATTGGCTAGAAAATTATTATCGTTATCTCAATGACGATAACGAATTTCGGCTACAAAGCGATGTCACTTTGTCTACAGGCCCTGTACCTCTACCATGAGTTTTGTTACAAGCGTAAATGACATAACTATAGTAGTTACGTAAAATGCATAGAAAACTAAGGTAAACAATGCATCTCGACTAAATAAATAAATAAAAAAGTAAATTACCAAATCAATACAATATTATGTTAAGTGAGCACCTGAGTAGTGAGTACCTATAACTGTGTGACGACCACTAAAATTATATTTATACATGCTATTATCAATTAATGTTCCCATGTAAGTGACTCTGTCTTTTTGAGAATAAATTCTTTAAACCTAAACCTAAGAACTGATGTGCCACAGACACATTTATTTTACAACTATGCCATCATTTCAGTGGATATAATAAAGTTTTTAGGTCCAGCAATACTCAGATGGTCTCAGATAATTGGCATTGGTTTATTCAGCATCATCATCATCAGCCTTAAAAGTCACATGCGGCTTTTTGACCATAGATATCCTGATTTTTGATTGAAGTCGACTAATCTAAATGCAAATAGCAGGAACCGAAGACCCGTAACGTAAGATAAAGACTAAGTAAATTAATTTACACTTTCATAAACTTGCGCTTTAATTAAGCTGCGAGCGACTATCGCGGACCAAGTTCGTGAACTTGCCAAAATTAATGGATGTCTGAAATGGCTTTAACTGTCCTATCTTGTTAGATATACTCCTTACCAACCTGTCTCCTAGATCACCGCTTGTGAAATCATAAATAAGAAAATATTTACTACCACGTGAAACTACTGTCAGTTTTTTCCTATCGTTAAAAAATGAAATATGACGAGTCTATGAGTAATACCATGTTATATGGCAGAAAATTGAAAAAGTGTTATTTTTAGCTGGAAACAACAGTTTCCAGCTAAAAGAAGGGTTTGATATGAAATATTTTTAGGCAAATGTGTATGTATATTGTATACATAAATGAGTATATACCTTAGAATAATTACACTATAGTAAGTCAGTCTTCATACAAGCGCTCTGTCAAAAATGAAGCACTAAATCGATTCAAAATGTTGCCTGTGGTGGTGAAGTTTTCCCGAAAACGGGAAATGATTCGGCCGCTGATAACAATTTGTTATAGCAATAATCATAAATAGCTATGTGTGGGCATATCTATTTATGTATTAATTTATAACAACTTTACATAACCATGCCCATACTAGCCATATTATTATGTAAAGTTTATATTACAAGAACGTTTATTTATATAAAACGAATAAAAGAAAATAATAAAAGTAATAGGGATGTTGACAGTACATATTCATATAAAAATATAATTTTGATGTTAATTGGTAGTTTATATGATAGAATTCTGAAAAAATACAATATTTTGACATTTAATGACTATTTCGTGAATATAGGCACACATCTCGCTAACCAAATACCCATAAAATTCCAAAATAACACTGCACACTCATTACCGAGACTTGATCCTGGCCCGTCCCAACACTCACTGCTCGAATTTGAGCCCTGTACTATCGACGAAGTAACCAAAATTATTGATGATCTGGATCCTAACACCAGTGTTGCTCTAGACGGGGTCAATATCAAGGCTCTTAAATGCATCAAGCTTCTAGTAGTCTCGAACTTAACCAATTGTCTAAATCGCTTACTAAATGAGGGATTATATCCAGATAATCTTAAAATAGCCAAAGTAACCCCAATATACAAATCTGGCCCAAAATCTAGCCCAGGAAATTACCGCCCATATCTGTCCTTCCCACATTGTTTAAAATACTAGAGAAAATTATTTACAAAAGACTCGATGATTACTTGAACAAAATCAAATTTATAAATATCTGACAGGCAGTACGGTTTACGATCCAAATCCAATACTCTGGTAGCTACAATTGACCTAATTACTAATATAAGAACAACAATTGATCAAAAACAGGTAGCACTGGGAGTATTTAGTGATCTAAAAAAAGCTTTCGATACTGTCAGCCACTCTCTATTACTAAATAAGCTAAAAAATATTGGAATCGCGGGGACAGTTTGCAAAATGAAATCGTCATACTTGAATAACCGATATCAAGTTGTTAAAATTTGATCAACACAAAGTGACCCCAAACGAGTAACATGTGGTTTGCCTCAGGGTTCCATACTAGGCCCCCTGCTGTTCCTGGTGTACATAAACAATTTACACCGGGAAGGTCTGCAGGGTCAGATATCCCTATATGCAGATGACACATGCCTTTTCTACTTTAGTAATTATTTACTTCATACTATCAAACAAGCTAAAAAAGACCTTAAAATATTACATAATTGGTTTAATTATAACCTCCTCACCATCAATGTCGCTAAGACTTCATATATAATCTTTAGTGCAAAAAACAAAAAACTCCCTAAATACCTTACACTAACCATAAATGGAGATGAGCTACAAAGAAAAAGTCAGGAAAAATACCTGAGACTAATCCTTGATAGCACCTTAAGCTGGAATGCATATATCACTCACATTAAAAAAACTTAAGTACCTCTTTCATCAGCCATCCATTCCAAAAAACGCAAGAATCTTAATTTATAATGCCCTAGTAAAACCACACCTTCTTTACCTAGTAGAAATATGGGGTAACGCTGCAAAGTCAAGTCTTAAGCCTATACAAGTACTACAAAACCGAATTATAAAAATCTTATTCAATTATGACTATTTGACTCCATCTGAAACCATCTATAGAGAAACTAGGTTATTGAATATTACCCAACTTTACACATACCAGACATGTATTCTAGTATACAAAATAAAACACAAACTTATACATACACAACTGACGTTCACAACGAAGAAACAAACAAACACATACACAACACGACGAGCCAGCCATATTATATTGCCTTCCATAAGAACCACGGTACGGAAACTAGGAACAAAATTTATTTTGTAGTAAAAAGCGACATCTAGCCGTCGGCTTTTTTACTAAATTCAGAGTGTGGCTGTGTTAAAAATATTAGAAAGGAATATTTGATAATTTGTTGAAATTATTTATTCAAATAAATAAATATACGTTAATTTTCATAATTAATAAATAATCCAACATTATTTTATTTATATTGTAACGTATTTTAAGTGCCGTTAATACCTTTAATCTTATTAATCATAATTAGTTTTATTTGTAATATGGTAGGATTTAGAATTTCGGATATAGTAATACTGTGGTAATACTTATTAGTGCGAAAATGCAAATGGCCGCTATTGTTGCAATAATTTGAAGTTCTGGTATAAGTTTTGGAAGTTCGAACTCATGCGCATTTTAGTTCTTGCAATTTTAAGGTTCTGCTGGTAGTTATGCACGAGATGCACGCGCACAAGATGAATGCAGATGCGGCCTGTGATATTTTTGTGTAAAAATTATGTCATAGGTCTATCGAATTAATTCGTTAACATCATAGGAAATAAAACACGGTAGGTAATGAGACAATTCTTTAAACAAAAAATATCACAGGTCACTGTATAAAATAACATAATAATTAATAGAAATAATAAACCTTAGAATAATAATAAACGAATATATATAAGGCTATATAGCTAGGTATATGTTTTTAGTTCCATATCCAACAACTAGATGGCGCCACGTACGGCTTACATATATTTGATTCGAGTTTCCAGTCTATCTCTAGTTAAACAATAGTAGTCTTTGATAAGAACTAACTATGGTAAAAATAACATTACGTATTATAGGGGAGCACAGCTGTTGTACAACAAATTACCTAAACCTGTAAAAGAAGCGAAATCTTTGAATGCTTTTAAACGGCTTTTACTGCATCACATTCACGAAAACTAGAAATGAACTCAAATTCAACTCGTTTGTCATTATTTTAAATAATTCTATTTTAAAATCAAATTAATTAATTGTAAACATCGACTCATAAGCGATAGCGTTTTTTACTTAGACCACCGCCTTGCAATGCATATCGAAGAACTCGCTTCTTATCGTTTCTAATTCTACCCGCACTACATAGTATTCTCATATCATTATACATAGTATAGTAGTAATACGTAGTATTCTCTATATAGTTTGTGCCGCACTATTATAATTTTTTATTGTAAATTGTTCTCATATATGTGACTAATGTCTTCATGAGAATAAAGATTTTTAAACCGATTTTCCCTTATTTTTATATGACGAAATTTAAAATAGGTCACGTGATAATAAACGGAAATGACGTCACCAGTTCCTATTTAGCGGAAGCGGAAGAATGTTGACGTACTTTTATACACCATTTTCCGTACGCAGTACATATTATAAAAACTATTTTTCAGGCGTTTTGACAGTGTACACACACATAGGCACCGTACAACACTAATAAAATTTAGAAGTTATTTTTTATTAACGACAACTAGAATCATTTTATCACTTTTACGATGTTTAACAACATATGACGTTACGTGACAAGTGTTAGCGTTATGGAACGAAATTTAAAATGCATTATAAAATGCAAGATTTTATAGGTATTAGACGTATTTAAGCAAACGTTGATAATATTTAGGCCTCCATTAGATATTTATAAATGATTTAAAAACATTTCTGAAAAATGTCAACATCCCTATTATTTTTTTAGTATTTTTTTTTTTTTATTGGCATGAAACACAGTAATAATGTAAAGTTGTTGTATTACTATTTAAACGATTGCATTACCTACCTACCTACAATACCTACTATTGCATTTAAGAAAAATAACATTTTATGTGAGTAATTGCAGTGTCAATCATAGGAACAATCCTGAATTATACATTTCACAAGTGATTCATCTTCATATCCTAATTGCTAAGATGTGTTTATTTTTTGCTATATTCTATCTTTACTCCTTTATTTCAAATAAAATAATGTCAATCCTCCTATTTACTTTCATATTTTGGGTAAGTAAAGATAGAATATACCATTTTTTAAACGGTTTACTGCACTATTGAACTCCGCGAACGACGGTGGATCATCCAAGCTCGATGCGAAAGGCAAGTTCTCTAGCGAGTTTATGTAGGACAGATCTGCTCCTCCATTACTTCATTGAAGTTTTCAGCCCATCGAAGGAGAACCTCATTCGGATCTGACAATCTCTTTGACTTATCTCGCGTGTAAACTGGGGCAGTCTTTTTTGCGCGAGGTCCATAAACAGACTTCAGCCCTTCGAAAAACTTTGCAGTTTGACCAGTATCTGCTAGGAACTGCAGTTCTTCGGCTTTTTGGCGCCACCAACTATCCTTCAGTTCTCGGATCTTAACTTTGAGATCTTGTTGTATAAAGATGCGCTGCCCCCACAGACATATAAGAGAAGCAGACCAAACACAATTATCACAAACACATTGACAGTAATACGCAATAACTCCATCTCGTTCTCATTTGTCTGAACTCCAAATACACCTTTCTTTGTCTTTCAATGTAGTAACACAGACACATACATAGACAAAACAGAAAGCGAAGCCATCCGCCATATTGATAGATGATGATAGATGACAAATGGCGTCATAACAAAATCGCTCAAGTGTTTTTGTTTCATAAAAATATTATAAATTATATGTGAATTGTAAAAATAAGACGGGATAAATATGGTTAAGTGCAGTGCCCTACGGTACACACTACGGTGACATAATATTTCCTAAGTAAGTATTGTGAAGCAAAATAACGTCGTGAAAAATGTTTTGTTTATTTTGTTACTATTCATACTTAATTTAGCTAAATATAAACATTAAGCGTTGGTTTTACGTGTTTATTTTTGGAATACGTATGATACCCAGCAAATTCATCTAAGTTTATTTAAATAATACAACATTTTACCTCCCTGAAATCCTGTTTGACAGTTTTGGTACTTTAGTTATTTGCAGGGGTAGGATTTAGATTTACTAATATTTTATTAGATTTATTTTATTTTAATGGCTTAGGTTAAGCGAGAAAAGTATTAGGTTAAATTAGGTTAAAAATATTAGTAGTAAAGTTTCGATGTTTTAAGTGCCTAATTTATTTTTAATATAGATACTTGGTTAAACTCATAATAGGTACACAAACATTATTGAATGATACATTTACTTCTTTTCAGGTTTCCAAATGATGTGCACTTGTGAAATTCCTGGTTGGCAAAAATGAACGTGACAAATTGGCAGCCCACAAATCTTGTCTTATGTTCAAAACATTTTGACAGTCGTAATATAGATAAAAGTGACTTTAATGGAGCAATTCCAACAATTTTTAATTTACTGTTGCGAGAGGTATGATTTTAATTTCATAATATGGTTGCCATGTGTAATTACCACATTAAAAACTTCATAAAAAGTATAAAGTGGTCACAAGACGAGTACTGAATATTGCAAAATCTTCTACCTATGCCTACAGGCATTTATTTTTGTATTTGTCGAAAAATATACTATTCCAAAGATAGTAATACTTCATTGGACGTCTTGGTGTACTATAGTAGTGGCTACGGCAGTTAATATTTTAAGTATATTAGTTGGTAAATGGTAGTAGATATCTTCCCGGTGATGAATTTATCACTTATTTTATTATTTTTACTATAACTCATTTGTGTGTTGCCTATCCTGAGACATAAGATGTTAAGTATCGGTGCCAGTAATTACACTGCCTGTCTTGCCCTTCTCTCCGAAACACAGCAAAGCTGTTTCACGGGAGAAACAAGCAAGATGGTGGTACCCATGTAGCCGGGAGCGCGATACAGCGCTTCCCTCCCACCGGTACTCCTTATGTCAAAATTTTACATCATATTGATGATTTTTAGAATGGCAATTGAAGGTTACATAATAGGTGGTAATTATTTTTTTACTGGCCTTACTACTTATCAACATGCATATTTGCAGATAGACGAAAGCTAACCTGCCTTAGCGACAACTGCTAAGGAGCAGCCTATTAGAATAAAGAATCTTCAAAAGGAAATAATGAAGTTGAGAACCACAATTAAGCTTAAAACTAAGGAAATAAAGGCATTTTGAAAAATAATTGTAGGTTAATTAAATTATGACATTTGTTTCGCAAAATAAATATCATGATTATAATCACTTGCATTTATTAATGAGTTATTAAGTTTTACGTACAATTAAGGTGTAAAAACGATGCAAATAAAACTAACCTTACTGAACGATTTTATTAAAAAAAAATATCTTTTAAAAATAAATGATTCATAAATTATTTTTGGTTTCATTTTATTTTCCAACTCCAATCTACGTACGTACGTACCACTCCGGCCGGCACGACCGGGGTGGTACCTCTCCCTCACATAAAACCCGCGTCAAGTGACAGCTACGCTGTCGCGTTTCGTACGGTTTGTGAGTTTCCGGTGGCCCATTGGGGGGATCGGGGAAAGGAGGGCAACGCATTTGCATAACCTCTGGTTGTGCAGATGTCTATGAGCGTCGGTAGTCACCACGGCTCCGACTGCTAGGCTGCCTCCTATGACATAAAAAAAAATGTCTACGTATTTATAAACTAGCTGGTGCCCGCAGCTTCGTCTGCGTTAACTTAATTTCACAACCGTATCCCGAACGATTATGATTATTTTTGTAGCCATGTCCTAATTCGGGATATAAGCCACAACCATTTTAACTTTCAGGCAAATCGGTTCAGCCGTTTTGCCATAAAAGAGCAACAAACATGCCAAACTTACATAATATTTTCGTTTTTATATTAGTACTATTACTAGCAGTCCCGATAGGTTATTCTGTCTCAACTATGACTTGGAATAAATAAATAACTACAACTAAATCTACACCTAGTCCTACATTTACAACCTACACCTACATACCTACACCTTTTCCAATATTTCTCACTTTTTAAGTGCTAACATTTTCCGAAATTTCTCATCGTATATAATTTCCCAGCACTGATACTATTATTCTATGACCAAAATTATCGAACTCCGTCAAGCCGTTCTCGAGTTTTAACAATGGAATTGCAATCCATTTTTCTAAATAAGATAATCCGTCTTGTAATTTTATACTTATTAAGTACTGAATACGGCCCATGCCATTGTTTATGTGTGTATAAGTGTGTCTGTGTTGATAGTTGCCCCGGTTTTGAAGCTGTCATGTTCGGTCTGCTTCTCTTATATGTCTGTGGCTGCCCCGCACTGATGACACCTCTCAATGCAAGATGAGAGCTTTCAACAAGTCGCCGTATTTCCACATCAGAATCATCGAACCAGCCTTGGTTTTTCTTTTGTGGTTTACCTAGAACTTGCTGAGAAACATCGAACAGAGCCGTCGCGTAAGATCGCCATTTGGCATCTACGGAGGTGATTTCATCAGTGCTGGGCATCGCCCTATCAAATTCAACATCGAGCTTGCTACGCAGCTCTTTATCGCGGACCAGTTTCGTAAAAGCAAGCCGTGCCGGGACTTTATGTTCTGCTCTGCGCGGGGGCTTGTAGTTAAGCCTCATCCTGGATCTGGGGGCCTACCACAATCTCTAAAAGCATTATTAATATAATCATACATTGAATTTTCATACCACAACGTACTTAAAACGATCTTATTATAACATTGAAAACGATCATACTTTCCTAGCGATTTTGGTGACGTCATCTCGTATTGTTCGTTCGTTCAATTGTGGTTCAATCCACGCATAATTGGTACCACAACGCCTTTTTTGACAGCGAGCATTAATACTTTTATGTCAAATTTAGCAATCTTAAAAAAGTTACTATCGTGCGACGGATTTATGATTGTTTTGTGGCTTGTGCAATGTTTCATAAAATACTAATTTTTACCATTTAATAGTAAGTGTAATGTAGAAAAAAATGTATTTCTGGGTGATTTAGTGAAAGAATAATTAATTTTCAATGTTATTTTAAATGAACGACTACAAAATATTTGTTTAGATATTAATTGCATTATCCTTCTATTCTATGCAAGTGGATCATACCAACGTCCTATTAATTAGGTAATAATGAGGATCATGTGGCTCAACACACTGTCTCCTCTGTAATTGCGCAGGTTACCGAGTGCCTTAATACCCAACAAATGCGCCAAAATATATAAAATTTTCCATGACTGGTAAAGAGCGAAACAGACATAAAGCTGAGTAAGTATTTATTTTAATAAGTATTGATCTAGTTATAATGAAAGGAGACGGGCGAATCTGGGCCCAAACGTTTCACAAATAAAAAAAATATCAATATTTTTTACCTTTTTTTTAAAATTAAACAGTGAAATATGAAGCAGTTTTATCATGGGATAACAAATTAAAAAAATATTCATAAGATGACTGATTCCCTTCATGTTTATTTTGGTGATATTCTATGTTGCCAGAGTAAGAAAAAGGTAATCGATTTATCAAATTCATATTAATACACTTTATCGATACAACAAATTTTTTTGAAATATTTTAAGTATATAATATTTCTTTTTTTAAGTTTCTTAAAAAAGTAGTATTATCGATGTGCCGTGCCTACTTTGAACACTATTGTGATGTTTATTCTAAAGACAAGTTTTTGACAAAACTTCTTTTATGAAATATTTACCTCCCAAAATACAAACTTAAAATATTCCTAAAAAAATTGTATATTGATCATAAACATATTAATTTATAAATACAATTTTAGATATATCGTATAATGTATCTGAAATTGATAATAAAATCGATTTCACAATTAATAGTATTTTCTATACAGGCAATAACTGTGAACTGTCAAACGTTTAAAACAAACAACAACCGTGACATGTAAGCTCAAAAGACAAAAACCTATTTTAGCTATATTTTAATTGACTGTTCTCTTGATAGTATAGGGGACATAAAACAATATTATTTTAATTGTCTAGTAGGGAAAAAAACAGTGGGTTGCTGTTTGTCATGTAATATCAATAATATGGTACCTAAGCTGGGTAAGACATCAAGAGAATTTGAAACCACCTGCGATTTTTTTGATATTTAGATGATATTTTAATTGTTTACGATGAAGTTGATAATAAATCAATAAAAAATAAAATGTTCTTAATTCAAACTCGTCTTCTTGAATAATAACCGTATGAAACATCTTAGATCTAGTTGGATAGTTTCCCTACAATAATATCTGGTATATTCTTTGGTAAATCTAATCTACAACGAGGTCTTATAATTATTTTACTAAAGTAACAGTAGAATATGGACTATGAATAATTTTTAAACAAGCTAGAATATCATTTTTTGTTCAATCAAAAACACCCTACAGCTTTTTTCTCCCATGGATCAGTCATGAAAATTTTAGTTTTTTTCGAACAAGTATGAACATATAAATAAAATAATGAAGTAATTGTTACTGTAACGTCGGGCCCAACTTTCTATGAACTTTCGCCCGTCTCCTTTGCCGTTATTCTATGAAGGTTATGCTATAAAGGTTATTAGGGAGACGTCCCTAATTACCTTTTATATATCTTTAGAAAAGGTTGTATCAATCAAGATACAATGTAATAAACACACCTTAGCAAAACTTTATAATATTTATAACATTATTTATGAAATAAAAATACTTTTCATTGTGCATAATATGTATTGTCTATATTTTTATTATATACTTTAAAAACCATAGTTAGTTATATCAATTTAGGACTCAAAAAATTAGTTGGTTGAATCGGGTCCTTTATTAAAATGTTTAACTTCCAAATGCAGTATATTATTATGATATTTACAATTTTATATAATATATTTAAGATAAAATAATACATATAGATAATGTATGTGAAAAATCAATAATTCTAACAATATTATTTATTTAAATTTAAGTCTAACAAAAACTCCTGTCTAAACAACTGAGTGACGAAGATGTATCGAAGAATCCTAGTTACATGTAAATAATGCATTTGAGTGAGCAGCGTCACACAAGAACATGGCACTGCAGCAGCCAGCAGGGCATTACTACACGGAATTTCCTTCTGCAGCTCTGGGAAAGGCGCATCCTGGGATCCTGAAAAAGAAATAATTTAATTATTCATACAGGCTATATTGTTATATCTACTTTTTTATTTTACCTTAAATTTAATTAAAAATAAAACTTTAATATAATATGCTTGTATTATTTAATGTTCTTATAAGATCAACTGTTGGAGATTAATAATTAAACTTCTAGACAATATTATTTATTATTGTCAATATAATTTATTGCATTACTAATTATTACTTATAATATTACAACAAAATTTAAAGTGGTGTAATAAAATTAAATTTTAATATAATATGTTTGTATTATTTAATGTTCTTTTAAGAACAACTGTTGGAGATTAATAATTAAACTTCTTGACATAATATTATCTATTATTGTCAATGTAATTTATAG
Source organism: Helleia helle (assembly GCA_963853865.1). Classification (NCBI taxonomy): domain Eukaryota; kingdom Metazoa; phylum Arthropoda; class Insecta; order Lepidoptera; family Lycaenidae; genus Helleia; species Helleia helle. The sequence continues at coordinate 20,272,162 of OY971420.1, forward strand.
CATTACTAAATATCACTTAGGTATAATCTTTATATATATAATTCTTCTGTGCGTGTGTATGTCACTGAACTCCTTCTAAGCGGCTGGACCGATCTTGATGATTTTTTTTGTATGTGTTCAAGTGGATTCGAGAATGGTTTAGATTCACAAAAAAAAAATTGTACAGGACGACGTCTGTCGGGGCCACTATATTACTACAAAATTTAAGATAGTTTTAGATTAAATATATATAATAAGTTTAATATATAAAGGAATACAATTTTTCCTTTAAGTAGTTTCAAATCAAATCTGTAAGCAATGTTTAACTAAATAGATAATAAAACTTGAAAATAGCACTAGCGCAATTATTGTAATTAATCATGTTGATAATATAATACAAAAAAGGATAATAAAGTTTTAACAAATAGGTACACACTTTTGACCAGCCTTTCCAATCTTTATGTGCACCACTCCCTTGCGAGTTGAGAGCTTCTGCCATTTCTCTCCATTTCCTCTTAGAATATTCTTTTACCGTTTAAGAATTCCCAATGCAGTTCTAATTGTTGGTAATTAACTCTTGTTACTTCTACACCTGTAAAGCGAATAACATAACATTACAGCCTATAGTTACAAAGTATGAAAGTGTAAAGAAATACATTTAGGAATATATTATATGCATGAAACTACAGACATACTGCTTATATATCAGAATAAGTAATAGGTTAAAGCAGAGGACTCTGGACTGCAAGTGATTTATAAACTTTCTTACCTTGGTTCCATGGATCCCGAATAACGTTTCTCGACTGAATGAGCATGTTTAACACGTAACTTACAATGTTATTGTTCATTTTTGTTGTAACTTTCGTTTTTGTGCACTTGAAACTATAAATACAAAGGCACATAAGTTTATTGTAAATGAAATCTTTTTAAAGGTTATGTTGTTATGAGCTAAGTGGCTTAAGTATTCCGAAACGAAAAGGGACAACACTATACAAGAAATAGCGCTATCTCCGTCCCTCTAAGTAAGGAATAGACAAATAGTTCGTTCTTTCACATCACTCAGCGATCATAAAACAATCATGCTCGGTTAAGATCGTGGTACGAATTTGGGTATTATTATAATACGCACAACATTACTTTGTTAAAGATTGTGGTAGGCCCCCTGATCAGGCGATGGTCACAGGTCAGTCCAGCCCTGGGTACCGCGCATTGCTCTTGTAATGAGTACATCTTTCAGATCTTGTCTGCGCACTATGATGTGTAGTCAAGGAGATGCCAGTGCCTGGACCGGGGATGCATCCAGGATGTTTTATATTTATCAGGCAGTCTGAAGAAAGTATTCGTAATGCTGAGGTCAAACTCGGAGCACAGAGTTAGTAGGTCTCCCGTTAGGGTATGTATGTTCTGTGGTAGGTCTGTACCATTAGTATTGCACTTGCCAACTCCATGTCTCCCCAGCACGTTCTTCCAGGCTATATGCTCTGTGCCAACCCGTGCATTAAAGTCACCGAGCAGAATCAATTTATCACATGCCGGTATTCGTTGCAAAACATCACGCAGATTTTCATAAAATTGTTGTTTAGACTCATCAGATGTTGTCATAGTAGGTGCATACACGCTCACAAGATGCAAGTACTTTCTGGCCGCCATATGGAGTCGCAAGGACATGAGCCTATCATTAATGCCTTTCGGGGGCTCAACTAGTGATCCGGCGATGTTGTTCCGGATCGCAAATCCAACGCCACTCCCAGCTCGCTCACTTGCAGGCCTGCATATCCAGTAATACGTGTATCCACCTAGTACCTCACAGAGCTCACCGCTATCCGCCAAATGAGTTTCATTGATTGCGGCTACGTCGATGTTATACCGGGAAAGTTCACGTGCTATGAGTGCAGTCTTCCTTTCGGGACAAATGTTGTTGTTATTGTTATTGTCCAATAATGTTCTTACATTCCATATTAAGGAATTCATTTATATAACGTCTTTTTCGACCGCTTTTAGTTGGTGACCAGACGGCCGCGGTTAGCCATCTGGGTTGCATTGAGGCAAGCTTTGTTTAGGCCACCTTTTCTAGGCCCCTCCCCGGATTAGGGAAAGCAGTGCGATCCCTAAATAGGGCTACTCTGTCGTTGGGTGAGCTGCCGAGCCAGTCCTCTCGCCTCGAATGAGTTCTGGGACGACCATCACCACCCAACCGCCATACGTGCAGAGAACCAGCTAAAGACCAAGCCCACCAGCTCAGTCCCCACCACCAGTCTCCATCGCCGCAGGACTTGCACTCATTGTCCAGGTTCTTGCCAGGGGTCATCAGCGCGGGAATATATTAAAGTGGATGAGCATTTGCGCAGACAAAAATCCACTCTCTCGTCTTGTAGTCCCATTACTAATGGAACGGGGGTCTGCTACGACTAGTTAGAACTACAAGATGCAGTAACTGGCCGCAAGTCACTCTTGGATCCCGACATGCGCCCTTTCAGGCACGTCACAGATGCCCTGCTGCAGCGCCACGGTTGCCGGGGTCGGTGCCATACTGGCGGTGCCCGTCTTCCGTACCGCTGCAGACTCGATGTATTATAGGGAGGATCAGCACATGTAGCTAGGAATAGGCAGGAGCAAGTGGGGTTAGTAGGAATAAAGGGTAACAAGGTATATTACTGGCCCGGAATACTAGGTATGGGGCAGTAATAGCTCGGGAAGCCGGGGTCGTATACCCGTATATCATAGCAGAATCGCCGGACAGGCAAAACAGTATGAATATCCCTGACTTTGTTTTATACTATGTAGTGATTTCGCAATAATAGTAACGCTCCGCCAAATCGCACCCAATTTTATAAGCAACTCTCCTCTCCGCTTCTCCCCTCGTCTCCTCACCCCTGTTCGCTCCTCGTATCCGCTTATCGAATTCCACACCTCACCACTCCTTCCGTTACATATTATTAACATTGATATTATAGCATCACATCGAGTAATAATGTGAGCCATAAAATTTCGAAACTGGTCAGTGATTTGTCACAGACGTAGTAATTCAACACAAATTTGAAGGAATTTGTTTTCATACAAACCACATATAACATTACCACTCTATTCTGGTTACATAGTCGATGAAGCGACATGATAACATGCATCATAAGCAATTTTTACGCACACAAATGTAATTTAATTTCGGTTTCGTTTGACAGCTTGTGTCTGTTCCTCTAATCCGCTAGTTATAATAACTTTATGGTGCAGACGTACACAACACATTTGGCAGCATGGCCTCTGGTCTTACCCGCTTACAACAGGAACAAAACTAACAAAAAATAACTATCAAGTCAACAAAAACAAGAATAAAAGGAATGGCGGGAAACATCGGGACGCGCAGTTGTGTTTTTTTGGTTTCCCGTTAATTAATTGTTATTTTGTGTTTTGTCCATTCAGAGTGGTTTTCTATAGTGTTTGTTTTAAAAACTTGATCTTTATATATTGTGATTGGTTGGCGAATATTGTGGTGGACTGCCTTGGGTGGATGGAATGGAGAATGATAGTTGATTGATGGGGGCTAGAGGGGCGAAGCCGCGCTCCTTGGGGTTTCTCGCCATTTCTCCGTATTACAGACCGAATATTGTATTTTGTATGGCTAATAGCGTAGTAGCTAATGCCTTTAAATGAAAATAATCAATCAAACAAGAATAAAAGGAGAATGGCATGAGACATCGGGACACGCGGTTGTTTTTTTGGTTTCCCGTTAATTAATTGTTATTTTGTGTTTTGTCCATACAGAGTGGTTTTCTATAGTGTTTGTTTTAAAAACTTGATCTTTATATATTGTGATTGGTTGGCGAATATTGTGGTGGACTGCCTTGGGTGGATGGAATGGAGAATGATAGTTGATTGATGGGGGCTAGAGGGGCGAAGCCGCGCTCCTTGAGGTTTCCCGCCATTTCTCCGTATTACAGACCGAATATTGTATTTTGTATGGCTAATAGCGTAGTAGCTAATGCCTTTATATGAAATTAATCAAACAAGAATAAAATACTATTAAAAAAAACAAAAACTAGACGCTTGTCTACAAAGTATTTATTATTTACGTGATCGGGTGATCAGTGAACGCTAACTAAAATGAAGACGTGAGTATACTATGAATAATTATTAACCGTACATACTATTAAGAGTTATTTCACTATTGAATGATAATCTTTGATTACATACTGCACGTAGTTTTTTTAGAACCCTATCATGGCGGAGGTTATGGTAATAAAAAAATCACGTTTTGCGGGTTATAGTTATTATTTTATTTAATTATAAAAGCAAAGATGCGCTTTGCTAATACCGAGATTTGATAGAAACAGATTATTTCCAAATTTAAATAAACATTATATATAACTTATCTATACTAATATTATAAAGCTGAAGAGTTTGTATATATATAACATCACGCTATGACTTCTGCCCATAGCGTCCCTAGGTGTAGCCCTAGGGACGCTATGGCTACACCTACTAATATGGTCAGGGACTAAAAAGATTAGAATTAGTATTTTTTTATCGATTTTTTTGCTTAAAAAAAATATAAGTATTCTAAATCCCCGAAAGCGGTTAAGGTGTAGCCTTAGGGGCTCTATGGGCGGGGACGCCGGAAGTTTCAAAACACTTAAAAAAAATTTAAGACAATTTATATGATATGTTAGTATAATTATAGTGAAAAGAAAAACCCGAAAAGTCCCGAAAGCCTAGCGCCCTTAAGGCTACAATAGCACCGAAAAAATTGAATATCTCGAAAACGAAGCCCCGCCCGCAAAAACTGTACTTGACAAAAGTTGTTCATAATGATCAGCCCTGCCCGTGGAGTACATAAAAATTGGTGGTTATCATAATCATATAAATTGTCTTAAAAAATTCTAAGTATTTTGAAACTTCCGGCGCGTACAGCTCCGCAACGGTAGCCCGCACGACAAAACTTCCAATGACAAAAAATGTTCATAATGATCAGCCCTGCCCGATGGATACATAAAAATAGGGGGTAATACTGAGAAGAAAAAAAAACGAAAAATATTCTAAGTGTTTTTAAGAAGAACTTTGGAGATGAATATCTTTTTAACGGTGACACCTGGAAAAAAAAATATTAGTAAAAAATTTTTGTAGTTGTAGGTTCTGTATGTTAAGAGTACGCCTCGGTAATTTTGTCGTCAATAATTTAAATTTATTTCAGTAATTCCAAAACGCATGAAAATATAAATTGGTGACCTGGATTGTTCATGATATAAGCCTTATTTTTCTAATTTTCGAAACACGATTAGGTAACTTTTGTAACAGAGAAAAAAATATCAAACATACCTCTTATTAAAAACAGATTCACATCTTATGGGCAAACGGGTCCGGTGTAAGGCTCTTAATTTTCTTTGTAGATGAGTTTATACATGTTATTTAAAATAGTCATATGAATTTCTCCAATTATCGTTTTTAACGCAATAATATAACAAAAACCATTTTGCCGTTTACGTCTTTTAGTTATAAGCAGCGTATGTATGAAGGCCTTGTCCCGCTCAAGCCGCTCAGTCCCCTAGTGAGTCGTGACTATTGTCAGCGACGGGTCTGTGCCAGTTCCTCGCTAGTTCATTTCCAAGAGAATGTAATCACTACGTTTAAGAGACGGGACTCCCATACTAGCCAATGGAATCAATTTACATGGCATTCTAATACCAACTTAAGCCACAAAGATGTTAAACAACAGAAGTGCCAACCTATCAAACCAATTGCTAGTGCTAGATGCTTATCGAATAGCTTTTTATCGATATCGATAAAATATGCAGGTTGGGAACAGGGGTTACTAATAAATATTTTTTAATGAATTTCAGGTAGGTAAGTATCGAATCCGTATTTATGAGTCCAATGTTGATAAATAGATATTTGTTACTAATACAACGATATAATACAAAGATTGGACTTAAATGCGGACCCGAAATAAAATAAAAATGGTTTCTTTTTATTTTATTTTTTTAATTATATAAATTTTTTAACATTTCCGACGCTTAATATTAAGCAAACAGATCATAAAAAAATAGTCCTCCATCCTCACACACAGTATGGTCTTAAGAAATTTTACAACAATTTTGTCTTCTATTTATTTAAATCTTCTTTGCCAACAAACTCGACCCCCTGTTTGCATCTGAAATTTTTTAATAAGAAATTAATTCAATGTTTCTTGATTAAAATCATAAATATTGATACCGAAGATCGAAGTAGGTAAGTGCATTTAGTGACGAGTTACTATAAAAATTTATATTTATGATGAACCTATAAGTTTTATATTACTATAAAACTTATAGGTTCATCTTTGCTCCGCCCAAATGTCGGATCAAACAATTTTCAGGAGTCAAATCAGGAGCAAACCACATAATAGCCAGGCTTTGCGTAGAGCTTACAAATTTTTTCTTGCTTACTTTTCACACGAAATCAATTATGTGGCATATCAATATTATAAAAACTATAAAATTGCACAACCTATTTCGATCCTTGCTCATTAATGTAGGCACCCCATTCAAATGTGTAAAATATGTTGCCCCTCATTTACATTATATTTCTTATTTTTCTTCAATGTTAAACAATAACGTTGTTATCGATATGTGTATATTATAGTAATTGTACATCACTATTACATAATTTAAATGAGATTAATTTGTTAATTTTATTTGTTCCTTGCCTGATTTACTTACATATGGCTGCAAAGGGTCATATTTATGTGCTTACCAGGCTTGATCTAAAGAAAATCACGCCATAAACGTCCTCTTTTCATCATTTGAACGACTTGCTCGATTTCCATAAATTTCACAAGTAACAAACCGTCTTTTCGGTGGCATTTTATATCAAAGTACACTTGAACACTTCTGATCACTCATTTTTATAAAAATTTATACTTTTAACAATTAAAATCCAAATCGAAACAAGCATATTAAGTACATTCGAAACATTGCAAGAAATGAAGTTTAGACAAACAACATGAATGACAACTGACAAGAATTGTAAGAAAGAGAAACCACACTGAGGGAGTGTGATAGCAATATCCGCCGTTATTTGCCACGTAAATTTCATAGAATTTTTTTTTTGTTCCCGAGTTGCGCTAGGCATTTCACGATTTTATTTAATGGTTTTATTAAATGTCTAAATTGTTTGTTAGCAAAATGTCAAAATATGACACAAAAAAGTTTACATCATAATATTTATTTGTAATTTATAAATATAGGTAATTTTCTTCACTTTCTTTTTAAATATTTATTACATTTTAGAAAACAATAGTTGGAACAATGTTAGGAGAATAAAACAATGGAGTCGTCATCTGATTGCAATAGAAATAAAGAAATGTCGGCTAACTTTTTAAAAGGGCACGTATGAAAAATTCCTTTTTTTTTTGCGGATGGATCTATGCTAACGGCCCGAAGGCCCTAATGCTACATCGGATTAGTGTGAGCCCGTTTGGCTCACTTTTGGTTTGTAAAAGTTGGGGGTTGCCCCCCGCCAACCGTGCAGTCTGCGACCACACGGCCTCCTGGCGTCGGGTTGGTGAAAAATTCCTAAGCCTATTTTAATAATATTATGGCTTTTTTATAAAAGTTATATTTTTTATATCACCGAAACACTAATTTATTTTGTATCAATCTAGAAATCAAGACACCTTACCGAATTACGCACAGTTACTCAATTTCTTGCCCGCATAAGTTTTTGTTACTATGTATTTATAAATATTGATTATAGATAGAAGAGGGTGCAAACGGACAGTCGGTTCTCCTGGTGGTAAGTGAAAAGCGATATCCACAGACACCCGCTACACCAGATGATTAGCAGGTGTGTTGCCGGCCTTTCGTATCGGTTCAGAAATATGTAGGTGGCAGCAGATTCCATTTCCGTAAAATCGAGTTGTTGTGGGTTTTCGGACATCGAGATGGTGTGGGTGAAATTTGGTAAATATCCGGTAGAGGAATTCTGCTCCAGGTATTAGTCCGAATAATTCCTCAGAAAACTCCCCGTGGTAGATGCGGTAGATATTTTTTTTTAGGAAAGGGGGTAACCGGATAGTCGGTGTTCGATAAAATGCAGAGCGATCCGACATCTCTACGCAGCGCTAAATAATCAAGTTGATTGAACCTTACTATCGGCGACGATTCGAGCCGCACGGCATTGAGCGTAGTCAAATGAAAGAAACTGATATTGGGGCGGTCCAGCCTAGAGGTGAGAGCAGTATTCCATGTGATACCGGATCTGCGCCTTGTATAATTGTGGGCGGTGTGAAGGCATGATATACTGCTGAAGAAAAGGCTAGTTTAGCTGGAGAAGATATCTGAGTCTCGGTCAAAAATAGGAGGGCCAGCTTCGCCATATGGAGGTGGTAATGGACGATGTTAAGAAGTCCCCTGAGGTTACAGAAATCCACGGTTATTCTGGTAGGGAACTTCTGTCGACTGCTCCGATTTTTACCAAATTTTATATGCATATTCAGTAGGTCTGAGAATCGGCTACTATCTATTTTTCATACCCCTAAGTGATAAGGGTGGTCAACCCCTCAAATTTTAAAAGTTAACGCTGGCGAAGCTGCGGGAAACAGCTAGTCTTCTAATATATAAAATTTCCATGTCACAATGTTAGTCACCGTACTCCTCCGAAACGGCTTTACCGATTTTTACCAAATTTTATATGCGTATTCAGTAGGTCTGAGAATCGGCTACTATCTATTTTTCATACCCCTAAGTGATAAGGGTGGTCAACCCCTCAAATTTTAAAAGTTAACGCGGGCGAAGCTGCGGGCAACAGCTAGTGAAAGTAGAAAATGAAATATATTTATCGAAATACAAAATGGCGTTTATATGACAAAAAAAAACAAAATTAAAAATATAAAAAATGACAACTCCAAGACGTCTACGATGTTACATTTTACATGGCGCGCGATAGCTCGCAAATTGCAATATTTACGTTACTTATCGGGGTGTGCTGTGTGCGGGGTGCGGGGCGCGCCTGCCCGGTTTTAGAATTATTGTTTACCGAGGCGTCACCTTAAGCGTAAAAAAATTGGGGGTTATCATGACATCAAAAATTTTCGAAAATTTTCTAAGTCCCCGCCCATAGAGCCCCTAAGGCTACACCCGGTTGAGGTGTAGCGTTAGGGGCGTTGTGGAGTTGTACGCGCCGGAAGTTTCAAAACATAAGATTTTTTAAAAGAGAAATTGTATGAGTATGATAACCACCAATTTTTATGTGCTCCCCAGGCAAGCTAATCATTATGAACAACTTTTGTCATGTACAGCTTTCGCGGGCGGGGCTTCATTTTTGAGATATTCAAATTTTTCGGTGCTATTATAGCCTTAGGGGCTTTCGGGGTTGGGGTGTAGGGTTGGGGTGTAGCCTTAGGGGCTCTATGGGCGGGGACTTAGAAAATTTTCGAAAATTTTTGATGTCATGATAACTCCCAATTTTTTTACGCTTAAGGTGACGCCTCGGCAAACAATAATTCTAAAACCGGGCAGGCGCGCCCCGCACCCCGCACACAGCACACCCCGATAAGTAACGTAAATATTGCAATTTGCGAGCTATCGCGCGCCATGTAAAATGTAACATCGTAGACGTCTTGGAGTTGTCATTTTTTATATTTTTAATTTTGTTTTTTTTGTCATATAAACGCCATTTTGTATTTCGATAAATATATTTCATTTTCTACTTTCACTAGCTGTTGCCCGCAGCTTCGCCCGCGTTAACTTTTAAAATTTGAGGGGTTGACCACCCTTATCACTTAGGGGTATGAAAAATAGATAGTAGCCGATTCTCAGACCTACTGAATACGCATATAAAATTAGGTAAAAATCGGAGCAGTCGACAGAAGTTCCCTACCAGAATAACCGTAGATTTCTGTAACCTCAGGGGACTTCTTAACATCGTCCATTACCACCTCCATATGGCGAAGCTGGCCCTCCTATTTTTGACCGAGACTCATATATCTTCTCCAGCTAAACTAGCCTTTTCTTCAGCAGTATTTCATGCCTTCACACCGCCCACAATTATACAAGGCGCAGATCCGGCCTCACATGGAATACTGCTCTCACCTCTAGGCTGGACCGCCCCAATATCAGTTTCTTCCATTTGACTACGCTCAATGCCGTGCGGCTCGAATCATCGCCGATAGTAAGGTTCAATCAATTTGATTATTTAGCGCTGCGTAGAGATGTCGGATCGCTCTGCATTTTATCGAACACCGACTATCCGGTTGCCCCCTTTTCTATAAAAAAAAATCTACCGCATCTACCACGGGGAGTTTTCTGAGGAATTATTCGGACTAATACCTGGAGCAGAATTCCTCTACCGGATATTTACCAAATTTCACCCACACCATCTCGATGTCCGAAAACCCACAACAACTCGATTTTACGGAAATGGAATCTGCTGCCACCTACATATTTCTGAACCGATACGAAAGGCCGGCAACACACCTGCTAATCATCTGGTGTAGCGGGTGTCTGTGGATATCGCTTTTCACTTACCACCAGGAGAACCGACTGTCCGTTTGCACCCTCTTCTATCTATAATCAATATTTATAAATACATAGTAACAAAAACTTATGCGGGCAAGAAATTGAGAAACTGTGCGTAATTCGGTAAGGTGTCTTGATTTCTAGATTGATACAAAATAAATTAATGTTTCGGTGATATAAAAAATATAACTTTTATAAAAAAGCCATAATGTTATTAAAATAGGCTTAGGAATTTTTCCCCAACCCGACGCCAGGAGGCCGTGTGGTCGCAGACTGCACGGTTGGCGGGGGACGCACCTGCTAATCATCTGGTGTAGGGGGTGTCTGTGGATATCGCTTTTCACTTACCACCAGGAGAACCGACTGTCCGTTTGCCCCCTCTTCTATCTAACACTTTTTTTTATATAAGGATCATTCGGGAAACTGAAATAAAATTGCTTTGCAAATATTTGCTTTGCATTTAAAAAAATGCTAAACATTTTAATATTATTACATACATTACAGCTACATAATAATATAAAACGAAATTAGCATTTCCTCTGTTTTCAAAATCGATTTTAATCGAGTTAGAAAATTGCACTTTAGGTACAGCACTTTTGACAGAAAAAATGAGAAATCGTCTTCAACGTGACTTGAGAGTTTTAATAGAATATATTACATTCCTGGTTTTGATACGCCCGCCAAGTCTGGCTCGTCAAATTAAAACCACAATGGAAAACTAGCGTTAGACAGAATCGCCCGCTACTGTTTTGATGAAAATAGTAAAATAAATTGTTTTTTTATAAGACTAAGATTTAAGACAGGATTCTGCAATACTCGAGTATTATAGGGATGATTGAATGAATAATATAGGTTCATTATTAGCTCTCTGAATTGATGGTTTAATTTTATCGGATAAAATAACCTGATAAATAATTAATTCCTTTTTTGAAAGCTGGACACAGACTTTTGGCTATTGACATAATATGGTATTGCCTTCAGTTTACCCACTGTTAAAACAGTTTTTTTTTTTGAGGCTGTGTAGTTATCATATTTTTCTCCACACTTAAGCAAATTTGTATCTTCCCTGGGCAATACTTTCTAATATGTCCAGCATTGAGAGAATTGTGTTACAGGAAAGGCTTCAACCTTCATCTGACAGCCATGTGCTAACATATGGAGGTAAGGTAGGTCTCTTAAAACATAGCCTAATTGTTTCACCTGCCGGCTGCCACCCATTTTCCACTAGAGATAGATATTTTTAGAAAAGCCTTTTAGCATTTATAATTTCTGTATCACATTCACTCATCTAGTGAATCTCTCATCTGAATATCAATCTCTCATTACTCATTTCAATATCTGCATTCTTTATAAGATCCATAACAGTAATGTAACTCATAAGTGCTTCGACATATCCACCCTCTCTCCTTATTCCTTAATTGAAATACTTCCTCTAAGAGGGTTAAGTCTAATGACAACTTTAAATAGACTTTTATTGATCAATAATCTCTTTTCATTAATTATTTGGTGAGCTCCTTGAATTTTTTTTCTTGACTGTTATAAATCCTTCGGAGTCCACATTCACAGACATGGATCAGACAAATCATTGGAATCCCACTCTAACTCTGACCCAGAAATGATTCCATTATTATCGGCTGTAGGTAAATCTTCCATTTGTATGTTTGTTTCTAGTTTCTCCTCATCATTCATGAAGAAAAACGAGACCTTCTACAAAATATTACTAAAACATTGACTGAGGGTAGTTGAAAATAGTATCCTTTTCAACATTACACATCAAGTTCTGAAAAACAATAATAATACACAAAAGCACTGATTTGGTAAGATATATTAAATATCGAAAGTTACGTAAGTCACTAATCACTAGTCAACGTCTTGATAGCTCGCGCGTAACTGAGAATGATTTTAATAAACTTTACAATAATATAGCTTCAATCAGAATAACACAGGCTATACCTAATTTATAAACACATTCCGCCTTATTCCAAAACGAAGACTAAATATAGTACCGAGTTTAATACCAGCTTTAAACCATGGACTAATATAAATGTTATTACAAAAACTAGTTTAACGCTAGTACCAGGACTATCTATGGTACTAAAGTTAGACCACCGTGACCCCTGGTTTAACTTCGGTACTAACCTCAAAACTTCAAATTATCAAATGTCTTATGCGTTGAATTTGCGTCTTTTCGTATTAATTGTATTGAAAGGTAATTAAATGAACTCGATGTAGACAACATTGTTGAATTGGACTAACATTTAAAATATTTATAATTACTCTGTAATTTAACATTCTATTTCTGTAATTTTGTTGTATTGTATTTTGTCATTGATATACATACCTATTTTATATCATATGTAATAATTCTAATTAACTCTGATATTTTTCATGTATGTTTGGATTAAAAAAATACACTAACCTTTTATTGAGAAGTCCAATTATCATCCCTTTTTTCTTTTGTTGATTCATTTTAAATGAAGTAATGTTCGTGAGACACAAATTCACAACAAAAAATATTATACTATTATTATGTACAACGTACCGTCTATTTAGAATCAAAGAACAATATTGGCTGTATTGTAACTATTGGTAAGTGGTAACTCGACTTACATTGCAAATTGCAATAACTAAACAATAAACATTTCGATGACATTAGAACTACGCGCGCTTTGTATTTCATTCCCTTATACGCTAGCTGTATAAACAACTTAACAGCGAAATATTACAATATTTGTGCGTAATAAACAAGAATTTAAATCACACTACCTTAAAGTACAAAGTAGTAAAGATTTCAGATATTTTATATAACACAATAAATTTTATTATCAAAATATTGATGGATTTTCCACATTATATTTAATTATAAATTAGCGAGCTTTGCATAAAAAGGAACGGTGTAACGAACTAATCAAATATTGAACGAACAAAATGAATGATATGTTGCTCAATAATCTGTGGATACAATTAAACCAGGGACGATCTTTGGTACTAGCTAGACCTCGGTTGGTCCTCGATTTGTAATAAGAATGAATTTTAGTCCTATAATGGACTAACGTTAATACCGTAACAAACCTGGACTTTTTAGTCTTGGTTTAATCCCGGTACTAGATCAGTTTTTTGTAATAAGGCGGATTGTGTGAATTGTCCAATCCTATGCAGTCAAAGTCTCTGAATCCTGCTAGTTTGTTATATTTAAAAAGATTCATCAATCATCACTACTACACACGGTAGATAAAATGGTTCAGGACTGAACTGAACTATAAGCTGAACTTATAAGTGCAAAAGTAACATCGACGATTAACACAATTAAATAGATACGAAAAATTTCAAGAAAGATAAACTACTACTACTTACAAGAAAGATAAAAGTAGATGAGTCTATACATGTTCTTTAAAATTTAGAAGGTATTTCTCCAATTATTATTGTTTTTAACACAATAAAATAACAAAAACCATTTTGTCGTTAACATCCTTTAGTTATAAGCTAATGCGGGTATGAAGAGCTTTGCCCCGCTCAGAACCCTCAGTACCCTCTGGGGCCTCTGGCGTGTGTTCGGTATTAGAATTATTGTTTAACAATGCATCGCCTTAAATGATTTTGGTGTTGCTTGCTTTACTGACTTGCTTGACTGTCTATACATTACTTTTAGATACTAAAGTTATAGAAAATATATGAAGTTAAGTTTAATAATTTATTATAAACTAGCTGTTGCCTACAGCTTCACCCGCGTTACTCAACTCCTATAAGCACAGCGTGATGTTATATAGCCTTCCTCGATAAATGGGCTATCTAATACTGAAATAATTTTTCAAATCGGACCAGTAGTTCCTGAGATTAGCGCGTTCAAATAAAACAAACAAACAAGCTCTTCAGCTTTATAATATTAGTATAGATGAGATTTAGTACTGTTCATAATAATTCTACAATCTTTTTTTCACTTTCCACTTTTATTTTAAATACGTTACAAATTAAGATAAAATTACACGACCGGTTTCGACAAAGTCATCATCAGGTGTAAGTAGTGTAAAAATTACAATACAAACATCGTGCATATTAAAATTAATGTTGTCCGCTTCATATTTTTATGTCAAAAAATAAAATTTAAAAATTATACTTAAATATTAGCTAATTAAACTCAAATATAATTAAATGTCTAGTAATAGGCATGACTGGTCATTCAGCAGTTTCCCACCGTTCTTATACTTATTGATCTCTAAAGCTTCTAACGCATCCATCTTCCGACCTTTTGGTAATATAATATGCAAATATTTAATATTTTTACTGGGATCAAAATTATGTCCGTTATTGTTGAGGTGTTCTGCAAATGTTGATCTTTCTGTTTTCTTAGTCCAGACTGATAAGTGTTCCTTTATTCTGATTTTAAATTTTTGACCCGTCTGACCTAAGTACACTCCCCCACATGTATCACAAGTGAGACTGTAAATACCGCTGTTATCCGAAATTTTAAATTTATCTTTATTATTAGAAATGAGACTATTGAGGGAACCTGCAGGCTAATTACGTATCTTGAAATTACAAGCAACAGGCAAAAATTGCACAATATCTGCTGTCAAAATCATATTTTGTATTATCTATTAGCAACGCGACAGCAACAAGCTCAAATAATCGACCGCAACGCCATCTGCAAAGCGACAGCGACCGAGGAACTAAAAATGCATTTTTTGGTATGTTTGGCTGACGGTTTGGTATTACGTAAACTATTTAGCAGCCCGCGACAGCAGATTGAAACGTGAAACAGCGATTTTTTAACAACAACTAAAGTGGTGTCTGCAAGCCTGTTGCTATTCGTCTGCTTACTTTATAAACTGTTTAAAATACTTGGTTAGTGATCGAAAAAGACTTAGAGACATTATAGGCGTGATATTATCTTGTGTGACTTTTATTGAACTTACCCTATTCGATTTTAAGTGGCAGTGTTATTGAAAAAGAAACTATAATTTTAAAACAATGGCTCGTGCACTTCTTTTGATGGTTGGATTAGAGGCTGAGGAGATAAGACAGGAGACCAGGAGCACAGCCTCACTGAGACGTCGACTACGTGAGGAAGCCAAAGCATTCAACTTGTCCGACTGGGAATTTCAATCTCTTAACAGACTTTCAAAGGATTTTAACTTATGAAATTAAATTGATCTACTATATAAAACTCAAGAGTTTTGCGACTTATCAGTAGGATTCCTGCCGGCCTACTCTTGACTGCAATTCCAATCTCACAACAATATGAATTCAATCCAAATCCAGTTCCAATCTGGAGTATATTGGTACTCTTGAACAAATCTTGAATTGAAATTGGAATCGACGACCGATGTGATTTGTATAATAAAATATAATAACAAAATAAAATTCAACACAATATGATGTTTTATGTTTTTTTTAATTAAAATATGTCTCCAATAATGAATTATTATCTTTTATAATGTACCTAGTTCCTTAAATTAAACCTAAACTTATTTTGTAAAGCATTAAACGCCAAATAAATTATACGTACTGGCATAATGTGTATTGCTGTTATAAAAAAATATTACGTGCAATTTTGGATAGACATCAAATTTCAAAATAGCTCTAAACAAAGTAAACAAAAAAATTAGAAATCATCTTCTTTCTTAATTTACCAGTAATGCTGGTGCCAAGGCTTTCCAAAATACCACCTCAAGTTCTGACAGACCACATTCAAATTATTATTGTTATGTATTTTAGTGATTGGTCTTATTGAAAATGAGGTATTTTACTCATAAACATAGGCTTAATTTGTTTACAAAATACTGTGATTTATTTAAATATTGCTACCCTGGGTTAAAAGATAATAAAAGACTGATTGTTACTAAGTATTTGGGTACTTATTTTTATAATACCAAAAATTTTACACAGGGAAATAAAAACTGTGTTACATTTAAATATTAGAAGCTAAATATTGTGATTTATTTAAATATTGCTACCTTAGGTTAAAAGAGAATAAAAGGGTTATTGTTAAGTATTTTAGTTACTTATTTTTATAAATACTGTGATTGTAATATTGATTATATCAATCAATGACCAAAAATATAGACAGTTAAAAAAAAACAAATAATAGTTTAACAAGAGTTTAATGAAAACATTAAAAACACTTCGCAGCCTATTATAGCTCACGCACACTAACTCTGGAAGTTCCTGCTTACTTGTTTCCTGGGTGCTGTCTATGCTACTGAAGTAGGTGGTATGGTATCCTCACTGTCTTTTTGACTCAAGCTTGCTTCATTACAAATGTTGTGTAAAACACAACAAGCATTTATAATTCTAATAACTGTGTCCGGATGATAGTGAAGGACCCTGTGGCCTAGGAGACATCACCACCTATACTTCAGAACACCCATAGTATGCTTTACTGTATAGTGTGCCACACAATTAAATTTGGTGTAGTGTTCTTCAGGTGAGCCAGCCGGAGCATCCAAATATGTTTTATCACAATAGTTCTTTGGGCATAGCCCGAGTCTCCTAAAACATAATAAATAATTATTGCATTATAATATTCATGTATGAAACAAATGCTCACTTTATTATGATTTTAACTTAGACTTAACAAGTGAATAAACAACTTCCCAAACACACATTCTAAGATAGATTCAATTCTAAGATAGGAAAGAACAAATTCTAAGATTCCTTTATAATTTTTATGTTATTTGCCAATTTAAAGGTATTATGACTTCTTATACTGTGGTATTACTAAAAGAATATATCTATTAACACATGTAATTAATTTGTTAAAATTGTATAATATATTATATCAATATAATACCTATAAAAAATATAAAAACAATTTAAAGGTATTTACTAATAAAAGGCATTATTAAAACTAAATTATACAATTACAGAATCCAAGAGTCAACTTACAATTAAAACATTTCTTAAGGGCCCTTGGTAGGTGAAAACGGCAAAATTAGCTGTTTCCTATTAGCTGCTATTTCACAAGTTGAAGATTTCCGGCACTGAAATTTCTAATATGTATTACAGAACGTATGTATGAGGTGATGACAGTTTTCAAAACACGATTGGAAAAATTTTGCTCGATAGAAAAAAAATCTGAAGTCACCTCTAAAATTTCATATAAATGAATATTACGACCGTTTTTTACAATAATCATTCTTATAAAATCACAAACACATAGGTTTTTACCCTGACGATGTGTTGACAGTTTTAGATTTCCAAAAACTAAAAAAAATATTAACTTTATGATAAAAATTCGAAGTTTCCATACTAACCACGGACCTCGGGCCACACATCACCCGTGAGACCCAGTACCGCTTCGGCATTCACATGCGGGGGTTGTGTCGCTCGTCACGCGGAACCCGCGAAAGTTACGAGTCCAAAGCAAGAGTAAACAAACTAATATTACCTTGGGAAATAAAAGAAAGTCGCTATCGATATTGACTTCCTACTTGTCTGTCTTTACAAAATAATGTTTAGCTAAATATCACAATGTATGGTAATGGATTTTAGTAATTTTTAAATTGTAAATACTTACATGTGCCGGACCGTATGGCAATGGATCAGCCGTCTTTGCGTTCATTGAAGGAGGCCTATATTCAGCGGTGGACGGATAAGGGCTGATGATGATGATGAAATACTTACATAATTTACTTAGATACGAACGTGAAGAGTGGTGTGTGGAGTAAATACTATAAATTGTTATAGAATACATACTATTTGAAAAGATTAGTTCTAGTTTTTTTTGAATTTGAAAAAAAATATTAAAACTATACAAATATATTATTTTATTATAAATAAAATTGAAGTGTCTGTATCGTATTATACGAGTAATTTCAAACTTTTCACTAAATATGACGACCTCTGTGGCTCAATAGTTAGCACGTTGGCGCTCAAGCCCGAGGTAGTGGGTTCAAATACCGCCAGGGAACAAAACATTTTCTGTGTTCCTGGGTCATGGATGTGTATTATACATATAATAAAAAACTTATATATACACGTATAGTATAAAAGTATTAAATATAATATTTCCGTTGTCTGGTATCCGTAATACAAGTTCTTCGAGGATTTACCACGTGACCAGATTGACGTGGTGTAAAAAGAGTCCATAGATTTTATTTGTTCGGTACTTACATCGAAAACCATTTTTAAAATCTGTCTGTTTATCTTACTTAGCCGGAAGTTTGGCTAATCTCAGAAACGGCTGTACCGATTTTGACGGGATTTTCACTGGCAGATAACTGATATTACAAGGAGGAACTTAGGCTACAAAACTAATCATCATCAATTCAAATACTGCTGTACCGACTACCGATGATATATCATCATCATCATCATCATGTATATTATAATATTATGAGATATTATGATGATATTTATCATCATCATCATCATGTATAATATCATCTATATTATATTAGGAGATATTATGATGATATTTATCATCATCATCATGTAATGTCGTGATATCGGCCGTATTGAAGTTCATTGTGGGAGGCCTATGTTCAGCCATGGGCGGATAGAGGCTAATGATGATATATTATATCATCATCATCATCATAATGTTCATCACACAACACAACACAACAATCACAGCAAAGCTGTTTCACGGGAGAAGCAAGCAAGATTGGGCGTTTTTCCATTCACCGGCAAGGTCACGGCACGGCGGTGACACGGTCACGGCCCGGCACCGGTGCCGTGGCTTCGTTTTTCCACTGTGCCGTTGTCGATGACGGTTTACGCACGTTTTCATAGTTCAGTACTGACACGGACTTCAGCAAGACGACACGTAGATCACAATATTATTATAATTTATACATGATGATGATGATAATGATGACATGTATCATCATCGGCCTCTATCCGTCCACAGCTGAACATAGGTCTCCCTTAATGAACGCCAAGACGACCGATCCCATGCCACGACATTACATGATAATGATGGTATTATATAAATCAGCATCAGAATTGATCCACCCATGGCTGGTGATAGGTCTCCCTCATGAACACCAAGACATGAAAATGATGATATTATATACCTATATCAGTAGCAGAATTGATCCACCCATGGCTGGTGATAGGTCTCTCTCACTGAACACCAAGACGGCCGATCTCATGCCACTACATTACATGATAGTGATGATATTATATATATATATATCAGTAGCAGAATTGATCCACCCATGGCTGGTGATAGGCCTCTCTCACTGAACACCAAGACGGCCGATCTCATGCCACTACATTACATGAAAATGATGATATTATATATATATCAGTAGCAGAATTGATCCACCCATGGCTGGTGATAGGTCTCTCTCACTGAACACCAAGACGGCCGATCTCATGCCACTACATTACATGATAATGATGATATTATATACCTATATCAGTAGCAGAATTGATCCACCCATGGCTGGTGATAGGCCTCTCTCACTGAACACCAAGACGGCCGATCTCATGCCACTACATTACATGATAATGATGATATTGTATACCTATATCAGTAGCAGAATTGATCCACCCATGGCTGGTGATAGGCCTCTCTTACTGAACACCAAGACGGCCGATCTCATGCCACTACATTACATGATAATGATGATATTATATATATCAGTAGCAGAATTGATCCACCCATGGCTGGTGATAGGCCTCTCTCACTGAACACCAATTTTTAGCCTAAGTTACTCCTTATATCAAACAACATACCTAACATCAACTATCTGTCAGTGAAATACCCGTCAAAATCGGGCCAGCCGTTTCAGAGATTAGCCGGAACAAACAGACATACAGACAGACGGACAGACAAAGAAAAATTGTAAAAAACACTATTTGGGTATAATATGTCCCGTATATGCATTCAATAAAAAGCGGTTATTTTGATATTACAAACAGACACTCCAATTTTATTTATCTGTATAGATTACACAAACAACATAGCTATTTAAATAATAATTATATATAATAATATACATTTTAATAAATAAAAAAAATAGGTTGCGGTATTACATAGCGAAAAGGCTAAACATTATGTAATGGTTATCTTTCAAAATACAACGAAATAGGATCGCTTGATATTATTAAGTTCGGTGACCTACACAGTACACTGATTACCCCTCGCGCGGGGCTCGGCGCGGGGCTCGTGCGTGTCCCCCGCGCACACAGACCGTCCCTCACACCTCACGGCACGAAATCTGAATTTTCGCTGACCGCCTAACCCCCCTTAAGTGAAATCCTTTTCTATTATAAAACCTCTCATTTTGGGCTGGACGTATGAGAGCCATATGAGTACTAACAATAGCACTTACTATGGATGTCATATGGAAGTTTTCATAAAATCTGAAATGAATGCAAATATTATTATGTAGCTCAATAAGTCAAATAGATTATTATAATTAGCAATTATTTAATTTATGTTAATAGATAGGTATCACATAATATGAAGAACAATGTAGAACCAATCAATAATAAAATAATTTGAGATATATTTTTTAAGTATCTTACATATGCATTGAACTATTATTACTGTAGTAATTACAACTCACTGTACATAGGCCGTAAATAAAGAGAAAAGATGAGCTATAGAAGAGGTTAGATTAATTATAGATATTTCTATTGACATACCTTATAACCCGCAGATACTAGACAGTAGATACAAATCCAAATCGCTATGAATAACTTCAAAGCTCCTTGCTGAGGCGATAATATCTCTTAAACTCCTCATCACTCATGGTGAATGCATTATTGGTTACATTTAGTTACATTAAATTTCACTCTTAATTTCACTGTAATTGTGCGATAGTGTAGCATATTTTCGATCCCAATCCTAAATTTCGATAGGATCGAGTGTCAAGAGTAGGCCGGCAGATCACAGAATAATATTAGTTATTACCTATGTATGTACCCTATTTAGTATTTACATTAAAAGTATTTGAAGTGTGTTAAGTGTTTGACGTTTTGTAGTTCCATCGATTGCTACCTGGCTGCTGGTGGCGCTAGTAAAAGTGCATTAGTGGCTAGTGAGCAGATAGCAGACGATAAACTTAGATAATACGTTTATTTTTGCAACCTCTCGACCGGTCGCTGTCGCTCTGCTGTTGCGTTGCTATCGCGTGGCTGTCGCGCTGCGGTTGCTTTGAAATACGTAATTAGGGTGCTGTTGTATAAAACGCTACTTTAGTCTCTTGATTTTCTAAAATCCTCAGAAATTTATGGGACGATGGGCCAATATATGGTATTTTCACCCACATATTTTCTGTTTCTTCTCTCGTCTGGTTGTACAGCATTTTTTTGCTGATCTTCTTCTTTGCTCATCTCAAAATAGTATTTACTTTTTATATATATTTGATTGTATTTAGTTCGGTCTTGTAATTATGATTATGATGATTGATATATGCGGCGGGCATCGAGAGGGATATTCAATAATCTATGTATAAAGGCATGAAATGAGGCATGTTTATGGTGATGTGGATGACTCGAACTCGCATGGAGGATATTTTCACTATACGTAGGTTTTCTAAATATATTAAATATATGACGGTCGCTGTTTATATCTATCGTTATATCTAAGAAATTCGAAAGTTTGTTGCCTATTTCCATAGTTACTTGAATCTTATTGTTAAGGGTGTTGATATAATTAAAAAAGACGTGTGGCACTCGGGGACTGCCGCGGTAAAGCTATTGCATAGCATTTTTTAATCAACTTATGCAATTATAAGTAATTATTTATTTATGCAGTATTTTTTTTCTTTCTTTTGTTTTATATTTTATATTTAATGGGTTACCAACAATTCTATGATTTAATGCGAATGGCCAATGATCAACAAAGAGTTAATATTCTTATGACTATAATTCATCATTTACAAACTTCAATTTAAGAACCATTTCATATTTTATATATTATAATCAACAAAATCATATAATAAATGCACTTTGTTTATTCATATTTAAAACACTTATACACAAATTTTACTACTTTTATTTATTTATTTATTTATTAATGTTTGATATTATTTTCAAGCACTAGCAACACTAAAACTAACTTAACGGGCAAAAGTCTTGTGTCCAGCTCTTAATAAATTATCTGTCAGCTTTACAAACTGATAGTAATTAGTATATTCTATTTGTCAAATGTCAAATTTTGTATTTTGTGTTTCTAATTCAATGTTATAGATAAGATGTTGTTAATTTTCGTCATCTGCGCTTTATGAGCTATTATTTCCAGTTATTATCCCAGAACTTTTTATTTTCTTTGCCCACCGATGTACTACTAACTATGTGGTTTATAGTAGATAGTGTTGACGACTAAAACAACTACGAACAGCCGTTAATTTTTTCAATACTTGTTTAGTTATTTGTTCTATATGTTCAGTACTAAAATACATTTTGTCCACTTTTATGCTTTTAAATAGTTAATAAATTCTTTGATTTGCACAAATACAGATATTACACTCACTTTTAAACACTATCTTATCTTTATATGGTTTTTATTCAAAATCGTTGGTTAATATTTTAGCTGAACGATATAGGTAATATTCTCAGGCAGTTAAATATTCTCACGGATAAAACTTTCACTTAGTTATTGTCACTTTAATGTTCAACACTTATAACACGTACACTTATTAAATTATTACTTATTTCTATTTTTAATACTTTATTTAACACGGAGACGATGTGAAAATGTAAAGCGCCATCTAGTTAGTCACCTATATACTTTCTCACAAACAGCTGTTGCTAATGTATTCGTCCGATTTCGGAGCACCTCGTCGCTCGTCGGGTGTCAGGTTTATTTTGTTACGGAATTTCTGGATTCGGTCGCCGCGCTCAAGGCCCGCGATAGAAGCTATGCAATAGCTTAAAAATTGATTTAAAGTTGAATGTTCACCTCTCCATAGGAATATTATGTCATCAACATATCTATACCAGTATACAATGTTTTCTTTATATTCTGATTCAAATATTCTTTTTTCTAAATTATTCATGAATATATCTGCGCAAGGAGGAGACAAGGGGCTACCCATAGCTAGTCCATCGTTTTATTTGTAAGTTGTGCCATTGAATATAAAATAATTTTGGTCCAGGCAAACTTTGAAAATGGCTTTCAGATCTATTATTTCTTGTGCCTCTAATTGTGAGTTTTCATTCATTATTTGATAGTTATGTTTGTAAATATTTTTTTACGTCAAATCATATTAGGATTGCGTCCCTTGGAACTGAAACGTGTTTAATTTTATTTATAAGGTCAAGTCTATTCTTTATTGTGTAAGTCGGGTGAAATTTTGTCAATTTTTTAAAAATTATATTGGCTTTCTTAGCTATTTTATAAGCTGGTGCCGTTGTGTATGAAACAACAGGTCTAATGGGTTCTCCTTCTTTATGAAGTTTATAGAATCCATACAACCTCGTTGGTAAAGGGTTCATAGTTATAATTGAAGCGAGATTAATATTTTTAAGGACACTGTCCGTGGAGCTAACTATTTCTTTATTAAACAATTTAAAACCAGAATAAAGTCTGGACTAAGAAAACAGAAAGATCAACATTTGCAGAAAGAACACTTCAACAATAATGGACATAATTTTGATCCCAGTAAAAATATTAAATATTTGCATATATCCTAACTTATAGTGCACAGACATGGTCTCTGACAGATAATCAGAAGTCCAAACTCCAGGTTTGTCAGCGAGCTATGGAGCGCAGTATTCTGGGAGTAAAACTAATCGATCACATTAGAAATACGGAACTGCGCTCCAGAACTGGCATTGCTGATGTGGGAGAAAAAACCGCCAAGCTAAAGTGGAATTGGGCTGGCCATGTGTGTCGGATGCACACAGACCGATAGGCACGGAACGTCACGCATTGGGTGCCTCAGGAAGGGCAAAGACGTCGAGGCAGACCACAAAAAGATGGCGTGACGATGTGGATGCCTATAATAAGACCTGGTCGGAGTTGGCATAGGACCGTGATAGGTGGAGCAAAGCAGGGGAGGCCTTTGCCCAGCAGTGGGATCCAATAATAATAATAAAAAAAATTACCAAAAGGTCGAAAGATGGATGCGTTAGAAGCTTTAGAGATCAATAAGTATAAGAACGGTGGGAAACTGCTGAATGACCAGTCATGCCTTTCAAATTCCATATTACTAGACATTTAATTATATTTGAGTTTAATTAGCTAATATTTAAGTATAATTTTTAAATTTTATTTTTTGACATAATTAAATTTATATATTTAATGAATTCAGTATGACATTAATTTATCAATAATATGTCTAGTAGAATATCACATAAAACAATAATTTGTAATGCAATTGTGCAATATTTATGAAGCGGGCACCATCAATTTTAATATGCACGATGTTTATATTTTAATTTTTAATCTACCTACACCTACTACAAAATTTTGTCTACGGCTTTTCTCGTATTATTTCCTAGCCCTACTGATGATGACTTTGTCGAAACCGGTCGTGTAATTTTATCTTTAATTTGTAACGTATTTAAAATAAAAGTGGAAAAGTGAAAAAAAGATTGTAGAATTATTCTGAAAAAAAGATTGTAGAATTATTATGAAAATGAATTTCCATCAAGAACCATCAGTACATTCAATCAGTTTAGTACTGTTGTTTATATCATCTGTTTGTGTGGGTCATGCAATTTGTGTCATTCCATCTCAATCGTTTTTTATATTCATTGTAACATATTTTCTGCTTTTTTAAATTACCCGTTGTCTATTCTTAATATTTATTTTACCATTTTGTTTTTGTCAAAATTCATTGGTTATGTAAAAATAGCATGCTATGTTGTGTACAGCCTTAAGTGGTTTTTATTTTAATGTAATGTCTTAAACTAACCATCAAATAGTTGAAAAGCCATTTTTTTCTTATAAACAGTAAGCAAGTTCATGCTCAAAGGAAATATGCTCAAGGGACTCAAATACCTATTTCTAATACGAGTACTCCAGTAGAGAGAAGAGTCGGAGACCCGGCAACTGAAAGTACTTCTGAATTGTTTTGCAACAATAATGATGCTAAAAACTTAATAGACATAGTATCATTTAGTAGTAAGTAAACATTTAATATTTTCCCTATATTTAAGGTTGCTATTCAAATATTTTTAATTTGTTAATATTTTCTTTTAAATTTTGTCTAAGTATTACATCTTATAATTGGCAATTCATGAATGAGACACCTTTGTTTTTTTTTCTTTAACGCCGGGAATTGCTCTGAGGCATCTCGCGGGGGAGTGGGTCTCCCCACGCGGGTATGTGGGACTCGCTGCACCCTACAGCTGGTAAGTGGACGCAGCTCCACCAATGCCGCCTTTGGTGAGGTGCCCCGGATCTAGTAAACAAACAGGGCATCTCGACGGCTAGTTAGTCCCGCAAGGGACCGACGCCACCTCCACAGAGGGTTTGTCCCGCACCACAGAACAACCCCTCCCAACGTCGGGACAGTGCAATGGGGTGAGGCTCCCATCCTCACCCCTTGCCCCCTGCTCTTCTATCCCCTCTTCTTATAAGAGGGGTACAAAGAGCCCCCTCAGCCTAATTCGCTTCGCCTAAGGTGCAGCGGCTCACCCTAGGTTACTGAGTCCCACAGCCACGACAAGGCCTGAACCATGGTGGGGATGAATGAGACACCTTTTTTTTTTTTCTTTTTTTTTTTTTTGACGCAGTGGAAATGCTTTGCGCATTCACCCGGGGATGGGTTGTCCCCGGGGATATGTGGGACTCCCGACGCTCACCCAGCGCCGGTATACCGCACTAAAACCACTGCGAGTTGCCTTCAGCCGCTTGAAGGGGAGTGTCCCGGATCTGACTAACACAGGACACCCCCCACGACCGGCCGGTTCCCTCAAAAGGGCTTACCGGGATTCCTCCTATTATGGGGGCACTCCGACAACCTGAGCACCCCCGCCGACGCCGGAACTTCTCTACCGGGGCAGGTACCCAACCTTACCCCGAGTCCCGTTAGATGGGAGGCAGAAGGTGCGCATAGCGCCTCCTCCGCACACCCGTCCTACGTCGACGGAGCGGGATGGATGCGGCGTCATCCTCTCTGTCCCGCTCCGCGGCCTCCTTCTGCGAAATGATGATTTCGCAGAAGGTGACCGCCGCCTGCCAGGCCTCATCGCTCTCGAGCATGCAGCGCACCACACTCGAGAGCGAAAGGTTGCTTGGAGGGGCCAAGCACTGACACAAGATTATAACGCTGTCCAGCCCATCTAGCGCACACCTCTAGGGTGTGCTGGGCCTTGTCCTCCACAGCGCCACACTCTTGGCAGGCTGGCGTCGGCTCCCTCCTGGCCACCTGACACAGGTACGCACCAAAACAACCGTGTCCGGTGAGCACCTGCGTCAGGCGGAATGTGAGGGGTTTCTTCCGGCGACGCATCCACGCCACCAGGACCGGACGCAGTGCCTCGGCCGTACGTTGGCCGTACGGCGACTGCGCCAAGATTTCCCCCCACCTTTGCAGCAACCACTCTTGCCCTAACCTCCGCACACGCGAGACCTCCTCCCACGTCGGTGTCTTGCGGAAGAGCAACCTCCTCTGTGAGCAGAAAAGGTGCACCTCAGCGAGCAGCAACGCTACGTGCTCCCACGGTGGATCTCCAGCTAGGGCAGTGGCTGCCACCCAGGAGACCGTACGATAACCCCTGATCACCATCACCGCTATGACCCGCTGCATACTCCGCAGCAGGGCCTTGTTCCTAGCGGTGAGGGAGTCCGCCCAAATTGGGGCTCCGTACGTGGCTATACTCCGGCAGACTCCGGAGTATAGCCGCCTGCAGGCTTCGCTGGGCCCTCCTATATTAGGAAGAAGTCGACCCAGCACTGACGCCACCCTTATGACCTTCGGCCCCAGTTGTTGTAAATGGGGGCCGAAGGTCCACCTCCCGTCGAGGGTGAGCCCAAGATACTTCATAGTGGGGCTCACCCTGACCTCCGTCTCTCCGATTAGGAGCCGTGCACCTGAGGGGGTTTTCCTTTCCTCCCAGCCCCGCGGAAGAGCAGGGCTTCGGTTTTGTCGAAACGGACCCGAAGCCCCAGTCGCTCTATGCGGCTGACTACGAGGGATACTCCCACCTCAGCCAGCCGCGCAGCCTCCCTGTATGTCCGTCCCCGAGATAGAATGAGTGTGTCATCTGCATAACAGATGACATCCATCCCGGGGAGGAGACCGCTCCGCAGGACCCAGTCGTAGCCGACGTTCCATAGGGTGGGGCCTAGAACCAACCCTTGCGGGACGCCGCACTCAACTCGCCGCCTCACTAGGGACCCCCTTTGGTCCTCGTACACTACTTCTCTATCGGAGAGATACGCCCTCAACAGCCTTCCGAGATACGGGGGCACGCCGAAATACTTAAGTGCCTCCCGTATTACGCTGTGGGGAAGGCTGTTGAAGGCGTTGGCGATGTCCAAGGACACCACCACCACCACCTCTCCCCGGCGTTCCGCTTCACTCGTCACCGTCTTGAGACGCCCTATGGCGTCGACGGTCGACCGACCGACCCGGAATCCGAACTGAAACTCCGACAGTCCAGGTCCCGGGCCCTCCTCCAGATGCCGAACGAGACGGGAGGCTAGGATCTTTTCCAGGGCCTTCCCCGCCTCGTTCAGCAACACGATCGGCCGCACCGACGACGCGCTATCCGGCGGTCGGCCCCCCTTTGGTAAGAGAGTGAGCCGACCTTCCTTCCAGGCTTTCGGAAACTGACCAGACCGCATGCAGCGGCCAAACAGCTCCCGAAGGCTGTCTCCGAGGTGCACGAGAGCTATAGAGAGAACCCTCCCATGCACCCCGTTCGGACCTGGCGCCTTCTTATTACGGAGGCGGAGCAGAACCGCCTCCATTTCAGCGTCGGTGACGGGTGGCGGAACACTCTCCTCCTCCATCGAGTCCGGCGTCCGTCGGGCCATCCGCGGAGGGACGAACCCTTCCTGGAAGTCGGGAAACAACTCCCCGACGATGTACCCCAGCAGCTCGGGCTGGAGCGTCTCCGTCAATGGGGCCGACTGGGTGCGAAGTTTATCTCGCGCCCTTTTGTATGGTCGGCCCCAAGGGTCTCTTTCGAGACCCTCCACCAGCTCCATCCAAGCTGCCTCCTTTGTCCGACTGATAGCCAGCTGCAGGATTCTACGTTTTTCCCCGTAGATCCTATAAAGCCGGCCATCCCGCTCCACGTCCTGGGGGCGGTGCCGCCTGCTGCGAACATAGGCGCGACGTGCTGCGTTGCAGGTGGCGCGGAGGTCGGCCAACTCTGCCGACCACCAGTACACCGCCCGTCGAGGAGGGGGAGAACCCCTCAGCCTAGGCATGGCAGACGGCAGTAAATGCGTCGCCGAGACAACCAGCCATCTGGTCCACTCCCTGGTCCTCACTCGAGGGGAGGCTCCAACGGCCCACGATGGCCGCCTCTTCCGCCAGTTCCCGGTTGAGCTTGGTGAGTGCCCAACGCGGGAAACAGCTATGCCCCCGGGACAGAGGCGCCGTACCTGATGCGGAGGCTGGAGACACCTCGAACCGTATGTAGCGGTGGTCCGAGAGTGTCTCCACCTCCGTTACCACCCTCCACCCGTCCACCCTACGCGCGACGGTGGGAGTGGCGAACGACAGGTCCACCACTGAACCGCCCGTCTGTCGCACGCAGGTCAGGACCGTCCCTCTGTTCAGCAGGGACAGTCCCGCAGCTAGCGCCCACTCCTCCACCTCTCTCCCCTTAGGGTTCGTGACTGGAGACCCCCACGCCGAGGACTTGGCGTTAAAGTCACCTGCCACGACCACGGGGAGGGGAGCCAGCCGCCCAACCAGCGGTCCCAGAACCTCGAGGAGCTGTTGTAGGTCCGCCAGATTGCGGTTCGGGGAGAAGTATACGCCGATAATTGCAATCCCTCCCCGAACTGCCACCACGTACCCGCGCCCTTTCATTCGGGGTATGAGGGGTGGTTCGGCGCCTGGCCTTGCGATAATCGCGACGGAGCCCACATCATCCCCAGCCCAATGTGGCTGAAGAGGCACATAATAGGGCTCCGATATAATGACCACATCAACGCTCCACTCCGCCATGGACTGCAGGAGAAGGTCCTGAGCTGCAGCGGAGTGGTTTACGTTGGCTTGTTAGAAGCTGAGATGTCATTATTCGGACATCTCAGCCTCAGGCGCCGCCACTCTCCTCGATGGAGGGGAAAGAATATCCTTTCCGCGGGTAGATGGGGGGTTGCACGATCTGCCCCCCATCACGTGGTCTGCTTTACGGCCTGCGTCGGCACAGACGGCGCACTGGAGCTCGGACTCACAGCCGGACGCCTTGTGGCCCGGCTGCCCGCAGCGGTAGCATAAGCCACTGCGGTCTTTCTCCGAGGGGCACACCATAGCAGCGTGCCCCAGGCCCATGCACTTGAAGCAGTGCCTGGGTCGAGCTCCAATGTGCTGCAGCTGGACCCTACTCCACCCGATAACCAGGTGTCCCAGCTGCAGCAATTTCTTGGCCGCCGTCAGGGGGCACGACATTCGGGCGAACCCTAGTCCGCGTGGGCCGTGGTATACCTCTCCGACCCATACCTGCCCAGGAGAGCAACCCCCCTCAGTCGCGACCGCCGACCGTATGCGATCTGGTGTCGCGGTATCGTCCAGGCCCGTCAACTTGAAGTCGGTTGACTTGATGGGCCTGGTCACCTCCGCGACACCCTCCAGAACCTCCGCCAGTTTGCTTGCCAGGGTGTCTGCCTTATCGCCGCTGGCACGCCCTGGCACCTCAATAAGTCGGCCCCCCGTGGCTGAACTTCTTATCCTCAGAGGCCCTATATCCAGCTCCCTCACATCACCTATTTGAGCCTGGGCCTTAGTGAGGGCGTCACAATATGAGACCCCCTTTTCAGTGGATTCTGGCAGCAGTTTAACGATAATCGCCGAAGAGCTCGGCAGTACCACCTTGGCACCTTTGGGGTGCCGACCTTTTGACACCTGAGGTGCCGGCTTCTGAGGCTCTGCCTTCTTTTTCGGCGCCTTACGCTTCACGACGATCGACCAGCCGTCCTGGTTGGTACCATCAGGAGCAGAAGCTTCTGCTTGCTGCGGCGCAGGCGCTTGGCTCCTCTTTGAGGTGGAGGGGCCAAAATTGGTCCAATCCGCCTCAATTCGCCTCTTCCCTTTCCATTTTTTAGGGGCAGGTGCCGGGCGCGCCGCCGGACGAACTGGCAGCGACGGGAAGTCCTCCACGATCGGTGCCGGCGCTCTAGTATTTGCCCGCACCTCCTTTTGTGCCTGCGATAGCTCAGCAGGCGGCACCTCTTCAGTTATGACGGCAGACCTTCTCTTCGTCGCAATCGCAGCGCGGGTTGCTTTTGCGATCCTTCCATTGTCCGCCGCCAGAGGAGGCCGGGAAATAACCGGGGGCAGCAACCTATCCTCTAGAGCTGCGAGCCTTCCATCCATTAGGTTGCCAAACATCTTGACCATGCTACTTTCTAGGATGCCCAGCTGTTCATTGGACATCGGGCTTGCGGTCGTCTTGTTTGTCGCTGCCGCCGCCTTGGCCTCCTCAAAGTCGCGCCGATAGCCACGAACTTCTTCACGGAGGTTGGCAACCTCCCGTTGCAACCTCCCATTATCAGCCCGGAGGCGGCGCGTCTCCTCGGCCTCCGTGCGTGCCCCTAGTGCCTCCAGAACCGTTTTAACGGCCCCGGTCGCCCGCCTTACCTTATTGGCAAAGCCCCCTTTTAGATTTGAGGACTTGCCCACTATGCCGAGGATCTCCGTTAGGTTGGCCTCGGCCGCTCCAATTAATTCCGGTGCCCCCATGCTGTCGACATCCAAATCGAGGGGGCCTGGAGGAACTTCTATGTTCTTGACCTCGGGAGCCGCCTTCATATATGCCCTCTTTTCTAGGGCGGCCACAAATTCGGCCTCGCGGGCCACCTCCTCGCGCTCCCTAAGCGCCTGGCGAGCTCCAGCGAGCCGGGTCTCCGACCCGCGCGCTCTTCCACGCTTGGCGGCAATCTTGCGTCCCGGCTTCGCCTCCGACCCATCCTCCGTGTCCTCGCCGGAAAGCTCCGCGAACAATCGCTTGCTCCCGCAGACCTCCGATTCCGACATGGACGGTATGGACTCCGTCCCTAGGAGTTCGTCCAGGGTGACGCCTGCACGAGCGACCGATTGGCGTGTCACACGCCGTGCTACCGATGATAGATCCTCTGTCCTAACCTCCGAATAACCTTTCTCCCTCTCCAAATCGCATGCAATCAAGTCCGTTTTCTTGCTTAAGTCGTCGTTGCTGGAACGAGCAGAGTGCTCGCCCCTATAACAGTTTGTGCCCTCCCCGTAGTATGAGGGGCAGACCTCCGCCGTGGCATCGGCGGTGGTGAGGGATTCCCCCTTTCGGGGACCCGCCCGGGGACCATATTCCATACTGTTCTTATCCATTATTGATTTGCTCATTAGGGTCGAGCGGAACCCGTAGCCATCACAAAACAGGGTGCGCTATCGACTGGAGACCCTTCAGCCATTCATCCCCTCGCCGCGCACCGGAGCTTATGTTGGGATTGGGGTAATTTTTTATGAGGTTTTCTTCCTCGCGGTCCCCATCTCGACGTGAGATGGCGACCACCACCCCCGGCACTATGTACCGGGGAGCGGCTTGGCCGGCAGTGGCCAGAACCAACTGCCGCCCGGGATCTGATTAGTCGCCTAAGGTGCTGGATTGCACCCCAAGCTTAAGCCCAACCGCCGCGTCAAGGCTCAGATCTACGGTGGGATGAATGAGACACCTAGACTACCCCCAGTTAAACCCATTTATCTTAACGAGTGTAATTCACCTAATTTCTAATCACAACTGGTAATCATAATACCATTATAACTAATAGTATATATGTAATTATATTACGGAGTATTATGGAGATAGGGGTGATGACACATAATATTACAAATTTATTTAAAGTTATGTTGCACACATTATAGACAGTATCTGAAAACCTAAAATAATATTTAAAGAGTACCTATATTAATTACTCAAAATAAAAACTTACTATTTATTTTGTGATATTTATTTGTATTAAATTAAAGAAAAATAATTTAAAATGCGCTATTTATCACCCATTATCACGTGACTGCGAACGCAAATTATAGCGCGATGACATCACTGACTTGTAAACAAACTGTCATAGCCAAGTTTTAAGTTTCATATCCTCCTTCTCCGCTTAAGGCACCCCGAACACATAAGGGTGCCTTATAGCTCGGGCCTTATACACGCGCGGCAGATCCCCCGATCGGCCGCGCACACGTCCCTCACGGCGGTGCGACCACATGTCTCGCCCTCCTGCGGGTAGGGGCAGCAGTGCGCTCCCTCTCCCGCTCTGCCTCCTCCTTCTGCGACATCACGTCCTGGCAGAAGGAGCCATCTGCGTACTGACTATTTATCGAATAAATTTTATAACTAAACGAACCGATATAACGATCAGCGTTTAACGCTGCTCGTTAGATTATATATTTCGATTTTCGTTTGATTATATCGTTTGACGCTTCTCGTTTTCAGATATTCACAGACACATACAACCTATAGTGTTAGTAAAAAGACTCGAAAACACTTTAGAAGCAATTCAAAAGGAACGACGCATTCACAATCATTCAACACAAAATCAAACGATTGAAAATCAGAATGCCATAAAATTGCCTCCTCATACAATTACCTCCTCAGCACAATTCACAAAAAAGGCTTTGAAATTTACTATACGTCGGAGCAGCAGACTTCGATGTAAGCCATCTCTGAACTTTAAAAAAGCCACTTTATCTACAAATAACATTAAACCCAAGGGTAAAATTATTACCACTAAGAGAATCATCAAATATGTGAAGGCTCCAGATGACACAGGTAAACTTTTAAGAACAAGGATCTAATTTTTTTGTTTTTTTTTCATATGATGTTATAATTACTAACAACAATATAGTTTGAAAAACCACTCTCCGGCAGTCATGACTCGCCTAAATATTATGAACAAATTATTAAGAAGTGCATTCTTCTTTGTATAAATGACTTTCCAGATTTAAAAAAAAAATCTTTCAAGCTATTGGCATTATATTAAGGTGACTCCCGACGCCCAAAAAAAATATTATTATTATTATAAAATATGAACATATAATGTGGGTTTTTTTTCATATTTATTTGTCGGTAGAAACAGAAGAGCCTACAACATCTACAAATGTTAAAAATAATTTTCTGAACACCCAAAAGGAAATCGATAATGAACCAGGTATAATGATATATAATATCTATAAACGCTTTAATATGGATGCTTTTACACCTCGTCAATCTGGTCCCGTGGTAAGTTCTCGAAGAACTTGTGTTCGGGGTACCAGACAACGGAAATATATTTAATACTTTTATATTAAACATATATTTAAGATTTATTTACTATATAATACACATATTTAATACACATCTATGACCCAGAAACACAAAAACTTTTTTATTCCCTGGCGGGATTCAAACACGCTACCTCAGACTTAAGCGCCAACTCGCTAACCATTGAGCCATGACAGAGGTCGTTGGTCGTTTATGACTAATAGAAAAAATACTGATCCGATTGGCTTGATAGAGTCTTCTATTTCACACTAAAAAAATATAAGTGAATATTTTTCTTATTTATCCCACAAAGTAGTTTTGGTGTATTACATTAAGAAGAAAAGGACTGGCATCGAAACAACCGGGGCTTATAGGCAAAGGGACAGACGAGCCACCTGATAATAAATGGTGAGCTTCGCCCATGAACCTAAACAAGTGCATCTGGGACTAGTCTCAGAAACTCATTCACGTGTTGCCTATACTGCCTATTTTGCACTTCGTTTCGGACACAGCAAAACCGTTTAATAAAAGAAATAAGCAGGATGGTGGTTGTTGACTTGTTAGTCCCTGTATTAATTTTAGGTTAATCTAATATTATTGTGTAAAGCTGATGGCCATAACAGTTTTAATTAATTGCTAGTACGTGGGTAACACTGAAATTGTTTAGAACTGGCCAGTTAGAAACATTGAAAATTAAAACTTTTTTTGAATTTCAATTTTAGAACTCTTTGGTAACCAAATGTAGTATATTGCATTCATTTGTCATTTGTTTTTGTGAATTGGCGGCAAATCTAAAACTCTTGTTACACGTGAAAATGAACATAACGCGAGAAAATTTTCGGTCAAAGATTTATTATGACTTTCGTTGGGGGCTTACTCAACAACAAAGCTATGATAGGCTGCGATTAGCATTTTTTAATGAAGTCCCATCTCGTGCCACTATTTACAATTGGTTTAACGAGTTTAAGCGTGGACGTAGCAATCTCAGTGATGATCCGCGTGAGGGACGTCCTTTAACAGCGACTACTGAAGATAACATCAGTGCTGTGCGACGCATGATAGAGGAAGATAAGAGAGTGACCTATCAGCAGATACGGGCAAGCCTAGGCATTGGTATGAGTCAAGTTCAAAAAATATTACACGAACATTTAGGCGTCAGGAAGCTTTGTACCACATGGATTCCCCATACTTTAACCGACGACCAGAAACGCCTCCGCATGGACTGGTGTCGCCAAATGCGACGATGTGTAGAAAGAAACGGAGATTACTTCGAAAAACAAAAGTATTGGCAACTTTTTACATTAAGCCGTTTTTCATTTTCTAAACATTTTCAGTGTTACCTAGGTAATAATAGGAATTGTGTATAAGTGTATAAATTTTATTTTAGCTGATGTGCTATCCGCATTAGAAACAGAACCATCCAGCGAGTCTGTCCAAGTTCAAACAATTCCAGCTAGTACAGGTAAAGCTTAATCTATCTCTATAATATCTATACTTATAATAAAACTGTAGAAGTGTAAATTCTGTTCATTGAAAATAATTAAAAATTACATAGCGTGTTAACACAACCCAAAAAAGTTTAAAAAAAAATTTTGTCTGTCTGTTTGTTCAAGCATCACGCAAAAACTACCGGTTCGATACGATGAAACTTGGTATAATTATACTTTACTATCCGGGGCACCACACTGGGTACTTTTTATCCCGGAAAAGTATACACATTAAAAACAAACTTATTTTTGCGGTTCGATCCCAAGACATGGTTACTGTACCAACATATATTATACGTTTGTCTTACGTTACGTCAACCGCAGTGGAGTTTATGCTTTAACAATAGGGCTGAAGGTCCAACTTGGCTTAAAGCGACGGGCGGGGGCATGCCAGCGAGCATCTAGCTAATGTCAAGTCTCAGGCCGCGCGTATGACGTATCGCATCATACGTTTTTAACTGTTATTGCGGACGGACGTGTCGAGCGGGGAGTGTTCCTTCATAATAATTTATTATTAAAGACATTTTAGAAATTGTATGCCTGTTGCTTGTAACCGTGCTTTTCAGCGCGCACATTTGCATTTCCTTTATGTTTAAGTACAGTTTAGAGTAGTTACTTACTTAATTTATTATAAGGGTGTAGGAATAGATTTTAAAGTTAACAAAATAAAATATAGGTTATTTAAGACTGTTTAGCTGAAGTGGGCGCAGACCTGTCGCTTTCTGCGGTCATCCGAGCGATGACTGACAGTAAGAGCGCATGACTACCTTGCAGAAGGTAATCATGTAATAAGTTGCACCGCCGTGAGGGACCTGTGCGTGGCCTATCGGGGGATCCGCCAGGTTCGGGTTATAAGGCACCCTTATGTGTTCGGGGTGCCTTAAGCGGAGTAGGAGGAGAGGATGTCACCCCCCTGCCTCCAGAGGAGAGTGCCAGATGGCACACCGTTGTGGCCCGGTGCGGACATCCACACTAGTCTCTCGCGCCGGATCACCCAGACGACGAGGAGAACACCGCTGGGGTTTAGTGGATAGAGTCTGCGTCCACCCTACCACCTTCTCGGGCGCAGTGAGTCCCACATAACCCCCGAGACCCCCCGAACCCGGTGGTATGCAAAGACCCACTCCCGAGCGAAAAAGAAGTTATTAATTTTCAGTCTCTAGATTAGGCGCTAGGTGATGCTATCTCCTCACGGATGCTTTATTATGTACTAGCTGGTGCCCGTGACTTCGTCTGCGCAGAACAAGATTTTAGTTTTTTTTAATTAAAAGTATCCTATGTTACTTCTAATACCTCAAAGAATATGTGTACAAAATTTCATGATGATCGGTTAAGTAGTTTGCGTGTGAAAGCGTAAGAAACATCCACGCTTTCACATTTATAATATTAAGTAACACGGTGCCTTCCAGAAAGAAAACTTCTTTTTCTGCTACATCGAAATACGCTAAGCGAATGAAATTAGTTAGATCACAAGAATCTGCTGAGGAGCGAGAGTCCCGGTTAAACCGCATGCGAGAGAGCATGACTGAAACAAGAGCACGCGAAAGCGCCGATCGAGAATATATAACAAAACATAAATAATATAAAAACAAAAAATATAATATAAAACAAAGTCCTTCCTCGCGTCTGTCTATCTGTACAACTAAGTAAAACTAACTAAATGGATTTTCATGCTGTTGTCAACATGAGATAGATGCCTCCTGAGGCAGGTTATAGTATATAATTTACCAAGAGTGTATAAATTGATAAATAGTTAGATAATTATTGTGAGAGTCGGAAAAGTTTAAGCCGCTTGGGAGCTTACATTAAAAACACAGCCTTATTCCCTTTAGACATATAGCAAAAAAGTAGAAAAATGATCATCATCGGTCCGGATACGTCCGTATATAAAAGTTATCGCGGGCGAAGCTGCGGGCAACAGCTAGTACAAAATATAATAATGGCTAAAATTTTAATTACATAGTTTTTTAAACTTTTTCCTTATAACTTTCAAACGTCTTTGTATTGACTTCAAAAAGCAAAAGGTCGTATTTGTTCTTTATAATTTCTTCCGCGCAATATTTCAGCATATTTTGTTTTTTAAAAACAATTTAAATGTTGTCTATAATAAAATTGTTTATTTCTTTTATAGATTCTAATAACGCTGCGCTATATTACGGGACCAACAGTATAGAACGATGGATATCAGAGAGCACAAAAGATATCACTCAAAGTAAAGATTGTAAAATACCCGAGGTGCCACAAAAGAAAAAGAAAATTGATGAAAGTGCTATGAAAACTCCAAACGTTTCAAAAAATATTAACTCACCAAAGCATACCTGTTCAGAAAAAAATACCCGCCCAGCAAGTGATATATTTTGCCTAGCACATAACAACCTGCCCCAAAAAACTACTCTGCCAACAAAGACTACCCCTCCAGCAAAAACTGTTCCGTCAAAAAAGACTCAGTTAGTAAAAACTGCTTCGTCAGCAAACGATGCTCTGCCAGCAAACGATGCTCCGCCAGCAAACGCTGCCCCGCCACCAAACGCTACTCTGCTAGCAACTGCTGCTCCGCCAGCGGAGACTACTCTGCAAGAGGATAATACATCTCCTGAAAAGAAAATATGTCCATCGGTCAAATTTTTATATCTCAAAGATGTTTTGTCAGCGTCCCAAGAAGATATTGACATTATCTGCAATAACTGCCCAAGATGTGAAATTATCAAGAAGATCGTTGAGTTGTCCACTCTTATCCAAGACACGCGTAAAACTACCCGAAGTGGCACGTTAGACAATGATCCTCACACGGATATGACTGTGTCTGCACACACCAATATACCAAGCCCGCTTGTCCACGGCACTAGCAGCCGCGCAAACAATGAGGATGGACAAGGGTTATTCTACATAGACCTCTTACCTGCAACGAATAAAACAGTGGAAGTATCGTGGTATAAAATGCCGAACCGTAGAGATTCGCTCATGAGGACTCGTCTCGTACCGAAAACTAATTTGACGACTCCCTATGAAGTAACACTCTCAAATAATGATACACTGTTAAACAAATTACTTGAGCTGTATAAAGAGAAGCTGCATGAAACAAACTTGCCACAGGAAACCGAAGACGTAGTTCTCGTTAACGTTCCAGAGACAAATGGTGATAAGCAACCCAGTGTAACCCAACCAACAACCTCATCAGAGAAAAGACCACATCCTAATGATAGCACGACGAATGATGCCAAGAAGAAGAAAATAGAAAATAATTTTCCTAGAAGCTTAGATCGTGCGAAGCTTGTAGACGCTCCAGTATTTTATCCTACCGAAGCTGAATTTACAGTAAGTACTCTGGCTTCCCTTATATTAAATACTCTACTCTATTATTTCATAAATTCTGGCGGCATTGAAATCAGATTGCTCTACGGTTTCTTGATGACTTAAGAAGGGCAAGACAGGCAGTGTAATTACTGGCACCGAGACTTAACATCTTATGTCTCAGGATAGTCAACACATAAATGAGTTGCCTGGGCTCGTTCCAGGCATACTAGTTTATGTTCATGGGCGACGTCGACCACTTACCATCAGGTGGTACGTTTGCCAGTTTGCCTATCCAACTAACATGAAAAAAAAAAAAAAAAAAAATTGTGTACGTAGGAAGATATCCGCATTAAGCAGTGGACGGCAAAATATTGATGGTACGTTACGATCCATCGTAATGGATCTTTTAAATCAGTCGAGCATTTGCATTCAGAAATATTCTACCAGTAACGGTGGGAAGGCCCGTAGGACACGAAAGGAATTTGTGCCGCGCTCCCGTCTTCGTAAGTAGCAACTACATGTTTATTTCTTCCGTCAAACACCCTTTCTGTATTTCGAAAAGTACATATTAGGACTGGCAACGTAATTACTAGCACCGATTCTTACTGTTTTAAGTCTCAGCATAGACAACATAATATTATGAATGAATTTCCTGGGCTATTATGTATAGTATGTTGCCCGCAGCTTCGCCCGCAGCTTCGCCCGCAGCTTCGCCCGCAGCTTCGCCCGCAGCTTCGCCCGCGTTAACTTAGATGTACAGCCGTACACAGATTGATGATGATTATTATCTATGGACGGGTGTAGGACTTTATTTTATAATATGAAGTGATTAATACCGTATTTTTGTAAATAGCTTTTACATTACTGCTTTAAGATTGCCAATTTTTAAAGTATTAAAATGGATATAGGTAGTTCTGTCTGTTAGTGTTCATCCAGCGTTTGCAATGTAAGTGCAAAAAATGTGTTTATTTACGACATCACATTAGAAACCTCAAAAATAACAGTATTTCTCCACTATTTTATGGATGT
The DNA here is from genome assembly GCA_963853865.1 of Helleia helle. Taxonomy (NCBI): domain Eukaryota; kingdom Metazoa; phylum Arthropoda; class Insecta; order Lepidoptera; family Lycaenidae; genus Helleia; species Helleia helle. The sequence goes on from OY971420.1 coordinate 20,311,745, forward strand.
TATTAATTATTATACATATAAACCTTCCTCTCGAATCACTCTATCTAATAAAAAAAACCGCATCAAAATCCGTCGCGTAGTTTTAAAGATTTAAGCATACAAAGGGACAGAGAGCGACTTTGTTTTATACTATGTAGTGATGACCGATATCCTTTGAACATATTGATCATGAAAATTTATTTTCAGGACCCAATAAGTTATTTCGAGAAGGTGATGCCAATAGCGTCCCAGTTCGGTATATGCAAGGTAGTGCCCCCCGCCGACTTCGACCCTGCGTGTACGCTTAGCGAGACCAATCGCTTCACCGTCACTAACCAGTACATACCGCGTCTGTACACCCGCTGGGGGCCCGCGTTTCGGGAGATGTGCGCGATACGATCGTATCTCGCCTCGCAGAATGTTCACTTCACGAGGGCTCCACTGGTAAGATAGCTAATTTATAACTAGTTGAATTCAAACCGAATGTGACGTCGGGGATATACAATTTTTCTTTGCAAAATGCGATTTAACCGTAAAGATAGGTGGTTATTGTTACGAGCTATTAGAAAATAATAGGTCTTTACCTATGAAATAGCCGTTCTGCAGTACTGGCCATTTCAAATCAAAATAATTTTTGTTTGGGTAAGAATTCTAATTTCATGGAATTCTTTTTCCAAAAGTAGTAATTTGTTTATTGATTAGTGTTACATTTTCATCGCGTTTTAAACTTTTTCGTCATCATGGATACGTTAAAAATTCGAGTAATTATGGAATATGAGTTCCGTCGCACTATGGGAAAATCGCGTATGTTTCGTCTCAAAACGCCGTATCTCAGTTGTTTTAAAAGTTAATGAGCTTTAATTTTGCACACATATACTTGAATGTATAAAGTTTAATGGAAATATTTTTTATTGATTTAAAAAAAATTAATGAATAAAAAAATAAAACTAAAAAAATACATGAATTTTATTAGAAAAAAAAAACAAATTGTCTTTTTTAATTAATATAAAATGGAATACTTATAAGTATTACAAAGCGAGAAAGAAATTTATAAAAATCAGCTCCTACAGATTTTCGTTGACAGGAAGAAGGGCCTTGGCTTCATCTAAAAGTTCTTTTGATATTGTTTGTTTCGATCTAAAAGAGTTATAACTCTCAAGTCCTTCGAAAGAGTTAATTTGCGCATCTTTAGAACCGACTACTGGGCACTGGGCAGTACCGCGCCGGGCGCCCGCGCAGGGTACGCACCTCGCTCCCGCGCGCATGAGTAGCGCTCCTCGAGTCTCGATGCACCGAGAAGCGAGGGGCTCGTGCGAGGCGATACGCGCTAGCATCGATCGTCATATTATATAATATTTTCGGCGCGCTACGATATACAAAATGGCCACTCGCGTTCAAACTCCCCCTCTAGTCAGAACTCAGCGCCCTCGCGTTCGGACTAGCACTTATGAGGCCGTCCACGCCTACGTTTGGCCCTAACGGGAACCTCCATGTCGCCAACGTATGGCGTTAGTTGGGATGCGTGATAACGTCCAGTGCCTTCTAATAGATAAGTCGTCGGACTCACCACTTCGCCGATACGGTATGGGCCATCTCTTTTTGGTATAAACTTAATGGACTGTCCAGGGCCTACGCTGTTCAGTCCGTGAGTATTTAGTAAAACCAAACTTCCTACCTTATAGTCTGGTGGTGCTCTCTTACCTTCATCAGCATACTTCTGCGCAGACTGGGCACGCTCGTGGACATCTCTCGCATCTATAAGTGCTGTCGATAACTTATACAGGTACGGAATAACTTTGGGAACAAAATTATCACTATCTACAATGGTCTTCATGTACGATATTACATCGGAAGGAGCGCGCATCTCTCTCCCGAAGGTAAGGAATGACGGAGTAGAACCAGTGCTGGCCGTCATTGCGGTGTTCATTGCGAACCGTATGGCAGGAAGATGTTCATCCCAGGAAGCGTTATCTCTTCTCACCAGCATAGCCAACTGCGGCTTCAGGTCCCGATAATATAGCGGGGTCAGTGTCTGCATGACGCCGAAGGTAGAAAAGTGATGGTCACTAGGGGTAAGTTTCCGTTTAGGGCAAGGGTGGCCAACCCGCGGCCCACCGACTGTCAAATTGTGGCCCGTAGAGCTGAATATTTTTTTTTATTAAAAAAAAAAAACTTTTCACTCTACTAAAATTACATTACATACTTTCTCAAACATTTCTTAAAAAATAATATTTTTTGTGCGTTGGTAATAGCTACCTACATAAAATTTGCTAGTGCGGCCCAGTATGAAATACTATTTCATAATTTTGGCCCGACTGCCGAAAAGGTTGGCCACCCCTGGTTTAGGTGCTGAACCAGGATCCAACCAACTTGCTGAGCGCCTGCGGTTATCAAACAAAATCCATTTTATTGTGTTCATTTGTGTGTCTATTGAGCAGTGTAAGGCACGTCTCGACACGTACTTCGCGCTGGCGATCATTGAGTTCGTGGGACACCCATTTCTCAAGCTTTTTTACCTTGCCAATTTGACGCAAATTGACCAATATTGTTTTGACGCTAACGTCGAAAGCTGCTGCAAATTCAGCCGTAGATTTTGTCGCCTTTAATTCGTCATTGTCGACCAAAATTATCGGACGACCGCGAGTTTCATTTTTCAGGTCGAAATTTCCACAACGGAAGCGAAAAACCAACAACAGGTGGTGCGTTGGTTTGTAATGTTAGCTCCGTAAACGTTGTTGATGTTGCGTGCCGCTTGTGCCGCTTGTGCCGCGTTGCTGCCACGACGGTACTCATATTCCATAATTACTCGAATTTTTAACGTATCCATGATGACGAAAAATATTGAAATTCGATGAAAATGTAACACTAATCAATAAACAAATGACTACTTTTAAAAAAAGAATTCCATGTTTATAAAATAAAATATATAATTTAAAATTAGAATTCTTAGCCAAACAAAAATTATTTTGATTTGAAATGACCAGTACTGCAGAACGGCAATTTCATAGGTAAAGCCCTATTATATAAAAAACATTGCTCTACTACAGCAATGTCTTAAATATTTCATCCTAAAATGTGTCACATAAATAAATACTGTTTATTATTTCAGTTAGAGGGTCTCGAAGTAAACTTACCAAAAATGTATCATACAGTGCAGCGGCTTGGTGGATTGATGAATGTTAGTGATAAAAAGAGGTGGAACCGAGTCGCCGAAAAAATGCATTTCTATCAGCTTACGAATCCGAGGAAAAAGCTGGAACCAATTTATGTTAAATACCTCCTGCCGTATGACACTCTGACCAACAGTATGTTGACTACTTTTTATAATATTTATTTATTTTTATTGCGCCTTTTTTATTAACAATCTTAGTTATTTTTATATTTTATTAAAATTGGTCAATTGGCATTTAAAGCTAAATTAAGTCTGTCACAAATAATTTAATTACAATATATTTTTATCCGTTCAGGCAACGAATTATAAAAGGTAATTCGTTGCGTTCAGGCTTATTTTAAGTGAAAATTTTAGATTTTTTTTTAATTCTTGTCCGTTTGCCCCCTCTTCTACAAAAAAAAAATTTAGAAGCTCTTAATGAAGCTTTATTTCAACAGGAGGAAGGCAATTGAAAGTATCTGAGGTAGAACAGATGTGGCAAAGGAAAAACAAGAAGATGCTGGCTCGAGCTATCAACCCGTTGGTCCGGAAAAAACGTCTGCTTGGCGACTCCAATTCAGACTCGCGCTCCGATCATGGCGTGGGTTCTGATTCGGACGAGGAGACCTCGGACCACGCGAATGACCCGCTGGCTGAGGCCGAAGAGTGCATCGTGCCAGGGCGGACCATGAACCTGAACGACTTTAAGGAGGTAACAACTTTTACGGATTTTGTCCCTGTTTACTATTCCGATGTTTGGTGAAATAAAATCCATATAATTTTTTTCATTATGATAAGTAAAAATCGCGTAAATATTAGAACACATTATAGGTAACAGTTTTACAAGCCTTTATGTATAGTTTGTATGCATTTTTGGGTCAAAGGTAGCGAGTGAGTTCTAAGCAGTACTTCTCAACCGATTGAGGATAAAGGTATACAATACGGCCGACGCGACGTATCTTGGCGAGTCTGAACATTTATTAGGCTCTGCGAACTTTAGCGCATGTACACTCGTGGAAAAAACTGATATTACCATTTTCATTATAAATCAATGTACGGATAAAATTTCCCTAGTACAGTGATTGGGATTTAAGTAAGATGTACTGCAATGCTACTTTGGCGGCGTCAAGTGACAGCTATGCTTTCGAGTTTCGTGCGGTTTGTGAGTTTCTGGTGGCCCATTGGGGGGGGGGAGGAAATTGAAAAAGGAGGGCAAGGCATCTGCTTAATCTTTGGTTGTGCGGATGTGTATGGGCATCGATATTCACCAAAAAGCTTCGACTGCTCATTTGCCCTCATTTGCTACAAAAAAAGTGACCAAGTCCAAAAAAATACCTACATAAAAGCAGTTTGAGATAGAAAACTACAAAAATAGCTTATAAATAAAATAAAAAAAACAATTTCGATACCTCACCTTTCGATAGTGGCAGATTTTTATCACAAACACACAATATTATTTATGTCACGTGTGCTTTACCCCTCTTCTTGTAAGAGGGGTACAAAGAGCCCCCTCGGCTCAATTCGTTTCGCCATGGTGAACCATGGTGGAGAAACTAGTTTACCTGGAATTAGCCCAGATAACTCATTTATGTTTAGGCAACACACATACTGAGATGAGAGAGAGATTATATACCGAGACTTAACATCTTATGATACGTAAGATGTTAAGTCTCGGTGCCAGTAATTACACTGCCTGTCTTGCCCTTCTCTCCGAAACACAGCAAAGCTGTATCACGGGAGAGATAAGCAAGATGGCGGTACCCATGCAGCCGTGAGCGCAGCACAGCGCATCCGTCCCGAAAAGTATATATTTTATCAACTACAAATTTCACTTTGTTTGTAAATCTATTCCGTTTAGTAGGTATATAAACAAAAATCAATAAACTAATCGATTGCGATATTTGATTGAATAAAGAATCGATTTGGTTTACATAGGATCCTTCTCTGGCCTTTACCACCGTCCCCCGCACGTCGTCTCATGCCACCATTTGGTTCCAAAGAAAGCTATTGCGCAACCGTATGCGCGAAGTTCGGCTTCGCCAAGATACGTCGGCCGTATTGTACATGTTTAGTTTGGATGACATTGCATGGCGTCATTCTGAATCCAATATTTCGGATATTATATAGTATAGATAATATATAGAGCGCGCGTCACTAAGTATGAACCGCAAACACGGGTATGAACCTAGACAAAACCATATTGTCTTGGAAATGTTCAATCAGTGTCAAAACAACAAGCGCTTTTCATCTTGTTTTTATGTTAAAATGGTAAAATATCAAGTGCTTATTTAATTTTGTAAGAATGTTTCCTAGAAGCCAAATAAAAGAAAGCAATAACATTTCTATTTTGGCATTTATTGAAGGGTTTAGGGGATTATGTTTAGCAGTGGATGATCATGAATTTTTTTCATTATAATGAGAGAAATTCTCACAAAACAATATGTGTTTACATATTATTTTCTGATCGTATTCGCATTGAGCCAGCGCACGGGTGAACTAAAGCCTCATTCTTTCCTCGCCTGATTACGAGGAGAGAATGAGGCGTGAACAGCAAATGCACATAAGGCTCGCCGACGCTATGCTTATACCGACTTCATTCACTGAAGAAGTAATTTCGCATATGCTGCTTTTATTATCTAAGCACTTTGCAGGTGGCCCAGAACGCGTTCAAGATGTACATTCCGCCCAACGAGGAGGCGAGCACGCGCACCATCGAGAACCTGTACTGGAAGTTAGTGCTGTTCGGGGCCGACCACGTGTGCGTCAACAGCGCCTCTATCGACACCGGCGATAACGGATACGGTTTTACCAAGAACAAGAACAGCTCGTATGGAAAACATCCGTGGAACTTGAAGGTATGTTTGAAAACATCCATGGAACTTGTAGGTATGTTTGAAAACATCCGTGGAACTTGAAGGTATGTTTGAAATTATGCGTGGAACTTGTAGGTATGTTTAAAAACATCCGTGGAACTTGTAGGTATGTTTGAAATCATTCGTGGAACTTGTATGTTTAAAAAAATCCGTAGAACTTGAAGGTATGTTTAGTATGTTTAACACATCGAGCCTATAACTGGGTAGAGTAGTAATGTGAACTATAAAATTCCGAAACCAGTGATCAGTATATATACGTCCCATCGGCCAATCATTCATCAATGGCTAAAAATCGGCGAATCAGAGCGCAGAACCAGCGCAGCTTCGCAGCACGACGGAATTTGTATTAGTACAAAACACATAACAATACAGCTCTATTCCGGTTATAATATGCTCTATGGTTTAACATAACAGACATACGTGTTCCGGAGGTTTGTTGCGCTCATTTTTATTATTAGTCGAAACACTACAAAGTGTAGGACGGGCGTTTCGAGTCACTTTCTTTACTCCTTAATCATTATTAAAATGACTCAAATTTATAACTTTGCCTCCAGGTCCTTTAAAAGAGCTATTGCTGAGGCAAAAGCGGAGTAAGTGAACAGAATTGGCGAGAGATTGGTTCGACTTCCTTCGGGAACTCGTTCATTCTGGTCGCTCGCCAAGGCTGTTTCTGTAAGTCATCTCTACCATCTCTGCACATGAGGAACGATTCGTTGGCCCACACCGCGAAGGAGAAGGCCGATCTTCTAGGCTCCTGCCTAAGTGGAACACCAGTTTTTTGGCAGACAGGAGCATCAAGGTCGTTGTCGACGGTGCATGCTCGGACCTCAAGTCTATTAATGCTGCTGTTCCGCAAGGCTGTGTACTATCTCCAACCCTGTTTCTTCTGCATATCAATGATATGCTGCAAACCAGCGGCATTCATTGTTATGCGGATGACAGCACTGGAGATGCCTTATACACTGGTCGCTCTAATATTTCTCGGGAACAAGTCGATGAGTGTCGGAACAAACTTGTGTCTGAAATCGAGTCTCTGTTGACCAAAGTCTCGGAATGGGGACGACTTAACCTGGTCCAATTTAACCCCAACAAGACACAAGTTTGCGCGTTTACCGCCAAAAAATCACCCTTCGTCGTTCCTCTACGATTTGAAGGCACTCCCCTAACTGCCGCAGCCAGCATTGGGATACTTGGCGTCGGCATATCGAGAGATGTGCAGTTTCGTGGTCATTTGGAAGGAAAGGCTAAACTAGCCTCTAAGAAACTCGGCGTGCTCAGTAGGGCGAAGCAGTATTTCATGCCTTCACACCGCCTTCAATTATACAAGGCGCAGATCCGGCTTCACATGGAATACTAGCTACTGCTCTCACCTTTGGGCTGGAGCGCCCCAATATCAGCTCCTCCCATTTGACCGCGTCCAACGCCGGGCGGCTCGAATCGTCCATGACAATGTTATCTCCAATTGGCCTATTGGGGCGCAGGGAAAAGGAGGGCAACACATCTGCATAATCTCTGGTTGTGCGGATGTGTATGTCGATAGACGCCAAACGGCTTCGACTGCTCGTTTGCCCTCCTATGCTATAAAAAAATGTCATTTTTTTTTAAGTCACACTAATAGTGTATTGGATAAAGCTGCGTCCACCTTACCACCTTTCGGAGTCTTATTTTTGAAGTCGGTTTTAATTTTTTGTAAAAATAATAATGTATCGCAGATGATAAGCCAGAACAACGGTAACATCCTCCGTCCGCTGGGCGGAGTGCAGGGACTGACGGTGCCCACACTGCACCTGGGCATGATCTTCTCCACCAGCTGCTGGCACCGCGACCCGCACGGCCTGCCTTCGGTCGAGTACATGCACGAGGGACCGGAGAAGATATGGTAATGTGTAAAGTACTTACTTGTAACGATTTTTCTATTGACTTAAGTCTAAACTATAATATAAACCCACCGGCGCGGGATAGAATAGAATGTTTTATTTGCATTTGAACTAGGTACATTGGCGGTCCCCACCATGGTTCAGGCCTTGTCGTGGCGGTGGGGCTCAGTAGCCTAGGGTGAGTCGGCACCTTGGGCGAAGCTAAGTGAACCGAGGGGGTTCTTTGTACCACTCTTATAAGAAGAGGGGACAAAAGAGCAGAGGGCAAGGGGCGAGGATGGGAACCTCACCCCATTGTACTGTCCCGACGTTTGGAGAGGTTGTTCTGTGGTGCGGGACAACCCCTCTGTGGTGGTGGCGTCGGTCTCTTGCGGGACTGACTAGCCGTCGAAGTGCCCTGTTTTTTTACTAGATCCGGGGCACTTTACCAAAGGCGGCATTGGTGGCACTCTCCGGGTTTTAGTGGGTAGAGCTGCGTCCACTTACCAGCTGTCGGGCGCAGCGAGTCCCACATACCCGCGTGGGGAGACCCACTCCCCCGTGGGATGCCTTAGAGCATTTCCCGGCGTCAAGGAAAAAAAATTTTTTTAGCAACTAATTAGCAACAAAAAAGCAACAAATTGACCCGTATTCGCTTGATCGGTAAGTCCATATCCAGTGATATCCACACTATCTTAATGAAAAGTTAGCGCTATTGCCGTTTTTTTGCGATCGGTTGGAGCAAAAAATATATTTTTTTAGCAACTAATTAGCAACAAAAAAGCAACAAATTGACCCCTATTCGCTTGATCGATAAGTCCACATTTTTTATAAACATCTATGTATAATCTATTAAAAAGCCGCGGTCGGTGTCAGCTAAGTTAAATTGGTACAGTAAGAAATACAGCACCGACTCCAAAAGTTACAATAATGAATGATAATGTGGTAAACGCAAAGATTGTACATTTGTAGAAGAATAAGTTAAGTATAAGTTGTAGAATAAAAATGAAACCCGATTATTTCATTACTGTTTTATTTTTTGAAGTCGTTTTTAATTTTTGTTTAAAAAAAAGAACCAGTCACAGCTGGACTGCCGATAGAAGTAAGAACAAAACAATTAAATTTAAATACCTACCTATTAAGGTCCTTCAAATAATTTAGAAGCAACACAATTTGCAAAACAAATGTTGCATGATCTTATATAAATAAATCAAACGTCATATATACGTCGAATTGCGTCTCGTAACGGTGTTGCGAGTCCAGAGATTTTATCTCATCTAAAAATATGCGGAATAAATCGTGAAGTAACTTAGTTACCTGATAAAATAGAACATCTTTGACTGTGTAAAATTCCAAAAAATTAGGTCATCACATATTATGAACATGATCAGTAGTGAGGGGTACTGGTTCGAATTATTATAATACATATTATGAACTAAATATGCTATAATAATAAAATTACATCCTCAGGTATGGAATACCGGACGAACAAAGTCGAAACTTTCGTAATGCTGTGGAAGTACTGTGTCCCTCGGTGTGCCAGAACAAGGGTATTTGGCTGTCGTCAGACATCACCATGATACCTCCCAACATACTGCTAGAACACGAGGTGTCTTTATCCAAGATCACCCAGAAGCCGCGCGAGTTCGTCATAGTGTTCCCCAAGGCGTACTCCAGCTCCTTCTGCACGGGGTACACTATATCGGAGACCGTGTACTTCGCAACGCAGTCCTGGCTTAGTACGACGGATAGTGTATTCCAGGTTTTGAACAATTTGTCTTGTTTTCACAAGTATCGAGAACATTGATTATTATACTATTTTTTTCTACGGTAATGAAGACGAGTTATTACATTGTGACGCCATAATGCCAAACAGTATGACGGTGAACGGTCGGTGGTTATGTGGTACTATCTGCGCCCGAGAAGATGGTAAGGTGGACGCAGACTCTACCCACTAAATCGCTGCGGTGTTCTCTTCGTTTGGGTGACCCGGCGCGAGAGCTGTGGATGTCCGTATTGGGCCACAACGGTGTGCCATACGGCACTCTGGAGGCGTGGATGGCATCCCCTCCTCCTTCTCCGCTTAAGGCACACTGAACACACAAGGGTGCCTTATAGCTCGGACGCGCGCAGCGGATCCCCCGAACTGCTGCGCACAGGTCCCTCACGGCGGAAGGACCGCCTGTCGCCGCCGTGCTCTCCTACGGGAAGAGGCGCCAGTGCGCTCCCGCTCCCGCTCCGCTTGCTCCTTCTGCGACATCACGTCCTTGCAGAAGGAGAGGACCACCTGTCATGTGCTCTCCTGACGGTCACTCGGATGACCGCAGGGAGCGACAGGTCCGCGGCAACCTGATTGATGAGCGATGAGGGGCGCCCTTGCCTCTGTCCAAGCTGGGCACTCCGCCAGGGTGTGGTCAGCGTTGTCCTCACTGCTGTCACAGTGGTGACACCCTGGTGAGTCCTCCGCCCCTGCCACTTTCTAACCGCCTCCTCAGGCGGCTCCGCCAAGTCTCTTCTAGGGCCCCATGGCGCAGTAGCCAGTACTCACGCCGCCTCGTACGAGGTCGTACGGTACGCACGGACGGCAATGACCCGTTGCGGACGTCGCAACAGGGCCACCTTCTCGGCCTTCAGGGCACGTGCCCAGATCGGCGCGCCGTAAAACGACATGGACCGCAGGACGCCTGCGCCAGACACGAACTAAAAAGGCGCTTCGCCTGTGTCCGAAACGGGCCAAGGGCCCGAACCAAGGCTCGCCCGGGAACACCATCCGGGGACCGGGGACAGCGCTGCGTCGAGCTCCGCCTCTGAGATCTCCGGGGCCTTTTCGTAACCGGTTCAATAGTTGTATGAATTTATGGTAAACTAGTTATATTACAATGAACCAAAGTTTGTTTTCTAAGAAGTCGCTCATTATCTAATGATAAAAGGGTGGGAACAGCCGCCTACCTGCTTTTCGTCGATGCGTTCACTAAACGGTCGTATCATTCATCCGAGTTTGTTCGATGAATACGCTGTGGTTTCGTATGCTAGTAGTGAAAGTGTCTTGTGATTGTTTTCAACTGAACCCTAAGGTAAGATTGCATACATTTTTTCTTTCATCTGTTTTAAATTTTTCGTGGGCTTTATGAGAATAGATCGATGTTATTTTTGACGTGACACGTCTTATAATTCGATGGAGCCGGCTGCACGAACGAAAAAACATATGCGGCGTTACCTCGCTCTGACGCGTTCCATTTTCTTATGACGTTGTCACGTTCAACTATCGTCAGTAAACCGATTTTACAGACAACCGATTTTTTTGTAAGAAAAAATGACCACGACAGTTTGGACTTGAGATTTAGTTTATTATTCCGCATTATTCCGACCATATTTTATATTATAATGAAACAAAATTTTTTCGTATTTTATTGCGGTTTCATTATAATGAGTGAAATTCGCGTAAACATTAGAAAACAATACATATTTTATATTTTAATGAAAGGACTATTTGTAAGCTACATGAAACTATTTTATTTGTTTGCGAAAGTTTGCGACACTCATACAACTTTTTGTCATCTTCAGAATGACTACGCAAATTTCACGACGTTCTTCTTTCGACGTTTGGTTTGCTAACGCAAAAGAGGTGAGAATGGATGCCTTGTTACATCACATTCAGCAAGAACTTGGTAGCTTGCCCCTTTCTGATGATCATATAAAGAGTATTAAGGCAATAATTAGAAATAACGGCGCAAAAATAGATGCAAAATGGTTGAAGTCGGGAAGACATCGAGACCGCTTTTTAAAAGCGTATTCTTCGTGGCTAGAGGAAAACATTTTGCTTCCAGATATTGTCAGCTAACCAATCCTGGATGTTTCGCTACCTGAAACGAGTAACCGACCTGGGAGACCACAAAAAGACTAGAGATTCTAGCATGAAAACAAAAAAGCGACGAATCCAACAACTCCTTAGAACATCAAGCCAGGAAGAGTTATATTATATAGTTAGAATGGCAACCGAAGTACAACTTCGCCAGGCTGGAAAACGGGATTCAGCAGCTATTGTAAAAGAACTCTGTGTCAGTTCACCTCAACTAGATACAAATATAAAAAAAGGGTGGGAGTATTTAGCACGCCCAAAATTAGACAGTATTTTAGAAGACCAAGCTCTGTCTTTAATAATTGACGCCAATCTCTTGACACATCAGAATAATGTTATGTCAACAAACAAAAGAAATCAATAAAAAACTATATCCAGCTTACTACAAAACTAAAGCGGCAAAACAAAAGTGCTACCCTAGTGACAATAATGTCACAGAAACGCACGCTGAAATAAAGCTACAGTATTTAATGGATCACAGTCAATCGTCTATGCAAGGTTCAAGAAGAAGTCTTGAAGACCACCATCTTGCTTATTTCTCCCGTTAAACAGCTTTGCTGTGTTTCGGAGAGAAGGGCAAGACAGGCACCTAATTACTGGCACCGAGACTTAACATCTTATGTCTCAGGATAGGCAACACATAAATGAGTTGCCTGGGCTCGTTCCAGGTATACTAGTTTATGTTCATGGGCGACGTCGACCACTTAACATCAGGTGGTACGTTTGCCAGTTTGCCTATCCAACTAACATAAAAAAAAGACTGTAGGTGACTTGAGAAGTCTGGATGTAATAGTAAAGTGGGGTTGTGATGGAGCAGAACAAACCAGATATAATCAAAATTTTTCGGAAGAACATAGCAGCGATGCCAGCTTATTCAGCGTTTCGATGGTGCCTATCAACATGTATACAGTGAATGAACAAGGTATCAAAACTATTGTGTTTCAAAATCCTTCCACATCTTCCACTAGATATTGTAGAGACATAAAGTTTGTGTTTGTAAAGGAAACTGTGGATGTGATTGTGAAAGAAGTTTACAAAATTAAGGAGCAGGTAACTTCATTGTTGCCAACTAAGATAATTATAAATGTCTCGGAGGTATTGGTAAAGCCAACATTGATTTTTTGTATGATTTATGGCAAAATTTGTAATACTGTAGCTTCATGTGCGTCCACACAAACTTGTTATTTATGTGGAGCAAAACCTAGAGTAATGAATAACGAATGGCTAATATTAGAAAAAACTGTAAATAGCGAGTTTCTCTCTTTGGGTCTGTCCCCTCTGCATTATTGGATTAGGTTTTTTGAGTGCATCTTGCACATATCTTACCATCTCGATATGAAAACGTTGCAGGCTCGGGGAGCTGATAATAAAAATAAATTAGAAGCAAAAAAGAAAATCGTCCAAGGAAAGTTTAGGCGTGAATTAGGCTTGTTGGTAGATATGCCGAAGCAACAAACGGGGAATATAAATGACGGGAATACGGCCCATAAGTTTTTCAGAAAGGCTGAAATATCAGCTGCAATAACAGGTATCAACGTTGAACTTATCAAGCGCTTCCGAGTTCCGAGTCATATTAGAGTGTATAAATAGCGGGTTTCCTATTAATATTAATAAATTCGAGGAATACGCTAAGGGAACAAGGTAGTTAGTTGTACATAAAGGAGTATTCTTGGTACCCAATGCCTGTAAGTGTACATAAAATTCTTTTTCACGGGAGAGATATAATTGCCACATGTGTTCCATGGCATAATGTTCAATCGGACAACTGTCGGAAGAAGCACAAGAGGCTAGAAATAAGCACAATAGGAAATTCAGAGAATTATTTACGAGAAAGACATCGAGAATAGATACCAACACAGATTTGATAAATAAATTGCTGGTGTCATCTGACCCAGTAATTTCAAGTTTACGTCCACCCCCAAAAACTAAACATGGAGAAATTACTCGTGAGGTATGCGAGCTTTTAGAGGCAATAACTCCAGCTGGGCATGGTGAATTACGACGTTTTCCATCAGATTCTTTAGAGTCTGATGAAGATTCTTCAGACTCTGATGAAGATTCTGAATTCTGAACTGATCTAGTTCTCTGAATTTCCTATTGATTTATTATATATTTAAATATTAAGATGTAATTAAGTGATTGTTATTAATAATTAAGTTATAATTAAGTACCTATATAGTATTTGTATGAGGTTAATTATGTTTGATTTTTATTTTTTTGTAATTATGTTGAAATAAATAATATGTAAAACCTTGTAAATGTGTTTAAATCTCATGAAATAAATATTTGATTAACTATTAGGGTATTTCACATACATAGATTGAGTTAAATAATATTGTCCCAATAGATCGCGAATATATTACACTGTGCACAGTGCAGACTCCACCGCGTTGGAGTCATAGACACGTGCTCTTCCCGACCGGGGAACAGGGCTGGAACTATCCGGGCCACGAGGTCGGGCTGGATACTCTCCGTCAAGGGAGGGGCACAGGAGCGCAGTTTGTTGCGAGACATCCTGTACGGCCTCCCCCACGGGTCTCGGTCCAGAGACTCTAGCATCTCCTCGTGGGCAGCCCCCTTGGCTCGGCCTATGGCCGTCCTCAGTTCCCCGGCGGCGGCCCTGTAGATGTTATAGAGCCGCCCCTCTTCTGCCTCATCCCGACGCCTTCGCCTGCGGCTCTGGGTGTACTGGCGTCTCGCCGCAACGCAGTTCCTGCTTAGTTCAGCGAGTTCCTTCGACGACCAGTACACCCCCTTGCGTCGTGGGTGCGACATAGCAGCTATCATGCGGTCGGACTCCCCGTCGACCTCGGTCGGGCTTGGGCCAGCGTCCATGCAACAGGCTTGCACCAGGGCTATTTCGAGGAGAACCTCTCCATCCATCCTCCTCAAGGCCCATGAGGGCCACACACGACATTCGAGATACGACTTGTGGAGGGGATGACGTCGCTGTACCTGTGGTCCGACAACGTCTCGCCCTCCCACACCTCTCAGCCTTGCACGCGACGAGCGAGAGCGGCATTGGCGAAAGTCACATCGACAACTGCCGCCCTGCTGTCGCACGCAAGTGTGTCTCGATCCTACGTTAAGTGTGTCTCGATCAACCAATCCTCTAACACCATGCCCCGCGCGTCGGTCGCGGGGGAACCCCACGCCATACTCTTGGCGTTGAGGTCCGTAAGACTGGCGGGATTCGCGGTACCCGCCCGGAAACCAGTTTCCTTATCTGAACTTATTTTTAACAATACTTGTCCCTTACTTGTTGTACGTACTTGTTGTAGGGACATAAACTCGACCTGGGCAGAGCCCTGTGTACCAGGAAGGCGAAAATTTGTATCCCAACCGGGGGGTCCGCAGGTACCCCGGCTGGGGGTGCGCTAACGGCTGGTGACCCACCAAACACTCATCTTCTCGCCGCGCACCAAAACTTGAGATTAGGGTGATTTTTTAGAGAGGTTGTCTTCCTCGTGGTCCCCATCCTGACATGGGATGGCGACCACCACCCCCCGGTCCATAGCGGCTTGGCCGGCAGTGGCCAGAACCAACTGCCATCCGATTAGTTCACTCGGGGTTTGCACCCGGAGCTTAAGCTCCACCGCCGCGTCAAGGCCTGGATCCGGATGGTGGGGTCTACGCTCATCGCTAAGACTAGGTAAGCTAACCCACGCCTTTCGGGGGTTTGGGGGCGAGGCGGCGGTAGCGCGAAATATAGATCTACAAATGTCAGGAGAGTACATTTAAAACTTGTAAATTAATTTTTATTTAATGTATTGAGTGCAAATGTCGTAAAACAAACGTAGTAGTTTATGGTGTTAGATATCTAGTCCTGCGCGGTTGCTGGTTTTTTTATAAATACCTAATCCTGTATACATATACAGAGTGAAGACGACAATATGATGATAAATAAAAATACCGGCTATACTAGTCCATACTAGTATTTTGAATCTAAGTATTAAAAAAATCCTAACATGGAAATTAAAAAAAAGTTTTTTTCAAACAAAATAAATAGCACAAATATTGAAACAAAATAGAACAGCATTTACTTTAAAAGGTAACTAACCTGTAACAAGAGAGACAACGTCGCACTTCGCAGTGTCATATTTTCACCTAGAGTTTCGACATGAAATGGCGGCATAATGCCTCGTGTAAACGATCTCCGCCGTACACAATCAGAACCACTTTTTTATGTACTTTTGTTTCAAAATTTCGTTCAATTAATCTTTTAAATTATCATTATTGTCATCATGAAATTATTGAAAGTGTGTTATTGTTACTTACCTATTTCTAATGCTAGATAAGATGCGAGTTGGCAGTGCGTCTGTAATATCGATTCGGAGGTCTTTCACCTGTGCGTGATAGCCTAGTAACAGATACATCATGTAGGGAATGATAACAATGAAAAATAATGTCCTGTGCCTAAAGTACTGGATATTTTTTATAAAAAAAAATTTTAGAGACTTTTAACGGTGTTTGCCATACGTAATTTAATTTAAGGTCGTCTCGTCGTCTCCACTCTGTATGAATTAATTCGTGATGGTTCAGGAGTTGCGAGAAAGTTGCGAGCCTACGACGTTTGCGCTGGAGCAGTTGCTGATCGCCATTGCTCGGGACCCGCGCTCGTCGCTGACCGTGTTGCAGCTTGCGCGAGCGATGCTCAGCACTGTCATCACCGAAGAGTTAGCCGCACGGGCCGCGCTAAAGAGATGCGGGTTGGAGGTATTGTGGTGCTTTATCTGCCCCCACTGTGTGTGCAGTGGGGTCATGTCGCTTAAGGTTGAACAAGTCGACTGCGCGAACTCGAACTAAATGAATGCTATCTCACTTGACATAGAGCGCGAACGTGTGTGCTAGATTGAAATGCACAATGATTCATTCCTAAAATGTCCTTTTAGCAAAACAGTTATTGTAGAAAAACTATTAAGTGTATCTTTTTTAAATAAATAAAAATAAATTCTTAAAATGTATTTCAACTTTTGAATAACTAAAGTATGTCTGTAGGGGCTATATTTTTGAGTTTTCGTGGTCCCCAAATTTTCGCCCAAAATTAGGCTAAAATCAGTGTTGAAATACAAAAGTTTCGAAGCTTGTATTTTTTAAATGTATATTTATTTTACGATTTTGGGTACATACAGACATAGATAATGACGACATCAATTTATATTATCCTTAGTTTTTCATGGTCAACGTCAAACATTGTAGTAATTACTGTTCTGCGTTTGTATGGAAAGATGAGCGACTTGTTCAACCTTAAAGTAGATAAATGTTGGTTACGATATTGATGATAAATAATATTTGTACAAACAGATAACCATTAACAAGGAGACTCGAGACAATGGACAAATCATTCGGCACCAAAATGAGTGTGAAATTTGTCGGACGACGCTCTACCTGTCCAGAGTAAGTAACTTAGCGATTGCATAACACTATACCGTATTTATCATTGTATGTCATGTACATTATGGTTTGCAATAAATTATTGAGCACTACTCGCAAACTCGTGGAAGTTCGCATCACTCACTTGAAACAATGACGCGCACACACAAATTAACTAAAATGTCGAATAAATATAATAGTTGTCGCTTCACAAATATAATAATTATAAATTATTATTTTACAGGCATATGATTTTATTTTTATGTTATTACACTCTTGAAGGTACAATTGAATAGCGTGAAATAACTACCTACCCTCTGAACAAGTTGTTGTTACTTTATGACGGATTGATAGTGGTTCGCTCCACAATTATTCATTGCAATTTGAGTCTAAACTCCCTAGGACGTCGGTAAACAATCAATAGTTTAGATAGATCGTTATAATGTTGTGAAATCATAGTAGTATTAAAACTAAACAATAAATTTATAACGTAGGCATACACAAATATTATATTACTAAAAGTAGACATTTCTGAAAATTTATTTTAACGTTGAATAAATAATATTATTTTATACATATATATATATAATGTTAGTTTTGAGTATTTTTAATTAATAGCATATAGATAAATAAAGGTCTATTATTCTATATTGAAATGAATATTAAAACAAATATATAATAATTTTAAATATAATTATATATTAAAAATACCTATGTATAAAACATTGATTATTAGTTTTTCCATTGTATAGTAATCGAGTTCTTTTAGATAGTTTTCTATTTTAATTCTTCATTGATGATTAGTTAAATTATACAAAAGGTAGATTTTACTTATTTTATTATAAAGATCCCGGACGGTCCCATGAACATTCCAAAGTTATGAGAAAATTCAGTGTGACATAACCCCCGCGAAGTTTGGCATATTTATGTTGCCTCTGTAATAAAGTCTCTAATATATGATTTTCACACTTGACAAAACTGGTAGATCTATAAAAATTATTGGTGTAGTATAGTAGTGTAATGGCCTACATTTTATATTTGATCTTTGGGCCCTTTCCAATGCTAACAATAGGGTTTACTTACAGCCACCCCATGCCATTATACCGTATGAGAAAATAGATTGGCAAAGTGCGAAATAAAACATTGTAATTAATTTATCGTCTTTTATAAGCCTGAGTTTTCTAAAAATAAATTTTTCGCGCACGTCGAGACAATGCATTTAAATTTTCTCTTCCGTTTACATTTCTGACAATTATTCCCAATGATGTTATGCTTATGACATTTTTCAAGATGGGACAAGTACGGATTTTATCATTTTTTTCTACATGTATGTGCGCGTAAGTTAATTATTTCTTTTGGTTGCGTTTTATTTCGAATACTATACTTTGTCTTGAGTAAAAAAGAAATTGGTCTATAATTTGAAACGCTATCTCTATCTCCAGATTTTTGAATTGGCATTACTATAGCTTCTTTCAAAGCAGTAGGAAATACTCCATTTAACATGTACACGTTACACAAGTGTGTAAGTGGTTTTAATAAACAGGGACTTATTTTTTTAAATCAATTTAGGGGAAATACCAGTTACTATTATTTAATTTTTTTTTTTTTTTTGATTTCATATTAGTCAGTTGACAAGAGTTGGATGGAGTGACTGGGATAGTGGACTTATTAAAACTTACTGATGCTGCTATATCAATTTCTGTTGTTCCTACTTTATTAATTAAATTATTTGCCATTTCCTGCCCAACACCTATGAAATGTTCATTTATTCTGTTTACTGATTTATTATAATCAGAGTCAATATGTAAAAGTCCATAAGGCATAAATTACTTGTCCGGTATATGTCCTATGCTAAAGGCATTATAGTTTTCCACGTTTTTTTAAATGTCATTTCTATTTTGCAGTAGTTCATTATTTTGAAAATCAGTTTTTTTTTAAAGTAAATTATTGCAGAAGTTCCCATAACGCTTTTTGTGATTTATAAATTGATATTGTCTGGGCTATTTCGTTGTTTGATATGGTGTTCGTCCCTAAATTTCATACAACGCAATATATTTATTAAGTGTACATGTTTTTGCGAAATTTGGCTTTGCGAAAGTTTCCACATTAATGGATGATATAATACAACAGTGATCAGTAACTGACGTTCAAACAAAAGTATTTACATTAGAATTTATTTTAGCAAAATAATGATCCATGCAGCACTTTGTGTTGGTTATGTGTGACAAGGAAGTAAACTATGCATTGCAAGCATCTTTAGATAGATACGTGTTAAAGCGTGGATCATTGTTATCATCGTTAATATCTGTGTTTATATCTCCATTCAAATAAACGCTGCGAAATTATTTACGATCTTTTAAAGTTTTATCCAAGGATATCAAGTTATTCATGTTATACTTGGATGGCATGCACACAAAAGCTGAGTTCATTGATATTGATTTAGCTACTGTTTTTATAAGTTCTGAATCTTGTAATTTTGAAAGCCAACATTCTGTTAAAACTATGATATCACAATCAATGTTCAAGCGTGCTAAAATAGATGAAAATCATCGAGATTACGATTCACACTGCGAATATTTTGTACATTTAAACTTTTTCCACTTATATATTGTCTGCACTCTTTAGGATCACTTAGCAAAAAAGCTTTACTGACTTTGACTGATCTCTAAATGTCGGAAGCTACATCTTTTACACTATCCGCCATCACAATCATAATTCGAAATCAGTGACGTTCTTCTGCGAGAGTGAGTGGCCAGTGTGAGCAGACCTGAGTGGAACAAATTTCAATTAAGTTAGGAGATATATTTTTTTCCGTAAGTGACAGAAATATACAATTTTAGATATATAAATAGTATAAAAAAAATATAGAAATTATGGAGGTAGCGAATAGTTGATAAGAATTGTTACACAAAATTAAACTTATTATGTATTCTTGAAAATACAATAAGTTATTAGTAAAGAAACTATCGGTTACCTTAGTTCTCTGACGGATGTCTTCCTTCCGAATCCTATCTGTCAAAGAAACACCCAGCAAGTGCGAGTGGCAAAGGATCGGCCATCTTGGCGTTCATTGAGGGAGGCCAATGTTCAGCAGTGGACGGATAGAGGCTGATGATGATGATGATGATGAAAGAAACTATAAGTAACATTGCTAATTAGTACATGAAAATAATTGTAAGTGAGGGAAATATATATTTTGCATCATACATAGTCACATCTGCTGGTCTCATTGTAGCTATTTGTTGATGAGATTGTATTAATATCGCAGGCTGTCAATTTTCCTTGCGCATAAGAACTGTACTTCTTGAGATCTAACCATATTTATAGATACCAAACTTTTGTAATTCACCAACCAAACACAAAAAAAATCTTTAATGTGACATGCATTGCATGCATAAAAGATTTTTTTTTGTTTGTAGTTGCTACTTCGCTTAGGCATTTCATCGTTACCAACTAAGTGTTCGTTGTTCGATAGTTTACTCTAGACAATAGTTGTCTCTGTTACTGTTATTGTACTACTTTGCCGCTTGGAGTTTGTTTTCACATCTGAGTACTCAACTATTATTGGTGATTTTTCTTTCCCTCCTCTAAAAATATCCTTCATATGCCCATTGCATGTTACAATATTCAATGTATTGTGTAAGTTATCAATTAACTCGGGTAAGTTTTCATTAGATGTGTTCCGAACGTTTCTGATTTCAATTTTAGTCTTGTTTTGCAATCGTCGAAATTCATCTACTTGAGATTTCAAAATGCTTATTTATTCTATAGCTTTTGAATATTCCGTAGTAATATATTTAATTTGGTCATTGAACTGATCGTGCTGATTCGTAAACGACTCAATCAGAATTTGAAGATGTTTTTGAGATTCTAAAAACTATTTGTTTTCGTTGATTAGGTTTTTAACTAGGTCCTCATTTTACTTGATGTAGATTTCATGGAGATCATGTATGATACTTTTAAATTCATCAATACACGGATACGCTGGATTATTGCGTTTTCTTCTCTCTCTTTTGAGATCTTATCACTATTTTGCAATTTGACCTTTTTTTTGTTACTAACATGTATTATTATTATATTTATTAACCCGGCATACGCCACCAGATCAGTGGTGAACGTAGCCCGTGAACATACATCCAGTTTACCTGGAACTAACCCAGACAAGTCATTTTATGTGCTAAGTCTCGGTGCCAGTAACTACACTGCCTGTCTTAAAATTCAATACTTTCACTTTATTTTGAGTAGAAGATGATTACTATAACAGTTGAATTTGAATTCACTCGATCTTCCAGTGCGTTTTTTAAATTATATTTAATATACTAGCTGTGCCCGCGACTTCGTTCACGTATATTACGTAATTTAACAATGAGTTTTTTTAGTGTGAAGAGCTGTATAAATAGAGGATGTTGAAAACTTACTCTCTAACTTAAAACCCTTATACTTTTAATATAATTAATCGCTTTTATTCACAGCACCTAGTCTCTTTTGAAATTACCCATAGAGAAGAAGAATCACCTAGCGCCTACCTACTTAGGTAACTATACTGTAGCTATCATCATCATCATCGTCAGCCTCTATCCATCCACTGCTGAACATAGGCCTACCTCAATGAACGTCAAAACGACCGATCCCTTGTCACTCGCATCCAACGCGGACCGGACACTGCACGGCATACCTACAATTATTTATAAAATGTATGAACCGTCCGCAATCCGCATTATCAGTCAATTTTACAAAAATGTATGATCATTGATCACTAATCCATAGAAATAGTAATAAATACCACTCTAATAATAATATAATTATTATAAGAGGGCTATTGTTACTGGGCTTGCATAGTACGTTATCATATTTTTTTGTTTACGAAATTTCCAACTGAGAACATGGCGAGAAGGACAAAATCACTTTATTTTGAGAAAAATTGTTACAAATGATGTTGATTTTTCTTCTCTCCATATAGCAAAAATTTTCTATAACTTTCAGAATGTACAGTACGTTCAGACTTCAGTGACGTTATATGAAGCTTACACTGTACGGTCTACTTTTTGGCATTCTTATCTTTATGCAAGTGCTTCTCTGTAAACGATGTTAAATGTGGACCCATCTGGAACGTATACAAAAAGATTATTGGGGTTATTTACTCGCGAAAGAGCCACATAGAGTTGGCCATGTGAAAATCTAGGCTCATTATCTGGCAATAAAGATCCGATGAGATGGTAAACTTGACCTTGCACTTTGAAGGTTGGCATGAACGGACCCTCCGTTATTTGTTTCGCCCCAAAGGATGTCATTTGGAAAGCGCTGTTATAGGAACGGATATTATCTAAAAAGTGTTTAGACTGGGGGTGATCGCCATTTAAAAGAGTTTTAATAATGTTTGGGGGATCTTGAAAATTTGGAACAACAACTTTTCCATTTGAACAGCACATTCCATTTGCCTCTTTTCTCCATTTCAGAGCATCACAAAAATTGCAAATTTCTGTCATACCACCTACAAAGGCGTAGAAGGCGTAGTCAATTCTTGTTGAATATGTAAATCCTGATTTTTCCTTATTTTCCCAAGGCAGAATAATGTTCGCAACAACATTATATTCTAAGGACTCATCATCAGCCTCACCAGTTATAATTCTGTTCATGTGGTATCGAGCCCGGTCAGCTCCCAGGCGAGATTGTCGCTGTTCTCCTGTTTCTGCTCGTCGCAGATCGTCTATCCTTTCCCTTTCGGATATTAAATAACGTACATCGTTCATCCGGGCGCTTACATGTTAATTTATTATATAAATTAATATCTGGCTGTTGTTAATCGCCGTTCTCTCTCTGAGAGAGATTCGGACTCGCGTGAGAGGGCGTGACGCTCTCGGTCAGCTGACAACCGCGCTTCGCGTTCCTCGATACTCTCTTGGGAGCGCAAAGTTGCGGTCAGGATTCTTTGCGAACTTAAACGCGACTCCCTTTCGGTAAAAGTCTCAGACTCGCGTGAGAGGGCGTGGCACTCTCGGTTAGCTCACAATCGCGCTTCGCGTTCTTCGATACTCTCTTGGGAGCGCAAAGTTGCGGTCAGGATTCTTTGCGAACTTAAACGCGACTCCCTTTCGGTAAAAGTCTCAGACTCGCGTGATAAGGCGTGACGCTCTCGGTCAGCTGACAACCGCGCCTCGCGTTCCTCGATACTCTCTTGGGAGCGCAAAGTTGCGGTCAGGATTCTTTGCGAACTTAAGCGCGACTCCCTTTCGGTAAAAGTCTCAGACTCGCGTGAGAGGGCGTGGCGCTCTCGGTCAGCTGACAACCGCGCCTCGCGTTCCTCGATACTCTCTTGGGAGCGCAAAGTTGCGGTCAGGATTCTTTGCGAACTTAAGCGCGACTCCCTTTCGGTAAAAGTCTCAGACTCGCGTGAGAGGGCGTGGCGCTCTCGGTCAGCTGACAACCGCGCCTCGCGTTCCTCGATACTCTCTTGGGAGCGCAAAGTTGCGGTCAGGATTCTTTGCGAACTTAAGCGCGACTCCCTTTCGGTAAAAGTCTCAGACTCGCGTGAGAGGACGTGACGCTCTTGGTCAGCTGACAACCGCGCTTCGCGTTCCTCGATACTCTCTTGGGAGCGCAAAGTTGCGGTCTGGATTCTTTGCGAACTTAAACGCGACTCCCTTTCGGTAAAAGTCTCAGACTCGCGTGAGAGGACGTGACGCTCTTGGTCAGCTGACAACCGCGCTTCGCGTTCCTCGATACTCTCTTGGGAGCGCAAAGTTGCGGTCTGGATTCTTTGCGAACTTAAACGCGACTCCCTTTCGGTAAAAGTCTCAGACTCGCGTGAGAGGGCGTGGCGCTCTCTGTCAGCCGATAACCGCGCTTCACGTTCGTCAATACTCTCTTGGGAACGAGAAGCTACTGTAAGTGCACGCTGTATGCAAAGCCTAGACGCAGACGCTGAGTAGGCGTTTCCGACGCAAGAGTTCTGATTTGGTTCGCTCGGATTGCATTCAGCCTCACTTCACGATCTTCCTCCGATTCTTGAGACCTACTTAATCTCAACCTTTTAGCATTTCGGCTACTTTGCGATAGGTTTGATTTTTTTCTAGAAGGCATATTCTTATTCTAGAAAATATTGAAAGATTAAAGAACCAATTATCAAACGACAAACAGACTAAAACCAAGAAAGACCTTTTAAACGACACGAACGAACGAATTTTGAAAACTTAGGACACCCAACAACTCAACTGTAATTTCAAATACGGGTTAGGGTGATTCTTTGGCCAAGAATCTTAATAGCGCGATTCAGGAAATGACGTCATATGCACAACGCCATCTATTGAGAGTTAATCTAATCGTTCGGACACAGTTATAAAATATCTTTTTTTTTAATATTAAGTGACACATTAAACTATATTCATTGAAAACGATGTTTTTCTAAAGTATTAAAGAAAGTAATTACTATTCCTTTCCAACGTGTTAAAATTTTAACAAAATATTATAATAACTCAACAAATTCATTAAACTTAACAAATAGGATATACATGTCGGTACTATAAGTTGTCAATAGATGGCGTTAATCTGATCCTATTTGTTAAGTATTGTATTGAACTACATTTTTGTCAATAAGTCGGTACTATAAATTGTCAATAGATGGCGTTGATCTGATCCTATTTGTTAAGTATTGTATTGAACTACATTTCAAATACATAATATTATATTTTTTGATAGAGTAAAGCGATTGCGATGAAACAAAAACTAAATGTTACTCTAAGTTACGCACAATTTTTATGTATAAAAGTTATTTACATTGGTTTTTTAGTTTTTACGTGATGCGTGGTTAACTAAACAGACAAACAGACAAAAATTAAAAAAAATGCTGGAAATATATTCTGTTAGTCATCCTTTAACACCCTGGCTATATATTTTTTTTAATACTTTCAATGTACAGAAACGACTCCTCTACAGATTTATTATATGTATAGATATAAAACTATATTTTTTTATCAGGTAAAAGGCGTATTCGGTCAGCAGTCTGCGATATGCGTGCAACACGCATTACGAATACTGGTCGAAAATAAAACAGACACTGAAATGAAGAAAATATACAGTAACATAGAATTGGAGATAATCTTCACGACAAGTGAATTCGAAGAAATTGAGCAGAATCTTCAAAGGCGATTGTTAAGTATTGACGGTGTTGATAACTAAGTTTTATTTGTCATATCTATTATTTTTTAAACCTCTGTTATGACAGACAGTGGACATGACAAATAATTATTAATTTTGCTAATATTTTGTAAGAGGTAGTGCCATGCTGCATTAAAGCTTAACCCGGCAAACATTATACTGCACTTTACAAAAATGCTTAGCGCCATGTTTTTTTTTTATATAAACCTTATCCTGACAATAACCAACACAAGAAAAAAAGAATTATCTAATTATGTGCAGTAGTTCTGAAGTTATGTGCGAACATACATTTCAGAGATTCATTTTTTTTATAGATAGTTATAAATTTGTGATTGTGAACCAAAAACGTGATTTTTTTTATTAAATATACGAATTGTATACTTTGCTAACGAAATGATTTTAAGTTTATTTAATTTTGGTTACATGTCCAATTTTTTTTTATAGAATAATTTAATCATTTTTTTGTTATGGTTGTGTGGATGTGTATGGACGGCACAAGAAAAAAAGAATTATCTAATTATGTGCAGTAGTTCTGAAGTTATGTGCGGCCATACATTTCAGAGATTAATTTTTTTATATAGATAGTTATAAATTTGTGATTGTGAACCAAAAACGTGATTTTTTTATTAAATATACGAATTGTACACTTTGTTAACGAAACGATTTTAAGTATATTTAATTTTGGTTACATGTCCTATTTTTTTTTTTTATAGAATAATTTAATCATTTTTTTGTTGTGGTTGTGTGGATGTGTATGGACGTCGGCGCTGTGAGGCTCCGACTGCTCGTTTGCCCTCTGAAATTGCTTTACTGGTAATCTTAGTTTGCTATAATTATGTGATCTCACTAAGAGTAGTGTGTATTAGATGTGTAGCGTTAACATGTTTGTTTCCTTGATTTATAATCACCTCGAATAAAAATGAAAGTCAGTATTTTTTGGATTTAAGTAATGCTTGTATGTATAGCATGACCAGAAAAATAAAAACCCTCACCATATGCGGAAAATTTTGAAACTAATTTCTGTAGGGACTAGACTATGTGTTGACCTATAAAAGATACAGTGGCGCCACCAATGCAGGGTCTTTAGATTTCGGGTCCGGCTATACTCTTTTCTACACTAGGGGCCGCTATTTGCTATGGAATCCATATTATTTTTATTAGTCGTCAAATTAGTCACTAATGTAGTGTAAGTTAGGATATATTTAGAAAATAGTGTTAAGTTTGATTAAGTCCTATTCTTAATTACAATTATAGAGAAGCCGAATGCGATTTGAACCGATTCGAACTTTGGCCGAACATTCGCTGAAAATAAAAAATCGGCCAAACTGGGGATCATACACACACTTTCTCGTGATTTTAATGTTAAATTTCTGAACCAAACCATCATTTTTTCTTCAATTTGCAAATTGTAATTTAGATGTTTTATATAATAATAATATAAAATTATGTAGGGACAACTATGTACTTACATAATTTTAACACACTAAACAGAGCCTGTTCTTATGGCAACCAGACAACTAAATACATACATATAGATAGTTATAAATTTGTGATTGTGAACCAAAAACGTGATTTTTTTTATTAAATATACGAATTGTACACTTTGTTAGCGAAATGATTTTAAGTTTATCTAATTTTGGTTACATGTCCAATTTTTTTTATATAGAATTATTTAATCATTTTTTATGGCATAGATACAAGTAAGGGTTTTCTAATTTAAATAATGATCATAAATATATTAAGATTTAATTTTATTCAAATGATATGACAGACTTGTTTTATGTTCATTTTAGTCATAATAGTGCAAGTATGTATTTGTTTCTAGTACCGCAAATTTGACATTTTCACCGAATTTCTGCTGAAGTTCGGCTCAAGCTGCCGAAATTCGGTTAAACCGAATGTCATTAAGTATTTAATTTCAGCCCATCCCTAATATCGATATAAAAAGGTATTTGCTATGAAAGAGTTTATAACGTAATTTCACTGCATAAAATATCACATTAAAATTATATCAGGAAAAAATATACAATATTAAAACTGGTCTGAAGTTACTTATAAGCGCAGAATAATTATTAATAGTACATTATATACAGAAAACTGGCTCTGAAAATGGATTAAAGTTTCTGTATTCTCTTTCTATCACGTATCATATATTATGTCGCAGGGAAATGAGGAAATCAGATATTTTACGAAATCCCGGCAGATGTTGAATATTCTTATTTACGACGTCTTCTTACTAAACAAATCTAGTGATATTATGTCGTTTCGCTCAACTGAATCTAGTGTAATGTCAGAAAAGTGGATACTGCCTAGTAAAAATCAAGCCGTGCATCTCTCTCGCTCAATTTCGTACTCAGACGGATACAAGTGGGAGCGGGACAAAGGCGTCACTCGATTTAGGCTGGTGCGTGACGCGTGTGATTGTATATTTTGTTAGTTATTACGCAGCAGGTAGCACGTACGCACAGTGATCGCATGCTAGTATCATACTTTTAGAAGTCCATATTTATTTTATTCTTTTTAATTAACTGAAACGTAATTTTTTTTTATGTCATGGCAACCGAGCAATGGGTGCCTTATGGTGACTACCGACGCCCATAGACATCCGTACAACCAAAAGCTATGCCAATTCGTTGTTCTCCTTTTCCCTATCCCCCTAATGGGCCACCGGAAACTCACAAATCGTATGAAACGCGACAGCATATCTTGACGCCGGTATTATGTAAGCGAGAGGTAACACCCCGATCGTGCCAGCCCAATTCGACTGCAAAGCAGCATGCCACTACCTCTTACTGCATTTTCATTTAAATTTTCTAATAAATGCATCACTGATTTGTAATTTTGTTTTTTACTCCATTCATTCTTCATTTCACTAGATTTAGTTTAGTGAAACGACATATCACTAGATGTTTTTAGTAAGAAGACGTCATAAATAAGAATATTCAACATCTGCCGGGATTTCGTGGTATCCCTATGGATTTCATGAAGTCTCTGATTTCCTAACTTGTAGGTTTATACCTTACTGCGGAATACGCAATCAGTGGCATAATGCGGATGCATGCCTATGCGTTTGTCAAATTAAACTAGTTCGGCTAAAATAAAATGCGTAGTATTCGTGCATCTTTTTAACGTAGACCGAAATAATCTGAAATTTGTATTTATAATATTAGCTGTGCTATAATTTATGATATCAAAAGTAGCTCGACACCAAAACAATATAAAGGCTTTTTTTGTGTTGTGAGTTTTAGTTTTAAGGTTAGCTAGTAATAAATGTCTATGTTAACAGAAAGTCCTCTCATCTTTATGAGAGGACAACATAATATAATTGACTAGTTGGAAATAGGTTTTCGTATCAATATGTTTAGAAAAAGAACTGTATTTTTTTGTGTACATTTGTGTCATTGGTATCTCGGAAACGACTCAACCCATTTGGCCTATTATGTAATATAAAACATATAACTATATATATATATATATATATATATATATATATATATAGTTATATGTTTTTAGATAATTAGTTAGGGAATAAAAACAATATAAAGGCTTTTTTTGTGTTGTGAGTTTTAGTTTTAAGGTTAGCTAGTAATAAATGTCTATGTTAACAGAAAGTCCTCTCATCTTTATGAGAGGACAACATAATATAATTGACTAGTTGGAAATAGGTTTTCGTATCAATATGTTTAGAAAAAGAACTGTATTTTTTTGTGTACATTTGTGTCATTGGTATCTCGGAAACGACTCAACCCATTTGGCCTATTATGTAATATAAAACATATAACTATATATATATATATATAGTTATATGTTTTTAGATAATTAGTTAGGGATTATACTTGCAGTATATATTTAAAAAAAACACTATAAAATGACATTTTTATGGTTGTTTTATCGCGCCATCTATTGAAAGTTTTATTTAATAGGCGCAATTTGTCACGATATTGTGCGTTTCGAACATAAACGTATAATATAATAGACCAATAAAGAGTTGGAAAGAGAAGACAGTCCTTTATGGAATTATAACAAGATGAAAAGAGAGAGCAATCTAATGTCAAGTGTAACCACTTTTATTTGACAGATCAGCCAAAGTCACCAAGCGTTAAAAGAGCTTCTCAGTATTTGCAATTTATTTCGTTGTTCCAGATATATTTGCAATAAATACTATTGCATGTAAAAAGATGAAAAAAATATACGGTGCGGTATAATGTGAATCATAGAAACAATCGTGAAAATGATACATTTCACAGGTAATTCATCTTCATGTCCTAATTGCTAAGATGTGTTTATTTTTTGCTATATTCTATCTTTACTTCTCTATTTCAAATAAAATAATGTCAATCGTCCTATTTACTTTCATATTTTTCGTAATTAAAGATACAATCGTTCTTAATTTACACAATATTTGAAGATTAATTTTCACCAATATTTTATACATATACGCTAGTGCTTGATTCAAATTTATCGACATGCTTATTGGTTTATAATGTCATTAATTTGAAACTAATCTAAAAACAACAAAAAATAAAACAGCTTTCGATATAATGTAGAGTGACTCAAGAGCAAGGTTTTTTATATGTAACGGGAATATCAGAAAGGAAATGCGTTTTAAATAATAATAACAACCATTTTATTACATTCTGATAAAACAATAACAATCTTAGGTCCAGAAGTAATGTGTAGGTGCGTGTGCATGTGCATGCATAAAGCACCTCCGTCCTTACCCACACTGCACATGCATACACATACACGAACATCACACATACATAGAGGTTGGCCCAACATTAATTAACAAACTTAACATGGCCGATAGTGATTTGGCCAGACTTCCGTCCTCCTTGAGGTCGCAGATATAAATCGCCCCTCTACAAACAAGACCTCGCTTATTAAAGGCAGTAGTCGGGTGTGTCTATAACGTAATACAAACATCCCTACACCTCGGCCGTCCAGCCCATATTCTTGCCAATCCTAACACAAGTTTTTGAATTGACACTGCAGCGCCACCAATCTCCGGCACTCGCTGTCAAATCCGCTCCCGTACTAATGTCCTCACTCCTCTCCGACTATTTGCTTGTTAGCGATGAATCATAATCATTTTGTTTTACAGATTCCCTCAAGATCGTATAATTAGAGGAAAATGGCTGATATTAACTGGGCGTGTTGGTTGGGATCCCAACAATACAATTTGCAAAGCGACGTTTCTAATATCGGAAGATATTTCCGACTTGTTTTTGTGCTTGACGAGCCACAATATGAACTAATAAGTTTTAAGTGGGCACAGATACTTGATAATGAAGTATTATAGGCATCTGTTCGATATTCGGCTCAAATACGAATGTAAGCTACTTAATTTGAGTAAGGAGACTGTAAGGAACCACCAGAATAAGATTATTTTGTTTAAAGGACAGTAGCATCTACCCATTTTTTTTTATTTTAATTAAATTACTTGTTTTACGTTTGTAAGAGTATAATTTTAAAGTAACCGTTAAAATAATGTGTAGTAAGTCATGGATCAATCGTCCATTGAATATTGATCGATTCTTTTGTTAAAATCATTTGAAACAAATAATACATAAATAATAAAAGTCATTATTTTATATAAATAGTAGGTAAGTATGAGTGTGTAAGAGTATTATGATATTTCATTTGAGAATAAATATTATACTATGTGTTGTTTTATTTCAATATTTATTTACCTTTTATCTAAATAATTTAAGGGCTGCTTTTGCAATCGGCGGATAACTTTGACCTGAGGAATATTATGTAGTTTACCCTCCTTCATAATCATCATCATCACTGAGGAATAATTATGTTGACTTTGTAATGTGTATATTAAGTACCCTTATATAAACCATAACATATCTGACCATTGGAAAATTCACCCCAAACAACAATGTTTACAATTTACCCGAAGTGGCTGTACTATCGAGTATCGATAGTAAAAGATACATCACTGTGTGTCAATGTGTGCGTGTGCTCTGCACACATTGACTTTTCAAAAATCGTCACGCATTTTCGGGCTGTCAGTTGGTCTATTTAGTATATTCTAAGTCTATGGTTTCGAATAAGAATAGGAATGTCAATAACCTCTATCTGTCAAATATCACTTTAAAAGTACAGTTTGCAAAAAATAATAATTGCATAATAATAGTCTTAAATTGTATTTAATTAAAAACGTTATATAGCAGTAAATTGTCTTAAAAAATATTTATAAAAAATAAGGACGCCGGTCGTCATCTTGCCGTTGTTAGTGTGCTTCGTTGTGAGGACCTGAAGGAAATATAAGTTTTACAGCGAGAGAAGACAGGACATTTGTGTGTTCTGTGTTCTCTTGCTGTATTTTATAACAATTTTTAATTACAAAATAACGCAAGTATAATATACTTTAGAATTTCCTTTCGAGTTCTTACCAAATGGGTTGAGTAATAAAAAAAATTAATGCTGTAAAATGCGATGTTTATTCTACATATTAAGATATGTCTGGGGAACAATTTTTTAATAATATTTTAATGAATAATTTGAAATTATAATTAATTGAAGCATTTGTTAAGAAAATTCACTTTTTAGGTATAGTTTGTGCTATAGCAACAGTTTAAGGTGTTGCTATTAATTTAGATTGTAAACTCCTAAGTAAACTGTCTGAATTATTTCTAGGTATTACCATACATTTAAGACATTCAAATCAATATATGTTTGTGTACAAAAATTGTTTTCAATCATTCCCTAATTCACCTTAGACACCTTTCTCACACTTGTCGTCGAACAGTTGCGATCAGGCTCATGCTAAACACAACAAATTAAATAAGTAGATCATCTAATGTAGTCAAAAAAAAATGTTAACGGAGTACCACGATTTTGAAGAAAATTATAAGAACCTAAATGATTTGTAGCCATAGGCTTTTTTTTGATGACGCGGGTTAATACTTTCGCATGATCCAGGTTTACCTCGGGTAAGGTTCCTAGACCTATGTGGATATAGGGGTCTCCGTGCCATAGGTACTGTGCCCAGGTTCCCAAACTGAACCCGACACGAGCACAGGGGCGTTACTGGAGGCGCATTAGGTAGCACTTCATACGTACCACGCCCGCGAGGTGAGGCCTCGTCGGTGCCTCTCTCACCCGCTTCCTTCTGGGACATAGCTGCCTCGCAGAAGGAGACCATCGCCGTCCAGGACTTCTCGTTACCGAGGTTCGAGCATCGCGGTGAACACGCTCAGCAGAGATAAGTCCCATCGGATGACTGATGTCAGACTGCGACGCAGCGCTGAATTAAAAAAAATCCGTATAATTTCAAAATATATTCTATGGAGGGTAAAGAAGGAGCACAATCTCCATGCTACAAAAATAATCTTAATAAAATATTGTACCTTATTATATATATATATATATATATATATATATATATATATATATATATATATATCTAATATATAAAATTTCCATGTCACAATGTTAGTTACCGTACTCCTCCGAAACGGCTTTACCGATTTTTACCAAATTTTATATGCGTATTCAGTAGGTCTGAGAATCGGCTACTATCTATTTTTCATACCCCTAAGTGATAAGGGTGGTCAACCCCTCAAATTTTAAAAGCTAACGCGGGCGAAGCTGCGGGCAACAGCTAGTATATATATATATATATACGTCGCATTTACATTACAGTGTAATTTAACAAAACAGTGCAAGAAGATTTTCTGAGTTTAATCAGGAAGGACAGCAGAATTAGACATGGATTAAATTCTCAAGGATTGGGCTATACAAACTTTGCACATCTGTGTTTGGGTCACAAGCTTCCACCATTCTACCAAATTCATCTAATTTAGTCCAGCAGATACGGAGTAAATTGGCTGTGACAGACGGACGGACAGACACACGAGTTATCCTAAAGGGTTCCGTTTTTTGAGTTTTTTGTACGGAACTCTAAAAAATAAGAAACATGACAATAAAAACATTTAATGGAGTAGTAACCATGTTAAACGTATGGTACAAAATTTAAAAAAAACTTCATTTTTTTTAGCTGGAAATACTAGTTCAGAAGCCGTCCTGGCGTCACATTGGCGCTGGTGATAATAAGGGTTTAGTTTGGTATGAAATACTAGAATTAAATGTGAATTTAAATGTCACCGTAAGATTGTAATCTACCTCGCGAGATTGTAAACTGTCGGAAGATTGTCAACCGTAACTTACTGCTTACAATTTTTGGTACCTAGAACTATCGAAGTGAAACCGTCAACATGAAAGTGTTAACATACTCAAGCGCTACATTTTATAGGTAGGTACACTGGATTTTAGATGTCGTTAAATACCTATACTACGGTTTATATCTGTTCCGAACTGCCATCAAACAAATCGTGTTGCGTGGAGGAGAGCAACTATCATCAACTGCAGCTCTGCTGTATTTTCAGAGAAAAAGACAATATCGTCGACAAATCATTGATAAGTGCTGATTGTTTATATAGTCTAGGGATACGTAATTAATTTGGGCGGGTCACCTTACCGCGCGGAGTAGGGCCCAGTTGTGCTCGGCGCAGCGGGTCATCGTGGTAAGAGTGATTCGGGGGTATCGTACGATATCGTGGGCAGCAGCAACTGCCCTAGCTGGCGACCCCCCGTGGGAACTCGTGGCGGAAGTTCTTGCTGAGGTGCACTCCTATGTCTCGGATAGGAGGTCTCTCGGCGAGAGCCTGACGCTGGACGGGATCCTGCGGGTCCGCCGACTAAGGAAAGAGGCGTTAATGCTGAGGTGGGGAGAGGACCTGGCGTGGGAGCCGTATGGCAAACGCCTAACGGGTGCCCTGCGTCCGGTCCTAGAGCGGTGGATGCGTCGTAAACGCAAACCCCTCACCTTCCGTCTGACACAGGTGCTCACCGGGCATGGCTGCTTCGGTGAGTACCTGTGCCGGACGGCCCAAAGGGAGCCGGCAACTGTATGTCACGATTGTGGCGCGGTGGTGGACTCGGCCCAGCACACTCTAGAGATGTGCCCGAGATGGGCGGCGCTGCGTCACGATCTGACGTCAGTTATCGGAGGGGACTTGTCTTTGCCGAGCATCATCACCGCGATGCTCCGCAATGACGAGTCCTGGACGGCGATGGTCTCCTTCTGTGAGGCAGTAATGTCCCAGAAGGAGGCCGATGAGCGGGTGAGAGAGGAGGCCGCCGACGAGGCCTCCCACCGCAGGCGACGAACAGGGGTACGTAGGAGGCGCTACTTAATACGCCTCCAGTAACGCCCCTGTGCTCGTGTCGGGTCGAGGCTGAGGTTAACCTGGGTCCAGATAGGCACGACGTCGTCGGGGACTGCTAAAAGTATCGTGAAAACGAACGGCCGAGTAGTCCCCCCTTTCGATGAGGAGTCTAGCCTGTCGCCGAGCGGCGGAGGGCGCTTGCAGCGGTTTTAGTGGGTAACGACACTGCCCAAGTGCGAACCCCACATACGGCTAGGTCTAAAACCAACCCCGGTCCTAGTTATGGTTTGGGCTGCAAATTTCCGCTGCAGACCAAAAAAATAAAAAACGAAAATCCAAAATTTTGCATTTATTATATACCGGGTGTATTTGGAACGCTTGCGAAGATTAAACCCTAATATACTATTTATCTTATTCACTACATAGTATAAAACAAAGTCGCTTTCTCTATCCCTATGTCCCTTCGTATGCTTAAATCTTTAAAACTACGCAACGGATTTTGATGCGGTTTTTTTTATTAGATAGAGTGATTCGAGAGGAAGGTTTATATTATGTATAATAACATCCATTGAATAGTGGAGAAATACTGTTATTTTTGAGGTAAAGTCCGCGATGGCATATGTGTATCTCTTAAGGATAACATACTATATCCATTTTAATACTTTAAAATGGGCAAATATAAAACGGTACTTGGAAAGCTATTTACACAATTAATGTGGTATTAATCCTTATCATTTTAAATATGTTAGTTAGCTTGAGCATTTCATGAAGTATGTTTTTCCCGTTTACACCATGCTAATGAAATTCATATCTTAGAAGACATAACAAAATCAAAATAATGCGACTGAAACGATGCGATGCGATAATAACCATATTATATTGTATCAATGTAATATGGTAGAATTGTGTATCCTAAATATGCCTACTGAAAAGTCCGCAATGGCATAATATGTCTATATTATGTTAAATATAACATACTAGCTATATCCATTTTAATACTTAAAAAATTGGCAATCTTAAAGCGGTAATGTAAAAGCTATTTACAAAAATACGGCATTAATCACTTCATATTATAAAATAAAGTCCTACGCCCGTCCATAGATAAATAATCATAATCAATCCGTGTACGGCTGTACATCTAAGTTAACGCGAGCGAAGCTGCGGGCAACAGCTAGTCTTTATATATATATTTCTTGTGTGCGTGTGTATGTCACTGAACTCCTCCTAGACGGCTGGACCGATTTTAATGAAATTTTTTGTGTGAGTTCAAGGGGATTCGAGGATGGTATAGATTCACAAAAAAAAAAATTTTGTACAGGACAACGTCTGTCGGTGCCACTAGTTTTATATAAAAATCAATGCCACTTTTCGTTGTAATTTTATAACTCAAGAACGGGCTCGCCAATCCCAACCAAATGTTTAGGCTTTGTTCGGACTATTTAGTAGATGGTTTATGTGAAGTTTGCACAAAATCGGTCGAGCGGTTCTTCATATATTACATTTTTTTAATTCAATAAATGGCGGATCATTTTGTTAATGGCGATTTTGCTGTCAAATTAAAACTTTTTCAGTTGAGGTCATATTGAAACTTTTTTCAGTGTTGTCAGTACAACATTAAGTTTTATATAATAGCTAGCAATTAATAATATATTTTTTTGTTTGAATAAATTAATTTGATGTTCCAATTTTTTTTATTACACTTTATACGTAGCACGTACCGGGCCGCTAGTATACTATATAATGCATATAACCATTTATCTCAGAAACCTTTTTTAAAGAAAATTTTAGGACTTGTGTATTTTGCAAACCCGCAATGTATGTATGTATACACTATGCAATCATGCTAACCACGAGACGCGCAACTAGCGGGCGCACTGAAGACGCGCGCGGTGCGGGAGTTCGTTCACCTCGTGCATGCGGCGAACGCTATCAGCTGATTCAGTTCGCTAGCCGTTTATTTAAATTAAGTTTATTACATTGCTGTTTTTTTCAAAAAACCATTATTTTAAAGCATTATCATCAAATTCCTGTAACATTATGTTTACTAAACCGGATTATAAAAAATAAAAAAGGCAACTTATTATTATTATTATTTTCATTGCTAATGCCTTTACATTAGCTACTACGCTATTAGCCATACAAAATACAATATTCGGTCTGTAATACGGAGAAATGGCGGGAAACCCCAAGGAGCGCGGCTTCGCCCTTCTAGCCCCCATCAATCAACTATCATTCTCCATTCCATCCACCTAAGGCAGTCCACTGCAATATTCGCCAACCAATCACAATATATAAAGATCAAGTTTTTAAAACAAACACTATAGAAAACCACTCTGAATGGACAAAACACAAAATAACAATTAATTAACGGGAAACCAAATAAACACAACCGCGCGTCCCGATGTTTCCCGCCATTCCAAAAAAAAAAAAGGCAACCAAAAAAGAAAACGCGTTTTTTTCACTTCTATCATGTCAGGCTATGCCAACACTATCATACCTCTTCGTTATCACAAGCGCGGCGTTCCAAATACACCCGGTATATTATATAAAAAATCAAAATATATTTTTTTTTCATTATAATATATGTATTGTTTTCCTACAAAGATTTAAATCTATCTTTTATATTATACTACTACAATGTAGTAGTCTCGACATTTTCCTCCTTCAGCTTCTGCCTCCGGTCATGTTTTTTAATGTCATTAGGAGGCAACCGAGCATTCGGAGCCTCTATATCGTGACTACCGACGCCCATAGACATCCGCACAACCAAATTTTATGCAGATGCGTTGCCCTCCTTGACCCTATACCCCCAATGGGCCACCGGAAACTCACAAACCAGACGAAACGCGACAGCATATCTGTCACTTGACGCCGGTGTTATGTGAGCGAGAGGTAGAGGTTTAATGCAGCAAATATGGAACTACTTCTTACAAATCTGGGCCGTGGTTACTACTACGTACTAAATACGAAAATTACGTATCCCTCTATGGTCATCGTAGCACTGCACTGCAATAAAAATTGTGGGAGAGAGAGATTTCTCAAGTAAATAATTCTAAAATTAAAAGGCACTTCAAAATTAAATGGAATAGAATTTATTTATTTGCAGAGGCATGGTACATCAGAGATCGTCATTTAACCTTTTGAACGCCGGCATATAAACGTCTCGCCGTACCCCAGACGCCAAGCCACTTTTTCTGTAAAATAAACTTCATAGAATATAGGGATGTTGAAAACTTAATCGATATACAACTGAGTTTTTATTTTCGTCTTCCATTTTCTAATAAACCGTACTCACAACAGGATATTTTATTTACCCAGCAACTACATCACAATATAGTAATAATATAGTAATCTTTACACCGCATTTAACAGAGTCTTTATCAATGTAAAAGCAGATATTAGAAAATTAAAATAATAACAAATTACGATATGGTTACAACATTATTCAACATATTTTGACTTGGTATAGTGACAAAGGCGTGGCCAGCCAGTCTTTTTTTGACATTCCATTATTTCCATTTGACATCCACATTTTGCGATTAGCTAGTGTCGATATTAGACATTTTCATCTTTTGTTTTTGATTGTGTAGCTACAGGCATGATTGCATAAGACTGCGTTGTTTAAAAACGTTTTATCTATCCTGATACAAACTAATAGAAATCTTTATAATGAAACAATTTTTTACGGATTTTATCGCGGTTTATTAAGATTTTAAAGAAAAAACATATAAATATATACATATAAATATATATATAAACAGATAAAGAACATATAGCTGACTTAAAACACCGTCGCTACACTAAGTCTGCAATCTGTGAACATAGTCTAGACAAAGCTCGCCATTATATTAGATTTGATAAACCACAGATACTCGCAAAAGAACACCGATTCCAACCAAGGATGATCCGCGAGGCTATTGAAATTAAAAAACATCCAAATTTCAATAGAGAAGATGGCTGGCTCTTACCACCTGCTTGGGATCCCATTATTAAAATAATTAAATCAAAAACCAAGCATAATATGCCACAGATTAAAGATGCAGTTAGCACTTTCTGCGTAGAGAGGACTAATTAAAATAATGATGTATCATAAGGTAGTTTCGAATAACTTTGTAACATTAGGACATCTGTCACCTCAGTCCTCCCGTGACCATGGTTGCTGTAAAGTATCCGAAACGTCGGGCTTGTAAAAATCTTAATAAACCGCGATAAAATCCGTAAAAAATTGTTTCATTATAATGAGTGAAATTCGCGCAAACATTAGAAAACAATAATAGAAATCTTCTTAAGTTTTTATGGATATTATAATATTATGTCACAACACTAGCTGTCACTTATAGAGGACTATGGCGTGTGGCTTATATACGCATTTAACATCTACTTTTAAAACATTGAACTTCTCAATATTAATGTTAGGTATATTTTTATTAGTGTCATGCTATCAAATATAGACGGGAGCTTATACTTTAAAAAAAATAAAAGTGTGTGTGTACTAGCGTACACTCGTAAGAAGTGAAACTTCTTTATGACGTTATTTTTCAAATCACGCGTGGTAGGGATAAGAAAAAGATGGCGCGTAACGGAAGAATGTGACGCGTAACGAAAAAATGTTACACTAATTTTTTTTCCAACCCCGATAAATAAGTTTCACTTCAATTATATAAATATAAACACTCAAAAGTAATGGTTAGATAGTTTATTTCATGATATGATGCGACGTGTATTTTGTCACATATTGGCGTCATTGGCGGTCTGGGTCAGATTTCGTTTTGTCACATATAGTTGACAATGGCGTTCAAAAGGATATACAATAATTGTATAAAATCCATCATGCTTCGCCGAACAATCAGCATGCAAATGTTTACAATTGAAATGTAGCAATGTTTATATAGAAGGTTTATAGTTAACGCTACCTTTTTTCTTTAAATAGCACTAACTTTAAGCCAAACAACTCGTATTAGTTACACTCATGTTTGCTAGATGTCACTAACAGGTATCAAATTATTATTTATTATTAGCTTTATTTTTGAGCAATTTTATAAATCGTCTCATCTCTCTTAACATAATATAGGCATAAATTTATAAATAGGCTAGTGTAAGATATAAGCATAATACAGCTTGGCAAAAAAGAGTGTGGAAAAATGAGGGCGCCACTTTGACTTACGTCTCATCATAATAAGGGAAAACAGTAAGAGAATTTAATCAAATCGTCAATAATAAATGTGAAACATTAAACTTTATTCAAAATATAGTATTTGTCGGCCAAGTATTGTCGACATCATAGGTTTCCATTTAGTAAAATTTTTAGTTCTACTTGTCACCACGTCATACTCTTTTTTGCCAAGCTGTACATGCATATTATTTTGACATAAATAAAATTCTATAATTTGAGAACGCATCAAGCGATCACTTCAAGAGGCCCAAAAATCGCAAATATCAGACTTGGCTTAAAGGTCTCGTAATCAGCCCATAAAATAATATATAAAAAAAAACTTCAAGAGGTCAGCCGTTTGGGGTGAAATGGCGGGAAGCATCGGGATGCGCGGTTGTGTTTATTTGGTTTCCCGTTAATTAATCGTTATTTTGTGTTTTGTCCATTCAGAGTGGTTTTCTATAGTGTTTGTTTTAAAAACTTGATCTTTATATATTGTGATTGGTTGGCGAATCTTATGCAGTACCGTTCTCAAGTGGTTTCCTTAGAAGGGCTGTTCTGGCGGTTTTCTATAGTGTTTGATTTAAAAACTTAAACTGTGTAATATGTAATGTGATTATATTGTTTTCTAATGTTTGCGCGAATTTCACTCATTATAATGGTCCTCCCGTGACCATGGTTGCTGTAAAGTATCCGAAACGTCGGGCTTGTAAAAATCTTAATAAACCGCGATAAAATCCGTAAAAAATTGTTTCATTATAATGTAATGTGATTATTTGGCGAATATTGTGGTGGAGTGCCTTGTGCGGATGGAATGGGGAATTATAGTTTATTGATGGGGGCTAGAGGGGCGCAGCCGCGCTCCTTGGGGTTTCCCGCCTTTCTCCGTATTACAGACCGAATAATGTATTTTGTATGGCTAATAGTCTAGTAGCTAATGCCTTTAAATGAAAATAATAATTTAAAAAAAATCGGCCGTTTGGCGTTTACGTCTGAGGGAATGGCGGGAAACATCGGGACGCGTGGTTGTGTTTTTTTGGTTTCCCGTTAATTAATTGTTATTTTGTGTTTTGTCCATTCAGAGTGGTTTTCTATAGTGTTTGTTTTAAAAACTTGATCTTTATATATTGTGATTGGTTGGCGAATATTGTGGTGGACTGCCTTGGGTGGATGGAATGGGGAATGATAGTTGATTGATGGGGGCTAGAGGGGCGAAGCCGCGCTCCTTGGGGTTTCCCGCCATTTCTCCGTATTACAGACCGAATATTGTATTTTGTATGGCTAATAGCGTAGTAGCTAATGCCTTTAAATGAAAATAATAATAATTTACGTCTGACGTAGTATTTAATATTTATAATCTGTGTGTGTCTACAAATCTGCCAGCTGGGCGGTCCTCAATTCATGTAAGTGCTTTTATTGTTATTTTCATGTTTAATTAAATCAGTTAATGCTATATATATTAATTAATCATATCAATATGCTATGTATATGAAGTTATTACTCAATAAATATTCTGAAAACTAAGTATCATGAGTAAAAAAAAAAAGTAGCGCACTGTATGTATGTAACTAAATATTTTTACGTGACATGTTTCAAAACAAATTGTTTCCGTATGATTCATATAAACTGAAATTTCTTTTTATTAGAATGCAAAACCTCCTCCTTTTTTGAAGTCAGTTAAAAACAATAATATTTTTGGTTAACTTAACTTTTAAGAGAGTTATTTACATGAACTACCATACCATTGCTCAAAAAATAAGTGAACGTTAATTTTTAAATTAGCTATTACCTTTTATTTTTTATTAGACATAAAAACTTGGTGATGTATTTTATGATAAAAGTGTTGTGAAACTATGGGCCTATAGGCACTAGGCGATTACCTGCCTTGCGGCTAGCCAAGCGGTTGTGCGCTGCTCTTCAGCGAGTGGTCTTTGATAAAGCAGCCTTCTGAGCAACTGATGCCATCTGCTGGTAAACGCTTCATAGGTTGTGTGTGTACATTTGAATGTTACATATTATATATACTTAATAATATTACATTAAGTTATATTTGATTATTATATTATGTAAATGAGCATTAGCCTGTTTTATCTATTTAATCTATACTAGAGATGCACCGAATGTAGGTTCAACCAAATACGAATGTTCGGCCGAATCATTCGGTTCAATTTTTTTAATATTATTATTAATAAATTAGTATTTGTTTCTTAAGGTTTTTTAAATTGTTGATTTCTTAAATTTTATTTAGCGTATATAGACATTTATTTAAAGAAAACATAATTTGATTTTAGTAAGTACGTATACATATTATTTTAATACTTGTATTGGTTCCTAATTATATGATAATATCAACCCTTATATAACTCACTGCTGGGCACGGGTCTCCTCCTCGAAAGCAGGTGAGTAGAATTTTTGGGCCACTGCTCACCAATGCGCTGGCCCAATGTGGGTTGGTGAACTTCACACACCTTCAAAGACTTTTAATCTCATCAGGCATGCAGTTTTCCTCACGATGTTTCCTTCACCGTTGAGAAAGCGATGGTCAGGTGCAGGTAGAAATTTAGAAAAAACCCAATTCTAGGCATCACAGAAGCCCCACCATGGTTCAGGTCTTGTCGTGGCGGTGGGGCTCAGTAGCTTAGGTTGAGCAGCTGCACCTTGGGCGAAGCTAATTGAGCCGAGGGGGCTCTTTATACCCGTCTTATAAGAAGAAAGGACAAAAGGGCATGGGGCGAGGACGGAAACCTCGCCCTATTGTACTGTCCCAACGTTGGGAGGGGTTGTTCTGTGGTGCGGGACAAACTCTCTGTGGAGGTGGCGTCAGTTCCCTGAGTGGGAAACACCGTTCCGTGGCACCTCACCAAAGGCGGCATTGGTGGCACTCGCCGGGTTTTAGTAAGTCTCTACCCACTAAAACCCTGCGTCCACTTACCACCTACCGCGTAGGGAGACCCACTCCCCCGCGGCATGCCTTAGATCATTTCCCGGCGTTAAAGAAAAAAAAGGCATCACAGGAGGGGTCAGGGTCGAACCCGGACCTCTCGGCTCCCACTTAAGAGGCCGAATCTAATGTAAATAAGTACCTACTTACTATCGAAAGATATTATTCTAAAAAAAATACTGAATAAAGTTGTTACTCAAAGGAAGTGTTCTTAAAATTGTTAATTTCATAGAAATTTCATTAAGTTTAATTAATAATTTGTAAAAAAATCAGAAGTTTATTTTATTAAAATATGAATGAAAATAATATATTTAAATTGATTATTAAAGTTAATCTTGTTAATTTTTATTTACAAAAGGTACAAGTAGTGTTTCTTTCATTTACAAAGGACTATATAACTTTCGGAATAAACCACACTTATTTATTAATATTTAGTTAACCTTACTGTTGTATAAAATGATCTTTATTTAAATCTTAAAAATAATTTAAATATTCGGTAATTATTCGGCAAATCATACCGAATATTCGGCCGAACATTCGGCGCATCTCTAATCTATACTATTAATATTATAAAGCTGAAGAGTTTGTTTGTTTGTTTTAACGCGCTAATCTCAGGAACTATTTGGTCCGATTTGAAAAATTCTTTCAGTGTTAGATAGCCCATTTATAGAGGATGGCTATAGGCTATATCACATCACGCTGTGAATAACAGTAGTTAAGTTAGTTAACGCGGGCGAAGCTACGGGCAACAGCTACGAGGGCGGCACTGAAAATTTCGGAAATCAAGGAAGTGACACAATATTACTATTTAAAAATGTATTTATTGCTTTTCGAAGTATTCTCCGCGAAATTTGACACATTTTTCCATACGATGGAACCAATCGTTGAAGCAACCATTCCATTCGGAAGTTGGGGTCTCCAAAATGGCCGTTTTGTAGGCGTCCACAGCTTCTTCAGGCGATGAAAATCTCTGACCACGCAATTTATTCTTTATTTTAGGGAAAGTATAGAAATCATTAGGGCTTAGATCGGGGCTGTACGGCGGATGGTCTAATAATTCTATGTTTTCTTGCTCTAAAAACTCTTTTGTTCTGTGCGCGGTGTGAGAACTCGCATTGTCGTGATGGAGGATGATGCGGCGGTTGCAGTTCTCTTTACGGAGCTCAGAAACGATCTGTGGCAAACTAATGCTAGTATACCATTCCTTTTTTTTTTTCTTTAACGCCGGGAAATGCTCTGAGGCATCCCGCGGGGGAGTGGGTCTCCCCACGCGGGTATGTGGGACTCGCTGCGCCCGACAGCTGGTAAATAGACGCAGCTCTACCCACTAAAACCCGGCGAGTGCCACCAATGCCGCCTTTGGTGAGGTGCCCCGGATCTAGAAAACAAACAGGGCACCTCGACGGCTAGTCAGGCCCGCAAGGGACCGACGCCACCTCCACAGAGGGGTTGTCCCGCACCACAGAACAACCCCTCCCAACGTCGGGACAGTACAATGGGGTGAGGTTCCCATCCTCACCCCTTGCCCCCTGCTCTTCTGTCCCCTCTTATAAGAGGGGTACAAAGAGCCCCCTCGGCCCAATTAGCTTCGCCCAAGGTGCAGTGGCTCACCCTAGGTTACTGAGCCCCACCGCCACGACAAGGCTTGAACCATGGTGGGGATCATACCATTCTGCATTAACCGTTCTATGTCCCTCAAGAGGAATAGTCGCAACGTGGCCACCATTTTTTTTTGCAACACTCCATGAACGAACAATTTTTGTTGGCTTTAACTCATTTTGGAATACCCAAACTCGTGACTGGTTTTTTGTTTCGGGTTCGTACGCATATATCCAGGATTCGTCACCTGATACGATGTTGTATACAGCATTTGAGGATCCTGCGTGGAATCTTTTGAGAGTTCTGACGCATAAAGTAACGCGAGCTGCTTTTTGCTCTTCACAGAGCAAATGCGGTATCCATCGGGAAAACAACTTTTTTACACCTAATTGTTCATGCAAGATTATTTGTATTTGACTCATGCCAATGTCTAAAGTTGCCAGAATTTCGCGGTATGTCACATGTCGATTTTTCCTCAATCAGCTTACGCACAGCATCAACGTT
Organism: Helleia helle; assembly: GCA_963853865.1. Classification (NCBI taxonomy): domain Eukaryota; kingdom Metazoa; phylum Arthropoda; class Insecta; order Lepidoptera; family Lycaenidae; genus Helleia; species Helleia helle. The sequence goes on from OY971420.1 coordinate 20,356,371, forward strand.
TTCTTGGGTGACTGCAGTTTTTGGACGACCTTGACGGGGATCATCACTGAGCTTGACACGTCCACGTTGAAATTCAGCAAACCAGCGATAAATTGTGGTTTTGGATGGGGCTTCATCACCAAATGCAGAAATCATCCGGTCAACACACTGTTTTTGTGTTAAACCACTTCGAAAGTCATAATAAATCATCGGTCTAGAATTTTCTCGAGTCAATTCCATTTTCTCAACGACTAAACAAGTTTGACAAGACCTTGTGACAAGACCGAGAATCTTTTTTTAAATAAATAAATGGTATTCGATTTTTAAAACTAAGGAGTTTTCAATTAAAAAGATTTTAATATGACAGGAACAGTGGAAATATTCCATTCCCGATACTTTTAGTGCAGCCTATGTAGTAATAATATAAAATGATAATTTGTAAGTTTAATCTTCAAAACCACCCAATCCAATTTCAAATTGTTTGTACCAGTATAAAGTCATATTATTTTATTTTATTATAATTATTATAATCCCTGACTGACATAGGCTAATAATTACTGTCTCCTTCAATTTCTTTGTTCCCCCGTTCCCTCACTGCTGAGGATTGTGATTTGTGACCACATATGACCACTGGACAGGGTCTAGAGCCAAGTGGACCGTCCGGTACAAATTATCCTCCATTTTACTGTTTAGTGTCTATAAACTCTTCACTTATATTATACTAAGCCGCATATCGTATAAAATAGATAATAAGCAAGCGAGTGAATAAGCAGGCTTTCTACACATGCACATATTAGTCCAAATACTTGAAAAGTACGAAGAATATAACCAACCCCTGTATTAAGTTTTATTGATTACTCAAAAGCAAACAGCATAAGTTGCAACTCGATCTGGAAAGCTCTTGTCTCATGTGGATTATACACAACATATGCAAACATAATAAAATACATGTAACGCTGGGAAAATCAATGAGAAGAGTTATTAGAAAGGAGCTCAAAAAAGTTGATCCTTTATATCCTGAACTATTCATAAAAGTGCTGCACAAAGTATTCAGAGAAATTGACTAGACAAGTATGTGACTTAAGATACAGGGTCAATACCTCCGATTCATTGACAATATTATCCTTTTTGCTAAGCCAGGATTTCGATCGGAAAGTAAAAACACAAATGTGTGTATCTGGAAACTGTACTGAATATGTTAATGAATATATCTACCTCGGGAAACAAATATATACGAAGTTGATAGAAGGATCACTAACATGTGGTAGAAATTTGACGACCTCTGTGGCTCAATGGTTAGTGCATTTGCGCTCAAGCCGGAGGCGAAATTCGAACCCACAATTCGAATTTCGCCAGGGAACCAAAAAAGTTTTCTGTGTTCATGGATGTGTATATGTGTATAATATAATAAAAAAAGGTATAAAAGTATTAAAAATATTTCCGTTGTCTGGTACCCGTAACACAAACTCTTTGAGAAATTTCCACGCACAAAGCGTCAATAGATATTAATTATATTATTATTATTAATTTTGGACACAAAAAGAAAATTACCATTTCTAGTTTAATTAATGATGGACATTAAAAGCAGCGAAATGGTTGGGACTTAAAGACTTTTGTCTTTAATTTTATTGAAATAGAGGCAGACCTTGTAATTGGTGTTTTTAAAGTTATACGGCCCGGTACGGAAATTTTATGTGGAGTAAAATCAAGTGTAACACAAAAGTTGAGGCGTTACGTAGACAGAAGAAGAAGAGACATACATATAAATCTGTATGATTGAACGTGTCAAAGAATGAGATGGAATACATTACACAGCGTATCTTAAAATAATGCCGCCAACGCCATCTAACACGATATTACAGCACTAAAAGTCAATCACACGACCATTATATATGCAATATTATAAGATATTTAAACAATTTTAGCTAATGATGAAAAAAAAATGGGAATAATACTTTATTCCGTTGCAATGATTTGCAAGACAAATAAGTATCCCTATAGCTAAAATTGACGTGACGTTATTATGTAGGATTTTAAATAAAACAATGTGTAGGTATGTACTAATTATTATTTTATTTTTTCGTCTATTATTAAAATATTGACTAGGTAAATTTTTACTGTATCACTATCACTGTGTCTTTTCTGCATCCACTTAATATATTATTTATATCTTTGCACCACTAATGTATGTGAAAAAATTACTAACCAAAATGCATATAAAATCACAATTTTGATTTTTATGTAATTGGCATTGTATTAATTTCCGTATAGAAAACTGTCTTCATGTAATTTCTTACGTTATCATAGTCACAACTCACAATGGTTTTTTAAAACATTAGTGGATAAGAAAATAAAACAACTAGAGCACATTCAAGATTTAATAATTAAAAACACAAACTAGGGAATACTACGTAATAACAAAAATGAATTCAAAATTGAGAAATGTTAGCACAGACTAAAAGAAGTCATTACGTTCCGATATTCGCGGCGATTTTAAAATTATTTTAAATTTCAGCCCAGAAAAGTCTAGTAATTTTAATATATATTTATTCTTTTCAAATATTCTTTTTCATATATTTTTCAAAATAATATTTATAATTTGCAATTTTTTTCTAACAATAATACAATAAATTGAAACTCTTCAATTTGATAATTAACCAATCAGAAACTTTAAAATATTAATGTTGCCTCCCTAAATATATTTGGTGTGACCATTGAACACTTGGTTCAAGTTTAATTGTACAAAGTACTTGTCAAGTAAAGAATTTAATTTCGATTAAGTATTAAATAGGTACCTATAATTGTTAAAAAATAAATCACGTATATTTTATATAAGAATAACTAGTCTTCAACATAAAACATGTAAAAATTTCATAGACATAAAAAAAAAACTAAACTAGCGCCATCTAACGCAATATAACGACTTTCTAATCTCATACAAAAAACCAAATGTACTAAGTGAAATGCCCCTGATCCTCCCTGATCTTATTCTCGGGGCCTCCTCTTTGTTATTATTATTATTTTGTAACATACTTTATGTAATACGCTTTATTGAAGTAATATAAATAATCCGAATAATTACAGATATATATTTGTTTCTCTTATCATTTTAGCAGATGCGTTTATTTACCCTTATTTCTACTCGATATATATCATAATTATCGTTCGTAAGGAGTAAACTCCAATCGTGCGTCGGAGCTGACACACACACTTTTTTTTTCTCTCTATTTGAGACTTGAGAGCCTTGCCGTTGTTGGTGGAACAATATTCCATACTCCATAATTAGGGCGCTTAGAACGGTGGTTGCCCCCCCCCCCCCCCTTACAATTACCAATTGCATCTTTTATTAGTCTGATGATATTTTATAAAAATGAAAAGAAAAATATTCTCTCCGGCGGGGATACCTACCACTATACTACCGAAGACTCGGTTGCTATGTGGAATTTACTGTTCGTAATAATGTCATTGTTGAGAATACTGTTATCATGACTGGAAATCTTATATCTTTAAATGAGCAATTCTTGTATATATATATATATATATATATATATATATATATATATACAAGAATTGCTCAATATATATATATATATATATATATATATATATAATTGGAATCTCGGAATCGGCTCCAACGATTTTCATGAAATTCAGTATATAGGGGGTTTCGGGGGCGATAAATCGATCTAGCTAGGAATCATTTTTAGAAAATGTCATTTTATAAATATAAAAAAAATACCGAGCAAAGCTCGGTCATCCAGGTACTATTTATTAAATAGAATAAAATACCCTTTTATTGGCAATTCACACTTTCACTTCTAAACTGTATATTCATTATATTCTGGAAAAACTTCATAATTCTTTTCTTTTCGATATTTTTAGTCGAAATTAGACAAGTTTTTGTTAAAATAGACTTATACCATTTATTAGCACCTTCCGTCATATTGTTGACATGTTTTCATCCAATTACTGCCTACTACTGCGTTGGTTTGAATGCTGATATGTATGCTGGATGCAAAACTTGTAACTACTGTAATAGTATTAGTATACAGTTATTATTAGTAGTAGTATACAGTTAATACTGTAAAAAACCACAAAGACAATATTTAACTTTGAGCATTTACTTCATAATGGCAGGTGCGTCTTATGACCATCAACATATTAATATGACTCCATTTTTACACGCTTTATATTATTTTCACCTGTATGTATGTTTGTTTGTAACCAACTCCTTTGGACTTGATTTGACCCACATTAAGACGTCAGATTAAATTAAAACTTTACACACTTTTCAAGGAAGGACAATACAATAATTTAATAAGTTTGTTCCAATATCCTGATCTGGAAAATCAGGATAGCACATGTAAGGAATGCGGCGCGCATATTGTCTACATCATTTGTGTGGTTTTTAGTGCCTCCCTCATTCTAAAGAGATTGCTATAAGTTGAGTAGTGTAAATTAATTTAAAAAATCGATTTTAAAAAGTAAAAATGAATTATAGTTAAAAAGAACTAAAAAACACGCTTTAATAGCAAACCGAGTCTCCCCCGGCGGGTTTGTGGATCTCGCTGCGCCCGAAAGCTGGTAAGTTGACGCAGCTCTACCTACTAAAACCCGGCGAGTGCCGCCAATCCGCCTTTTATGAGGTGCCCCGGATCTAATGAGCATACAGGCCACCTCGACGGCTAGTCAGTCCCTCATGGGACCGACGCCACCTCCACAGAGGGTTTGCCCGCACCACAAAACAACCACTCCCAACATCAGGACAGTACAATGGGGCGAGGTTCCTATCCTCGCCCCTTGCCCCCTGCTCGGATCAATTCGCAAACCGCCACGGCAAGGCTTGAACCACGGGGGGGTTAGTAGTTTGTACTAACTTCACTTTTAGAAATAAATACCGCTGAAATATTTTTAACAATGAATATCGTGCACCTTATGCTTTTTGAGGAATGCCTAAGATCATTTCCCGGCGCAAATAAAAAAAATCGGTTGTCTGTAAAGTCGGTTTACTGACGATAGTTGAACGTGACAACGACATAAGAAAATGGAACGCCTCAGAGCGAGGTAACGCCGCATGCGTCATGTTTTTTCGTTCGTGCAGCCCGCTCCATAGAATTATAACATGAAGTTAGGAAATAAGAGGAGTTGCCCCTTTCTTTAAACTGACAGCTGCTCTGTAAGTGAGTGCTTGATCCGCCATCTTGAGTGCCATTTTCATAGTAGTATCCTCTATATTGTTTGTGGTTTTGCTGTCAAAACCCTAGCAATGGTAGTCATGTTAAGTACCAATTTGAGTTGTAGGACTATAGAAATATTATATAGTAAATAATATAGAAGGACTGGGCATACCTACGAAAAAAGGTGTATATTTTTTTCGTAGGTATGCCTAGTCCTTCTATATTATGTCTATGAATTATAAGACGTTGTCACGTCAAAAAATAGGGAACATATTATACAAACAAAACCTTCGCAAAAGTTTAGTTAGTATCTTATCTTTTTCTTGATACGTCACGTCGCTAGAAATTTCACTCCCTTGTAGCAAAGTACTAGGCGGCCGATAACCAGAGTGGTGTAACAGTCTCTTCAGTTTACCACTCGTTTTTAAACATCCGTCAAGCCATGATATTTCGAACGGGAATGTTCAGGTGGGACGAGTAGCCGGAGATGGCTGTGGGCTGTGGCGGTCAGCTATATACAGCTTCAAGTACACAGGTCAAACAGCCGAAATAGGTCAAACTGGTTTGTGAGACCAAGTGTCTTAAATGGGTTTATTTGAATTATTGATAAAAATCCAAGATGATTCCAGAAGAATTCCTTTTATGTTATCTTTTATTCAACCTAATTTCCATAATTATCACCCATGTGGACAAATTAGGTGGACTCATGCTCTATTTTACGGGACATTGTAATAATGTTTGAGGTCTAGATCTTTGTTAGACACGCTACTATATTATTAGTTCCTGTTTGTTTGGTATTCGAGAGATTTCCAGAACAGTTGGAAGTTCGAGAAATGTTTAAATTTCGTTCTTATAAATTACGCCATATTGTTCGTATTCCTGTACTATTTTTTTCAACTTCGAGGTTGTCACTAAATGGTGCTGGAATTGTCTTACTTCGCAGCGGTTGAAAATCAATGAGCATCTAAAAAAGTTGAATATTTTGAGTTTAGATTGCTGAGAACGAAATATGTTGGGTCTATTCTAATGTATATGAAGATCTAACCTTATCTAGTTATTATAAATGTCTTCGTTTGAAACCACATACATCCTTTCCCGATCATCTGATGCGTTTCGGCTAATACAATAAAAAAAAATCTCTTAGAATTGTCAGGACATGAAGCTGAATGTTCAAATAGACGTTAACTATCAGTATGATTATTTTACTTTCTAACTACAGAGTATACAGTGTAATCGCATAAATCATTTTGTATTGGTATTTACTTATATAAGTATTATCCAAGTATAAAAAATCATATAGAGCAATCAATTTTATTTCATGTTGTGGAAAAACCGGTTTATAATAATTTATTGGTTCAGTTTCAATGTACATATAAATGTATAGTTAGAGGCAATCATGTATATTGTTTTAACCTTCGGTTCTAAACACGATTTTTAACTTCATCACCTTGTAAACACTGTTTATCGCTATAATCTGATATACCTACTTTTGTAATTTCAAAGGTGGTTTAATTCCAAATGAGCATTATAAAGAGGTCATGTAAATAATTATTATATATTGTTTGATCAACTTGCTGCCTAGTTTAATGCGCTCGATCTATGTGAAATTAAAATAGCGTTGCGAATACCATGTCTAATGTACTAGGAAGCGGTTGCGTGATTGCGTACAACATAACAGTTGGGTATAACGTATCAGAGAAAAAGCTATACGAAAAATTAATTGCCCGAGCGAGATGCGAATACCGTTTGCCGCAGGTGGGAGAGGGAGGGATGCTCTGGGTCGATGGACCCTGTGTTGTGACGGCGATCTCTCCTATAATGTAGTGCTAGATGAAACTCGCGAAACTTCAGAATTCAGAATCCATTTACCATGTCAAATTTTTCACTTGTGCTGTTTATGTTGTGTTAGCTTAGTTAAGTTGGAGGATTATCCTCCTAAGTTTTTTCTCGTTTTTCTTAGGGGAGTCTGCATTCCAGACGCATTTTTTTTACTACACCTACTTTTTTTTAACGTACCTATTTCAAGTGTACAAGTTGTTTGTGGAGAATTAATATTTGGCAAAGAATGTAATGAATGCGATGTAATGATTTGAGTTGGTTTTAAGTAAAAAACTATTTCAAATAATAGATGTTGGTTTGAAGAAAAATGTAACGGTATGTAAGACTATAACATGTAGGTAGCTTATCTACTTGAAGAAACGAAGTAACAAGGATTTAGCTGCCCCCTGTTGCAATGGTCTGATCACTGAATTCACTGATACACCGCAACCTCTATAATGACCAGTTATAGAGGTTGCGGTTCAAATCTCACTAAGAGCAATATTTTTATGAGAAATGATGACTGTATCTAGGGCCATGCATGTTATTTATTATGTGGAAACACCATGTGGCCAGGCTAACTGGATTTAATAGTAAAAAAAAAACCAAATAATTATAATCATCAGAAGTGATGAAGGTAATTAAACTTTATTAGTATTAAGTACAAATAAAATAATACGATAGACAGTTTCAACGTTATGTATATTACATTTTTAAAATACTAGTCCTTATGTGGGTTGGCCAAGATGCCATTCTACAATCGTAAACGCTAGTAGAAAACTAATAAATGTATGGAAACGATTTTTTACATCAATAAATCACGTGGTCTTAAATGTCATTTCCATAGTTTTAATTGGCCTTCCTATACTATTGCTGTTTTTACAAGTATACCAGCTGTAGTAGTTTTCTTAAGTAATAAAATAAAATACATTTATTAGTTTTCTACTAGCGTTTACGATTGTAGAATGGAATTTTTAATTCTGTAAGATTGATCATTAACTCTCAAACTAAATCTCTTGCCAGTAGCTTCTCATCACTCATGCTAAGTTAGAAGTAATAACTATAAAGGTAGCAAGTAACAATTATACCAAGTTATAAAAACTGAAGGTATCAAAATAAGTGTGAAGGAAATACGAAACACAAGTAGGTCCTTACCTATGAAATTGCCGTTCTGCAGTACTGGCCATTTCAAATCAAAATAATTTTTGTTCGGCTAAGAATTCTAATTTCAAATTAATTTTATTTTAAAAACATGGAATTCTTTTCCCAAAAATAGTCATTTGTTTATTGATTAGTGTTACATTTTAATCGCATTTCAATCTTTTTCGTGATCATGGATACATTAAAATTTGAGTAATTATGGAATCATATTCCATAATTACTCAAATTTTAATGTATCCGTGGCAGCAACGCGGCACAAGCGGTATGCATCTTCAACGACGTTTACGAAGCTAATACAACCAACCACCAACGCACCACCTGTTATTGGTTTGCTCGCTTCCATTCTGGAAATTTCGACCTGAAAAATGAACCTCGCGGTCGTCCGAAGACTTTGGTCGACAATGACGAATTAAAGGCGATTGTGGAAGCGTCTAAACAATATTGGTCCATTTGCTTCAAATTGGCAAGGTAAAAAAGCTTGACAAATGGGTGCCCCACGAACTCAATGATCGCCAGCGCGAAGTACGCGTAGAGACGTGCCTTGCGCTGCTCAACAGACACACAAATGAAGGAATTGTGAACCATTGTTACCTGCGATGAAAAATGGATTCTGTTTGATAACCGCAAGCGCTCAGTAAGTGGGTTGGATCCTGGTTCAGCACCTTAACAATGCCATAAACGAAAACTTACCCCTAGAAAAGTGATGGTAACTGTTTGGTGGTCTAGCGACGGTGTGATTCATCACAGCTTCTTACCAAACGGGGTGAGCATTACTGCAGATGTGTACTGTGAAGAACTGAACACAATGATGCAGAAGACGCGATTGACCAATTGTCAATCGCTCGTTTCCGCTGCTACTGCACGACAACGCGCGACCTCCTGTACAGCAGACGGTCTCCAAGTTGCAAGAACTGGGGTTGGAAGCTCTCCGTCATCCGCCCTACTCACCAGACCTTGCGCCTACAGAGTACTAAACTTGTTCCAGAAATTGGATAACTTCTTGGCGGGAAAAAAATAAATACCCGAGAGGCAGTACAAAATCCCTTTGAAGAATTTGTTGCCTCCAGCTGATTTCTTTAAGAAGGGCATCAATAAACTGCCACTGCGTTGGTAAAGATGCATTGAGTGCATGGGTGATTACTTTGATTAATACAAATAATGTACATGTATTTTACATGAAAAAATTCGTTTAAAATTTTTCATACAAAGCGGCAATTTCATAGGTAAAGAAGACCTAATATTATTTGGTTTAATTTTAGATTTGTATAAATTACTTTATTTATCTATACAGATAAATAAAATTGTAGTGTCTATTTGTAATATTAAAATAACCGCTTTTACTAAATGCATATTGATGTATACACGGTACATATTCCAAAATAGCATTTTTAACCGACTTCAAGAAGGAGGAGGTTATCAATTCGTCGGAATCTTTTTTTTTTTTATGTATGTTACCTGATTTCTCGAAGATGGCTAGACCGATTTGAAAAATTCTTTTTTTGTTCTAAAGGGTATACTTCCCAAATGGTCCCATGATAAGGAAACCAGGATCTGATGATGGCATCCCAGAGAAATCGAGGGGAACTTTCGAAAATCGAGACTAGTGCGTTTGATATTTTTTTATAAAGTGTTTTGAAGGACTACAATTTAATGAAGGTCTGGAGTCGATCTGATGCTGGAGCCGAAAGACAATTGAGGGAACTCCTCAACGATTTACATCAGTAACCTTGTGTTTGGGCTTGATTAATTTGTAATGATTAGAACTTTACACCTAGATGGGTTGTGACTGTCATTAGGGGTCTGATGACGAAGACAAAGGACAGTTAAGGGAACTCCTCAACAGTTTACAGTAGCTACCTTGTGTTTGGAATAATTAATTTAAATTGATGAGAACTTTGTACCCATATGGGTTATAAGCGCCATTTTACAGGTGTGATGATGGAGACCATACACAGTCGAGGGGAATCCTCGCCGATTTACAGCTTTTATTGGGCTTACTTCATGCGGTAAATAATATTATGCCAAAATCATGTAATTTTATTACTTGTCATTGTTAAATGAACAAAAAACAACTGTGCCTTGGAAGCGCATCATAGTTTTTCAAGGTCATCATAATATCCATTCTATATCTATATATTGGTGATGTTCTATACCTATATATAATGGAATTATTTTACGAATAGCAGCAAATCTGCCGTGATTGCTTTCAATTACATGTATATAAAGTTTTACGGAATTCCATTTCGGTTTTTTCATTTGTTATGTAATGATTTAAACCCTTTCTACGGTCATCTCATTAATACAGCGCTATTTAATCTGAGCAACGCGTTTAATAGTTCTACCCATATTTCAGACAAATAAAATCAGTTACCAAATTTTGAAATCACTAAAAATTTTTTAAACAAAAATTAAAACCGACTTCAAATTAAAAAAAAAACTAAAAAGTAATAAAATAATTTCCTTAATTTTTGTCCCTACAATTTATAATCAACTTGTTCTTCTACTAATATACAATCTTTGCGTTTACCACGTCATTATTGTTACTTTTGGAGTCGGTGTCAGCCAAGGTAGGTAGGTTAGGAGGTAGGTACATCAACAAATAGGACACCGGCTAAATTTGAAGTCGGTTTTAATTTTTGTTTAAAAAATTTTTTTTACAATTTTTGTCTGTCGGTCTGTTTGTTCGGGCTAATCTCGGCAACGGCTAGGCCTATTTTGACGGGACTTTCACTGACAGATAGCTGATGTATTAAGGAGTAACTTAGGCTACAAAAATAATCATCATCAATCCGCGTACGGCCGTAAACCTAAGTTAATGCGGGCGAAGCTGCGGGCAACAGCTAGTTTCAAATATATTCATAGTCTAACCCAGTTTTATAGTTGGTAAAAGTTGTAGATATCTCTTATTTGGATAAAATATAAATAATTTCCAATGACTCTGATCAGACGGACAGGGAGACCAATCTTCCCGTGATCATGGCGATTGAAACATTGCCTAAATATCGGGACCTCAATAAAACTGTAAGCGCAGTAAGCACCCGTAACAATATTAATATGAATAATGATCGCGTTAGTTTAAAACAATATACCACATACATTCCTTTTTATAGAAGATGAGGCAAAAGGTGCGTTGCCGGTTCTTTAGCAATAAGGAATTCGATAATCTTTTATCAATAGTCTTGATAAAGATACAAAGATCTATCTATACATATAATAAATATTCTAAAAAGTCTACGTAATTTTCAAGAATGACAAAGGCAACAAATCGGCATATGAAGCCGGTCCACGTTAAAAAAATATTGTGTACTAACTGTTTTCAATGGCTCGTGCATTTGCTACAATTTGAGGTACTGTACTGTTGATCGGTCATTCAACTCACCGGTGACAAACGTATGTGGGTATTTGTGGTTGTGAGAGTCTGTAAACGTGGTTGGAGGGTGCAGGTTCATATCCACTTTATACATCAATCAATGTCTTTATAATTATAGTTTGTGATTTTCTTTTGGATATGTTCCCACTTCGCCCACTAAAGTAAAACTTTTATTACATCGTCTCAAACGTTTTCGTCTGTGTGTTGCATGTCGCGTGACGGTCGGCCGCCAAGTTTTCCAAGTATAAAATTAAGATTGATAAAGCAATTTTTATACCCTTAATGGAATATTATTCCAAAAATGTTTAGTTAAAGGTCTATGATGTGAAAAAAAGTTTCACTTTTACCGTGGTTTCATAAAACCACACAATTTTAATTCTCATTTTAGATTTAGATTAAGCTCCTCCGTATTTTTTTAATACAAGTTGTAAGTAGTTCTATGTGGTTCTCAAGTTGGTACCAAATTAAAAACCTGTACCTGGATGAGAGTCGGTATTTTCTTTTTGGTAAATCAAATCAATTTTTTTTTAAAATAGTACTAATACAGTATCTTTTTGAACGTCAATTGAATCTACCATCTATCCACCGGTTCCAAGGTTAGGTCAGTGGGCTTAACTGAGAAGAACCGGCGAAACAAACTCAGTGGAACTAATCTTTTCAAAGAATATAATATATTATATAACAATTTTAACATCTTATCCTGAAATGCCCGGGAGGAACGCCTTATTCCCAGAGTGTGGTATCTTCCATGAAATCTTTTACTTTATTATATCCTTTACCACACAAACGTTTTTTACAAATATTTTGATTTTTTTTATGGAGAGCTTTTGAACGTTTTCTGGGATCCTATTGTAAAAGCGTATACAGTTGCCTTTAAAATAATTGCTTACTTTAAAGTCTAATCATTGGTACATGTAACCTGTGTTTATTACGTGTATTCCTACTATGAATATCACTTTTCTTACAAAATTTATTTATGTTTTTCCGGACATACAGTAAATTTTCTAAGATGTATTGAGAGGCGACAGTCAGAATTTATATTTCTTTAAATTTTTCTCTCATAGATGAATAGGGAGTATTTTATTTATAAATCCAATTACTTTTCTTGATCTAACCTCAAACTAAACACTCATTTCTGTTTCTTAGAAAATATACTTAGATACGAACTAGAGCTCCCAATAATAGTTTTTCTCACAAATGAAGGAAGAGGAGAAAAAGACAATCGGACTTGTTGCCACAAAAGAATGATGTTGTAAAAAATGGGAATATCCAGGTTTCTGGTTTCGAAACCGCCTCATTAACATAGTGCATGGCAGCGAAAAATGAACCTCGCGGTCGTCCGAAGACTTTGGTCGACAATGACGAATTAAAGGCGATTGTGGAAGCGTCTAAACAATATTGGTCCATTTGCTTCAAATTGGCAAGGTAAAAAAGCTTGACAAATGGGTGCCCCACGAACTCAATGATCGCCAGCGCGAAGTACGCGTAGAGACGTGCCTTGCGCTGCTCAACAGACACACAAATGAAGGAATTGTGAACCATTGTTACCTGCGATGAAAAATGGATTCTGTTTGATAACCGCAAGCGCTCAGTAAGTGGGTTGGATCCTGGTTCAGCACCTTAACAATGCCATAAACGAAAACTTACCCCTAGAAAAGTGATGGTAACTGTTTGGTGGTCTAGCGACGGTGTGATTCATCACAGCTTCTTACCAAACGGGGTGAGCATTACTGCAGATGTGTACTGTGAAGAACTGAACACAATGATGCAGAAGACGCGATTGACCAATTGTCAATCGCTCGTTTCCGCTGCTACTGCACGACAACGCGCGACCTCCTGTACAGCAGACGGTCTCCAAGTTGCAAGAACTGGGGTTGGAAGCTCTCCGTCATCCGCCCTACTCACCAGACCTTGCGCCTACAGAGTACTAAACTTGTTCCAGAAATTGGATAACTTCTTGGCGGGAAAAAAATAAATACCCGAGAGGCAGTACAAAATCCCTTTGAAGAATTTGTTGCCTCCAGCTGATTTCTTTAAGAAGGGCATCAATAAACTGCCACTGCGTTGGTAAAGATGCATTGAGTGCATGGGTGATTACTTTGATTAATACAAATAATGTACATGTATTTTACATGAAAAAATTCGTTTAAAATTTTTCATACAAAGCGGCAATTTCATAGGTAAAGAAGACCTAATATTATTTGGTTTAATTTTAGATTTGTATAAATTACTTTATTTATCTATACAGATAAATAAAATTGTAGTGTCTATTTGTAATATTAAAATAACCGCTTTTACTAAATGCATATTGATGTATACACGGTACATATTCCAAAATAGCATTTTTAACCGACTTCAAGAAGGAGGAGGTTATCAATTCGTCGGAATCTTCTGATTTCTCGAAGATGGCTAGACCGATTTGAAAAATTCTTTTTTTGTTCTAAAGGGTATACTTCCCAAATGGTCCCATGATAAGGAAACCAGGATCTGATGATGGCATCCCAGAGAAATCGAGGGGAACTTTCGAAAATCGAGACTAGTGCGTTTGATATTTTTTTATAAAGTGTTTTGAAGGACTACAATTTAATGAAGGTCTGGAGTCGATCTGATGCTGGAGCCGAAAGACAATTGAGGGAACTCCTCAACGATTTACATCAGTAACCTTGTGTTTGGGCTTGATTAATTTGTAATGATTAGAACTTTACACCTAGATGGGTTGTGACTGTCATTAGGGGTCTGATGACGAAGACAAAGGACAGTTAAGGGAACTCCTCAACAGTTTACAGTAGCTACCTTGTGTTTGGAATAATTAATTTAAATTGATGAGAACTTTGTACCCATATGGGTTATAAGCGCCATTTTACAGGTGTGATGATGGAGACCATACACAGTCGAGGGGAATCCTCGCCGATTTACAGCTTTTATTGGGCTTACTTCATGCGGTAAATAATATTATGCCAAAATCATGTAATTTTATTACTTGTCATTGTTAAATGAACAAAAAACAACTGTGCCTTGGAAGCGCATCATAGTTTTTCAAGGTCATCATAATATCCATTCTATATCTATATATTGGTGATGTTCTATACCTATATATAATGGAATTATTTTACGAATAGCAGCAAATCTGCCGTGATTGCTTTCAATTACATGTATATAAAGTTTTACGGAATTCCATTTCGGTTTTTTCATTTGTTATGTAATGATTTAAACCCTTTCTACGGTCATCTCATTAATACAGCGCTATTTAATCTGAGCAACGCGTTTAATAGTTCTACCCATATTTCAGACAAATAAAATCAGTTACCAAATTTTGAAATCACTAAAAATTTTTTAAACAAAAATTAAAACCGACTTCAAATTAAAAAAAAAACTAAAAAGTAATAAAATAATTTCCTTAATTTTTGTCCCTACAATTTATAATCAACTTGTTCTTCTACTAATATACAATCTTTGCGTTTACCACGTCATTATTGTTACTTTTGGAGTCGGTGTCAGCCAAGGTAGGTAGGTTAGGAGGTAGGTACATCAACAAATAGGACACCGGCTAAATTTGAAGTCGGTTTTAATTTTTGTTTAAAAAATTTTTTTTACAATTTTTGTCTGTCGGTCTGTTTGTTCGGGCTAATCTCGGCAACGGCTAGGCCTATTTTGACGGGACTTTCACTGACAGATAGCTGATGTATTAAGGAGTAACTTAGGCTACAAAAATAATCATCATCAATCCGCGTACGGCCGTAAACCTAAGTTAATGCGGGCGAAGCTGCGGGCAACAGCTAGTTTCAAATATATTCATAGTCTAACCCAGTTTTATAGTTGGTAAAAGTTGTAGATATCTCTTATTTGGATAAAATATAAATAATTTCCAATGACTCTGATCAGACGGACAGGGAGACCAATCTTCCCGTGATCATGGCGATTGAAACATTGCCTAAATATCGGGACCTCAATAAAACTGTAAGCGCAGTAAGCACCCGTAACAATATTAATATGAATAATGATCGCGTTAGTTTAAAACAATATACCACATACATTCCTTTTTATAGAAGATGAGGCAAAAGGTGCGTTGCCGGTTCTTTAGCAATAAGGAATTCGATAATCTTTTATCAATAGTCTTGATAAAGATACAAAGATCTATCTATACATATAATAAATATTCTAAAAAGTCTACGTAATTTTCAAGAATGACAAAGGCAACAAATCGGCATATGAAGCCGGTCCACGTTAAAAAAATATTGTGTACTAACTGTTTTCAATGGCTCGTGCATTTGCTACAATTTGAGGTACTGTACTGTTGATCGGTCATTCAACTCACCGGTGACAAACGTATGTGGGTATTTGTGGTTGTGAGAGTCTGTAAACGTGGTTGGAGGGTGCAGGTTCATATCCACTTTATACATCAATCAATGTCTTTATAATTATAGTTTGTGATTTTCTTTTGGATATGTTCCCACTTCGCCCACTAAAGTAAAACTTTTATTACATCGTCTCAAACGTTTTCGTCTGTGTGTTGCATGTCGCGTGACGGTCGGCCGCCAAGTTTTCCAAGTATAAAATTAAGATTGATAAAGCAATTTTTATACCCTTAATGGAATATTATTCCAAAAATGTTTAGTTAAAGGTCTATGATGTGAAAAAAAGTTTCACTTTTACCGTGGTTTCATAAAACCACACAATTTTAATTCTCATTTTAGATTTAGATTAAGCTCCTCCGTATTTTTTTAATACAAGTTGTAAGTAGTTCTATGTGGTTCTCAAGTTGGTACCAAATTAAAAACCTGTACCTGGATGAGAGTCGGTATTTTCTTTTTGGTAAATCAAATCAATTTTTTTTTAAAATAGTACTAATACAGTATCTTTTTGAACGTCAATTGAATCTACCATCTATCCACCGGTTCCAAGGTTAGGTCAGTGGGCTTAACTGAGAAGAACCGGCGAAACAAACTCAGTGGAACTAATCTTTTCAAAGAATATAATATATTATATAACAATTTTAACATCTTATCCTGAAATGCCCGGGAGGAACGCCTTATTCCCAGAGTGTGGTATCTTCCATGAAATCTTTTACTTTATTATATCCTTTACCACACAAACGTTTTTTACAAATATTTTGATTTTTTTTATGGAGAGCTTTTGAACGTTTTCTGGGATCCTATTGTAAAAGCGTATACAGTTGCCTTTAAAATAATTGCTTACTTTAAAGTCTAATCATTGGTACATGTAACCTGTGTTTATTACGTGTATTCCTACTATGAATATCACTTTTCTTACAAAATTTATTTATGTTTTTCCGGACATACAGTAAATTTTCTAAGATGTATTGAGAGGCGACAGTCAGAATTTATATTTCTTTAAATTTTTCTCTCATAGATGAATAGGGAGTATTTTATTTATAAATCCAATTACTTTTCTTGATCTAACCTCAAACTAAACACTCATTTCTGTTTCTTAGAAAATATACTTAGATACGAACTAGAGCTCCCAATAATAGTTTTTCTCACAAATGAAGGAAGAGGAGAAAAAGACAATCGGACTTGTTGCCACAAAAGAATGATGTTGTAAAAAATGGGAATATCCAGGTTTCTGGTTTCGAAACCGCCTCATTAACATAGTGCATGGCAGCGAAATTCACCTTCGTATTCTAATGACATTGTAGCTCAGTTTTTCATTGCCTGTAAACACGGATAAAACGACATTTTCTAAAAATGAAATCTAGTTAGACCCAATTATCGCCCCGCAAGACTGGGTGTCTTGCTGTCATGCTAGATTTCATGAAAATCGTTCGAGTCGCTTCCGAGATTCAGATTATAATATGTATATATACAAGAATTGCTCCTTAAAATACAAGATTTTGTTAAAATACTTCAAATGAAATTATATATTTTGACTTTACCCGCGGACTCTACACGCCTAGACTAGGTACTCATTTATATTTTTCACAAATCCAAAAGATTGTATACATAGCGGCATTAATAACTGTTAATCCATGCTCACGAAGGCGAAGTCGCGGCCAACAGCTTGTTAATTAATGTACATTATTATGTTGGCTAATTTAGCCCAAAAATTTAGTACAAAAGAGTTAAAATTTTCTTAGATAGTTTTGTCGTATTGTCCTAAATAATATACTATTTTCAAATACTAAGTACACACTTACTGTGGTGTTACATACGGCCATCGAGCATATAAACGGAATAGAGCGGTAATGTTATGTGTTTTGTATGAAAATAAATTCCGCCAAATTTGTGCTGCGATGTTGCGCCGGTTCTGCGCTCTGATTGGCCGACTGATGGCAATTGATCGATGATTGGCCGATGGACGTACATACAGATCACTGGTTGCTTGCATTGCTATTACGTCAGTGACGTCACTGACCAGTTTCGGAATTTTATGGCTTCCATTACTTCTCTATCTGGTTATATGCTCGATGCATACGCCTAACTGTTGCCCATAGCTTCAGTCTCGTAACTTAAATTTACAGCCGTAACCGGACTAATGATTATTATTTTTATAGCCTATGTCACAGCAATAACTTATTATTATTATCATTCTTAATTGAGTAGAATTCTACGTTACCGATAAAAAATAAATCCGTAAAAATGCTCATAAGTGTTACGGAGATTACGTCCGTCGTCTTACGTCCGAACACTACGTTTATTATATTAGTAGAGGTATTTACCAATTCAGAGGTATGAGACAGTAAATGACGTAGCAAATTTATGCAGTAACATGAACTGGGCGTTAGATCTGTTCAATAATTGATTTAATCATGTCACGTGCTATCTGGTCCTGCTCCCAACGGCTCTGTAATCTGTATGTCTGCTCTATGTTCATATATTTCATCATCAACAACATCATGAATATAAGTAGTCTCGGGCATCTATGGAAGAAATTATATATATACTAGCTGTTGCCCGCAGCTTCGCCCGCGTTAACTTAAATTTACAGCCGTATACGGGTTGATGATTATTTTTATAGCCTAAGTTACTCCTTGGAACTTTAGCTATCTGTCAGTGAAAGTCCCGTCAAAATCGGCCCAGCCGTTTCCGTCATTAGCCGGAACAAACAGACAGTCAGACAGACAAACATTGTAAAAAATGCTATTTCGGTTTATGTACCGTGTATACATCAATATGCATTTAGTAAAAAGCGGTTATTTTAATATTACAAACAGACACTCTAATTTTATTATATGTATAGATTAATTTACTAAATTTATGTATTTAACTTAATAATTTTTGAATGTACTAATCTATGTATATGATTTTTATGTAGGATAGGGAAAGGGATAATTTCTTCGTTTGAAACCTTCGACATGGCTGTGCTATATAAAATTCAACTATACGAGGGCGGCACTGAAAATTTCGGGAATCAAGGAAGTGACACAATATTACTATTAAAAAATGTATTTATTGCTTTTCGAAGTATTCTCCGCGAAATTTGACACTTTTTTCCAAACGATGGAACCAATAATTGAAGCAACCATTCCATTCGAAAGTTGGGGTCTCCGAAATGGCCGTTTTGTAGGCGTCCACAGCTTCTTCAGGTGATGAAAATCTCTGACCACGCAATTTATTCTTTATTTGAGGGAAAGTATAGAAATCATTAGGGCTTAGGTCGGGGCTGTACGGCGGATGGTCTAATAATTCTATGTTTTCTTGCTCTAAAAACTCTTTTGTTTTGTGCGCGGTGTGCGAACTCGCATTGTCGTGATGGAGGATGATGCGACGGCTGCAGTTCTCTTTACGGAGTTCAGAAACGACCTGTGGCAAACAAATGCTAGCATACTATTCTGCATTAACCGTTCTTTGTCCTTCAAGAGGAATAGTCGCAGCATGGCTGGTTTTGAAGACAAACGTGGCCACCATTTTTTTTGCAACACTCCGTGAACGAACAATTTTTGTTGGCTTTAACTCATTTTCGAACACCTAAACTCGTGACTAGTTTTTTGTTTCGGGTTCGTACGCATATATCCAGGATTCGTCACCTGATACAATGTTGTATACAGCATTTGAGGATCCTGCGCGGAATCTTTCGAGGGTTCTGACGCACCAAGTAACGCGAACCGCTTTTTGCTCTTCACAGAGCAAATGCGGTATCCATTGGGAAAACAACTTTTTTACACCTAATTGTTCATGCAAGAATATTTGTATTTGACTCATGCCAATGTCTAAATGTCGATCTTCCTCAATCAGCTTACGCACAGCATCAACGTTTTCTTGGGTGACTGCAGTTTTTGGACGACCTTGACGGGGATCATCACTGAGCTTGACACGTCCACGTTGAAATTCAGCAAACCAGCGATAAATTGTGGTTTTGGATTGAGCTTCATCACCAAATGCAGAAATCATCCGGTCAACACACTGTTTTTGTGTTAAACCACTTCGAAAGTCATAATAAATCATCGCTCTAGAATTTTCTCGAGTCAATTCCATTTTCTCAACGACTAAACAAGTTTGTCAAGACCGAGAATCTTTTTTAAATAAATAAATGGTATTCGATTTTTAAAACCAAGGAGTTTTCAATTAAAAAGATTTTAATATGCCTGAACAGTGGAAATATTCCATTCCCGATACTTTTAGTGCAGCCTATGTAATATCACTGTAAAAGGGAAAGTATTAACATTTCAAATTGTATTTAAAGAGAGTTTCATTCGCGTTCTGCGTGAAAATCTGGCCACCTGATGGTAAGTGTTCAGCGTCGCCCGTGAACATGAACAATTTCACTTAGAACTGAAAAGGATTAATCTGAGGCACGTCAAGGTTTTATGTCCCCGCCATGGTTCAAGGCTTGTCGTTCCGGTGGGGCTCATAGCCTAAGATGAACCTTGGACGAAGAAAATTGAGCCGAGAGAGCTGCTCTTTGTACTCCTCTTATAAGAAAAGGAGGCGAGGGTGGTAACCTCACCCCATTGTACTGTCCCGAAGTTGGGAGGGATAAATGTTCTGTGGTGCGGCACAACCCCTCTGTGGAGGTGTCGTCGGTCCCTCGAAGAACTGACTAGCCGTCGCGGTGCCCTGTTTGCTTTACAGATCCGGGGCACCTAACCAAAGGCGGCATTGGTGGCACTCGCCGGATTTTAGTGAGTAGACCTGCGTCCACCTTACTACCTTTCGGGCGCAGAGAGTCCCACAAACCCGCCTGGAGAGTTTCCACCCATTTCCTGGCGTAAAAAAATACAAAGAAAAAAAAAAAGTAACTCATTCATGTGCTGCGTATCCTGACACGTCAATCTCGGGACCAGTTATAACACTGCCTATACTGACCTTTCCGAAATAGCAAGCTGCTTGACGGAAGAAACACACAGCATGAAATACCCACGCAGACGGTAGTTCCACCGGTTTTCGCATTTCATAGCTCATTTATTGAGGATAGATAGGGATTTAATTTTCCACTATTTTCATTTTCTATTTTAGGGCGGCTAAAACCACGAGATCTTTACTTCTTTTGATCACTTTCTATCAACTTCTATAAGGAACTGGGTAGTTGGGACGTATGTCCACTGTTACCTGTGTTTGCTCATGGGCATGAAAAATGTATGTAAATCTATGTTTGAGTAAAACAATCAATATGGTATGTAAAATATTGCTTAGCCTTTGCATAGTCCGCAAATATACCCCGTGGCCCGTTGTTTTCGAACAAAAGCCTTTGTATTCCATAAGAGTTTTAGATACATTTGTGATTAGTAATTTTTTCAATATGTACTAGGTTCAGTGAAAAATTATCTGCCTCATACCGCAATAGCTGTATTCTTCCAGTATATTCCGGTATTTTAGGGTTTCATACCCAAAGGGTAAAACGGGAGCCCTATTACAAAACTCCTCTGTTCGTCCGTCCGTCTGACCAGGCTGTATCTCATGATACGTGACGTGATAGATAGACAGTTGAACTTTTCACTGATGATGTATTTCTGTTACCGCTAACAAGAACTCCTAAAAACAGAATAAATTTATTATTTAAGGAGGCTCCCATATAATTTTTTTTCGCTCGATATTAATAACCGCAACAGGTAGACGCTTGGAATATTCACTGAACCTATGCTACTGTTTATACAGGATCAAAAACAGTAGCAGTATTAAGAGTAGTGCCATGCTGCTTTGCAGCAGATTTGGGCTGGCACAACCGGGGTGGTACCTCTCCCTCTCGTAACACGTTTCGTGCGGTTCGTGAGTTTTCGCTGGCCCATTGGGGGGGGACAACGTATTTGCATAACTTTTGATTGTGTAGATGTCTATGGACTTCGGTGGTCACCATAAGGCTCTGACTGCTCAGTTGCCTCCTTGTGATATAAAAAAACAACCACCACATGTCTTCAAATGACCCACCGGCCACCTCTCTACAGTGATAGTCGTATTACTAATAATAGCTACATAACATTAAAAAAGCGCTACATTATAATATATATTAGATACTTTGAATATTACCGTTGTACAATTGAAACGAATGGGGAAGTTTTTTATAGCAATATTTTTTTTATACAGTAAATAAAAAAATACGCCATACAGTCTACTTAGCGTGCCATTAGTAAAAGTCAGTACCGAAACTAGTGTACACTCGCATGCATACTCATGTATTATCAACCTTATCACCTTTACTTAGAGTCGTATTTTTATTTGAAAGTGTACTAAAGAACTAGTCCGGTGATGAAAACTAGTTGGGACTTGGGTGATTCATACAACCCACGTGGTTACATAAAAATACCGTAATTAAAGTAACTGGTGTTGGATAAAAGTATATAGATATGGACGTTTAGATTTAGAAACAATTTGTAGATAACAATGGTAGTAATGGTACATGTATTTGCTATTATATATTACATACATAAAAGTATGACTGACGATGGATAGTGGGTATGTGCTCAGCGTCTTGAGTGATTACCGAGAGGTCCGGGTTCGATCCTGACCCCCTGTGATGCATAGAAGTGGGTTTTTTTTAATTTCTAAGTGCACCTGAACATGACACCATCACTTGCTCACCGGTGAAGGAAACATCGTGACTAAACCTGCATGCCTTATTAAAAAAGTCTTTGAAGGTCTTTTGAAGGCTTGGAAGGAACTTCATCACCCCGGTCTCCCCACGCGGGTATGTGGGATTCGCTGCGCCCGAAAGCTGGTAAGTGGACGCAGCTCTCCCACTAAAACCCGGCGAGTGCCACCAATGCCGCCTTTGGTGAGGTGCCCCGGATCTAATAAGGCTGTTTGCCTCGACGGCTAGTCAGCCCCTCAGGGGACCGACGCCTCCAACGGGACAACCTCCACAAAGGGGTTGTCCTGCACCATAGAACAACCCGTCCCAACGTCGACAGAACAATGGGGTGAGGTTCCGTCCTCGCACCTTGCCCCCTGCTCTTTAGTCCCCTTTTCTTATAAGAGCCCCGTCGGCTCAACGTCCCAAGGTGCTGGGCACACCTTAAGCTACTGAGGCCACGCCAAGTCAAGGCCTGAACCATAGTAGGGTGGGTGAACTCGTAGCTAGCACAGATGCGGTTTGGTCTGATTGACAAAGGTTAAACTACAAGAACAGGAAGTACAACGGTTATTACTGTCATACAATAGGTAGCATAAGATATAACACTCGTATATAAGATGTTCAATTCACGTAACTAATCTGGTGGGATGGAAGTTTACGACGTCACAGTTACGTGAATTTGGCATAAGTTCGCTGGGAATTCATACATAAAACGTAATAATTAATTGGCCCGTGTACCTTTAAGGTCCCGTAGGTAATTTGTCGGCCAGGTAGATTAAGTGACTAGATGATTCGACATTAGCGGAGCGGAATCTGAATTTCTTGTTAATATCTAGGTTATGGATACGTTGTATTCATCATCATCGACAAATATACGCCCCATTACTGGGCACTGATTTACGAGGGACGGCGGATGGGCCCATAATTCACCTATACGCTGCCTCAATGCGGGGTTTCAAGATCTCCACTTTCATCCAGCATATATCCGTCTAGAGTAGTGTGTATGTGTGCCATAAAATTCCGAAACTGGTCTGTAATTTGTCACTGACATAATGGCAATTCCACCAACTCGTGATGTGTGTGTACATCCCATCGGCCAATCATCCACTAATGACCATCTGTCGGCCAATCAGAGCGCAAAGCTGGCACAGCGTCGCAGCACAAATTTGGTGGAATTTGTTTTCATACAAAACATACATTACCGTTCTATTCCGGTTATATGCCCGATGTCTACTTCGCACACCAAAGGAGGTCCCACCAGGTCCCACCTGGGCGTGCAGGTTTCGTTACGCTGTTTTCCCTCACCGGTTTACTTTGTACCTATTTATATAAAATTCTACTTACGTACCCAAAACCAGTAAAACTCGGACGCCATTACAGAGATTAAATATAAAAAAAATGTATTAGAATAACCCTTTAGGATTTTTTTTAAATCTTGAAATTGTTCGACTTCCATGATCCTTTTGAAATTGCTGCGAGAGTTACACCCTGAAATCCGGATGATGGTATTCAGGTAGTGGCTAATTCTACTTGATTACTCTGCCAGATAGCATGAATGGGCTGAATGAGGAGTCTTGTACAGTTTGTGAATATCATACAAAACATTTGAGTGGATAAATGTAAGCTTTTACGAGGAATGAATATGCGTATGAATGTTTGAGCTTTTTAAAAGTTGTGGTACATACTACATTGTTATTTGTGCAGTGACTGGTGCTGGACTCAAAAGAGTGGGTTTTAATATAACAAGTCAGATGTAGATAAATTTTATAATGAATATAGATAGATGTCTGTGCCTATGTGTAGAATTTAGTTTCTATTGTCACAGTACAGTTTCCAACGAAATTGTTTTTTGAGTGAACCATTTTATTACGCCGGGAAATGCTCTGAGGCATTCCGCTGAGGATGGGAGGACTCCCAAGGCGGGTATGTAGACGCAGCTCTACCCACTAAAACCCGGCGAGTACCACCAATGCCGCCTCTGGTGAGGTGCCCTCGATTCTTTTGAGCAAACAGGGCACCTCGTCGGCTAGTCAGACCCTCAAGGGACTGGCACCACTTCCGCAGAGGGGTCGTGCCGATTCCTACGAGATTCCTATCCTCGCCCCTTGTCCCCCCTGCTCTTTTCTCCCCTCTTATAAGAGGGGTACAAAGAGCAGCTCCCTCGGTTCAATTTGTTTTGCCCAAGGTGCTGGGTTTACCTTAAGCTACTAAGCCCCACCGTCACGATGAGGCTTGAACCTTGGTGGGGTTCTTGAGTGAACCATCAACTAACTAGTACCGATGAAACTTTAAGCTTAGACCAAACGCGTAGGTCATTTCGAAGAAAATCTCTTACAAAATAACGGCTCATAAATTCAAAAAACTAACATATGCATGTTTCTAAGAATATGTGTAACTAAGTATATGATTTTCTTCTCTATTCCTTGACTAACTATATTTTTCTTTTCAAGTGATTATATAATTTCGGAGTCCACGCGAGCGCAGCCGCGGTAACCATCTGCTAACTGCTTTAATAAAAGGTAAATATAATTATATAATAAGTCCTATTATAACTAAATATTATCCTAATAATGATAATGTAGTTAGTAAAATATGCTATCAATATAATGAAAAATTATCAATGTTAGATTATATTTGATGCTGTTTTATTTTATAGTTTATTTTTGCAGCACTTTATTACTTTTTAGGCGTAAGTCGTTAGTAATATTTGGATATGCTTTGGCGCTTGTAGGAATTAAGTAGCATAGAAATGATTATTTATAATGATTTTTGCATTATCGAAATAACTAGGTTATTTTATTTTTTAGATGCAAACGTATAATGAAGTATAACTTACCCAAGGCTAAAAAATTATTTATGATATAACAATAAAGATATTGTAGATTCTCTTGTTCAATAAACACAGGATTTTA
Organism: Helleia helle; assembly: GCA_963853865.1. Classification (NCBI taxonomy): domain Eukaryota; kingdom Metazoa; phylum Arthropoda; class Insecta; order Lepidoptera; family Lycaenidae; genus Helleia; species Helleia helle. The sequence continues at coordinate 20,381,753 of OY971420.1, forward strand.
GTAAATATGGTGCCATGTTTGATTTTGTTATTCATAAAACCAGAAGCTAGTTTAAGTTTTAATTTTACAAATACATATCTTAAGATAGGTTTTGAAGAAAAGTAATCATTATTATCTTATTAATCCTAGTCTAACTAAGCTCAGCCTGTGCTATATTTACTAGAAACTTCCCTAACAATTATTATAAGATACAACCGACACAGTGTTTTATTTCGGTAACAGATATACCACTCAGCAACTAGCTGTGACCCGCTACTGCGTCTGCGTGGACCAAATAATAAGACCAAAAGATATTCACCGCGCCTGAAATTGATTTCCCCGTCAACTTTGTTTACGTGGTTAGCATTCGCTATACTTAATATTTTAAACGGTCTTATACGACTGCTCAGTTTTTAAGTTTTATGTCAAACCAAAAAATAGAGTAGTGTAAGTTAGAAGCATCATTGTGAATGAATCAATGAAAATAGCTCTTAAAATAATTGTTATCAATATATACCGACACCTACATAATAAATATACATATATAAATATCATAATCAGCCTCTATCCGTCCACTGCTGAACGTAGGCATCCCCCAAAGAACGTCAAGACAGCCGATCCCTTGCCACTCGCACACGGACCGGCCACCGCACGGAGATTGTATTCCCACCCAACACTTCGTCTACTTAGACGTGGCCTCTACTATTGAACCTTATTGGCCCATCGGCCATCCGTTCTCTTGTGACCAAGCTTATTCTTTGCGTGATATCGGTAACCTTAGTTCTCTGGCGGATGTCTTCGTTCCGAATCCTACCTGTCAAAGAAACACCCAGCACAGCTCCATAGCACGTTGAGCTACGGCAAACTTACGGATGAGTCGTAACTCTAAATATAGCTTGTGTTAAATTAGACTGTTCTTGGTCCTCGTCACAATCAAATTGTCTGTAACTTAAAAATTATAGGTAGTTAACACCCGAACGTGAACGTGAGCGACGATGTAGTGGGTATGGGCTCGGCCTCCTGAGTGACAGACGAGAGGTCCGGGTACGATCCTGGCCCTCCTGTGGTGCCTAGAAATGGGTCTTTCTAAAATTTATAATATGTGCAATAGTACATGACACCATCGCATGCCTCGCGGGGAGTAACCCTCCACTTTAACAAACCAAAAAGTGAGCCAAATGGGCTCACATTAATCCGATGTAGTAGTAGGGCCTTCGGGCCGTCAGCGAAGTTTTATGTTCAATAGAAATATAAAAAGAAAAAAAATTAAACATTTATTTACGTGATATTATAAAAATACATAATATCAGAGTATATGTAATGCAAAAATACATATTATTATGTAACCTAAACTGATAGAGGTCACACATTTAGACAATTACTAGAGAGGTACTGACTTAAGTCGACATTATCGATAGTGATCGATATCTCACGAATGTCGATCTTACCTTATATATTATTATATTATGTTAATGAATAACATGAACATAATTATTTTAATCTTTAAACAATAAAAATCTGTAAGATCACGAAAAAATCAATTATTAACACATCGGTGCATAAAAAATATTGATATCGATTGTCTGACGGGTGTAACCGTAACCTAACACTAGAGATTTACTGAAGACTACCAGGATAATGGAAGGGGGGTTTGAATCCATCCACTTGATATTAAAAGGCGTATGAATATATCCTAAGTGTCTTAATCTATAAATAACAAGAGTGGTTTTGAATTACTGATATATTTTACCTGTTGATTGAATTGATGGTCGGAAACCAGAACTGAATAGAAAACACACAAAATATAAAAATGAGAGAAAAATACTCGTTCAAATAATTCCTTCAATGCATGTGTAAACGAGTGAGTTACTTAATAATTATAATAATAATGTTAGTATAGTATGGAAATGGAAAAAATATATATAAAAAAAGGAATAAAATAAAGAAATTATGTCATACCGTTTGCGGTCACGGCGTTCAAGTTGATTTTTCCGCTAAGGCAATATATACGGCCATTAGATATTTCATATGAAAAAACAAATTATTATAATTTAGTGAATCATGATGACGGCACGGTATTCCCTTTATTCTTGTGGTTTCAGTAGCGAGTGACGTCATAATGTTAAAACATTCGGTTAGAAGTAGATCCATCCAACTACCGTTCGTTATAACTACATTAACTAATTAACTGCTCTTCATTCACATATCACTATATAATATCTAAATAAATGATTCTAACTAGTTTTAGGAGCACCAAACTAAAACTACAAGTATCAAAAACTCAGCACTGACTGTTGAGACATAATCGTTTTCCCCAAAGCTCCATTTTGAATTCATTTTTTTATGTCTATCTTCATCTGTTTTTTTTAGCCAGCGTTTCGCGGTTTTTTACGCCGTGTGGCCCTCGAAACGAGACGTGACTCAGAATAATTTACACCGTACTACCAAGCATGTTTTGCAAACACCGAAGTTGATTTTACAGAAGAAAAATGGACTAAGAAACAATAACAGATTTATATATTATTTATATTTGCTACCACACCATTTATCGATGGGAGGGATGTGCTGTTCTGGCCGTCTGCATGGGTAGGTACTACCATCCTGCTTCCGGCAACTCCTATGTAACCTAGAAGCGCTAGCACCACAGCAAAATATTTATATAATACTAGCTGTTGCCCGCAGCTTCTGCCGCGTTAACTTTTAAAATTTGAGGGGTGGACCACCCTTAACATTTAGGGGGATGAAAAATAGATGTAGACCAATTCTCAGACCAACCCGATATGCACACAAAATTTCATGAGAATCGGTCGAGCCGTTTCGGAGGAGTTCAATTACGTACACCATGACACGAGAATTTTATATATTAGGGGGCATCCCATGAGGTATGTCAGCAACATCATTAACCTTTATCTGGTCACTGTAGGATAGTGGCCTCGTTGAATGACCTTAAGCCTTACTTATATCAGTTTAACTAGCTGTTGCCTGCAGCTTCGCTCGCGTTACTCAACTCCTATATGTCACAGCGTGATGTTATATAGCCTATAGCCTTCCTCGATGAATGGGCTATCTAACACTGAAATAATTTTTCAAATCGGACCAGTAGTTCCTGAGATTAGCACGTTCAAACAAACAAACTAACTCTTCAGCTTTATAATATTAGTATAGATACTTAGCAATGAAAAGCCAGACTTCATAATGCATTTATATTCAACATAGCTTGTTGATAAGGAAATGTTTAACCTACATTATAATAGTTTTAAAAAAAATTACCTAATAAATGGCCCAGTAACGCCCCGTCTGGTCGCGCCCAAGGGACGGAACCCAACCCATTAATTCACTAATTGGCAGCGCGCATTAAATTTTCAGCTCCGCATCACTCAATATCTTTGTTTTTTATTTATTACACTTCCTGGCATCATTATCAGGCAGTATCCAACATGGACCGACCACTCTGATATAAATAATAGTAACCCTTATATGTCCCACTGCTGGGCACGGGTCTCCCCCTCGAAATCAAGCGAGGAGGGATTTTGAGCCATAGTTCACCAATGCGCTGGCCCAATGCGTGTTGGTGAACTTCACACACCTTCAAAGACTTTTAATCTCATCGGGAATGCAGGTTTCCTCACGATGTTTCCTTCACTGGTGAGCAAGCGATGGTCTCATGTTCAGATACACGTAGAAATTTAGAAAAACCCATTTCTAGGCATCACAGGCAGCTCTCGGCTCTCACTCAAGAGGGCGAGCCCATATCCACTAGGCTATCGTCGCTCACTCTGATATATTCCATCTAATACCTACTTTTTTTTCTTAACGCCGGGAAATGCTCCCGCACCGCAGGGGTTATCCCGCACCACAGAACAACCCCTCCCAAGGTCGGGACAGTACAATGGGATGAGGCTCCCATCCTCTCCCCTGCCCCCCTGCTCTTTTGTCCCCTCTTCGTATAGGAGGGGTACATAGAGCCCCCTCGGCTCAATTCGCTTCGTCTAATGTGCTGGGCTCACCTTAGGCTACTGAGCCCCATCGCCACGAGAAGGCTTGAACCATGGTGTGATTTCCATCTAATACTAAGTCGACCAGTCCTATCTTTTCTACCACTTAAGCCTTCTTATGGGTATGTCAACGCTCTTGATATAATATCTTGTCTCTAGCAGTAGCTTCTGAAAGTAATTCTCATCGTAACAAAATTACCTTATTAACAATGATATTATAATAAGTACTTATTAACAAATAACAGCAACATTCCATCATACTATTAATAAGAATAATACCCTAACCTAAAAAATACAGGTTGATTTTATAATACTTTGAATCTTTTCACTTTAAAAATCGAAATTTTATTGTGCCTTTAAATATAAATAAAATGCTCTATTCTTTAGAGACGTAGAACTTTTTCTATAGTTCATTAATTTAGTTTCGCTTCGGGAATAAGTGGGCTCCAGTCGGTCCCCAATTAGAGCTGATGCTCTCATCAGAAATCAGCGAACGTCCCGGTACCCGTGGATTTTTGTTCGCCTTCTCATTAGATGTCTATGTCATCACAATTCGTATTTGTGGTCTATGACTTGTGGAGTTCTAACGTGGAATAAAGTTGATTATTGTTATAAACGTTATATTAGTAGGGGAAAATGGCACGCGAGCCATTTAATTTATGCCCTGCGCAATGACAGTTTATTCCAATGTTTTTTTATGCTATAAGGAGGCAATTGGGCAGTCGAAGCCATATTATGGTGACTCCCGACGCCCATTCACAACCAGAGTCTATGCAGATGCGTTGGCCTCCTTTTCCCTATCCACCCAAAGGGCCACCGGAAACTCACAAACCGCATGAAACGCGATAGCTTATCTATCACTTGACGCCGGTGTTATGTGGGCGAGAGGTACTACCCCGGTCGTGCCGGCCCAATTCGGTTGCAAAGCAGCATGCCACTCTTGGCTCTTACAAAAATACCATGTTGGATATGCGATGGAATTATCACTATAATAATATTCCTCATATTGGCTAATAATATAATAAAACGTTGATCTTTTTGGCGTTCCTGGAAATTTTCCCTGGTTCTTAAACTGCTATAGACGATTTGCTTAACATACTCGTACGTGTAGGTAGTAGCTGTTCAAGTTAGGACTCATATCGATATAGCATATAGGAGTTGCAAATCAGTCGTGTATGGTATGTTTATAATAGTAACAGCATTTACAATATTAATTGTAATAAAATATATGAAACCCAAAAAGAATTAATACTAAACTGAAATATGAGAAAATAATTCAGGCGCTGTACTGGAATTTTGCGGAAAGAGCCTCGGATTTCAAAGGATAAAACATAATTAGAGGACTGTGAGACGAAATTACTGCCTGTGTATTTGTATATTACACCGTTTTATCTAGATGAAAACCGTTTAGCACGTCTTTTATAAATCTTATTAAAAGGGGAAAGTTAAATAACGGTTTCATGATATCAAACGGAAGAGAGTGTGTAGTTAATAGGAGATACATGAAAATGACAAAAAAATATGTGAATTATTGGGAAATAATGACAGAACCATGGGGTTATGAGTCATGTTGTTAAAATAATCAACAGCAAAATATGCTCCGTAATATTTAATACTAGCTGTTCTCTGCAGTTGCACTCGCCCCTGTTTAAACAAAAACTTTTCCAGAATTAAATAACGTAAACCTTCCTCAACAATGAACTTATTAAATCCGAAAAGTTTTTTTCAATTCCAACTGAACGGTTTAAACAAATACAATACAAGCTAGTCGTCGTATTTATAAAATATTAGAAAAGAGTCTTATTTGTAAGGCTGGCAACGCAAGGTGCGTTTTCAAATAAGACTATTCTCTGGAGTAGCGGGTGTCTGTGGATGCCGCTTACCACTTATTATCAGGTGAACCGACAGTCCGTTTCCCACCTCTTCTATAAAAAAATATATTATTAATATAGATAACATATAAAAATGTAACCTGCGATTAAAGAAACATGTTATGATGATATAGGAAGTATTCAATGGAATGAATGTGCTAAGCATAGAGAGTAGAATATCAAAACTATCCGTATTATGATTTCACGAACTTCAGCCCCCACTGGAAACAAAATGAACTCTTATTTCTTTACAGAGAATATGTTTGCATACTGTTTCCAATTCCGATCGAAAGTTTATGGAGGCGAAAGTTGTTGAATATTTCAAGCTGAAGTTGCCTTCGCGTTGCTTTCGTATTGTTGAGTCGTTAGAATTTTTGAATAGCTTGTACAAAAGTCATCTTGCCTCCATTGATGTCCAAACGAATGCTACATTTTTGGCTTTATATAGTTTTCAAGATCTATAAAATACGTACAAGATGACGGAACTCGTTTTAAGAAATTATACGTCATGCGTGTGATCTGAATCATTTGAACTGGCCTCTTATCTTTGAACACCACACTAATAAACTATTGGAGGAATGAACTTCAAAATCCGCAGACAATAAATCCAAAATGGCTGTCAGATTTGTTGTTTATTTATACAATTTTATCCACGAGGCTTTATCATGGTTGGATATTATTTGTGCTAAATTAGTCAGTTCATGTGTTGAGGTGTTAAATATTTATTTTAGGAAGATTTACTCATCACGACAATTATGAGTAAACTGTAACCTGGATAATATGTATATCCCCACCATGGTTCAGCCCTTGACGCGGCGGTGGGGCTACTGAGCCTAGGGTGAGCCCAGCACCTTGGGCGAAGCTAATTGAGCCGAGGGGGCTCTTTGTACCCCCTAAAGGGGGACAAAAGAGCAGGAAGCAAGGGGCGAGGATAGGAACCTACCCCATTGTACTGTCCCGACGTTGGGAGGGGTTGTTCTGTGGTGCGGGACAACCCCTCTTTGGTGGTGGCGTTGGTCCCTTTGCGGACTGACGGCCATCGAGCGGCCCTGTTTGTTTATTAGATCCGGGGCACCTCACCAAAGGCGGCATTGGTTGTACTCGCCGGGTTTTAGTGGGAAGAGCTGCGTCCACTTACCAGCGGGCGCAGCGAGTCCCACATACCCGCGTGGAGAGACCCACTCCTCCGCGGGTTGCCTCAGAGCATTTCCCGGCGTTAAAGAAAAAATAATGTTTATATTACGTTTGAGAGGGAAACTCTATTTCAATCAAGAAACGACTATGACTCGTCACTCGACAATCGTGTAGTTTTCGGAAAACAGTAAAAAGAACGGACGGAACGAGTGTGACACTGGTTCCCAAGTAATCCCACAAGGGTCACGTTTTGTTGTTTTGGGGAACAGAAGCCTAATAAACAGAATGGGTAGGCAGAACCATATACTACAACCCAAATAGATGGAAGTTTAGTTTAAATACAAATATTATATCATTATAAGCAGTATGTTGAAAAATATAAATACCTACCTAGTTTTTATCATTATTAAAAATAAAGTTGAAATATAGGTATATTTCGTAAAAGTAACGGTGAGAAAATATTAAACGATCCACTCTTTTGACCTCGTTGCGAGCATTTGTAATATTAAATATGGTGACCCTCTTATTTCAAACATAACAGTGAAACAATGGGTTTTCGACAATAATTATTACTTCAATGCATATTTAATTTTTTATTTTTAAAAAAAGTTATACTAGTAATGCTATGATGGTGGAATAGTAAAATCCTTAAAAACTTTTAAATGCTGAAGCGAATTTTATTAAAATTTTGCACATCGTGCAGTTTGATCAGACTTCCAAGAGATAGTTTTGGCAAAAGGTGGCGTAGTCTGTGAACGACAAACAGACGTCTATCGTCTGGCCCGGGCCACATTATTGTATAAACTACAATAATGTTGTAAAGAGGAAAGAATTGATATTTTGTTTGTTTGTTACGAATTAACTCGAAAACCACTCACCAAAAAGAAATCTTTCAGAATGCAACGTTAACACGTTGGCATAGTCTATATAAATAATCGTCATCAATCCGGATACGGCTGTAGCTTAACGCGGACAAAGTTTTTTACTATCTGGTGCCCACCAGATAGTAAAAAAGGTGGCATTGTAATATTATAGTTAGGTGTACTTACTTATTATAACGACCAATTTCCAGAATGAAGCAATATTAATTTTGTCATGTATGTACGTCATATTTCATTCGGACACGCGGATATTACTGCGTTATTTAATTTGCATAAAAAATGTTTGTTCCTCGCCTAGGTTTCATCTTTCGTTGTTGGCCTTACCAAGTTTATTATTGACCATTTTTTTAAGTTATAATTTAAGAAGCGTTTACGCAAAAAATATTTCTTAGTTTTATTAAATATGGTATATATACATATATATTATGTAAAAAACATACACACAACCTCTGAGGTCGATATACTAAATACAATATACATACTTATAAGTAAAAACTTGTAACTTTATTATTGAATAACACTTTTTAACAGTGTCAACTACCTAGACATACACTAGAATATCTATCGAAAATATTTTAAAATACAACACTCTCAGAAAAATAATACCTTCTTCTTGCATGTTTAATTAACTACCTATGCTTATTTTCTTCACCCTCGAGTAACGATAATAATTAATATCATTTAAAATACATATTATTTGAAAAGATTAGTTCCACTGAGTTTGTTTCGCCGGTTCTTCTCAGTGGGCTTGCCTTGGAACCGGTGGTAGATTTTTGACTTTGTAAAAGATACTCTATGGGTACTATTTTGAATAAAAATATTATGATTTTCCATTTTATCTTGTTATTTCATCCAAACATCATGGAGGCAAAATAAAAAAATAAACATTTTTTCCGTCTGCTGAATTGCTAACGTTTATTATCGCCTTTAACTCCCTTGAAAATTGTTGAAATTACGGAGAGGAAGAGGGGGAGGCAGTTAAGGGGTATATTGATCTAGTGCAATTATGATGACGAGAGTTAATATTATATGATTAGTGTGTTACTCCGGTTGTTCTACTCAGTACAGCAGGGTTTAGTATTTGCTGTGATGAGTATTGGATTTTTTAATGACTTAAGCAGTTCCTTTTTCAATTCGGTCATCATAGTCATTTTATATAACACAACGGAATAGTAAATGACAACTGAACATTGTTTTTTATACCCGTCTACGCTAGGAGGGTTTTTTTTTCATGTTAGTTGGATAGGCAAACTGGCAAACGTACCACCTGATGTTAAGTGGTCGACGTAGTCCATGAATATAAACTAGTATACCTGGAACGAGCCCCAGGCAACTCATTTATGTGTTGCCTATCCTGAGACATAAGATGTTAAGTCTCGGTGCCAGTAATTACACTGCCTGTCTTGCCCTTCTCTCCGAAACACAGCAAAGCTGTTTCACGGGAGAAATAAGAAAGATGGTGGTACCCATGCAGCCGGGAGCGCGGCACAGCGCTTCCCTCCCAAGCACATGTATGTATAATTGTTTGCCACGCTATGCGGCCTGTAGCCCGATTCACGTAACAAAACTTCAACGATATCGTAGCGACATCCACGGTTTGACAGCGTTTCGTATGCACGTAACTATTAAAAGACGATCGAGAAACGATCCTATTGTAGTTCTATCGACGAATCGTTAGGGGGTATTCACGTACGTCAGACGGACGTCAACCGTGGCTTGCGCGTTAATCACCTTTATTTTTCGATTGGCTGTCAACGATTAAACGTCAAACATTCACGGTTGACAAGCAGTTGAAGAAAGTTAGTTATTTGGAGTTGTTGTTTAACTTTTTCTCGGCTTTCTTAAACTTTGAAGATTTGTGTGATAGATACCCTGTGAATGACCCTTGACTCGGAGGTCGATAGACCGTGTTCCCGTATTTTTACAATGAGTCTCGGCTTAGCCTGGCTTCTTTTAGATGATGCTGATAGGGAAGACCGATTAAAAGAGCGTCAACGCCGAAATAACATGAATATAATGCTTTTGTGACCATGACACACACGCAGTTCATTAAAAGTTACAGACTTACCAAGTAATTGGTGTATAGCCTTATTGAGGATCTTGTTCCATTGATACCAAGACAGCAAAGGAGAGATGCTCTATCTGTTCAAGATAAGGTAGACCTTATCTTGAACTGATAGAGCTTTCTTCGTTAAAGTTTAAACTTGTTTAAGATACCTATAGGTCCCCACTATGGTTCAAGTCTTGTTGTTGCGGTGGGGCCCAGTAGTATAAGGTGAACCTAGCACCTTGGGCGAAGCCAAGTGAACCGAAGGGGCTGCTCTTATAGGAAGAGGGGACAAAAGAGCAGGGGGACAAGGGGCGAGGATGGGAACTTCACCCCATTGTACTGTCCCGATGTTGTGAGGGGTTGTTCTTTGGTACGGGATAACCTCTTTGTGGAGGTGGCGTGGGTCCCTTGAGGGACTGACTAGCCGTCGAGGTGCCCTGTTTGCTCATTATATATGGGGCACCTCACCAAAGGCGGCATTGGTGGCACTCGCCGGGTTTTAGTAGATAATAAAAGACTTATTACTTATTGTTAAGTATTTTAGTACTTTTTTTTATAAATACTGTGATTGTAATATAGATTATATCAATCAATGACCAAAAATATAGACAGGGAAAAAAAACTATGTTACATTTAAATATCAGAAGCTAAATATTGTGTAAAAGGTTGAAAGAGAATAAAAGGCTTATGTTAAGTATTTTAGTACTTATTTTTATAAATACTGTGATTGTAATATTTATTATATATCTTATTAATGACCAAAAATATAGATAGGCAAATAAAAACAAATAATAGTTTATCAATAGTTTAATTAAAACATTAAAAACACTTCGCAGCCCATAGCTCACGCACACTAACTTTGGAAGCTCCTGCCTACTTGTTTCCTGGGTGCTGTTTTCCTCTACTGAAGTAGGTGGTATGGTATCCTGTATATGACTAAAGCTTGCTTCATTACAAATGTTGTGTGAAACACAACAAGCGTTTATTATTCTAACAACTGTGTCCGGATCATAGTGAAGGACCCTGTGGCCTAGGAGACATCACCACCTATTCTTCAGAACACCCATAGTATGCTTTACTGTATTGCGTGCCACGCAATGAAACTTGGTGTAGTGTTCTTCAGGTGAGCCAGTGAGAGCATCCAAATAGGTGTCATCATAATAGATCTTTGGGCATAGCCCGAGTCTCCTAAAACATATAATTATTGCAATATAATATTAATGTATGAAACAAATGATCACTTTCTTATGATTTTAACTTAGAATTAACAAGTAAATAAACAAGTTCCCCAAAATTTAAAAAGGAAAGAACACATTTTAAGATTCCTTTATAATGTTTATGTTATTTGCCAATTTAAAGGTATGCCAATTACTAAAAGAATATACCTATTAATATATATTATAATTAATTTGTTTAAATTGTATAATATATCAATATTATAATATATACAATTTAAAGGTATTACTAATATAAGAAAAGGCATTATTAAAACTAAATTATACAATTACAGAATCCAAGAGTCAACTCACAATTAAAACATTTCCTAAGTGAAATCCTTTTCTGTTATAAAACCTCTCATTTTGGGCTGGATGTATGATAGCCATATGAGTACCATCAAAAGCATCAAAAATAAAATCTGAAATTAATGTAAATATTATTATATTGTAAATATAAATATATATATATATATATATATATATATATATATATATATATATATAATATGTAACTCAATAAGTCAAATAGATTATTATAATTAGCACTTATTTGATTTATATTACTATTAATATAGTTATCACATAATATGAAGAACAATGTAGAACCAATCAATAATAAAATAATTTGAGATATAATATTTTTTATGTATCCTACAATTACATAGGCCGTAAATAAAGAGAAAAGACGAACTATATAAGAGGTTAGTTTATAGATATTTCTATTGACATACCTTTTACCTCGTAGATACTAGATAGTAGATACAAATCCAAATCGCTATGAATAACTTCAAAGCTCCTTGCTGAGGCGATAATCTCTTAAACTCATCATTACTCATGGTGAACGCATTATTGGCATACAACGCGCCATTCTTCTTAGATTTCGCCTTTGTCTTAGATCTATCCTATTGGAGTTACCCAAAAATAAGTGCCAATCGTGCTATAATTTTAATAAAAAACACTTTAAGCAACGCAATCGAACACTAAAAACTTATTTATGTTGAACTGTCAACTGTGTAAATTCGATCCCAAACTCAATTTCGAAGTCGATAAGTCAACGTCAAAATATCAATATTTGAGATACAATATTTTTTTTAACACAAAAGCGATGTTTCTTAAGATCTAACTCATGTATTAGTCATAGATTGGGCTAGAATTGCAGAAAAGATATCAATATGAACCGAAATCATCATACTTTCGTGAGTAATTATGCAAATTATTTAATAACTTTTTGTAACAATCGTGCTGGCAATATTACGCGATAAATTCTACCACAATATTCATTTGTCGTTGACGTTTCGCTGAGTTTCGATCCTATTGAGTTTACGTCCTATTGAAGTAACACATTTATGACTTGTTTTGAATAGGACGATTTCTGAACTTCAACGACATTTGGATCCGTAATAGTTACGTGAATCGGGCTACTGAACGGCTCGATAGATATTAGCTTGAGAAGTGTCGTTAGATTAGTATTAATTACTAGCCTGCAGCTTCGCCCGCGTTACTCAACTCCTATATGTCACAGCGTGATGTTATATAGCCTATAGCCCTCCTCGATAAATGAGCTGTCTAACACTGAAATAATTTTTCATGTCGGACCAGTAGTTCCTGAGATTAGCGCGTTCAAACAAACAAACAAACAAACTCTTCAGCTTTATAATATTAGTATAGATGAAAGTGACACCGGGTATAAAATTTGGATCAAAACACAACATAAGCCGTTGTGGAGATATATAATTTAATGTGAAGAGTAAACAGTTCACCGTGCATTATATTTTATTCGATACTTACATAAACAACTGATTTAATGTATTAAAAATATAATTTATACGTGAATTTTTGTTTATGTAAGTATTTTGATAAAATATAATACACGGAGCACTGCACAGAGCACACAAAATTATAGAGAATGTTGTGTGCTCTGTACAGCTCTTAATTGTTTTTCCCTTTTTAGTCAGGTTTTTTGTTTTTTTTTTAAGAATTAGTCGTCTATAATACACAAAACGAATAAACAGTATATAGATAACATTGATATTTCTTACTTTATTCATGAAAATCTTCCCTTAAATAAATCACAAAAGACCAGATTGCGGAAATTCATTTTGAATTTTGTTTATTTTTGAAATATTTTAAAAGACGCCAGGATACCGTTCAAATATTATATATTTTAATTTACATAGTTGATGATCTTAATTTATAAAAGTATTTCACTCCATAATAGGCTTTATGTACCCCTCCCACACTGAGTCACCATATATATGACACAACCGAGGTCTGACTTGTTTTTATGTTGCATTTAGAATGGTGATTCAATTTTTATAGCAAGCTGCTGACTGCCCGCAGCTTCACCCACGTTAACTTACTTAGATTTGCAGTCGTAACCGGATTGATGATGATTATTTGATAGCCTAAGTTACTCCTTATAACATCAGCTATATGCCAGTGAAAGGCCCATCAAAATCGGCCCAGCCGTTTCAGAGATTAGCCGGAACAAACAGACAGACAGACAATAATTGTAAAAATGTGTATCGTGTATACAATATACATACATCCATATGCATTCAATAAAAGCGGTTATTTTAATATTACAAATAGACACTCCAATTTTATTTATTTGTATAAATAAATTTACATAATCCTTGCCTATACTGTTATATACTCGTTCTATGATACGTTTTCGTATAGAAAATGTTTTTGCAATAGTTCCTTCTTACGAAACCAACTTGCTTTCTTTCAAACAACTTCAAAAATTTATTTTTAATACCAGTCTTAAAAAAATATCTGATAAAATAGTAAAATCTTTTACATATTTTTTTTTTATAGAAGAGGGGGCAAGTGGGCAGTGGTTTCACCTGGTGGTAAGTGTATTAGACACGCGCTATATCATTATTAGGTGCGTTGCCGGCCTTTCAAGAGTATGTTCTTTGCTTTCGTCTTTAATTCCGTTCGGGGTATGTTAGTTTGATTTTCCAACTTATCACCATCAGGTGCTATCTTCTTGTTGGTTTTTGGACGTTTAGCAAATTTTCTTTCGATCTCTGCCAGTTTAAAAGTTAAGTTAAGGTTTTCTTTATAATGAAACAACTTTTACGGATTTTATCGCGGTTTATAAAGCTTTTTACATGTCTGAAGTTTCCTATACGTAATCAGTAAAATCCGTAAAAGTTTTTCATTCCAATAAGTGAAATTTGCGTAAATATTAGATTTTCTTCTTGATAGTTCTAAAATCCTAAGAATTGACATCAGAAATACATATAAAATATATGACGACCATAACCAGCAATGCTGGTTATGACTTGCTGGTTTATATACAATTTTGTCGGTCGGTCAGTTCCAAAACAGAACCTCTGCGATATAAACTAATTAACGGAAACTACGCTGTTGTTGCTGTACGCATACCACACCCTTTAATCCATTTACCATTAACTCAATCTATCGAACAGCTTCGGTAGATTGCGTTGATGGTAAAACAACATGCATGTGGGCCATTTTTCGCTTACAGTACCGATGAAGCTTTAAGGCCAATTGGCCAAAAGCGTAGCCCTCGAAAAAAACTTGCGTCCAGCCTGCTTAGCAGTTCAAGGCTAATAATGCCTTTCCTGACATTTGCCATCATGAAGGGCGTGATTCAATTTGAAATAAAACGTCAGCTATAATAGCATCCCCACCATGGTTCAGGCCCTGACGTGGCGGTGGGGCTCAGTAGCCTAGGGTGAGCCCAGCACCTTGGGCGAAGCTAATTGAGCCGGGGGGCTCTTTGTACCCCTCTTATAAGAAGAGGGGACAAAAGAGCAAGGGGTGAGGGTGGGAACTTCACCCCACCCTCCCAACGTCGGGACAGTTCCCGACGTTGGGAGGGGTTGTTTTGTGGTGCAGGACAACCCCTCTTCTGTGGAGGTGGCGTCGGTCCCTTGCGGGACTGACTAGCCGTCGAGGTGCCCTGTTAGCTTAACAGATCCGGGGCACCTCACCAAGGAGGCACTGGTGGCACTCGCCGGGTTTTAGTGGGTAGAGCTGCGTCCATTTACCATCTTTCGGGCGCAGCGAGTCCCACATACCCACCTGGGGAGTCCCACATACCCACCTGGGGAGTCCCACTCCCCAGGCGGGATGCCTGCTGAAAAAAAAGCTATAATAGCACGCAAACTTTAATCCGGCCAAGTTAAATTGTCCGCACTTTTCTTCATATTTTCAAGCATTTAAACGAATCTAGCTGAACTTGTAGTCTGTGGGAATATAATATTTATATAAATTTTATTATAAAATTGTTGTTACTAGCTATGAGAACTCCTATGAGAGCCTTCTAGGGATTTAGATCTATGACTCTAGACATACTTTAGGTATTCGACGGTTACATTGTGATTTGGAGTAATCGCTGCCAAATAAGTTTAGAAGCTCCCGAAAAATTAAATACAATAAAATGTAGTAGCAAATAGTTTATAGGTATATATTATAGGTGGGCGTAAAAACTATGTGATGATCGGCGCACGCTAGCGACTGTATGGCCTTCACGGTTCATGCTTAGCGGATACTTAGTCTGTATCCGACCAGCGTGAATACCGGTACAGCTTTCACTCCATAGATCGAGACAACTTTTATCTCAATATGTGCATACGTGATTAAATATAGTGTCGGCGTTATATTACAAAATACAAAGTATCGGATTGTGCAGTGACTGTGACGGCCATTTATCGTGATGTGATTAGGTAAAGTTAATGATGTTTGAATGTAGTGACGTGTTATATCAATTAGACAACTTAAGTAGAAATGTACAAAATTATATATAGTGGTAGAAGTTTTTTACTAGAGTATATCCGTCGCTAAACGAAAGTGTGTTTTAGTGAGAAAAAAATCTTCCAGTTAGAAATTATGCATTCATTACATAGTGTGCAGTGATGATATTTAAATTCAAAATTATTTTCACATTTACAGATTTACAATTAATTTAGACTTTTGAAATGAAAAATAAATCCAATATAAGTAAGTTTTGATTTTCGAACGATATTAACAAAAGCATGCGTTTCATTTTTTTTTCTTTTATAACAAAGTCCACACTTTGTTATATGGTATGCGTTTGTGTGTTGTATACAAGATAAAATCATTCATTGCATTGTCATGTGAAATTCAATTGAACGATATGAAACGTGTGGCATTATCACACGACTCCCTTTGTCATAAATTACTGTGATTACTTTCTTTAATGCGTGAAATGTTGATCGAGTTGTATATGGTTTTGTGGACGGTGATCAGTTATCATCTCATGTCGCATGTTACTTTATCACCTTAGAAAAAAACAAAATTTGATCGGACGGCGGTGATGAGTGTGCAGAAAAAATGTAAAGCATTTAATTCAATACACGGTGGTGATCAAATACCATATCATGAGCCGCATGGTCGTTCACCAGCTTTGAAAAAACTACATTATTCAGTGGGCAGCGGTAATCATCAACGCATGTTCGTTCGACCACCTTATGTACTTCGCAGCTTGTGCCAAAAATTGGCCTAGAATATATTATATAATACAAAATCCCAGGTGCAAAATCTGACGTAACGTAATCATATGTGAGCAATCTGCTCACCTGTATCGAATTAGCTTAAAAAGGCCGTAAAGGTCAAAAGCATAGCTTCATTCGAAAAAAAGTGACGTAAGGTTGGATTGGTACAGAGAGGCGCAACGAGCTCTATATGGCAGAGCTATCATCATGAAGGTGGATGCCGACGCCAGGGAAGCCACGCCGGGCAGCGCTACTGCCTCCATAGCTAGTAATACAGAATCTCCTGTGGCGTCCCTCCATGGTTTGTTCGCTAACTTGCAACTAACACATTTTATTATCGTTGTGGGGATGTCGGTTTTTGAGTGTGACTAATTTAGAAATATAAATGCCAGGCGTTTAAGCTTAAGAATGAAATCCCATGGGTTATTTTTGAATTCACATTGTTTTATTGGACATAACATGAATACTTTGAGAACAATTTAAAATACAATCTGTTGAATTCAATGTCATTACAAGTTTAAAATATTAAAAGAATAGCTTGATTACCTAAATCTTGTTTTGTCAGTCATTTATAATAAAAGTAAGATTCTTTTTTGCTTTATTTGCAATATTGAAATGATTTTTAGTCACCAATCATCTGGCATATCATAACCAGATTGTTTAGTAAATTGGTCTCACAAAAAATACAAGTTCTATCAGTTTCATTATAATTCCGTGTCATTCGAAAACAAAATTATGGCTTTTTATAGTATACAGCTAAACCGCAGACACTACACTACCCATATCCCCACAAGCTTACATCGTGCATAACACAGCACTTAACAAACACAGCTTGTCCATGCACGTTATGACTTTTTTAACTACCTAGTACACTATAGAATTGTATTATTGCTATTCTGGAGATTATTTTGCATATTTATGCATGTAAGTATAGAAAAATTAGAATGGTCTGTAAAAAATGTGATTGTCATCTTATCATTACTTGTACGTTTTTGATGGTGTTTTAGTATCGCTAAAAGCAAATTAAGTTGAAAGAAACACTAAAGGCGCAATCCAATGGATTACCTCACAAAATACAGTTTATAAACTTCAACATATACTCTCTAATAATATTTATAATTGAACGTAGTAAAACAACTCGTCCAGTGTTCGCCCACTGTTGGGTTTAAGCTTGTTGCACATGTTGAACTCCGCCCGACGGTGACGCGGCACAGTCCCGCCACTGACACACAACCGACGCCAGGAGGCCGTGTGGTGGCAGACTGCACGGTAGGCGGGGGGCAACCCCCCACTTTATAAATCAAAAGTGAGCCGAATGGGCTCACACTAATCCGATGAAGCATTAGGGCCTTCGGGCCATTAGCATAGATCCCTCCGAAAAAAAAACATGTTGGACTTATTTACTACTAGCCGTTGCCCGCGTTTACTTAGATTTACAGCCGTATCCGTATTGATGATGATTATTTTTATAGCCTAAGCTACTCCTTATAACATCAACTATCTACCAGTGAAAGTCCCATCAAAATCGGCCCAGCCGTTTTAGAGATTAGCCGGAACAAACAGACAGATAGAAAATTAGTATACGTAAAAAAAAAAATTTTATGTTCCGTGTTAACATCCATATATATGTATGCCTTTCATAAAAAGTGGTTATTTTAATATTACAAACAGACACTCCAATTTTATTTATCTGTATAGATTGTACTGAAAATATACCGGCTGAGTTGAGAACCTCCTCCTTTTTGTTGAAGTCGGTTAAAAAAAATATAGAGCATCGTTTAGAACAGTTAGTTTTGAGGGTGAATTGAAATAAATAATAAAGGTATAGTAGAAACTGCTGATATAAGTATTTTTATAGTTTTCTATTATTGTATTCGTATTATGTGTTAAAAAGTAGCAGGCTATAGAAGCTATAGATTAATAATAAAAATTTAGTTACATTGTATCAACGGTTGAATGCTCATATATTTATGCGGTTTTGTCTACACTACATAAAAAGTATTTTTTCTGTGTATAACATAATTCAATATTTATTATTTATAGGTATTTAAATATATCAATTGTAAAACGCTAATATCCAGTAATCGTGAAAATACTAATAGTTTTATTAGGTAAACTGAAAGATATATTATAGGTCGATAAATGTAGCAGATACATTTTAACTTAAATAAATAAAAATCGGAATTAGGTTCAAGTAGTTTTGAAAAGCTATCGAGCATATAACCGGAGAGAGTAACGTGAGCCATAAAAACACGAATCTGATCAGTTACTTGTCACTGACGTAATAGCAATTCAACCAACCAGTGATATGTTTGTACGTCCCACTGACCAATCATCTATCAATGGCCATCAGTCGGCCAATCGGAGCGCAGAACCAGCGCAGCGTCGCAGCACAAAGGCGGAATCAGTTTTCATACAAAACGCATAACATTACCGCACTATTCCGGTTATATGCTCCATTTGAAAAGCTTACTCCCCTTAAAGATATATTATATCGAAGTGAGTATATATTAATTAAAAGTTAAAACCTAGTACTCTACATGATAGTTATTTATATACCACAAGGAGAAAATACTTTGAACTCTTACATAACCAAATTAGTTTTAATGTATACTAGCACTATTAACACTAACAATAAAATAATTAAATATATATTTTAAATAAAACTACTAATTATTCAAACGTAGTACAACGGCGTAGCACTATACTAATCAACTTACTAACTTCCTACTAATTGAGGGGAATAAGTGTCGTATTTAGCGGAAGAGTACCTAGATATGTAGTAGCTATTTAGATAATGCTATATACGGTAAGAAACAACTTGCCTCCGAAAAGCCGATAAACAGTGTACTTACTGGTGTCTGGTATCAAGACCGTCTCGGGTTAGGCAACGCATGGATGAGATGCCGGGTCCAGACAAAATAAGGACTCTCAGATTAGCTCGTTTAGGTTCAAGGTTGATCCACACACTCGTCAGCAAGTTTTATCATGTCTATATAAGATTTATTTTGCAGGTAAAACAAGGAAAATCAATTAATATTGAATCTTCATAACCTTTTTTAGGATTCCGTATCCAAAGAGTAAACGGGAACCCTAGTTAGACCCTACCTAAGACTTCGCGTTCGTTCGTTTGTCACCAGGCTGTATCTCATGAACCGTGATAATAAGACATTTTTTTCACAGATGATGTATTTCTGTTGCCACTATAACAACTATGTAATTTTAAAACAATAAAACCAATATTTAAGGGGCGCTCCCATATGTACAACAAACGTTATTTTAACGTTCACAGAATATTGAGTATCATGGTATAAGCGACATCTGTTGGAATATTAGGTAAAATAACCAATGAAATTGCCGTTCTGCAGTACTGGCCATTTCAAATCAAAATAATTTTTGTTTGGCTAAGAATTCTATATTCAAATTAATTTTATTTTAAAAACATGGAATTCTTTTTCCAAAAGTAGTCATTTGTTTATTGATTAGTGCTACATTTTCATCGCATTTCAATCTTTTTCGTCATCATGGATACGTTAAAAATTCGAGTAATTATGGAATATGAGTACCGTCGTGGCAGCAAAGCGGCACGCAACATCAAAGACCTGTTATATATAATAATAAGACCTATTAGCTTAATCATAACGGCACTAGATGGCGCCTTTTTAAGAACTACCCTACCAATTTTTTAAAGTTTCTAATTTTGTGTAATATAATATAATGGTACTTAACCCTTTGTGCGAGAGTCAGACTTTCACTTCGCCGGTTTATTTATTGATCTTCACAAAAGTTAAAATATAGCAACCCACACCTGATTTTGGGCTACTAATTTTGTTTACTATATATTGATACGACATACTGATATTGCGTCTGATACATTTTGTTTTATTGGGCTTAGATGCTTTGAACAGTGCCTTGCTGGTTTATGCAAGCAAGGCACTTGTAAGAATTGTCTTCTACACAATATGTAGTATCACAAAATACTCTCCGCAGGAAGCCACCTAACCAGTGATAAAGATCATCTGTGACTTCATAGCTATTTACTAGGATTTAAATAAAAACTTGACATTCGTAGTCAATAGTTCCATAAACTATTATTTAAAAAAGACGTCCATTACTGTAGACTTGAACATATAAAAATGATGTACCTACATAGTTGAGGCTAGAATTGTATTGTAGTAAAATTAGATATTGTAGTTAGACAGAATTATTTAGCAAACTGATTTTATGAGAAATATTTAAAAGTAGTGACTCCATGAAATTCTAGCGGGACATTCTCGTTGAATCACTTAAAAGCCCACCTTTTTTGACACTTGTAATGATGTTGAACATATACAAATGGTATTAATTAAAATCAAAAGCACTGCAATCTACAACCCCAAAAGGATAGGCCAGGTGGTTTCTTTAAACGTTTGCCTTGAAATTGAATCTCTATTAGGTATATAGATTTATACCTTAGTTGTTGTAATGTTAATAGCTTAGTTTAGTAAATGGCTATTATTGTACAGCGTTATTTACCTGTCACAATCAAGCGTCCCGATAACTACTGATCGTGTTTTCAGCTCTTAATTAGACACGTTTCTCTGAAACATGCGTGTCTGAAAATGACGTTTCGTAAATAAGATTATGGAGTCGGAACGAAGTAGCAAGCTATTCCTGTAATTTTAGAGTATTTATACGGAATCCTCGAACGTTTGGATTCGTTCGCTTTGCTGTTGATGCTAATTCAATAAATAACCATTAACGCTATCTTCTTGTAAATTTTTAAATTATGTAAGTAACGTTCGATAACGGAAGTGTATCAAAGACATAAAAGACTTAACAAGTGTGACTATATAATATTATATGTGATGTACTTTGACAGATTGTGGAGTGACAATCTCAGATACAATTCCGACGCCCGAACGGGCGCTTCTCGCCAAACTGGAGGAAGAAAACAGAAGGATCGAGGCGGACGCGAAGTGCCCCTCGCTCACGAATGTGCACAGCCGGAAGAGTTCGGACACATCACAGATATCACTGGCTTCTGGTGAGTATCTTTATCTTCTATTCAACCCTATAGAATATGGAAATGCAGAAGTTCGAAAAAAGTCCGAAGTTCATCTACTGCTTAAACTGATTTACAATTAACATAGCACGTTCCAAATTCTTTTTATAATGTGTCAGCAAGCATATAGTATGTCGGAAGAGCTTGCATGTAAAGACTAAGAAGCACTCTTTACGTGGGATCCACAGTTGTCCATTCGCTAAATGGTCGTGTTTGGATATTCTGAAAAAATGTGGAGCGTGCTTTAAGGCGCGGCTCCACCGCTGCTCATGCTGTGCACGAGCACCCGGCGCATTTTAGCTGTGTTTTATTGGCGCATTTTAATCATACACAGCATGTGCCGCGATGAGATACGCTTAGTGGAACAAGCCGTATACCGCATGCACAGCGTGCATTGCGTTGACAACGTTGAGCTTATTATTATAATATATAATTAATGCTTAGTGTGTCCGTGGGTTGCAGTGGACACAATCACATAAGTACATTTTCTTGCAAAGCGAACAAGTCCGTAGTTTGTTCGTGCGCCGCAGTAGAGCCGCGTCTTAATGCTAATGTTTTGGTAATCTATTTGACACAGAACCTATTTTTAAAGTGAGCACATGATACTTTAAGAGGTATCTATCTCTTATCTCAGTTTGATAATTAGATAAGATTACGCTACCTCACATCTCAAGGCAGACACTGAAGGGGCGTACGTTCAAGTAGTTTTGAAGACAGTCCGAAATTTACTTGCTTTGAAACTAAATTGATTTGTCTGACCTAATGTGATATATATTAACAAATTACCTCAAAGCGTATTTTAAAACGTATTTAAAAATCTAGATTACAGCATTTTATTTATTTACTCATATTTCTAATACTCCCTGTGTAATACCAATGTGCGTCTCGTCAGTGGCAACCTTTATGTGTATATGAGTACTAAATACCTGTGCGCTATGTTGTGACTTGTGAGCGCGTGTGATAAACAAGATCAAATTTTTGCGCACTTAGTGGACAGCTAAGATGGCTATAAGTAAGAGCGTTTTCGATTTTTATTTGTCGAATCTCATGGAAAATAGTGTAATAGGTATGTAACATGGACCTAGTAAGAATTTTGTTTTTGTTGTATAGAGTTTGTAATTTTTTATTGCACGCATTTGTTTTATAATATTATTTTATCGTTGTTGTTTAATATAAACATTTCGTAACCATTATTTTAATATATTCAAAATATTTTCAATTCTTTAATCGCTAAGGAATCGTTATGAATGCTTTGCGAAATCTAAACATTTAAAATTAATCATGTTCTCAAAATAATATTTATTCATTATCATCATCATTATCAGCCCCTAGGCCTCCCTCAATGAACGACAAGCCGGCCGATCCCTTGCTACTCGCATCCAACCCGGACCGGCCACGGCACGGAGATCGTCTTCCCACCTGGTCGACCACTACTTCGTCTATCTAATCGCGGCCTCCACTCTTGAACCTTATTGGCCCATGAGCCAGGTTCTTATATTTGTTGAGCTGGCGACTATATTCAAAGACAATTTCATATAATATACCTACGTAATAATTTTAGTCAATGTTGTTATTCTTGTATTTGTTGGAGTACGCAGTATACATTTAGTCCACAATGCGATTAATAAATAGAAATGCCAATGCGAATGTTAAAGATTGTTTTTTATATGCATACTCGTTTTTCAACCGCTGGTGAATATTCAGAATCCCATTGATTTCCCATTAACATTCGATAAGCCTTAGTATCTAATTCAAGTGCTATGCTAATATAAACTTTATGATAGTGTAATATTGAACTGAATTTATATCAATCGAATAATATTTAGCGAACGGTGAAAAAAGCCTACACTACTGCCCAGAAACGGACTAATGTGAGCTAATGATGAAAATTTTATTTTTTTATATTAGTATATATTTTATATAATTAATTACTTTTCAATGTAAATAAGGACATGTGCTACGCAAAGTTCTCCTAAAATTAGACTCCATAATTTTAACACTGGGTCTTTATATCCGCCTAACCTGCTCTAGAAACGTAAGAATTTTTGAATTGAATTATGCATATCATTCCTAAAGCTGAAGCGAAACTGTTGTGCTATGATCTAAGCCTTAGTGACAGGTTTTATTAAAGTGGCCACAAGAGTGTCAGTATCTAACTAACGTTGTCTATATCCTTGGCTCGGCGATATTAATTTGTGGTAATCATGTGAAATCTCTTTTTAAGTTGAAATTATTTATTTGTATAGCCTGATCAGAGAAATAAAACCTCGCCATATCGCGGAATACTAATTTCTGTATGGACGATACTATGACGATACGTATAAAAGATACAGTGGCGACACCACGCAGGGTTTATATATTTCTGGTCAGGCTATATAAAAATATTCAAATTATTCTTTATAATGCATTATATAAAAAGGGTTTTCTTTTGTTTGTCACATCTGCTTGTGAAGTACGATGCGTCAATAATTATATTGTTATGCTAATGCGAAATCATAATATATACATTTAAATCTGTTATCCTTGTAGACAATATTTGGCAAATGAACGAAACTTGTACTGTCTTATCTGCGAATTTTTAACCGACTTCAAAAAAAAAGGAGGTTCTCAATTCGTCTGTATGTTTTTTTTTTTTTTTTTTTTTTTTTTTTTTGTATGTATGTGACACGATATCTCCGCCGTTTGTGAATGGATTTCGATGGTTATTTTTTTGTTTGAAAGCTGTAGTTTCCAATTTGGTCCCATATTAATTTTATTAAGATCTGACAAGCCGTTTTTTAGTTATTCCCAATAATGTCTATTTGGTTGGTTTTGTTTATCTTGATGATATGATCATTTTATTACGTGTCGATGTAATAATTGTATAGGATGCTTTGGTAGCACACCATAGTATGTCGCGGTCATCGTAATCATCATCATCATCATCACCATCATCATCATCATCATCATCCTTTATCCATCCACTGCTGAACATGCCTCCTTCAATGAACGCCAAGACGACGAATTTCGGAATCACTAAAAATTAAGAAATAAAAGCATTTTACAAAAAATTAAAACCGACTTCAAAAATACTAAACTAAAAAGTAATAAAATAACAGTTTCTTTAATGTTTGTGCTTACAACATATAATCAACTTAATCTTCTACTAATGTACAAACTTTGCGTTTACCACGTCATTATAGTTACTTTTGGAGTCGGTGTCGTATTTGTTGCTGTACATTACCTACCTACCTACCTTGGCTGACACCGACTCCAAAAGTAACTATAATGACGTGGTAAACGCAAAGTTTGTACATTAGTAGAAGATTAAGTTGATTATATGTTGTAAGCACAAACATTAAAGAAACTGTTATTTTATTACTTTTTAGTTTAGTATTTTTGAAGTCGGTTTTAATTTTTTGTAAAATGCTTTTATCATATAATGCTTTTTGAGTTTGTGCGGGGGAAGAAAACGATATCCGGACAGTAGCCGGTCTTTTTTAGCTATTATTATATTTATATTTGGAGCGAGGTGCGGGTATCGTCGTTATATAGTCATATTATATATAGTCGGTTTAGCGTTTATCGAAAGAGTTACACATTATATCTAGAATTATAATTATACCCATGGTGCTATTAAACCATGTGTAAATATCCAAAACCACACGTTCATCATATATGTTTGAATATTCAGCGACCAGTTCGAGTCATGAAGAGGCGAGGGTTGGCAGTAACGGGGAGGAGGACCTGTGGAGTCTTTGGGGTCGGCTGGTCAGCAACTGGGAGACGGAATGGCGGCGTCGCAACCAGTTCGTGCGGGATCTGGTCCGCCAAGGAGTACCGCACCACTTCAGGGGCATCGTGTGGCAGTTGCTCGCTGGGGTTGACGTCTCGCCGGACAAGAAGTTGTATGCGTCGTACATTAAGGTGGGTTATATGAATTGTCAGATCTTACAAAAGAAAGTGATCCAAAAGGGAGGTCACTACCCTCAATGCTGAGGAAACTGCAATTTGGTCAAGATGCTCATGTCTGGTCAACCTTTGTGGTAAACTTGTCATATAGGTGTTAAACCTGTCAAATCATTTTTAAAAGTTTAGGTAATACCTACACTAATATCATGATCGATATTATGTTACACTTATTTCAGTACATAAGACTTTTTATAATATTATTTAGATAGGGAAACTGACAGACGAGCTGCTTATGGTACATGGACAGCGCCGCCCATGAACATACAGTTTACCTGGAACCAGGCCAGGCAACTGCCTGTCCTGAGATGTAACATGGTAAGTTCGGTATCACTGCCTGATCTGCCTTTCTTACCGAAACACGGCTATCCAGTTTGGTGGAAGACATAAGCAAGATAATGGTAACAGAGAAAATGGTAATGCAGGCGCGAGCGCAGCACAGCGCATTCCTCCAATGATAAAAACAGTTTTATACCCCAAAATACATTTTAAATGGCCAATATTAACTGTACTGAGGTCAAGATAGATATTTACTTTCATTTCAGTTGATATGAAACGTACATACGTTCTGTAAATATAATGATTGTCCGAGCGGACATTCTTCAGCAAACTACGGCGCCAACTATCGTGTACAAAACTATCATTTCTCGAAGTTAGCAAAGCACATTTAATTATAATCGGTTCAGTAGTTTAGTAGTTCATTGCGGACACACGTGTTATATAAAGGTTTCTAATATTATTAGTAAGTTTATGTTAATAATATTAGAAACCGTATGTACCATTTTTGGAAAATATATTCTTGTCCCAAATTGTTACAAGAGGCGGGAATCGCTATTTTGAGAGTTCATTGAAAAAGGTGAATGATCATTAGTATACGGGCAGATAATTATGGCTCATGCGGGCTTGTTTCGTCATTTTGATCGATTACCAAAATTTTATGTTGGAAAATTGTTACGTGCGAAATAAATTATAGTAATAACTATTTAGTATTAATATACAAAAATTTAAATATAAGTGGTCAAATATTCGGACAGACCACATACGGGGGCCAACGCTCGATCAACTTATTAACATGACTCATCTCACTCAAAACTCGAGTGATATTTCTATGAATCTTCTATTATCTATGGTATACGCAAAATGTCAGCTTACTTATCATTATACTGTCTTTAATGTTAGTCGGATAAGCGAACTGGCAAACGGGAAGTAAGAAGTGTCAACGTCGGCCGGGCCCATGAATGTGAGTTCATACTGGCGTAGCCCAATGAGTTTATGAATGCGTCCACATTCTAAGCTAAGACACAAAATGCTGTCTTCGTGCCAGTAAATACAGTGCTTGTCCTGTCCTCTCTGAAACACATTAAAGCTGTTTTACGGCAGAGATACACAGAATAGTAGGTACCCTTGCAAGCGGTTTGGAAATGATCTATGTGCCCATAATTTCTTATAAATGACATGAGATAATATAATATGTAAGCAGTAGGTACACGTCCTCTTATCTCAAATAAATAACACGTTTGTACATGTAATATACATATATCAACATATGAATCCTTTATTGTTCTTTTTTTTTGTTAGACGTGCCACCTGGGCCTGTAGACAAAGTGACATCGCTTTGTAGCCGAAATTCGTTATCGTCTTTGAGATAACGATAATAATTTTCTAGCCAATGATCAATCAAAGATCGTGACAGTGCAACAACAACAACTGTCAAGTGTCAAAGTTCGACAAGAATTGTCAAATTGGACCAAAAAATTAAAATTAATTTCTATGTAAATAGACCTCATACAAACTATAACTCATAAAAATTGTGAAAATGTTGCCCTCCATGGCCCACGCCCGGATAACGAATCAATATCAATAATAAAATAACATAAGTTTGACATAAGGGTTCGATAACCAATTGACAGTTTATGATTTTGTTACGAATTTTAACATTGTCTACCAACTTGCGATAACGATAACGAGTGACATAATTGACGACGGCTTATGTCAATCCCATACATTTTATTATTTTCGAACTTCGTTATCGTTTTTTTAATGTTACTTTATCTAAGGCCTCTGATGTCGTTGTCGACATCGCCCATAAACATAAACTAATTTACCAGGAACTAGGCCAGACAACTCATTATGTTCTCATATGTTGCCTATCCCGAGGCATAAGATGCTAACTTTTCTGTAGGTACCAGTAATTCTCCGCCTGTCCTTCCCTCCGAAACACAGCAAAACTGTTTGACCGCAGGAACAAGCAAGATGGTGGTACCCATGCAGCGGGGATTGTGGTACAACACATACCTCCCACCGGTTCATATATAAATGATTAATACATATATGTGTTTCATATTTTATTAATACAGGACCTGGATGACCGATCTTTGCTCGGTTTTTTTTTTTTTTTAATAAAATGACATTTTCTAAACGAAACCCCCTATATACTAAATTTCATGAAAATCGTTGGAGCCGATTCCGAGATTCCAATTATATATATATATATATATATATATATATATATATATATATATATATATACAAGAATTGCTCATTTAAAGATATAAGATAATATAATAAGAAAAGATATATGTGTTTCATATTATTAGAAAGGAAGTTTACGCTCAATCGCATACAATAAGGCTTAACCAACTTAATATCGTGGCCGCTTCTCGCTGTCCTTCATATATCCGGGTAATAAACCCGGATTTTTAGGATCACCTATAAAATAAGGCATATTATGTCCTTGTATGCCCTAGCGTTTCTTAGCACCCCCTATGTTCAGCAGTGGACGGATAGGCTGATGATGATGATGATGCCCTAGCGTTTAACTTGAATACTTTGAGATTAAAACCGATTTCTTTTTATAATGAAAATATTGTGACGGATTTTATCACGGTTTATTGACTTTGTACATGTCCTTCCGTGACCATGGTTGCCATAATGTGACCGAAACATCGGGGGTGTAAAAAATTAATAATAAAATGTATGTAAATATTTTATTATTAAATTGTTTACACCCCCGATGTTTCGGACACTTAATTTAACCAATTAGGTATATCATTGTGTGGCGCTAAAATATTTATCCTAATTTCCTTATACATGCCTAACTAAAAGGTATTACGTATATTTTACGTCAGTTCAAATAGGTAAACGCCGTCTATGAACACGAACGAATAAATCCGGGGCTAACCTTTATTGGGCCACTCCCAGAATTCTTAAATCATTTCATTAAAAGAAGTGTGTGTTTAGCTGTGGACAAAATAAAGTAGAATCAATGATTATTTATTTATAATTTGAAACACATCCATATCACAAACGTACACGAAAGTATATTTGACGGCCAGTGGTCAAGTGAAAACAACACACGACGGTCCCGGGTCCGAAGCTCGCCAAGAGCACATAATTTGTATGGTGAATATAGATGTCTGCACCGTGTCATTGAAGTTTATATATGTACTAGCTGTTGCCTGCAGTTTCGCCCACGTTTCTGAACTCCTGTTAGTCACAGCGTGATGTTATATAGCCTATAGCCTTCCTCGATAAATGGGCTATCTAACACTGACAGAATTTTTAAAATCGGACCAGTAGTTCCTGAGATTAGCGCGATCAAACAAATAAAGAAACTCTTCAGCTTTATAATATTAGTATAGATTTATGTCAGTATTAAGTATTTTATTTGCAAAACCTTTACTAAGGTGGTGTTATTGGTTGGTATTGTTGGTGGTATATCAATTCAGTAATAATTAATATGGACCCTGTCGGGCACGCAACTTCTGACGCGCCTCCTCTCTACTTGTGTAGAGAGGAGGCGCGTCTAGATATTTTATCATTAATTATTATTTATATTATTACAAATGAAGGGCCTGTTGGTCTAGTGATTAGTGACCCTGACTGCTAAACCAGAACGTCGTGGGTTCGATTCGCACCCAGGACAAATGTTTGTGTGATGAGCATGATCATTTGTTCTGTGTCTGAGTGTAGTTTATCTACAATATGTATATATACCATAAGAACAGGCTCTGCCTAGTTTGGGATCAGATGACCGTGTGTGAGTTGTCCCAAAATATATATGTATATACATTATATGTCTGTCCCCAGTACCTGTAAAACAAGTGATTACAAACTTAACACGGTAACAGGTTTGTGAATGGCAGTTAATATTTATTACATTTTGTTGTACAGGCTAAATCGGCGTGCGAAAAGGTGATTAGACGCGACATAGCACGCACATACCCCGAACACGATTTCTTCAAAGAAAAAGACGGGCTCGGACAAGAGTCGCTGTTCAACGTGATGAAAGCCTACTCCCTCCACGACAGGGAGGTGGGGTACTGTCAAGGCTCCGGATTTATCGTCGGGCTCCTTTTGATGCAGGTAAGTCAATTTATTATGCTGACACATCTGCCCTTTATACGACGATTTTTTTTTCCTAATTTATCATCAGCCCCTATCCGTCCACTGCTGAACATAGGCTTAACAATTATTATGTTTGCAGTACTTATGATTAAAAATTATGCGTAATCAGTTATGCCACATAACTATTATGTGCAACCATTATTAGGATAAAAAGTATGCCATGTTAAATTTTATGCGGAAAAATAGGGAACCTCCGCCACACAAATGAAAAGGACAGTGTTGCCAGTATTATCTATACTAATATTAAAAAGCTAAAGAGTTTGTTTGTTTGAACGCGCTAATCTCAGGAACTACTGGTTCAATTTGAAAAATTATTTCAGTGTTAGACAGCCCATTTATCGAGGAAGGCTATAGGCTATATAACATCACGCTGTGACTAACAGTAATTAGGTTGAGTAAGTTACCGCGGGTGAAGCTGCGGGCAATAGCTAGTACAATATAAGTACCTGTAATCTGTCACCCAAATGAAAGGGATATAGCGTTGCCAGTATTATACAAGTTCTGTAACCTACTACTGCTATTACACGCCTGAGGGGACTGTGTTGAAAGTAATATATTGCCAGCCCGATTACTTAGCAAGTGGAATTTGGAAATTCCTTGATGATCATTGTATTGTTAGCTCTTATCAGTCCATTAGGCACAGGCCAACTCTTAAATAAATTATTAAGTCGACGTGTTCATGACTCGATGGTTTCACCTGGTTATTCCGCTATATTCAATGCATGCTTACCACGCATACATTCATGTACACCTATGCGTTTATATACATTCAATAATGTGCGTAATGTGTTTTGTACAAATATGTACAAAAATAATAAGCCTAAATGAATTGTGATTCATAATCGTGACTCAATAGGCGATTTTTATAGTATTATATTAAGTTACCTTGAGGCTGTAATATCCTTCGGCTAGAGTACAATTTTGTGTGACTTGAGACAGACAGATTTACTACCCAGTGGTCAATGTTCAACTTTGCCCCTGATTCTATCATACCCAGGCGGCTTATCCATATGTCTGAAATATAATGCCATGGTGCCAATAAATAAACTGACTGTCTTACGTTGCATTTCTGAAAACAGTATATCTGCTTCGGAAGAGGACAGCGGGCTTACTCTTGTCACTTGATCCAATTTAAAACTTAGAATTGGGATCGCGAACTTGTCAATACGCTAACTCTTGTATGCTACATTAGCGCACGATTTGACTCTAATGGAATTTTATGTAATTAATTGAAATTGGTATTTCTCAATCTCGTTCATTTGTCCTATATTTTCATATTCGTTCACAAACAAACTACCAGTCGGATTCGTTAAGGCTAAGGTTTACCAGCTCTTATGTTATTTCTTTAGGTTGTGTATGTAGCAGTGGACACGTGGGAATGTGTGCGGTGTAGCCTTAAAAAAAAAATTGCCAACAGATGCCCGAAGAGGAGGCGTTCGCGGTGCTGGTGAAGATAATGCAGCACCACCGCATGCGAGACATGTTCAAGCCGAGCATGGCCGAGCTGGGGCTGTGCATGTTCCAGTTGGAGAATCTTGTGCAAGAGCTGCTGCCTGACCTACACGTGCACTTCCAGTCCCAGGTGAGTGTGTAGGTGGCATGGACTTTTGATCGTGGTCCAGAATATTGTTAGTATGGCTATAAAATGGAATGTTCCAGAATAGTTATTAGTACAGTATGGGTATAACTTGCCTGGACGGCGATGGTCTCCTTCTGGAAGGAGACCATCAGCTAGCTTAGATACAGCATTGGGTAAGTTCATATTACGCAAAATAGCGTAACGAAACATTTGAAGACGCTTGAAGTGCACAAAGGTGTAGGACCACGTGGAATCCCGTCATATTTTTTCTTTAAGATGTGCCTTAAGAGAGATTATAAGATTTTTAAGCTTACCTTTGTTTCGATTATCGATATTATCGAGAAATCCTTGTTGACTGGTACATTTCCTGAGGTTTGGAAAACAGCAAAGGTAGTTCCTGTTTATAAAAATGGATTACATACCTATCTCAATTTTATCTGTGTTTTCTTAATCATTCGAAGCTTTAGTTTATCCCTACATCCCTACTTAAAAAGTCATACCTACTAATCAAATTTTTGTTGATGAACATGTTTTTTTTTCGAATTACGTTCTACTAACACTAATGTAGTCGCATATCATAATGAATTAGTTCAGTTGATAAAATCATCCAAATAATTAATGCTGTCTACATGGACTTTTGCCAAGGTATTCGACAGAGTTTTATTATTATATTTATACTTATATCAAGGTATTCGTGAAACTCTTGAGTATTTGAGTTGCGTGTTTCACGTCGTGCAACTCTGTCATAACCCGTATATCCAAGACATGTAATAATATCTGTGAGAAGGTTTAAATTGTAGATAAATTACCTCCTTCCTTCTTAACCTTCAAAAATTAGTTTTCAAAACAGTTGTTTTGAGACGGTTGCGGGATCAAATTTAAATAACTGATTTGTGTTTTTATTTTTAACTATTATCATCATCATCTACCCCTATACATCCCACGCTGAACCACCCTCAATGAACGCCAAGACGACCGATCTGTCACCACTCGCATCCAACACGGATAATATAGTACCTAATATAGTATACTAAAATTGATTTATTCTTCACCAGAGCTTCAGTACATCAATATACGCTAGCAGTTGGTTCCTTACATTATTCACTACGACGCTGTCTCTGCCCCTCGCGTGTCGTATCATGGATGTCTTCTTATCCGAGGGTATAGAAATCGTCTTCAAAGTGGCCTTGGCTATGTTGACGCTTGGCAAGAATGATCTGCTCTCCCTGGATATGGAGAGCATATTGAAGGTAATAATATTTTTAAAGACCAGAATAGACTAAAATAGTTCACTTTCAATTAGTTGTGTACTCAGTGCAGGCGGATCCTAGTTGAATCAGGCGGAGAATCTGCCATCTTGTACGTGGCCTATGAGTTGTATAGGTCGTTGGGAAAATAATGTTACTAAAGTGCAAGCGATACTATTTCTAAAAAGAGATTTTAAAATCTACTACAGTCTACAACCCGTTTACTGTTCGGCGCGACAAAAGTACGAATGCGGGTGACGCGCGGGGAACCGGGTGTGTCACATTCCAGCGAGGTCCATTCTTTCAGTAAACGGGTTGTATAGTATTCTACTTCGACTACTTAATGTTCAACAATCTTTGTGGTTTGATAATGTATTTGATCTCATAATCTTCATCGTTAAATAATTAAAAGTTAAATAATAATCGTTAAATTAATCTAACCACCACGACCGAATGAATGTTATGAAAAAGAAAATGTGGTTTGCAGTAGGTGAGGTTGATGGGCCTTAGTTCACCTATCCGTTGGCTCTATACGAAGTGGTGAATTTCACACTCTTTTAAAGATTCAACCTTATATGATTTTAAGTTAACGTGCCTATTTTCATTACAAATAAAATTGTCAAATAATAAAATGTAAAATAAAAAAAAATAAAAATAAAGAAATAAAAGTGAAAAACATGGTAAATAATTTTAGATTTAACCTTGTTCGTTGGATAGGCAAATAGGTAAGATTTACCCCATGTATGCGGGTTTCATCTTTCTATCACGCATGTGTGATCATCTATCGTAGACAGACATATATCATGGTCCTTTGTAAAACATGGAATTATAACGTTATCATTGACAACATTAAAATTATCAAATTCAGATAACGTCAAATCAACTGATAAATGTACAACGTACATAATTATTAAGTGAAAACGCTTGTTTTAAAGTAATTATATATATTTTCATTTAAAATTTTATTATAAAATATGTATTCCCAATAATTGTCATTATTTATTGTAATAAGTGAATAATTAAGTGTTACGATATATATTCTTGTTGTACAAGTTCTTAGTACAGTTGTGATTAAATCTAATTATACAAAGCATAGCATAGAACAATATAGCCTTTTTTAATTTCTCATTATACTAACTTTTGTATGTCGTGTGATTTAAACGCAATTAGAAAAAATACATTTATATAGGTACATACGGTAACATCCATAAGTGATATTTCATCATATTAAAGGTTTGTTTTCGTCGGAATTAGAATTCAAAAACCGCCATTACATAATATTCATTTAAAATAACAATTATTGTAACATGCAATTGGATAGAGAGAGACAAGTATTAAATGGTAATACTTCTCTCTCTTTCTCTATATCTTTATTTTATCAATACAGTTTATTTACTTTCTATGTTTGTTTCTATAGTATATACAAAAGGAGCTACCTTT
This sequence comes from Helleia helle, assembly GCA_963853865.1. Classification (NCBI taxonomy): domain Eukaryota; kingdom Metazoa; phylum Arthropoda; class Insecta; order Lepidoptera; family Lycaenidae; genus Helleia; species Helleia helle. Next base: position 20,416,037 of record OY971420.1, read on the forward strand.
AAAGGCCGAAGCTGACCAGGACGGATTTATGAACTTGGCTTACTCCATAAAGGTGAACCCAAAAAAAATGAAGAAACTAGAAAAGGAATACACAGTTATCAAGACGAAAGAGCAAGGAGATATTGCCGTTTTAAGAGTAAGTACATTGTAACAGTTTCTTATAAATATTTTGTCACTTATTCATACTCTATTTAGACACATTCTACAAAGTAACATCATCATCATCATCAACATCATCGTCATCATCATCATTGTCATCATCATCATTATCTTATATCCCTCCACTGCTCCTTCTGCAATGAATACCAAGACGGCCAATCCCTTGCCACTCGAAACCTACACGGATCGGCCACCGCAAGGAGATCGTCTTTCTACCTGGTCAATGACCGACCATACACTTCGTCTACCTAAACGCGGCCTCCACTCTAGAACCTTATTGCCCCATCGGCCATCCGTTCTCCTGAGTGTGAGCCCACTGCCACTTCAATGAGCTAATTATTTGCATGATATCGGCAATTTTAGTTCTAAAGTAACATGATTTAATTTAATTCTATTGACATAACTTGACATTATCATCATCACAATGTTCGAATTTTAACTTTCTCCTATCATCATCCTAGTTATAGCCACCCACGGTATTTCCGAACCGATACGACTTTGTAAAGAGTAGTAATAAAACTTAGCTAATCCTCTAGTGTAGCGGGTGTCTATAGATGTCGCTGATTAATTACTTACCATTTGGTGGACCGACTCTCTGTTTGTCCCCTCTTCTAAAAAAGATATTCCTTTTACGAGGCATCTTTGCTGTATTCTAGAAAAGAGGTAATGCAACTATTGATACCGAGACTAATGTTAAATTATCCTATTAAACCCATAAAGATTACTTTTATTATAATTAATGTAATATTTTTATTTCCAGTGTCTCCGTCAAGAAAATCGCCTCCTCAAACAGCGGGTGGAACTGCTCGAGAAGGAGAGTTCGGCTCTCGCAGAGCGACTCGTCCAGGGACAAGTAGACCGCGCTGAGGGTGAGGAGGAGACCTTTGCGTTGGCCCGCGAGGTGCAGGCGCTGAGGAGAGCCAACGTGGACGCTCAACAACGGCTAGCGGTCGCTCAGGATGAGATAAGGTCGCTGGAGATGACCATTGCTGAGGTGGGTTGGTTGGTATGGTGGACGGTGCCCAGTGGTAGAGGGTTTAAATCTCGTCGAAAAGAATTAGATGCGATTACTCTAATTTGAAAGCAGGTTTTCTAGCAGTGGTTTTTTATTTTTATTTTTTATTCTTTATTTATAAAGCTATACACCTATATAAGGTTAAGCCAGCTTCTAGCAGTGGTTCTTAGACATGTTTAATCTAATCTGTTCAGCTGTTTTAAGGTACCTATTTTGTTATTGCTCTGATTGATGAATATCAATGACTTATGTAAAAAAGTTGGTTGGAATATATTAAAATATATAAGGTCACATTAGTCTAAAATATACTTTAAAAAACTTGGCGGTCACAAGACACTCGGCAGATGTGAAACATATTTTAGTATTAAAATTTATAAAAATCTATAACTAACGGTGAAAATGACGAATTGATGACCACCTCCTTTTTGAAGTCGGTTAATAAAGAAATATAGTATACGCTGATGTATACACAAAGGCATCGAGAGCTGCAGCATAGTGGGAACGTCACGACATCCAACGTAAGGTTGTTTCTCCACCGCCATCGTCACCGGGACGTCACCAGCAAGATGACGGTGCCGATTTAGCGATTCATACATTTATTATGGCCGTGTGTCCAACCCACGCTCGTCGCCCGAGCCGCTAGCGCGGTGATCCCGTCCGCCCAAATATCGCTTAGTTCGGTGCTACCGAGTACGGCTACAACTCGGCCGAGATGACAGAAATACAAAACACGTTTAAACGCTATTTACGCCGGCGCCGTAACGTCTTTGACGCACCGCAATAGCTTGGACTTTGATTGTGAGGTGTGACCGCAAATTAGGATAGGTTTAATTTGCTTTTTTTTTAAATTTATCACAATATATTTTGGTCATTGGTTTTTATAATAGTAGGTACTTGTTACATTTTTTTTTAACAAGTACCAACCTTTACATCGCGTACGCCTTCTAACGTACAAAAGCAGAAGGAGATGTTGTCGTCGGTTGAACGCAGCTATTCCCTAATTTATTTTACTTCTACGCACTACAACGTACGGCACCTACAAACAACTGTCTGAACCACCGAGATCATCGCTGTGGACAAATGATCGCCGTCAAGTGAACATGATCTTGGCCAGAAATAATCTCGTGGTCGGTGACGTCCCGATGGCGGTGGACAAACGGCGTTATGCCGTATGCCATCACAGCACAAGTCAATCATAATGCGTTGATTTTTTCGTAGTTATTAACTTTTTTCCATCTTCCGCTTAATCTGACTATCATTTATTTCATCATCATTTATTTCGTTCAGAACAACTCGCGGCAGTCGTCCCTCGAGGGTGCCGAGAGTAACGCGAAGGGGGAGGAGCTGGCGCGGTGTCTCCAACGCGAGCTGGTGCGGGCGCGGCTACACGCGGCGGAGAGAGAGGCGGCCGAGCGAGAGCTGAGCGCGCGCATTGCGGAACTAGACAACGAGAACAAGGTGCTGAGGAAACAAAGTGTGGACAATAACGTCGCACACCTACAGGTATTTACCTCACTTGTAAAGGGTTATGAATTTAGATTACACCATTGCTGAGGTGGGTAGGCTGATGATGATGATGATGATGATGATTGCTCAGGTGGGTTGGTGGATGATGTCTGGTTCTCCACCATGGTTCAGGCCTTGTCGTGGCGGTGGGGCTCGGTGGCCTAGGGTGTGCCCAGCACTTTGGACGAAGCGAATTGAGTCGAGGGGGCTCTTTGTACCCCTCTTATAAGAAGAAGGGACAAAAGAAAAAAGGGGGCAAGGGGCGAGGACGGGAACCTCACCCCATTGTACTATCCCGATGTTGGGCGGGGTTGTTCGGTGGTGCGGGACAACCCTCTGTGGAGGTGACGTCGGTCCCCTGAATTATTATTATTATTATTTAAGGGCGGGGACACCAGCAAGGCCAGACGGGTGATCAGTCCTCATTAACGGGACCATTTCACCCAATTCCCCGGGCTCGCCTCTGGGATTAGATGCGGGGACGGGTTATCATTTGCCCCTCTGGTGTCACCCCCTCAAACCTACGTGTTGATCTACAAAAACTACTTAGCTGCCTTATGGTTAGATATGCTAAATCTTCCTTCTTCAGCTCGTCCGCTCCAAACAGCTCCCATCTTGCGTATGCATATGCTGGGCATTCCGTTATGAAGTGCAGACTGGTTTCTTCTTTCTCTTTGCACTTAGGACATAGAGGGTCCTCTGTTAGCTTCATTATTGACAGGTGTCTGTTGAGTGGGCAGTGTCCCGTCAATATTCCCACAACTGTTCTAATGTTGCTCCTATTCAGTTTAAGCAACTCTTTAGTCTTCTTGCTGTCAAGCGTCGAGATGAAGAATTTCGACTGTCTACAGCTCTTCGTGTCATTCCATCTCTGGTTTGTTTCTTTGTTTATTCTCAGGGTTATAACATTTTTTTGTTATCATGTGTGCTATTGGCAGTCTCGGCTCAGGGCCTATGAACGTCTCATCGGCACCTTCTCTCGCCAGTCTTGCTTCTTCATTGCCCGCATTTCCCTCATGTCCGGGTACCCAGGCAACTTCTAACTCAGTCTGGTCTGCTAGATCTTGCAGGGTGTTTTTGCATTCTTTGACCAGTGCTGAGGTAGTCTCCCTCTTACTGAGGGCCTTCAATGCCGCTTGACTGTCACTGTATATGACTGCCTTCTCAATCCTCTGTGCGCTAATGATATTTTGTTTAATCATGTTGGCGCATTCTCGTATTGCGAATATCTCCGCTTGGAATACGCTGGAGAATCTGCCTAGATTAAACGATGCTTTCATTTCAGTTGGATGGCTGATATATACGCCAGCCCCTGACAGCTTTGTCGATTCCTTCCTGGATCCATCTGTGTAGCCGACCATCGTTGTTTTTGGGTGGTCGATGTCAATGTTCCAGTTATCTCTCGAGCCTATGCCTATCTTGTATTTCTTGTCGAAGATTCTCTCCTTCTTTATCAAATCATTGTTTGATAAAATCATGGATAGATTTTCTTCGTACTGTTTTGCTATCTCGGCGTGACCTTTGTCATAGTGCCCTCCCTTCCATAGTTTGTTGCTCTTGAGCTTGAACCATTGTTCAGTCGCTTTCTTCTTGATCGTGAGATCAACTGGGTTGAGGCCGAGTATCATCTCTAGAGCCGCCGTTGGTGTTGTTTTCATGGCGCTCGATATTATGATGCTGGCTAGTCTCTGTACTTTTGTGAATTCTTTCCTGTTCGTTCCTAATTGTGACTTGTGCCACCACACTAAGGCTCCATGTAGAATTCTTGGTAGTACTATGGCCTTGTAGATCCAATGAACCACATTTGGTTTCATGCCCCAGATTCTACCTACCGCTATCCTGCATTGCACAAGGGCACATTTGGATTTTGTGCAGATCTCTTTAACGTGGCCTTTGTAGTTCAGATTTCTATCTAGGATTACCCCCAGATATTTTATTTCATTGACTACCTCTAGATTTTCGTTATCGATTCTCAGTGGAATCATGCTATCAATCTTTCTCTTGTTTGTGAATAACACTAGCTTGGTTTTTGCTGGGTTCAGGTTTAGCCCTTTATCCCTGCACCATCGTAGCACTGTGTCGATTCCTCGCTTCATGATGTCTCTGGTCACGCTCAGTACTTTACCTGTGACCAGAATTAGACCATCGTCGGTCCCCTGAAAGACTGACTAGCCGATGAGGTGCGCTGTTTGCTCAATAGAAGCTCAAAGGCGGCAATGGTGGCACTCACCGGATTTTATTTTAGTGGGTAGAGATGTGTCCACTTACCAACTTTCGGGCGCAGCGACCGCCTACCGCCTGGGGAGACCCACTCCCCCGTGGGATGGGGAAACGCGAGGCCAAAATTGCATAAAACATCGATGTAGAATCGTATCGCCAGTCTTTCCACAGTAGTAAAACACCAACGATGGATGCATGGCTGATGGTTAGGTTCAAGAGTGGAGGCCGCGTTTAGGTAGACGAAGTTATTGGTCGACCATTAACCAGATGGGAAGATGGTCCATGTTGGATGCGAGTGGTAAGGGATCGGTCGTCTTGACGTTCATTGAGGGGGGCCTATGTTCAGTAGTGGACGGATAGAGGCTGATTATGATGACGATAATGATAAAAACACTAACGGCCGATAAAATGATAAATATGCTCTTTACTAGAAATGACTAATATTCGGCTACTATTCGGTATTTATTAATCGGCTAAACGTTAATAATGATTATAATATCATCCAAGTGTATCTTCACTTGGAAATAGGGCGTTCCTCCCAGGCATTTCAGAATAACATGTAAAATTTGTAATAGAAGATTAGTTCCAGTGAGTTTGTTTCGTTGATCTTTCTCAGCGGGCTCGCCTTAGAACCGGTGGTAGATTCAATTGATGTTCAAAAAACTTTGTTCGTATAATTTTGAATAAAAAATTGAATTTCGAATAGAATTTTGATAATGTTGATTGTACTTATCCTACCTGCTCAACTTCATATCTTATTATGCTGCAAAAAATTGCATTTATTAAACATATGTGATATCTTATATCCAATTTATGACTGATTAAATAATTTTTTTAATAGGACGAACTGATTGCGGTAAAGTTACGTGAAGCAGAAGCGAATCTCTCCTTAAAAGATCTGCGTCAACGGGTCACGGAATTGTCAGAATCGTGGCAAAGGTATCTTCAGGTATGTTGTTAATAATAATTACTAATTATTCACTGTGTTTTAGATACATATTTACTACATTATTATTATTGAATTATTATTTTTTTCGAATTGTCTAAGCTAATGGCCTATTTATTGGCCCTAATACTACATCGGTTTTGTGGTGAACCAGCTGGCTCACCTATTGATTTTATCGGGGGTCGTCCCCCGCCAACCGCGGAGTCTTCGACCACACAGCCTCTTGGCGTCGGGTTTGTTTCAGTGGCGGGTCTGTGCCGCGTCACCGTCGGTTGGAGTGGTACCCCAGGCGGACTGCCCCTACCGGGTGGACTCATTGAGTTCATACAAATAAAATAACATTTTTCCGTTGGTTTATAAACAGGAGCATAGACAAGAAGGCTACTTCATACAAATAAAATGACATTTTTCCATTGGTTTATAAACAGTAGCATAGACAAAAGGTTACTTCATACAATTAATATATCTTATTTCCTTTGGTTTAACAGGAGCATAGACAAGAAGTGCCCGCGCCCCCCGCCCAGTCCAATGTGGTGTCCGATATAATGGCGACGCCCAAGAAGTTACTGCGTGCGTGGGAGGGCCGCTCGGGTGATATACAGAAGTTGGACGAGGAGCTCATGACCACCAGGATAAGGGAGGTCGAGGCACTCACGGAACTGAAGGAGCTTAGGCTAAAGGTAAGCTATTTCTGTTATTATTATATTATGTTCTGTTTCTATTGGTGCTAAAATGTTTAGCGTATTATTATAATGATCCAACTTTGCTGTTGCAACTGAACCGCTTCTCCAGTTAAAATTATTATTTCTACTGGTGCTAAAAGTTTTAGTGTTATATATGAACCTGTGGGAGGGGTTGCTGCGCGCACTTCTGCATCGGTACCACCATCCTGCTTGTTTCTTCTGTGAACCAGCTTTGCTTTGTTTCGAACAGGAGCGCAGGACAGGCAGTGTAATTACAGGTACTGATACCGAGATAGGCAATATGTGAATTAGTTGCATGGTCTATTCCCAGGTAAATTATTGGATGACGTCGACCACCTGCCATCAGGTGGCACGCCTGCCAGTTTACTAACGTAAGAAATCAAATTAAAATCATCGTCATCCATCAATGTTACCATATACGAAACAATTGTCGAACAAACTTCTAAATCTTCTAAATCATTGGCCTTTACAACTTATACGGCAACTAAGTTTGCATTATTGCATATACATACCTTTTCTCATAGACAAGCCTATTTCTACATGCCTTGTTATTGCTTGTTATTTTTAACCGATTTCAAAGGAGATGGTATGTTCCACATATGTATATTGCTATGTACGTATTGCTACGTATTTGCTACGTATTGCTACGTATGTATATTGCTTGCTTCTCCTGTGAAACAGCTTTGCTGTGTTTCGGAGAGAAGGGGAAGACAGGCAGTGTAATTACTGGCACCGAGACTTAACATCTTACGTCTCAGGATAGGCAACACATAAATAGCTCGTTCCAGGTAAACTAGTTTATGTTCATGGGCGACGTCGACCACTTACCATCAGGTGGCACGTTTGCCAGTTTGCCTATCCAACTAACAAAAAAAATATATATACTTTTCTCTGAGTTGGTCCCATTGCCACTAAGTCAGGATCTGATGATCCTCCCAGGGAAATCGAGGGCAACCCTTACATTTTATAGGCAGTATATGTGTTTTATATATTTTTATACAGTTACAGTATACAGTACATCTATTTGCATCTGGTTGTCATTAAACCTCGTTATGTGTATATCCCAGGAGATGGAGCTCCGTACCCAAGTCCAAGTATCGACCAACCAGCTGAGGAGACAGGATGAAGAGTTGCGCGAGTTGAGGGAGGCGCTTGATGCGGCGCTGCAACGAGAGAGGGCTCTGCAAGCGAGGCAGAGAGAGTTCCAGCACAAGTACGCCGACCTGGAGAGTAAGGTAGGAACACGAAAGAGTACGAAGATGACAAAGATCAACATTAGCATTATCGACCTTTTAATTTGAAACATCTTTGGTCTTGCTTGGTAGGAAAATCGACTCGGATTCCGTGACAGCAAATGGCATGACGCTATTATGTTGTGATGCCCCCAATAGTCAGTCGCTCTTGAGTCCTTTGAGTGTACCAACTCCTTACTAAAAAATGCTTTTAAGTAAATAGTGCACGACCTTCCTCAACCTTACAGCAGTATTTAATGCAAAAACAATCTTACAAAACTTTTCAGATTTGACAAAATTCCGTTTCAAACAGACAATCTTCTCACCGTTTATATTTATATACATAGTTTAAATTGCATTTAAAGTTGATAAGGGGATGTTATTTTACAGGCAAAATATGAATCTATGCAGGCAAATATAAGAAACATGGAGGACGCTCAACGGATAGCTGAACTTGAAACAGAAGTGTCTGAATACAAACTCAAGGTACATTTTTTTTATACCTACTAATACATATTACTTATATTATACTCAAAATGAGTCAAGTTTTATGTTTTTCAACTTCGGCGTCTTTATGTATACAAGATAAAAAAAAATGCAGAAAATTCAGAATTTTATTCTTTGATTTTTATCGCCTTTACAAGCAACTGTCAAATGACAAACGTCAAATATGACATTAAATTAGCGATGTCATAACATAAGTGAGAAAAATGTTCTTTACAGACCGAAGTATTGGCCACTGAAGGAGAGCTACGCAGCAATAATATGGATGATTCGGACAGGGTGCGAGAAATGCAAGAACAAGTCGCCGAGTTAAAAGCAGATGTATAGTTTATATATATTTTTCTCATAAAACTCGTCATTGGTCATACATTAATTTATTTAAGATATCATTAATTCTACATTTTTAGTTTAAGTATTTATTATATTTTTATTATTTTTCTTTTAATAAGTTTGAAGTTAACAATGATATTTAAAAAAAAAATAAGAAATATGGTAAAGTGTGAAATAGTGTGAAAATAAACAGTCCCTAATATTTGCTTTGCTTATTGCATAGCTAATCGGTTGAATTGGCATCACTTTGTTTATTAAAATGATTCTAAAAACTCACTTTTGGCGATTTTTCTTTGTTTATTATATCAATTATTATGAATATCATAGTTGAAGTTGGCTATCATAATTGGTCAATCACACATTTTAGATACGCGACTCATCGCGCTTAATCACCTCATCAGAGTCAGTATTAGTGTATCTGATTGTTTGTTGTCAATAGCGTCCATGAATATTGTCTCTTCAAGGACATGCCCTGTGGTCTAATATCCAGATCCTGGCAGTAGAATTGAGCAGGAAATTATACTACTCATAACATACTCATATTTATGTATGTTGACAATCTACTGTTTATATTTATATAATTTTGTATTAAGTCTTACTTACTTACAGAAGTAAGTGACGTTTTATATTCGTATTTGTTAAGAAAAATAGTTTAATTATTTATTTTGTCTTTACTATTTATCTTATATTATAGACGACCAAAGTGAGTTATTAAAATTAAATTTAACACCAGAATGCTGTTTTAGGAATAAACTAAATAATTATTTCGTGTTTAAATATAGCTTTGTAAATAATTCATTGGCAAAAACTTATTCACAGTGTTGATGCTTTATTAACATTTCCTTGCTTTAGGACACCATAATTTACCATTCAACGTGTATTTTTGATGTTGAAATAATTTATTTTTATGTGGACGTTATTTTTTTAATTTATTTATATAGTTTTTATTCATGAATTTATTGTGAGTTAACCTTATTTTAATTACTACGTTCCGAAATTATAATAAGGATATTAATTATAGATAATATTTTTGTATTTAACATAAAATACTATTTTATCATCAAGTAAATAAAGTCGTAGACTACGACTTTATCACTCGTAGTTTAAGAACCTTTGGGCTTTCATGAAAATTATAGACGTAATTTGAATGTATTTTTTGTATATTAAGAAACGTATTTTTAAAATTGATTCGCAATATCAAATATATACAACGAAAATTCTTAATACAATTCAATGTGAAATAAAATATGACAAATAAATTTAAATCACAATTTCGAATGATTCAATAAAACGTAATATCACGCAATTTTAAATATGGGAATAAAATGTTCAATATTGGTAATAGAATTTTGTCTCTTTGTACATTGGCTTTCACTGTTGTCTGATATATTGGCACCGCACAGTATCCGACACCTATCACCACGCCGGACACAGAGCCCTGGAAATGGCTCGAGTAAGTGCGTTTATTCATTTTTAACACATTATGATGACCTTTACGTAGAAATTAAATAAAACACGAACAATTGTACTTTGCCAGATAGAAGTCATAGGACATTTGAAGCACGTAATGCTGTGTATCTAAAATGCGCGGTTATTAAAGCGCGGTAAACGCGGTACCTATTAAGCGCGGTTGTCGCGCGTGTAAACGTCATTGCTTCGATCCGGCAAATTTGAATTGCGCGTACACTATGTTACAATACGCATGCAACAAGGTAATATAATAAAAAATCTAGTAATAATTGGTGCAAATGTTTGTTCTGTGTTTTTTATATTCTTGAATTATATTATGTTAATACCTGTTTTGTGTATTGCATGTAGTTGTGTATATATATATATCTTATAATACTCTAAAAACAATACTTTTGTTGCGTCTTTCTAGCTTACTAAAATTATTTACAAAAGGTCAACGTAATAAAATATCAAGATATTTATCCTAATGTATATGCGTGTTTATATTTCATTAATTTTATTGTTTATATTTTGCACTTTTCGTTTTGATAAGGAAACTTACGGCTCGCTCCGTATTTAGTTTTTTTTTCGTTGTTGTTTTGTGTGTGATATTTTTTCATAGTAATCATTGTAAGATTGTGATGGTGTTAGCTTTTTTGTTTTTAATACTACCATTTTTATTTGCATGCAAAGTATGTTAAATTGTAGCATATGTACCTATATACCATGCAACCTAGAGTTTTGAAGCTTCATTACTTACATTCGCTATATCCATCGAACGTATAACCGGAATAGAGCGGTAATGTTGTGTTTTGTATGGAAATAAATTCTGCCAAATGTATGCTGCGACGCTGCGCTAGTTCTGCGCTCTGATTGGCCGACTGATGGCCATTGATGGATGATCGGCCGGTGGGACGTACACACAGATCACTGGTTGGTTGAATTGCTATTACGTCAGTGAAAAATAACTGATCAGTTTCGGAATTTTACTACTCTATCCAGTTTATGCTCGATGGTTATATAACTAACAGATGCACATTGACATTCGACATGTCGACGATTTCGTCATTTGATTGCACATTTTGATAATGAGGATTGAAATCCTGAAATCCTCTTCGCTCCCTATTATTTTTCACTTATGACACACCAGACTAACGCTTTCGGTTATGAGATAGTTCTGTGTTACTCAAATATCATTTCTCGTTTGTCTCATTTTGGTCTCCATTTTCTCTACTAACTTTACATTCGGAAGTTCTCCTCATTTTATAATGAATCACGGAATTGAGTGAAATAAGATGTCAACGTCTCGTAACACATGGGACCCAATAAAAATTAAACATTTATTTCAGGTTAATCACCCATATAAGTACAATTAAAATTAAAATGACAAAAATAATACCTCATACTATAATCAAAATGTGTAGTAGATTTCAATATGTATAGTCTGTTGATACTAAACCATACCTTGCCATGTGTTATGAATAGTCGTATAAGACTATTTATATTTATAATATTCTAGGAAAGTACCCCATGTCCGTGTTATATATAAATCGAACATAAATAGGTATGTATGTTCGTGCAAAATCTAAAATTTCCTGTACGGTAGTAATTTATATTAGTATTATATTTAGGTATGTGTGACTAGAATTGTATTGTTGTGATATAAATTAGTGGCTAGCTATTTAATTATGTTTTCCGAAAAATGGAATGCATAAACTTTAATTTAAACAATACACATTGTGATATAATTAACTATATAGATGTAGTTCATGTTTAAAGCTTGTTTTGTTTTTATTTGAATTTCTCACCGGTAAGAAAAATGTAAAGGCATTTTAGTAACTTGCAGCATAGAGGATTATACATTTTTTCTAATATAAGTAATCGGAAATTTTGAACTAGATATTTAACATTATTAATTCTCGATCGCCTTGTTCTATACACATTCCGTTTTTCCGAAAACTCGAGACGCAAGTTATCAAGAATTTAATGACATTTTATTCGCAGGTCATGAGATTAGAAGCGTGGAAAGCTCGCGCCATGGGACGGGTGATAAGCCGTGCCGTCTCCGTGGAAGAGGACCTAGAGGAGGACGACAAACTCAAACTCATACTGAGGAGGGAGTCCTCTACGTCACTAGACTTAGGCAGGAGGAACACGTAGCATAAGTTTGAGATCGCACATTAACTCATTTCCAATGGTACATTTTGGTCGATCTAATCACGTTTGTTTATCACCAACGAAATCGCATCAAGAAAGTTGAAGACAATATACGAAAATCGACATTACGATTGTCTTGGCGTTCATTGGTCGAGACCTTAATTCAGTGTCGGAAATAGGCTGATAATAATAAAGCATTAGATCGAGCAAAAGTATTCTCTTATAATATTGTTAGTAAGACGGCATAAATAAGTCGCGTTTTATGTCTAGTATAGATAAGCTTTTCGAGGCGAAACGTCGATTGTTTAGTTTAAGGTCTTGTGGTGTTGGTTTCAGCGTGACACTTGCGACCAAAAAACCGGAGAATTACTAGATTTAATGTAAATTTTCATATCGTATTTTGTAAAGACATTTCGCGATTTTATTTTGTATATGACCCGCAAAGAGCTTAGAATAATTTAACGGAGATACGGCATATGCATGAAACTTATAGATGAAATATTCTTATAAAATAAAAAAAAACTAGTTTTCTTAAGAGGCTCTTCTTCTTCTTAGCTTGATTACTATAGGTATGCTAAAGTTGTCAATTGTGAGTGCACTTTTTTTGCTACAACTCGTTATGCAAGCGCACTCTTTTTTTATATCAGAGTGTAGCTTTAGCTTGTGTAGCTACTAAGCATAAGCAATAAAGATTATAAATATTTTTTAAAAAATAAATAAAATTTGTATACATAAATATCTTCGGAAGACACAAAAAATCCATTTGATTCCGTTTTTCATATTGTTGAGTCGCAATAAAATAGTGTAGCTATCCAAACATAAATAAGCGCTTTTACTATCGTTGTGAAATTATTATGCTTTATATAGGTGAATGCTTCGCTTAAACTCCAAACGGATACATGATAAAAATAGCACCTGTCAAAACGTGGAAAACATTACATTTTTTTTAACGGTTATTCATATTATCAATACAAATAAATAGAATGACGTCAAGTTTTGGATAAGCAAAACGATAAAAAATATAAATATATCGATTAAAAGAGACAAAAGTATTTTTTTACTTTTTAAAGTTCTTTTTCCATATGTGCGATGCGATGTTTTATCTAACGTATAATCTAAAAACTAGCTAAATTAACGCCAAACTAAATAAAAACGAAACGAAAATATAATGCTGTGTCAAACTTTTTACGTGTCATCCATTAATTAATAATAACAATCGTATGAAATAATTTCAATAAGAAATATATGTAGTCAATTAAAAATTATAGATTAGTAGGATTAGAACTAATGTCTGGTTTTTAAGCAAACGAGTACTAAGCATGTCTCTCTCACATTTCCGATATTGACAGAGTGTAAAATTGTTAAAATCCGTTCATATTAAATACTTCTAAAATTTACTGTACAGAAACTCAAATATTATTTTTACTTACTTTACTTAGTACACTCTAAATAAGCGAAACTTTATAATTTAAAGCGTAGAAACTAAGCGTTAAAAAAAAAGCGCGCGCGCAGCGCGTTTAGTGTAACTGATAAGAGTGACCGCGCGGCGAGCTCCTATATACGTGTATATGTAATTGCAGCGTTTGTGTGGAACGGACTTTATGTTGATTATTACCAATGGCAACCAGCAAACGTATGGACCAATAGCAAAACCGGCAAAATTTTCGGTACTCGTTTGTTAAATAAATATACTATAGATATACATTCCAATTCTGAAATTTTTTAAATCGACTAATAATAGTATAGTATTTTATACAATGTTGTAGAAGTATATCATTTGCACTTATTTTTTGTTGTTCGTATGGCATTAGTGCTTTACATAGTCAAAGAGTTCTAATAACTAGTTTTTTCAAGAATCTTTTGATTTTCTTTAATAAATATAATTAATTGTATTATTCAATAAATTTTTGCGTTTCCTCTTTTCATTATAGCAATAATTAGAATTTATTATAAAGTTTTACTCTAGATAATATATAAATAGAGTCATGTAGACAACTTAAAAGAATTAGTGTAAATTTTTCTCATAGTGTTTCAAATTCTTGTTGCCAATAATGTCATGATATGACAAAAAAGCTAAGAAAGTAGATGTTTTCAGGTAAACTTGACATTTTACATGTAAACAGTTTTTATACATTCCTGGTTAAACTATGCCAGACGTTTAGTGCCGGTTTAAAGTCAGAAATGTTTTTGTGTTAATTTAATTGGCCCAATATATCTCCAGGAATAACAATGATGCTATTATTATTAAAAAAACAAATACTTAAATTTCGATTTTTTGCCAATACATTATATTATTTATGTTTTGAACTCGCTCTCTCGGACTATAAGATTATCTAAAAAAGTAATCAGACTGATAATTGGAGGTCACGGCAATTTATAAAATTTAAAGATAGTGAACATTCTGCAGCAGAAAAAAAGCGACTGGTATCAGTTTTCATCGAGTATATTGTTATTGGTAGTTTTAATTCGTGTGACGTCAGAGTGATAGTTCGCGCTCATCTTGTTACATTTCTATTTTCTACACACTAAACATAATGATTATAAAAGAGCCACGATGAAACTACAACTTAAAATTTCAGCTGTAAACATATAAAATTTCATATTTTTTTAAAATAATCTTATCGAATATGAAATGTAATTATTCTACAACTCTTTTTTCACTTTTTCCACTTTTATTTTATATTTATTACAATTTAGATAAAATTACATCCCTACTTGCTAATTTTCTTATATATATAATTAATGTTATATTATTAACATGTTAATTCTAAAAGATTCCAAATTTTACTTACATATTCGTTATCCTAGCCTTAGGAGTTGTACCCTCGATCCTACTCGGCGCGGCCTCGGCTTCCTCTTAATTAGATTACTCCGTGGCGTTTTCGTTGTTCTTCTTCCCTTCTACGTCGATCTAACCACTCTTCAGTGCCAGGCACGAAGTTTCGTTTTTTTATTATTTGAATGTCTGTTAAGGTTCTAATACCCTTCCCGACTAGTTGCATCTTTGAGAAGTGTGCTCCCCTCTTTATTTTAAAGGGCGCACTCAACGTTTTGTGCTTCTTCATAATTACTTGGAGCAGTGCTCTCTGATTATGGTCAAAGTATAGTTGTTCAGACAATATTCCGAGCTCTTCGCCGTACTTCTGTAGCCATGTGACTACATTACGCCTTGGATATGTACTACTCCACCAAGCTGTATAGTTGTTCCATACTCTGGTCATTTAGTCTGATCCCCTTCTCTTGGATTAGAGAAGATTATCGCTAATATTTCCTTTTGCGTTAGCTTCAGCCATCACTCTACTTGGTGTTGTTTAGTTTTAAAATCGTGCGCAATCTGCGGTTTTGTTCTCGAGTAGAGATTTAACTTTGCAGCTGCACTTTCTCTCGTGTTACGAGAAAAACAGCTTTGAGTTGTTGAACTTGATTGTCATCAAGGCAATACTCCGCTCTTATTTACCGTAATTCGCGGCCGAAATGGAAGAGTGGTTCTCGGGGATTTCCGTCACCCACAAGCCCTCAATGAGAGAGTCTATCCACATTTCTGGTTTCGCGTATTCGTCACAGATGAGTCACGATTGAGTTGCTGTTCTTTAATCCGCTCAATCATAATTACGCTGAGTATCCTCGTTAGAATATCCCGGCGATCTGGTGTTTTGGCGCATTGATTTACAACTCGCTCACTCTTTTTTTTGGACGTGATTTGATAGCTGTCTCAGGTCAATGCTTTTATTTAATAACAAATTGTGTATATCCTTAAGAATTTGCATCGCTGTTGTAGCAATTCTTTTGAACAGTTGTTGATAAGCCGGTAGCTCCTGGGCTTTTGGAATCGGTAGAGTGAAATCACCTAGAGGTGTATGCACTATGTTTATATCCTTGATGCTCATGTTTGCCAACAACTCATCGAACTCTTCATTTCATCATGTTTCGCTCGTTCTTAGCCTGATGTTGATCTTTTGGTCATCGGCAAAACTCTCCGCAATTTCAACTAAGTCGTTAAAGCCTTTGGTCTTTTCGAGGGCCTTCTTAACTCTGCCTCCTAGACTTTCATCGTATAGCTGTGGTTCAATATGGGTCTCTTGATCTGACTTATCACCATCTTTGGTTATAGCTAGTATGATATCTTCAAAATAGAAAGCGTCTCCGAAGAGATTATAGAATATGAAATGCCAAAACGTGAATATTATTTTTATAAACAATATAAAATAATAGATAAAACACTTCATTATTTTTATAAGTATTATAATTTTTTATCAATAATTCAAAGTATTTTAGCAGTATCTATAAACTATGCTTTTATAACATTCCATTTTTTAATTTTTTAGTTCGAGTAACATAAGATTTACATTAGTGCATGTTAGTGTAGCTTAGACAAAGAGCTAGAGCGACAAAACGAGTAAGTATGAGATTGGAGAAAATTCCTATCTCATTAATTTTAATTGTTAGTTTAATTCCGAATTATGTAGTTAATATTTATATATAATCCCATGTCTATTAGCTATATATTATATAGGCAATAGGCACTCAATCATTAATGAAATAATTTTTAAATAGGTACTATTGTGGCAGCTTTATTAATTTATTTATAATCTTAATTGTATGGTAAGTAACGTAATGTATTTAAATTTGTAGTTGTCTTTTAAATAATCGAGAAATGTATTATCATTGCGTGTAGTATTTTTGTGTTTAGTACATAGCAGCCAATAACCTCGAAACGAGAATATATAGATTATGTACTTAGTTATTTAGCTTTTGTATCTTTATAGATTTAGGAATAGAGTTTCGACCGTGTGACTGAATTATAAATATTGATAATACTCATACAATTTGCCACAATTTGAGAAAATTGTTCTGCGTATTAACATTGAAATATGAGACAGGGAATTTCGAGTCTGTTTTAAATTTTTGATCTCATTTCATTAGAACATTAATTAATTAATCCATTTCATCACGTATATATTTAAATCAATTTATTTCATTTTCGTAGATATGAATTTACAGATGATTCATGAAGATATCTAGTTTTCAAACTGTTAATGTGTTCGTGAATTTATTATACAGATGGACTCTCATTGATCGAAAAAAACTACATGAGTAGGTTACCATGAATGATCTATTAATTATTAGAATATATCTGAAGCACAATTACCGTTTTATTTTAAAAGCGTACATTGACAAGGACTTTACCAAGAAGTCATTATTTGAAAATAGATTAGGTATTATTATAGTTCTGAAATAATAATTGGCTACTTCTGAGGGTAAGATGTAACTTTATTACTTGATAAATCTGTACCTGCTTTATGACCATCAAGAGCACATTTATTAAACGGAATTGATTGAATATATAAAATTATATTATAGACCATTGGTCGGCGTGTCGATGTCTATGGATTTAATAATATAGCGTCAATGTTCTAATCTAGTTACTAATTGTGGCAGCGATTATTATCGTATATTATGTAATTATAAAATAACTCATTCCTAAATATATAGACCAATTTTTACAGCTTTACATATTATTGATTTTTTTAATCAACATAACTTTGAGCCTTATTTACAGTGAAGCTTTACTATTTGCGTCTCTAATCGATTTTAGCGATTAATCGATTGTCAGATTACCTCTAAATGAGTGTGATGCCTTGACAATTACGGTCAAACAGTTTTTAATAAATACAAGAATGCCCGCTAGTAAATTATGATCTATTTCATTTAATTTTTGTACCCCGAAGTAGATACCATTGTTACTACTTATTAATGTTGTAGACAAGTTTTTCAATGGTTACTATTAAATCTAGTTTATATTGCAACTTTGTTTTGCCCCACCTTAACACAAAACGCACGTTGAAACGCGGTTGAGTATGGTCAGGGGCGGATCTACATACAGGCTTTTTGGGATACAGCCCAGGACCGAGTGAATGTAAAGGGCATGAGAGAGAGCATAGGGCATGCTGTTGAAAACAATAGAAAATATATCAAAATAAAATATATCGAAAATTTTTATCAATTTTGCAATCCTGTGTTGTCTTATTTGGTCGTTATTATAGAAATTAGTTAAGAATTCAAAATTACTATTAGTTATTGTGTGCCCCCAGTAGTCCAGGGTACCTCAAATTGACCGTCCGCCCCTGAGTATGGCTGACATACAGTACATCAACGCGTAACTCAAAATCTTTGAAGACAAAAGCCAGGTGCTTTGTCAGAGACTGTTGTATATTAATTAGGTACTTAACAAAATGCACTACAACAATAACTGTATGTAATAATTACTGTACTTATAAGATTTTATGAAATTGGAATTATATAAAATATGAATTGATATTTTAGTATTATACTTTTTGGCATTTCCATGTGGGCATTCTGAAGGGTTAATCTGCTAATAAAAGTCGATATTATAATAATTGCTATTAATTTATACGGCACACCTAATTGTTTTTAATATTATGGGAACTAATTAAATAATTAACTATAAGTCGAACTGAAATAGGCCTGCGTGCTATAAGAAGTTTGTACTGTTTTGGTATAATGTAATAAAGGTAGCGTTTAGGATTTGTACATGCACGACATATTGTTTTTTATATACATGTTAGAATATTTTTTGTATGTAATCATAAGTTTTGCCGCGTCGTGAATTACTATATGTACTGATTCAAACTACTTGTTATTTTACAATCAGTAAATCAAATAAAGATAGAATTTAATGTAGTTTTTAACACGATTTTCAAACATTCTGTATAAAGTATTAAAAGCTTTGACCAGTATGACAGGATCTTCGATCTGTTGGTTCTAAGTGTTTTATTGTGTGTACGTCTACATGTGCAATAGCAAAGATATGATTATTATTATATATTTAATTTAATAATCAATGTTATTTTTTTGTTTTAGATATTTATATAAATAGTGTGTTTCTTTATGAATTAGAATTTAGTTTAAAGTTTCTAATACATAACATCCAAAGTAATTATCGAATAATATGAATGAATACTTGAACGAAAAGACAACGCTGTGTAATTAATTTGTAGATATGATTAAGGACCAAAACAAGTATTGGATCAATCAAAGCTAAAAAAACTATCTTTTTATAATATTTTTTTTCATGTTCAGGTGGAAAATGATGGTCAAATGGCAATATGAGCTTTGATGAGAACCCACAATTTTCTAATTAGGTTCTAACCAATCAGAAAATTGTGGTTCTGAGTTCATATATATTATTTGAACGAATGTATCGATTTTTGTACTCGATTGCCTTACATGCTGTATGTTATGCGATATTTGGCCACTACTACAATTAAAATATAGTTTCAATTTTTCTCAACTTGTCTTGTTTAAACTTTGAATGTATCTTTGATTGATCGTTTGCTTGAAATGTAGCTAGGGTATCTGTCTAGCTTTGAATGTTCCATCAGTGTTTTAAATCGTGATCGATATGATTTTACTACTTATTGTTATAATTATTTAACAAAATTATGTTAATAACGTGCCTACGAACGTTTTGTATGTCTCCCATAATAGATTTTGCATCATATATGTGAAGTTCTATGTTCTTGCGACGGTAAATCACAATACGGCCGACGCGACGTATCTTGGCGAGTCTGAACATTTATTAGGCTCTGCGAACTTTAGCGCATGTACACTCGTGAAGAAAACTGTTACCATTTTTTTTTAATAAACCAATGTGCGAATATAATTTCCCTATTACAGTGACCAAGTGCAAATAAATATCAAAACACTAACGACAGAAAACTACAAAAATAACTTATAAATAAAAAAATCTATTTCCATAGATGAGTACCTTTTGATAGTGCCAGATTGTTACGTTTATATTGTATACGACTCGTCAGTTAATACAATTGGTCGGCCTTAATCCCTGTATTTTTTCTTTGCTTTCAAATAAAAGATCATATTCAGGCGTATGTCTGGTCTTCTTCTCTATAAGAACCATTCTATTGGTTTAGGTCTTTCAAAACACAAGTTTTTGACTATTGTCTCATTTTAAAAGCTTGAAAATCTATATCCCGTTTGAGTTTAGCTAGAATTTGTTTATGGTTGGCATTGCTTTTCCGTTTTGTGGAAGTTGTGTATGCACCTTTAGCATTGCCGAAACTTAAGGGATGATGGGATGTGTGTGTGTGTGTGTGTGTGTGTGTGTGTCAACTGAGAAAATTAAATTTTATTAGTTTTTTTTTTAATTAAAGTCGAAATCTTGTTTATTAATGACAAAATCCACTATAGGTATTTGCAAATCTATTTCGGGTAATTTTTAGTCAATAAATTCTAAATAAAACGAATCTATTGCATATTTGATTGAATAAAGGGTCGATTGTGCTTACATAGGTCCATCTCTAGTTTAGACCACCGCCCTCTACACGTCGTCTCATGCCACGCAAACATATGGCAACGCATTCCTAAAAAACCTATCGCGCAACCTTCTGTGCGAAGTTCGGACCAGCTAAGATACATCGGCCGTATTTAAGAAATGTAGGAATTTTCACACTTTTTACCAGTATTTTTTTTACAAAAAGTGTTTATGTCGCGGTAGAAAAAGAAAATTAGAACTGAAAATCAATCTAATTAAATGTATGTGAAATCTATTTCGATGTAATCGATCCTATATACTTAAATATAACATGGAAGCTTAAAACAATAGTATTTTTATTGTATTTGGAGGCACGGTATTAACACACTGTCAGTGATTTCGTATTTTCGTTTTATGTATTGGTATTACTTAAATAATAATTATTTGAATCTGTATCGTCGTGTATATTAAATGAATAAACTACTCTGTTTTAGCCTTATTGTTTTACTTTTTTTTTTACCGATATCCTCCCAGAGGCGTAACTGGCACAGTGTGGCAGGGGTGGCAAAATGCAACGGTCCCCCGACCCGAGAGGCACCCAAGAGGCCGCGAGATCAGAAATAAACAAACATTTTTAACATTTGGTTTCTTGAGGTATAAAAAGGTCGGCAAAAATCTTTACAGCACACCTACACCTTGAATATGTATAAATCCGCTACATGCCACCAAACTTCCTAATTCTAGAGTAAAAACAGGCAGCAAAACATTACTCCAAGGCATTATCCAAAGAATTTGCCACGGGTTTCTGGTGCCATGATTATGGGTAGGCCCCCTTGTATTGGTACCACCATTTATGGCTTGAGGAGGCAAACGAGCAGTCAGACATATGGAGACTACCGACGCCCATACACATCCACACAGCCAGAGGTTATGCAGATGCGTTGCCCTCCTTTTCCCTATCCCCCAATGGGCCAACAGCATAGCTATCACTTGACGCCGGTGTTATGTAAGCGAGAGGTACCACCCTGGTCCCCACCTTCACCCAATTCGGCTGAATTGGGCCAGCACGACCAGGATGGCACTATCTCTTACAAATCACTATCCTAATTATATCCGCTGCTTTATTATATGTATTCTGTAGAGAAGAGACGGATAGGCAGTTTAACCTGGCACCGAGGCTTACGTCTCAGGGTAAGCTGGCTTAGGACAGCAAAATTAAACCTAGGTACTTAGATCTCGTCTGTACATAGCTGTTGACATTGAGTCTGGATCGTGTACATCCGTTCCGGGATTGAATACATACCTACGCGAGTATTACATAAATTGCAGATAACGGAACCTTTATTGAATCACTCCGTTATTCGTGTGCAAGTCTTTAATTACTTCCCATTGACACAATTAAAATCTGGCAAGAAGATCTCACTGCATAAGTGAAACTGTTAATCTGTTGTTGAACTCAGAGCGCGCCAAACAGCATCGCTCTTGCCTGAGTTTAATAAATCCTTGCCAGGCTTTTATCCTATAGAAATTTAAGAAGTCCTTTCACTATCGACTTAAGACTGAAAATATTCCAACCGTGTATTAAGTAGGTACCTATATATTTCGTCTCGTATATATTGTATATTTGGTCAAGGGTAAAAAAGTCACACAACTTCATAGAAATATTAGTAATTTATTTATGTAAATACATAAAAGGCACGATGTAAATAATGTTAATAAATATATTATTAATTTATTAATATGTTAATATTACACTATCTTAGGAGTTAGAATACATTAATTAGATTCAAACATTTGTACTTTGTGATTAAGCCATATTTTTATATTTTGTGAACAGATTGTACAGCACTCGCAATGTGGACTTCAGATCTAGATTCACGATATCTGGAACAAAAAAAACCGTAAGCCTCGACAAGGAAAACAGGGCCATATCTAGTAATGGAGATAAATAACTTTAGCACATTTAATTATTATAGGACAAGACAGTCAAGAGAAATCGTCACAAATTTAATGAATGTGTAATAATGGATTTCAATATGACAACTCATCATCAAATCATTATCATTATCAATCTTTTTCAGTCCACTGCACATAAAAGACTCTTTTGTCGAGACGCCCAATCCGGACCTACTATCGCATTGAGATCTCATCTATTCAGAGGTAGACCCACTTTCCGTCTTCGTTAAAAGTATCCAGACCATTATTAGCTCATCGGTCATCAAAAATTACCAAACTCGTAAGCTAAACTCCAATTAAAAATTTGTTCAAAAAAGTTTATTTTTCCTTTCCTACCTTCAGGCCTAGCTTTCGGTTTGGCGAGTCCGACGTCTTGCATCAATTCGAACGCGAACGACACATTGTGCACTTTCTGGTCGAAGTCTTGTGGTGTCAAGTGGAAGTCGTAAAGTGGCACAAAGAACCCCTCAAGCAGACCCATGAGCAGGCACAAGTAGACTCCGTCATGGAATTGGGAATCCAAATCCATCACCTCAAGATTCACTTTGCCGAGATGTTTGTTCACAAACGTTATGAGGGACTGAAACAAAAAGACTATTTAAAAAATGGATTCTAGTACTATCAAGTATCTTTTTTGATTGGGTGTGCACACCACTTGTTTGGTACTTTGATGCTATAGGATCTATGTGCCAGGGCTAAAAATTTTGTTTGAAAGACTGTATGTGAATAGTCATTACAAATAACCAGTCTATATCACCAGACACATCCAGGCATTTCAGGATAACATGTAAAATTTGTTACAGAATATTTAAAAAGATTAGTTCCATTCAGTTTGTTTCGCCAGTTCTTCTCAGTGGGCTTGCCTTGGAACCGGTGGTAGATTCAATTGGCGTTTAAAAAGATTCTTTTTTGGTACTATTTTGATTTTTTTTTACCTTATGAAATAAAGGTACTTCAAAACATTACAATCTAGCCTAGATATAATCTAATAAGTAATTTTAATGTAACCTAAATAGCTCATGTTAGAGTTCTTGTAAGAATGTGTCCTTTGGCACTTTTTCTTATTGTCTCTAGTTAAGGGGAAGAGACTCTGTTATTGTGTTCTTTCTCTATTTTGAATAAAATAAAATGTTTTATTTTTTACTAACTAGGCACTACCAATGGATCTTTGCTGGCAAATGAGTTTGTTAAGTAGCAGTTATAAAAAAATAAAAAATATGAACGAATGCATCGTCGATTCGTTATTTTTTCCATAAATCCTTTACAATGCCATACTTTATTTTAATTGATAAGTTAATTTGGTTTAATAGAAAAAGTTATTCCTAGTAGATAACAAGCTATTGATTTGGTACAGTTTTTGTTTTAAGATATGTAACATATATCTTTATATATATATATATATATAATAAAATAATAAAATATATATATATATATATATATATATATATTTCTTCTGTGCGTGTGTACTCACTGAACTCCTCCTAGACGGCTGGACCGATCATGATGAAATTTTTTGTGTGAGTTCAAGGGGATTCGAGGATGGTTTAGATTCAGAAAAAAAAATTGTACAGGACAACGTCTGTCGGTACCACTAGTCTTATATAAATACATAGAACACTAACCTTTTTAACAACCTGCAACTTGTCAGGGGCATGATCAAACAAAGCATCAAAAGCATCTCGCTCGCACTTCATACCCAGGTCATCATATGTGGTTGTGATGTCTTCCATGTAAGTTCTGTATATAATAAAACCAATGGTTACACATGTCTGGCATGTTTAAAGTATGATATATCTAAACAACAAGGTACAAACATATTGCAATGCCACAACAAGGCCAAGTTATTAATGATTTAAATAAAATTAGTCATCCATTTTTGTTTTCTTTACCTTTGTACATAGTCATAGATTAAACCAAAATTTTATTTAGAAACTCATCTACGACCTAGACTTAGGTCTCTAAGAAAAAATCTTTTTTATCCTCAACATATCAATTTCGAATTATTCATGTTAAAACACAGTGTGATTGCAATGGAAAATGATAACAAATACACTAGTATCCTTATGTTAGTATTTGACAGTATTTTCCTGTTCCTAGTCAAAAGTCAAAGTAAAAATACTGAGAACATAGTCTGTATTTTTTTATTATATTAGAGGGTGCAAAGTAACAGTTGTTTATTCTGGTAGAAAGTATTTATCACTATAGACACCCCCTAAACTATAGGTAACCCTATAGTTTAGGCGGTGTCCACAGCATGTCCGCATTTTAATGTGAGTATTGTTTAAAATACTCAATGTTTTAATCAACACTCATATTCAATATGTGTTTATAATATTCTTAAGTCATATCAGTTCATAAATATCACATATTATTATTAATATAATAGTTATGCTCAATTCTTACCTGTGTGATAGCTGATTAGGAGCATCTTTCTTAACAACCACCACAGTGACACTCACATTTTCTGGAAGCCGAATGGGAGCTCGGAAGTGACGAGCTAGTGCCACTAATAAATGAAGTATAGACACAACATTCTTCGAGTGTATGGAATGCACACTCCACTTTTGAACTGATTTTGATGTTCCATAGAGCACCTACAAGCAAAAAGGTATTTTTGCACATGTGTACTTAAAACTATATTTGTTTCCACATATTTAGTTAAATGACGCACCAATGCAAAGCCCAACCTATTATGATGCATTCCTTTTAAAACCTAGTAGAGTATAATAACTATTCTATTGATGCTGATATTTCCATGATACACTTAGAAAATGAGATATAACAACTATTTTGAATCTAATGTCCTGAATATTTGTTTCTAGATTTACAATATAAAAAATATAACCTACCCTATTAACAGCTCTAAGAACTATGTCCAGTTTTTGCCTCTGACCCTCTTCAGATTGTGTTACTTCCGGCACATCTAGTTTGGTCTCAGTAAGTTTCTCCAAAAGCTTCTGAAGTACTTGACCATCATACAAGTCTTCACTGATGTCTTTCACAATGATCCTCTGTGCTGCAAGCTCATCATTGATCCATTCAATTAATACCTGGATCAGTTCCTTGACTCGTGGATCTTCCAAGGATCTAGGTTCAATGATAGCTCTTTCCTCGTTATCGTCTAAAAATGTAAACATTTATTTAATAATCTACGATATTGATTTTACATCACCATCAAAGTTTCCAACATTCTACAAAACACCATATTGAATTATGCACTAAAGTAGTAATTAACCATCTTCATAATAAATATTAAAATTCACTTTAAAACATAAAAATATAATATAAAATACTCACTTAAGCTATATTCTTCAGGTGGTATTTCAGGTGCTGTGGGGCTGCCTGGTGAATCAATTGCATATTTCCCCTCAGCTTGAACTTCTTGTACTATAATAAACACAACATATTGTAAATTAAACATTAACATTTACCTTATGAGTTCATGGTCTAAATATGTCAGCCCACTTAAATTGTTACTCACCTTCCTTTATACGTTTCTTCCTTCCGATTGTACCGATTTTATCCCAAAATGATTCTTCTTTATCTTCTTTCTTTGGCAAAACAGGAGTACGGGGAGATTTGGGGCGTGGTGAAGACATCACTTATGTTTACTGAGGAAAATGAGACGAAAATGAATCACTTCTTTACCTTGTACGTAGGCGATATTAGTAAATCATAATATTTAGAGCATAGTTTGCTATTATTTACAATATTTTGAATTTACCTGATATATATGGCACATTGAAACATAAAAAAATAACAACTTTAATCAAAAAGATCTAAAGTTTATTTCGAGAAGTGAGAACTGAGAAGTGAGAACTGAGAATTGGGAAACAATTAATAGAGCAGATTAGCAGAAAGCTCTATATTCTTTGCTCTTTGGTCGTTTTCAAACACAAAAAAAAACTTTTTAGTTATAAGTTAATTGGATTAAAAGTGTATTAATATTGTAATAAATGTATTTATTTTTTATTCATATAATAAAATATATAATTTGATAATGGGGTAAAATAATAAAGCAATCGCACATTTCTATCTAATTTGATATGATTTTTCGATCGGTTTAATAGTTAAGCATTCAATGTCAAATGTCAATAAGGCAAAAAAATAAAAATAAAGCGCTTAGTTATGGTCAAACTTCAAAGTGCTTGTGCTGTGCTTGTCTTGATGAATCATGTTTGTTTAAGTTTTAACGAAATCAAATAGAACTGTAAACTTTGATTCTTGAACTGTTACTGTTTTATTATAAATAAAGTAATCAACGATGTAAGTATATAAATCATAAATATAGATCATTTCATAGTATTACACTACAATAACTTGGGCAAACATGTAGTATAATCCCATCTGCGATCTATTCAACGGTTTAATCATACCTATAAATAGAAACGCATTATGTTGCATCACATGAAAATGTTAAGCTTTTGGAGGATGTATTAAGTTATCTTTCTTTCTTTATAGACTTAAGATGGAAAAAGGTGGGCACCCGCCACCATATATGTGGAGTAATGTTCAATCTATGCAGCCGCCGCCAGCCGCTCCTCCTAGCTACTCCCAAGCCGTCGGAGGGGTTGGGCCATCCAGCCCATACACACCACAATATCCACCATGTAAGTAATTAGTATAATGTGTTAATAATAGCAGAGAGTGACCTTCATAAAATTTGTGTGCATGAGTAACATATGCCCTTGTAACACTTTTATGGAGTGGGAAGCTGTTTAGTATTTAAATTGAATTTTTCAAATACAAAATAGTTGAGGGAAGAATTTTTTTGGTAATATAAATAGCAAGTAATTATATTATTGAATTTAAAATATGATATTATTGTTAAAACTAAATTGTTCTTACAAAATAAGCTACAATATCTGATAACATATAAATTATAATAAACCTTATTTCATTATTATGATTATCTGTTCATACAGTCTTTTTAACTTTGTAGAAAACCAAACCAAAATATATATTATGTTAAAAACAAATTACAATGATTGTAGGATAGTATATAAATTTATCCTGATTTTCTTTATGAAATGTTAAACACATTTCGTAAAGAAAATGATCTACAATGGTCTTGTAGGTATGGACTTTGAATCTTGAGTGAGAGGTCCAGGTTCAATTCTGTGGTGGCTTGAAATGGGTTTTCTAAAATTTTTATGTGCGCCCAAACATGAGACCATCACATGCTGGTGAAGGAAAACATTGTGAGGAAACTTGCATGCCTGATGAGATTAAAAATCTTTAATGGTCTGTGAAGTTCACCAACCTGCATTGGGCCAGCGCATCGGTGAACTATGGCCCAACACCCTCCTCACATGATTTTGAGGAGGAGACCTATGCCTAGCAATGTGACGTATAAGAGTTGATATTATTATATTACAAAAAAAATTAAGACTTATTATAGTACACTTAAATCAAATTGCAACTTTTAGGTTAGTAATAAATTTATGGACTCCATTGTCTTTATAAGTCTTTATAAAATATAAATTTCATTATCATAAAAATGAGTTGAAAATTACTATTACTAGTGAGTACCACACAATATCAAATTGTTTTCTAATGTTTACGGGAATTCCAGACATTATAATGAAAGAAAATTTACAGATTTTATCTCATGTGTAAAAGTTGTTTCATTATAACACACAATTCATTTCAGCATCTGGTCCAGCTATAGTCACAACAGTGGTTCCTGTGGGCTCTCAGCCAACTCATATGATATGCCCAAGTTGTCAAGCCGAGATCAATACAGTAACTAAGAAGAAACCTGGCCTTATTGCCTACATATCCAGTGTAATCATTGCTTTATTTTGGTATGTCTAAATTGAATATTTATACTGCAATTATAAACAGTAGGAGCGCAGTTGTAAACTCTTGTGCTTATGATCAGTGTCATATATAAGCATATACAGTTTGATTATATAAAACAATATATTTTTATGTTTATGCAAATTTTAAATTTAGTAAGAGGTATTTTTTTGCTGTATTGCAGCCGAAACAGACTGGGGTGGAACCTCTAGGTCACATAACACCGGCGAAAGTAACAGTTCTGCTGTCGCGTTTCGTCCGGTTTGTGAGTTTCCTGTGTCCAATTTGGGGAGGATAGGGAAAAGGAAGCTCTGGTTGTGCGGTAGTCACCATAAGGCTCCAACTAGTTGTTTACTTCCTTTTGCCATAAAAAAATTAGATAGAAGATATTTAAATAGGCACTTTTTACCAGACTGTCAGAAGAATCTTATTAGAGGAAAGTTTTATTTAATTTTGTCTTTCCAAAAAAAAAAAAAGGTGAAACTGTGGTAAACAGCTAATAATAAATAAGATTCATATGTCTTGAATAATTATAGAAACAAATAATATGAATAAAATACAGATTTCAAAACGGTCTAATGTATTTTTGGTTAATTTTATCAAAATAATAATAGCATCAAAGAATGTCATTCATTTATTTTACTAGGTCTACTATTTATATGCACCGTTAATACCTTTTTAATGTTTCAGTTGTATCTGTGGATGCTGTCTTATCCCGTGCTGCATCGACAATTGCATGGATGTTCATCACAAATGTCCCAATTGTGGGGCGTATCTTGGCCGTTATCGACGATAATATGTTACCCAAAATGAGAGACTGCAGGAAAGTGATTTACAAGTAGAATGATCTGACTTTACAATCTCTAGTTCTTTAATAAAGTTACAGTCTTATTTGATTGAAGATACAAGTGCATAATCATCACAATTTGGGAACAAATGAATGTTGCACTACGTATTATTAATTGACTTATAAAAATAATCACAACTTTTATATATATATATACAACTTATGCTTTTATTTTACTATTTACAAATTTTAATTCAGCTTTATACTGTAAGAATAAGTGTTTAATGTTACTAACAAAGGCAGCGTTTGTGTTGTGTTGATATTATTTTTATACAAAAACGTTTACTTTTTACAAGCAATTTTATGTTTTGTGTCTTTTACACTTTACAATAATTTTACAATTTTATAGTTATAATATCTTAACTTAAGAAAATCATTGTGATCTATGTACAATGTACCTTTTAACATACTTTAGGGGTTATCAAAAGACAACAGTTGATATTATTTTATTTTTCAAAACTTAAATTTTGTTACCATTTCAGTATCAGCACAGACCAAAAATAGTGCAGTGATAGATAATGTAATATCAATAGTTTTTCTTTTTTTATACTTGAGAATTATCTAATTAAAAACATTAGTTATGTATGTATAATATTTTTTAAATGATACTAATTTTTTTTGGTGACCCTACTTGCCAATAATTTTTATTTATTGTCTTACAGAACTTATGTCGAATATTTTTTTAATTTATTATTTAACAGCAGGAAATGAAATATATGTTAGATAACCAATGACTTTTTTTTTTAATTTAAAATACACCTGTCATATTATTACCTATATTGGAAAAAATATACATACATCTTAATATAGAGAAATAAAATTTGAGTGTCAGTTTGTAATAATAAAATAACCCCTTTTCATTAAATTCATATGGATGTATATTGTATAAATGGTACATTACAAAAATAACATCTTTTACAATTTTCATCTGTTTGTTCCTTTGTTCTTTCGTTGTCTCTGAAATGACTGGGCCGATTATGATGGAATTTTCACTGGCAGATCAGCAACATCAGCTATGCTATACGGAGTTAATATGGCTTTATAAATATAATCATCTATCCCGATTCCCGGTGTCTGTATTTTTTTTTCAGTTAAAGGCGTTAGCTACTAGGCTATCAGCCATACAAAATACAATATTCGATCTGGAATGTTAATAGGTAGTGCCATGCTGCTTAGTAGCCGAATTGGGCCGGCACGACTGGGGTGGTACCTCTCGCTCACATAACACCGGCGTCAATTGACAACTATGTTGTCGCGTTTCGTGCGGTTTGTGAGTTTCCGGTGGCCCATTGGTAGGGAAAAGGAGGACAACGCATCTGCATAATCTTTGGTTGTGCGGATGTGTTTGGGCGTCGGTAGTCGCCAAACGGCTTCGACCGCTCATTGCCCTACTATGCCATAAAAAAAAAACGGAGAAATGGCAGGAAACCCTGTGTGGCAGGGGCTTCGCCCCTCTAGGCCCCATCAATCAACTATCATTCCCCATACCATCCACCCTGAGCAGTCCACCACAATATTCGCCAACCAATCACATATATTACACAAATTAAGTTTTAAAACAAACACTAGAAAACCGCCAGAACAGTCCTACTAAGAAAACTACTCCAGAACGGTCCTCCACAAGATTCACCAACCAATCACAATATACCGGGTGTATTTGGAACGCTTGCGAAAACGAAGAGGCATAGATTAAAAATTGGTCTCCGCTACACTACGACTAGATAGTATACACCGCGCTCCGCAAAAAACAATAGCTCCTTGATGCGGCAAGTAAATATCATAGTGTGTGTAAGACAATGTCCAAAGATGCTAGTGTGCGTGAAGAATACAATTGCCAGCTGCTTTACTATAACCCTAAATTAATGGGAAAAAATATTTCATCCAATGATCTAGTTACTAGTAGAACTAAGTACGGTTGTAAATTGCGCAAACATGGTTTTTGCAACGTAGGTCCGTCTTACTGCCCCACCATGGTTCAGGCCTTGTCGTGGCGGTGGGGCTCAGTAATCTAGGGTGAGCCCCCTCGGCCCAATTAGCTTCGCCCAAGGTGCACCGAGGGGGCTCTTTGTAAAGGTCTTATAAGAAGAGGGGACAGAAGAGCAAGGGGTGAGCTCTGAGCATCCCAGCTCCCAGCGTTGAATAAAAAAAAAAACAAAAGGTCCGTCTTACTGAAGGTTCCTGCGCAGAAGCCTCCATGTACGAAATACTCTGCTCGGACATGATCTTTTTTAATTCGTTTTTGTCTGTCAAGTTCAGGACATGTCGGGTCGGTAGCAAAATGGGTCCCTGTACATACAAGACATCTGACACGATCACAGGAAATTGTACAGCTATCCAGTGTCTGCTATCCACTGTCCACATTTGTAGCAGCGAGCGTTTGACCGGAAAGCATTCTGTACCTACGTGGCCAAACCTAAGACACTTCCTACACTGAATGGTAGGGAGTTGGTAAATCTCAACTACTAAAGAAGTGTAGTATGCGAAAATCTTTTTTGGGGGGGATTGGCCCTCAAATGTCAGCACGATAGACTGTGTAGGTAACCAAGCAGGAGTACCATCATCTTTTTTAACCTTACGATTTAGTCGACGAGCTTTCAAGATCTTCCCATACCCTTCTTTGTATTCTGTGGCATTAACAAATTCCTCCATCGTCCACTCTGTTGGAACACCACGAACTAAACCCAATCGGGAAACATTGTACGATGGGATTTCATCCTTTAGTTTAAGTTTGATTAGAAGTTCATGGTCCAGAAACTCGTTAGCTGCCTTAGCAGAGTCAAACTCTACAGACAACCTATTACGGACAATTTGTTTGATGCCGTCTTTATTAATATTTTGGACACCACCTTCAAATAGGAACAACCCCAGTCTTATTGGTTTTAAGCTGACACCGGAATTCGGAGAGTCAACCATCCCACAAATTCGTACTCCCCACCCCCCTTGGCTGCACTGGCCAACAATAAACTAAAGTTCATTCACCTACTCGAAGTTAAAAAAGACCACCACCACACAGAAATATAGGGAAATAACTGGATTAAAAGAAAATAGCCCAAAAACGAACACACCCACATGGCACCTCAAACGTCCTCCAAGAAATTCTGAATCGTAAATCTAAGTTAAGGTGGGCGAAGCTGCAGGCAACAGCTAGTTGTAAAATATATTATTATTTGTTTGTATAGTTAGTATGTATTACTGTTAATGTAAGTAATGAAGTATGTTATTATTTATTACTTATTTAATCATAATTCACGGATCCACTCACGTTGAGAGACCTAGCTTCTTGATTCTATGTAAATGGGAATTTCCGTTTTAACAGTTTTCTTTAAGACAAGTTAACTTTTATTAAACGGTTCCAATTAGCTCGCGCTGTACATAAAATACATACAATACAGCGCAAGCTAATTGGATATTTGCTATGTTTAAAAAAAACACATTTTTCTGAACCTCAGCGCATGAGTCAGACTCGCGAATCGCGATTATCTGGATTTATTTTTTCAGAAAAAACCAAACCTTTGTATTTCCTAAACTAGGTAACAGATGACTCATTTTTACAATGCTTAGGTTGAGAGAGGATTAGGCCTTGATTCTTTTTCTTTGTTGCCAGATGCGAATGCATTTACGCATACCACCAGGCCTCATTAACCGTTACAATTATAAACCTTTTTTTCCACCCACTTAAATACAGGCCTCTTTCAATTCCAAAATCCAAGACGGCCGCCACTCGTATCCAACTTGGACCGGCCACTGCACGAAGATCATATTCCACACGTCTAATTGAACTTTGAAGGTCGTCCTACGTTAGCCGAATTTTAAATATGACTGACAGCTGTTCCCTCTGAGCTGAGTCAACACAAAACGAACAACTCGAGTCTCCTGTCTAGCTTCATTTCAACCGTTTAACAGTAGCCCCAGGCTACTGAGCACTGACCACTTCATAGCCGGAAATACGGATAACGGAGGCTAACCCTTTGGTAACTTGGTACTAGTAACCAAATTGTCTGTTGGTTCTTTTGGAACGAAGTTCCTTATGGGGCGTTGCGGTTTTTTGCCGGCTAGAGTCACAGACTTACTATGTGGCTAGAGTACCTTTCATACACTAGCCGGCAAAAAACGTCCGTAACGTTAAATAATAAAAGCGTAAGATTTTTATTATATAATTCCATAAACTTATATAGGTATACTTAAAATTATTGTATAAACCATCTGCTCATATTACTACGTTAAAGGATTTTTATCGATAAAAAATGTATAGGTTACATACCCGAATAATTATTATTTTCTTTATACCTCGAATAGAACGTGAAATTAATATTTTTATAATAAGAAACTTCGTTCCTATCTAATGTCCCATGAGACCACACGGTTTTATAAATCTATACATATAATAAAACTGTAGAGATCGATTTTCTATACAATGAAAAAAAAAATGCTAAAAACTGAGTCAGGGGGATGTAAGAAGTGAAATAGAACTAATTTAGATTTTTTACAAATTTTTTGGTTCTCTGTTTGTCTGTCTGTTTGTAGTGGCTTATCTCTGAATCCACTGGGCCGATTTAAATGAAATTTTGTATAGTGGTAGCTTACTTATACCCCTGGTCAACATAAAGGATTCTTTTTATTCCGGTAAATTAAAGAGTTCTCGTGGGGTAATTAAAAAACTGAATGAAATAAACGGCTTTGTATACAACCACAATATAAATTAGTAAAATTTGGTATCCTGATACCTATGTTGTCGGTTAAACAATGTATATTATTATAATAAAATTTATTAATCCTATAAAATTAAAACATTACAAAAACAGTGTCTAGTCCAGGCGTCTTTCAAGAGATTTGTTTGAAATTTTATAGTCATACTTTATATACCCAGCTAACATTTAATCTTTTCATCCCTTTTTTTTACTTGGGGAAATCTAACAGATACCACCGGGCCGGGGGAGCCCGGATGGTTATGTGGGATTCTACCTCTCACCGCACTAAAACCCCAAGGTGTTCCTCCTCTTCGTGCTGGCCCGGCGCAGGAAGTGTGATTGCGCCGCGCCGGCCACTGATTGTGCTCCTCGGCACTCTCCGTTGGTAAGGCACCCTGAACACGAAGGGCGCCTTGCAGCTCAGACCTTCTCGCGCGCGCGGCTAATCCCCCGACCAGCCGCGCACAGGTCTCTTTCGGCGGTGCGACAACATATCGCCACCGCGTCTCTCCTCGTGCTGGAGGTTCCCAGGGCTACTATTCCTCCAACGCCATAGGAACCTCCTCCACCGCCAGAATGGCAAAACTGTTTGCCGACCGACAGGCAGGCTGATCAGGCGCCGCAGGGCTCTCTTCAGCCTTCTTGCCACCGGGAGCGCGACGCCGGGGGGCGACGCACGCATACTCGGATTGACAAAAAATAATATAGTATCTTCCGAAAATTATCCTATGCAGATTTCTTTTTCATAAAAAGAGGTTTACGATTAACTTTGCGCTTGAAAGTGCATCTACCCTATACGTCCTTTACCTATCTTTATATCAATTCCTTACCATAATCTAATCCCATTTCTAGAATCCCACTTCTAATATTGCATTAATTGTTCCCTACCTGCTCTCGCGGTAAACTGAACACGCTTATAGGGTTCCGTAGCCAAATGATAAAAACGGAACCCTTATAGATTCGTCATGTCTGTCTGTCCGCATGTCACAGCCATTTTTTCCGAAACTATAAGATTTATACTGTTGAAACTTGGTAAGTAGATGTATTATGTGAACCGCATTTAGATTTTTACACAAAAGAAGAAAAAAAAACAATAAATTTTGGGGGTCCCCATACTTAGAACTGAAACTGAATTTTTTTTTCACCAAACCCATACGTGTGGGGTAGGATAGGTGTGGATAGGTCCTCAAAAATTATATTGAGGTTTCTAATACCATCTTTTTCTAAACTGAATAGTTTGCGCGAGAGACACTTCCAAAGTGGTAAAATTTGTGTCCCTCCCCCTGTAACTTCTAAAATAAGAGAATGACAAAACTAAAAAAAATATATGATGTACATTACCATGTAAACTTCCACCGAAAATTGGTTTAAACGATATCTAGTAGGTAGTTTTTTTAATACGTCATAAATCGTAAACCGCAATTTACCTACCTTACAATCAACTCAAATATTTAAAAAACATTTTTTTCAAAATAAACCATATTTTTTGTTAAAGTGTCTTATGTTGTAAATTATGTAATGGTACGGAATCCTTCGTGCGCATGTCCGACTAGCACTTGGCCGGTTTTTTTTGAGCTTGAAAAGCTCTTTTTTTCGAATATTCGAATTTGTCCAAAATATTTTTATTACATAGGTACAATGTGAAAAAATAATAAGTAGTTTTAATAGCATCATAGGTATACAGATAAATAAAACAGTATAATAAAAGTCTATGCAGTTAATAATATACCTAGGTATAATAACTTTATGGTCGTAAGGTTGACACATTGACATATTCTACGAAGTAGCGCCATGCTGCCTTGCAGCTGAATGGGTCGGCGCGTCCGGGAAAGTACTTCGCTCTCACATAATATCGACGTCAAATGGCGGCAAATGTCGTCGTGTTTCGTTCGGTACCGGACAGGTACCTGAACCCGGAAACCTGGGCAGCCCCGCGTATTCTGGGGGGGGGGGGGGGCGAATCTGTGCTCAAGACAAAAATTGCCCGGGGTAAACGGAGCAGTCGGCAGAAGTCCCCTACCACTATGACCGTGGATTTCTGTAACATTAGGGGACTTCATAGGAATCTCAACGCTGTTCACTACCACCTCCAGACGGCGAAGCCGGCCCTGCTCTTTTTGACCGAGACTCAGATATCTTCTCCGGCTGATACTTCCTATCTCTCTTGTCCGGGGTACAAATTAGAACACTTTTTTGTACCGCGGGCTGGAGTTTGCGCGTACGTCAGAGAGGATGTCTGCTCTCGTCGCCTTGGCAGTCTTGAAGGTAGGGACCTCTCCATCCTCTGGTTGCGCATAGACAGCGACGACCATCCCCGCGTCTATGCCTGCCTATATAGGTCCCACAGCGGTAATGACGAAACCGATCGACTCATAGAGCACATCCAAATGGCTACAGATTCCGTACTACAACAGATCCCATCTGCAGAGATCGTGATACTTGGTGATTTTAACGCCCATCACACCGAGTGGCTCGGCTCACGTACAACCGATCATGCAGGAAGATCTGTTAACGACTTTGCCTCAG
Organism: Helleia helle; assembly: GCA_963853865.1. NCBI lineage: Eukaryota > Metazoa > Arthropoda > Insecta > Lepidoptera > Lycaenidae > Helleia > Helleia helle. The sequence continues at coordinate 20,452,371 of OY971420.1, forward strand.
CATATGATCTGACACAATTGGTGGTATCACCAACTCGTATCCCTGATGTGGAAGATCATACGCCTTCCCTGTTGGACTTTCTGCTGACCTCTCACCCGGACAATTACGTGGTCTCCGTGGACGCTCCACTTGGCTCATCGGAGCACTGTCTGATCCGCAGTTCTGTGCAAGTTGCCCGCTCATCATGGCCACGTTTTGCCAGCTGCCGCCATGTTTGGCACTATAGGTCAGCCGATTGGGATGGAATGCGGTCCTTCTTTGCATCCTACCCATGGGGGCGAATTTGCTTCTCGCTGGATGATCCAGACATCGTTGCCGATTCTGTCGCCGAGGTGGTGCTGCAAGCCATGGAGCTCTTTATTCCAAGCTCATCAGTGCCTATAGGCGGCAAATCACAGCCCTGGTTTGGTCAAACTTGTAAGATGGGTGCACGCCACAAGCGGTTAAGCTACCGAGCCTGGGCCAATGCATCGATGTCCCAGGATGTAAAGACCAGCGCATTAAAAAAGGAGTATAACTTTGCCTCCAGGTCCTTCAAAAGAGCTATTGCTGAGGCAAAAGCGGAGTACGTGAACAGAATTGGCGAGAGATTGGTTCGACTTCCTTCGGGAACTCGTGCATTCTGGTCGCTCGCCAAGGCTGTTCAAGGGAATTTCTGTAAGCCATCCCTACCATCTCTGCACATGAGGAACGACTCGTTGGCCCACACCGCGAAGGAGAAGGCCGATCTTCTAGGCTCTCTTTTTGCCTCCAACTCGACTTTGGATGACCAGGGAAAAATACCACCGACGATCCCTCGGTGTGATACCACAATGCCGGAAATAATTTTTCGACAGAGCTCCGTACGTAAAGCGCTTTTTTCGCTGGACATCCATAAGTCGAGTGGGCCTGACGGCATCCCTCCGTTAGTGCTACGTACTTGTGCTCCTGAGTTGGCACCCGTCCTTACACGTCTTTTTCGGCACTCATACTCATTAGGCGTCGTCCCATGCTCGTGGAAGACAGCTTTGGTACACCCGATCCCTAAGAAAGGGGACCGCTCAGACCCGTCCAACTACAGACCAACAGCCATAACTTCCTTGTTCTCAAAGATTATGGAATCCATAATTAACTGCCAGCTCCGGCGGTATTTGGAGGAGCACCAGCTGATTAGCGATCGCCAATATGGCTTTCAACGGAATCGTTCAGCTGGTGATCTTCTAATATTCCTAACGCATCGATGGGCGGAGGCAGTTGAGAGCAAGGGGGAAGCGCTGGCGGTTAGTTTGGACATAGCGAAGGCCTTTGATCGGGTGTGGCATAAAGCACTTCTAGCGAAGCTACCCTCATATGGGCTTCCCGAGAAATTATGTAAGTTGATCGCCAGTTTTTTAGCAGACAGGAGCATCAAGGTCGTTGTCGACGGTACATGCTCGGACCTCAAGTCTGTTAATGCTGGTGTTCCGCAAGGCTGTGTACTATCTCCAACCCTGTTTCTTCTGCATATCAATGATATGCTGCAAACCAGCGGCATTCATTGTTATGCGGATGACAGCACTGGATATGCCTTATACACTGGCCGCTCTAATATTTCTCGGGAACAAGTCGATGAGTGTCGGAACAAACTTGTGTCTGAAATCGAGTCTCTGTTGACCAAAGTCTCGGAATGGGGACGACTTAACCTGGTCCAATTTAACCCCAACAAGACACAAGTTTGCGCGTTTACCGCCAAAAAATCACCCTTCGTCGTTCCTCTACGATTTGAAGGCACTCCCCTAACTGCCGCAGCCAGCATTGGGATACTTGGCGTCGACATATCGAGAGATGTGCAGTTTCGTGGTCATTTGGAAGGAAAGGCTAAACTAGCCTCTAAGAAACTTGGCGTGCTCAATAGGGTGAAGCAGTATTTCATGCCTTCACACCGCCTTCAATTATACAAGGCGCAGATCCGGCCTCACATGGAATACTGCTCTCACCTCTGGGCTGGAGCGCCCCAATATCAGCTCCTTCCATTTGACCGCGTCCAACGCCGGGCGGCTCGAATCGTCGATGATAATGTGATCTCCAATCGGCTTGATCCCTTGGCGCTGCGTAGAGATGTCGGATCGCTCTGCATCTTCTACCGCATCTACCACGGGGAGTGTTCTGAGGAATTGTTCGGATTAATACCTGCGGCAGAATTCCACCACCGGAAATCGCGAAAGAATTCCAAATTTCACCCACACCATCTTGATGTCCGAAAATCCACAACATCTAGATTTTTACGGCATTTCCTGCCTCGCACTACAAATATATGGAATCAGCTGCCACCTATGGTGTTTCCGAACCGATACAACTTAGGGACCTTCAAGAAAAGAGCATACTCACATCTAAAAGGCCGGCAACGCACCTGCTGATCTCCTGGTATAGCGGGTGTCTGTGGATGTCGCTATTCACTTACCATCAGGTGAACCGACTGTCCGTTTGCCCCCTCTTCTATATAAAAAAAAAAAATATTCAGAAGTGTTCAGAAGATTCTTGCACTTGTCGCTTGTACTTGGCTTGTACCGTGCTTGTACTTTGCTTGTACCGTAGACAGAGAATACGCTTGTACCCAAACCTGTACCAGTAAAAAATAAAAATGTATAATTGTCTTTAGTTTGAAGTCTGACCTTTGTAGCCATAGGCCCATAGATTATACATATTGTAGCTTATTGTAGTCTATGGTTTCACATAAGTCGGCTTAGTCCACCAAAATTTCAATAATTTATTCTCACTGTTTTAAATATTTGATGAATTAAGGTTAACATTTTTTAGAAATGTCTTGGTTATTTGGATATAGCCGACCTCCCCAGCCGCCAGCTGATGAACCTCCCACGGACGGTGGAGGTGCCGCAGTTACACCTGCAAATCTTACAAAAGCTGAAAAGAAAGCTATGGAGGCATACAGGTTTGACTCCAGTGCGCTTGAAAGAGCTGCTGCAGCTGCTAAGGAACTCGAACGATCAAGTAAGCACTTATGATTTATAGAATATCATCACATTCGCAAGTATTGCATAATGCTATCATAACCTAAAAATATCATGATTAGAAGCCTGATTATGCACCCACACAGATTTTGAAAGCAGAAAAAAAACACAAGTAGTTAATACCCTATGGAGTATGGACTAATTCTTGCACCAAACACTGAGCTGTGCTGCCTTTTAATTTATTATTTTACAATCCAAGCTTGCTATTTGTGAATTCACAATAACTATGTATAAGCATGTATGTAACACAAGTGGTAAATTTTTTGCATTGTATATATAGCCAGAGTCTGTTCCCACAAAACAAGGTGTTATAAACTAAATAACTAATAATAATTAGATTAATATGTCAAGTTATTACCGATTACTTCAATAGATTTAATGCATGCTTTAAGTAAAAAAAATAGATTTCTTCATATTTGAGATAATTCACTTCATTTAAGGTGTTTGATATGTTTATATACTAAATGCATAAGCTACTAAGTATATTATTATGTTCTATTGCTGCACATGGGCATCCTCCTTGAAATCAGACGAGAAGTGCATTAATATTTTAAACATTTTATGATAATTTCCTATTAAAATACTGTGAAATACTTTTTAACGAATGGAAATTCTCAAGGTTCCATTCTAAGAGTTACGCCATTCATTTATTTTATAATAGCCTATCACACAAACATTCCTCAACAGTTTTATTAAATATTTTCTTTTTGACAGTCCAACAAGTTTATGTTTATTCTGTGTGTTTCTATTGCGATTGTTGCACATTGTTACATTTTATATAATTTTGCATGCATATGCATCACACTTGCAAATATGTATTGAGATGCTAGTGTAAAATATTAATTTAATTTTTTCAATTGATGCTTCTCTGCTGACCATATAGAGTATAGACTATATTATATACTTAATTTTAATGCTAAACAAAATGTATTTGGGTGAAGTCACACATAGAATTTTATGAAATCCTTATCTAAATTCTCAGGCTATCTAAGATGAATGTATATTAAAGTACCTAACAACTGTTTGTAGAACATGCAAAGGAGGCATTGGAACTCAGCAAGTTGCAAGAAGCAACTAGACAACAGGAGCAGATGGCCAAGATAAAAGAATATGAAGCAGCCATAGAGCAATCTAAAGTTGAACAGAAGAGAATTGATCATGAAGAAAAGCGAAAAACCCTTCAGGTAATAAAATATAATATACATATTATGTATTTATAGTTGAATATAATAAAGACTATTACTTTTTTATTTGCATGGTAATAAAAAGTTACGATTCCATGATTTCCATCCAAAAATTACATGTGATGAAATGTCTTTATATTAAAGATATTATCTTTGACTTGCACACATAGGAAGAAACAAAACAGCATCAGCTGAGAGCACAATATCAAGATCAATTGGCTAAGAAGAGATATGAGGAGCAGTTAGTCCAACAACAGAGATCGCAGGATGAAATATTGAAAAAGTAATTTATTTTATACAAACTATAGCTGTAAATATGTAATTTGTAGGATCTAAGAAACCACACACCCATTTTTTAAAAATATAGAACAGGGGTTATCATATGAACAGTTGGTTCCCCTAGTGGTAAGTGATAAGCCACATCCATAGCAGGTGTTACCAGCCTTTAAAATATGAGTTTGCACATTTCTTAAAGGTATTGTCTACCTTGAGAAAAAGATGGTCTGTGGCCACAACAGACGTTTGGCACAAAACATATTAATCCCATGAATAAATAGATTCAATAGATTAAAAAATTGATGAGAATTTATTTTTTAATTTATATGTTTAACTTTTGTATAGACAAGAAGAGAGTGTGGCAAAACAAGAGGCTCTAAGACGTGCCACAATAGAGCATGAAATGGAGTTAAGAGAAAAGAACAAATTGAAGGCAATTGAAGCAGAAGCGAGAGCCCGGGCTAAAGCAGATCGTGAAAACAGAGATATTACACTGGAACAAATTAGATTGAAGGCTGCCGAAAATAGAACAACTATATTAGAGAGTATCCAGTAAGTAAATAAACATTTTATTAGCATAGTCCCAGAAAAGCAGACTGATTCTTTGGGGTGATTTTTTGTTCATCTGGAGGTTCATCAAACATTTTTATTTCCATACAGTTTCATAATTAAAACTAGACTACTGTTAGCTACACCTATTACTTTGTAATAATATTAGCTATAATTTTTTATCCTGTATTCATATATCTTGTTCTTGTTACCAGGACAGCGGGAAGTGTAATAGGTACAGGGTTAAATGCTCTTGTCACAGATTGGGATAAAACACTCGCTGCAGTTGGGGGATTGTCCCTTTTGGCCCTCGGAGTTTACTCGGCCAAGGGTGCCACGTCTGTCACTGCCAGGTTTATTGAAGCTAGAATTGGTGAGTGAATATTCGTATATGAAATACAAACTCTGTATAAAATTCAGCTCATTTCACTTGTATCGAAAAAACCTGAAATGTTTCAAATGAAATCTTGTAAAATTGTAACACAGAGTTCAATTTCTATGGAAGAGTTATGATATATTATTTTTCTTTTCTGTGTTATTCTTTAATTGAATTGTCCTTTAGAATATTTCCTCTTATTAAAAATGTACGGAGTTACAATACCTACTGAGTGAATAAAATAGGTTTTGTGTGTAATTTTTTGTATTGAAAAGCAGAAAACTGTAACTTACTTAACTTTTTTCTTAGGAAAACCAACACTCGTGAATGAAACATCAAGATTCTCTCTACTAGAAGCTGTGAAGCATCCAATTTTGACGGTTTCGAAGGCTGTTACCAGTTTCAGGAAACCTTCAGATGCCTTGGCAGGAGTTGTTCTAGCGCCCACTCTTGAACGTCGTTTGAGAGATATTGCAATAGCAACCAAAAACACCAGGGTCAACAGAGGTTTTTATAGGAATTTACTTATGTATGGGCCCCCTGGTACTGGTAAAACACTATTCTCAAAGGTTAGTTGAAATTTCATCATATTCATTAAATTGCCATAAGGGGCCGTCTATAAATTACGTCACACGTTAAGGGGGGACGACGACGACGAAGTGTGACATGTGACAAGGGGTGGGAGGGCTCCAAGATTTTGTGACGTCACATAAGACTACTGTGAACTAATAAAAAAATGAAATTAAAAAACAATTTAAACCAAAATAAAAATAATTTCGGATCAGCTGTTTTAATTTTTCAATTTATTTATATAAAAATTGCAAAATATGTGACGTCACACTAGAGAGAGAGAGAGAGAGAGGGTTCCATAAATGTGACCATCTGTAACAAGGACGGGGGAGGGGTCCAAATATCATGAAATTCGTGTGACGTAATTTATGGATGGCCCCTAAAGCCTACATGTAAAGGCCTTTACATGGACTTATTTTATTGAAATGCATAATTTTTATCACCAGTCTTGTATCTGTATAATAATTTGTTTATACTTATTTCAATATTAAATGGGATTGTTCTAGAAATTGGCAAAGCACTCGGGAATGGAATACGCTATCATGACAGGTGGTGATGTTGCTCCAATGGGTAAAGACGCTGTAGCGGCCATACACAAAGTTTTTGACTGGGCTAACACTAGCAGAAAAGGTATGTACTTTAAGGCTTTTAGACTTAAGATATTTCTGCATATGGGTAATTCTAATAAGAACATAATTTTTAGGAGTTCTTCTTTTCATTGATGAGGCGGATGCTTTTCTCCGCAAACGTTCTTCAGAGCATATCAGTGAAGATCTAAGAGCAGCACTTAATGCATTCCTATACCGGACTTCTGACCAAAGCAGTCGTATCATGCTGGTACTAGCATCTAACACCCCTCAGCAATTTGATTCGGCCATCAATGACCGTTTGGATAAGATGATTGAGTTCGGCTTGCCTGGTCGCGAGGAAAGAGAGAGGCTTATCCGTTTGTACTTCGACAAGTTTGTGCTTCAACCTGCATCGGAAGGGAAGAGGTAATTATGATTGTCTATTTAGTTTTTAAAGTACGAAAAACAGTATTTTTGACATCAATATAAATAGAGATATAGTCTAAGTTTCCTAGAAATTTGACAGGGAATGAAAGCCATAATTATTAATTCTGAGAACTCAATTTGACGCACTGTGGTGGTGTGGTGGTTTAATGTAAAACTTGCTACACATACATAGTTTCAAGTATTCCCATTTAAAAAAAAATGACTTAATACATAATATGAAATATTTTGATTTGTTTTTTTTCAATTGATTGAAAAGATATTTTATATTTACACTTTTTCTAAATCAAATGTTGTTTCCAGGCGTCTCAGTGTGGATCAGTTTGACTATGGTGAACTTTGTAAGAACCTGGCAGATAGAACTGCTGGTATGTCTGGCAGAGCTCTCTCCAAACTTGGTGTTGCCTGGCAGGCCGCTGCATACGCCTCTGATGATGGAAGACTCACCGAGCAAATGTGTATTGAAATATGTGATGATGCTGTGAGGGATCATAGGCAGAAGGTAAATTGAATTGGCTTCCTGTTTGACTAAAATTACATACATAGTTTGATTACTACGTTTACGCTAAAAAATCACCCTTCGTTGTTACTTTAAATTTGAAGGCACTTCCCTAACCTTTGAATCTAACCTAACCTAACCTTTAAATTGTTCGGTATAATAGGTATTAGACCAAACAATTCCTCACAGTAATTGTGTAAAGGCACACAACAGAATTTCACCACTGGACATCGCATCAAAATTTCAAACATCACCCACACCACCTCGATGACTATATGGAATCAGCTGCCATCTACAGTATTTCCGAACCGATAAGACCTAGGAACCGTCAAGAAGAGAGCATATTTATATTTGAAAGGTCGGCAATGCACCTGCTAATCCTCTGGTGCAGAGGGTGTCTATGGATATCGCTTATTACTTATCATCAGGTGAAACGACTGTCCGTTAGCTCACTTTTCTATATAAAAAAAATAGGAATGTCTTAGGTAATATACATACCCTATAATAAACAACCCTTTGTTAAGTCTTTCAAAAGCTTGGGAATACCTTTTTAGACACCAAAAAATTTGTCAATAATTTATTTCGTGTCTAACCAAAATGTTCTCACGTACAGATGGAATGGCTGTCAGCTGAAGAGAAGAGTAGAAGTATGATGCCGTACCTTCTTGATCTACCGCCCCTCGAAAAACCAGAAGAGAAGATGGAGAAACTAGAAGAGAATGTAGAGAAAACAGAAGAAAAAGCGGAGAAACCACCCAAAGTTAAGGCCCTGAAAAGCAAAAAAGACAAGGAAAATGAATCGGACAAGTGACAGGATAAAAATATAAACATACCAAATGCAAGTTCCAATCACACAAAAGCAAACTGTGATAGAAAATGTGTCTACGATTTTACAGTTTCAAAATTGCCTGATAACATTGTGTTAACGGACCACGATATGGGAATACTGCAAGAACTGTCTTTGAGGTTGAAGAATAATCAAAAATAGTGTTAGCCAAATATTGAAGGTAATAGGTAAGTTACTTATGGCTATATTTAATTATTTTACTGAAGATAAGTATGTGATGGTTCAGACATTTCACTTATAAATTTGCTTTGCCAGTATTTTAAAGTACAACTAAAATAAGATAGGGTCGACTTACTCCAAAAATGTTAAGACAGCTGTAAGTCTGAAGGATTAAAGGGTTCAGAATATTGCATTTCCTTTCCATGGTAGGTATTTTACACAAAGTTTTTTAAATCAATTTTTCCTTTTTTACTTCAATAGTTGGCTATCATGTTTGGTTGAATGTTTGACAAGATGTGTCTTCCTCTACATACTGTAACTAATATTATGCAAATATACACTGAAAAATATATTTTACTACTTAAAAAAATTGTATGTATGGTTTTTTTTGTTTACAAGTAGGTATGCGTGTTTCTTAAAATTCTTAAACAATTTTGATAAATGATCATATTGTAAAATCCGTAAACATTATCTTTATGATCTGAATGTCGCATCCACGTTAGTTTCATGGGTCCGCATCATTCCTACGAAGAATCAAATATTTTCATACAAATTTGCCCAATATTATTTGAAGGATATTAGTGAAAAAAAATCTAAAAAAGTCCTATTTTGATCCTTATATGCTTAATTAATGTTTTTTATGAGACTATGGGACATTTTGGCTCAATTAAGCAATATAATCTAATCAAGATCCATTTCTTGTCTGAGGATAATAAGTTATACATTATAAATAGATTTTATTGGCGCCTTTGCATATTATATATAAATATGAAAATATACGAATCATTATTTTAAAATTATATTGTCATACATACTTTGTGTTAAAAAATAATTATATGTTATTTTCCCAGTGAATATTTTATGGTACAAATGTTAATGCATATATTACTTGAGAACAGATTTTTGGTCATTTTTACTATCTCTTTGTGTAATCTGGTAGATCATGGAGTATAGAAAATACTCCATGTGGTAGATAGTTATCGTTACCAACATTTATTTTTAACACTGCCTATGGATGTACTAGGAGAAGTTAGCATTTATATTTTATTCGGAGTCAGTGTTTACAATAATTAAAAAGCATTTTCTGTGTAATTAGAAATTACTCATTTACTAAAAAATAATGTTAATTATTCCTAAGTACCATATTTGTTACGAAGAACACATTGGATAGAATAATAAAAAAGGCAACGCTACCTATATTAAATTATATGAAACCATTGATGAATTATGTCAATGTACAATAAGGCCATTTTAGGTAAGTTTATAACATAGTTACTACTTGTATTGCAACATTAAAAAAGGTTGTCTGTAAAGTTAGTTTACGGACGATAGTTTAACGTGACAACGTCATAACAAAACGCAAGCGTACAATGAGCGTAACGGGACATTTCACGAACATGCAGCCGGCGTTCATCGATTTATTAGACGTTGTCACGTCAAAATACATTTTGTGTATGAAACGCCGTTGTGAAAAATTTTGTAACACTAGAAATTAAGGCCTGAAGATGTCTATGAGTGACTAATTTCAGTTCGGCTAAGTTCAATTGCGCGTAATTTACGTCTCTTTAGTATAATTTTGTAAAACATAATAGTAATGATTGTACAAACAATACAACAATACAAACAGTACAAACAATACATAATACAACATCAAAGATTTCTTACAGTGTGACTTTTTACCTACAAATAGAAAATGCTTAATGCTTATGTATAAAAGGTTAACATAAATAAGCATAGCTATAATACTATGTACTTGAATTATTCACGAATAAAATCCTACGTTTCCTAGATTGCTTGTATGAAAAATTATTGCAATGGCAACCGCACTGCTGTCAGTTTTCTTAGACAGCAAGACTAAGATTGCATTTTGTGTAAGCTTATAATTAGTACTCACTGCTAATAGTCGCAATTGTAGTTTCACTAATAGGTACTAAACACAAAATTATTACGGGTATTGGTTATGACGAGTACTAGGCATACGTTACTGAAGCAAATTCATATTTTGCTTTGACAAATTGATAATAGAGATGTTGGCTAATTTTTTTATTGATTTTACTTGTAACATATACCGTAATATACCCACATACACCTATATAAACTCGAGAAAAAGTTTTTAATATTCCCTCTAAAATGCTCCAAGCATGATTACGTCACAGACCGATAGAAATACTCGCGCTCTTTCGAAGCACAGAGCTCCATGCAGTACGTCGGTGATACTTTTAACTTATGACTAGATATGACAGCTATGACAGTTTGTTTACTGGTTAGTGACGTTATCGCGCTATAATTGGCGTTCGCAGTCACGTGATAATGGGTGATAAATAACGCATTTTAAATAAATTTTCTTTAATTTAAGACAAATAAATAGACTTAAATTGTTATTTTAGATTTTCAAATATTGTCTTTAATGTGTTAAACGTAGCTTTATATAAATTAGTGACATGTGCCAACATCCCTATGTTACCTTCGATCATGTCATAAGTCTGATGAAAGCTATACTGGTGACTTTAATTTTTGTGGGTCTACAAACTGCTAACGTAAATATTTTAAAGGATTGTTTCTTTAACAATTTATTTTATCCTAAGTATCAAAGGCGAAGTTCCTGTTTGTCTATTTTATATTAAGTATTTATAAATAAAGATATCTAACATAATTAACTTGCACTAAATATTTCTGCAAGTAGGCCTCCTAAATCAGACGCAAATATTATAAAAGATACATTTTTAGGGTTCATTACTCACGGGACCCTATTACTATCCGGTGTCCGTCTTGTCATCAGGTTGTATGTCCATGAACTGTAATGGTTCGACAGTTGAAATATTCACAGATGATGTATTTCTGCTATAACAACAAATAGTAGAAACAGAAAGAATAAAATAATTGAGAGAAATTTTCATACAACAAACGTGATTTAAAAAAAAGGTTATTACAATGTCTAATGTTGTATAAATAATGGTACGGAACCCTTAATACGCGAGTGCGACTCGCACTCGGACGGTTTTGAAATTAAATGCTTGTGAATATGGTTACTTTGACGGACTTCTTGTATGCGGAATGTTTAGTGTGAAATGTATAAAGTTACTTAAAATGTAGATATCGATAATCTACATTATAGTAGATATCTGCTGCCTTTCGCCTTTTAAAATTTACTTTTTGTTTCAAATTGTATATGCATTAGATGGTTTGTAACGGTGTGATTGGTTAAGTTTTAGTTTAGGTAACTAGATGTTGTTATGTTGTTGGAACATATAATATACTTTGTTTAAACTGGTACTATTGATTTTTATTCAACATCCTTACTTCTCAGACATTTTTTTTTATGTTAGTTGGATAGGCAAACTGGCAAACGTGCCACCTGGTGGTAAGTGGTCGACGTCGCCCATGAACGTAAACTAGTTTACCTGGAACGAGCCCAGGCAACTCATCTATGTGTTGCCTATCCTGAGACATAAGATGTTAAGTCTCGGTGCCAGTAATTACACTGCCTGTCTTGCCCTTCTCTCCGAAACACAGCAAAGCTGTTTCACGGGAGAAACAAGCAAGATGGTGGTACCCATGCAGCCGGTAGCGCGGCACAGCGCTTCCCTCCCACCGGTAAATTTTGCCATAATTCGGTGAACTCGATGTTTGCTGCACCATAATCTAAATATCGAACAGCATTATGAAATGGTAGTGGTAATTTATATATAAAAAATAATATTAAATTTTCTCAAAGTTATCTAACATTATTGAAAAAACTAATAAGTATTAACACTAAAATTATTTTAAAATTTCGACACTATATTTTATCGTGTAAAACGGATTTATACCATTTTTTTTTTCGCGGAGCTTGATATTTTGACATTATCTACGCATAACTTGTTCACAAGAAATTTCTCCGAGAAGGACATTGCTAAGCAACATCGCGACCTGTAAAACATAGAGTATAGAGACAAGGACTCTATGTATTAAAAATGTGTGCGTCGAAATGCAGTAAATAAGGATGGCGCTACATACCATCATGGTAAATTTTTAAACGTGTGTGCCAAGAAAGTATGCACACACCTTTATGTATACAAACGACCTTTTACTACAACAGCGCCATAGTGGAGTTTTTTGAACTGTCGTAGCATACAGCTGCCGGGCTAGCATGCGTACAACGAGATATTTCTTGACGAGAGAGAGAGATGTACTCTACACTTATAGTATCAACCTTATAATATACTTGTAACAGTCAAAACAAATAAAACACAGTGATATTAGGCTTAGCCACATGTATTAAAATGTATCGGTATATTAAGTAACATAACATTTCAATGGAAAATTGCCACATGACATATATACCTACCCAATAACAGAATACGATTCCAATGGCTTCTTTGATAATGAATATCTAATAAACTCACAGCTCCATACATAAGACCAAGATGTATGGAACATAAGACACATAAATTGGCACAAACAAACCACAAGATCCAACCGTACACAAATACGAGATGTCAAAAACTATAACAATTGTAAGTATATTAGTTAAAAATATATTTTATACAACTTAAAACTTTTACAGATATTAGACTAGTCTTTGACACCTGAGAACAACAAACATAAAAATACTCTTAACATTCACTGTTGATTTAATGAATTCTGAATTCCAGCATTGGGCAACTCAAAATACTGTCCCAACTGAATTCATGCCGTGGACAACCCAATCTAATCTAATCGTGACTTCTTCACGTGTAAATGCGTCTTTTATTTTGAACGGAGAGAATTCTTGAGAAAAATATTAGTTTGCTCTGAGGCATTGATATGCTAAACAAACGCAATCGCGATAAGATAACTTTTGGGAACTTATTTGTTAGATAAGATCTTACACCTTACCTACAATTACTTATATAGATGAGGATAAAATGAATTTGATCGGATACTGTTTTAACGTGCCTTACGAATGTATAAATTACCAATCAAATAAAAATCCACTCCAACTTACTTTAAAATAAAAACATTTTGAATTTGCCTTGCATAGCTATTTCTACTGAGTGCTATTTTTCATTCCTATTTGCATGTCACAAAACAAGTGCTAAAAATTGTATTTGTTCGATTATCTAAACATATAAGTGGGTATTGATCATATTTTTCACTAATAATAATGAAGATTAAAAATGTGTGAAATAATAATATTTTATTAACTGTTGTTGTTGAGGTATACATCATGAATAGTAATTAAGATATGAACATGTTTCAAAGGTTGCATATTTATTTACAAACTAATTAAACAGATAATTTTTACTATTTATAGTTAAAAACATAAGTAATGACAATAACAAATAACGATATAAATAAATAAAAAAATACTTTCAATTTCAATCGTATAAATAGGTTCGTAGCAACATTGACGGTTTGACGTGTCTACTTAATAAAGCAATAAATGCTATTCAATAGAATTACGCTTCTCTCATATAGAATGGCAATTTGGCGTCGACCGCACTGCGCGCGGTCAGCGGTCAAAGTCTGCGTTCCGCGTTCACTATAACCTATGTGGTATCTTAGAAGTTAGAATCCTACACACCGCGACCGCGACGGTCTAGGTGAACGCACTTTCTGTTGGTGTTCTTGTTTTGTCGAAAACAAGTTCAAGAACGATGTTTGACGATATTGAACGTTGTATAGAGTTAGTGAGAGATAACCCTTCTCTTTATGATTTGGACGACGAGGACTATAAAAATCGAAATTGGCAAATATTATTAAATTACATTATAAAGAACTGATTAGAATAATCATTTTTTTGTTTTATTTTAACTTAATAAAGCTTAAGTGCGACGTATACTCCTATACCATCTTACCCTACTTTCTCTTTATTTTTTGAATTGGCAAAGCTCCACAGTAATAGAACTTCATCTTCCAAAGATGAACTGGTATCGAGATAGTGACATTTTAAAGGCGAAGATTACCTACTGAACTCTTAAACTAGAACGCACGCAGTGCGCGCAAATGTGAGCGCGGAACGCAGAACTCGGAATTCTACCGCTAGACCGCGCGCAGTGGGGTCGACGCCTCAAAGTTCGTTCTGTATGACACAAGTCATAAGTCAAGGGGCCGGTGTGAAGTTATCTAAGAGTGGCGCTAGAAAATAAAAGTCTACACAGATGGATGAGGCACACGCTGAATGTCCATTCGGATAAGCTTACTTGTACATACTTAACGAGTACATAAGCTTAGTTTTTTTTTTCGGATGGATCTATGCTAACGGCCCGAAGGCCCTAATGCTACATCGGATTAACGTGAGCCCATTCGGCTCACTTTTGATTTATAAAGTCGGGGGTTGCCCCCCGCCAACCGTGCAGTCTGCTACCACACGGCCTCCTGGCGTCGGTTGTGAGGTACATAAGCTTAGTAGATCAAATGAAGTCCACTAAGATTGTTTTATAAAAATAAAAGGTAAGCGTATTAAGTGGAAAATATACAAAGAACTGTAGGCATTTTTTGTAACAGACCGCTCCTTACCTCTTCATACATAATTATGAAAACTTTGAATAAAATAAATATATTATTTATACTAACTTATAGAGGACTTTAAACAATTTCATATTTTAGCTAACATTTAATATTTTATAGACATTCATATAACAATATATGCCTCTATAATTTCATATTTTTAATGATACACCAATAAACTTATAATTTAAATGTAAAATATACATAAATTCTCACATAAATACCTATACAAGAAAAATACAGTACGCGCGATTTAATTTGTCCCGAGTCCCGATTGAAGTTAGCCATAGGACGTTTCCGACGATCACTGAGTGACGAAAATCACAGAGTGACGTTACGTCACTTAATGATTTTCCATTAAAGATTGCTTAACGCCTATTTAAAATCAACTTCAAACTGGTAAAATTATAGAGCGCGTACCATAAAATTAGCTATTACGTAGACGAGTGGTTAGATTTATCAACTAATAATATTTCTCAGACTTATCGAAAGGCAGAAATTTTTTTTTGGTCACTTTTTATCGCGTTTATCAAATTGTCCAAAGCAAGACTCATTCATCTTGCTCCTTCGTTCTTGATCGCGAAGAGAAAACTTTTCTCTTTGCGGGGTTTTATGTGGTTATAGAAAAAAAACTATATAAATTCGAAACTTCTAAATAACACGTTGTGTTATGAAAAAGTAATATTTCTTTCATTTCTATAAGCCTGAGTTTAAGGTTAGGTCGCGTCAGGCAAAAAAGAGTTGACAATATGGGGTAATATAGGTCAAGTAACACAACATGATCTATCAAAGCCTGTACCATGCTGACGTCATCTTTGTGATGACGTCACCATGGTACCCAAGTTTTTTTACGTGACACGACCTATACGATCAAAATCAGCCTCGGAATTACTTATTAGTAAAAAGGACGTTTAGACAATGTTAAAATATAATATAATATACAAATATTATAAACTAACTTTCATAATATTTACAATTTGGAATTTATAAAATCGGCAATGTGCAAATACCGTTGAAAGTGTTAGCGTTCCTTTATGTCAATTGTTTTTTTTCTCATAGATATCGGATTGCAAGTACACAATTTTATAAAAACTTATAAATTCATATTAAACTCACATTTTACCCTGACTATTTATATTAATTATAAGCCAAATTTGACACTTTATATTAAAAAAAAAAAGATTTTATCATAAAATGTAAAAGAAGACATTTATTTACGACTTTGCTAATAACACTAATAATTAAAATAATAAACTAATCACGCACGGAGATCGTCTTCCCACCTGTTTACTGGCCGACCAAAACTTCGTCTACCTAAACATGGCCTCCACTCTAGAACCTTATTGGCCCATCGGCTGTTCGTTCTCCAGAATGTGTGACCAGCCCACTGCCACTTCAAACAGCTTATTCTTAGTAATAAATTAATACCTTTAGTCAATTGAAAAGTTTTGTTCAGTATTTTAGTCACAGTGAAGTAGTATCCAAACGTGACAAACAGACAATAACACTAAAACATCTCGCTTGAATATATTTTATATTAACAATAATGTTGTATAGATGATTATAAACAGTATGTAGTAGTAACTGCTAGGATGTCATGCAAGTGATGACATAATCAAGACATGTTTCACACAAGTGCAAAATCGGCGAGAGAGTAGAGCCGCACTAACAAATTAAAAACTTAAATTATTTTTCAGGAGCCAAGACAAAGCAACGATCGTGTTAATGATTTTCCTTGTAAGAAACCTCTTGAGGAAAGAATAAACGCGTGACAAATTGTGAGGGATAATACGATGATATGCACTCACATAACAACGTTGTTATTAAGTCAACGATGATATGTAATACACCTGTTGTATAAGTATATATTATTATAGAAGTGTGATTTTAGTAGGTAGTTGCATATGCTATTTTCTCCTATATCACCGCAGAAGATCGCCAAGCAAAGACAATTATCGCAACAAAACCTTTGCAATGCAAAGCTAATGACACTAATGACGCATATCGCCTTGCAAAATTACTTACAGCTTGGCAAAAAAGAGTATGGAAAAAATGAGGGCGCCACTTTCACTTAGGTCTCATCATAATATGGAAAATCAGCAAGATAATTTAATCAAATCGTTAAAAATAAATGTGAAACACTAAGCTTTACTCGAAATCTAGTATCTATCAGCCAAGTATTGTCAACATCATAGATTACCATTTAGTTAAATATTTAGTTCCACCTGTCACCACGTCATACTCTTTTTTGCCAAGCTGTAGTCTATGCAGTTTTCACACCTGTGTGAAACCAGCTTTATTTAGATAAATCTTTTATATAATTACGTTATAAATATTTTTCACATCAATGTACGATATTGGTTAGATATTCCTACCATGTTTTTATCACGCTTATAATGTGTGTAATGTAATAAATTTTGTAATGGTTTTTAAAACTAGTCTCCCGATGAGCAAGAGACAAAAATAAAAAAAGTTTTCTTTTGTAATTTTAGTCTGTTATAAATTCTCTTCTAATTAAATTCTCGTTTGTCTACTTAGTATTTAGGCACTCCTATTTCCGAAGCAGCAGGAGCTCTGCGTTGGAACCTCGTCATCAACTACCAGAACCCTGGATGTCCTGGTGCTTTCGGCCTGTGAGTTCTCTTCGCTTCTCTCCACCATCTCCTGTGTTAGCTCAAGGAACAGCTCCTCAACACCCTGATTCAGCTTAGCTGATGTGTGAAAATGTTTTGCGCCCACCTTTTCTGCATAGCTGTAATGGAATTTTGTGATTTAATTATATTATTTAGATAGATTTAATAATATTTTTATTTAGTAAGTGGTAGTGTCATGCTGCTTTGCAGCCGAATTGGGCTGGCAAGACCGGAGTGGTACGTCTCGCTCACCGGCGTAAAGAGACAGCTATGCTATCGTTTCGTGCGGTTTCTGAGTTTGTTGGCTCCTTAGAGAAAAAGAGGGCAACGCATTTACATTATCTCTGGTTGTGCGGATGTGTATGGTTTGTGGTGATATAATAATATGATGACATAAAAAAAGGTGCGTGAAGTTCACCAATACGCTTTGTTCCAGCGCATCGGTGACTATGACCCCATCCTCCTCGCCTGCTTTCGAGGAGACCCATGCCCAGCAATGGGACATATAAGGGTTGATATTATTTTATATTACTCTTGTAGGTATACCAAAATAACATATAGGCTATAATTTATAAAGATATTGTGTGAATTGTCCAAAATCTAATCCTGCGCAGACGAAGTCGTGGGCACCAGCTAGTAGTTTAGGTACATATACGCATAATATAAGGACTGAATCAAATGATCAAAACTCTGGGAAACTAACTTCAATCAATCAACTATCTGAATTGCGTAAATATCTCTATGTATAAAACCAGCATATTCTTATAGCACGGACTTAACTAATCTTTGTATCCTTATAGAAATTTTAATCGAAGAAGCTGGCAGTTGATAAAAAATAAGAAAATAATACTAAGATATTACGAAATATATAATCTCCATTAACCTAATAAATTACTAATTGACCACAACAATTAGACGCATGACAGGCAACACTCGAACCCCGCCTTGGTCCCGCGCTTACCCTAACTAATTAGGGCAAGCGCAGGACGAAGGCGAAGTTCGGGTACATTCTGCCTTCTACAAGTTTGTAAAAATCAAGATGATATTGATATATGAAAACAATTTCTGAAATAAAGATTTATTATTATTACACCAATGTTACAATGAGGCGGCTAGATGAAAGTCTTGTAACTTGTCGGAAGGGCAAAAAAATTGCCCTTTCTTTATTATTTCTGACATTTGACAGTGTTGTGTTTGTTGTAAGGATGATCTCTGCTCGTGATGATTACCCGAACCTGGACAGGTCACGAAGCGCGAACCGTTAACTATTCAAAGCGATCGATTTCTATGATTTATTATGTGGTGAACCACAACAGACAGCAAAGTACAAGGCCATAGCGTATAGATATACATACTAGCAGACGCGACAGACGTTGTACTGACCTAGCATTAGTGTTATGTTGCCACTTTATACACACCAATAATATTAAAACGATGATTTAAATTTTGGCATTTTTTTCCACACATTCACAAAATTGTAATCCAATCATTCAAACACACACGCAAAGTTTTACCTAAATTGGCCCAACCGGTTTGGGTTAGGCCTTAGTACCGAAGAATTTAATGATACCTATATACTAATAACACTAGTGAGACATATAAAAAAATGATAGTTTTGCCTCGGGTTTTAATTGCTCTAAAATAAATATAAAAATCTTTCTTTAAAAATAATATCACTTCAATAATTTTGCTATTAAATTAGAAATGTTTTTTCCACTCTGACAGATTAGTATTAGTAATAGTTATTACTCCCAGAGTAAGTAATACATTAGTGTAGATCATGGAGCATATAACCAGAATAGAATGTTTGGTATGAAAACAAATTCAGCCAAATTTGTGTTGCGACGCTGCGCTCACTGATGAACATAGATGGATGATTAGCCGATGGGATGTATATACAAACAACTGGTTGCATGAATTACGTCAGTGATTTGTCACTGACCATTTTCGGAATTTTATGGCTCACATTATTACTCTATCCAGTTATATGCTCGACGGTACAGAATACAGATATAACAAAATATATAATATGCATTATTAGAGATTAGAGAATATTCTTACCTCTCAGCTTCTTCCAAGGGTACAGTTCTTTCGTGTTCCAAGTCCACTTTGTTACCAGCAATTACAAGGATAATGTTTGCACCAAGCATTTTTCTCAATTCTTTGACCCAATTTTTTACCTAAAAAGTTTACTACGATATAAATATGACTATAGAGAAGTATTTAGATGAATAGTTTTCCCATTGTGGCCCCTTGGGGGGGTACGGAAAAGGAGGGCAACACATCTGAAGCCAAAGACATACAAAAAACAAAAATCATAATCTTAGTCTACAGTTATATACATATGTTTAATAAAGTAATTAAGTCTGTCATGTATACCTTTCCGAATGACTCTTCATCTGTGATATCATACACTAAGATTGCTCCATTTGAGTTACGGTAGTAGATTGGTCCCAGCGCATGAAACCTTTCTTGGCCAGCGGTATCCCAAATGGATAGATTGATTCGTTTTCCATTGATGTTTAACTTTTTGTTTAGAAATGTAGCCTAAAATTAAAAATTAAGATATTTTTTTTATTATAACATATTTCTGGGAATAACATGTTTCTCTGGAAGGGGAATAGTCATGCAGGTTTATTCCCGAATTTTAGTACTGATGTGTGTTGTTCCATTCCCATCATCAAGAACTATTTGTTCTATTAAGTGAATATGCATTGCAAAATACAGCACTGTCCTTGATAGTATAAAACAAGAACAAAGAAATCTGCCAATATAACGTTACAAAAAACGAATGCACTTTGTTGAATGTAAAAGATAGATAAGATAAGAAGTAATTTTTATAAAATAAAGAAATTATAAAGCTGTATTATAATGTGTATTGTATTTGTTAACCCAGATGATGTGTTCGAGTTTCAAGGGTCAACAGCTTTCTTGATTGTATATTATATTATTGATTGCATACTGATTGATTTAATTTGATGAGAACATAATATAATATGTGGCCTCATATTCTGCTAATAGCATGCAAATCTTCCATGCTATTAGCAGAATATGAGGAATCACAACCAAGTTCGGTATCATTAGCAACATATCAAGGAGAAATACAATAATAATTACAAAAATAGTCAATAAGAAAGCACCTAAAAACAAACTATTCTTTGTACTTCAATACTGGAATATAATAATCTTGGTAATATAATTTTGATCTGTGTTGTGTGTGTGTTATTCAAGCAGTCTTAATTTTGTATTATAGATCATATGTTGAACACTATGCTGCCAGTGTCGATTTATCCAGAGATATTTGAGATCTACAGTAGGACATTAATAAGTCGAACATCAAGATAGACATCAAAAATTCAAGTTATAGAGCAGATTTCGACGTAGGCAGATTTTGATACGACAGAAAGAGGTTGATATTTAATATTTCAGTCGAAAGCTTACTTTGCTTAAGTCATAAATTCGTGGTAATACTAGGTATTTATTGTATACTCCTATTATATTTGGTTAGGTTAGAACATGACTATAACTCAAGTACTGTACCCGGATTCTAATGCAACCGCATCATTCATAGAGTGACGGAGGATCGACATTTTGGCGTTCATTGAAGAGACAGGTCATGCCCATCTGTGGAAGTTCATGGACTGATAATGATGATATATATCTGACCAACTAAACCACCTCAAGAAACAATAACATTCCAACAAAACGATTCACATATTGTGAAAATTCAACATTATTCCCGACATTTCTAAGGTGATTAATAGCTCATTAAAATTTATACATTGCGACATGTTGCAAATGGACAAATTCAAATTCTTTGAAAGATATATTCGCTATAGGTTTCATGAGTGCTTGATTTCTTCTAGTGGTATCGATTTTCTAGTTTTATACTAGATAAATTGGATTATATTGTCGTATAATCTAGCGCTTACCTGAAGCGTAGTAAGATGTTTGTCGTTAAATTTGTCTTCGATGTATCTCAAGAGGAGTGATGTTTTTCCCACACATCCCTCACCCAACAACACTACTTTAAAATTATGCGTACTGGTTGGAGCAGCGCTCATTGTAACGACTAGAAGTTTACTAGTAATAAAGGGTCCGTAAGTGGATATTTGCTACCGAAGAGTGTAAGACGAATTATTATGTTTTATGCCACTTTATATAATATAAAGTACAATACGTGGCGTATAAACATTAAAACAACAAATTTATAAATATTAAACAATAATATTAATCAATATATGTATCTGTATCTTTCTTTTTTCAAGGGATTAGACTGACGAACCCCCCTCCCCCGTAGTTGACACTTGTAATTTGACGTTTGACAAATGATTATTATTATTTTCATTTAAAGGCATTAGCTACTAGGCTATTAGCCATACAAAATACAATTATTCGGTCTGTAATACCGAGAAATGGCGGGAAACCCCAAGGAGCGCGGCTTCGTCCCTCTAGCCCCCATCAATTAACTATCATTCCCCATTCCATCCACACAAGGCAGTCGACCACAATATTCGCCAAACAGTCACATTATAATATATTACACAGATTAAGGTTTTAAAACAAACACTATAGAAAACCGCCAGAACAGCCCTACTAAGAAAACTACTCCAGAACGGTACTCCATAAGATTCGCCAACCAATCACAATATATAAAGATCAAGTTTTTAAAACAAACACTATAGAAAACCACTCCGAATGGACAAAACATAAAATAACAATTAATTAAAGGGAAACCAAAAAAAAACACAACCGCGCGTCCCGATGCTTCCCGCCATTCATCCAAATGACAATAGAATTTATAGACATGTTTTTAATAAAATCCCCAATATGAAGGCTTAAATCTATAGTCCATACAGCCTGACAATAGACATACAATATGTCACATATGACAAATTACGTTATGATACTAATTGCAGGAGTTGATATTTTTTATTTTTAATAATTTTATGGTACGACACAAACGTTTAGAATAGAATAGAATAGAATATGTTTATTTCAGGCAAAAGAAGTGCCCATATAATATAGTTAGTGTGTTAGTTACAAAATGAACTTATAAGTATGTTAGTAGTGTTAGTTTTTGACAATAAATGTTTACACTATTCCATTGACTACCCTCTTACCCAATGTTTTTGGATAGGGCAGTCAAATCTATCCGCAATAACTTTCAGAATGCTGCTGCTGGCACTTCCCAGGCGCTGCAGCATAGAAGCTATTTTTTGCGTATAACGGCTTTAAAACCGTCGGTGTGAGCTACAGCAATCATTCCTGATGCGCTGCAGCGCCACGGAAGCCCCAACAGCATTCTGAAAGCGTTGCTATACTGTACACGCAGAGTGTCATAGGATCGACGCCTATAATATACCTCACCCACAGGCCACTCGAGTAAAATTAGTATACAGTATTTAGGTTACAGTGGAAAATGTTTACATAAATCAATAATTGCAATAAAATAACGTAATAATATTATTTTTTATTGTTAAAATATTATGTTAAGTCAATAAAATCTGATCTGTAAGAAGAAGTAGTAGTTAATATAAAATATGTCGGTTGATTTTGTTTCAGATTATCGCGTACGTATTTATTGAACCATTCCATAGCACTTGTTTTATTTTTTTGTATAGAAGTAGGTGAGGTTTGCTTACTGTCTTCATACAAAGTTGATTTACTTCTTGCAATTATAATAATCTTCTTTGTCGTAGTCGTTGTCGCAGTGTTTGGATTACTGACATTTTTTATCGCCTTAGAAGAGTTGTATATATTATTTGACTTATTAAACACTTTAACCATTTTAGACGGGATTCTCATTTTATTTTTTGAATTGGCATTGGATTGTATTCTTATCAGTTCAGCTTTTATTATATTAGAACTATTAAAGTAAACATCCTTCACTTTTTCTAAATCTTTTACGATCGATATATTTGCTGACGGTGCAACTCGAATAAATTCTTTTTTCGGCTTCAATGAAGTCAGCTTTAATGGTTTATTATGATCGATAATTAGTGTCGTTTTATTCCAAGTATATGAAATTGTTCTAAGTTTATTTTTAAAAGTCTTGTTATTCCTTTGTTTCTTTCGCTTTAATGCAACAATTTGTTTTAATGACTGTAATTCTTTTTTTACATTTAACCAATCTGTGAAAACTGCCATAGATATGTTTGTCTTTACTGGAGTTACACTGTAAATTTTCTTGGTCGATGATGTAATATCGTGAGGGACGTTGAAATTAAATAACGGTAAAGCGTATGACCGTAATACGTTTTTAGTTGAAATAATAAAAGTATCTTTTTTAGTCTTCGAGTCGATTAAACTTTCATCAATTTTTTTATAGTCAATAACATTTTCAATGTTAAAAAACGACTTAATCCAATAAATAACAGGAGTGATTGCTATGAAACTATAAGTGTAAATGTAAGGGTATTCTTTAAATTTATTTCTTGCCTTTATTCCTAAAACTCGTCCGCGGAATAAAAGCGGTGCACCATCTTGAATGCCAGTAACTTCTTTAGTTGTACACATGAAATTACCATTGTGACATTTTAAGCCTTTAGCACATTGTATCACTAGTGCTGGATATAGTTTTAGCTTTTTCTTTAAATGTGGTATTTGTACTTCGAGACCCAGAGCGGCAGTTGCTTCAATAGTCATTACTTTCGCATACTTTATAGTTGTATTAATATTTTCTATTTCAATAAATACAATATTATCAGTTGAATCCTTTAGATAAGGCATTGAAAATGGATACGTTGATATGTTTCTGATTGAAAAGTTCTGGCTGTTTATCTTGATATATTGGCATGATTCTGCACACGATTTAGTCGTCAATATATAATTTGGAATAATGGCTGTTCCCAAACAACATGTTGATTTACAATTACTGCAAATAAGTTTAAAAATACTATGTACAAGAGACAAAGAAACACAAACGGCATAAAGGAAAACGTAATATAAAGTTATGACTTTCATGGCGTTGTATATTTACTGCTACTAGTTTTATTGGTAGGTACCTAATATATTTTTTAATCTCGGGCGTAAAGTTTATTATTTGTTACGTATGTTTTTAGATGAATTTATTTCATATTTTTAAATGTGTGGCGGACCAATCAGAGCCCCAATATTGAAGATTCACAGTTCGGCGCTATATATAACAACAAAGTGGGCTTCGGCCTGACCGAGCATACTATCTCACTCGGTCGGAGATCTCCTTTTGGGGCTCACACCTATAAATTCCACATTGGTGACCCTCGACAAGAACACCCATTCTTTTGGACATCATTATCATCACTACCCTATCCCTCTGCATCACGCCCAGCCAGCATTCACTCTCATTGGGAACCTTGACCAACCAGCCCAACGCACCGCCCTGGTCGAACCCTTATCGTCTTCAACGGGCAATCTCACTGCAGGACCGGTCAGCAAGCAGAGCACAACTCTCAGCACGGTAGCTTCGGCCCGCACGGCAGCACTCCCATTCACTGGAGCCCATGCAGCAGCAGCACAGTTCCGACTTACTGGGACTCTTTGGCACTGGCGACTGAAGACTCGAAGATTCGATCTCCGGTCTTCAGTGATGTGGCGGACCAATTAGTGCCATAATATCGAAGGTTCACAGTTCGGCGCTATATATATAAACAGCTGATATGACAACAAAGTGAGCTTCAGCCTGACCGAGCATACCATCTCACTCGGTCGGAGATCTCAATCGGTCTCAGTCGGAGAGAGAGAGAGAGAGAGAGAGAGAGAGAAGTGGAGAAGGATACTACATAAAGTATCTGTTGTAATTCCGGCTCGAAGGACCAAAAAAGATGTTGGGGTTATTTCGTCCTTGACGGTACTCCAGTTATTGTTGTAGGTTATAAGTACACACCAAACCACTATTAAGTTAAACGGTTTATTAGATAACAATATTAATTACAGTTTAGTAATTGGAGCCGCACTATTTGTTATTGTATCAAGTTACCGCTCGTGCCAAAGGTTTAGTTGCGACTCCTCTAAAATACGTAATGTGTAGTTATTTATTACAATTATTGCCTAAGTTATAACGAAACTGTAGTACGAGCATTATTGGCTCGTACATAAGGGATTAGTAGTAGATTAACAAACATCCTATACATTTTTATAAATAAATATTTTCGTCAAAAAGAAAGCATTATTTCTAAACAGATCGCAGCGCCACATGCCTATCTTTGAAATCTAAACTTTCCAATCCCCTCTGCGATTTCAAAATTCCCCGAGTCTAGTCCTGACCTGCCAGTGGCATAAAACCACGCTAAACACGATGCGCTACATTCTCGGACCTGCTAACATTGCTGATTGGGCGATATATCACAGATAGACCATGAGCCACCCGCCGCAAGGGTTTCCACCTTTTACCAAAGATACCAATTTCTTTTTGTTTTCGAGGGAAACGCTTTTTACACGTACCACCAGGATCCGGATGAATACCTGAGTGACAGGATTTTAAATCCAACAGCGCTATCGCCGTAAGGAACCCCTATTCATTATTATATATCATAGCGGTAGCAGTGAACCTGACCAATTTGTAAAAAGAACATATAATTCATAATATGTATGGACATTATTTGCGCAACATTTTATAAATTTAAACCTCCCGTGATTCTAAATATAGATCAAATCAAAAAACCATCATGAATTTATGTTTATTACAGCCGAGGAATTTCATTCACTGAATGCGCGTTATGTACTGAATTAGACCGTGATTCACGATGCTTAGGAAAGTTTACAGGGTAAAGTCTAATACACACTAGATATTATCAAATATTTTTTTTTGCTGATAAAAGAAGTCGACATCACCCATTATCAGTGGCGTTGATTGTCCTAGCGGAGCCCTGTAGCGACATGTTATGCATTATTTTTAAATGGGATTTTGGATAGTTATAAGAATGTCACTAACTTTCTAGTCCCTGTATCCATCGAGAGTGTAACTGGAATAGAACGGTAATGTTTGTTTTGTATGAAAAAAAGTCCGCCAAATTTGTGCTGCGACGCTGGGCCGGTTCTGCGCTCTGATTAGCCTAATGATGCAATTGATGGAAGATGGGCCAATGGGACGTACATACAGATCACTGGTGAATTGCTATTACGACAGCGACAAATCACTGACCAGTTACGGATTTTTATGGCTCACCTTACTACCGGTTATATGCTCGATGCTCGTATCATTGGTACGGCTGATACAACGGTATCTATGTCCCGCCCATTATAAATTTCGCTTGAGACGCATCCAGGCATTTTTTATTCTGAGACGTAAAAATATTTTTTTTTTCTTACCGAAACGCAGCAAAATTAGTGCATAGAAGAAATAATGAGGATGGTGGTATGAGGACGGACGCGTGGCGCGTATCCAGTCTACCGGACTATTACGACCACCACGTTATCTGACAAGTATGGTGAAGGAAAATATCGCGAGAAAATATCCATAATATTGAATGTCTTGGGATATTTATTTATTTAGTTGCACCAAAAATATAACCACCAATACAAAAAAGAAATAGCTTGAATATAAAATTTTGATTGTTAAGTGTCACCTCAATTACAGGTGATTATGATACTCTTTGCCAGAATACTTCGTTTTAATCGTGTTTAAATTGTTTACTCTTATGGGAACTGGGAAAAAAATCATGTAAGGCTGCAGTTTGTGTTTATCAAAGAAGGATTTATAAAATCGTGCTAGGCTTACGAAGCTCCATTTGGGACGTGATAAAATTATGATTGCCATATTTTAACAAACAGTTCCGAGGACTGTATTTATTTTTCTATTTTGTTTCGATCCCTATTCTCCTTGCCGGATTCATATGATCACTTCAGGTTTTGATATATTTTACATCAATATAACAAGTGTATTACAGAATACACGTCATATAATTTGTGACATCGTAATATAGGTATAAAAAAGTACCTAAAACTTTTTGATAAGGTTATCACAATATTCTAAATAACTGAAGTCCTTTTTAACACGCTTTTATTAGTTTCACCTGTATGTATGTTTGTTTGTATGTATGTAACCGACTCCTTTAGACTTGATTTTGACTCACTTCTAACGACCAGATTTTGTTCAAAGATTTATCGAGGACCGATGACAATACAATAATTTGATAAAATTATTCCAATATCCTGATCAGGATAATCAGGATATCACATACTAGGAAGGCGTAAGGCGCGCAAGTTACCTACATCACTTGTGTTGTTTTTAGTCTCTCACTAATTTCTAAAGTGATTGTTATTAGTCGAGTACTATAAATTAACAAAATCTTTAATTAAAAAATTGACACTAAAAAGTAAAAAATAAATTATAAATAAATAAATAAAATACTTTAATTCAGACCAAAGATCCATAATTTATGTTAGTAATACACACTACTTAAAACTATGTTAAAAAATTTTTTTAGTTAAAAAAAACTAAAAAACACGCATTAATAGCAAACCCAACTAAAATTTTGAAAATAATTTTTAATGGATGAATTAAATGGGTTAACAAAATTACTTATTGTAAAAAAGCGTGAGGTGCTCAATATTCATTATTAAAAATATTTCATCGGTATCTATTTCTTAAAAGTGAAGTTGATATAAAAAACTTAAACTATAATTTATTTAATCATCAATTAAATTATTATATTATAGCAAAGCGTTCAATTCAATTCAAAAAAAATCAATATTAATTTATAGTTCAAGCATGCAAGCAAACATAATTCAAGCTTCGACTGATACAGCCTAAGACAAGCATAATTTCTTTATTCGAACAAATATACTATAATAGGGATGCACTAATATAATATAATACTTGCAACATGCAATGCGGGCAATAACATTAAGCATTAACTAACACCGCACGTTTCAGTTCGTACACCTACTTTGGCCTTGAAATGACAAACTCTCGGATGAGACGCTCGGTCTTATGAGGGAACGCAGAGCACACATAGACGCCACTTCTACAGATTCTCTCGAAGCAGATCTGCAAACTAATACGATGAGACATTAACTGCTCAAATACGCAACGGATTACCGAAGAGATTGGGCGGGATTGAGTGTCGAAGCTTTTTGTGGAGAAACTCGGGAGAAGCCATATTCAAGATCATAGACCGCTTCTGGCGTGACAGTTTCTTATAAGCCTACGATTTCTATGGCAAATTTTACGCGTCCCATTTGGTCCTCAACCTTTAGGTCAACGCGCTAGCCTTACACATCTCTCCGGTGAGCTTTGGAACATCAGCTTAGGTGAAATTAGTCTAGCTATTAAGCAGCTTAAAAAGGCTTCTGGGAGAGACGGAATTACGACTTAACTTCTTAAGGCAGATGGCAACTCTGTAGTAAGAGAGTTACAAAAGACTTTTGATTGTGTCCTACAATGGGGCATTTCCCCCAAGGAGTGGCATGGAAGTGAGGTCGTTCTGTTTTTTTAAGAATGGTGACAGTTCCCTTCTTGAAAATTAGCGATTGATATCACTTATAAGCTATACATATAAACAAGCTGTTTTCGAGGGTCATAACAAACCACATCACCAAAAAGTTCGGTTGGTTCCAGCCACCAGAGCAGGCTGGGTTTGGAAGAGAGCCTCAAAGATACCATAAGGCAAGTTGAACAAAATACCCATGAGTACAACCAGGCACTGTGCCTTACCTTTGTGAACTATGAGAAAGCTTTTGACTCGGTTGAAACCTGGGCTATTCTGGAAGCTCCGCATCGATGTCAGGTTGATTGACGATACGTCAAAAAGTTCGAAAGAAACTCGACGTGTATAGTCGTCCTAACATATTTTATAGAAAACTGGTGATTTTCTATACAGTGTATTGTTTGTAAAATATTATTTCCTATTTTAAGGCTAAAGTTCTAAGGCTGGATGTCTAATTTGATGCTGAAAGACAAGAAAGTAAGATTGAAGGCTCAAAGTCAATATTTATGCAATAAGGCAATATGACCGAAATAGACGCTTGTTCTAAAGTTATAATTTATTGGACCGATATGAATCAACAAAGCCTTTATTCGTTCAGGCAATATCGTGTAATCAAAAATGCATTTATACTTTACAGCACTTTCACTTTCTCGAGAACAAAACCTTTACTTTATAAAAGTCCTATTTATAACAGAATTTTCTATGAAGCTCGACTATTGTTCAGTTGTTTTTCCATTACCTAAGTGCTTGTTTACAGCGTATCGTGTGTCTACTATTTTTGTTTTCACTTTGTTACATTAAAGTTGACGTCTAGGCCGTCTACGTATAATATGAGCTTAATGTCTTTGCACCAGACTCTCTTGAAAGCCTCTTTGTCCGATAATATTTTATGAGGCGTTCCTGTATTCTTATATAATAAAAGATTGTGAGTTGCATCGTCGAGACTGAGATATTGAATATAATGTCATTGTCTTTCACTTATTTCGATTTCAAATTGACGATGAACATATTAAACATATTGTGCTTAGACATTAGCTTCTGAACTTCCCCTTATAAATTTTAATTATGTCAAATCACAGCTCATAGAAATTACAAAATTACACCACTCTGCGCTTAGAATCTACGCATAAAAAGTATATCTACGTACAAAGATTTCACTTACATCTGGTATTTTCTTTCGGAAAGTCTAGCTCTTTCGAAAAAAGTCTCGTATCAATATACAAAATGTTAAGCTCTCGGCAAAACTTCATTAAACTTATGAAAACTCACCGCGCAAAGCTTAAAAAGCGTACAAAGCTCATGTGAAGCGTAAATAGCTTTCGCTCAAACATCTACGTCTCATAAAATATGTAAACATTAGTTATGTAAATTCTATTTGCGAACGTTAATTTTGATTCAAGTGAGAACACATCCTTGTGGCGCCAACGCGCATACCGCGCGTTCCTGAGAAAAGTGCATTCATACTAATAAATGAACCCATCAAGACATCACGCGCGGGTGCCTCGAAATAGAGATGCTCCATTCATAAACAATGCATATCGAGCAGTTTTATCAGCATTAGCGCATTACCGTTAAATTAACCACTCTGAATTCTGGCTCGATCTCGAGATGCCTCCAGAACATTAATCAAGATAACGTCGACCAGCTATGCGGATGGGCCATTGAGATGCTATGCCAACATCAATTGCAATCAATAGTCCGGATACGAAATTAAAAAAAAAAAAACGTTCGCATACGTTGTTACTACGCCAGCGTCCAAAACAATTAGTTACAAACGCTGCCTTGATGGGCTCGTTACACGATTACGAGTACGATTTTTACACTCCAGCCATGTTACCCGGTCTTTTGATGTTAGAGGTGTTAGGTAGAGAATTGAAAAGAAACTTAATAAACATTCTATCAGCTCACCCTGCTGTCAATGACCCCCTATTATAAAAATCATACTCCAAAAACACGGATTATACATTTCTTAATTATTGGGCTATAAAATGAAAAAAATAATTATACAAACCAAGAAACATAAAATAAAAAACACACTTTTATGCTATATTATATTGGTATGCGTGTATAGTACATCTCCCCACCAAGGTTCAAGCCTTGTCGTGGCGGTGGGGTTCAGTAGCCTAAGGTGAACCCAGCATCTTGAGCAAAGCAAATTCGGCCGAGCAAGCTACTCTTTGTACCCCCTTATAAGAAGATGGGAGAGAAGAGCAGGGAGGACAAGGGGCGAGGATGGGATCTCACCCCATTGCACTATCCCGACATTTCAAGCGCAGCAAGTCCCACATACCCGCCTGTGCAGCCTGAGAGCATTTCCCGACGCAAAAGGAAAAAAAAATAATCAAGCCATATTATTCGTTCTAATGTAAAAAAAAAAACTCTTTAGAGTTTGTTTCGTTGCTAGTCTCCGGAACTTTTCTGGAAATTTGTCGGATTTGAAACATTTTTGTATTTTTCTTTTCGTGTTTAGTCCATTTTTTATTTGTTTTTATTATTGCGGATTATTTTAGTTATTGCGGAACGTTGTAGGCTAGTTGTTTTTTTTTGCTTGTAAGAAATATCCTTTTTTTTCTGGAGGGGCTAGGGCTTCAAGGCCATCAGGACTTTTCGGCCTGATGGCCTTTAAGCTCAATCGGTACAGTAAATGAGCAGATGGCTCACTTAAGAAATATTCGAAAGGGGTACGCCCCCCTCCGCGACGGAACGGAGACTGTATATGCGTTTGGGTGAGAGGCAGTTTGTGTGTGTAAACCTATTTTGCCGCTTATCTCCAAGACTACTTGTCCGATTTTGATGCGGTTTTTAGAGATGGGTTCGGATTAGATTGGTGCATATTATTAGATAGATATTAAGTTGATAACTCACTAGAGGGCACTGCAGTAAACGTTTTTTGTACAATCCAATGTTGCCATTTTTCTCCAAAACTACTATTTTAATTTTGATACAAATTTCAATGATGGGTTTGGGTTTGATTGGTGCATGTTCTTAAATATGTGTTACAATTACAACCCACCAGGGGGCGCTGCAGTAAACATTTGTTTTGATTTGGTTTTAATTCAGTGATGGGTTCTGGTTTGATCGGTGCATGTTCTTGTATTATGTGTTACGATAAAAACTCACCAGGGGCGCTGTAGTAAATGTTTGTTTGTGGAAAACCAAAACTATTAGTCCGCTTTAGATGCGAGGTTCGGGTTTAATTGTGGTACGTGTTCTTAAATGTGTTACGGTGACGACTCACCAGGGGGCGCTACAGTAAACATTTATTTGTATAAACTAATGCTGCAATTTTTCTCCAAAATACTAGTCTGATTTTGATGCGGTTTTCAATAATGGGTTTGGATTTAATTGGTGCATGTTATCAGATAGGTGTTACAAATACGACTTACCAGGGGGCGCTGCAGTAAATATTTGTTTTGATGCGGTTTTCATTCAGTGGTGGGTTCTAGTTTGATAGGTGGATATTTATATATTTTTTATGATGATGAAAATTCACCAGTAGGGCTAGCATGCGCGCACGACAAAATTTTGTCTACGCCTTTTCTCGTATTATTTCATATAAGTAATACGAGGTAAGGGGTAGATACAATTTTGTCATGCGCGAATGCTAGCCCTACAGGGGGCGCTGTAGAAAACATAATATTTTGTTTGTGCAACTACTACCAAGTCCGTTTTGGATGTGGTTTCCGGTTATAGGTTCGGATTAAATTGTGTTGCATGTTCTTAAAAATGTGTTACGGTGACACCTCACTAGGGGGCGCTGCAGTAAACATTGTTTTTACAAAACCAAAACTACTGGTCCGATTTGGATGCGGCTTTTAATAATGGGTTTGTGGTTGATTAGTGAATATTTTTAAATAGGTGTTACGGTATAAACTCACTAGGTGACGCTGCAGTAATATCTAGTCCGATTTTCATGCGGTATTCATTATAGGGTTTGTGGTTGATCAGTAAAGGTTCTTAAACAGATGATACGGTGGTAAATAACTTGAAGGCGCTGCAGTCATTAATATATTTAATTTTAGCTTCTACATATTTAATATTAATTCGTTTTATAGAGCATACTCTATAAAAAGTTTGAAATAAAAAGCAAAAATAAAAATTTTGAAAAAAACCCACGACGGTTAAAACATAATTGAAAAATGATAGAATAATTAAAAAACCCCGACATTTAAACAACAGAGTATCAGTTTTCATAGCACTTCCCTACGCACCTATTTGGTTCTCGACGACGTAGATGTGGCAATAAAATATTATTCAATTCCCTATTAACTTAATATAAAACCCAATATAATCCGTCGGGGGCTGCGATCACTATTTTAAACTTCAACATAAATATAAAAAAGCAAGAAAACACATAAAAAACCCACGATGGTTAAAATGCAGGTAATTGACAAAGAATAAAATAATTAAAAAATCCTCTATTTAAAGAATTTATGCAACTAGAGATAATAAACGTAAAAAAATATTCCCATTTCTCTCCAAAACTACTAGTCAAATTTTGATGCGGTTTCATCACTGTTTTAAATGAAGTAATATAAGTATAGCAATAAAATATCTCCAAATTATTGACGTTACTATAAAACTACAAATCTAGTCCATTCAATGGCAGCCCCCGACGGATTATATTGGGTTTTATATTAAGTTCATAGTTACAGATGTTAGAGGTATGTAAATATATCGAGTCAGGCAGGTCAGTAGAATGGTATTTATTGAAGGTGGTCGCGGGTTCAAATACCGTCAAGATAAATTTTATTTAATTATTTTATTTATTTATGTTTAACCATACACACAGTTACAATTTTAATGTAAGTGTCTTAAAACCTGTTTCAGGTTTGTCCAGACACTTGAGTTCTCATAATTAAACTAAGTACAAGAATATAATATAATACTAAATTGGCTATTATATATTCTTTAAATTAAGTTATATTGAAATATTGACAGACTTCCACATAATATAATATGTTTATATTCTGGTGTCTGTTGTCTTGTTTACACCATCGTGCTTATTTATTTAGAAAAGATGGACAGCCGTTATGTTTATTGGCACCGAGACATCTCACGTCTACGAACAGACAACACATAATTGCCTGAATGATGTATTAGTTCCGTCTATTATTTGTAGGATTGCACTGTACAGCACTATGTTAATTAGTCCCTAAACAGACAGACAAAAATCTATTTTGTGTATTTTTTAATCAACGCATTACTTTGGATGCTGGGAAAATTCATGGACAGTTGTTCAGGACTGAATAACTAAAATTCAGGAAGAACAGTGTAAAGTACGAAGGTGACGTTAACATTTATGCTCGTATCTAGAGAAGGAGCTCTTAAAGGATTATAAAAATACTCTATTTTGCAAAAATATTTATTGCTTATTAATAATTACAAAATGTTTTTATTATTAAAGTCTTACACATAATATAGTCTTTTAAAGCCTAAATTTAGGTGGTCCATATGTTTCATGGGGAACGCCCTGACTAGTTGAAATGGCGCTTACTTGGTAATTGTTGTCGTACTCAGAACCAGATCCAATATCACTAGATGTCGAGGTAAAGCTACTGGGTCCTGATACTACACTACTGGCTACAGATCCAAAGCCTAAGTTGCTAGCCTCTGAAGCAGAGCTACTGGCTTCAGAACCGAATCTGTTAGAATCAGAACTAATGCCACCAGAAGCGACACTGTTTGTGTCACTGCTTGATTCAGATCCAGAGTAGCTGCTGCCAAAGCTGATCACAGGCTTTGTGATGATAGTACTTGAAGGGGTACTGAAAGATCCTGATGTAAGTCCTGATGACAAACCAGTGTTAGAATCGACTGTGCTTATACTAGATGCATAAGTTGTTGTTGGTTTTGCGGTATAACTACTGCCGAAGGTTGATCCAAATTTAGTTGATCCGGAACCAATACTAACGACAGGTTGGTAGCCGAAACTATTAGTACCAAAACTGTTTACACCGAAACTAGCGGTGGGTTTTGAATATTCAGAGCTGCTTCCAGTAGATCCGGTTCCAAAATTAAAACTGGATGTAGGTTTTGAAAGAGTGGAGCTACTTCCAAAGCTGTAGCCGGTGTTTCCGAAGCTAGTTGATCCGAAAGTAGTTGTAGGCTTACCCACGAAACTAACACTTCCAGTATTAGATCCAGCGTTACCAGAGTTAGATTCAAAACCAGTGCTGCTTAAGTCGCTTGAACTAGACTCTGAGCCGACGCTACCAGCGCTTAAAGTTGAGGTTGGGGTATTGGAAGCGAAAGCTGCAGATGTAGCTGTGGTTTCAGAAGCATCACCTAATGTCAAAGAGCCTTCTTGAACCGATGGAGCAGGACCAAAAATTGCTTGTACAGTATTGTCTATATCACTTTCAGATACTTCAGTTGCTGTTGCACTTGATGTACTGCCA
This sequence comes from Helleia helle, assembly GCA_963853865.1. NCBI lineage: Eukaryota > Metazoa > Arthropoda > Insecta > Lepidoptera > Lycaenidae > Helleia > Helleia helle. Next base: position 20,487,747 of record OY971420.1, read on the forward strand.
TCAGATGAGGCATCAGGGGTACCTGCTTTAGATGTTAAGCCGGATAAACCAGCGCCGGAGAAAGTAGCTGATATGCCTCCTTTATTGTAGTCACCAACAATGTTATCAATCAGTGCCTGAGAATCGTGTTGATTATTATATTTAATGAAGAATACTTCAGGCTTGGTAGGTGCTTTCTGGTCGAATTTGGGTAGTACAATGTTCTTGGCGTCTTCAGGGTTTTTCACTAATACGTATACAATAGTTTTTTCTTCATTCTGTTGAGGTACTGTAATAATTTGGGGTTCTGGTTGAGGCTGAGCTGGAGCCTTGATGAATATGATCTTGTAGTGCTTCTGTGGAGGAGGCAATACGATAGGTGCACGAGGTTTGGATACTTGAGGTTCATCAGGTGCGACATGAACATAATAATGTTTGAAGACTTGAGCGGGCTGATTGCTCTGAACTACATTCACATATTCGTGTTGTGCATTACCTTGGTGACTTGAGGAGCTGAATTGGTTAGCAGCGCTTGCAGCTTGGTAGTAGCTGCCGATTTTATCAATACCACTGGTGTCAATAGAAACTTGGGGTGAGCTAATGTAGTTGGGGATGTAGGAAATTCCTGACCCATGACCACCTTGTATGTAGTTATAGTTAGATCCAGTATTTGAACCAGATCCAGCAACGTTGAAATTGGAACTTGGCAGTGAACCACCAGCGGTGTTATAACCGGAATCATATCCTGATCCACTAGTTGATCCAGCAAAGTTGAAACTATTGTAGTTAGGGTTCAAATCTGATGTACTAATGATAGATCCAGATGAAACGGCACCGTTGTTATAATTAGAGTTTGATCCAGAAGAGCCTGTGTTGTAATTTGAGTTTGATCCAGAAGTGGCTCCACCGGTGTTAAATGTATTGTAATTGGAGTTAAATCCTGATCCACCAGTTGAGCCAGCGGTATTGTAGTTTGAGTTTAACCCTGAACTACCAACGTTGTAGTTAGAGCCTAATGCAGATTCACCTGATCCAAGGAGGTTGTAGTTAGACCCCGATGCGACGCCAAAGGTTCCAGTGCTGTAAGTTGGTCCTGATGAAGATACATCGGTTTGGCTAAACTCATAATTGTTGCTGCTACCAGTTGATGGGTAACTGCTTACAATGGTGAAAGCGTTGTTACTTCCAGGGAGTAAAGATGGAGAACTGAACGGGCTGTTGCTGGCTACACCATATTCGAGTGGTGGTAGGCCATAAGAAGTAGATGGCACTTCATAATGGTATCCCAGGTGGCTAACATCCGCCACCGCCACACCTACAACTAGTCCTAGTACCTGAAATTTAAATATAACATAGATTAATAAAATATATTGTAGATGTACAAAAGGTAACTTTTACTGGAAGCCCGGCAGATCGGCAGATGTGAAACATCTATTTTCATAATTAATAGAAATACAAAGAGTGACATGACAGTGTCACGCCATTTGTCGTCATGGCATGCGAGTCGACTTTACTCTCAAGGCGCGCCAAAAGTAAATGATATCGAAAAATAAATATTGCATTAAAATTGTAAAGAGTGGTTTTAAGGCAAGCGTACACATGCATTGCACGCATCGAATTAGTATTCTTCATATAGAAAGTCAAACAAGTGCGTTCACTGATCCGCACCGTATTGATCGCACTCAAGTGTCATTTTCTATACAAATAATACTACAATCCGTTATCCGTATGATGCGATACGTGTGATGCGTACGATGCAGACATGATGTGGACCCTTACCTATATAACGAGTTAAATTTACGTGTATACAAGAAATGAAATATCGGGATTTCCATAACGATAAAATAGTGGTGAATTTTTTTATTGTACTAGCTTTTGGCCGTGGCTTCGCTCGCGTAACGTTCGAAAAAGTAGCCTATTTATTTCTTTCCTACTATATTATTTCCATAGGAACTGTAATTTTTTTCGGGAAAAATGTAGCCTGTACAAGCCATCACCATTTCAACTTTTTAGTTACTAGTATAACTAGGAAATTGTGCTTTATTAACTAAATAGTGTTAATCGATATGACTCTTCCTAATATCTCGGGAACGCCTTGCGTGAAAAATGTCTCTACCTAATAAAGGTAGATTTTGAGGGTTTTCTGACCAAAACATGGGACAGTGACATAATCTTTCTGTAATAGAAACTATTATGTCTAATTAAAGCCAAATTATTTAAAAAACAAAAAAAATCTTTTATTTAACAGACGGTAAAGATGTATTAATAGCAGATTACAAATTACTTTATTAACAAAATACCTTGTCCTTTTTGTATAATATAATTTATCATTATGTGATTTTAGCATTTAGATAAATTAAGCATTCATTTATACAGTCGGGTAATGTCGGTAAAGTTTTTGTTATTTTGTAAAGATGGTACCAATTTCAAATAATGACACCTTTTTAATGGCCGTTCATAACAATTACATACAAAACAAAAAAATATTAAAAAATCATTACATTAACATAAAAAAGAGAAAAAAGAATAATATAAGTATTATTTAATATGTCTTATTCTTTTTGTTTTTCTACGATTCAGCTATATACTCGTGGAAATATTAATTTTATAGTATGTAATACTTCATTTATTCAACATGAATAAAAAAAAGTTGACGCACCTCAAAATCCGTCTGTTATTGGTGGATAAGATTTTATGATGGAGTAAATACTTTTTTTATTAAAAATAATAATTATTCTTGAAACCAATTTTTGCCATGCGATGATCCCCGTGCAAAGACAAAGAGAAAAATTGATTTTGTCATTTGAATTTTGTCAAATTCTGTTCACTCTCTGATATATTATAATTAGAATATGTTAATTGTTTCCAAGCCTAATACATGAAAGGCTCAAGTTAGAAGGTCAAAAATATATATTATGTTTTTGGTATGCGCGATTAATCTTATAAATTAAGGTGTGGCATATGTGTTAAATAATTATTTAAATCGTACGTACCTTATGTCGTGCTACCGTGCTAAATTTATCGACAAGGTTTTTTAAATGAAGCTCATAAGGGGATTTTTGAAAAGTGAGTTTTTTAATATTTTTGAATAAGTTGACGATTATCCATTATTTAGTATAAGTATAATCTATTTAATTTATATATATTTATAAATTAAATCATAATTTGTACCTGTGTTTGTACTGATGTTTTCATTTTCTTTTATACAATAGAACTAGCCGGTGCCCGTTACTTAAGTTTTACTTAACTTAGATTTACAGCCGTATGCGGATCGATGATGTTTATTTTTTGGCACTTCTATAAAAATCATAAGCTGCAAGTCACAGTAATAAATGAGAAATGGATTTTCCCAATATACTTTAACTACTCTTTTTGCTTTCACAACAACTTATTTTAGTCCACTCGTTACCCAATTAGTGATCTTCGTTGTATTTACCTGAGCGTCTACTCTGTTTACAGTTTAAGATGGAAAAACAAATAAACAATAAGACTTTCATTAAAATTTGTTTATGCTAGAAAATTGGTGGTAAATAAAAACAGCTCATTAACAATAATTATATGAAAAAATATACACACGAACATATAACCTCCTCCTTTTCGAAGTCGTTTAATGATTTGTTTATGAATTTAAATATAATTCATATTGATCTTATTCCACGCTTTATAATGAAGGCTTGTACTATCACTTGTTGATGACGGGTCTCTTCCGCGAATTCTAGGGTGAGCCCCAGCACCTTGGGCGAAGCTAATTGAGCCGAGGGGGCTCTTTGTACCTTTTCTATAAGAAGAGGGGACGAAAGAGCAGGGGCAAGGGGCGAGGACGCGAACCTCACCCCATTGTACTATCCCAACGTTGGGAGGGGTTGTTCTGTGGTGCGGTATAGCCCCCCTACGGAGGTGGCGTCGGTCCCTTGGGGGACTGACTAGCCGTCGAGGTGCCCTGTCTACTCATTAGATCCGGGGTCCACTTACAAGCTTTCGGGCGCAGCGAGTCCCACATACCCGCGTGGGGAGACCCACTCCCCCGCCGGATGCCTTATAGCTTTTCCCGGCGTTAAAGTGAAGAAAAAAAATGGGTATTAGGCCATAATCCGCATATGCGTTTGAGTGTGTTGACAGTGGACAGTCGTTTCACATGTTTGTAAGATAAGCTACTTTCATAGACACTCGCTACACCAGACGATAAGCAAAAGCGTTGTCTGCCTTCCACATAATATGAGTATACTCTTTTTTGAGTCCTATCGCTTCGTCGCATCGGTTTTTTAATACCGTAGATGGCAGATGGTCCCACATAGTACCCATATTGCTGGACTTCACACACCCTTGATTAATTTTAATTAAGACTTTGACCTATTTGTCTATTGGTTACGTATTTTTCAATAATAGCTCCAATATTTAAAAATACCTCTAAAATTAACTAATGGCTTACATATATAAATCAACAATAATTGGACTATTAAATGTTAGTTCCGCGCGTTGCAAAACAAACTATTCAGCTCTATTATACTAGTTTGTTATTTAAAATATTTATAAAATTGATATCAAACGCTCTATCAGGAAAAATAAATACTAAACTCTATAATATGTATGCACACTGCCATACTTTTTTTTACGCCAGGAAATGCTCTGAGGCTCTGAGGCAACCCGCCTGGGGAGTAGGTCCCCCCAGGTGGGTTTGTGGGAGTCGCTGCGCCTGAAAGATGGTCAATGGACGCAGCTCTACCCACTAAAATAGTGGCGCCTTGGTGAGGTGCCCCGGATCTGTTAAGCTAACAGGGCACCTCGACGGCTAGTCAGTCCCGCTAGGGACCAACGCCACCTCCACAGAGGGGTTGTCCCGACGTTGGAGTTGTTCACAGAACAACTCCACCCAACGTCGGGACAGTACAATAGGATGAGGTTCCCATCCTCACCCCTTGCCCCCTGCTCTATTGTCCCCTCTTCTTATAAGAGGGGTACAAAGAGCCCCCTCGGCTCAATTAGCTTCGCCCAAGGTGCTGGGCTCACCCTAAGCTACTGAGCCCCACCGCCACGACAAGGCTTGAACCGTGATGGGGCACACTGCCATACTGTTCCATATTGTTAATATGAAAATATATCTTTTTAATATTTTTTACACGTATTATAAGAAATGCAAGCTATGAAAATGGTCATCGCTAGTCCATACGGCTATAAAATTGATTTAACGCAGCCAACGCCCTAACCATTGAGCTACAGAGGTCGTCAAAAAGAATCGTCAGAAAGATGGTAAGGTGAATGCAGCTCTACCTACTAAAACCCGGCGAGTGCCACCAATGCCGCCTTTGATGAGGCCCCCGGGATCTGTTGCGCAACAGGACACCTCGACCTCAGTCCTCCAAGATACTAACGCCACATTCACATAGGGGTTGGCCCACACCATAGAACATCCCTTTCCAACGTCGGTAACAACCCCCCTCAACTCCCGCGCCTTGATTCTAAGTATTTCCCTAACACTAAATCTATATGAGATTTGTATCAATTTACGCTGCATTATACTGACTCAAGCTCTTAAATATCTAGTAACTTCTATAATCCTACTAAAAATGGAATGGCAATTAAAAACATACTAAAACACATTTGACATACCACCTCATTTAATCACAAATAATAATAAAATTATGAAGATGCACTTTTGCCTGCAACCTCCCAGACATATATGTACAAATGATGTAGCAACTTGTATCGCCGAGGTATTTCTGAGTCTGACATAACTCATTGCGCAACCGAAAGCCCTGACTTTGAGATTTTGGATCGTTGAACCTCGATTACAATTACGGTGAATTATTTCATAATATGTTCACTGTCGATAATATAAAAAATCTTTCCAATGCAAAGAAACGGTGTTTGTTTTAACGGAAAACATGGTTTTATGCAGTTTATTAGTGTTTAATGTTTATGTATATCTCAGCTGTTATTCAACAGGATTCCGTGATTTTCCCTTAATTTAATTGTCTTTTATTTAGAACGCAATAATTTTTGTTGAACAATCGTAATGCTTGGTAAGTACATTTATCAGGTAAACCAAAGTGTACAATCAAAAACTTTGCTGGGATGGGAACGTGGGTTTAGTTAGACACGACGTTGTGGGGACTGCTTAGTAGTGGCCAGGCAGTCCCCTCTTACGAGGAGTAATGTGGCCTTTGCCGGGGCCAGTCTGTCGCTCAGTTGATCCTGTTGCCTGCAGATCCGGGATCCTCAAAAGCGGCTGAAGGCACTCGCAGTGGTTTTAGTTTAAGGAAGGCCACTCCCAGGTACAAGTCTCACATAGGGTCAGGGTCTACTGAAGATCCGTGGCAATAGATACCGATAGATATGTGGCAATAACATATTATTCAAGTCCCTATGAACATAATATAAAACCCAATATAACCCGTCGGGGGCTGCCATTGAATGGACTAGATTTGTAGTTTTATAGTAATGTCAATAATTTGGAGATATTTTATTGCTATACTTATATTTCTTCAAATTTAAAACAGTGATGAAACCGCATCAAAATTTGACTAGTAGTTTTGGAGAGAAATGGGAACATTTTTTTACGTTTTTTACGTTTATTATCTCTAGTTGCATAAATTCTTTAGGTCGAGGATTTTTTAATTATTTTATTCTTTTCCAATTACCTGCATTTTAACCATCGTGGGTTTTTTATGTGTAATTTTGCTTTTTTATATTTATGTTGAAGTTTAAAATAGTGATGGCAGCCCCCGACGGATTATATTGGGTTTTATATTAAGTTCATAGGGACTTGAATAATATGTTATTGCCACATCTACGTCTTCGAGAACCAAATAGGTGCGTAGGGAAGTGCTATGAAAACTGATACTCTGTTGTTTAAATGTCGGGGTTTTTTAATTATTTTATCATTTTTCAATTATGTTTTAACCGTCGTGGGTTTTTTTCAAAATTTTTATTTTTGCTTTTTATTTCAAACTTTTTATAGAGTATGCTCTATAAAACGAATTAATATTAAATATGTAGAAGCTAAAATTAAATATATTAATGACTGCAGCGCCTTCAAGTTATTTACCACCGTATCATCTGTTTAAGAACCTTTACTGATCAACCACAAACCCTATAATGAATACCGCATGAAAATCGGACTAGATATTACTGCAGCGTCACCTAGTGAGTTTATACCGTAACACCTATTTAAAAATATTCACTAATCAACCACAAACCCATTATTAAAAGCCGCATCCAAATCGGACCAGTAGTTTTGGTTTTGTAAAAACAATGTTTACTGCAGCGCCCCCTAGTGAGGTGTCACCGTAACACATTTTTAAGAACATGCAACACAATTTAAACCGAACCTATAACCGGAAACCACATCCAAAACGGACTTGGTAGTAGTTGCACAAACAAAATATTATGTTTTCTGCAGCGCCCCCTGTAGGGCTAGCATACGCGCACGACAAAATTGTATCTACCCCTTTTCTCGTATTACTTATATGACATAATACGAGAAAAGGGGCAGACAAAATTTTTACGTGCGCGGATGCTAGCCCTACTGGTGAATTTTCCTCGTCATAAAAATATATGAATATCCACCAATCAAACCAGAACCCACCACTGAATGATGAATGAAAACCGCATCAAAACAAATATTTACTGCAGGCCCTCTGGTAAGTCGTAATTGTAACACCTATCTGATAACATGCACCAATTAAATCCAAACCCATAATTGAAAACCGCATCAAAATCAGACTAGTAGTTCTGGAGAAAAATTGCAGCATTAGTTTGTACAAATAAATTTTTACTGCAGCGCCCCGTGGTGAGTCGACACCGTAACACATTTAAGAACACGTACCACAATTAAACCCGAACCTATCACCGAAAATCGCATCTAAAGCGGACTAGTAGTTTTGGTTTTCCACAAACAAACATTTACTTCAGCGCCCCTGGTGAGTTTTCATCGTAACACAATACAAGAACATGCACCGATCAAACCAGAACCCATCACTGAATTAAAACCGCATCAAAACAAATGTTTACTGCAGCGCCCCCTGGTGGGTTGTAATTGTAACACCTATCTAAGAACATGCACCAATCAAACCCAAACCCATCATTGAAATTCGTATCAAAATTAAAATAGTAGTTTTGGAGAAAAATGGCAACATTGGATTGTACAAAAAACGTTTACTGCAGTGCCCTCTAGAGAGTTATCAACTTAATATCTATCTAATAATATGCACCAAACTAATCCGAACCCATCTCTAAAAACCGCATCAAAATCGGACAAGTAGTCTTGGAGATAAGCGGCAAAATAGGTTTACACACACAAACTGCCTCTCACCCCAAACGCATATACAATCTCCGTTCCGTCGCGGGTAAAAAATATTTTGAAATTTTTATTTGGGTTTGCTATTAAAGCGTGTTTTTTTAGTTTTTTAAAACTATAATTTATTTTTAATTAAGTATTTTGAAGCACTACAATTTAATGAAGGTCTAGAGTCGATCTGATGCTGGAGCTGAAAGACAGTCGAGGGAACTCCTCAATGATTTACAACAGTAATCTTGTGTTTGGGCTCGATAATTTGTATTGATGAGAACTTTACACCTAGATGGGTTATAACTGTCATTAGGGGTCTGATTATGAAGACGAAGGACAGTTAAGGGAACTCCCCAACAGTTTACAATAGCTACCTTGTGATTGGACTCAATTAATTTAAACTGATGAGAACTTTGCATCCATATGGATTATACGAGCCACTACAGGTCTGATAATGGAGACCATAGACAGTCGAGAGAACTGTTCGACGATTTAAAGCTTTTATTGGGCTTACTTCTTACGGTTCAATATGCCAAAATGTCTATCTTTAAGTCTTTATTGAATCACGAAAAATTAAGAAATATAATTAAAAATAAACAAAAATTAAAACCGAACTCAAAAAATAAATAAACATAGAAAGTAATAAAATAATCGCGTTTCATTAATTTTGGGGTCTACAACTAATAATCATACTGTACTTCCACTAATGTACAATTTTTGCGTTTACCACGTCATTAATGTTACTACACTATGTATGTACTATAACATATACGACACCACTGACAGACGACGGTGACGTATTTGTTGCTGTATCTTTTTACCATGTTTTTCACTTATATTTCGCGATATTCACCATATTTTTCACATTTAACGGATCTGCATTCAACAGTGACAGGCTGGCCCCGGCGGAGGACAGACTACCCTCATAAGGGGGACTGCCCGACCGCTACTAAGCAGCCCCCACGATGTCGTGTCATACTGGGCCCAGGTTCCCATCCTGAACCCAACACGAGCACAGGGGCGATACTGGAGGCGCTTTAAGTAGCACCTCCTGTGTTGTGCGTAGGAACGCACCCCCGTTTGTCGCCCGCGAGGGGAGGCTTCGACGGCGGCCTCCTCTCTCACCCGCTCGACGGCCTCCTTCTGGGAGAGGTAGGGATACGTATTATATCTTAAGATAGTATTTATAAAACAATCATCATCAGCAACGCAATCTAACAAGCTACGAGCTACTACTAATAGTGAATTATGAATAAAATAACAAAAATGTTACATAATATTTTTCGTTATTGACAATATAGTGCTAATTGGCCATGTTGAGTGACGTTTTTATCAATAACGTATGGGATGGCCGTGACTTTTACGCTGACTCAGAAGTTAATAACTTCTTGCTAAACGAATGTTTGCTTACATTTTTCAAGTTTTGCATATCATAAGAACGAACATTCAAAATTAGTTCACCTTTTATGTTAGTTGGATAGGTAAACGGTCAGAGCGAAGAACACAAACAAGTTAACCTTTAACTAACCCTGTCTGAGTCAGTTAAAGGTCTCTCTCATTTGCGTGTTACCTTTTGACGTGACAGCGTCTTATAATTCGATGGAGCCGGCTGCAAGAACGAGAAAAGATGACGTATGCGGCGTTACCTCGCTCTGAGGCGTTCCATTTTCTTATGACGTGGTCACGTTCAACTATAGTCAGTAAACCGACTTTACAGACAACCGATTTTTTTTTAATGCCGAAAAATGTTCTGAGGCATTCCGCAGGGTAGTGGGTCTCCCCACGCGGGTATGTGGGACTCGCTGCGCCCGAAAGCTGGTAAGTGGACGCAGCTCTACCCACTAAAACCCGGCGAGTGTCACCAATGTCGCCTTTGGTGGTGGTGAGGTGCCCCGGATCTAATAAACAAATAGGGCATCTCGACGACTAGTGAGTCCCCCAAAAGACCGACGCCACCTCCACAGAGAGGCTGTTCCGCACCACAGAACAACGCCTCCCAACGTCGGGAAAGTACAGTGGGTTGAGGACTGGGGTTCCCGTCCTCGCTCCTTGCCCCTGCTCTTATATCCCCTCTTCATATAAGAGGGCCACAATTAGCCCCCTTGGCTCAATTAGCTTCGTCTAAGGTGCATTCGCGTGTTACCTATCCTGCGACATCTCTGTGTAAGACATAAAAATGAAAAAATATTTGAAGTAATAAAAATCCCTAAAACGACCCTAAAAATTAAACCTCTAAAAATTCCCCCAGCGTTTTGTCAAAATTACTTGCTTTGAAGTGAACACGGAAGGAAAATACCACGAGGAAACCCGTAAAACGATGCAATGCACAGGCGTAAACTTGCTTGATGTAAGAGAAGATTCCAAGACCAGTCATACAGACTAGCCGTAAATTGTTTATATAGAATTCGTTTTTTATTGTACGATGACCAGTACAGCTTAATTTATTCAGAACTCGAATTTTGTTAGTTCAATAATTTTAATAGTGATTGCGAAAATACTTTAACCTCCATTCTAGGGTGAACCAATATCATCTGAATATTAATTACAGATTTAATTTTTTGATTGAAAAGCCGTGTTGATGACCTTACAGATAGCGTCATCTAGTCAGAAAATATGGACTTCCAATTGGAGGCATCACTTAACCAGTGATAAAAGTTTTTAGAACGTAGAATACTAAGTAAAGGAGAGATAAGCTAGAGGTCAGGTATGTTCGTCGTGAAGATATTATTTCTTCAAGGGACGACTCATAATGTCACTATTATATAATGCATTATTTAGTAAAAAGTAAAAAAAAAAACATTTTGTAGGGTCAATATTACAGGTATATTATGTCCCCATCATGGTACAGGCCTTGGCGTGGCGGTGCTAGCGCTAATTGAGCCGAGGGGGCTCTTTGAGGGGACAAAAGAGCAGGGGGCAAGGGGTGAGGATGGGAACCTCACCCCATTGTACTGTCCCGACGTTGGGAGGGGTTCTTCTGTGGTGCGGGACAACCCTTCTGTGGAGGTGGCGACGATCCCTAGGGGGACTGACTAGTTGTCGAGGTGCCCTGTTTGTTTATTAGCTCCGGGGCACCTTACCAAAGGCGGCATTTGTGGCACTCGCCGGGTTTTAGAGGGTAGAGCTGCGTCCACTTTTCAGCTTTCGGGCGCAGCGAGTCCCCCATACCCGCGTGGGGAGACCCACTCCCCCGCGGGATGCCTCAGAGCGTTTCCCGGCGTTAAAGAATAAAAAAAGGATAGTGTTTATGTTTTGAATGCGCTTTGGCTGATTTTAAATTTTAATCAGTATTAAACCACGTTTTGTCTATGGCTTGGAATTATTTGTTCAATATTTGATTAAATTTTTTAGGTGTCACCTCGTTTCGCAATATTTTTCCATTTTGTATTCTTGGACCAAGACATTTTAGTTCGTAATATTTAAATTATACAATGTTATCGCGATGATGATGGCGAATGTAAGTTATGTAAATACATTATATCTAATGTGAAGTTTTAATTTTAATAATGTATTAGGCAATATTTTCACAATTGTTTCATTAATTATGTATCATTTTTCCCGTCCAGTCCGTCCAGTCCTCCCGTGACCATAGTTGCTGTAAAGTATCCGAAACGTCGGGCTTGTAAAAATCTTAATAAACCGCGATAAAATCCGTAAAAATTGTTTCATTATAATATCATTTTTACCTTAATATTAAAGGTTCATTTACACATATACAAATATTTGTAAGCTAGCAGCGCTTTTTATTGTTATTCTGATGTGTAAGTTATTGTAAAGTTTCATCAAAATACATTCAGTAGTTTTTGCGTGAAAGAGTAACAAACATACATTCATATATTCTTAAAAACTTTCGCATTTATAATATTAGTAAGATTACTATAATATTATAGTTATCGCATGTGTATGATGACAAATTTAGCATTTTACCAAACATTAACAAGTACTGATTTATTATTTGTATATTATTAATAAAACAACTTATATAATGATAACTATATTATTAATAAAGCAGCTATTACTTGTATATTTCTTGACGACCTCTGTGGCTCAGTGGTAAGCGTGTTAGCGCTCAAGCCGGAGGTTGCGGGTTCGAATCCCGCCAGGGAACAAAAATATTTTCTGTGTTCCTGGGTCATGGATGTGTATTAAATGTGTGTATTATATAATAAAAATCTTAAATATACGTATAGTATAAAAGTATTATATATATATATATATATCCGTTGTCTGGTACCCGTAACACAAGTACTTCGAGAACTTACCACGGGACCAGATTGACGTGATGTGAAAGCGTGCATAAATATTATATTAAATATTATATTATTATACATATTTTGTCTTCACATACGTTTTTCGCGAGACGCCCTAAGACCGCGAAATAAAAAATGAAAAACATGGTAAATCATTTTAAATAATATTATATAAGTGTAAATAATTAATGTAAAATCATGTCACATTATTTGAGGTCAGCACAGTATGATACCTCCTCCCCATCATGGTTCAGGCCTTGGCGTGGCGGTGGGGCTTAATAGCCTAGGGTGAGCCCAACACCCTGGGCGAAGCTAATTGAGCCGAGGGGGCTCTTTGTACCCCTCTTATAAGAAGAGGGGACAAAAGAGCAGGGGGCAAGAGGTGAGGATGGGAACCTCACCCCATTGAACTGTCCCGACGTTGGGAGGGGTTGGTCTGTGGTGCGGGACAATCCCTCTATGGAGGTGGCGTCGGTCCCTTGGGGGACTGACTGGCCGTCGAGGTGCCCTGTTTGTTTATTAGATCCGGGGCACCTCACCAAAGGCGGCATTGGTGGCACTCGCCGAGTTTTAGTAGGTCCACTTACCAGCTTTCGGGCGCAGCGAGTCCCACATACCCGCGTGGGGAGACTCACTCCCCCGCGGGATGCCTCATTTCCCGGCGTTAAAGGAAAAAAAAAAGTATGATACCTCCTTCGATGTTCATAACTATATATATTATATTTTTAACACTTAAAAACGGCTTATCTTCTCTGTTATTTTAATAGCTTTTTTTGCGAAAGCTTAACGTCATATTACTACCCTTATAAAACGAAAATGTCAGGATTTATTTCAATACAAATTCAGGTATCAACGCCGGTTTTGCAGGTAATAAATTTTTAGTGTAATAATTCGTTGAATGGAATGCACAAAATACCATTTTGAAGCCGCATCATAGTGGTCGTATAATAAATCTCAGAAAGGGGCGCAAATGATCAAATATTATAAACTAAGTTTTTATTGATGTAAGACGGATTTCCAATGGCCAGTTGTATCATGTTTTTGACAACTTTTACATTACAGTGCATTGCAACTGAGCTTCCCCTGGCTGTGTTTTCTTGACTTTTCTAGTCATTGCAATCTTGTACTGGAAATATTTCCTACTGCTCCTGAATACTTCTGATTAAATTCGTTGCAGGCAGTTTTAACGTATCCCTCGGGCTCCCTGAGATCGTATCAAAGGGTCATTTGGTAACCGCTGTTCATGCTGGCTGTACAGGAGTAGCAGGTGGGAACGAGTGTGTACCTAGCCCAAGTAAAAGTCTTATAACGATTTTATATTATAAAAGAGGAGGCAAACCTTAGAGTATACATAATATATAGAGCGCTACTGTCACGTCGCTTCACTGTGCCGATCGTTTTTACTATAGATATTAATCTATAGTAAAGCGCTGTGAGAGTGGCGTTCCATGCGTAATGCATTGAAAAAATATCTATATTTTAAATTATGACATTCATGATCATCATCATCACCATCGGCCTCTATTCACCATTTTAACATAAAAACAAATATGATGAAAAGCGCTTGTTGTTTTGACACTGATTGAACGTTTCCAAGACAATGGTTTTTTCTATATTCATAGCTGTGCTTACAGTTCATACTTAGTAACTTCACACACACACACACACACACACACACACACACACACACACACACACACACACACACACACACACACACACATTCTCGTGCACACACGTACACAACGCGATAAATCACATATTAACCACACACATTATATATTTTGTTCGTTCCTTGTCACAATAATAAATTGTATTGCACTTTTGTACAGGGGAGCTCTGTTTAACCTAAAACACAGGGTTTTTACCCTAATTTAAGGAATAGCGGCAAACCATTATGTTATTGTATTAAGACTTATCTAAACTGTTTAAAAAATTTTTGATTGTTCATACTTTTGGTGCTCGAATAAAATATTATTATTATTATTAGTGACGCTCTATATATACTCTAAAGGGCAAACGGACAGTTGGTTTTTCTGCTGGCCTAGCATGCGCGCACGACAAAATTTTGTTGATCCCTTTTCTCATATTACCTCTCTGTCTACAGAAGCTAACATCGGAACCGTCTAGCTATCGTCCCATAAGCCTGATAAGCTCGTTAGGAAAAATCTACGAAATAATTCTGCTTAGGCGGTTGAAAACCGTCATTAGCGAAAAGAATCTTTTCATAGATGAGCAATTCGCCTTCCGCGAAAAACACTGCTGCCCGAGGCAAGTCCACCGTATGACGGAGGATATACTCAGAGGTTTCCATAAGAAAAACAAACACGATACGTGCGCTGTATTCTTTGATGTAGCAAAAGCCTTTGATAAAATCTGGCACGAAGGCCTCATATTCAAACTATTCAAGTAAGGTATACCGGACAGATTAGTCATCATCATCCGCGACTACCTTTCGGGCCGGCATTTTAGATATAGAGTAGAGGGCACTCTGTCCTCTCGGAGACCTCTGAGGGCCGGAGTCCCACAGGGCTCCGTGCTGTCTCCGACCTTGTACAACTTGTATACCTCCGACATCCCCGAACACCCGGCGGTTAAACGGGCTCTCTTTGCAGACGATACTGCTCTGTATATCACCCACCCCTCAGCCGCAAGGGCTTCCACCATCCTCCAGCGTGCCGTCACCGAGCTGGGTGAATGGTTCGCAAAATGGAGGATTGATATAAACCCAGAAAAAAGTGCCTCCATAAAATTCTCACGTAGGAGGGTCACAAACAGACGACCTTATCGTACCATGAAACCGATAAGGTTAAAAAATATAGAAATACCCAGAGTAGATCAGGTAAAATACCTGGGGCTCACCCTTGACAGGTCGATGTCATTTAGACCACACATAGAGTCAGTCACCAAAAAGGCCAAATTCGTCTTGAGCCGTTTATATTTCTTAATTAACAAAAACAGCAAAATGCCCCTCAGGCATAAGCTTACCCTGTATAAAACTTGTATCCGACCCATTATGTCATACTCTTGTGTCGCATTCGCGCATGTGCCACAAAGTCGACTTAATGCACTACAAATAGTCCAAAATAAATTTTTACGCATCGCAACCGGTTGCCCGTGGTATGTAAGAAACATCGACCTGCACAGGGACTTCAGATTAGAGTCCATTAGGGGCCACTTCAAAATGACGTCAGAACGTCACTTTGAAAAGGCACTCCTTCACCCAAACCCGCTCATCGTGAGCGCGGCAAACTATTCCCCAGATAGCTCAGTTCCAATTAGACATAGGTTACCTAAGCATGTTTTAACAGATCCAGCTGACGAAATCTCTCAGCTACTAATGCGCGACGCAAAAGCGCGACGCGAACGTCACAGCATACACAGACACACACACGGTGCTAGGTACACCTGCACACCGCTTGGGCCTCGGGGTCGTAAGCGACGTCGAACCCTACACATGGAAACCACATCGATCCGGATCGATCGCGGAAGCTTAGGTTCGAATCCGATACGAGTAGACACAAACCCAGACCGCGCAAACAGCGCTAGCACTACGCTACCGCTAGATTGCTTGGGCACCGCGCATGACCCGCCTCTCTCTCCAGAGGGAGGGATGAGGGTCGGCCCTCATGATGATAGGTTAAATTCAACCGTAAAAGATTCGTCGACCGTATCGGATTTGACTAGTCCAAATGATGCTCTCCCGAGCAGCGCGCGCGATGAACCGCGCCCCCTGCGGGGCGCGGAGGGGGGCGTCCCCCTTTCGAATATTTCTTAAGTGAGCCATCTGCTCACTTACTGTACCGATTGAGCTTAAAGGCCATCAGGCCGAAAAGTCTAGCCCTTCCAAAAAAAAAAAAAAAAAAGAAGCTAACATGCGTTTTCAATATTAAGGACAATATAAATAATTTAAATTTGAATAAATAAAACTAAGTACCTATTTTTTGTATACCATGGCGCTTCCCTACTATAATTATATAATTTCGGTATACGAAGAGAAATCGAACGAAAAGAAGATCGAGAAATCGATGTAGACATTATATCTCTCTCTCTAGTCATGAGATATCACGTTGTACGCATGCTAGCCCAGCTGGTGGTAAGTGATAAACGATGACGGGACGTTTACCATGATTTTTTTTCTTTTTTCACGGTCGTTGAGCGTCCTATGAACAATTCATTCAAAGATGTCGAAATATCAAGGTCCATGGATGGATATTTTACAGTTTTTCGAAAAAAAAAAAAACAATAGAGCATTCTCATTGAAAACTTTCTCATAGATTATTATAAATTTTATTTTATACTTTTAAAACTAATATCAGTTGTTTTTAACCGACTTCAAAAAAGGAGGAGTTTTCTCAATTCGACCGTATATGTTTTTTAGTGTTGATAAATTACATGTTTCACCAAATGTTAATAGTGTAATAAATTCTTTTTTATCGAGATTTCTTGAAGGTTGCACTTATGTCGCGGATGCGTATACGGAACAGACTTTAACAGGGTTGCCACTTATGGTTACAAATTACATTTGATATTTGAAGATATTTATTCAAGAACAACATCAATTACTTAGTTCCATTTCGAACTTAAAATTTTGGGTGTGGTCTTAAGCGATTTAGCTAATCTATACGGAATTCGCCCAGACGAGAAACGAATCGTCTTTAAACTATAAATTATTGATATAACTAGTATTAACCAGCTCGACCGCTACGTCCTGACATAAAAAGAGAAAAAAAAACCTATTTAGAATAGAATATAATTTTATTCAGTACTCATGCATGTGACTGCAGTACAGATCAGATAAACATAACATACATTAGAAGTTAGTACATTTACATAGCAGTGTAAGATAAAGAAAAAAATATATACAAAAGGAAAAGAATAATAATACATAAAATCAGAGACAAATCACGTACAAACAACAAAACTCCAAAATAAATAATTTTTTGATTTGTTTCTTTTTCTCCTTTTATCTTTTTAGATTATTAATTTACACTCATATATTTCTTATAGATACAATAAGATCTTACAAAAATTTTACGCATTTTAAACTATACAAAAACATCTTACAACTTTCGGAAACTTTTATGAAACTCTTGTGTGAACTATTTAATAACAGAGCGTCTCCTTTAACGGTGTTAGACATTATGTAGACCGTATGATATGATACAATGCGAGGTGATGAGGTACACAGCCTGAAGGACTTTAAATTTAACCAGGAGGGGAGACCTGTTTAAATTCAGGTAGAGTTAGAAATCACTATGGTTTTACGAATCAAATCAAATCAAAATACCTTTATTTCGTAGATAACAACTTGTACATTTGAAGTGTGGTGAATAAAGAAATAAAAAACTCGTTTGGAATGCAGGCTCCCCTTAAAAAAAAGAGAATAAACTTAGGGGTTGCTCTTTAACCCACTTGAACAAAAAGGAGGAGGTTATCAATTCGATCGGTTTTTTTTTATGTATTTCACCGATTTCTCCATCAATTGTGGACTGATTTTCAAAATTCTTTTTTGTTTGAAAGGGTATACTTGCCAAATGGTCCCATGGTAAGGAAACCAGGATTTGATGATGGTATTCCAGAGAAACCGAGAGGAACTTTCGAAAATTGTAGGAGCGACGAGTGCACTTAATATTTTTTTAAATAATTAAGCGTTTTAAAGCACTACAATTTAATGAAGGTCTAGAGTCGATCTGATGCCGGAGATGAAAGACAGTCGAGGGAACTTCTCGACGATTAACTTCAGTAACTTTGTGTTTGGGCTTGATTAATTTGTATTGATGAGAACTTTACACCTAGATGGGTTGTGAATATGATTGAGACTGATGACGAAGACGAAGGACAGTTAAGGGAACTCCTAAATAACTTACAGTAGCTACCCTGTGAGTGGACTTAATTAATTTATAGTGATGAGGACTTTGCACCCATATGGGTGATACGAGCCACTACAGGTCTGATGATGGAGACCATAGACAGTCGAGGGAACTCCTCGACGATTTACAGCTTTTGTTGGGCATACTTCATACGGTTCAATATTCCAAAATATCTATCTCTGTATGTCTTTCTTTAATGAATCACTAAAAATTAAGAAATAATTTTTTTAAACCAAAAATTATAATCGACTTCAAAAATTGAATTATAAAAAAGTAATCATCTTCTACTTATGTACAATTTTTGCGTTTACCACGTCTGTCATTATTGTTACTTTTGGAGTCGGTGTCAGCTAAGTTAAATTGGTACAGCAACAAATACGTCACCGTCGTCCGTCACCGGTGTCGTATTTGTTGCTGTAGGTACCTCTACCTTGGCTGACACCGACTCCAAAAGAAATTTAAAAAGTTTCATTTTAAGCGTGCCCTGATCAGGTTCGAAGTTTGAACCCTCTCACTTCGACTCCGAGGTAAAACCGACGTTCGCGGTCGGCAACAAAACCATTTATTTATTTATTAATGACTAATCAGTAATGATTCGATAAATGCGCAAGCTCTCTATTTTATAGAACATGTTTTTCGATTGTATATAAAAAGCTATATTTGATTTTATATTTATTGCTAATTTAATTCTACAATGTTACTATGCGAGTTTTTGTTATTGAATAATATTATGTTTTTTATTTTCAATAAATTTGCCAACGATTACGTAAAAGATTATAACAACTCTTGGAAATGTTAAAAAAGTCTGTTTATACACTACAATATTTTTTTGTGTCTTTGAGGTTATGTGATATTTTCCAACCTGCATTGAACTATGACCTAATATCCGATGGTGCACATACTTATGATTAAGTTTTTATGATTTTGATTATGATTGATTTATTATCTGATCCATATCTAGGAGCACATACGGGTCGTTTATGATTATGTTTTTATGATTTTGATTATGTTACATTATTTGATTTATTATCTGCCAAAGGTAGATTTTTTAATCCTGTATCCAGCACTGATTTCATAGCATACCTATAAAACTTTTACCATTAAAGCCCGCATAAATGTTTGTCAACATAATTAAACGCTATTGTCCTACAGTAAGTAATAATCATTAAATATTATCGAATAGTGCTAATTTATTCATTTTTATGACAAGGCTATTGTGGTCAAATTACATTAATATGAACATCTAGATAGGTACCTACATTAATATATTTTCTAGGTCGACCGACCGTCGCAAACTTTTAGTTTTTGTGATTGAACTAACTTACACTTAGGTGGTTTTGGCATTAAATATATAGTGGAATAGTAAATTAAATATAAGAATAGTGGTACATTCCACCGGTGGGAGGGAAGCGCTGTGTCGCGCTCCCGGTTGCATGGGTACCACCATCTTGCTTGTTTCTCCTGTGAAACAGCTTTGCTGTGTTTCGGAGAGAAGGGCGAGACAGGCAGTGTAATTACTGGCGCCGAGACTTAACATCTTATGTCTCAGGATAGGCAACACATAGATGAGTTGCATGGGCTCGTTCCAGGTAAACTAGTTTATGTTCATGGGCGACGTCGATCAGGTGGCACGTTTTCTAGTTTGCCTATCCAACTAACATAAAAAAAAACATTGATAAATCGTGATTCTAATGCATATAGTTGGGATATTTGAAGTACGAGCCTCGAAGCATCTGCTGGGCTTTGTTTGGTAAATAATATTTTTACCGAAAAAATTATAAGTTCATAAAAACCAGATAATGTCACAAAAAGACAAATCCATTAGATAATAAAGAGGAAGACCTTATTCTAAGGTTTATAAGTATATTCCAATTTAACAAATTTTATTATTCAATAATAACACCACGATAACCTAGCCCCATGGTAAGTTCATAAGAACTTGTGTTACTTTGAGGAACGGAAATAAATTTAAGAAATTTATAAGAATACATGTCCATGACCCCGTGTGGATATATTATAATTATTATACGAATTAACCTGGCGGGATTTGAACCCGCGATCGCTGCGTAAGGTATCCAGTAAGCTGACACTCGACCCGCTGGCTATCAATATAGCTATATAAAATGCTGTCAAGCATTTGAAAGCCTTTGATTTGGATTAGTTGTTTTGAATCAGGCTTTTTTCCACCGGCAAAATAATCAGAAGTATGTGAAGGCTAACAATATTAATAATTTATTATAAAATTATTGAATAACTAAGTCGATAATATTTGATTATTCATTTTGTGTTGACAACCTTGACTTGTATCATTTTTATGCATTTATTCTAATCTTGTGCAGTGGAATTTGTTGACCAGTATGTTAAGTCTGTGGTTTTTCGTAAGAGGTATGAATCATTTAAAAAGCTTCTGGTAAAGTTAAGCGAATCAATCGTATAGCGAACACATAAGTGGGAGACCGAGAATTCTTCACAGATCCCCTAAATTCTATGACAGTCGTTTACCACTTTTTTCCACATATACAACGAAAACATGCGAGTTAGTACTCAGCCCTTTCCGAAAGGCGATAACCTTTTATTCGTCTTACAATCCCATGATATGTAGAACGGTAAAGTAAAGCAGTAGGTACATAAAAAAGCTTCTCTGCTCAGGAGAGTGTTTAGAAGACAGAAGTGCAAATCTATACAAATAAATAAAATTGGAGTGTACCTATATGTTTTTAATATTAAAATATGTAACCGCTTTTTATTGAATGCATGTGGATGTATAAATGGTACATATACCAAAATAGCATTTTTTACAAATTTTCGTCTGTCTGTCCGTTCGTATGTCTGTCTGTCTGTCTGTTTGTCTGCACGTTCCGACTAATCTCAGAGACGGTTGGGCCGATTTTGATGGCACTTTCACTGACTGATAGCTGATTTATAAGGAGTAACATAAGCCATAAAATAATTGTCATCAATCGGGGTACGGCTGTACACCTTGGTTAATGCGGGCGAAACTGCGGGCAACAGCTAGTATACAATAATACTCGACATTCATATTACATACATTCGATAAGTTTAAACTATGCGATTGTAGACTCACAGCTTTAGAAGGATTCATTGCCGACTTGTTGCATTAAAACACTCTTTAGGTAATTCGCCCCTTTGAGATGCATTAAGATTATATCTGTAAGACTCTGCTGAGCTCTCAAGAGTTTTTAATTAAAACAAAATGGATTTTTTTTCTTTGACTGAATTCTTACAACTGTTGACTGGTTTGTTCATTTGTATTTTTAATTGCATTGAGTAGATTTTATTTTTCATTAAATATTATTACATTAAGTAAAAACTTTATTTGGAATTGTAACCAATTCTATAAAATTTATTCGTGAACTGAAAGTTTTTCAGCAACTATAAACATTAAACATAAAAATAATTTTCGCGGAGCTAAGCACGTCTAACTAGACGAATTGTGTCAAATGATTTTAATACATAATCTTAGAAATATTAGTACCTGATTTTAATGGTAAATATGTATTGTTATTTAACTTTCTTATTAGATTAAATACTTTTCTAATTTTAATAAAGATATTTTTAGTTTGAGATATATATATATATTATTTTATGTACTTATTGTTTAGTATTATGTTGAAACATTTTCTATATATCTATATAGAATATATTGATAAATAAAATTGGAGTGTCTGTTTGTAATAGTTAAATAACCGCTTTTTATTAAATACTTATGGATGTATTATTGTACGTATACCAAAATAGCATTTTCTACAATTTTTGTCGGTCTGTCTGTCTATCTGTCTGTGTGTTCCGGTTAATCTCTGAAAGTGCTGGGCCGATTTAGACGGGACTTTCACTGACTGATAGCTGATGTTAAGGAGTAACTTAGAAAATATAAATAATTATCATCAATCCGTACACGGCTGTAAATCTAAGTTAACGCGGGCGAAGCTGCGGGCAACAGCTAGTCTGGTATAACTGGTTAGTTAAATGAATTCGCTAAGCATTACATATATATGTATTTGTTTATATAAAGTGACTGTATTAATTTCAAGCTGCAAGAAATATTTCTATGACAGATATTTATTGTAGATGGCAGCACTTTGATATACGTTATTATTAATAATATACGTTAAATACAAATCATTCACACAAGATTCACGCATATATTTTTAATCCTTCAAATTACTTTTAAATTCTGATATTCTTATCTTTTTATAAATTATCTTTGCATCATCTTGAATAACCATACTTAACGAAACATATAACTTTACACAAATTTCTTTGTTGCATTTAAAATTTATTCTCTTAAAAATATTTTCATATTACTACGAAAAAAATAAAGACGCTCAAAAAAATGTTACTCAAGATGACTTGAGAAAAAAAAATTGTTTACGCACCAATATCGTGTACATCCTGGTGTCAGCGACTCCCACTACCAGTTCAGAGTGTGTCGCTCAAAAGGTGGAATCTCACTTATATACTGTGATGAAATCCAAATAACCGATGCGCCTACCAAGTACAAGGTCGTGTCAGACAAACCGGTCATAGACGAAAGCTACATGAAAATAATCGAAACTTTGGTGAGTCTTTTGTTAAAAAAACTATTGAGAATGTTTTTTTTGTTATTTATAGCTGTATTTTTTTAATTATTATTACACGCTACAAGAAATTCACTAAAAGGATGATTGGGATAAGAAATAAGAATCATCAGTATAATACTGTCTGTTATACAATAATTTAGCACGATTTATCATTATAAGCGCCTGCCTTTTCGCATCTGGACGAATCCCAGATTAATTTGAAAGCGTTATAATATTGTACACGTTATTATTATGTCCTTGGTGCTAGAATTATTCATTGTATTGTATTTATTTAATGTTTACGATATGGGAAAAAAATTAACTACTTAATTTTGTACCAGTGGACGGGATGCGCTGTGCCGCGCTTCCGGCTGCATGGGACAACTGGATCTGGCTTGAGGAGACCTTTACCCAAATATTGGTTGCCATCCCAGAAAACTAATTATTTTTTACTATACGAAATTGCAAGAAAAAAAAGTAGCATATAATATTGACGATTTGTAAATAATATAAAACTTAAGTGTAAGATAATGGTGATGGAAATATATATATATATATATATATATATATATATATATATATATATATATATATATATATATATATATATATATATAAAGTGATAGTGGATTTGGGCATTTGGAGTATATTGAGGTTGGTCCGGAGGGTGTTAGGGATGACGCCTGTTGTGGATATGACTATGGGTATGATTTTAACAGTATCTACTTGCCATTGTCTTTTTATTTCGGTAGCGGTGAATTATTTTGTCATTTTTTCTTATTATTATTATTTATTTAATTTTAAGATTAAGGTAAAAAAATCATCTTTTTAACTTTTTAATGGTGGGAGGGTTGCGCCGCGCCCTTGGCTGCATGGGTACCACAATTTTGTTTGTTTCTCCCGTGATGCTTTGCTTTGGTTCGCTAGTCCCAGATTTACTTGTTTATGTTCATTGGCGACATTGACCATTTACCATCATGTTACTCGTCTGCCAGTTTTCCTATCCAATTGTCATAAAAAAAAAATTGCTAGAAGGTAGTCAGTCCATTATATCTATATATAAAAATGTTTAGCAGATACATGAAAAGATTCATAAGAATAATTTGGCAAGATGAAATATTGATTTCGGAAGCCTGTTTTTAAAAGTATTATTATAATAACAATTTTTACTTAAACTTGTTTAGAAATTTATTGCAGACAATTTATCTTTAGTTCGGAGTGAATTTATCAAATGATGCAACCTACTAATATTTTTATTACCTATTTCATTTAAATTTAAAATTATTATTTACGATACTAAAATAAATCTGTTTTTTTATCATTAAAAATATTGCAAGGTTCATGAAACCGGTTTTTTATTACTATCACCAAAGACTTTTAATTGATACGAAAATGAAAATAAAAAAATCTAATTTGAAGTGTAAAACTAGCGCGGGCTGGTCCCCACCATGGTTCAGGCCTTGTCGTGGCGGTGGGGCTCAGTAACCTAGGGTGAGCGGTGCACCTTGGGCGAAGCTAATTGGGCCGAGGGGGCTCTTTGTACCCCTCTTATAAGAAGAGGGGACAGAAGAGCAGGGGGCAAGGGGTGAGGATGGGAACCTCACCCCATTGTACTGTCCCGACGTTGGGAGGGGTTGTTCTGTGGTGCGGGACAACCCCTCTGTGGAGGTGGCGTCGGTCCATTGCGGGACTGACTAGCCGTCGAGGTGCCCTGTTTGTTTTCTAGATCCGGGGCACCTCACCAAAGGCGGCATTGGTGGCACTCGCCGGGTTTTAGTGGGTAGAGCTGCGTCCATTTACCAGCTGTCGGGCGCAGCAAGTCCCACATACCCGCGTGGGGAGACCCACTCGGGTATGTGTGGTATGATACCATAAATGGGAAAATTATGTTCAGTTAATTTAGACGATTTGCTAGTTCTACGCGACTATCAACGCACATACACATCCGCACAAACAAAGATAATGGAGATGTGTTCTCTTCTTTTTCTCTATCCCCCCAATGGGCCACTGGAAACTCACAAAACGCAAGAAACGCACCAGCATAGCTGTCACTTGACGCCAGGGTAATATTGTTCTGTGCTTGACGCCGGTACCCGGTATCATGTAAGCGAGAGGTCCCGGTAGTGCCGGCTCAATTCGGCTGCAAAGCGGCATGGCACTACCTCTCCTTGTTCGATGTTTTTAAAATTAAAGCTCGAATGTTAGTAAAAAAACAATGTGTAGTATTATATAAACAGTCTTCAGTCTCTTACATACATTACTTAATCGTTTGAACTGTTTAATTATACAATGAATACAATATTATAGACTTAACATCTTACGTTTCAGGATAGGCATCACTGGAATGAGTGGTTAGGCCTATTTATGGCCATGGTCGATACTGACCACTTACCAAGGTGCACCTTGGTAAGTGGTGATCTGCCTATGAAAGAAAGAAAACATAATAAAAGTTACTAGACTAGTTCCAGGTAACCTAAGACATATATTAACTAGCCTATAATACCATCGCTACAATGTCATGATGATACACTACAACATCATTTCGTATTATCGTATCCAACCGGATAACCTGCCCTTCGCATGCATAGTAATGACATGTCGAAATGGAATTCCATATTAGTTCGATAAACATATTTGATAATATAGTAAACATCGAGAAAGCGTATATTGTGATATTATAAAGTGATCTAGACATGAAGATTAGCACGATTAGTGGAACTGTAGAACGATTGGTGCACCAATGCCGTGACGGCAAACTGTCGTGACGTCCCCTACGTCCCCCGTTACACGGTACTGTGAGCATGCCGCCGCTCTCGATTCCTTTTTTATATTCTTTGTTACATGCACAGTGTAGCTTATTGAACGTCTAATCGAATCTAACACTGGTTCTATACATCTAATCGTATCTTACTGGGAAAAAACGTAAAAGAAGTGACTGGAAAAGTTTAAAATATCCATAAAATTATAATTGGACTGAAGGAAAACTGGATTAAAATGGATGAAAATAGATAAAAAGGATGCGAAATTTGTAGACTCTGTACGTCAATAATTTTCTAATGTCTGTCTGTTTGTGATCTAAATGTCAAGTGAGAGGCGTCACCGTTATTCTTATATAATATGTCATCTTTAACTCAGAGTTGTATATTTTATTAATATTCAAATTCATTGATTTCATAGGGAACAAACTTGTAACAAAAACACGCCGAACAAAAGTCGTGAAGAATTATTGCAAACAAATATTATAGTAAATACAGTTTATTGAACACATACATTCCATAATTTGCACATTAAACAATCGGCGGTCTTATCGCTTTAGAACGACCCGCAAACACTCCAAAATACTGCGAAAAATCGCAAAAACTTTGAGGTTCTTTTATGTAGGTTAGCCATTGTTTTCATTACCTACTGATAAACTAAAAACCCAAAGGCCAGCAATGAATTTAGATATCTAGATCTAATTTCTTTTTTTCCGCCGGGAAATGCTCTTAGGCATTCCGCAGGAAAGGGGGACCCTCTCCAGGCGACTTTCTGCGCAAGCAAGATGGTAAGGTGGACGCAGCTCTACCCACTAAAACCCGGCGAGTGCCACCAATGCCGTCTTTGGTGAGGTGCCCCGGATCTGTTGAGCAAACAGGGCACCTCAACGGCTAGTCCCTTAAGGGACCGACGCCACCTCCATAGAAGGGTTGTCCCGTACCACAGAACAACCCGTCCCAACGTCAGAACAGTGCAATGGGGTGAGGTTCCCGTCTCCCTCTCCCTCTCCATCCAACTCTTATGTCCCCTCTTCTTATAAGAGGGGTAGAAAGAGCAGCCCCTCGCCTAATTTGGCACAAGGTGCTGGGTTCACCTTAGGCTACTGAGCCCCTCCGCCACGACAAGGCTTGAACCATAATGGGGAGATCTAATATCTACATGTTAGTAATGAGACAAACATAATATTTAGATTTATTATGAGTTAAATTCTTGTCGTGAATTTCGTCTTTTTTGTTTGTATGGGTTTTGTTTAATTTCGATTCTTTTATATTAATATTGGTCACGTTTTTCAAGACCAGTATAAATACTTATAATCACTCCATAATTCATCCGATAAGGTGTTTTAAATTTTAGCCTCCTTTCGCATTGTTTGTTTTAGTATTTATTTGTCACGATTCTGGATGTGCATTTGTATCACTTTTGCGATATTTTGGCCTTAATTAGCTTTTTTTTGGTGGAAGTTTAATAGTTTTGGTTAGACGTTCTTGTCCTTGGTAGTGATCTCTGTCCCGCAGGCTTACACACATTAATCTCATAACTATGAGCCATATATAATCATAATGGCCATATATAATAATAATCAAATACATGAAATATTTGGCTAAAAAAATGTATATGCCAAAAGTTCAACGTAAATCCGGGGTATTCAAAGTAAAACGGCGTATTCGTTGATTATATCATCTATAGTTTTATTTATATGTTGAATGCCATGTATAGTTTTTTGGTCATTTTATTATTGCCTTAAATTTATTGCATTTCTATTTTTTAATTTAATTTGATTCTAATCATGGCAATGATGTGATGGATTGGGAGCTAATTTTTGTATTGCTAGCTAGCGTGAGAACGGGTATCTTGGAGTTTAATAAAAATGGCATGTACAGCAATGGTACGTCCACTACACAGGTAGATGCTGATGATGTTGAAGTATATTCATTAAGGTATTGTAGACACCGAAGATGACAATCCAAACTGAAATAATATAATATCGATTTTCTTTCAATTTTTTTTAATGTTTTTTTTATTATTTGGATATTCTTGATAAGAGGTAGTGCCATGTTGCTTTACAGCCGAATAGGGCCGACACGACCATAGTATCTCTCGCTCACATAATACCGGCGTCAAGTGACAACTATATGTTGTCGCGTTTCGTGCGGTTTGTGAGTTTCCGGTCGCCCATTGGGGGTATAGGGAAATAGAGGGCAACCCATCTGCATAACTTTTGGTTGTGAGAATGTCTATGGGCGTCGGTAGCCACCATAAGGCTCCGACTGCTCGGTTGCCTCCTTATGACATAAAAAAAATCTCTACAAGTACGATACATACAAATGTTTTTCCGAGACATGTATCTACATTTTGTGGAGCAAATTCAGGATATATTTAGTTTCAAAAATTATTTTATTTTACCAGACGCTCTTTAAAGAGTATCTGAGCGTGAAGAGCGAACACTGAATAGAACTATCGCTCATAGAAACGCGGAGCCGTCAAGGAGCTTTTAGAACAAGTTTAAGCTCACGAACTAAAAGTTTTACGGACTTATTACTTAGTAACTTGCAATGTTATTCATTTATAATGCTTCAGATACTATTTCGCTTTTCAAACTCATCTGAGTACTGCCTGACTTGAAGATCTGGAAGTTTGCAAATGTTGGAAATTAATATAGGTATAGGTTTCATCATACTTTGCGAATAATTAACTTGATATTTATGTGGATGGTGGTAAACTAATGGTAAGTGCTTAATTTCTTACCGTCGTCTTTGACCATACACTGGCTTATCCGAAACTATCCATTGTTGTAACGGAACCATAGAAGTGATGCTTTGCCTATTCTTCTAGTCTTAGGTCTAAATAGAAAAAGCTATTAATTACATTTAGTTCTAATCCTATTTTCACAACAGCAAAGTGTTGATGGTGATGATGATGATGATGATGGTGATGATGGTGTTGATGGTGATGATGATGATGATGGTGATGATGATGATGTTGTTGATGATGATGGATAACATTGAACATTCTCGTTTAACATAAATGCTGGAGTTCTTTTTTTATAGAAGAGGGGGCAAACGGAAAGTCGTTTCACCTGGTGGTAAGACACACGCTACATTATTAGCTGGTGCGTTGCTGACCTTTCAAATATGAGTAAGTTCCTTTATTGAAGGTCCCTAAGGTTCAGAAATACCGTAGGTGGCAGCTGGTTCCATATAGTTGTCGTGCGAGGCAGGAAATGCCGTAAAAATCGATTTGTTGTGGATTTACGAACACCGAGATGGTGTGGGTAAAATGTGTAATTTTAACGCGATGTCCGGTGGTGGAATTTTGCTGCAGTATTAGACGAGCAATTCCTCAGAACACTCCCTGTGGTAGATGCGGTAAATGATGCAGAGTGAGATGACCAAGCGGACTGCGGTTCAACTTTATTTTTAAACTACTTCAAAAAGGAAGAGGTTCTATGTTCGACTTTGTATATATTTTTATAAATGTATGTTCACCAATTTCTTCGTCAATTATGTTCCGATTTTAATTTTTTTTATTCGTAAGAGTGTACTTCTGAGGTGGTCCCATTATAAGGAAACCAGGGTATGATGATGGAATCCCAGAGAAATCGAGGGGGACTTTCAAATATCCTAGGAGCGACTAGTCCGATTAATATTTTTTTATCAAGTATTTTAAAGCACTACAATTTAATAAAGATCTCGAGTCGATCTGATGCTGGAGCTGAAAGATAGTCGAGGGAACTCTACCACGATTTACACTAGTAACCTTGTGTTTGAGCTTCGTTAATTTGTATTGATGAGATCTTTACACATATGGGTTGTGACTGTCATTAGGGGTCTGATGATGAAGACGAAGGACAGTTAAGGGAATTCATCAACAGTTTACAGTAGCTACCTTGTGTTAAACTAATAAGAAATTTGCACTCATATGGGTTATAAGTGCCATTACAGGTCTGATGATGGAGACCATAGACACTCGAGGGAATTCCTTGACGAGTTACAGATTTTGTTGGCCTGTATATCATATGTCAAAATGTTCAGTTCGTAAAAAAATAGTAGTAAGTAGTCGATGATGTGTCATTTTATTACTTGTCGATATAAAATGAGCAAAAAACAACTGCGCTTACAGAGCATCCCGTGTATCTAACACGGGATGCTCTGTAAGCGCATCATAGTTCGAGGTCATTGTAATAATCATTCTAGTTTATTGATTTTCTATACCTATATAACGGAAGTATTTTATAATTTATAGCAGCAGATTTGCCGTGATTACTTTCAATTACACGTATTATAATTTTTACACAATTCCAAATTGGTTTTTTCATTTGTTGTGAATTGATTTAAACCCTTTCTTCGTTCGTCTCATTAAAACTGGCCTGAATAATATTAGCAGCGCGTGCTTTTTAATTAAGAAATAAAAAAAAATCTAAACAAAACTTAAAAACAACTTCAGAAAAAAAAAAGTAATAAAATATTCGCGTTTCATCAATGTTTGTGCCCATAACTTATAATCAACTTGTTTTTCTACAATCTTTGCGTTTATACGTCACTATTAATAGGTAAAGCAACAAATACGCCGGTAGGTAGGTAGGTACAGCAACAAATACGACAGGACAGTGACGTATTTGTGATAAGTAGTGGGCACAAAAATTGTTCAAACGCGATTATTTTATTACTTTTATTTTTTGAAGTTGGTTTTAATATTGATTTTAAAAAAATCATAGTCTAGCTTTGCTGTATTGTGTAAAATCACCATAGAGTTCATATTTATAGGTTGAGAAAGTGGGGGTAAGTCAGTTGAGATGGGGATGACTTTTAAGTGATCGCCGATTTTCATATGTCAATGAAATCACAGACTTTTATCACAAAGTAATTATCTACGCGTTTAAATGTGTCTGTAAAAGGAGTCCGTTTTTGAACTTTTCCGCGAACTTTACAATCAATGCTGTGTTTTTAGTTTTTATATAGGGATGTTTTAAGCGTTAAGACGTTCGTAAAATCCGTGCATAAGTAATATACATATTTTGTTGTAACAAAAACAGTGATTTATGGTTTAAAAGAAGTTTTGCTTCCAACGTTCTTCTATGTTTTTTTTGTATATTCCTCTGTAGTGTTTTTACCAAAGTATATGAACCATTCATATTACTATATTATAAGGTACTTCTTATAGTAACTTTATTATTTACTACACAAACTATGACGAAGCAAAACTGGGCGCCCGTCGACCCTGAACATGATTAAATAAATAATTATCATCTGTGAAACGGATTTCAATTTCTTGAGCCATTTATATCTTAAAAATGTCAAATTTTTATTATTAATTGATCTTAACTTCCATGACATTAATTTTTCCCTATAATAGGAATATATAACATTAATAAAACTCTTAAAACGTTAGTAAACATTTTATAACTGCTGTTATAAAATGTTTACTAACGTTTGTAAACATTTGAAAATATTTAGTAACAACCATATAATTAATTATGCATAATAAAATGGTATTAAAAAAAAACAGTTAACCGTCACGGCATTCAAATCAGTTTTACTGCTAAAGTGCGCCAATAGATGTTTTAAATCGATATGTCTATCATAGAAACACAGCAGGGGTTATGACTTTAGATGGTCGTGAACGTGATATGTGAGGAAAATAAATTTACTGTAACTATTCATAAAAAGACGTTTGTTGAGGGATAAACTTCTACAACTCTTTAGTTACTTGTAAAATAGATTAATTGATAACAACTACTAAAATTCAGTAGGGACCTTATGTTTCTTCAGTTCTACAGCGCGTGGACTCAATTACATTTGGCAGGGGTCCATCCTCATCAATTTTAAAAGTGGTCCAGCGCTACAATAAATTTAAGAAACCCTGCATTAGGATGTAGCAGCATTGAAAAAAAAATGTAGAAGCTTTTACATACCGCATTTGCATTTTGCATTCAATAACTGAAGAAAACCCACCTAATATTGATAGTGTATTATAATGACAATGAATTAATGTTATTGACATTTCATTGAAAACAAATAACTTAAAAAAAACCGGCCAAGTGCGAGACGGACTCGCAGACGGAGGGACGCACCCCATACAATTATATATTACAACACTATACTCTTTAAAGGGGCGCTCCACAAGAGACGTTGGTGTTAATTTAGTCCCGTGATGATTAGAGTCACGTGATGCATTGGGAGTTTTCTGTGACTTGTCCAAGGCGTTTGATTAGGCGTTTTTCAACTCACCGGCACGGCCACGGCAACGGGCGTTTTTCCACTCACGGCGACGGCGACGGCACCGTGCCGTTGCCGTGGAAGCAAATATGTATGAAAACATATGGCTCGTTTTTCCACTCACCGGCGACGGCACGGTACGTGCCGTTGCCGTAGTTAGCAAGCTTCCCACACAGTGCCGTCCAGGTAAAACTGCATGTGTATTGTATATGAATAGTAGCCTTGTGCGTGTGTGAGTCCGCGGGGCGTGTAGAAGGACGCGGAGCGGTCAGCTGAGAGACTCGTAGTTAATATCATCTATATATTATTATATTATGAGATATTATTATGATGATAATATATATCATCATCATCACTGACTGGAATGTTGGTCTAGTGGTTAGTGACCCTGGCTGCTGATCCAGAAGGTCGTTGGTTTGATTCCCACTCAGGACAAATGTTTGTGTGATGAGCATGATCATTTGTTCTGTGTCCGGGTGTAATTTATCAATAATCTGTATGTATTTAGAAATATATAAACTGTATGTATCAGATGGCCGTATGTGAACTCACATTCCCAACATATTATAAATTATTATTATTACCTATATTATTATTATTATCATCATCAAGAATATATCGCCATCTATATCGTGGAAAAGATTTGGCCGTCCTGGCGTTCAGTGAGGGAGGCCTATGTTCAGCCATGGGTGGATCAATTCTGATGCTGATATATATAATATCATCATTATCATGTAATGTAGTGGCATGAGATCGGCCGTCTTGGTGTTCAGTGTGAAAGGCCTATCACCAGCCATGGGTGGATCAATTCTGCTACTGATATATATAATATCATCATTATCAGGTAATGTAGTGCCATGAGATCGGCCGTCTTGGTGTTCAGTGAGAGAGGCCTATCACCAGCCATGGGTGGATCAATTCTGCTACTGATATATATATATAATATCATCATTATCATGTAATGTAGTGCCATGAGATCGGCCGTCTTGGTGTTCAGTGAGAGGGGCCTATCACCAGCCATGGGTGGATCAATTCTGCTACTGATATATTATATAATATCATCATTATCATGTAATGTAGTCGCATGAGATCGGCCGTCTTGGTGTTCAGTGAGGGAGACCTATCACCAGCCATGGGTGGATCAATTCTGATGCTGATTTTTAATTTAACATCATTATCATGTAATGTCGTGGCATGGGATCGGTCGTCTTGGCGTTCATTAAGGGAGACCTATGTTCAGTTGTGGACGGATAGAGGCCGATGATGATATATGTCATCATTATCATCATCATCATGTATAAATTATAGTAATATTAAGATCTACGTGTCCTCTTGCTGAAGTCCGTGTCAGTACTGAACTACGAAAACGTGCGTAAACCGTCATCGACAACGGCACAGTGGAAAAACGTAGCCACGGCACCGGTGCCGGGCCGTGACCGTGCCACCGCCGTGCCGTGACCGTGCCGTGGCCGTGCCGGTGAGTGGAAAAACGCCCAACGGCTACGGCACCGTGCCGATGCCGTGGAAGCAAAAATGTATGAAAATATATGGCTCGTTTTTCGACTCACCGGTGACGG
Organism: Helleia helle; assembly: GCA_963853865.1. Classification (NCBI taxonomy): domain Eukaryota; kingdom Metazoa; phylum Arthropoda; class Insecta; order Lepidoptera; family Lycaenidae; genus Helleia; species Helleia helle. Next base: position 20,521,265 of record OY971420.1, read on the forward strand.
CACGGCGACGGTAACGGCACGGCGTTGCTTCCCGACGGCACCGTGCCGATGCCGTGTTAGCAAGCTTCCGCCGTTTTAGCCGTGTGCGTGTGTGAGTGCGCGGGGTGTGTAGAAGGATACGGAGCGGTTAGCTGAGAGTCTCGTAGTTTATATCATCTATATATTATGATATATTGTTATGATGATAATATATATCAGCATCATCATCATCATCACCGACTGGCCTATTGGTCTAGTGGTTAGTGAACCTGACTCCTAAACCAGAAGGTCGTGGGTTCGATTTCCAGGACAAATGTTCGTGTGACCAGCTGATGATCATTTGTTCTGTATCTGGGTGTAATTTATCTATAATATTTACTATTTATGTATGTATTTAGAAATATATAAGTAGGTATTTATCAGTTGTCTGGTTACCATAACAACAGAATTTTTCTAGTTTAGGATCAGTTTTTTTTTTCTTTTTTTTAACTCCGGGAAATGCTCTGAGGCAAGCCACCCACCGCCACGTCAAGGCCTGAACCATGGTGAGGAGTTTAGGATCAGATGGCTTTGTGTGAGTTGTCCCTACATATTATTATAAATTATAAATATTACCTATATTATTATTATCATCATCATCATGTTTATATCGCCATCTATATCGTGGTAAAGATTTGGCCGTCTTGGTGTTCAGTGAAAGAGGCCTATCTTCAGCCATGGGTGGATAGAGGTTGATGATAGTATATCATCATCATCATCATGTAATGTCGTGGCATGGGATCGGCCGTCTTGGTGTTTAGTAAGGGAGGCCTATCTTCAGTCATGAGTGGATAGAGGCTGATGATGGTATATCATCATCATCATTATCATCATCATGTAATGTCGTGGCATGGGATCGGCCGTCTTTGTGTTCAGTGAGGCCTATCTTCAGCCATGGGTGGATAGAGGCTGATGATAGTATATCATCATCATCATCATCAATAGAGGCTGATGATGATATATCATCATGAACATCATTATGTAATGTCGTGGCATGGGATCGGCCGTCTTGGCGTTCATTAAGGGAAGCCTATGTTCAGCCATGGGTGGATAGAGACTGTATAAATAATAATAGTATCTACGTGTGTCGTCTTGCTGAAGTCCGTGCTGTACTGAACTACGTAAACACAAAATTGGTTCAGTTAAATACAAATCACTTATGATATATCAAAAATGTTTATAATTTATTTGTACGATATATCGCAAAGTATCGATAGAACACTACGATATATTATATCGACAAAAATATCGAAATTTTTTTCATGAACATCCCTAGCGTAAACCGTCTTTGACAACGGCACAGTGGAAAAACGAAGCCACGGCGCCGGTGCCGTGCCGTGACCGTGCCGTGGCCGTTGCCGTGCCAGTGAGTGGAAAAACGCCCATTGTGTACAGCATGAGATATTGGTTAGGAAATTAATCCAGAAATTAAGTAAGTACTGCTCTAGATCTTAGAATTGCTACTTTAACAATAGGAATTAAAGGGTGGAGATAAACAAAAAAAGTTCGTCCGGGACTAAAATAGAGATGGGGTCCCACAGGGGTCTATTCTAGGTCCATTTCTATTTCTTATTTATATTAATTATTTGCCGTACTTAGTTAAAGATAATCAAAAGATAGTATTGTTTGCTGATGAAAATTCACTTATTTTTTAAATAAAACGTCAATAAACTAATTATATCGAGGTGAACAACACGCTCTCGAGGATGGTACATTAGTTTAGCGTTACTAACTTGCTTTTAAATAGCAAAAAAAAAATTTATAAAATTCTCTTTGCCAAAGTAGGCATACGAACGATAATACAAATAGGCACAGGCTAGATGTGCCAGTGATTAGACTCATAAAAGTCAGCAATTCTTTTAAAGGCAACTAACTGCATATGCTTACAATTACAATAGGATTCCAGAAAATGTTCAAAAACCTCGCAATGAAAAAATTCAAAAAAGTTATTAAATAGCGCTTGTGTGCTAAAGGAAGGAATAAAGTAAAATATTATATGGAAGATACCACACCTTGGAAATAGGGCGTTCCTCCCAGGCATTTCATGATCATCACGTAAAATTTGCTATAAAATATTTGAATCTGGGCCCAGGGCATCGCGATCCATGGGGCCCCATTATTCATACCAGAATAATATGATTAAGTGATACTTGGAAGAAAATCAAACAATTATTGCTGATTAAAAACCTAGTAGCCTTAATAACTAGGTTTACTCTTCTTTAGTCCAGAAATCAGCCTCAAGATCTCAAAATTGTTATTTTCGTCGGGGCCCCTTTATGCTTGTGCTCAGGGCCTATAGGTTTAAGGAAGCATAGACGGAACCCTGAAAGAAAATGACGTTATAAACGTGTCCCGGTATGATAAAGTGCGTTTCACGAGTTAGTTCCCTTCGTCGTTAGGTTGGTAGATTTGCAAACAGTGCTGCTACGGTTTGAAGAAATCAAATCACCTAAATCCGGGGTAAACTAAAGTATACAGATAAATTACCTTAATAAGGCAGACATTTGGTTTAAAGATACATATTTATTCGCACCCCGTAGTATGGGAAACTAAATAAATCTACCCACGTTTCATAATAATCCTTCAGCCATAAAGTCATAGTTATGAAACTCTACAAAGGCAAACGAGGTTGCACAAAACATAAAACTCGTAAAAATAAAAGCGAATTTAATATGTCGAAAATTTATTCTTTTACTATAAGTGTGGTCATCTAAAGGATCTGAGTCTGAAACGTGGCTTTCATCCGTATCATCAGCTGTGTCGCTATCATCATCTCCTAATTAAATTATAAAATTATCGATTTCCCTGTCTACAGATATGCCTTCATGGTAATATTTATCCTCTATTTTTTTTTACATGTTCGCATTCCTTTTTCCACTCTTCAGCAGTTATACTTGAAAATGCTTCTTCCGTAATTTTAACCATATTTTTTGCTTCTTGTCCTACATTTTTTACAGCGACACGTCGTTTTAGTACACTCCATACTAATTCTATAGGATTAAGGTCGCAATGATAAGGTGGAAGCCTTACTACTTTATGACCATGTTTTTCAAGCATTAGGTCAGCTTCATATTTAATGGGTTCCTTGTGCTCTTTCACAATCTCAAAAGAGATTGTGAAAGAGCTTTGACAATTTGAGCTTTTACCATTGTCGGCAAATAAGTAAGACCTTTACTTTTAATCCAATTCTGCATTTGATCTTTCGTACTAGACATAGTTGGTGCTTTGTTGACAGCTATTGTGTGGTAGGATGCATTGTCCATTACAATCAAAGACCGAGGAGGAAGATTTGGCAACAACTTTTCCTCAGGCCACTTGTTGAAATTATCCTTGTTCATGTCGTCATGATAGTCTCCCGATTTAGAATGAATATATGTCTCATCTAAATAAATAACTGGCAGCTGTTCCCCATTTCGATTGTCTCGCAATTCATTTTAATATCGAAATCGCCATGCTACGATGTCATGTCTTTCCATTAATACTTTCCTTTTGGATTGGCATTTTTTGAAGAAAAAACCCATCTTCTTCATTATCCTCCAAAGAGTAGTACGGCTGCCCTTAAAATCAATGTCATTTCGCAGCTCATGCAATATTTTAGTTAGAGTAGGCAACTCTTTTCTAACAACATAAAATTCGTGAATTTTATGCCGGAGCGCACACATTTCAAAATCGTCAAGCTGAATCTTGCTATTCCGGGGTCGACTTTTGTCAGGCGTTGAAATTTTGGTTGACGTACTAGCAGCCACTTCTCCTTCTTTGGAAATTTTGGTAACGGTTTTTTCGGATATACCTGAAGACAAAATAATACGTATTGGAATGTGAAAGTATTAAAAAAAAAAACTTAAAATTTTTAGGTTTAATCAATGTATGATATTATCGTCGGGAATTCGGCAAGAGTCTTTTGTTCAAGGCTGGCAATCCTATTTTGCTTACCTGTCATGGCGGCAACCCGAAGACGAACGGATTCAAAGGGAATTATTGGCCCTTTGTTTGATTTTTCCTTCTCACAAAACGATTTCACCTTCAGCACCATCTCTCTTTCACCACTTTTTAGTGTTTTTGGCATGATTAAACGCACAAAACTCTCAAGAATTCGGAAAAAAATATGGAACTCGACAAAGCTTGTTTACTGTTTGGTGTTTTGACAGACAGTGGGGCCAACATAACGACGAAGGGAACTAACTCGTGAAACGCACTATAACAACATCAGCTCGACCTTGAAAGTGACAGAGAAATTATGCGAATTGATTTCCTGTCGCCACGCGCTTGCTCTTGACTATACATACCCCCCAGAATAAAACCATGATTAATAATTGTCACTTCCCAAGTAATCACATATTTGTTTCAATGAGGTTGTACTATTCTCACAGACTATTCCTCTATTTTGGAAAGCGTCAAGTGCGCAGGATTTGAACCTGTTAAAAGGTCGCTCTGTGCTCCTCGACTGGACTTGGGCGGGTGAACTCCTATGAAGTCGTATATTTTCCATTGCTGACCTTTTTATAAGTGATCACTTATCGTAAGTCACTATTGGTAGTATAACTTTGTGACTAATTAGTACCTACTAATTAATATTTAGCACGCGGCATATAGCAAGATGGACCGATCTAGTAAAAACTATCAAAAAAGAAACTCTACATGTGTGCTCAAAAAAGCAGCTTCAAGAGAGGAATGGCGTGGAATTTTGAGGCGCGCCACCAACAACGACGCTGCTGAAGTAACGACCACGACCGCTCTGTCGACAACACACAACTACAAGAGTGTAACGACAAAGAAGAACAATATTTAAAACGATATCATACGCCGGTCCCTTGCCACCGTCAACGTGCCAAGTCAACTTGAGCCGACTGGTATTGCAAGAAACGATGGCAAGAGACCGAACGGTATGAGTTTGATTCCACGGAAGATGGGCCGGGTACTGGTGTGGGATGCAACCTGTTCAGACACGCTGGCCCCTTCCCATCTACATGGAACCAACAACAGAGCTGGTGCGGCTTGTGAAGCGGCTGAAAAAGCTAAATATGCAAATACAGGGGTCTAGGCTCCGAATATGATTTTGTTCCATTCGGTGTCGAGACCCTTGGTCCGTGGGGTCCTAGCGCTTTAAGCCTCTTTAAGGAAATAACAAAAAGGTTAGTCGACATCACAGGAGACCGAAGAGCTGGCAGATACCTCGGACAAAGAATTAGTATAGCAATTCAAAGGGGGAACTTTTTCCAGTATCTTCGGGACCTTGCCTAAAGGGACTCCTTTTTAATAATATACTTAAGTTATTTTATTATATTTTTTAAGGTTTTTAGTTTTAGGTTCTTTATAAAGTGTTGATATATATGTTTATACTTTAAGAGTTAGAATGTTATAATTTATAATATAATAACAATATGTTGAGACAACTCACACACGGCCATCTGATCCCAAAATAGGCAGGGCCTGTTCTTATGGCAACCAGACAATTGATAAATACGTATATTTCTAAATACATACATATTATAGATAAATTACACCCAGTCACAGAACAAATGATCATGCTCATCACACAATGATTTGCCTTAGCTGGGGTATGAATCTACGACCTCCTGGTTTAGCAGTAAGGGTTAGAAACCGCTAGACCAACAGGCCAGTCAAATTATTATTACGGTGATATTCAGTAACATAAAGGAAAGAAAATATAAAAAGAAAAATTTTTTTAACAAAAATTAAAACCGACTTCAAAATTAAAAAAAAAACTAAATAGTAATAAAATAATTTCCTTAATCTTTGTGCCTACAATTTATAATCAACTTGTTCTTTTACTAATATACAATCTTTGCATTTACCACGTCATTATTGTTGCTTTTGGAGTCAGTGTCAGCCAAGGTAGGTAGGGAGGTAGGTACATCAACGAATACGATTTTTAATTTTTAGTGATTGCAAAATTCGATAACTGATGTTATTTGTCTGAAATATGGGTAGAACTATTAAACGCGTTGCTCAGATTAGATAAATCATTACATAACAAATGAAAAAACCGAAATAGATTGTGTAAAACTTTATATACTACATGTATATATATTGAAAGCAATCACGGCAGATTTGCTGCTATTCATTAAATAATTCAGTTATATATAGGTATAGAACATCACCATCATCAATATATAGGTATAGAATGGATATTATGATGACCTTGAAATACTATGATGAGCTTCCAAAGCATAGTTGTTTTTTGTTCATTTAACAACGACAAGTAAAATTAAATTAAATTTATTAAACAAAATTACATGATTTTGGTACTTGGAACTAAGACCCAATAAAAGCTGTAAATCGTCGAGGATTCCCCTCGACTGTAAGGTCTCCATCATCACACCTGTAATGGCGCTTATAACCCATATGGGTGCAAAGTTCTCATCAATTTAAATTAATTAAGTCCAAACACAAGGTAGCTACTGTAAACTGTTGAGGAGTTCCCTTAACTGTCATTTGTCTTCATCATCAGACCCTTAATGACAGTCACAAACCATCTAGGTGTAAAGTTCTCATCATTACAAATTAATTAAGCCCAAACACAAGGTTACTGATGTAAATCGTCGAGGAGTTCCCTCGACTGTCTTTAGGCTCCAGCATCAGATCGACTTTAGACCTTCATCAAATTGTAGTCCTTCAAAACACTTTATAAAAAAAATATCAAACGCACTAGTCGCCCCTATGATTTTCGAAAGTTCCCCTCGATTTCTCTGGGATGTCATCATCAGATCCTGGTTTGATTATCATGGGACCATTTGGGAAGTATACCCTTTAGAACAAAAAAATAATTTTTCAAATCGGTCCAGCCATCTGCGAGTAATCAGGTAACATACATAAAAAAAAAAGATTCCGACGAATTGATAACCTCCTCCTTTTTGAAGTCGGTTAAAAATATAATCAGGGTGTGATTATATTTTTTGCGCTCATCACGTTCCCAAATTAAAAAATAAACATTATATTATTTGATGTTGCACAATGTTTTTTCACATAACACTTATAAATAATATATTCACCAATATCTATCTATACATATAATAAAACTGTGGAGGTCGAATTCCTGTACAATGAAAAAATTGCTATAAATCGAGACAGGGGGATATCAGAAGTGAAACAGAACTAATTTAGATTTTTTTCAAATTTATTGTTTCTCTGTTTGTCTGTTTGTAGTGGCTAATCTCCGAAGTGGCTGGACCGATTTAAATGAAATTTTGTATAGTGGTAGCTTATAGCCCTGGTCAACATATATGATACTTATTATACTGATATATTAAAGAGTTCCCGTGGGATAGTTAAAAAACTGTAATTAATGAAACAGCTTTGTATACAAAAATTTATAAATATAATTTAGTAAAATTTGGTATGCTGATACCTAAGTTGTCGGTAAAATAATGTATATTATAATAAAATTTAATAATCCCATAAATTTGAGTTCCAAAAACACTTTTTGTAATGTAAAACAATACAAAAACAGTGTCTAGCAGGCGTCTTTCAACGGATTTATATGAAATTTTATGGTCGTATTTTATATGCCCAGCGAACATTTAATAATTAAAACAGCTTATACAATTAATAAGTAATTGTTGTACCTAATTAAGTATTGATATTGCCGGTATCATCATACAATAAAACAATTAACACATTAAAAAACTATTTAATACCTATACAAGATTTCGCGAAAAAGTAAAACAGTGTCTAGCATATTTCAACTAGATGGCGCTAATAGTATTCTACATCGCGATGGTGAAATATTACAATTCACTGCAATAACCAACGCTTCAAAATAATTCAAAAAAACAACGACTCTAAATAGTATTAAATAAACTAGGTGGTGAAAATCCGAGCGATGACCGTCAGGTGGTCATGACCACCTGCACATGGCAGGTGGTCCTCTTTTTCTGTGAGGACGTGATGTCGCAGAAGGAGGAGGTGGAATGGGAGAGGGAGCGCACTGGTACCTCTTCCTGCGGGAGAGCACGGCGGCGACAGGCGGCCTCACCGCCAAGAGGGACCTGTGCACGGCCGATCGGGGGATCCGCTGCGCGCGCGTAAGGCACCCTTATGTGTTCAGTGTACCTTAAACGGAGAGGGAGAAGGGGACGCCTACCCCCTACCTCCGGAGAAGAATGCCGTATGTGTGTCGTGTGGCCCGGTGTAGACGTTCACAGCTCTGGCGCCGGGTCACCCAAACGACGAAGAGAACACCGCAGCGATTTAGTGGGTAGAGTCTGCGTTCAGCTTACCATCTTCTCGGGCGCAGAGAGTCCCACATAACCCCCCGTGCCCGATGGTATGCCTAAACGCATTCCCCAGTGAAACCAAAATAAAATGGTTATTCGTTCGTGGTCCAGTCTTCTCAGACGTAATAACAAAGTACAATTTATTTTATACATCTTGGAAAGAAAGCTTCTAAAGCTTGCCTTTATTGTTGCTTAGAGAATTAGAGATGTAGTTTAAAATTCTAATATTGGTCAAGTGTTGGTTGACGACTTATTTCTACACAATGCCTAGAAAAGGGTCGAATATTATGAAGTCCTTCGCTGCGACTAAAGGTTGTTTCAATATAATGAGTGAAATTCGCGTACGTGAACATTAGAAAATCAAAATCAATTTTTTTATTCAAAATAGTACCAAGAGTATCTTTTTGAACGTCAATTGAGTCTACCACCGGTTCCAAGGCAAGCCCACTGAGAAGTACCGGCGAAACAAACTCAGTGAAGCAAATCTTTTCAAATTTTATAACCAATTTTACATGTTGTTATCCTGAAATGCCTGGAAAGAATGCCCTATGCCCAAGTTGTAGTATCTTCTGTAATATATTCTATAATCTATAATATATAGAAAACAATATACTAAACCAATTTAATACTTTAAAAAATTTCAATTTTACAGCGGTAATGTAAAAGCTATATTTACATAAATACAGTATTAATCCCTATTATTATTCAAAGTCCTTCATCGCCTCTGTCCGTCTGTACGCGATTAACTCAAAAACTACTAGATGGATTTTCATGTTGCTTTAAACATGAGATAAAGTAATTCCTGATATAATATTATTGTATAATTTACCAAGACTGTATTTAAATTTGTAAACAGTTGGAGAATTATAATTGTAAGAGTTGGAAAAATGTAAGCCCCTTGGGATCTTACATTGTCTTAATTTCCTTTAAAACAATAACAAAAAAAATTGTAACCGGCTTCAAAAAGTAAAAAATAAACTTACTTGTAAAGGTAATAAAATAATTACGTGTCCTTAATTTTTGTGCCTAGAACGTATATTCAACTTGTTATTTTACTAATTACAATCTTTGCGTTTACCACGTCATTGTTGTTACTATTGGAGTCGGTGTCAGCAAAGACAGGTAGGTAGGTACAGCAACAAATATAATACCGGTGACTGACAACGGTTTTGGTGCTGTAGGTACGGTCTATTTAACTTAGCTGACACCGACTCCAAAAGTAACAACAATGACATGGTAAACGCAAAGATTGTAATTTGTAAAATAACAAGTTGATTATAAGTTCTAGGCACAAAAATTAAGGAAACGCAATTATTTTATTACTTTTTAGTTTATTTTTTACTTTTTGAAGTCGGTTTCAATTTTTGTTTTAAAAAAAAAATATTTCTTAATTTTTAGTGATTCCGAAATTCGATAACCGATTTTATTTGTCTGAAATATGGATATAACTGTTAAGCGCATTTCCACTGTCTATACTCCTGTCTGTACTCCATTATCAGACCTATGAGACATATAACCCATATGGGTGCAAGGTACCTACTCGTTAATATAAATGAATTAAGTCCAAACACAAGGTAGCTAGTGTAAACTGCTGAGAAGTTCCTTTAACTGTCCTTCGTCTTCATCATCAGACCCCTAATGATAGTCATAATTTATCTAGGTGTAAAGTTCTCATCAATACAAATTAATCAAGCCCAAACACAAGTTTACTGCTGTAAATCGTTGAGGAGTTCCCTCGACTGTCTTTCAGCTCCATCATCAGATCAACTCTAGATCTTCATGAAATTGTAGTGCTTTAAAATACTTAATTTAAAAAATATTAAACGCACTAGTTACTCCTACGATTTTCGAAAGTTCCCCTCGCTTACTCTGGGATGCCATCATCAGATCCTGGTTTCCTTATCACGGGACCACCTCGGAAGTGCAATCTTTTGAATAAAAAAAGAATTTTGAAAATCGGTCCACAATTGGCAGAGAAATCGGTGAACATACATTAAAAAAAATACACACGAACACATAACCTCCTCCTTTTCGAAGTCGTTTAAAAAGTTGAAAAATTATCATCGTCCGTTAATATAAGTTACCGCGGGCGAGCTAGTTCGTGTTAATGATTGCTGTCATCATTACTTATTTATATAATACTAGTGGCACCGACAGACGTTGTCCTGTACAAAATATTTTTTTTTGTGAATCTAAACCATCCTCGAATCCCCTTGAACTCACATAAAAAATTTCATCAAAATCGGTCCAGCCGTCTAGGAGGAGTTCAGTGACATACACACGCACACAAGAAATATATATATAAAGATATATAATATTATAAAATATGTGAAAGCGTGGATGTTTGTTACGCTTTCACGCGAAAACTACTTAACCGATCATCATGAAACTTTGTACACATATTCTTGGAGGTATTAGAAGTAACATAGGATACTTATTTATATAAACTTTATATAAAAAAAACTAAAATCTTATCCTGCCCAGACGAAGTCGCGGGCATCAGCTAGTAGCTCATTTACGATATTGTGAATTGAAAAGCCCCGTGCGCTATTTTTAAACATGAGGATTGCGAATCCGGATGCCATGTGGTAAAAACAGAAAAAAATAGCGCAGGGAATCCCCGGGAATAACACAATCAATATGTAGTAATCGTTTCTTCGGGATATTACGATAATTTATATTTTCTTTCCTAACCCTGAGCTCCTCTACACGTAGATAAATTTATCGGCAGATACATCCACCGACGTGTGCCGATGCATCTGTCGACGTGCCTCCACAGGTCTGTCGGACGCTAAACGTTCGCGCATTTTGCGCATCTTTTGATCCGATGCATCTGTCTACGTGTGGAGGGGTTATCAGGCTCAGAAACAGACTAGTTGGAATTCAAATATTATATAATAATATTTGAATTCAATATTTTAAAAAATTGTGAGAGATAATTAATTATAATTATATATCGTTTCTAACTGCGGGATGTCCAGCAGTTATTGTATGCTACTTCTGACGTATTATGTAAGTTGTATCAACATGATGGATTCTAAATCTTTTTTTTTTATGGAAAAACAAAATACACTAAGGGCCTAGAAGATAGAAAGATTGAACCAAGAGTATATTATAAGATATTTATCATCCGCTACTATATCTACTGATTTACAGGCGGGAAGGACGCGCTGTACCGCGCTCTTGTCTGCATGGGTACCACCATCTTACTTGTTTCTCCCGTGAAACAGCTTTGCTAATTTCGGAGAGAAGGCCAGACTATAACCATAATTCCAGGTAAACACATAATTTTCAATACCTTTGTTAATCGCGGTTGCCGCAGCTTCACTCGTGTTACATTAGACTACCTATCCACCGCACCATGGTTCAAGCCTTGTCGTAGCAGTAGCCTAAGTTGAACCCAGCACTTTGGGCGAAGCCAATTGAACCGAGGGAGCTGCTCTTTGTACCCCTCTTATAAGAAGAGGGGGCAAAAGAGCAGGAGGACAGTAGGCGAGGATGGGAACTTCACCCAATTGCACTGTCCCGACGTTGGGAGGGATTGATCTGTGGTGCTGGACAACCCCTCTGTGGATGTGGTGTCGGTCCCCTGGGGGACTGAATGGCTGTCGAGGAGTCCTGTTGCTCAACAGATCCGGGGCACCTCACCAAAGGCGGCATTGGTGGCACCTGGGTAGAGCTGCGTCCACCTTACCGTCTTTCGGACGCAGCGAGTGCCCCCTCCCTCGCGCAATGCTTAAGAGCATTTCCCGGCACCAAACCAACCCGATTGATTGTATTGTCAGGCGATCTCCATGCAGGGGCTCGTCCGTGTTGGATGTAAGGGGATCGCCCGTCGTCGAGAGTGTGGACGGATAGAGGCTGATGATGATGATGATGAAGTGAACGTTGAGCTGTTTATTTATTAATGATAAGTTTTTTTCGCTTGTATAATATCAATATTAAAAAGATAAGTACATGATATCCGTCGATTTTTTAATTTATTTAAAGAACAAAATATATTTAAATACAAACATATTTTTTTTGAGTGGAGCCCATTAATCTGTTTTGCATAAAAAACGGTGGCAGAAATCTCATATAAAATAGATTGGCCAATATTTATAGTTTTAATTAATTAACTTTCATGAATTTCCGTAATTCGTTGATCCAAATTAATGCCTAAAGTAGTATTTCATGTTTTATCAAGGGCCCACATTGCTTTAATGTAAATTAATTTATCTATTTTGGAGAACTGTCCATGAACTGTCCGAGTCTATAAATAACATAAATTAACAATAGTGTTGACTTATAATATTTTAAATATGCTAATTAAAAGTATATAGCCTGACCAGAAATATATAAACCCTGCATTGTTGTCGCCACTGTATCTTATTTGCGTCAACACAAAGTATAGTCCATACAGAAATTAGTTCCGAAATTTTCCGCAATATGGCGAGGGTTTTTATTTTTCTGGTCAGTCTTTTTAAAAGCATCGTCATCGACATCATCGGCTTCTAAAAAACGTATGCAAAATTTATTACAAATTAAAATAACCTTGAACTTGGTATTATGAGAAAATATTTTATTATTGACATTAATTTAATAATTATAGGATGGTTATTAATAGTTTACGTATATTTAAATAATATTATGAATAAACCTATCACCTACTTACTTTACGTAATCACGGGGCTAGGTTAATGTGGTGTGCTTGTTGGCTAATATGTATTAATATTGCTACTGGCGCGCCTTGATAGTCAAATCGATTCGAACGCCAAGACACAAACGGCATGACTGTCGTGCTATAACGCTGTCATCACATAGTTTATATAGTTATGAATAATTCTAATATAGATGTTTCACATATTCTGTCGGGTGCTAGACCAGTGCCGAAACGCGTTGCTTATATTAGTCAGGGCCGTTTTAATGAGACAAACGAAGAAAGAGTTTTTAAATCAATGCAAAACCTTCGTTTTCATCATCATACCCATAATGACACTTACTACTCATCTAGGTGTAAAGTTCTCATAAATAAAAAATAATCAAGCCCAAACATAAGGTAACTGCTGTATATCGTTAACGAGTTCCCGTAACTGTCTATGGTCTCCATCGTCAGGTCTGTAATGACACTCATAACCACAGGGGTGGTGCAAAGTTAATGAAAAATATATTTAAATATTTTCCAATGGTACGGAACACTCCGTGTGTGAATCTAACTTATACTTGAGGGTTTCTTCACGGTTTTGGTTGAAAAGAAAACAACCTTCGACATTGATGTCTTAATTGGTTATATCAATGCATTGCCAAAGCAGGGTGTTTTGATGTTAAACTAAATGTTTAAAAATTTAAATGGTCAAACCTCTTAATATTACGAGCATTTATTTCACTACCTTTTTTTTCTTTTACGCCGGGAAATGCTCTGAGGCATCCCGCGGGGGAGTGGGTCTCCCCAGGCGGGTATGTGGGACTCGCTGCGCCCGAAAGCTGGTAAGTGGACGCAGCTCTACCCGCTCGACTGCTAGTCAGTCCCGCGAGGGACCGATGCCACCAGACAGATGACAGAACATCCCCTCCCAACGTCGGGACAGTACAATGGGGTGAGGTTCCCATCCTCGCCCCTTGCCCCCTGCTCTTTTGTCCCCTCTTCTTATAAGAGGGGTACAAAGAGCCCCCTCGGCTCAATTAGCTTCGCCCAAGGTGCTGGGCTCACCCTATTCTACTGAGCCCCTGAATATTACATTATTTTTGTAACCTAACCTAACCCTTGTATAATACCGGGTGTATTTGGAACGCTTGCGAAAACGAAGAGGTATGATAGTGTTGGCATAGCCTGACATGATACAAGTGAAAAAAACGCGTTTTCTTTTTTTTTTTGGTTGACTTTTTTTTGTATAATCCGTTTTAGTAAACATAATGTTACAGGAATTTGATGATAATGCTTTAAAATAATGGTTTAAAAAAATGGTTTAAAATTGTTTTTGAAAAAACAGCAATGTAATAAACTTAACTTAAATAAAGCGCGATTTATCGCTTTAGTCGTTCATCGTTTTAGTTTTTACTAATACATTGCGGGTTTGCAAAATACACAAGTCCTAAAATGTTCTTTAAAAACGTTTCTGAGATAAATGGTTATATGCATTATATAGTATATAAATAGTATATTATTAGGGTTTAATCTTCGCAAGCGTTCCAAATACATCCGGTATTATACAAGGGTTAGGCTAGGTTACAAAAATAATGTAATATTCAGGGGCTCAGTAGAATAGGGTGAGCCCAGCACCTTGGGCGAAGCTAATTGAGCCGAGGGGGCTCTTTGTACCCCTCTTATAAGAAGAGGGGACAAAAGAGCAGGGGGCAAGAGGCGAATATAATATTATGTATGTAGTGTGTAAGGTATAAGGTATGGGCCATATAGTGCCTGAGAATAAATGATTTATTTATTTGTAATAAAAAAAAAAATAGTGCTTATTTTCTTAATTGCAATACTCTTTAAATATATTTTATACGATAATATACTGTGATACTGACTGGCAGTGGGCTGGTCACACACTCAGGAGAACGGATGGCCGATGGGGCAATAAGGTTCTAGAGTGGAGGCCACGTTTAGGTAGACGAAGTGTTGGTGCGGTGGCCGGTCCGTATTAGATGCGGGTGGCGAGGGATCGGCCGTCTTGGCATTATTTGAGAGAGGCCTATGTTCAGCAGTGGACGGATAGAGGCTGATGATGATGATTATACTTACTGTAATTTGTGATTCATCATGATCATTATCACCATTTACCATCCTCTGCATGACTCATACCTCTCATAATGAACACCAAAACGTCCATCATCCGGTATCCAGCTTTTGTTGGTGATTAATTATTATTCCATCTACTACTAGACCCCAAGACGTGGTGGCGAGTTGGGTGCGGTGTTCCACAGGGGTCGGTTCTTGGTCCAATCCTGTGGGACATCGGCTACGACTGGGTCCTGCGAGGCCGCCTCCTCCCCGGGATGGGTGTCATATGCTACGCGGATGACACCCTCGAGTATGCCCGGGGACGAGGCTATAAGGAGGCGGCGCGGCTGGCCGAGGTCGGGATCGACCTCGTCATCAGCCGCATAGAGAGGTTAGGGCTTCGGGTCAGACCTGAGAAGACCGAAGCCCTTCTCTTCCGCGGGACCGGGCGGAAAGGACCCCCACCGGGGGCTGCCCTCCAGGTCGGAGGGGTGAGGGTCAGGATGAGCCCCCATATCAAATATCTGGGACTCATCCTTGACGGAGGGTGGACCTTCGGCCCACATTTCTCCATTTTGGGACCGAAGGTCGTGAAGGCGGCAAGTGCACTGGGCAGACTCCTCCCTCGGAAGAACCTCGGAGGACCCAGCGCCGCCTGCAGGCAGCTATACTCCGGAGTCTGCCGTAGTATGGCGACGTACGGTGCACCCATCTGGGTGGATCACCATACCGGGAGGAATAAGGCCAGACTGCGGTCGGCGCAGCGGGTCATTGGGGATAAGAGTGATCCGGGGGTACCGTGCGGTTTCGTGGGCAGCAGCCACAGCCCTAGCCGGTGACCCCCCCGTGGGATCTCGTGGCGGAGGTTCTTGCCGAGATGCACTCCTATGTCTCGGATAGGAGGTATCTCGGTGAGACCCTTACGCTGGACGGGATCCTGCGGGTTCGCCGACTAGGGCAAGAGGCGTTAATGCGGAGGTGGGGGGAGGACCTGGCGCAGCAACCGTATGGCAAAAACCTGACGGTTGCTTTGCGCCCGGTCCTTGAGCGGTGGATGCGCCGTAAGCGCAAACCCCTCACCTTCCGTCTGACACAGGTGCTCACAGGGCATGGTTGCTTTGGTGAGTACCTGTGCCGGACGGCCCGCAGGGAGCCGTTGACAGTGTGTCACGATTGTGGCGCGGCGGTGGACTCAGCCCAGCACACACTCGAGGTGTGCCCGAGATGGGCGGCGCTGCGTCACAGTCTGACATCAGTCATCGGAGGGGACTTGTCTCTGCCGAGCGTCATCTCCGCGATACTCGGTGACGACGAGTCCTGGACGGCGATGGTCTCCTTCTGCGAGGCAGTAATTTCCCAGAAGGAGGTCGACGAGCGGGTGAGAGAGGAGGCCGCCGACGAGGCCTCCTCCCGCGGGCGACGAACGGGGGTGCGTAGGAGGCGCTATTTAATGCGCCTTCAGTAACGCCCCTGTGTTCGTGTCGGGCTCAGGATGGGAACCTGGGTCTGTATGGCACGACGTCGTGGGGACTGCTTAGTAGCGGCCGGGCAGTCTCCCCCTTCGAGGAGTAGTCTGGCCTTTGCCGGGGCCAGCCTGTCGCTGAGGTGATCCTGTCCTTTGCCTGCATATCCCGGACCCTCAAAAAGCGGCTGAAGGCGCTCGCAGTGGTTTTAGTTAGGGTGGGCACTCCCAGGTGCGAGTCCCACATTGGGTCAGGATCTACCCGAAGATCCTGGCTGCATCCATAAGGATTTCCCTGCGAGAAAAAAAAAAAAAAAAAGACCCAAAGACGAGCGATCCCAGTACCCTCGCTATATCTATGCCTCCATTCGTCCTCATCATGCCTTCGATCATCTTATATTTATACCTTCATATTATTTTATTTAGTAGGACGACAAAAAGGCGAAATTTTCCTCTAAAACTAAAAATCATACCATATATCAGATATTAAAAAATAGATTTATGATATTCCAGGTCGTTGACCTTGCTGGTGGAGGACTATATGAAACTTAACTCAAAAACCTGTATAGCTCTGTAACTAATCTAGTTGTATCGTAAATTAAAGTCTGCGAACCAAAATATTTTTGGTAACCGTTATCATAACGTCATCAGCATCAGCCTGTTGGCGCCCACTGCCATAGGCCTCCCTTTTTCCCAATCACCTCTGTCCCTTGCTTATCTCATCCATTTTTTGCTCATTCGCTTTTCCACGTCATCGGGCCATCGCGTCATAGGATATTCTGGGCTTCTCCAACTCAGTCTAGGCCATTATACATATATGCGTGCGTACAACGTACATCATTTCAGAAGTTTTTTGGCTTTATATTGCGATGCGACGTTCACTCTATCTCACCCTCTCTCTCGATCTTTCTCACTCCATGGCTATGTGCTTCATGCTACGTTCACTCTTTCTCACTCTCTCTCTCGATCTTTCTCACTCCATGGCTATGTGCTTCATGCTACGTTCACTCTATCTCACTCTCTCTCTCGATCTTTCTCACTCGCTTGTCCCCTACTCTCACTCCATGGCTATGTGCTTCATGCTACGTTTACTCTTTCTCACTCTCTCTCAATCGGTCTCAATCACTCTCTCCCTTTTCTTGGACAAAAACGTTGAACATTTTCGTGACGTATCCGTAAAAAATTACACCCATGCGCCTAAAAAAGGTTCACTTCAAAATCTGTCAATTAATTAAATATGGTTTTACTAGCGCACCCGACAGATATTGTCCAGTACAAAACGTTTTGTAGTGGTCCGAATTTTGAATCAAAACCTTTTCCGAATCCACTTGAACACACACAAAAAAATCATCTAAATCAGTCCAGCCGCTCAGAGTTTACAGCCTGTACAGAAAAATAAAACCCTCGTCATATTGCGGAAAATTTCGGAACTAATTTTTGTATGGAGTATACTATGGGTGACCCTAAAAAATACAGTGGCGACACCGATGCAGGGTTTATAAATTTCTGGTCGGGCTGTACATATAAACATTTTAAAGGGGGTGTAAATATATTTTACCAATGATACTAAAATCAAAAGCGAGAAAGCTCTATCAATAAAGTTTACTAATTACATGATAAGGTCAGAGCTGCATGCCAGTTGTTGAGCGTCTTGGGGTTTCTTGATAGAGGCCTTTTTTTTTTTACGGGCTAGGCCCACTACTCGTTTCCACCGCTGCTACTCCTGTAGGATCGATAGAGGCCTATGTCTTGCAACGCTGTCCACACCGCCGGAGACACAAACAGATGGAGTAAGACCATAAGAGAGAAAGTGATACAGAAGGTAGGTCACGACCCTCAGCACCTAAGAACACGAAGCGATGAGGAGAAGGTAGTCATGCAATGATGGTTTGAGGTATCATTGATATCTAATGAGGATAATTTTTATGACGGACTTATATTTACTATCGGAGTACTGTACAGTATGTACATGGGTAATATAATTTTGTCCACAAATAAACCTTTGCGTACCAGATAAGGGAAAAAGAGAGTAATTTTACTGGTACCAAGTTAACTGATACCAAGGACTAGGGCGTAAGGGGATTATCTCACTAATGCTATAAAACCATCATGATTTCACAAAGGACTCCTTCAATGAACGCTAAGATGGCCGCACTCCGCCACTTGCATCCAAATCCTACTAATATTATAAACGCTAAAGTTTGTAAGAATGTATATGGATATATCATCATCATCATCAGGTGTCATCTTCAAAATGAAGTTCGGAGGTCAGTTGGTAAAATTTTCTGCGATCCCATGCGGCTTCCTTCAGATGGGTATGGCTATTTTTGGTCCAGTCTTTAATGTCGTCAGCCACTGTCTCATCTGGAGGCCTGGGCTATGATTTTAATGAAACTTTACAATAACATAGCTTATACATCAGAATAACATATGGGCTATAATTTATCCCTGTATTCCCACGGGAATGGGGAGTACGCGGGTGTAACCGCGGGGCGCTGCTAGTAGATTAAGATTCTAAAATGAAGTGTTGGTGGTTTAGATATTCATGAAACTCCGTTCAACACTTGGGAGAGGAGAATGTATAACAGTTATTAGCGCAAAAAGTGTGATAACTTCTAGAATTTATCACATTTTTTGCGCTATTAACAATCAAACCATAGCTAATAATTTAATAGATAGAGGTATTTTAATTAATAAACGCATAATAAGTGATTTATAGGATTTGGAAATATAAAATTATTCCGGGAAACTTCATTGACTTCATTTATGAGGTTATACAACAAATAACAAAATAGTAAAAAATAGGTGATGTTACGCTGTAATAGCAAATATTTTTTAACTAGCTGTTGCCTGCAGCTTCGCCCGCGTTACTCAACTCCTATAAGTCACAGCGTGATGTTCTATAGCCTATAAATATGTATAATAAAAATCTTAAATATATGTATAGTATAAAGGTATTAAATATATTTCCGTTGTCTAGTGCCCGTAACACAAGTTCGACGACAAAAGCGTCCTTATTAGATATTATTATAACTTTTACCGTTTTTATACCATAATATAATCCATCTATTAGCTTATTTCATTAGTAATCTAATCCATGGTTTAGGCATTAAATCGCCTCCACCATGTTTCAGGCCTTGTCATGGCGGTGAGGCTCAGAAGCCTAGGGTGAGCCCAGCATATTGGGCGAAGCGAATTAAGCCGAAGGGGCTCTTTTAATACTAAATAAAACCTTTAGAAGTATTTTGTGATTGGTCGACTTAAATAACCTTAGAAGTTTTTTGTGATTGGTCAAATCTACACAATCAAAGGCTTTATTAGCTTTGATTGTGTAGAGTTGTTGGTCAGGAAATTTCTTCCTTTTGCATAGCTCTGTACTTATTATTTTGATTTTCTATCTTATCAATAGGTTTTGAAGATTTGAGGATAACAACTAGAGATCCTCCGGGACAATCCTCATTGAGGGAGGCCTATGTCCAGCAGTGGACGGATTGAGACTGATAATGATGATGGTTGTGTGTTTTATGCTTAGAGTATACATGCGCGCGTCACTAAGTATGAACTGTAAGCACAGGTATGAGCATAGAAAAAACCATTGTCTTGAAAACGTTCAATATAGTAAATAATTATTAAATATATTAAAGTAAATAGTTCGATAGGTAAGCCAATTTGTAAATAATAATATAATAATAATCTATATCAAGCCAATTTGTAAAAATGATTCCTGGACACAAAATAAAAGAAAGCAATTATAAGATTTCTGTCTTGGCGTTTATTTAGGGGTACTTATGTTTAGCAGTGGATGGATAGAGGCTGATGGTGATGATGATGATGATGAATGTTCTTATTTAAAATATAGATATTTTTTTAATGCATTACGCACGGGACGTCACTCACAGCACTTTACTGTAGATAAATATTTATTTAGTACCTGGATAACCGAGCTTTGCTAGGTTTTTTTTTTAAAATAAAATGACATTTTCTAAAAATGATTCCTAGCTAGATCGATTTATCGCCCCCGAAACCCCCTATATACTAAATTTCATGAAAATCGTTGGAGCCGATTCCGAGATTCCAATTATATATATATATATATATATATATATATATATATATGTATACAAGAATTGCTCATTTAAAGATATAAGATAAGATAAGATAAGATATAACGCATCTGCTTATGATCGGCACAATGAAGCGACGTGACAGTTGTAGCACTCTATATAATACTAGCTGACCCGGCGAACTTCATACCGCCTAACAGTCAATGAATGTCGTATTATAGATTCATAATCATCATCATCGTCATTATCATCATCATCATTGTTATCATCATCATCATCGGCCTATATCCGTCCATTGCTGAACATTGGCCTCCCTCAATGAACGCCGTCATCGGCCGATCCTTTGCTACTCGCATCCAACACGGACCGGCTACCGCACACGGTAAAATATATACTTAAATTTGTTACAAAAAATGCGATAAATGAATAACCGCTCCACCGATTTTGTGCAAACTTTACAACCATCTACTAAATAGTCCGAACAAAGCCTAAACATTTGGTTGGGATTGGTGAGCCCGTTCTTGAGTTATAAAATTACAACGAAAGGTGGCATTGATATATATATATATATAGATTATGTATACTCTAAGGTTTTATGTTAGGGTGATTGCAACTATAAAAGTAGGTTTAACAAATTAATTGAATAGGTATATATCTAACATATTCAAGGTCCATTGGAACATTAGAATCATTTGAGCACAAAATAACAATTTTTACTATTTCCGAGGTTACTGATCTCTTCATAGTGGTTTTTGGGCTCTTCTTTTACGGTTTTTTTATGTTACTTGGATAGGCAAACTGGCTAACGTGCCACCTGATGGTAAGTCGTCGCCCATGAACATAAACCAGTTTACCTGGAACGAGCCCGGGCAACTCATTTATGTGTTGCCTATCCTAAGACATAAGATGTTAAGTCTCGGTGCCAGTAATTACACTGCCTGTCTTGCCCTTCTCTCCGAAACACAGCAAAGCTGTTTCACGGGAGAAACAAGTAAGATGGTGGTACCCATGCAGCCGGGAGCGCGGCACAGTGCTTCCCTCCCACCGGGGTAGTTGCATTACAATGAGTTGGTACAATTCTCGTATGTAAGAAACCAATAACAATAAAAAAGTTGACCTGAATGGGATGCACGTAAGATCTATAGTATCTGTAAAACATAGTTTTTTTAATGTCGTCAGGGGGCAAACGCCGACGCCCATACACATCCGCACAAGGCCACGCAGATGCGCCGCCCTCCTTTTCCCTTTCTCCCAAATGGGCCACCGGAAATTCAAAAACCGCACGAAACGCAACAACGTAGCTGTCAATTGACGCCGTTGTTATGTGAGCGCAATGCAGCATGGCATTACCTCTTTTTAAGTCCATATTATGTAAATAAAATCTATAGAAAAAGATGGAATAAAATAAAGAAACGACAGAACCCTGTCACATGCCGTCACGGTATTCGAGTCGATTTAACGTGACCATGTATAAAAAAGTGCACAAATATGTTAATTGTAATAGTAATAGGTAGTGCCATGCTGCTTTTCAGCCGAATTGGGCCGGCACGTCCGGGGTGGTACCTCTAGCTCACATAACACCGGCATCAAGTGAAAGCTATGCTTCGACTGCTCGGTTGCCTCCATAGAAATATTATGTGGTTGCCTCCTTATGACATAAAAAAAAATTGTTCATAATATATTAATTGTTACGTCATGTTTTGAAATGTAAGAAAAGCATTTAAATCATATTTATTCCTAATGCCCTTAATTTATTGAAAGTTGGATCTTAAACATTTCACGCACCGATTAGTGTAAAGATAAGTTTGATATCTTGCGGTATTCAATAAAATTATTGAAATCGTTTAAATCGTTGCTTAATTTTCCACTGAATAAAATGTTTATTCATTAATTGATACAGCCTTGAGAAGTTTTTATTGACTTTCATAAGAATTTTAAATAGTTCAAATGTTCTTGTCCTGTTCCGACTGTTTATAGCCACGGACGTTTTTAAGGTGAACATTGCATTGTAACCTTTACCATTTTTTAGCCGGGAAATGCTCTGAGGCATCCCACTGGGGAGGGGTGACTCCTCAGGCGGATATGTGGGACTTGCTGCGCCCGAAAGATGGCAAGGTGGACGCAGCTCTACCCACTAAAATCCGGCGAGTGCCACCTACGCTGCCTTTGGTGAGGTGCCCCGGATCTGTTGAGCAAACAGGCGGCAGGCCACTTCGACGGTTAGTCAGTCCCTCATGGGACCGACGCCACCTCCACAGAGGGGTCGTCCCGCACCACAGATCAACCACTCCCAACGTCAGGACAGTGCAATGGGGTGAGGTCCCCATCCGTTATACTATTCTGTTCCCTCTTCTTATAAGAGG
This sequence comes from Helleia helle, assembly GCA_963853865.1. Lineage (NCBI taxonomy): Eukaryota > Metazoa > Arthropoda > Insecta > Lepidoptera > Lycaenidae > Helleia > Helleia helle. Next base: position 20,544,109 of record OY971420.1, read on the forward strand.
GGTACAAAGAGCAGCTCCCTTGGCTAAATTTGCTTCGTCAAAGGTGCTGGGTTCACTTTAGGCTTCTGAGCCCCACCGCCACGACAAGGCTTGAACCGTGGTGGGGAACCTTTACCGTGCTAGGTAGCACACGTTATGTTGTATGTGAATCCAAATCTTCTACAAATTCGAGAAAAAAATTCCTACATCAACTTACATTTGCGGATAGATCCACATATTATTGATTATTGTCTTCGCTTTGTCTTTTCCCAGAATATAATCTATCTTATTATCAAATGTCATTGGAATCTAAACAGTCATCATCACAATTTTTCCCTCCATTGCTGTTCTCTTTTCAGAAATGCTAAGACGGCTGTTTCCATCAGCATGAATATCTTTTTTGGTTTTAGTTGGTCATTTCGATAAAAACACGTTCGGCCCATTTTTCTTATCCGATTTTTAATCGATTCATTATATTGTGATCATGTTAAAATTTGTTTAGTAAAATTTTATGCAACAATGAGTCACACATCTTGAAGCGTTACACGATTTTTATACGACTTGAATAAATTATGTGTTTTCTAATAAGATGCTTCACATAGCAACCTTAAACCACTTACGTCATATTCTCACTTTGTACAAACTTTGCGGTCAAAACGTTGTGGTTGGGTTTTTAAAACCATGTGTTTGTTGTAATGTTGGTTTTTCATTGGTCTGGCGTTGCCTAGCCATTAATTACTTCCTTATTGTCATGACAACGTCTTATAATTCGATGGAGCCTGCTACATGAACGAAAAAACATGACGTATGCGGCGTTACCTTGCTCTGAGGCGTTACATTTTCTTATGACGTTGTCACGTTCAACTATCGTCAGTAAACCGACTTTACAGACAACCGATTTTATTGTATAACTATAATATATTTAATAATAGCATAATATATGTATATACATAGCAATAATAACAGTTGAATTATATCATGCAGACACCCATCGTGATATTTTGTATACACTGTTTCGTGTGCAAGAAAAAGATGGTTAGGGTAAGCTCACAGAAATAGTAAAAATGGTGAGCTACTGTTAACGAGGCCTTTCAACTTACACAAGGGTAGGCAACGCAGGCGTCACCAGGGTCTGTTAATTTTAATTAGAAATCGGCGACACCTACCCGAGGCTAAGCCTCGATAAATTCCGTTTTTTTTTCATTATAATATGTTAAATTCGCATAAACAATAACAACATCAGAACCGAAGAATAAGAATGTTATTTATATAATACTAGCAGCACTCTGCGGTTTCACTCCAGTACTTTCCATTGCCGTGGGAGTACAGGGATAAATTATACACTCTACTAGCTAGTGCCCACAACTTCGTCTGCGCAGGATAAGATTTGAGTTTCTTTTCTCACAAAAAGTATCATATGTTACTTCTAATTTTTTTTTCGCTGGGAAATGCTTTTTACGCATGTAGGCAGGAATATCAGGTAGATCCTGACCATATGTGGGACTCTCACCTGGGAGTGCCCTACCCGTAAACTAAAACCACTGCGAGCGCCATCAGCCGCAATTTGAAGGTCCCGGATAGGCATTTAACAGGATCACCTCAGCGACAGGCTGGCCCCGGCGAAGGCCAGACTACTCCTCGTAAGGGGGGACTGCCCGTCCGCTACTAAGCAGTCCCCGCAACGTCGTGTCATACTGGGCCCAGGTTCCCATCCTGAAGTTTTCGTGTGAAAGCGTAACAAACAAACATACATTTATAATATTAGTAGGATGTTATTCTGATGTATACGCTATGTTATTGTAAAGTTTTATTAAAATCCATTCAGTAGTTTTTGCGTGAAAGACATACATCCATACATCCGTACATTCTTACAAGCTTTCGCGTTTATAACATTAGTAGGAAGTTAGATGTGCTTTTTGGAAGCTTATAACTTCAAAAGCTACCGAGATAAATATAAGAACTTTACGAAGAGGCATGGCAATGGTAGTACCGAGTCACACTGATAGATGTCACTATGAAATCAATATAAGTTATCGTAATAACTTAATGTTTTGGTTCTAAAGTAGTTCTTGATTTAGCGGGTAGATGCCGCTTATCTTATATATAATTCTACTAAATATAAGATATCTTATCTTATTTTTATTTCTATTATTTCATTTATTTACTAGCTGTTGCCCGCAGCTTCGCCTTTTTTCCTTTAACGCCGGACAAGGCTCTGAGACATCCCGCGGAGGAGTGGGTGAGAGACCTATTTGGGACTCGCTACACCCGAAAGCTGGTTGCTCATTAGATCCGGCTCACCAAAGGCAGCGTAGGTGGCACTCGCCGGGTTTTAGTGGGTAGAACTGCGTCCATTTACCAGCTTTCAGGTGCAGCGAGTCAAACATACCCGCGTGGGGAGACCCACTCCCCCGCCGAATGCCTTATAGCATTTCCCGGCGTTAAAGAAAAAAAACGTCTAAATACTCAAAAAAAAAAAGTGTAAAAACTATAGAAAATAATTTATTCCCTATCACCTCCTCCTCCTGTAGGTTTAAATATAAAATAAAAATATTTTGTAAATAGTACTCTCATTAGACTGATAAAACTTCTGCAGCCTTTGAGCTGCAAAGGGATTCGTTTCATTTATTTACCCGTAACATCACAAAGTAGAGTTCATTGCAAGTTTTTTTTTCCACACTTACAACTATGACAGTATATTCTAAGTCTATGCTTACAACCATAGACTTATAATATACTGTCATTACAACTTTACAGACTTGATAAACGCCTGTAAAAATAAATGTAAGTGTGTGGAGTAATCATATTATTATGAAGTAATAATTTATTTTTGGTCGAGCAATACTCACAAGAGTGTCTTAGTAGAGGTATAATAATTTTACAGGGGCACTTATTCATATTATGAACAATATAGGAAATCTCGTAATACAGGTCTTAACATTTGTAAAAAATGTCTGACTCGCGCGCTGAGTGTTCCGTAAAATTTATTAAAAAAAGTATTTTTTTAATCAGCAAATTAAAAACTTTTTTTTATAAAATGAGATATTGTGAAAATCCCATAGTATGGGAAGAATACCATATTTGATTTGACACAAAGACGTTGCCTTGACTGATCCTACAATCCATTTCGTCATTTTAGAACACGGAATTCAAACAGTAATGGAAGCGATAAATGAAAGGAGAAATAAATTCAAAAAATATATATTTTATTCAACTTTTTTTCTGATCTAGTTATAGTTTTTTTTTTTATTAATGATTTAATTTTATAAATATTAGAGAACTCTGACAAAACTGCGAACTGCTACTTCCTAATAAGATAAACTTTTTAAATTAGCATTAAGATACTAGTGCTTCCCGCGGCTTCACTCACTTTATAATTAAAATATGTATACCGGGTGTATTTGGAACGCTTGCGAAGATTAAACTCTAATAATATACTATTTATCTTCTTGTTCTTCTTCTCTTATATATAAAATTTCCATGTCACAATGTTAGTTACCGTACTCCTCCGAAACGGCTTTACCGATTTTTAGCAAATTTTATATGCGTATTCAGTAGGTCTGAGAATCGGCTACTATCTATTTTTCATACCCCTAAGTGATAAGGGTGGTCAATCCCTCAAATTTTTAACGTTAACGCGGGTGAAGCTGCGGGCAACAGCTAGTATACTATATAATGCATATAACCATTTATCTCAGAAACGTTTTTTAAAGAAAATTTTAGGACTTGTGTATTTTGCAAACCCGCAATGTATGTATACACACTATGCACTCATGCTAACCGCGAGACGAGTGACTAGCGGGCGCACTGAAGACGCGCGCGGTGCGGGAGTTCGTTCACCTCGTGCATGCGGCGAACGCTATCAGCTGATTCAGTCTGCTAGCCGGCGTGAAACATAAACCAATTACATTGCTGTTTTTTTCAAAAAACCATTATTTTAAAGCATTATCATCAAATTCCTGTAACATTATGTTTACTAAACCGGATTATACAAATAAAATAAAATAAAAAGGCAATCAAAAAAAAAAAGAAAACGCGATTTTTTCACTTGTATCATGTCAGGCTATGCCAACACTATCATACCTCTTCGTTTTCGCAAGCGTTCTAAATACACCCGGTATAGAATCATACCTCGAAAACAAACAACTTAGCCTTCCTTATTAATTTAACTAAGATTATTAATTATTAAATGCCAAAAGATGTTTTTCGGTGTAAAAACAGTCGTTTTTTAACCGACTTCAAAAAGGAGGAGGTTATTAATTCGTCGGATTTAGATGCATTGTATTAATCACTCTATATTTTAAGAGTAGTCGACGAGATTGAAAACCCGGTTCGTTAAGAAGGCCAAAAAGTTTTCAGGAAATAATAGATTCGAAATTGTACAGTAAAATAGTGTCTATAATTTTTGCCCTAAAGAGCATAGTTTCAGAGATATCGACCAAGAACTTCAAGATGGCGCTTGAAGATCCGTCAGCATTTTGTGATTGTAAATTGCATTATGCATTTTGTGACTCCTCATCAATATCATCATCATCATCAGCCTCTATCCGTCTCCACTCGCATCCAACACAGACCGGCCACCAAATGATTCTTAACCTTATTTAAAAATGGATCGCCTATTTAGTGCGAGATTAAATTCTATTTATACTGTACAGACTCGTGATTTCAGGAATTAGCGAAATTTTTCAGTTAGGTTATTTAAATCAAAATATTTTAGTCATCTTGGCGTTCTTTGAGGGAGGCCTATGTTATGCAGTGGACGAATAGGGGCTTATGATGATGATGATGATCCGTAATGAATCCGTAAAAATTGTTTCATTATAATGATGATGATAACATTAACAACATCGAATTTATCTCAACGACAAATTCCAAATTCGTATAAACAATAGTGGAAAACGGTGTAATATTGTTAATTAGTCTAATTCCAGGGCCTGTAGACAAAGTGACATCGCTTTGTAGCCGAAATTCGTTATCGTCTTTGAGATAACGATAATAATTTTCTAGCCAATGATCAATCAAAGATCGTGACAGTGCAACGACAACAACTGTCAAGTGTCAACAAAGTTCGACAAGTGTCAAATCGGACCAAAAAAATAAAAATTAATATCTATGTAAATAGACCTCATACACACTATAACTCATAAAAATTGTGAAAATGTTGCCCTCCATGGCCCACGCCCACGGATAACGAATCAATATCAATAATAAAATAATATAAGTTTGGCATATGTGTTTGATATATGATAACCAATTGACAGTTTATGATTCTGTTACGAATTTTAACATTGTCTACCAACTTACGATAACGAGTGACATAATTGACGACGGCATAAGTCAATCCCATACATTTTATTCTTTTCGAACTTCGTTATCGTTTTTCTATTGTTACTTTGTCTAAGGCCTCAGCATCTTCCATTGTTTATCTCGTTAGAAAGGTTTTTCAGCCCACCCAGGCCACGTCTCAATTACCTCCTTTAATTAGAAGGAGACAGAAAACAAAATATTTGCTGAAGTATGAGTAAGAAGAATGTAAATGGTTTTATTTTTGTCTGGCACACAATTAATTGTACCTTTTGCCTTATTATTTTACTATTACATATACAGAAAAATAAAATCCAAAATATACTCATGTTGGTACGGAAATATACTCATGTTGGTACGGAAATATACTCATGTTGGTACGGAAATCTTCGTACGACTAGTCCGACTCGCACATGTATAGGAATTATCTCAACTAAACTATTTATAACGGGATTTCGGCATTATCTACTAATACCTTGTTGTATTTATATAATATTTAAGTATAACATTTAATACTTTTCTTTTTTTATAACATCTAAACATAGCCCCTCTTTTTTGTTATTTTTTTATTGACATAGGGAAACGCTTTTGCGCGTCGTCAACGGCCCTAGGTAGGGTCCTATAGTGTGTGGTTCTCGCGGCACAGATCGGCACATATCTATGCCGAATACTTAATATAACCCTGCAAGTGCCGCCGATGCCACCTTTGGTGAGGTGCCCCTGATCTGTTGAGCAAACAGGGCACACCGACCGCTAGTTCCACGAAGGGACCAACGCCAACTCCACAGAGAGGTTGTCCCGCACCACCGAACAACCCCTTCCAACGTCGGGACAGTACAATGGGATGAGGTTCCCGTCCTCGCCCCTTGCCCCCTGCTCTTTTGTCCCCTCTTTTTTAAGAGGGGTACAGGGGAGGGTGGCTTCGCCCAAAGTGCTGGGCTCACCCTAGGCTTCTGAGCCCACCACCACGACAAGACCTGAATCATGGTGGGGAAACATAGGCCTCCTGACGCAGTGGCGGAAAATGTTATTGTACTATAATATTACGCTGATAAAATTGCTACAAAAGAAGTAAAGCAATAGCTAATAAGAAATGCCACATAGATAAGAATGCTATGTATGGAAATCTCACCTTGTGTGTTTTAGTTTCCGTAGCTTATATCCAGTAGTATATCTCATTCTATTGACAGGCAGTGTATTAATACAGTGTATTTACAGGTAAATGTTACCTGTAAATACACTGCTAGCTACGTGTGATAAAACTATAATAAGGAATTGTAAAACGAAGATACTATTACTTTACGAACGAAGATAATACTACTTTTACTACTAGGCCAGACTGGCCACATGATGGTATGTGGTCAGCGTCGCCCATGAACGTAAACCAAAAACTAGCCTAAGTAACTTCATTCACGTGTTGCCTGAGATGTAAGTCTCGGTTCGCGTAATTAAACTATCTGCTCTTCTTACTGAGGGAACTTGAAGGAAGAAACAAGTAGGACGGTGGTACCCACGTAACGAACACGCGGCACAGCGCATCCCTCCCAATGGATTTAAGGGCGAGTCACCGTATGCGAAACAGAAAAAATGGTTTCCCTTAGGGTTTCGCAAATGTAATTTTTGAGATATTTACTATTAAATAACGCAACACACAAATATCAGATACAACACCTTAATATATTTTCCATATATTTTCTACTAATTGGTTACACTATAAATATTACACTATAGCCTGTGGCTATAAAAAATTAAACGAATAATTTACTAATAATATATGTAAGTTTGCACATCATTTTATATGGAAATATTTAATTTTCAATACTACAGAGAAGGTGCAATTTTTTTATCTCAGATTTTTTTTTTCTAAATTCAAATAGATCCCAAAACTTGAATGTTATCTAGCATTTCCACTAAACGACGTGACGCCTGCTACCCAGTTACGCCAGTTACAGTCCAATAAGAAGGTAGAAAAAAAACCAACCAGTCACCAGGACTGCCGTTCGGTCATCTTGGCGTGCATTGAGGGAGGCCTATGTTCAGCAGTAAACGGATAGATGCTGATGATGATGACGATGATGATACAATATAAACGGTGCACAAAATGGCCGCATGACATAATTTAGAAGCAACACAATTTGCAAAACAAATATTGCATAAACTTATATAAATAAATCAAACGTCAAACTGCGTCTCCAGCGGCTCGCATGCAGTGCCGCGAGTCCACGTCATATACACGTCAAACTGCGTCTCAAGTGCGGTGTCGCAAGTTCAGAGATTTTATCTCATCTAAAAATGTGCGTACCACGCTAAAAGAAGTTTACACTTCGAAAATGTTGAGGGTAGCTTAAAAATAATTGAAATACCAAAACATTTTGTAGTGAGTGTGAATTTAAACAATTCTCGAATCCATTTGAACACACACAAAAATATTGTAATTATCGATCGGTCCGGCCGCTTAAGAAGAGTTCAATACACACGCATAATGTTCCAGGTTCCAAGGTCCATCTTTGCACTTGATTACTATTAAGCTAATTTTCCGTGAGTAGCTTCATTTGATGAGACGCCCAACAATTTCCAATTGTAGTAGCTAACAGAGATAGCAAGGATAAAATATGTCCATTTAATGATTCACAATTTTTTTTATTATAACATACATAACATAAACTAAACTTGAATTCAATGTTTTGAAATGTTCAGTTGTATGATTTGGTCGGGTAAAGACTAAACTGGACTACAACTATAAATAAGGGGACGTGTCGTTAAGAAGCCAATCGTTATGAGAGCCGTCCAGTTAGATGGACAGTTGACATACAGAGAGCACATACTTTGATGCTCTGAGGCATCCAGCGGGGGAGTGGGTCTCCCCCGGCGGGTATGTGGGACTCGCTGCACCCGAAAGCTGGTAAATGGACGCAGGTACCCTACCCACAAAAACCTGGTGAGTGTCACCAATGCCGCCTTTGGTGAGGTGCCCCGGATCTAATGAGCAAACAGGGCACCTCGACAGCTAGTCAGTCCCTCAGGAGACCGACGCTACCTCCACAGAAGGGCTGTCTCGCACCGCTGAATAACCTCTCCCAACGTCGGGACAGAACAATGGGGTGAGGTTCCCGCCCTCGCCCCTTGCGCCCTGCTCTTTTGTCCCCTCTTATTATAAGAATAGTACAAAGAGCCTCCTCAGCTCAATTAGCTTCGCCCAAGGTGCTGGGCTCACCCTAGGCTACTGAGCCCCACCGCCACGTCAAGGCCTGAACCATAGTGGGGAGAGAGCACATACTTACGATATGTAAGAAAGCTTACAAACTCGTCTGCTTGGCAGAGCGTCTTCTTTCTTCAACATCAGAGCCGGAGGAGTTCTGTATGATGCTCTTACATAGGCTGCACTAAAAGTATCGGGAATGGAATATTTCCACTGTTCCTGTCATATTAAAATATTTTTAATTGAAAACTCCTTGGTTTTACCATTTATTTATTTAAAAAAAGATTCTCGGTCTTGTCACAAGGTCTTGTCAAACTTCCCCACCATGGTTCAGGCCTTGTCGTGGCGGTGGGGCTCAGTAACCTAGGGTGAGCGGTGCACCTTGGGCGAAGCTAATTGGGCCGAGGGGGCTCTTTGTACCCCTCTTATAAGAAGAGGGGACAGAAGAGCAGGGGGCAAGGGGTGAGGATGGGAACCTCACCCCATTGTACTGTCCCGACGTTGGGAGGGGTTGTTCTGTGGTGCGGGACAACCCCTCTGTGGAGGTGGCGTCGGTCCCTTGCGGGACTGACTAGCCGTCGAGGTGCCCTGTTTGTTTTCTAGATCCGGGGCACCTCACCAAAGGCGGCATTGGTGGCACTCGCCGGGTTTTATAGGGTAGAGCTGTCCATTCCATTTACCAACTGTCGGGCGCGAAAAAAAAAAAAAAAAAAAAAGGTTTTGTCAAACTTGTTTAGTCGTTGAGAAAATGGAATTGACTCGAGAAAATTCTAGAGCGATGATTTATTATGACTTTCGAAGTGGTTTAACACAAAAACAGTGTATTGACCGGATGATTTCTGCATTTGGTGATGAAGCCTCATCCAAAACCACAATTTATCGCTGGTTTGCTGAATTTCAACGTGGACGTGTTAAGCTCAGTGATGATCCCCGTCAAGGTGGTCCAAAAACTGCAGTCACCCAAGAAAACGTTGATGCTGTGCGTAAGCTGATTGAGGAAGATCGACATGTGACATACCGCGAAATTCAGGCAACTTTAGACATTGGCATGAGTCAAATACAAATAATCTTGCATGAACAATTAGGTGTAAAAAAGTTATTTTACCGATGGATACCGCATTTGCTCTGTGAAGAGCAAAAAGCGGCTCGCGTTACTTGGTGCGTCAGAACTCTCGAAAGATTCCACGCAGGATCCTCAAATGCTGTATACAACATCGTATCAGGTGACGAATCCTGGATATACGCGTACCAACCCGAAACAAAAAACCAGTCACGAGTTTGGGTGTTCGAAAATGAGTTAAAGCCAACAAAAATTGTTCGTTCACGTAGTGTTGCAAAAAAAATGGTGGCCACGTTTGTCTCCTAAACCGGCCATGTTGCGACTATTAATCTTGAGGGACAAAGAACGGTTAATGCGGAATGGTATGCTAGCATTTGTTTGCCACAGGTCGTTTCTGACCTCCGTAAAGAGAAATGCAACCGCCGCATCACCCTCCATCACGACAATGCGAGTTCTCACACCGCGCACAGAACAAAAGAGTTTTTAGAGCAAGAAAACACAGAATTATTAGACCATCCGCCGTACAGCCCCGACCTAAGCCCTAATTATTTCTATACTTTCCCTAAAATAAAGAATAAATTGCGTGGTCAGAGATTTTCATCGCCTGATGAAGCCGTGGACGCATACGAAACGGCCATTTTGTAGACCCCGACTTCGGAATGGAATGGTTGCTTCAATGATTGGTTCCATTATATGGAAAATGTGTAAAATTTCGCGGAGAATACTTCAAAAAGCAATAAATACATTTTTAAATAGTAATGTTGTGTCACTTCTTTGATTCCCGAAATTTTCAGTGCCGCCCTCGTATAAGGAGCGAGCTGGAATGTGATTCGGTTTTGTGGGCTCCACATGAGCGTCACACAGACTAAATATAATCTTATGTTGGAGCGCATACAGAAAAATTCACTCACACTTGACTTGTAAACAAGTGAAAAAAGTGTACAAAGTGTACTGTAACGTGTGTTGGATAATACTACCGCAAATTTCTGACTTGTAATAGTTTTGAAAAACATCCAAATTATTGATTCTTGACTTGTGTAAACTCGAAGTAAGTAAGTAAGTAAGTCGCAAGTATAATTCATCGCGTGTGGCAATCATAACAATTTTTGTCAATCTGCGTTCCTAATTAAACCTTTTAAGTGTGAAAAGGAAAATTTTTTATTTTTATTTTTTAGCTATGGATGCTTTTACACCACGTCATCTGGTCCCGTGGTAAGTTCTCGAAGAACTTGTGTTACTGGTACTAGACAACGGAAATATATTTAATACTTTTATACTACATATACATATATTTAAGATTTTTATTATATAATACACATATTTAATACACATCCATGACCCAGGAACACAGAAAATATTTTTTGTTCCTTCGCGGGATTCATACCCGCAACCTCCGGCTTACCACTGAGCTACAGAGGTCGTCATATTTATTATTTCAAAACTTACTAAAGGCAGACATGTTTAAACTGTTTCTTGCTGAATGCTGATTACTGAAATTTTGAAACATTTAGGATATTTTGTGACTATTAAACAATTTAATCTTGATGATGACAATGATAAAACAAATGAAACTTTTTTTTTAAATTAAATACCACTTCCTGATTTGACTGAAAAAGCCATAAGAGCTGGTAAAATAACTTAGAACCCTACCCGAAGAAGGCTGTAGTCAAACTTACGTCTCAAAGGTTGCTAACGATAATATCATTAGAACCATCAATCACCATCCATCCATCGAACTCATCAACATCCAACCATCACGAGAACGGATTGATCTAAACGATGTACAAAACCACGAGATAACAGCTTTTTGATAAGTCAGGCATTGCAAAATGATAAGAAATTAGATTGTGGACAGTCAGGCGGAGGCTTTTGCCAATATCTACACCCATGATCAGCCCAGGTCCCTAAATTACTCCGTGGGCATCGTGTTGTTCGAATACAGTTCGCTCGAAATCGTGCTTCATGGACTTTGGAAGATTGGAACAAAGTATTGCTTTCTGATGAAGCTAAAATCTCTGTGTGCGGAGAGTATTGATACCGGTGAGTGCTACGAAGGAAGACCAGGGAAACGCTACGTGGAAGCTTGTTTTGAAGATATCATTCCTTATGGAAGAGGCCCGATTATGTTTTGGGCAGCTATTAATTTGACGCAGTCTATGGAGATAGTTTTCACAGAAAATGGAACATTAAATGCACCCCTCTACATAATGGGCATCCCAATTCCAAATGCACAGCCCGCATTGACTGCTCTTTGGGAGGATTTTAGTTTTATGGATGATAATCCTCGAGCTCACCGCTGTGGCAATGTGGAAGACGTTGACATCGTGTGCTAAAAAGATGGATGACATCAGTGCAACCTGCTCCACAAAACATAAGGGAGCTAAAACATTGATTGCAGAAGTGTGGGAACGTATTTATCAAATCGTTATTAAGCATGTTATGGGCAGCACGCCCAGAAGGATGCAAGTGTGTGCCGGTGGGAGGGAAGCGCTGTGCCGCGCTCCCGGCTGCATGGGTACCACCATCTCGCTTGTTTCTCCCGTGAAACAGCTTTGCTGTGTTTCGGAGAGAAAGGCAAGACAGGCAGTGTAATTTCTGGCACCAAGACTCTGATCTTCTCTTATCTTATGTCTCAGGATAGGCAACACATAGATGAGTTGCCTGGGCTCGTTCCAGGTAAACTAGTTTATGTTCATGGGTGATGTCGACCACTTACCATCAGGCGGCACGTTTGCGAGTTTGCCTATCCAACTAACATAAAAAATAAAAAAAGCTGTGATTTTAGCACGAGTAGGTCACACTTTATTAGTTTAAAAAAAACTACAAGATATTTTTGTTTTTATTGTTGGTTATTTCTTATTGTTTAAACTTTTTTTACACCGGAAATGCTCACAGGCATCCACCGGAGGAGTGGATCTCCCCAAGCGGGTATGTGTGACTCGCAGCGCCCGGAAGGCGGTAAGGTGGACGCAACTCTACTTACTAAAATCCGGCGAGTGTCGCCAATATCGCCTTTGGTGAGGTGCCCCGGATCTGTTGAGCAAACAGGGCGCCTCGATGTCTAGACAGTCCCTCAAGGGACCGACGCCACCTCCACAAAGGGGTTGTCCCGGACCACAGAACAACCCCTCACACATGGGAACAGTACAATGGAGCGAGATTCCCATCCTGGCCCCTTATCCCCCTGATATCTGATACTTTCTCTTAAGATTCGCCTCTTCTTATAAGAGAGTGCTTCTTCTTCTACAACTTCGGTGCTCGTTTTTTGCAAAGTAGTGTAGGTACTAATATATTTTTCCGAATGAAATCTTGCAACTCAATTTTAAAGCAGAATATATATTTCACCGCTTGAGCTGAAATTTGGTATACACGTTTAGTTTGATTGATTGAAATCTGATTGATATTAAACTAAAACATTTAAAGTAAGTACATACGCTGCTGCACATAAATTGTGTAATGACGTTATAAGTTCATAGTAAAATAAGTTAATGGATAAGTTTATTTTTACTCATTGCGCATTTAAATAATAAAAAATTAAAGATAGTTCTTTTTTTTAATTATTTTTACTTTTAATTTTGAAGCCGGTGTCGTATTCGTTGCTGTACCCTATACCTTCTTCTTTTGCGCCGGGAAATGCTATGAGGCATCCCGCCTGGGGAGTGGGTCTTCCCAGGTGGGTATGTGGGATTCGCTGCGCCCGAAAGATGGTAAATGGACGCAGCTCTACCCACTAAAACCCGGCGAGTGCCACCAGTGCCGCCTTGGTGAGGTGCCCCGGATCTGTTAAGCTAACAGGGCACCTCGACGGCTAGTCAGTCCCGCAAGGGACCGACGCCACCTCCACAGAGGGGTTGTCCCGCACCACAGAACAACCCCTCCCAACGTCGGGACAGTACAATGGAGTGAGGTTCCCATCCTCACCCCTTGCCCCCTGCTCTTTTGTCCCCTCTTCTTATAAGAGGAGTACAAAGAGCCCCCTCGACTCAATTAGCTTCGCCCAAGGTGTTGGGCTCACCCTAGGCTACTGAGCCCCACCGCCGCGCCAAGGCCTGAACCAAGGTGGGGACTGTACCCTATACCTACCGTGGTTAGCTGTAAACACTAAACGCAAAGATTGTATACATGATTATAAATTCTTCTTCTTCTAAGCACAAAAATTTAGGGAAAGCAATTATTTTATTACTTTTTAGTTTTTTAACCGAATTCAAAAAGGAGGAGGTTATCAATACGTCGGAATCTTTTTTTTTTTTTTTTTTTTTTTTATGTATGTTACCTGATTACTCGAAGATGGCTAGACCGATTTGAAAAATTCTTTTTTTGTTCTAAAGGGTATACTTCCCAAATGGTCCCATGATAAGGAAACCAGGATCTGATGATGGCATTCCAGAGAAATCGAGGGGAACTTTCGAAAATCGTAGGGGCGACTAGTGTGTTTGATATTTTTTTTATAAAGTGTTTTGAAGGACTTCAATTTAATGAAGGTCTGGAGTCGATCTGATGCTGGAGCCGAAAGACAATCGAGGGAACTCCTCAACTATTTATATCAGTAACCTTGTGTTTGGGCTTGATTAATTTGTAATGATGAGAACTTTACACCTAGATGGGTTGTGACTGTCATTAGGGGTCTGATGATGAAGACAAAGGACAGTAAAGTTAAGGGAACTCCTCACCAGTTTACAGTAGCTACCTTGTTTATGGACTTAATAAATTTAAATTGATGAAAACTTTGTACCCATATATATGGGTTATAAGCGCCATTACAGGTGTGATGATGGAGACCATACGCAGTCGAGGGGAATCCTCGACGATTTACAGCTTTAATTGGGCTTACTTCATACGGTAAATAATATTATGCCAAAATCATGTAATTTTATTACTTGTCGTTGTTAAATGAACAAAAAACAACTGTGGCTTGGAAGCGCATCATAGTTTTTCAAGGTCATCATAATATCCATTCTATATCTATATATTGGTGATGTTCTATACCTATATATAATGGAATTATTTAACGAATAGCAGCAAATCTGCCGTGATTGCTTTCGATTACATGTATATAAAGTTTTACGCAATTCCATTTCGGTTTTTTCATTTGGTAATGATTTAAACCCTTTCTACGTTCATCTCATTAATACAGCGCTATGCAAAGATTGTATATTAGTAGAAGAACGAGTTGATTATAAATTGTAGGCACAAAGATTAAGGAAATTATTTTATTACTTTTTAGGTTTTTTTAAATTTTGAAGTCGGTTTTAATTTTTGTTTAAAATTTTTTTTTATGTTTCGAAGTTAGTTTTAATTTTATTTAAATAAAAAAAAATATTTTGTATAATAACGATGTTACCATTATTCGAAAAATACTTTTGGTAATATTTTTTAAGGGCATTAATAAATTATATTTTTTAAGGGCAGGTGCATTTAAAAAGATTTTTTTAATTGCAAATTTTGTTAACAATTTTTTAGTGTCAAAAGTCTGTTATAGGCATAGACTTAGAATATACTACGGTTATTGGTACATAGATGAATAAAAAAGGTTTAATTAAAATAAAATTTGTTAGGGGTTACGGACTGTATGAATGCAGCAGACTCAAAGCTGAGTCCTGTATCATCAGTTTCCACCCGGATACGGATGTGTGGTATGTGTCATCATCATCAGCCTGTTTTTGCCCCCTGCTGAGCACAGGCCTCTCTTTTTTCTGCTTGGACATTTCTGACCCAGTTTATACCACCATTCCGTTACCGCCGTGGACCTGCCATTACCACGTCTTGTCAGGGTATGTGTACAAATCATTTTCCAACAAAAAAATATGGGTGGAGTGTATGTGGGGGGTGGGTCCGCGCCGTCGTGACGCCTCGGGCCGGGCGGCGAGATGCGCACGCGCACGCGTCGATCACGGCACTCGGCAGTAGCGCGAACAGCCCCGTACGACACGCACGATGATCGCGCTCCCGCTCGTCGCCGCACTGCTGGGCGCATTGGCCGGCCAACCCGGGGCCGGAGCTACCCTGCACTGTGCCATGCGAAGAGAGATCTCCCCGTGCACCTGCTCGCTCGACGACCCCGGCACGGGCACCGTCCGCGTCGACTGCAATATGATCGACACCTACGAGGATATCACCCGGGCCCTCACCAACAAATTCAGCCCGGAGACCAAGATCGAGCTTCACGTCTCCTACTCGCAGCTCCCTGACTTCGAGAAACACAGCTTTCGTGAACTGGGTCTCTCTATAACGAAGCTGTTCATGAATAACGACTCACTAAGGCAAGTTCATTTTACTCCCTTAAGGATACATGTGCAAATAGATAAATAATTAAACTCTTTGTGTAAAAATGCCCATTTTATTCGTGATAATAGTACATCAAAACAGTGCGTGAGTTATGAGAAACAACAGGTTTGTGATAAGAGAAGCGACTGTGATGAGAATTGGTTCGTTATCTCAGGAGTGGGCGGCCTTAACCAGGGTCACAGCCGAACTTTTGGTCCCCTAGTGTCCTATGAAAAGTTAGTCGGTCAAGCGGGATTGTCAGTAAATTTCCCTTCAACACATTTAGTTTGTCAATATCGAAAGCGTTTACATATCATAAGCAAGCATTCGGCTAAAGCAAACAAGAATGGCTAGGATAATGCTTTGCTTAGATAAATAATGTTTATGTAATTAAGACTGCCAAAAGACAACAATTAATTTGTCCGTGACCCACCCGACCCTTATTGACCACAATTGATCTCTCATGATCTCGAAATCAACACGGCGTGGCCAAATAATATCGTCGTATTGTTTAATTTCTTTGTAACTCTATCGCTTTTAATTTCTGAAGAATAATGACTCACAAGTATCTGTACTTTCGTTTGACTCTAATATATTCTTCCATTATTATATTTATAATTACATTGTAGTGAAAGCCGTTCATTGATCATTTCGTCGGTGGATTATTTATCTATGAACATGAATTCCACTTTGGTACGAGGACCACTTCTAGGAATGGCATTCTGATAGTCTGCGGGGTTATCGTGGGTCGCTTCTAAAGCAGTAAAATTAAATGATATCACACTTGACATGTCGTATTCACTATATTTGCCCATTAATGGTGAACTAACAAATTACACCGATCATTTGTTGGTCTTGTGAATTATTATTAGACTTAATATGTTTAAACTCGTATTAATTATACATTGATATTTGTATTAATCATTTGCCCAGCATGTTATTAAGTTAGGATAATTCAACTCTTGATGATTACTTATTTGTAACACTTATTAGGCCGGCTGGTCGAGTGGTCAGGCTACTACTACTATTACTACAACTACTTTAGACAGCGGTCGCGGGTTCGAATCCGCCAAGTTTGGGTAATTTGTATGATGAATATTATATATTTCTGCATCGGGTCATGGATATGCGTTTATATTAATCTTTAAATTTATTTCCGTTCCTAGTACCCATAACAAAAGTTTTTACGAACTGACTGGGTTGACGTGGTGTGATTGTTGGGTAATATTTATTTATTTATTTTAAATTTTAAGTAACTATGATACAATACAATGTAACACACAAATCGCAACGAAGCGAAGTTATTGTTCTGACGCAACAAAGATTTGGTACTAAAAACAATTTTCATATACGATTATAACGGAATTTTTATACCAATTAAATTCAATACAACAAATTGATTTGCTAATTTTATCTATAATAATAATCAACGCCTAATATTAATAGCTAATTTAATCAATATTTTTCTATCTTACTTGGATATTGACTATCTGGCCTTCTTGTAACTTCGTCCTAGGAATATACTAGCCCTTATTCCATTAGGCACACTTTATGAGTTATGTCCTTCTTTTCAAAACGCAGTAAAACTAGGAAGTAGGATAGTGTCCTATGCAGACGGGTGCGTGGTATAAGTGGCAGATCCTCACATGCAAAATAATCTAGTAGAAATCTCCAGGTCAACAAAATCTTTAATAGTGTAATTGAATTAATGAATATCAAATAACTAACTGATCCGTGCGAAAATTTTGCTCATAAAAATAATAAATAAACTTATTTCTCGTCAATACCAGGAACAAAAGCTTTTTTTTTATTTCGCTGAGCAATGCGTTTAGGGATATCACCGGGTAAGGAGGTCCCGGGGGTATGTGGGACTCTCTGCACCCTAGAAGATGGTAAGGTGTTGTCGTCGTCTGGGTGACCCGGCGCGAGAGCGGTTGACGTCCGTAATAACGTTTAAATCAACTATTTTGATATGTAATCAAAGAAGTAATGATTGCGTAATGTTTGACCCCAAAATAGATTTGAGAAATAATATTTATATTATGTTCCTTTCTATACCTATATGTAGGCAATTCTACAAAAATGTTGCATACTTTCTTATCCCTCATCAATAGTACACTGGCTTGTTGCGGTGTCCAGTACGAGAATATATTCTTCAAACACCTACTAATATAAATATCAACTATTTCTTTTTTTTTTACTTGTGGAAATCTAATAGATACCACCGGGCCCGGAGGAGCCCGGGTGGTTATGTGGGACTCTCACCGCACTAAAACCCCAAGGTATTTCTCCTCTGCGTGCTGGCCCGGCGCGTGAAGTGTGATTGCGCCGCGCCGGCCACTGATTGTACTCCTCGGCACTCTCCGCTGGTACCTACATCTACTCTACCTACCCTCTCTCAAAAACGGTTAATCGCACAAAAAATGTTTGATTCAAAAAGTGTAGAAAATTATACCCCGTTTTTTACCGTAGGGTAAAACCGAGATAGATGCCGCAGCGGGATAGATGCCTCATATCCTGAAAACCCAACTTCCCGAACTCTTCAACTAAAAATTAATCGCATAAGTAGGAGCCACAGTCACCCCGTACCTAAGTTACCCATGGACAACCCACGAAAAAGAACGCATTTAGCTCGTGTGTGTATATCGGCGGCGAAATTCACAAACACGTCAAAGATTTAAGGGTTAGTATTTTGCGTTGTATTAACTTTATAATTAGTAATAAATTTCGTGATATTTCTTATCAAGTCAATAGTACCTGGATGCTCGGTTTTTTTTTAAAAATAAAATGACATTTTCTAAAAATGATTCCTAGATAGTTCGATTTATCGCCCCCGAAACCCCCTGTATACTAAATTTCATGAAAATCGTTGGAGCCGATTCCGAGATTCCAATTATATATATATATATATATATACAAGAATTGCTCATTTAAAGATATAAGATATTGGTTCATTGAGTCTGCGTCTAAGTGTAAATAGATGCTATTTTGTTTATAATTTATTTAAAAAATACGTGTGCATCTATCCCTATCACAAAGTATAGTTGCCCTGATTTTTCGAGGTATAGGTGCCCTTAGGGGCATCTATCCCTATCTATCCCTCCATACGTACACATACGCAGTACCTAGGTGTATATTTTTAAAATATGTTTAGTACCTGTTTAATTTTTTATGTATATTAGGTATAATATTTATCTATGTTTTTATTTGGGCTTTTTAATGATTTTAGCAGGACTATGCCACAAAAACAAATTAAAACGAAGTTACACAAGAAAAACAAGACTGGAACAAGTAATGGACTTAAGATAATAAAGAAAGAAACCACAAATAAAGAACAAGACAACCAAAATAATTATTTTACTGAAAATGATATTGACAACCTAGCTGAATTGTGTGATAAAGAAAATTATATTTATTGTATTGATAACAATACCAAGACAGCATCACTAAAAGACAAAATACTTACAGTTCAAACACCACCAAACTATAAAATTAAAGGCAGGAAATCTAAATGTTTGCCCGATACGAAAACTAACAGAGATGACAGGATAACCGGTGAAAGGGAAGCGCTGTGCCGCGCTCCCGGCTGCATGGGTACCACCATCTTGCTTGTTTCTCCCGTGAAACAGCTTTGCTGTGTTTCGGAGAGAAGGACAAGACAGGCAGTGTAATTACTGGCACCGAGACTTAACATCTTATGTCTCAGGATAGGCAACACATAAATGAGTTCCAGGTAAACTAGTTTATGTTCATGGGCGACGTCGACCACTTAACATCAGGTGGTACGTTTGCCAGTTTGCCTATCCAACTAACATAAAAAAAAACCTTAAAGATTTTATTTTTATGTTGTATGTAACCAAAAAATATGATTATGCATATGGGAACTATTCCGGATATGTGCTCGATGAGGACTACCTAGCATTTGGTTTTGGTTTTTCGTTAACACGGTATAAAGGGCATCTATCCTTCTCGGTATTTTCATGGTGGGGCAACTATCCATACAGGTAGGCGTCTATCCTCAAAAAACATGTCCCACGAAAAGCTTATTTCTGCAAAATCTGTATATGATAGGTAAAAAAATAATAATAGTAATTCAACATAATAAAAAATACTCGTATAAAATTAATATTTTTAAAATTATGAGGCTAATTCAAAAAGTTGGGATATCTATCCCGGTTTTACCCTAATCGGGTAAATTTTTTTTAAACGATCTGTAAAACGGAGAGCAGATTAAGTCACTGAGGTGATCCTGTTGCCTGCATATTCAGGATCCTCAAAAAAATGGCTGCAGGCGCTTGAAAAGGTGCGAGTCCTATATTGGGTCAGGGTCTACCACAAGATCCTGGCTGCATCCATTTCCCTGCGATTAAAAAAAGAGGGTAGATCGACCTCCATGGTGATCTGCGGGCTTACTCTTGACACTCGATCCTATTGATGTATCGACTTCGAAATCGAGTTTGGGATCGAATGACGATTTTACCAGGAATTAACACAGTTCAACGTCCAAATATTGTCAATAGTGCGAAAAATGTACGCGATTGAGAAATACCAATTTCAATTAGTTACATAAAATTCTACAGTGATCGAATCAAATAGTGCGCTAGTGTAGCGTAAAAGAGTAGCGATTGATAAGTTCTCGATCCCAATCCTAAATTTCAATAGGATCAAGTGTCAAGAGTAAGCTCGCTGTTCTTTTTGGTTGCGATTGGCGGACGGTAGACCGTCTGGGCGTTCATTGTAAGAGGCCAACGTTCAGTAGTAGACGGAAAAAATGATAGTGATGATGACAAAACATTAAATTTATTTGGTATAGATATTTGATGTTGTAACAACTTATCTTCGCAATAATAAGGTATCATTTTTTGTCCTTATTATTCGAGACACGAGGCGTCTGTGATCTCAAATTATTCCACATAGCTTGGTTAACTAAAAGAAATGTGACATAGTTATTTCATTATCATTATCATCAGGCTTTTTTCATCCACCGCTTTACTGTCTTTTTCAATAGATATAATTAAATATTATACCTTTTATAATATTGGACGCTTTTACACCACGTCAATCTAGTCCCGTGGTAACTTTCCGAAAAACTTGTGTTACTGGTACCAGACAACGGAAATATTTTTAATACTTTTATATTATACATATATGCATTTAAAATGTTTATTATATAATACACATCCATGACCTAGGAACACAGAAAGCTTTTTGTTCCCTGGCGGGATTCGAACCCGCTTGGCTTGAGCGCCAACGCGCTAACCATTGAGCCACAGAGATCGTCAAAAATATTAAATATAAAAATTAAGTCTGTAAATAAAAGCGAATCTTGAATATGATTTTAAGTTAAAATGTTTATTTACATTATTATAATACAAAACGGGATAGTTATCATGTTTTTCACTTTTTCAAACATTCTACGAATGTCTTATTCTCGTGAACAACATAGTTTAGTGTAGTTCGTAGATAATGTCGAAATATCGAGGTCCGCGAAATAAAAGCATACCAATACATAATACATAAACGTTTACATAATTTTAGGATCTTGAATATTTACAATTTTTTATAATATTTTGAATAGGCCTTTCATAAAGAAAAAAAAATTTAATCGTTTTTCGTTATTAATAATATATATAATAGATCCCTCGCCACACATGCTGTTCTGTGCAATGCACGAAGAACGTCTATCTCAGAAAACGTTTAAAAATGTTTTCAGTAATAAATAAATAAAAAAATGTAGATAACGTTTGTATGCTGCAGGATTTTATGAACCCCCCACCATGGCTCAGGCCTTGTCGTGGCGGTGGGCTCAGTAGCTTAGGGTGAGCCCAACACCTTGGGGGAAGCCATTTGAGCCGAGGGGGCTCTTTGTACTCTTCTTATAAGAAGAGGGGAGAAAAGAGCAGGGGGCAAGGGGTGAGGATGGGAACCTCACCCCATTGTACTGTCCCGACGTTGGGAGGGGTTGTTCTGTGGTGCGGGACAACCCTTCTGTGGAGGTGGCGTCAGTCCCTTGTGGGACTGACTAGCCGTCGAGGTGCCCTGTTAGCTTAACAGATCCGGGGCACCTCACCAAGGCGGCACTGGTGGCACTCGCCGGGTTTTAGTGGGTAGAGCTGCATCCACTTACCATCTTTCGGGCGCAGCGAGTCCCACATACCCGCCTGGGAAGACCCACTCCCCAGGCGGGATGCCTCAGCATGTATTTCCCGGCGTAAAAGAAAAATAAAGGATTTTATGAACTAAAACTATATTGGAGATACCACACCTTGGGAATAAGGGATTAATTAGATCTTAAGATTTCAAATCTACCCATATACAAATTATTTTTGATTTTTTTGACAAAAGAGCAACCCCTTAGTTTTTTATTTACTATATTTTAATTGACTTTTTTAAATTTACAAGTTGTTACCAACGAAATAAAATATTTTTGATTCGATTTGATCGCCCGTCCGATGACCGACCGTCGTCCCATCTAGTTGAAGTGAGGTCCGAACCACCCTCAAGCGCCATCGCTAGACAGAAACGTCTTAACGATGATGATATAGTTTAAAGAGTTTTTTTCCTAGCAGTCAGTTTTCATCATTATTTCTTCTATTTATCATAAAACGTATCTGTTCATACAATATGCTCTTTCAACGAACGCCAAGACTGCCAATCGCCAACTCCTTGCTATCATACAGCAGATTTGACTTATTTGGAGTTATTAGAATGAAATTTTTAAACATTAG
This sequence comes from Helleia helle, assembly GCA_963853865.1. NCBI lineage: Eukaryota > Metazoa > Arthropoda > Insecta > Lepidoptera > Lycaenidae > Helleia > Helleia helle. The sequence goes on from OY971420.1 coordinate 20,566,643, forward strand.
ATAGATGATAGTAGAAGACACAAATACTGGTAAGGGGTAAGAGCAGCCCCCTCGATCCACTTGGCTTCTCCCCGAGTTCACCTTAGGCTACTGAGCCCTGAGTTTTCAAATTATTTTGAACTAGCTGTTGCCCGCAGCTTCGCCCGCGTTAACTTTATTTACCGTATTTTTGTAAATAGCTTTCACATTACCGCTTTATAATTGCCAATTTTTAAAGTATTAAAATGTATATAGGTAGTATGTTATATTTTTTAACTAATATTGTTATGCCATATATATTATGCCATCGCGGACTTTTCAGTAGGCATATTTAGGATATACAATTCTACCATACATTCATACAATAATAATTATCCTAACTTTCGGAACCGGGTCCGGGCCCGGCTCAGACGCGAGGCGTGGCATCACGGAGCGCCGAAATCACGGTGTCGCAATATTTTGATTTTGCTATATCTCCTAAGATATGCATTTGATTTGCATGGTGTAAACGGGAAAAACATACTTCATGAAATGCTCAAGCTTAAAGGATTAAAATGATAAGGATTGTGAATGATACCAAATTTGTGTAAATAGCTTTCCAATTACCGCTTTATAATTGCCCATTTTTTAAGTATTAAAATGGATATAGTATGTTATCCTTAGGCATGTGTGAAAAGGCACTTAGTATCAAGCCACCTCTCAAACGAAAACTTAATCAAAATTGGTACAGCCGTTTAGGAGCAAGAATTGCACCGAGGTCAAGATTCTAACTTTTCGGAGGTTAAAAAATATGTACGATTGGACACCGTGTAACGTAACAGTTGTTTTGTATTTAGCCTAATCGTGTTAGTTCAAAGGTCCGATAGCTTCAAGTAAAAAATAACGCAACGATAACAGTTGGATATAGGTTAGATTGATAAACAGACCCTGTCATAAAACTTTGGAAGTCAATGGACCTATTAAATGGCTGAAGATCCTGTACTTAATTATGAGTATATGAACCGCGGCTTTGCTTGGACTTTGATTGAGCTCTTTATTGACTCTAGATATATATATATATATATATATATATAGAGAATCTAGAGCCCGATGTACACTTTAAAACTGCCTTGGGACCCGCAATTAATTTAATCAGAGGGATTCAGGAAATAAATATTTACAGTTTCCCTCCCCGGTTAAAGCGGAAAACAGTATAAGATTGCAATGACTAACAAAAGTCAAGAAAATATAGCAGCCAAGGGAAGCCCAGCTTTTTTTTTCTCTGCTCAGCTCTACCCACTAAAACCCGGCGAGTGCCACCAATGCCGCCTTTGGTGAGGTGCCCCGGATCTAGAAAACAAACAGGGCACCTCGACGGCTAGTCAGTCCCGCAAGGGACCGACGCCACCTCCACAGAGGGGTTGTCCCGCACCACAGAACAACCCCTCCCAACGTCGGGACAGTACAATGGGGTGAGGTTTCCATCCTCACCCCTTGCCCCCTGCTCTTCTGTCCCCTCTTCTTATAAAGAATAAGGGTACAAAGAGCCCCCTAGGCCCAATTAGCTTCGCCCAAGGTGCACCGCTCACCCTAGGTTACTGAGCCCCACCGCCACGACAAGGCCTGAACCATGGTGGGGAAGGGAAGCCCAGCTGCAATACACACTGGAAATTATTATATGTCTCATAATCATCATTATCAGCCTCTATCCGTCCACTGCTGAACACAACCCTCCCTCAATGAACGCCAAGACAACCGATCCCTGGCCACTCGCATCCAACATGGACCGGCCACTGTATGGAGATCATCTTCTCATCTAATCTGCTCAATTGCTTCGGTAATTCGTTGCGTATTTAAGCAGCGAAGATCTTGGCTTATTAGTTCACGGATCTGCTTCGAGATAAGCTTTACTGTTACGTTTTTCTTACCATATTCTATCAAATAAAAATTAGAATTATGATTATTATGATTACGCCTGCCATGTGGCCCAAAACTCGATTGGATGCCTGTTCGTACTTTGGCATTGAAGTCCCCCATAACAACATTGAAATGAGCCTTAGTGGTGTTGTTTAAGGCCTTGGAGACCTCCTCGTAAGCTGCCTCTTCTTCGTCGCCGGTGTGTGTCGACTTTGGTGCATATCACCTTGAGGCTGTATCTCTTGGTGAGTTTGTGTACAAGATACGCAACCCTAATTGACACACTCGAGACTTCGGCGATATTATTGACAAGGGACTTGTGGATGTGAAACCCTCGCCACCTTGGGATGGAGGACAGAGATATGGTGTCCTCTCTTTGTTTTCGGACTTCACATTTCCCATAGACGTGCCATCGGATATTGCACAGTTCAACCATATAGTCGTCCAGTCTCAGCGTTCGTCCGTTATACGTAGCCAGGTCAAGATGGTGGATCCGTAGCCCGGGGATTCTTAGCACCCCCTGTTCTGCTATTCTCTGTAGGTTGCTATGGTAGCTAGGAATAGTGGGACAGCCGAGAACTAGGGGCTGTTTCTTATGCCTGTAATCCATTTGAAGGGATATGCTCATTTACCTTTTTAAATCGTTGAATGGCTTACTGGATAGCCCTGAGCTTTTAGCTAAAGTGGAATTAAATGTACCATATCACACACGCAGAAACAAATATATGCTTTTGCATGTACCATTTGCATCCACAAATTATAGAATTAATTAATTTACTGTTCGTGCTTGTAAGTCTTTAAACTCAATTTCCAGCGAGTATGATATTGATTTGTATCATACTAGTCTTGCTGAATTGAAGCAGTTATTAAATAAACGATGTTTTTTACGTTAATACTTAAAGTAACTTTTAAAAAAATAACTGACCTATTATCACAAGGCTTTGTATTCTCATTTTTTTCCTTTACGGCTTATTTTATAAACATGGTTTAATCTTTTCGTTTTCTACTTGTTATATTGTTAAGTTATTGTTACACGTGGAAACTTGTCAATGGCTTTCTATAGTTATTATGTATATTATAGCTAATGTTAGCTGTAAGTTTCCCAAAAATTGTAAAATAATTAAAATAAAATAATTGCCATGCTGAGCAGGCGGATTGGCAATCGCATGTGAGTGGAATTCGCATCGGCGGCACTGCTGCCTGTCACCGATCTTATTGATGGTGCCGCCATCACTCGTTACGATCGATACTTAGTGATCAAGTCTATCTCACTGTCACAATGAGACAGACTGACACAAAGCAATCGATTCGCAAATATTAGCCACCTTTGATGTTTAGAGGCTGATGCCCTTCGCCGACTTCTATATCACCCTGGGCAGATATTGGGGCAGGGGTATTCTGGAGCCGCCCCCACACAGCACTATAATGTCTATATTATAATTACTACACCACTACAAATATCTGCATAGTAATATCACAGAGGTAATATTAATATCATGTGCATAATCTATACAGATAAATAAAATTGGAGTGTCTGTTTATAATATTAATATAACCGCTTTTTATTGAATGCATATAGATTTATACACGGTGCATATACCAAAATAGCATTTTTACACTTTTGTCTGTCTGTCCGTCTGGCTGTTTGTCTGTTTCTTTGTTTGTTCCGACTAATCTCTGAAACGACTGGGCCGATTTTTATGGGAATTTCACTGGCAGATAGCTGATATTATTAGGAGTAGCTTAGGCTATAAAAATAATCATCATTAATCCGGGTACGACTGTAAATCTAAGTTAACGCGGGCGAAGCTGCGGGCAACATCTAGTATTAGCAATTAGTATTTGTTGCCTATGGTCTATAATAGTGTTTATAGCCTACTAGCTGTTAGTTAGTAGTTACAACCGTAAATTTAAGTCAAACCTTCATCACCATCATCATTCATCATCAGCTTCTATCCGTCTTCTTCTTCTTCCCTCAATGACCAGACGACCGATCCTTCGCCACTCGCATCCAACTCGGATAGCCACTGTACGGAGATCACCTTCCCACCTGGTTAATGGCCGACACACTTCGCCTACCTAAACATTACTTTTAACAAACTCACAACTTTTTGTATTGGCATAGCTTTATTTTTACTTATGTCTTGTTTACCTATGTCAATTCCATTGTTGTATCTTTTAATATGCTGAAAATTTATACGAAATCATATCTTCAGTTTTGTTCACGGCAAGAGTGTAGTATTTTTGCGTAGTAAGCACTTACACAGTAAACGTAATAAGCTAAGTAAGCATTAGTTCCATAATAATCAACAGTACGTCGTGTTCAGTATTAGTACGAAATCTTCAATTAGAACATTTTCTAAGACCAGATCTAAATTATTTAACACTAGCTGTTGCCTGCAGCTTCGCCCGCGTTAACATAGATTTACAGCCGTATAAAGGTTGATGATGATTATTTTTATAGCCTAAGTTTCTCCTTATAACATCAGCTATCTGGCAGTGAAAGTCCCGACAAATACAGATCAGCCGTCTTAGAGATTAGCCGGAACAAACAGATTGACAGACGTAAATTGCAAAAAATGATATTTTGGTATATATATATCGTGTATACATCCATATGCATTTAGTAAAAACCGTTTTTTTTAATATTACAATCAGACAGTCCAATTTTATTTATCTGTATAGATAATATCTATAATTTGTGAAGTAGCGGGCAGAAGCTTGTATTAAATACATTTTAATGGATAATACGTATCAATATTTACATCTATTTGTCACAAGAGATATAAATCATTATTATCGACTACGCGAGTTAACCTGTATCAGAGGTTAACAAACATCGTATACTCTTCCTGGTATGATTTTCTCTGAATACTATATCGCTTCTACTCATTAATTGGAGGGGGGGAGGGGTTAATTTGTACATGGAGGTTACACTCGTAGATATGGGGGTTCACTTTCTATAGTGTAAGTTTGTAGGTTTGCTTGGTACACACGCATGGCTAGACGGATTTGCATGAAATCTTGTAAATGGATAGACCATGATTTGAGAAGTGGTTTAACCAGGGGCGATTTACTCATTTTCAAGTTGTGGGCTGTAAAGTTATTGCCGACCTTTTTGTTTTAAGCCGTCATGCATAAATCTTTATAATTCTTAAAAGTTAGCAAAAAAATACAATTTCGTCCCCAACGATGCCCCTAAAAATCTGCCGCTCGAGGCTGCAGCCTACTCATTTGCTGGTAAATCAACCTCTGTGTCGTTATCCTGATGAGGTCGCTGGTACATTTATAACATTCGACAGTAGAAAAACGTTAAATATCTCAACAATACTGACTTTATATTCGATGATGAATTAAGATTTACTGAGGTGATGGACTAATGTCCAAAGGGGCGAATCTGCAGGCAATACTTGATTGAACATTTATCCCCAAAATTCATTTCGTATAACAATAAAACATAATAGTTCTACGAAATGCAAAAGAATAAACTTTAGTTAACAAATCATTGAAGATATTAATGATAATACACATTATTAAAACCACGTGAGTGGGATTCAGTGAAGTTTCAAAAGGCATTTCACGCATGTGTATATAATATTGAAAACATTATCATTTATAATAAATAGATACTGAAATCTAGTGTTTTATTGGTTGGACTAGTGGTTAGTGACCCTGACTGGAGAAGGTTACCCCGACCATATGGTTGTGTGTTCGATCCCCATCCTGGTCAAATGATTGCGTGATGAGTAGGATCATTAATTGATCTGTGTCTGGGTGTAATTTATCTATATGTATAGATATAGATATACATATAATAAATCTGTAGAAAACTCGTTTCTGTACATTGAAAATATTTAAAAAAGAAATAGCTAGGGTGTTAAAGGATAACAAACAGAATCCATTTCCAGCATTTTTGGAATTTTTGTCTTTTTGTCTGTTTAGTTGTGCAAGCATCACGTAAAAAGTACAATACCAATGCAAATAACTTTTATATTTAAAAATTGTGCGTAACTTGGAGTAACATTTAGTTTTTGTTTCATTGCAATCGCTCTACTCTATCAAAAGATATAAGTATTTGAAATTTTCAAGAAGTTTACTCAGAAAACTTATATATCAATAGAAACAGATACATGCAACGCCATCTTGTTTTTCAATTTTCAAAGATTCAATCTACTAATAGTACCAACGAATTTGTTGATTAATTATTTGTAAAAAAAATTATATTATGTTGGAAAGGAATAGTAATTATTATCCTATAGTATTAAATTATTTTCATACTTTAGGAAAATATCGTTTTCAAATAATATTTAATGACTGTGTCACTTACCATAAAAACGATATTTTTTAAACTGTGTCCGAACGATTACCTAGAGTTGAACCTCTAAATGTAATAGATGGCGCTGTGGCGCGGTGCCAAAGAATGTCAGTTTTAGATCCGTTCCTTTATTAGCACTTTCCAAATGGCATGCTCATTCTTTTGGGGCAAAACAAAAAACGGAGGATCCGTATTAACGGTCTTGCACTTTGAAGGTTGAAATGAGTCAACCTTCAAAGTGCAAGGTCAAGTTTACGATCTCATCCGATCATTATTGCCAGATAATGATCGGATCGGAAAGCCTAGATTTCTTCAAATTTATTTTGTGTCCGATTACACTGCAAAGCAATCTGCAATTAGGAATCGCCATTTTCCCCAGATTAATGTTTTTTAGTTTTGATAATTATAATGATGAAAAAATTTTATAGTTCTGATATAAGCACAGGCTTTTATGTAATTTTTTTTTATATATAAAAACAAAAACTATAAAAATAAAAACATGCTGCATCAAGTAAATCAATACTTGGGGAATTTCAAAGCTGCTTTAGAGTCCATTCCACAAAGCAGCAATGATTACAAAATAATCATAAATGCAGATAGACTTCCTGTTGGTGAACACCGCGAAACAACGCACCAATGGCAGACGAAATCGCAGTTGTTTTAGTCGATCAGGAGTGTGAGAGGCGTAACATCGTGTTACGTACTCGCGACGATCGCCTGTAAAGCATTTTTGAGACACTGGATGCACAGTCCGTGCATTCTGGACGCAATGATACCTGATTTGCTCCTTATCGCTATGTTCACAGTTGGAAACGTAAATAATAAAAATATGATGACGTATTGATAATATTAATAATCTATATTACTAGATCTATGTGGGATCGCTTTACATCTTCTACCGCATCTACCATGGGGAGTGTTCTGAGGAATTTTTGGCACTAATACTTGCAGGAAAATTCCACCACCGGACATCGCGTCAAAATTCCAAATTTCACCCACACTATCTCGATATCCGGAAATCCACAACAACTCAATTTGTACGGCATTTCCTGCCACGCATGACCACTATATGGAATCAGCTGCCACCTACGGTATTTCCGAACCGATATGACTTAGGGAACTTTAAGAGAAGAATACTCATATTTAAAAGGCTGGCATTTGAATTACCATCAGATGAACTGACAGTCCGTTTGCCCCCCTCTTCTATAAAAAAGAGATCACTACCTAACAACAGCCTACACATGAAAGGCCCCACCATGGTTCAGGCCTTGAGGTGGCGGTGGGACTCAGTAGCCTAAGGTCAGCACCATGGGCGAAGCTATTTGAGCCGAGGGGGCTCTTTTTACCCCTCTTATAAGAAGAGGGGACAAAAGTGCAGGGGGCAAGGGAGGGGTTGTTCTGTGGTGCGAGACAACTCCTGAGTCGGTCGGTCGGCGTCGGTCCCCTGAGGGGCTGACTAGCCCTCGAGGTGCCCTGTTTGCTCATTAGATCCGGGGCACTCGCTGGGTTTTAGTGGGTAGAGCTTCGTCCACTTACCAGCTCACAGGCGCAGCGAGTCCCACATACTCGTCTGGGGGGAACCACTAAACAGCGGGATGCCTCAGAGCATTTCCCGGCGTTAAAGAAACAAAAGGCCATCCCAATATTTAATCAAAAAAATGAATTTGTGAAATGAATGAATCAAAAAAATTGAACTCTCCTTCTGGCCGTTGAGTTAATTACGTGCTAGACAATAAAGCAACAAGAAAAAAACTAAAAAAAATTGTTTTTGTTGCGTTTTTTCTCATTTTGGTATTTACCTATACTTATGTTCTTGGCATTTTAATGGCGTAGTGTCGTCGTTATTGTGAGTGCGTGTGACCCTACATAATATATATTGTTGTATGGAAAGCAAACAAAACATAGAGGTAGGAATATATAAACCAACCAAAGTTGAATGATTCCGACACTTTTTTTTTATAGAAGAGGGGGCAAACGGACAGTCGGTTCACCTGATGGTAAGTGAAAAGCGACATCCACAGACACCCGCTACACCAGAGGATTAGCAGGTGCGTTGCCGGCCTTTTAGATATGAGTATGCTCTTTTCTTGGAAACACCATAGGTGGCTGCTGATTCCATATATTTGTGGTGCGAGGCAAAAAATGCCGAAAAAATCGAGAGATGTTGTGGATTTCCGAACAACGAACTGGTGTGGGTGAAATTTGGAATTATTACGCGATGTCCGGTGGTGGAATTCTGCCGCAGGTATTAATCCGAACAATTCCTCAGAACACTCCCCGTGGTAGATGCGATAGAAGATGCAGCGCGATCCGACCGTATATTCTAAGTCTATGGATCCGACATCTCTACGCAGCGCCAAAGAATCAAGCCGATTGGAGATAACATTGTTATCGACGATTCGAGCCGCCCGGCGTTGGACGCGGTCAAATGGATGGAGCTGATATTGGTGCGCTCCAGCCCAGAGATGAGAGCAGTATTCCATGTGAGGCCGGATCTGCACCTTGGTAGTTTAGGTAGTTTGTCGTTAAATCGAGTGACGTTACCTTGACGTTGTAAACTCCGTGTAACGTCATAGTAGATGAAAACTAAATTCCAAAATCTTTTCGTTTCAATTAAATCATTACTGGTGCGTGGGCGAAGTCGCGGGCACAGCTAGTCTATAATATGTATGTATTTATAAATATATAAGTATGTATCAGTTGTCTGGTTACCATAAGAACAGGCTCTGCCTAGCCTAGCCTACCTATGTGAGTTGTCCCAATATATTAATATTATTGTTATTATTATCTTAACATGGTCCAGACAATTTTCATGGAAGAATTGCAAAAGCCCTTCATGACGTGTATTTTCGTCAATGGCGTAGCGTAGTGGGTGCGGCAGGGCGGCAGGGCGGCCCGCCCCGAGCGGCACGTTTTAGAGGGCGGCAATATTTTACAATAAATGATAATAATATTTGAAACGTTTCATATTTTTATCGCAAGTACAAATTCGGATCGATTGAAAAGAGCACGATATTTTAACCGACTTCAACAAAAAGGAGGAGGTTCTCAACTCGGCCGGTATTTTTTTTTTATGTATGTACACCGATTTCTCCGTCAATTGTGGACCGATTTTCAAAATTCTTTTTTTGTTTGAATGGGTATACTTGCCATTTGGTCCCATGATAAGGAAACCAGGATCTGATGATGGCATCCTAGAGAAATCGAGGGAAACTTTCGAAATTTGTAGGAATGACTAGTGTGCTTAATATTTTTTTTAAATAAGCATTTTAAAGCACTACAATTTAATGAAGGTCTAGAGTCGATCTGATGCTGGAACCTTGTGTTTGGGCTTGATTAATTTGTATTGTTGAGAACTTTACACCTAGATGGGTTGTGACTGTGATTGGGGGTCTGATGATGAAGACGAAGCTCAGTTAAGGGAACTCCTAAATAGTTTAAAGTAGCTACCTTGTGATTGGACTTAATTAATTTATACTGATGAGAACTTTGCACCCTTATGGGTGATACGTGCCATTACCGTTATGATGATAGAGATTATAGACAGTCGAGGGAACTCCTCGAAGATTTACAGATTTTTTTGGGCTTACTTCATACGGTTCAATATGCCAAAATGTCTATCTCTGTATGCCTTTCTTTAATGAATCACTAAAAATTAAGAAATAAAAAAAATTAAATAAAAATTATAACCGACTTCAAAAAATAAAGTAACTAAAATGTTATAAAATAATCGCGTGTACAGTCTTTGCGTTTACCACGTCATTATTGTTACTTTTGGAGTCGGTGTCAGCCAAGGTAGATAGGTAGGTACCTAGAGCAACAAATACGACAATGGTGACGTATTTGTTGCTGTAGGTACCTATTTAACTTAGCTGACACCGACTCCAAAAGTAACAATAATGACGTGGTAAACGCAAAGATTGTACACGCGATTATTTTATAACATTTTAGTTACTTTATTTTTTGAAGTCGGTTATAATTTTTATTTAAAAAATTTTTTCATTACATATTCTGTGACGAATTTGGGGAACCCCCCTTTCGTTGAATGATATTTTGTCAACACCGTCTATACTGACTTGCGAGGATACCGTATTAAAAATTATTTTAAATTAAAAATAACTACTCTTACACTAATTATTTTGGCTATCTTGTCTATTGCAAGAGGTGTGTATGTGTATGTGGTGCAATAAAATGCTATGCTCTTAAAAAAGTAGACGTATAAATTGTTAGTTAAAGACGGAAAAAAATAAAGACTCAGAAGTACTTATTATTATATATTATTATTTTTCAATAAAAAATATATAATAGATATTATATAATATTTTTAATTTTTAATAAAAATTGACTAACGTTTTATATTAAATACGCTATTTATTTAATATTATCGATCGTCACGTTATACCTAATCGTAAGGTATTTTTATTTTAGTTGTATAGACAAACTGGCAGACGTGCCACCTGATGGTAAGTGGTCGATGTCCCAATGAACATAGCCTAGTTTGCCCGTAACTAGTCCAGGGAGCTCATTCATGTGTCCTGAGACATAAAAAGTCTCTGTGCCAGCAATTGCACTGCCTGTCTTGCCTTTCTCTCAGAAACACAGCAAAATTGTTTCTCGTAGAAACAAAAAAGATAGACGTATTAGCGCCTCCTACGCACCCCCGTTCGTCACCCGCGGGAGGAGGTTTCGTCGGCGGCCTCCTCTCTCACCCGCTCGTCGGCCTCTCTCTGGGATATTACTACCTCGCAGGGGGAAACCATCACCCATGCAGCCAAGAGCAATTATCTAAGAAACGTCATTGTAAAACTAAAATAGACTTCTTTTATTTAAAATCTAACCTGCGTAATACAAAATAATGCAGTCTGTTCTTGTCGAAAAATTCTCTAGAATGGAATGGGCAATTCAATTGCGATGTGCAGCAATCAGTATTTAGGAAGATTAGACTTATCCATATTTTCACGTCGTATATACTCTATACCACAGAGTTCGAAGACGAAAAAATGCGTTCTCCCCGTGATTCTACGGGACCGAAACGTGACCTCTAAATTTACGACTGGGTTGAAAGTTTGAAGTAGCTCGACGTGCTATGGATCGTTTGTCAACGACGACCTCTGTGGCTCAGCGGTAAGCGCGTTGGCGCTCAAGCCGGAGGTTGCGGGTTCGAATCCCGCCAGGGAACAAAAATATTTTCTGTGTTCCTGGGTCATGGATGTGTATTAAATATATGTATTATATAATAAAAATCTTAAATATATGTATAGTATAAAAGTATTATATATATTTCCGTTGTCTGGTACCCGTAACACAAGTTCTTCGAGAACTTACCACGGGACCAGATTGACGTGGTGTGGAAGCGTCCATAGATATTATTATATTATATTATTATGCTGGATGTTTCTTTGTCAGATTAAAAACTAACATTACTGATGTCGCATATAATATAAGCACGTTGAAGTGGCAGTGGGCTGGCCACACACCCAGGAGAACGGACGGTGGATGGTCCGTTAAAGGTTCAAGAGTGGGGTCCGCGTTTAGGTAGACAAAGTGCTGGTCGGCCATTAACCAAGTGGGAAGACAATCTATAGTATATATTAAATTGAAATACGAGATAATATATAAGAGGGCGGGAAAATAGTCTTCCGCCCCGGGCGGTGGACACCCACGCTACACCGTAGATTTTAATTACTGATATTTTTTTAAGTTTATAAATAAATTCACTTAGATTCGTCACACACACTTGCCTGCCCAATTCGGCAATTGAAAGCAATATTTTTTTTTTGATTTTTTTTCGGAAGGGCTAGACATTTCGGCCTGATGGCCTTTAAGCTCAATCGGTACAGTAAGTGAGCAGATGGCTCACTTAAGAAATATTCGAAAGGGGGACGCGCCCCGCAGGGGGCGCGGTTCATCGCGCGCGCTGCTCGGGAGAGCATCATTTGGACTAGTCAAATCCGATACGGTCGACGAATCTTTTTTGGTTGAATTTAACCTATCATCATGAGGGCCGGCCCTCATCCCTCCCTCTGGAGAGAGAGGCGGGTCATGCGCGGTGCCCAAACAATCTAGCGGTAGCGTAGTGCTAGCGCTGTTTGCGCGGTCTGGGTTTGTGTCTACTCGTATCGGATTCGAACCTAAGCTTCCGCGATCGATCCGGATCGATGTGGTTTCCATGTGTAGGGTTCGACGTCGCTTACGACCCCGAGGCCCAAGCGGTGTGCAGGTGTACCTAGCACCGTGTGTGTGTCTGTGTATGCTGTGACGTTCGCGTCGCGCTTTTGCGTCGCGCATTAGTAGCTGAGAGATTTCGTCAGATGGATCTGTTAAAACATGCTTAGGTAACCTATGTCTAATTGGAACTGAGCTATCTGGGGAATAGTTTGCCGCGCTCACGATGAGCGGGTTTGGGTGAAGGAGTGCCTTTTCAAAGTGACGTTCTGACGTCATTTTGAAGTGGCCCCTAATGGACTCTAATCTGAAGTCCCTGTGCAGGTCGATGTTTCTTACGTACCACGGGCAACCGGTTGCCATGCGTAAAAAAATATTTTGGACTATTTGTAGTGCATTAAGTCGACTTTGTGGCACATGCGCGAATGCGACACAAGAGTATGACATAATGGGTCGGATACAAGTTTTATACAGGGTAAGCTTATGCCTGAGGGGCATTTTGCTGTTTTTGTTAATTAAGAAATATAAACTGCTCAAGACGAATTTGGCCTTTTTGGTGACTGACTCTATGTGTGGTCTAAATGACATCGACCTGTCAAGGGTGACCCCCAGGTATTTTACCTGATCTACTCTGGGTATTTCTATATTGTTTAACCTTATCGGTTTCATAGTACGATAAGGTCGTCTGTTTGTGACCCTCCTACGTGAGAATTTTTAGAGGCACTTTTTTCTGGGTTTATATCAATCCTCCATTTTGCGAACCATTCACCAAGCTCGGTGACGGCACGCTGGAGGATGGTGGAAGCCCTTGCGGCTGAGGGGTGGGTCTGGCCCTTCGTTTCACATAATTCTTCAATCTTTAGTCTATATCTATACTAATAATATAAAGCTAAAGAGTTTGTTTGTTTGAAGGCGCTAATCTCAGGAACTACTGGTCCGATTTGAAAAATTCTTTCAGTGTTATATAGCCCATTTATCAAGGAAGGCTATAGGCTACATAACATCACGCTGTGACTAACAGTAATATAGTTGAGTAAGTTAACGCGGGCGAAGCTGCGGGCAACAGCTAGTTTTATTATAAAGCCGATAAGGTTGTTATTTTTTAATCTCGACGTATTTTAATTTGCTGTATTTGAAAACCCAGGTATTGACTAAGGTTGGTTATATTAGGTTTTTTTTTCATTTTGGGCGTTGAAACCTCGGACCACTAAATATAGACTATTTATCTTACATAATAACAACATGATGACGCAACGGAAAAGTTCTATATGTTACCGGTGGAATTACAATGATCTCAAATAAATGTTTATCTGCATAACTGTTGTATAATTATAGAATCGTGACGCTTCTTACAGTGAGGTATTTATACAGTTGATTCATTGATCGTTGGGAATTAAATGATCATAATTCTTGGTTGTCACCTTATCAAGTATATTATTAAACGTCATCCATAGGTATTTAAAATTCGTGAAGTCTTGAGTATTATTGCCCCCGATTAAGTATTATGTATTGTGGAATATATCTTTAAACAAAAGAGAAATTTCTTTTTCTAACGAAACCTTCGTCACGATTTTAGAAGTGATAATTTCTTTTGCATACCGCATACAGATTAATGTAGCTGTGAGTGAGGCTAATCCGTCACGCTCGAAGGTGAAAGGCTCAATCGGTTGAACTCGGGACCGCCGAATATGCCCGAGCGAGAAAGATATAGTCAGCTACTCAGATGCTCTTTACTCCTGAGTTCTGCGTCTACAGGCTGCTACACAATAAGCAGAAAGGTTACAGTAATGAAATTGTACTATGTATTTTTCTTCAAGGAGTATAACTTCTAACGCGTGTACATAAGTACACACAGACTTTTTTTATATATCGTAGGGAAATCCTTATGGATGGAGCCAAGATCTTCAGGTAGATCAGGTACCTGGGAGTGCCCACTCTAATTAAAACCACTGCGAGCGCCTTCAGCCGCTTTTGGAGGGTCCCAGCCACAGACTAGCCCCGGCGAAGGCTGGACTACTCCTCATAAGGGGGGACTAACCGGCCACTACTAAGCAGTCCCCACGATGTCGTGCCATATAGACCCAGGTTGCCGGACCGGGGTCACGATCACAGGGACGTTAGCTGTTATACTGGAGGCGCATTAGCACCTCCTACGCACCCCCGTTTGTCCCCTGCGATGACTGATGTCAGACTGACGCAGCGCCGTCCATCTCGGGAACACCTCGAGGATGTGCTGGACCGAGTCCACCGCCACGCTACAATCGTGACACACTGTCAACGGCTTCCTGCGGGCCGTCCGGCACAGGTACTCATCAAAGCAATCACGCCCGGTGCGCACTGAGCACCTGTGTCAGACGGAAGGCTTGCGCTTACGGCACATCCACCGCTCGAGTACCGGAGGCAGAGCAGCCGTTAGGCTTTTGCCATACGTTCGGGGCAGTGGCTGCCGCCCACGAAACCGTACGGTACCCCCGGGTCACTCTTACCGCGACGACCCGCTGCGCCGACCGCAGCCGGGCCTTATTCCTCGCGGTAAGATAACCCGCCCAGATGGGTGCACGGTACGTCACCATACTCCGGCAGACTCGAGAGTATAGCTGCCTGAAGGGGGCGCTGGGTCCTCCGAAGTTCGGGAGGAAGCGCACTTGCCGCCTTCACGACCTTCAGTCCCAACATAGGGAAATGTGGAACGAAGGTCAAGGATGAGCCCTCGATATTTGATATGGGGGCTTATCATGACCCTCAACCCTCCGATTCAGACCCCTGTGGGAGATCTTTCCACCCGTTCCCGCGCAAGAGAAGGGCTTCGGTCTTCTCAGGTCTGACCCGAAGCCCAAGCCTTTATGCGGCTGATCGCGAGGTCGAGCCTGACCTGTGTCAGCCGCGTCCCACCTATAATATTATATATACCTACCTATAGTGCAAAATGGACAACAAATAATGTAGCCTGTAGATGACAAGAGTTATAATAATTAACTGTGAGTCCCTTAAGAGTATAAAAATGACAATTCTATTTCACCATAATATACATGATCCCATAGACTTAGAATATACTGTCATACATGATACTACTTTCTACTGATAAACTAAATTCTAAGTTATAAGTTTTCACTTCTATCGGTAGTCTCTATGACTGGATAGGTTATTTTTTGGCTTTTTCTTTTTTTATCTAGTAAAATCATTGCGTTTCTTCAATCTACTTGCGTTGAAATGTGGTTGAAACCTGACTTTACCATTCTTAACATTCTAATTTGATTATTATTTTTGTACATTAATTATTTCTATAAAAACATATAGTAGGTAATTGGTTCCCGGATTACAATTAACAATTTCATGTGCTTGTTATAAATTTCCTTGTTATAGTACTTGCATACACGAACATGTTGGAATTTCGATACAGTATTTTAATTGTTCTTAGTATTCGGTGAAAATTATTAAACGGAACGGTCAAATTTATAAAATGATTTTATTTGAAAAAGTTCATGCGGTTGAATTTAATTGAATTTCTTAATGCACATTATTTTGTGACATCAAATAATCTTATTGTCCACAACCTAATTAAGAAGTAGGTGGGTCATTATACGGAATGTGACTTTTAAAATCGCTTTATTAAAAGTCGGGATTTAAAGTATTTTTTGGCTTCATTTTTTTTTTAAATATTATTTTAAATCATTACACCAAATAAAACAAAATTTCAGTGACATTTAGTACCTAAAATCAAGAAAAACATTTTTATTGCGTTCACAGGATTGACGCATTTGTTCACTGAAATGACAGAAATTGTTATTTTGTCATAATTAAACAATAAAAACACACGTTATTAATTTAGTAACATAATTTAATGCATGTTAAAAATAATGTCACAACAAAAAAACATAAAGTAATCTTTATTGAAATTATTTAAGTAAAAATAAACTTTGTTCACGGAAATGATAATGCCATACCATCATTTCTGTGAATTCAATAAAAAAAGTGAACTGAATTACTGGAATCATTACCAACTAACCAAAACTTTTGTAAAGGTGCTTTATGTGTTGATTATTTATTTTGTTTTGGCGTAGTGTATCTCCCCTTAGTATTTCTTCATATCTTTTTAGTATCGCTTATTTGGTCCCATAGTTTTTAGAATTTTCTTTCCATTTTTTTATTATTTTGCTTTGTTGTCGAGGTATGTGGTCTTTATCGTTTTAACTAATTCCTTTTTTTATGGTATCTCTCTCTCACTCTGTCTCTTCTACGCACTTTTTCTAGAGCAACAGCATCTTTTTTAAGTTTTTCACGGTTTCGACGCATATTAAGTTTTATTTGCTATCTTTTTTTTCCTTTTTTTCTTCATCAGACAATTTATTTCTCGTTTTTTCCATTTTTGTACGTACTTGATAAAGAAAATGATACCCATAACCAAAGTGTTACGTGTAATTTTCGTAAATGGAAAGCTTCTATTAGTTTGCCATTAAATACACATACACACAGATAGCTAAAAAAATATTTCCGTGAAACTTGTCAATTCCGTGAACATGGCCTATTATCGAAATTAATTAAGTTTTATGTCTAATTTACACAATGAAACAGTTAATTTAAGCCTTAATTATATTTTAAGCAGCAAATTAAGTCAAAAATATTGTTATAAATAATAAAAAGAGTCATTTCCGTGATATTAATCCTTTCCGTTAACAGTATGTTCACTGAAATTATGTTCACGGAATTGATAAAACCTAATTCAAGTCAACACACGTCGTGGTTTTACAAGTATCCTAGCAAATTATACCCATGCCCAATATTAGACCCCATGGCACGAGTTATAAGTTAAATTGGCAAAACCATAGATTACTATTTGCCAATATACTTTGTTAACCGAATTGACGCTACAAACTTGACAAAAACCGTAAATTACGTTTATTTTCAATATGTTACTCCACAGCACACGAAACTCCTGATTGTCTATTCTGATACCACTGTTTTTTCAGTTCACTGCAGTTGTAATCGGTTAAAAAGTTTTTTTTTAGTAACTTTTAGGTTTTTTTTTGTAGAAATAATGGTTCACGGAAATGAGGTAAATTTTGATAACAGGCGTATAATAGCCACGAAAAAATATTTATTATCAGAAAAAAAGTATTCTTATGGATTTCAGTAACCCTATTATTTGCATAAATTGTGTTTAGAGTTTAATTTTGATAATTTTAATGATATGGTTTGTATTGGTGGTTTTTATAACTGCACATGTGATAATCACAGTTCACGGAATATGACGTCGACAATTATTTAATTTTTTTTTTAGGGATTTATGATAAATTTAAGGACAGTTTTGTTAGATAAAGGATTAAATGAGACACAACTTAATTAGATAGACCGATTTTTTTCATTACCAAATTTATGAATTATTTATTATGGCTAAATAACACTTTTTCTGGTACTTGGTAAAATGACCCAGGTAAGCTTGTTAGTTGTATTAAAGGGGAAATGTAACATAAAAAACAGCAATATGTATTATACCAAGTTGTCTCATTTCTTTGTGGCGGACGTTCCGAGACGCACTCTTAACCTTGGATAGGAGGGCTCTCGGTGAGAGCCTTGTTCTGACAGAGAGCCGGTGACAATACATCATAATTGTGGTGTGACGTTGGACCCTCGAGGTGTGCCTGAGTTGGACGGCGCTGCGTCACAATCTGACATCATTCGTCGGAGGGGACTTGTCTCTGCCGAGCGTTATCACCGATGCTCGGTGATGACGAGTTCTGGACGGCGATAGTCTCCTTCTGCGAGGCAGTAATGTCCCAGAAGGAGGTCAAAGAGCGTACAAAAGAGCAGGCCGCCAACGAGCACTCTTGTTCGTCGCTGAAAGGGAACGACGAACAAGAGTGCGTAGGAGGTGCTACTTAATGCGCCTCCAGTAACGCCTGTGCTCGTGTCAGGCTTCAGGATGGGAACCTTGACCCAGTACGGCAGGACGTCCTTGGGATTGCTTATTAGCGGCCGGGCAGTCCCACCTTACGAGGACTAGTCTGGCCTTCGCTGGGGCCAGTCTGCCGCTGAGGTGATCCTGTTGCCTGCAGGTCCGGGACCCTCAAAAAGCAGCTGAAGGCGCTCTCACTGGTTTAGTTTGGGTATGCACTCTAAGGTGGGAGTTCCACATAGGGTCAGGAACCTTCCCGAGGATCGGGAAAAGGTCGCGGTGCCAGTAATTGTACAGTCCTGCCCTGCTAACCGAAAGAAATCACCCTTGTATTTCACCTGCTTCAGAGTGTGACTGAAAAATAGACAGAATATCGATAATGAACTAATGGCCAACGGGTCAATAAGGTTCAAGAGTGGAGGCCACGTTTAGGTAGACGAAGTGTTGGTCGAACATTAACCAGTTGGGAAGTGTTAGTACGAACTTCTGAACAGAGTAGCTGTATGCCCTGTGAAACAAATATAAGGTGTGGCCGTGCAATCTGATACAACGGGCAGGGTAGGTGGCATGCGGTGAAATTAAAAGTCAAAATGTGCAAGTAACTATTCTTGTATTTCTTGGTTATCAAGACGTCCAGGAATAGCGAGTCTCATAACATATTTCGCCTTAAACTTAATCAGCACATATAAAATATAGCAATAGGTTTTATGATTAAGTATTAGAAAATAGATGTTCTCACCTCGATGACTTTTAGGCAAGAGAGGGAGGTTGAAACGGAAAATTGTCTTTGTATAGACAGTCAGAACTACTCTATGCTCACAGATAATTAATTAATGTAAAGCGTAGAACACATGTTTCATCAGGAAGACGATCTCCGTGCAGACGCCGGTCCGTGCTGGATGCTAGTGGCGAAGGACGGAGGCCTATGTTCAGAGGATGGATAAAGGCTGATGATGATGAAGATGATCGATAATACCTCCACCAACATCTCTCATCGGTAAAGGCATTAAAAAGAAGCTACAAATATGATGACGTAATAATATTCTTGTACCTGTTTGTTTCTAAACCATTTATATTTAGCTGGTTTATTTTTAAATGACAAAATATTTATCAGCATGATAATATCCGTTTGAACAAAAGTTTACGTCACGATGTAATCATGAATAGGTATTATACAATATTTACTCAAAAATATATTATGGAAAATCCATCGTCATCATCATCACTATTATTACCCGTGTAGTAATGGAATTTCATTTTTTTCGTGCTTGACCCCCCCCTCCCCTCAAGGTCAGGTTGCAAAAAACCTTAAGATAAATTAAATACTGTCTAAAGAAATTCAAGTCCTTAATGGACAGGGGAATGTATCACTTAGCATATTAGTATGAGTTATGACAGCTGCTCTTTGTTTGAATTTGATAGAACCAATGACCTCGTACAATCAGCAAATATGCAGTTGAGTGAAAAAAAAAGTTGAGTGGAAAATAGGAAAATAGTAAATAATAGGAAAATAGTAAATGCTTAAATGAACAATTTCAAATAAATATGCACTTAGGTTTTTCCTTGTACCTCGTCTGTGTTCATATTTTTGTGATGAAAGACTTCTAGCAGAGTATATTAATTTAAGTGAAAAAAGATATTTTTATATATTTATAAATTGTTGTTTTGTTTACTTTACTAAATATAAAACTAATGTTCTTTTTAAAATATTGACGACCATTAAATTTACCTGTCCCTTTCAAAACTAGCGGCAGAAAAGCTTTGGTCCATAAAAAAATGTTTTATATGAGATGTTTAGTAAAAATAATTTTAATTCTAGTTAATCTCTAATTTATCACTTAAAAGTATCAATAATACAATGAGAATTTAAAATTTTAAGCAACCGGAACTTTCCGTTTTGTGACCGCTTCTTTTTGCAAAGATTATTCAAACTATGGAACCATTATACACGAAATGGCATAACAAGATAAAAAGTAACAGAGTCACAAAATCGAACAAAAATTAATCATTTAGATTTTCAATCCTTGAAACCGAGGCTATTTCTTTGATTCATTAATTTATTTCACGTACGTGTATTTAAATATATACCTATAGAAAAGGCTTATTAATTTCAAACTTTCCTTTAATTTTCCTTTTAAATCTAGTCACACAACCACACACCACACACAAAAAGGGAATTTCCACAAATTCCCTTTTGTTTTAATATTATCGGGAAAATGCTTCGATATCCGCGTTTCTTTTTACTTTTATTCATAAAAAAAACTATAAACCCAATAATATTATGCTCAAATATGTAAAAAATAACATAAAAATATAATAAAATGTTATAGTGTCTGGGTACACATTCTTTTGAAATTGTATTTGGCAAAATGTCACTTGTCAATTTTCTTTATCAAATGGAATTTAGTTGTCAATTTAAATAGCTTTATTACTTTTATTTGGAAACATTTGAATTTCTTTGTAGAAAATATAATGTCCTTTTCATTTATAATAAAGGTTAAAATGTCATGTACTTATATGTGACCTATGAGCTATGACGTATGATTATATTGTCTCTTTCAGTAATATATTTTAATACGATGACCAGTAAACTAAATCAAAACTGGTGCACCACTTTCTTGGCCGACAGTACCAATTTATTAATATTATGATCAGTAAGAAGCATCTATTGGTGCGTTTTGACCCGAAAATTCACTCGTGTGCCGTGACTGCAAACAACATGACGCTATTTTCTTCCATTAGTTATAGATTTTTATTAATTATGAATATTAAAGCACATTATTCATATCTGCCCTTTTTTTCTTTATCGTCGGGAAATACGCTTAGGCATCCTGCGGGGGTGGGGGGGACTCTCTAGGCGTGTATGTGGGACTCACTGCGCCTGAAAGATTATAAGGTAGACGCTGCTCTACCTACTTAAACCCGGCGAGTGCCAACAATGCCGCCCTTGGTGAGGTGCCCCGGATCTGTTGAGCAACAGGGCACCTCGGCGGCTAGTCAGTCCCTCAAGTGACCGACGCCACCTCCACAGAGGGGTTGTCCCGCACCACAGAACTACTCCTCTTAACGTCGGGACGTGCAAGGGGGTGAAGTTCCCAACCTCGTACCAACCATGTACCTCCTACTCTTTTATCTTCTCTACTCTTCTTATAAGAGGGGTACAAAGAGCAGCCCCCTCGGTTCGCTTGGCTTCGCCCAAGGTGCTGGGTTAACATTAGGCTACGGAAACTCACCGCCACGACAAGGCTTGAACCATGGTGGGGATTCACATTTGCCCTGTGTATAACTTCTTTTATTTAGTCCCCTTTTACAACTCATCTATCAGATTAGTATTCAATTCAACTGGATCATAAGAATTTTGACAATTTGCTATGCGTTTCAACTCGTAGCTAACTTCACTCGTGTTGTTACTTAGTATATCGTACCGATTTTTACACGTACATGTACCGTATAATTAAATGAGAAGGCCGTGCGAGTGCGCTCCGAATGATTCGTAATTGTGGCTCAGGGCAAAGGGTAATTAAATCACAAAACGGGACCAATTACATGGAGAGCGCTAGCCCGCTTGGGCGTGATTACACTTGAATCTAAAAACCCAGACAGGCGCTGAGTGTTACGAAAAATGTGTCTTTTTTTTAATATATTTTGTTATATTTTATTTATTATTTACCGGTGGGAGGGATGTGCCGCACTCCCGGCTGCATGGGTACCACCTTCTTTCTTGTTTCTTCCGAAAACAGCTTTGCTGTGTTTCGGAGAGAAGGGCAGGACAGGCAATGTAATTACTGGCACCGAGACTTAAGATCGTATGTCTAGTGTTGCTAGTTTAAGTTCATGGGCAACGGCGACCACTCACTTGTGCACTTACCATAAGGTGGCCTATCCAACTAACATAAAAAACGTAAATACATTTTCTGTTCCACAAGCGTATCGTTATATTCATCGATAATATAAGATAACAAAATTTTATGCATAGCGTCATAAAACACTGGTTCTTACCACATCACCGTCAACTACATGAAAAAACTACTGACAATCGCAACTAACTAACGCATGAGGGTTCCTAAAAACGGGGGCTTAGCGTAATATTTTCTTTTTTATTATTATTATTGGCCTTCCGTAGGGTGCCCCGTATCTGTTGAGCAACAGGGCACCTCGACGGCTAGTCAGTCCCCAAGGGACCGACGCCACCTCAACAGAGGGAATGTCCCGCCCCACAGAAAAACCCCTCCCAACGTCGTGACAGTGCAATGGGGTGAGGTTCCCATCCTCGCCCCTTGCCCCCTGCTCTTTTGTCAAAAGAATTCAAAGACCCGCCTGGGGAGACCCACTCCGTCGCAGGATGCCTCATAGCATTTCCCGGCGTAAAAGAAAAAAAAGAAAAAAATGATTTGTAATCATTATTATACTTCATTTTAAGAACTTTATCACAAAGCATAGCTTGTTGGTCTCATGCGAAAAATCGTTATTTTGATTTTCCTTATGAGAATTCAGGTAAAAAGTAAAATATAAATTACAAATAATATAGAATACATATTTCCAATTTTAATTAAGGTACGTGGGATTCATATTTTAATATAACATTCACAATAATTTCAATTATTCGAACACAAAATTTCATATCCATTGCGAGTCCTCGAAATAATTTTACATTCAACTAAAATGCAGTCATCCGGATGCGAAGGGAAATATAATATTCTCTGAAATATCAATTTCGTCCATGCAGCCGTTTAATTATCTACCGTACCATATTATGATATGGAAAATTGAATATTTCATAAATTGAAAATTTTAATTACATTTCGTCGTAGGACTTGTAGGAAGCATGTTAACAAATTCTAAATTAAAATCCGCCTACTGAGCATCATCATCAGCCTCTATCCGTCCACTGCGAGTATCTCTCACGCCTTCGATTCGCCGACGATATCGTTTTATTGGCCGAGTTGCTGGAGAGAAGTCCTGTTCAACGAACACATTCTCCCTAGGCCGGTTAACGTTGATGGCATAACTCTTGAAGTCGTGCAAGAGTGATTTCCCTCACCGGTGGGAGGGAAGCGCTGTGCCGCGCTCCCGGCTGCTTGGGTACCACCATCTTGCTTGTTTCTCCCGTGAAACAGCTTTGCTGTGTTTCGGAGAGAAGGGCAAGACAGGCAGTGTAATTACTGGCACCGAGACTTAACATCTTATGTCTCAGGATAGGCAACGCATAAATGAGTTGCCTGGGCTCGTTCCAGGTATACTAGTTTATGTTCATGGGCGACGTCGACCACTTACCATCAGGTGGTACGTTTGCCAGTTTGCCTATCTTTGCAACTGGGTAATATTTGTATTAAAATGTTTCCTTTTATTGATATTATAATTATACTATATGCATGCGGCTTTCTGCTAAGTGTAACTATGAATACCAATGTATGTCCATATGTTTTTATATAAAACTATCTGTTGCCCGCAGCTTCGCCGGCGTTAACTTAGATTTACAGCCGTACGCGGATTGATTATTTTTATAGCATAAGTTACTCCTTAAAACATCAGCTATCTGCCAGTAAAAGTCCCATCGGCCCAGCCGTTTCAGAGATTAGCCAGAACTAACAGACACACAGACAGACAGACGGACAGACAGACAAAAATTGTAAAAAAGGCTATTTATGTAATGTACCGTATATACATCTCTATGCACTTAGTAAAAAGCGGTTATTTTAATATTACAAACAGACACTCCAATTTTATTTATCTGTATAGATAAATTATTAATTTATTTTCATTCTAGCTTCATATAAAAGTTATTTAGATTATATTAACGTAGTGAGGCTGTTAGATTAATACCCCATTAGGATATTTTAGATCAATAGAGTATTATCCAGTACGTAAGTGGTATTTCTGTATTATTTCTGATATCAAACAAATTTGCAGTTTTAAAAAAGAGTTTTTTTTTCGGAAGGGCTAGACTTTTCGGCCTGATGGCCTTAAAGCTCAATCGGTACAGTAAGTGAACATATGGCTCACTTAAGAAATATTCGAAAGGGGGACGCCCCCACCCTCGCCTCGCAGGGGGCGCGGTTCATCGCGCGCGCTGCTCGGGAGAGCAGGATTTGGACTATGTGTCAAATCCGAGTCAAATATATGGAGTCAAATCCGATACGGTTGACGAATCTTTTACGGTTGAATTCAACCTATACTCATGAGGGCCGGCTCTCATCCCTCCTTCTGGAGAGAGAGGCGAGTCATGCGCGGTGCCCATGCAATCTAGCGGTGGCGTAGTGCTACGCTGTTAGCGCGGTCTGTGTTTGTGTCTACTCGTATCGGATTCAAACCTAAGCTTTCGCGATCGGTCCGGTTATAAAAGATCAAGATTGTGTAATATTTCATATTTAACCTATTTACCTAGACGCTTCTAGAACGAAGAAGCGCTAGTTGACGTTGAAGACCATATTTTTACATATTATATCATCATCATCATCATTAGCCCGTTATTGCTGACTGCCATAAGCCTCCCTTTTATCTGCCCACCTCCTCTGTCCCTTCCCTGTCTGATGTCTCTCATGTTTTGCCCATCAGCTTTCCCACGTCATCAGGCCATCGCGCCATAGGATGTCCTGATCATATACTATAATAAATATGAAATAAAATGTGATACACATTAATATAAACTAAGATTATACGTGAAACCTACGTACATCGAAATCTATTTTCGTATATCAAAAGCTTTTTTATCTATTTAACATGCAATATGTATCTTTGGGACAAATATTGCAAACCGATTGAAATGAAATTTTTTATTAAATTTTTTCTACCTTTGAGTCAATATCAAATAGAACACAATATATTTATTTTGTCGGATTCAGCGTGGGTGGTGTAGTTCCACACATATTAACAATTTTCAATAACAAAATTGAGTCGTAGCATGCAATAAAATTGAAGTGGCTTTATTTGAGAGGAAAATAAACTTTCATTAAACCCACCCTGGGGTTAAACGGAACGTTCGGAATAAACTTCGAAACCACGCATGCAGTTTTATATATATATATATAGAATAGGGGGCAAACGGACAGTTGGTTCACCTGATGGTAAGTGAATAGCGACATCCACAGACATCCGCTATACCAGGAGATCAGCGGGTGCGTTGCCAGCCTTTTAGATATGAGTATGCTCTTTTCTTGAAGGTCCCTAAGTCGTATCGGTTCGGAAACACCGTAGGTGGCAGCTGATTATGTGGTGCGAGGCAGGAAATGCCGTAAAAATCTAGAAGTTGTAGATTTCCGGACATCAAGATGGTGTGGGTGAAATTTGGAATTCTTACGCGATGTCCGGTGGTGGAATTCAAAAATCAAGCCGATTGGAGATAACATTGTCATCGACGATTCGAGCCGCCCGGCGTTGGACGCGGTGAAATGGAAGGAGCTGATATTGGGGCGCTCCAGCCCAGAGGTGAGAGCAGTATTCCATGTGAGGCTGGATCTGCGTCTTGTATAATTGAAGATGGTGTGAAGGCATGAAATACTACTTCGCCCTTATTGAGCACGCCGAGTTTCTTAGAGGCTAGTTTAGCCTTTCCTTCCAAATGACCACGAAACTGCACATCTCTCGATATGTCGACGCCAAGTATCCCAATGCTGGCTGCGGCAGTTAGGGGAGTGCCTTCAAATCGTAGAGGAACGACGAAGGGTGATTTTATGGCGGTAAACGCGCAAACTTGTATCTTTTTGGGTTTAAATTGGACTAGGTTAAGTCGTCTCCATTCCGAGACTTTGGTCAACAGAGACTCGATTTCAGACACAAGTTTGTTCCGACACTCATTGACTTGTTCCCGAGAAATATTAGAGCGGCCAGTGTATAAGGCATCTCCAGTGCTGTCATCCGCATAACAATGAATGCCGCTGGTTTGCAGCATATCATTGATATGCAGAAGAAACAAGGTTGGACACAGCCTTGCGGAACACCAGCATTAACAGACTTGAGGTCCGAGCATGTACCGTCGACAACGACCTTGATGCTCCTGTCTGCCAAAAAACTGGTGATCCACTTACATAATTTCTCGGGAAGCCCATATGATGGTAGCTTCGCTAGAAGTGCTTTATGCCACACCCGATCAAAGGCCTTCGCTATGTCCAAACTAACCGCCAGCGCTTCCCCCTTGCTCTCAACTGCCTCCGCCCATTGCTGCGTTAGGAATATTAGAAGATCACCAACTGAACGATTCCTTTGAAAGCCATGATGGCGATCGCTAATCAGCTGGTGCTCCTCCAAATACCGCCGGAGGTGGCAGTTAATTATGGATTCCATAATCTTTGAGAACAAGGAAGTTATGGCTATTAGTCTGTAGTTGGAAGGGTCTGAGCGGTCCCCTTTCTTAGGGATCGGATGTACCAAAGCTGTCTTCCACGAGCATGGGACGACACCTAATGAGTATGAGTGCCGAAAAAGACGCGTAAGGACGGGTGCCAACTCAGGAGCACAAGTACGTAGCACTAACGGAGGGATGCCGTCAGGCCCACTCGACTTATGAATGTCCAGCGAAAAAAGCGCTTTACGTACGGAGCTATGTCGAAAAATTATTTCCGGCATTGAAGTATCACACCGAGGGATCGTCGGTGGTATTTTACCCTGGTCATCCAAAGTCGAGTTGGAAGCAAAAAGAGAGCCTAGAAGATCGACCTTCTCCTTCGCGGTTTGTCCAACGAGACGTTCCTCATGTGCAGATATGGTAGGGATGGCTTACAGAAATTCCCTTGAACAGCCTTGGCGAGCGACCAGAATGCACGAGTTCTCGAAGGAAGTCGAACCAATCTCTCGCCAATTCTGTTCACGTACTCCGCCTCAGCAATACTGCCGTGTTAATTAAAAAGGGCAGAACTAACGTTTTTCACGAAATTGAGTTATATTATAACTCTTTTGAAGGACCTGGAGGCAAAGTTATACTCCTTTTTTAATGAGCTGGTCTTTACATCCTGGGACATCGATGCATTGGCCCAGGCTCGGTAGCTTAACAGCTTGTGGCGTGCAGCCATCTTACAGGTTTGACCAAACCAGGGCTGGGATTTGTCGCCTATAGGCACTACAGAGCTTGGAATATAAAGCTCCATGGCTTGCAGCACCACCTCGGCAACAGAATCGGCAACGATGTCTGGATCATCCAGCGAGAAGCAAATTCGATCCCATGGGTAAGATGCAAAGAAGGACCGCATTCCATCCCAATCAGCTGAACTATAGTGCCAAACATGGCGGCAGCTGGCAAAACGTGGCCATAATGGGCGGGCAACTTGCACAGAACTCCGGATCAGACAGTGGTCTGATGAGCCAAGTGGAGCGTCCACGGAAACCACGTAACTGTCCGGGTGAGAGGTCAGCAGAAGGTCCAACAGGGAAGGCGTATGATCTTCCACATCAGGGATATGAGTTGGTGATACCACCAATTGTGTCAGATCATATGCTGAGGCAAAGGCGTAAACAGATCTTCCTGCATGATCGGTTGTACGTGAGCCGAGCCACTCGGTGTGATGGGCGTTGAAATCACCAAGTATCACGATCTCTGCGGATGGGATCTGCTGTAGTACGGAATCTGTAGCCATTTGGATGTGCTCTATGAGTCGATCGGTTTCGTCATTACCGCTGTGGGACCTATATAGGCAGGCATAGACGCGGGGATGGTCGTCGCTGTCTATGCGCAACCAGAGGATGGAGAGGTCCCTACCTTCGAGACTGCCAAGGCGACGATTTTTGACGACGATGACGATTCTCCGGTGCTTGTGCGACCGGTACCGGTAACTGGCAAAAACGGAACCCTTATAGATTCGTCATGTCTGTCTGTCTGTCCGTATGTCACAGCAACTTTTTTCAGAAACTATAAGAACTATACTGTTAAACTTTGTAAGTAGATGTATTCTGTGAAGCGCATTAAGATTTTGATACAGAAGTAGAAAAAAATCAATATATTTTGCAGGTCCCCATACTTAGAAATGAAACTCAATTTTTTTTTTTCATCAAATCAATACGTATGTGGTTTCCACAGGGGTATCCATGGATAGGGCTTTAAAAATATATTGAGGTTTCTAGTACCATTTTTTCTAAACTGAATAGTTTGCGTGACAGACACTTCCAAAGTGGTTAAATGTGTGTCCCGCCCCTGTAACTTCTAAAATAAGAGAATGATAAAACTAAAAAAAATATATGATGTACATTACTATGTAAACTTCCACCGAAAATTGGTTTGAACGAGATCTAGTGAGTAGTTTTTTTTAATACGTCATAAATCGTAAACCGAAAAAACTACTTACTAGATCTCGTTCAAACCAATTTTACAAAGCTAACCTACCTATGTAACTACATACTTCTATGACTCTTACGCCCGAATACTCAAACGAATCTCAAATGTAAGACGTACTTAAACTCATGCTACGACGTGTCAGATTCAAAGAAAAAAAGAGGGACAACATGAGTTTAAGTACGTCTTAGATTTGAGATTCGTTTGAGTATTCGGGCATTAGTAGCGAATTCTAGGCGACTACTGCTACTAACAGAGCCAATCTGTCCGATAGACTTCCTATCTTCGTCCATTGAACTTCATATATTACCAGCGTAGTACATGATAACTGAATGTCTTCGTTCTACCTACTTGAAAATCTATGTCTAAGCTTACGCGAAGATTTGTGAAATGAGGTTGTAGGTACTGTTTTACTACATTAATTGAATTGTATTAAATTCAGACGCTGAATCATGCAAAATAATCTTATTTTAGATGACGAAAATCAAAAATAGATTTTAAAGATTTAGTTGAGGATATAATTTGAAAGTCTTATTTGACTATCTGTAGTCACTAGACTAAATACCTAGTAGATTTGAATCTCGTCAAATACGTGTATTTTAAGATTTTGAGTATGATCTTTTATAACTACGACGAGTAAATCAGAAACGCAAACTTTTGAAAACCGTCAGAGAACGTAAAGCCGGCATGCTTGGGGCGCGTGTTAGCATGACCGTTACGAACTCCTCCAACTTGTTATGATTGGAAAAGTTGCCGCAAAAGAAAAGCTGGTCGTAGAAGGGAGTCGTGGCTACGTAACATCAGTACTGTTAATTTTATTCTTTCATATTAACATAATAATTAATATCCCTTAAAATATAATTACTTATAAAAGATGCAAGCTGTATTACATCTACAATTAAGGTAGCATTTAGATATAATCAACTTGTTACATGTTCAATTTAGCTTTTAACAATGTTTGTCCCTTGTTGGTGTATCCATTAAATAATTAAATCAGAGAGTGGATGGGCACCGGGAGCGCCGTCGAATTGTTTTGCCTCGCGAGACACAAGAAAAATATATATGCGGAGCTGACTTTCACTAGCTGGAAAGGCACCCCAATAAGAAGGAGTATGATCGGGTTGCTAACTAAAGGAAAGTATTATTTACAATAAGGTAGATACGCCAAATGTTTAGCTGAATATTCGTATTCGTTACATTCGGCATATTTTTTCATGTTCGTATTCGGCCGAAAATTTGGTTGATTTGCCGAATAATTACCGAATATTTAAATTATTGTAATAAGTGTGGTCTATTACAAAACTTGTACATAGTTATTTGTTTATGAAAGAAACACTATTTTTGTATAAATTAATAATTTATTGAAAAATAAAAAAACCGGCCAAGTGCGTAGTCGGACTTACGCACGAAGGGTTCCGTACCATTACATAATATACAACATTAGACATTAATAAAAAATATGCTTTATTTCGAAAAAATGTTTTTTTATATATTTGAGTTGAATGTATGAAAGGTAAATTGCGGTTTATGATTTATGACGTATTAAAAAAAACTACTTACTAGATCTCGTTCAAACCAATTTTCGGTGAAAGTTTATATGGTAATGTACATCATTTTTTTTTTCAGTTTTATCATTCTCTTATTTTAGAAGGTACAGGGGGGGACCCATTTTACCACTTTGGAAGTGCACTCGCACAAACTATTCGGTTTCGAAAAAAATGGTATTAGAAACCTCAATATCATTTTTGAAGACCTATTCATATATACCCCACACGTATGGGTTTGTTGGAAAAAAATAATTGAGTTTCAGTTTTAAGTATGGGGACCCCCAAAATTTGCTATTTTTTTCTACTTTTGTGTAAAAACCTTAATGCGGTTCATAGAATACATCTACTTACCAAGTTTCAACAATATAGATCTTTTAGTTTCGGAAAAAAGTGGCTGTGACATACGGACGGACAGACAAACAGACAGACAGACGGACATGACGAATCTATAAAGGTCCCGTTTTTGCCATTTGGCTACGGAACTCTTGGAAGTTTCTCTTGCGTGATTCCCGTTCCTATAGAAATATGAGAATAAATTAAAGCTTACATTACGCGTTGATAATCAAGCCTTCCGTTGATTAAATAATTTTTAATATGGTTTAGTGGCTTAGGCATAAAACGTAACAATGTGAATGGGATTGGTCATTCACGTTTTTATATAGTTTCATCTTGTGCAAAAACACTTACAAAGTGTTTTTGCACAAGATGAACATATACGTCACTAATAACCTTCTTGATTCGGGATTTCCAATTCTTAAAAATTCACATTGAGCACAGCTGAAGGAAGGAATAAATTTTGACAAAACATTTGTTTCCTTACGTCATGCTATTCACATGTGCTGCCGTTTGTAGATGTTTTAATTGGATTTATGATACCTATTGTTATATTTTTAGAATTTTTTAAACCCCGACGTACGAGGGCGGCAGTGAAAATTTCGGGAATAAAAGAAAAAGAAAGTGACACAACATTACTATTTAAAAATGTACTTATTGCTTTTCGAGTATTCTCCGCGAAATTTGACACATTTTTCCATACGATAGAACCAATCATTGAAGCAACCATTCTATTCGGAAGTTGGGGTCTCCAAAATGGCCGTTTTGTAGGCGTCCACAGCTTCTTCAGGCGATGAAAATCTCTGACCACGCAATTTATTTTTTATTTTAGGGAAAGTATAGAAATCATTAGAATAGAATAGAATAGAAAAGCTTTATTCGATGTTCAGTATGGCATATATATATATATATATATATATATATATATATATATATATATATATATGCCATACTTAACATCGCGGCAGTGAAAATTTCGGGAATAAAAGAAAAAGAAAGTGACACAACATTACTATTTAAAAATGTACTTATTGCTTTTCGAGTATTCTCCGCGAAATTTGACACATTTTTCCATACGATAGAACCAATCATTGAAGCAACCATTCTATTCGGAAGTTGGGGTCTCCAAAATGGCCGTTTTGTAGGCGTCCACAGCTTCTTCAGGCGATGAAAATCTCTGACCACGCAATTTATTTTTTATTTTAGGGAAAGTATAGAAATCATTAGAATAGAATAGAATAGAAAAGCTTTATTCGATGTTCAGTATGGCATATATATATATATATATATATATATATATATATATATATATATATATATATATATATATATATACATATATATATTCAGTATGTTATGTATGTACGGCGAATGGTCTAATAATTCTGTTTTCTTGCTCTAAAAACTCTTGTTCTGTGCGCGGTGTGAGAACTCGCATTGTCGTGATGGAGGATGATGCGGCGGTTGCAGTTCTCTTTACGGTGTTCATATAACGACTTGTTTGACGACTTTTTCGTTAAGATTTTGTATAGTTTGGGGAAATGTGTATTCTATGAGGAAAGTCCCAAACTATATCATTACCTAATGTATTGTTTGAGGAAAATTTATCAATACATTGCACATACATACGTCAAGCAATACCTCAAACAATACGTTAGGTATATATATATATATATATATATATATATATATATATATATATATTCAGTATGTACGGCGGATGGTCTAATAATTCTGTTTTCTTGATCTAAAAACTTTTTTGTTCTGTGCGCGGTGTGAGAACTCGCATTGTCGTGATGGAGGATGATGCGGCGGTTGCAGTTCTCTTTACGGTGTTCAGAAACGACCTAGCATACCATTCTGCATTAACCGTTCTTTGTCCCTTAAGAGGAATGGTCGCAACATGACCTGTTTTGGAGACAAACGTGGCCACCATTTTTTTGGAACACTCCGTGAACGAACAATTTTTATTGGCTTTAACTCATTTTTGAACACCCAAACTCGTGACTGGTTTTTTGTTTCGGGTTCGTACGCGTATATCCTGGATTTGTCACCTGATACGATGTTGTATACAGCATTTGAGGATCCTACGTGGAATCTTTCGAGAGTTCTGACGCACCAAGTAACGCGAGCCACTTTTTGCTCTTCACAGAGCAAATGCGGTATCCATCGGAAAAACAACTTTTTTACACCTAATTGTTCATGCAAGATTATTTGTATTTGACTCATGCCAATGTCTTTAGTTGCCTGAATTTTGCGGTATGTCACATGTCGATCTTCCTCAATCAGCTTACGCACAGCATCAACGTTTTCTTGGGTGAAGTTTTTGGACGACCTTGACGGGGATGATCACTGAGCTTGAAACGTCCTCGTTGAAATTCAGCAAACCAGCGATAAATGTGGTTTTGGATGGGGCTTCATCACCAAATGCAGAAATCATGCGGTCAACACACTGTTTTTGTGTTAAACCACTTCGAAACTCATAATAAATCATCGCTCTAGAATTTTCTCGAGTCAATTCCATTTTCTCAACGACTAAACAAGTTTGACAAGACCTTGTGACAAGACCGAGAATCCTTTTTTAAATAAATAAATAGTATTCGATTTTAAAACCAAGGAGTTTTCAATTAAAAAGATTTTAATATGACAGGAACAATGGAAATATTCCATTCCCGATACTTTTAGTGCAGCCCATAGACTTAGAATAATTATATATTTATGGTGCAGCCTATGTAAAAGAAGTAATTTTCCAAGTAAAAACTCCTTTTAGCGCGGTACGCTTACATATTTTTATATTAGATAAAATCTCTGGACTCACGACACCCTTACGAGACGCGATTTGACGTTTATATGACGTTTGATTTATTTAGATAAGATTACTCGCGACATCGATACAAGACGCGATTTTACATTTATATGACGTTTGATTTATTCATATAAGATTATGCAATATTTGTTTTGCAAATTGTGTTGCTTCTAAATTATTCGAAGGAATACAGGTATTCGTTTAGGTTATAGGTATTTGAATTTAATTGTTTTGTTTTTAATTCTCTCGCCAGTTCCTGTGACTGGTTGGGTGTTTTTTTTTATAGTTACATAGCCGTGCCACCTGATGGTAAGTGGTCGACTTCACTTATGAACATAATCTAGTTTACAAATAGGTTGAGGTAAGTCAACATACAGTGTATATAAGTCCCACCATGGTTCAGGCCTTGACGTGGCGGTGGGGGTCAGCACCTTGGGCGAAGCGAATTGAGCCGAGAGAGCTCTTTGTACCCCTCTTATAAGAAGAGGGCACATAAGAGCACGGGGCAAGGGGTGAGGATGGAACCGGACAGTACAATGGGGTGACATTGTACTGTCCTGATATTGGGAGGGGTTGTTCTGAGGTGCTGGACAACTCCTCTTTGGAGGTGGCGTCGGTCCCTTGGGGGACTGGCTAGCCGTCGAGGTGCCCTGTTTGCTCATTAGATCCGCGGCACCTCACCAAAGTCGGCATTGGTGGCACTCGCCGGGTTTTAGTGGGTAGAGCTGTGTCCACTTACCATCTTTCGGGCGCAGCGAGACCCGCATACCCGCGTGGGGACTGGGGAGACCCACTCCCCCGCGGGAGGCATCCCGCGGTGGAGTGGGTGGCAGAGCATTTGCCGGCGTTAAAGAAAAAAAAGAAAAACAGGGTATATAAGACTAAAATGTTACCCGGAAACAAAACTGCATCCAAAATGGATTATCTGTTTAAGAGCTTCAACACCACCGACCTACACACAGACAAACACAAACTTTTATCACTTTTTATTTAGCGTCGAGGGTTAAAAATCGTGATACAGATTTAGGATCCAATGAAACATGAACCAGATGTATGAAATAAATAAGTTATAATGAGATATATATAAGAAGTGTACTAGGAAGCTTCAATATTTTATTTGATTAAAAAAATCTTTTACCAATATATTATAATTTTATTTTTTATTTAGATTAATAAATGATGCACAAAGTTTTACAACTTGAGTTGAAGTCTGTATAATCCAATAGTCACTATAACTGGAAAACTTGGTAGATAGTTCTCTTTAGTTGCTAGAAAAAAAATTAGAAACGAAAACCCATTAAATTCATGTAGGGTTAAGGCGACATATATTCCGAAAAAAGTTAGGCGTCACAAAATGCCATGTAAAAACCTATATACCTATAACAAAATTAGCAAAAAATTACATTTAAATATATCATGAATCAGAATAAATATTTTATTCTGATTTGCCGCTGCCGTTTTACTGTCGGCGCGCTGTTTCTCATCAGAAAAGTAGGTATATAAGTATAGAGTAATTTGCGTCATGCAGTTTCCCGTTTTTTTTTTTTTTTTTTTTTTTAATGTTAGTTGGATAGGCAAACTGGCAAACGTACCACCTGATGGTAAGTGGTCGACGTCGCCCATGAACATAACCTAGTATACCTGGAACGACCCCAGGCAACTCATGTATTGCCTATCCTGAGACATAAGATGTTAAGTCTCGGTGCCAGTAATTACACTGCCTGTCTTGCCCTTCTCTCCGAAACACAGCAAAGCTGTTTAACGGGAGAAACAAGCAAGATGGTGGTACCCATGCAGCCGGGAGCGCGGCACAGCGCTTCCCTCCCGTCACGGCATCAAGTCAATTTTACATTATAATATCTCATAAAATCATAAATGTATAGTGTAAGTGTCCTATAAAAACCAGAAGTGCTGTCCGGTGAGAGACATGAGCGCGACTGTTTGACGCCGCCCCTAGGCCGATAACCCTTAGAGCTGACCCCTTCATTCGTGTTTACTAAACGCATCACATGTACGCTCGATGGCTTGTTTCATTGCACTTGCACCTGTCCTTCCGCGTCATCAGGTTTGGTCTACAATTTTCAATAGTTCCCGTTTTTCAAAAAAGAAATTGTTAAATTCGAAGTTGGTATTATTTTTTTAATCAATAATTATGAGACAATTGAAAGTAAATGGAGCTAAGTTACAAAAATATAACGTTTAAAACAGATATAGAGAGATGAAAATTAAGCACTCCTTTTTGAAAAAATGTGCACAATTAAATTATTGAAAAGCTACATTCAATAAATTACTTTTTTAGGTTATTATAAAATTGAACCTAATGTTGTAACTTTTTCATTGAGAAGTGAGAGTGTTTAATTATTATTACTCGTAGTTTTATAACATTAAATATTAAATAAATGGGAATAAAACAGTGGGAGAGAATGTATGTGTATAGGAAAAATATTTGTATAGAAATTATAACACAAGTTAGCTTCATAAACCTTCAGATATATGACTACCAATATTATAAATGTGAATGTGTTGTGTTGTTTGTTTCGCTTTCAAGCAGAAACTACTTAACTGATCATCATGAAACTTTGTACACAATATAATCGAAGAATATATTATGCGAGGTAACTATAGACGTCTCTAATTTGATATTCGTCCCGTCGCTAATTCGATTTTCGGGTCCCCTTGTCACTTGGTTGTCAAATTATATGTACAAAAGAGGTAGATACATCACAAGCGCGAAGAAAATGAGGCACAAAAGAAAAGCTAATTAGCCGCTTTTGTCGTAGTCACAAACTATATAGAGAATACTACGTATGTCGTAGTCGCTCTCTCGATGCGAAGACGACATGCACGCGTTTATTGTAGAATAATAATTAGGTACACTACATACAGAATAAAAATACGGTTTTATGTTAAGCGTAAATGCACAAATTACGGAAGTGAAAAAACAAAAGTCATGGAATTAAATACCACAGATAAGGAATCATGTATTATTACAGCATTTTATTTCATTTCATTAATTTTCTCTAATAAAATTAAAATGACGCCATGACAGTAACAATTTGGCGAGAAAAAAATTCAAAACCCGAAAGGCAGTATAAAATGCCTTTGAAGAATTTGTTGCCTCCCGTCCAGCTGATTTCTTTAAGAAGGGCATCAATAAACTGCGACTGCGTTGGCAAAGATGATAAATTTGACTGATCTGCCGAGAGAAACGCGTGTTGAAACTTGTGTTGCCTTGTTGAATCGATACAGGGATATTCCAGAATATTGGATCGAATTGTGATATGTGATGAAAAGTGGATTCTTTACGATAACCCGAAGCGAAAAATGCAAGTCAAACGCAGTAAACAGTGACCTAAAGCAAAGCTTACCAAAGGTAATGATAACTGTTTGGTGCTATTCGCTTTAGCTTTCTCCGATCTGGTCAAGTAATAACGGTGCTAAACTCCGAACAATGACATCAAAACTAGCAGTGAAACAATCTGGACTCATGAATCGATCTTCACCACATTATTGTTCCATGATAACGTGAGACCTCATACAGCACGAAAAACCGGTTTAACTCTACAGGAACTCCGTATTCGCCAGACTTTGCTCCAACGAACTACCATTTTTTTCGTGATTTGGACCATTTTCTACGTGACAAAAAAAATTCTTCTGAGGAGGCAATGCAAAATGCTTTGACACAGTTTGTCGAATCTAGATCACCAGAGTTCTATCGCAAAAACATAAATGACCATTAGATGGCAGATATGTATAGCTATTAATGATAATTATTTTGATTATAAAATATGTTTAATTTAAAAAAAAATGAATTTTTCAGTACAAATCGGAAATTTCATACTTTAACCCCTTAAATGTATACCCAAAGCTGCTCGCGGCCTGCGGTCAGAGTCCCGAGTTCTGCGTTCCGCGTTCACTATAACCTATGTGGTGGCTTAGAATTCTACACACCGCGACCGCGACAGCTCAAAGTGAACGCACGTTCTGTTGGGGTTCTATTTTTGTTGAAAACAAGTTTAAGAATTGTAATTTAATTCTTTGTAATTAATAGCAAATGTGTTTTTATTTAATAACTAAAACATATTTTTATTTTAAAATGACTATGTAATTTTGAATTTAAAATAGTGCCAATTCTTCATTTAATAAAATGTTGAGAGTTAATAAAAACAAGAGCCATTATAATTTTAAAAAAAAGTTCAAGAACGATGTTTGACGATATCGAACGTTGTATAGAGTTAGTGAGAGAGAAAAAGAAACCTTTCCTTTATGATTTGGACGACGATATTATTAGATTATTTTTCTATTAAATTAGATTTAATTAGAATTAAATTGGAAGGAACTGATTAGAATAATATTTTATTTTTGTTTTCGTACCACCTTACCCTACTTCCCATTATTTTTTTAATACCACAGTAATATCATTTCATTCTCAATACGAACTACTATCGAGATAAAATGGCGTTTTAATTTTTTTAAACGCGAAGATTACCTCTAACTCTAAAACCGCTCGCAGTGTGAACTCGGAACTCTGACCGCTAGAGTACTAGCAGCGGGGTCGGCGTTACAATTGCTTGTCGAATCAGAAATAAAGTTCAAGAAAGATTAAATAGTTGATCTGTCATTCTGTCAACATCATTATCATATCATCAGCTAGGCGAGAATTGTAATAATATAATAAATATCTTAAAAATGCTCTATCCGTCACGTCAGAAACAGCGAACAGACTTGATCTATTTCTTAATCTACATTAACGCAAGCGAAGCCACGGGATAAAGCTAGTAGCTTATAAAAGTTACAGATTCTATTAAAACAAGGGAGTGCATAGTGTCTGTAGTCTTGACGCGCGATTGAGTAAAACTTCATAAAAAGGTCCAACAAGACTTTGGTCATTCTACAAATTTTGCTATAGGTTTTTTTGGTAGGCATGTCATTTGATGTTTACCAAAAAAACTAGACTAAAAATAAGGACTTTTTTACTATAGAACTAAATTTTGAAAATAACTTATAGTCACTACTCGCGCCAGATATTTTAAATAACTTATGGTAACGCCACTTGCACCTGATAACATAGTCATTTTAACCGACTTAAAAAATAGAGGAGGTTCTCAATTCGTCTGTATGTTTTTTTTGTATGTATGTGATGTCTGTATGTTTTTTTTGTATGTATATGACACCTCAGTCCTCCCGTGACCATGTTTGCTGTAAAGTATCCGAAACGTCGGGCTTATAAAAATCATAATAAATCGCGATAAAATCCGTAAATATTGTTTCATTATAATGAGTGAAATTCGCGTAAACATTAGAAAACCATGTGGAAATATCGAGCTACGCAAAATAAAAGTGAAAAACATAGTAAATATCCCAGATTAAATATTAATAATACTCTTTTTCTTAATCTTATGCAAGCTAATAACTTACGCACAATCCATATTTAAATAAATATCTGCAAAGATATTTTATTTATTTTTATTTTATCTTTATTAGGAAAACAAACAGTTTTATAATACCTTAATCTTAGCACATAATTTTAGCAATATTTATTTCATCATTCATCGTCTACGTTTTTATGCGACTATTCCCGTGTATCGTCAGAATATTTTTGTATTCACTTAAGTAGGTACCTATACCTTACTATCTGGTGCACGCGTTTTCGTCTGCATAGGATTGGATTTTGGACCATTCACACAATCCTTACTAATATTATAAATGTGAAAGCGTGGATGTTTGTTACGCTTTCACGTGAAAACTACATAACCGATCATCATGAAACTTTGTACACATATTCCTGGAGGTATTAGAAGTAACATAGGATACTTTTTATAAAAAAATCTTATCCTGCGCAGACGAAGTCGCGGGCACCAGCTAGTATCTTTATAAATAAAAGCCAATGTGTTATTCCTATCTATAAGCCATATCAAAGTTTCATTGAAATCAATCCAGTATTTTTTGTGTGAAAGAGCAACAAACATCCATACCTACTAACTTTCGCATTTATAATATCTATGGACGCTTTTACACCACGTCAATCTGGTTCCGTTGTAAGTTCTCGAAGAAATGGTGTTACTAGTTCCAGACAACGGAAATATATTTAAGTAATACTTTTATACTACATTATAGTCTTGGTCCGAGGAACTAATAATTAAAGACTATTAACAAAATATTGGTGTATTTAAGAAAAGCAATTAATAAAGATCAGAACTGTTACTCGGGTCGCGCAGGACTACCAAAATTATCTAAAATAAAAAATAACAAAATACACTTGACGCGTACGTCTTAATTCATATTTTAAAAAATAGAATCCCAAAAGTATTACATAATTAAATAAATAAAATTAAAAGAAAATTGACTAGGGTTAGGGATATGCTGTCACCCTAGTGTTGTAACACTTCGTATTAGTCGAGAAGGGACACGACGCACCTTTATGCTACGATTACCCGGCTCTACTACTATGGGTGCTATAACATATACATATATTTAAGATTTTTATTATTACACATATTTCATACACATCTTATTCCCTGGCGAGATTCAAACCCGCTACTTCCGACTTGAGCGCCAACGCGCTAATCAATGAGCCATAGAGGACTATAATATTAGTAGGATACGATATAATATCATGAATTTTTAATTAACATGAAGTTAGTCTCGATTTGGAATTGCTTTCGTACCGAATTCGTCCGCCATAATCGATTTGTGACGGATTGGTCTATTTACTGAGTCCATTCGTACCATAGACATCGTACCGTTCTAGGTCTACAACAGAATATGTTTATTTTTACACGTTTCATAGTTCATTAGTATCTCCATAATAATAACCTGTCACTGTCCATTAGGTATTTGCCCAACGAGTAAACAATGAAGTTTGATGCGATTCAGAACCCTGTTGTTTAAGATATATTGTTTGTTATTGCGTTACGCCATTTTTTACTATGTCTAAGCTATTTAAATAATAAGTTGAAGTAAACAATTATTTACTTACAGTCTGTCTATAGTTTATACCATAAATAATCGTAACACGATTGCCAAAAGTTCAACCGATAAAAAGTGAAAAATAACAATACGAAGTTAAGTAGGTATATATTACTAAAATGATATTATGAGTAGTATACATGAGCCATCTATTACATATTAAGATAAAATGTAAACAATAATTTATTTTTACCCTTCGCCGTTCTGTTTACTGATATGTACAAATTATTTTTTATATTCGAGATTATACTCTTTATATACATTACAACGAACGAATTTAATTTAATACGTTTGTAGTTCTAGATTACAAATATCGTTTACGTTTAACAATTTGTAATATTTATAAAATTTATTTCAATATTTATATCTAGTTATTTTTATAGACTTTATTGTGGTTTGGTGTTGCTCGCACCTTCGCCCGTTACATTTACAACCGGACGGATCGGTGATGATTATTTTTATAGCCTAAGTTATATATTATAACATCAGCTGTTATCTGCCAGTGTAAGTCCCATCAAAATCGGCCCAGTCGTCTCAGAGATTAGCGGGAACAAACAGACAGACAGACATAAAATGTAAAAAACGTAATTTTGGTATATGTACCATATATTATACATCCATATGCATTTAATAATAAAAGTAATAATTTTAATATATTTTATTATTTTATATCAGAGTATATAATATGATAAAATCTTGTAAAATGTGTTATACCTTGCGCAATACGCGAATTGCTAATGCGCTGGAACCTTGTCGAAATTACATCTGCGTGACGTCACCGCAACTTAAAAGTAGAGCTAACAAAAACTATAAGTTTTATAATTGAAATAATTATTATTGAATTAAATATGTTGTCATGGATATAGGGTTAAGTATAATTATTATGATAGTTGTAACATAGTCATCATCAGCCTCTATGCGTGCATGCTGAACATAGGCCTCCCTAAATGAATATCACGCAAAGCATA
Source organism: Helleia helle (assembly GCA_963853865.1). Lineage (NCBI taxonomy): Eukaryota > Metazoa > Arthropoda > Insecta > Lepidoptera > Lycaenidae > Helleia > Helleia helle. The sequence continues at coordinate 20,607,772 of OY971420.1, forward strand.
AGCTCGTAGAAGTGGCAGTGGGCTGGTGACAAACTCAGGTGAACGGATGGCCGATGGGGCAATAAGGTTCAAGAGTGAAGGCCGCATTTAGGTAGACGAAGTGTTGGTTGGCCGGTTTAACTAGGTGGGAAGACGATCCCCGTGTGGTGGCCGGTCCGTGTTGGATGCGAGTGGCAACGCATCGGGCAAAGACTACTATTGTATAACCAGAGAACATCGGCCGTCTTGGCGTTCATTGAGAGGACGCAATTTTTATTTTTGATAAGTAAGTTAGTATTAGCTATTATAGCCTATACGTTATTCTGAATAGTGAGATTTCTTATTGTAAAGTTTCATTAAAATCCATCCAGTAGTTTTTGCGTGAAAGAGTAACAAACATACATTATAATATAGAAGCAGCAGAACCAATTTACTAGATCAGCATTTCCCTAACTTTGTTTTACCATGGCCCGGTAATTTCATACAATCCACTTTGTGACCCACTCAAGTTTTTAAACCTCTGAAATATTAGGTAAAATGAAACATATTTATTGCAAATAGAAGTAAGGCTGCTTATTTTTGTCTCGTCCGTCAAGCTCTCCTAGTATTAGTTTAAAATAAGGAGGCAATGGTACGACCCGATATTTTTTTTCAGGGTCCAATACCGGGTCGAGACCCACCAAATAGCAAACTTATAAATAAAGGTAGTGGGAAAACCTTCGTACTTATCTGATAGGATTAAGAGTCTGTTAAGATTAGCGGCTAAGTGTACCACGGCCTCGCTTGAATTTGAAAAAGAGATATGTATAAAATGAGATAGGCAAAGGCCGCAATAATGTATAGTTTATTTGCTGCATGTGTCGGTATTGACTATTCATAGAATAAAAAAGCAAAGGATGCAATACGCATTTAGACGTGTTGCTATTTGTATTAACCAGGCGCTTTATATATTTGTAAAGATTGCTAACTTTTTTTGTTTTAGCTTTAAATTGTGCAGATATATTAGTTAACGTAATAAAATATGCGGACACAAATAAAATCTTTGATGACAATAAGCAGATTATCAAAATTTCGTAGTTTTTTTATACAAGACAAACGGACAGTCACTTCACCTGGTGGTAAGTGACAAGGGACATCCATAGACACTTGCTACCTTGTTGCTGGCCATCCTCTCATATGCTCTTTTCTTGAAGGTCCCCAGGGACCTTCAAGAAAAGAGCTCTTTAATTTTTCATCATCATTTTCAATATCACAACCACTGTATCCGTTACTTTAATTCGTGGTTTAGCTTTATTTATACACCTTGAAATGTAACGTAGGACTTTGGGTCAATAGTCGCGTAACCGTTAAAATTGTATTTTCAACCTTCATTATTATTAATAATTATTGTTATAATTTTCTTGCTAGAAGTTCTTTCATGATTTGCTAAAACATTTGCATGTATATAGATGAATATTTTATTTAAATAAATTATCTACCTACTTTATAAAAGCAAATTCGTATTAAAAAATGAATAAACACACTTTCAATATAAGGTGATTAACATGAGTAGGTTTTTTTTTTCTTTTTTCTTTTTTTTTCTAGTGGAGTAGGTTTCTAATGTAAGATACGCCTATGTCCTAACTCTCCTCGACTGATTTCGAGGTGGATTTCCGTAATACATTTTCAGTAACTATAATTTTCTCTCTAAAATCATTTAAAATGTACCCGTAGGCGTATTACACTTCGCTAATCAACTGCGTTATCCATATTGATCGGCTGTTCAGAACAGTGCATGTTCTGGAAATGTTGCTCGTATATTCATCCCTTTCATCCACGACGAGACATCATCAGCAGAATCTGACGTCGCGTCTTTCGTCAAAATAGTGTTGAGGCTAGTACTATAGGAATTCCCTTATGTCCACAAAGAACAAGAGGGTTTTAATGAATTTTTTTTTTGGCAAATTCAAATTGGCAGACTATGGTAGGTGTTTAAATAGGAACATGATTGTAAGTGATCCACGCTGCCCATGAATGTATAATTTTAGAAATTACATTATCTATCTTGCCCTTTTTTTGAAAATAACAAAGGTTTACGGTAAAAATAAGCAGGACTGTGGCATTGTTGAGAAAAGCCTGTGACACACTTAAACTGGTAATCACATGGTATGAAATACATATTACTAGGAAATGACCAACTAATCATCTCTGGGTGTTTTATTTTCGTGTCGCTCTGTTTTTTTTTTTTTTAAAGTAACGTAGATCATTTGGATTTATTAAAATACATTTAATTAATTTAATTTATTTAAGGTAAAATCAAAATAATTTACCTTACAAATACTTCCATGGTTTCGCCATGAATTCGAAAATTTGATAACAATATGAAAGGTATACACAAAAATAGTGCAATTTTTTTTTTACAGTGAACTGCAAGAAAGTGTCTTCTCAAAGCTGGACTTGGTGAATTACTTCAGTTTGGCAGACAACTTGTTGAATGAAATGCCCAGGCATATATTACGACATCTGCCCCACGTCAACACACTTGATCTGGGCAAAAATAGAATCACCAAACTGACCGAGGAAGATTTCAAAGTGAGTTATTCTTAATGTTTTCTCCTCCTTGCTTCGTATCCTCAGTGCTGAGGGTCGTGATCTTCCTTGTGCATCACTTTCTCTCTTATGTCTTTCTTCATCTGCTTCTGTCTCCGGCGGTTTGTGACGTTTGTCACGACTACAGAATAATCTAGGAACTAGTAAAATTTTATTACGATCGTACCGTGGCATCTGAGAAACTAATTATAAACAAAGTGAGCCATCTGTTCATTTACTGTACCGATTGAGCTTAAAGGCCATCAGGCCGAAAAGTCTAGCCCTTTCAAAAAAAAAATGTATGTATATATTTTAGTGAAATTTTACTGGTGTATGAATGTATATTTATGTGTTAGTTCTAGTTACTGTACTACACAATGTCATGCATATTACCACGGGGACGGTATGGCCCAAACTTTTTTACCGAACATTGAACACAACAGGGGTGTAGCTACCGTTGTAGCAGCTGTATGATACGGGCCTCCGAGCTACAGGGGAAACCTTTTTTAGATTCACATGTAAAAATAACAAGAAACTGAAACAAATTAAGCGCAAGTAAAAGCAGGTGAAGCGGCGTAGTAGAACCTCCGCATTATATATTGTATGCATCTTGTAAAATCAGTCATTTTATATTACTGCCTTGGCTAAACAAACACTCTTGTGTAAATGGAGACGATGGTATTAAGGATAGCGTTAACATAATATGAATCAACATTAACGCATAATGCAAAATGACATACCCGTAACATGGTGGAATCTTAGCGAGAAGAAAATACTTATACAAATAAACGTGTGTTTATAATTACACGTTAACAAATAAGCGCGTAATTATAAAATAATATTTTATAATTACACGTTTATTAAAATTATTAATAACATATTATGTATTTTACTTCTTTCCGTTTTCGTCGATATTAGTAATGATGCTAGAATGATAATAAGAGAAAACCTATTTTAATTTTGCTCTGTAGACTGAAAGATAAAAGATACGATATATTTTGCCTTGATATGGTTCGTATGATTTTTTGTTATATTATTTGGATAGGATACACGCAGATGAGCCATGTGATGTCAGTCAGATGAGTTGTCAGTGTGGCCCATAAACATAAGTTAACCTGAAACTAGCCTTGCCTTTTTATCTCTCCCCAGGCGGGTATGTGGGACTCGCAGACAGGTGGGTATGGGGCGAGGTGCCCATCCTCGCCCCTTGTCCCCCTGCTCTTTTGTCTTCTTTGTAGCCCTCGTCTTATAAGAGGGGTACAAAGAGCAGCTCCTTCGGCTCAATTTGCTTCGCCCAAAGCTTGATCCATGATGGGGAAACTAGCCTTGCCTACCAGAGACATAAGGTGTTGTCTCGGTGCCGGTATGGTAGTACCCGTGGAGATGTAAGCGTGACACAAACGCACTGCGCCTCCCACCGGTTTATTGGGATTATGTTCTGTCTTCTGATTGTGTCGAATAAATTTTCCTGTCTTTCTTTCTTTGATTTTCTTGTTTCACTAATTCACATACTTTTTTTTTAAAATAGATCATTGTTTATTATATCTGTCTTTACAACAACTTTTACATTATAATCATTTTTAGGCAATAATCACACCTCGTTATCCTAGCCTCGTGGTAAGTTCGTAAGAACTTGTGGTACGGATACCAGGAGAGGAAATATCAAATAAATTTAAGAATATTTAAATAAAACATTTATATGCATCCATGACCCGATGCAGGCATTTACATTTATCATACAAATTATCTGCACTTGGCGGGATTCGAACCAGTGACCGCTGCTGTCCGGTAATCTGACCACTCGACCAACTGGCCGTCAAATTAAAGCATAATAAATGTTTTTCATTTCAGGATATTCAAGAAGTGGAGACTTTATTGTTGCTAGGTAATCAAATAACAAAAATAGAAAATAATGCTCTGCCAAAGATTTTGAAGAAGCTAAGTTTTACTGGAAATAAATTGACTACTCTTAATGGCTCTCTACGGTATTTAGATGAACTGGAGTGGATTATAATAAACCATAATTTTTTAAAGAATATAGACAATGAATTACCCGTTGTAAGTACTTTTATTTTATTCGTATTTTTTCTAATTGTGTAACTGGCGCAGGTTTGTTCTCGAAGGAATTGCAGATAAACGACGTCTTTAGAGATTTCAGTACCTCTGTTAGAGGCAGTGAACTACAAGCAACCTCGGGGGGGTGATCGAATAGAATAAAAATTGTATTCGACATCTGTCATCTTCATTCATTTTAAATATAGAACAAGATGAGAAAAATTGAATCCTACTTAATATTATTATAAATGTGAAAGCAAGTTTGTTTGCTACGCAGACGAAGTCGCGGGCTGCTAGTATTATAATACTGCTGTACACAGCAGAAAAATCATTAAAAGAGTTTCATCGTGCACCAACACACTGATTTTATTGCATTAATGTTTAGGCTAATTATCACTGAAATAGTGGTTGAAGAAAGTGATTTCACTTGTAAAGGTTCGGACAGAGTAGGCTAGTTACGGAATCTATTTAGTACCTACTCGTACCTATTCGCGCCTACTAGTACTATTTATCTAAACATTTACAAACCAAAATAGTAGTAGTAGGTACAGTACTAATTTAATTGAAGTGTTTAGTGTGAACTAATAACCCGAATGTGCCTGAAAACCTGTAATTTGTAAAAGGGAGTGCTATGCTGCATTGCAGCCGAACAGGGCCGGTTCGACCGGGGTGGTACCTCTCGCTCACATAACACCGGCTTCAAGTGACAGCTATGCTGTCGCGTTTCGTGCGGTTTGTGAGTTTCCGGTGGCCCATTGGGGGGATAGGAGGGCAACGCATCTACATAAACTCTGATTGTGCGGATTTATATAGGCGTCGGTACCATAAGGCTCCGACTGCTCGTTTGCCCCCTTATGGCATAAAAACCCTGGGATCCTAAAATAATCGGAACATATATTATTCTTTGAGAATTAAGATTCTTAGATAGAATTAAGAAGAATTAATACCTTCTGTTGCATAAAAATATACTTAGCTCTTGCAAACTTTTTGTGATCTAATAATATGAACATTAAACTACCTATCTAATACTTGTTATGTTTAAAAATCAATAGGTGAGCCAGCTGGTTCACCACCAAACCGATGCACGATGTAGCATTAGGGCCAATAGGTCATTAGCTTAGACAATTCGAAAAAAAAACTTGTTATGTATTGTACGTAGATTATTTTTGATGTTTTATTTGTGGTACATGAATGTAGACAAGTTTTCAGTAAGACTTTTTCTATACAATCTCAATCTATACCATCTCTTGTTTCAGAAAGGAAAAAAAGTTGACGTCATAAGTGCGACATACAATGAGCTGCAGAATATACCAAAAGACATACGAGAATTGCCTTCAGTAAAAAACATATTCTTGTATAACAATAAAATACAGTCTATAGACGGTGCTTTGCAAAAATCAAAAAATCTTGTTAAACTTAATTTGTCATTTAACAAAATTGAAACGGTAAGCTGGCATTTTACAGGTTTTTTTTTTCAAATTAACCGTCATGGGATGGCCGACAAATGTCTAATATCTATGTTAATATTAGAATTCATTATCTTTTTTTTAATGGACGCTTTTACAACACGTCAATCTGGTCCGGTAGTAAGTTAACGAAGAACTTGTATTACGGGTACCAGACAACTTAAATATATTTAATACTTTTATTTTTATTATATAATACACGTATTTAATATATTAATACATATCTATGACCCAGGAACACAGAAAACTTTTTGTTCCCTGGCGGGATCCGAACCTGCTAACTCCGGCTTGAGTGCCAACGCGCTAACCATTGAGCCTCAGAGGTCGTCACGTATCTGCGATGATAGAATATAACAATAAGCGGAATGCCCAATTTTTCGGCATTCGATGCGACCAATGCGTGCCAATAGCTTTTTCACTATTGTAAATTAAAATTTATATTAATTATGTTTTAGCTAGCAGAAGATGAATTCGAAGAAGCCCATGCTCTTGAATATCTTGATTTCGCTTCCAATCATTTGATATCGTTAAATGGTTCACTAAGAAACCTTCGATCATTGCGCTATGTCAACTTAAGTCACAATTTTCTTCCTGAATTCTCATTGGAAGAAATCAAAGGATTAACAAAACTGTCTTTTATTGATCTATCTTATAATAAAATTACCCAGATCACAGGGAATATGGAGGTAACTAAATGTTTTACTTTATTTTGATACCTAGATGATATAATGACTTACTCCTAAACGTCCATTATCTATCCTCTATTAGTTTGTTTTAACTTTAATTCGTTAGATTTTAATATATTTAATAATATAATATATTTGCCGGCGCCCGGATAAGTACTCGCTCTCACTTAACACCAACGTGAAATGACGGCACTATCGTCGTGTTTCGTTCGGTTTGTGTGAGATCTTGCACACCCCCACCCCCACCCCTACCCCTAATCACTACGCAAAGATTAACCTCCGGAGAATCCCTCTCTAGGCTCTACGGTGCCAGGCCTTGTACCTGAGTTCGGAAGCCTGAGCAGCTCCACATAGTCTTGGGACATTTTTGTACCACGGGTTGGAGTTCGCGCGTAAGTCAAAGAGGATGTCTGCTTTCGTTCCCTTGGCAGTTTTGAAGGTCTTCATCCTCTGTTGCGTATACACAGCGACGATCATCACCGCGTCTATGCCTGCCTATATAGGTTCCACAGTGGTATGACGAAACCTATAGACTCACGTAGCACATCCAAATGGCTACAGATTCCATGCGCAGAGCTCAGCATACTATCTGATAGAATTGGTGGTATCACCAACGCGTATTCCTGATGTGGAATATCACACACCTTCCCTGTTGGATCTTCTGTTGATCTCTCATCCGGATACTAACGTGCTTTCGCTCCGCTTGGCTCGTCGGACCACTGTCTGGTTCGGAGTTCTGTGCGCGCCCATAGTGACTTCGTTTTGCGGGCTGCCGCCGCATTTAGCACCATAGGTTAGCTTATCAATGTGATCAATCAATCAATATGATTCTTTGCATCCTACCCATGGGGGCGAATTTGCTTCTGGCTGGATGATCCTCACATTGTTGCCGATTTTGTTGCTGCAACCCATGAACTTTCATTCCAAGCTGTGCAGTGCCTATAAGCGGCAAATCCTAGCCCTGGTTTGGTCAATCCTGCAAGATGGCTGCACACCATGCGGGAAAACTACCGAGCTTGGGCTAATTCATCGATGTCTTAGGATGTAAAGACCAGCGCATTAACAAAGGAGAATTATTTTGCCTCCAGATCTTGCAAAAGAGCAGAATTGGCGAGATATTGGTTTGGCTTCCTTCTGGAACTTGTGCGTTCTAGTTGTTCGACAATCTGGTCAAGAGAGTTCTCGTTAGCCATCCCTATCATCGCTACACATGAGGGACGACACGTTGGCCCACACCGCGAAGGAGAAGACCAGTTTTCTAGACTCTCTTTTTGCTTCCAACTCTACTTCTGGTGACCGGAAAAAAATACCACTGGCTATAACTCGGAGTGTTACTCTAATGATGTTAATTACTTTCTGGCAGAGCTCCATGTGCAAATCCCTTTTTTCATGGAACATCCACAAGTCCATCCATCGCTCGTAGAAGACCGCTTTTGTGCACCCGATCCCCAAGAAAGGGGACCGCCCAGACCCGTCCAACTAGAGACCAATAGCTATAATTGCCTTTTTCAAAGATTATGGAATTCATAATTAACTGCCAGCTTCGGCGGTATTTAGAAAAGCACCAGCTAATTAGCGATCGCCAATATGGCTTTCAAGGGAATCAATCAGCTGGCGATTCTCTAATATTATTAACACAGCGATAGGTGGAGCTAGTAAAGAGCAAGGGAAAAGTGCTGGTGGTAAGTTTGGACATAGCTAAGGCCTTTGATCGGGTGTGGCATTAAGAAAGTATGTAAGTGGATCACCAGTTTCTTGGCAGACAGGAACATCAAGGTTTATTTTGCATATCAATGGTATGCTGCAAACTAGCGGCATTTATTGTTATGCAGGTGACAGCACCGAAAATGCCCTATACACTAGCCGCTCTAATATATTTTCTTAGGAACAATTCAACGAGTGTTGGAACAAACTTGTGTCTGAAATCGAAATCTTTTAGCCAAAGTCGGGGAATGGAGGCGGCTTAGTCTAGTCCAATTTAACTTCAACGAGACACAAGTTAAAAAATGTCCCTTCATTCGTCTCCATTTTGATGCCATTTCCCTAACCGCCTGCGCCAGTATTAGAATACTTGGCATCGGACTTGGAACAATATTAAATTTTGTGGTCATTTGGAAGGAAAGACATAACTAGCATAAGAAACTCGGTGTGCTCAATAGGGTGAAGCAATATTTCATACCTTCCCACCGCTTACAATTATGTAAGATACTGATCCAGCCTCACATTGAATACTGCTCTCACCTCTGTGCTGCAGCGCCCCAATATCAGCTCAGTCCATTTGACCGCGTTCACCGCCGATCGGCTCGAAGCGTCGACAACATGGTTCTCACCGATCGGCTTGATTCTTTGGCGCTGCCCAGACATGTCGGATCGCATTGCATCTTCTATCGCATCTACCACGGGGAGTGGTCTGAGGAATTGTTCGGTCTAATACCTGCAGCAGAATTCTACCTCCGGACATCGCGTCAAAATTGCAGTTTTCACCTGCACCACCTCGATGTTTGAAAATTTACAACAAATCGATTCTTACGGCATTTCCTGCCTCACACAACCACTATATGGAATAACCTACCAATGTCACGACAGTACTATAGTCAATGATATGTATATGATACTACAATAAAAACTTGAAAATTCATTCATGTCAAAATAAGAAATGTTGATGTTTATGATGTTAACTATCTAGTCCTGCGAGATAGCTGGTGTATTCTGACCAGAAATTTAATATAAACCCCTCATTGGTGTTGCCACTGCTAATATAGTCCATAATATAGAAATTAGTTTTTTCATTGTATAGGAGGGCAAGCGAGCAGCCAAAGCCTTTTGGCAACTTGTATGGGAGTCGATCCCATACACATCCGCACAACCAAAGATTATGCAGATGCGTTGCCCTCCTTTTCCTATCCTCCCCAATGGACCACCGGAAACTCACAAACCGTACGAAACGCGACAGCATAGCTGTCACTTGACGTCGGTGCTATGTGAGCGAGAAGTACCACCCCGGTCGTGCCGGTCCAATTCGGCTGCGTCCTACATAATTTCTTTTTGCCAAGAAAATATAAGATCTCGTCATGTTTTTTTTTTTTTTACAAATAACTCTTTCAGATATTTATACTTTCATTATGTGCTATTTTTATTTATGTACTTCACATTTATTTTCAGAGAGACTATTATAATGATACAAAAGTATTAGAGCTACGGTTGAACCACAATTATATTCATACTTTGGGCGGAGTGCTAAGTGGATTGCATACACTTCTTCGACTGAACCTAAGTAATAATTTAATGCAGCAAATATCATCGGATGATCTGATCGGTTTGGAACACCTACAAATGCTTGACGTGTCATTTAATCATATAACGTCATTTTTAACATCGAAGGTTTGTTTATTATAACTGTGAGACTGTATGCTTGCGTGCAAAGCGAATGATTCAAAGCTGTTGCGTTTTTTTTCTTTTATCTTTCCGTGTCATCAATTTGTATTATTTTTACAGAGATGTTTACCGGCTTTGGAAGAACTGATCGCTCATCACAACAACGTCACAGTTTTAGATAAAAACTTCCATGGGCTTCCGTCCTTGTGTATAGTTGACTTGTCTTATAACAACATTAAGTCTGTGAACAGCCAAGTAGTTTCCAGATCAAGATGTACGATCAATCGTGTGCCCAGCGTATTAAAGATATACCTCCAAGGTTGGTGTACATTATAAATAAAGAATTTTTACCTGAGTAACAGTGTTTACCATATTAAACAAACTATTTTATTACATTTATTAACAACGCCAGCTTGCGAAGCGAATTTTTTATTTTTTTTTTGTCTACTAACTTTTGCTTGCGGAAACTTTTGAATTTGTTACTAACTAGCATCACAGATTTCCTTTTTTGTATTTCATAAGCAAATGCATTGTTTTGATTACCTGCATAACGTATTTAATATATTATCTAGAATTGCTTTATATTCTAGATTACTTATTAAGACAATGTACATTATTGTTTATTTATTTATTGTTCTTTATGTTGTTTACAACTAATAGTATGTTATTGTTTCAATGCGAATGTTGATTGATTTTTTAAACTTTTACATTCATCGTCATCCTAAAGCGAGCTTCTATAAAAGATAGGTAAATTTTTACCATCTGTCAAGTGTTATATATGATGTTACCCTTACAAGATGCACGAGTATACAAGCTTGATTGTTATTGTGGTCTCTCTTATATAAGCCAAACCAAAATATCAATTAAAACTCGCGTTAAAGAACATATAGCTGACTTAAAACACCGTCGCTATACTAAGTCTGCAATCTGTGAACATAGTCTAGACAAAGCCGCCATTATATTAGATTTGATAAACCACAGATACTCGCAAAAGAACACCGATTCTAACCAAGGATGATCCGCGAGGCTATTGAAATGAAAACACATCCTAATTTCAATAGAGAAGATGGCTGGCTTTTATCACCTGCTTGGGTTCCTATTATTAAAATAATTAAAACAAAAACCAAGCATAATATACCACAGATTAAAGATGCAGTTAGCACTTTCAGCTTAGAGAGGACTGATTAAAATATTGATGTATCATGTATCATAGGGTAGTTTCGAATAACTTTGTAACGTTAGGACATCTGTAACCTCAGTCCTCTCGTGACCATGGTTGCTGTAAAGTATCCGAAACGTCGGGCTTGTAAAAATCTTAATAAACCGCGATAAAATCCGTAAAAATTGTTTTATTATAACTTTTACATTATTAGTTACATCATTAATAGTAGGCATTATCTATGCTATTATTATAGATCGTTTATAAAACACATTGAATTTCAGATAACCCGGTGCTATGTGACGATCGCTTTAACGAGTTAAAAATGCTTTTGGAGAAACAAAATACGAGAGTGAGCGGCATCACTAAATGTATAAAGACGCAGACTTCGTTCAAAGCGCTGAATGATATCGAGCCTGATACACCGCTCATAGTGGTCACCCACATGGAGAAAAGAGTCCAAATGATAGACGGCCGGGAGATACAACCGTCGCAATTCGCGTATCGACGAGTCGGCGCCATAATAGGCCACGTGCTGCCGGGACGCGAAGGCGGGCTTCCAGTACTGGTGGAGCCACCGGTCACGCTGCCCACAGATAGCTCCAATGTCGTTGTAAAATGGCCGGACGAGAGGAGAGAACAATCGCATTCCCTATCAGATCACCTGCGTTTGCGCGACCTAAATACTTCGCCGCAGTGAACGGTGTTACCTTCGGCGCCGCGCACCGACGCCAACGAACTGAGTGCTTCGCCTTAGCAAATGTACTGCCTCTAAATTAGACTAGGGCAGAGTGTCTTATGTTTCGGTCGGGTGCATGGTAAAATCAAATTCGTGTTGTAAATAGGTACCATAAGAACGGTGCATTACATTGTTTCCGATCACCAAAGCATGTGACATAAACACACATAAGTGTAGAATTAGAATGTGTAGATAAATGATATTTGACTCTGTCTGAGTGAATGTGTCAACGTTACTGTTATTGTCCACGCCATTAGCAATACAATTCTTGATATAATCTGATGACTTGAGATTCGTGTTGGCCGATTTGTTTAGTGACCATCAAACCGTAGAGATTTTAGGTAACCATGGACTACGCAGTTATAATTTTGTGTGTAATTGAAAATGTACTAAATGTAATTTATGTAACGTAATATTATTTTAATAAGAGTTAGTGAAATTTACTACTGATTGTATACATTGAGGCTATGTATTTTAGCGGAAATAGAAACATTTAGCGCGATACTAACTTTAGTATAGTTTTTCGGCAATTTTTTCTTATTGGTCTCTTCTAGTTAACATGCTTTAAATTTTATTGGTAATATAGTATACTTATGAGTATAGTTATTCACCTTTATTTATACCTCAGTTCAAGAGGGTGCTGTGGGTAGCTATAGTATTTGTCACTATACGAAGATAAAATTGTAGTTGCTGTTTTAAATAAATACTACTATGTAAAAACGTTTCTTGTTATTATTTTATGTGTGAACTACTTCGTTAGTATTTATTTTGTCATCAACTCGAATAATTTTAAAGATACTTTTATGTGTTAAAATCCCCTGCTGTTTTAAATACTTATCTTAAATAATGGCCGATGGACTAATAGAGTTTTCTAGTGGAGACCACGACCAAGAAGACGCAGTCGCCGGTCGTCCTCCGATTAAATGAGATGCTAAGCTGCATGAGTTGGTCAGTCCTAGTTGAAAACTACAACACGGACGCTCCTCAAGCACTGGAGATGCGCCCGTTAGTTCATTGAAAGAGGCTTGTATGTTTGAACTCAGAACGTGTCACTCTATTTGAAGAAATCTGTTCACGTCCAATTATGATACCTTCATTACAGAGGCATTATATTCAGCAGGAAATGCACTTCCCTAGAGATAACGTTGCCATATTTATGTTCAACATTGGGGGAAGTCCAATTATGGCAACATTGTTGGTTATTGACGTGACAATGTACAACCCTCGACCCTCATCAATCCATACGATAAGCAATATAATGCCAATTTCCACTTACCAAGGAACACTTAACAGGAAGCCTTAGTACTCTGAATAGGTAATAATAATATGTAATGCTTATTCTATTGGATTCATCCATCATGACATATGAGGCTCGTGTTTCCACTTTTGATGTAGATACCTACTTCTTCATAGTTAATGTCCCTAGTGGAGGAGTGGACGAGAGTCATGTTCGCGGATCGTCTGCTAGATTAATAATGGCTTTTGCGAGACTTCTACATTTTTCTCTATACATAGCATTTGTTGCTACTTAACATCTAAGACAGTTAGACATTAGGACCTACTGACAAATTAAGTAATCTTCATTTTGAATATAAAATTGTTTAAAATATACACTAATTAATGTAAGTATACTGAAGTTTAATTAACGCACCCGATGTCAACCTTAAGGTGTTCGACAAGGGCGCCCCCTCCATATAACAACATAGTTGAATGTTCAGTCAAAGTAGACTTAAATTAGGAAATTATCCGATAGCAGCGATAGAAGTTAATTTCATTACGGTTTAGAAACAAGCTATACTTTAATATAATTATCAATTCATCAGGATACATTTGAAACCAACAACATAAATTTTCATGATGGAATCAAATACCTAGATAATTAAATCAAACTGACCTAGATGTACTTTATGCCCGGGATTTCTAGGAACAGGCGAAATGTGGTAGGTACATGGAAAAGCTTAAAATATCAGAGCTCGATAATTGCTATCTCCTTCAGCCATAAATCAATAACTAATTACTGCACAGTGCACACGGCACATGCGCATTACCTGAGATTTCAGATAGTGTTACCAGGTGGTCGTGGATGGTAAATTACCAGGTTAAGCCAAATAAAAAAACAATAATTATATTCATTCATGAGAACTTAGAGATCTACATATCGTTATTAAGTATTTCTTTTAATATTGTTTTACATTTATAAAAAGTTTTTAGTTAGTTCAAACATCAAACCAATGGGCTTTACATGTTAATAATTAAGTGATTTCAGCAATGTTAGGAAAAGTTTAGGATTTCTAATAAAACGTAATATCTTAATTACTTAATACTTGGTCATTTTTAAATAATAGAAAATTTTATGGTTGAAAACAGAATGAATTTGTTAGCCTTTAAGTTTGTGTTAGTTAGAGTTGAAAAGTTTTCAATAAGACACACTCCCTAACGTTTTATTTTCAACTAGCTGTTGCCCGCCCGCATTTTCTTACTTAAGTCCTATTAGTCACAGCATGATGTTAGGTAGCCTAAAGCCTTCCTCGATAAATGGGCTATCTAACACTGAATGAATTTTTCAAATCGGACCAGTCGTTCCTGTGATTAGCACGTTCAAACAAACTCTTCAGCTTTATAATATTTATAGATAAGTAAGTATAGATATTTGCAGTTTTTTTGTATTAGGTATCCAAAACACAAGCTTATAAATATTAAAACAAAAAATGTATAATTGTTTCATAATTTCAGTATTAAGTACTTATATTAGTATTAACGGTTTATAAATATTATTAATATATATAAACTACCTTTAAGCCTACTTTGAGTACCTACTTTAGTAAAATGATAAGTACAATTTTATTTAAGATACAACACACATATTAAATAAATAATTCATTAAGTACCTCCTTATTACGTTGTTATAAAAATATTGAATATTACAAAATTATGTGATCTGGCTGCACTTTTTACTATTTCGCAGCTCTATAATCATATATTTTTTTTTTGTCATAAGGAGGCAACCGAGCAGGAGCCTTATGGTGACTATCAACGTTCATTGACATCGACACAACTAAAAATTTCCTAAATCTGCATAAAATGGGCCACCGGAAACTCACAAACTGCACGAAACGCGACAGCATAGCTGTCACTTGACGCCGATTTTATGTGAGTGAGTCGACCAGCCCGGTCGTGCCAACCCCATTCGGCTGCCAAGCAGCATGGCACTACCTCTTAGAACCTTACCTCTATAATCATAATATTCTAATATACAACCAAAGATGTCAAATATTTTGCAATTTTTTTTTCAAGTTAATATTTATTAAACGATTATACGATTGAAATTCTCTGAAATCAAAGCATTTACAGAAAGTGAATTATTGATATCGTTTTCTAATGTTTACGCGAATTTCACTCATTATAATAAAATAATTTTTAAGGATTTTATCGCGGTTTAATAAACCGCGATAAAATCCTTATAAAAAATATAATACTAGGTACCTAAGTAGGTACAATTTTGCAATAATATCAATAATTGATTTATTCGTATCATAGTATTCAGTTTATTTATTTACAATATACATTAAAATATAATACATACCATAATAATAAACAAAATTAGTAACTTTTCTATAATAAGAAACAGTTCTTATTATTAATTCTATCAAGCGTTTAATGGATATAAGTATTCTAGGACTAATGCTTAGTTTAGATTTAAATAATCACTTTTAAGGTAGACTTTGATTGGGGTTGCTGTTTCGAGTAAAAGAGAAAATAATTATTTCTCAAAGGTTCATAGGGAATATACATTTTAATTAATGGCTACACCATGCTTACCTCAAAAGCTCGAATCCCTGGCAAAAATATAATAAAAGTAGCAGTCGTTGTCGTTGCGTTGATCAAAATAGTTCTCTGCTTTTCTGGATCATTATTTAATTAAATGGTCCTGCAGTCTTGTGAATATAAAATTTATGGTGACAAAATGGAACATACATTAATAGAAACATAAATTGTTCAAATAACTTGAAAAAACATACAATATGGCATTCAAGATAACGATGGAACAAGAATTATTTTCTGCGTACGATAGCTCGCCAGATACTTTATTTGACTTGTGTATGAACTATATTGTGGCCAACTTGAACATTATCACGGAATTAGATCCATCCAGTCGCTGGCGCAAGTTGAAAGATGACATCATATTACCTGGTGAGATTTGCGAGAAATTTCTCCAGTTTTATCAAAAGAAAAACCGAGTTAATGACAACATCGCAAATATGTTCCTGGACAGATCACGAACAAGATTGGATTCAATAAAGTTGCGAAATTCCCGAATAACAGATGAAGGATTGCGTTGTCTGATGGCCCATAAGCCGTCGGAAGTAGAATTAGTACAATGCGATTATCTGTCTCAATATCAGTTAGAAATTATTAACAACAATACTGATCGCCTTGTGTCACTTAAATTTGGTCCACTTAATTATATCAGTGACCAGGCAGAAGATCGATCAAAACGGGGGCCCTACATAGAAGCACCAAAATTGCAACGACTGACGGTCCAATGTCGAGGTGTTGCAATGTTTCCATTGTTTCTTTTGAAAAAATTAAATAATTTAACACATCTAGATCTCTCCGAATATTCATCATCTGGTTCAGCTTGGGTTCTATATGAGATGAAGAACTTGAGATCCCTCGTATTACATTGTGTACCCTGGTCAAGAGAAGTGATAGAATGGATATGCAGTCTCCATCTACTTCGTCATTTAGATATTTCACAAGCCAATGAAAGGCATGGTAAGTACTTTAATCCAAATGAAACATTGGCACGTCTGGTTACAAGTTTGCCACTTTTGGAGTCTCTCGACATATCTGGTACAAATTTGGCTGGATCGGGGGCAGCTTCACTTCCGGCTATAACAGAAGGGGCAGTAAATGGAGCAGAGATACATGTTCGATGTGATATACCAGGTCTTGCCAGTAGAGTGGATAGACCTCTGGACTTCTTAGGACTCTACGGCACACATCATGGAGCCTGCAAGAGACATGATATTCCTGCAAAAGTAGTAAGTAGCATTCCTATAAATTTGATCATCTAATACTTCATTAATTGAAACACGCCTATCTCTAGCACTGAATGGAAAAAAACAATGATCCATTGTGGCTGAATATCAGACATTTTGGTGATAAATGAGGCCTGTGTTCAGCAGAAAATAGACAAAATCATGTATTTTGACGACCTCTGTGGCTCAGTGGTAAGCACGTTGGCGCTCAAGCCCGGAGGTTGCGGGTTCAAATCCCGCCAGGGAACAAAAATATTTTCTGGGTCATGGATGTGCATTTAATATGTTTATATAATAAAATTCTTAAATCTATGTATAGTATAAAAAAAAAGTATTAAATATATTTCTATTGTCTGGTACCCGTAACACAAGTTCTTCCAGAACTTACCACGGGACCAGATTGATGTGGTGTAAAGCGTGCATAGATATATATTATTATTATTATTTTGATGAAACTCTATGGTTCTATAGGTGCCAGTTATTACTTTTCAACTAACATTTTTAGTTTTTCATTAATTATGTTAGTTTGTAGATTACAAACTACATATAAGAAAAACTAAATATTATGTTGTTTTAATTGCAAAATAAGATTTTTTATCGGTGGGAGGGTTGCACTGTGCCGCCATCCTGCTTTTTCCTTCCATGAAACAGCTTTGCTGTGTTTTGGAGATAGGGGCAGGACAGGCAGTGTAATTACTGGCACAGAGACTTAAACATCTTAAATCTCGTGATGGACAGCACTTGAGTGAGTTGCCTGGGCTAGTCTTATGTTAACTTGTTGTTCATGGGCAATGCTGATCACTTACCATTATGTAGACTGTTTGCCTACCCAACTAACATAAAAAAAGAAATAGAATTTACTGATTAGTATGATTACAAGATACTCACATATTTTATAGGTTAAAACTTTCAATTATTAATTTATCTGAAAAATCTTTTAAAATACGATAAGGTCAACCGAAAAACGTATAAAAACGTACCTGTGCGACCTATCCTCTGTTACCATAAAATAGGTAATCTGGAGCATATTTAGCCAGAACATAGTTTAATATAATAGTCAAAACATAAAATTGTTAAAAGGTTTTAATTAAAATGATTGTATTAAAGCAGTCAGTATTGCAAATATATTAGTAATTGTCAAAAAAATAACAGATATCTTTAAAATCAACATAATATGTGTGCGATGGATTAATATATTAATAGCTTCGGTAAGTTGGTAGTTGGTTGGTCGCCAATTTTATTATGTTTAAATTCCATTTTGATTTCAGTCTTATAATTACATATAAACACAGTCTGACCGTACATATTGTTCCAATAAAAAAAATACCTAGAATATTTATATTTGGAATTTGTCATTTTTATAAGATTGTTCATTGTGTTTTCACTTTTTTCATTTTCACGCCAATACATTGTAAAACAATTTGTGATATTAAAATTAAGTAGGGTGATAAAGAGAACCGAATCCCTGTGATAGCGTTACATATACTATGTTAAGAAATAACAGCGATTCAGTTCGGAATAGAGCCAAGTACAATTTTTAAAACTCCATATGCTTCGTATTAGTCAAATGTTTGTGTACCGGGCTATTTATAGGTACAATGAAACCTTTACTGTTTGTGACGGAAAAACATCTGACCGTCCATATTATAGTGTTTGTACAAAAAAAGGGATCAATATCAGTAAGTAAGGGAAAGAATTCAAAGAATCCTGTCCGAAAGCAAAAGATTTTAGGTATCTTGGGAGATGAGCGTATTTAAAAAAATGACTTAGGACTAGAAGAAACTCGGCGTGCTCAATAGGGCGAAGCAGTATTTCATGCCTCCACACCGCCTTCAATTATACAAGGCGCAGATCCGGCCTCACATGGAATACTGCTCTCACCTCTGGGCTGGAGCGCCCCAATATCAGCTCCTTCCATTTGACCGCATTCAACGCCGGGCGGCTCGAATCGTCGACGACAATGTTATCTCCAATCGGCTTGATTCTTTGGCTCTGCGTAGAGATGTCGGATCGCTCTGTATCTTCTACCGCTAGATGCGGGAGTGCTCTGAGGAATTGTTCGGACTAATACCTGCAGCAGAATTCCACCACCGGACATCGCGGAAAAACTCCAAATTTCACCCACACCATCTTGATGAATTATATAGAAAAATAGAATTAGCTGCCTCCTACGGTGTTTCCGAACCGATACGACTTAGGGACCTTCAAGAAAAGAGCATACTCATATCTGAAAGGCCGGCAACGCACCTGCTAATCCACTGGTGTAGCGGGTGTCTGTGGATGTCGCTTTTCACTTACTATCAGGTGAACCGACTATCCATTGCCCTCTCTTCTATAAAAAAAAAAAAATCGCAGCCTATAAAACGCACTGGTCATTTTTTAATTGGTATTAAAAAGAAAAGAATACAGTGGTAAAATTAAAACTTAGTTTTTTCTTTTAAAAATGAGCAATATTTTAAAAAGATTTTTTTTACAATTCAGCAATATTTTTACAAACAAAATGACCGTATTTATGCTCAAAGTTCTAAGGAAGCTACCCAATTAGTAAACAGACTACAATGTGGGAATTATCCGACTTCAGTGATGGTTTGGTCATCGGTGGGATGTTAGCTATGAAGGAGTGACTGAGCCATATTTTTGTGAAAAAAAGGTATCAAAACATCTCCACAAGTATAACCGGTCTTAATCAGCCAGATTATGATTTATGGTCAGTTTTAGAGAGTAGACTTGTTCTAAATGCCATGATAATTTGGAGTCCCTTAAAACAATCCATATGATTGGCAGTGAAGGATTTTCCCATGGAAAGAGTCCGTGCTTCTACTGATAACTGGAATCAATATTTAAAGGACCACCCAATTGCACCCAATGGAGGCCACTTCAAATAAGCTTTATATATTTTTAATGATTTTATATTAATGTAACACACTGTAATAGTAATAAATGTTACGTTCAATAGAAAACATGTTTTTTTTTTCTTTGTAATAATATTTAGGGCAAGACTATTACTTTTATTTAAGGGTGGGGACACCAGCGAGGCCAGAAGGGTGATCAGTGCTCATTACCGGGACCATTTCACCCAATTTCCCAGGCTCGCCTCTGGGATTAGATTAGAAACTACTTAGCTGACTTATAGTTAGGTATGCTAAATCTTCTTTCTTCAGCTCGTCCGCTCCAAACAGCTCCCATCTTGCGTATGCAAATGCTTGGCATTCCGTTATGAAGTGCAGACTGGTTTCTTCTTTCTCTTTGCACTTAGGGCATAGAGGATCCTCTGTTAGCTTCATTATTGACAGGTGTCTGTTGAGTGGGCAGTGTCCTGTCAATATTCCTACAACTGTTCTGATGTTGTTCCTATTGAGTTTAAGCAACTCTTTAGTCTTCTTGCTGTCAAGTGTCGAGATGAAGAATTTCGACTGTCTGCAGCTCTTCATGTCATTCCATCTCTGGTTTGTTTCTTTGTTTATCCTCAAGGTTATAACATTTTTTGTTATCCTGTGTGCTATTGGCAATCTCGCCTCAGGGCCAATGAAAGTCTCATCGGCACCTTCTCTCGCCAAAATATCTGCTTCTTCATTGCCTGCATTTCCCTCATGTCCGGGAACCCAGGCAATTTCTAACTCAGTCTAGTCTGCTTGATCTTGCAGGGTGTTTTTGCATTCTTTGATCAGTGCTGAGGTAGTCTCCCTCTTACTGAGGGCCTTCAATGCCGCTTGACTGTCACTGTATATGACTGCCTTCTCAATCCTATGTGCGCTAGTGTTGTTGTTGTTAATTCATATTGGCACATTCTCGTATTACGAATATCTCCGCTTGGAATACGCTGGAGTATCTGCCTAGATGCCTTCATTTCAGTTGGATGACTGATATATACGCCAGCCCTTGACAGCTTTGTTAATTCCTTCCTGGGATACCATCGTTGTTTTGGGGTGATTGATATCAATATTCCAGTTATCTCTCGAGCCTATACCTATCCTGTATTTCTTGTCGAAGATTCTCTCCTTCTTTATCAAATCATTGTTTGATATAATTATAGATAGATTTTCTTCGTACTGTTTTGCTATCTCTGCGTGACCTTTGTCATAGTGCCTTCACTTCCATAACTCGTTGCTCTTTAGCTTGAATCATTGTTCAGTCGCTTTCTTCTTGATCGTTAGATCAACTGGGTTGAGGCTGAGTATTATCTCTAGAGCCGCCGTTGGTGTTGATTTCATGGCACTCGATATCATGATGCTGGCTAGTCCCTGTACTTTTGTAAGTTCTTTCCTGTTCGTTTCTAAATGTGCCTTGTGCCACCACACTAAGGCTCCATGTAGAATTCTTGGTAGTACGATGGCCTTCTAGATCCAATGAACCACATTTGGTTTCATGCCCCAGGTTCTTCCTACCGCTCTCCTGCATTGCACAAGGGCAAATTTGGATTTTGTGCATATCTCTTTTACGTGGACTTTGTAGTTCAGATTACTATTATAGGATTACCCCCAGATATTTTATTTCATTGACTACCTCTAGATTTTGATTATCGATTCTCAGTGGAATCATGCTATCAATCTTCCTCTTGTTTGTGAATAACACTATCTTGATTTTTACTGGGTTTAGGTTTAGCCCTTTATCCCTGCACCATCGTAGCGCTGTGTCAATTCCTCGCTTCATAATGTCTCTGGTCACGCTCAGTACTTTACCTGTGACCAGAATTAGACCATCGTCTGAGTACGCCTGTATGTAAATGTGCATGGCATTTATCTTTGATACTAATTCGTCTATGAGAATGCACCATAGAAGCGGAGATAGGCATCCTCCTTGCGGAAATCCTCTTCTTCCTCGAATGATGCATGTTGTTCCCGCTAAGTCAGCTTGTATCGAGCGACGTTTTAACATATTAGTTATCCTTCCCGTTATCTGTCCAGATATCCCCTCTCTGTTAAATGCTTCCACGATGGATTGAGGAGTGGTCTTGTCAAAGGCTCCCTCTACATCGAAGAAGCAGCCAAGGGCATATTCTTTGTTCCCTATAACTCTTTCAATTCTTATTACCGCATTGTGTAATGCCGTGTCAATGTATTTTCCTTCCATATAGGCGTGTTGGTTGGCGTGTAGCGGCATTGAACTCTTTTCTATCCCTGCTCTGTGTCTATCTAATATTTTCTCGAGTGTCTTCAATACAAACGAAGAAAGGCTTATACATCTGAAGGATTTCGTCTCGTGATGTGACCTTCCCTGGTTTAGTTTACCCGTACAGTAGCTGTCAAAGCCGCTTCATACGGCTTTGACTCTTCTCTCCAGCTACTGGGGATGTAATTTGTTGCTAAACTACTCCGGTATATGGTGAGGAGGTCATCTTTGGGTCACCTAAGGGCAACTTGTAGCATCTTGGGAAAAACGCCGTCGAGACCCGCCGCTTTATACGGTAGGAATGATGAAATGCTACATGTTAATGCTTCTTCGGTGATAATCAGTTCCGCTTCAGCTTTCGCTTCTGCTAGATTCTCACCGGATGTAACAACCATGTCTTCTTCTGAATAGCTTGTGCTATCCGGGAAGTGTATGGCCATCATTTCTGCAACAATTTATTTGGGTTCCACTACTAGGGTTTCACCTTTTCTTAGGCTTCCTAATTTGCAGGTTTTGTCTTTTGCTAGCGTTTTTACCAGCCTGGCCACTTCTGGTTGTTTAGTAACGCTTTCGCAGTATGTACTCCACCCGTTTCTGTCTTCTTTGCGGCTCTGGTACTTAAAATTGTTACGTTCTTCTCTGTATTTTCCCCAGCTTTCGTCGTCTAGAATTTAGAATTCGTCGTCCCTGTTCAAGGCGTCTTTAAGTGCCCTTCTGGTCATTTTCCTTGCTTAGTTCAGGGATTTGTTCCACCAGGGTTGCCCCTGCCCCGGTCTTATCTCTTTCTGGGGGCAGGCTTTGAGGTAAGCATCGTTAAGAGCTTTCTCAAGCCTACATGTTTCTTGCTCTATTTCTTCCTTTTCTCCTAATTCTCTTTTACTACACCCTCTCAACGCTAGATCGAACGCTTCCCAGTTTGTTTTCCTATTGTTCCTAAATTTTACTACTTCCAGCTGGCAGTTCAGTTGGAATGTTATTCTGCGGTGATCTGAGAATGCATAAGATGTGTCAGCCTTGATGTCCCAGTCCTTCAACAGATGGGAGGCATCGCTTGACATTACAGTGCCACATACTTTTCTTGGCCGGTAAGAGCGTAGATATAAGTATTGCTAGTAAATAAAAATTAACCATTATATGAAGAAAAATTTGAAGTCTTGCAGGCTACCTTAATAAGTAATTTATTGAGGTGTCTTAATAAAACAATGTATACTAATATCTAGAAAATACAGTTCTAGGAAAATAAATGTGACATAAACTTAGGAACAATACTGATGTGATAGGTTTTGTTACCTGGTCTATTAATATAATATCTTTCGACCGTTCGATAATTAAAACTTTGCCATTGTAATTAATAATGCAAGGAATAAAAATAAATACATTTTAGTTGGATTTTTATTAGGTATTGGTGGATAGTAAAATTGTTTATTGTACGCACCAAGATAGCGGGCTTATTGCTAAGAGCATTATTAATAAATCATCTCAATCACTCTACACGTGTTTTGCCTCTATACTTTGATACAATAATTATATTTCAATTATAATTATTTTTCAATATTATAATTATATTTCAATAAATTTATTATAATCAAACAAAACAACATCTGAAGAATCACACTCTAATGGACGAACTCCATCAATTATTTGATTTCCTGAACTGTCAAAATGTTCATCTTCAGAATCACTGCTTTCGCTTTCACTATCGCTGGCCAAACTAATAATAAACGGTTCATCTAAAAACGCATCCTTTTCTCTGTATTTGTTTTCATTTTTTTTTTCATTCTGCAACAGATATTCTGTCGAAGGCTTCTGCAATCAACTGAGGCATTTCAGTACCTTCTTGATTTTTGAAGGTTCTTCTCTGCTACATTCCGTTTCATTGAACTCCAGATAATTTCTATTGCATTAAGATCGCAATGATATGGTGGCAATTTTAACACCGTGTGTCCACTATCTTTCATCAATTTATCAATTTCGTATTCTGGTGGCGGTTTGTGTCTTTTAATTAGTTCATAAAGCTGAGGTTTTGTATATTTTTCGTGGAATTCTACGTTCTTTTCAGTTAGCCATTGTTGTAAGTCCGCTTGTTTATAATTTGAATTTGGACACTTGTTCGTGCAAATGCTGTGGTATGGAGTATTATCCATTATGATCCAAATTTGGAAGCAACTTGTCAGCGACCCATTTTTTAAAATTTGTGTTGTTCATTTCATCATGATAATCACCGCTTTTTGTATTTGATTTGAAAACGAGTAAAGCATTCTTGACAAAACCTGCATTGACGATTATATATCTATTTCCTTTAGAAACTGGGTTCAGAACACCATCATCCTCATTACTTTGCCAACATTGTCCAGCTGTGTGCGAAGTGTGAATATATGTTTCGTCCAAAAAAACTACTTTCTTTTTGTCACTAAGTTCGTTTTCCTGAATTTTTTGTAAATATGTTGCCCTCCATGCGGATATATCATTACGTTCAATAAGAACTTTTCTATTAGATTGGGTCTTCTTGTATCGAAATCCTAGTTTATGTAATATTTTCCGTGGGGTCTCTTGGGTCCCCTTAAAATCAATTTCTTCTCGAAGAACATTAAGTGACTTCGGTAAAGTGGGAATTTCTTTTTTAACTGAGTAAAATTTGTGAACTTTCCTTCTTATTACACCGAGATCAAAATTGTCGACTTCTATCTTTCCTGTTGTTCTTTTTCTTTTTTCCCCGGAGTAGAAACTTTTGTCCCTGTTTCATCGGCCCGTTTCTTTTCATTTACCATTCGTTGCACTAACCTTTCACTAACGCCTGTAATAAAAAAGTAAATAAGTAAGTTTCCGTTTCATTAAT
Organism: Helleia helle; assembly: GCA_963853865.1. Classification (NCBI taxonomy): domain Eukaryota; kingdom Metazoa; phylum Arthropoda; class Insecta; order Lepidoptera; family Lycaenidae; genus Helleia; species Helleia helle. Next base: position 20,632,786 of record OY971420.1, read on the forward strand.
ACGTAAATTCATCCCCATCTATGCTGGTAACACTAACCTGTAGCGGCAGCAACTCGTTCATATACATTATGTAATGGTATAATTGGCGCTTGATTGCGTTTATCTTCATTCATGAAAGAAAGAATGCGTAAAACAATGCTTCTTCCATCGCTTTTTCCTCATCATTCATAAAAACCACAAAACACAAATGACTCCGCAATTTGTATTTGAGAGCTAACTGACAATGTCTGTCTGACATTTCAAAATGGTATGGTAGTACTAATTTCAGCAGCCGGCCAAGAAAAGTATGTGGCACTATAATGTAATATCAAGAACCTCTTTCCTTGTTCCAGTTACAAACGTAGGTGTGTTGTCTACATTCATTATTTCTAGGTCCGTGCTAAGAATATATTCAAGTAATAAATCTCCCTTCATGTTGCAATCCGTGCTGCCCCACACCTTGTGGTGGGAGTTAGCATCACAGCCCGCAACAATCGGGATACCCATACCTCTATATTTTGACATTGTCTCTTCTAGGAGTTGTCCTGGTGGTTCGTAGTCCGTCTCGCTCAGGATGTAGACCATCATGAAGACCATTTTCTTTGTATTCCCGTCTGCCATACATAGTGTGCCTAGTACAGCCGTGAGAACTCTGTAACATTCAACTTCCATTAGTCCTAGCGCCCTAGCTCTGTTGCTAACATAGATGCATGTTCTGGGGTCGGACTCACCAACACAATGGTAGATAGTTTCACCGCCCAGACAGCCAATGCCAACAACACGGCCATTAATAACATATGGCTCTTGTAGCAGGGCGATGTCTATGTTATTTGATACCACAAATCTGCAAAGCTCTGTAATGGCTTCGCGACAATGGTGCAAATTTAACTGAAGTATCTTTATTTTATTTTGTGTTGTGTTTGTATGTGTGTGTGCGTGTTAGTGTTACTGTGCAGAGTCATTGTGTGTGTGAGGGTGTGTGTGCTGCCCGGGACCTAATGCTTCGGGCCCCGCTTCTGATCACCGTCAGTCACACTATGGTGAGCTTCTGGTGTCTTCAGCGAGGCGGTCTGCACAGGTCCCAGGTTTGTCTGTTAGTGTGCTTGGGCCGCTGACGGGCAGGGCTGATCGCAGGAGCTGTGGGGCGCATATATTTGCTCGCGAACAGGCACAACCGCAATGTTTGCCCTTACCCCCCAGCGACTCCTCTGTGGAGATAGATCTGTGGGTCTGTCTGTGTGCTTGTGTCTTTTGCAGAGTGCCCGATGTGTGTTCCAGAGCACTCTATTTGTGACGTCTGGTCCGTCACATTGGACCCGCTACCATGTCCGGCATCGGCCACATCAGGTTATGCCTGCTGCTTGCTCGTGCGCAGCAATCGGGCCTGAACCTGGGTGGCCTGGTAGTTGAGCCAGACATGTCCTGTGTCCTCCTTGAAGATGTCGTTGGGGACCCCCATCACTAGTCTCTCCCCAGCGGGAGTTTCTCCCTAGAGATAAGGGTCTACTCCGACATCTTCAATTCGGTCTTATAAGCGTTCTGCTCCCGCAGAAACTTCGGCGCCCTTGGGTCCATTTTACAGGGCAGCCATACTGCTACTCTGCTCCGGTTCAGTGGCTTAACCTTTAGTGGGGTCCCGTTATTCACGCCAAAATCGCATGTCTAGATCCACTCCCTCGCCTCCATCGTGAGCGGTGTCACAAGGAAGAAACCTTTCGACACCAGTCCCGACGTCGCAAAAGCAGTGATCTCCCCATGTCGTCCTGGGTATCCTCCATTTTGGCGAATATGAGGTGCGCCAGCTTGTCCCTGATGAGGTCCGCCGCAGCCTCGTCCACCCTAGCGCCATCCTCCCGGTGTACAATGACTCACTCAGTTTGTTAGTCATCAATTATGGTTTTCTATATTTTCTTAAGTACTGAATAATTTATTTTAATTTCCTCTTTTCGATAACTGCTAAACATTTATTTTATTTATTTAAGCTTTGTTTTCTGTATAATTTTTTTCAACTACGAGTTTTTTTTTGGGTAAAAGCCTCCTCCATCATTAGCCTATCTACTTCTATCCGTGGCGACACTTATCCTTCCCCTGCATTCTTTCCCTGCCACCTACCTGTATATTTTATATCGTCTGCCCATCTTCTTTTTTGCCTGCCAAATTTCCTTTTCTTAACGGTCCCTGCCATTTAGTTATTTGTTTAATCCACCTTATGTCCTTGTATCCTGCCACATGTCCTGCCCATTTCCATTTTTGTGTTAGGGGGTACTGGTTCAGTACTGCTGAACATAGGCCTCCCTCAATGACCGCCAAGACGGCCGATCCCTTGCCACTCGCATCCAACACGGACCGGGCACTGCACGGAGTTCAGCTTCCCACCTGGTTAATGGCCGACCAACACTTTGTCTAACTAAACGCAGCCTCCACTCTTCAATCTTTATTGGACTATCGGTCGTCCGTTCTCCTGAGTCTGTGACCAGCCCATTGCCACTTCAACGTGCATATTCTTCGCCTGATATCGGTAACATTAGTTTTCCAGCGGAGGTCTTCGTTTCGTATTCTATCTACCAAAGAAAAACCCAGTGTAGTACGCTCAATTACACTTTGAGCTACAGCTGAACCAGTCGTAAATTTAGAGGCCACGTTTCGGTCCCGTAGGTCATCACGGGGAGAACGCGTTGGTTGAAGACTTTAGTCTTCCAACCTGACTTTAGTCTTCTTACCAATTAAGTATAGGGTAATATAAGTGGCCGCCCCACCATGGTTCAGGCCTTGTCGTGGCGGTGGGGCTCAGTAGTCTAGGGTGAGCCCAGCACCTTGGGCGAAATGCAGTGAGCCTAGGGGGCTTTTTGTACCTCTCTTATAAGAAGAGGGGACAAAAGAGCAGGAGGCAAGGGGTGAGGACGGGAATCATAGTACTATCCCGACGTTGGGAGGGGTTGTTTCGTGCTGCGGGACAAACCCTCTGTGGAGGTGGCGTCGGTCCCCTGTGGGACTGACTAGCGGTCGAGGTGCCCTGTTTGCTCAACAGATCCGGGGCACCTCACCAAAGGCGGCATTGGTGGCACTCGCCGGTTGAGTCCTGCACACCCGTCTGGGGAGACCCACTCTCCCGCAGGATGCCTCAAGAGTTCGTGTTCAACATTTTTTTTGTTATTCAATATACATAACAATGATATGCAATAATAAATTAACAATGTTGATAATGTACAGTAATTATAATGAAACAATTTTTACGGATTTTATCGCGGTTTATTAAGATTTTACAAACCCGTCGTTTCAGATACTTTACAGCAACCATGGTCACGGGAGGACTGAGGTTACGAAACGTACCGTAAAAATTATTGTTTCATTATAATGAGTGAAATTCGCGCAATCATTAGAAAACAAAATGTACATAAAAAAAAACGATAAATTCAATACTAACACAAGAAGTTGTCTCTTTGTGCATAAAACATTTTTTATATATATAGCCTAAAGATTATAATTGCCTTATAAGGTTTATTAATATTTGTAAATTTTGTTAATAGCAACTCACACAATATTTTTTATAACAAAAGATTTCTTTGTGGTTCGATTATCATAGATATTTTTAATTCAAATTCTTGAAGTAGTCATGTATGAGGATAGCTCCACAAGATTGGGTAACAGAAATAAAATTACTTTTCTTCAAACACTTTATATTATGTACACAATTGGACACGTCTCACCATTTTCATCGCGTCGACACGAATGTCCACACCACGGAGGTCCACTATGAAGTATGTCTTTAATATCACATGTCAGAATTACTTTCTTATAGGTCTATCTTGTTAGACATACTTTAATAAGTAGACAATTGGGAATAGACTTAATTAAATGAACAATTATATAATTATTCATAGTATAAAATAAGGCTTACATATGTCCCACCATGGCTCAGGCCTAGACGTGGCGGTGGGGCTCAGTAGCCTAGAATAGAATAGAATAATTATTTATTTGCCAGAATATGGTGTACATAGGTTTTCATATTTCACAGGTTCTCATATTCTACATGTCAGTGTAAACAATATTTGATAAGTCATTTTTTTTTTAATAATAATAATAAATTAAAATATAATAACATGCAAAGTCACACAGTTAAATATCATCATCATACAATTTTATATTACAGTTAGATATTATCTAATTAATTTCATTATCAAGTAAATATTCATTTATTGAATAGTACAATTTGCTCATAAGTAATTTAAATAAGTCATTTTGAAACTTTTTCCCACAAAGATTTTTTAAATTTAATGGTAATTTATTGTATATGGAAATGGCCATACAATAAGCATTTTTACTATATAAATTTATTCGCTGGTGAGGTATTATCAGCTTATACTTATCTCTGCAACTCCTAGTGGTCGAGTCTGATTTTTTTGTAAAAAAGGAATCTATGTTATTGTGAACAAATTTGCAAACTTCAAATATATAAAGGCTAGGAAGAGGCAATATTTTGTGTTGTGCAAACAAGGGCTTGCAACTATCCCGATAGCTAGCATTACACAGACACCTTATATACTTTTTTTGAATTCGGAATACTCTTATAGTTTCTACAGAGTTTCCCCATATTAATAGGCCATATCTCAAGATAGCCTAGGGTGAGCCCAGCACCTTGGGCGAAGCTAATTGAGCCGAGGGGGCTCTTTGTACTCTTATACGAAGAGAAGACAAAAGAGCAGGGGGCAAGGGGCGAGGACGGCACCTCAACCCATAGTACTGTCCCGACGTTGGGAGGGGTTCTTCTGTGGTGCGGGACAACCTCTCTGTGGAGGTGAAGCTTTCGGGCGCAGCGAGTCCCACATACCCGCGTGAGTCCCACTTCCCCGTGCCTCAGACGATTTCCCGGCGTTAAAGAAAAAAAAGCTTACACATGGATCATAAAACAATATTTTTTTTGGCCGAGTCAGATATCTATGACTCTAGTTTTTACGTACGTACCACTATAACAACTTAAATTCCAATGTTTTACAAGTATTACTACGATTAAAACTATCTGGTTATCTCTAAGACTATGTTTTCAGGCATACAATAAATATATAGCATCATTTGACCTCTTTAGTAACATTAATACCGTGAACACTCTAGAGATGTTTAGAATGCGTTTTCATAAACAAACCACTTCATCGTTTTATTCATGAGCATAAAAGGTGTTTTTGCATTTGGTGTTGTTTCACCTCAAATCAACATTCGACAATAACACAATTTGAAATGCAATTTTATTTTTTGTTTATTTATTCATCCTTTCACAATTGTTTTTCTTACTATGTATATTACGATGAAAAGATCTTTGCACTATGATAAAACTTAATATGTGGCCCAAATAAAATACATTTAACATCATTTGAAATAAATAAAACTAGCAATAAGCTATTATTGAGATGCAAAATACCTATAAGAAATATATTTGTCAACATTATAATATAATAGATTTTATAACAAACACACGTAGGCACATATTTAAATGAACAAAAGTGGGATTTTGACTACTTCAGTTACATTTGTACTAATTTATCAACTTTTTAGTCTCAATCAACTGTCCCCACCATGGTTCAGGCCTTGTCGTGGCGGTGGGGCTCAGTAGCCTAGGGTGAGCCCAACACCTTGGGCGAAGCTAATTGAGCAGAGGGGGCTCTTTGTACTCCTCTTATAAGAAGAGGGGACAAAAGAGCAGGGGGCAAGGGGCGAGGATAGGAACCTTACCCCATTGTACTATCCCGACGTTGGGAGGGGTTGTTCTGTGGTGCGGGACAACCGCTCTGTGGAGGTGGCGTCGGTCTCTTGCGGGACTGGCTAGCCGTCGAGGTGCCCTGCTAGCTTAACAGATCCGGGGCACCCCACCAAAGGCGGCATTGGTGGCACTCGCCGGGTTTTAGTGGGTAGAGCTGCGCCGTCTTACCCTCTTTCGGGCGCAGCTAGTTCCACTTACCTGGGGAGTGGATGCCTCAAAGCATTTCCCGGTGTTAAAGAAAAAAAAAGTTCAATCAACTGCTATCATCACTATCAGTATTTTCATTCACCGCTGGATCAATTTATTACTACTGGGTTTTAAATACCTACAATTATTAGTCAACATTATTAATGCACGACTTAAAAATATTAATCAGCATGGAATAATAACGCGTTGTTCAGCAGTGGACGGATAACGGCTGATGATGATGATGATCATGATCATCTAAACAATGAATCATTTGTGTCAAGAAATTATCAATAGTTTACGAAAAAAATCATATGCAGTAGGTACGCGCGATTTTACTTGGCTGAAATTAGTTAACGTGACGTAGGTTAGAATTAGAATTAGAGTTTAGAATTTTAAATGCGCATGATTAAAATTCTGATTACCTAGAAAGTAAACTAGAACTAACCTAAATCCGGTCACAAAATCCATTACGACAGTATTTTCAGTTGCTTTTCAGTTAAAATGCTGGAAGGCTATTTATTATACATCTAAAATTACTTTTTACCTTCAATATACATTAGCCACTGTTGATCGAAGCGTCTCACAGTACGTGTACTTTAAAAAGGAGTTTTCTGTTTAAAAGGCATTCGTTCGACAGATAAATAAAACTAACGAGAAGAAAGACAATGTTCCGTGTCTTTAACATTTATTTAAAAAATATTTTATATTATAAAACAATTATTGGACATTAAAAAAAAACCTATTGCGATCTAAAAGATATACCCCCAAATACTCAAACGAATCTCAAATTTAAGACGTACTTAAACTCATGCTACGACGCACACAGGTGAAATTTATGCATTTTGTGGCCAAAATTGAAAAAAATGAAGTGTCTCTTATTCAAAAGTAGTAACCTAAATTGCCATCCAGGTATATAGCGCCATCTATTAGAGACTAGCAAAACTTTTGACATGTTTTATTCTACCACCTACATATTTGAATAAGGTAGTGGTTGTTTATTGGAATCATTTGTTACGATTTTCAATAAAGCTTTAAGATACGTTTAATATTATTTTTTTGTGAATATTTGGATTGAAATATTATGGATTCCATACCTTCAGGTAAATGTCTTTTTGAACAAATAACTAAAACGTTTATACCACTTTTGAAAGTGATGATATATCGTTTTAAACAAAAGACTATTTTTTATCAGTTTATTTTTATTCTCATAGTAAAAAAGTTTATAATCAACCACACTCAACCCGTTTTTTTTATATATACAAAAAGTAAATTTCATAGGTTCACATATTGTTTTCTAATGTTTACGCGAATTTCACTCATTATAATAAAACAATTTTTTACGGATTTTATCTTAACTTTGTAATAATAGGACGTATGACACCTCAGTCCTCCCGTGACTATGGTTGCTGTAAAGTATCCGAAACGTCGGGCTTGTAAAAATCTTAATAAACCGCGATAAAATCCGTAAAAAATTGTTTTATTATAATAAATTTCATAGGCTTTAATTTGATACTAAATTTAGCTGCGTCTTCTTGCGTCACTTGAACAACATGTTACATACAAAATCCAACAACGTAGAATTGTAAACGTATTCATAATCAATTTCAGGCAGTTCCCAGCATAACATACCAATTAGCCGAAGAAATCTATTGAGTTTTTATTTGATGGACGTATCTAATGATCATGAGGCTCGATTTCAATGCTTAGTAACAAAAGTTAGGGAAATTACACACTGTAAAGACGAATTACCAAATAATATCAAACAAGAGTTATTTCACTTTATTCACCAATATAAAAAGAAGTGGCAAGATGTTTCAAGAAATAAAAAACGGTTCCAAAATAAATACAGTAACTGGCTAGATACATCTATTAATTTTCCCTCGCAAGAAAGACAAAGAATCTCTAGTGGATCTGCGGGAAGGCCGCAACAAGATTTTGTGGTATGCAGTGAGAGGTCAAAGCGACGAAAAACTCAAGAATTAAGAAGTAGAACAGGAACAATGGAGTTGACATATGCAGCTGAAATGAAGCTCAGATCAGAAGGTAATGTTCGAGCTGCAAAACTTTTAGCTGACATTGCTATAAGCCCAGACTCAGCGAAAAATTATATTAAGAAAGATGATGTTAAGATTGCAAAGCTAACAGAAGATAAAGCACTTTCTTTACTTATTAATGCTAAACTGACTAAATATCAGTATAATATTATTAGAAGTAATGCCCTTGAAGAAAACTGTCCCCTATATCCCAATTACGAAAGCATAATAAAGGCAAAAAAACGCTGCTATCCTGATAACATCCTAATAACTGAGAGTTCAGCAGAAGTACCTCTTTACGATCTCGTCGATCACACACTAAAAAGGTTAGCTATATCACTCAGTGGCGTATTTTCTAGAATAGAAGAAAGTAAATTAGAGAACATGTGGCTCATAAGTAAATGGGGCTGTGATGGTACTTCTGGCCTGGCTGAATATAAGCAGTTATTTGAAAATGTAGATATATCTGATGCTTCTATTTTTATTTCATCTTTGGTACCTGTACAAATAATATGTGGAGATCCCCGTGATAAGCATGAAATAATTTGGCAAAATCAACGACCTTCATCACCGCGGTATTGCAGACCTATAAAGTTAGAATTCATACATGAAACAACTGAAGTATTAAGACGAGAGACGAATTATATTGAACAACAAATTGAGTCTTTATCAAATACAAATCTGGTAATTAATGAGAGAAATATATCTATTAAACACCATTTAGTTATGACGATGATTGATGGAAAAGCAATAAACGCAATTACACATACTGCTTCCAGTCAAAGATGTAACTTATGCGGTGCTACAGCAAAAGATTTCAATAAACTGAACTTTTGTTTAAGTAAACCAATTATAGATGAACAACGATTATTACTGGGTCTTTCATCACTCCATTGCTGGATCAGATTTTATGAATGGATGTTAAACTTATCTTACAAATTAAAACTGTGTAAGTGGCAAGCGAGGGGATCAGAAGATAAATCTAAAGTAGAATTAGAGAAAAAAAGAGTGCAACGTGAATTTAAATCTAAACTGGGAATGTTAGTAGATCAGCCTAAACATAGCTAAGGGAGTACAAATGATGGGAATTCGGCGCGAAGATTTTTTAGCAATTATGAAACATCTGCAGAAATAACTGGCATAAGCAAAAATTTGATTTATAGACTATGGATAATATTGATGACAATGTCTAGTGGGCTAGCAATAAATGAAGGAAAATTCAAAATATACGCTCTAAAAACAGCTGCGCTTTATTTAAAATGGTATCCATGGTATAATATGCCGACTACTATTCACAGAATATTAATTCATGGACATATTATAATCCAGACTGCAGTAGTTCCTATAGGCCTCTTATCTGAAGAGGCCCAAGAAAGTAAGAACAAAGATATTAAGAAATATCGTGAAGGTTTTACCCGAAAATTCTCTAGAAAACAAACAATGGAAGATTTATTTCATCAGCTTTTAATATCTTCAGATCCACACATTACAGGTCTCAGAAAACTACCACCACAAAGACAAGTAAAGTCCTATCCTCGTGATGTTATAATACTCTTGAAAGAACCTGAAGTTATGATTTAAATTTGTATTTTTAATTTTTTATAGATATGGTATCAATAAAGCTTCTATTTTCATAATACACGTTTAAACTATTATTTTAGAATAACTACAGCAATATACAGGCGTTTACATACTTAATGTAATATTGGCCAAGTTTTAGATAAATTTCACCTGTGTGCGACGTGTCAGATTCAAAGAAAAAGAGGGACAACACGAGTTTAAGTACGTCTTAAATTTAAGATTCGTTTGAGTATTTGGGGGGTAGCCATGTAAAAGGCGGAGGGACAGAATTCGTTCATCAAGGGTAAAAGGTAGTGACACCCGAATTGGACAGGCACGACCGGGGTGGTACCTCTCGCTCACATAATACCGGCATCAACTGACAGCTATGCTGTCGCGTTACGTGCGGTTTGTGAGTTTGCGGTTGCCCACTCGGGGCTTAGGATATTAGGTTGTTGGTGATGATGATTATATTGGCACTTTAGTCTATCAGAAGGTATCCTAATTACTGAGTGGTTTGTTCGGGTTGGCTCTTGTAAAGTTGCTTGCTGTCGAACACATGCGATAGCTACTTTCGCCCGGCTTGATGCCCCCTTTTTTATTTTACGCCCGTCCGAAAGATGGTAAGGTGGACGCAGCTCTACCCACTAAAACCCGGCGAGTGCCACCAATGCCGTCTTTGATGAGGTGCCCCGGATTTTTTGAGCAAATATTGCACCTCCAAGGCTAGTCAGTCCCTCAAGGGACCGACGCCACCTCCACAGAGGGGTTGTCCCGCTCCACAGAACAACCCCTCCTAACGTTGGGACAGTGTAATGTTGTGAGGTTCCCATCCTCGCCCTCTTGTCCCCGTACTCTTTTGTCCCTTCTTATAAGTGCTCTTTGTACCCCACAAAGAGCACCTCCTTCGACTCAATTTACGGGCACACTCTAGGCTACTGAGCATCGTCGAATGTAGATTTTTGTTAAAATAGTTTTATTTTTTAAATGTAGCTGTCTGTCTGTAATGTAAAAGTCTGGTAGCCTTGGGATAGGGTAACTATCTGGCTCTGTTATGGCGTTTAAACGCCTGTAATCGCCACAAGGTCGTATCTCCCCATTTTTTGCTTAACTACGTGAAGTGGATATAAATTGATACCTTTGTCAGTGCAAGCAATCTTATATTGCGTCGATTGTTACATTTTAAAGGTGACTTTTATGTAACTCATACTGAACATTACGTTCTCGTCTATATGTTCAGTGTTCATAGTTGAATTATTTCGTATACGATCTTACACAAAGATGACTGTTAGTGTGAATTTGATGCATGTAAAACATGGAATTACATATTTTATTGAGGAAGGCCTTAAATTATAAAGTAAATAAATTGCCACTGAATATAGTGTTTGTATTTATATATTATATTATTCATCATCATCATCATCAGCAAACATTTTCCGTTCATTTCGGATTGATTTTCTTATTTTTATTTAAAAAATGAGAAATTTGTATCGGAGACTTAGCACTTATCTATCTCTGTTCGTACATTAATCACGTCCTTATTTAAGGTTTACAACAGTTGTAAAGATCAATTATTAATTTTAAATTATCAATCGCATATTATTTTATGGGAGGGATCATATTTTGTTCCGCGTTGCTTATTTTATCTGTGAATCGGTTTTGAGCGTGTTGGGTAGACGATGGAACTCCCAACTGTTGAAACATTTGATGCAGCTCTGTGTACAGCGGCTTGCTTATCATTTTTATCAACTTGTAAAAAAAAAATTGTTTAGGTAGACCAAGTGTTGGTCGGCCATTAACCAGGTGGGAAGACGATCTCCGTACACTGGTCGGTCCTTGTTGAATGCGAGTGGCGAGGGATCGGTCGTCTTGTCGTTCATTTAAGGAGGCCTATGTTCAGCAGGACGAACAGAGGATGATGATGATGATGAACACTAGAATTAAGAACATCGTTACAAACAAATATGGATGTAAAAAAACCTAAAATAAATAATTTGAATTTGAAAATTTGCTGTTTTCCGGCATGGGCAGTGTGACAGATTTACCATATGTCTCAGAACAGGCAACGCTTGAACGACTTTCCTGGACTAGTTCCTTCATGAACATAACGAGCTCACGTTTATGTTCATGATCGACGCTAGCTTTACCATCTGTACGTCTGCCATTTCATCTAAGGTCATATAAAGTGATGCCATACTAAATCCCGTTACCTTTAGATTACAGGTGACGCGAACGAAGAGCAGATATTGACAGCTGGTGTGGTATACATGGAGAGGCCGGCGATGCTGACTAGAGTCCTCAACGACCTGTACTATCTGTTCCGCAGTACGGACAGGTATAACGCGTACGTGGGACGAGCCCTGTCCGTGGTGCTGAGGGGTATGGAGCAACATGTCTCCGAGAAACACATACAGATCTCCGGCAGGTGGGTTGCGATTTTAGATTTATTTTATGTTCCAATAGCTATTTCCCGCTGCTTCGCTCTAATTCAGATTTACTACTATCCGGGCTGGAAACATTACAATGGTGAAAGAATTTCTTAAATCCTTACTTACAAACATTAAGAGGACTCATTGGAAATTTTGGCGTCAATAATTTCAATTTATTATAGTAATTCCAAAACGAATTAAAATATAAGTTGGTGAACTAATAGTTCATGATAAAAACCTTATTTTGCTAGTTTTCAAAACATTTAACTTTTGTAACAGAGAAAAAAATCAAACATAAGGTGTGTTTTTAAAAAGAGACATCTGATGGGCAAACGGGACCGGTTTAGGCCTCTTAACTTTCTTCGTAGATATATTATGTTCTATAAAAATGTAGAAGGAATTTCTACAATTATCGTTTTTAACGCAATAAAATAACACAAACCATTTTGACGTTTACGCGAGTTTCAAACTAAAGGAAGTTTGAAACTCGCGCGCGTATGGAGAGCAGCTGGCCCCGCTCAGGACCCTCAGTCCCCTCTGGCGCGTGTCCGGTATTAGAATTATTGTTTAACAATGCGTCGCCTTAAGTTTCGTAAGAGTGGTTTGAATTTATAGCTATATTTTGCCAAAAGCCTTCTAAAAATTCGCAAATATAAACTACAGAAAAAACAGTTCAATTAAAAAGGAAAAAAAATAGTGTTATTTTAAAATAATAATAATTCGTGTTATTTTAAAATAACAATAATTAGTGTTATATTAAAAAGGTACAGGCTATTTTTCAGCTAAATACCAACTAGTCTCGAGTCAGTCTCTTAAAAAGCTATGTAGAACAGTATCACATTTTCTGTTTATAATTGACTCGGTTATTGCTTGCAGTTTTAGAAGTTAGTTTTTTTTTTACAAAATTTTGTAAAAAGCATCGAGACCTGATAGTATTTTATTAATGCTGGTTTTTATCGTTAGTGCCACCCTCTTCTACATCGTGAAAGGCAAAGACAAGCCGAAGATGGGTATGAAGCTGAAGAGACGTATCATCACCGCCCTGCTCGACGGAATGGATGCTCACCTCGGAGATGACACCATGATGAGGAACGGTTGTCTCACGCTGTGTCAGTTCAAGATACCAGCTGATGTGGTATGTATACTATACCATAGTAATAGAATAATAGTCGCAATATATGGTCGAATTTGGTTCTACACGGCCACTTGTTAGTTATTTCACGTAGCGTCATGCAGCCAAGGTAGAACATATTGTACAAAGTTGGTATTAGTCTGCGTCATAATAATATATTATGTATAGATAAAGGAATATTTTGTGGTTGTGGTAATAAAATGTAATTTAAACATAAAATTAGTTAAATCCCGTTGAGAAAAAAACGTTTTCAAAAGATTCAATTTTTATTTTAAAAACATTTGCAGCAGTGCTACAAAAAGGTTAAATATATATGTTATAAAAACAAACAATTTTTGGTTGCGTTCCATAACACTAACAATAGACAAACGAGGCCTCCTTCAATGAACGACAAAAAAAGAGGTTTTAAACGTCACATTTGCTTAACTTCAGTACCTCGTAACGTAAAAACGCAACACGAATAGAAAACTAAGGTATGTTATAGTTTTCTATTCGTGTTGCGTTTTACGTAACTACTGTAGTTATGTCATTTACGCTTGTAACAAAACTCATGGTAGAGGTACTGGTCGGTCAAGTTGATTTTCCTGTCCTATGTTTTTATATAGAAAAACCATTGTGACTTCACAATAATACTGCTTAAGGCGTCACGGTCGGCTTACTTAGTACTGGTCAAGTGAAATTGCATGAATGCTCTATAGGGAGACACTGTGTTTCCAGTTGTTCGAATACGAGCGGGTAGTCCACATCCTACTTAACGGAGTGGCGGACGTCAACCAAGAGAGCTTCGTGCAACGTATAGCCATATACCTGCTCAACTCGCTCGCCTGCCAAGTGGACGGCACCCAGAAACGGTTCCTCGGCAGTAACGGAGCCATCGCTGTAAGTATTTACATAACTTGAGAAATCCATAAATACCGAAACCTATCACATTTTCACGAGTACCATGTTATATGGGAGGGAAAAAAGGTGTCTATTTTTATCTGTAAATGAATTTACATACACAAAAATTAATACATATATAACTAGTGGCACCGATAGACGTCCTGTACTATTCTTTTTTTTTTTTGTGAATCCATTATCGAATCCACTAGAACACACACAAAAAAATCATCAAGATCGATCCAGCCGCTTAGGAGGAGTTCAGTAACATACACACGTACAGAAGAATTATGGCTATGGCTATAGCTAATAACGATTTCGATAACATGTCTAAGAACGGCCACTAGAAAATCTTTCAGATATAGAAACCACATCTAAATCAGTTCCCCTGTTTGAGAGCTACAGTGCCATAGTCTGACATATTTTCTTCTAGCGTTGGGGTTTTCATTCTTTTATCTATATTTGTATACTAGCTGTTGCTTGCAGCTTCGCCCGCGTTACTCAATTCCTATATGTCATAGCGTGATGTTATATAGCCTATAGCCTTCCATGATAAATGGGCTGTCTAGCACTGAAATAATTTTTCAAATCGGACCAGTAGTTCCTGAGATTAGCGCGTTCAAACAAACAAACTCTTCAACTTTATAATATTAGTACAGATAGGAGCTGTTCTATAGATTGACTCATCATGATATATATCCCTGGAACTATAAGACCTAGACACTTGAAATTTGGTAGGAATATTACTTTTGCCATGTAGAGGTCAGCTAGAACGGATTTTAAGAAATTCCTCCCCCTCCCCCTTATTTTTTCCCCTCTTCTTATAAGAGGGATACAAGGAGCAGCTCCCTCGACTCAATTTGCTTCGCCCAAGGTGCTGGATTCACTTTAAGCTACTGAGCCCCACCGCCACGACGAGGCTTGAACCATGGTGGGGAATTACCCTGAACCCTCGAACAACCAAATCTATCAAAGAGGTTACATTATTTTCAAGATGGCGCCATTAATATATTTTTATACGGTTGACGGTGATGTGATAGAAACCTGCCTATTATGACGCTAATTTGTTGTGAATAAGATAACAAACATTATTGATTAATACAACAATTTGTTTGTGTTAGAGCAATAGCAATAGCATTGTTAGAAAAGAACAAAATAAGTCGATTGGAAATTATAAAATGACAAAGTAGAAACTTCTGGAATATATTCCGCTGTTGCGAGAATACGGCGTTCAAAGATGACAATATTATGTAGAAGCAAAAATTTTAAACAAAAAATTATAACTGACTTCAAAAAATAAAATAACTAAAAAGTAATAAAATAATCGCGTTTCTTTAATTTTTGTGTCTACAACAAATAATCATCTAGTACTTCTACTAATGTACAATTTTTTTTGCGTTTACCACGTCATTATTGTTACATTTGGAGTCGGTGTCAGCCAAGATATGTTAACCTACAGCAACAAATACGACACCGGTGACGGACGACGGTGGCGTATTTGTTGTTGTACCAATCTGACTTACTTAAAAACTTAGCTGACACCATCCATCCACCATCAGTATAAATTAATATGTATTCTCACGTAAGTGACCTATGTCTTTTTTTTGACAATAAAAATTCTATAAACCTAAACCTAACCTAATTAAGTCCAATCACAAGGTAGCTACTGTAAACTATTTAGGAGATCCCTTAACTGTCCTTTGTCTTCATCATCAGACCCCCAATCACAGTTACAACCCATCTAGGTGGAAAGTTCTCATCAATACAAATTAATTAAGCCCAAACACAAGGTTACTGAAGTAAATCGTCGAGAAGTTCCCTCGACTGTCTTTCAGCTCCAGCATCAGATCAACTCTAGACATTCATCAAATTGTAGTGCTTTAAAATGTTTATTTTAAAAAATATTAAGCGCACTAGTCGCTCCTACAATTTTCGAAAGTTCCCCTCGATTTCTCTGGGATGCCATCATCAGACCCAGGTTTCCTTATGATGGGATCATTTGGCACGTATACCCTTTCAAACAAAAATAATCAAATAAAAATAATTTTGAAAATCGGCCCCCAATTGACGGAGAAATCGGTGTACATACATAAAAAAACCGATCGAATTGAGAAACTCCTCCTTTTTGTTGAAGTCGGTGAAAAAGTGATGAGAATCAGCTTCGGTATGATTAGAATTCAATCTTATATTGGCGTTTTTTGACTAATAAAAGTTGTAGAAAGATTAAAAATAAGCAGCAAAATATTAATATAATTATATGTACATTTTTATCATTATCATGGTTCTTATAGTAAACTAGCCGTTTCCCGCAGCTTTGCCCGCGTTATTTTATATTTACTGACGTATCCGTACCGATGATGATCATTTTTCTACTTTTTTTGTTGTATCTCTAAAGGTAATAAGGCTGCGTTTTGAAAGTTCTTGTGAGTTAATCTTAAAAGATAAACATAATACTATCGCGGACTTTTTTTAGATCATTTAAAGAGAAATAATTCTTTCACACATATTTTTTGTGTATCTTGAACCGTTTTCGCAGCGCACGCAACGGAAGCCCTCAAAGATGAATAATTTTCCCCGTTTTTTTACACATTTTCCACTGTTTCTTCGCTCCTATTAGTCACAGCGAGATGTTATATAGCATAGCCTTCCTCGATAAATGGTCTATCCAACACAATTTTTTTTTTAATTCGAACCAGTAGTTCCTGAGATTAGCGCGTTCAAACAAACAAACAAACTCTTCAGCTTTATAATATTAGTATAGATGACATTCGTCATAACTTGTTAATAAGAGGTATACGAACTCAGACTAGGTTCGTATACCTCTAAGTTATTCAACTACATCGATCAACATATTTACTGTCTTTTTAACCAAATCTGCTTGTTGTTTACGCACATGCAAATTATGATCCTTCTCCTGATTTCGAGGAGTGCCAAACGCAGCTGCGCAGGATACTGCATGTATAAGTGTCCCTTATGAAATATTCAATTCAGTTGCAACAAAGAGAACGGTATACGTTATGGTGCATTATACATATTATCGTACTTTATATTTAGTATGTATTATATAGCATTCTTAAAGTGCAGCGTTCACCTGATTACAGTTATTGATGCGCTTATACAAATATAGATAATAGCGTTTTCAACGATAATACAAGCATATAATATAATATTCGTCTTTATGGCTACTAATTACCGAGTCAAAATATATACACTCCCACCGTATAATATACTCTGTGGCTCAATAGATAGCGCGTTATCGCTCGAGCCGGAGGTAGCGGGTTCGAATCCCGCCACAAAAAGTTTTCTGTATTCCTGGGTCATGGATGTGTATTACATAATAAAAATCTTAAATATATGTATAGTATAAATGTATTACATATATTTCCGTTGTCTTGTACCTGTAATAAAAGTTCTTCGAGAACTTACCACGATATTATTAAGTTCGAAAAGACGGAGGGATGACTCCTTTAGATAGGTTGATCTCCGTCCAGTGGCCGGTGGCTGCAAGTGGAGGGCTTTCAACTATTTTGGCGTTCATTGTAAGAGATTCAACTTGTGCAGTGGACGGAAAAAGGTTGATGTTGATGATGCAAATTACACTTCTCCGTACAATATGTAAAAAGTTGGTACAAAGATTGCCTTCGCTTAAACAGACTTAGAGATAAGCTATGCAAACAAAATATCTTCCAACATAAAATATCACTGGTGAAATAACAGTGACAAAATAATGTCACATCGTGCTAAAGGTATAAATACGCTGTGTTTGCGATTCTGAAAAATCATAACCAATATGCGAATGTGAGTTTGTTTGTTGTTGTTACTCCTTATCTACTAAACCATAAATTCTTTCACCAATAGAAATACATTATCAGCTAGTAACATAATTATTTTAATTTATTAATTATAACCGTATTCCCACGGGAACGTGAACTACGCGATATAAACCGTGATTGCCTACTAATACATATTTTATTGTGTGTGCGAATAACGTAATAATATCATTAATGTAAAATGAATTTGCTGTGCATTAAAATGCTTTATTTATGATTTATCAAGGCCTATAATAATTGAAGAGCTATATTTTTGTCTTTGCGAAATTAATATATTTGCTATTGTGTTAAGTGTGTATTTAGCAATTACACAATGTAATTCCCTGCTTTGCGTTCTTTTAAATCATAATCTATGGAATATTTAGCTATGCGTTTCGTTTTTATTTAGTTTTATTTTGCCTAATAATTGGCATTTATTTATATTGATGACTTAATCTAGCGATTTGACTTTGTGAATTTAACAGTGCATGCGCTTTTTGTGACAACCCTATCTTCATGGTCCAAGATTGGTCTCCCCAACCGATCTGGATGGGCAACGCATTTAGTCTGAACAATGAAAGTGCCAGGTGGGTTTTTATCTGCATAGGTGATGATAGTTTTTATTAATCAACGGACTTGATTATAGTTTATATGTTATCATGGCGAATTCCTTTTGAAATTAAACTATATTTTAAAACTAACTTAATGAGTGAAATGTTCTTTGTTATTTTCTAGAATTTTAGTTAAATAAAAGTTGTAATGCTTTAGCGACTTCTATTTTACCTCTAAATAAATACTTTCATATAATAAAGCTGAAGAGTGTGTTTGTTTGGACGAGCTCATCCCCAAAATCGCTGGCCTTTGGAAAAAAATGCTCTTGCATTTGATAGATAGCCTTCTTATTAAAAAGGATTATTTATACCTATTACACAGTAATATACTTTATTTTATTCTTAATTTTTCAAAGTTTTGGGTGACACCGCGGGAATAGCTAGTAAGGATAATTGCTCATTTTGTATACATTTAATTTATCAACAATAATGCTATATCATGTACTGGCTAACAATATTTATTTTTTAATATTTTATTTCAAGCAGTATTGATTAGAAGAGGTCTTTATTTTAAAGTTTTCTTTAATTTTATATTATTACTAGAAGTTGCCCGCAGCTTCGCCCGCGTTAACTTTAAAAATTTGAGGGGTTGACCACCCTTATCACTTAGGGGTATGAAAAATAGATAGTAGCCGATTCTCAGACCTACTGAATACGCATATAAAATTTGGTAAAAATCGGTAAAGCCGTTTCGGAGGAGTACGGTAACTAACATTGTGACATGGAAATTTCATATATTAGATTTAACATATGTATGTATGACAATTTATTATTGTTAACATTATAACTTGTGTATGTGTTAATATTTACGCTTTGGCGATCATTATTGTTTCACGTATTGCTGGTGGTAAATATCGTGTCTTGGTGTTAATTGAAACAGGCTTAAGTCAGCGGATTACGGAAAAGTGGTGATAATGATGATGATGTAATCGACTATCAAAGGGTGTATCCCTTTGATAGTCGGTCGGATTGGTTCGGTCCTTTCCATTTTTACACTATTAGTGCCTTTTCACACCAACCGGTCGGTTAGCCGGCTCCGGGTATCCGCTAGCGAAGTGTAAGCAAATAACGCCGGTACGTGTGAAAGCTGCCATACACGGCCATACACTTCTCTACCGGACACCCGGCAACCGGGACGTGTGAAAAGGCACTACTGTAATTAAAAATATTGAGTATAATATGTGCAGCAATTACTATTTAAAGCTTAATAATGTATTCCAAATTTAATCTCCGTACAACGGCCAGTTTTGGTTAGATGTGAGTGCATTTTAGGAGAAATATGTGCATCAGTGGACGGAATACCATTAATAGTGATGCGAATGGGACGGATCAGATAGGATCTTCGTGCAGTCACCTGCTCTAGTCGGACGTAAGGGGCGTTCTAGAACGTCTATGTCGATCAGTCGACGGAAATAGTGTAAAGAATAGGTGCATCTTCCTATACACATGTGTTCGGAATCCCAACCATAGCTCAGGTCTTGATGTGGCGGTGGGGCTCAGTAGCCTAGGGTGAGCCCAGCCTTGGGCGAAGCTAATTGAGCCGAGGGGGCTCTTTGTACCCCTCTTATAAGAAGACGGGACAAAAGAGCAGGGGGCGAGGGGCGAGGATGGGAACCTCACCCCATTGTACTGTCCCAACGTTGGGTGGGGTTGTTCTGTGGTGCGGAACAACCCCTCTGTGGAAGTGGCGTCGGTCTCTTGCGGGACTGACTAGCCGTCGAGGTGCCCTGTTTGTTTATTCGATCCGGGCACCGCACCAAAGGCGGCATTGGTGCCACTCACCGGGTTTTAGTGGGTAGAGCTGAGTCCACTTACCAGAGACCCGCCGGGGGAGACCCATTCCCCTGCGGGATGCCTCAGTGCATTTCCTGGCGTTAAAGACAAAAAAAAATGGGTTCGGAAACAACCGAACGCTCATTATTTAGATTTTTAAGGCAGAAACACATTATTAAAACGCCACGCGACCCGATGAAACGCGACGCGTTTCGAATCAAATTGTACTATTTTCTATGAATAGAATCACACTATGAACATCCGACGCGACCCCATGCGCGCACATGCCACCCGATCAGACGTTCCAGATCGACGTGTTGTCGATGGTGGGGGTAAACACGCCATCCGACGTGTCGCGCGCATTGTGCTTCTAGACAACACCCGACGCCACGCGTCAGTCGTTTGGCATGCATGCCAATTAAGGCGGCATCAAATCTTCTTCAAAATCTTCATCTGACTCTTGTTTTATTAAATCCATAGCACAATGAGCACACGTTTGTAAAAGTTTTATCCGTAAACACGGCGCCGGCGCAGTTCTTTGTTGTTATTATATGCTTCACCGAGCTGATAATAGAATAAAACTAATTTTATAATAAATTTCGTATATTAAAAAATATTTAAAAAATGGGTTGTCTAAAAAATCCTGGACAGAATATTTTTAATATTTTTTGGAAAATAATTTTTCATAAAATTGTGCAATATCAAGATTATAAGAAAATTTTATACTGGACTCTCAGTTTGAAACATGTAGAATGTGCAGACATATTAATTATAATTGTTAAGAAATAATTGTGATCCTACTATGAATAAAGTTATAAACTAAGTGTTGTGTAAAACAAGGCGTGACCGTCGACATTACCCGCAGCACCGCTTTGGACCCCGTCTCAGTTAAGTCAAGTATAAATTTATTAGCATTAAGTATCCGGTTGGCCAATTGGTGTTTATTGTTAATTAGATTATATTAGATTTATACTAGAGGCGTAGTCACATCGTCCAGAAGCTGGAGGTAGTACAAGTAGAAGGAGTTTCTATCGGGTAAGGTATTTCAAATTCAAATACGTACTTCTCACACAATTGGTGTATTTATTAGTGACCCTTACATTGTCTCCTCCTATTGAGTCCTGGGACTTATTCAATTTCCACTGCGCGTACCTGTCTGGCCCAGGGACGAGAAGTAATACATTTGTGGTTGCAGAGCGTTGTTTGTATCCTATACAAACAACGCTAAAATATCATAAAATATAATAAAAATTAATATCAGATGACACGCCGGTGGGATCACCAGGGCCATTGCCTAACTACCAACGGCGCACCGCCCATGTCGGGCCAAAGGCAGAGGCGCCTTCCCGCGTTGCCGTAGCTCAGATTGCGCGACTGGACTGCCGGTATCGCAAGTCCTCGGGGCATCGAGTAGTGCAATGCTCGGATTTCGCAGCATTGCATGTGGCCGCACGTAGGGGAATTGCCCGGGCCCGAGGTTGGTGTTTCTACTGCCTAGGGGAACACTACCAGCGCGACTGCCCTGACACGCGCCCGTGTCCGATTTGTAGTGGGCTTCATTTGAAGGTGTTGTGTTTCAATGCGAATGGCCGTGACCATGTAGGGTCGCCATAGGGCGGGTATGCGCACGGACACCGGGTCGATTCACGAATATTGGAGTCTGGCTCACCCCTTCCACGCGGCGCGGATTGTGCTGCCGCTAGTAACCAACAGGGTTTCGAACGCAGTCCCACGGGCGGGTATGTACACGGTCCCGGGGAGGCATCCCGCAATTATGAGTCCCGCTCTCCCCCCTACCTCAACGTTACCAGGTATGGTCACCCACAGTCGTGAACCTCGACTACTGTGGTGCAAATCGGGCAAGATTGCCGTCTCCCTCATCGGCGGAACGTCCCCGACTTGAGTCGAGCGCCCCTCGATTTGGGCGATCACGGTGGTACCAACCGCCGACTATGGCTCGCAGTCCTTGTCACAGAGCAGAGGACGAGTTTTTGCACCTTCCTCCATTTGACGTGCCACCCCGAGACTGCGGTAATCGAACGCCGCCTCGGCAATGTTAGGATGTTGGCGTCTGCCCCCGCTACGCACCGCCCCCCATTGAGACCGTCCTCTTGCCCATCATATTATGAGCTAAATGCTTCCTACAGAGGCTTTGGACAGCAGGACTTGGGACAGGACAAGCGCTTCTCTTGGAATTGTAGACGTCCACAGAACAAGCGTTAGGAAGCGTTCTTATCACCACAAGAGCTCCAGGATGCTCCCTTTTTAGTCAAGACCTCGACCCTTAGGAACAGTAAAACGGCCAAGGCTTACTTGTGTGTCTTTGTTTGTCTTTGCACCAAGGCGGTACATTTGGAACTCATCACAGCCCTCTTAGCAGAGAGGTCTTTGTTGCGTCGTTAGATAGATTCGTGTCAAGACGAGGACTAACGTCTGTGATTCGGTCGGATTGCGGCACCAATTTCAAGGGCACAAACAATTATTTGAAGAGGATGTACATAATATTTTGATAATCTGTGTAAAATTAAAAATAATCTTAATGAAATCGATATTGCTTCTAGGCTAGCTAGTCGTAGAATAATGTGGTAGTTTAGCCCCGCGTCATGTCGCCATTGGGGAGGAAGGTTTCCAAGACACGTTTGCTATGAGTAATTGACGAATCAGTATTGACATTTGAAGAGCTCGCAACTGTGTTTTGCAAAATTGAAGCTATCGAATTCACGCCCGTTGTGCCCGATCTCTTCAGACCCTAATGATATAGAAGCCCTCACGCGAGCCATTTTTTGATTGGACAGCCACAGACCGCCCTGCCGGAATACCTCTTCGTTAATATGTAACGCAATCGTCTCTCGCGGTTTGAATTGGTCCAACAACTCGGAGAGCGTTCAAGTATTACGTAACGCAATTTTTGGCCATTTTTGACCCCTCCACCCCCCATGTAACACACCGTAACGTTTTTCTGTATCAACACCCCCCCCCCCCCTAGTAAAACGTTACGTGGTTACGTAACGTGTGACCATTTTAATTCACAATAATGTGAATTTGAATTTGTTACGCATTAATATTCGCGTTAATAATCCCGATCACCTCAACGACAGGCTGGCCACGAGGAAGGCCAGACTACTCGTAAGCGGGGACTGCCAGGCCGCCTCTAAGCAGGCCCCGTGACGTCGCGCCATACTGGGCCCAGGTGCCCATTCTAAACTCAAGATGAGCATGGAGGAGATGAGCATGTGAACTGGAGGTGCATTAAGTAGCGCCTTCCGCGCACCCCCGTTCATCGCCCCATTCGGCGGCCTCCTCTCTCACCTCAGCCTCCTTCTGGGGCATTACTACCTCGCAAAAGGAGACTATTGCCGTCCAAGACTCGTCGTCCTTTAGCATCCACATTGATGCTGACGCGATGTGATGACGCTCGGCAGAGACAAGTCCCCTCTGATAACCAATGTCAGAACGCCACCGTGAAAAATGTGCTCACACACCGACTTCAAAAGTAACAACAATGACGTGGTAAACGCAAAGATTGTAATTAGTAAAATAACGAGTTTATTATAAGTTGTAGGCACAAAAATTAAGGAAACGCGATTATTTTATTCCTTTTTAGTTTATTTTTTGAAGTCGGTTTCAATTTTTGTTTAAAAAAAATTATTTCCCAATTTTTTGTGATTCCGAAATTCGATTACTGATTTTATTTGTCTGAAATGTAAATAGATTTTTTTACATCGACAAGTAATATAATGATACATCATTGACTACTACTATTTTTGTAAATAGTACTATGTCAAATTTCGCGGAGAATACTTCGAAAAGCAATAAATATGTTTTTAAATAGTAATGTTGTGTGTCACTTCCTTGATTCCCGAAATTTTCAGTGCCGCCCTCGTACCGCACTAAAGTTGTTAAAAAGGAAAGGCAAAAAGAAGCTGGTGGATGTTGAGTATACACAGAAATAGAACAAGTTATGTCTAGGGTCACATATGTATTCAATAAATTCTAATATCTTCTTTTTTGTTGCAATTTTGTTGAATTGTATGGTGCGTGGACAAACATGTGAACACTATTGGCCAAGCGCCATGAAGATACTTTGAAACTTAACGTAGGACTTAAAATATTTATTATCTTGAAAATCCTTCGGGAACGGGAATGATGCGTATAAAACCCCAGGACTGTCTATCTTCTAAACCACGGCACAGATTTGGGTGAAAGTTGATATGAAGATACTTTGGAACTTAACGTAGGACTTAAAATAGTTCTTATCCTGAAAATCCTACTGGAACCCCAGGACTGTCTATCTTCTAAACCACGGAACAGATTTGAGTGAACTTTGATATGAAGATACTTTGAAACTTAACGTAGGATATAAAATAGTTGTTATCCTGAAAATCCTACTGGAACCCCAGGACTGTCTATCTTCTAAACCACGGAACAAATTTGAGTGAAATTTGATATGAAGATACTTTGAAACTTAACGTAGGATATAAAATAGTTGTTATCCTGAAAATCCTACTGGAACCCCAGGACTGTCTATCTTCTAAACCACGGAACAGATTTGAGTGAAATTTGATATGAAGATACTTTGAAACTTAACGTAGGATATAAAATAGTTGTAATCCTGAAAATCCCACGAGAACGGGAAATATGCGGATAAAACCCCAGGACTGTCTATCTTCTGAACTACGGAACGGATTTGGGTGAAATTTGATATGAAGATACTTTGGAACTTAACGTAGGACATAAAATAGTTGTTATCCTGCAAATCCCACGGGAACGGGAGTTATGCAGCTAAAACGCCGGGACTGTATATTTGCTAAACCACTGAACCGATTTGAGTGAAATTTGATATGGAGATAGATTTATGTTTTAATGTGTACACTGTTGGCGTATCAAATAAATAAATAAAATAATAAAGATTGAGACCCAAGGTTAGATCTAAGATGCATAAGTGTAACAAGAAGTTTTTTAGATGCGTTAATAGATGGCGTTAACACAAAATGTAGATCACGCTATCTATTACAAAATGCGGATCCTTATGAGAATCGCACCTTTGTATTGCACGCATTTTTAATGAATACTGTTTCCATATATTAGTAATTTATCCAAAACAATATATTAATAGAATTAACTATTATATAATATAACTTTTCTTTTTCGTAGGTTTTTTGCTGGTAGTGAGGTACTAATTTGAATTAAAATATTGAACTTTGTAACGTTAGGATGTCTGACACCTCAATCCTCCCATGACCATGTTTGCTGTAAAGTATCCGAAACATCGAAACGAAAGTTAAACATGTAGTTCAAACTTCAAACCCGTCCCTGTAACGCATCGTAACGTTTTACACGACCTCCCCCCTCCCCCCTAAATTCGTTACGTAATACTTGAACGCCCCCTCAGAGCTTTTGAAACGTTGGAGTATAGAATATTTGCATATTCTCCAGCAACGCGTCAAGTGGAATGACAAAGCTGATCCACCTCATGTTGGTGACCTCGTTCTGGTTAAGGATGTTAACTCACCACCACTGTGTTGGCGCAGGGGGCGCATTCTCAATTTAGTTTTTGGGACAGATGGTGTGCCCCGTTTTGCTGAGGTTCAAGTGGACGGATCGGTCTTGAAGAGAGCGGGTATCAACCTTATCACGACTACCAGTTAATTAGCGGCCAGGTAGCCCTGGCCGAGGCGGAGGCGACCGAATGCTCATTATGTACCACTGTTATTTTTTACTGTCCCTTTTGATCGCGTGTATATTTTTTACAAACGTTTACAATAGTCCCACGATTGTAAACGTTTGTAAAAGTTTTATCCGTAAACACGGCGCCGGCGCAGATCTTTGATTAAAATTTGGTTCGTGCACACAGGAGAAAAACCTAGAAAGTGCATTTCCTTCCTGTGCTGGTTGCCTGGAAGAAATCGCTCTAAAGCGATAAGGCCGCCAATTGTACTTACTTACTTTATCTTTATTAATGTGTAAATTAATATGTATGTGTGCAATAAAGTTTATAATTGTTAAGAAATTGTGATCCTACTATGAACTCTAAAGTTATAAACTAAGTGTTGTGTGAAACAAGGCGTGACCGTCGACATTACCCACAGCGCCGCTTCGGACGCCGCCTCAGTTAAGTCAAGTATAAATTTATTAGCATTAAGTATCCGGTTGGCCAATTGGTGTTTATTGTTAATTAGATTTATACTAGAGGCATAGTCACATCGTCCAGAAGCTGGAGGTAGTACAAGTAGAAGGAGTTTCTATCGGGTAAGGTATTTCAAATTCAAATACGTACTTCTCACACAATTGGTGTATTTATTAGTGACCCTTACATTGTGTCCACCTATTGAGCCCTGCGTCTTATTCAATTTCCACTGTCTGGCCCAGGGGCCAGAAGTAACAGTATATAACATAAGTATGTCAAACTATTTTCAAAATTTAATTTCGCTAAAATAGTGTATTACTTAATGTAACACTTTTTACTTTTTTATATTGCTCATTGTTAAAATATTATAGCCACTAGCCAGGTTTGTGCGAATTAAGGATTACTGAAGCTTTGCAAAAATGCAATTAAACTATTTATGTTTGAATTTGTTAAATGATACATATAAAAATGGTGTTAAGGGGGCTTAGGCGGTCAGCGAAAATTCAGATTTCGTACCGTGAGGTGTGGGGAACGGTCCGTGTGCGCGGGGGACACGTACGAGCCCCGCACGAGCCCCGCGCGAGGTGTAATCAGTTAGGTCACCGAACTTACTACTAGTAACATAATACATAATATCAAGCGATCCTATATCGTTGTATTTTGAATGATAACCATTACATAGTGTTTAGCCCTTTCGCTATGTATACCGAAACCTATTTTTTTAATTTATGAAAATGTATATTATTATATATTTATTACATATTTAAATAGCTATGTTGTTTGTGTAATCTATACAGATAAATAAAATTATAATAATAATAATATCTATGGACGCTTTCACACCACGTCAATCTGGTCCCGTGGTAAGTTCTGGAAGAACTTGTGTTACCAGACAACGGAAATATATTTAATACTTTTATACTATACATATGTTTAAGATTTTTATTATATAATACACATATTTAATACACGTCCATGACCCAGGAACACAGAAAATATTTTTGTTCCGTTCCGTCCATGAATGAACATAGGCCTCCCACAATGAACACCAAGACGTCCAATCTCATGCCACAACATTATGATGATGATGATATAATATAATATCATCACTAGCCTCTATCCGTCCATGGATGAACATAGGCCTCCCTCAATGAACACGAAGACTTCCAATCCCATGCCACAACATTATGATGATGATGATGATGATGATATAATATTATGATATATTGATGAATATAGGCCTTTTTTTTTTCTTTTACGCCGGGAAAGGCATCCCGCCTGGGGAGTGGGTCTCCCCAGGTGGGTATGTGGGATTCGCTGCGCCCGAAAGATGGTAAATGAACGCAGTTCTACCCACTAAAACCCGGCGAGTGCCACCAGTGCCGCCATGGTAAGGTGCCCCGGATCTGTTAAGCTAACAGGGCACCTCGACGGCTAGTCCTCCATAGGGGGGTTGTCCCGCACCACAGAACAACCCCTCCCAACGTCGGGACAGTACAATGGGGTGAGGTTCCCATCCTCACCCCTTGTCCCCTGATCTTTTGTCATCTCTTCTTATAAGAGGGGTAGGAGCCCAAAGTGCTGCGCCCACCCTAGGCTACTGAGTCCCACCGCCACGACAAGGCCTGAACCATGGTGGGGAATATAGGCCTCCTACAATGAACACCAAGACGTCCAATCCGATGCCACAACATTATGATGATGATATAATATATCATCATTAGCCTCTATCCGTCCATGGATGAACATAGGCCTCCCACAATGAACACCAAGACGTTCAATCCCATGCCACAACATTATGATGATGATGATATAATATAGCATCATTAGCCTCTATCCGTCCATGGGTGAACATAGGCCTCCCTCAATGAATACCAAGACGGCTGATTACATGATGATGGTGACGATGATGATATAATATATCATCATTAGCCTCTATCCGTCCATGGATGAACATAGGCCTCCCACAATGAACACCAAGACGTCCAATCCCATGCCACAACATTATGATGATGATGATATAATATATCATCATTAGCCTCTACCCGTCCATGGATGAACATAGGTCTCCCACAATGAACACCAAGACGTCCAATCCCATGCCACAACATTATGATGATGATGATGATATAATATATCATCATTAGCCTCTATCCGTCCATGGATGAACATAGGCCTCCCACAATGAACACCAAGACGTCCAATCCCATGCCACAACATTATGATGATGATGATGATATAATATATTATATCATCATTAGCCTCTATCCGTCCATGGATGAACATAGGCCTGCCACAATGAACACCAAGACGTCCAATCCCATGCCACAACATTATGATGATGATGATGATATAATATATCATCATTAGCCTCTATCCGCTCATGGCTGAACATAGGCCTCCCTCAATGAATTTCAATACGGCCGATCCCATGTCACGACATTACAATATGATGGTGATGATGATGATGATGATAAATATCATCATAATATCTCCTAATATAATATAGATGATATTATACATGATGATGATGATGATAAATATCATCATAATTTCTCCTAATATAATATAGATGATATTATACATGATGATGATGATGATGATATATCATCGGTAGCCGGTACAGCAGTATTTGAATTGATGATGATTAGTTTTGTAGCCTAAGAAGTTCCTCCTTGTAATATCAGTTATCTGTCAGTGAAAATCCCGTCAAAATCGGTCCAGCCGTTTCTGAGATTAGCCGGAAGTTTGTTCCGGCTAAGTAAGATAGACAGACAGATTTTTTTTTTTTGATGTAAGTACCGAACAAATAAAATCTATGGACTCTTTTTACACCACGTGAATCTGGTCACGTGGTAAGTCTTCGAAGAACTTGTATTACGGGTACCAGACAACGGAAATATTATATTTAATACTTTTATTTCTTGTGTGCGTGTGTATGTCACTGAACTCCTCCTAGACGGCTGGACCGATTATGATAAAAATTTTTGTTTGAGTTCAAGGGGATTCGAGGATGGTTTAGATTCACAAAAAAAAATATTTTGTACAGGACAACGTCTGTCGGTGCCGCTAGTATTTAATACTTTTATACTATACATGTATATATAAGTTTTTTATTATATGTATAATACACATCCATGA
The DNA here is from genome assembly GCA_963853865.1 of Helleia helle. NCBI lineage: Eukaryota > Metazoa > Arthropoda > Insecta > Lepidoptera > Lycaenidae > Helleia > Helleia helle. The sequence goes on from OY971420.1 coordinate 20,662,200, forward strand.
CCCAGGAACACAGAAAACTTTTGTTCCCTGGCGGGATTTGAACCCGCTACCTCGGGCTTAAGCGCCAACGTGCTAACTATTGAGCCACAGAGGTCGTCATATTTAGTGAAAAGTTTGAAATTACTCGTATAATATGATACAGACACTTAAATTTTATTTATAATAAAATAATATATTTGTATAGTTTTAATATATTTTTTCAAATTAAAAAAAAAACTAGAACTAATCTTTTCAAATAGTATGTATTCTATAACAATTTATAGTATTTAATCGTACACACACCACTCTTCACGTTCCTATCTAAGTAAATTATGTAAGTATTTCATCATCATCATCAGCCCTTATCCGTCCACCGCTGAATATAGGCCTCATTCAATGAACGCAAAGACGGCCGATCCATTGCCACTCGTATGGCGCTAATACGGTCCGGCACATGTAAGTATTTACAATTTAAAAATTACTAAAATCCATTACCATACCATATATTGTGATATTTAGCTAAACATTATTTTGTAAAGACAGACAAGTAGGTAGTCAATATCGACTTTCTTTTATTTCCCAAGGTAATATTAGTTTGTTTACTCTTGCTTTGGACTCGTAACTTTCGCGGGTTCCGCGTGACGAGTGACACACGGACACAACCCCCGCATGGGAATGCCGAAGCGGTACTGGGTCTCACAGGTGATGATATTTTTTTTAGTTTTTGGAAATCTAAAACTGTTAACACATCGTCAGGGTAAAAACCTATGTGTTTGTGATTTTATAGGAATGATTATTGTAAAACACGGTCGTAATATTCATGTATATGAAATTTTAGAGGTTACTTCAGATTTTTTTTCTATCGAGCAAAATTTTTCCAATCGTGTTTTGAAAACTGTCATCACCTCATACATACGTTCTGTAATACATATTGGAAATTTCAGTGCCAGAAATCTTCAAGTTCTTAAATAGCAGCTAATAGAAAACAGCAATTTTGCCGTTTTCACCTACCAAGGGCCCTTAATGAACAACTTTTAATCGGCCGAATTTGCGTCTTTGAATTCTCAGAACGTTTATAAATTTAATGCTGTGTTGCACATACAGCATTAAATTTCTTGTTAAATGGCATGATTATGTAATGTAATAGATAGCCTTAGCATTGCTCTATGGTTCAGTGGTTGCAGCGAGTGCTATATACGTTTAATAATAACAATAATAATAATAATTTTATTTGCCAGATTGTGGGTACATAACAAGTTACCAATAATTCAGTACAATCCCTTACACAATCGACTTTCACCGACAGTGTGATAATATTTTAAGTTAAATTAATACATTTAAAGTTAAAGACCTAAATATCTAATTAAGAAAGAAAGAAAAGAAGAAATTAAATTACAAGATTAGAAAATTGTAAATTTAAATTAAATTACATCATGAAGTCAAATTACACAATATTATGGTAAACCATAATATTGTGTAATATGAAATCACAGTAAAATTAAAAATAAAGCGGTCCAATTAATTAGTTGCTTAATACGTCATTGTCATTAAGATATTCTTTTACACTATAATAATTTTTTTGGTTAAGAAATTCAAAAATTTCTCGCTTGAATTTTATTAGCGGCAGATTTTTTTTACAGTCTGGAAGTTTATTAAACAAAGTAATAGCCATGCATGATGAATTGTGTGAAAAGACAGCCAACCTTTGTGGTGGTGCCCACAGCTTGAATTGTGGATAGGGCAGGCTCTTGTTGGGATACTTTTCATTTAATGTAGGAAATAGATTGGGGTTTTTCTTGACAAATAGCAATGCTTCGTAAATATAAAGGCATGGTAACGGTAGTATTTTGTTTTCCCTAAATAATGGTTTGCAACTGTCTAAAGTTTCAGTTTGACATACTGATCGGACACAACCTTTTTGTTTGATAAATGCCTTGGAAGCGTCTGTTGAATTTCCCCATAGTAAAATTCCGTATCGCAAAATTGATGATACATACCCATGGTAGGCTAGGAGGGCAGTTCGTTTGTTACTAATTTGCGATAGCTTTTTCAAGACATACAGAATCTATCAATTTTATTACATAGTTTTTCAATATGAGCTTTCCAATTGAAAAACTTATCTAAAGTTAGTCCGAGAAATAAGGATGTATCAGTTTTATCAATTTTACATGAATCATATAATACGGTTATATCTGTCGGGTGCGAGTTAAATGTTTGAAATTGTATATAATGGGTTTTCTTCATATTAATACTTAGATTGTTTTGATTTAACCATTGTACAATCAATTTGAGTGCTCCATTTGTTTGACTTTCAAGAGTTTGTTTGTTTTTTGTTTTAACTACAATCGTTGTATCGTTTGCATATAGAAAACATTTATGTGGGATTATATTGGGGAGGTCATTTATATATAAGGGGAACAATAATGGGCCAAGTATGCTTTTCTGAGGCACTCCATACGGATTCTGGGTTTGAAACGATGAGCGGTATGAGTTTGTCACTCTCCCAGTAGTTTTAGAAACTTCTACACATTGTTCACGCTCGAAAAGATAGCTAGTTATCCATTTTAGTGCTTGACCTCGTATCCCGTAGTTTTGTAATTTACTAAATAGTATTTTGTGACTTATTAGGTCAAAAGCCTTGGTCATGTCAAGGAAAATTGACACAACGTTATGACCAGTGTTTAGACTTTCCAAAACATACCTCGTTAAGGCGAAGCAAGTAAGAGTGGTACTACTTTGTTTTCTAAAACCATATTGTTCCTCCTGTAAAATATTATTTGCTGTTAAAAATTTATAGATCTTATCATACATCATTTTTACAAACACTTTTGACAAAATTGGAATAAGCATGATTGGACGGTAGTTATTTAAGTCATCCTTATTATTCTTTTTGTGTAAGGGCTTAACTATGGACTTTTTTAAATTGTTGGGAAATACACCTATTGTAAAGGACAAATTGATAATATGGCATAAAGGAAACGCTAGAAATTTAGCGCAAGCTTTGATTATCTTAGTATTAAGTCCATCATAACCCGTTGCGTTAGTATCGTTTAGCTGGTTTATAGCTTTATATACATCCTGCGGGATGACTGGAGTGAGGAATAAAGAATGACACATGTTTGGCAATTTGTTCATCGAAGGTCTTATTATATATGATATATAGTATCTGAGCCACGGTTGCTTATGTTAATAAAATATTTGTTAAACTCTTCAGCTATATCTAGAGGACTTGTCAGAGTTCCACTTCCATTTATTTTTAATTCTTTTATTTCATTACTTATATTTTTGGTGTGTAAGTTGGAATTTATAACATCCCAAGATGCTTTGCATTTGTTTTTAGATTTTTGTATGTAGCTATTGTTAGAAATGCTCTGAGATATGACCATACATGTTTTCAAAATTTTTGAGTATGTATAATATTTTATTTTATTTAAGCGTTTATTAGCTTCCGAATGTCTATAGTTCAAGTACAATTTCCTTTTAACTATACTTGATCTTAATCTTTTTTGGGGTTCAAATCCCTCCATATATTTTCGTGATATTTTTTGTTATATTTCTTGTTGGAATTTATTTTTTGTTTTTAAATAATGTATAAATCAACATTGCTATACCTACTTATTATGTTACTGTCCGCAGCTTTGTTTACAAATATTTTGTTTAATCCTTCTATTATTATATATATAAACGCGAAAGTTTGTAAGAATGTCAAGCAAAGACTACTGAATGGATTTTAATGAACCTTTACAATAACATAGCTTATACATCAGAATAACATATATGGTATAACTTATACCTGTAATCCCACGGGAAGTACGCGAGTGAAACCGTGGGGTGCTACTAGTGTCTTAAAGAAAAACGTTCAAATATATTTGTTTTTAACTTAGGGAGATCTCAGTTTCGTGATAAAAGGAAACTTCTCAATCAAAATCTAAAGGGTTCGGCTTGACATTGCTTTATGTTGGTTGGATAGGAAAATGGGCATACGAACCTCCTGGAGATAATTGGTTAGCGCTACCCATGGACATACACACAAGCACCCGGAACTAGTTCAGACGACTCATTCGTGTGTGTTATCCTGAAACGCGAGATTGTAAATCTCGAGGCCAGTTATTACACTACCTGTCCTATTTCTTCAAAACACATTAAAATTGATTGATGAATACCAGCTACCCATGCAGACGGGATTGACGGAAGCGTGGAATAAACTCCGTGAGGGATTCCCCCCAGAATACACAGATATTAACCAAAGCTGAAAGCGTAACATCGCACTATCCGTTCCTTACTTCCGCATTTGAAATGGTATACGCGTGGACAAAGTACAAAGTACTCTGTTAATAGGGGAGCTAAATTTATGTTTTTTTTTTCATTTTTTTTTATTTAAGTTGGAAAGGCAAACTGGCAAACGTACCACCTGATGTTAAGTGGTCGACGTCGCCCATGAACATAAACTATTATACCTGGAACGAGCCCAGGCAACTCATTTATGTGTTGCCTATCCTGAGACATAAGATGTTAAGTCTCGGTGCCAGTAATTACACTGCCTGTCTTGCCCTTCTCTCCGAAACACAGCAAAGCTGTTTCACGGGAGAAATAAGCAAGATGGTGGTACCCATGCAGCCGGGAGCGCGGCACAGCGCTTCCCTCCCACCGGTAAATGATGTTATAAGATTAAAGAAACTATTGGGATATCGATTACAAAGCAAAAACTCTAGTACCCCGAAAAGTTAGAAATGTCTTTTGTAGTGTTCGAAGCCGCTAGCAGCGCCTAGATTCGCATTAGTTAGGAGACCAACGCAAGTTGGTAAAAAAGTGCGTAAATTTTTGACTGCTTTGTAAATTTTAGATATATTGTATATTTACCCAATGGTTACACAAATAACAATAAAATGTTATGATTAAATGAACCCAACGCAATTACAAAAGACCTTGAATTTTGATAAAACTTTTTTAAGAACCACTGCTAGAAAACCCTCCTTAAAAACCGCATCCAAATTCATCTGATAAAGAGCCCCACGCCCGAATACTCAAACGAATCTCAAATTTAAGACGTACTTAAACTCGTGTTGTCCCTCTTTTTTCTTTGAGTCTGACACGTCGTAGCATGAGTTTAAGTACGTCTTACATTTGAGATTCGTTTGAGTATTTGGGGGTCAATGCCACAGAAAAACATACTTAGCGGTCAAACTATAACCCCGTCCTTTTCGTTGTGGGTTAAAATAAAACGTTTGTAAACTAACCTCTCCAATCATAACATTGTTCAGACTAACTCTTTCTGTATTAGACTTATGTGTTTGTTTCTATAATAAACATCATTTTTAAGACACGGTTAAATTAACTTGAACGACATAAATCAATCCTGCGTTGCATTTAAATAAATTACTACCTGTCGAAGTATGATATTTTACTTCATTTAATAATACATTTATGAAAAAGAGATATAATATACCTATCCCAAAGGTTAATAAATGAACCCCACAACTTAGTGAAATCGAATTTTTTTTTTCAAAATCAAAAATTAAATTATCTCAATCATATGTACGTATTGAAAATATAATTAAAATATGCCTAATGAATAAATGAATCCAACAAATAAGTATCATCATCATCAGCCTCTATCCATCCACTGCTGAACATAGACCTCATTAAAATTTCTCTAGTCGTTTATTTTTTTCAAGTAAAGTATTTTTTTAAAATCTTTTTTAGAGAAACCTAAACCTTTCGACTCATTATAAATGTTTAGATTATCTGCAAACACAAAACATAATACCTATTTATAACGCCTGAAGCTTAGTTAATAAAATTCTGAAATTAGAATTCTAATAAAATATTTTAAGTGAGCCTTTAACAGAATATAAAGTTCCATATAAACTTATTTTATCTATGAATTTAGAAAAATCCTTCGTTAGTGGTTGCCAACGCCATGAGAGAAATACGAGTGCAAAATTTTAAGTTTCTAGCTTCTGTACGTATGTTCAATTTGGCTATTTGCTCAAGTAAACGTCTTTCAGGCTTATAAAAAAATCGGTTGTCTGTAAAGTCGGTTTACTGACGATAGTTGAACGTGACAACGTCATAAGAAAATGGAACGCCTCAGAGCGAGGTAACGCCGCATGCGTCATCTTCCGTTCGTGCAGCCGGCTCCATCGAATTATAAGACGCTGTCACGTCAATAAATATAATTTATTTTAAGCAGTGAAAAAGGTTTATGGTGTTGACATATTTGCGTCTCAGCTCTACTATATACAGCATGATATCGTTACAGAAAATGTTAAACCTGATCTCTGACCGTCTCGAGCGACGCGTGTGTGATGACGTGCTGGAGGTTGCCTGGTCCACCATGTGGAATGTCACCGATGAGACGCCCCAGAACTGCCAGCGATTCCTCGAGAACCGTGGCATGGAGTACTTCCTCGCCTGTCTCAAGGTACACTTATCTTTTTTTACTTTTTAACCGACTTCAAAAAGGTGGAGGCTATTACTTATCAAGAGGTAGTGCCATGCTTCATTTCAGCCGAACTGGGCCGGCATGACCGGGGTGGTACCTTTAGCTCACACACAGGCGTCAAGTGACAGATATGCTGTCTCGTTTCGTGCGGCTTGTGAGTTTCCGATAGCCCGTTGGGGGATAGGGAAAAGGAGGGCGGCGCACCTGCGTGGCCTTGGTTGTGGATGGGCCATTATTATCAACCGTTCATAATAATTATTATTAGCCTGTACGTTGTCGACGGCTCTTATGAAAATATATTTCCACTGTGAGATATAATTTGTCGCCAAAAATCCGACATGTTATAATGTTTAAGTACCCTTTGTCACACAGAGTATGACGAAATTAAGGTCATATCTCAAGTTAAAATCCATGTGAAATATATGTGCCCATAAAAAAAATCATATAATAAGCTCGTTGAAGTGGCAGTGGGCTCACACTCAAGAGAACGGATGGCCGATGGGGCAATAAGGTTCTAGAGTGGAGGCCACGTTTGGGTAGACGAAGTGTTGGTCGGCCATTAAGCAGGTGGGAAGACGATCTACGTGTGGTGGCCGGTCCTCGTTGGATGCGAGTAGCAAGGGATCGGCCGTCTTGGCGTTCATCAGTGGACGGATAGAAGCTGATGATGATGATGATGATGATGATATAAAAATTCGTAACAATATCCTCCTTCGAAAAGTAAATATGTAGTTGATGGTAAAAAATATGTAGTGACACCAAGATAGTGTAAAGTTTTATCACACACTATGTACTTTCGTTGCAGTGTTTCCCCGATAAGGAAGAGTTGCTGCGTAACATGATGGGACTGCTGGGGAACGTGGCGGAGGTGCCACAACTGAGACCCCAGCTCATGGACAAGTTGTTCCTGTCTGTGTTCTACGAGCTTCTAGAATCCTCGAGCGATGGCATAGAGGTACTGTGGCAGTTATGAAATGAGACAGCGTGCACCGCGGTCTCTCTTACTTCCACAGATTACAACAAATCTTCATGACCAAGTTCCTCTCGCCGACGGCTCGATCGGGATATCTGCTTGCGAATCTTCATCCAGGACGGAATGAAGTATTTGAAGTTATTTGAAACTCATGTTCATGTAAGCTGACGTGTCGAAAAACCGCTCTACACTCAACTGACATTCTGTTTTAACTTATTTTTTATTTTTTTATTTATATCGTGCGATCGGTTTTCAAAACCATTAGCAGATATTTTGTGAGATCATTGGCGTGCGAGGTTCATTCTTCCATCAAAGAATCTTCCTCTTTTATAATTTACGGGATTATTCAGCAAAATCCCATATATCAGAGCGTTTGAGTCTTTTTATTTTTGAGCGTTGAGCTAGAGCTGTGGCTAGATTGTTAACATGTGCATTTATACGTTGTTTATATTGTTTTGTCTTGAGCTGTACCTCCTCTTTAACTGTTCCTATGTGCAGATAATCATGCAGTTCAGAGATCTTGATAAACCATGGAGCATTTGTTATGATCTTTAAGGTTTTGTTTTGGAATCTTTGTATAATTTCGACATTGGAGTTTTTGGCCGAGCCCCACAGCTCAATACCGTATGACCATATAGGTTTTATGACTGCCTTATAGATTAGTATTTTGTTTTCTATTGATACATGCGATGTGTTGCCTAGATACCAATGTAAGTTTCTAAGTTGGATGTTCAGTTCATCTCGTTTTTTCATTATATGATGTCTCCAGGTTTGTTTTCTGTCTAGATGTATACCTAGTATTTGGCTGTGTCACTGTGTGGTAGTCTTTCGTTCCCGAGTTTTACAGGTGGACAGTCCCCATTCCTTAGTGTGAATGTCACATGTGTTGATTTTGTAGCGCTGGCCTTAATTCTCCATTGCTTCATCCAACTGTATACTTTCTCAAGGTGGTTTTGTAGTGTTGAGGATGCAATGTTGGGGTTTCTGTTGTTATATAAGACAGCCGTGTCATCAGCAAAGGTGGCCGAAAGGATTTCTTCGCTGACCGGTATGTCGGCTGTGTATATTAAGTAGAGAGTTGGGCCCAAGACTGAGCCCTGTGGCACTCCTGCCTGAATATCATAAAATTTTGAATATGTGTCGTTGATTTTGACACGGAATATCCTATTCAAAACGTATGACTTGAGTAGAGGATAGAGATTGTGGGGTAACTGTTTCCTAATTTTATATAACAAGCCTTGGTGCCAGACCTTATCGAAAGCCTGCTGGACGTCCAAGAATACAGCTGAACAATACTCCCTTTTTTCGAGTGCCTCTCGTATCTTATTAAAAACTCTGTGTACCTGTTCTATGGTTGAGTGCCCCGACCTAAAGCCGAATTGATGATGTGGGATGATCTTGGAGTCTCTAAGTATTCTGTACAATCTATTAGCAAAAAAATTCTCGAATAGCTTTGACATCACCGGCAGGAGGCTTATTGGTCTATATGATGATACAAGATGTTGAGGTTTTCCAGGCTTTGGAATCATGACGATTTCCGACACTTTCCATATATCTGGAAAGTGCCCTTTTCTCAGGATTCCATTGAAAAGTTGCGTTATGTAAACTCGCTTTTCTAGGTAGTTGGCGTAAAATTTCAGCTGTTATCAAAGAGAATCCTGGAGCCTTGTTTAATTCAAGACATTTTATCACTTTCCAAACCTCGCGAGGTGAACAACACTGCATTGGTAGGCTAAGTTGAAGGTCACTCTCTAAATAATTTTGTATGTCTGTCTCAGTTGTGGCATCACCGTCATTTGGAGCGAAAACCTCTGCCAGGAACGATCCGAAAGCATTTGCACGTTCGTCATCTTTTCGAGTCCACTTGTTATTTTCTAATTTTATTGGATGCTGAGTGACTTGTGGCGCAGTTTTGCTATGTTTTACAGCATTCCAGAGCGAGTATTCGTTTTTGCCTTGGGCATCCAGATTTTCCAGTCTGTTCTTTAAGGTCTGAGTTTCAATCTCCTTTAAGTATTGCTTTAGATCTGCGGCTGCTTTGTTGAAGTGTCTCTTATCTGTGGGATGACGACTATTATGCCATACCCTTCTGAGTCTTCGTTTTTCTAAAACTTTAGCTCGAATTTCTGCGGGCATGTTATTATTTCTGACATTCGAACTTAATGTTGGTGTACATTTCCACGCTGCTTTCTGTATCAGGTTTGTGATATAAATGGCGGCTTCGTCGATGTCATCATTTGTCTTTAGAGCCATTCTAAGATTTATGTTTTCCTCCAAGTATTGTCTGAATTCTAACCAATTCGTCTTTTTATTATATAGCTTTTCTTTCGGTTGTTTGGCTATTAGTGTAGTGCTTATTGTTGCTATTAGTGGTGTGTGGCCAGAGCTGCTATCTATGCAACTCTCGACATTTATGTATTGAGTAGGTCTGGTAGTTTGTTTGAGTCAGTTGGTCAATATGTGGGTTCACCTGTAGTCAGAACGAGAAGTTTATTTTTAACAAGGCTTTTCTTTAGTTCTCTGCCTCTGGGTAGTGTAAGCCGCGAGCCCCAGTATACATTTTTTGCATTCCAATCTCCACCACATAAGTAGCTGTGCCCAAGTGTGACAAAATAATTTGTGAACATGTCCTCATTTAGCGTGTGTCTAGGAGGGCAGTATATGGCTGACAAGGTTATTGGCCCTTGTTTGTCTTGAACCATTACTGTCGTAGCCTGTATTTGATTTGTCTTGTATTCTTGCAAGACATCATGCCTAATATGTCTTTTAATGATGATAGCTGTACCTGCGTGAGCAGTGCCATCAGGGTGATAAGTAAAATATGTACAATAGTTTTTCATGGTAAATATATTATTTGATGTCAGGTGTGCCTCAGATATTAGAAGGACATCAATGTCATGTTGTGTAAGAAGTATTTCTACATCGTGTTTATGTCTGACTAGTCCGTTAATGTTCCAAGTCGCAATTTTTAATGTAGCCATTTTACCTGACAAGCTTATTGATGATTGTTGTGAGTAGATTCATCATTGTAGACATTTGGTCCAGTAATTTATCTAGCATTTCAGCTTGTTGTGTGAGCAGTATTACTAAACTAGGTTGACTTTTAATGGCATCTGCGTATGACCAGCTTGTTTTATCTTGATCATGAGTATCAGCTGGTTGTTTGGTCTCCGTTCCTGTAAGTGGGGTTTGTACTTTCTCATGGCGAGCATTTTTAAATTGTTCGTGGGGCACTATAATTTGTTTCTTGGCCGTTTTTCTGTTTAAGATCTCTCTGTACATACAGTGCATCCTTTATAATTGGCGGGATGTGAGCCTTCACATAGTGCGCATTTTGCTGGTGTGTTGCTATCTTTTTTTGGGCAGTTAGGTTTTGTGTGATTCGGCGCATTTTACACATCGATATGGCATCATGCAGTAGTTTTTGGAGTGTCCGTATTGTTGGCATCGTTGACACTGTGGAATTACGTTTCTCCGCTTGGGATCTTCAATTATCACTGCCTGGTGATATATGGTCTTTATAGTTTTTACTGCGTTGTTCTTCGGACTTGGGACAAGATTGACGAAAAATGTAGATGTTGGTTTCTTTTCTGGTCCGAATTTCACATTAATAATCTCGCCATATACTTTGTTTTCCGTTTTTTTCGATTTCTGCAGTTATTGCGTTGTGTGGGGTTGTGTGATGGAGGTTCTTTATGACAAATCGATAACATCTTTGGTCTTTTCTGTTGAAAGTGTGGCCAATCAGTCCTTTTTCACGGATCAATGCGATAATTTTCTTGTAGACATCAATATTTAAGCTATTAATTCGTAACTGGTTTCTATTAACAATTTTAAATGTGAATTCCTCATTATTGGTAATAGTATTTAATAGCTCAGCAAGTTTATTGACATCTTCAATCCCATATATAATAATAGGGGGCGGTTTATTAGGACGTTTTTGTTGGGTATCACTGTTCTCGTTTGTAAGGTCTATTTCCAGCCCACTGTATCTATTTGAAGTTTTAATGGTCTCTGGTGACTCAGAGAGTTTCTTCCGCTTACTACTTCTGCTGGTTGGTACTCTTTGCCACTCGGGAGGGCATGATTGTTGTTCCTTTGAGTGGGTTAACTCTGGACCCTCTTTTGTCTATTGTTGATTTTGCTGTTAGCTCAGCACCTAGTGAATTACATCTTGGTCGAGGTATAAATAGACTAGGGTGGAAAGTCTGCTGAATATATTTTTTACTGCCAGTAGCATTCACTCCCATGGAAGCCTGGTCGCCTACCACCATGGGGTCTTCGGTAGCACATTTCTCACCCTCAGGCCCAGGTACCTGAGGGCGCCGGGGGTTAGCCGGGTCATATAACATATAATTGTGGTTGTAAGATGAAGAAGTTGAAGGTGATAAGTTTTCTTGACATTCCATTTTTGTTTCCACGAGTAGGGTCGATATAAAAGGTCGCCTGAAGGGTAACGCCCATTCCCTCAGGAAGGCTGATTCAACGACGTTTGCCGGGTCCGTCGAGGTTGGCGCTAGAAACTGGTCTCCCACCAGCCATGCATTCTCTTGGCGCGGGTCCCACCATAGAATTGGGGTAATTTCTTTTTAAGAGGTTTTCTTCCTCAGGCCCAGGCAGTTAAGCCAAGACCTATTGAGAAGATAATTTCGTATCTTCTATATCACTGTGATGGTAAGTAACAGTGTCGGGTTGTGTTTACCGTCGCCCGATACTCGACGTTGTCGCTCTTTTGGCACCACCCGGGGAGCACGTGTAGGGTGGTGGTTAGGTCTCGCCTACGGACGCGAACGACAAGGCCCCCCAATTCTGTTTTAACTGACTCTGACCTGCGTCTGCCACTTACACTTGTTCAGACCATTTCCCTATTAGCTCCGTGTGTGTGTGTGTTGTCAGCAATATAATCATGTTAATATACCAATTACCAGGTGAGCTACAACGCGGCGGGCGTGCTTGCGCACATGGCGTCAGACGGGCCTGAGGCGTGGACGGTGGAGGAGCCGGCGCGCGAGGCGGTGCTGCAGCGGGTCGCCGCCGCAGTGGAGCGCTGGTCCTTGGAGGTGCCGCGCAACATCAACTACCGGTCCTTCGAGCCCATCCTCGGCCTGCTGCGCGCGCACCACACGCCGCAATGCCAGCACTGGGCTGTCTGGGCGCTGGCCAACCTCACCACTGTGTACCGTGAGTACTGTACATGCTATAATGTTAGGCGCGAATTCAAATAAATCAATTTGTGTCAAAACATTGCTTATACGTGGGGCGCACTGGAAGTTTCCGGAATGAATAAGAAAAAAAATATATTAAAAGAATGAATGTATTGTTTCTCAAAATATTCTCCCTTTGCGGAAATGCACTTTTTCATACTTTTCCATGCCACAGATGGGTTGTCCCGCACCACAACATAACTGTTAAACAAAGTTGGATGTTATTTATTAGTTGAAACCTTAAAATAGAATTTATTCTTCATGTACTTATCTAAAGTAACTACGGCTGCTCATTCGCTTTTTCGGGTATTATTTTTGCATGTTTTGAAAGCTTACTCCTGCATTGTGACACGTTTTTACATTGGCCGTCTATAAAGCGAACTAAAAAAATAAGAGCCCACTTTTCAAGCTAGCTCTTATTTACCTAGACGGATTTTTTGCGCCACCCGATATCTAGTTGCTATTGTTGATCGAAGCTATTATGTAATGAAGAAAACAAATAATATTAACAAAAACAAATTATACACTGATAAAAAGAAAGAGGATACAACAAAGTTCCCCTGTGCGCTACATAACAAATCCTCTAAGTCCTAAGACATCTTTATCATGGTTTACATATTTGCATGCCGCGTCTTTGCTTCAACTGTATTCAGAGATATAGATTGATAGGTGTTGAAATTAGTAATTACAACTATATTATGTTGTTTTTAAGAAAGTTTCGTGCTAGAATTGACTGCCGAATGGTAAATATGCGTTTCAGATACTGATTTCGATACTTCACCTATGTCTATATCAATAAAACAATAACGGTGAATAATTGATATGTTTGTTTGTTTAAAAGCACTAATCTCAAATACCAGACAGATTTGATGATTTGTTGAACATTCAATAGTCCAATTATTTAGAAATTAAGCTATTATATTTTAAAAAATATTATTCAATTTTGAAGCGGCTAAATTAGGTCCGCGAGCGATGTATATTTGTTTTTATGTTAAAATAGTGAAATGTGAAGTGCCAATTTGTAAGAATTATTCCCGGAAGCAAAATAAAAGAAGCAATAACATTTCTGTCTTGGCGTGCATTGAGAGGTGTCTGTGTTCAGTAGTGGATGGATAGAGGCGGATCATGATGAATGTTCAAATTTCAAATATCGATATTTTTAATGCATTACGCATCGAAGGTCACTCTCACAGCGCTTTACTATAGATAAATACCTATAACGCATCTGCTTACGATCGGCACAATAAAGCAGCGCGACACTCGCACTCTATACATTATGTATACTCTAAGTCTCATACTCATTGATCTCTATACTAGAGCCTCTCCAATAATAATAAATAAAAACAATTGTTTTCAGCGGAGAAATACTGCAACTTGGTCGAAGCGGAGGGTGGTATAGGGCTCCTGCACGGGCTCCTGCGGCACCCGGCGCCGTACCATAACATCAAGGACCTGGCGTCCATTGTGATCCGCAATTGCAACCAGCACGCGTTCACCATGGAACCGCCGCCGCCGCCTCCGGACAATTAACTAGACCACTTTGAGGACATGCATCCTCATATGGCCGCATAGCAAATATACATGTTCCAGCTTTTCACCGTGTACACTGTAGCGTATTTCAGCGCAGTCACTAGCTTTTTTATGGCTCTGTATGTACACTATGAATAAGCTGGAACATGCATCGGAGATTGTCTTGGCATATCAATAAGTGTATATAGGATTTTTTCTTTTCTCTTAAAATTGAATTGGATACCCTAAAATTATATGACTAAACCACAAGTAAGTTATAATCAACGTTATATGACATTAAATATAACAGTTATAAATAATTAGATTTTCTGCATAATGCTTTACCTCCGGGATGGGATTACGGCAGTAGATGGACCAAAATGTTACAACGGTTTCTTATCAATAAATATATTATATTCGTCTTATCATTTTGATGTAATATGTATAAGTAGTGGAATATGCCAAGACACATATAGTCCTTTATTACGGCCAAAAGACTTCTGTAGTGAAAGTGTAGTGTCAAAACTGTCGAGCTTAATGTACTTTGGTGTTTAGTGATGTGATTTGAACCTGTGCGGTCAATGCAAAATTCAAAATTAATATTTTTCTATACAGTGACAGAATAGAAATTATTACACAGCGCGGACAGGTGACGGTCCAGGTTCCACGGACCATTTTTGCACTAGACTACTATCAAGCTAATTTTCCGTTAGTGGCTTAATTTTGGTGAAAAGTGATTGTGGTAGCTAACAGGTAGCAAGGACAAAATATGTCCATTTAATGATTCTCAAAAATTTATTACTAACTGGGTTTTTTTTTTTTGTTAAATCTGTTAATCTGTTGTTGATAATTATATAAATTATTGGAAAAAAAAATATTTGTCCTACAAAATGTATGGTTTGATCAGAGTCCCCTTCCTTCCTTCCAACATGTATCAATACCGAGGTTATCAAAAATGATTACTAACCAGCTGAGATTTTTTTCTTTTACTTAGTTAATATTTATATAAGTAAACAGTCATATTGTCCTACAAATTGTGTGGTACGTTATTCCAGTCTTACGTTCATCATCAAAACGATTTTTTTTTAAATATATTTTACACCACGTCAATCTGGCCCCGTGGTAAGTTCTCGAAGAATTTGTGTTACAGGTACCAGAAACGTAAAATATATTTAATACTTTTATACATTTTATCCTTGCTACCTGTTAGCTACCACAGTCGAGAATTTTCACACAGGAAATTATTGGGCGTCTCATCAAATGAAGCTACTCATGGAAAATTAACTTGATAGTAATCAAGAGCAACAATGGACCTTGGAGCCTGGACCATAAAGAAAATAGTTTACATGAGATAACATGTATATGGTTGAAATATGTATAAATATCTATGGATGATTTAAATCAACCATGTATGAATGTAGATAAGTCATCTTATCACCGGTCTGTGCTGTTTCTAGTATTATAGCTAATAAATACGGAGTCGCCGCCATTTTGAGATTGCATTCTTTAATGGTGCCGGCTCGCTTTCAAAATGTTACCTAAGTAAGGAATGTTTAGCACTGTCCTTGTTATGGAATAGAAATATGTACGGAAAGGCGGACAATGCTAAGTGTAAAGTATAAAAAATTATGTACATTTATCGATTTTTTTCCCTAGATGTAAAGTATTGTATTACAGAGATTAGGTTGTATGCTCTCTTTAATGTATATGACGTACACTCGGCGGCAGATACGCATATTGTATATAAAATTTACCTATCGTTATGTACACTATTTTTTATAATTTTTAAAATATTTTCGCGATAATTTTGCCGCTGATTGTACGTTAAAATTAGCATTGAAATTTTGGACCTAATCTCCTAGTTGTAAGAAATAGATAAAGCATCTACTGTCTTCTTGAATTTTGACATTTTACTGTAGATCTTCAAAGTTAGCTTCGTGTCAGAGTAATTATACTACAAAGTATTTTCATATGGTATATACATTATTGTTTTATAAATATTTTCTATTACTTATTCATTGCCAATACTGTCGCTTTTCAACGTTATCAGCCAAGAAGGTCTAATATAAAATTATGGATTAGTATTAAGTAAATTAAGTATAAGTAGAGATTATTTTCTTCACCATGTCTTCATTTCAACAAAATATCTATCTTTAAAGAGTTCGTCTTCCAATGAGAATTCGTATTCATGTTTTTCTGCGATTCATCTATTTATTCAATCATTGAAATTAAATCCCACACTTTTCCCGGCTGATAATGTAATAAAATGCAAAATATATAATTTTCTAATATATTCGCGTCTTCATGTAAATTATTAACTGTTAACTTGATTTAAATTTTAATGATAGTAGTAACTTTATTTAGATTTAAATGATTGTATTAGTTAAGCAGTTTGTCCAGAATGCAGACGGACAGACATGCTAAAGTTCGCTATGTATTGCGGACTTAGCTCACGGATGACGACGGCAGAAAAGTCTAGAAGCAAATGTTGCTAAAAAGAGTAAAACATGATATAATGATATGATGTCCATTGGTCATCATATCGATATATCATATATGCGTATTTACGCATATATCTATGCCTTTTCTAAAAAGGTACTCCTTTCTCCAATCTTATACGACTTCACGGCAAAGAAATGTATGTCCTAAGTCTGCCCGTGTTAAGGTGAGCGCACACTTATTCAAACAAACGCGTCAAAGGAAGTCACGCAGATTCAGGCGTTTTGACGCGCGCAAGTAAGCCGGGCTTCATAGGATTGCATATAAAAAACAATACGTGTTTTTTATCTGTATATCTAGTACTATCTATGTTCAGTGTCTAATTTACTCCTTAATGCTTAATGGACATTTTAAATATAAAAAAATAGGTTAAGAATTTACGTCAAATCGAATTTGACTATATTAAAATTTGAAATGTTTAATCATAATACGTAGTATTCACTATATAGTATATGTTAATCATTGTGAATTCATAAGCGTAGCTGGAGATGTTGTTTTTCGTATATTCAAGGTGTTTTAGATTTCTAAATTAATTCCTGGCTACGCGACGTATAGGTTTTAAGATACAATTATTTAGTAGCTAGTCATATGGAGTGAATTTGATTGGATTGTATTGTTGTCTAAAAATATTTTTCTATCAGATGTCTGTATCGTATGGCAATTGGCGAAAGTTCGATGAAGTACCTTTCATTTGTGCTTTGTAGTCTTAAAAAGTGTACGAAAAAACTTCAGTTTCCGTACAAAATAATGCAAACTTTATAAGAATTTGTTTGAAAAAAAAGATATCGGTCTTTGGATATTGTAATAGAAAAGAATATATTTATGTAAAATTTATTATCAACTTTTTAAATTAAATATAATCGTTGAGAACAATTATTTCGGAAATATATTCGATGATTAGTTAATGATTTATTTAAAGTCCCATACAGGGGTATTGTAAAACTGTATTTTTGTAACATATTAATTTATTGTATGTTCTTATTATTAAAAATTAAGATATCTTCAATAGGTAAGGTGTGTAGTTTAATAATTAATCACTTTAAATCATAAGAAATGTATTTATGATTGTTTTCGAATTTCACGTCCAATTTGCCGTTGTTTTATTTTGTGTCTCGATGACCCAGTGCTAATGTTTTACTATCACTAACATATTAGCTTGGTTGTATGGTCATTGTTTGAAACAATGTATTTTCATTTCTATAACAATCATTAAAACTTTAAATATATATTGATTCGGGTGCTTACCGCATTTATGGTTTAATTGACGTCCCTATTCAGAATACCGAGTGGAAACCCGTGATTAATTTGTGTGAGAGTGCGTCACGATAACTGTGCTCAAAGTCGGATAAAGACACTTTCACTATAGTGTGTCGTAGTGAACAAGCGCGTCCAACGAAGAAGAAAGACTAGCCAGATTTTTCTGATCTGTTGCCATCTACCGGCACCGTACGGCAGTCTCCCCGGGATGTCGGGATCTCAATACAACCATAAACGCGGTAAGCACCCGAGACGGTTTATAATCAAATATGAAAGTGATCCCTTTAGTTTAGAACAATATATAAATCATTAAATCGGTGGCTACATGTGTATAACGAATTTAGTTTATTATGTTCTGACCTGATGTATTTTGTACAGATAGAAGTTTCGCCAACGATTACTAGATGGCGCTGTTAATATTTCCATACAAAATTGTCACAGGCGTAAAGTATGGGGAATAACAGCAACAATATGTCAACTGATAATGAGGTGTATCCGGGATTGCGTTTATAAACTCCTTCCTCTAACAAGACATGGCAAGACTGTAAGGTCCGATGACATTTTTTTCAATATTTGGCAGATATTAAACCTATAATAACCGAGCAAAGCTCGTTTTCATATTTAATAATTGCAAGAAAATTTATCGTTTGTTAAGATTTATCGAAAAATTTATAATCAAATAAAAATGTAAATATTACTTAGGTATTTATTAAGTTTACTTTAGTATTAATAGTATTTTTTTTTTTTTCATAATTCCTATTATGTAGAAAATATTTGAATGAAATAAGAAAATATTTAATGTAATAATGGGTAGGTCGGCTTAAATGAGCTATCGACAAGATGTAAGTAAAAGTAATTTTATATAGAATATTTCGGTTTTGTGTGTATTAAGATTTAATGTGACGATTCTATGTATTGCTCACTGGAGACTGGTTAAGTGGAAGCGAAGCCTTGATACTGGAACTTATGCTTTGAGAAGCGCAGATAAATAAACTACATTCAAACGAAATAAAGTTGATATTATAAGGTCTATATTCTTATCAATGCCACTCAACCAGTCTCCTTTGGCCCTTAGACCCGGTTCACATGACAAGCGTTTAACGCGCGTGTTGATAACGCGCGTTCACAATTACATACATTTTATTCAAGGCGTTCTCATGCTAACGCGCGTATGTAGTTGTAAGCGCGTTGTCAAAACGCGCGTTAAACGCTTGTCATGTGAAACGGGTCTTATATTGTTTGATGATAGTTTTTTAAATTACGTCTTGCTACAATGTGATGGTAAGATATGAGCACTGGCACATCTGCAGCTGTATTCTATAGGTGTTTTTATTATATTAGTAAGCGAATAGAACTACCATTGTGAAGTTGGCTACAGTTGTACGCAACTGGCCTAAGATGTTTTCTTTAGCTAGCTTGGCAGTGGGAGTGCATTCATATAATACAATTAATGTTTAATGTCTAGCTAGTATTTTTACCTTAACATTAAATGTCGTACAGTTATGTTATTAAATAAATAAGTTATCCGTAAATATCATAGTTTTATTTAAATAGGAAAATGTAAATTCTCGTATTCTATATATACCTACAGGTGTCCCAGTTATTAGAAAATGTGAAAAAAAATCTTTGTCATGTTTTTTTAAATATTTTTTAAAACAACAAAAATAACATATATTTTTTTAACCTTATAATATGAATATGTGATGATCTTTCAAGCGCTAAGACTACAAATTTTAGGTCTTTACCTATGAAATCGTCGTTTTGTATGAAAAAATTTAAACGATTTTTTTTTCATGTATTTTTTATTTGTATTAATCGAAGTAATCATAGTAAAGTAAAGCTAAAGAGCTTATTTGTTTGAACGCGCTAATCTCAGGAACTACTGGTCCGATTTGAAAAATTATTTCAGTGTTAGATAGCCCATTTATCGAGAAAGGCTTATAGCCTATAGGCTATATAACATCACGCTGTGACTAACAGTAATTAAGTTGAGTAAGCTAAGGCGGGCGGGCTAAGGTATTGAATTTTTTTCCCGCCAAGAAGTTATCCAAATTCTGGAAAAAGTAGTAGTCTCTAGGCGCAAGGTCTGTTAGAAGAGTAGGGCGGATGACGATGAGCTTCCAACCCCAGTTCTTGTAACTTGGAGACCGTCTGCTGTGCAGTATGAGGTGCGCGTTATCGTGCAGGAGCAGCGGAGACGAGCGATTGACCAATGCTGGTTGGAGATGTGCCAGCTTCTCCATCATTGTGTTCAGTTCTTCACAGTACACATCTGCAGTAATGCTCACCCCGTTTGGTAAGAAGCTGTGATGAATCACACTGGCGCTAGACCACCTAACAGTGACCATCACTTTTCTAGGGGTAAGTATTCGTTTAGGGCATTGTTTAGGTGCTGAACCAGGATCTAACCAACTGGCTGAGCGCTTGCGGTTATCAAACAGAATCCATTTTTCATCGCAGGTAACAATGCGGTTCAAAATTCCTTCATTTGAGTGTCTGTTGAGCAGTGCAAGGCACGTCTCGACGCGTACTTCACGCTGGCGATCATTGAGTTCGTGGGGCACCCATTTGTCAAGCTTTTTTTCCCTTGCCAATAAGACGCAAATAAACCAATATTGTTTTGACGCTAACGTCGAAAGCTGCTGCTAATTCAGCCGTAGATTATGTATCATCAGCATCCACAATCGCCTTTAATTCGTCATTGTCGACCAAAGTCTTGGGACGACCGCGAGGTTCACTTTTCAGGTCGAAATTTCCGGAACGGAAGCGAGCCAACCAATAGCAGGTGGTGCGTTGGTTTGTAGTGTTAGCTTCGTAAACGTCGTTGAGTGCTGCGTGCCGCTTGTGCCGCGTTACTGCCACGACGGTACTCATATTCCATAATTATCCATAATTACTATATATATATATATATATATTATATCCATAATTGCCTACTCGAATTTTTAAAGTCTCCATGATGACGAAAAAGATTGAAATGCGATGAAAATATAACAGTAATCAATAAACAAATGACTGCTTTTGGAAAAGGAATTCCATGTTTTTAAAATAAAATTAATTTGAAATTAGAATTCTTAGCCAAACAAAAATTATTTTGATTTGAAATGGCCAGTACTGCAGAACGGCAATTTCATAGGTAAAGACCTATTATAGGGATGTTGACATTTTTCAGAAATGTTTTTAAATCATTTATAAATATCTAATGGAGGCCTAAATATTATAAACTTTTGCTTAAATACGTCTAATGCCTATAAAATTTTGCATTTTATAATACATTTTAAATTTCGTTCCAAAACGCTAACACTTGTCACGTGACGTCATATGTTGTTAAACATCGTAAAAGTGATAAAATGATTCTAGTTGTCTTTATTAAAAAATGGCTTCAAAGTTTTATAAGTGTTGTACGGTGCTTAAGTGTGTGTACACCGTCAAAACGCCTGAAAATTATTTTTTACAATATGTACTGCGTACGGAAAATGGTGTATAAAAGTACGTCAATATTCTTCCGCTTCCGCTAAATAGGAAAAGGTGACGTCATTTCCGTTTATTATCACGTGACCTATTTTAAATTTTGTTACATTTTATTTATAAAATATTAATTTAATCAAATAAAAATAAGGGAAATTATTGTATTTTTTCAGAATTCTATCATATAAACTACCAATTAACATCAAAATTATATTTTTATATGAATACTGTCAACATCCCTATTATACTTTTTCGATATTTTTTTGTAATGTAATCAGGACTAACCCTTCTGTAAATTAAAGCTTAAAATTAAGACATACCTGTCTCAGTTTTTAATAAAAAGTTGTGTTTTTGCCCAACATTAATTTCAAAATAATTACTACACTTAACTTTAACCGACATAATTGTAAAAAAATATATTACACTATTTTGACGAGTAACTTGATGGCGCATTTGATCTGGATTCCAAAATGGTATCCAGTCTTCGAGCAAGAACTTTAGGTAATTGGGCTAAAAGACAAACCCTCAAATACTCAAATGAATCTCAAATTTAAGACGTACTTAAACTTGTGTTGTCCGTCTTTTTTCTTTGAATCTGACACATCGTAGTATGAGTTTAAGTACGTCTTAAATTTGAGATTCGTTTGAGTATTTGGGGGAAAATGTCTTAATTGTTACTTAATATTAATTGTCAATTGTTCTACAATTTATTTTAAGTTTGTATTTTTTCTTTTATTCACATTTCGTATAGCTTTCAATTTATTTTAAGGAAATTTTAAAGAATGACCTTAAGTTTCGCCCGATTCCTCGATTCCCTTTTAATCATTTTTGCGCGCATGAAGGTAAAATTTTTACGGATGAAACGTCACAAAAATGTGTAACGTTTTTGTCCAAGAAGAAAGAGAGAGTGATTGAGACCGATTGAGAGAGAGTGAGGAAGGTCGAACGTAGCACATAGACATGGAGTGAGAGTAGGGATCAAGCGAGTGAGAAAGATCGAGAGAGAGAGAGTGAGTGAGATAGAGCGAACGTCGCATCGCAAGTGTCGGAAATTTATAGATTTAGATTAGTATAAATATAAACGAGATTTAAAAATTTGTTTGCCAAATAAGTTTCACTTCTGACATGTATAATTTGTATGCACGCACTTATTTCTGTTCTTTGAAATTTGTTTCTAGATTTTATACATTGATGGAGAGCTAAGAAAACGTTTAAATTTTGTTTTTTTTTAATTTAAAAATTTATATAGAAGATGGGGGCAAACTGGCAGTCGTTTCACATGGTGGTAAGTTTTAAGCGACATATCCATGGTCCAAGACAAGCCCCCCTTTTGTAATCAATCAAATTGAATCTTATTTTTTTCATTTTTATCTATCTCCTCTCCTCTCCTCTTTTGTAAGAGATAGTGCCATGCTGCTATGCAGCCGAATTTAACCGCTAAAAACATAAATGATAAAAAAGAAGGCCATAAACGTCCTCTTATTATGTATGATCGAATTATTATTATTTCTCTTATTTCTTATAGTATTTAACCTTTTAGGATAGAAATAAACACATTTGTTTTTATTGTGTTTATTTCGAAGATTCCCGTCACCCTTTTATATAATACTACATTATTGAGTAATCTGCCAATAACAAAACTGGTATCACCAGATTTTATAAACCGACCAAATTAAAAAGTAGTACAAAATGGCAGACGGTATATAAGAAATTATCTTGCAAGTGAGAATGTTTATTAGGCATTCAAAAGTCGATAGTTTTTTGTTCGGCACAACATCTTTGTGCCCAACAAAAAAGGGATATTCTGACAAAGACAAAATAATGTGTCTATGTCTCTCTCACTCTTGGAGTTTTTCGTATGTTGTGTTCTCGTTCCAATACGGCATTATTCTGTTTGATCTTAATCTTAGCTCCTAATGATATTAGAAAAAAAACAATTTCAAAATTATCTCATTCTAATAAGACTACTACAGAGTGTCTTCCTTTAAAGGTCTTTTAAAATGTAGTAAATAATTAATATCTTTATATCTTATATCTTTAAATGAGCAATTCTTGTATATATATATATATATAATTGGAATCTCGGAATCGGCTCCAACGATTTTCATGAAATTTAGTATATAGGGGGTTTCGGGGGCGATAAATCGATCTAGCTAGGAATCATTTTTAGAAAATGTAATTTTATTAAAAAAAGAAAAAAAAAAATACCGAGCAAAGCTCGGTCATCCGGGTACTTTAAATTAAAAGGTGTAAGTATGAATTCACTTAAATGGTGTCTGATTTACAAATTTCGAGTGTGAAATAAAACAACACATTTAAAACAGTACGATTTATATAATATAACTCTTAATATTTCCATAACATATCTAAATAAAATGTCATAAAATATCGCATGCGAACTGATTACATTTTAATAATAAAAATTAACCTAACATCCAATATAATTGTGCTAACGTACTTCATGGCTCAAGATACATTTCAAGTGCATACAATTTAATTTCACGTGGTAAATAACTTAAAAATACAATATTAATCGACATACGAGTTCTGTTAGTAATAGACGTCAAAACTGACAATCCTTACATCTTTATTATATCGTTATAATATAATCTAGCATCAATAAATGGAGTTGTTAAAAATAATGATATGTGCTTATTGTGTATACACATAATTTAAACATGAAAATAACAATATATTTTTATCACATATTATTCGCAATATATTATCTATTATATTTTATAATATCTTGTGGCCCATATTAACGCTCCATTCATGTGTCGCGCGCATGGAACCATACTCAATTCCTCTATTAATATTATTTAAATATGTATAAAAAATTCAAATAGTAATTCCTTATAATTTATAAAATGTTGCCACCAGTAGGTACCCAATAAATAAAAAAATGCGTATACAGGGTGCGATGAACAATCTGCACGTATTTTGTTGCATTTACATTTTTGCCCAATTTTATAAAGCAGAATACCGGTTTTATGCGTTAGTAGGCTATAAAGGCCACTAACGTATAAAACCGTATATCTATTGTACTATACCTATTGATAATCATAAATTATATGTTTTCACGCTCATGACCCGTTTATAAAATCTGCAATTGATATTAGATGCTAGCTGACACATGAAAGAGCCGCCATCTTGTGTTGTCTATGTTATTCGTTGAGGACGCAAGTGCGCATGAGCGCGTTGATGACGGAGTAGGGATCACAGTTAGACGCCGGTCGCCGGTCTTCCAAGTATCCCTTCTTCTCCTCAGCAACGGTACGCGGTATTCTGATACTGCTTCCACGATTCGCGACTCCTGGAATATAATTTTGTGTTAGTGTTTTTTTTATTTGTAAATAGAAACATTTTTTACCTATAGATGTTTTATATCAGTCATTTTATAACGGAGATTATTTGAAATATTCATTAAAATGACAACAGTATAGACGGAGTACGTTAGTAATAATAAAGACAGACGGATCGAATCATCATTTATTTAATGCGGCAATTTGGAACTTGTACGTTGAACTTAGCCGGTCTAAAGTAAGTGAAGTATCAATAGAAACGTCACTTATATTTTTTTACTTGACACATGCTCAAAATTCTTTAGAGACTTATTCAGACACGGCGATAACGGCGCGGTTTCAGAATCGCGTGGGAACCGCGCGGGTCTTATTTATACGTAGATATTTATTTTAAGCTTATTCAGACACGCGGGAACCGTAAGATAACAAGATGGCAAATTTGAATTTAGATTCTAAAACCGCGCGGATGTCGCCTTGTCTGAACGAGGCCTTAAACTAACTTACTATTATGTATACATATCTCTACAGGTTTACATCAAATGCCATCCACCATCAGAAAATTGTGTTTTAAGTATGCAAAACTAAGGCACAATAACTTATCTATTACTACATAACGTAGGCGTTTTGTTTGTTTTTTTCTATAAAAGAGATTTTACAAACAAACGAACACATAAAATCATACAAAAGAATTATACATACCTGCGCTGAAGTCATTAATACTGGCTGTCTCGTGGAGGCCGGTCAGCCTCCGCTCGTTGTCCTTGCCGCCTCTTGGGTCGTACACCTTGATGTGTTTCATGTGCACCTTCGACAGCTTGTCGATTGCCTTCTCGATCTCACTACAAAGTACATCATTGATATAAATATGGATGATATCATAAGAGTTAAGACTGGAAAGCATTAGCGCGTAGGATAATATTAAGTTCCACTACATTAATAAGTTGTATCAGTTGCATGTTACTGGTTGGGTAACACCATCTTAGTTATATCCTACGTAACTTAGAAACATTATGGTTTGTACTCAAGTAAGATATAACGGGTGTATTTGGAACGCTTGCAAAAACGAAGAGGTATGATAGTGTTGTCATAGCCTGACATGATACAAGTGAAAAATACGCGTTTTTTTTTTGTTGCCTTTTTTTTGTATAATCCGGTTTAGTAAACATAATGTTACAGAAAGGAGGTGTTCAAGAAATGTATGAGGCGCGGGCCAGCACTATGTACACTATATGTAAATATAGTTACATAATATAGTAACCGTTTACTATTGTTTATTTAATTTAATTTCGCTTCATTTTAATGTACATTTAAATTAACTTCGTCAAGGAGAGCAACACAACGTAAAGTAAACATGGCGGATCAGATCAGAATTATGCAAAGAATGTCATTTTGACAATGTCACATGATTGACATATATCGTAATATCCGTGATTTTATAAAAAATAACACACAAAATATTGGGTCTCGAAAAAATAAGACTACATACAGATATTATGTTGTTTACTGAATAAGAGAGAGAGATGTGAATAAAACAAACAACAACAACAATTTTTAAGGTTATGAACTAAACTCTAAACTATTAGTCAAACGTCATGTCAAAACAACTGTCACGGGCGCCCTTAAAATAGGGTTATCACATTAAAAAAAGTTTCAAATATTCATTTTTGTACACATGTACCCTTCTTCAAATAATTTTTTTTGGTATTTTTTATGAAATTCCCATATTTTTTTCCTATTTACCTATGTAATGTACATAGTGCTGGCCCAAAATGAAACACCTCCTTTGATGATAATGCTTTAAAATAATCGTTTTAAAAAAAAATGTAATTGGTTTATGGTTCACGCCGACCAGCGAACTGCACCAGCTGACAGCTATTCGCGTGTATACATACATTGCAGGTTTGCAAAATACATAAGTCCTAAAATTTTCTTAAAAAAACGTTTCTGAGATAAATATTTATATGAATTATATAGTATATAAATAGTATATTATTAGGGTTAAATCTTTGCAAGCGTTCAAAATACACCCGGCATATTTTTCTTTAACGGGAAATGCTCTGAGGCATCCCGCTGGAGTGGGTCTCCTCAGGGTATGTGGGACTCGCTGCACCCGAAAGCTGGTAAGTGGACGCAGCTCTACTCACTAAAACCCAGAGAGTGCCACCAATGCCACCTTTGGTGAGGTGCCCCGGATCTGTTGAGCAAACAGGGCAACTCGAAGGCTAGACAGTCCCTCAGGGGAGCGATGCAACCTGCACAGAGGGGTTGTCCCGCACCACAGAACAAACTCCTCTTCTTTAATAAGAGGGATACAAAGAGCCCCCTCGGCTCAATTCGCTTCGTCCAAGATGCAGCGGCTCACCCTAGGGTACTGAACCCCACCGCCACGACAAGGCCTGAACCATGGTGGGGACTCAAGTAAGACAATGATCTGTTATTATTAACTTACTAAGTGGGATCTTGCCATCTTACATCAACAATAATATCAACTTATATAAGTATATGGTATACCTATATATATGTCACCGAAACCAGTTGAAAGCAATTTTTGGGGAATTACCGTCTTGGCATTTGCTAAAACAGGTCTATAATTGTGATAAAAAAATACTTAAACAGAAACTGCAAATGAATAGAGGAAGGAATTTACGTTCATTAATAGTACGAGAACTGGTTTACAAAAACGTGATAATAAAGAAATCTAATATTTTATATCACCGTTATTTTGCATAAATCGGATAATCTAGGTTAATCAGATGCAGGGTCCAAATGTGATGTATTTTACACACTGCTTTGTAGACGAAAATCTATTCCTCTCGGAGTGGTTGAGTTAACGATGATTTGATGTATGACGATTTAAAAAAACTAGCGATTCCTACTGACCTCGAGTCTAGAAAGATACGGACATCCATAGCAGATATGGATTTCTACGAAGAGAGATCGAATTCCAAAATAAAATTGTATAATGAAGATGTCTCGGACTTATAAAATGTCCCCACTGTGGTTCAAACCTTAAAGGTTAACCCAGCACCTTCTGTGCTGCCGGACAAACCCTCCGTTAAGTGGCATCGGTTTCTTTGGAGACTGACTAGCCGTCTAGCCCCTGTTGCTCAAGAGATCTGGAGCACCTCACCAAATTCGGCACTGGTGACACTCGCCGGTTTTAGTGGGTAGAGGCGTCCATCCTACGGGCGCAGATACACCGCCGGAGTGAGAAAGAGGTTTGCAGGTGCGTTGTGGGTGTTAAATCTATCTAGTCCCCATAACTTCTTAAGGACAACACTAACCTAAGCATGTGCGTGCGATTGTTTATTAAAAATATCCAAACGATAAAACTAAGTAACCCAAAAAAATGCATGTTGTCCGTATTAAATAGTAAAGTTGATACTAATTTTACTATATCATCATCATCAGCCTCTGCCCGTCCACTGCTGAACATAGGTCTCTTTTAATGAACGCCAAGACGACCGATCCCTTCATTTTGCTTAATAAATACCTACTTATTATGATTATATCGTAAGTGTAACAATTTGTTTGAAATATTTCTTTGAAGAATAACATAGTAGTCTTACGTAGAATATTATATAAAACTCCTGTTACGAGGTGAAATTGCTGAAAATGTGGTGAAACTCACATTAGATACCTAAGCGCTTGATAATAACCATTTTATATTAACACCCATCATGTAATGTTTATTTACGTAACAAGGGTCAATGTTATTTTGGTGTTTCTATTGACACATGACACATCTCGAATATACAGTATTATAGGTATATTTGTGTACATTATTTGGGAAATTATTATAAGCAATAAATGTTAACATTATCTCAAAAACACTAACAAAATCAATATTTTCATTCGGATAGCTTTACTTTCCAAATTTTGGTCACCTATGTAGGTAACAATATTATGAAAATTCGAACACGATCTAATAGTTCGAAAACTTCGAATCCCTTGGAGATATTGAAGACATCGAAAATTTCGCATGTACGTTTTTTAGCTTAATTTATATTTTAACATAAGCTTAGTTCACATGTTAGGTTAGATTTTATTAAGCAAACAAAATATTATATGAATAAAATTAATGTTTAATATTCGAATATAAACTATAATTTATAAGTGGTATACCACTTTATTTATTATTATTATTATCAAAAATAATAATATTTATTATTATATTAAACCACTTTACTAACAAAACTATTCAATTCCATTTTTTATCGAGAATATGAAATTCGAGCACGGCCGAGATTTTTATTGCCGAACCACTAAAGCCTTATTACCTATGTATATAAATATTCATGAACAAACGCACGACGTTAACCCAGTTCCGTAGTAAAATTCTAACGAATAATATAATAGAATTATGTTATAGAAATTCATTACAATACATAAAATACATCTTTTGTCATATGTATGTTACTGAAATCCTACTAACAGCTGGACCGATTTTAATGATTTTTTTACGTTCAAGTGAAGAAAGATTCAAGAATGGTTTAGAATTTAGATTCACAATTCAGTCCACTGCTTAATATTTGTACAGAACAACGTATCCGACATACGATATCCGATAGTGTACGTCACAAGATAGAAATTGGGTAAGATTTCTGTGGTACTTACACCGTTATACCTACTTAATAGAAAACTTAATTAGAAAGACAGACAGAAAGAAAAATATTTTATTGTAATTACATCACTTTCATTGATCTCAAAGAGAAGAATTTGCAATTTCGTAATATTTTAATATGCAGCGTGTCTAGTTTATCTTTTATCTTAAATACCGTTAATTTTGTCCCACTAACCTCGACATAAAGACCACCTAGTTTTATTATATTTCTGAGACATGTTTTTGTAATTGTCCTGTTAATATTTCCTTGGAGGAAATTTTTTTCATCGTCACACACACACACATCATCATCAAATATTTAGTCATATTTCATATTAGTTACTAACTTCTACACATTCATAGTCCTAGATTTTAGATTATTCCTATATCTCTGATGAAATATGACTCTTTAAAACAGGCAGACAGACCGATTACCTACTTCACGTAATGCTTGAACTACGAACTACTAAGTTAATATTGAATGTAATGTATATAAGTAGTTTAAATCTATACTTCAAATAAAATATAGCTCAACAAACAATCTAGCAGAATCTAAAACGGTCTAGGTCTACCGCTCTTTCCCATTTGCAGCTCCTGTGTAGCCAGGATCGACAGCGGTGACTAAATAACCCTTTGATACGATCTCAGGGAGGAGCGAGGGATACGCTAAAACTGTTTTGGGAGTAAGGACCCGCAACAAATTTAATCACAATTCAAGAGAAGTAGGAGAATAAAGAATCAGAAATAATACTTACATAATACCGTTCTCCTCTCTCATCTTCTTGGTGGAGAAGTTGGTGTGGGCGCCCGACCCGTTCCAGTCCGCCACAGGTTTGGGGTCGAAGGTTACTATGACCCCAAACTCCTCGGCCAGTCTGTGGAGGAGGTATCTGGCGACCCAGAGGTCATCCCCAGCGGAAACTCCCACTGAGGGTCCCACTTGGAACTCCCATTGGGAGGGCATCACCTCGGCGTTCGTGCCAGAAATCGGTACACCTGCGTATAAGCAACACCTGGGGACGAAGGTTATGTTATTTATATGACTGAAATTGATTTTTTTATTTATATCGCGCTTATCCAAATATTGGGTTCAGGGTTTCAATAAGAATTATTTTGTTTAACATAGGTGGTAAAAATAACATTATTTTTTTTTAGAAAATATGGACGTCCATGTTTTCTGTGTCTGTGTGGCAGGGAAATTAGTAGAAAACATTATCGTACAGAATATTTTTTGTTTTATCTTTTTTCTCAATTACTTATGTAATATGAGCGTTCAATTCACTGTCGTGAAATTATTATTTATAAAAAAAACTAAAATACGAATGTGTTACAAAAATATCAAACCGTTTATTCGTTGCTAAGCAACTGACAGGCTTTTACAAATAGAGATACAATTGTAGAAAATTAGATAGAGGCGTGCACTTTTGGATTTTCAAAGGTTTTATGTTTTTTCTAATGTGTAATTTCAATCATTGCAGTTAAACAATTTTTTTCTAATTTTGGCTTTTCATCGGAGTAGCTAAAACTAAAGGCGAAAATACCATGTTATATTGTTTTCTGATGTAAATTGCACTCGTTGCAATAAAAGAAGCTTTGATTTTTTTTTTCGCTGTATGTAAAAATTAATGATGAATTTTGTTTTTAGGTTAACATCGTCTGTCGCTGAGGTAGTCCCGTAGAACACAGATCCGGGACGCTTAAAATGCGGCTGAAGCAGTTGCGAGTGCCATATAGGGTCAGGAGCTACCCAAGATCCTGGCTGGCTACACGCGTAAAAAGCATTTTCCTGCGATAACAAAAAAAACATCGTCCTAAAGTGACCATGTTTTCTGTAAAATAAACAAATCATCGAGAATGTACCTACAAGAATAAAAGCCGCGTCAAAATCCTTAAAATGTAGTTTTATGTCACAACTCGTAGTAGTTTCTAAAAGACTTCTACAACTCATATTGTGAACCCTTTATACATCTAATTCGTATAGTTATTATATTTGTATATTTTTTCATAAAAGTCAAATAATAACTCTTTATCGATAATCAACAAAAGGTGACATCTATTGGCAAGTAGCAATACTATTTTTTTAATTGATAGCAATTAACTGCTTTACCGACACAACAACACTAAAGCTATTTAAAAAGCGCTGTTAAGCAACACAAAAAATATCGGGCAATGCTCGGTCATCCAGGTACTGATAGTTTATGAGTGATGGAGTTTTAAACATCCATCCATACATCGTAACGAGTTATATTTCAACGATTCGACATTATGACGAATCGTAATCGTATTAGATTATAGACTTAGCTCTACGCTCCCTCAAATGACCACTTAAGTAAAATGCTTAATCATGGCGATGGTATATTGATTTCTTCTATTTATGTGAATGTCAATTATTATAATGCACGGAGCATTATTTAGTTCTTACCGAGATGTATAAAGATACGGTTGACAATTCAACTACATTGCCGCTACCATGTATCCTAAAAACTTCTTTGTAAAAGTCTGTTTAATTATTATAATCGCCCATATTGTCATCTGATTATTTCTCTGAAGAAAGTAGTATTTAACAATTATAATGCAGGATGAAAGAAAATGGACAAAAAACCCACTGTGAAGGCTTACTTGTAATTTAAAAAAAAAGTTATCAGTGCACGCTGAAAATAAAAATAAAAAAAGAATTTATGTAAATATTGAAATTCATAATTCATATTTAACGAAGCATGGAATGAATTAAAAGTGACAGCGTCATGCCGTTCGTAGTCACGACATTTGACTTCATTTTACAGCCATGGAACGCTTAAGGCCGCGGCTCCACCGCGGCGCACCTAGAGGCACGCACGTTTGGCAAGTTTCGCTTTGCAAGAAAATATATGTGATTGTTTCCACTGCAGCCCCCGAATACGTTACGCATTAATGTACATTTTCTTGCAATTGACATTTTACACGTGCGTAGCCTCTGTGTAACCCGCGATGGAGCCGCGGCTTAAATGTTTCACATCAAAGAATCTGTACAAAAAAATAAACACCTGTAATGTGCTTCGACCAGATCCCTGGCGAACACCTTATTCGCGCCCACGCCGCAGTAGTAGGGCCCCTGCGGTGGGGGGAAGCCGCCTGGGGGCCACCCGAAGGGCCTCAGGTCCGCGTCGAGGAGGATGTACTCCTGCTCGATGCCGAACCACGGCTCCTCGTCCTTGCACTTGTCACTTGCTTCTTGGCATTTGATGCGGTTGTTCGTGTCTGTAACGTTGTTTCATAGTGTTCTTACACGAAATGGTACTATGATGTTAGTTGCGTACTGTCCATGAACGAAATGAAAATCGATATAGAACTACATATTTATGTTCAAGAATCTAGACAAGTCTCGATTAGGTACGTCAACATGGGCTATATAGGAAGCTTTATGTTTTCCCAAAATGGCGGAAATTGTTGCTCACAGTTGCTACGTACTACGAGGTATTACTATATTATTATAGGGCACTCAATTTTTTTTTCGGATGGATCTATGCTAACGGCACGGCCTCCTGGCGTCGGTTGTGACTAATTTAATAGAGACATTCATAATGAAAATGATGACCGGCAATTCGTAAGCAGTCTGAGCAGTTTCTTTAAGTATTAGGTCATCAGAGTACACCAAAGATCCGGTAGCCGAGGGACCAAAATGGGTGATGAATTATATAAGAGTAAAATAAATACCTGTGGGTTCCATGTTGTACTTGTATGTGTCGCACATGACAAGAATGTGGTTGCCTCTGCGGAAGGGGTCCTTGTAGATAGCCCGGGCTACCAGGAAGGTGTCCGAGTTATGGCCGTCCGCCTGTCCCGTCGAGCTGCCGTCGAAGTTCCATACTGGGAGATCTGAAGAGAATACTTATTGTGAGGAACAAATCTGTACAGAGCCAATAAGTCCTACGACACACGTTTTGGTGGGAGCAATGCGTGTAGGCATTTCCTTGCTCGCAAGACGAATATATGGAATCAGCTGCCACTTGCGGTGTTTCCGAACCGTTACGACTTAGGGACCTTCAAGAAAAGAGCATACCTACTCACATTTTAAAGGCTGGCAACTCAACTCTGGTGTAGCGGGTGTCAGTGGATGTCACTATCACTTACCATCAGGTGAAACGACTTTCCGTTTGCCCCCTCTTCTATAAAAAAATGCATGGATACCACATCCGACTTATTTCCACTTTGAAACAATCTTGCTTAGTAGTGTAATTACTGGTTTTGCGAGCTACTTACGTTTCAGCAACACAATAAGTCCCGATTGAATTAGTTTATTCATGGGCGACGTTGACCAATAACCATTAACTCGTCTGTTGAGTGTAAATGAATTGGCATTGATACTCACTGGGAAGAAAAATAAATTTTAAGTTAAAAATGCCAATTAATTTATATAATACAAATTGTCTGATGTTTGTGAGGTTAAACCCGCGACCGTTCAACATATTATGTCATCTACAACAACAACATCAACAACAATAATAACAACAACAACATCAACAAAACTATTCCGATTTCAGTCTACAGTATATTTTCACACTAATAAAACACTATAATATTATATTTAATGTTCCATATTAATTATTCTATTTTAATGATTACCTACATTGTTGTAATACTAGGCAGATAGTGTTAATGATAAAACCGTTGATAAGTGTAAGATATGGAATATTTTTATAGCTTTCTAAGCTCTATGACAACAGTAGCTATTGATTTTAATGATAACATGGTATGTCTACATTTTAAGCGTTACAAGTGCGCGGATAATATTTGAAATAAACGGATAGACAAACTTCTCTCTGGTAAGAGGTTTTTACCGGTGGGAGGTTTGCTACTGATGAGATGGTTGTTACTGGTGAGGGGGTTACTACTGGTAAGAGGTTTGCTACTGGTGAGAGGGTTACTACTGGTGAGAGGCTTTTTACTGGTGAGAAGGTTTCTACTGCTGAGGGGATTGCTCCTGGTGAGAGGGTTCCTACTGGTGAGAGGCTTGCTTCTTTTGATAGGGTTGCTAATAGTGGAAACGTTACGCTGTGTCGCGCTCCTGCCTGTACGGGGTACCCACCATCCAGCTTGTCTCTATCGTTAAACAGCTTCGTTGTGTCTCGGGGAGAAGGGTAGGAAAAGCAGTGTAATTACTGGCCCAGAGAGTTGAACAACTTATGTCTCAGGATAGGCAACACATGAATCAAGTTAACTTATTTATGTTCATGGGCGACGCTGACCACTTACCATTTTGACTCGTCTGCTATGCCTATTCAACTATAATTAAAAAGAGGTCAACTATAAATAAATATATGTAAAGTCGCTGAAATATATGCCTATAACTATTCTTTGGTAACTGGTCTGTGGCCTAAGATGGCATGGAAAGGCATCAAGTTTCGCCGATATTAATACTGCTGATAGACCATTATAGCGTGTTCTCTTTTTAGAACATATAGCAACTGTTAAGAGTAGTAAGCTACCAGTCGCACTATAGGAAGATATACATACAAAATAAATTAAACATTCTATCACTACGTACAAATACAGGGGAAAACTTTAAAATAATCATCAAATGAATCAGAAGCCACTTTACAATCAAATCAAATTACTACTTCAATATTAGCTAGAAACCTTTTAAATTCTCATCGAATCTATCTCTGTTCAAGCTCCAGTTTAACTTGCAAACTATGTCGAATACTTTTTCTAGATTCTTCGGTGCAAAAAATGGCTGTTTATAGTATCTCGCATAAGTCAACTTGAGTCTTTTAAACGTGTCCTCCATGTATTTGTCGCTAAGTTCTTCTAAAACTTTCGTCAATTTGTCTATAAAATGTTCCATAAATATCAAACAGAGATTTTCAAAAAATAATGGGGCTTATATTAAAATTAAAATAGCCTTAGATGTTAAATTACCATTTTCATTTCATTTCAGCACTACATTGAAATCCAGTTTTGCATGGATAACGTTATTAGGACCTACTAGAATCTCCTTCTACAAAAGTCGCTACTCAATGCGGATCGGAGAACTACACATGCTGTCACAGATTATCTTCTCGTGCATGAAAATCCATGAAGTACATAAATATTAGCAAAGGATAGACCGTCTTGGCGTTCATTGGAGGAAATATGTTCAGCAGTCGACGGATAGAGGCTGATGATGATGATGATTTTCAGTGGTATAGAACTCGGAATACTTGGTTCGTGACTTAAGTCTATAGACCTTTACATACAACTGTTTAGTTAAACATATATTATAGCCTAGAGTACCTAAAATACAACTGTATAGTGTAACACTAATGATACAGGCTGCATCACTGTTAGCATCCATGGCCTAAGACGGCCCTGAATTCTGGGATGTTTGAGTCCACATCACTTTTAGCATCCGTGGCCTAAGACGGCCCTGAATTCTGGACTGCTCGAGTCCACATCGCTGTTAGCATCAGTGGATTAAGACGACCCTGAATTCTGGACTGCTTGAGTCCACATCGGTGTTAGCATGCGTGACCTAAGACGGCCCTGAATTCGAGACTGTTTGAATCCAAGTCCATACCTTGACAGTCCGTCATTACCACCGTACAACATTTCACTAAACATATTACTGAAACTGTTCACTAATTGTTGTACAAGGCTGAACAATTACAACAGTTGTGCTAATTATGACATTTAATGCGGATGTATATGCTCATTTTAATCGCGTGTAACGTTACAACATACGTATGACTGCACTTTTATAAGCCTAAATAATTTATGTTTATTGTAGTAAAAATGTTATTGTAGTAAAAGTGTTATGGTAGTAAAAATATTATTGTAATAAAAAATGTTACTGTGGTAAAAAAATATAAGACTTTTGATAATACAATACAGACATGTACTCTTATGGTTGGTAGCCATCGGTCTGTTATCAGTACAAAGTCTAAAGTCGTGGCTATAATATACTCAGCTATTTTGAGACATTATAAAGGTACAGTCTTTTTACAAGAATGGCAAAAACCCTGGTCTCAATACAATAATAACGCTGAGATTATTTTCACTGGACTATATAGTCTCAATAATTGCAATTTATTATTTTCTAAGTTTATTTTCAGTCTTAAACAAATACTATTTATAAAGTAGAGACGAATAGAACTGATAACTTCTGATTCAGGTCGAAGGTTTTGGTCTAGACCGAGATTAAAAATAGTAGCTTCGTAAATCAAGTTCATTTTTAACGTTCTATTTAGGGATTTCAAAATTATTGTGTTTCAGAACATTCATGTTATATTCTAACAAAGTTCTGGAGGATATAAGATAATTGGATATTTCTTATGGAAAGTAAAGTAGAAGATATATTATGTTAGGTTTCAACATAACATAGGTATAAGGATATTTTAATACGATCTTTTGCAAACGCTACTTCTGGGGGGGGGGTTCTTTAGGACTCTGGATTCTTTGTAACTATAGTACTAAACTGAGCGTAGAAAAAATGATTTCAAATATTGTTGAAAAAATGATTTCATAGTATATTATATATGTACTATGAAGATTACCCTTTTACGTCCTACTGTTGGCACGGGTCTCCTCCTCGAAATCAGGCGAGGAGGGTGTTGGGCCATAGTTCACCGATGCACTGGCCCAATTCGGGTTGGTTTTCACACACCTTCAAGGAATTTCAATCTCATCGGGCATGCGGTGAGCAAGCGATGGCCTCATGTTCAAGTGCACGTAGAAATCAGGAAATTCCATTTCAAGGTATCGCAGGGAGTCAGGATCGAACCCGTACCAGATATTAGACGAGTTTAATGCCGAGTTGGATGCGAGTGGCAAGGAATCGGCCGTCTTGACGATCATTAAGGGAGGCCTATGTTCAGCAGTGGACGGATTAAGGCTGATGAGATTAGTTTATTACGCTGTATTATATCCAACTGGGAGAAGTCCACCTCGGGGGAATATATATAGAGTATTGTATAATTCATTGTTTATTATTAGTGGGATAGATTTCCAGAAGTTTTCACACCTATTATACCACGTACCTAGTGAGTACTATGTGGAAATATTCATTTCGGCTATCTAGCACTAGATGGCGCTGAGCTTACTTAATAAGAATTATACGCAAACGATCAAAACAATAATTAAAACTAGTTTAAAAAACATTCAACTAATTTTAAATGAATAATATTGATTATCGCCATTTTGGATTCTCTTTAATCATTCAGAAGTAATAAATTTTTCACCCGACATACCTTTTTCTTAATTCTGGCTACTCTACCTAGAAGTACTCATTAAAAAATATTTCCAATACCTACTAGTTATCTCCATTACTAGTGTGCAATAGGCAAAAAAATGTAATAAGTTAATTATAAATTCTAATAATATTTACAGTCGAAGCCTGTGTCCAGTGGCCTGGACATACGTACTGCCATACAAAACCATGAATTGTGAATTTCATTTTCATCGATTCTTTAGGAGTTTATCGCAGTCAAATAAAACACGAAATATATTCACTTTCACGTTTTGCTGATTGATTTAAGACATCTTACCCCTTTTTTTCGCAGGGAAATCCTTATGGATGCAGCCAGGATCTTCGGGTAGATCCTGACCCAATGTGCGACTCGCACCTGGGAGTGCCCACCCTAACTAAAACCACTGCGATCGCCTTCAGCCGCTTTTTGAGGGTCCCGGATATGCAGGCAACAGACAGGATCACCTCAGCGACAGGCTGGCCCCGGCGAAGGCCAGACTACTCCTCGTAGGGGGAGACTGCCCTGCCGCTACTAAGCAGTTCCCACGACGTTGTGCCATACAGACTCAGGTTCCTATCCTGAGTCCGACACGAACACAGGGGCGTTACCTACTGGATTCGCATTAAATAGCGGCTCCTTGGCACCCCCGTTCGTCGCATGATCTCACCCTGATCTTGCCACACTTAATCTTATCCTGCACGTATCAATACCTACTTTTATCTCGGGAAACCAAAATGAATAGAATGGGAAACCAAAAACTATAAATAAAGTCAAGCAGCTAATAGAAATAACACCTTCAAGTATCTACTTGAATTTCTTTTCAAATTTATCGACTGTGGATTAAGTATGACTTTCAAAAATAAATATCCAACGGTTTATTCTTCGATGAATTCAAATCCGCATTATCTGGATCACATGGAAATCTGGAAGACACGTATCTATACTAATATTATAAAGCTAAAGAGTTTGTTTGTTTGAACGCGCTATTCTCAGGAACCAGTGGTCCGATTTGAAAAATTTTTTTAGTGTTAGATTGCCCATTTATCGAGTAAGAGTAATTAAGTTGAGTAAGTTAATGCAGGCGAAGCTGCGGAAACAGCTAGTGCTAAAATAAGACGTGTCTATGAAAATATCTTACCTTTAGGAGTCTTAGGTATAAAGCTGAGGGTGCGATCTTTGCATCTCAAATGTTCTCCAGTGCCATCTATCCAGATGTAGGTAGCCAGGATCTTGTCGGCTGGCAGTGGGAGATCCTTGTAACGACCAAGAAGAGTCTTGGAGAGTACTGCATTTGGAGAGTTGGTCAGTACTGGGCCCGAGAGAATCTTCGGGTTATCTGCAAAAGACAAGGAAAAAGTCATCAGTGTTTTTGGCGTTTGGCGAATAAGTCACTTGGTCTTATAGATTCATGATTAAAAGGCGCAGAAATAGTACAGTGGCTCTTAAACTGGAATAAATCAATGAATATTTATGACTACACATAATTTATGGTGTTGCCACACTGCTGTTTAAAAATGTTTAGTAATGTTTCGCATTTTTAAACAGCAGTCTGACAGCACCATTAGTCAATGATACACTTCTTTTTAGTGGTACCAGATAACAGATATAAAAGTATCGTATAAACAGTATAGGCAAATTATCTTGTCCCAGCAACAAATAGTTGCGCACTCGGGCCATAATCTATACTAATATTATAAAGCTAAAGAGTTTGTTTGTTTGAACGCGCTAATCTCAGGAACTACTGGTCCGATTTGAAAAATTCTTTCAGTGTTAGACAGCCCATTTATCGAGGAAGGCTTTAGGCTATATAACATCACGCTGTGACTAACATTAATTAAGTTGAGTAAGTTAACGCGGGCGATGCTGCGGTCAACAGCTAGTGTACATAGGCTGCACTAAAAGTATCGGGAACGGAATATTTTCACTGTTCCTGTCATATTAAAATCTTTTTAATTGAAAACTCCTTGGTTTTAAAAATCAAATACCATTTGTTTATTTAAAAAAAGATTCTCGGTCTTGTCACAAGGTATTGTTAAACTTGTTTAGTCGTTGAGAAAATGGAATTGACTCGAGAAAATTCTAGAGCGATGATTTATTATGACTTTCGAAGTGGTTTAACACAAAAACAGTGTGTTGACCGGATGATTTCTGCATTTGGTGATGAAGCCCCATCCAAAACCACAATTTATCGCTGGTTTGCTGAATTTCAACGTGGACGTATCAAGCTCAGTGATGATCCCCGTCAAGGTCGTCCAAAAACTGCAGTCACCCAAGAAAACGTTGATGCTGTGCGTAAGCTGATTGAGGAACATCGACATGTGACATACCGTGAAATTCAAGCAACTTTAGACATTGGCATGAGTCAAATACAAATAATCTTGCATGAACAATTAGGTGTAAAAAAGTTGTATTCCCGATGGATACCGCATTTGCTCTGTGAAGAGCAAAAAGCGGCTCACGTTACTTGGTGCGTCAGAACTTTCGAAAGATTCCACGCAGGATTCTCAAATGCTGTATACAACATCGTATCAGGTGACGAATCCTGGATAGATGCGTACGAACCCGAAACAAAAAACCAGTCACGAGTTTGGGTGTTCGAAAATGAGTTAAAGCCAACAAAAATTGTTCGTTCACGGAGTGTTGCAAAAAAAATGGTGGCCACGTTTGTCTCCAAAACCGGCCAAAAAAAATGTTGAGACTATTCCTCTTGAGGGACAAAGAACGGTTAATGCAAAATGGTATGCTAGCATATTTTGTTTGCCACAGGTCGTTTCTGTACTCCGTAAAGAGAACTGCAACCGCCGCATCATCCTCCATCACGACAATGCGAGTTCTCACACCGCGCACAGAACAAAAGAGTTTTTAGAGCAAGAAAACATAGAATTATAAGAACATTCGCCGTACAGCCCCGACCTAAGGCCCTAATGATTTCTATACTTTACCTAAAATAAAGAATAAATTGCGTGGTCAGAGATTTTCATCGCCTGAAGAAGCTGTGGACGCCTACAAAACGGCCATTTTGGAGACCCCAACTTCCGAATGGAATGGTTGCTTCAATGATTGGTTCGTATGGAAAAATGTGTCAAATTTCGCGGAGAATACTTCGAAAAGCAATAAATACATTTTTAAATAGTAATGTTGTGTCACTTCCTTGATTCCCGAAATTTTCAGTGCCGCCCTCGTAGTATATATGGTATATGGCTTGTTAGACTTTTTTTGC
The DNA here is from genome assembly GCA_963853865.1 of Helleia helle. Classification (NCBI taxonomy): domain Eukaryota; kingdom Metazoa; phylum Arthropoda; class Insecta; order Lepidoptera; family Lycaenidae; genus Helleia; species Helleia helle. The sequence goes on from OY971420.1 coordinate 20,702,863, forward strand.
CGTGCGCGGCATTATATTATTAAATTGGTGTACCACCATCTTGCTTATTTCTCCCATGATACAGCTTTGCTGTGTTTTGGAGAGAAGGGCAAGACAGGCAGTGTAATTACTGGCACCGAGACTTAACATCTTATGTTTCAGGATAGGCAACACATAAATAAGTTGCCTGGGCTCGTTCCAGGTATACTAGTTTATGTTCATGGGCGACGTCGACCACTTACCATCAGTTGGTACGTTTGCCAGTTTGCCTATCCAACTAACATAAAAAAAACGTGTTTTTTCAGCCTATTCCGGTGTCAAATATAGAAATACAAACAGGGGTAGACTTGAAAGCGTTACGGGATTCTCTATTATAGTGGTTATAATAACGGGTACCAACGGCATTAAACATATTCTAAAGACAGTAAATAGTAAATACGATGCATATAAAAACAAATACATAAGTACGCCATAATAATAGTCATGAAAATCTCTTTGTAGAAGCAGTATTCAGCTTTTTATCTATACATATAACATTTTGTGATACAAAGTCGTGCTGTGCATTTGACAGTAATTTACATGAGTACACAGTCATTAGAACAAATACACTGTAAGTACGCCATATTAATAGTCATGAAAATCTCTTTGTAGAAGCAGTATTCAGCTTTTTATCTATACATATAACATTTTGTGATACAAAGTCGTGCTGTGCATTTGACAGTAATTTACATGAGTACACAGTCATTAGAACAAATACACTGTAAGTACGCCATAATAATAGTTATGAAAATCTCTTTGTAGAAGCAGTATTCAGCTTTTTATCTATACATATAACATTTTGTGATACAAAGTCGTGCTGTGCATTTGACAGTAATTTACATGAGTACACAGTCATTAGAACCAACTACCAATTATTTATCTGACAAAGCTGCACCTACCTACTAATACTGCACTAGTAATGACTACCTAAGTAATAATGTACTACTTCCTGGCTAGTTTGTCCCTATTGTTCGGGAGAAAACATTATCGATTATAGGTAATCATCATTAATATCACCAGTGAAACGCCTTTTATTTATTTATTTTTATTTATTTATGGATTACCAACAGTTGTTACAATTTCGTAAACACAAATATGAAAATACAAAAAATTACACAATATAAATTGCACTGACCTAAACTACTTACTGATAACCACAGCATGCATTAAACAAATACGGGATGAACAAGAAAAAAAAATGTGTTCTGATTTATACCTACATATCTATACAGATAAATAAAATTTGGAGTGTCTGTTTGTAATATTAAAATAACCGCTTTTTAATGAATGCATATGGATGTATACACGGTACATATACCAAAATAACATTTTTTTACAATTTTTGTCTGTCTGTCTGTTGGTATGTTTGTTCCGGCTAATTTCCGAAACGGCGATCCAATTTTGATGAGACTTTCAGCGGCAGACAGCTGATGTTATAAAGAGTAACTTAGGCTATAAATATAATCATCATCAATCCAAATGGCTGTAAATCTAAGAACGTGGGCGAAGCTGCGGGCAACAGCTAGTAGCATATATAGCAGGAATCTTTTTCATATAAAAGGCATATTAAAAAATATATTTCTTAATATAATAATGCATTCGCGCAGGCACGCTTTTTCTGAATTACCTAACATATTTTACTATATATAAGCGCTTATAAATACGTATAAAATATGATATCGGAAATGTTTTGTCCAGACCGAAATCTTCCATTCAGATCATTTTCATAAATATACGTTTTCGCTTTGTTTCTCTAGTGCATCATGCATGTAAGTGCCAAGTGGAATAATCCGGTACAATAAATGTGAAAACAATTTCATTTCGGACGCCACAAATCATCGCTACCTCGAACTAGAGCCAAACAAATTGTTTGAAAAACGAGAGACTGAACAGTAAAATCGTCAAGACATCCTTAGCGCAGTAAAGAGAGTATCAATGACAAATGATGATGATAATTTATGTAGACTGACAGGTAAGACGCTTGATGATTTGTGGCCAAAAGCCCTGTTCACTAAAAACTAACCCTATTGTGTTAGGACAAAGAAACTAATAAAAATTTCGATGCAAGTAATAACAGTGCCAGTCCAATTTTTTCTTGGAGGTACAGTCATCGTATCTTCGATTTCTATATTCGTCAGTTCTACGTAGCCAGGTCAAGTTGGTGGACCCCCCCATTAACCAGGTGGGAAGACGATCTCTGTGCGGTGGCTAGTATTGGATGCGAGTGGAAAGGAATCGGTCGTCTTGGCGTTCATTGAGGGAGGCCTATGTTCAGCAGTGGACGGATAGAGGCTCATGATGATGAAAAAAACCTGTCTATAGTTAACACGGTTGCTAGAGGACATAGTTAATTAATACAGTATCAATAATATGAGGTCGTATAAACAACTTGATAATTAGTTTCCTTAACCAGTCACCTCATACATGTACTAGCTGGTTGCCGCGACTTCGTCTGCGCATGATTAGTATATTATTGTAAAGTTTCATTAAATTCTATTCTGTCGTTTTTGCGTGAAAGAGTAACAAACATCTATACACACTTTCGCGTTTAAAATATTAGTAGGATTAATCCCGTTAGGTACGTAGATAGCCATACCATATTGTTGGTATAAGCGCTAATACTGAAGGCCTGGCCTGGGTTCGAAGCCGTCTTATGTATGTATATTTTCAACATCTCCTTACTGAAGAAAACATCGTGAGGAAACCACATAAGGTCAAAAGTTTCGATGGAAAGGATGAAATTCATCGTATTTCATCTTTTTTTAACCATTTGTCGGAAAATTGGGTCATAGCGAAACTGGTTGTAAGCGCTCGAAACCGATGACCAGTGGGCTGGTAGAGTTTTCGAGAAGAGGCCACGTTCTAGAAGACGGAGGTTAGACCTCGAACTAGGTGAAACGAGTGTCCGTTTGCTCCTCTTCAATAAAAAAAACTACAGTGACCGACATCTGCAGTTTTGAGACCACTGCACCTTGATAGATGCGCGAGGCGGGGGACCTGCCGTTTGGCCCTTGGGGGCCTATGTCCATTAGGTACTCTCAGCAGGTAATCGAGAGATTTTAATGTAATTCATTATATACCTATAATCAGGGCCATGTTGGGGCCCCTGAGCACACAAAAAATTCCCATTCCAATCCAAAAGCCCCCCCCCCCCTTTTGAAAGTTATGAAAGAGAAACCCGATGATGTGATCTAATATATTTTGTTGTGGTTTATAGTTACAATTCAAACATACGTTTATGATAAGTATGTTACTGGTCATTAAGTGCTTGACCAACAGTAGAATTAAATATACTACAGAAACAACAGTACCTACATTTCTTCGTTCTTTCGGGGCCCCGTGTAGATGGAGCCCTGGTTCCCTTATTCTGCCTATTCGGCCTATAATCTATATGTTAAGATTACTAAAACTGAGACTCTACATATTTTCACAATTCAAAATTAAAGTTACCATATTTACTATTGACATTCATTCTTCATTTTATCATTATTTGAAATGTCTTCCAATTAAAATATCAAGTTTCTGATTAGCATTGTACATAAAACTGGTAAAATCCTTTGTAATATCGTTAATTTTGGCCTATATGTATAAAATTATAATTGATACAGAGAATTTTATGACATTATAGCGAACGTCTTTTTTATTTATGTTATGTACATAATATGACATAATATATGCTCGATGACAACAAAATATCACAATTTACAATTAAGTAATGTTATTGCTCCACTACATTATCGCCGATGATCGTTAATCGTCTGACTGTCTTTGATCGGCACGATCATCGTGCAAGCATCCCCACTATCGGCAGTGATCGTCTGGTAATAATTTTGTTGATCGTCCAGCGTACAATGGACGAATAAAATGGACGTGGAGTGTGTTCCTGTTACAACCATTTATTTTTATTTATAGCGGTACATCTTTATATCAAAATGGTATTTCGGGTTCTACATTTCCGGACACGTCTGTTATTAAAGTTGACTAATAATCGGAGTATAACATTGGTAAATCTAGATATGCATGAATAAATAATTAAATAAGTTTTTGCATTAATTATTTATAACATTACGATGATATTTAAAAATTTAATGGTAAGCAAATAGTTGTCTATTACTTTTACGTTTCATATGAAAGGACTCCAATGGCATTCTTGCGGGACATTTTAGCAGTATACTTTGTGAAAGGCGTTACTCTGCTGAATCATTTGTGATTGAGATTTGTGATGAAGATTCAATTGTGTTAATCGGACATTCCTGCTGCGAGTTCAGTGGCTATTTAACGCACGCGCGTATGCACCACTTCACTGTTCGACGACAAATGAATGACAATGATCATTAATTGGCATTCGGCAATAATGTCGGCACCTCTATAACCACACAACGAGCGACAAATCCGTATATAGAATATCCGAAAAACCAACAGCAAATGGGTCGCAGTCGATCATCGGGATCATAATTCATAAGCAATGATCAGCGAGTACAGCCGAGTTTACTCTCTACATTATCGTGCTCGCCCGTAATGGTCTGTAATCGGTGATAATGTAGTGTAGCCTTTACATTATATAGTTGTATCCATAAACATATAAAATAATATATTCTAAGTCTATGGTTGTATCCATAAACATATGACAGTATATTCTAAGTCTATGGTTGTATCATTATTTAATTTTTCTTCTTCTTTTTTTACTTTTTTGTTTAAAATAATGCAAGGACTTTTATGGTACAGCCAACTATGAATTTGCCTTCATCAATTTATTACAATGTGATTACAAGTTATATGAAAAAGAATTAAGAATACAAACCCATTAATAGATATTTAAATAAAAGGGTTACTGACCTTCAATCTTTGCATGTGCTGTGTCCGACATGTTGTTTATTTTTGTTTATCTGTAACAATAAAAAAAAAGATTATAAAGCTATTTATATTACTATATATATATTACTCATTTAATTTATCATATACAGGTAACAGGAGTTTGCATGTTTGGGTGTGATTATTATCGAGTAAAATAACCAAGTGTGAGTTTGTTCGCACTTTGTATAAAATAAAATTTTAGATCAAAATAATACATTTAATACATAATATGTTTTTATACAGTAAAACACTTTATTTTCGGTTGTGGAACCCTCGTATAGAGAACGGCTTCCACAGAGGATTAACATTTCTGTTATTACTAAATACCACTTTTTGCCCTTATCGCATATTAACATACAATCGCCGGAAATTTTATTTAATGCACTATAATTACATAATATGATCCGAAAAACTATTATAACAAAACATTGTGTATTAAGGGTTGCTACCCAAAAAGGTTAAAAAAAACAATATCAAGTACCCGTGAGAAAGATATACAGACACAGAAACATTCAACATAAATCTGACGAATAAATAATTTATGTTTATAGGTTTATAATATAACGACTTATATTTACATTTTATGAATAATTATTTAAGACAAGTTCACGTTTCCACGTAAAGCCTATTGGCAGCCGGTTTTTTTACAGTTTGACACACATCCAGGCAAATGACACATAAATATGAGTGATGCAAAGTTGACGATGGATATGGAAATGATGGATACATGTGGCGTTTAGACAAAACGCCCTAAAATTGTCCTAAAAATGCCTAAATGTTTTAGAATCTTTATTAGGTACACTATTGTAACTTGCTGTATTTCTAGTTTGTAAATATTTATTGTAAAATGTATATTTTTCCACAACCACATGGAATTTTTTCAAACACGAAATACATAACATTAAAATATATTTTGAACTCTATTTTCTTTTATTTTTTGTGATCACTGTTTTTAAAGCTGTTTTATTATGTGTGCCATGATTTGTTACATATATAAAAAAGAAATCGGTTGTCTGTAAAGTCGGTTTAATGAAGATAGTTGAACGTGACAACGTCATAAGAAAATGGAACGCCTCACAGCGAGGTAACGCCGCATGCGTCATGTTTTTTCGTTCGTGCAGCCGGCTCCATCGAATTATATATATTTTATATAATTCGATGGAGCCTATTAATATATTGCTCGAATTCCATTTTTGACGTTGTCACATCAAAAATAGAATTCGAGCATGAGAATGCAATTAAATTTCACACAATTTTAAGAGAATTTCACGTCTGGTAACGCCGTTGATTGGTAAATAAACGGGGCCCTTGACACAGGGTGATTTGACATAGGATGTGTGACATTGGTCTAAGAATTGATTGGCTCAATGCCCAAATCCATGGCGACGACACGCACGCTGGTTTCACAAATGACCCAAATATCGATTTTTTTTATCTTGATACTGTAAAAGGACCAAATTTTTCAAATTAGAAATAAATATCTGTCAATATCAGAAAGGTGATAATAACGTTTTAGTAGGTAGGTATAATAAAATTTAAACTGGTGAAAAGGCTTCAATTAATGATAAATATTTTTTTTGGGAAGCGTGTCATCTGTCAAATGATACTGATTCTTTTAATTTTATGGATCCATAAGAAAGGTACCACAGACTATATAATTCCTGCATAAGATTAACCAGAGACAAGGAATCGACTAAAACACCTTAAATAATTGACTAATTAGCTCTTAAAGTTGTCAGTGTCACTAATTAACGTGTTCCACATAACCATGATAATAACGACTAAAACTCAAAAGGTATTGTTTTGATAACAATAAAAACGTGTATTTATTAAAATACATTGTTATTCCTTTGTATAATATAAAGGTTATAAAAATTATCAGTTGGTTTATAAATAAAGTACGCGATTGTTAACGTGCGTCAGAAGTATCATATCAGAAAAAAGTGATTGTATTTCATACAACTATTCCCCGCGGATTCTCGCCCAGAAATTAAAATAATCTCATCTGGTAAAAAAAAAAATTTCTTAAAAAAGTAATACATATATTGAGTGCAACAATACTTTTTCAGATCCAACCAGAACTTAAGGAGATAAGCGCAACTAAACGAACAAGCCCTTCCTATATATTATTTACAAGCTTCCTGGTTTGTATGACCTAAGGGTCGCTAGGCGAATCAAGTATAAAAATATGAAGGACCAGCAGTACTCCGCGCTTTCACTCGCTAAGGGCTAACTTCCCATTCCCGTAGGAGTACAGGGATAAATTAAAGCCTATATGTTATTTTGATAATATAATATATCATATATTATATAGCTTAAAGCTATGTAAAGTTTAATGAAAATCCATTAAGAGGGCGTCCATTAATTACGTGTGGTTTTTCAGGGGGGGAGGGGGTCGAGCAGAATCTCACCCAAACTCACGTGGGAGAGAGGGGGGGTCTCAACAAATATCACGTAATTTTTTTTTCGCAAGAAACAGTACATATAGAATTACAAGAATATAGGGTCAAATTATAGTAAAACATATTTCTTGAGTATAATTCTCATCACGGATAGTTAGATCACTGAGTTAGAATATTCTTTAATAATAATTTTGATAGTATTATATTGTTCAAATATATCACTATGATTTTAGATTTCATTCAGCGAACTTAAGACTCGTATGTCTTTATTAACTTCATTAAATAAAAATAATGAAATAAATTGTATTTTGTAAAATTGGTCCACAACATTTACATTAAAATACGCGTTTAGAAATATCTCACGTGAGATTAGAACGGGGGGGGAGGGGGTCAAGCTAAATCTCACGATATCTCATCAATGGAAGAGGGGGGTCGAAAAATCGTCAAATTCACATAGTACTTAAACTCATGCTACGAGGTGTCATATTCAAAGACAAAAGGGTACAACACGAGTTTAAGTACCTCTTAAATTTGAGATTCATTTGAGTATTTGGGGGTAAGAACATTAAAGTATTGAGTCATTATGAGTAGGTAAGTCGATATTAGCCTATTGGATATTCGTAAAACTTGATAAGGTTCCACAAGCAACAGTTCAGGTTCACTGACCATCAATGTCGGAATATTTGATATATGGAAGTTGCACTTTTATTGTGTTCCTGTTTGTATTCCAGATACAAAGACTGGAAAACTTGAGTACTAAAACTAAGTAGCACGTATTTATTTTCTTGAATACACACTATTTCTTTAAGTCGAAATCTAAAAGTCCTATATGGACGCTAAGACGGCCAGTCACTCGCATTATATTTAGGGCGGCCAATCCACCGACCCTCAACCTTACGACCTTCCTGGTTTATCGGTCATGTAAAGTCTTGAAATGTATTTCCATGCTGCTGTAATTTTAATCACCAAATGTATATTATCTGCTACCTTTATGTTTCTATGCTAAAAATATAATATCTATTATAAACTAAAAATATATTATATTTCACTTGGATACACATCGGATGATATTTATACTGATAATTCGCAGATAAAGTGTATTATGATAATAAAAATATCGTTATTATCAATACAATAAGTCCCTGGTAACATCATAAAAAGAAATAAGATAATAATTATTTATAGCTAATAGTTTATTTTGATATCACGCGAATGTTAAAGATGGGAGAAAATTGTAAATTCGGATCGAAATACGGCTATTTATTAAAGTTGAAGATGAAATTGAAAAAAAAAGATGTCTCTCCGGGGCAAACATCTATGTAAAATTATAATTCATCCTACTAATGTTAAAAACGCGAAAGTTTGTATGAATGTTTGTTTTCTTTCAGACAAAAACTAATAAATAATAATAATATCTATGGACGCTGTCACACCACGTCAATCTGGTCCCGTGGTAAGTTCTCGAAGAACTGATGGATGGATTTTAATGAAACTTTACAATACTATAGCTTATACATCAGAATATCACATAGGCTATAATTTATCCCTGTACTCCCACGGGAATGGGAAGAACGCGGGTGAAACCGCGGGGCGTTGCTAGTAATGAATAAAAATACACCACGTAACATGACTGCGTTATGTCGTCACGGCATTCAAGTTGATTTAACTGCTTACGAAGTGACAATAAACGTTAATAAAATATAAAAGTTTGTTATAAAGACTCCTTTGTAATTGGCTAAATACCTAGTGATTTATGTTAATTTGCATTATTAAAGATAAAAAGTACCTATTGTGTGTTTGACATAATTGTCATACCTTAATGTCGAATAGTTTATTAAACGTAGTGATTACATTCTCTTGGTAGTTTATTGAATAATGTAACATATTATATTACAAAAATATTTTTGTATTTATGTCTAAATAATTCCGTTTAGACGTTAGTTTTGTCTTTTAGTTAATATAAATCCTATTCTCTAAATCTCGGATCGGACGTAAGAAATTAAAACATTTCATATCTAAACGTGGTACATCAAGCATGTTGTGATGTAAAAAGCTGATTATTATGTTATTGATAATTAACATGACGAAAGTTTGGGTGTAGTTTAGTTTCGTCATTTTATTATCTTTAAGGCCAAGGCCAATCAGAGACACGTGTATTGTCTAGTTTGACCAACTGAAAGTCCATCAAATTAATTAGTATACATTTACATAATAGCTAAAGAAAATTATATTTTGCGTTATTTAGTTGGATAGGCCAATGGGTGGTAAGTAGTCAACGTCACCCATGAACACAAGTAAACCAGATACTAGCCCAGGCAACTCATTCGTCCTACATTGGATGAGGATCTACCCGAAGATCCTGGCTGCATGCATGAGGATTTCTCTGCGATATCAAAAAAAAAGGCAACTCATTCAGTTGTTGCCTATCCCGCCATTTTTAACCGACTTCAAAAAGGAGGAGGTTCTCAATTCGTTAAAATTCTCAAGTCGGAATCTTTTTTTTTTCAATGAACAGCAAAGCCATTTCACAAAAGAAACAAGCAGAATTGTCTCTCTCCCACCGGTAAAATATAAAAAATCGGTTGTCTGTAAAGTCGGTTTACTAACGATAGTTGAACGTGACAACGTCAAGAAAATGGAATGCCTCAGAGCGAGGTAACGCCGCATGCGTCATGTTTTTTCATTCTTGCAGCCGGCTCCATCGACTTATAAGACGTTGTCACGTCAAAAATAAATGATAAATGCTCGAATGATGATGACGATGACACATTATCAACTACAAAAGTTGCCGAGCAATTTGAGGATTATACTAATATTAATATTATTATTAATAATGGATTACATATAGCTTTTACATAATCATTAATCTCCGATAACCAACCTAATCTTCGTTAAGTCGCTTTTGATTTCCAATTAAATAATATAAAAATAAATACAACAATAAATAAGATATCGATTTTATCAATACATTAATTATATTTAGACCACGATTTAGGCCACGTCGTAAAATGATTAAATGGTTAGTTTCGCGAATCGCGCCTTTTAAAAGTTTTTTTCGTTCCTAATTGTACAGGCTAAAACCAGAGGACATGCTGCATATTCTGTTGTAAAGTTTTATTTTTAATTAGGGGAAACTTTAGATGGCAGTTGGCAATACAGAACAACAGAATGTTCTTTTACATTCCAGTAATACAATGTCCCGTCCAAAGGCAATTCGATGGAAAACTAATAACATGGTACATTAAGCCTGATAATTGCCTCAACTATTTCCAATTATTAACTGAAAATATTTAAATTGTCAAACTCATAACTGATGAATATACTTTTCTAAAGGCTCTTTGAGATAGTGTTTCGGAGAAAAGAACAACAGGCAGTGTAATTCAGTAATTACAATCGGTGCCAGTGCACCGAGACTTAATATCAGACAAGACATGAAAGATTTAGGCTCGTCCCACTTGAGCTTGTTTATATTTATGTGTAACTCTGACCACTTTTCATCAGGTGACACGTCTGCTTCCAAAAAATATAAAATATATGGATATTGACCAATATTTTAGCCATTCTTCTAATGGGCCTACCATTAGAAGAATGAAACCGGCCTACATCAATTTCAAGTTCACAATATACTATAGCGACCTATTACTTTTATCAGCCCATAAACCGATCAGATACAAAATGATCATTAACATCACTCGAGATAAAATAAAATCAAGAACCGCAGCTGTTGTATATTTTATCTATAACATGTTGATATCTTTTTGGGGCAACTAACGCAATATCTAGTTATTATGATCGGTCATCATTGATGTATTAAATTGATGCAAGAATATTTGGTCGTTCTTTATTTCGCTAGAATTTTATAACAGAATAGTATTTTAGCACGATTTTTTAAATATTTTTTTCTTTTGCGCCTCATGCTCTGAGGCATCCCTCGGAGGAGTGGGTTTTCCCAGGCGGGTAATTATTATAAGGTATTGCCGCCTTTGGTGAGGTGCCCCGGATCTGTTGATCCCCGAGAATGGCCCATCCCGGGTGAATGCACAAAGCTTTTCTACTGCGTCAACAAAAAATGTGGGAAGACGATCTCCGTACAGTGGCCGATCCGTGTTGGATGCAAGTCGCAAGGGATCGGTCGTCTTGGCGTTCTTTGAGGGAGGCCAGCTATGTTTAGCAGTGGAGCATAGGTGCTGATGATAATGATGATGATGATAATGAAACCGCGATCAAATGCGCAAAACTCGTTTCATTAAATAAAGAATCAATATCGCGTAAACATTAGAAAACCATAGTTTATAAGGTAGAAATCATTAGGTATAATAAATAAAGCTGTAGTAGGAAATAAAATAACAAGGCGATGATTATCTCTCCACTCTACCAAAAATACTTCATCATCATCATCATCAGCCTCATAGGCCTCCCTCAATGAACGCCAAGACGGCCGATCCCTTGCCACTCGCAAAAATACTTACAAATATGAAATATGTATTTGCCGTTCATTATCCAGTGTGGTTATTTTTTGCAACGTACGGGCGAAAGAGTCACTTTCATGATATATGCATAAGGTTAGTTACCTTAACGATATAAATAGCGCGTTGCAGTATTAATGTACACTTAGATATAATAGTACAAAAGTTAAGAAATTTTGCTTTGCTTCTTGTACTTATACTTACGTACGTACGTACTTGTACTAACTTTTTTAAATAGTAAATATAGACATCGAGTTTGAGTTAATCTGACTTTCCTAGACCTGGTTAACTCGAATCCTTTCCTTTCTTTATGCAAACATGGCAGTTTTCGTATCAGTAAGCATGCTAATTGCCATTTTATATAATATGTATTTACGACTTGGCATCACAAAAAGACAGCTTTTACAGAAATCGGTGTTAAGACGCTGAATAGAGCTAATCAAATCTGCGATTTCAATTTTTCAAACGCCCGCGTGCCAAATATTACTCCCCGTAAATTTTCGATAAATTTAAAATTGGATAATGCAACTTGAAACTGGCAAAATAGAAACTATTGTAAAATTGAATGAAGAAGAAGTCATATTTATTATTAGTGGTTGCAATAAGCGTAATATTACAATCTTCAGCAGTTTAAAAGACGTTAGGTATCTATGTCAAATAAATTATAAACAATTAATAAATAAAAACAAATAGTTATACGAGCGCATTAAAATACAACAACTACTTAAGTGTATTTTATCGCTGATAAATTGCTGACAGTGTGTAAATAAAAATGCGTGCTACATATTTATTGTACCTATAATATTTATATCACTAGCGGTGCTTCACGGTTTCACCCGCGAACTCCCTAATGAGAGTACGGTAATCCGTAAGAGTACCTACAGGAATAAATTATTATAGCCTATTTGTTATTCTGATGTATAAGCTATGTTATTGTAAGGTTTCATTAAAGTCTGGTCATGGCAAACAAGCAGTAGAAACCGTTTGGTGACGACACCCATACACATCCGCACAACCAAAGATGTAGCCTGCCCTTTTTCGTTGCGTTGATGCGTTGCCCTTTTTCCCTATCCCCCCTAATGGGCCACCTGAAACTCACAAACCGCACGAAACGCGACAGCATAGCTGGGTTATGTGAGCGAGAGGTACCACCTCAGTCGTGCCGGCCCAATTCGGGTGCAAAAGCAGCATGGCACTAGCACTTACAAATTCAGTTTCGGCGTGAAAGAGAGGGGAGAAAAATACATCTATACATTTTTACAAACTTTCGCGATTATAATATTAAGTAGGATTAAATGAATGCTTTTTCTTCTGGTATGCATTTTGGCTATGGTCAACCATAATTTATGATCGGTACATGCTTTGAATACACCATTGTTTTTTATGGACGTAAGTTATTAGCTACAGAAAACATATTATGCTAATCCGAGCATGCCCGTATTCAGCTCTTGTATTTGAATAATTGTTCACTATTGTTAATCCATAGCCGAAGACGAAGACAATTTGCATTTATATGACATCAAGGACCTACGCTTCTTGACATTCAATAAGAGTTTTTAATTATTGTTTTAATTGATTCAACGTTTTAAAAAGACAAATCTGGGATTGGCTTTCAAAAATGTTGAAGGTTATAATCTCAGATGAAGTAAAAAAAGGTAGATAGCGCACTTGGAACAAGAAAGTGAAGCCACTTTTTTAAGTATGTGTGAGTGAATGAAGGGTTGCCATTTTTTAAAATATCCCTTAAAATTGTATATTAATAAAAATAGGTAATAAGTGAATGCGACAGTGAATATTTTTATAAAATACAATAATATTACGAATATGTAGGAGGCGTGTAGGATCACTTTATAAACTGTCTCAATAGATATGTTATTAACACAATTGTTTTATTTATTTATTTATTCCCATGAATGTAGTAAATACATAGGTGGTATTAAAAAAAAAACAAGTTCTATACATTCTACCATAACATGGTGTGTGAAAATAAAACTTTACATAAAAAAACAATTAATATAAATTAACAGGAAAAAATAGTTACAATTAAATAAACTTGATAAATACAACATGTCCTTAAAATCATTGTCAGAGAATAACAGTTTCAAAATAATTGATTATAATAGTAATTAGAAAGTCACATTTTATCAATACACAATTTAAATTAAAAAAATAATATTATGTCGTTTTCCATTAAAAAAAACATTTAAATTATAAAAACATTTCTCTGCAAGCCACACTGTTACTTTTTTTTAATTTATTAAATGGTAAATCTTTGAATTTATAAATAATTAAATACATAGTCCTGCTGTGGGTACGTGAGTCCCAAAAAAAAATACAACATAGGTTATACGAGGTCATTTCGATTCAGTCATATAGCGATCAAATAATAAAATAATAATTATGTCACCTCTGTACTTAATTATTTTGCTATGGCTTTGCCTGCAATTGACTTACCCACTATTGGGCTATTAGAAATACTAACTTCTGGCAACACTCTTCCGATACGTCATTGCGGGGCTATAATATTATTTATGTTGATTAACCTCAAAATAGTGTTAAAATATCTTAAAAGAATATAGTATTGTGTTTATTTATGTGTGAAACGATATTTCTTTAGACTCTTTGGTCACTTTTGTATTGTTTTTACTCCATTTAATTACACAGAACGGTATTTTTTTGGCAAACTTACTGCACGACGACTCGTAAGATACTAACAAAAATGAGCTTAGTTTTGGTGTATCTGTGTGCGTGAGCGCGTGTATTTATATGAAGGAGCTTAGTTTTGTGGCTTCAGTATTGGCAAAGGCCGTGCGTCATCTACCTTTTTTTATTTCATCTGAGGTTATAATAATAATAATATTTATGGACGCTTTCACATCACGTCAATCTGGTCCCGTGGTAAGTTCTCGAAGAACTTGTGTTACGGCTACCAGACAACGGAAATATATTTAATATTTTTATACTATACATTATATTTAAAATTTTATTATATAATACATAATATATTCAATAAAAAATGAAAATAATGCTGGCAAACAAATAAGTAAATAATATTTGAGTAAGTAAGTATACTTACTCAAATATTGGAACGTAGTTCCTTATCGCACGTTACGAAAGGGGCTAGACGCAAAAAAATTAGATGAAAAGTTGGGACGACACTTTTTGCTATAGCCGTGCGGCTTTTTGATTGTCACATTACTGCGTCGGTAGCTGTTTATTATTGTTTTGTTATATTATATTTTGTTAAACTATTGGGGCTGCATAGTAAAAAACCCCAGTTCAAATCCCACCGAACTCGGTGACTTTTTTTTTTTTTTTTTTTTTTTTTATTAATTTACGCCGGGAGATGCTCTGATTTTTATCGATAAAAAAATCATAAAATAAGTTATACCTACCCGAATAATTATTTTCCTTACACCTTTTTCTTGTTTTTTATTACAATTCCTTCACTAATTAATCGAAAGGAACTTCGTTCCATCCGGGTGTCCCTTGACACCTCTCTTTAGTTTTTTATTTACTTATTTGCCATAATATGCCGTAAAGATGGTTTTATTCCAGTAAACAGTTATCTAAAACAAATATTGAATATTTATGTTATTTCCATGAAACAATATTATTAAAAGTGCGTAAATACGTCATTAGTCATTAGATAACGATACAATAATAGCCTGGTAAACAATGAAATTGTTTTACGTAGTCTTTGATCAACAATAGCACCGAAGTAGGAACGTAGTATTAACTATCAGTAAATACTGCGTATGCTTTTTTTTTAACATACGGCTTACCATAATAAACATAATAGTATCTCCCGTTTAATAACGTAGAATAATATATATATATATATATATATATATATATATATATATATATATATATATATATATTAAACCATATTAAACCATTATTCTAGACGTATAGTAATAACATTAAAGATGCTGCGTGAACAATGGGAAGACGGGTCAAATGTCGGGTTTTTATTAAATCGATTTTACTTTTATAATATTTTTGCCGATTTTTTATTTATGGTTTTTTATTTTTTAATATCAACACAAATTTTACCTAAAGCTGAGCAATTTTGAGTGTGGTTCAAATTGATATATATTTATGTCTTCTTGAATGTTCTTTACAGCTAAAGTAAATGCACTGTAAAATAAATCCTTGGTTGTATTTTGCGTTTGTAGCTAAATCTGTTTCATCCCGAGATTCATGACAAAGCATTTATGATGACAAGAAAAAAGGGTGTTTGTATGATTGTATGTTTCTTTGTGTTTAAATATACATTATTAGAACATTAAATATTGTTCCCGACTCGGAGTTTTTTGTAGTTTTAAAGAAACAATAGTATTGGGTACATAAAGTACTATAGATACAGACCAATTTTTTAATAATCCATACTGTTGTTGGTTTATTTTGGAATTATCTCTAGTTCTACCAACAAGTCTTTGTGCATTTTATATCCCAGTTCTTATTGAGGAAGGTTCGACTTATATTGAAGATTTTTTAACATGAAGTGGGCGAAATCGCGGGCGGAAAGCTATATAACTCTATTTGTTAACTTCTACGGGTTTACACAGCTGAAAAGATTTTAACAAAATTTAACATAATAAATATTATGTTAAATCCTCAAAATAGGCTATATCATCATCAGCCCGATAACAAGCGCAAATCTACCGAGCGAAGTAGCGTACAAGTTGTACAACAAAATTTCCTTTGTAGCATGTATCACGCCATGTAGTAATTACCCGAGTTTTCTTTTCCTAATAAACACCCCTTTTCCAATGGCTTCACAGATTCTATGTCACGACTTAATCACGACCAAGTCCTGTATAGCAAGCGTATATCTTAGAAAAGTGACTAGTAAGATGGTATTAAAAGTATTGTTTTCTTATGTCGCTAAAAATTAATTCGTCATAATGTAACAACCTATATGGTTTTTATCGCGGTTTATTAAGCTTTTTATAGCCAGGTGTTTCGGATACTTTACAATGCAGCTACCATGGTCACGGGAGGTTGCACTTATAACCCCCCATATATACCACTATAATGCCCCATACATAGCTAAATATACCAGTGATTAGATTCACAAAAGTAAGAAATTCTTTTAAAGACTGTACACGATTTTACAATAGGATCCCAGAAAATGTTCAAAACGTCCCAATTAAAAAATTCAAAAGTTATTAAAGAGCGTTTGTGTAGTAAAGGATTATAAAGTAAAAGATTTTATGGAAGATACCACACCATGGGAATAGGGCGTTCCTCCCTGACATTTCAGGATAACAACATGGGAAATTTGTTATAACATATTTGAAAAGATGAGTTTCACTGAGTTTGTTTCGCCGATTCTTCTCAGTGGGTTTGAAACCGGTGGTAGATTCAATTGATGTTCAAAAAGATACTCTGCTTGTACTATTTTTAATTTAAAAAAATGATTAGATATATGTACTATAACTTATTATTTTAAAAAAAATGATTTTTGTTATTTCGAGACACGTCAATCAAAAATACGAACGTATCTGGAAATCCCTGATCTAATTTTGATGAAATGCTAGAAGATTAAGTAAAGAAGGACATAGCTAATAAACAATTGTCATGGATTACCTTTGGTCCTCTAATTGCTCATATTGATTGAATTATTCATTTTTACATTGTTTATTCTCAACGATAGACGTATTATTCTAAGCACGTATGATAGCTATTGGTTTATGAATACCTCTTTTAAATTTCAATTAGTTTTTATTGCTTAAGACATATCTACATAGGAATCTTTTATGTGAGTAATATTTTGTTTTTAGAATTACAATATAAAGTTAGTTTGTTTTGCCGCCATGTCAGTGGAAACAAGATTATCGCCAAATATCTACCGTTAGATACTTATGAAATTAACTTTAAAAAGTTGTATTTATTTTATTGTACGCCAACTTCAAGTTTTTCAAAAATTTAAATCTGATACAGGTTAAGGTATGTGTCCCAGATTTATCTTGTTCTTTCTGGTAATTCGAAATTATTCCGACTTGAGTAACCGACGCGTATGTTAATGTAAGTTTAAGCTTTCAGAAATGTTTTCAAAATTCTCAAATCAACCAAAAAGTCTCAAATTTCCTCCTGTCACGACGAGATGTTTTTTTTTTCTACGTTTTACAATCAAGATTCAAAACAATAAATTTGAAATGGCGGACATCGAAGAGCACCGCTTGCTACCACTTGCTCTGCATAACAACTGAGAGCGAGTTCTCATATACAATTATACACAATGTATATAAACAGGTCAATGTAAGAAGCTTTTCGAACTTTCTCGAAAGGACCATTGAGAGTGAATTCTTTTACAGAGAACCAAACAACGTGACGTGACATATAGAACAGGTGTTTATTTTATATTTTAATATCAAGATTCTCAAATAAACAACGTAGATAAAGTGACAGCTGATATAGTTATAATTGTAATGACTGACCTCGGTGTGACCTGACCTGAATCGATACGATTTTTTTTTTTTTTTTTGAATTATCAGCAACTATTATGAGGTTTTAGTTTTGAGAATCGAAGGTCCATTTGATCCAATGAAATAGAAAACGCTAGGAAAATTAAAACAAGATGGCCACTTCGTAACGTCGTTTGTTATGGACTAGAAGATGTTGGTCATCGCATGTCTTCGTTCTATGATACACCTCATTATTAGTTCTATCCGACATAGAAAATCATTGTTACGGTTTATTGGCGTAAGACATAATCTGTAGGTACTCATTTCTTATATTATATAACTTAAAATTAAATAAAATCCATATCCTTAAATAAAATAAATTTAATTAGCATAATTGGATGATTTTCCGGAAAAAATACTTACTTCAAAATATATTACTAATCAATGTAACTTTCAAATGAAAGAATATTTTTTCAAATCTTGTAGTTCCATTAGCATGTAATATTTTAAGATTTTTTGACGAGATAACGTCTTATGAATCGATGAACGCCGGCTACACGCACAAAAGTCTTGCGTTTCACCTCCATTTATTTAGTTTGAAACGCATCAAGGACCGTATAATATATGAGACGCGACTTCATTTTTTTTCTTTAACGCCGGGAAATGCTCTGAGGCATCTCGCCTGAGGAGTGGGTCTCCCCAGGCGGGTATGTTGGACTCGTTGCGCCCGAGAACTGGCAAGTGGACGCAACTCTACCCACTAAAACCCGGCGAGTGCCAGTTGCCATCAATGCCGCCTTGGTGAAGTGCCCCGGATCTAATAAACATACATGGCACCTCGACGGCTAGTCAGTCCCCCAAGGGACCGACGCCACCTCCACAGAGGGGTAGTCCCGCACCACAGAACAACCCCTCCCAACGTCGGGACAGTACAACGGGGTGAGGTTCCCGTGCTTGCCCCTTTACCCCTGCTCTTTGGCCCCTCTTCTTATAAGAGGGGAACAAAGAGCCTTTCGGCTCAATTACTGAGACGTAACTTCATAGTCGGTTAGTTTGACAACGTTTCTCAGGATTAGTTATTAAAATTTTTAACCTTAAGAAAAGATGAGGAAACTAAACAAAAATAGTGACAGCAGACAATTTAATAGCATAAAATCAACGAAAAATATGTCCTTATATTCACTTATGAATAGTTACTTACACTAGTGACACAAAATAAATCTAGTAAGTAATGCGCTTGAGTCGGGCGCACTTTACTTGTACAAATTCCGTTCGAATCTGGTTAAGAATCTTAGGTAGTCACACAAATAATTATTTATTGTTCATACGATTATCGTATTATTAAAAAAATCATCCGATAGTCGGATGAATAGACTTCCAATAACGATGGTAATTAGGACAAGGTTTACAGCTGAATAACAACTATTCACTTTTGGTCGGTACTTGTAGAACAGTTATCATGTTAATGAAAATATATATTTATTTTAAATGCTGGTAATTAATGAAAAAATAAAGAGTTTCTACTCTTTATATTACTTGCTCTGTGAAACGCATTGCGATATACAGCGATAAGCTAAGTAAATGTGTCATGTTAATTAAAAGTTAATGACTTCAAAAGTTATCAAATGTCAAGGAATCTGACATGCCACTATTATAACTTACATGACAATCTAGTTGGTTACGTCAGAAACATTAGTGTATTATGATGATATAGTTTTTTAAGAGACTAGAATGCCATCTACATACAGAACTTAGCCCGGTTTCAAAGCTATATAGCGGTCGGTGCGTACATCGTTTTTTTTTTTTTTTTTTCGGAGGGATCTATGCTAATGGCCCGAAGACCCTAATGCTTCATCGGATTAGTGTGAGCCCATTCGGCTCACTTTACGTACATCGTTCGCGCTTGTCATTTCTATGAAAATTCACAACTCACAAGTCGTTACAGTGCTCGACCAAGCATACGCACGTGTAATTGTAAATTTTCATACAAATGCTTAGAAATGACCATCCTAATTTCTAAGGGTATTAAATCTATAACAAACTTTCATGGTATTCTAAGAAAGACCTTTCAACTTTCCGACCTTCCCAATATAAAGTTACTTCGATTGACAGACGCGTTTAAAATGAAACATTATATTATCAGTATAATTAATACAATAAACATAAAACAAACATCGAAGGACACGGTTCAGATAGCCTACTTATTTTAATGTTTACTGAACATTTATTTATATTAGATAAAGATATGATAGCATATTATGTCCGATGCTTCATCATCCACTTACCGGTGATCGAATAATTTCTGTGCAGGGAATATAACTGGCTATATTTGTGTTTTTAGGGTACCATTTGTTGTTCGTCTGTCTGTGAGCTGTCAAACTAAAACCTATAGGATTCCTCCCATAGACATAGAATCATGAAATTCGGTAAGAAGTTCCGAAAAGTCTACCTCACAGTCAAACTGTTTCAATGAGCAATTCCATAAGACCCTGAATCAAGTTATTAGCATCATCGGATGCCATTTTCATATTGAAGTTCGAAGGTCAGATTTTTTTTAATACCTAGACGAGGGGAGAAACTGACAGTCGGTTCAGCTGATGGTAAGTGAAAAGCGATATGCCGGCCTTTCAAATATGAGTAGGTACCTATGCTTTCTTCTTGCAAAATAAATAGCAAAATTCCTTACGATCTCATGCCATTTCAAGTTGCATAATTTTGTTTGATATCATTAGGGATGACAAACGATAGAAAATTTAACTGTCGTAGTAAGATATTTATTTTAGATTTTAAATTTTTTGAACATGCCAACACCATGGGGATTGCATGTTCTAAAAATCAATTAAGGGTACAATGTAGCCTTGCGGGAGATGTTTGATAACTACCTCTGTTGTTGGTTGAACCTAGGAACTTATGAAACGTACAAAGAATGCTACTTTGTACGTTTCCTAAGTCGTATGTTTAGTTTTTTCCTCACAAGGGTCTCTCACACGTATGCGTTTGAGTTTCTTAGCGTATATTTTATAAACTCGATTGCGTACAGATTCAGTATTGAAATAAATAAATCGGTTGACTGTAAAGTCGGTTTACTGACGATAGTTGAACGTGACAACGTCATAAGAAAACGGAACGCCTCACAGCGAGGTAACGCCGAATGAGTCATGTTTTTTCGTGCGTGCTGCCGGCTCCATCAAATTATAAGACGTTGTCACGTCAAAAAAAAGCTTTTGATGCCTTTATAATCTCTTATAATACATTCAGAGTACACTTTGTTATACAAGAAAGTCAGATTTTGTTCATATCTTTTTAAAGTCGTGATAAATACCAACATCGTGAAACTATTATATGTAACACTTTCACACTTCAAGTGTACTAGATTCATCATCATCCGTCTATGACAGTAATTTCAACCTTATTTTATAATTATGTATGTTTAGGTTAAGGGGCCATTATCTATGGGCCTATAAAAATAAAGGTATTATTATTATTAAAGAATGTTTGACATTTGGTTTGTTGCCATTTCCTAGAGTAAAAACGGATCAAATATTAAAGCACCAATTAGTTGGTTCAAGTCATGATCGGTGAAACCATAATCTGCATGAATATAATTGATTCAAGCTTTAATGGATATTGAAACCTAATACTGTAGGTTTAAAAATGTAAGTATACGATGCCTAGTCATTTACAAGCTGTTATTTTTTAAAGATATAAGTAAGTTGTATTATTTATCAGCAAAATTACCTTTGGACCTGTGATCACTACAACAGATTTTTATATTCATACAATCGACAGCCCTGCAAAATGTAATCGGAAAGTTTGCAGATACATTACAAGGGAATGACCGCATGACTCACGTCTGTTTTTATTTTTACGATCATCACGCTCTGCGTTCATGCGCCGGCACCGTGATACACGTGATACTAACGGTGATGCTTCACATCACATTAATTGTAAACTCTCCGTTGTTTGATCTAGTTTTTGTGATAGTTACTAGAAGACGGCCGGCTGGTCGAGTGGTCAGGATACCGGACATTTTACGAAGCGGTCGCGGGTTCAAATCCCGCCAAGCAGATCATTTGATTGATGAGTATATATTTATTTATATTAAAAAAAATCCCTTCTTAGTATTCGTAACATAAGCTCTTACGAACTTAACACGGGGCTAGGTTAACGTGGTGTGATTGTTGGTTAATGTGTTTCGCCTGCGTTACTACTAATTAACAATCTTATCCGTTGTGATAATGTCTGTTACACTGATTTTATAGTTTATAATGATTATCACTCACTAACTACAAATTCCAATATCACTTAGTAATAAAGTGGCATGGTCAACTTCGCATATGATTAAACGAGTAAGTATAGATGATCAAAGAAATCATTTACATACCTAGTATATTCAATGAACGCTGCACGTTTTTTATCACTACTTTTGTATTCAATAGTAGTATTCTAATCATTAGTAACGCTTATTATGTATCATTGGTAATATAATATAAAACCATGATCTGCATGAGTTGTTTATGTTAATAATTTTTCAACATTAGTGTTGTGTTTTATATTAAGGCATAATTACCCTACCAGTGGGAGGGATGCGCTGTGCCGCGCTCACGGCTTAAACCCATTAAGCCGTGAGCTCGGCACAGCGCAACATCTTGCCTGTATCTCACGTGAAACATTTTTGCTGTGTTTCGGAGAGAAGGGCAAGAGAGGCAGTGTAATTAGAATTACTGGCACCGATACGTTAAGTATCTTTTGTCTCAGGATAAACATAGGCAACACATAAATGAGTTGCCTGGGCTCGTTCCAGGTAAACTAGTTTGTTCATGGGCGACTTCGACCACTTATTCGACTTCTTATCAAGTGGTACGTTTGCCAGTTTGCCTATCCAACTAACATAAAAAAATGTATGCTATTTTATCACAAAAGCTACTTTTGTATGGCAGTGATTAACTAATGAGGCGTAGGTACTTCGTCATCTGCTAAGCGACCTTTTGTCTTTCCTTCTCACGAGTTTCCCCCTTTTCAATCAGGAAATTGTAGCCACTAAACTTAGGGCTGAATGAAAGTCGTCATTTATAACGGGTAGGGGCTGATGCTGATAGTGAGAGCTGATAGTAGAGAGTGATAGAAGAGAAGTAAGTACCTTAAAGGTGAGAGAAATAAGTAGGTCTTTAAAGACATGAGATCCAAACACAGTTTTCCTAATAAAGTTTTTGTTAAATAATTACTTAATAAGTAGTCAGTTAAACCACAAAATAGTTAAACTAAGCACTTGAATCGGTAAGTGTTGTGTAAACTTAAGCCTCGCGAACACAGGTTCAATCCCGTGGCATATGTATGATAAAATGTATTAAGCGTATGGACGGAACATTTTCCTTATCGCTATATATTAATCTATGTTCATATAAATTTCTTCTCGAATATAAGCTGAAACTGGCTGATGATATGAAAGGAAACGAATCGATCGGTAATTATGAGGTGTTTTCAATAAACAAAGTAGTTCGTACATGTTGGGAGAATTTCAGAGAACTTCAAACATTCAACGTGCCAGCCAGTTTTGATTAGCTGGAATTTCCGCAGTTCGACCGATCGAATCGTTAAAATCATGTTTTTTTATTCACAGTTTCAAAAATAAAGATAACATTCATGTACTGAATGATATAAGTACAAGTTTTGGAAAAACCATTCTAAGAAATAATCGTTTCAAAATATTTTCTTATATCTAAAAGTTATCCGTAACAGATTTGTTTATTGACTAATGTCCTAAACAAACAAAAGAAGAAGAAGAAGAAATGTCAATCTATTTGCATTATTTTTTTATTGTACTCTTCTTTTTTGAACTCAACTAGGTACCACTTAATATATTTAACTCTTTGTATTATTTTATTTTTATTTTATTTTTCCCTTTGCACCGTTCAATTATAAGAAGTACGTAGGTTACATAATATTATGTCGGATGTAATAATAAAAATATAATAAATTAATTTGAACATATGTAACAATAGTAAATAAGAACAGAGCTATTATGAAAAACATTATAATATTATGTCATTCGTTTTTTAACACGTTATTTACCTACAAATAACTGGCAACACTTCCTCTTGAATGTAATATTATTTACTTCACAAAACAAGATAAAATTAAACCATTTTATAGATTGCCAGGATTTTTATTCGGTGGAATATTTAGGATAAATTTTATAAATTTATGATGCTGATGATGATGATGACGATAATTAATGCGATTATGATGATGATAATACCATAATACTTAGCAAATTATTAAAGGTAATGTATAAAGATGACACCAAAATGTATGTTGTATCATGTTACGTAACGCCCCGATACTTGGCAAACGGCACTTTGTCAATCAAAGTCGAATTGTTTGACACACGCCAACCACATGCAATACATTTTAATTAGGAAAATACATTAATTATAAATTTTAATGATCCATCATCATCATCAGACTTTTCACTTGAAATTCCGAGGACACATCCAGCAATGGATACAGACTTATGAATGATGAATTACTGGCATTAATTACTCATTATGCATCGTCTACATCGACAAAGTAATCAAAACATTATACACTATCGTCTATATGCCTAATAATAATGAAACTAAAGAAGGATTTTGCAACAATATGTAATAACCTATTAACACATTTAATAAATGATAACATAAGAGAAATATCATTAACTGTGTCAAGTATAAAAGCATTTTCAATTTATTATAACTGTTGTTATTTGTTGTTTTAGGAACGAACAATCATTAGAGATATTTTTATTATACGGTATAAACGGAATACTATCATAATATCCATACTTTTTTTGACGTGACAAAGTCTTATAATTCGATGGAGCCGGCTGCACGCAAGAAAAAACATGACGCATGCGGCGTTACCTTGCTGTGAGGCGTTCCATTTTCTTATGACGTTGTCACGTTCAACTATTGTCAGTAAACGACTTTACAGACAACCGGTTTTTCTTCTTTAACGCCGGGAAATACTCTGAGGCATCCCGCAGGGGAGTGCGTCTCCCCAGTGTATGTGGGACTCGCTGCGCCCGAAAGCTGGTAAGTGGATGCAGCTCTACCCACTAAAACCCGGCGAGTGCCACCAATGCCGCCTTTGGTGAGGTGCCCCGGATCTAATAAACAAACAGGGAACCTCGATGGCTAGTCAGTCCCCAAGGGACCGACGCCACCTCCACCGAGGAGTTGTCCCGCACCAAAGAACAACCCCTCCCAACGTCGGGACAGTACAATGGGGTGAGGTTCCCATCCTCGCCCCTTGCCCCCTGCTCTTTTGTCCCCTCTTCTTATAAGAGGGGTACAAAGAGCCCCCTCGGCTCAATTAGCTTCGCCCAAGGTGCAGCGGCTCACCTTAGGCTACTGAGCCCCACCGCCACGTCAAGGCCTGAATCATGGTGGAGATAATATCCATACTAATATAATAAAGAGGTAGCGTTAGTGAGTTCGGATGCTTATGGAAATCTCCGAAAATAATCACTTTAATTAAAAATAGCCTTCTTGTTTCAATAATTGAGCTATTAAATTCTTAAGTACTAGAATTATCATAAATGTGAATGTGTGTTTGTTTCGCTTTCACGTACAAACTACTAAACTGATCTTCATGAAACTTTTAACACATATTCTTAAGGGTATTGCGAAGGATATAGGATACTTTTTACAAAAAAATATATACTTTATGGACAATTAAATTTTACAATAGTAGCTTAAATACCAAAAATTCGATATTCGTCCCGTCGCTGGGGTAAATTTGGATTTTCAGTGTTTTTGGTGTCAAATATAAATGCGTTCAGAAATGTTATATAATCGTAAAAAGTTTCAATTGGGTGTCAAATCACAAAAAAACTTTAAGACAAAAGTCAACATTATTATAATATTTTGGATGCTGTTGGTTTAGCACTTCTTATCAAACAGGTAGAAATTTGAATCCAATGAACTCTTTGAGGTGGGAAATATAATGAATTGCGTAAAAACAGTGTCTTAAAAATGCTCTATCAACCAAAGAGTTCAGCGAACAGACTTTATTTCTTAATATTTTCGTTCTGCTTTTATAAGAATGAGTTTTTTTCTAAATGCCAGTGTGGTTTTTTTACCCTTGTAATCTAAACAGTTGTATGATTTACTTGGTTTTGCGGTTTTTAACCAGTAATCTAAGTATGTAATGGAAGACACCACAACCGACAAATGTACTATGTTACACATGTATATCAAGGTCAGAGTGGATGGATGGCTCATATGATGTATAAATATTTCTTGTTACATTCACAGTTTGTAGGCTTATAAGAGATTTTAAACAATCGTGTAAAGCTCGTACTGAACATATTGTGTTAGTGGTGAGCCATTAGCCTATTATTCCCATAAAGCTTAACGGTCAATAGGCCAATTAGGCCAATTCGAAAAAGAATATCCCACTTTTGCTTCAACTTTCCGCGCTTTTACCTACTCCGATATCAAAAGAAAAGAAAGTCTATAGTTAGAAATTATTGTCCAATATACGAAAAGACTCCAAATCACATTTAAGGAAATAGCCTCTCTTCATCATCATCCTTTATCCATCTATTGCTGAACCATATGTATTCTTCAATGAATACCAAGACGGCTAATCCCTTCGGGCTACTGCCATCCGTTCTCCTGAGTGTGTGACCAGCTCACTGCCATTTCAGCGAGCTTATTCTTTGCGTGATATCGGACACCTTAGCTCTTTAGCGGATGTCTTTGTTTCGAATCCTATCTGCCAAAGAAACATAGCACGCTCTTTAGCTTATAGATTTAATAAATCAAACTACATACTTAATATTTAATATATTTCCCGCGCATTTCATCGAAATAAAAAGTGTTATCTCCATTTAGAATAAATAGCTTGTAGTTGTAACCTCAAGAGTTCATTGAGGGAGGCCCGAGTTCAGCAGTGGACGGATAGGAGTTGATGATGATGAATTTGTAATCGATCATAATAGGGTTACCAAATTAAAAGACCCTTTAAATTCAATTGGTATATCGGTAAATTATCTCATATACTAAATTTATAACAATGCAAATACAACCCAAAATGGATTTTATTTCTTACGCATATCAGTATCTTTTAAAAGCGAAGGACTGAACTGTCTAATCGCGACTCAATTCTTGTGGCACTGAAAATGCTTCAAGTTCCGTAGGTATACGAAAACTGTGTCAATGTCGTTCTTCGTTGAAGGAAAACTTTGTTTAGTAAACCCATATGATCGTTGTTATCAAACCATTTGAGTAATGTAAAATAGCGTGTTAAAACTTAAAACTGTTTAAAAATTTAATAAAGCCCCATAAACTACCATCCAATTTTTGAAGTGAAACCTTCTTTAGGCGCGGTACGCATATTTTAGATGAGATAAAATCTCTGGATTCGCGACACCGTTACCACCGTTATGAGACGCTATTTGACGTTTATATGACGTTTGATTTGTTTATATAAGATTATGCAATATTTGTTTACATAACCAATCGTCAAACACACTGAAATGTCATGCGGTAATTTTGTGTGTGCCGTTTAAATTGTATAGGTTGTCATAATCTATTACAGCCTGTATTATAGGTAAATATTTGAATTTAATTGTTTTGTTTTCACTTCTATCGGCAGTCCCTGTGACTGGTTGGGTTAGTTTTTTTAACAACATTTTAATATTAACTATACACATTATATTATTATGATGGATAGTCATTTGTAACTAAACCAAAAAAGTACACAACAGATTTTGATAAAATTTAAATCTTTAAATTACTAAGTATATTGTAAATAGGCTATCAGAATAACGTATAAAAACTCGAACGAGAAGCGAATTAATAATTTAATTGGTCTTAAAAATTAACGTACCTTTACAGTTTTATACGTATTCACGATCAAAAGAACGCCACAAATGCGATTACGTTTGGAAAGAGATTTTTTTAATTTAAAAAAAGAACACCGAACATACAGCCAGAGACAAACCTACTTTTTATCCACACTTTATAATAAAAGAGACGAGTGCTTAATCCTTGCAATAAAAATGGTGGTTTTATCTTTACAATGGATTAGGTGATAAGCGTGACCATTAATTTAAGTGTTCTTCTAACAAAGATACAAAAGAAAAAACACTGATAAGTTAGATGGACGCACTTATACATGATAGCCTTCGTTTACTCTATGGTTAATTATGTTAATAGCCAGCTAGAGTGACATAACGTTCAGTATTCATCTCGGTATTCATACATAGTAATGTTATTTTTGAATTTAAAATAATTTTAATGACACGAAGCTATATAGATATGTGGAGATGGCTGTTAAAAATGGACATATGATGATGATAATAGTAAACCTTTTTGTTCATGATAAAATGTGATTCAACTCTAGTGCAATTTAATAACCAAAGCCATTTGTCCTTATAAACTTTCGCGTTTATTAGTATTAGGGTGCAATGGACAAAGAACCGATGGTGAAGATATTTATAGACGTGGAAGTGTGACGTCACCGAGTCCTTCCCATAATGAAATTGAGATCCATCTGACAAAGATACCATCATAATATCTAGTTCGACGATTACCGGTCCACCTGATTAGCATGGGAAGTATGATCAAATTCTTTTGAGACTCTAATTGATGGCCATTAACAGGTTTTGAACGGTGGTAGAATTAACAATGGCAAACTGCCTATTAGTTTCGTTTTCTTAAAGGCTTATAATATTATTCAGATAATTTTTTTTTTTCAATTTTTCAATTTTTTTCATTTTGTCAAATAAGTTTAGTACCTAAAAACTAAGTTCATATCACGAAAAAACTTATTCTACTGACTTTTTAAGCAATAGGTACATGACGAATTTACTAAAAGTAAATTATATATTAATGTGAACGGTTGAAAATACATTACATAAATTATAAAAATATGTGTACAAAAATCAGATTTGCCTTAAAAGTTCATAACCAGGCCATAAAATATTAATTAAAAAAAATGTGAACGGTGTCATGGCGGTAAGTAACAATTTAATGGCTGTTAAAATTAAGAAGAAACTTGGAAGAAACTCAAAGATAATAAACCGGTATTAAAATGGACTCGTTATTGGAACTCGTTACATCAGAAAAAATATCGTCACCGTTCCAACTTCGAAAGTATCATTTTTAAATTCTTTTTAGGGTTAACTGTTATGCACTGGAAGAGCCTACATAATGCAGTATACGTAAAATTCTGACAAATGTAATGCTACTTTTTTGCATCTAAATTTTGTGTGATAGTATTTATTTCTTCCTTCAATTTGAATTCTTAGTAGAAGTTTAAAAAAATACGTTATGTATCTTTATTAAATTATTTTCGATAATAATAATAATATATTGTTTACGTATTAATTTAATTTATAAAAAACGAATCCTTATCTGCGAATTTCTTTATTTAAATTAATTTAAACTAAACCTGACTATGAATGGAAAATTGATGAAATGATAATAAATACTGACTCAATGATACAGTTATGGTTTATTTATTAAGATAATATTTTATTATTTTTTCCTAAAATATTATAACAACAGTAGTAAATATTATAGTAACCACACAATCAAAACAAAACAAAACTTTAACTTGTATATTCCAAATTTAAAACTTCATTTGTTCGTATTCTGTCGACCGTTACAATTCCACAATTAAGATATTAGGTACGTAAATACATCGTTTTTTAATTCCTAATTCATAATATAATGTTTAAAAAGTTCGCAAAGCAGTAATACGCGAGCATATCGTGTATCGACAGTCGTATTCGAATGTCTGATGCAATTCGCTATGCAACCGAGTGAATGCAGTTGTACTTCGGAAATTTCCACACCAAGCATCTTAAAATATTATATTTACCTACCTTTGTATATATCAACGTCGAACGAATCCCTCGTGTTTCGTGTGTTTGTGCGCCGCGAGCGCTGAACACAGATTGACTGGTGAATTTATGTTGTGCTAGTGTATATATGCGCGCGCATTTGCGCATGCGTGGAGGGAGACTACGGTGATCCACTCATCAGTGTCATCACTACTTATCTCATTCACAAACGCTCACAACATAACCTCTATCCTCTAGTGTGTTGCCCGCCCTACACTGACATCCGATGTCCTATATCCTGCCAAATTAATTGTAAAGTGATTTTCAATAACGTTTCTATTTCTAGACAGAGTTCAGCAATTTTGGTGTAGTAGAATGCTAATTAATAACGAGATCACTAGAATACTTGGATTTTCATATTAGATAGTAATTAGAGTACATATCGAATGTTATTAAAGTGGTTGAATATAGGATGGAAATGGGAATATAGGATAGGAGTAGGAATGTGGGATAGTCATTGCTCGGATAAAAGTTTGGAAACAAACAGTTATTGTATCTCCATTCTGCAAATGCGATTCAAGATAGTTTTACTAATATTATAAAGCTGAAGAGTTTGTTTGTTTGTTTGTTTGAACGCGCTAATCTCAGGAACTACTGGTCCGATTTGAAAAATTATTTCAGTGTTAGACAGCTTATTTATCGAGGAAGGCTATAGGCTATATAACATCACGCTGTGACTTATAGGAGTTGAGTAACGCGGGCGAAGCTGCAGGCAACAGCTAGTATCGTATAAAAATCTCTGTGACACAAGTTATCTATTCTGCTTGTGCGGCTTGATGTAAAGAGTAAAACTTCCGCGTACTGCGTAGCGACCTTAAACGATGTTCCAAACGGACCCAAAGCTTGTTGACGGAAACAATTTATTTATCAAATATAATACATAACATAACCTTAGCACCTTCATATAATAAACAAGCGAATGCGTCGTATTTATTTAGATTCATATTGAATCACTGTATAATGTGTAATATAACGATAAACTCCAAAGTTTGATCATTGTGAAAGCTAGCTTATTTTTATTGAGAATTCAGTTTTATTCTCTCATTCTTAACAAAACTGTTGATATAAGATGAATGAGCAAAGTCAGGGAATAAACTAGTAGTTTACTTAAAATGAAGATGTTGAGAAGTCTTTGTCTACTTGAAAAGGAGGGATAATATCTCAAAGTTTATAAGAGTTGAACAAAAGACTTCAGCCCCGTCACCTGAATGATTAAGAATAAGAATCCCTTTAAGTAGAAGTTGTGTGATCTTATATGATTTATTAAGATTTCAACTTGAAAATCATCAATTACGTGGGTAACACTGAAAATGTTTAGAACTGGCCAGTTAGAAACATTGAAAATGAAAACTTTTTTGAATTTCAATTTTAGAACCCTTTGGTAACCTAATGTAATATATTGCATTCATTTTTCATTTGTTTTTGTGAATTGGCAGCAAATCTAAAACTCTTGTTACACGTGAAAATGAACATAACGCGAGAAAATTTTCGGTCAATGATTTATTATGACTTTCGTTGTGGGCTTACTCAACAACAAAGCTATGATAGGCTGCGATTAGCATTTTTTTATGAAGCCCCATCTCGTGCCACTATTTACAATTGGTTTAACGAGTTTAAGCGTGGACGTAGCAATCTCAGTGATGATCCGCGTGAGGGACTTCCTTTAACAGCGACTACTGAAGATAACATCAGTGCTGTGCGACGCATGATAGAGGAAGATAAGAGAGTGACCTATCCTGCTGATAGGTCACTCTCTTATCGGTCTCTATACGGTCAAGCCTAGGCATCGGTATGAGTCAAGTTCAAAAAATATTACACGAACATTTAGGCGTCAGGAAGCTTTGTACCAGATGGATTCCCCATACTTTAACCGACGACCAGAAACGCCTCCGCATGGACTGGTGTCGCCAAATGTTACATAAGTTCAACGGCGGTAACTCAAATGCTGTATTTGACATCATCACAGGTGATGAAAGCTGGATATATTGCTACGAACCCGAAACCAAAAGACAATCAGCTCAGTGGGTGTTTCCTTTCGAGGATCGGCCAACTAAGGTAAAGAAAGGAAGAAGTCAAGGAAAAAAGATGATTGCCTCATTCTTTGGTCGGAAAGGTCAGTTCGCGACAGTTGTGCTATAAGATGGAAGGACAGTTACTGCAGACTGGTATGTCAATCGCTGTTTGTCTGTTGTCTTGGAAAAAATTCGACAGCAGCGCCCTCGAAGCAGGATCCTCCTTCACCACGACAATGCTTCAGCGCACTCCGCAAAACGGACTGTTGAATATTTGACTATGGCAGGTGTCGAGATAATGAGTCATCCGCCTTACAGTCCTGACCTGGCACCCTGCGACTTTCATTTATTCCCAAGAACTAAAGATAAAATTCGAGGTATTCGCTTTATGAGCCCTGAAGATGCGGTGAACTCCTAAGGAAGAATGGGCCCACTGCTTTTCTCAGTGGTTCCATCGAATGCAACGATGTGTAGAAAGAAACGGAGATTACTTCGAAAAACAATAAAAGTATTGGCAACTTTCTACATTAAGCCGTTTTTCATTTTCTAAATATTTTCAGTGTTACCTAGGTATTAAGGCCGTTATGCCAAACCAGCTGTTGTCAGCAGATTATGTGTTGCTTATATCATCAGACGCATCCTGACTAATTATAATCTAATTGCCTAAATTCACCACGACAATGTAGCATAAAGCATTGTACTGGTGTAATATTTTAAACCAAAAAAGTTTTGAAGATTAGCTTCAACATGCAAACTCACAAACATAACTTCTGTCCAGGTGAGGTCTGTCCACGGGCATACCAATAGTGATCAAGTCGAACAAGAATCAATACCTCTGTATATTCAAGTGTAGAACTATATCACCACACCACAGAACTATATCAAAAGACTAACCTTTTAACTTGAGGAGCGTTGGTGTTTGTAATATTGGCGTATAATATTATGCTCTAAGATATAACACGAATGGGGGGGAATTTAGATACTTTGTTTATATATTTTGAAGTGAAACATAGGTGTTATTATTGTAATTCATAATAAATAAAATAAAATGATGGTATATACTAAAAAAAATATAGGTTTCACACAAAGAAGTCGAGAGCGGTGACGTAGTGCACTCAGGGTTCCTAACTGTCCGTTTTTGACCGAACTGTTGGGTTTTGAAAGGAATTGTTGGGGTCAGATCGCTAACTTCCGACCTGATGCAAATTGTAGGGTGTGTAAAATAAAATTGTGAACGCGACGTTACTAATTCGCCGGCCACGGTTGCATAGTCAGCAGCTCGGCACGGACCAACGGAGTCAGGAAACAAATCCAAACAGAGCTATTGTAGAACGTATATTTGGCGTCATGAAGAATATTTAGCAGAACGAAAGAAATCCTCTGAAAGTCGAAATGGTGAAGGAGTAAAAATGTTTTAAATTCAAAATGGTACCAACAAAGTATCTTTTTTATCGTCAATTGAATCCACCACTAGTTTCAAGGTGAACCTACTATCAAGAATCGGCGAAACAAACTCAGTGGAACTGACTGGTCATGACTTCTGCATTTTAAAAATGAATTTGGATGAGAAGATCTTAAATGAGTACCTTCTTAGTAAATATATTTTTTTATCATAACTTTTTACCGTATTATATATATTATTATATATAATACGGTATATATTTTTTCTTTCTTGGTAAAAATGTAACAAAGAAGAACAAATTAAACAAAGATAATGACGTGTTAGTCCGTAAAAATGAAGCGTTCCTTATAAAAAAACTAGTTCTGATAAAACCGCAGAAATCGTCCTGCGGTTTTACCAGAACTTAAGACCAATTTTGTCATTCTAATAACGAACGGCCAAATTTTAATCGCATTCGGTTATCTTGGGAATATGCAGGACACAAAGAAACCACTTACCATCAGGTGGCACGTCTGCCAGTTTGCCTATCCAACTAACATATCAAAAAAATGCAGCGGGGCATAGCGGTGAGGGTAATCAGGGATTACCGTAAGGTCTCCTGGTTGGAGTACCGCCGTAGACGCTCGTGGTGTTGGTGCTCGCTGAGGAGCGGTTCCTCATTTTACAGAGGAGGTCACAACTTGGTGAGTCGCCTATCTGGGAAGAGCTCTCACGTGTGCGGAGGCTGGGGAAACAGTGGCTGTTGCGAAGGTGGGGGAGGTAGGGCCTTGGACACTTTCCAAGAATGCCGAGGAAAGATAGCCGGTGCTGCTATTACCATACGTTTCACCGACCCGCTGCTTTCCTTTCTTTTTTGTTTCTTTCGTCTTATAGCTACGTTGCGTCTAGAAAAAAGATCAGTGTAATAGCTGGCACTGATACTTAACGGCCACGGAGCAGGATGGAAGATTAATGATTACCTTGGTCTTAGGTCCCCCGAGCTCGTGCATGTTTTGGACCTCACTCCCATTCAGACATTCTGACGTTTGCCTATCTAGTAATAATTAAAATAAAGGGTGCAAATGCAAGTTGGAACTTGCTCAGCGAAGGCTCCGTACCAAAACCCAATATAAGATTTAAGTTACATAAAGATTTATTTGCAACAAAAATCTAGCTGAATATGAAAAGTTAGAGTCAAGGTAAGAGTCCATATACTTTATAGCGACGGTGGTACCTTTTTTTTACGCCGGGAAATGCTCTGAGGCATCCCGCCTGGGGAGTGGGTCTCCCCAGGTGGGTATGTGGGACTCGCTGCGCCCGAAAGATGGTAAATGGACGCAGCTCTACCCACTAAAACCCGGCGAGTGCCACCAGTGCCGCCTTGGTGAGGTGCCCCGGATCTGTTAAGCTAACAGGGCACCTCGACGGCTAGTCAGCCCCGCAAGGGACCGACGCCACCTCCACCGAGGGATTGTCCCGCACCACAGAACAACCCCACTCAACGTCGGGACAGTACAATGAGTTGAGGTTCCCATCTTCACCCCTTGCCCCCTGATCTTTTGTCCCCTCTTCTTATAAGAGGGGTACAAAGAGCCCCCTCGGTTCAATTGGCTTCGCCCAAGGTGCTGGGCTCACTCTAGGCTACTGAGCCCCACCGCCACGACAAGGCTTGAACCATGTTGGGGAGTGACGATGGTCTAGTGCAGAGTTTCCCAACCTTTGTTCATCGTGCCTTCTCGGATCACTAATAATATTTTCAAGTCCCTCCTTCCCAATTAATTATGCAGTACCTACAAAACTGGCATTTTTTAAACATTTATTTTTATATAATTTGTACAAAAAGCACAAAATGAACCACGACCAAATTAAAAAAATATATGAACACAATTTATATTTTATAAGAGTACTAGAGAGTATGGTGACAATACTAATGAGATACTTGAGCTTGTATTCCTCTGTACCAGTTGGTGGATGCTAGGGTCAGTTTTTGCTGACGTCAAGACTCTTTCGCTAAGTTCTTATTAAAACCAGAGCTGAATAATGCATAAGTAAGTAAGAAGAAAAGGGACACACAAGAATCAAAGATCTCGCGCCTTCCCTTTACATTCCTCTACGCCCTACTAGGGAGGCGCGCCCCCTGTTTGAGGTCTAGTGGGTACTGGTTATGAGCTCGGCTCTTGAGTGAGTGGTCTGGGCGACCCTGACTCTTGTGGTGCCATGAAATGGGTTCTTCTTAATTTTCTCCGTGCACCTGAATATGAGAACATCGTTTGCTCGCCAGTCATCGTTGAAGGAAAACATCGCGACGAAACCTGATGAGATTTCAATGTCTTTGAAGGTGTGTGAAGGTCACCAACCCGCATTGAGCTAACCCATCGATGAACTTTGGCCCAAACACCCTCCTTGCCTGATTTCGAGGAGGAGGATATTTACTTGATATTAAATATCCCGGTCACGGGTCTCCTCCTCGAATACATTTACTTGATATTATTATTAGGTATTTTGCTGTCAAATCTGGTGGACCTCAACGTAGTTTTATGCGGAACTGCTTTAAAGCCTGAAAGAATTTTCCTGAGAAACCAAGAATAAGGTCAATATGATTATCTCTCATTTTATAAACTTAAACAAAAATCTAAGTCAAAGAACCTATGACGCAGCTAAAATTCTTTCGAGTGGCGATAAAAAAAACTTGATAAAATTGTATTACTGCCAATCCCTTATTATAATTCGCACTGAGTTTACTTTTAACTAAAACAGTTTGTATAAAAAAGTACTGGCAGTCATAGAGACTGCCGATGGAAGTGAAAACTTATAACTTAGATTACAATGATTTAGAATACCTACTTATAAATTACAATTTTGACATTTCACAATGACGTCATAAATGTCACTGTGTTGGAAGATTGGAAGAGTTCGGCGACAAGGTGATGATGTCGCCAGTTCCATGATTTTTATTAACCCAAAAAGTGCTCAACGTAAAAGTAGTTTTCACTTCAAAAATATCTGGTTGCAATTTGCATTCTCAATTAAAACCGTCATGTGATTGGCAACTTATTATTGTTAAGAAATCTATTAGGTATAATATAATATAACTTTATCAACCTTTTCCCTTCACTGTTGGATAAAGGTCTCAATAAACGTCAAGGCGAATTTTAGCTATTAAGTGCTGAGAGAAGCTCGTGGGTAAGTAATAACAGCCGTATGGATCGATCCATCAGGTTAAGCTACGCTTGCCTACTATGGTTCAAGCCTTGACGTGGCGGTGGGGCTCAGTAGCCTAAGTGAACCCAGCACTTTGGCGAAGCAAATTGAACCGCCTCAGTTCAATTTGCTTCGCTGCAAAGCTGGTCTTTGTATCCCTCTTATTATATAGAGCAGGGAGGACAAGGGCTGAGGGTAAGAACCTCAACCCCTTGTACTGTCCCGACGTTGGGAGGGGTTGTTCTGTGGTGCGGGAGAACCCCTCTGTGGAGGTGGCGTCGGTCCCATGAGGGACTGATTAGACGTCGAGGTGTCCTGTTTGCTCAACATCCGGGGAACCTCACCAAAGGCGGCATTGGTGGCACTCGTGGGGTTTTAGTGGGTAGTGGGTAGAGCTGTGTCGACTTACCATATTTCGGGCGCAGCGAGTCCTACATACTCGCCTGGGGAGTTTCCACTACCCCGCAGGATGGCTCAGATAATAGAATAAAAAAAGTTTAAGCTACGCTTGTCGGGGCTGGTCCGTGGATGGGTGACCATCTTTAAAGATCGAGAAACTGTTGGTACCGGCTGTTATTCGTGGATCCTGCACATTTGTTACGGGTCGTCAGAAGCCCGGTCTGACAACAAGTCTTACCACGGTATTACCCTGGTACTGGGTTGTGGATGTGAGATGAGCAGTCGCACCATTATCGAGAAACTGTTGGTATCGGCTGTTATTCGTGGATCCTGCACATTTGTTACGGGTCGTCAGAAGCCCGGTCTGACAACAAGTCTTACCACGGTATTACCCTGGTACTGGGTTGTGGATGTGAGATGAGCAGTCGCACCATTATCGAGAAACTGTTGGTATCGGCTGTTATTCGTGGATCCTGCACATTTGTTACGGGTCGTCAGAAGCCCGGTCTGACAACAAGTCTTACCACGGTATTACCCTGGTACTGGGTTGTGGATGTGAGATGAGCAGTCGCACCATTATCGAGAAACTGTTGGTATCGGCTGTTATTCGTGGATCCTGCACATTTGTTACGGGTCGTCAGAAGCCCGGTCTGACAACAAGTCTTACTACGGTATTACCCTGGTACTGGGTTGTGGATGTGAGATGAGCAGTCGCACCATTATCGAGAAACTGTTGGTATCGGCTGTTATTCGTGGATCCTGCACATTTGTTACGGGTCGTCAGAAGCCCGGTCTGACAACAAGTCTTACCACGGTATTACCCTGGTACTGGGTTGTGGATGTCAGATGAGCAGTCGCACCATTATATTGGTATCCAGCTGCATCTGTTTAGACTGGAAGCCGACCTCAACATAGTTCGAAAAGGCTAGGCAGAGAAGCACTAAGCCTAAAAGCTATACCGTTAGCGTTGTGTTAAACCTAGAGAATGTTTATTTAAATACATATAAACGGACAGACAGAAAGTATTATTACAAAGTGGTACTTTGTATAAATAAGTATGAGAAAGTCGAATAGATTATAATATTTACAGTAGGTACAGAATCGTGCGAACTTATGTGTACATATTCATTTGCTCCTATTATTCTTCTACTTCTGATAATACATACACAAAACAAAGTGTGTTTTATTATTACTAATGGTAGAGATTTGTTCGAAAAAACCCTGGTTAGAGCAGGACTTTATTCCTCCTTCCACATATTTTTAGGAAGGATAATGCTTACATTATCAGTAATTATATTGATATTGAAACTTACTATCTCACGTCTCATATAGGGCAAACAGGAATAAGTCGTCGAGACTAGAACATCATGAAAATGCTCCAATACTTATTTTATGTTAAAATATGTATTTGAGCATTTTCTAGGTGGGGGTTGAGACTAATGTAAGATGAACACTGAAAGATCGTCATCATCATCATCAGCCTCTATCCGTCCACTGCTGAACATAGGCCTCAATGAACACAGACCGGCCACCGCACAGAGATCGTCGTTATACGTTTCTTGTACGATTAAAATTATTATCATACTAGTTGGTTTTATCATTTCGCGTGGTTTATGATCTATAATCGTACTAGCTGGCGCCCACAGCTTCGCCCACGTTAACTTAGATTTACAGCCGTATCCGGATTGTTGATGATTATTTTTATAGCTTATGTCCTAATCCAAGGTATAAGCCATCACCATTTCAACTTTCAACCAAATATGTTCAGCCGTTTTGCTGTGAAAGGTCAACAAACAAACTTTCGTCTTTATAATCAGCATTTTCTTTCGGAATGATCTATGATAATGGCCCAAAGGCCCTAATGCTTTATCGGCTATGAGCCGATTCGGCTCACTTATGGTTTATTATTAGTGGGGGGTTGGGGGGTTTTCCCCCGTCAATAGTGTAGTCATCGAGCACACGGCCTCCTGGCGTCGGAGTGGGCGATGTATCAGCTTAATTCTCAGGAGTCACTTAATAATAAAACCGTTGCTTCTCCTCGCATCCGCACTGGTATAAAATATCCCTCAGTACACTCAAATTACCTTGGTTGCATGAACACAGCAACAAATGACTGTGCAGCCATTGCAGTTGCATTTATCTTAGTGAAGATTTGACTCACCTTGTTAGGACTGCAATATTTTAGGAGCCTTTACTAGTTGCTGACTCTTACATTACGCACGAACATTCAGTTCCTTTGAGTCATTGTTCTGGAAACTTTAGTGTTAATCCGAATGGTTAATTATTTTGGTTTCAATCGTCCAAGTAAATTCTGCGAAAGTTTTGAGTCAGTTGTTATCAATGCATGTTCTGATGCAAGATGCTTTGTCCCACAAAACACACAGTAATGGGAATTACCACACTATTATATTCTAAGGAAAAACAAATCAAGGAACCAATAAGACTGGGGTAGTGTTGGTGACTAAATGAAATGACAAGTATCATATATTATACTAGTATTTTTTATTAAAAAAAATACTTTAAAAAGTATCCTATGTTACTTCTAGTACCTCCCAGAATATGTGTACAAAGTTTCATGATGATCGGATGTAGTTTTCGCGTGAAAGCGTAACAAACATCCACGCTTTCACGTTTATAATATTAAGTAAGGATTCATCTATAGATCGGTTGATGTTGAATATATACTAATACTAGCAGTGCCCCGCGGTTTCGCCCACGTACTTTGGATTACCCTGGGAGTACGGGGATAAATTATATGATATCAGCAATCGGTGACGACGAGTCCTGGACGGCGATGGTCTCCTTCTGGAAGGCAGTAATGTCCCAGGCCCACGAGTGGATAAGGAAGTCGCGCCGTGGGCGCGTTCACAGGGGTGCGTAGGAAGCGCTACTTGATGCGCCTCCAGTAACGCCCCTGTGCTTGTGTCGGGCTTCAGGATGGCCCAGTATGTCACGACAGTAGGGCGAAGATCCTGGCTATTTCCATAAAGGATTTCGACGCGTTTCCCGACGTTTTTACATATTTTAGGCCTTATAAAACAAATATAGATTAG
Organism: Helleia helle; assembly: GCA_963853865.1. NCBI lineage: Eukaryota > Metazoa > Arthropoda > Insecta > Lepidoptera > Lycaenidae > Helleia > Helleia helle. Next base: position 20,742,961 of record OY971420.1, read on the forward strand.
GCCGTATGAATTTATAGTCCTATACCTTTTCTATGGGGGATAAATTATTAAACAAAAGTTATTGACATTGAACTTGAATGTGTGCGTATAGTAGTGTTTGAATCATTTAATTTAATTAATGTAAAGTATTTATAATGCATATTATAAAATAAATAAAAAGAATAGCTTTCTGCACTCCCTGTCCACTGTTTAACTGTGCCAAATTTCAAATTCCCCCGTTTGCGCAATCCTCTTAGAAAGGGGTACGAAGTTTTTGCTTCACGTATTACGTTATGGAACTTCATGTTGGATTTGAAAAAATATTTTTGTAATTGAGAGCCCACTTACTGGTGAAACCGCGAGAAATAGCTCGTAACATAATACGCTATATATAGCCTTATCTAATGGCAGTGCCAAGTTTATTATAATCAAAACATATAATTTTTTTATTTTTAGGAAAAACTCTAGTCAAAATTACCAGATAACAGAAATAAATTTAATATCTCTGAACACACATACATACATAGTAAAGCCTGAACTGATAATCTTTTATTTGCAAAAATTAACTTATATCAGTCTACAGGCATGATTTTGGCTTTGATCAGACTTTGTTGATGACGTTAAAACCCCATTTTAAAACAAACTCATTTATATCAATGTCAATGTGAAACAACAGTACACAATATAAACTGTAATTATGATAGTAATTAAAACTAATTTGGCTAATCAAGAAATTAGCTTCGTTATGAAATCATTAAAATATGTAAATATGTACAAAACATATTGTTTGTTTGGACCATTAGTATTATATTTAGTAACTAAGATTAGATCTTTAGATTATTCTGGAAAACAATATTTCTCTACTATTAAAGTATACCTAAAGCTAAAATTTATTAATATACCTAAAGACGATCTTCGTGCAGTGGCCCGTCCCTGTTCGATGCGAATGGCAAGGGGTCGGTCGTCTTGGCGTGCATCGAAGGAGGCCTATGTTCAGCAGTGGACGGATAGAGGCTGATGATGATGGTGGTGATGGTGATGATGATGAAAGTTACATTTATATTTTGCATAATAAACATTAAATATTTCTCTACAGTTATATCTGTTCCTATAAGTACCTCAGGTACATGCGTTGCCTACATTGAGATACAAGGTCTTTTGTAATTACTTAGCAGTTAGTCTGTTCTTCATTCTAGAACACAGCAACGCTTCATTATAGAACACAGCACAAATATGTCTTCCTCTATAATTCTTAGCGCGTTTATTATGCGCTGTGTCGCGAGCCCGTCTGATTGGGTACCTCCATCCTGAATATTGCCCCCGTGAAACAGCTTCGCTGTGTTCCAGAAAGAAGGGCGAAGCAGTAATTATCGGCACCGACACTTGTCATCTTATCGTCTCAGTCACAGAATGGGTAATGTAACCCCACCATGGTTCAAGCCTTGTCGTGGCGGTAGGGCTCAGTACCCGCCTGGGTATGTTAGACCCACTCCCCGGCGGAATGCCTCAGAGCATTTCCTGGCGTTAAAGAAAAAAAAAAGAAAACAAGAATGGGTAATGTCAAACCTAAACACTAAAATATAATATTATATAGCTTTTATGAGTACTATAATCCACTAGTTTTTTTTTTTTTTTTTTTCCCAATGAGTTGATTCGGGTGCTACTGCTGCGTGTACTCTTATGTAACTACTATTTCTGTGTTGGTTGTGTATTTAAGCTAGGGATATGTTTTGATTATGATTTTGCGACAATTAGAAATATTTAGTAGTGTCTAATGATGTTATTAGTTAGAGTAATGTGTTTGTTACATTCAGAGTACACGCAGCCCTCGCATTTTTTTTTTCCTTATAGGTAGGTTTTTTTTTTTTTAGGAGACGGTGGAATTAAAATGAGTGCTAATGTATGGTAGGGGAGTCCAGCGGGTAATGCGATTTGATACATTGTACCACTGAGCCAGGCTTACTGAGAAATGAATGCGAGATGAAGGATGATGACAATGAGAGAGAATGAAAATATGTTTTTTATGTATGTATATGATATATATATGTAAACATATTATTTAAGATTGGATTACATTTTATTAGTTTCTGGAATAATATAAATGGACTAACACTTTATAAAGAACCTAAAACTAAAAACCTTAAAAAATAAAATAAAATAACTTAAGTAGGTATATTAATAAAAAGGAGTCCCTTTAGGCAAGGTCCCGAAGATACTGGCAGCGTTCCCCCTTTGAATTGCTAGACTTATTCTTTGTCCGAGGTAGCTGCCAGCTCTTCGGTCTCCTGTGATGTCGACTAATCTTTTTGTTATTTCCTTAAAGAGCCTTAAAGCGCTAGGACCCCACGGACCAAGGGTCTCGACGCCGAATGGGACAAAATCATATTCGGAGCCTAGACCCCTGTATTTGCAAATTTTAGCTTTTTCAGCCGCTTCACAAGCCGCACCAGCTCTGTTGTTGGTTCCATGTAGATGGGAAGGGGCCAGCGTGTCTGAACAGGTTGCATCCCACACCAGCACCCGGCCCATCTTCCATGGAATCAAACTCATACCGTCCGGTCTCTTGCCATCGTCTCTTGCAATACCAGTCGGCTCAAGTAGACTTGGCACGTTGACGGTGGCAAGTGACCGGCGTATGATATCGTTGAGTGCAGCATGTCTCGAGAAGCGGCCTGCACTTTTTTGGCATGACAGTCCGTGATGTCCTAGCTTGTCGACATCACTGCCACAGGGACATTTATGGGGAGCGCAGACCGGAACCCCAAGCCGTAGACAGGTTGCGATTCGGAGCGTGTCAGGCTCAAGAAAAGTTCCTGTATTTGACGAAGGGTACGCGTGAAGCCAGTAGCCGGCCTCATGCGTACCTACGGCCAAAAGCCTAGCACGCGCCGAACCTGTACTACAGCTCAAAAGATTCTCAAAAGTCAATTTGCAATTTATGTCGTCTCAGCTCCTCTGTGAATTTGGAGAAAATGGAAAATTTTGACCTGGGCATGCAATTAAGAAAGCGTTTCTAGCTTCTTCCAAGCCAGCAATCTCAAAGTTTGAAGCGGATGCCCTTAAAATTTTACTTATGAGATTTGCTGAACTATGGACAGAAGATAGGAAGGCTGGTAAAGCGACACTTTTTTTTTTGCGAATCCCTAAACCACCATAACGGATGGGTAGGGATGCTTGGGACCAAGATTGCTCGTTCAGCTGCATATTAAGAATCGATTCTAAGCTAATTTTGATTAAATCGTCTACTTGTTCCAAAAGATCTGGGCGATTCCAAAAGGAGCAGCAACGGAGCACATACGTAAATTTTGGGACGAAAAGACAGAATTTTAAGATGCAAAATGCATAATGTGGACTAATTTCAAGGAGACGGTCAGCAGAATTTTGAAATTTAGTAATTGAATTATTAATATATTCAGAAATAGATTCATCAAAAATTGGAGAACCTAAAAGGTAAAGGGAATTACTGTTAACTATTTTAATATTTGGAGCCAAAATATTAAATTTTTCTTTTACGTCATTTAAATTTAAGTCGCAGTTATTTATAAAAAGTTCGCATTTGCTAAAATTAAGCTCCAAACCAATGGCTTCAAATTTATTTTTGATTAAAAAAAGGTCCGAAAACGCAGTATCCACATCACCTCCTAGGGTTCCGTCATCCAAATACCAAACGTTGAATTTAGAATTTAAACTTTTGATTATCGAATTTATAGCCAAACTAAAAATTGCAGGCCCAAGGGGATCACCCTGTTGACAACCTACTTCCGAGGACAATTCATTAGAACGATATAACAATTTTGTTGGGACAGCGTAACTGAGAAGAAGATAATTATAATATATGAAGGCAATGAAGTTACATACAAAATGTGTTAAAAACAATACAATAGAGAGAGAGATACAATAACTACTTTAAAGCATTTTTTTTTTCTATCATTTTTTTTAAGTGCTATTAATTAACAACTAAAAATTTTGAGTCAGTATAAAGTATAAGTAATACTATGTACAATGTGTATTAAATAAATATAAAATTACAATTAAAATAGAAAGATACAATAAAATAGAATTAGTTCTTTTATTTTTGTCTTGTCTTTAGTTTTCTGTTTTTTTTTTTTTTTTGTTTTTATCTTTGTTTTTTTTTTGTTTTTTGTTTTTCTTGTTTTTTTTTCCTTTCTTTTTTTTTCCTTTTTTTATACAATTGTGTAATAAAGAATAATGTAAAGTTATTTACATAGTGTATTAATATTAAAACAATGTCGTGATAAAAGAAACAGAGTATAAATGTCGATTCCGGGAGATTATGTACACTTATGTCAGTCCATTGAAATGTTTTAGCCTGCTCAGGATGGAGTCGGCGAGCTTAGCGAAAGAAACTACAGCTTGCTTGTGTTTCAAAAGAGACCCCACTCTGAACGGGCTCACTTGGAGGCTTTGACAGAGGATCTGGTGGTCCAATCTAATCGCGGCAAATCGAGGGCAAACCTCGAGAACGTGATCCATGGTTTGAGACGTTGTCCCGTCACAAGGACAGGCATCGTCCTCGACAATTTTGAATCTGTGCAGATAGTGTTTAGTGTATGAGTGTCCAGTCAATGCTTGAGTCAATGTGAATGTGGTGTCAGTGAGTGCGCGTAACTTTTTTATGTGTGTGAGTGTGGGTAAGTGTCGTTTTGTGTATTGTCCTTGTGGCTCGCTCTCATACCTAGATTGCCAGGTTGAAGCGTTTTGAGTTCGTGTCAAGTGTTTTATGTATGAAATGGGGTATTGTGCATAGTCCGGGGCCTTGTGCAAGATTGCGTATGTTGTCCGTTAAAACAGTATTGTTTGAATAAATAAGAAACTGGACTAAGAAACATTGGGAGAAACCAGATGAAGCTGTTGGTGTCACTGTATACATTGGTCGCTTTCTTTCACTTGCTGCTTGGGTAACTGAGCTTAATCACCATCTCGTATAATTTTGAGGTACCCTCAAATTCTACGAGATGGCGCTAAAAATAAAATAAACATAAACCGTTGCCTATTGCTAGAAAAGAAAAATAATGATAACGTACATAAAGATACTACCGCGGGTCGGCGTACACGGTGTCGCGGCTTCGAATCCCTCTTAGGGCTTATTTTAAAGTCGTTAAATATCAGGACCGATTTTATGTATTATATATGTATGTATACTTATGTAATACATGACTCGTGACCATGATGTTAGGAACCATATTATGTCTATGCTCGTGACACAATAATGTTATGTTTGTATACAAGTATTTCTCGTTTGAAATTATAAGATAAATGGCTACCCTGCCCTCCTTTAATATCTAGTCAGAAGTCGATTGTTAATTAAATTCAATAAAAAATCGAGTAAAGTACGAGTTTAACTCACATGCATCATACTAATTTCTATTATTGATCATTATATATTATTTTAGAGATTTGTAACACCGTGAAAACACGTTTCTTATATTCATTCTCCTTAAATTATGTTTGATTTTGTTGATCGAGTTGTTGTCTTGTGTCACGGGTACTAAGAAGTAATATATTATGTACTAAAAAGGAAAATTCGTCACATAAATTGTCTGCACTTGGCGGGATTCGTACCCGCGATCGCTACGAGTGGTATCCAAATCACCTGACCATTCGACCGGCTTACAAGGTTAAAGAGATAGGACGGGTCTAGCTAATAAAGTCTTTGTATATCTTAGGTCACGGAACCCTAAAAAATATCTAAATAGTATCTACTCCATATTGTAATGCGTATTAACGATAAGCGTTTGTGTTCCATTTCTTAACGAATAATTTAAGTTACACTAACGATAGTAGACTAAAGGTCATTCGCACACTAACATAGATTTTTATCGTTGCTCATTGAGAGGTGGAGGGATATCTACGGGCCGACGATGTTGATAACTTTGTGTTATGTTGAATGCGTGGTTCAAACGGACGATTTATGAAGTAATCAAAATGTGTCACCAGCATCAATCCGTCCTATGGACAAAGGCCTTATTCTTTTCCAATATCTATTCCAATCAATGGAAATCCATAACCACTCAAGTTTATGGAATTTAGTGCCTCGCACGACCACTATATGGATCCAGGTTCGTACGGTATTTCTGAACCCATACGACTTAGGGACCTTCAAGAAAAGGGCATATTTTTTCTTATATTTACTTATACAACATCATTGCATTACATAAAGATTATGGCTTCTATATACTAGACTAAAGCTATAAAGGCCGGCAGCGAACCTGCTAGCAATGTACCGGGTGTATATGAATGTCGCTTACCACTTACCACCAGGTGAAACAACTGTCCGTTTCCCCCCTCCTCTATATAAAAAAGCTAAATGTTTAATATACAAATATATCTTTGTACTCATCTTGTAAATGTAGTGACTTCCATTTTGTCGTAGATTTTGACAGATATAAAGTTTAAACAAAGATCAGAATTTGATCTTTCTTAAATTGGGTTTTTACATTACTTTTTATAGTATCAATGTTGGAGAAGACGCGGGCAGCAGCTTGTATGTTATGAGAATCTGAATAACGATAAAATCAGCTAATTAAAGATAATTTATGTGTTTGTCGAAATAAACGAAAATTCAAAGATATTATGTTGCTAACAGAATGGTTTTTTTTATTCTATTTCGATCAAAATTGTTTTATGTTGTCTCTACAATCCCAAGTAACTAATAAGGGTGATACTCACTGAAATGTGATACGTACTGCACGTCCGTGTATAAGTTAAAATCTTTATGCAAGGCAATGTTGCCATATGAACTGGCTGGTTAGGATTTTCGAACAGTTTTTGGGCCGAAATTAAAAAACGTCATTATTAATGTATTATATTTCTTTCTTTCTTTTTATCTAAAAATATACCGGATATGTATAATAAAACGATGTAATGAGCTGAATGCCTAGAGTCTAGGACTTAGAACGTCATCTACATGATGAGAATTATCATCAACATCGTCCTCTATCTGCCCACTGCTGAACATAGACCTCCTTCGGAGGTCTAACGGCCATGGTCAGACTATGAGATAATTAATCCCACCAAATTTTATGACATTAGTGAAATATACTTACAAGGGAATTACCTAATTACAACTTTCTTTTTTTAATCCCTAAGGCCTAAGCCCTTAGTTATTGAATAAATGATTTTCATACTATGACGGATTTGATGATTTATCTCGACATAATATATAAGTCTTCTTTTTTTTCTTTAACCCCGGGAAATGCTCTGAGGCATCCCGCTTGGGAGTGGGTCTCCCCACGCGGGTATGTGGGACTCGCTGCGTCCGAAAGCTGGTAAGTGGACGCAGCTCTACCACTAAACCCGGTGAGTGCCACCAATGCCGCCTTGCCGTGAGGAGCCCCGGATCTAATAAACAAACAGGGCACCTCGAAGGCTAGTCAGTACCCCAAGGGACCGACGCCACCTCCACCGAGGTGTTGTCCAGCACCACAGAACAACCCTTCCCAACGTCGGGACAGTACAATGGGGTGAGATTCCCATCCTCACCCCTTGCCCCCTGCTCTTTTGTCCCCTCTTCTTATAGGAGGGGTACAAAGAGCCCCTTTGGCTCAATTAGCTTTACCCAAGGTGCAGCGGCTCACCCTAGGCTACTGAGCCCCACCGCCATGTCAAGGCCTGAACCATGGTGGGGACATATATAAGTCTTGATGAATCTAAAAAAATGGTATTATAGATCAATATAATCAACCGACCCAGCTGACGAAATTTCGCAGCTGCTAATGCGCGACGCTAAAGCGCGACGCGAACTACAACACTCACTCCGAAATACAACATCCGGGGTTAGACACACACGCACACCGCCTGGGCCCCGGGGCCCGGAGCAACGTTGTTCCCTACACATCGATACCCAATCGATCCGGATCGATCGCGACAGATTAGGCTCGAACCCAACACGAGCCGACATCAACCCAGACCGCGAAAACAACGGTAGCACTTCGCTACCGTCTGATTATACGGGTACCGCGCGCGACCCACCTCTCCCACTTGAGAGAGGGGAGAGGGCCGGCCCTCACAGTAATAGAACCGAGCGTCGTCGACCGTATTGGGTTCGATTAGTTCGAACAAAACGTTAATTAACATTAACACGTCCGATAGGCGATGCCCACCGCGGGGTGTCGAGGGGGGCACCGCCCAACAACCCTCATCAAGACCTCCTGTGGCGGACGCTGCAACTCCGACTGGCGGAGGTGGCCCCAGTATCGCTGGCGCCATCTGCCAATGAGCCCACCCGGTAGGGGTAGACCGCCTGGGGCTCCACTCCATCCGACGGTGACGCGGCCCAGTCCGCCACTGACACCAACCCGACGCCAGGAGGCCGTGTGGTCGCAGACTGCACGGTTGGCGGGGGCCACTTTTATAAACCAAAAGTGAGCCAAATGGGCTCACACTAATCCGATGTAGCATTAGGATTAGGGCCTTTGGGCCGTTAGCATAGATCCATTCGAAAAAAAAAGAACAACAATATAAGAAGTTTTTCTCAACGCTTGCAGTCTTAAAATGTAAATAAAATTTTATGGGTAGGTATTTCCAAAAAATAATTTCGGGCCAGTCAATTTTTAAAATCTAATGAGGGCCGCACCGAATCTTTTATGGAATCCGAACCTGAATTTTAAGTGGCTGTTCATTATGGTCATCATTCTTTATTGCTAAGAGCTCAAATAATAAAAAATAATGTTTCATCATCATCAGCCTCTATCCGTCCACTGCTGAATATAGGCCTCCCTCAAAGAACGCTAAGACGGCCGATCCCGTGCCACTCGCACCCAGTACGCTCCGGCCAACGCACGGAAGTCGTCTTCCACCTGGTCAATGGTGGACCAATACTTCGTCTACCTAAACGTGGCCTCCACTCTAGAACCTTATTGCCCCATCGGCCATCCGTTTTCTTATCAATCGTACAATGTTATAATTTAATTTTTATTATAAAATACATACCTATACTGCCAAAACAACACCACGCAATACAGACGATGTTGTGAATCATGTAATTGTTTGTCAACCAATGTCATGTAACCAACATATACCTACTAATTTCCAAAAGATTATCCACAGCCTATCTCTGTCCACTACTGGAGATAGGCCTTACTGATGGCTGGTCGAGTGGTCCGCCTATTGGACACTTCGTAGTGGTTGCGGGTTCGAATCCCGCTAAGTGCAGATATTTTGTATGATGAATATAGATGCACCTGGTCGTACGTGTAAATATTAATTAATTAATTACTTGTCACCGGTCTAGTTTAATTGTGCAATTTTTGATATATGACGTATATATTTTCTTTTTTATTTATTTATTAAATAAACTGAAAAAGTGCCAAGCCAAGTAGTTGTGGGGAAATTTCCTCAAACGATTTTTTTTTGAATTCCATACATTAATAAAATACTAATTAATGCAAAAAACGTTCAAAGAGACCAACTTTTCAGCTTTGTCAAATAGGTGTTACATACTGTAGATTTCCTATCTAGAAAAAATCAAACGGTTTCTAAGTCTAAGTCACATATTTTGGGCCGTGAAAATATTGGGTATTCTAAGAATGACCTAAGTCAAATTGAGTCGCTTGAGTATACAAACCTTCTGTTGAAATTCATTTGCATGATATAAATTTTATTTATTTCTTATGCATTATTGAGATGAAATTTACATCCACTGACGTCATGCTATGAATAAACGGTATTTCTTAGGCGTAGTATTATTCCGATAGGTCATAGGTTTGAATCCTGCTAATATTTGATAAATGGCTTTCTTTTCTTTAACGCCGGAAAATGTTTAGGCATCACGCGGGTATGTGGGACTCGCTGCGTCCGAAAGCTGGTAAGTGGACGCAGCTCTACCCCATAAAATCCAGCGAGTGCCACCAATGCCGTCTTTGGCGAGGTGGCCCACGGTTTCAGGACCCTTTAAAAAAAAAGAAAATTTAAACTATCCAGAACCCTATTATTAAACTTTACCCGACTTTGATATGAGGCCCCAATAGGACGAGCTAAGTCAGAGGGAAAAAGGTCAGGACAGGTGCCCCTGCCTTTTTCCCTGGTAACCACCATGGTTCAAGCCTTGTTGTGGCGGTGGGGCTCGGTAGCTTAAGATGAGCCCAGCACCTTGGGCGAAGCTAATTAAGCCGAGGGAGCTGCTCTTTGTATCCCTCTTATAAGAAGAGGGGACAAAGAGCAGAGGGCAAGGGGCGAGGATGGGAACCTCACCCCATTGTACTGTCCCGGCGTTGGGAGGGATTGTTCTATGGTGCGACTAGACGTCGAGGTGCCCTGTTTGCTCAATAGATCCGGGGCACCACTGAGAGCTGCGGAAAATTTTACCTATTTTATTGCTGGTTTTAGCCCTTTACAGTCACATAATTTTCCATGGTCTATAATAGTCAAATCTCGTTTTCATTGTATAGTGCTAATCGGTGCTAAAATGTGGTCGACATCAACCGGATAAATGGGTAAACAGTGTGATATACCAATTTACCTGTTGCCCAAGTTAGCGTCCATGCGTCGCACGCGTGCTCTAGCTCTCGAATAATAATTATCATCAGCGTTGATATATATTTTCCCTTTTCATACTATCGCATATTCATATTTACAAGGTACTTGCAAATCTTCTAATGTTTCTGATCACTTCACCACCAGGTGAACCGATTATCCATTTGTCCTTTCTCTTGAAATAATGTACGTCTAGAGAGCGCTGTAATAACTATAGAGTTATTACAGCACTCCCTACATTTTATATTCTACGTGTTCCTACTATGAGTATAGACTCATAGTAGGAACATAGAATACTCAAAAGATTCACAAAATCACATATAGGTATATCAAGTTTAAGCAAACCAAACCAGAATTCAATCAAACAGAAAAAGTTTTACTTACATAGGTACATCAAATTGGTTTATACATCAAGGTTCCACATATATGAGACCTATAACGCTTAGGTCTTAAATTATCATAATTAAAGAACACAATACATTTAAAACAGTAACATAAGATATAAAAAAAAAACATTTTATATACCCATGATATTAAATACAAAAGTTATCTCAAAGTGACGCATTCAGCCAATCGCATGATATGAATCGAGTATCGCGGACACATACTTAACGGGTATTTACTGAATTACACTGAATACTATAACTAGGACTCCGGACCTAATAAACCTATACCGCCTTATTACAAAAAACTTATCTAGTACCAGGATTAAACCAAGACTGAAAAGTCCAGGTTTGTTACGGTATTAACGTTAGTCCATGGACTAAAATTCATTCTTATTACAAATCGAGGACCAACCGAGGTCTAGGTAGTACCAAAGATCGTCCCTGGTTTAATTGTATCCACAGATTATTGAGCAACATATCATTCATTTTGTTCGTTCAATATTTGATTAGTTCGGTACACCGTTCCTTTTTATGCAAAGCTCGCTAATTTATAATTAAATATAATGTGGAAAATACATCAATATTTTGATAATAAAATTTATTGTGTTATATAAAATATCTGAAATCTTTACTACTTTGTACTTTGAGGTAGTGTGATTTAAATTCTTGTTTATTAAACACAAATATTGTAATATTTCGCTGTTAAGTTGTTTATATAGCTAGCGTATAAGGGAATGAAATACAAAGCGCGCGTAGTTCTAATGTCATCGAAATGTTTATTGTTTAATGTTTAGTTATTGCAATGTAAGTCGAGTTACCAATAGTTACAATACAGCCATTATTGTTCTTTGATTCTAAATAGACGGTATGTTGTTCATAAGAATAGTATAATATTTTTTGTTGTGAATTTGTGTGCCACGAACATTACTTATGTTGTAAAATGTATCAACAAAAGAAAAAAGGGATGATAATTGGACTTCTCAAGAAAAGGTTAGTGTTTATTTAATCCTAACATACATGAAAAATATCAGAGTTAATTAGAATTATTACATATGATATAAAATAGGTATGTATATCAATGACAAAATACAATACAACAAAATTACAGAAATAGAATGTTAAATTATATAAGGATGTCAGAATAATTATTTTAAATGTTAGTCCAATTCCATAATTTTGTCTACATCGAGTTCATTTAATTACCTTTCAATACAATTAATACGAAAAAACGCAAATTCAACGCATAAGACATCTGATAATTTAAAGTTTTGAGGTTAGTACCGAAGTTAAACTAGGGGTCACGGTGGTCTAACTTTAGTACCATAGATAGTCCTGGTACTAGCGTTAAACTAGTTTTTGTAATAATATTTATATTAGACCATGGTTTAAAGCTGGTATTAAACTCGGTACTATATTTAGTCTTCGTTTTGGAATAAGGCGGATAGTCTTGACCGAATTCCTCTCCCAAACGTGAAATTAAATTTCCAGAATCGTTGAATTTCGAATTTATTGATAAAGGCTCTTACTACGGTCTCCTGGGTGGCATCCACTGCCATGGCTGAAGATCTGCCATGGTAGCTCGTAGCGATGGTGCTTGCTGAAGCGTACCTCGTCGTTTTACAGTGGAGGTCACAATTCAGTGAGTCACCTAGCTGGGAGGATCCCTCACGAGTATGGAGGCTGGGGCAACAGTGGCTGTTACGAAGGTGAGGAGAGGTCCTGGCGCAGGCGCCATACGTCGAAAGTGCGTCTGAGGCACTACGTCCGGTTCTGGTGGCGTGGAACCCCTCACCTTCCACTTGACACATATGCTCACCGGACACGGATGTTTTGGTGCGTGACTGTGTCGGGTGGCTAGGCTGACGCCCGCCAAACACGAGTGGAACGCAGTGGAGGACTCGGCCCAGCACCACTAAAGGTGTGCGATAGATGGAAGGAAGAAACAGTGCCATGACCTCGTAGCAGTGCTTGGAGAGGACCTTTCGCTCTCGAGTGTGGTGCGCTACATGCTCGAAAGCGATGAGGCCTAGTAGGCGGCGGTCACCTTCTGCGTGACCGAGAAAAGACCCTAATAAGTCACACCAAACTAACCTAACCGGGATTGAATCTGCGAATTCTCGAAGAGAACTCCTTCTCAGCAGGATTAGAACCTGTGTTTTCTCGCAAATACACTAACACAAGCCGTGAGCGGTTAGACTTGAGACCGGTTTTAGCATCTGGTTCGTTGCGTCGCGGTGCAACGGAAAACTAATCAGAAATATCATTGAACTCGGTCAGTCTGACCTTGACACTGATTGATTTACTTATTTATACCCATGCTTATTATTATTCTTTCAACTAACCGAAGTGTAAACACTTCTCCTCCAATTGGCTAGTTACCTATATCAATTTATTTATACCCGACCTTTAAAAAGGAGGTTCTCAATTCGGATGTTTGTATGTTTTTATGTATTTTCGTGCAGAACTCTGTCGTTTACCAACCGATGTGAAAAAAACGTTTTTTTAATGGGTAAGAGAAACTTCAAGTTGAAGTTAGGTTCTCAATGAGAGCCTTTGAAGAAATGCCTATCAAAATAATGTTATCAAGGTAAAGTCGGGTTACAACAATTGTGTATGAAATATTATGAGCTTGTGTGTTATGTATAATGTATGATATGTTTTGTATAATGTTCAATTAGATTAAGAAAAAAGATTGTTTATGCCTATTTATACAAAATCCGGCAGCGATAAAATGTATTTGTATAGATATTAAAACAATCAACTACTTTGATTTAGTTTGTATATGGAAAAACGAACACTACGGAATGCGGATTAGTAAAACCCAAAAATATTTCTTATATAGCAAGTATATAAAACACAGGTGTTGACTTTTCACTTGTTCTTGTTATGACCTGGTTATTCGCCACAGTTTCATGCGTGCCAAAGTTGAAATAAATCCTCTAAAATAAATATAACCTTAATAATGTGGATTTCGAATGCCAGAGGAACCCGGAGAGACACTTGCTGTGTGGGATACAACAAGTGTCTCTCCGGGTTTCTCCGGCACACATCGGGTTTTAGTGGGTAGAGCTGTGTCCACCTTCAATATTTCGGGCACAGCGCGTCCCACATCCCCGCCTGGGGAGTCCCCACTCCCCCGCGGGGCGCCTTAGAGTAAGTTTATAGTATATGGGTGAGGTTCCCGTCCTCGACCCTTGCCCCCTGCTCTTTTGTCCCCTCTTCTTATAAGAGGGGTACAAAGAGCTTCGCTTCGCCCAAAGTTCGGCTCACCGTGGGCTACTAGGCCCCACCGCCACGTCAAGGCCTGAATCATAGTGGGGAAGATAATAAGCACCTTACCATCTCACGTCTCAGGATAATGTCTGAGTTTCAAAATTACTTGTTCATGAGCCACGCTGACTTACCATCACCTTTCTCCTTTGCCAGCCTATCCAACTAACAAAAAACCTCGTGCTCATTTGGTCTCGCGATATTGACTCATACACGTGCCAATCTAGCTTGGATACCGCATCCAAAACTTTATTTATATCGGTTATCATTACTAATAAAATCTTATCAATTGATATAATAATCAATAATAATCCCACTTAAATAGCCTATTGTTTTGCGCTGTAATTTATGGATAACTAGAGCCACCTTTTTTGTTGCAGTGGAATGGCATTCACCCCGGGATGAGTCGTCCCCAGGGGTATGGGACTCCCCGGCGCAGGTTTCTCAAGAGTACCGGCCTTCCTACATCCATTTTTTTGTACACGCAAGCTTTATGCATGTAGCCAGGACCGGATTGCGGGTAAGGGCGCCTCATCACTGCGGTGGCCAAGGAGGGGCGCATCAATCCCAGAAAGGTCCTTGTGTGGAATATCCGCACGGGACAAATGGACTGTGTGAGTGGGACTCACACTTAGGCTGTGTTTTACTTTATTACAAAGTTGCTTTGTTATTGCTCTGTGGGCTGTGGATACCCAAACTAAAACCACTACGAGCGTCTTCAGCCGCTTTCTGAGGGTCCCTGAACTGCAGACAACAGGATCACCTCATCGACAGCCTGGCGCGACGAAAGGTTAGACTATTCCTCGGAAGGGGGGACTGCCCGGTGACATCATGCCATACTGGGCCGGGTTAACTAGAGCCACTTGGTTAGCAGTCACATAGCAGTCATCAATGTATACATAATATATTAAATGTGTAATTGCCTACTTAATGTTTATACGTAATGTCATGGTAATCTCTAAACCACTCAACCGACAAAAATTTTACGTTTTCTCTGTATAAGGTAAGCTATAAAAATAATCATCATCACTCCGGACACGACGGTAATCGTAACGCAGGCTGGTGCGGCTAGTGTAGCCGACGCATTGCTAAACAATAATTCTAATACCGGGGACTGAGCGTCCTAAGCGGGCGAGGCTCCCCTGAGGCGACGTAAACGACAAAATGGTTTTTGTTATTTTATTGCGTTAAAAACGATAATTAGAGAAATTCCTTCTATCATTTTAAAGAACATATTGTATAGACTCCTCTACGAAGAAAATTAAAAAGAGGTATATTTTTTCTCTGTACAAAAGTTAGCTAATCATGTATTGAAAACTAACAAAATAAGGTTTTTATCATGAATTATTAGGTCACCAAAGTATATTCCAACCCAAAATATATTCCAGCCAGGAGGCCGTGTGGTCGCAGACTACACGGATGCCGGGGGGCAACCCCCTTACTTTTACAAACCAAAAGTGAGCCAAATGGGCTCACACTAATCCGATGTAGTATTAAGGCCTTCGGGCCGTTAGCATAGATCCATCCGAAAAAAATAGTATATTTTCATTCGTTTTGGAATTACTGAATTTTCATTTCGACTAGCCTGAGAATTGACCGTTGACGAGATTAAAGTTATAGGAACTCTTTTGTAAATCACGTATACTTACTGTTGCAATTCTATATTGTTGCAGTATTATATATATTAGCTTTATTTACTATATTAGCCTATCCTTAAACGCTAGTTTTGCCTGCAATAAGCTGCCTATACTGTCCTTTCTTGCTATTGACTATTGCAATGCTTATCCTGAAAGTAGGCATGTTTTAGTGCCAGTTGGGAAAAAATAGTAGAATCGTACTCATATGTCTATATGAGTACGATTCTACTATTTTTTCCCCCAAGCGCCCATCAAGTGATAAGTCCACATTCGGACTATGTGGAAGTGGCCACTTTCAATCAATACCAAGTCGGTTGTAGGGGACTCTCGATCTGATATAAATCATCTAGAGTGACCCCACTCTGAACCAGACCAGGGTCATGTATGAATGTGTTAATTTAAAATTGTTTCGGTGTAAATGGGTAGTTTAGTTTACCAAGGAAAGGCTAACGTCGTGTATTGGATTTAAATATATAATACACAAATATGTAATCTTTATTTTTATATATATAATTCTTCTGTATGTGTGTATGTCACTGAACTCCTCCTAAGCGGCTGGACCGATCTTGATGAACTTTTTGTGTGTTTACAAGACGTGGATTCGAGAATGGTTCAGATTCAAAAAAATAAGAAAAGAAAATAATAATAAAAATATTTAAATATTTTTTATAAATATTATATATATAAATATTTAAATATTATTTAAAAAAAATACAAACTTTCGCGTATGTACGCGAAAGTTTGTATTTTTTTTGGATAGTAACGGTTGGTTGACCTTTGGTCTTGTATTAAATGATGATATCTTACATTACACGTGCATCAGTAGTGAAAAAAGATGATACAATATATTTACCTGTCAAACAAACGTTATCAGACTGATAAGCGTTGTATCACATCCTTAGGTAACGGTACATAACATTGATGATTTACATACTATATAGGTTGACAAAGACTGGGCACATCAAACGGACAGAAGACTAGCTGGTTGGAAACTCCTGGAAACAATCTGGCTTGGACTGGTCTCAATATCGGATATATTTCCTCCTTTTTGTAACTGCAAACTAAACACCATGCCTCACCCCATTGCATTGTCCCGACGTTGGGAGGGGTTGTTCTGTGGTACGGGGCAATCCGTCTGTATAGGTGGCGTCAGTCCCTAGGGGGACTGACTATAGCCGTCGAGGTGCCCTGTTGCTCAACAGATCCGGGTCACCTCACCAAAGGCGGCATTGGTGGCACTCGTCGGGTTTTAGTGGGTAGAGCTGCCCACCTTACCATCTTTCGAGCGCAGCGAGTCTCACATACCCGCCTGGGGAGTCCCTTCTCCCCCCCGGGATGCGTCAGAGCATTTCCCGGCAAAAAAAAATCATTACCTCACTCCTTACAGTTTTTAACACTTTTAAGAATAAAATTGGCGGCAAAAATGGAAACTCCAAATGAGTTGTAAGAATGACATGTCAAATGAGTTGTAAGAATGACATGTCAAATGAGTTGTAAGAATGACATTTCCAATGAGTTGTAAGAATGACATGTCCAATGAGTTGTAAGAATGACATGTCCAATGAGTTGTAAGAATGACATGTCAAAATGTGTGTAGGTAATATTATTGTTTTATGGTTACAAAAAAGGTGATAATTATGTTAATTAAATGATACGAAAAAAAAACCGGATTGATAAAATTGTTACTTTCTGTTAATAGGTCAAGGTAGTGAAATAAAATATGCGTTGACGCGATTCATATATTATTTATTATGTTTTCCCAAGAAGTTACCTTCAAAATGTGTATAATAATGAATCATTTGACGATTTTTTCGCGGTTTATATTTGTACATTCCCAATTCGTATATCTCCTCCCCTGGCCATGCCGGCCCAATTTGGATGCAAAGCAGCATGGCACTACCTCTGACAAAGTCTATCAGAGGCTTTACAGCTACCGTGATCACGGGAGGACAAGTTCCTGTCGAGACCACGATATAATCCGTAAAAGTTGTTTCATTAATGAGTGAAATTCTCATGAACAATAGAAAACAAAATCATATAACTTCAGCATGGATGCTTTAAAACTGAACTGAGCTTAAAAAGAAAGTCGCAAAATAGGTTTCGATAAGAGTATGACGGGCTTAGTAGGAACTAAATTTCAGGAACTTTTTAGGCTTGGTTACAACATGTTACAACATCAAGTGTCCGAGCTTTGCTCTATTACTTTTTAAAAAACCTTACCGAGCTTCGCTGTTGAGCCTACTGGTACTTTAACATTTTAAGAGATGGCGCTAAATAATTACACAAAAAAATTATCGAGTTTTCAGATGGAAATAAAAATGAAAAACAAAACGATTATGAGCGGGCATCGCGACCGAATTGTGAATCTAAACTATTCTCGAATCCGCACGAACACACAAAAAAATATCAACGTCGGTCCAGCCGCTTAGAACTTTAGTGGCATATGCACGCACAGAAGAATTTTATATAATAATAGCTGTTGCCCGCAGCTTCACCCGCGTTAACTTAGATTTACAGCCATATACGGATTGATGATGATTATTTTTATAGCGTAAGTTACTCCTTATATCATCAGCTATTTGTCAGTGAAAGTCCTGTCAAAATCAGCCCAGCCGTTTCAGAGATTAGCCGGAACAAACAGACAGACAGACATGTGTATATCCATAAGCTATTAGTAAAAAGCGGTTATTTTAATATTACAAACAGACACTCCAAATTTATTTATCTGTATAGATGTATGACACACACAAAGAAGAATTTTATATAAGACTAGTGGCACCGACAGACGTTGTCCTGTACAAAATATTTTTTTTGTGAATCTAAACCATCCCCGAATCCCCTTGAACTCACACAAAAAATTTCATCAAAATCGGTCCAGCCGTCTAGGAGGAGTTCAGTGACATACACACGCACACAAGATATATATATATATATATATATAAAGAAGATATGCTACTTTGTTAAGAATAGGTAGCAACAATTACCGGCATGTCCTAATGGTTGTAAAGTATTTCACTATATAAAATCGTCTGTCTTTATCTCTACAAATAAATTAGTATTATAGTTTGAATATTAATACGTTTGCCAGTATTGTCTTTATCATAAGGGCAATCAGTGCCTACTGCCTAGGGCCCCCATCCTCACGAGGGACTCCAAACAGTCGCATTCTAGCTTACATTACAAATTAGATTTACCATATATATATATATAAAAAGCCTTTTAGAAAAATGTTTCTTTTTTGGGCCCTTTGTGTTAATTGCCGAAGGGCCCCGAACTCGATCCCGACTAGCGCTTTATACGCACATTGGTCTATTGTGGTCTGTACAGGTATCTTTTATACTGAGTAAACAAAGACCAGCTAACAAGCGATTGAGTGGTCTATCGTTTATGATTGAAAGCATCCGGTAATTACACAATTCCATCAAACCTAGGTCTTCAGAGTCAATGAACTAGTGAGTACTAGATCTTTATACCAGGTCAAGCAGAATACAGCTATTGTTCCAGAGACCTCCGGATACGCTTATCCGAGTATACTTTATCAAAGTTGTGAAACAAATCTAGTCAAAGGGTAACATTTGTACATCCTACTTATAAATGCGAAAGTTTTGATGTTTGTACCTCAATCACAACAAAACTACTGAACGATTTTGATAAAACTCGGCAGTGTTGTAGTTTATATACCAGAATAACACATAGGATACACATTTTATCCCGAAAATTTTCAAAGTTCCTACGGGAATTGACAATATTTCAAAATTTCATTTTTTTAACAGCCCTTTTATATATTTTTAACTGAAACTAGATTGAAAAACTCAACTTAACTACTGTTAGTCACAGCGCGATGTTATATAGCCTATGGCCTCCCTCGATAAATGGGCTATCTAACACTGATCTTCAGATTTATATTATTAGTATAGATTATATAGTAGGTACACCGTTAGACACTTTAACAAATAATCACGTTTGCTCTATGGGGGGATAGTATTTATTTTATTATTTTTTAAGTTAATATATAAATAAATATTCTGCGAATATTTCAAGCGTTTGTTGTTTGGGAACCCCCGTGAAATATTAATTTTATTCTGTTTTTAGTATTTTTTGGTGTAACGGCAATAGAAATACATCATCTGTGAAAATTTTAACTGTCTAACTATAACAGTTAATGAGATACATGATCATTTTTTATATTTAACTTGACTACAATTATGTAATTTTATGAATAGTATGATTGATTTTTACGCTAAAACTGTTAAAAGTGTGAAATTATGAAAAATTGTTAAGTGATAGCCCTTAAAAGTCACCGCTGTGGTTAGTTAACAAACATTGTCTAAATCAAGCTTGGCTGGAGTATAGAAACAAACTGCTTGCAGGATACAGACAGTGTAATTGTGACACCAAGACCGTCTTTAGGCAACTTAGATGTTTAATGCCTGGTCTCATTAGTAATACGAAAAAATAGATTTATTTATTTCTTTCTAGTTTTATCAATAGCGACTGCTTATCGTACCTACAATTAATTATTGTGTAACATTTGATGAGACATAGATAAATACAAAGCGCAGACGTACTGTAAAAAAAACATTGTTGGATGCCATATCTAGGAGCAATTTCGATTCCATTTTTTGCGATAACGCATGTGTTAAATTATCGCACGTGACAAACGGATTTTCGATGGATCTAACCGGTTTTCGAATATCGACATCTGGTTTAAACCGGTTTGTGGGAAACATTTTGACACTATACTGTCGAGTAGTACGGGCTAATAATACTTAAAATTATATTTTCTGAAATTCCTATGCCATTTTATGTTCGTAATCAATCTAATGTATCTATTTTGTGATTTTTTTAGAAGAGGACTAATACATAAAATACCTCTGACTAAGAAAGTCAGTCGTGTTAATGTGTTGTTTTTATGTTAGTTAGTTAGATATGTAAACTGGCAGACGTTGCCCATGAAAATAACCTTTTTATATATCGCAAGGAAGTTCTTTATGGATTTTCTTTTTCTTTAACGCCGGGAAATGCTCTGAGGCATCCCGCGGGGGAGTGGGTCTCCCCACGCGAGTATGTGGGACTCGCTTCGCCCGAAAGCTGGTAAGTAGACGCAGCTCTACCCACTAAAACCCGGCAAGTGCTGCCTTTGGTGAGGAGGATCTGTTGAGCAAACAGGGCACCTCGACGACTAGTCAGTCCCTCAGGGAACCGACGCCACCTCCACAGAGGGGTTGTCCGCACCACAGAACAACCCTTCCCAACGTCGGAACAGTACAATAGGATGAGGTTCCCGTCCTCACCTCTTGCCCCTGCTCTTTTGTCCCCTCTTATTATAAGAGGGGGACCAAAAAGCCCCCTCAGCTCAATTCGCTTCGCCCAAAGTGTTGGGCTCACCCTAGGCTACTGAGCCCCACCGCCACGACAAGGCCTGAACCATGGTGGGGGGGAGACCAAACCTGCGATTCTGCCTCTGAAGACCATTTTCAAACACGAGGCGGACGCTCTAATATGATAGAGAAAAGATCGTCCTAAATATATGATTCCTAAATAAAGCGTATATATTTAAGGGTAAACGAACTTTACTGACTTTAATCAAGGACATCGCCTCCTACGTAGGATGTTTAAATATCGATGGGATGGTGGAATCGAGGTCGCGCCGTCTACGGAATGGTCCATAAGTACTATCTTCCTCGTGTTCTGAAATACAAGGACGTCCTACAGGGCATGTTAAGTACATGTACATCCTGTTACAATATACCTAAAATTTGCGCTAATTCGACATTTGCGTGCGTCACTAAGTAGTGATAACGCCCTCGTCTAAGCACGCCGGCTCTGCGTGTTTTTCAATTGTTTATATCGCTCTGTCTCTCTCGCTGATAACAGAGAGATCAATTTTTAACCGACTTCAAAAAGGAGGAGGTTATCAATTCGTCGGAATCTTTTTTTTTTATGTATGTTACCTGATTACTCGAAGATGGCTAGACCGATTTGAAAAATTCTTATTTTGGTCTAAAGGGTATACTTCCCAAATGGTCCCATGATAAGGAAACCAGGATCTGATGATGGCATCCCAGAGAAATCGAGAGGAACTTCCGAAAATCGTATGGGCGACTAGTGCGTTTGATATTTTTTTTATAAAGTATTTTGAAGGACTACAATTTAATGAAGGTCTGGAGTCGATCTGATGCTGGGGCCGAAAGACAATCGAGGGAACTCCTCAACGATTTACATCAGTAACCTTGTGTTTGGGCTTGATTAATTTGTAATGATGAGAACTTTACACCTAGATGGGTTGTGACTGTCATTAGGGGTCTGATGATGAAGACAAAGGACAGTTAAGGGAACTCCTCAACAGTTTACAGTAGCTGCCTTGTGTTTGGACTTAATTAATTTAAATTGATGAGAACTTTGTACCCATATGGGTTATAAGCGCCATTACAGGTGTGATGATGGAGACCATACACAGTCGAGGGGAATCCTCGACGATTTACAGCTTTAATAGGGCTTACTTCATACGGTAAATAATATTATGCCAAAATCATGTAATTTTATTACTTGTTGTTGTTAAATGAACAAAAAACAACTGTGGCTTGGAAGCGCATCATAGTTTTTCAAGGTCATCATAATATCCATTCTATATATCTATATTGGTGATGTTCTATACCTATATATAATGGAATTATTAAACGAATAGCAGCAAATGTGCCGTGATTGCTTTCAATTACATGTATATAAAGTTTTCACAATTCCATTTCGGTTTTTTCATTTGTTATGTAATGAATTAAACCCTTTCTACGGTCATCTCATTAATACAGCGCTATTTAATCTGAGCAACGCGTTTAATAGTTCTACCCATATTTCAGACAAATAAATTATAAGTTATCAAATTTTGAAATCACTAAAAATTTAAAAATTTAAAAAAATTAAACAAAAATTAAAACCGACTTCAAATTAAAAAAAAAAGTAATAAAATAATTTCCTTAATTTTTGTGCCTACAATTTATAATCAACTTGTTCTTCTACTAATATACAATCTTTGCGTTTACCACGTCATTATTGTTACTTTTGAAGCCGGTGTCCTATTTGTTGATGTACCTACCTCCTAATCTACCTACCTTGGCTGACACCGACTCCAAAAGTAACAATAATGACTTGGTAAACGCAACGAAGCTAATGAGCCGAGGGAGCTGCTCTTTGTACCTCTCTTATAAGAAGAGGACCAAGGGGCGAGGATGGGAACCTCACCCCATTGTACTGTCTCGACGTTGGGAAGGGTTGTCTGTGGTGCGAGAAACCACATAAATGAGTTACCTGGGCTAGTTCCAGGCTGTGTCTCACAGTGAAAGGGTTGATTGGATTTTTCATTGTTTTTTAAATTGCGATAAATTGAATACATTGTTTTTGGTTTATTAATTTATAAACCATATACCTATCTTTATATATAAAAATCAATGCCACTTATCGTTGTAATTTTATAACTCAAGAACGGGCTCACCAATCCCAACCAAATGTTTAGGCTTTGTTCGGACTATTTAGTAGATGGTTTATGTGAAGTTTGCACAAAATCGGTCGAGCGGTTCTTCATTTCTCACATTTTTTTAATTCAATAAATGGCGGATCATTTTGTTAATGGAGATTTTGCTGTTAAATTGAAACTTTTCAGTTGGGGTCATATTGAAACTTTTTTCAGTGTTGGCAGTACAACTAGAGTACAACATTAAGTTTTAAAATAGCTAGCAATTAATAATATTTTTTTTGTTTGAATAAATTAATTTGATGTTCCATTTTTTATACGTAGCGAAGCACGTACCAGGCCGCTAGTATTATAATATATAAACATAAATGAATTCAACCCATTGGTTCTGCTTAACTCAAGCCATACGATGTGAGTTGAAATGGTAACTCTCGTTGTCAGTTATACTGCTTGCTCATGTGGTACATACCAAAGCTGTGACGGTAGAAATAAGAAATAGTGGTAACTAGTAAACCACGCTGACATACGGCATCTATCCTACCGCTTTAGCCGATACGTTTTCGTGGTAATTAATTTCATCCAGTGAGCCTTAGCTCATAGGATGAAATGATTATACGTACTAGCCTGTGAGGCTTATCTTTATTTTTATTAATATACAATGTTGATAAAAGCGAGAGGCATTAAATTAAACCACGTATACTATGTACCATTTTCAGGCTACACACCAAAACTTAGACCAATAGAATCAATAGTTTAGTCACAGGATATTTTTAAAGTTTTAAAGCCGCTCCGGTTTGTTCGACCCGGTGAGACGCAACGTGCTGTGCGACGTTGCCTTTTAGATTCGAAGGACATTTTACAAAGGTTTACAAAGAGTTTTTACATTTTACTTTGACTATTCACGTATTTAAGTTCTTTGAAAAACTTTTTTTTTATTGCTCTCAAACAATTTTTTTATAGTTTCGGATTAACCGTAAGCATGTGCAGTATATGTAGTTTAATTTAATGCCCTTCGCTTTTATCAACCTTGTATATATAATTCTTCTGTCTGCGTATATATAATTCTTCTGTGCATGCATGTCCCTAAACTCATAATGACCACGTGGATTCGAGTGATTTAGTTTCACAATTCGGCCCACAAAATATTTTGTACCGGACGTCTGTCGAGTTTTCACAATGGCCTACGTACGTTCTGCAAATAATGGGTGCCAATTTATGTGCTTTTTTGCAAATTAGTATATATTGGTTAGGTTAAAAATTTTAGTAGAATGCAGTGTTTTATAAAAGTGCATCAAACTTATGCTCTTTGTTTGTTGCGTTTTCGAAGGGCGTTGACCGCGCTATACAAGGTATATTTATCCTAAGGGGATCACTACGTCTTTTCCAATAATCCGTTTTACTTACAGATACACTGCCAGTATTGCAAAACTCTTGCCTAGACTAGGCTCGATGACCGCTGGGCAGCAAAAAAAAGTAGTAATTGTTTAAGCTAAGTAAGTATATTGTAAGTTATCAGTGTCACCATATAAACAAGTTTTTCACGATTGGCCTAGGCAATTCATCCATGCCTCGCCTATCCTGTGACATAATATATAGAGGCTCGGTGCCAGTAATTACACTGCCTGTCCTTCGCTACGAAATACAGCAAAGCTGTTTCACGGGAGAAACAAGCTAGATGGTGGTACCCATGCAGCCGGGAGCAGCACAGCGCTTCCCTCCCAAATAAAATGTCTAATGATCACTTAATATTAAAAAAAATATTTTCTTTTTCTTTCTTTCTAATATGACTTATGTTCGTCCGTAGGTTTACTTTATATAGTCCACAAATTAGTATTGTTTGCTTGTGTGTATACTATATCATGATAAGTGACGCAAGCGCTTGATATCTATATAGCATAGTAACAGAGACCAATAATATCATAATATCTTATGTTCTAGAGTCTAGACGAAACATTTTGAGTGTTTGTTATTTGTTAATGAAATCTCTCAGTAGTACACACGTTTGTTAGTATTGCTGGCTATACATAATTAAATGATATAGATTTTTGTCCCCACCATGGTTCTAGCCTTATCGTGGCAGAGGGGCTCCTAAGGGGAGCCTAAGGTGAGCCCAGCATCTTGGGCGAAACAAATTGAACCGAGGGGGCTCTTTGTACTCATCTTATTAGAAGAGGGGACAAAAGAGCAGGGTGGGGAAAGGGTGCGGATGGGTATTTTATTGGTATTTAATTATTTTATATATTTTATATTTATTTTACCTATTGTACCTACTGTCCCGACGTTGGATGGCGTTGTTCTGTGTAGCGTGACAACCCTTCTGTAGAAGTGGCGTCAGTGTTTGCTCAACAGATCCGGGGCACCTCACCAAAGGCGGCATTGGTGTCACTTGCCGGGTTTAAGTGGGTAGAGCTGCGTCCACTTACCACCTTTCGGGGGCAGCGAGTCTCAAACACCCGCCTGAGGAGACCCACTCCCCGCGGGATGCCTCAGAGCATTTCCCGGCGTTAAAGATTTTTGTGCTACCCGTTAGTGAAATCGGCTGTCCGTTTAACTTTTGTTTTTATTTTTGTGCATGAATCCAACTCGTACTTAGCCGTATTTTATTTTAGACTAGCTGTTGCCTGCAGCTTCGCCCGCGTTACTCAACTCCTATATGTTACAGCGTGATGTTATATAGCTTATAGCCTTCCTCGATAAATGGGCTGTCTAACACACGCTGGAAAATATACAATAGTTATAATTTACCATCAACGTATTTCTAGAGAAGGAAATATATATATAAAAATATATATATAATAATAAATATATAATAAATATATATAATAATATATATATATTTCTTTTTTATGTTAGTTGGATATGTAAACAGGCTATGTTGGATATGTAAAAGTGGTCGACGTCGCCCATGAACATAAACTAGTATGCCTGGAACGAGCCCAGGCAACTCATTTATGTGTTGCCTATCCTGAGACACAAGATGTTAAGTCTCGGTGCCAGTAATTACACTGCCTGTCTTGCCCTTCTCTCTTGAACACAGTACAGCTGTTTCAAGGGAGAAACAAGCAAGATGGTGGTACCCATACAGCCGTGAGCGCCGGTACAGCGCAACCCTCCCACCGGTAAGTCCGCCACCGGTGAACATGTCAATCAACAGATCCTAAATTCAATCATTTATTATTATCAATAAACTCATATAATATAACGTATTGTTTACATGAATAACAATTATTATAATAAAACAACATTTTACCGATTTTATCGCGGATTTTTACATGACCGAAACCACGATTGCTGTAAATTATTAGAAACATCAGGATTTTTAAAAATCTTAATAATCCGGAAAAGAAATTATTTCGAAGAATTTTTGGTTTTTTAATTGCGTTTGGAAAACCCCACTGTCTTGCGTTCCATGACATACGTAAGTACGAAACGGAGTTTCGTACTTACGTATGTCATGGAACAACAATTTTGTTTGTTAGTATTGTGCATTGACGCAAGCTGACATAAGGGCGCAGCTCCACCACGGCACATGTAGACACACACGTTAGTCAATTTTCGCTTTGCGAGAAAATATTGTATTTGAACAATCCAACTGCGTAGCGTGTCAACATTTTCTTGCATTTGACATTTTAGCAGACGCGCGTGCACCGCAGTGGAGCCGCGCCTTAAATTCGATATCATCCGATATAAATAACATATTTTTCAATATGATAACTTACAAAGATCTAGATACATTTTATATTTTTTTCTGTCCTCATCATTATCAACCTTTTTCAACTTAGATCAGATAAGGTAAAAACTTTGTACGTTTGGACGCGCTAATCTCCGCAACTGCAACTACTTTTTATTCTGGACGTAAAAAATATATTTGCGATAATTAAATTATTGAGGATTTTTATTTTCGAGGAATTTTATACTATAGAATCAAACCAACCTAACTATTAACTGAGATAATCGTGTTAAAAAGCGCCTGTAGTGTTATTCTTTAAAGTAATTTTAGATCCAGAAATAAAACTAGGTTAGTGTACAACTATACCTAGCGAGATTGTACATTTATGAGAAGTACCTTTAAAATTTGAATAAAAAAGTACGAGGACGTAGGTACATCACTTTTTCGGATTCGATATTGTGATTCGCGATAGATTTCGATTCTGAGTTGCAAAACTGTCAAGAACAAAAACTATTTACTTTCCTTTTTGTAAAAAAGGCAAAGAAACATGGTAAATGTAAGAGGTAGTGCCATGCTGCTTTGCAGTTGAATTGGGCCGGCACGACCTGGGAGGTACCTCTCGCTCCCATAACACCGTCAAGTGACAGCTATGCTGTCGCGTTTCATGCGGTTTGTGAGTTTCCGGTGGCTCATTGGGTGATAGTGAAAAGGAGGCGCACCTGCGTGGCCATAGTTGTGTGTTTATGGGCATCGGCGCCGTGAGGCTTCCATTGCTCGTTTGCCCCCTGATGACATAAAAAAATCAGTTTTAGACTATTATAATTTTTGAAATAAATAAATATCAGCTGTTTATTGTTGAGAAACAAAGAAATTATTAAAATGATACGAAATAATCGGCCATTTAGCATATTGCTCGTGTTAAGTTCAGCGATAGGTCAAGTCGCATGCGTCACTCGTCAGTCCGCTGTCCTATATAGTTTGCCGCTCCATTGTTATCACCCTCTATAAATAATTCACGTTCTGGTCAACTGGCATGTTTATACTTGTATTTAGTGGGCGTAGGAGAATCATTGAGTTATCATGTACGTAGTAATTACAACTCACTGAGGGGAATGTCCTTTTAAATGACACTTCTGATTGATCAAATCTAGTTGATCATTCGTCAGCCCTTAATTATTGTACTAGCAACTCTAATATACAGTTAATATAGCAAAAAATATATTTCGTGTCAGAGCGTAAGTCCCGCTCACACTTGGCTGAATATACTCCACAGTCGAGGCCATAAATTATATATGACCGTTTTTATCAACCAGCATACGGTCTATAAACTTCACTTCGAGTTTCCCTCAGATTATTTTTCTTGGTCATAGTGAAGTGTTCGTAAAAATTAAAAAGAAGCATTTTTGTTGTGAACAATTAATAAAATATTCTTCTTTCTTTCAAAATATTCCGTCGATAGCCGGTAATGGTTCAATTAGGATGACAGCTGTCATCTATCGTATGCTGGCCAGTAAAACTACTGTCAAATGCTCACCTTCTCCTTCTTTTATTCGCAACAGCCCTTTGCAAGTTGTAATTTCAGGTATTATTTTGTTAGCTTATACTTATACAGTTTACCGAGTCTTTAGTCATTATAGTCCAACAACTGAACTAAGTGTTGTAAAAATTAAAACTTTTTTTTTAAATAAGATTATAATATTTATGGACGCCTTCACACCAAGTCAATCTGGGCCCGTGGTAATTTCTCGAAGATCTTGTGTTACGGGTACCAGACAACGGAAATATATTTAATACTATATATTTAAGATTTGATGACATAGACTCAGTTCAGCAGCATATGCAGTGAGAAAAATAAGACAGTTTACTGATATAGATACAGCGCGAATAGTATATTTTAGCTACTTTCATAGCATTATGTCTTATGGCATACTTTTATCGGGAAATGCGGCCGACATAAACAACATTTTTGTGCTGCAGAAGCGGGCTATTCGTGCAATTTACAAGTTGCCTCCCTATTCATCTTTGAGAGAAAAATTTAAAGAAATAGGAATTCTGACTGTCGCCTCTCAATACATCTTAGAAAATTTACTGTATGTACGGAAAAACATAAATGAATTTTGTAAGAAAAGTGATATTCATATTAGGAATACACGTAATAGACACAGGTTACATGCACCAATGATTAGACTTTCGAAAGTAAGCAATTCTTTTAAAGGCAACTGTATACGCTTTTACAATAGGATCCCAGAAAACGTTCAAAAGCTCTCCATAAAAAAAATCAAAAAAGTTGTTAAAGAACGTTTGTGTGGTAAAGCATATTATAAAGTAAAAGATTTCATGGAAGATACCACACCCTGGGAATAAGGCGTTCCTCCCGGGCATTTCAAGATAAGATGTTAAAATTGTTATTAATATATATTATTTTGAAAAGATTAGTTCCACTGAGTTTGTTTCGCCGGTTCTTCTCAGTGGGCTTACCTTGGAACCGGTGGTAGATTCAATTGACGTTCAAAAAGATACTGTATTAGTACTATTTTGAATAAAAAATTTTGATTTTGATTTTTTATTATATAATACAAATATTTAATACACATCCATGAACACAGAAACACAGGAACACAGAAAATATTTTTGTTCCCTGGCGGGATTCGAACCCGCAACCTCCGGCTTAAACGCCAACGCGCTTACCACTGAGCCACAGAGGTTGTCAAATTAAACTATATATTTTTAGGATACTTCATGCTTTAGCTTACATTTAGAATTTCTGATACATTTCAGTCAATCAAACCTACTTAGGCGTCCTTTACAATGTTTTCCGACACGTTTTCTGTAAATAAAGTTACAACAATATTAGAAAACTTCCAAGATAAATAGTATGTAAAAAGTAAGTACCTAGAGATAAATTTTATATGTACTGAAGTCATTAGTATCAGTGACCTCATTAAATAGTGATAGCAAATTAAAAGTGGAATGTTAGAATACTTATAAGAATCATTATCAAAACAGTAAAAAAATCAGTCAGTAAAATAGAGTAAAACAGTTTTTATTCATAACTAGCTGTTGCCCGCAGCTTCGCCCACGTTATTTTATATTTACGGACGTATCCGTACCGATGATGATCATTTTTTTACTTTTTTTGTTATATCTCTAAAGGTAATAAGGCTGCTTTTTGAAAGTAAGCTCCAAGCGGCTTAAATTTTTCCGACTTTTACTTTCTTGTGAGTTAATCTTAAAAGATAGACATATACTGTCACGGACTTTTTTTAGATCATTGAAAGAGAAATAATTCTTTCACACATATTTTTTGTGTATCTTGAACCGCTTTCGCAGCGCACGCAACGGAAGCCCTCAAAGATGAATAATTTTCCCCGTTTTTTACACATTTTCCAATGTTTCTTCGCTCCTATTTGTCGCAGCGTGGTGTTATATAGCCTATAGCCTTTCTCGATAAATGGTCTATCCAACACAAAAAAAAATCAATTCGACCCAGTAGTTCCTGAGATTAGCGCGTTCAAACAAAGAAACAAACTCTTCAGCTTTATAATATTAGTATAGATATATATTGTACATAAGTGTATTTTTAACGTTAAATAACCCTTTTTCTACCGCAGGGAAGGGATGCAGCCAGTATCTTCTGGTAGATCCTGACCCAATGTGAGTCTCGCACCTGGGACTTAGGAGTGCCCTTCCTAACTAAAACCACTGCGAGCGCCTTCAGCCGATTTTTGAGGGTCCCGGATATGCAGGCAACAGACAAGATCACCTCAGCGAGAGGCTGGCCGGCGAAGGCCAGACTACTCCTCGTAAGGGGGGACTGCCCATAGGGGGGTGCCATACTGGACCCAGGTTTCCATCCTGAGCCCGACACGAGCACAGGGGCGTTACTGAAGGCGCATTAAGTAGCGCCTCCTACGTAACCCCATTCGTCGCCCGATGGAAAAGGACCTCGTCGGTGGCCTCCTCTCTCACCCGCTCGTAGACCTCCTTCTGAGACATTACTGCCTCGGACGTTAAGTAGCCCTACTTTTCCTACTACTACTGCATATTATCAATATATTATATATACCTATTATAACTATACTGTATTGGATGCAATTGGAATTGGTCGTCTTGGCGTTGTCATTCAAGTGAGGCCTATGTTCAGTAATGGACTGATAGGGGCTGATGATGATAGTAAACTACTATAGTTGAAGGCATTAATATTCTTTATAGCAATTGTTTTGTTCAAATAGCCATAGTAATTAAGCAAGGTTCTATTTAAGGTTATATACCTTTATCCTGATAATAAATTACATCTGCATGTCTTTACATTTATTTTTCTCACGATCATCCGAGGGCAATAATAGGAAAAGTCCCCAATAATTTATCAAGTGAATGATCTTTAACATTTGTTATCAAATGCTCTTGGTAACATTTTGTTTCGTATGTAATAGTTTTTGGTAATATTATAATATTACTACGAAATTGCAAGAATACAATATAATTTCGTTTACATCGCGTAATATTTGATTTGGAGTAGTATATATAACGTATTTTTTTAGGTCAATGATTTATGTAATGATTTGAGGATAAGACATGGAAAGTCGAATGTGGGTAGAGATATTGCAACAGCGAATAAGAACTATTATAACTGATTGTATATTTTCTAACTAAGCAATCTATGCGTCTATGTAATGTATATATGTAGGTATGTAAATTTCATTATTTTCTTTATTAATTTTTAGTTATTATTTTACTTACGTAAAATTGAAAATACTTATAATCCAAAAATGTTACAAAAAATAAACAAACGCACTAGTCGCTCCTACGATTTTCGAAAGTTCCCCTCAATTTTTCTGGGATGCCATCATCAGATCCTGGTTTCCTTATCATGGGACCACCCTTGAAATATCTCCTTTCGAAAAAAAAACATCAAAAATCGGTTCACACTTGGAAATATCGATGAACATACACAAAAAAAAATACATACCGACGAACATTATACCTCCTCCTTTTTGGAAGCCGGCAAAAAGAGAAAAAAAGGGAACTTTGTGTTACCTCATTTATACCCTACAAAATTTGTGTGCGGTACACCAATAGAAGTTATCAAAAATCTAAATATCCTTAAATTTTCTGGGATATCAAGGCAAAAAGAGTTTTCCGAATTCGATTCGTAGTTTCAGAGATGTTATATGCGTTGCAATTACCAACTTCTATAAAAAAAGCAACGAGTCACAGGAAAACAAAACAATTAAATTCAAATACCTATAACCTAAACGAATACCTGTATTCCTTCGAATAATTTAGAAGCAATACAATTTGCAAAACAAATATTGCATAATCTTATATGAATAAATAAATCAACCGTCATATAAACGTCAAATCTCGTCTCGTAATGGTGTCGCGAGTCTAGAGATTTTATCGCATCTAAAAATATGCTTACCGCGCTAAAATAAGTTTTGACTTCAAAAGCTCTTTAGCTTTATTACATTAGTCATGTTATACTTAATCTTATGATGACATACATATTTTGATTCTATGTACATTTTTATAGCATAGGAGCAAACGAGTAGTCGAAGCTTTAGACTACCGACATCTGCACAGCCAGGGATTATGCAAATGTGCTCTCCTAACTCCTTTTCCCTATCCGCCCAATAGGCCACTGGAAACTCACAAACCGCATGAAACGCGACAACATAACTGCCAATTGACGCTGGTGTTATGTGAAATTATTATATAGTCACAAATTAAATGGTCTCTTCAATTGGACAAGTCACATTTTAGTGGTCAAGCACCCATGAACGAATGTGCTATCAAGGTACTATGATTATGTATTTATCATATCAATAGGCATAGTTTATATAAACAATGCACGCTATTGGGTCACATGCGTGTTTATAATCTATGAGAATTACAGAAATCAGAATGACTATATGCACGCATCATCAATTGAGTAACACGCGAGATGCACTTATGCAATTGTCCCATCGGTATGGCTTTATGGTTATATGGTATTTTTCCACGGGAATAGTTTGGGTTTTTTTTCGAAATGCATTATAATGAAACAACTTTATACCGACTCGTTGTTAGGATTTTTACTACATCGTGGTTGATGTATTACAAAACGTCTGGCATGAAAGTCTTATATGTCTTAAGACTTAGCACAGGACTAGGTTGACGTGTTGTGATTGCTCTTTTATTTGCATTTTTTTCATTAACGCCGGGAAATGCTCTGAGGCATCCCACAGGGTCATGAGTGGGTCTAACAACGCGGGTATGTGGGACTCGCTGCGCCCGAAAACTGGTAAGTGGACGCAGCTCTACCCACTAAAACCCGGCGAGTGCCACCAATTCCGCCTTTAATAAGGTGCCCCGGATCTAATAAACAAACAAGGCACTTCGATGGCTAGCCAGTCATTCACAGAGGGATTGCACCCGCACCACAGAAAAACCCCTCCCAATGTCGGGACAGTACAATGGGGTGAGGTTCCCATCCTTGCCCCTTACCCCCTGCTCGTTTGTCCCCTCTTCTTAAAAGAGGGCTACAAAGAGCCCCCTCGGCTCAATTAACTTCGCCCAAGGTCATTCTAGGCCCCACCGCCACGTCAAAGCCTGAACCATGGTGGGGCCGTTTATTCGTATAATCAAGGGAGGTAGGGCATTGTGAAAAAATATACTCATAGATTTACAGAATACAAAATATCCAAAACGTTTACATAATACTAGCAGACAAAATAATAGCCAAAGATTAAACAACTTGCACAAGACCGCGTTTTTATCATTGAAAATCATCGAATAATATTATAAAGCTAAAGAGCTTGTTTGAACGCGCTAATCTCAGGTACTATTGGTCCGATTTGAAAAATTCTGTAAGTGTTAGATAGTCCATTTATCGAGGAAGGGCTATATCTTCTCTAATCTTCTCTAATATATAAAATTTCCATGTCACAATGTTAGTTACCGTACTCCTCCGAAACGGCTTTACCGATTTATACCAAATTTTATATGCGTATTCAATAGGTCTGAGAATCGGCTACTATCTATTTTTCATACCCCTAAGTGATAAGGGTGATCAACCCCTCAAATTTTAAAAGTTATGGCGGGCGAAGCTGCGGGCAACAGCTAGTATTATTATATGACTTGCTTGTTCTACATTTATTGGAACATCTTTTACTAAAAACAACCATAAGAATGTCAAGTCGCTAAAACTATTAAATCAGCGATTTGATCGGATTAACATAATATTTTATCTCCCTTGATAATCTTATCATATTTTTAAAGAAGAGGGGGTAAACGGACAGTCGGTTCACCTGATGGTAAGTGAAAGCGACATCCACTGACACCAGAGGGTTAGCAGGTGCGCCTTTCAGTCGTATTGGTTTAGATTTGTTCGATTTTTCATTCATTCAATCATTCGACCAAATTTATTGTAATGGTGCTGCCACACTGATGTTTAAAAATGTTTACAAATGTTAGTGATCGTTTTTAAACAGCAGTGTGGCAGCACTGAGAGAGGAAGGCCTTTGCCCAGCAGTGGGACAGTACAGGCTAGGACCCCACCTTGTCGTGGCGGTGGGGCTCAGTAGCCTAGGGTGAACCCAGCACCTTGGGCGAAGCTAATTGAATCGAGGGGGCTCTTTTTACCTCTAATAAAAAGAGGGGACAAAAGAGAACCTCATCCCATTGTACTGTCCCGACGTTGGTAGGGGTTGTTCTGTGGTGCGGGACAACCCCTCTGTGGAGGTAGAGTCCGTTCCTTCGCGGGACTGACTAGCCGTCGAGGTGCCCTGTTAGCTTAGCTTAGCTTAGCTTAGATCCGGGCACCTCACCAAAGGCGGCATTGGTGGCACTCGCCGGGTTTTAGTGGGTAGACCTGCGTCCACTTACCATCTTTCAAGCGCAGCGAATTCCACATACCCGCCTGGGAAGACCCACTCCCCAGGTGGGGTGCCTCAGAGCATTTCCCGGCGTTAAAGAAAAAAAAAGTATAGGCTAGTAAAAAAAAGTGTGGCAGCATCATAATGGCAGTTTTGATACCTTAAATAATCAAGAAACATATGACAGTGGATTCATACGTACTATGTACATGTATATTGTTATCATGTACATGATACTGTCTAATGTCTATACAGAGGCCTTAGACAAAGTAACATTAAAAAAACGATAACGAAGTTTGAAAAGAATAAAATGTATGGGATTGACATAAGCCGTCGTCAATTATGTCACTCGTTATCGTTATCGCAAGTTGGTAGACAATGTTAAAATTCGTAACAAAATCATAAACTGTCAATTGGTTATCGAACACTTATGTCAAACTTATGTTATTTTATTATTGATATTGATTCGTTATCCGTGGGCGTGGGCCATGGAGGGCAACATTTTCACAATTTTTATGAGTTATAGTGTGTATGAGGTCTACTCACATAGATATTAATTTTAATTTTTTGGTCCGATTTGACACTTCTTGTCGAAATTTGTTGACATTTGACAGTTGTTGTCGTTGCACTATCACGATCTATGATTGATCATTGGCTAGAAAATTATTATCGTTATCTCAAAGACGATAACGAATTTCGGCTACAAAGCGATGTCACTTTGTCTACAGGCCCAGTATCTTGAAATCAGATGAGGACTATAATATCATGCCATAGTTTGAGTATTGTTATTAAGAATCATATTCAGAGTGTTGGACTTTTAATCAACGTCAAGATTCCCTATCACATCCAACTAGGGCCGACCATCGATCGTCATTCCAACTAGTTACGAGAGCGAGCCTTGGTCTTCCAGAACGTGACCTCTCTCTATATTCCCATCATAGCCCAGTCAATTCTAACATTTTATCTATGCTATTTTGTTAGCCTTTAAACCGACTTCGTTATAGGATGGCTCTAATAAAATTGTTTGCACTAATAACACAGAAATTGGTGTTAATGATGCCATTGTTATGATTGTATCGCGTCCTGTTTTAATGTTACTGTTTAAAATAATAGCTTCCATTATTAGCATAGTAATTCGCCATTGTCACGTTTTTAATTAACGTGTTAAGTACTAAAATTTTAAACGTTTTTAACGAACTAATTTATTTTTTAACTAGTAAATGTGTTCTAAAGGGAAATCATGTGATCTCCAATTGGGAAGTCCACATCAGCTCTCAGACCTCTAGGAGTCAGAAAACATTTTTTGCAAAAAAAAAGGATTTGAAAAAAATTTACCACTTTCATTGGAAGTCGAGATAGGTCTAAAAATAAGAAATATGACAAGAATCAAATCCTGTCCATAACCGTTAATAACCAACCTGTTTTATTGGATTTACTTGGACCAGGTAGTATGCTCCCCACCATGGTCCAAGCCTTGACGTGGCGGTGGGGCGGTGGGACTCAGTAGCCTAAGGTGAACCCAGCACCTCGAGTGAAGCAAGTGAACCAAGGGAGCTGTTCATTGTATCCCTGTCATAAGAAGAGGGGACAAAAGAGCAGGGGGGACAATGGGCGACCTCACCCCATTACACTTTACCGACGTTGGTTGTCTGTGTAGGTAACGTCGGTCCCTTGGGGGACTGACTAGCCATCGAGGTGCACTTTTGTTCAATAGATCCGGGGCACCTCACCAAAGGCGGCATTGGTGGAACTCACCGGGTTTTAGTGGTTAGAGCTGCGTCCACCTTACTATCTTTCGGGCGCAGCGAGTTACACGTATGTGTAAGGAGATTCCCTCCTCCCCCGTGGGATGCCTAAGAGCATTTCCCGGCGCAAAAGAAAAAAAATCTAGCATAGGAGGGCAAACGAGCAGTCGAAGCCTTTTGGAGACAATCGACGCACATACATCCACACACTCAGAGATTATGGAGATGCATTGCCCTCCTTTTCCCCATCTCCCCCAATGGGCCACCGGAAACTCACAAACCGCACGAAACGCGAGAGTCAATTTACATCTGTATTATGTGAGCGAGAGGGACCACCCCGATCGTGCCGGCCCAATTTGACCGCAACGCAACATGGTACTACCTCTTACTAAATTTTAATCATCGGTCAAACGGTATCTGAGTTTATCGATACAAAAACTTCCATATTTTGCTTGGAAAGCAATAATGTAAACAATTTAAAAAATCATCACACGTTATATCTATTAGGTCTGTTATTACAATTATCGCGCGGCCGTGGAAACAACAAAACAACTTAGTTGAATTATGTAAAACTAATAACTTTTACGACAACCATGAACGGGTAACGTGCAATTCAAAGCGAAATTTTCCAGTGTGTATTTTTAAGCGCGACCATAGAATTACAAACACATACGTCATAGATATTATAACATTTAGAATAGACATTATAATTTTTCACACAATTATGATAAATGCGAAATTAGCCCCGTTTGTTACATTTACACGTCTATATTATAGGATGATTATAAGATGACAGCAGATTTCAATTGAATTTTTTTTTTCCAAATGAGCTGATTCGGGTGCTAATGCTGCGTGTACTCTTATGTAACTGCTATTTCTGTGTTGGTTGTGTATTTAAGCTAGGGATATGTTTTGATTATGATTTTGCGAAAATTTGAATTTTTAATTTTTAATTGAATATAGCAAAAAGGCAAAGAGAGCTTTATAAAGTATTTATTTAAGCGAAGCTAGATTGGAAACCATTTGACAGTTGATCATTATTCAGGGACACGGTCAAACTTACGAAGATCAAAAATGAACCTAATTAAATGAACCGATGTTCATTATACGCTGAAGCCTTTTTTTTTTGTTTTTTTTTTTTTGTTTCGCTGGGAATGCGTTTAGGCATACCACCGGGTCCGGGGGGACCCGGAGGTTATGTGGGACTCTCTGCGCCCGAGCAGGTGGTAAGGTGGACGCAGACTCTACCCACTAAACCCCAGCGGTGTTCTCCTCGTCGTTTGGGTGACCCGGCGCGAGAGCTGTAGACGTCCGTACCAGGACACAACGGTGTGCCGTATGGCACTCTTCCCTAGAGGCGGAGGGTGGCATCCCCTCCTCGTTCTCCGCTTAAGACACACTGAACACACAAGGGTGCCTTATAGCTCAACCTTACGCGCGCGCAGCAAATCCCCCGATTGGCCGCGCACAGGTCCCTCACGGCGGTGCGACCGTATGTCGCCGCCGTGCTCTTCTGCGGGAAGGGGCGCCAGTGCGCTCGCTCTCCCGCTCCGCCTCCTCCTTCTGTGACATCACGTCCTCGCAGAAGGAGAGGACCACCTGCCATGTGCTCTCACTGACAGTCATCGCTCGGATGACCGCAGGGAGCGACAGGTCCGCGCCAACCTCAACGATGAGGGGCGCCCTTGCCTCCGCCCAAGCTAGGCACTCCGCCAGGGTGTGGTCTGCAGTGTCTTCGCTGGTGTTGCAGTGATGACACCCTGGCGAATACGCTGAAGCCTGCCCAACTGCTCATCCGTTAAGTTAATATATATCTCACATAATTAAGCAATAAGCATAGTTGTTTTTTTTTTTCATTTTTCCCCGATGGGGAAAGGCAAAGGACTATAGTCCATACAGCCTCGTCTGAGTTTGTAAGTTTCATTCCGGTATAACAAACGGCCGGAGCAAAGTCTGAAGTAACTTTATATTTCTCACATAAGCATAGTCAAGAAGAAAAGACACCCTGGCGAATACGCTGAAGCCTGCCCAACTGCTCATCCGTTAAGTTAATATATATCTCACATAATTAAGCAATAAGCATAGTTGTTATTTTTTTTTTCATTTGTCCCCGATAGGGAAACGCAAAGGACTATAGTCCATACAGCCTCGTCTGAGTTTGTAAGTTTCATTCCGGTATAACAAAAGGCCGGAGCAAAGTCTGAAGTAACTTTATATTTCTCACATAAGCATAGTCAAGAAGAAAAGACAGATGGAAAATTTAACAAGTGCAGTCCTGGTAGGTACATATAGGTAAGAAATTTCCTAATCTCTTTAAGGAAGCAGACGCACCAAAATTGTAAAATATTTGAGTTTTCCTTCATTTCTACACTAAACACTAATTGTATTCTAAATTTGAAGCTACTAGAAGTGCCCTTTAAAAGAAAGAAAAAAGAAAGAAGTACTAGAAGTTTTAAATATTGATGATCGGTCAGTGAGTGAGTGAGTCACTAAGTAATATACTGCTTCAAATTTAATGAAATTTGAAATATACTGTGTTTATACAATAACTGCTTGGTCGCTGAAAATTCAGTATTTTAGTTTTATCTGCAACGAAGTGATAGTGGGTTGAAAATGGTCTAAACTGCTTCGAGAAAAGGATGGTACGGACGCGGCAGTGCCTCTTTTTTGCTCGACTTGGGGGGGGGAGAGACTTTTGTGCCAGATAAGATACTTTTATCATATGTGCAACATTGAATTTATTTATTCTTTTTACTTTATTGTTATAGTTGTTTTTCTCATACAGAGTAGGTCTACATAAGTGTAAACATAGTTTCCATGACGGAAACCGTTTTAATCTCGAGGTTAGCTATTATCTCCCCTCGGAGGCCAATTACCTAGTTATGCCACTCACTCCCCCATTCGCGTCACAGGTACACAGACTGTGAGAATGTGCCCCCTATCATTAATACGATATTGTCCATGGTTGCTAAGGACTGTCATCATCATGTCATACCGTAAAATTTTTTAAATTCCCACTTGGTGGCTTTCGATTGGTAGTCAGACGAATCATTCGAGGGCAATAAATATTCATTACCATGTTTATAGTGGCGTCGGTTCACTAGGTGGTACGAGAGCAGCGACATCCATAGTATATCTGAGGATTACCAAGTGTGTCACCACTCATCATGACTCACCCATGCGTTGTATGATAATATTTTTATCTTTTTTTCTTTTCCGCCGAGAATTGCTCTTAGGCGTCCCGCAGGAGAGGGGGGATTCCCAAGGCGGGTATGTGGGACTCGCTGCGCCCAAAAGATGGTAAGGTGGATGCAGCTCTACCCCGGTGGATAGAGCAACCGAGGTGCCCCGGATGGAGCGGTTGAGCAAACAGGGCACCTCGACTGCTAGTCAAGCCCTCAAGGGAATGACGCCACCTCCACAGAGGGGTTACTGTAAAGGGCTAAAACCAGCAATGAAATAGGTAAAAATTTTCGCAGCTCTCAGAGGTGCCCCGACGTCTAGTCGCACCATAGAACAACCCCTCCCAGCGCCGGGACAGTACAATGGGGTGAGGTTCCCATCCTCGCCCCTTGTCTCCTCCTACTCTCTTGTCCTCTCTTCTTATAAGAGGGGTACAAAGAGCAGCTCCCTTGGTTCACTTGGCTTCGGCCAAGGTGCTGGGTTCACCTTAGGCTAAATAACCCCACCGCCACGACAAGGCTTGAACGGTGGTGGGGTGTATGATAATAACTGACAAGGTGTCTTCCAATGCATTAAAGTGACAAATCTTGTATCTATCTAGATATAAAGC
Organism: Helleia helle; assembly: GCA_963853865.1. Taxonomy (NCBI): domain Eukaryota; kingdom Metazoa; phylum Arthropoda; class Insecta; order Lepidoptera; family Lycaenidae; genus Helleia; species Helleia helle. The sequence continues at coordinate 20,783,259 of OY971420.1, forward strand.
ATCCAAACATAACAACTAAGTCAACTCTCGATAACTTGAAACTCAAGGGACCAGAGATACATTTCAAATTGTCAAGAGTTCAAAATAACAAGCGTTTAAATCACCACGATGGGCAGGGGGGGGGGGCTCAAGTAAATAAGAGTTTTATTAAAATTCGTAATTTTACTTTATAATAATAATATTATTTTCAATAATTTCAATATATTAAGTTCAATAATAAAATTATTCCTCATTTTTTTTTTCTTAAAGAAGTCCGTAATCTATTTATGAGTAAGTTACTTCAGTCTATCACTGTCCAAAGAATTTTCGATAGTGGTGAGAGCTGCGAAGTAATCGTCATTCGTGTCGGTTCCAAGGCCGGAGAAGCGTAGGGTAGTAAACAATTGACAGATCTACATGTATGTAAACAAACCACAGGTATGTGCATGATAAACGCTTCAAATTATAGAGAGTAGGGAAGCTATAATTTATAATAATCTTATAAAATATTATATGAGAGCCTTTTAAAGGAATATAAAGATCCATGTAAACTTACATCCCCTATGAATTTTGAAAAATCCTTCGTCAGTGGATGCCTACGTCATAATAATAATACGAGTGTGAAATTTCAAGTTTCGCACCTGTGCCTTTATTTAAAACATTCATCCCCTATTTTACCCTCTTAGTGGAATTTAGAAAACACTGAAATACGTTACTGAAACTCATTATTGTTACCGTACTGAAAAAATACGAAATTTCATGAAAATATGTCCGGGGAATTAAAAGTTTAACAAACTTTCATCCCCGATTTCACCCCTCTGGAGGTTGAATTTTGAAAATTAATGGGATGATTAAGGAAGAATTTTTAAAAATTCAAGCTCCTCTCTTCGTGAGAAATACCTACGTGTGAGAAAGTTCATTTATTTAGGGTTTGGTTTGTGCGTAAATACGTCAGTCAATCACTTTTGCCTTTTATAAACATAATATATATATGGAAAATACAATAATTACAAGGTACTCACGCGGTGTCGGAGTTTATTGATTGCATTTTAAATTATTTTGTAAAAATAAATACTAATCTTACAAATGTATTTCTTATAACAAATACAATTTTGTTCGTGTGAAGACGGATCAAACTTTTGAGTTTATTACAATAATAGTCATAATAATTGCATAAAACGTAGAAAACCGTGTGACTATGATTTTTAAATAAAACAATAGTCACTTTATTATTAGACTTATTGGTCACTTTAGATGCATGTTTAAGGTAAGCGTCCACATGTCGGCATCGTACGCATCTCATCGCGATCGCGTATCGCATCAACCCATAGACATAATATAGAAGGTCTGGGCATACCTACGAAAAAAAGGTGTAACCTACAACTCAAATCGGCACTTAACATGGCTACCATTGCTAGGGTTTTGACAGCAAAACCATAGAGAATACTACTATGAAAAGGGCACTCAAGATGGCGGATCAGCACTCATTTACAGCTGTCAGTTTAAAGAAAGGGCCAGCTCCTCTTATTTCCTAACTTCATGCATCAACCGGATTGTAGTTTTCTTTGTAAAGAAAGTAACACTCGAGTGCGATCAGTATCGGTACGGATCGGTAGTCGCACTTGTATATTTTTCCCTTGGAAACCGCCTAAGACCAGAGGCCATGCTTCCAAGTAATATGATCGTTGAGAACAAAGGTGACCTATTATTATCAAATTATCTATTTTTTTTATTAATAGAGATAGACGAGCAGAACGGTGAGCCACACAGTTTCAATCTAACTTCATAGAAGCTTAGCACTTAGCAGAGTTCTAGGACTAATGGCAAGACAGGCGGTCAGACATATAATTGCTGGCACAAAGATATGTGTTTTGCCTGTTAGCACATATAGCATAGGTTGGGCCTTTTTTTTTTGCTGTCGCAGTGGAAATGCTATGCGCATTCGGCAGGAGATGGGTCGTACTAAAACCATTGCAAGTTGTCTTCAGCCGCTTGGCTGAGCCTGACACAATAAGGCTATCTGCATAAATTCAATTATATGGCTCGTCTTTTTCGTGTTAGTTGGAGCCAAACTCCTTTTCGTATCAGGTGATACCAAAAGAGAGAGCACAGGCGATAGTGTATATGGAAGCGCTTGCCCGCCTCGACCTGGCTTTTATATATAGGTAGGTGAATCGAGAGGCTGAGACACCAGAAAAGGGGGTTGTTTCAATTTGACTTTGTTTTCAGATATTTAAATTGGTCCACAGCGGTCCATAAACAATTTAGCATAGTACATGACGTTATTGTCCAGTCGGGACAGACATTTAAATAGAAAAAATTTCGGGGGAGCGATTTTTTTTTTTCAAACGTCGGGGGAGGGGGGGTGGTTGGAAGTATAATTCTCACAAGTTTGGTCATTATCATTTTTACGCTAGGATCAATATCTTAGTCTTCCTCCAGCAGGAGATCCCTTATGTTTGTTACATTTTCACACGTCTCTCCGCTGCAGTGCAGACATAAAACAGAGCACTTGAGGCCCGCTTTACGGCAGCCGCACATCTTTCCGCACTTGGATTTGCATTTGCAGGTTAGGTTAGGAATTCCAAATACAAATTTATACGGCTATTTACTCATGCATTTGCGTTTCGAAAACCGCAATTTATTTGTTTTTTCCTCTTGTGTTTTTCATCTTGGCGTCACTCAGTTTACAAAATGGTAAACTTTAAATATCGTGTTATTTACGAGTACGAGTGCAGAAACGGCTCGAAGAATTAATGATGCGTACGGCTACGGTGTCGCAAAAGAAAACACAGTGTGTTTTTGGGTCTAACATTTTCGTTCTGGAAATTTCGACATGCACCACACAATCAATCACAGACCACGCCCGATATAGCTGCAGGCTGCGGTGTTAGTGATAAAACTGTGTTAACTGTACTTCCCGGACCTTGCTCCAACAGAATACCATTTTTTTTCCAAATTTGGATAACTTCATGCAAGAGAAGAAATTCAACTCCGATGTGGCATTACAAACCATCTTCAAACATTTTATTGATTCCCGACCGAATGGTTTTTTTATTAAAGATAATGGTTTTTTTATTACTACCTATGAAATGTATGTAAATGTGTCATGCGAAAGTGCATAGATAGCAATGGTTCATACTTTGAATAATTAAATATATGTTAAAATGTTCTACACTTGTCGGGAATCAAACCTGAGGTAGGTTTGATAGTAAGAGGTAATGGCACTAGGTACCTCTTACTATCTGTGGAAGAGCCGTCGGAAAGCGGCGGGCAAAAAACCGACGGCTGCAGCGCCGTCGGGGAAGAAACCGGTGGCGGTTGCGCCACCGGTAGCACAGAAGAAGGCGGCAGAGAAGCCGAAGCTGGCACTCCCCCGGTCCACGGCCGTAATCGTAAAGTTACGCCCGGAGGCAGCGGCAAGGGGTGTGACATATGGATCGGTCTTACGAAAGGCCGAGCAACAAGTGAATATTGAGGAGCTGGGCCTCGGTCCGCTTCGGTTCCGCCAGTCAGCGACCGGAGCGCGCCTCATCGAAGTGCCGAAGTGAAGGCGGATGCTCTCGCCGCTCGATTGAAGGAGGCGCTAGCCGAGGAGGTGGAGGTGGTCAGGCCCGAGAAGAAGGCGGAAATAAGAATCTCGGGCCTAAGCGATGCGGTCGACGCGGAGCGCCTAAGCACCGCGTTGGCAAAAGAAGGGGGATGCAACCCGGGCCAAGTCCATGTGCGGAACATACGTACTGGACAATCGGGCCCGGGAACTGCTCATGTTGAGATCCCGGTGGCCGCGGCGAAGAAGCTGTTGGAGAGTGGTAGCGTGGCCGTGGGATGGTGCCGTGCACGCATCCACCTCCTGCAGGCGCGCCCCAGACACTGTTTCCGGTGCCTGGGAATGGGGCACGTTGCCGGGGTCTGTGCGTGCGAGGTTGACCGCAGCAACCTCTGCTACCGCTGCGGTCAGCCTGGCCACAAGGCTGCCGGGTGCTCGGCCGCCGCACGCTGTGCAGTGTGTGCCGATGCAGGAAGGCCGGCAGGCCACGTGATGGGGAGCATAGCGTGCAAGCCCCCATCCATCCGCGGGAAGTTCCCCACACAAAAGAATGGGAACAATGTGGTGTCGGCAGACGCTGAGATGGCCGAATAATGTCTAGGCATCTCAGCGTCCTTCAGGCGAACGTCAACCACTGCGCCGGGGCTCAGGACGTTTTCCTGCAGTCCATGGCGGAGTGGGGTGTTGACGTCGCGATCGTTGCCGAGCCGTACGCTGTGCCTTCCAGCCCACACTGGGCGGGGGCACCGACGACTCGGTGGCGATCGTGGTGAGGCCCGGAGCCGGCCCCCCCCCTCGCTATCAAAGCGAGAGGCCGCGGGTACGTGGCGGCGGTTCGGGGAGAGGTGGCTTTCGTCGGAGTCTACTTCTCACCGAACCGCGATTTGGCGGCCCTGGAACGGTTTCTCGACGTTCTGGGGCCGCTAGTGGGGCAGCTAGCTCCCCTACAAGTGTTCGTGGCAGGTGACCTCAACGCCAAGTCCACGACTTGGGGTAACCCAGTCACGAACCCGAAAGGGAGGGAAGTGGAGGAGTGGGCGCTAGCTGCCGGACTGTCCCTGCTCAACAGAGGGGCAGTCCAGACGTGCGTGCGTTGGTCGGGAGGTTCCGTGGTGGACGTCACTTTCGCCACGCCAGCCATCGCACGCAGAGTGGAGGGGTGGAGGGTGGAGACGGGGTGGAGACTCTCTCGGACCATCGCTACATAAGGTTCGAGGTGTCTCCAGCTCCCGTCCGTCCGGCGTCGTCGTCGTCGCCGTCGTCAACGGGGCGAAGCCAGTTTCCGCGTTGGGCACTCACGAAGCTCGACCGGCAACTGGCAGAGGAGGCGGCTATTGTCTGCCGGTGGAGCCTCCCGCCGCTGTCGGAACTGGGGGTGGACGAGGCGGCTGACCGGATCTGCGACGCGTTCACCGCGGTCAGCAGAGCGGCCATGCCGCGTCTGAAACGTCCGACCACGCGGCGGGCGCTCTACTGGTGGTCGGCCGAATTAGCCGACCTTCGGGCCGCCTGTAACCGGGCAAGGCGGCAGTATACCCGGAGCAGGCGGCGACGCCCCCAGGACGTCGACAGGGACGAACGCCTGCACAGGGTCTACATAGACAAAGTAAAGACCCTAAAGCAGGCCATTTGCCGAGCCAAAGAGGAGGCCTGGCTGGAGCTCGTTGAGTGTCTCGATCGAGACCCCTGGGGCCGACCGTACATATGGGCGCGGAACAAGCTCCGCGCCCAGTCGGCTCCTATCAACGAGACGCTCCAGCCGGACCAACTGAGGAGGATTGTCGGGGAACTCTTCCCAGACACACCTGGGGACTTCACGCCCCCAAGGATGGCTCGGCAGACGCCGGACGAGGAGGGTGTTCCGCCACCCGTCACGGAGGCTGAAATGGAGGCGGTTCTGTCCCGCCTCCAGAGTAAAAAGAGGGCACCGGGTCCAGACGGGGTGCACGGGAAGGTTTTGGCCATCTCCCTCGAGCACCTCGGTGATAGCCTTCGGGAGCTGTTCGATCGCTGCCTGCGGTCCGGACAGTTCCCGAGGGCATGGAAGGAGGGTCGGCTCTGCCTGCTTCCGAAGGCAGGGCGGACCCCGGACTCGGCATCGTCGGTGCGACCGGTGGTGTTGCTGAACGAGGCTGGGAAGGCCCTGGAGAGAGTCGTGGCTTCCCGCCTCGTTCAGCACCTGGAGGAGGGCCCGGGACCGGGACTCTCAGAGTCCCAATTCGGGTTCCGCGCACGCCGGTCGACGATCGACGCCCTCAAACGCCTGCGGGCGGTGACGCGTGAGGCGGAACGCAGAGGGGAGGTGGTGGTCGCGGTGTCCCTGGACATCGCGAACGCCTTCAACAGCCTCCCGCACAGTGTGATACGGGAGGCACTGAACTACTTCGAAGTGCCTCCTTATCTCAGGAGGCTGTTGGAGGCGTACCTCTCCGAAAGGAGGGTAGCCTGCGAGAACCGATGTGGGTCCGTAGAGTGGTGGCAAGTCGGCTGCGGTGTCCCGCAGGGATCGGTTCTTGGTCCGATCCTGTGGGACATCGGGTATGACTGGGTCCTGCGAGGCCGTCTCCTTCCCGGGATGGGTGTCATCTGCTATGCGGATGACACCCTCGTCTACGCCCGGGGACGAGACTACAAGGAGGCGGCGCGGCTGGCTGAGGTCGGGCTCGACCTCGTGATCAGCCGCATAGAGAGGTTAGGGCTTCGGGTCAGACCATCTAAGACCGAAGCTCTTCTCTTTCGCGGGACCGGGCGGAAAGGACCCCCTCCGGGGGCTGCCCTCCAGATCGGTGGGGTGAGGATCAGGATGAGCCCCCATATTAAATATCTGGGGCTCATCCTTGATGGAGGATGGACCTTCGGCCCACACTTCGCACAGTTGGGACCGAAGGTCGTAAAGGCGGCGAGTGCGTTGGGCAGACTCCTCCCGAACCTCGGAGGACCCAGCGCCGCCTGCAGGCAGCTATACTCCGGTGTCTGCCGGAGTATGGCGACATACGGTGCTCCCATTTGGGCGGGTCACCTTACCGCGCGGAGTAGGGCCCAATTGCGCTCGGCGCAGCGGGTCATCGCGATAAGAGTGATTCGGGGGTATCGTACAATATCGTGGGCAGCAGCAACTACCCTAGCTGGCGACCCCCAGTGGGAACTTGTGGCGGAAGTTCTTGCTGAGGTGCACTCTTATGTCTCGGGTAGGAGGTCTCTCGGCGAGAGCCTGACGCTGGACGGGATCCTGCGGGTCCGCCGACTAGGGCAAGAGGCGTTAATGCTGAGGTGGAGAGAGGACCTGGCGTGGGAGCCGTATGGCAAACGCCTAACGGTTGCCCTGCGTCCGGTCCTAGAGCGGTGGATGCGTCGTAAACGCAAACCCCTCACCTTCCGTCTGACACAGGTGCTCACCGGGCATGGCTGCTTTGGTGAGTACCTGTGCCGGACGGCCCAAAGGGAGCCGGCAACTGTATGTCACGATTGTGGCGCGGCGGTGGACTCGGCCCAGCACACTCTAGAGGTGTGCCCGAGATGGGCGGCGCTGTGTCACGATCTGACGTCAGTTATCGGAGGGGACTTGTCTTTGCCGAGCATCATCACCCCGATGCTCCGCAATGATGAGTCCTGGACGGCGATGGTCTCCTTCTGTGAGGCAGTAATGTCCCAGAAGGAGGCTGATGAGCGGGTGAGAGAGGAGGCCGCCGACGAGGCCTCCCACCGCAGGCGACGAACAGGGGTGCGTAGGAGGCGCTACTTAATGCGCCTCCAGTAACGCCCCTGTGCTCGTGTCGGGCCGAGGCTGGGGTTAACCTGGGTCCAGATAGGCAGGACGTTGTCGGGGACTGTTAAAAGTATCGTGAAAACGAACGGCCGAGCAGTCCCCCCTTTCGAGGAGGAGTCTGGCCTCTCGCCGGGGTCAGCCTGTCGCCGAGGGTCCTGTGTTGCCTGCAAGATCCGGGACCCTCAAAAAGGCGGCGGAGGGCGCTTGCTGCGGTTTTAGTGGGTAACGACACTGCCCAAGTGCGAACCCCACACACGGCTAGGTTTAAAACCAACCCCGGTCCTAGTTATGGTTTGGGCTGCAAATTTCAAAAAAAAAAAAAAAAAAAGGTACCTCTTACTATCAAACCTACCTCAGGTTTGCTGCATTGCAGCCGAACTGGACTGGCACAACCGGGGTCACCTCTCGCTCACATAACACAGGCGTCAAGTGACAGCTACGCTGTCGCGTATCGTGCGGTTTGTGTTTCCGGTGGCCCATTGGGGGGATAGGGAAAAGGAGGGCGGCGCATCTGCGTGGCCTTGGTTATGTGGATGGGCATGGGCGTTGGCGCCGTGAAGCTCCGACTGCTCGTTTGCTCCCTGATGACATAAAAAACCCATACCGTACTAAAGACAAAACTGGTATACAGTTTTATAAGTGGTTGTAGGTATATAAGAAGTTACTCAGTGAAGATCATGTGATCATGTGGCTAGCAACGACCTACGAATATTATAAATAGAAGGATGTTTACACGTTAATCTTAAAACATTAATCATATTTTCTAAAAAATCAGCCAAGTGCGATTCGCACTCAAGCAAAGGGTTCCGCACAATGCATTTGTCGTGTTACGTACATTATTCCATAGAGTGTATATACATACCGCCTATCGGTCTGACTAACACTAGGTTATTTTTATTAGAACTATAGCCATCGCAATGACTGCCTATTCTCCGTTTCAACCAACATAAAATTAAAACAGTGCCATCTAGGGACGTCCGAAAGAAGCGAAGCTTTATGTCACGTCAAGAATATCAGAGGCCTTAGACAAAGTAACATTAGAAAAACGATAACGAAGTTCGAAAAGAATAAAATGTATGGGATTGACATAAGCCGTCGTCAATTATGTCACTTGTTATCGTTATCGCAAGTTGGTAGACAATGTTAAAATTCGTAACAAAATCATAAACTGTCAATTGGTTATCGAACACTTATGTCAAACTTATGTTATTTTATTATTGATATTGATTCGTTATCCGTGGGCGTGGGCCATGGAGGGCAACATTTTCACAATTTTTATGAGTTATAGTGTGTATGAGGTCTATTTACATAGAAATTAATTTTAATTTTTTGGTCAGATTTGACACTTCTTGTCGAACTTTGTTGACACTTGACAGTTGTTGTCGTTGCACTGTCACGATCTTTGATTGATCATTGGCTAGAAAATTATTATCGTTATCTCAATTTCGTCTCGTAATCGTAATCTCGTTATCGAATTTCGGCTACAAAGCGATGTCACGTTGTCTACAGGCCCAGGTGGGTTAGCCAAGATGCCATTCTACAATCGTAAACGCTAATAGAAAACAAATAAATGTATGGAAATGTCATTTACATCGACAAATGACGCGGTCATAAATGTTATTTTCATATATGTATTACTTTTCTACTAGCGTTTACAATTGTAGAATGACATCTTGGCTAACTCACCTGACGCTTGTCACTTAGCACGGGTAGAGTGGCCGGCGGCCGCGCGCGGGTACGGCAGAACGTCCATAAAGATTAGAAGTATCGATTAAAAAAACCTCTACTCAATTAGGCTAGCTATTTTTAATCCGAACTATAGTTTCAACTTGCTGTTGCCCGCAGCTTCGTCCGCGTTAACTTAAATTTACAGCCGTATACGGATTGATGATGATTATTTTATAGCCTAATTACTCCTTGGAACTTTAGCTATCTGTCAGTGAAAGTCCCGTCAAAATCGGCCCAGCCGTTTCCGAGATTAGCCGGAACAAACAGACAGACAGACAGACAAAAATTGTAAAAAATGCTATTTTGGTATATGTACCGTGTATACGTCAATATGCATTTAGTAAAAAGAGGTTATTTTAATATTACAAACAGACACTCTAATTATATTATATGTATAGATATGCATTTGAACAAACTCTTCATCTATTGTTTTGTAATGTTTACGCGAATTTCACTCATTATAATTTTTTTTTAAAACGGATTTTATCGCGATTTATTTTGTTGTAACATTAGTATCCTGACCCAATGTGGGACTCGCACCTGGGAGTGCCCACCCTAACCAAAACCACTGCGAGCGCCGTTGCGCTGCTTTTTGAGGGCCCCGGATATGCAGGCAACGGACAGGATCACCTTAGCGACAGGCTGGCCCCGGCGAAGGCCAGACTACTCCTCGTATGACTTCTCAGTGCTCCCGTGACCATGGTTGCTGTAAAGTATCTGAAACGTCAGGCTTGTAAAACACTTCATCGTTATTATTTATTTATCAATCAATCGATTAATATATTATAGCCATTATAAATTGGACGAATGAACAGACGGCAGACGCATAGTAACAGAATTATTTCACAAAAGACGAAACCCTAAAGATTAGACATCTAAAGAATATGAAGTAATGATTTTTACTAACTACTTACTATAGTTAGTTTTTTATCATAACTACTTAAGCAGTTGCTAGCGGTTTTTCTATATGATTAATAAAAACTGTGATGGGTAGTTTTTTATAGTTTACCAGCTGAAGAAGACATCTTGACATGAGAAAAGGAAACAAAAAATATAGGTGCTAAACATTCCCAAATCCCAAAAACGCGACGTTACCACTACTACTACTCCACTCCCCCCTGCCCCGTGGTGGGCACGCTTCCGCCCATTGACAGAGGTCGCACCACCTGTGCATGGTTTTGTCCTTGGAGCCAAAAAAGAGAGAACACGTGTTTTCGTATATTTTCTTTCGATAATCGTAGAAGTATTTAGTTAAATTATATTGCACTGTTTCCATGTATATATTAGTATTCCTACTTAATTACTATTCCTCAATAACTTAGATATATAAATATCCTTTAATTTTATATTGTTTTCTAATGTTTACGTGAATTTCACTCATTATAATGAAATAATTTTTACGGATTTTATCGCGGTTTATTAAGATTTTTACAAGCCCGACGTTTTGGATACTTTACAACAACCATGATCACGGGAGCGGATAATGGCGAGCTTTGTCAAGACTATGATCACAGATGGCAGAAGTGTAGCGACGGTGTTTTAAATCAGCTATATGTTCTTTGACGCGAGTTTTAATAGATATCTCTTAGTTTGGCCTATAAAAGAAAGCCCACAGTCATAATCAAGCTTGTATAGGTACTCCTGCATATTGTAACTTGTAAGGGTATATGACACTTGACAGATGGTGAGAATACGGTAAGAATTGACCTATCGTTTTAGGCGGCTTGAAAAAGGTTTTGATGGAACCTCGCTTTAGGATATAGCCATAAAGACTATAATCAATGTCTACATACATAGATTAATTATTGTAAGCTAAATTACCAACTAGCACTACAGCTACTAGCTTTGTAAGTACTGATTCCATGAGATTGTTACTGACGAATACAAATTTATAAACAAATTATTAAATATTACATTACTATAATTTTATTTAACGACATTTGTGTCAATAAATCTCAGCTCAGGTCAGCGGATTTTATTTCTTTTATAATTAGGGTTCCGTAGCCAAATGGCAAAAAACGGAACCCTTAGAGATTCGTCATGTCTGTCTGTCCGTCCGTATGTCACAGTCACTTCTTTCCGAAACTATAAAAACTATACTGTTGAAACTTGGTAAGTAGATGTATTCTGTAAACTGCATAAAGATTTTTACACGTAAGTAGAAAAAAAACAATTTTTGGGGATCCCCATACTTAGAAAAAATTTCATCATACCCATACGTGTGGGGTATCTATGAATAGGTAGGTATTTAAAAATCATAGTGAGGTTTCTAATATCATTTTTTTTCTAAACTGAATAGTTTGCGCGAGAGACACTTCCAAAGTGGTAAAATGTGTCGTCGTCCCCTGTAACTTCTAAAATAAGAGAATGATAAAACTAAAAAAAAAATATGATGTACATTACCCTGCAAACTTCCACCGAAATTGGTTTGAACGAGATCTAGTGTGTATTTTTTTTAATACGTCATAAATCGTAAACCGCAATTTACCTTTCATTCAATCAACTCAAATATAAAAAAAAACATTTAATTTCATAAATATAAACCTTATTTTTTGTTAGTGTCTATTGTTGTATATTATGTAATGGTACGGAACCCTTCGTGCAAGATTCCGACTAGCACTTGGCCGGTTTTTTATTTTGACAGAACGAAGTCTGTGCGGGCAGCTAGTATTTTTAAATACCTATGCGATAAAGGTATTAGGTACGTAATTAAAGTGATGGTTAACTGTGGACTCACCGTGTACTCATACTGGTACTACTTGACTATCAAATTACATCTGTAATATACAGCACAAATTGTATCATATTTATTAAAAAATTAAATAAAAACATATTTGCTATAAATTACAAAGAACCTAAAACTTAAAACCTTAAAAAATATAATATAATTACTTAAGTATATTAATAAAAAGGAGTCCCTTTAGGCAGGGTCCTGAAGATACTGGCAGCGTTCCCCCTTTGAATTGCTAGACTAATTCTTTGTCCGAGGTATCTGCCAGCTCTTCGGTCTCCTGTGATGTCGACTAACCTTTTTTTTATTTCCTTAAAGAGCCTTAAAGCGCTAGGACCCCACGGACCAAGGGTCTCGACACCGAATGGGACAAAATCATATTCGGAACCTAGACCCCCCTGTATTTGCATATTTTAGCTTTTTCAGCCGCTTCACAAGCCGCACCAGCTCTGTTGTTGGTCCCATGTAGATGGAAAGGGGCCAGCGTGTCTGAACAGGTTGCATCTATTCTTAATCTTGTGATATAATAAGATCACAATTCACAAGATTAAGAAATGTAAAAACGCCTGTTACAATTTACAAGCAATTAATTCACTGTGATGTTGCATATCGTTTTGTAACGGCGCTACATTCGTTAATATTTTAGTCAGCAAGGCAAGGCACTATTGCCTAGTGGCTAACAGAACATCAGAACTCAGAAGCTAAAAATTCTAACTTCTTTTCGTCATATTTATAGTGCAAAATTTTAATTCTGCGCAAAAAATAAACCTAAATCTAATTATAATTCAAGTGAACTCGTTCATGTTCCTAAAGGATGTTTACCACTTACCATCAGGGTAGACCAATAGTTTATCCTCACTATTTGTGTATACTTATTTAAAAGTATTGGAATCCACTATTTATAAAGTGTCTCCATTGACCATTCATTTACCGGTGCGATGCGCTGTATCGCGCTTTCATTTGCTTGGATACCACCATCCTGATTTAATTTCTTTCGTGATACAGCTTTGCATTGTTTCGGAATAAAGGCCAGGACCAGACTTGCATTCGAATAGTCGCATAATACGATTATTATACATGAATACCGAAATGGAAATATTCGAATATTCGATTAAAATCAATAACACCATACTCGTTCTCAGTTTATTTACTTGTGTTAAACTTTATTGTTTGTTAAAATACCTACTCAGCTAGATTTCGAGACTGTTGTGTGTAAATCCCCATGTGAACCATGGGGAAATCCCCATGGTTCACACACAACAGTCTCCCTGTCTCTGGCCCAGGCCCTGTCATTGCAGTGGGGGTCAGTAGCTTAGAGTGGAGCCCAGCACCTTGAGCCTAGGGGGCTCTTTGTTCAACTCTTATAAGAGGGGACAAAAGAGCAGGGGGCAAGGGGTGAGGACGGGAACCTCTCTCCTTTGTACTGTCCCGCGGTTGGGACGGGTTATTGTGGTGCGGAACAACCCCTCTGTGGAGGTGGCGTCGCCCCACTGAGAGACTGACTAGCCGTCAAAGTGGCATGTTTGTCCAACAGATCTGGGGCACCTCACCAAAGGCGGCATTGGTGACAGTCGCCGGGTTTTAGTTGGTAGAACTGGGTCCACTTACCATCTTTCGGGCGCAGCGAGTCCCACATACCCTCCTGGGAAGACCCACTCCCTCTACTCCTCCTCCACTTCCGGTGTTAAAGAAAAAAAAATGGTTGTGTGTATATCGCCAATGTCTCGTAACTCGTTACCGAGACGCTAACTAACGTTAACTTTTGTGAATTTCATTTCGATTATATATTTGAAATAGAAGCGTAATTATAAAACATAGGTAAAAAATCGTTTATTCAAATATCAAAACTTGCGAATATTTGCAAGTCTCAGGGCAGGACAGGCAGTTTAACTATTGACACAGCGACTTAACATCTCGCCTCAAGATAGGCAACAGCTAACACATGATTGAGTTGTCTGGGTTCCAGGTAAACTTGTTTATGTTCATGGGCGTCGCTGTCCACTTTAAGGATCAGGTGACACGTCTGTCAGTTCTCCTATCCAACTGACCTAGAAAATAATCAGACATCTGGCAAATAATTTTAATAACAGGTATCTATATTCAAAACAATAATAAACGCGATTGACATTCATAATATGGTATAACCCATTATTTATTATAACATAAGTAATACATGTTTATAAACATATAATACTCTTTTACATTTATATGTTGTAGAGTGTATTTGCTCCTAAGCAGAACATTCTACGATCGATCTGAACTAAGCTACAAGTAAGGTCGCAAATTATATTGTTATACAAAATATAAGTTTATACTCAAATACATGTGTAAGTTTTCTCGGTTCCAAAACTACTAATATTAGGTTATAAGTACGTTTGTTAATGACGCATGATTGTGTACCTAATATCGCTCTGAATGTAGCTACATATATGCCGAGTGAATCTGCATATTTCTACATATGTTTTGGGCTTAAATGCTAAGTAAATGCAAAACAACAACCACTTAATATCAAAAAACCACTTAGTATAAAAAAAAAACAAAAAACACAGAAGAGCCAGCCACTATACGAGAGGAGAAAAGAAAGGGACGACAAATACGCGAACCATTTACTTCCAATAAGATAAAGTAAAGGAGAACAGTCGAGAAGAAATTGATCAATAAAACATAATATGCAGACATGGTAAAAGGGAAAAAATAAAACCACAATACAATATCACCATTGAATCTAAGCAGCCAACACACACAAGTGAAGACACATCAAAAAAGTAAAACAAAAAAAATCGACATGAACAAAATTACGTAATCAAAAAATAGGATGCAATACTGAAGAAAATATACAGACACTAAGAACTAAGGACCTAGAAATCAAGAAATTGATCTTAAAAACCCTTTCATCTAAATTATTCGGGTTGCTGATGACCTAACCCACCATCAGATTTCTAAGACAATGGTCAAACTAAATAGGGACAAATCAAAAGACGAAGACAGGAAAAAATAAGAAGAAGCAAGGGTAGAACAGACAATGTGACCAACAATAGCCCAGGTAACTGCGGACATCTGGAACAAAATTCAAAACATCAGAAAACAATTGGTATATCACATAGTCACCCTTGTTGACCAATCACCAATAAGACAGTGCTTCAAGTGTCTGGGTTTTGGTCACCCGGACACGAAAGCAGAGGTGACAGCCGATGTGGATACTGCTTATACACACGAACGTACAATAACAGGAACAGAGCACCATGCTGTATGACTGCTTAGACGTTCACCTGGCATACTCATCTGAATGCAAAGAATGGCAGAAATGGGACCAAATACCGCGATGCTCCATTTCTTACCGCTAAGGGCACCGATAAGCGCGAGAACAGATGTACCACTCCAACAGCCCAAAGAAAGATACTATAGGCTAGTGCAATCTTGAAAGAGGTCTGACGGCTACGCAGGAATTTCTGCAAGCTGCATCGGACAGAAAATTCACAGCCCTGTCGATGCAGGAACCTTGCGCGGGCGCAATAGTTCCTCTATTCTATCTCTCGACTACATTCAGAAACCACCACCACATTACTACTACTACATTCAGAAACAACCAGACATCGGGTAGAACCAAGCCCCGTAAAAGATGCAATAGTGATACTGTCACTTACAAACATCACAACCAATAGCGCCTGGTCCACCATATAGTGGCCATCCAAATCAGGATAGAAGGAACAGAAATAGGATTGATCTCTGTCAACTGGGAAAAAAAACGATGATCTAAATAACTACTTAACAACGGTAGATAGAATTATTGAAAACATGGAAATCGATCCAATAATATTGGGTGGCGATTGCAACTCAAAGAGACAGGTGGACAAAAGTTGGTGAAGAGGACAACAGCGCCTGCTTGCAGGGAGCTTTCTTATTACCTGGCAACCGAGGCCTCGAAGAACTTAATACAGGCCAAATTCCAACCTTCTTTACGATAAGCAGTCGCACGACGACTATAGGGAATCAGGCCATCTGCGGTGTTTCCTAACCGATACGAATTAGGGACCTCCAAGAAAAGACATCATTTTTGAAAGGCCGGCAACGCACCTGCTAATCCTTTGGTGTCTGTGGATGTAGCTTTTCACTTACCATCAGGTGAACCCGCTGTCCGTTTGCCTCCACTTCTATATATAAAAAATAGGAGTACAGTAGCACTGACATAACGACGTACACTCAAACCATCCTTGATAAAAGATGATTAGATGGTAAGTGTCGACACTAAAGCCGACCTCAGACTTATAACGTTCGCTATAAAACTAAATGAACTCAAAGAACCCATGAAAGAGCGAACGATGAGGATTTACAACACAAAGAAAACCAACTGCTCCCACTTCAGAGAAACTCGGGCGCGAAATAATACAGGAAGATACCATTAACGTAGAAGTAATCAACACCATCAGGACAAACATAATATCGGCGAGATGGTGACCAAATATACAAGATGCATAACCAAGGGCAGCGAAGATAACATACCCATTTCGAGAAGCTATTTCTGTTTTAAAATATACCCTTTCTACAACGTATTTTTTTTGGGTTGTTATCCATACAATATCATCATGCTGTTCACTGCTGAACATAGGCCTCTTTCAATGAACGCCAAAACGGCCGATCCCTCGCCACTCGCACCCAACACGGACCGGCCACTGCACGGAGATTGTCATTCTACACATGTGCATTTATACTCGAAGCTTGTGAATTAAGACAGACATCATCATCTGATCAATTTCATCTGTAATCATAATAATCATAATCTATACAAATAGTTCTAATTTTTTGCTTAGGTTATTCACATTTTCTTTTTTAGGTCTTAGCAGGTTTGCTTATGTCTTTCGATTTAAGATTTTTTTTTATAAATACCATTTGAATTTGTTTATTGTTGACTATATTTAAAAATAATAATAATATCTATGGACGCTTTCACACCACGTCAACCTGGTCCCGTGGTAAGTTCTCGAAGAACTTGTGTTACGGGTTACCAGACAAGGGAAATATATTTAATACTTTTATACTATACATATTTCAGATTTTTATTATACAATACACACGTTTAGGTGGATGAAGTGTTGGTCGGCAATTAACCAGGTGGGAAGACGATCTGCGGTGTCCGGTCCGTGTTGGATGCGAGTGGCAAGGGATCGGCCGTCTTGGCGTTCATTGAGGGAGGCCAATGTTCAGTAGACGGATAGATGCTGATGATGATATTTACATAGTGATTGTAACAATATTGTGCATGTTTAATAATATTTAAATAATAAATAATAATAATTCTTGACAACACTGGTTGCTTTCATTCTTATTAGACAAAAACAAATATAATATCAATAATATTTTTTAAAAACATTTTTGGGCTTGCTGATAACAGTACAACTTAGTTTGTTTAGCCAAAACTGCCCAGTGAGAAATGGCTATGAATATTCAACGAAGGTAGTATATTATTATACAACTATTTTTGAAGACTTGAATATTGAAGTTTTGTAATAAAGATTTGGCAGGATCAATTTTTATAATAAGTATATTAGAACCATTTGAGACGCTTGGCAGATGTGAAGTATCTACATTTATTTATCATAAAAGATTTCATAAAACATATAAAATCGAACGACGCATTAGAATAAAGTCGTTTAACATCTATGATAATTGATAACATCCATATATCGTTGATTAATACTATGTATAAAATAGTTTGGTTATAATAAGCACATATATCTACGTGTAATATTCATTAAAGATATTTATAGTTACATTATTTTAGAAAAAAATATTAATGTAACACGACGTATATATACGATATAAAATATAGTACATTTGAAAAACGTAGACAATATATTAATTTTATAGTCACCTGATGGTAAGTGATTATAGTACATTAGAAATATACTTTGAGAGCCTTGCTCAAGTAAGTATAACCAAAAAATTATTATTGTTACAGAAGAAATTTTTATAACATACATTTAACATAACATTTTTTTTTTCACGCAACATTGCTCGTATTAGTGTAAATTTTCTACCAAAGATGTTGACTCAAAAGTATCATTCACAATTTTCCCCTCCCTTAGATAAAAAAAACGTTATAAGTTTTTAGTGAAAAAAGTCCCGACAATAGAGTATATCAAATTATTATCGATTATTGTAATCGAATCAGCTGTGTAGGTGTAATAATTTAACAAGCAAATATACTTTCGCATTTATAACAAAGGACATACTAAGCAGAACTGTTGAATCGAAAGCAATATTTAGGCAGTACACAGAATGTGGACTCCAGAATCTGTGTCAACCGGGTGACCCAATTGGTCAGTCTTCAGAGAGAAGGCCAATATAACTGGGGACATAGGGTCAGAACTGTTGAATTTTTGAAATTGTTGAAAAGCAGTGTATTTAGGCAGTACGCAGAATGATGTGGAGTCCAGAATCGGTGTCAACCGGGTGGCTCAATTGACCAATCTTCAGAGAGAAGGCAACCTCCTCAAAAGGCTTCTGCATCTGTCCCCGCTTGAACTTGCCAAGATCCCCCCCACGTTTGGCTGAGGAGCAGTCGGAGAACTGTTTTGCCAGTTCACTCAGAGTCGCCTCCTTTTCCATAATTTTCCGGCGATACTCTGAAAAATATTACTTATTATTTATCATCCATAAAAATCGTGTGTCTATAATATAAGGGGTCATCGATAAATTACGTCAAACGTTATGAGGAGGGAGGGGGTCGACGAAGTGTGGCATTGTGTGGTCGAGGGTGAGAGGCTTCTGAGTTTCGTGTGGCGTAATTTAAGGATGGATCTAAAAAATATTATCCAATAAAAAATTTTTACAAAAAATAAAATACTAAAAAGTAATAAAATAACTGTGTTTCTTTAATTTTTGTGCTTACAACTTATAATCAACTTAATCTTCTACTAATGTACAAACTTTGCGTTTAGCACGTCATTAGTTTCTTTTGGAGTTCTACATCGTACTACCAAGAATTCTACATGGAGCCTTAGTGTATTGGCACAAGGCACAATTAGAAACAAACAGAAAAGAACTTACAAAAGTACAGAGACTAGCCAGCATCATGATATCGAGTGCCATGAAATCAACACCAACGGCGGCTCTAGAGATGATACTCAGCCTCAACCCAGTTGATCTAACGATCAAGAAGAAAGCGACTGAACAATGGTTCAAGCTAAAGAGCAACGAGTTATGGAAGTGAAGGCACTATGACAAAGGTCACGCAGAGATAGCAAAACAGTACGAAGAAAATCTATCTATAATTATATCAAACAATGATTTGATAAAGAAGGAGAGAATCTTCGACAAGAAATACAGGATAGGCATAGGCTCGAGAGATAACTGGAATATTGACATCGACCACCCCAAAACAACGATGGTCTGCTACACAGATGGATCCAATAAGGAATCAACAAAGCTGTAAGGGGCTGGCGTATAGATCACTCATCCCACTGAAATGAAGCATCGTTTAATCTAGGCAGATACTCCAGCGTATTCCAAGCGGAGATTTTCGCGATACGAGAATGTGCTAATATGATTAAACAAAACATCACTAGCGTACATAGGATTGTTAAGGCCATAGACTTAGAATATACTAAATAGATCAACTGACAGCCCGAAAATGCATGTCGATTTTTGAAAAGTCAATGTGTGCAGAGCACACGCACACATTGACACACAGTGATGTATCTTTTACTATCGATACTCGATGGTACAGCCAGTTCGAGTAAATTGTAAACATTGTTGTTTGGGGTGAATTTTCCAATGGTCAGATATGTTATGGTTTATATAAGGGTACTTAATATACACATTACAAAGTCAATATAATTATTCCTCAGTGATGATGATGATTATGAAGGAGGGTAAACTACATACAGCTTGCCAAAAAAAGAGTATGACGTGGTGACAGGTGGAACTAAATATTTTACTAAATGGAAACCTATGATGTTGACAATACTTGGCCGACAAATACTAGATTTTGAGTAAAGCGTAGTGCTTCACATTTATTTTTAACAATATGATTAAATTATCTTGCTGATTTTCCATATTATGATGAGGCCTAAGTGAAAGTGGCGCCCTCATTTTTTCCATACTCTTTTTTGCCAAGCTGTAATATTCCTCAGGTCAAAGTTATCCGCCGATTGCAAAAGCAGCCCTTAAATTATTTAGATAAAAGGTAAATAAATATGGAAATAAAACAACACGTAGTATATTATTTATTCTCAAATGAAATATCATAATACTCTTACACACTCGTACTTACCTACTATTTATATAAAATAATGACTTGTATTATTTATGTATTATTTGTTTCAAACGATTTTAACAAAAGGAAAATAATAAAATTTGGGAACAAATCGATCAATATTCAATGGACGCTTGATCCATGACTTACTACACAAGATTTAACAACCTAAGTATATGCGCAGTTATTATTTTAACGGTTACTTTAAAATTATACTGTTACAAACGTAAAACAAGTAATTTAATTAAAATTTAGAAAAAAAAATGGGTAGATGCCTACTGTCCTTTAAACAAAATAATCTTATTCTGGTGGTTCCTTACAGTCTCCTTACTCAAATTAAGTAGCTTACATTCGTATTTAAGCCGAATATCGAACAGATGTCTATAATACTTCATTATTAAGTATCTGTGCCCACTTAAAACTTATTGGTCCATATTGTGGCTCGTCAAGCACAAAAACAAGTCGGAAATATCTTCCGATATTAGAAACGTCGCTTTGCAAATTGTATTGTAGGGATCCCAACCAACACGCCCAGTTAATATCAGCCATTTTCCTCTAATTATAGGATCTTGAGGGAATCTGTAAAACAAAATGATTATGATTCATCGCTAACAAGCAAACAGTCGGAGAGGAGTGAGGACATTAGTACGGGAGCGGATTTAACAGAGAGTGCCGGAGATTGGTGGTGCTGCAGTGTCAATTCAAAAACTTGTGTTAGGATTGGCAAGAATATGGGCTGGACGGCCGAGGTGTAGGGATGTTTGTATTACGTTATAGACACACCCGGCTACTGCCTTTAATAAGCGAGGTCTTGTTCGTAGAGGGGCGATTTATATCTGCGACCTCAAGGAGGACGGAAGTCTGGCCAAATTACTATCGGCCATGTTAAGTTTGTTAATTAATGTTGGGCCAACCTCTATGTATGTGTGAGGTTCGTGTATATGTATGCATGTGCAGTGTGGGTAAGGACGGAGGTGCTTTATGCATGCACATGCACACGCACCTACACATTACTTCTGGACCTAAGATTGTTATTGTTTTATCAGAATATAATAAAATGGTTGTTATTATTATTTAAAACGCATTTCCTTTCTTATATTCCCGTTACATATTAAAAACCTTGCTCTTGAGTCACTCTACATTATATCGAAAGCAGTTTAATTTTTTGTTGTTTTTAGATTAGTTTCAAATTAATGATATTATAAACCAATAAGCATGTC
Source organism: Helleia helle (assembly GCA_963853865.1). Lineage (NCBI taxonomy): Eukaryota > Metazoa > Arthropoda > Insecta > Lepidoptera > Lycaenidae > Helleia > Helleia helle. Next base: position 20,804,487 of record OY971420.1, read on the forward strand.
GATAAATTTGAATCAAGCACTAGCGTATATGTATAAAATATTGGTGAAAATTAATCTTCAAATATTGTGTAATTTAAGAACGATTGTATCTTTAATTACGCAAAATATGAAAGTAAATAGGACGATTGACATTATTTTATTTGAAATAGAGAAGTAAAGATAGAATATAGCAAAAAATAAACACATCTTAGCAATTAGGACATGAATTATAATATAATATTTATTGCAAATATATCTGGAACAACGAAATAAATTGCAAATACTGAGAGGCTCTTTTAACGCTTGGTGACTTTGGCTGACCTGTCAAATAAAAGTGGTTACACTTGACATTAGATTGCTCTCTCTTTTCATCTTGTTATAATTCCATAAAGGACTGTCTTCTCTTTCCAACTCTTTATTGGTCTATTATATTATATGTTTATGGTTAAGGCAGTAGTATACAGTGACAGTCAAGCGGCATTGAAGGCCCTCAGTAAGAGGGAGACTACCTCAGCACTGATCAAAGAATGCAATAACACCCTGCAAGATCTAGCAGACCAGACTGAGTTAGAAATTGCCATGAGGGAAATGCAGACAATGAAGAAGCAGACAGATTGGCGAGAGAAGGTGCCGATGAGACGTTCATAGGCCCTGAGCCGAGACTGGAAATAGCACACAGGATATCAAATAATGTTATAACCCTGAGGATAAACAAAGAAACAAATCAGAGATGGAAAGACATGAAGAGCTGCAGACAGTCGAAATTCTTCATCTCGACGCTTGACAGCAAGAAGACCAAAGAGCTGCTTAAACTCAATAGGAACAACATCAGAACAGTTGTAGGAATATTGACAGGACACTGCCCACTCAACAGACACCTGTCAATAATGAAGCTAACAGAGGATCCTCTATGCCCAAAATGCAAAGAGAAAGAAGAAACCAGTCTGCACTTCATAACGGAATGCCCAGCATTTGCATACGCAAGATGGGAGCTGTTTGGAGTGGACGAGCTGAAGAAAGAAGATTTAGTGCACCTAACTATAAGTCAGCTAAGTCGTTTTTGTAGGTCAACACGTAGGTTTAAGGGGGTGACATCGGACGGGCAATTGGTAACCCGTCCCCGCATCTAATCCCAGAGACGAGCTTGGGGAATTGGGTGAAATGGTCCCGGAGATGAGGACTGATCATCCGTCTGGCATCGCTGGTTTCCCCACCCTTAAATAATAATAACATGTCACTTAATTAATCACTGCACCGGTCTTACAATTAGGCATTTATCTGAAGTCTGATTGAACAACGAACAACAACAGGGAAGGAGAATGTTTGTGCTTTTGTGAATTTCCAATTGATGTTTCTTTTTGCGTCGAATTTTGTTGGCTCTTTTTCTGTGAAAAATTAAAAAGGCTTTTGTAAGTTGTCCCAGTGACGTTATTCACGTTGCCTGGTACTTTTTGTGAAAGCCCTATTACTGAAAACGGGGTAATTTTTCGGAATGAAATTTAAATGTTTGTTGGTATAACGAATTCGTAATTAAATTCATAGGGCTTTTTGTCACGTTTTTATATTAAACATGTTGCTGCCCCTAGCTATGTTCGTAGTTCTTTTTTAGGATTTCGTTCCTAAAAATTACAAAATGGAACCCCCTATATGGTTGTCAGTCTATCTGACTACCTGGTCTGTCAAAAGAAAACCTATAGAGTACTTTCCCATTACATTTCACATTACATAGAATCATGATATGAAAGAATCAGGTCTCACGATATTATAGGAAAAATGTGAAAACTGTTAATTTTTTGAAACCTTCAAGGCGCGAGTTTTTTTAATTCGTCTACCATGTCTAGTTTCCTTTTATATTAGAGTTATTGCTGCCGATAGCTACTCCTGTTGTTTTTTTTTTTTTAATATGTTATACTTGATAGCAATCGTGAGCGATGGTTCCCGATGGTGTAGTTGGTAAAGGTTCAAAGTGTGATGTCTGGGTTCGAAACTAAAAAGAATACCCTTAAAACGGGCTACTCAAAATTTCCCTGTACAGATCCACAGGGAGCATCTGACTCTTCTAATCATGTCAACAATCCTTTTCATCGGTGTATCGATAGTCTTTGAAAACGTGTGAAATTCATCACTTCTCATTGAGCTACTCAATCTCAGCATTCCTCGTCTGAGTAGCATATTAGGTTATAGTATAAAAAAAAATTAAACAAAAATTAAAACCGACTTCAAAGTTAAAAAAAAAACTAAAAAGTAATAAAATAATTTCCTTAATCTTTGTGCCTACAATTTATAATCAACTTGTTCTTCTACTAATATACAATCTTTGCATTTACCACGTCATTATTGTTACTTTTGGAGTCGGTGTCAGCCAAGGTAGGTAGGGAGGTAGGTACATCAACGAATACGACACCGGCTTCAAAAGTAACAATAATGACGTGGTAAATGCAAACATTGTATATTAGTAGAAGAACAAGATGATTATAAAATATAGTAGGCACAAAGATTAAGGAAATTATTTTATTACTTTTTAGTTTTTTTTTTTAACTTTGAAGTCAGTTTTAATTTTTGTTTAAAAATTTTTTATTTCTTAATTTTTAGTGATTGCAAAATTCGATAACTGATTTTATTTGTCTGAAATATGGGTAGAACTATTAAACGCGTTGCTCAGATTAGATAGCGCTGTATTAATGAGATGAACGTAGAAAGGGTGTAAATCATTACGTAACAAATGAAAAAACCGAAATGGAATTGTGTAAAACTTTATATACATTTAATTGAAAGCAATCTCGGCAGATTTGCTGCTATTCATTAAATAATTCCGTTATATATAGGTATAGAACAACACCATCACCAATATATATATAGGTATAGAATGGATATTATGATGACCTTGAAATACTATGATGCGCTTCCAAGAGTTCCAAGACACAGTTGTTTTTTGTTCATTTAACAACCACAAGTAAAATTAAATTAAATAAAATTAAATGATTTTAGCCGTATGAACTTAGCTCAATAAAAGCTGTAAATCGTCGAAGATTCCCCTCGACTGTGTAAGGTCTCCATCATTACACCTGTAATGGCGCTCATAACCCATATGGGTGCAAAGTTCTCATCAATTTAAATTAATTAAGTCCAAACACAAGGTAGCTACTGTAAACTGTTGAGAAGTTTCCTTAACTGTCATTTGTCTTCATCATTAGACCCTTAATGACAGTCACAACCCATCTAGGTGTAAAGTTCTCATCATTACAAATTAATCGAGCCTAAACACAAGGTTACTGATGTAAATCGTTAAGGAGTTACCTCGACTGTCTTTCGGCTCCAGCATCAGATCGACTCTAGACTTTCATTAAGTGTAGTCCTTCAAAACACTTTATAAAAAAGTATCAAACGCACTAGTCGCCCCTACGATTTTCGAAAGTTTCCCTCGATTTCTCTGGGATGCCATCATCAGATCCTGTTTTCCTTATCATGGGACCATTATACCCTTTAGAACAAAAAAAGAATTTTTCAAATCGGTCTAGCCATCTTCGAGTAATCAGGTAACATACATTAAAAAAAAAAAAAAAAAGATTCCGACGAATTGATAACCTCCTCCTTTTTGAAGTCGGTTAAAAATCAAAATCAAAATCAAAATTTTTATTCAAAATAGTACCAACAAAGTATCTTTTTGAACGTCAATTGAGTCTACCACCGGTTCCAAGGCAAGCTCACTGAGAAGAACCGGCGAAACAAACTCAGTGAAACTCATCTTTTTCAAATAATTTATAACAAATTTTACATGTTATTATTCTGAAATGCCTGGGAGGAACACCCTATTCCCAAGGTGTGGTATCTTCTATAAATATAGTTCACCCGTTTTGAGGAGGACACTCGTGCCGTGCACACAGTTCCGAAGGTACCCATAATACATAGTCTGGCCATAAATACTGTTACAATTAAAAATAAATAAACTATTACTTCCTGACATACTCATCCGAATCGACCATCTAAAATGGGGCTGGACAGGACACATGTTAAGGTGCAGAGCGAACAAGTGGAGCCATCAGGTCACGTTACGGTATCCAAGGGATGGTGAAAGAGAACGGAAACGTCCACTAAGAAGATGGGAAGATGATCTTCGCCTGGCCCTGGGACCGTACTCGATAAGAGTCCCGGCAGACAGAGAGCAATGGAAGCAGTTGGAGGAGGCCTATGTCAAGCGACACACCGAGCTAAGAGACATTCTATAAACCACAAGACCATACAAAGGGGAACTAGCTCGGAACAAAAGGCTACATCATCATCATCATCAAACTATTACATTTGAATTTTGAACCTGTCATTTTTTATATTATGATTGTTCATTGAATTTTCTCATTTTGCGCTAATACATTGCAAAATATTTTGTGATATTAAAATAGAGTGGGGTGATAAAGAGAACCGAATCGCTGTGCATAACACAAAATATGTATAGGAGCCTAATAAATTTTTAAAAATCTCCATACGCTTGGTATTAGTCAAATGTTTGTGTACCGGGTTATTGATAGGTACAATGAAACCTCTGTTTGTGACAGAAAAAAATCTGGCCATCCACGCAATGTAACAAAGCAGTAAGCTAAAGAATTGGAAGAAATCCTGTCCAAAAGCAAAAGATTTTATCTCGGGAGATGATATCCATGTCGGTTATTTTAAAAGATGAGTTGCACTGGTTATTTCTTAATTGATAATTTTAAGATTAGGGTGGAAAAATAAACCAACTACATAAGTGTGTGGTACACAAAGGGAGGTCACAGAAAAATTTTGTTTACGGGTGAGAACATTTTTAGAATTTAGCAAACAAAATGACCATATTTATGCTCAAAGCTCTGAAAGCTTTCCAATTAGTCAACAGGGTACAACATGAGCATTATCTGACTTCAGTGATGGTTTAGTGGGGTGTTAGCTATAAAGGAGTGACAGAGCCATATATTTTGTGAAAAAGGTATCAAAACATCGGCACAAGTGTATCAAGATACCATCTTTGAGAAGGTGATTAAGCCCCTTAACAACTCCATGTTCAAGCACCAAGAATGGTTCTTGCAGTTAGACTCGGCGCTGGGTTATAAAGCTCGATCCACCTCATCAATCTTGGTTAGAAACTAACATTCCGGACTTCATCAGAGCTGAAGACTGGCCATCATCTAGTCCATATTTTAATCCACTGGATTATGATTTATGGTCGGTTTTAGAGAGGCTTGCACTAAATGTCATGATAATTTGGAGTCCCTAAAACAATTCATACGATTGGCAGTAAAGAATTTTCTCATGGAAAGAGTGCGTGCTTCTAATGATATCTGGCCTCAACATTTAAATTGTATTGCAGCTAATGCGGACCACGTTAAAAAGGCTTTATATATTTTTAATGATTTTATATTAATGTATTCAACTAACACAATGTAATTTTTTGGGTTAAATGGTCCCATTAATGAGGACTGATCACCCGTCTGGCCTTGCTGGTGTCCCCACCCTTAAATAATAATAACACACTGTAATTGTAATAAATGTTAAGTGCAATAGAAAAAATGTTTTTTTTTTCTTTGTAATAATATTTAGGGCAAGACTTGTTATATTATATGAGAATAATATATGTATGTTTCATTATTGGCGGCTTGGGGAATTGGGTGAAAAGGTTCCGGTTCTGATCTCGCTGGTGTCCCCACCCTTAAATAATAATTCATTATTGGCTGCAATAGAATAGTGAGGAAACGTGATATACCAAGCCAACCATGTCGACACATTGGCTAATATAAGATATTAAATTATATTAATTAGCAATTATCCCGCGAAACACGCAGTCTTTACAGCAAATGTGTGAGTGCACGCAAATAGCACCGCCCTCCTTTCCCACACTGCATATGCGTACACTCGCATGCACCACCACCCCCACATGCACCACAACCACAGTAAAAGACCACCACCAAACAATCTACGCACGTTTCGCCCCGACACCGAGGCATCCTCAGGATGTAGACTCTACGATTAGTAATCGTTAAGTGACGTGCAGGCCCAAACACCCGTCTTATATTAGCTGGTTCCCCCACTACCCCCACCGAATAACCGTATTATGGGAGAATTCGTTAAATCGGTTTGGTCATTCAACAATGCAATCGATTTATTATTTGTATGTTTTATTATTTCGAGTTGTTCCAACACACTTAGTCGAAATCCCTTGTCGCATTTATGTAAAACCTGGAACGTATGGCCGCTACTAACGTTATGTCCTGTCTCTAGTAGATGTTTTGCAAAATGGGATTTTTGGGGCTGATCGTTCCCAAACGCTGAGATATGTTCTTTATATCTAGTTTCGAAATTGCGCCCAGATTGGCCTACGTACAAGCCGTTACACTGTGAGCATTTTAATTTGTAAACACCAGATAAATATTTGCAATCTATTTTGTCTTCGTTGTTACAAATATATATGTGGACGATTGTATTATATGTTGGACAGGTACGGAAAGACAGTTTGATGTATTCGTAAGAGATCTCAACAAAAAACATGCGAAAATTAAGTTTAAAGTAGAATTGGAGGAGGGTAACACTTTAAACTTTCTCGATTTATCGATTACTAAACATGATAACAAGCATGTTTTTGGCATCTACCGTAAGCCGACTTATACCGATACAACCATACCTATATCTTCATGTCATCCTTGGCAACACAAGCTCGCGGCTTTTCATAGTTACGTTCATAGATTAATGTCCGTACCACTTACGAAAGAAAACTATCTAAAAGAACTGGACATAATTCACCATTTGCTCACGCTAATGGATACAGCTCACAGGTCATTAAGAATATAATTAATAAAACACAAAATAAACTTACAATGAAATATTTATATGCAGTACCGCCAAATAAAGAAGTCAATAATTATACATCCAGCCTGACCTATATGAGACCGGTATCTGAACGGATAGCTAAGACACTGAGAAATTATGATGTCCATGTTGCTTACAAAACTAATAATACACTAAGAAATATTTGTTAACCGACTTCAAAAAAAAAAGGAGGTTCTCAATTCGTCTGTATGTTTTTTTTTTTTTTTTTTTTTGTATGTATGTGACACGATATCTCCGCCGTTTGTGAATGGATTTCGATGGTTATTTTTTTGTTTGAAAGCTGGTGTTTCCAATTTGGTCCCATATTAATTTTATTAAGATCTGACAAGCCGTTTTTTAGTTATTCTCAATAATGCCTATTTGGTTGGTTTTGTTTACCTTGATGATATGATTATTTTATTACGTGTCGATGTAACAATTGTATAGGATGCTTTTGTAGCACACCATAGTATGTCGCGGTCATCGTAATCATCATCATCATCACCATCATCATCATCATCATCATCATCCTTTATCCATCCACTGCTGAACATGCCTCCTTCAATGAACACCAAGACGACGAATTTCGGAATCACTAAAAATTTAGAAATAAAAACATTTTACAAAAAATTAAAACCGACTTCAAAAATACTAAACTAAAAAGTAAGTACCCGGATGACCGAGCTTTGTTCGGTTTTTTTTTTTTTTTTTATAAAATTGCATTTTCTAAAAATGATTCCTAGCTAGATCGATTTATCGCCCCCGAAACCCCCTATATACTAAATTTCATGAAAATCGTTGGAGCCGATTCCGAGATTCCAATTATATATATATATATGTGTGTCGTATTTGTTGCTGTACATTACCCACCTACCTACCTTGGCTGACACCGACTCCAAAAGTAACTATAATGACGTGGTAAACGCAAAGTTTGTACATTAGTAGAAGATTAAGTTGATTATATCTTGTAAGCACAAACATTAAAGAAACTGTTATTTTATTACTTTTAAGTTAAGTATTTTTAAAGTCGGTTTTAATTTTTTGTAAAATGTTTTTTAACAACAAAGACAAAATAGATTGCAAATATTTATCTGGTATTTACAAATTAAAATGCTCACAGTGTAACGGCTTGTACGTAGGCCAAACTCGGCGCAATTTCGAAACTAGATATAAAGAACATATCTCAGCGTTTAGGAACGATCAGCCCCAAAAATCCCATTTCGCAAAACATCTACTAGAGACAGGACATAACGTTAGTAGCGGCCATACGTTCCAGGTTTTACATAAATGCGACAAGGGATTTCGACTAAGTGTGTTGGAACAACTCGAAATAATAAAACATAAAAATAATAAATCGATTGCATTGTTGAATGACCAAACCGATTTAACGAATTCTCCCATAATACGGTTTTTCGGTGGGGGTAGTGGGGGAACCAGCTAATATAAGACGGGTGTTTGGGCCTGCACGTCACTTAACGATTACTAATCGTAGAGTCTACATCCTGAGGATGCCTCGGTGTCGGGGCGAAACGTGCGTAGATTGTTTGGTGGTGGTCTTTTACTGTGGTTGTGGTGCATGTGGGGGTGGTGGTGCATGGGAGTGTACGCATATGCAGTGTGGGAAAGGAGGGCGGTGCTATATGCGTGCACTCACACATTTGCTGTAAATACTGCGTGTTTCGCGGGATAATTGCTAATTAATATAATTTAATATCTTATATAATGGATTTCCGCAAAGTAACGCCTGATTCTATTAACTACATTGGCTAATTTCCATCTACTACTATAAAACATACTATACAAGACATAAACCTAAATAAATGTGAGGACCCAAGCTACCTTGTGTCTAATAAGAAGCGACTTTTCACAGAGACCGTTATCCCATCTGATTGCAGGTGGGACAACCCTTCATGTTGGGTTAGATTGAAGATGCCATGGCTATGACTTTGACATTACCCAGTACTTTTGTGAATACGGTTTTTTGAGATATATTTATTTATACTTGAATCTATGGTACAGTAACATTTAAGGCTAACCATGTACTAATATTCTTACCTTTCAACAGCTCCATAGCTTCTTCCTTAGAACGGGTTATGTTCTCTTCGCGCCAGGAGGATGGTCGACGGCTGCCACTATGCTTTACCAATAAGTGGCTACACTGCACCTCATGCAGCTTGGTATGCTCATCATCTTCTTCCTCCAAGGGTGCAGGTTCTGTTGGTGTCTCCCATTGTGATGTCTTGGTGTGGATGTTCAGATAGTAGGTCATACCTGTAACATGTTTCAAGTGACTTTCTTGGGGAATAAAGTGAGGGCCTTTCAAAACTATATACAAGTACCTAAATGTTGCAAATAACTTAAGTTGAGGCTCATTTATAGCAATGAATCACAACAATGACGATAACATTTAAAGAACTAAAGAGTACCTCATAATTTTACCTATAGTAAGGATGCACTGTGCCGCACTCTTGTCTGCATAGGTACCACCATCTTGTATATTTTTTTCATGAAACAGCTTTCCTGTGTTTCGGAGAGTAGTGCAAGACAGGCAGTGTAATTATTGGCACCGAGACATAGCATCTTATGTCTCATGATAGACAACACATGAATGAGTTGTCATGAGTTGTCTAGGCTAACTCCAGGTAAACTAGTTTATGTTCATGGGCGAAGTCGACCACGACATCAGGTGGCGCGCCTGCCAGTTTGCCTATCCAATTAACATAAAAAAGATTGAAGCCTCACACAAACCTACCCACACAAACCTCAACCGCATACTTGAAAAAAAATTCACATACTTAAGAATACTTGAAGGATTGGATAAACACAAATTCTAAATGGTAGGATTCTATTAGCCAAAGCTTATTTTTTCTTTAGCACCAGGAAATGCTCTGAGACATCCTGCGGGGGAGTGGGTCTCCCCAGGCGGGTATGTGGAACCTGGTGAGTGCCACCGATGCCGCCTTTTATGAGGTGCCCTGGATCTGTTGAGTGAACAGGGCACCTCTAAGGCTAGTCAGTCCCTCAGGGGACCAACACAGTAAAGTTGACTAAATTCTGTAAGTACTGAATTAAGCCGATTAAATTAGCCCACTTGAGCTTGTGTAGGGTTTTTTTTTCATAATATAAACTAGGGTTCCACATAAAATCATTAATCCCATTGAAATGATAATTAAAGGATTTAATGATTTTCCATCCGACTACAATTTAGTAATAAGTCATTACTTGATTGAAGGACTAAGAGTATAAAAATATCATCACATATACTATAATATATTGGATACACCTGTTAACATAAGGCTGAGAACAAAAACTATGTAGTGTTTCTACCTGTACTCCTGCTGGTGCGCGCCTCCCATCCCTCGGGCAATACTTCATCTTGGTTTGATGACATTTTTTTCTTCAATTTAAAAACACGTTTAGATCTTCAAAGTTCGAAATCACTTCAGTTTATGTACAAGCTTCATAACATCAGATTGAACTTTAGACGCATAAAACTCAGCTGTCTGTAAAATCGATAGCAGCGAACGTTATTGATTTTACACTATGAAAAAATATATAATATGTACCTACTGATAATCTTGTTGGAACCGGTGACATTAAGATTCTGTATTTGTCATCTAAACTTTTTTGAAAACTAATTAAAATAATGATACTTGATAGAGTTACATATTTGTTATTGAATTGATTTGTTTTGTTACATTGAATCAATAAATTTAAATTGTTTTGAGTCATTTAAGTGATTTCATATTTGAGATCAACGATATTTTGTGATTTTGCCGCGTTGGAAAACGGGACAAAATCACGACGCGCTTTAACGCGCTAATAAATTATTACGATTTATACCTTCATATAATAAAAATAAATAGCCAATTTTGGGTACATAAGTATTACTTAATTTATAAGAACAATTACAAAGATTTACCTCAAATAAATTAAAACGTAAAAGTATAAATACCTACCTAATAAACGCAAAAACATAAATTTTACAGTTTTCAGATGTCGCAGTTCGCCACAGATTCTTTAATATATAAGAGTATATAACTATATAAACACTAGCGATGTGTCAACTCGGTTTGGCAAACCGAATCAAACCGGTTTGAGTGTAACTCGAGTCAAACCGAGTTACTATCTGTCCAATTCGGTTTAGGTTTCTAACCGACGATGCGAGTTGAGAGTTTTCGGTTCGGCTTGGATGTCGGTTACTGTCCAACTCGGTTTAGCTCTAGAGACGATACGAGTTGCGAGCTTGCGGTTTGGGTTTGATGGACGGTTTGAGAGTTTGATTCGGGTTGAGATGGGCCCGAACCGTAACTGACTGAACGTAACCGATGTACCGAACGAATTCTTCGCTGCCGAGACTAACGACTTGTTCTTTGCGCGCAATGTAATTTTGGCAATATATTTATAGTGTTTATCATTTAAATCACGGTTTTAAAAACATAAATACTTCTAAAATAAGAATTGCGAATTTCGAGCGTACCTACAGATAATATATTATTTCATCATCTTTTTTATAAAGCAAATAGGAATTTGGTCATTATATTTTAGAAATGAATAAGATAATTTATTTAAGTTTTTTTTAGTAAAGCGATTTGTTATTAAGTTGTTTTATATTGTTGCTTTTTTATGCCGATCGCAAAAAATGTTTCCAAAATATTACAAATGTGAGTCTTTCATATTAAAGTGTTTATTGTAATAATATAATACTTAAGCATATACCAAATAGCACTGGCATAAAAGTTTTCTGTAGTTCATAGGAATATTTAGTGGGACTTTAAGATGAGACTAAGTATTACACAATGAGAGCTACGTAAAAAATAATGTTATCAGTCCTTTTGTTGATGACAAAAATACTTATAGGCGACATTTTTTCTAGGCAGTGGCCGCTCTATCGTTTTTAAATTTTATTTTACCTGTCTCTTTTTTACCGACCACTTTACATAAAAGAATCTCTTTTGTTTCCTTATCTTACAGAAATTGCGAAAGGCTTAACGTAATTAGTTAATTATTGCACGTGTTCCATAACAGAAATATTATACTTTGTTTTGTTAGTAGGTATAGTATTTATAAAATTTGAATGGTAAAGAGCATCAGAAATGAGAATTCTGAATTTAGAAATTTGAATTACCTCATTCGTCTCGTCGCCTTCCTTGATGTCGTACGTTACGGGTCCTCTCTGGATTCCAACTTTTAACAACTTTGCATGCTTTTGGATTTTTGAGTGCTCAATGATTTCGATTATGTTATTCTTTGGACTGACGACTTCTGGCTATTCACCAAGGACTTCGATATTGCATACGATTGGGACTCTCCTGATTTTTTTTCAAGCCCTACTTCGGCTTGAAAAATTTATTTAATATTTACAGGTCATATATATACATAGGTATAATATTCATTTTTTATCACTTACATATCATATCTTTAACAAAACCAATTTTTAATATACTTTGTCTGAAAATGAGACTGATTAAAATATAAATAATTTTTACTGCATCTGAGTTTCATTTTATACCAAAAATCCAAACCAAAGAAAATATAAATTTCTCAAACCATTGCGAACGATACGCCAGCGACTTGTACAAACCGAATAGGGAACTCAAACCGAGTTAAAAGTCGTATCTAATTTCCACGAGTTGCCTAACCGCTGCACGGAGTCGATTCGGTTTGGATAAACCGAGTTGCAAACCGGTTTGAGTCAAATTTTGATTCGGTTTACTCGGTTTGAAAAATTTACGGTTTGACCCATCGCTAATAAACACTATTACTTGCTCTGTGATAGTAGGTATTAGCAGGTATTATGGTATTAGGTAATGTATTAAAGCGTCATATTCACGATCCATCTTGCTGTACGTCCCGACCATAGAGTAATATAATAATATGGAGAGTATGATCCTTGTTCCTAGATGGAGAGTCCCGACTCTCGCCAAGACCATGAACTATGATATAAAGTAGGTACTCTGTGCCATACACGATACACGATGCATACTGCATTCTCAGATCAAGTAAAAAAAGGTAGATGACGCACGGCCTTTGCTAATACTGAAGTCACAAAACTTAGCTCCTTTCATGTAAATACACGCGCTCACGCACACAAATGCACAAAACTAAGCTCATTTTTCATTAGTATCATATGAGTCGTCGTGCAGTAAGTTTGCCAAAAAAATACAGTTCTGTGTAATTTTATGGCCTAAAAACGTACAAAAGTGACCAAAAAGTCTGAAGAAATATCGTTTCACACATAAATACACACAAGACTATATTTTTTAAAGATATTTTAACGCCATTTTGAGGTTAATCGACGTAAATAATATTATTGCCCCGAAATGACGTATCGGGAGAGTGTTGCCAGAAGTTAGTATTTCTAAATAGCCCAATAGTGGGTAAGTCAATTGCAGGCAAAGTCATAGCAAAATAATTAAGTACAGAGGTGACATAATTATTATTTTATTATTTGATCGCTATATGACTGAATCGAAATGACCTCGTATAACCTATGTTGTATTTTTTTTGGGACTCACGCACCCACAACGGGATATCTATTTAATTATTTATAAATTTAAAGATTTACCATTTAATAAATTTAAAAAAATGTAACAGCGTGGCTTGCAGAGAAATGTTTTTATAATTTAAATGTTTTTTTTAATGGAAAACGACATAATATATTATTATGTATTTAATTTAAATTGTGTATTGATAAAATGTGACTTTCTAAGTACCATTATAATCAATTATTTTAAAACTGATATTCTCTGACAATGATTTTTATGACATGTTGTATATTTACCAGGTTTATTTAATTGTAACTATTATTTCCTGTTAATTTATATTAATTGTTTATTTATGTAAAGTTTTATTTTCACACACCATGTTATGGTAGAATGTATATTATTATAGAACTTGTTTAATTTTTCTTATAATATCACCTATGTATTTACTACATTCATGGGAATAAATAAATAAGTAAAACAATTGTGTCAATAAAATATCTATTGAGACAGTTTATAAAGTGATCCTACACGCCTCCTACATATTCGTAATATTATTGTATTTTATAAAAAATTTCACTGTCGCATTCACTTATTATACTATATATTATGCTAATTGCATATTATTTTTATTAATATGCAATTTTAAGGGATATTTTTAAAAAATGGTAACCCTTCATTCACTCACACATACTTAAAAAAGTGGCTTCACTTTCTTGTTCCACGTGCGCTATCTACCTTTTTTTACTTGATCTGAGACTGCATTTAGCGCTTTATTCACGATTCACCTTCGATCAACAATAGCGGCTAAAAATCCGTCTGGGTAAATAAGGGCTCACTTGAAAAGTAAGTTCTTATTTTGTTAAGTTGGCTTTAAACACAGCCAATGTAAACACGTCTCAAAACTTGCAAAAATAATGCACGAAAAGGCAAATTAACAAATGCAGTGTCTTACTTTCGGTAAGTACCTACATAATATTAAAAGTATATATTATATTTTAAGCTTTAAAAGTTTAAAAAAAGTAAACGAAACGAAACGAAAAGATCGAAATAATTTACAATAACACTGTAGCAATATAACGATAAAAACATGCTTCATAATATTTTGATAACTGTTAAGGTTAATTTCACACTGCTTATAATTTGTTTTTATGTGACGATAGATCGTAATTAATAGATAATACTTAGATAGATCGTAATTAATAGATTATAATTTATTAGTAGGCGCCTTGGTTGTAATAAGTTAAACTTAAAACTGTTTTAAAACATCTCTCTCCATTTTAAATAAACAAATATAGCTCTGTATAAGTACCTATATAATATACACATGGACAGTTTTTAGATTTGATTTTGTAGGTGATCACAATCCAATATCCATCCCCGCTGTATACATCAGCTCAAGGCCACGGCGCTAGATGTGTTTTAAAGTGTTTCCAAGTTAAAGGTTTTCCTCCAAATTTTGTGGATTTTCGACAGCTAATGATAATATCTCGTTGCATAATAGAGGCCAATATTTATAAGAGATCAGGCATTATACTTTTTAAATTGTTCAAAAGTTTTCAAATTACTCGTGAAATTTTGGTAATTGTTTTCTTAATTGAAAAAACAAAGCATTAATTGTCCACACCATGGTTCAGGCCTTGTGGCGGTGGGGCTCAGTAGACTAGGGTGAGTCGGCACCTTGGGCGAAGCTAATTGAGCCGAGAGGGCTCTGAAAAGAGCATGGGGCGAGGATGGAAACCTCACCCCATTGTACTGTCCCGACGTTGGGAGGGCTTGTTCTGTGGTACGGGACAACCTCTCTGTGGAGGTGGCGTCGGTCCCTTGCGGGACTGACTAGCCGTCGAGGTGCCCTGTTTGTTTACTAGATCCGGGGCACCTCACCAAAGGCGGCATTGGTGGCACTCGCCGGGTTATAGTGGGTAGAGCTGCGTCCACTTACCAGCTGTCGGGGGCAGCGAGTCTCACATACTCGCGTGGGGAGACCCACTCCCCCGTGGGATGCCTCAGAGCATTTCCCGGTGTTAAGAAAAAGAAAAAAAAAAGCATTAATTGTAGTTAGTGGCGTGCGTGTTGATTTTTTGGTGAATTTGTCCTTAAGCAACTTCTAGCGAATTTTTTACTTGGGACCATTGCCTCAAGCTCTAGGGACTTTCTTTTTCCCTAAGCGGCAACACTAGCTTGACCTACGTCCGCGCTATTCGCTGACCATCTTTAATATATTATTTACCTTTTAATTATTATTATAGTTTATACTCTTTGGTCCATCTGTACGACGGTCACAGTGGTGGGGCTCGCTGGATGGAGAATCAGACGTGCAAGTCCAGCAATCAATTAATAATAATTATCGACTCACGCCAAGCCTATCCACGGTACTTTTGCATCGTGTATCATACATGGTCTTGGCGGGACGTATAGCAAGATGGACCGTGAATAAGGCGCTTAAGCAGCTACTAGCTAGCTAGTCTGATGCTTAGGCCATGTTTTGTGACTTCGGGCTTCGTGAATCGACAACTTGAATTTTAACAGCCAGCAACGGGCAAGGAAATTTATTTCATAATCTAACAGACATAATATGTCTGTTAGATTATGAAATAAATTATATAAAAAATTGGGTAAATACCGCGCTCCGCAAAAAGCAATAGCTCCTTGATGCGACATGCGGCAAATAAATATCATAATGTGTGTAAGACAATGTCCAAGGATGCTAGTGTGCGTGAAGAATTGTAGTGCCAACTGCTTAACTATACCCTAAATTAATGGGAAAAATTATTTCATGCAATAGTCTAGTTACTAGTAGTTAAGTACTGGTTATAAATATGGCTCAAAAAATATGTGTAAGGTCAGGTCATGTTAGAAGTAAATATTTTAGCTGTAAGTAAAATATTACTTTTACTCAAAAGCTCTATTAGATTTTGTGTTAAAAAGAGGTGGTTACACTTACCCACATTAACCTTATTAAATAATTAGTTAAGCGTAGGTTTTTTCTTCATGAAAAATGGTATAAATAATATATCAATGATTAGGCCTCATTTTTAATAGTTTTTTATTTATTTACATCATACATGTATTTTATTTACAATATACAATATATTACTTTATTTAATAATTGTTTTCTAATGTTTACGCGAATTTCACTCATTAAAATGAAAAAAATTATACCTCCTCCTCCCTCCGCCCATGACCATGGTTTCTATAAAGTATCAGAAACCGCGATAATATCCATAAATATTGTTTCATTGTTAACTAATTATTAAAAGTATTAAGTACCTATTTAAAATAATTTATAAATAAAAAATAGTTCAGTAATAATGACTAGGATAGATAAATGAAGTAAGTAGTATATATAAATTATAAAATATTAATCAATAAATCATTTTATAAAAATCGCAACCACGGAGACTTGATTTTTGTATACGCTGCAACACTGAATGGCGCGACATGAACCCTAAAGATACATGCTATTATAATATTAAATTTCGAAATTATATGATGCTCACAGAGGGTATGTGATCCCAGAGTCTTTCTTATTTCTTGTAGTATTATTTTTACATTTTTAGTATTACTAGATACCTTACGTACTCGAATTACCTACAATCTTAGTTGAGCCCAAAAGAATTTTAAATTGTACAATAAGGATTCCATATAACAGCCCTGATATTTTTTCAGTTTACGAGGTTTGGGCGTGTAAGATTAAGCAAATCAAGTTGGAATCTATCCCAAATATATTTTAATCACTGTCAAATCAATCAATACCTTGGTACATACATAAATTAAGCGATATAAAAATCCATTGATATAATAATTATTAAACCTATTCCCACCTAAAAGTGAAAAGCCAAAACGTATTATTATACTCTATGGCCAAAACACTGTTCGATAGCCGTCAATCGGAATGCAATGATACGTATTTCACGATTTTTCGGCATTTATCACTCACTTTCACGACATAAAAGCTCACGGACATTTGTATACCTGCATTTACTATTTATTTCACTAAAAACAAATATCAATTTAACACTTAAAAACTTAGAAAATACGATTATCGAAAGCACAATAAATTAATATTTTTCAACATGACATTTCATCATCTTTTTTTATACATAGACATAATATAGGACTGGATATACCTACGAAAAAAAGGTGTAACCTACAACTCAAATCGGCACTTATCATAAACATATTATATTATAATAGACCAATAAAGCCAACTCTTTATTGGTCTTCTCTTTAAGAGAAGACAGTCCTTTATGGAATTATAACAAGATGAAAAGAGAGAGCAATCTAATGTCAAGTGTAACCACTTTTATTTGACAGGTCAGCCAAAGTCACCAAGCGTTAAAACTTAAAAGAGCCTCTCAGTATTTGCAATTTATTTCGTTGTTCCAGATATATTTGCAATAAATACTATAGCATGTAAAAAGAAGAAAAAAATATACGGTGCGGTATAATGTGAATCATAGAAACAATCGTGAAAATTATACATTTCACAGTTAATTCATCTTCATGTCCTAATTGCTAAGATGTGTTTATTTTTTGCTATATTCTATCTTTACTTCTCTATTTCAAATAAAATAATGTCAATCGTCCTATTTACTTTCATATTTTGCGTAATTAAAGATACAATCGTTCTTAAATTACACAATATTTGAAGATAAAGGAGACGGGCGAAAGTTCATAGAAAGTTGGGCCCGACGTTACAGTAACAATTACTTCATTATTTTATTTATATGTTCATACTTGTTCGAAAAAACTAAAATTTTCATGACTGATCCATGGGAGAAAAAAGTTGTAGGGTGTTGTTGATTGAACAAAAAATGATATTCTAGCTTGTTTATAAATTATTCATAGTCCATATTCTACTGTTACTTTAGGAAAATAATTATAAGACCTCGTTGTAGATTAGATTTACCAAAGAATATACCAGATATTATTGTAGGGAAACTATTAATTACGCCATCCAACCAACATCCAACTAGATCTAAGATGTTTCATACGGTTATTATTCAAGAAGACGAGTTTGAATTAAAAACATTTTATTTTTTATTGATTTATTATCAACTTCATCGTAAACAATTAAAATATCATCTAAATACTGTGCAGGTGGTATCAAATTCTCTTGATGTCTTACCCAGCTTAGGTACCATATTATTGATATTACATGACAAACAGCAACCCACTGTTTTTTTCCCTACTAGACAATTACAATAATATCGTTTTATGTCCTCTCTACTACCAAGAGAACAGTCAATTAAAATATAGCTAAAATAGGTTTTTGTCTTTTGAGCTTACATGTCACGGTTGTTGTTTGTTTTAAACGTTTGACAGTTCACAGTTATTGCCTGTATAAAAAATACTATTGATTGTGAAATCGATTTTATCATCAATTTCAGATACATTATACGATATATCTAAAATTGTATTTATAAATTAATATATTTATTATCAATATACATTTTTTTTAGGAATATTTTAAGTATGTATTTTGGGAGGTAAATATTTCATAAAAGAAGTTTTGTCTAAAACTTGTCTTTAGAATAAACATCACAATAGTGTTCAAAGTAGGCACGGCACGTCGATAATACTATTTTTTGAAGAAACTTAAAAAAAGAAATATGATATACTTAAAATATTTCTAAAAAAATTGTTGTATCGATAAAGTGTATTAATATGAATTTGATAAATCGATTACCTTTTTCTTACTCTGGCAACATAGAATATCACCAAAATAAACATGAAGGAAATCAGTCATCTTATGAATTTTTTTTTAATTTGTTATCCCATGATAAAACTGCTTCATATTTCACTGTTTAATTTTTAAAAAAAGATAAAAAATATTGATTTTTTTTTATTTGTGTAACGTTTGGGCCCAGATTCGCCCGTCTCCTTTTCACCAATATTTTATACATATACGCTAGTGCTTGATTCAAATTTATCGACATGCTTATTGGTTTATGATATCATTAATTTGAAACTAATCTAAAAACAACAAAAAATAAAACAGCTTTCGATATGATGTAGAGTGACTCAAGAGCAAGGTTTTTAATATGTAACGGGAATATCAGAAAGGAAATGCGTTTTAAATAATAATAACAACCATTTTATTACATTCTGATAAAACAATAACAATCTTAGGTCCAGAAGTAATGTGTAGGTGCGTGTGCATGTGCATGCATAAAGCACCTCCGTCCTTACCCACACTGCACATGCATACACATACACGAACCTCAAACATATATAGAGGTTGGCCCAACATTAATTAACAAACTTAACATGGCCGATAGTGATTTGGCCAGACTTCCGTCCTCCTTGAGGTCGCAGATATAAATCGCCCCTCTACGAACAAGACCTCGCTTATTAAAGGCAGTAGTCGGGTGTGTCTATAACGTAATACAAACATCCCTACACCTCGGCCGTCCAGCCCATATTCTAGCCAATCCTAACACAAGTTTTTGAATTGACACTGCAGCGCCACCAATCTCCGGCACTCGCTGTTAAATCCGCTCCCGTACTAATGTCCTCACTCCTCTCCGACTGTTTGCTTGTTAGCGATGAATCATAATCATTTTGTTTTACAGATTCCCTCAAGATCCTATAATTAGAGGAAAATGGCTGATATTAACTGGGCGTGTTGGTTGGGATCCCAACAATACAATTTGCAAAGCGACGTTTCTAATATCGGTAGATATTTCCGACTTGTTTTTGTGCTTGACGAGCCACAATATGGACCAATAAGTTTTAAGTGGGCACAGATACTTAATAATGAAGTATTATAGACATCTGTTCGATATTCGGCTCAAATACGAATGTAAGTTACTTAATTTGAGTAAGGAGACTGTAAGGAACCACCAGAATAAGATTATTTAGTTTAAAGGACAGTAGCATCTACCCATTTTTTTTTATAATTTTAATTAAATTACTTGTTTTACGTTTGTAAGAGTATAATTTTAAAGTAATCGTTAAAATAATAACTGCGCATATACTTAGGTTGTTAAATCTTGTGTAGTAAGTCATGGATCAAGCGTCCATTGAATATTGATCGATTCTTTTGTTAAAATCATTTGAAACAAATAATACATAAATAATAAAAGTCATTATTTTATATAAATAGTAGGTAAGTATGAGTGTGTAAGAGTATTATGATATTTCATTTGAGAATAAATATTATACTATGGGTTGTTTTATTTCACTATTTATTTACCTTTTATCTAAATAATTTAAGGGCTGCTTTTGCAATCGGCGGATAACTTTGACCTGAGGAATATTATGTAGTTTACACTCCTTCATAGTCATCATCATCACTGAGGAATAATTATGTTGACTTTGTAATGTGTATAGTAAGTACCCTTATAAAAACCATAACATATCTGACCATTGGAAAATTCACCCCAAACAACAATGTTTACAATTTACTCGAACTGGCTGTACCATCGAGTATCGATAGTAAAAGATACACCACTGTGTGTCAATGTGTGCGTGTGCTCTGCACACATTGACTTTTCAAAAATCGTCACACATTTTCGGGCTCTCAGTTGATCTATTTAGTATATTCCAAGTCTATGGCACCTATAGTGCCACAAACTTTTCTTGGCCGGTAAAAGCGTCGCTGTCATGGATATTAGTATTGCTAGTAAATAAAAAATAACCATTAAATGGGGAAAAAGTGATGCAGGCTACCTTAATATGTAATTTATTGAAGTGTCTTAATAAAACAATGTATACTAATATCTAGAAAATACAGTTCTAGGAAAATAAATGTGACACAAACTTAGGAACAATACTGATATGATAGGTTTTGTTACCTGTACTATTAATGTAATATCTTTTAAGATATTATATTAATAGTACAGGTAATAATGCAACAGTAATTAATAATGCAAGAAATAAAAATAAATACATTTTAGTTGGATTTTTATTAGGTGTTGGTGGATAGTAAAATTATTTATTGTACGCACCAAGACAGAAAATAAACACAAACATTACAAAACAGTACAAATAGCGGGCTTATTGCTAAGAGCATTATTAATAAATCCTTTTTAAGCACTCTACACGTGTTTTGCCTCTATATTTTGATACAATAATTATGATCAAACAAAACAATATCTGAAGAATCACATTCCAGAGGACGAACTCCATCAATTATTTGATTTCCCGAATAGTCAAAATGTTCATCTTCAGAATCACTGCTTTCGTTTTCACAATCGCTGGCCAAACTAATAATGAACGGTTCATCTAAAAACGCATATTTTTCTCTTTATTTGTTTTCATTTTTTTTACATGATCGCAATGTTTTTTCCATTCTACAACTGATATTCTGTCGAAGGCTTCTGTAATCAACTGAGGCATTTCAGTACTTGATTTCCGAAGGTTCTTCTCTGCTACATTCCGTTTCATTGAACTCCAGATTATTTCTATTGCATTAAGATCGCAATGATATCGTGGCAATCTTAACACCGTGTGTCCACTATCTTTCATCAATTTATCAATTTCGTATTCTGGTGCCGGTTTGTGTCTTTTAATTAGTTCATAAAGCTGAGGTTTTGTATAGCTTTCGTGGAATTCCGCGTTCTTTTCAGTTAGCCATTGTTGCATGGCTAACTACATTGCAATTGCAAATCAATGCAATGCAAAATGCAGTTGCATTGCATTGATCCAAATTTAGAAGAAACTTGTCAGCGACCCATTTTTTAAAATTTGTGTTGTTCATTTCATCATGATAATCACTGCTTTTTGTATTTGATTTGAAAACGAGTAAAACATTCTTGACAAAAGCTGCTTCTCCTCCTGCATTGAAGTGTGAATATAATATGTTTCGTCCAAAAAAACTACAGGTTTTTTTTTGTCACTAAGTTCGTTTTCCTGAATTTTTTGAAAATATGTGGCCCTCCATGCGGATATATCATTACGTTCAGTAAGAACTATTAGATTGGGTCTTCTTGTATCGAAATCCTAGTTTATGTAATATTTTCCGTAGGGACTCACGGTCCCCCTTAAAATCAATTTCTTCTCGAAGAACTTCGGTAAAGTGGGAATTTATTTTTTAACTGTATAAAATTCGTGAACTTTCCTTCTTATGACACCGAGATCAAAGTTGTCGATTTCTATCTTTCCTGTTGTTCTTTTTCTTCTTTTCCCCGGAGTAGAAACTTTTGTCCCTGTTTCATCGGCCCGTTTCTTTTTATTTACCATTCGTCGCACTGACCTTTCACTAACGTCTGTAATAAAAAAAGTAAATAAGTAAATTTCCGTTTCATTAATACGTAGGTAAATTCATCCCCATCTATGCTGGTAACACTAACCTGTAGCGGCAGCAACTCGTTCAAATATTTTTTGTAATGCTATAATTGGCGCTTGGTTGTGGTTTTC
This sequence comes from Helleia helle, assembly GCA_963853865.1. Lineage (NCBI taxonomy): Eukaryota > Metazoa > Arthropoda > Insecta > Lepidoptera > Lycaenidae > Helleia > Helleia helle. The sequence continues at coordinate 20,827,148 of OY971420.1, forward strand.
TTCATTCATGAAAGAAAGAACGCGTAAAACAATGCTTCTGCCATCGCTTTTCAATACTTCAGGCATGTTTGATGTTCATAAAAAACCACAAAACACAAAACTCCGCAAGTTGTATTTGAGAGCTAACTGACAATGTCAGTCTGACATTTCAAAATGCCGATGGTAGTACCAATTTCAGCCGCCGGCCAAGAAAAGTATGTGGTACTGTAACATGGCTACCATTGCTAGGGTTTTGACAGCAAAACCATAGAGAATACTACGTGATACAACTATAAAAAGGGTACTCAATATAGCGGATCAGGCACTCATTTACAGCTGTAAGCATTGTAAGTTTAAAGAAAGGGGCATCTCCTTTTATGTCCTAACTTCATGTTTTTATAAGGCCAATAGGGATGTGGTCAATATATTTTTTGAGGCGAATGTACAAGCAAATGAACAAAATGAACTATAAAAATAGACCACTGTCTATTTTTATAGTTTTTATTCTTCACCTATATTTTAAAATTTCGTAAATTACAATAGATTATAAACCTTAATGCGATTTGTTATTAAGTTGTTAAATATTGTTTTTTTTATGTTGAGCGCAAAAAAATGCTTACATAATATTGCAAATGTCAATCTTTTATAATACTAAAGTTTATGTTGTAAGGATTTTATTTTTATTATGAATATTAAATTTCTGAATATCAATTTCATCCTGAACATTTAACACTATCCCATATAATATAAAAGCACATAGCACTGGCGTAAATTCCACTGAAGTTTACAGAAATATTTTGTGGGACTTTAAAATGAGAGTTAGAGTTACTCAATGAGAACTTCATGAAAAATAATTGTATCAGTCTTTTTGTTTAGATGATCGAGACAGGGCACCGCCCGCGCAATTTTTGACACATAGTAAATACAAATAAGGTGACGATAATAATATATAGGGTCTACTTTTTATCGACCTTTTTACAATTAACTCTAAAATGAACAAAAATACCTCTAATGCCTCTTTTATTTTCTTATCTTACAGAAATTGCTAAAGACGACTAAGAGGAACTAATTTCTAATAGGTATTTTGTATTTATGAAATATAAATTTGTAAATTTGTTTTAAAGATGCTCGACTAATATTTTTTTTTACATTTATCTTTTTTAACAAAAATATTCTACATATTATCAGTTTTTGGAATAATTCCAGCAAGGTGGTAACGTTAAATATTTTAAAAATAATGAATTTTTCTTTTGTCTATGGCTTATTAATTATATTCATTCCTTTGCTCTTCGTGTCACTTCACAAAAATACACTATGAATATTTGTCTGTGGCCGGAAGTACGCCATATTTGTTGGCTCTCTTAAGTTGGCGGGGGAAAATTCATTTTTTTTTATTTTGCTATTTCAATTGTTCGTTCTGTTCTTCAATGTTCGATCAAAAAATTTTTTTGTTCACTTTTTTTATTTTCTTTTTTAGTTTCAAAATTTGACTCTCAAGTTAGCACAAACTATAGTTTTTTCATTATTATTTTTTCTATTTCAATTATTCGTTAACTGTTCGTCAATGTTAGATCAAAATTTTATTTTGTTCGTTTTTCAAAAGTTGAAGTTAGCACCAATTTTAGTTTTTTTCGCTTTTTTTTAAACTTTGAAACTATCTCTTATGCTTTGGCCGCACCTGCGTCTATCGACCCGAATTATTCGAGCCAAAGGTTCGTACGTTTGAAAACTAAAAAGCTAGCGCGATAAAAGCTGTGGTCACATTAGCAGCTTCCATATTTTGCATGAACTGTCGTGCAATAATCCGATATGGCCGAAATCCTTTTTCAAACGACAACTATGGACGACGAGTTTCTTTACTTTACTTCTACATGTGTGCTCACAATTTGACAACACCAGCTGATGTTTGTTTTTTTTATTTCACATTTTTTTGATCCCATATACAATATAGTACAATTTCATCGCTCTACTCCATTTTTACACACCCACCCGCATGCGTCTGAACTGATCGAAAACAACGGCCAAAATGAACAATAAGACTAGTATTACAGTTATATAAAGTTCTTACCACGAAGCGCGATAATATGTTGGTGCGCTAAAACCCTTTGATATACCGCCACCCACATGATAATGCACAAGTAGCCGGAATGTTCGCGATGATAGCCGATAGTAGTCGGTCACGGCGTGAAGCTTTGTGACGATACACGCAGGAGCGGCCGTAGCCGAAAACAAAATGATTATGATTCATATGTTAGCGATGAATCATAATCATTTTGTTTTACAGATTCCTACAAGATCATATTATAATTAGTTATTAGAGGAAAATGGCTGATATTAACTGGGCGTGTTGGTTGGAATCCCAACAATACCATTTGCAAAGCGACGCTTTTAATATTGGAAGACAATTCCGACTTATGCTGACCGCAGTCGGGAGTATACTAAAGTTGGCGGCTAGCATTGGAGCCATCGAGTCGTCTTTTAGCCACGCGAGGTACATACACTCTTTACTTCTATCTCGATATATTTCTGTGGTTCGATACAAACAGTTCCAGCTTCGCATGGGTGCAATCAGCAATGTATAATAATACATATTATGTCAATTCAAAAACTTGGATTGGCAAGAATATGGGCTGGATGGCCGAGGCGTGAATATTTGTATTACGTCATAGATACACCCGACTACTGCCTTTAAAAAGCGAGGTCTTGTTCGTAGAGGGGCGATTTGCATCTACGACCTCGAGGAGGACGGAAGGCTGGCCAAATCACTAACGGCCATGTTAAGTTTGTTAATTATTGTTGTGCCAGCTTCTTCTTAATCGTGTAGTAGTCTGTAGTAGTATTTATTATATGTGTGGTTCGTGTACAGCTTGGCAAAAAAGAGTATGACGTGGTGGAACGAAGTATTTTACTAAATGGAAACCTATGATGTTGACAATACTTGGCCAACAAATACTAGATTTTGAGTAAAGCTTAGTGTTTCACATTTATTTTTTACGATTTGATTAAATTATCTTACTGATTTTCCATATTGTGATGAGACCTAAGTGAAAGTGGCGCCTTCATTTTTCCATACTCTTTTTGGAGTTTACTCCTTAAGAAACGATTTGAGTTATACGGCCCGGTACGGAAATTTTATGAGGAGTAAAATCAAGTGTAACACAAAAGTTGAGGCGTTACGTAGAAAGAGACAAAAATATAAATCTGTATGATTGAACGTATAAAAGAATGAGATGGAATACATTACACAGCGTATCTTAAAATAATGCCGCCAACGCCATCTAACACGATATTACAGCACTAAAAGTCAATCACACGACCATTATATATGCAATATTATAAGATATTTAAACAATTTTAGCTAATGATGAAAAAAAAAATGGGAATAATACTTTATTCCGTTGCAATGATTTGCAAGACAAATAAGTATCCCTATAGCTTAAATTGACGTGACGTTATTATGTAGGATTTTAAATAAAACAATGTGTCTACATAATAATTATTATTTTATTTTTTCGTCTATTATAAAAATATTGACTAGGTAAATTTTTACTGTATCACTATCACTGTGTCTTTTACTGCGTCCACTTAATATATTATTTATATCTATGCACCACTAATGTATGTGAAAAAATTACTAACCAAATTGCATATGAAATCACAATTTTTATTTTTATGTAATTGGCATTGTATTAATTTCCGTATAGAAAACTGTCTTCATGTAATTTCTTACGTTATCGTAGTCACAACTCACAATGGTTTTTTAAAACATGAGTGTATATGAAAATAAAACAACTAGAGCTGTAGAGCACATTCAAGATTGAATAATTAAAAACACAAACTAGGGAATAGTAATAACAAAAATGAATTCATAATTGAGAAATGTTAGCACAGACTAAAAAAGTCATTACGTTCCAATATTCGCGGCGATTTTAAAATTATTTTAAATTTCAGCCCAGAAAAGTCTAGTAATTTTAATATATATTTATTCTTTTCAAATATTCCTTTTCATATTTTCAAAATCATATTTATAATTTGCAATTTATTTCTAACAATAATACAATAAATTGAAACTCTTCAATTTGATAATTAACCAATCAGGAACTTTAAAATGTTAATGTTGCCTTCCTAAATATATTATTTAGTGTGACCATTGAACACTTGGTTCAAGTTTAATTGTACAAACTTGTGAAGTAAAGAATTTAATTTCGATTAAGTATTAAATAGGTACCTATGATTGTTAAAAATTTAATCACGTATATTTTATATAAGAATAACTAGTCTTCAACATAAAACATGTAAAAATTTCATAGGCATAAAAAAAAACTAAAATAAAATGACGACTTTTCTAATCTCATACAAAAAACCAGATGTACTAAGTGAAATGCCCCTGATCCTCCCTGATCTTATTCTCGGGGCCTCCTCTTTGTTATTATTATTATTATTTTGTAACATACTTTATGTAATACGCTTTATTGAAGTAATATAAATAATGCGAATAATTACAGATATATGTTTGTTTCTCTTATCATTTTAGCAGATACGTTTATTTACCCTTTTTTTCTACTCGATATATATCATAATTATCGTTCGTAAGGAGTAAACTCCAATCGTGCGTCGGAGCTGACACACACACACACTTTTTTTTCTTGTAATTATTGTTGATACCATAGACTTATAATTATAAACTGAGATACTATCTATTACCACTGTCATTTTTGAAGTTAGATAGAAATGTTGCGCTTTCTTGTTAGTTTAGCATTTTGTTACTAATTTATTAAAGTTTCTCATAGACATTGGAAATTCTTGCCGCTACCAAGTACACAATATACACATAAATACGTAAACATAAGCATACCTAGTGTGTTTTCCAATTAGAACCCTACCTAATGCTTGATGTTGACGTTTCAATTACAGCACTACCAAAGTAGTTCTTCCGCGTAATATGGTAGCAGAAACTTAACAAGTGTTTTTCTTTGAGTTGGCATTGATCGATTTTTTATATAATATCGTTAGTAACTATTGTTTATTGTTGAAAAAAAATTCAAGGCGTCCTACTTTTTTGGAACCAATAAAAAGTTAATTCTGACTGTGTAAATAAATATAATTTTTATATTGATAAATGTATAAGCATTGACTTCTTTGTATCCTAAATATAAAAGAAAGACACGTTTTTTACATTTTAGATTTCAATACTGAACTTAGCGCACTCTACTGGTGCACTTGACAACTATCTCGTCCCAATTTCTTGCATAATTCAGCATTGTGTGGCACCTAGGTCCTAGCTACATATTCACCTAATATATACCATAATCTGTTTGCGGCACCGAGGTCTGAATCGCATTATGCTCTGTAATTATAAAACACACCAAAGTATAATATCATTATCATTCGTGCCATTAACTATGTATGTCATGTGGGAAATAAGGGAGATCACCGAACGAGTGAGATAGTAAGTTCGATCAGGCCGAAAGCCCTCTTGCTATCATTTCACCTTTCGAAATTGGATTTTCGAAAGCTGAAATGATAACCTGTAAATATACAGGTTGGATTTTTTAGAAGGGTCAGTAAGGACAGGTACCACGATGTGGTTACAGGAAAACTTTATATCCATAACTTTTTAAGATATTCTGAATTGCATTTACTAATTTTTGAGAAAATGTACAGCCAGCAAAAAAAATGCTAGAATCCAAAAATATATATTTTTATGCCTATTTATTTTGTCCTACTTTATATAGGGATTAATCTCTATCGGACCATTTAAGGTATAAGAACTGTGGAAATTCGATAGCGCGATTTTATAAATTAAGAAAAAAATAAATTATACTATAATATAACGTACTTACTACAATTAGGACGTAATATTTAAATCTAAGGTTTTTCTCTTTTTTATCATTAACCCATATCCCATATTATGTACAAAAAATATCATCATTGCTTTCTTTATAATTTCTTTCTTTCATTAATAATTATTTAAATATTTACTGAATTATAACGCTCTAGATTAAATAATTTATTTAACTATTAAAAGGACACAATAATTTCTTAAGTTATAACGAATTATATAAAACACTAGCTGTTGCCCGCAGCTTCGCCCGCGTTTACTTAGATTTACAGTTGTTCGGATTGATGATGATTATTTTTATGGCCAAAGTTACGCCTTATAACGTCAGCTATCTGCTAGTAAAAGCTTCGTCAAAATCGGCTTAGCCGTTTCAGAGATTAACCGGAACAAACAGACGGACAAAAATGGTTTTTCTTAATGTAAGTGCAGTATATTATTTCATAGATTTTAACCGCGACTTCGTCCGCGTATAAGAAGTATTGTTTTAAATCTTATTTTTCAAATAAAGTAGTAGTAGCCGTGCTGCTTTGCAACCGAAAAGGGCCGGCACAACCGTGGTGGTGCCTCTCGCTCACATAACACCGGCGTCAAGTGACAGCTATGCTGTCGCGTTTCGTGCGGTTTGTGAGTTTCTGTTGGCCCATTGGGAGGTATAGGGAAAAGGAGGGCAACACATCTGCATAACTTTTGGCTGTGCCGATGTCTATGGGCGTCGGTAGTCACCTCCGGCTCCAACTGCTCGGTTGCCTCCATGTGACATAAAAAAAAAAATGGTTCCAATTTACAAACTATAATAATTTAAAGAATACTTGTGAATGTGGCTTGGATGAAGGCACCCCAGAACATATATTTTTTTCTTGTCCTAAACTACGTTTTTCTCTGTATGATGCTCATCCGCCTGAGATCCCACGACCTACTGATCTAAAATCCTTATTAATGTGTGTTTTCTCTCCGTTTATAAGCTCATTATGCACTTTTATTGAAATTAACAACATAAAACTATAATGCGATCTAACAAAAGTTAATTATCCCAAGTATGTTTTTTCTATTATATATATTTTAATACTTGTGTGTGTTTGTGTCTTAGGCAAGTTAACTTTTCTTTCAGACAAACTTGTGCGGGACAAATTGGAACCGAACTTGTACTCCCACTGTAACTCCAAATAAAGCAAAGTTGAAACAAAAACTCTGATATTGGCAACTCCGCAAGGAAGCCATTTCAAGAATAATAATAATAATACTTCCACTGTAAGGCCGGATAGTACGTTTTTATAAAATATATTTATTTAATTTAGTAGTACATTTTTATTATACCTATTTAAATAATTTTTACGGATTTTATCGCGGTTTAATAAGATTTTTAAATGCCCGACGTTTCGGATACTTTCCAGCAACCATGTTCATGGGAGGATTGAGGTGTCAGACGTCCTATAGTATTTATTTTGTGTTCTAACGATACAAAATTATTCGTAACTACCCTATGATACATCAATATTTTAATTCAAATTAGTACCTACTACCAGCAAAAAAACTACGAAAAAGTTATATTTTTTATTTATATATTTTATTATTGTTCCTAGCATTGTTTACAAATAGAACTTTGTCATTTATCGCAATTTTAAATAATTAAATAAAAACATATTGGATATAAATTACAAAGAAACTAAAACTAAAAACCTTAAAAAATATAATAAAATAACTTAAGTATATTAATCAAAAGGAGTCCCTTTAGGCAAGGCTCCGAAGGTTTTCACAGCGTTCCCCCTTTGAATTGCTAGACTAATTCTTTGTCCGAGGTAGCTGCCAGCTCTTCGGTCTCCTGTGATGTCGACTAACCTTTTTGTTATTTCCTTAAAGAGCCTTAAAGCGCTAGGACCCCACGGACCAAGGGTCTCGACACCGAATGGGACAAAATCATATTCGGAGCCTAGACCCCTGTATTTGCATATTTTAGCTTTTTCAGCCGCTTATAATAAAAACTATTTTAAATCCTACGTTAAGTTCCAAAGTATCTTCATATCAAATTTCACACAAATCTGTGCAATGGCTTAGAAGATAGACAGTCCCGGGGTCTTACGCGCATAGTTCCCATTCCCGTGGGATTTTCAGGATAAGATTTATTTTAAGTCCTTCGTTAAGTTTCGAAGTACCTTCATATTAAATTTCACCCAAATCTGTTCCGTGGTTTAGAAGATAGTCTGTCCCGGGGTATTACCCGCATAGGTCCTGTTCCCGTGGGATTTTCAGGATAAAAACTATTTTATGTCCTATGTTAATTTTCAAAGTATCTTCATATCAAATTTCACCCAAATCTGATCCGTGGTTCAGAAGATAGATAGTCCCGGGGTTTTACCCGCATAAATCCCGTTTCCGTAGGATTTCCGGGATAAAAACTATCCTAATTCCTCGGGTTTCAAGCTATCTTTGTGCCAAATTTCATCCAAATCTGTTCAGCGGTTTAGGCGTGAAGAAAAGACAGACAGACAGACAGAGTTACTTTCGCATTTATAATATTAGTAAGGACTAGTAAGGAAGTAAGGATTACCTATTGATTAATTTATTGAATATGTAGGGCAGCGTGGCACATGAGTAAGTAAACGGACAGAGACAAAGCTTTCATACAACGCGTAAAATTATTTAAGGGTTGTCACAGGTGGATAATATTAAACGAACAAAACGATTTTTTTATCGAGTGTGTTTATATTTTTTATTTGCAATAATCTGTTGTACCTTTTAATAGAGTGGTAAATTCTAATGGAAAGCACTCTCATTGTATATCAGTTTTTATCATAACTATTATATTTTTTTCCGAACAGGAATCGTCTCCATTTTACGTATTCTTTACCTATACTTATTGTATGTTTACTGTAAAGTTTTGCTAAGATTTAAGATTTAATGTCGGGTCAAATGTTTCCCTAACTAGACTTTAGGCACAAAATTAAAGGCAAAAACTTAGTGAACAAAAGTTATAATAATTAGTAGAAATAAAATAATAAGATACAACTTACCTATTGAAATCTTTGGGATATCTAAAATATGATTTGTTTTATTTGCTCTATTATTGTTCATACACACAGTACAGTATACAATATTGACACTTTTTACTTTTAGTTAACAAAAATTTAAGAACGATGATAATAATTCGATATACCCGCCAAGCGAAAAAATATACAACGCACTCACATCCCCGCGTTCGAACACTCGTCGAACCGGTTTCGACCGGTTTCTACTCGTACGTGACAAGCCACGAGTGCTTACGCACACATGCGTTACTACGCTTGTAGTAGTGCAATCTATTCGCGCGGTTGTATGAAGCTTTGCCTCTGTCCGTTTATTTACTCATGTGAGCGTGGGCAGGGTTCAATACGCAGGTTTGCGCAGAATTAATACCTATTCGGCGCATGTTCTAGAATGTGCTAAATCAATAAAATCATATTTTATACGAGGTTACACCATAGGGATACCAAAGATTTATTCGAACGATACTTGGATCAATCGATTCAGTATCGTTTAATAGATTAACAATGAAATTATAATTCTAAATGTAATAAAACAATATCACCAATGTATTAAAAATATAATAGAATTAAATATATCTTTTACACATACCTTAAAAATAAAAATAAAATATATAAATTATTCATTACTTTTTATCGAAATCTCAATATGAAATGATTTACACTATAAAAGTTTAATCGAATTTGACCTAATTATATATATTTTCCATTGTTAATTGTATTAGTTTTGTTCTTTTTAATAGTTTATATTTATTCAAATATCGTAATTCGTAGTTCATCGCATAGTTCATCAATGTTTTTAAAATCGATATTGATGTTACGAGTGACAAAATAATACAAGCACAACTCACAAGTCACAACCTTACCGCTCATCGATCTATATCAGCATTCAGCCATTTTCGTCCAAAGAGTGATCGGGTAAACTACTGTCTACAGTGAAAATCTCTTCAGCAACCTGTAATTGGGAGTTATTTAGGAAATTTTAGTTATGAAAATCTTTCCGGATAATATTATATAGTGTTAATCATTTTTTTTTTATTTGGAAGATCAACGTGATAACAATATGATGATTGACTTTATAATAAAAACTTTAGATTCTATCGACCATTTCTTTTCCGTGGATGATGGGGTAAGTAAATTTTGCATATGTAATATTCTAGATAAAATAAAATCTATATCAAACACCGAATACCATAAATTTTTAGCGTAGAGACATCAATACATGTACTAGATAATAATGATTATTAGCAATGCACTGAGCAAGACAGATGTACATTTGTCAAAACTTATCCATAATATATTATCAAATGGTACAATGAAATACCTAAATGCTTTCAACTTTGGTTGAAATTGTGTCGATCGTCACTCAAGACTTAAAATTACTCCAATGTAGTATATGTATAATGTTGTAAGTATCTAGATTTTCACTTGGGTGTGGACCGATATTATTGATTAGTATCTTATTATAATATGATCTAGATATCTTTGTTTTACTTTATTGGTTAAAGTTTATTAATTTTATCTGTATTTCTTATGTGCCACTTCTTTTATGTTACTTTAACTTTTATAATATTATCTATAACATGTTGGAACAACTGGTTTTAGAATACTTTGACCATAGTGCTACTTAATATCTTAAAATTACTTGGAATTAAATCAATTTGTCATCAACTATCTGTCTGTCTGCGACCACACAGCCTCCTGGCGTCGGGTTGGAATAATATAATTATTGTTATAATTATATATAGTTTAGACTTATTTTTTATTCATGCTGGAAAGTATCAGTATCAAAGATCTCATGGTAAACCTACTTGCTTGTCTGCTTCTCGGCAGTGAATACTTAAAGAAAAATTAATACTGCCTATTTCTGTTGGTGATGGCATATAAACATAACTGCGTCCCAGTCAGACTGATTAGCAATGCAAAATGTATCGCCCGAGAGCCATCTACAATTGCCTGATGTATTTTGAATAATTACTTTTTACATTTTTTTTCGATTTGAAACTAGAAGTCATCTCATATAGTTAGTGATTAACTGAGTGTCTGTCATAACGTGCATGTCCTTTTGTGAGTGTATTCTTATAATATTTCTTTATTTTTTTACATATTTTGTTGTAGCTTTTTTATATTAGTGAATAAATTATTATATTTTCAAAATGAACTTCGATGTTTCATTTATACCAGGCGTCCCAATTCTCATGATGCTAACCTTTTTTATTTTATCATAAATTATAATAAATTGGAATATATTTTTGTATGTGATGTTATTGGTAATGTAGATTATAAATCAGTTTGATAAAGTATATTTTGAAAGTTCTAATAAGTTATTACAAATGTTTTATTTCACGAAAGCGGGTGAGCCATCCTTGTGATTGTAAGTGTAAGAGTCAGATAAATATATTTTCATTAACATTTTACAGGAAAGCAAAAATACTGTGAAAATTCGCGTCTTAAATTTTTACCAGTTTTTGAGAAAAAATATAATTGAAGAAATGTTTTTTTTTAAATACATATGTAAATAGTCTTAAGAGCTTTAAAAAAGTTAGTAATTATTTATTAAATTTCTTTACACAGATTCAATATATATCTTTTTTGAAGTTCCCATAGCTCTAAGTGCGTAGGAAGATAATTAACTAGACCTGATTTAACAGTACTTGTAATAAGTTTTTCTGGTTCTATTGAGAGCAAGTCCTGGTTCTATTGAAAGAGAGAATCATTTTGGCATTTCATGAAGGACAATGATGTGAGTGGTTTAAAAAAATATATTAATTAATTTTTGTTGATATGTTCATCTGGTCTGTAGTTACGCACACAAGAATGCACATCTGTAGCCATCACTATTACTAATATGGCCGACCTGCTTTTGTGAAATAAAATAAACTGGTACAATAAAAATAAGCATGCATTTATTACGTTATACGTTATTTCATGTCTCATTTCATTTTTCAGTTAATCTTTATGAAACTCACTAAACAATATTTTTTTATACATTAAAAATTATTCCCATTTACCTATATTGTGTAATTAGTTTTATTATTACGTCAAATTGTTATTTTTCGTTAATAATTACAATAAAATATTCCATTTTAATCATTAGGGCCAGAGGCCAATTTTCTCCATATTGCTGAGCGTCGCTGAATATATTTTTTTTCATAGGTCTTATTCCCAGGGAATTGGGTTAAATGGTCCCGTTAATGAGGACTGATCACCCGTCTGGCCTTGCTGGTGTCCCCACCCTTAAATAATAATAATAGGTCTTATTCTTTCTTCTTTTTATTTTTTTAGCATATAAAATATGATAATCTATTTGTTATACATTTTTTGATTATTTTCACACAAATAATATTTTCTTGCGGGTGAACTTTATTAATGCGAATGATAATCTGTATAGTCAGTCAGTCTTTGTGTAGTCTACATCCAGCAGTGAACGGAAAAAGGTTTATGATGATGATGATAAAATCCAATAAAATGTAATATTATATATATTATTATGTATGTAATATTATATAATATAATATTATCTATACATACATATAATAAAATTGAAGTGTCTGTTTGTAATATTATAATAACCGCTTTTTACTAAATGCATATTGATGTATACACGGTACATATACCAAAATAGCATTTTTTATAATTTTTGTCTGTCCGTCTGTCTGTTTGTTCCGGCTAATCTCAGAAACAACTGGGCAGATTTTGACGGGGCTTTTACTGACAGATAGCTAAAGTACCAAGGAGTAACTTAGGCTATAAAAATAATCATCATCAATCTGTATACGGTTGTAAATTTAAGTTAACGCGGGCGCGATGCTGCGGGCAACAGCTAGTATATAATATTATTGGCCACTTGCATTGCATTAGCAAATCCCGTTGCTTCGCATTTTTCAAACATGACATGAATGTACTATGTTTTATTCATTTCTTTCTTGATTATTTCTACTAGTTTGTTGATTATTATTGGTCCGTTATTTATTTATTTTTGCATTTTATTATTAAAAATAAAATAAACAAGCTGTGCGATGACTTATATTAAATATTAAAAGTAATGGTACATGAACAATGCATTTTATAAATACCGTTACGAGATATCCATTGAGACTTGCTGTATAGTTGTAAAGTATGACATTAATGTAAACTTGAAATATCTTAAACGTACAAAAAGTTTATCATATTAAAAAGTTCTGTTTTTAAATGTGATTTGGCATAATATATGACATATAAATTGTATAACTTATTGATATTCTATCTGTATGTATGCAAACAAAGTTCTATGAAGTCCTTAAATTAAGAAACCTAAGAAAATATTTTAATTTAAAATTTCAGATCACGGTTAGACAGCTCAAAGAGAAAGTGACGGAGGAGCTAGGAGTGCCATCTTCTATGCAACGTCTTATATTCTGTGGACGAGTTCTACAAGATGAGAGAAGGCTTTCAGAATATGGTAAGAGATTTCATTTTCCGTAGCTATCTAGTGATTTAGTAATTTTCATAATTACCAAGAGGACTTTGAATTCCATACCTGTTGATAATATATTTCTACTAAGAATCTGTAAAAGACACAATCTATTTCTAGACATGGCAAGGAATTTTTTATGTGGAAAGGCTGTTTTTGTTAAAATCATTTGAAAGGGGATATTTAGTGTTAACCATGTTTTTCACTGTTAATTCGCGAAGCTGCAGCACGAATGTCTCGTGAACAAGACATTCTTAGATAATGTCGAAATATCGAGCTCCTCAAGATAAAAGTAAAAACATTGTAAGTGACCTGTCTGAAATAATTTTAACCGTCTAATTTTGAGGTTTCATTCCCAGCGTTGGAATTTGTACCTACTTTCAATCTAGGCGTGGCTATTGATTGAGAGAAAGAGTTGTCTTTGTTTCTTGTTATTTTGTGATATTTTACGTCGTTATGCTCATGGGTGTGGCATTTGATAAAATCAATATGTCCGTTCAAAGCTCGGGCTCGGTAGATTGGCGCAGATCTATTATCTCTAGCAGGTCGCGACTGGGCTCCTATTTTCCAGGCTGAAGCGGCGCGCTTTGGGGCGTACTTTGACATTACCATGACGTATTGCCTGTCAGTTGTCATGCATTATTGACGTAATATTCTGTTTAAAAAAAATAAACTTTGAACATGGATTTAGTTTACAATATTGTACGATTGATATTAAATATTAACCACTGTTTTTAAACTTCGAACATTTTTTTCGAACTTCGAACATTTTCAATATTGTACGTTTATTTTAAATTTCAGTTTTGGCTGGTTTGAATAATACTTTAGTGGTTGAATTTGAAAGAGTTTATTTTAGAAAGGCTTGACTAAGAAGTAAGAAGTAATGAGTGGGATTCGGATTTTAAATAAATCTGTCGCTTTTGGTCTGATTGAAAAAATATTAAATTAAGAGACGAACAAAGTTTTGGATATTCACCTTTTCTATTGACGGTACCAGTGACGTCTTTTATTGCTTACGTCTGAATTTTCCGGCGGTTATTTAATAGATTTCTAGTATAGCGCTTATAGTACTTGAGCCAGGATTATAAATTCCGTCAGTCATTTCTTTTCGGACGACAACTTGTAAGATGCTTGAAAGAGTTGTACTTGTGACATGTAGCCGTGTGAATTTATTGATGAGTTGAGCACCGGTAGTCTTCTAAATACGTAGAGAAATAAAATTTTATTCAGCACTTTTTGTAGGGGAAAATGTTATCGGTATCGCGTCATCGCCAAGTTTGCGTCAGCGACATGCTAATGTGACATAATGACGTCATTACGAAATTTGAAAATTTTTAGAATTGAAGTTTTACTTTTGGTGTTGGGGGCGTCTCGATTATTTTTAAATATATGCACAAAGGAGACGGGCGAAAGTTCATAGAAAGTTGGGCCCGACGTTACAGCAACAATTACTGCATTATTTCATTCAAATTTTCATACTTGTTCGAAAAAACTAACATTTTCATGACTGATCCATGGGAGAAAAAAGTTGTAGGGTGTTTTTGATTGAACAAAAAATGATATTCTAGCTTGTTTATAAATTATTCTTAGTCCATATTCTACTGTTACTTTAGGAAAATAATTATAAGAAATCGTTCCAGATTAGATATAACAAAGAATATACCAGATATTATTGTAGGGAAACAATTAATTACGCCATCCAACCAACATCCAACTAGATCTAAGATGTTTCATACGGTTATTATTCAAGAAGACGAGTTTGAATTAAAAACATTTTATTTTTTATTGATTTATTATCAACTTATCGTAAACAATTTAAATATCATCTAAATACTGTGCAGGTCGTATAAAAGTTTTTTGATGCCTTACCCAGCTTAGGTACCATATTATTGATATTACATGACAAACAGCAAGCCACTGTTTTTTTCCCTACTAGGCAATTACATTAATATTGTTTTATGTCCCCTCTACTATCAAGAGAACAGTCAATTAAAATATAGCTAAAATAGGTTTTTGTCTTTTGAGTTTTGAGCTTACATGTCACGGTTGCTGTTTGTTTTAAACGTTTGACAGTTCACAGCTATTGCCTGTTTTAAAAATACTATTGATTGTGAAATCGATTTTATTATCAATTTCAGATACATTATACGATATATCTGAAATTGTATTTATAAATTAATATGTTTACATATGTTCAATATACAATTTTTTAGGAATGTTTTAAGTATGTATTTTGGGAGGTAAATATTCATTTACATCATTATATCATAAAAGAAGTTTTTTCAAAAACTTGTCTTAAGAACAAACATCACAAT
This sequence comes from Helleia helle, assembly GCA_963853865.1. Lineage (NCBI taxonomy): Eukaryota > Metazoa > Arthropoda > Insecta > Lepidoptera > Lycaenidae > Helleia > Helleia helle. The sequence goes on from OY971420.1 coordinate 20,842,754, forward strand.
TGTGTTCAAAGTAGGCACGGCACGTAGGTACTTTTTGAAGAAACTTAAAGAAAATAAATATTTACGACTCGAAATACATACTTAAAATATTTCTAAAAAAATTATATCGATAAAGTGTATTGATATGAATTTGATAAATCGATTACCTTTTTCTTACTCTGGCAACATAGAATATCACCAAAATAAACATGAAGGAAATCAGTCATCTTATGAATATTTTTTTAATTTGTCATCCCATGATAAAACTGATTTAAAAAAAAAGTTAAAAAATATTGATTTCTTTTTTATATGTGTAACGTTTAAGCCCAGATTCGCCCGTCTCCTTTGAAAAATGTTTGATATCACATCAGGGGGGGGGGGGCGGAGATTAAAATGTGACAACCTATAACAAGGACTGAGGGAGGGGTTCAAAAGACCTAAAATTCCTGTGACGTAATTTATTTTTGCTGTAATGAGCTTAATAAGGTGATAAAAAAGTGTGTGTGTGTCAGCTCCGACGCACGATTGGAGTTTACTCCTTACGAACGATAATTATATGTATGGAGTAGAAAAAAAGGGTAAATGAACGCATCTGCTAAAATGATAAGAGAAACAAACATATTATAACAGTAATTATTCGCATTATTTATATTACTTCAATAAAGCGTATTACATAAAGTATGTTACAAAATAATAATAATAATAACAAAGAGGAGACCCCGAGAATAAGATCAGGGAGGATCAGGGGCATTTCACTTAGTACATTTGGTTTTTTGTATGAGATTGGAAAGTTTGCGTTTGCGTTAGATGGCGTCATATATAAAATATACGTGATTTATTTTTTAACAATTATAGGTACCTATTTAATACTTAATCGAAATTAAATTCTTTACTTGACAAGTTTGTACAATTAAACTTGAACCAAATGTTCAATGGTCACACCAATTAATAATATATTAAGGGAGGCAACATTAATATTATAAAGTTTCTGATTGGTTAGTTATCAAATTGAAGAGTTTCAATTTATTGTATTATTGTTAGAAATAAATTGCAAATTATAAATATGATTTTGAAAATATGAAAAAGAATATTTGAAAAGAATAAATATATATTAAAATTACTAGACTTTTCTGGGCTGAAATTTAAAATAATTTTAAAATCGCCGCGAATATTCGAACGTAATGACTTTTTTTAGTCTGTGCTACATTTCTCAATTTTGAATTCATTTTTGTTATTACGTAGAATTAGTTTGTGTTTTTAATTATTCAATCTTGAATGTGCTCTATTTATTTTATTTTATTATCCACTCTTGTTTAATAAACCGTTGTGAGTTGTGACTATGATAACGTAAGAAATTACATGAAGACAGTTTTCTATACGGAAATTAATACAATGCCAATTACATAAAAATCAAAATTGTGATTTCATATGCAATTTGGTTAGTAATTTTTTCACATACATTAGTGGTGCAAAGATATAAATAATATATTAAGTGGACGCTAAAAAGACACAGTGATAGTGATACAGTAAAAATTTACCTAGTCAATATTTTAATAATAGACGAAAAAATAAAATAATAATTAGTATGTACCTACACATTGTTTTATTTAAAATCCTACATAATAACGTCACGTCAATTTTAGCAATAGGGATACTTATTTGTATTGCAAATCATTGCAACGGAATAAAGTATTATTCCCATTTTTTTTTTCATCATTAGCTAAAATTGTTTAAATATCTTATAATAATGGTCGTGTGATTGACTTTTAGTGCTGTAATATCGTGTTAGATGGCGTTGGCGGCATTATTTTAAGATACGCTGTGTAATGTATTCCATCTCATTCTTTTACACGTTCAATCATACAGATTTATATGTTTGTCTCTTTCTACGTAACGCCTCAACTTTTGTGTTACACTTGATTTTACTCCTCATAAAATTTCCGTACTGGGCCGTATAACTCAAATAGTTTCTTAAGGAGTAAACTCCAAAAACTCAAATAATTATGCAACTACCTACATGACTTAAGTATCCAACGGAAAAGTAGTACACAGTTCTTTTATTTACCAATGCGAGGTCCTTTTATACTCCCGGCTACTTTAAAAAAATTATAATAAACGAAAATTATAATATTTTAAGAAAACAAACTTCTTGCGTCATCAAAATGTCGCTCGCTGCGGGAATATTAAGTAGATTTCTCAAGCAATCACAAAAACAAATAACCTTGAACCCTAAATACAGCAAAACAGACGACGACAACAACATTCGTCGTTGTGTATTTTTACTTTGCGGGAAGACTTTCTTTTTTAACCGACTTCTAAAAAAGGAGGAGGTTCTTAACGGATGTTTGTATGCTTTTTATGTTTGTTCGGGCATAACTCTGTCATTTACCAACCAATTTTAAAAAATATTTTTTGTTTGAAAGGATACACTTCCCAAATGGTCCCGTGATAAGGAAACCAGGATTTGATGATGGCATCCCCGAGAAGTCGAGGGCAACTTTCGAAAACCAAAGCGGCGACTAGTGTTTTTGCTAATTTGTACATTCAGTATTTTAAAGCTCTACAATTTAATGAAGTTGTAGAGTCGATCTGATGATGGAGACCATAATATACAGTTGAGGAAACTCCTCAACGGTTTACAGTAGCTACCTTGTGTTTGGACTTAATTCATTTTTATTGATGACAACTTTGCACATATAGAGGTTATTCCACACTTACTTGTGGAAACTTGTAATTGGCCTTCATATTTTAACTCTGTCTTGTATTGTAATAAACTAGCTGTAAGTTTTCAGAAGAAATAAAAATAAAATAAGTGCCATTATAGGTCTGATGTTGGAGACCATAGACAGTTGAGGGAACAACTCCTCAACGGTTTACAGTAGCTACCTTGTGTTTGGACTTAATTCATTTATATTCATGAGAACTTTGCACACATAGAGGTTATAACTGCTATTCCAGATCTGATGGTGGAGACCAAAGGCAGTCGAAGGAACTCCTCAATGGTTTCCAGTAGCTACCTTGTGTTTGAATTTAATTAATTTTTATTGATGAGAACTTTGCACACATAGAGGTTATTCCACACTTACTTATGGAAACTTGTAATTGGCTTTCATATTTTAAATCTGTCTTGTATTGTAATAAACAAGCTGTAAGTTTTCAGAAGAAATAAAAATAAAATAAGTGCCATTATAGGTCTGATGTTGGAGACCACAGACAGTCGAAGAAACTTCTCAATTTTACACTCATATGGGTAATATTAAAGTGCCATTTCAGGTCGCATCATGTAGACCACAGATGGTCGAGGGAATTCCTCAACGATTTACAGCAGTTAACTTTTGTTGGGCTTACTTTATACGGTTTACTATTCCATTTTCAGTTCGTACTAAAATATAAGTACTCGATGATATTGTGATATTTTATTACTTGTCGTCTTTCGGTGTAAAATGAACAATAAAAACTGTATGATGTTTTGGAAGCGCATCATATATTTCGACGTCATCGTTATATCTATTCTAATTTGATGTTCTGATGAAGATCTTTGGTGATATATAACTGAATTCTTTAATAAATGGCAGCAAATCTGCACTGATTGCTTTCAATTACATGTACATATAATATGTATTGTTTACACAATTTCATATTGGTTTTTTTTATTGGTTTAAACCCTTTCTTTGTTGGTCTCATTCAAAATTCTCTCACGGTGCTGTCTAATATGAACAATAGGTTATGGAATTTGGGAATCTAAAATATTTTTCTTTTTTTAATTAAAATAATAAAACTGACCTCAAAAAACAAAAAAACTAAAAAGTAATAAAATAATGGCTTTTCTTTAATTTTTGTGCCTACAACTTATAATCAACTTATAGTCTAGTCAAAAGGTTAAAATTCGTTTTAATTCTTGATAAAGGTCCTAAAAATATGTGCAATTCGGCTCGAAGGACCAATGTATAGGGTCCTAGGACTTAATAGAAATTAAACAAGTGGACTGTAATTATTAGGCTCGTATATTGCACCGTACAGTATAAATTATTATAATAGCAATGAGAGGTAGATAACGTCCGTCGCTGGTGGTGTCCCGATGCAAGTCCTCTCATGCGCGGGGTGACCGACCCTCGCCCTACTACCCGCTGCGCCCCCGTTGCAGCGCTCGGGTGATATCGCTCGAACAGCTCGTCCGATACTGATTGACGTCTAGAAAAATGTATTCGAAGGATTTTACGCATGATAAAAATTCCAAAATCATTATTTACCCATGACTAACGAAATTGTAAAAAAAATTAACCTCATATCATGCTTTCTTCCTTTTATTTACTTTTTAACCACTGTAACCAATGCTCCATGATAACGGTATAGCTGGAAGCTGTTTGACTATTACACTGAATGTAATTATTTTATTCCTAAAAAGGAATAAGATAATTGGGTTTCTTAAAAAAAAAATCCTACATTTCTTTGCCTTTACCACGTTATTATTGTTACTTTTGAAGCCGGTGTCGTATTTGTTGCTGTACCTACCTAACTACCTTGGTTGAAGTCGGTTTAATTTTTTTTTTTTGATGTTTGACAACGACATCAACATACGACTTGACAATTTTTTTTGTCACAGCCGTCAACGACAAAGTTGTACATATGGTACAACGCCCCCCGCCGGGTGTTGAGCACCGGCAGTCCAGTCACCGGGAAAGAGATGGTGGTAGCACCAGCGGCGCTAACACCACGCGCAGCATGCCCACCACGCCGTCCCGACAAGAGCGCGCACCGGAGAGTGGAGTGAGAAATGTTGTTGTGAGTATGAGAAATACATCGTCATCCATATAAACAGGTTGCGCTCCTATCTGTGAGCATATAATCAGATATATTAGTATGGAATCGGTGTCAGCACTTAGATCAACAACTCTGTCTTAGGAACCAACTCACGGATGAGCTTTTTTAGAATTAACACAACATTAGTGGTTGTGGTTAGTGGCTAGTTTTACCGATGTCAGGGATGCGCCTTACCTGCATGGGTGGCATCTACCTGCTTTTTTCTTCTGTCAAACAGCTAACATGAATGAGTTGCCCACGCTAGTTTCAGGTAGGTAGGTAAACAAACCTGCTACCTGAAACTAACGGGCGACGCGTACGCTGACTTCTTATCGGGTGGCACGCCTGCCAATTTGCCTATCCAATAACATAAAAAAAAACATCGTTGCCATAAATCAACGACATCGACGAATTCGAATCCCGCCAGGGAACTAAAATATTTTCTGTGTTCCTGAAAATCTATGTATAGTAGTAAAAATCTTAAATATATGTATAGTATAAAAATATTAAATATATTTCCGTTGTATGGTACCTGTAACACAAGAACTTACCACGGGATCAGATTGACGTGGTGTGAAAGCGTCCATAGATATTATTATTATTATAATTATCGTCATCATTAATTAGCTAGACGCAGGCGTTTCCCAATGGTCACAAGCCAATGCTATGCAATAAGAAATAAACGTATATTAAGAAATATACGCCTTGTTAACTTAGACCCTTTAAATATCACTGGAGGGTTTTTGCGATCTCTTTCGTGCACCTCGGCGACAGCTTTCGGGTGTTGTTCGAGCACTGCCTGCGGTCCGGGCAGCTTCTGAGGGCCTAGAAGGAGAGTTTGCTCTGCCTGCTTCCAAAGGCTGAGCGGACCCCGGACTCGGCTTGACCGGTGGTGTTGTTGGGTGAAGCTGTGAAGGCCTTGAAAAGAATAGTGGCCTCCCGGCCCGTTCAGCACCTAGAGGAGGGCTCGGGAACGGGCTTCTAGGAGTCCCAGTTTGGGTTCCGGGCACGACAGTAAACCGACAACGGCCTCAACCGCCTTTGGGCGGTGACGCTTCAGGCGGAACACGGAGGGGAGGCTCTATTGAAGGCGTAAACCACTATGGTTTATGCCTTCAATAGAGAGGCCAGTGTGATACGGGCGGCAGTAAACTTCTTCGAGGTGCCCCCGTATATGAGGAGGCTGTTGGAGGCTTGAGAGAAGGATAATTTGCGAGAACCGGTTGGGGTTCGTAGAGTCGTGGCGAGTCGATGTGATATCGTGATATCCCACAGAGATCGGTTCTGGGTCTGATCCAGTGGGACGACTGGCTCCTGCGAGGCCGCCTCCTTCCCGGATGAGAGAGGAGGCCGCCCTGGGGGCCTCCTCCCACGGGCTAGGAATATAGGTGCGTAGGAGGCACTATTTAATGCACCTCCAGTAACGCCCCTGTGCTCGTGTCGGGTTCAGGTTAGTAATCTGGGACCAGTATGGCACGACGTCGCGGAACTGCTTAGTGGTGGCCCGGCAGTCCCCCCTTACGAGGAGTAGTCTGGCCTTCGCCGGGGCCAGCTTGTCGCTGAGGTAATCCTGTAGCCTGCAGATCTTGGACCCTCAAAAAGCGTTTTAGTTTGGGTATACACAGCCCAAGTGTGAGTCAAGCTCAAATGGGGTCAGGAACCACCCAGGTACCTGGCTACATGCATAAAGAATTTATCAGCGTTAAAAAACAATAACCTTTTAATGGAATCTCTTATGACAATATTTTTGGTATTCTATGCAAGTATACTAAGAATTTCCTTAAAATATATTAATCTGCAAGTAGTTATCCGGAGTGAATGTTACTAAATCATATGAGTGGTTATTAGACATTTACAAGTTTATTTCCTCCTACACCCAATACGTCTTTTGAGGGTATGTGAGGTTTACAAAGTCTTGGGCCATTGAATAGGTCAATTAGTTGTAATACCCTCCTCACTTGATTTCGAGAAGACCTAGCAGTGGGACATAAAAGGGCTTTTATACACACTAACATACTCACGTAACATATTTTCAGTATTGGGCTGGCCCTAACGGCGGTGAGACGCCTGCACCTTCATCTACTACTGCGCGAATGCAGTACTTCCAGAGACTACTGAAGGACATACGATCTCTTATTCGTATCATCGCAAGGACTGAGCTTGAGGTAAGGTTTATAATATAGGTACTAAGAAGTATTTTCTCTTAACTCTTTAGATGAAAGTATTTTAATAATTTTCATATAAAACTAATGACTGAAACGGTGCCATTACTTTACAAATAGCACCGTTTTGGTCATTAGTTTTATGTTAAAATTGAAAACGACAGAAAAAAGAGATACAGGCGCGGCATTTTTATTAACAGATTTTTTTTAAACCTAGTTCTTAAATGCAAAAAGAAAAACAATAAATTCTAAATGCTGAAGTCAATAAATAAATGAATGTCAATAATAATAGGAAACATTGTTGCAGGCAACAGAACGCACCTCTCCATTCCCCAGATTGGATGATATGGATAACTCAACATCACAAGATGTATGTATTACTTGACTTAATCTGTAGCGAGCTGGCAGCTTACACCAGGCTCTTTGACAATAGCTTATAGGAGCTGATACAAAAAATGTTGCAAATGTATCTTATTTTATATATATAGATTAGTATTAATTCAATTATTATTTGTTGTTGTATAGTCAAGTTGTCGATATTAATTTTTTTTTTATAGGATGACTCCTCACTTGAAGAAAGCCCTCAGCATTGTCATCAGAATATGTAAGAGAATGAATATCTACTTATTTTGTGATTTGTCAAATTAATCATCAGTCCAATCTTACGAGATGGACTCTAAAATATAATAAACTAGTAGTTCATTATATTTTAGAGTTAGCATGTCAAAAGTAGTCCCCACAAATATAAAGACTATTAATATGTATTATTTTGCCACACCATGTTACCAATTAACCATGACATATGAAAATTAATGCAGGAGCTCAGAACTTTTGTTGATTTGGTGACCACCACTACCAGATAGTTTGGTTAAGTAATCAGAGATTTGGTATATTTGATATACCAAATATAGTACATATTACATTGTGTCATTTACAGTATTATCATTGATTGTGGGAATACAAGGTAATAATAGCCTGGAATGGTTGATTACTTATATCTTTTCGCATTCACATTTTATTATCCATCAAAACTGCTAATATCATTTTTTTTTCTAGTGTGAATGAGGCAGGAGAGTTGGAGACACTGCCGGGACAACTCGGCGATATGATATCCGAGCTGCGTTTCCTCGAAGCGACGTTCCATCGCTATAGGGACGCCTACATTGAAATACTGCGTGATTGTGATGATGAATCGGTAATGAATCGTATATTTCTTTTTTTTTATGTCATAAGTAGCAAACAAACAGTCGGAGCCTTATGATACCGACGCTCATACACATCCGCACAACCAGAGGCTATGCAGTGCGTTGCCCTCCTTTTCCCTATTACCCCCAATGGGCCAACGGAAGCTCACAAACCGCACAAAACGCGACAGCGTAGCTTTCACTTGACACCGTATATTTCTCAGAAAGCTATTACCTATGTATATTATCATGCTCGAAGGACCAATAAATTTAGCGGTTCCTAAGTACTACTAATAATAATCTTTATTGATCCAAAAGTTACAGAAATATAATACTTAAAAGTAGTACAAATCTTCATATCAGGACAGAAAGTAACATGTTCATGGAGAAAAGAAGGGTCCATTGCTGTAAATCTGTTAAAAATATAGACTGTCTCTTGAACTAGGAAGACCTGTTCAAGTATTCTAGGGACAGATATATAGTATATGAGATACACTTATCTTGATTAGATGAATAGTTTTGCATGTGTTATATGCATTCAAACTACACTTTCACAGAATCTTAGTTCAAGTATTCCACATTCTCGTGTTCTGTGTTTAGGGGTTGTAATACCTTGAAGCCCAGAACTCCTGCATGGAAATGTAGAAATACAATACAAGGAAGGTCTACATGATTCTTGATGGAATTGGGCATCATTGATGTCCCTAAGTAGAACATTCTGGACATTTATGGTTTTATCTTCGAAATTAAAAAAGCCAATACATAAATATGTGCACTTCATAGAATATGAATATTTAAAGACATTATTATTATTATTCTTGAAATGGCTCTCTTGCGAAGTTGCCAATATCAGAGTGTTTGTTTCAACTGCTTTATTTGGAGTTATAGTGGGAGCACAAGTTCGGTTCCAATGCCCACACAAGTTTGTCTGTAAGAAAGGTTAACTTGCCTAAGACACAAACACACATAAGTATTTAAATATATATAATAGTAAATACATACTTGGAATAATTAACTTTTGTTAGATCCCTCCATCCCATTATAGTTTTATGTTGTTAATTTCAATGAAAGTGCACAATGAACTTATAAACGGAGAGAAAACACACATTAATAAGGATTTTAAATTAGTAGGACGTGGGATCTCAGGTGGGACCATATTTTTATGAAGTCGCTAATTTTATGATTATCTGGGAATATCTATAATAATTGATTTTAAACTAACTTCCCGATGAGTTGGATACTTAAAATTTGGACAATAGCTCAGAAGAATACATCATTTAAAGAACCTTATAAAAAGAAAATGAAATGGTTGCTTTAAAATCCTAGATAACCGATAATTATTAAATGTGCTAATATGAGTAAGATGGTTATTATAATATAAATAGTAGCGAGAGGTGTCTATTAAATTGTTAATAAAAGGCATCTTTACTGTACGGCGTATATTTAGAGACTCAGTTCACTTACATGTGTCCGCTCTGATTAATTTAAATAATAAATACATACCTTAAGTACTTAGTGTTACATCTCTATTTAAGAGCCTTGCTCTTGTCGGTGGAGCAGTCTTCCATACTCCATAATTAGGGCGCTTAGAGCGGTGGTTGCCCCACTTGCCTTCCGTTCCGCAGAAGAATGACCAATTTTTTGTTTGTTGACCTCTAATCCAGAGCTCACCATTTCCTTGGCCTCTAGCCAGTACTGTTACTCCCGCTGCCCAGTATTTGTGAAGCGGCGCATGCTCGCTACGTTACATAATCGTCATAGGACCTATGTAGCATTTGACTACCCACACCTTTCTGGTAATCTTGTCACTACTAGGTCTGGGACTGCTTATTCGTATATTCGCAGCTGACCACTATATCTCATGGCCGTTCCACTATTCGTCGCCTGTGGACCCCGTAAATAGCCTGCAGCTTATCATCTACATGCTACATACTACAACAGTAATATTTTTTTGAGCTGCTTAGACTATATGTGGAGGTGCCTAATCTTCACATATTCTCGGCGTGGTGCGGAAGAAATATCTTTCCTCTTATAGCTCGTGAGGCAAGAAATATTATGGAGATAATCCGGTTCGTTTAACCCATATAGAAGCAGTATGTGGACTGTATTTGTGCAAATCCTGCAAATATTTAAATATGTATAATAAAATATATAATAATTATTAATAACTAAATAACTAATATTTATTACAAAAAAAAATAGATAAACCATTTTTGTGGGGTCTGGTTTACGAAATCGTGCCCTGTGAAAACGCGGCAAATTAAAAATAACTTTGTATGGTAATAAACGTTTAGACCTACATTAGAGAAAAATGTTTTGATACTTGAATATTTTTTATATTTGCGACAGTCAATTTATATAATTATTGTTCAAGTACTTAATTTCAGTAGGAACACATTAGGTCTTTAAATGTACATATTGTATGTGGTTAATATCACATTTCAAAATGTCATTTGTTTTAAAGGTCTGGTGTGTTGGAGGCTCGACTGTCGTGAATGTAAGAAAAAAACGATAGTGTTGTTGTTATTTTGTTTTTTTTTTATTTATTGTATTTTTTTATTTGTAGTATTCTTCTACAATATGTTAAATAGAGTATCGGCTGATAATGACGATTTTTAAATGCTTAATTATTGTACTCAAAATCCGAATAAAAAATTTCAACCTCTAAACCTTCTTTTGCACTAGTGTAGTCAACACCTACACTTATTATAAATTTTTCCAATACTTCTGGTACGTGATCTCTTTTTATCATGCTTTAATTAGCTTCAGACTTTGTGCCTATACGTGGGTAACACTGAAAATGTTTAGAACTGGCCAGTTAGAAACATTGAAAATGTTTTTTTTTTTTAAATTTCAATTTTAGAACTCTTTGGTAACCTAATGTAGACACTGGCATTTAGTAAATTCTCATTGCCATAAAAGGAAAATAAAAAAAAAAAACCTAATGTAGTATATTGCATTAATTTGTCATTTGTTTTTATTGGCGGCAAATATAAAACTCTTGTTACACGTGAAAATGAACATAACGCGAGAAAATTTTCGGTCAATGATTTATTATGACTTTCGTTGTGGGCTTGCTCAACAACAAAGCTATGATAGGCTGCGATTAGCATTTTTTAATGAAGCCCCATCTCGTGCCACTATTTACAATAGGTTTAACGAGTTTAAGCGTGGACGTAGCAATCTCTGATGATCCGCGTGAGGGACGTCCTTTAACAGCGACTACTGAAGATAACATCAGTGCTGTGCGACGCATGATAGAGGAAGATAAGAGAGTGACCTATCAGCAGATACGGGCAAGCCTAGGCATTGCTATGAGTCAAGTTCAAAAAATATTACACGAACATTTAGGTGTCAGGAAGCTTTGTACCAGATGGATTCCCCATACTTTAACCGACGACCAGAAACGCCTCCGCATGGACTGGTGTCGACAAATGTTAGATAAGTTCAACGGCGGTAACTCAAATGCTGTATTTGACATCATCAAAGGTGATGAAAGCTGGATATATTGCTACGAACCCGAAACCAAAAGACAATCAGCTCAGTGGGTGTTTCCTTTCGAGGATCGGCCAACTAAGGTAAAGAAAGGAAGAAGTCAAGGAAAAAAGATGATTGCCTCATTCTTTGGTCGGAAAGGTCAGTTCGCGACAGTTGTGCTAGAAGATGGAAGGACAGTTACTGCAGACTGGTATGTCAATCGCTGTTTGTCTGTTGTCTTGGAAAAAATTCGACAGCAGTGCCCTCGAAGCAGGATCCTCCTTCACCACGACAATGCTTCAGCGCACTCCGCAAAACGGACTGTTGAATATTTGACTATGGCAGATGTCGAGATAATGAGTCATCCGCCTTACAGTCCTGACCTGGCGCCCTGCGACTTTCATTTATTCCCAAGAACTAAAGATAAAATTCGAGGTATTCGCTTTACGAGCCCTGAAGATGCGGTGAAAGCGTACGAAAATGCCATAGAAGAGACTCCTAAGGAAGAATGGGCCCACTGCTTTTCTCAGTAGTTCCATCAAATGCGACGATGTGTAGAAAGAAACGGAGATTACTTCGAAAAACGATAAAAGTATTGGCAACTTTCTACATTAAGCCGTTTTTCATTTTCTAAACATTTTCAGTGTTACCTAGGTATAACGGAATCTTTGAACATCATTTTTTATTACAAACAAAAAAATCATGTTTAAAGTTTCAGTTTCTTTTTTCATATTTATGATATTATTATGTTCTATCATATTTATGCAATATTTTTGAATTACCGGTCCAACGATGTATTTATTAGTGTCAAAACGATTCAAATTTGACATTATGCTTTTTAGGGGCGTTTTTTTCCTGGATGGTCCAAATAATCGCAGATCTTTCTTTTTTAGTGTCGTGGCACTAATCTTTGTAACAGTTTTGATGACATCAATGTAAAATAATGTGCAATAAATCAACAAATAAAATCACTCTAAAGTCTAAACTGATGCAGGTGCATACCAGTTAAGGTTACCTAAGCATGTTTTAACAGATCCAGCTGACGAAATCTCTCAGCTACTAATGCACGACGTGCTTTTGCGTCACAACATACACAGGATTACAACACAAGGCGCTGGGTACACCTGTACACCTCTTGGCCCCCGGGGTCGTAAGCGACGTTGATCAATCGCGAAAGCTTAGGTTTGAATCTGATACGAATAGACACAAACTCAGACCGCGCTAACAGCGGTAGCACTACGCCACCGCTAGATTGCATGGGCACCGCGCATGACTCGCCTCCCTCTCCAGAGGGAGGGATGAGGGCCGGCTCTCATGATGGGAGCCGGCCCTCATCGTCCGTATCGGACTGTATCTGATTTGGCTAGTCCAAATCCTGCTCTCCCGAGCAGCGTCTGGCACAGTTTAAACAACAATAAAAATATCTGGCAATAATAGATTCATGTTGCAAAAAGTTTAAAAATAATAATAAAAGAAAGAAACTTCTTAAAATGAATTGATATTTGACCTGTAAAAGTAGGATGCGCACTGATGATCGCAACCACTACCGCCAGCCAGATAGTCCGTATGACGTCCGATAGACTGAGAGAGATAGCATATCTAAAAAACTGGCCTACCTGAAATTCTTGTTTTCTCGACGTTGCTAGCTCCCGTACTATTACTAAACTTAGTAAGCCAGTAAGCATAAAAAATTAAAATCTTACAGACTGACTATAGCGCTTTTCGGCCAGGACAGACTTACTGGCTTATCATAACACAAAACACCGGTTTGGATAATGGATAATTTTAATTGTGCTTGTGTATCTGAACAATGACAGATCTGTTCCAGTGCATGGTTTTGTTTACATTAACAATAAGCAAAATGGCGTCTTATATTAAGCCATGCTTACTGTGTTAGCACTTATTTTGTCTCCCGGCCGAAAATTTTGTGAGTATAGTGAGTGACTTACTAAATTACGTGTTTGGCCGAAGTACTTACTTCGGCCAAACACGCCCATTGTAAAAAATATAATAATGATATGAAAATGTCACAAAACATCCCGACGTTAAAAACATCATCATTATCAGCCCTTTTCCGTCCATAAGTCTTTCAACGTATTACCAACTTTTTATGATTTTATTATCGTAAACTTTTAAGTTCGTTATTATAGCACTTACATTAAATTTAACATCATTTGTTGGTCATAAGTCTCTTTGTATTACTTTTATTTTTTTATCATCGTACATTCTTTAGTCGATCACAAAAGTTACATTACCGTTTTCGAATAGGTCCAGCTATCTAGCGAGGATATCCACCATCGACAACGACAGGCTGACATTTCTGCGGAGCTGTTCCACAGTTTCGCTCACGCTTATCACCTGATAAGCGACATATCGCTGGAAATGCGATGCGACGGCAACAACAGGCTGACGTCCGAACCCGCGCGCCCTCATGCGGTTCCGATATACGTATGTATTTGATTGACATGTCACATGACTACTGGATGGATAGTGGTTATGGAATAGATCAGTAGTAACAAAACTGCGTATTGGGTTAGATCAGTATACTGAAATAGATGTGGGTTATGGGATAGAGTAGTGGTAATGGAATAGATCAGTAGTAACAGAACTGCGTATTGGGTTAGACCAGTATTCTGAAATAGATGTGGGTTATGGGATAGAGTAGGAGTAATGGAATAGATCAGCAGTAACAGAACTGCGTATTGGGTTAGACCAGTATACTGAAATAGATGTGGGTTATGGGATAGAGTAGTGGTAATGGGATAGATAAGTAGTAACAGAACTGCGTATAGGGTTAGACCAGTATTCTGAAATAGATGTGGGTTATGGGATAGAGTATTAGTAGTGGTAATGGAATAGATCAGTAGTAACAAAACTGCGTATTGGGTCAGACCAGTATATTGAAATAGATGTGGGTTATGGGATAGAGTAGTGGTAATGGAATAGATCAGTAGTAACAAAACTGCGTATTGGGTCAGACCAGTATATTGAAATAGATGTGGGTTATGGGATAGAGTAGTGGTAATGGGATAGATAAGTAGTAACAGAACTGCGTATAGGGTTAGACCAGTATTCTGAAATAGATGTGGGTTATGGGATAGAGTATTAGTAGTGGTAATGGAATAGATCAGTAGTAACAAAACTGCGTATTGGGTCAGACCAGTATATTGAAATAGATGTGGGTTATGGGATAGAGTAGTGGTAATGGAATAGATCAGTAGTAACAGAACTGCGTATTGGGTTAGACCAGTATTCTGAAAATATAGATGCGGGTTATGGGATAGAGTAGTGGTAATGGGATAGATAAGTAGTAACAAAACTCGTATTGGGTTAGACCAGTATTCCGAAATAAATGTGGGTTATGGGATAGAGTACCTAGTGGCAATGGGATATACATATCTGTAGTAGGGAATAGATTAGTAGTGTAGGAATAGAACAGTAGTACTGGAATATAACAGCGATACTGGGATAGATCAGTAGTAACAGAGTAGGTCATTAGTGTTGGAATAGATCAATTTGGTCTTCTATATTTATGCGACTTAATGAATCGACTAGATAAAAAATGCCTTGTTACAGACTCAAGTGAACGTAGCCGAATCTTTGCGTACTGCGACCGCCAATAACGAGGAAGGACAGTCGTCGGGTGGACAAAATGCCGAGCCGAATAACACCGACGGCCCGCCACCTGGTGAGTTGACAAATTTTTACCGGGGGAGTGAGCAATGTTGCCCACCGGGAATTAGAAATAGGATCGTCCGTTTATATACCAGACAAGCGCCTGATTAAAACAATCATGGAATATGTTATTACATTTGGTTTCATGTCCTTAAGTAAAAACTATAGCCCATTAACTATAGACCTTCTTTGATCATGAAAAAAAAACCAAGTCTGATTTGTACATTCGGAGATGAACAAGGAATTGGTTTATATTATATGAAGAAAGATATAAAAAACCTTATAAGCTCTACAACTAGTAATCTTCTACACAGGCGACGCCGTGGCTTAAACTAGTTTCTCTAGAAAACTATACCGTGTGGTGTGTCTAATTTGGCCTCGAGATGTTTAATGGAATAATGGCGGCTATGTTTTTATGGGGGTTTTTTTATCTACACATTAAATTGATGTTAAATAAAAGATATTTCTAAAAAAAAACTTAATAAATATCTATCCAGCGTACAATGCGGTAAAATAAAAGTGGAGATGATACAAGATACAAGGATTCGGTTTCGAATTGAGACGTCTGGATTCAAACTTTACTGGTGCAATTAAAATGAATTTTACTAAACTTTTCCGTGCACCTATCATGCGACCATCTTTCTCTCATGTGATGGAAAACATCGCGAGAAAACCTGCCTGATGGGATTAAGACAGAAATACACACCGTATTTGAACTATGGCCCATCACCCTCCTTGCCCTATTCGAGGAGACCCATACCCAGCAGTGGGATGTGTTCGGATAAATAAAATGATGTTGATGATGATTGGAATCGGGATCTGTCCGATTGGTCAGGCAATTTTAATCCTATGTTATGACGAATGTTATGCGTAAAATGAAAGACAATTGCTAGCGAAATTTATTAACAATTTCATCTAAAAGAGGCTATGTACGTTTTAAATTACAGTCGTATAGAAGTATCTAGTACTGGAAGTTTTTCTCCAACAGACAATATCCTTACATTATGTGTATATTTATGTTTTGTATGATTTTTTTTATATTTCTGTGTTATTATTGTGAAGTCCCAATGTCTGCATGGTTGTAAAATCATTGTAAACCAACATCATTACTATTTTGTTTCTATCCTATCAATGTACCGGCCTCTGTGGCGTAGTGTTCAATGACGTGCTACTTTGTGTCGCGGGTTCGAATCCCGTTAAGAACAGATATTTATGTATATGAATATCTGCTCTGAATTGTAAGTCATAGGACGTTAAGCATTGAGTTTCTGTTAAGTACGTTTTAAGGTTTTAACTGATTCGGTTTTCTAATAAATATAAAAATTAAATTAAATTAAATATTTATTTGAGTTAATAAATTGATACATTTTAATTTTGTTCTGTCACCTGTCGATGCTTATTGTCCTTATCCATTTTTTTTCCGTTATCACTACCTGGATAACGAAAATGTTGCACGGACTGTGTCAACATTGTGAGATTTAACATTATAAACAGATTATATTGTTTAAAGTGATCATTTCCATATGATCCGACTAAGCGAGCTATTAAGTGATTATATTTATTTTAGTTGTTTTCAGCAAAACTGGCACAGACAAGTACATTAATACTAGTAACGAACACCAGTTTTAGGGACCTTCAAGAAAAGAGCATACTCCTATTTGAAAGGCCGGCAACGCACCTGCTAACCCTATGGTGTAGCAGGTGTCAGTGGATGTCGCTTTCACTTACCATCAGGTGAACCGACTGTCCGTTTGCCCCCTCTTCAATTAAAAAGAAATTCTCCGTGGGAGGCGGCGATCTTGTTTTCGCTCTACTGGGCCCATGTTAAGAGAATGTTCGAGAATCTTCCCTTTACAATATAGCTATGTCTCCTAAAGATGAGATGCGTTGGGGTGGGATGGGACGGGATTTCTTGGTTTCATAAAACACTACGCCAAATAGGACGAGGAAAGCAGTCTATTGGTTCACACATAAATGACAAAGTTGTTCTAGGGCCAGCGCTTGCAGTTGTTTTTTCGCTCTTTCATTCGCTCGATTACAAGTTTTTACCGTTTTTATAGAACTAGATAACATCGTCAGGGGATTGAATGACATAGCAAGAATTGGCAACCTTGAGGTCGTGGTGAGCTTGGAAGAAGTCACGCCAGCAAGACTTCTTGGCCACCTCCGCGATCAAATACGACCGAACTTACAACAGAATACAGACCCCTTAAATATCATTGACGGTAGTGGTAATGTTCAACCACTTATCGGCCACCAAAGTGAGTTTAATCATTGGAACAAAATGAATCCCCGCAATGGGTTTTTTATTTTATTTCGAATTAACTTTATACTCAATCGCCGGTCATTTTTTGTATTTTCACAGTTTTTGTAGCTCAAATGCCATTCGGAGCTCAACCGAGTGATGAGGTATTACAAAACTTGGTATCATCAGTTGTTCGTCAGAATATCGTACCCGGATTGGAGGAGGGTCTACATGCCCAAATAATTAACGGCATGCAGAATCAGGCCGCTAACAGAACCCAGAACCAAAGTGAGGCTCCGAGCCGAAATGCGTCACAGGAACAAGCGCCAAATAGACAGAATCAGACAGGCCAAAACGCGGCTCAGACCGGTTCTCAGTCTCAAACCTCTCAGAAACAAAACCAACCGCAGGAAAGGCAAAGTAATCCGGAGCAAAGTGGAAATGACCAACAAAGACCAAGTACGTAAATCTTCACATCCCCAAACATATCCATTACTAATCACTCCAAATCGCGAGCTGACTGGCGCAGAGGTCAAATTTGGTCCTGTTCCAAGATGATGCATAATGTAAATACAAATAACCATTAACCACCCATCGAGTTTCCATCGGTGACTGGCTCGAATCATCATAATGAGAAACGTTAACAACCCATTTGTTTCTCAGGAGTTAGTCTGTCAGTTTACGTATCTAGCACATCAAAAATCAGCTATGAAATTACATAAGAGTGACATTTCCTTGCCTGATACCATTTGCTTTTTATTTGCGATGTTCAGGATGCGTGCAAATTTGCATATACGGCTGTTACGCATGTATACATCAGTACATGGATTAACAAATGACGCGCGTATACGTACATATGGACGCATCCTCATGATTGTTGTGGATATGTATGTGTGCATATTGTTCATCTATGTTTCATGCTATATATACACATATATATGTATTTTATTTTTTAATTTTTTTACCAATGACCCGTGCATTGGTACTACCATACCGCTTATTTCTTCCGCTTTTATGTGTTCCAAGAAAAAAAGTACCGGAAGCTGTGTAATTACAGGCTCTGATATCGTTTCTATTTCATAGGCAATGCAAGTGGCCTGGCCTTGGCGCGTCAGGGCAGGTCCCGGGCGAACGTTAGGTTATTGGCGAAGTTGGCCATTTTTGTAAAGTTTATCAAGGCGTATGTAAAGATTGCGTTGTCCGCTTAAAACAGACTTGTAAGACGGGTTTTTGAAACTGTTGTTCTATTCGTACCGCCGTTATATTAATTAAGCCTTGCCGGTACTTATCACTTCAATTGACAACATTACATTTTTTAACACCCTTAAATTGTATTCTTAACCGAAACTGGATTGAAAAATAGGATACCCGTATTTTTTATTTTCACGAGATTCATACTTCGTTATTGATATTCATTCATATTTTGATATTTATTTTAACTTGAAATTCTTACTATTCTAAATAGAAATAAGTGCCAAATGACGTCATTTATTCTGATGAATCGTGTTACGCTTTTGCTTTTTGTGACCGAACCATAAAAAGCATATGTCATCTATGACATCTGAGGTAAATGACGAGAATAATGAGGTAATGAAATGTTTAAAAAAAAAATTTTTTTTTAAACATTTCACCGGTTTGATTATTAGATAATTTCTATACCTATATACCTATAGGTCGTACTAAGCTGATTGTAACAATAATTAATATGATTTATATCCACAAATAATATCATCTCATAAGCAAGTAATCAAAGATAAAAAATGAAATCAGCTATAAAATAATTTAAAACAAATCGTAAAAACATTTCTCACATCATGTTCAATTCTACACATATTGTGTTAAAAATTAATACAACTTACGTATTAAAATGTAAGCGTAAAAGTAAAACAAGCTAAAGGGAACGAGAGGAACTGACGGTACCTTGTATTTATTATTTAAGCGTTATTTTGAATTTTATTATATTGATTAGAAAGGTATTTAAGTATTACTTAACGAAAGTAATGGATGTAATGATGATGATGAAAAATGATGTATATTCTCTTAGATCCACCGCGACCTCGCAATACGTGGACTCGCCCTCAAGGGCTGAACTGTGACCACCATATCTATGACAAGTTTCTGCAGTGCAACAGTCATCATGCTCGCAGAATTTTGTCTAGGAGGAGAAGGTAAGAATGTTATTAAGTAGGTATTTATAGGGTAAGGCAGAAGGGCTCGGGACCGGCACTCAAGAGTCCCAATTTGGTTTCCGGGCACACCGGTCGACGCCCTCAACCGCCTTCGGTCGGTGACAGGTGAGGCGGAACAAAGGAGGGAGGTGGTGCTCGCAGTGTCCTTGGACATCGCGAACGCCATCAACAGCCTCCCTCACAGTGTACGGATACGGGAGGCACAAAATTTCTTCGCAGTGCCCCCGTATCTAAGGAGCGGTGATAATCCAGCAAGTTTTTATTTTCGGCCTGATGGCCTTTAAGCTCAATCGGTACGGTAAGTGAGCAGATAGCTCACTTAAGAAATATCCAGCTATAAGATCCAGCGAGTATTTATCTCAATCAAGTATCAAGGTTTTATCTTTTGTCTAACATTGGTTACGTTCGAAAAAATATCGAGAATAAATTGAACGAGCTACGTAATTTTGCTTAGGTTAAAGTTACACGGCGGTACGTTGAAGTGCGACTTTTTAATACAAAGGCACCTACGTAACACTACGGTAGGGGTACAATCTTACGGCTTACGTATACATACGTAAGCGTGATTAAATATAATCGAACAATAATGAAAAATTTACTAAATCAAACCGTCACCAATTTTGTTACGATATTCTAGCTAATAAAGATTATGATTATGAAACTATACTATTTTCCCCATTCCTATCTTTATTAAATTTATTATAAATTTTTTATATGGTTGATGACCATAAAGAGTTTAAACTAGATCGACTCTAGTGGTAGTGGAATCTGAAGTGGTGTTTGCCTGTAGAACATTTAGACTAATAGTAATATTTATATTTTAGCGAGGAAGAAAGCTATTCGCGCAGTAACATGGCTGAATCGACCAGTACTCCTACAGTTCCGGTACGTACGAGTAAATTATTTTGTATAAAAGTAAAGTAGAAGTAAAGTCAGATCAGATCATATCAGACCGTATATTTTCTCAAAAATCTGTGAATGCAGTTCAGAATATCATAAAATAGTTACGAATGGTCTCCTAGGAATGTTTTACTGTAACTATAACGGTTAAGGTACCTGCTTTTACTGACTCGTCTCAAATTCATTCTTGTTGAGGGTTGCATTTCATGCATGCGCGATTAAGGCAACCCTCCCGGGGGGATTTTGCGTGACAGATTCTATTTTTAGCACCATATTTGGATATGTAAGTAGTACCTTAAACCACACAGGGGCCTCACATAGACCAAGCCTAACCTGTCGCGATTTCTACCCATGTCCCAAAAACGACAATTTAATCATTTATATACATATCAATTTGTATTGTATGTATTTGTTTTTCAGAATAAGATCAACACGCTCTTCCAGCTACTGGACCAGACGTCCGTCGGGCCGGAGTACTTGGTGATTGCTGCCATTATATTGATGGTATGTATTGTTGAGGCTATTTTTTTTATAGAAGAGGGGGCAAACAGACAGTCGGTTCACCTGATAGTAAGTGAAAAGCGACATCCACTGACACCTGCTACACCAGAGAATTAGCACGTGTGTTATTATGAAATAAATATGAAATGTATGAAACTAATAGAAACTATTTTATACGTGACATGTTTGTTTATGACTCATAATTTTATTACGACTATGGCAGAGGTTGTACTGCCAAAAATAGCGCCACCTATCTTTTCCAAAACTGCGCATAAAGTGCAAAATTACATTGAAATCAGAACATTACTTAGGAGAATAATCGTGGCACGAAGTCTATACTAATACTATAATAAGTTGATAATGTTTGCAAGTTTATATGTAGATAAGTAATTTTTGATACTCACTTAAAACATTATTTACCAGTGTACTACGTTATCATTGACAATATATGACAATAAATCAGATTGTATATGGCTGCTGATTTTTTAGGCAAGCAAAGCTATGGCAACAGTATTGATGAGCAAATTTGGACTTGGTCTTGTAGTCTTGGTCTTGGCCCTGCGAAAATACAAGACCAAGACCAAGACCAAGACCATGTTTACACTATCAACATCACGACAGGAACAAAGAAATTCAAGATCAAGATAAAGGAAAAAATAATAGGGAAACATACATAATTTATGTCTTCATAAAATGTTTTTAACGTTTAGCATTGAAGAAAATAACTGAAAAAAGAAAAAAGTCGAATTCGTAAAGGCGAGACGAAATAAGGAAGACCAAGACCAAGATTCGAAATATTTATGCAAGACCAAGAACTAGAACAAGTAAGAACAAGCAAGAACAAGACCAAGATCGAACAAGCAAGAACCAAGACCGAACAAGCAAAAACAATACCGAGATTGTGCTAGTCGTGTTCATGTTCTTGTTTTGCTCATCACCAGGGAACATATATATATATAAAGTGTATTTTTTCAGGACGAAACAGCCGATTTGCCCGCGGCCAGTGCTCGTACGTCGGAGGGGCTGCTCTCTATGCGCGAGCGCTTCGAAGGCTACGTGTACGAACTGATGCAGCGGCAGAACCACACGGGGCTCTTCGAGCATCACGCCGAGTTTATTAACAGACTGGTGAGTCATTGACAGTGCCGAGTTTTCAGTTTAAAAATGTTTAGGCAATAAATTCTAAAGCCAACAGTTTCAGTCCAAAGTTCGATTTTCGAAGTCTAATCAACAAGTCTTCTTCTTTAGGTCGTTATTTATCGTACAGTATTTAATGTTTAATTGAAATTAGTTAGGGAAAGGAGTGGTTTTTATTTGATTATGCCAATATTGTTTACATTTATTGTAAAATAAATTAAATTAGATTAAATAGTAAAATAAATTAAATACAATAAAGTAATTAGAGCATAAAATTTATAAAGTTTATTTTATATTAGTTGGATAGGCAAACTGTTAGACCGGTAAGTTTTTTTGTCATTAGGAAGCAACCGAGCCATAGGAGCCTTCTTATGGTGACTACCGACACCCATAGCCTTCCGCACAACCAAAAGTTATGCAGATGCATTGTCCCCCTTTACCCTATCCCCAATGGGCCATCGGAAACTCATAAACCGCACGAAACGCGACAGCATAGAGCTGTCATTTGACGCCGGCACTACCTCTTAATAAAAGTTAAAAAGTTGTTAGCATCACCTATAACCAAAAACGTTTACCTGAAACTATCCCCGGCAACTCATTCACGTATTGCATATCCTGAGACATAAGATGTTAAGTCTCGGTTCCAGTGATTGACAACATTTCAAAATAATAAAGTCGCTAAAATAAAAATGTTATTTCTTTATTTTTCGATCCGGATTAGTCATCTTTATATTATATAATTCTTCTGTACTGAATTCCTCAATAAAAAATATTGTACACAAATTTATTCTAACTTTGTTATAAACACAAAATGTTATGTGCGAAATAAAAATGACAGTAATAATAGCTTGTGACAATTATATTATAATAGTAATTTTCTCAAAATGTGATCGGAAAAGCAACTGGCTATCTAAGACGACACCTAAAATCTTTCACTTCGGTCACTCTCTTTTGAATTGAATAAAATTAATACTATAATTGTATTGAATAGTGGCTTTCTTCCTACTAAAAGAGATAATCCAACATTTACTAACGTAACTAATACTTATCAAGAACATTTAAATCGTTCTGCAAATGTATGCAATGCTGAATAGATTTTATTCTAATAAAAAAAATAGTAGGATCAGCAAATAAAAATTATTTGCTGATTTTCTTATTTTCGAAATTTTACCATAATGTAACAGTTTTGCCAGTTTGCCTATCCAATTAACATAAAAAATACATAATCAAATTATTTTCATTTTACTTTGCCTGCTCTTTGTACCCCTCTTATAAGAAGAGGGGATAAAGAGCAGGAGGCAAGGGGTGGGGACGGGAACCTCACCCCATTGTACTGTTCCGACGCCGGGAGAGGTTATTCTGTGGTGCGGGACAACCCCTGTGGAGGTGGCGTCGGTGCCCCGAGGGACTGACTAGCCGTCGAGGTGTCCTGTTTGCTCATTAGATCCTCACCGGCGTGGTGGCACTCTCCGGGCTTTAGTGGGTAGAGCTGCGTCCACTTACCAGCTTTCGGGCGCAGCGAATCCAACATACCCGCGTGTAGTCATGCCAATAACAGCTGTTTTACAATAATAAATTATCCTGTTGTGTTGTTTTGTAACAACTGTTGTTCTAAACTGCTGTCTGTTATGCTGTTATTGTTGATTTATAGACGTTGAAAAATATGAACTGTATGACAATAAGCAAAAAAAAAAAGGTAATTCTGCTTATTGCGTGCCTATTACGTTTATATTATTATTGTATTTGCCATTGCGTCATCGTTTCAATAATAACAACTTTTTTTTTTACGGGCTAGGCCCACCACTCGTTCCCCCACATCTCAGGATTTACAGCGGTAACCACTAAATGACCCTTTGATACGATCTCAGGGAGCCCGAGGGATACGTTAAAACTGCCTTGGGACCTGCAACGAATTTAATCAGAAGTATTCAGGAGGAGTAGGAAAAATTTCCAGTTTCCCTCCCCGGTTAAAGCAGGAGACAGTACAAGAATGCAATGACTAACAAAGTCAAGAAAAGACAGCAGCCAGGGGAAGCCCAGCTGCAATGCACCACGGAGATTTTTTTTTATGTCTACAAATATCTGCATAGTATGATTAATATACATATTGTATATCAACTATGAGTTATTATGTATAACTTAGTGATTATCATGGTTGAAATACCAACCCGTCCAACCAACTTTCAAACAACAACTATTAGTTGTTGTTTGAAAGTTGGTTTGTATTTTTAAGTCAACTAATATCTACATAGTGAAGTAATATACTAGTGTATATTAACTATGAGTAATTTATGTATGACTTGGGGATATTATGTTATTTTTCCAGTAATAATTGTGGCAAAATCGCTTGAATGCACGGAAGTTTTTCACGTCGTCCACGAGTTACTCCCGATTTGCTACGGATGTTGTCGAGCATTAATAACAACTGACAACAGGATATAGTTATTCTTTAATAATGGATTATTCATTATTTTCAAATAACGCATTACTACAACTGTTCTCGTAATAATGACCACCTCTATCCGCCTGGGGAGACCCACTCCCTCGCGGGATGCCTCAGAGCATTTCCCGGCGTTAAAGAAAAAAAAAAGTAATGTGAGCCACAAAATTCCGAAACTGGCCAGTGAATTGTCACTGTCGTAATAACAATTCTACCAACCAGTGATCTGTTTGTATGTCCCATCGATAAATCATCTCTAATCTCTCAAGTTCTAATCCAGTTATATGCTCGATGTTTTAGATTTGCATTATGAAAGCTTTAAACGTTGTGATTTTGAGCTCCTTTTAATATAGTTTTTATGTAAAAAAATTATGGTATCAATTATTCTATTATAAATGCACTTTATTATAAGTTGTCACAACATGCGCACAAATTACAGCAGTCGGTTAGAATTATCATAAATATAAAATATGTTATCTTCATCTAATAAGATATATTTTACTAACATATTTTCGTATTTTCCACAACCTAGTTGGCGCTCATACCCCTGCGTCCAGACTTCGACGTGGTAGTGTCATTGAAGATGGCATTCCAGCAGTACTTGGACGAGCTCACTTCTACGATGGTCGACGATACGACCAACGATATGTTCCTGCGATGTTTCCGAGAGTTCGCCAGTCAGATCTTCTCCCAAGTTTGCGGCGTTATCACGAAGTGTTCACCCGACGGTGTCGAGGCTGTGAGGGTTTTGCATGATGCGTTCTTGGTGAGTTGGATTATGTCCTCCCGGTCCGGTCTTTTCTGTCTCTGTCCGAGTTTGGCAGTTTCACGTTATAAATTAATACTCAATTCGAATACTACACAATGTATATAAAGTGTTTATTTG
The DNA here is from genome assembly GCA_963853865.1 of Helleia helle. Lineage (NCBI taxonomy): Eukaryota > Metazoa > Arthropoda > Insecta > Lepidoptera > Lycaenidae > Helleia > Helleia helle. The sequence continues at coordinate 20,868,329 of OY971420.1, forward strand.
ATACTAGCTGTTGCCTACAGCTTCGCCCGCGTTACTCAACTCTTATACGTCACAGCGTGATGTTATATAGCCTATAGCCTTCCTCGATAAATTGGCTGTCTAACACTGAAATAATTTTTCAAATAGGACCAGTAGTTCCTGAGATTACCTTTAGTTCGTTCAAACAAACAAACAAACTCTTCAGCTTTATAATATTAGTATAGATAAACACGGTAAGAGATTTGCATAGCGCCATCTCCTTCATACTTAACATGATGCTTAAGATTTTATGATTACAATATTTGGGTACCGATGATCATCATGCATCATAATCATTCATTGATTGTTTCCCCCAGGCGCATATACTGCAAAATGTGGAGGAACCACTGCGGGCCACTATCACCGAGTTGTCAGTGCAGAATTTGAACCAGGTCATCGATAGAGTCACCAATACAGACACGCACTACCTCGTGCGAACTACCGACGGCGCCTCTACTTCGGTAAAAATATTTTTTGAATTATAGTTGGAAAGTCAAGCCACATGATAGTAAGTAAGGTCAGCGTCGCCCATGAACATAAACGAGGTAATCCGAACTAGCCACCGGTAAATTGAATATACTATAACCGTTTAGGTAGACGGAGTGTTGGTCGGCCATTAACCAGGTGGGAAGACAATCTCCGTGCGGTGCTCGGCCCGTGTTGGATGCGAGTAGCAAGGGATCGATCGTCTTGGCGTTCATTGAGGGAGGCCTATGTTAGTGGACGGATAGAGGACCTCTGGGCTGGAACGCCCCTATATCAGCTCCTTCCATTTGACCGCATTCAACGCCGGGCGGCTCGAATCGTCGACAAAAATGTTATCTCCAATCGGCTTGACTCTTTGGCGCTGCGTAGCAATGTCGGATCGCTCTGCATCTTCTACCGCATCTACCACGGGGAGTATTCTGATTAATTGTTCGGACTAATACCTGCAGCAGAATTCCACTTCCGGACATCGCGAAAAATCTCCAAATTTCACCCTCACCATCTCGATATCCGAAAATCGGCAACAACTCGATTTTTACGGCATTTCCTACGTCGCACGACTAATATATGGAATCAGCTGCCACCTACGGTGTTTCTGGACCGATACGACTTAGAGACCTTCAAGAAAAGAGCATACTCATATCTGAAAGGCCGGCAACGCACCTGCTAATCCACTGGTGTAGCGGGGTTCTGTGGATGTCGCTCTTCACTTACCATCATGTGAACCGACTGTCCGTTTGCCCCCTCTTCTTATAAAAAAAGAGGATGATAATGATAACCGTTTAAAGATGCTTACAATTTAATTAACTTTATGATACGCTTATAGATGGCAGGCACAAGCGAAGTCACTACAATGGATTACTCCTCCCGACCCGAGGCTATGAGCACGACACCACCCATGACCCCGTCTAGCGGCTCATCGGTGACCTCAACCAGTGGCACAATAGCAACCACATCAGCGACTGGCGCTACATACCGATCCACTGCTCAAATTGGCCCAACGAGCCCTAGTGCTTTGGTCGACACTGCAACACCAGCGACTGGCCCTACACCAGGGGCTGACCCTACCCCAGAAACGGCCACGACGGCGCCGTCTCAGCCGACCTCTTCTAGGAACACCCTATCGGAACGTCGCTCCGCCCCGTCGCCGAGGAACCTGCCATACCCAAGGTTTGTTTAATTTACTCGTAAAGTTCTTAGCTGGTCTCAAAATGAACAACAGATGGAAGTTGCAAGGAACTGCGACTTTTGACCGAATTCTATCAATATCGAAATGTTTGAACAACTGTTCGAACTGTTCGTTTTGTTGTTTGAACTGAACAGATAAAAAGAAAAAGTCGGAAAATGAAAAGTCGGCCTTAAAATTTGTATAGGAATACAGAATGAACCATACTCGAAGAAGATGCCAATGCGAATTTTATATTATCAATAACAATGTTCCAACCAATAGGGCTAGCATGCGCGCATGACAATATTTTGTCTACGTCTTTTCTCGTACTATTTCATATAAGTAATACGAGAAAAGGGGTCGACAACATTTTGTCGTGCGCGCATGCTAGCCCTACAGGGCACTAACAGTTGTTTATGCATCTGTTGTATAATAAAGGGCATTAAAACACGACTGTGGGTTTATCATAAAATAATAGTGATAATAGTGTCTTATATATATATATATATATATATATATATCTGTATAATGATAACAAGACTATCTACACCCATAATAAAGAAAATACCTTCAAGAAAAGAGCATACTCATATCTGAAAGGCCGGCAATGCACCTGCTTATCGTCTGGTGTAGCGGGTGTCTGTGGATGTCGCTTTTCACTTACCATCAGGTGAACTGACTGCCCGTTTGCTCTTCTATTATAATAATAATAAAATTATAAATCCTTTAAAAAAAAAGATTTAGAAACAGTTGGCTTACCGCTAACATTAAAACAGCCAGTCCTAGTAACCTAATATCTTACATTACTGAGTATATACAAATAAACTAAGTTATTATTGAAATACTTATTTGTTGTTGTAGTCATTAACATTTTGTATAGTGCAATTACTTATTATTTATTACAAATATTTACTACCCTTTATATTTTCCAATTGATAAAATCTTGACAAGCTTTTTCATAATGCTTTCTTGATTTTTGCGATATAATAGTTTGTGGGAAAAGTCTTTTGCATGGTTAAAAATATTTGGCTGTGAGCTGTCAAAATTTGAATCGCTCATGTTTTTGTAATCAAAACAAAATATCGAAGATAAATGGCATGGATTTCAATAACCTACTTTTTTATTCGGCGCGCGGCGTTCTGGTAGTGAAATGCGCTTGAAGGACATGTTTTTCTTAAATTCATACTGATGTTCTATTTTTTTAATTCATGCACATATCACGCATCGAACATTACGAATGTGGCGGTCTGTTGAGTAAACTCTTTGCTGAGAAGGAATTGAAAAATAAAATGATGAAATTCAGTACAACATATATCATCCGTTTGGATGATATAATGGTTTGGACACTGGGAGTTTTAATGTTCGCAATAAGCTAACTGTTTCAGAATATTTTATAGAGGATGCATGGGTGTAGATAAAATTCTTAATACTTAACGAAAATAAGCTGTTTAAAATATATTATTTTACTGCTAGGAATCTTTGTCCTTTGTCAGAAAACTGTCGCTGGGCAATAGGAATATTAGAACATAAATATTAATGTTAAACAATCACTAATTTCTAACGTGAAGGATCAAGACCAGAGCCAGCTCAAATACAGCTAGAGCAATATTCGTCCCCACCATGATTCAGACCTTGTCGTGGCGGTGGGGCTCAGTAGCCTAGGGTGAGCCCAGCACCTTGGGCGAAGCGAATTGAGCCTAGGGGGCTCTTTGTACCCCTCTTAGAAAACGGGACAAAAGAGCACAGGGGGCAAGGGGCGGGGACGGGTGGCGTCGGTCCCCTGAGGAACTGACTAGTCGTCGAGGTGCCCTGTTTGCCCATCAAATCCGGGGTACCTCAACAAGGGTGGCATTGGTGGCACTCGCCGGGTTTTAGTGGGTAGAGCTGCGTCCACTTACCAGCTTTCAGGCGCCACATACCCGCCTGGGGAGACCCACTCACCGCGGGATGCCTCAGAGCATTTCCCAGAGTTAAAAGAAAAAAAAAACAATATTCGTAGATAATGTAGGTATAATATGTATAAAAATATAGTTTAAATGTTTATTATTTTTGTTTTTTATGATTTACCATCTTCAGGGGACATAGTGTACATGATTTTGATCATGGGCTTTGTAAGTATTGGTATGGAGCATAGGATGTTAATATTTTTATGTTTTATATAGGGCATACCGTCGACCCTGGTCGCCTACGACATCCGATACCCCAGATATTATAAGCGTTATTGTAAGTATCGAATGGCACAGCTTTGGGCGGTAAAATGCTATTATTATATATATTTAATCCTTTGACGTTGGTGGAGGTAGATACTAGATGGTATCCGTCTCAATTCATATTCACCGTATGACTAGTTGCATTTGAATTAACACGGAATTTCAGAAAGAGAAAGACGACTGTCGGCTCACTCGGTAAATGTGTCTCTATTCACAAATGTCATGACACTACAAATAGCTTAGTGCAGCCGTTGGTCCCTTTTCATTATACTTCAAAAAAACTGTACATATTTAACAGTATATATAATCACATATTGAATGTATTAATCAAATCATATTCAAATAATGGAATTATGGCCTTAAAACGTTGGGTTAGTAACTCTCTAATCGACTTAGTTAATAGTATGTGCTGTATCTATTATTATTTATTATCTACTAATCATTTATAAATCTTGCTCATTTTTATATTTTGCTATTATATTTATTTAAGCACCAAGTGAACTTCCTTCCTTCCTTTGGAAAATCTTGCACGTCCTTAACAACTTCTTTAGACACTTAGAATGATGCATGTAGCATATTTTTCACACTTTGACTAGCATTTTTCACATATGCAGGATGTTTATTGCGGTATCAATTACCTCTATATCACGCCTCAGCGATAGTGTTACTAGATAATACACTAAATAATATTGAAATATTAATAAAACAAACTAAGTTTATTTTTTAAACAAAGTTGATAGCACAATATTCGGTAAAAAATGTAATACCATTTATGATTTATCATACACTAAACTGACAAATGTTACTACGCCGTAAAGCCTAGTTTGCACTATGCTAGAATGTTAGTTATTGGAAGATCCCAAGGAATACTTCGATAGTTTGAGAACTCCATTTTTCGTGGCAACTGATGAACCCGACTAATTTGACAGGGTAAATGCTATTCGCCTGAAAAAAATAGGATAAAATGGATCGACTGGACTCAACTAAATTACTTACTGAGCTACACGATGATATTTTTGATGTTCCGCCACGTTTTACTGCTAAATTACTCACTACTCGACTAAAATACTGGCATAGTGCGAACTAGGTTTAAGCCGCAGTTTTCATACTCGTATTCGAAAAAGCGAAACGTTACATCTACAGTGCGCGAAAAACTTGTGAAAATGAAAAAAATATCCTGTGCCTAAACTAATGAGTATTTTAAACAAATTCTTTTGTGTATATTCTAATAACTTTCATGGTATAACTGTTAACGTAATACACATCCTGTATACCTTTTAATTTTCTTATCTCTCACTATACTTTTTATTTTAATCTCTGCTGGACAACACGTTTTAATATAATAATAGAATTTAAATATTTAATTATTGACGATTTTATTATCAATGAAATAGATGTTTTTTCCAAAATTATGTGATGTGTTTGAGATATATGTATCATATGTGTGTTTGTCCCTTCTCTTAGCAAATTAACTGGGAAAACAAAAGTTATGAAGAGCAAGCCAGGCGGGTTTCTATATGCGCGATAAAGTGGTGCTTAGGGATTTCAAATCGCTGTTTTTATTGTAATATATACTTGATATGTTATTGTTTTTGGGTCTATAAGGATATCAGAAGAGAATTCTGGATCAAATCAATAGACAGAATAAGGAAGTTTCAATTTTTTTTAATTTATGTTTTAAAAATAGCATAGCATAGGTCTGAAGTTAGAAGTCTCGCCCACGGGTCGTGACTCGCTCGCACGAATCGAGTAGCGCCTTAGCCATACCGTTGACCCGGTGAGACTTGTGACGTCACAGAGCAGATGCTCCTTCCACGTTCGGAATTCAGTAAAAGTTTATTCGTTTTGTCATTTTTCAAATTATTAAAGTAATTGTTTCACCATATACCTACACACCGGCATATTTAGCGGAACAAACAAAAAAGGTCCATAATAAAAAAAAATGGTTTTATTTTAAAATCTACTTGCTACACTTCTTTTGTTATTTAAAGTTTCATTTGTTTTACTTAAAATGAGATCACATTAAGAACAGATTTTGCGAGTAAAGGCTATTTGTGAAAAATGGTACATTTTTGAACTTTTCATGTAACCGGGAAAAGTGAAAATTAATATTAAAATAACAATTAATATTAATTTAATTAGAAAAATGGTGATTAATATCGCGTATTTCCTCCACGTGCTCTTATTGAAGTTTCTACCCGTCTAGGCATACTGAGAATGATGTTATCGATGGTCTCCTGGGATAGTCTCCGCCATTCCTCAACTACGGCGATTCGCAGTTCACCCACGTTGGCAGGAGCTGGAATTCTGGACTTAACTTTTCTTTTCAGCAAGTCCCAAACGTGCTCTATTGGGTTCATATCCGGTGATCTCGCCGGCCACTCCATAACAGTGATATTCATATCATTAAGATAAGCTTAAGTTACCCGAGCGGTAAGCGGCCGAGCATTATCCTGCATAAAAACAAAATCATCACCGATATATGGGGCAAACGGTACGACATTTTCTTCTAAAACTTCTCTGATATAGCGTTCTGCAGTCAGACTCCCTCAGTCAATCACTACCAAGTCTGTGCGAGCTCCCAAACAAATGCCCGCCCAAACCATTATTGATCCACCACCGTATGCAACTGTAGTTTCAAAATTTGTCTGAATGTATCGTTCTCCTTTGCGTCTGTATATGCCTGCCGTCAATTTGATTTAAGGAATTCTGCACTCATCACTAAACAATACCTTAACTCCATTGGTCCGCGTTCCAAAGTCGATGTTCCTGAGCAAAAGTTAATCTGTTTCTACGATGATTTACCTCGAGCCTTGGAGCCTTGGCGGGCACAAATGAACCCAAACCAGCTTCGAACCTTCTTCGTACCGTACGCTCACTTACGGTTACACCCCGCACTAACCCCGCTTCTAACTCATGTCGGGCTTGGACGGCCGTCAAACGGGGGTTCCTGCGTACACGAAGCCGAATGAAACGATCATCCCTCGAAGTGCGTCTTTTTCTGCCTTGTCCTGCTCTTCTCACATAAGTACCGGTCTCCCTGAACCGTTGGATACTGCGATGGATCGTTGAAACTGGTCGACGAAGATCTCTGGATATCACTGTAGGTTTGACCATTTCTTCGCATTTCGAGTGCCCTGGCAATCTCTGTTGGGGTTAAGTTAACTCAACTCCAAAAAGATACGCGGTTAAAAAAACTAACAAAAAACAGTATTTCAATGAAATTTTAAATCAAACTCAGAAGGAAGAAATACTCGAAGTTCGCTCCAGATAAGGTGTATTTGAATAAAATTAAAACAATTGCATAAAATGTGATGTTCAGTTGTTTTATTAATTTGAAAATATTTCTTTTTAAATTAAATGACGTATAAACCAGCCAGCAACCTTATATGATACTGATATCAAACCTTTATTTTATGTTCCGCTAAATATGCCGGTGTGTGTATATTATAATTTCTTGCGGTTACAATGTGTATAAGAATTTTAATTTATAAAATATATTTTTGTAAAAATAAAAACTTCCTTATATTTTTCATATTCACAATAGAAAATTTTCCACTAATTTTTAAACGTCTCTACAAACCAACTAAATTGAGCATGGCGTATTGCGTATATTTGAAAAACAATAAATTGCTTGAAATTATTTTTCGCAATGATTGTTATTGGTCAATGTTTTATCAATTTAAATTCACATTTCCAATATTGACACAATTTATGTACACAAATTGTATGCGTGCAAATGTGTCTCTGAAAAGTTCGAAGCGTGCAACAATTTGATCCATGTGAAATGGATGAGTGCAAGTTGTATGCACACAAAATTCTATGAACAATGAAATTGGATGCGTGGTATATGTGTACAAAACTGGATGCGTGCAAAATTGGATGGAGCTATACCCATAAAAAAAAAAAATTTTGCCTATTTAGGTAGTCATGCACCGCCTGAATGAAATTAATTTAGTGGGCTTAATCTTATTAAAAAGTTTGTATTTCTATTCTTATTTCTTGTATCTTTTCACCATCCTATCCTTCCACTATTGAACAAGTTTTTTTACCATTTCTATACATCTTTGTAGTAAAATTATATTTTATATCGATATTGCTGAAGTAAGTCAGTGGGACATAAGATTGAGAGAAATAGGAGTAGGTGCGGCAATCTCAAATAATGGGATAAGTTTAGGAGTACAATGAAAATATTTGTCAAAGCATTATAAAATAATGTTGCTGTGATGCTATGCTGCTGTTTTCTTTAATATCCTGAGCAATACACACAGGATAGGTATTAGATTCGTCTAGTATCAACCGTATTTGTGCTATTACACTAAGTAATATATGAAATATACTATCACTTTCGCTGTATTTTGTGTATTAATATCACCGCTCTCTTTGATAACATTGGGTCGCTCTTGTATTTATTCCTGTACGGGGTTTGTTATTAGTACTTAATTAAACGCTAATTAATCGCGGGTGGGGCATTTTAAGTAGCGTAGGATTAGTGGCATGATTTTACTAGCTTTTGCATAGTTTTCATATACGAGTAGGTTTAATATTTTTTATGTTTAGGTTCCCCCCGAGGACATAAGGGCGCATTGGGGTGAAGAGTGGGTCCCTACCTTCACCCGCGATCTCCGGCGTCAGAGCATCCCGGCGGCGCCCTACAGCAACGCCTATATGGCGGGCATGCCTCCTCACAAACGCCGTTGCATCCGGCAAGGTCGACCCCCACACAACTTTACCGCTTTCTTCGACGGTAATGTCATATTCCTAAGAGCTAATGAAAATTCTCATTCCAGCTTCAACTCAAAATAGTAAAAATTGGCCGTTACGTCCGAATTGTGAAACATCTATTTGAAATTTGAATTCGTAATTAAATTAAACCTGTGAATGTCATGCCGTATGCCGTCACGGCATTCGAGCGGATTTTAAGAAAAGGCACGTCAATGGATGTTTCACATATAATTATGAGATTTATATATCCGTTTGAGATAGCAAAGGCTTTTTAATTTCACCCTTTTCTAAAGAAAATATCGCAAGGAAACCTGCATAGCCAATAAGATAAAATACATTTATATTATCCTCGCCTAATTTCGAAGAGGCCGGTACCCAGCAGTGGAAACAAGACTTAAAAAAAATAGAGGAATTTTGAGATTAATATCTATTAAAGTATCACAACAGTAAGAGGTAGTAGTGCCATGCTGCATTACAGCCGAATTGGGCCGGCACGACCGGGGTGGTATCTCTCGCTCACATAACACCGGCGTAAAGTGACTGCTATGTTGTCGCCCTTCGTGTGGTTTGTATGTTTCCGGTGGTCCATTGGGGAAATAGGGAAAAGAAAGGCAACACATCTGCATAATATCTGGTTGTGTGATTTGTATGGGCGGCGGTAGTCACCATAAATTCCGACTGCTAGTTTTCCTCATTATGACATAAAAAATCCAGTTTATGATAAACAAAAAACACGTACTCCCCGTGTTTAATAATTTAAGCAATTTCACTGTAAATATTTTAAGCAATTTCTTTCAATGAAAACTACCAGGTGAACTCATGAGTTCACCGGGCAGTTTTCATTGAAACATTTCTATTTCATCTGATAGAAATGGCTTGTACATTCGCGAGTCTATATAAAATTGATATGTATATTTTACTCGTATATTCTACTGAACTTGTATATTAACTTGTTTGGAAATAAAACCATTCTTATAGAATATTATGAAGTGTAGTGTCGTACTGAGGATAATAATCATTTATATATTTCATATAATTATATATTTCTATAGAAATAGTGATAGTAAAAAGTGTTAGTCCTTGTTTTCTTGCAAATCCAAACATGTTTCGTTTCTAAGCTTTATGTAATGACTAATGAATAACATTTTACAGTTGTTTAAAAACAGTGTTTCATCTTAATTTGTCCTTGAATTTCAAATTTATATTAGTGTATAATGTATATTACAACGTGGAAAAAATCATATGAAATTTAATGAAAATAGCATCTTTACTAGCATGATGAAACTAAAAATTCTAACATTAAAATAAAATAAACATTTTCTTTTAAACAAACTAAATATCACAAATATAAAATATGGAAATAAAGTAGCAGTCTGTTGCAACATGAAACTTTGGCGGCTATAATGCCGAATGTAAACAATCACCGTCATACAGTAACAATGTGGTCAAACTTTACAAATTATCAATTACAATTTATGTTTAACCGCATTTTCAATATCAAATTTAAAATTTTCAACATGATGAACTCGATACAGGAACTGGAATGCTCCAATTACACCGTCTTTCAATATTATTATTAAGTCTAGGTAAGAGGTCGCCTAAAGCTATAATCATTTTATATCTCGAAGATGTGTTTAGTCGAAGTTTTAACGAAGCATGCTAATAATAATTAAAAAAAAAACAATTAGTATTTTTACTAATATTATTTTTTTCATGTAGGCGACACGCCAACTACGATCTAGAAACGTTTGATCTCTCGTTATTTTAAATGATTGGTATTTTAAGTCCCACAAAGATTACTTCACATTAGAATTTTTATTTTGATATCCAATTATACAATACACACTGGATACATAAGAGAAACATATCATACACCTTTTGTATTCAATTATATCATGTAGCAGCCCTGGCGGCGACTCACTACATAATGATCATCAGTGCTTCCCAACCTGTGGGCCGCAAGAGCTAAAGTAATATCCACGAAATACTTTAAATTTTAAATTTATTTAAAATTTAAAGTATTTCGTTATTTATTTAATTATTAAAAATTAAATTTATTATTTATTGTTAAAGAAATAAAAACACAACTAATGTACTTTTCAAGATTTTGTGATTACTTACATTGTTTGGAATATCGGTTATTTTTATCTCTGTTAATAATACTGAAATCAAAACGGGCTCTGGTCGAGAATAGATCGGTAAGCACTGTATACTTAGCACACCTCGCACGCACTGATTGCTTTGTCAAAAAAAAAACAAAAACGAAATAGAAACAAACTGACCTAGATTTGTCCCTTTCGCACTTACCTAATTTTCAATTGTCATGGGTACATAGTATTAATAAATTACTTCCGCAAATGAAATGGTTTTTTAAAGTGTCTTAGTTAATCGTAAATACTAAATACTCATGCTGGGGTCTTGTTCGGGGTGTGTGATAACCTTAGAGTATACGTAATATTATACAAGGTTGATAAAAGCGAGAGGCATTAAATTAAAGCACGTATATTATGTACCATTTTCAGGCTACACACCAAAACTTAGACCATTAGAATCAATAGTTCAGTCACAGGATATTTTTAAAGTTTTAAAGCCACTCCGGTTTGTTCGATCCCGTGAGACGCAACGTGCTGTGTGACGTTGCCTTTTAGATTCGGAGGACATTTTACAAAGGTTTACAAAGAGTTTTTACGTTTTACTTTGACTATTCACGTATTTAAATTCTTTGAAAAACTTTTTTTTTATTGCTCTCAAACTATTTTTTTATAGTTTCGGATTAACCGTAAGCATGTGTAGTATATGTAGTTTAATTTAATGCCTCTCGCTTTTATCAACCTTGTATATAGTGCTTATGTCAGGCCGCTTCATTGTGCCGATAATAATAATAATAATAATAATAATCTTTATTGATACAAAAGTTACAGAAATATACCTAATACTAAAAGGTAGTACAATAAAAACAGATGCGTTATATAGATATATATATATATATATATATATATATATATATATTAAAACACTGTGAGAGAAAAATATATCTATATTTTAAATTAGGACATTAATCGTAATCATTATCACCATCAGTTTCTATCCATCCCCTGTTGAACACAGGGACCCCTCAATGCACGCCAAAACAGAAATGTTATTGCTTTTTTTATTTTGCTTCCAGGAATCATTCTTACAAATTGTCCCTTCATATTTCACCATCTCAACATAACAAATATGATTAAAAGCCCGTGTTGTTTTGACCCTGATTGAATGTTTTCAAGACAATGGTTTTGACTATGTTCATACACTGTGCTTACAGTTCATATTTAGTGACGCGCGCTCTATATATTATGTATACTTTAAGGTGACAATAGATAGCCTAGTACATCATGTAGGAAATGATAACAACGAAAAAGTATTTCTAGTGCCTAAACTACTGGAAATATTTTTATATACAGACTGTTAACGTTGTTTCACGTACACGTGATTACATACATAACCATACAACGTCTCAACGTTGTATATTTAATTAATAAAATGATTATTATTTGCAAGGTTAAAACATCTCTGTACAGTTTGTAAACGTTAGTTCTCGAATTTTTGTATTTTATATTATATTCATGTATAACATTTCAAAATTTATATTTGTGTTGTAAAACACCAAATAAATATAGAAACATACAGACAATACATAAACTTTTGGGTAAGAAAGTAGAATTATTCTATATATTACGTTTATTATAATAAATCGTTATTATAATCTCATGTGAAATTTACATTCCATTTTAATATACACTCTTAAGAACTAGCTATAGGTAAGAGCTATCAATTAATCTTTTCAGTACAGTATGTAAAGATTAATTATTGATGCTTCGAGCCGGATATTTAAATAAGGTCAAGTTTTAATCGAACGAAATAATATTTAACTTATTAAAAAAAAAATGTAACATGACATCGTTTAAAAAATATTTTTCAAATGTTAAGTATAAATATAAACAAAATTGCTGCATTATACTTGCGGTGTGTTAGTGTTCATTGAAAGAGGAATATGTGCAGATGGCAGGCGGAGAGACGCGGTGGCGAGGAATGTTGTGCCGCAAGAGACCTGTGCGCGGCTGATCGAGGGGTCCACAGCGCGCAAGAAAGGTTTGTGCAGTAAGGCGCCCTTAGGTGTTCAGGGTGCCTTACTAGCGAAGAGTGCTGATGGGTACAGCGTCGGGGCCCGGAGCGGTAAGACTACAGTTCCCGCACCGGGCCCGCCGAAAGACGAGGGGTTTTAGTGTGGTGAGAGTCCCACATAACCACCAGGTCCCCCCGGACCCGGAAAAAGGAATATGTGCAGATGTGGATATTATTATAATTTAATTAAGAGTAGATACTATGTAATTGTGACACATTGCTTTTGTTGACAGGTTTATTTGAACACACGTGAGTGTTTAATTACAGCGTTTGATTATGTTTCTGAATGTGATTTCTAAAATGATTTATAAAAATGTATATTATGTTTAATAAGTACACTGAGTGCAAGATAAGCTTTTATGAAATTGATATCTATTACATTCTGAAAAAAATATTTTTCTTGATTACACCAAACTATTAAGACACTAAAAAGAGAGCCCATAATTATTTTGCGATTCTCAATCAGATTGGCGCGGGTTTACTTTTTTAATGAACGCTGAAAATTTGTGATTTGTTTAGTTTGCTAGCTGTTACCCGCAGCTTCGCCCGCGTTAACTTAGATTTATTGCCGTACGCGGATTGATGATGATTATGTTTATAGCCTAAGTTACTCCTTATCACATCAGCTATCTGCCAGTGAAAGTCCCATTAAAATCGGCCCAGCTGTTTCAGAGATTATCCGAAATAAACAGACAGACAGACAGACACATTTAAAAAAAAGGATATTTTGGTATATGTACCGTGTGTATATCCAATAAAAACCGTTATTTTAATATTAAAAACAGACACTCCAATTTTATTTATCTGTATAGATTAAGGTATGGTGTAAGCAAGTATAAAAACCTATATGAAATGAATTTATGTAAAGAATGGTTATTATAGAATGATGTACAAATTGCAGTACGCGCAATTTAACTTGACTGGTTTTAATTAAGCCCAGAGTAGCTACTCGATGAAGAAAGTAATTTTAATTTGTGCGTACTGTACAATATTCTGCGTGATATGGCATTACATATAACTCGATCAATTTGCCCAGTGCATTTTCGTTGCGTTGCTTGTTGCATTCCTCGGTGCTTTGCTCGAAGTTCTCGTTGGTGGATTTCTTGCTGCATTGTTCGTGTATTGCTCGATGTGTTGTTCGGTGCATTGTCCGGCGCGTTGCCCGGTGAATTGTTCGATGCATTCATGTAGCAAAAGCCTTCGATAAAATCTGGCACGAAGGCCTCATATTCAAACTATTCAAGTTAGGAATACCGGACAGATTAGTCATCATCATCCGCGACTACCTTTCGGGCCGGCATTTTAGATATAGAGTAGAGGGCAATCTGTCCTCTCGGAGACCTCTGAGGGCCGGAGTCCCACAGGGCTCCGTGCTGTCTCCGACCTTGTACAACTTGTATACCTCCGACATTCCCGAACACCCGGCGGTTAAACGGGCTCTCTTTGCAGACGACACCGCTCTGTATATCACCCACGCCTCAGCCGCAAGGGCTTCCACCATCCTCCAGCGTGCCGTCACCGAGCTGGGTGAATGGTTCGCAAAATGGAGGATTGATATAAACCCAGAAAAAAGTGCCTCTATAAAATTCTCCCGTAGGAGGGTCACAAACAGACGACCTTATCGTACCATGAAACCGATAAGGTTAAACAATATAGAAATACCCAGAGTAGATCAGGTAAAATACCCGAGGGTCACTCTTGACAGGTCGATGTCATTTAGACCACACATAGAGACAGTCACTAAAAAGGCCAAATTCGTCTTGAGCCGTTTATATTTCTTAATTAACAAAAACAGCAAAAAGGCATAAGCTAAGCCTGTATAAAACTTGTATCCGACCCATTATGTCATACTCTTGTGTCGCATTCGCGCATGTGCCACAAAGTCGACTTAATAATGCACTACAAATAGTCCAAAATATTTTTTTACGCATGGCAACCGGTTGCCCGTGGTACGTAAGAAACATCGACCTGCACAGGGACTTCAGATTAGAGTCTATTAGGGGCCACTTCAAAATGACGTCAGAACGTCACTTTGAAAAGGCACTCTTCCACCCAAACCCGCTCATCGTGAGCGCGGCAAACTATGCCCCAGATAGCTCAGTTCCAATTAGACATAGGTTACCTAAGCATGTTTTAACAGATCCAGCTGACGAAATCTCTCAGCACTCTTCGCAATCACTTAGCACTCTTAACTTTTTGTTAGAAGAACAATAATATACATTAATGTTTTTTTTAATTAACGTGAATGTTCATCGATATTTATCGCCAATACTGAAACTATTTTGATAATTCTTTTGTGTTGGAAAAGTGATATTCCAAGGATGGTTCCATAATAACGAAACCAGGATATGATGATGGTATCCTAGATAAATCGAGGGGAACTTTCGAAAATCGTAGGGGCGACTAGTGCGTTTGTTATTTTTTTCATTAAGTATTTTAAAGCACTACAATTTAATGAAAGTCTGGAGTTATCTTATGTTTTTACACGACAAAACGATTTATAGCAGTTATGTTGTGTTTGGGCTTGATTAAAGTGTATTAATGAGAATCTACATCAGTTGTGTTGTGTTGTCCGCACAACCAGAGATTATGCAGATGCGTTGCCCTTCCTTTTCCTATGCCTCCCCAATGGGCCACCGGAAACTCACAAACTGCACGAAACACGTCAGCATACCTGTCACTTGACGCCGGTGTTATGTGAGCGAGAGGTACCACCGCGGTCGTGCCGGCCCAATTCGGATGCAAATAGGCATGGTACTACCTCTTACAACCTTTTGTTTAATTTATATTGACGAGAACTTTGCGATCATATGCGTTATAAGTGCCATTATAGATCTGATGGAGACCATAGACAATCGAAGGAACCCCACAACGATTTACAGCAGTCTAATAAGTAATAGATAGATGCTACAAATAAGTATCGATCTATCTATAAGGTTTTTGGCGTGATGGGGGAAGTTCGCACATCGTATTCTCAAATAAAATCATTGCGCGAATTTCCCCCCACTATACCTTGCCAAGTTACATTCCTCGAATATTATCAACTTGGCTTGGCTGGCACCGACATCAAATTAAGTGGATAGCGCTTATAATAATAATTATAATTTCTATGTATTAATTTATTATTCGCTTTTGAGTGCCTATTTGTGATTTTGGAGCCGGTTTAAAGTTTTTTAAATAATTTATATATTTACGGAAATATTAAATAAAAAAATATATTTACGGAGTAATTATTTTCTATTTTTGTTTGACTGACACCGATTGCATAACATCATCCTCATATGTCCGCATAATAATATTTATTAATTTTGTAATTATGAAAGTGGTTAACTTTCGATGTATTTACTTGTGAAATGTTATTCATTGAGAGTTATTATTGCTTATACTATTTTTTTAGCACCACATTACTACACAAGATGGCATATGAAATACTTGTAAATGATTTTGTTAAACTGTAAATAGTACCTACTATGTGACGGAGTTCACGTTAACACTGACAGCGGACGCAGCATACTTTTATAGCCCCGCCCCTTCGAGCATACTTTTCGTTTGGCCAGTGTGTAACATTAGTTATACTTCTATGCTTTTTTCGTTCACTGTTTGCAGGTCTACCTAGGTCTGCAAATCATTTTATGTAAGTCGCGCTAAATGTAAAATTTATGTTGTGTCATCCGTCCACGCACATTGTTGAACATAGCGACACAAATTTGAGGGTCGATGTGGGCCTGTGTGGATCTGGGTGGGCCTAAGTGGATCTGGGTGGGCCTAAGTGGACCTGGGTGGGCCTAAGTGGATCTGGGTGGGTCTAAGTGGATCTGGGTGGACCTAAGTGGATCTGGGTGGGCCTAATTGGATTGGGTGGGCCTAAGTGGATCTAAGTGTCAATAACTAAACCTACTTGGATTGACTTGGGCCTAAGTAATCCTACTTAGATCGACATGGGCCTGGTTCAACCGCGGACGGATATAAATGTGTAGTGTTGAGGGTGGATGGAATATTAACGCGTATTTGTATTTGCAGACACGGTACGCGAAGCGGGCCGATTAACCGCCGTCCCTCCGTCTCGCAGTTTTCGTATGAATTTTCGAGAACACATACGCACACTGACGGAACTCAGGACAATGACGTCAGAAGATTATGATCCGCAGCAGTTTATCGCAACTGCCCGATTTGTCAACAGGCAAAGGTAATTTTTTTGCCGATTAATTTTTTTTTTACCAATTTCACAGAGACAACCAGAAAAAAAATACAAATTTTATTGTTTTTTTCTATAATCGAATATCCTTAGGAAATGAAGTATTAGTTGAGATACTGAACATTTGTAAATTAATCCAAAATCATATACAGGACGTAGTTCGCAGATCAGATTCGCCGTAAAATGGAGGGAGGCGTTACGTCGTATGTACGACGGCGCGTACGCACAGTGACGACACTTTTTTTCGTTGTCAGTTTTGGACTTATATTCTACCTAACCCAAAAAATCATATCCATTTAAAAATATGTTTTATTAATTATTTTTTTTATTATTTTCAGAGATCGGGATTGGGTCCCGCCAGAGACTAAACCCGAGTAATATTATTTGGCTGGCGAGACCCAATATTGGATGCTTAGGTTAAATTTACTATTAATGTTTCTAATTAAATGTCCTAAGAGGCGTTAAGTGTAGGATGATGTTGTCCTCAATACTAAAACTATTTAAGACCATATAATATTTACCATGTTTTTCACTTTTACTTATCGTAGTTCGATATTTCGACATGTCTACGAATTTCGTGAACAAGATATTCGTAGGCAATGTCAAAATATAGAACACCGTTAAGTAAATTTGAAAAACATGGTAGATATTCCGTTTTAGAAATGATTTTAGGTATTCTCCTAAACAAAATTAAATGCCATATCGGCTCGAGGTTTTCTCTGCCCTGGTTTTATTTTTGTAAATGCCAACGTAACAGGGTTTCTGCGCTCAAAACCTCCTTAAACTATGATCATGTCTATTACAAACAATATGTTAGATATAAATAACTAGTTATTAAAGCATGTAATATGCCAAGTTTAATGTAGGAGTTGTCTTCGAGAATTTATTAATCGGTGTTTTCTAAAGGTTTTGAAAATACTTGAAACATCTTTTGGAAATCTTTTAACAATACATTCGATGTTTGGTGTGATAAGAGAAATTGCATGTTTTAAATGTTGTGACAATTATTGATGTGTAATTTGATGTATCTATATACTCTTGAATTAAGTTCTTTCGGGATTCATCCAGATCTATCGGAGATCCATTTTACATGATAAGATACGAGATATTTTTAAGTAACTCCTCTTATGAATGAAATAAAATGTTTTTTTGTTGTTTATTTTAAATATTATCTTAATTTAACTTCAAATAAAATATGTATTGGATTGTAAACATTTTATAATGTTTATTTTTTTTTGCAAGTTGTAATACACTCACTTGTGTACGTACTAACACGTATGTGAATATAAATAAAATATATTTTGTATGTATATTCGTTTGTGTTGATGGTGTTTTTATTTTTTTATCCGAGTTAATTATATTTTTTTTTTTATTATTTTGGGCTTTTATTTTTGCGAATATTGTTGCTGATCAATAGTTGGGGGTCTAGTGCAGGAGGCAGTTCCTTTTATGTGCATTACGCAAGACCTTTGGATTGCTATAATATTGTCAGACTGCAAAATCAAATTGACAAATGTCAAAGTTCTTGCTTGCTCTTCTTCTATTATAAAATAAATTTATTGCCCATTGTTGTGTTAGGGATTACTGAAACTTCTGTATTTATCTTCTACTACCAGAGCTAACAATAGGGATATATCCTACTCGTTATACTAATCTATACTTACTGTATATTTTTACAAAGATTTAAAGTAAATGAAGTTATATATTTTTATACTTGTTTTATAGTTTATAATGCATTGTCATTACTCTTATTTATAACCAATACATTAGCCATTCTTCATTTTACATTTAGTATGAGTGTTTGGTCGCTCTCGTTACTGAATTCTTCGTATATATTGAGGTTGCCAAAAAGACTGACAAGTGTCTGGACAGCGTATGCGCTGTTTTTGAATTAAAGAAGTATTATTTTCCAAAAACTAGTTTGAAGTGTAGTAAGTAGGCAAGAATTTTAGTTAATATATACAATACGTCCTTGCCTCCTGGACTATTTGCGATATGTCATTGCTGCAAAATTTACTTTCAATATGATAATGATTAAAACATAACCGGAATATACAGTTTTAACAAGATAATTTTAACTTAGAGCGATACTACATAGCGAACTAAAATGTCGACAGTGTTGTCATTATAATGAATTGAAAAATATATATGTATTTCAATATGTTTTAAATATCGAAAGTCATATGTCACCTTAAATGTACCAAAGACAAAACTTCCCAAAAAGTTCTCAGGCAACACACAAATAAAACGCAGTCGAATTGAGAACCTAAAGATAAATGTGTTAAACGCTCAAATAGCTGTGTAGTTTTGCCAACTATTTTTTATAAAGGGAATTAGTGTTAGGTATAGGAGTTGGTTTGCATAATAGTTTAATGCGGTATTTGCACATACTGTGGCCAATTACTCTTGTCATGTTATGAAATATGTCTTCAAGTAATTATTGCTAGCAGAAATATTAATATTGTTGCATCTGTGAATGATTTAATACAAAACCTTGTTGGTGGCTGGGAGCTTGGACGAACGTGTATATAAAAAACTTAATGTTTAATAAAACTATGAAATGATTTTTCCTCTGTAGGTATGCATAAATACAACTACACTTACGAGTTAGTGATAATATTCGAAAATAAAGATTCTGACGAATTGAGTACCTTCTTCTTTTTGAAGTCGGTTAAAAAATATGATGTATTAGGACCTAATGTTTTTACAAAAAAAAATATTTGGCGTTTTATTAGGCCACAGTTTCCTGTGTCATATTTCAGTAATAATTTGTATATAATAATTAGAATTGATGTCTAAAAATATGACAAAAAATATATTTACAAAATTAAAATATGGAAAAACGTAAGATTGTAGTTGTAGAATCTTAATATGTTGAAACGAAAGCATTGTATATTTGTAAATTATCTTCGAGACATTTCTTTTGTCAAATTGGGCTTATTAAAGTTTCAATAGACAATACATAAAAAAAATCATTAAAAATGAATATTGATAATATATAAAATAATTATATTTTCATAAAATACGTTGGCATATTGTAAATAAATGTTTAGGGGTGTAACGCGTACAAGCGTACGTTATATGTAAGTTAATATTAGTATATATTTTATTTAATGTTAATATTATTGAGAGTCAGTACAGACAGGTGAAGTGTAACCTGAGGTAATATGGCTGGATTGGGTACACCAAATAAAAAACGAAGAACTTTGAAGTGCGAAGGAACCAAATTCAGCTAAACCTCGGTTAAGGATTTATTGTTTTCAATTTTCGCCGCTTCGTTAAGACGTCGCTTGTCTATACTGGCCCTTGAATCGAATATCAAAAAATTGCACGCAAAATGCGTTTTTCGAGCGTACGCGCTTATGGACGCACGTACTATGCGTACGTTTAAATTAGGTTACCTTTCATGGAAATTGCAGGTTTTAATAAAATATCGCCTAGTGCTCAATTGAAGAATACATTGTTAATAGACTTATAATAAAGATAGGTGTGACAAACATGATTTTGGTCTACGGACTGGGCCAGATGTTAACAAGTTTAGTGGTCTATAGAATGAATTAATGTCTGCCTGCCTTTCTATTTGGTTTGGAAGAAATAAGCAGGCTGGGGATTGGAATTGGGCTTATGCACGATGCATCCCTCTAGGTAAAGGCATATATCATTGTATCTTAAGGTAAAACATCCCATAGGGATCGTATAGGATTGAGGAGAGGAATTTGTATAAAATTACTTTTTTACGAAGATAATTATGTATGTTACTGTTATGTATTTATATTCGTAATTCGAGACCCCATATGTGTAACGAAATTCATTATTATAGAAAATTAATTTTAACGGGCCAAGGATGTTAATGTAAATTATTGTGTAACATTAATTGTCTAGTATTATAATTTGTATGCTGTGGTGTTGCTTTAAGAACCCTTTTTTGGATTTTTAAATTGAAATGGGTTCTCTGGTTTTTTGTTAGTGACACCACTAGCGCCATCTATGTCGAAAAGTACTTAATTTTGGTATCTATGTTTTACCAAGTCGACTACTTGTGTCGACTTTTTATATATTTCATGGCATTTATAGTGATAATTCATATTATTGTTAGTTGTAGATACAGGCACGTAGAACGGAGTACATGTAAGGAAAACCTTGGAAAATCATGGATTATGCTTTTGAATAATAATAATTTGCTGTTTTTTTGTCAGGGGAACTATTTGTCGTGCCTGTATAGTTTATAATCAAATATTCGTTTTAGATTTTTTTTGTGTCCATTTAAATAAAAATGTATCTTAGTATATATAGAAATAAAGAAATAAAGTAGTTGAATCTGCTGTTTTATTTATCTATATTACTTACCCATTTGCTTATGAAAATAGGATAAAATAATGATAATGAAACTTATTTTTATATTACTAGTGAACAAAAACTTATAACTATGATAGTAATAAACATCGATTATAAATTATTATTATATAATTCTCAAAAATCTGAAGTATCAAAATACTTATTAATAATTAAATTTAAATAATATTCTATCCTTAAATCAAATCATTTTATATACGGACAGGGCGGTTACCCAATGTCTTTGTAAGACACTGTTAGGTCTGCCAGTGAGCGAACTTATGATGGGGTTGGGTCTGCCGAGCATTCTATTTCTGACAGATGTTATTTTGTTGCGAATTACAGCGTAGAAGTCTTTGATATGTACATACGCATGCCGGATGAATTATAAAGCCTGGGCAATTCCACAGCAAGCAGAGGTTCATATAAAGAACCCGTAAGGCACTGAATGCCTTCTGAGTGTAGCTGGACCACGGGCAAAATGATTTGAACAAGGTGACTTTTAAAACAGCTGTACATTGCGCAAACCTGCAAGCCAGCATGTTGCCCCTGACTGTCAACTCCCTACGTTCTAGCTCTATGCCACTATCGTCTTGAAGATTAGAATTGATCACGTGGCCTATGTATTTAAACCTATTCATAGTAAGCTCACTGCCGTACAGCCTTAGGGGTGGCAAATGCCCAGAGTAGGTACTACGTGTTGCAAAGACCATTACTTCGTTCTTTTTACAACTATATTTAGGGCCATGGTTTTAGAGTGTAGTTTTCGCAAAAACGAAGCAAATCCTCCAGCGTACAGATTGACGGACTCAGCAGCACCATGTCATCCGCGTAGTTGATATTATTAATCATACGAACATCTATGGAATACACTGTATACATGCTGCTGAGTTCGGCGATTACGATCTCCTTGAGAACAAATATGGCACCTTCTGTGGACAGGCCCTTTCCTTTTTCCCTTTTGATATTAAATAGGAAATATCATTGTACAGTTATCACGCATTGAGCAGTAAGAATGTGGCTGTCTGTTGAGTAAACTCTTTGCTGAGAAGGGATCTAAAAACCATCCGTTTGGATGATATGGTTACTAGGACATAGGGTGTTTTAATGTTGGCAATAAGCTAACTGTTTCAGAATATTTTATAGAAGATTGTAATTAATAAAGTAATGTAGGTACACGGTGGATTGTGGAATGTGGTGGTCGTCGTATGAGTACAACGTGGTCTCGGTTGAACGACTCCATTAGATATACCCAAATTGATAAATTGGATCCCCGATGCAACAGGCGCGAGCTTAATTGATCTTATTTTTTATTTAACGCCGGGAAATGCTCTGAGGCATACCGCCTGGGGAGTGGATCTCCCCATGTGATCTACGGCCAGTCAGTCCCGCAAGGGACCGACGCCACCTCCACAGAGGGGATGTCCCGCACCACAGAAAAACCCTTCCCAACGTTGGGACAGTACAATGAGGTGAGGTTAGCCTCTTCGCCCCTTGCTCTTTTGTCCCCTCTTATAAAAGAAGGGTACAAAGAGTAGGCAAAGTAAAATGAAAATAATTTGATATAGGTATGTATTTTTTATATTAATTGGATAGGCAAACTGGCAAAACTGCCACATTATGGTTTAATTTCGAAAATAAGGGTAGGACCGGCAGTGTAATTGACAACATTTAATTTTAACAACTAGACTGAAAAACTTTGCGTTTACCACGTCATTATAGTTACTTTTGGAGTCGGTGTCAGCCAAGGTAGGTAGGTAGGTAATGTACAGCACTACAAATATATGGAATCAGCTGCCACCTATGGTGTTTCCGAACCGATACGACTTAGGGACCTTCAAGAAAAGAGCATACTCACATCTAAAAGGCCGGCAACGCACCTGCTGATCTCCTGGTATAGCGGGTGTCTGTGGATGTCGCTATTCACTTACCATCAGGTGAACCGATTATTTTATTACTTTTTAGTTTAGTATTTTTGAAGGCGGTTTTAATTTTTTGTAAAATGATTTTATTTCTTAATTTTTAGTGTTTCCTAAATTCGTCGTCTTGGCGTTCATTGAAGGAGGCATGTTCAGCAGTGGATGGATAAAGGATGATGATGATGATGGTTATGGTGATGATGATGATGATTACGATGACAGCGACATACTATGGTGTGCTACCAAAGCATCCTATATAATTGTCACATCGACACGTAATAAAATTATCACATCATCAAGGTAAACAAAACCAACCAAATAGGCATTATTGGGAATAACTGAAAAACGGCTTGTCAGATCTTAATAAAATTAATATGGGACCAAATTGGAAACACCAGCTTTCAAACAAAAAAAAACCATCGAAATCCATTCACAAACGGCGGAGATATCGTGTCACATACATACAAAAAAAAAAAAAAAACATACAGACGAATTGAGAACCTCCTTTTTTTTTGAAGTCGGTTAAAAATAGAAGTTTCAGTCAAAGGATTTACATCTTGTTTTGTTCATATTACGTCTGGAGTGCCTGAGGGCTCGCATCTCGGTCCTCTTCTATTTAACATCTTTATTTATCTTTATTATATATCATCTTTATCTTTTCGCCACTTTGCGTTTTTTTTTAATTTGCTGATCCTACTAATTTTTTTATTAGAATAAAATATATTCAGGATTGCATACATTTGCAGAACGATTTAAAGCTCTTAATAAGTATTGTTTACAACAATAAGTTATGTTGGTAAATGTTGCATTATCTCTTTTAGTAGGAAGAAAGCCACGTTTCAATACAATTATAGTATTAATTTTGTTCAATTCAAAAGAGAGTGACCGAAGTGAAAGATTTAGTTGTCGTCTTAGATAGCCAGTTAAATTTCCGATCACATTTTGATAAAATTACTATTATAATATAATTGTCACAAGCTATTATTACTGCCATTTTTATTTCGTACATAATGTTGTGTTTATAACAAAGTTAGAATAAATTTGTGTACAAATTTTTTTATTGAGGAATTCAATACAGAAGAATTATATAATATAAAGATGACTAATCCGGATTGAAAAATAAAGAAATGGCATTTTTATTTTAGCGAATTTATTATTTTGAAAATGTGCCTCGGCTCAATTAGCTTCGGCTCACCCTAGGCTACTGAGCCCCACCGCCACGTCAAGGCCTGGACCATGGTGGGGAGCTTAATTGATCTAAAGATGACAAGTAAGACACAAGACCGGGTTGAATGAGATGCTGAAATCTAACAACATAACACTTGAAATCATTTTGTTGTCCATAGCCAGTCGTATAGGTATTATCTGTTACTTTGAGTAGTGCGGTGGTAGTACTGTGAAATGGGCGAAATTCGAATTTCGAATCAGAATCTTGCTATTATTTTAAGTAGCTTAGGAATTGGTTATCAACTCAGCACTGCAGTCTGCATTCCCTTCGTCCTTCCTTCTCAATGTGACTGAACATCGTTGTTGGTATCCTTCAATATATGCCGAGTTATATCCCTTCAGTGCTCCTCGCATTGCACTTTAAAAAAATCGGTAAATGGAATTAATCAAGATTGATACTGATTTTTTTTTTTTTATCTCACTTTTGTTAGTAAGCAGGGCCGATCCTCCTCCCAGGCCCTAGAGAACTATCCGGACCGCAGGCAGCGGTCGAATAGCTGCCGAAGGCTATCGCCCACAGAATTATATCAAGATGAAGTAAAGAGTTCCGTAATTTGTAACCGAGCGTGTAAAATTTTGCGTAGGTATGATGACGTCACGAGTGTAATTTAGTGATGAGAAACACATAAGCCGCGCGAAAACAATTCAAAAGCATCGATTCACAGATCGATTATAACATGGCACCGATTTTATCAGTAGTATTGTTCAAATAAACTATTTTATGATAGCGTGCTATGGACGATAAACTATATTTTTATACATTGAGTAGCTATATTATATACTATAAATTATAACGTGTAATCATTTAATAGCTTGTTTTTTTATTATTGACAATTAAAATGTTGATTTGATCAGATAATATAAATTGGGCGCCGACCGTCCACTGGCGCCCTTATTAGAGGGATTGTAATTTCTAATAAACCAATCAATTTCTTTAAAGTCATCAGTGATAATAGTTGTAGTCCTTCTGATTCAACTTTTCGTCTTTGTCACATAGTGTCATTTTGCTTATTTTTAGCTTAATCATCTAAACGGCAAACGGTGGCCACTTTTTTTATTTAAGTAATGAATCCAAAAATACGGAATCTAAAACTATATCACATAAATCAATAATCGGAGAACTGGTGGATTGTAGAAAAATTAACTGGTTTATTAAAAAATATAATCCATTTATTTTTGGAGTTATACTTCTTTTAGCGCGTTAGGGAAAAATGATGAGTCACGAAAAACCGACACCCTGAAGTTAGCTATAGTCAACATTATTTTATATAACAATATTCACATAATGACAGTATAGACGTCAAAAGAAGATATAGTCTTTAACTACACAATAAGCAAAAAGGTTGCAGTGTAATGAAATTGTACTATGTATTTTTCTTTAAGGAGTATTACTTCTAACGCGTATACATAAGTACACACACACTTTTTTATATAAGGATCATTAGGGAAACTGAAATAAACTTGTAATATAGAAGTAGCCATAACCAGTTCGAAAACAATACATAACCAGTTTCTCAATAATATTTGCTTTGCATTAAAAAATGCTAAAAATAAAGGTTTATTATTATTATTTTATATTTACATACATTAACACTATAGCTACATAATAATATAAAATTAAATTATCATTTCCTCTGCTTTCAAAATAGATTTTAATCGAGTAAGAAAATCGCAGTGTAGGTACAGCACTTTTGACAGAAAAAATGAGAAAAAAATCGTCTTTAACGTGATCTGACAGTTTTAATAGCATATTTTACATCGCTGGTTTTGAACGCCCGCCAAGTCTGGCTCGTCAAATAAAAGCCGCAATGGAAAACTAGCGTTAGACACAATCGCCCGCTACTGTTTTGATGAAAATAGTAAAATAAATGGTTTTTTTAAATTAATATCTGATTTTTTAGGACAAATAGTATTTACTGGTCAAAGGAAATACCTCCATTAACAGCTCCAATTTTACTGGTAGTGTTTGAATAATTAATTATTGAACAACGAGTCATTTTGTTTTTAAAACCTTACGTCGCATGCTGACCGCGGTCGGGATTATACTAAAGTTCGCGGCGAGCAATGGAGCCGTCGAGTCGACTTTTTGCCATGCGAGGTACATACACTCTTTACTTCTATCTCGATATATTTCTGTGCTATCGCCGATATGCACCAGAGAGATTGCGATTACTTCCGGTGCACCCCGTCTGGACCCAGCGCCCTCTCCTTACTCTGTGGGCGGGACGGAAGCGCCTCCATTTCAGCCTCCGTGACGGGTGGTAGAACACCCTCCTCATCCAGCGTCTGCTGAGCCATCCTGGGGGTTCAAATCCTGCGGGTATGTCAGGGAAGAGTTCCCCGATGATCATCCCCAGTTGGCCCAGCTGAAGCGGCTTGTTGATTGGGACCGTCTGCGCGGAGCGCGAAGCTTGTTTTCAGCATTCATAGCATTTTCAAGCATTCATACACCAAAGCGCCTGTTGCCCGCTGCTCGACGATGTACCGTAGGTGAGACAAAATAACAAGAATATAATTTTGCACCCTTTCACAAGTTTCGCTACGTTCTACTTTTAATAGTACAAAGTTCAAAGGGTAAACTCGAGGTGCCGTCGACTGTACGATATATTAAATGTGCTTGGGCATGGTCCATGGAGTAAAGAAGTAAGAAGTACTTACTATCATCGGTATGTATGAAAAGGTGCCCATCGGAAAGCGTTAAATAAGGGTGGCGACAAGGTAGCAAGTATAATAGATATGTATATTTTATTAAACTCCGTGACGGGTGATAGAACACCCTCCTCATCCAGCGACTACTGAGCCATCCTGGGGGTTCAAATCCTGCGGGTATGTCAGGGAAGAGTTCCCCGATGATCATCCCCAGTTGGCCCAGCTGAAGCGGCTTGTTGATTGGGACCATATGCGCTGAGCGCGAAGCTTGTTCCGCGCCCAGTCCTGTCTCCTCCTTGTCTCGGCAAATGGCCTGCTGCAGGATCTTCTGCTTCTCGACGTAGATCCTACGCAGCCTGTGGTTCCTGTCGGAGGCGGGCCTGTCGGGGGCGTCACCGCCTGCTCCGGATGTAAAGCCGTCTTGCCCCGTTGCAGGCAGCCCGGAGGCTGGCTATCTCAGCCACCAGTAGAGCACCCGCCGCAGGGGTGGACGTCCTGCGGGTGGCATGGCCGCTCTGCAGACCGCGGTTAACGCGTCGCAGAGTCGGTCAGCCGCCTCGTCCACCCCAGCTCCGATAGCGGTGGAAGGCTCCACCGGCAAACTATAGTCTCTCTGACTTTCTGTCTGTCTCATAATTCTAATACCAGACACGCACCAGAGGGAACTTAGCGTCCTGAGCGGATCGGGCCTTTCCATACACGCGCGAGCTTATAACTCAAGGACGTAAATGACAATTCTTTTTATTTTATTGCGTTTAAAACGACAGTTGGAGAAATTGCTTCTAGAATTATAAAGAACATGTATAGACTCATGTACGAAGGTAGAAGTTTTCTGCCGCGGCTGTCTGTACGCTATGAACTCAAAAACTACTAGATG
Source organism: Helleia helle (assembly GCA_963853865.1). Classification (NCBI taxonomy): domain Eukaryota; kingdom Metazoa; phylum Arthropoda; class Insecta; order Lepidoptera; family Lycaenidae; genus Helleia; species Helleia helle. The sequence continues at coordinate 20,896,299 of OY971420.1, forward strand.
GATTTTCATGCAGTTTTCAACATGTAATACAATCTTTCCTGAGGCAGGTATACAATTTACCAAGAAATTATTGTGTATATTGGTATGAAATATCGTCGTATCCTACGAATAAAGGCGTAATTACAAATGAGCAACTTTTCAGGAGGAGGTTTTTTGTGTTTTATTTAAATACTAATTGACAGTTTTGAAATATTAACATTTAATACATTTATGTGTAAAGACTTCTAGGTTTATTATTAAATTGATTATCAGGCTTATAGTCCCATATTTATAGTAAATTTGTCCCTTAAATCTTTATTCGCGGGAATATAAGAGGTAATATTAGACATAATTGACATTATGCCCTTTTTCTTCGGAATATGCACGGTCGTAATAGCACTAAGGGCTTTTCTAATATATATCTAAGAAACATCTCTAAATAATCCTTAAGCTTTTTAAGACTTTAGTAGTATGGTATAGTATGTATGTACCGGAAACTTTGAGTTTTAATGTGATCCACTTCCCACGGATAGATTTATATCGGAGATTTAATTTTTTTCCTGTTATTACATCTCCTGTGACCCCCCATGGGAACTCGTTGAGGAGGTTCTTGCCGAGACGCACTCCTATGTCTCAGAAAGGAGGGATCTTGTCGAGTACCTTAACGTTGGGCGGGATCCTACGGGTTCGCCGAATACCTCCTCTCGGGGGTGAGGGGAGGATCTGGTGCCACCGCGGGTAACGAAAATGGGTGCGTAGGAAGCGCTACTTAATGCGCCTTCAATAACGCCCCCGTGCTTCTGGCCAGCTTGTCGCTGATGTGATCCTGGAGATAGCCTTATATTTCTTACTAAAAATTATTTTACAAAAAAAACATGCTTACTATTTATTACTACTTATATTAATACTATAAATTTTAACACAAACTTATTTAACTAACAAGAACCCCTCGTTAATCGAGGGTCAAGGCCTCCTCTAGAGATTTCTAAGTTTCTTTATTTTTTGTTGTGTTCATCCACTGTTTGGCAGCAACTCTTATTATGTCATCTATCCACCGGGCAGTTGGTCTACCTTTCTTTGAGTCTTTTGAGTGAGTCCATCGGTTCTGCCAGCCGAGCTATATATCCAGCCCAGCGCCACTTTAATTTCTTACATTGACACAGAGCATCAGTAAGTAGGAGCCTTACCCGAGGTAAATCTGGATCATGCGAAAGAATTAAACTGCATTAATTAAGAAAAGTCCGGTTCTTTATTACCAGCCATAGGAAAGTTATTAAAAATACTAGGAGATGGGACAGTGAAACTAAAACCAGGACTATCTAAAACGATAGACGAGCCGGGTAGACGATGGGACTCCCAACTATTGAAGTTTTGGATGCAGCTCCATGCTAAACTAGATTTAAGAACCTTGGTACTGATAAATATGGATGTAAAAAAAATCATTTGAATAAAATTATTTGAATTTGAATTAAAACTTTAGAAAGCCGTGACATTGACGGTATCAGCAGATAAGTTTGGAAGTAAAGTTCTGTATTCAGTAGGTAAAGGCCATTCGGATCTGTAATATATTCGGATTTGGATCTATAGGCCTAGATAATAGGCTGTAAACTTGACACTTCAACATCATACTAATCAGTAGGAGTAATTTCGCATCCTCAGCAAGTAAAATACTTTCAGGTGTGGCATGACTCTCTCGTTCTGCTTCGTCAGGAACAACTATATCATCTCCTACAATTCTACGTTTTATCGAAAGTTCAGTTGTTTGTTTTGAGTTTTCAGGTGATCATAATATAATTACAGGATTATTATTTACGAATATATGTATATTCGTAAATAATAAGGTATAGTACCTAATTTTAAAAACAGTAAACAGAAAAATACTACGTATACTTACACTACTAAGATCATTTGCTAAATGTTCCATATTTTGTTGCCTATTGGCGCCGGGAATATAGTTTTATGGTAGCTGAAAATAAATTTATATTTTTTTTTTATAAAAACGGTACGTCATAATTTTTTACCAAAGACGTCTTTCCCTATTTTAAAAAGCCACATCCGCCATAAGGGTATTTTATTAGAAGTTTGAAAACCTAGTCTAAAATATGTTTTCATCATTTATTTTATATTATCTGGGATCATTAATATGAGAACAGTATAATATGGTAGCAAGTTCATACATACAAATTGTAATAAGTACCGAAAAATCAATAAATAAAAAGTGTACCTAGAATAAGGACACAAAAGTAATTAGGGCTCCACCTCTTCTCTATTATAACCAATTTGACAAGTCCGTGGTATAAAGCCACTAAAGCAATAGTGGCCCTTTTCGACGGAGTTAAGCAAAACACACTGAGTGCTGCACTGAATAACAAATGAATCAATTTATTTAACCATTTTGACTAAATAACTGCTTAATCTCAATAACATACGATATTACTTGCATATTATTTATTTTTATCAATTGTATATACATAACATAAAATAGTCATTGAATATATTGGTAAAATAAATGAATTTTTAACACTAGAATGTGTAACTTATTTGTACTTACTTTGTCTGTTATTTTTTAAAGTTTTACGGGTTAATTTGGTTTTAGATACTGCCAAGTCTACTAATTGGTATCCTAGTTTATTCATTTTGCTTTGTTTTGCGTTAATATTTAAGTGGTGCGAGCGAAATTACAATACGTACGCACAACACGCTCACACGGCGAAAATGGGAGGTATGGCGCTTGCGACCCGCTCCGCCTCCTGAAACACTTCTAGAAAATAGTCACCATGGCCATTGTGGCCGTTTTCAACGGACGATTCGAGCGTCAACAATTGTGGCTTATTTTAAAAGGCTTTTTTCTTGCTGATAAAATAATTTTCTTCGTGGTTTTTTTAATGAAAGTTATGTAAAATAGAGTGTAGATTTCAAATCGGCAATAATAATAAAAAACCACTGTGGCTCTTGGGGCTCTTTTCGTAGGATACGACGATATAAGGATAATGTAAGTAAATGTAAGGACGACTTCAATAAACGACAGACAGTTTACTAAAAACTTATTTACCTAAATGACGTCAACGTGATTCGCACCACGAAATAACAAATGTCTCCCGCGCTGTTGAAGCTATAAACTTAAATATTTTCAGGGTTAAATTCATTCATACACCAAAGTGCCTGTTGCCCGCTGCTCGACGATGTACCGTAGGTGAGACAAAATAACAAGAATATAATTTTGCACCCTTTCACAAGTTTCGCTACGTTCTACTTTTAATAGTACAAAGTTCAAAGGGTAAACTCGAGGTGCCGTCGACTGTACGATATATTAAATGTGCTTGGGCATGGTCCATGGAGTAAAGAAGTAAGAAGTACTTACTATCATCGGTATGTATGAAAAGGTGCCCATCGGAAAGCGTTAAATAAGGGTGGCGACAAGGTAGCAAGTATAATAGATATGTATATTTTATTAAACTGGAGCACAAATAATTTTATATATTACATATTTAATTCGTACCACTTAATAACACTACTATTATATCAGTGGCTTCTTGGACGGCTTATAAACTATTATTTAGAACTAAAAATAGACACTATTTAAATTTTCCTCCAAAAAATATATCGACGGGTCCTACTACACTTCTTTTTTTCCTTTAACGCCGGGAAATGCTATGAGGCATGAGGGTATATGGGACTCGCTGCGCCCGAAAGATGGTAAGTGGACGCAGCTTTACCCACTAAATCCCGGCGAGTGCCACCAGTGCCGCCCTTGGTGAAGTGCCCCGGATCTGTAAAGCTAACAGGGCACCTCGACGGCTAGTCAGTCCTGCAAGGGACCGACGCCACCTACACAGAGGGGTTGTTCTGTGGTGCTCCCAACGTCGGGACAGTACAATGGGGTGAGGTTCCCATCCTCGCCCCTTGCCCCCTGCTCTTTTTTCCCCTCTTCTTATAAGAGGGGTACAAAGAGCCCCCTCGGCTCAATTAGCTTCGCCCAGGGTGCCGACTCACTCTAGGCTACTGAGCCCCACCGCCACGACAAGGCCTGAACCATGGTGGGGCCTACTACATTGGTGAAACCCGCAAAAACACGAAAACTCTTTTTTTCATCAAAAGCCTTAAAATTGATTTATATTTGTATCCTGTAAATATTATATTATATACCAAATAATTTCAAAGATACAAACTAATAAACTGTTGTAAGTGACATCTTTCCAAGCCTCGCGACTGCCTACACTGATGTAAGTCACTTGCTTCAATCTAGTTAGTCGCGTACGACGTGGCGCGTGAGTGCAATTGACCTTTAAAGTATTTGTTTTGTGCCTTTACAGCAACAGCGTGCGGTGTCGCTGCAGAGAGCTCGTCAAACACTGGTATAACTGTGATGCGTCTTATGATCTAACTAGCTGTTGCCCGCAGCTTCGCCCGCGTTAACTCGGATTTACAGCCGTTTCCGGAGCGATGATGATTATTTTAGTAGCCTAAGTTACCCTAAGTTACCCTATAACATCAGCTATCTGTCAGTGAAAGTCCCGTCGCAATCGGTCCAGCCGTTTCAGAGATTAGCCGGAACAAACAGTCTGACAGACAGTCAGACAGACGGACAGACAGACAAAAGTTGTAAAAAAAACTATTTTGGTATATGTCCCGTGTATGCATCCTTATGCATTCAATAAAAAACGGTTATTTTAATATTACAAACAGACACTCCAATTTTATTTATCTGTATAGATAACTATCAAATAAGAATTCAATGTAAAAAAATATTCAGATTTTGTTTGCCTGTAGTAACAGTGATAAGAATTAACAAAAGTAAGCGTTCACAAGACAAATTAATGCAAAATATATTAAAAAATAAGTGCAGGGCCGTAAACATACCATACCATATTATGGAACTACTCGTCATCCTAACTTCTAAAATAGGGCAGCGGTGGCTTTAAGAACATGGAGTATCCATGTTCTTAACGCCACCGCTGCCTTTTCTAAAAGACACGGCGGACATGTTGGCGTGGACAATTCTTTAGCGTTCTGCCGGTTATATTACCTTAGGATTAGTGATGGCAATAACGGCTGTTTTACAATAATAAATTATCCTGTTGTGTTGTTTTGTAACAACTGTTGTTCTAAACTGCTTGTCCTGTTCTTGTTGATTTATAGACATTGAAAAATATGAATTTTGAAAATAGGCAAAAAAAGGTCATTCTGCCTATTGCGTGCCTATTCTTACCATTGCATCATCGTTTCAATAATGACAACTGACAACAGGATATAGTAATGTATTATTCATTATTTTCAAATAACGCATTACTACAACTGTTGTCGTAATAATGACCACCACTACTTAGGATAGATTAGGTAATCGTGTCTCCTTTGATGGATTTGATCTAAGATTTAGATCTCTAAATAATGTTTAAGGTATAACTGAATAAACTGATAGAAGTAGGCAACCAGAGAACTACATTTTGGTAAGTGGTTACCTTCATTTGACATATTGAGTGAAATCAAAGGCACCGGTATTGTTGGTCATCTATTTCACTCATAGAGGTATATAATTTCACTGCTTTCGTTAAACCGATATCTTGAAATTGAAATTACTTACCCATAACTATGTTTATGGTTTTACCCTGGGTATTAAATTATATTTATTCAGGTCAACCGTCAATCACCGAACAATTACATTTCGGCGTAATTGCGACATCGCTCTTTAGGCCTTAAATATTTTTGTAAAACAGTCAGTTGGTATTCTTAAGGATAGCATATCGGGCGCGACTCAATTAGTTATATTCATTAATAACTATTAAAAATTAGTTTTAATCATTATTACCGAAATATAATAATAATATCTATGGACGCTTTTAAGAAGAAGGGACATAAGAGCAGGGGGCAAGGGTGGACAGGAACCTCACCCCATTGTACTGTCCCGATGTTGGGAGGGATTGTTCTGCGGTGCGGGACAACCCGTCTGTGAAGGTAGCGTTGGTCCCCTGAGGGACTGACTAGCCGTCGAGGTGCCCTGTTTGCTCAACAGATCCGGGGCAACTTACCAAAGGCGGCATTGCTGGCAGTCGCCGGGTTAGTGGGTAGAGCTACGACCTCTTACCAGCTTTCAGGCGTAGCGAGTCAAACATACCCGCGTGGGGAGACCCACTCCCTCGCGGGATGGCTCAGAGCATTTCCCGGCGTTAAATAAAATAAAAACGTCAATCTGGTCCCGTGGTAAGTTCTCGAAGAACTTGTGTTACGGGTACCAGACAAGGGAAATACATGTAAAACTTTTTATATGTTCCTACGTATATTGGAGTTTTTTTATTAAATAATACACATCCACCAACACCGATGCTGCCGAAGTAACGACCACGACTGCTCTGTCAAGAGTGTAATGACAGAGAAGAACATTACACATCCATAGCCCAGGATCACAGAAAACTTTTTTATTCCTTGGCGGGATTCGAACCCGTTACCTCTGGCTTGAGTCCCAACGCACTAACCATTGAGCCACAGAGGTCGTCATATATAAGTACCTTCTTTATAATCTTTTATCTTAGTTTATCTTGATCTCACCTCAACCCCGATCAATATTCTTGAAGGGTAAAAAAACACAAGCTCAGATATTAATCATTTATTTTATTTTCCTACGTATGTCATGTATACATGATGAATTGTTATGACAACAAAAATATACCTATGTAGACGAAAACATTTATGTAATACAATTTATATTATAATCCACAATTGTATAGTGCCAAAACCGAACTGCCGGATGACACCGGGTACATAGTGAAATTACTTAAACATTACAATAAACATCCAATCTACTGAAAATATGATATTTTACATCAATTTATGCGATACAACCATTTGTTTCTACCGTAGAGTATTGATATTATCGATTTTAATCGATTCTTATATGTATATTAAACGTATTCTAAAAGTGTATATAGTTTAGACATCAGCACATGAGTGACTGATAAAATAACTTTAGTACCTATAAGTATAGCTTGTAGACTCGTTGACGTAATACAAAAAGGTTTATACACGTACTAAAATCACCTCAGATAGGTATCACTACTGTGTGATCGGTATGGGCGGACCACTTTAATCTATAACTTGAAGTAAAATAACTATTTTAATTTTGTTACACATTTGTGTATAACTTCGGTGTATACTCAGAATATTAATTGTAATTTTAGTAAACGAAAACCGGCTTATGATAATATAACGTAAATGTCTTCGAAAATCCTAAATAATATTCCGTTATCAAAATTACAATACAATGAGAGGATTGGTTTTGCGTAATACAATCCTCTAAGCCCAGCACTTCATTAACATACTTTAAAGCAGTCCCCTCCGTAATTATTTTCCTTTAAACATCAATAATATTATAATATATGTTAAAGCAATAACATTAACGAGACTAGTTAATAAGGGAATACCTTTCCAGTAAGAATAGAAACATTGTATAGGGGTACGCATATAAACACGCGGGAGCGAGAATTTAAGCAGAATAAAAAAATCGCTGAAATTATTTTTAAGGGATTATTATATTATATTTTTATGAACATCAAACCAAGTTTCAAATGAGAATAAATCATCCCGTAATCAAAATCTTAAGAAATCATATGAGAAAATGTAATATTCTCAATATTTACATTTTCATATCAATTATAATTTATCAACATTCGCACCGCCATGCGCATCCCTGCGCTAGAGGAGACGCAGGGCGATTCCCCTAAGATATGACGAACTGTAAGTCGCGCATGTTGATATTTTCTATACATTTTATTTTGATATATATAGATTCATATTTTTTTTAGCATTTCATATAATGTACCCTTTATTTATTTAAAATCTTTGTAAGTAAAACAATATTACTAATCGCTCCACGACAAAATATATAGTCCGAAGTCAAGCGAAGATTAAGGTCCGGTCATAAATATCAGTCCTAGAGAGTTTCAACGGTATAAGCTCAAATGTAAAACGCGATATAATATTTAAAGAGCCTCACATCGTGAGTACGAAAGATTACAAAAGTATTGTCGAATCTTATACGTTTAGCATCAAGTCAAGATTCCTCATAGAAAAGATCACAAGAGAGCATAAAATTTTAAAATCCTTACCACTAATATATGTTTAAAGATTTTATAGAACAACATTTATCTAAAACGGGTATTTTAAAGTAGGGCACAAATAGATTTTTATCACGATCAACTAACACTGAGCAAACAGCACAACCCTTAAAAGAACAGATTGGGAAATACAAAAGATCCTTTGATAAGGATTTATCATACGATTAGTTGTGTAAGGTATCAAGTTGGAAACTGTGTTCGCTTACAAAAATATCGCAATATATAAAAAAATACGTATATATAAACGCCTGATTCCATTTTCAAAAAATCCAAATAACCTAATTTTTCACACCTCGTAACTCTTCTATTGAAAGGTGAATTTTAAGAGAATTATATACTTAAGAAACTTTTTATTAATTCAAGAAATATAATATGTTTTATAGACTTTAAAGATTAGTCAAAAGGCAAAGTTTCTTTGAGAATTATTACATAGATATATAGTAAAATATTCTAGTTAATATATTTAAATAGATTTAAGAGTCTTACATCTCAAGCTACTAGTTTACCTCTATTTCTCACTTTGCCAGTATCCTTAATCTCTACTTCACCATACATGATATAATACGAATCACTTTATGCACCCTAGTCCTTTTAAGGACTTTTAATATAATCGATTTATTAAAATAAACATTGGTTTATATCAACAGTAATATTATATTATTATTATTAGATCCATTTGGGTTAAATATTGCGTTTTCGTAAACGCTAAAATAAATATATTTTATACGCTTTGCGTCTAACAGATCTGCGATAAAACTATAGATTTCAAAACGTTTTATAAAATTTTAAAATCATTTAATGGTATGGTATCATACATAATAGTTAACATAAGTAAACTATTCCTCATTTGTACCCTTATCATTATAAAATAAGCAATATATCTTAATAGTAATTTAATCTGTGTATATGTTGCAGCTAGTAAGTTAAATTAGCCATTTACTGGATTTGCTAGCCGGTAAATAAATCGCAGCGATTGAAGTAAGTCGACCAAGCAAATCGGTGGACAAAACTTCAAAGAGTGTGTTGAGGACTCAGTAATGGAATCGTTGAATATAACGTTCATCGTGTTCTGTGGCGTAGCATATCATCCCATATTTTTTTTGCAATTATCTTTCACTGTTCCACATAGGTTTCCTGCTAATAATGTTGCGCGAGTCTATAGATATCGCGTATAACTTACCACCAGGTGAAACGACTGTCCGTTCACCCCGCCTTCTATAACAAAAAAAGGTTTCTTTCCACAAAAACCTTATTAAGGACGTTTGTGGCAAGCGGCAAGGGATCGTCCGTCATGGCGTTCTTTGAGAGAGGCCTATGTTTAGCAGTGGACGGATAGAGCTGATGATGATGAATGACGTTTGTAAGTGTAATTTACTTAAAATTAACATTCCAATTTTTTGCCTCAACGCACCCTCAAGTAATCTACACTTATGCCGCATCTACTCTGGATGTGCCACATTTGTGGTTTGACACAAGCGACACGTCGCGCATCGGGTTGTGGTCTATTTCACTGTTACTACTACCTAGTAGTAGTAACAGTGAAATACCAACCAGTTAGTACCTACCAACTAAGGAATCCCCTTAGTGTATTTTTGCGGCGTATGTCGTTCTCGACCTTAAGTTTTTGGTGGAAATACTCTGTCAAATTACACCATTCCAAACCATACATCTATATGTATCTATGTGGTTATAAGTAGCTTTTTAAATGCTTTTTAGCTATTTTATTTGTCTTATTATTAGTACTTATAAAACGTATTTTGTAAGTTGTTAAACGCACGGGATTTAGACATAAATAGGAAAAGGAACGTCTTCCCTTTTGGGAATAAATTTTAAATAAACATGTTGTCATTAGTCATTGGCGCCATTTTTTATTAAATATTAACTTCTTGAAATTTTTTGCATAATATTAAGGCTGATAATAATTAATTAATCATATAAAATTGAGTATTTTAATTAAATTTATAAGCGTAGGCATTTCGCTACTATTGCAAATCCAGTAATTACAAAAAATAAATAAAATATTTAGATACGTTTAGAAATTACTGTATTTCAACTAACACCTCATAACTAATACTTTTTACGATTACGAATAATTACGATGTCCTAAAATGGCGGATGGAAAAAAATGGCCGCAACATATACACATTCAAATATCGAAATAATACTTGTGCGTGGATAATTTTAATATGGTGTATTTCATGACCGGCAAAAAATTCGGGAATTGAAATGTAAATTAGTAAGTTTCAAATCTTAATTAATTTGCCGAGCATATTTTTATCATTGTAATATGCAGTAGGTATAATCGATTCCTTCAAGATCCGAATTGTGCATTAATTTAAAAACGTCTTTAAAAGATTCATCTAAATGTGAAACCTGGTGAAATATGATTTATGAAGTTATACGAATAAATGAAAACTGATGAAAAAAAAAGTAAGTCATAGGTGTTAAAAGTATTATAATATGTTAAACGACTTCCTTAGAAGGAGGAAGTCTCAATTTAGATGTTTGTATGTTTTTTTTTATTTACGAATATTTTTAGGTCTCAATTAATTTTATTTTTATTTTCATTTTCTTTCATGTTTATCGTTTTATTGTGACACAGTTTAGTGAAGTATGAAACTCTATTTTTATTTGAAGTTACGAAAACGTCAAAGCAAGTCGAAGTATGTTTTTATTTTAATTACCATGCAGGTTCATGTTGAATTCGGAATATGAAAAAAAAAAGATAATTAATGATGCACAAGTGCAGATGTGAAAGCATGTAAACGAAAGTGTATGGAGAGGAATAAAAATGTATGGGTATATGATGTATGGGAGCGATGCTATGGGAACGCAAACGGTCGAAGCGATGCGCGCGTCCTCCAATCCGCAGCCTGAATACGCGTTAACTAATCAACCCTTTACGTACGCCCGGAAAACAGCTGATACTGGAAACCACAATAAAGTCTGATTAAAATCAAAGCGCGCTGGCTAAATTTATTACCGTTCCTCGACTCGAGTCCGATTCGATTCTCGGCTCGCATCGATGTTCAATTCGATTAAAACTCGAGTCAATAACGTTAATAAACCCGTAATGGGATATATTATGACAGCCCCCGCCCGCCCTCTCCACTACCTACTACACATACCCAAAGCTAATATAATTGAACTAGAACAATGTCGCCAGATGTTTAAAAGAGAAAGAAAATTTAATTTATTGTAAGTATATAAAAAGACGAAACAATTCATATAAATATTATGAATAACCATGCAGTAATGTAAAATTTAAGTTAAAAATAAATGTGTTTTTTATATGTTAAAAAAAGAAAAGAAAATAGTTATATATTAAGTTGTTCTGGCAACACTGTAACCACGGATGTTTCTACTAAACTACAATCTATTAGCAATCAAGCTAATAAAGCAATAATACTTCAAAACTACAGAAAAGAGAATTTATTAACGTTATTTAACGAACACGAATATAAATAAATTAAATATTATCAAAATGTAATAACAAATGTTTGATTACAAAATGCGTAAATGATGAAAATTTTAAATCACTTCAACTTTTGTTGACTTAAAATTATGACGCTTAAAGATCTTCTGTGTAGTGTTGTTTCACATATTTTTAAAAATTGTGATACCAAATGTTTAATCATACGGCAATAAACCAATACAAGGTATTTCTTCAGGTCATTGAGGCATAGTTGGTAGCAAAATGCCAATCTTGAAGGAATCTTTATAGCAACTGTATAATATGTTCTCCACTTTTTTATTTCGGTCAACAGTTTCCATGTAAACTGAAATACAGCACGGTGACCTTGCGATATCAATCCATAACCTTTTGCTCTTTCATTGTCGGGATATCTTAACTTTGGTAACTTTTGGCACATATTTTCTCTCATTATATGGCAATTTGTAAGCTGAATACTTCCATCACATAAAACCAAACACACAATCTTCATGTAAGACATTTTGACATGTTTATTGCAAAACAAATAAGATTAATATATATAGAGGATTGTTTATCCAGTCGTATATGTGATCGAAGAATAAATAATAAGTAATAAGTTATGCTACATAATGACTTGTATCAAAATTTTCAGCACTCCTATAAAAATAACAATTTTAATTTTTTTTGTCCAGAGTGATTTGTTTGGAAATTTTGATACAAGTCCTGTTGCATCCGAATAGGTTCAACTTCTAAATAATTAACAAAAAAAAGCAATACGTATAATTCTAATAAATATAATAATACATATCACAGCACCATATACAACATTTGCTGTATATACATTATTTTTGTCAACATTCCGTTATTATAAGTAAAATATTTGAATTTAAAACCTCCCTAATTTATACAAATGGACATGTAGAAGAAGTGATATGTCCATATATCAATTAAAGCTTAAAATCCATTCCTTCCTTTGCAACGTTCTGTATATAACAAATTGAAATGTGAATTTTCGTAAGCTTATCAGTCTTTATAAAATGACTAAAAAGAAATCGAGAAAACGGTATAAAATTCAAAAGCAAACTACACGTCGTGTTTACTCGTGTACAACACCGACAATGGAATAACTAAACATGGAGGGTTCGGACGGGGATCGACTTCAGCAGATTGGCAGTATAGCTACTTGACGTGGAAAATGTCAAAGGTCTAATGCACCGGCTATACTCGTATCGGAACAAGTGAAGCGCAGGAAACGAGGGCCGGCTTTTGTTGGATACGAATATAACACATTTAACGCGTCAGTGTAATGTTAAGCGAGGGGCACTTCCTGACTGCCATTGCCGTGTGCCGCAATGCGCTGTAACCAGCTGCGGTGGCCCCCTGTAGGGTCCCCCACGGCTGTTGCGCGTGCGGTACATTGCCATGGGAGCCAACGGGTAAGTGCCTTACCATGCCACTGCTAAGCTGCTGCAATATCCCCGAGCCTTGAGATCCGCTCAGGCACGCTGATGGGCGGCGAGATCTGATGGACTGCATCGATGACGTCAACAGGAACGGCACGCTCGAAGACGTGTTCGGCATGGAGCCACCCTGCGCATCGCACACAAGTTTTAGACTTAATGTAAAAACATAATTAAATATGTAAATCAATAAAGAACATGCTGAAAATTCTTAATAATTTAAAACATACTTTGAAATGTTGTTGGGTTATGGAAGTAAAACTTCTTTAGGCAGAGGTCAATTCTTACCTTTACCTAATTTAGAAGTATGGCAAAGGTTTATACAAGCAGGTCAGGGTACGAAGTATCAACGCCGTGCTATAAAGTTGACCAAGTACATGATTGTACTTGTCACATTTTGTAAGTTTTATCCAGTGACTGTATCTCACTCAGAAGTTTCACTTCACTTGTGCGTCGAATAAATGTTATGATAAGAGTATAAGAATTAAATAAAGATAAATTCGAAGCACTACTTCTTTTTGCGTTGATCGTTACAGCGACATTTACTTAATCGTACATTAAAAGCAGTGAAGTAATAAGAAGACCGTACGATAATCTGTAAAAGAAATATTACTTTTAATGCAAGTACATTAGTAGGTACTTGCGCTTGAATTTCATACTTACGGGTCTCTGAATATTTAAGTGCTATTTGAAGGATTATTCATAAGCGATTGCACATATACTACCGCATGCCATAAAGCTATTCGTACTAATAATTAAGCGTGAAAGCAAGCAAATCTGCAAAGGCAAAATAAGACCATTTTCACTTAAGCAATTGTTAAGTAAGATTTCCGGTAAAGATAACTAATTTGCCAAAAAAGAGATTCCTTCTAATCCTGTGGAATCCATCTGACTATATTCAAGCTTTAATTATTAATATATTTTATACGGAGATCGAACAATAGCTTTTGCACAAATAAATATTGAAATAGATGTTCGACGGGTCAACTAAATAATTTTTGTCTTAACAAACAACAGCTATCGTGAAAATGGCCACTACGCTACAAATAATAATTTTAGCATATCAAGGCGAGAATCTTTTGGAAATTTCTACGCAAGCTTAGCTTAAAAATCTGCAAGAGATCAGTGTGAGAGTTGTCAAGAAGTTGTAATAATAGACAATTGAATGATTTCGCGAAGTACACGAAAGAACGGATCATACTCACGATCATGCTCCGTGCAAGCTGCGTAGAAGAATAAATAGCAACAGTAAATGAGACAGCGTAACCATTCGGCGTAGAGCCAGTCCACAGAGAGCCCTTGCACTTGATAACATTTATTTAAACATCGAACATTTAACCAACTATTTGCACTATCAGAAGTTCAGAGAAATTTCAGTCTGAAGTAAGAAATTTGTTTGAAAATCATGGAAAGAATGTAGGAATAGATTTTTGTACTGATCTGTATGTATGTTTATAAATAAAATGAAACAATAATGTTCCCAATAATAAAATTGAAACAAACATAAAAATCACAGTCAATGGGAAGGAGAACAAGATCGTTGAACAAGAGGAAACGTATAGCTTGGTTTGTATGGCCACACGCATGGTGGCAGGGAGGGCTTCATGCAGCGCTTCAGAAACAACCTTATAGCATGCGTCTTCTTTATCTTCAAGTGTACTTTGTATTTGCCCCGAAGGAAAGGAAGTATTAGCGGTGTAATGTAATGACAGTATTAATGATCGGTCCAAAAAATTTGCAACATGTGACACAATTCCAATCAGGTTCGTGCAAATGGACGCATGATGACAATGAACAATGGCATCATCTCTCCCTGTCGGTATGGGAAGAGGACACAACGGCGAAGATAACATTAACATAAAGCCGTTCCATCACATTCAGAAGTGGATTTGGGAATGCTGCGAGGCATTTGAGGGCGTTTGATTGACTTACGCCGACGTTGTGCGAGGTTGATGGCACGGACAGGCTCGAGCCTGATCCACGTCCCCTGTACTGGTGGTAGGCCTGTCAAAATAATATTGTGACGTCATCATAGCTACGGACGCAACCCCCTTACATAATGGAACCCAATGTCATGGAATAGTGATGCTTGTGTGAGTAAATTGCTTGCGATAATGTACACATAACTTACGGTTGGCGGTGAAAGGTTGACGGTGGAGCCGCGGCGCTCTTGTGGGCCAATGCTGGAGTGACGGCGAGTGGGCAACCCAGTGCTTCCTCCAGGGGTTCCCCCTGGAGATGAAGCGCATGATGGTGCAATGCGTATTTTGGGAGTCATTAGAGTGTTGTCAGACAGACGACGATTCGGAAAGGCGCTGGCCACGCGCAAAAAGTTGTTATCGTTACTTGTGGAGTTGTTTGATCCGAAGAACCACTGGCCGATGCCTGTACCTAAAAACATAGCTTATTAATAAATTTAAAATTAATTCAAATGTATGATGAATGTAAAAAAAATATGTTATATAAATTTTGAACATATTTGAGATCGAGAATAGCTTCTAATATTTTTACCACTCCTAAGAATCAACGTTAGAAAAAATAATCCTATCTTTAACTTTATGACTTACTTCATTGAATAAAATTTCTTCGACTCAAAGTCGCCTTTATCCTCTAAAGTCTAACAGGTGACTCAATTTTATGGATGACATAATAAAAGTCCATCGTAAAGCAATAAAGTTTCCGCGTTGATAACCTTTACGTTTTGATAAAAATAGCCTGCAACTTGCAGTCGGTACACACGTACTATTATTAGACTGAAATAACACATAGTAGTAGTAAATGTGGAAATAGCCCATTTATTTTAAATGAAACTTAATTGAAACGTTACATTAGCCCGCTTTGAAATAAATGGAGTGTATGAGGGCTTTGATGTTTATTTCCATGGTGAATTCTTGGAAAAACAGCTCGTTGATGTTGTGCTTCTTGTTAGATGAATACTTGGCAAACGAGTTATGTGTGTGTATGGTTAAGTCCCTTAAGAAAATAAACGAGCTAGCGAACACCCTTGTGAGCGTCGTCTTTGGCACCAAAATGCCAAAACGAATCTTCCGGCTCTTCTTTCCGAAACAGAAAAGCTTCCTCAAAGAATAATGACGAAAAAATGGACGGAAAATTTGAATTTGAAATTTAGAATTTGGATTTGGAACGTTTAGAAAATATGACTTAGAATTTAAAGGTGGAACGTTTGGAAAAAATACTAACTTTTGAATCCTCCCACGCTTCCAGTGTTGGCTGGCGGGGGCGCTGGAGCCGGTGCGATGGAATTCTTGCGCGCCATGTCCTCAGCGCTGGAAGTCTTCCTTTGCTCTACACGCAGGTTGGGTATGTTGAAGGGTGGTGCGTTCATGTTGTCGGTGCTGATCTGGTGGCGAAGCGCCCTGCGTTCGGGACTGGCGTGGTTGTCCACCTTCAGATTAGGCCTTTGGATCTTGTCTATGTTCTCTAACATATCGTAGAGTATCTAAAATTGATTTTACTTTTAAATATCAGATAATTATTCTATTAAGTGGCAATACAAACATATAAAATATTTAGAAAAATATATTAATTAAAGACAATAACTTCTCAGCATTAAATCATGATTGTGTGAAACATTACGTGACGAATACGTCTGGTCAAAACGTTAAACGTTATTTTTTAATAAGTATTTATAGTAGCTTAGTAGATTTAGAGTTAAAAACTAATATTATACAAATTATAATGTGTTTTAACACTTTTCAGTAGATATCTTTTGTTGCTAAAGTTTTTTTTCTCATCATATTTAGTTATTATAATTTAGTATCTATAAATTGTTAATTATATTTTAGCCAAATTGTGTAATAACCGATAAACGAGCCGTTTTTGTGTTATTTATTATATTTAGTTTAGGTTGATTTAATAAGAATTTAATGATTATTATTAATCATCCCTCAATGAACGTCAAGACGGCCGATCCCTTGCTACTCGCATCCAACACGGACCGGCCACCGCACGGAGATCGTCTTCCCACCTGGTTAATGGCCGACCAACACTTATTATTAATATTGAATTATAATTTAAGTAAACTATAATACAAAAATACCAAATTGTGATAATATAATAAACTGTGAAGCAATGACAAATATTAATTACTGAGTATGGTTAATTTTGTGTAAAATATTTGTGTTTGCGCCCAAAACTTTATACTAACGTTTGAAATAATTACTTTCACCCTCAATGGCAGTGAATTATTCAAAATATAATATTTCAATAAAATTGAAGTATTTCAATATTTGATGACTTAACCAAATCTTATTTGAATTTAATATTTTATAATTATAATAAATAAATTACATTTTTGTCAAACAAATCGTATTCCAGCCATAAAGTTATTATACCTAGGTATATTAACGTTACCCTGGCGGAGTGCCCAGCTTGGGCAGAGGAAAGGGCGCCACTTATCGCTGAAGTAGGCGCGGACCTGTCGCTCCCTGCGGTCATCCGAGCGATGACTGACAGTGAGAGCGCATGGCAGGCGGTCCTCTCCTTCTGCGAGGACGTGATGTCGCAGAAGGAGGAGGCGGAGCGGAAGAGCGAGCGCACTGGCGCCTCTTCTGTTCTATAGATTGCTATAGAACAGCTCCTGTTAATATAGATAGAATATTACGGAAAGATCTCCTTTTCGAAAATTAAAATGTAGCCTACGTCATCCAGACTATACGATTTACGAATCCATTGATCGAAGCAAAATTGAATTTTTTAATATCATAGGATGGCAAACGAGCAGTCGAACTACCGACGCCCATACACTTCTGCATACCCAGAGATTATGCAGATGTGTTGCTTTTCCCTATCCCCCAATGGGCCACCGGAAACTCACAAACCGAAACGCGACAGCATACAATGTCACTTGACGCCGATGTCATGGGAGCGAGAGGTATCACCCGTTCGTGCCGGCCCAAGTCGGCATGAACAGCATGGCACTACCTCTTACAAAATATTTGAATGGATGTAGTTTCATCGATACGGTGGACTGTTACCATCCTTTACTTTCCGCTTTGCCGTAGTCAAGTAGAAAACATAAATAAAATGTTCTGGCTCTCAAGAGCCAAGAGCCAAGAGTTCAAACTATGCTGTCGTCGTCGTACGTCACCCGGAATACAAGTACCAACTATCCGGTAACGATTTTTTTTTCGGATGGATCTATGCTATTGGCCCGAAGGCCTTAATGCTACATCGGATTAGTGTGAGCCCATTAGGCTCACTTTTGGTTTGTACAAAGTGGGGGGTTGCCCCCCGCCAACCGTGCAGTCTGTGAACACACGGCCTCCTGGCATCGGGTTGGACAGGTTACGAAGCCTTATCTATATTGTATGCACAAAACAACATGACTATAATATAATACCGGCTGTTTAGTCTCTCTTAATAAAGGGATTTTCCTTCCAACCTATTTATAACTTTTAAGGTTCCCATCCTCAAAATGTGAAAACAGAATCCTTACAGAACAAGTCTGTTGTTTGACAGGTTGTCAAATCAAAAGGCCACTCCAAGTTTTTTCTAAGGAATCTTTGAATGAACGAACCTTTTTGTGAAATCCTCAGCGCGCGAGTCAGAATCACAATTCACCAGACAAAAATACATTACTAAAGTCTTTTAAAACGGTATACCATGTCCTTAACTTTTATTTATACGAAATAATAGTGACATTATATTATAATACGAAGTAATAGTGAGTTTTATTAGTGAAAATATATATTATATTTCTTTGAAAGATAGGATTCGGAACGGATGTCTTCGTTCCGAATCCTATCTTTAGTTCAGAGAACTAAGGTAACCGATATAACGCAAAGAATCAGCTCGTTGAAGTGGCAGTGAGCTGGTCACACAATCAGAAGAATGGATGGCTGATGGGGCAATAAGGTTCTAGAGTGGAGGCCACGTTTAGGTAGACGAAGTGTTGGTCGGCCATTTACCAGGTGGGAAGACGATCTCCGTGCGGTGGCCGGTCCGTGTTGGATGCGAGTGGTAAGGGATCGGCCATCTTGACGTTCATTGAGGGAGGCCTATGTTCAGTAGTGGACGGATAGAGGCTGATGATGATGATGATGATGATATTATATTTGTGAATCTAAATCATTCTCGAAGCCACTTGAACACACACACAAATCATCAAGATCGGTCCGGCCGCTTTGGAGGAGTTCAGTGACATACACACATACAGAAGAATTATAGGACAAGGAGGTCTCTAGATATATAGGTATCTATGGATGTCGCTATTCACTTACCATCAGGTGAACCGACTATCCGTTTGCCCCCTCTTCTATATAAAAAAAGATGTACCGAATATGCATGGTCTATGAAGGAATACATCAACGGTGACTTTGTATGTGGGACTCGCTGCGCCCGAAAGATGGTAAAGGGACGCAGCTCTACCCACTAAAACCCGGCGAGTGCCACCAATGCCGCCTTGGTGAGATGCCCTGGATCTTTTAAGCTAACAGGGCACCTCGACGGCTAGTCAGTCTCGCAAAGGACCGACGCCACCTCCCACAGAGTGGTTGCCCCGCACCACAGAACAACCCCTCCCAACGTCGGGACAGTACAATGGGGTGAGGTTCCCATCCTCACCCCTTGCCCCCTGCTCTTTTGTCCCCTCTTCTTACAAGAGGGGTACCAAGAGCCCCCTCGGCTCAATTAGCTTCGCCCAAGGTGCTGGGCTCACCCTAGGCTACTGAGCCCCACCGCCACGACAAGGCTTGAACCGTGGTGGGGTCTCTCAAGGTTTGCCAACGATAAAGCGCAGTATTTTAGGCGTAAGACTAACCGACCACACTAGGAACTCCATCTTGCGCCCCAAAATTAAAGTAGCCGAGGTAGCCCTGACTAAGCTTAAATGGGTTTGGGCCGGACACATCTGCCAGATGCCCAAAGAGTTGTTGGCCACGTAAACTACCGACTGGGTCCCATTAAACACAGTTTGGACGCAACAGACCTCAACGGACATAGCGGGATGACCTCGACGCTTTTCGAGACTGGCGCAGTGTAGCTATCGATAGAGAGGCATGGAAAAAATAGATGGAGGAATTTTGCCCAGCAGAACAACCTAGGAAAAAATAGTAACAAAAATTGGTAGCACATACGATGTACATATTTATTATACGATACAAATACTTTTTAGATACAATAATGTTCTAAAACCACTAATAAATCACCGGCACTATAAAATAGTGAAGAAAATTATGGGTTAAAAGAATATTGATGATAAATAAAATAAAGGTGCTGCTTTTATAAAAGCGTTTTTATTTACTCGAAGTAAATAAGACGGTAACGGGATTGGATATAAAAACCCATTATTGTCTTCCTTCTAAGGAATGGCCTTTTAATGTTATTTTACGCTGCATTTACTAGCCGTTAATGGTAAGTCCTCGACGTTGAAAATTTTACCTTCATTAATTTATTTAAGTGATGTTAGTGTAGACGCGTGTACTTTACATATAGTGTATATGCGTGCATTGTCATATACATATAGTGTATATGCGTGCTTTGTCAAATACATATAGAATATATGCGTGCACAAATATATACACATATTGTGTGTTTACTAACCTAAATCTACACTAACATGTGCACGCTATATGTCTGTATGCATAGCATAATGATTACAGAAACTGAAAAGTCATCGATTTTGCAGTACCTTTATTTCCATTAACAATTAATACATACATATATTTTTGCGCTATCTTTTTTACTCCGATGTTCTCGATGGATAACACAATCAAGGAGTACTATCTCTCATATGCTGAGTATAGCTCGGTCTAAAGCACGCTGAGATACTGTATAATACCCGACAACGCTATTAGAGGCTATTCTTATAACTCTACGAATGGCCAAAAGCATCGACCCTTTGGAAAATAATTAGAGGCCACTTTTTAACCCACTTAGCCCATTTAGTGGAAACTGTCGTCTTCAAACAAAGCCATATTATTTCTAAAACTTTACAAATAAGAAACATCGTATAATACTTTGATAATACTTACCTCCATCAAGCTTGAGAATTGATCGACTGTCAATGAGGGGTTGACAGTTTGGGGAGCCAGAGATGGTATCATTTTTGTAGCCATCACGTTGGTGGTGAGATTAAATTTCCTCTCCAAGAGCATCACCTTATACAGTTCTGTAACGATAAAAATATTGTACTGCTAACATCACCTTTAACACAAATCCTAGTAATAAATTCCAACACATATTCGCCAAGCATGACTTCGCACAGCAAATTCTCACAAGGTATCAAATTCTCACAAGGTATCAAATTCTCACAAGGTATCAAATTCTCACAAGGTATCAAATTCTCACAAGGTATCAAATTCTCACAAGGTATCAAATTCTCACAAGGTATCAAATTCTCACAAGGTATCAAATTCGCAAAACTTATAGCATACTATTATTCAATAATCGCTTTAGTTTAGCTGAAATTTAGTTGGAAAATAGCTAGAACAAGCTTAAAAGCATAACTGATAGTACTTGAAATCAATAAGGAAATTCAATTCGCACGAAACTATACAACACAATTTACTTCAGCTGGGGCAACTTTCAGTGAATATATGACCACACATATCTACATATTTTAACAAATTATAAGCATTGGAACTTTGTCCTCATTTTGTTTTGATTGGAAATAGTAAAAAAAAAGGATTGTGTGGTTTTATGAAACCACGGTGAAAGTGAAACTTTTTTTCACATTATAGACATTTAACTAAACATTTTTGGAATAATATTCCATTAAGGGTATAAAAATCACTTTATCAATCTTAATTTTATACTTGGAAAACTTGGCGGCCGACCGTCACGCGACATGCAACACACAGACGAAAAAGTTTGAGACGATGTAATAAAAGTTTCACTTTAATAAAATAGCATATATGTTTTAAAAATACGGGTGCAACACTGGCTGGATAAATGAAGAATAAGATACAAAAACCCAAAGTATTTAAAATTTTCACGTTCATATAATATAAAATTTAACTAATTTTATTAGTTGTTAAGATTTTCTATTTCCCTGTACTTTTATAACAATGATTGAAATATGCAAGAAGAAAACATAATAATTATAAGGTATGATCATAAAACCTTTATAGGTTTTTATATAACATGTTCAAGTCATAGATTCATTGAAACGTGTGATTCGATCTAAAAACTACTTACGGACTACTCGATTGACAACATCTGGATCACTGAGTTTCATTATAAGCAGCGTAGGTATCACCTCTGACAGAATATGACACTTGTCGAGACGTGGTAGAATTTTCTCGAAGAACCCAAGAGTGAGGCTTATAACCTTCACGTCACTTTTGTTCTTATCAACCACAACTTTCACTTTGCCTAACACAATCATGTAGAGTTCTTTGTCAGGTATATAATCAGATATATTCTGTATTGAAATCAGCGAGGCTGTCTGAAAAAAAAAGCACTCGTTTACACATTGATAATATAAAGGCTTGTGAATTTGCACGTGCAATTTACGCAAGCGAATACGCATTCTGAATGAAATTATGTTTTATAACGTACATATTTTTTTTCACAAGTGAGATTGGCAGGACAATACATACATATACAAAAGTACTTCGATCGTAAATGTACTTTATCGATTAAATTTATACTTCAGAACTGTATTTGCAGATAGATTCATGATATATTAACAAACAATATCAGAATTAAAGCAATTTCTCTTCATGCAATTTGTTGAAAATTACGTTAGCCAAACAATTTGCTACGAGATAAAATGAACGTTCAATGCCACAAATGTGTATTTCTCGAATGCCTGAGATTGTGTATTGTGGCGTCAAATATTTTGAGTAAACGCTCGTTTTACATTTCGAACGCTTTGTGTAATATTTTATTCATGCAACCAAAATACTCGATTAATTATAAAATATCGATTTATCTTAAATTCCCTTTTTAAAATTGTCGTGATGTTTATTGACGAGGCCTACGTCTCATAAGGGCTCAGATTGGTGATACTTAAAATAGAATTATAACATTTGTTTTTAATTCCTGGAAAGTTTAGGGTTTTACTTAAAATCCATTAGTCACATTTAGTTAATCAGACATACGTTGTAAATGATTAAAGAATAGCTGATGTGGCCTCCTCAGAGACTACATATATGAATGATTAAAAGGTTCGACTTAGTACAAAATTTATTTTCAAAAGTTTCTAAGTAGAACAAAATCAATTTGGATTTTGTTCTACTTAGAAAAATTATATCATAAACAGTTCCATCATCTACATCTACGAGAAACCCTCTTACTAAACACGAATACGTCCATATTTGACTGGCCTGTTGGTCTAGTCACCGTGAATGCTAAACCCAGGTCGTGGATTCGATTCCCACCCAGGACAGATGTTCGTGTGATGAGCATGATCATTTGTTCTACGAGTGAATCTGGGTGTAATTTATCTATATTATTATGTATGTATTTAGAAATATACAAGTATGTATCAGTTGTCTGGTTATATAAGAACAGGCTCTGGAGTTGTCCCCACATATTATTATTATTATTGGTATACAAGCAGGATAAAACATTTCAAAAGAAAACGTCTGCAAAATACAATTATTTTAAGAGCAAGGAGAAATAAAATTCGCTAAGAATTTTCCTTGTCGGTGACGTATGCGTTCAGCTGAGTCGAGCAGCGTACGGGAAGCTAAGCCGGAGAGCTTTAGGAATTATGCCGAAACGCTAGCTTATATGTACATACCGTGGAATTTTCTGATTGGACTTGTACGGTAAAAAGATTGCAGCCGAAGTGGGTTGGCACGACCGGCTTGGTACCTCTCGCTCACATAATACCAGGATTATGTGACAGCTGTGCCTTCGCGTTTCGATTTCTATGTTTGTTAGTTTTCGGTGGCCCATTGGAAAGGCGGGGGGGGGGGGGGGGAACAGGGAAAAGGTGGGCAACGCATCTGATATGATAATTGACAACTATGTAATAAACAAATTTTTGAGAATTTATAATATTATAGTATTATTTTATGAAGATATTTAAAACGAGAAAGAGGCATTTTCTGTATTTGAGATAATTTTTTTGAGCTGGCAGATCTGACTGTGTCTTACAAAGACATTGGGTATCCGCCTTGATAAATCCCCACATTGAGTCCGTATGTAAAATTAATTGAATGTTTTGGTATAAGGATAGAATATTATTTAAATTTAATAATTGTCTTTTGACACTTCAGATTTTAATTTAATTTTTGAGACTGATATAATAATGAATTATAATCGATGCTTATTACTATTATAGTTATAGGTTTTAGTTCACCAATAATATGGATCCTTGTTATCTGAATTATGAATAATAAATTAATTTATTTAATACATAATTTTATTACCTGAATTTGATGTGCGTTGCTGTCCATTGCTGTAAACAGCAGTGGCAGGATTTCATTATGAATATCATCTTTGGTACACTTCTTGATTATGATGTGCAGGTTCTCCAGGAGAGTGACAGTCGCTTGCACGCTCTTTGGTGAGTTAATGAGGTGTCTGAAGTGAAGTTTTTTTCATTAAGATCTTCGTATTATATTAAGTTATATACAATAAGCGTGCAGTTGAAGATAACCGCTTTTTGTATTGTAATATTAATAATAAACGTGAGACTTTTCTAGCTAAAATGCGTAGCAAAATTCCATACACAGCGATTCTCAGAAAGAGTCAAGTTTGGGGTACAAAAAGCGCCAACGCAGCACGATGAAGAGAACCCTACATCTATCGAAATACGTGACAATAATTCATTTACTTTGTTCTTGGTGTATTGTTAGGGGCTATTCAGTGCGACGCAGATAGCCTACGCGGATGATGGCGACGGACGGACAAATGAATTAAGACATATAAAGCGCGTTCAGTGTGACGCCGAGCGCCCGCGTCGTAGAGAGTACCAGAGGACAGACCTATCCGCGAGCGGATAGAAATACCTCTGCGTCGCTGCTCTCGCTGTCGGGTGTCCGCGAGCGGACGACAATTGGCCCTAAAGTAGGTGTTCGGTGCCCGGAGAGGGTCGTGCGATCCATGAGCATGAGTGCAATGAGGCGAACGGTCCACGTCGCACTTTATAGCTCTTATAACTGAATCCAGACTTCATTTTATTATAAGAATCTATAAAAGTAACATGAGTAGTAGGTACTTACTTTAATGTTGGCAGAACGTAAATAGCAAACTCTTCGTCTGTGGCTTCATTAGTCATCCAGATAATTGGTTGCAGCACAGCAGCTAGCACCTCCGCGATTCTAACTTCAAGCTGCAAAGCTGGCCATATGTGTTGCCATCGGAGTTTCTGAAATTCATCATCAATTCATAACACACGCGCTACCTTCTTAATACATGTGATACCATGAGCATTTAGTAGTGTCATTTGTCGTATGTTTTACAAAGATGAATTTTAGCAGTTACTCTAGATTATAAGCTAATAATTTTACTTAGTTCATAAAAATAGGAAGTCCGCGATAAAATCCGTGAAAGTTGTATCATTATAATGAGTGATATTTGCGTGATCATTAGAAAAAAACATAGGATATACTCCTTCGTAAAATATTTAGAAAAAAGTTATTTTAAATCTATTCTATCAAAATGGCAGCATATGGCAAGTACTATATGTATAATAGATTGAATTATGTTGCAGAACAATGTAAGTTTTAAGAACCAGAAATGATATCAAAGAATATATTTATTTGGTTTGGAATGGAATATTAAATGTTCATTTTTTTCACACCGTACCAATATTAGTTACCCTAATGTTATTAGTTTACACTTATAATATTTGAGTATTTTGTACATCACTTACAAAGTTATATTAAGTCAAGAAAGTTTCTCGCGCATTTTTTTTCTCCAGCCACAAAAAAGAGCAAATTTTGTTATCAATGTTTCTTTGTAAGACATACGATGTTAGTAAATACTACATTTAGCAGCCACAGAACAAAAGCAAAGCGACAACTATTACGTGTTACGATTAAAAAAAACCTGGTACTTTCAGTTTAGTACATTTCATTGAAATACACTTTTTGAACGCATGCTCGGTTAAAGATTTCGCAATGCAATTTCGCAGAACGTCTATTTAATGTATAGTCAACGCACGCAATTATTTTCATATTACATTGACATGCCAGTAAAATAACATATTTTTCTCATTTTTAATACAGCCTTTTTCTTTGTTAAGCCACAAGGTACAACTACAATAAGTCCAATTATAAATTTTAGACTTATGATAGCTGAATCATTTTATTACATCAATATTGTTCTCTACCTTCTTGGACCATTGAATAAAAACTGCTTCGCAATAGTTTCATAAAAATGATACCATACCTTTGGGATAAATGGGAGAGCTTCAATGAGAGAAGTCCGATAGAAATTACTTTTTTGAGTTGGGTCTTTCATTGTGATTACGTCGAGGAACTGCATCGCTTGAATGGCTGGTTCACATTGGCACCTAAACAAGTAACATATTCTTTTAAAGAAACAATATTTATACATACAGTCCACATCCACACATGTTTTAAACCTCTTATATAAAAATAAACATTTTATTATTAAATAAATATTTTATTGTTCACGTAAATTGCACATATTTTATTTATATTTTTGTTATCATACCGCAATTAAGTTTTTTAATGAAATATTATTTTTGTAAGGTAATTGTTGTGAAAAAAAATAATGTATCAATGGTTAAACATTTGCTTTATAGATGAGACATTGTTCCTTAAACAAATACAAATTAAAATTCAAAGTGTCAAAAGTCAACTGCCTTCATCTCACCCATGTGAGATGAAGGCAGTTGACAAGGTACTTAGCGCCGTGAAAAAGCGCCAAGGGATAACGGGCACAAAAAAAAACAATACGTGTGTATACGTATACGGATGAATGGAATAGCTGGAATTGTATCTTGTCTAGAATATTTTTATAAAGAAATTAATTAAAAAATAATATTAAAACTCTATTGCAGTATTTAAGAAAATAAACTCTGTTTAACGGACAGTCGTTTCACCTTGTGGTAAGTGATAAGCGACATCCATAGACACGCGCTACTAGGCGTTGCCGGCCTTACATATATTATGAGGATGGTCTTTGCTTGAAGGTCGCTAAGTCGTATCGGTTGGGAAATACCGGAAATGACAGCTGATTCCATATAGAAGTCGTGAGAGGCAGGAAACTTATGCCTTAATTCAAATCCATTAAATTTGGACAGAAACAAAGTAATTATGATTAATCTATTTGCAGCGCTGTGCCGCGCTCCCGGCTGCATGGGTACCATCTTGCATGTTTCTCCCGTGAAACAGCTTTGATGTGTTTCGGAGAGAAGGGCAAGACAGGCAGTGTAATTACTGGCACAGAGACTTAACATCTTATGTCTCAGGATAGGCAACACATAGATGAGTTGTCTGGGCTCGTTCCAGGTAAACTCGTTTATGTTCATGGGCGACGTCGACCACTTACCATCAGGTGGCACGTTTGCAAGTTGGCCTATCCAACTAACACAAAAAAAATCTTATCACAAAGTTTAGGAAAGGGAAAAATTCAAAATTTCAATTCTTGATCAAATTTCTTGGAGAAAGAAAGCTGAATTTTTGTTATATATCCAAAGTATAGTCACGTAATCCATACAGACATTAGAAATCCGTATAACTCTAGTACGTTTTCTCAGTTTAGAGCATTCCGAATTCAGTTGGTACTCATATTAGTAGAAGTATTTTTAAATCTTCTTACATAACATGCAACATGCTATAATTAAACGCTAAAAAAGAGTTAATATATTTGGTAAATAAAATACAACACAAAACACATTTAAATTAATTTATTATTGATTCACTATTTTCTAGTTTGAAATTAGTTTCGTTCGTGTGGATCTCCTTTTACAACAATTTTTTTCTTTAAACTATAGACTATTAAACTACAATTTAATAGATAATATATATGACGCTGCCTTTTAAAAATCTATTTTAGACCGTAATTTTTGTTTTGCACCATTTCTAACATAAAGTGTTATTTAATATAAAAATACATAATTTCAGCGTAAAGCTTCCGCATAAACTATATTCAAAGTGGACCCTTCCGGTACGTATCCATAAAGATTTCTGGAACTACTGACCCGGGAAAGAGCTATTCTATGTGAAACTAGCTATTCGAATATAGTTCATAGTGCTCTAATTACTGAGTTCAAATTATAAAATCAATCGGCTCGTAATAACGATACTACGCTTCTGAGTTCCGAGCTTTAATATCGACGACATGGAATGCTCACTTGGATCATATTCAAAGCAAAGTCTCGTCCCTACTCGGATCACTTCGAGATGTAGTTAAATGCATCCCAAACAAATTACGCTACAATATATATAATACCTTAGTTAAACCACACATACTGTATCTCATAGAAATTTGGGGAAATGCAAACAAGACAAAATTAGATGAGCTACAAATTATGCAAAACAAACTCGTTAAATTAATTTTTAATTATCCACGTCTCTTACATACACAAATAATTTACAAACAAACTAAAATCATGAACCTAAAACAATTATTTACATATAACACATGCTCTTATCAGAAATATTCTAAATAAAAATATACAATGTAGCATTAAATTAACCAAAGCTAAACATATAACCCAACGTAGTACACGTCGAGCTAGTTTTTTAATATTGCCAAAACCGAGAACTAATTATGGTAAAAAGATGCTGACATACGAAGGGGCACAGCTGTATAACAAATTACCACCACACGTTAAAAATGTAAACTCACTTAATGTATTCAAAACTCGATTAGCCCAATATGTACGTACATCAGTCTAGTAAGATTATCATCGAGCAAAAGAATACATTACGTTTGTACCTACCCTCATATTAACACAAACATTGATTTAAACGACGAGCCTGTAATTATATCATAGTCATAAGCTATTATTGTTCTCAAGTTAGTGAATAAGTTTTCTTTATTGAGAATAAAGTTTCTTTAAACCTAAAGAGCGACGTACAGCTGCCCATGTGAAAAACAACTGAGACTAAGATCTACTCCAGCGACGCGGAAACTCTGACCCTGAGCTTTATTAATTGTCATTGCATAACATACCGATACTGGGAATTGCGTTCTTTTAAACTGAAATGGAAAATTATTTGGTATAATGGGAATTCTGGGGATAAAAACAATTTCGCCGGCACCGCAAGCTGTTAGAATTTGAGCCTCTAATCTCTATTATGTTTTGTTGTAATTATATGACTTTTAGTCGAGTTCCGTTGCATAGTTGTGGTGATCTTAAATTTCGGAGTAGAATAATCGGAATATCTATTTTTAAATGGATTTCATGAGATGGAAGTCCGGGCATATTTAAAGAATTTAAAAATTCTATCGGATAGTTCGTGGTTTCTTGTTGATCAAGCATACTGTTTATAGAAAAGTATATCTTAGTCTCGCCTTGTATATTTGACAATATATTGCTATTTATATCAGATGCTTGGTCATTGCGATGGGTTAAAATGGATCTTTCACATAACCAATTATTATTGTCCCTTTCAAATAGTTCTGAAAGGTCGCCGTAAACAGATGTTATAAGATCTTGCTGTGATTGCACTCTGCAACATAAGGCAGGTGATAAAAGAAAAGAAAAAAAGAAAAGAAGAAGAAACAAATAAAAACACTAAACAAACTAATTATATTATTATCTAATACCTACTTTAAACTTATATCTAAAACAAATATACTTAACTTTACAACGTTTAACTTAACAACTATATTATATATAAAGAAAAGAAGGAGAAACAAACAAAAACACTAAACAAACTAATTATATTATTATCTAATACCTACTTTAAACTTATATCTAAAAAAAATATACTTAACTTTCCAACGTTTAACTTAACAACTATATTATATATAAAGAAAAGAAGGAGAAACAAACAAAAACACTAAACAAACTAATTATATTATTATCTAATACCTACTTTAAACTTATATCTAAAAACTACGTATCTATGTATTTTTGAAATCTGCAGCGCACCTATTGCGAGAAGAGTCGTTAAGAACCACGTCCCTTCGCATTAAGAGTGACAATGTGAGTGAAGTCGGCGCGTTTTTTTTTTTTTTTTCCGGATGGATGTATGCTAACGGCCCGAAGGCCCTAATGCTACATCGGATTAGTGTAAGCCCATTCGACTCACTTTTGATTTATAAAATGGGGGGTTGCCCCCCGCCTACCGTGCAGTCTGCGACCACACGGCCTCCTGGCGTCGGTTGTCGGCGCGTGAGTGCCCTCGCCTTTTTATAGTATGCAGCGGATGGCCGTTTCGCGCGTTAAACAAAAATCAACCGTATAGCCGTACCCATACTGGCGCGGCGAGATTTGAAAGTTTTATTTCATCTATATCTTGTGTGTTTATAAACCGATTTCTATAATAGTTTTTTTTATAAAATAGATATTAAAGTGTACTTTTTTAATTTGGGAGTTTGATAAAGATATGTCTATGTGAAATACAATATATTTATGCATTTAATACAATTTGAAGAAATGCTTACGATTAAACATTATTGTGGCTAATTTATAAAAGATAGATATACTATATACATATATAGATATACTATTCAGGACTTTTTTGTAGATCTTTTGAAGACCATCATCTTTGTAATACATACTTTTGGTGTGTGATCAACGTATGCGAGGATAACAGCTCGAAAGCGTATTTTCATCCGACTTGCTTCAAATTTATCGTCACTGCTCAGCTCCTATGTGTCTTAGCGTTATGTTATATAGCCTATAACCTGCCCAGGAGTATGAACTAAAATCGTACCAAGTTTGGTTAAAATCCCTTCAGTAGTTTTTGACCCATGCGTGCATATACAGACAGACAGACAAAAAATCTACTGATTGCATTTTTGGCATCAGTATCGATCATCATTCATCCTCCAATATTATTTTGAATATATATTCGATGTACAGAATTGACCTCTCTACAGTTTTATTATAAGTATAGATAAAGAGATTATATGTCTGTTGGAAGAATGTTCATTCCGTGTGTTATTATATACTGTGTCTTTTCATCAATTTATCAAAATATAATACATACATAATGTTTTATCAATATGACAAAATTAATTTACACACGAATATTTTGCGTTTAAAAATGGCTGCTTTAAAATATGATAAATAAAACAATGAGGTTCTATAAGTAAACTAACAATTGTTATAATTTCTTGGGTTATTGAACATGTGGAAATAAAGAGAAAGCAAGTTTTAAACTTTTATGCTTGTCTCATATTAAAGCGCCATTTTAAACTGTTTAATAAAAAGTTGGGCTTGGCCCAATACTTGTCTCACCGATGTTGCTACGTCCAGGATTGTCATCCCGAAGCAGGAACCTTGATGGATACTCTAAAACTAATTCATATTTACAAAATTCATACAAATTATAACAAAAAATAAACACGAAAATGGTTCACATGGATATATATTGTGGTGAGGATTTGCTTACGATTTTTTGTAACCAAAACTTTTTGGAACGAAGGTCCTTATGGGGCGTTGCGGAGGGGTAGCCGGCAAAAATAATAGGTCTTTACCTATTAAATTGCCGTTCTGCAGTACTGGCCATTTCAAATCAAAATAATTTTTGTTTGGCTAAGAATTCTAATTTCAAATTAATTTAATTTTAAAAACATGGAATTCTTTTTCCAAAAGTAGTCATTTGTTTATTGATTAGTGTTACATTTTCATCGCATTTCAATCATTTTCGTCATCATGGATACGTAAAAAATTCGAGTAATTATGGAATATGAGTACCGTCGTGGCAACAACGCGACACGCAACATCAACGACGTTTACGGAGCTAACACTACAAACCAACGCACCACCTGTTATTGGTTTGCTCGCTTTCGTTCTGGAAATTACGACCGAAAAATGAACCGGTCGTCCGAAGACTTTGGTCGACAATGACGAATTAAAGGCGATTGTGGAAGCTGATGATACACAATCTATAGCTGAATTAGCAGCAGCTTTCGACGTTAGCGTCAAAACAATATTGGTCCATTGCGAAAAATTGGCAAGGTAAAAAAACTTGACAAATGGGTGCCCCACGAACTCAATGATCGCCAGCGCGAAGTACGCGTCGAGACGTGCCTTGCACTGCTCAACAGACACACAAATGAAGGAATTTTGAACCACATTGTTACCTGCGAAAAACGGATTCTGTTTGATAACCGCAAGCGCTCAGCAAGTTGGTTGGATCCTGGTTCAGCACCTAAGCAATGCCCTAAACGAAAACTTACCCCTGGAAAAGTGATGGTCACTGTTTGGTGGTCTAGCGCCGGTGTGATTAATCACAGCTTCTTACCAAACGGGGTGAGCATTACTGCAGATGTGTACTGTGAAGAACTGAACACAATGATGGAGAAGCTGGCACATCTCCAATCAGTATTGGTCAATCGCTCGTCTCCGCTGCTACTGCACGACAACGCGCGACCTCATACTGCACAGCAAGTTGCAAGAACTGGGGTTGGAAGCTCTCCGTTATCCGCCCTACTCACCTTGCGCCTACAGACTACTACTTTTTCCAGAATTTGGATAATTTCTTGGTGGGAAAAAAATTCAATACCCGAGATGCAGCACAAAATGCCTTTGAAGAATTTGTTGCCTCCCGTCCAGCTGATTTCTTTAAGAAGGGCATCAATAAACTGCCACTGCGTTGGCAAAGATGCATTGATTGCATGGGTGATAACTTCAATTAATAAAAATCCATGAAAAAAATCGTTTAATTTTTTTCATAAAAAACGGCAATTTCATAGGTAAATAATACCTAATATTCGTAGCGTTAAAAAATAATAGCGTAAGATTTTTGTTAAATCATTCGATGATTACACCATCTGGTGGTCAAAAGTGGTAAACGCATGGAGGCTGTACACCATGTATAGATGTGAATGGTTCTTTTTTTGTTTTAATTTTATTTTACAACGGGGAATGCTCTGATTTTTATCGATTAAAAATCATAATTAAAAAGTATACCCGAATAATTATTTTCTTTATACCTCGAATAGAACTTGATTTTTTTTATAATAAAGAACTTCGTTCCTATCTTCTTTTTTGTTTTTGTTTCCCTAAAATTTGTCCCAACTAGTTTCGTGCATCATAAGGAGGTTGGTGTGGATATATGTGGTTGAACATAATATACATTTTTTCTACGTCAATATAGGAGTTTCTCGATATCCTATTCCACTTTAAATATTAATTAATAATTTGAATTTAGTGAGGTGAAAACTCCTAACTTCATATATAATTAGGTACCAGTCTGTACTCACTTGAAATATTTAATGAGGGGTAGCAGTTGAGTTGTTGGGCGGGGATGTGGGTCCCGCGACAGCAGGCGCTGCACTGCCTCCTGTAACGGAGCTGGTACCCGCGGGAGCAGTGCGTTCACTTGTTGGTCCAACTGAAAATATTTTTTTTGTGAAAAAAGGAAAAATCTGAAGATAGTCCCCTATATTTTTGATGGCTAGTTTGTGTAGGACATTTATGTCTATGCGTCAATGTGAAAATTTAATTTCGTTCCTTTTTTTTCGGAAGGGCTAGACTTTTCGGCCTTATGACCTTTAAGGTCAATCGATACAGTAAGTGAGCAGATAGCTAGGGGGAGCGGGATTTGGACTATTCAGATCCGATACGGTTTTTCGTTCTTAGTCAAACATAAGGTCTTATGAGTTTATGGAGGGATTAGATTAGCGTAGTGAACTGTTTTTGTCCATTTTGTTAAACCCTTATCAGATAAGCATCAAAATATTGATAAAAAAATAAATAAAATATATTTTTTTAACATTAAAGATATATCAAATACATGTTTATTTTGGGCACCATTAAGTACAAAAAAACTGAAATAACTAAAACACTCACAATTATGACTAACATCCCTACGAATTAAAATAAAAGCGAGTATCAAAGTAAACATTTAATTGGTTAAAGTTCCTTGTTTAATTATTAATTTCTATTAAGCTGTATTTAACCCGTTTTCGTGTTCCAATCCCTGCGACGTTTGTGGGTTGTCAAAGATTATTCTGTCAGCTACGAACAAACATGATATTGTTGAATGTTAAGATGGCCGCTTATTGTGAGTTAAATTCAGCTTCGTCGGTTCGTATCCCAGCAATTCACTAGATAATCTATATATAATATCTATATTATTGGATACACAAACGACTTCTTTTTTTTTTTTTTTTTTTTGGTCTCGCTGGGGAATGCGTTTAGGCATACCACCGGGTCCGGGGGGGCCCGGTGGTTATGTAGGACTCTCTCTGCGCCCAAGAAGATAATAAGGTGAGCGCAGACTCTACCCACTAAACCCCAGCGGTTTTCTCCTCGTCGCCCGGTGACCCGGCGCCGGAAAGTGGGGGTAGCGACCCCCCCCCCCTTCTTCTTGCGGACCCCCTCGATCGTCTCCAGGGCCTTCGAGATGCTCGACCCCAGAGCGTTCGCCGTCTCTAATTCCGTTATTTTGGGGGCCATCTCTGACCCCGACGACTCCGACAGGCAGGACGAGCAAAATCAAAATCAAAATCAAATTTTTTTATTCAAAATAGTACTAATACAGTATCTTTTTGAACGTCAATTGAATCTACCACCGGTTCCAAGGTAAGCCCACTGAGAAGAACCGGCGAAACAAACTCAGTGGAACTAATCTTTTCAAATAATATATATTAATAACAATTTTAACATCTTATCTTGAAATGCCCGGGAGGAACGCCTTATTCCCAGGGTGTGGTATCTTCCATGAAATCTTTTACTTTATAATATGCTTTACCACACAAACGTTCTTTAACAACTTTTTTGAATTTTTTTATGGAGAGCTTTTGAACGTTTTCTGGGATCCTATTGTAAAAGCGTATACAGTTGCCTTTAAAAGAATTGCTTACTTTCGAAAGTCTAATCATTGGTGCATGTAACCTGTGTCTATTACGTGTATTCCTACTATGAATATCACTTTTCTTACAAAATTCATTTATGTTTTTACGGACATACAGTAAATTTTCTAAGATGTATTGAGAGGTGACAGTCAGAATTCCTATTTCTTTAAATTTTTCTCTCAAAGATGAATAGGGAGGCAACTTGTAAATTGCACGAATAGCCCGCTTCTGCAGCACAAAAATGTTGTTTATGTCGGCTGCATTTCCCCATAAAAGTATGCCATAAGACATAATGCTATGAAAGTAGCTAAAATATACTATTCGCGCTGTATCTACATCAGTAAACTGTCTTATTTTTCTCACTGCATATGCTGCTGAACTGAGTCTATTCGCCAATTTAGCTATGTGGGGACCCCACTGCAGCTTAAGATCTAGAGTTATTCCTAGGAAAACTGTGGAGTCCACCAATTCCAAGTTTTCACTGTCTAAGAGTACATTTGTTTGCAGTTGCTTAACATTTGGCAAGGAAAATTTTATGCATTTAGTTTTTTTACTATTTAAATGCAAGTTATTAACGCTAAACCAATGTACCATTCTCAAAAGTGTGTTGTTTACCTCGTCATAATTAGTTTCTTGTCGTTTGATTTTAAAAATAAGTGAAGTATCATCAGCAAACAACACTACCTCTTGACTATCTTTAACTAGGTAAGGTAAATCGTTTACATAAATTAGAAAAAGAAATGGACCTAGAATGGACCCCTGTGGGACCCCCATCTCTATTTTAGTCCCGGATGATCTTTTACCATTTATCTCGACCTTTTGAGTCCTGTTTTTAAGATAGGAATTCAAAAGATCCAGTGCCGTACCGTCTATCCCATAGTGGCGTAATTTCCTGATCAAGGTCTCATGCTGTACACAATCAAACGCCTTGGATAAGTCGCAGAAAACTCCCAAAGCATCACGTGACTCCTCCCAGGCCTCATAAATGTGGTCAATTAAGTTAACGCCAGCGTCTGTTGTGGAGAGACCCTTTCTAAATCCGAATTGTTTTTTGTGCAGTAACATATTGGTTTCAAAGTAATATAGTAACTGATTTAACATAATTTTTTCAAAAATTTTACTAAATGAGGGGAGTATTGATATTGGTCGAAAATTTGTAACATCTGACGTACTGCCAGATTTAAAAAGAGGCAAGACTCGACTATGTTTCATTAAGTCAGGAAAAACGCCACTATCAATACATTTATTAAAAATTGTTGCTAGATGGGGTGCAATTACATCAACTATGAGCTTAGTGACTTTTACAGATATTCCCCATAAATCTGGGGTATTTTTATTGTTTAATAAGTTAAATGCATTTAAAATATCTTTGGGTCCTATCTCTTTAAACTTAAAGTTAGCTTCACATTGTTTGACATTGGTTTTAAGCAATGATTCGGCAATTGCAGGACATGAGATTAAATTTTTTGTAGTCGAAATCGGGATGTCAGAAAAGTATTTTTCAAATACTGTCGCAACTTCCTCGTCAGACTTAATTATTCTATTTTCAATATTTAAATTAAATTCAGAGCTACGACTACCCACTCTCTCACTGCGCGAACAAACATGCTTCGCGCAGTCATCATAACGCTGCTCTCTGTCTCTGCATCCATCGCCTCTCGCCTTGCCGCTGCTTGGGCTTTAGCCATGCCTGTGTTATGGCTGATTTTTGGTGGCCTTCCACGACCTCGTTCTGTGGGTGGCGTCTTCATGTACGCCCCCGGTTCTCCTCCTTTCACAGTCCCCTCGGTCGCAGTTTCATCTTCCGATGACGAGCGCCGGGTCCGTTTTCCTCTCAGGATTAATGAGCGCGTCGATCTGACGCTCGATCTCACGCTTGAGTCGCTCTGGCTCATCTCATCAATCTCTGAGCATATTCTTATGGGGCCTCTATTTTTCCCTTCCCTCTTTTCCTTCACCAGATCGCTTGCATTCAGGTCCATTGATCGCTCGCCGTGGTCCGAGTTTGTTTGCTCCGAATCGTGTACGTTATCGGTGTCACTGTGCTCGCCTAGGTCGCGTCGGTCCGTTGCCGAACCGCCGAAGTTTTGTTTGGCCCCCTCCGTATTACATGGGGCCTGAGTCCGAAGACCCGCGGGATTCGCAGTACCCGCCCGGAGAGTGTCTTTCGTTACAGAACTAATTTTGAGACAAAAGTTGTCCCTCTGGTGTCTCCACCGTCGGGGTCAGGGAGACGATACATCCTGGGCAGAGCCCTATGCACCAGGATGGCGTACATTTGTATCCCAACCGGGGGGTCCGCAGGTACCCCGGCTGGGGGTGCGCTAACGACTGGAGACCCTCCAGCCATTCGTCCTCTCGCCGCGCACCAAAACTTAGGATTAGGGTGATTTTTGATGAGGTTTTCTTCCTCGCGGTCTCCATCCCAAAGTGGGATGGCAACCACCACCCCCCGGCCCTATGTACCGGGGAGCGGCTTGGCCGGTAGTGGCCATGACCAACTGCCGCCCGGGATCCGATTGGTCGCCCAAGGTGCTGGATCCCAGGCTTAAGCCCCACCGCCGCGAAAAGGCACAGATCCAGGGTGGGGACACAAACGAGACTAAACCAGGCAACTAATTTATACACATCCGGGACACTCCCCTTTAAGTGGCTGAAGGCAACTCGCAGTGGTTTTAGTGCGGTATACTGGCGCCAAGGGTTTAGGGGGGCGCCGGGAGTCCCACATATCCCCGGGGACAACCCATATACCCAGATGAATGCGCAAATCATTTCCACTGCGTCAAAAAAAAAAAGACAACTAATTTATGCAGCTTATCCTGTTGGGGTAATAAGTCTAAGTGTCAGCCTGTCCTGACCCTACTTCCGAAACACAGCAAAGCTGTTTCGCGGAAATAATCAGAATACGGTGGCTGAAACCTCGGTAAAATTGTTTACGTGTTCTCTTCAGGTTGCTGAAACACATCACATGATCATGATTATCAGCCGTTATCAGACTATACTCTGCAGGAAACAGACCTGGTTTAAGATGAGGAATTTGAATTTTTGGCAGTGTACCTTTCGGTATTCTAAGCAAAGTAAGTTAAATACGTGAAGGAAATTTTAGTATTTCTCATCATCATACAGGAAAACATGGTATATATACGTACATATACAAGGTATGCAATATATAAATCAATAATTCTACATAATAGTTTTAGCCAGCCGCAACATTTATTCCACAGACCAAAAGAACATTGTTCTTATTTGAAAAATACTTAAACTTACGAATTCAACTTGCTTCAAATACAGCGTTGGCATGTTGTTGGTTTTCAGGAGTGACCTCCCTTGGTTGAAGACGGAACAAATGACCAGTCCCAGGGAGAACATGTCAGACAGAATGTTGCAATGGCCGCTTGTCTGCACTTCCGGCGCTGCAAGTGTACCAACACGGTTAAACGAAAAAGTAAATAGTTTTTAATATGATAGTTGGGTAGGCAAACAGGCCGTCGAGTTACATCACGGTAAGTCAGTGTCGCCTATGTGTTGCCTATCCTGAGACATAAGATGTTAGGTCTCGGTGCCTTTCTCTCCGAAACACAGCGAAGTTGATCCACGGCAACTGTTAAACGGTAGGTCAATAGTAAACGTAGTAAACGTATGTTTGAATTAACAAAGTATTCGCGGTTATTATCTTTATGCATATCGTCACGTATTTGTGTGATAAAAGACTGCAATTTGGTCCACTCGAGATATCTCTCGAATCTATCGTATCCAAACGACGTCTGTACGAATATTAGTAACAAACAAGTGAGTACAAATCTCATGATTCCAAAGTAATACTTAATAGAAATCTTGTCCTGTAGACATTTTTTTTTAATTTTGCTAAACCAGTGAATAAAAGAAAAAATATCATAAAAAATAATGCATGAAGTATAAAAAGTGTTTTATAGATGACATACCTAAATAGTCGAGATTGGGTTGGCAAATCCTGGCCACCTTCACTGACCAAGGAGGTACTGGGATCATTTCCGTTGGATCCAAACCGTGTATGCTTTCTGTGAACAAGAGAAAAGAATATTACACGCAGTTTCTATCAAGTATCGACCCAAAAAAAAAAAAAAAAAATCATAAGCCAAATAACAGTCAATCAACAATTGTCAGAAAAATATCATAAAGAATAATTCAAATTAAACTGCCTTCAAGGAAACAAACACTAGGTACTACTTTGTTATGTTAGCATGTTTCTGAGCGGTGACCTAGCTATTAAGTCGTAGGTTTTTTTTCTTTAACGCCGGGAAATGCTCTGAGGCATCCCGCGGGGAGCGGGTCTCCCCACGCGGGTATGTGGGACTCGCTGCGACCGACAGCTAAGTCGTAGGTTTGAATTGAACCTAACCATTGCATTCTATTTTTATATGTTTTAATTTTTTTTATGTTAGTTGGACAGGCAAACTGGCAAACGTACCACCTGATGGTAAGTGGTCGACGTCGCCCATGAACATAAACTAGTAGGCCTCCCTTCTTCAACTTTTTTCCAGCAGAAGTAAAAATCTTGAAAATCATATATTATGATTTAAAAATCCTCTTCAAATTTTGCTAAATACTTTACGTGGTTTGGCATTTCTATTGTCATACGAAAAAACATTTTACAAAAAATTAAAACCGACTTCAAAAATACTAAACTAAAAGGTAATAAAATAACAGTTTCTTTAATGTTTGTGCTTACAACATATAATCAATTTAATCTTCTACTAATGTACAAACTTTGCGTTTACCACGTCATTATAGTTACTTTTGGAGTCGGTGTCAGCCAAGGTAGGTAGGTAGGTAATGTACAGCAACAAATACGACACCGACTCCAAAAGTAACTATAATGACGTGGTAAACGCAAAGTTTGTACATTAGTAGAAGATTAAATTGATTATATGTTGTAAGCACAAACATTAAAGAAACTGTTATTTTATTACCTTTTAGTTTAGTATTTTTGAAGTCGGTTTTAATTTTTTGTAAAATGTTTTTATTTCTTAGTTTTTAGTGATTCCGAAATTCGTCGTCTTGGCGTTCATTGAAGGAGGCATGTTCAGCAGTGGATGGATAAAGGATGATGATGATGATGATGATGATGGTGATGGTGATTATGATGATGATTACGATGACCGCGACATACTATGGTGTGCTACCAAAGCATCCTATACAATTGTTACATCGACACGTAATAAAAAAATCATATCATCAAGGTAAACAAAACCAACCAAATAGGCATTATTGGGAATTACTAAAAAACGGCTTGTCAGATCTTAATAAAATTAATATGGGACCAAATTGGAAACACCAGCTTTCAAACAAAAAAATAACCATCGAAATCCATTCACAAACGGCGGAGATATCGTGTCACATACATACAAAAAAAAAAAAAAAAAAAAAAAAAAAAAACATACAGACGAATTGAGAACCTCCTTTTTTTTTGAAGTCGGTTAAAAATAAATGACATACATTTTTATATATTGGTTTTTTTTGGGGAGACAAATGGACAGTCGGTTCACCTGATGGTAAGTGATAGGCAATATCCACATACACCCGCCACTCAAGGTTAGCAGGTGCGTTGCCAGCATTACAAATACGTGTATGCTCTTTTATTGAAGGTCCTCCCATTTATATGTAGCGTACCTACTATATGCGTATCCCACTGGAGGAATGAATACGCGATCGATCGAAACTTTTAAAAGTCTCACCATATTCTATACCTACCTACTATTAAGATTTTAGTAGACATTAAGATTTTAGTATTTTCTGTTCACTGACTTTTAAAATCTTAAAAATATAGTGTTTAAAAAAATGCATAATATCACTAATTTATAATGTGTGTTAATTAGTAAATTAAATATTTTATTTTCTTGCGAAACGTTAAGTGTATGTGACATAAGTGTAAACAAGGCATTACTCATACTAACGACGAAATGTATCTTTGCGCTAGCATCTTGCAACCCCCGAGGGGGTCGTGCAAGGTGAATATGTACCTAATGGATAGGTTGCGGGGTTTCAGTGGGTCTTGCGGGGTTGCGCGGGCATGTGATGGGTTTGTGAAAGGTAATTGCGACGTCCCGTGAGTGCAACCCGCCAACATATTGTGATAGTCTTCTTGAAATTTTAAAGTTTCATCACATTTTGTATATCTTGCGAACTTGGTCAACGAGAAAGTTCGTAAGATTGTTTTAACGTAAATTCAGATTTATTTCAATAAAATATGAGTTATATATAAACATTGTTTTATATTAAGAGTTGTAAATAAAGTATAAGCACAGGTATAACTATATCGAAGTAATTTAAAATAAATATCAATATTATATACTTAACGTAAAAAATAATAATCGAAAAGGCTTGTATTCTTAGCATTAAATTTCTATTGCTCCTCCTATGCTATAAAAAAATTGAGCAATCGAAGCCTTTTGGCGTGTGGTTACTATCGACGCCCATATACACATCCACACAACCAGAGATTATGCAGATGCATTGCTATTCTTTTCTTATGCCCTCCCCAATGGGCCACCGGAATCTTACAAACTACACGAAACACGACAGAATAGCTGTCACTTTACGCCAGTATTATGTGGGCGAGAATCACCACCCCGGTCGTGCCAGACCAATTCGGGTGCAAAGCAGTATTGCATTACTTACAAAAACATTATATAACATACATATCAAAGAGGATAATTTGTCTATGGGTGTCGATAGTCGCCGAAAGGCTTCGACTGCTAGTATGTCCTCCTATGCTACAAATTGATGATAGAGAAGAAAAAAGAAACTAAACAACTACTACTTAGGTACTTAATACAAAAACCGAAATAAAAATAAAAATTATTATACATTAAGGTGTCCTTTTGCAAGTCATTTCAACGCTACTACCGGTTCCAATTCCACCGAGAAGAACCGACGAAACAAACCAGGTGAAACAAATCTTTAAATATTTAACAATGTTTAAAATTAACAAAAGCCTCGTAGCGAACTATACATTATTTTACGTAGTAGGATAGATGCGCCCATCCGCATAAATACATTTCTGCTTATAACTATATATTCCGTTGTAAAGTGCAGAATAACCAATATAAATGACAATTCGCACTCCGCCAAGCATAGAGATACATGGCGTCGCATCACGAGAGGAGCAGTGGTGCAAGACTCGACCAAGACATGACCACGACCGCTCTGCCAAGAGCGTACGACTGAGAAGAAAAAGTGCAGAAACAACGGCAGAACAGGCAGTGTACTTTCTGACACCGTTTATCATCTCACATCGGATGGTGCAGAAGTAGTTTTTAGTCCGAGGTGAATTAGTTTATGTCCAAGGGAGAAATAAGGTACAATGAGACTAATTGAATGAAAATAGAAAATATAATGATGTCAGTAATCCCGAACTACATTTACATTTAATAGTAGTAAGTATAACACGACGCATTTTATAGGTTAATAATAATAATAATAAACCTTATTGCACACATACATATTAATTTACACATTAATAAAGATAAAGTAAATAAGTACAGTTAGTATAGTTTTTGATTAACAAAAAGAGAAAGTTCCAGCAGAACCCTTTTGTCCACGTAAAATCCTTTGAAATTTTCCCGAATCCAGTAAATACATTTTATTCAAGAAAGCACTGCTAAGTTATCCACGGCTTTGTAGCTTTGTGCAATCTACATTTAAAAAGATGCATATCCATGGATGTAAGACGGCTTTGAGTTTCAGCCCATTTAACATATGAACTCTAATATTATAAATGCGAATGTGAGTTTGTTTGTTACGCTTTCTCGCCTTTTTTTTTTAACGCCGGGAAATGCTCTGAGGCATCCGGTGGGGTAGGGTGTCCCCTCGCGGGTATGTGGGACTCGCTGCGCCCGAAAGCTAGTAAATGGACGCAGCTCTACCCACTAAAACCCGGCGAGTGCCACCAATGCCGCCTTTGGTGAGGTGTCCCGGATCTAGAAAACAAACAGGGCACCTCGACGGCTAGTCAGTCCCGCAATGGACCGACGCCACCTCCACAGAGGGGTTGTCCCGCATCACAGAACAACCCCCCCCCCTCAACGTCGGGACAGTACAATGGGGTGAGGT
The DNA here is from genome assembly GCA_963853865.1 of Helleia helle. Lineage (NCBI taxonomy): Eukaryota > Metazoa > Arthropoda > Insecta > Lepidoptera > Lycaenidae > Helleia > Helleia helle. The sequence continues at coordinate 20,939,243 of OY971420.1, forward strand.
TCTCATCCTCACCCCTTGCCCCCTGCTCTTTTGTCTCCTCTTTTTAAAGAGGGGTTCAAAGAGCCCTCTCGGCTCAATTCGCTTCGCCCAAGGTGCTGGGCTCACTCTAGGCTACTCAGCTAAATTATTAGCACGTACTAGTAAGTAATATTTCGTTACCGTTTTTCCACTGACACCGGAACTGCGTGGGTGAAACCGGGGCGCAGCCTTATAATAAACAAAGTATTATAAGATAAAAATATCGGTGTCGACTAGATTTTCCGAAATGTTGTATTTTAAGTGATTAAAGAATTATGATTTGTATTTCATTATTAGTTATAGATTTAAGTTCAAGTTCAATATTTATACTTCATAATATGGTGCTGCAACGTTTAAATTGTTTACTAATATTTGTAAACATTTTAAAATATTTTGTTAACAGCTATTAGGCATCGTAAATGGTTGTTCATAAAATCAAACTTGTAACATTGAAACACATCAAATAATTAAAGTCATAGGAATTGTTGCAAATATTTTGTAAAAAAGAACGTGTATAAGACGAGCACTGACTCTAAACTTTCTGTCACATACTCTTCTTTACATTACCTACTAGCTGTTGCCTGCAACTTCGCCCGTGTTAATCTACTGCTATAAGTCACAGCGTGAGGTTATATAACTTATAGCCTTCCTCGATAAATAGGCTATATAACACTGAAATAATTTTTCAAATCGGATCAGTAGTTCCTGAGATTAGCGCGTTCAAACAAACATACTCTTCAGCTTTATAATATTAGTATAGTTATCATATACCTCTCTAACGTCTTGGACCTTAGCTCGAAACAAGGTCGTTCGGTAGATAAGCGGTATTAAGTACATTAAGTTTGTCACCATATTCCAAGAAATATGTTTATGACCTTTTATAGCCGTCATTGATACAAAATTTTTCTAAGCCAAAAATTATGTTTTCGTATAAAAACTGTTTAGAATCTAACAGGACCGTTCCCCACCGCGCCGGCGACAGCGCCGAGCTTCACAGATTGGACCGATAGACGCGGACGCGCTCACACGTTATAGTATACTTTATATTAAATTATTCGTAAAAAATAAATAAATTAAATGTACATTTTTGGAACGTTGATTAAAATAATTTTAAGAAGAACGCTTCAGTTTCATTATAGTCAACACCCCAACCATAAAGTTGGCCTTACGTAGCCGGACGCCACGCCACGCCTAAGGATTTGGGACTAACCAGGATCTTCTGCTGCATTAATCATTACGAAGACGATCTCTTTATGGATGCCTAGAATCGGTGACGTGACGGTGTGAATCAGTGACCACAAATATAACAAGCAATTATACCAAGATTAATAAGCAAGCGGTCTGAGTGAGTCCGATCCATTTCGTTTGCCCTTTTTTTAACTTTGTGCCTAAACCATAGCCCCTCCCAAATATTTTTTATTAACATCATATACTTTACGGCCTACTTAAGTGAATTTGAGAATAAACCGCATTAAGGATTAACTAGATTCCTCAAAATGTCAAGTTAAAATCAATAAAAATAACTCGTGACGATAACATCGTAAGTAAACGGCCGAGCCCTGCATAGAATAATAGGCCGTGAACATTATTTACTTATTATCCGTGTGCAGGTAGTTATCCGTATCTTTTATACAATTATAAATAATTTAATGCTTGGATATAATTTATGTTTAAATAAGATTATTAATCAATAGGGTTTGAATTGAAAGATAACATATATATGAAAGATAATATATGGTCTATTCTCATTTGATTTACCGTTAAAGAGTTTAATTTTCATACAATTAGCGTAATAATAATCTGCGTAAATAAATTATTTATTTCTTTAGTTTATCTCATTCGACTGGTGCGAATCAGATATAACAAAACAAATATATTATGTTTAATTGTCAATTTTATTTAACGAATCAATATACGTTTTTGTGAGAAGTAGGTAATTGTAAATTAATTAAGTACCTAATGCGCTTTAGTTGCTAATTTTTATTTATTGAATTATTTTGATATTACCATTTAATTTCAATAATTACATTTACTTGCTATTGAAAAGATAGTTTTAATAAATACTTATATTTGTTGTTTTATGAATATCTTGCGAATAATATAATATTGAATAATAATTATATATTTTTACAATGGGTACTATGAACGAGTTAGTGAAGAAACGAGGGACTTAAGGGTCGTTTAACGAAATTTCTCACGTACATTGATGCTTATAAAGATGTTGTATGTTGCAGTCAAGTGGAGATTTTGGAATTAAGGTTGCGAATGGCTAACATTGAAGCGATGTTTTCGGATTTCCAGGAAACACAAACTAGCATCGAATGTCTGGCTGTCTCGGAGGAGGAAGTTCAGACACATGCGGTACAAAGGTCAGATTTGAATCTCAATATTATTCCGCGATGGCTAGGGCTCAACAGTTATGTGGTGATACGTCTAAATATAAAAATACACATAGTCGTCAACGTAAGCACACCCATAATACTTCTGAAACTTGCTTTTCTTCAGCCAGCGAGAACGAGGATGGCGAAACGGTAAAGCGGATAGAAAAAGGTATTGCACATGTTAAATTACCCACCATCCAAATTCCTAAATACGGTGGTGATTTTGAGAGCTGGCTCGAGTTCCGCGACATTTACATATCTCTCATCCATTCGAATGAACAATTACTGACATACAAAAATTCCATTATTTACGGGCTTCCTTGGAAGGCTACGCTGCTCAGATTATTTGCGCCTTGGAATTTTCTGCGTCCAATTATACTTTAGCGTGGAAGTCTTTATGCGATAGATTTGATAACACGAGGCTTTTAGTACAAAATCATGTTAAGGCTATTTTTGATGAAGAGGTGATCAAAAAGGAATCTGCTTCTTCCATACGCAGGGTTTTAGATGCATGCAATAAAAACCTACGTGCATTAGAGATCTTAGGTGAACCCGTAACAAGTTGGGACACATTAATTATATACATCATGGCAACAAAATTAGATGCGCGTACGCTTCGTGAATGGTAGGAGCACAAAGTTACACACACAAAAATAACATTAAAAATATTCACAAATTTCCTTAAAAATAGGGCAGATGTATTAGAGACCATCGAATTAAGTAACAACACAAGCAACAACAAACACGAGTCTTTATCGAAGGGTACAAGTAGACATGTTCGAGGCTTAGCTACAGTGGTGCAACCTGGTTATAAAAAATACAAATGTCATCTTTGTAAATCGGAGCACCCTTTATATTTATGTAATAAATTCGCGCAAATGAGCGTTGGTTGGTTGGTGGTGGTTGGTGGTAGGGAACAGTTTGTTAGGCGAATGAAATTGTGCAGCAATTGTTTAAGAGCGGGGCATAACTTGCGCGTGTGTAGGTTAGGTCCTTGTCGGCAGTGCGGCAGCATGCATAAAACTTTGTTGCATAGAGACGATGGTCACAGCAGTGCTGCATCCGACACAACAGCTCCAAGCACATCAGTTCTCCTGGCACCTACGTCAGTGGCGCAGCCGACCCAGCCGGTGTCGAATTCACCAAACGATGTTGTCAGGAACATGTCAGCAATCAACAAGCAGGCTGGCCAGGTTCTTCTTGCCACGGCATTGATTCAAAATTTCAATGTCCATGGTAGACCTCATGAAGTTCGAGCCATTCTCGATTCCGGAAGTCAGGCATCATTCATGACGGAGCCACTCCTTAAAACATTAGGTCTGAATCATAAGGATACCAAGTCGACCGTTGCTGGCATCAATAACCTGGTCTCGGTAGTCAACAAACGATGCGATGCAATAATACAGTCCAGAGTAAACTCATTTAAAACTAACATCACATTTCTAGTATTGCCAAACATAACTTTAACTAAAATTGAAGTCTTTAATGTAGGCACATTAAATATTCCTTCGGGTATTCAACTCGCAGACCCAGAATACTTTAGTCCGTCAAGCTACGATATATTGCTTGGCGCAGACATATTCTGGGATTTGCTATGCGCAAACAAAATAAGCTTAGGCAAAAACTGTCCGGTGTTGCAAGAGACGAAGTTCGGGTACATTGTTTCCGGACCCACTGGACAACAAACGTCAAATAAGATTTCATGCAATTTTAGCAAATTTGATGAAATCCAAGATCAATTGGCCAAGTTCTGGACAATTGAGGAAGTTCCTCCCACTAAGAAATCGATATACACCACTGAAGAGGAGTTGTGCGAAGCACACTTTATACAAAACATGTCTCGTAATGAAGACGGTAGATTTTCAGTAGGTATTCCTCTAAAGGGCGATGAATCCGAACTTGGCCAAACATTCGAACGCGCTAAGGCGTGCTTCTTGGCACTGGAGCGTCGACTTGCAAAGCAGCCCGCTTTGAGAGCTATGTACGTCCAGTTTATGAAAGAGTATCTATCGTTAGGTCACATGTCTTTAAGTGACATAGATGCTCCTCATAAAAATTCATATTTCATGCCTCATCATGGCGTCTTATGTGATGAAAGCACCACGACAAAATTGCGAGTCGTTTTCAACGCCAGTGCTCCTACAAGTTCCGGCCTATCATTAAACGATCTTCAGATGGTAGGGCCGACGATACAAAGTGACCTGTTTTCTATTCTTCTTAGATTTCGACAACACCGATATGTGATGGCAGGTGATATCGAAAAGATGTACAGACAGGTGCTCGTTAACGAAAACCAACGTCACCTACAACAAATAATTTGGCGCGACGACCCCTCGCAACACCTTCAGACATATACGCTCAACACGGTAACGTATGGCACAGCCTCGGCTCCGTTCCTGTCAGTTCGTTGCCTTAAGCAGATAGCGGACGAATGTGACAATGAACTGATGCGCAAGATCATTAGTGACGACTGTTATGTTGACAATTTATTGACGGGGCATGAAACAGCCGAGGGTCTCATGGAAGTGCGTGCTCTGGTTTCCAGGGAACTATCATCGGCATGCTTCAATTTGAGGAAGTTCCGATCAAATCTTCCTGTTTGCAGCGATGGGTCAGAACCAAACAAAGGTTCACCCATCGTTGATTTGAGTGAGCACCAGCAATCCAAGACTCTGGGTCTAGAATGGGCACCGTCAGAAGATGTGTTTCAGTTTAACATTAAAATTGAAACTGTTACCAACACTACAAAAAGAGTGATTTTATTCACAATTTCTCAGATATTTGACCCCCTCGGTCTTCTGAGTATTTTCATTATCGCTGGTAAAATCATTTTGCAAAAGCTTTGGCTGCACAAACTTGATTGGGATAGTCCGCTACCTTCAGATATTGTTAAATCATGGCTTAAATTTCTAACCGAACTAAAACAGTTACAAAATCTGAACATTCCTCGGCATGTTGTATGCGAGAGTCCAGTTAGCATTCAATTTCATGTATTTTGTGATTCGTTTAAAGATGCTTATGGCGCTTGTGTTTACGTCAAGTCCATAGATTCTAATGGAACAACCAGAGTTCGTCTTCTGTGCTCAAAAACACGCGTAGCACCCATTAAGGCAGTGACGATACCTCGTCTTGAGCTTTGCGGAGCTTTGGTCGCTGCCAAGCTGCTAGAAAAGGTTTTAAAAACCACTCGATTACATGTAGATAGTTGCTTTCTTTGGACGGACTCATCTGTGGTATTAGGCTGGCTTAAAACACCACCCAATAAGTTGAAGCCATTCGTTAAGAATAGGGTAGCAGACATCCATGAAATCACAAAATCATGTTTCTGGCGTCACGTGTCTACGTCCAGCAATCCCGCTGATTTGTTGAGTAGAGGCATTAGTGTCCTTCAATCGGACAAGGTGGACCTTTGGTTTAACGGACCTAAATTTCTACTAGATCCAGAAGATTCGTGGCCTAATAGGTCCTTTGATCAATGTCTCACACAGCTGCCAGAAGTGAGGTCTAATATAGCCTTGGCTTCTAATGAACCGAGGGAACTATTTCCATTTTATCTATTCTCAAACCTTACCAAACTCAAAAATACAATGGCTTATGTCTTACGTTTTATTACTATTTGTCGAAATAAGAATAAAAACCAAGGTCCACTCTCCTTGTCAGAAAAGCAATCAGCGTTTGACACACTCGTTAAACTGTCACAGAAGGAATCGTTTGATGAGTATGATACTTTAATACAGGGTAAATCATTATCTTCATAAACAAGATGCTTTCTTTAAGTCCGTTTGTGGATGAAGGAGGTCTCATTAGAGTAGGGGGTCGAATCAAAAATGGTAATTTCACATTCGATAAAAAGCATCCTCTCATACTAACGTCGAAACACGCGTTAACCAAACTTATATTTCAGTATGAACATTTACGTTTAATGCATGCAGGGCCTCAACTCTTGCTTGCTTCAATTCGAGAAGAATTTTGGCCCATTGGGGGTCGCAATCTGGCCCGATTTACAGTACATAAATGTTTACGTTGCTTCCGTCTAAATGCGCAGATAGCCCGTCCAATAATGGCCAATCTACCTGAGCAGCGCCTCCAGCCTGGCTACCCGTTTTATACTACAGGAATGGACTATGCGGGTCCCCTAATAGCGCTTAATAAAAGAGGTCGCGGTAGCAAGACCGAAAAAGTATACATTGCCATATTTATCTGCTTTGCCACCAAATGCGTCCATCTCGAACTCGTTAGCTCCTTAAGTACAGACTCTTTCTTAGCCACGCTGAATCGCTTCATTGGTAGGCGCTCGCGACCAGCTACCATATTTTCCGATAACGGAACGCAATTCGTTGGTGCTCGAAATGAACTTTATAAGTTCCTCAACCAAAACGCAATGTCTTCTATCGTAAACGAAATGTCAAATGAGAGAATAGACTTTCAATTCATACCAGCATATGCTGCTCACATGGCTGGATTTTGGGAAGCAAACATTAAATGCTTAAAATCACATTTACATCGTGTGTTAGGAAACGCTCATTTAGTTTTTGAGGATCTTTACACTGTCCTCGTCCAAATTGAGGCGATACTCAATTCACGTCCCTTGACACCGCTTTCGACTGACCCAACTGACCTGACGCCATTGACTCCAGGGCACTTTTTGGTCGGACGACCGATGACTGCTTTGCCTAAGTCTACGCTTGTCAATGTTAATACAAATCGGCTGACGCAATATGAAAGACTCGAGCAGCTACATCAACACTTTTGGGCCAGGTGGCACAAAGAATATATTGCTGAACTTCAACAACGCACCAAATAGCGCACCTGCAAGGGTCAGCAATTACAAAAGGGAGCTTTGGTCCTGATTAAAGAAGACTCTCTTCCGCCTATGAAGTGGCGTTTGGGGCGCATTGTTGAGGTCTATCCTGGGACTGATGGATTCGTCAGGGTCGCAGACGTTAAAACCACACGTGGAGTGATTCGCAGAGGCTTCAACCGCATTTGCCCGTTACCTATCTACGACGAAGAGTTGAAAGACCAGCCTTTCAACGCCGGGGGGCATGTTTAGAATCTAACAGGACCGTTCCCCACCGCGCCGGCGACAGCGCCGAGCTTCACAGATTGGACCGATAGACGCGGACGCGCTCACACGTTATAGTATACTTTATATTAAATTATTCGTAAAAAATAAATTAATTAAATATACATTTTTGGAACGTTGATTAAAATTATTTTAAGAAGAACGCTTCAGTTTCATTAAAGTCAACACCCCAACCAAAACATTATAGAAAAGATTTCAGTAAATTCCCACAAATGGAATAAAATATCAGATTAAATGATCATAAAAGTCAACAAAAAGGAAGGACTTAACTTTGTAATTCCTTTGGTCTTAAAAAATAAAAGGTACTTCATTGACATCTGTGGCTCAGTGGTAAGCGCGTTGGCGCTCAAGCCGAAGGTTGCGGGTTCGAATCCCGCCAGGGAACAAAAATATTTTCTGTGTTCCTGGGTCATGGGTGTGTATTATTTAATAAAATCTTAAATATATGTATAGTATAAAAGTTTTAAATATATTTACGTTGTCTGGTACCCGTAACAAGTTCTTCGAGAACTTATCACGGGACCAGATTGACGTGGTATGAAAGCGTCCATAGATAATTTTTTTTTCATAATAATTTTAATTGAAAATAAATTAACAATATTTTAATAAAGGTTCAGAACTAATTATTATGACTTTGATATTTAACTATGGATACTAATTATTACCGCCCCGTATGTCGGTCGCCTGTTTGATTAAAAAAAATCAAATCAATCAAATGCACATGAATCCAAGAGAGGGTATCTAAATTATATTATAAGTATAATATAATTAAAGTTCGGATACGAATAGATAAGCTCACGTAGATGAAGCCGCGTGAAACAGTTATATTTCGACGATAAAAGAATCGACACTAAATTTTCCATCACTAACCGCCAAAATATTTGCATCTTTTAACAATTTGTAATGTACCAGCTTTTACCCGCTCGCGTTAATATAGATTAAGATATAGATCAAGTCTGTTCGCTGTTCCTTGGTTAAGGATAGAGCATTTTAAGACACTGCTATATTTATTATATTTTCATACAATGAGTAAAATTCTCGCGCACTGACTAGCTGATGATGTGATGTTGACAGAATGACAGATCAACTACATATTTAATCTTTCGTCTTGAAGTTTATTTCAGATTCGATAAACTTTTTAAGATTTAGAAAATTTCTGAACGCACTTAAAAATATTTGATGACCAAGGGACAATTGAGATCTGAATTTACCCTAGTAACGGGACGAATATCAAATCTGGCAAAATGTCGCAAAAGGCGATCTTATATTTTCAAACAAAACACATACAATCCGTTTAACTAAAACAGAATCATCTTCAAACTTAATTCTAGTAACACTAGTTTTGCCAAGGCATACGAAGTTTACCAACTTGCACTTCGCCAGCACATAAATAGAGATTGCTTTAACTTTATCCAAACGAACATTTTATGTGTACCATTTTGAATTGCCCATTAGATGAAAATAAACCAACTTACCTGTTACCTGTGACTTTACTTGAACTTATATTTACAATCTTTGAATTTTTTCTAGATAGTTCTATTCTATTACATCATCATCATCACCCGCTTGCTGGCGCCCATCGCTGAGCATGGAGCTCCCATGAGCTCTCTATCCCTATATCCCTCTTTTCTGCCAATGTTCTATGTCCCTTGCCTATCTCTATCATGTCTTATCCACCAGCTTTCCACGTCATCGTCATTATACTCATAACAAATATTAGTAGACCTATCTTTAGAAATGTCTATAGTTTTCTTTGATCAGTGTCATAAATATACATGTTTAACATGGACAATAAGGTAACGCGTTTCAAATCACCATATCACAAGATGGTTAGTAGAGTTGTTTTTCGACGATGGTAGCGTATTAAAAAAAAATATATATAAGTCTATATTTCTGTCCCCCAATCGCATCTAACCTACCTTCCGTCCTTCGGCTTTTCGAACTTAAAAATTCATCATCATCATCATCATTAGCCTCTACCCGTCCACTCCTGAGCCTCCCTCAATGAACGCCAAGACGGCCGATCCCTTGCCAATACGTACCACCGCACGGTAATCGCCTTCCCACCTATTCCCATAACAATTACGAGTACTAGACAATTATTGTACAAATCAGACAATGTTTTTCAAAAGATATTGAACAACGAATATTTGTTATTGTACTATTGTAGTTGAGAACAAAATACCTCTTCGAGTGATTGTGCAAACGACACGATTTCCTGCCCAGTTTCACAAAGATATTTTGCGTTCAATATTTCATGAAAAATTTATGGTGAATGGGAATTTCCCGAGCCGAGTGAAAACTGTTTTTTGTGCTCACGTACTATAAACCATTCCCTTGTGAGTTTCACTACCAAATTGTTTTACACGTGATACATGTCTTATTACCATCACCATTATCAACATTATAATTATTATCATCATTAATTTATCATCAGTCTTATGTCCTGGCTGATAAAGCACACCAAGAAATTCTGTTAGCTGTATGACTGTTTGACAGATGAGCTACTGGTAAGAAGTCGCCGATGAACATAAACAAGTTTACTCCTTTTTTTCGCCGGAAAATGCTCTGAGGCATCCCTTGGGGGAGGGAGGACTCCCCAGGCGGATATGTAGGAGTCGATGCGCCTGAAAGGCGAACGCAGCGATACCCACTAAAACCTGGCGAGTGCCACCTTTGGCGAGGTGCACCGGATCGATTGAGCAAACAGGGTACCTCAACGGCTAGTCAGCCCTTCAAGGGACCGACGTCATCCCCACAGAGGGGTTGTCCCGCACCACAGATACCACACACAACCCCTCCCAACGTCGGGACAGTGCAATGGGGTGAGGTTCCCATCCTCGCCCACTGTCCCCTCCTACTCTTTTGTCACCTCTTCTTATAAGAGGGGTACAAAGAGCAGCCCCCTCGGTTCACTTGGCTTCGCTCAAGGTGCTGGGTTCACCTTAGGCTACTGAGCTCCACCGCCCAATGCTTGAGCCGTGGTGGGGAAACAAGCTTACCCCTAAAAATAAAAGATTAATATGTATCTTTTGATCACGGGCATATGTATCACTCTTTTATATCTTTATATCCTTTTGTATCACTGCTCAGCGACTCACCGTGGCTCGCTTCGCTCAATTCAATCCAATAAATCAGTGATATAAGAGTGATAGAAGTACCTTTATCTGTTTGCTCTTTGCTTCTTTCTCTTTGGTCTTTACATTTTCATTCTACGTATCACTTTGTTGTTGAAAAATATTATTTATCTGAAAATGAGCTTAGATTTTTAGTTTAAAGTAATTATTAATAATTAAATTTATTATTTTAGACTAAAGCCCTTGCCAGCCTTAGGCAAGCGCATTGGTGAACTATGGCCCAATACCTACCTTGCCTGTGAGACCCGTGCCCAGTAGTGAGGAATATAGGGGTTGATTTTATAAAGTGATTATTGAAGTTGAAGTTATAATTGAAGTTGGTCATTGAAGTTATTATTATTATTGAAGTTGATTTATTGTATAAAGTAGTTATCGCAGAACAGATATGTTAACGGTAAAATTATCCTTATTCAACAAAATGGGTGTATCTTGATCACTTATCTAACTGTTCTTTTCGATACCTTAGTCAGGAAACCCGTTTATTTTATCATAAAAAATAACATATAACTCTCCCCTACGAAGTTGATTATGAGATAACACTAAACATTATAAAAAGGCTATTATCACTGTTACTCACCAACAAATTCAAGACCGAAGAGTTTCCAAGTTCCACGCTTTGTCACGATGATGGCTTCTGGGCATATATTACGGTGAACCTGCTTTGTCGTATAATGCATGAAATGCAGGGCTTCAATTATCTGTGGACAATATAGATTATAATAATTATATATATATAATTATATTATAATGAGATTCAGAGAAAGAGAGAATATTATCAGGCTAAGATCCGGGATATAAAACGACCTTCACCGAGATGTTTATTTGATGAAACGTATTTTATATTTAATTTAATATGTCAATAAATATATTGTATATGGGTTGCCTAATAAATTTTAGTCCAGGGTATGTTTTAATTAATAATTTAAAAAATAAAACATTTTACCGGTATATACGGTATATACACTTATGAAAACCGTTATTTAGTTGTTATATTACATTAAAAATACTTTTACGGAACACTCAACGCGCGAATCTGGTTAGTGTAATTAATTGTTATAGAAAAACTAAACTTCCTTCAGTCTCACGACTTCCTAAAACAATCTATACATAACCTAACCATCTATCTTGAATGTAACAAACGCTTTGTACTAAGCAAAACACAATCATTCGTTAATTATCAAACACTTGCGCTTAGTGAGAAGACTTAGTTTTCATCTTACATTTAATATGTCTAATTAATAAATTTAAGGGTCTCTTTAAAATAATTGTCATAAAATTAATTAAATTGAAAATCAGTTTTCACATAAATATTAGACGTGATGTTCTTTAAAATTGTATGTTGAATGTTAGAATTAGTGGTGGATGATTGTGCTTAAACGTATCATCACCATTATCAGCCTTTTCCTGTTTACTGTTAGGGCATACACCCCTTTAATGAACGTCAAGACTGCCGATCCCTCCACTTGCTAGGACTGACCACAGCACGGAGACCGTCTATTGCTGGTGAGAAATGCGCTCTATGCTGTGTACCCGTCCGCAAGGGTACTCTTGAGTCTTACTTACTTTTATTTTCTTTTTAGTTTTGCTGTGATATTATTGAAAGGTTGTAGTTGGAATCTTTTTAACTTGGAACTAGCCCAGGCTATTCAATTATCCCTACCATGGTTCAGGTCTTGTCATGACGGTGGGGCTCAGTAGCCTAGTAGCAGGTAAACCCTGCATCTTGGGCGATGCCAATTAAACCGACGGGGCTGTTCTTTGCACCCCTCCTATAAGAAGAGGTGACAAAAGAGTAGTATGGTAGAGCAAAGGGGGGGATAAGGGGCGAGGATGGCAACTTCACCCTATTGTACTGTCCCAACGTTGACCTCTGTGGTGGTGGCGTCGATCCCTTAGGGGACGGACTAACCATCGAAGTGCTTTGCTTGTTTATTAGATCCGGGGCACCTCACCAAAGGCGGCATTGGTGGCACTCTGGCCTGTGGTGGCCTCTCACTGGTGGGAGGGAAGCGATACCGGTGGGAGGGAAGCACTGTGCCGCGCTCCCGGCTGCATGGGTACCACCATCTTACTTGTTTCTCCCGTGAAACAGCTTTGATGTGTTTCGGTGAGAAGGGCAAGACAGGCAGTGTAATTACTGGCACCGAGACTTAACATCTTATGTCTCAGGATAGGCAACACATAAATAAGTTGCCTGGGCTCGTTCCAGGTAAACTAGTTTATGTTCATGGGCGACGTCGACCACTTTCCATCAGGTGGTACGTTTGCCAGTTTGCCTATCCAACTATCATAAAAAAATAAATAAAAAAATAGTGGTTGATGATTGTGCTTAAACGTATCATCACCATTATCAGCCTTTTCCTGTTTACTGTAAAAATGTGTGTGCAAAAATAGCATACTACTATAGTAACATTACACATATCTTCGTATTTCGGGGCCCTTGTTAGGGAAGGGGCTCCTGTGAAGTTAGGGGACCTGGGCACAAAACGTTACTGCCTCGAAGTATCAGTCACGAGGAATTTGTCTTGCACTGACAGACAACACTCATGGCGCTTACGTGTATTTAGAATTGATAAAATAATTAGAAGGAAGAAAATTATATACAGAATATACCAATATAAAAAATGTGTCCTACTATAAATTATAGATTGATTCTAGCTGATTATCTAAATTCTATACACAATAAATCGATATACCAATTCAAAACTCAAATGTGATTTTTTCATAATATGCATGTACACATGCATAACCTTTGTCAAAGTTATACATGTGGTTTTACCTCAAGGAGTGTAACGTTCAAAGTTGGCACGAGTAAAATATTAGATTTTGAAATACACGCCGCGCCGTAAAGCTCAAAAAGTTTTGGAACTATATACGTTGAACAATAAGGGATATTATATTATAACTTTTGTACAAAGGTACATTGTTTACAATATGTACGAATATCTAAAGTCATATAAATATTACTAGCTGATGCCCGCGACTTCGTCTGCGAAGGATAAGATTTTAGTTTGTTTTATAAAAAGTATCCTATGTTACTTCTAATTCCTCCAAGAATATGTGTCCAAAGTTTCATGATGATCGGTTAAGTAGTTTTCGCGTGAAAGCGAAACAAACATCCACGCTTTCACATTTATAATATTAATAAGCATTGTGTAGTAACTCAATTGGTAGTCTCGTTTTCTGTCATCATTATATGTAAGCTCGAGATTTGAAAAGAGGCGAGAATGGTAGAGGACCGTCTCGAGACTTCTTTATTAGTTATAGTGTTATCATTTATTAGAGGAATTTTCTAGTTTCACGCTTATCAAGCATGTTAACTAAGTTATGACATACAAAAAATATGAACAAGAAAAAAGTCTTAAGGCGCGCCTTTCCCGATAACCGGCATTTTGAATTCTGTTTTATTTAGAAACTAAGCCGATTAAAGTTTTGAAAAAAATATATGTTATTTAACACTCCTTTAGTATACCCGATATTTCGGTCGTTCGATACACGATTACTTATATTTTTCTGCGTTAAAAAAAATTGCAAAGATAGGTCAAAATTGAGATGAAAAACCAATTTTATTTGAGTAATATCAGGTTCTGTACAATAAAACTTATACCATTATAAACCTTGTAGAAAAGGTCGTCGTTGTCGATCGTCATAAATTATTTTTTTATAAATCCCTCCCTTCAATTAAATAAATATGTGTTTTCACTCGCTGCCAAAGCGCTCGACGCGGTTTCGAGCTCCATACTAAATTCAGTTCTCGGACAGCCCCGCCTTAACCTTCACGCTTATAAACACACACGTAAACTCGCATTCGATATCAAAATTGAACAATTGTTCTGATTTCAATCTATTCATATAAATGAAATCCTTTAACCGTTGCTGTATTTAAAAAGAATATAATAATTACTTTCAGTAAAAATTACTTTGATCCACTTACTTATAGAATACTTGTATTTAAATCAATCAACGTTAACCGGTTTTTCGCGAGAGTGTGTGGTTGAGGTATTACATGTGTAAATGTGTACATGGTAACCCCTAGACCGGTTTCAAACCCCCGCAGGCACCCACAAACCCCACAAAATCCCGCCACACGTCAAACTTGCAGATTAGCCCCGCTGTCAGCGCCACTCATCTGAATATTTTAGCTCCATATATGAGTTGTTTATTTAGCCTTTACAATAGCGTTAGCCCCTTTACGACCCCAATTAGCCGAAAAAGTCATAATCATAAAGAACAAGTTTGGCACAACCCTTTTTGGATAGAGTTTTAAAATCTCTAATTAAAAACGATGTGACTGCTCCTGGAAAATTAAAAAAAAAAACACGTATTTTGTGCAACGCAAAATATTATTCTTCACACAATTATTTAAATCTCTCTTATTTTTTTTGTGAGTAGGATAAGAAAAGTAGACTAGGCTGCCAACACTATATGACTGTATTACACTGCCTGTTCCACCCTTCTCAAAAATGTCATATACGTAGGCCACTCAGAAAGTTTTGAAAAACTAAAAAATTACCTTATTCAGATAAAAAAAATTTATAAAATCTTTTCAAAGTACTCACCACCTTTATACAAAGACTTATTTTTTTTTATAGAATGTGATGGTAGCACTCTGTATTATGTATACTCTAAGCACTATTCACAGCACTATTCCAAGTCTCAGATTCTGAGCTTCGGTGAGGTTGCGCGGCACCCAGCGCGAAACTATCGTTTTCACGCGAAGGTGTTCGGATAGAATCTTATGAACACTTCCCGATCCAATCTGCAAAAGGTATACGCTGAATTTCTTCGTACGTGATTTCTGTTCTATTGAATTAAATTTTTCACTGCTAGCACATTTTCCATGGTAACACCCGCCGAAGGACTTCCATTTCTTTCTTCATCCCCAAAGATCGCGATTGATTGTTTATTATGTTGTTTACGTTATGAAAACGGTAGATGATTACTTTAGAAGCTTGCCTTCATTCATGAACGCCATTTGAAGTCGATCAAATGACTCGTCTGGTTTAAGGCTACATTTGAAATAATAAAAAATCATTACACGAAAATATTTCCGACGCAAATTCATTTTTCAATGAGGCACGATAATTCAATTTAGCTCTCAAAAAATATGGGGGATATTTGAAATTCGAACAATGATATTATTTTTTTACTCCTAAATAATTACGTATTTTAATTATTTACAATTAGCCAAAGCTTCATACAAAGAAACTTATTGTTCGCAAAAGTTTCTTAGTGGCCTTGGTAGTTGTCATTATTTTAGTCTAATCAAATGAAGCTTTTACTCAGATAAAACTTTTAATAATATTAGGTCTTTACCTTTTTTTTGTTATCGCAGTGAAATGCTTTTTACGCATGTAGCCAGGAATCTCGGGTAGATCCTGACCCTATGTGGGACTCGCACCTGGGAACCACTGCGAGCGCCTTCAGCCGCTTTAATCAGGGGGTCCCGGATAGGCATTCAACAGGATCACCTCAGCGATAGGCTGGCCCCGGCGAAGGCCAGACTACTCCTCTTAAGGGGGGACTGCCCGGCTGCTTAGGCAGTCCCCACGACGTCGTGTCATACTGGGCCCAGGTTCCCATGCTGAACCCGATACGAGCACAGGGGCGTTACTGGAGGCGCATCAAGTAGCGTCTCCTGCGCACCCCCGTTCGTCGCCCACGGGGGTAGACTACGTCGGCGGCCTCCTCTCTCACTCGCAGGTCAGCCTCCTTTTGGGACATTACTGCCTCACAGAAGGAAACCATCGCCGTCCAGGACTCGTTATCACCGAGCATCGTGGTGATGACACTCGGCAGAGACAAGTCCCCTCCGATGACCGATGTCAGATCGTGACGCAGCGCCGCCCATCTCGGGCATACCTCGAGGGTATGCTGGGCCGAGTCCACTGCCGCGCCACAATCGTGACACACTGTCAACGGCTCCCTGCGGGCCGTCCGGCACAGGTACTCACCAAAGCAACCATGCCCAGTGAGCACCTGTGTCAGACGGAAGGTGAGGGGCTTGCGCTTACGACGCATCCACCGCCCAAGGACCGGACGCAGAGCAACCGTTAGGTTTTTGCCGTATGGCTGTCGCGCCAGATCCTCCCCCCACCTTCGCATTAACGGCATTAGGTCTTTACCATGAAATTACCATTTTGTATGAAAAAATTTAAACGATTTTTTTTCTTGTATTTTTTATTTGTATTAATCGAAGTAATCACTAATGCAATCAATGCATCTTTGCCAACGCAGTGGCAGTTTATTGATGACCTTCTAAAAGAAATCAGCTGCACGGGAGGCAACAAATTCTTCAAAGGCATTTTGTACTGCCTCTCGAGTATTTAATTTTTTTCCCGCCAAGAAGTTATCCAAATTCTGGAAAAACTAGTAGTCTGTAGGCGCAGGTCTGGTGAGTAGGGTGGATGTCGGAGAGCATCCAACCCCACTTCTTGCAACTTGGAGACCGTCTGCTATGCAGTATGAGGTTGCGCGTTGTCGTGCAGGAGCAGCGGAGACGAGCGATTGACTAATGCTGGTTGGAGATGTGCGAGCTTCTCTATCATTGTGTTCAGTTCTTCACAGTACACAACTGCAGTAATGCTCACCCCGTTTGGTAAGAAGCTGTGATGAATCACACCGGCGCTAGACCACCAAACAGTGAGCATCACTTTTCTAGGGGTAAGTTTTCGTTGAGGGCATTGTTTAGGTGCTGAACCAGGATCCAACCAACTTACTGAGCGCTTGCGGTTATCAAATAGAATCCATTTTTCATCGCAGGTAGCAATGCGGTTCAAAATTCCTTCATTTGTGTGTCTGTTGAGCAGTGCAAAGCACGTCTCGACGCGTACTTCGCGCTGGCATTCATTGAGTTCGTGAGGCACCCATTGGTCAAGCTTTTTACCTTGCCAATTTGATGCAAATGGACCAATATTGTTTTGACGCTAACATCGAAAGCTGCTGCAAATTCAGCCATAGATTGTGTATCAATAACAAGTGGTGCGTTGGTTTGTAGTGTTAGCCCCGAAAACGTCGTTGATGTTGCGTGCCACTTGTGCTGCGTTGCTGCCACGACGGTACTCATATTCCATAATTACTCGAATTTTTAAAGTATCCATGATGACGAAAAAGATTGAAATGCGATGAAAATGTAACACTAATCAATAAACAAATGACTACTTTTGGAAAAAGAATTCCATGTTTTTAAAACAAAATTAATTTGTAATTAGAATTCTAAGCTAAACAAAAATTATTTTGATTTGAAATGACCAGTACTGAAGAACGACAATTTCATAGGTAAAGACCTATTATAATCTTTTAAATCAGAGTTGGCCGGCGCACTAATAAGATTCCAGAGAGGGCTCGTCCTCAAGAAATGTGAATCGACTTTTAACTAGATGTTAGTGCAATAGCCTGTTAAAAAACATCAAGGCTCGGCCATCTTGGCAAGTAAAACTATCTGCATCCCACGACTTCGCTCGCATTAACACACATTTATTCCTGTATCGGAAATAATATTGTAAATGATGATTTGATGCCACTATGTTAAGGAAGATCTGCTCGCCAATTGTTGTCGAAATGAGATCGGCACTTAAGGCGTGTGAGAGACAGAGAGAGACAGAGAAGCATATACATTTTCTTATTTACATTATATTATAGCAGATGTTATATTATAATTTACTCGTATATGTAACAGTGCGATTTTTAAGTCCTTTCTAACTCGAACGACCACTATATAGAGCTAGCGGACTGACTGTCCGTTTGTCCTTACTTCTATCTAAAAAAGCATAGTAGTACAAAAATATTGGAGTAAAATAAATATTCTTGGGTGAGCCATCTCCTCAACTACTGTACCTAACTAGCTTTAAAATATAGATTAATTCGAAAAGAATAGATAAAACATGGTAAGTGGTGAAAGTCACCCGGGAAAGTTGCCCAGGCAACTCATTTAACCTATCTGGGAGGAACTCTTAGGAGTGCGGAGGCTTCAAGCGGCTGAAGGCAACTCGTAGTGGTTTTAGTGCGTCTATCGGCGCCGGGGGCAGCGGAGAGCGCTGGGAATCCCACATATGTCCGGAGACGACCCATCCCCAGGTTAATGTGCAAAGCATTTCCACTGCCACAAAAAAGGCAACTCATTTATGTGCTGCCTATCCTGAGACATCAGATGGCTAGATTAATAATGTTCATAATATAACTTATTAACGCTATATTAGCTAAACATGTCACCAGTATTTATCGTTCATTCATTCATTACTGAAAGGATGTCATCCTTTATTTTTATTCCTTTTAATATCCTACATGCATTAATAAAATTCCATCGACGCTCACGTTTTCGTTCCTTCTTTGTTAACTCAGAACATGCATTAATAAATTAGAAAGCGTATTTTTAAATTCTTTTGAATTGAAATTATTCAGAAATTCTAGTGTGACTAAAATAAAAGCGTCTACTTGGGTACGTAGGAATCATCATAATCACAATTTCAAGTCATTTTTTATCGAATTTCAAATGCAGTTGATAATGATTTTCACTCAATTATTATAATTTTAAGATGTACAAGTGTAGGTACATGTGTGAAATATGTAAATTATTTTAACAAAAAAAAAAACATACAAACATCCGAATAGAGAACTTCCTCCTTTTTTAGAAGTCGGTTAAAACGAGCAAGAGTTTTTTTATATATGTCTTGTAACATTTCTTAAGCCTCATTTACACAAGAAGAGTTTCTCGAACGTGTGCAGGCGACAATATCAGGCAAGAATATTATTCCATAGTGTAAACAATCTTTATGAGTTTCGCCGCTCGAAATGCAATCGTCGCCTCCTAAGCTCTTCTCGAATACACTTTGTGTGAATAGGGAACTGTCTACTCTCTGCAACAATCTCGCATACGATTTTGTTCATTCGAAAAATGGAGGCGGTACAAGGTGTTCTTGTGGTTGCAGCGCTTTTGTGATATTACATTTTAAATTGTAATCATGATACTATTTTAGTCATGATTTCTTTAAGACCAAAGTTATCAATGCCTAGCTCCGTCGTAAATAATTTCAGAGCTGCATCCCTGGAATCTCTATTTTTATAATTAGTATTTTGCGGGTTCCAGAGACATTCATAATTTGTATACATTTCTATAAATTTAATGTTTTATTGCGATCCAAATTTCAATACTTTTCTTAACATATTTAAAAACGTCTTCTCACAAAAGAAAATAATATATAGTCACGACTGGTAATTCTCGCATCCATAAAAACGGTTCAAACCGATTTGTACGAGTCTGTCATCAAGACGTGCGATACTTACTTTGTTTAAAAAAGTCGAAATTTGTATGCGAGTGTCGGCTCAAAAAATCTCGCGTACTATGTAAACAAATTGAAAGGCTGATGCCTTCGCGACTTGTATTCGACAATCGCTATATTGATGCGAGTTTTATAATCATGGAAACAACTGATGGCGAGAATCGTATGGCGAGTTCTCGGATACGAGAATATGATACGATATTGCCCCAGCACCTTGGGCGAAGCCAATTGAGCCGAGGGGGCTCTTTGTACCCCTCCTATAAGAATAGGGGACAAAAGAGCAGGGGGCAAGGGGTGAGGATGGGAACCTCACCCCATTGTACTGTCCCGACGTTGGGAGGGGTTGTTCTGTGGTGCGGGACAACCCCTCTGTGGCGGTGGCGTCGGTCCCTTGCGGGACTGACTAACCGTCGAGGTGCCCTGTCAGCTTAATAGATCCGGGGCACCTTACCAAGGCGGCACTGGTGGCACTCGCCGGGTTTTAGTGGGTAGAGCTGCGTCCATTTACCATCTTTCGGGCGCAGCGAGTCCCACATACCCGCCTGGGGAGACCCACTCCCCAGGCGGGATGCCTCAGAGCATTTCCCGGCGTAAAAGAAAAAAAAAAGGATACCGATATAAAACCGATTCTTTTCCGGTCCGGTATAGATTTACCTGTTTATATTTGGCTACCCGATAGTTGTGACCGGAAAAGAATAGGCAACCTAACGTTTGCATATTCTATGGGCTTCATACTTTTGACTGGTATAGAATTTATCTAATAATCAAACCGGTGAATCTATACTATAATAATAATCTGGACTAAAATTTGTTAGGCAACCCATATGCAATATATTTATTGACATATTAAATTAAATATAAAATACGTTTCATCAAATAAACATCTCGGTGAAGGTCGATTTATATCCCGTATCTTAGCCTAAAATGAAGATGTTATAATTTTAATAAATGTAACGAATGCTCAAACTTTGAGTATTTTGTGGTAACCAATTATTTCTCACCGACAATGTTCTCTCAACGTTGAGGGTGAAGTGTGAAGCGAACTGAAAATGGTGAGAAACTTTCATCTACTCGAAATGTGCCACAGACAATAATAATAGGGAAAATACCAAAATGAAGAATAAATAAACATATAAGTATGTAATATATTAATTTAACATTATTATTTAACATCATTAACACAAAACCCAAGATTAAATTGAACAGAAAAAAATACAGGTTCAGAGTTAGGTCGTGAACACTTGTACGAAATAGTAAGAGCCAAATATATTTGAATGAATACTTTTTAATGTACCTTAAAAAAGAATAATAATCAAATGCGGATATAGAGACGATTTTATCACTAAAATAAAAGCTTTTAATAAGGATAAATCTAGTAACATAGTAATATTATAATGTTGTAAAATTTTGAAAGGTAAACATGACCGTATCTATAATGTTTAACGGGTTGTTACCTTTCATCATCATCATCATCATCATCATCATCATCATCACCCCCACCGTCATCATCATCACCACCACCACCACCACTATCATCATCAACATCATCACTGCTGAACATACGCCTCGTTCAATAAACGCCAGGACAGCCGCCCTTCCCTTGCCACTCGCATCCTACACGGACGATCACGGCACGGACATCGTCTTCCCACCTTTTTATTTCTTTAACGCCGGGAAATGCTCTGAGGCATCGGGCGGGGGAGTAGGGTCTCCCCACGGGGGTATGTGGGACTCGCGCTCCCGAAAGACGCAGCTCTACCCACTAAAACGCGGCGAGTGCCACCAATGCCGCCTTTGGTGAGGTGCCCCGGATCTAATAAGCAAATAGGGCACCTCGACGGCTAGTCAGTCTCGCAAAGGACCGACACCACCTCCACAGAGGGGTTGCCCGCACCACAGAACAACCGCTCCCAACGTCGGGACAGTACAATGGGGTGAGGTTCCCATCCTCGCCCCTTGCCCCCTGCTCTTTTGTCCCCTCTTTTTGTAAGAGGCGTACAAAGAGCCCCCTCGGCTCAATTAGCTTCACCTAAGGTGCTGGGCTCACCCTAGGCTACTGAGCCCCACCGCAACGTCAAGGCCTGAACCATGGTGGGGCATCGTCTTCCCACCTGGTTAATGGCCGACCAATACTTTATCTACCAAAATGTGGCCTAGGTAGTGTAGGCTGTTTTTTTTTATTTTATAAAATTCGGTATCGATATGTTAATATTATATATCCTAAGGTCAGCCACAACAGAGTAGGTAAAGCGGCTGTTACACAAGAGGAGTTTCTCGCACGCGAGCGGCGATTTTTTCTAGGCAATAATATGACCATATTATTGCCTAGAAAAAATTATATAAAATTATATAAATAAAAAAAACCTAGTTGTAAGAAAATGCTCCAAGCTCCAAGCTCCAAGCGTGCCTCCCGAATGCAATTTTCGGTATTTAAGTTCTCTTGGGACTCGAATCTGATAAACCATACGAGTGGCGAGTATCGTCTCAAAAATCAAAATCAGCACGGGGTGAATTGCGTGAGTCTTGCGTCGCCAATTGTGATTCTCGATTATTTATACAAGTCGAGACACGTATGCGTCTATAAATCTACAATTACTCGCCTGTAGTGTAAACATATTAAGAGAAGTCGACGACCTCTGTGGCTCAGTGGTTAGCGCGTTGGCGCTCAAGCCGGAGGTTGCGGGTTCGAATCCTGCCAGGGAACAAAAATATTTTCTGTGTTCCTGGGTCATGGATTTGTATTAAATATGTGTATAATATAATCAAAATCTTAAATATATGTATAGTATAAAAGTATTAAATATATTTCCGCTGTCTGGTACCCGTAACACAAGTTCTTCAAGAACTTACCACGGAACCAGATTGACGTGGTGTGAAAGCGTCCATAGATATTATTATTATTATTATTATTATAGAAACGAGGCTCGCCTGTGATACTCCTACGAAAATCGCTTGAATAATACAAGTTTTTGTGAAAACGTAAACAACTGCAAGCGAGAATCGAATGACGAGTTTTGCCATGGGATAATCGTATATATGGGCGCATTTCGCTACCTATCGGCAATAGTTAGCAACTATTGATATAAATATGTTTTAGTTTATCATTAAGGTGAACATATTGTTATAGAAATATCTGAAATACATAAGATTTATATTTAAATAGTTATATGTAAACATATGAACCATTATTTATTAAGGTCTGATATTTAATAGCCACTGTTTAGACTCTTTCAATGTTTCGAAGATGATTGATGTTTCATTTATTTGTTACAATACTCAATTTACTGTGTAAATATTCAATTTAATATGTATTACAACTAATATCACTATTCTATATAAAACCCTTGTAATAATAAGAGTATTGTATTTAATACTAGTTACATGTTTAATTGTTTATGGAAGTACTTTGATTAATATAAATAGGGGAACGTAGGGACGCATTGCGTTAATATTAAGTGTAGCGCGAGTTATGTTACCAAAACAAAGGCTAGCATAGTTTGATCCCACGAGTACGCCACTTGATGGGTGCAGAAACATTCTGACCATAGAAGTACCACGGACGCCAGCATCCGGCACCTTAAGTGAACACTCAACACAGCAATCACCACTCATCGCTGCGTGTGGCCGTCGCCTTCGCCCTCGCCTGGACTCGCCTCCCGCAACCGTTCCCCTCCGTCATTTATAAGATGTTGTAATACCAATAGATAAGCATTCATTTGTAATTCGTCAAAGTATAATCATCCTTTGTACATACGCTGTAATACAGTATTCTGAGATAATCTGGTTATTATTACTCCATGTATGTGGATCCCGAAGACCTGTACCGTAAAGCCACGCCGACATATACGTTAATTTGCCGCTTGTGGGAGAAACTTCTTGTTCAACAGCCGCTAATGGAGTGATGACTTGAGGAGAGGAGTACGTATAAAAATACGTACGGATATAGGAGATAGTCCCTTTTAAAGCATAGGAGGGCGAACGAGCAGTCAAATCCATTTGGTGACTATCGACGCCCATACACCACACAACCAGAGATTAGGCATATGCGTTGCCCTTCTTTTCCCTATCCCCCAAATAGACCACCGGGAACTCACAAACAGAACGAAACGCGACAGCATAGCCGTCACTTGACGCCGGTGTTATGTGAGCGAGTATTATGCACAGTAACATATATACACAGTATGATCTAAATAAAAAAAGAAATAGATAATATGTAAACAACATGTACGGATTTTATCGCGGTTTATTAAGATTCATACATGCCCGACGCTATTATAATTTACACCAATCTTAGCTTAGCTTAGTAATATAATGAGTATAATCGCGTTAACATTAAAACACTGATACACTCGTATTGATAAACAAATTTGGACAGGTCATAACTAGGTGGTGAAATGGTACAAAAAGACCATAGAACAGTAATCGAGAGACAAAATAAATCCAGGAAGGTACACCAGAAGGACGAGTCTAAAGAGGAGGGCTGCACAAGATCTTCCGTGGTTTAGAAGATAGGCTGTTCCCGTTCCCGTGGGATTTCTGGGATAAAAACTATCCTATGTCCTTTCTCGGGTTTCAAACTAACTTCGTACCAAATTTCATCGAAATCTGTTCAGTGGTTTAGGCGTGAAGAAGTGACAGACAGACAGGGTTACTTTCGCAATTATATTATTAAGTAAGGATTATGTTATATGCATATAATTATGTTATCTAGTAAAATCTATTCTCTACCGATAGGAGGGCCACGCCACGCTTCCGTCTGCAAGGGGTACAACACCTTCAGGCAACACGTGTTGCCACGTGAATGCATATGATGATGTACCGGCGCAAGCACTGCCCTACTGCCCTACTCTCCAAAACCCGGCAAATCTGTTTCACAGTAGAAACAAGCAGTAAGGTGGCAACCACTTCCGGGATATTTTCAGGTTAACTTATATATATTCATGAGTGACGCTAACCACTTATCATCACGTGCCACGCGATGATAAGTGACGTGAAACAACCCCTCCCACCGTCGGGACAGTACAATGGGGTGAGGTTCCGATCCTCGCCCTTTGTCCCTCTGCTCTTTTGTCCCCTCGTCTTATAAGAGGGGTACAATAAGCAGCTCCCACCGCTACGACAAGGTTTGAACCATGACGGGGATCAGTTATAGGCTATCAGAACAACCATAATCGCATACCGATTCAAAATGAGTATGCAAAATTACAGGTAGCAGCTAGTTTATATAACTACTAACTGTAGCTATAATTAACAGGAATAAACTCTTTGAAGATATTTATTAGACGTTGAATGAAGCCGATGAAATCGCGACTTAATTAATGCAATGATGTCAATAATTACCGTTATCATACGCTTGTAATCATTCGATACTGAATTATTTTATTTGTATAAAAAATTTGCAATACAATAACCGACATCTACCGACATGGAGAGCAAATTACATCTATACAGATAAATACAATTGGAGTTTCTGTTTGTAATCTATACTAATATTATAAAGCTGAAGAGTTTGTTTGTTTGAACGCGCTAATCTCAGGAACTACTAGTCTGATTTGGAAAATTCTTTCAGTGTTAGATAGCCCATTTATCTAGGAAGGCTAAAGGCTATATACCATCACGCTGTGACTTATAGGAGTTGAGAAACGCGGGCGAAGCTGCAGACAACAGCTAGTATTAAAATAAACGCTTTCTACTAAATGCATATGTATGCCTGTTATGAATAATAACGGCACATATTATACCTAAATAACATTTTTTACAATTACTTTTGTCTGTCTGTTTGTCGATCTATCTGTCTGTCTGTCTGTTTGTTCCGGCTAATCTCTAAAAGGGCTGGGCCGATTTTGATGGACTTTCACTGGTAGATAGCTAATATTATAAGGAGTAAATTAGTCTATAAAATAATCATCATCAATCCGTATACGGCTGTAAATCTAAGTTAACGCAGGAGAAGCTGCGGGAAACATTTAGTTTAAAATAGTTACAATAAAATATAAATAAGTAAAAAGTTTAAAACTATGCCTCGACTACGAAAAACTAAATTCCTTCTTTTTAAAGAATTCAAAACGCAACCTTTATGACCCATTTCGTAAGAATCGTTAAAGGTAGGAAAAGTTTAGGCGCTACAATTGAATATTCTTGAATACAAACAAATCGTCGATGACAAGGTTCTCTCCGATTAGCCTTATTCTTTTGCGCTGCGTAGAGATGTAGGATCATTCTGCATCTTTTACCGCATCTACCACGGGGAGTGTTCTGAGGAATTGTTTGGTCTAATACCTGAAATCGCGTCTAAACTTCCAAATCAGCTGCCACCTACGGTCTTTCCGAACCGATACGACTTAGGAACCTTCAAGGAAAGAGCATACTCATATTTGGAAGATCAGCAACGCATCTGCTAAACATGTAGAGGGTATCTATGGACGTTGCTGATCACTTACCATCAGGTGACTTGTATGACTATTTGCCTGTGAAAAAAACTAGTAAAAAAAAATTTAATAAAGTTATGACTCAACCAAACGAAAATCAATGATTTTTATTTTTACAACTTTTTTTATGCCATCAGGGGGCAAACGAGCAGTTGGAGCCCCACGGCGCTGACGCCCATACACATCCGCACGACCAAGGCAACGCAGATGCGCCGTCCTCCTTTTCACTATCCCCCCCAATGGGCCACCGGAAACTCACAAACCACACGAAACACGACAGCATAGCTATCACTTGACGCCGGTGTTATGTGAGCGAGAGGTACCCCGGTCGTGCCGGCCCAGTTCGCACTACCTCCTACTAAATGAAATGAAAATTTACGGGTTCCTGAACACTCCTAGCAGAAACCTGTCCCATGCGTCTAGTTTATATTTGTTTCATTTCAGAGTTTCTATAATTACACCAAGTTAGACGCAATCGGAACATTTCGCAAGCTTTCTTAGACGTTTATTGTTAGACAACTTAAATGCGGTGAGGAAAGTTCAGATAATAACAAAACGGTTTCATTACGGCCATGTCCGCAATTTCCTTCGCGTATTTTGCTTACCTTCATCATCATCATTATCACCGTCTACCGCTCGACATAGGTTTCTTTCAATGAACGTCAAGACGGCCAATCTGTCGCCATCTGCATTAAGCCACTGCTGACCGGTGACCCCCCATGGTAACTTGTGGTGGAGGTTCTTGCCGAGACGCACTCCTATATCTCGAATAGGTCTCTTGGAGAGAGCCTTACGCTGGACGGGATCCTGCGGGTTTGCCAACTATGGCAAGAGACGCTAATGCGGAGGTGGGGGGAGGACCTGGCATGGCAGCAGTATGGCGAAAGCCTAACGAATGCTCTGCGTCCAGTCCTCGAGCAGTGGATGCACCGTAAACGCAAACCCTTCACTTTCCGTCAGACACAGGTGGTCACCGGGCACGGTTGCTTTGATGAGTACCTGTGCCAGACGGCCCACAGGGAGACGTTGACAGTGTGTCACGATTGTGACGCGGTGTTGGACTCGACTCAGCACACCATCGAGGTGTTCCCGAGATCGCCCGATGTCGCGATCTGACATCAGTCACTTGTCTCGGCCGAGCGTCATCACCGTGATGCTCGGTGATGACGAGTCCTGAAAAGGGATGATATTCTTCTGCGAGGCAGTAATGTTCCAGAAGGAGGTCGACGAGCGGGTGAGAGAGATGCGTAGGAGGCGCTACACAATGCGCCTCCAGTAAAGCCCCTGGGTTGGTATCGGGCTCAGGATGGGAACCTGGGCCTGTATGGCACGAAGTCGTGGGGACTGCTTAGGAGCGGCTGGTAAGTCCCCCCTTACGAAGAGTAGTCTCGCCTTCGCCGAGACCAGCCTGTCGCTGAGCTAATACTGTTGCCTGCATATCCGGGACTCTCAAAAAGCCGCTGATGGCGCTCGCAGTGGTTCTAGTTAGGGTGGGAACTCCCAGGCGTGAGTCCCACATTGGATCAGGATCTACCTGGAGATCCTGACTGCATCCATAAGGATTTCCTTGCGATATTTAAAAAAAGAAGTGCATGGATAATCTAGCTGGAGGTAATATACCTTCAATTTTTCCTTGTTTTTCAGGCGTGAGTTTGTAAATCTTAAGCAGTGGATTCTTTCACTAGAATCAGCAAAAAAAAAATCGTACAAAAATTGATCATTTATTTCTTTCTGTGTATTTTTAACAAATTTGTTTTTATGACACAAAAATGTTTTGTCACATACTCAGGGCCTATATTTATTCGCATCGTTATTTTTATTATTCTTAGGATAAAACCCACGTAACGGAAAATAAATTCGAAGAATCTATAACAAAACGAAGTATTTATTATCCAGTTTCAAATGTTATTTTGTTAACAAGCTTAAATAGGTATTTGTTCTTTTGTAATTTGAAAATAAATCTGTCTTATGAAGTATAATGTTTATTAAGACGTATAAATACTTGTATAAAATACATTTGTTTCACAATTTTAATTTTTTAATAAAAAATATTCTTACACTACCTAGCGTCTAATAAAATAAACTAAACTACCACCACCTATGCAGGCTCACATTGAGCCAGAGAGCTCAATATAATATGCATATTGACGAGCTCTGTGGCTGTGGATGTCATTTAGACCACACATAGAGTCAGTCACCAAAAAGGCCAAATTCGTCTTGAGCCGTTTATCTTATATCTTTAAATGAGCAATTCTTGTATATATATATAATTGGAATCTCGGAATCGGCTCCAACGATTTTCATGAAATTTAGTATATAGGGGGTTTCGGGGGCGATAAATCGATCTAGCTAGGAATCATTTTTAGAAAATGTCATTTTATTTAAAAAAAAAAAAAAAAGGTACAGGTACTATTTCTTAATTAACAAAAACAGCAAAATGCCCCTCAGGCATAAGCTAACCCTGTTTGAAACTTATATCCGACCCATTATGTCATACTCTTGTATTGCATTCGCGCATGTGCCACAAAGTCGACTTAATGCACTACAAATAGTCCAAAATATTTTTTTACGTATGGCAACCGGTTGCCCATGGTATGTAAGAAACATCGACCTGCACAGGGACTTCAGATTAGAGTCCGTTAGGGGCCACTTCAAAATTACGTCAGAACGTCACTTTGAAAAGGCACTCCTCCACCCAAACCCGCTCATCGTGAGCGCGGCATATTATGCCCCAGATAGCTCAGTTCTAATTAGACATAGGTTACCTAAGCATGTTTTAACAGATCCAGCTGACGAAATCTCTCAGCTACTAATGCGCGACGCAAAAGCGCGACGCGAACGTCACAGAATATACAGACACACACACGGTGCTGGTACACCTGCACACCGCTTGGGCCTCGGGATCGTAAGCGACGTCGACCCCTACACATGGAAACCACATCGATCCGGATCGATCGCGGAAGCTTAGGTTCGAATCCGATACGAGTAGACACAAACCCAGACCGCGCAAACAGCGCTAGCACTACGCTACCGCTAGATTGCTTAGGCATCGCGCATGACCCGCCTCCCTCTCCAGAGGGAGGGATGAGGGCCGGCCCTCATAATGATAGGTTAAATTCAACCGTAAAAGATTCGTCGATCGTATCGGATTTGACTGGTCCAAATCCTGCGCTCAAGCCGGTGGTAGCGGGTTCGAATTCCCCCAGGGAACAAAAAAAAACTGTGTTCTTGGGTCATGGATGTGTATTAAATATGTGTATTGCATAATAAAAGTATTAAATATATTTCCGTTGTCAAGTACCCGTAACACAAGTTCTTCGAGAACCACCACGGGACCAGCGTGCTCAACGTGAACTTGTCTATGGGTGACGATCGCCACTCCCCATTAGGTCTTTGTCTGATAGTTTGTCTATTTAACGGACTTTAAACTGTACTGTGTGAGCTTTTATAGTCGGGCTTTCGGCATTTTAGTATGGAAGTAGGTATCATAAATATATTAAATATATGGTTATTCCAAATGTATAATAATCTCCGAAACAAGACGTATTTAAAAATGGGTTTGATAGCCCGTTATACTCATTTTATTTTGTAATGTTTAGTTTCTTTTAATTTTTTGATAAACCGCGGGGAGCATAAGATATTAATGATAGAGTTGAAATTATTTCTATTGTATGTTTTTTTTATTTTTATTTATTATTCATTTACTTTACATAAAGGTACAATAATCTTAACTAATATATGTATCTAAAGACTCCTTATCAGGCAGTGGACGAATACGGGCTGATAATAATGAACGAAGAAAGTACATATTTCCAAAGCCACAAGCCCTTTTCTAGTCTCGCTTGAATATTGCATGTGTCATATTCTCAAAGAAAGGCTCTTGTCTCTTATATATATATATATAAAATTGGAGGTGTGTGTCCCTATATTTCACTTTGCAGCCAATACTACTGACTGTCCCCTCTTATAAGAAGAGGGGACAAAAGAGCAGGGGCAAGGGGCGAGTATGGGAACCTCAACCCGTTTTACTGTCCCGACGTTGGGAGGGCAACATAACACTATCGTAAACAATAAAGTGATATTAATATATTGAAATTTCTCCTTTTGTTTTATGTTTTCAGAAACTATGGCTACCTGAACAAAAGGTGTCTAGGATTGAAAAATAGAGGTCATTTCAAAGAGACTGGATATCATCTCTGAGATGAAATATGACTCGATGCATTAGCGTTACTTGTTTATGATTTACCTGTCAAAGTTGTTTTCAAAGTCACTATTTTTAAAAGTACAGCTTATTTCTTAATGGCCAGATTGAAGGTTAAAGGGTAAAAGGTAAAAGGGTCATTAATATTATTTACCCGTAATTTCTTAGATTCGTGATTCATACAAATTTTTAATAAAATGTGTAAAAGAAATCCGACGAAAATCTGCAAAATATTTCGACGAAACGGTCGGCCAAGAAAATTGTTTCTGCTGATAGGATAGAACCTTCTCGCAAAATATATACGCTCGAAGTAACTTACCCTGATTCTTCAAATAGTCACTGAAAAAAGACTATATTTGAAATTCTTGTGTAGATTTACAGCTTGATTATTTGTATAGCATATACCTATCACTCAGTGAGAGCGTAGAAAGGTGAAAGAGTTATTTGAATCCCAAATCCAGATTCACAAATAAATATATACTATACTAAAATAATATAGAATTGACCTCTTCATAATTTAAATTTCTCTGGTGACTGTACGTTGTATATGAGCTGTCCAAAGTGCGACTAAGTTTCGTAGTTCTATCTCAAAGGAGTCATTTCCTAGCCGCTGCGTCATTATAGTTTAGAAGTCATTAGAATCATAGGTCCTAAAAGTACCTTAGGGTCTACCGTTACCGTAAAGTATGTGGGTAAGTTCTTGGAATGGAGGTGGTATTTAAGATGTTTAGTTGAGCGTAGTAATCGTTTTGGCGGCTGTTGAGGGATATCTATAATTTTTAGTTTCTTAGTTTTTAGACTGAGTGGGCTCGACAAGATGTCACTAAAGAAAAAAACATTCGTTAGTATTCATTTATTTATTACTATAAATTGTTTTTTTTTTAAATTCTAAA
This sequence comes from Helleia helle, assembly GCA_963853865.1. NCBI lineage: Eukaryota > Metazoa > Arthropoda > Insecta > Lepidoptera > Lycaenidae > Helleia > Helleia helle. The sequence goes on from OY971420.1 coordinate 20,970,665, forward strand.
ATTCCTGTCACGGAGTTAAGATACCTTCATATAGTGAACATAATAATAATATAATAATATCTACGGACGTTTTACACCACGTTAATCAGGTCCCGTGGTAAATCCCCACGATGGTTCAGGCCTTGTCGTGGCGGTGGGGCTCAGTAGCCTAGGGTGAGTCGGCACCTTGGGCGAAGCTAATTGTGCCGAGGGGGCTCTTTGTACCCCTCTTATAAGAAGAGGGGACAAAAGAGCAGGGGGCAAGGGGCGAGGATGGGAACCTCACCCCATTGTACTGTCCCGATGTTGGGAGGGGTTGTTCTGTGGTGCGGGACAACCCCTCTGTGAAGGTGGCGTCGGTCCCTTGCAGGACTGACTAGCCGTTGAGGTGCCCTGTTAATCCGGGGCACCTCACCAAGGGTGGCACTGGTGGCACTCGCCGGGTTTTAGTGGATAGAGCTGCGTCCACTTACCTTCTTCGGTCTGGGGAGACCCACTCCCCAGGCGGGATGCCTCAGAGCATTTCCCGGCGTTAAAGGAAAAAAAGGTCCCGTGGTAAATTCTCGAAGAACTTGTGCTACGGGTACCAGACAACGAAAATATATTTAATACTTATATACTAAACATAATATATTTAAGATTTTTAATGTATAATACACATACCTATTTAACACATACATGACCCAGGAACACAGAAAACTTTTTCTTCCCTGCCGAGATTCGAACCCGCCACCTCCGGTTTGAGCGCGAAGGTGCTAACCATTTATCCACAGAGATAGTCAAATAAATATATCATAATATAGCAATATGGACCATATACCGAAAGATATATTTAAATTTATTAACTTCCTCCTACGTGTGAGAGCCAAGCGTGCGTTATTCTATTTAAGCCTATTCATTATTCGGTTCTTAATCTAAAATATTATTCTGAAATATAAAATACCATAGTTTTGGTAAAATACATCGTGTGTTGAAAGAATATTTACAATGCGGGAATCAAACAATCGCTTGGGCAGCTTTTCTTATACAAAAAGCGTTAGTCGCTTTTTAAATTTACAAAATTAGAAGAAAAAAAATACCATAGTTGCTTAGTCAAATATTTCCTCTAGCATACAAGAAAACTACGATATTTTCATTCATCGCGAGGGAAATTTATTCATTAATGACAATTTATTATAGTTCATAGCTTACATACTAATATAGTTATATCATCCATCTCTCTAAGGTATTAATTTCATTAAAACCTGTCTAGTCGCATGAATGCAATCCAAGTATATTACTTGGCGCAGGTAGAAAATTAAGACCTTGTAATAATTTGCAAGGACGTTTATTTCTTTATTGTTTACATAGTCTGGCCATAAATACGGTAACATTTAAAAATAAATAAAATATTACATTTGAATTTGGAATCTATCATTTTATATTTTAATGTGTTTTCTTATTTTCGCGCCAAATACAATTTTTAAAACTCTCCATACGCTTGGTATTAGTCAAATGTTTGTGTACCGGGTTATTGATAGATACAATGAAACATTTTCTGTTTGTGACAGAAAAAAATCTGGCCGTAAAAGGCAGTAGTTTTGAAAGGAGATTTTGTATGTCAGAATGTGCTGTGCCGTGCTACCGGCTGCATGGGTACAACTATCTTGCTTGTTTCTCCCGTCAAACAGCTTTGTTGTGTTTCGGAGAGAAGGGCAAGACAGGCAGTGTAATTACTGGCACCAAGACTTTTCTATTACTAAATTTATAGTAGCAAATAGCGCCCTCATTTTTTGTGAGTTTATATTAGGGCAAAAAGCTGTAATACTAAACACTTGAAAATGAGGCTTCATTTGCTCTTGATGTAAGAGAACGCATAACACACAATATTCATGAAAAATTATATTTAAAGTGTGCGTGTTTGTTTGCGTTCATTCGTACGTGTTTCGTACGACTGGCATAACCATATAGAAATTTGAAAATTTTCCCAGGTTTTGTACTTAAACTACTAAGCAAAGAACGTAATTTATAACGGGTTTCAGAAGCGGAGGAATATTTAAATGAGTAATGAAAACCTTTTTTTTTTATTGCGCTATGCACGCGCGTGATTGAGCAGATTCTTTTTTCTTTTAAATCGCGCCGGTTTAGATATGGCGAATGTGCGGCGCATTTTAAGTATGTGCTATGGTGCGTGTTACTTGTGGCCCGTTTTACACATGGCGGGTGTTACTTGTTGCGCGTTTTACGTGGCGCATTTCCACGCGGCGCGTTTTACGTGTTGCATGCGCCACGACTAATATGTTACGAGCGGTGCATTTAACGTGTTACGTGCAGTGCGTTTTACGTTGCAACATGCAATGCTATATGCAACATAGCTTAATTGAGTTGAAATGTGGAGGTGTTTCGAGAGTTCGTATCGCAAGTGCAATATAGCAGCCGCAATGTCTTACTGAATAAACTGAGGTATGTTACGGGCACTATTATTTACAGAGATCCCATTACAATGCAGATTAACGATTCATTGCATGCGTTGATTTGGATTCCGAATACAATAATGGTTTTTAATATAAATGTAAAATATAAAATGAAATAGAATGCGCTTTGGCTGTTTTATTCTATTGTATGTGCTTATAAATTAATCAAGCAAGTGGTTAGCAAACTTTTTTGGCTGCCGTGGGAATAAAAACTATCGTGCACGAATAATAAATAAAATACTATAATTTTTATTATATATGAAAGTATTTTTTTAGGATTATTATATTCTGTTGTAGTTTGATTTATCTTTATATACACTCAATAAAAGGCGCTTTAATTTTTTTGTTACAGGTGCGCTTATGACATCTTGTTTTTTAGAGGCTAGTTTTGCCTTTTCTTCTAAATGACCACGAAATTACATATCGCTCGTCGACGCTAAGTATTCTAATGCTGGCCGAGGTGGTTAGGGAAGTGCCTTCAGAATGTAGAGGTACATGTACGTTTGCTTCCATATTTTTTTTAATTTACTTATGTCTACCATTGGGATTTCACCAAAAACACCAGGCAAAATGTCGTAATATGTAAAATTAATATAAAAACTTGCGAGTCGGGTACAATCTGACATGCTCGTTAAACATTTCAGGAATAAGTTGGTATAACCAGCCCGACTAAAATTTTTATGAATTATTTTTGTATAAAATGGCGTTCGTTTTAATCATAAACATAATATAGAAGGACTGGGCATACCTACGAAAAAAAGGTGTATACCTACAACTCAAATTGGCACTTAACATGACTACCATTGCTAGGGTTTTGACAGCAAAACCACAAACAATATAGATGATACTACTATGAAAAGGGCACTCATGATGGCGGATCATGCACTCACTTACAGCTGTCAGTTTAAAGAAAGGGGCAACTCCTCTTATTTCCTAACTTCATGATTTTAATGGTTTCAATGTTTCTTCTTCTTCTTTTCATAATGATGAGATTTTGCCAATGTCAGAGATGCTTGAAAAAAAAACAAAACAAAACAAGTATGCAATACTATCATTATCTGATTGATTCGGAGATATGGGGGTTCGCACAAACAAAATCTCTGGCTTTGTTAAGTTAGTAGAGATGTAAGTTTTTCATATTTAGCGGGTTATTTTTATACTAATATAAAATTAATTAATTAATAGATGGTTCTTAGTGAAATGTTTAAAAACTTAAAAAAAACTCGGTTGTCTGTAAAGTCGGTTTACTGACGATAGTTGAACGTGACAACGTCATAAGAAAATGGAACGCCTCAGAGTGAGGTATCGCCGCATGCGTCATGTTTTTTGGTTCTTGCAGCCGAAGCTCCATCGAATTATAAGACGTTTTCACGTCAAAAGAATTTGTAAACTTTCAGTTTATTTTCTGTTTCTAGTTTTTTGTTTACAAACATATTTTCTCTAATACCTGGTCTTACCCAGACCCTGCAAAAGTAGTAAACTTGAACATCTAAAAAGTTTGTTGACTTCGACATGGAAATGGCATATTGAGTTGCTAACCTAATTTTGAATACTTTACGAATCAAGATTCGGTTCAAGGTTTTTAGCTTTATTTATGGTTTTTCATGAAAGTATAAAAATCCAAGTGAATAAAGCTAGAATATTTTTTGATTGATTTAACATAACAACTAAATTTGATTTCGTTCAAATTAATCATTATGTAGAATAAAGGACGAAAACCACATTGGCCATTTCGTCTATCGGAGACAGTACCGGAACATTTAGAAATACGCAACTTTCGGATAATGAGGTTTGAAAAAAAAGGGTTATTGTAACAGCTTATTATGAAATAATTATTGACAGTGTGTGTATATCTGAGTTCTTATATAAAGTTAAATTAGCTTAGGTTTCACTACGCATAACATAATTTTAGATGTTCTTTCTAGTTTTTGAAATATTTGAAGTTTTATGAAATGTTCTAGTAATGACTCGGGAATATTATGAAGACTGGCTGAGAAAAGTAGAACATTTCGGAATATTGTGATATTGAATGTAATATATTTTCGTAAAAAATCTTAAAAATAAAGGTTTTCTATTAAAAAGGAAATCTTTTTTATTTATTTTTATGAAAAAAAATATATTTTAGTATAAGAAAATACAATTTATTCTTCTTCAGTTTCAAAAAAATTATGCGTAGCTTCTAAAGTATAGAATTCCCCGTACACCCTTGGCATCACATTATAATTGCATAATGCTAGCAAATCCTTTTTCTTTAAAATCGATATTATAGGACACTCATGACATTTTTCGTAATCTGTAGTTCCACATGAATATTAATATTTTGTGAAGTGAATATTTTGTCTTAAAGGGCACAACGCACCTATAGACATAGTCTCGTTGTTGTGATGAATCAGCCATTGCCCAGAAACTAGTAAAAATGCCTAATCTCTGGTCTACATTTATTTTTTCAGTACATTTTAGGCGACATCTATTGCCACAGGGCAGTTGAAGTTTCTCACCACGAACAACTTTACCAGTTACTGTTTCATAAGCTTTAATTAAGCCGCATTTTCAGGTATCCTTTTATACTTTTTAGTCTTCTAATTTGCAGATACTTCTCTGGTACTACATTCTGGAACTATGTTAGGTATATTCATGTCATTTTCCCTTTGTAAAATTATTGGTTCTTCAATTTATCACCTATTAGAAGAAACATAGAAACGCAATTAAAATGAACATGCGAAGACAAACACGAGACAAAATAAATTGATGAAATATACGTAATAAATATACGTACACCTTGACTAGTTTCAGACTTCTCTTCTCAGATCTTGATGAACAACAGTGGGCGAATCATTGGTTTGGCAAAGCTGAGCCATTGGTTGTAGACTTATATTATACTCATTACGTGCTACCATAAAAAAGCAATTACAATAAAAAATGTATACCTAAACAGTTAGATAAGAAAGGTATTTTACCTTTTTTAACCTTACCTGGTCTTCGCTCCGAAAGGTGTGGATTTTTGTCAATTGTAGACATAATATTGGCCTCAAAAGTCTCAATAATTAAACTATGACAATGCTCACCAACTGAATAAAATATACGAGGTTCGAATGCGTCCATAGATATCATTATTATTTTACATTAAAACGCTTACCACAAATCATTTCCACTACTTTTTTGCTCTGTAATACTGGTTAGACATTTCTAAAAATTATAATCTAATGGTAGGTACAGAAAGACAACAACCGCGCTTAATAATGGTCCACCTTCCTCTCCTGAGGGTGTGATGAGGGCCGGCCCTCATGATGATAGACTAAATTCAACCGAAAAAGATTTGTCGACCGTATCCTATTTGACTAGTCTAAAACCTACTCTTCCGAGTAGTGCGCGCGAAGAGCCGCGCCCCACAGTTCGAATAATTCTTAGGTGAGCCACCTGCTCTCCTACTGTTCCGATTAAGCTTAAAGGCCATCAGGCTGAAAAGTCTAGCCCTTTCAAAAAGAAAGAGCGCAATAAAACCGCATGCACTACTGGAACAAACATGAATTTATTACAATTCATGGCCCTAATTTCGGGTCCTAATTGGAACATTTCAAAATAAATCTTTATTGAACTAGAGATGTTCCAATGTTTTACTAAGTTCGCTACTGGTTTTTAGCGATTTATTTGAAAAATAATGATAATCTGACTTGTTCTAATAGTGTATCCGAAAGGTATATCAATTTTACGTCGATTCTCATATGTAACTCAAAATGTCAAATTTTGGAGATGTTCCGGTAGTGTTTCCGATAGACGATTTGCAAAGAGTTTTACATTGACCGTGAAAAATACTTAACAAGTTCTACCTTACAGGTGATAATATAGTCGTAAGAATGATAGCAAGACTATCCTAGTAGATAAATTATAAATGCGATGTTTCGTTAATTATATAATTTTGATTTTCACTAAATATCTTCTCAGGCATGAACAGTATTGTAAATTGAAAACGCTTTCGTGTCGTTTTAGCATTAGTAGAGAGGGGACCGATTTTATAATACTCGTATGGTTTTTGAAATGCAAGAATTTTCAGTTCGATTAATATAATATATCTTTATTAACACTTAACAGTGTCGATATAATATCATAGTAGTAGTAGTATAATAATTATTAGTATCGATTAATATAATATCTTTATAATTATTATTAATAGAATGTTTTTTATTGTGTCCATTTGTAAATCTTACATTTTAAAACTAGTATTTACGCGTACATATGCAAAACATTGATTTTATTTATTGACATAATATTTACCGCGATAGTAGCGATACCTATTCTATACATTGTGGAGTTCTTTCTGTTTCGTGGTTTTATCGAAAAAACATGTATGGGCCTAAAATGACAAAAAAGAAACACTCATTAAAAAGTTTAATTTTTAACGAGTGTTGTAAAAATATTTTACTGTAAACAGACTAATACAGAGTAAATTACATTTTAACAGTACAGTAGGTACTGTATTTTTTTTATAAAGTATATTTCTATTACTTCATCATCATTATTATCATCATCAGCCTCTATTCGCTCACTGCTGAACATTAGCCTCCCTCAATGAACGAGAAGACGGCATATCCTTTGCCACTCGCATCCAATATGGACCAATCACCGCACGGAGATTGTCTTCCCACCTGGTTAATGGCCGACCAACACTTCCTCTACCTAAATGTGGCCTCTTGAAACTTATTGGGCCATCAGCCATCCGATCTCCTGTGTCCACAATTGAGTGATCATCCCACTGCTACTTCAACGGGTTTATTGTTTGCGTGATATCGATAACCTTAGTTCTCTGAATTTAATATCAATCATTTTGGTGTGTGGAATTCCAGTAATTTTCATGAAGCTTTAGTTCGTATTTGATTCGAGATTACAATGTCATCATACTCTCGTGTTTGTGACATTGTAATCTCGAGATGAACCTACCAACTTGATGATCTTGATAATGACATCAGATATCTCATAATATAATTATTAGGATTCTTTCACAAAATTATCATCAACACGGATGATTTTTTTCATTTTTTTATCATTAAATCACATTCATTATTCGATTCAATGATTCCGTTATTGTTTTCTCGATATATTTTTATTATTCATTCATAGCCTATAAGCCATTATGTTGATAATTAAATAACAAACGCGTATTAGCCAAAATTAGCTCAGCTAATATATAACATTAGCCTAACTATATTAGCCCAACAGAATAGCCTAGAGAGTTTATTAGCTTCGATCAGAGAACAGGAAATTACGTAGTCTATATGTGCAATCGCGCAGAATCTAATCTCAACTCAATGACATAATTTTAATGAAGGCAAAATTGAAATGGCAAAATGTGTATTATCATCTGGCAAAAATTATATGTATTATATATTTCCTTCGTGTGGAAATTGAAGCTGAAGAATCTATTACCTTCTTGGTTTGCCAAGCCACCTGTTGGAGGGCGGCGGGAAGTATCATGGCGAGCGGTTGTGTTTTTTTGGTTTTATTTTGTGTTTGGTCTATTCGGAGCGGTTTTCAATAGTATTTGTTTTAAAAACTTAATCTGTATATATTGTGATCAGTTGGTAAATATTGTGAAGGACTGTTCTGGAGCGGTTTTATATAGTAGGACGGGTGTGGCGGTTTTCTATAGTGTTTGTTAAAAACTTAATTTGCATAATATAATGTGATTGGTTGGCGAAAATTGCGGTGGGCTGTTCTAGATGGATGGACTGGGAAGTGATAGTTGATTGATGGGGACTAGAGGGGCAGAGCCGCACTCTTTGGGGTTTCCCGCAGTTTCTCCATAGTACAGTCTAAATATAATCTCGTCATTGGCAATGCACTAAGTGCAGTCCATAAAACAAGAAAAAAAGCTACCTGTCAGTTGTTTTTAATCTGTCAGTGTCAAGTTTGAAAATATAATTTATTATTTGAATTAAATCTAATTAGGCTAACAATATGTCATTTAGAAATTGAACTTGGGTGAATTGGTTTTGCAATCATGTTTCGAGTATTGAATGTTACTTGCAGATCAAGGACCAGAAAAAAATTATTGAGATAAACAATAAACTCCTATATAGGACTGATAAAACATATATTATGTCCAGTGCGAGGGTTGGGATTTGCGCTGTGCCGTGCTCCCGTCTGCTTACCACCATCTTGCTTTTCGGTTTTAGGGAGAAGAGCAGGATAGGCAATGTCATTACTGATACAGAGATTTAGCATCTTATGTCCCAGAATAGGCAACATGAATGAGTTGTCTTTGCTCGTCTCAGAGTAACTTGTTTATGTTCATGGGCGACGCTGATCACTTACCATCATGTGGCTTGTCTGCCCGATTGCCTATCTAACTATCATAAAAATGATATTTATTTTGAGATTTTAAAAAGTACACTGATACAAAAGAGAATAATAAATTCGTTATATTATTGATATTAGCTGTCACATTTTTATATAAACTACTAGCTGGTGCCCGTGACTTCGTCTGCACAGCACTTTTTTCATAAAAAGTATCCTATGTTACTTCTAATACCTCCAAAAATATGTGTACAAAGTTTTATGATGATCGGTTAAGTATTTTTCGCGTGAAAGTACAGCAAACAAACTTACTTTCACATTTCTAATATTAGTAGGATTAATTAAATTATTTATATACCTAGGTAGAAACTTGCTGTAGATAGAACGTACCTACAGCAAGTTGATTCAGAATATGGCTTGGATTATGATTTAAAACCAGCATTTATATACTAATGTTATTAAGAGAGAGTTGAGATGATCTCCATGCAGTGGTCGGTCCATGTTGGATGCGAGTGGTAAGGGATCGGCCGTCTTTGCGTTTATTGAAGGAGTTCAGAAGTGGATGAATAGAGGTTGATGATGATTTTGATGATGAAAGAGAAAAGATGATTGACTTAAAACGCAAAGGAACAAAACGTTTGCGTTAAATAAGCTCCGAATCTACTGAACCGATTTGATAAATTCTTTATGATAGTAAGTAGACGCAGCTCTACCCACTAAAACCCGGCGAGTGCCATCAATGCCTCATTTGGATTCAATGACGAGAAAAGAGCACCTCGACAGCTAGTCAGTCTCTCAGGGGACGGACGCCACCTCCACAAAGGGGTTGTACCGCACCACTCCTCAACAACCGCTACCAACGTCGGGACAGTAAAATGGGGTGAGGTTCCGGTCCTCGCCATTGGACCTCTTTTGTCCCCTCTTCTTATAAGAGGAGTACAAAGAGCCTCCTCGGCTCAATTAGCTTGTCCCAAGGTGGGACCATTCGAATCACACATTATCCCTAATGAACATTGGCTATAAGATATTTTCAAAAAATTTAAGGATCCGTAACTTTGATAATGTAGCCTAACGTGTGAAAAAGATAGGTACCAATAAAGCAAAGTGATGCACTTACAGTTTTAGGACAAAAAAGTCTGCCATATCGAATGTAACTTTTCGGCCTGATGGCCTTTAAGCTCAATCGGTACAGTAAATGAGCAGATGGCTCACTTAAGAAATATTTGAAAGGGGGACGCCCCCCTCCGCGCCTCGCAGGGGGCGCGGTTCATAGCGCGCACTGCTCGGGAGAGCAGGATTTGGACTAGTCAAATCCGATACGGTCGACGAATCTTTTACGGTTAAATTTAACCTATCATCATGAGGGCCGGCCCTCATCCCTCCCTCTGGAGAGGTGGTTCATGCGCGGTGCGATGGACAATAATGAATTACCTCAAAGGTTTATAATGAGTGTAATATTATTGTATTATACTATTATTTGTTTGTTTGCATTTAATATACTCCGAAACTGGGCCGATTTGAAAAGTTCTTTTACCTATAGGAAAAAAATATCAGCGAGTAACAGAAGCTATAAATTATTTACCCATGCGAAGCCGGGACGGACCGCTAGTATTTGTGTTATTTGAATGAATTATACAATGGAACTGTGGATGACATCTACAAAGAACCCTTTGCTACTTTGACGAATAAATTAGATATTTGTAGTTAGCCTTTGGGCAAACTCTGTCCAAATTTGATTGCTGAAATATTTGGCGGTGTTTATAGCGATTGAGATTTGTGCAATGTCTGTCTTCTCTCATCTCTTTTAATTCATCATTGATTTAAATTTTGGTGTACATTGGTATTTTTTAAGACCACTTAATTAAATGAGACTTGCGTATTGTATATACAGCGTAATATGTAATTAACTGTTTTATAGTATAAGGTAATATTGTTGTATCATGATCATCATAATAATCGGCTTCTATTCGTTCACTGCTGAAAATTGGCCTCCCTTTATGAATGTCAGAACGACCGATCGCTATATCGTTTCCCACGTTTTTTCCAACGCCAAAATTTAAAATTTAAAACCTTTACCTAAAATAACCTCAAGAATTGGTCTATGAACTGAAATAAGATTTTTTCTTATACTTATAAACTGGAGGTCATCTTAAACAAATAAAGTCTTCAGCTTCATTAGCTATATTATAATATAAAACTATGGTCCCCCCGACCATAGTTTTATATTATGATAATTGATGGCAATAACGGCTGTTTTACAATAATAAATTATCCTGTTGTGTTGTTTTGTAACTACTGTTGTTCTAAACTGCTGTCTATTCTCCTGTTATTGTTGATTTTAAGACGTTCAAAAATATGAATTGTGACAGTAAGATTTTCGAAAAATTTAATTAAGCAAAAAAAAGCAATATCTGCCTATTGCGTGCCTATTCTTATCATTGTTTCAATAATGAGAACTGATAACAGGATATAGTTATTCTTTAATAATGGATTATTCATTATTTTCAAATAACGCATTACTACAACTGTAGTTGTAATAATGACCACCACTAGTCGCGGGCCGCGGCTGCCTGCTTTATTTATATGCTAATTTCACTCCAAAGGCGCGCCTATAGATGTTTCAAATCAAAAAACCAATAATCGTTACATACATATGAAATTCTTACCTGCAGAATTCCAAAGCGCAGCTCGAGGTCTATGAAGCTGTACTCCTTGGCGAATGGGGGACGCTGTGTGGGTGGATTGTGCTGCATCATCTGTGCTGTTGGTGGCGTGATGGATATGGGGTGCGGCAGGATCGGCATCTGACCTCCGGGCGGTATGGGCGATGACTCCTGCGCAAAATGTGCTCATTAATATCAAGACATCATCAAACAAACAAACTTGACATTTAAAGGTAAATAAGATACAAATTTTACGATACATAATTTTTATAGAACTGAGGGCAAACAGACAGTCCGGACAGATGGAAGGGAAGCGCTGTGCCGCGCTCCCGGCTGCATGGGTACCACCATCTTGCTTGTTTCTCCCGTGAAACAGCTTTGCTGTGTTTCGGAGAGAAGGGCAAGACAGGCAGTGTAATTACTGGCACCGAGACTTAACATCTTATGTCTCAGGATAGGCAACACATAGATGAGTTGCCTGGGCTCGTTCCAGGTAAACTGGTTTATGTTCATTGGCGACGTCGACCACTTACCATCAGGTGGGTCGTTTGCCAGTTTTCCTATCCAACTAACATAAAAAAAACCTAATGTTAAGTAATAAGTGACATTCACTTAATACCCGCTTTCACCAATTAGCAAGTGCCTTTTATCTATATTAGAATTTACAAATAAAAAAAATAATGAAAGATGGAATAAATATATATGACTGCCTAGGCGCGCCAATAGATGAAACGCCTTTTAAATATTATTCCAACATGTCCTACGTCCAGCCATTTAAAGAATTCCAAAATGGAGTTCGGACCCGACCGTTGCGTCTATTGTCAGTCACCTGAACACTATTTAAGAAAACGTCAAAATGACAAGTTTTCAAAATCAGAAGTTGTGTGCAACAAGTTTTTTTATGCCACAAGGAGGCAACCGAGCAGTCGGAGCCTTATGGTGACTACCGACGTCCATAAACATCCGCACAACCAAAATTTATGCAGATGCGCCGCCCTCCTTTTCCATGTCCCCCCAATGGGCCACCGGAAACTCGCAAACCGCACGAAACGCGATAGCTGACACTTGACGACGGTGTTATGTGAGTGAGTGGTACCATTCCAGTCGTGCCGGCCCAATCCAGCTGCAAAGTTGCTGGATTTGTCATTCTTATTATTACCTTTCGCGTCTGATGTTTTATCTATATGTTTATTCCGTCAAAAATATTTTTATCATATTCTCTCACTTATCATTGTTACACGTGACTATTATATTATGATGGCAAAATTAATTTATTTGTGCGAGCGACCAAGCAGAAATCCTTACGGGAGAAGTGAGGAAAAAATATGTTATATTCACGGGGACTCCCACATTCACTTTTATGAAAGATATAATGTTAATAATAAATAAAAATATAATGTACTCTTTGTATTATATTGTATGCTTCATAATTTCGCCGATACCTCTATCAAAAATATCAATCAACAAAATTAAGGTCCTTTTTAATGTAACTTTTAAAGAGGCCTTGAATTTTAAGGCTATTGTACCACAACGAGTCAATCCAGCCAACAAGTCTTCAACCGGCATTAGATCACTTACACTTGTTCAGATGAACGTGAAGACTTCTTTCTTTCAATTTTAACAACATCATCCCCAATATCGTAATAATAATATAAAACAAAACTGAAATGTAAAAATTATTGAATGGATGTGGAATTACAAAAATGGACAAAATAAGCAAACAGTTTATATGAAGAATATTGAAAGTTGCACCAATTGGTTAAATCGTTGAGAGATAACAGGTTTGTATGGACATGATATACGAAGTGAAGAAACCAAGATATTAGATATAATTTGAATTAGGAAGGTTACAAGGGAAAATACCAAAAACCAGACGGGAGGACTGAAAATTGATATGAATAAGAGGGGCGAATTAAATGGCTAAAGAGAAAGAAAAGTGGTAGTGAGAGGGTCACGCTGTACCCCGCTCATAATTCCCCGCTTACCATAAGGTGACGTATGTTCATGGGCGACGTCGACCACTTACCATCATGTGGTAAGTTTGCCAGTTTGCCTATCCAACTAACATACAAAAACTTACAAGTTAAGTTTCATTATCATTACCATTATCCTCAGAATGTTGTTGTCCACAGGCCATAGGAGATCAATGAACATCAAGATCGCTATAATATGAAAATGATGACGGTAAATATCTACTTACCATCATCATTTTCATATTATAGCTTTTCTATCTAGAAATCATAGTGATGATCATTTGAACTTTGGTAATTTTGTGTGTGTATTATTTCCATTAAATAAATGTAATATTTCATTATTAATTACAATTTGTCACAACTTTGTACGGGAGATATTAAAAAAGTTTCGTGTTCAATCACGAATATGAAATTGCAAGACTTGTAAAATGAAATAATTAATATGAACCGATATGATATATATGTAAGAATACCTAGATAAAGCCATTGTGAGGTTATACTTTTATTTTCATTATCATTTGTGATACCATTATCATTATCATTATCATTTGTGATGTCAATGGTGATACCATTATCAGCCTGTAGCTTTTATAGACAGACATGATGATCATTCGTTTTCTTGTGATTATTTTGAAAGATGTCTAATTTTTTTCTCATTAATGAAGATACACGAGATTTTGAAAACGGGACATTTTTGCGTGTCTGAGTTTTCTCTCGGGACAACGGAACAGATATTGCCGAAATATTTATTAAATGTTTCTACAATAGTTAAAAACTCATTTATCCCGTCAAACCCTCACCTTACTTACAGTTTATGTGAAATTCATCCATTTGGCGACACCACCGGTGTCACCGGTCATTTGATCAAGGTCAGTTCAATATAACCAAAATACAATGCTATTTTCTAATACTTATGCGAATTTCATTTATTATAGTGAAACAATTTTTACGGATTTTATCGCGGCTTATTAAGTTTTTTAAGTTATTTTTTAAGTTTAAAGTTATTACTTTACAGCAACCATGGTCACGGGAGGACTGTTGTGTTAGATGTCCTAACGTTACAGAGTTATTCGATATCATAGGGTAGTTTCGAATAATTAGGCAATAAACGACTAAAAATAAGAAATTACCATGTCTTTCACTTTTGTTCCGCGGAGTTTAAGTCTTGTTGAAACTCGTTATTCTTATGAAGGCAAGATCGTGAAAACAAAAAATATAGTTCATTTAAATAGTTTTAATACTGAAAATGATAATGTTGTAATTTTATTTTTATTTTATTTTTTTATGACGCCACCTCCACAGAAAAGTTGTCCAGCGCCACAGAAGAACCCCTCGCAACGTCGGGACAGTGTAATGGGATGAGGTTCCCACCTTCGCCCCTTGTCACCCCTGCTCTTTTGTCCCCTCTTCTTATAAGAGGTGTACATAGAGTAGCCCCTAGGTTCACTTGGTGCTGGTTTCGCTTTAGGCTACTGAGCCCCACCGCTACAACAAGGCTTGAATAGTGGTGGGGATCACAATCCGATTTCCATCATTACAACCGGTGTAGTGATGGAAAAAATACTGGTGAGAGGGATGTATACAATACAATACTTAATCTAACCCAGAGAGTTGTCTTTGCTAACAAATGAATTGTCCAATATGATACAAACATCCATCGAACCCTGATGATGATGTAAATTAATTAGGAATTCCTAACATGAGATGCCTTGAGGGTAAGGTTATATACGTATAAGAGAGTATAACGATAGCAAAGAGGGAAAATAAGGGGTTCTGTTAAGAACTGATGAAGAATATTTTATTCGTAAATAATATTGAATTACAATTTATATCAAATATTACATCGCACCTTAATAATTCTCGAATGGAATATCCATACGAATATTTACTCGTGTGGCGTAAAAAGTTGGTTTAACGTTCGCAAAACTACAAACATAGCGTAAGCACAACTCACCGAAAACCAATAAAAATACTTTTTGTAAAATATGAAAGTGCTGTGAACGTTGTTATTTGACATTAGATGATGCGAAACGTCATGTGCTAAGAGAATCTAATCAATATGCATCATAAGTATCATACGCGTCACATGCAACATACACATCATTACGAGCATCATATAACATCATACTCATATTACGTAAAACGCACAGGCATGTATTGCATGCATCGCAAGTATGGTAATATGGTAATTCGTGGGGAATTACATGTATACTACGTATCTCAACCATTACATACATACCGTATATGTATATATTAAATTACATATTAAATGCACTATATATATACTAGTTATTTCTTACGGAATATTCCACCCCAGAATTGGAAATAAAAAAAATCTTCTATATCAAACTAAGACATATCTGTATTTGGGCTCCCTAATGCGCTAATTATCAGAAAAAGACAAGCTACTAACGATAATCATAATATCTAGAAAACAGACAAATACACATGACAAATAGAAATAAATAAAGATCATAAATTTGACGACATCTGTGGCTCAGTGGTAAGCGCGGTGGTGCTCAAGCCCCGAGATTGCGGGTTCGAATCCCGCCAGGGATAAAATAAATATTTTCTGTGTTCCTGGGTCATGCATGTGTATTAAATATGTGTATTATATAATAAAAATCTTAAATATATGTATAGTATAAAAATATTAAATATATTTCCGTTGACTGGTACCCGTAACACAAGTTCTTCAAGAACTTACCACGGGACCAGATTGACGTGGTGTGAAAGCGTCCATAGATATTATTATAATTATTATTATAAAATCCTTAATTATTTTATAGGTATACAATAACATGCCTGGAGACTTTCGAAATCTTTCAATAACTTCATCATCATCAGCCTCTATCCATCCCCACCATGGTTCAGGGGTTGTTCTGTGGTGCGGGACAACCCCTTTGTGGAGGTGGCGTCGGTCCCTTGCGGGACTGACTAGTCATCGAGGTGCCCTGTTTGTTTACTAGATCCGGGGCACCTCACCAAAGGCAGCACTGGTGGCACTCTGGCGGCACTGGTGGTTTTAGTGGGTAGAGCTGCGTCCACTTACCAGCTGTCGGGCGCAGCGAGTCCCATATACCCGCGTGGGGAGACCCACTCTCCCGCGGGATGCCTCAGAGCATTTTCCGGCGTTAAAGAAAAAAAACGAAAAAGCCTCTATCCATCCACTCCTGAACATAGGTCTCTATGAACGCTGAAACGACCGATCCCTCGCCACCAACATCCAACACGGACCGGCTACTGACGGAAATCGTCTTTCCACCTGGTAAATGGCCGACCAACACTTCGTTTACATAAACGCGGCCTCCATTCTTGAAACTTATAATAAAAATAACTTCTTTTCAATAACTTAGTTCGAACAAAGTTGTTAAAGCAAGTTTGTATGGCTATTATAATCTTAAGGACTTTATTGACGGCACCATACTTTAGGAATAATAAATATATAGAAAACGTTCACTCCAGGCTCTCAAATGATTTATTTTATAAATTGTTTAAAAAGTTTTCACAAAAGAGAAACCCCTAAGTTTTTTTCTTATATATGTAAGGGCGTTTCGAACAGTCTTAATTCACTAGGGATTTTTTGTCTATTGTTTAAATATTTTTTATAATACAAAATACGTTATTATCATCTTCATAATAAACTAGTTTCAATTTTTTTAATTTATGTTATAAAAATAGTACTAAACGACAATAAAGCGAATTGATTTTTTTCAATTATCTACATAAATCACGAAGTCATGATACTTTTCACGTCTGCTATGAAACTTCTCGGCACGCGGCCTCTGACGTCACAAATCTCGCCCACGGGCCGCGACTCGTTATCTTGAATTACCGCCTTACCCACACCGTTGACACGGCGAGACTCGTGACGTCACAGAGCAAATGCTCCGCGCGTGTTTGGGATTCAGTAAAAGTTGATTCCTTTTCTCATTTTATAAGCTATAGAAATAATTATTTCATTATATTATACATTATTATTTCTTTTAATTAGAATTTTATATTTTTGTAAAAATAAAAACTTCCTTATTATAAAGTCTGCGTATTTACTATTGCCGATAATAGGTCTCCTTGAATAATCCAGGTAAACTACAAGTTGGCTACTCTTAGCTAATTTAATACAAATATTTCATGTTTTTTTTTAATTTGGCATAATATTACTTTAATCTATACTAATATTATAAAGCCTAAGAGGCTTTTTGTTTTTTTGAACGCGCTAATCTCAGGAACTACTGGTCCTATTTGAAAAATTCTTTCAGTGTTAGACAGCTTATTTATCGAGGAAGGCTATAGGCTATATAACATTACGCTGTGACTTATAGGAGTTGAGTAACGCTGGCAAAGCTGCAGGCAACAGCTAGTAAGTAATATTCTAAGCTATAAAATATTTTAGTATCGTTATTAATTTATTATCTATCCTCACCTGATTTCTAGGAGGAGGGCATAATATAAGGGTTGATATTTATTAATGAATTTATAAAATTCCGATATTTTTATAAATAAATATTTCAGAATTTTCACATACTTAGATCGTCACTATACTTCTACTTATAAAATATCAATACAACTACAATATCCAAAGATAATTAAAACAAAAAAAAATGTTCACCTATTCAACCGTTTATAAAAATCCAGATAAAACCAAGAACAAATAAATAATCAAACCAATCAAAACTAATTTCGAATAAAGAACAAAGTTGGGCATTGACTAAATTCTATACGTCAAAGTTGGAAACAAAACAAACCTGGCCTAATGACATTAAATGACATGTCGCTCGCAGATATCATCAAATATAACCAAACTATTGAATATATTTATAGCTGGCTAAAGTCCGGTATACATGACAACGATATGTCGTAGTAGTATCGTTTGACTGCGCAGATTGTTTGTACAGTTTTACATATTTTTCTAGTTAGCGCAAACAATCGAGTCAGTTTCAAAATGTATTCGATAAATCGTTGTCGATCGCGTTTGCACAGTTTTGTGGTAGTGTTTAGACGGATATCAGAACAATAATTCAGTTCGTCCACAACATGTCGCAAGATTCCGAACAGTCCAACTGCTCAGTCGCCTCCTTATGACATAAAAAATAAAATACAAAAAATTTAAAATTTCATAATGACGTCATAATATCACATTAGCATGTCGTCTCGCGAACCTATAAGATTTTCCCCTATCATAAAGTGCTTAACGCAGTTAAATAAGTTTTAACTTCAAAAAATGTACGAGTTTCACATGCGACGCATCTTATGCCGTGACAAAATACTGCCTTATGACATAAGTCATGATATATCATTTCCCTCTCGAGTCGCTCATTGAGTGCACGTAAACTCATGGTACGATTGTTTATATTTTCAATTTATGTCAAAAATAATTCTTAGTAATTGATAGGAGTGCATAATATCGAATAAGAGATAATAATCTGTGTGCGGACTTTGGCGCTAGTCGTGACTACGAGGAGGTGTGCTACGCTCCGCTACGCCATAGCTACGAAGAACTAATAGTGCTACAGATTCTCTACCGGTGCTACACGCGTTCGATGACGAGGTCGTGAATTCCATGATTTTTGCTCACTCAAAAAGTACTTAACGCGCTTAAAGAAGTTTTCACTACAAAAACTTTTCTTAAATATTATAAAACCATACTTACATGCCATGAAAGTATATTGTGTAGGCTGGCCATTACCGCTTCCGACGCGAACGCCAAAGTGTGCTGACCTTCTTCCAGACCGTGTATGATCTGTAGCATCCTGGGATGCCGCATCTTGTCCATCTGCCATATACACGCCCGTATCCTGTCTAACATGCTCTCTTTCCTCTTCGGCTTGTACAGCTTATCTGCGATCCGCTTGTCGAACACGAACACAGAGCATTCCTGTAAAGAAGAATAATGTTCAATATGGGTAAGTAAACATGTGAGTATTAACTGGTGTAGAATAGTAGGGGATCGGTTGTCTTGGAGTTTATTGAAGGAGGCCTTAGTAATGAACGTAAATTCTAATAAAACAACTACATATTTTTTTATGTTTTTGACGCTTATGACAGACTCCTTACGAGAAATGTCTATAATTTTAATCCTAATCAACCGCGATAAAAATTAAGTGAAAATTGTTTCATTGTAATTAGTGAAATCCACGTAAGTGTAAGAAAAAAAATGTAGCAATTATAGACTGTGTATAGAAGTGAAAACATATAACTCAGAATAATGATGATATGTAATACTAAAACTTTGAAATTTCATAATAAAATATTATAATATAATAATAATTAATATCAATAATTCTCAGTAATAAATAGGAATGTATAACGAATAAGAGATAATCTTCTTGACATCTACGAAGACTTATTATTTATTCGTAGCTTGACATCAAATAATCTTGACAAATAGGAGGTGCTACGTTCAGCTACGTAATCGCTACGAAGAACGTATTGATGATAATTTTACAATGCCACTCTGCATATGGCATTAATGTGATGAAAGTTTTTTTAAAATCGATGCGTACTTTCGAAGATCACTATAACAAACGTTTTCTTCTTTTACGCCGGGAAATGCTCTGAGGCATCCCGCAGGTGAGTGGATCACCCCGGGCGGGTATGTGGGACTCGTTGCGCCAAAAAGATGGTGAGGTGGATGCAGATCTACCCACTAAAACCCGGCGAGTGCCAGCAATGCCGCCTTTAGTTAGGTGTCCCGGATCTGTTGAGCAACAGGGCACCTCAAAGGCTAGCCAGTCCCCCAAGGGACCACAGAGAAGTTGTCACGCACCAAAGAACAACCCCTCCCAACGTCGGGATAGTAAAATGGGGTGAGGTTCCAACCCTCACCTCTTGTCCCTGCTCTTTTGTTCAATTGGCTTGGCCATGGTGGCAGGATAGCACCATCCTACTTATTTTCCCGTGACAGCAGCTAGTAATAGCTTTACTGCGTTTCGGAGAGAAGGACAGTACTATGGGGTGAGGTTTCCATCCTCGCCCCTTGTCCTCCTGCTCTTTTGTCCCCTCTTCTTATAAGAGGGCTCCCTCGGCTCAATTTGCTTCGCCGAAAGTGATGATGAGAGAATGAAAGGCTCACCCTAGGCTACTGAGTCACACCGCCACGACAAGGCTTGAACCATGGTGGGGACCTTAATAAAGTGATAAAGAGACAACACAGAGAAATTTATAATTTTCAAATACTTCATGGATGTAAATTGTAAGTGTTATAACAAAATAAAAGTTGTGAATAAATAAGTAGTTTCACAAGAAACTCAGTAAACCCTTTTCAACGGCTGTAGAACTAAGTTTGCGGTGTGTTTGTGTGTAACCAAGAACTGCAAGCACATTTTACAGTCTCAGTTCATACTCCTAGTTTACCGCACTTTAGTATAATAGATAAGGGATATATATGTTTTGTTCCAGACACAAGCTGTTGCCCGCAACTTTGCTCGTTGAATTTTGTAGCCGGGTTGATGATTATTATTTTGATAGCTTACAACCTTCCTTATTCATAAGGATTCCCGCACACACACACACACACACCTTTACCGGTGGGAGGGAAGCACTGTGCCGCGCTCCCGGCTGCATGGGTACCACCATCTTGTTTGTTTCTCCCGTGAAACAGCTTTGCTGTGTTTCGGAGAGAAGGGCAAGACAGGCAGTGTAATTACTGGCACCGAGACTTAACATCTTATATCCTCAGGATAGGCAACACAAATGGGTTGCCTGGGCTCGATCCAGGTATACTAGTTTATGTTCATGGGCGACGTCGACCACTTACCATCAGGTGGTACGTTTGCCAGTTTGCCTTATAAATTATAATTTAACCGCGAAATATTTTAATGGCATCTGCATTTATTTTTTAAATTGACGCCAGACGAATCCTATGTTTTATGGGAAAAACTTGCCTTGGTGTAAATAAACGCGTTTATCCAATTTTTGATGTATTTTATTGATTCCATTGCAAAAACTGTTCATTATGACGCGGGCATGTAAACATCTTAATAAACCGCGATAAAATCCGTAAAAGTTATTTAGATATAATAAAAATGTAGTTCTAAATTAAATAAATATATTTTATAAAAACGTATGTACTATCGGGCCTTACAGTGGAAGTTAATAGTACCTATTCTTTAAATTATAATAATTTGTAAATTGGAACCATATTATTTGAAAAATAATATTTAAAAAAATACTTCTTACATGCCGACGAAGTCGCGGGTAAAAGCTATGAAATAATACTATACTCACATAAAAAAAAACAATTTTTGTCTGTCTGTTTGTTTGTTCCAGTTAATCTCTGAAACGGCTAAGCCGATTTTGACGAGGCGTTCACTGGCAGAAAGCTGATGTTATAAGGCGTAACTTTGGCCATAAAAATAATCATCATCAATCCGAACGGCTGTTAAGCTAAGTAAACGCGGGCGAAGCTGCGGGCAACAGCTAGTTATATATATAAAGATATGAAATTTTACATTTTTTATATAAAAAAAATGTATTATTTACGCGTTTAGGTGACGTTGACGCGACTTCTATGATTTTTGTTCATCCAAAAACTGTTTAACGCACCTAAACAAATTTTTCACTTCAAAATTGGATCGGAAATTTAGTGCTAGGTTTTCCAAGAAAGACGACTATTTTTATTACATGGACTATAAGTCCTTTTATTTTAATATATTCACACTCAGTACAAACGAATACCACTTATGCTCTATTGACACAACTTTGTACGAGTGACGTCTTCAAGGAAATCACTTAGTAGCAGCTTCCAAGAGAAACTTATTAAGCGACTTTTTAAAAATTGTTTACTGAAAAGTTTTAAACGTTTTCTGAGTTACGTTATAACAATGTTATCGAAGCGTATCTTTTAAAGGCTGGTAGTTTTAGGGTTCAGTAGTGAGCGCAGGTGCAAGACGTATTACTATCCAGTCTCTATCCATCGTTCTTTAATAGGATTGCATTGTTTGACCTGTTCAGTATTGATTAGAATTTTCATTACTATGTTTTTTATTTTAATGTTAGTCGGATAGACAAACTGGCAAACGTACCACCTGATGATAAGTGGTCGACGTCGCCCATGAACATAAACTAGTATACCTGGAATGAGCCCAGGCAACTCATTTATGTGTTGCCTATCCTGAGACATAAGATGTTAAGTCTCGGTGCCAGTAATTACACTGCCTGTCTTGCCCTTCTCTCCGAAACACAAGAAAGCTGTTTCACGGGAGAAATAAGCAAGATGGTGGTACCCATGCAGCCGGGAGCGCGGCACAGCGCTTCCCTCCCACCGGTAAATGTATACAGTGAGGTGATCTGTTGCCTGCATATCCCAGACCTTCAATAAGCGGCTGTAGGCGCTAGACAGGATCTATTCTGGCTACATGCGTAAATAGCATTTCTCTGCGATAAAAAGGCTACATGAATGCAAAAATAAGTTTTTATATGAATAGAAAACTTCGTTCAATTCAATATTGGATAGTAAAGTATTTTAGATAGTGTAAACGGAAAATAGTCTCGCACGAAATTGGATAGCGATGAACTGGAGGGAGGTTATAGTAAAAATCATCACTTTTATGCATTTTTCATGAGCCCACTAGAAAATAATATTCCGTTTGTGAGCGAGCGTTTAGAGCTGGTTAGATAAATTGTATGTTAATTTTTGCTACAGTTTTAGATTCTTAGTCGTAAAGTACTATTTGTATATAGTAGTAATTAAGAAATTGAGGGGAAGATAGGAAAAGGTAGAAGAACTTAATATAGGCAGGGAAAAACAAATCAAGTAGAAGGCACAGGTCAGATCATAACTCCATCATGGCCTTGTCGTGGCGGTGGGGCTCAGTAGCCTAGGGTGATCCCAGCACCTTGAGCGAAGCTAATTGTGCCGAGGGGCTATTTGTACCCCTCTTATAAGAAGAGGAGAATTTAGCAGTGGGCAAGGGGCGAGGATGGGAACCTCACCCCACTGTACTGTCCCGACGCTGGAAGGGGTTGTTATGTGGTACGGGTTAACCCCTCTGTGGAGATCGCGCCAGTCCCCTGAGGGACTGACTAGCCATCGAGGTGCCCTATTTGCTCAACAGATCCGGGGCACCTCACCAAGGGCGGTATTGCATTCGCCGAGTTTTAGTGGTTAGAGCTGCGTCCACTTACAAGCTTTCGGGTGCAGCGAGTCCCACATACCCGCGTGGGGAGACCCACTCCCCCGCGGGATGCCTCAGAGCATTTCCCGGCGTCAAAGAAAAAAAAAGCCATAATACGTAAACCATGGTAAAAACGTTCTCCAGGATTTTATTGAGCCGTTCATGGATAAATACATTGTGGAATATTCATTTAACACGTTGGCTGCGATAAATAAAAGCATAAACCTTCATAATATGGCTCGTCGGCGGGTCAGAATGCGTCCCTAACGATAAAATACTATATGCCTTACGATAAAAACTATTTTATAAATTTTCTCGTATCTCAAACTATCTTTGTACCAAATTTCATCCAAATCGATTCAGTGGTTGAGCCGTGAAGAACAGACAGCAGAGTTACCATTGCATTTATAATATTTTATTTTAGATTATTTTTTTTACTAGCATAATAAATTAAAAGCATACTGCTTAGGAAAAGTAATATTCTAGCTTTTTCTGTAGTAATAAATAAAACTAGGTGCTTTAACGTAGCCGTATTTATATCAACTTTTACGTTTTGTAGATAAATTTATAAGAAATGTAGTGCGCTTTTACTTTATTTTATTACTATTTAATTGTTATCTATATTTATGAGAATTTTGCACTTTGTAATTTAGATGAAGCTTGCTATATCAGGTTATAAGATTTCAAGGCGTTGAATGTTTAAAATAATTTTTTCATTATTTTTTTCTTATGATAATGAAAGATTTTTTTGTAACTACAGAAGATCCAGTTACAAAAAGCTGAATAAAAAATTCTGACTGTAAAATGTTCGTTAAGATTCATAATCATCATGGCGTTTATCACACATTTGTTACAACAGACGTTAGGCATGAAGACGAAGGCAAGAAACTGGTACCATGCACAAATTCGATGAAATTCTCTAGTCGAGATGATCTAAGCTAAGAAATAAATGGAATCTGTATTATCGTGTTTTTTGGGGTAATTTTGTAATACTTCGGAAAATAAATTATCATAAGCCTTGGAGCGTAAATATCTATTTAGAAGGACCCTCGGGAAATTTAAAATTCGGTTCTTTTTGACACTTATTATTTAATTGATAATGTTTCATCCAAATGTGATTGTGGTTTATGAGTTTCCGGTGGCCCATTGGGGGGATAGGGAAAAGGAGCGCAGCGCATCTGCGTGGCCTTGGTTATGAGAATGTGTATGGGTGTCGGCGCCGTCAGGCTCCGACTGCTCATTTGACATAAAAAAATGGCCGCTTGACATTGAAATTTCAATGTGTTTGGCCATTGTCAAACAAACTGAAACTTTGTTTACTGTAAACAAATATAGCATAATCTTATATAAATAAATCAAACGTCATATAAACGTCTCATACAGGTGGTAACGGTGTCGCAACGGTGTAAAAATATACCTACTGCGCCTAAAGAAGTTTTCACTTCAAAAATATACATGCCTGAACTAACATCCATAGTCTAGTAAAAAATGTAACATATTCAATTAATTAAATTCAAGACAAATGGTCGATAATAAAAGACACTATCCAAAAACAAGATCGTTTCTGTTAACGGCTGAATGTAGAAAATAAAGATAAGAACAATATACGGCCAGTTAAATTTAATTACGTTGAAAATAAAAGTTGTACAGCGTTATTGTTATTTTAAACACGCAACGCTCACTTGTAATTTATTACAGCAATCAAACTCGATAGCAATGTCGATAGGAGTGAGTGGAACTCGAGTTCGACTAAATGCTTCGAGTTCGATGAAATAGAGCAACACATTTTTTTCAGTTCTTTTTTCATTTTATCGATAAAAGATTTTGGTTATGTATTCTGTGTGTGATTAAAAATGTGAGCATAATATATGTATAGGGCAGGATTATTGTACTTAATCTTCATTTATATTTTTAATTGACCCTACAATTAAAATTCTCATTAAAACTAGCAAGTAAAATTTTATAATGACAATTAAAATATGTTAACGAATTTATACTCTATTTGTACTTCACAATAGTATTTGTTGTTATATTTGATAGAAATCTGAATGAAGTAAAACTAAGATCATTCACACCGAAAATTCAGGAGTTGGCTCGAATTAAGGAGTAATTGCCATTCTGTATACGACTGTCACTCGCACAGGTCATGGATTAAAACTTTGACGCAGGTACCAGACAGTTTTTTTAAGATTTCAGGGGCATGCAGGCTTTTATTATGGTTATTATGATTTGAACATGAAAGACGAAATATAAGAATGCCAGTAACAAGTACTCCTGACCTTTTATTCAGATTATAAATAGTATTTGAACGACCGAAAATATAAAATAATATAAATGTGCAGTATTACAAAAAATATGCATAAAAAGGTTGGACGGGGAATATGGATAAATATTTTTATCACTTTGTAAAAATAATTTAAACTGCAATATTAAATTATAAAAGAACGTAACAAAAATGTTACATAACAGAGACTATTATATTTCAATCACTGGAAAAATTAATTTGTTTCTGAATACTACCCGTGTTCTGTTCATTAAGTTTTATAAAAAAATATAATATCTGAAGCAGAACACAATATAATGATTAAGGACACGTTGCACAGACGATAAAACATATTTATTGCGTGATATTACAATATATTTTGGGTTTGTAAGTCGCGTAGCCTAAATTCGTTCAAAAGAGAAGCTGCTTACTTCAGTTAATGCGCTTTTTTAATTTCCTCGGTGTAACATTTATCTATTAATATTATTAAATCTTATACATAGTAATTGCAAAATGTTTCACATATTTGAAACATGTAATATTCATAGTATGTTTGAAAAAATATCTATAGATATCAGTTTTATCATTATCATTCATCGTCCCCACCATGGTTCAGGCCTTGTCGTGGCGGTTGGGCTCAGTCACCTAGTGTGAGCCCAGCACCTTGGGCGAAGCTAATTGGGCCGAGGGGGCTCTTTGTACCCCTCTTATAAGAAGAGGGGACAGAAGAGCAGGGGGCAAGGGGTGAGGATGGGAACCTCGCCCCATTGTACTGTCCCGACATTGGGAGGGGTTGTTCTGTGGTTCGGGACAACCCCTCTGTGGAAGTGTCGTCGGTCCCTTGCGGGACTGACTAGCCGTCGAGGTGCCCTGTTTGTTTTCTA
The DNA here is from genome assembly GCA_963853865.1 of Helleia helle. NCBI lineage: Eukaryota > Metazoa > Arthropoda > Insecta > Lepidoptera > Lycaenidae > Helleia > Helleia helle. The sequence continues at coordinate 20,997,286 of OY971420.1, forward strand.
GATCCAGGGCACCTCACCAAAGGCGGCATTGGTGGTAGAGCTGCGTCCATTTACCAGCTGTCGGGCGCAGCGAGTCCCACATACCCGCGTGGCGAGACCCACGCCCCTGCGGGATGCCTCAGAGCATTTCCCGGCGTTAAAGAAAAAAAAAATCATTCATCGCGTCGTTTATGATTTCGAAATGGATTTATCATCTTCCTTATTACTAAACGTGCTTATTAAAGCTTACATGTTTAATGTATCAATTTCATGTAAGATAGATAATATCTATAATGTATAAGTACATATTGTGCGTTAGTAATATTGCCTCAACCTGTACACGGCACGTTTTCTTAGCCGTACGGCGTGTTATCTGGGCGGTTAACAAAACGCGCAAGTTTGTACATGGTACGGAAAGATACCGGTCGAGACAACGTCCAGATGCCGCTCAGTTGGGTTTTTATAATTTACCAGACACGAAAACGTGAAAACGCCCGGCGCCGTCGACACGCTCGCAATGGACAGTGATACAACACTGGCGAAAATCACCCCATGCGTAGACGCGGTGCACCGAGGATAGGCACGGCGAATTCGACGGCGCTGGTGGTGCCGTGACGTAGCGCATCGCATCGTTGATAGTGATCAACATCACTGTCAACCGTGTCTACACATACGACGAATTAACCGTACATTTTCACGCCGAAAAATCGTGTGTGTTTAAGAAGCCTTACTGTTTAAATGAAGCAAAAGCATAGTAATTAATAGTGGGTGAAGTTACGACCTTCTGATACACGGCTATCCGATATCTTGGGCGTTATATGTCCCACTGCTGGGCATGGTTTTCCTGCCAACCCCTCCCATCGGTGAACTCTGGCTCAAGCCATAGTTCATCGATGCGCTGGCCCATTGCAGGCTGGTGAACTATTTTATTTTTTATTTTTATGTTAGTTGGATAGGCAAACTGGCTAACGTGCCACCTGATGTTAAGTGATCGACGTCGCCCATAAACATAAACTAGTTTATCTGGAACGAGTCCAGATAACCAGTGCCGGATTTATATTTTTTATGAGTGTAGGCCACTTTATTTCTGCCGCCCCATGTACATTTTACCTTTTAAAAATAATAATTTTCCTCCTCCAGTAGTAAAGGGGCCTCCTTTACTACAAATGAAAAATTATTATTTAAATAAACGAATGAATTAGTCATTAAGAAAGAGAGCGTAAAAAAGGAACAAGATATACAATTTTTTACGGGCCTTTTTAATAGCAAAATCATCTATAATATCATCATAATATTCATTATATCTGCTTCTATGTAGAGAAGAGCCAGAGAATTCATTTTTTCTTGAGACAATGAAGACCTTTGATAATTTTTCACGCGTTTTATCCTTTGAAGTCAAGTGACCGTCCTCTGAAATCTGCCGCCCCTAGGACGCTGCCGCCCCTAGGTCGCGGCCTATACGGCCTATTTATAAATCCAGGACTGCAGATAACTCATCTATGTGTGGCCTATCCTGAGACATAAGATATTAAGTCTCGGTGCCAGTAATTACACTGCCTGTATTGCCCTTCTCTCCGAACACAGCAAAGCTGTTTCATGGGAGAAACAAGCAAGATGGTGGTACCCATGCAGCCGGGAGCGCTGCACAGCGCTTCCCTCCCACCGGTAAACTTCACACACCTTCAAATACTTTTAATCTCTTCAGGCATGCAGGTTTCCTCACTATGTGTCCGTCATAAGTGAGCAAGCGGTCTCATGTTCAGGTGTACGTAGAAATTTAGAAGAACCATCAAGGCATCACAGGGGTCAGGATCGAACCCGGACCTCTCACCCGAGGGTGAGTCCATACACACTATATCATCGTGGCTCATTATCATTACCTCCGATAATATTTAAGGGATTTTTTTTGTTTGATGATGATTACGTTTGAAGCTACCCAAAATATTGGTCTACTGAATAATAAATACCTTTAGTGTTGTGCTGGCCAGTCGGCTGATAATGATAAAATATCTTTAAGTGCTTGAGATCCTCTCGACCTTAGTAATTGCTACACGTCAACTTGTTCCCATTGTGTCTTGAGGTCGTGTATCAAATTCGACTTTGGGCTTTTATTTGCTTTGATGTATTTCACGTGTCTCCTTCGAGTTTTGAAATTTTACTTTTATTACAAAGGCTTACAAAAATATATTATGTTAAGCTAAAAAGGTTTTTAGCGTTTGCTAATTCATACACCAGGCTACACACAAACAACCTTCTTATTTGTAATTCAGAATATTATGTATTCAGTATTCTAGTATTCTTTGAGTGTTTTGAATTAACCTTGCGTACGTACATTTTTGTTTACCTTGGAAATGGTCTTGGAACTTAATTTTATGAACCCCAAGTAATTAGTCTCATTGGTTTGCATTCGAATTATAAAAGAGGTCGATTAGTCTCTGTGTATCTGGTAAAGGTAAAGGTAAAGGTCACCGAGTCAGATGTAAAAGGGAATATAAAGTCAGCTGAATCCCATCTCTATATATTCTTTCAGTATAACACTCACGTTGGAGTTTCATTTCGCGAAACTTGTATCATTATTTTTTTCAATCGTTTGATGGTTGCCAAACAAACAGCAAAGAAAAGTGCCATGCTACTTTGCAACCAAATTGGGCCGGCACGACCGGGGTGGTACCTCTCACTCACATTACACCGGCGTCAAGTGATAGCTATGCTGTCGCGTTACGTGCAGTTTGTGAGCTTCCGGTGGCCCATTGGGGGGATGGGAAAAAGGAGGGCAACGCATATGCATAACCGTTGGTTGTGTGGATGTCTATGGGCGTCGGTAGTCACCATAAGGCTCTGACTGCTCGGTTGTCTTCTTGTGACATAAAAAAACAAGATTCAAAGATTAAAGCTTTCGATATTAAATTATTAAGACCAAGAAATGACCCCAAAAGCCAAAATATGTAGCATCTGTCTTAGTACTAGGACGCGGTTCCACCGTGGCGCATGGAGAGGCTACGCACGTTCGTCAAGTTTCACTTTGCAAGAAAATGTATGTGATGTTTCTATTGCAACCACACGCTGCGTATTAATTGAAATTTCCTTGTAATTGACATTTTAACATTTTAACCGCGTACTCCGCGGTGGAGCCGCGCCTTTATGCTTATAAAAAAGTAGTTCTGACTTCCAAAACATTCCGTACTGACTTATATTACTAAATAGTTTTCCCACGTTGATTACTTAATATATTTTTGTAACTAAAAGTAAAGAGAAGTACACACTATCCACAAGCAAGGGAGTTTTCACAATAGTACTATTTCTTTGTTTTCATCTATCGATAACACTTTGTACGGCTTATATTTAAATTATAACTTTCTGAAGCTTAAGATATTTTGTTACTATTGTAAGTTTATTAAAACTTTTATTTGTTTGCTAATATTTTAACAAATCGTAATCTATACCCATATAAAAAATCTGAAGAGTTTTTGTTGTTTAAACGCGAAAATCCGAAGTTACTAGACAGATTTGGTTACTTATGTTAATTCGGAAAAGTTATTGTTTTGTTTTAAGGTGGTAACGGCTGGAAAAACGTCGAATCATGAATAATGGCAATATGTTAAAATTTACTGAACATAATTAACGATGTTCAGTGAACTACTGAGAAGACCAAATATCAAATCCCGTTATTCATATATTATGTATCTTTATTGTTACAAACTACTACCTAGTTTGTAACTTAACTACAGTGTGTCACGATTGTGGCGCACCTCATCATCATCTGACATCGGTCAACGGAGGGGACTTATCTCTGCCGACCCCCTTAAGAGGAGTAGTCTGGCTTTCGCCAGGGTCAGCCTTTCGCTGAGGTGATCCTGTTGAATGCCTATCCGGACCCTCAGAATGCGGTTGAAGGCGCTCGCAGTGGTTTTAGTTTACGGGTAGGGCACTCCCAGGTGCGAGTCCCACATAGTGTCAGGATCTACCCAAGATCCTGGCTACATGCTTAAAAAACATTTCCCTGCGATAAAAAAAAGTCTGTAACTTAACTAGCTGATGCTAGCATGCTTCGCCCGCGTGAACATAGACTCACAGCCGTATCGGATTGATGATGATTACTTTATAGCCTATGTCATTCTTGAGTACAACGTGAGTAGTTTTTGAGTTAATTCGCAACCAACAAACAACATTACTCTACTTTACTTATCTATACTAATATTATAAAGCTGAAGAGTTTGTTTGTTTGTTTGTTTGAACGCGCTAATCTCAGGAACTACTGGTCCGAATTGAAAAAAAATTTCTGTGTTAGATAGCCCATTTATCGAGGAAGGCTATAGGCTATATAACATCACGCTGTGACTTATAAGAGTTGAGTAACGCGGGCGAAGCTGCAGGCAACAGCTAGTTTAAAAATATTGATGTATCATACTTCGGGACCTATTCTAGTTCATAACTCATAAGGTAGCCGGCAGTGAAATCCGTATCAAATCGATTGAGTAGTGCAGAATATATCAATGCAGAAACAGACTACACAAAAAGTGACTTTATACTTTGTAAAGATAAAGGTGACAAACGGCTGTGACGTCGTCGTAAATGATCATCAACATTGAAAGATACCTCCACCATTAGATACAACTACTACACGGTGAATTAGAACCGCGTTCATATGATAAGGGATCCTTTTTAATGTCATAAGGAGGCAACCGAGCAGTCTGAGCCTTATGGTGACTGCCGACGCCTATAGTTATCCACACAACCAAAGGTTATACAGATGCATTGCCCTCCTTTTTCCTCTTTTTCCTACGCTATCAGAAACTCACAACCCACATAAAACGCGACAGCATAATTGTCACTTGACGCCGGTGTTATGTGAACGAGAGGTACTACCGCGGTCATGCCGGCCCAATCCAGCTGCAAAACATCATGGCACTACCTTTTACAAAAACTCACTATTCCCTATAGGAAGCCCAAAGATAAAGAAAACACTTAGATCGGGTTTGTAGATATTAGGTACGCCCACACATCGATGTACATAGGTGGTAAGGTCCCCCTGGACGGTTTTAGATTATTTAATTCTTCTCTCTTCTTCCTTCAAGTATTTCGATTTCATCTATAAACATCATATTATATACTAGCCACCCCAAGGCTGTAAGGTTTTAAACCCTGGGTTTAAAGCCTTACTTGCGCAATAATAGCGTCCTTAAAATTCAAAATAATTTTTCTAATCTGACTAGTAATTATAGCAATTAGCGTCTAACAATCCTATAGATATCGATTGAGATGGTTTGAAGCTATGTCCAGTTTTCCAACTCACAAATGAACATAATAAATATAAGGATTAAAACATCTAATCTCTGTCATTGTGTTCAAATTGATCATAAAGTTATAATGAGTTCGACAAAGGACATTGGTCAAATTGGCCTAAAAATTATCATGGACGCAAGTATTAAATATATTTCCGTTGTCTGTTGCCGGTAACACAAGTTCTTCGAGAACTTACCACGGGACCAGATTGACGTGGTATGAAAGCGTCTGTAGATACAACTCGGATTATTGGCTATTGTAATATTTGTAATTGTCTGTGGCAGTTACACAACTGACAAGTGACAAATTGACAAAAAAGATGATTATTTATTTATTTTAAACATTAATTTATAATAAAATTAATATTAGAAACCGAAAAAATACTAATTCACTGCATACAGCTATGGACCGCTCCGCGATTGGTATGTATGTTGTATTTTTTAATTAGTTGTCTAATTTTAGTTGAGAAGCTATCAAATAAAACAATAGTACCTACATAGCTACTACATACTACTTAACTAGTGAATTACAGAAATTATATTGACCAGATTTGGTTACTTAAAATTGATCAACCATGACTGCTTATGAATAATTTAATGTTTTTCTTTTTTTAGGCTCAAGCATAATATTACCTTTGCACATTTGCCGATACTGATTGACGGAAGCTAGAAGCATAATAATAATTCTCAAGTAAACCAAAAATGTGTCCTGTGCCAAATGACATTGCCTCTACTAACTAACTAACTAACTAAGTAATTATTGCGACTTAATAATAATTTAAAAATGATTAGAGTGTGAGTGTTACTGTACGGCGATGATTATTTAAATTCGGCATTATTGTTGCCAAAGTATCATGTGCACATGATTGTGTTGCCAACTTAGAGGATTTTCTACTAAAACTGGTGGTTACGGTTGTGGTAGTCGCAAAATATTGCTTTTAGTGACTGGTGGAATTTTTGTGGTCGAGTAAAATTTGATTTTAATTATTGAAAATACGACCACTGTTGAGTGATTACTAAACCGGAAAATTAAACATTAATGACCTAGCGACCTTTTCTATAACACTCATTTTAGCATTATTTAGCAAGAATATAATCAACACAGATAAATATCGCTCATTGCTCTTTACTGTGTTCTTACCTTACCTTTAATCAACGTTAGGTACGTACCTTTAATCTGTTCTGAACATATCGAATCGCTTCTTAAAAAAGAGTCTTTAGAATGCCGACCTCAACTATAAGCTCGACATTTTCGACGACGTGATTATTATTATCAGAGAAAAACAAAACAAAAAACTTCGTACGAATATCATTATAAATAAATCCTACAGTTATCCTACTCCAGAAATTCATTCGTCTATATTGAAGTTTACATTTTTTAAGGTTTCACTTCTTTTCGTGGTTGTGAATACTTGTGAACTGAACCTATGTTTTATTATAGCAGTGTAACACTCCTGTTCTATGGAAATTATATAGAACATATCAAATTGGCGAGACAAAAGCAAGGCTTATAAATGAATATAGAGAGACTAGTCCTGCAGACGTTCTAAATACGAGTAGATACCATTCTGTGTCATGAATAGATATTTCCTACTTTCTTTATAAAATATTAAATATGTTCTTTAAAGACAGCGTTGTATCATAATCAGCAACATCCCTTCCTTTGGACATAGTCGTTCAATAAATGACAAAACAGTAGATCTCTCGCCACAGGGCAGTCCTGGCTACTGCCGTTGCGTCGCTTATTATATACCGTGGTGTGGGATAGCTTCAAAATGATTACTCTTTTGTCCGTCTATGTGTCAAACAAAAACCTGCAGGATACTTTCATATTTAACTCGCTTTCATGATTTAGTTCCTTATTCCTTAATAATCACGAACTTTGGCGAAAAGCTTTGGGAAGAAGTGAAGTGAAATGTCTAAAAATAGTTAACTTGTACATAAAAATAATTTATTACGATACGTTTAGCATTGGGCGGACACAATCACTGCTTGTTATAGATCAAAACACAGATTTAGCACACATAACATAGCTATAATATGGAGAGCTTATACCGCACTATAGACGGTAAGTTAGAGCGCAAATCCGATTATACTGATGTCATGGAGACTACATCTAAGATCGGTATTACTTCCTTGGGGATACAATTCAATATTGAAATAGTTCAGGTTTAAATTACACTCCGATTGTTTATTGTTAATGACTGATATGTTAATGACGAATGTTAATTGAGACGAATGAATAGACATATTGTAATTAGGACATATTATTGTAATTATAAGGGAATAACTTTTCAGATTTCACCGCGGCTTATAAAGATTTTTACATGCTCGACGAAACGTTATGTAATACGATAAAATCCGAATAAGCTGTTTCATTATAATGAGTGGAGTTTGCGTATATATTAAAATCAATAGAGCATTAAATGGTTTTTACAAAAAAATCTTAATTAAACATATATAAATCAACAAATGTGAAAAAAACCATATTATAAGGTACTATTATAACATTATAATATCATAGGCATTTTTTAGGACATACGATATACGGGCGGCACTGAAAATTTCGGGAATCAAAGAAGTGACATCAGTTGGAAGTTAAGGTCTCCAAAACGGCCGTTTTGTAGGCATCCACAGCTTCTTCAGGCGATGAAAATCTCTGACCACGCAATTTATTCTTCATTTTAGGGAAAGTATAGAAATCATTAAGGCTTAGGTCGGGGTGTACGGCGGATGGTCTAATAATTCTATGTTTTCTTGCTCTAAAAACTCTTTTGTTCTGTGCGCGGTGTGAGAACTCGCATTGTCGTGATGGAGGATGATGCGGTGGTTGGAGTTCTCTTTACGGAATTCATAAACGACCTTTTTTTTTTTTTGTTGTTCTGCAGCGGAAATTTGCAGACCAAACCGTAACTAGGACCGGGGTGGGTTTTAAACCTAGCCGTGTGTGGGGTTCGCAGTTGGAGATGCGTTACCCACTAAAACCGCTGCAAGTGCCCTCAGCCGCCTTTTATGAGAGTCCCGGATCATGCAGGCAACGCAGGACCCTCGGCGACAGGCTGGCCCCGGCGAAAAGGCCAGACTCCTCCTCTAAAGGGGGACTGCTCGGCTGTTCGTTTGCACGATACTTTTTTTACGATTTGTACGGTCGGCCCCAGGGGTCCCTCTCGAGACCCTCAACGAGCTCCAGCCAGGCCTCCTCCTTGGCTCGGCAGATGGCCTGTTTTAGGGTCTTGACCTTGTCAATATAGACCCTGTACAGGCCGTCGTCCCTGTCGACATCCTGGGGGCGCCGCCGCCTGCTCCGGGTATACTGCCTCCTTGCCCGTTGGCAGGCGGCCCGAAGGTCGGCTAGTTCAGCCGACCACCAGTAGAGCACCCGCCGCGGGGGCGGACGTTTCGTGCGCGGCATGGCCGCTCCGCTGACCGCGGTGAACGCGTCGCAGAGTCGGTCAGCCGCGGAAACTGGCTTCGCCCCCTAGATGTCGACAACGACGACGCCGGACGGACGGGAGTCGGAGACACCTCGAACCTTATGTAGCGGTGGTCCGAGAGAGTCTCCACTCCCGTCTCCACCCTCCATCCCTCCACTCTGCGTGCGATGGCCGGCGTGGTGAGTCACTTTCACGTCCACCACGGAACCTCCCGACCAACGCACGCACGTCTGGACTGCCCCTCTGTTGAGCAGGGACAGTCCGGCAGCTAGCGCCCACTCCTCCACCCCCTCCCTTTCGTGTTCGTTACCGGTTTGCCCCAAGCCGTGGACTTGGCATTGAGGTCCCCGGCCACGAAAACCTGTAGGGGAGCTAGCTGCCCCACCAGCGGCCCCAGAACGTCGAGAAACCGCTCCAGGGCCGCCAAGTCGCGGTTCGGTGAGAAGTAAACTCCGACGAAAGCCACTTCTCCCCGAACCACCGTCACGTACCCGCGGCCCCTCGCTTTGACTGCGAGGGGGGGGCCGGATCCAGGCCTCACCACGATCGCTACCGAGCCATCGGTATCCCCCGCCCAGTTTGGGCTAGTGGGAGGCACAGCGTATGGCTCGGCAACGATCGCGACGTCAACGCTCCACTCCGCCATAGACTGCAGGAAAAGATCCTGAGCCCCGGCGCAGTGGTTGACGTTCGCCTGGAGGACGTTGAGATGTCTGGACATTATCCAACCATCTCAGCGTCTGCCGATTCCACTCGGTTCCCCCCAGCTTGTTGGGAGGGGAACTTCCCGCGGGTTGATGGAGGCTTGCAAGCCATGCCCCCCATCACGTGACCTGCCGGCCTCCCTGCATCGGCGCACACCGCACAGTGTGCGGCGGCCGAGCACCCGTCAGCCTTGTGGCCTGGCTGACCGCAGCGGTAACACATTTGGCTGCGGTCAGTGCCGCACTGGCATGTGCTAGCGACGTGCCCCACTCCCAGGCACCGGAACCAGTGCCTGGGACGCGCCTGCAAGAGATGGAGACTTGCACGGCTCCAACCCACCGCAATTCTTCCCAGCTGAAGCAGCTTTTTTGCTGCTGCAACCGGCAGCTCTATGTGGGCTGTACCCGCACCCATTTGCCCCGTACGAATACTCCGCACGTGGACTTGGCCCGGGTTACAGACCCCCTCCTTAGCCACCGCGGTGATGAGGCGCTCCACGGTGACTGCGTCGCTCAGACCCGATATTCTCATTTCAACCTTTTTTTCGGGCCTGAGCACTTCCGCCTCCTCTGCCAGTACCTCCTTTAATCGACTGGCGAGTGCGTCCGCCTTCTCCCCGCTTGTGGAGCCAGGCACCTCGATAAGACGCGCTCCAGTCGCCGATTGACGAATCCGAAGCGGGCCGATTCCCAGCTCCTCCAAATCTATATTTTGCTCCGCCTTAAGGAAGGCCGAGCAATAACTTGCTCCCCGGGCCGCTGCCTCCGGCCGTAACTTTAGAATTACGGCCGTGGAGCGGGGGAGCGACAATTTCGGCTTCGGAGCCTCCTTCTTGGCCGACGGCGTAGATACCGCCGGCGTTTTTACCGATGGCTTTTTCGCCGGTTTCTGCTCTGGTTTCAGGCAGACTACCTCCGTCCAAGTCTCCTTGTCTCCCTCCTCCTCTCTCCCCTGGGAAACAGCTCCCGTCGAGGTGGTGGGACCGTACGCGGTCCACTCCTGTTGGGCTTTGCCCTTACCCTTGCCTTTGCCCTTGCCTTTCGAGGCTTGGAGTAAGGCAGGGAACTCCACCGGAGCCAGTCCCACCACTTTCTCGACAACGACGTTGGTCGCCGTCTTCTCCCTTAACGCTCCAATGGCGGTCCTTTTGGCTTTGGCCGGCTCCTTGTCCCCCGCTAGTGGGGGACGGCAGGGAGGAGCGGCTGGGAGCTGCAGAGCCGCCAGGCGACCGTCTATAATGTTTGTGACCATCTCCGCCATCTCTTTCCTCAGGTCAGCAAACCCCGTAGCATCTCCTGCCTCGGCCGCCTTCTTGCGGCTCTCCTGGAACTCCTTCCTATAGGCTCGCATCTCTTCACGCACCAGCTCTAGCTCGCGCTGGAGCCGACTGTTGTCGGCCTTTAGTTTGCGAGCCTCCTCTGTTTCCGTGCGGACTGCCAGGGATTCAAGCACCTCCCGTATCGAACCGACGGCCTTACGGATTTTGGCCGCATACCCCCCCCGTAAGTTCACCGACTTTCCCGTTAGGCCGAGAATAACGTTTAAGTTAGACTCGGCCGCCACCTTGAGCTCTTCGGCTCCCATCCGACCCGTGTCTAAGTCCACCAGGGGCTCCACTACCTCTCCAGTACCCTCCTTCGTCTTTTTAAAGGCCCTCTTTTCCAGGGCGAGTTCGAAGGCGTCTTCTTTATCGCGCTCCGCCCTTTCCCTCAGCGCCACCCGCGCCCGAGAAAGCGTATTGGCCTTGCCACGCTTTGCCTCCGGCTGCCTCTTCCTCGCATCTCCCCCCGTTTCGGTGTCTGAACCGGAGCCCCTCGTCACCTCGGAGAAGAGGCGCTTCTGCCCCAGCTCCGACTCAGATAACGATGTCACGGACATGTCCTCCAGAGCCTCCAAACTTCCCTTTGAGCGAACCCCGCTCACCTTCCTCCTCAGTCTCGTTCTTCCTTTCTCCGTCACCAAGTCGCGTGCAAGATCAGTGTCATTATCAGTAGTGGTCGCCAGGTCGCGGTGGTTCGGGTTCGCCGAACCGCCGAAGCATTGTTTGGCCCCCTCCGTATTACACGGGGCCTCAGTCCAAAGACTGGCGGGATTCACAGTACCCGCCCGGAGAGTGTCTTTTCTTGATGAACTAATTTTTTAACAATACTTTGTCCCTCTGATGTTTCCATCTTCGGGGCTAGGGAAACAAAGACATCCTGGGCAGAGCCCTGTGCACCAAGATGGCGTACATTTATGCCTGACCGGGGGGTCCGCAGGTACCCCGGCTAGGGGTGCGCTAACGGCTGGTGACCTACCAACCATTCATCTCCTCGCCGCGCACCAAAACTTGAGATTAGGGTAATTTTTTAGAGTGGTTTTCTTCCACGTAGTCCCCATCCCGACATGGGATGGCGACCACCACCCCCAGCCCTATGGACCGGGGAGCGGCTCGGCCGGCAGTAGTCTGAACCAACTGCCGCCCGGAATCTGATTGATCGCCCAAGGTGCTGGATTGCACCCCAGGCTTAAGCCCCACCGCCACGACAAGGCTCAGATCAATGGTGGGGGAATTCAGAAACGACCTGTGGCAAACAAATGCTAGCATACCATTCTGCATTAACCGTTCTTTGTCCCTCAAGAGAAATAGTCGCAACATGGCCGGTTTTGGAGACAAACGTGGCCACCATTCTTTTTGCAACACTCCGTGAACGAACAATTTTTGTTGGCTTTAACTCATTTTCGAACACCCAAACTCGTGACTGGTTTTTTATTTCGGGTTCGTACGCGTATATCCAGGATTCGTCACCTGATCGAATGGAATCTTTTGAGAGTTCTGACGTACCAAGTAAAGCGAGCCGCTTTTTGCTCTTCAGTGCAGCCTATGTAGGAGGGCAAACGAGCAGTCGAAGCTTTAGACTAGCGACGTCATCTGCATAGCCAGAGATTATGCAGGTGTGTTGCCCTCCTTTTTCCTATTCCCCCAATGGTCTATCAGAAACTCAAAAACCGCACTAAACGCGACAGCATAGCTGTCACTTGACGCCAGTGTTGTGTGAGCGAGTGGTACCGACCCGGTCGTGCCGGCCCAATTCGGCTGCATAGCCATGTGATGGATAGTAGTTAGCGTTGCGTATAAACATAAACAAGCACCTGAGAATAGCCGAGGCAGCTCATTCATGCTTTGCCTATACTTAGACTAAGACGGTAAGGTTTTAATGCTATCTCTATCTATATCTAGCCCTTATTTTTGAAATACAGCACAGGAGATCTTTCTTGTCCTTTTTTTAACGTCGGGAAATGCTCTGAGGTATCTCGTGGGGGAGCAGATCTCCCCAGGCGGGTATGTGAGACTCGCTGCGCCCAGTGCCACCAATGCCGCATTTGGTGAGGAGCCCCGGATCTGTTGTGCAAACAGAGCACCTCGACGACTAGTCAGTCCCTCAGGGGACCGACGCCACCTCCACAGAGGGGTTGTCCCGCATCACAGAACAACCCCTATCAACATTGGGACAGTACAATGGGGCGAGGTTCCCGTCCTCGCCCCTTGCTTTTTCGTCCTCTCTTCTTATAAGAGGGGGTACAAAGAGCCCCCTCGGCTCAATTCGCTTCGCCCAAGGTGATGGGCTCACCCTAGGTAACTGAGCCCCATTGCCACGACAAGGCCTGAACCATGGTAGGGAATGGAATTCCATATAACGGAATCTACTTACATTAAAATCCCTTGAATGAATGTGTTTCGAACGCGCATATAATATGATTATATATTTGCTCTTTGTATGCTAAGTATGCGGTTACCTAAGCCTAATGATTTGGTGAGTATGTCTAGCATGTTTATATAATAAACATAGCTCGTCAAATCACATTATCATATAAGACTTCATCACCATCATCATCATCATTATCATCAGCCTCTATCCATAGACTGCTGAACATAGGCCTCCCTCAATGAACCCCAAGACAGCTGATCCCTTGCCACTCACATTCAACATGGACCGCCCATCACACGAAGTTCGTCTTCCCACCTGGTTAATGACCGACCAAAATTTCGTTTACCTAAACGTGGCCTCTACTCTTGAACCTTATTAGCCCATAGGCCATCCATTCTCCTGAGTTTGTGACCAGCCCACTGCCAATTTAACGAGCTTATTCTTAGCGTTATATCGATAAACTTAGTTCTCTAGCGGATGTCTTCGTGTCGAATCCTATCTGTCAAAGAAAAACCCAGCATAGCGCGTTGAGCTACAGCAAACTTACGGACCAGTCATTAATTTAGAGGCTATTATTTATATTAGAATTATACGTATAGATATCTTACGCATTAGGATAAGGGACGTTCGTTTATGCATAGAGAGGATGTATGAACAACATTGACCACATTTTTTTTTTTAATTTATTGATACAGTAAGAATAACAAAAATAATAAAAAAATATCACAGAGACCACGAAGTTCTATGGCCTACTATGGCCACTTTGTCTAACTAAAACATCAAATAAAAGTTTTAGGCTTATTTCCACTAAGACTGCGGTCAGGACACTATTCAAAAAGGTTGCTTTCTTTTACGCCGGGAAATGCTCTGAGGCATCCCGCCGGGGAGTGGGTCTCCCCAGGCGGGTATGTGGGACTCGCCCCGAAAGGTGGTAAGGTGGACGCAGCTCTACCCACTAAAACCCGGCCAGTGCCACCAATGCCGCCTTTGGTGAGGTGCTACGGATCTATTGAGCAAACAGGGTACCTTGACGGTTAGTCAGTACCTCAAGGGACCGACGCCACATCTACAGAGGGGTGGTCCCGCACCACAGAACCATCCCTCCCAACGACAGGACAGTACAATGAGGGGAGGTTCCCAGCCTCGCCCCTTGTCTCCAGCCCAGCTCTTTTGTCCCTTCCTTCTTATAAGAGGGGCTCAAAGAGCCCCCTCGGTTCACTTTGCTACACCCAAACTGGGTTCACCTTAGGCTACTGAGCCCCACCGCCACGAAAAAGCTTGAACCATAATGGGGAGGCTGCTTCATCTTCCAGCGCATCAATGGACTATGGCCCAACACCCTCCTCCCCTACTTTAGAGGAGGAGACCCGTGCCCAGCTGTGGGATTATAAAGTTTGATCTACTAAATGCTTAGTTTATATTAGAACCTGCTTCCGTTTGAAATAGCCAGCTAAACCATCCCCTGATGAAATCAATGATTTTATTTCACATTTATTATAGCCACTAATGTACCGTTTGAACGATAAACGTTGTAGATAAAAGATTTACGCTCCCTAAAATTGTCGTATGGCCGATGAAAGTCAAATAAAAGGCAAGAATAGTCATACTGACGTATTTATGGATAATTAAATTTGTATTGGGTATTGGAACAGTGCAAGGCGCGTTTAGGTAGGCGAAGTGTGGTCTGCCATTAACCAGGTGGGAAGACGATCTCCGTGTGGTGCCGGTCCGTGTTGGGTGCGAGTGGCAAGGGATCGGCCGTCTTGGCGTTCAACCAGTTGCGAATGCGCTGCGCTGCGTTCGCGGAGTTGTGACATCTCAATAAGTTCTGAATCCGCTTTTATAATCATCATTATCGGCGCGTATCCAAGCACTGGATAAGGATACAACGACCAACCATTGAATGGAAATCGTTATCTCATCTAGTAGTATCTGATCATGAATCTATTAATTTATATGTTATATAAATCAAAATAAAAAATCATTTTTTTTTTCAAAATGATATCAACAAAATATCTTTTAAACGTCAATTGAATCTACCGCCGTTCCAAGGTGAGCCCGCTGAGAAGAACCGGCCTAACAAACTCAGTGGAACTGATCTTTTCAAATATTCTATAACAAATTTTACATGTTCAACACCTTATTCCCAAGGTGTGGTATTCCATAAAATATTGATAGTTTACTGGGGTTTTCTGGGATCAAATTAATTCCAATCTAGATATTTATTTCTAAAAACGAAAATTATGGTAATATGAAAAATATATTTAAAATTTGTAAAAATTGTAGACAAACATTTTATTACGTCAAAGTTAAAGAAAGATTATCATCTATTAAATAGGACAAAACTTTTGGAATTCTCAATTGGATTTCACAAAGATTACTATCTGGCTGTGGGGGCGTTCTTTGAATAAGATAAGTCTAAGATTTATTTTATAATGAATTCATTCAACAATTTAATTTTTAAGATTTTATTCATACTTGTATTAATCACATCTGTTTATCTGAAAGATTTTGTTTCGTGTTCCAACAAACAAAGATTTACGCTCCACGGGAAACTTACTCCATCCTTTCATAGCAATTATTATAAAATGTCATCAGAGTCATCACATTGTGGAATGCCTTGCCATTAAATATAAAACGAGCAAATATTCTAGACTGTTTAAAAAAAATATTATTTGAATATATTTTACTATAATTTTTAAATATTTTCAGGATTGTGGAAAATGGTTAAAACACTAATTTGCAAATGTTGCTACGTCTTGACTTTATTTATTAAGCCTTCATCAGGCATCTAAAATATACACACTACACAAAACATAACAGATTTTGTATATATCTTTTTTTAGACTTTGTATATAAATTTATATATAATATAGATATCTTTGATATCTGAGTTACGAATAAATAAATAAATAAATAATATATAAAATAGACTACATTAAATTATATTATTTCTTTTATTAATAACTATAGAACACATCACAAACGTAAAAGTTTTTAAAATGCTTATTTCCGACAAGTTATTTGCCTAATTAAAAAATCTATCCCACATTTACCCTATACTGATCAGGATATAAGAAAAACCTTATTAAATTATTGTATTATAATCAGTCCTTGAAAGTTGTATAAGGTTTCATTTTAATCTGACGTCTTAAAGTGGGTCAAAATCAAGTCTAAAGGAGTCGGTTAAAAAAATTGTAAATAAAAATTGTAATAAAAAGCTTGTAAAAACGAAGACTCGACTGTGTATACTATATTATATCAGACTATTTATTCATTGCTAAGCAACTGACTTATCAGTTAATAATGGAACATTATTGATGGAAAAAAAATTAGACAAAAGGCGTACCCTTTTGGTTTTTCCAAACTTTTTTCGTCTACATAAGTTAACGTAAAATACGTAAATATAAGATATTTTATATTTTTATCACAGCCTAATAAACAGAATGCAGAAATTGTTTTACAAGTTAAAAACAATAAAATAGCGCGTGTTAAAAAGCAGTGAGAATTCTAAAACATTTTTACAGCTCATTTCATATGCTCATACAAAAATGTGAGATAATACAGAACGCATTATCATTTCTACAATTTATTACAGAATATTCTTATAATCTCATTTTCTTTACGTGTGTAGAATTTTAGTTTAAGTGTATTTTAACCGACTTCTTATTTATTTGTTCATACGAAAAGCAAACGGAAATCACCTAATGGTAAGTGATAAGCGACATCGATAGGCACCCGCCACACCAGAGGATAAGGTGCGTTTTTTATGTTACTTGGATAGGCAAACTGGTAAACGTACCACCTGATGGTAAGTGGTCGACGTCGCCCATGAACATAAACTAGTTAACCTGGAACGAGCCCAGGCAACTCATTTATGTGTTGCATATCCTGAGACATAAGATGTTAAGTCTCGGTGCCAGTAATTACACTGCCTGTCTTGCCCTTCTCTCCGAAACACAGCAAAGCTGTTTCACGGGAGAAACAAGCAAGATGTTGGTACCCATGCAGCCATTACCTATTTGTGACAGACAAACCTACTCTGTGAGATCATCACAAATTCACTTAGGCTATAAATTTCTTAATGCGATTATGTTCATTTAGGGTACGTTTAGCATGTAGCAAATTGTATAGTTTGCTAGTTTGGATAGCTCATATAATATTAAGGATGTATCCAGTGCTATACGAAGAACATATTGTGTTGAAAAAAAATGTTATTGAGAGTTTGTGTGCTAAGGTGATAAAACGTTATTGGAGATGCCACGCGTTGAAAATAAAGCGATCGCGTAAAATATTTGAATGTTACACTGAGTTTGTTTGGGTAGACTCAATTTGACGTTAAATAAAGCTACTGTGTGGATAAAATATTGGAAACAAATGTTTTTATTTGAAAACCATAATTATATTATTATAATATTCTGACATCATTTCTAATTTAACTACTCTAAAAGAGCGTAGACAAATAAGAGATCAAATGTTTCTGTTCAAAATTGTTAATAATTTAGTAGACTCAAAATATCTCATGAGTAATTATCAATTTTAGATGCCCTAGGACTATTAGTGTAAGAAGAAAATTTTTGTTTTTGGTACCCCCATGTAAATCCGATTATGCAAAAAATGAATTTATTTGTCGTGCATGCCAAATATATAATGAAAATTGTGATAAATTGGACATAATGCACGATAAATTTAATTATTTTAGACGTGGAATCATGGAAATATATAAAAAAGTGTAACCTCTCATTATTGTTTAAAATTTTAGTAAATACTGATATTGTGTTTATAATAGTTTTATATGTATTACTTGTTAGTGGAAACTTAACTGATTTCTGTACTTTTTTATTATTTCTTAACTAAGGGTGGGTTGCACCATCTTACTTTAACAATAACTGATCCGTCAAAATACCGGTTAGTGTAAAAATGCGTTGCACCATTTGACTATGGTCAAAATACGTCATAATTTAACACTAACTTTAACCGCTCACAATCGGCCGGTTAAAGTTATTGTTAACGTCAGATGTCAAATTTGAGTTTTTTATTATTTTATTATATTACAAATTAAAATACAAAATAGTTTTTACTGTATTAAAATTTAAATATTTGTTAAATATCAAGTAAATTATATATTGTTAATAGAATTGTTTTGATTTTGACTAAAACATTATTAATGATAATATAATATTACTGATAGTAAAATGTATATTATTCGTCTCGCCCTTCATTATAAGAGGCCTATGTTCATCAGTGGACGGACAAAGACTTATGATGATGATGATATATTATCAGAAATATAAATTATTTATTAAGTTCATAATTTAAATATAAAATAATTTTATTATTTTAACATTTTGAAAATATAGGCATATTATATATTACTTTTACTATGTAATAAATAACACGCAGTTACCTTAGTTATATTTGGTTGGAATATTTGCAAAATATGTTTCATTATTTACTCAATCTCGGAAATTTCAAAATAACTATGACATAATATAATTTGAAGGCGGCGCCCAGTAAGTTTTAAACGTCAAACCGTTTTTTTACATAAGTATTACGTATGTATTACCATATCTTAAAATATTTCCCTTAAAGAATTAGGATAAAATTAGGCATCATTAGACATGCAACCCTGGTAACTTTAACAATCAGATTTTTTATGCCGGTGCAACCCAATTGTCTAAACCGTAAAAGTCAACGTTATTGTTAGTGTCAAATTTAACTTTGACTATTACTTTAACCAACAATATCGTGCAACCGGACCTAAGAGTAATATTATAATTTATTTATTTATTTAATAATTTATGTACACTGAGAAATAAAAATATAAATAAATAAATCATTTTGACTCATATTTGATAGGTTAGCAACGCACCTGCAAACCATCCGGTGTAGAAGGCGTATATGGGTATCCGTAATCCAGGTGAATTGACTGTCCGATTGGCCGTTCTTCTATAATATAATGTATGCCAACGAATGTACGAAGATTGTCGTCCAACGTTTTCTAGTGTGGTTGTTTATAAAAATAAGTTTGTCAGATGCAAAAAGGACCTAATTCCGTTACATAAATTTTCAGTGTTCTTGATAATAAACGCCCTGGAATACAGGTGTTTATGATCCAATATTGCTGCGGCTGTATCTGTCAGGGGCAGAGTACAACGGTAAGCGCGACGGGGATTGTTGCTGACGTTACAATAGAATTTAGCAGATGGATATACTAATTAAAATTATAATTTACGCAGCAGCTTTCAAGTTTTAGAGCGGTATTCGGTCTGATGATTATTTGTATTTTACTATCAGTGATGTCAGCGTTGTACTGCTGAAAGATTTTATAAATCAAATAAATTTTATAAATTCATTTGAACACAAACAAAAAGTTTCATCAAAATCTATTCAGCCAAGGAGTTCAGTGATATACACAAAAAGAGAAAAAAAGTATATAAAGATGAATAGTCCACAATAACTTTATTTGCTGAATCCGGAATGATTTTTTTTATGTCACTCAGTGATAACATAAGATACCAGTGAAAGATTTTTGAAGTAAATTTTTTTGCGCGCATGAGCGTACAATTTTGACGGTTGAAGTCACTAAAATGTGCAAGAAGAGGGAGAAAGTGATTGAGACCGATTAAGAGTGTGAAAAAGGGCGAACTTAGCATGAAGCACATAGTCATGAAGTGAGAGTAGGGAGCAAGGGAGTCAGAAAGATCGAGAGAGAGAGAGAGAGAGAGAGAGAGAGTGAGATAGAGCGAACGTCGCATCGCATGTCTCGGAAATTTAAAGCTTTAGATTAGTATAAATATAAACGAGATTAAAAATTAGTTTGCCAAATGAAATTCACTTCTGACATGTGTACTTTGTGTGCACGCACTTTTTTATCGGATTGGTAGTTTACAAATTTCTCTTCATCCGGAAACCACCTCGATGTTCGAAAATCCACAAATAGTCGATGGAACCAGCTGCCACCTACGGTATTTCCGAACCGATACGACTTCGGGACCTACAAGAAAAGAGCATACTCATATTTGGAAGGCAACGCACCTGATAATGATATATCGGATGTGTAGGCCGTTTGTCACATACCACCAGGTGAAACGACTGTCCGTTTGCCCCCTTTACAAAAAAAGGTTAGTATGATACTACACTAATAATAGATGAATATCATGGAGATGCAAGGAGAGAAACTTATAGTAGAAATAATGTCAATTCAAACAGGTTCTGGTGGATTAGCCAAAATGCCATTCTACAATCGTAAATGCTTGTAGAAAACTAATAAATGCATGGAAATGACATTTTAGACCACGTGATTTGTGGATGTAAAATTTCATTTCCGTACATTTATTAGTTTTCTACTACCGTTTACGATTGTAGAATGGCATGTTGGCTAACCCACCTGCTTAGTTTGGGATCAAGACGGCCGTGTATGAGTTGTTCCACTGGTTGTCCCAACAATTCTTTTTTATTAATGTTTGTAGGATTATTAGACCAAGATATAATATACCATTAGATTAAATATTACATTTATATAATCCAATGTTACAAGGGAATGAAAAAAAAAAACAGTGTGATGATGTAAATATTGAAATTAATAAGGAAAATATGAAAAGTAGTAGACAGAATTGGAAGAAAGAAGTATATATTTGACGACCTCTGTGGCTCAATGGTTAGCGCGTTGGCATTCAAGCCGGAGGCTGCGGGTTCGAATCCCGCCAGGGAACAAAAAAGTTTTCTGTATTCCTGGGTCATGGATGTGTATGAAATATGTGTATTATATAATAAAAATCTTAAAAATATATGTACTGAACCGCGCTCTCGTCGTATGGACACCACCATCCCGCTTGCTTATGCCATTAAATAGCTTTGTACTTTGTTGTAAAAAAGGCAGTGCAAACAGTGAAATTACTGGCACAGAGACTTAACATCACTTATATCAGAATTTGCAACACATGAATATTGATTGAATAAGTTGCTAAGAATAGTTCCAGGTAGACTCATCTATGGTTATGGGTGACGCTAACTAAGTACTTAAGGTAATTACCTTCAGGTGGAACCTCTGTCACTTGTCAGTCTGTAAACACAATTAGTTAAATTTTTAGGCTTTCATTGTTAACAAATATTTCAAATTCAAATCCTCAGAACTGTTCGTTTGTAAATAAATTGTTCTCAGACGTATTGTTTTAACTCGATGTTTAATATTGAACTATCTTTCTTCGACTTTGAAACTTTAAGTTTATACGCAATGGGCAGTGCAAACAAATAACAATTTTATTCGTTCCTTTTCTTTGATATTCGTTTGACTAAAGGTGCAGAACACGTTTTTTAAACGCACCTCGATACACATTCTTCACGTTTGCATCGCGTCTCTTTTTTTTTCTTTAACGACGGGAAATGCTCTGAGGCATCCCGCGGGGGAGTGGGTCTCCCCACGCGGGTATGTGGGACTCGCTGCGCCCTGGTAAATGGTAAATGGACAGCTGGTAAATGGACGCAGCTCTGCCCACTAAAACCCAGCGAGTGCCACCAATGCCGCATTTAGTGAGGTGCCCCGGATCTAGAAAACAAACAGGGAACCTCGACGGCTAGTCAGTCCCGCAAGGGACCGACGCAAGAGGGGTTGTCCCGCACCACAGAACAACCCCTTCCAACGTCAAGACAGTACAATGGGGTGGGGTTCCCATCCTCATCCCTTGCCCCCTGCTCTTCTGTCCCCTCTTCTTACAAGAGGGGTACAAAGAGAGCCCCCTCGGCCCAATTAGCTTCGCCCATGTCTGTATCATGCCCATCGCGTCTGTATCACTGTGCAGGAACACTGTCTCAGATTTTTACATTTCTTTAACAATGACAACATCTGTATTACAGCTGTGTTACAGATTGCCTTTTTTGGCTTCAGCAGCTTGAAGGGGAGTCCCGGATCTAACGCATGTAAATGCCAACAATTAAATCTTTATATATTATACATTACTTGTAGTCTATAAATATGGTATAACTACTTCTAAGCGGCTGGACTGATTTGGCTTTATTTTTTGTGTGTATTCAAGTTTTTTCGAGAATAGTTTAGTTCACAATTCGGTTTATAGAATTTTGTTTATAGAATAACAGTTACATACTTACACACATAACTCCTATAGGCAACAACACAATATAGTGATTTTGAAAACTAGTCATTTTGACGTTTTCTTAAATAGTGTTCAGATGACTGGACATTAGACGCAACGGTTGCGGGTTCGAATTCCGCCAAGTGCAAAAAATTAAATAATAATATATAAAGAGTCACGGATATATTAGTAAATTTAAATTTATTGCCATTCCTAAAAACCCGTAGCTCAAGCAATTACGAGCTTAGCGGGGCTAAGTGAACGTAGTGTGTGTTGACATACATTTATTAAAACGATATGCTGATGATGAACCTTTATTAGAAGTCTTGTCACATAAAAGTAGGTATAATAAACCTCCGTGCGATCTCGTATGATAAAATTATGAAGCCGTAACAGCTTATATTGTCCATTACTACAAGATGGCCGATTATATATATTACAAAGTTAGACGGATTTACTATCATTAAGAGTTTCATTTTCCAAGGACATAGGTTCAAAACTACTATTATAATGGACTGCGAACCTTAATAATGATGCACCAGGGGGAACTCTGACAGTATATTCATTAAATAATCTATTTATAATAAATCTGAATAAAATAATAACGTTTGCCAATAACTAACAATGACGAAATGTTTTTAATACTAATAAAATTAATAATGAATAAACATGTACTAAATGCAATAAACGTAAATCAAGTTAGTCAGAATCATGTATCGATGCAAAGTTTATTTATTCACGGTGCATCGTGAATTGCGCGGGAAGGTGCGGCCATTTTAAAATTTCAACACCGTAAGAGGAGAGAGGAATCACAAAATATCAGATGCAACTTTGTGAATTCGGTGGCGGTGAAAATTATGACTTTGTGAATTGTAATGTAATTTCTGTTTGCTGGCGATTGAAACATTATAGTTTTACAGAATCACTGTTTTTGAAGTTTTAAATGCATTACAGCATTGATTTTCAATCTGATGCAGCTCTATGCAATAATAATTACAATGGGCCGTAAAGATTGTTTCACGTAAATTTGATCCTCACTTTTGATTGCTACAAATTGTAAATACGTTAACAGCAATTTGAAATACAGCTTCGATTTTAAATAATAAATAATTTTTTTTGAAACCTTTTGCGAGCGTTTTGTAAACTGTCAAAATTACATAATACGCATATAATATACGTCGGAATTGCACACCTTTAAAAGTTCTCAAAGAAACCGTGACAAAATATTTTTAAATTAAATTAACAATAATCTAATAATACATATTAGAAAATAAGATATATTGACATTATGTGGGACTCTCTGCGCCATAGAAGGTGGTAAGGTGAACGCAGACTCTACCCATTAAACCCCGGCAGTGTTCTCCTCGTCGTCTGTGTGACCCGGTGTGAGAGTTGTGGACGTCCGCGCCGGGCCACAACGGTGTGCCCTCCGCCACTCTTCTCTGGGGGTGATGGGGTGGCGTCCCCCCCCTTCTCCGCTTAAGGCACACTGAATACAAGTGTTATTTATATACACAGAAGGATCATATAAGAATAATCATTATAACTCTCATACCAATTGAAAATCTAAATCTAGTTAAGTATCACTAGTTTTATAAATCCTCTATTTACAGTGTTCTTTGATCTACCACTTAAACGTTGACAAGTTTTATTTACTTTGAATATCGTCTTAAATATTCAATAGGGCGGAACAAATTACAAACCGATCGCCGATGAGTCAATCTCCGCTAATCAAAGTCGAGGGATAGCCGTAATCTATTTATTAGAAGCAAATTATCAGAAGTGGGCACTATTGCCCAAGGACTTGTGCTTTAAGTATTATTTTGTGTACCCGTGACTTGATTTGATAGATTCAAATGTTTGTATCGCTTCTGTCTAATTTGATGCTAAGTGGTGTAAGATAAAAAAATCTCATCACATTGTCAGTCTCTTAATGCACTCCAAGTTTGCACAGTAATTTAACTAAAGTTTGGCAACTACGAGCCTAATTCGTTCGTTGAGGGTTCCAAAAAAACAGCTTAAATGCAATATAACAAGTAACTATCATATTAAAATATATTATAATGTCAACCCTTTTACGCCCCACTGCTGGGCACGGGTTTCCACTTCGAAATCAGGCGAGGAGGGTTTTGGGCCACATTTCACCGATGCGCTGGCTCAATGCGGTTTGAAGAACTACATACACCTTCGAAGACTTTTAATTTGATCAGGCATGCAGGTTTCCTCACGATGTTTCCTTCACCCGTGAGCAAGCGATGGTTTCATTTTCAGGTGTACGTAGAAATTAAGAAAAAACCACTTCTAGTCATTTCTAGGGGGTGAGGATCGAACCCGGACCTCTCGGGTCTCACTCAAGAGGCCGAACCCACTAAGCCAACGTCACTCGCAACATCGCAACAAATAACTAATAGACCAAAAATTTATGTGTCCTAGATTTAGTACTGAAAACTATACGTGTATATCACTTTACTTAAATCTACATTCCAATTTCAAATTTCTAAAAACAGAATGAGGATGAGATAGCAATACAAATTTCACAAGGTCGAGTGAAAACATGATCCAATAATTTATTGCCCTTTCCATATTGAGGACATATTGATGTTCATGACCACATGACACATTCTCAGGTAAATTGAATGTGTCTCGGGAACGGCCGAGTCCAGTTCAATGCCATTACCGGTTTCACGTTACGGCTAACTGATGTCCGCATAATGTTATTACTTCTAGCTTTCTGTTTATTAGGCCTACTTTATTCTCACTAAAAATGGCGCGCCTTAGCAGTCAAATTGACATGAAAACCGTGACAGCAAATGACGTGTCTCGGTCTTTTTGTTATTGATTTCATCTTTTGTTATAGATTTTCAGTACTTTTGAGTTCTAATATCATTTAATAAGTTAGTTGGATCAGCCGTTTGATACTGGCAGACGTGCCATCTGATAGTAAGTGGTCGATGTCCCTCATGAACATAAACTAGTTTTCCTGGAACTAGCACAGGCAACTCATTTGTGTTGCCTATCCCAAGACATAAGATGCCAGTAATTCTCTGTGCCAGTAATTTTATAACACCTACTGTCTTGCCCTGCTCTCCTTGTCCTGAGAAACAAGCAAGATGGAGGTATATTCGCAGCCGGGAGTGCGGCACAGCGCATCCCTCCCACCGGTAATGTAATATAACATAGATGACTCACAACTCGAGCGTCTTGTGATGACCAACTTTTCTTTCTTTCTATCATCATCATAATAATCATCATCATCTTCATCATCATCATCGTCTTCGTCATCATCATAATCATCATCGTCATCATCATCATCGTCATCATTATGAACATTTTACGTCCGTTGGAACTAGTTGGAGGTCGACCTACCCTACTTTTTCGGAGTTTTAATTACATTCTGTATTTACAGTTTTTGTCGTAGGTCGGATTTGACAAAATCATCATCATCAGGTGCCATCTTCAAAATGAAGTTCGGAGGTCAGTTGGCAAATTTTTCTGCGATCCCATGCGGCTTCCTTCAGTTGCGTGTATATTTAGTCCAGTCTTTAATGTCGTCTAGCCACTTTCTCCTCTGACGGCCTGGGCCTCCCCGGGATCTTGCCTTCGAGGATCAACCTTAGAAATTAATAGAGGGATCTTCTCTGCATGTGTCCAAAAAAGGCAACCCTAATATAAAATAATATGCCATATTATGTAAAATAATTTAGTTTCAAAGTATATTTGTGCTATGATTTTGACGGGACTTTCACTGGCAGACAACTTATTACAAAAAATAAACATCATCAATAAGAATACGGCTTAACCGAGCTAGTGGGGATGCCGTTTTAGCGTTTTTTGAGATGATTTTGTCTTATTCCCATGTATCATACCTACCTGATTGTAGGTATAAGTGTAAACCTTGGTAAAATTGACGTACAAACCGTAAAAACAAAAGGTTTTGTTTTCTTCCTCTGTAGTCTATGTTTATATTCTTTAATGCTTTCACCTGTTCAGGGCATAAGGTGCAGTAGAAGGCTTACAAAAATGCTTTCACATTCTACCTACTGCATATCAATACAAAACACTCTTGGGATATCCGTATGTGGAAACCTTAACGAAAATTTAAATTCCATAATATTGGCTTCATATTTAATTTCTTTGATATTAAAAGTTATATATTGCAGTATGAGGTAGTGACATGCTGCTCTGTAGCCGAATTGTGACGGCATGACCGGGGTGGTAATTCTCGCTCACAAAACACCAGCGTCAAGTGACAGCTAAGCTGTCGCGTTTCGTGCGGTTTGTGAATTATGGGAAAAGGAGGGCAACGCATCTGCATAGCTTTTAGTTATGGAGATGTCTATGGGCGTCGGTACTAACCATAAGGATCTGACTGCTCGGTTGCCTCTTTATGAAATTAAAGAAAAAGTTATAAATAAAAAACTTTTGCACCGTCATTGAAGTTCTTTGTTCTGTAATGTTTACGAGGGTTTCATTCATTATAATGAAAAGATTTTTACATTCACGACACCTTTGTATCGTCCCGAGGTTGTAAAATATCCGTAAAATTCCCGTAAAAAGTTGTTTTATTATAATATCTGATTGTCTATATCTGGGAATGTAAGCGTGATCAACCGCGATAGAATCTTTAAATATTTTATTTATAGAATAATTATTATTTGACTTTTTCATAATTATTATCAGCGTATTACCATCGTTGGACATAATATGCCTTTTTTCGGAAGGGCTAGACTTTTCAGCCTGATAGCTTTTAAGCACAATCGGAACAGTATCTGAGCAGCGCGGCGTTACTCGGAACAGTAGGATTTAGAGCCCCACCGCCACGTCAAGGCCTAAACCATGGTGGGGCGGGTCATGTACTATTTAAACCACATCTGACAAAATTTAAATAATATACAAATATCAGTATTTTCACGGTCTAAATACGAAAACACAGCCCTATTTGTTGATATAGCAAGGGTATTTCCAACCGTTTAGCCTATCAGTTCAAAGAAGTTCAATTTAAAAAATACAAATTTTCAAAAATACCCATTACCCATTCAAGAGTTTAATAAAGTCCGTATTTACAAAAAAAGATTCGTTATTTCATGACATCAAAGCGAATGAATCTCATAAAGCGTAGGAACCATCTAAAATTTAAATCTGTTAATGTATTCAAAAGTTGAAAATGCAATTTCTTCATTTATTGCATTTTGATTTGCCGTTTTGTTTATTACTTTCTGTGTCTCGACTTCGCGAAGTATTTATGACAATTGTGTTTTTTGTGTTTTCAGGAATCATTGTTATGATTTTTATAATTTTCGCTTGTTTACGCTTTTAGCTTATTTGTTTTTTTCATGTCATCAGGGGGCAAACAGCAGGCAGTCGGAGCCCCACGGTCCCGACGCCCATACACATCCGCACAACCAAGGCCACGCAGATGCGTTGCCCTCCTTTTCCCCATCCCTCCAATGGGCCACTGGAAACTCACAAACCGCACGAAAGGCGACAGCACAGCTGTCACTTAACGCCGGTGTTATGTGAGGGAGAGGTAGAGGCGACCGGGAGGTCGTGCCGGCCCAGTTCGGTTGCAATGCAGCATGTCACTACCTCTTACTAATGGTAATGTATTTAATAGTTTAAAATAGTTAAATATGATTTAACAAAATATGAAACTAACAGCGACTAAAAATCTAATTCTGAAACACCCGCCAGACATACCATGTTACTTTTGGTCACCATTCGTGCCAGTGGTTCAATATTATATCGTATAGAAACTATTAGATTACGTCATGCACACCTCAGAACTACGCGACGTGGTAGCCGAGGATCTTGTTGTACTAGGAGCCCTTTAATCTTCCTAAAGCTGCATCTTCAACGCAAATCAAGCTATATTGCAAAACTGTACGTTAAAATAAATAATATCTCGATCACGAGTCAGGATCGAACTATAACGGTTCAGTTTGATTCAAGTTATTACTAAGCTTTAGCTGAAGAAATATTTAGACTAAACAATATTTTGTCCACTTTGTTTATTATTTTCATAGCCTATGTCCTAATAAGGTATAAGCCATTTCAACTTTCAGCTAAATCAGTTCAGCCATTTTACCGTGAAAGATCAACAAACATCCAAACTTACAAATAATCGTTTCTATAATGTTAGTAATATTAATCATGTATGAATTCTAGCATATTATATTATTTCATCTTTCATGAAAGATTCTACTAGCAATATTAAAATATATGTTTTGCAACAGTTGGGCGTCCTGTGACAGCCAATATTTTTATTCAACAGGTGGTAAACGAACACTCGGTTCCGTTGTAGTAAGTGATCACCGACGTCCATCGATTCAAGTACCAAACATTTGTTTGCTTTTTAAAGTATTTTAAAGTATTCTTAAAATTGAAATTTCTTATGACATGTCAGCTAAGATTTTTATTCTCCTATGCTAACTATACGTGGTACAGCTTGACAAAAAAGAGTATGACGTGGTGACAGATGGAACTAAATATTTTACTAAATGGAAACCTATGATGTTGACAATACTTGGCCGACAAATACTAGATTTCACATTTATTTTTAACGACTTGATTAAATTATCTTGCTGATTTTCCATATTATGATGAGACCTAAGTGAAAGTGGCGCCCTCATTTTATCCATACTCTTTTTTGCCAAGCTGTAACGTTTTATATTAATTAAAGAAGATACACTTTTTATGATAGCCAATGGACGACACTTGAAATATACATGTATCCAATCAGACAGGCTTGACGTTAGAAAATGCAATGAGAGCACCAGTCTGATGCTCGGGTTACCGGACCATGAGCCGAGTTCCATGATTTTTGTGTACTCAAAAAATGCTCAACGCGTACCAAGAAGTTTTCACTTCAAAAAATCATTCAACTTCAATTTTTTTTAAAATGTTTGACATTTTCATATTTCAACTTTGAATATGTGCGTATCGTAGTGTGTGTAACATTTTATCTAATTTATTTAATGCATATTACTGTGCATATTTAATGCATAGTGCTGTGTGGGGGCGGCTTAAGAATACCCCTACCCCAATACCAGCCCAGGGTGACGTAGAAGTCGTCAAAGGGCATTTAGCTCCCCAACATCAAGGATGCTAATACTGCGAATCGATTGCTTGGTGTCAGTCTGTCTCATCGTGACAGTGAGATAGACTTGATCACTAAGCATCGATCGCACCGAGTGATGGCGGCACCATCAATCGAATTGGCGGCAGGCAGCAGTGCCGCCGATGCGAATTCATCATCATCTGCGATTGCCAATCCGCCTGCTCAGCGTGGCAATTATGAGCATGAATCCCCTCATGAATTACAGGCACAAGAGAAGGCCCCTAGTTCCCGGCCGTCCCACTATTCCTGATTACGGTAACAGCCTAGGTTACGGTGGGACAGGGGATGCTAAGAATCCCCGGGCTACGGATCGCTACCACCAACTTGACCTGGCTACGTATAACGGACGAACGTTGAGACTCGATGACCACCTGGTTGAACTGGAGGTGGAACTGGGAAGTATCCGATGGCACGTTTTGGGGTTATGTGAAGTCCGAAGATAAGGAGAATAAAATAAATAATAAATAAAAATATTTTTATTCAATGTTGTACGTCAAAGTAGCTTATTGAACGTCAAATGACTCTACTACCGGTTCCAAAACTAGTCCACTGAGAAGAACCGGCGAAACAAACTCAGTGAAACTAATCTTTTCAATATTATACAATATAGGTACATAATATGATATAATTATACATAGAAGCCATGTAGGAAACGCCTTATTCCCAAGGTGTGGTATCTTCAATAAATTCTTTTATTTTGTAGTATCCTTTACCACACAAACGTTCTTTAACAGTTTTTTTAAATTTATTTATCGATAGGTTTTGAACGTTTTCTGGGATCCTATTGTAGAAACGTATACATTGAACCATAAAAGAATTACTGACCTTATGTAGCCTAAAATATGGCACAACAAGTTTATGTTTGTTCCTTGTATTTTTATTGTGATTATCGCATTTTTTACAAATTCATTTATATTTTTGCGAACATACATCACGTTTACAAAAATGTATTGAGATGCTACAGTCAAAATGTCTATTTCTTTAAATTTCTCTCTTAATGATATTCTGGGACCCAGACAGTAGATAGCCCGTATAGCCCGCTTCTGCAGTATGAAAATTGTATTGACATCAGCGGCATGTCCCCGAAGCAAAATGCCGTAGGACATAAGACTGTGGAAATACGCATAATATACTAGTCTAGCCGTATTAACATCCGTAATTGACCTGATTTTTCTAATCGCAAAAACTGCAGAACTGAGTCTACTCGATAAGGTAGCTATATGGGGCGCCCATTGGAGATTGGCATCTAAGGTAATGCCAAGAAAGGTAGTTGAATTCACCAAGTCCATTATCTCCCCACTTAATGTTACATTGGTTTGTACTTGCTTAACATTGAGAGGACACCATAACTCTGCCTTCGGGTCACCTGTTCTACTTCAGGGAAGGCGACACTCCATCCCAAGGCGGCGTGGGTTTTCTCGTCCACAAGTCCCTTGTCAACAACATCGTCGAAGTCTCGAGTGTGTCGAGTAGGGTTGCGTATCTTGTACTCAAACTCACCAAGAGGTACAGCCTCAAGGTGATACAAGTATATGCGCCAACCTCGACACACTCCGACGACGAAGTAGAGGCAACTTACGAGGATGTCTCCAGGGCCTTACACAACACCTCCAAGGCTCACTTCAATGTTGTTATGGGGGACATCAATGCCAAAGTAGGAGTACGAACAGGTATCGAATCGTGTTTAGGGCCACATGGTGTCGGCAGTCGTAACCACAGGGGGCAAATGCTGGTCAACTTTCTCGAGAAAGAGGGGCTCTTTTTAATGAATCATATTTTAAAAAGAAGCCCCACAGGAAGTGGACCTGGCAAATATGGATACTGTGACGAGAAACGAGATAGACTTTATTATGACGGACCGAAGGCATGCATTAAGGGATGTCTCTGTGATCAACAGGTTCAAAACCGGAAGTGATCACCGACTAGTAAGAGGATCTATGAATGCAAGCTTTCAGCGAGAGCGAGACCGTCTAATAAAGGCTACACTCCGACCTGACTTCCGGCAAACTGTGGTAGGTTCCAAAAAATTCCAATTGGAATTAAATAACCGATTCGATAGCCTTAACATATCGGAAACCACAATGGCAGTTGACGAGGCACCGTGGTGGACTGCATGCGGGTCGTGGGTGAAAGGTTTTGTAGGAAAAAGCGTACTGGCAGGAAATCCAAACTCTCGGATGAGACGCTCGGTCTTATGAGGGAACGCAGAGCACACACAGACGCCACTTCTACAGATGTAAAGCTTCTCTCGAAGCAGATCCGCAAACTAATACGCCGAGACCTTCGCTGCTCAAATACGCAACGGATTACCGAAGCAATTGAGCAGAATAGAGGGTCGAAGGTTTTTGTGGAAAAGCTCGGGAGAAGCCACCTGTCGAAGATTAGGACCGCTACTGGCGCGACCGTTTCTTCTAAGCCTGGGATCTTGTCGGAGATCGAAGATTTCTATGGCAAACTGTACGCGTCCCATGCTCCTCAACCTGATCCCCGAAACAACGATCCGCGTGCTAGCCTAACACGACACCTCTCCGGCGAGCTTCCGAACATCAGCCTAGATGAGGTTAGTCTGGCTCTTAAGCAGCTTAAAGGGGGAGGGCTCCGGAGAGGGACGCAATTACGACTGAACTCCTTAAGGTAGGTGGCGAACCTGTTTTAAGAGAGTTACAAAAGATTTTTAATTTCGTCCTTCAACGGGGCATTTCCCCCAAGGAGTGGTATGGAAGTGAAATCGTTTTGTTTTTTAAGAAGGGTGATAACTCCCTTCTTAAAAATTATAGACCGATATCACTTCTAAGTCATATATACAAGCTGTTCTCGAGAGTCATGACGAACCGCCTCACTAAGAAGCTCGATGGATTCCAGCCACCGGAGCAGGCTGGGTTTGGAAGAGGATTTAGCACCATAGACCACATTCACACTATAAGGCAAGTTGTACAGAAGACCCATGAGTACAACCAGCCACTGTGCCTTGCCTTTGTGGACTATGAGAAAGCTTTTGACTCTGTTGAAACCTGGGCTGTTCTGGAAGCTCTGCAGCGATGTTAGGTCGATTGGCGATACGTCGAAGTGTTGAGAGGATTATACGACGCCGCCTTTATGTCCGTTCTGGTTCCGGGAGGTCAAACAAGACCAATCCAATTGCATCGAGGAGTGAGACAGGGGGATGTCATTTCCCCGAAACTATTCACTAATGCTTTGGAGGACGTCTTTAAGACTTTAAACTGGACAAAATGTGGCATAAACATTAACGTCGAGTATCTCTCACACCTTCGTTTCGCCGACGATATCGTTATTCTGGCCGAGTCATTGGAGGGCTTGCAGGAGATGCTGCACAGTCTAAATGAATCTTCCCGACGTGTGGGTCTTAGGATGAACTTGGACAAGACGAAAGTCATGTTCAACGAACACGTTCTCCCTAGGCCGGTTAACGTTGATGGCATAACTCTCGAAGTCGTGCAAGAGCATGTCTATCTCGGGCACACTTTGCAGCTAGGTCGACATAACTTCGAGAGAGAAGCCGATAGGAGGATTCAATTGGGATGGGCAGCATTCAGGAAGCTTAGCCATATTCTCACGTCGTCTATACCGCAGAGTTTGAAGACGAAAGTCTTCGACCAATGCGTTCTCCCCGTGATGACCTACGGGGCTGAAGCGTGGCCTCTAAATATAGGACTGGTCCGCAAGTTTGCCGTAGCTCAACGTGCTATGGAGCGTGCTATGCTGGGTGTTTCTTTGAAAGATAGGATTTGGAAGGAAGACATCCGTCAGAGAACTAAGGTAACCGATATCACG
The DNA here is from genome assembly GCA_963853865.1 of Helleia helle. Classification (NCBI taxonomy): domain Eukaryota; kingdom Metazoa; phylum Arthropoda; class Insecta; order Lepidoptera; family Lycaenidae; genus Helleia; species Helleia helle. The sequence goes on from OY971420.1 coordinate 21,030,376, forward strand.
CAAAGAATCAGCTCGTTGAAGTGGCAGTGGGCTGGTCACACACTCAGAAGAACGGATGGCCGATGGGGCAATAAGGTTCTAGAGTGGAGGTCACGTTTAGGTAGACGAAGTGTTGGTCGGCCATTGACCAGGTGGGAAGACGATCTCCGTGCGGTGGCCGGTCCGTGTTGGATGCGAGTGGCAAGGGATCGGCCATCTTGGCGTTCATTGAGGGAGGCCTATGTTCAGCAGTGGACGGATAGAGGCTGATGATGATGATGATGATGATGAATGCATATTACACAAAAACAATAGTTTTCTCAACTCTCTCTCTGTTTAATCTTTAACTGTGCAAATTTCAAATTCCTGCGTTTGCGCATTCCCTTAAAAAGGTTTAAAAAAGTTTTTGCTTTACGTACATATGAATGTATATGCCACTTTTATGTATATTATAGTGATAGTGTGTATATAAAACAGACGAAATTGGTCTTTAATCAGAATGTATTCATATCTTATATGAGAACCGCCAACATAATATCCATCACAAAATATATTCCCTGTATGAATTCCATTATAAGCTACTCTCAATTTCCCTAAAATAATGGAGAACCACGCAAATTGAGGTTATTGATCGATTCCTACGTCCCTATCGCTGCATACTCCTTAAGTACGGGCTAATTTATATTACAGTTTAATTATTATTAAATTATGTTCTTAGAATCATCGTATGACACAGGGACTCTGTCAATCCTTAAATCATCATTACCCTACGATGAGTACCTTTTTTTTTTCTTCCATCCCTCAGGGGAGTGGGTCTCCCCACGCGGGCGCCCGAAAGCTGATAAGTAGACGCAGCTGTACCCACTAAAACCCGGCGAGTGCCACCAATGCCCCCTTTGGTGAGGTGCCCCGGTGCCGCGGTGCCCCATCATCAGTTTTTTTGGTGCACGGAAATCTTTTTGGATGATAGCCAGGACCTCGGTTGGTACCTCAGTGACAGACAGAAAGGTAAACGACAAGATTTCCTAATCACATTAATATAGCAATTCAGTCCAGGTGGAAAATACATCTAGGTTCGAAATATAAATCTAGTTGGGGCTTTAGGTGATATTATTTACCGTTTAGTTTTAAATACATATCTTAATTGCATTATCTTCATAGTGTGTGCGTGTAATCTTTACACGCGATTGAAGTAAAATTTTATCAAAATCTAAGTAGGAACACTGAACTGAACGTCAAAATGTATAAATAAAATATATTACTGTGTTATTTTAAAAAATGTTATTTTAAAACTTTTTTATTTTTATTATTATTTTTTTATTCACTTAATAAAATGAATAAAATAATTTAATTTCGTACTGACAATTCATCTGTTTGAAATAATTAAAATTTAATAATCCTAACTTATTATGATTTATGCCACTAGTTGGTGTATAACGCATGAGTATAATGTGTAACGGCCAAAGCAAATTACTATTTTTGAATATAGAATATATTTATACGAAATTTACTAAAATTTTCTATGATATATAATGAACTCTACTTTCTAATATCGTGACATTCACATATCTGGAATTTAATTTATTTCTTTAATGAATTCTTGGATGAATTGGAGCTAATGCTGTTCTGACTACTATTTTAAACACTGGCTAGAAATATGAAACCTTAAACACCTTAACTGTGCTATCAAGACAGTCTCTTTGATTCATTTTGCATTTGCACAGAATTTAAACAGGCGGCGTAATGCTTTGAGAATACAAATTCTCTCTGTTTTACACAAACACATGAAATCCGAACATGTGCTTAGGTGCATGTGGAAAGTTTTCGCCACCTACGGCGGAGGTGGTGAATGATGCAATAGGTGGAGAGCGAAACGATTATTGGCAACCGTGATACGATCTGGAGGATACAGAAGGACGTCCCTCGGTCTCCGACGCAGACGATGCGAGTCTGGCTCGGGTACGTAACTTGCGTTGCGGATCAGTAGTCTTGACGTTCATTGAAGGAGACCTATGTTCAGCAGTGGATGGATAACGGCTGATATTGGCTCTTTCGAAGAGTTTTTCTTATTTGTCTTTAAAATCTTGAGCTACAGAAGGTAGTTCAAGTCCTCTATGAAGGTCCACGTTGCCCTTCGTAGGCATGTTTGGCTATGAAAGCCAACATAATTGGCTATTTCTTCTACTTTTGGAATAATAACCATCTAAAATATTCATGTACTTTTTTTTGAGTTAGTGACACAGCAAAAAGACATTTTATGTCGTGTGCAGTTGTTGACACTGGCCTTTAATTATAAATTTACACAATAAAAGTTTTTTCATAACAGTTTTATAAAATTTTCTCGTACTCTTTTAACGTGATACAAAATAGAAAAGCCAAAATTTTCAATGCTAATTAATTGTATATCTATAAATATAAGTTGAACTAACTTTTTCTTTTGAAATGTTTTTATGGATAATACCTGTTGGGATCCAATTATATCTTTTATGAGATCAAAGAGAAAATCATATTTTGTTAAAAACATGTTCTATGAATAATACAGAAAAGAGCAAATTATAAGTTTCAATATAAAATATTACTTTGTGGGTACATTTTTTGTGTGTTAGTATACAAAAAAGTCATACATTATTTTTATATGACGCTCTGAATGAGTTAAGTGATCGATGATGACAAACTGAATCCCTAAAAGAATAGTATTTATAATCTTGTGGTTTCTTTCTTTAGACCAACAGTACCTCGCGGGCCGCGGTTATACGCTCTACAAATGCAAAATAAATTTTCTTCTAAAATAAATAGTTTTCCTAGTTAATAATTATGACTTGAAGTGATATAATTAGATAGGTGGGAGGGAAGCGCTGTGCCGCGCTCCCGGCTGCATGGGTACCACACCATCTTGCTTATTTCTCCCGTAAAACAGCTTTGCTGTGTTTCGGAGAGAAGGGCAAGACAGGCAGTGTAATTACTGGCACCGAGACTTAACATCTTATGTCTCAGGATAGGCAACACATAAATGAGTTGCCTGGGCTCGTTCCAGGTATACTAGTTTATGTTCTTGGGCGACGTCGACCACTTAACATCACGTAGTACGTTTGCCAGTTTGCCTATCCAATTAACATAAAAATAAAAAAAAAAAAGGTCAGGAGATAAGCTCGTACAAAAAAACATACTCTTCAGGGCTATATAATATTTTATAGGATCTTAAATTTTAAGGCTGAAACATAATATTATATTCCTTCATGTAAAACACTAACTGAAATACGTCATTCAAACTCTGTAAAGCTTTTGTTAACTAAACGTAAAATAGGAGATATTCTGATTCTGAGCTTGCTATCTATTATGAAGGTTTTGTTCATGACTCATTAAATTTAATAACCAGCAAAGGGATACAGCGTGAAACATGCATGCATGATGAGGTGGAAAAGTTTTGTTGTTGCGTCAACTTCAACGGCCCGCATTAGGTCGAAGGTTCAAAACTGTCCTCGCCTATTGCCTTGTTTTCCACAAATGTCTTTCGCGCTATGCTTGCCTTTATACAACAAAAAAGTGACGAATCTAAGCTAATAATGCAATTAGTGATAAGATAAAATCAAATACCACGTCAAAAGCATAAAAGACCATGAGCAGTAGCATATCTTAGCTAAGTAAGTTTGTTACAAGTTAGCGACCTCTATTTTAAAGTTATAAACAACTTAATTTGCTTCAGGAACACTGCCTGTGTGACTATTAAAAGCGTATCGTTATCGCAGCTAGGTAACCAAGCTAAGTTATTATAAGTTAGCGCCCCCTATTTCAAAGTTGCACCGGGTTAACGGACTTATGTCATACTTTGGATTTATTTCTGTCTTTGAAGTGGCAATGGCCTAACTTAGACGGAAATAAGTTGTGCAATAACCCCTTACTCAAATACTGGTGGAAATTTTCATTTTAATATAAGTTTTTATAAGAAAACTATCTTGATGGGCTTTATCGTGGTGTGCGAAGATTTTGTAGACCCCAACATTTTGGATACAGCAACCATGATATACATATATCATGAGAGGATCCAGTAAAAATAAAGAAAAAATAGTTCTCTTGAGAAAAAAAAAACATCCTTAAAATCTCAATATATCGCGATTTTTTTATAACACACTTAGTGACAAATAGTGTTAATACAATTACGAAATAAAAATATTTCCATTAAATATGATGTATAGCCTGACCCGAAATATATAAACCCTGCATTGGTGTCGCCACTGTATCTTTTATACGGGAACACGTCATAGTATAGTCCATACATAAATTAGTTCCGAAATTTTCCGCAATATGGCGAGGGTTTTTATTTTTCTGGTCAGATAGTTTCTAAACCGTGTTAAGCATGCTAAAGTATGGAGCTTTTTGGAACTACAGAGAACGAGAAGATAAATCATTCAAGTAGACTTCTTCCAAATCAACAACAGATAAGAGTTACCAGGAGAGAAACGGGATTTTTAGGGCCTCGTTTTGCGGTATCACCCAAATCAGCATGCGAAATGATCACCAAATTTATCATTAGAGTTTTTAATATTTAATAGTTTTTGCAGGGCAGGTAGGGCAGTAAAATAAAGCTTAAAAAGTTAATACATTTATATATCACATACATCATACTTTGTATTTAATAATAAATAAGGCAAATAATAACAGAAATCTAAGTAAACTTATGAATATTGTGCTCAGATTGTCAAATAGTAATAGGAATCTAAATAAACTTATAAATATTGTATGTTGATTGACAAATGTAATAAAAATCTAAGTAAACTTATGAATATTGTGCTTTGATTGCCAAATAGTAATAGAAATCTAAATAAACTTATGAATATTGCGTTTTGATTGCCAAATGTAATAGAAATCTAAGTAAACTTATGAATATTGTGTTTTGATTGCCAAATGTAATAGAAATCTAAGTAAACTTATGAATATTGTGCTTTGATTGCCAAATAGTAATAGAAATCTAAGTAAACTTATGAGTATTGTGCTTAGATTGTCAAATAGTAAAATAAATCTAAGTAAACTTATGAATATTGTGCTTTGATTACCAAATAGTAATAGAAATCTAAGTAAACTTATGAGTATTGTGCTTAGATTGTCAAATAGTAAAATAAATCTAAGTAAACTTATGAATATTGTGCTTTGATTACCAAATAGTAATAGAAATCTAAGTAAACTTATGAGTATTGTGCTTAGATTGTCAAATAGTAAAATAAATCTAAGTAAACTTATGAATATTGTGCTTTGATTACCAAATAGTAATAGAAATCTAAGCAAACTTATGAATATTGTGCTTAGATTGCCAAATAGTCATAGCAATTTTAGTAAGCTTATGAATGTACGGATAGCAATATTCCTATTCATTATAATATAAAATATTATGTTTGCTTTAACTCGAATGAATAAAATATATAAGAATATGGAATTAACGGTATGTAGAAAATTGTAGAAATATATTAAAAACACAAAAGCTTGTAACGTACGATATTTTATATGTAATTTACATTTTCGTATTAATAATCTGTACAAGCTGTGTAACGGGCGAACACATAAAGGGGGTACACATACATCTAATAATGTACACACATAATACAATTATTACAGTCACCAAAGCACAAATTTGCACTGAAAAGGTTTTACTTCTGGGAGGGAAGCTCTTATGTCGCGCTCCAGTCTGCGCAGGCACCACCATGCTTATCTGTCATGAAAAAGCTTTGCTGTGCTTTGGAAAGAAGGCCAGGGCGGGTAGTATTTCTACAGTACCCGTCCTGGCCTACTGACACCAAGACTTGCCACCTTGTGTAGCAACGCATGTGTGGTCCCAGGTGAAATCGTTTACCACTATAGCGTAAATATAAATATGTTTTGTTAATGTGTTTATTGCATTAGTCTGACGGATGTCTTCGTTTCGAATACCATATGCCAAAAAATAAAAATAAAACAGCTATCATAGCTCTAGCACGTTGAGCTACGGCAAACGGATCACCGATTGGCCATGAGGTTCAAGAGTGGAGGCTACGTGTAGTAGATGAAGTGTTTGTCGGCCATGAACCAGGTGGGAAGACGATCCCCGTAAAGTGCAGGCCATCTGAGTTGGATGCGAGTGGCGAGGGATCGGTCGTCTTGATGGTCATTGAAAGAGGCCTATGTTCAGTGGACGGATGAAGACTGATGCTGATAATGAATATTGTGTTTGTACTAAGGCTAAAATATTGCGAACTTTAGGAAATACATTATGATCTCTATTTTAGAATAATCTAATGGAGATTGTGATCAACTTCCGTGATTCCAAAAGATTTGGGCACTTGTCATTAGATCATTATTTTGAATATCGAATAATACGAAATCGTGTAGAAGCTGAGCTCCTATTTTATTTTCATTCTTATTTTGATTATTGTAAAACGAGATAAGTAGATCTTATTTGTGACGAAAGATTACAAAAGCTTTATATTTTCATTGAAAACTTGATTCTTCTGTTTAGCTGAAATGGGACAGTAATAGAGTGAACCTTTTTTTGGTGGTATTTGTTTTGTCGATTCATGAACAAAGGTTACTACACCCGTTAAACTCATCCTATAATAAGCTTCTTAACCTTGAATTACGAGTAAAGGAAATAAATTTAACAATAATCAATTATGTCTGTCTACATATAGATACTATATTATATGTTATACATACATGCATACGTTCACAATCCCGGCACATCTTACATACAAAAATCTGTTTCGGATTCGAACCCGCGATCACTTCACCAGCCGTCAAATCATTTATGTCTGTGAAATGTGATTAGAAAGGGAAGAATCCTTTATATGTCCTACACTCGTGGCCGGTACGTGCGTTGAATGTTCCACGGGATATTTTATTTAGCTGATCTTTCCTAAATTTTATTACTCCATATTAAACTGAATGCTCTCATACTCAACTCAGATTATTATCATAATAATAATATATTAAATTTTAGATTGCCTGCGTTGAAGATGTTTTTTTTACATGATTGTAAGAATGACAAGATGCAATATTGTTTTCTAATGGTTATGTAAAAACTCGTCATAATAAAATGACTTTTACGGACTTCAGCACTTTTTTAGGATTTGTGCATTCCCGATGTTTTGGATACTTTACAGCTCACAGAAACCATGATGCGCCCATAAAATATTTTTCCAATATACATTGCTACGCTATTACGATAGCTGAATATTGGGTCATTAACTCCAAGATGCATCGGTACACTAACTTAGAAGCATTTAGTCAAATTTTAGGCCATTTCCGAACAATTTTCGAATACGAGACGAGCCGCTGAATGTCATGTATAATCATAGTTAGAACGTCGATCATAAGGCTTATAAACGGTTTATATAAACCGATCCAATGTACTTTTTCGGGTTTCAAACTATCTTCGTGCCAAATTTCATCCAAATCTGTTCAGTAGTTTAGGTATGAAGAAGAAACAGACAGACAGAGTTACTTTCGCATTTATAATATTAGTAAGGATTATCATCATCATCATCAAGGTTGTTCCGTTCCCTGATAGACACAGGCCTTTTTTAATGAACGCCAAAACTGCTGTGCCTCCACCACTTGGATGCAAGTGCTCTATTGTACAATTGATTATAAAATACGCAAAATATAAAATATATTTGCAATAATTGCTTTTAAGTGAAATATAAGACAAGGGAAAAATATACAATTACTTCGTAGAAACTTTTAAACGTATGAAGATATTAATTGAAACCTAGGAGTACCTAGGAGTAACCTAACTTCAATTTTAGATCTCTTTGGTAACCTAATGTAGTATATTATTGCATTCATTTGTCATTTGTTTTTGTGAATTGGCGGCAAATCTAAAACTCTTGTTACACGTGAAAATGAACATAACGCGAGAAAAATTTCGGTCAATGATTTATTATGACTTTCGTTGTGGGCTTACTCAACAACAAAGCTATGATAGGCTGCGATTAGCATTTTTTAATGAAGCCCCATCTCGTGCCACTATTTACAGTTGGTTTAACGAGTTTAAGCGTGGACGTAGCAATCTCAGTGATGATCCGCGTGAGGGACGTCCTTTAACAGCGACTACTGAAGATAACATCAGTGCTGTGCGACGCATGATAGAGAAAGATAAGAGAGTGACCTATCAGCAGATACGGGCAAGCCTAGGCATTGGTATGAGTCAAGTTAAAAAAATATTACACGAACATTTAGGCGTCAGGAAGCTTTGTACCAGATGGATTCCCCATACTTTAACCGACGACCAGAAACGCCTCCGCATGGACTGGTGTCGCCAAATGTTAGATAAGTTCAACGGCGGTAACTCAAATGCTGTATTTGTCATCATCACAGGTGATGAAAGCTGGATATATTGCTACGAACCCGAAACCAAAAGACAATCAGCTCAGTGGGTGTTTTCTTTCGAGGATCGGCCAACTAAGGTAAAGAAAGAAGAAGTCAAGGAAAAAAGACGATTGCCTCATTCTTTGGTCGGAAAGGTCAGTTCGCGACAGTTGTACTATAAGATGGAAGGACAGTTACTGCAGACTGGTATGTCAATCGCTGTTTGTCTGTTGTCTTGGAAAAAAATCGACAGCAGCGCCCTCGAAGCAGGATCCTCCTTCACCACGACAATGCTTCAGCGCACTCCGCAAAACGGACTGTTGAATATTTGACTATGGCAGGTGTCGAGATAATGAGTCATCCGCCTTACAGTCCCGACCTGGCGCCCTGCGACTTTCATTTATTCCCAAGAACTAAAGATAAAATTCGAGGTATTCGCTTTACGAGCCCTGAAGATGCGGTGAAAGCGTACGAAAATGCCATAGAAGAGACTCCTAAGGAAGAATGGGCCCACTGCTTTTCTCAGTGGTTCCATCGAATGCGACGATGTGTAGAAAGAAACGGAGATTACTTCGAAAAACGATAAAAGTATTGGCAACTTTCTACATTAAGCCGTTTTTCATTTTCTAAACATTTTCAGTGTTACCTAGGTACAAATTAAAACACATACAACGTGCCACCTAAAGAAACTTTAATGAGCGAGTATTTGTATGAATGTTTCTTACTAAGTTATTTAAAGTGAGGTATTGTGTGCGACGGTCTGGTTGGTGTAAAGTCCTGAAAGCGAGAGACCTGGGTACAAATCCGATGGGTGCAACGAAAAAAGGTTTTTGTCAACATTTTCCGTATCATATTCACATCGTTTGATCACTGATAAAAACACCACGAGGAAGCCTGCGCTCCTGATGAAATATAAAGTTTATAAAAACTAAGAGAGGTGTCAAGGGACACCCGGATGGAACGAAGTTCCTTTCGATTAATTAGTGAAGGAATTGTAATAAAAAATAAAAAAAAAAACACACACACACACACATAAGTATGAGTGCGTGTGAAATCAACGGGGCGCTACTTAATGCGCCTCCAGTAAAGCCCATCTGCTCGTGTCGGGCTTCAGGATGGGAACCTGCGCCCTGTATAGCACGACATCGCGGAGACTGCTCATAGTAGCAGCCGGACAGTGTCCAGTTATGAGGAGTAGTCTGGCGTTCGCTGGAACCAGCCCGTCTCAGCCCTCAAAAAGTGACGGAAGGCGCTCACAGTGGTTTTAGTTTAGGGAAGGACACTCTAAGGTGCAAGTCCAACATAGGGTTAGGATCTACCCAAATATCCTAGCTACATCTATAAAGGATTTCCCTTTTAAATGTTTTATACTTATTTCCATTTTAAAACAACAACCAAGAGAACAAAAGCTTCGTTTTTAGTTTAAGTTAAAAGATATTTCAATTTCGTTATAACTAAACCCATAGATATGAAGGCACTTTTTGACACGGTGTCAAAAATACCAATTGTACGAGGTAGTTTCAAAAGTCGATTTTATTCCGTAAGCCCTCAAAGGGTACAATAGGCAATCCATGCGTAAACCTGATTGAGTCGGAAAACCAATTCGAAAAAATGAATCACTTGGATTTTATTAAAGTCATATTTTTGAAAAGAAAAAGAAAATATTACACAATATGTGAATCCAAAGGATTCGGGCGTCTGCCTTCAACTAAACGATGTGTATGGTCTATCTTGGATATGGTACATCTGGCACTCGGTCATCTCGGCGTTTATCAAAATAAGGTCGTATCTCGGGTACTGGCTGATATTTTTTTATATAAAAGAGGGGGAAAACGGACAATTGTTTCACTTGGTGGTAAATGATGATACATTAATGGACACCCGCTACATTAGCAGGTGCGTTGCCGGTCTTTCAAATATGAGTATGCTCTTTTCTTGAAGGTCCCCAAGTCGTATCTTATTTATATATATTGGCTTATCTTGCATCTCATAGGATACTCATGAATGAGTTTTCTGAGCGAGTCCCGGGCTCGTTATGTTCATGGGCAATATAATAATATCAACCCTTATAATGTCCCAATTTCGGGCATGTTTCGGGCTTGAAACCAGGCAAAGAGGGTTGCTAAGCCACAGTTCACCAATCCCCACCAAGATTCGCCTTAAGGTGAAACCATCACCTTGGGCAAAGCAAATTGAACCGAGGGAGCTGCTCTTTGTACTCTTATAAGAAGGGGGGACAAAAGAGCAGGGGGGTTAAGGGAACAGGGGAGTCCCCTCCTCCCCCACGGGATGCCTGAGAGCATTTCTCTGCGTGCGCTGGTCCAATGCAGGTTAGGCAAGCCCATCGGTGAACATGGACAATATTAATAATTTATTATTAACTAACTCGTCGCTAGTTTATCTATAATTTAAAAGAAAATAAATGACAATGACATACAATAATAAGTATGTCATTGTTATTTGTCAAATGTCCTTTAAAATTTAAATAGGAATAGTCCCTACGAATAAATAATAAGTCAGGAAATGTAACTGCGTTATAAAAATGACCCAACAAAAGTCGTGTCCAAGTAGGCGGGGCTTAAAAGTCGTGTCCAGCGCGTCATCAGTCGGACATTTTTCTTACAAGCGAACACACGTCAAACTTACGCATACGTTTTCGTTTTTTCATTATGAATTGCAGCTGTTAATCATCATGCCATCATTTGTAGTTAAGTGGTGCAGGAGCCATACAAAATCAAAACCTCCAGGGACTACTTCTCACTAGTAAATAGTAGTAAAATTATATTATATTCAAGTACGTTAATGTAATAAGTAAACCGAGATGGTCAATACTATGCAAAATGAAGTGAGTCAATGTTCGAACCAATGTAGAAGATATTTAATTTATTCTTCATGAAATGTATATATACATATATTATAATATAACTAATATGTTTATATTTTTATCATTATTTAAATGTATATCGATATAATTGAGGTATTTTAAAAATGATTGTGCATTCTGCTTGCTTTGTTTTCTTTTAGTATCCCAGCCGATCCAATTCGGCAAAATAAGTAGTTATAGCTGCAATTAAGCTTGAAAGACAAGAGTATCCCGGGGAAGAGCCTATAAGGAGGCGGTGCGGCTGGCCAAAGTCAGGCTCGACCTCGTGATCAGCCGCATAGAGAGGTTAGGGCTTCGGGTCAGAGTTGAGAAGACCTAAGTCCTTCTCTTCCGCGGGACCGGCCGTAAAGGACACCCTCCGGGATCTACCCTCCAGATCCGAGGGGGGAGGGTCAGGATGAGCCCCCAGATCACGGAGACGGAGGGTGGACCTTCGGCCCACATTTATCAATATTGGGATTGAAGGTTGTGAAGGTGGCAAGTGCGCTGGGCAGACTCCTCCCGAACCTCGAAGGAACCAGCGCCGCCTGCAGGCAGCTATACTCCGGAGTATGGCGATGTATGGTGCATCCATTTGGGCGGGTCACCTTACCGCGAGGGATAAGGCCCAGCTGGTACCGTACAGTATCGTGGGTGACAGCCACTGACTGACCTAGCCGGTGACCCCCCGTGGGAATTTGTGGCGGAGGTTCTTGCCGAGACGCATTCATATGTATCGGTTAGGAGGGCTCCCGGCGAGAACCTTACGTTTTACGAGAGCCTACGGGTTCGCCGACTAGGACAGGAGCGTTAATACGGAGGTGGGGGGAGGACCCGGCACGGCAGTCGTATGACAAAAGCCTAACGGTTGCTTTGCATTCAGTCCTCGAGCGTGTTGGATGCGCCATTAGCACAAACCCCCTCACCTTCCGTCTGACACAGGTGCTCACCAGGCATGGTTGCTTTGGTGAGTACCTGTGCCGGACGGCCCACAGGGAGTCAGTAACAGCATGTTACGATTGTGGCGCGTCGGTGGACTCAGCCGAAAGAAATCATTGTAAAATATTAAATAATATTATTATTGACTTGGTTCACTTATTGCATGACATCGTCCACGCAGCTATCACTCGACTATCATAGGTGACATTGCAGCATGCGCGCCGACCAATATCTGCATTTATTCAGAAATTAAACAAATCACCAATGACGTCTATTTGTAACCTCGAAAGTGATTGGTATTTTAAATCATACGTCGTTTTGGTTTAAAGTAGGCCCACTTTTTATGTGTCATTTGTTCTGAGTTAGACTTCCTGACTTATTATTTATTCGTAGAATAGTCCTGAATCTCTACGTTATTATGGCGTCCATTTTAATGATTGGTCATCTGGATAGGCTGTACCGGAGATTGTCACCACATCGACGATTGTAAAATTAGAAACGTTTCTCTCGTCTTTATAGCGACTGTAGCTTTTAAAACATGGCCGACTGTTGTAATGTGACGTTATTTTACGTTAGTAAGTGAACAGATGGCTCACTTAAGAAATATTCGAAAGGGGGACGCCCCCCTCCTCGGCCCACAGGGGGCGCGGTTCATCGCGCGCGCTGCTCGTGAGAGCAGGATTTGGACTAGTCAAATCCGATATGGTTGACGAATCTTTTACGGTTGAATTTAGCCTATCATCATGAGGGCCGGCCCTCATCCCTCCCTCTGTAGAGAGAGGCGGGTCACGCGCGGTGCCTAAGCAATCTAGCGGTAGCGTAGTGCTAGCGCTGTTTGCGCGGTCTGGCATTGTGTCTACTCGTATCGGATTCGAACCTAAGCTTCCGCGATCGATCCGGATCGATGTGGTTTCCATGTGTAGGGGTCGACGTCGCTTACGATCCCGAGGCCCAAGCGGCGTGCAGGTGTACCTAGCACCGTTTGTTGTGATTCGTGTATGTTGTGACGTTCGCGTCGCGCTTTTGTATTTTTGACCACGATGAACATTAATGTTTTAAATATATAGACCATCGTAATCAAGCAGCTGACCATTACAATGATCAATAATTCAGTCAAGTAGGTAAATAAACTAGCTAGCTTCTATTGGTTTTATAGAAAATGAAAAATAGCACTATGATTTTTGTTGTGAAACATACAGCCAATGTTTCGGGTTTGTAAACATTTCATAATAGATTAAAGTTAATATATTTTTAAGCCAACTCCCGCTGAACAAATATCATTCTAACTTGACAGCATTTCTGTATGCCAACACTCAGGGGAAAATGATGTAAATATAGATAAGTTTTTATTCTACTTTAGCCTGGATGCGATTTATTATATTTTGTTTATTCATTTGTTTGTAAACATGATAAAATTTAGAGAATCATCATCAGTAGTTAAAACAAGTTACTTCCATAGTAGGGATATACGGAATAGAAACAGGCTAGATTTACCAGTGATTAGACTCACAAAAGTAAGCAATTCTTTTAAAGGCAACTAACTAACTTTATACGCTTTTACAAAAGGATCCCAGAAAATGTTCAAACCTCCCAATTAAAAAAAATCAAAAAGTTATTAAAGAGCGTTCGTGTGGTAAAAGATAGTATAAAGTAAAAGATTTTATAGAAGATAACCTTGGGAATAGGATGTTCCTCCCAGGCATTTCAGGGTAACAATATGTAAAATTTGTAAAATATTTGAAAATATCAGTTTCACTGAATTTGATTCATCGGTTCTTCTTAGTGGGTTTGCCATGGAACTCGGAAAAATACTCTGTTGGTACAATTTTGACCATTTTTTATAATTTTTATTTGATTCTGATTTTGAACATATTTATACTAATACTAGCAGCACCCCGCGGTTTCACCCGCATACTTCCCATTCCCGTGGGAGTAAAGGAATACATTATAGTCTATATTATAGTATTCTGATGTACAAGCTATGTTATTGTAAAGTGTCATCAAAATCTATTCAGTAATTCTTCGTGAAAGAGTAACAAACATACATCAATACATTCTTACAAACTTTCGGGTTTATAACATTAGTAGGAAGTAGGATAGGATAATAAAGTTGAGTGTGGTTATAGGATATTTATTTTGAAGTTTTTTTTTACTGATACCTTAAGAAACAGCTAGTTATTCAATAACCGTCAAGACGACAAAAAAAATCCTTTATTTGACCCTTTCTGTAAATAACGCCAAATATTACTTTATTCCGTGCGCGCAATACAAATGGTGCAAAGGTTTTCCCGTATTAATTTATGGAATCCATTTTGTTTCCGTTTTCTGTTACCCTGACAATAGTTCTTACGACCTTATTTCATATTATAGTAAAACTACATCTAGAATACAATATCTAAATTATCTATAGCGATAACCTACAGTGCAAATTATTTGAAAAAATCTTTTTGCTATTGATAACTTTACATCAGGTGAAAACGCAGGTGAGTATAACTACGTGGATCATCATTTAAAGCTCAGCTTGTAACCTTCAGTTCCCGGATAAGTAGCTTCAGAGAAAGTTAAGATGACCGACCGATTGACCTTGTAGCTATTCATTTAGTACCGAACAGCGGTTTCCATTTAGTTGGAGATCGACAAATCTTGCATGTTTCATTCCATTTTTATCAGTCGTTTAATCAATTACAAAAAAAGATTCCTACGAATCTGCAAACTCAAAAACTAATTTATATAAAAATATTTTGCACCACCTCAATAAAGATCATATTTTCAATTTGTTAGTACTTAACGCTGGAATTATCAACTAAATCTAAATTCCCTAGAACAAACGATTTGAAGCTCAATTCCAAGCATTTGTTTTATCAAAATCATCTCGTTTAATCAAAAGTGATTCAATGTTTAATGTGACGGTAAGTTAATCATTTATTAATTTGGACTTCGCGTGGGAGACGTTATAAATAGCTTGCCCAGGTTTCATGGTCCTAAATTGTTTCTGTCCAACCCAAAATTACAAATAATACAGATTTGAGGCTGGAATTACTAATCATAACTTATTTTAAGATTTCTTGAGGGTCCAGTTTTTAGAATGTTTCCAGGGTTATAGAACACATGGGCAAACAGACAGTCGGTTTACCTGATGGTAAGTGATAAGCAACAGCTATAGACACCCGCGACATAAGATGATTACTAGGTACGTTGCCGATCGTTGGCAGTTGTGATTCTGTCTACACAGGAATTGCAGCTGTAGGAGATATTAGTGAGCCAATCGAATAAAGGACAAAAAGTAAATACTTTACTATTTTTCATTAGCTCATGTGCGTTAATGTCGGAGTTAAACTTCGTTTGAGCATTGGTGATTTCATTTACCTACTTTTTTATGCTCGTACCTCAAGTCTGTGGGGCTGGTGTTCCGCAAGCCTGTGTACTATCTCCTACGTTGTTTTTTCTGTATAATATATTGCACACTAGTGGAATTTATTGTTATACAGACAACAGCAACGGATCTGCCTTGTACACTGGCCGTCCTAATATTTCTCGGGCGCAAGTTGATGAGTGTCGGAACAAACTTAATGTGTCTGAAATCGAGTCTCTGTTTAGTCCAAGTCTCGGAGTGGAGACGACTTAACCTAGTCCAATTTATCTCCAAAAAAACACAAGTTTGCGTGTTTACGGCTTAAGATCACCCTTTGTCGTTCCTCTAGAGTTTGAAGGATTTAGCCAGTATTGGAATACTTGGCGTTGATATATGGAGCCATGTTCAATGGAAGGAATGGCAAAACCAGCCCCTAAGAAACTTGGTGTGCTCATTAGGGCGAAGCAGTATTTTATGCTTTTTCAAAACCTATAATTATACAAGGCGCAGGCCCGGCCCCACATGGAATACTGCCCTCACATCTGGGATCGCCCCAATATCAGCTCCTTTATCGCAGAATATCGCAGGATCGTCGATGACAAGTTTCTCTCCGATCGGCTTGATTCTTTGGCGCTGCGTAGAGATGTTGGATCACTCTGCATCTTCTACGGCACCTTCCACGGAGAGTTTTGAGGAATTGTTCGAAATAATAACTGCAGCAGAATTCCGTAAAAATTCAAAATTTCACCGACACCACCTCGATGTCCGGAAATCCACAAAAACTCGATTTGGATTGGCAAAAATGCCAATCTAATAATCAATTGCTTTAATTTGCATTCTACCTATTCTATTCTCGATTAATCATATTTATTATTTAATTTATCTAAGCTTTGGTATTCAAACCGGTGTACTTTTGGTACCGTATCCCTGGTTAAGGGTTTTTCACCAACACTCACTAACAATGATATTTCATAAATGTATCCCTTTTAATTTTAAAACAATGGAGTTTAAAAAGCTATTACAATACATTTTATTAGCCATCCTTTATTTTTTGACAGAGATAAGCTGTTTTAAACAAACATACATAAATATGCAACAAACAAAAAATAAAGGATATTAAAACATAAAATTTATTCAATTTGTAGCAGTTTTACAGTAAAGTTCTTATCTTTTTGATTGGTCTGTTAGTTTATTTCAGTTAAGAACACAAATTCTTGTTATAAAAACTAGCTATTGCCTACAGTTTCACCCGCGCTACTTAGGTTTTAGCAGTTTAGCACTATCTGTTGATAATGATTATTTTATAACCTTTTTTTAACGCCGGGAAACGCTCTGAGGCATGCCGCGTGGGGAGACCCACGCGAGTATATGGGACTCCCTGCGCCCGAAAGCTGGTAAGTGGACGCAGCTTTACCCACTAAAACCCGGCGAGTGCCACTAATGCCGCCTTTGATGAGGTGCCCCGGTTCAAATGATCAACGGCTTATCAGTCCCCCAAGGGACCAACGCCAGCTCCACAGAGGGGTTGTCCCGCTCCACAGAACAATCCCTCCCAACCCTCACACCATTGGGTGAGGTTCCCATCCTCGCCCCTTACCCCCTGCTCTTTTGTCCCCTCTTCTTATAAGAGGGGTACAAAGAGTCCCCTCGGGGTTTTCGGGAAGCAATTCGCTTCGCCCAAGGTTCATAGCCTCTGCGCGCGTTGGAGTCGTGCCTTAATAGTGAATTATTTTTTTATCGGATGAGTGGTTTTAAGGTCTAATCCTTAAAACTACTCATCACAATATTACATCCAAATTTAAAAAGGTAGTCTTTATAATATGAGTATAGACTTCGAGTCACGCTGTTTATGCGACGAGCTCTGCTACTCATTAAATTTTCTCTTATACCTAGGTAACACTGAAAGTGTTTAGAAAATGAAAAACGGCTTAATGTAGAAAGTTGCCAATACTTTTATTGTTTTTCGAAGTAATCTCCGTTTCTTTCTACACATCGTCGCATTCGATGGAACCACTGAGAAAAGCAGTGGGCCCATTCTTCCTTAGGAGTCTCTTCTATTGCATTTTCGTATGCTTTCACCGCATCTTCAGGGCTCGTAAAGCGAATACCTCGAATTTTATCTTTAGTTCTTGGGAATAAATGAAAGTCGCAGGGCGCCAGGTCAGGACTGTAAGGCGGATGACTCATTATCTCGACACCTGCCATAGTCAAATATTCAACAGTCCGTTTTGCAGAGTGCGCTGAAGCATTGTCGTGGTGAAGGAGGATCCTGCTTCGAGGGCGCTGCTGTCGAATTTTTTCCAAGACAACAGACAAACAGCG
The DNA here is from genome assembly GCA_963853865.1 of Helleia helle. Classification (NCBI taxonomy): domain Eukaryota; kingdom Metazoa; phylum Arthropoda; class Insecta; order Lepidoptera; family Lycaenidae; genus Helleia; species Helleia helle. Next base: position 21,048,165 of record OY971420.1, read on the forward strand.
ATTGTCATACCAGTCTGCAGTAACTGTCCTTCCATCTTCTAGCACAACTGTCGCGAACTGACCTTTCCGACCAAAGAATGAGGCAATCATCTTTTTTCCTTGACTTCTTCCTTTTTTTACCTTAGTTGGCCGATCCTCGAAAGGAAATACCCACTGAGCTGATTGTCTTTTGGTTTCGGGTTCGTAGCAATATATCCAGCTTTCATCACCTGTGATGATGTCAAATACAGCATTTGAGTTACCGCCGTTGAACTTATCTAACATTTGGCGACACCAGTCCATGCGGAGGCGTTTCTGGTCGTCGGTTAAAGTATGGGGAATCCATCTGGTACAAAGCTTCCTGACGCCTAAATGTTCATGTAATATTTTTGAACTTGACTCATACCAATGCCTAGGCTTGCCCGTATCTGCTGATAGGTCACTCTCTTATCTTCCTCTATCATGCGTCGCACAGCACTGATGTTATCTTCAGTAGTCGCTGTTAAAGGACGTCCCTCACGCGGATCATCACTGAGATTGCTACGTCCACGCTTAAACTCGTTAAACCAATTGTAAATAGTGGCACGAGGTGGGGCTTCATTAAAAAATGCTAATCGCAGCCTATCATAGCTTTGTTGTTGAGTAAGCCCACAACGAAAGTCATAATAAATCATTGACCGAAAATTTTCTCGCGTTATGTTCATTTTCACGTGTAATAACAGTTTTAGATTTGCCGCCAATTCACAAAAACAAATGACAAATGAATGCAATATACTACATTAGGTTACCAAAGAGTTCTAAAATTGAAATTCAAAAAAAGTTTTCATTTTCAATGTTTCTAACTGGCCAGTTCTAAACATTTTCAGTGTTACCCACGTATAAATAATTTATATTACTGTTAATGATGATGAACATTAAAGTACAACTAAGTTGTTTACTGACTGGGTCAGTCGGACCGAGACGCGGTAGACCTCGACAGAGATGGCGGGACGACCTCGACACTTTTCGAAGAGACTGGCACAGTGTAGCTATCGATAGAGACGCATTGAACGTTATATACTAAGAAAATATTTATATTTTATCAGCAAGTTAGAAGAAATATCACATAACCTGCAATCTTTCCTTACATTATGTCTTCAGCAACATGTTTCGGTTGAGCTTTTTAGTATAATATATAGAAAAACGCTCGTATACATTACAACGTTACGTTGATAATTGGAATGAATAATTTGGTTTCCATAGAAATATTTACTAACGATTACACCACGTCAACCTGGTACTGGAGTATGCTCGTAAAAACAATGTCGTTTGAACACGGATTTTTTCAAACCATACATACATACTACATAGATGTGGTAAACGTCTTCTATGAGCAGAGTTAATCACTAGCCTCGGTAACATATATGCATTGCCTATTCTAAGACGTAAGTTTAGAATCTCGGTGCTAATTACACTGCCTGTCCTGGCCATCCCTCCGAAATAGCAAAGCTGTTTCATTGCGAAAATACCTATGCAGGATGAAGGTACCCGTGCAAATGGGTGTATGGCATAAACGCTAAATACCAGTGGTAAATAGCTATATCCAGAGATGTTTTAGTTATTGCATCGAGGGTATAACTGGATAGAGTAATATGAACCATAAAAAAACGAAACTGATCAGTGATTTGTCACTGATGCAACAGTAATTCAACCAACTAGTGATCTATGTATACGTCCCATCGGCTAATCATCAATCAGAGCGCAAAATCGGCGCAGCGTCGCGGCACAAATTTGGCGGATTTTGTTTTCATACAAAACACTTATCAATACCGCTCTATTACGTTTATATGGTCGATGATCGAATGGATAGTGACGAATTGAAATAAAGTTGGGCAAGACACATGCCTAGACGTGGTGATGGCAGTGTCGACGATAGTAGTCGAGTAATGGCCTAGACTGGGTCGGAGAAGTTCAGGACGTCCGATGGCTGTTGGCAAAACATGAATGAGGCAGGCAAGGGAGAAAGGAGATTGACAGAAAAAATAGGCCTACACTCAGCAACAGGAATACTAGGGGAATAGTATCCAAAAAGGTCATAAAGGAGCGTTGCTCCGCAGTGGAGCCGCACCTTAAATCATTATTGAGGGTAAACGAGTGAACCGGTATTTTTGGATGTTAACAACGACCGTATAAATTTCATTATAAAAATAGTAATTAAATAATTCTTTGTTCGCAAAGATGGTTCACCATTTATTTAATTCTGGTACAAAATAATTTACCACACAAATTCTAGAAATACTCATATAATTTAAATCATACGCTTCAGACCAAATTTGCCTGTACAAATTTGTTTCCATTGAAACTGTAGACACCACTGACCAAGAAATTTTGAGCTCAGCCGAGCGCAAGCGTTTGCTGCCTTAAAGTAAATTATTATTCAATTATTTTTTTAATGATGATATATCTATCAAAGTCATAATATAAAAAGTAATTTGTCATCGGGCCTTAAAAAGCGTGGAAAGTTTTAATTTAAGCTGAAGGAGTCGGTCACAAACAAACATACAGGGGAAGCTAATAACGTGTACCTATATAACGGAACAAAAACCAACACGTCTTACACGAGGCTACGTTATATTGACAGCGCCTAAAGTGGTCAATATTACAAATAAAACAAACTCTCTAGTACGGAGGTAATCCTCATAAGTACTCAAATAATTTTAATCCTGGCGATCCCAATAATTAGGATAATGGAATAATCTTATCAAATTCTTGTATTGTCATCGACAAGTCTATTAAGTTTAATTGAAAATCTGACCGTTTGAAGTAGGTCCAAAATAACTCCAAAGGAGCCGGTTACAAACAGACATACAAACATACAGGTGAAGCTAATAAAAAGCGTGTAAAAACAAGACAAGCGCGAGTCTGGCTTGCGCGCTGAAGCTTTTGAAAATCTGGTATTTTTATATAATACAAACGAAGAACGAATTAGCAGTTTTCAGATTTATTCCTTACTTATCTTGTGAGACCAGCTTCTTACCGTTATATATATAATCCCTATAGGTTTTGGCTTAATAGACAGACAGACAGGCCGAAAGACGGAAAACAAAGTGATCCTATAAGGGATTTTTTTTCAGTCTTGTGCCATAAAAACATATCTAGTGTCATAAATATATCCTACATCAGCTTATAGTTAAATGATATTGCCAGTAAACTGCAACACTAGATGAAAAGAACAAATTTTCGAAATGTAGCATCAAAGTCATTTGCTCATTTGCTTATAAATTTTAAGACCGTGATTTTACGAACATGTTACATTTCTACAAACTAGTTATTAAATAGACTCGAAGTTGATGGTGGGATTATGACATTCATGATTTCCTTATTGAAAGTGGTGAATGTTGTATGAACGAATTTATGTCTTATTGTATATAATATCATCCTTACTAGTCCGTACTATATTATAATATTATAAATGTGAAAGCGTGGCTGTTTGTTACGCTTTTACGCGAAAACTACTAAACCGATCATCATGAAACTTTGTATACATATTCTTGGAGGTATTAGAAGTAACATAGGATACTTTTATAAAAAAAAAACTAAAATCTTATCCTGCGCAGACGAAGTCGCGGGCACCAGCTAGTGATATATATAATGATGTTTGTATTTCAACGCTACATTCTTAAATATTTAAAATATTGTATTGAGTTTGATATTATGTATTTTTCTTCTCTCTGAGATATATCATAATGGGATATCATAATACTGTAGTAGAATAAGTTTTTCCCAGGAATTCCGTTCTCGGACGCATGTTGGATCTCGGTACCAGTAATGTAATAAAAGTTAAATGGGGGTCTACACTCTACAGTAATTATTGACGGCCTCTGTGGATCAGTCGTTAGCGCGGTGGCGCTCAAGCCGGAGGCTGCGGGTTCGAATCCCGCCAGGGAATTAAAAAAATCTTTGTTCCTGGGTTATGGATGTATATTAAATATGTGTATTGTATATAATATAATAAAAATCTTAAATATATGTATATTATAAAAGTATTAAATATATTTCCTTTGTCTCTTACCCGTAACACAAGTTCTTCGAGAACTTACCACGGGACCAGAATGACGTGGTGTAAAAAGCGTCCAAAGATATTATTATTATTATCCCTACAGAAGTATAAGCAACCTGAAGATATAGAGGGACGATCACATACAGAACCGATGCTCGATTGTTGTATGGGGAACCACCGAGCGTTACAGACAATGAATGGACTTCCAGTTCGATATAATGGTATCCGTGTTCAACTCAGTTCTAGCCTCTGGTGCATTGAAAAAGTCCCAAATTAAATAATGAGCAGGGGAAAGATAGTTACTTAAGACCTCACTCCTTCCGTGCCCATGGTTGCTGTGAAGTATAAAAAACGCGCGATAAAATCCATAAAAAGGCATTTCATTACAAACAAAGACTGTAAGAGCTATCGATCTTGGCTCAATGGTTAGCGCGTCGGCGCTCAAGCCGGAGGTAGCGGGTTCGGATCCCGCCATGGAACAAAAAAAATCTGTGTTCCTGGGTCATGGATGTGTATAAAATATGTATCTTTATAATATAAAATTTTAAATATATGTATAGTATGAAATTAATTAAATATAATATTTTCATTCTCTAGTACCCGTAACACAATTTCTTCGAAAACTTATCACGGGACCAGATTAACGTGGTGTAAAAGCGTCCATATATATTATTATTATTATTATTATTAACTGTTTTTATTCTCAGCTCATGGCTGGTTTTAGCTACATTTACGGACCGAAGCCAAGTAAAGCATTATAATATGGTGTGTTACAGTAGGGGAGTGTTGTTATAATATAATAATAATAATAACTATAATAATATCTATGGACGTTTTTACACCACGTCAATCTGGTCCCTTGCTAAGTTCTTGAAGAACTTGTGTTACGGGTACCAGACAACGGAAATATATTTAATACTTTTATACTATACATATATTTAAGATTTTTATTATATAATACACATCCATGACCCAGGAGCACAAAAAAAAATTTTGGCTCCCTGGCGGGATTCGAACCCACAACCTCCGGCTTGAGCGCTACGCGCTAACCATTGAGCTACAGAGGTCGTTTGTAGTGTTGTGTGTATTATTTCGTTTTCTCTATCTATATTTTCTAACTAACCTGGAGGTATTTAGTACGTTTATTGTTATTATTAAAATAGAGTAGATAATGTTATCAAACAATGACAGAAAAATCCAGTTTGATAACGATAATGATATTTATTGCACAGTTTGAAATCCAGCGTTGAATAAAACGTTCTCACAAATATCTGCTCAATGCGTTTACAATAACACAACGCGGTAAACTAATTTGCGAGAGTCAATAGCGTATGCACATCGCATATATTTGTGTAAATCGACAATAGTTTGGCATGCGATCAACAAACCGTTTGTACCAATTAATGCAGATGTATCATTCAAATGGTTGTTTGATGTTTGAGATATTAAGATTATGTGGTTAGGCTTTAAAATATAATTACAATATGACGGCCTTCTGTAAACGTCTCGTTTAGTATAATAGACTCGACTATAAGGGTTTAAATCTGTCCAGAAAATATGTTTCTAAGTTATCGCAAGCACCTTATCAACATCGTTTGCTCAACCCCGGTGAGGAATCACAAGAAAACTTTTAATAAACAGACTCGGAGGCGGTATTTGTTACAAACCACTGTTCTGGTCACTGGTGATGCCACAAGTGGCATCACTAGACGGATGTGACGCTGATTATTTATTATTAATGATGTGCTGAATAAGTGATGCATGAAGAATGAATCAACACTATCTTCATACAATAATTACTTTACCATTAATCTAATTAAAATCTAAAGATACGTGATTGATATTACTTATAATTATAGTTACAATAATTAATATTATGGCGCTACTTATAATAATTAGTAAATTGTTGTCTATTGCCTGTATCAATTTAGTATAAAAGGACGCCAATAGCGGTCTTAGGGCGATTCTATATTGTAATTGAGAAGAATCAATTGTTTTAATCGAACATTCCTGTGGAAAGGTTTTAACAGTTGTTAAAAGGTTGCATATAAAGTTTTTAGACGGGCGTGTGGATTTTGCCAATACACATACCTAAAAGTATGCTATGGGATTACGAGATTTATTTTAAAAGGTACGGATTGTAGATACAGTGAATGGCATAAAATCGATAGCCAAAACGATATTGACCTTGTCCTTCAATAAAAACATTTCATACGAAAAATCACGGAACATTCAATATTTCACGTTTACGTGGAAAAATATCAAATACAATATATTAAGCAATATAAACCTATTTGCAAATATTTGTTAAACCAGGTATTTGTCAAATAAAAACTCGCAAAATTGGCTTTACGGGGAAATAAAATAATAGAAACAAACAACAAAATAGTAAAAGGAATTTTTTTTTTTTTCGGAAGGGCTAGACTTTTCGGCCTGATGGCCTTTAAGCTCAATCGGTACAGTAAGTGAGCAGATGGCTCACTTAAGAAATATTCGAAAGGGGGACGCCCCCCTCCGCGCCCCGCAGGGGGCGCGGTTCATCGCGCGCGCTGCTCGGGAGAGCATCATTTGGACTAGTCAAATCCGATACGGTCGACGAATCTTTTACGCTTGAATTTAACCTATCATCATGAGGGCCGGCCCTCATCCCTCCCTCTGGAGAGAGAGGCGGGTCATGCGCGGTGCCCAAGCAATCTAGCGGTAGCGTAGTGCTAGCGCTGTTTGCGCGGTCTGGGTTTGTGTCTACTCGTATCGGATTCGAAAGTAAAAGGTAGTGCCATGCTGCATTGCAGACGAACTGGGCCGGCACGACCGGGGTGGTACCTCTCGCGCACATAACACCGGCGTCAAGTGACAGCTATGGTGTTGCGTTTCGTGCGGTTCGTGAGTTTCCGGTGGCCAATTGGGGGGGATAGTGAAAAGGAGGGCAACAAATCTGCATAGCTTCTGGTTGTGCGGATGTGTATGGGAGTCGGTATCATAAGGTTCCGACTGCTCGTTTGCCTCCTTATGATATTAAAATAAGATAACCGCCACCAGTAACCTGCAACTTGAAAACTTAAGAACCAGTCGGTTACGATATGTCGTGGGAGATTAAGAAAGGAAAAATTTAAAGTACGATTTATGAGTGTTGGGATGGGACAGAAAAACCTTTCCTACCCTTCACGACAATTTCAAATATATTGCTAACATGTACTGTTTAATAAAATATATAATTAGATTTGTTCCTTCAATACCGATCGTAGATTCAATTGACATTCAAAAAGATTGATTTTGCTTTTAGATTCAACATATATAAAGTAGCATTTGTAATTTTAATTAATAAATGAAAAATTAAAATTAAGAGCTCTTCTATTATATATATTTTATATTATAGTCAATTTTTTGTATTATAATATTATAGTCAATCTATAATAGATTGACTCATCACGATATCTCTGGAACTATAGTTCCAGTCTGTCTTATAAGACATAGAGACATGTTTCGTAGGAATATTACTTTTACCATGTAGAGGTCAGATAAGAACGGATTTTTTTTTTTAATTTTGACAGAACGAAGTCTGTGCGGGCAGCATAATAAAATTGATTTGCAAATAAATAAAAAGTTGAGCTTTTCTCGGATCGGCCTATTTCAATCTTTTTGCATACATGCATATGCATACAATTAATTCAGTAAGTTCTTTTTCTATTCTTTTCAATTCTATAATACCATTTACTCATTCCTAATGACGTACAGCCTGCGATGTAATACGACGAAGTAATTGTCAGACGCGATATTTTAAATTCAATTTCCGTTTAGCGCTATGGGGTGGCAATTATAAAAAATTCAATCAACACGAAACGAAGCCTGAAAAATAGATTCATTAATATCGGTTTCACTAAAATTGATGAGTTTTTTAGTAAAATAAGACTATTTTTATTTAAAGACAATAGTAGTTATATGCAAAAGAACTGTGTGAAGATGATGTGATGATCTCTGGGGCCAGTGGGACTTAACTTTTTGAATTTGATGATTATTTAGAAAAATTGTTGCTTATTTATTTTGGACGAAAGCTTTATTCCAATTTTTGAGGTGAATAATGCCGCGAGGAAAGCCTATTATACCAATAGCGAGGTGATATTTTAGGAAAAGCGGTTTTCAAAGTTATAGCATCCTAAAGCGTATTTTTCTTTCGTTTTGAATAGCGTAAAGGTTCTTTGTAAAAATAACCTACCCGTTGTTTTGAAAGTCGGTTAACGGACGATAATTTTACGTGATAATGACATAATGCGTCACAAACTGAACGTTAGGCCGATCGTGCCTCTCTTTAGCTTGTTCCGCGCTCTCGCTTGCAGGCTCGGCTCAGACGGAACGGACACTTTTTCGTGCGTGCAGCCGACGATCATCGATTTACAAGATGATGACGATGTACAAAATTAGATGACGATGAATCGGGCTTAGAAATTCGGCTCTACTCGATAGCTCGCTTTCAATTTTGTATTACTTGGCTTTAGTTGTCATTAATCGCGTGTAGTTTCTGACAAAAAGCGCATTTTTCCAATAATTCTATCCATCGAACTAATTGGATTCCATTTAGATCCATTTAGGCTATTTTATAAATGAGTGCACGCATATGCATGCATAAAGCACATCCCTCCTTTCCCACACTGCATATGCGTACACTTAAATACAATAACATGCATCACTACACTTATCGTAAGCATGAATCATCTTTTAACATTTTCACTATACACAAAGCTAAAAACGAAAATAGATAACTTAATAATGTACTTAGCGGTCTCGTCTAGACAACCAGCAGAGCCTATACATAAAATTACCATATCCATATAAAAAACCAAGTACTAGAATAAATTGATACAAAAAAACTACGAAAACATGGAAAGGAAAGTCATTTTAATCAGTGTACAAACTGACCTTAAAGATAATGAGACAAGCGATACCAGCAACAAAACAATCCTTATTGTTTGTGTTCCAGAGCCTTACAAATACTAAGAATTAACAACTAGGTATCCTAGAATAGTATTGCTACATTAAATTGTAGTGTTAATTAAAATAGTAGTGTTATATAAAGTACATAGTGTTTACGTAAATTATACCAGAAATATTAATTTCACTGACAAAATCACATACAGGTTAACACACCTCAAGGCTACGTCACTGCTCAATTACACATGGTTGCCGTGCAGTTAATTAAGATAGATTTTGAACTAATTTAACTAAACCCAATAGTAATTAAGCTTGCGCTAATATTGCAATCAAGCCAATACACTCGTAAATATTCCAAATATGATTTGTTTTACAAATTCCAAAAAGGTAAGGTTACCTATGTTTAGATTATCGATATAGATACACACATAATATAGTTTCTCCACACAATTTGACGATTATTATGTATTATTTTTATTATAATGGATAACAAAAGAGATAGGTGTGATTGTGACGCTAAAAATCGCGGAGCGTCACTAAAAAACCATGATTAGGTCTTAGCTCCCACTCACTCACTTCATGGAGCACTCATTCACTATTTCATTCGTTCTTATTCAATGCACGCTTAAACTTTCTAATCATTGAAAAAGGCCTGAAAATTTATGACAATCTCCAACAGAAAATGATCTACAAAAACGTGAACACAATTTTTCATTTTATCATTTTAATAAGATATAAAAAGGTTTTGCAAGAATTTTATATTGTTTCAGCGAAATTAAGTGCGGGGACTTCCAAGGAGACATTCAATTGATTGTGCAATATTTTTAACGTTTACCGACTATCGTAGATAGCAGGCGAAAATAACATATTTTATAAGAGAAACGTAAATGTCAATTAGTGGAAGAAGTTGCTTTCATTTTAACGGGATACTAAATTTTACTTTTCATATTATCGGAGGCCTCATATGAAAATCGATTCCCAAGGAGTAAACTCCACAAACTTATTGATGGTTCTAGAAGCCATTCGTTGAATATTATATTTAATATTAATATGTTGGGACAACTAACGCACGGCCATCTGATCCCAAACTAAGCAGTCTATTCTTATGGTAACCAGACAACTGATATATACTTATTTTTTCCGCATCAAATTTTTCAAGAAGAGATTTAATGTTAATACATTAGCAGAAGAGAAAATCTTTTCATCACGATTGGCAACACTTCCACTTGGGAATAGTGAAATAGGAGATTAATTACTAGCAACAGTGCTAATGTGGACTATTTGTCTCAACGTGGTAATGATCAAACTAGTTTATGTCTGTGGCAGTGTTACCAATCCTACTGTTTTAACAGTGGATTTGCTGTTTTCACATTGATCTGCTTGTTTTCTGTTTCATTTCAAATTTTTACTGTTTTTCAATTAGCGTTCTTCAGCGCCACCAATTACACTATGCAAAAATGTTTTGATAACCACTTCGTCCTATGTAATAAAATGCAATTTGTTTGCAATGTTTTGGAGTGAATTTGGACATTTTTTAGCTTATCAACCATCAAAATATCGAATAAAATCGCCGAGCATAAAAGAGCCACAGACAAAACCATGTCGTTTGACTGTGACCTTTTTTCTTCGGACTGACAACACCTCTGAGCCCAAAAATTGGGCCAAAAATGGGCCCAAAATGACCCAAAAATAGGCCCAATTTTAAGAAATGGCCCTGTTTTCTATTCACCAAATAATAAAATGTTGTTTTTGTCTATGGTAAAGTACAAAAATTGGACTTTTCTACATACCCATACCCAAAAGACGTTTTATAAAAATAATGCTATAATCACCCCTTCAATTGTTTATTGTTTAATTATATGAGCAAAAGTATGATTAAATCTGCCTTTTTTGCTTTACCTACTGTTTTCTACTGTTTTTCTTTTGGCGAGTTGTTGTTTTTTAGTATTTGGGATTGGCAACACTGGTCTGTGGTTTATGTGGATTGACTTTAATAATGTAACTATCATGCTAATGTACACATAATATACAAATATTATTAAGGCATTACAATATTTGTTTTTGAATAATATTTAATTTAAAAAAAATATGTATTTTATAATGCATTACTTGTTAAAGCAAGTTATTGTGATTTGTTGCATGAAAAATGCTTATTTCATTTACAATTATAATATTAGTAAGGCGAAACTCACGGTACCACGCACCGCCGCGTTAGGCGGAATTGAAGCGGATCTCAAGATGTATTGGCCTCTATTAAATCCGTTATACTAAATAATATAACAACTATAACTTTAATAATAATAACTTTATTTGTTGGAAAAAACACGTAGAATAGAATATAATAGAATAAGAACGTATACCACCTGATTCGACGTTAGGCCTCGGCGGGTCTCTCTCGACGGGCCTTCACTCACGGGGCGCCGCATAACTGCATGGATCATCATTTTTTGGACATGCATAATATGTATTGTTGAAAAAAATTCTTCGTATTTTCTTATTTTTTTATAGAATAACACGAATATCCCATTTAGAGTTCTGCTTCGTAGAAATGCATGACTCCAATATCTTCCTTTATCAAAACCTCGTTAAATTCGCGCAGACAGGTGCGTAAACCGCTACTAAATCCGCTACAAAATATTCTGTAGAATTCTATATTATAAGCATCTAAGCTAGACATTTGAGTTTATCTGTAGTTATAAATAATCACATTATTAAAATCATCATCATCAAGGGGTGCCATCTTCATATTGAAGTTTGGAAGTCAGCATTCGGTACTCCGTCCGATCAAGCAAAATACACAACAAATTTCATCCTAATTATTCTGACGATTGAAGGCAAGACAAAGACATTTCAGAGACAGTTAACTCACAAGACGCCAGGTTTCAAGTGGTGTAGTTCAGAGAATCACACTTCACCACTGTGAAGCCCAGCGCAAACCTGCAAGCTTAATTGCTGAGTATCATCTTTGTCAGCATCATCCCAGGGGCTTCTTCTTCTGCTTCTGCGATCACAAAGGCTCAGCAAAATAAAACTATGAATCATTCTTTAACATTCCTCCATATGCTACTTCTTTATTATTTCCTTTGTTAAAAACCCAAATACTAGATAGGACTACACTCCGCGCGGGTAGTGGGGTGCGGTTTGGCATTCATTGAAAGAGGCCTGAAGAAGTGGACGGAAAATGGTTCATAATGATAAAGAAATATCCAAAAAAGATTTCCATGTGTCATCTTTTATAAATAGCTTGTAAACGTGTTGCAGATGAATAACTCCAAATAATGATGTCTCCAGAAAAATAATCGTAATTACTAAATAATATATATTATGATATTAATTAAACGTTTTGTTGTATTAAGTCAAGCATATGCAGCCCACGGCCAGCCTACGCTCATATAACTACAGTACTAATTATTGATAATATAGAGAAATGATAAAAATATATTTATTATTATATCTTTATGTTATTCCATATTAATACTTGAACGTAGTCTTCATTTTGTTGTCTCCATTTTGTAGGCCCGAATTGTGAATATAAGTCATTCAGGCATACACTTGAACACACTCAAAAATCATCAAAATCATCAAAATATAATCATCACAAATAAAGCTCTTATTATTATTATAATCGAAACCGTATATATATAATAATATAAATTGTATTACATTTTCAAGTATGGACTACCACCAAACTCTAAAAGAGACTTGTTTCATTCATTTTGTGCACAAAAAATACTCAATTTCGTGATGCCTCTATACCCCGTTGCCCCCGAATCATTTTGTGTGTATGCGCAACATCGAGCATGTAACCGGAATAAAGTGGTAGGTAATGTTGTATTTTGTATGAAAACAAATTCAGCACTGCGCCGGTTCTGTCATCTGATTGGCCGACTGTTGATGGATGATTGGCCGATGGGACGTGCATATCACTAGCTGGCTGAATATTGCATCAGTGACAAATCACTGACAAGTTTCTGAATGTTATGGCTCACATTATTTCTACCTGGTCACTCGATGATGCGCTACTATGTTTCTTTATAAAGGGATTATTATTTAGGTTGTAATAGGTAGTGCCATGCTGCATTGCAGCCGAACTGAGCCGGCACGACTGGGGTGGTACCTCTCGCTCACATAACACCGGCGTCAAGTGACAGCTATGTTGTCGCGTTTCATGCGGTTTGTGACTTTCCGGTGGCCCATTTGGGAAAGGGAGAAGGAGGGCGGCGCATCTACATGGCTTTGGTTATGTGGATATGTATGGGTGGCGGCGCCGTGAGGCTCCGACTGTTCGTTTGCCCCTCACATAAAAAACATCCATGTATCGTCATAGTTTTTTATTGATTATGAATTCTTTTCTATTTGCAGGCCGTCACGTGACGGCCCACTTTCATTTATTTTAGGATACAGAATTAGGAAAAAGGAAACGGATAGGATAAAGAAAGTAATTCCCAAACTTGACACGGATTTTTATTATTGCCATGTAATATAATATTACTCCTCTATCTCAGGGGCTTTCACAAATCCGTGAATTGACATTTTACCGTTCTCCAACATACAGACATATTGTTTTTATCGCACCAAAAAAATAAGAACATTTTCCCACATTATGTTTACTGAGTTTTATTAAGGGTAAAAATTTGGCGAAGGAAGACGCTTGTGTGATGAAATTTAGTTTAATTTAGCATTATGAGTGCGCATCCCATTTTTTTATGTTAGTTGGATAGGCAAACTGGCAAAGGTGCCACCTGATGGTAAGTGGTCGACGTCACCCATGAACATAAACTAGTTTACCTGGATCGAGCCCAGGCAACTCATCTATGTGCTGCCTATCCTGAGACATAAAATGTTAAGTCTCGGTGCCAGTAATTACACTGCCTGTCTTGCCCTTCTCTCCGAAACACAGTAAAGCTGTTTCACGGGAGAAACAAGCAAGATGGTGGTACCCATGCAGCCGGGAGCGCGGCACAGCACTTCTGTCCCACCGGTAAATATTTTCTATTTACTCGCTATGTTGTTATATATGTATAACTATATTTACATACACAGTCGGTCAACATGGTTCTAATTGGTCCCACGTCCTGGTCACTTGACCGTGCGTTGTCTATCCTGAGACCCAAACTGTATGTAGGTTGATCAAACTGGCAGTTCATGGTGAGTAGTCAACCTCCCCGATGAATAAGTTTTCCCTAGATTAGCCCTAATAATTCGTTGCCTATCTTGAGACTTAACATGAAGAGTCTTGGTGTAATTAAACTGCCTTTCCTGCCCTGTTGTCCAACGCTGTTTCACGGAAGAAAAAAACAAAATGGCGGAACCCATGTAGATACAAGCGCATCGCATGCACCATTAAAACAGGTATGTGTTCATCTGGCACAAGCCCAACACCCTTTTTTATAGAAGAGGGGGTAAACGGAAAGTCGGTTCACCTGATGGTAAGTGATAGCGACATCCACTGACAACCGCCACACCAGAGGTGCGTTGCCAGCCTTTCAAATGGGAGTATCCTCTTTTCTTGAAGGTCCCTAAGTCGTAACGGTTCGGAAACACCGTAAGTGGCAGAACCGTAACTCATGTTGTCTATCCTTTTTTTTCACTGGGAAATGCTCTTAAGCATCCCGTGGGGGAGGGGGGACCCCCAAGCTGGTGTGTGGGACTCGCTGCGCCCGATAGATGGTAAGGTGGGCGTAGATCTACCAACTAAACCCCGGCGAATGCCACCGATGCCGCCTTTGGTGAGATCTGTTGAGCAAACAGGGTACCTCGACGGCTAGTCAGTCCCTCAAGGGACCGACGCCACCTCCACAGAGGGGTTGTCCCGCACAACAAAACTCCTCCCAACTTCGGGACAGTGCAATGAGGCTAGGTTCCTATCCTCGCCCCCTCCTACCCTTTTGTCCCCTCTTCTTATAAGAGGGGTACAAAGAGCAGCCCCCTCGGTTCACTTGGCTTTGCCCAAGGTGTTGGGTTCACCTTAGGCTACTGAGCCCCACCGCCACGACGAGGTGTGGTGGGGATGTTGTCTATCCTGAGACGATAGTTCATTATAGTTTTTGTTTATTTAACACATAAAAGCTGCAAGAAAAGCTGAAAAAAATAAGCAAACAAGCCGAAGTCCGAGCTTGTTTGCGTTAACTCTTAATTGTAACAATCTCTTTGTATTCTCGTCTTTGCTTAACAGCGTTCTAGCTGTGGACAAGACATTTTATTTAGCTCTCGTATATTGGCGCTAAGTGTTAAATAATCCTTTATTTTATGTTTTAGTTTTTTTATTAAGATTTCATAGTTCTCATGATGCTAAGTTTTTCATTGACATTAAAATTTTATAGACATAATAGCGCACCCAGAACGGACCCGACTAATTGCAATAGTAAATCTAAATCGATAATCCACACACACTATTAATCACATTCTATCATAAAAATATTGATGTATCCATATGTACCAAACCTACTCTAGTTAAAACCAAGTCGACTGTGAAAACCGTATAAAATCTGTTGAGAAGTTTAAGTAATATCGGTGTACAAACAGACTAACACAGATGCAATTTTAATTTTTTAAGTAAAGAAAACGAACCACAGTTTACAGAATTTAAATTGAAATTATGGAATCAAATCTGAATTGCGAATCTATTTGTTAGAGGTAGTGCCATGCTGTTTTGCAGTCGAATTTGGCCGACACAACCGGTCGTGTCGGCCCAATTCGGCTGCAAAGACGCCGATGTAATGTGTGTGAGAGGCACCACCCCGGGGTGGTGCCTCTCACTCACATAATATCGGCGTCAAGTGACAGCTACGCTGTCCCGTTTCGTGTGGTTTGTGAGTTTCCGGTGGCCCATTGGAGGGATAGGGAAAAGGAGGGCAACGCATCTGTATAATCTCTGGTTGTGCGGATATGTATGGGCGTCAATAGTCCTCAAAAGGCTTCGACTGCTCGTTTGCTCTCATATGCTATAAAAAATATATATCCATAATAGGGGAATATGTGTCAGTGTGTTTACATCACAGGCCATCATACCACAGTCAACCAGTACGATTGTCTTTGGTTTGTACAGTATTTTGAACATATTCCACAAAATTACTAATGGGAGCGATGCGCTGTACCGCGCTCCCGGCTGCATGGGTACCACCATCTTGCTTGTTTCTCCCGTGAAACAGCTTTGCTGTGTTTCGGAGAGAAGGGCAAGACAGGCAGTGTAATTACTGGCACCGAGACTTAACATCTTATGTCTCTGGATAGGCAACATATAGATGAGTTGCCTGGGCTCGTTCCAGATAAACTAGTTTATGTAAGACGTCGATCACTTATCAGGTGGCACGTCTACCAGTTTGCCTATACAAATAACATATAAAAACAATATTATTATTATAATAATTAAAAATAATATTCACATTAAGCCTGGTTCGCACGAGAGCGTTAAAACCCGACCTTGGCGCTTTTCTAGCGTTCCCAATATTTGTATTCATATGAACGGTTAAAAACATATGAAATGTTAAATTATGAATTCAAATCCGAAATTATTAGCAATGGCCATTTGTGTTGCGAGAAGGCAAAGAAGAAATAAAGTCTTATTTGAATCCCAGATCAAGTATAAAGAACAATTTTTTTTTTTTTTTGAAAAAAGTTTTATTTTTATTCTGGTTGAAATCGTAAATAATGTCTCATTTAAAAAAGTAAATGCAGAAGATAAATATCGATAAAGAAGAATGATAAACATCATAGGTACTACAAAAAACTACAACAAGTACGAAAATAAATTCTATAAACAGACGCTGAGCCGATATTTGGCTACTCAAATATATATTACATCTAAAACACCGCCTGAGGGTCCTTCGCTTCTTTCCAAATCGGGCTACCCCATAAAATATCTTGAAACCCCCAAATAAAGCTCGTTTTAGCTTATCAAAGCATTTTTGCTTTAATCTAGGTAAACGGAAACGATAATACCAATTTTATTCATGATCACCAGAGCCATTTAAATTTATATTTTAGAATTGCGTAATATTATATATCTAAATCACTTCCTCACAAACATCAATAAAGCTCAGAAGACTACGTTTGTACTTGATCTATTTAAGGCACTGATCTGTCAACATACAGGTCAAACCTTTAAGGCTATTAAATTGAATTTTTGCACACGTACTGCTCTTATGACGTTAGCATTCACTAAGGAAGAATTAAAAATTCAACCCCTAAAGAGGTGCAATAGGGGATACAATATTTGTGAAACGTTTTATTCCTGTGACACATTTGCATAAAATAACTGCCTAAATAATGAGTTGCGTATTTAAGCATTTTGTAAAATTTAAGCCCTTAGAGGATAAAAACGGGATACATTTTTTAATTAGCACGCAGGCTAAGCCCTTAGGGCTAGGAACTTAAAATTTCACACACGTATAATTTCTCTTATGACGTAGCTATTCACTAGAGAAGGAAGGAAAATGTCTCGCAGGTGTTATTTCAATAAACATACAATACACTTATAACATTATCTCAAAAATGCTCTATCCGTCATCAATTGCCACTTTGAAGCTGAGTCATACCTTCTTAAACAGCAATGTATGAATTAAAACTAGAAGTGATGGCCTTGATCACTTTATAGAATTATGTAGATTATATTGTTCGAAATAATTTATTTTCTTGTCATTTACTAAAATAGAACATAATTGTCCATATTGGCTGAGTATGTCGTTGAAGAATGACGTTGAAGTAAAAACACAATAACTTTTCTCATACAATAAAGTTTATTATTTTCGCTTGGCCTATTTTAAATACATCTTTCGAAGCAACAAGTAAGATCAACTAACAAATAATGAAGCATCTTCCAATCTATTGTCAATGTTTTATAAGAAAAGTATCGTGTCTATAAAAGTATCGTGTTTATAAAAGTATCATGAGTATAAAAGTATCGTGTTTATAAAAGTATCGTGTTCATCCATATGCATACATCCAGTGTCATTCTATAAATAATAAGAAATAATAAATTTGAAATGATGCATTTCGATTATGATGAAGTTTTATCACAAACGTAAAACTAAATAATACAATTTCGTCGAGTGTGTTTTACTTATTTTGCACATATCTTTGGCAAGCATGTCTTCAACACTGTGAAGGTAGAAGCTGAAGTGTTCATGATCATATTTTCATGTCAGCGTTTCAAGTCTATCTAACGATGATATAAACCCGAATTGAGATATTTCTCTACAAAAAAGTTTCTATAAAATTATAGCTGTTTTAACTTTGTAATACTTAGATCTACGGGATCTCCGAAAAAAGCCTGTCTTATATCTTGTCAAGATTTATCGAAATATGATCAGTTTTTTTAGTTTAATTTTGCTTTTATATAAGTACTAGATGTTTCCCGCCCACAATTGAAAAATTAACCCAAAAAAGTAAACTTTCTATCTTCTTGAAAAATTGGTTTGTGAAATATAAAATAATTAATTGTTTGAATCGCGCTTCATCAAACAAATTCTTTAACTTTATTATATTAGTAACGACAGAATCACAAATTTTTTCGAAGTCTAATCATCGGTTAAAGAGACAATATGTTTTTATTTCATAAGGAGGCAAACGAGCAGTCGGGGCCTTATGCTGGCTACCGACGCCCATAGAAATCCACACAACCAGAGGTTATGTATGCCCTCCTTTTCCATGTCTCTCCAATGTGCCACCGGATATCCACAAATGCACGAAACGCGACAGCAGCTCTGTCACTGTACGCCCGTATTATGTGGGCGTGAGGTCGTACCGGCCCAATTCGGCTGACATACAGCATGGCACCACTTCTTACAATACTTTCGCTTCAATATGAGTACCTACTATGTGTTTTCCATAGTTTTTGTAGCACGAAAAAATATCTTTTTTTTTTCTAAAACAGCCAATATAATAAATACATTAATAATATCAATCCTTATAGTCCTGAATGTTCCACAGGTGGGCACCGGTCTTCTCCTTGAATCCGGCAAGGAGGGCCATAGTTAACAGATGTGTTTTTTTTTTCTTTAACGCCGGGAAATGCTCTGAGGCATCCCGCGGGGGAGTGGATCTCCCCACGCGGGTATGTGGGACTTGCTGCACCCGACAGCTGGTAAGTGGACGCAGCTCTACCCACTAAAACCCGGCGAGCGCCACTAATGCTGCCTTTGGTGAGGTGCCCCGGATCTAGAAAACAAATAGGAAACCTCGACGGCTAGTTAGTCCCGCAAGGGACTGACGCCACCTCCACAGAGGGGTTGTCCCGCACCACAGAACACCTCCCAACATCGGGACAGTACAATGGGGTGAGGTTCTTATCCTCGCCCCTTGCCCCCTGCTCTTTTGTCCCCTCTTCTTATAAGAGGGGTACAAAGAGCTCGCTCGGCCCAATTTGCTTCACCCAAGGTGCAGCGGCTCACTCTAGGTTACTGAGCCCCACCGCCACGACAACGCTTGAACCTTGGTGGGGTAACCGATGTGCTGGCCCAATGCGGGTTGATGAACTTCGCACAACTTCAATGACTTTTAATCTCATCCTCACGGTGTTTTATTTCACCGTTGAGCATGCGATGGTCTCATGTTCACGTTCACTTGGGAATTTAGAAAATCTCATTTCAAGGTACCACCTGAATCAGGATCGAACCCGGACCTCTCACTCAAGAGGCCGAGCCAATACCCACTAAAGTATGATCGCTCAAGCAGCTCTCCTTTTGTACCTTCCTCAACAATAATAATTGAGCTGTCGATACGATAATAATTTTTCAAATCGAACTGAAACTCTGCGAACGTTGAAATAAAAAAAAAAGCTGCTTAGCTTCATTGTATGACATATTAAAGTATTACTTTTATTAAGCATGGATTCTTTAACAAGTATAAAAATACAATAAGTTATTCAGCTTTAACGTTTACAATAATTAGTTTTGCTGTAATTCAATTCCGCATTGGTTCCGTAGCAATTTGTACGCCATTTCGCGGCCGTTTTGGTTCGCTCTTAATCAAAACCTTAGAATTACTACGGAACCTGTCAATTTCGCTGTCGAGTTCGGGTCGAGAATCGAGCTTGTATTGAGGATTTCAACTTATGAAACTGAAAATGTTTGATGACTCAAGAGTAAATGTTTTAGGGATTTATTATTATTGCTGCTAATGAAATATGTTTCTGTTGTGATCAGAGATATTTCGATAAGTCACAACTAGGGTCATTAGGCACGGAATACAAAGTAAAATCGTATGCGCAACATAATTTAAAAAGTGATATATATTAAAAAAAATAACTCTTTATCAATCATGAATCAATAAGTCCTTTTAATTTTTTTGTCTAATGCCATGTATATGAGTAGGTAGCTATTTTATAATTTGTACATGATAAACAAGCTTATAAAGAATTTAAGTGTATTTTTTAAAATTATAATTAGTAAGTGTCAAAAATATAACCAACATTGTTGATTTAGAGCATTTATGGTTATTTCTGGGTTATTTCATATTTCAATAAAAATTGTATAGATCTTTATATATTTTCTCACACAAATACTATTCCATAATAATATTATTTAATTATCAACTATTCTCTCCATTTTCACTTATATTTAGTATTAAGCATTTCTCCATCTGGAATATCTCGTAAAGATGGAGGAATATTAGAGGCCCCATCAAACGCCACCAATCGTGAGCTTCAACCATCACTACAACTGCTCTCCGGCTAGTTTCTTTATAAGAAAGCCAGGAACACTGGCATACGTGAAAAGTCTGTGTTTATATAAGAATTCATGATTTAAAAATATATAACGGAATATGACATATAATATAGAAAATGTATGTATAGCTTGGCAAAAAAGAGTATGACGTGGTGACAGGTGGAACTAAATATTTTACTAAATGGAAACCTATGATGTGGACAATACTTGGCCGACAAGTACTAGATTTTGAGTAAAGCTTAGTGTTTCACATTTATTTTTAATGATTTGATTAAATTATTTATATAGCCAAATATTAAGTCTTTTAATTTAATTTAATAAATTAAAATTTCTTTTAAATTAATATTTTCATGGCCCCAATATTTTTCTCAGTACCTACATTATTATATATACTCGCATTATTTTAACGACATTTATTTTTATGTAATTTGTACAAAAAGAAGCACAAAATAAATTTTGATCAAATTAAAACGTTTTTATTAACACAATGTCTCATACATTGTGTTGATAAAAACTACTAGTACTAGAGAGTAGTGACAATTATTCTAATGAGATTAGAGCGAGCTTGCATTCTCTGTACCTAGCTGTTAGTCGACCTTTTTTTTTATTTAACGACGGGAAATGCTTTGAGGCGTCCCGCGGGGGAGTGGGTCTCCCCACGTGGGTATGTGGGACTCGCTGCGCCCGAAAGCTGGTAAGTGGACGCAGCTCTACTCAATAAACCCGGCGAGTGCCACCAATGCCGCCTTTGGTGAGGTGCCCCGAAACTAATAAACAAACAGGACACCTCGACGGCCAGTCAGTCTCGCAAGCGACCGACGCCACCTCCACAGAGGGGTTGTCCCGCACCACAGAACAACCCCTCCCGGCGTCGGGATAGCACAATGGGGTGA
The DNA here is from genome assembly GCA_963853865.1 of Helleia helle. Lineage (NCBI taxonomy): Eukaryota > Metazoa > Arthropoda > Insecta > Lepidoptera > Lycaenidae > Helleia > Helleia helle. The sequence continues at coordinate 21,069,668 of OY971420.1, forward strand.
GGTTCCCATCCTCGCCCCTTGCCCCTGCTCTTTTGTCCCCACTTCTTATAGGAGGGGTGTAGAGACTCCCCTCGGAATTAGCTTCGGTCGACCCTAGGTGATCGACTTAATGTATATGATGTGATATTCTATGCTGTTTACTTAACACATAAAAATATTTCTTTCTATTGAAAACACAAACGTTCTACCCTGGACCCGCCCTCATCTACGCTCCATTAGGGGGGCGCCCCCCTCTTATCTATCTATATAGACTATCATCAATCGTTAACATAATCAAGTATTATTTTTACTGATAACAAAGCTGAAAAATTTGAACGGTCCTAAACCACCATTGGATTTGAATCTTGCATTTAAAAGACGATCATAGCTATTAAGGAAAGGCTATTTTTATTAATGGTGAAATCGCAAAATACAACGATTCCTAAATGCACAAGGTAGCTTACGTGAAACAAAGTATACTCATATTTCTACAAATTGTGAATATCCAACGGGGACCGAGGCATTATGGGTCGACGGAGCTCGTAAGTAGGTCAAGGCTTTCAGGATGCGGCAATCCAAATTTCGTAAGAAACAAACATTACAATCCAGAATTAGAACGAAAAATATACAATTATCTCAAAACTACGAGGAATCCGTTATTTTTATCCCGATGAAAAACAACAGCAAATAAATAAGAATAAAAAAATAATATAAACGTATAAAAGCTACGAGATATCCAATAAAAAATATTTTATGATTTTTCATTCGTGAGGACAGCGTTTTTTAAATAAGGATAGAAAATACAAGCCTGAAAACCAACCTCTATATACCAAGAGATAACGGTAAATTATAAAGAAACATTGTACTGAAGATCCTTTGTGAACATCCCTAATTTCGTCAGCTCTTGAAGCAGGACCCTTCAAGACATTTCATCTCTTCAGAACAGCTTCCTAATGTGTTAATATTGTTTGGTATCTTTTATGATAGCAGATTTATAGTTTAGGAGACGGATTGAGATAATAATAAAGCCATTTAGTATTATGTTTTACTTACCACATCCATTTTTTTTAATTTTTTTATACAAGAGGGGGTAAACGGACAGTCTGTTCACCTGATGGTAAGTGAAAGCGACATCCACAGACACTCACTACACAGCAGGTGCGTTGCCGGCCTTTGATGAGTATGTTCTTTTCCTGAAGGTCCCTAAGTCGTATAAGTTAGGCAACACCGTGGGTAGCAGCTGATTCTATAATTTGTCGTGCGAGGCAGGAAATGCCGTAAAAATCAAGTTGTGGATTGAAGTTGATGTTTAGAATTTTTACGCGTGACACATGTATATGCATTTTTTTTTATTAGACAAACTGTCGAATCTTCTTCTTCGCCTTCTAATCTAAATACATATAAACAAGGTTATTAAGGTACCTGACATGAGAAAACTTTTTCGTGCGTCATCTGACTTAACCTGTCATTCAAGAACTCTATTGAGGGCCTCATGAAGGTTTCAGTTCGAATGACGAACCAAAATTACTAGTTCATTCACAAACATGACACTATCTTTGCGATATTGCATATGATATTGCGATAAATATTTGATTTTAGATTTAGGAAAATAATATTAAATTTCATAATTATGAAAATAAACTACTGACCATCGGCATCTTCTTTACCGGTGAAGGAAAACATCGTGAGGAATATAATTTTTATAGCCTAAGAGGGCAAACGAACAGTCGAAGCCTTTTGTACCCATCCGCACAACCAGAGATTATGCAGATACGTTGCCCTCCTTTTCTTTATCCCTTCAATGGGCTTGTCACTGTAAGCCAGTATTATGTGAGCGTGAGGTCGTACCGGCCTAATCTCTTCACTCCAATAGGACGCCGGAAACTCACAAACCGCATGAAACACGATAGCTGTCAGTTAGCGCAGGTGTTATGTGAGCGAGAGGTACCACCCCGGCCGTGCCGGCCTAATTCGGCTGCTCTTTCCTGCATGCGTGATTAGATAAAAAATCTTTGAAGATGTGTGAAGTTCACCAACCGCATTGGGACAGCGCATCGGTGAACTATGGTCCAATACCCTCCACTTTTCGAGGAGTAGAACTGTGTCCAACAGTGGGACTTCGGGTTGATGAGGATGGTGAAAAATTCTTTCTATCACCTACAATACAATTACAAAAATAAGTATATCATAGTTTGCACGTTTAAACATGCAATTCTATTGCCTCTGAAGTGTTAAATAATTTGAATCCGCGGATTCCAGACTAATTAATTTCAACATTTACCTAATAATCTAGTTTTTTAAACCTATTAGTCATAGATAAGCCATGGGTCGAAGCTTTTTTCTTTTACCCAGCAATAGTCAAATTAGGATGGCAAATTGCCAATTGCCAAGAAGGTCTTTTAGCTGATGAACCAAACTGATCTTCAATTCATCAGTCAACCTTTCATTGTAGATATTCCTTTTGGTATTAATGTACAAATTTTACCATCAATTCGAGCTGAGCGTTCGAAATTGTTCCTTGTGAAGTTTGATTAGGGTTGTTTCACAAACATTATTCCCAGGGAATAGGACTTAATCTTGCGTACGGAGCCGCATAAGCTGTTTTGATATCGACCGCTTTTGCGACTAATCTGATTTTAATTAAGCTTTGTGAGAACACAATATGAGCCGGTGAAATTTATTTAGTGAGTGGAAAAACAGTTTTTCATAAATACTATCTATTGTATTTCCAATAGATTCCGTTGATTCCAAATGAATGCCGAGACCGCATATCAACCACCTTGTTTTTTTGGTTTACGTTTGACACGTTATATTATTATTGTTCTAATATGTGCGGCATGACATTGGTATATTAATAACAAATAATTTTATTTAAAAAATACCTACAATAAAAGAAACGATATTTAAAGTTGTTATATATAACAATTTCGACGATGGTTAGCGCCTTGGCGCTCAAGCCGGAGGTAGCGGGTTCGAATTCCGCCAGGGAACAAAAAATACTTTCTGTGTTCCTAGGTGTGTATTAAATATGTGTATTATATAATAAAAATCTTAAATATATGTATAGTATAAAAGTATTAAATATATTTCTGTTATCTGGTACCCGTAACACAAGTTCTTCAAGAACTGACCACGGGACCAGATTGACGTGGTGTAAAAGCGTAGATATTATTATTATTACAATGCCGATTTTATTCTCCTTCGCCAACTATACGTGGTAGGTTTTAAAATTAAAGAATATCATTGTACTTTACATATAGGATGGGTATCTGTTTTCAGAAAAAATGGGAAAGAGAAGTGTTATAACAGAATTTAATTGCAAAAGTTCTGATGTTGGTCTAATTATATCTGTTTTATCCACTAGCAAAACCTACATCTAACATATGTGTCAAGTTCTGTTCGCTTATTTTTTAGAGTAGGCACAATAGAGTTGACGTGCCTTGTTGAATAAAAACTTCTATTTAAATAAAGATTATAAAAGATGGGTCAAATCCCTGTCAAAGGTAATAAATAGCTTTAGCAAAACGATTAACCAGCGTTCTTCATTGAGCAAGTTGATTCACTGCTAACAGCTATATTTGTATGGCTATTTATTATCTAGTTTTAAATCATGGTCAATCGATCAGTCTCTCCAAGTCCATATTATGCTCATTTTTTTTTATTTTACGCCGGGAAATGCTCTGAGGCATCCCGTGAAGGAGCGGGTCTCCCTAGGCGGGTGGAACTCGCTGCACCCCAAAGATGGTAAAGTGGACGCAGCTCTACCCACTAAAACCCGGCGAGTGCCACCAGTGCCACCTTTGGTGAGGTGCCCCGGATCTGTTGAACAAACAGGGCACCTCGACGGCTAGTCAGTCCCTCAAGGGACCGACGCCACCTCCAAAGAGGGGTATCAACGTCGGGACAAAACAATGGCTTAAGGTTCCCATCCTCACCCCTTGTCGCCCCGCTTTTTTGTCCCATCGGCTCAATTTGCTTCACCCAAGGTTCTGGGTTCACGTTCGGCTACGGAGCCCTACCACCACGACAAGGCTTGAACCGTGGTGAGGATATTCTTCTCACTTGACTACATATATAAAATAAATATCTTTACTAATATTATAAATGTGAAAGCGTGGATGTTTGTTACGCTTTCACGCGAAAACTACTTAACCGATCATCATGAAACTTTTTACACATATTCTTGGAAGTACTGGAAGTAACATAGGATACTTTTTATATATTAAAAAAATCTTATCCTGCGCAGACGAAGTCGCAGGCACCAGCTAGTACATTATACATTTAAAAGCCAAAGTAATTGTTCGTCTAATCTTAATCGACTTCAAAATAAGAGTTTCTATTTAAATCTAAACATGACACGTGAACCAGCATAAATATAGTGATTTTATTCGAGCACTAATCTACTGATAATGGTTTCGATACAATGTTTCGCTATTGTATTTTTACTTTTGCTACTAGAAAAACGATTTGATATTTTTGTGAAAGAAAAACAGATTTGTAACTTCAATGAAAAATATATTTTATCCCCTGAAATGAACCTATTATATTATAGAAATTATTATCAACCAGACTTCGTATCTGAATCTATAACGGAAAAAGCAACAGCTATACTTAAATTATTAGTCTCAAAATAAATATGATCTGAAATAAATAGGGTAATTGAAATACTGGTTTCATTTAGATTACAGTAAATTAGTTTGGAACTGTCAACCAGTGTCAGGGAAAACTAAATAACGTTTAAGCTTTAGTTTGGGCCACATATTGCACCCCCATTTCCTACCCTTAAGCTCCTACGGATAAATCCATTGTTAGACATGTTTGAGTTGGTGGAACCGGCGTCAACTGAATTCAATATCCGATATAATAGTTATAAAAAAATAACAATCCGATATAATAAAATAAAAAAAACTGAAAGTCCAATAAGCTTTCCTTCGTAGTGTTCAATACAAGTGTTATCAAATCGTCTTGCCAGATTGTATTCTATTCATTTCTATAATATTCTTATCTCTTATCAAAAAATAAACACCGGTCATTTGAGGCAAGGCGCAAATACCTTGATAATTAAAATAATAAAATATAGTGCATAGCGAATTACCTAAATTGTGTTACTCAGTAGTCTGCGAAGTGTCCGACCAGGTACCTATACTCTTTGCCACAAAATGTGTCGCACGAATTCTGACTTAAGTTGTCCTCTACGTCGTGTGGTTGAGTGCTTCACCACCAATTTTATAGACTTTGACATTTTTGCATGCCCCAAATCTTTATATATATAATTCTTCTGTGTTTATGTATGTCACTGAACTCCTCCTAAGCGTCTGGACCGATCTTAATGATTTTTTTGTGTGTGTTCAAGTGGATTCGAGAATGGTTTAGATTCACAAAAAAAAAATATTTTGTACAGGACAACATCTGTGGGGGCCACTAGTGTAGATATAAAAGGCTTCTTATGTCTAAACTTAGTAATAAAATTACAAAGAGTCTACTATTAAAACTATACTGTATCTAATATTATTGTTTAGTTTATTAAAAAAGTAACAATTTGTTGAGTTTTCTCACTTAAACTGGTAATCATATTTTGATGGCGAGTAAGAATTAAACCAGAAAACTAAAAGGGTTTTCGAATATCCTGTACTGCTGTTTCTGCTGTAAAAGTGATTTTCACACGCATTCAAAGACTTTTGATCTAATTAGGCCTGCAGGTTTCCTCACAATGATTTTCTTCACCGGCGAACACGCGATGTTCAGGCGTATGCAGAAAAAAAAAACATTTCAAGGCACCACGGGCCACCACATCAGGACCGAACCCGGACCTCTCACTCAAAAGGCAGAGCCTGTACCTACTACTACTACCCATTAGAATTTAGACCATCGTCGCTCGCAGCTGAGTTCGCAGTGTGCATTTTGCTAAACCTAAAATAATTAATTACTTTGAATATGTGGGTATATTTATTTTGGATGCTACTTCTGTCTTCTACTGACGGTCTGACAAATATGGCATTTTCGTTGCGTTGAAAAAAAAAAATTTTCCGATGATAAGCCCAGAGGCCTTAGACAAAGTAACATTAAAAAAACGATAACGAAGTTCGAAAAGAATAAAATGTATGGGATTGACATAAGCCGTCGTCAATTATGTCACTCGTTATCGTTATCGCAAGTTGGTAGACAATGTTAAAATTCGTAACAAAATCATTAACTGTCAATTGGTTATCGAACCCTTATGTCAAACTTATGTTATTTTATTATTGATATTGATTCGTTATCCGTGGGCGTGGGCCATGGAGGGCAACATTTTCACTATTTTTATGAGTTATAGTGTGTATGAGGTCTATTAACATAGATATTAATTTTAATATTTGGTCTGATTTGACACGTCTTGTCGAACTTTGTTGTCATTTGACAGTTGTTGTCGTTGCACTGTCACGATCTTTGATTGATCATTGGCTAGAAAATTATTATCATTATCTCAAAGACGATAACTAATTTCGACTACAAAGCGATGTCACTTTGTCTACAGGCCCAGGGCTTCTTGCCTTTTCTGTAAAGTAACATAGTATAGCTCTCAGTATCAGCAAGCACATTGCCTGTATTGTCTCTCCGAAATACAGCAAATCTGTTTGACGTCAGAAATAAGGATGATAGTGGTAGACATGCTGACGAGAATGCGGTTCAGGCCACCATTATAATAAGCTAAGTCCCATTCCTACATAAATAGCCAAGGGCAAGAGAGTAAGCGCGTTGAATAAAAGAAACCTATAGTGAAAATATGATGTGAAAAATAGTTTTAATCTAACGAAACGGAACTAGTGAGTCAGCATTTCAAGCACGCCGACTATGTGACGCCAGGATCGTGTCGTCTAGAAAATGTTCAGAGCGGAGTGACTCAGGAATGCATCACATTGAAGTAATCAAACAAATATATGAAGTTTAAATAAAAGAGACTAGGTTTGCTTCTCAGAATTCTCTCAGAAATCTCACTAGAATTTTACGTACATTTTTTTTCTTTTTAATTGAGTTTTTTTACAAGATACAAAACGAGTGAGAAATATAGCGTATTTGGTAAATTGAGTCACATGATATAAGTTTATCTTACTTAAAATATCGTAAATGTGGAGGTTTGGATGAATGAATGTTTGTTACTCAATCATAACAAAACCAATGAATGGATTTTGATGAAACTTGGCAGAGTTGTAGCTTATATACCAAAGTAGCACGTAGGCTCCTTTTGATCTCGCAAAATTCAATGTTCCTACGGGAATTACGTTTGCCTGATTATTAGTAGCACGAAAAAGTGTGCAAATATTAAATAGGATCGGAAATACTCCATTTTTCTCAAATGCAAACTCACAACGCAATAAACAGAACTTCATTTTCTTATTTCATTTTATTCCCATTCATGTTGTTTGTACAAGTTGTAGCATGTCACTCGAGCAAGCCCTTTCGTCGTTGTGACAGTATTTTGTTTCATCGCTACCGCATAATATCTTTCGAATATAATATAATATTATAATACTTATATTATATTATAAGGTATGTTAATAAGCAAGTATTTTTTGTAAGAAAGTGCACACAGTATTGTTTTTACATGTTCTTTTGAATGTATCAGCGGTAATGGCTACCAAATTTACACTCTTAAATACAAAAATATATGTCAGTTTAAAATCGTTGCAAAATCCAAATATGGATGGATTGTAGTAGGTATCTTATTATGGAGTATACCATAATTAGTTCTCTGTAATATTTTATTATTATTATTATTATTATTATTTTTGGTTTTTTTTCCCAGCCTATAGCTGGTTTCTACTACATTCACGAGCTATTGCCAAGTGAATGCAGGTGTGGTGTTTTGGTGTATTTATGTTATGTAGTGTGTTTATGTTGAATGTTCTTGTGTGTTTTCTTCTATTTGTAGGAATTTTCTAACTATTCGACATGTATTTAAAATAGCAGCTTTTTGTAGGTGGATGTATAGGGATTCTTCGAGGTTTATTAATTTTAGGCTATGGAGAAGATGGTTGGGTATAACGCCGGTAGTAGAGAGAACTATGGGAATAACATATACTTTTTCTTGTCTCCATATTCTTACGACCTCTTCTCTAAGTTCCGTATATTTGCTTATTTTTTCTGTTATCGTTTTTTGTAGGTTGTGGGTATTGGGAATAGCAATGTCTATAAGGTAGGCTATTTTTTATGTTTTGTCCTATAGTACTATGTCTGGTCTGTTATAGTGTATAGTTCTATCTGTGAGTATGGCTCGATCGTAATAAAGTTTATGTATGGTGTTTTCGAGTACAGTGTCTGGGGTGTATTTGTAGTAAGGTGTGCCAGTGTTTTGCATGAGATTGTGTTTGATTGCTAGTTTTTGATGTATGATATTTGCAACTTGGTTATGTCTGTGAGAATAATCTGTCTGTGCTAGTGATGTGCATGCTCCTGTAATGTATTGAATGGTTTCTGGTTGAGTGTGACATCTGCGGCATTTGTCGTTTGTGATAGTAGGATCTTTGATGATATATTTTCTGTAGTTTTTTGTGTTGATGACTTGGTCTTGTATGGCTATTATGAAGCCTTCCGTTTCAGGGAATAGATTTCCTACCTTAAGCCATTTATTCGAGGCTGCTGTATTTATGTGTGATTGTTCGAGATCGTGTGGATGTCTTCCGTGAAGTACTTTCTTTCTCCAGTTTTCAATTTTTTGTTTTTGTGGATCGTTGTTTAAGTGTTGTATGTTTATTGTTTGAGATAAGTTCAGTGGTGTAAAGTTATTATAATGTATAGTAACGGCTTTGTGTATGGTGCTAGTATCCGATTTTGTGTGAAAGAATGTTTGTAATGTACTGATTTGTTTTCGCCATAGATGATGGATGTCGATTAGGCCTCTCCCGCCATTATGTCTTTTAAGTGTAAGTCTTTCTACTGCGGATTTAGGATGAAGATTATTATGTTTTGTAAGTGTTGTGCGTGTATTTCTCTCTAATTGTTCGATATCAGTTTTTGACCATTTTATAAATCCAAATGAATAAGTTAGTATTGGTATGGCAAAAGTATTGATGGCCTTGATAAGATGTTTTCCTGATAATTGTGTGTTACATATGGCGTTTATTCTTCTTTTGTATTCAGTGTTTAGTATTTCTTTAGTTGTTGTGTGATCAAGCCCCTTAAGTTGTTTGTACCCTAGATATTTATAAAGATCTGATGACTCCATTGCTACGATTGTGTCATTGTCATTAATTACATAGTTACCTGATGTGATTTTACCTCTTATTATATGTACTGTCTTGCATTTATCTATTCCGAATTTCATGTTTATATCTTGACTAAATCCTGTGGTGACTTCTATTAACTGTTTCATTTCTTTTTCTGTTTTGGCGTATAACTTAATGTCGTCCATGTATATTAAGTGTGAAATAATTGTATCTTCAGTACCATGTTTAAGAGTGTATCCAGCTTGACATTGGTGTAACAAATCTGATAGGGGATTCAATGCTAGGCAAAACCACAAAGGGCTCAGGGAATCTCCTTGATAGATGCCCTTTTTAATACATATTTGTCGTGTTGTAAGTGTGCTGTGGCGAGTATTTAGTTGTAGAGTAGTTTTCCAGTGTGACATGATGGTGCGTAGAAAAACGATTATTTTTGGGTTGATTTTATATATTTCTAAAATCTGTATTAGCCAAGAGTGCGGGATGCTGTCAAAAGCCTTTTGGTAGTCAATATAAGTACAGTGTAGGTTCCTATTTTTTGTAGAAGCGTGTTCCTTCTGCTCTTCCGCTATTATATTGTTTTGTGTTATGTGTGCATTGATTTTAGTAGTGATTACGGATGTAAGGATTTTGTAAATTGTGGGTAAGCATGTGATTGGTCTGTACTGTGAAGGTTGTAATGTGTATTTCGTTTTGGGTAGCATATACGTGATTCCGGTTGCAATAAATTCGGGTATAATCTGTTGGCCTAATATGGTATCAGTTAAATTTTTGGCTATGTGTTTGTGTAGTGTGGTTAACTTTTTATACCAAAAATTGTGAACTTTATCTATTCCTGGGGACTTCCAATTATGGAGCCTGGCTGCTACGTTCGCAATATCGGATTCTGTGATCTCTGTAAATTCCATTTCGTCGATTCCTATCCATTAATTTTTTTCTCGTGTTATTATTATTATTATTATTATTATTATTAATATGACTTGATGATTTTGTGAATTATATTTTTTTCATGTTTTTTCAGAATTAGGGATTCAACTTGAAAACAAGGCAAAACGAATGGTATTTAGAGCATATGGCAGAAGCTATGAAATAAGTTTATGTGGGAGCTGCAAAACACTTTGATGAGCCAAGATCTAATTTATCTTATAAGATAATAAATTATGTATTAGCTGGTGCCCGCGACTTCGTGTGCGCAGGATAAGAATTTTAGCTTTTTTACATAAAAAGTAGCCCATGTTACTTCTAAGACCTACAAAAATATGTGTACAAAGTTTCATGATGATCGGTTAAGTAGTTTTCGCGTGAAAGCGTAGCAAACAAACTTACTTTAACATTTATAATATTAGAAATACATACAGTCCAATTGCGAAAATTCCTCCTTTTTGAAGTCGGTTAAAAATAACAATATATAAAGGCGAAATAAGTAATTATATTACCATTCCGTTTTCAAGTCGTTTACAAGGCGTTAAAAGCTGTTCAATATAAAAAAGGTCCCAAGATTAAAGCAGCTAAAACCTCGCACCTATAAAACCTTTTTCGAAATCCATTACATTAACAAGTAACGTTTTTGAATTCAATTATTCAAAATTTAAAATTGTGAAAACGTTTGAAGCAAAACTTCTATAAGTAGATACAGGTAATTTTGTACGAAAACACGAATAGTCTAATCCTTGTTTTATGGAAGAAAGAACTGCTGCTCAACAGATCCAGGGCACCTCATTATAGGCGGCATTGGTGGCACTCACCGGGTTTTAGTGGGTAGAGCTGCATCCACCTTACCATCTTTTGAGCGTAGCGAGTCCCCCTTCCCCAGCAGGATGTCTAGGAGCATTTCCCGGCGGAAAAAAAATGTCGATCAAAGTTAATTGAAAAAGTGATTATGTACCCTTAAATATAGCACGGTTCCTTTCGCGAAAAAACAACGTGACACGAATTTATTACACAAAGATTTCTTAAAATATTTTTGAATATAAATAAGGTACGGAAAGTTTCAACGAGGATCGATTCGTTGGCCTTGGACATGTTTATTAATAAATTGTGCACACGAACTCAAAAGTGTTAAAATTAAATTTCACGCCTTGTACAATTTCGACAAATATTTTCACTTGAATATTTTTCCAGCGTGGGTGTCGCATGATATATCGAAACTCTTGCCAGTATATTGTAACTAAATAAACTTTAATTGCATTTTATCTCGATTTTGATTCAATTATTTCATGCGAATCGATTATTTTGTGTAATGATTATTCTAGTTGACGATGTTAACTTTTTTCTTTTTGGCAATATCGCCCCCAATGTAATGAAACTCACAAACCGCAAAAAAAATGCGACAACAAAGCTGTCACTTGACGCCAGTATTATGTGAGCGAGAGGTACCACCGCAGTCGTGCCGCCAAATTCGAATGCAATGCAGCATGGCACTACTTCTTACTAGCCTTGATTTAAAGTCGCCTGATTTCAATATTGCACGAAAAAAGTAAGGTGTAGCCAAGAGCAAAAGGAAATTTAATTTGATCTATACTATACTAATATTATAAAGCTGAAGAGTTTGTTTGAACGCGCTAATCTCAGGAACTACTGGACCGATTAAAAAAAATATTTCAGTGTTAGATATCGAGGAAGGCTATAGGCTATATAACATCACGCTGTGTCTAACAGTAATTAAGTTGAGTAAGTTAACGCGGGCGAAGCTGCGGGCAACAGCTAGTATTAATAAATGTTTACACTTTAGTTACTGTGGATGGACATCTTGATAATGATGATGGATATGGAAATTATAAAAAGCTCTACACATTGTGCGTTGTAATCTTGTACTTGATGCCAAACCTGCCAGTGAAATCTTGTAATCCGCGACAATACGTCTAAGCGCGAGGTTGATCTTTGTTTCATAATTATGAAATATTAATAACCGTCGGAGTTAATCCCTATCTTACTTAACATACTTGCCCTTAATATCTGACGTTACAGTTTATCTGACTTTAACAATAAAATATACACTACCTTGTGAATTTATTTTATTGTAACATTCATGCATATTGCACAAAAGTTGGAAAACATTTATATTTCATGTTGAATTTTCATCCATTTTGCAATTGACATATCAATTCAAGCATAATGATTCATAACATGCAATGTCAAGGTTGAAATGATCTGGATTCCGTTATCATTATCATTCCTTTTGTATGGACTAGATTGAGATTACGGAAAAACCAAGAGCTTGAATATATGGTGTCTGAGCCCAACATTATAGGAAATTAAATCTGTTAGACTCTGTTTGGACATCTCGGGAGAATGCCAGCTGACAGGGCGGTGAGAAGGGCCCATGAGAGATATCCCTTTGGCCGCTGATCGGTTGGCCGACTCAAATACGGCTGGAAGGACGAAGTGACGAAAGATCTACGCCCTGGGAGCCGTAAACTGAGAAAAGATCGCACAAGACAGGGCGCATTGGTGTAATCTCAAATCGGAGGCCAAGATTCACTTCGGGTCGAGGACCCAGCGGAGTAAGTAAGTAAGTGAGTAAGTATGTCCGTAAATGATCCAATCCGTCTTTCCTAATTTGGTACTCAACATATTAGCTTACTTTCCTTTCTTGATTACCTATGTCAAAAGAACACGAGTTTACTATCCTTTTGTAGTTTTATATGCCTAGTTCATGATTTACAAGTAACGGCAATTTATTTTAAAGGTCTCATACATTGCCAACTTGTGGTTAATTTAAATATACGTTGTGTGTCAATAATATATGTTTATTATATTAAAATACTAGCTGACCCGGCAGACATCGTACTGCCTCGATCGATCACTAAAAGACCTAAAATTTTGTATAAAATTATCTTAAAACAAACAAAACGAATTCGTATTTAATAAAAAAACATTTTTTGAATGAAGCATAAAGTTTTATTATTATTTTCGACACATGTTGCTTACTTACAAAACAGAGTTTTTCTGAAATACTGGCTATTTACGGTTTAAATTTGATATTGACAGACACACACTGTTATGATACAGTCTGTTAATCAATTTAAAGCTTTCTCATAAACCATATTTTTTGTTTTGAACATGTTTACTAAATTGTTATTCTGATGAAGAAACATTTGTAATTCTTGGACAATGGTTCTCTTCACTGTTGGATTGTGAGCACAACGATTATCAACTTCCACATCTGAATTGAATAATGAATCAGGTAGTGGTAACAGTGCCCCCAGTAAGTGATAAATTTGTCCTTGTATCTGTTTTTTTTTAAATTTGTCCATTAATTATTTCTGATATATATATGTGCAACGACTTGTTTGACGACTTTTTCGTTAAAATTTTGTATAGTTTGGGGAAATGTGTATTCTATGAGGAAAGTCCCAAACTATATGATATACCTAACGTATTGTTTGAGGAAAATTTATCAATACATTGCACATACATACTTCAAGCAATACCTCAAACAATACGTTGCATATAAATATATATATATATATATATATATATATATATATATTAGTACAAACTTGAATATTATAAAAAATATTCTGGTATAACGCCTTGAAAGTGGGCACGAAATTGTCCTGTATAATATGTGTAGCGCCAAATGATGTTATCTGGAAACAGCTGTTATATTTCTGAATGTTGGCTAAGAAGTGCTTAGAATCATTTCTAATCCCAGAACTAAAGAGCGTAAAAAGGATCTGATGGTGGGACCAATTGTGCGAATTTTACTTTGCCTCCAGCACAACATAATCCAGTAGATTCACCAGTATATTTTAACGCCTTACAATATTTACAAATTATTTTCATTTACCCAATTGTTACCGATTTGTCGGCACAATAATCAATTGCCGGATCATAGTGGAATGCAGCTCGTTCAAGAATCACAGGAGCACTGCGTCTGCGGATTCGCTCAATTTCATTATGTCGTGCTTGCTGTTGTTGTGTTTAATGTGCACGAACTCGTTGCATTCTAAGTATATCTACTTCATTATCACTCACTGAATAACGCAATTCTGACATAGCAATACGACTATTTTCTTGATCTGTCTAGAGAGAGCTCTAGTCATCAGTGCGGTTAACACGTGAGGTAGCTCTTCGCACACTTGATTGACTGCGACACCTAAGTCAGTTCGTCTTCTCCTCGGCATCGTAAATTGTAATTAATTAAAGTGCGAAAATTTCTTGCTCACTTAGCGTGTCACTATCACAAAATACCAACAAAATAAGAGCACATTACTTGGAACGAACCTATCACAAAAAATCACCAAAGTAAAGAAAGTTCTCGCGCACGTAGGGGTAATCGTCACTCACAAAGATAGAAGGATGCACGTATAGATGTCGTAACACAATAATTTAATAATAATAGTAATTATGGACGCTTTTACACCACGTCAATCTGGTCCCGTGGTAAGTTCTCGAAGAACTTGTGTTACGGGTACGGGGTACCAGACAACGGAAATATATTTAATACTTTTATACTATACATATATTTAAGATTTTTATTATATAATACACATATTTAATACACCATCAATCCATGACCCAGGAACACAGAAACTATTTCTGTTCCCTGGCGGGATTCGAACCCGCAACTATCCGGCTTGTCGAGCGCCATCGTGCTTACCATTGAGCCACAGAGGTCGTCGTAATACTTTTTTCCGTGTTCTGAAGTGCGACAGGATGGATTGACTTATTAGTTGGTTGTCAAATCTAATGTCAAATATTATTATGGTTGTGTTCAGAAATTTAATTTGTGACAAAACTTAAGATTTATCAATCAAAAAAATTTATAATCTGATAGATGAACAACTGAAGTTAGCTAAAATTAAGTTTCCTCGAAGCCGACCAAATTGAAAATCATTACTACTAATGATATATTACATTTTGTGACTATTCAATGTGGTCGCGATATTATCACTTTTGTTGAGTTTCGGAACGCGACATTAAATCCTCCAACGCGCACTCGAAGACTGAATTTGAACTGTATGCAGTGGTAATAAAATGCAAATTGACTCTTTGACGTTAGGAACACACCTACATTGCTTAGACAACAGTGTAATCTATAGTTACAACTTATAATTTAATATGACCTTTATTAAATAGCAATAAAGTTCAAATTGACTTTACATTTTATTTAGAAAACGTTTGAATGGGAAAAAGAAAAGGGCTGTTTTTAGGGTTTTCCCGGCCATTATTCGAATTTTTCTCACCTTTTAAACCTTTCCTAGACCTCCACAAACATTTCAAAACCAAGATAAGATAAATCCGTTCAGCCGTTCTCGAGTTTTAGCGAGACTAACGAAAAGCAATTGATTTTTATATATATAGATTAGGTACGTTTTTTTAAATTTAGGTACGTCATTCTGATGTAACAATGACCATACTAATTACGGATTTCTCGTAATTTCCTTATTTGTTATAATTAGGCTGTTTAAGAGATAGCCACAACTTCAAACAGGAACTTACCTAATTTAATATTAGATATTTGTTGAAAGCATTCACGTTTATAAGGGTGAACACTGACAAAGAGATACAACGGGGCGCGATAATATATACTAGTGACTACCTTGATAGTAGCAACTTCGAAACTTATCCGATTAAAAAAATGTATGCAAGTATAATGTTTTTTTAATTATAACTGTATTGAGCTTATTGAGTATTTTATAAAATAATAATCATTACAACTAATACGGCTCTAAGTTCTCAGGCTTTTTATTTCATGGGAACAAACACATCGCATCGTATTAGTCAAGAACACACCCCACCATGGTTCAGGCCTTGTCGTGGCGGTGGGGCTCAGTATCCTAGGGTGAGCCCAGCACCATAGGCGAAGCGAATTGAGCCGAGGGGGCTCTTTGTACCCCTCTTATAAGAAGAGGAGACAAAAGAGCAGGGGGCAAGGAGTGAGGATGGGAACCTCACCCCATTGTACTGTCCCGACGTTGGGAGGGGTTGTTCAGTGGTGCGGGACAACCCCTCTGTGGAGGTGGCGTTGCTCCCCTGAGGGACTGACTAGCCGTCGGGGTGCTCTGTTTGTTTACTAGATCCGGGGCACCTCACCAAAGGCGGCATTGGTGGCACTCGCCGGGTTTTAGTGGGTAGAGCTGCGTCCACTTACCAGCTGTCGGGCGCAGCGAGTCCCACATACCCGCGAGGGCAGACCGACTCCCCCGCGGGATGCCTCAGTGCATTTCCCGGCGTTAAATAAAAAAAAGTCAAGAACACAATTAGCAATAATCGCTTCTATATTCTAACACCACAAATATAATCTTTTAGCCGTAACATGAACGCTTTACACCATTGCGTGGTGATGTATTCCTGGGTCATTCGTCTTTGTCGTTTGTCTTCTTTTAAATCCACTTTGCAGTAACGCTAAGCCAGATGTGAGAAATGATTTATATAAATGTCTCGCGAAAATGTAAAGATAAATAAATAGTGGGATAGAAATAAGTATAACATGGATGGGGTGGACCCCTTAGTGACGGTCGGACAGTCGCCCTTACATGGAGTAATCTGGCCTGTGATCCTGTTGCAAGTCCAGGACCCATAAAAGCAGCTGAAAGTGCTCGCAGGTGGTGTCTCTCCCCACATAGGTAGCACGGATAAGGCAGCCACTCGGCGAGCGCCTATATGCGAAATTGGCAGCTCGCCTTACACCTCAAGATAACACAAGAGTTGCCCAGGCTTATGTGATCTTATGTTCATATTGATGTGATCATATGTTATGAGTATTGTGACGGACAGGCTTACAGAATAATTTTATATGTAAAGTAGATGAATCTACCCATGCAGCATAATATTATGTATTCATTTCACCTGTTAATACCAAGCTATTGTCTGTTTGTATAATTTAACGTACTTTCAGAGAATTTTTGATAAATGCGTTTAGCTTTTAATTAAATTTTTTGATGTTTTAATGCTAATTAACATTGTATAATTAAAATTTACTTAATGTAGAAACTTAATTAACATTCTTAGAAAGTAAAGCCAATTTTATGTTTTGAGCGATTTGATGTTGCAAAGTATTAATTTCATTAATAATTAATCAAAATTTTTATTTTATGAATATAATGAAGTTAAGAAATCTATATAAAAATCTCGTATCACGTTGCTTGTGATCGCACTCCTCTGAAACTGCTCGACCGATTTGTATAAACAAAATATATATTGTTTGGTTACAATTTGGTGAACACGTATGCAGTTGGTAGGTATAGGTCGTAAGCACGTCGTAAAGTTTCATACCGCTAGCTTTTATACAATCATTTAATAAATTGTGAAAAACTCATGCTACTAAATTAATTGGTTTCATTTAATTTATAGTTTATTTTCCTCTTACTAGGGCAATTAATTTTTTGCTTGTTTTAATTTTTTTTTACCATAAATTTATTTTTAGTTATGATTGGGATTTTTCTTTGCAGTGCATTTCATTTAATGCGTCATTATTATATTATGGTCGTTTGCCTATTAATTTAGTACAGTCTGATTCTTCAATAATTAGACTTTCTAATGATTTGACCCTATTTAGGGCACATATTATAGCTTTGCGCCTATATATACAACGGCATGGTTGACTTATGGCATATGGCATGAAAAATAAGGAAGAGATGTGCCCAGCAGTGGAGCATATTATAAGGGTTGATATTATTATTATCTAATAATAATATCAACCTTTATAATATAGATAATATTATTTAAAACATTGCACAGTTTGTTTATTGGTGCCTGTGATCAAAAATTCGTCCTGGAGGGAGGACCGCGCATAATTTTTGCAATCGGCCGTCTCACCAGATTATAAGGAACCGCCAAGTAGAAGAGACGTAGTAGATCACAACTCACAGTTCACTTCGTTGTTCAAATTATTCCTAGCAAGACATTTTATTTGATATCTATATTGTAGGATTGTATTAAAAATAACTGGCCCACCATCTTGGGTGTCCCGCCATGTTGGATTTAGAATGATGTCATACAGCTTATCAAGTATTGTTATCCAAACTAAAGGTGTATACGAAATTTCAGCTCATTCGGTTAAAGATATCTGCTTCATAATGGATTTTCAAGATTCCACCCGGACAAACATTCATACATTGAAAGTTAAAAAATTATAACAAAATATATAATATTAAATAATAATAATATCTTCTTATTATTATTATTTTTTTATTCCTTTGGATCGCGGCTTCGCCCCTCTAGTACCCATCAATCAACTATCACTTCCCATTCCATCCACCCAGAACAGTCCACCACAATATTCGCCAATTACATTATTACACAGATTATTTTTTTAAAACAAACACTATAGAAAACTGCTCCGAATGAACACAACACCAAATAACAATTAATTATCGGAAAACCAAAAAAACACAACCACACGCCATATACGATACTTCCCGCCGTCCTCACCATACATATTGAATGGACGAACTTTGACGTCTTTGCGAAAGTCCTGTTTAAAGAGGATATTATGTTATAGCTAGTAAAGCGAGCAAACTTAAATATTAAGCAGATATATTATATTCAAAAGCAAATAAGTAGCTACTCTATTAAATTAATACCCTTTTAATGACAGAGGTTCGAACTTCTTGCCTCTCGGCGGGAAAGTTGGGCTCTCTTCAGCTGTTCGTGAACTTGAAAATAGTATCTATATTAACTAATATTATGTGCGATGGAGTAAAATGTAGAAACTAATTAAATAAAATACATATACGTTCGTCTTTCAATAACATTTTAAAAAGCATGATTATTATACGTTTTAATGCCCCACGTAAAAATGGTATGTTATAATTTTGACCGCTTTTAAACGAGTATGCCGAAATCTTTGCTTGACTGTAGTTTCTCACTACATGCTTACAAATGTTCGCAAAAATATTAACGTAATTGACTGTAGCATTTTTTGGACTTTACAAAGTTAGTCATTCCTTTATGGGACAATGTATACGTTTTTACAATACGATCCCAGAAAATGTTCAAAATCTTTCCATTAATAAATTTAAGAAAACTGTTAAGGAACGTTGGTGTGGTAAAAGGCTATTATGAAATAAAATATTGTATTGAAAATACTGTGTTTTATTTTTGATTGCAAAAGAGCAACCCCTAAGTTTTTTTCTCATTTTCGGGAGGCTGCTTGTCAAATGAGTTTTTTTTTATAGAAGAGGGGGCAAACGGATAATCGGTTTACCTGATGGTAAGTGAAGAGCGACATCCACAGACACCCGCTACACCAGTGGATTAGTAGGTGTGTTGCCGGCCTTTTATATATGAGTATGCTCTTTTCTTGAAGGTCCCTAAGTCGTATCGGTTCGGAACCACCATAGGAGGCAGCTGATTCCATATATTAGTCGTGCGAGGCAGGAAATGCCGTAAAAATCGAGTTGTTGTGGATTTCCGGACATCGAGATGGTGTGGGAGAAATTTCCGCGATGTCCGGTGGTGGAATTCTGCTGCAGGTATTAGTCCGAACAATTCCTCAGTGCACTCTCCGTGGTAGATGCGGTAGAAGATGCAGAGCGATCCGACATATCTACGTAGCGCCAAAGAATCAAGCCGATTGGAGAAAACATTGTTGTCGACGATTCGAGCCGTCCGGCGTTGAATGCGGTCAAATGGAAAGAGCTGATATTGAGGCGCCCCAGCCCACTTTATACAAATATACTTTTTATTGACTAATGGAGCAGCACGGAGCTGCTTTACAGCCAAATTGGGCCGGTACGGCCAGGATGGTATCTCTCTCTAACATAACACCGGCGTCAAGTGGAAGCCATGCTGTCGCGTTTCGTGGGGCTTATGAGATTCCGGTGGCCCATTGGGGGGACAGGGAAAAGGAGGGCAACGCATCTGCATAGCATTTGGTTGTGCGGACGTGTGTGTGCATCGGTAGTCACCATAAGGCTCCGACTTCTCGGTTGCCTTCTTATGATATTAAAAAACTATTCGTCCGTTTCAAGGTCTTTTGTTATTGCATTTTTGAAGTTATACTTCTTTTGGTGCGTTAGGGAAAAATAATTAGAGTAAATTTTTAGGATGCGCGCTCACTCCGTCACGAAAAAAAAATCGGTTGTCTGTAAAGTCGGTTTACTGACGATAGTTGAACGTGACAACGTCATAAGAAAATGGAACGCCTCAGAGCGAGGTAACGCCGCATGTGTCATGTTTTTTCGTTCTTGCAGCCGGCTCCATCGAATTATAAGACGTTGTCACGTCAAAACCGACACCATGAAATTAGCTATGAAACAATTTTCATATAATAACAGTATAGCAGATGTCAGAAGACGATAATATAGTTTTTAACTACACAATAAGTAAAAAGGTTACAGTGTAATGAAATTGTACTATGTATTTTTCTTTGAGGAGTATAACTTCTAACGCGTGTACATAAGTACACACACACTTTTTTTCAAGTAAAACCTTTTAGCATTATATATTCATATTCTAATAGATTAAATTTAAAAACCTTATAAATTATGTAAAAGTGTTGAAAAAAGTTTATTTAAATTTTACCTCATAATTTTAGTAAATCCCAACGAGAAATTTTTACCTTTTTGAGTACTAGTCATATTTTATTTACTGGTTTTACCTGGATTACGCGCAGGCTAATTCGCAAGCAATAAGTGGTTAATCCCAGTACATATTATATGTGAAAATATGTTTGTACCATTTCAGGATACAAGTACCTCGCATCGTATTAGTCAAGAACACACCCCACCATGGTTCAAGCCTTGTCATGGCGGTGGTGCTCAGCCACCTAGGGTGAACCCAGCACCTTGGGCGAAGCAAATTGAGCCGAGGGGGCTGTTTGTACCCCTCTTATAAGAAGAGGGGACAAAAGGATCGGAACCTCACCCCATTGTACTCTCCCGACGTTGGGAGGGGTTGTTTTGTGGTTCGGGACAACCCCTCTGTGTAGGCGGCGTCCTTGAGGGACTGACCGTCGAGGTGCCATGTTTGGTCATCAGATCCGGAGCACCTCACCAAAGGCGGAATTGGTGGCACTCACCGAGTTTTAGTGGGTAGAGCTGCGTCCACTTACCAGCTTTCGGACGCAGCGAGTCAGACATACCGCGGGATGCCAATATTACCAATGATTTAGAAGCACGCCATCTGTCGATGAAATATTTTATGTATCAATGTTAATAAAATCAACGAAAAATACTTCCAATGATTTAGGAGCGCGCCATCTGTCAATGATATATGCAAACTGTATCAAATACTGTTAGGATGGCGATGCTTGTACGTATTGAATCAATGTTTTAATAAGAATCAACGAAAAATATTATATCCTGTAATACCTTCGTGAATAGATTAACTATCACACTATTGTTTTCGCATTCCGTTCGAAATTCGTTAAAGAATTACCGTGCAACTAGTATATTTAGATATTGAAAGTCAAACTTAATGGCAGCACTATCTATGAAAAACTTTGTTTAAAGCCAATGTATTTGGAGATATTACAATATAATTAAAACAAGTGTGTATACTAACAGCTTTTTTTGAAGTTTTTTATAAATACTAACAATATACTATGGACTTGGTTAGTAAATTTATTAATAAATTTATTTTAATGTATGAAATTGTGTGTGCCCCCGCCTCCCCGATTTACAATTCTGTCCTAATATTATAGTAAACAAAAATAGGTATAACTTTTTTATGATTTTTTTATCGATAAAAATCAGAGCATCTCCCGGCGTAAAATAATAATAATAATAAATGTCACCGCGATCGGTGGGATTTGAACTGGGGTTTTTTACTAAGCAGCCCCAATAGTGTAACAAAAACAACTACCAACGCGGTAATGTGTCAATCAAAAAGCCGCACGTCTTACAACTATAGCAAAAAGCCAATACGCGAAGCGGCCGCGCGCGCTACACAATACATATCTACGTATGCGATATACGCGCAAAAAGTGTCGTGCCAACTTTTCGTAAGAAATTTTTCCGTCTAGCACCCTTTCGTAACGCGCGAAAAGGAACTACGTTCCAATAGTGATTCATTCCAATATAAAAATCGGTTGTCTGTAAAGTCGGTTTACTGACGGTAGTTGAACGTGACAACGTCATAAGAAAATGGAACGCCGCAGAGCGAGGTAACGCCGCATGCGTCATGTTTTTTCGTTCTTGCAGCCGGTACCATCGAATTATAAGACGTTGTCACGTCAAATGAAGTACCGAATATTTTTTACCCTAGAAATATTAATATATCCAGAGCTCTACTACATACCCTTACACCTTTCGCGGGCAAAGGCTGTTTTGAAACATAAATGACTAAATTATCTTCATAATTTACACTGTATCCTCATAATTTTCTTGTAGTCCTAATTAAAATGTTATCCTTGATTACCTTGAGAGGATTATGTAAATTGTTTCAACATAGCGTAAAATTAAAATTAAAAAATCAAATAATAAGATATATTTTACTTTGTAAGTAGATTTGTCATTTTCATAATTAAGTTTTTTTGGGATGATTAAGTTTTATTGTACCGAACTAGTGAGACAACTTTTTGACTATAATAATATGTTTTAAAAGTTAGTTATGGGTAGTTTTTTTTCCTTTTTATGATATTTGAATAGGCAAACAGGCAGGTGAGCCAAGTAATGATAAGTGGTCAGCGTCACCCAGAAACCATGAACCGCTAAGTGAACCTGAAACTAGCCCAAGCAAATCATTTATGACGTGGTACCTATCCTGAAACATAAGATGTTATGTCTCTGTGACATTAAATACCTGTCCTGCCATTTTCTGCAAAACACAGCAAATTGTTTCACGGGAGACACAAACACGGTGGGGGACCAGAGGCGACCATGGGAACCTCACCCCATTGCAGTGTCCCTACGTTGGAAGGGGTTCTCTGTGGTAGTGGCGTCGGTCCCTTAGGGGACCGACTAACCGTCGGGGTGTCTTGTTGCTCAACAGATCCGGGGCATCTTACCAAAGGCAGCATTGGTGGCACTCGCCCGTTTTTAGTGGGTAGAGCTGCGTCCACCTTACCATCTTTCGGGCGCAGCGAGTTCGACATACCCACCTAGGGAGTTCCCCTTGCCCGCGGGATGCCTAAGAGCATTTTCCGGCACAATAGAAAAAAAAGGGTGGAGTCCCGTTGGACGGTGGAGCATGGTACAGTACAACCTTCCCACCGCTGATGTATGTAAGATATGCTATAGTTGCTTAGGGCTGTCAAATAAGGCACTTCAAACTATATACTATGACGACCATATCTATGTGGATATGGACGATCCAAGTTGAATCCGAGTGGCGAGGAGCAGCCGTCTCGACGTTTATTGAAGAGGCTTTTATACTAAGAGCAGCCAGTACTTTTAATAGAACATGCCGAGAGGTTGACATCGATCTGTAATACTACCATACCAAAATTAAGAGATTAGAAGAATTAAGTAAGATGCAGTGAGTACGTATCTAATAACTATCTCATATCTGGTTATTTTTATTAATCTAGTTCATTTATTATCTCACGAGAACGGATGGCCGAGGGCCAATAAGGTTCAAGAGTGGAGGCCGCGTTCGGGTAGACGAAGTGTTGGTCGACCATTAACCAGGTGGGAAGACGATCGTCGTGCTGTGGCCGGTCCGTGTTGGATGCGAGTGGCGAGCGATCGGTCGTCTATTGTTGGTTTATATGAATTTAATATACAAAAATTAGCTCCTTAATAATATAGTTGTGATTATGACTATTTGAGAAGGGTATATATTCAGTGTAATTTCATTATACTAGTTCACTTCATATCTGCGTCTTAAAGTGTTAACATTATATTTTTGTAACTTCCTAGTGTGCATTGGAATAAAATATTTAAAAGTTAAAGTGTTTAATATAATAAGCCCAACAGGTTATGGGCCCAGAGGCTTTAATATCATAAGATCTAGTCGAAGCATTTTTTTTCGTATCTACCTTCATTTAATTTTTTTTATTAAGAATGGAAAATTTAAAATCAAAAAGGAATATAGCACTATTTAATGGTGAAAAGTATAGTATTTGAAAATTTAGAATACGCGCACTACTTAATGAAATGGACGTTTTAAATGTGGTTGATGAAGAACCACCTATTACATCTTGCCAGGACTGGGAGAAAAATAACCGGATTGCAAAAGGTTTTGCATTTATGATGGGATGTCAATTCTTGGGACAAAGTTACACAAGAAAATAAGTTCCGATCAAATTGTCTGTTGCTAAGCACAATGAATTTATTTCAGCTACCAAACGAGGAAATATCAATGTAATAAGCGACATGGATGTCCAAGGAGTTTTGGAAGATGTGCTCTTCTGTCGTGAGGTGCCGTACAATTTATTATCCGTTTCAAAGATGCTGCGAGCTGGAATAACGGTGATTTGTTGTAAAGATGGCGTACAAATACTTAAGGATGGTAAAACCATAATACGAGGTAGGAGTGTAAATAATTTAATTGTTATATGTCAATTAATTTCAAAATTAAATAATAATAATCATAATTATGATTTATGGCATCGGCGTTTGGGCCATATTAGTAAAGATAAGTTTTTAAAATTAAAAAATCATAAAATGGTCGATGACTTAATACAAATAGAATCTGTATTTCCTAATGATACTTTATGTGAAGCTTGTATTAGTGGGAAACAGTCACGGTTACCATTTAATAAAACTAAAAATAAAAATTATGTTAATCGGCCATTGTTCATTGTTCATACAGATGTTTGTGGACCTATCACTCCTTCTACCCTCGACATCAATAATTATTTTGTACTGTTTGTAGATCAATTCACCCACTACTGCGTAACGTACCTAATAACATATAAATCGGATGTGTTTTCGGTTTTTAAAGATTTTGTTACAAAAAGTGAAGCAAAATTTAATTCTAAATTAGTTAATCTTTATAGTGATAACGGTAGAGAATATTTATCTACCGAAATGAAAAATTATTGTATTGAGAGGAGAATTACGTACCACTTAACTGTACCACGAACGCCACAGCAGAATGGTGTTTCAGAACGAATGGTTAGGACTATTACTGAAAAGGCTCGTAGTATTTTAAATGGTGCGAAATTAGAAAAAGTTTTTTGGGGTGATGCGGTGTTAACTGCTGTATATTTAATTAATATTACATCAACAAGGGCTTTAAAAGAATCTCGTACACCATTTGAGTTATGGCATAATAGGAAACCTACAATAAAATATTTAAAAGTATTTGGTTCTACCGTTTATGTCCATAACAAAACCGGTACATATATATTTGATGACAAATCTTGGAAAGGAATACTGGTAGGCTATGAACCAAATGGTTACAGAGTGTGGAATGTAGAATGCGAAAAATATGTTACAGTAAGGGATGTTATTATTGATGAGACAAATTTTATGCAAACAAGGCCAGTTATAAGGCTTGAAAGGGATAGTAAAGAATATTCCTGTAACGAAACTGATGTATCTAAATCAGTGTTATTAAAGTCTCAGGAGCCTAGTAGCTCTAAATCAGATGCTAATAAATCTGATGAAATATATAACAGTCCCACAAAAATTCGCAAAATTAATATTAAAGATGTAACTTCACAATTAAGTAACAATCAAAATGAAAACACAAATAACACACAGGAACTTAGAAGGAGTGATAGATTAAAAAATAAGCGCCCTATCCGTTATGATAAATTTTAAAATGATTACCTAATGTATGTAGGATGTAATATACCTAATTCGTATAATGAAATAAACTCTCGTGATGATAAAATTTTATGGGAAAATGCTATCAAGGATGAATTAAACTCACTGTTAATGAATAATACTTGGACTTTAGTTCCTAAACCAATAGGTAAAAATATTGTAGATTGCAAATGGATTTTTAATATTAAAAATTATGAATTTGGAAAACCTTTAAGATATAAAGCTAGATTAGTGGCTAGGGGTTTTAGTCAACAATATCTTTGCGATTATAATGAAACATTTGCCCCGGTTGCCAGAATCGCTAGTTTTCGTTTTATTGTTGCTTTTGCTAATCAGTTTAATTTATTAATTCATCATTTAGACGTAAAAACGGCATTTTTAAATGGTGAACTAAGTGAGGAAATATATATGAAAGTACCTGAAGGTATACAAAGTAAAGATAATTACGTATGTAAATTAAATAAAGCTTTATACGGTCTTAAGCAAGCGGCTAGGTGCTGGTTTCAAGTTTTTGAACAATTTATTAAAGAAAAGGGTTTCCAAAATTCGCTAGTAGATAGATGTATATATATTTTAGACAATGGGAATATAAATAAAAACGTTTATTTAGTATTGTATGTTGATGATTTAGTAATAGCTTGTGGTGATAGTAATATAATGAATGAAGTAAAAAAACTATTTAATGACAAAATTTCAAATGACAGATTCACAAGAAATCAAATTATTCCTTGGTATTAAAGTCACTAGGGAAAATGATAAAATAACTTTAGATCAAAGTTCTTACATAAAATCAATATTAAATAAATATGGTATGCAGGATTGTAAGCCTAGAAGTACTCCATTAGAAACTAAACTTAATTATGAAGCATTAAATTCAGATGTCATATGTAATGCACCATGTAGAAATCTAATAGGGAAGTTAATGTACCTTATGGTATGTACTCGTCCTGATTTAAGTGCAAGTGTAAATATATTAAGTAGATATACCAATAAAAATAATCAGGAATTGTGGAAGTGTCTAAAATGGGTATTAAGGTATTTAAAGGGCACAACTAATTTAAAATTGACATACCGAAGATGTTGTACCTATGATGATGTAAGTGGTTATGTCGATTCTGACTGGAGTGGCAGTGATAGTAGTGATAGTAGTGATAGAAAAAGCACTACAGGATACTTGTTTATGTTATTTGATCAATGTACGATTACCTGGAATACAAAGAGGCAGACCTTAAGTCTCTAGCAAACGGTATTAATTTTTGTATCGAAAAACCTATACCAATTTACGAGGATAATAATGGGTGTATTTGTATCGCCAGTAATCCAAGTAATCGTAAAAGATCAAAACATATTGATATAAAGTATCATTTTTCAAGAGAGCAAGTAGAAAGAAATATAATTAAACTAAATTATATTCCCACAGGTCAGCAGCTTGCAGATACTCTAACGAAGCCACTTCCAGCTGTATCTTTTCAATATTTGAGACCTAAAATGGGTTTAGAATAATCTGTAAATTTATATTGTATAATTTGAATTACTGTCGAATTTATTTAAATGATTTATGGTCTGGTCAGGTTTTCCCTGGTTTTCCTGATCCTGGGCAACAAATGTTGGGCCATTGTAAATGTAATTTTACTCCCAGGGTAAGCACTAGGAAGATGAGACTGATATAAATTGTATTGTTATAAGTAAGGATTAATTTTTGAGGGGGCGTGTTGGTTTATATGAATTTAATATACAAAAATTAGCTCCTTAATAATATAGTTGTGATTATGACTATTTGAGAAGGGTATATATTCAGTGTAATTTCATTATACTAGTTCACTTCATATCTGCGTCTTAAAGTGTTAACATTATATTTTTGTAACTTCCTAGTGTGCATTGGAATAAAATATTTAAAAGTTAAAGTGTTTAATATAATAAGCCCAACATCTATGTTCTCTACCATGGTTCGAGCCTCGTCAGACAGTGGGTCTTAGTAGCCTGAGGTGAACCCAGCACCAAAAGCCGATTGAACCGAGGGAACCGCTCTTTGTACCCCTCTTATAAGACAAAAAAGCAGGGGCGGGAGACAAAGAACGAGGATTGCACCATTCTGAGGGGGACGGATCGTTCTGTGGTGCGGGGTGCTGGTCTCCCCTCCGCCGCGAGATGCCTAAAAGCATTTCCCGGAGCAAAAGGAAAAAGGCCAATGTTCAGCAGTGGACGGATAGGGGCTGATGGTGATGATAAGAAGAAGAAGAAGAAGAAGAAAAAAAACGTTTATTTGTACACACACTAAAGACAACAACAAAACAGTTTAAGATATACAATATTAAATCATCACAAATACATATAACTAGATTAAAATTACAATCATACAATAAACTATAGTGTGCCTCCAGGATGCAGCAAATTGGTATGGTTCGACATAGACAGATAGCCATATTAAATATGGTATCTAACGCCGGTTTTCAACTAAACCAGTAAAGGAGTGTGTCCCGAACGTCACGTGCCTATCATAATAATAATAATTAATAAGTGTTAGCGTAAATATAAAAATAATTCAATCAATAAATAAGTTCCCGCACCCATGACCCTATAGATACAAGTAGACTGAGATTGTAATATAAATAACTAATAAAGATACATAAAATACAATAAGCAGATAGGTAGTCGATATGTTATAATATTACAAGAGACATTCTCGGTGGTTATTTCCCTCTTTCGTTGCTCGTCGATAATGATTTCATATATTAAGACATTAATTGTATATCTACATTTAATTTAGGTTACTTGTCTAATCTGTTTATCGAAGCAATATTGTCCGAATGCGAATGATATTTCTGAAAACTTTTAATTGGCCTTATTTTAATTATATTCTAAGAAACAAAGCCGTCTTACATGTTTTCTGTAAAATCATAAAATAAATAAGATACACATTACAGAGGCTACTGACTAAATATGCTTATACAATGATATTGTCAACTTATTAGGTATCAAGTGCCTGACAGACTAAATACACAATAGTTTGGAAACGTGACTATGCGTGACGTAAGGGATTTTAAACAAATTGAAAGATGCGTAAAAAAACGGTGTAATATAGGTGTTCAAAACAAAAGATCCGTTGACCGTTGATCCGTTTGAGAGCTATGGATCCACATACAGACACAATTAGCGGTCAAAGTTACGAAACCTTCTTTTAGCGTGAAGGTCTGGGTGTCAAAACTATCATTATGTACAATTTTGTGCGTTGTATGGTCCGTATTGGATGCAAGTGGCAAGGGTCTTGGCGTCCATTGAGGGAGGCCTATGTTCAGCCGTGCACGAAAGAAGGCTGATGATGACGTAAAATATTAAGTCAAAATGCGCTGATGATAATGATTGAAAGTTAAGACGAATAATGTCAATAATTCTCAGGAAATAGCTATTGTTTAATGGGATGAAAGTATCAAATGTCAATAAGAAGTTACCGAGAGCTCGCCACAAACACTCAGTGAAAGTAATCAGATATCTGATACCACCGTCGACTCACTAATCACTATTAGTCATTGTAAAATATAGTCTGGCCATAAATACTGTTACAATTAAAAATAAATAAAATATCACATTTGAATTTGGAATATGTCGTTTTTATATTCCTTCCTGATATTTATAATATTGTTCCTGATGTTTCCCTGTGCTTTCTTATTTTATTTTATTTTTTATTTTATTTTATTTATTTTACAGAAAACATACAACTAGACAGTTTTATATGTTACTATATAATTAAAATAAGGCCAATTACAAGTTTTCACAGATATCATTTAAGTTCGGATAATATTGCTTTGTTAAACAGACTAGACAAGTAAACAAGATTAAATGTAGGTTTTAATTTCGCGCCAATACCATTGTAAAACACCTTATGATACTGGAATGATAAAGATAATCGAATTGCTGTGATTGCATTACTCAAACGCAAACTCTCCATACGTTTGGTATTAGTTAAATGTTTGGGTACCAGGATATTGATACTCACTCACGTATCCCCGGGGACAACCCGTTCAAGGGTGAATGCGCAAAACATTTCCACCATGACAACAAAAGACTTATTCATACGTCTAAGCTGAGATGTAAGATGGCCAACATCGGGACAAATTGCATTGCCTATCATCGAAAGGGGGAAGGACCTTCCGTTATGAAACACAGGAACTCTGTTTCACGGATGAAACAAGCAGGAACCCTCCTGCTTGTTTCATTTTCTTTCATAGGTATAGATGATTACATTTTATAACCACTTACAAATTGATTTTCTCTAACTATTAAAATATATATCCATGAATATTCTGCACAATTCGAGAAGTTCACTGATAAAGCGATAATGTCTATCTTAAGATCAGTTACGATTTAATTTACAGGTTTAATTAGCTAATCTGAGACCGTTAGAATGATACTTCAACGACTTTAAGACGGGTTTTAATTAATAGAGATTCAAATTAATAAACTTAGATTAGAGCGATTAAATACTATTAAGTGCTATTGTAAAAGATGTAAGAATATTCAGAAATAAAATTGATAATGATAACAAAATGGCGGCACTGCTAGGAAAAATATGGCGGACTTTAATTAAAGATAAAAAAGTTATTAATAGTAATAACAGTAAATACCTACATTAACGTACATTACAGGAAGACGGATAATAGTCTAACATGACGTCATGATAGCAATATGCTACAACGAAGTAACCGGTCCTGTTTGGCTACGAGCGGGGAGGATGGGCTTCAATTTGACACAGGTACTCAACGTTAATAGTTGCTTTGGTATTTGTGGGATATAGGGTATGAGTGAAGCCCTTAATGAAGATCTCCGACCAAGCGAGTTGGTATGCTCGGTCAGGCCGAAGCCCTTGCTATCATTTTTTACCACACATTTTCTTCTTTTTTTGTTTTTTGACGTATTTCAAGTGTACGAGTGGTTACTTACGAAATAAAGATATTTTGATTTGATATGATTTGATTTCAGCTGCTGTATATATAACATAGCGCGACCTGTGGCACTTCGATTGTGCGATTCAGTATTGTGGCACTGATTGGTCCGCCACAGTATGTACCTGTGCCGCAAGGCCCACAAAGAGCCGGTGACAGTAAGTAACAATTGAGGCGCGAGCATGAACTCGGCCCAGCACACCCTCAAGGTATGCCCGAGATATGTAGCGCTGCGTCGCAATCTGACATCGGTTATCGGAGTGGACTTGTCTTTGCCAAGTGTCATCAGCACGAATACGAGTCCTGGACGCTGATGGTCTCCTTCTGCGAGGCAGTAAGCTGAAGGCGATCGTAGGTAACCACCTAAACCTAGTGAAGTAGTACAGTCCCAATAGGCTCAGGAGCCTTATACGAGGTAAGCCTCAAGCGAAAGCTTTTTCTTTTTGGGAGAATCGACTTAGCAGTGGGCGGGTAGAAGCTGATGATGATGGGTAACATTATGAGATCAAGCAATCCAAGAGTAATCTCGATACATAAAAATTTCATATCACTTTGTTTATTCGATTAACTCCTAAACAAAACCGTTTTTAGTCCACACACTGATCGATAGGGTACTGTTGGACACACTAGATGGCGCTATGTGACTAGACGTCTTTGGGAGGGGTTGTGCTGTGGTGCGAGACAACCGCTCTGTGGAGGTGGCGTTGGTCCCTTAGGAGACTGACTAGCCGTCGAGGTGCCCTGTTTGCTCATTAGATCCAGGGCACCTCACCAAAGGCGGCATTGGTGGCACTCGCCGGGTTTTAGTGAGTAGAGCGGCGTCCACTTACCAGCTTTTCGGGCGCAGCGAGTCCCACATACCCACGTGGGTAGGCCTACTCCCCCGCGGGATGCCTTAGAGCATTTCCCGGCGTTAAAGAAAAAAAATGTGACAATTTTTTTTTTTTTTATAGAAGAGGGGGCAAACGGATAGTCGGTTCACCTAATGGTAAGTGACTAGCGACATCCACAGACACTTGCTATATAGCTAGAGGATCAGCAGGTGCGTTGCCGGCCTTTTAGATATTATGAGTATGCTCTTTTCTTGGAGGTCTCTAAGTCGTATCGGTTCGGAAACACCATAGGAGGCAGCTGATTCTATGTATTTGTGGTGCGAGGCAGGAAATGCCGTGAAAATCGAGATGTTGTGGATTTCCGGACATCAAGATGGTATGGGTGAAATTGGGAATTCTCACGCGATGTCCGGTGGTGGAATTCTGCCGCAGGTATTAATCCGAACAATTCCGCATAACACTCCCCGTGGTAGATGCGGTAGAAGATGCAGAGCGATCCAACATCTCTACGCATCGCCAAAGAATAAGACAGACTATACGTCTGTCTTAACTAACTAGTATCTAAATAAATAAACACAAAAAACGTAAACGAAGCAAAAATCTTGTTCCGCCTTTACGATCGACTTCATACTAATATAATGAATAAAACTGACCCACTTCAAAATCTCTTTAAAAAGGTTCGGCATCGCTGGCTTAGAGCGAACTAGATCAAAGTCAAGGACATTCGTTGATCCTAAGTTTTACCTTGGATGTGTTTTACACGCTGAGAATATAGTAATGCCTTCCAAAGTAGTATATAAAAACAATTGGAAATGTATGTGTAAGTTTGTTATATAATATTATAATAAAATAAACCCGATTCAGACAAATGTGACGATGAATATCAAGTAACAAAGCTTACAAAATATATTAGTATTTTAGCTCTGTTATAAATTCTTCACCCAAGGTACAAATAAATAGCTTTCCTTATTTGTTATGAAAATTACAATCATATATTTAATAGTAATTGCGGCTTGCTATTAACGTCTAAGAGCTAATAACAATGTTTATTATTATACAATGTATAAAATGTCAAAGGGAGTTTTTCATGGTAGTTAGATGGGCAAACTGGCAGACGTGTCATCTGATGGTGAAAAGGTCGACGTCGCCCATGAACATGAACTAGTTTACCTGGAACTAGCCTTGAGACATAAGATGTTAAGTCTCTTAATTAATTACAATGCCTGTCCTGCCCTTCTTTCTGAAACACAGCAAAGCTGTTTGACAGGAGAAATAAATAAGATGGTGGTACCCATGCAGCCGGGAGCGCGTTGCAGTGCATTCTTCTGGGAGTCCAACCTATGCTCAAATTACAAGACTACTTATATTATTTTAGTGGTTTCATCGTCAGCATCATGCTGCAGCCGTCCACTGCTGGACTCATACACAGCCGTCCTAATTAAAAAGGGCATAACTAACATTTTGTAAATATCGAGAAAATAGAGATTAAAATATTTTTTTGTTTTTGTTGAAAAAAACATCCCTAAACAATGTTTTCCGAAATTCTGCGAATGGCAGTACTTGCATTTATATAGTACATATACGACCATAGCAATTTTTTTTATTATTTTTAATCCATATTATTGATAATTAGCTTAATTCTTTTCATCCTAACATAAAAAATAAGTAAAAAACAATAATGTTACGTATAAAAGGCACATGCAAAGAAATGTGCCTTTTGAATGTAAAAATTTGAGGAAAAATTTATGATGTTACAATGAAAGAGCATTGAAAAGGCACAACTATTCAATTGTGCCTTTTCACTTTATTATTATTAGTATATATTTACACAGTAAAATATTAGAAGTTACTTCTCTGTGAATAAAATAACGTAATTACGAGAAAATCAAACGTTTATTTCAAAAAGTTTACAGAAATAAAATCATATCTTAAAAAGAAAGGAACCATCAATTATGAATAGCAACAATAATGTACCAAATAATTGACATTTTAATGAAAATCACAAATTTAAATTGAATTTTTATTACTAAAAATGCTTTTAGCACAAAATCTCTTCAAATAAAAATCAGGTAACAAAACTAGTAATAAATATAAACAATATTTATCAAAATAAAGAAAATATAGTTTCCACTTAGAATAATTACCCAATAGAAGGTCAGTCTTCATACAAGCGCTCTGTCAAAAATGAAGCACTAAATCGATTATATGGTGAAGTTTTCCCGAATTTTATAACAACTTTACATAACCATGTATACTCAAGCTATATTATTATTTATTATGTATAATTGTTATATTACAAGAATGTTTATTTATATGAAACGAAGAAAATATAACGGTAATTAGTAAAATATACATTTTATATTTATTTTTTATTGGCTTGAAACAGTAGTAATGTAAACTTGTTACGAGGGCGGCACTGAAAATTTCGGGAATCAAGGAAGTGACACAACATTACTATTTAAAAATGTATTTATTGCTTTATGAAGTATTCTCCGCGAAATTTGACACATTTTTCCATACGATGGTACCAATCATTGAAGCAACCATTCCATTCGGAAGTTGGGGTCTCCAAAATGGCCGTTTTGTAGGCGTCCACAGCTTCTTCAGGCGATGAAAATCTCTGACCACGCAATTTATTCTTTATTTTAGGGAAAGTATAGAAATCATTAGGGCTTAAGTTGGGGCTGTACGGCGGATGGTCTAATAATTCTATGTTTTCTTGCTCTAAAAACTCTTTTGTTCTGTGCGCGGTGTGAGAACTCGCATTGTCGTGATGGAGGATGATGCGACGGTTGTAGTTCTCTTTACGGAGTTCAGAAACGACCTGTGGCAAACAAATGCTAGCATACCATTTTGCATTAACCGTTATTTGTCCCTCAAGAGGAATAGTCGCAACATGACCGGTTTTGGAGACAAACGTGGCCACCATTTTTTTTACAACACTCCGTGAACGAACAATTTTTGTTGGCTTTAACTCATTTTCAAACACCCAAACTCGTGACTAGTTTTTTGTTTCGGGTTCGTACGCGTATATCCAGGATTCGTCACCTGATACGATGTTGTATACAGCATTTGAGGATCCTGCGTGGAATCTTTCGAGAGTTCTGACGCACCAAGTAACGCGAGCCGCTTTTTGCTCTTCACAGAGCAAATGCGGTATCCATCGGGAAAACAACTTTTTTACACCTAATTGTTCATGCAAGATTATTTGTATTTGACTCATGCCAATGTCTAAAGTTGCTTAAATTTCGCGGTATGTCACATGTTGATCTTCCTCAATCAACTTACGCACAGCATCAACGTTTTCTTGGGTGACTGCAGTTTTTGGACGACCTTGACGGGGATCATCACTGAGCTTGACACGTCCACGTTGAAATTTAGCAAATCAGCGATAAATTGTGGTTTTGGATGGGGCTTCATCACCAAATGCAGAAATCATCCGGTCAACACACTGTTTTTGTGTTAAACCACTTCGAAAGTCATAATAAATCATCGCTCTAGAATTTTCTCGACTCAATTCCATTTTCTCAACGACTAAACAAGTTTGACAAGACCTTGTGACAAGACCGAGAATCTGTTTTTATTTAAACCAAATTAATTACAAGATACTACGAAATATTGAAAGATTTCCTGTGAAAAGTGATGTTATTACATTTATTTTGTATGATGTTGTGATGTATCAGATGTATTGTGATATAAACAATCAAAAATGTCGGGCACAACTGAAGTAATCGCACGCATACCTAGCCCCCGAACTTCATCTCTCTTCATAGATGTTAAGTAATAAAGGCATAACCGCCAGTGTGCCTATTTTTATATAAAAATTTAAGGCGTAGGGTAAATAGTAAAGACACAATCGCCAGTTGTGTCTTTTCTTCTACGTTTCTTGCTAAGGTGTTGGTATAAAAACTTAGCACAAGCCCTTTATATTTTATTTATTATGTCTTTTCAATTAAATATTTTTAAACAAAAATCGTGAAATAGAAGACATACATCACAATGTGACCTTTTTCTTTACAAAAACTAAAAAAATGGTGCAAAATACACAAAAAATTAGGCAGATAGGCCATTTTTTCCTGATTCCGAATATGTATATAACTCAATTTCGTGAAAAATGTTAGTTGTGCCCTTTTTAATTAACACGGCAGTACACTCTTAATAAAGGCCAAGATGGTTTCTCGCTACTTGAATCCAACTTGGACAAGCTCGAAAATCGTCATCCAGTCATATCGGTGGTCGACCGATGTTCCGAACATGGCCTTAACATCAAGACTTTATTTATCGATTGGTCGTCATTTCTTTCTCTTATGCAGGATATATTGACTACCGACATGAACGCAGTAAATAAATAAATAAAATAAAAATATTTTTATTCAATGTTGTACATCAAAGTATCTTATTGAACGTCAAACGACTCTACTACCGGCTCCAAAACTAGTCCACTGAGAAGAACCGGCGAAACAAACTCAGTGAAACTAATCTTTTCAATATGTTAAGCAGTAATAAATGGCAACCAAAATAAACCTAAAATGGCCTAAAATGAGTAATTGCACATTACAACTTATGGTCAAGATAATTTGACCTCCAACCTGACGCCAGGAGGCCGTGCGGTCGCAGACTGCACGGTTGGCGGGGGACAACCCCCCACTTTTAAACCAAAAGTGAGTCAAATGGGCTCACACTAATCCGATGTAGCATTAGGGCCTTCGGGCCGTTAGCATAGATCCATCCGTAAAAAAAAAATTACCTTATTATAAAACTACCTACGTCAAAGACTCTAGATATAAATATCAGTCAAGGAAGTTCTTTAAGAGATTATTCTAGTTTCTCATAATTTATCAGAAAAAATGTTAATAGGTGTGCTACCTCCCGTCTATTTATAAAGATCTCTTGATTCATTCTGCCAATATAGAAGTTCCATAATCCCCCTTGGGACAACATCATTTACCGAAAAAATATTACTCAGGGAAATTTTTTCAGAGTATTACCGACGCATGTGTAGACCGTAAGAATTTTAAATATCAAAGGATGGTGAGAAGAATATCTAAGACGCAGTTTCAAATTTCAAAACTAATTAGTATGTTGTGTTACTGGCCTCTTAGACGTGTATGTTCTTAATTCAATTTCATGTATAACACAGATTAAAATTATTTTATATTACTTACCAACAAGATACCCAATAAGGAAAGGAAAAATAAAAATATATTATGTGAAAGAGATTGTGAACAGATATTTGAATAAAGAAGATCCTTCTTAATCCGACAAGATTTAGCTATATTATAAGAAAACATATTTGACTGAGGTAAAGCAAAGATAGACTTAAATGAAAAGTAAAATACTGATCCTTCGCCGTAGCTTAGCCCAGTGAAAAGAAGCTTAAAAATTCATCTCCTTTCCTTGAAATTACCGATATTTGATGCTATATTTTTTTAATAACGCAAAATATTTAGGATGGAACTAAAATACAACAAATTAACTTGTCTTTAGACCCTGTTTTATTAAAGGATTTCTTACCCGTAAAAAGCTTTTTTTTATTTTTAATATTCTATTCCAGGGAACATAAGAATATTATTATTATATCTTTATTAAATATCTAATCTTTAATAAATTAAATTTTTAAAAGTTGAAATAATTAAAGATAATAAAGAAAATTAGGTATAAGTTTAAACAAAAGAATAAATAAATAAATAAATAATTGAAAGGCCGGCAGCGCACCTGCTTACCCTCTGGTGTAGCAGGTGTCTGTGGAAGTCGCTATCACTTACCATCAGGTGAACCAACTAGACTGTCCGTTTGCCCCCTCTTCTATAAAAAAAAAAAACTAAAATACCTCGTTACAAATTAGTTGGATTTCACAGCCCCTTAAAAAATCATTGTGCGGTTGCTTACGAGTTAATGTATACCCACTTCTGACGTTCTAATACTTATACTTCAAATGTAAAGCTGTAAAACTTATAAGAATTTTTCCTTTCCACGTTATTTCTATTGTAAATGTATTTTAAAATGTACTTTGTAACTTATTGAATAAAATGCTGAGAATTTTGTTCACGGCTGCGACCGGTATTGTGTCTTGGATTTTTTCTTTTACTTGAAATAATAATATAATATAATGGGAAATAACCTTCGGATAGCATGGTCAATATCACCTATAAGTGGTGACGTTACGTAACACATAAAACCAGCTCAGCTCAACGCTTCTCACCTTCTCTTCTGGGTGCTATTACTGTACGGCCCAGACCGCATGAGTTGCCTGTTTTTATGTTCATGTGCCACGTTGACCTCTTATTTTTGAGGTTCATTGTCAGTTTGTGTATTTAATTAACATAAAAATATGTACAGACATCAACCGTATCCACAAACGGTATTTCCGAGTGTATGGATGTCTAGTCTAGACTAGTCACTTACCACTAAACTGAGCGTTTGCTTCTTTAAAATAAATCCGAACCAAATGTCCAACCTCCTCGTAAGGCAAGCCACTTAAGTCTATAAACACAATCATTACTCCTAATAACGAGCTCTTGAATTCGGAATATTCCAGTTTGATTATATGGAGGAGATTACCACCGATCAAATAAACATTAACACTATTCACAGAAGCTCTCTGGTACTGACAAGCATTTGTATTGAAACCTCTCTATACCTCTCACAAACAAATGTAATAACTTAAGTTTTAGATATCTTGTTCTGAATGGCCAGTATTATATTGTGAATATAGGAGACAATAAATGTCTATTAGACAACATTTCTCTAAAAAAGATTTAAGATTTAAAGTTATAGCTAATGAAGTGAAAAGGAAAAAAAGTGTATACAGCTAATAATTCCATGGTAATTAATTCCTAAATTAAAAATAAAAAGAAAGAATACATATTTCAGAACTAATTTACCTTATTTGATTTTAAACCTCGTAAGAACTTGAAAACTAGGAAGATATAAATTTTAAAGAATTTTAAATATATAATATAGACAAACTTACTAGCCACAAATAAATATACAAAAACACTCCTTTATTAATAAACATTTTCTTAGCTGTCTGCACGTATTTTCCCCACATGAACAACTTTCGTATGGAAAGGAGTGCGAATTTATAAGGGCACAATGGCAAAATCTTGTGCTTTCAATCACGTGTGCAATTTGTATGGAAATATATAATTATTAGACCGATGCCAGTAATTAAAGTTAACATTACTAAAATTATTTAATGCGGGATATTCACTATGTCTTTCAGTTTTATTTCGCGGTGATATTTCGATAATATTCCGCACCGACAAATATTCTACCAGCATGATTCAGTCTCGTGAACAAGACATTTGTACTTCGTAGGTAATCTCAAAATATCGAGCTCCGCGAAATAAAAATGAATAAAATGTTAAATTCTCCGTAAAAATAATTTTATATAATTATTGTTTTCTAATGTTTACGCGAATTTCACTAATTATAATAAAACAACTTTTTACGACTTTTTGGTTGGACGTAAAAATCTAAATTAAGCGTAAGTTTTATAATGCTTATTTTATGCTGCTATTTCTTTAATATCCTACTGCGACTGACGTGGTAGTCTATCAGACACCGCCAAACATAAAAAACGTTGCCTGCTCGCAATATCGCGTGATGTAGTGCTGTCTCGCTCAGTACCTTGCTGGAACGGCTCGCGGCGGCGGGCAGTCGGGAGCGAACGTACGCTCCGTGCACACGTGTGGCGATACGAGCGGTCGGTGTCTCACAGACGTAAGTACAGCAATAAAACCTGATTCTGAGAGACGTCACCTCACGAATACAGTTTAAACCTCATAGTGTCTGCGAGTCGTTATTTCAGTAAGAAAATTATACTTGCTTAGTGTCTCTCAGACGTCATCTCATATAAGTGCTTATGCACATTATTCTAGTTTTTTGTCCTACTATATTTTCGTTATTTTTTAGATGTCGCAACAAAAGGAAACCGGTGTAGTATCTAAACGGGACTGTAGAGGAAAATATAAGGATAATGATGAGCAGATTGGAGCCTGGCTTGAAGAATTGGAGGAAGAAAATGAGTTCAGTGATTTTGATGACGACTCGGTGGCAGATCCTGATTATCAGGAAGAAAATGAAAGAACAGGGGATACGAATCAAAATCAAGAGCAACAAGAAGAAAATATAGCTATTCAAGAAGAGTTGAGCGAAGGCGAAAGTGATGACAGTGAAAATAATGAAAACCTGCCTCTCAACTTATTGGCTACCCAGAATCGCAATAACTACATTGGAAAAAACGGATTTGTTTGGTCAAAAACTGAAATAGCACGGACTAGTAGAACGCCTGCCCATAACATCTGTGGTCAAAAGTATTCGATCGTGAAATGGTAGCAAATATTGTTTTACACACCAATGAAAAACTACAAGCTTATCGTGAACA
The DNA here is from genome assembly GCA_963853865.1 of Helleia helle. Taxonomy (NCBI): domain Eukaryota; kingdom Metazoa; phylum Arthropoda; class Insecta; order Lepidoptera; family Lycaenidae; genus Helleia; species Helleia helle. Next base: position 21,109,619 of record OY971420.1, read on the forward strand.
GTTTCGAAACACAAATAGGCAAGAGCTCAAAGATTCCAACGAGACTGAAATTTTAAGTTTGTTTGGTCTTTTATATTACAGCTCCGTATTTAAATGCAATGATGCGGATGCAAACTACCTTTTTGCTACTGATGGTACTGGTCATGAGATTTTTCGCTGTGTAATGTCTAAGTACAGGTTCTGTACTTTAATCAACTGTTTAAGGTTTGACAAAGGAACTGATCGTCAAGAACGCTTAAAGTCCGATCGACTGGCTGCAATATCAGCGCTATTTGAAAAGTTTGTGACAAACTCTCAGCAAAAGTACATCCCAGGACCAAACATGTGTATAGATGAGATGCTAATACCTTTCCGAGGCCGCTGCAAGTTTCTATATCTATATGCCAAAAAAGCCGGCCAAATATGGAATTAAAGTTGTTGTTTTATGTGATTCTGAGACATTTTATACATATAATGCATATATCTACTGCGGAAAAGATTCGGATGGCACAGGCCTCTCCACGGCAGAGAAACAACTAGGAGTTCCTACTCAGTCTGTACTCAGACTGTCAAAGCCTATAGTAAACAGTAACATAACTGCCGATAACTGGTTCAGTTCCATTCAATTGATGCAGGTTTTGCTAACCAACAAATTGACTTACTTAGGGACACTGAAAAAGAATAAACGCGAGATTCCTCCAGAATTCTTACGTACGGGTTTACTAAAGATTGCACTCTATTGTCATATGTGCCAAAAAAAAACAAAGCTGTTGTACTGATTTCCTCGTCTCACCATAGTTCCAGCACAGATGAAGCCACCAAAAAACCTACAATGATTGTAGATTATAATCACACTAAAGGTGGAGTCGATGTGATAGATAAAAAGTGCTCAATTTATTCATGCACTCGTAAAACACGTCGTTGGCCCATGTCAATATTTTACCGGATTTTGGATCTTGCTGGTGTTAATTCCTTTGTCTTATATCAAACATGTCCAGGTGCAAAATTAAGAAGAGGCGATTTCCTATTATCCTTAGCGAGAGAGTTAGTTCTTCCCGTGTTGAAAGAGCGCGTATACAACGACAGATTGCCAAGAGAACTCCGTCTAATAGTTTTAAGAGTTTTGGGTAAAGATTTATTACCTCCACGTCCGCCCGTGGTTCAAGCTCCAGGACCTTAAGGAAGAAAGTTGTGCAGCATATGCCCCAGTAAGCTGAAGAGACAAACTAGATACCACTTCTGCGCATGCATGAAGCCAATTTGCCTGCAGTGTTCTGCTCCGCTTTGCCAGGATTGTCAATTTTAACTATTAAAATAAGGTCAACTTTAAGACTGAATTGTGTCGAAACTAACCATAGGATCTCATTATGTTTTTGTTTTTAAATGTTTAATATAACGTTTAACAGATTGCTATTATTAGTTTTTAGTTAATTTCCAATTAATAATTTTAAAGAATTTTTAAGTACATGTATGTTGATTTCTATGAAAAAAATTGATCTAATTAAAAACAATTATATCACTACCATTTTTTCTTATTTCCAAACTAAACAATTTATTTTAAATATGAATAAGACTCAAAAATAATAAAAAAATATAAAATGTAAATAAAAATTTAAACGTTTGAAATTAAATGCATCTGAAAATTACGTCTAACAGACTACACGTCAGTCGAATGTTTACAAAAATTTCACCTCAGTCGCAGAAGGATATACATAAACATTGATTTTACTTTTTACTGTGTAATGGTGTAAGAGCCCGTTGACATAATATTATGTGAATATGTTTGTATGACGTTTTTTGTGTTTTACATATAATTCGCGCACAGTATGTGTTACCTCCCAGTAAAGGAAAAGAAGATTTGGTCTTTACTCAAATTAATATTTAGTAAAGATTTTTAAAACGCAACTAACGATTTAGCGTACGAGCGATTTAACATACACTTAATATATATCTTTATATATATATATATATATATATATATATATATATATATATATATATATATATATTTCTTGTGTGCGTGTGTATGTCACTGAACTCCTCCTAGACGGCTGGACCGATTTTGATGAAATTTTTTGTGTGAGTTCAAGGGGATTCGAGGATGGTTTAGATTTACAAAAATATATATAGTCTGTCGGTGCCACTAGTTATATATAATTTTAATCTTACAAATCTGACCATATTATTCGTAAAAATTGTAATAGTTACATTGAAAAACAGAGTTTTGTGGCAATCTATCTAATCTTTACGAAAACTACAGTACCTTGGACACATTAAGCGCAATGGAAATACGACTTACTCCAACTTATCAGGGAAAAACCCAAGGGAAAATATTAAATAATAATAATAATTAAATAGAAGGCGTACTTCTTGGCTTAAGGATCTCCGCACATCGTTCAACCTCAGTACATATCAATTTTCCGGGCAGCGGTCTCTAAAGTAAAAATAGCCTAAATAATATCTGACCTCCGGTACGAGATGGAACCCCAAGAAGAAGAAGAAGATCAAATCTTTATATATCATTGCAAACGTGCAAAGTTTACCGATTTCATGAAAAAATTGTTAAAATTCATATATGTTATATATAATCGTATTTGGAGATATATTTACAAGATTTAAGCGCTACACGAGAAACATAGGAAGCTTATAACCTCCTTATAGTTTTAACTAATAATCAAATACTAAATGTTCTAGTTTTCGTGTTCCAAACAAGATTCGTCTCGTCAACAGATGTTATCGTGTAAAGTGTTCTCTCATAATATAATTGCTTATGATTTTCTCACCCATTCCTTTAAACCTCTTTGTCAACTGAAACCTTGTCAAACCTTTAGCAAATAATCAACATCATGATCATATGTATAATTAAAAAAAAACATCATAATATATCAATACTTAAATTACAATAATCTATCAAGTGCCAGAATCAGTATCATTAAAGAGAAAGAGATGAAGAGGTAGGCCGCGGAGAACTCATAAAATGCAATGAAATATACTTTATTGCCCACAACCGACGCCAGGAGGCCTTGTGGTCGCTGACCGCACGGTAGGCGGGGGGCAACCCCCCACTTTTTAAATCAAAAGTGAGCCGAATGGGCTCACACTAATCCGATGAAGCATTAGGGCCTTCGGGCCATTAGCATAGATCCCACCGAAAAAAAAAAAAACTTTATTGCATACATAAACAAGAGAAGAAACAATCAATTAACACTAACATGTAACATATTTTATGTACACAAAAGGCAGCCTTATTGCTTCATTAGCGATTTCTTCCAGGCAACCTTTGTGTATGTGAAAGAATACTTACTACATAACAGGGTAGGAGACAGCAAAACAAACAGAAGATTATAATTAATTATAATAATAATAATAGTACATACGTATATATTTATATACAAAGAAGTAAATATATACTTACATTACCAATAAAATAAATATTATAATAAAATATTTACATATATCGCATATACATATTATACCATACATAAACATACTTATATTACACATACATGTACATACATAAAATATAAATACGTATTAAATATAATAACTAATTAGCACAGATGAAGTTAACATTACTGCTTACAAAAAGATCAGCAACAACACATTTTTAAATAATGTTTGTTTTATATCTATTTAAATATCTCATGTAGTAAGAGGTAGTGCCATGCTGCTTCGCAGCCGAATTGGGCCGGCACGACCGGGGTGGTATCTCTCGCTCACACAGCGTCAAGTGACAGCTGTGCTGTCGCGTTTCGTGCCGTTTGGGTGGTGGCCAATTGGGGGGTGGGGGTGGGGAAAGGAGGCCAACACGTCTGCATAGCCTTTGGTTGTGCAGATGTCTATAAGCATCGGTAGTCACCATGGCTCCTAGTGCTAGGTTGCCTCCTTATGACATAAAATAAAGAATGAATCAAGAGGATGTCGCCATTAGGAGTTTGTCATCCTACTTAGTTAGTAGTAAACATTCCTTCGCAGCCGTATCTTCAATTCTAGAAAATTTAAATTTATTTTAATTTTTTATCATATTTAAATTTCAGCTAACTTTAAACCTACAAATGATTTTCACAACATGTGATGGAATGACAACCGAGGATGTGGTTAACATAACGTTTGCATCTCATGTTCCGTGCATCATTTCTGCGCTTGAAAATCTGACCTTGACCTCTCTCACCGGGGGAAATCCTTTTAATTAAATTCAAAGCCTGAAGATTAATCCATGTAAACAGACAGTGTGAAATGTATGACATACAGACGGGCTGGTTTCTATCAAAATAAGAGTTTGGCAGAAAAACAAACCAAACAGAATTCGTTTTCTATCGAAAGAGCTCTGTTATAGTCAGAATACAGATTAGTAGCACACGATCGAATTAAAAAAATATAATATTTTATTTGAAAATTCTAAACGGTTTGTTTGTTTGAATAAACTAATCGACACTAGTTGGATTTTAACAATTATTTTTGCACTTGCAGCTCAATTATGTTAGGTTATGCGGGTGAAACTGCGAGGATTAATTAGTATTTTATAAAAACGTGTAGACTTGTTGTTAGTCTATTTTTTCATCTTCAACGGTCAGCTCCAACAGTTGAATAGATTAAGATAGGAGTGCGGAGGACCCGCTATGTGCACCTCCTGCCTCCCATCTAAAGGGACTCGAGGTAAGGTTAGCTACCTGCCCCAGTAGAAGTCGGCGGGGTTGCTCTAGGTTGTCGGAGTTCCCCCATACTAGGATGAAGCCCGGTTAGCCCCTTTGAGGGAACCGACCGGTCGCGGGGGGTGTCCTCTGTTAGTCAAATCTGGGGCACACCCCTTCAAGCGACTGTCTGTCCATATTTTGATTTGCTTTACTAAATCAACCACTGCTGTGGAAAAATAAAATAAGCCAATTATTATTATTTAAATTTTAGATTATAGAGATTTAAAGATAAATCTTTTTTTTATGATTGATAGGATTGCGTTTGGCTACTGTCTCACCTGACGGAAAGTGATGACGTGGCCGATGAAGGAGCACGCTTGCCTAGAAGGTACCTATTTACTCTTGTTTTGAATTTCCCTAAGTTGTAGGTATCCGGAAACACAGACGCTGATAACGAATTCCATAATTTAGCAGTACGTATGATAAATGTGGAATCGAATCTTTATTTTTAGAGAGATTTAAAAGAGGGCAACGCATCTGCTTAATCAGAGATTATGTGCCGACGTGTATGAGCGTCGACAGTCGCCAAAAGTTTGCACTCCCATGCTATAAAAAAAGGAAAGCAGGATATCTTGTTTTTTTTGGTTGCCCCAAAAAATAGACGACCATAATATAGATCCCCAAGAATCTCAAACTGAATCCCGGTCCTGTAGGATAGGAACCAAAACAAAAGCACCGATTGAAGTTTCTCTCATATAAACTCTGAGGACGAATGTTTATTCAACAATAGAAATGGAACAAAAGTTTGTTTTTATACCGTAGTTGCAATAATAACAAGGTCATTGAATAAATGCACGTGTCAACGCTTATCGGAATATCAAGACTTGCCATAACGAGTATAAAATATCTAAGTAAGTAAAAATAGAATTTAACCTCGCACTACATTTCCAATCCAATTTTTTATGAGGTCATCATCATCATCATCAACTTCTATCCATCCATTGCTCAACATAAGCGGATCCCTTGCCACTCGCATCCAACACGGACCGGCCACTACACGGGGGTCGTCCTCTCACCTGATTAATGGTCGACAAACACTTTGTCTACATAGGCTGCACTAAAAGTATCGGGAATGGAATATTTCCACTGTTCCTGTCATATTAAAATATTTTTAATTGAAAAGTCCTTGGTTTTAAAAATCGAATAGCATTTATGTATTTAAAAAAAGATTCTCGGTCTTGTCACAAGTTCTTCTCAAACTTGTTTAGTCGTTGAGAAAATGGAATTGACTCGAGAAAATTCTAGAGCGTTGATTTATTATAACTTTCGAAGTAGTTTAACACAAAAACAGTATGTTGACCGGATAATTTCCGCATTTGGTGATGAAGCCCCATCCAAAACTACAATTTATCGATGGTTTGCTGAATTTCAACGTGGACGTGTCAAGCTCAGTGATGATCCCCGTCAAGGTCGTCCAAAAACTGCAGTCACCCAAGAAAACGTTGATGCTGTGCGTAAGCTGATTGAGGTCATGTTGCGACTATTCCTCTTGAGGGACAAAGAACGGTTAATGCAGTCGTTTCTGAACTCCGTAAAGAGAACTGCAACCGTCGCATCATCGTCCATCACGACAATGCGAGTTCTCACACCGCGCACAGAACAAAAGAGTTTTTAGAGCAAGAAAACATAGAATTATTAGACCATCCGCCGTACAGCCCCGACCTAAGCCCTAATGATTTCTATACTTTCCCTAAAATAAAGAATAAATTGCGTGGTCAGAGATTTTCATCGCCTGAAAGAAGTTGTGGACGCCTACAAAACGGCCATTTTGGAGACTCCAACTTCCGAATGGAATGGTTGCTTCAATGATTGGTTCCATCGTATGGAAAAATGTGTCAAATTTCGCGGAGAATACTTCGAAAAGCAATAAATACATTTTTAAATAGTAATGTTGTGTCACTTCCTTTATTCCCGAAATTTTCAGTGCCGCCCTCGTACCTAAACGTGGCCTCCACTCTTGAACCTTATTGGCTCACCGGCCATCCGGTCGCTTATTCAGCATTAAATCACAGAATGCTTACGATCCAGTTGGAGCTTCAAGTGTAATCTTTAAAAATGTTTATGGTCGATTTCTCGAAAATTATATACTGTAGGGCAAAGTTGAATACAGTGTCTTTTATTTTCTGTTAGATTTGTTAAAATTTACCAACCATTCACGATTACGAAGACGGCCATAATTTAATGAAGAAAATAAAAGATGACAAATTTTATTCTCTACAATAATGGTCTCAATAACTTTTTTAAATGAGAATAAGTCGTATAGATTTCATGTGAATAGAGCGAGCGCCGCCGAAATGTTTCGCCTCGCGAGAGACAAGGAAAAACATTCAGAGCTAACTGCCAACCTTCACTAGTTGGAGAGCCACCTCAAGAAGTAAACAGCAAAACGTTTCTTGGATTGGCGAACATTAAAATAGATATATTATACGTGGGTAACACTGAAAATGTTTAGAACTGACCAGTTAGAAACATTGAAAATGAAAACTTTTTTTGAATTTCAATTTTAGAACTCTTTGGTATCCTAATGTAGTATATTGCATTCATTTGTCATTTGTTTTTGTGAATTGGCGGCAAATCTAAAACTCTTGTTACACGTGAAAATGAACATAACGCGAGAAAATTTTCGGTCAATGATTTATTATGACTTTCGTTGTGGGCTTACTCAACAACAAAGCTATGATAGGCTGCGATAGCATTTTTTAATGAAGCCCCATTTCGTGCCACTATTTATAATTGGTTTAACGAGTTTAAGCGTGGACGTAGCAATCTCAGTGATGATCCGCGTGAGGGACGTCCTTTAACAGCGACTACTGAAGATAACATCAGTGCTGTGCGATGCATGATAGAGGAAGATAAGAGAGTGACCTATCAGCAGATACGAGCAAGCCTAGGCATTGGTATGAGTCAAGTTCAAAAAATATTACACGAACATTTAGGCGTCAGGAAGCTTTGTACCAGATGGATTCCCCATACTTTAACCTCTACAATAATGGTCTCAATAACTTTTTTAAATGAGAATAAGTCGTATAGATTTCATGTGAATAGAGCGAGCGCCGCCGAAATGTTTCGCCTCGCGAGAGACAAGGAAAAACATTCAGAGCTAACTGCCAACCTTCACTAGTTGGAGAGCCACCTCAAGAAGTAAACGGCAAAACGTTTCTTGGATTGGCGAACATTAAAATAGATATATTATACGTGGGTAACACTGAAAATGTTTAGAACTGACCAGTTAGAAACATTGAAAATGAAAACTTTTTTTGAATTTCAATTTTAGAACTCTTTGGTATCCTAATGTAGTATATTGCATTCATTTGTCATTTGTTTTTGTGAATTGGCGGCAAATCTAAAACTCTTGTTACACGTGAAAATGAACATAACGCGAGAAAAATTTCGGTCAATGATTTATTATGACTTTCGTTGTGGGCTTACTCAACAACAAAGCTATGATAGGCTGCGATTAGCATTTTTTAATGAAGCCCCATTTCGTGCCACTATTTATAATTGGTTTAACGAGTTTAAGCGTGGACGTAGCAATCTCAGTGATGATCCGCGTGAGGGACGTCCTTTAACAGCGACTACTGAAGATAACATCAGTGCTGTGCGATGCATGATAGAGGAAGATAAGAGAGTGACCTATCAGCAGATATGAGCAAGCCTAGGCATTGGTATGAGTCAAGTTCAAAAAATATTACACGAACATTTAGGCGTCAGGAAGCTTTGTACCAGATGGATTCCCCATACTTTAACCGACGACCAGAAACGCCTCCGCATGGACTGGTGTCGCCAAATGTTAGATAAGTTCAACGACGGTAACTCAAATGCTGTATTTGACATCATCACAGGTGATGAAAGCTGGATATATTGCTACGAACCCGAAACCAAAAGACAATCAGCTCAGTGGGTGTTTCCTTTCGAGGATCGGCCAACTAAGGTAAAGAAAGGAAGAAGTCAAGGAAAAAAGATGATTGCCTCATTCTTTGGCCGGAAAGGTCAGTTCGCGACAGTTGTGCTAGAAAATGGAAGGACAGTTACTGCAGACTGGTATGTCAATCGCTGATTGTCTGTTGTCTTGGAAAAAATTCGACAGCAGTGCCCTCGAAGCAGGATCCTCCTTCACCACGACAATGCTTCAGCGCACTCCGCAAAACGGACTGTTGAATATTTGACTATGGCAGGTGTCGCGATAATGAGTCATCCGCCTTACAGTCCTGACCTGGCGCCCTGCGACTTTCATTTATTCCCAAGAACTAAAGATAAAATTCGAGGTATTCGCTTTACGAGCCCTGAAGATGCGGTGAAAGCGTACGAAAATGCCATAGAAGAGACTCCTAAGGAAGAATGGGCCCACTGCTTTTCTCAGTGGTTCCATCGAATGCGACGATGTGTAGAAAGAAACGGAGATTACTTCGAAAAACAATAAAAGTATTGGCAACTTTCTACATTAAGCCGTTTTTCATTTTCTAAACATTTTCAGTGTTACCTAGGTATAGGATATTGTATATTGACTAGTAATGACACTGTCCTGCCCTTCTCTCCGAAACGCAGCAATGCTGTTTTATAGTAGTCGGGGCAGACATAAAACTAGCCTGAAATAGAAAAAAATCCGGGGGGCGATTTTTTTTCACGTCGGACTGGGGGGTGATTGGACGTATAAATCTCAATTTTCCGTAGAGGATTCGCCACCGTCTCGTATTAAAGTTAATTTTTTTTCGTTTTTCAGAAATAACTCCTTAACTTTCAACTTTATTGCAAAAATGGCAGTATTCAAAGTTGTTGGAAATTTAATTTCTCACAAGTTTGATCATTGTCATTTTTACACTAGGATACTATACTTCCAACCCCCCCCCCCCCATGTTTAATAAAAAATTCGCTCCCCGGAATTATTTCTATTTAAATGTCTGCCCGACTGGACTAAAGACGTTGTCACGTCAAAAATAATTAAGATAGTATCTATGACAAACGCGCGACACAAGCGATTCCTTCCGTAATGTGGAGATGATCGTACCTACACGCAGCCTAAACAGAACTTTTGGATCGATCTCTCAATCCATGTATGTTATTTGTTTAATGAAGTTATAATTGTGATCAAACAACCGTTCAAAATCAAATGTTGACATCGAAGGATGTTTTGTAATGGCTTGTGACAGTATACAGAATCATCATCATGACCACCATCATCATCATTATATTATATCATCATCATCAGCCTCCTTTAATAAAATAAATAAAAAATAAAAATACTTTAATTCAGTCCACAGATCCATAATTTATGTTAGTAATACACACTACTTAAAACTATGTTAGTAATAATGAAACTGTTTTAATTCATATATTTGTTGCCCCCACCTGACCGGCATTACATGCACATGCATCCAATGCGCCATAATGGGACAACAAGGCTTATCACTAATGACCCTGAGAATGCCATTGACGCTTCCACGCACCCAGCACATCATGGACGCAATTCTTTTTCGTAGGATGGCATTGAAACCATCAGTATGGGCTTCGGCAAACATTCCTGATGCACTGCGGTAACGTGGAAGCCCCAATAACATCCTGAAGGCATTATTATATTAAATTCTGAGGGCGTTGTATGTCCGCTGCGTATATCGAACCCACAGAGTACACGTGTACAATGATTGACAAAAAGCCCTAAAACGGGTTATTTATGATAATGATATATAATGAACGCTAAGACTACCTGATCCCCCGTATGCCGTATATTGGTACATAATTATTTTACGAACAGTATCTCAAATAATATAATAAATGGCAATTAATTTTTGTTAGTCTAGTAGTATAAGTAGTTTTGGAGAGAAGGTCAAGACAGGCAGTTTAATTACTGGCACCAAGACTTAACATCTTATGTCTCAGGATAGGCAACACATAAATGAGTTGCCTGGGCTCGTTGCAAGTTAATTTACTTATGTGCGATGCTGAGCACTTGGAATCTGTCCATTTGCCAAGTAAAATAAAAACACACTTTTTCTTCGTGTGGACCTCAAGTCAGAGGGTCGTGACCTCCTCCATCCATTCAAGGAATGGAGGAGGTCACGACCCTCTGACTTTAGAAACTTTTATGATGACTGCTCAACAACAAACGCCAAATATGAACAGAATATAAAATAATTTCAAGCGAATTCTAAATTTATAATTATGATACATGAATGAGCCTGGGTATGTCAGATAAAGTCATCTCGTGCCATTGTCTGTGGTCTTCAACGTCGGGCTGTATTCATATCTTCTCAAATTTAACATTTACATGTACTTATAATGTATTTTACCTATTATATTTTACTTTATGGTATACCATATAGCATGTTACTGGATAGAGTAGTAATGTGAGGAATAGAATTCCAAAACTGGTCAGTGATTTGTCACTGGCGTAATAGCAATTCAACCAACCAGTGATCTGTATGTACGTCCCTTCGGCCAATCATACGTCAATGGCCATCAATCAGAGCATAAAACCGGCGCAGTGTCGCAGCACAAATTAGGCGGAATTTGTTTTAATGTAAAATTATCATTAACACTCTATTTTGGTTATATTTTGGATGTGGTATACAAATCCTGACCCAGTGTGGGACTCGCACCTGGGAGTGCCCACCCTAACTAAAACCACTGCGAGCGCCTTCAGCCGCTTCTTGAGGGTCCCGAATATGCAGGCAACAGACAGGATCACCTCGGCGAAGGCCAGACTACTACTCTTAAGAGGGGACTGCCCGACCGCTACTAAGCAGTCCCCGCGACGTCGTGCCATACTGGGCCCAGGTTCCCATCCTGAACCTGACAGAAAGAGCGTTACTGGAGGCGCATTAAGTAGTACCTCCTACGCACCCCCGTTCTGCGCCCGCGGGGGGAGGCCTCGTCGGCGGCCTCTTCTCTCACCCACTCGTCGGCCTCCTTCTGGGACATTACTGCCTCGCAAAAGGAGACCATCGCGTTGTTTTTATAGCCTATGACAATCATAAATAATGTGGTTTACTGTTTTTCACTTTTTCAAACTTCAACTTTCAAAATCGGTTCATTTGATCCAGAGATTATAAGTATAATAAACATATTCCTACGCCAAACTAAATTTCTTTAAAGTATAAGTAACGATATTTCATTTATTCCACCGAGAGATCTTTACGCTATACGCTTAACGCTTATAACTACGCATTTTAACTTTTTCGTTACAACTTTATTCCTATTTCCGAATTTTCCCTTTTTAATTTTGGCATAATATGAGGTTTGCGGTAGATACAAAATACTTTTAGGGTAAACATGCATGGAATAAAACGTAAACATAGCTGGAAGTGCCATGTACTAAGGTGCGCTCGATTGATTAAAGATAAATAATATGTGATTTTAATGTTTTTTTAAATTATGTGATTGACTTTGTATTTTTTATGTTGTTTAGCAATTTATTAGATTACAGCACCTTCGTTTATTTGTCATAAGTAGTGCGTGCTGAGTAAAATTAAATATTTTTTTTACTAAGCCAAATTTTGTCTGTATCAATATATAGAATTTATATTTTTATTAATTAAATGTGTATTTAATTTGTTTTAATGTATTACTATCACCATCAGCTTCTTTTCTTTACAGGTCGACGTAATCCCCTTTTTATGAACTTCAAAACTGATCGCCAGTCATCACATACATCCATTATACAAATAGACAAAAATCTGTGATTCCACGGATCAAAAAACGATTTCTGACCGTAGCGTATGCCTTCCGTAAGGAATCGATTGACATATCATTAATCAAAGTTTCATAAATAGTTTAGGTATGCGAGGTAGTCAAACATACTTAAATACTATTTACTATTAACAATCTTTTTATACATACAATACATTTTTCTATTTTTAGGGTTTCTTTACTCAAAATATCCAAAACGGAATTCTTATAGTATCACCTGTCCGCTTGTCTATCTGATTTTCAGTCGGTCTGACAATCAGAACCTATAATATGGTACTTCCTATTGACATAGAATCATGAAATTCATGTCATCTTCCCACTCATCTGGTTTTTTTTTTCTTCAAATTAAATTTTCGCCATTTCGAAAGTAAATACTTTCACCCTGCACTACCAGGTAGATAGCTGACTCTATAGTTACTGCCATCATGAAAATACACAGGATATTATTTGTTATAGAAATAACAACTTTGTGACATTGATAAAAATCTAAGTTATGAAGTTCTCATACTCAAGTTTAAATTAAAGTTATACGGTAAAAATATTTTTCTGAAGCGATAAAATCTACATCTAGTAATACTGGAAAAATAATATTATTTACTGGCTACTGAAAATGGTAATGACGATGACGATGATATGTATATAATGTGATAATGTTTAATGACTTGACGATGACATGAAGATGACATGTCAATAACATGATAATGACATGACCATGACATGATGATGACAATATGATGACGACATGGCGATGACATGACCAGGACACGACGAGGACACGACGAGGAAACGACGATGACACGACGATGACACGATGATTACATGATGATGTCCTGACGATAATATAACAATGACATGACCATGAGACAACTATAACACGACGACGATACGATGATGACATGACGATGACATGACGACGATATGACGATGACATGATGATAACATGACGATGACATGACGATGACATGACGATGACATGAAGATGACATGACGATGACATGACGATGACATGACGATGACATGACGATGACATGACGATGACATGACGATGACATGACGATGACATGACGATGACATGACGATGACATGACGATGACATGACGATGACATGACGATGACACGACGATGACACGACGATGACACGACGATGACACGACGATGACATGACGATGACATGACGATGACATGACGATGACATGACGATGACATGACGATGACATGACGATGACATGACGATGACATGACGATGACATGATGATGACTTGACGATGACAGAAAGCTACGCTGGTATAATTACGATAATAAATATTCTGAAGACAACAATCATACGCGTAGGCATTCGCAACGAATTCATGAAAAACTCTGTTTAATGTTTATCGCCCACTTAATCATGGGCCAGTTGTTCGTTATTGCAAATAAAGCCCAACCCTCGATTGTCTGTGGGTACAAAAAGATTTTAATTTTGCACTAGATTTTTTTTTCTTTAACGCTGGGAAATACTCTGAGGAATCCCACGGGGGAGTTAGTCTCCCCACGAGGGTATGTGGAACTCACTGCGGCCGAAAGATGGTAATTGGACGCAGCTCTACCCACTAAGCTCAGCGGCTACCACCAATGCCGCCTTTGGTGAAGTGCCCCGGATCTAAAGAGCAAACAGGGCACCTCGACTGCTAGTCAGTTCCCCAAAGCACCGACGCCACTTCCACAGAGGGGTTGTCCCGCATAACAGAACAACCCCTCCGTAGCCTTTGAAATAATATAATCATAATCAACGGTGATAAATAATCTTTGTATATTACCGTTGGCAAGTGGCAATGGAGCGGTCGTCTTGGCGCTCATTGAGGGAGGCCTGTGTTAAGCATGGGACGGATAAAGGCTGATGATGATGATGATACGTAAACATAGCATAACAGCTGGGGTAAAAAAGGCTCTTCGGAATCAGGTAAGGTACTGGACTAGGTTAACGTGGAATGATTGTTAAGAATATATTTCTTGTAAAACTTCTATTAGTGCCCTGGTAGTGAAATCGACTCAAAAGCCATAACGGCAAACGTCATGACATCATTTTTTTTTTAAGTAAATTTTTGCAAAAAGCATGAAGCAAGGAAGAGTAGGGAGCAAGCGAGTGAGATAGATCGAGAGAGAGAGAGAGAGAGATAGAGCGAACGTCACAACGCAAGTCTCGGAAATTTGAAGCTTTCGATTCGTATAAATATAAACGAGATTTCATATTAGCTTACCAAATACGTTTCACTTCTGACAAGTGTACTTTGTACGCACGCGCTTTTTTAAATAAAAATAGGGCCAGTTTAAAGATGCATTATTTATTCCTACTTTCTTATCATTTATAAGTACCTCAGCGCAACTCAATGCTTTTAAAATAACGCTATTGTATAAGCAGCTTTAACTTTTGCCGAGGTACAAAGAAAACGGAGAGATTTGTTACGCTCGTGTTCATAACGTATGATATTGAGATGGTTAACGGTATACGGTTCACTAACCTCCCTCGAGGTTTAATATATATGTCAAGATTTTGTAATTTATACATAATTGAGTCAAGTCCATTATGTGACTTGGATGATCAAAGCTATGTGTACGTAGAAAAAAATATTGACGGTAAATGCAGTATAATTACTGGTACAGAGACTGCATCTCATTTCTCAGGAATCAGGATAGGCAACACATGAATGAGTTACCTGGGTTAGTACCAGATAAAGTCGCCTTTTTTCCTTTTACGCCGGGAAATGCTCTGAGGCATCCATGAGATCATGAGGCATGGAGAGTGGGTCTCCCCAGGCGGGTATGTGGGACTCGCTGCGCCCGAAAAATGGTAAGTGGACGCAGCTCTACCCACTAAAACCCGCCGAGTGTCACCAGTGCCGCCTTTGGTGAGAAGCCCCGGATCTGTTAAGCTAACAGGGCACCTCGACGGCTAGTCAGTCCTTCAAGGGACCGACATTTCCATAGAGGGGTTGTCCCGCACCACAGAACAACCCCTCCCAACGTCGGGACAGTACACTGGGATGAGGTTCCCATCCTCGCCCCTTGCCCCCTGCTCTTTTGTCCCCTCTTCTTATAAGAGGGGTACAAAGAAGAGGAGTTTGCCCAAGGAGCTGGGCTCACCCTAGGCTACTGAGCCCTACCGCCACGTCAAGGTCTGAACCATGGTGTAGACCAGATAAAGTCGCCTTATATAGTTGATGGGCGACGCTTTCACGTTCCTATTATAATTTACAAGAAATCGGTCTCGGCGTTCACTAAAGAGGTCTAATATGTCCAGAGATAAAAGTGGTTTATAATAATGGAATTTGGAACAAATTTGGAAGACCTATAGTAACTCATATTCTCGTGAAACAGGGTTACTCTTTCTATTCCGAATTTTTTCGGCGTTCCAATTCTGTAACGACGTAATCAAATTCAACTGTACTCTCTCATCATCATCATCATCAGTCTCTATCCGTCCGCTGCTGAACATAGGCCTCCCTCAATTAATGCCAAGACGGTCGATCCCTGGGGACTCTCTAGATGCATAAAATAAGAACAGTCTTATTCCTTACTAGCAGCGTCTCGCGGTGTCGCCCACGTACGTCCCATTCCCGTGAGAGTACGAGGATAGATTATAGCTTATATGTTATTCTGATGTAAGAGCTGTATTATTATAACGTTTCATTTAAATATATTCATATTCAGTGGTTCTTGTGTTCAAGAGTAACAAACATCCATACAAACTGTCGCGTTTATATAATATATAAAATGCTCGTTTCACGGTGTTTGTAATTAAACTCCTCCGAAATGGCTCGATCGATTCTCATGAAATTTTGTAACGGGTATTAAGAGAAGACTGAGAATCAGTCAACATTCTTTTTTAAGGGTGGCTCATCCCAAAATTTTTTTGGACAAAAGTTAACGCGGGCGAAGCTGTAGGCAACAGCTAGTATTAGTATAAAGTTGACAAAGTTTCAATCTTTAATTATACTTTAGGTACATAGATCTTGCGCGTCCTAAGGAATTTGGAAAGATCAGGGATTATCTGTATTTTATATGACACCTTCTAGAATATTCCATGGAAGTGAAAGGATCGCAAGTGGTACGTCAAATAAATGTCAAAAATTTTATTGCGCTCGTGTACCATTACCATTCACTGTATTTTTTATATAAATGCTGGTTCTTCCTTTCACCAAACAGACTCGTGTGTTACTTGTTATTATAAAGGTGAGACAATATAATAACTGCACCAAATCCCACAATCCAGCGTATCTGGCTGAGCAACGCTTAAATCGGTCTCCAGTTTCTGGCAAAGAGTCCTGAAAGAACTCATCCATGGTCTTAAGTGATTTAGCATTAGTAGGTACATTCAATGTGTTTTCTAACATCTAACAAGTTCGTAAGCGAAAATAACAAATGTAAAATTCCCTTAAGTGCTTCTTTACTTCTTTTTTTATGTAAACATATACTGCTTTAATGCGAACTCGAGGCTAGAGGTGGATTTAAATAATCCATATTATCGATATTCAGATTTTTATGGATAGGATTTAGTAGTATGTAGTATGGATCTGAAACTAATTTTTACGGGTCTTTTATATATAATTCTTCTGTGCGAGTGCGTGCGAATATATAAAACTCGTCCTTAACGGCTGGACCAATTTTGTTGATTTTTTGTGTGTATTCAACTGGATTCGAAAATGGGTAACATTCACAATTCGGTCCACTACAAAATGTTTTGTACGGGCCAACGTCTGTTGAGTTAGTTTGTGGTTATATAAAATAAAACCAACCTTACTGGTGGGAGGGAAGCGCTGTGCCGCGCTCCCGGCTGCATGGGTACCACCATCTTGCTTGTTTCTCCCGTGAAACAGCTTTGCTGTGTTTCGGAGAGAAGGGCAAGACAGGCAGTGTAATTACTGGAACCGAGACTTAACATCTTATGTCTCAGGATAGGCAAGACAAATGAGTTGCCTGGGCTCGTTCCACGTAAACTAGCTTATGTTTATGGGCGACGTTGACCACTTACCATCAGGTGGCACGTTTGCCAGTTTGCCTATCCAACTAACATAAAAAATATTGAAAATCAATGACTGTATACTTTCAACTTAAATTCACTCTCTCAAA
The DNA here is from genome assembly GCA_963853865.1 of Helleia helle. Lineage (NCBI taxonomy): Eukaryota > Metazoa > Arthropoda > Insecta > Lepidoptera > Lycaenidae > Helleia > Helleia helle. The sequence goes on from OY971420.1 coordinate 21,127,081, forward strand.
TTACTTTTATCGCTTTACCTTTATAATATATAAAATATTATTTACTATTTAAGTTATTAATATTATTATATTTTTACGTTAAATTATTCAAAGAAACCTTTATGATTATCACCAAGATTTATTAAGATGCAAATATTTTCCGACTTAACGAACAGCGAGCATGATAAGGGAACCACGTTCTTTTAAATTTCCCAAAGAACGTCACTGAGTGATACGTACTATGAGGTCATCATGATCATCAGTCTTTATCGGTCCACTGCTGAACATAGGCCTCCATCAATGAACGCCAAGACAATTCCTCGCCACTCGCATCGAAAATAGACCGGACACTGTACGGAGATCGTCTTCCCACCTAGTTAATGGCTGACCAACATTTTGTCTAACTAAACGCTGCCTCGACTCTTGAACGTTATTGGCCATCGGCCATCCGTTCTCCTGAGTGTGTGACCAGGCCACTGCCACTTCAACAAGCTATGACGTCCGGTTCCTGGCTACGGTAATATTTATATACAATTGTGTGCAATAGATTTGCTAGGTTATTAATAATTATCTTTTTTTTAGCTATATTAATAAATATTATATCGATAAACGATATCGATATCTTGACATATGATAGCGGCTCTATTCGTGGAGGCCGTTAAGCCAGTGCATGTATAACGGTCGATTTCAGTTTGCACTTCGAGAGGTTGTAAAATATTCATTCATCCAGCCGGAACGTTCTCTCTTTGTCTTTTTTATATAGACAGAAAAAGATACTTTTTATTGTAAAATATTCAATTTCTTCAAAGGTGTAAAATTTTAAAACACCTTATCTCTAGGTTATCGAACAATTTATTAAATAAATATCTTTCGCTTTTAAACCACGTCAATCTGGTCCCGTGGTAAGTTCTCGAAGAACTTGTGTTATAGGTACCAGACAAAGGAAATATATTTAATACATTTATAATATACATATATTTAAGATATTTATTATAAAATACATACATTTAATACATATCCATGAGGCAGACAACTTTTTGTTCCCTGGCGGAATTCGAACCCGCTACCTCCGGCTTGAGCGCCAACGCGCTAACCATTGAGGCACAGAGGTCGCTCGATCATTAGGTCGCCTTCTCCCAAACGTGGGTGGGCCTAGTGCTGGCTGCCGTCGCCTATACACAGGCGTCCTGCGGTCCATGGCGTTGTACGGCGCGCCTATCTGGGCGCGTGCCTTGAAGGCGGAGAACGTGGCCCTGTTGCGACGTCCGCAACGGGTTATGGCCGTCAGGGCCGTCCGTGCGTACCGTACGACCTCTTATGAGGCTGCGTGCGTACTGGCGGGTACTGCGCCATGGGACCTACATGCCAAGGCCCTAGCGCGTGAGTGGAGAAGACGACGGGGAGACGAGGAGGAGGTCTCTGAGGAAGGAGAGACCTGGAGGAGCCGCCTGAGAAGGCGGGTGCTCAGCCAGTGGAGTGAGCGGCTCAGAGAGCCGAGCGCGGGACACCGCACGGTGTTGGTCGTCGGTCCAATCCTGGAGCAGTGGGTTGACCGGCGGCACGGCGCAATATCCTTCCACCTTGCGCAGATACTGACGGGGCACGGATGCTTCGGAAGGTATCTGTGGAAGGTGGCAGGGGCGGAGGAATCTCCAGAGTGTCATCACTGTGACAGCAGTGAAGACACTGCTGACCACACCCTGGCGGAGTGCCCAGCTTGGGCAGAGGCAAGGGCGCCCCTCATCACTGAGGTTGGCGCGGACCTGTCGCTCCCTACGGTCATCCGAGCGATGACCGTCAGTGAGAGCACATGGCAGGTTGTCCTCTCCTTCTGCGAGGACGTAATGTCCCAGAAGGAGGAGGCGGAGCGGGAGAGGGAGCGTACTGGCGCCTCTTCCCGCAGGAGAGCACGGCGGCGACAGGCGGTCGCGCTGCCGTGAGAGACCTGTGCGCGGCCGATCGGGGGATCTGCTGCGCGCGCGTAAGGTTTGAGCTATAAGGCACCCTTGTGTGTTCAGTGTGCCTTAAGCGGAGAAGGAGGAGGGGATGCCTCCAGAGAAGAGTGCCGTATGGCACACCGTTGTGGCCCGGTACGGACGTCCACAGCTCTCGCGCCGGGTCACCCAAACGAGGAGGAGAACACCGCTGGGGTTTAGTGGGTAGAGTCTGCGTCCACCTTACCATCTTCTCGGGCGCAGAGAGTCCCACATAACCTCCGGGCCCCCCCGGACCCGGTGGTATGCCTAAACGCATTCCCCAGCGAAACCGAAAAAAAAAAAAAAAAAAAAAAACAGAGGTCGCAATGAATGAACAGTAAAATGAATGCCCACAATTTTTATTATTACAAACTTATTAATATAAATTTCAAAATTGTTACTGTTTTGTTATTATTATCAACTATTAGTTATAAGTTTGTTGGTTGATACACGGCTATTTATTTATAATTGTCACTGTTGGCCCAAATAATGAAATTTAATGACTATCATGATAGTGATGATGATCAGCTAATATAAAGTTATTAATTTTATAAACCACGTTTCTATTTATCCTTCTCAAACAGCTGAAAATTGCGTGTTTGCTCTACAGTACACAACTTTATATTTGTTTAGCTATTCGATATGGAATGGTTGCTTAGTGTGGGTAGGATTTGGTGAAAGATACAAATCACAAGTCTGTATGGTATTGTTGTCCAAATGTTAATGTTGTTGTCGATTAATTAGATTCCTTTAATATAACTATAATTAAGTATTTGAGTAAAATATGTTATTACCTATTATTAATTTCTATCTTATTTATAATTTGAATTTGATATTAATTGAAGATTAATAAGTAATTAATGGAATTATATTTATCAATTTTCTATAAGTAATGCAATTTATGTAATTTTTAATAATTATTGTTAATAAGCATGTTGTGGCCGAACGAAATCAGTTATTGTTTCTAGATTTAATTATTAATTTGCTATTTATATGTTAATATTATAATTGATGCAAAACTGTGTTTGGTCCTAATAAATAAATAAATGTACCTTATAATAAATGAGATATACAGTAACGTTGAAATATTTATTTAAGATTTTTTATATGTCACAAGGAGGCAACCGAGCAGTTTGAGACTTATGGTGACCACCGACGCCCAAAGACATCAATCAAAAGTTATGCAAATGCGTTGCCATCCGCGCGAAATTCGACAGCATAGCTGTCACTTGACGTCGGTATTATGTGAGCGAGAGAGTTCTCCTTAGAACTGAAAAGGGAGGATAATAATGATTGAAATTCGCCTAAGCATTTGGGAACAGCAAATTAGGCCATATTTTGATTATAAAAATTATAATCATAGAAAATTTTTAACGCGAATAGGAAGCATTTATTGTATGTTTATGTTTTCTTTTAATTATTTTTTTAAGTGAAGAAACTTCTTTGGGCGCGTTGAGAATTTTTTGGGTGCACAAAAATCATTGAACTCGTGACATCGTCACCGAACGATCTGGACCCATCTTTCTAGTTTACGAATACGCTTATATTGACCAACACGCCATCTTAATCAATATGTAGCACTGTTCGTTCTTCGTAGCGATTACGTAGCGGAGCGTAGCACAAGTTGTCAAGTCTCGCGCAAAATTCTGCATACACATTATTATCTCTTTTATAAACTGACTTCAAAAAGGAGAGAAGACTTCAAAAGATTCCGATGAATTGAGAACTTAAGGAGAAAGAGCGCATAACGAAAGAAAGTTTTTTCGGTATGCGCTCCTATTTATTACTGAGAATTATTTTTAACATAAATCTATGTCTATGTTAGTTGGATAGGCAAACTAGCAAACTGTTGTGTTGCCTATCCTGAGACATAAGATGTTAAGTCTCGGTGCCAGTAATTACACTGCCTGTCTTGCCCTTCTCTCCGAAACACAGCAAAGCTGTTTCACGGGAGAAACAAGCAAGCAGGATGGTAACATAAACTACCTGGAACGAGCCCAGGCAACTCATCTATGTGTTGCCTATCCTGAGACATAAGATGTTAAGTCTCGGTGCCAGTAATTACACTGCCTGTCTTGCATTTCTCTCCGAAACACAGCAAAACTGTTTCACGGTTCAAATTTAAAGTATATTATTTAAACGATCGTAACACCAGTCTACGTGCACTCAATGAGCGACCGAAAGGGGAGGGATATATATTATATTGTCATGACTCATCACACGGCAGTACAGTGTCACGGCATAAGACGCGTAGCAATAAATTGTTAGGCAAACGGCCAGATAAACCACATGTTGGTAAGTAAGTGATCAGCATCGCCCATGAACATTTAACCTGAGACTAGCCCGGGCAACTCGTTCGAGGTCATATCGTGAGACCATAAGATGTTAAGTCTCTGTTCCAATTATTACACTGCCTGTCTTGCCCTTCTCTCCAAAATACGGCAAACCTGTTTCACGGCAGAAACAAGGAAGATGGACCCGTGCAGCCGGGAGCGCAACACAGCGAAAACCTCCCATATTCATATATCAGCATCACAAACATATCTCGAAAATAGATATAATTGACATCAATGAATCGGGGTAAATACCTTTAGTTTATAAACATTCTTAATGCTTATATTCCAACACGGCATATTATTATGTAAATGTTTAACAACAATGTATATAATTATAGTAAATGTTGTAAACACAAAGCAAGCAGAGCTCTGAGGACTTATAATGAGGGGTTGAAATATTCAGTTTTCAACTTGTTGCTGAAGAGACATGATTTGAAAAGATGGAATATAAGTTGAAGTTTTTTATGAGTTCAAAGTTATGTTTCATCATTATTGCAAGTTATAATAATTTGAGTTAGAGTTTTGACAGTGCAAATGTGCAAAAGAACATGTCTCTTTAATTTTAAGTATATTTCCTTAAATTTTCATGTTAGTTATGAAGTTGAAGATAATTTAAAACACTCTTTGAAAAATAAACCAGAACACGTTTTAAGCATTTTACTTCAAAATATGTTAAAATATTTATATTTCTTGGTATTTATAATAAATTTATCGAAATATGAATACCTTTTGTTTTGTTTAGGTCGAAAAGTCGAGATTAAAATTAATTCTTATATTTTATTGATGCAAAACTAAATTCATAAATACGAGTGTCAAAGAGGTGACCATTTCTGTCCACAGCTGGACATAGGCCTCTTTCAATGAAAGCCGCGGTCAGATTATATTACGAGCACGGAATTTTCAATTTTACTTCAAAATCCATTAAAATATTTATACTTCTTGGTATTTATGGATTAGAATAAAATTGATTATTCTTACTGATAAATTTATTGAAATACGAATACCTATTGTTTTGTTTAGGTCGAAAAGTCGAGCTTAAAATTAATTATTATATTTTATTGATGCAAAACTAAATTCATAAATACGAATGTCGAAGGGGTTACCCTTTCTGTCCACAGCTGGATATAGGCCTCTTTCTTTGAATGCCGCGGTCAGAATATATTACTGGCACTGAATTTTCAACAATTCAAAGATGTATTAACAATAGATTACTTTTGAAGGACTCACTCTCCAGATTCAATATTAAAAAGTAATAAATACTTACAAAAAACCCAACCAGTCACAGGGACTGCCGAGTGCAAGAACTAGTTCTCATATAATTTGAAATTGTGTGTAATAATAGATACAAAGGCGAGGTCGGTCGGTGTCTTTAGGCTCGAGTCTACGCGGTAAGGAATTTTCTCATAATCGCCAACGGGAGCAAAGTGGCTGTTACGAGAGAATTTATATCATGAACATCATTATTATATTATTATTTATTATGTATGTAATTTAGCAGTTCAAATAAATTGTAGTTTAAAAACACTATAAATTAGTACAGAAATTCTAAGTGAAGCTTTAAATACAATATTAATAAATGTTTCGTCAATTTATAAAAAATATGAAAATTAAAATATTTTTATATTTCTGAGTATAATTTATTATCACGTTTTTATATTTTTTTTTTCTGTAGTATATTCTATTGACATCGGCCCTCAAAGTTTTTAATGCATTGTTGGAATATACGAAAATTGTGATCAAACATTCCGTAATATAGAGATATACTGAAGCTAATAAAGCTTATTAAAATAGAATTAGTTGTTCTTCTAGATTATTGTAATAAGGAGTACTGATTCCGGAAAGAAAAGCAAGACTGGTACCAAGACTAACTTGCGTCATAAAATGGCTTGCCCACATAATAATAATAATAATATCTAAGGACGCTTTCACACCACGTCAATCTGGTCCCGTGGTAAGTTCTCGAAGAACTTGTGTTACGGGTACCAGACAACGGAAATATATTTAATACTTTTATACTATACATATATTTAAGATTTTTATTATATAATACACATCTATGACCCAGGAACACAGAAAATATTTTTGTTCCCTGGAGGTATTCGAACCCGCAACCTCCGGCTTGAGCGCCAACGTGCTTACCACTGAGCCACAGACTAGGTCGTAATAATGCCCATTGGGTTGAATACAATCATCGAGCATATTACCGGAACAGAGCGGTAATGTTATGTTCTGTATTTAAAAATCCGCCAAATATGTGCTGCGCTGGTTTTGCGCTCTGATTGGCCGGCTTATGGCCTTGATATATGATTAGCCGATGGGACGTACATACAGATCACTGGTTGGTTGAATTACTATTACTTCAGTGCCAAATCACTGACCAGTTTCTGAATTTTATAGCTCACATTACTTTCCTATCCGGTTATATGCTGGGTAAATACAATTCCGTTACTGGAGTAGTACATCGTACTAGGATTAGTCTGTGTGAATTCATTTATCTTGGTGATGTCATTCGGTGGCTTGTCTGCCGGTTTTACTCTCAAATTTCATGAAACATTTTATTTTCGTATTTCTATCAAGGTTTTATATTTACACAGTCATATGAATAAGAATGACAAGGCTAAGGCTTATTATAGTATTTAGCACTTACCTTGCCGTCACTTTTCCTGTAGGCGTCATGGACCCGCCATACTAGACCAGGCCCAGCGGTGCAGCATTCTTTGCCCACTTCAAAATACTGCAGGATGGGGTTGCCCTCTAGCAGGGATGTTGCGTTGGTGGAACTCTTGATCTTGGATATTAAGGTCGCCATTCCTGGTATTCGACTTGTAATCGGGACGGAGTCAGGTTTCGGCTCGCGGATGTCACCTGAAACAAAATATGTAGATTTCGTTACAATTGCTATTCTACTATCAGCAAGTAAAAAAATCTAAAATCAAAATTTCGACGGGGCTTGTTAACGTTGTAAGACTTAATACATGTATTTATATAAATTTATGTGAAATATTTGTTAGTTTAAATCCACATACTGGTACTTATTAAATTTACAACAGGCCTAGGTTAACGTAGTATATAATATCATTAATATTAAGTATTAACTCTAGATTTACCGGAGGGAGGGAAGCGCTGTGCCGCGCTCCCGGCTGCATGGGTACCACCATCTTGCTTGTTTCTTCCGTGAAACAGCTTTGCTGTGTTTCGGAGAGAAAGGCAAGACAGGCAGTGTAATTACTGGCACCAAGACTTAACATCTTATGTCTCAGGATAGGCAACACATAAATGAGTTGCCTGGGCTCGTTTCAGGTATACTAGTTTATGTTCATGGGCGACGTCAACCACTTACCATCAGGTGGTACGTTTGCCAGTTTGCCTATCCAACTAACATAAAAAAGATGCATTTATTTCTATATAATTAAGTTTTATATTCAAAGTGGCAGACGTGCCACCTGATAGTAAGTGGTTGACGTCGCCCTAACTAACATAAACTAGTTGACCTGGAACTAGCCCAGGCAACTCATCTGTGTTGTCTATCCTGAGCTATAAGATGTTAAGTCTCGGTGCCAGTAATTACACTGCCTGTCTTGACCTTCTCACTGAAACATAGCAAAGCTTTTCACAGGAGAAACAAGTAAGATGGTGGTGGTACCCATGCAGCCGAGAGCGCGGCACGGCGCATTCCTCCCACCGGTAAAACCCAGTTTTCAATTAGTTGCACGATTGACATGGGTTTCTTTCATTAAAAGGCAAATCAGTGGCAAAAAAAAATACAGTGTCACAGACTTTGTAAGTTGGTTAAATTGTTGTGAAGGAAAAAATAAATAAAAAATTGGTTGTTTATAAAGTTGGTTTACGATACGATACGTTACGGACGATAGTTTAACGTGACAACGTCATAACAAAACGCAAGGGTACAATGAGTGTAACGGATCAATGGGCGTTAATAATGGGACAATGAGCGGTATCAGACATATTCGTGCATGCAGCCGGCGTTCATCGATTTATTAGACGTTGTCACGTCAATAATATTTAAAATTAAACATATGGTCCTAGTTTTTAGGATTCCGTAGCCAAATGGCAAAAACGGTACCTTATAGATTCGTCGAGTCTGTTTGTCTGTCTGTCTGTCCGTCCGTATGTCACAGCCCTTTTTTCTGAAACTATAAGATCTATACTGTTGAAACTTGGTAAGAAGATGTATTCTGTGAACCGTATAAAGATTTTTACACAAAAGTAGAAAAAAAACAAAAAAATTGGGGGGTCCACATACTTAGAACTGAAACTCAATTTTTTTTAATCAAACCCATACGTGTAGGGTATCTATGGATAGGTCTTCAAAAATGATATTGAGGTTTCTAATACCATTTTTTCTAAACTGAATAGTTTGCATGGGAGACACTTCCAAAGTGGTAAAATGTGTGTGTGTCCCCTGTAACTTCTAAAATAAGAGAATGAGAAAGCTAAAAAAAACATATGTTAAACATTACCATGTAAACTTCTACCGAAAATTGGTTTGAACGAGATCTAGTAAGTAGTTTTTTTTTCAATACGTCATAAATCGTAAAACGCAATTTACCTTTTATTCAATCAACTCAAATTTTTCAAAATAAACCATATTTTTGTTAAATTGTCTTATGTTGTAAATAATGTAATGGTACGGAACCCTTCGTGCGCAAGTCCGACTAGCACTTGGCCGGTTTTATTTTATATAATAATTCAAACTGTTAACGGTTGCCAGTGTAGTCAAATAGCTTAACATCATCCGTTTGTTAATCATAATGCAATTTCTGAATACTAATCTGATTTTCCGCACAATTAGAAATAACCATATTGATTTTTCATCGAAATTTGAAAAATCAAAATGTATAATGAAGCAACTCGTCCATTCCCAATTTTAGCGTCCTTTGTTCCTTAAAAAGGTATTTAAGATATTTATTTTTTACGATATCGGATAAACTCGAGAACGCTAGAAAACTTTTAATTGAGTTTTTAACGTCGCTCCATGGACTGAATGAAACGAAATTACCAAACAATTATTCGAAGACTCGAGTTCATTCAAGAATGTTCTAGAATGTCGAATCCGTGTCGGTGCATCTTATTATTTTACGTGAGGCAATGGGATCTGTTTTACTAATATGAATGTTCTGCAATAGGCTTAAAGTTTATATTAGCTTAGAACTATGTTATCATACGATCCCCACCATGGTTCAGGCCTTGTCGTGGCGGTGGGGCTCAGTAGCCTAGGGTAAACCTTGGGCGAAGCTGGTTGAGCCGAGGGGCTCTTTGTACCCCTTTTATAAGAAGAGGGGACAAAGAGCAGGAGATAAGAGGCGAGGACGGGAACCCCACCCCATTGTACTGAAGAAGTAGAAGTAACATAGGATACTTTTTATGAAAAAAAAAATCTTCGCTAAGTCGCGGGCACCAGCTAGTAATTAATAAATATTACTCCACAATCACACCACGTTAACCCAGCTCTGAGGTAAGTTCGTAAGAACTTGTATTACGGGTACTAAAAACGGAAACACATTTAAGAAATTTATATTAATCCATATATACGTCCATAACCCAGTGCAGACAGATAGTTTGTGTGATTGAATATATATATATATATACATCATACAAAATATCTGCACTTGGCAGGATTCGAACCTGCAAACGCTGGGTAAAGTATCGAATTTATTACGTCCATGTCCACGATACCACTGAATAAATAATAATAATAATAAGGTATGTCCACTGTATCAGTTTAATGCGATAATTTACAATAATTATTGTAAAACTGAAACGATTAATATGTCGGTTTTCCGTTACGAGTGGGCTTCAAATATTTTATTTATAGTTAATTATGAAATGGTACAATATTTATATGATTTTTATGTATATTCCAAGTCATGAACGTATAAGTTACCTGTGAGATGATAAACGATTACCTTCAAAAGCTTCAATCTTGCAAAGCGCGACGTCTTTTTAAATTTAAGTACTAAGAAAGAATAAGGTGGAAGCTTAGGATAAGTTCTAGGATAGTAATAGCTGGCCGCACAGACTTTGTTCTGTTAAAATAAAAAAATAAAAACTTTTTAGCTGACCTCTACATGGTAAAAGTAATATTCCTACCAAATTTCATTTCTCTAGGTCTTAGTGGCCTGGTTTCTCCAGAGATATCGTGATGAGTCAATCAGCTCATATAGATTTACTCAGGCTTCTATCTTTTTTCCAAAACACATCGTAAGCTACTTCAGTATTAGGAAATCGAGGCCAGATGCCTAAATATGCTGGGAGTCTAGATAAAGAGCATCGTCAAAAAATGATATTCTAAATTTAAATCTCAGACCTTTGTAAAATCTCTTGTTATAAATGAGGCTGCGAGTAATGAGGTTTTATTATGTTCCTCAATTGTTTATTCTGGCTATACAGCGCAGGTCGTGTGTAATAATTGTTTTGCGTGAATAAATAAATGAGAGGTACAAAAGTTAAAATAAGATTTTGTTCTTTGCATTATTATATGAATTATATTAACGATGGAAGTATTTGTGGGCTACGAATATGGACGGCAAAAACTACTGATCTTGTTTATATTGTATGGAAATAGAAATTTGTGAGAGGTCCATGCTGCTTTGCATCCGGATTGGGCCGGCACGCCCAGCGTGGTACCTCTCGTTCACATAATACCGGCATCAAGTGACAGCTATGCTGTCGCGTTTCGTGCAGTTTGTGAGTTTCCTGTGGTTTATCTAATGGTCAAAATTTATTTTTGGTTTCTGACTTACGAATATTACTTCTGTATTATTTTCGTATATAATTATAATAAAAATAATATCTATGGACGCTTTCACACCATGTCTATTTGGTCCCATGGTAAGTTACCAGACAATGGAAATATATATTCAATACTTTTATCCTATACATATATTTAAGATATTATTATATAATACACATATTTAATACACATCCATGAAGGAACACAGAAAATATTTTTGTTCAATGGCGGGATTCGAACCCGCTACCTCCGGACCACTGAGCTACAGAGGTCAGATTTATTAAACTTAATTATTGATAAACTATACATGCAAACATCACTACCCATTTTACATTCACGAATCGTATATGTGCCATAGAATATCCATTGTAACTACGCTAGCCCGTATCTCTATGTCAAATATTTGCGCATGTCGATAAACAGCCACTTAGGATGCTCGGTATAGGAATCTGTACCGCATACAGAGTATTATCATTTCTGTCATGGCAATTAATGCAAAATCGAGCAAGACATACATTTTGAAACAAATTGTATATTTTTAACAAAAGAACAAAAGTTTTTTTTATATATAACATTTCTCCTACCTTATCAAATTCGATACCTACGACTTCAAAGTATTCTTGTTTATCAGATTTCATATCATAATGGAACTTTTGAGGATTTCATCGTGGGCTATCAAGACTTTCAAAGGCGTATCGTTTCGCATTCTTAACAGCAACCATAGTCGCAGATATTTATATATCTACCGGGATTCGAACCCGCTGCGATTTCAGTCATCTGATCGCTTAACCAGCCGGTTGTTATCAATAATAATTATCGTCAAATATTTGATTTGATCAATACCTTGCAGCTTGATTACGTTTGCATGGTATCGCTACTTTTATATCTTTTTTTTTCTTTTTCTTTAATGCCGGGAAATGCTCTGAGGCATCCCGCGGGGGAGTGGGTCTCCCCACGCGGGTATGTGGGACTCGCTGCGCCCGACAGCTGGTAAATGGACGCAGCTCTACCCACTAAAACCCGGCGAGTGGCACCAATGCCGCCTTTGGTCAGGTGCCCCGGATCAAGAAAACAAACAGGGCACCTTGACGGCTAGTCAGTCCCGTAAGGGACCGACGCCACCTCCTCAGAGGGGTTGTCCCGCACCACAGAACAACTCCTACCAACGTCGGGACAGTACATTGCCCCCTGCTCTTCTGTCCCGTCTTCTTATAAGAGGGGTACAAAGAGCCCCCTCGGCCCAATTAGCTTCGCCCAAGGTGCACCGCTCACCCTAGGTTACTGAGCCCCACCGCCACGACAAGGCCTGAACCATGGTGGGGTACTTTTATACCTTAATACAATATGTATTAAACTTTTTTATGTCATAAGCAGGTAACCGAGCAGTCGAAGCCTTATAGTGACTACCGAAGTCCATAGACATCCGCACAACCAAAGTTATGCAAATACGTTGCCCTCCTTTTCCCTATCCCAATGGGCCGCCGGGAACTCACAAACCGCACGAAACGCGACAGCGTAGCAGTCACTTGACGCCCGTGTTATGTGAGCGAGAGGTACAGTCGAGTCGTGTCGGCCCGGTTCGGCTGTAAAGCAGCATGGCACTACCTTTTATGTAATATTATGTTATGTTTATTGATTTTAGTGATTTCATTCCTATTAATTTAATGAATAGAAGACAAAGGCCTTCGACTAGACGGGACGATCTCCGTCCACGGACTGATCCTGGTTGGATGTGAGTTATGGGGGATTGTTATGGCGTTCAACGATAGAGGCCTATGTCTAGCAGTAGACATAGGCCCCACCGGTGGGAGGGAAGCGCTGTGTCGCGCTCCCGGCTGTATGGGTAACACCACCTTGCTTGTCTCTCCTGTGAAACAGTTTTGCTGTGTTTCGGAGAGAAGGGCAAGACGGGCAGTGTGATTACTGGCACCGAGACTTAACATCTTATGTCTCAGGATAGGCAACACATAGATGAGTTGCCTGGGCTCGTTCCAGGTAAACTAGTTTATCCCCCCCACGGTTCAAGCCTTGTCGTGGCGGTGGGGCTCAGTAGCCTAGGGTGATCCCAGCACCTTGGGCGAAGCTAATTGAGCCGAGGGGGCTCTTTGTACCCCTCTTATAAGAAGAGGGGACAAAAGAGCAGGGGGCAAGGGATGAGGATGGGAACCGGTCTTATTTGTGTTCTTCAGCTATAATATAATGGCTTGGTGCTGAGTAAGGACGGAAAATAAAATAATAAGGAATGAATAAAATAATTTATTTTGTTGTTATACCTGACAACGACTTTTATCTAATATTACATTGCACGCCCTGTACATAAACTAGTGTCCAAAGTAGGCTCTTAGTGAGCCAAGTGTAAGTCCTACTTAGGGTCTGAAACCCTTTTTTTCTTTAACGCCGGGAAATGCTCTGAGGCATCCCGCGGGGGAGTGGGTCTCTCCAGGCGGGTATGTGGGACTCGCTGCGCCCGAAAGGTGGTAAGGTGGACGCAGCTCTACCCACTAAAACCCGGCGAGTGCCACCAATGCCGCCTTCGGTGAGGTGTCCGAATCTGTTGAGCTAACAGGACACCTCGACGGCACCTCGGTCCCTCATGGAATCAACGCCACCCCCATAGAGACCACCACGCCACAAAACAACCCCTCCCAACGTCGGGACAGTACTGCAATGGGTTCAGGTTCCCGTCCTCGTCCCTTTTCCCCCTGCTCTTTTGTCCCCTCAGGAACTCAATCCTGGCTACATGCGTAAAGCATTTCCCTGCGTCTATAAAAAAGGTTTCTAGTGATGATAAATTGTCCAAAACACTGTTTAAATAAAACAATACATATCATATCTAAATACTTTTCTTTTAAGATTTACTGTATATTAAAACGGCGTCAAGATTTTTAATGTTTAAGTTTACTTAGAGTACATCATTAAAAAGGGTTAAAAATTCAGGATGGGTGTACCATAAAACGAGGCAGTTAGCGGCGCTTCGCTTTTAAGAGCTGGACATTACATCATGTGACTTGTGGACGTGACAAAGTCGCGTTAATGGCATAACTCAATCCTGGTGAATAATTTACGGATGAAATATTAAAAGTGACCATAAATATTCATATTTTCTTTTACACAAAGGGAAAAACTGACAGTCATTTGACCGCTGACATGGGAGGGTTTGTATGTGCGCTGCTGATAATTTTATATAATACTAGCTGTTGCCCGCAGCTTCGCCCGCGTTTACTTAGATTTACAGCCGTTCGGATTGATGATGATTATTTTTACGGCCAAAGTTACGCCATATAACGTCAGCTATCTGCCAGTAAAAGCCTCGTCAAAATCGGCTTAGCCGTTTCAGAGATTAACCGGAACAAACAAACGGACAAAAATGGTTTTTCTTAATGTAAGTGCAGTATATTATTTCATTGATTTTAACCGCGACTTCGTCCGCGTATAAGAAGTATTGTTTTAAATCTTATTTTTCAAATAAAGTGGTAGTAGCCATGCTGCTTTGCAACCGAATTGGGCCGGCACAACCGTGGTGGTATCTCTCGCTCACATAACACCGGCGTCAAGTGACAGCTATGCTGTCGCGTTTCGTGCGGTTTGTGAGTTGCTGGTGGCCCATTGGGAGGTATAGGGAAAAGGAGGGCAACGCATCTGCATAACTTTTGGCTGTGCCGTTGTCTAAATGGGCGTCGGTAGTCACCTCCGGCTCCGACTTGCTCGGTTGCCTCCATGTGACATAAAAAAAAATGGTTCCAATTTACAAACTATAATAATTTAAAGAATACTATTTACTTCCACTGTAAGGCCCGATAGTACGTTTTTATTATAGTTTTTTTTTATTTAGTAGTATATTTTTATTATATTTAAATAACTTTTACGGATTTTATTGCGGTTTATTAAGATTTTTAAATGCCTGACGTTTCGGATACTTTCCAGAAACCATGTTCATGGGAGGATTGAGGTGTCAGACGTCCTATAGTATTTATTTTGTGTCCTAACGATACAAAATTATTCGTAACCACCCTATGATACATCAATATTTTAATTCAAATTAGTACCAGCAAAAAAACTACGAAAAAGTTATATTTTTTATTCATATATTTTATTATTGTTCCTAGCATTGTTTATAAATAGTACTTTGTCATTTATTGCAATTTTAAATTATTAAATAATTAAATAAAAACATATTGGATATAAATTACAAAGAACCTAAAACTAAAAACCTTAAAAAATATAATATAATAACTTAAGTATATTAATAAAAAGGAGTCCCTTTAGGCAAGGTTCCCCCTTTGAATTGCTAGACTAATTCTTTGTCCGAGGTAGCTGCCAGCTCTTCGGTCTCCTATGATGTCGACTAACCTTTTTGTTATTTCCTTAAAGAGCCTTAAAGCGCTAGGACCCCACGGACCAAGGGTCTCGACACCGAATGGGACAAAATCATATTCGGAGCCTAGACCCCTGTATTTGCATATTTTAGCTTTTTCAGCCGCTTCATTATTATATACATATAAGTATTCCTTTTTTATAATATAATGAATTCTATTATTAAATCATTTTTGGATAAATTACTAATACATGAATACTTCATTAAAAACGCGTGCAATACAAAAGTGCGATCCTCATAAGGATTCGCATCTTGTAATGGATAGCGTGATCTACATTTTCTGTTAACGCCATCTATTGACACATCTCAAAAACTTCTTGTTACACTAATTATACATCTTATATTTCACCTAGGGTCACAAACTATCTCCATATCAAATTTCACTCAAATCGGTTTAGTGGTTTAACAAATACACAGTCCCGGCGTTTTAGCTGCACAACTCCCGTTCCCGTGGGATTTTCAGGATAGCAACTATTTTAAGTCCGTTAAGTTCCAAAGTATCTTCATACCAAATCTCACCAAAATCTTTTCCGTGGTTAAGAAGATAGACAGTCCTGGGTTTTACCCACATAGGTCCCGTTCCCGTGGGATTTTTAGGATAAAAATTATTTTAAATCCTACGTTAAGTTCCAAAGTATCTTCATATCAAATTTCACACAAATCTGTGCCGTGGTTTAGAAGATAAACAGTCCCGGGGTCTTACGCGCATTGTTCCCATTCCCGTGGGATTTTCAGGATAAGATTTATTTTAAGTCCTACGTTAAGTTTCGAAGTACCTTCATATTAAATTTCACCCAAATCTGTTCCCTGGTTTAGAAGATAGTCTGTCTCGGGGTATTACACGCATTGTTCCCATTCCCGTGGGATTTTCAGGATAAGATTTATTTTAAGTCCTACGTTAAGTTTCGAAGTACCTTCATATTAAATTTCACCCAAATCTGTTCCGTGGTTCATAAGATAGATAGTCCCGGGGTTTTACCCGCATAAATCTCGTTCCCGTAGGACTTCCGGTATAAAAACTATCCTATGTCCTTTCTCGGGTTTCAAGCTATCTTTGTGCCAAATTTCATCCAAATCTGTTCAGTGGTTTAGGCGTGAAGAAGAGACAGACAGACAGACAGACAGAGTTACTTTCGCATTTATAATATTAGTAAGGACTAGCTGGTGCCCGAAACTTCGTCTGCGCAGTTATATATTTTAGATAATTCACACAATATCTTTATGAATTATTATACCATATGTGCTATTTTCATTTAAAAGGTATTTAATTGCAAAGTTTCATTACAATCAATTTAGTATTTTGTTGTGAAAGAGTAACGAACATACAATACCATGCATACATACTTTCGCATTTATAATATTAGTAGGATCTTTGGTGTATTAAACTATTTAAAAGTTATTTAAAAGTTGGTATATAATTAGTACCTATATAAATGGTATATGAATAAACAAATTCTATTATACTTTTGACTAAACGGAAGTAATTATAATTATCGTCATCATCATCATCATCATCGTCGTCGTCATCATCATCAGCCTTTAGTCTACTGCTAAGTAATTATACGTCAAATAATAATAATAAGATGTATGTAGTAATCATAAGCTAAAACAGTAAATAAACCAAAAGTTATGCAACATTATGCTACAATTATTTATTATCAGTTAAGTGTTAAGTGCGTTTATATAATATTCAGTTAAGAATAAAAATATACAACATTTTATTTAAAGTCTTATATTTACAGCTCCTAAGAAGTGAATAAATAAAAATTCCAACGTTTTAAGCGTGCCGACGCCACAGTCTACACTACAATAGTAACACACATTTTCTTCGTACCTAATGCGCTCAGCGCTTTGAATATGCAGAAAGCCGCAAAATGCGTTAAAATCTAACTTTCCCATATTTTGTTCGTACGGAATGCGGCAAATGATGCGCCAAGCGCTTCGAATGCGCCAATCACTCCAACCACACTATGCTAGATGCGGCGAGCGCATTTTGAGAATTCATATAATATAGAGCCACGCATACTTATTTGTCCTTCATACACTAGACGCTGACAATAATAAGTCATAAAAATTCCGCAAATAACGTCATCATATGTGACACGTGTGTTGATGACATCATACATTTTTTTACATTAGTCATGACTAATGGCTAAGTCTTGGTAAGTAAACTAAGGTGCATTTTTTGTGTGTACCTTATATACTTTGGTATCGACGAATATTATTATGTACCACTCAAGGGAATAAGACAATAACTCCGGTATCATACCAGTTAAGAGCATGGGCAAGAATATAACACTTGCCCTGGACGAGCAGAGAGGGTTGTAGACAAGTAAGGGAAGCAATGCCAATCAGCAACTCACGCGACTCCTGTCAATTAATGCTCCTAAAACAATCGGAACTGCGCCTGTTAATAGGCACTTTAACAGGACATGGTCATTGACACAAAAAACATTTTTTCACTATAGGTGTTACGGATAGTCCGCTGTTTAGTGCGTAGGAAAAAAGGAAAAAGCAGTCCATGTAACTGGTGGTAGATTTAATTTATGTTCAAAAAGATACTCGGTTTGTACTATTTTGAATAAAATATTTTGTTTATAATGAAAATTTTGATTTTGTTATTGTGTATTGTAAATTTAACAATCCTAAAAACCTTCTTTATCATAATATTATATTATTATTATTGGTATATGAATATATGCTTATATGATTATATGCACACTGCATATTACAAAATTCATATACCTACCTATTATTATCAATATAAATAAATAACTTATTTTAATTTTGATCAGCAAACTGGCAGACATGCACCAGATGGGAAGATTCAGAAATACAGAAAAACTGTTTCACAAAAGAAATAAGGTGCATGAATAAAATAGCATCCAACCGCTAAAATAAACCTACAACTGTATACAGAACTTAATAATGGTACTTTAGCAAAAATCAACACCTAACAACCTAAGCAAAGTAAACGGCTAATGTTAGTGCTAAGATAGTGCAACTTCTAACTTACTTAGCCGAAGTTTCGACAGCGAGTGCGACATAGATTATTTAGTTTCAGCTACTTGGTGCAACCAACTAGAATTATTTGTAATGTGCATTTTACATTACGACTATATGAAAGTAGTTTTACGACATTAATCTGGCAACAATTCTACTTTTAAAAATAACTTTCATTGTACCTACTAACATTACATGATTAGCTAGAAAATAGTTGCAAATCCGTAGATCATCATCAACCTTGTTCCTTCCGTCGGATACAGGCCTCCTTTAATAAAACCCAACATGACGCTCGCATCCAATTAATACTGCAAATAAATCCTTATACCATCGTGATAAATCTTATTTTTTTATGGAGTCTACTTGGCATATTGGCCTTTAAGCTGCGTTGGTACTGTAGGTGATCGTAATATGATCATAATATGGCTGACCTAAGAATATCTATACACACAACATTAATAATATTATAAAAATATTCTAAATATTATAAAATTACTTTTGACATTTATAATTATTTTTATATTCCACATAATATAAAGTTAAAATTATAACATCCCTTATTTGCTATAGTATAAAAAATAATATACATGGTCTTTAATAAATGTCTTGTCATCAGATCACAATATCTGTCATGTCATTTCAACTAAGAGGTCGCCAGCACTCCTTCCCAAACGAGATACCCAGCTATATCGATCCACCGACCTTTCTTCTGGCACTTTAGGCAAAATAAATGGATTTAAGTGCGCGCAACAAATGCTGATTAGTTTTTTTATACTTAATATAAAAGGTGCGTCTATTGCTACCTTTATTAAGGACGCTATCGTCACACTGTGACAATATCTTGGTTTCAAATGAAAGAAAAATTCAGCTCCATACAAATTTTAGAGCCCCATACACAATTTTCATACAAATACGTTTTAACCATCACAATAATCGCAATAAAAGGGTCTGAATAGGAACCAATATAGCTAAATAAACTGCACTAATAAAAATAAATACACTAAGATATTACTGCATATTTAGTCCTTTTCGCAAAGTAGTAAATAACATGTCTGTTACGATACAACAAGAACCGCTCTCAAATCCACGATTGTTCACTGTAAGATACTCGTAGAGAATCGTTGTTTCTAATTCCGCACCCAAACGCAAACAGATATAATACGTTATCCTTAAGAAATAGACATATGATATTGCGGACTTTCCTGTTGACCTATATAAGGTAAACAATTCCACCATAAATTACTTTGTTATATCTCAAAGGGTTTAAGGCAGCGTTTTCGTTGCAAGCTCCCAGACGGCTTATTTTAACACCTCAACAAATACCGTTTTATTTTTGCCAATGTATACAAAAAAATAATCTATACTAATATTATAAAGCTGAAGAGTTTGTTTTTTTGAACGCGCTAATCTCAGGAACTACTGGTCCGATTTGAAAAAATCTTTCAGTGTTATAATATAACATCATGCTTTGACTGACAGAAATTAAGTTGAGTAAATTACCGCGGGCGAAGCTGCGCGCAATAGTTAGTAAATTATATACTTTAAACTTTCTCGTGAACTACTCTATCTATTGGTGAAAACAGCCTAAAAACTGGTGCTGTAGTTTTTGAGTCTATTGCGGAAATTCAGACAGAAAGACGCGGCGAAGGACGTCGTTGTTTTATTATAATATGTGGTGACTCGAGAGTTCAAAATGTAACAGCGTCCTTAAGAAAAGTTTGTGATTTTGATGTAAAGGTCGAAAGATCTTCGAAAATAATTTAATAAAATGCTTGTACCAATATAATGCTAGGTTATTACTTTACTATTGAAATAATAATTTAAAATAATCACCCCTAGTGCGGTACGACTATAAATCCAAGTTAACAGGGATAAAACTGGCAACTCCTAGTTTTCCATAATTTTGAAAATGATATACAACATTATATATTTTTTTATAGCACAGGAGGGCAAACGAGCAGTCGAAGCCTTTTGGTGACTATCGACGCCCATACACATCTGCGCAACTAAAAGTTATGTAAATGCATTGCCTTCATTTTCCCTAACCTCCCAATGGGCCACCGAATTCACAAACCGCACGAAACGCGACAGCATAAACATAAACGGAATATAAATGAATTCAATGATAGTATTTTGAAAATTATGATGTGTATACGTGAATATACGTATTTTGTTTATTAATGGTTCTGATACTATTCATATCTATGAAATCCTCCATCTATTCAAGGAAGGAGGCTTTGTTCAGCAGTGGACGGATAGACTCTGATTGTGATAGTGATGAAATGGTATTAATATGGACGAGTTCACCTCGGAGGATGCAAGTGGCGAGGGATCGGCAGTCTTGGCGTTCATTGAGGGAGGCCTTGTTCAGCAGTGGATAAATAGACTCTGATTGTGATAGTGATGAAATGGTATTAATATGGACGAGTTCACCTCGGAGGATGCAAGTGGCGAGGGATCGGCAGTCTTGGCGTTCATTGAGGGAGGCCTTGTTCAGCAGTGGATGAATAGACTCTGATTGTGATAGTGATGAAATGGTATTAATATGGACGAGTTCACCTCGGAGGATGCAAGTGGCGAGGGATCGGCCGTCTTGGCGTTCATTGAGGGAGGCCTTGTTCAGCAGTGGATGGATAGACTCTGATTGTGATAGTGATGAAATGGTATTAATATGGACGAGTTCACCTCGGAGGATGCAAGTGGCGAGGGATCGGCCGTCTTGGCGTTCATTGAGGGAGGCCTTGTTCAGCAGTGGATGGATAGACTCTGATTGTGATAGTGATGAAATGGTATTAATATGGACGAGTTCACCTCGGAGGATGCAAGTGGCGAGGGATCGGCCGTCTTGGCGTTCTTTGAGGGAGGCCTATTTTCAGCAATGGATGGATAGACTCTGATTGTGATTGTGATAGTGATGAAATGGTATTAATATGGACGAGTTCACCTCGGAGGATGCAAGTGGCGAGGGATCGGCCGTCTTGGCGTTCTTTGAGGGAGGCCTATGTTCAGCAGTGGATGGATAGACTCTGATTGTGATAGTGATGAAATGGTATTAATATGGACGAGTTCACCTCGGAGGATGCAAGTGGCGAGGGATCGGCCGTCTTGGCGTTCATTGAGGGAGGCCTATGTTCAGCAATGGACGTTAGGGGCTGATGATGAACTCAGAGTACCCACAGCCTACCAGGTGTATAGACTTCTCCCATACTAGAGAGTAGACCTCGTTGCTAATCCTATTCTTCCTAGCCTTTTGAGTTCTGTTCTTCAAAAGACGCAACCCTTATTGGATCAGTCCCTTCTCCGTCTGTTTGTCTGACACATAACATAATAATATGTAAAGGAAAAGAAAAACCGTTTTTTTAGAAGAGGGGGCAAATAGATGTTTTACCTGGTGGTAAGCGACATCCATAGCGTCTACTACTACAGCTACATCATTGGTGTTGTCGGCCTTTCAAGTATGAATAAGCTCTTTTATTGAAGGTCCCTCGGAAAGACCGTAGGTAGTGGTAGTTGTTATGTATATGGTTGTCGGACTCACGCTTGTCTGTTTGTTTTTTTCGAGAACAGCTGAGTACTGTATATACAGTACTCAGCTATATATCTATACAGATAAATAAAGTGGATGTGTCTGCTTGTTATTTCAAATTACCAGCTTTTCACTAAATACATATGAAAGTATATAAACGGTACTTATAAGAAACAGTAATTTTTAAAATTTTCTGACTGTCCTTCTGTCTGTCTGTCCGTCTGTTTGTTCCGGTTAATCTCTGAAATGGCTGTACCGATTTTCACAGGACTTTCACTGACAGATAGTTGATATTATACGGAGTAATTTAGGCTATAAAAATAATCATCATCAATCCGAATACGGCTGTAAATCAAAGTTAACGCGGGCGCAGCTGCGGGCAACAGCTAGTCTATGCTAATATTTTAAAAATGTAATGCATGTAAGTGTGGATGTAGAATGTAAGCGAAATAAGTCACCCGGTTTAAATATACCTTTGACCAGCATAATGCTACATCAGCACTTACTAGTAGTGATAAAATTATTAATTTTATAAATACGATTAGTCTAAATTACGCGGACAGTAACGTTGAAAGTCGCCAAAAGGCTTAAAAAATCTTAGAAATAAATCAAAGTAAAAAATATTTACGTAGAAAAAAAATATTTGGATATACCTAAAGATAGTAAAAATATTTTTGATTTGAAAAGTGGAGTAACAATATTGACTACTAACTAGACAGAACGACTTTCTCATTGCACTGTCCTTATTAGTCGCGAGAGACAGGGCATCGGTCATCTTGGCGTTCATTATAATTATATTTGGGAGAAGGGGAGATGTGAACGGGAAACAACTTGCTAAATATATAGAAAATCTTTCAGGTTTACCCAATGTTGAGAGGGTATTTCTATTCACATTTCCCTACATTAAATCAGACAAGTTGCTACAGGAGAATAAAATTAGACTAAAATTAAATAGCCTGTTACACGGTGCATGTAACAATAACTGTATTTTACTTAATGAAAATAAAAGTAACATAATAAACATAATTGACATTAACAACATTTTAAATTATAATAATTGTAACAATCTGACATCTGATAGGTATTACCTATCAAAATTTACAAAATACAAATACGAATAGCAGCTTCGCCATTATATTTTTTATCTTTAAGTCCAGCCAAGTATTTGGCTAATCCGACCACTGTTTTATTTGAACAGTGTGGTAATAAAACATACAATTTTACAAATTTGGAATACGTTCCAAATAGTTTAAACTAGAGTATAAGACAATAGAGGAAATCTCTAGCCCATTAATTAGTAATAATAATAATAATATATTAAATGAAAATATTGAACAAATCAATGTAAAGAAATTAAATAAAAAATTGTACTCATTTAACCTGGTGCATCAAAACTTACAAGGAATGTTAGGCAAAGACTTGGAAATTGAATTGTTCTTAAAAAACTACAATATAGACATACTGTGTATTACCGAACATTGGTTAGAAAAAATTAAATTATGTTCAGCTTCAGTGAGTACCTGGTGGCAAGTTCGTTCAGTAGAGAAAAAGCCACTAATAATTATTGAAAATGAAATAAAAATTTAGGAACGTACGGATATCGTGGGCCTCTCTGCTGAGCGTACTACTGAAATAGCCTGTATAGAGATGGAGCGCCTTATTATTGTAAGTGTATACAGACCTCCAAATGGATTATATGATTCTTTTGAGAAAATCATGGAAGAATTATTAATTAAAATATGTGGGTCTAACAAGCCCATACTAATTTGTGGTGACTTTAATATTAATTTACTAGAAAATAATTCCACCACAGTTAGATTCACATCATTGTTAAAATCATATAATCTGACTAATCTATTTTCAGAACCAACAAGAATTTGTAGTTCTACAGCTACATGTATTGATAATATTTTTAGTAATTTAACTCCTGTCCACAAAGAAATTATCAACAAGTTGAATTCTGATCACTGTGGTCAATTAGCTGAATTACTTATAAGTTCTAATAGTAAAAATTGTAACATAAATAATGTGTTTGTTCCTGTGAATGTAAGACATATTGAGAAATTTTGGAGTAATATTGGCCATTATACTTAATGGCCAATATTACATATTTGAAAGATAACAAAAGTCGAGATTTCGCTTTTGGTGAATTGTTTAAATTAATTAATACACATTTTAAAGCCATTTTTACTTCTAAAACAGTCAGTTCCACAAATAAAAAGGGCTTTAATGATTGGGCAACAGCAGGAATCCACAATAGTAGACGCAAATTATATGACTTTTACCAAGAACGCACATACAATCAAAATCAATCATTTAAGCAGTATGTCAAAATATATTCAAAAACATTCAAACAAGTTTGTATCGCGGCTAAATCGCTTTATATTAAGGAAAAAATTAAAAACGCAAAAAATAAAATAAAAACTACTTGGAACATAATAAAGGATTGAAACTGGGAGAGTCGGTAGTCGTAGCTCCGAATTTAATTTAAATATTGAAAATAGAATAATTAAGTCTGACGAGGAAGTTGCGTCAGTATTTGAAAAATACTTTTCTGACATCCCGATTTCGACTACAAAAAATTTAATCTCATGTCCTGCAATTGCCGAATCATTGCTTAAAACCAATGTCAAACAATGTGAAGCTAACTTTAAGTTTAAAGAGATAGGACCCAAAGATATTTTAAATGCATTTAACTTATTAAACAATAAAAATACCCCAGATTTATGGGGAATATCCGTAAAAGTAACTAAGCTCATAGTTGATGTAATTGCACCCCATCTAGCAACAATTTTTAATAAATGTATTGATAGTGGCGTTTTTCCTGACTTAATGAAACATAGTCGAGTCTTGCCTCTTTTTAAATCTGGCAGTACATCAGATGTTACAAATTTTCGACCAATATCAATACTCCCCTCATTTAGTAAAATTTTTGAAAAAATTATGTTAAATCAGTTACTATATTACTTTGAAACCAATATGTTACTGCACAAAAAACAATTCGGATTTAGAAAGGGTCTCTCCACAACAGACGCTGGCGTTAACTTAATTGACCACATTTATGAGGCCTGGGAGGAGTCACGTGATGCTTTGGGAGTTTTCTGTGACTTATCCAAGGCGTTTGATTGTGTACAGCATGAGACCTTGATCAGGAAATTACGCCACTATGGTTGTTTGCTGATGATACTTCACTTATTTTTAAAATCAAAACGACAAGAAACTAATTATGACGAGGTAAACAACACACTTTCGAGAATGGTACATTGGTTTAGCGTTAATAACTTGCTTTTAAATAGTAAAAAAACTAAATGCATAAAATTTTCCTTGCCAAATGGTAAGCAATTGCAAACTAATGTACTCTTAGACAGTGAAAACTTGGAATTGGTGGACTCCACAGTTTTCCTAGGAATAACTCTAGATCTTAAATTGCAGTGGGGTCCCCACATAGCTAAATTGGCGAATAGACTCAGTTCAGCAGCATATGCAGTGAGAAAAATAAGATAGTTTACTGATGTAGATACAGCGCGAATAGTATATTTTAGCTACTTTCATAGCATTATGTCTTATAGCATACTTTTATGGGGAAATGCGGCCGACATAAACAAAATTTTTGTGCTGCAGAAGCGGGCTATTCGTGCAATTTACAAGTTGCCTCCCTATTCATCTTTGAGAGAAAAATTTAAAGAAATAGGAATTCTGACTGTCACCTCTCAATACATCTTAGAAATTTTACTGTATGTTCGAAAAAACATAAATGAATTTCGTAAGAAAAGTGATATTCACAGTAGGAATACACGTAATAGACACAGGTTACATGCACCAATGATTAGACTTTCGAAAGTAAGCAATTCTTTTAAAGGCAACTGTATACGCTTTTACAATAGGATCCCAGAAAACGTTCAAAAGCTCTCCATAAAAAAATTCAAAAAAGTTGTTAAAGAACGTTTGTGTGGTAAAGCATATTATAAAGTAAAAGATTTCATGGAAGATACCACACCCTGGGAATAAGGCGTTCCTCCCGGGCATTTCAAGATAAGATGTTAAAATTGTTATTAATATATATTATTTGAAAAGATTAGTTCCACTGAGTTTGTTTCGCCGGTTCTTCTCAGTGGGCTTACCTTGGAACCGGTGGTAGATTCAATTGACGTTCAAAAATATACTGTATTAGTACTATTTTGAATAAAAAAAAATTGATTTTGATTTTGATTAAAGGCAATGGATGAAAGAATATTGATTTTGCTCATGAACAAAATTGAGAACACGATACTAGTTATTAATATTAATAAAAACCATCAGTTTACTGTTGCCGCAAACAAGATTATACTTTTACATTTAATATTTAAGCCGTAAAAGCGTTCCCGCGGTAACTTAATGTCTATAAAGCAATAAATAAAAAAACGGTCAAGTGCGTGTTTGAACATGATATATTTTAGGGTATTCATATATTTTGTTTCATTTCGCTAAAAAAAATGTCAGCTTGGCAATTGGAACGGGGAAGACGCCCAGGTGAGTATGTGAGACTCCTTGCGCCAGAAAGATGGTAAGGTGAACGCAGCTCTACCCACTAAAATCTATTGAGCAGCAGGGCACCTCGATGGCTCGTCAGTTCCCCAAGGGACCAACGCTACCTCCACAGAGGAGTTATCCCGCAGCACAGAACAACCCCTCCCAACGTCAGGACAGTACACTGGGGTGGGGTTCCCATCCTTGCATTTTGCCCCCCGGCTCTTTTGTCCCCTCTTATAAGAGGGGTACAAAGAACAGCCCTCTTGGTTCAATTGACTTTACCCAAGGTGCTGGGTTCACCTTAGGCTACTGAGCCCCATCGCAACGGCATGGCTTGAACCGTGGTGGGGAAACTATGGTATCATGCTATCTACTTGAAGGTTGATTGATTCGGCTTTCAAACGAAAACATTCACTTTCAAAGGATTTAAATGACTTCCACCATGGTAGGCACGCATTTTTGTATGAGGTAGTGCCATTCTACTTTGCAGCTAATGTGAGTGACAGCTACGCCGTCGCGTTTCGTGCGGCTCTTGAGTTTTTATTAGTCCTTTGCGGGGATAGAGAAAATGGGGCAAGGCATCTGCATAACTTTTGGTTGTGAGGATGTCTATGGGCGTCGGTAGTCGCCATAAGGCTCCAACTGCTCGGTTGCTTCCTTATGACATAAAAACACGCTTAGAAGAATAGTGATTTTATAAACTATTAAATACTGAATGAAGCTTGCAGATTTTTTCCCAGACAGGTTTATAAAACTTGAAATTTTTATCAAAACGTATAAACTTTGTCCCACAACACTTAATGGATATTCTGCAATCATTCAGTGTCACAATTTCGCTTAGTGCGAAGTCTATCTTCCTATCAGTTCCCGACGGGCGATGTTTTCCGAGCCGATTACTCCTTGTATTATTCTCGTTATTGTGTTACATACATTTCTTAAGTGCTGTACATACTTGGGAACTGCTTAGTTCTTAGATAGGTTTAGAAGAGACAAACAGTATAATTCATTATTATATTATAATATATAATAATAATATCTATGGACGCTTTCACACCACGTCAATCTGGTCCCGTGGTAAGTTCTCGAGGAACTTGTGTTACGGGTACCAGGCAACGGAAATATATTTAATACTTTTATACTATACATATATTTAAGATTTTTATTATATAATACACATATTTAATACATATATCACCCTCTATTCGTCCACAGCTGAACCTATGGTCAGTCAGGAGGGCTATGTCTCCTTCAATGAACGCCAAGATGACCGATCCCTTGACACTCGCGTTTAACAGACCAAGTGTTATTACTGATACCAAAATCTTTGGTCTAGAATGTAGATGAATAATTTTAAGGACTTATGTTGATAGTTGTGTTATAGGAATTAAATTTAGCATTGATAACAAATATTTTGTGAAGTCGCTAATATAGTTAGAACGAAATGTTTATTTCATTACTCAATCAAGCGGTGAAATATTTGTACGTCATTATTTTAGCCTTGATCAATATTTTGACTTTTTATTTATTTGCTTGGGCAAACGGCAGAGTCAAGTGTAAAGTGGTCAGCGTCACCCATGAACATAAACACGTATAAAAGGACTAGCCCAGGAAACCCGTGACCCCACTCTGGTTCATGTCTTATCGTGGCGGTGGGGCTCAAAAGCCTAAGGTGAACCCAGCGCCGTGGGCGAAGCCAATTGGCCTCGGAGCTGTTCTTTGTATCCCTCTTATAAGAAGAGGGAAAAAAAGAGGAAAAGGAGACAAGGGACGAGGATGGGAACCTCAACCTTTGCCCCTGTCCTGACGTTGGGAGGGGTTGTTTTGTGTTGCGGGACAACCCCGTTGTGGAGGTGGCGTAGGTCCCTTGGGGGACTGACTAGCCATCGTGGTGCCCAGTTGCTTTACATATCCGGGGCACCTCACCAAAGGCAACAAGGCATTCAAATAAAAAAGTGGCATATAAAACGAATGGACGTTAATAAACGGACGAAAATACGTTTTAAATAGTTTATTTATTACAATGCTCTAAGCTCATCGGTATGATTACATTTACATGTATAGACAAATCTATCTTTCTTCTTATACGATACGCGCAGGTGTTTTAAACATTTCCTCAACACTAGGGTTGCGCATTAATATTAAACACTCTTCAGCTTGTTGGGACAAGTACCTACAATATTCAGGTGAATACGAATTTATAGGATTACTTCTTTGGGTGTCGTCATCATCCCTTTATTCACTATAATGCAAATTATTGGATACTTATATATTAATCTAGTCCTTCGCTTGAAAGATCTTCGTCATCAGAATTATACATTTACTGCTGAATATAATTTATCAATTAACGCTAAAATAGCCGCAAGAACTTACACGCTTAAAAATAATAAATATACTAGCTGGTGCCCGCGACTTCGTCTGCGCAGGATTTCATAAAAATTATCCTATGTTACTTCTGATACCTCCAATAATATGTTTACAAAGTTTCATGATGATCGGTTAAGTAGTTTTCGCGTGAAAGCGTAACAAACAAACTTACTTTCACATTTATAATATTAGTGGGATTTTTAAATTAATAATATATACTTCCATCACTATTTTTAATGATTCCAATTATCATTAGACTGTTTCCAACAAACAGCTATGCTGTGTATAGGGAATAAGGGCAGGACAGGCAGTGAAGTTCTGTCACCGAGATTTAACATCTTACGTACACCAACGCCTGAATAATTCGTTTTGGGTAGTTCAAATTGAACTCGTTCACGTCAGTCAGTTTGCCCATGCAATTAACTTGCTAAATAGCCTGTCTACTAATTCAAATAATAATAATATCTATGGACGATTTCACACCACGTCAATCTGGTCCCGTGCTAAGTTCTCGAAGAACTTGTGTTACTGGTACCAGACAACGGAAATATATTTAATACTTTTATACTATACATATATTTAAGATTTTTAGTATATAATACAAATATTTAATACACATCCATGACTAAGGAACACAGAAAATAATTTGTTCCCAGGCGGGATTCGAACCCGCAACAACAACGAGAATCGAGTGTGACTCACGCGCTCACGATTTCGGAAAATGTTTTTATGTAACATAACAACTAATTAACTGTTTTCATAACGTTTTGAGACTTGATTATAAATTTTGACGATCTTTGTAGCTCAATGGTTAGCGCGTTGGCGCTCAAACCAGGGGTAGCGGGTTCGAATCTCGCCAGGGAGCAAAAAGTTTTCTGTGTTTCTGGGTCGTGGATGTGTATTATATAATAAAAATCTTTAATATATGTATAGTAAGAAAGAATTAAATATATTTCCGCTGTGACACGGTGTAAAAACATCCATAGATATTAAGGCGAGGATGCAGACCGCTACTTACCCCTCTGGGTGATGAGGTGTGGGGCGCCGCGTATGTTGCGGCCGCGAGACTTTACGCATTATGACAATGCGGGAATTTTGAATTTTATTCTACATTTTATTACGTATGTCACTCGCCGGAACTATATAGAGCTGTTCATACTTACTATCATTTAATTTTATACCGATTTTGGTATTTATCAATACAGATAAAAAATTGGAGTGCCTGATTGTAATATTAAAATAACCGCTTTTTATTGAATGGATATATGTATATCAAATGCTTCATAACAAAGGGGCGTATACAAAAGTACAGTTTTACAGGAAAGATAAAATAATGAATAAAACAAAACTAGTTGATTGTATAAGGCTGATATTTGGCATTCTTTTTCGACATAATTTACCGTCTGGTAAGACTTTTCAAATTAGAACACGCATAGTTTTTGATAAGCGGTAAATACGCCTATTTCTTTCAACGCAATTTTGGCAACGTCTACTATATAGTAAAAAATTTGATACTAATTTTGGGGCGTACAAAAGAGAATATTGTTTTATTATGATGAATAAGTATTTTTTTATTAAAGTACTGTATTCAATTTATAACTATCTTACAAACATTAAGATACTTACTCCAGAGCTGTAATTATTTTATTAAACTTTAAGATACTTACTCCTGAGGTGTAATTATTTTATTAAAATCTAATATGATTTCTGTACGCCCTTTTGTTACCACTAAAAATATGTTGAATATCTTAAAACAACAGGCGTAGAAACAAGTCATTAATTCAGGGTTAGCTTTGATTACATAATTTTAAGAACTTTCTAATTACGTATAGCTTTCATACTTAAACCACTCAGTCTCTAACCTATTTAAAAGTTTATTATTGTTAAAATACAACGTTATTTGTATTAATTTATTAAAAGTAACGTCAGCCTCATTTGCTTTTAATATCACTTTTTTTACTTGTTAGTAGTAGGTACTTAATACTTTTCATTTGATTGGAGCTCCTGTACGAAAAAACAATACGAAAATGAAACTAAAAAACAAGGAACTTATGAATATGTAATAGTTGGTGGAACGTTTTAGTCAAACCCACGGGGTACAAACTGCCTAACATTGACAAGTAGACTTCCCGCAGGAATGGCGGCTGAGAGCAATATTGAAGCGCCTCTATGAAATATTTATGGAACTAAATTCAATTAGTATATTATGTCAAAAATAGCCGCCATATTTTAGTCTTAGTATTACGTCGTATTACAAAATTACAATAATGTTATATTTGTATTTAGTAAACTTGTTTGTGTTTACTATTTTTGTGTTGAACTTACATGTGAAAGTGATTTCCATATATTTTCGGTCCATATATCACAAAAAACTAAAACTTGAGTTGTTATTAGTGTCTTAGTAAGCGGGGGGATTTTCTTACACAATATGCCCAATTGTGAGAAAGACTTCGAAAATGGAAATGGCGAGTTTATACCACAAACACAGGAAAGACACGTATTATGAGTTCTGTTTGTCCCACTTTGTTCCTGCAATCAGAAATACCGGGACTCCAGTCTCCAACAAATTCTCTTCTTGTGACTTCTGGTGAGTGAATATGAACTTGTTTTCGTTATGAATCTTATATTTTTATATTACGAACCAATAATCGGTTGAGGTGTAGCCTTAGGGGCGCTATGGGCGGTGACTTAGAAAATTTACGAAAATTTTTGATGTCAATATAACCCCCAATTTTTTACGCTTATCATACAGTCCCTATATAATCTACTAATAATCCATAAACTTTCCATACATATTAATGTACCCAAAAATATATTTTCATGTTACAGAATCTGTGCCACTCTTTGATCATGTTTAAATTGCAAGAGAATTTATATACTTATGTACTATGATCATTGCAAATTGTTGGATCCTACATGTAATATAATAAATTATCAGCTGGAAAAGGCTGTCACAAACAGATGGAGCAAATGCTTGACCAAGTTGTATCTACAGTTCTTAACTATTTAACTGATCCTGTAAGTATGAATATAATAATATGTAAATATACAATACAATAAAATTAAAGGAAAAATGATGGTTTCATAACTTTTTCAAAAATTTTAATTTATTATGAGAATCATTATAGAATTTACTAACTTTAATAATATATTTATTTTCTGACTGGCAAATTTAAAAAGGAATCCTTATTACTAATCCAATGTTTGTTAGTAGTCAGACGTCTACGAGTAGTGTTATTACTTCCATAACATTGGAAAATCATTTGTAGCATTTGCCTTTTTGCTTCTCTTATGCGTTTAGGGATCTCCGTTCACATAATATATGAAAAATATTTACCTAGTTTTTGTTAGAATTTAATTAAATTGGTATTTATATTTATCTAAATTATATTTGATCTCTTATTTATTAGTCGGTGCAACGAGGCACGAAACTAGTGTTGGAATAAATTGTGAGTACAATTGTTTCAGTTGCCGTTACAGTGGAGAACATTTTGCTAATAATATAACGACCGCCTGATGCTTAAAATATAGAATATCTAATGTTGAGACAGACAAATTAAAGATGCTCAGAGGAAAAACCATTATTGTGTCAGTCTTATTGGTAAGTTATTAATGGATTTAAGTGAATATTAATTATCATTTATTTTCTGTATAGAATGCTACTTTATAAATTTTAAATAAGTTATAGTTAGTATATGGGCCCCAACGTAAATGTAACTGAGAAATTGACCTGAAATTGAAACCACATTTTCATATGTGAATGCTTCAATACAACGGTTTCTGATTCTACTGAATTTGTATTTAGAAAGTTAATGAGATTTTTTATCTAACATAGTGTAGTCCACTGCACTAGAATAATATTATTAATACAAATATGATATTTTTACATAGAGTCCAGCATCTATGAAAAACTTTCAATAATTAAAAAAAAATATTTTTTTTAATATGTTGGGTCATCTCATCCCAAACTAGGTAGAGCCTGTTCTTATGGTAACCAGACAACTGATACATAGTTATATATTTCTAAATACATACATATTATAGATAAACTACACCTAGACACAGAACAATTAATGATCATGCTCATCACATTTCATTTGATTGTTTGTCCTGGGTGGGAATTGAACCCACGACCTTCTGGTTAAGCAGTCAGGGTCACTAACCACTAGACCAACAGGCCAGTCATTTCCCCCACCATGGTTCAGGCCTTGACGTGGCGGTGGGGCTCAGTAGCCTAGGGTGAGCCCAGCACATTGGGCGAAGCTAATTGAGCCGAGGGGGCTCTTTGTACCCCTCTAATAAGAAGAGGGGACATAAGAGCAAGGGGCGAGGATGGGAACCTCACCCCATTATACTGTCCTGAGGTTGGGAGGGGTTGTTCTGTGGTGCGGGACAGCCCCTCTGTGGAGGTGGCGACGGTCACTTGCGGGACTGACTAGCCGTCGAGGTGCCCTGTTAGCTTAACAAATCCGGGGCACCTCACCTAGGCGGCACTGGTGGCACTCGCCGGGTTTTAGTGTATCATTCCTGTCAATTTTCTTTAATTTATATATTTACAGATGATACAATTCAATAAGCTGGATTTAATTTAAATGTTATTTATGATCCATGTCATTTGATAAAAGGACTTCGAAATAATTTTGCTGTCAAAAATATATATTTTGACAATAAAATTGCTAAATGGACAGACATAGTCGACGTGTATAAAACTGACTGCCAGCATACTCAATCAAGGATACTCCATAAATTAAATGATGAACATGTCATTCCTGAAAAGATAAAAAAAAATAAGGTATGCTTGCAATATCATTATGCAATATGTTTTCTGAATCAAGTTTCATCAAAGTCAAATGCTCATGAATTGAAAAAAATAAATAAGAATATGGTACCTAATTCACTATTATGTTTTAGTAAGAGTGCCATTGTTGCATTGCAGCTACCTCTATGTCTTACGGTACCTCTCGCTCGTATAATATTGATGTCAAGTGAAGGCTGTGTTATCATGTGTTTTTGTTTAGCCCATTGTATGTGGGACAGAGTAGGAGAAGGACAAGGCTCATGCATAACGTCTGATTGTGGTGTGGCGTCGGTAGTCAATAGTAAGGCTTTTGAGTCTAGACTGTTTGTTTGTCCCCTTATGCTATAAACAAAATGTTTATTTAAATCAAAATATTGGTTGAATTTCAGGTGAAGAATTGTGTGCGAGTATTCAGCAAAACCATGGCTAGTGTTTTAAATTATACTTCAGAATTCTGTAAGTAATAAATTGTAAGAGTATCAACACTATAAAAAAATCAAATATTAGTACATTGTTTTCTAATGTTTACGCGAACATTTGTCCTCCCGCATTGTCCCACACCACAGTACAACCCCTCCCAATGTTGGGACAGTACAATGGGGTGAAGTTCCCGTGCTCGCCCCTTGCCCCCTGCTCTTTTGTCCACTCTTATAAGAGGGGTACAAAGAGCCCCTCTTCGCCCAAAGTGCAGCGGCTCACCCTAGGATACTGAGCCCCTACGCCACGTCAAGGCCTGAACCATGGTGACCCGGCTCTTACCACCTGCTTGGGATCCCATTGTTAATATTATCAAATGAAAATCCATGCATAATATTGCTGTAAAGTATCCGAAATGTCGGGATTGTAAAAATTGTTTCATTATAACAAATATTAGTATAAAAAATAATTTTCTTTCATTTCCAGCTCACTACTCAGATGGAAGACCAGTCAGCAGCAGCTTGGAAAACACCGCTGAAGTAGTGTCGTTCTTTGACGACTTATTTGACAGTGTCAATGGAGCTGCTGTATTCAACCGGAAAAAGAGTGGTAAACTACTTCGTTCAGCTGTTACAGCCAATAGCACACATCACGCATTCTGGCAGGAAGCGATACTAAATTATGAATAAAGGTATTCAAAGAAAAATATTAGTAAGTTTGACACATGCTAACTAGAATAAAGCCCTCTAAAGAATAATGTGTCAACCTAGTGTCAACATGCTCGGTATGTCGCCGTAGACCCGTGGTATGACTCTCCTGAATGCATAACCTGATGATCAGGTGACAGGTGATTTTTGAATGAAGAATACTGAGCGTTACTTCCGTCAGAAAAAAAATCTGAGTTACTCTCTAGTCGCGCCTAAAGAAGTTTTACTTCAAAAATGATGATGTATCATAACCTTTTTCAAAAAAAATAATTTCATTATGAGAATTCCTTATTTACTAAATGCCTGCCTGCCTTATTGTGCTTGTACTTACAAATAATAAAAACATTTTTTAAATTAATGTCCTCATTTAATTTCAAACATCCACGTGTCCTCTATGCTGCATATGATGCTATTGGACAAAAATGTTAACTGATTTTGCACCTGTACATATTTGCCAATCCACAAGTACAGGTAAAGTTATTTCCCTATTATTTCCAAAACGTTTAGAATTATTTTTCAATGATACATTGAAGTCTTATCATCCATTTCTACTTGTTAAGATGAGCCTTAGGCAGCTGCAGCCTTGGTGAACGTCAGTGAAGACTGTCCCAAACCAATTCTAACTCATTATTTGGGATCATTGATGGGGAAACTGGAAGCTATTCTGACTGCCAAATTAAGAGGTATTATATTATATTATTTTTCACTCTTTTTTTAAAACATCTATTCTTATTCTTCCTTATTACTTACTAGCTGTTGTCCGCAGCTTCGCCCGCGTTAACTTACTTAACTTAATTTATATTACTCGCAGCGATGATGTTATATAGCCCATAGCCTTCCTCGATAAATGGGCTATCTAACAGTGAAAGAATTGTTAAAATTGGACCAGTAGTTCCTGAGATTAGAGCGTTCAAACAAACAATATCTTCAGCTTTATATTATTAGTATAGATTAATATCCAATGTTCGTTAGTAGTCGCACTTTACAAGTAGTGTTATTACTTCCATAATATTGGATAATCATGTGGCATTTGCTCCCTTTTTGCTTCTCCTATGTATTTAGGGATCTAAGTTCACATACATGATAAATAGTTTAGGTAAGAATTTAGATAAATTTGTATTTAACTATTTAAATATATTTGATCTCTTATTTATTAGTTGGTGGAACGAGGCACGAAACTAGTGATGGAACAAATTGTGACTGCGATTACTTCAGTTGCTGACGCGATGGAGAACGATTTTGTTGAATATTACGACCTCCTGATGCCCTGCCTAAAATACAGAATCTAATGCTACAACAGATGAATTAAAGATGCTCAGAGAAAAAACCATTGAGCATGTCAGTCTTATTGGTAAGTTATTAATGGATTTTACATGAATAATAAGAAACCTAAATGGCACTCGGGGACTGCCCGGGTAAAGCTATTGCATAACATATTTTATCAACTTATATTAGTCGGGTGTTGGGTTTATTTTCGTTACGGAATTTCTTGATAAAAGCTATGCAATAGCTTAATAATAATTTACTTTCTCTGTACAGAATGCTACTTTATAAATTATAAATACATATGTAGTTATAAAAAATATAGTTATATATGGCCCTCAATGCAAAAGCAACAGAGAAATTGACCTGAAGGTATTACCTGGATGCGCTCTGCTGCGCTCCCGACTGCATCGCCATCCTGTTTGTTTCTTCCGTGAAACATTTTTGCTGTGTTTCGGAGAGAAAGGCAGGACAGGCAGTGTAATTACTGGCATAGAGACTGAACATCTTGTCTTAGTATAGGCAACAAATTAATGAGTTGCCTGGACTAGTCTCAGGCAGCTTGTTTATGAATGAGATTCTTTGTCTTGAATAGTGGAGTATTAGAATATTATTAATATAAATATGATATTTTTAAATAGAATCCAGTATTTATGAAAAACTTTCAATAATTTCTACATGTTGATTATATATTTTTCTTTTAATATTTTTTTTTCTATTTCAGAAGGTTAGCAGTAACAAAGAAAGATCAACAGGCAATGTACGACGAAGAAAATATAAAGAAGAACAAAAAAAACGAAAAATTGAGAAGAAACTACAGTTCAGAAGACTGAAAGCTTGAGTTGAAACAAACTCATCACACAAGTGTGAAATTAATTTATTTAATTAAAAATAAATAATAAGTTCCAAAAAAATAATGTTTTTTTTTGCCTCAATTCTTTATCATAAATTAATTTAAAATAAAAATATTGAAGAGCAATTTCGGAAAAAAAATAACAGGCAGCATGGGCTCTGGTCTTAGCCTGTTCCAAAAGAAGAAGAAGGAACGATAAATAAACTTCAAACTCTATTTTGCTTGTCAGCGGGATGTCTGCGATCGTTGTTGGTGAGTGGTGCGTCTGAATACTTAGTATTCTCTATATAGTTTGTGGTCAAACCTATTTGATGTCAATAATTTAGTTTCACCTTCGTGTACGTATGCCATCAAGTTTGCATCATCATCTTTATTGTCACACTCTGGTATAACGTGGCTGTGTGGCGATGGAACACATTGATTTGTGAAACCCTTTTTGTGTAGATGATACAATGAAAAAATGATGAAAAAATGATAAATACTGATATACATTTTAAATAAATTCATATTATAGATAAATTACACCCAGACACAGAACAAATGATCATGTTCATTACACAAACATTTGTCCTGTGTGGGGATCAAATCCACGACCTTCTGGTTTAGCAGTAAGGATCACTAACCACTAGACTAACAGGTCATCTTTGCTACAAATTAGGTGGAGCCCATCTATGCCAGATTCACCTAGAAATTTGAAAACTTTTGCCGTTATTGCATCAGAATCTGATGTTTTCCTCATTTTAAGGGAGTTGAGAGCAGCATATACATTGGATCGCAGAGTTTTAGACTCCAGCAGTTCTAAATTATCCCATACATAGAGCACACTACGTCAACCATCGTATTGCTTTTGTACAACTCTTCACAATAGCTTCTTTCAGCGATTTATTCTTATAGATGAAGAGATTTTATTTTATATATTAATGTTATTAGCCGTGTTTTAGGCTTAAATTCTTTAGTAAGTAAAAAAACTTTCATAAATAGGTCTGCAATTTGCCACTTTAAGAAGTGTTTTTCAATTTCTGAGCAAACACTTACTGTATATTTGTCTTTATCAATTCTGAACCATTTAGCAATGGTTTGGCATAACACTTTTCATACTCTTTGCTCACCTCTGAATCTTTTAGTCCTTTGACTTTTAATTCCTTTCGTCTACGCTTCAGTTCCAAGGTTTGGTCTGAGATCAGGTATATCATTCCTATTCTTCTGTATATTCACTAAAGTGTCACTGATTAGGAGCTTCAAGCTGTTACAATTAGAGTCAGCAGTCTCGAAATTCAAGGTTTTGCGGACTTCAGTTTGTTTTCCATTGTACCAAAGTGAATTTTCTGAATGCGGTACTTCATCTGAAGTGTTAAACTTCAAGCTGAAATAGGAATGCCAGTTGCTAATTTTATTTTAAAATATAGGGAGTATTTTTCCAACAACACTTATTGTAAATGTAAAATTTTGATTGTATGTCTGTTTCCGTTCAACAGCATCCTCATAAACGACACCTCATTTACGAAAATCACTAAAGCCGTTCAGTCAGCAGGAGGGGCCATAAACGTACTTACCTACATAAATTCACCCGAATAACATTACCCTCCTTTCTTTTGGCACAGTCGGTTAAAACGGAATCCGTTTAATTACCTAATATTAGCAAAACTATAAATTCAAAAAATATTGGTTACCGTTATCAAAATTAACTGCTTCATATACATCCTGATTCAGTGTCATGGTATGTTAAAAAAAACAGTTAACTTTAATATAATATACGAGTACTTACTTTTTCATAAATCTCTTTTTGACTGATCTCCTTCTCGATGTTGAAATTGAGATCTTACTCTTAGTTTTATTGTTTTTGTTTGCCATTTTTGTTTAAAACACGTAAAGAAAAATTTGACACAGATCCGACCGTGACAGCGGCCAAACCGCGACTGCGGGGACGCGGGCGGCACGGTATTGCATCGGCCCGCCCGAAACAGTTGTTGTTTTTTATGGTTTTTTAAGTTTTTGTACCGAAAAAGTGAAATATATTAAATTTGAATAAACATAGTTTACGTAGGTTGAAATGAAGAAAATTATGATATAAATTTCAAATATAAAAGAAATATTTTTTCCTACAAATGTGTACAGGCTTTGCTTAAATTTATGCTATGTTTGGGATTTTTTATGATCGAGTCAAGTTAATTTAATCGTGCAATAAACTTACAAAGGTTCTAGGTAATATCCTTGAATATAACATATCTTTTTTCCAGGCCGATAAATAACGCGGGAATAATTTTCCTGATTTTTTTGGCAAGCGCTTCTCACAGTGTATTTGCCAATATACCGCCTTAATATTATCTAATATATAAAATTCTCGTGTCACGGTGTTTGTAATCGAACTCCTCCGAAACGGCTCGACCGATTCTCATGAAATTTTGTGGGCATATCGGGTAGGTCTGAGAATCGGTCAACAATTAAATCATCCCCGTAAAATCTAAATGTTAAGGGTGGTCCACCCCCACAAATTCTAAAAATTAATGCGGGCGAAGCTGCGGGCAACAGCTAGTATTTTAATAGAAAACACATTAAGTTTTCCTATAATGTTTCCGTTTCGTCATTGTCAACCCAAAAAATATTTTAAATATAACATTACAAAGTATATAACCTACTTTGTTATTTTCCACTCATATAGGTACACAATCCATTTACTTGTATACATATAGTAACAATTAACAACGTTTCATATTTAATGTTCCATCAAACCGCCGGCGACAGGTTCATGGGCGATCGATGTACAGATTCACTATCGTTTCGATTTCCAACTTGCAACATCGAGAAAATCAAGTGCAGGGCTTACATTAAAAATGAAAGGTTGATCAAATAGAAAGCTCCTATGACGACCTCTGTGGCTCAGTGGTAAGCACGTTGGCGCTCAAGCCGGAGGTTGCG
Organism: Helleia helle; assembly: GCA_963853865.1. Classification (NCBI taxonomy): domain Eukaryota; kingdom Metazoa; phylum Arthropoda; class Insecta; order Lepidoptera; family Lycaenidae; genus Helleia; species Helleia helle. The sequence goes on from OY971420.1 coordinate 21,166,857, forward strand.
GGTTCGAATCCCGCCAGGGAACAAATTATTTTCTGTGTTCCTGGGTCATGGATGTGTATTAAATATGTGTATCATATAATAAAAATCTTAAATATATGTATAGTATAAAAGTATTAAATATATTTCCGTTGTCTGGTACCAGTAACACAAGTTCTTCGAGAACTTACCACGGGACCAGATTGACGTGGTGTAAAAGCGTCCATAGATATTATTATTATTATTATTATTATTATTATGAGCTTACGTACCGGATATATTTATAAGTATCCGGTAAGTAACTGGGTTAAGGTTAGGAAGGTAATATTTGTGTAATCTCATTTCTATTCATCATCATAATCACCAACCCCTATCCGTCTACTGAACATAGGCCACTGAGCGCCAAGATGGCCGATCCCTTGCCACTCGCATCCAACACGGACCGGTCACAGCACGTCGTCGTCTTCCCGTTAGTTAATGGCCGACCAACACTTCGTTTACTATCATTGCCTTCTTTTATTTTTATTTTTTTTATGTTAGTTGGGTAGGCAAACTGGCAAACGTTCCACCTGATGGTAAGTGGTCGACGTCGCCCATGAACATAAACCAGTTTACCTGGAACGAGCCCCGGTAACTCATCTATGTGTTGCCTATCCTGAGACATAAGATGTTAAGTCTCGTGCCAGTAATTACACTGCCTGTATTGCCCTTCTCTCCGAAACACAGCAAAGCTGTTTCACGGGAGAAATAAGCAAGAAGCCTATAACCTTACAAAAGTATGATTGTTGTTGTCTTGGACAGAGGAATGTGTGTTCGAATCCTGTGGATTTTTAACTGTAATGTTTTCCAACATTTGTCTTTCTCTTTCTGTCTTTGTTGTCTTTGTCTTGGTCTTTGAACTTTGAAGTGTTGGTCGGCGATTAACTACGTAGCCGGTCCGTGTTGGATGGGAGTGGCAAGGGATCGGCCGTCTTGGCGTTCATTGAGGTAGGCCATGTTCAGCAGAGGATAGAGGCTGATGATGATGATTATGATGATGAATGTTTTCCAAGTTTTCACATATTTTGTTCACTACCTCAATGTTTTAAAGTTATAGCCCAAATATATATCGAATTAACACAGAATCTCGATAAAATATTGTCTTTAAAAATTTTGAAATAAATAGCTAACTAAACACACTACTTTAACCCAGTCCCTTGGAAAGCTCACAAAGAATAATGTTACAGACAAGGAAATTAGTTAAGTCTAATTGTTACTCTTTCACGAAAAAACTACTGAAGGAATTTTAATGACATAGCTTATCAGAATAACATAATACAGGCTATAATTTATCCCTGTACTCCCACGGGAATGAGAAGTACGCGGGTAAAACCACGGGACGCGAATAGTAATCTATATTTAACTAAATTTTAACTACTTTGATCACAAGCCGTCGAAATTAAAACGATAAATAAATATCATAATAAAAGTAATCTAAATTCTTACATTTATAGTTCTATGAATGGTACGATCGTAAAATATATGAATAGTCGATATATCGTAAATTGATAAACATTTACCGCGATCGCGGTAATAAAATACACGCTACTTTAATAACTTTCATGTTTATGAAAAGGTTTTAAGGCCAATATTATCTGATGGTAAGTACCAACATATGGCTTCATGCTATGCTCAAACCATACTTTCATGCCAATATAGAGAGAAAAGTAAGTCAAAAAGTTGAAAGATAATAAAAAGATAACCTTGGTGACCTTTGATGCCAAAATTTAGATAAAATTCAACAATAAATTACCCCGAGAAGGACATCAAAACTAATGACCACCGCAATGAGTATAAGACAAAAGTTTTAAGCTAAGATTTCCAAACGTGAAAATGAAAGAAAAATTCTAAAGTAACTGTAAAATTTTACAATTTTTTTTTATATTTGTTGGATAAGCAAACATGGCAGACGTGCCACCTGATGGTAAGTGGTCGACGTCGACTAGTTTATCTGTAACTAGCCCAGCCAACTTATTTGTATGTGTAATCACACGGTCTGTCTTGCCTTTCTCTCCAAAATAGGAAAAACAAGCAAAATGGTGGTACCTAAGCCGAAAGCCCGGCACAGCGCATACCTCCCACCGGTAAATAATTCCTAACTTGTCTACCTGCCCGGTAAAGGAAATGTTTGAAGTTCAAAAAATTGCAAAAAACGAGCTCGTATTCTTTAAAAATAATACTCCTCGCTTGATTTTTTTTTTCGGATGGATCTATGCTAACGGCCCGAAGGCCTTAATGCTACATCGGATTAATGTGAGCACATTCGGCTCACTTTTGGTTTATAAAAGTGGGGGGTTGCCCCCCGCCAACCGTGCAGTCTGCGACCACACGGCCTCCTGGCGTCGGTTGTGGTGTGTGTGGTGTTGTGGTGGTGCTTGATTGTGATATGAAAGCGCTTATTAAAATTATATATTTACATTCTTTATTATATAATTAAAAATAGAAATAGATTAATACTAATAAATAACTGAAGAAACTTAGGTCTCACAACATAACTAAAGGATTTTGATATAGAATATATTGAATTGTATTACATGGAAATACGGAACTCTCAGATTTTTCTGGTGTCAAATCGCTACGATGATCGCTGACGGCATATTTAGTGAGGGCGTTTAATATTATGAAGCGAGTGTCACGTGCCACTGCTACGATACCGCTACGGGCTACACACTACGGCGGCCTACGAATAACGTACGTGCTACGAAATTTATGTAGTCAATATACACGCTAATGATTATCTAAACACTAGCTGTTGCCTGCAGCTTCACCCGCGTTACTTAACTCCTATTAGTCACAGCGTGATGTTATATAGCTTTAGAGCCTTCCTCAATAAATGGGCTACCTACCACTGAAAGAATTTTTCAAATCGAACCAGTAGTTCCTGAGATTAGCGCGTTCAAACAAACAAACTCTGCAGCTTTATAATATAAGTATAGATTTGCTGAAAAAACACACGTTTTTTATAATATCTATCGAAGGCTAGTATGAAAACATACGCCTAAAAATAAAAACTAACTTATTTAATAATAGATTGATGGTAGTTATATCTTGCTACTTAACATTTCATTGCTTTCACATTGTTAAAATTTTGAATATTACAAAAATTAAGTACGTCAGTTTCAAATTTTCAAACAAAAATTATTGATAACCTTTTATATCATTCCATATTAAAACAGTTATGAGTGGATTTGCTGCCTGACACCGACAATGTCAATTAAAAGTTTGATAAATCAAACACATGTACAATTCAGGTGAATCACGTTTCGGTTTATCCCTCTGAAAGGACTATTTCATTAATAATGCACAGAGATCTTAATGTGTAGCCGTACACCCGGCAGCTCCGTATTATAGCCAGGAGCTTTTACTACTTCTTTATAGGCCATAAAGTAAGGAAACTTTATATATTCAAGTACAAGTTAGTTTTAATTTAATTGACAACAGCTTTTAAAATTAATTACACTATATTTAATGAAACTGTTTTTTAAATTTTATTTATTGACGAAAATGTATACACTAAATTAAATAAATATATTTTTATTGTTAACTAGCCGTGCCTGCGGCTACGCCCGTATCATCATAAATTTACGGACATATACTGATGATGATAATTTTTCTACTTTTTTGTTGATATCTAAAGGAAACAAGGCAACATTTTTAAAGTAAGCTTCCAAGCGGCATAATTTTTTCTCACAATTATTATTTATATCATTTATTATTTATCTTGTCTTGAATATGGAATGATTTATTTGGATAAGAATTAATACAAATGTATGGATAACACGTTAACCTATTCCCGTGGTGAGTTCGTAAGAACTTACCACGGGAATAGGTTAACGTTTTACTGGTACTAGAAATGGAAATAAAATTATGTAACTCGTATAAACACGTCCTTGACCCGGTGCAGACATCTAATATTCATCAAACAAATTATCTGTACTTGTCGGGATTCGAACTAGCACCGTTGCGTTAAGTGATCAGTAGCTTCACCACTCGACGAGCCGGCCGTCCACTAAATAAACCTATCTTAAAAAAGGATATGCATATTTTATTAATCAATCCAGCATTTTAAGAGTTCGCTATGGGCGAGATAGAAGAAAGTGCGTGCGTACAAATTACACATGTCAGAAGTAAAACTTATTTGGCAAACTAATTTTTAATCTCGTTTTTATTTAAACTAATTAAAAGCTTTAAATCTCCGAGACTTGCGATGTGACGTTCACTCTATCTCACTCTCTCTCTCGATCTTTCTCATTCGCTTGCTCCCTACTCTCACTCCATGGCTATGTGCTTCATGCTACGTTCGCCCTTTCTCACTCTCTCTCGATCGGTCTCAATGAGACCGATCTTCTCTTTCTCTCTTCTTAGACAAAACGTCGCACATTTGTGTCGTGACGTGTCATGTATTTAAAAGTTACCCTCACGTACTTTTTTTTCTAATGAATTGAGTTTAGTGCATAATCCGATTATTGAGAAGTTGGTTTAACAGTTTTTTTAATCTGTTACGTTAAATTAATTTGAAAACCGTCACTGACACACCCGTGTTGATGATATTATTGAGACAATGTAATAGCCCATTTGAATACCAGCGATACTGCGATAACGATAAGAACAAATGTAGTATGCTCCTATCGCCTACTACCCGTTTACGTACCTTTAGAAACATTTAGAAAAAATGAACCTAATGACTAAAATATTTTCTAAACCAAAATATAAATTTATCTTAATATTATATTATGAAAAGATGATAACAATATGCCTGAAAATAAATAAATCCAACAACTAAGTATCATCATCATCAGTTTCTATTCGTCCACTGCTGAACATAGGCCTCCCTCAATGAACGCTAAGACGACCGAACCCTTGCCACTTGCATCCAACATGGACCGACTACCGCACGGAGATCGTCTTCCCACCTGGTCAATGGCCGACCAACACTTCGTCTACCAAAACGCGGCCTCCACTCTAGAACCTTATTGCCCCATCGGCCATCCGTTCTCCTGAGTGTGTGACCAGCCCACTGCCACTTTAACGAGCTTATTCTTTGAGAAACGATTAAACGTGCAAATAGAACAAATTATTACTTAAAAGCTAGAGGTTTAACTAAAAAAAACTGAAATTAGATAAAAAAAAATAAGTTAGCCTTTTAAAGGAATATAAAGTTCCTTATCCCTGATGAGTTATAGACAATCATTCCATAATGGATGCCTGCGTGATAAGAGGAATAAGTGTGTAAAATTGTAAGTTAAGGCTAGCTTAACAAGCTTAGCCTGAGCATTTATTTCAAACTTTCATCCCCTATTCACCCTCTTAGGTGTTGAATTTTGGAAACTGAAATACTTAACTTATTATTTTTGCCACACTCAATTCGTACAAAGTTTTGTACAAGTATATCCAAATTTTCATCCCCTATTTCACCCAATAGTGGGTTGAATTTTGGAATATTCTTCCTTAGTGACGTAGGCTAAGTCATATAAGAAATACGAGTGCGAAATTTTATTTTTCTAGACTTAAGGGCTTAGCCTATGCGTTGATACGTCAGTCAATTACTTTTCTATTTTATACATACATTGATATGTAATATTAAAAGCCAATTAATATTAATTTAGATTTTTATATTTAAAAAACACAATTAATGCTTATATTTCATTACTAATAAATTGTAATAATATAATTTATAGTACCTATTATATTTGGTATTGAAGCTACAATGAAGCTTGAAGCTACAATTTTTAATTTTGATTTCAATCTCTTAGTTTCTTTTGACTACTAAGCAGTACTAAGCACCATACCATTTTCATAAAAAATCTTACTCAGTAATTCCTATTTCGTAGATTCTTAAGTGAAACAGAAAAAAATATCCCTAAAACATAGTGTATAGGCTATATTAGGATCAACACGTAGTCACTGTGACGTCACGGCAGCTACGAGGTGCTACGGTTACTGTAGCGACGCGTAGCGCATTCAGAAATAGCTAGTATACTGGTTGAATGACTCATCTAACCGTACATTAACCTTAACTGCTATCACTTGGGGTCTTAGGGCTAAATGTAGCTCCTGTTAACGTAGTAGGGGGTAAAATTAATCTAAGGCATAAGAAATGTTATCATCCCCAGAAGAAAACAACGCGAGGAAAATTTCATAGTAGTTAACAATCTTGTTTTTTAAGGATGCTATTAGTCAATTCTACATTACACTGAAACATAGTCCAGCTTAGCCCTCCCCGCCCCCCACCATGGTTCAGACCTTGTCGTGGCGGTGGGGCTCAGTAACCTAGGGTGAGCGGTGCACCTTGGGTGAAGCTAATTGGGCCGAGGGGGCTCTTTGTACCCCTCTTATAAGAAGAGGGGACAGAAGAGCAGGGGGCAAGGGGTGAGGATGGGAACCTCACCCCATTGTACTGTCTCGACGTTGGGAGAGGTTGTTCTGTGGTGCGGGACAACCCCTCTGTGGAGGTGGCGTCGGTCCCTTGCGGGACTGACTAGCCGTCGAAGTGCCGTGTTTGTTTTCTAGATCCGGGGCACCTCACCAAAGGCGGCATTTGTGTAAACATAGTAATATGCGCCTACCCTATTAATATTATAATCGAGAAATACTGAATGAATTTTAATGAAACTTTACCATAACATAGCTTATACATCAGAATAACATTTATGCTATAAATTATCCCTGTACTTCCACGGAAATGGAAAGTACGCTGAAACAAATAAAAATATGAAATAAAATCGAACAAAATGTAAATGTAAAATAATTTTTCACGCCAACTAAAACACTATTCAAATATATGTAGGTAGCATAGGGATTAAAATTTACTGATCTCAAACCGATATCAATCAATCCATAAGGATTAATTTTTAAACTGATTGCTCCAATTGTATGGAGTTTCATATTATAACCGTAATGAGTTTTATTGTGAAATGAAATTCCCCACACCACATTGGTTCGCTTAATGGCCCACGAGGAAACCCTTGCTCAGCAATGAGACATTAAAATGTTGTTGATGATAATAATACGTGTAATTTTTTTCTGTCATAGGGAGATAACCGAGCAGTCGGAGCCTTATGGTGACTGCCGACGCCCATAGACATCCGCACAACCAAAAGTTATGCTGATGCGTTACCCTCCTTTTCCCTTTTTTCCCAATGGGCCACCGGAAACTCACAAATGGCACGAAACGCGACAGCATAACTGTCACTTGACGCCGGTGTTATGTGAGCGAGATGTACCACTCGGGTCGTACCGATCCAATTTGGCTGCAAAGTAGCATGGCACTACCTCTTACTAAAATTATCTTACGATAATATTAAAATATCCAATATTATATCTAAACTCCAACACCTGACATTAATTCTAAGCGCCCACATGTACGCGTCGTACGCATCGTACGCATCGTACGCATCGTACGCATCGTACGCATCGCATCAAACAGATCGTACTTTCTTTGTAAAGAAAGTGACACTTTAGTGCGATCCGTATGGTTCGGATTAGTTGACGCACTTGTAAGACTTTCTATATAAATAATACTATTCGTTTGATGTTATGCGTACGATACGGACCTGTGGACGTTGGCCTTATGTACACTGTCCGACGTTCGAAAACTTTAGCTATCAAAGAAACTCAAGATGAAATACTTTCGTAAAATAGTTGCGAGATTGTATTACTTAGATCTATTTAGTACCAGGTAATATAAGTATAACCCTTATCCCGTGCTTATTCTGAGGCGTTACTATTTTTAAGCCCCCGAGAGGAAAGGTGTTATAAGATTGATCACTAAGTCTACTGGTGCGTTAGCCAATATGCCGTGATTTAAATAAATCTTAGCCAACATGTCATTCTACAATCGTAAACGCTGGTAGAAAACTAATAAATTTATGGGAATGACATTTCACATCGATAAATCGCGTGGTCTTAAATAAATCTTCATCTTGGCTAACCCAACCAGCCGGCCTACTCTTGACTGCAGTTCCAATCTCACAACAATACGAATTCAATCCAGTTCCAGTTCCAATCTGGAGTATATTGGTACTCTTGAACAAATCGTGTTTACGATTGAATTGAAATTGGAATCGACGACCGATGTGGCCATTATAATAAAATATAATAACAAAATAAAATTCAGCATATTACATATGATGTTTATGTTTTTTTAAAATTAAAATATGTCTCCAATAATAATTAATTATTATCTATTATAATGTAGTTCCTTAAATTAAATCTAAACTTATTTTTTTAAAGCATTAAAAGCAAAATAAATTATTATACATTCTGGCATAATGTGTATTGCTGCTATAAAAAAAAAAAGTGTGTGTGTACTAGCGTACACTCGTAAGAAGTGAAACTTCTTTATGACGTTATTTTTCAAATCACTAAGATAGGAAGGGATAAGAAAAAGATGGCGCGTAACGGAAGAATGTGACGCGTAACGAAAAAATGTTACACTAAATTTTTTTCCAACCCCGATAAAAAAGTTTCACTTCAAAAAGCTTACGCGCAATTTTGAATAGACATCGAATTTCAAAATAGCTCAAAATATAGTAAACAAAAAAATAAAATAGAAATCATCTTCTTTCTTAATTTACCAGTAATGCTGGTGCCAAGGCTTTCCAAAATAATAACTGAAGTTCTGACAGACAACATACAAATTATTATTGTCATGTATTTTAGTGATTGGTCATCTTGGTGTTTATTTATTGAAAATGAAGTATTTTACTCATAAACATAGGCTTAATTTGTTTACAAAATACTGTGATTTATTTAAATATTGCTTTCTTGGGTTAAAAGATAATAACAGACCAATTGTTAAGTATTTTAGTACTTATTTTTATAAATACTGTGATTATAATATAGATTATATCAATCAATGACCAAAAATGTGGACAGGGAAATAAACACTGTTACATTTAAATATTGCTATCTTAGGTTAAAAGAGAATAAAAGGCTTATTGTTAAGTATTTTAGTACTTATTTTTATAAATACTGTGATATTGATTGAGTGTTGTAATATTGATTATATCAATCAATGACCAAAAATATAGATAGGCAAATAAAAACAAATAGTAGTTTAACAAGAGTTTAATGAAAGCATTAAACACACTGTGGCCTAGGACACATCGTCACCTATTCTTCAGAACACCCATAGTATGCTTACTGTATAGCATGCCACACAATTAAATTTGGTGTCGTGTTCTTCAGGTGAGCCAGCCGGAGCATCCAAATAGGTGTCATCATAATAGTTCTTTGGGTATAGCCCGAGTCTCCTAAAAACATATAATTATTGGAATATAATATTTATGTATGGAACAAATGATCACTTTCTTATAGTGAAGGACCCTGTGGCCTAGGAGACATCGCCACCTATTCTTCAGAACATCAATAGTATGCTTCACTGTATTGCGTGCCACGCAATGAAACTTGGTGTAGTGTTCTTCAGGTGAGCCAGCCGGAGCATCCAAATAGGTGTCATCATAATAGTTCTTTGGCCATAGCCCGAGTCTCCTAAAACATATAATTATTGCAATATAATATTAATGTATGAAACAAATGATCGCTTTCTTATGATTTTAACTTAGACTTAACAAGTAAATAAACAAGTTCCCCAAAATTTGTTTATAATGTTTATTTATGTTATTTGCCAATTTAAAGGTATTACTAAAAGAATATACCTATTAATATATATAATTAATTTGTTTAAATTGTATAATATATTATATCAATATAATATATACAATTTAAAGGTATTACTAATAAAAGAAAAGGCAATATTAAAACTAAATTATACAATTACAGAATCCAAGAGTCAACTTATAATTAAAACATTTCTTAAGTGAAATCCTTTTCTATTATAAAACCTCTCATTTTGGGCTGGACGTATGATAGCCATATGAGTACCATCAATAGCACTTCCTACGGATGTTATTTGGAAGTTTTCATAAAATAATACAAATATATGTAACTCAATAATTCAAATAGATTTTTTTTTTTTTAGAAGAGGGGGCAAACGGACAGTCGGTTCACCTGATGGTAAGTGAATAGCGACATCCACAGACACCCGCTATACCAGGAGATCAGCAGGTGCGTTGCCGGCCTTTTAGATGTGATTATGCTCTTTTCTTGAAGGTCCCTAAGTCGTATCGGTTCGGAAACACCATAGGTGGCAGCTGATTCCATATATTTGTAGTGCGAGGCAGGAAATGCCGTGAAAATCTAGATGTTGTGGATTTCCGGACATCAAGATGGTGTGGGTGAAATTTGGAATTCTTACGCGATGTCCGGTGGTGGAATTCTGCCGCAGGTATTAATCCGAACAATTCCTCAGAACACTCCCCGTGGTAGATGCGGTAGAAGATGCAGAGCGATCCGACATCTCTACGCAGCACCAAGGGATCAAGCCGATTGGAGATCACATTATCATCGACGATTCGAGCCGCCCGGCGTTGGACGTGGTCAAATGGAAGGAGCTGATATTGGGGCGCTCCAGCCCAGAGGTGAGAGCAGTATTCCATGTGAGGCCGGATCTGCGCCTTGTATAATTGAAGGCGGTGTGAAGGCATGAAATACTGCTTCGCCCTATTGAGCACACCAAGTTTCTTAGAGGCTAGTTTAGCCTTTCCTTCCAAATGACCACGAAACTGCACATCTCTCGATATGTCGACGCCAAGTATCCCAATGCTGGCTGCGGCAGTTAGGGGAGTGCCTTCAAATCGTAGAGGAACGACGAAGGGTGATTTTTTGGCGGTAAACGCGCAAACTTGTGTCTAGTTGGGGTTAAATTGGACCAGGTTAAGTCGTCCCCATTCCGAGACTTTGGTCAACAGAGACTCGATTTCAGACACAAGTTTGTTCCGACACTCATCGACTTGTTCCCGAGAAATATTAGAGCGACCAGTGTATAAGGCATCTCCAGTGCTGTCATCCGCATAACAATGAATGCCGCTGGTTTGCAGCATATCATTGATATGCAGAAGAAACAGGGTTGGAGATAGTACACAGCCTTGCGGAACACCAGCATTAACAGACTTGAGGTCCGAGCATGCACCGTCGACAGCGACTTTGATGCTCCGGTCTGCCAAATAACTGGTGATCCACTTACATAATTTCTTGGGAAGCCCATAAGATGGGAGCTTCGCTAGAAGTGCTTTATGCCACACCCGATCAAAGGCCTTCGCTATGTCCAAACTAACCGTCAGCGCTTCCCCCTTGCTCTCAACTGCCTCCGCCCATCGCTACGTTAGGAATATTAGAAGATCACCAGCTGAACGATTCCGTTGAAAGCCATATTGGCGATCGCTAATCAGCTGGTGCTCCTCCAAATACCGCCGGAGCTGGCAGTTAATTATGGATTCCATAATCTTTGAGAACAAGGAAGTTATGGCTATTGGTCTGTAGTTGGACGTGTCTGAGCGGTCCCCTTTCTTAGGGATCGGGTGTACCAAAGCTGTCTTCCACGAGCATGGGACGACGCCTAATGAGTATGAGTGCCGAAAAAGACGCGTAAGGACGGGTGCCAACTCAGGAGCACAAGTACGTAGCACTAACGGAGGGATGCCGTCAGGCCCACTCGACTTATGGATGTCCAGCGAAAAAAGCGCTTTACGTACGGAGCTCTGTCGAAAAATTATTTCCGGCATTGAGGTATCACACCGAGGGATCGTCGGTGGTATTTTTCCCTGGTCATCCAAAGTCGAGTTGGAAGCAAAAAGAGAGCCTAGAAGATCGGCCTTCTCCTTCGCGGTGTGGGCCAACGAGTCGTTCCTCATGTGCAAAGATGGTAGGGATGGCTTACAGAAATTCCCTTGAACAGCCTTGGCGAGCGACCAGAATGCACGAGTTCCCGAAGGAAGTCGAACCAATCTCTCGCCAATTCTGTTCACGTACTCCGCTTTTGCCTCAGCAATAGCTCTTTTGAAGGACCTGGAGGCAAAGTTATACTCCTTTTTTAATGCGCTGGTCTTTACATCCTGTGACATCGATGCATTGGCCCAGGCTCGGGTTCAGGCTATAATTAGCACTTTGATTTGTCTAATAGATAGGTATCATATAATATGAAGAACAATGTAGAACCAATCAATAATAAAATAATTTGAGATATATTTTATAAGTATCCTACATAGGCCGTAAATAAAGAGAAAAGATGAACTATAGAAGAGGTTAGATTATAGATATTTCTATTGACATACCTTATAACGCGTAGATACTAGATACTAGATACTTAGTAGATACAAATCCAAATCGCTATGAACAACTTCAAAGCTCCTTGCTGAGGCAATACATCACTCATGGTGAACGCATTATTGGCATATAACGCGCCATTCTTCTTAGATTTCGCCTTTGTCTTAGATCTGTCCTAATATATCCAAAAAGAAGTGCCAATCGTGCCATAATTTTAATAAACACTTTAAACAACGCAATCGAACACTAAAAACTTAAGTTTTGTTGAACAATGAACTGTGTAAATTCGAACCCAATTTCAATTTCGAAGTCGATACGTCAACGTCAAAATGTTGTCAAGAGTACGAATTATGGAAATATGTATGAACAAGATCGAGAAATCCCGATTTCAATTAGTTACATAAAATTTCACTGTAATCGAGTCAAATTGTGCGCTAGTTGTAGCGTCTTTTCGATCCCAATCCTAAATTTCGATAGGATCGAGTGTCAAGAGTAGGCCGGCAGGTCTCAAATGGATGAATTTTGGTGCATTTTTTTTTAAAGCAAATATTCTAGCGATTGGTTTTAAATAATTTTTTATGAAAACCGGTTTATCCGTTTTAAGATAATCAGGCTTTTGTTATTACACTGGGTTGTTTTTAAGTATTAATTTTTAATATTTTTGTTTCAAATAATATTGATATAGGTAACCTAAATGTATTTTAAGAAATTATAATATTTATTTTATTGCACAGGTAATTCAGTCGTAGTATATATTATAGTACATATAAATAGTTTTTAGTAGTTTGCGTGTTTACCAATGCTTATATTAAGAACAAAGATTTGTTTCACGAAAAAGTAAAAACTGGTGGAAATCATATAGACGAATGAACCTTTAGCCTCTGACTCTCCTGGTAATTGTTCAATTAAGATAGCTGTTGGGTAAATATCCAGCCAATTGAAATTATAATGATTTGAGATTATAAAATGTATTATATTACACAGATCAGAAGGTACAATGGATAATCAGTGACCTGTTTGACGGCAGAATCAGTTGATTACATTTGATTGAATCGATAGTAACCTTGATATGCAACCTGGCAGAGGTTGGATTTACAGCAATACTGTTGTGGTCATCGGGAGTCTTCGTTGGATGGACATACAAAGTAAGTATTACTATTATCAGATAAAACCATTAGCAATTAAAATACAAATTTTGTCTCATAACTAGCTGTTGCCCGCAGCTTCACCCGCGTTAACTTTTGTCCAAAAAATAAAAAATTGGCGTGAGCCACCCTTAACACTAAAAAAATGTTATAAACCTATTCTGATACCTACTGAATATATATTTAAAATTTCATCAAAATCAGTCAAGCAGTTTCTGAGGAGTATAAGCACTAAAGCTGTGGCACAACAATTTTATATATTAGATAAATATACGTACTAAATAAAAAATGATGTCTCGTGGATAACGTCTCACACGGGCACAGGTCTCCTCCTCGAAATCAGGTGAGGAGAGTGTTGGGACATAGTTCACCGATGCGCTGGCCCAATGCGGGTTGGTGAACTTCACACACTTTCAAAGACTAATCATCACTCATGCTGGTTTTCTCACGACGTTTTCCTTTATCGGCTATTTATATAATAACGTATAAGGTACTTTATATTATATTGTGTCCTGAACTGAACCGATTAAAAATACACAGAAGAGTTTTAACCAAACAAAAAAATAATAAAGATAAAGTTTGTCTATTTCCGGCAAAGTTAGGTAGACGAAGTGTTGGTCGGCCTTTAACCAGGTGGGAAGACGATCTCCGTGACCGGTCCGTGTTGGATGCGGGTGGCAAGGGATCGGCCGTTTGGGCTCAGTAACCTAGGGTGAGCGGTGCACCTTGGGCGAAGGTAATTGGGCCAAGGGGGCTCTTTGTACCCCTCTTATAAGAAGAGGGGACAGAAGAGCAGGGGGCAAGGGGTGAGGATGGGAACCGCACCCCATTGTACTGTCCCGACGTTGGGAGGGATTGTTCTGTGGTGCGGGACAACCCCTCTGTGGAGGTGGCGTCGGTCCCTTGCGGGACTGACTAGCCGTCGAGGTGCCCTGTTTGTTTTCTCGAGTCGGGGCACCTCACCAAAGGTGGCATTGGTGGCACTCGCCAGGCTTTAGTGGGTAGAGCTGCGTCTATTTACCAGCTGTCGGGCGCAGCGAGTCCCACATACCCGCGTGGGGAGACCCACTCCCCCGCGGGATGCCTCAGAGCATTTCCCGGCGATAAAGAAAAAAAGGCCTATGTTCAGCAGTGGACGGATAGAGGCTGATGATGATGATGATGATTTCTGCCTATTCAGTGATTTTTGAAGAGAAACTTCTTTGCACACATAAGGGTAAAAAATTTACGGGTGAAACGTCACGAAAATGTGCAACGCTTTTGTCCGATGCAAAGAGGGAGAGAGTGATTGAGCCCGATTGAGAGAGAGTGAGAAAGAGCGAACGTAGCATAACATAGCCATGGAGTGATAGTAGGGAGCAAGCGAGTGAGAAAAATCGAGAGAGAGAGTGAGATAGAGCGAACGTCGCATCGCAAGTCTCGGAAATTTAAAGCTTTAGATTAGTATAAATATAAACGACATTTAAAAATTAGTTTGCAAAATAAGTTTCACTTCTGACATGTGTACTTTGTACGCACGCACTTTTTTTTTAAATTATAGTTAAAAATCCGTAAGTCATTTTAACATTGAATGCGGAGTTAATGAATTCATTTCATACTTAAAACAAGATCAAACAAACGTGAGCCTACGTTGAATATTTAATATGTACATTTATTCTGCGCCCGCCAAATTTTTATTAAGCGATTAACAAACATCCACACAATTTCATCCCTTTAAATATTCACAACATACGTTTAGGGTTCCTGTCCTCAATTTGACAAAACAGAGATGAGGGTTCTAAATCTTTGTTGTCCGTCTTTTTTTCGTTCCTATTGGAACAGGCTAAGACCATAGACCATGCTGCCTATTCTGTCAAATTGTCTACCAGCCTGTTTTTCTGTCAAGCCAAAACTTTACATAATATGTAGAGTACTTATTATTGAAATCTTATCCTACTCGTCCTACTAATATTATAACAATATATAACTAAATGGATGTATGTTTGTTACTCTTTCGTGCAAAAAATACTTAATGGATTCTAATGAAACTTTAAAACTATGGAAGCTTAAATTTATACCACGTCAATCACGTCCCGTAGTAAGTTCTCGAAGAACTTGTGTTACGGATACCAGACAATGGAAATATAT
Source organism: Helleia helle (assembly GCA_963853865.1). Classification (NCBI taxonomy): domain Eukaryota; kingdom Metazoa; phylum Arthropoda; class Insecta; order Lepidoptera; family Lycaenidae; genus Helleia; species Helleia helle. Next base: position 21,182,309 of record OY971420.1, read on the forward strand.
TTAATACTGTTATACTATACATTATGTAAGATTTTATTATATAATACACATATTTAATACACATCCATGACCCAGGAACAGAAAACTTTTTGTTACCTGGCGGGATTCGAACCCGGTACCTCCGGCTTGTACGCCAACCAGAGGTCGTTATCATTACAATATCATTTATACATCAGAATAACATATAGGCTATCTATCCCTCTACTCCCTCGGGAATAGGGGAACGCAGGTGAAACCGCGGGGCGCTGTTAGTAGAATCATAAAAAATTACAAGATGGTCTCACAACATAAGCGAGGGACAAAATCTTAAAAACAATTTTTGTTGTTTGTCGTTATCCTAATAATATTATAATCGTTAAAGTTTGTATATATGTTTGTTACTCTTTCACATAAAAACTACTAAATGGATTTTAATGAAACTCACAATAATATCATACATCATAACAACACAAGGCTGTAATTTATTCCCGTACCACCCGGAAAGTACGTGGAAACTGCGGGGCTAGTATTACATAAACTGCGGGGCTAGTATTACATAAACTGCGGGGCTAGTATTACATAAATTAATGCTTTTTACGAAAGCCTCAGCACGCGACTCAGACTCGCTCAGAGCGCCTAGTCTGGTTTTAGAAAGCAAGACAAAAACAACTTCGAAAACTTTCGACACCAAAAGAAACGAAATGCAAAGTGAAAAAACCTACCTGTTATCTGTAAAGTAAATTCACGGACGATAATTTTACGTGATAACGTCATAATGCGTCACAAGTCAAACTCTAAGGTCGATCATCCCTATCGGTTGCTCCGTGCTCTCGCTTACACGCTCGGCTCGGGCGGAACGTGACAGTTTTTCGTCTGTGCAGCTGGCGTTCATCGATTCGTAAAACGCTATCACGTCAAAACCTTATTTAACGTCTAATCAAGTCTACTACCAGTTCGAAGGCTATTCTACTGAGAAGAGCCAGCAAAACAAAGTCATTAAAACGAATCCATTAAATATTTTACTATTTATGACAATATAATTGATAGGCCGAGTGGCGTACGCCTTATTTCCGAAGTGTGGTATCCTATATAATTTCACATGTTTTATTATAGCTCTTACCAAACAAATATTAATTACTTATCATTTTTTTTTTTTTAATTTTGTGGAGCAACAGAATTAACAGTCAATCATCATCAAAACCAATCTAATAATGGTGCGGACCAATGGTCTGCAGAGTATTTAAAAAAAAGTTTTATTTTTAATTTTAAGGGCGACTAAACAATTGCAGGATTAGGCAAATACTTTTTTTTTGTTTACGTGAATTTCACTCAAAGTAACGTAAGAACTTTTATGGATTTTATTGCGCTGGTAGATACTGCTGCAACTACGGTCCTTTTTTACGCCGGGAAATGGTCTAAGGCATCCTGTGGGGGAGTGGGGACTCCCACTGTGGGTATGTGGGACTCGCTGCATCCGAAAGATGGAAAGTGGACGCAGCTCTACCCATTAAAACCCGGCGAGTGCCGCCAATGTCCCTTTTGGTGAGGTACCCCGGATCTATTGAGCACCACAACAAACTCGAGTAAACAGGGCGCCTCGACGGCTAGTCAGTCCCTCGGGGGACCGACGCCACCTCCAGAGAATGGTTGTCCTGCACCACAGAAAAACTCAACGTCAGGACAGTAAAATGGAGTGAGGTTCCCTCCCTCACCCCTTGTCCTCCTGCTCTACCTTAGGTTACTGGGCTCCACCACCATGACAAGGCTTGAACCATGGTGGGGTGCAACCACGATCCCATGACCATGATTGTTGTAAAGTTATTGAATTCATTATAAAACTTAATAAACGATAAAATCCGTAAAAATTGGTTCATTATAATATTTACTTTATTTATCGTAATATATTAGAACGTTGTTCCTTTTTCGATTAAATATAGAAATATATTGCGATTTACTTCATTTTAACGATCTGTTATTTCAAACATGAAGCCGTTGAGGCGTGTCTGTTCACGCCTCTACAGATTGAGAATGATTTAATTAATAGAAATGTAAGCTAAGAAATATTAGGTATGTATCATTTAGTAAAATGGCCCTGCATTTATATGAAAAATGATTACCAATAATTTTTCTATCATATTGAGTGTCCATTTATTTATGTCATCAGGGGCAAACGAGCAGTCGGAGCCTCACGACGCCCATACATATCCGCACAACCAAAGCCAAGCAGATGCGCCGCCCTCCTTATCCCTATCTTTCACAATGGGCCACTGGAAACTCACAAACTGCACGAAACACGACAGCATAGCTGTCACTTGACGCCGGTGTTATGTAAGCGAGAGGCACCACCCCGGTCTTGCCGGCCCAGTTCGGCTGCAATGCAGCACTACCTCTTACTAACATTCCATTGTAGTCCTGCTTTTCTCTCCACAACAAAGCGATAATATGTTTCAGGAGAAAAACACAAGACGATGCAGTGGTACCCAAGATGGAAGCACGGCACAGCGCAACCTTCCTTTAAAGCTATTCATTATCTTCATTAAAAAAAAAATACTATTATAAAAACCACCTTTTAATTAAATACTATTATCAAAACCACCTTTTAATTTTATTAATGTGAACGCTTTTGGAAGGGAAAATAAATTTAAACTATCTAATCTCAATTAACATGAAGACAACGTAAATACAGTACGTACAATATTTTAACCACTCTTTAGATGTAACACGTGTATTTTCACTAAATTAAATTTGAAGGTTTTAAGTAGAATAATTAAAATTTTAATTAAACCACCGTTGTAAGTAATCTTTATCTTTCCATCTTATTTCACGGTGGTAGATGGGTCACTTCAGTAGCCCACTTGCAGTGGAATAAAAAGTGTAGTGGTTGATTAGTTTATATTTATGAATTGTTTTATTTTATTTTATTAAAGTCCTAACTGCTAGGTTTTATCATAGTTTTTATTAAGGAAAATTTGCTTTATAACCGAGATTTTTATTGGCTTTTTTCCATGTTGCACACAGCTGTAACATTGTTTTTAATAAATATAAAGTATTAATTGCGAAACTTGCAACTTTAGCATGTTCACAATTAACGCCATAAGGATATATCACACCATTTTAACGGATACGGTATAACTTGATTCCTACAAAAAATAGAAGCAACACAAATAAACATTATTATTAATTAGAACAAACTTATTCAAAAACTACATTGTCATTTACACTACATAATAAATTTCCGAACTTGTCAAATATAATTATTTACATTGTAATTTAATTTACAACTTGAAATATTAAACGGAAACTTGACTCCAAGTTTGTACTCCTGGGAGATTAATGGTCCATGGTCCTGGATCCAAGTTCAAGTAGTTCAAAGGGGTTTATTGGCTCAAACGCGACAGTTATAGAACTTGTGTGAATCGATTAATGAATGACGTTTCATGACTGCTCTAGTGAATATGTTCTACGAACCATCAGGATAGAATAGAAAGAATAACCCCACCATGGTTCAGGCCTTGACATGGCGGTGGGGCTCAGTAGCCTAGGGTGAGCCGCTGCACCTTGGGTGAAGCTAATTGAACCGAGGGGGCTCTTTGTACCCCTCTTATAAGAAGAGGGGATAAAAGAGCAGGGGGCAAGGGGCGAGGACAGGAACCTCACCCCATTGTACTGTCCCGAATTTGGTTGGGGTTGTTCTGTGGTGCGGGACAAGCCCTCGGTGGAGGTGGCGTCGGTCCCTTGGTCGGTCCCGGGGCACCTCACCAAAGGCGACATTGGTGGCACTCACCGGGTTTTAGTGGGTAGAGCTGCGTCCACTTACCAGCTTTTCGGGCGCAGCAAATTCCACATACCCGCGTGGGGAGATCCACTCCCCCTCATGCCTCAGAGCATTTCCCGGCGTTAAATAAAAAAAATGATAGAAAGAATAAGAAGCTAGTGCTAAGCTAACTTAACTGCTCTAGATGATGTTCCAAAAATAGGATGGGTAACACGGCTAGTCTAAAAAATCGTTTATCGTAGATGTTTAATTACTACGAGGTGGCGTGTATAGCAACTAGAGAATAAAAAGAACTAAATAAAAATTATTATATAATTTAGTATTATAATACTACTAAATATAAAAAAAACTTTTTTTTTTCAAATCCCACTGATATTTCACGTGATTATTGTGTTCAAATGAACAACTTTTTCACTTTTATGATATTAGTGTAGATGTTACGATAACGAATAGCCTGAAAAAAGATTTGGGAAAAAATATCGAAATGGGTAGTTATTTTATGATCAATATTAAACAAATAAATATAATTGTGGCTGAAATGAAAATGCATTTATTCTAGAAAATAAAAATAAAGAACATTTATTTGAATAAATTTATTAATACTACATCAGCAGCACCACAGATAAATAACGTTGGGGTTTTACTCTATTATTGCAAACCACTCACTGAAAAGCTGGCTTGAAAAATAAATGTAATCGGCGGTTCCAAACCTAAGAATATGCTCAACTTACTATGTCGAAAATATTTCCTAGCCTCAATCCATTCATTGAATTTACTCTTCAAAGGACCCAACGGGATACAACAAACTATTACTATCTCACGATCTACTACAAAGGTCTTATAAATTAGTAAAGAAAAATAAAATAAATCTATTGTAATCAATAAATCAATTAAAAAAAACATGCGAGCGACGATGGTCTAGTAGGTATGCTCGGCCTCTTATGTGTTGTCCGGGTTCAATCCTGACCCCTGTGGTATCATGAAATGGTTTTTTATAATTTATCTGCGCACCTAAACACGAGAACATCATTTGCTCGCCGATGAAGGGGAACATCGTGAAACCTGTTGCCGTCTTTGAAGGTGTGTGAAGTTCACCAATCCATATTGGGCCAGCGCATCGGTGACCTATGGCCCAAGACCTTCCTGATTTGACGAGAAAACTCGTGTCCAGCACGACATTTTACGTATATGTCGAAGTTTTGACCTCCCACTGGAGACGACAATCTCCGTGCGGCGGCCAGTTGAATACGAATTACGAGAATCGGCCTTCAATTTCATTAATTTACATTGTTTATTGAGACGAATATGTCCAAAAGTTAACGAGAAAAGGTTGATGATGATGATGAATCCTATTATTATTATAAATGTGAAAGTAAGTTTGTTTGTTACGCTTTCACGCGAAAACCACTTAAGGTTACACAAGTGGCTCATCTTTCAATACAAACGCAGAACAGTAATTACTACAATGTTTGACGTTGACCATGAAAAACTAAGTATAATATAAATTGATCTCATCGTTATCTATGTGTGTAACTACCTAAAATCGTAAAAAAATATACATTTAAAAAATACAAGCTTCTAAACTTTCGTATTTCAACACTGATTTTAGCCCAACTTTGGGCGTAAATAAATAGTATACCGAGCACGAAAGCTCAAAAATAAAGCTCGTACAAATATAGTTTAGTTATTCAAAAATTAAAATAAATTTATTTTGAAAAGATACACTAATTAGTTTTTCTATAATAACTGTTTTGCTAAAAGGACATTTTCAGAATGAATCATTGTGCATTTCATTCTAGCACACAAGTTCGCGCCTTATGTCAGGTGAGATAGCTATCATTTTGTTAGAGTTCGCAGCATCGACTACCCACTAAACCCCAGCGGTGTTCTTCTAATCGTGCTGGCCCGGTGCGGGAACTATGGTATGGTCCGCACCGGCGACGGCGTGCCTGGAGGCACTCTCCTCTGAAGGCAGGGGATGGCGTTCCCTCCTTCTACTCCACTTAAGGCACCCCGAACACCTAAGGGTGCCTTATAGCACGAACCATACGCGCGCGAGGCAGATCCCCCGACCGGCCACGCACAGGTCCCTCACTGCGGTGCGACCGCCTGTCGCCGCCGCGCTCTCCTGCGAGAAGGGGCACCAGTGCGCTCCCTCACCCGCTCCGCCTCCTCCTTCTGCGGCATCACGACTTCGCAGAAGGAGAGGACTGCCTCCCATGCACTCTCACTGCCGGTCATCGCGCGGATGACCGCAGGGAGTGAAAGGTCGGCGCCGACCTCGGTCACGAGGTCCGCCCTTTCTGGCGCCCAAGCAGGGCACTCCGCCAGGGTGTGATCAGCAGTGTCCTCTTCACTGCTACAGTGATGAGACCCTGGCGATTTCGCAGCATCGACTAGTTCAACCTTAAGTGATCATCATGAAACTTTGTACACATATTCTTGGAGGTATTAGAAGTAAAATAGAATACTTAAAAAAAACTAAATTCTTATCCGGCGCAGATGAAGTCGCGGGCACCAGCTAGTATCTCTATAAAAGCATTATCTCCTAGTTAATCTCAACCTTAATCAATTCACGGAAATGAAATGTTTTAATACGAACATAGCTCTAGAGACGACGAAAGTGGCTTCAGCCATGCCATATTTTGTAAGTGATGTAATTAATACATTACTCCATGGAATTACAACATCTTATGGTGGCTATTTGTGTGTTACAATAGTTTTGTCAAATAAGTGTGGCCACGAAGTGATATAGTGAGAGTAATATAGAGATATAGTGAGAGTGATATATAAATATAGTGAGAGTAATATAGCGATATAGTGAGAGTGATATAATGATATAGTGAGAGTGATAAAGTGATATATTCTGCGTGGTGTCCAGGAAGTCAATTCTTATAAGCGCTGAGTGCGCGAGTTTATGGTGAAGCAATCACCTGCGGAGCCCTGTATCCGATCGCCTGTCACTCATCACTGGGAAACGATTCGGTGTTATTTTGTTTTGAGTTCATAATCGATATTAAATACCTCGTCACAGTGGAGAAACTAACGATCAAATTTTATCTACACTTGTCGATCGTTTCAATATAAACCAACGCGTACCAAACGCGTTGGTTTATTTTGAAACAGCCAAACTGTTGGCTGACGCTTTGTTTCAGGGTCGTATTAATAAATCCAGGATTCGTCACCTGTAACAATGTCGTAAGCGCCAAGACTGCTTCAAATTTATTGATCTTTCTTTGACTAGTGCGGCACCCAACACGAAACTATTCGCATGCAAAGGTGCTCGTGTAGAATCTTGTGAGCGCTTCCTGATCCAAACTTTTTTTTTTTCCTTTAAGCCGGGAAATGATCTGAGGCATCCCGCCTGGGGAGTGGGTCTCCCCAGGTGGGTATGTGGGACTCGCTGCACCCGAAAGGTGGTAAATGAACGCAGCTCTACCCACTAAAACCCGGCGAGTGCCACCAATGCCGCCTTGGTGAGGTGTCGCGGATCTGTTAAGCTAACAGGGCACCTCGACGGCTAGTCAGTCCCGCAAGGGACCGACGCCACCTCTACAGAGAGGTTGTCCCAGAACAACCCCTCCCGACGTCGGGACAGTACAATGGGGTGAGGTTCCCATCCTCACCCCTTGCCCCCTGCTCTTTTGTCCCTTCTTCTTATAAGAGGAGTACAAAGAGCCCCCTCGGCTCAATTAGCTTCGCCCAAGGTGTTGGTCTCACCCTAGGCTACTGAGCCCCACCGCCACGTCAAGGCCTGAACCATGGTGGGGTCCTGATCCAATCTGAAAAATGTATATGATGAATTTCTCCGTATGTAATTTTTCTGTTTTCTTGTATATTTTTTTCCTACTAGCTACTTTTCGTCAGTAACTACCGACCATTTTTCCCCAAATTCCTTATTATAAATTCCGCGCTTAAATGCAGTATGCCAACGGTAGACTTTTGTATGGGTCTTCATCCATAAACGTCATTTGTAGTGGATCAAATGACTCGTTTTTTATATTTGAATTCACAAAAAACCATCAAAAAAAAAAAGTCCCCGACGCAGATACATTTTTCAATGAGATACGATAATTAAATTTAGCTCTCAGAAAAATATGGAGCGATATTTGAAATTCAAACGGTGGTATTTTTACTCATAAATAATCACATATTTTTAAATAATTAATTTAGCCAGTGCTTCATTTACAAAAAAAAAATTCGCAAATCTTTGTGAGTGGTACTTATATATAATAATAATAATAATAATATCAACCCTTTTATGTCCCACTGCTAGGTACGGGTCTCCTACTCGAAATCAGGCGAGGAGCGTTTTGGGCCATAGTTCACCGATGCGCTGGCCCAATGCGGGTTGGTGAACTTATACAATACTTATACGATTTCTCCGTGGTGCATTGCAGCTGGGCTTCCCCTGGCTGCTGTCTTTTTCTTGACTTTTGTTAGTCATTGCATTCTTGTACTGTCTCCCGCTTTAACCGGGGAGGGAAACTTAAAATTTTTCCTACTCCTCCTGAATACTTCCGATTAAATTCGTTGCGGGTCCCAAGGCAGTTTTAACGTATCCCTCGGGCTCCCTGAGATCGTATCAAAGAGTCATTAGTGGTTACCGCTGTCGATCCTGGCTATACAGGAGTAGCAGCGGTGGGAACGAGTGGTGGGCCTAGCCCGTATAAAAAAAAATACTTATACGATACTTAAATTATTCTTCCGGCCTTCTATTTAAGTATTGACTTCGTGGCTGTTAGAGATCTCTCGTTTGTTTCTCCTTTGCCATTGGAATGGCTTTTACGCTGAATATTGATAATGAATCAATGTCAAAACCTATTATTTTTGTCATCGATTCATCAAAATTACAGCTTGATAGTTTTGATAGAGATCAACTCTAACTGATAATGGTTTCACATCAATCATTTTATGAATATTAAATTAATTTCCATTGACACGGTAATGTAGAAACCGAATTGAAATTCAAAATTTTTGATCTAAATTACCAAAGAGTAACATTGAGCGACAATTGAATCTACCGTCAAATCTAAGTAGACACACGGAGTATAACCAGCGAAACAAACTCATTGCTGCTAATCTCAAACTCTCCAATAATGATAGTGAACGATTTGTATAAAATAGTAGTGGACCTTTACTGGCTATTAAAAATTACGTCAAACTTTGAATGGAATATTTCCAAACGCCTCGCTCGCTTCGCTTTAGTTGGGAAAAATTTAGACAGCTGAAATAGAGTTTGGGCAAATATGACATTTTAATAGTCTTTTTTGACCCGCTACTCTGCCAATTTATAGGTACTATAAATAAAAGAATATTTTAAGGATGTTTCTTAAATGACATTTAAGTGGCCCAGCCTTTTAAGTTACTCTGCCAATTTATAGGTACTATGCAAAGCTACGCTACGCTACGCAAAGGCGACCTCTGTGGCTCAATGTTTAGCGCGTTGACGCTCAAGCCGGAGGTTGCGGATTCGAATCCCACCAGGGAATGAAAAAGTTTTCTGTGTTCATGGCTCTTGGATGTGTATTAAATATGTGTATTATATAATAAAAATCTTAAATAAATTTATAGTATAAAAGAATTAAATATATTTGCGTTGTCTGATACCCGTAACACAAGTTTTTCCAGAACTTACTACGGGCCCTATAGATATTATTATTATTATTAAATGACAGTAATAATATTTTAATATTATTTTCTTCAAGTGACAAAAAATATTTTACGCCTATTGGTATTTTTATTTTAAGATGAGAAATGCGGTTTAATTTACCTTATATTATGCAACAAACAAGAAATAAAGAAAACTTACACTGCGGTTTTTCTTTCAAGCTTGGCGTAAGCATTATAAGTTTCAATTCTTATTCCCAACATATTTTTTTAACAATTTTTAGTGTTAAGAAAAATATTTATTTTTTTCGAGAAGAGTATTCCATGCAGATCTTTACATTACGGGTCTTTACACATGGTCCAACACTCTGTTTTCATATACGGACAAAAGGTCTAACCGATCCATGAATTATGAATTGAAATAAAGAATTTTTAAATTTTATTAAACACACACCAGCGAAAACCCTTTTTACATAAATATTAATTTTACGAAAACACAAGGTTTAGCGTTCCAGTCTCGTGGTATTTTAAAAGGGTAAGAATTTTAACTACATTATGGGATTTCTCAACCGTTTAAATGGATTCTTCGTTAAACTTGGTTCTTTGCGACCAAAGCTTTCATTTACTTGTTAAGTAATCTCATATATTTTTAAATGGTGTAAAAGTGGTGGTCTGAAATAGATAAGTACTTGTACTTTTATACAACTTTACAATTTGTGTTCTATAAAACACAAGTATTACAATACCTTCCTTGTAATATAAATGCGATTAATAAAAATAATCATTTACAACAATAGCCATAAGTGTATGTACAGGGAATACTACTTTGTCTATTCTCTGTGTGTACTGTCCTCCATCCAGTGGACACATAAGAATGAATAGATTGCGCAATATTATAAGAGATTTACCAAAACCTGTATTTGTAAGTGGTGATTTCAATGCACATCATATTGCTTTTGGATGTCTGTCTACTAAAAGTCGAGGCCAAAACTTGTACGATATAATTGATGAATGCGATTTATACATATTAAATAATGGTAGCTTCACTACAGTAAATTATCCCACACGCAATCCCTCAGCAATAGATGTAAGTTTTATTAGTCCACATTTGGCCCCACTTTGTGAATGGTCAGTGCATGATGATGCTTTGGGTAGCTATCATTATCCAACCATCACAAGCATTAGGATATGCATTGAAAGATACACAATTAATAAACATGTTGACAGATTTTTATACAATAGAATAGATTGGACTAAATATAGTCAATTAGCTAATTCAATATTTCATGACATGATGGTTAGTGAAGAGAACCCAATAAAATCTTATGATGAGTTTTGTAATCGGCTTGATAAACTTAAACAAATCGTGGTTCCTAGATTCACAAGGACTAACGTTAGGAATAGACCACCAGCTCCCTGGTGGAACAGTATTTGTGAACAAGCAGTCATTAAATCTTATGAAGCACTGAAACTTTACAGAAACGATCCAACAATACATAATTACATAAACTATAAAAGATTTGATGCTTTAAAAAAGCGAACTATAAAGGAACAAAAAAGAATCAGTTGGAATAGTTTTTGTAACAGTTTCAATAGAACTACCCCTATTAGTAAAATATGGAATCTCATTAAAAGATTTAAGGGTATCAGAGCTGGTAATAAGTCATATAGGGATGAATTTGTACAACCACTTTTAGACAAATTATCAGATTGTACTAATTTAGTTGACCTAGATTCATTAGACAATTATTTTAATATTAACAATGAAAATCCTCAATCAAGATTTTTAATGGAACCTTTTTCATGGAATGAATTTTTAATGAGTATACAATCTAGGAGGAATACTTGTCCTGGTTTAGATGATTTTCCATATTTATTAATAAAATATTTACCTGAATCTATACAAAAGTTATTTTTAAATATTCTCAATAGTCTCTGGCATAAAAAATTAATACCAATTTCATGGAAAACTCAATGTGTAATACCTATACTTAAACCAAATAAATCACCTGAACAGGCTAGTTCCTATCGTCCAATTTCACTATCATCATGTCTTGGAAAGATTTTTGAAAACATGGTGAAGTTTCGCCTTGACTGGTATGCAGAATCTAGGAGTATTATCCCTCATGTCCAATATGGTTTCCGTAGAGGAAAAAGCTGTGCTGACAGTTTCATGTCCCTCATATATGATCTGAAAAATGCAAAAAACAATAAATTACACACAGTTTGTGTATTTCTAGATGTACAAAGCGCATTTGATAGTGCGGATCCTGGTATACTGGTGAAGGTACTGAGTGAGGCAAGTGTACCTGGACAATTGTGTAAATGGATTTATGATTTCCTTAATAACAGAATATTATATGTTAGGCACAACAATATATTGAATGGACCTAGAATTGTGTCAAAGGGTACTATACAAGGTGCAACACTGTCGCCTTTGCTATATAACTTGTATACTTGTGAGATATGTAAATATGTAAATACTAAAAATGTAAATATACTTCAGTTCGCAGATGATTTAGTGTTGTATAGTTCAGATGTAAATTTGACATTAGCCATCGAAAATGTTAACACCAGTTTAGGGCAGTTGTGCAACTATTATCAACACAGATTAAATTTGAAAATAAATGCTGCCAAAAGCAGTGTCATGATATTTGGAAAAGACACACCAATAATTGATGTTGCATATAATGGTGACGTTATACAAAGAGTAACCTCACACAAATTCTTGGGTATTATTATTGACCAAAAACTATCATTTGAAGAACATATTAAATATATATCTAGAAATGCATTAAACGGTGTTAATATTTTAAGATGTCTAGCAGGTATTGCATGGGGTGCAGATCCTAAAATACTGTCAGTATTATATAAAACAATAGTAAGAAGTCATTTTGACTATAGTTCTTTAGCTTATTTAAATAGCACTCATACACAAAAATTAGATGTTTTACAGAACAGGGCTTTGAGGATCATATCAGGGGCAATGTGTTCAACTCCCATAAGGGCCATGGAAGTCGAAACAAATATTATGCCATTGATATTGAGAAGATGCTTGCAGAAAGATACTGCCTGAAACTATTTTCATCAAATAATTTCCAAATTATAAATAAAATCATTCCTCACCTAATCCATATTGTAGGTCCATTGACTTCATCTAAGGATCTTCTGAAAGGTACATCTCCAACTCTATCCCGAATTTATCTAGAAATACAATCCCATTATTCGAACATAAGAAAACATTTTCACTGGCCATGTTATAATTATTCATACAATAGTATTATACATCCTATTATGATTTTATCCAAGTCAATTGATAACAATTCAGACTTTTTATCATTCTTAGAAGAAAATAAAAAATATTATACAATCTATACAGATGGCAGTAAAAGTGATGAATATGTGAGAAGTGCAGTATATGATCCCCAAAAAAATGTTGCTCAAAGCTTTGTTCTAGATAAACAGTGTTCCATTTTTACAGCAGAGGCATATGCAGTTTTTGAAGCTATAAAAGTAATTAGTTACGTAAGCAATTATAAATATTTTCTAATAATAACAGACTCTTTAAGTCTACTAAATAGTCTTAAATATGTAAATTTTCATTTTAAAACTAATTATATTCTTTATTTTATTCAAGATTTTGTCTGGCGTTTGCATAACAAAGGAATAACAATTGCCTTTATGTGGGTTCCCTCACACAAAGGTATTTCTGGTAATGAAATAGCAGACAAAACTGCATATAAAGGGGTCAATGCTCTTGACGTCAAAAATGTGGTGCATGTTCCTATGACCGACTATTATTACAATGTTAATATCTCAATAAAAAAATTGTGGCTAGATTTCTGGAAAGAGGATCAAAAACATAAAGGAAAATAGTACGGAAGTATTCAAGAGAATTTACCGAGAAAACCCTGGTATGATGAGTTGGATATAGCTAGCCGTGAGTACATCACCACAATCAACAGATTAAGATTTGGCCATAACACTGCTCCCTCACACCTAGCAAGACTCAAGATAATAAATAATAATATTTGTACTTTCTGTAACAACGGGATCGCCGACATTGACCACATTTTCTTCAAGTGTCAAAATCCAATGTTTATTTTCCAAAGACTAATAATGGCAAGCGAAATAATAGAATTTAGTGATACCTCCCGCCGCCACTTGTGTGATTTGCTGAAAAACAAAAAGTGTTATAGTGCATTATATAAATACATAAAAAATACCGTAGTGAAAATTTAAATATGTAATAGAATAAAATAAAATCAGTGAAGTGTAATTGATACATTAAAGGATAAAAGTTTGTGCCCAAAAATCTGACTTGGCTTAAAGGTCTCGTAACCAGGCCATAAAATATTAATAAATAAAAATATTTGACATTAGATTTGACAACCAACTAATAAGTCAATCCATCCTGTCGCACTTCAGAACACGGAAAAAAGTATTCCGACGACCTCTGTGGCTCAATGGTAAGCACGATGGCGGTCGACAAGCCGGATAGTTGCGGGTTCGAATCCCGCCAGGGAACAGAAATAGTTTCTGTGTTCCTGGGTCATGGATTGATGGTGTATTAAATATGTGTATTATATAATAAAAATCTTAAATATATGTATAGTATAAAAGTATTAAATATATTTCCGTTGTCTGGTACCCCGTACCCGTAACACAAGTTCTTCGAGAACTTACCACGGGACCAGATTGACGTGGTGTAAAAGCGTCCATAATTACTATTATTATTAAATTATTGTGTTACGATATCTATACGTGCATCCTTCTATCTTTGTGAGTGACGATTACCCCTACGTGCGCGAGAACTTTCTTTACTTTGGTGATTTTTTGTGATAGGTTCGTTCCAAGTAATGTGCTCTTATTTTGTTGGTATTTTGTGATAGTGACACGCTAAGTGAGCCAGAAATTTTCGCACTTTAATTAATTACAATTTACGATGCCGAGGAGAAGACGAACTGACTTAGGTGTCGCAGTCAATCAAGTGTGCGAAGAGCTACCTCACGTGTTAACCGCACTGATGACTAGAGCTCTCTCTAGACAGATCAAGAAAATAGTCGTATTGCTATGTCAGAATTGCGTTATTCAGTGAGTGATAATGAAGTAGATATACTTAGAATGCAACGAGTTCGTGCACATTAAACACAACAAGCAAGCACGACATAATGAAATTGAGCGAATCCGCAGACGCAGTGCTCCTGTGATTCTTGAACGAGCTGCATTCCACTATGATCCGGCAATTGATTATTGTGCCGACAAATCGGTAACAATTGGGTAAATGAAAATAATTTGTAAATATTGTAAGGCGTTAAAATATACTGGTGAATCTACTGGATTATGTTGTGCTGGAGGCAAAGTAAAATTCGCACAATTGGTCCCACCATCAGATCCTTTTTACGCTCTTTAGTTCTGGGATTAGAAAGAAAGATTAGAAGTGCTTAGAATCATTTGATTCTAAGCACTTCTTAGCCAACATTCAGAAATATAACAGCTGTTTCCAGATAACATCATTTGGCGCTACACATATTATACAGGACAATTTCGTGCCCACTTTCAAGGTGTTATACCAGAATATTTTTTATAATATTCAAGTTTGTACTAATATATATATATATATATGCAACGTATTGTTTGAGGTATTGCTTGAAGTATGTATGTGCAATGTATTGATAAATTTTCCTCAAACAATACGTTAGGTATATCATATAGTTTGGGACTTTCCTCATAGAATACACATTTCCCCAAACTATACAAAATTTTAACGAAAAAGTCGTCAAACAAGTCGTTGCACATATATATATCAGAAATAATTAATGGACAAATTAAAAAAAAAAACAGATACAAGGACAAATTATCACTTACTGGGGGCACTGTTACCACTACCTGATTCATTATTCAATTCAGATGTGGAAGTTGATAATCGTTGTGCTCACAATCCAACAGTGAAGAGAACCATTGTCCAAGAATTACAAATGTTTCTTCATCAGAATAACAATTTAGTAAATATGTTCAAAACAAAAAATATGGTTTATGAGAAAGCTTTAAATTGATTAACAGACTGTATCATAACAGTGTGTGTCTGTCAATATCAAATTTAAACCGTAAATAGCCAGTATTTCAGAAAAACTCTGTTTTGTAAGTAAGCAACATGTGTCGAAAATAATAATAAAACTTCATGCTTCATTCAAAAAATGTTTTTTTATTAAATACGAATTCGTTTTGTTTGTTTTAAGATAATTTTATACAAAAGTTTAGGTATTTTAGTGATCGATCGAGGCAGTACGATGTCTGCCGGGTCAGCTAGTTAGGTATATAAATAAAAGTTAAGTAAATAAGTTTTGAATATATCAAAACTTATTTGGTATTACAAAATGGAAGCCCTGCTTCTCTCAATAAAACTATATTATATAAATAAAAGTTAAGTAAATAAGTTTTGAATATATCAAAACTTATTTGGTATTACAAAATGGAAGCCCTGCTTCTCTCAATAAAACTATATTATATAAATAAAAGTTAAGTAAATAATTTTTGAATATATCAAAACTTATTTGGTATTACAAAATGGAACCCCTGCTTCTCTCAATAACACTATATTATATAAATAAAAGTTAAGTAAATAAGTTTTAAATATATCAAAACTTATTTGGTATTACAAAATGGAACCCCTGCGTCTCTCAATAAAACTATATTATATAAATAAAAGTTAAGTAAATAAGTTTTGAATATATCAAAACTTATTTGGTATTACAAAATGGAACCCCTGCTTCTCTCAATAAAACTATATTATATAAATAAAAGTTAAGTAAATAAGTTTTGAATATATCAAAACTTATTTGGTATTACAAAATGGAACCCCTGCTTCTCTCAATAACACTATATTATATAAATAAAAGTTAAGTAAATAAGTTTTAAATATATCAAAACTTATTTGGTATTACAAAATGGAACCCCTGCGTCTCTCAATAAAACTATATTATATAAATAAAAGTTAAGTAAATAAGTTTTGAATATATCAAAACTTATTTGGTATTACAAAATGGAACCCCTGCTTCTCTCAATAAAACTATATTATATAAATAAAAGTTA
The DNA here is from genome assembly GCA_963853865.1 of Helleia helle. Classification (NCBI taxonomy): domain Eukaryota; kingdom Metazoa; phylum Arthropoda; class Insecta; order Lepidoptera; family Lycaenidae; genus Helleia; species Helleia helle. Next base: position 21,198,765 of record OY971420.1, read on the forward strand.
AGTAAATAAGTTTTGAATATATCAAAACTTATTTGGTATTACAAAATGGAACCCCTGCTTCTCTCAATAAAACTATATTATATAAATAAAAGTTAAGTAAATAAGTTTTGAGTATATCAAAACTTATTTGGTATTACAAAAATATGGAACCCCTGCATCTCTTAATAAAACCTCCTTATAATTAATATCATTTTCAAATCCACTGACTAGATATTGAAATATTTCTATTGTTCAGACATCATTATATTTGTGTAACGACATCGGGCACAATCGATAATTCTGAGAAAGGTGAAATATAATTAATTGTCTTGATTGCTAATGATCACGTTAATTGAAGTATATTCATAGAATTAATCCAAGAGTGTATTCATATTCTCATTATTTTAATTTATTTATTTTAATATTACATATTTTAATATTAATTAATAATATCACACCACATTAAACTTAGTTAGTTTCCCTACCTGAAAGAGACGGGCTGGCCGAGGTAGGGATGAACCTCGTGATCAGCCGCATAGAGAGGTTAGGGCTTCGGGTCAGACTGGAGAAGACCGAAGCCCTTTTCTTCCGCGGGACTGGGCGGTAAGGATCTCCACCGGGAGTTGCCCTCCAAATCGAAGGGGTGAGGGTCAGGATGAGCTCCCATATAAAATATCTGGGGCTCATATTTGACGGGGGGTGGACCTTCAGCCCATAATTCTCATTGTTGGGACCGAGGGTCATGAAGGCGGCCAATGCGCTAGGAAAACTCCTCCACCCACCTGGGAGGGATCCTACGGGTTCGCCGACTAGGGCAAGAAGCTTTAACGCGGAAGTGGGGGCAGTACCTGGTGCGGCAGCCGTATAACAAAAACCTAACGGTTGCTCTGCGTCAGATCCTTGAGCGGTGGATGCACCGTAAGCGTAAACCCCTCACCTTCCGTCTGACACAGGTGCTTACCGGGCATGGTTGCTTTGGTGAGTACTTGTGCCGGACAGCCCGCAAGGAGCCGTTGACAGTCTGTCGATGTCGACGATTGTGGCGCGTCGGTGGACTCGCTCGCGAGGATGGGAACCTCACTCTATTGCACTATCCTGACGTTGTGAGGGGTTGTTCTGTGGTGCGGGCCAACCCTCTGTGGAGGTGGCGTCGGCCCTTTGGAGGACTGACTAGCCGCCGAGGTGCCCCAGCTGTTCAACATATCTGGGGCACCACACCAAAGGCGGCATTGTTGGCACTGGCCGGGTTTTAGTGGGTAGAGCTGTGTCCACGTTATCATTTTTCGCAACAGTCGCAACGCGCAACGAGTCCCACATACCCGCCTGGGGATGCCTGAGAGAATTTCCCAGCGTAAAGAAAAAAAAAGTTAGGTTAGGTTTTAATGACCAAAAATAAGGACTGTATTTTATAGCTGGATTCGAACCCCCGAACACATAATGTTTACACCAGCCATATAATAGGAATTCCAAACAATACGTCCCTAAAATCAATCTACGAAACTATGCCGGATCGTAAAAATCTCGTCAAACGTAAAAAGTCTATACATAAAAATCACAAGTTTCGGCGAAGCGGTAATATTTTCTTCCAGGCCATATCTGAGGTACTACAGGTGAGCCCGAGATATCCTTTGGCCAATCAGAGTGAAAATGGCGGGCGGCTAGGGTGACAATCATTCCGCACTAAAAACATAAATTTTATAAAAAGTTCAACATGATCATCCACTTTATCACCAAACTAAGTAGTTTTACGTATACAAAGTCTCCGTGACAATAATTTATCTACTTTTTTTATGTCATCAGGGGGCAAACGAGCAGTCGGAGCTAAACGGCGCTGACGCCCATACACATCTGCACAACCAAGGCCACGAAGATGCGCCGCCCTCCTTTTCCCTTTCCCCCACCAAGGGGCCAACGGAAACTCACAAATCACACGAAACGCGACAGCATAGCTGTCACTTGACGCCGGTGTTATGTAAGCGAGAGGTTCCACCCTGGTCGTGCCGGCCCAGTTCGGCTGCAATGCAGCATGGCACTACCTCTTACTACTACTTACATATTACATAGGCTGCACTAAAAGTATCAGGAATGGAATGTTTCCACTGTTCCTGTCATATTCACAGGATGACGTTGTGTGATACGCCATCCTGTTACTGCGGCCACGATAGCCAGACCCGTGACCACATTCTGTGGGAGTGTGACCTGTATAAGGAAGAGCGTAGCGCGATGTTGGACGGAATCGAGCGGACGAAGGTAGGCCCGGTCTATCACGAGGACCTGACTGCCACGGAGAACAACTTCAGCCATCTTCGGATGTTCGCGCACAGTTGGCACAAACGAAGAACTGAGATGACATCGTAGCTGCAACTTCGACACACCCGGACTGCCGTGCCGTCACCGTCGTGATGTGAAGTCGTCAGCCCCAGAAAGGGGAGAGTGACGCTAGGGACGTACTAAAGCACTCTCGCAAGAGGGTGCTTTTAATTTGTAGGGAGTGAAGAATTGTAACGTACGGTTGTAGGGATGTCTATGGGCTTCGGTTGTCACCGAAATATATTATTTAGCATGTGTTTTCTGTATTATAGTTATAATGGTCGTTAGGACGCTGCCAAAATGTTTATAATATGAAATGTAAAAAATGTATAATTTATAATGAGAATTTTACAAATGAATGACGTTTTAAATAAGAATAATAAAACTAAAATCGATAAGAACTCCGTGAACTATAGATAAATAATTACTACCTACTTAAGTATAATAATTTACCTGTCTTAAAAATAAATTTATGAAATACAGCTTTATATAAACTTTTAATTTACACACCCTATGATTTTAAGAAAACCTTGTGGATATCTCCGTCATAGGAGGAATACGAGTGCGAAATTTAAATTTCCTAGCCCTAAGGGCTGTGCGTTTTATTAAGTTTCATCTCCTATCTTACCATATTGGGTTGATTTTAAGAAACCGCTGAAATACCTAACTAATTATTTTTGCCGTACACAATTCCTACGAAATTTTATGCAAATATGTCCAAGGAATAAAAAAAATCGTACAAACTTTTATCCCCAATTTTTTTTCCTTAGTCATCCACTAAGGAAAAAAAAATTGGTATAACCTTACGATATAAGAGAAATATATTGTGTGTGTTTCAATGTTATAGCCAGGGGTTATTACATTGGGTTTGTACATTGATACATCAGTCAATCACTTTTCCCCACCACGGTTCAAGCCTTGTCGTTGTGGTGGGGCTTAAGGTGAATCCAGCACCTTGGGCAAAGCCAAGTTAACCAAGGGGGCTGCTCTTTGAACAAAGAAGAGGGAACAAAAGAGTAGGAAAGAACAAGGGGCGAGTATGGGAACCTCAAACCATTGCACTGTCCCGACGTTGGGAGGGGTGGTTCTGTGGTGCAGGACAACCGGAGAGGTTGTGGGGTTCCTTGAGGGACTAGCTAGCTATCGAGGTGCCCTGTTTGCTCAAAAGATATTATTTTATTATTTTCAAGAAAAGAGCATACTCATACCTGAAAGGCCGGCAACGCACCTGCTAATCCACTGGTGTAGCGGGTGTCTGTGGATGTCGCTCTTCACTTACCATCAGGTGAACCGACTATACGTTTGCTCCCTCTTCTATAAAAAAAAAAAAAAAAGATCCGGGGCACCTCACCGGCGAGTGCCACCACACAGGCACACATCAACATCAGGTCCTAGTTTCCTTATTCATTCAAATCGGCTCAATATATATATGTATAGCTATACATATATAGTTCTTGAATCGGTAAGTCGATTTGAATGCGGTTTTTCAATAAAAATGTTTTTAAATATTCTTTATAGTTCTATCAAAATCAGTTCAGACGTTTTCATGTATATTTTAGTGTGTTTGATATTTAAAGCCCCTTGTTTGCTAAACGTTTACATTGAAAATGCCATACATTGCCACACATTGCCACTTTAGAATATCGAATATTTAAAACACAACCTAATCACAATGCTTTGCTCGAGTTGTGCAACTCAGAAAAGCAATTTGAGCACTTAACACAGCTGAGCCGAGATGGGACAGAAACACTTTAAATATATACCTCTTACCTTTTATATTTCAATTCTAAGCTTCGGTATTGGCACAACATATTGAAATGCTTAGGTTGGGATTTTCATGACATAATTTCTTTATATTAGAGTAATGAGGAGTATGTGTGAACAATAAAATAATAATATCAAGAAAATATCAGATTTGATTGTTGTTTTCATTTTATTAAGCCCAATCAAGAACCTTAAAAGGCTTCTTATTTTGTATCATATATAATATATTAATCTTTTTGGGTTCCGTACCTCAAATGGTAAAAAAAGAAAACCTTATATATCACATTTTTTACTATCGCCAGTTGGAATTTATACCCAATACTAGATCTATAGTCACTATTAGGTGTATAAAAACCAAGGTCCTGAGTCCACGATCTATCGTATTATAAATATGGACAAATTAAGATTTTCAAAAACTTGTACATGTAGGCACTTAAAAGTTTTTAAAATCTAATATTGAAGGTCAGTAACGGAAAAATTCCAAGAAATTCAAAAAGTTGAGAATTAAAGGCTGTCCCCATACATTCATAGTTGATTAAGATAGTCCCCTAAGTTGCATGGGCACTCACTGGCACTCATACAATTTAGAGGAATAGCCACCAATAAAAATATGATTATACCAATTTTATTAGAATTCACTAAGCTAGTAATTCTTTTATAGGACAATGTATAAGCGTGTTTACAATAGGATCCCAGAAAACGTTCAATAAATTTAAAATGGTTAAGGAACGTTTGTGTAGTAAAGGCTATTATGAAATAAAATATTTTATTGAAGATACCACACCTTGGGAATATGATATTCACTGTTTAGGTTTTGCATGGACATGATGTAACTATTTATAAAATATGTGTTTTATTTTGATGACAAAAGACCAACTCCTAAGTTTTTTCTCGTTTTTCTTAAGGGAGCCTGCATTTTAAACGAGTTTTTTTCTACATAAACTTTTTATTGAATAATTTTTGACGTATTACAAGTGTACAAGTTATTACCTGTAAAATAAATGTATTTGTATTGATTTGAATATGGTGCTATAATGGGTAGGTACGGAACTCGGCTTACGAGTACGATTCGTACTTGACCGGTTTTTCTTTTCTTTTTGCCTGATTTTAAGTGTGTCCAAATTTTATAGAAGGTTTCTATTACGTTATAACATAAATAAGGGTACGGAGTTTACCTTTATACTCGAAGGACGCCATTGTAGAACATTGATTGCGGCCGACCCTTCTTGAACTAAACTTACCCGAAGATCCTTTTCTTCCGGATTCCGAAGTACTTGTATATTGTTGGATGGCCCAAATATGTGCTCTATATTATCAATTGTAACTTATTATAACTAGTTGTTTTTATCATCGTAAACAACATGTTATATGATGGCGAGGGAACGCCGATCGGTCGTCTTGGCGTTTATTAAGGGAGGCTATATTCAGAACGTGGGAGCTCGTGGCGTTGGTTCTTGCCGAGGTGCGCCTCTTCTGTTCACAGAGGAGGTCACTCTTTGGCGAGTCACCAACGTAGGAGGAGCTCTCAAGCGCGCGGAGGCTGGGGCAACAGTGGTTGCTGCGAAGGTGGGGGGAGGTTCTGGCGCAGTCGCCGTACGGCCAACGTACGGCCGAGGCACTGCGTCCGGTCCTGGCGTCGTGGATGCGCCGCCGGAAGAAACCCCTTACCTTCCGCCTGACGCAGGTGCTTACCGGACATGGTTGTTTCGGTGCGTACCTGTGTCGGGTGGCCAGGAGAGAGCCGACACCAGCCTGCCACGAATGTGGCGCTGTGGAGGACTCAGCTCAGCACACCCTAGAGGTGTGCGATAGATGGGCCGCACAGCGTCACAATCTCGTGGCTCTGCTTAGAGGGGACCTTTCGCTCTCGAGCGTGGTACGCTGCATGCTCGAGAGCGATGAGGCCTGGCAGGCGGCGGTCACCTTCTGCGAAACCGTAATTTCGCAGAAGGAGGCCGCGGAGCGGGACAGAGAGGACGACGCTACGTCCGTCCCGCTCCGTTGACGTAGGACGGGAGTGCGGAGGAGGCGGTACGCGCACCTCCTGACTCCTGTCTAACGGGACTCGGGGTAAGGTTGGGTACCTGCCCCGGTAGAAAGGCGGGGGTGCTCTAGGTTGTCGGAGTCCCCCCATATTAGGATGAAGCCCGGTTAGCCCTTGAGGGAACCGGCCGGTCGCGGGGGGTGTTCAGTGTTAGTCAGATCCAGGACACTCCCCTTTAAAAGGCTGAAGGCAACTCGCAGTGGTTTTAGTGCGGTATACCGGCGCCAGGGGGGGGGAGTCCCACATATCCCCGGGGACAACCCATATCCCCGGGTGAATGCGCAAAGCATTTCTACTGCGTCAAAAAAAAAAAAAAAAAAAAAAAAGGCTATATTCAGAACGTGACGGATAGCGGCTGATGATGGTGATGTTGATGATCATGATGAAACAACCTACATCATCATCAGCCTGTTATTAACCACTGCTGTGCATTTAAAATATTTCGCCTTTATTTTAAGCATTTAATAATCAAAATCTTCTATCTATACTATCTTACCATCGAGTATCATTTATAACGTTTTCGAATATTATGTTCTCCTGGTATTCGACAATAATTATGTTTATCATCATAATTAAACTCATTCCCACTGCCATAGGCCTCCTTTTTTCTGCCAATCTCCCTTGCCTGTTTGATCCACGTTTGGCGATAAGACTTACCAAGTCATCGGTGCATCTCGCCAATAGACGTCCTAACCATAGTATAATATAATAGAGGGGGTTAAGGAAACTGTGGTAAAAGGATTTAATAAATATTTAAAACAGATTAAAAATATTACATGGAATAAAAGTGAATTATGTTGAATAGGTAAACTAAGATTTTTACTTTCTGACTCAGGCAAGATTATTTATTGGCATTTCTTTCTAAGTTATATTCTGTGGGAGAAAAAAGCAATAGATTTGTGTATTTTTTATGTTGGATAATGGATAAACTTCTTTTTAAAATTTTCTTTCTAATGTATAGAGACTTTTGACGACCTCTGTGGCTCAATAGTTAGCGTGTTGGCACTCAAACTGGAGGTAGCGGGTTCGAATCCCGCCAGGGAATTAACAAGTTTTCTGTGTCCCTGGGTCATAGATGTGTATAAAATATGTGTATTATAAAATAAAAATTCTAAATATATGTATAGTATAAAGGTATTAAATATATTTCCGTTGTCTGGTACCCGTAACACAAGTTCTTCGAGAACTTACCACGGGACCAGATTGACGTGGTGTAAAAGCGTCCATAGATATTTAGACTGGCAGAAAAATTTTCTTTTGATAAATTGTCAACGTGACCCATGAAAATAAATGAATTCACGGGATAAGTCCAGACAACACTGCCTGGCTTACCCTTCTTTCCGAAACCCAGCAAAACTGTTTCATGGACGGTAAGCAGGATAAACGCAGACGTATGTGTGGCACAACGCCTCCTTATCACTGATTTATACTTTTGCAGTATTTTGCAAGTTTTCTGATCTTACTATTGACTAAAAACAATACTAAAAAACGAGAAACTAAAAGGTAAAAACTAAGACGGTATTGCTGCCTTTCTTGAGTCCAGAGTTTGTATCTAATCTTGACTAATGGCAGGATCAAAATAAAAGTTTACAATCCCCACAATACGTGCTATGGTTTCTTTAGCGGACAAGTTACTAAACAATGATATGGTTGAATAATCAGACAAAGCCTTCAACGACAGTCCTGATTTTTAACAAACACGCAGGATGCGATGTGTGCTACTTACATTCGTGTTTCCATATCTTTTACGTAAATTAAATTACAAGCTGTGTTACCATTATGCATCTCAATTTTTTCGATAAGAAGTTACGGACCAAAAACCTACCATCTTGTGTCTCGGATAGACAACGAATTAAAGAGTTGTCGAGATTCTATCACATTAAGAGCATACATTAATTAATTACACATTAATTACGTTACCAGCTGACTAGATCAGGTGGGTCAGCCAAGATGCCATCCCCACCATGGTTCAGGTCTTGACGTGGCGGTGGGGCTCAGGCTAGGGTGAGCCGCTGCACCTTGGGCGAAGCTAATTGAGCCGAGGGTGCTCTTTATACCCCTCTTATAAGAAAAGGGGACAATAGAGCCCCTGCTTGATAATAGAGCAGGGGGCAAGGGGCGAGGATAAGAACCTCATCCCATTGTGCTGTCCCGACGTTGGGAGGGGTTGTTCTGTGGTGCGGGGCAACTCCTCTGTGGGGGTGGCGTCGGTTCCTTGGGAGACTGACTAGCCGTCGAGGAGCCCTGTCTGTTTATTAGATCCGGGGCACCTCACCAAAGGCGGCATAGGTGGCATTCGCCGGGTTTTAGTGGGTAGAGCTGCGTCCACTTACCAGCTTTTGGGCGCAGCGAGCCCCACATACCTGCGTGGGGAGACCCACTCCCCCGCGGGATGCCTCAGAGCATTTCCCGCCATTAAAGAAAAAAAACCAAGATGCCATTCTATAACTGTAAACGCTAGTAGACAACTAGAAATGACATTTTACTTCGATAAACCACGTGGTCATAAATGTCATTTTCATACATTTATTAGTTTTCTACTAGCGTTTACAATAATTGTTGAATGAGATCTTGGCTGACCCACCAGTGCTGTTCATTCCCGTATCCGGACTCAGCAGGAAAGGCAGTGGAAGCCATATATATAACTATCCGGAATTCAAGGGGGGAAGAACGGTCCGCGTTTATCACGGAGCTATATAAAATTGTTCAATTACCTAAGCGACGTCTTGAGCCTTCTCCGGTGTGTCGATGCCTCAAATAAAATCTAATTAACACTAACCGCTAACTGGCCAATCAGATAATTAATGCTAATTGATCTATACTTATCTGAGACCGCCTCAATTGGACACGACGCGCTGCGGAGACCAAATGGCGACAAAATGGCGGCACACACTAACTTGTTTTAGGCACTTAATTGTTCACAATAGTCAATACACAATATTTATATTAGTTCATTATACTCAAATTAATCAATCTACGTGACTATGCCCCAAATAGGCGAACAAAGGAATCACGTAACAAATAGCGTTCGCCACGTCAATACGGCAACAAAAGGAGCGACGATTCAAGTAGGCTGTTCGCGGTGGACTTTCGCGGTGTACAACTTGCGGTGGACTGGCGGGCCCTACTGCCGAGGCGCGGGCGCTGCCCGCGTCCGTAGGGGTGTGAACGAAAGTCGATAAGACCGTAGTGTGGTGCTACTCGATACATTTGGTTCGTAACAAGTGCTTATATAAAAACAGTCACAATATTTAGCCTGTTCGTCGTAACTTTCATATAAAACGGCCATCTTGCTTAGTATTAGGGCCAAAATGACCTTGTGATAAGGATTAAAAGACATCTAAAGCAATCTGTTTTGCCATTTTGTTTGCGAACATTGAACAGATTGAAGGGAAGTCACGATAAGGTTATTATCTTTCATTAAAAGGATTTTCTTTTGAATACTAGACTTTTTAAAGATTTTGTAGAAGGTCATACAAATATTGGGTCAAAGCTTAGCGAGTTTTATATGAAACATTAAAAAAACAATTGCACTACAACCGTTTGGTTTAACATATTTGGAAAACTATGCGACCCTTGACCCTCGCCTGATTCCGAGGAGGATTTTAGTGATGTATACACTTGCACAATATAGTTCAATAGATTTACATTTCCTAAAAGACTAAAACTTTTCCATTTACGTTATATTTACACGTGGCTAACGTAGAACATTTTATGATCCCCGCCATGGTTCAGGCCTTGACGTGGCGGTGGGGCTCAATAGCCTAGGATGAGCCCAGCACCTTGGTTGAAGCTAATTGAGGCAAGGGGGCTCTTTGTACCCCTGTTATAAAAAGAGGGGAGAAAAAAGCAGGGGCAAGGGGCGAGGATGAGGAACCTCACCCCATTGTAGCGGTGCGGTGTGCGGGACAACCCCTCTGTGGAGGTGGCGTCGGTCCCTTAGGGGACTGACTAGCCGTCGAGGTGCCCTGTTTATTTATTAGATCCGGAGCATCTCACCAAAGACGTTATTGGTGGCACTCGCCAGGTTTTAGTGGGTAGAGCTGCGTCCATTTACCAGCTTTCGGGATGCCTCAGAGCATTTCCCGGCGTTAAAGAAGAAAAAGAAAGAACATTTTATGATTGAATTTTCATTAGGAAGAAGAATTAGAAAACGGTCGGTCATATTTGAAAGCTAAAACTAAAATGTCATTGGAACATGTCTGTTAGAGGTAGTGCCATGCTGCTTTGCAGTCGAATGTAGCCGGCACGATATGGGTGGTACCTCACGCTCACATGAATCCGGCGTAAAGTGACAGCTATGCTATCGCGATTTGGTGATGGTGGTGGTCGCTGGTGATTATGATAATAGAGATGATGATGATGATGATGATGAAGAAGATGAAGATGATGATGATACATATGAAAACATTTTTTGTGCAATTAGAGAAGCTTAGTCATTAAGGAACTTCTTTTAGCCATTAAAAGTTTATTATACAGGCAATTACAACATAATCCATCCTTCATTTATGCTATAATGTTTTGTTTTTTGTTTCTATTCACAATTTAAATATATTTTACAAAAGATTTTATTATAATTCCGTAGTTCGGTTATGGCTAATTTGGGTTCCGTTGCTTAACATTATAAAACCGAACCCTTATAGGATCACTACGATGTCTATGTGTCTGTATGTCTATCTGTCAGTCGTATGAGAAAAAAATATATAATCTTGATAAAATAGTTTTTCTTTTTCTTGGAATAGATAAATAGATAAAAATAATAATTTAAATAAAAAAACTAACAAATAAAATAGCGTAACAGCAATAATAATATCATACTAAAATATAATATTTGTGTGCTTCAGAATCGCAAAAACGTAACTTAGTACTAAAAGATCAATCCGAAGAAAGATGGACTGATTTTCAGTTAATACCTGTTACGTCGAGAGAGCACAATACTAGGGTTGTGAAGAATAGTAGTATTTTATAACTTACATTGAATATCAAAATAAAGAGATATTTTTATTTGTAAATGTACGAAATAAAACACAAATAGTCAATTTCTATTTTAACAACAACACAATATTGTCGGCGCCTATCGTGCCTATTCGGACCTCGTCGGGACGACGGCGGGGCGACTGCGGGGATAACGCGCGGGAGGAGAGACGAGCGGCGCACCGAACAGATCGCCGTCAGCTGTTGTACCGCATACGGGCATTTTTATGTTCTTTCGCAAATAAATAATTAAATACAGTCCACGCTCTTCAATATTACAACCCCCTTCGAGGCCTAAACAACATTTCTATTTAAACTTATAATAATAATAATAATAATAAACTTTATTGCACACATACATATTCATTTACACAATAATAAAGAAAAAGTAAATAAGCACAATTGGCGGCCTTATCGCTTTAGAGCGATTTCTTCCAGGCAACCAGCACAGGCAGGAAATGCACTTTTTAGGTTTTTCTCCTGTGTGCACGAACTAAAATTAAATCAACACAGAAAATCTATACTAATATTCTAACACAAACAATAATAGATAAAAATTAAGCCAATAATAACAAATCGATATTAACTACCTAATTAGTATAACGAAAAAAAGAAGAAGAAGAAACAGAAAAAAAAAAAGAAGTAGAACACTAATTAGGTTTTATGTTTCTAAATAATGTTTTTTGACTAGAGATTTGAAACTATTGAAATTTTTAGCCTCTCCTATATCAACCGGTAACGAGTTCCATAGTCTAACACTCAAAGCATTAAAGGAGTTGCTATAGAATTTACTTTTTTGTGTTGGTATTTTTAAAAGGTATTTTCTTACGGTACGGATATTTTCACCTTCCGTAGAGAAAGAAAACTTCTCCTTAAGGTAGCCGAGATATTTAGGATGAAACAAGACATTAAAAAGGAAATGAAGAACAAGGGAGTTGAAACGAGACCGGAAAGGAAGCCATTTTATATTAGATCTGAATTGCGATACATGGTCGAATATACGCAGTCCAAAAATAAATTTAATGCATGAATTCTGTAAGCGCTCCAGTTTATTCAACTGATCTTCAGTGAGATTAGTAAAGCTTACATTCGCATAATCCATAATGGGAAGAAGTATAGTGTGTGCAAGGGCAATCTTTGTTGGAATAGGCAAGAAGTTTGAGTCTCCTGAGTGACGCAAGTGCCGCGAAATGTTTCCTACTTATTTCTTTTATATGATTCGTCCAGGATAAAGTAGAGTCCATATATATTCCAAGATTTTTGACACTAGAGCTAAATGGAATGTCAATATTATCTACCCTAATGGAAGGTATATTACAGTTTTTTAGCCTAGATATATAACTTTGACTTCCAATTATGATCGCTTGTGTCTTATTAGGATTAAGCATGATACCGTAGTTCTTTGCCCAACATGAAATACGATCAAGATCAATGTTTACTTTAGCGATTGTATGCGTTATATCCTCATAATTAGAGTGAGCGTAGATTTGGAGATCGTCTGCATACATGTGATAGAGAGAAGATAATCCATCGGTTATAAAATTTATAAATATAGCAAAGAGAAGAGGAGAAAGCACACCGCCTTGAGGAACGCCAGCAGACGTGCTACACCAGGATGAAAGTTGATCATCGATCTTAATACGCTGTCGGCGTCCTTGTAGGTAACTACGAAACCAGTCAATTTCTGCTGGAGATATAATAGACCGGAGCAAGCAGAGCAATACGTCAAAATCGACGGAGTTAAAAGCATTACTGAAGTCGAGGAGTGTAAGTATGGTGAGTTTCTTATTGTCCATAGCTGATCTAATATCATCGGTTATCTTAGTTAATGCTGTGACAGTGCTGTGGCCAGAACGAAAGCCGGACTGGAAAGGGTTCAGGAGATTATTATTTTCAAGGAACTAATTAAGTTGTGCATAAACTAATCGCTCTTAAACTTTAGAGAATAAAGGTAATATTGAGATAGGGCGATAGTCACCAAAATTGGATGGCTTAGGTTTTTTTGGAAGAGGACAAATAAAGGATTCTTTCCATATTTTAGGAAAAACACCGGAGGAAAGAGAAAAATTAAAAATGTGGGTTAGGATGGGTGCAATTATATCAAGAATAGGTATAACCATCTTGCGACTCACACAGTCACTACCAATGGCATTAGACGATATGGACATAAAGATTTATGGATATGGCGTCTTTGTGCATCTCTACACAGTGTATTGCAGCGATTACGAAGTAACTTATATTTTTCCACATTTCTAGGACAATTGTCTATTTTTAATTTTAATTTGGCAGCATTTTTTCTATGTATCATTAACTTTATCTCATCTGTTAACCATGGAGCAGGAAGATGTTTAATTTTTATTGGTCTAATAGGTGCATGTTTGTTGTATAAAGACACTATAGTGTCAGTAAACAAACGCACCTTATCATCAACATTGTTACTATTGTAAATAGTTGACCAATCCGTATTCGTAGCATCATAACGTAAGAGATCAATGTCCATTCCCACAAAGTTGCGCTGCATCAAAACTTTATGCTTCATCTTTGGTGGTCGGACCATGTACGACAAGTATAGCAGATCATGATATGATAGAGAGTGGTCGGAGGACTGACCATGTTTGAAAACAAGATTAGGAGAAGAAACAATTATTAGGTCAAGAAGTGAAGGCGTACATCCGGGAATTGAGTGAGTAGCTTGAAGTGGAAGGATATGTAGGTTTAACGCATCTAGGATTGAAATTAGTTTATTTGATCTAGTATCATTTTTTAACAAGCAAGTGTTGAAATCACCCATTATAATGGTATTGTCGTATAATGGAGTGAAGGATTCTAAAATAGTTTCAAATGAGGAAAAATAGTCGTTAAGAAGTGAAGGCGAGTAAAAAACACCTAAAAGTATTTTAGAATGTGAAAGACTGATTTCTAGAAGAAGATGTTCGGCCGAGTTAGCTGGGGTGGCTGGGGAGAAGCATTGAGTAATTTGAATGGTATATGAGCTTTAAGATATATCGCAACCCCTCCTCCCCCTCTACCAATACGGTCATTGCGGATTAGATGATATCCAGGATGTGAGTAATTAGTTGAAGGAATGCAAGGCTTAAGCCAGGATTCAGATATTAAGATTGCATGAATATTTTCGGATTCGAATAAAGTCAATAAGTCTGGGTAATGGGCAGGTATGCTTTGAGCGTTGACATGGATCACGTTAAAATTATTATTTTGTGCGCATAAAAGATTTGACTTAAAAATATTGCTGAGTGATGGAACAGAATTATTATAACTAACATCACTTAAAATTTTGTCAGAGGAAGAATCACTTAAATTGATATTATTATGGCTTAACATTAAAATAATATGTTTTTTTTATAATACAAACACTAAACTTAATTATATAAAACCTAAGTACCTACTAGATTATATATTTATATAAAAAAAATAGTTTGACTTTAATCTGCACATACCAGCAACAATTATAAATTTATGAAATAAGTTTAGGTAGAAAACACAGTAACAAAGGAATAAATATATATATAAATAAAATAAATATAAAATGAAGACTGAAACGTATGACATTTGAGTAAATACTCTTAAAGGCATCTGTATATAAAAATAATTCTGAAAAGAAAAGAAAAAGACAGAAAAAAATATTTTCATACAAAACAAGAAGAAGAATAATCATTAAATAGGACAACACTACACTCTGTCAATGACAGTGACAATTGATTACAAACTTTAATGAACGTTAGATTATTATTTGAATTAACCTTACGAATAAGTATAAAATTATGAAATACCTTACACAAAGGAAAGGAATAATATGTAAAATATAATTATAAGTATTTCAGAACAATTAAACCAAAACGTGTATAATAAGAAAACAGACACAAAAGTTTGTAAGGGATTTGGGATCAGTAAGTTATTTATTCTCTTACTTTGTTTGTTTATTTGTTCTCTTACTTTTTTCCGCTATCCTTTTTGGTTTTGAATGATTAAATTCTTCAGCAGGTGGGACAACTTCTTTATTTTGAGGTCCAGAAATGGCATCCAGGTCCGCTGTGCTAATTACACGGTGGCGGGAGCCATCAGAACCTAGGACGATAATGTATCCGTTCTGCGTCCAGCATTTTGACAAATCATAACGTTGACGAGCTTGCATGAACGTTGAGTGTCTGCCCTTCGTGAGGAATTCCGAGATAGTTACACCGGTGCCTTTAAAATTGGTTTTTAAACACCATATTTTATTTCTTATAGTAATGTTACAGAATTTAACTATTATAGGTCTTGCCTTGTCTTTATTTGGTCTTCCCATCCTGTGACACCATGAAATTGACTCAGTAGTTAACGGAACATCAATATGGTCAGTTATCAAATTTGTAAAGTGACTTTTAAAATCCTCTGTCTTTGCTTCAGGAACCCCATGGATTAATAGAATTTTCTTTCTAGATCTCATCTCCATTTCATCAAATTGTCTAGATAAAATATCCACCTGTTGCTGCAAGGTGTTCAGTGCAGCCAAGATAAATGACTTGAACGTTCCAAACTCCAATGCAAGTTTATTCGGCTGTCCTGATGCAAGAGTGGGCGGAGAAGTCTTCTCTAACTCCTTCTGGAAGCTAGCCATTTTTGTGTGGAACAGATCGGACATTTCAGTTATTGATTTTGTGATGGAGTCCATTTCAAAGCTTTGTACTTAAGGCAGAATAAAATAGATTTACCGTGTGGTGTTTTATTTAAGAGAAAATGTTAGCTGGTAAGCACAGAATATTACACAAGCATCACAATTTAAAATATGCTCACTTTAAGTATTTAATTTCAAAATTTATAATAAGAGCTAAAATTTTGCCTGCTCATGCACACAGTGTTGCCACTTATGTTTTTATTTGAATATTTTATTCATTAAAAGCACATCGTTACCCGTAGTTTCCTTTACTAGAATTTTAAATAGTTTAACTCTAACTTCTTTTTATATTATACAGGGAAATGCTTTTTACGCATGTGGTTAGGATCTCGGGTAGATCCTGACCCTATATGGGACTCGCAAAGTCCAGTGTGCCCTACTCGTAAACTAAAACCACTGCGAGCGCCTTCAGTCGCTTTTTGAGGGTCCTGGATCAATGCAGGCATCAAGAACACCTCGGCTATGCTGGCTGGCTGGCTGGCCCTGGCGAAGGCCAGACTAGTCCTCATGAAGGAGCACTGCCTGCCGCTACTAAGCAGTCCTCAAAACTCTAGCTTAAGAATAGAGCCGCGTATATGTATGTATTTACCCTTACCATGTCTTTCCTCAAACCCTTTGCTGTTTCGGATTGCAACATCACATTTATGAATTCCCTATGACTTTATGGACGCTGGTTCTGGTACATCCTTTAATATCATCAAGTTTTTCAGTTTTCCTATCCAACTAATAAAAATAACCTAAGGAAAATTGGATGTAAAGTCAAATCTCCTGCTATATATTTCAACGTAATTCAACATACCGCGGGTGGTGGAGCCTCGCAAACGTAATCTTTTCTAATTAACGTTTATATGTACGTATATACACAAATTATGATAACCTTGAAATATCTAAATTTTACTTTTTATAAACCATTCATCGGATTTAGTAATTTCATTTGAAGCACTGAAACGATTTCAACGCAATGCACTGTGCTGCTCTAAAGTTGAAAATTAACGAGTTATTTCAGAAAAACGAAAAAATTTAACTTTAAAACAATATGGTGGCGAATCCTTCACCAGGATTAGTTAGAAAATCGAGATTTATACTTCCAACCACCCCGCCCTCCCCCTTCCCCGACGTTTAAGAAAAAAAAATCGCTCCCCGGATTGTTTTCAATTTAAATGTCTGCCCCGACTGGACTAACAGAAAAAGATCGCACTGACCAACAAAAGTCAAGAAACGGCAGCAGCCAGGATGTCTGCTTAGCCAACAGTTGAATATGATGAATGATGGTATGTGACCTCAGAATAAGTCCTGTCGTCAAACCCAGCTTTAAGTTCTCTATCTTATTAATAGTAGACAGGAACAAAATAATTTATGCCTATAAAATTAAGGTTAACTCAGGATCAGAATAAGTGGTGACTCCAAACCTAGCTTTAGTTCTCTACGTCACCAACATAAGACTGGAATAAAACGATTGATGCAAAAAGATTTGGGAGAACTTAGTATTAGAATAAGTTAAGTCCCCAAGCCCAGATTTAAGTTCTCTACATCGTCAATATTAGAAAAGAATAAAATGATTGTTGCTGAAACGATTTGGGAGAACTCAGTATTAGAATAAGTTTAGTCCCCAAGCCCAGCTTTAAGTTCTCTCATAAAATAATTGATGGTAATATAAAGATTTCGGTGACTTCAGTGTCTACTTCTAAGTCCTGTCTTCAAAGCCAAATAATATATAAAGGTGTTTTTGAAAAGGTAAGCCGTAAAGAATGGAAAAGCTCTAAAAAGGAACCCTAGAAAGGTTCACAAAAACTCATTATCGAGTTTTAACTACCTTTGGTAAAAGTATTGAGTTCGAGCGAGTACGTCCGCTTATTTCCACCAGAGTTTTTAAATATTTCAGAGCTGATTGGTTTTTAAAAGCCGTGATTTTCAAATAAAGACTACATTTTTATAGCAGATTAGGTATGATAAACCCGAACGCAAGTGATAGTGAATTTACCAATAAGTTAACAAGGTCCCTTTAAGTCGTCGAATGGGATTAGTATCCAGTCGTTAGTGGATATTCTATTAGATTTATACAAGTAATCTGACTATGGTAATTAGTATCGAGAAATCGTAGTATGTATCTGGTTTAATTCGCGTGGATCGAGATTGGCAGTCTTGGCGTTTATTAAAAGAGGCCTTTGTCTAACAGTGCTCGGCAAAGACTGGTTATGAAGATGATAAATAATTAAATTAAGTGAAATTAAAATACAGATATGCCCGCTAAATTGAGAAATATATCCTATCATTAAATTCAAATGGAGCGTGACTCCGCAAGCCATTGTTTATCACAAAAATCTCAAAAATAGAAATCCTCGTTTAAAGCTTATCACAGGTAATATTGTTTTATTACCAACCAAATGAACAAACCTATTAATATTATAAACGCGAAAGTTTTTAAAAATGTATGGATGTATGTTTGTTACTCTTTCACGCAAAATATACTAAATGGATTTTAATGAAACTAATAAATCAGAATAGCATATAGTCTGTAATTTATCCCTGTACTCCCGTGGAAATGAGAAGTACGCGAAAAAAACCGCGGACGCTGTCAGTATTTAAAAAAATATTTTTAAACCTGACTGAAATCTTTACTACAGTTTAGAAAAGAATGACTCAGTTTTGTTAATAAAAATTACACAAAATACTTGATTTATGCCCTGGATCAAAATTTGTTCAAAAAACATTACAATCCAATAATGTTCTAAGAAATCAAGTATCTAAAATATACACAAGTATATAAAAAAAATCATAATCTTTATTTGCTACGTAATATTTTCTCTATATTTTAAATAGTTAATTTACTCTATTATAAATTTGTTCGTTATTTTAAATTAAAATTTAACAATACTTAAAAAATAAGTTATAGGAATAAATAAAATACAGGTCACGACCTATTTCATGACACAAAAATATATATAGAGATCAATTTATTTTGGCTAAAAAGAAAATAGCATACCATTTTTTAAATTTTAGCTAAGCGTAGAACATAAATAAGAATAAAGAACATAAATAAGAAGAATAAGAAACATGAATTATATAAAAAAATATATAAAATTAATATAAATTGTATACCTATATAACGTAAAAAAACACTAAAATCCATTAAGAATATAGCAATCGAAATGTGAATGCAATAAGTAAATCGAAAATTTCAATCGTGCTATTACGATATTGAAAAAGGCCGCCGAGCGGGCGCAACAGTTAGTTGGAGGTCCGGAGACGACGAGTCTCGTAAAATGGCGGATATAGAACGGGCCCAGGATTAGGAACGCTTAACGAAAAGTAAAAGTGAACGTATCTCCGCTCGATACCGACCTACCTGTTGCGGCGTCGCGATTCCTCGCACGCTCTCAAACTTTTCGCGCCTACAACAAAACACTTACCAGAAGTGCTGGGCTGCGCTTCGGTGGCACCGCTGTACCTTTTGACAACTTTTATGACACTTGAAAACAGTTTGACGACTTTTTTTAATCTGTTGGGGAATAACTACATAGCTCGTCGCGCGCGTGTCGAGCAGTTGCGGGACGTGCGACCGACAAGACAGTTAGAGAGACAGTGAGGGTAGCGCCACCGCCGCGCCCCGCCCGTTTGCCAACACCTTGCCATCCTATCCCGGTGCGCCAAATTACAATATTTTTGATATAATATCGTCCACCATAAAAATTGGCCCAAAGTTGTTTGTCTATTTTTTTTATTAAACCTTATATTAAAACACTTTTTACATTAAACATTTGCTCAATTTCAATTAAATTCTTGATACACCAGATAAATAGTTTCATTTAAATGAAGCGATAACGGCTTAATTTTATTCGAAAGTCTAAATGATATATATAAAACAGAAGCTTAATAAAAGTGGGACCTCGTATTTTATAAAATAAATTCGTTTATTTTAAACGTCTTTCATGTATCCACAAATGGTACATGTTATTTTATCCTTTCAAACCGTGAATATTTAAATTATTATTCACTTAAATGATTAACATTAATTACGTATGGACTTTCGAAGTTGGTTTATGGTATTTCAGAACAAATAATATCGACAATTACATGAACTTTACAGTTAAAAAGTGTCCCTCTACCTCTCATATTGATAGTTTATTTTCTTATTTCAATTTGCCGGTCAAACTCAACGTCATAACATGGCTCAACACAATCTTTCTCTAATATATAAAATTTCCATGTCACAATGTTAGTTACCGTACTCCTCCGAAACGGCTTTACCGATTTTTACCAAATTTTATATGCGTATTCAGTAGGTCTGAGAATCGGCTACTTCATACCCCTAAGTGATAAGGGTGGTCAACCCCTCAAATTTTAAAAGTTAACGCGGGCGAAGCTGCGGGCAACAGCTAGTAATATATAGATATAACACGGTTCTCTCCTATCAGCTTGATTCTTTGACGCTGCGTCTCCACGCAGCGTCAAAGAATCAAGCCGTCGTCGGCGACCGTCATGACGTCGGATACTCTACCGCACTCGGCATTTTCTACTGCATCTATCACGGGGAGTGTTCTAAGGAATAGTACAATAATATAATATATCTATGGACGCTTTTAACACCATGTCTATCTGGTCCCGTTGTAAGTTCTCGAAGAACTCGTGTTACGGGTACCAGACAACGGTTAATATTTTATTCTTTTATACTATACATATATTTAAGATTACTTATATAATACACATATTTAATACTCATCCATGACCCAGGAACACAGAAAATATTTTTGTTCCCTGACGGGATTCGAACCCACAACCTCCGGCTTAAGCGCCAACGCACTAACCACTGAGCCACAACAACAACGACACACATGCCATCTACGTTATTCCCGAACCGATACGACTTACGCACCTTCAAACAAAGAGCTCACATTTGAAAGGTGAAAAGGCCTATCAAATGTGAGTATGCTCTTTGTCGACTTGGCTGTTACCGATTTCAAATAGATGAGTGGTTTTGATAATTATACCTAGGTATTAATATATTTTTCGATTTTGAGTGCCTTGTGGTTTTGAAGTCGGTTTATTTTTTTAATAATTTATTTTACCCGTTTTAGTGCAAAACAAGTTTTAATTAAAATATTCCCAATTTTTTTGAATTGAACATTTTGGCATACTGTAAGTATGAAGTAAATCCAACAAAAGGTAACTGCTGTAAATCGTTGACGAATTCCCTCCATTGTCTATGGTCTCCATCATCAGACCTGTAATGGCACTTTTCACTCATATGGATGCAAAGTTCTCATCAATATAAATTAATTAAATCCAAGCACAAGGTAGCTATAACTGTAAACCGTTGAGGTAGCTACTGGAACCCTTAAGTGTCCTTCGTTTTCATGATCTAATGCCATTTACAACCCATCTATGTGTAAAATTTATATCAATACAAATTAATCAAGTGCAAACACAAGGTAACTGCTGTAAGTCGTTGAGGAGTTCCCTTGACTGTGTATGGTCTCCGTTATCAGACCCGTAATGGCACTCATGTCCCAAATGGGCGCAAAGTTCTCATCAATATAAATAAAGTTGGAACACAGGGTAGCTACTGTAAACCTCAGCGGTTTAACTGTATTTCATCTTCATCATCAGACCCCTAATAACAGTCACAGCTCAGCTAGATTCTCATCAATAGTTTATCAAGCCCAAACACATGGTTACTGATATAAATCGTTGAGGAACCCCCACAACTGTTTTACGGCTTCATAATCAGATCGAATCCAGAGTTTTATTAAATTGTAGTGCTCAAAAAAATTCCGTAAAAGCATTTGAAATTTGAGGGTTTCCCTCAATTTCCCTGAATTTCACCTTCAGATCCTGACTTGGTTCCGATGAGACCACCTTGGAAGTGAACTCTTTCGAATAATAAAATAATTTTGAAAATCGGTCCACAATTGAAGGAGAAATCAATGAGCATACATTAAAAAATATATACAGTCGAACATAGAACCTCCTCTTTTTTGAAAACGGTTAATAAAAAAGCGTGTTAAAAATATATTTGAGACTCTCAATAAAAATATAATAAATGTAGTATTTTGCTTTTTACGGCGGATTTTTTTATTTTTACTGTTGTTAATTAGGTGGAGTATATATTTAGGATTGTATGAAGTTTATATGAGATTCGTGTAAAGAGGCTTAAAATTTCTCCAAAGCAGAATAGAAAATTAACACTTGTAAAAATACACTACATTCAATTTGTTTCAATTTTTGTACAGTTTAAATAGTTTTGTTCGCAATTATTTTATTGATCTGTTTTATTATTAATGGTCCTTGGTGATGGATAGAGCATATTTAAGACGCTGTTATATTTACGTCCTTCATTGGATTACTTCAGCCAAAACCAGACGGACTTGAGTCTGCTCAGACATTCTGGCAACCTTAGCTTTATTGGAATTAATCCTGCGAGGCATTTTATCTTTTAAATAAATTACCTGCCTAAGTATGATATTTTACTTCACTTAATAATACATTTTGAAAAAGATAATATACTTTTTTTATTTCACTGGGGATTTCTCTTATGCACACCACCGAGCCCAGAGGCGAGGGTTAGGTATGTGGTACTCTCGTTGAAGCTAAGAACAAATTATTCTAATATTTATACACATTATATTTCAATATCTAAGAATGCCATTTTTTAGATTTTTTTTCATGTGGCAGATGAATTTATTTTTGCTGCGGGTGCTGATCAAGTGAATTAAGCATTTCAATGCACTTCACTTTCCACCTTTATAATGACAAATACGTCATCTACGTACCCTCCCCACAGCTTGATTGTAGTTAAAGCCTCGGCCGTTAGCATGGCTATCTCCTCGAAATGTTTATATCTCATCTGAATGTACTAAGGCGAAATAAAAAAAATAAAGTAGAATATTAAAATGTAATATTTCACTGCAAAAGAAATATACAGATCCCACTATACGAAATATTATCCTAACGTGTGTGAATAAAATAATATCATAACATTAGTACAGAGATTATTTTCCGATGCCATAAAACTTAATATTATTTTAGTAGAAAGCGAAATCTTTACATTCTCCTGAGTAAATAATGTAAAAGCCATATCTAGAGAGTAAATTTGTTTTGGGAACATCATAATCACATATTGTGATACCCTCGTAAAAATATTTTGTTTCAAATATTTGGTTAAAAAGATATTTTTTCTTATTAACATTGCTACTGTCTACTGGCTTTGTTTAAACTAACTTAGGTTTTTTTTTTTTTTTTTTTTTTTCCGGATGGATCTATGCTAATGGCCCGAAGGCCCTAATGCTTCAACGGATTGGTGTGTGCCCATTCGGCTCACTTTTGATTGGGGGGTTGCCCCCCGCCTACCGTGCAGTCTGCGACCACACGGCCTCCTGGCGTCGGTTGTGACTAACTTAGGATCAGGTGATTTTATGTTAAATACTAAAGTATTTAGTGCAGTGGTTCGCAACCTTTTTAATAGTTTTTTTTACCTCTGTTTCATATTTAAAAATGGTCTGGGTTTTGCCGAATAGTGAGGCGATTTATATTTTCCGCATATTAAACTCTATTTTAAATATTAGAAATTATCTTTTTTTTTTTCTTTAACGCCGGGAAATGCTCTGAGTGGGTTTCCCCACGCGGGTATATCCTCGCCCCTTGCCCCCTGCTCTTTTGTCCCCTCTTCTTATAAGAGGGGTACAAAGAGCCCCTTGGCTCAATTAGCTTCGCCCAAGGTGCAGCGGCTCACCCTAGGCTACTGAGCCCCACCGCCTCATCAAGGCCTGAACCATGGTGGGGTTTAGAAATTATCTATGTTATCCCCGCGTAATAGATTTAACTCTGTGAGGTAATTAGCCGTAATTTGAGAATTAGTGTTTATTGCGAGACATCTATGTTCAGCAGCCCACCATGGTACAAGCCTTGTTGTGGTGGAGGGCTCAGTAGCCTAAGGTGAACCCAGCACCTTGGGCGAAGCCAAGTGAACCGAGGAGCTGCTCTTTGTACCCTCCTTATAGGAAGAGGAGACGAAAGAGTAACGGGGACAAGGAACGAGAATGGGAACCTCACCCCATTGCACTGTCCCGACGTTGGGAGGGGTTGTTCTGTGGTGCAAGACAACCACTCTGTGGAAATGCCGTGGTCCCTTGGGGGGCTGCCTAGCCATCGAGGTTCCCTGTTGAATAACATATCCGGGGCACCTCACCAACAGTGGCATTGGTAGCATTCGCCAGGTTTTAGTGGGTAGAATTGTGTCCACTTAGCATTCGGTAGCGGACAGATAAAGGCTGATGAAGACCATGATGAGAACGAGAGATTTTGTAAGAGGTGGTGCCATGCTGCTTTACAGCCGAATTGGGCCGGCACGATCGGCGCTGCTAGTATTTTTATATTTTTCTTTAGTATATCTTTATTTATTAAAAGTAGATTTTAATTAGAAAAAGACAAGTTTCTGAGTTTCCGGTGGCCCATTGGAAGGGGAGGGCACCGCATCGGCATAATCTTTGGTTGTGCGGATGTGTATGGATGTCAATAGTCGCCAAACGGCTTCGACTGCTCGTTTCCACTCCAATTTTTAAAAAATATATACACACGAACATATAACCTCCTCCTTTTCGAAGTCGTTTAAAAAATGAAATAATTAATCATGTATTAGGGCGGCACTGAAAATTTCGGGAATCAAGGAAGTGACTACCGGTTACCCGGCGCCGGCTACCCGGCAACCGGGACGTGTGAAAAGGGGCTTATGGGTACTAATTCGAAATCGAGGTTGGAATTGAATGTAGAATTTACACATCTCGACGTCAAAATATTGCCAAGAATGCGAAAAATTTACGAGATTGAGAAATACAAATTTCAATTAGTTACAATAAATTTCACTGTGATCGAGTCAAATCGTGCGCTAGTGTAGCGTACAAGAATACCGATTGCCAAGTTCTTGATCCCAATCCTAAATTTCAATAGGATCGAGAGTCAAGAGTATGCCCGGTGTAGTACCGGTGGGAGGGAAGCGCTGTGCCGCGCTCCCGGATGCATGGGTACCACCATCTTGCTTGTTTCTCCCGTGAAACAGCTTTGCTGTGTTTCGGAGAGAAGGGCAAGACAGGCAGTGTAATTACTGGCACCGAGACTTAACATCTTATGTCTCAGGACAGGATAGGTAACACATAGATGAGTTGCCTGGGCTCGTTCCAGGTAAACTAGTTTATGTTCATGGGCGACGTCGACCACTTACCATCAGGTGGCACGTTTGCCAGTTTGCTTATCCAAGTAACATAAATAAATAAAAAATGCCCGCAGCCCGCAGGTTCACGTAGAAATGTAGGAAAACCCATTTCAAGGGACTAAAGGGGTCGGTATCTAACCCGGACCTCTTGGCTCTCACTCAAAAGGCCGAGCCCTATACCCACTAGGCTATTATACCCACTAGGCTATTATACCCACTAGGCTATTATACCCACTAGGCTATTATACCCACTAGGCTATTATACCCACTAGGCTATTATACCCACTAGGCTATTATACCCACTAGGCTATTATACCCACTAGGCTATTATACCCACTAGGCTATTATACCCACTAGGCTATTATACCCACTAGGCTATTATACCCACTAGGCTATTATTCCTCACATCAAAATAATATTTCAAGACAATTAAAAAGGACATCCGAGCAATTTCAATAAAATATAGGCAATATTGAACATGGCGTATAAAATTATTTTATAAAATGAAAAGCATATTAAATTTTCTAAAACTACTCGCATATTGGTTTCTCAAGAGCAGCTTGACTTTCTATTGTTGGATAGCCTTCACCTTGGTACTGCATTACTGCAGGATTAACATGAACATTCAATATCTTATGATTAGATGGATCCGAGGAAAGTCCTATATAATTCCGACCGCTGAGAAGCTTAGAATGATTTTATGTATCATATTATAAGGTATTCTGTTAAGTCTCACAACCGACGCCAGGAGGCCGTGTGGTCACAGACTGCACGGTAGGCGGGGGGCAACCCCCCCACTTTATAAATCAAAAGTGAGCCGAATGGGCTCACACTAATCCGATGAAGCATTAGGGCCTTCGGGCCATTAGCATAGATCCTTCCGAAAAAAAAAACTGTTAAGTCTATACTAATAATCTAAATCTGAAGACTTTGTTTGTTTGCACGCGCTAATCTCAGGTCTGGTCCGATTTGAAAGATTATTTTAAAGTTAGATAGCCCATTTATCTAGGAAGGCTATAGACTATATAACATCACGCTCTGACTAATAGGAGTTAAGTTAAGTAAGTTAACGCGCCCAGCACACCCTCTAGGTGTGTTCGAGATGAGCGGCGCTGCGTCACGATCTGACATCGGTCATCGGAGGGGACTTGTCTCTGCCGAGTGTCATCACCGCGATGCTCGGTGACGACGAGTCCTGGACGGCTACTAAGATTTCATTACTGCAGTCCAAATCTGAATCGTCTGTCGAATGTCATACCCACAACCATAAGACTGTTATGGATAATCTCTAGGACGTCAACTTTGTATTCGATACAATTATGAATGGACGCTGATCGAAACGGAGTGGCGCTCTATCACACCGACCAGTCGAACCGTCTAGTCTGACAGATTTACTTCAGAATGATTATTATTTTAGATAAAGTAAAGTTAACTATGTTATTCAACTTACTACTTTATATGTGAAAATCCTTCTTTTATTGCATAAAATTTTAACAAAGTTATTTTACTTTAAAAGAAAAACCACTTGGTGATCGCTTTATTCCTAACTGCAAAGATTTTTAACTTACTTACTTCGGATCAGATTTACTTCAGATTAATGATGTTTATTTTAGACAAAGTAAAGTTATTCAACATATTTTTTGAAATAATGTGAAATTTGAAAAACCTGGTGGTGATCGCATTATTCCTAAGGTACGTTACTTCGGATCAAATTTGCTTTCGACTAAAGATGATTATTTTAGATAAAGTAAAAGTAAATTAAAAAGTTATTTACACTCTTTAAAAAAACCTGGTGGTAATCGCTTAATTTCTGGTGTTTTTATCTACTGTAGTGTCTCAACCTGTTATCATCATCGTCACCGCACGCAACCTAGCCTCAGTTCATCTTCTGTCTAAATTTTGGATTTTATTATTTATCAATAATAATCGTTCTAGTGAGTCGGGTTTCATTTCGAGCCTTATTTTTTTAGTTAAATTCATTTAATAAATTTGTCAAATAAATAGGTAACCTTAGACAACTAAATTAGAACACCAGGTGTAATAATTCTATTGGAAAGTAATCGTTGCACTTTCTATTTAGATTTCGATTTAACGCCTTCGTTAGAAGATAACAAACAATGATATCATATGAAGACCTTTGCATTTATGATATCTATAGTATGAATCTTTTAATATAGGTAGTGTGTGATCCAGCTATACCAGACAGCCAATGCTGGATCATTTGTACACCCAGAAGTCACGAATTCAAATATCGAAACATAATTTATATGATGCATATTTCCTATATAATATATTATAATATATTACTGGTGGTATTTTAAATACAATAAAAGCTAAGCTATTTTACTTGTTTCCTACATCGTGTTGAGTTAATCACATCATTGATTACAACTTAAAATTTAATGTAGTGACAAAAGGAACCCCTAGTCCTTCACAAACCGAGACCATTGTTATTCCAGTATACATTACAGCTTCATTGAGATGTAGATTACGTTTCGTCAATAAATCGAATGGAATCAGAGTACCCACGTGCGGATAGTTACTTGTTCTTGTAAATAGAACTGTGACAAATTTTACTCGTGCCAATGATTTGATACTTATGGCGTCTTTTTTATTGATTTGGATACCACCACGGTCAAGCTACTGGCACTAGTGGTCGCGGGTTCATAACCGGTAAGTGTAGATATGATGATAAATATGCCTGCACAAAGTCAAGGTTGTTTATATGTGTATTATCTGTTGCCCGTAGTTTCGCCCGCTTTAACTTAGATTTACAGCCATATTCGGAGTGATAATGATCATTTTATATCCTAAGTTATTCCTTACAATATTAGCTGTCTGCCAATGAAAATCCCGTCAAAATCTTGCAGCCGTTTCAGAGATTGGCCGGAACAAAAAGACAGACAGATAGACAAAAAAAAATTAAAATTGTTTTTTATTTATTTTAGTATCACATACATTTAGGAAAAAAAACTGTTAATTTGAAATAAAATTAAAAAATACACTTCTATTTTACTTGAATACATTAATATACATTTTATAATTTAATGATAATTAATGACTAACAAATTAAAAAACTTTCACTCTTACACGTCGCCTGCTGCCTCCTTAGAATGCCTTCGATGCCCGTATTGGTACCATATCGTTTCAAATTAAATTAACGTAACTGGTTTTCGTCAATGGTCAAAAGTTTAAAAAACTGTAAAATCGTTAAACAATTTTCAATAATCGGATTGTGCACTAAACTCATAAATAATTAATTGAACTATAATAATATTGATTTTTATGTCATAAGAACCAGTTGGAACCTTATGGTCACGACTACCGACGCCAATACACATTCGCACACCCAAACATATATGCAAATTCGTTGCCATCCTTTTCCCTATAACATTGCAAGGAAATCCTTCTGGATGCAGCCAGGATATACCTGGGTAGATTCTCACCAATGTGAGATTCCCACATGGGAGTGCCCACCAACCTAACCAACCACTACAAGCGCCATCAACCCCTTTTTGAAGGTCTCAGAGGGCAAGGCACCTGGCGTTGCCCTCATTTTCCCTATTCACTTTATGGGTCACCGAAAACCCTCAAACCGTACGAAACGCGACAGTAAGAAAGAAAGAAAGAAACATTTATCTACAGCATAGCTGTCACTTGACGCCAGTGTTATGTGAGTGAGTGAGTAAGTGAGTACCATCCCGGTTGTGCCGCCCCAATTCGGCTACAAATAAGCACGGCAGTACCTCTTACTCTACGCTCTTACTACTTACTGCTTCAATATTATGTCAATGTTTTCGATTTCATTGCGAGTTGCGAAAACGTTAACGTTTCTTTATTATTAGCTTTTAATATTTCCAAATTTAAATATAATTCGTTTCATTGCGACGTTGATATTTTTAGCAGCCTTTTTGGTAGAGGAAATGCAGTTAATTCATTGACGAACATAGAACTGTTAATAAAAACAGTTTATTGATTTAACAACCACCTCTACCCCTCCCTCTCCCCTGTCATGGAAACCAAGTAAGGACGAGTTTTACGAGATTTTACCTTAAGAGCCGAATAATATTTGGGGAAACATAGAGTAGGAGGCAATCAGGTAATAATTTGTATGTGCAAAACGACGCTATTTCACTCTGGCCAAATTAAATCGCGCGTACATCCCTGTTTCATTAGGTCAGTCTATCACCACTAAAACATTTTATTCCTTTACGAGACAATATAAAATCATTTGGTACCCACCGTAAACAAGTTTTACGAACACTTAACGTTATTAAACACCGAATCCTATTTACCGTGCTATTTTATGTCATAAGGAGGCAACCGAGCAGTATACGCAGCACTACCAACGCCCGAGACCCTTTTTTTATCGCAAGGAAATCCTTATGGATGCAGCTAGGATCATTGGGTAGATCCTGACCCAATGTGGGACTCGCACCTGGAAGTGCCCACCCTAGCTAAAACCACTTCGAGCGCCTTCAGCCGCTTATTGAGGGTCCCGAATATGCAGACAACAGACAGGATCACCTCAGTGACAGGCTGGCCCCGGCGAAGGCCAGTCTACTACTCGTAAGAGGGGGACGCCCAACCGCTACAAAGCAGTCCCCACGACATCGTGCCATACTGGAACCAGGTTCCCATCCTGGACCCGACGTGAGCACAGGGGCGTTACTGAAGGCGCATTAAGTAGCGCCTCCTACACACCACCGTTCGTCGCCCGCGGGGGGAGGCCTTGTCGGCGGTCTCCTCTCTCACCCGCTCGTCGGCCTCCTTCTGGGACATTACTGCCTCGCAGAAGGAGACCATCGCCGTCCAGGACTCGCCGTCACCGAGTATCGCGGTGATTACGTCCACAGACCCGCACAACCAAAAGTTATGCAAAAACGTTGCCGCCCCTATCCCCCCCCCCCCCCAAATGGACACCGAAAACTCACAAATCGCACGAAAAGCGACAACCTAGCTGTCACTTGACACCGGTGCTATGTAAGCGGCCCAATTCGGCATGGCACTGCCTCTTACAACTTTCTGCGCCAATTATTTCCTCCTAGAATTTTCAGTTTTCAGTTCAAGGTTTCAGAGATATTTAAATATTATATAACACACTACACATCAATTATAGTCATATAAGTTGTCTTTATAATTTTTCTTTTAGTAAATAAAGATATACTAAAGAAAAATATAAAAATACTAACAGTACCACGCGGTTTCACCCACGTACTTCCCATTCCTGTGGGAGTACAGGGATAAATTATATCCCATAAGTTGTTATGATTATATATTTATGTATATATTTTTTGATGTATCATTATTATCATAATCATCATCAGCCTCTATCTGTCCACTGCTGAACATAGGACTCCCTCAATGAACGCCAATTCTCATGTCTAAGATATGTTATTGTAAAGTTGTATTAAAATCCATTCGGTAGCTTTTGCGTGAAAGAGTAACAAACATATATGCATAAAAACTTTCACGTTTATCATATTTATTAGTAGGATATAAATAAACACCCCACCATGGTTCGATCGGTGATGACGATTTAAATTGTTTTAAACTAACGCGATCACTATTCACTTAACACCAGGTAAAACGACTGTCCGTTTGGCCCCAGGGTCTTCTGTATAAAGACGAAAACATATTTAAATATAAATTGTTCCGGGTGCTTACTGCGTTTTTGGTTGTATTAAGATCCCGATATTTCGGCACTGTTTCAATCGCCATGATTACGGGGACTGCTGACGTGCTGGTAGATGGCGACAGATCAGAAAAATCTGTCTACTGTCTTTCTTCTTCGTTGGCACACAGACGCACTTAATCACCACGACACACTATACTGATAATGTTTTTTTTTTAGATTTTGAGCACCGATATCGTGAAAGACCTTTACACAAATTAATCACGGGATTCCACATACTCAGTATTCCGAATCGGATATTTCTTTAATTTCAATTACCTCCTTTACTAATCGAGGGAAATGATGACGCTCGGATGATAAAACCTATGGCTTATGTAACTCAATCTAGTGATTAGGGCCCGCTTCTAGCAGATGTTGAGCAGATTTTTGGGGTCTTTCTTTGTGGCGGCCTTGATGTGCTCCTTTATGCGACACGATATTGTTCTTTTTGTTTGTTCCATATATGAACTTCCACAACTACAGTCAACTTTAAAGAAACTAGGATGTTTAAAAGGAAAATAATACCTAGGTGAACGTAGTATCCTAGCAACCTTCTAATGAGGCGTAAACATAGTTTTAATTGTAGATCTTTCAAGGCGTCCACTGATCCTGCGGTTACCACTCTTACATAGGGCAAATACCCCGTTTGACGTTCACTTTGATGACCTCTGTAGCTCAGTGGTAAGCGCGTTGGCGCTCAAACCGGAGGTTGCGGGTTCGAATCCCGCCAGGGACAAAATATTTTCTGTGTTCCTGGCTCATGGATGTGTATTAAATATGTGTATTATATAATAAAAATCTTAAATGTATGTATAGTATAAAAGTACTAAATATATTTCCGTTGTCTGGTACCCCTTACACAAGTTCTTCTAGAACTTACCACGGGACCAGATTGACGTGGTGTGAAAGCGTCCATAGATATTATATATATTATATTATACTTTACACTTTTTCCTATTTTCTCTGTTTTTAATTTTAATTTTTGTGACGTCGATGTAGAAAATATTTATTTTTAATACTTTCTGTATGTCACACAAATCATGTGCGCGTTTTGTAAGCGACGTTACTACTGAATGAAGATGGTGTGACGTAGTAGAAATGTCGGGAGCTCAATAAAACCATAAATGCGGTAAGCACCCGAAACAATGTATTATATTTAAATATGATGAGCGTTATGACGGCAAACGGCAGAACGCTGTTATACAAGATTTTAATTAATTAATATTGGGCACCGACAGACATTGTCCTGTTTTTTTATGTCATAGGAAGACAACTGAGCAATTGGAGGCTTATGGCGACTACCGACGCCCATAGACCTCCTTTTCCCTATCCCACCAATGAGCTGCAAAGCTGCATGGCACTACCTCTTACTAAACAACTTACAACTTACCTGTACAATTTTTTTTTATTAATCTAAACCATTCTCGAATCCACTTGAACATACACAAAAAAAATCATCAAGTTCGTTCCAGCCGCTCAGGGGGGGTTCAGTGACATACACACGTACAGAAGAATTATATATCTAAAGATGATAATGAAATATCAACATAAATGAGAAATTAAAAGATGTGAAATATCTGCCGGGTTTGAAGGCTATTTTTTTTCTTTTAGGGCAGGTGTATGAATATGCGGGGAATAGCTGGTATAAATTTAGTTTTTTTTCACATCGGTAGTTATATAATGCCTCCCCACCATGGTTCAAGCATGGCTGTGGCTCAGTAGCCAAAGGAGTACCTATCATCTTGGGTGAAGCTAATTGAATCGAGGGAGCTGCTCTTTCCACCCTTCTTATAAGATGAGGGGACAAAAGAGCAGGGGAAGACAAGGGAAGCGAACTGGGAACCTCACTCCATTGTACTATGCCGACGTTGGGAGGGGTTTATATGTGGTGCGGGAGAACCCATAGTTTGTGGAGGTGGCGTCGGCCTCTTGGGGGACAAGCTAGCCCTGTTGCTGAACAGATAGATCCTCACCAAAGGTAGCATTGATGACACTCGCTGGGTTTTAGTGAGTAGACCCACCGTACCACTTTCGGGGGCAGCGAGTCCCACATACCCGTCTGGGGGGTCCCTCCTCCTTCGCGGGATACCTAATAGCATTTTTCAGCGCAAAAAAAAGCTATATAATGCCTGTTATTACCATTTTTCGATAGATATTCTATATTAATATTAATAATAAAGCCACAATTTTAAACACGTGCTAGCCGAAAATTTCTCCACAACGACACCAACACATCTATCACAGAAACAATAACTGAACATGTAGACTTGGCTTAGGCCCATGGACATCTTTAGCTCGGTCGTAAGACTAGAACTGAAAATGTTTAAAAATAAAAGGTATATAGTGCCTTTTATTATGGCCGGCTGGTCGAATGGTTAGATTACTGGACACTTTACGCAGTGGTCACTGGTTCGAATCCCGCCAAGTTCGGATAATTTGTAAAAGAAGATTTTTTTAAGCAAAAGAAGATTGTTTCTAAAGAAATACGTCAAATGAAAAGTACTTACTACCAGAGACAATTTTTCGCTTGCAAAAATAAGCCAAAGAAAATGTGGAGCTTAATAAATAATCTGACGCACAATAAAATCAAAGAAATTTCCTTACTAACTAAACTTATAAAAGACAATATTATAATTACAGACAGAAAAGAGATATGCCAATACTTTAATGAATTCTTCTCTACAATTGGTTCAACGCTAGCTCAAACTATTTTAACTGAACATAACAGAGATATATCTTCCATAACAGCTGAAGCTCAGAATAATCAGACAAGACACAGCCTTGAAACTTTAAATCCAGTAACAGCAGACGAAATTTTGAAAATAATTGACAGTTTAGATTTGAATAGTAGCACAGGTATTGATAATATAAACACAAAATCAATTAAATGCATTAAACATATAATAGTGGACGAACTAGCAAATTGCATAAATAAATGTTTTGAGCTAGGTGCATTTCCAGCCAATTTAAAAATTGCCAAATTAACACCAATATATAAATCAGGAGTTAGATCCGATCCCAATAATTACCGCCCAATATCTGTCCTTCCTGTCATGTTGAAAATTTTTGAAAAAGCAATCTATTCCCGCCTTGAAACATATATTAACTCAATGAACTTGTTATATTGCAAACAATATGGATTTAGACCTAAATCTAATACCCTAGCTGCTAGTGTTGACCTAGTAACAAAAATAAAAAATAACATAGACAATAAAAATATCTCCCTTGGCATATTCATTGATCTTAGGAAGGCGTTCGACACTGTTAGTCATAAAATTCTCCTTATAAAACTTAGGAATATTGGGATTACAGGAAAAGCGCACAAACTACTTGAATCATATATTACAGATCGTTTTCAAATAGTCAAAACTGCTGAGTTTCATAGTTCTAGTGCACCCATAACATACGGAATCCCACAAGGATCAATACTAGGACCCTTGCTTTTTCTCATCTATATAAATGACATCAGTAATCTAGAACTTAAGGGAGAAATATCGTTGTATGCAGATGACACTAGCCTCTTTTATTTTGGTAAAAAAATGGATTCTATTATCCAGGATGCCCAAGGTGATCTCATTCAGATAAATCGCTGGTTTAAATGCAATCTGTTAACACTTAATATAGATAAAACACACTATGTTGTGTTTTCAGCTAAAAATAAAAATGTAACGAGTAGTACTCCCCTTACAATAGATAACGTTTTAATAAACAAATCAGCTAGTGAAAAGTTCTTAGGTCTCATTCTGGATAGTCACTTAACCTGGAAGCTTCATATTATGATGATTAAATCTAAACTGACATCTCCAACCGGTGCCCTCCGCGGCATAGTAAATTGCTTGCCATTGAATGTCCGATATACCATATATAATTCACTGGTGAAGCCACACATTGATTATCTGATCGAGGTGTGGGGCTCAGCGGCAAAAACCAATCTTATATTACTACAAACATCCCAGAATAAACTAATTAAAACTCTCTTTAACTATGATTACCTGATGTCAACAAAAAAGTTATATAGTGAAACTAAAATATTGAGTCTGGACAAAACATACATTTACTACACATGCATTCTAATACGTAAAATACTATCAAAGCACATACATACTAATATTTCTATTGAAATGAAACATCAAAACCCCCAACTAAGGCGATTACGAAATGCAAACAAAATAACTTTACTGACACCACGGACAAACTACGGGAAAAGGAATATCACTTTTGAAAGC
This sequence comes from Helleia helle, assembly GCA_963853865.1. Taxonomy (NCBI): domain Eukaryota; kingdom Metazoa; phylum Arthropoda; class Insecta; order Lepidoptera; family Lycaenidae; genus Helleia; species Helleia helle. The sequence goes on from OY971420.1 coordinate 21,233,616, forward strand.
GCACAAATATTTAACTCATTACCTGATTATATTAAATCAACAGAAAATCTATATAGATTTAAGAAGTTACTTAAAATTTATTTATGTAACGAATAATAAATATTACACAGAAAATAATATAAAACTACATAGTAAAACAAAATAGGAGAAAAAGGTGTATGTATATTGATGTGTGCATATATATGTGTGGTATGTATATATGTATATACGCGTGACAGTTGGTGTCTGTGTACATATGACATGGTAATAGTGAAATCTAATAGATCATGGAAATGATTGGAGCCTATTTACATATTACTTCAAATAATAAGTATGTGTGTGTACTGTGTATGTATGATATATTTGCATATAATATGTATCTACAGGCATATAATATAATAAATATTAAAATATTAAATAATAAAAATAAACTATTAAATAAAGTCTTCTCATCTAAAAATAAATATACATATTTTGATAAAACATCACATAAAATCACAGTAATATTCTTCACATTAAATAAAACGAGGTAACGTTTCATTTTCTAGCTTATAAATCTATTAAATACAATTTTAATAAATAAAAATAAAAATTATATTAATATTGCTACCACTTCTAGGAACGGCAGATCTGTGTAAAGTTATAGTTTCTTTGTTCACGAGTCGACCGATGCAATGCTTGTTTGTTTTGATAAAAAATATTTTAAGATTACCCACTATTTAATAGTTGTAATTGTTAGTTATTGCTAGTATAATATTTGTGTATTGTTAAGGTGTAAGTAGCATGTTCGCATATATGTTATTATGTTAGGATTAAATGCTATGTAAATTTCTCATTTTAAGTGAATTTTGTAATTCTTTATGAGAATAAATTTCTTTAAACCGAAATTGATTTATAAATCCTGCAATGTAATTATTGGATAATATTTATTTTTAACACAACTAAATGAAAGATAAACGATACAAATCTAGAATTTACCAGAAAACCTTATAATCATCATCATCAACAGTACATATCCATCGACTGCTGAACATAGGTATTCTTCAATGAAAGCCAAGACGGTCGATCTCTTGCCACTCGCGTCCAACACGGACCGGCCACCGCGCGGAGATCGACTACCGATCTGGTTAATGGCCGACCAACACTTTGTCTTCCTAAACGTGGCCTCCACCCTTGAACCTTATTGCCCCACCGGCTCTCCGTTCTCCTAAGTGTGTGAGCCAGCCCACTCCCACTTCAACGAGCTAATCCTTAGAGCGATATCGGTAACCTTAGTTCTCTGGATTTCGTTTCGGATCCTATATTATGATATTTATTTATTCAGATATTTTAACTCATTCAGTAAATTACAATATTCTATTATGGTACCATTAATATTACGCTGACTATCTCAATGCACACAAATAGTAAGTTAACAGACTCGCAACAAAATCGAATCCGGTTTCCCACATTCAGGAAACACAATATGCGCAGTAAGTGCATACTGAACACCAAACTCTATTACACAATGAATCAATTCAAGTATTTGACTCGCCTTATCTAGGGCAGGCTTATTGAGCAATCAAAAGCCGTGATTTTATTTCCTTACTAGATAGCATAACGTGAAAAAATTGTCAAATATTTTACGCTAAGTTTTTGACTATCTCACATTAAGTGCAAGAAAAAAATTAACTTTATTAAGCCGACAACTCCAAAATATCGAGTGACACGATATAGGTAGCTGTTAAAATAATTATCTCGTTTTAACTAGAGAGAAGATAAAAAAACAACAAATCCGTCATAAATAAGTACAAAAGAACAAATCTAGATTTTTTTCTATTATGGATTTAAAAAGCATTTTTACACGCTTTTTATTTTTAAGGGTAATATTATGTAAAAAAGATGAATGGTTTTTTTTGAGTAAATACTAAGGGAAATCGCGGGCTTATGTTTGCACGGCTACATGCAAATTTTTATGTAACATATTTTTGCCTTGGGCATGGCCGCGAATGTTGTGGTAAACGGCATGACACTGTCAAGACGTGATGTCAATACTACCCAAGCGATATACGAACTGAGTTAAATAAAATATGTTTAAGCAACACCGCTAGAAAGATTCAATAAAAAAGAAACATCCAAATTGACTTACTTTAAACGCTACAGAGATACAGATAGACATAGAAAACACACACTATAGCGGCCAAACTTACAGTTTTTGTGTCAGATGTTAAGAACATAAAAAAATTTAACAAAAATTAAAGCCGACTTAAAAAAAAAAGCTTAACAATATAATCTCGTTTCTTTAATGCTGTGCTTACAACTTATAATCAACTTGTTCTTCTACTTATGTAAAATCTTTACGTTTACTACGTCATTAATGTTACTTTTGAGTCAGTGTCAGTCAAGTTAGATAGGTACAGCACCCCACCACGGTTCAAGCCTTGTCTTCGCGATGGGGCTCAGTAGCCTAAGGTGAACCCAGGACCTTGGACGAAGCCAAGTGAACCAAGAGGGCTAGTCTTTGTACCCCTCTTATAAGAAGAGGGGACAAAAGAGTAGCGGGGGAAAAGGAACGAGGATTGGAACCTCATCCCAATGCACTGTCCCGACGTCAGGAGGGGTTGTTCTGTGGTGCGGGATAACCCCTCTGTGGGGGATCTGTCAAGCTGTCAAGGTGCCATGTTGAGTAACAGATTCAGGGCACCTCACTAATTGTGTCATTGGTGGCAGTCGTCGGGTTCTAGTTTGTATACGCGCCTGGAAAAAAAAATGCAGCAACAATTACGACACTGACTTCGAAAGTAACAACAATGATATTGAAACGCAAAGATTGAACTTTACGTACATACGTAGCTACTGTAAGCCGTTGACTTCATCTTAATCATCAGACCTCTAATGGCATTCAAAATCCATCTAAGTATAAAGTTCTCATAAATAAAAATTAATCAAGCCCAAACACAAGGTATTTGCTGTAAGTCGCTGAAGAGTTCACTCGACTGTCTTTCGGCTCCATCATCAGATCGACTTCAGATCATCATTAAATTATTGTGCTTTATAATACTTAAAACTTTACAAACGCAATAGTCGCCCCAACGATTTTCGAAAGTTTTCCTCGATTTTTTTGGGATGCCATCATCAGATCCTGGTTTCCTTATAATGGGACCATTGTGAAGTTATACCCTTTCAAACATTTTTTTTTTCAAATCGGTAGGTAAATGATGGCAGATATGGCCGAATAAACATTTAAACATATAAACAACCGAATTGAGAACCACCTTTTTAACATGCTTTTATTAGTTTCACCTGTATGTATGTTTGTTTGTATGTATGTAACCGACTCCTTTAGACTTGATTTTGACTCACTTCTAACGACCAGATTTTGTTCAAACTTTGTAGATTTATCGAGGATCGATGAAAATATAATAATTTGATAAAAATATTCCAATATCCTGATCAGGATAATCAGGATAGCACATGCTATGAAGGCGTAAGGCGCGCAAGTTACCTACATCACTTGTGTTGTTTTTAGTCTCTCACTCATTTCTAAAGTGATTGTTATTAGTTGAGTACTTTAAATTAATAAAATCTTTAATAAAAATCGACACTAAAAAGTAAAAAATAAATTATAGTTAAAAAAAACTAAAAAACACGCATTAGCAAACCCAAGAAAATATTTGAAAATATTTTTTAATGGTTGAATTAAATGGGTTAACAAAATTACTTATTGTTTTCTAATGTTTGCGCGAATTTCACTCATTATAATGAAACAAATTTTACGGATTTTATCGCGGTTTATTAAGATTTTTACAAGCCCGACGTTTCGGATACTTTTTCGGATCAAAATAATGATGTATCATAGGGTAGTTCGAATAACTTTGTAACGTTAGGACATCTGTCACCTCAGTCCTCCCGTGACCATAGTTGCTGTAAAGTATCCGAAACGTCGGGCTTGTAAAAATCTTAATAAACCGCGATAAAATCCGTAAAAATTGTTTCATTATAATAAAAAATTACTTATTGTAAAAAAGCGTGATGTGCTCAATAATAATTATTAAAAATATTTCATCGGTATCTATTTCTTAAAAGTGAAGTTAATATAAAAACTTAGTTACAAGTACCACGCTTTTTTACAATAAGTAATTTTGTTAACCCATTTAATTCGTCCATTAAAAATTATTTTCAAATTTTTTGTTGGGTTTGCTATTAATGCGTGTTTTTTAGTTTTTTTTAACTATAATTTATTAAGAAGTAAGTTAGTAAAAAATCATTAAAAAACTAAAATAGACTGCAATTATCAAGCTTATTTTATGGCTCCTCAGAACTACTAAAATAGGAATACGTGGGCTTTGAAGTCGTACTAATTGGCTTGAAAAATATATTGACACCGAGGTATCTTCGATCAAAATATAATTTTAACATCGCCATCATTAGCATGTACTCGATTAATACTGAAATTAGACTTTTATGCAAATCATAATGGAATACGACAGTAGGAATTATTCACTAGCCTACAATCAACACTTTGGTGTGCATTGCACTTACAGACCGTATTTTTTTAAAAGAGGCAACCAGCTTTAAAGAAGACTTTTCTGCTGCGAAATGCTCTTAGGCATCCCGCGGGGTGGCGGGTGCAGGTGCCCAGGATCTGTCTGAGCAACAGGGCACCTCGACGGCTAGTCAGTCCCTGAAGGGACCGACGCCACCTCCACAGAGGGTTTGTCTCACACCACAGAAAAACCCCTCCCAACGTCGGGACAGTGCAATAAGGTGAGGTTTACATCCTCGCCCCTTGTCTCCCCCTGCTCTTTTGTCCCCTCTTCTTATAAGAGGCGTATAAAGAGCAGCTCTCTCGGTTCAATTGGCTTCGCCCAAGATGCTGGGCTTACCTTAGGCTACTGAGCCCAGCCGCCGCGACTAGGCTTGAACCATAGTGGGGAGAGCACCACAGACCAAACCTCGCCCACGGTAACTGAAAACTAAAATATAATCATTTCAACAAACCGCAAATTCCGTAAAATTTTCATTCCTATAAATTAATTATCCATGAAATTATTGTAGCCAAATGGAAAATGGGATTAGTTTCAATACACTATATAGGTCAGGATAGAACACAGAATGGTCAAAGAATATATGACATCATTAGGCATTTATATTTGCCCGTACCCTTGACACAGTATTAGACTAGACCGCATTTACCACTAGTGCATGCAAAATGTACTATTGATATGATCCATGCCGTATTTATAGTGTTCATTTTGAATGTTCTTATTAGTTCCACCTACATTGGTACATTATGATGAGACTATAAGATTTTCAATTACCATGGTTATTTTCACTTCTAAATATTTTAAAAACGGTACTTACCTTTCATATTTTTCACTTTTATTTCGAGGACTTTTAGGATCAGTGAACAAGACATTCGTAATCTTTTTTTTTACACCAAGAAATGCTTTGAGGCATTCCGCGGGGGAGTGGGTCTCCCCAGGCGGGTATGTGGGACTCGCTGCGTCCGAAAGGTGGTATGGTGGACGCAGCTCTACCAACTAAAACCGGAAAGTTCCACCAATGCTGCCTTTTCCCCGGGTCTGTTGAGTTAGAGGGCTCGACGGCTATTCAGTTCGCCAAGAGACCGAAGTCCCAACGTCGGAACAGAACAATGGGGTGAGGTTCCCATCCTCGCCGCTTGTCCTCCTGCTCTTTTGTCCCCTTATAAGAGGGGTACAAAGAGCCCTCGACTCAATTGTCTTCACCCAAGGTGCTGGGCTCACCCTAGGCCCACTGCCACGACGAGGCTTTAACCATGGTGGGGAATACATTCGTAATCCTGGCTCGCTCGTCGTTAATAGTTTTAGAAACAACAGTCATATTAATGGTGAGGCTGCTATGGTTACTGTTATCTTACTATTCAGAATACCGCAATGCACAGTGACGACGAGTCCTGGACGGCGATGGTCTCCTTCTGCGAGGGAGTATGTCCCATAAGGAGGCCGAGGAGCGGATGAGAGAGGAGGCCGCCGACGAGGCCTTCCCCCGCAGGCGACGAACAGGGGTGCGTAGGAGGCGCTACTTAATTCGTCTCCAGTAACGCCCCTATGCTAGTGTCAGGCTTTAGGTTGGGATCGTGGGTCAGTATGGCATGTCTTCGCGGGGACTGCTTAGTAGCGGCCGGACAGTCCCCTACTTACGAGGAGTAGTCTGGCCTTCACCGAGGCTAGCCTGTGGCTGAGGTGATCCTGTTGCTTGGAAATCCAGGACAGCAGGAAATGGCTGAATGCGCTCGCAGTGGTTTTAGTATAGGGGGCCCTACCCCTACTTCTAGGTGCGATTCCCACATTGGGTCAGGATCTACACGAAGATCCGGGCTGCATCCACAAGGATTTCCCAGCGATATAAAAAAGTATGCTATTTAGTAAACACCTAATTTAGAGATGGAAAAGTCTATTCGTATACAATTCAAAACAACTACAGATTGAAGAGCACCTTTATTAAACATTCCACCTCTCCACGTCTTTCCGAAGAAACTAAGAAAGCCATTTTATAAGAAATATTATTATTAATAATGTATATTATTAGTAATAATAATGTAGCATAGCGAGTCTAACTACTGACATACAAAACTGTATTTTGTATGTCGGTCAGACATACAAAAATGTATGAACTCATATAATGTATATTAAGACATGGGATCACAAAAAGTGAACCATGAAAAAATATTCATTCATTTATCATTTATAAATTAATGAACCAATGTAGGAATTAATTAAGTAACTTGAACGAATCAAAGAAATACTCATTTCATCCCCTTAACCATGTCATTCCCCGACCAAAAACATTCATTAAGCGTACAAAACATACATTTGATTTTAACACTGACACGAGTTACTTTTTCCTCTGGGAGTCGCTAAAAGGAATACTGATTAATGTGACACATGTGACGGAGATATAAAAGTAAGGAATTCGTTACACAATATTAAATATGGACAAATATCTGACGTCGGTTTTCTTTGTCCGTGCCTAAATTGCTTTTGACGTGACAAAGTAAATAAATCGATAAACACTGGCTACATGTACGAAATGACGCGTCATTGTCCCGTTATAGTAGGAGAGCTGCCATCGATTTTCGGGCTGCAAGCGCGTGCAAGTGCAAGTGAGCGTAAAGCTCATTGTACGCTTGCGTTTTGTTATGACGATGTCACGTTAAACTATCGTCCGTAAACCAACTTTCAACTTTACAGACCGGCTATTTTTTTTTATTAATACGCTTTATTATAAGATTAGCTGATAATTATCTGATTTGTATATGTGTTCAATATTATTAAGAGGAAAGTATGTTTTTTTTTATTATAAAATAACTAATTGTCACAGAGTAAAATGTGATAGAATCTTTAAACGAGTTTATAGGACACTTAGAATACATTATATTAACTTTATTTTATGTTGCAACGGCAATGTTCCATAAGCTGACGATTTTAGTGAACTAAAAACGAATAAACACGATGATATTTTTAGAGTAACTAAAATGTAATCGATGAAAAATTTATGTCGATGTAAAAAAGTGTAAGCTGATTTATCGATAAAAAATGTATGTAGATGTCAAAAAGTGTATAAAGAATATATGCCGATGAAAAAAGTGTAGGCTGGTTTATCGATAAAAAATGTATGTAGATGTCAAAAAGTGTATAAAGAATATATGCCAATGAAAAAAGTGTAGGCTGGTTTATCGATAAAAAATGTATGTAGATGTCAAAAAGTGTATAAAGAATATATGCCGATGAAAAAAGTGTAGGCTGGTTTATCGATAAAAAATGTATGTTTTTTTTTTTTTTTTTTTCGGATGGATCTATGCTAATGGCCCGAAGGCCCTAATGCTTCAACGGATTGTTGTGAGCCCATTCGGCTCACTTTTGATTGGGGGGTTGCCCCCCGCCTACCGTGCAGTCTGCGACCACACGGCCTCCTGGCGTCGGTTGTGAAAAGTGTATGTAGATGTCAAAAAGTGTATAAAGAATATATGCCGATGAAAAAAGTGTAGGCTGGTTTATCGATAAAAAATGTATGTAGATGTCAAAAAGTGTATAAAGAATATATGCCGATGAAAAAAGTGTAGGCTGGTTTATCGATAAAAAATGTATGTAGATGTCAAAAAGTGTATAAAGAATATATGCCGATGAAAAAAGTGTAGGCTGGTTTATCGATAAAAAATGTATGTAGAAGTCAAAAAGTGTATAAAGAATATATGCCGATGAAAAAAGTGTAGGCTAGTTTATCGATAAAAAATGTATGTAGATGTGAAAAAGTGTAAGCTGGTTTGCACAATATTTTTATACAAATACTAATACAAATCTTAGAAATAGCTGTAAGTAGTTTTACTTAAAAGTTATTAAGATTAATATTTGTTAATGAACCTACCAGAGCGACATAATCTTATTTGATTAAGTTCTTTAAATAAAGATTTAAAAAAATATATATATTCAAAAGTTATATCAAGCACTCCACTATAAATTACTATTATTCTTGACAATAGATTCCTGTGAAATATTACAAGTGTTTTTATTTATATGGTTACTTTGTTACCATCAACATATTATAAATAATAAATAATAAATAAATAATAAATCTTTATTTCCTTTACAAATATAAGTCCAGAGAATCTGTTAAAAATCTAAATCGCAATCGGTATCTAAGCTAATTTCAAAGGCGTTGCAACTCCGACCACGTGCAAATATGATCACGTCATGAATTACGCTTGCTGAGTGCATTATAGTATAATTGCATACAAGTTGCAAGTACTTTGGACGTGACAAAGTGAGTTAAGTGCGTTCTCTACCTTATGAAAGACTATAATAAACTGAAGTGCACTGTAAGGCGTGAAATGTCCTTTGTGATTTCTATAAGAGAAAACTTTAAGCGCGTTTTCTTGAAACCACAACGATGAACCTACGGGATTATTGTATATTTTGAGGTTTTGTGCTGTGGATGGTCCTAGTTAGATCGTGACGGCCCGTCTTGGCATTTTTTAATATTTCCATTCCATTCTATTTATATCAGGTAACAACCTACTCCTCCTAAACTCCACATATCCCAGGAGACGATCCATCCTCAGGTGAACGCGGCAACCATTTCAACTACGACATAAGTGAAGCTCTTTCACTCATAATTATCATTGTAGCGTTTGACAATCTCGACCCAACCTTCAACATTGCATTTTTAAATGTACAATCCAGATTATTTGCCTACCAGATAACAGACATTCTAAATCTACTTTAGGAACTCTTGTAGAGGATTTTAAGCTTCGTATTTTTCATATACTTCCTAAAATTTTAAATACTACAACTTTTTCAGGTCATGAAAATGCTGTGATAATTATCATCATTTATTCTACCGATAAGAGGATTGCAGAGGGAAACTCACAAATCACACGATACGCAACAGCGCAGCTGTCACTTTACGCCGGTATTACATGAGAGGTATCATCCCGGACGTGCCGGCCTAATTCGATTGCAAAACAGCATGGAACTGTTACTGAGATTCAGTAGGAGCAAACTAACTTAAGAAAAAGATAAGACTGGCAGCTAATCAGATCATTAGGGCTCATTAATTTTTCTTTTTCGTCTATAACATAAAAACAGTCCTGAGTAAATGTTAAAACTCACATTCTCTAATATTTTTACATAATAGGTCTACCTATGAAATTGCCCTTCTGCAGTACTGGCCATTTCAAATTAAAATATTTTTTGTTTGGATAAGAATTCTAATTTCAATTTAATTTTATTTTAAAAACATGGAATTCTTTTTCAAAAAGTAGTCATTTGTTTATTGATTACTGTTACATTTTCATCGCATTTCAATCTTTTTCGTCATCATGGATACGTTAAAAATTCGAGTAATTATGGAATATGAGTACCGTCGTGGCAGCAACGCGGCACAAGCGGCACGCAACATCAACGACGAATTAAAGGCGATTGTGGAAGCTGATGATACACAAACTACGGCAAAATTAGCAAAAGCTTTCGAAGTTAGCGTCAAAACAATATTGGTCCATTTGCGTCAAATTGGCAAGGTAAAAAAGCTTGACAAATGGGTGCCCCACGAACTCAATGATCGCCAGCGCGAAGTACGCGTCGAGACGTGCCTTGCACTGCTCAACAGACACACAAATGAAGGAATTTTGAACCGCATTGTTACCTGCGATGACAAATAGATTCTGTTTGATAAATGCAAGCGCTCAGCAAGTTGGTTGGGTCCTGGTTCTGCATCTAAGCAATGCCCTAAACGAAAACTTACCCTGTACCCATAGAAAAGTGATGGTCACTGTTTGGTGGTCTAGCGCCGGTGTGATTCTTCATAGCTTCTTACCAAACGGGGTGAGCATTACTGCAGATGTGTACTGTGAAGAACTGAAAACAATGATGTAGAAGCTGGCACATCTCCAACCAGCATTGGTCAGTCGCTCATCTCCGCTGCTCCTGCACGACAACGCACGACCTCATACTGCACAGCAGACGGTCTCCGAGTTGCAAGAACTGGGGTTGGAAGCTCTCCGTCATCCGCCCTACACACCAGACCTTGCACCTACAGACTACTACTTTTTCCAGAATTTGGATAACTTCTAAGCAGGAAAAAATCAATACCCGAGAGACAGTACAAAAGGCCTTTGAAGAATTTGTTACCTCCAGTCCAGCTGATTTATTTAAGAAGGACATCAATAAACTGCCACTGCGTTGGCAAAGATGCATTGATTACATGGGTGATTACTTTAATTAATACAAATTAAAAAATACATGAAAAACAATCGTTTAAATTTTTTCATACAAAACGGCAATTTCATAGGTAAAGACCTAATATTATTGGACATAGGCCTTCCTCAATGAACACCGATCCCTCGCCACACGCATCCAACAGGGATCGGCAACTGCACGGCGATAGTGTTCACACTTTTTTATGATAACATATGGAAATTTGTTTAGGAATATAGCCAGGATCATCAGGTAGGCTGGCCCTATGGGGGGTCGCGCCTGGAAGTGCGCGACCCAAACTAAAACCGTTGCCCGACCGCTACTAAGCAGTCCCCGCGACATCGTGTCATACTGGGCCCTGGTTCCCCTTAACCCGACACGAGCACAGGGGCATCACTGGAGGCGCATTAAGTAGCACCTACGCACCCCTGATAATTAAAATCACCTAACTAGTCCTTATAGACCAGGGTCGATAATTTTAGAAACCAAAAAAAATAATAGTAGATTGAAACCCATTGGAAAAGGAGGAGAATATAACAAAAATAAAAGGAAAAATAATTTACGGGCGATCTGACGGCGGGAAAGTGGAGGGGGGGGGGGTCTAAGGGTAAAAAACGGTTTATCTCGATTTCCGGCAAATCTACAAGTCTCATGGAAAAAAGTTGAATAGCAAAGTTGTAGGTAATAAGAAGATCTACAACTTTTGTATTTACAATTTTTTCACATAACCTCAAAATGTATGTGAAAAATTCAAATAACCAAGTTTTTGGTTTTTTATTTTTATCTTTTACAAAAAAAAATGTTTGGTCACGAAATTTGGTGTAAACTTACCTCCTTATGTTCCAAACACACTGTATTTTTTTAAATTTAAAATATTTATTTTTTCACCTTATATCGATTTAATATCGAAAAAACAGCCTTATTTTCACTTTAAAATTCTCCTGTCAAAATATCAGCTTTCTTCAAAAAGTTGGTGTGTATTCTGTTGGGTGAAATCTCTACTTTCTAATGGTGTAAAAAAATATACATTACTGTGGTCAATTTTATCAGAAAATGCAAAAACACGAGTACGAAACGAGAGAGAGTAAGGCCCAGACCCTCCTAGCCCCTTCCCCACTTCTCTATGAAATACGTTTTGATGGGCTAAAATGTTCCGTAGGTCACTCAGGTATATAAGTTATCTCAAAATAGCAATAAATAGGCATCTACGCATATTGTTTCGTAGGGTCTAGGGCGGTCTGGACCTTATTGTCTCTGGTATCGTAGTCATTTTATTGCATTTTCTGAGAAAATTTACCATAGTAATGTATATTTTTTTTACACCATTAGAAAGTAGAGATTTCACCCAACAGAATACACACCAACTTTTTGAAGAAAGCTGATATTTTGACAGGAGAATTTTAAAGTGAAAATAAGGCTGTTTTTTCGATATTAAATCGATATAAGGTGAAAAAATAAATATTTTAAATTTAAAAAAATACAGTGTGTTTGGAACATAAGGAGGTAAGTTTACACCAAATTTCGTGAGCAAACATTTTTTTTTGTAAAAGATAAAAATAAAAAACCAAAAACTTGGTTATTTGAATTTTTCACATACATTTTGAGGTTATGTGAAAAAATTGTAAATACAAAAGTTGTAGATCTTCTTATTACCTACAACTTTGCTATTCAACTTTTTTCCATGAGACTTGTAGATTTGCCGGAAATCGAGATAAACCGTTTTTTACCCTTAGACCCCCCCCCCCTCCACTTTCCCGCCGTCAGATCGCCCGTAAATTATTTTTCCTTTCATTTCTGTTATATTCTCTTCCTTTTCCAATGGGTTTCATTCTACTATAATTTTGTTTCACTTTTTGCCATTGTCAAAGGCTTCGGCACTGGTCTATTAGTTATAATCGATTAAACCCGTTACTTTGTGTCAATAAACATTTCTTCAACTAATTAGACGCTAATTAGTATCAAATAAAATAATACTAATGGCACTGCAGGTAAATAGATGAAACATAAATTAAATAAAGCCAGCGGCTACAGATCGAGGGTGGCTTGTATTTCTGAGCTGCGAAGCGCACAGGATAAAATTCATTGACTTTATATTTAGCGTTGCGTCAAACTTGCTGCAATGTATAATTAATATACCCCTGCAAATGTTGATTTTATTCAAATTCTTTGATATAAAATATATTTTTACTTAAGATTTTAAATTCGCAAGGATATTTTCACTCCCAAAACTATTTATAACGGGATATTTACCGCATTTAATACAGAGCTCGATATTTCGACATTGTCAAGGAATGTATTATTCCCCACTATGGTTCAAGCCTTGTCGTAGCCTAAGGTGAGCCCAGCACCTTGGGAAAAGCAAATTGAGCCGAGGGAGCTGCTCTTTGTACCCCTCTTACAAGAAGAGCAGGAGGAAAAGGGGCGGGGATGGGAACCTCACCCCATTGGTACTGCCCCGACGTTGGGAGGGGTTGTTCTGTGGTGCGGGACAACCCCTCTGTGGAGGTGGTCGGTCGGTCCTATAGGGACTGACTAGCCGTTGAGGTGCCCTGTTTGCTCAACAGATCCAGGGCACCTCATCAAACTGGTGGCACTCGCCGGGTTTTAGTGGGTAGAGCAGCGTCCACCTTTTCACTCCCCGGCCTCAGAGCAGTTTCCAGCGTTACAAAAAAGGAATGTATTATTTACGAAACTCGTGATGGTATCATGGCTCATGTTTTTCCTTAAGCTATCAAGAAAACATAAAAAAATCTAAAATTGGTTTTCACTAAAATATCTGTAATAGTTTAAAAAATCACACACATTTTTGTCTGTGATTATATTCACCGGATAGTTTTATCTGTTTTTATTTATCATTGGTTTAGTATTGGTAGAGATTCGTGCAAAAAAGCCATCAACATTTGAGGTGGGGACTCCCATACAACAATCGTGATTTTTTGCCGTTTTTTGCTTGAACAGAATATTTAGTTATATCTTTACTTTAAAATAAATAATAAAAAAATATTCTCCGATGGTCTAGTGGGTATTGGTTCCACCTATTGTGTGAGTGGTCCGAGTTCAATCCTGACCCCTGTGCCTTTAAATGGGTTTTTCTAAATTTCAATGTGCACTTGAAAATGAAACCATCGCTTGGTTACCGGTGAAGAAAAACATCGTGAGGAAACCTGCATGCCTGATGAGATTAAAAGTATTTCAAGGTATTTGAATTTCACCAACCCGCATTGGGCTAGCGCATCGGTAAACTATGGCTGTTGGGCCACTGTTTACCGATGCGCTAACCACTACTTCTTGTCGCCTGATTTCGAGCAGGAGGAAGAAGTAAAAGTGGCACTACCGGTGGGAGGGAAGCGCTGTGCCTCGCTCCCGGCTGCATGGGTACCACCATCTTGCTTGTTTCTCCCGTGAAACAGCTTTGCTGTGTTTCGGAGAGAAACTACTGTTACTAAAATAGTAAAAATTACTGGCACTGAGACTTAACATCTTATGTCTCAGGATAGGCAACACATAGATGAGTTGCCTGGGCTCGTTCCTGGTAAACTAGTTTATGTTCATTGGCGACGTCGATCACTTACCATCAGATGGCACGTTTGCCAGTTTGCTTATCCAAGTAACATAAAAAAGTAAGAAGAAGAAGAGAATAAATATTTAAATGGGGATACCCTAGAAAAAACATATATGGTATAAGCGACACCTATTGGTTACGGTATTAAACCAGCGAAATCGTAACCGAGCGATCAATACAAGTTTAATCGTCACTTCACTAGATGGCGCTTTTATTAAAATATCAATCTGCATGATAACTTTAACAAAACAAACGTGACTCTTTTTGTTAGCGTCTAATATATAATGGTACAGAACCCTTTGTGGACGAGTCCGACTCGCACTTGGCCGGTTTTTGGTGTTTTAAGTGTACAAGTCCTACAAAATAAAGATAATTTGATTTGAAAAAAGTCTAGTATAAATATCTAAAAACTGAAACCAAATACGTTAAATACTGTTAGGATAACATATCAATATCGTTGCTTATGCTACAAATTAAACCTTAGACACCTCACAATAACAAAGTTATTAGCTGGTATCGGAACACATAATATCAAAGGCCATTATAATTAATCTAATATCAGCTGGTAGGTAATTCCGCCACTTTGAATCTTGTGTTAACACAACAGAGTGAAATATTTAGGCTTAGCATGTCTTGTGAAATCACGTAAAGATAACATTTAAATTTCTAAACCTTAAGAGTGGTTACTTCCACTAATATGGTAAAGAGATTAAAAGCTATGACTCTTTAATGAAAATTGTTAAAAACTGGATATATTTACTTTGATTTGCCATTGAATCTAATATGCCACTTATTGCGTGTGTATGTTCTTCTATGTATTTCCCTATAACTTTACGAGAATATACACTAAAGTAAATAATGCTCTAATTATTTTATGTCGCTTGCGTAGTACACGTTTTATAAAGGTAGTGCTAGTTACACATCTGTTACGTTAAAACACACAAATACACTCAATAGCTTATTTTATATTAGTTGGTAAGGCAAACTGGCAGACATGCCACCTGATGATCAGTGTTACACACGAACATAAGCGAGTTGACCCGATACTTGCCCAAGCAACTTATTAAGTGTTGTCTTTCCTGAGAACAGGCAGTGTCATTTCTGGTGCCAAGACTAATTAAATTACGTCTTAAGTCTTACGTCGGTAAGGAGGCCATCTGATGGTAAGGAGGCCATTTGATGATAAGGAGGCCATCTGGTGGTAAAGAGCACATCTGATGGTAAGGAGGCCATTTGATGATAAGGAGGCCATCTGGTGGTAAAGAGCACATCTGATGGTAAGGAGGCCATTTGATGATAAGGAGGCCATCTGGTGGTAAAGAGCACATCTGATGGTAAGGAGGCCATTTGATGATAAGGAGGCCATCTGGTGGTAAAGAGCACATCTGATGGTAAGGAGGCCATTTGATGATAAGGAGGCCATCTGGTGGTAAAGAGCACATCTGATGGTAAGGAGGCCATTTGATGATAAGGAGGCCATCTGGTGGTAAAGAGCACATCTGATGGTAAGGAGGCCATCACATGGCACGTCTACCAGTTTGCCTTCGACTAACATGAAAACTTTACTATATTCAACGAAGAGAACTGGAAATAAAGCTAGTTTATATTATAACATAATGGTTTTCATTTATTCTTTATTACCGCCTAGCCTTGGTTCTGAATTACAGGTGTCCCACTGTTTCTGTCATAATAAAATAAACTGTCCTTTAGATTTAAATATTCTCTTTTTCTATAACGCATATGTTTGTGAAGGAAGCTGAAAGGATTATTATCATTGCATGAACAACTTCGCTGGTTCGATTTCATGCAACGTTGGCTGTGTAGCTATTAATATAACAACAAAAATAAAGTTCTAATCAAACTTGTACTTGGAAAATAATGCAAATAACGTACAAAGTAAATATATGTTTGTTCAAAATAATTGACTAATTGGTTTTTGACGTGACAACGTCTTATAATTCCGGCTAATTATAATGAAACCGGCTGCAAGAACGAAAAAACATGACGTAGGCGGCGTTACCTCTCTCTGAGGCGTTCCATTTTCTTATGACTTTGTCACGTTCAACTATCGTCAGTAAACCGACTTTACAGACAACCGATTTATTTATTACCTATCTTATCCTTTGATCCCTTGAGGGACTGACTACCCGTTGAGGTGCCCTGTTTGCTCAATAGATTCAGGACACCTCACCAATGGTGGCATTGGTGGCACTCGCCGGGTTTTAGTGGGCAGAGCTGCGTCCACCTTACCATCTTTTGGACACAGCGAGTCCCACATACCCGCCTGGGGAGACCCACGCCCCCGCGGGATGCCTCAGAGCATTTCCCGACGTAAAAAAAGGTAGGTATGTAATTTCACAAAAATAAAATGAAAATCGGACTCGTTATAGACAACATTTTTTTTAATGATTGATAGGCTTACGTATGGCCACTGTATAAATATTATAATCTATACTGTCTTTATCTGAACACAGAAGTCGCGGAAGAAGTAGCTAGGATGATATAGATGGGTGGACGCTGGCCCATGTATCTCCTACAATGCTCAACAGCTCATGGAACGATGTCGTATGCCTATCTTCAATCTAAATAAGAAAAGTCCAACAAGGATACAGGTTGATGAAGACTATGTTATTCCCTACGAAGTGATTGCGCATAGGCATTTGCCTCGTGACTTTTTATAACCTGCTCCTGGGAAAAATGTTGGTCGGTTCACCTGACGGCAAGTGATTAGCGACATCCATATACACCCGCTACATCAGAGGATTTGCAGTTGAATTACCGGACTAATGATTGACGCCTACATAGGGACAGATGATAATATTTATGATTACTTTTAATTTATTTAATCTTTAATACTTTTATGATTACTATTCCCAATAGATATCTCAGACTGTAGATATTACGCGACATGGACATTCTTTATACACCGTTTCCCAACAATAATGCGTTTGAAAACACCCAATGAACCATATTATTCCATACATAGAATAGGGTTGTCAAAACTCAAAAGACCAAGGAAATTAAATTAATTGTACCACATACCCATTTGAAGATCTAAACTTGAATGACATCATGACTTGAACTAGCACAACGAAATTCATAAGCTTTTTATTCTGGACTTTCTGGTATTACCAAATATATATAGTAAATAACCTTAGCTGAGCTCTAAATGTTATATTTACTTACCTAGCGGCTAGCCTATACTGCCCACTGCTGGGCAAAATCCTCCCTCTCTCTTTCTGATCTGTATTGAAATTTATTAAAAATGCGCCTCCAGCGGTGAACGAAAAATTTGGTAATGATGATGATGGTTAAAACACGACTTAGATTTTAAAAGCTATTAGTAAAGTAGTAATAATGTCCTTGCCTCCTGAATCTAACTTATTTTATGCCCGTCCTTAACTAATACAATTTTGTTTATTTAACCCCCCCCCCCCTTTTTTACGCCGGGAAATGCTCTGAGGCATCCCGCCTGGGGAGTGGGTCTCGCTGGGCCCGAAAGATGGTAAATGGACGCAGCTCTACCCACTAAAACCCGGCGAGTGCCACCAGTGCCGCCTTGGTGAGGTGCCCCGGATCTGTTAGGCTAACAGGGCACTTCGACGGCTAGTCAGCCCAGCAAGGGACCGACGCCACCTCCACAGAGGGGTTGTCCCGCACCACAGAACATCCCCTCCCAACGTCAGGACAGTACAAAAAGGTGAGGTTCCCATCCTCACCCCTCTCTTTTTCCCCCTCTTCTTATAAGAGGGGTACAAAGAGCCCCCTCGGCTCAATTAGCTTCGCCCAAGGTGCTGGGCTCACCTTAGGTTACTGAGCCCCACCGCCACGACAAGGCCTGAACCATGGTGGGGATTGTTGATAATCACCTGACTAGTAAAAGTCGGTTCAACTACTTAAGCGTGGACTATTTTTAGGGGGGTTAAATAACCGCCACTCCCCCGCGGGATGCCTCAGAGCATTTCCCGGCGTTAAAGAAAAAAAAAAGGCGATTATCAACAATAACCGATTCAAAAGATCTCTAAGAGAATTCTAATAACAATAAATAGGAATCTGTACAGGGGCAGCCCTATTTGAAGTCCACATATTATGAATTTTTCTTCAGCTATTTCATACTAGCCTAGAATTAAGTTTTATTGAAGAATTTTTGCCTTTAAGGTACAAAGAATTCCCTATTTAAACGACTTCAAAAAAGGAGGAGGTCATATGTTCGTGTGTATATCCTTACTAATATTATAAATGCGAAAGTAACTCTGTCTGTCTGTCTGTCTATCCGTTCTTCACGCCTAAACCACTAAACAGATTTGGATGAAATTTGGCACAAAGATAGTGTGAAACCCGAGAAAGGACATATGATAGTTTTTATCCCGGATATCCCACGGGAACGGGATTTACGTGGGTAAAACCCTGGACTGTCTATCTTCTGAACCACGGAACAGATTTGGGTGAAATTTGATATAAAGATACTTTAAAACTTAACATAGTATATAAAATAGTTTTTATCCTGAAAATCCCTCCGGAACGGGAACTATGCGGTTAAAACCCTGGCACTGTCTATCTTCTAAGCCACGGAACAGATTTGGGTGAAATATGATATGAACATATTTTGGAACTTAACGTAGGACTGAAAATAGTTCTTATCCTGAAAATTCCACGGGACCGGGAACTATGCGGGTAAAGTCTCAGGACTGTATATGTTTTAAACCACGTAAAAGATTTGGGTGAAATTTGATATGAAGATGCTTTGAAACCTAACGTAGGGCAAAAAATTGTTGTTATCCTGAAAATCCCACGGGAAAGGGAACTATGGGGGTAAAACCCTGGGACTGTCTATCTTCTAAGCCATGGAACAGATTTGAGTGAAATTTGATATGAAGATACTTGGGAACTTAACGTAGTACTTAAAATAGTTCTTATTCTGAAAATTCCACGGGACCGGGATTTATGCGGGTAAAGCCTCAGGACTGTATATGTTCTAAATCTCGAAACAAATTTGGGTGAAATTCGATATGAAGATGCTTTGAAACCTAATGTAGGACATACAAGTGTTGTTGTCCTGAAAATCCCACGGGATCGGGTAGTATGCGGGTAGAACCCCGGGACTGTCTATCTTCTAAACCACGGAACAGATTTGGGTGAAATTGGATGTGAAAATACTTTAAAACGTAACGTAGGACATAAAATATTTCTTATCCTGAAAGTCCCACGGGAACGGAAGTTGTGCAGCTAAAACGCCGGGACTGTGTATTTATTAAACCACTGAACCGATTTGAGTAAAATTTGATATGGAGATAGTTTGAGACCCAAGGTAAGATATAAGATGTACAAGTGTAACAAGAAGTTTTTTTAATATGTCAATAGATGGCGTTAACACAAAACGTAGATCATGCTATTGATTACAAGATGCGAATCCTTCGTATTAAACGCGTTTTTAATGAATACTATTTCCATATATGTATTACTTACTAATTAATAATAAAATATATGAATAGTAAAAAATATATTTGTTAAGAGGTAGTGCCATGCTGCTTAGCAGCCGAATTGGGCCGGCACGACCGGGGTGGTACCTCTCGCTCACATAACACCGGCGTCAAGTGACAGCTATGCTGTCGCGTTTCGTGGGGTTTGTGAGTTTCCGGTGGCCCATTGGGGGGTTAGGGAAAAGGAGGGCAACGCATCTGCATAATCTTTGGTTGTGCGGATGTGTTTGGGCGTCGGTAGTCGCCAAACGGCTTCGACTGCTCATTGCCCTACTATGCCATAAAAAAAAATATATATATATGTAACATTTCTTTTTCGCAGTTTTTCGCTGGTAGCTTTTAGTAGTAATTTGAATTAAAATATTGATGTATCGTAGGGTAGTTTGGAATAACTTTGTAACGTTAGGACATTTGTCACCTCAGTCCTCCCGTAACCATGGTTGCTGTAAAGTATCCAAAACATAAGGCATGTAAAAAATAAAAATCTTAATTATGAAATCCGTAAAAGTTGTTTCTTTATAATAAAAATGTAATTCAAAATTAAATATATTTTGTAAAAACGTACTATCGGGCCTTATAGTGGGAAGTTAATAGTATTCTTTAAATTATAATAGTGTGTAAATTGGAACCATATTATTTGAAAAAAAAATATATGAAAAAAAAAACTTCTAGCGTGCGGACGAAGTCGCGTCTACAATCTATGAAATATACGGTACCTACTTACATTGAAAAAAATCAACCTACTTACATTAAAAAGGAGTAACTTAGGCCATAAAAATAATACTCATCAATCTGAACGGCTGTAAATCTAAGCAAACGCGGGCGAAGCTGCGGGCAACAGCTAGTTTTTTTTATAAATATCTTTTGTTACGAATAGCTTTCGACAAATGCGATTTTAAACCTAACAAATAAATGTTATGTCATACTGATACATGGCATGATTAATAATCCTTTACGTGTCCAACTACTCGGCACGAGTCTCTTCGAAATTTGGCAAGGAGGATAACATTAAGCCTTGTTTCTCTATTTTACTAGCGCAATGGGGTTTGGCGTAATTTAAACAAAGACTTTTAATTTCAATAGGTCTGCAGGATTTCTCGCCATGTTTCTCTTCTTCTGTGAGCACTGACGTTGAATAGACGGAAAATTTTGAAAAGCCCGTTTTATGATTACCGTGGTCAAAATCGAAACCAGACCTCTCAACTCCGACTGTAAACCAACTAGACATATACTCGCTAGGTACGTGAAAATCGACATTGATATCGTGCCGGCATAATAAGTTATAAAGGTTAAAGGTCACGAAGATCAGTTTTTCACAAATATTTTGCAAATATTATTTAATAAATATTCCTTGAGGCATTAAAGTTTATTATAAAAATTGCCGTAAAATTAGCTACGAAAATTCATTTGCATTTTTCTGTAAAATTTGCCGTTTTTGGAGTAGAGCCCTGAGAAAGTGACTATATTATGACAATTTACTCGTTATCTCACCACCTTACTAGATGGAATGACGATTTTCGTGCGGTAGCCAGTTATTGGATGCGAGTGACGCGATTGGATGT
The DNA here is from genome assembly GCA_963853865.1 of Helleia helle. Lineage (NCBI taxonomy): Eukaryota > Metazoa > Arthropoda > Insecta > Lepidoptera > Lycaenidae > Helleia > Helleia helle. The sequence goes on from OY971420.1 coordinate 21,254,914, forward strand.
TTTGGCGTTCGTGTCCAGGCCAATGCCTGGACTCGTTCGTTCAGGCCTTGACGTGGCGGTGGGTTTCAGTAGCCTATTGTGTGCCCAGCACCTTGGGCGAAGCTAATGGAGTCGAGGTACCCTGTTTGTTTATTAGATCCGGGGCACCTCACCAAAGGTGGCATTGGCGGCACTCGCCGGGTTTTAGTGGGTAGAGCTGCATCCACTTACCAGCTTTCGGGCGCAATGAGTGCCACATACCCGCGTGGGGAGACCCTCTTCCCCACGGGATGCCTCAGAGCATTTCCCGATGTTAAAGAAAAAAAGGCCTATGCCTGGAAGTGCTCCTAAAAAGCTTGATAGTAATAATGATAATGAGGCATTTATTTATTTTATAATCTTAGTAAAATAAAAGCTGCGACGGCCAAACACAATCAGCCAAATTGTTATGTTATATTCTAACTTCAACATTGCATACCATTTCCATAAATATAAAACCTTATTTTAGATTCGGCTTACGCAAATGATGTAGACATGTACTTCGATCAATTGAGGAACTAAGTTTAAAACAAGCCCACGCTGATAGAAGATATTGTGTAGGCGATTGCTACATTATATTGATAGGATATTGTTCTCATCCTGGGATCAATAAACGAGGATGACGTGTAATCTTTACAACAATGTTATCAATCTATTGCATTTATGGTACAGCTCCTAAGCGCACATCTAAACTCTGAGTGGTCTCGAAACGGTACCTTGAAACTGCCTTGAAATAAGAGTAGCACAATATGCTGTAGTATTTTTGAAGTCAAACTTCTTTGCGCGCATGAGGGTAATTTTTTTTACGGATGAAACGTCACAAAAATGTTCAACGTTTTCGTCTAAGGAGAGGGAGAGAGTGATTGAGACCGATTGAAAGAGAGTGAAAAAGGGCAAACGTAGTATGAAGCACATAGCCATGGAGTGAGAGTAGGGGACAAGCGAGTGAAAAAGATCAAGAGAGAGAGAATGAGATAGAGAGAACGTTGCATCGCAAGTCTCGAAAATTTAAAGCTTTGGATTAGGTGGTATAAATATAAATGAGATGTAAAAATTAGTTTTCCAAATAAGTTTCACTTCTGACATGTGTACTTTGTACGCACGCACTTTATTTATAGAACAGGGGGCAAACGCACAGTGGTTTTTTTATGTTAATTGGAAAGGCAAACTGGAAATCGTGCCACCTGATGGTAAGTGGTCAACGTCGCCCATGAACATAAACTAGTTTACCTGGAACGAGCCGAGGCAAAGCCGGGAGCGCGGCACAGCGCTTCCCTCCCTCCGTTTTAGTAGGTAAGATAATTAAGATTAGTAAAGTCCATTTCCTGAGGTAAAATTCTGTGGCGTATAGGGCAGAGCTCCTAAACTTACTACCTAACCTAAACCTTCTAAAGTTTAATTGGTCTTAAAATGGTTAAAATGGAAATTGCCGTAAAATACGACAAGCACATGATAAAAAGGTAAGGTAATTAAGATCAGTAGCGTCCATATCCTAAGGCGAAACTGTTTCATTATACTCCTTTTCATTTACTTTATAATAAAAACGGTGTATTTAATAGCTAGTCTGGCCATAAATACTGTATGTAACATAAAACTTTTCTTATTTTTCAACCTTTTAATTATTTTGAATTTGGAACACGTATTTTAATAACTACTTTCGATTTTGCGCCATCTCACATATTTTTTCGTGCTCATGATAAAATTACAATATGGAATTGGGTAATAAAAAAAATAGGATTGCTGTGATCGCCTTGCACAAAGTGGGTATGGAGCCGTCGGTCATATTCCAGACACTTCAAAAGCTTGGTATCAGCCGTATGTTCGTATAATATGGTACTATCAAAAGATCAACAACACTTCGTCTGTCGAAGACCAGAAAAGATCGGGGCGTCCCCGTGCTGTTAGAACTACAAAGGCTGCTAATGCTGATAAAGAATTCGTCGAAGCCTTATTGGGAAGCAAAAAATCTTATCTCGAGAAATGAAGATTCCCAGCAGGACTCTGTCGCGTCCATACATTCGTCGTCGGAAATGCCCTAAATCAATATTTATAATTAAAGACTCCTTTAATTGTAAAGATTGATTTACTTCATTCTTCACTTCACTTCACTTCACAACTTCATAAAAAAATACATTTTAATTTTTTTTATAATTCATTTTGCAACAGAACTTATGACTGGAATAGGTATATCTACCATTAAAGTATATGACATCGATGTATTATAATAAGGCCCGGTAAACTAGGAATATTTGAAACATTAATGGAGGAGCTGTTCTCAGCTGGGAATTACTTTCGCATGTCGATCGCACAATCAATATTGTCTTTTGATGAACTACTGAGACGACTTCCAATTGATAAATAAATATCTATCTATATATAATATAATAATATCTATCTATAATAGATAAATTAAAAATCGTCAACAAAATATGCCGGAAATTTCGTTTCCACTATCCGATTGAGTGTCGGATTCGACACTTCGCAATGACAAATCTTTGACGGATTGGTTTTTTATATCGTATTGGACAGATGGAAACACTTGGCACTTTCTTAATTTTACCCCACAAATTCCCTCAAGGTTCTATGTAAGTTTACTAGTTTCATTACTTGCACCGATAAAACGTAGTTACAGTGCGTTGCTCAACCTTAAAATAGAAAGGGTAACAATCTGAGCTAGAAAATTGGATTTTTTTTTAGTTTAGCGTATATTGTGGTGCCATTTAAACTATACCCTTTGAACGATTACAAGGTACCTTAATTATTTCTGATATTATATATAAGTATATAATATCCAATCCAATTAATGGTCAAATTTTATAAAATTACAGATACAAGGACAAATTTATCACTTACTGGGGGCACTGTTACCACTTCCTGATGCAGATCATCAATTTTTACAAATTTATTTTATGGGCAATTCAGATGTGGAAGTTGATAATCGTTGTGCTCACAATCTAACAGTGAAGAGAACCATTGTCCAAGAATTACAAATGTTTCTTCATCAGAATAACAATTTAGTAAACATGTTCAAAACAAAAAATATAGTTTATGAGAAAGCTTTAAATTGATTAACAGACTGTATCATAACAGTGTGTGTCTGTCAATATCAAATTTAAACCATAAATAGCCATATAACCATATATTTATAAATAGCCAATATAACCATAAAAAATTCAGAAAAACTCTGTTTTGTAAGTAAGCAACGTGATGTGTCGAAAATAATAATAAAACTTCTTGCTTCATTCAAAAAATGCTTTTTTATTAAATACGGATTCGTTTTGTTTGTTTTAAGATAATTTTAATACAAAAGTTTAGGTCTTTTATTGATCGATTGAGGCAGTACGAAGTTTGCCGGGTCAGCTAGTAATTTAATAATGATAGAAAATCATTACTGTTAATGATCACATTTTGTGACTTATTCAATTTGGTCACGATATTATCCATAGACTGATAATTTCACTTTTGTTGAGTTTCGGAACGCGACATTAGATCCTCCAACGTGCACTCAAAGACTGAATTAGAACTTTATGCCGTGGTAATAAATTGCAAATTGACTCTTTGACGTTAGTAACATACCTACGTTGCTTAGACAACAGTGTAATCTATAATTACAACTTATAATTTAATATGACCTTTGTTGAGCAGCATCAAAGTTCAAATTGAGTTTATATTTTATTTAGAAAACGTTTGTATGGGAAAAAGAAAAGGGCTGTTTTTAGGGTTTTCCCGGCCATTATTAGAATTTTTCTCACCTTTTAAACCTTCCCTAGACCTCCACAAACATTTCAAAACGAAGATAAGATAAATCCGTTCAGCCGTTCTCGAGTTTTAGCGAGACTAACGAACAGCAATTGATTTATATATATATAGATGACTTAGGCAATATTTACAACGAGAGAGTATTTGAAAAGGTACACATTATATTTTAAAATTAAGTGGTACTGCAGGTAACTGTACTTACCATCCGTAGTGGATGGTTGAATTAATTATGATTCAATTACGATATTTATTACTTTGTCTTCTATATGACTATGCTCATTGATTGAGCGTTGGCGCCAAAAAAGGCATTTAATGCCTATCCCATGGGCCATGACCAGTCTTTAAGGAGAGAGAGAAAGAGAGGAGAAAAACTAAGAAGAAGAGGTGTGTAATAGCCTTATATTCATTTTTCTTGGATCTTTAGTGGAGCGGGAAGGCCAGCTGTATAGAGTCTACGTAGGATCCTGCAGCTGGCCATCAGTCGGGCCAAGGAAGCAGCGTAGCTGAAGCTGGTGGAGGGTGTCGAAAGAAACCCTTGGGGCCGACAATACAGTCGGCCCCATTGACGGAGACGCTCCAGCCCGAGCTGCTGGGGAAAATCGTCGGTTGTTTCCCGACTTCCCGGGAGACTTTGTCCATGCGCGGATGGCGCGACGGACGCCGGACTCGAAGGAAGAAGATGGTGTTCCACCACCCGTCACCGACGCTGAAATAGAGGCGGTTCTATTCCGCCTCCGAAGTAAGAAGAGGGCGCCAGGGCCAGAAGGGGTGCACGGAAGAGTTCTATCCATAGCTCTCGTGCATCTCGAAGACAGTCTTCGGGAACTCTTTAACCGCTGTATGCAGTCCGGTCAGTTTCCGAAGGCCTGGAAGGATGGTCGGCCTTATTATTATTATTTTGCGCCGGGAAATGCTCTTAGGCGTCCCGCGGGGGAAGGGGGAATCCCTAGGTGGGTATGTGGGACTCGTTGCGCCCAAAAAATGGTAAAGTTCACCTACTACCCACTAAAATTCGGCTCTACCCAATAAAATAAAAAAGGTGCCACGAATGCCACCTTTGATGAGGTGTCCCGGATATGTGGAGCAACAGGGCACCTCGACGGCTAAGCAGAGGCGTACTCCCGCACCACAAAACCCCTCCCAACGTCGGGATAGTGCAATGGGGTGAGGTTCCCATCCACGCTCTTTGTCCCCTCTTCTTATAAGAGGGTATAAAGAGCAGCCTCCGCGGTGCAATTGGCTTCGCCTAAGGTGCTGGGATCATCTTAGCCTACTGGGCCCCACCACCACGATAAGGCTTAAAACATGGTGGGGAGGTTTGGAATCCATACTATCAGACCTAAACCTTTTTACGATGCGTCGCCGGAAGAAACCCCTCACCTTCCGCTTGAGACAGGTGCTTACCGGACATGGATGTACCTGTGTCGGGTTGCCATGATCTACACACCCTTGAGATGTACCCAAGATGCGTGGCGCTGCGTCGCGACTTGTCTTGTCTCAAAAAGCGGCTGAAGGCGCTCGCAGTAGTTTTAGCTAACGGTTAGGGTACTCCCAGGTGCGATTTCCACATAGGGTCATGATCTACCCGAGATCCTGGCTACATGCGTATAGCATTTCCCTACGAAAACCAAAAAAATGCAACTAAAATTATTGGCATTATCTTCGATTCTTTATACGTATTTAGTTTTGAAAACGTGTATTAAAATCTTGGTTATACCTACCAAAGACTGACTAACCGTGTAATGACGATATGATTCAATCAGATTTTGATATTACGTGTTATCGGGTAGATAACTTCAAGATCCTATGATTTACATTAAGTTTCATTATATTTTGTATCATTTTACATGCCTTTACGAACATAATATTATGTAGGTATTACTTAATATATAGGTACTACATAGACTATCGGCTTGTAGTTAGTAAATATAACTTATGGTAGCCACACACGCAGTATTGCCAGATAGACTCATCCACTTTCCCTGAAACCCTCACTTAAAATCCCCTAGATTAAAACAAAATCCCCTAAATCAAATGATTGAATTATCAGACGTCTGACGACTTTTCACATTCGTTTTTTTTAAATAAATCATATGAATATAAATTAAAAATTTGCACGTAAAATAATCAAAAAACTAGATGTACATACTTAAAATATTTTTTTATAAAAAATATTTCTTAGAAGCTCAAAGAATCAAATATCCGCTGATATTTGCCACCTTATTTTTTCATCTATAAATATATGTATTATGGTTTGAGTTGTCATTAATAATGATTTATTTATAAACTTTTTTATAATTTCTGTTCTAAACTAAAATCGGTCTTTGTTCATTATTTTCAACTTAAATTTAAGGACTTTTGTCCCCCTGAACAAATCTCCTAAAAATATGTTTCCCTTAGATTTTGCAAAAGTTTTGAGGAAAAAATCAAATTTTCGATTCCTGACTTGTGCAAACTTGAGTTTGCGCAAGTATACTTGATGGTCGGACGGCCGCACGGCCTCCTGGCGTTGGGTTGGTAAGATTTAGGTAGCGTTTTCGATGACAGGTTCTAGACGACCCGACTTTTGATACTTTTACTTTACGATCAATGTTATAATTCACTAATTTATACAAAACAGTGACTATAACAGAGAGGCACAGTGGAGTACTTTGTTTATAATGTGTAAATAATATATGGAGTATATGCCGAGATCATATATGCGACCTTTTTTTTCTTCCGCTAACTTAAAAAAAATCACAATAATAGCTGTTTGTTTTTAATAATAATCACAGACATTAATTATACCTTATAGATCTTAATTTATAAATTTGAACTAAATATTTAGCTTCATCGTCTTCAACGAACTCAATGACACAATAATTTTCATCTATAATTTTTGTCCATAAATTTCTCTTCAGAGCTTCTTACAGGTGTGAACATTACTGCAGATGTGTACTGTGAAGAACTGAACACAATGATGGAGAAGCTGGCACATCTCCAACCAGCATTGGTCAATCGCTCGTCACCGCTGCTCCTGCACGACAACGTACGATCTCATACTGCACAGCAGACGGTCTCCAAGTTGCAAGAACTGGGGTTGGAAGCTCTCCGTCATTCGCCCTACTCACCAGACCTTGCGCCTACAGACTACTACTTTTTCCAGAATTTGGATAAATTCTTGGCGTAAAAAAAATTTAATACCCGAGGGGCAGTACAAAAAACCTTTGAAGAATTTGTTGCCTCCCGTCCAGCTGATTTCTTTAAGAAGCTCATCAATAAACTGCCACTGCGTTTGCAAAGATGCATTGATTGCATGGGTGATTACTTCGATTAATACAAATAAAAAGTACATGAAAAAATTCGTTTAAATTTTTTCATGCAAAACGGCAATTTCATAGGTAAAGACCTAATATTTATCTAAAGAAATCTGACAATGATATTTTAAAGGTAAAGGATCTAAAAGGTAATATTGATCGAGGACTATTAAGTCAACAGTAACACATAACCAATTAAATGGGGGAGCAATCTTTAAAACTACTCGTTAGATTCAAAACGTCATAAATACGTTATCACAGAGTAACATAGGCTATGAATATGGATCAAGCCTTGTCTTCGCATTGGGGCTCAATAGCCTACGGTGAAGCCTTGGGTGAAGCCAATTGAACCGAGAGGGCTGCTCTTTGTACCTCTTATAAGAAGAAGAGACAAAAGAGCAGGATGACAAGGGCGAGGATGGGAACCTCAACCCGATGCAGTGTCCCAACGTTGGGATGGGTTTATTGTGGTGCGGAAAAACCCCTCTGTGGAGGAGTCGTTGGTCTAACTAGCCGTCAAAGTGCCCTGTTGCTCAACAGATCCGGAAAACCTCACTAAAGGCAATGGTGGCACTCGCCGGGATTTAGTGGGTAGAACTGCGTCCACCTCACCATCATTTGGGAACAACGTATCCCACATAACCCCCTGAGGATTCCCTCGCGGCATTACTAAGTTCCCGGCGCAAAAGAAAAAAAAGGCTATAAATATCAATATCAGTACAGATAAAACTTTGAAACTAAGTCAACGCAGGCATAGTGGCGGGCAACAGCTTGTCTTCACTCTTCATTAATAAAAGTTTATATAGAATTCATAAACTAACAAAAGACATCACATCAATAATTCTTTCAGGCTAATAAAAGTAAATAAATTCCTTTTGTTGTTTCATAATAATGTATTCTATAAGATTAAACTTTGTATTTATGCTAAGTCTTAAATATTCACGGATTCACAATTCAGTTAAAGTAGAGAATATTAAGTTAAATTTGATTAAGTAATTGGAACAATCTCTTTAATTTACATTAAGAATTTAAATTACTTAACAAGTATCAACACCAATATAGATTTGGGCTTCATCCATTCATCTTAAAAGATTAAGATAACACTAGCTAAGTACGAACTGTGGTTTCGCTCACATAAATTCTTACAGGACGAACTAAGATTGAGAGCTTTTTATATAATCTGGTATATAGTTTTTTTTTTAATAGTAGAGGGGGTGAACAGACAATCGTTTCATCTGATGAGAAGTGATCCATAGACACCCGGTAAACCAGAGGATTAGCAGGTGCGTTGCCGGCCTTTCAAATATGAGTATGCTCTTTTATTTAAGGTCTCTAAGTCGTATCGGTTTGGATTTATACTCTAGATGGCAGCTGGTTTCAAATATCTGTAGTGGTCATAAATTTAAACAAATATTAATTCTGACTGTCGCCTCTCAATACATCTTAGAAAATTAAGCAGAAATGAAATTTATAAGAAAGTGATATTCATAGTAGCTATTTACCTACGTAATAGACACAGGCTAGATGTACCAGTGATTAGACTCACCAAAATTAAGAAAATCTTTTACAAACTCTTACAATAGGATCCCAGAACATGTTTATATGTAAAAGCTATCCATTAAAAAATTATAGATATTTAGTTTATTAAAGAGCTTTTATGTGCCAAATGATTTTTTTTCAAGTTAAAGTACCGTGTATGCATTCATATGCATTTAATAAAAAGTTGTTATTTTAATATTATAAAACAGACACTCTTATAATCTGTATAGATAGTAATTTATCTGTATAGATTTAAGTTAAGTTTAAGTTTCTGATAAAGGGATCAGAAAAAATATTATATTAAAGTTATCAATCAAATTATTTGTATGTTTGTATTTTTTTAGCTAGCATAGATTGATATTATAATCTTATGTCAAAGAAATATAAAGTATTTATATTTCTTTGACATAAGCTTTAGCGCCCCGCGGCTGCACCCGAGTAGTTGCCGTTCTCGTGGAAATACGAGGTAGCTTATAGTTTATAAGCTACGTTACTCGCGGTTAATGTAACTTTTATTGCTAAAAAAATCGGTTGTCTGTAAATTCGGTTTACTGACGATAGTTGAACGTGACAACGTCATAAGAAAATTGAACGCCTCAGAGCGAGGTAACGCATGCGTCATGTTTTTTCGTTCGTGCAGCCGGCTCCATAGAATTATAAGACGTTAGTGGCTTAGTCGTGAAAATTTTACCAACAAACCAACTAACATTCGCATTTATTATATCAGTAAAGATATAAATAATAGCAATAAAAATACGAAACTAATACAATTTACACTCGCACTTGTTTGATTTCTTAAACGATTAAATCCATACCAAAAATTATTTTAACAATACATTTCAAGGGTAAAAGGACGATCCAGCGGTAAGTTTAATTAGTTAATTATAAAACAAAGACAATTGTAACGTTAAAAGAAAGCCAAAGAATATCTCGTCGTCCTCCCGTCTGATCTCGTATCCAATTAAATTATTATGGCTTTGGTTTTCACTTGGTTTCTTTAAAAAAAAACACTTTTCTAACTTTACTAAGAAATTCAATAAAATACATTATCGGATTAGTACTGAGTCAGTATAATATTACGAAGGGTCGACCAGTTCGGCATTTATAAGTGTCTATACACTTCTCAAGAGCATAAATACTCCTTGAAAAATATATTATTTTCTCCTACTAATATTATAAAAGCGAAAGTTTGTAAGAATGTATATAGGAATGGATATATGTTTGTTTCTCTTTCACGCAAAAACTACTGAATGGGTTTTGATGAAACTTTACTAATAAGAAATAATGAAGATGCTTTGCAATTTTTTTGTAGAAAATAAGTAAGGAAAAGAAAAAAAAGAACATAAAGAAGAGGATAGGAGTTATATCTAAGTTTAAATGCTGAAACAGTGTTTTATGTTTCCTTTAGAACTGTTTCGAAGCTCATTAGCAAAATTTTGCTGTATTTGATTTTCTTACGAATAATACAAAACATTATATCATTAACAACCTCCAGATTTAATAACAACAAAACTACAAATTTTATTAGTATCAAAATTGTATAAAAATCTGCCGATTTTGTTTACATTTTTCCCCAGTTCGGACACCAGGTGGCTATGAAAGAGTATACAGCTGGCCTCTCCGGTACGCAATATCCTAGACTCTCCAAGAGGGATGGCGTTTTCAAGACCGACGTACGGAAATCTTCAAAATTGATGACTCCGTCCAAGTCCACATCCATTCTCTTGAGCATAATATCAACGAATTCCTGAAAAACATTCAGAATTTATATTTATATGACTAGTTGTTGCCCGCAGCTTCACCTGGGTTAAAAAATAAAAAATAAGAGGTGGATCAACCATAACATTTAGGGGGATGGAAAATAAATGTTGACCGATTCTCAGACCTACCCGATATGCACAATAAATTTCATAAGAATCGGTCGAGCCATTTCAGAGGAGTTTATTTACAAACACCATGACACGAGAATTTTATATATCAGATATTTGCATAAAAGGTTACACTTAAAAATAACACAAAACAAAAGAGTTGGTGACTTTGAAACGGCTGAAGGGATTTCATTAAAATATGCCTAAGAACCTCCGCTAGAAAACCTTAAATAAATTAACCGCATCCAAGTCAGTTAATCTGTTTGAGGACCACGGTGCCACAGACAAACACACAGACAAGCAGTTAACCTTATAACCTCCCGTCTTTGAGCGTTGGACATTAGAAACATGATGCGATCTTCAAAAGATCTTTAGGCTCTACGAATGTCACAGATCACTTACCATATGAAATCATTGACCGCTCTTTGATAAGCAAAGTATCACTAATCCACTGAAAATCCATGAACTAAAATCTATCACAATCCTTTAACTAGTGAGTTGGCCATCATTCCTTCAAAAGCCACTCCGCTAAAAAACGATCATCTATCACGAGAACAAGAATCTCATCGAACCGGCCCCTGAAGGTTACTGAAGATATTGATTGTGACGATTATAAACTCAAATCTTATCTGACTTGTTAAATAATAACATAATTCATTAAAATATATATATAAAGGCGTAAATAACAAATATTTATTATTATTGACAGTGATAAAGCGTTTTAAAATTATTTATCTTGCTAATTGATATTATATTTATTATACTCCAACACTTTCATCTCATTAAACTTATTAAGATTATCTCGGGATTACAATGCCAGTAATTGCTACTTTCGGTGCTGCTCTCTTTTTGAAACTCAGCAAAGCTGCTTTTTGTACGGCAATAACAAATAATAAACTCCCGGACTATTTTAAGGACTATGTATCGAAAACGTTTAAGCGACATCTTTATTTATGGCTTTTAGATAAAATGTATTACGACATAAAGGAATTTTTAGATGACAACTTGTAAATCTGACAAATTATTGGAACGTAGTTCCTTATCGCGCGTTACTAAAGGGGGCTAGACGAAAAAAAATTAAGATGAAAAGTTGGAACAACACTTTTTGCAATAGTTGTAAGCCGTGCCGGCTTTTTGATTGACACATGACACACTGCGTCTGTAGCTGTTTTTGTTACACTATTGGGGCTGCTTACTAAAAAACCCCAGTTCAAATCCCACCGATCTCGGTGACTTATTTTTGTTTTTTTTTATTATTATTTTACGCCGGGAGATGCTCTGATTTTTATCGATAAAAAATCATAAAAAATTTATACCTACCCGAATAATTATTTTCGTTACATCTTTTTTTTTTTGTTTTTTATTACAATTCCTTCACTAATTAATCGAAAGGAATTTCGTTCCATCCGGGTGTCCCTTGACACTTCTCTTTAGTTTTTTTATGAATCTATGTTTTGTTAATGTGTTTATGTAATTGTGAATTCCTAGTGGCATTTTATTCATTATTTTTTTAACTTCCATGTAAAATTGACATAAGTTAACAGTATAGACATGAATGAAAGAAACATTATGAAATAATAATTTTGGAATGAGTTTGAAATATATCATATTGTATCAATCTGGACACTGAAAGCAGAATACGCGATCATCTTGTCAATATTATTGAATCTTTTATGTACCGTATTTCTAAGCAAATAAACGATTTGAATTTGAAAGCTGTTTTACGGAAGTATTAATGCTTTATTCTTTGAAAGCTGTATTAATAAGTTATGTACGCACTACGGCTGATCAAGCTATACAAAACCAGTTTATGTGAATCTCTTAATATTATATATAAAAAGCGAAGTCACATTTTACTAGAAATGTAAAGCTTCATGTGCCGCAGTGTGTACAAGGACACTCGGCATAGCGCATCCCTACCAGTTGCCGTCAGATGTGGATAATAGAAAATAAAACATTACTTCAAAGGAATCTTTGAACCTATCTAGGGTTTCTGTGGGTAATTCCACTAAGTGTTCTCGGTTTAATTTCAACTAGACTCAAGCATGAATAATTAAGTAAAGTAAATATTAATCGCAATTGCGATTTCCATAATATGTATTAGTTTCAACAGGTGGCTAAGTATTTTAGGGTTTAAGTTTACTTTTGACATACCATCAGATCATTCATTAACATTTATATTGTAATTGTGAGCTTTTACATGTGAAACATCTGCTGGCACGCATTGGCCGTAAATGTCATGACGCCAAACGATATGATGCTATCATGTCGTGATGCTACCACTGCTATCGACTGCTTTGTATGTGCATGCGTGTATTCTATATTATTTCGTAAAAATGTTATTAATTATTTATCAACTTTTTTTGTTATGTAAAATGCAGATAGCTTCTCGCCCCACCATGGTTCAGACCTTGACGTGGCAGTGGGGCTCAGTAGCCTAGGGTGAGCCCAGCACCTTGAGCGAAGCTAATTGAGCCGAGGAGGCTCTTTGTATCCATCTAATAAGAAGAAGGGACAAAAATGCAGGGGGCAAGGGGCGAGGATGGGAACCTTACCCCATTGTACTGCCCCGACGTTGAGAGGGGTTGTTCTGTGGCGCGGGACAACCCCTCTGTTGAGGTGGCGTCGGTCCCTTGCGGGACTGACTAGCCGTCGAGGTTCCCTGTTTGTTCACTAGATCCGGGGCACCTCACCAAAGGCAGCATTAGTTGCACTCGCCAGATTTTAGTGGGTAAAGCTGCGTCCAGCTGTCGGGCGCAGCGAGTCCCACATACCCGCGTGGGGAGACCCACTCCCCCGCGGGATGCCTCAGAGCATTTCCCGGCGTTAAAGAAAAAAAAATTAAAAAAGATAGCTTCTCGCATTCAAGATTTTATGAAAGTGAATTCAGTCAGTATGTATCATCCTACTCGTACATGATTGTAAAAGCAATTGAACGGACAAAAAAACTAATAAATGTATAAGTAATCAACATAATGGGTTCTGGATTGAAGGCCACCTTTGAGAAAGGTTCGACTCGGTCGACCTCTAGATAGATGGGACGACGTCCTCCGTGTGATAATAATAATAATAATAATAATAGAGATTTATTAAGGAATATTAATACACCGTTACATAATATACTTAATCTAATACAACCATATAAAAACAGTAGTTATGTTAAAAATAAATAGAAAAAACAATAATTGCGGTTACAATAATAAAATTGACAATTTAAACATAAAATACCTATATGCGCCGGAAAATGCACAACAGTGTAATATTATTCATATTATTATAATATTATTATAATCAATCCTAGTTGGACGCGGGTGGCGGGGTGGAAGCGGGGACCGGCCATCTTAGCGTTCATTGAAAGAGTATTTCCAGCAGTAGGTGAAAAAAGGTTGATAAGTGATAATGATTATGATGAATATTGATTCATAACGTATATTATCCAAATCATTGGTACGAGGTAGTGCCATGCTGCTTTGAAGCCGAATTGGGCCGGCACTACCTCACATGGTGACGATACCTCTCGCTCACATAATACCGCCGGCAAGTGACAGTTATGTTATCGCGTTTCCGATGGCCCATTTGGAGGGATAGGGGAAAAGGAGGGCAACGCATCTGTATAACTTTTGATTGTGCGAATGTATATTATGGGCGTCGATAGATACCATAATTCTTTTTCTTTTGAGGACTCAATAAGCAACAATAGTTAGTGTATTTTTTTAAATGTAGTGTATTTAGCTGTATAGCTATAATGGTTACCTATTTTTTGGTAGACCTATTTTTTGCAATGACTACAATGGTTAAAACGTATTTGTGTGAAAATTTTGTATGAGGCTATAGAATTTGTATAGTGTAATTCTGGAGATGAATTTTTCTTTCGTTTGAAACCAAGTATCCTTGCAGTGTGGACTCCTTATTCATTAAAATTGTATCTGAAAATTACTGGTATTTCTGGAAAAATGTGATAGCGTCCTTAATTTTATTTAAATTATACAAAATATAAGCAGCAAATTAAATCAGTATTCGTTGAAATTCAATAGATGTAGGTTAACGACAATCAATATAAAATATAATTAAAACATGCCTTGTCGGTCACGGATCTACTAATGAATAGCGCAAAATGAGTATTATGATATAGTTGAAATACAGCATTATTTGGCAAAACAGTATCAAAACATTTTTATTGTTTGGTCGATCAAATAAATATTTACAAAAAGGAATTTTCGATTAAATCTGCCAACAGTATATTATTATTATTATTATATTAATATCAACCTCTTTATTAATAAAATTATAAAAAATATTCCGACAAATTGAGAACCTCCTCCTTTTTGAAGTCGGTTAAAAAACTAATAAAGAGGTTGATATTAATATATGTAGTAATAATATTATACGGTTTGCATAATATTTAAACGAAATAATAGAAAACGTGACTATAGATCATGATTTCCTTTTTTAAATAAATAAATAAACTAAACTAATCGAGTACCTTAATTTGACTAACCCTCTGACCAACTATGAGCGTGGCGAGTGAATCACTAGGATCCACACCCCGTGACACAACTAACATACCATGAACCGCGGCATCGATTCTAGGATCCAGACCCCGCGACAGGAAATAATATAATAACGGTGACAAAATAAGAGGAGCCCCTAACCACTAACTTGGGCGCGGGTGACCACTAAACACCGCGCAAACTCTTTACCATCTAGTCAAATAAAGGGACACTGCCCACTGAGTTTCTTGCTGGTTCTTCTCAGGAAAGGGCTATGGTTTGAACCGGTGGTAACATCCTCTCTCCCTCTTCCACCCCAGGGGCTCCTCTTAAGCTTTTTTTTTCTTTAACGCCGGGAAATGCTCTGAGGCATCCCGCCCGGGGAGTGGGTCTCCCCAGGCGGGTATGTGGGACTCGGTGCACCCGAAAGATGGTAAGTGGACGCAGCTCTACCCACTAAAGCCCGGCTAGTGCCATCACTGCCGCCTTTGGTGAGGTGCCCCGGATCTGTTAAGCTAACAGGGCACCTCGACGGCTAGTTAAACCCCGAATGAACCGACGCCACCTCCACAGATGGGCTGGCCCGCACCACAGAACAACCCCTCCCAACGTCGGGACAGTACAACGGGGTGAGGTTCCCATCCTCGCCCCTTGCCCCTGCTCTTTTGTCCCCTTTTCTTATAAGAGGGGTACAAAGAGCCCCCTTGGCTCACCCTTGGCTACTGAGCCCCACCGCCACGTCAAGGCCTGAACCATGGTGGGGGACTCTTAAGCTAATCAATCAATCATCATCAACTTACCTACTAACGAACTCCAATTTTGCGCAGTAACAGAATTAACAATCAATCATCATCAAAATCAATCTAACAATGATTCGATTAAAAAAGACCCTCTTTATTAGTAATTATAAAGGTATATACCTACCAGCCAGTATATTTCTACCTGCAAATTTTCATGACAGTGAAGCTTCGTCTTTAGATTTGAGATGAAAGATCATTTCCTACTGCAAGAAATTTATTAAGAAAGAAGGAGAGGAGGAATTTAGCAAATTCCGGAGAGCGCAAATCTAGAAGGTACCAACTATATTGGCGTAATCACTTCGTATCAGCGTAACTCGCTAGAGTTTTTAAAACTCAAAGCGATAGTCATAGCGACAATCATGAAAAATAAATGAGGGGTTTAGAGATGCATATAAAGAAAGAAAGAGAGACAGACAGACAGAAAGACGGAAAGAACAAAAAGATTTATTCGACACAAACGGGTGACACACAAAAACATAAAGAGATACACAAAAAATCATTTTTGATTGTACAAACTTAAGACATAAAAAAAATAAAAACAATGATTACAAATAAAAATTTGTTACATAAAGTGTGTGTCTCTCACGTGTGGGTCAAAATGGTCCAGTTCAGCATCGTGTCAGGAAAATGATTTCTGACGCTGGTTTAAATAGGCTTATGATTATAGTGACTAAGAACAATTTCCAACAAATAAAAATTAAGTGCAATTAAAAAGCTTTTTAAATTAATAATTTGATAATAAGCCATTACGAAAACCTTTCCCGAGTTGACCGTGACATGAGGCCAAGGTAAAGTTTCATTTTTAAACAATATATAATAGCGGAGATACAAAGCGTTTCACTGCTATCGATAATGCAATTGTTCGACAAGCCGAATGTTGAATTCAATTTTCAAGTCCTTTTTACTTTCCTTTTTAACGTTTCTTTGTGATTGTATTCCGTTTGTGCTTTGACTAATTGATATTGTTTGTGTTATTTCATTGTTTTATTTGTCTTAAATTAAAATGTGAAATGTTTTTGTATGCTTTTTAAAATAATTGCGATATATAAAATATATTTGAAATTTGAAATATTCAAGAGTTTATGCAGAGATTTTTTTTCTCTGCGTCGTTGGTTAGTCATCGTCACAGCCGCGACCACTATTAAACATAGGCCTCCCCCAAGGAATTTTATCCTCACCGATCCTGTACCTACTGCCTTCATCCAGCGGCTTCTGATAGTATGTAATAGTAGCTATTTCCCGCTGCTTCACTCGCGGTAAGTTAGATTCACAACCGTCTTAGGACTGAAGGAGCATATTATATAGTTTTGAAGATTATCTCATACATCCGTATGTCCTCTCTTCTGTAAAAACACATCGAAACTTACAAGCAACTTTTTTATAGTATTAAGTAAGTATCCCCACCATGGTTCAAGCCTTGTCGTGGCGGTGGGGCTCAATAGTCTAAGGTGACCCAGCACCGTGAGATTGAACCGAGGGAGCTGCTCTTTGTACCCTTCTTATAAAAAGAGGGGACAAAAGAGCAAGCGGGACAAAGGCTCGCCCCTGGGATGGGAGCCTCATCCCATTGCACTGTCCCAAATTGACCGTTGGGATGTTCTGCGGTAGAGGACAACCCCTCTGTGTAGTAGGTGACGTCGACCCCTTGGGGGACTGACCGTCGAGGTGTCCTGTTGCTCAGCCGAGCCAGGGCACTATCAGACATAATATTTTAGACATTTTGGTTTATAATAGACGAGAGTGATCGCAAAGACGGAAAGACATATAGCGAAAATAGATACAATCTAACTTTCAAATTACGGTCCAGCTACAACCCTTAGGGTCCTGGTCCAAACAGACAGCTAATTTTAATTAAACTACTATACAATTAAATTTGCCGGTGGAAGGGTTTACCAACGATTAAAAAAATCAGTATTAGCCATTTTCACTTGCAGGATTAGAAAACTCGACTCCTATAAGTTTAATTAAATAAATAAAACAATGGTAAAAATGTGCGTGCGTGCGTACAAAGTACACATGTCAGAAGTAAAACTTATTTGGCAAACTAATTTTTAAATCTCGTTTATATATTTTATACAAATCCAAAGCTTTAAATTTCCAAAACTTGCGATGCGACGTTCACTCTATCTCTCTCTCTCTCTCTCTCTCTCTTGCTCTCTCGCTTGCTCCGTAATCTTACTCAATGGTTATTTGCTTTATGCTACGTTCGCCCTTTCTCACTCTCTCTCAATCGGTCTCAATCACCCTCTCCCTCTTCTTGCATATTTTTGTGATGTGACGTTTCATCCGTAAAAATTTTACGCTCATGCGGGCACATAAGTTTCACTTCAAAAATAACTATTTATTACATTCAATTTTCAAAGTAATACAATTTTAACATTAAATCATAATTTTAAGTGATATAGTTCTAAATACAATAGAGTCACTACCTCCCCCAGCATGGTTCAGGCCTTGACGTGGCGGTGGGGCTCAGTAGCCTAGGGTGAGCCCAGCACCTTGAGCAAAGCTAATTGAGCCGAGGAGGCTCTTTATATCCCTCTTATAAGAAGTGGGGACAAAAGAGCAGGGGTAAGGGGCGAGTGTAGGAACCTCACCCCATTGTACTGTCCCGACGTTGGGAGGGGTTGTTCTGTGGTGCAGGACAACCTCTCTGTGGAGGTGGCGTCGGTCCCTTGCGGGACTGACTAGCCGTCGAGGTGCCCTGTTTGTTTACTAGATCCGGGGCACTTCACCAAAGGCGGCATTGATGGTACTCGCCGGGTTTTAGTGGGTAGAGCTGCGTCCACTTACCAGCTGTCGGGCGCAGCGAGTCCCACATACCCGCGTAGAGAGGCCCACTCCCCCGTAGGATGCCTTAGAGCATTTCCTCAGAGCATTTCTCGGCGTTAAAAAAAAACAAAAGGGTATATAAATAGTCCCACCATGGTTCAAACCTTGTCGTGGCGGTGGGGCTCAGTAGCGCAAGGGCAGCCCCTCGGTTTGCCCCAAGGTGCTGGGTTTACCCTTATGCCTTCCCATACCCTATGCCTTATGCATTCCTTGCATGTACTATCCTGATTATCATGATCACGATATTGAAACAAACTTATTAAAATGAAAATAGTATTGTCATCGGGCCTTAAAGAGTGTGCATAATTTTAATTTAATCTGACGTCTTAAAGTGGGTCAAAATCAAATCCAAAGGAGTTGATTATAAACAAACATACAGGTGAAGCTAATATAAAGCGTGTAAAAATGGATAAAACTACTAATTGGTTACGTATTATGCGGCTAAATTGCATTCTGCTTGCTTACGTAGTACATATTTGTGTTTTTGATTTCTTTTTATAACAAAATTTCTTCAACTTACGTTTCAAACTTTTAAATGTTTTTAAAGTCAGTACGTTTTTCGCTGTCGACGAGCTTATTTGTTTATTTAAATTACCTTGCGTGCTGCGACTTTGAAAATTGAGTTAGTATTGTACCTATTTACATAGTAAAAGAACTGATATAGGTACTTACTAGGTTATAGTGTTTAAAATTAGTGTTGTGAACTTTAATGGTAGTAAATTACTGTTGTGAATAATTATAATTATAGTGTAGTGGTTCAAGAAGCGCCATTTTGTAGTCTGAGACTATTTTGAAAAAATCAGGTCGATAAACTTGCTGAGTATACTTTCGATTTTGAACTGTAAATAAATTTACCGTCCATGGCTGAACATACAAGTCCTATCAAAATAGGCCCAGCCATTTCAGAGATTAGCCGGAACAAACAGGCCGATAGACAGACGGACAAAAATGGTAAAAAAATGTTATTTTCGTATATGTACCGTGTATACATCTTTATGCGTTTTAACAAAGCGTTTATCTTAATATTACAAACAGACACTTCAATTTTATTTATCTGTATAGTTTTTTAAAGATGCTGTTGGTTTTAGGCGCAGCTCTAACAATAGCGACGGTATACCACATCCTGAGGCCAGATGTATTCTCGTAAGACTTCCTGCAGGTAGCAGTTCGATTCTCCACACCACAAACGCCTTAAAATTTTAAGTACTTTGAATATAAAGTACAATTTATTATTATTCTTTATTAAGATTAACGGTAAACTGTGCCTGAACTAGGATATCCTGACGTTCCCCACCATGGTTCAGGCCTTGTCGTGGCGGTGGGGCTCAGTAACCTAGGGTGAGCGGTGCGCCTTGGGCGAAGCTAATTGGGCCGAGGGGGCTCTTTGTACCCCTCTTATAAGAAGAGGGGACAGAAGAGCAGGGGGCAAGGGGTGAGGATGGGAACCTCACCCCATTGTACTGTCCCGACGTTGGGAGGGATTGTTCTGTGGTGCGGGACAACCCCTCTGTAGAGGTCCATGTGGGACCTCTACAGAGGGGTTGTCCCTCTGTGGAGGTAGCGTCGGTCCCTTGCGGGACTGACTAGCCGTCGAGGTGCCCTGTTTGTTTTCTCGAGTCGGGGCACCTCACCAAAGGTGGCATTGGTGGCACTCGCCAGGCTTTAGTGGGTAGAGCTGCGTCTATTTACCAGCTGTCGGGCGCAGCGAGTCCCACATACCCGCGTGGGGAGACCCACTCCCCCGCGGGATGCCTCAGAGCATTTCCCGGCGTAAAAGAAAAAAAAAAGGATATCCTGACGTTGCGGTGCGACTTTAGTACTTTAACTTCTGACGCACGTATACCGCGATGCTCTCCGTCTTTGTGGTGTAATGAAGGCGGGAGATATACACCGGCATGTTCGGTTTTGCGGCCCGCACGAGCAAGTTGGGCTCCAGTGGGGCTTTACCGCAGCGATTCTGGTTGGTTTTGGGATGGCGCTTCTTCCTCTTCACCACCTCAAAACCATATCCATCCCGATGTGGCACCTGCGCAGCAGATGCGAGCAGCGGGGCGGGGCACGGAGCGCGCGCAGCATGTTGAGGAGAACGCTGAGGACAGCGCAGCCGCGGGAGTGGCGCAACTAGGTGGACGAGTCACGGCCTGAGTAGCAACTGAGTCAGCATAAATGCATCTAGGTGTAGACACGCTTACACATCGAAGTCCGTCGATGCAAAACTGCAGATGGAGATATTTGAGGTCTCTTCAGGTGACCTACTTACCGACACAGCATTACGTTATAACACTACCTTGGCACGCAGATCTTGAATAGTCTTAGACCTCTAACTCGGACTGCACTTCTGTTAGGCTCGACTTTAGGAAGATGATGTTCTTAAGGAGCCTGGTGACATCGACGTGGTCGAACGTGACGGGGGCAGCTTGCGCAACTTCTTCGCCACGAAGCTCGGCCGTCATTGGCATGTCACGCTCTTCTCAGTTCCGTCCCTCCACCGAGATGGCATCTGGTCGAGTTTGTCCAGCACCTCGTACAGCAGTTGCTTGCAACTGTTTATTTCTTCTTAATTGAAGTTAATTTACAACAATTTTCCCTATATTTCAATTAATTCACACAAATACTTGACAAAATTTTAAACTAAAGCCCCTGAGGCTTATCGTAGTGATTGAATAAACCAGCATGAAAATCCATTAATTAGTGATATATGGAAAAACTTCTTCTCCCTGAAAGATATTCACGATTCATCGAAACATCTTTTCCTTTGCAAAGAAAAAGGAAAAAGTAATTTCAAACAAGCCTTGACCCTGTGTCTGTGTGCTCTGGTCTCATTGTTACAACTTCACCAAATTCAAGCAGCTTGAAACATTTCAATAAAAAATCAAAAGAAAGTTGTAAATTTATTTTATATGATTCCACAATTTCAGTGTAAGGCTCTTTTATGATACTTGTTGCGAAGTTGGTGTTTATTTATTTGAATGAAAGTACAGACATTGTTTGTAATATAATGTTATTCTTTGAGATTCTTAACTACAATAGCAATATTTACTGACGGATTCCCCCAACTTATATTATTATGCACGAGTGATTGCTCGCGACTTTACTTGCATAGACTCCAAAGACGATATTTTCAACGAGTGTGAATATGTAATTCAAACTCTTATTTTCTCTTTATGTCTCTATCTCTCTTTCTTTTTTAATGTTATGCTACCAATCACTCACAAGTAATGATAGGCAGAAAAACATTTTTCACCGATGGAGGGTTCCCTGTGTCGGGCGCCTATCTGCATAGATTGGTCTCCATCTTAGTTATTTATTTCAGGAAAGAGACTTATCTCTACCACTGGGTGAACTCAATTATGGTTATGGCCAACCACTTACCTTCGAACGTGGCCCCTAAATTTACGACTGGTCCGTAAGTTTACCGTAGCTCAACGTGCTATGGAGGGTTCTATGCTGGGTGTTTCTTTGACAGTAGGATTCGAACAAAGACATCTACCAGAGAACTAACGTTACTGATATCACGCGAAAACTAATCTCGATGAAGTGACAGTGGGCTGGTTGCACTCAGGAGAACGGACGGCGGATGGGTCAATAAGGTTCAAAATTGGAAGCCTAAACGCGGCTTCCAATTTTGAACCTAGATGAACTGTTGGTCGGTCATTACCCAAGTGGGAAGACAAACTCCGTTTTGGCCGTCTTGGCGTTAATTAAATGAGGCCTATATTCAGCAGTGGACAGTTAGCTGATGATGATGATGACTTCACCTTTAGATGGTCAGCATGCCTAGGTAAAATAAATTAACATTAGAATTAAAATCTCATCCTACTTCCATGACACCGACGCCTGTTTATATAATCATGTAAGCTCTTGCCTTATTGCTCTATATTCCAGTATAAACCTCCGAACAATAGGGTTAAGAAAGTTTGCTCCTTTCAGAAGTTTCTGACTCTAACCACAGAGTAGAGGAACCTACTTTGTGATCTGAAACGCCGTACGAACGAAGGTCTTTTTATTATTTTCTAGTAGTTTTATTTATTTGTTTAAGGATTATTCCACATAGATTACATGGTAACTAATGGTAAACAATATGAGAATATCAGTAATTATATAAAACTAAAAGTATCCATAATGACCATATCCATACAACGCAATAATACTAATCTAAATTAAACTTTAAACAATAGTAGGTAATTATGCTTCAAAAACTATATTACTCGAACATTTTCTGAAAGATACAAGCCTCTGTGTATATGTAACAGTACATGCGCGTGTGAGTGTATATACATTTGTATTTATGTATTATTATAGTATTACCCTAACCCTAGAATTGCTCGAACTTTTAAGTACAGCCGTCCACATTGGTACAACTAATGGCCTAAGATCCCGAATATAAAACGACCTGCACCGAGCTGGTTATTGGATGAAACTTATTTTGAACCTTATTGACCCATCTTAATTGTTATAAATAAATATATTGCATATGGGTTGTCTAAAAAATTTCAGTCCAGGATATGATTAATTAATAATTTTAAAAAAATATTACAACTTTTATTTTAAAGGTATTGGTTAATAGACAAATTCCATATCAATCGAAAGTATAAGCCCCATAGAATATGCAAACGTTAGGTTGTCGTTCTTTTTCCCGTCACAACTCTCGGGTAGGCGGGTATAAGCAGGTAAATCGATACCTTGCTACTTGCACCGGTCTGGTTAACGAATTAAAATTAAATGAAAATAAAGATTTATCCATTACGATCACGGTAGTATAAGGTTGTCTATAAATTTATTTTAGTAGTATTTTTTTAAAATTATTAATTAATAATAATCCTGGACTGATTTTTTTTTAGGCAACCCATATGCAATATATTTATTAATATATTAAATTGAATATCAAATAAGTTTCATCCAATAACCAGCTCGGGGAAGGTCCTCTTTATATCGGGATCCTATGCTATAATAAGACACAAATATTCACTACAGGTACCAAAACATACCTTAGAACCAAAATATAACCACAATATAGAGAACGATTTTCTTTTCTCTACAGTGGTATAACTTACAAAATCTAGGTGAAGTAGAAGTGATGATGACGAGTGTTTAAGATTCACATAGTGATTGGATCGTAGTCCAAGTCCAGTCTTCCCGTGGGGGTTCGCATAATAGAAAGTTGAGTAACTGGAGGTTATTGGTATATGCGTAGCCAATGATCATATGCCAAGCTTAATTTAGTTTACAAAGTTGCGCGCGATTGTCTCGTGTGAGAGTGTAATTTTTAGTAATTAGTTTGCTTGCTTTGTACTACCCGAGTTTGATATTGAAGTGATGTAATTAAGCAAGCAGTTACGTTGACGTTAATAATTATTATTGTGATTGATCGTTAGTATCTTTAGTTAGGCCGTGTTGGATGCGAGTAGTGAGTTTTGGCGTTCTTTGAGGTAGGCCTATGTTCAGCAGTGGACGGATAAAGGCTGATGATGATTACGATCGTTAGTAATGAGGATTCCCTATTGTTTTCTAATGTTTACGCGAATTTCACTCATTATAATAAAACAATTTTTACGGATTTTATCGCGGTTTATTAAGATTTTTACAAGCCCGACGTTTCGGATACTTTACAGCAACCATGGTCACGGGAGGACTGAGGTGTCATACGTCCTGTCATTACAAAGTTATTCGAAACTACCCTATGATACATCAATATTTTGGTCAGTCTTATTTACGCAGAAAGTGCTAACTGTATCTTTAATCTGTGACATATTATGCTTGGATTTTGATTTGATAATTTTAATAATGGGATCCCAAGCAGGTGGTAAAAGCCAGCTATCTTCTCTATTGAAATTAGGATGTTTTTTTTTTAAATTTCAATAGCCTCACGGATCATCCTTGGTTGGAATCTGTGTTCTTTTGCGCGGACTTGTGGTTTATCAAATCTGATATAATGGCGAGCTTTGTCAAGACTATGTTCACAGATGGCAGACTTAGTGTAGCGACGGTGTTTTAAATCAGCTAAAATATGTTCTTTCACGCGAGTTTTAATGGATCTTTTAGTTTGGCCTATATAAGAGAGACCACAGTCACAATCAAGCTTGTATACTCCTGCATCTTGTAAGGGTATATGATCGCCGAGATGTAGGTGTTTGATCTCATTAACAAAGTGGTAAGAATCCCGTGTATGTGCTCAAGTTTGTCCACGCAGTGGTGACAGTACTTGGTCCACATGTTTAGCCAATCTATAAGTTGGTGAGTCGATCTGGCTTACAATTGGACGTAATGGAGCATTAGCCTTGTGTTGTTTTATAATAATGAGTTTTTTCCCTAGTTTAATTGAAATTTTAATTTTATTAAAGTATTCCAGCTAGTTTAGTAGATCAAAAATAAAAAACCGTATGTACTGTTGTAGGACAGCAGATAGGAACGAAGTTCCATATTATAAAAATACTAGCTGTTGCCCGCAGCTTCGCCCGCGTTAACTTTTAAAATTTGAGGAGTTGACCACCCTTATCACTTAGGGGTATGAAAAATAGATAGTAGCCGATTCTCAGACCTACTGAATACGCATATAAAATTTGGTAAAAATCGGTAAAGCCGTTTCGGAGGAGTACGGTAACTAACATTGTGACATGGAAATTTTATATATTAGAGATTTATTTCGAGTTCTATTCGAGGTGTAAAGAAAATAATTATTCGGATATACGTTTTATATTATGATTTTTGTCAATACAAATCAGAGCATTTCCCATCGTAAAATAAAAAAAAAACAAAAAAAAGTGAGATCATGAGATCGATGGGATTCGAACTTGGGTTTTTTTTTCTAAGTAGCCCCATTAGTGCAATACACAGCTACCGACGCAGTGATGTATCAGTCAAAAATTGTATTTCAATGGTAGTAGTCTAAGGTCCAATATTAGAAATACGTATCCTCATCTGTTAAATAGAATAAACTATTTTTATAGGCTGATTTCAATATCATGAATTTATAAAAACAACCTCTGCCACCATAAGTCTGCTGCAATTCATAATAATTAATTAATTAATTAACAACTAATTTATTTATATTTTTTTACTTCTCATGTTAATTACATGTAGTAAGCTAAAACCGTCAATATTTTATATTTTACACCTTATTGTAGTAGGCACCCATCTCTATGATTGCTATACTTACTTACTTACTTATGTGAGAAAGGGTAGATAAATGTAGCTTATGTAATATTATGTATTACCGCTTTATAAAGCAGTAATGTAAAGTCTATTTATTATAATATATATAAGGATAATTGTCATTTTTTAATTAAAATGGATATTGTATGTTATTCTCAAGAGATATAGACATAATAATATATGCCATTGCTGACTTCCCTGTAAATTAACCTATTTAAGACACACAATCCCACCATACACTATTTCGTTTTATGTCAAAGAGCTTAGTTCCGTTCCGTTTAGGCCGTATAGTTCCTGTTCCCGTGGGATTTTCGAGATAAAAACTATCCTATGTCCTTTCACAGGTTTCAAACTATTTTCGTACCAAATCCCATTCAAATCAGTTAAGTGGTTTATGTGTGAATAAGAGACGGACAGACTAACAGACAGAGTTACTTTCGCAAAATAGTAAGAATATTAATAGGAATTTTTAGACTTACTAATTCCGAAATATTATGCAGTGATAGTTTATTCGGTAAGTGCTAAAACAAACTATGACCCAACACCCCCTCACCTGATATCAAGTGAGATACTAATAAAGATGAACTTAGAAAACCAATACCAACACACAATATAAAGGTGTAAATAATTACTAATAGGTCAACTTGACACTGAATGGATAAAAAAATGTGGGCTTTCCATTATACCTTTGACTTTGAAACGAGCTTTGAAAATCCAGTTCAGGCGCTTAACCTGTTAAAAAATATTTTTGTGAAGCTCAAATTTGCGTGAATATTTTTACAGAATGTTTTCACTTTTCGTGTATACACTTTTCAAATAATATTTCGTCACGCGGAAGTCTAGGGTTCAAATAGAGGATAAACCTACGAATAAATAATAAGTTGGGAAAACTACCAATTTATTGACACTTTAAGCAATACGGTACTTAAGGAAACTTATTAAATTTTACAATATTTAGGTAAAATGGGCGCTGCGGGGCAAAAAAAAGCATAGCGGCTTAGACTTTTCCGACTCTCACAATAATTATCCAACTATTTATCAATTTATACACTCTTGGTAAATTATATACTATAATCTGCCTCAGGAATTACTCTATCTCATGTTGACAACAGCATGAAAATCCATTTAGTTAGTTTGTACCTAGATGTATAGATAGACAGACGCGAGGAAGGACTTTGTTTCATATTATATTTTTTGTTTAAATTATATTATTTATGTTTTGTTTTATATTCTCGATTGGCGCTGCTTTCGCGTGCTCTTGTTTCAGTCATGCTCTCTCGCATGCGGTTTAAACGGGACTCTCGCTCCTCAGCAGATTCTTGTGATCTAACTAATTATATTCGCTTAGCATATTTCGATGTAGCAGAAAGAGAAGTTTTCTTTCTGGAAGGGATCGTGTTATAACCGTATTAATAATATAGAAATCTTTAAAACTACCCTTATAGAAAAATAATCACCTAGCGCCTAATCTAGAGACTGTAAATTAATAACTAACCAACTTTACCTATTACCTTTATTGAATTATATATAAAAAATGAACTAATACCTATACCAAAGATTATTTTAAAATACTAAATAAAATTAAAATAATAATGCCTACATACGGTCTGCGCTAAACAAATATCTACTAAAACATAATACACGAATGAATAATCCTATCTTTTTTTTCGCTGCGGAGTGCGTCTATGAGTAGTCTATGCATACCACCGTGTTTGGGGGGTCCCGGGGGTTATGTGGGACTCTCTGCGCCCGAGAAGGTGGTAAGGTAGACGCAGACTCTACCCACTAAACCCCAGCGGTGTTTTCCTCGTCGTTGGTCAGTAATCGCTCGTATGACCGCAGAAAGCCACAGGTCTGCGCCCACTTCACCTAAACAGTCTTAAATAACCTATACTTTATTTTGTTAACTTTAATATCTATTCCTACACCTTATAATAAATCTATACATATAATAAAACTGTAGAGGTCTAATTTATGTACAATGAAAAAAAATGCTAAATACCGAGTCAGGGGGTTGTAAGAAATGAAATAGAACTAATTTGGATTTTTTTCGATTTTTTTGTTTCTCTGTTTGTCTGTCTGTTTGTAATGGCTAATCTGGGAAACGACTGGACCGATTTAAATAAAATTTTGTATGGTGGTAGCTTATACCCCTGGTCAACATATAGGATACTTTTGATCCCGGTAAATTAAATACTTCCCGTGGGATATTTAAAAAACTGTAATTAGATAATAAAACAGCTTTGTATACAACAACTTATGAACTTAATTAGCTAATACCTTATGTTGCCGTTGTATTCAAACAATGTATTCCCATAAAAGTGCCGAATTCCCGCGGGAAAGTAAAACATTACAAAAACAGTGTCTAGCATACTATTCAACTAGATGGCGCTAATAGTATTGTATGTTTACTATGCCAGTATATTATAAGTCAAAATAATATTATATCGATTTCAATTCTTACATGTTAAATAAATTCGTATTAAATAAAGTAGATGGCGTTGACAGTATTAAAAATCGCGATGGGGCAAAAAAGTTGTTGTGTAGGGGTTGTCGTTTCGTTCGTGGTCCAGTCTTAATTTATTTTATTATAATATATTGGAAGGAAAGTTTCAAAGGTTGCCTTTGCCTTTATTTCTGCTTAGAGATTTATTTTAAAATTCTAATATTGGTCAAGTGTTAGTTTAAGACTAATTTGTACACAATGCCTAGATAATGCATTTTTTGTTTTCTATATGTATACGTTTTCTGTATAACGATGTTGTATGTGAGGATGATTATTATGAAAGTTTATTATTATTTGTTATTATAAATGTCGAAACTCTCTTAGTACTCAAGAGAAGCTAAAATATTAAGCTTGCTTTATGTAGATTAAGAAATAGATCAAGTCTTTTCGCTGGTCCTATGTGACGGATAGATCATTTTTATGAAATTTATATTAACGCCCTTCATTAGATTGGTTCAGCATCCAAAACCTGACAGAATTAAGTCTGCTTCTCAGATTCTTGGATTCTAGCAGCCTTAGCTATATTGGAATTAATCCTGTGAGACATTATATTATATATTTTATGTAAATTACTACCTGCCTGTGAATGAGATCCTTACTTAATAATACATTTATGAAAAAGAAATATAATAATATACCTATCCCAAACATTAATAAATGAACTCCACGACTAAATAAGTAAAAACAAAAAATAGTTTATTTTAATAATAGGCCAGGAAAAGATGATTAAATTATGCCCAATAAATAAATGAATCCAACAACTGATCACCATCAGCAGCCTCATTATTAGTCTCTGTGTCAGTCAGTCTGTGGGAACTCTTATGAATATAATATGAACGCCAACAACAAACAGCTAAGTTGTAATTTAATTATATTCAAACTTCAATTAATTAAAAAAAAATACGTTTGAGAAAAACCTAAGGCTTACGACTAAGTATAAACGTGCAAACACAAAACAAAATACTTAAAAAGCTTGAGGTTAAATAAAAAAAATGTATCTATGAATCTTTAAACGGAATATATAAAGTCCCATATAAACTTATATCCCCTTTAAATTTTGAAAATTTCTTTCTTTTAAAATTTCGCCTCTTAAGACATAGATATCCACTATCTATGTCTTAAGAGGCGAAATTTTAAGTTTCTAGCCTTTAAGTTTAACTCAATTCATACGAAATTTCATACAAAATATATTATTAAAAGTGTCACACAAACTTTTATCTCCTATTTCACCTTTGGGGTTGAATTTGGATAAATCCTTCCTTAGTGGATACCTACGTCATAACAGAAATTTACGTGTGCGAAATTTCAATTTTCTAGCCTTAATGGTTTGGCCTGTACGTTGATTATTTAGTCAATAAATTTTGGCGTTTATTTAAAACTTTCATTTTCCCCTTTTAGGGGTTTAATTATAGAAAACGCTGAATTAAAAAACTCTTACTATTTAAGTTAGTGGATGCCTATGACATAAGAAGAATAAGGGTTTAGGCCTGGGCGTTGATACTGTGCCTTTTATATATAGAGATTTTGTGTGAATTGTCCAAAATTCAATTCTGCGCAGACGAATTCGTGGGCACCAGCTATTTTAAATATGCCTACAGAAAAGTCGTCGATAGCATATTATGTCTATTTGTCAAAGATAACATACTACCTATATGCGCCCATTTTAATTCCCAATATATCCAATATCAAATATATACAATTGAATACTTAAAAAAATTGGCAATTATAAAGTGGTAACGTAAAAGCTATTTACATAAAAACGGTATTAATCCTTATCATCATTACATAATAGAAAACAAAGTCCTAACTCGCGTCCGTCTGTCTGTACGCGATTAACTCAAAAACTACTAACCAACTAAATTGATTTTTATGCTGTTTTCAACATGAGATAGAGTTATTCCTAAGGCAGGTTTATAGTATATTTTTATAAAGACTGTAGATATAAATTGATAAATAGTTATTGTAAAAGTCGGAAAAATTTTAGCCGCTTGGGAGCTTACTTTAAAAACGCAGCCTTATTCTCTTTAGAGAAATAACAAAAAAGTAGAAACATTATCATCATCGGTCCAAATACGTCCGTTCATATAAAATAACGCGGGCGAAGCTGCGGGCAACAGCTAGTACTAAATAAAATTAAAATAATAATGCCTACATACGGTCTGCGCTAAACAAATATCTACTAAAACCTAATACACGAATGAATAATCCTATCTTTTTTTTTCGCTAGGGAGTGCGTCTATTAGTAGTCTATTCATACCACCGGGTTTGGGGGGTCCCGGGGGTTATGTGGGACTCTCTGCGCCCGAGAAGGTGGTAAGGTAGACGCAGACTCAGGTGTTCTCCTCGTCGTTTGGGTGTGCCATCTGGCACTCTCCTCTGGAGGCAGGGGGGTGACATTTCCTCCTCCTACTCCGCATAAGGCACCCTGAACACATAAGGGTGCCCTATAGCCCGGACCCAGCGGATCCCCCGATAGGCTACGCACAGGTCCCTCACGGCGGTGCAACCGCCTGTCGCCGCCATGCTCTATTGCGGGAAGAGGCGCAAGTACACTCTCTCTCCCGCTCCGCCCCCCCCCTTCTGCGACATTACTACCTTGCAGAAGGAGAGTAAGCGGTACTCTCCTTCTGCAAGGTAGTCATGCGCTCTCACTGTCAGTAATCGCTCGTATGACCGCAGAAAGCCACAGGTCTGCGCCCATTTCACCTAAACAGTCTTAAATAACCTATACTTTATTTTGTTAACTTTAATATCTATTCCTACACCTTATAATAAATTTAATAAGTATCTAACTACTCTAAACTGTACTTAATAAAAAATAAAGGAAGTGCAAAAGTGCGTGCTGAAAAGCACGGTTGCAAGCAACAGGCATACAATTTATAAAATATCTTTAAGAATAATTATTATGAAGGAACACTCCCCGCTCGAGACGTCCGTCCGCAATAACAGTCAAAAATGTATGATTATAAAATTATTTAAAACGGGATATTTACCCTGTTTTTCACTTTTATCGCGGAGCTCGATATTTCGACATTATTTACGAATGTATTGTTCACCATACGGTCATTTTTTTGTTAAAATATTGCTCAATAATTGTAAAAAAGTCATCCATAAACAACATTTTTCTGTGATCTCCCTTTTCGTATGGCTTAAGTAGTTGTTTTGATTTTACCACTCTATTCTTTTTTAATTATTATCTAATAAATGACCAATGCGTCTCTTACAGGCTGCAAGTTCTAAGTTATCTTTCAAAATATTATAAAGCTGAACAGTTTGTTTGTTTGAACGCGCTAATCTCAGGAACTACTGGTCCGATTTGAAAAATTATTTCAGTGCATAGCCCATTTACCGAGTAAGGCTATATAACATCACGCTAACAGTAATTAAGTTGAGTAAGTTAAGGTGGGCAAAGCTGCGGGCAACAGCTAGTATAATATAAACTTTTGATGATTGAACCACGTGAAGAAATTTCAGCGTATTATCTCAATTACGATAATCTTTTGCGTCTAGACGTGCCGATAATTGGCAATAAAGATCGACGCAACTAATATTTTTACGTTCAGAATAGAAAATTATTTATAATGATAATGATATCCTGTATAAATGAAACCATATTTTATAAAATTTTGTTCAGCTTTTTACTTATAAATTTGATACGATTTTATGTTGTTCGGTGTCTTTTCGAATGTAATAACGAAATTAAGTTTAAGATTCACGTGAGCTCTTTTTCGCGTTATTGGTTTATTGTCTGAGGCAATTTCAGAATAAGAACGTTGGATCTTGGTTTAATAAAGAAATGTACAGAGCATTAGTGATCCTTATTGCATAGCACACGTCTTCTCGAAATTAGTCGAGGGGTTATAGGACATAATTTACCTTTGTACTGGTGAACTTCACATACTCTCAGAACTTTCAATTCTATCAGGCCTTCAGATTTTCTTTCTCCAAGATAGCAAGCGATGTTGACATGCTGCACAAACAAATTTAGACAAACCCATTTTGAGCGGGTTGCCTCCCACCGCGACCCTAACATTCGAGGTTCGGCCTACTAAACTATAGTCATTGTCGCTAGAACACAATATTTGTATAATTTAGAAATACCAACATCAGTATAATAGGTATTTTTGAACACTGAATACGACGATTTTAAAGTAGCAAATCGCTACATATGTCACAAAATTAATTATTAAATGACTGAATGAATTATGCAGCTTATAAATTCGTACATTCAAACTTTCTTAAACACACACATTTGAAGGGCGAGCACGTTTAAATTTTGCTGATGAAGCTAATTTATATTTTAAATTAAGCCACATCGTCGCAACATCGTCAAAATCGTGTAATTTCGTTTCAAATTCACGAATGAAATGCAATTAGGAATTTCATGTCGTATTTATAATATTTATGTATTTTCTACATAAGTTATATAAAGTTACGGTATGTTTAAGATTTATTTTACATTAGTTTTTTCCAATGGTTTTTTCCTGCAGCTCGCCCGCGTGGAGACCGTTAAAGTAATTTATGTATTTGCTTACTAGAATGAGATTGAAAACAAAACAAACAATTAGTGTTTATTTATTACTAATGATACAAAATGGGTGTGTTAATGTAACACGTCTCTACTGTGTTGAAAGGCTTGTTGCGTTCGGCCAGTTGGTACATATTTTATTTCTTTAACGTCGGGAAATGCTCTGATGACTCGCTGCGCCCGAAAACTGCTAAGTGGATGCAGCTCTACCGACTAAAACGTTTTGGATGCTGAAGCAATTCACCTCACTAAAGGCGGCATTGGTGGTACTCGCCGGGTGGGGAGACCCACTCCCTCGCGGGATGTCTCATTTCCCGGCGTTAAAGGAAAAAAAAGGTTTACCAGTTTGCCTATCCAGCTAACATAAGAAAATAATCACACAATTTTTTTCACTGTGCAACTTTGTTGTGTGACAGAAGGAAAGGCTAATCTTATTTATTTACTTCCTAGTTTGGTATAAATATTGCTTTCTAGACCTAGAACTAGTCCTGAGTGAACTCGGGCTCATTTGGAAATAGCTCCTCTTGGTTCGTTATCAAATTCGCTTATCCCATAAAAAATACACAGATACACAATATATCGGAAACTAACACTGCCCCCGATAGTTGAAAAGACGCATCTAACATTTTTTCCGAAATTGAGTTATATATATTGCGGGAATCGGGAAAAAAAGGCACATCTGCTGATATTTTCCATATTTCGTTATCTCGCTCCGTTCCAGATTTACCACAATGAAAATAGGCGCAATTACAAACTTTATCTATTAGTCAGAAGATGAAAAGACGGATTTCGGTTAAACTTAATTGAAATGGCACATCTACGTAGAAACGCCATATACTTTTATAATATTCTTCAAAGTTCGGATGTTGAAAAGACACATGTTTCTGATAAGA
The DNA here is from genome assembly GCA_963853865.1 of Helleia helle. NCBI lineage: Eukaryota > Metazoa > Arthropoda > Insecta > Lepidoptera > Lycaenidae > Helleia > Helleia helle. The sequence goes on from OY971420.1 coordinate 21,288,592, forward strand.
AATTGACTAGACGCAACTGACAATATGCGTCTTCGGTATTAGTTACAAAAGTCATGCACACTAAGAAGAAAATTCATCATCTATCACAGGCGCCCTTTTCAACCTCGTACAGTAAAGTTTCCATAGGGCGCATTTGGTACATACGTCTTTGGCCATTCTGGAAAAAGCATAACTTATAAAGAGTGCGTAATTAAAAAGGCGCAAATGTGTACAAGCGCCTTTTCAACTTAGCACCACATAGTCATCGAGATACGTCAGCTAACAACTACAGCGCCACCAAGTTATCTGTTCAGGTGGGCAAAATTGTAACTACGGCATCGTCAACCGCCATTGTGAAAAAAACATTCCGCTGTCAGTTTCTATCTAGTGTGAGTGCTCCCGTGGATTTTGTTCGATTTCATTGTAAAAAGTGCAAATAAAATGCCGAAACCTCTTAAAAGTGATGCACGGTTAATCATTTTAAAAGTTTTATCTTTTATGAGAGAAGAGAAACGCCTCCAAGCTCCAATAATACCATTCGAAAAGCTGAATGAACGCGTTGCTGCTGCGACAGGTCAGTGTTGCCAGATATGGAAAAATTAAGTCGCCCATTTAAAAAAAATTAAGGAGTTGATTTTATTTTAAATTTTAAATTTCAAATAAAATTTAATTTTCCTTAAGCTTATAAACATATAATGTCTTAATTCAATTCAATTTTGGATGTAATGGCAACCAGCCATTGTCGACTATATTCTGCCAGAGTCACGCCTTGAGCTGATGAGATGAGCTTAAAATTATAAAAATAGATATAAATTTTTGGTACATATTTAATTTCACTATTTTCTTTCTGGAGATTTTACATGCAGACGTCACAACATGTATATTCTGACTTAGTAAGATTGCCACCCAAAATATTTTTTTGTGTGTTTTAAATCTGGAAGTATGTCGTTGTCATGATAAATTTCTAAGTGATTGAGGTACCTATTTTATGTTTTATTACAGGTGTTTCCGAACGATTAGTCTACAAACTAATCAATGAAGAGAAACATGCTGAGGAAATTAATTCCAAAATCTCTACCCCTAGCAAGAAAAGGGAAAGGAAATCAGGGAAACTGGAAATTGATGGTTTTGACATTGGTGTTATAAGAAGAAAGATTCATGAATTTTATTCAGTAAGAAAAGAAATTCCGACTTTATCGAAGTTACTGAATGGAAGACATAAATTTCCAAGCAAAGCGTGAAACTCTTCGAAAATTGCTCCACAAAATAGGATTTCGTTTTAAAAAAACTAAATTAAAAAGGAAAGTGCTGTGTGAACGTAACGATGTAGTGGCGTTAAGGGCGGCCTATCTATATAAAATTAAGAAAAATTAGCGTGGAGACAAAAAGCCACTATTTAGATGAAACCTACATACACTCATCTCACTCAACTGGCAAATGTTGGCAAGGTCCTGGACTGATTTGGAACCCGTTTCGAAAGGGAACAGGTGGATTATTGTTCATGCAGGCGGACAAGAAGGTTTTGTGGAGAACGCACTTCTCGTTTCTAAATCAAACACAAAAAGTGGGGACTACCACGACGAAATGAACAATAGTAATTTCAAAAAATGGGTTCTTGAAAAATTACTGCCAAATCTGCGTGAACCCACGCTTATTGATAATGCACTCTATCATAGCATACGCCTAAATAGGTGTCCTAACTCAAACCACACTAAGGATAATATGCAAAAGTGGCTTTTAGAAAACAGGGTGGACTTTCACGAACAAATGATAAAGCCTCAGCTTTACGAGTTAAAAGAAATAAGCCTACTCCTGAATATGAAATTGACAATTTATTAAAAAGTCATGGTCATGACATTGTTCGATTACCTCCTTATTATTACGATTTAAATGCAATTGAAACGATATGGAGCTCGATGAAGAAGAAAGTAGCAGAAAAAAATGTTGGGAAATCAAGTGCAGAAATGCATGCATGCAAGTGAAAAAATCAATTGATTGAAGATGCATTCCGCGAAATCACACGGGCGGACTGGAAAAATCATTGCGATCATGTCACAAAAATTGAGAACGGATACAGACAGAAAGATGCGTATTTAGATGAACCTTTTATAATTCAACTACAGAGTGATAGTGAAAGCGATTCGAGTGACTCAGAAGATGAACTGTGGGAATCAGCAGATGGCTTGGGAACACCAATTGCGACTGGGATTCCTGGAGTGTGGCCGCTCGAACTCAGAGACCACGATCACAATTATTTTAAAAAAATATAAATAAAATCCTGTTGTTCCGCACTTTTTGTATTATTTATTTACTTACTAAGATTTCTAGATTAACTTTATTTCAATTTAAAGATTTGACTTGAAATTTGACATTAAATTCCCTTTTTTCTAGGTAAATTTCTTAAATGGCAATACTTAATTCTCTACTAGCGCCGCTATCAACTGAACAGTTAAGATGGTGGCACTGTAAATATTTTAAGGCCCCTATCATCTACTCTTGACGCCATCTATATTCGAATTTGGAAATAATTGGAATTGTTTGTGTCTTATGGTAACTACTAGTTTTAAATATCTGCCATCTAGTGAATTTCATGGTAATTACGTGAGTATGTGAAAAAGAGTAATTATTGTAGTTTTACTTGTATTATATAGGTTGCGCTTTTTAAGATTTTAATATTTCCTCATTACATCCAGAAGATACATTACTTTTCACAAAAGCGCCCTCTTTATTTACCGACTGAAAACCATGTTCTGTTATTAAGTTTTGCAACCAATATTGTTTAATAGGTTTTACTGCAAAATCAAATAGGGTAAACCTTTAAAATGCCGATAGCATTTTTAATGACTACGTGAGTTCCAAACTGAAATGTGTGGCAAAAACGACCGATCGCCAAATCAAAAAGTAGAAGAAGAATAAATGAATGAAATCAGACATTCATTGAATGAAAGCTGAAGCTGAACAGGCATATCTAAATGAATGAACGTTAATATAATTCCATTATGATTTGTCGTCTCGACAGTAGCAAATTTTAATATCAATGTTAATATTTAATTATATAAATTGCAACGAATCAGCGCGAAAGTTTTAAAGCTTATTATTTTCTAGGCAGCTAAAATATGAAATGGATATCTATAATTGTAGACATATAAAAAAATATCTGCCTACATAACAATTTTTGGCCCCATTAAATTCACATAGCTTGATGATGGATGCGAGTGGAGAGGGATTGGTCTCCTTGGCGTTCATTGAAGAGGCCTATGTTCAGCGATAGAGTTTGATGATAACGATGATGATATTGAATTGATAGTTGGCCTTTTTGAATAAAAAAATATTCTTTAAATATCCTCCGCTACATGATTCTAGTTGCCAAAATAATTAAGTACTTCATACTCATTTATAAATAAAATCTTTCTGCAGTGGCATTAAAATGCAACTCAAATTGAGATATTATGGTGTTCTAGATTAGATGCCAACATTATAATATACAATATATTATGTATGTTAGTCTATAAGGTATATATCTATGGGCCATAGTGCCTGAAAATAAATGATGTATTATTATGATTTATTATCATTAATAATTCTGGTATGCACTTATATTATTTAAGTTAACAGACTTTATATATTATGTACAGCTTGGCAAAAAAGAGTATGGAAAAAATGAGGGCGCCACTTTCTCTTAGGTCTCATCATAATATGGAAAATCAGTAAGATAATTTAATGAAAGCGTTAAAAATATATGTGAAACACTACGCTTTACTCAAAATCTAGTATTTGTCGGCCAAGTATTGTCAACATCATAGGTTTCCATTTAGAAAAATATTTAGTTCCACCTGTCACCACGTCACACTCTTTTTTGCCAAACTGTAGCTGCCTGGTTTAGTACATGCCAAATTTTAATAGCCTTGATATTAATTCCTTTTGCGTAATTACTTCTTTTCCTTTCTCAAAAGTTACCATTTGCGAATTTGAAATGCCTTATCATAAATGAATTTTGTAATTTTTTTATTTATATTCTAATATGACTATTTCTCTGAACTTAAGCATCATTCAATTTGTTTGAATATTATTTGAATAATTAATTTATAAAGAATGTGTTTAGCTTTGCTGTGTTTCGGAGAGAATGGCAAGACAGGCAGTGTAATTACTGGCACCGAGACTTAACATCTTATGTCTCAGGATAGGCAACACATAGATGAGTTGCCTGGGCTCGTTCCAGGTATATTAGTTTGTGTTTATGGGCGACGTTGACCACTTACCATCAGGTGGCACGTTTGCCAGTTTTCTTATCCCAGTAACAAAAACAATGTTTGAGATTCATGCGAAGAGCGTATACGCAAAAATCTACTGCATCAAAACTGATATGTCGCCAAACTAAGTCATGACATATGAATTAGCTAACATATTGTTCTAATTATTATTTGTCTTTAATTATTCTCTACCTTTAAGACCTTTAATACAGTAATAAGTTACTACTTATAAATTATAAATAAATAAGTTACTACTTGTAAGATGTAGTGCCATGCTGCATTGCAGACGAACTGCACCTCTCGCTCACATAACACCGGCATCAAGTGACAGATATGCTGTCGCGTTTCATGCGGTTTGTGAGTTTCCGGTGGCCCATTGGGGGTTAGGGAGGGCGGCGCATCCGCGTAGCCTTGGTTGTGCGGATGTGTATGGGCATCGGCACCGTGAGGCTTCGACTACTCGTTTGCCCCCTAATGACATAAAAAAGAATATGTATATGTATAATTCTTATTTAACAATAATGTCTCAAGAATATCAGCCATTGCTGAACATAGGCCTCTTTCAATGAACAACAAGACGACTGATTCGTTACCACTCGCATCCAATCCAACACGGACCGGCTATTGCAACCTAAAAGCTTTATAATAATGCTTATGTTTAAAAAAACGATTTATTATTGTATATATCCAGAACGTTTATTACCAAGACAATGGCTCACTTTGACATCTATTTAAATTACATGTTTTTTTAGTTCACATCGCAAAGGACGTAAAACTATACATGCTTATAATATTTGACACTTACACAATGTGTGTTTTTGAGATTACATTCATAAACTTCATTGAATAACATTTAATATTTCATTACAATTATGACACTTATTTTTAAATATACCTCAACTTTCCTCTTAAGTGATCAAAATATTTTTGTTCACATATAATTTACCATCCCGAGAACAAAACTTGTGCGTTTGCAGAATAATCTATGCAATTTAATCTAAAATATCATCTGAAAATTGAATTGAACTCATCTATCCAAAAATATTTTAAATACGATTCAATCGTCACAAAAATATTTCAAATAATTTCCCTTAGCCTAACCTTGCCTTTGATATTATCATTAATTTCTAAACATTAATACCACACAGGGTTCCTTATTATAAATATAGTTGCATAAATTCAATAAAATATAAGGATTACATTTAGTCTAACACATAACTAAAACACATATTTTTTAATCACATATTTTATAAACACCTATATTTTTATTGAGTCATGCACATAAGAGAAGCCAGGGACATTTTTCTATAAATAGTGAGCTTAATCAATATAATTCTACAATATGTCAGATATATTATGTATGTACGTAGAATAAAAGTTATCTAATAAATTGAATAAACCCTGATGATGATCACGGGCTCGCATAAAATCTCTTAAAAAGCCTTTCTGGAGCTTTTGCGAGGGTACAAAAGTTTTGAGCAGTGTGTGCGTGTAATCGTAAAAATCTGAGTACCCTCTAGTCGCGCCCACTGAAGTTTTACTTCAAAAATTAACACATGTTTTTTACAGGTCCAATCGTTAATCAGGTTCTCAATTTTTCCTCGGATTATTATTTATTGATGAAACAACAAAATGTTCTTGGAACTCCGCCATTTCATTAAGTGATTACTATAACGTTATATACTTCATCTGTTTGTGAATCGGGCGAATTATTAAATAAAAAAATCTAAAATTCACGAAAGAATTAACTAAAATTTATAAGCCAAAAAGGGATTTTTTTGTTAAAAAAGGGATTTAGAGAAAAATACTATTGAAATTGCCGACCGCCGTGGACCTGTGGCATGGCCCTCCTGAATGCTTCACTAATCACTAATGCAAATTACAATTTTTTGATTATAGAATACTGAGTGTCAGGTAGGTAGCTCCATCCGAAAAATATCTGATTTACCCTTTAGCTTAAAAAAAGTTTTACTTAAAAATTGTATAATATAACCTTCATAAAGTTAAAAAAGTTACAATATTATGTGTATTTAAAATTTCATAGTTTAATATTGTATTAATTCTGATATTAATTTAATTTAATTTCATTTATTGTATACTTGATTACATTTTATTTGATACAATTTAATTTTTTATTTTCAATAAAATGTATTATTTAGTTTTTCACTTTTGATCAAATACTTTATAAACAATGTGTTTTATTTTCAATCAAAAAATTTTATGTTTAGTCCTGGGGGGCAGGGTTATTTTTATGTGAAAGCAAAAAGGCACTCGTTTAACAATTTTGGACGAGGCCTTTAAATATAACTTTGGGCCCATTTTCCTAACGCAATGCCTTGTTTAAAATTGTATATAATATTTAAATAAAAAATTTAACATAGTTACTATGTTTTCAACATGTCAATTTTAATCAGTCTATCCTGATTCCTACGTTTTCACGTGAAACCGTTTTTATTTACAAATTAAATACACGTATATAAATAACATATGACATATTACTCTCTTTAATGAATATTATAATTAGTAAGTAGATGTTATAAAAAATATAAATTGTAAATAATTACAGTATACATAAAAAATGTAAAGTGGTTATTCTAAAAAGAAATACTCCGTGGGTTTACTTAGTTTAAATACATAATATACTAATAGTGAGATTATGAAATTAGTTTTTAGGCTTCATCTGCCTGCAAGTTATATGTGGGATTTATATTAAATCCAAGCTTCTCCGTAAGATCGTAGTGTGAGAGCAGACGTATAGCTGGAAGGCCTTCTCGTTGCCTCACGAAAACATTACCGTTCTGCGTCCAGCAAAATTTGTAGCCAGCTTGTTTCGCCCTGATGCGCGCCTCGTGGAACAGATAGCGGCATTCGCGACTCAGACGCTCGTTGATGTATACTCTCTGCGATTTGTCATCAACATTCAAATCCTTTGTCAGGAGATTCTTCTTTAGCTTTCCTGCTTTCAAAAATGCATCGCGCTTCACTCGACGTACGAATCTCATGACCACAGGGCGTCCCATTTTTTTTCCACTTTCACACAGTTGTTTCGATCCAACTCGAGCTATCCAGTCCAGATCAGTTTCATCAAACTCCACTCCAATCTTGTTAGCAGCGGTCGTTACAATTTGCATAAGATTCTCGTCGTTAGTTTCAGGGATTCCGATCAGTTCTATCTGGTTTCGCAAGTTCTCTTGTAGTATTGCCACTTGACTCTTGAGAGCGACTATTTCGACTCCCCAGTATTCTACTTGCCTCAAACGGTCTTCTGATGCAGACAGATGGGAGAAAACATCATCCAGTCTCGAATGACTGAGCGAGATAGACGTTGACAAGTCTGAGAATTGCTCAGTCAGGCCAGAAACTTCTTTACGGAGCATACGGATTTCATCCGACAATATACGAGGGTCTGGTGGCTTCGGGCCAGAATCGGGATTCTCGTAATGCATCGATCTTTTAGATTTGCCCTTGGAGCGGTAAGGGGGATCAGCGTGGGCTCTTGACGTAGACGGATAATCAGATTTCTTATAATCGCGTCGGCATTTAGTGCACATCCAGTTCAAAGACTTCTCCGCTGAAGTGGGTCCTAAGCAGTGGTTATGGTAGAAGGGTGTGCTACAGCGTTCTTCGCTACATCTTGTATAGTAGTCATCTACGATGTCGCTTTGGCACGCTTCACAGAGCAATTTCATTCGGCGATAGGACGCCATTTTCTCAGTTTGACAGATTCAGCTAGACTGCTAGTTTGGCTAGGGTTTGACCGAATGCCTGGGTGCAATATTGATTTTTCATGTAAGGTTGACCGCTCGTATCTATGATTGGTTGAATTTAAATTTTCGCGTAAAATTATCCGAAACTATGATTTATTATAATAAATTATTTTAGTCAATGATAGAACGCCCACACAAAACTATAATCGATAGCAAAGTACACACTATTTTTTCATAGTCCTCACACAATTTCTATAAACTATATAATTTTCACATATTTTTACGAACGAAGTCTATTTTTATTAATATGGCTTTTGTTTGTAATTTCGTAACTGTGTTGTGATTCCGTTGTTTATATGTACCAACTTGCCGGTATGATGATTTTTTTATATTTTTACGTGCATTTATAGCACTCCAACAAAATATTCACTTACATAAGAATTCACAATTGATTGGAAATATAAAAAAATGCGTTATCTTTGCCCAAACACGTTCACTATTACATACAAGTTTATTTTTCTAGCACATGCGCGTTTTTTAACGAAAACAATCAATAAACGTAGCGTCTGCTACAACTAGCGACATCTATATGTCAGAATAACTTTAATTTGTCACTTTGTACATTAAAGAGATATTTAAAGCTTAGAATATTATATCAATAAATGTTTAACTATGTTAATTATATAGATGTTACACAATTTATGTAAAATAAGTTTTCAACGCCATCTGTTTAAATTGAACTGTACTAGACAATTTGTTGTTTCTGAACTACATTATGGACACAACATCCTTACATGATTTCGATATAAACCCTTTGCGACAGATTTTAATTATAAGTAAAATTAAAAATAAAAAGTAAAAAATAGTCCTTGGTGACCATGGTTGTTGTAAAGTATCCCAAACGTAAGGATTGTAAAAATTTTAATAAGCCACGATAAAACCCGTAAAAATTGTTTCATTAGGTATAATAGAAAATATGATTATCAAATAAGTTTTACGTATCGAAACGTTCGCCCAAAATAATAACACAGGTCACACCTGGACTCAAGAACTCAACACTGGACACTCCTGGACTTAGGACTCTCGAAATAACAACCAAAAAGGCCATGAGCAGTAACGTGCAAACTCAGGTATCTGCTACTCAATACTAGATGTCGCTACAAGACACGTCACATCATCACCAGCACCAACCTTTTTCCATTGTCCAATGTCCAGCTGTGGGACCTAATATACCTCTTTCAATTAATTTCAAGCCATCCAATGTGTATGCATGTCATCCAAGCTAAATTTATCATAATTGCATAACAGTGGGGACTTTTTTATAGACATAAGTTAAATTTATTTAATAAAGTTTCTCTATTATATTTATTTGCATTGTATACCATAAGAAATTATTATAATGTACTTGATGCTAGTATCAGTGCTCTTAAAAACTCTGTTTTATAAACTAATTACTAGCCGTGATGACCTGTAATTTGGATTTACTTGCTATAAGCTGTTAACTTATAACTTATTGTATACCATTGGTTGTCCTTATTATGAATAAGTAAATAAATAATAAAACAGAGCAAAGCTGTTTCACTCAACAAATAACTGAGAGTTTACCAATGCAGGACGTATGTCCCAACTACCTTCCAGTTTTTTAGTAATATGTTACATGCTTTGAGCATACATTCAAATGTATGTATCACTGATTTTAATATTTCATCTTCATCATCATCATCATCAGCCCCTATCCGTCTGCTAAATATAGGACCGGCCTTTGTACGGAGATCGTCTTCATCAGTTATTGTTTTAAAAAATCCTAAATATTATTGACGCCATATGAAGGCAACTAGTGATTCGAGGATGGGACAGCAATTTTTTCACAGTTTCCATAATTAATTCTCACTTACTTTGACCGCCTCTTCGACATCGTCATCGCGGGATGCCTTGGCCAAGCTCTTTTTCATCAATTGGTACATAGTTTCCCTTCTCAAATATCCTTCGCCCAATAAGTCGTAACACTGTAAATAAAATCATAATCTTTTATTTTATAATTTTTGAATATCTCCAAAGCATATAAAAACATCAACATTCGAAGCCAGAGACAGCGGGTACAAATCCCGCGAGGGAAAAAAAAGTTATTTGCGTTCCTGGTTCATAGATATTGTGTATTAAATATATGTATTATATAATAAAAACCTTAAATGTATAATGTATTAAATATATTTCCGTTGTCTGCTACCCGTAACACAAGTACTTCGAGAACTTTCCACGGACCAGATTGACGTGGTGAAAAGCGTATTTGCCTCCGGTTTTCTGATACTGAAACAGTCTGTCAGTCCGTTTCATCTATCATAAGACTGTAAAAAGACTGTTCAATCTTCTATCTATCTTTATAAATCTTAGGTTTGTTATGCTTGGGGTGCCCAAGCTGCCGGGCAGCCCCCCTTAAGAGGAGTAGTCTGGCCTTCGCCGGGGCCAGCCTGTCGCTGAGGTGATCCTGTTGAATGCCTATCCGGGACCCTCAAATTAAAGCGGCCGAAGGCGCTCGCAGTGGTTTTATTTTACGGGTAGGGCACTTCCAGGTGCGAGTCCCAAATAGGGTCAGGATCTACCCGAGATCCTGGCTACATGCGCAAAAAGCATTTCCCTGCGATAACAAAAAAAAAAAAAAAAAAGTTTGTTATGCTTAATTATTACTCAACATAACATTTTAAATTAATACTTTTTATGTTAGTTGGATAGGCAAACTGACAGACGTGCCACCTGATGGTAAGTGGTCGACGTCGCCCATGAACATTTACTAGTTTACCTGGAGTTAGCCCAGACAACTCATAAATATGTGTTACCCATCCTGAGGTATAATTTGATAAATCTCGGTGCCAGTAAGAGAAGGGCAAGACGCCTGTCTTGCCCTTCTCTCCGAAACACAGCAAAGCTGTTTCACGGGAGAACAATCAAGATGGTGGTACCCATGCAACCGGGAGCGCATCCCTCCCACCGGTAAAATTTATTATTATTGTTTTATTAATTATTATTCCTATACGCATAAACCTTAGTACTAAACCTTGTTACGTTTTAGTACTAAGGTTTTTTATTTTCCTATTATTTACCTAACGGCTTGTGAATTGTGAGAACACTGACAATTATGAGCGCCACCATTGTTCAGGCCTTGACGTGGCGGTGGGGCTCAGTAGCCTAGGGTGAGCCCAGCACCTTGGGCGAGGCTAATTGAGCCGAGGGGGTTCTTTGTACCACTCTTATAAGTAGAGGGGACAAAAGAGCAGCGGGCAAGGAACGAAGACGGGAATCTCACCCCATCGTACTGTCCCGACATTGGGAGGGGTTGTTCTGTGGTGTGGGACAACCCCACATAAACACACACATACTCACACTCGCAAACAGTAATCATATATACCAAGTTATATGAAATATTGTAATCGTTTTCTCTTTTTTTTCTTTCTCTTTTGTATCCATTTTACGTAAATATTATTTATAAATATGGAAGAGCGAGGCCTTCTGACACAGGTTCATTAAACCTACCAGAAGGACTCGACCACTATGTTATACTACAGTGAAGTTAAAATGGAAAATAAAGTTATTATTATTATTTCTCGGCGTTAAAGAAAAAAAAAACTGACAATAATAATTATGATACAGTGTATAATATATTGAACCTACATATTGATTGTTGAATTACAAACCTACCGTGAAAGCGTACTGAATCTTCTCCTCAAGGTTGCCGCGCAGGTACAGCGAGAAGGCCTTAGCGAAGGTTGCCATGGTGACGTATGGCGAGGTGCCCCGATCCAGCGCTACCATGACGCGGTCCATCATATAGGAGTCAGTCATGCCCAGCCCCGTGTGGAGAACGTCGCGGAAGTGTGCCCTGAAATAATGGCTATATCTATAAATGTTATTCTTATAAAAGACCTGAGAACCTTAAAATATGGTCAAGAATTACAACTAGGCAAATTTTGAATCAGTAACTAAAATATTTTTTTGAGACTAGTGGCACCGACGGACGTTGTCCTGTACATTTTTTTTTTTTTTGAATCTAAACCATTCTCGAATCCACTTCAACACAACACACAAGAAAAAACATCAAGATCAATCCACCCACTTGGAGAAGTTCAGTGACATACAGAAGAAAGACGTACAGAAGAATTATAAAGATAAGAGAAGAGCTTTTGAACAGGCTAGGCGATTTTGATAGAACAAACATATGAACATGAACATAGAAGTCTAGAAAAATCACTTCCAAATAAAAGTGCTACAGTGTCATATACACACACAGTAAGGAATGGAGACTAAAAATTGTATAATATGTAAAGATTTTTTTCTTCTTGTGACTTTTTTAAATGTAATCATGATGATTGTAGGTAACTATTGTAGATTATTTTACAATTATTATATCATTTCCATCATAATCCCTTATTTATAGATTAGGCCCGGTTACCATTTAATGGTAACCGGGCCTAATATACTTTTTTTCTACTTAATTCTACTTAATTTTTTTCTACTTAATTTACTACTTAATAATACACGTCAAAAATTATGCCGTCGCCGGACATCTGTTGATATAAGAATTCATAATGAACAAAAATTTCTAACGAAAAATAAAATTAAATGTAATTTAACAACACAATAACATGCATTTCCATCACGGCATTCGTGTCAATTTTACTGTCAAAACCAATAAATGTTGCACAACAAAATAAATATAATATTATCTATACTTTCGAAATGAGTAGGTATATACGCAAAATATACATAATACTCTGTGTAAATGTATGATTATTTCAGAAATCACATCGGTATATTTATTGAAATCTATTTGCAAATGGGGCGGCGGTGTTTACTAATTATCTGCTAGCTCATATTCCTTTGTCTGAATTGCCGCTAAAATCCTGTCGGATTACCTTACATCAAACCAATATATGTTTGAGTCAATACTAATATCGATGTAACTTTTAATGATCATTATAATGATAATATGAATGAGTTACTCAAATTTATAATTTTGAGTATATACCTGGAAATATGATCCGATGCAGATGGCTTCTCCTCACGTTTTTGTATCTTGAAGAATATCACCATAATTTCTGAAACAATACAAATTTTTTTTACTGTAAGGTAATTTCCACAAAATTTGAGATTAAAAGCCTTTGAGTGTGTTAGATACACGACCCCACATTGGTACTTATCATATTTTTGAGTGAGAGGTCTGGGTTTGAGTCTGACCCCCTGTGATGACTTGAAATGGGTTTTTCTTAATTTCTATGTGCACCTGAACATGAGACCATCGCTTGCTCATAGGTGAACGAAGGTGAGAAACCTGTGTGCTTAGTGAGATTAAAAGTCTTCGAAGGTGTGTGAAGTTCACCAACCCGCATTGGACCAGCGCATCAGTGAACTATGGTCTCATCTGATTTTGAGGAGGAGACCCGTTCCCAATGGGTGATGTAAGGGTCGACGACCCAGACCGCGCTAACAGAACGCACTACGCTACCGCTAGATGCTTGGGCACCGCGCGTAACCCGCCTCCCTCTACAAAGGGAGGGACGAGGGCCAGCCCTCATGATAATAGGTAAAATTCAACCGTAAAAGATTCGTCAACCGTATCGGATTTGACTAGTCCAAATCCTGCTTTCCCGAGCAGCGCGTGCGATGAACCGCGCCCCCTGCGGGGCCCCTTTCGAATATTTCTTAAGTGAACCATCTGTTCACTTACTGTACCGATTGAGCTTAAAGGCCATCAGGCCGAAAAGTCCCTAGCCCTTCCGAAAAAAAAAGGGTCGACGACGATGATGATGATGAGTTGGGATCACAACCCCATGGTTATTCAAACTAAAAGCTAGAAGAATATTGAGTGACGTTGCATTTTACACAATAAATTCGGCAAGAAACAGATAATAGTTTTTATGAGCTAATAATATAAAAATCTATTCTTCTTCTTGTTGTTGTCTCGTATGTGTGTGTTAATAAAGTTCTTTCTTTCTTAATGTGCCTCTCTAAATAGTGAAGGTTGGAAAAATCTATACTATACTATAAATGTATGCATCTGTAAGCCCGATCTTGCAAGTGTCTGTGTAGTTAGGTGACCGTTCGGTTTTTTTTTGTTTTATGAATTACATTCAGACAGGACCTGTTAGTAGAATCCCATCGCGTCTTCCGAATATAATAATAATATCTATAATATATATGGACGCTTTTACACCACGTCAATCTCCGTGGTAAGTTCTGGAAGAACTTGTGTTAGGGATACCAGACAACGGAAGTATATTTAATACTATATTATACATATATTTATAATTTTTATTATATAATACACATATTTAATACACACCCATGACCAAGGAACACATAAAACTTTTTTGTTCCCTGGCGGGATTCGAACCCGCAACCTCCGTTCGGCTTGAGCGCCAAGTGCCAACGCGCTAACCATTGAGCCATAGAGGTCGTCAAATATGTGCATAATGTATTGTTTTCGTGGCCATAGACACACTATTACTTTTTATTTTTTATTATTTTTTAGATATTTTACGTAAGATACAATTACGTTAAGAAAGAGCTAATTTAATTTAGAAATAATCACAAATATTGATGATAACGAAATATCCACATTTTTTTATGTTATCGTTTAGTTTTCTTAGATAAAAATTATATTTACATAGCTGTTGTCTGCAGCTTCGCCCGCGTTACTCAACTCGTATATATCACAGAGTGATGTTATATAGCCTATAGCCTTCCTCGATAAATGGCCTATCTAACACTGAAATAATTTTTCAAATCGGACCAGTAGTTCCTGAGATTAGCGCGTTCAAACAAGCAAACAAACTCTTGAGCTTTATAATATTAGTATAGTTTTTCTCGCTCTTCCAAAAAACGTATTACTTCTTAAAGACGTAGGGAGTAGCTAATTATTACAAGTATCGGAAAAATTGAACATTCTTTTTAAAGTACTCTTGATACTTGAAGCTGACATATAAGCCGTCAAGTGGAGTCTTGTCTGAAAATTCCATATCAACACTCCTAATTGTACCTTATTTTCGTATCAATGCTTTGTATTTATTTTTAAATAATAATTCATTAAGATAATACAATTAATCCACAGTTTTGTTTGGGAATACGAATTGCATTTACGTCATTTTACGATTGATTACGTCAGCTTTCATTGGACTTTATTAAAACAAAGTATTAAAAGGTACAAAACTTTTTTTTTTATATTTGCGATATAATAAATAAATATTTAAAACTTACAAATTTTCATTCCTTTATTGGAAAAGAGACAATTAAAACAATTTCATATTAAGTATGGAGTATTATAGAAATAAGGAGTACTATGAGTCTCTGTGCTTGAAAAGTGTCCATTTAAAAAGGTGGCGGCACAGTTTAAAAATTAACAGTATTGGTGATTGTTTTAATGTGTGTGTGCCAAGAAATTAGCGCATACACACACATTTATATTATGTACATACAATTCATCTAAAACTGCTACGTGAAAAAATAATACTATTTAATGATGTTGCCATTTTTATAAATCCTATATTTTATAGACCCAATTGTAGTAAATGTTATGTACGCCTTAATCTTTATATATAAAAATCAATGCCACTTTTCGTTGTTATTTTATAACTCAAGAACGGGCTCACCAATCCCAACCAAATGTTTAGGCTTTGTTCGGGCTATTTAGTAGATGGTTTGTGTAAAGTTTGCACAAAATCGGTCGAGCGGTTCTTCATTTATCACATTTTTTTAATTCAATAAATGGCGGATCATTTTGTTAATGGAGATTTTGCTGTCAAATTGAATCTTTTTCAGTTGGGGTCATATTGAAACTTTTTTCAGTGTTGACGGTACAACATTAAGTTTTAAAATAACTCGCAATTAATAATATATTTTTTGTTTGAATAAATGTAATTTGATGTTCCAATTTTTTTTATTTCACTTTATACGTAGCGAAGCACGTACCGGGCCGCTAGTTGTCATATTATATATCTTGTATATATCAGATACAATACTACTTGTATGTTGAATGTTAAAATGTTTTAATAATATATAAGATGTAACTTATTAAATAAATATAAATAAATAAAAAAAGTGTGTGTGTGTGTCAGCTCCGACGCACGATTGGAGTTTACTCCTTACGAACGATAATTATTATGATATATATCGAGTAGAAAAAAAGGGTAATAAACGCATCTGCTAAAATGATAAGAGAAACAAACATATATCTGTAATTATTCGGATTATTTATATTACTTCAATAGAGCGTATTACATAAATATGTTACAAAATAATAATAATAATAATAACAAAGAGGAGGCCCCGAGAATAAGATCAGGGAGGATCAGGGGCATTTCACTTAGTACATTTGGTTTTTTGTATGAGATTAGAAAGTCGTTTTTAGTTTTTTTTTTATGTCTATGAAATTTTTACATGTTTTATGTTGAAGACTAGTTATTCTTATATAAAATATACGTGATTTATTTTTTAACAATTATAGGTACCTATTTAATACTTAATCGAAATTAGATTCTTTACTTGACAAGTTTGTACAATTAAACTTGAACCAAGTGTTCAATGGTCACACCAAATAATATATTTAGGGAGGCAACATTAATATTTTAAAGTTTCTGATTGGTTAATTATCAAATTGAAGAGTTTCAATTTATTGTATTATTGTTAGAAATAAATTGCAAATTATAAATATGATTTTGAAAATATGAAAAAGAATATTTGAAAAGAATAAATATATATTAAAATTACTAGACTTTTCTGGGCTGAAAATTTAAAATAATTTTAAAATCGCCGCGAATATTGGAACGTAATGACTTTTTAGTCTGTGCTAACATTTCTCAATTTTGAATTCATTTTTGTTATTACGTAGTATTAGTTTGTGTTTTTAATTATTCAATCTTGAATGTGCTCTAGTTTTGTTTTCTAATGTTTACGCGAATTTCACTCATTATAATAAAACAATTTTTTACGGATTTTATCGCGGTTTATTAAGATTTTTACAAGCCCGACGTTTCGGATACTTTACAGCAACCATGGTCACGGGAGGACTGAGGTGTCATACGTCCTATTATTACATTAAAGATACAGTTAGCACTTTCTGCGTAGATAGGACAGACCAAAATATTGATGTATCATAGGGTAGTTTCGAATAACTTTGTAATAATAGGACGTATGACACCTCAGTCCTCCCGTGACCATGGTTGCTGTAAAGTATCCGAAACGTCGGGCTTGTAAAAATCTTAATAAACCGCGATAAAATCCGTAAAAAATTATTTTATTATAATGTGCTCTAGTTGTTTTATTTTCTTATCCACTCATGTTTTAAAAAACCGTTGTGAGTTGTGACTATGATAACGTAAGAAATTACATGAAGACAGTTTTCTATACAGAAATTAATACAATGCCAATTACATAAAAATCTAAATTGTGATTTCATATGCAATTTGGTTAGTAATTTTTTCACATACATTAGTGGTGCAAAGATATAAATAATATATTAAGTGGACGCAGAAAAGACACAGTGATAGTGATACAGTAAAAATTTACCTAGTTAATATTTTAATAATAGACGAAAAAATAAAATAATAATTAGTATGTACCTACACATTGTTTTATTTAAAATCCTACATAATAACGTCACCTCAATTTTAGCTATAGGGATACTTATTTGTCTTGCAAATCATTGCAACGGAATAAAGTATTATTCCCATTTTTTTTTTCATCATTAGCTAAAATTGTTTAAATATCTTATAATATTGCGTATATAATGGTCGTGTGATTGACTTTTAGTGCTGTAATATCGTGTTAGATGGCGTTGGCGGCATTATTTTAAGATACGCTGTGTAATGTATTCCATCTCATTCTTTTATACGTTCAATCATACAGATTTATATGTTTGTCTCTTTCTACGTAACGCCTCAACATTTGTGTTACACTTGATTTTACTCCTCATAAAATTTCCGTACCGGACCGTATAACTCAAGTCGTATCTTAAGGAGTAAACTCCAACAAAAAAACCTTTCGTTACCTCCAAGTAGCAGTAAAGTATTCTGTACCTCTACCATTAGTTCGCACATGACAACTATAGCAGAGCAATACGAATCGAAAACTATACCATACCTTATTTTTTATTCGTGTTGCGTTTTTACGTAACTACTATATAATAGTTATATCATTTACACTTTTAACAAAACTCATGGTAGAGGTACCGTTCACTACGCCGTAGTACAGTGTGCTACGCAGCTGAACACAGTATTACGCCGTAGCAATGCCTACAGTCAAGACTTTATTACTGTTTATTAACGCCCAACATCATTTGAACACAGTATTGTTATTATAATTTATAACCTAGTTGAAATTATACTAGCTTATTGTTATCATGTACCAGTTGAAATTATACTAGCTTATTGTTATCATGTACCAGTTGAAATTATACTAGCTTATTGTTATCATATACCAGTTGAAATTATATTATACGACAAATATATGGAATCAGCTGCCACCGTAGTGTTTCCGAACCGATACGAATTAAGGACCTTCAAGAAAAGATCATACTCATTTTTGAGAGGCCGGCAACGCACTTTTTTTTTCTTTGACGCTGGGAAATGCTCTGAGGCATCCCGCTGGAGAGTGGGTCTCCCGAGGCGAGTATGTGGGACTCGCTACGCCCGAAAAGCTGGTAAGTGGACGCAGCTCTCCCACTAAAACTCGGCGAGTGCCACCAATGCCACCTTTGGTGAAGTGCCCCGGATCTGTTGAGCTAACAGGGCACCTCGGCGGCTAGTCAGTCTCTCAGGAGACCGACGCCTCCTCCACAGAGAGGTTGTCCCGCACCACAGAACAACCCCTGCCAAAGTCGGGACAGTACAATGGGGTGAGGTTCCCGTTCTCACCCCTTGTCCCCTGCTCTTTTGTCCCCTAGGCTCAATTAGCTTCCCCCAAGGTGATGGGCACATCTTAGGCTTCTGAGCCTCACCGCCACGTCAAGGCCTAAACCATGGTGGGGGCCGGCAACGCACCTGCTAATCCTCTGGTGTAGCGGGTGTCTGTGGATGTCGCTTTTCACTTACCATCAGGTGAACCGACTATCCGTTTGCTCCCTCTTCTATAGTAAAAAAAAAAGCTTAGCTTCTTAGGAACCAGCTTTGTTTGAAAAATGTTACAATTTTCCATCGAAAATATTTATTATTGTTACACTTCACATATTATAGGATCTTTATAATGATCACTTATGATCGTCTTAGCGGCTACATTTAGAGCCAATTCATTTCTAAACGTTTTTGTTCTTTTGTCCTTTATAGTCACTAAAATAGCGCCCCACAGGAGTGGATAATGTAATCATTAATATTGTTATAAGTTTTAGAATTGTGAATGGAAAATTTGGAACATTTCAACTCTCTCTCAATATAGATAATATTGATTCGTATTCTCAATCAAAAGTGTGTGTGGGTGTGTGGGTGTGTTTGTTTGTGTTTGTGTGTGTGTGTGTGTGGGTGTGTGGGTGTGTGGGTGTGTGTGTGGGTGTGTGTGTGTGTTATACGCGTCCAGACTTGGCGAATATATACATCATAGTTATTATCTGTACTCGGTGGGATTCTAACCTGCAACCACTACGTATGTGTCTTCTACTTGACCAACCAGCCCCTCATAATGATGATGACCGATGATGATCACGATAAATCATAAGTTTATTATATTTATTCGCGTGAATGAATTTTAAAAAAAGGTGAGCATAAAAATACACGTATTTTATTAATTATTAATTATAATTATCAATGAAATTAATTAATAAAATAAGTAGATTATTCGTCCGCTGCTAGCATAGTATGCGGCTCTTTCAATGAACGCCAAGACAGTTGATCCCGACACTCGCCAACCAAAAGCGGTTGTAGGGAGATCGTAATTCTGTCTAGATGGAAGTCTACCCTTCGTCATCCCGAACGTGGCCCCCTCCAGAACTGTACTCTCCAGCTACCAGTTATGTGACCGGCCCACCGCCACGTCAACATGCTTATCCTCGACGTAACGTTAGCTACCTTCGATAATAGTTTATTATAATGAAAAATACTTACGTTCTAATTCATCAAAACTAAAACGTGTTTCTTTTTGAATTTCCATCCACAAAGAGCCATGTTTTTTTCTAAATCTTATCTCCTCCATAGGATCCAGCAACGAATCTAGAGAAGCTGACATTTTGTTGCGCTTTTTCTATACCAATAAATTATTAAAAGAATTAACAAACACTTTACACTGTGTAAACAAAAAATATGACTTGCTTATTGACATCAATTGACATGTTTATCAAGATGGTCATGCTTTTGTCACATTACGTCTAAAGAGTATACTTTTTTATTATATTTGGCTGAAAGTTTGGCATAAATGATTAGAAAATACATATTCCCGCATAGTTCTTACAGGAATTATGTACTAATGCCTTAAAAGTGAAGTTAGATTAAAAATAATTCATAATTACGTCAATTGAAATGCTAAAAACGATGTCAAACGCACAAAGGGAATGGCGGGAAGCATCGGGACGCGCGGTTGTGTTTTTTTGGTTTCCCGTTAATTAATTGTTATTTTGTGTTTTGTCCATTCAGAGTGGTTTTCTATAGTGTTTGTTTTAAAAACTTGATCTTTATATATTGTGATTGGTTGGCGAATGTTATGGAGTACCGTTTTGGAGTGGTTTTCGTAGTAGGACAGTTCTGGCGGTTTTCTATAGTGTTTGTTTTAAAAACTTAATCTGTGTAATATATAATGTGATTGTTTGGCGAATATTGTGGTGGACTGCCTTGTGTGGATGGAATGGGGAATGATAGTTGATTGATGGGGGCTAGAGGGGCGAAGCCGCGCTCCTTGGGGTTTCCCGCCATTTCTCCGTATTACAGACCGAATAATTGTATTTTGTATGGCTAATAGCCTAGTAGCTAATGCCTTTAAATGAAAATAATAAATAATCAAACGCACAAATTTTTTATGCACTGACCGAACGCAGCATGTCTTTCTATCTATATAAATAAAAATGATTTAACGAAATGAATGTATGTACGCACATAACTTCAGAACCACAGGCCACAGCATCAAATTAGATATTTTTTGTTGTGTTGGTTACCGTCAGGATAAAGTTTGTAGAAAAAAGATGATGACGCTAAACATTTTTGGGTATGGGTCGGTTAATTAAAGCTGGCACGTTCACAGTACTCACACTAGTGCAATTTCATAATAATGGTTAAAGATTTTTGACTATGGCAACATTGTCAAATCATCATAATATTGACCAACGACCGGTGAGGGACTCGCCAAGCGGGTATGTTTTTTTCTTTAATGCCGTGAAATGCTCTGAGGCATCCCGCGGAGGAGTGAGGCTCCCCACGCGGGTATGTGAGACTCGCTGCGCCCGTAAGTGGACGCAGCTCTACCCACTAAAATCCGACGAGTGCCACCAATGCCGCCTTTGGTGAGGTGGCCCGGATCTAATGAGCAAACAGGGCACCTCGACGGCTAGTCAGTCCGCCAAGGGACCGACGCCACCTCCACAGAGGGGTTGTCCCAAACCAAAGAACAACCCCTCCCAAGGTCAGGACAGTACAATGGGGTGAGGTTCCCGTCCTCGGTCCTTGCCCCCTGCTCCTTTGTCCCCTCTTCTTATAAGAGGTGCTGGTCCTTCGCCCAAGGTGCTGGTTCACCCTAGGCTACTGAGCCACGTCAAGGCCTGAACCATGGTGGCGGCCCGTTGTCGAAGCGAAGCTGCGGGCAACAGCTAGTCTATTTCAAAACATGTGAGGTAAAACAGAACAGCCATACAGTCGTACCATCTCCTGGAACTATGATAATTATAATTTTAGTTCATTAGCATATTCCATAACAAAATGGTAATTAATTTCATCATTTCAATTGCTAATATTATCATTCGATAATAAAAAAACATCTGTATAATATATTCTCAATAATTCAAATGAATTAAAATGATCATTGGCATATTGCATCTTTGAAAGATAATTAAAGCAGCGTCAATTTTTCAATTGCTAATATTTTCATAAATAAAAAAAAATTAATGAAAAATGCCAATTCGTCAATCAAAACCAACAGTCATTGGTCAAATTCATTTGCAGCTTTACGGCACTTTTTTTCCACCCAGCAAGCTGTGGTGGGTGAAGTGCCCCCTCCACGGACGCTGTGTTGCTTGGAACGTGATTTAGATAGTATCCAGAGCCTACACCATCCTCTCGACCTCGCCGGCATGATGGACAGGAATGAAGAGTAAATACGTGTGTTGCCGGATCGGTTGCAGGACCTAACGGCGGCACCTCCAGGTTTATTTCAAGTTTTTCTTCTATGAATTGGAACGGCACTGCAAATTAAGGTGTGCATTTGTATATTATCAACACTGATAAGAGAGAGGTAGGTGCTATTCTACTCTGCCGGACACCTCACGGCTATTTTTATTATTATGATAGCAACAGACTTACTGTATGTTAAATATATGTCAATAGATTATATTAAAATCACATATTAACCGACTTCAAAAATAGAGAAGGTTCTCAATTCATCTGTATGTTTTTTTTGTATGTTTGTGACACAATTACGCCGCCGATTGTGAATGGATTTCGATGGTTCTTTTGTTTGCAAGCTGGTCTGTGTGTTTCTAATTTGGTCCCATATTAATTTGATCATGATCTGACAAGCAGTTTTTTAATTATTCCCAATAATATTTGGTTAATTAGTTTTAGTTTATATAGATGATGTGCTCATTTTATCACTTGTCGATGTAACAATTGTATAGGATGCTTTGGTAGCACATCATTTTTTTTTTTCTTTAAAGCCGGGAAATGCTCTCTCTCTCTAACATAACACCGGCGTCAAGTGGAAGCCATGCTGTCACGTTTCGTGGGGCTTATGAGATTCCGGTGGCCCATTGGGGGTAAAGGGAAAAGGAGGGCGGCGCATCTGCGTGGCCTTGGTTGTGTGGATGTAAATAAGCGTCGGCGCCGTCAGGCTCCGACTGCTCGTTTGCCCCGTTATCACATAAAAAATATTTCGAATTCGATTTTAATGCGAGGCTTTACTCCATTGAATATCCATTGAATATCCTTGTGAAATAAAATATTTACCTTTTTTTTATATCATACTAAATGTTTTTGTCTTTTTTATGTTAGCAAATGTCTTATAAAAAAAACTACTTAAAATCTGCGGTATACTAAATATAACCAGTACCTCTATCATGAGTTTTGTTACAAGCGTAAATGACATAACTATAGTAGTTACGTAAAACGCAACACGCATAAAAACTAAGATATGGTATAGTTTTTTATTCGTGTTGCGTTTTTACTTTAATGTTACGTTACGTATATAAGTAGTTAACGTAAAAACGCAACACGAATAGAAAACTAAGGTATGATATAGTTTTCCACTAGTGTTGCGTTTTTACGTAACTACCATAGTTATGTCATTTACGCTTGTTACAAAACTCATGGTAGAGGTATTGCACGAATGTGGCATGTCGAGAATGTACCTATATGTTGTTTTTTTTAATACATCATATAATATATCACGATGTTTTATATATACTTTTGGCCAGCTGAGCCTTTATCCAACAGTTGAAAAAAAAGGTAGATAAATATGCTTTTGCGACACATGACATCGAAACAAAGTCACAACAGTCAGACAGGTATTTGCTTATTCGGCTACGGGAATTTTCACAGTACCCTAAAAACCATAAAGAAGATGTGGAAAAATGTTCAAAAGTCTAACATCAATTGATTCCCAAATGAACTTTAAATTGTCTTTGTGTGAGTACAGGAAAGTATAAAAGGCCAGGTCTACCACTCCCAACCACAATTTACCTCAGTTCGTCCTGAAACAAAGGTTTTTGTACTTCTTCCCTTCTAATCTTTCCTTAAAGTGGTCCGTTTTGATTATTGAATTACGATCGTTTGCTGAAAATGTGCTGTCAAGGTAAGTTTATTTTAATACGTTTTTATTTTATGTTAAATATTATAATCATGAAAATATTTTATTTATTTTAATGTTTGTTTTTATGTTATCGTTGCGTATTATTTGCGTTACATGTTTGTATAATAAATATTAATTTTGATTTTGATATTTTGGTAGATTGTACAGCTTTTTATTGTTAATTCGAGAGTAAAAATATGAAAATTCTTAGTCTATGTTTTTTTTTTTTTTGAGGATGGAATGACTGATTTTGTTCATATTATTGCGTGTCTTTTTCATTGTGAGTAGATAGAGAGAAAAAATACATAATATGTAACATAATCTATTGTATATAATCGGTATTGTGTATGTGGACGGCATCACAGTCGGTATCGTATTTGTTGCTGTACCCTACCTACCTACCTTGGCTGACACCGGCTCCAAATGAAACTATAATGACGTGGTAAACGCAAAGTTTGTACATTAGTAGAAGATTAAGTTGATTATAAGTTGTAAGCATAAAAATGTTATGTTATTTTTGAAGTCGGTTTTAATTTTTCTTGAAGCAATTTCGATTCACTAATAACTATGAACAATTCTACCAAATTAAAATTACTTATTATTGCCAAAACGTATATATTGTTTTTTTTTTATTCCATCAATCAAAGCGAAAGTTGTTTCCTTATATTTTTTGTTGTTTTGTTGTTGTTGGTGTTTTTAATAAATTTAAGTTGTAAAAGGGACTATACTATAACAACTAAAATTTATTTTTATATTAAAAATATAAACTAAATATATTTCCTGTTTGA
The DNA here is from genome assembly GCA_963853865.1 of Helleia helle. Taxonomy (NCBI): domain Eukaryota; kingdom Metazoa; phylum Arthropoda; class Insecta; order Lepidoptera; family Lycaenidae; genus Helleia; species Helleia helle. Next base: position 21,313,276 of record OY971420.1, read on the forward strand.
CGTTACACCACAGAATAAATAATGTTACACGCTGAATATACAAGTAATACATTTTATCCGCTCATTGTTTATAGAACTGCTTAGAATGAGATTACTTACCGACTAATTCCGATTTGTTAACTACCCTCACGTAACTGCTCGTTTTGCTATTTTACTGCTCAATATTTGTTTAATTATCCATTTCATTATTTTTGAAGACTCGTTTTTATTTACATTATTGCTACATTTTAGCTGCAGTACTTGTTAATAAATATTCTTTTTATAATTTTTAACTTTCCAAAACTACAATAGACAATTGCCGCTTTAAATCGTAGCCCATTAAAAAAGCTCACCTTCGTGGGCTTTGTTTTTTGCTTTTTATTTCAAAGTGTTTTTAAAGAACATAGGTATAGTATACAAATCGATATCTTCATCATCATCATCACTATTTGTTTCAAAATTATGTACACGAGGTAAATTCAATTTCTTATATTAATTTCAACAAGTAGGCTAAATTGTTTTATTGGAATATCTCTTATTGCCTTGATTTTTTTTCTAAAATTCATATTATTGCCTTGATTTTTTTTCTAAAATTCATATTATTGCCTTGATTTTTTTTCTAAAATTTTAGTTTATGTAGTATCTACTAAAAACTACGGAAATACTTACCAATCGAGTATATTATGGAATTTTTTTAGATATGTAGTAGCTAATTACTGCAGCGCCTCCTAGTGATTTACCACTGCAACACCTGTTTAAAAACTTTTTTTTTTACCCACGCGGATATGTGGGACTCGCTGCGCCCGAAAGCTGATAAGTGGACGCAGCTCTACCCACTTAAACCCGGCAAGTGCCCCGGATCTAATAAACAAACAGGGCACCTCGACGGCTAGTCAGTCCCCCAAGGGGACGCCAACTCAACCGAGGGGTTGTCCCGCACCACAGAACAACCCCTCCTAATGTCGGGACAGTACAATGCGGTGAGGTTCCCGACCTTGCCCTTTGCCCCTGCTCTTTTGTCCCCTCTTCTTATAAGAGGGGTACAAAGAGCCCCCTCGGCATAATTAGCTTTAACCAAGGTGCAACGGCTAACCCTAGGCTACTGAGCCCCACCGCCACGTCAAGGCCTGAATCATGGTGGGGACCTGTTTAAGAACGTTTTAGTGTTTAAGAACACCAAAGGAATCCAAACCCATCACCGAAAACCACATGAAAATCCACTAACAAACCGAACACAGAACAACTCCGCCCAACGTCGGGGCAGTAAAATGGGGTGAGGTTCCGTCCTCGCCCTTGCCCCCTGCTCTTTTGTCCCCTCTTCTTAAAAGAGGGGTCCAAAGAGCTAAGGTGTTAGGCTCACCCAAGACTACTGAGCCCCACGGCCACGTACCCCTCTTATTGGGACTGACTAGCCGTCGAGGTGCTCTGTTTGCTCATTAGATCCGGGGCACCTCAATAAAGGCGACATTGGTGGTACACGCCGAGTTTTATTGGGTAGAGCTGCGTCCACTTTTCGGACGCAGCGAGTTCCACATACCCGCGTGGGGAGACCCACTCTCCCGCGGGATGCCTCAAAGCATTTCCCGGCGTTAAAGAATTGAGGTGGAAAAGGTGGACGTGGTGGTGGATAGGATTGAGGTGACAGACGTCCTAACGTTACAAAGTTATTCGAAACTACCCTATCATATGATACATCAATACTTTAATTCAAATTAGTACCTACTACCAACAAAAAAATAACGAAAAAGAAATGTTATGTTTTTAGTAATATATTTTATTATTATTATATATAAGTATTCCTTTCTTATAATATCATAAATTCTATTAATAAATCATTTTGTATAAATTACTAATATTATATGGAAATAGTATGAATTAAAAACGCGTGCAATACAAAGGTACGATCCTCATAAGGATTCGCATCTTGTAATAGTAGCGTGATCTTCATTTTGTGTCTATTGACAATCATCTAAAAAACTTCTTGGTACACTTAAATACATAATATATCTTATCTTAGGTCTCAAACTATCTCCATATCAAATTTTATTCAAAGCGTTTCAGTGGTTTAACAAATACACAGTCCCGGCGTTTTAGCTGCACAACTCCCGTTCCCGTGAGATTTTGAGGATAAAAACTATTTTAAGTACTAAGTTAAGTTCCAAAATATCTTCATATCAAATTTCACCCAAATCTGTTCCGTGGTTTAGAAGATAGACAGTCCCGGGGTTTCACTTGCATAGTTACCATTCCCGTGGGATTTTCAGGATAACAACTATTTTATGTCCTACGTTAGGTTTCAAAGCATCTTCATATTAAATTTCACCCAAATCTGTTTCGTGGTTTAGAAGATAGACAGTCCCGAGGGTTTACCCGCATATAACCCGTTCCCATGGTATTTTCAGGATAATAACTATTTTATACTCTACGTTACTTTTCAAAGTATTTTCATATCAAATTTCACCCAAATCTATTCCGTTTTTTAGAACTATATTAAGTCCTACGTTAAGTTTCAACGTATCTTTATATCAAATTTCACCTAAATCGGATCGGTGGTACAGAAGATAGACAGTCCCGGGGTTTTACCCGCATCAATCCCGTTCCCGTGGGATATCCGGGATAAATACTATCCTATGTCCTTTCTCGGGTTTCAAACTATCTTTGTTCCAAATTTCATCCAAAGCTGTTCAGCGGTTTAGGCGTGAAGAAAAAACAGACAGACAGAGTTACTTTCGCATTTATAATATTAGTAAGGATAGTAAGGATATTATTATCACTAAAATATTACATGAAAATCTCATCCGCCGGGAAATGACAGACGTAAGTCTTGTACCTGTTGCATGTAAGATTGTACATGCAACAGGGTAGGCACATACAAAAGATTATTAGCATTATCTTTTGTATGTGCGCACCATTGCATACATGCAAAGGATTCCTGGTGAGTCAGACTGAAGTGCAGGCTTATACACCCCCTTTGATGCGCGGCCCCTCCCACTTGCACCATTGGGTTGCACTCCGGTACATCAGAGAGGATGTCAGTCGCTTTCGGGAAGCCGGCTAACGTGAACTTTTCCGAACTAGATCGCGCAACTCGTGCAATTTTTGTCAATTCATGCAACTTGAACAACTTAGATCATGATTGTTCTTAGACCCAAAGTACGTTGCTAATATTTTTTTTTAATCAACCAAAAATATTTACAATTTCTCGAAATTTCGGATACTTTAAACTAGTTTAAACTCTCCAATCGGGAAAATTAGTGATTAAAAAAATAGGAAATTTAAAAATATCCTTTCTATTATTCATACGACATGAACTCGTTTATATTCACGCTGATCACTTGCAAACAGGTGGCAAGTCTGCCAATTATTTTTTTCTTTTTTTTTATAAACTTTCAATTTGCCTATCTAGCTTATAAATCTACAAGTCGTGTTTTTTTTTTTAGGTACTTGTTATCTACTCTTTAGTGTTACTAATCAGTAGTGCACTTAGTTCGACGAAACCGACCCTGGATCCTGTAACAAGTAAGACTTTTATTTACACAAGGGACCCTTAATCCTTACTTTGTACGGGTCTTCTCAGGCGGGGAAGTCATTAAACCTCAGCCTCAAAGACTTAATGTTACCATGTCTACATGTTTCCTTACATTTTCCTTCACTGTTGAGCAAGGACAAAGTCAGCTATATTTAGAAAAACCCATTATTTCAGAAATCAATAGTAAAATAAGAAGAATTCATTCAAAATCAAATCAAAATCAAATTTTTTTATTCAAAATAGTACTAATACAGTATCTTTTTGAACGTCAATTGAATCTACCACCGGTTCCAAGGTAAGCCCACTGAGAAGAACCGGCGAAACAAACTCAGTGGAACTAATCTTTTCAAATAATATATATTAATAACAATTTTAACATCTTATCTTGAAATGCCCGGGAGGAACGCCTTATTCCCAGGGTGTGGTATCTTCCATGAAATCTTTTACTTTATAATATGCTTTACCACACAAACGTTCTTTAACAACTTTTTTGAATTTTTTTATGGAGAACTTTTGAACGTTTTCTGGGATCCTATTGTAAAAGCGTATACAGTTGCCTTTAAAAGAATTGCTTACTTTCGAAAGTCTAATCATTGGTGCATGTAACCTGTGTCTATTACGTGTATTCCTACTATGAATATCACTTTTCTTACAAAATTCATTTATGTTTTTACGGACATACAGTAAATTTTCTAAGATGTATTGAGAGGTGACAGTCAGAATTCCTATTTCTTTAAATTTTTCTCTCAAAGATGAATAGGGAGGCAACTTGTAAATTGCACGAATAGCCCGCTTCTGCAGCACAAAAATGTTGTTTATGTCGGCTGCATTTCCCCATAAAAGTATGCCATAAGACATAATGCTATGAAAGTAGCTAAAATATACTATTCGCGCTGTATCTACATCAGTAAACTGTCTTATTTTTCTCACTGCATATGCTGCTGAACTGAGTCTATTCGCCAATTTAGCTATGTGGGGACCCCACTGCAGCTTAAGATCTAGAGTTATTCCTAGGAAAACTGTGGAGTCCACCAATTCCAAGTTTTCACTGTCTAAGAGTACATTTGTTTGCAGTTGCTTAACATTTGGCAAGGAAAATTTTATGCATTTAGTTTTTTTACTATTTAAATGCAAGTTATTAACGCTAAACCAATGTACCATTCTCGAAAGTGTGTTGTTTGTGAAAAAATGTGTCGAAAGTGAATTCATTTCGTTTATTCTTCTTATTTCACTGTCATAATAGTTTCATACAATATTCTTCGAATTATTCATGATAGTTCAAGCTTTCTGAAATTCACAATAAGCATATTATATAGTTGTGCTTTATAGAAATCCAGCATTTTATTTTGCACACTCGACTAGCCAACGGCGGGAAACTACATTTAGAAAAACCTATTATTTCAGTCAGTTTTTACTGTCATAATAGGTTCATACAATATTCTTCAAAAATTCATAACGTTTTTGCCTGAAGTAAGAAAAATATTAAAATAATAATGATTTTTTCCTTTTCACACTTAAAATTTGGAACGCAGAAACTTATGCCAGGATACTTCAAATAAAACCCCAAGCCATCAAATAATTGCCCTTTTTTGCAAAAAAGTTTATTTATATATTTTGATTATTTTTATCTACCTTGACAATCAAAGCTTATGCTGATATCTTAAAATATATATATGCTTAAATACGGTAATTTATACCGTAAAATATACATTTGCATATAAAAGCATGAATAACATTTATTGAGTAATCATAGCGCCGAATTTATTTCATAGCAAATAATTTCATCAACATCCCCGTGTCCTTAATCCTCTTTACATGAGCTCCAAACAATTAAAACTATTTATGGTTTCGCAGTACAAATAAAACAAAAGAGCTATTAGTGCCAAATTGTAGTATTTATTTAATTATAATAAATTTAATATTTTAGGATAAATTTAATAAATACCCTTTGACACATTTTTATTCACTTAATTAGCCCTAGAAATTTGGCTTCTAGGGCTAATTAAGTGAATAAAAAATCGATACCAGACTCTTAAATAAGATATTGTTTTACTTACAGTACACAATCGATTATCATTTGATTGTTTTTCATGAGGTCTAGCATTAAAAATAAGTAAATTCTCATTGAAAATTATTCTACAGCTTGGCAAAAAAGAGTATGTCATGGTGACAAGTGCAACTAAATATTTTACTAAATGGAAACCTATGATGTTGACAACACTTGGCCGACAAATACTAGATTTTGAGTAAAGTTTAGTGTTTCATATTTATTTTTAACGATTTGATTAAATTATCTTACTGATTTTCCATATTATGATGAGACCTAAGCGAAACTGGCGCCCTCATTTTTTCCATACTCTTTTTTGCCAAGCTGTACTTGAACTTAGGCAAAGAATCAAGATTTAGTGAAATCACCCAAACAATAATAGTATTGTAAAATGAAATGTACCTACATCGTTTTAATATAATTTTTGACCATTAATCGAGATCCTTAAATTTATCGTACATATCACAAATTTAATGATCTGAAAGAAAATCATTAATCAGTTTATGACTATACGTAATAATAGGTTACTTTACCTATGAAATTGCCGTTCTGCAGTACTGGTCATTTTCATTTCCCGTTTTCGGGAAGACTTCACCACTACTGGCAACATTGAATCAATTTAGTGCTTCATTTTTGACAGCGCGCTTGTATGAAGACTGACCTTTTATAGTGTAATTATTCTAAGTTAGTGTTACATACACTTTTATCGCATTTCAATCTTTTTCGTCATCATGGATACGTTAAAAATTCGAGTAATTATGGAATATGAGTACCGTCGTGGCAGAAAAGCGGCACAAGCGGCACGCAACATCAATGACGCTTACGGAGCTAACACTACAAACCAACGCACCACCTGTTATTGGTTTGCTCGCTTCTGTTCTGGAAATTTCGACCTGAAAAATGAACCTCGCGGTCGTCCGAAGACTTTGGTCTACAATGACGAATTAAAGGCGATTGTGGAAGCTGATGATACACAATCTATAGCTGAATTAGCAGCAGCTTTCGACGTTAGCGTGAAAACAATATTAACAATACATTTGCGTCAAATTGGCAAGGTAAAAAAGCTTGACAAATGGGTGCCCCACAAACTCAATGATCCCCAGCGCGAAGTACGCGTCGAGACGTGCCTTGCACTGCTCAACAGACACACAAATGAAGGAATTTTGAACCGCATTGTTACCTGCGATGACAAATGGATTCTGTTTGATAACCGCAAGCGCTCAGCAAGTTGGTTGGATCACAAAATAAATACTAACAGAAGGTAATCTACATACAACGCACGCTCGAGCAACGCACACATAGACACCGTTCACGGATGCGAAATTACGGACCAGACGGACCAAACCGAGACTTGTGTATCGACTCGCCACTGTCCCCGCTCGAGACACGCGTCAACTTTTCTGTACTAAAATGGAAGAAATACATAGAAGTTATTATAATCGTTAAGTGGACGGATTTTTAAATTCGAAATTAAATATTAATATTAATACCAGTTAATTAAGAGAGGTAATAGGTATTTGTTTATTTCAAAGATGCGTTTTAACGTTGACAAAATTTGTTTTTTTCTATAAATTTTTTAGAAATAAATTTTGTGTATTTTTAAAAAAAATGTGTCTAATTAATTATTAGTTAATGCTGTCAACTATCTTGTTGTAGGTATAAGTACCTTTCCCTAATAGATCTCGTGTATTTATTTGCACACTGATTATTAAATTTAGTAAAGCGTAGAAAGCATAAATAAGTTTTTGCAGTCGATTGTTAACACATTTAGTCAGGCTACTGGACACTTTACGCAGCAGTCGCGAGTTCGATTCCCGCCAATAATATGTACGTACTAGGAACGGGAATAAATTTAAGAAGTATATATATTTACACCTGGTGTATTTATTACAATATACATTTCTTAAATTTATTTTCGTTCTTAATTCCTAATACTCGTAGGCCGCAATACCAGTTCCTACGATTTTTTTTCGATCGTCGAATCGAAAATTTAACATGGTATGATTGTTAGGTAATATTTATTTATTTAAGCATAAATGACAAAAAATATGCTCGAGGAAGAGGTCAGCGAGCCGGCTACCCGCGCAACCGCCACCGCGTGCCGACGTCGCAAAACGGGTGCGCTCGACAGTGTGGCACCGCCGCGCCGGTGTGCACATAGAGGCCCCAACAAAAACTTGGCTAAAATTATTCATCAGTCATAAAATTTCGAAACTGGTCAGAGACGTGAATTTGTCACTGACGCAATTCAACCAACTAGTGATCTGTATGTACGTCCCATCGGTCAAGCGTCGCAGCACAAATTTGGCAGAATTTGTTTTCATACAAAACACATAACATTACCGATATATTCCGGTTATATGTTCGATAAACGATAAATACTACATGTATTTTTATCTCATTGTAAGAGAGAAATAAAACATAAGCTGTTATTTCGAACTCCACACGGGCGAAGCCGCGGGCAAAAGTAAACATATAATTAAACTTGAGATATTTTAGTTGTTATTGGTTTATAATTCTGTTCTTCCCGTTTCATTCTCAACAATAAATCAAACCCTATACGATGTAATAAGTATTAATTAATATATTATAATATAAATATAAATTATAATTTATAAATTATAAGTTTAAATAGATACGAGTGTCCCTACCATGATAGTTTTTTGCACAGAAACCAAAGGCGACAACCCTAGCGTGACCGCCGAATGTAGTGTGAGTGTAGGTATGAAAAGTGAAGTACATACATGAGATTGCCTTCTGTTAGTATTTATTTTGTGGTTGGATCCCGGTTCAGCACCTAAACAATCCCCTTAACGAAAACTTATCCCTAGAAAAGTGATGGTTACTGTTTGGTGGTCTAGCGCCGGTGTGATTCATCACAGCTTCTTACCAAACGAGGTGAGCATTACTGAAGATGTGTACTGTAAAGAACTGAACACAATGATGGAGAAGCTGGCACATCTCCAACCAGCATTGGTCAATCGCTCGTCTCCGCTGCTCCTGCACGACAACGCACGACCTCATACTGCACAGCAGACAGTCTCCAAGTTGCAAGAACTGGGGTTGGAAGCTCTCCGTCATTCGCCCTACTCACCAGACCTTGCGCCTACAGACTACTACTTTTTCCAGAATTTGGATAACTTCTTGGCGGTAGAAAATGCCTTTGAAGAATTTGTTGCCTCCCGTCCAGCTGATTTCTTTAAGAAGGGTATCAATAAACTGCCACTGCGTTGGCAAAGATGCATTGGTTGCATGGGTGATTACTTCGATTAATACGAATAAAATTATTTGTATAGATTAATTTAAAAAATATATGAAAAAAACTCGTTTAAATTTTTTCATACAAAACGGCAATTTCATAGGTAAAGACCTAATATATAGAGTGCGAGTGTCACGCCGCTTCATTGTGCCGATCGTAAGCAGATGCGTTATATAGATATTTATCTATGGTAAAGCGCTGTGAGAGTGACGTTCCATGCGTAATGCATAAAAAAAATATTTAGTGATTGCCGATTGGTCAATGTATTATCATTAATTCGTTCCGTTTCAAGTTTTATACGTCAATAAGTTAATAATTTGTTTTAATTTTTTTCATTTTTTTTTAAATAATTTGCATTTGTGAGGTAAACCATAAGTGACTTTTTATTCATACAAATGTATTTTTTAGTATAAATTAAAAACTAAATATAAATGGTGCTCATTTTATTAACGTCGAATAATTATATTATGCGTGTAACGAAACTAGCCCTAACTTTGCCCCGAGAATAAGATACGCTGTGTAATGTATTCCATCTCATTTCACGCTTTCAATCCCACAAATATATATGTTTGTCTCTTTCTACGTAACGCCTCAACTTATGTGTTACACTTGATTTTACTCCTCATAAAATTTCCGTACCGGGCCTTAAAACTCAAATCGTTTCTTAAGCAGTAAACTCTAAAAATATCTATATTTTAAATTAGGACATTCATCATCATCATCACCATCACCCTCAATCCATCCACTGCTAAACATAAGCACCAATTCATAAACGCCAAGACAGAAATGTTATTACTTTCTTTTATTTTGCTTCCAGGAATCATTCTTACAAATTCTTACTTCAACTTCATGTTTCACCATTTTAACATAAATACAAATTTGATAAAGGCGTCTTGTTTTGACACTGATTGAACGTTTCCGAAACAATGGGTTTATCTATGTTCATACCTGTGCTTACAGTTAATACTTAGGACATAACACATAATATATTAAAAGTTGTTTTTACTTGTTATAAAATACTTCATTTGGTTCTAGATGTGGCCGTATCTGAATTTAAGAATACTAGAAACTGTAATATGATATTAGAAGGGCTAATTTGCTGGGATGAAAAGGACTACTGTCCCAAATATGTGATTGGTAGCCACGACGAATCCCATAAAAGGTAAGTACTTTGTTAATAATTTCACTAGACGCAGCGGTCGCCAATTCGAATCCGCAATTGTAATCATTTTTATTTTAAACTAGCTGCTGCCCGCAGCTTCGCCCGCATTAACTTTTATTTACGGACGTATCCGGACCGATGATGATCATTTTTCTACATTTTTGCTATATCTCTAAAGGGAATTAAGCTGTGTTTTAATGTAAGCTCCCAAGCGGCTTAAAATTTTCCGACTTTCACAACAATTATCCAACTATTTATCAATTTATACAGTCTTGGTAAATTATATACCATAATCTGCCTCAGGAATTACTCTATCTTATGTCGACAACAGCATGAAAATCCATTTAGTTAGTTTGTACCTAGATGTATAGATAGACAGACGCGAGGAAGGACTTTGTTTCATATTATATTTTTTGTTTTTATATTATTTATGTTTTGTTTTATATTCTCGATCGGCGCTGCTTTCGCGTGCTCTTGTTTCAGTCATGCTCTCTCGCATGCGATTTAAACGGGACTCTCGCGCCTCAGCAGATTCGTGTGATCTAACTAATCTAATTCGCTTAGCGTATTTAAATGTAGCAAAAAGAGAAGCTTTCTTTCTGGAAGGCATCGTGTTATAACCGTATTAAAATATTATAGAAATCTTTAAAAGAAATATAATCCTTATAGAAAAAGAATCACCTAGCGCCTAATCTAGATACTGAAAATTAATAACTAAACAATTTTACCTATTACCTTTATTGAATTATTTATTAATACTTATCTGATACCTATACCAAAGATTATTTTTAAAAACTGAATAAAATTAAAATAATAATGCCAACGTACGGTCTACGCTAAACAAATACATATGTATATACTAAAACATAATACACGAATGAATAATCCTATGTTTTTTTTCCGCTGGGGAGTGTGTCTATGCATAGCACCGGGTTCGGGGTGGTAAGGTAGACGCAGACGTCTGGGTGATCCGGCGCGAGAGCTGTAGACGTCCGCACCGGGCCACAACGGTCTGCCATCTGGCACTCTCCTCTGGAGGCAGGGGGGTGACATCCCCTCCTCCTACTCCGCTTAAGGCACCCTGAACACATAAGGGTCCCTCACGGCGGTGCAACCGCCTGTCGCCGCCATGCTCTCTTGTGGGAAGAGGCGCAAGTGCGCTCTCTCTCTCCCACTCCGCCTCCCCCTTCTGCGACATCACTACCTTGCACAAGGAGAGTAGGCGGTACTCTCCTTCTGCAAGGTAGTCATGCGCTCTCACTGTCAGTCATCGCTCGGATGACCGCAGAAAGCGACAGGTCTGCGCCCTCTTCAGCTAAACAGTCTTAAATAACCTATACTTTATTTCGTTAACTTTAAAATCTATTCCTACACCTTATAATAAATTTAATAAGTAACTACTACCGGTGGGAGGGACGCGCTGTGCCGCGCTGCCAGGTGCTTGGGTACCACCATCTTGCTTGTTTCTCCATTGAAACAACTTCACTGAAACAAAACCACTTCAACTGGCAAGACAGGCAGTGTAATTACTGGCACCAAGACTTAACATCTTATGTCTAAGGATAGGCAACACATAGATGCCTGGGCTCGTTCCAGGTAAACTAGTTTATGTTCATGGGCGACGTCGACCACTTACCACGTTTGGCAGTTTGCCTATCCAATTAACATAAAAATAAATAAAAATAAAATACTACTCAAAACTGTACTTAATAAAAAAATAAGGAAATGCAAAAGTGCGCGCTGAAAAGCACGGTTGCAAGCATACAATTTCTAAAATGTCTTTAAGAATAATTATTATGAAGGAACACTCCCCGCTCGACACGTCAGGCCGCAATACCAGTCAAAAATGTATGATGCGATACGCATTACGCGCGGCCTGTAGCTCTGACATTAGCTAGGTGCTCGCTGGTAGGTCCCCGGCCCCCGCCCGTCGGTTTAAGCCAAGTTGGACCTTCGGCCCTATTGTTACAGCATAAACTCTACTGCGGTTGACAAAACGCACGACAAACTTATTATATACGTTGGTACAGTAACCCTGTCTAGGGATCAAACCGCAAAAATAAGTTTGTTTTAAATGTGTATACTTTTCCGGGATAAAAAGTACCCAGTGTAAAGTATAATTATATCAAGTTTCATCGTAATCGAACCGGTAGTTTTTGCGGGATGCTTGAACAAACAGACAGACAAACAAAACATTTTCTAAAAACATTTTTGGGTTGGGTATCGATCTAGTAACACTAGTGCTATTTATTATTTAATTATTTTCAATGTACAGAATTTACACTTCTACAGTTTTATTATAAGTATAGATATAGAAGATATGCATTACAATGAAACAAGTTTTACTGATTAACCCCCAAATACTCAAACGAATCTCAAATTTAAGACGTACGTGAAGAAATCTAAGACGTGAGTTTCCGGTGGCCCATTGAGGGGGATATGGGGAAAGGAGGGGAACGCATCTACATAACCGCTGGTTGTTCCTCCTATGACATAAAAAGACATTCTTAAAACATAATTATTATATTATTATTGACGTCGCCGAGACCGGTCCTGAAAAAGATGGCGTGATAACCTAGACTCATACCAGACTGGCTGGCCGGCGGTGGCGAAAGATCGCGATGTATGGAAGAGCTTGGGGGAGGTCTTTGCCCAGCAGTGGGACAGCATAGGCATAATATAAAAAATCCGGCTATTATGATTACCTACTACACAAAGTCTCAAAAACTTACCACAGACAATTTAAACGTGGTGTGATTGTGTTAATCAACTTCATCCAAATAAATGAGGATTCGGTTGCTTAGCTCATTACTTTTATATACATAATCGTATTTTAGGAAAGTTTTCACTGGGGTTATAAGGAACTACTGTATACTTTAGCTATTTTGCCTTGTTAGATGAAGTAAGGGAAGAGCACATTTTGTAAAGTATAGTAAAATCGTAGAAAAATTATCGCAGTTTTTTGGTCTTACATTAATTGTTCAACGGGAATTGTTTCTATCCATGTTTCGAATATATAGTATAATATGTAGTTAGTATTTATGTATGTATGTATGTGTATGTTATGATAATTCTAAACGATCACCAGCTAACATATTTCTGTACAGATGCGAGAATCATGTCCGTCGTTTTAGATTACATGAAGATGAAAAAGGACTTACTGAATGCAGCCCTGCCAAAGAGGATGTAGTGGTAAGTAACAGGTTTTCGATTTTTTTTTTTTGTATTTTTAAGCGCAGCTTTGCTTTTAATGCCGAGACGCTGTCATGTCGGGACGCCCCGTTAGAATCTTTAATTGTGCGCGCGAATACTTTATTTTATTCCTCATGCGTTAATTTCGTAATTGTGAATTCTATAAAATTAAATATAGGAAACATCTGTTGGGCGTGACAGCCAACTTGTTTATAATACCTCTTTGAAAGTTAAAAAGTCTCCATTTTTAGCTGATATCAACGGTTCTAAAACTACTTTTAATATTAAAATAAATTAATAATTGTTGTAGTATTGACGCTTTTCGACGGATACTTTGCATACAAAAACATATATATGAATAGCTTTTTGTATTTTTTTTAATATAGAAGGGGAAACGAGCAGTCGAACGTGCTGTGAGAGAGAGTTAGAGCACGCGTGCTGTACGCGTGCTCTAAACTCTCTAAACATCAGTATTATTACGTAGTCAGTATTATTATTAGTAGAAGTATTATAAGTAGTATTATTCAATCCAGCTAAGTTAAATTGTGTGTACTGTGTTCTAATCCTTTTTAAATTCTTTGAAAATTTACATCACATACGGATTCTTAAATCGTGTGAAAGCTGCAATACATGCCCATACACTACGCTACCGGATATCGGGCGCCGCCCGGCAACCGGCGCATGTTAAAAAGGACAAACTGTCATCTGTATAGTACGCGAATTCCTTATTACGAGAGAGGATAAACACTGTACGCCTTATGATGACTGCCTTCCTTTGCTGGAGGAGTATATGCTCTTATGGATGTTTCGGAGGGAATTTGCTACGCCATCGGTGTGCATACCTAGTCCTGGTAGTGTAGTAGTGGTAATGGACCGGGAAAAGATTTTCACGTTCTATGTAAGACAGTTGGTTTATATCGCCTAATAAGAGCAGCTCCTCGACCTTTAGGATCTAGAGTATCATTACTATGGAGCCGAAGTGATACATGAGCGCTTCGTCAACTGTTTTTTTGAATCCTTTTTAAATTCTTTGAAAATTTACATTACATACGCATACTTGAATCCGTAAGAAATCCTCGTATATAAGTTTCATGTTTTTTTTCTTGTACTCTAAAAAAATACTTTGTTGCAGTTCCACAAAGCCGTAGTCATTACAAACATTGTTGGTTCTTCTATTTCGGCGGTCGCCGTGTTATTGTCCATGCTACTATTCCTCATTCTGGAGTGAGTAAAATTTTATTGAATCTTTATACTTTTGCTGACGTATATAATCAATGTTTTTAAGTCATAAGGAGGCAACCGAGCAGTTGGAGCCTTAATGGTGACTACCAACGTCCATAGACATCCGTACAACTATAAGTTACATGGTTACGTTGCCCCCCTTTTCCATAACCCAATGGGCTACCTGCTACTCACAAAACTCACTGTCTGACACTTGACGCCGGTGTTATGTGAGCGAGAGATCCGGTCGTACCGGCCCAATTCAGCTTTAAAGCAGAATGGTATTACCTCTTACTACTATTTTTACAACGCAAAATATTTTTTTTTATTAGTTTTAAGCATATTTTAGCGTTAGACACTGCATATAGAAAGATCCTAGTTAGATTCGATTAGCATAGAGTAGTCTTCTTTCCCCACAATGGTTCAGGCCTTGACGTAGCGGTGGAGCTCAGTAGCCAAGGGTGAGCCCAGCACCTGGGGTGAAGCTAATTGAGCCGAGGGGGCACTTTGTACCCCTCTTTTAAGAAGAGGACACAAAATAGCACGGAGACAAGGGGCGAGGATGGGAACCCCACCACATTCCACTGTCCCGAGGTTGGCAGGGGTAGTTCTGTGGTGCGGGACAACCCATCTGTGGGGGTGGCGTCGGTTGTTTGAAGGACCCTCAAGGGAATCAAAAAACCCAGGCGGGTTTGTGGGATCCCACAAGACCCACTTCCCAGCAGGATGCCTCAAAGTATTTCCCGGCGTAAAAGAAAAAAAAAGATTAAATATACAGATCTTGTGTATAAAAACATTGTACCCACAACGAAGTCTAAGCCAAATCTGTCTAATGTTTGTATAATTTTATTTAATCAACATAAAATATGTTATATGCACAAAAAGTAATAGAAATGAGGACGGCTAGTCAACGATATTATTTAGGTCAATGTAACTAGCCAGAACTGTATTATAACAACCATCCCGGTAAGATTGATCAATTCGATTAGTAATGATCAATATAAAACTTGAGGAAATACTGAATAACATGAATAGAAATACTAGAATAGAAAACTGAAATAGACTTCGTTATGGCATTACAGAAAAACAAATAATACTTATAATTTATTTAACATATAAGTAACATATTAATTTATTTAGGTTCATATACAATTCATTCATGTGATTAAACTAAAATTTTAGTATTTAGTAATTTTAGAAAAAAATACACGTTGAAGCGAGACGTGTATTTTATAAATCAACGTTTTTTTATCATCTGAAGTTTAAAATTATTATTACTACCGGCCAAGTGCTAGTCGGACTCGCGCACCAAGGGTTCCATACCATTACATAATGTACAACATTAGGCACTTTAACAAAAATTAAGGTTTATGTTTATGGAATTAAATGTTTTTTTTTTTTAATATATTTGAGTTGATTGCATAAAAGGTAAATTACGGTTTACGATTTATGACGTATAAAAAAACTACTTACTAGATCTTGTTCAAACCAATTTTCGGTGGAAGTTTGCATAGTAATGTACATCATATATATTTTTTAGTTTTATCATTCTCTTATTTTAAAAGTTACAGAGGGGGGACACACATTTTTCCACTTTGGAAGTGTCTCTCGCGCAAACTATTCAGTTTAGAAGAAAATGGTATTAGAAACCTCAATATCATTTTTAAATACCTATCCATAGATACCCCACACGGATCGGTTTGATGAAAAAAAACTTTTGAGTTTTAGTTTTAAGTATGGGGACCCCACAATTTATTGTTTTTTTTTTACTTTTGTGTCAAAATCTTAATGCGGTTCACATAATACATCTACTTACCAAGTTTCAACAGTATAGCTCTTATAGTTTCGGAAGAAAGTGGCTGTGACATACGGACGGACAGACAGACAGACAGACAGACAGACATGACGAATCTATAAGGGTTCCGTTTTTTGCCATTTGTCTACGGAACCTTAAAAATGTATTAAAAAACATAATAATAACTAATAAATATTACTAAAAAGGAGTCCCTTTAGGCAAGGTTTCGAAGATACTGGCAGCGTTCCCCCTTTGAATAGCTAGCCTTATTTTTTGTCCGAGGTAGCTGCCAGCTCTACAGTCTCCTGTGATCTTTTTGCTATTTCCCTAAAAAGCCTTATAGCGATAGAACCATACGGACCAAGGGTCTCGACACCGAATGGGACAAAATCATATTCGCAGCCTAGACCCCTGTATTTGCATACTTTGCCTTTTTTTTGGCAATAGTAATTGTACGATAATGTGTACGAGCACTCACAAAAAACTTAAACAAAATTAGTTTCCATGAATTTAAAAGAAGAAACCTGTTATTAGAACCTGATAGAAGTTTTTCTTTTATGTCATGTAACAATATTGTGGTGAGAAAATTAATAGATATTATAATTCATACGTTAAGAGGAAAATACATTAGCATAAGATAGCATGCTGGGCGACTCTCATGACACATTTTTCCTAGATTGATTATTTCATAGATATATCTAGACTATATAAAATGTCTAAGCGTCATCAATATACCTATTAACTACAACTTGATACCTACTTTGTTTTAAAATCTTACATCTACTTTTATTCCTATGCAACTTCGTAGGAGCTTGCGATTTAATGTTTTAATAAGAACCGTTTTTATTATCGTAACTTTCAAAGAACCTGAACGAATGATATTTTACAATGATCTGGTTCTAAACAAAGCTCTGAAAATCAGGAATAAAACCGTCTTAACATATAAACAATGCTTTTGCGAACTTGCTCTGTTGCGAATCTTGCGCTCTTTTTGCGACGGCTTTTTCCCCAGACGCAAAGAATCATGGTGTTATAAGTTTGTTCGCTAAGTCAAAGGTGGATTTTGGATACGTTTTAAGAAAATCGGTTCAACTGCCTTTTTGTTATTGCATTGGCTTTTGTGAAGTATATTTATTTCGAAATACTTTAATAATATCTTTGCTATGCGAAAATTTATAAGCGAAGTTTTGCTATACATATTTTTGCACTTACTGTATAACAGCATTTTTTTAATGCCATAAACCAAAATACAACCCAAGCTAATAAAAGCGTTGTAAAATAATATCCTTAGTCACACATACGAACATAGAACATAAACATTTTTCATTATTTTTTTAAGAAATCAGCAACGTAACATAGCTTTTTGTTTGTCCTCTCTCGTCACAAAAAGCAATTCGCATACTATACAGATGACAGTTTGTCCCGTTGTTCAGTTGTCAACACTGCCTTATGATGATTGACTGCCTTCCTTTGCTGGAGGAGTATATGCTCTTATGGATGTTTCAGAGGGAATTTGCTACGCCATCAGTGTGTACATAGTTCTTGTAGTGTAGTAGTGGTAATAGACCGGTAACAGATTTTCACGTTCTATGTAAGACAGTTGGTTTATATCGCCTAATAAGAGCAGCTCTTCGACCTTTAGGATCTTGAGTAAGGTTACTATTAAGCCGAAGTGATTCATGAGTGCTTCGTCAACTGTGTTTTTGAATCCTTTTGGTCCATTTGCGAGTACCGAGGCCAGTATGCGGATCCTGTTTTTTGCGTCTGCTCCCGAGCGGTTTACAATGTTTTCTTTCCATGACATCTTTTCTTTCCATGATTTCCAGACATCCATATCTTTGTTGAAATTGACAATAATTCTGGTAATTATCTCACATCCTGGCACCCCGTTAACCCATCTTGTTCTGGGAAGCTCCCAAGTTTCTGTTGGATCGGTTTCTGCCAGGATCTTGGCTTGTTCTAAGATTATAATATGTAGCTTTTTCTTCAAGGCGAACAATGCCTGTTGTGTATACGCGGCCATATTGTGCTATCTAATCTTGTTCCCCGTTAGCACTTCTGATATCTACTGTGTAAATAGTTCTTATGATCTCTACGTTTAAACCTCACGTGACCATCGCGGAGTGAGCAGCTATTAAAATATGTTAGCTTCTTTCTTACAGACAACGGCTACGTGCAATTTGAAGGTCCTAGAAGCTTGATTTCTCCAACCATATTGACTTTGACTCCGGACATCTGTATATTTATTGGGGGTGACTCTTAAATTCTTTGGTAGCAGCATTGCGCTGCTGCGTTGAACTTATTGTTCTTTCCCCACTTGGCTACTGTCCAGAGTGTTTGGTTGGCTAGGTCCTCGACTATTTGGGTTGAGTGAGATGAAATGAGATGCATATGCGACGTTTGATGAAGCAACATTTGTACAGTCTCCTTCTATTTGAATATGATGAGCTTCAACATCTGTTTGCTTAGATGCGTGGGAGGTTATGTACCCCGACTGGTGTAATAACGTATGATGGCGTTTGTGACACGCACGGCACGACATTTGTAATCGACACTTTCTTGCAGTGTACCGTGGCGCCAGACAATTATAGCATAGGTTCTTCGCTTGTACAAATTTACTCCTCTCTGCTGGTTCCATTTTTGTGAACCCCTTACAATGAATTAATGTGTGTATTTCGTTACATAATAAACAAGATCGATTCTTATTTGTAGTTGCTGTTGATAGATGTACTGTATACTCCTTAGGTTTAAATATCTTTTCTCTTGACTGTACCGGCGGCGTGATTAATTCTAATGTTCTAAACTTCGACTGTAAAAAATTAACTAAATCTTCCCAAGTAGGTAGTTCTTGTGTATTATCTTTATAGGCATACTCTTCCCAATCTCGATGTGACTCCGGGTCCAACTTCTGCGTGACCAGAAATATGATTATAGGATCCCAGGAATCCGTAGATATATTTTGATTTTTTAGGCTATTTAAACATTGATTTGTAGTGTCTAATAAAGATTTTTATTGATTAGCAGTTTGAGAAGACAGTCTTTTTTGTGAAAATATTTTTTTCAATAGTGAATTTACAATCATCCTTTTATTTCCGTATCTATTTTTAAGAACATCCCACGCTTGATCATAGTTAGTTTCAGTCACTTGGATATGTTTTAATAACGCCTCGGCTTCCTCATGGGTACTACTCTTTAAATAATGTAATTTTTGTACCTTGCTTAGTGACTGGTTGTTGTGTACCAAAGAGACAAACAATTCTTGAAACGTCGGCCACTCTTCATATATGCCACTAAATATAGGTAGTTGTATTTGCGGTAATTTCACTGACGATGACTCGATACCCGCTCCGGTACTTGTAGAAGAATTTCCTGATTCCATGTTTTGTGATCCCGTTAGCGTTGATAAAAGATCCGTCAGATCGCCCTGGATACACAAATATAGATCTTCGTATATAAAATAATCTTCGTTAATAAAATACGGCAAGTCTAATCGTCGTTCCTTGGGTGTACATCGTACCAACTCGTTGTGAGTGTTTTTAAAAGTCTCCCAGTATTGTTCAATCGATTTTAAACGTGTTTCAATATAACCTTTTGTGAGACGTTGTTTGGGGCACTTTTTCAAATTAATCTGTGCTTTACGTAACAAAAGTGCAGTATCTTCGAGTACAGCAAGTGTTTGTTCGGTCGTATGCGCCATAGTTCATATAATATAAATGTTCACGAATGTAAAAAGTTAGATATGTATAATTTTAAACATACAAGTATTCACTGTGTACTACGAACAGAGTTAATGTCGCCACACAAAAAAGTTATTGAATATTCACACTTATTTGTATCACTGTAAGCACTTCGAATGCAGTCTTTTGTTTTCGCCCGGCCCGGCGATCGAGTCTTTTGTATTGCAGGGAGGTTCACTATACGCTTCTTGATCCGGCTCGATTATCGACCATATGTTGTATTGGTTTAGGTTCAATTTAGCTAGTATGATATCGGTAAACAAAAAAACAGTGTTATCGGTTTAAAGACTTTGTTGCAACTAACTAACGTTATACGTTATTCAACACTACAGGGGACCCCCACAATTTATTGTTTTTTTTTTACTTTTGTGTCAAAATCTTAATGCGGTTTACATAATACATCTACTTACCAAGTTTCAACAGTATAGCTCTTATAGTTTCGGAAGAAAGTGGCTGTGACATACGGACGGACAGACAGACAGACAGACAGACATGACGAATCTATAAGGGTTCCGTTTTTTGCCATTTGTCTACGGAACCTTAAAAATGTATTAAAAAACATAATAATAACTAATAAATATTAATAAAAAGGAGTCCCTTTAGGCAAGGTTCCGAAGATACTGGCAGCGTTCTCCCTTTGAATAGCTAGCCTTATTTTTTGTCCGAGGTAGCTGCCAGCTCTACAGTCTCCTGTGATCTCTTTGCTATTTCCCTAAAAAGCCTTATAGCGATAGAACCATACGGACCAAGGGTCTCGACACCGAATGGGACAAAATCATATTCGCAGCCTAGACCCCTGTATTTGCATACTTTGCCTTTTTTTTGGCAATAGTAATTGTACGATAATGTGTACGAGCACTCACAAAAAACTTAAACAAAATTAGTTTCCATGAATTTAAAAGAAGAAACCTGTTATTAGAACCTGATAGAAGTTTTTCTTTTATGTCATGTAACAATATTGTGGTGAGAAAATAAATAGATATTATTATTCATACGTTAAGAGAAAAATACATTAGCATAAGATAGCATGCTGGGCGACTCTCATGACACATTTTTCCTAGATTGATTATTTCATAGATATATCTAGACTATATAAAATGTCTAAGCGTCATCAATATACCTATTAACTACAACTTGATACCTACTTTGTTTTAAAATCTTACATCTACTTTTATTCCTATGCAACTTCGTAGGAGCTTGCGATTTAATGTTTTAATAAGAACAGTTTATATTATCGTAACTTTCAAAGAACCTGAACGAATGATATTTTACAATGATCTGGTTCTAAACAAAGCTTTGAAAATCAGGTATAAAACCGTCTTAACATATAAACAATGCTTTTGCGAACTTGCTCTGTTGCGAATCTTGCGCTCTTTTTGCGACGGCTTTTCCCCAGACGCAAAGAATCATGGTGTTATAAGTTTGATCGCTAAGTCAAAGGTGGATTTTGGATACGTTTTAAGAAAATCGGTTCAACAGCCTTTTTGTTTATTGCATTGGCTTTTGTGAAGTATATTTATTTCGAAATACTTTAATAATATCTTTGCTCTGCGAAAATTTATAAGCGAAGTTTTGCTATACATATTTTTGCACTTACTGTATAACAGCATTTTTTTTATGCCATAAACCAAAATACAACCCAAGCTAATAAAAGCGTTGTAAAATAATATCCTTAGTCACACATACGAACATAGAACATAAACATTTTTCATTATTTTTTTAAGAAATCAGCAACGTAACATAGCTTTTTGTTTGTCCTCTCTCGTCACAAAAAGCAATTCGCATACTATACAGATGACAGTTTGTCCCGTTGTTCAGTTGTCAACACTGCCTTATGATGATTGACTGCCTTCCTTTGCTGGAGGAGTATATGCTCTTATGGATGTTTCAGAGGGAATTTGCTACGCCATCAGTGTGTACATAGTTCTTGTAGTGTAGTAGTGGTAATAGACCGGTAACAGATTTTCACGTTCTATGTAAGACAGTTGGTTTATATCGCCTAATAAGAGCAGCTCTTCGACCTTTAGGATCTTGAGTAAGGTTACTATTAAGCCGAAGTGATTCATGAGTGCTTCGTCAACTGTGTTTTTGAATCCTTTTGGTCCATTTGCGAGTACCGAGGCCAGTATGCGGATCCTGTTTTTTGCGTCTGCTCCCGAGCGGTTTACAATGTTTTCTTTCCATGACATCTTTTCTTTCCATGATTTCCAGACATCCATATCTTTGTTGAAATTGACAATAATTCTGGTAATTTTCTCACATCCTGGCACCCCGTTAACCCATCTTGTTCTGGGAAGCCCCAAGTTTCTGTTGGATCGGTTTCTGCCAGGATCTTGGCTTGTTCTAAGATTATAATATGTAGCTTTTTCTTCAAGGCGAACAATGCCTGTTGTGTATATGCGGCCATATTGTGCTATCTAATCTTGTTCCCCGTTAGCACTTCTGATATCTACTGTGTAAATAGTTCTTATGATCTCTACGTTTAAACCTCACGTGACCATCGCGGAGTGAGCAGCTATTAAAATATGTTAGCTTCTTTCTTACAGACAACGGCTACGTGCAATTTGAAGGTCCTAGAAGCTTGATTTCTCCAACCATATTGACTTTGATTCCGGACATCTGTATATTTATTGGGGGTGACTCTTAAATTCTTTGGTAGCAGCATTGCGCTGCTGCGTTGAACTTATTGTTCTTTCCCCACTTGGCTACTGTCCAGAGTGTTTGGTTGGCTAGGTCCTCGACTATTTGGGTTGAGTGTGCCGAAAAAACCACAACTACGTCGTCGGCAAAGGTTTGAGCTTTTAAGTTATCGCCCTTAAGGGTGTTTAGAAGTGAGTCGAGAATGTTATTGAAAAAGAATGGTCCTCTGATGGACCCCTGGATGCAACCCTTTGTCGTTTCACTCACTCTTCTGGCGTAGTTGACCATTACTTTTCTGTTTTGAAGGTACCACAAACTTGTAGAGGTTTCGCGGTAATTTCTTTTCCTTGATTCTTCAGCGTAGGCCTTCATGCGTTATCGAAGGCTCTTTAATATCTAATGACACGAGAAGCACGAACTTTTTACTCCTTATCTGGTATCTGATATGGTTGACCAGATTATACAGGACGTCTTCTATACTACGCAGAGTCCATATTGGTTGTTGTTCAGTTGTGGAAAGATGTGAGTTGGATAAGTTCTAACATTAATTTCTCCAAGTTCTTGCCAAGAATGGATAGGAGTGGAATGAGTCTGTAAAATTTAGGTTGGATGTAGTTCCATACTTTCTACAGCTTTCTGGGAATCACTACGACTGCAATCTTCCATGATGTCGGGAAATATTCCAGCAGCAGGCATTTGTTGCAGATTTCAGATCAGAAGTACTTTTTCATTGCACTGGATGGCTTCACGGCAGATGTCTCGTGTTAAGCCGTTCGATCCCGGTGCTTTCATAGGGTTTAATGTAGAAAATACCGCTCTCAGTTCACTTGCCGTGAATGGTGCACATCTTCTTTTATCTCGTTTTTCCGTCTCCGTGTCTGAGTTGGTGTCTAAAGAGTCACTGGGATAGAAAGTTTTTGCCAGGAAATCCAGTGAGTGTTAAGGGTCTGGTGGTTGCCTTGATGGTCCTGGAGCTTCCCCCAGCCCCTTGCAATTTTTCTTATAATTCTGTAGATCCTGTCCCACATACTTGGAACACATTACTGTGTGGTACAGAAATCCAGTTTTGGGTTTATGCCTCTTCTGCTTTGATGGTGTATTTTGTCTGGACTTCCTTATAACTGTCGATGACGTCTTGCTTTCCGTGGGGGGAGCGCATGCGAATACGTATCTTCCTTCTCAACACTTCTTTCTTCAGTTGATCAAGAGACTCGTTCCACCACGGTGGTTTTGGCTTGGCTTTGGGAGATCCTTTTTTTAACTAGCCATCCCTGGCTAGTTGACAATATGTCTCCTCTGTCTGTGCTATGTGTGATTCCACTATGGACTCTAGATCTTCACCAGTGTTGATCACTTCAATTCTCGATTTACTTATGTTTTCTTTAGGAGGTTTTTGTTGACAGGAGATCCCTGAACTTTGACCAGTCAGCTTTTTTGGTGTTACACCTCGTGGTTTTGGGGATGTATGGTGTTAATTTTCAATGTTGTGTTCAAATGTTGTTAAGTACCGGCGGGCTGTCCAATCCTCTACCTTTCCTAAGAGTAGCAAGCTGCATATGGTGATGTCGACAGTGCTTTGGTATAGCTTGTCTCCTCTGTACGTTTCGAAGGTAGGCGTGTCCCCGATGGTTAGCACATGGAGATCCATTTCGTCTAGAAAGACGGCCAGTTTCCAGAGCTTCCAGAAACTCGCTTACACATACTTCTACAATTTTATTTAACATTTGAACACAGCCGGCTAATATACACATACTTCTTGTACGTACGTACTTGTTTGAACTTCAAATCTTACCAGACATGCCGGTTTCCATACAATGTTTTCCTTTATCGATGAGCAAGCCATGTTTCCGTGTTCTGGTGCACTGGTGCATGGTCACACTCAGAACTCTTGATGTCTGACCCCACACCCATTAGACTATTGTCGCTCTCTTATAAATAAATACACATATTGGTTGTATTACATTACACCCTGCAAGTAAGGGAGTATTTATACCTGGCTGCCTTAACACATTCCATCAGCAATCATCATCATCATCATCATCATCATCACCAGCCTCTATCCGTCCACTGCTGAACATAGGCCTCCCTCAATGAACGCCAAGACGGCCGATCCCTTGCCACTCGCATCCAACACGGACCGGCCACCGCACGGAGATCATCTTCCCACCTGGTTAATGGCCGACCAACACATCCATCAGTAATATGGACATAATATTTATAGTTCTTTTTTTCTTTTCTAATGTCATAGGGAGGCAACCAAGCCTCCGACCCAACAATGCTTTTTTTTAAATAATATCTATGGACGCTTTTACACCACATCAATCTGCTCCCGTGATAAGTTTTCGAAGAACCTGTGTTACGGGTACCAGACGGGTACGGGTAACGGAAACATATTTAATACTTTTATTATACTATACATATTATAATAAAACAATTTTTACGGATTTTATCGCGGTTTATTATGATTTTTACAAGCCCGACGTTTCGGATACTTTACAGCAACCATGGTCACGGGAGGACTGAGGCACAGTATTACAATATTTCCTACAGTAGCGCTACGCCTTTGATGTCGCGCGATCCCGCCGCCAATGTAGGTATTTACGCTGTCACATGCAAATGTGCTAGGGTTGTCACCAAATAACAAATAAAACAATTGTGATTATTACTATTATGATGTAATCATCCTTACTAATATTATAAATGCGAAAGTAGCTCTGTCTGTCTGTCTGTCTGTCTGTCTGTCTGTCTGTCTGTCTGTCTGTCTGTCTCCTCTTCACGCCTAAACCGCTGAACAGATTTGGATGAAATTTGGCACAAAGATAGCTTGAAACCCGAGAAAGGACATAGGATAGTTTTTATCCCGGAAATCTTACGGAAACGGGATTAATGCGGGTAAAACCCCGGGACTATCTATCTTCTGAACCACAAAATTGATTTGGGTGAAATTTGATATGAAGATACTTTGAAAATTAACATAGGCCATTAAATAGTTTTTATCCTGAAAATCCCACGGGAATGGGACCTATGCGGGTAATACCCCGAGACAGACTATCTTCTAAACCACAGAACAGATTTGGGTGAAATTTAATATGAAGGTACTTTGAAACTTAACGTAGGACTTAAAATAAATCTTATCCTGAAAATCCCACGGGAATGGGAACAATGCGCGTAAGACCCGGGGACTGTCTATCTTCTAAACCGCGGCACAGATTTGTGTGAAAATGATATGAAGATACTTTGGAACTTAACGATGGATTAAAAATAGTTTTTATCCTGAAAATCCCACGGGAACGGGAGTTGTGCAGCTAAAACGCCGGGACTGTGTAAATGTTAAACCACTAAACCGATTTGAGTGAAATTTGATATGGAGATAGTTTGAGACCCTAGGTAAGATATAAGATGTATAATTAGTGTAACAAGAAGTTTTTAGATGTGTCAATAGATGGCGTTAACACAAAATGTAGATCACGCTATCCAATACAAGATGCGAATCCTTATGATGATCGCACTTTTGTATTGCACGCGTTGTTAATTAAGTATTCATATATTAGTTATTTATCCAAAAATGATTTATTAATATAATTCATTATATTATAAAAAGGAATACTTATATGTATATAATAATGAAGCGGCTGAAAAAGCTAAAATATGCAAATACAGGGGTCTAGGCTCCGAATATGATTTTGTCCCATTCGCTGTCGAGACCCTTGGTCCGTGGGGTCCTAGCGCTTTAAGGCTCTTTAAGGAAATAACAAAAAGGTTAGTCGACCTCATAGGAGACCGAAGAGCTGGCAGCTACCTCGGACAAAGAATTAGTCTAGCAATTCAAAGGGGGAACGCTGTGAAAATCTTCGGAACCTTGCCTAAAGGGACTCCTTTTTATTAATATACATAAGTTATTATATTATATTTTTTAAGGTTTTTAGTTTTAGGTTCTTTGTAATTTATATCCAATATGTTTTTATTTAATAATTTAAAATTGCAATAAATGACAAAGTACTATTTATAAACAATGCTAAGAACAATAATAAAATATATGAATAAAAAATATAACTTTTTCGTAGTTTTTTTGCTGGTAGTAGGTACTAATTTGAATTAAAATATTGATGTATCATAGGGTAGTTACAAATAATTTTGTATCGTTAGGACACAAAATAAATACTATAGGACGTCTGACACCTCAATCCTCCCATTAACATGGTCGCTGGAAAGTATCCGAAACGTCAGGCATTTAAAAATCTTAATAAACCGCGATAAAATCCGTAAAAGTTATTTAAGTATAATAAAAATGTACTACTAAATTAAATAAATATATTTTATAAAACGTACTATCGGCCCTTACAGTGGAAGTAAATAGTATTCTTTAAATTATTATAGTTTGTAAATTGGAACCATTTTTTTTTATGTCACATGGAGGTAACCGAGCAAGTCGGAGCCGGAGGTGACTACCGACGCCCATTTAGACATCGGCACAGCCAAAAGTTATGCAGATGCGTTGCCCTCCTTTTCCCTATACCTCCCAATGGGCCACCAGAAACTCACAAACCGCACGAAACGCGACAACATAGCTGTCACTTGACGCCGGTGTTATGTGAGTGAGAGGTACCACCACGGTTGTGCCGGCCCAATTCGGTTGCAAAGCAGCATGGCTACTACTACTTTATTTGAAAAATAAGATTTAAAACAATACTTCTTATACGCGGACGAAGTCGCGGTTAAATTCTATGAAATAATATACTGCACTTACATTAAGAAAAACCATTTTTGTCCGTCTGTTTGTTCCGGTTAATCTCTGAAACGGCTAAGCCGATTTTGACGAGGCTTTTACTGGCAGATAGCTGACGTTATAAGGCGTAACTTTGGCCATAAAAATAATCATCATCAATCCGAACGGCTGTAAATCTAAGTAAACGCGGGCGAAGCTGCGGGCAACAACTAGTTTATTCATATGTACATTCAAAATAATTGTGATTATTAAATCTAATGTAATTATTTATTCAGAAATATATATTTACATATATTGCACTACTAATATTTACGTGACACTTTATTTTTGGATGTTCTTAATTGTCTATTATAAAATATAACTACATAATGTATTCGCATTCGGATGAACAATCTGATAAGAAAAGAATGAGGAAAACATGAACATGGCTGTGATTTAAATTCTACAGTACTTAGTATTTCAAATAATCTATCTAAAATATTGTTTCCAACAAACGAGTGGAAATTTTGTCTAAAACAATCTTGCAGTTTAGTACAGTATTCAACGAAATCAGCTGGAGGTACCTGTAGTCCACCAAAGGTATCATGCATAGTATTGTATACACGTTTACGTTAGTAAAAATTACTTGTTGTTGGTTCGTCAGAATAATTTGACGGTACGCATCAAATTATTCTGACGAAGCTTGGCAAAAAAGAGTATGGAAAAAATGAAGGCGCCACTTTCACTTAGGTCTCATCATAATATGGAAAATCAGTGAGGTAATTTAATCAAATAGTCAAAATTAAATGTGAAACACTTAGCTTTACTAAAAATCTAGTATTTGTCGGCCAAGTATTGTCAACATCATAGGTTTCCATTTAGTAAAATATTTAGTTCCACCTGTCACCGCGTCATACTCTTTTTTGCCAAGCTGTAGTTAATCATTGATAAACATTTGTGTTCATTTACGCAACGCCGCAATATATAACCACAAACATATAGGAAACTATTCTACTCAGGGATATCAAAATTTGCTACGCAATTACACAAAAAACACGCCCGTGTCTGCCCTTCGATGGCCCTTCGCGCTGGGTACCGCAAACTAAGCGTATTTGCGGTACCCGGCCCGCGCCGCCGACCCCCCGCGAGTTCCCTCCGTTGCTCTGAGCAAGTACATTCGTCGCGCTACTGTAGGAAATATTGTAATACTGTGACTGACGTGTCATACGTCCTATCATTACAAAGTTATTCGAAACCTAGGTAAACAAAAGTAGTCTTTGTTCGAAACTACCTTAAGATACATCAATATTTTGGTCAGTCCTATCTACGCAGAAAGTGCTAACTGTATCTTTAATCTGTGACATATTATGCATGGATTTTGATTTGATAATTTTAATAATAGGATCCCAAGCAGGTGGTAAAAGCCAGCCATCTTCTCTATTGAAATTAGGATGTTTTATAATTTCAATAGCCTCACGGATCATCCTTGGTTGGAATCTGTGTTCTTTTGCGAGGGCTTGTGGTTTATCAAATCTGCTATAATGGCGAGCTTTGTCAAGACTATGTTCACAGATGGCAGACTTAGTGTAGCGACGGTGTTTTAAATCAGCTATATGTTCTTTCACGCGAGTTTTAATGGATCTTTTAGTTTGGCCTATAATATAAGAGAGACCACAGTCACAATCAAGCTTGTATACTCCTGCATCTTGTAAGGGTATATTATGACACTTGACAGATGGTAAGAATTGACTTATCTTTTTTGGCGGCTTGAAATAAGTTTTTATAGAAGCTCGCTTTAGTTAGTAGGTTGCTAGTTGCTAGTAGGTTGCTGCAAAGTATCCGAAACGTCGGGCTTGTAAAAATCTTAATAAACCGCGATAAAATCCGTAAAAATTGTTTTATTATAATGAGTGAAATTCGCGTAAACATTAGAAAACAATATACTATACATATATTTTGGACTTTTTTATATAATACACATTTTTAGTACACATCCATGACCCAGGAACACAGAAAAACTTTTTGTTCCCTGGCGGGATTTGAACCAGTTTTAATCCTATTATCATTCCAGACGTGGAACAGAGCGTTGTGCAATACCAACGTGTAATAATAGTGTTCTATTAAAAAAAGAATTGTTTTGAGATGATTTTCGATACCCATTCATGTTTTACTGGTGCAGATGCGCTGGTCCTCCTCCCACCTGAGTACCATTCTGCTTGTTTTTCTTCTCTCTTTGCTTTGCTGGGTTTCAGAAAGAACGACAAGAACTTACACTGAGACATTTTACGTCTACGGATCTACTAATACTAATCTACGGATAGGCAATACGTGAATGAATTTCCTGGTCTAATTTCAGGTTAACTTATTTATGTTCATGGGCTAAGCTGACCACTTACCATCATGTACTCCCTACACGTCAGCCCGTTTGTCTATCTTACTAATAATAAAAACATAGTTTAAAACAGTACTAGAGAAGAACAGGTAAATTTAAATATATTATATATTCTTTTTTTTTTCTTTAACGCCGGGAAATGCTCTGAGGCATACTGCGGGGGAGTGGGTCTCCCCGCGCGGGTAAGTGGGACTTGCTGCGCCCGAAAGCTGGTAAGTGGACGCTATTCTACTCACTAAAACCCGGGGAGTGCCACCAATGCCACCTTTGGTGAGGTGCCTCGGATCACAACAAACAGGGCACCTCGACGGCTTGTCAGTCCCCCAAGGGACCGACGCCACCTCCACAGATGGGTTGCCCCGCACCACAGAACAACCCCTCCCAACGTCGGGACAGTACAACTGGGTGAGGTTTCCATCCTCGCCCCTTGCCCCCTGCTCTTTTGTATACTCTTCTTATAAGAGGTGTACAAAGAGCCCCCTCGGCTCAATAAGCTTCGCCCAATGTGCAGCGGCTCACCCTAGGCTACTGAGCCCCACCGCCATGTCAAGGCCTGAACCATGGTGGGGAAATTTAAATATATAAGGTTTATTATTTTGTAACGAGATGTTTTTGTTATAGGGCATGGCACCTACCAAGAATCCGCATTCACATTAATCTCTTCATAGCATTACTGTTGAAGAATATTTCTTGCATTACCCTGTATTATTACATTGTCTCTGATCCGGTCTTTATAGAAAATAATAAGGTATGTAATATGTATGTATCTTTATGTTTTTATGTCGAATCATAATATTAGGGGTTAAAGTATGAATTTGCCGATTTGTACTAAAAATTGAAATTCGTTTATTTTTTAATTTGGCACATTTATTTAATCAAAATATTAATATCCATACATAACCATTATTATCATTTTCATTTTCATTCATTACATTACTGCCCTCTAATAGGAAGGTCATTTATGCCTTTACGATAGAACTCTGGTGATCTAGATTCGACAAACTGTGTGAAAGCATTTTGTACTGCCTCCTGAGAAAAAAACTTTTTATCACGTAGAAAATTGTCCAAATCACGAAAAAGAATAGGTCTGGCAAATACAGAGGATGACGAATGGTCTATAATAACAGTTCCTGTTGAGTTAAAATGGTTTTTTCGTGCTGTATGAGGTCTCACATTATTATGTAACAATAAAGGTGAATATTGATTCATTAGTCGGGGATATTTGGCTCGGATCAGCTTGCACCATCTCTTTCATTTTTATTCACCTATGTGGGCGTTCTTTCACGTGGTTCGTTCTTCAAATCAAAGTTTCCATCACGAAAGCGTTTAAACCAAATTCGTACGGTGCGTTCATTAGCAGTCCCCTCTCCAAACGCAACATTGATATTGCGAGCTGTTTTTGCCGTGTTAGTTCCGCGTCGGAATTCTTGTTTAAAAATAGCTCAAATTTTCGAAGTATCCATCTTTCTTGTCTAAGCTGAATAAAAAAACCAACTGAAAGTCGATAATCGAATGTTGCACATTTTTTAAAAAGAAAAATTAGATTATAGCTATCATGTAAAAAAAGTTTCACTTAAAAATCTCAAACCATGAAGGTTCTATGTCAATCCAAAGTACCTATTACAATAAAACGGCAATTTCATACTTTAACCCCTATTATTTATAAAAACATTTATTATCATACCATCATCTTTACAACATTTTGATAAGAAATAACAACTTCTCATAATTATTAAATAAAAATAAGTAAAATATTCTAGCACTTCCATATAAATCCAAATAAGCAGAAAAATAAATAAATAGGATAGCTGTTCCCATGCATACAGTCACCCACCTGCATACTTCACCTTCATGCCATGTGAAAAAAGTTCAAAAACAAATCTCAAACCATGATGGTTTTATGTCAATTGGAAGTAAAAGGGAAGCGTTGTGACCGGTAGGAGGGTAGCGCTGTGCCGCGCTCCCGGCTGCATGACTTTCAGTATAATTACTGGCACCGAGACTTAACATCTTATGTCTCAGGATAGGCAACACATAGATGAGTTGCCTGGGCTCGTTCCAGGTATACTAGTTTATGTTCATGGGCGACGTCGACCACTTACCATCAGGTGGCACGTTTGCCAGTTTGCCTATCCAACTAACATAAAAAAATGGTTACAATAAAACAGCAATTTCATACTTTAACCCTATTATTTAAATGTATGTATTTTCCTGTATTTATCATTATGTGACATTTGACAGTTCCTTAGATGTCAAAACAACGTAGACAGTTTTATTTATTATTATTTTCATTTAAAGGCATTAGCTACTAGGCTATTAGCCATACAAAATACAATTATTCGGTCTGTAATACGGAGAAGTGGCGGGAAACCCCAAGGAGCGCTGCTTCACCCCTCTAGCCCCCATCAATCAACTATCATTCCCCATTCCATCCACACAAGGCAGTCCACCACAATATTCGCCAAACAATCACATTATATATTACACAGATTAAGTTTTTAAAACAAACACTATAGAAAACCGCCAGAACTGTCCTACTACGAAAACCACTCCAAAACGGTACTCCATAAGATTCGCCAACCAATCACAATATATAAAGATCAAGTTTTTAAAACAAACACTATAGAAAACCACTCTGAATGGACAAAACACAAAATAACAATTAATTAACGGGAAACCAAAAAAACACAACCGCGCGTCCCGATGCTTCCCGCCATTCCTCACCGTAGACAGAGAATCCTATAGACTGCTGCCAGCCGTGGCGACATGAGATAGATATATTGAAGTGACGTCTGAAATGGGGGTTGCTATACAAAAACCTACATACATATTATTATGTTTTTATTGGTATTTTTTTGTTTTGACAAATTATTTTATACTGTGCCCGAATGTTTGATATTCTTTATTGTGTATTTAATTTAAACTGATACGAGGGCATACTTTTAGCTCCGGTAGACCCGGGCCACGGCGAGCCCCTCCACCCGGATCTAGCATAATGGTGGGAGGAACTTCCATCTCTGTCGAGGCGAATATGAGGTACTTGGGCCTCATCCTCGACAGCAGATGGAACTTCAAAGAGCATTTCCGGCGCCTAGTGCCGAAGTTGCTCGGAGCAGCGCGGGCGCTAAGTCGTCTTCTCCCCAACGTGGGTGGGCCAAGCGTTGGCTGCCGGCGCCTATATGCGGGCGTCTTGCAGTCCATGGGGCTGTACGGCGCGCCGATATGGGTGGGCGCTTTAACGGGAGAAAACGTGGCTCTCTTGCGACGTCCGCAGAGAGCTATGGCAATCAGGGCCGTCCGTGCGTACCGCACTACCTCATACGAGGCTGCGTGCGTACTGGCGGGCTCTGCACCATGGGACCTGGTGGCAGGTGCCCTGGCGCACTCCTGGCGGAGGAGGAGAGGGGAAGCCGAGGAGGAGGTCTCGAATGGTGACGAGGCCGAGGGAGACGAGGAGAGCTGGCGGAGGCACGTGAGAAGGCGAGTGCTCCGCAAGTGGAACGAGCGACTGGATGAGCCGTGTGCAGGTCATCGCACGGTGTTGGCCGTCGGTCCAATCCTGGAGCAGTGGGTTGACCGACGGCACGGTATAATCACCTTCCACCTTGCGCAGATCCTGACGGGGCACGGCTGCTTCGGAAGGTATCTGTGGAAGGTGGCAGGGGCGGAGGACTCGCCAGGGTGTCATCACTGTGGCAGCAGTGAAGACACTGCAGACCACACCCTGGCGGAGTGCCCAGCTTGGGCAGAGGAAAGGGCGCCACTTATTACTGAAGTGGGCGCGGACCTGTCGCTCCCTGCGGTCATCCGAGCGATGACTGACAGTGAGAGCGCATGGCAGGCGGTCCTCTCCTTCTGCGAGGTAGTGATGTCGCAGAAGGAGGAGGCGGAGCGGGAGAGAGAGCGCACTGGCGCCTCTTCCCGCAGGAGAGCACGGCGGCGACAAGCAGTCGCATCGCCGTGAGGGACCTGTGCGCGGCCTATCGGGGGATCCGCCGCGCACGCTAAGGTCCGGGCTATAAGGCACCCTTTGTGTTCCGGGTGCCTTAAGTGGAGTTGGAGGAGGGGATGTCACCCCCCCTGCCTCCAGAGGAGAGTGCCAGATGCCACACCGTTGTGGCCCGGTGCGGACGTCCACAGCTCTCGCGCCGGGTCACCCAGACGACGAGGAGAACACCGCTGGGGTTTAGTGGGTAGAGTCTGCGTCCACCTTCGGCCGTACCATCTTCTCGGGCGCAGAGAGTCCCACATAACCCCGGGTCCCCCCGGATCTGGTGGTATGCCTAAACACATTCCCCAGCGAAAACAAAAAAAAAAAAAGCTCCGGTAGACCCTCTGATCTTTTATAAAAATGTATATTAGAACTCTAATGTATTAGAACTGGATAGGTATCTATACAGATAAATAAAATTGGAGTGTCTGTTTGTAATATTAAAATAACAGCTTTTCATTGAATACATATACCAAAATAGCCTTTTTTACAATATTTGTCTGTCTGTTCGTTCCGGCTAATCTCTGAAACGGCTGGGCAGATTTTGATGGGACTTTCACTGGCAGATAGCTGATGTTATAAGGAGTAACATAGGATATAAAAATAATCATCACCAATCCGCGTACGGCTGTAAATCTAAGTTAACGCGGGCGAAGCTGCGGGCAATAGCTAGTAAATAATAAAAAAGTTGATAAATATGAAACAAGAAAAATTATCATATTAGCATAAACAACTGGACTTTTGACATAAAATTCTCAAAAGTCTTACTATAAAAATAAGAATACTGGAAAGGAAAGGAGGAAAGGAATAAAATAAGAGTATAGAAAATTAGCGATAAAAATAATTAAAATGCACATCCATTAAACTATTTTTATCACTAATTTTCTATATATATGTCGGAGAATAGAAACTCGTTGATAATAAAATAGGTTTCAACCTTGTTTGTGAAACCTCTTTGGTCATAACTTCTGTTTTAACGCTGGCACATTGGTAAACGACAAGGAGAATGCTTGTGGATAAAAACAAAGTTGAGATGTGATTGTCAAATTGAGATAGAGGATTGCCTTGCGTAATTATCTGGGAAATAACACGAATATGATTATTGAATGGTAAATTGGATACTAGAAGGACACGTCTGCAACTCTGTGATTACCGCGTTTACTAATGCGTTAGCAAACCATGAGATTTGATGTTACCGACTTGATTGTAAAACAACTAGACGAAGGTCAGACAGCGAGCTGCTGGAGAGTTTGTTCTGCCGCTTGTTCTCTCTGGCCTGGCACTAGCAAGCGGCAACGGGCGGGCTAACTTGGGTGCTGTCTTATGTAATGATGACACTGAGAATAAAAGATGATATACGATCTAGTGTTTCATTAACCAACCCACTGATATCGGCTATCCTGACCACACACACCCCATGTTGTTGTTGACGCCGATATATAAAAATAGTTAAAATACATATGATTTATTACATACTATAGGTTAAAAATTGGCATAAAAAATTAAACAAAAACGATATTTATATGAACACGTAATTTTTTTTTTTTTTACACAGAAACGTACATAACGGTACAGTTACTGCATCAAATTTCACATGCGTTGGTTGCTCTTCCATTGTTTTTGTGAATGATATAAAAGCAGCAGGACATGGCATGAGTTTATTTATCTCTTCAGTAGCTCCAAGCTGAAATATTTAAAAAAAACTATTTTGTTTAATTAAAGTACGATTATTTTTTATAATAACATATCTTTGTTATGGACAATAAAATATTTTTCTTTCTTTCTTTCTTTAAAGAATGGACGTCAAAATGATTCAATTTAGCATGAATATAGATAAATATATATATATATATATATATATATATATATATATATATATATATATATATATATATATATCTATCCCATCAACATAAGAGAAAGTAATTTGTCCAAAAACCACATACTTACATAGTTAAATATTTATTTAGTTAATACTCACCTTAACAACTGGAAAAGCATCAGGGTGTATGTAAGTATACCTTCCTTTTCTTAAGATATGTTTTGTTTCAAAGTGCAAACAGCAAATCTTTGAACACTTCTTTGGAATCCAGTCATTTCGGCCAGAGACTTTAATCCATTTCTTCCGAATGTCAGGATTAACTGAAACTGTGATGTAAGATTAAATTATGAGTAACAATTTATAATTGAGAAATTGGTAACTTAAGGTATTAATAGTAGATACAAATGAATATTTACATTATTTAAACTTTGTTTAATTTGAAATAAAACCTGCATTTTTGTAATTAATGCAAATATTCCTTCCCCCTTCCCCTTTTTTTTTAAATATACTCCCTAGCGAGAAGGCAGGTGATGGGATAAATAAAGGAACATATTTTTATCCCTTCCCACCCTCTGTTCCTCACTTTCCAGGTGTTAACTATTTTCAGGGATAATTTTTCTTCCTCCCCCCTTTTTTCCTAAAATATGAGTTAGCGGCGAAGGGGAGTAGAGGGAAGAGGGATTGATAGAGAGGGAATTCCATTCCTCTCCTACAACCTCTTTTTTACGTCACCTGTTGCGGAGTCCAGCCTCAATTATGTAAAAATATTTAAACTTAATTAAATTGAATCCTTAATCTATTCTAGAAAATTTAAAATGTCGCAATTATTATGTAAATACTATTAATATAATCATTTATATATTAAGTTAAGTAAGTAAGAATATTGTATAAAAAATAAACCTAATTTATATTTCTATAATATTTATCTTATTTAAAAAAACCTCCAAAAGTTCTTTAAAACTATTACGATTTAAATAAAAATATCTCACTTTTAATTTAAGGATAGCTTTTGGAGATAAATTCAATCAAACAACACAATTCAAAATATTAATAACATACATTACTGGGAAAAGGGAAAACATAATACTAGCAATTTTAACATTAAAGACGTCACAAAATCAATATTAATTATTACCTTTTGTTTCAATTTAACTTATGAATTATAAACCAATGAAAGTATATATACATAAAGACTGATCACACATATCGTTATTCAACCACTATTAACCACAATATGAAATAAAATATGAACTTACGAGTTAAAAGTCAATTTTGGAATTTTCCGGTCACTATCACTTTTACAATTTATAACACTGCACCGAACCATTGTTAGGGTATTCCAGAATGTTTTTATTACCATTTTTTAAATACCAATGAATTATTTTAATTACATTAGAAAATACTAAGGCGATTAATACACGGCACCGCGCACCGCCGCGGTAGGCGGAGGCGGTAAAGCGGATTTCGTAGCGGTGCTCCGTGCGGTAAGGCGGTTTACGCGCCTCTCCGCGCGGATGGATTTAACGCGGTTTTGACCAGTTTGAACAATATAAGATTAAATTATAATTTAATTAGTAATAATCCCGCAAAACACGCAGTCTTTACTGCAAATGTGTGAGTGCACGCATATGCATGCATATATCACCGCCCTCCTTTCCCACACTGCATATGCGTACACTCGCATGCGCCACCACCCCACATGCACCACAACCACAGTTAAAGACCACCACCACACAATCTACGCACGTTTCGCCCCGACACCGAGGCATCCTGAGGATGTAGACTCTACACATGACTCTACAATTTAATGAAGGTCTAGAGTTGATCTGATGCTGGAGCTGAAAGACAGTCGAGGGAACTCCTCGACGATTTACATCAGTAACCTTGTGTTTGGGCTTGATTAATTTGTATTGATGAGGACTTTATAACTAGATAGGTTATGACTGTGGTTGGGGGTCTGATGATGAAGACGAAGGACAGTTAACGGAACTCTTAAATAGTTTACAGTAGTTACCTTGTGTTTGGACTTAATTAATTTATACTGATGAGAACTTTGCACCCATATGGGTGATGATTTCATATGATGATGAAATCATAGACAGTCGACGGAACTCCTCGACGATTTACAGCTTTTGTTGAACTTACTTCATACGGTTCAATATGCCAAAATGTCTATCTCTGTAATTTATACTGGTGAGAACTTTGCACCCATATGGGTGATACATGCTATTACAGATCTGATGATGAAGACGAAGGACAGTTAAGGGAACTCCTTGATGATTTACTTCAGTAACGTTGTGTTTGGGCTTG
Source organism: Helleia helle (assembly GCA_963853865.1). Classification (NCBI taxonomy): domain Eukaryota; kingdom Metazoa; phylum Arthropoda; class Insecta; order Lepidoptera; family Lycaenidae; genus Helleia; species Helleia helle. The sequence continues at coordinate 21,351,057 of OY971420.1, forward strand.
ATTAATTTGTATTGATGAGAACTTTACACCTAGATGGATTGTGACTATGATTGGGGGTCTGATGATGAAGACGAAGGGCAGTTAAGGGAACTCCTAAATAGTTTACAGTAGCTACATTGTGATTGGACTTAATTAATTTATACTGATGAGAACTTTGCACCCATATGGGTGATGATTTCATATGATGATAAAATCATAGACAGTCAACGGAGCTCCTCGACGATTTACAGCTTTTGTTGAACTTACTTCATACGGTTCAATATGCCAAAATGTCTATATCTATATGTCTTTCTTTAATGAATTACTAAAAATGAAGAAATAAAAATTTTAAGTAAAAATTATAACCGACTTCAAAATAAAGAACTAATAAAAAAATTTAAACAAAAATTATAACCAAATATGGAGTCGGGGTCAGCTAAGTTAAATAGGTAGTAGACCAGGTACAGCAAAGACTACGTCACCATCGTCCGTCACCGATGTCGTATTTGCTGCTGTAGGTACCTACCTTGGCTCCTTTACTCCAAAAGTAACAATAATGACGTGGTAAACGCACCGCTCGACCGCGCGGTCGAGCGGTGCTCTCACCGCCACCGCCCCTCCACGCTGCCGTCCGCGCGGTGGAGCGGCGCCTCACACACGGGGCGCCGCATAGCCGCGCGGATCATCGTGGGTGCAGGATGCATTGCAATTGAATAAAGAACTAATAAAAAAAAAATATATAACCGACTTCAAAAAATAAAATAACTAAAAGTAATAAAATAATCGCGTTTCTTTAATTTTTGTGTCTACAACTAATAATCATCTTGTACTTCTACTAATGCACAATTTTTGCGTTTACCACGTCATTATTGTTACTTTTGGAGTAAAGGAGCCAAGGTAGGTACCTACAGCAGCAAATACGACATCGGTGACGGACGATGGTGACGTAGTCTTTGCTGTACCTGGTCTACTACCTATTTAACTTAGCTGACCCCGACTCCATATTTGGTTATAATTTTTGTTTAAATTTTTTTATTAGTTCTTTATTTTGAAGTCGGTTATAATTTTTACTTAAAATTTTTATTTCTTCATTTTTAGTAATTCATTAAAGAAAGACATATAGATATAGACATTTTGGCATATTGAACCGTATGAAGTAAGTTCAACAAAAGCTGTAAATCGTCGAGGAGCTCCGTTGACTGTCTATGATTTTATCATCATATGAAATCATCACCCATATGGGTGCAAAGTTCTCATCAGTATAAATTAATTAAGTCCAATCACAATGTAGCTACTGTAAACTATTTAGGAGTTCCCTTAACTGCCCTTCGTCTTCATCATCAGACCCCCAATCATAGTCACAATCCATCTAGGTGTAAAGTTCTCATCAATACAAATTAATCAAGCCCAAACACAACGTTACTGAAGTAAATCATCAAGGAGTTCCCTTAACTGTCCTTCGTCTTCATCATCAGATCTGTAATAGCATGTATCACCCATATGGGTGCAAAGTTCTCACCAGTATAAATTACAGAGATAGACATTTTGGCATATTGAACCGTATGAAGTAAGTTCAACAAAAGCTGTAAATCGTCGAGGAGTTCCGTCGACTGTCTATGATTTCATCATCATATGAAATCATCACCCATATGGGTGCAAAGTTCTCATCAGTATAAATTAATTAAGTCCAAACACAAGGTAACTACTGTAAACTATTTAAGAGTTCCGTTAACTGTCCTTCGTCTTCATCATCAGACCCCCAACCACAGTCATAACCTATCTAGTTATAAAGTCCTCATCAATACAAATTAATCAAGCCCAAACACAAGGTTACTGATGTAAATCGTCGAGGAGTTCCCTCGACTGTCTTTCAGCTCCAGCATCAGATCAACTCTAGACCTTCATTAAATTGTAGAGTCATGTGTAGAGTCTACATCCTCAGGATGCCTCGGTGTCGGGGCGAAACGTGCGTAGATTGTGTGGTGGTGGTCTTTAACTGTGGTTGTGGTGCATGTGGGGTGGTGGCGCATGCGAGTGTACACATATGCAGTGTGGGAAAGGAGGGCGGTGATATATGCATGCATATGCGTGCACTCACACATTTGCAGTAAAGACTGCGTGTTTTGCGGGATTATTACTAATTAAATTATAATTTAATCTTATATTGTTCAAACTGGTCAAAACCGCGTTAAATCCATCCGCGCGGAGAGGCGCGTAAACCGCCTTACCGCACGGAGCACCGCTACGAAATCCGCTTTACCGCCTCCGCCTACCGCGGCGGTGCGCGGTGCCGTGTATTAATCGCCTTAGTATTTTCTAATGTAATTAAAATAATTCATTGGTATTTAAAAAATGGTAATAAAAACATTCTGGAATACCCTAACAATGGTTCGGTGCAGTGTTATAAATTGTAAAAGTGATAGTGACCGGAAAATTCCAAAATTGACTTTTAACTCGTAAGTTCATATTTTATTTCATATTGTGGTTAATAGTGGTTGAATAACGATATGTGTGATCAGTCTTTATGTATATATACTTTCATTGGTTTATAATTCATAAGTTAAATTGAAACAAAAGGTAATAATTAATATTGATTTTGTGACGTCTTTAATGTTAAAATTGCTAGTATTATGTTTTCCCTTTTCCCAGTAATGTATGTTATTAATATTTTGAATTGTGTTGTTTGATTGAATTTATCTCCAAAAGCTATCCTTAAATTAAAAGTGAGATATTTTTATTTAAATCGTAATAGTTTTAAAGAACTTTTGGAGGTTTTTTTAAATAAGATAAATATTATAGAAATATAAATTAGGTTTATTTTTTATACAATATTCTTACTTACTTAACTTAATATATAAATGATTATATTAATAGTATTTACATAATAATTGCGACATTTTAAATTTTCTAGAATAGATTAAGGATTCAATTTAATTAAGTTTAAATATTTTTACATAATTGAGGCTGGACTCCGCAACAGGTGACGTAAAAAAGAGGTTGTAGGAGAGGAATGGAATTCCCTCTCTATCAATCCCTCTTCCCTCTACTCCCCTTCGCCGCTAACTCATATTTTAGGAAAAAAGGGGGAGGAAGAAAAATTATCCCTGAAAATAGTTAACACCTGGAAAGTGAGGAACAGAGGGTGGGAAGGGATAAAAATATGTTCCTTTATTTATCCCATCACCTGCCTTCTCGCTAGGGAGTATATTTAAAAAAAAAGGGGAAGGGGGAAGGAATATTTGCATTAATTACAAAAATGCAGGTTTTATTTCAAATTAAACAAAGTTTAAATAATGTAAATATTCATTTGTATCTACTATTAATACCTTAAGTTACCAATTTCTCAATTATAAATTGTTACTCATAATTTAATCTTACATCACAGTTTCAGTTAATCCTGACATTCGGAAGAAATGGATTAAAGTCTCTGGCCGAAATGACTGGATTCCAAAGAAGTGTTCAAAGATTTGCTGTTTGCACTTTGAAACAAAACATATCTTAAGAAAAGGAAGGTATACTTACATACACCCTGATGCTTTTCCAGTTGTTAAGGTGAGTATTAACTAAATAAATATTTAACTATGTAAGTATGTGGTTTTTGGACAAATTACTTTCTCTTATGTTGATGGGATAGATATATATATATATATATATCTATATTCATGCTAAATTGAATCATTTTGACGTCCATTCTTTAAAGAAAGAAAGAAAGAAAAATATTTTATTGTCCATAACAAAGATATGTTATTATAAAAAATAATCGTACTTTAATTAAACAAAATAGTTTTTTTTAAATATTTCAGCTTGGAGCTACTGAAGAGATAAATAATGTAACAATAATGACGTGGTAAACGCAAAAATTGTGCATTAGTAGAAGTACAAGATGATTATTAGTTGTAGACACAAAAATTAAAGAAACGCGATTATTTTATTACTTTTAGTTATTTTATTTTTTGAAGTCGGTTATATATTTTTTTTTTTATTAGTTCTTTATTCAATTGCAATGCATCCTGCACCCACGATGATCCGCGCGGCTATGCGGCGCCCCGTGTGTGAGGCGCCGCTCCACCGCGCGGACGGCAGCGTGGAGGGGCGGTGGCGGTGAGAGCACCGCTCGACCGCGCGGTCGGGCGGTGTACGTGTGCTAGGCACCTTCGGATTTATTAGAGGCCAATGCGACATGAGATCCGCTTCACCGCCTACCGCGGCGGTGCCGTGTGTTAGCCGCCTAAAATAGCACTTCACGACTCACTAGACGTTGTAAACAAATAACAAATGTCAAAATTAGTGTAGCAAGATATGTTGTTGACCTTGAAAATATCAGCACGCACTGAGAGATGCCAATAGTATAGTATTGTCCTTGTTTTCCCTTAATTATTGTAATAAGCACATCTCTTTTATGTGGGAAGGAGTAAGCATTATCCAGCAGTCTATAGGATTCTCAGTCTACGGACTGTATGTCTACGAATTGAGTATTACATTGTATATCATAGTTATGTATATCAATACCACCGGTGGGATGCGCTGTGCTGCGCTCCCATCTGCATGGATTTTACGGTAGAAACAAGATGCTTGATCTTGCTAGTTTCTTCCGTGAAACGGCTTTGCTGTTTTGGAGAGAGCAAGACAGGTAGTGTAATTACTGGCACCAAGACTTAACATCTTGTCTCAGAATAGGCAACACATGAAAAAGAAGCCTAGGCTAGTTCTAGGTAAACTAGTTCATGTTCATGGGCGACGTCGACCACTTACCAGGTGGCACATCTGCCAGTTGACCTATCCAAGGAATATTTAAAAAAAACAATGTTTTCAAATCCTAAATGGTAAGAAAACATATTTTGAGTATTGCTTTTGTTTTATACCTACTCAAATTTTACTTATAGTAAAACTACCTTTTACTATGGTTGCTGTAATCATAATCTTTTTCGCTAGAATATGGTAACAATATTGTAAAAAAGAACAAACAATAAACAACAGAAGTAGTTTTATTTAGAAGTGTTATTTTAGCCAATAAAGTCAGATTTTTTATTCAGTAGAATTCTAAGAGCGATCCGACAGCTAATCACCTGTATTAGACATCACTCCCTACTAATGTAGGGAGTGATGTCAACTTAAGAATAAAATAAAGCAATTATATTAAATGAAGTAATTATATAAAGGTAGAAATTAGATTTATCTTTTTCGAGGTAAAACATAAAAAAATATTTTTAAATTCAAGGTCCTTTGAAGGTATTTTTTTTCCTTTTTTGGTGGAGACCTTTTTAGAAGCAAGAATTGCTAATGTCAAAATTCTACGGAATAAAAAATCTGAGTTTAGTCTGTCTTTAGTCAGTTAGTGTGCTTAGTCAATGTTGTCGTTGATTTGTGTTTAGGCTAACAATATTACGCGCAATTTAACTAGTCTGGACTGAAGTTTGTGCATTTTGTAAGCAAAAATGATAAGAGTGATGTTTGAGACGTGTTTTAGCTAACTTCAGTCCCGACAACTTAAAGCGCGTGCTGTTTACTACAAAGACAATTGCAGATTGGGTGCCGTATCCTGGTCGTTATCAGCAACTACTTCATCTTGTCTAGTTATTTCTGGATGTTTTGTGAGTGCCTTCATCTTCATCAGGCTCTGTATGTTGTAAGTATATACACATATGAACGCGTGAAGTGGTAAAAATTAAAGGATTATGCAGACAGAAAGCAGTCACACAAATTCAAACTGCAAAGGCTTCTTAGTCAGAATGCCCGTTTTGTGACCTTGTTTAATATAATAATAATTTAAAAAAATACGAGTACGATACTGAAAGTTCTTAGAAAATCAAAAACTGAACAAATTAGTCATTACTTTTAATAATAATAATAATAATAGAAATTTATTAAGGAATATTATACACCGTTACACAATATACTTAATCTAATACAACCTTAAACGGCACATATAAAAACAGTAGTTAGGTTAAAAATAAATAGAAAAAACAATATACATGGTTACAATAATAAAATTGTCAATTTAGACATAAAATACCCATATTATATGCGCCGGAAATGCACAATAGTGTAATATAATTCCTCAAAAGGTAACCACTCAGTTGTGTGATTGTGTTTTCCGAAGAAACCGCAATCCTGATGTTATGTGTCTTTTATTATATCTTCTCAAAATAGTGTCTATTCACATCCATACATCGCTGCATCCGAGTGAATTACCGAAAATTATTTTGCCCACACGGCTTTAGGGGTCTCTTCGACGCCCTCTTGAAATGCAACCACTGCTTGGCGGCGTTGTTGATGTGACGAGGCGTTGTCGTAGTGATTGAGGATCCTACTGCGAGGTAGCTTCTGTCGAAGTTTTTTTTATATATAGCAGAGCAATGGTAAACTGACAATCGGTTTTCCAGGACAAGTGCCAAACAATTATCAGTGTACCACTCCGTAGTAAATGAAACAAAATATTTTTTTTACGTCGGTTTTATTTTTTTGGTGATCCCATGCAGGATATAATGTTATGTAACTTATATATTTTAGATTTTCGTCCGCGACAATACGCCGCTTACTGGGTATGCGTTTGTGGGTTGGGGAATCCCTTTACTTATAACGGGACTCTACACGGCTAGTATGAGCTACCTGGAGTACACCGATCGGTAAGAAGAAATCTTTAACCTTTCTTTTTAGAGTCGTGGATAAAAAAAGGACGCATTGGAAATTTTGGCGGCAATAATTTATTTCAATAATTCCAAATCGATTGAAAATATAAGTTGGTCGCCTAATTGTTTATAATAAAACATAATTTTGTTAGTTGTCAATAAATGATTAGCTAACTTTTATCATAGAGAAAAAATATCAAACATACCTCTTTTTATAAAAAGATTCACATCTTATGGGCCGGGACCGGTTTAAGCCTCTTAACTTTTTTCGTAGATGAGTCTTTAAAATGATAAGACGGAATTTCTCCAGTTATCAAATCACACGAGAGTAAAGCAGCGCCTTTACTCTCATGTGATTTGCATCCCACATGAGCAGTAAATCTCTGATCCACGATCAAAAATTATAAACTAGAAATTTATAAGTTGTTTCTCTTTCAGTTGCTGGATCGATATATCAAATAGTGCTTGGATTGTGAGTTTATTTATTTTAATAAGTCTGCTGGTTTCTTTCGGTGAGATTTTTGCATTTTACTATTATTATATTATATTTACTTCATCTATGTGGTTGTGAATTTGTGAGGTTGTAGAGGGTAATCCAAAATAATAAACATCAATCCGGTTACGGCTGTATTTCTACATTAGCGCAAGCGAAGCTGTGGGCAACAGCTAGTAAAATGTATAATGTTTAAACGGGCAAATAGTTACCGAATGATGATGATAATTTTTTCTTATGGTAGGTATATTAATAGGTCTTTAGGTAGACCAAAGTCTTCGGACAACCGCGAGGTTTATTTTTCAGGTCTAAATATCCAGAACGGAAGCGAGCAAACCAATAACAGGTGGTGCGTTGGTTTGTAGTGTTAGCTCCGTAAACGTCGTTGATGTTGCGTGCCGTTTTTGCCGCGTTGCTGCCACGACGGTACGGTACTCATATACCATAATTACTCGAATTTTTAACGTATTATACGTACGTACGTAACGATCGAAATGCGATGAAAATGTAACACTTATCAATAAACAAATGACTACTTTTGGAAAAGTGATTCCATGTTTTAAAATAAAATTAATTTGAAATTAGAATTCTTAGCCAAACAAGAATTTTTTTGATTCGAAATGGGTACTGGCCATTTCAAATTAAAAAAAAAATTGTTGCAGAACGGCAATTTCATAGGTAAAGACATAATATTAATATTATAAAAATCTATCTATAAAATATATAATCTATATATTATAAATCTAATCTAGAAAAAAAGTTGAGAAAAGATTTTTATAATCAACGATATACTGTACGACACGATAAATACCAGACCGACGTCTGGTTCTCGACTGGACTCGACTAAGTTCGAGTTTCCATTGTATTTCCGAAGATAACCTATAGTTGCAAGGTATAATTATAGAGTTGCTCTTACTCTACCTTAATAAATTTCAGTATGAAATAGATGTTTTCACATCGATAAATTAAAAAGTATAATAATTTTCTTATTTTGTTTGTATAATAAAAGTTATCAAATCAAAAATATTTATGCGTCCTTGACCCGATTGTTCATAATATTAACTACGCGTACAGGTAGCAAAAGTATAACAATAATTTTATAACTTTTAGTATTCTGAACAAATAAAAAAACAGTAATAAACAGTAAAAACATTTTATGCATACTAGAATCATATGACAACTCTACCTGTCATATACAGTAGAATAGACACTCATTTTACACGCATTTTACATCTACTAATTTAAATAAAATTTAATAAATTGAGTTTGTCAATACATATTGATAGTTTATTTGTATTCGTTTAAATATAGACAGAAGCTTAAGCTTTTAAATTATAGTGATAAAAATACACAAAAGTAATGTTTAAATTGTTTATTTCGTGATATGGTGCGACGTGTCTTTTGTCATATACTTGTGACGTTGGCGTACTGGGCTAGATTTGGTTTATCACATATATGTAATAACGGCTTTCAAAAGGTTAAATCGATTGCAAAATTATGCTCGAATACACAAGTTAATAAAACACTGTAAAATGACTAACGCATACGTGTATTTATTGATACCTGGACACCTTTGTTGTCCAGGTCGATCGAGTCTGCAAAACTGAATATATTTGCGTTGGATTACAATCAAAGAGCGATTCAGACCGGACAAATAAACAGATCACAAACACGCGCAATATATAAAAGTGTATGTCGAATTGATTTTGAATTGTAATTAAACTACCGACACTAAGGGCCGTATTAATAAATCGAACTCAATACTGCTCTCAAGATCGATCTCACCTGAGTTACACTCAAGATTCGGACAGCATCTCAAGTTCACGGCTAATTAATAGACGGATTTTGAGCGCGTATCACTTGAGATCGGTTTCAAGTTCAGCATCTCAAGATTTTGAGATTCTGCACTCAAGTAAGTGTCATTTTGACGTGATTACGTCTTATAAATTGATCCGCTGTCAACCGTTTGCTTGGAAACCATTATTTATAACAAATATAGAAGTAATTATTGTAGATTAAATAATTTTGTAGTCATGTAAAGAAAAAAAAGAATCTCAAAACTATTTAAGCCTTACCTGAAATGATCATGTTGCATAAAACCAGAGAGCTCATAACTAATTGGTTATATCTATAGTCAATGCATAGAACCTTAATGTCAAGAGAACTGCCATTTCTGATGCTATTGGAAGACCTCTGCTGTCGACTTTTTGCAGGTGTCCTCTAATTAAAGATGTTATTGACTGGCCTGTTGGTCTAGTGGTTAGTGACCCTGACTGTTAAACCAGAAGGTCGTGGGTTCGATTCCCAGCCGGGACAAATGTTCGTGTGATGAGCATGATTATTTATTCTGTGTCTAGGTGTAATTTTTCTATAATATGTATATATTTAGAAATAATATGTAAGTATATATCAGTTGTAAGTATATATGGTTTACATAAGAACAGGGACTGCCTAGTTTGGGATCAGATGGCCGTGTGCGAGTTATCCCTACATATTTTATTTTAAATAAAACAGATAATCTTGACTGAATCTGTACCTTTTCTTGAAATTTTCAGTAGGTGTTTGAAAGGGATTTTGGGCGTCCCTTATGTAAATTTTTGGCAAACGAATTCTGCTGGGCCATAAATTAATATTATGGTAGTGATCGATAGCTTCGTAGTTATTAATTTCGTTTATTATATTTTCCATATTTGCATAGTTAGCATAAACTGAATAATAACCTTGAGCACGCACTCAAGTCAACATCGGACTGCTCTCAGAAAACACGCACCTGAGTGCGATCTCAACAGCTGTCTTAAGTGCCGAATTTGATTTATTAATACGGCGTCACTAAAGTGATTACGGGATCTTACAATGTGAACTCAAGTTCGGTTTATTAATTAGAACAGTATCTCAAGAGCGTGATTGAGATCGCTCTCAGAGCTGAGTTCGATTTATTAATTCGGCCCCTAAATCATTTGGTATAAATGAGTTATATAATAATAATGATTGAAGTTAATATGTCAATAAATATATTGCAACCCATATGCAATATATTTATAGACATATTAAATTAAATATAAAATACGTTTCATCAAACATCTCGGTGAAGGTCGTTTTATATCCGTATCCTATACTATACGTGTATTAATAATTATCAGGGGTTATGAAATTGCCGATTTGTACTGAAAAATTAAAATTCGTTTTTTTTTTAATTTTACATATTTATTTAATCATAATAAATGCCGTTATATTATACATTGCTGCCATCTAATAGGAAGGTAATTTATACCTTTGCGATAGAACTCTGGTGATCTATATTCGACAAACTGTGTGAAATCATTTTGTACTGCCTCCTGAGTAAAAAACTTTTTATCACGTAGAAAATTGTCCAAATCTCAACCCAACAAGGCAACTCAAGTTTCAACACGCGTTCCTTTCGGCAGATCAGTTAAATCGTGAGGCATCCATTTTTCATATTTTTTTCTTTTATTAATTTGACGCATATGAGTCAATATTATTGGTAAGGTAACAATATTGACTCCATTGACTGCCAGTGTTCTAATGGGAATCGACGCCATCAGCCATATCTAGGAATAATGTTAATTTTAATTAACTTTCTTATTATATTATTAGTAGCCCCGACAGACGTTGTACAAAACATTACAATGTGAGCTAAATTGTGAATTAATTCGATGACCTCTGTGGCTCAATTGGAGGAGGGGATGCCACCCCCCGCCTCCAGAGAAGAGTGCCGTATGGCACAACGCTGTGGCCCGATACGGACGTCCACAGCTCTCGCACCAGGTCACCCAAACGAAGAGGAGAACACCGCTGGGGCTTAGTGGGTAAAGTCTGCGTTCACATTACTATCTTCTCGGACGCAGAGAGTCCCACATAACCTCCGGGCCCCCCCGAGCCCGGTGGTATGCCTAAACGCATTCTCCAGCGAAACCAAAAAAACAAAGATTTACAGCCATATCGTTATTATAAAAAAATTAAAATAAAACATAGATTTTGACCGATTCACATACCCGATATGCACACAAAATTTCATGAGAATCGGTCGAGCCATTTCAGAGAAGTTTAATTACAAACACAGCGACACGAGAATTTTATATATTTAGATATTAGAAAATTAATGATTATGATTTGATATAATGAAAGGAACATAATCAACATCGATAGAAGTCCTTACTAATATTTTAAGCAAATTGAGCTTTTGACATGCTACGAAATGTTGGGCACACTATACCATTAATAGTTCCTAGTGATACAAATGATGTTGGCCCACGAACATTTTCCAACAACAACCGCAAAATAACATATACCCATCGTTGCCAGTGTTGATCTTTGGACAATGTATATTATATAACGCCCATATCGATCGCTCTCCTTTCCATTTAAGCTCCGTGACACACGCATAAAAAATTGAAAACTATTGTATAATATGTCAATTCTTTTTCATTATTTACATTTTTTTAATCTAAACTACGCCATTATCCGAATATTGTGGATATATGTTGTCGATTCGAAACATTTATTTAAATGCGTTCTTTAATTTGAGAGGAGAACTTACCGTATTCCACACGTATACTTTCTCACAAACAGCTGCTTACGTATTCGTCCGATTTCGGAGCAGCTCTTCTCTCGTCGGGCGTTAGGTTTTTTCGTTCAGTAATTTCTTGATTCTATTGCCGCGCTCAAAGCCCGCGATAAAAGCTATGCAATAGCTTAATAATCTTTTATTCGTTTATATACAATCAATAATTCTTTATAATTGACAATACTATTAGGCAACTCCCACTTTAATTACAACTAACAAAGCGAGGAACTTTCGCAGACGTAACACTTTGTCACTTGATTAGTCCTACATAGTTTCCATAACATTCCAGACATGAAGGGGAGTTTGGATCAATTGCATGGTAATAATAATATTACCGTGTTGGTCAGAAGGTCGTGGGTTTGATCACCACCCAGGACAAATGTTTGTGTGATGAGCATGATCATTTGTTCTGTGTCTGGATGTAATTTATGTATTAGAATATTTAGAAATATATAAGTATGTATCAGTTGTCTGGATTTCGGGGAGGACTAGCAGTCACATGTTGCCACCTGCAGCCCAGATCGATGATCATGATGGTAATGCTGGTCATATTTCCAGTGTACCTGATGAACGTGATCCGCGTCCTCATCAACAGGCTTCACCGCGCTCCGAGTGTTGAGTCATTATTCGCCACCCGAAAGACTGCCAGGATGGCTCTGCTTATGGTATTTTTTAAATCTACTTGTTTTATTGGCATGTGAGAACGACTGAAGAATATGCGCGTTTGAAAATGTAAATATAACCTGGATATTGGCCAGCTTATTTACTTTGTAAAGCAGTTGGTCTCTTGACAGAAGAGCTGGATTGGCGGCTGCGTAGTTCAACTTAGAACTAGTTTTAAGAATGGATTAACTGCTATAAGTAGCGCAAAGTACTAAAAGGCTTGAGTACTCAGTTTCATAAATGATCAGGTATCATGTATCAGGTAAAATTTTAATCATTTTGACTAATTTGCCTTATATTTTACCAAAAACACTTTATATTAAGTTTCTGTAAATTCAATTTGAAAGAGAAATTGTTTTACATTTTTTTCTTCAAGATGTTAATTTTGTTATTTTGTCTAGATCCCGCTCTTTGGAATCCATTTCGCTTTGATTCCATTCCGACCAACCCCCGAAACGATCACCGGAAAAATTTATGAGATCTTCTTGACGCTTGTGAGCAGTCTTCAAGTAAGTTATTTTAAATTCGACACATGTCAATTTCATCTAGGACCTTTGTATGATCCATAAATTAAAAATTGGTCTCCGCTACGCTACGACTAGATACCGCGCTCCGCAAAAAACAATAGCTCCTTGATGCGGCAAGTAAATATCGTAGTGTGTCTATGACAATGTCCAAGGATGCAAGTGTGCGTGAAGAATACAATTGCCAGCTGCTTAACTATACCCTAAATTAATGGGAAAAATTATTTCATGCAATGATCTAGTTACTAGTAGAACTAAGTACTAAAAAATTGGTCTCCGCTACGCTACGACTAGATACCGCGCTCCGCAAAAAACAATAGCTCCTTGATGCGGCAAGTAAATATCATAGTGTGTCTATGACAATGTCCAAGGATGCAAGTGTGCGTGAAGAATACAATTGCCAGCTGCTTTACTATACCCTAAATTAATGGGAAAAATTATTTCATGCAATGATCTAGTTACTAGTAGAACTAAGTACCTATGGCTCAGAAAATATGTGTATGGTCCATTTATATCACAAAAAAATATTGAATTTTAGACAATATGTCAAGAGCTGAGAGTAACTATTTTTAGTTGTAAGTAAAATATTACTTTTACTCAAACGCTTAACTCATTATAATGAAACAATTTTTACCGCCTCCCTCCTCCCATGACCATAGTTGGTATAAAGTATTCGAAATGTGGAGCTTACAAAAATCTTAATAAACTGCGATAATATCCGTAAAAATTGTTTCATTGTTTACTAATGATTAAAAGTATTCAGTATTTAAAATAATTTATAAATAAAAAATAGTTCAGTAATGATGACTAGGATAGAGAAATCAAGTAAGTATTCTATATAAATTATAAAATATAATAACAATAAATCAATATATAAAAATCGCACGGGGACTTGATTTTTGTATACGCGGCAAAACTGAATGGCGTGACATGAACCCTAAAGTTTCATTTTATTTTATGATTGAATTTCGAAATTATATGATACTCACAGATGATATGTAATCCCAGAATCTTTATTATTTCTTGTAGTATTATTTTTACACAGTTTCACCACGCAAACTGGTATTTTACTTCAGATAATTGAATTGAAAAAAACGCTCTGGGCCTGTAGAGGCCTGTAAAGTGACATCGCTTTGTAGCCGAAATTCGTTATCGTCTTTGAGATAACGATAATAATTTTCTAGCCAATGATCAATCAAAGATCGTGACAGTGCAACGACAACAACTGTCAAGTGTCAACAAAGTTTGACAAGAAGTGTCAAACCGTACCAAAAAATTAAAATTAATTTCTATGTAAATAGACCTCATACACACTATAACTCATAAAAATTGTGAAAATGTTGCCCTCCATAGCCCACGCCCGGATAACGAATCAATATCAATAATAAAATAACATAAGTTTGACATAAGTGTTCGATAACCAATTGACAGTTTATGATTTTGTTACGAATTTTAACATTGTCTACCAACTTGCGATAACGATAACGAGTGACATAATTGACGACGGCTTATGTCAATCCCATACATTTTAGTCTTTTCGAACTTCGTTATCGTTTTTTTAATGTTACTTTGTCTAAGGCCTCTGTACCTCCACCTTACACAACGATTGCAATGAGACTGGCTGGGGTACGCCGAATTCGGCGTGGTATTTGTTGCCGCACATTACAAGTACGGCGCGGTATCTAGTCGTAGCGTAGCGGAGACCAATTTTTAATCTATGGTATGACCAATACTTTTCTTTTTTTAGTTCTTAGATACATTTAAATCTTATACCTAGTCCAGCCATAAGTTCTGTTACAAATGAAAATGCATTTTTAAATGAAGTAATGTACCTAATATTATTAAAATGTATACCTACATATTTATTAAAGTCTCAGCATAAAAATAAATAAATATTCTACGAAATGGCCACCTTTGTATTTTATACAGGCCACGAATCTATGGATTTGCGCACTATTTCCAAGGGAAATTTCGCCACTGCTTGCTCTAAAGATTTTTAAGAGTTACCATGTCGTCTAGAGCAGGCCTTGTCCTCCAAAACTGACTATAATTTGAAGTCTATAGGGTTGAAGTCTGGGCTAGATAAGGGCCAGTCTTCAGCTCTTATAAAGTCCGGAACGTTGGTTTTAAGCCAGACTTGGGTAGTTCGTGCCTTGTGATCAGGTGCAGAGTCCTGTTTTAAAGTCCACGGTATATTTTTAAAAAGTGTATTGCTGAGAGGTTTCACAACATGATCTAAAACTGTATTTTGATACACTTTGGCTGAAGTTTTCACTCCTTTTACACAAAAATATAGTATTGCGACTCCTTGATAAGACATGCCCCACCAAACCATCATTGTTGCAGGATGATGACCACGTTATACCTTTCCGACCACTTGAGCAGCTTCTTTAAAACTGTGAGCGTACACTTGATCATTTTGCTTATTGTAGTGTTCTTCAATCGTGATAATTTTTTCATCGGTGAAGAGGATATTTCTGTGCCTTTCACCTGCGTATCTCGACAGAAGGCGTTTTGATCGATCCACTCTCTTTAATTGTAAATACTGATTTAGGGCGTGGCCTGTATATTGACAATAAGCACAGAACTTCAGGTCTTGTTTCGTAATACGCGGCCGAGTCGTAGCGGGAATTTTCATTTCTCGCGATAAGATTTTTTGCTTCCTAATGGGGTTTCGATGAATTCTGGCTTTAACAGCATTAACAGCCTTTGTAGTTCTAACAGCACGCGGCCGCCCCAATCTTTACTGGTCTTTGACAGACGAAGTGTTATTGTATCTGTTGATAGTACGACACACGAACATACGGCTGATACCAAGCTTTTGAAGTGTCTGGAATATGACCGACGGGTTCATACCGTAAGGCGATCACTGCAATCCTATTTCTTTAACATCCCATTCCATATTGTTATTTGATAATGAAAACGAAAAAATATGTGAAATGGCGCAAAATCGAATTCGAAGTTTTTAAAATAATATACGTGTTCCAAATTCAAAATAATGAAAATGTTGACGAAAGGAAAAAAATATGTGACTGTATTTATGGCTACCTACACTAGTTATATAAAGTTGATAATATAATTTGTAAGTTTGTACGTATTCTAATAATCTTTGCAACAATTTATTCTATTTCAAACTCTTTTACCAGTACAATGCTACATTATCACTGAGAAATTTATTCTATAAAAAGGCAGTATCAGTCTAGATGCGGCTGAAATTCTAAGTAACCCGGACAATCTGTGGATAACTGCTAGTTAATGAATAAAGATTGAAATATATAAGGACCAAAACCATCTTTTTTATTCATTTTAGGGTACGTGCATTTCTGCATTTTTGTGCTTCACTAACCACGAGGCCGTTGCTTTTTTGCAAACTGGAGTCAACCGCATACGTGAAATTTTCGCTTTGGCAGGTAAGTGCATATTATTATCAATGCTTTAATAAACATACATCAAAGTTAAATATTATACCTTAGGGTTCTTCTTCTTTTATTCTTGGCATCCTTTTGCAATATTCAAGATTTTGGTTAAATAATGAGTAAACGTAGAGACTAAAATATATCAAAATATTTCACGACCTCTGCGGCCCAATGGTTAGCGGGTCAGCGCTAAAGCTGGAAATAGCGGGTTCGAATCCCGCCAGAAAAAAAAGTTTTTTGTATTGCTGGGTCATTGATGTTATTAAATATTAGGGGTTAAAGTATGATATTGCCGATTGTACTGAAAAAAATTTAATTCGTATTTTTTAAATTTAACATATTTATTTAGTCAAAATAATTACCATTATTATCTATACACGCCATCTAATAGGAAAGTTATTTATTGCGATAGAACTCTGGTGATCTAGATTCGACAAACTGTGTGATAGCATTTTGTACTGCCTCCTAAGAAGAAAACTTTTTATCACGTGGGAAATTTTCCAAATAACTTAAAAAATGGTAGTCCGTTGAAGCAAGGTCTGGCGAATACAGATGGTGACGAACGGTTTCTAAATGCAGTTCCTGTAGAGTTAAAATGGTTTCTCGTGCTGTATAAAGTCTCGCGTTATCATGGAGCAATATTGGTGAAGATAGATTCACGAGTCGGCTCTGTTTCACCAACTCCACAAAAGGGTCGTCACGCACCACAGAACTACCCCTCCCAACGTCGGGACAGTGCAATGGGGCGAGGTTCGCATCCTTGCCCCTTGTCTCCCCCCTGCTCTTTTGTCCCCTCTTCCTATAAGACGGGTACAAAGAGCAGCTCCCTCGGTTCAATTTACTTCGCCCAAGATGCTAAGTTCACCTTGAGCTACTAAGCCCCACTGCCACGACATGGCTTGAATCTTGGTGGAGTGAATTTTTCGCTTACGTTTATTGTAAAGACTCATCACGTCATGTCACAATTCGATCAAATTTTCTTCATTTCTGTATCGATTCAACAAGGCAACACAAGTTTCAACACGCGTTTCTTTCTGCAGATCATTCACTTCATAAGGCATCCATTTTTTTTTTTTTTTTTTTTTTCATTTGACGCAAATGATTCAATATTGTTAGTAAAGTTAAACCATGATGCTAATTCCTGAGTATATTTGGTTCGGATCGGCTCTCACCATCTCTTTCGATTCCTTGTTATTCACCTGTGTCTTCTTTCGGTCTTCCACGTGGTACGTTCTTCAAATCAAAGTTTCCATCACGAAAGCGTTTAAACCAAATTCGCACGATGCTTTCATTAGCAGTCCCCTCTCCAAACGCAACATTGATTAAACTTTAATCAATCAATTATCATCAACTAACCTCCTAACGAACTCCAATTTTGCGGAGCAACAGAAGTAACAATCAATCATCATCAAAACCAGTCTAACAATGGTGCGGACCAATGGTCTGCAGAGTATTAAAGCACATTTTTTAAAAGAAGAACTACATAGGTACCATGTGAAAAAAGTTTCACTCAAAAATCTCAATTCATTAAGGTTTGGAAATTACAATAAAACGGAAATTTTATGCATTAACCCCTATTACATGAACGTCGGTAGTTACCATAAGGCTCTATGCTCTGTTGCCTCCTTATGACATAAAAAATGATGATGAAGCATTACGTTAGTATTGCATCAGTCACTGCTAAGATACAAACCATTCGGCTGCATATACCATACCTGCTGGATTAAGTAGAAGTACGTTCTCCAGTGTAGATAATATTATGTATATCACCTATGTATGAATATCACTTCACTAATATACATTTATACTATTAGTAAAAGTTTTGATATTTCCAGTTGTTGAAGAAGAACCCAACCCCGCGGACGTTGTGGCTGGAATCGAAATGATGTAAATGAAAGGCATTCGAAGAAAACGGAAAAATAAATCTTCTTAACTTTCAATGTATACTCTAAGAACCCACTATTTATTTTAAGCATTCGATACATACATTTATTAATATTTTGTAAAAGGTATTCTTGCTTTTTTACAAACAATACACAACTACTACAACTTACAAACCCACATTTATGTGCCTGATCTGTCCAATTCTCTGTCAATTATTAGAACTAGTAATTATACCTTTATTTCAAATTTATTCTTCAAACTAGGCTATTCGTATCTATCTGTATATCTAGACTAGAATCGATAAGTCATTAAATGTTAAATAATTTATTAAATGATAATTAATATAATAGGTATCAACCTATTATATGTTCGTAGAGTAGTCATTAGACATTAAAATCTAGTTCACAACCGACGCCAGGAGGCCGTGTGGTCGCAGACTGCACGGTAGGCGGGGGGCAACCCCCCAATCAAAAGTGAGCCGAATGGGCTCACACCAATCCGTTGAAGCATTAGGGCCTTCGGGCCATTAGCATAGATCCATCCGAAAAAAAAAAAAAAAAAAAAAAAAAATCTAGTCTAATTAGTAACTTTAAAATATTAAAAGTACATTAGAAATTGTATTTTATTGTTATTTATATTTATTTTCCATCGAGCATATAACCAGATAGAGTAAGTTACTAAAGTGAGCCATAAAATTATTATATAGCAATTTAACCAACCATTGATCTGTATGTACTTCCCATCGGCCTGAATCAATGACCTAAGTCGGTCGGTCAATCCGCTTCCGCGCTGAGATTGTTTTGAAAAAAAAATTAGTTTTGAAAGAAGTCTTATCTTATTATATGTAATCATTATAATATAACCACTGGAACCTGTCAAGGCTGTTAATTTTCTTCCTATTAAAAAAATACATTTTTTAATCATTTTATATAAGTTTCTAGTAGTTTGTATCTGTCACGTACCGACGATACCAACACGCATGTATCATGTTAGCTTACGTATGAATGATCATCGTAAGCTGATCTTATTATGTTCTTTAATATTATAATATTTTTATTAACACTATTATATTTTTATTACTTGAATGTTAGTATTAAGCTTTATGGGGGATTTCGTAGTAATTACAGGAGTAGAATCCCGTATTCCCCTTGATAAATTTGTAGTAGAACTTGATGTGAAATAAAATTAACGAAAATGTATGCCTTGTGTTTTATTTATAGTATTAACTCCTTAGTGATAATCGATACTAATAGATGAATCTAGAATGCATCAAGAAACCTCGAATTTGATTATTTAATGTTATTTGGATAATCAATCAGATATTGAAGAAAAATCGATGGAACTTAACCACTCAACCCAGGCAACTCAGTAATTTGTTGCCTATCTGAGATATTAGATGGTAAGTCTTGGTACCTTGTACTTCACTGCCTGTTCTGTTTTTCTTTCCAAAACACAGCAAAGACATTTCGCACATTAAAAGCAGTATTGTGATAAAAGTGATGCATAGTATTGGAGACGCATCTCATTTTAATTCCATCGGCATATATTTTAAGAAAATGCATAAAAATATTAAATAAGTATTGAAAACATCTCATTGCTTCATAATTTAAATAATTTTATTTTTTCTGAATATAGTATACGAGAGTAGACAGAAAATGTTGATATTGATGATGTGGATAAAGTATTATTTAGCTGCAGGCAGCGGGTTCGAACCCCGCCAGGGAATAAAAAGTTTTCTGTGTTCCTGGGTCATGGATGTATATTAAAATCTTAAATATATGTATAATATAAAAGTATTAAATATAATATTTCCGTTGTCTGGTACCCGTAACACAAGTTCTTCGAGAACTTACCACGGGACCAGATTGACGTGGTGTAAAGTTATTTCGTCTAACCAAACTATAAAAACATACAGCGATAGATTGCTTATTCAGTATATTTTTCTCTCCATTAAAATGTCGTAAATGCACGGGAATTCCATAGCACTTACGCGTTTCTTTCAACGTAGTGTAACAACATGTCCTCTATAGATTTTACGCTGCAAGCAAAAGGGACATAGTTTTTGTGCCTACAAAACTCAATTAAAAGTTATTCCCTATTTCAAAATTTATTTAAAATTAAATAAATAAATAAACAGTAAAGTAGAAACAAGCAGGTTCACACTTGGGCTTAAATTTTCATATTATTAGCGCTACTTCAATGTCGACTGTCAAAATCACACTAAGTAAGGGGCATTAACTGCAACGCAGTTCTGTTGAACAAAGTGAGTGTTCGGAACACGCAATCTAATACTTAGTACATCTATGGCAATATAGTATTAATCCTTATCCAATTAATCCTTATCCACCTTAAATATATTGTGCATTCAATTAAGATATTACAGATTTAAAATGCACCGGTATGTCCATACCGGTTCCGGCGGAACTGGCCGAGATATCCGATTATAGACATTAATAAATCGCAGGGTCAAACTTCCAACGTTGCAGCCTTAGATTTGAACGTAGAGTGTTTTTCATATGGGCAATTATGTGCCGTTCTTTCAAGAGTAACTAAAGAAAACATACTTTATTGTATAATGACAAAAAAGCTGTGAATGTTGTATAGAAAGACTTTCTGTATATGTTTAGTATCAGCATTGCACCCGTGCGAAGCCAGGGCGAATTACTAGCGAGTAAATAATAATTAAACTACGCTCATATTAATTGAGAAAGTCTGCAGTGTAGATAGTGTCCGTACCTACTTTAGATGATAAAAATGATGATTTATAAAATACACATCTAAACAATTCACCTATCAGTTGCTTAGCAACGAACAAGCAGTTTGATATTTTTGTAAAATAAGACATAAATTATTCCAGTACGATAATTTTTTCGACCAATTTCCTTGCCACATACAGACACCGTAGACACTAGCGTCCATAAAAGATTATTTTTATTGTTATTATATATTGTGTTAACAAAATATTTTTTCTTGAAATATGTTTTACGAGCTGGTGCCCGCGACTTAGTCTGTGCAGGATAAGATTTTAGTTTTTTTATAAAAAGTATGTTACTATTGTTACTTCTAATACCTACAAGAATATGTGTACAAAGTTTCATGATGATCGGTTAAGTAGTTTTCGCGTGAAAGCGTAACAAACAACCACGCTTTTACATTTATAATATTAGTAAGGATGTGCCGGACAGATTATTATATGACTTGATATAATTACATTCATATTAAGGCGGTATATTGGCAAATAAACAGTGAGAAGCGCTTGGCCAAAAAGTCACGAAAATTATTCCCGCGTAATTTATTGGCCTGGAAAAAAGATATGTTATATTCAAGGATATTACCTAGACCCATTGTAAGTTCATTATACGATTAGATTAACTTGACTTGATCATAAAAAATTCCAAACATAGCATAAATTAAAGCAAAGCCTGTACACATTTGTAGGAAAAAATATTTCTTTTAAATTTGAAATTTATACCATAATTTTCTTCATTTCAACCTACGTAATCTATGTACAAACTGTATAAACAAAAACTAAAAAAAAAAAACAAAAACTACAACTGTTTCGGGCGGGCCGATGCAATACCGTGCCGCTTGCGTCCCCGCAGTCGCGGTTTGGCCGCTGTCACGTCGGATCTGTGTCAAATTTTTCTTTACGTGTTTAAAAAAAA
This sequence comes from Helleia helle, assembly GCA_963853865.1. Taxonomy (NCBI): domain Eukaryota; kingdom Metazoa; phylum Arthropoda; class Insecta; order Lepidoptera; family Lycaenidae; genus Helleia; species Helleia helle. The sequence goes on from OY971420.1 coordinate 21,372,895, forward strand.
ATGGCAAACAAAAACAATAAAACGAAGAGTAAGATCTCAATTTCGACATCGAGAAGGAGATCAGTCAAAAAGAGATTTATGAAAAAGTAAGTACTCGTATATTATATTAAAATTAACTGTATTTTTATATAACATACCATGACACGGAATCAGGATGTATATAAAGCAGTTAATTTTAATACCGGTAACCGAAATTTTTTGAATTTTTAGTTTTGCTACTATTAGGTAATCAAACAGATTCCTTTTTAACCGACTGTGCCAAAAGAAAGGAGGGTAATGTTATTCGGGTGAATGTATGTAGGTAAGTATGTTTATGGCCCCTCAGGCTGACTGAACGGCTTTAGTGATTTTCGTAAATGAGGATGTCGTTTATGAGGATGCTATTGAACGGAAAGTAACTGACAGACACACAATCAAAATTTTACATTTACAATATATGTTGTTGGGAAAATACTCCCTATATTTTAAAATAAAATTAGCAACTGGCATTCCTATTATAATATATACATAGCTTGAAGCTTAACACTTCAGATGAAGTACCGCATTCAGAAAATTCATTTTGGTACAGTGGAAAACAAACTGAAGTCCGCAGGAACCTTGAATTTCGAGACTGCTGACTCTAATTGTAACAGCTTGAAGCTCCTAATCAGTGACACCTTAGTGAATATACAGAAGAATAGGAATGATATTCCTGATCTCAGACCAAACCTTGGAACTGAAGCGTAGACGAAAGGAATTAAAAGTCAAAGGACTAAAAGATTCAGAGGTGAGCAAAGAGTATGAAAAGTGTTATGCCAAACCATTTCTAAATGGTTCAGAATTGATAAAGACAAATATACAGTAAGTACTTGCTCAGAAATTAAAAAACACTTCTTAGAGTACCAAATTGCAGACCTATTTAGGAAAGTTTGTTTGCTTACTAAAGAATTTAAGCCTAAAACACTGCTAATAACATTAACGATACATCTCTTCATCTATAAGAATAAATCGCTGAAATAATCTATTATGAAGAGTTGTACAAAAGCAATACGATGGTTGACGTAGTGTGCCCTATGTATGATTGGGATAATTTAGAACTGCTGGAGTCTAAAACTCTGCGTATATGCTGCTCTGAACTCCCTTAAAATGAGGAAAACATCAGATTCTGATGCAACAACGGCAGAAGTTTTCAAAATTCTAGGTGAATCTGGCATAGATGGGCTCCACGTAATTTTTAGCAAAGATGGCCTGTTAGTCTAGTGGTTTGTGATCCTTACTGCTAAACCAGAAGGTCGTGGATTTGATCCCCACACAGGACAAATATTTATGTAATGAACATGATCATTTGTTCTGTGTCTGGGTATAATTTATCTATAATATGTATTTAAAATATATCCGTATTTATCATTTGTTTAGTTACCATAAGGCTCTGGCCTGTTCTTATGGTAACCAAAGGCAGACCTAGTTTGGGATCAGATGACCGTGTATGAGTTGTCCCAGCATATTATTATTATTATGGGCTACTGGAAAATGGCAAAAGGACTGGACAGACTCTATTTTACGACATCTGCACAAAAAGGGTTTCACAAATCAATGTGTTCCATCGCCACACAGCCACGTTATCCCAGAGTGTGACAATAAAGATGATGATGCAAACTTGATGGCATACGTACACGAAGGTGAAACTAAATTATTGACATCAAATAGGTTTTACAAAAACGTTCCACCAACTATTACATATTCATAAGTACCTTGTTTTTTAGTTTCGTTTTCAGGAGCTGCCAATTAAACGAAAACTATTAAGTACCTACTACTAACAAAAAGTGATATTAAAAGCCTTCAGCAAATGAGGCTGACGTTACTTTTAATCAATTAATAAAAATGTTTAATATATGTATGTGGATCGAATCTGATTTATTGGGGTTGTGTTTTAACAATAATAAACTTTTAAATAGGTTAGAGACTGAGTGGTTTAAGTATGAAAGCTATACATACAAAGCTAACCCTGAATTAATGCCTTGTTTCTACGCCTGTTGTTTTAAGATATTTAACATATTTTTAGTGGTAACAAAAGGGTGTACAGAAATCATATTAGATTTTAATAAAATAATTACAGCTCTGGAGTAAGTGTCTTAATGTTTGTAAGATAGTTATAAATTGAATACAGTACTTTAATAAAAAAATACTTATTCATCATAATAAAACAAAATTCTCTTTTGTACGCCCCAAAATTAGTATCACTTTTTTTACTATATAGTAGATGTTGCCAAAATTGCGTTGAAAGAAAGAGGCGTACTTACCGTTTATCAAAAACTATGCGTGTTATAATTTGAAAAGTCTTACCAGACCACGTAAAGTACGGCTCCGATCTGTGTCCCGCGTATTCTACATACTGCTGCCTATCCCTCATGTAACTGGCAAAAAAGTTAAGTAGATGCGGTGTGAAACCAACACCTGCCAACTTCTTGATCAACACGTCATTATGGACTAGGTCAAATGCTTTCTTGTAGTTAGTATTGTTTTATTATGATGAATAAGTAATTTCTTATTAAAGTACTGTATTCAATTTATAACTATCTTATAAACATTAAGACACTTACTCCAGAGCTGTAATTATTTTATTAAAATCTAATATGATTTCTGTACGCCCTTTTGTTACTACTAAATATATGAAAATGAAACTAAAAAACAAGGTACTTATGAATATGTAATAGTTGGTGGAACGTTATTATAAAACCCATTTGATGTCAATAATTTAGTTTCACCTTCGTGTACGTATGCCATCAAGTTTGCATCATCATCTTTATTGTCACACTCTGGGATAACGTGGCTGTGTGGCGATGAAATACATTGATTTGTGAAACCCTTTTTGTGTAGATGTCGTAAAATAGAGTCTGTCCAGTCCTTTTGCCATTTTCCAGTAGCCCATAATAATAATAATAATATGCTGGGACAACTCACACACGGCCATCTGATCCCAAAATAGGTCTGCCTTGATGATACAATGAAAAAAATGATGAACATATGATAAATACTGATATATTTTTAAATACATACATACTATAGATAAATTACACCCAGACACAGAACAAATTATCATGTTCATTACACAAACATTTGTCCTGTGTGGGGTTCGAATCCACGACCTGATTTAGCAGTCAGGATCACTAACCACTAGACTAACAGGCCATCTTTGCTACAAATTACGTGGAGCCCATTTATGCCAGATTCACCTAGAAATTTGAAAACTTTGCCGTTATTGCATCAGAATCTGGTGTTTTCCTCATTTTAAGGGAGCTGAGAGCAGCATATACATTGGATCGCAGAGTTTTAGACTCCAGCAGTTCTAAATTATCCCAATCATACATAGAGCACACTACGTCAACCATCGTATTGCTTTTGTACAACTCTTCACAATAGCTTCTTTCAGCGATTTATTCTTATAGATGAAGAGATGACCATTAATGTTATTAGCCGTGTTTTAGGCTTAAATTATTTAGTAAGTAAACAAACTTTCCTAAATAGGTCTGGTATTTGGTAATTTGGTACTTTAAGAAGTGTTTTTCTGAGCAAGTACTTACTGTATATTTGTCTTTATCAATTCTGGACCATTTAGCAATGGTTTGGCATAAAACTTTTCATACTCTTTGCTCACCTCTGAATCTTTTAGTCCTTTGACTTTTAATTCCTTTCGTCTACGCTTCAGTTCCAAAGTTTGGTCTGAGATCAGGTATATAATTCCTATTCTTCTGTATATTCACTAAGGTGTCACTGATTAGGAGCTTCAAGCTGTTACAATTAGAGTCAGCAGTCTCGAAATTCAAGGTTTCTGCTGACTTCAGTTTGTTTTCCATTGTACCAAAGTGAATTTTCTGAATGCGGTACTTCATCTAAAGTGTTAAACTTCAAGCTGAAATAGGAATGCCAGTTGCTAATTTTATTTTAGAATATAGGGAGTATTTTCCCAACAACACTTATTGTAAATGTAAAATTTTGATTGTATGTCTGTTTCCGTTCAATAGCATCCTCATAAACGACACCTCATGTACGAAAATCACTAAAGCCGTTCAGTCAGCAGGAGGGGCCATAAACGTACTTACCTACATAAATTCACCCGAATAACATTACCCTCCTTTCTTTTGGCACAGTCGGTTAAAAAGGAATCTGTTTGATTACCTAATAGTAGCGAAAGTATAAATTCAAAAAATATCGGTTACCGGTATCAAAATTAACTGCTTCATATACATTCTGATTCAGTGTCATGGTATGTTATAAAAAAACAGTTAACTTTAATATAATATACGAATACTTACTTTTTCATAAATCTCTTTTTGACTGATCTCCTTCTCGATGTTGAAATTGAGATCTTACTCTTAGTTTTATTGTTTTTGTTTGCCATTTTTGTTTAAAACACGTAAAGAAAAATTTGACACAGATCCGACCGTGACAGCGGCCAAACCGCGACTGCGGGGACGCGGGCGGCACGGTCTTGCATCGGCCCGCCCGAAACCGTTGTAGTTTTTATGTTTTTTTAAGTTTTTTTACCGAAAAAGTGAAATAAATTAAATTTGAATAAACATAGTTTACGTAGGTTGAAATGAAGAAAATTATGATATAAATTTCAAATATAAAAGAAATATTTTTTCCTACAAATGTGTACAGGCTTTGCTTAAATTTATGCTATGTTTGGGATTTTTTATGATCGAGTCAAGTTAATTTAATCGTGCAAAGAAGGTAATATCCTTGAATATAACATATCTTTTTTCCAGGCCGATAAATTACGCGAGAATAATTTTCCTGATTTTTTTGCCAAGTGCTTCTCATTGTGTATTTGCCAATATACCGCCTTAAGGTGAGATCCAGTAGTCTATGTAAGTGAAGGACCATAGTCGCGATCCGTAATAAGAGTTTAAATTTAACTTTTGGTTGAAATGACTGTAAGACATTTTTTTATATAGCATAGGGAAAACAAGCAGTCGAAGCATTTCGGCGACTATCGACGCCCATACACATCCGCACAACCTCATAAACCTCATGAAAGGCGACAGAATAGCTGTTATTTTTCAATAATTATGTGAGCGAGAGGTACCACCGCGGTCGTGCCGGCCCAATTCGGCTGAAAACATGGCACTACCTGTTACAAAAAATTTCATCAAAATCTTAATACTTATTTGCCAACATACTCACACCAAGTATGTCCACTGTTAGATAAACATGAAGATTTATTACATTGATTCTATCCTCAATCTATAATAATATGTTTCGCATATTTATGTCAAATCAACTTTAATATACAACCTAAAAATATTCACTAAGAAACTTCGACCAATTCTGCGTCCTTCCTATCGCACTTATGAGCCATTATGTGCTGTCAAGCCCATTATCTAGAATATTGCCTGCCTTATATTATTCATACTAGCTGTTGCACGCAGCTTCACCCGCGTTAATTTACTTAAGTCACGCTGTAACTAATAGGAGTTAAGTTAAAAACTGTAGCCTTCCTCTATAAATGGGCTATCTAACACTAAAATAATGTTTCAAATCGGAACAGTAGTTCCTGAGATTAACGCGTTCAAACAAACAAACTCTTCAGCTTTATATTATTAGTATAGATAAATAATCTAACAAAAATAAATTTTAGAAGCTTTGAGCATTTATTATACTGACATACAGTTAAATACATACAATACACACATACTTAAACTACTTTGTACTTACACCAAATATATACATTATTATTGAATGCATTTTACATTATATTATTTTACAAACACATGCCTACCTCGAATTCCCAATTATTAAGTACTTTTATAAAATAGCAATATCAACAAAAACATAATTATATATTTTTTTAATATGAATTACAACTTTTATTTTTTGATCACTAATTTGTACATGTCTTGTTATTTCAAATTAATAATTATTAGAATAACAGCTGTCAAACCACTACACTAACTGTCATTTACATAGGCTGCACTAAATCTATCGGGAATGGAATATTTCCACTCTTCCTGTCATATTAAAATCTTTTTAATCGAAAACTCCTTGGTTTTAAAAATCGAATACCATTTATCTATTTAAAAAAAGATTCTCGGTCTTGTCACAAGGTCTTGTCAAACTTGTTTAGTCGTTGAGAAAATGGAATTGACTCGAGAAAATTCTAGAGCGATGATTTATTATGACTTTTAAAGTGGTTTAACACAAAAACAGTGTGTTGACCGGATGATTTCTGCATTTGGTGATGAAGCCCCATCTAAAACCACAATTTATCGCTGGTTTGCTGAATTTCAACGTAGACGTGTCAAGCTCAGTGATGATCCCCGTCAAGGTCGTCCAAAAACTGCAGTCACCCAAGAAAACGTTGATGCTGTGCGTAAGCTGATTGAGGAAGATCGACATGTGACATACCGCGAAATTCAGGCAACTTTAGACATTGGCATGAGTTAAATACAAATAATCTTGCATGAACAATTAGGTGTAAAAAAGTTGTTTTCCCGATGGATACCGCATTTACTCTGTGAAGAGCAAAAAGCGGCTCGCGTTACTTGGTGCATCAGAACTCTCGAAAGATTCTACGCATGATCCTCAAATGCTGTATACAACATCGTATCAGGTGACGAATTCTGGATATACGCGTACGAACCCGAAACAAAAAACCAGTCACGAGTTTGGGTATTCGAAAATGAGTTAAAGCCAACAAAAATTGTTCGTTCACACAGTGTTGCAAAAAAAATGGTGGCCACGTTTGTCTCCAAAACCGGTTTTGTTGCGACTATTCCTCTTGAGGTACAAAGAACGGTTAATGCAGAATGGTATGCTAGCATTTGTTTGCCACAGGTCGTTTCTGAACTCCGTAAAGAGAACTGCAACCGCCGCATCATCCTCCATCACGACAATGCGAGTTCTCACACCGCGCACAGAACAAAAGAGTTTTTAGAGCAAGAAAATATAGAATTATTAGACACTAATGATTTCTATACTTTCCCTATAGTAGGGGAGGCCATGATGCTAAATGGGGATTTCCTCGAGCGTCATAGAGACCTATTGGGTTGCAAAGCTTGCATGATAAGAAGAAAAAAATGTTATATAACATATACCTATTCATCGGTGGGGGAAGCGGCTACAGATTTTTTAATATGTAAAAAATACTGTTGCATGGACATACTCGAGCGCGTCAGATATTGATAGCATCGATGTCCTATGTATTTTTAATAATGTACGTATTTTAATCTGATCGTTTGCATGATGCGCTACGTCGTACGTAACGGTTGAAAATGAAAAAAAAGATAATTTAATCGAGCGTGTCAGATTTTTAAGGGGGTGTTAAGTGAACCTAAAAAAAGCTCTCATTCAATAATCTGACGATTTTTATGTGACGCAAACTCTCGGCCATTATTATAATATGCATAAAAAATTCGCCATTTTGAAATACTCAAGCGCGTCAGATTAAGATATATATAGTTCATCTTTATGTCCTAGACGTGCTGTATCATAATCTGACAATTATCTAGAGGGGTTCGCCTAATCTGACAAAAAAAACCGTTTTATTTTTTTAAATCATTGAACTTGATTAATTGAAAAGCCAAGGAAATAGCATGTAAATAAAAAAGTGTATGTTCTTTTAAGTAGAATACTTGTTTTTATAAGAAAATAATTTAGGAACAAAATGCTCAAAAAAAATTCAATTTTTTTATAATAAATTGATAATTTAATCATGGTCTTTCAGATGTATTGTGATACAATTTAACTGCACAAACCATGATAATGAATTTTCCCAATTTAATCAGGTATTTGGAGCCATTTATGGCTCCAATAAACGTGCTTCAAAATGGGCGCGCGGTCTTAGCGGTATAGTAAAATTATTCTAAGGTCAAAAAACGTTTTGGTCATAGAATAATTTCCAACGGGAAATACGTTGTAAATAATATGCCACGAACGAATCTCTGTGATCAGCTGTGATGGCGTCATATGGCAACAAAAACCAGAGTGGGGACGGAGTGATAGAGAAAGATTTAGCGAGGAATAGAAACGCAGAGGGAAATATAAGCATTACGCAGCTGCATGCATTAAACTTTATCGACGAATTTTTGTTATTTCGACTGGCGGACATCGTCAGATTATATATTTTTCGCTATCCTTGAAATATTTCCTTCAAAATAAAATAAAAATTAGCTACGCTCGAGAATATCAAGGTGACGTTTTTTTTTACAACTTTGTAGCCCTTCCCTTTCTTTACGTCACTCTCAAATTGTCAGATTAGTGGAATGTACACTTTTTAGCATGTAACTAACTCATCCTACCTTAATCTGACGCGCTCGAGAATTTCTGACGATCAGTTTTTTTTTACTAATCTGATCCTTTATCCTTGATGGGCGACCTTATATATGGGGCTCATATATGGTGAAGGTACTCAACTGGGTGCAAGGTAGCCCTCCATATATCAACCTGCCGAGCTCGAGTAAATCCCTAAATCCCCTCTTCGGCTCCCCTACTACTAAAATAAAGAATAAATTGCGTAGTCAGAGATTTTCATCGCCTGAAAAAGCTGTTGACGCCTACAAAACGGCCATTTTGGAGACCCCAACTTCCGAATGGAATGGTTGCTTCAATGATTGGTTCCATCGTATGGAAAAATGTGTCAAATATCGCGAAGAATACTTCGAATGGCAATAAATACATTTTTAAATAGTAATGTTGTGTCACTTCCTTGATTCCCGAAATTTTCAGTGCCGCCCTCGTACTTCTTCTTCTTCTTTAATTTTAATCTCTCCCGACGATTCGCCATTAAAATAATATAACAATAATTACAAATGGTTTGGTCAGTTCAATTTCGTCCGTAAAGTCACGTCCGTCAGTGTATCACAGCCATATTACATGGAGACTAAGTTAAGTAAGTACTTAACTTAGTGTTTTAAGTTAAACAAGGCTGCTAGTTTATGAAATTCTCTATCCTATAATGTCAACCTTGTAATTGCCTAACACGATTAGTTGATTAATTTCGTAGGTACTTCTTCAAGGCATTTTTAACAAAAGTGAGTTCAAACTAACACTTTTTTCAATTAAGATTAAGTTTTCACAATATTTTTATTTCAATAGTTAATTATTATAATATTGCCTGACCTAAAATATATAAATCCTGCATTGATGTCGCTACTGTATCTTTTATACGGTAACACAAAGTACGTACAGAAATTAGTTCCGAAATTTTCAGCAATATGGCGAGGGTTTTTATATTTCTGGACAGGCTATACATAAAATATATTACATACAAAATTATAATATAATATTTTAAATAATTTGATAGGTTTACGAGCCTAATCCAATCGTCATCATGACTTCATGGTTATTATTATGTAAAATGAATCTGTGGCTGATTTATAATTAGTTAATTACTATAGTTACACAAAAGACACGTGAAATCCAATTATTAATATCTCATTTACGTCAATGACAATTTCAGAACATTTTTTTTTTTGACGACCTCTGTGGCTCAGTGGTTAGCGCGTTGGCGCTCAAGCCGGAGGTAGCGGGTTCGAATCCCGTCTGGGTACAAAAAGTTTTCTATGTTCCTGGGTCATGGATGTGTATTAAATATACCAAACCCGAGATCCTCAAAATGCGGTTGAAGGCGCTCGCAGTGGTTTTAGTTTACGGGTAGGGCACTCACAGTTGCGAGTCCCACATAGGGTTAGTATCTACCCGAGATCCTGGCTATACGCGTAAAAAGCACTTCCCCTGCGATACCAAAAAAAAGAATAATAAACTTGACAAACCCTCAAAGACTAAATCTCGTCCACCATGTTCCTTTTTATCACATAAAATTAATCAATCAAATCAGTCAATACGCATAAATACAAATTGACTGCCTCTGATCTCAAACTAAAGTCTTGACGCATTCGAATCCTGATTCGATTATTAATATTCATTAATTAGAATGATTAGAATTAAGATCTCATTAGTCATTACACAAACCTATAAAGCCAAATTATTAATAATACATTCATCGTAACAAATCCCGAGCTTATATGTTTTATATATGATTTTATTATGTAAAATTAATGTTATTTTAAATAATTGTGGGAACACCAGACCAATCGATCCCAAAATCTGGTATTACTATCCAAATGCGTAATTACCCAAAAACCTTCAAATTGAATGATCTGCCAAGCGATACTGATATCGAAGGTGATTGACGGATAAGTTAAGAATTTAATTGGCTATAATCTAATCTATCGATTTTATCAATTATGCGAGTAGAATCGCGAGTAGTCGTAAGAATACTGAAGATATTATATCCTTTTTAGAAACTCTACACGGTTAGATGGAGCTATTAGACTTATATTATATTCATTAAGTCAATAAAGACTTAATGAATAATTTTAATGGTACTTATTTGTTCCATGTAGCAGTATATTTTGGCAGGACAGACCGATATAATTACAGGCACTGAGACTCACAAACTTACGTCTCCGGATAGGCCACGAATAAACGTGTTCCTTAGGCTTATCGCGAATAAACTTGTTCATGACCATTTGCGACAGTGACTACTGAGGTAGCTCGTCTGCCAATTGGCTCCTACAACTAATATTTAAAAAATGACATCATGTATTTTTCACCGACACCTTACCGACATACATGTAAAAACTACATTGGACGTAAAGAAAAATTTATGAACAATTTATTTCCAATTGATATGTAATTGCCACTTTATCACGCTCACGGATGATAACCGTAATCTTTATAGAAACACAAAATGGTTTCAGTAAATCAAGATTGATCACAAAAATTAATACCTTCAAAGCTATTAATAGCAGAACAAAAGATTATTTTCATGATAAGTCTAGTCGTTTCTTTTCTGGTCTTAATTTTTATCAATTATTATTTTGATTGATAGTTTTTTAAATATTATTTCATACATGAGCTTTGATAAATGAACAAATATTCCTCCGTCTACTTGAACATTTCCTAGACACAAGCGTCGACCGTATCGGATTTGACTAGTCCAAATCCTGCTCTCCCGAGCAGCGCACACGATGAACCGCGCCCCCTGCGGTGCGCGGACGGGGGGCGTCGCCCTTTCGAATATTTCTTAAGTGAGCCATCTGCTCATTTACTGTACCGATTGAGCTTAAATGCCATCAGGCCCAAAAGACTAGCCCTTCCGAAAAAAAAATAGACACAAGAATGTGTAGCCATTATACGGAATTATATTCCTATTTTCCAATTATATAGCAAAGTTCATCTTAATGTTCGTTTGAAATATTATTACCGATTTTTACAAGTGTGGGCTTAGTACTCTCGGTCTTAGTGTACTAAGATAATCGAAGAAAACCCGGCTTAAACGTTTTCGTTTAAATATTACACGCATTTTTATTTTGTTATAAGGATTCTTGTAACTCTTTTTATCTCTGTATTGTATTAATAAGGCAAATGCATATTTATTCTTTGTGATAATAGAGAATGTTTTAAATAATATTTTTTATTTCAATTCCAAGAGTTTACTACTTAACCAAAAGTCTTTAAATTAGTTAAATAAGATAACAAATATTCATAACGCCTGTCATAATTTCATAGCAATATTTATAGTCGTGTGTTAAGACACCTTATATTTATTTACCTATAAAAAAAATTATCACATTGTTGGTATTTCCGAGAAATTCTAAATTACTACAGCGATTTTAATGAAATGTTGCGTTTTTTTGTTCAAAATATATACTACTAAATTACTATTATGTATTCTACTAAAGTATCGTGCAGAAACCTGCATGTCTGAAAAATTGTCTTTGAGATTATCAACCAACCATCGGGTATCAATCCGAAATATGTTGTGTAAATCCCCAACACATATATATACATATGTTTATTATCACATACTCTTTAATCAATAACGCAAAATTTTGCGAGTTTACAAATTCTCATAATTATTTACTCAGATATTTTATTTTACTGTATACAATTTGAATTATGTTACTAAGAGCAAAAAAAAAATTAAACGTAACCTAACCTAGAGTTCGTTTGTTTGATTGAAATTAAATGCAAAGGGCATTTAATTTCAATCAAACAAACGAACTCTTACAAATCGTCAAAGCTTGACACAAAGAATCGTTTATCACGAGGCAAAACATGTGACTTCTTGCGCAGTTTAGAAAAACTCTTTAATATTTAGTTTCAATCACTATCGAAGTAGGCAGCCCAAAGCTTTCTAATCTACTGCATTCTTCTCATCAAAACCAGACAAGATACCTTAGTCCCGCGTATTGGTGATCTTCACTAGACATCAATTAATCTATGTCTTACTATAATACAAAACAAGAAAATGAAGTGAGGTGAAGTGAAAGTGATTCTAATCTAATTAGTATTAAAAAAATACATTGTCAATTGTTACATTCCAGTCACAGTCCAATTTTAAGTCGACTCAATTTAAAAATAATTTAATATCCAGATTTTAAGTTAAGAGCGAGGCCCCATTAGTGCGTTGCGTCGTCGCAGCGCCTACGCTGCGTCGTTTTTCATTTATTTTTATGACATGCCGCATTACATTTGCGTCGCAGGACGTTTCAATGGATTAACGGACAAAAGACCAAGCGGGAGGGAGGTTGATGCGCTGCTGAATCTTCGTTGGTTTCTATGTTTATCTCGACGGCAGCGTAATAAAAGCAACAAATGGCTGAACTAAGATGCAGCTGCGACGGCGTGAATACCCGCTTGCATCGCGACGTGGTGACTCGACGCAACTCAGTTGTGGGCTGTGGCATACAATGCGTTAATCCGTTGCAACGAAGACGAAACGCACCACAACAATCTTTGACCACAACGCAATAATGGGACCTCGCCCTAATTTAGATAATTATAATCACGTAAATTATACTATTGGTAGGTCATTCAGTTACGCCTATCACTGGCCTCCGTCCTCGTTTCACTAAGTAAAATTAGTCTATTTATACTAATAGGCATGTACATCTTATAAATAGTATTTATACACATTGTACAGTACATCTCCTAAATAGCACCAATGATTTTCCACTCTTACATTAAATATTAGGAAACCTATTTGCATTATAACTAAAACGCTTATTAAGTCTTTAACACAAAATATATATACACTTTACACTGTTCTTAACATCAACAAAATTCAATTCCTCTATCGAAAATTATGCCTATTTCTACAAGAATCGCAAAGGTTATAAAAATAACGTACAATACTAAGAATACTACACCTATCGTCTTGCGAAGTTTAAATTTACCTATGAACAGAGTAATCCAGAGTAAGCATACTGCTACTAGGAGAGATCCGACCACGAAGTCGATGCCTGCGGAGTTGATGTAGACCACCACGGTTTCCGCACCCTGGGCTGTGGCGGTTACTGTCTTGATCAGCCAGGGAACGCCAAGAGCGAATAATATCGCCAGGGAGTTTGCGCCTAAAGCGTTGGAAACGCCGATGCCTCCTTCACCTAAAAATAATAGTTTCTGTGTCAATTTTAGTAGTATTTTTTATTGCCTAAGCCGATTTTTTGAACAATTTAATTTTTAGACAATTTCTCATCGAATTAGGAGAGATATTTTCCAATTTTTTTTTAATGTCGAACACGCATAATTAACGCAATCCAAATATATTCGCAAAAAAATTCTTAATAAATTATATTAACCTAAGTAATCGCAATTAAATAAAAATCGCAAGCGCATAGCACATAATTGAAATCGGATATTACGAGTAAATATCTAAATAAATATCCTATAGAAACACGTTCATTACATCTCTGTAAAAACAACTTTATTATTTTTAATAAATAAAATTAAATTTGGCCAATAAAAAACTAACTAATTACACCAGCATTACTTATTTCATAATCACCAATAAAAATATGTACCTACATGATATGTGTGTTTATCAAAATAAATAGTTCGCTATAGCAAAGTAAGATATTTTTTTAAACGCCTATATACTGGCGTAAGTCCTATACAGTAAAGTCAATTTGACTTTCAATAAACCTTTTAAGCATAATATTATTTTTATTTTTTACTTAAACGAATGTACTTTACCTCTTCTTGACATGATAAATATGGAGCATGCTTCTGGTAAACAGCCTCCAAACGCAAGGAACGTCATACCCATCACGGAGTCGGGAATAAAAAAAGTTGCGCCTGAAAGAAATAATCCTTCCACATTCAAAAACGCCAACTATCGTGTCTAAAACAATTTCTCTTTTATATTTTTATGCTTAAATTACTTAAAATTCATAGTTAGTGTTAATATCTTCGCATTGTTTTAAGTTTTATGGCGCACATGGTGAATTACAATGAACAAAAGACTCATGTCGTTGATTTTCGTCAGTCTGCATGTAGGGATGAGTGAAATTGGTCTTGGACCAAGTCTAAATCAGCAAGCCCAAGACTGAGTCAACAAGACCAAGACTAATTCAGTACGACCAAGACTGAGTCAATAAGACTATTACAAAATCAGCAAGACCAATACTAAGTCACCCAGACAAGGACCAAGACTAAGACTGTCCAAGTCTTGCTCTTAGTCTTGCTTTGCCCAATATAATTAAACAACGATTTGCAATTTGCAATAATAAAGATAAAAGAAATATTTATTTCTCCATGCTACTTACGAAAGTCTGAAACGCTGATTAGATAAGCACTGATCTTGTGACCGATAAGCAACTAATAACCAACGAGAAGTTATCTGGGTTAGTAACAGACAAACAAATGGGCAATATTAATTATCACGAAACTCATCTCCAAGTTTGCCTATCCCAGGAATATTAAAAAGCATTGAAATTATTATGAAAGAAATTCATATTCAGCGATAGAGAAGCTCCTGCTGTTTTTTTTTTTTGAATGATCTATGCTAGTAGACCGAGGTGCTCCAACTTCATCTGTCTATATATGAGGCCACGAGGCTCAAACCTTTCTATGGATCTAAGCTAGTAGACCGAGGTCTGTTCTAACTTCATCTGTCTATATATGAGGCCACGAGGCTCAAATCTTTCTAAGGATCTTAGCTAGTAGACCGAAGTCTGTTCTAACTTCATCTGTCTATATATGAGGCCACGAGGCTCAAACCTTTCTAAGGATCTAAGCTAGTAGACCGAGGTCCGTTCTAACTTCATCTGTCTATATATGAGGCCACGAGGCTCAAACCTTTCTAAGGATCTAAGCTAGTAGACCGAGGTCTGTTCTAATTTCATCTGTCTATATATGAGGCCACGAGGCTCAAACCTTTCTAAGGATCTAAGCTAGTAGACCGAGGTCTGTTCTAAATTCATCTGTCAATAGATGAAGCCAGGGGTTCAAACCTTTTCAAAGATCAGATCAGTAGACCAAGGTCTATTTTTATTTTTATTTTTATGTTAGTTGGATAGGCAAACTGGCAAACGTACCACCTGATGGTAAGTGATCGACGTCGCTCATGAACATAAACTAGCCCAGGCAACTTATTTATGTGTTGCCTATCCTGAGTGCCTATACTGGTGCCAGTAATTACACTGCCTGTCTTGCCCTTCTCTCCGAAACACAGCAAAGCTGTTTCACGGGAGAAACAAGCAAGATGGTGGTACCCATGCAGCCGGGAGCGCGGCACAGCGCTTCCCTCCCACCGGTATTCTAACTTCATCTATTTATACGTGAGGTCACGAGGCTCAAGCCTTTCTAATGAATTAAGCTAGTAGACCGAGGTGCTTTAACTTCATCTGTCTATAGGTGAGGCCACGAAGCTCAAACCTGTCTAAATCCTGCTGATGATGGGTATTTACCATACTTTGATAATAAAAATAGATCAATGCTACTCTTGAGTAAGCAATGGTAGTGTTTACTTTAACAATTTCTTATTAAAATTGAAATTGTAAAACTCGTCATTTTCCTTATAACATTATAAGCTGTATCGTAATAAAATTATTAGTTAAAATTAGGAGATAATATCATCATTATCAGCTTGCTATGGCCGGACATAAATTTCTAGAATGTTAGTTAAAATGGATATGAATTTTTGAAAAATATATTTTTTATAATTCTTGTCAATAAGTAGGAGTTAAATAGGAGGTTTTTGGATATTTTCTGGCTCATTGCTTTTGATCATCTTGATTTTTTTTAATTATGCTCATCAAAATTACGTAAGCCAATATATGCTGTTACTAAGGATTAGTAGTTTTTGAAAAGGATTATTTGAAAGCGACATACACAGACACCAGAGGATTAGCAGGTGCGTTGCCGGTCTTTCTATATATAAATAGAAGTATGCTCTTTTATTAAAGGTCCTTAAGTCTTATCGGTTGGGAAACACCATAGGTGGCAGCTGATTCCATATATTCGTCGTCCGAGGCAGGATCGAGGAGGTGCTATAATCAGGTTTTTTTGGAGGCTTTTAAAAAGCGATCATTCAAAGATCGACGATATACGAAGGATAAGTAGGGATGAAGAGACGGTACGGGGGATAAGATGATCAGTGTTTCGTTGACTTATGCGATTGGACGATTAAAGCAGTGACTACACTCACATAGTAGATAGAGAGACATATTATGTTATATAGATAAAGGTAATCTATATGAAGATCTTCTCTTTCTATCGGAGGGGGGGGGGACAAACTAGTCTGGGTAAGTGGTAACCAATATTCACTAGCCCAGGGGATCATCAGGTCCACTTTTTCCCCTTCTGAGTGCTTATAGTCGTTTGGTAAAAGAACTAGAATGGTTTTTACTCTCCAAAAAGGCATTATATATATATATATCCCCAGGAGTATGTGGGACTCACTGTGCCCGAAAGTCGGTAAATGGACGCAGCTCTACCCACTAAAACCCGGCGAGTGCCGCCAGTGCCGCCTTGGTGAGGTGCCCCGGATCTGTTAAGCTCACAGGGCACCTCGACAGCTAGTCAGTCCCGCAAGAGACCGACGCCACCTCCACAGAGGGGTTGTCTCGCACCACAGAACAACCCCTCCCAACGTCGGTACAATACAATGGAGTGAGGTTTCTATCCTCACCCCTTGCCCCCTGCACTTTTGTCCCCTCTTCTTATTAGAGGAGTACAAAGAGCCCCCTCGGCTCAATTAGCTTCGCCCAAGGTGTTGGGCTCACCCTAGGCTACTGAGCCCCACCGCCACAACAATGCCTGAACCATGGTGGAAAAAAAAGAAGGCTATATATAGTAAATTGTTGAACAGTATAACTTACCTTTTTTTTTTTTTCGGATGGATCTATGCTAATGGCCCGAAGGCCCTAATGCTTCAACGGATTAGTGTGAGCCCATTCGGCTCACTTTTGATTGGGGGGTTGCCCCCCGCCTACCGTGCAGTCTGCGACCACACGGCCTCCTGGCGTCGGTTGTGATATAACTTACCAATGACACTCATGCTCCATGATACGACGTAAGAGTTGACTCCAATCCATATGATGCACATGATGAAGGCGAAGGGGTAGAACCTCCTGTACGTGATGGGAGACGGGATGGTAATCCCCAATATCAAATTCAACGGAAACACGTATAGCCACCAGATCTTGTATAAAAATGACTTTTCACATGGAAACCGCCATATGCTGTTCTTAGGCTTGATATCTTCATCTAAAGGAAATAAGGATATTAGTAATAACTTTACCAAGGTAAGAAGTTATTTATAGGTAAGTATACAAAATGGGAAGACGATCTCCGTGCGGTGGCCGGTCCGTGTTGGATGCGAGTGGCAAGGGATCGGCCATCTTGACGTTCATTAAGGGAGGCCTATGTTCAGCAGTGGACGGATAGAGGCTGATGATGATGATGATGATGATACAAAATGGTGCAGAACTTTTGAGTACTTGGTTATCTGTTTCAGTCAAAATATTAAAATCCATGTTTAATAGAGGCGTGCTTTTTCTTTTGGTATATCAAACAAAAGTTTGCAAACTTGTATAAGTGGCATATATGAATAAACGATCACAAATTATATCATAGCAAAACCATGTTTAGAAATACGTTGAATGACTATATGTAAGCAATTATATTTGTAATAATTTAACAAAGCTGATGAGTTTGTTTATTATGACTCTTACCTTCTAAACTACTCGTTGGATTTGATATACTTTTTGTATTTTAATAACCCAATTAGGGGAAAGGTTATAATGCTTAACTTTTCGGTATATTTTTTAAAGTGGACGAGTGGAACGCTTCAGCTTGATAGCTGAAGATGGATAGGTTCTAGTATATAATGAAACAGACCTACACCCATGTGCACATAATATAATGTTACCTAAATCTGTGATTTTCTCAACATTGTTCGTTACTGGCTCCTCATTACATCTGAATCCCTTGTTGTCGATACCATTTTCTACAATTTTTCCATCAGCAACAACATTACCTATAAAATAAACACAGTATAAGTATTATGAAGTGAAGGAGACCAAATCTTACTACACACACTGTTGAAGTTTAATCACATCATTTTTTTTTTCGTATAAAAACTAGTCTACCAAATATTCTATAATTAATTAATTCCTTGTTTAATAAATAAATATATAACACTTCTATTTTTAAATATTATTCAATATATGTGTTAATATGTACATTATTTTTTTCATTTCACCATTTTAAAACGCATTCAACAAACATAAATAGGAAATAGAAACGTACATTTTCCTTACGTAAAAGGTCACTGTGAAATAATACTCATCAATCATCATCATCATCATCAGTATTTATCCGTCCACTATTGAACATAAGCCTCCATATGATACCCATACTTATATTTAATTATAGTCATACTTATTATGAGACGTAAGCAAACTTACTTTCCTTTCCCTTGTAACAAGTGCGTGCCAACAATTTGTCGATGAGACCAAATATCCTGACGCTGTTGAACATGAGGATGAAGTAGCATATGTACAGGATACCCAGGATCAGCGCCTCATACCAGTCCACCTGCCCATCCCATACTATGGTTACTAACACTCCCACGTTGAACATGTAGATGAGGGCATCTCTGGTCACCGGACGCCGTTTAATTTTTATAGGCTATAAAGGAGAAAACGTAGGAAAAGTTTAAATATATTTTTAAGGGCACAAAATACTCATGGTCTATATTCTCACACAGACAAAGCAGCGGGACGCATCTCATACAGACAAAGCAGCGGGACGCGTCTCACATAGACAAAGCAGTGGAACGCATCTCATACAGACAAAGCAGCGGGACGCGTCTCACACAGACAAAGCAGCGGGTCGCATCTCATACAGACAAAGCAGCGGGACGCGTCTCACACAGACAAAGCAGCGGGACGCATCTCATACAGACAAAGCAGCGGGACGCGTCTCAGACAGACAAAGCAGCGTGACGCATCTCACACACACAAAGCAGCGGGACGCGTCTCACACAGACAAAGCAGCGGGATGCATCTCATACAGACAAAGCAGCGGGACGCGTCTCACACAGACAAAGCAGCGGGACGCGTCTCACACAGACAAAGCAGCAGGACGCGTCTCACACAGACAAATCAGCGGGACGCATCTCACACAGACAAAGCAGCGGGACGCATCTCACACAGACAAATCAGCGGGACGCATCTCACATAGACAAAGCAGCGGGACGCATCTCACACAGACAAAGCAGCGGGACGCGTCTCACACAGACAAAGCAGCGGGACCCATCTCACACAGATAAAGCAGCGGGATGCATCTCACACAGACATCATCAACATCAGACTTTCATATATATATATAATGAAATATGTTCTTAAAATAATGAAACCCAAAATTCGTCTTAACAGCTACCATACATTGTAAGCCATTTTAGTCTATGATCCGTCATCCAAAGAGCCCACTATTCTTTATTCGCACGATTATAGAAGAATTCAAGTTCCCATAATATATTTTGCAAGAAGCTAAATGCTACAAATAATTTCGTACCAGCGACCTTGCATTGTCTTCTTATTGGATAGCTGGAAATTATATTCTTTACGGAGATACAATTCAGTCGTATACAGGAAATTATTATTTTATTTTTCAATTTTTTTTCCTACTTTTTCAATAAAACTCAATGGCAATCTTATTATGTACCTGATACCTTTTCAAGGTAACCAAGGAGTTTTTTATCCGATAATCCGCACTAGGAAATTTAATGTTGGGTTTTATCGAAAAATTTCTTTATTTCACAGTTTGTGTACACAAAATACTTTTTTTAAACCGAAAATAAAGTACAGTTTTGTATAAAAAAATGTATTTGTAATTCATCGTGAAATTTCTTACAATCTACGACTGTAATGAGTTGCTATATATTCGACCGTGGGATAGGACCGGAGAATCGGCCATCTTGGCATTTATTTATTTATTTTAATTTATTTATTTAATAAGTACAACCACATCATTTATATTAAAACATTTTAACATTCAACTTACAAGTAGTACATGTATTGTATCAGATATATATAACAATTAAGGCGTTTGTTTAAAAGATGCCTATGATGATGAGGGAAGACGGTATATACCTAGTCGAGTGTAGACTGGTTTCATATAAATGAATTATTTTGGTTGGATATGAGGTGTTTGTTTGTTCACAAAGATGATAATAATACCTAATAGATGATATAATAAAAGTACTTGATACAGTCTTGAAGAATTTTCGAGAATAGCTTACCGCGACTGCTGCGAGGCCACCAACAGCAGCGACTCCGAGGAGATTGAAGATGGCCGAGCCCACAATAGTCCCAATGCCCATGTCTGATTGGGTGAGGAATGTTGAGATTACATTCACGAAGAACTCCGGACACGAAGTCGCTACTGACATGAACGTGGCAGCAGCGACGTCCTGAAAATAAAAGCTATCTCATTTTCTGCATAACAAAATTAAAAATATGACTAGCAATATAAAAGGTTGGTCGAACTTTAATTTATAATTATAGCTTAACCAATCTTTCATCTTTAACAAAATTTGAAATATGACTAGGAATATGAAAGGTTGGTTGAACTTTAATTTGAAAATTAGAGTTCGACCAATCTTTCATCTTTAACAAAATTTGAAATATGACTAGGAATATGAAAGGTTGGTCGAACTTTAATTTGAAAATTAGAGTTCGACCAATCTTTCATCTTTAACAAAATTTGAAATATGACTAGGAATATGAAAGGTTGATCAAAATTTAATTTGAAAATTAGAGTTCGACCGATCTTTCATCTTTAACAAAATTTGACATATGACTTCTAGAATATAAAAGGTTGGTCGAACTTTAATTTGTAATTAGAGTTCAACCAATCTTTCATCTTTAACAAAATTTGAAATATGACTAGGAATATGAAAGGTTGGTCGAACTTTAATTTGAAAATTAGAGTTCGACCAATCTTTCATCTTTAAAAAAATTTGAAATATGACTAGGAATATGAAAGGTTGGTCGAACTTTAATTTGAAAATTAGAGTTAGACCAATCTTTCATCTTTAACAAAATTTGAAATATGACTAGGAATATGAAAGGTTGATCGAACTTTAATTTGAAAATTAGAGTTCGACCAATCTTTCATCTTTAACAAAATTTGAAATATGACTAGGAATATGAAAGGTTGGTCAAACTTTAATTTGAAAATTAGAGTTCGACCAATTTTTCAACTGTAACAAAATTTGAAATATGACTAGGAATATGGAAGGTTTAGAAATCTAATCAGAAAATTAGACTTAGACCAACATTTCATCTTCCTAGTATTTTTTTTTTTTTAATTTGTTGTCTTGGCGTATAACGGTAAGACCGATTGGTATGTCCGATAAAGATGGTATCATCTACCAATCTTTGGAGTTATTTTCGTAATAAATAACTTCATTTTTACCATATTTGGCTGAAACGGATTTTATAATAATATCTCATAATTCTTGAATTTTTCATGTTTAAACTCAGCATGAAGTTACAATCTGAAAATTCTAGTTTGTTAAAAACTACATACAACAAATAATATACCTGTGGTATCTTCAAGTCTTCGCATATCAGTTCCACACAAGGGATGAAGAAATTGTTACAGACTGTAGCCAACAGTGTGAAGGAATATATGCCAAACATGGCATATAATAAAAATGCGCCATGTCTCAATTGATCCTCTGTAATTATATAAATAATAGTAGCCTTAGGGTATACATAATATATAGAGTACGATTGTCACACCGCTTCATTGTGCCGAGCGTAAGCAGCGTTATAGATATTTATCTATACTAAGCGCTGTGAGGGTGACCTTCCATGCGTAATGCATTGAAAACATCGATATTTGAAATTAGGACATTCATCATCATTATCATCATCAGCCTCTATCCATCCACTGCTGAACACAGGCACCCCTCAATGGACGGCAAGATAGAAATGTTACTTTTCACCATTTTAACATTTAAAAATCAAATATACATCGTTCGCGGACCTAATGTGACATGTGTTGTTTTGATACTAATTGAACGTTTCCAAGACAACGGTCTATGTTCATACCTGTTCTACAGTTCATATCATAAAGTTAATATACCTTTCCGCTAGGTATATTAACTTTATGGTTCATACTTAGTGACGCGCGCTGTGTATAATATGTATACTCTAAGATAATAGCTATTAGATGGTGTCTAAGAGATCCATGTGATGACTATCTTAAACGCGAAAGTTTATATAAATGTATGGATGTATGTTTTATACTCTTACATGCAAAAACTACTGGATGGATATTAATGAGACTTTAAAATAACATAGCTTATACATCAGAATAGCATGTAATCTATCCCTGTACTCCCATGAGAATCGGAAGTACGTGGGTGAAACCGCGGTATCCTTTATACTCCGAACTGCGTAACCAATTGTTGTATATTAAGAGCAGTTTTGTTTAATTAGGATATAAATATTATGATAGTCTTTTTGATTGTCTGTTAGGCGACACCTGCTCGGTTCATCATCATCATCTTCACCCCTATCCGTCCACTGCTAGGCCTCCTTGTTTCTTTAACGCCGGGAAATGCTCTGGCATCCCGCAGGAGAGTGGGTCTGGGTCTCGGTCAATGCTCCCCGGCGAGTGCCACCAATGACGCGTTTAGTGAGGGGCCCTGAATCAAATAAACAAATAGGGTACCTCGAAGGCTAGTCAGTCCCCCAAGGGACTGACACAACCCCCATAGAGGGGTTGTCCCGCACCACAGAACTACCCCTCTCAACGTCGGGACAGTACAATGGGGTGCGGTTCCCGTCCTTGCCCCTTGCCCCTGTTCTTTTGTCCCCTCTTCTTATAAGAGGGGTATAAAGAGCGCCCTCGGCTCAATTAGCTTCGCCCACCGGCTCACCCTAGGCTACCACCACGTCAAGGCCTGAACCATGGTGGTGACTGCTAGACCTCCTTCTTATGAACACCAAGATGACCGATCCCTCGCCACTCGCATCCCACACGGACTGGCCTCTGCACGATTGTCTTATCAATGGCCGACCAACACTTAACCTGCCCGGTTAAAAAAAATATTTTAAAAAAATGGATAAAACTTTTATTTGATTTGTACTTACAGCAATGTGTATATAAAAAATCCCCCGAATGCTTGTAACTAATATCTTATCTCAAAAACCTCTGAACAACTTTTACTGTTCAAATAATAACATGTACAATCGGCTGCATTTATTAATAACATGTTTTTCCTTTGCGTGTGCAATAATTAAACCTTCATCTAAAGAAACCAATTAAATAGATGGTACTAGCGGCCCGTGTTGGATGGGAGAGGCGAGAGATCGGTCGTCTTAGCGTTCATTGAGGGAGGCCTATGTTCAGCAGTGGGTGGATAGAGGCTGATGATGATTCTGACAATGATACTCTCCTAATAATAATAATGTATACTTATATTTATATACATACATGTACATCCAGGGTTCGTATGTTCGTCCTACTATCCTGACCTCGGTGGTCTTAACTCTATCTTATGCACAACACAAATTTTGAGAGCGCTTATATTATATATATTGACTGGTCTGTTGGTCTAATGGGTAGTGACCCTGACTGCTAAACCAGAAGGTCGTGGGTTCGATCCCCACCCAGAATAAGAAATATATAGGTATGTAGCAGTTTTCTGGTTGCCATAAGAACAGGCTCTATCTAGTTTGGCATCCGATGTGAGTTGTCCCAACATAGTATTATTATTTATTATATATCAAACACACCCTCAAATACATACACACATAAACAAGTGCTGTAAAAACTAAATGCGTTCAAGTGTTGTGTCATGTAAAACATATCACTTATCATATATATGAAGCGATTGGCTACTTATCTTGTTCACGTAATAACACGCTGTAATGGAATCGACAGCTGTTGGTAGACACAAGATATTTACTACAATAGTGTGTACAGTTGCCTACAATAATATGTGCACATTTTCAAATGGTGTGAAAATAATCTATATGCCAACAATATATATGCGTGTGATGTATAAAATGTATGTGTGTTGTATATAACTAGACTCAAACTGTATACTAAATAAGTAGATATGTAGGTAATAAAAAGTGTGTGTGTGTCTACTTATGTACACACGTTAGCAGTTATACTCCTTAAAAAACAGTTTTTTTTAATTTCATTAAACTGTAACCTTTTTGCTTACTGTGTATTTAAAAACTATATCTTCTTCTGACATCTTTACTGTCATTATCTGAAAAATGTTCTATAGCTAACTTCATGGTGTTGGTTTTTTTATGGTATTGGATTAATTTTAACGAATCTACAGTGAACAGCTAGTTTTGAAATTAAATGTCTTACCAGTGAATATGCTGTCGGGGAAGCTCTCAGCGGAGCTCACATCTGAACAGTCCACAGCCGTGATGATGTTATTAGACAGCTCAGTCCTCGTCCGCAGCCATGGTTTCCAGTGCCACACCTCCGTCTCCTCGTTGAGTTTCTTCATAAGATCTGACGTTATGTATATGGTGTCGCCATTTTTGTTTGTGTACGGTACTAATTCTATACCGTCTGTTACATCTAAAAAAAAAGACATCGTTAAAATTTTACCCAAACATATACAAGGTTGATAAAAGCGAGAGGCATTAAATTAAACCACGTATACTATGTACCATTTTCAGGCTACACACCAAAACTTAGACCAATAGAATCAATAGTTCAGTCACAGGATATTTTTAATGTTTTAAAGCCGCTCCGTTTTGTTTGACCCGGTGAGACGCAACGTGCTGTGCGACGTTGCCTTTTAGATTCGAAGGACATTTTACAAAGGTTTACAAAGAGTTTTTACGTTTTACTTTGACTATTCACGTATTTAAGTTCTTTGAAAAACTTCTTTTTTATTGCTCTCAAACTATTTTTTTATAGTTTCGGATTAACCGTAAGCATGTGTAGTATATGTAGTTTAATTTAATGCCTCTCGCTTATATCAACCTTATATACAAAGAAAGAAGCAATGTCAATGAAATGATCAACGGATAGGCGATACATCATCATCACCATCATCATAATCATAATCATCATAAACTTCATCATCATCAGCCTCTATCTGCATAGGCCTTCCTCTATGAATGCCAAGACGGCGGATTCCTTGCCACTCGCATCCAACATGGACCGGCCACTGCACGGAGATCGTCTTCCCACCTGATTATCAACCTTCGGTAGACGATGATACATAATATAGAAAGAAATAGAAAAGTAAAAGGTTTCAAAGGCAAAGGCTGATGATATTCGTATTAATTATTTACAAATTTATATACGAAATATATTATTATTATGACTAATTTCGAATATTAGGTAGGTAATAAGTTTTATATTTATCTTTACCAAAAACTCCAATTATATTCAAAATCTTGACAGTTTTTATGATTTATAAGCACCTAGCAAATACTTATCATATGACAAATACCAAACACTACCACTTGTAAATAACCCAAGAAGTATCAATAAACTGGTGTTTTATCTGTCGCCAAACAGGTCTCTTCAGATTACCGACAACGCCGGTAATGGGCAAATCAATTTGGGAATCGCGGGAATTATCACTTGACATAGTACACGTAAAAACCGTAATATTGTTTATTACACATTGCGAGATTTTTGTATATCGGTAAAGAATTGTCTATAAACTAAAAACAATTTTTGTTAATAGACTTAGAAAACACAGACAATCTAGAAAAACTTACAAACGTCTGAATATCAATAAAAATGATTCTGTATTAATAGACTCAATACTTTCTGATTTATTACAATTTATTAGCATTTATTAGCATTTAATAAGCGTGATGAGTCTCAATAGATTACTATTATTTCTTGCAACACGAAAAACGAGGCCTTTGACTGTGGGACCTTGTTTTCATATCTGTTCAATAGTTTCATTCGCCAGAAAAAATGTCGATGAAAAGATTCATTCCGTAGGATTGAGTATTGATATCTTTTTCTTTTTTTTATCGCAGGTAAATAAGGATTTAGAGGATCCTGGCTGCATCCATAAGGATGGATGCAGCCAGGATCTTCGGGTAGATCCTGACCCAATATAGGTCTCGCACCTGGGAGTGTCCACCCTAACTAAAACCACTGCGAGCGCCTTCAGTCACTTTGTGAGGGTCCCGGATATGCAGGCAACAGAAAGCGACAGGCTCGCTGGCGAAGGCCAGACTATTACTCGTAAGGGAGGACTACCCGGCCGCTACTAACAGTCCTCAAGACGTCGTGCGTTACAGACCCAGGTTCCCATCCTGAGCCCGACACGAGCACAGGGACGTTACTAGAGGCGCATTAAGTAGCGCCTCTTACGCACCCCCTTCCATCGCCCGCGAGTATTGTTATCTGACAATTAGTTTTATAGCCACACTAATTTTCTTAAATTCAATGTTACCGATGAATGCTTCTATCCGCTTTGGCTAGTTACTAAAAGTAATTTGCACGTTTCTATAAAATATTTCAAAATTCCTCTTTAAAAAAGAAGGTATTATCAAAAGAGTTGATAACATTGACAGCTACAACGATGATAATAATAGATGTTTATGAACCAAAATAAAAACTGCTTCCAAAAAAATCGCATCAAATTGGTTGTTTGGTGTTGGTTACTGGACTTAGTCCAGGTACAAAAGTTCCGGAGGGGGTACTCTAGGTTGTCGGAGTTCCCCCATACTAGGATGAAGCCCGGTTACGAGGGAACCGGCTGGTCGCGGGGGTGTCCTGTGTTAGTCAGATCCGGGACACTCCCCTTTAAGCGGCTGAAGACAACTCGCAGTGAAGGTTAAACGTTCGTAGACTTATACGTTTACTTAAGATAGGTGAGACTCAATAGAAGAGGGCTTATAGGTAATACTGTATATGATGTTCCTTAAAATTAATATTATTTATGATATACAAGTTAATAAACCTCGATAAAATCCGTAAAAAATTGTTTCATTATAATGAGTGAAATTCACGTAAATATTAGAAAACTATATACAAGGTTGATAAAAGCGAGAGGCATTAAATTAAACCACATATACTACACATGCTTACGGTTAATCCGAAACTATAAAAAATAGTTTGAGAGCAATAAAAAAAAAGTTTTTCAAAGAACTTAAATACGTGAATAGTCAATGTGAAACATAAAAACTCTATGTAAACCTTTGTAAAATGATTTTAGACTATTCAACAATACCAATCTAAAAACCCGGCCGTTAGTCAAGAAATAAAAATAATTACTGAAAAAATAATTTGATGTCATGTCTTATCATTGGACAACACCTGCGGAAGTAATTCCATTATTTGATTGAAATTAATGATATCATTAATGCGTTAGTGACGTCACAATTATCGATAACTAGATCCAGCCACTGATAATGATGTTAATCTCCACCGCCGAGCGCCTTCTGCCGCTTTTTGAGGCAACCGGATCACCTCAGTGACAGGCTGGCCCCGGCGAAGGCCAGACTTCTCCTCGTAAAGTTGGACTGCCCGGGCATTATGATATCACTATCACATCACTTTATTATTAGGCTTGAATAAGTGTTCTTATTTTAAGTCTAACATTATAAGATTTCTGAACGAAAAACAAAAATCTAATAAAATCTCTCTTACCAAAGAATTTACTTATACTCACTGAAATCTTCCAAGGCTGTCCCGCTAAGAACCGTTGCCCACAAGAGAAGCGCAATGCCTTGTCGGGACATCTTTTACAATTTTACCGCTCACTGTGAACAAAATCACGCTTACTACAATTGGCTGCAAAACACATTGTTAAATGGCTTCGATAAGATAAATGACACATTATTATAATTCTAATGTTTTGAGACATGGTGAGTCATTGTAAGATTTCTAAGTGTTTTTCCTCCTTTTAAATTGCAAGTGCAAGCAAGTGGGAGCAAGAGGGCTTCGGCCTGGCCGAGCATACCATCTCACTCGGTCGGTCCCTTTAGGTCAAACTTTCCATAAAAATATGTTCCTTTGGTATTAAACCAATTATTATTATTGACAACTGTTTACTATGATACAGATGACTGGTGTAAATATTATGATATCCATTAGCCAATTAAAAAGTACGTATGAAATGTGTAGGCTGCATTGACGTAAAACAATTAAAATTGTGTTCACGTGATGCAAAATGGATACGGGCTGATAATGATAAACTTCGACGAAAATCGAAATAATTATCAACGTAAATACAAAAATAGCATTTTAATAATCGTTACTGAAATCATAAAGATATACATTTTGAATATGGGTATCTAAACATGAAAGCGTAACCGATAGCCGAACCTAAAGCTAGTCTACTGCCGGTAGCACGTTGGCTAAAGCTAGTCTACCGCCAATAGCACACTGGCTAAAGCTAGTCTATTGCGGTCGAACGTCTGCCAAAGGCTAGTTTTGTTAGTGGACTAGCCTCTAGGCTAGATTAGAGCAGGCTGAATTACGTACCCCACCATGGTTCAGGCCTTGTCGTAGCGGTGGGGCTCAGTAACCTAGGGTGAGCGGTGCACCTTGGTGGAAGCTAATTGGGCCGAGGGGGCTCTTTGTACCCTTCTTATAAGAAGAGGGGACAGAAGATCAGGGGGAGGATGGGAACTTCACCCCATTGTACTGTCCCGACGTTGGGAGGGGTTGTTCTGTGGTGCGGGACAACCCCTCTGTGGAGGTGGCGTCGGTCCCTTGCGAGACTGACTAGCCGTCGAGGTGCCCTGTTTGTTTTCTAGATCCGGTGCACCTCACCAAAGGCGGCATTGGTGGCACTCGACGGGTTTTAGTGGGTAGAGCTGCGTCCATTTACCAGCTGTCGGGCGCAGCGAGTCCCACATACCCGCGTGGGGAGACCCACTCCCCCGCGGGATGCCTCAGAGCATTTCCCGGCGTTAAAGAAAAAAAAAAAAGGCTGAATTACGTAGAAGCGATATAGCGAAAGCGTTCTCATGCCTCAATGCAACGATGACGAGAAGGAATATCTTGAGTACTTTTACAGTTAAGAATCCCAAGGCAATAAAAACAACTAACGTAAGTAGAACTGAACATTTTAGCGTATTTTTTCCGAGCGTTAATGTATTCATGTATTCAGTGTATTCATGTATAATATCCTCCGCCCACTACAGGACGCTGCATTTTTTAATAAACGCCAAATTGGCTTCTGTAGGGGAGCGCGGGGCTGGTTTTAACGGAGGTAAGAATTAACAAGCTAATTCCCACCAAACGTGAAGTTTTAAAAATATGATACTCGGTTTAGAGACACTATATACACTGCCGAACGTATCCTGACTATTCCTGACTCGTCAGTTCACCAACCGGCTGTCGCTTGCAATAGTTGTGCGCAGTGACCTAGGATTGATAGGTAAATTAACTTTTTGTGCTTTACAATAAATTGATTTATGATTTAGTTTTTGGCTGAATCAAATTTCAGTTTGTACTGAATCAAAGTCTATTTTACTGACAGTAGCACTATGTTATTTGTTTGTAATAATTTAAACTAGTTTATTTTCTATGAATGATAAAGTGAAAAAAGTTACCTTGGGGCTAAAATTAACAAATTGAGTGGGGTAAATATTAACATGTTAATACCGACACTGCATCGATTTGGTATGAACCGAATGCTTTTTACAATAGGTACTTATATTTTTTTATAGAA
This sequence comes from Helleia helle, assembly GCA_963853865.1. Taxonomy (NCBI): domain Eukaryota; kingdom Metazoa; phylum Arthropoda; class Insecta; order Lepidoptera; family Lycaenidae; genus Helleia; species Helleia helle. The sequence continues at coordinate 21,402,878 of OY971420.1, forward strand.
CTGGAAAGTACAAAAGGAAGACTACAAGGGGGTCCACGTCTCAAGAAGTATTTGAGCTGGCAGCTAAGGAAGTCCTGGAAAATATATATATAGAGATGTTGCTACTGAATACAAAATTTGTCATGTGACACGGTTTAAATCCTTAAAGAAAAAAGGGAGGGAGCTTCTATTGAAGTGGGTTATTAAAAAAACCTTTTTAGTTTAAAATTCACAACAAGAAGCCGTGATGGCAGATTATTTAATAAAACGTGCCCATATCTATTTTGGGTTGCTATCTGATGATGAAGAAACCCGGAGAGCAGAAGTGGAAAGGGTAAAGAAACATATTGATAAGATAAGGTGACAGTGACGAAGAAGCCTGCTTCTGCTTAGTCTTAATATGACGAAGACATATCCTGACTTGACTGGATACAGTGTATTTTATGAAAAAGATGTCATGTCGCCTGTGGTAGAGGTGACACCATAAAGTACATATGCCTCAATTATTTTTCAGATGATAAGGAATTGTATTCCGAATAATTACATTTCCTCGCCATGGTTCAAGCCTTGCCGTGGCGGTGGGGCTCAGTATCCTAAGGTGAACCCAGCACCTTGGGCGAAGGAAATTGAGCCGAGGAAGGTGCTCTTTGTACTCCTCCGATAAGAAGAGGGGACAAAGAAGCAGGGGACCAAAGGGGCGAGGATGGGAACCTCACCCCATTGTACTGTCTCGACGTTGAGAGGGGTTGGTCTGTGGTGCAGGACAACCCTTCTGTGGAGGTGGCGTTGGTCCCTTGCGGAACTGACTAGCCGTCGAGGTGCCCTGTTAGCTTAACAGATTCGGGGCATTTCACCAAAGTTTTAAATATTAAGTTTAAAGTATTTTTAGTAATTTTTGTAGAATAAAAAACTTTAATATTCAATGATTGTTAATAAGTGTATATTAAAAAGAATCCACAAACTATATTCTTTCTGTTCCTATCGTAAAAATTACAGATTTGTTCATTAAAAAAATATCTTTAAAATAATTGACTTTTTTAAATTATTTGATAGAATTTTAGTCTCTGTTAATTATTGCCCCATTCGTTAATATTTACCCCAGCGCCGCCAGATACGGGGTATGTATTAACAAATGATTTTTATGGTTTTGATGACTATATTCCTGAAAGCACTAACCCAACAGACTTTTTTTATTACTTATATCAAAGTTGAATAACCAAAGCATACTTTGAATAAAAAAATAAACAAAAAAAAGTTCATTATTATTGAAAATATAAACCACAACACAAAATTTGTTAGTACCAGTTCCGCCCTCCCCTACTACTACGCACCAGATTACGCGCCACGTGTGTATTAAAAAAATAATATTTCTGTATCTGAATAATGATATAGAAACGCCTTTACGCGCCGTCAACGGCCCTGGGTGGGGTCCAATGGTGTGTGGAACTCGCAGTACATATGTGTTGAATACCCATATATAACCCCGCAAGTGCCACCAATGCCGCCTTTAGTGAAGTGCCCCGAAGTGTTGAGCAATAGGGCACATCGACGGCTAGTCACTAGTCAGTCTCCCCAAAGGAGCATCACCACCTCCACAGAGGGGTTGTCTCGCATCACATAACCCTCCCAACGTCAGAATAGTGCAATGGGATGAGGTTCCCATGTTCGTCCCCTGCCCTCCCTGCTCTTTCTTCCCCTCTCCTTATAAGAGATACAAAAAGCAACTCTCTCGGTTCAATTTGCTTCGCCCAATGTGCTGGGTTCGCCTTAGGCTACTGAGCCCCACCTCCATGACAAGGCCTGAATCTTGGTGGGGCATGATATATATCTAACCCGGACACGGCAAGTTTGAGCTCCAGACGAGAGTAAGATGAATATATGAATAGGTATTTTTCTCATGGTTAGAATATACGTCAGTCATCAACTAAACCTTCGTATGTCCTGTCTCAAAAAGCTCTATTAATCCTTTTTCCTCATAGCTTAAAACTTTGTGAAACTACATTTCTACAAGTTGCTATAGAGTTGGAGTATGGGCGTATCTGGGACTTACAAAGGAGGCGTATCAGGGTAAGAGGTTTTTCTAAAAACATCAATATTCCATTCTGAAAAAAAAAACATATTTTAATAATAAAGGCCAATCATATATAAGAGACTAAAAGCCAACTACGTAGGTTCGATGTATGATAAAAACTGTACGAATTCCAGAAACTTCTCCCGGTAACGTTTTTATTTATAGCTTCTGGAACAAAGGTCTCGATTCTGTAGGGTGAGGAGGGGGTTTCGTTGGGCGTGTTCAAAACTGGCCACGCCTAAGTTCAAGCTTAGGAATAATTCTCCCTCTTGAGCTATTTATGGAAGATGTTGGGTAGAAACAATTATATAGATTTTATGAGCGGGACAGCTATGAGGCCTTATGCATGTCCGTTCCTGGTACCACTAACATATTTATCCCAAGAAACAGCTTTGACGTGTTTCAAGAAAGGGTAGGACAGGCAAGGAAATTACATCTTACGTCTTAACAAATCATGAACAAAAACCTTTAGTTTTCTTTTATACCGGGAAATGCTCTGAGGCATTCCGCTGGGGGGGGGACTCCTCGGGTAGGTATGTGGGACTTGCTGCGCCCGGAAGATGATGAGGAGGTGGACGCAGCTCTACCCACTAAAACCCAGCGAGTGCCACCAATGCCGCCTTTAGTGAAGTGCCCCGGATCTATTGAACAAACAGGGCACCTCGATGGATAGTCAAACCTTCAAGGGACCGACACCACCTCCACTGAGGGGTCGTCCCGCAACACAGAACAACCCCTCCCCCTCCCTTCTTCTTATAAGAGGGGTACAAAGAGCAGCTCCCTCGGTTCAATTTGCTTCGCCCAAGGTGCTAGGTTCAGCTTAAGCTACTGAGCCCACCATGACAAGGCTTGAACCTTGGTGGCGATGAACGAAAACCTAGTTCCGGTTGAGCTGATCACTTAACATCAGGTGTGTCTGTTAAATGCCTTTTTTTTCTTTTACGCCGGGAAATACTCTGAGGCATCCCGCCTGGGGAGTGGGGAACGACGCCACCTCCACAGAGGGGTTGTCCCGCACCATAGAACAACCCACGTCGGGACAGTACAATGGGGTGAGGTTCCCACCCTCATCCCTTGCCCCCTGCTCTTTTGTCCCCTCTTCTTATAAGAAAAAAAAAAGAGGGGTACAAAGAGCCCTCTCAGCTCAATTGGCTTCGCCCAAGGTGCTGGGCTCACCCTAGGCTACTGAGCCCCACCGCCACGACAAGGCCTGAATCATGGTGGGATCTGTCTGTTAATTGCCTATAACACTAAAATAAAATTACATTCTTACCTTAACAGCCTATGCATTTATATTTATGAATTAACACTACTCAAACTATCTGAACGTCTTACTAGATAATCATGTGTCTACGTAGTTTTCCGCACTCTTCCCTGTATATACAATACAACGTTTGCATACCATCCTCTCACTTATTTAACACTTACTTGGTTAACACAGGTAATAGTTAAGTAATCTTCCAAAAAAGTATTTAGATACCTTATAACAAAGAAACTTGAAAATATCTATTATTTGAATACTTAAAAAATCACTAAAATTTAACAGTAAGTATTCCATGTACACTTGAAATTAAACTTGAGTAGAACTCTAAAAATATGAGGAAGTTTATTTATCAAAGAATATTATCTCTGCAGACACGTTTCGTCTCGCGTTTATCTATTTTATACGTCTAATGTTTATTAACCACTAGACGTTAATGAAAGAAACTCTTTAAAAGTCGTATAACATATGTTCATATAACAATGAGTAAAGTAAATGACGAAGTCGAATTTCATAACAAAATTCCCAACGATATAATTTTGATACGAAATTCGTCATCCGCGTTTTATTTATCATGTTGTTGATACTAATTTTTTAATACAATTTGGTAATATTTTGGAAAGAACTATAACCCATATTTAAAATAATGTAGCGTTCATAAACGTTTTTACCGGTAGAAAGAATGTGCTGTGCCGCGCGACCGTCTTTTTGCAAACCAGCAACTACAGACACCACTTATCCTGCTTACTTCTTTCGTGAAATATATATAGAGATGTACTTAATACTTATGTAGACTGCCTCAACTTGAAAGTCCATCAAGTGGATGATTTAGTTATTAACTAATTTTATTATGTATAAATAATAACCAATACACTCGATATAATATCGAAATATCGGAAACCGAATTGAGTGGCTAGTTGAGTCGTACAAAACTTCATCACACACACATATTATATTATTATCTGCATAGCAAAAAGGGCGAAATTGTGTTACACTTTCACGGAGCTAGAAAACAGTCCCGTGAACAAGGCATTCGCAAACAATGCCCAAATAGATAACCCCGAAATAATAATGAAAGTAATTATAAAAACTGTTTTAGGTAGTTTTAATTATTCTAAATTGCATAAATTTCTAGACCTAACTGAAGCAAAAAAACCCCAACGACTGGTTGGGTTTTTTTTGCTGCTGCCAGGGACAGGGACAGGGGCTGCTACAGGGACTGCCGATAGAAGTGAAAACAAAACAATAAAATTCAAATACTTATAATACAGGCTAAAAACATTATGACAACCTATACAATTTAAATGGCGCACAAAATGGCCGCATGACATAATTTAGAAGCAACACAATTTGCAAAACAAATATTATATTATCCTATATAAATAAATCAAACGTCAAGCGGCGTCTCCAGCGGCTCGCGTGCGGTGTCGTGAGTCCACGTCATATAAACGTCAAACTGCGTCTCCAGCGTTTCGTGTGGGTGTCGCGAGTTCAGAGATTTTATCTCGTCTAAAAACTTTATCGCGTTAAAAGAAGTTTACACTTCAAAAAGAGTAATAAGAAATTTGGAAATCAAAACCTTCAAGTTCATTGACCATAATGGAGATAATTAGCATGATGTTACCAGACGGATATAATTCTATTTGAGTGGGGCTTTCCTTGTACGAGCCGAGATAAAATTACTCATATTTCGTTATCATTTATGACTTTGTACCCAATTTTTGTAAACATATGTGAGTGGGTGAATACTCACAAACATGCTATGTAAATTCTTTTTCCTCATCTATTACAAAGAATAGTTCATTAATATTTATCTAATACTAGCTGTTGCCCGCAGCTTCGCCCGCGTTAACTTTTAAAATTTGAGGGGTTGACCACCCTTATCACTTAGGGGTATGAAAAATAGATAGTAGCCGATTCTCAGACCTACTGAATACGCATATAAAATTTGGTAAAAATCGGTAAAGCCGTTTCGGAGGAGTACGGTAACTAGCATTGTGACATGGAAATTTTATATATTAGATATAAAATTCTTGTATCACAGTTTTAGTGTTTATACTCCTCCGAAATGGCTTGACCGATTTTGATGAAATTTTATATGTATATTCAGTAGGTATGAGAATAGGTTTATAACTATTTTTTATTATTTGTGTTAAGAGTGGCTCATCACATTTTTTTTTCTTTTTCGGACAAAAGTAACCGCGGGCGAAGCTGCGGACAACAGCTAGTATCTTTACATAAAATGTGTCAAATCAAATTAAATAATCAAACACATAGGATTGTGATTGTATATAAATATATATAAACATGCAACAACATAAAAAATAGAATATATTTTTAAAAGCATTATTTATTACTTTTGCTTTTTGACGTGACAACGTCTTATAATTCGATGGAGCCGGCTCCAAGAACGAAAAAACATGACGTATGCGGCGTTACCTCGCTCTGAGGCGTTCCATTTTCTTATGACGTTATCACGTTCAACTATCGTCAGTAAACCTACTTTACAGACAACCGATTTTTTTTTAGAAACTGTAGAATGTTTTACTGTCATTAGCTCTTGATAAGTATGCGAAGTTTCAAGCTAATTGGATGTGGTTAAGTGGACGAAAATCGTGTTCAAACATTTCGTTACATAGATATATAAATAGTTTATACGTGAGTAATGTGCAGTGTGAGCAACATTTCCCCAATACGCTTATAATTTTATGATAACTAGCTGTTGCCCGCAGCTTCGCCCGCGTTTATTTAGATTTACAGCCGTTCGGATTGATGATGATTATTTTTATGGCCAACGTTACGCCTTATAACATCAGTTATCTGCCAGTGAAAGCCTCGTCAAAATCGGCTTAGCCGTTTTAGAGATCAACCGAAACAAAGAGACAGACAAAATTGATTTTTTTATGTAAGTACCGTATATTATTTCATAGCTTTTACCCGTGACTTCGTCCGCATGTAAGAAGTATTTTTTTTAACTTATTTTTCAAATAATATGGTTCCAATTTACCACCTTATATTATAATTTAATGAATACTATTAACTTCCCTTATAGGCACGATAGTACGTTTTGAAAAAATATATTTATTTAATTTAGAAGTACATTTTTATTACATTTAAATAACTTTTTCGGATTTTATCGCCATTTATTAAGTTTTTTACATGTCCGACTTTTAAGATACTTTACAGCAACCATGGTCATGGGAGGATTGAGGTGTCAGACGTCCTAACGTTACAAAGTTATTTGAAACTACCCTATCATATGATACATCAATATTTTAATCGTTAAATTAGTACCTACTACCAGCAAAAAAAAACTACGAAAAAGAAATGTGATATTTTTTATTCATATATTTTATTATTATATACTATAAGTATTGCTTTTATATACTATCATGAGTTCTATTAATAAATCATTTTGGATAAATTACTAATATATGGAAACAGTATTAATTAAAAACGCGTGCTATACAAAGGTGCGATCCTCATAAGGATTCGCATCTTGTAATAGATAGCGTGACCTACATTTTGTGTTAACGCCATCTATTGGCACATCTAAAAACTTCTTATTAAACTTATACATCTTATGCCTTGGGTCTCAAACTATCTCCATATCTAATTTCACTCAAATCGGTCCAGTGGTTTAACAAATACACAGTTCCGGCGTTTTCGCTGCACAGCTCCCGTTCCCGTGGGATTTTCATGATAACAACTATTTTAAGTCTTACGTTAAGTTCCAAAGTATCTTCATATTAAATTTCCCCCAAATCTGTTAAATTAATGGACCTGCATATTTCCCGTTCCCGTTGATTTTTAGAATAACAACTATTTTAGTGTAAAGTTAAGTTTCAAAGTATCTTCATATAAAATTTTACCCAAATCTGTTCCGTGGTTTAGACCGTCCCGGAATTTTAACCGGCAAAGTTCCCGATCCCGTAGGATTTTTAGGATAACAACTATTTAATGCCTTACGTTAATGTCCAAAGTATCTTTATATCAAATTTCACTCAAATCTGTCCCATGGTTTAGAAATTAGTCCGTCCCGGGGTTTTACCCACATAGGTCCCGTTTTCGTGGGATTTCCAGAATAAGAACTATTGTAAGTTCTACGTTAAGTTCCAAAGTATCTTCATATCAAATTTCACCCAAATCTGTTCCCTGGTTTAGAAGATAGAAAGTCCTGGGGTTTTACCCGCATAGTTCCCATCCCAGTAGGATTTTCAGGATAAGAACTGTTTTAAGTCTTACGTTAAGTTTCAAAGTACTATCTTCATATCAAATTTCACCCAAATCTGTCCCGTGGTTTAGAAGATAGAAAGTCCTGGGGTTTTACCCGCATTGTTCCCGTTCCCGTAGGATTTTCAGGATAAAATCTATATTAAGTCCTACGTTAATTTTCAACGTACCTTTATATCAAATTTCACCTTAATCGGTTTGGTGGTTCAGAAGATAGTCCCGGGGTTTTACCCGCATTAATCCCGTTCCCGTGGGATATCCGGGATAAAAACTATCCTATGTCCTTTCTTGGGTTTCAAACTCTTTGTGCCACATTCATACAAATCTGATCAACGGTTTAGGCGTGAAGAAGAGACAGACAGACAGACAAATAGACAGACAGAGTTACTTTCGCATTTATAATATTATTAAGGATTTCTCTTTATTATGAACCATATTTAAAGTTGTATTTTTTTTAACCTGGACACTTGTATGTTGAAATGTGTGGATCAACACGAGACACTTGAATTAATAAGTCAAGTAGATTCTGAGATAAACAACTAATCTGAGGAGGTTATTATTAAAGAATAATACAATTATAATATATCATCATCATCATCAGCCTCTATCCGTCCACTGCTGAACATAGGCCTTGTTTAATAAACGCTATGACGGCTGATCCCTTACTACTCGCAACCTACATGGACCGGTCACCGATCATTATATGTAAGGTATATTCAACGCAAAACGTATGTATAATGTAACACAAGGAAGCTGCGGGCAACAGATAGTATATAATAAATTAGTACATGAAGTAATTTACGATTTATTTATTTTTCATGACATATTTTCTATGTTAAGAACCCGATGTGTAACAACATTCTTCATTAACTAATTTATTAATAAACATATTGGCTATAAATTACAAAGAACCTAAAACTAAAATCCTTAAAAAATATAATAACTTAAGTATATTAATAAAAAGGAGTCCCTTTAGGCAAGGTTCCGAAGATACTTGCAGCGTTCCCCCTTTGAATTGCTAGACTAATTCTTTGTCTGAGTTAGCTGCCAGCTAATACTTTAGGTTCATTAATACTAAAGCCATAAATAAAGATTAAACTATCTAGATCGTTTAATAAATTTCCCCAGTATTGCACACCACAAAACTTTTTTTCCCCATTTGCCATGAGATACTTGACATATTATATTTACAAAAAAATAAAATCTTATCATTTTCTTTACAAAAAATCAAAATTAAAATCTCATCAGAATTTTACACGATGTTTTCATTAATTACAGGGAAATTTATTACACTCAATGGACACATGTTGGGATCAAACCCAGTCTTTCGGTCACTGCATTCATAAACTAAGGTTTTTAAAACTAGTTGTTTAGGGGCTTTTTATAATCCCATTATACCCCAGAGAGAGTCATTGGGGAACCAAGGTTTTTCAAAATTATCTTCACCTTATTTTATTCATAACACGACTTCGCAAAATGCACGTTTGCATAATCAATATATTGTATTCAACATCGCTTTCATGTCGTTGCCACTCAATATAAATAATTGCACACTTAAACAATGTTGTCACAAACTGACAGCAGTAATAAAATGAAAATGAAACAAAAGTGAAAATGTTTACCTTCTGTTATTAATTAGCCTTGTCTATCTTCCAAGCACAAACAAAACACTGGTTTATTACGGATTCATCATTTAAAACAATATTTTTTATTACATTATTGTTTTCACTGTTGTTTAAAGAATTAAATTTTGAATACTGAAATAATAATAGAAATGCGTTCGGTTTTTAAACGCATAATCTTAATTGATAAGACGTTGTCAACGATTAGTTGATTAAATTACAAATTTATCTTTGATTCTATTTAATTGTACGCGGCATGCAGGGCTGGCGTACGCGATTTGAAAATGGAATTATAACTTTTAAAATCTTTGTTGTCTGTTGAGTGCATTAACCATATCGCTATCATTTCTATTTGAGTGCTTAAATAGTGCCTAGAAATATGTGCAAGGATTTACCATCTTTATTTCTGTTAAAGATTGAGGTGTTTTGATCTAATGTCTGTGTTTTGATGTATTAAATATAATAACATTTTGACATTAAATGTAAAAACGTTTCGAAATTAAACTTATGTAATTTATCATGACGATTTTTTAAAATCTGATTCTAATTATAATATATCTATTTATATTATTCGATTTTCAAATATATCGTAAGGAACATGCTTGAATGATTATTGGATCTTTTATGTGTTGTTCTGAGCCGATTATTTATAGTATTTGCCCTATGAGTGTTTTTCAAAAGGGGTCAGGGGGGGGGTCGCCAAGCATTAGTCGTGTGGAAGGGGCCTCCGGAAAGGTCTTTACCTTTTCGGAGGCCCGAAAGCTTGAAAGAAAGAAAGGCATTACAGTAAAAACCTTGTTGTGTGCCCGAAGTGCCCGAAGGCTTGAAAGAAAGAAAGGCATTACAGTAAAAACCTTGTTTATTTTTTAAAATATGTCTTTATATAATGTTTCAATAAATCTAACTACATATTTGGATGGGTCTATACACATCCAAATATTATGTAGTTAGATGTGTATAGGACTATTCCAAGGGGATCGCCAGATATCATATCTTATGAAAAGGACTACGATAACTATCAATATTATTTATTTATTTATTTAGCCTGATTAAAACCCTGATAAATGTAACAAGCAGTTACATAAAATAGATTGAAGAATGGAATAAAATAAAAAAACCATCACACGCTAATTATGCAATTTATTAAACAGTAAATGACATTAAACATGCTGAAAGTTAGTCTAATTAAAAATGTTAATTATTGAGTTCCCAAAACTACTACTAACCAATAACTACTAAATCATCATTTATAAACAAATTATAGTGCAAGAGCCTATGAACGCCAGGAGAATGGCAGGCTGTAATTACTGGCACCGAGACCAACATATTATGTACGAGTTGCTTGGGCAAGTGAAATCGTACATGTTCATAGTCGATGCCATTGGATCAATTACCATCAATGGCATGTCTGCAAGTGTGTCAGCATAAAAATATAATATGTATTAGGTACTAAACATTTTACGCTCAAGTTCTCTTCTCAATCTGAATAAATTATAGTCGGGTGCTATTCTGTACAATTTTTAGAGAATCCATTCAGATTTTTTTTACTGACAGTAACACATACATCACAAATATATAGTATGTATAACGAAACTATACTATTAAATATATACAAGGTTGATAAAAGCGAGAGGCATTAAATTAAACTACATATACTACACATGCTTACGGTTAATCCGAAACTATAAAAAAAATGTTTGAGAGCAATAAAAAAAAAGTTTTTCAAAGAACTTAAATACGTGAATAATCAAAGTAAAACGTAAAAACTCTTTGTAAACCTTTGTAAAATGTCCTTCGAATCTAAAAGGCAACGTCACACAGCACGTTGCGTCTCACCGGGTCGAACAAACCGGAGCCGCTTTAAAACTTTAAAAATATCCTGTGACTAAACTATTGATTCTATTGATCCAATTTTTGGTGTGTAGCCTGAAAATGGTATATAGTATATGTGGTTTAATTTAATGCCTCTCGATTTTATCAACCTTGTAGAATAATATACGAATTTCTTAATTTCTATGTGTAATCACATTCAAATTTTAATTTTAATACCTAATCTGTCTTTGTTTATTATCAAAATGGTTTCTTCCGTAAAAAGATTTTTCGAACTTCACAGTTTTTTCGCGCACGTTGATAACGTTAGACTCGTCGTGTTTCTTGCTTGAGAATGACTTTGATATATAGTCGTATGCAACATGCAGGACGAAAAACATTATAAAGTCAAACCCTGATATGAGAGTAAAGCCCAGCATCAAGCTCAGGAGGCCACCAAATGCAGCTGAAAAAAAAATCATAGATTATGCTTTTAAAAAATACTCCAATGCAATAACAAAATAGGTGACCTTGAAACGGCTGAATATTGATAAAGATGTCTAAGAATCACAACGAGAAAACCTTATTTCAAATGAAAAATACTTCATCCAAATTACATTACCCGTTTGTGAGTAGTGCCACTGTACTCACAACAGACGCAATTATTGGTCTTTTTTGACGTGACAATGTCTAATAAAACGATGAACGCCGGCTGCATTTTCGTGACATGTCTCGTAATGCTCCATTGTCCCGTTACGCTCATTGTACGCCTGCGTTTTGTTATGACGTTGTCACGTTAAACTATCGTCCGTAAACGCAATTTTACAGACAACCAATTTTTTTAATGAATATAAATAAGTATGTCTTAGGACTTAGATCGACCCTATACCCTACCCTATAGTCGCGGCGATGGGGCTCAGTAACCTAGGGTGAGCCCGCACCTTGGGCGAAGCGAATTGGGCCGAGGGGGCTCTTTGTACCCCTCTTATAAGAAGAGGGGACAGAAGAGCAGGGGGCAAGGGGTGAGGATGGGAACCTCATCCCATTGTACTGTCCCGACGTTGGGAGGGGTTGTTCTGTGGTGCGGGACAACCCCTCTGTGGAGGTGGCGTCGGTCCCTTGCGGGACTGACTAGCCGTCGGGGTGCCCTGTTTGTTTATTAGATCCGGGGCACCTCACCAAAGGCGGCATTGGTGGCACTCACCGGGTTTAAGTGGGTAGAGCTGCGTCCACTTACCAGCTTAGGCAGGAAATATTTTACATCTTTTGTACCTTTTGTACCAGATTTTTTATTTAATTAGTTATTAAGCAAAAAGGCAGATGGGTCACATGACGGTAAGTGGTCAGCGTCGCCTATGAACAGGCAGTTAGCCTGAAAGTTGAAACTGTCTCAGGCAACCCTTTCACGACTTGCCTAATCCTGTGATGTAATGTTATGTCTCGGTGCCAGTAATTACATTGCCTGTCCTGTCCTTCTTTCTGAAAGACAGCAAAGCTGTTTAATGGCAGAAATAAGCAGGATGGTGGTACCCAAGCGAACGGGAGCGAGGCAGAAGTGCATCCCTCTTACCTTAATCCTACACAGGCTGCACTAAAAGTATCGGGAATGGAATATTTCCACTGTTCCTGTCATATTAAAATCTTTTTAATTGAAAACTCCTTGGTTTTAAAAATCGAATACCATTTACTTATTTGAAAAAAGATTCTCGGTCTTGTCACAAGGTCTTGTCAAACTTGTATAGTCGTTGAGAAAATGGAATTGACTCGAGAAAATTCTAGAGCGATGATTTATTATGACTTTCGAAGTGGTTTAACACAAAAACAGTGTGTTGACCGGATGATTTCTGCATTTGGTGATGAAGCCCCATCTAAAACCACAATTTATCGCTGGTTTTCTGAATTTCAACGTAAACGTGTCAAGCTCAGTGATGATCTCCGTCAAGGTCGTCTAAAAACTGCAGTCACCCAAGAAAACGTTGATGCTGTGCGTAAGCTGATTGAGGAAGATCTACATGTGACATACCGCGAAATTCAGGCAACTTTAGACATTGGCATGAGTTAAATACAAATAATCTTGCATGAACAATTAAGTGTAAAAAAGTTGTTTTCCCGATGGATACCGCATTTGCTCTGTGAAGAGCAAAAAGCGGCTCGCGTTACTTGGTGCGTCAGAACTCTCGAAAGATTCCACGCAGGATCCTCAAATGCTGTATACAACATCGTTTCAGATGACGAATCCTCGTTATACACGTACGAACCCGAAACAAAAAACCAGTCACGAGTTTGGGTGTTCGAAAATGAGTTAAAGCCAACAAAAATTGTTCGTTCACGGAGTGTTGCAAAAAAAATGGTGGCCACGTTTGTCACCAAAACAGGCCATGTGGCGACTATTCCTCTTGAGGGACAAAGAACGGTTAATGCAGAATGGTATGCTAGCATTTGTTTGCCACAGGTCGTTTCTGAACTCCGTAAAGAGAACTGCAACCGCCGCATTATCCTCCATCATGATTGTCATGTCGAGTCGAGTTCTCACATCGCGCACAGAACAAAAGAGTTTTTAGAGCAAGAAAACATAGAATTATTAGACCATCCGCCGTACAGCCCCGATCTAAGCCCTAATTATTTCTATACTTTCCCTATAATAAAGAATAAATTACGTGGTCAGAGATTTTCATCGCCTGAAGAAGCTGTGGACGCCTACAAAACGGCCACTTTGGAGACCCCAACTTCCGAATGGAATGGTTGCTTCAATGATTGGTTCCATCGTATGGAAAAATGTGTCAAATTTCGCGAAGAATACTTCGAAAAGCAATAAATACATTTTTAAATAGTAATGTTGTGTCACTTCCTTGATTCCCGAAATTTTCAGTGCCGCCCTCGTATTAATGTATACCTATATATAATAAAATATAACAGACTATCAAAACACAAAATTCGAACCCCATAAACCCAATCCGCCTTAAAAGGACGCATTGGACATTTTGGCATCAATAATTTCAATTTATTTCAGCAATTCCGAAACGAAGATTCACATTTTATGGGCAAACGGGACTAGTTTAAGACTCTTTACGTTCTTCGTAGATGAGTCTACACCATTTTTTCGTTTACGTCCTTTAGTTATAAGCTCGCGCGCGTATGGAGAGCCTCGCCCGCTCAGGACGCTCAGTCCCTTCTGGCGCATGTCCGGTATTATAATGATTATTTAAAAATGCGTCGCATTAAGCTACGTTGGTAAATGCACCCAGATAAAGTATTTTTTGGAAAATTTAAGAAAACATTTTTATCTATTGAAACTGTTTAAAACGGCATTCTTGAACAAGATACGCGTAAAAGAACCCGACATATCGAGTTCTACTAAATAGTGCAAAACATGATATTTCGTTTTAAACAGTTTTAATGGGGAAAATGTTAATTCATAAACATCGGCCGCATACCGATTTCACGTGGTTCATAGAATTTTTTTTGAAAATTATGCTGGTAGTTTCGCATTTCATGGAACATCCAATGGCTATTTACTATCAGAGATAAACTTGGAAATAAATAAAATTATGTAATTACAATGTAAAAGGTTTTGGAACATTTTTCTATTTTAGATAATAATCGGCATTTATATTATTAAAATTATTTAGAACGGGATATTTACCATGTTTGTCACTTTTATGTATCACGGAGCTCGATATTTCGATATTATCTACGAATGTCTTGTTCACGAGTTCAGTCTCTATAGATCGGTAGATAAAAACTATTCACAATTCCACATTTCACAAACACAATAAAATGAGTAAAAATAAAATTAACTAAAAGATTTATCATAACAGCATTAGTAATATCACACTAAAATGCAGTGTATGTGAGCTGTAGAATCGCTAACTATGTAACTTAGTACTAAAAGATCAATCCGAAGAAAGATCGTCCTATTATCAGTTAATACCTGTTACGTCAAGAGATCACAATGCTAGGTTTGTAACCAGACGTTGTGTATATAATTTAAAGTGTGTATCATAAACAACAAAGTGTCTATATAATATAATAATAGATAAAAGAAGTAAATAGAGGTATTAAAATAAATATACAAAAATTAAAACCGACTTCAAATTAAAAAAAAAACAACTAAAAAGTAATAAAATAATTTCCTTAATTTTTGTGCCTACAAATAATCAACTTGTTATTATACTAATATTACTTCAAAAGTAACAATAATGACGTGGTAAACGCAAAGATTGTATATTAGTAGAAGAACAAGTTGATTATTTGTAGGCACAAAAATTAAGGAAATTATTTTATTACTTTTTAGTTGTTTTTTTTTTTTTATTTGAAGTCGGTTTTAATTTTTGTTTAAATTTTTTTATTTCTTCATTTTTAGTGATTTCAAATTTTGATAACTGATTTATTTTTTTGTCTGAAATATGGGTAGAACTATTAAACGCGTTGCTCAGATTAAATAGCGCTGTATTAATGAGATGACCGTAGAAAGGGTAATTCATTACATAACAAATGAAAAAACCGAAATGGAATTGTGTAAAACTTTATATACATGTAATTGAAAGCAATCACGGCAGATTTGCTGCTATTCGTTAAATAATTTCATTATAATATATAGGTATAGAACATCACCAATATATAGATATAGAACGAATATTATGATGACTTTGAAAAACTATGATGCGCTTCCAAGGCACAGTTGTTTTTTGTTCATTTAACAACGACAAGTAATAAAATTACATGATTTTGGCATAATATTATTTACCGTATGTACTAAACCCAATAAAAGCTGTAAATCGTCGAGGATTCCCCTCGATTGTGTAAGGTCTCCATCATCACACCTCTAAAGGCGCTTATAACCCGTATGGGTGCAAAGTTCTGATCAATTTAAATTAATTAAGTCCAAACACAAGGTAGCTACTGTAAACTGTTGAGGAGTTCCCTTAACTGTCATTTGTCTTCATCATCAGACTCTTAATGACAGTCACAACCCATCTAGGTGTAAAGTTCTCATCATTACAAATTAATCAAGCCCAAACACAAGGTTACTGATGTAAATCGTCGAGGAGTTCCCTCGACTGTCTTTCGGTTCCAGCATCAGATCGACTCTAGACCTTCATTAAATTGTAGTGCTTCAAAACACTTTATAAAAAAAAAATCAAACGCACTAGTCGCCCCTATGATTTTCGAAAGTTCCCCTCGATTTCTTTGGGATGCCATCATCAGATCCTGGTTTCCTTATCATGGGACCATTTGGGAAGTATACCCTTTAGAACAAAAAAATAATTTTTCAAATCGGTCTAGCCATCTTCGAGTAATCAGGTAGCATACTTAAAAAAAAAAAGATTCCGACGAATTGATAACCTCCTCCTTTTTGAAGTCGGTTAAAAAGAAGCGCACCCCCGTTCGCTGCCCGCTCTAGATCAGTGAACTAAAAGTTTGCAATAACTAATTTATTTATTTATTTATTTATTTAATACTATTTAATTCAAACTAGAATCAAGAACAATACATACCAAGTATGTTTTGCCAGTTCAGATATACATCTCGACGATAACGTGTAGACACGAGGTCGTTGAAAAATACATTGAGAACGGAGCGATTCTCTAAATTGATGTTTTCACTAAAAACATACATTTTCGATAAAGTAAATATATATCCACACAAACAAACAAAATGTTATGGAAGAAAGGCCATCTATTTACATATAAATATAATTGAAACGATAGAAATGTTAATAAATTTTATTGAAGTCGCTTTTGGACGTCTTGGCGTTTATTGAATGCGCGTATCCAGCAGTCGACGAAAAGGTGATGATAATTATAAAGCAAGTAATTTCATACGTGTTTTTTTTTGTAAGGGGGGACAAACGGACAGTTGTTTCACGTGATAGTAAGTGATAAGCCACGATAGACACCCGCTACGTTTGCCGTGCTGACTCTGGCATTAGTAATATTGCTTCTTAGGAGTGTATTTTTACTTACTTTTATTTATCTTATCGATCAAAAACTCAGTCAGTATATGTAATTTAGATGACAATGCAATAATTTCTTAGCATTGAGATCATCAACTGATGACATGGGGTGGAACTTAGTATTACTATTAAGTCCACGAGTTTCGACACATTTAGTTTTGATGTGAAACATCTATAGCCGCACGTAAAACCGCGCTGCGGTTGCTTTGAAATACGTAATTAGGGTGCGTAGGTTACGTAATTAATTAACCAGGTGGGGAGACGATCTCCGTGCGGTGGCCGGTCCGTGTTGACGAGTGGCCAAGGTTCGGCGGTCTTGACGTTCATTGAGGGAGGCCTATGTTCAGCAGTGGACGGATAGAGGCTGATGATGATGAAGATGTTACAAAAACAATATTATAGTACACTAGTAATAAATGTTTTTGCTTTAATTCTAATAAATTTTACAAGGTGCCATTTTCTCTCAATGCGTTCTAATTAGCTTAAGCCTTCAAGGGTTTCAACATCCTTTCACGAACTCAGAGAATATAATGGCGCCGTTGCATAGACCTTACTGTCAAACCCCTCATTAGACACTCATATAAATTAAGAAAATCTCTGTAGCTCAGTGGTAAGCGCGTTGGCACTCAAGCCGGAGGTTGCGGGTTCGAATCCCGCCAGGGATCAAAAATATTTTCTGTGTTCCTGGGTCATGGATGTGTATTAAATATGTGTATTATATAATAAATATCTTAAATATATGTATAGTATAAAATTATTAAATATATTTCCGTTGTCTGGTACCCGTAACACAAGTTCTTCGAGTACTTAGCACGGGACCAGATTGACGTGGTGTGAAAGCGTCCATAGATATTATTATTTTTATTATACGAAATAGCAAGGCACGTAATATATTAGGGTTAGGGTACTAAGGACGACAATCATGGGTACGGGATGGGCAAATTATTTTTGCATAAAAAAGAAATTTTAAAGTTTCGGTATATTAGTGTCTTCGAACAAACGCTTTATTATGTTAGTATAGAGTCCCGATACAGGATTCGAAGCCAGTATCCCTGCGTATCACATGACTACAAAAAATCTGGACTTGACCACCACTGACTGTATTTTCCTAAAGTTATATAATCATTATAAGGGTCCTACAACTATGATTTTCATATACAAATGAAATTCAATTCCGAGAAATGCGTTTGAAAAATATGCTTGATAATTCTCATTGTTATTGAGTCATCTGATTATGGACTTTTGCTGTCCATATGCTCGTTTACATAATATTAACGGCAATTATAAATGTAAAATATAAAATATATATGGCAATATAAAGTCCATTTTGCCGTGAATATGTATAATATGAATATGTATAATATTATCCATATATTATACCTCATTACACAAAGCACATTTCTGTATGAACCTAAACATACCAAACAGCCTGCGGCTTGTTTGTATGTATAGTCAATTAATATCAGTGAATACCAATTACCAACTGTTAGTTATATTAGCTTTACACGTCATTTTTACCGACTTTAAAAAAGGGGAGGTTCTAGATTCGTCTGTATATTTTGGAACGAAGTTCCTTATGGGGCGTAGCGCCCTAGCCGGCAAAAGACGTCCGTGACGTTTAATAATAAAAGCGTAAGATTTTTATTATATCATTTTGTTGTTTTTTCTTTTTGTTTTTTGAAGTAAAACTTCTTTAGGCGCGACTAGAGGGTAACTTAGATTTTTATGAAGTTCTACTTCAATCTCGCGTAAAGATTACACGCACACACTTTTTTTTCTTTTGCATTCTTTTGTACTATGTTCGCTTCACACTCTCTTCACGCACTCTTTACGAACATAAAGAATAAATAAATAACACCATCTGGTGGTCAAAAGCGGTAAGCGCATGGAGGCTATACTCTAGCTAACTGGTGTGTATGATTTTTTTAATTTTTTTTTCTAAATATCTGTTGTCCCACGACACCAAACTGTTTTTTTTTTTCATGGTTCTCACACAATTTTCCAGCCGATTGTGAATGGCTTTCGATAATTCTTTTTTTCTTTGAAATCTGGTATTTCCAATTTCGTTCCATATTAATTTACTTAAGATCTGATCAGCCGTTCTTTTGATGTGGCGGTCTAATTAGCGCCACAATCCTGAATCGCGCTGTCGAAACTTGAAGTCTTACTGTTCGGCGCTATACATACAATAGCTAAAATGATAACAAGTGATGATAACAATCTGCTTGCTTGTTTCTCCCGTAAAACAGGTTTGCTGTGTTTCGGAGGGAAGGACAAGACAGGCAGTGTAATTACTGGCACCGAGACTTAACATCTTATGTCTCAGGGTAGGCAACACAAAAATTAGTCGCCTGGGCTCATTCCAGGTATACTAGTGTATGTTCATGGGCGACGTCGACCACTTACCATCAGGTGGTACGTTTGCCAGTTTTCCTATACAACTAACATAAAAAAGGGAGCTTCGCCCTGATCGGAAATTACCATCTCCCTTTGAGGCTTCAACCAACCCACTACTACTATCCACATTGGTGACCCTCGACAGAACACGATTCCTTCTGGGACATTTATTATCATCCCACACCCATCCGCACCACGCCCTGCCAGCTTTATGCCTCATCGGGTTCCCTGATACCACCTCCATAATAGCAAATTAATAATAATAATAATATCTATGGACGCTTTCACACCACGTCAATCTGGTCCCGTGCTAAGTTCTCGAAGAACTTGTGTAACGGGTACCAGACAACGGAAATATATTTAATACTTTTATACTATACATATATTTAAGATTTTTATTATATAATACACATATTTAATACACATCCATGACCCAGGAACACAGAAAATATTTTTTGTTCCCTGGCGGGATTCGAACCCGCAACCTCCGGGCTTGAGCGCCAACGCGCTTACCACTGAGCCACAGAGGTCGTCATAATAGCAAATTATGCTATTATGGAGTGGACATAGGCCTCCTTCAATGATCGCCAAGATACCTACTCCCACCACTCGCCTCCAAGTGGAAACCGACGTTGCGTCTGGGTGGAGTTTGGCTGAGCATTCCATCTGGGTAGATATCGGCGTATGTTTTTTCTGTGTATATTCTTGTGTCTCTGTGTGTCTCTTGTTTGTGTCGAATAAATGTTTCTTTCTTTCTTTCTAGAACGTGGCCTCAACTCCAGAACTCATTTTTCATATATTACATAAGAATGTTATAAAGATATTTACTAGAACGGAAGACTACTCAATGGAGAATCCTTTGCTAGTTTCCCTAATGCCACTTCCAGTGGGTAGTCGTAATGTTCACACTCTGGAAGACAGTGGAGCCGTGAATTAAGGTCCCGCTCCACAGATTCTTCGCTTACAATTGGACCTGCAATTAAATAAAATTATGATCATATATATTTACGACCATCTCACATATTTTCCGTCGTCAAGCAGGTTTCAGGTGTTTTTGGATAGAACAGGATATAGAAATAGTATAGGGGAGATAGAAGGGTAGAATAGGATGAACCTATCATCTCGTGTCTCAAGACGGGTAAAAGGCACTGATGAATGACGTTACTTCCAATCTTACAAAAAAACCGAATTATTTAAAAAAAATAAAGAGCGTGCGTACAAAGTAATGTCAGAAGTGAAAATAAACTTTAATGACATGGTCAACGCAGAGTTTGTACATTAGTAGAAGATTAAGTTGATTATAAGTTGTAAGCACAAAAATGAAAGAAACACTTTATTACTTTTTAGTTTAATATTTTTGAAGTCGGTTTGAATTTTTTGTAAAATGATTTTTTAAAATCTCGTTTATATTTGTACTAATCTAAAGCTTTAAATTTCTGAGACTTGCGATGCAACGTTCGCTATATCTCACTCTCTGTCTCAATCTTTCTCACTCGCTTGCTCGCTACTCTCACTCCATGGCTATGTGCTTCATGCTACGTTCGCCTTTTCTCACTCTCTCAATCGGTCTCAATCACTCTCTCTCTCCTTGGACAAAAAGGTTGCACATTTTCGTGACGTTTAATCCGTAAAAATTTATCATATTATACAAAATAGGACGTTATCAAAAACCGCCACCTGACTGCAACTAGATATAGAGATTAACATAGCAACGACACTGTATCATTATAGTGTTGATATAATTGGCAACTTTGAAACTTTGAACTAGCAACCTCAGCGATCAACAATCCTGCAACTATTGTGACGATAACGTTCATAATTTTATAGCAATATACCTGCCCTAATGTTTGTAATATAGATTATAGTTATAACAATCAGTGATGGTAGTAATCATAGTGAATATAGCAACCATAGTAATTATAGCAACCATAATAATTATGGCAGCCATAATAATTATAGCAAGCATGATAGTAATTATAGCAACCATAATAATTATAGCAACCATAGTAATTATAGCAACCATAATAATTATAGCAACCATAATAATTATGGCAGCCATAATAATTATATCAAGCATGATAGTAATTATAGCAACCATAATAATTATAGCAACCATAGTAATTATAGCAGCCATATTTATTATAATTAACAAGACAAGTGTATACTTACGCATAACATTCTCGATACAGTCGATATCATGGAAATTGCAGATACGATTATTGCCTGAAAAAAATACATTTTGCTTATTATATCTACAATATTGTAGACAAATATTTTTGTTTATTTATAGACTACACAATATACTGAGCACCATACAAGAAAATGTATTTTTAAGTGTAAAATTCTTTTAGCGCGGTACGCATATTTTTTCGAACACGCTTTTTCCCCAAAACTGCGCGCCGTGTCGCAGCGTTGTCCAAAGAGCATGCTGAGGTGACCCACATGGATTGGCTGCCTGTGTTGATGCAACCAAATTCTATTTGGGCTATATAATAGAAAGAACAAGGCATCGAAAACATTAGAGAAGGAAATGAGAGTGACGATTTCCAAATTTGAACCTCGTTTTAAGAAGCTCTCATTCTCATTAGTATCCATTCAACAAACTCTTTAAATGTTTATTCATATGTTTTTTTTTTTTTTTCTAATAAAAAATAAATAAAAAATTTGGGGTTTTAATAAACAGTTACTAGGCTAAAACTACAACTGGTATGGTAGGTAGTTTTTGATCAGTGGAGAGCGTCGCAAAAAAGTTGCAAATTCCCATAATCGTCACAGTCAAATAAGTTTGGTAAGCCCTGCGCTAAACCGGTGAAGTGTGGCCTTAGAAGTCAAATAATGTACTACGTTTTTTCTTGTAAGATTACCGATAGTTGATCTTGTAAAACGTTTAGGTCTCCCTTCAAGAATATAATATCAGCTAAGCCGAAAATGTGAGCAAATACAGCAAATATTTACTACAAATAAAAGATATACAATTCTCGATCATTATTACTTCACATATTTTAACAAAAGGGAGGCCTTTTCCCAGCAGTGGGACAGTACAGGCTAGGAAAAAAAAAAGAAAAAAAAAGTAATAATAACTAATTATTCATAAGTTTTTATTAGTAAAATTACAGAAATACATGCAATGCACCTATACAATCAATACCAACGCATACAAGCCATGCATAATATACCCCTCTGCATGGGTTTGTATCGCTTGCATGGGTTTATAATACGTCCGACAATATTGAATTTTTGTTTCCCAATTATAATGTTAATTCTGACAATAAGTATAATAATATAAGTAGCATAAAAACCTATATGTGGAAAGTAGAACGGCACGCAATCGCAGTATCTCTTCAGGACTTCCATCTTTTGTAACGCCATGCAATTGTGAAAAGAATATTGATTGAAGTTGGCCAATTTAATCTGTAAAAGAACACTGTTATAATATAAAGTAAAAAATGTTTTTATTCAATATTGTACATTAAACTATCTTATTGAACGTCAAATGACTCTATACCGGTTCCAAATCTAGTCCCCTGAGAAGTACAAACTCAGTGAAACTAATCTTTTGAATATTTTACAATAAACAATATAAACCTCGTAGCGAATGCCTTATTCCTAAATTGCGGTGTCTTCAATAAATAATTGATTACGTTTGTTTTCTAGGTGTAAACGGGGGAAGCCGTATAGAGATGCTGTTTGGGAAAATCGTTTTTACAAAAAAAAACCGGCCAAATGAAAGTCGGACTCGCGCATGAAGAGTTCGGTACCATTACATAATATACGTGGGTAACACTGAAAATGTTTAGACCTGGCCAGTTAGAAACATTGAAAATGAAAACTTTTTTTGAATTTCAATTTTAGAACTCTTTGGTAACCTAATGTAGTATATTGCATTCATTTGTCATTTGTTTTTGTGAATTGGCGGCAAATCTAAAGCTCTTGTTACACGTGAAAATGAACATAACGCGAGAAAATTTTCTGTCAATGATTTATTATGACTTTCGTTGTGGGCTTACTCAACAACAAAGCTATGATAGGCTGCGATTAGCATTTTTTAATGAAGCCCCATCTCGTGCCACTATTTACAATTGGTTTAACGAGTTTAAGCGTGGACGTAGCAATCTCAGTGATGATCCGCGTGAGGGACGTCCTTTAACAGCGACTACTAAAGATAACATCAGTGCTGTGCGATGCATGATAGAGGAAGATAAGAGAGTGACCTATCAGCAGATACGGGCAAGCCTAGGCATTGGTATGAGTCAAGTTCAAAAAATATTACACAAACATTTAGGCGTCAGGAAGCTTTGTACCAGATGGATTCCCCATACTTTAACTGACGATCAGAAACGCTTCCGCATGGACTGGTGTCGCCAAATGTTAGATAAGTTCAACGGCAGTAACTCAAATGCTGTATTTGACATCATCACAGGTGATAAAAGCTGGATATATTGCTACGAACCCGAAACCAAAAGACAATCAGCTCAGTGGGTTTTTTCTTTCGAGGATCGGCCAACTAAGGTAAAGAAAGGAAGAAGTCAAGGGAAAAAGATGATTGCCTCATTCTTTGGTCGGAAAGGTCAGTTCGCGCGAAAGCCGTTTTTCATTTTCTAAACATTTTCAGTGTTACCTAGGTACATTACTCATTAGGCACTTTAACAAAAAATATGGTTTCTGTTTATAGAATTAAATGTTTTTTTTTATATATTTGAGTTGATTGAATGAAAGGTAAATTGCTGTTTACGATTTATGACATATTAAAAAAAACTATGTGTTCTGATTTAAAATTTAATTCCGGTGTCACTTTCAAAATTAATACGAATCTAACGACACCTCTGAAGATAAAATCCATCGAGCCATTCGGGCTGCAAATATTTGAATTTGGCGCCAAAAATCCACCATTTTGTTTTTCTATTTTGGTATACCCAGTGTCATTTTCTCAGTAAATACAAATCTAATGACACCTCTCAAACGTAAATCCAAACAATTATAAATACATATTACATATTCTTGAAAAACATAACCCTTTTTTCTGGCGCAGTCGGGTAAAAAAGGATTTTTTTAATTTGCTACTTGCAATTTGCTATTTGTTATTTGCTATTTACTATTTGCTATTTGTCACTTCACACAGTGTTCGCGGGTTCCAATCACGCCATAAATATGTCTGGGTCACTGTCGCACTGGGTCGCACTGGGTCATGAATGTGTACATAATAATAGGTCTTTACCTATGAAATTGCCGTTCGGCAGTACTGGCCATTTCAAATCAAAATAATTATTTTTTGGCTAAGAGCTTTAATTTCAAATTAATTGTATTTAAAAAACATGGAATTCTTTTTCCAAAAGTAGTCATTTGTTATATGAGTACCGCCGTGGCAGCAACGCGGCAAAAACGACACGCAACATCAACGACGTTTACGAAGCTAACACTACAAACCAACACACCACCTGTTTTGTTTTCCAATGTTTCTAATGTTTTAATTTTACTTATTATAATGAAACAATTTTTACTTTGAAACGTCGGGCTTGTAAAAATCTTAATAAACCGCGATAAAATCCGTAAAAATAGCACCACCTGGTTTTTGGTTTTGGTTTGCTCGCTTCCGTTCTTAAAATTTCGCCCTGAAAAATTAACCTCGAGGTCGTCGAAAGACTTTGGTCGACAATGACGAATTAAAGGCAATTGTGGAAGCTGATGATATACAATCTACGGCTGAATTAGCAGCAGCTTTCGACGTTAGCGTCAAAACAATATTGGTCTATTTGCGTCAAATTGGCAAGGTAAATATCTTGACAAATGGGTGCCCTACGAATTCAATGATCGCCAGCGCGAAATACGTGTCGAGACGTGCCTTGCACTGCTCAACAGACACACAAATGAAGGAATTTTGAACCGCATTGTTACCTGCAATAAAAAATGGATTCTGATGGCACATCTCCAACCAGCATTGTTCAATCGCTCGTCTCCGCTGCTCCTGCACAACAACGCGCGACCTCATACTGCACAGCAGAGGGTCTCCAAGTTGAAAGAACTGGGGTTGGAAGCTCTCCGTCATCCGCCCTATTCGCCAGTCCTTGTGCCTACAGACTACTACTTTTTCCAGAATTTGGATAACTTCTTGGCGGGAAAAAAATCAATACCCGAGAGGCAGTACAAAATGCCTTTGAAGAATTTGTTGCCTCCCGTCCAGCTGATTTCTTTAAGAAGGGCATCAAAAGTTAAATACATAACTTTCCGTTCCTAGTACCCGTAACACAAGTTGTTACGAACTTATAACGGGGCTAGGTTAACGTGGTGTGATTATTGTTGAATATTTATTTATTAACTATCTAAATGTACCTACTTTATGACGTCACAATTCTTATCATTATTGCAATAATGGTGTTAAATTGATTAAGTATTTAAATAACTACGTCTCGATCATTACAGGTGATTAAAATTGTTATAAGCTAGCTGGTACCCATGACTTTGTCTGCACAGAATTAGATTTTGGACAATTCACACAATATCTTTATTTAGCCTTTGTGCAATTCTGATGTATAAGCTATTTTATTCAAATTTAATTTTTTGTTTTGTTTGTTTCATTAAAATCCATTCTATAGTTTTTGTGTTAAAGAGTAACAAACATCCATACATACAAACTTTCACGTTTATAATATTGGTATTAATTATAAAGATAAGCCTTATGCGCATAATAAAAGGTAATCTAAAATGTAATCCGATTTTAAGAAGCTGTTTATCGACTGTACTTTGTGCATGGAAATGAGCTGGATTATTGTATTCTTATGTTACCACGAATTTCACTCTTAATGAAACAGCTTTATAATATGAATTTCAGGGTGACAGTTCTTATTTTTTTCTTTTTTATTTTTTCTTTAACGCCGGGAGGCATCCTGCGGGGGAGTGGGTCTCCCCACGCGGGTATGTGGGACTCGCTGCGCCCGACAGCTGGTAAATGGACGCAGCTCTACCCACTAAAACCCGGCGAGTGCCACCAATGTCGCCTTTGGTGAGGTGACCCGGATCTAGAAAACAAACAGGGCACCTCGACGGCTAGTCAGTCCCGCAAGGGACCGACGCCACCTCCACAGAGGGGTTGTCCCGCACCACAGAACAACCCCTCCCAACGTCGGGACAGTACAATGGGGTGAGGTTCCCATCCTCACCCCTTGCCCCCTGCTCCTCTATCCCCTCTTCTTATAAGAGGGATACAAAGAGCCCCCTCGGCCCAATTAGCTTCGCCCAAGGTGCACCGCTCACCCTAGGTTACTGAGCCCCACCGCCACGACAAGGCCTGAACCATGGTGGGGAGGGTTTCAGTTCTCCTGTAACCATGGTTGCTGTAAATTATCCTAAACATTGTATATGTACCTTATAAGCCTTAAGTTACTCTTAATAATAAGCCGCAATAAAATCCGTAAAAGTTTTTAAACTATAATATGAATGATTCATTATTTCTTTTGCCAAAACAATTAGGAAAGATTAGACGTAGATTCTTCTCCTTGTGAGAAGCCTTGCCTAATATTCTCTCTTCGTGCGTATGTGAACTACGCCAGAAATTAAATAAGGCCTGACCTGACGTATAATTATATAATTGTTTTATGTATTAATTATTTTATATATTGCATAAAGATGCTATATATAAAAGTAATACTAGTATACTAGTAATATATACTTAATTCTTTATATACCTAAATATATAAAGTACATTTAGGTATATAAAGAATTAAGTATATATTACTAACTGACCCGGTGAACGTCGTACCACCTAACAGTCAATGAATGTCGTATTATAGATTCATCATCATCATCGTCATTATCATCATTTTGAGCCTATATCCGTCCATTGCTGAACATAAGCCTCCCTCAATCAACGCCGTCATCGGCGATCCTTTGCTACTCGCATCCAACACGGATCATCCGAAGAACCGCTCGACCGATTTTGTGCAAACTTCACACAAACCATCTACTAAATAGTCCGAACAAAGCCTAAACATTTGGTTGGGATTGGTGAGCCCGTTCTTGAGTTATAAAATAACAACGAAAAGTGGCATTGATTTTTATATAAAAGATATGAAATATACAAGATATGCAAAATATCATGTAGTGCAACTTTCATCCACAGCGCTACGTTGACTAATATGGCAGCCGAACGTTATGTCCATACATTTTGATGTTGTAGTTTTTAAAAGCTTTTTGACGTGACAACGTCTAATAAATCGATGAACGCCGGCTGTATGCAAGATTATGTCCCGTTACGCTCATTATACGCTTGCGTTTTATGATGACGTTGTCACGTTAAACTATCGTTCCTAAACGAACTTTACTGACAACCATTTTTTTACACTAGCGGTAATACAAAGCGTTAAATAATAGACACAATACATAACTCTTAGGTATTTTGTTAAAAGACTAGATGCATCACATTAATTGACTAGGTCATACGAAATAAAATAAAATGTTTGCATTGCCGACCTTGTGTTTGCTTCGTCCTAGAAAACTTGTGAGAAAAACCAAAAAAATATTGAGAATCGACATAAAATCTATAAGAAACTAAAAAAAACATTATTATTAGAAAAAAATATTTAACTATCTTTAATACTAATGAAATATTAAAATTATATAAATTCAAATATTCTTCCAACTCTATTGAAACATTTTCAATGTTTCAAAAGCTACAAATTGGTTACCTGCGAAATGAAGATATCTTGAATTTGTGTAAAATAGGGTCCTGTGGTATATATATTAGGTACTTTTAGCCCCCAACAAATGAAATCTTTCATGAGGTTTAGATTATCAACCCAGATACAAGCCAGTAAATACGATTTGCGTCATTCAAAACTTATCTAAGATTTATTGTAATTTAATCACTTCTAAAATCTTAATGATTTATTTTTTTTTGTTTTCCTGTCTACGCTTTTACTGCGCGCCTGTGGGTGTGTGCCAGATGGAGGTACCACCATTTTATTTATTTCTTCCGTGAAACAGCTTCAATGTGTTTCGGAAAGAAAAACAGACTAGGCAATAGGCAGAGTAATTACAGGCACCGACACTTACCATCTTACTTTAAACCTATCCTTATAGGAAACGCATCAATGAGTTGCCTCGTTAACGTTTATGGGTGATATTGACCATTTACCATTAAGTATCTCGTCTGCCTTACCTATAGAAATAAAAAAGGATTCGCCCAATTCTCTTTATATGATTTTATTTAGTATGGTTCTTAAGTACTATTCAGTTAAACAGTCTAAATCATGTTGCTTCAAATAAAGACCCATACCCAACAGTGAGATACAAACATCGAGCATGTATCCGGAATAGAACGGTAATATTATGTGTTTTTAAATAACTGTAAATAATGTAAAAAAAAATGTATGTAATGTATTTGCGTTGGGACATATATACAGATCACTGGTTGGTTGAATTGCTATTACGTCAGTGACAAATCACTGACCAGCTTCGGAATTTAATGGCTCACATTACTACTCTATCCGGTTATATATTCAATGGATATAAATAATGATAATAAAAAAATCATTATAGTTACATAATTACCTCATCATTATAGTAACATTGTCGTTGCTCTGGTGAAAAGGACTTCACGCCGGGAGTAGAGTATGTCCTCTCAGGGGATAGAGCGATCAGCACCTCGGAAGATGGATTCACCAATCGGACTGGTGAGTCCAGGTCAGGCCAGTTGTATGCGTTGTCTATGAACACCTAGAGAATCCTATCAAAGTTACAATCACAGGAAAGGAATAGTACTTAAGGAATCCTATCAAAGTTACAATCACAGGCAAGGAATAGTATCTAACGAATCCTATAAAGTTACAATCACAGGCAAGGTATTACGTAAGAAGTAGGGTAGTGTATACATAATATGTACATTACCTCTGCTACTCTATTTTGCAAGTACTAAAGTATTTACAAGTGTGTAATACTTTAGTTGTAAAGAATTATAAACATATATCGCCTTATTACAAAAAACTTATCTAGTACCAGGATTAAACCAAGACTGAAAAGTCCAGGTTTGTTACGGTATTAACGTTAGTCCATGGACTAAAATTCATTCTTATTACAAATCGAGGATTCAACCGAGGTCTAGGTAGTACCAAAGATCGTCCCTGGTTTAATTGTATCCACAGATTATTGAGCAACATATAATTCATTTTGTTCGTTCAATATTTGATTAGTTCGGTACACCGTTCCTTTTTATGCAAAGCTCGCTAATTTATAATTAAATATAATGTGGAAAATACATCAATATTTTGATAATAAAATTTATTGTGTTATATAAAATATCTGAAATCTTTACTACTTTGTACTTTGAGGTAGTGTGATTTAAATTCTTGTTTATTACACACAAATATTGTAATATTTCGCTGTTAAGTTGTTTATATAGCTAGCGTATAAGGGAATGAAATACAAAGCGCGCGTAGTTCTAATGTCATCGAAATGTTTATTGTTTAATGTTTAGTTATTGCAATGTAAGTCGAGTTACCAATAATGTTATAAAATACAGCCATTATTGATCTTTGATTCTAAATAGACGATATGTTGTTCATAAGAATAGTATAATATATATATATATATATATATAATAATAATATATATATAATATTTTTTGTTGTGAATTTGTGTGCCACGAACATTACTTATGTTGTAAAATGTATCAACAAAAGAAAAAAGGGATGATAATTGGACTTCTCAAGAAAATGTTAGTGTTTATTTAATCCATACATGAAAAATATCAGAGTTAATTAGAATTATTACATATGATATAAAATAGGTATGTATATCAATGACAAAATACAATACAACAAAATTACAGAAATAGAATGTTAAATTATATAAGGATGTCAGAATAATTATTTTAAATGTTAGTCCAATTCCATAATTTTGTCTACATCGAGTTCATTTAATTACCTTTCAATACAATTAATACGAAAAAACGCAAATTCAACGCATAAGACATCTGATAATTTAAAGTTTTGAGTTTAGTACCGAAGTTAAACTAGGGGTCACGGTGGTCTTACTTTAGTACCATAGATAGTCCTGGTACTAGCGTTAAACTAGTTTTTGTAATAACATTTATATTAGACCGTGGTTTAAAGCTGGTATTAAACTCGGTACTATATTTAGTCTTCGTTTTGGAATAAGGCGGATAACGATTATACATTTTTCATTTAATCCCTTAGTATGCCCAGAAGCACTTTTGCTACTAAATAAGTGAAAGTAAGTTATACGTCATACATGCAATATACTTTCGGCCACGGTACCTACACTTACATCCATCCATCATACAAAATACTCATGTAATTACTATTACATGAAGCAGTTACGATTAGTATGATAACTCTCATATCATTATAATGAAACAATTTTCACGGATTTTATCGCGGTTTATTAAGATTTTTACAAGCCCGACTTTTCGGATACTTTACAGCAACCATGGTCACGGGAGGACTGAGGTGACGCCTAAAAAGATAGGTCAATTCTTACCATCTGTCAAATGTCATATACCCTTACATGATGCAGGAGTATACAAGCTTGATTGTGATTGTGGCCTCTCTTATATAGGCCAAACCAAAAAATCAATTAAAACTCGCGTTAAAGAACATATAGCTGACTTAAAACACCGTCGCTACACTAAGTCTGCCATCTGTGAACATAGTCTAGACAAAGCGCGCCATTATATTAGATTTGATAAACCACAGATACTCGCAAAAGAACACCGATTCCAACCAAGGATGATCCGCGAAGCTATTGAAATTAAAAAACATCCAAATTTCAATAGTGAAGACAACTGGCTCTTACCACCTGCTTGGGATCCCATTATTAAAATAATTAAATCAAAAACCAAACATAATATGCCACAGATTAAAGATACAGTTAGCACTTTCTGCGTAGATAGGACTTATTAAAATAATTATGTATCATAGGGTACTTCGAATAACTTTGTAACGTTAGGACATCTGTCACCTCAGTCCTCCCGTGACCATGGTTGCGGTAAAGTATCCGAAACGTCGGGCTTGTGAAAATCTTAATAAACCGCGATAAAATCCGTAAAAATTGTTTCATTATAATGAGTGAGGTTCGCGCAAACATTAGAAAACAACTCTCATATCCACATCCCGCTACACTGCTTAACTATTCTACAGGATAGATTTTTGAGACGGGTCAGTAAGAGCAGGTACCTTAACCGTAATAATTACAGAAACTCATTCCTGGGAGACCATCCATAACTTTTAAAGATATTCAGAACTGCATTCACAGATTTTTTTAAATGTACAGTTAGCGAAAAAATACTATAATCCACAAAAAAACTTTTTTATGCCTATCAACATTACTTCGTATGGGAATCAAAAGACTCTATGGGACCATTATAGGTATGAGTACTAGAAATGTCAGAAATCGCCAAAAACATTTTCCATACATTTTGTACTGAAAAACGATAAATCTACTCTTAATATTCTTTATATTCTGTATTTGTATTTACATTCATCAAGTAGTCATAAGACTAGCACGAACCTTACACTATGCTCATGGATGGATGGACCATATCTCAACAGGATTCGAACCCATAATCCCACTGGCCTCAACATATATATATTATATATACCAACCAAAGCTCCCTGCGAGGCAACATCAGTGCTATAGTAATCGGATGGGTCGGTTCTCAACAGCGCAGTGAGAGCGGTCTGGTACCCACACGACGCAACGCGTCTCGGTGTTGACAGGTGGATCAACCCATTCCTATAAACACAGAAATCAAAGAAACGAGTCATTAATTACGAAAGGCAAAAAACAACGTAGGGCTTTATTCGATCATCTATAGGAGCTTGTTAAGATTTGTTTGGCATTGTTCTTAAGGTGTTTTATGATGGAGACATTTGTCTTTAACAAACTGTTGAAATTTGATGATGATCGTTATTTTAGTGGAACGTAATTTCTGCCACTAACTTTGCTTATTCTAGAGACGTATTTTTTCCACTTGATAATTGCTACGACTTGATGAACTATTTATCAACATTATCAGTCCCTTGCCATCTTCTGCTATGCACAGAATATTTCAATGGACAATAAAATTACATCAAACGCACCTAAAATGAAATATTATCAAAGGACATATATCAGTCAATCGCGATTCCGACTCGCACGCTGAGGATTCGGCTTAAAGTAATAGGGTGGGAACAAAGAAATCCATTATTTTTGCTCCAACTTTGCCTAAATGGTTTATAACTGTTTTGTGGTCGATCTTTAGCTCATTGGCGATACTACGATTACTACAGGTCAACTTTAATTATGTCAGTACTTCTACCATGAGTTTTGTTACAAGCGTTTTTTTTTTATGTTAGTTGCATAGGCAAACTGGCAAACGTACCACTTGATGTTAAGTGGTCGACGTCGCCCATGAACATAAACTAGTATACCTAGAACGAGCCCAGGCAACTGATTTATGTGTTGCCTATCCTGAGACATAAGATGTTAAGTCTCTGTGCCAGTAATTACACTGCCTGTCTTGCCCTTCTCTCCGAAACACAGCGAAGCTGTTTTACGGGAGAAATAAGAAAGATGGTGGTACCCATGCAGCCGGGAGCGCGGCACAGCGCTTCCCTCCCACCGGTAAATGGCGTAAATGACATAACTATAGTAGTTACGTAAAACGCAACACGAATAGAAAATTAAGGTATGATATAGTTTTCTATTGGTGTTGCGTTTTTAAGTTAACGTTACGTTATGTATATAAATAGTTAACGTAAAAACGCAACGCGAATAGACAACTGACGTATGATATAGTTTTCATTTACGCTTGTAACAAAACTCATGGAAGAGGTACTGTTTTGTTTGACATTTTCGACGACGGGCCTATCTCTTTTTTTTTCTCTTTAACGCCGGGAAATGCTCTGAGGCATCCCGCGGGGGAATGGGTCTCCCCAGGCGGATATGTGGGACTCGCTGCGCTCGAAAGCTGGTAAGTGGGCGCAGCTCTACCCACTAAAACCCGGCGAGTGCCACCAATGCCGCCTTTGGTGAGGTGCCCCGGATCTAGAAAACAAACAGGGCACCTCGACGGCTAGTCAGTCCCGGAAGGGACCGACGCCAACTTTGGTGAGGTGCCCCGGATCGAATAAACAAACAAGGCACCTCGACGCTACCTCCACAGAGGAGTTGTCCTGCACCACAGAACAACCCCTCCCAACGTCGGAACAGTACAATGTGGTGAGGTACCCATCCCCTCATCATTTGTCCCCTCTTCTTATAAGAGGGGTACAAAGAGACCCCTCGGCTTAATTAGCTTCGCCCAAGGTGCTGGGCTCGCCCTAGGCTACTGAGCCCCACCGCCACGTCAAGGCCTGAACCATGGTGGGGACGGGCCTATCTCTGATGGGTGCATATTTCACATCAAAAATGCCTGAACGGAATGGACGAAACCAAAATTTCACGTTTTTTACAGACACAATTTACAGTATCGGCACCATAAATATACAATTTCAGCCACCTGACTTGCATTTTCACTTTTATCAAAGAAGAACTGTAAAATGTATCGAATTTTAACCGCCTTCAAAAAAAGCGGAAGTTCTCAATTCGTCTGTATGTTCTTTTTTTTTTTGTTGTATGTATGTGACACGATTACTCCGCCGTTTGTGAATGGATTTCGATGGTTATTTTTTCGTTTGAAAGCTGGTGCTTCCAATTTGGTCCCATATTAATTTTATTAAGATCTGACAAGCCGTTTTTCAGTTATTCCCAGTAATGCCCATTTGGTTGATTACTTTTACCTTGATGATATGCTGATGTGCTCATTTTATTACTTGTCGCTTTTGCGTTTACCACATCATTATAGTTACAGTTGAAGTCGGTGTCGTATTTGTTGCTGCACCCTACCTACCTACCTTGACTGACACCGACTCCCAAAGTAACTATAATGACGTGGTAAACGCAAAGTTTATACATTAGTAGAAGATTAAGTTAACTATAAATTGTAAGCACAAAAATTAAAGAAACACAGTTTTTTATTACTTTTTAGTTTAGTATTTTTGAAGTCGTTTTTAATTTTTTGTAAAATGTTTTTATTCTCTTTATTGACTTCCATTTTCATCATCCTGTAACTCACAACTGAATGGACAAAACATTGTTTTCAGTGAAAATAAAAGTCACTTTGACGAGATATCGTTCAATACAGCCATCTATCGAAAAACTAATGGATTTCTTTTTCCCCAACCTATTATTTGTATGTAATATACCATTATAATAAACCTTACCTTTCACTGTGAGACTTTAACTGAGAAATTTCATGATTCTACGTCATTTGGAAGTACCTATCTAAGGTTTTAGTTTGGCAGATGGACAGCCGAGTGATCCTATAAGAATTATATTTACCATTTCGAGGGACGAAACTTGAAAGATCCAATTAATTATATGTCCAATTTAAGAAATCTTATATAATATATTGGTCTTGTTATAAACATATGTATAAATACTTTATGAAGAACCTAAAACTAAAAACCTTAAAAAATATAATATAATAACCTAAGTATATAAATAAAAAGGAGTCCCTTTAGGCAAGGTCCCGAAGACACTGGCAACGTTCCCCCTTTGAATTGCTAGACTAATTCTTTGTCCGAAGTAGCTGCCAGCTCTTCGGTCTCCTCTGATGTCGACTAACCTTTTTGTTATTTCCTTAAAGAGCCTTAAAGCGTTAGGACCCCACGGACCAAGGGTCTCGACGCCGAATGGGACAAAATCGGATCGGATCATATTCGGAGCCTAGACCCCTGTATTTGCATATTTTAGCTTTTTCTGCCGCTTCACAAGCCGCACCAGCTCTGTTGTTGGTTCCATGTAGATGGGAAGGGGCCAGCGTGTCTGAACAGGTTGCATCCCACACCAGCACCCGGCCAATCTTCCATGGAATCAAACTCATACCGTCCGGTCTCTTGCCATCGTCTCTTGCGATACCAGTCGGCTCAAGTAGGCTTGGCACATTTTTTTTTTCTTCCAATTAATTATTATAGCACACTGAAAACTTACGGTGGAGAATCGTTAACAGCGTAGTAATTGAAGCTGCAGCACAGAGTAAGTGCCATCAAGACATGTTGGAAGAGTTGCTCGCATCTATATATGGTGGTCTTCCACATACACCTCTCCACTATGTTGCTGCAGGATGACGCGGGAGATAGCTGAAATAAGCTCTATAATCAAAGGTGCTGGTAGAAGAGAGGGCAAATAATACATCATATATTGTTATTGGTAAGAAAAACTCTTGTGGAATTCCACAAGAGTTTTTCTTCTTCTTGTTTAATGGCTAGCGCCAGGATTTGCCATTGTCAAAGTGAGTAATTAGTATTCACAAGAGTTCCGAAATTTATTAATTAGGTTAAAATTATTATTATCATATTTAATGTTGTGCTTCAGTGCCGTAATATTATTGAATTTTTCTATTATTTTTTTCTTTCTTTTTAAGGTAAAAATCTCTTATCTTTTAAAATTAAAATCGCAGTCGTGTGGGTAGAATTTTACGTGATGTGCGGTTTTGATGAAATTTGGCATTGACTATATATAAATACTAGCGACGATGGTTTAGTGCAGGACTTCCCAAACGTGGGGGATGCCACCCTA
Organism: Helleia helle; assembly: GCA_963853865.1. NCBI lineage: Eukaryota > Metazoa > Arthropoda > Insecta > Lepidoptera > Lycaenidae > Helleia > Helleia helle. Next base: position 21,438,817 of record OY971420.1, read on the forward strand.
GGGGGGTGTTGAGAAATGCCTGGGGGGCGTAATAGATACATTTGCATATCCGAAAAGTACATGTAACGCGTAGATAAATTAACTTTTGCCTGTTTAATGAATCCCATTTTCGGACGTATTTTCAACCCTCGGTAAAAATTATAAATGTTGGTCCTACAATTCCAAGAGTCAGAACTTATTTTGGAATTTTCCCCTTCTTTTTGAAGTGAAAACTTCTCTTGGCGCTATACATACATACTAGGTACCTACTTTCTAATGATAAAATAAAGTTGTAAGTTATCACTTCTATCGGCCGTCCCTATGACTTGTTAGGTTCATAAATACTTTTTTAAAATTTGAAATATCTCATATTATAGTGTTTGAGAAATAATCAAAAACTCCTTTTTTAACCGACTTCAAAAAAAGAGGAGGTTATCAATTCGTCTGTGTGTTTTTTTTTTTTTGTTGTATGTATGTGACACGATCACTCCGCCGTTTCTGAATGGATTTCGATGGTTATTTTTTTGTTTGAAAGCTGGTGTTTCCAATTTCGTCCCATATTAATTTTATTAAGATCTAACAAGCCGTTTTTTAGTTATTCCCAATAACGCCTATTTAGACTATAATATAATGTATAACTATAATGACGTGGTAAACGCAAAGTTTATACATTAGTAGAAAGTTAGGTTGATTATAAGTGGTAAGCACAAAAATTCAAGAAACACAGTTATTTTATTACTTTTTAGTTTAGTATTTTTGAAGTCGGTTTTAATTTTTTGTAAAATGATTTTATTTCAGTTGCATGTGATCCCGAATCGAATGACACCTCAAGCATTTTCTTAGGAAAAGGCGCGTTGGCACCAAAGATTAACGATGTCTTGGAGACCATAGCAAATTATTCTGACAAAGATTCAAATTAGGTTATACTGTCTACTGACCAAATATACGTTTGAATCCAATGATTAAAGAGGCGCTTAAGGTATCTACGTGCTTTATTGTATTCAGAATCGCATATTTATTACCACCCATTTTAGCGGCTATGATTTATTAATAATAAATAAGTTATAAAAGTCTATCGTGTGTGGTTAATAAACACCCATCTACACACATCTCTCGAGATCAACTGCCGTAACATCTTCATTCGTCCTTCCTCCTTTTGAAGCCGGTTAAAAAAGCGTGTTAAAACGAATACATCTTTAGACATTGACACTTGATGCATACACGTGAATAATAAATCTCTCATAACAATTATTAGTGAAGCAATTTATCTAATTTCAGTAACTTTCTTACAGTTAAAAACTAATTACATATAAAATACGTCGACATACGTCGATTGTTAAGTTTTTATTATTCGTTTGTTATAAGAAAAACAATGTATAATTTAATTTATAAAACAATGAAGAATTTTAGTGGAGATATGTTGTAAAATTAATCTCTATGGAAGATTGTAAATTATTTTAGGAATATGCATTTCTACGCATATAAACTGTTCCTAACAGCTCCTGCGCAATAAGCCTAATAGCTGGCGAGCCCTAGCGGGGATTTGGGGATTAACAAAAGCTCAGCAGATTAAAATATGGGGGGATACCTTGCACCCAGTTGTGTACCTTTACTGTATATGAGTTCTTAATCTTTAATTCTTAATCAGGATCAAGGACCATAATAGTAATAATAAAAAGGGAAATACAGATTTGGAAAAAAAATAATACGTGTGCATTTGACACGTGATGGAAGTGAAACTTTGAAAAAAAATATCTTCGAGATAATAATTTTATGCTATTCATACGATTATCGTATTGTTAAACAAATCGTCCGATAGTCTGATGAAGAGATTTTTTTTAGAAAGTGTTCTAAAAAATATTGCGATTATATAAATATTATCCTATCTTTCAAGTTGGATCAAACTGCACACTCTGTGCAAAATTTGTTTAAAATCAGTTCAGTAGTTGATGACTTCATTACAGACAAACAACGTGACACGCTGATGATATAATAACACCACGTTGTAAGTTCGCAAGAACTTGACTTACGGGTTACTAGGAACGACAATAAACTTACTCCCGTCAACCAGCTTTGCTGTATTTCGGAGGACAAGACAGGTAGTGTAATTTCTGGCAACGTCGGGAGAGTACAATGGGTTGAGGTTCCCATCCTCGCCCCTTGTCCCCCGGCTGTTTTGTCCCTTCTTCTTATAAGAGGGGTACAAAGAGCAGCTACCTCGGCTCAATTTGCTTCGCCCAAGGTGTTCACCTTAGGCTACTGAGCCCCACCGCCACGCCAAGGCCTGAACCATGGTGGGGGTGGGGAAGTCTACCTGAGCTATTCATGGGTGAACATTTATGTTGATAGCCGGCGCTGGACTGGGTTCATTATCTTAATATTGTTATCAAGCAATCTTTACATAACGGAGTTTCCCACAAAATATATAAGGTTATGCTGGAAGATATATCTAATAAACAATGTATCGGTTACTATCGTTATATTAAATGGTTAACAAAATAATAAATAGATGAATAAAAAATAAAACATGAAAAACCTGTAAATACATACAAAATAGTTTACCTGTCTAAATAAAGCCTCAATGCTGATGTCATTGATGTCCAAGACCTCCTGAAGTGTGTGAAGGTCTCGCTTCTGGTGGGTGTCCGCGAATACTATCGAATGAAGAAGGGGTGTGAAGCGGAGAATTTTGAAGATGAAATCTGACGTCACGTTCTCTGGCAGCGTTCTGAAATAATTGATGATGAATAAAAAACTTGACATAACCTAGGAATCCCCGCGTATATTGCTTTATACAGTAGGTGGGCTTAAAAAGGTATGTTTAGTAATCTTCCTAGTAAAGGTTTTTATAGTATCGTATACTCTTTTATAATAATACTAACTCTTTTATAACTGATTGATTGTACTGATGGTTTTTGGTGGAAATTCATGTTTTATATTAATTCTACAACTCTTTTTTCACTTTTTTTATGCTATACCTGTTTCGACAAAGTCATTTCAGGTAAAAGTGGAAAAAGTGAAAAAGAGTTTTACGTATGTAACTTTATAGTTATGTAGAATTATTATACTATTTATTATATTACTGAGAATTATGATTTTAATTTATAATTTTAATACGAAAAATTTCATAATGACGTCATAATGTCACATTGGCATTTCGGTGTGGTGAACCTATAAGATTTTCCCCACCAAAAAAACGTGGCTAAAGAAGTTTCCACTTAAAAAATTGCCTATCAATCGTAAGAAAAATCTAATATATAAAATTCTCGTGTCGCGGTGCTTATTACCAAACACCTCCGCAATAGCTCGACCGATTCTCATGAAATTTTCTGGGCATATCGGGTAGATCTGAGAATCGGTCAACATCTATTATCTCACACCCCTAAATTTTAAGAGTGCTCCACCCCTTAATTTTTTTAAGATAACGATTTGGCTGTAAATCTAAGCTAACGCGCGAAGCTGCGTGCAACAGATAGTGAACTTATATAAATGCATATAATATATCATCATCAATAACCTTTTTCCGTCAACTCCTGGACTATGTCTATTTCAATCGACGATATGTGCGCCTATACAGATTTACAAACCCAATAGAAGCTTTGATCAAAAAGTGGCTACTGTATTTGAACCCGCGACCAGCGCGAGACATTTCTATATCAACTGATATAAAATTAAAGTGTGTTTTTAAACACGTGTGATGAACATTTGTTTCATAATCTGTATAAGATATCTTTTGTACATAAAAATATCGATGACGGTCCCCGATTAATGTTGATATATTGATTTTAATACAAGGTTGAATTCTTTCCTAGCCAGCTCATGAGGATTTACGGGTACTAAGAATTATTAAATACCTTATTATAGGATGATGATGTAGATATATTATTATATATCTACATAATCATCCTACAATATTTTTGTCCGAAATTCGAACCCGTGATTCGTCCTATGTTTATTATAATTAGTGTTGTACTAGCCAATAGTACTGTATTTTTCTTCATCTTCCAAGCTTATTAAGCATCATAAAGCGTATCCCTTCAGTAGCATTCGATCCATCACTTGCCTTTTTTGCGTCAGGAAGGAGGAGGAGGTATGTGGGACTCGCTGCGCCCGAAAGCTGGTAAGTGGACGCAGCTCTACCCACTCAAACTCGACGAGTGCCACCAATGCTGCCTTTGGTGAGATGCCCCGGATCTAATGATCAAACAGGGCACCTCAATGGCTAGTCCACAGAGTGGTTCATCACATCACATCATCATCAGCCCGTTATCGCCCACAACCATAGCCCTCCCTTTTTTTCGGGCAATTGTCCAAGATTTGCCCTTCCCACGTCTTCGTTCCATTTCACTATAGGACAGACAAATATAGGTACAATGTATGTCTGAAACTACTATTCCGCAGGCAATGTTCATACTAACAGGTTGTTGGAAAAGGCGCGAGCGGCTTTCTTGGATATTACATTCAGATCGCATATGGTGACAGCTGGGAACGGGACATCCCATATCGCGCCTTGAGTGCTCTCTATCACCTGTAAATAGATTATACAATACAGATTATGCAATTTTAATATATATCGACGACACTAATATCGATAATCGGTATTAGGGAACAACATTAACATCGATACTAATTAGTGCATTTTATGTATATTGTAACAAACACTTTGATTGAACTAGCAGTTTCCCGTGATTTTATTTATTTTTATTTGAGAAACAAACAATTATAACATTACTCAGTTTAGAAATAATAAAAGCAAAATTACAAATTTTGAGAAAACCCACGACGGTTAAAAGTCAATTGAAAAATTAAAAACCGTATCAAAACCTATGTTTACTGCATAGCCCCCTGGTAAGTCGTAATCCTTGTTAGGATTACCTACCTAAGAAGATGCACCAATCAAACCCAAACACAACATTGAAAATCGCATCAAAATTAGAATAGTGGTTTTGGAGAAAAATGGCAACATTGGATTGTACAAAAAATGTTTGCTGCTGTGCCCTCTGGTGAGTTATCAACGTAATACCTATCTCATAACATGCGCCAATCAAATCCGAACCCATCTCTGAAAACCGCATCAAAATCGCACTAGTAGTCTTGGAGACAAACGGCAAAATAGGTTTGCACACACAAACTGCCTCTCACCCCAAACGCATATACAGTCTCCGTTCCGTCGCGGGTAATAATAAAAAATAATTATATATTAATCATTTATTTGCTAATAATACTATTAAAACTAGTTTAAATAAGCTGGCATCACGATTTCACCTCGACCCCGATTGTAAAAGCCTGTCAGTTGTTAAACAACGAATAAAGTCTCGTATAAATGCACGTTTGTTAGTCGTATCTTAGCTTTTATAAATAATAATAATAATGAAACGACAGTGAATTGAACGCTCAAATTAATTGCTAAAGTTCGCAGTGTGTTACTTTAGGTGATAAAATAATCATTATTTGTAAAATACACATCTTAGCAATAGACCTGTCAGTTGCTTAGCAACGAATAAACAGTCTGATATTTTTTTGGAAAACACAGTCGTATTTTAGTTTTTTAGGGTTCCGTAGCCAAATGGCAAAAAACGGAACCCTTATAGATTCGTCATGTCTGTCTGTCTGTCTGTCCGTCCGTATGTCACAGCCACTTTTTTCCGAAACTATCAGAACTATACTGTTGAAACTTGGTAAGTAGATGTATTCTGTGAACCGCATTAAGATGAGGTTTCTAGTACTATTTTTTCTAAACTGAATAGTTTGCGCGAGAGACACTTCCAAAGTGGAAAAATGTGTGTCCCCTGTAACTTCTAAAATAAGAGAATGATAAAACTAAAAAATATATATATGATGTGTATTACCATAAAAACTTCCACCGGAAATTGGTTTGAGCGAGATCTAGTAAGTAGTTTTTTTTTAATACGTCATAAATCGTAAGCCGCAATTTACCTTTACATAAACCATAATTTTTATTAAAGTGTCTAATGTTGTATACTATGTAATGGTACGGAACCCTTTGTGTCCGACTAGCACTTGGCCGATTTTTATAAATAATAATTAAACGACAATGAATTGAACACTCATAAACTTAGTTCATTATTAGATGATAAAAAATATTCCGGTACACAGATATATAACATATAACACACAGAAAACATGGACGTCCATAAAAGATTATGGTTAATATAGTATGTACTGTCTTAAACAAAATTATCGTTATCGAAATATATTGTATGTGCCGGATAGATTATTTGAATTGATATAAGTGCACTCATATTAATAAGTGCGTTAAAAATTATCAATTTCAGTTTCGAGAAAACTTCTTTTTTTGACATGTCTAAAGTAGAGTACTCTCGATGCTTCGCTTATGATGCGCTTATACAAAATAAACTTTACTCTAAAATATAAGCTTAGGCAACCTTCTTCAACCATTAGAATTAGCAAATATAAAAATAATTCATAAATTCGTCTGGTAGTTCCGATGACTAATGCGTTTAAAGAAACAAATTAACTTTCCGCCTTTATTATAATATCGATCTTATATCGATATTATATCGACACTAAATATATCGATAATCAAGACTATTGAATCTTATTTGTACATACATAGGAATATCCCTGCTACTTTGTGTTTAGGATACCAAGTAGAATGTAATATTCTCTTGATAGGATTATTACAGGCAGTGTAATTACTGGCACCGAGACTTAACATCTTATGTCTCAGGATAGGCAGCACATAGATGAGTTGCCTGGGCTCGTTCCAGGTAAACTAGTTTATGTTCATGGGCGACGTCCACCACTTACCATCAGGTGGCACGTTTGCCAGTTTACCTATCCTACTAACATAAAAAAAAGGATGTGCAAGACGTTTAAAAAAATCGATTTGGCACTAGAGATTTTGATAGTCATATTAACATCAATAATATCTATTATTAATATCGAATCTTATTTAAACATTAAGAACATACAACTTTATTTTCAAACTATGGTTTCGTCAGCGCCTTATGCGTACCTATCCCTCGGGAACCGTACATTTTTCCGGAATAAAAGCTTATGCTATTCCAGACTATAATCTATCTGCGTGCAACATTTCATCCAGATCCGTTCAGCTCTCTTAACGTTAGTATCAAACTTTCGCATTCGTATCAACACTAATCGATAAATAATCGCAATATATATATTGTATCTGTAATTAATAACAATATCTAAAAATAAATGTGTCCTTATCATTAACATAATCACTAAGAGACATATCCCTTGCGTCAGCAATATAATCGATTATATCATTTAATCTTGGCGTTCATTAAGTGGCCTATCTTCAGCAATGGCAAAGGCTGATAATCATGATATCATAACGAAATAAAAAAATTTTAAACAAAAATTAAAACCGACTTCAAATAAACAAAAAGCCGGTGTCCTATTTATACCTACCTTGGCTGACACCGACTCCAAAAGTAACAATAATGACGTGGTAAACGCAAAGATTGTATATTAGTAGAAGAACAAGTTGATTATAAATTGTAGGCACAAAAATTAAAGAAATTATTTTATTACTTTTTAGTTTTTTTTTTTTTATTTGAAGTCGGTTTTAATTTTTGTTTATTTGAAATCGGCTAAGTAACAGAAATTACATGAGTGAAACTCTTATCTATGTCTGGCTGGAATTGCGAAGTTTTTTCGTTGCATCCCTTTCACGCACTTGGCAAATGAAAGATAATAATTAGTATTTACCCCAACCCGACGCCAGGAAGCCGGGTGGTCGCAGACTTCACGGTTGGCGGGGGGCAACCCCCCATTTTTAGAAACTAAAAGTGAGCCAAATCAGCTCACACTAATCCTATGTAGCATTAATTGAACTATGTATATTACTAGCGTATAGAACAGACACAACGAACAAAATTATACGGCCGCGCGTTGCTGCCAATTGGCATCATCTCATTTAGTCACCCGCTGAACGCTTAAGCGAGTGCATTTGTAGTGCGTGCCGAAATTGTGACTAACAATAATCTAGAAATGCCAGCATGCGTATAAAAATCAATCCACTGCGAAGAAAAAAGATAGTGGTGTGGCTTATCATTGTTAAGTAAACACAGCTATTAATTAAAACCAATCAAAACTATTGTTTTCTAATCTTTGCGCGAATTTCACTCATTATAATGAAACACTAATTTTATACATTATTTTCTACGGCATCAGCCGCTCGGTTTAGCACTGCAGCGCAAGCCGTCCCCTTGTGTCGCCCCGCGGCCGCCAAGGTACGCCGTACGACACGTTTTTCGTTTGGTATAGCTTCTCTATACGTAGTAATTACAACTCACTGGTAGCATTAGAGCCTCTGGCAGGTTTGGATTTCGTACTATAATTATAGTATTTATACTATAATATCATGCTTCGTACTATATACTATCCATATCTAAGGATAGTACGAAAAAATACTATAATTTCATTACTTGACCAATATTCTGTAATCATGTTTTAATGCTCTCGAACAATACAAAGTCGATTAATCGATATTACCAGTAATGTTATAGTTGTCAATGTCATGGAGCTTGGATATCGTAGACAGAGAATACTATAGACTGCTGGATAATGCTCACTCCTTCCCACATAAAAGAGATGTGCTTATTACAATAATTAAGGAAAAACAAGGACAAGACTATACTGTTGGCATCTCTCAGTGCGTGCTGATTTTTTCAAGGTCAACAACATATCTTGCTACACAAATTTTGACATTTGTAATTTGTTTACAACATGTAGTCAATTGTGAAGTATTGTTTTAGTATTATTTTAATGTAATTAACGAATTTGTTGGTAATTAAAAAAATAAGGGGAATAAAAACATATTCTGGAATACCCTAACAATGGTTTGGTACATTTTAATTAATTGTAAAAGTGGTAGTGACCGGAAAATTCCAACATTGACTTTTCACGCGTAAGTTCATATTTTATTTCATATTGTAGTTAATTGTAGTTGAATAACGATATGTGTGATCAGTATTTATGTATAAATACTTTCATTGGCTTATAATTCCTAAGTTAAAATGAAAAAAAAAGGTAATAATGAATATTGCTTTTGTGACGTCTATAATTTTAACATTGCTAGTAGCTACTATGTTTTCCCTTTTCCCAGTAATGTGTGTTATTAATATTTTGATTGAATTTACATCCAAAAGTTATCCTTAAATTAAAAGTCAGATACCTATATATTTTAATTAAAATCATAATAGTTATAAGGAACTTATGGTGGAATTTTTTAAATAAGAAAAATGTTCTCATAGAAGTTTAAATAAGGTTCATTTTTCATCCAATATTCTGAGTTCGTAACGAAATATAATTGCTTCATTTTAAATTTTCTAGAATAGTTTTGAATTAATTTTAAATATTTTCAAAATAGAGAAATATTCAAATTTTTCATATTTCAGCTTGGAGGTACTGATGAGAGAAATGAACACATGCCATGGACATCTACTTCTATACCATTCACAAAACAATAAAATAGCAACCAATACCTGTTAAAATATTGTGCAGTAACTGTGCCCTGTTTACGTTCCTCAGTCTACATTCTTTGTCATTACTTAATTATCATACAATAATATAGTTGCTATCATCATCATCATCCTCCTCTATCCGTCCACTTCTGAACATAGGCCTCCCTCTATGAACGCCAAGACTGCCGATCCCATGGTTGCTATGCAAGAACTAATTTAATTAATATTTCTTTATTTCAATAAAACAAATTTTTTTACTCTTATTTTCCTCCTTTCCTTTCCAGTATTCTTATTTTTCTAGTAAGACTTTTGAGAATTTTATGTCAAAAGTCCAGCTTATATTAATGTTTATGTAAACTTTATTTTATTACTAGCTGTTGCCCGCAGCTTTGCCCGCGTTAACTTATATTTACAACCGTACCCGGATTGATGATGATTAATATTATACCCTAAGTTACTCCCTATAACATCAGCTATATGTCAGTGAAAGTCCCGTTAAAATCGGCCCAGCCGTTTCAGAGATTAGCCAGAACAAACAGACATAGAGACAGACAAAAATTGTAAAAAAAGCTATTTTGGTATATGTCCCATGTATACATCCATGTGCATTCAATAAAATGCTGTTATTTTGATATTACAAACAGACACTCGAATTTTATTTATCTGTATAGATTTATTACTTACTCAGTTCTAATGCATTACAGTTCTAATATACATTTTTATAATAGATCAGAGGGCCAACCGGAGCTAAAAGTATGTCATCGGATCAGTTTAAATTAAAGACGCAATAAAGAATCTCAAAAATTCACACTATAAAATACCTTTTCGAAACAAAAAATACCTAAAAACATTACACACAATAATATGTGTAATCTAAAACATTACACAAGCTAAAAAGCTTATCATGTTTTTTATATTTAGCGTTTTGCCTTAAAGTAGGCAAAATGTTTTTGTATGGCAACAACTATTTTAGACGTCACTTGAATATATCTATCTCATGTCGCCACGGCTAACAGCAGTCTATAGTATTCTCTGTCTACGTTGGATATAGAAGGAGAACGACCATAAATTGTAATGTTCATGTCTACGGAATATAAAAAAATAAAGTTTTATTGAGGTTCAAGGGTGCGTTGCAGTCGCAAAGATCCCCGATTATAATTTTGCGGTTGATTAATTATATTTTAGAAAAGGAACTAATAAAGTAATCTTATAAGTGGTGATAAAAACTGTAACTTAAAAAAATATTTATATATTAGTTATTTATAATTAATTTATAACAAAGTTATAATTAATTTGAATTGTATAATTGCTGCGGCAAAGCCCCACTGGAGCCCAACGTGCTCGTGCGGGCCGCCAAGCCGAACACGCCGGTGTATATCTCCCGCCTGCATTACACCACAAAGGCGGAGAGCATCGCCGAATACGTGCGCCGGAGGTTGAAGTACTGTCCGAGGGTGCAGGAGCTGGAGTCACGCCGGAACGTCAACTTCAAGGCGTTTGTGGTGCGAGTACCGAACTGCTACCTGCAGGACGTTTTACGCGAAGGCTTCTGGCCTCAGGATGTGGTATTTCGTCGCTTCCGCGGAACAGTACCACCGGAACGCACGAAAACGTAGCACTAGGAAGTTTACTAACATAATTTTAAGGTTTTATACTAACACTTATGTAATATAATATATGTATGTTAGTCTGTAAAGTATATATCTATGGGCCATAGTGCCTGAAAATAAATGATTTATTATTATTATTATTATTAGTAAAAAAAAAAGAAATTAGAATAAAAGTTTTCACCAAAGTCAACATTTGTATTTAATTAGTTGCACACAAAATAGACACTGAAATTTTGCCACTTTTTTAATATATTACAACTTATAAGCAATACCTATATACTATAAAGAGGAGCTTATTGACTTTGTACTTTAAAAATTTTATTGAATACCTATTTTAAATTCAAAATTTAAAAGTGTACTATAATTTTTTTTGTACTATCGTTTTCAACGTACCTAAATCCAACCCTGGCCTCTGGGCCGTTAGCATAGATCATTCCAAAAAAAAAAAGCATTTGTGTGGTTTTTTTGCCCGTTCACCCCTTGTGCTCCTCCCAGAAAAAAATCCTGGATTCGCCCTTGAGTCCAACCCTTTGTCTCCGGACTGTTCTCCGTGCCTTAGAAAATAAACGTTATCCGGTGGGAGGGAAGCGCTGTGCCGCGCTCCCGGCTGCATGGGTACCACCATCTTGCTTGTTTCTCCCGTGAAAAAGCTTTGCTGTGTTTCGGAGAGAAGGGCAAGACAGGCAGTGTAATTACTGGCAACGAGACTTAACATCTTATGGCTCAGGATAGGCAACACATAGATGAGTTGCCTGGGCTCGTTCCAGGTAAACTAGTTTATGTTCATGGGCGACGTCGACCACTTACCATCAGGTGGGTCGTTTGCCAGTTTGCCTTTCCAACTAACATAAAAAAAAAGAACCGTGATCAATGATCATACCCTGTTACTTCACTATTGTGGACGCTTTTTGAACAGCAGCAGCAGCTCTTTCAACCATTCTCCCTTAATAAATCATGAGATTGTATTCCTTGTGTATTTCCATTTATGTCCATTTATTTCCCATGCTAATTGCTATGGACTACGGAAGGATGATGACATTTGACAATAATTGACAATTGACATTTGACATTGATGTTTAAAGTTTATGTCAAAAAAAGTTTCAACTTGGCAGTTGGCACTTGCGTTTGCATTCGAAAATAGAAAATGTTATCAGAAGTTTATTGTTATCAAGACAGTTGTGGCTTAAAATATTATATGTGAGTGATTATCTGCAACGAGATTACAAATTTTAACACACGGCCCATAGATGGCAGGTTAGTTTATTATTTAAATTTATTGTTGGTATACAGTTTCTTTAAATACGTTGGATGCGTGACCACTAACTTTATAAGTTTTGTAACTTTGTATTACTTGCACATTCTGTTTCCTGTTGAATTTTAAACGCCGTCATGAACAAACTTATTGGAATTACTAGAGGTTTCTCTAGTTCAGCTTCTTTAAATGCAATTAAAACTGTTACTGTGGTTGGCGGAGGATTAATGGGTTCCGGAATCGCACAGGTAAGTTTGCAAGCTTAAATTAATATTTATACTTTTCTATGGTGATTTATTTGAATAAAACACACTATATAATTCTTAAAAAAAAATTGAACTTTTTAAAATCTATATTGAATGCTTATTGTATGCCTTATTTTGATTTTTTACATATAATTTCATAGGTTGCAGCACAAGCAGGACAAGATGTAACCTTAGTGGATATAAAACCAGAGCTATTAGAAAAAGCTCAGAAATCCATTAACACAAATTTAACACGGATAGCTAAGAAACTGTACAAAGATGATAGTGCTAAAATTGAGTCTTTTGTGAAAGATGCTAGCAGTAAGATTAAAGTATCAACTAATCCAAGAAATTTCAATTTTAGGGTGTTCAGAGCAAAAATTGTAATAAAATGATATCCTAATTATAGAGTTATGGTAAACTGGTATATTTATATAACAACTTATACTAAGTCACATGTTGACATGTAGAACTAAGTACCTATAAGTTGTTTCATTTTAATCAAAATAGCTTGCCTAACAAGATCCAGAGTTATAATGAAACAAATTTTAGGGATTTTATTGCAATTTATTAAGTTTTTAACATGTCAGAAGTTTTGGATACTTTAACCATGGTCACAGGACTTCTGTGACAGAATCCATAAAAGTTGTTTCATTATAATGAGTGAAATTAGCATAAACATTAGATGACAATAAGACGAGTATTGGTTGGGCCCATGGGGCTTGTCTTGAGTAAACTTGTGAACCAGCCCAGCACTCTCCTCGCCTCATTTCGAGGAGGAGACCCATGCCGAACAGTGGGACATATAAGGGTTGATATTATTATTTTGTATATACTACATACCTGATCAAGCTTGCCAAATAGTTCTTGTTTAATATCAAGTTTTTCAACAATGGCTTCAACAATCAAATCTGAGTTTGCTCCATCATCCTAAGAAAAAGAGAAACCAAGCATTCTAAGGGCAAAAGAGTTTTTAAAATCAGTTGAGCGGTTTTTGAGTTAACTATTAACCAGCAAACAAATAAAATCTTCTCTATTTTCTATGATAAAAAATATTGACGTAGGAACCTGCCCTAGTTCATAACGAAGCCGACAGTGAAAACCGTATCAAAATCTGCTGAGTAGTTTAGAAAATATCGATGCACGAACAGACCAACACAAAAAGCGAAGAGTGTGGGGGGTTTAAGAATACCCCTATCCCAACATCAGCCCAGGGTGACGTAGAAGTCGTCAAAAGGCATTTAGCCTCCAAAGTACAAACATTAATTAAGGCCAATACTGCGAATCGATTGCTTGGTGTCAGTCTGTCTCATCGTGACAGTGAGATAGACTTGATCACTAAGCATCGATCGAACCGAGTGATGGCGGCACCATCAATCGCATCGGTGAAACGGGGCAAACGTGGCCTCTAAAACGACTGGTCCGTAAGTTTGCCGTAGCTCAACGTGCTATGGAGCTGTGCTGGGTGTTTCTTTGACAGATAGGATTCGGAACGAAGACTTCCGCCAGAGAACTAAGGTTACCGATATCACGCAAAGAGTAAGGTGGTAAAACGATCCTCGTGCCGGTCCATGCTGGATGCGAGTAGTAAGAGATCGGCCGTCTTGGCGTTCTTTGAGGTAGGCCTATTCATTTCATCAGTGGACGGATAGAGATATGGATGATGAAAAATACAGAAGTTTAGCGTTGATCTGAAAAAATCGCCAATTAAGACTATTTAAAGAGAATCACTTCACAGTCTCTGGAACAAGACATTCGTAGACGGTGCCGAAATATATGCCAACTTTCAAAGGATTGCCAATGACAGCTGAACCTATTGCGCCTCAATAGTCATTACGATTTGCCAAAACGAAATATTTCCCTCCCTATAATGTAATTTAAATACATGAGGTCATATTTAAACAATAACTAATTTATATGCGAAAAGTCACACATTGCTGCAAAACAATCTGTACGGGCTGTGACGACCCATCACAAAATAAATATAAATTTTGTGCATTTGATATGTATCAAATGCAAATTTAAATGAGCAATTCTTGTATATATATATATATATATATCTATATATATATATATATATAATTGGAATCTCGGAATCGGCTCCATCGATTTTCATGAAATTTAGTATATAGGGGGTTTGGGGGGCGATAAATCGATCTAGCTAGGAATCATTTTTAGAAAATGTCATTTTATAAAATAAAAAAAATACCGAGCATAGCTCGGTCATCCGGGTACTGTATCAAATGCAAAATCTAGGTATTTTTACGTGAGGTGTAGACTGCTCTCTATGCGACGCACACCACATTTTCTTATCCATAGCCTTTATAATTTCACTAGCTGTTGCCTGCAGCTTCGCCTGCGTTACCTAACTCCTATATGTCACAGCGTGATGTTATATAGCCTATAGCCTTCCTTGATAAATGGGCTGTCTAACACTGAAATATTTTTTCTAATCGGACCTGAGATTAGCGCGTTCAAACAAACAAGCAAACTCTTCAGCTTTATAATATTAGTATAGATTATATTTTTCTTTATATTTGAAGAATGTGGATTTTTACTCTACATTCCTACCTCCGAGCTCACTGTCTTACTCCTAATGCAAGGTGTCAATTATAAACCAACGCGACTACAGACCGCAATAAATGTTCGAATACCCATTTTTCTGTTACTAACTCTTAATTTTATATTGGATACGATACGTTAAAATGCCTTAACATTACTACTCTGCTTACGCAACATTTCGTAGGTTTTGATTTTCGCGCACTGGAACTGGGGCAAAGATAACTGCGGCGATGCTTGATGAGACGTACCTGACAACCCCAGAGGTGTGGCAGGTTTAATTACTGGTGTGGTAGGTATATCCTCCCTTTTTTTTAAATATTACTTGGATAGGCAAACTGGCAAACCTACCACCTGATGTTAAGTGGTCGACGTCGCCCATGAACATAAACTAGTATACCTGGAACGAGCCCAGGCAACTTACTTATGTGCGGCACAGCGCTTCCCTCCCTCCCTAGGGTGATAGTTAATTGGTGCTGCCTTAATATCTTTATATTTATTCTTTACCACGTTAAATTGGTTTAACGTAAATATGAATGAGTCTTTGCGTATTTGATGCTACATAAACTGTTATGATTGAGGTGAAACTCCTGCCAGTACTTGTCTAGGTGTCCAACCTCCGCCTGATGTAGTCAGACGTCTTCCGGTCGGAACCTTCTTTCTTAAAATTAGTGTAAAGGTGCTCAATGGCAATGTAAACTTGTTACTGAGTTGCCAAGAGATCCTCCATTCTGAACTTGATGATAGAGCGGTGTTAAAAAGGAAATATCTTACTTGATACTTGCTTCTCTATGTTGTTGTAGCTTTGTTGCTCACAGTATCCAAATTTTGGTATTTAGTGTCTCACGCTAGTTCAGTCCTCACAAATATACACAGTAACGAAAGTCTGATAGATCACTGAGTACACACGCGTGGCCTCGAAGGACCACAAAGTATCCTCCGTGAGTGTGCTCGAAGGACCACAAAGTATTTACCGGCTAAGACGTACCCGTACAGTCTTTGGTTGAAGAAAGAGTAGTTGAATAAAAGTTTAAAGTAAATTTTAATATATTTAAAACTGATAATTATGAATATTATGACTCAACTATTTAACGATAGGGTAAATATGATTCAAAATATTATATTTTTATTGAAACACATTTTCTATGGCTATTTTTGCTATCTTTTGTCACGTAAACGTAATTTTTAACCGACTTCCAACAAAAAGGAGGAGGTTATCAATTTCTCTTTTTAATTTCTAATTACCCACCCCAAAAGTAACAATAATGACGTGGTAAACGCAAAAATTGTACATTAGTTGAAGTACAATATGATTATTAGTTGTAGACACAAAAATTAAAGAAACGCGATTATTTTATTTTTTGAAGTCGATTATAATTTTTGTTTTAATTCAAATAAAAAGATAAATATTTGAAAACTTCTGATTATTTAAGTTTTTTTTTACTATTTCCCGCCTTCGACGAAAGAATCCCGCTGTTTTCACTCAAAAAGCTCCTAAATCTCGCTAAAAAAAACTGGCAACGCTGGACTGCTGGCCCGTACACAATCTTCACACCAAATTATTGAATCATAATTTTAGAAAGAGTACTGCAGGTATTTTACCTACCTATAACTGATTGATTGTACTGATGGTTCTTGGTCGAAATTCATGTTTTATCATAATTCTACAACTCTTGTTTCACTTTTATTTTATATTTTTATTTTATATTTATCTTATAAGAGACAAAAGAGCAAGGGGCGAGGAATATATACAGTAAAATGGGGTGAGGTTCCCTTCCTCGCCCCTTGCTCTTTTGTCTCTTATAAGATAAATATAAAATAAACAGGCCACGACAAGGCCTGAACCATGGTGGGGAAAAGGAGGGATCTGGGATAGTATAAACATTATCATTTTCAGTAATAAAACTATTTATAGCTGGATTTAAAGCAATGCCGAAATATCGAGGTCCGCACAGTAAAAATGAAAAATGGTATATATCCCGTTTTAAATATCCTTGCAATTTACAAGCTGCCCCCCCCCCTATACATCTTAAATCTTAAAAAAAAAACCCCCTATACATCTTAAAAAGACAAATTTAAACAAGTAGGAATTCTGACTGTCGCGTCTCAACTCTCAATACATCTTAGAAAAGTTACTGCATGTCCGGAAAAACATAAGTGAATTCTTTATTTTTATTTCTTTAAAAATATATATTTCTTTAAAAATGTGACATCCATAGTAGGGATATACCTAATAGACACAGGCTAGATGTACCAGTGATTAGACTCACAAAAGAAAGCAATTCTTTTAAAGACAACTGGATACGCTTTTACAATAGGATCCCAGAAAACGTTCAAAAGCTATCTATTAAAAATATATTTTAAAAAATTAGAGCGTTTGTGTGGTAAAGGAAGTAGAAGAAAAAAAGAAGTAAAAGATTTTATGGAAGATACCACACCTTGGGAATAGGGCGTTCCTCCCAGGTATTTCAGGATAACAAGATGTAAAATTTGTTATGAAATATTTGAAAAGATTAGTTCCACTGAGTTTGTTTCGTCGGTTCTTCTCAGTGGGCTTGCCTTGGAACCGGTGGTAGATTCAATTGACGTTCAAAAAGATACTCTGTTGGTACTATTTTGAATAAAAAAACGATTTTGATTTTGTTTTAAATAGTTTTAAATAGGTTAGTGAATGGTCATTCACTAGGCACTAAAACTATTTGATTTAAAATCTAATAAATTTAAAATTTTATTTCCGTTTTAGATTCGGTGGTCTCCATTTCTTTAACCCTGTCCCTGTAATGCGTCTGTTGGAGGTGATCAAAGGTGACGACATCTCGGAGGAGACGTACCAGGCCATGTTGGAGTGGGGAAAATCCATTGGCAAGACGTGCATCACATGCAAGGACATCAGTGAAGCTGTACGGATGCTGGAAAGAGGTATTTTTTCATGACGGATTTTTTGACTTGACTATTCGACTGTTTTCATTTTGATGTCCGCCCTAGGTCGATGTTATGATCCCTATATCGATATTAAATGTATAATGTTGCCCAAGAACCAGCCCTGTATCTGCTTAAGTCATGATGACGCGAGGTGGTTGGTCCCGGAACAGTAACTACACTGTCAGCGCTCTTTTTTCCAAAGTAAAGTTTCACGGTTGGAATAAGCATGACGATGCATATACAGATGGACGCACGGCATAACCTTAACCTTGTGTCACGCTAACAATTCTTCTAAATTCACGCTTCTACGAGTATTCAATAAAACATTACATTCAACTGGTGAAGGTCTGACATCTCAATATGTGCCGTATTCAAATTTGCCTGATAATTTATCAAGAGGTAGTGGGCAGCTTTGCAGCCGAACTGGGCCGGCACGACCAGGGTAGTATCTCTCGCTCACATAACACCGGCGTAAAGTGACAGCTATGCTGCCGCGTTTCGTGCGGTTTGAGTTTCCCGTGGCCCATTGGGGGGATAGGGAAAAGGAGGGCAACGCATATGCATAACTTTTGGTTGTGCGAATGTCTATGCGCGTCGGTAGTCACCATAAGGCTCCAACTACTCGGTTCCCTCCTTGTGACATAAGAAAAACAGAATCTTCCGCTGTCTCTTTGAAGGCATTTGCTCATCAAATTCATGCCATTATCTTTACTATAAGAAAGCCTTTTCCAGGAGACGCTACGAAGGAGGACATTGACATTGGCATGAAGTTGGGCCTGGGCTTCCCTATGGGCCCCTTCGAGTTGCAGGACTTTACCGGCTTAGACACCAACACCTACGCCAGCCGAGTCATGTACGAGAAAACGAAACATCCTGTATTTAGACCCATCCCTCTGATCGACAAAATGGTCGCCGAAGGAAAGCTTGGCATGAAAACCGGGGAGGGATTTTACAAATATAAGAAGTAATATGCGTCATTACATGGTTTTTTATTTTAATTTACCCGAATATTGCGCCGCACAAAACTGCGCCGAAGCGTATTGAAGCGGCGCGGCGTGTAAAAATAAAAGTGAATTTGAAAGTTTTTAACGCAAAAACCTACGTCTGTTGAAATTGTTATACAGAATCCTACCCTCCCGGTGAAAGGGATGCGTTGTGTCGCGCTCCCGTCTGCATGGGTACCACCATCTTGCTTATTTGCATCAAATAGCTTCGCTGTGTTTCGGAGAGAGGGTAGGACCAAGGTAGGACAGGCAGTGTAATTACTGGCACCGAGACTTAACATCTTATGTCTCAGGATTGACGCTTATAAGTGACGTCGACCACTTACCTACCATCTGGTAAGCACGTCTGCCAGTTTGCCTATCCAAGTAATATATAGGTGTCTAATGGGTATCTAACCCGCCTTGCGGGTAACCGAGAATCTTATTAAAAACAAAATCATTCATCATCAAAAAATGTTAGTGCTAACGATGGCATGGCACTACCTGGCCGCCACTAAGCAGGGCCACCCATTTCGGGCACACCACGAGGGTGTGCTGGGCCGAGTCCACCGCCGCGCCACAATCGTGACACACTGTCAACGGCTCCCTGCGGGCTGTCCGGCACAGGTACTCACCAAAGCAACCATGCCCGGTGAGCACCTGCGTCAGACGGAAGGTGATGTGCTTGCGCTTACGGCCCTTCTAGCCCTCGAATACCGGATGCTGAGCAGCCGTTAGGCCCTCCCCCGACCTCTACATTAACGCCTCCTGCGCTAGTCGGCTAACCCGCGAGATCGCGTACAGCATAAGGCTCTCGCCGCGAGACCCTTCGGAACCTAGGACGTATGCACGTGCTTCTATGCACACATAGCCTAGTCACGACAAGAACCTTCGCCACGAGTTCCCACGGGGGCCACCGACCAGGTCAGTGGTTGCCGCCCACGATACCGTACGGTGCCCCCGGATCAAACATACCGCGATGACCGCTATACCGTGCGCAACTGGGCCTTATTCCTCGTGGTAAGGTGATCCGTCCAGATGGATGCGCTGTATGTTGTCATACTCCGTCCAACTCCGGAGTACCTATAGCTGCCTGGAGGCGGCGCTGGATTCTCCGAGTTTCGGGAGGCGTGTGCTCAGCGCACTTGCCGACATCTTTCGGTCGTCCTCTGTCTATTGAAAGATGAGCCCCAGATATTTGATATAGGGGCTCATCCTGAGTCCTGACCCTCACCCCTCTGGTTGGATAGCAACCCCCTGGGGCTATGGGGGCCATCCGATATATAATATTATAGAATAGAATAGAACATGTTTATATCAAGCAAAAGAAATGCCCATATAATATAGTTAGTGTGTTAGTTACAATATTAACTTATAATTATGTAAGTGGTGTTACCCAATGTTTTTGGATAGGTTAGTCAAATCTATCCGCAATAACTTTTAGAATGCTGCTGCTGACACTTCGCAGGCGCTGCAGCATAGAAGCTGTACATTATACTAGACATAATTAATTTGAGTTTGTAATTGTAATAAATTTGAATATTATTTTATTATCAACCTTGTATTTATACTAGAGGTCGCCCAGCGATCGTAATTCGATCACAATTTAAAAAATCGGTTGTCTGTAAAGTTGGTTTACTGACGATAGTTGGACGTGACAACGTCATAAGAAAATGGAACGCCTCACAGCGAGGTAACGCCGCATGCGTCATGTTTTTTCGTTCTTGCAGCCGGCTCCATCGAATTATAAGACACACATTATAATCACGTTAAAAACCCATTAAACGGACCTGTTGGTCGCACTGCTGGAGACCCTGACTGCTAAACCAGAAGATCTTGGGTTCGATCCCTAGGATGGACAAATGTTTGTGTGATGAATATGATCCTTTGTTCTGTGTCTGGGTGTAATTTATATTTAATATGTATGAATATAGAAATATATAAGTATATATCAGTTGTCTGGTTACCATAAGCAGTTTGGGAGCAGATGGCCGTGTGTGAGTTGTCCCAACATTATTATTATTAACTACAAATACAGTTGGACAGTTCCTAAAAACTAATGATTCAAAACTTCTTTGTGAAATAAAAACTAAACGTCTTTATGTTGTGGTCCATACGTCATCCTATTGTCTTACCACAGTGTCTTACACACTAAATACATATGACTTTGGTTATACTGTGGTATTACATTGTTCCGAGTCCGCGACTTACATTGTTGTCATTATTCAACTTTGAATGTGTGCGTATCTTGGTTTGTGTAACATTTTATTTAATTAAGTTAATGTAATTATAATGCATATTACTGGCCATTTATTCTTGTTTGTTTTATGTTTAAATTTGTGTAATCTTGTAATGTGTGCAATAAAGAATATTTTTATTCATTTCATATTAATTGTAGTGTCTCTACAGTTTAGAATAGGGATGATAAATAACCAAACCCAACGAGTGCTGTTTTTACACTGACTTTATTGAAACATTAAAAATATTATATTGTAATTATATGCTGAACCAACAATGTACGCGTAAGCTAAAATATGATTATTGATTTACTTTGTACATTAATAATAGCTTTAACTCCCTCTTCACTTAACTGTACCAAATTTAAATTGCTCCGTTTGTGCAATTCTCCAAAGGTATTTATCCTCTCAAAATGATAATATCAATATTATTATTTTAATAAATACAAACGGAATACTAGAAAAAAACTAAAAATATATGAACGTTTGGTTGTGCAAGGGAAATTTGCAAGGCAAAAGATCTCGTGGGCGCTCTCCAACGCGATAGATAGATCTAATCAAATCTCTGACACACACCAATATAAATGAATTTTTCAATTTCTCAATTTGTTTCGCCCAAGGTGCTGGGCTCACCCTGGGCTACTGAGCCCCACCGCCATGTCAAGGCCTGAACCATGGTGGGGATGGCTCACATTAAAACTCTATCCGGTTTTAATTGCTCGATGGTAAAATTACACCAATATTACGGAGTTGCTTTGACCTAAAATGGTCTTTACCTATGAAATTGCTGTTCTGCAGTACTGGACATTTCAAATCAAAATAATTTTTGTTTAGCTAAGAATTCTAATTTCAAATTAATTTTATTTTAAAAACATGGAATTCTTTTTCCAAAAGTAGTCATTTGTTTATTGATTAGTGTTACATTTCCATCGCATTTCAATATTTTTCGTCATCATGGATACGTTAAAAATTATAGTAATTATGGAATATGAGTACCGTCGTGGCAGCAACGCGGCACAAGCGGCACGCAACATCAACGACGTTTACGGAGCTAACACTACAAACCAACGCACCATCTGTTATTGGTTTGCTCGCTTCCGTTTTGGAAATTTCGACCTGAAAAATAAACCTCGCGGTCGTCCGAAGACTTTGGTCGACAATGACGAATAAAAGGCGATTGTGGAAGCTGATGATACACAATCTACGGCTGAATTAGCAGCAGCTTTCTACGTTAGCGTCAAAACAATATTGGTCCATTTGCGTCAAATTGGCAAGGTAAAAAAGCTTGACAAATGGTTGCCCCACGAACTCAATGATCGCCAGCGCGAAGTACGCGTCGAGACGTGCCTTGCACTGCTCAAAAGACACGTCCTAATTAAGGAATTTTGAACCGCATTGTTACCTGCGATGAAAAATTTGCGATGATTCTGTTTGATGACCGCAAGCGCTCAGCAAGTTGGTTGGATCCTTGTTCAGCACCTAAACAATGTCCTAAACGAAAACTTACCCCTGGAAAAGTGATGGTCACTGTTTGGTGGTATAGCGCCGGTGTGATTCATCACAGCTTCTTACCAAACGGGGTAATGCTGGAGAGCTCCAGTAATGCTGGAGAAGCTGGCACATCAACCAGCATTGTCAATCGCTCGTCTCCGCTGCTCCTGCACGACAACGCGCGACCTCATACTGCACAGCAGACGGTCTCCAAGTAGCAAGAACTGGGCTTGGAAGCTCTCCGTCATCCGCCCAACTCACCAGACCTTGCGCCTACAGACTACAACTTTTTCCAGAATTTATATAACTTCTTGGCGGGAAAAAAATTCAATACCCGAGAGGCAGTACAAAATGCCTTTGAAGAATTTGTTGCCTCCCGTCCAGCTGAAGCCGAAAAAAACATACAGACGAATTGAGAACCTCCTTTTTTTTTTTTTTTTTTTTTTTGTATGTGTGTTGTATGTGACACGATATCTCCGCCGTTTGTGAATGGATTTCGATGGTTATTTTTTTGTTTGAAAGCTGGTGTTTCCAATTTGGTCCCATATTAATTTTATTAAGATCTGACAAGCCGTTTTTTAGTTATTCCCAATAATGCCTATTTGGTTGGTTTTGTTTATCTTGATGATATGATAATTTTATTACGTGTCGATGTAACTAACAATTGTATAGGATGCTTTGGTAGCACACCATAGTATGTCGCGGTCATCGTAATCATCATCATCATCACCATCATCACCATCATCATCATCATCATCATCATTTATCCATCCACTGCTGAACATGCCTCCTTCAATGAACGCCAAGACGACGAATTTCGGAATCACTAAAAATTAAGAAATAAAAACATTTTACAAAAAATTAAAACCGACTTCAAAAATACTAAACTAAAAAGTAATAAAATAACAGTTTCTTTAATTTTTGTGCTTACAACATATAATCAACTTAATCTTCTACTAATGTACAAACTTTGCGTTTACCACGTCATTATAGTTACTTTTGGAGTCGGTGTCGTATTTGTTGCTTTACATTACCTACCTACCTTGGCTGACATTGGAAACACCAGCTTTCAAACAAAAAAATAACCATCGAAATCCATTCACAAACGGCGGAGATATCGTGTCACATACATACAAAAAAAAAAAAATAAAAAAAAAAAACATACAGACGAATTGAGAACCTCCTTTTTTTTTGAAGTCGGTTAAAAATGAAAAAAGTAGAGGTCACGTTCGGGATAATAATAATAATATCTATGAACGCTTTCACACCACGTCAATCTGGTCCCGTGGTAAGTTCTCGAAGAACTTGTGTTATGGGTACCAGACAACGGGAATATATTTAATACTTTTATACTATACAAATATTTAAGATTTTTATTATATAATACACATATTTAATACACATCCATGACCCAGGAACACAGAAAATATTTTTGTTCCCTGGCGGGATTCGAATCCGCAACCTCCGGCTCGAGCGCCAACGCGCTTACCACTGAGCCACAGAGGTCGTCCTCGTATAATAGTTCTTGGTTATAAATATCAATATATTATAGATATCACTTTGCCCTTGCAACAGACGATTCTATAAATAATAAATATGTTTATAGCGATAACCCTCTAAAACAACCAATCGCGAATCCAACTTTGAAAATGAAGTCCATACAATAAATCCGTACTGGCCGTTTGCCAAAAGTTCAAGTCCCCCCCGTGCTAGATGCGGTAGAAGATGCAGAGCGATCCGACATCTCCACGCAGCGCCAAAGAGTCAAGCCGATTGGATCTCTCCAATCGCGACCTTGCTATCAACGCCCGGCGTTGAACGCGTTGTTAACAAAATGTGGTTAAAAACTCAAGAGAAGTACATTTCTTGACTAGATCAGTTTATAAATGGTTTCCACCTAAAATTTACTACGATAATAGATTATCAGGGGCCATGAAAATAATAATCTGTCCGGATACGGTATTAAATTTACGCCATAGTATCAATTTCAACTCATAAACTGTACATTATGTAAGTTTTATCCAATGTCGTTCATTAGGAGATATACAATATAAGATATTATGATAATATAATTATTCTATTAGACTTTTCATGTATAATTCAATCAATCATCTCTAATCTACGAAAAATTCAAAGCATTTTTTTATTATAAAAACAGTAGAATGGGTAATATGGTAGATAAGTGACCTCCTACGTTAATTACATGTGATTTCCCGGCCTTGTTTACAAAGTAGTTTAACCCTAGTTCAAACACGGTGGGAATATCCGCTGGTTTCCACGCGATTCTGAAACCGCGCGGCCATACCTTATTAAAGCGCGACTCTACCGCGGCGGCAAATATAATTAATTATTGTAAGAAAATGTGAATTAATTCGTAGCTTGTCCGTGAATTGCAATGAAAATAACCACATACATTTTACGCAAACGTGCGTAGCCTCTGTTTGCGCCGCGATGGAGCCGCGCGCTTATGTGTACATTAAAGCTAAATAAATTGAGGGCTCGTTCAAACACGCGGGATTACAAATCGTGTGATTTTAAAACCACGCGGTTCCCGCCGGGTCTAAACTAGGACTTATAGCTTTTGATAGTTGCCCTACATCTTCATCATTAACAACCATTTTCCGACGACAGCTGTATTCTTTTTAAAGGCTCTAATGCAATAAAAATCGGTTCAACTAACAATGGTAAAATCATTAGGATTTTAAAACGACTGAAATTATTTTCAGATGTAAAACATGTCTACGAACAACCACTAGAAAAAAAATCGCATCAAAATCGATTCATTTGTTTACTATAACACCTGTTTTTTGTATACAAATAATAAATACAGTGCCTCTATATTAGAATGTTAGACAAGTTATATTACTTCATCAAGAAATTTGAGATTCAAGATGTGTAAGATACAAATATACTTACTGTGACTATGGGATTCCTGGCGTACCACCTGTATGCCGTTATGACGAAATACGCTGCGCAGAAGATGCTGATTACCACTGCAACCGCCCAGACACTTCTACAAATATGTTATTTTATCAGGAAATTCTAATCATAGTAATTATGATTCAATAATATTACGACCTATTGAACTCGGCTCTCCTCGAAAACAGGAGAGGAGGGTTAGTACATATCTTAACCTGGCCGCTTAACAGATCGCACCCTATATGGTTAACCTGATTATATTATGTGAAAAATTATGAAATTATTTCTATGGTACAAACATCAGTATCGAATTTATAGATACATACTTGATAACATCATTATACATATATATATAATTATTCTATGCGTGTGTATGTCACCGAATGACGCCTAAACGGAGAGTCCGATTTTGATAAAAAAAAAATTGTGTGTTCAAGTTGATTCAAAAATGATTTAGATTCACAATACTTGGATACACTATATGTACAAAATATTTTATATATTTTTATCCATGAACTATAATATTACAAAGTTTCATCAAAATATATAAGAAGGAAAAGAAAGAAAGAAAAAGAACTTTATTGACACATATACGAACAACAAATAGTTTAAATCTATATACACTAATATGATCTTACTATTTTAAATTAAACTATCGTGTGCCTCAGGAGTGTGCCAAAATGGTTCTGTTCGGCATAAGCCAGATTCCCATGGTAAAATGGTATCTGACACAGGTTTTCAACCAAACCACAGGTAGAGTGCGTCACTGATGTCAGTTGCCTACTTATAATAAACTATAAAATTTAAATAGAGAATTAAAATAATAATAATAAGACAGAAACTATGCAATCGCCACCGTAAACATATAATATACACAATTATATCACCACCACACACATAAACACGTATTTTATTTATATATAGGGTCAGGAATATTTATACTAAATGTAAGAAAAAAGAAAATAAAAATTAGACATCATCAATCATATGGCTGAGGCATTAGCGATCATATCTGTTTTTTCCTACTCGCCAACAAGGAACTGCTTTAAATGCCGTCGGAACGTATACAACGTGTTAAGAGCCCTTATTGGTGGCGGCAAGTTATTCCAGATCTTTGATGCCGAGTAGCGAAAGCTTCCTCTAAACGCTGCAGTTCTATGTTGGTGTATCGAAAGCTGCTTCGAGCACTGCCTGCGTGCGGTCAGCCAGCTCAACGTTTCATACAGATATGGTGGTACCTTTCATACAGATATAGGTTTACACGTAGTTTTTGGCTTATAAAAAACATACTTTAACCTTAAAAGGGTTCCTTTTCCTTAAACCTTTTCTGACATAAAATACTCATTAAATAAATTGCTTTATAAAGACAGTTTGCATCTGGTTTCGCCTGCTGCGAGCCTCTATCTATCAGCCCTAAACTGAAGCTCTTTAAACTAGTGCTATTATACCTATATAATATATTTCTAGTAGATACTATTTAATGTTTTCGGAATTCCGAAGCCTTTCGGATACTAAACAAGTTCGGTATATCACTTTTTTAAAATGTCCTTCAGCAGTACGCTCGTTGTGAACTGAAGCTTGCAATATAATCAGCCCGTCACCAGCTAAATGCCTAATAGAACGTCAATCGACCTATATCACACTTGCAACCTCTACCGGTATACTGAGGCCGATATATACAATCGATATAAGATTAGAACAAATTAAGTTCTTTTTGTAATAAAATGATTTTTGAATTGAAACTTTAATTTTTTTTTTAATTGAAACTGACTTAATGAAGTCCCTACCGCTTGCTGTTTGCGTAGATCTTATTTTTACTCAATGGATTTTAATACAGTTTTCAGCAATAGAATGATTAATTCAAGATGCAGGTTTTATTATATATTTTGTCAAGGTTTTGCGTAAATTGGTTTATATCAGGATAATTGTAGTAGAAGTCGGAAAGATTTAAGCCACTAATGAGCTTTCATTTTTTCTTTTTTATTTTAATATTTTTTTATTTAATTGAAAACCTTTGAGATATAATAAAAAACATGGATGTTCACATGCTAAACATGATTAGTATATTTTTCATAACGCACATCATTATTATTTTTTCATTACATATTGCACCCGTGCGAAGCTGGGGCGGGCAGTTACTATTACTATAGTAGTCAATCATGATCTCATTATTTATATTATAGGTGAAAAGTATAAAACAATAGGGTTTATTTTAATAAATAAACTTTAAAATGATGTCAGTGAGCGACGATGGCTTAGTGGGTATAGTCTCGGCCTCGAAGTGAGGGATAAGGGTTCGAGCCGGACCTAAACTAAAAAAAAAATAGACCTGTGAAGGACCAGATCATATCAACATCACTTGCTCAAAACATTGTGTGAGAAGCTACATGACTGATGAGATTGAAAATCGTTGAACGTGTATGAAGTTACCTGAATTACATAATAATATAACCCAAATCCCTTCTTTTTTTTATTGTGAGAAGAGCCATTCCCCAGTGGGAAGATAAGATAAAAGATAGATCATGCATTCTCAACCAGTGGGGCTCACCCTAATTAAGGTGCTTAAAAGTGATAGAGTGGCGCAAAAATAACAGAACACTTATCGAAAATAACTTATGTGCAATGACTTAAGGTGGTATTCCACTGGTTATATTTCTATGTCCAATGCTCAGATGAAGTAAAAAAAGGTAGATGACGCACGGCCTTTGCTAATACTGAAGCCACAAAACTAAGCTCCTTCATGTAAATACACGCGCTCACGCACACAGATACACCAAAACTAAGCTCATTTTTGTTAGTATCTTACGAGTCGTCGTGCAGTAAGTTTGCCAAAAAAATACCGTTCTGTGTAATTAAATGGTGTAAAAACAATACAAAAGTGACCAAAGAGTCTAAAGAAATATCGTTTCACACATAAATAAACACAATACTATATTCTTTTAAGATATTTTAACACTATTTTGAGGTTAATCAACATAAATAATATTATTGCCCCGAAATGACGTATCGGAAGAGTGTTGCCAGAAGTTAGTATTTCTAATAGCCCAATAGTGGGTAAGTCAATTGCAGGCAAAGCCATAGCAAAATAATTAAGTACAGAGGTGACATAATTATTATTTTATTAATTGATCGCTAAATGACTGAATCGAAATGACCTCGTATAACCTATGTTGTATCTTTTTTGGGACTCACGTACCCACAGCAGGACTATGTATTTAATTATTTATAAATTCAAAGATTTACCATTTAATAAATTAAAAAAAAATGTAACAGTGTGGCTTGCAGAGAAATGTTTTTATAATTTAAATGTTTTTTTTAATGGAAAACGACATATTATGTATTTAATTTAAATTGTGTATTGATAAAATGTGACTTTCTAATTACTATTATAATCAATTATTTTGAAACTGTTATTCTCTGACAATGATTTTAAGGACATGTTGTATTTATCAAGTTTATTTAATTGTAACTATTTATTCCTGTTAATTTATATTAATTGTTTATTTATGTAAAGTTTTATTTTCACACACCATGTTATGGTAGAATGTATAGAACTTGTTTATTTTTTTTAATATCACCTATGTATTTACTACATTCATGGGAATAAATAAATAAATAAAACAATTGTGTCAATAAGATATCTATTGAGACAGTTTATAAAGTGATCCTACACGCCTCCTACATATTCGTAATATTATTGTATTTTATAAAAATATTCACTGTCGCATTCACTTATTACCTATTTTTATTAATATACAATTTTAAGGGATATTTTAAAAAATGGCAACCCTTCATTTACTCACACATACTTAAAAAAGTGGCTTCACTTTCTTGTTCCAAGTGCGCTATCTACCTTTTTTTACTTCATCTGAGGTCCAATGTGACTTTGATCAAAGAAATTGGATGTATTGATCAAAATTTGATCAAAACATCCAATTTCTTAATGTACTAACAACACCGATATTTGATCAAAGATCCTTAACACTGATAGCGTCCCGAAAGTTTGTATTTTGCCTTTCTAATTTCTATAGACGATGATACCACAGTAAAGAAACTTTAATCACGATATAATGTAGAAAACGCCTGTAATGGCCTGTATAAATGTTTCTCCTCCACTTGTAATTATACAAGTTGTCTTGTCCTCCAACCCGACACCAGGAGGCCGTGTGGTCGCAGACTTCGCGGTTGGCGGGGTCTATGGCGTCGGTATTCACCATAAGGCTCCGACTGCTCAGTTGCCTTCTTATGACATATAATATATATATTTGTATCGTCGTCGGGACTTTAGCCCAACTTTAAAGCCGATTAGGGATAAAGATACAAAGTTGGGGATTGAAGTACTAACCTTTCGACTATATTCAAATCCTCCATGACGATGTATTTGAATCCGTGCAAGTCCGTCCGTTTGCAGAACTCCACAAATTTGTCCCTACAGTACCCCCATCGTTTGCTCTTATGCCCCGTCTCTCTCGTCTTCATGACGTTAACCCGGTTTTTATAATGAACCATTTTCCGATATACCAATCTAACGACATGCGATCGTCCCCGTCGAACCACAATGAAAAATAGTCGAACTAATGTCCCACTAATAATTATAATAGTCCACATCGAGTTAAAAATTCTTGCACGTCATGTTCTGTATACCGCTATCTAAATTCTGAAATGCAATGAAAAATATTATTATTATATTTTCTTTCACTGCCATCATCATCGTCGTCACCATTATTGTCCTCGTATTATCTAATATGTACTTGTAAGGAAGCATGGGAGGCGTGTGAGAGGCTCGGGTGCCGAGATGATTCTCTTTATTTAATATAAACATTAACTTATATACTAAATACATATAAGGGTACTTCATTTCCCTTCTTAAAATTATAAAAAACTTAAATATATTTTATGTTTTTTTTAACAATATTGATTAAGAATTAAGATATAATATTACATTTTTAATATATATTAATTAGATTACATGCTACACATAATAACAATGAATAACAATGACAAATGACAAATCTAACCGACTCTGTTTTAAACATACCTACTTTGCCTTCATCGTGTCAATCCGGTAGAAATACGTAATCAATCTATGCAATTTTTTATCAATCAAAGTAATAAGTGCTAAGCTGAACCTAACTGTACCTAGCTTATGATTTATTTTTACCAATTAATGACTGACATTTAATTTCATTATATTAATTAATTTCTAAAATTTTAAAGAAAATTGTTATCAATACGAGAAAAAGAAAATATTAAACATCTATTTTATTTTATATCAATGTCTAACAAAGTGCATGAACACAAGAATGTACTACGTTGCATTAATAATTATATAGTTCATATTACTGATAAAATATACAGAAGCTTTAGAACATTATGATATGAATATAAAATAACATTTTTTTTTTTATTAATGACAAATAATTATTCTAACCATACTCCAAAAATAAATAAGAAAATGTAGGTAAAAATAATTTTAAAATAACATATCAGAATCAGAATATGCCTGAAATATTTTTACATATTTATCTAATAATTGCAACATAAATTTAGTTTTTAAAACCATTTAAATATTTAAACTTTTTCTGACAGAAATTTTTAATATTAGCTAAATAATAAAAAAAAATACCTATTATTTGATTAACTCAATAACTTTTTCTGGTAGCCAGCTTACGTTTTCTCCGATATCTCCCGGCACCTTTCTGCTGGACCTCTTCAATACTTCCGTTCCAAGGACACCAACATCTCCCGGCACCTTTCCACTGGATCCCTTGGACACCAACAACTCCCGGCGCCAATTTCATTTCTTCTTAATATAATTTTTTTTTCTTCTATTCATCTCCTTGTTTTTATTGATGTAACTTTAAAACTTTATGTCTTCTTATCATTTCATTATTCTTCAAGTGAGGCCTTTTTATATAATATTTTATTTCTTCTCATAATTTATATTTTATTCTTCACTTTTATATTTTCGATATTATTTTCTTTTGACTATCTATTTAATTAAATTTCATCTATATTTTTCTGGCTAAAATTTTATTTCTTCTTTTATTTTAATATTCTTCATTTTTCGTCATTTGTCATAGTTATTTTCTTATTAATATATTTATGTTTATCCCTTCATATTATATATTTTCTATATTAAAATTTTATTATTTATTTTATTTTTAATATCTTCGGCGGCAGGGTCGCCATGTTAGGAATGAGGCGACTGGAAGGGATTAATACGGGTGAAGCTGTTGCCCACAGCTTCACCCGTATTAATTTGGATTTACAGCTGTATTCGGAATGATGGTGATTATTTGTGTAAGCTAACTCCTTACTATATCAGCTATCTGCCGGGTAAAGTCCCGTCAAAATCGGTCCAGACAGACAGAAAAAATTAAAAAAGTTTTTGTGAAGTATCGTATTAACTTTCATATGCATATTTTAGTGAAAAGCTGTTAATTTGAAATTACAAACGGACACTTCAATTTTATTTATTTGTATAGATTAAGAAACTACATTTCGGAGTAATTTATGAGCAGTGCGTAAACCTAAGTAATAGGCTCACAGCTCATGCTGCAGACATTCGCTCTACATAATGGAAATCAAAAACCCTTTATATAAATCTGGGACCCCGATGCAGCAATTTATATTCATCATTCCAAAATGCATTTCAAAGTTGCATTGTTCCGCTCAACGCATACCTGCCTGCTTATTGACAGCGGAATCACAAACTAAAACAGAAGCGTCAAAGGACAACCACAACAAACAGCATTCCGCGTATATTCAATTGCGCAGCAATTTTATGTTCCGAGGAATAATATGCGAGATATTTGCGAAAAACTACATCATTGTTCTCCTATGTCTGGAATAGCGTCCAGACTCTATTCCAGACTCTATTAGAACTAGCGTTTTAAGAACTATAAGTCGTCTAACATGATAGTAAACACCTTAGGCTAGCTCTTATTCTGAAGGCCCAAGGTCCCACATCACCACCTTAAGTATTCTTAAGCTTAAGCTTAAGGGGCTCACCTCGCCAAATGCGGCATTGGTGGCACTCGCTAGGTGTTAGTGGGTAGAGCTGCGCCCACCTTACCATCTTTCCGGCGCAGCGAGTCCCATATACCCGCCTCCCCTCCCCAGCGGCATGTCTCAGAGCATTTCCCATCGCAAAAGAAAAAAAGGCTCAAGGTTCCTCATAGCCCCTTCCCCTCCCCAGCGGTATGTCTTACAGAATTTCCCGGCGTAAAAGAAAAAAAAAGGCCCAAGGTCCCACATAGCCATCCGGCAATGCGGTTGCATTTAACATAGGAATATCAAAAGCCAGTAACCAATGCCTATATTGAGACGCAAAAAGGCAAGTCTCGGTGCCAGTAATTACCAATATAGCCCTCTTTTACGATAAATATAAAATTTATATAATGCTAGTACCTCCTCCTTGTAGTTGAGTCATATCTAATAAAAAAAAGATAAAAGGAAAAAAGATATGCGGCATTTGCGCTGTGCAATTCAAAATGTCTAGCAGGCTTACAGCGTTTCCCTACCATGGTTCAAGCCTTGTCGTGACGGCGGGGCTTAGTGGCCTAAGGTGTGCCCGGCACCTTGGGGAAAGCAAATTGAGCCGAGAGAGCTGCTCTTTGTACCCCTCTTATAGGAGGAGAGGACAAAAGAGCAGAGGGACAAGGGGCGAGAATGGGCCCTACCCCCACTCACCTCACACCTCACCTCATCCCGACGTTGGGAGGGGTTATTCTGTGATGCACCACAACCCCTCTGTGGAGGTGGCGTCGGTCCCTTGAGGGACTGATTAGCCGTCGAGGTGCCCGCCCTGTTTGCTCATTAGATCCAGGGCACCTCACTACCTTTCGGGCGCAGCGAGTCCCACATACACGCCTGGGGAGACCCACTCCCCTACGGGATGCCTCAGAGCATTTCCCGGCGTTAAAGAAAAAAAAAGAAAAAAGGCTTACAGAGTTTGATGAATATGGAGTGGTATTTTAGTATGAATTATTCTTATATCAGTAAGCGTAGATTTAAAATAATAATACTAAGTTTGCCTTATTACACTACTACTGCTATATAACAAAATGCGTCCAGTGCCTATGAGCCTTTCATCTTTATAAGTCGCCATACCTTCTCCTTCGGTCTGGCAGCGAAATCTATCGGTGAATAGCGGTAATAATAAATTTTAATATTATGATGCATATTGTAATACAACTTTGGTAACCGAATTTCATGATAATATCACCTTTTTAATACTATTCACAGCTATATTCACAGCTGACATACAAGAATATTCCATCAGAATTCAGGTGGCTCATCTTCCACTTTTCTTATGATATAGGGTAGCGGGATAAAGGTCAACCAATAGATGTCATCTCCGAAATTTCCAAGTCTAACCTTCTTTTCATTATCCAAAGGCGACATCTAGTATCGAATAGAATTGATTATACTTTTATGCGTCTTTCATCTTTTTTTTTTCTATTACTTTGTACAGAATTTTAGCTATAACTGCAGAAAAAAATTCAATCTCCAACAGGTTACATAACTTTTAGTAGAACTAGAAATACAAAGAAGGTTAGTGCCGGAGGCACCTCACCAAAAGCGGCATTGGTGGCACTCGCCGGGTTCTAGTGGGTAGAGCGGCATCCACCTTACCATATTTCGGGCGCAGCGAGTCTTACATACCCGCCTGGGGTCACCCCAGGGCAGGAGTGCCCTAGGAATACCGAAGGGAATTTCCCAGCGAAAAAGAAAAAAACATAGGCCATAAGAGTACTCATCATCAGTGCGCTGGTGGCGGTAATTAACGCGGGCGAAGCTGCGGGCAATAGCTGTATATAACAATTAAACATTGGAACAAAAACCCGTTAATTGTAGGTGTCGTTCGATCGTCACACTCGCGAACGACTCGTTAACTATCAATTATCTGATAGTTATCTATATCTTTACAATAAATCAAAATTATTATAATTTTATTTACAGCAAGATACGCTAGCAAAATAGCGTAGTTTAAAAAATATTTTCAGAATAATATATATTATATATAGTACAAGCGTTACACCTCCGACTACTAGTTGGTATTGTTGATGGAAGTAACTTACTGTAAAAAGCGTGAGGTGCTCAATATTCATTGTTAAAAATATTCCATCGGTATCTATTTCTAAAAGTGAAGTTAGTATAAAAACTTAATACAAAAAACCACACGCTTTTTCACAATTATATAAGTAGCATATATTTTTTGTTAATCCATTTAATTCTTGTATTGAAAATTATTTTCATTTTCTCAGTTCGGTTTGCTGATAAAGCGTGTGTTTTAGGTTTTTTTAAACTATGATATTTTTTAACTATTATATTTTATTTTTGTTAAATAAGAGCGTTTATGCCTAACACAAGAGTCAAGGCGGACTGATTTGAATTGATTAGTGCACAGCGTTATATGGTAGTTTTGAAAAAAAAATACATACCGTATATATAATAACAAGAAAAAAAGTTAAGCTTTATCTTATAAAGTAGGCGTTCAGCTATTATATTAAGCTATTATTATGTTAAATTGTGGAAGATAAATCGGTGGAAAAATACAATATATCTCGATATTTCATATTGTTTGTTTTTCTTTTTTTACTATAATATCCCTAAATAAAAAAATATTTTTCCCTCAGTTTTTCCGGAGGATATTTGTAATTAAAAAATGAAATTTAATTAGTAGGTTTTGTCATTACTATAGGTTTTGTCAATACGTCGAAACTGGCGCTGAAGGGTAAATTATGAAAACCTCCGTTATCTTAATAGAATGTAAAAATATTGTGTAAATCGAAAGATTTTTTTCCTAACTATTCAGACTACATAATTTCCTAAAGTTATCTGTAAATTCCGTAATTAAAATAATTATAACATACATAGCATAAATATTTTACTATGATGATGACAATATTTGGCCGACAAATACTAGATATTGAGTAAGGTTTAGTGTTTCACATACAGATTTCCCATATTATGATGGGAACTAAGTGAAAGTTGCGAAATCAGTTTTTCCATACTCTTTTTTGGCAAGCTTTAACTAGGTGATGGTAGGATAAAAAAATTGTTTCATTAATATAATGAGTGAAATTCGCGTAAACATTAGAAAACAATAGGTGATGTGTGATGACTGTTTTGCGCATGGACGGCGTAAACGCTCTTAGGGTGAAGAAATTATGTGAACATTAAAAATGCAATAATGCTCTATTAATTCCTTTAATTTAATACTAAATATGTTCACACTCGTGTCGCCACCATTACAGGTTAGTCAAATAGGGTTACCAGTAGCAGATAATAATTTCCTTACTTAAACTGCCAATTTTTTTAAAACGGCAATTATTAGTAAACCTAAGCAAACACGTATACTGCGGCTGTTATTGATTTATGTATGACTTTGACAATAAACAAAGAAACCGAAATATTTGTTTTAGGTGTATCCGAAAAAACCCAACCGATGTAATATTAGAAGCGCATGGACATAAACTGTTAAGACCACGGGGTAAGACTTCCATCTTACCACTGCGATTTTAACCCCATAGAGCTGATATAGTGTCTGGAAAAAACGAATTCCAGAATAAAACCTAGGTCAAGGAACAAATAAGCACGTCCAAATCACAG
The DNA here is from genome assembly GCA_963853865.1 of Helleia helle. Classification (NCBI taxonomy): domain Eukaryota; kingdom Metazoa; phylum Arthropoda; class Insecta; order Lepidoptera; family Lycaenidae; genus Helleia; species Helleia helle. Next base: position 21,475,110 of record OY971420.1, read on the forward strand.
AAGATTGACAGGTTCATAATTTAGGTACGTGGGAAACGATAGCGACCCTTCTGATGACGAGGATGACATGGAAGATGAAGATGACGACGAGCTCTGGGATATAAGTTATGCGACACGGGAGTCAAATAAAATGCGACAATCACAATATAAATACAAGGCACAAACATAAAAATTTACCATATTTTAGACTTCAAAAAGTTAGTAAGCCCTTTATGGGACAATGTTAAAACGTCTTTATTATAGGATCCCAGAAAACATTAAAAACATTAGTTCTTTATTTATGAAATTACCGTTTTGTATGAAAAAATTTAAACGAATTGTTTTCATGTATTTTTTATTTGTATTAATAGAAGTAATCACCTATGCAATCAATGCATCTTTGCCAACGCAGTGGCAGTTTATTGATGCCCTTCTTAAAGAAATCAGCAGGACGGGAGGCAACAAATTCTTCAAAGGCATTTTGTACTGCCTCTCGGGTATTATATTTTTTTCCCGCCAAGAAGTTATCCAAATTCTGGAAAAAGTTGTAGTCTGTAGGCGTAAGGTCTGGTGAATAGGGCGGATGACGGAGAGCTTCCAACCCCTTTCTTGCAACTTGAAGACAGTCTGCTGTGCAGTATGAGGTCTCGCGTTGTCGTGCAGGAACAGCGGAGACGAGCGATTGACCAATGCTGGTTGGAGATTCTTCTCCATCATTTTGTTCAGTTCTTCACAGTACACATCTGCTCACCCCGTTTGGTAAGAAGTTGTGATGAATCACACCGGCGCTAGACCACCAAACAGTGACCATCACTTTTCTAGGGGTAAGTTTTCGTTTGCTAGGGCATTGTTTAGGTGCTGAACCAGGATCCAACCATCTTGCTGAGCGCTTGCGGTTATCAAACAGAATCCATTTTTCATCGCAGGTAACAATGCGGTTCAAAATTCCATCATTTGTGTGTCTGTTTAGCAGTGCAAGTTTTAAATCTATCGTACGATATGCAATCACTATTGATGTCTAATTCTAAGTGTTTTACAAAATGTTCATAGTATTAAAATTGTGTTTGCCCAATTTTGGCGCACACTCACTATCCTTAAAAATATATTATTTCAGTGGATGGTTACCCGGAAGAAATCGCTTTAAAGCGATAAGGTCGCCTAATACAACTCCTTTCTTTTCTTTTAATTTTCCTTTTATGTGTTAATGGTGTGCAATAAAGTTATATTGTTATTATTATTATATTTTATATGTACATATAAGGGAGCGGCTCCATCGCGGCAGGAGGCCGTGTGGTCGCAGACTGCACGGTTGGCGGGGGGCAAACCCCACTTTTATAAACCAAAAGTGAGCCAAATGGGCTCACACTAATCCGATGTAGCATTCGGCCTTCGGGCCGTTAGCATAGATCCATCCGAAAAAAAGAAAAAAAAAGGCTCCCTCTTTTTTTAAGGTTTGCGTAAAATGACCAGACCTACATATTATAACCATTACAATTTAAAATTGTCTAAGAGCGCTGTGTTGTAAACACTATTTAGAAATAAAAGATTTTATTGAAGACTAGCTGTTGCCTGCAGCTTCGCGCGCGTTCACTTAGATTTACAGGCGTTTTTTTTTAATCTAGATCCGAAGTGATAATGATTATTTTTATAGCCTAAGTTACTCCTTATAACATCACCTATCTGCCAGTGAAAGTCCCATCAAAATCGGCCCAGCCATTTAAGAGATTAGCCGGAACAAAGACAAAAATTGTAAAAAATATTAAGGTATATGTACCGTGATTACATTCATATGCATTTAATAAAAAGCGGTTATTTTAATTTTATACCACACCTTGGGAATAAGACATTCACTCTTAAGGTTTAACAAACTACGTGTTTTATTTTTGTTAACAAAAGAGCAACTCCTAAGTTTTCGCCTGCATTCCAAAAGAGTATTTTTATACCTAAATTATTGACTACTTTCTTGACGTATTTCAAGTGTACAAGTTGATAGGTCTACTAAATAAAGATATTTTGATTAGATTTGATAGTGGCCCATTAGATGTAGTTCCCAGATCACCGATTAGATATTTTGTAATATTTTATCGCGATTAGTTTAGATTTGTTTAATTACATTTTATATAAGTTTATGATTAATTGCGTGCTAGATCTACGTCATCCTACATAATGTTTATACATATAAAAAACTTGCTGTTTTCTGCGGTTTCACCCGCGCCATAATGAAGAATATTTCTTCAACTACATCTATAACATTCCACAGTGTTATCAATTGCAAAAAAAATCAAAGCCATTTCATGAATTGACTGTTTATTAATATATTAGTACCTATTATATCAATAATAAAAATATTATAAAAACCAGACAACTACAGTATTATATATTATTCATATTATTTTTCTGTTTGTATATGATTTTTTGTAAAGCTTTATGTCATAAGTAGGCAACCGAGCAGTCGGAGCCTTATAGTGACTGCCGACGCCCATAGACATCCGCGTAATTGAAAGTTATGTAGATGCGTTGCCCTCCTTTTCCCTATCCCCCAATGGGCCACCGGGAACTCACAAACCGCACGAAAAGCGACAGCATAGCTGTCACACTTGACACCGGTATTATGCGAGCGAGAGTTCGAATTGGAGGCCCAATTCGGCTGCGAAGCAGTTTGGCACTACCTGTTACAAAAAATATTTATATTTTGTATTTGTATTTGTTTTGTTTAATCACTTACATGAATTTAAGAAGTACAAAATAATTAAGAATCTTTATTCGTATCTTTTACTAAGTAATTAAAAAAATATTTCTCATTAAATTTGAACCTTAGCTTGAATCCAGGTAATAATATCTAATACATCAAGTATGACAATACCACAAGGACCTAACACTCCTACGAGGACATACAGTTACTAGGAAATATATCAAACCAGTCATTACTCATGTTTCCATCTGACATGGTGTTGAGAGACAATCGATTTATGACCCGGTCATCCTAGATCTATTGTATATTTAGTTTCTTTTATAAATAGCTATTACCTGCAATTTTACCTTGATTGATACTAAAAGTAAGAGAGAACATAATTATAACAAATTAATCGAAATAATCAAAATGTTTATTATATTTTTCTCTTTTGTTTCGCGGAGCTCGATATTTCAAAAGGTAAATTACTTATTTACCATTACTACTACTACTAACCTAACGTATTTTAAATACTTTTAGAAGTTAAATTAACCATGAGAAAAATATAAATTAAAGAAATTAATTATAAGAGAATATTAAACTATCCCACAGGAAAGGCATCCTATACCCTACTCCATGTTTATATACCAAAATTCACGCTTGATTGCGTAAACAAACCAATTAACATCTTACATCAAAGAAGTCACCGATTTCAGGGCTACGGTGACATGGGCAGACACACACACAGAGAAACTTATAAAACCCCTCTTTTTGAGTCGGGAGTTAATAAAATGAATAAACAAAGGTATTATATAGGTATATACTTAATGCAAAGAATTTGCAAGAAAATTGAAAAAAGTAAAGCTTTTTTTTTCACTCCGGATCTAGATAAAAAAAAACGCCTGTGAATCTAAGTGAACGCGCGCGAAGCTGCAGGCAACAGCTAGTCTTCAATAAAATCTTTTATTTCTAAATAGTGTTTACAACACAGCGCTCTTAGACAATTTTAAATTGTAATGGTTATAATATGTAGGTCTGGTCATTTTACGCAAACCTTAAAAAAAAGAGGGAGCCTTTTTTTTCGGAGGGATCTATGCTAATGGCCCGAAGGCCCTAATGCTTCATCGGATTAGTGTGAGCCCATTCGGCTCACTTTTGATTTATAAAGTGGGGGGGTTGCCCCCCGCCTACCGTGCAGTCTGCGACCACACGGCCTCCTGGCGTCGGTTGTGAAAAGTAAAGCTATGTAAATTATAACTTACTGAAATTAAGAAGTTTTACTCTATGACCATGGTTTCTGGGTTCTATACTATTATCCGAATCGACAGCACTTTAAATCTCGATCTGCCTCGATAAACCAGTAGGTAGTTTGTACTTTATATTTAGGACAAAACGTTAAAACTCCTTTATTACATTTTTTATATATTTATTTAGTTAGTTTATGTTTTTTCTATAGAATATTTTTAAACCCCAACCCGACGCCAGGTGGCCGTGGGGTCGCAGACTTCACGGTTAGCAGGGGGCAACCCCCCAATAATAATTAATCTTAAGTGAGCCAAATCAGCTCACAATTGTCAGACGAAGCATTAGGGCCTTTGGGCATAGATTAGATTCTTCCGAAAAAAAAAATACCATGTAGATAACAATTGATTAAGTATAATCAAAATCAAAATCAAAATCAAATTTTTTTATTCAAAATAGTACTAATACAGTATCTTTTTGAACGTCAATTGAATCTACCACCGGTTCCAAGGTAAGCCCACTGAGAAGAACCGGCGAAACAAACTCAGTGGAACTAATCTTTTCAAATAATATATATTAATAACAATTTTAACATCTTATCTTGAAATGCCCGGGAGGAACGCCTTATTCCCAGGGTGTGGTATCTTCCATGAAATCTTTTACTTTATAATATGCTTTACCACACAAACGTTCTTTAACAACTTTTTTGAATTTTTTTATGGAGAGCTTTTGAACGTTTTCTGGGATCCTATTGTAAAAGCGTATACAGTTGCCTTTAAAAGAATTGCTTACTTTCGAAAGTCTAATCATTGGTGCATGTAACCTGTGTCTATTACGTGTATTCCTACTATGAATATCACTTTTCTTACAAAATTCATTTATGTTTTTACGGACATACAGTAAATTTTCTAAGATGTATTGAGAGGTGACAGTCAGAATTCCTATTTCTTTAAATTTTTCTCTCAAAGATGAATAGGGAGGCAACTTGTAAATTGCACGAATAGCCCGCTTCTGCAGCACAAAAATGTTGTTTATGTCGGCTGCATTTCCCCATAAAAGTATGCCATAAGACATAATGCTATGAAAGTAGCTAAAATATACTATTCGCGCTGTATCTACATCAGTAAACTGTCTTATTTATAACATAATTATTGACCATTGCACATTTGGGTTGTATGAACTTCTATGTTAGATAATTTAAAAGCACAGCTCTTGTCAAAGATCTTGGTATCCGAGTAGCCTATACATATGACTTGAAAAACCACAAGAGTATTTACGACACGTGATATGGTCCTCTAAAGCACAATACCCGGTCAAAACATATCCCAAAATTATTTTGTTAACAGTCATTTTACAGATTAGCACATCTCATTTTTTTATATGAAACATTTACAGTAAAATCCACTCGAATGGTATGACCGCAAGCGGCATGACGCTTTCATATATTTTATTAAATTTTTCGTTATAAATTTTTAGTAATTATAAATTTTAATATTAAAAATAACAATTTTAACAGCTATAGCAACCCTTGGCTGCCATCTTCTTTTACTTCAATATGAACTATAATACTCTAATGTAACTATTTAAGCCTGATGATGATAAATAAAGTGATTCATATTTAAGGAACTATATAATCAACTTTTTCGACTTGGAATGTAAATGAGTTTCTTATGGTCATTTAATTCAGAACAAATTAAGGATATTAATATATTATGTAATGTTCGTTATTGAATTATTAGTAATTACCAGCGCCCCGCAGTGTCACCCGCGTACTTCCCATTCCCGCGGGAGTACAGGGATAAATTACAGCCTATATGTTATTCGGATATATAAGTTATGTACTTGTAAAGTTTCATCAAAATACATTCAGTAGTTTTTGTGTGAAAGAGTATCAAACATACATCAATATGTTCTTATAAAGCAGGAGTTCATATAAGTTATAAGCAGGACTGCATAACTATATGTCAAAGGCAATGTAAGCGCATGAAAAGCAAGAGGCTATTCCAACTAGTCAGATCTGCCCTCCATAAATTCTATTATTTGGTTTTGACCTTACGCTTCTGCTAGGCCATTATACTCGGCATGTACTTTACTATAAAAACTTATAAGTAGTTTGAGCTTATAATGTTTTAGTATCTGCAATATAATTCCAAGCATCTAGCTATGAGCAATATCTATTATATAGCATCGTTTGTTATAAAGTAGTTCTTTTTTAATGAAGAAAATTCTATTAACTTAACCTAATCTTATTTACCGGTGGGAGGGATGCGCTGTGCCGCGCTCCCGGCTACTTGGGTACCACCATCTTGCTTGTATCTCCCGTCAAACAGCTTTGCTGTGTTTCGGAGAGAAGGGTAAGTGTAACAGGCAGTGTAATTATTGACCGAGACTTAACATCTTATGTCTCAGGATAGGCAACACATAAATGAGTTGCCTGGGCTCGTTCCAGGTATACTAATTTATGTTCAGAGCGACGTCGACCACCACAAATCATTTGGTGGGGCGTCTGCCAGTTTGACTATCCAACATAAAAAATATTGACTAAAAACACATATGTAATTTGACAATAATACCTGTTAATCCTAACACACCAATAAAAATTCGCCAATGCAATTTGAACATTTATAACATAAGATACAAAAAAAACGTATTTTTTAATATTAAATCGATTCAAGTTATGATTATGGGTTTGGAATACTCAGAAGGACAAACATAAATACTAAATTAATATAAAAGTCAATACTGCAGTCTGCATGTGCACAGCTCATACATTATGCATTGCGCTCCCATGAAACGCCGTCCCTTTCTCACATACAATGAGTAATAAGGACAAAAATTAAGTCTAAACATAGACGCTAGATGGCAGTATTTTCAGTACTCTTACAATTTCAATAAAACGCTTTTCAGATACAAAAAGTATACGTCATGCCATAATCAAAATATAAAAGTCGCAATATACTTATTGAGATATAGGTTTTGATGTGATTAATATTCTAGGCCAAATAGTGAAAACATATTTAATATAATAGTTTCGCATAGCAATCATTATAATTTCTCGAAAATTCTTGGGACGCATGCGTATATAAACGAAACGGCAAAATAACAAGCTCATTATTCGAATTTAAAAAATGCCATTTTTGAGGTCTACTAGGCAGCGAACAAACCTACAAATCGTATTTTCGCAAAGATCTTAAATTAAATTTATAATTTCCTATACTTGTTTGGAATCTAAAAATTTGAAACTTAAAATAATGCACAGCACTCTTTCGTACGTATAAGATTTGCTAAAAATAAGTGTGCTCATCACATAATTACATGAAGAAAAAGAAAACAAAAAAATCTTTTCATCCTTAAAACTAGCGTTTGTAGATAGTTTATACATCAACATATCATATGAAATAAATTTTAAAGTGTGGTCAACTTTTTAACACTGAGTCGCAACTGAGCGTATATTTTCATTCGTTCAATCCTGCAAAACAGGTGTGTATAGTGCGTGTAACAAGTGAAAGAAAGAAAGAAGTAACATTGGCAAACTGTAGTCTTATCTTTGCGAAAATACTTTCGCAAAGATCTTAAATTAAATTTATAATTTCCTATACTTGTTTGGAATCTAAAAATTTGAAACTTAAAATAATGCACAGCACTCTTTCGTACGTATAAGATTTGCTAAAAATAGGTGTGCTCATCACATAATTACATGAAGAAAAAGAAAACAAAAAAATCTTTTCATCCTTAAAACTAGCGTTTGTAGATATTTTATACATCAACATATCATATGAAATAAATTTTAAAGTGTGGTCAACTTTTTAACACTGAGTCGCAACTGAGCGTATATTTTCATTCGTTCAATCCTGCAAAACAGGTGTGTATAGTGCGTTTAACAAGTGAAAGAAAGAAAGAAGTAACATTGGCAAACTGTAGTCTTATTTGAATTATAACACTTGCAAAGCGTTAAAATACTTCATTACTAGAACAGGGAAAACCTAGTAACGCCACATACCTCGCATAATATTTGTAGTATTTAAATTGATAAAAACATTCGCATTGCAGTAAAACATAATTGTTGAGGTTGTATTTATTTTAGACTTTACAAATGTACTCTTTTTTAAATTTATTCAACAAATATACAATACTTGCTGGTACCCGCGACTTCGTCTGCGCAGGAAAAGATTTTAGTTTTTTTTATATAAAACGTATCCTATGTTACTTCTATAAAGAATATGTGTACAAAGTTTAATGATGATCAGTTAAGTAGTTTTCGCGTGAAAGCGTAACAAACATCCACGCTTTCACATTTATAATATTAGTAAGGAAGTAAGGATTTTGTGATACAATATTTTATTAATAGAACCAAAATAACAATATTTATTATTGATAATACATATTATATAATTTATTACAATCTTGTACAAATTAAAAATCTCTATTCATCCTAATATATAACAAAAATTACATTTTCCTAATTGTATTAAGCAATGTTTTCTATGAAATATTATACAATATATATAAATATAGCAACCAGCTGAAAACAGCACGGGCAATACACTTATAGACTACTTTAAATTGCCAAAACCAACTGGCACTATTTAATCAATAACCAACTACGAGTCACAAAAAAAAAAAAGAAAAATGTATAATATTTTACAAAGTAAAATCTATGTTAAGGTAGATTCCCACGAGGCGTGAATTTACGCACCAAATTATTTTTAAACGAGTTGAGAACTGTAAATATCATTAATGCCGTATCAAATCAAATCAAAAAAGTATCATATCAAAACCGAAATTAACCGAAGACGCACTTTAATACAAGTTATGCGACTTCTGTAAAATCAAGCACCGTAGGAACCTTTACAACTCTTATAGCTTTGAGGTCAACTTAGGTCCTAATCTATGTGAATATACTGTGATAATAAACAAACTACTGAATATTTTGGATACTTATTACAGCTGTCATTTGTGAATATTATTCATCTATCATGAATTCTTCTACTTTATATGCCAAGTTAGTTGTGTATTATAAAATTAATTTAATATACTTGAGCTAGTGTTGGAAAGAATAGTATGTCTAACAGATGAGCAAAATTTGTTTTCATTTAACATAATAAAATATTTATAAAAATGGACATGAACAGATATGGTATGGTATTAAGGAAAACTAAATGCATTTAAAATGATTATTGTCACGATCAATCAATCAATAACAGTGTCACGACAAAAACAAATGAGGATATTACATCATTTTAAATATTATTGAACAGTAACAAACATACATGAACATACATTACTGAGATCACATATTTGGCCCCGTGTGAGTTTAGCATAACTTTTATTATGATAATTCTCTCTCGTGCAAAACTTTGTGAATGTTCCAATTCCAGTGTACTTAGTACGAATTATAATTTACCATAACGATCGTATTTGTTTCGTCTATACATTTCATTGGAGCGCCCCTAGCGGAAACTTAGCGGCCCAAATGCATTTTATACAACGATACGTAACGTAACATAAACTAGACAACTTATACTAAGGGCACCGACGAGAAACGTTCTCTCACTACCTTGGTATTCTATGAGATGGTTTCCTTTGGCAAGCAGAAATTATTGATGATAATGACTTGAATATTTTATTGGACATCTTTTGACAAGATAGGGATTTGTGAAGTTGTGAGTATTTTTTACTCCGACACCAAGTTAGAGTATTTAGGATGATTCCAGAACATTTAGTAAGATAAGATATCACTTATAAGGGATTCACACTCAAATAATAATTTTATCCCCTTTGATGACTGAATCCTTATACAGTTTAGAATTGAGCTTGGCAGTGAACCGTCATGCATCATTTAATATAGAATACTGTCTGCACAAATACTTTAATATTTTATTATTATATTAAATTATTGAATTATACTTGAACTGTAACTAATATATGATAAATCGTCCATATATCCATGCAAAATCTTCGCGTTTTCTCGGTTTTTATACCTAGACCTTCCTGAGGGCCTGTTATTACTGACTTCAATAAATTCCGCTTTCAATGGTAACGAAAACTAATTTTTTTTCTAATAAATAAAGATGCGTGATTTCTGGATGGACATGCATACATTTTTCACTCTTATATTATGCAAAATATGTGGAATAATTCTGAAACTCTGAATTCTGAATTATTTATACTCGTGTACATGGGGTACACGAGTATAAATAACAAGGCGGTTGGAATTTATATACTTACTTAAATCATAATTAGGTACTAGATTTATATCATTTAAAACGCATTCAATTTGAAAACAAGTAAAATTAAATTGGTGAACATAATCTCTCGTTTTATTCGTATTATACTACAATATATACTATAATATAATATACACAGTAAAATTATAATTATCAAAAAAATGGTATATTAAGATTTAAAAAATATTTGTTTTTGGCAAAGTTGTGAGCATTTGATAGCAATTTTATTGAATTGTTATGGTCACAATAATAAAATACTTCAAATACATAGCATCAACGACCCCAAATTTGCATAACTCTGGGGTCGTTGAACTGCCGCTCGAGTCAGCTGTATTCTTCACAAGGGTTAAAAACGAGAGAAATAACATACACTGACATAAACATTCAAATAAGTAATGCAACTCACAACAAATAATAATTGCACAATTATTAGGATATTATATGTGAAATTTTTAATTGGTTTATATTCTTATTCTTATAAGATATATGTGACCAGTATCGTTAACTGAAATGTACCTACTTTTTTGATTTTGAATAAAAATTTTTGGCATATATGGTAAACAAAAAAGCATAATATTAAAATATATGTGACTTTCGCTAAAGTAAAACCATACACTTATCATTAAGATAAAGAATATATAAGACCATTTTCTTCTTGGTATGGTTTAAATCCATCCTTTAGCAATTTTCTACAAAAAAAAATAACAATACATTAGGCGGTAAGAATGGAATACATATATTTCATCATCATCATTATCATCATATCATTAATCATTTGTTAATTGAAACCTCTATCTTAAGTTATCTTAAGTTAGCTCTAGATTTAGAATTAATAAGGCACATAACACCATAAATACTAGATGTATCTCCAAAGGCACAGTTTGAATACATTGGATTAAATACGTTACATTACGGCAAAAATTGTTGGAATCTGTCAAAAACTAGACTACAAAAAAAAAACATTTTAAGAAAAAATGTCCTTTAACCAATATAGTTTACATAATGTAATAAAGAATACTTTGGCTAAAAAACATCCTCGACATACAAAAGGTGTTTTTGAAAGGCTTAAGAGATCCTAGAAGGTATCCTACGACTTGAGAAAAAAAAATACTGGTAAAAGCGAGTCACAGAATTGTCATACTACTAATACTAATAAAATGTTATTTATTATTCTTATTTATTACCTTTAATACCGCTTTTTTATTTATTTTTAATGTATGTAACATTCTAAATTTGTCTTGTATAAAATCAGTCAATATTGTATATAGAAAAGAGACACTACCAAAAATATTAGAGCATAGACCCAAAAAATGTAGGATACATAAGTAGTTTACGTATATAAGGCACATTATGGAATTAAAAAAATATATTCTAGTAATATACATTTTTTCAGAGGGCTCGGCAAATAACTTTATATGCATTCCACTTACATTTTAGGCACTAAAAATTTATTAAAAAATAAATATAAAAAATAATTAAATAAAATAATTAATAATTATTTTTATTTAATTCTATATATTTTTTTTATTTTTATGTCATAAATCATAAATCTAAATATTAATAAAATAATTAAACAAGTTGTTAGTTGCCATTACCAAAATAATTCTTAAAGTAATATGCAAGTAATAAATTCGGGCACAATTGTCACCAAATATTTTAAGATGGCAACCTTACAGAGAGATTTTATAATAACACTGAGTGTTATCATAATAATTTCAATAAAGATATAAAACCAAAAACAATCCTTAAAATTCTAGAGAGAACAAAATTTTGTATATAATTAAATTAAATTTAAATTTATTTCTAACCAATATTTTTGTGATTACATCATATGTATAGCAAATATTTGTTTCTTACCAATATAGCTTATACAATATGGAATATAAGTTTTATAACCAACCCATTCAGAATTTATTCCTAAGGTTATTTTTCACTAATATACAGCTATACATATCTACACATCCAACAGCATGTATAATGTATATAATGCTAACAATTGTATATAAAAAACATATCTATGTCTAACAAAATATTCTCTTACCAACGAAAAACTTTTCAATAAGTGACAAATCACTATAAGGCACATATATAACAACCCTCCTGGCGGCTAAATATAGCGTTGCGTATTACATTTAAGTACCTGTCATATTACATTCAACTTTTCTTCGCCCGACTCGGGAGAAGGTCTCTAATATCGGCGTCATTTTGGACGTAGTGGGGCCACTCCTTTATAATCTCTACAACTTTGTCCCCCGGACTGAGGGTAGACATGAGTTGTCTGTGAGCCAACAGTTTATAATCACTGGCAATCTTCCCCAACTGTACACCCTGTCTTATGATCTTCTTACACGCGTCCACCTGTTGCTTCGGCGGTATATCGTTGTTGAACGTACCTATAAATGCGATTCCTATACTGTACTTGTTGTAGTATTTAGTGTGGGCGCCCTCGTAATCCCATCCTCGACCGAAGTAGACCGACCCGTCGCCTCCCACCAGGAAATTGTAGCCGATGTCGTCCCACCCACGTGACTCGATGTGGAACGACTGTATCAGTCTCACACGTAAGACACACTGACTCTGAAATATGTTATTTCATTATTATAGTAGTGTTTTAACAATTATGTAGTTCTTAATTTTTTATGTAGCAAACGGTACTGGCGGCTGGCGCATAGGCGCTGTCATATGCATAGCATAGGGGATAACTTAGCTAAACGTGGATGGAGTTCAGAGAAAGACTCACACACATTCTACTAATAGAGACGTAATTTTCATCGGGCAATTTCGTTGACGATGAAGGCGATTCATTCAAAGAAGATGGATGGCGATTTTAGTATACTTCAAAGTTCAAACGCCCTTAAAAACTTAATCATATCAGACATCTTGTGCATTTTTTACCAGTGAGTGAGAGATGTTTAAAATGAAAATGAATCGTTTAAAAAACATGTTTGGGAATGTTCACACTTAGGTTCAGTTCAAGTTTAGACTCAAACCTGGTCACTCCGCTCCTGCACATTCAGATCTTACCTATAACAACTGAGCCAGACTCAAACTAGCGTATAAGGTACATTTTTCGACCTAAGTTGGTTCCTGTAGGATAATTTACATTCATCTATTACTTGATTATTATATTGTTTTATGCCTGAACATAATAAATCTGCCACTTATAACTGCCGTATTATGTAGGTACCTATATAACATGGTAATGAAATGATTTGTCTGACAAATATCTATATTCTTATTTATTTATCACCATATTAATTATGACTGGCATGTTGGTCTAGTGGTTAGGACTGGCATGTTGGTCTAGTGATTAGTGACCCTGACTGCTAAACCAGAAGGTCGTTAGTTCGATCCCCACCCAGGACAAATGTTTGTGTGATGAGCATGATCATTTGTTTTGTCTTGGTGTAGTTTATCTATAATATGTATGTATTTAGAAATATATGTAAGTATTTATCAGTTGCCGGGTTAACATAAGATCAGGCTGTTCCTAGTTTGGGATCAGATGGCCGTGTGTGAGTTGTCCCAACATATTACATATATATAATTTTAATTGCCGGACAGTTTTCTTTTGTCTCCTCGTGATAAGAATATTCGTCAAAAAATATTTTTATCGATACGTTATATTTATCTCAAAATGGCCGCGATAATGTTTTGCTTTATCATCATCGTATTGCAATACTGTTGACATTATAGCTATAAGGGTTCTTGCAGATATCGGGATGCGTCCACAAATGCCGCGTTCACGCCTTTAAGCGTTAGTGGCGGCGCGGTCAGAACGCTGCGTGAATCTATAATTTTTTATTTTTTTATTCTTTTGTTCACATTTTAACACAATAATTAACACATAGTTAACAAGGTGTACTTATCTCTATTAGAGATTTCTTCCAGCTAAACCTCGAAAGTTTTATGGAATACTCCGTCATATAAAAATAGGTTACAATCATCATCATCATCATCAGCCTCTATCCGTCCACTGCTGAACATAGGCCTCCCTCAATGAACGCCAAGATGGCCGATCCCTTGCCACTCGCATCCAACACGGATAGGCCACCGCACGGAGATCGTCTTCCCACCTGGTCAATGGCCGACCAATACTTCGTCTACCTAAACGTGGCCTCCACTCTAGAACCTTATTGCCCCATATAATATATATATGTGCAACGACTTGTTTGACGACTTTTTCGTTAAGATTTTGTATAGTTTGGGGAAATGTGTATTCTATGAGGAAAGTCCCAAACTATATCATATACCTAACGTATTGTTTGAGGAAAATTTATCAATACATTGCACATACATACGTCAAGCAATACCTCAAACAATACGTTAGGTATATATATATATATATATATATATATATATATATATATATATATATATATATATGTGTATATATATATGTATATATATGTATATATTATAGGTTACAATATGAATATTAAAATACATAAATCAGATTAATAGTTATATACATACATATACATTAAAATGAATACATAATATGTGTATTTATATACAATACATATAAGAAATAAAAAATATAGCAATCAATTACAACAATTATTGAGTAAGTTCAGAAAGCGTCCCTTAATGCGATATTTGAAAGTAGTTATGGTAGGTTGTCTCCGATAGATGTAGGAAGATTATTCCACATCCGAGCTGCGTTTACTGTAAAACTGTTAACCTTAAAAGGCACAATTTTAATATAAACGTATGACTGTATGTGTACTCTGATCTATAGATGGGCTGTTTCTTGTGCAATAGAATACTACGACCAATCAATCACTCAAAAAAGACATTCGGAATATTATGATGATGGAGTAATCAATAATAATATAAAATAATAAAAGCCTAGTGATCAAATATGGATATTTTTAATACTCCAACGAACGCGTGACCGCGATATCTGTAAGCGAACACCTAATTGCTGATTATTTTTAGACTGAGTATGCTAGTCCACGGCACTTATAGTATGGCGAAAAGTGCATACACGCTTTATAACATAAATTTTGTGAAGCAATATAGCCATGCATGCCACTTGACAAAGAATATCACGAGTTCAAATGCATTTTTAACCTATATTTTTAAAAGGGGAAATTATTTCCTAGAAATTCTTATCATTTTATTACTTCTTAAAATAATAAGAGCTTCTAAGACGCTCTCCAATTGAAAACAATTAGTAATAATAATGTCGCTTTGTTGAACAAGTGCTCAATGAGTTATAAATTATTTTTACGCGTATCACTCAGCCTTTTATCGCCTAGCAGACATGCGGGTTCCTAAACAAACGTTATGAGTGAACTAATACTTTATCAGAATTTGATGATTTTTAAGAACTTGCACATCTCATGATGCTCCAAGTAAACATCACATCAGCAACGCTGCTGACCACCAGCACCAAAATACTCAAAAACAAGCTTTAAAATTATTGTTTTAAAATTTAATTATGAAGGATTTTACTACAGGCAGTGTGTAGTATATAAATATACAAATTTGTGTTAGTTGGATCGAGCGTCACCCAAGAACATAAATAATCTCCCCTAAGAACTAGTCCAGTGTACACTTTCTTGCCTAAGATACTAAATATAGTAGAAAAGCCTGGTAGTCCCCTCCCCCTCTTGCCCTACCATATATTTATATACACAATCCATTTAATACCATTTTGAATAGTTGTGTACCCGAAAGGTGTACTATAGAATTAACCTTACCTGTGTGTAACAGCTCTCAGTGGCTGTATGAGCTATAATGACCCAAGGCACCGGTTGGATAAGTTTATCCAGCTCCCCTTCTACCGGTTGGGCAAGCCAATCCGTCCTGGATACTATCCTTACAATATCTGGTGCAATTAGCAACGGATCAGCTGAAAATTAACTCAATTTTAACATATTTATGAAGTACTTGAAAATATTGTTAATAAAGCATTTTTAATTATGTATGCACTGGAACATGTAAAATGAATAAATTATTGAATGTATAAAATCAATGTACCTATGTTAATAGTGAGAAAAATATATTAATGGTAATGTTCTTGGTAGTGTTTAAGGGGTTTTAGCTTCACACTTAATACCAGTTAAAAGAGATTCCACCATCTTGGTGTTCGAAGATGTGTGTGTGCTGAATATTATATACATAATGATGTAGTATAACACGTAAGGTGCCAGAAGCTACTTTAAATAAAAAAAATGCTTCTTATTATATTATAATAATGTCTTCATTATATTGACTACACTGAGGGACATATTTAGAGGAACGCAAACAAAAGTGGCATTTTAATATGATGCAGGTTCATTTGTGCAGTGTTAGCTTTTAAAATTTATTTAAAAGATATTCAATCAAATAAATTCACATTTTTAACACAATAAAATCACTTAACGATATAAAAAACAACAAATAAGAGTGAATAAAGTCAGTGCATAATTGTGGCGAGTTTTAACCTAGCATAATGAAAATTTAATATTGTTATAAGCACTGTGTTTTTTCACAAATTAGGTATACAATCAGTACTAGGTGTTAATTACTGCCTGCATTCTTCGATGTGTACATGCTCCATAAAAATACCACTCCATATCATTACTGACTCTCTACCATAACCCCTTTAAACAATACAATACAGATTGTACCTTAAGACAGATAATAGAGGCTTAAAGTCAGATGATAAAGGCTTAAAGTACGGAGACGACCCAGAGAAAGATACACTAACCCCCAAATACTCAAACGAATCTCAAATTTAAGACGTACGGCGTCGCAAGGGACCGACGCCACCTCCACAGAGGGGTTGTCCCGCACCACAGAACCACACCTCCCAACGTCGGTACAGTACAATGGAGTGAGGTTCCCATCCTCACCCCTTGCCCCCTGCTCTTTTCTTTTGTCTCCTCTTCTTATAAGAGGGGCACAAAGAACCCCCTCGGCCCAATTAGCTTCGCCCAAGGTGCTGGGCTCACCCTAGGCTACTGAGCCCCACCGCCACGTCAAGGCCTGAACCATGGTGAGTTAATGCAAAAGCCTCCTAATTGTAAGTGTAACTATTTTCAAATAAATTAACTTTGGACACCTGAGCAACTTTGAGATCCGGCATTAATACGTGATTAATGATACTTATCAAATAAAGTGCCTCAATTATGACAGTTTATTGTGGAAAAAATTATAAATAGGATTATGATTTTGTTCAAAACAAATAATCCAACAAATTTGTACACTACGTATATATGTATCAGAAATTAGCAAATAGTAGAAAAAACACATCAAAATATCAAGTTAATTATACTCAAATATTACGTTTTATGTTTTAAATAATACTGGCTAGTACGCAATAGGAAAGTATGTATTTCGTGTTATTTAACTTTTTGTTTGCGTTTCTCCAATTATGTCAATGAGTGTATTTCTATACTTTAAAACAACCTACGTGCTTTAATTATGAAATCTATATCTACAAAATTGAGACAAATTATATGTTATCACATATATTATCATAATATATATGCATGTCCAATATTTTATCTATAGTAATTCAAATCAGTATTTGACATGGCAATCTCAATTGAAAATGACAACTGCCTGAAGATGGATTTTATATGTATATATGTATAGGTTATATGTTCCCAACAAAATATTTTTTATGTTTGTTCATAAAACAATCCTTGCAATATTCGATTCGAAATATAAGATATTAAAAGTATTAAAAAATAATATGTTGTAAATGTGTATGTAGATAAAAAAAATATTTCATTATATAAGTGAAATATATTTTTGTCTGAATTCCTTATATTTTTAATATATTGTATGAAGTGTGTGTATGTGTGTGAAGAGTATATTGATATAAAGTCATTTTAATAAATAAATATTTATGAATTTTAATAATTTTAATTATATATCTTATATAACATTGGCAGTCGATAAATTAATTGATTAAAAATAGCTCAAATAAAGAACAGACTGTATATTGTTATGCATGTGTGACTGTATAATGCAATGAAATGTAACCTGCATACCTTCCTCATTGCATATAGTGCAACCTTTTATCACACAGTTCTCATGATTTTTATTCTTCTTTATAACATTCCCCTTACTGGCCACCTCTTTTGTTAGTAACAAGTAAGAAATCAATAAAAATGTTAATGGAAATAGTATCACTGATATAAATATGACTTGAAAATTTTCATAACAGTATCCCACCACCGTTGTTTCTGCTGAAATAAATTTCACCTAAATGACATGGTTCTTTGTAGAAAATATTGTTAGTAACAAACACCATAATATGAACATGTGTCTTTTACTGCATGTAACTAATGTATATACAATTTTCTCATACTGTAATATACATAAACATAATGATCAAATTGACAAATATCGTCCTGTAGGAATTAAGTCCTAACAAATATAGATACAAAATTTATAAAAAAACTGATATCCACAACCATATTTTGTTAAAATTATATACAATTCAAATTTTTATTTTTATTATTTATTATTTAATTATACTCAACAGTACAAAAAATATAACTGTAGTGAGTAGGTAGTAAAATAATAAAACATTTTCTTTTAAATATATTAATGTCTGATTGGAAAATGAATTTATGTACGTTATAAGACTGTAAGACAACCAACACCACACATTTTTTAAATAAAAGCATATGGAAGGAAAAGCAATTATTCTTTGAAATTAATAAGTAAAAAGTTTTCGATTTGGATTTTTTTGCACTAATTTAAATCTGCCAAACTTGCTGAAACTGAGTCATCCTAAAAAAATAAAGTGATAAATGAAGAAATAATGTGAGAGATAAAATTATTGAATGACTACTGTATTCCATGCATCTTGTTTTTTTTTTGTTTGACCAGCACATAGATTAATGATAGCCTAATATACTTTTTACTAAATGCTATATATGTACCATATGTTAAAGACACAAATCTTTTTCGATAGGAGAGAGTATGCGGCTGTAGTTTACCTATGCACTGGTCAGATACATATGTAACAGAAAACTGTTATAGTACTTACGTCCAGAAGGATGCGGTGTTAGATCGGGCTCTGATATAATACCTGTTTGATCTTCATTTTTATTTTGTGCTACAAGTACTATTGCTAGGATACCCCCCAACACAGAGATACATACAGCCGAGAATGTAAGTTTATGCCACAGTAAAATCTGTGGTCCTTTTAATGCTGTGGACAAATTTTGAATATATTGGTTTAGAAATCAAACATCTTATCTCATACTTTTATCTCTTTTGTTAATAATAATCTCTCATCATGAATATTATATTGTGTATGATATATATATAGCATAGTTAACTACAAGTCTTTGCAGCAGTCAAATTATACACAGTATATTATAAATACTGTATATAATTTGACTGTATTGTGTTTTTAAGTCAATGTATAACAAATCATGTGTGTTATAAGTTATAAGTATGTGACTAATAACATTTTTTTAACTTTATAGATTCATTAAATCTATTATGTACTTTTTTTTAAATCATCCTACTTCTTTTTATTTTATTGAATATATGAAAACACAAATTGTATTCAATTCTTTATATAATAATATGTATACTAGGGCAACTAGTATATATATACTAGCACAGACTTCGTTCTGTCAAAGGTGGAGGGGGAGGAATTTCTTTAAATCCGTTCTTAGCTGACCTCTACATGGCGAAAAGTAATATTCCTACCAAATTTCAAGTCTCTAGGTCTTATAGTTCCAGAGATATTATGATAAGTCAATCTATCTATAGAACAGCTCCTATTTATATATGTATAATCTTTATATATAAAAATCAATGCCACTTTTCGTTGTAATTTTATAGCTCAAGAACGGGCTCACCAATCCCAACCAAATGTTTAGGCTTTGTTCGGACTATTTAGTAGATGGTTTATGTAAAGTTTGCACAAAATCGGTCGAGCGGTTCTTCATTTATCACATTTTTTTAATTCAATAAATGGCGGATTGTTTTGTTAATGGAGATTTTGCTGTCAAATTGTTTCCCCAACCCCAACTTTTTCAGTTGGGGTCATATTGAAACTTCTTTCAGTGTTGACAGTACAACATTAAGTTTTAAAATAGCTAGCAATTAATAATATTATTATTTTTGTTTGAATAAATTAATTTGATGTTCCAATTTTTTTTATTTCACTTTTTACGTAGCGAAGCATGTACCGGGCCGCTAGTTAGGTATATATTCTTAAAAAGTTTTTACTTTTATATGCATTGTAAATTTTATTACCATGTGAAAGCAAATTTAAAGACAATGCTACTTAGCATGTTAGCAAATTAATCTTATTATATTAACTATGTGATTTAACTTTAAGAAACCTCAACAAATATAAGAATTTTTATGTTAGTTGTATAGGCAAACTGGCAAACGTACCACCTGATGGTAAGTGGTCGACATCGCCCATGAACATAAACCAGTATACCTGGAACGAGCCCAGGCAACTTATTTATGTGTTGCCTATCCTGAGACATAAGATGTTAAGTCTCGGTGCCAGTAATTACACTGCCTGTCTTGCCCTTCTCTCCGAAACACAGCAAAGCTGTTTCACGGGAGAAACAAGCAAGATGGTGGTACCCATGCAGCCGGGAGCGCGGCACAGCGCTTCCCTATCACCGGTAGATTCTCCATATATTCACATTCCATTTAACTTTAAAAACATAGCCATTGTAGGAACACTTTATAACGTAATCATATTAGTTTTAATTAATATAGAAGTCTATGCCTAGCATTGGATGAAAAAATATTACAATGATATAATAATATCACTTTCTCCAAAAGAATTTAATCTTGTATTATTAAAATATATCATTTTGCTAATCTGAATTTATGTAATCTTAAAATTGCCATTGGCGGGAAAGGTAAAAGGAGAGCAACACATCTGCATAATCTCTGGTCGTGCAGATGTGTATGGCCATCAGTAGTCTAAAGCTTCAACTGCTCGTTTGCCTTCCTATGCTATAAAAAGAAACATACTAGGTACTTTATTTAAAAAAAACATTCTAATTTATATTTCTTAAATTGATATATAATATGAATAAAATAGGCTATAATTTATCCCTATACTCCCATGGAAATAGTAAGTATGCATGTGAAACTGCATGGCACTGCTAGTATCCTATAAATCCTCAAACCAGTGACAGTGGTCATTATAATAAGGAAAAGTTCAACTGAATACAACTATACAATATCTTTCTTTTATCAGATTTTTATAATCATAATTTCTATAATCATTTGTCCTCTTCAGGCAGATATTTATTAAAAATTATTACAATCATATTACAAATATATTTAAGCAATATATGTATTGATTGTATAACAAAAATAAATATAATGTATGTAATGTAATTGTTAATGTAATTTTTAGTAACAAGAAGCATTTATCTCCATATTATTTCAATACAATAGTCACTGTATTCAATAATCGTCACTATAGCATGCTCAGTAAGCGGCAGGAGACCAGTCATTGCAGTATTCAATCTATTGGTCCCATGTTCAATGAAAATGAAAAGGGCTAATGAAGGAACCAATTTTTTTATTTCAAATTGACAGGAAACGAATATATTTCACAACAATAACGTGTCGTCGTACAGGTGACCTTTAGTATGAGGAAAGGAAGAACAACTTACGGCTTTTGTCAAGTTTTGTCGGATGTTGGTCATCGGATGGACCATCATCGCCAGTTTTGTTATAACCTGGATTGTCTACCCCAGCTTTATTTTGGATAACTTGCTTGATCGTAACGGGTCCATTGAAATATGTGTTATTGCCAAATTGCACATTGTCCGAGTTTGTTACAGCAACGCTGCCGAAAACTGGCACACTCGATTTCTGTACTAAGTTGGATGGTATATTCGAAATACCAACAGCCTTAGAAACATTTTGTTTATCTTGTTCACTGTCAGATTCAGTGTCACTCACTTCAGTAATTTGTAAATCACCAAGATCGCCAGAAACTTTAGCACTAATATTATCGCTCGGAATAGACGAATCTATTATCAGAGCCATCGTATATCTATTACATTTTCTTTATTCCTGTTTTACTATTATGTCAATTAAATTTTACATCGATTAATAGGCTAGTAATCAACGATATTAAAAATAAACTAGTGTTATCTTCACGATCCATAGTCCAAAATTTGCCATTTGCAATTTGGATTTTGGCAATTCGCAAATTTTTAGTGTTACTATATTGCACCCTTATGAAAATATTTAATATGCTTAGGTGATGTTTAGAAATTTAAAGTCATTGAAAATTATTGTTACTGTTCAAGGCTACAGTATAAAACTTGCCCCTCTTTATCACAATTTTAAGTGAATTCCACTTTCATAGTATAAAATAAACTACTAAAAGGAAGTACTAAAATGCATGCTGATAACCAAAAATAAAAAAGTGTGTGTGTACTAGCGTACACTCGTAAGAAGTGAAACTTCTTTATGACGTTATTTTTCAAATCACGCGTGGTAGGGATAAGAAAAAGATGGCGCGTAACGGAAGAATGTGACGCGTAACGAAAAAATGTTACACTAAATTTTTTTCCAACCCCGATAATTAAGTTTCACTTCAATAAACAAAAAATAAAAAGGTTTTTTTGTGTTGATTATAAATTAAAATATACTTTATCAAAAAATTGATTTATTGTAATATTTTTTAACTGTTGTTGTATAAAAAGTTTTAAATTTTGTTAAAAAAAAACTTGCAACACTTTATCCCACGTGATGAAATTTATTTGTAACATACTAGGTTTAATGCTATTAACTAATATTAGGTTTAATTTTGAATACTTAATAATTTCATGCATAATTTCTTAACTCATTTTCTTTTATGAATTGACTTTGTAATTAACACATTGGGTATGATAAACAACACCTACTATTTTTATTGATTTAGCTGCAATTACTATTATTACGAAACATAGAAATGGCATGAATTAGGGTGATGAAACTACTTTCACGGATTTTATAGTGGTTTTTAAGACTTTTACATGCCAAACGATTCGAATACTTTGCAGCAAGCATGGTCACGGAAGGCCATGTGTTCACAGGTGTTCACCGGGCATGGTTGCTTTGGTGAGTACCTGAGCCGGACGATCCACAGGGAGCCCTTGATAGTGTGTTACGATTGTGACGCGGCGGTGGACTCGGCCCAACACATCCACGAGGTGTGCCCGTGATGGCTGGCGCAGTGTCGGGATCTGACGTCGGTTATTGGAAGGGACTTAGTGTCTCTCTGCCGAGCGTCATCACCGCGATGCTCGGTGACAATGAGTCATTGACGGTGATGGTCTCTTTCTGCGAAGTAGTAGTCCCAGAAGAAGGCTGACACACAGGTGAGAAAGGAGGCTACCGACGAGACCTCCCCCCGACGAACGGGGGTGCGTGGGAGGTGCTACTTTATGTGCCTGTGCTTGTGCCGGGTTCAGGTTAGGAATCTGATCCCACTTGGCAGAATGACCTCTGTGTTGAAGTAGGCATTAGACCTTCATGGTAGAAGGTCTATGATATGTTCTAATTTTAAGTTAATTTTGAATATGACAATCTATTCTGCACATGCGCAGCAGTTAGACTCAGTTAGAATTTAACACACTTCATGTACAACCGTTGCTATGTATGGTCGGTAATAAAATAAGTTTATAAAGAGCAGTGTTTGAGATGATGTCATAAAATAATGTAGAGACAGAGAAATAAAATGTATAACAAAAATCTCCTGGTCTAATTAATCGCCTACTAACACTCTGGTCTTAGCTGATTCCAAAAGCAACAAAAAAAAAAGACTCGGTCTACGTAGAAATGTCATTGTCGTAACCAGGCCATAAAATATAAAAAAAAAACAAATGTCATTGTCAAATGTCAATTTGAAATCCTCAAAGCTATTTATACCTATTAATTTCTACATTAAATTAATGTTTTTATTAAATCGGAGAGTATTATATTAATTTAGCACATTGGCCATTGCCTTCATTCAAATTTGACCTTATAAAAGCAAAGTAACGATTCAATTAATTGTTTTAAAATAAAGCCGGTGTGGATACGCCCATGACAGATATATTGCTATATTTGTAAATAAAGAGGCGCAGAATTTTTATATTATCTTTAAGTACTAAATAAAAGTAAAAAGATATACTTCTGCATGAAAAAGGAGCTATGACGTTAGACAGCGAAATATTATTAAAAGAAAAATACGGTTCTTCAACGAAAGAGAGACACTATGTAAAACCTGCAGGTACCTAATTGATTATTGGCAAAAACTCCTCAAATATATAATAATTTTGCACTCGCAAATTAATAAAAATAGTTTTTCAGATCAAATAAGAGTAGCTGTTATTGATGATAAGCGTTTGACTGACGTGGCGGGTTTGTTTACAAAAATATTTTTGCCCCAAGGCTATCCTCAAAGTGTGAGCAAAGACTATATTTCGTATCAAATTTGGGACACAGCACAGGCCTTTTGCAGTACTATCACAGGTTAGTTAAAAAATGTCTCCTCATAATTTATATTATATATACATTATATTTCTTGTGTGCGTATGTATGTCACTGAACTTCTAGACGGCTGGACTGATTTTGATGAATTTTTTTGTGTGAGTTCAAGGGGATTCGAGGATGGTTTAGATTCAGAAAAAAAAATTGTACAGGTCAACTACTGTCGGTGCCACTAGTATATATATCTTTATATATATAATTCTTCTGTGCGTGTCTATGTCACTGAACTCCTACTAGATGGCTGGACCGATTTTTATGAAAATTTTTGTGTGAGTTCAAAGGGATTCGAGGATGGTTTAGATTCAGAAAAAAAAATTGTACAGGACAACGTCTGTCGGTGCCACTAGTATATATATATTTCTTGTGTGCGTGTGTATGTCACTGATCTCCTCCTAGACGGCTAGACCGATTTTGATGAAATGATGATTTAGGTAAAACTTCCTTAGGCGCGTCTAGGGAGTAACTCAGATTTTTTTTCTGACGGAATTAACGCTCAGTATTCTTTATTCAAAAATCACCTGTCACCTGATCATCAGGCGATGCATTCAGGAGAGTCATACCATGGGTCTACGGTGACATACCGAGCATGTTTACACTAGGTGGACACATTGTTGTTTAGAGAGCTTTCTTCTAGTTAACTTGTGTCAAACTTACTAATATTTTTCTTTGAATACCTTTATTCATAATTTGTTAATTTCTTTTGTGACTTATAATTATTTAATGTGAATTTTTGTTTCTTTTATTTAATAGTCCGCTCGATTTACAAATATGAAATATAAAAGGAATTAGTAATCACTTAAATGAAATGACTGAGTGCCAGGAACATTTAACTCGTTCATCAATAAAAAATATAAACGAAAAAATCAAAAACCTGATAATGATAAATGACTTGTAAAAATCGTAAATGTTAACTTTTTGTAAAACTTCTTTAGGCACGACTAGAGGGTAACTTAGATTCTTATGAAGTTTTACTTCAATCGCGCATAAAGAATACACGCACACATTTTTTTTTTAATTTTGGATGTCTTTTTACTACTCATAAAAACAAAATTATCACAATAGGATCCATTATAAAGATAAATATTATTTTAAATGTTCACTATCCATTTCACTGAAACATAGAAATTAATTGATTTATTTGATTAGCAATTTATATTAATTAAATGAATCCTTTTAAGTTAATTAGAAGGATGTAATGGAACAGAAAACACATGTTGGTACATAATCAATCATCATCATCATCAGCCTCTATCCGTCCACTACTGAACATAGGCCTCAACATTGCACATGAATTATCAATGTTTATCCTGAGACGTAAGTATGGTGTTTGTGAGTTTATAGCCTGCCCTGCCCTTCTCACCAAAACACAGCAAAGCTGTATCATGGAAGAAATGTATCAGGGTGGTGTTTACTAATTTAGATCACACAGCTTATCCCTCTGACCTGTAACTACACCTGCAAACAAAAGTAATTTTATTTCTATTTATAGGTACTCTTGCAACACAAGAAGTGTTAAGGGGAGTTGGTGTTGGAGATACAAGTGCAACTCCATTAGCGGCTACAATCACTTGGGTTATTAAAGATGGTTGCGGTCATCTTGGGAAAATTATATTTGCGTTCAGTCATGGGTGAGTATTTTTTACTTGTATAAAATGAGGGCATATGAAAAAGTTAATCTTAAAATTATATTATACCAATAGGTCTGGGTCGATTCCAACTACTGTTCGATTTTACATGGAAATACTCCATTTACTATGTAGATGTGAAATGGTCTTACAGCTCAAGTTATTCTGTACTTTGCCACATTACATTTCACTATACTTAATATGTATTATGGTTCATCATCATCATCATCAGCCTCTATCCGTCCACTGCTGAACATAATATAAATTAATTAAATCTGTTGAATGGTAGATGTGGCTGATGGGATCACCTTCAAACTCAGACGCAACAAATCAGAAAAACTATTTATTTAAACATCAACATTTAGAATCTATATTTGATTAAATATGATCATTATGAAATTTATAGAGAATACAAAAATTATATCAGAAAACTAGACATGTTACTTGTTCAATTGATTTTAACGGAATTATAAAATATTACACATAATACATACTTAAAAACCAAACAGATCGTAGTTGACATCAAAAGAGTATGTATAATCTGAGATTACCAGTCAACAAAATCATCATAATATTTCATTTCCATTTTTTTATTCATCATGATATTTGATCATTTTAAATCTATTTTAATAGTCTGATACTTGAGATTCATATTTTGTGGGAATAATTTGAAAGCATGATCACCAGTGGGAGGGAAGCGCTGTGCCGCGCTCGTTGGTGCATGGGTACCACCATCTTGCTTGTTTCTCCCGTGAAACAGCTTTGCTGTGTTTCGGAGAGAAAGGAGTGTAATAACTAGTTTATGTTCATGGGCGATCGACCATTTACCATCAGGTGGCACGTTTGCCAGTTTGCCTATCCAACTAACATAAAAAATACTTATATGTATGCTGCTGTTTTTATGTGACCTTTTTTATTATATTACGCCGGGAAATACTCTGATGCATCCCGCCGGGAGTGGGTCTCCCCAGGCAGGTATGTGGGACTCGGTGCGCCCGAAAGGTGGTAAGGTGCGCGCAGCTCTACCCACTAAAACCCGGCGAGTGCCACCAATGCCGTCTTTGGTGAGGTTCCCCGGATCTGTTAGCAAACAGACTACCTCGACGGCCAGTCAGTCCCTCAAGGGATTGTCGCCACCTCCACAGAGGGGTTGTCCTGCACCACAGAACAACCCCTCCCAACGTCGGTACAGTACAATGGGGTGAGGTTCCCATCCTCGCCCCTTGTCTCTCTCCTCCTATAAGAGGGGTACAAAGAGCAGCTCCCTCGGCTCAATTCGCTTTTCCCAAGTGCCCAAGGTGCTACAAATTGTACATACTTTAATTTCCACTTTACAATTTCAATTGTTACAGGACATACTTGGATGCATACAGTAAAAAGTGGAGACTTTACGCAGACACCCTGAATGACGCAGCGATGTGTATAGAGATAGCATTACCTCTGTTCAAGAACTATACAACATTTGCATTGTGTGTGAGCACTGTCATGAAGGCTATTGTTGGAGTTGCAGGTATTATTAATTCATCAATTTAGGTTTATTTGAAAACCTGGAAAGACTAGAGAAGAACATTACGTAGTATAATCAAAGTAATCGACAATTTAAGTGGTTTAGTAGATGACTGAACTATAGTCACTCTTCATCATCATCATCATCAGCCTCTGTCCGCCCACTGCTGAACATAGGCAACAAAGAACGCCAAGACACCCTAGTCACTCTTAAACATATCAAACTCCAAAATGTCATATTAAGTGTAAAACTGATGGCAAAATAACGTCAAAAGGTGTGTTTTAAATAATAGTTTAGTTCATATTTTTGTTAATATCATTACATATTATATAGATAACCTGATACTAAAATGATATTATTTACTTTTCATGGATTTTTTAGATTAGATTTAAGTTAACATTTTTAAGTCCCAACGTTTCTAATTTTCTGCATGTTCTTTCCCATCACCATTGTCTGCATAATAAATGTAATAACCACTTGTTTGGCCAATCTAATAATTTTTCTTATGGTTTTTTTTATTGGTCTCAATAATTTTTGTGTTCATCGAAAGATCTACATGATTGTATGATGTATGTTTGTGTGGATGTTGTCAGGTGGTGCAACCAGAGCGGCAATGACTCAACACCACGCGTTACGTGGTAATCTAGCTGATGTCTCCGCTAAAGATTCTGCTCAAGAGACTGCGGTCAACCTGGTCGCTTCCATCACGGCTTTGCTGATCATATCTCTTTTTGGGTAAGGGTTTTCACTAATAAAATGTCTGTCCTCTCGGAAATTTGGCATGACCACCTTTCTAGCCCCTTATGTGTGACGTACGACGTGGTTTGTCAATAAAATCACAGAAGCGTAAGAAGATGGACATTGTCTTATAATTAGAGACAATAAATTAGCATTAGCATATTATTATCTATAATATCCATCTCAGGTGGGTGTAAATCAAAACGATAGATATGCAAAAAAGCGCATTGTTTCTAGGTGACATATTGATTCTATGTCACTCTTGGTATTTCGTAATAATAATTGGATCCTAATCGATATACTTATCGAAGTTCGGTGATTTGACCGTAATTTATGTGCTAGACCAATCTAGATTAAAGACTTCGCTACAGAACATTTATAAAGATAATTTACATGTGAAAATATGGAATATTTTCTGTGAGGAATCGGAATAGTTTAAAAATCACACATGTCTGAGTAAGACAGAATAAATTACACAAAACCGAAACTAATCGATATCTTCCAAAGTTCATGTGTGATGTGCATTATTTATTTTTGGGTTACAATGTACATAAAATTACTAAAATGATTTAAAACGGGATATTTACCATGTTTTTCACTTTTAATTTGCGAACTCGATATTTCGACATTATCTACGAATGTCTTTTTTTTCGGAAGAGCTAGACTTTTCGGCCTGATGGCCTTTAAGCTCAATCGGTACATTAAATGAGCAGATGGCTCACTTAAGAAATATTTGAAAGGGGGACGTCCCCCTCCGCCCCCCGCAGGTGGCGCGGTTTTGGACTAGTCAAATCCGATACGGTCGACGAATCTCTTACGGTTGAATTTAACCTATCATCATGAGGGCCGGCCCTTATCTTTCCCTCTGTAGAGGGAGGTGGGTCATGCGCGGTGCCCAAGCAATTTAGCGGTAGCGTAGAGCTGTTTGCGCGGTCTGGGTCTACTCGTATCGGATTCGTCTAATGTCTTGTTCACGACATGGTATTTACGCTTTTTTACAATAAATAATTTTGTTAACTCATTTAATTCATCTATTAAAAATTATTTTCAATTTTTTTGTTGGGTTTGCTATTAAAGCGTGTTTTTTAGTTTTTTTAAACTATAATTTATTTTTTACTTTTTAGTGTCGATTTTATTAATTTAAAGTACTCAACTTTTTAGTTTTTTACTCAACAATTTAAAGTAGGTAACTTGCGCGCCTTACGCCTTCCTAGCATGTGCTATCCTGATTATCCTTATCAGGATATTGGAATAATTTTATCAAATTATTGTATTGTCGTCGGTCCTCGATAAATCTACAAAGTTTGAACAAAATCTGGTCGTTAGAAGTGGGTCAAAATCATGTTCAAAGATTCCATTACATACATAGATACATAGATACAACCCAAGCTAATAAAAACGTGGTAAAAACAGTAAATATTTCAGGAATTCTCTCTTCATATTCATTGTAATGATGATATTCCATATAATATTTAACTACCTGGCTGTGAGGGCGGTTTGCTTGAGGACGTTGAACGAGCCAAGGTTCTTACAAGTGATCGATACTTATCTGAAGAAGGAAGTGTTTGCGAATCCGTGCGAGGTGAACAGAACCGAACCGATCATATTCTATCAACTGGGACCGAAGTTATTAGGTATGTATGACGGGTGGAAACGACACGATGGTAAGTAGTCAGCGTTGCCCTTGATAAGAAACAAGTTCATCTAGATTCTTGGACTAGCTAGGGCAACTTAATCATCCCACCAAGGTTCAAGCCTTGTCGTGGCGGTGGGGCTGAGTAGCCTAGGTGAGCCGCTACACCTTGGGCGAAGTGAATTGAGCCGAGGGGGCTCTTTGTACCCCTCTTATAAGAAAAAGGACAAAAGAACAGGGGGCAAAGGAACGAGGACGGGCACCTCACACCATTGCACTATCCCGACGTTGGGAGGGGTTGATCGCCCCCTCTGTGGAGGTGGTGTCGGTCTCTTGATGGTTTGTTGATGTTGGTGTTTGCTCAATAGATCCAGGGCATCTTACCATATGCGGCATTGGTGGCACTTGCCGGGTTTTAGTGGGTAGAGCTGCGTCCATCTTACCATCTTTCGGGTGCAGCGAATCCAACATACCCGGTAATTGGTCGCTTGTGAGCATAATCTTGGTCACCCCGGACTGGCTTGTGGTTGTCAACTTGTTTTGAGTGAGCTCATTACCTATAAGACGCAAGATGGTAGATCTGGACACAAATTAAATGCTTGACCTGGATTTCTTTGTCGATCAAAGTAAAGCTTATTTGAAAAAAAGTTATAAATATGCTGGTACATATTCGTTTGGACTCCTTATACAAGTTCACAAAGAGAGTATGTTGGTCCAATAAAACTCCAAATTTCACCCACACCATCTCGATGTCCGGAAATCCACAACAACTAGATTTTTACGGCATTTCCTGCCTCGCACGACTAATATATGGAATCAGCTGCCTCCTACGGTGTTTCCGAACCGATACGACTTAGGGACCTTCAAGAAAAGAGCATACTCATATCTGAAAGGCCGGCAACGCACCTGCTAATCCACTAGTGTAGCGGTTGTCTGTGGATGTCGCTCTTCACTTACCATCAGGTGAACCGACTATCCGTTTTACCCCTCTTCTATAAAAAAAAATACTGTCAAAATAATTGTATTACATCATCCCTAGATCTTGCATCCACTGATGAGCAATTACTAAATAAAGCGGTAATGTTATGTGTTTTTTATCAAAACAAATTCCGCTAAATTTGTGCTGCGACGCTGCGCCAGTTCTGCGCTCTGATTGGCCGATTGATGGCCATTGATGGATGATTGGGATGACACAGATCACTGGTTGGTTGAATTGCTATTACGACAGTGACAAATCACTCACCAGTTTCGGAATTTTATAGCTTACATCTCTATCCGGTTATAGGTATGCTAGAAGTGGAAAATACTAAACTAACATTCATTTAACATTCCAGATTTAAAATTATGCGGATTCCAAATACTACTGGGCCACTCGATTAAGGAGTTGGTGAAGGAATTTCCAATTGCTGCAAACTTCAAGAAGTTCAAGGAGATATACAATGAAAGGAACTACATAGTGTACCCCAATACAAGCAAACGGACTATGTGTGTGTACTTCAAAGATGGTGCCACTGTGGATGACATACTGTGTTCTTACTTCCATGCTGTGCTGTTGTCTATTATAGTATGTGCTATCAACGATCATGAATTGGTAAGGATTTTTGTATATACCGGGTAGCAGGTTGGAATCTTAGACGCTTTGTATCATATATGTATGTGATGTACCTATTTATATGAATATCTTTAATTTATTTCCATAATGTTGTACATGTAATTGATTTAACTAAGGCTTTTAGGAACCTGTAAAATTTACTCATATTATTATACCACAAGACTAGATTTAAAATCATCATCAACATCTGGACTTAAGCCTCTTTCAATGATCCCCGACAACCGCATGGAGATCGTCGCCCCATTTATTCATCATCGCCTTTAAGAGTAGATCGATGGGATCTACTCTTAAAGGCGATCTTACTCTAAACTTGATTTATATGGTGATTAATAACAAACATTTATAAACAAACGTACCACGTTAACCTAATACTATAATAAGCTTTAATGTTAAATTGTTACAAATATCAAATACCTATATCATATGTGTACCTTATCATATACCAGCTGTTGCACGCAGCTTCGCCCGCGTTAACTTATTTGCAGTCGTAACCGGATTGATGATCATTATTTTTGTAGCCAAGTTACTTTTTATAACGTCAGCTATCCTCTAGTGAAAGTCCCATCAAAATCGACGCAATCGTCTCAGAGATTAGCCGGAACAATAAGACAGACATGCAGACAAAATTAAAAAAAATGTAATTTGGGTATATGTACCGCATATACATCCACATGCATTGAATAAACAGCGGTTATTTTAATATTACAAGCAGACACTCCAATTTTATTTATCTGTATAGATTATTGTCAATTTGGCGGGGTTCGGACCCATGTCCTCTGTATCACTCAGTAGATTATATTTTAACGGGTTTAAAGTATTATTACTATTTAATATCTATTTAAAATGAGGGTCCATTGTGTCGTCATATAAATTGTCCTTTGGGATTAGAACCCTTGACCATATCATTATCTTGCAGGCGGTCCTTCGCACCAATTCCGAGCCCAAACCGTTTGCTCAAGTATGCGCGGTGCTACAGGCTGCCAAGTGGAGTAGAGTCAGTGCATCCACCGGCTTCAGCTACACAGCATCCGCCCAATTGCTGAGATACGTCAACAATATAGCTGGGCAAGAGTGGCAGACGGTCAGACTCGGATTGGCGCATACCGGTAAGTTTCCTCGTAATTTATCAAAGAACTATCTCTATATGTGTATATGTATGTATATGTTTATATTATGAGGTCGTCAAGAATTCATTGTTGATAGTTTCACAGGATTTAATGCTCTGATGCGGAACCCTAGTTCTTTTTTAATAGTAGTAGCCCACTGGCTAAATGACTACGCTACTTATAACCTCAGGTATCAATTAATTATATATAGCCGTCTCGGAGATTAGCCAAAACTAACAGACATACAGCTAGATTATTATATAATACTGATACTTTTTCTATACAGTCCATACCAGTAATTACACCGCCTGTCTTGCCCTTCCTTCCGAAACACAGCAAAGCTTGATTGACGGGAGAAACACGTAATATGGTGGTACCCATGAAGACAGAAACTCGGCACAGCGCATCCCTCCCACCGGTAGAAATATACCGGTAAATAGCTCCTATTCCGACTCGAAGGACCAAAATGTAGGGGAAGTGACCTAAGTTTCCTGTTGAGAATCCCTACGCCAAGTTTTAGGTAATTTTTGGCTAAACTATTAACTATTTTAACTATTAATTTATTGATTGGTTTGTATTGATTGATGGAGAAATTGATTGGAAATAAATAAACCTACCTGGTTGCAGTCGTCTCATGCATTGAGATCACGGCGCACTTAGTGCGACCGTATTGTATCCCTATATCAGCAAAACTTGTCGATTAGTTTTTAGAAATAAATTTAAGAAAAATATATAAATAGAAATAAAGAAAAAAACGTTTATTGGATCACATACAGCAAATAAATTAAATCAAGTATAGATAGTAATATACACATAATAATACTTACAATAATTGTAACTTAGACTATCGTGTGCCTCAGGATTGCATGTTATCATGCAAATTATTATCTTCACTTGAGATTAGAACTTGTGACCGCTGCCTAGTGTCCAGTAGCCTGACCACTCGACCTTGCTGTCAATTATTCCATCGAACACAAGCAGAATTAAATGGAGTTACCATTATATTATGTAATTCGTTTATTCTTATTATTATTTTAATAAATTCAGGTTGGGACCTCAGCAAACACCTTCTTGTAATAGATGAGTGGCGTGTGTGTAGTGATGCTACAAATACAGAACAGGAAACCGACGAACATCGTTTCGAGAAGAAATTACAGGAAATAACACAGAATAGATTCACAATCCCCGAACTGGAGTGTGAGGAGTTTTCTAACGATGAATAAGTACAAATGTCTTAAGGCTGATTGATATAATGTTTGTAATGATTTCTTGGATATTTGATACTGCACGTTTTTTTTTTCGGATGGATCTATGCTAACGGCCCGAAGGCCCAAATGCTACATCGGATTAATGTGAGCCCATTCGGCTCACTTTTGGTTTGTAAAAGTGGGGGGTTGCCCCCCGCCAACCGTGCAGTCTGCGACCACACGGCCTCCTGGCGTCGGTTGTGTACTACGTTTGGTTAATGAATTGATGATAATTTATTTTGTTAGTCCATCCTATTTGCCAAAATGTTTCAATGTATGAATGATTAGGCATGACAAAAGACAGATAAGGTTACTTTCGCATTTATATACCTATTATGATACTTAGTAAATATACGATTGGTAGCGGCCATAAATTATGTCACACTTTAAGGGGGCGATGTCACGATTTAAGGGGGCGCGAGGGAACTAACGAAGTGTGACATTGTGTGACCAAGGTCCAACATTTTGTGACGTCACATTTTAACATCGAACATTATTTTGCGTTATTAAAACACGTATTTTAAACTAATAAATAAAACGAAATTAAAAAAAAATAAAAGAAAATAAAACTAGTTTTGGAACCGCTGTTTTAATTTAATAATTTGATGTTAAGATGTGTGACGTCCAAAGAGCCTCCCTCTGGCTCTCCAAAGAGGCTCACAAATGTGTGACATGGACGGGGGAGGGCTAAAAAAACAAGACATTCTTGTGACGTAATTTATGAATGGTCCCTTATTAGTAGTAGATTTATATTTAAGTCAAATTCTACAATGCAAAAACTAAACACCAATTATTATAATAATCTCACGAAATTTTGATGATTAAAATGTTTTATATTTTCTGTTGACTTGATCTGTTATATATTTATAAAGATGATATCGCAACTCAATGTGTTGAGTGTTCATCAACTTAATGCAAAAAAACCTATTAAATATAACGTTAACAAACGTATAGATAATATATTACTATAATATATTATTGTAATAAATATATGTTAAGGTCTTAGCAAAATATATTATAAAGTTTTAAAAGTAAGCAATGATACCAACTTTACCATACTAACTATTTTATAAATTTGTAAGAAATGAAATTTATTCATGCATGAATGAATGTTAGTATTAGGTATAATTATGCCAATAGTAAGTTGAAAGTGTTCAATTTTATATATTTCGTGGATAATATTTCAAAGTTATACTACGTAGTAAACGAAATAAAATTTATACTATTAGAATTTAAGATTTTTTGTTGCACTAATGATTAGTAGAAAAAGAAAGTTTAAATTTTTTATAATAACTTCTTACACCTTTCATTTGACTGTCTGCAAATTAACTTAACAAATACATAAAAGTTTTACAAAATTGTTATTTAAATAAGTAAATATATAAAATATAATCCCTAGTTCAGACACCGCGTGTTTTAAGAACCGCACAACTTGTAATCGTGCGGTTCCCGCGTGTCTGAACGGGCCCTAAATAAATATCTACATAATATAAAAAGATCCGCGCGGTTACTGCCGTGTCTGAACTAGAGATTAGGATTTAGTGTAATAATGTTAGATTTAGATGGCGAAAACATGTGCCAAAATTTATTTTCAAAAAATCTCCCTCAATCTATGCAGATCAAAGGTAAGGGCTACCATCTCTGTGTGAAGACTATTCCGAAAAATAGGAATGTTGACATTTTTCAGAAATGTTTTTAAATCATTTATAAATATCTAACGGAGGCCTAAATATTATCAACTTTTGCTTAAATACGTCTAATGCCTATAAAATCTTGCATTTTATAATGCATTTTAATTTCGTTCCAAAACGCTAACACTTGTCACGTGACGTCATATGTTGTTAAACATCGTAAAAGTGATAAATGATTTTAGTTGTCGTTAATAAAAAATGGCTTCTAAGTTTTATAAGTGTTGTACGGTGCCTATGTGTGTGTACACTGTCAAAACACCTGAAAAATAGTTTTTACAATATGTACTGCGTACGGAAAATGGTGTATAAAAGTACGTCAACATTCTTCCGCTTCCGCTAAATAGGAACTGGTGACGTCATTTCCGTTTATTATCACGTGACCTATTTTAAATTTTGTTGCATTTTATTTATAAAATATTAAGTTAATCATATAAAAATAAGGGAAAATATTGTATTTTTTCAGAATTCTATCATATAAACTACCAATTAACATCAAAATTATATTTTTATATGAATACCGACAACATCCCTATTGTCAAGGTGGTGAGTTCAAACAGTTGTTTTATTTCAAAAAAGCGGGTGGCCCATACTTGTAGTTGTGATACGTACATCTGCGTTCTTGTGTGCGTACTACAGGGAGCGTCAGCACGTATATCAGCGTACTGAACGAAGCGCTCCCGAACTTACGCACGCAAACACAATGTGCAAGAACATTGTACATCTATAAACACAAGGATGGCTCACCCGCTTTTTTAAAATAAAATATCTATACTAATCATACCATAACGTGGTCGCTGCACAAGCGCATTGGAGACAGTTGTTGAAGTGTTATTTACAACTAACGAAAAGCTTTAATTTTTGTCCCATATGACATGGTAGTCCTGACTCCTATCCTATACAACTCTTATCTGTACAGGCAATATTAGTACTTATTTATACACTATTAATGTTTATAACGGCTGTTAATAAAACTACTGAATTATTTATGAAACGCACAAAATAGATATACAATTTTACATATATCATATACATAGTAGCTAGTTAATAAATATTGATGTTTATCTATCTATAAGAGGAACGTACAAATTTTCGTCCCAAATGCATTCATATGTATGTCCCTTATAAAATAAAGAATGTATATGAATAAAAAAAAATATGAAGAATACTATAAGAGTGCAAACAATTGATACTAAATTAAAAATATGCAACAATTTTATAATGTTAAATTAAATGATTTTATAATGATATCAACCCATTGTCGGCCTGCGGATATCGCAGGCCGACAATGGGTTGATATCCTCCTTGAGGAATTCGTGGAGACCGAAGGAACATAAGGGTCCCTTAGAAACTGGTTAACTGACGGTTCTTGGGAGTAATTTTAATTAATTCCTTAGAACACTCCCCATGATAATAGAATGTATGTGTGTAAGAGGT
Source organism: Helleia helle (assembly GCA_963853865.1). Taxonomy (NCBI): domain Eukaryota; kingdom Metazoa; phylum Arthropoda; class Insecta; order Lepidoptera; family Lycaenidae; genus Helleia; species Helleia helle. The sequence goes on from OY971420.1 coordinate 21,512,297, forward strand.
TAAAATGTATGTATTTCATTTGTATGTAGAATAAAAACCTCTTGTTTTAATTTAAAATAAATTAACTTACTTTCAGTGAAATTGTGAAATAAGTACGGGGACATACATTTGTCTCTTCAAAGCATATTTTAATATATAAGTCAAATTACCAATAAAATGTCTGGCTGTAATTAAATCGTTCCAATCTATGAAATAATAAATTATGTAAAAACAAATAGTTTCTTTTTGTCAATCCCGGACGCAAAGACTGGTGTTATGTTTGCCCGCTAAGCGTGTATGTGGCACTGTTATAGTTCTCAAACGGGTCGACCGATTGGAATGTTTTTAGGGTTGTTACTCAAAATGACAAAACAGAAATATACGATAACTCCGTTTTCCATCTGCCTGTCTGTGTGTCTGTACTCTGTCTGTCAATCCAAAACCTATAATAGGGTACTTCTCATTGACATACCCCCAAATACTCAAACGAATCTCAAATGTAAAACGTACTAAAACTCATGCTACGACGTATCAGATTCAAAGAAAAAAGAGGGATAACACGAGTTTAAGTACGTCTTAAATTTGAGATTCGTTTGAGTATTCGGGCGATAGAATCATGAAAGGTAGGATGCCAAGTCTCACAACAATTAACAAATTACAAAAATAAAATCTGAAAACCGTTATTTTGTTATCACATTACAATTTGAAAGCATATTTTATATAATTTATCACAGGAATGAAATAAAACCAATATTTACTACACCATACCATTTTATTTTTAATATTGTCAATTTACTTATCTGTCGTTCTTCAAAGTCCACCTGTGATACACAAACTTACGCCAAGCGAACTCAGACACAATGAAACAATAATCGGTGATATTTGAATAAATAATTACAAACTAATGTAATGATAATGACAATGCTATGACATTGTTACTGAGTAAAGTTTTATTAAAAATTCAAAAAAAAAAAAAACAAGATGTACAGATTAAATAAATACAGAAATACTTTGGTAACTTTATGACTAAATTGTATAATGAAATAAATAATTTTAAAGGGAAATACGCTATGGTGATGTGGTTTTCATTGAGAAAACTTTATTACTAACATCACTATGTGAATCACAGCGTTCTGAATCTAAGTACAATATGTTATGCAATACTAGGGATGTGATCCCTATCTAACTTAACTGTGATCATTGTAGCTAGTCATCATAACTAGGCATACTCATTCTCAAACAATATGCACAGCATACCATTCCACATTTACTATGAAACTCTACAATCAAGTAATGAGCTACACCATTTACAATCGTTTATCACTACAGAGCACAGACAAACTCGCACTATCACAATCCAATATAAAAATATTTTTTTCCATAAATAAATGTTATTTGAAAAAAATAACAAGCGTAAGTACAAATTCTAATTACACAAGCAAAGTTACCGTTTACACTTAATACTAAATAACACATTTAAGAAAACAAAGTTTAAATGTGATAGTGAGAATATTATGCTGTGCTAACATTACTTAACAATTTAAATAGAAATTGCCATACAACATACTAAAGAGCATTGTATGAAATAAATATGATGGGAATCCAATCGCTATTCAAACGCAATGTTATGTTCCCTGGTAGGCGTTCTGTCATACACATTGGCAGTGTTTGAATGATTCAACGAGCCCGCCTACAGAGGTTTTGTTATTTACTTGCCAAGCTGTTTAATGAGAAGCTCGGTGCTGAGGGACTTGGGACGTTCGATGGGCAGACCGAGGGCGCGGGACCAGATGAGTTGGGCCAGTACACCAAGAGCTCTGGACACTCCGAACATAACGGTGTAGTAGTTCATCTCCTTGAGGCCGTAGTACTGTTGACAAAGAAACACATGTTAATAGATCTAATTTATGTTTGTAAGTACACCTATTTATTAATTGGAAAACCAGTGAAAATTAAGGCTAATAATAATAAAATAACAAAGACGTATTTCTTTTATATTTTACTGAATTTAGAGTAATAATATATGCATGCTTTGTTTACGATAATGTACTCATACTTATAGTTTTTTTATAGAAGAAGGGACAAACGGACAGTCGTTTTAGCTGATGGTAAGCGACATCCATAGACACCCGCTACATGATTATCAGGTGTGTTGCCGGGTTTTTAAATATGAGTATGCTCTTTCCTTGAACGTCCCTAAGCTACTAAAGAAGACATATTGTGGAAATGCCCTACTAACCTTTCACGACATGCTCAGCAATACATAATATAACCTTCCCTCGTGTAGATATCGAGAGTGTTTTATTGTATTTCTACAATTATTTTAATTATTTACCTTCCTTTCCTTTGGTACTAATGGTAGTAACAGGCCACATGATCGGTAATAACTTCTTTACGAATGATACATTTAAAAAAATATTGATTGAACATAGAACATTATCTTACCTGCAGAAGCACACCGGAGTGAGAGTCTACGTTGGGCCATGGGTTCTTGACCTTGCCAAGCTCGGTTAGGATTGGGGGCACCACTTTGTAGACGGCAGCCACCAATTTGAACAAGGGGTCGTTGGGCAGATGTTTCAGGGCAAATTCTCGCTGACATGTGTACCTTGATGAGAAATATTTTTACTTTTTATTAACTATGGTAAAATAGCACATGTATGATATGAAGTTTATGGGTTTGCCTTAGCATTTTTTTAATTATAATAGGTTCTTTGTCCATGAATGTATTCGTGGGCAACAATATTTAAGAAATAATTCCAGGGAGAATAAGTCGTATGGAAAAAATTATTTACAGTTTTTTTCGCAAAGAACCCCAAAATCACTGAAGCGAATTTAATAAATCATTCTTAGCAGTCTAACTTAAGATATTGTAGGACACTTGATCACTCTTATCTATAGCAAGATTAAAGAGGGCGAGCCTGCCCGCGTCACATACCTGGGGTCAGTTTTCCTGAGCACAGCGTGTCCGTATCCGGGCACCACCTGGCCAGCCTTGAGGGTCTTCCAGATGAATTCCTTCAGACCGTCCTCGGTGAAGTTGTCACCGACTTGCTTGCGGAGTTTCTCCAACCAGATAAGTACCTAGACGACATACAAAGTTAGTATGAAAGTGTGCTTAGATACATATCATATTATATGCTAATATGATAAAAATTTGATGTTTGTAAGTTCGGATGTAGGATCTTTGAAACCCTCTATATTGTATATTCTAGTCTAGTCCATAGTGAGAATGTGACTTACTGACCTTGACTATTTATTTTTATAGAAGGGGCCCCCCCTTCTATACGGACAGTCGGTTCACCTGATGGTAAGTGAAAGCGACATCCACTGACACCTGCTACACCAGCGGGTTAGCAGGTGCGTTGCCGGCCTTTCAAATGGGAGTATGTTCTTTTCTCGAAGGTCCCTAAGTCATATCGATTCGGAAACACCGTAAGTGGCAGCGTTTTCGTCGTGCGAGGCAGGAAATGCCGTAAAAATCGAGTTGTTGTGGATTTACGAACATCGAGTTGGTGAGGATGAAATTTGGAGCTTTTATTTGGAGTCGGGGATGGAATTCTAATGCAGGTATTACAATACAATTACGAACAATTCCTCCAAACACTCCCCGTGGTAGATGCGATAGAAAATGCAGAGCAAAATAGCAAAGCACAAGACATCGCGATCTTTAGACATGAACCATTGGACAATCTCGGCTAATGATGATCATCGTTGTGAACTTTAATCAATTTCCAAAGCCTAACATTTTTATTACATTACAGGGGGCTGATATTAATAAAAATATAAATATCGATAACATATCAGTGACATGACGACTTAGATAATCATGTGATAAGAACGCACTGCAGTTGACATTTTTTAGAATGTGGTGTTTTTTGTATAGTGGTAGGCTTATACAAAAATCTCCACACATTAAGATGTGCCATCTTTATTATTTTACTAATAGATATTTAATAATACTAAGAGAGGGATGCGCTTGATGCATATTGCTAAACACCATTGCTGTGTATTGGGTAATACAAAACATGCAGTGTAATTACTACCACTAAAGTCAGATTTGTGTGGACCTGGCTTAAAAGAACTGATCCAAGATGAACTCAAAACGTTCATGGGCAACGCTAACCACTTACCATTTAGGTACTGGAGATATAGGTACGAAGTTAGCTAAAGCATTGACACCATTTTAATTGACTATGTTCAAAAAAGCTCCTCGCTTGAATTCGAGGGTGCCCGTGTACAGCAATGGTAGGTATATGATAAAGGTTTAAACTTCGCTATTAAAAATTATAAAATCTTTATTGACCCTAATCTTGAAAAGCTTTAAGACCCATAATTATGTATCTTATCAAATATTTCCTTCAGAATTCTTTAATTTAAATACGCTGTAGGCATCAAGCCAGTTGTATTCTATCCCTCGGGCTCCCTGGGATCGTATCAAAGGGTTATCAAGGGCTATACAGGAGTAGCAGCGGTGGGAACGAGTGGTGGGCTTAGGCAGTAAAAAAATGTATCTTACCTCTTGGTTGGCAAGACCGTGAAGTGGGCCGGCCAATCCGTTAAGTCCAGCGGCGAAAGAGAGGTAGGGGTCGCTGAGAGCTGAGCCCACCAAGTGGGTGGTGTGAGCCGACACGTTGCCACCCTCGTGGTCACTGTAATAGAGGAAATATACGTGAGTAAACGTAATAAAACATACGTGAGTAAAAGTAAAACATTGATAAAGTAAAGTTAGTTATGTAAAATTCGTGTAATATTCACGTAAATCTTATACAAAATCGGTACTGATACAATAAAGACGTGAAGTTGGTTATACTAATAATTCTTCATGTGTTTTTCTACGCAATAGCCAAAGGCCCGATTTCTGTTCCGATTTAGCTCAAAAGGCCGAAAAGTCTAGGCTTTTCGGAAAAAAATCCAAAGGCCAACAATCAGGATTCAATATCGATCTTTACTCACGAAAAAGGCTTAACTGTAGAACGCATACGTTTTGTACTGTTCCGCTCAGTAGGTACAGAATATACAGAAAGGCGTACTTAGTAAAAACCTGTACCTACATGCCATTAATTACTCGTAATCACTTGATCAAAATTTTGTGTAAAGTACGTGTCATACGGTCAAACCGAGAATATTATGCATATTTGTATAAAATAAATTTTTCGTTTTATTTCCTTGAAATGAACAAATAAACCTAAATATATTTTTTTAGATACACCACATCAGTTTAAGACTTTAGGGGAACGTTTTTTACAAATACTTATTTCTTTTGCTGTGCTGTGTATACCTGATAAAATAAACTATTATTTTATCAGGTATTTTATTTTTATCATGTATTTTAGTTATAAATATGATCACAATCAATTTAAAGCTTACTTATTACAGTTTTAACGACAAAACGAAAAATAGTATACGAAGAAAAGGCATATTCCAGTATGACTCAGAAAATTTGATTCTTAATCGTTTATTAAGTAGTGAATCTACAAAAAAAAACATGTTCTGTACATTAAACTATATTTCATTGTAATCTCAATCGCATTCAAATGCTAAAGCCCTCAGGGGCTCTGGCGCTATAAAATATTGGGTTCCTATTATCTAGGCTTTGCAAGATATTAGTAGCAGTACCTTATACTAATAAATGGTAAAAAGGACCTGCCTTTCGCTGTCCTCGTTGGGTATATTAGAAACGTATATATCCATACGGAATAAAACCATATAAACCATAAGAATAACAGTTTGTTATAGACGAAACGATTTCGTATGTCATGAAATGTATTATTTAAGTATTATCATTTAGTCATGCACGCACGTACCGTGTGATGATAACCACTATCGTGCACGGTCGGGTACTGCGAGTTGCGACACGTGTATATTCTCGAACAATCGCCAAATTCAGTCTATTGGATTCCAATTTTTTTGGTGACATTCAAGCTTTTTATCAGGGGAGAACAAGTTCACGATCACGAACGCTGTCTCTTTCATTTGGTATTGAGAGGAAAAGAGATGGTATTACTTTCTATGTAATAAACTCTGGCATCTCCTATTATATTCTTACGCAGCACATAACATGGTATAGATATATAGAGCTGTTCTATTGACAATGATAGGATACTTCATCCTGGCCAATAGATAAAACTAAAAGCCTCACAATAAACACTAGCTGATCAGCCATGTTTCATAGCTTGAAATGAGAATAATCGTAGAAAGTCAATTAAAAATCATTACTATGAATACATACAGTGTAAGTAGTATACGGCCAGAAGAAATACAATTATTATTTGACGACTTCTGTGGCTCAATGGTAAGCGCTTCGAATCCCGCCAGGGAACAAAAATATTTTCTGTGTTCCTGGGTCATGGATGTGTATTAAATATGTGTATTATAAATTAAAAATCTTAAATATATGTATAGTATAAAAGTATTAAATATATTTCCGTTGTCTGGTACCCGTAACACAAGTTCTTCGAGAACTTACCACGAGACCAGATTGACGTAGTGTAAATACTAAAAAGCGTCCGTAGATATTATTATTATTTAAAAAACCTGTATTATGAAATATCTTTGAATATTTTATTGAAAAATTGCCCTTTTTATGGTGGTAATCTTTGTCAACGGTAAAAGATGAGATCTAAAATAGACGAAAACGATTAAATTTTCCACGTGGACATAAATCGTCACGTAGACTACATCCAGGAAAACGGTCATGATAATATCCGCGACCGCTACAGAGAATAATTGTTTCTGGAGACATTCTTATCTGTACTAACATAATAAACATTTATAGCCTGACCAGAAAAATAAAAACCCTCGACATATTGCGGAAAATTTCGGAACTATTTTCTGTATGGACAATACTATGTGTTAACGTAAAAAAGATATAGTGGCGACACCACGCAGGATTTATATATTTCTGGTCAGGTTTAACATAGCAACAGAATGCCTTAGTAACTACTTTATACCATGTCCACTATGCTCGAAATCTTTTAATCTTTGCAGAATACGGCTGTCATACGGACAGGCTGAGACAATCTATACTAATAATATTGTAAAAGACAGGTAATGCTTGGAGTTTGGATATATTCGAAACTACGCAACCTAGTTTGAATTTTTCTTTAATCAGTACAATGTTATGTTATTTATGCCTTAAGCTGGAAAAAATTATCATCACTCCGGATTAACGCTGCTGGTAACAGATGGTGTGTAATATCTGAAAGGCCAGCAACGCTCTTGCTAATCCAATGGTGTATCGGGTGTCTGTGGATGTCGCTCTTCACTTAGCATCAGGTGATCCGACTATCCGTTTGCCCCCTCTTCTATAAAAAAAACATATTTAAGAGGTGTCCGTGCTTGGAAAAGTTGACATTTCAAAAATATATTTTTTGGGATATAACTGTGATAATACGTTATGAACGGGATTGTCCCGTTTTTTGGATAAGCCTGTCACGTGGTCCCGAGCTATAGCAACGGGACGCAAAATTAGCCCGTTTTTACAAAATATCAAGGTAACATGAGATAAGAAAGTTATAAGAAATATTTGTTATGCATCGACCAAAGGCCATCCAGTTTTTGAAACCCTATTTTATGAAATATGTCTATGTCCCGCTTTAAGTTCAAAAATAAATGGTCACCTTAGGTATAACCGAAATCTATCTTACGCCATAGCACCTTGGAGTTTCACTTTTCTATTAGCCAGGCATATAGGAGAGCGAGCAAAACCCATGACGACGGGATTTTTATCAGAGACTAATATAGCGTAGCGTAGTATACCAGAAGGCGACTTGTTCTCTCAATTTTTATGAATATTAGAGAACTGTTAATAGCTTTCTGTTGAGAAAATACCGAACTGTAAACTGCAGCTTGTAAGTACTCTAATAAGAAAAAATAAAAACTCGTAATTATCTTAACGATCTTATAACTATTCGAACACTCATTCCGGTATTCCCAAATGTGAAAGTTCACAATATGGAGTCCTTGGCAATATACGCAAGATGTATTTTCCAGACCACGATTCGTCATAAGGGACATATGAACAGCAAAACAGAAGTATAATTACGCTATTATTTCCCTATTGTATCAATTATTTTACTGTACTATTTACGTTATAGTGCTACTCACGAATCAGTGACACTATTTATATTTGACTAGCTGTTGCCCGCAGCTTCGTCCGCGTTAACTTAAATTAACAGACTTATACGGATTGATGATGATTATTTTCATAGCCTAAGTTACTCTCTATAACATTAGCTATCTGTTAGTGAAAGTCCCGTCAAAATCAGCCCAGACGTTTCAGAGATTAGCCGGAACAAACAGACAGACAGAAAATTGAAAAAAGGTTATTTCGGTATATGTACAGTGTATACATCCATATGCATTTAATAAAAAGTGTTTATTTTAATATTACAAACAGACACTCCAATTTTATTTATCTGTATAGATTCATAATTATCAACCTTTCTTGGTCTAATGCTGGACGTAGAGCTCGACCAATAAACGCCAAGTCGGCCATTCCAACGCTATTTGATTATTCCATGCCAAGTAGTTTGTCAATATTTTTTATGTAAGTATAGTCTAAACTGAGCGCTGAATACCAATTGAAAATTTGAAATTCAGATCCAAAATGTTTTGTACAGAATTTCTTTCGGCTCCGCTAGTAATATATATAATATATATATATATATATATATATATATTATATATGTCTCGTTATGTAATAGTATCAACATCCGGCATATATTTCCTGATCTGATGATAAAACATATTTTCCTCGCCGCGTGAGCTTGGCCGAGCTTCAAACGGACCGGTTCTATAAAGACCCTAGCAGGCCTACACAAAAACGATAACCTTGACATTTCATCATGACTATCAGCCCTAGATCCAAACATAACTACTTTTATGACAGATGGCTAAACTGGCAGAAGACTACTGATCAACGATGTCCATAAACTTCACCCCTTAGTAAACCTACACGTCAAGGAAATTCATCTACTTACATGTATATAATTTATAGAAACTTTACAATAATATAGCTCATGCATAATAATAATAAATATTAAATAAATAAGATCTATCTATAATAATAATAATAATATCTATGGACGCTTTCACACCACGTCAATCTGGTCCCGTAATTAATTAAAAATTAATTCATTCATTTAACTTAATCTAATCTAAAGTGAGATTATACTAATATAAAGACATAATAAAATACAAAGAACCTAAAATAAAAACCTTAAAAAATATAATATAAATAATTAAAATATATTATTAAAAAAAGAGTCCCTTTAGTCAAGGTTCCGAAGATACTTGTATTGTGTTCCGCCTTTGAATTGCTATATTATTGTGTACCTATAATGATAAAAAAATCTCGTGTCTCGGTGTTTGTGGTCGCACCCCTCCGAAACGGCCCGATGGTTTTTATGTATATTGGTAGGTTTTAGAAGGTCGTGACGTATATTTCACTAGCGACGCCCCGCGGTTTCAGCCGCGTACTTCCCATTCCCGTGGGAGTACAGGGATAAATTATAGCCTATATGTTATTCTGATGTACAAGCTATGTTATTGTACGGTTTCATTAAAATCCATTCAGTAGTTTTTGCGTGAAAGAGTAACAAACACACATCCATACATTCTTACAAACTCTCGCGTTTACAATATTAGTAGTTTAACACTAGATGATTTATGTGACAGAACGTTTGCCGTATCAGCTAGTTCCCATATTTATTATTGTAATTGTTACACGGAAATGTTAATAAAATCACTATCTATATCCACTATTTATCATAGTTTTTAGTAAATACAAATGTTAAACACACTCGAATAGTGCCAGGGCCATCGAGTATATTTTCCTAATTAGGCTCTTAACCTTCAACCGAGGAGAGTTGTCATGTTATAACTTGCACGTTCATTCGCATGGCGGCATGACAATCATTATCATGCAACAAGGTCCGTCTAAATTAATGATAATGTGAGTTTACACTTAACCGTAGTGAAGTTGGTTACAATTTGACACGCATTGTGTGGTAAATACAACCGTCACTCAAAGCTAACTTCAGTCCGTGTCAATTCGTACTTTATGACTCGACTTCGATTTGCTTAGTTAGCTGGTCTATAAATAAAAATCACATATAATCTATACATGGCGATATTACCCACATCTCGCCATTATTCGAGTATGAGTATATGTTTTCTACTTACTTTAAACGCAAAGCCAAAAACAAGGCTAAAGCTAATTTTAATATTAGTTTAAATCCTCAACCATACAACCTCGAGAAAAAATATAAACTATATATTAGTATATAGTATTAACTAATTACATAAATGGCTACTAAGTAACACAACTAGCCTTCAAAGTCACTACAGGTAACTTATCTACAGAAAATCTCACATAATAGCATTTATTTTGTCCTTGTTTTCAATGGTTTCCGAGAAATACGCAAATTCTAGGTCAAAACAAAGATAACATTTCAATAATAGTTTAAAATTTAAATTATTATCTTCTATTCTCATTTTGTATTCCTAAGAATGACTTTCAAATGACATTCTGTGTCATACTTAACTGGTAATTAACAAAGATTAGTTTAGTTAAGATATTTACACTTGCCGATGACATACAGCTGACGCACGTCCTATCATCATCATCATCACCCTGCCCCGTCGATGAACATTTTCGATGAACGTCAAGATCTACTTCTACACTAATCTATTTCCAAGCAAACCAGCTTAGTGACAGAGCTATCTTTAACATATTCATTCCGAATAAATTATACATTATTTTTTCATCTGGTTTGTAAACGAGTTTTTCTTTCTACGTCTTGTAACTAATATAAATTAGACGATACACGTATGTATGACGTCATGTTATCTTTTATAACTACATATCTACAATTTGCTCTGTTGCTTAGTAAACTGTACGCCCGCAGGAATTTTATTTGTTATTATAGGTAGCTTGTTATCTATATAGCTTATATTTTTCCTTGTATTCCTAGTAAGCATACATTCATGTATCATATCCCACGCTTTTTAGGCCTATTCAACCCTCCAACAGACACAGTTGCCCTAACTAAATATCCTCGAGCATATAACCGGACCGAGTTGTAATGTAAACCATAAAATTCCGAAACTGGTCAGTGGTTTATCACTGACGTAATAGCAATTCAACTAACCACTGATCTGTATGTACATCCCACCGGCCAATCATCCATCATTAGCCATTAGTCGGCCAATAAGAGCGCAGAACCAGCGCACCGTCGCAGCACAAATTAGGCGGAATTTGTTGTCATACAAAACACAACATTACCGCTGTATTTCAGTTATATGCTCGATGCATATAGTTAGTATATGGGGCGAACCGACAGCCGGTTCTCCTGATGGTAAGAGATCACCGACACCCATAGAGTATAGACCGGCCTTTCAAATAGAGTACGCTCTTATATTAAACTACACTATTATTAGTATTAAATTAAAGTTATAAGTAGTTCCTTCAATATAAACTATTACAGTTTTTCTTTCTCAGTGACCTTTAAACGGACTATAATAGGTTGAGAGCTCGAGACGCCACCCTATCCTTCATACGGGACACATTCCTCCATGTAAAAATAGACAAGTCTGGTGCCAACTCGCACGAACTACACGCAACTACACTACCCAGCAGTTACGTGACTACAGTATGACTGTACAATGTATCATTAGGGTTCCTTGAAATGACAAAACGGAATTTATTTTAGGAGCACTGCTTTGTACACATTAGGGTTCCGTTCCTTGAAATGACAAAACAGAATTCTTTTAGGAGCACTCCTTTGTCCACATTAGGGTTCCGTTCCTTGAAATTACAAATTTTTTTTAGTCCGAGCACTACTTTGTCCACATTAGGGTTCCGTTCCTTGAAATGACAAAACGGAATTCTTTTAGGAGCACTCCTTTGTCCACATTAGGGTTCCGTTCCTTGAAATTACAAATTTTTTTTAGTCCGAGCACTACTTTGTCCACATTAGGGTTCCGTTCCTTGAAATGACAAAACGGAATTCTTTTAGGAGCACTTCTTTCTCCACATTAGGGTTCCGTTCCTTGAAATTACAAATTTTTTTTAGTCCGAGCACTACTTTGTCCACATTAGGGTTCCGTTCCTTGAAATGACAAAACGGAATTCTTTTAGGAGCACTCCTTTCTCCACATTAGGGTTCCGTTCTATGAAATGACAAAACGGAATTCTTTTAGGAGCACTCCTTTGTCCATCTGTCACATCAAAAACTATGGTAAGTACTTACTACTTTCTATTGACAAGGAATCATGAAATTTGATAAGTCTCACATCGTATGTGAAGATAGCATTTAAAATTCGTTAATTAGTTGTTTTATTACATAGCATAATTTTTATAAAACGTTCACCTCGCGAATAGTACTCGAACTAATGTACAATAAATGTACCCTTACAACGTGACCCGTTCAGAGGGGAAGGGGGCGGTGGTCTTTGGTTTTCGTCACGTAGTCAATAATCTCTAGAATAATCTCACGCTTTTCCGCCGCTTCAATAAATGTCACGTATTATGAACATACCTAAGTTTCTTACAATTATCGCCAACTTGACCAAAAAGTCTTCCGCTGCCTACTTTTTATGTCCCGGGAATTTTAAAAGGAGGTGTGCGTCCCTCTCGGTCACGGGAGAACATCATGGACGGTTTTTGGGGAATGTCCTTAATGGCCGAGCAAGACCTTTATGCTCGAAGGTTTACAACCGCGCGGGATCAGGGATAGAAGACAGATTCTCATTTCTCAGCAACATGCATCCGTGATCCGACTAACACCCATGATCCTTCTATATTAACAACTAGGCTTGTTGACAAGAGACAAAAAAATATCGGTTTTTTTTTCTACGCAAGTCAAGCGTATTTAACATGTATTACATATTAATTATTATATACGCGTAAATAGAAACATAGCATAATTTTTCTTTAACTACCTACAATAAAATCATAACAGGCATAGTTATTTTTTTTTTGTTAGATTAGAGCATTTTCAAGGGCACATAAATTCTCGCATATGGGCTAGTGACGTTAACAAGCATTATATCTATACAGATAAATAAAAACGTAGTATCTGTTTGTACTTTGTAATGTTAAAATATCCGCTTTTTACTAAATACTTACATACACCAAAATAACATTTTTGACTAACCTCTAAAACGGCTAGGCCGATTTTGACAGAACTTACTCAGGCTACAAAAATAATCATCATCACTCTGGATACAAACGGCTTTAAATCTAAGTTAACGCGGGCAAAGCTTTTTTTTTTTTTTGTTATCGCAGGGATTTACGCATGTAGTATATCATGGGTGTATGACCCTATGTGGGACTCGCACCTGGGAGTGCCCTACCCGTAAACTAAAACCACTGCGAGCGCCTTCAGCCGCATTTTGAGGGTCCCGGATAGGCATTCAACAGGATCACCTCAGCGACAGGCTGGCCCCGGCGAAGGCCAGACTACTCCTCTTAAAGGGGGACTGCCCGGCTGCTTAGGCAGTCCCCGCGACGTCGTGTCATACTGGGCCCAGGTTCCCATCCTGAACCCGACACGAGCACAGGGGTGTTACTGGAGGCGCATTAAGTAGCGCCTCCTGCGCACCCCCATTCGTCACCCACGGGGGGAGGCCTCGTAGGCGGCCTCCTCTTTCACCAACGCGGGCGAAGGTGCGGGAAACAGCTACATAGTTAAACGTTTTTTTTATTTATTTTACAATGCTTACAGTTCTATCGGGAATCCTAAATATACTGACATATCTATTAGGGAAAACGGAGGGTAGGCTAACCAATATGAGTGGCATGGGATCGGCCGTCTTGGCGTTCATTAAAAGAGGCCTACGAAAAAAACTGGATATTAATGATCTATTACACACCCAGTTTAATCATACTGATCGTTATAGCCCGACCAGAAAAATCAAAACCCTCGCTATATTGCGGAATTTTTCGGAACAAATTTCTGTATGGACTATACTTTGTGTTCCCGTGTAAAGATACCGTGGCGACACCAATGCAGGGTTTATATATTTCTGGTCAGGTTATACACGTCTATACTGTCATATATTCACGATAAACATGTGCTCATTTATATAAACACTGTATCACTAAAATCGTACACGAGTGTAAGACGTCACCAGTTTTATCGTCACGTCTCAATGATTGATAACTGACACATTTAGAGATTAGAGACAAGGTGAGAGAAATAGGCATAAAATTTAGAGACAATGTGAGAGAAATAGGCATAAAATTTAGAGACAATGTGAGAGAAATAGGCATAAAATTTAGAGACAATGTGAGAGAAATAGGCATAAAATTTAGAGGCAAATTGAGAGATGTAAGCATAAAATTTTGAGACAAAATGAGAGAAATAGGCATACAATTCGCACAATACATCACATGCAAGGTTATCGCAATAGGGGTAGATATACAACCATCTTAACAAAAACCACACAATCATTCACCACGTTAAACAGTACAGGTCGATATACTTTAGCTTAATGCGCAAACAGTGGCTATTATTGGCGGTTCTGAAATAGATTCAACACTATATCGTTGATCGAACTACAAGCACGTCCATCATTATCATTCCTCATCCGTCTACCGCTGGACTCAGACCTTCAATTTAGAAGCCATAAGATAAAATAGTATCACCACAAAACATGTTGAAGTTAATACACAAATTCACATGCATTTCAAACAAAAATAATTCGCTATAGCACTTCACATTACCTAAAATTTTGATCAGCAGGTCATTTTTAGTAAGTATCATATTTCATCATCATCATCAGCATCTATTCGTCCACTGCTGAGCATAGGCCTCTCTTAATGTACGCCATGACGGCCGATCCCTTGCCACTCACATCCAACACAGACCGGCCACCGTGCGTAGATCGTCTTAGTATAGATAAGGATCATATTGAAGTATAATTTTGCCAACATGGTCATAATATTATGTAATTTACAAATGAGACATTGTATATTTATTATCTATAATGTTGTAGGACAAGTGGCATACAATTTGCACTTATGTTAACAATGCACTGCAGTTACACTTATGCTTTATTATATGTAGGTACATCCTATGTTGAAAATCTCAAGGCTAGGGTGCGTTTCCACTGACGCGGAGCTGGTTGAAGCCGGAATGAATTGGCTAATCACATTGCTGGACAATCCGGTCCGCGTCAGTGGAAACGCACCCTTAAAATTAACGTATAATAACGGACGAATGAATCATCATCGTCACATGACCTGTGTGTTGTAATTTCCATTGTCAGCTGGTTGTGATGATGTCATCACGTTAAAAGACTAAAACAATTCGCTATGCCATTTACTTACAAACTACAATTTAAAATATGGATAAGATATGTTATATGTAGAATAAATTATATAATAAATATGTATGTACTAGCTGTCGCCCACAGCTTCGCCCGCGTTAACTTACATTTACAACCGTATCCGGATTGATGATGATTATGTTTATAGCCTATGTCCTAATCCAAGGTATAAGCCATCACCATTTCAACTTTCAGCCAAATCTGTTCAGCCGTTTTGCCGTGAAAGACCAACAAACAAACATCCAAACTTATTATTATTATATTACATAAATCGATAAATATTAAATACAAATTAACTATCATTGTTAGTCTCTTTAGACGACTTGAAATATGCAGGCAAAGTCACGGTAAAGAGTTCTACAAATATGACCTTAGTATAACAATTACGGATTTAAACAATAATGTTGTTGAATGTCTAATGAGGCTTCATATATTGTGTTTGCTTTTGTTATCACGCCTATTGTATACTTGACCAATGATCAGCCATTCTTTATACGCCAAAGTCCCCCGTTGAAGATAAATCCAATTACTCCTTAATCTAATAAGTATCACACTATAAACCGTAGAAGTATGAAAAACCAAAAGTAAGGAAAAACACTCTAGAAATGCCGATTTCCTTTTGATAAAGGAGAAATACTTAAGGGGTGCTGTATTATTATTCACAATTATACAAGCTCATGTAAAACAACGCCTTATTTTTTAAAGTGGATTAAAAAACTGACTTATCCAAACCTGTACTGGTAGTGTGATAAATCAAAATCAATGTGCCTTACTGTTCCGCTTTTCCTATCAATGTGCCTTGCTGTTCCGCTTTTTCTATGTCCATCTCGTTCATCGACTTGAAATTTTGGCAAACGGCCAGTACGGATTTATTGTATGGACTTCATTTTCAAAGTTGGATTCGCGATTGGTTATTTTAGAAGGTTATCTGTAGAAACATATTTATAGAATCGTCAGTTGCAAGTGCAAAGTGATATCTATAATATATTGATCTTCATAACCAACAACATAAGAGGACAACCTCTGTAGCTCAGTGGTAAGCGCGTTGGCGCTTAAGCCGGAGGTTGCGGATTCGAATTCGAACAAAAATATTTTCTGTGTTCCTGGGTCATGGATGTGTATTAAATATGTGTATTATATAATAAAAATCTTAAATATATGTATAGTATAAAATTATTAAATATATTTCCGTTGCCTGGTACCCGTAACACAAGTTCCTCGAGAACTTACCACGGGACCAGATTGACGTGATGTGAAAGCGTCCATAGATATTATTATTATTATATTATGTAATGTAGAAACGATGTCTGTTCGTCATCATCATTATCAACAATCTTCTCAGCTGGACATAGACCTCTTTCAATGGACGCCAAGACGGCAAAACCCGACACACATAAAGCAGGCCACAACACGGAAATCATTATCCCACACTCGTTAGGAAGATAAAACGGTTGGAGGGAAGCGCTGTGCCGCGCTCCGGGCTGCATACTTGTTTCTCCCGTGAAACAGTTTTGCTGTGTTTCGGAGAGAAGGGCAAGACAGGCAGTGTAATTACTGGCACCGAGACTTAACATCTTATGTCTCAGGATAGGCAACACATAGATGAGTTGCCTGGGCTCGTTCCAGGTAAACTAGTTTATGTTCATGGGCGACGACGACCACTTACCATCAGGTGGCACGTTTGCCGGTTTGCCTATCCAACTAACATAAAAATGCTTTTCAGAATATTATGCCATAATTTTGATACTTTTTTTTTTGTTTCGCTGGGGAATGCGTTGAGGCATACCACCGGGTCCGGGGGGCCCGGGGGTTATGTGGGACTGCCATTTAAATGTTTACCTCGTTCTACATATTAAGAGTAAAATAAATTTTCCTTGTGTTGTTTGTATACGACAAATAAATAGTCGCTTTGTTAAGTTTACGCAACTGCGCGTTTACGCAACTGCGCGTTTACGTTTGATATAGCTGAATTAAACTGCTACTCTGTGGCTAGTGGTTACAATAGTTGATTCGACGAGAACTTCCATGACGTTATTTATAGCTATTATTTTTTTCTCGTGTAGGATTTGTCAGAATGGTCGAATATTTTTCGACCACTGGCCTCGTGAAGAATACTAAAAACATCTCTTGACAATAATATCAGCAGTCCGATGTGGTAAGTTACGGTAGAAATGAGACGGGAACGAAGACATACAATAGTAATTTATTGTGCCTAAACTTACGCGATTACGACCGAACTTAAGCTAGTCATTTGAACTATAGACAAGACCTTTATTTCTAGGTTCAACCTAGACCAAGAGTGGTTTGGTATTTACATGAATATTTTAAAATCAATATAACATTATATAATAATACGACCGATTTCGGCCTCGGCGACTGTATTCTGCTGTCAAACGTCTCCGATTTTGGCACGAAAAGTGCGTTCACAAACAGAACACGTTAGGATACCGTTATTATAGTTGTAGATTATATAAGGTGATCTATTTCTCAGCTGATCTCTTTTAGTGTCAAGGTCGCATCTTCTCTGATCCACAAAATTGCTCTTTCTCTTTTGTGACACTCCTCCTGTGTCCTGTTTAAAGCTAGTTCTACCCAACGAGAAGAATCTAGATGCATATTTTCATGTGTCTTTTCTGACTTCTGGACATATTGAAATCTGGGGATTTGGCCTCCAGTTTTTTGATAGCCTTTCTTACGTTCAGAAAAGAAGATGCGCTTCGATACCCTCTCGTTAGACATCCTTGAGATGTGGGCCTCAACTATCGCCGCATTAGGTAGGACTCGATCCCACCGGAATTTGCACGTCGTGTTCCTAACGCGGTTTGGCCACTTGATCTTTAATATATTGTTATTATTATAATAAAAAATGTATCTGAGACACCAAGGTGGAATCTGTCTAAATTGCGAATTTCTGCGGTAGGAACACCAGGTATCAGAGGAGTACAAGAGGCTGGGATCTTCGTCTCCAGTTGCAAGGCATGTGGATGAAATACTTCACCGTCTAATTAAAAAGTAGTCCGGGACGAGAGACAGACGGGTAACATCTATAGACCTCATCATCTCTGTGAACAGGGGGCCGTCGAAGATACCGTTATGCCGTATACCGTCACGACGTTCTAATCGATTTTACTATTAATGCACACCAATTTAACATGGAAACTTCTTACCTGTGGATGGTGAGGTAGAGTCTCATCAGCTCTGTGAACTGCGGGTCGTCGAAGCCCAACATGGTGCAGTAGTTGGCGGACCAGTCTTTGTTGTCGTCGATTGCGCCGATGCCCTTGCCGTCGCGGTACGTGTTGCGGTAGATGGTAGCCGCGATCACGGGCAACTTGGCGATGAGGTTCATCGAGTCTTCGTATACGTACTGTTGGAAAAAAAAGTATTAGGACACTTTGAGCGCCTGTCTGCTTAATACCGCCATCTGCCTTCAGGGCCGTCTTCCCCATTGGGCACTCTGGGCAGCTGCCCATGGCCCCCGATCAATACCCCTTATTTTTATCAGAATATGATTGACTGTTAATTAAAAAAAAAAAAAAAAAACAGTGATTGTTGATTAGAACACCTAGTAATTAATTAGGTACTGGGTTTACTTTTCTCTAGTCCGTAGTAGTGTTAGGAAATCAGACTAACAGGTGTAATTTGTTTTTTTTGTCGAGGCCCCATCATACTAGTGCCCAGGGCCCCCAATAAGTAAAAGGGGGCATAGACTGCCTTTTATCGCATGTGACGTACTGTGTATCGAATAGGATTTAACATAAAGTAGAATTATGCTGAAATTTAAATCAGATTTTATATGCTGGTACAATAAGACGTCACGTGCGTACTATAATAAAACAGTCAAGTTATTCACGGTCGCTAGCTTGCTTGATATAAACATCTGGCTTCAATCGCATGTGATCTACTGTGTGTCGAAAAGAAATGAGCAGACAGTATAATTACTTATTCATTTATTTCCCACCCTATACTGTTTTACAGCTGGGCAAAGGCCTCCTTTTCTTTTTTTTCACGCTTCTCTATCATCTCGTCGTCATTATTCAACTTTGAATGTGTGCGAATCGTAGTGTGTATATACACACTACGATTTTTTTAAATTATTTTAGATATTTTTCATATTACACAAAAATAATATCTTTCTGCACTTCCTCCACTTAACTGTACCAAATTTTAAATTCCTGGACTTGCGCAATCCTCTTAAAACTGGGTACAAAGGTTTTTTCCTCACGTACACTACAATAACGACAAAACTATGCTGACCTAATAGAATTAGCACTTAGTTCAACATAAGGACAACACAAAAAGGTTTATAATAAATGCTAATTAGATAACATAGGTTAGAATTATTTGAAAAATATTCTCCTACAATTGAGTAGGTATATACAACGTAAAATAAATCATTCCATCGCTTATATAATCTCTGTACACATTTTTAAGGACAAATTAGAGACACAACTTTTATTAAAGGGATACCTACACCTCTAAAATAAATAGCGTTTTATAAAATCTCTCGTCCTTTTCTTACCGCATAAACGAGAGAAGAACAGAAAATTTGGACTTACCTCCCAGTATTTGGACTTGTGGACTCCCTCAGTGTACGCCTGGACGAATTTTGACTCGCTGTTCAGAGCGGTGACGGCTGCTGAGAACTGTGACATCGGGTGGAGCTTGCTTGGCATGTTGTTGAGCATGGTTACAACGTGGGCTGGGAGCTCGGCTCTGGAAATACCACTCGATTACATGATGTGCATGGTCCACTATAAGATGATGTGTATGGCCCACTATTAGATGATGTGTATGGCCAACTATAAGATGACGTGTATGGCCACTATAAGATAATATGTATGGCCTACTATTAGATTATGTGTATGGCCCACTATAAGATAATATGTATGGCCCACTATTAGATTATGTGTATGGCCCACTATAAGATTATGTGTATGGCCCACTATAAGATGACGTGTATGGCCACTATAAGATAATGTGTATGGCCCAATATTAGATTATGTGTATGGCCCAATATTAGATTATGTGTATGGCTCACTATAAGATTATGTGTATGGGCCAGTTTATGATACGTGTATGGCCACTATAAGATAATGTGTATGGCCCACTATTAGATTATGTGTATGGCCCACTATAAGGTTATGTGTATGGCCCACTATTAGATTATGTGTATGGCCCGCTATAAGATAATGTGTATGGCCCACTATTAGATTATGTGTATGGCCCACTATAAGATTATGTGTATGGCCCACTATAAGATTATGTGTATGGCCCACTATACGATTATGTGTATGGCCCACTATTAGATTATGTGTATGGCTCACTATAAGCCTACTCAGCCTAACAAGTATACTCGAATAGTTTACTCTTCGTCGAACTAGTTCAAAAGTTTCAAATATAGATCGACAATAATCAAGTAGACGGTGGGTTGAATACAGAGTTAATTCATGTAATATTCTAACTAAAACTTACTAGTTTATCTTCGAGTAAGGCTTAAAATTATATTTTTCAGCGATTCCAACAAATATTAATTCACTTCACAACAAATTATTTTAAGTTATTCATAAATGAAGAATCTTTTCTCGTTTATAATATTTTTATCGAATCATTACTTTTATTATACGTTGTAATTTCTTACTTAATGTATTATATTTTCATTGTTTTGCTTCTTCATAAAAATATTTCATTATATTTTAGTTCTCAGCAAAGGCAAAGCAGTAACCCGGTATGGGAAATTTTATAAACAAGTGTACGGAATCACGCTTAGCTTCATCAACGTGGGACTCTCCCGATGAATGACGTGGAAGTGGGGATAATTTAGACGCCATTTTTTAAATCAATTATTTTTAGCAAATAACATATTATTTTTTGTAACTGATTTTATATATTTACGTACAACTATATGTTCATAGATTGCTGTGGCAGTAATGTAGTATTCGATACTGTAGATTCGTAAAGTTTTCTATTAGCGATACTCAAACACGTGATATAGCAACAACCAGGCGGGTGTCTATTAAATATTTTAACAAACAGCTCAAAGGTTGTGAACCTTAGCAGGAAAGGCGCGGGAAAATGAAAGCGAACATTCGCCAGTGATTTTTGTTTATTCGTCATTAGTATTCAGACGATCCCGCTGTCAAATTCAAGTACACTTACGTACAATGAAATAACTTTGAATTATTTTGAATCATCATTTGAATTAAGAACCATCATTTTCTAATGTTTACGCGAATTTCACTCATTCCGCGAGGTCCCGTGACCATGGTTGCTTTGAATTTAAACTTACTTACTTAAAAAACCTACATTTCCATATTTTAAGAAAATATCAAAAAGAAACAATCTTACCTGCTGGCCCATTCCTTTGAAATGGCCTTAACCTGCGCCTCGGTGGGTACTTCACCAGTGACCAAGAGCCAGAAGAGACCCTCAGGTAGGGGCTCCTCACCGCCCTTGGCCTTGGGCAGTTGCTGTTGGCACTCGGGGATCGAGAGGCCACGGAACCTGATACCCTCATCGGGGTCCAGGACTGACGTCTCCCACACTAGACCTTTGATACCGCGCATACCTCCGTACATCTATACCAAGGAAGAAATTATCTCTTAGAAAAATAAAAAAGCTGAAATTTTAAATAACCATATTTTTCTAGAATCTACGATCTTATTAATTACCGAGATGATTTTTCATGTTCTTCATTATCTTACAAAATATTATTAATTTATTATCTTACAAACAGTATTTTAAACACTTATTATGTTCAGCAGTGGACGATAAAAGTTGGTAAAGATAGATGATATATTTTTTGGGGCTACCAATAAGATGGTATCCTCGCCTTAACATTCTCATAACATGTTCTATCTATATCAAGTTGGCTAGGAAATATAAACCCTCTTGAAATCAAGTTGGTTGCGACTTATGTGGTTTCTAAGTCGCAACCAACTGGATTCCTTTTTGGATTTCATTGAAAATGTCCTATATCAGTAGTAGAAGTAACTCTAAGTGCGATGGAATTTCCGTTAATTTTATAATGCACGAAGGTCACATTAATTATTATAAAATTGGTTCCAATATTGAACACGAGACACGCAAGTTGCACTTCTCTAATGAGACAACAAAGGAACACTAAACACGACAATGTCTGCTTTGTAACTGTTTAAAAAGTATGCAGCTGTAAACTAAGTCATTAATTATTTTGTAACACGAAAATTACTAAGCTGTAACGGACTTAAGATATGAATAGAATAGTTCGAAACTTCTAAGTAGCCTTGCCCTTCTACCATCATTTACTAAGCATTGATCACTAATAAAATAAATAATACTGTCTTCTCTTACTTTACTGTTGTCATCACTGTATCAGTATTTTAAGAAAACCATTGAGCAAAAGAGTTCTGAAGGGAGCCGTTGGGCAGACGAAAGGTCGACCTCCTATTAGGTGGACGACATGCAGTGGCCGGACCTGGTCAGATGCGTGCAAGGTATCAACCATCTTGCCGTTCATTGAGACTTGTGTCCATGAGTAGACGGAAAAAGGTCGATGTTTAGTATTTTCATTTAATCCAATTCTCTGACTATCGGGTGAGTCAAAAACATAGGGTCAGCCGATAACGGAGTTACTACTCAACCAAAACAATTAGGCTCATGACAGCGACCGCCCGAACCCCGCCTTCGCCCGCGCTTGCCCTAGCCAAATGTACTATATTATAACCAAATCCCCACGATTTGGTTAAATAGTACATTTAGTCGTTAAATAGACGTTAATGAGGTCTCGTTTTATACATTTGGTAAAACAAAGGTCGACCGGTTGATAAAAATGCAACACGACTTGTTGAGTCACGACACGTAATGTACGTTTTATTAACGATGAGTTGAAAATTTGTAATGAAACCGAGAACGCGTCTTTTTTTCCTTTAAACGTGGCTTAGATTAAAAAGATGAATAAACTTCGCTAGTCACGTGAATCAAAGAATACAGGACTGCCTTTGAAACCCAGATCGTTGTTGTGGTTGGATGAATGATGAAGTAGTAAATCCTCACTCATTAACTTCAAGGAAGATTAAAAAGTAGAAGAACGATACTCTAAGAAAACCATCTAGAAAATCATTCTCCAATCATCGACTCTTATTTTAAAGAAACTCACCATGTCAACGGTGACTTCACCGACTTTAGTCGAACCATGCTTCTTACGGAACTCGCGGATCTTCTCTTGCTCCTTCGGGATTTTCTCTTGCAGTATGCTTTTGAGGTTGGTCTGTTCTGCGCTCAGACCGCGCAGAATCACAGAAGCTGTAGGACATGCTTTCTAAAACAATAAAAACACTCATCAATAACATCTCAAAGCCTAGTATTGTTTTATAGTAGAGTAATGATTTTTTTTTGTTCGACTTATGGTGCTGCCACTCTACTTTTATAAAATGCTACATTTGTAAACATTTTATAACTGTAGACTGTAGTGTGGCAGCACCATAAAATTTTTTTTGACGTTTAATAAGATAACTTGTATGTATGTACGACATTGAATATATTTTTAAACTTGGATAATTAAAACCAAAAGACCAATTACTGCATACAAAAGTTTATCATATAATCATCTCGGTGAATCATTATAGATACTACTACGATACCCTTGATCTATACTACTATAATTGATGAGTTTAGTTGTTATGCCTTAATCTCTGGAACTACTGGACGGTTCGATAAGTTCTGGTTGCATTTGAAAGTGAATATTAGATTATTATCTAATCTGTGAGTGGTTTTTTATGGGCGGGTGAGCCGCTAACATTTAATACATTTTTTTTTATTGACTAAAAGCTGGATACAAGTCAATTGCCCTTTAATCCATTTTATGTGATAGTAAAAGCTATCATCAGAAGCAAATTCTCCCTACTTACACAAATGTCAAAAAATGTAACTGTATTGGAGATTATTTTAATTTTTAATTATTCAACGATCTATCGTTCGATCGTTCGATCTTCTAAGAAAAATAACGCCAAGATAATGATGAAAAATAAAGTAAGAGTAAAAAAATATATATTTAATGTTGTACATAAGAGTATCTTAATGAACGTCGAATCACAGTTAACTATCGGTTCCAGAGATCCACTTTGAAAAACCGGCGAAACCTAGTGAAACTGAAAGTTTCTCACCGCGCACCCCTTATTTCCAAGATAGGTAAGGTAACTCAAGGCTTAAGGTAAGGTAATTTTATTTTATAATATCCTTTTCCAAACGTTGATAATACTAATACGGGGAGCAAAAGTGCACACGCTAATTCGATCAGCTCAATCCTTCGCAGGGTATCAATCAATACTTGGGTCAAGTGGGGGCAACGTTAATGGAATCGGTATAGGCCGCCTCGCAATTGGCAAGGCACTTAGGGCTAACTACACAATCAAAAGTAATTCAATTCGGATATTAAGTATCAATATATCGTTAACATGTGTCTAATTGTATTTGGAACTAGCTGTTTGTTGCCCGCAGTTACTGTTTACAGCCGTATCCTTTAACGCTGGGAAATGCTGTGAGGCATCCCGCCCGGAGAGTGGGTCTCCCCAGGCGGATATGTGGGACTCTCTGCGCCCGAAATATGGTAAGTGGACGTAGCTCTACCCACCAAAACCCGGCGAGTGCCACCAGTGCCGCCCTTGGTGAGGTGCCCCGGATCTGTTAAGCTAACAGGGCACCTCGACGGCTAGTCAGTCCTGCAAGGGACCGACGCCACCTCCACAGAGGGGTTGTCCCGCACCACAGAACAACCCCTCCCAACGTCGGGACAGTACAATGGGGTGAGGTTCCCATCTTCGCCCCTTGTCCCCTGCTCTTTTGTCCCCTCTTCTTATAAGAGGGGTACAAAGAGTTGCGGAGGGGTAAACCCTATCCGGCAAAAGACGTCCGTAACGTTAAATAAAAGCGTAAGATTTTTATTGAAGTCATCCTACTCAGAAACAAATCAAATAGAATCTACCATTGAAATACATATATTTGACGGACACATCACTGCGTCGGTACCTGTGTGTTACACTATTGGGGCTGCTTAGCAAAAAATTCCACTGATCTCAGGTGACTCTTTTTGTATTTTTTACGCCTGGAAATGCTCTGACTTTTATCGATAAAAAAATCATAATAAAAAATGTATATCCGAATAAATATTTTCTTTATGCTTCGAATGGAACTTGAAATTAATATTTTTCAATAAGTAACTTCGTTCCTATCTGGTGTTTTCCATTTCCATTCCATGGAAACACACGGCTTTTTATGTAAGTACCGTATATACTTACTTAAATATGCATTTAGTGAAAAGCTATTTATTTTGAAATTACAAACAGGCACTTAAATTTTATTTATTTGTATACATTGATAATACATGTACTTATATCATAATATAATTTTTAAATAAAAATTAAATATTCTTTAAATTCATTAGAGTTATATGACTGAGTAATGGCATCATTATTATTATGGTCTTTTCGCTACAAAGGCCTCTTTCAATAAACGCCAAAACGGTCAAAATTACACATACTCAGATAACAACGTATGTGATTAAAAAGTTATACTTATTTAATGTGTGATACGTATTTCCACTAGCTAAGGAATCATATTAATGGATTGATTTATAAAATGTTAAACGTACGGTCTATTGTATAGTTTTACTGATTGTAAAATGTGTGTGTTGTCTCTCTTTTTTCTTTGAATCTGACACGTCGTAGCACGAGTTTAAGTACGTCTTAAATTTGAGATTCGTTTGAGTATTTGGGTGTAAGAAATACAAATACAATCTTTACTTTTTATAAATTTTACTGACGCGACTGTTTTGACGTGTTGTTGTTGCCGCACAGCTGTTCGGACTAATTATTTTTATTTTATTAATAGCATACTAGCTGTCCGCACATACTTCGCTCTGTCAAAGGGGGAGGGGGAGAAATTTCTGAAAATCCGTTCTTAGCTGACCTATAAATTTCAAGTCTCTAGGTCTTATAGTTCCAGTACCGTGATCAGTCAATCTATAGAACAGCTCCTATATATAGATACAGTAATCACATTTTTTTAAATCGGATTAGGTACTACTTCTTACATCCAAACTCTATTATAGATCTTGGAGTATTTTTAGAGTTAAATGTAAGCACAATCACTACGGATCAAGTACTAGTTTTTTTCACTGTAACACATAAAATACAAAGCATTATTTAAATGTAAGCTTGGAGGTCACCGCGCAGCCGTAGTACCTACTTCTGTGAAACAAGGTCGTGATACTTCATCACGAAAAATACCCAAGCGGTTTATATTTTCCTCGAGAAAAAGTAACAAGGCTTTTGCGATACCTGATACTTGCAACATGCAATTCGCATAAAAGAACTTATTAGTCTATCCCGGATAGTATAGTAGTTTTCCGTTTGCCCTCCTGTAGAAGTACTGTTTTACATGCTCTGATAACCAGTAAAGAACATCTAATAAAAATATCTACTACCTACGTTAATTCTACCCCGATTAGTGCAGTAGTAGTATTACTTTTTATATATCGCATAAATATCGTATCTCACATTATATATAAATTATATCACTAGAAGCTTTTATGGTTACGGCTAAACATATTGCCTAAATTCTTTCGTGCAATTTTTTTTTATAAATAAGATTTGTAACTAGGCATTTGTAAAAAGGCAAATAATGTGAGAATATAAACGACTTTAGCAGCCTTTAAGATAATCTATACAGATAAATAAAATTGGAGTGTCTGTTTGTAATATTAAAATAACAGCTTCTTACTAAATGCATATGAATGTAAACACGGTGCATATATAAATAGCATTTTTACAATTTTTATATATAGTATACATTGAAATTTAAGTCAACAGTGCAATTTGTAAAAAAATGTGTTTTTATCATTCTGAATCTTTTTGAACACAGTATCAATGACCCAATTAATAATTAATGTATACTTTTATTACATAGTATCAAAATAACATGTGACGTGGGTATATTTAAGGTATTTAATCATGCTAAGAATATTTTTTAAAAAATGTATGTGGCAAATACACAAGGCCACAGAGCAACACGAAAAAAGTATAAAATTTGTTAAACTGGCACATACCTACACCTTAAAAACGTTAAACAATTTACGTAATAAAGATAAGCTAAATACACTATACTGCATTGCATTTGATAATTGATAAAAGCCTATTTGACGCAAGACCAAACCAAAACCACAGATAATTTTTGGCGCCTATCATAAAATTTTCTATGATGTCTATGGAGCTTGGAGTAATACAAATAATTATTATTATTGCTTCAATACCTCAAAACTATCTTGTATCAGATTTTAAGATTTTGCTACTTAAAATCAGCGTGATAAAAGAATATATGCAGAGAATTGCATTATTCATATTATTCATGCATTCGTTCATATTATTAGCAGAATCGATCTATGTCAGACTCTATGCTTAGCCAAGAGTACAAAAAAATACTTAGGATAATACTGAAGTCGTTAAGTTAAGAAATTATAAACAAATGACAGACGAAAATAAGGCAAAAGAAATTTAAATACTTTGATTGAAATCTCCAAATTCACAAAATCTTAAGGTCATGGATTTTTTAATGCCACTTAAATTAAGTGTAATTTTAAGTTACTTACTTTAATATATATACCTTACAAAAAGTATCACCTCATTGAGAGAAAGAGTTACTTTCGAGGATCTTATAAGTGACGTAGGTGTTGCCCGCAGCTTCGCCCGCGTTAATTTAGATTAAAGATTAGTTAATTTAGAAGAAAGAAGAAAGAACAGCCGTATCCGGAGTGCTGATGATTATTTTTATAGCCTAAGTTACTCCTTACTATATCAGCTATCAGCCAGTGAAAGTCCCGTCATAATTGTTCCATTAATTTTAGAGATTAGCCGGAACAAACATACCGACATTTTTTTTTAAATATAAGTACCTTTGTATACTTTCATATGCATATAGTGACAAGCTGTTAATTTGAAATCACAAACAGACACTTCAATTTTTAGATTCACATAGTGAAAAAATAAGTTGGTATTTCTAAACAGTACAGCTGCTCTGTATTCTCAATCTTTCAATACACAGAATACAAGGCAAAGAATCCCTTCATTGAAAACTAATGTTCTGTGGTTAATAAGTAAAGACAGTTCGTACGGCTTCGCTACTTTTAATACCCGTCTAAGACTACACATTGGCAAAAAAAGAGTCTGGAAAAAATGAGGGCGCCACTTTCACTTAGGTCTTATGATAATAAGGTAAATCAGTAAGAGAATTTAATCAAATCGTTATTAATAATTGTGAAACACTAAAATTTATTCAAAATCTAGTATTTGACGGCCCAGTATTGTCAACATCATAGGTTTCCATTTAGTAAAATATTTAGTTCCACTTGTCACCGCGTCATACTCTTTTTTGCCAAGCTGTACACGTCTAGAACAAATTCAGTCCGAAATATTAAAGCACTCATGTTCATTGACTTCAATAAAAGAAGACAATGTCTGTCGTGACCATGTCACGGGACTTTGAAATTGGCGCCAAAATATTGCGAATGGCATTGAGATGAATAACCTTGTCTCGATTGCGCAACACACAGTTGACTGAACGAAATGTTCAATAGAATATTAAATAAAATATAAAACCTTTTACGAATATACTACTTTCGGATATGTAAAGTATACAGTGAATTTTGTAGAAGCAAACTAGTCAGAGTTCTGAAGAAAGTAATAAAATCCGGGAAGTCCCTTATATGTGTTGCCATGTAAGTTCTAATTTATCAATTTAATGAATACTAGCTGTTGTCCGCAGCTTCGCCCGCATTAACTTAGATTTATAGCCGTATGATTGATGATTATTATTTTTATAAATATACGCCAAATACGCTCGAAGCATTATTACGTCACAGACCAATAAACATACTCGCGCTCTGTCAAAGCACAGAGCTCCTTAGTCCTTCCAGTACGCCGGTGATACTTTTAACTTGGATATGACAGGATGACAGTTTGTTTACCGGTCAGTGACGCCATCGCGTTATAATTGGCGTTCGCAATCACGTGATAATGGGTGATAAATAACGCATTTTAAACATATTTTTAGTAATAGACTATTAAAATCTTATTTTAGGTTTTCAAATGCTGTTTTTTATGTTTTAAACATAAGTAACTCTACATGAATTTGAAACATGTGTCAACTTCCGACTTCTGTATTATGTTAGCTTATATATAGGCAAAGATTACAATTTTTTATGAGATTTCCATTATCAAAATTATTTATTTTATTTCCATTTCTAACATCTTATGAAAGGTTATTTAACTATATAAAACATATCAATTATAAAATTCAAATTGTTAATATTTTTACTTGCAAGGCAAAGCAACGGTCAGCAGCTAGTATAATACATTTTATACATACAGAAACATTGCAACAACCGCAAACGCTAAAAATATTTGCCAATCTATATACGTTACATAAAACATCAGCTGAGAAATAGATGTAGGTATTATTAGATACGCCCGCCATTTAATTCTCGAGTTGTTTCAGAAGTGATAAGATATGCTTTGATAACATTGTAGGTGATATCAATGTCAACCCATCACGTGCTTTACGATTTTACAATCGTCTAAACGTCCTAAAACGTCCTATTCTTAAAATTTTGTAGTTATGTATGTTCATCGAAACTTTGAGGTGAGTAAATCAGTTTTTGGGGGATATTTTCTTTTCATATTACGAAATGAACTTTTGGGGATGAAGCTATAGATTTTTTTTTTTTTAAATAATATAATTTGATAGAATATAATAATTTGAATCTAGACTATTATGCTAAAACTGATTTCTGAGAAATGAGTTTGTTTCTTTCGATGGGATATTTTGTTTGTCCAAGTATCAGACATTTTAAAATCTTTTTTAAATTTAAGGGCAGACGAAACTTCGGGGAACAGCTTATTCAATATTGTACACGAACCACTGATAGCATAAGTATATATGCATTTAAATTCATCACGATCGGTTAAGCCACTGAGGCATGGAATCGTAAAATAAGTTCACTTTCACATTTACCGAATTACGCTCATGTGTTACAACTTTCCTTGCACTTTTTGGTATTTTCCAACCACTTCCATATAAATGTTAATATAATTTTGACTAGTGTTGGTCGATCACTAGCCAGGTGGGAAGACGAGATCGTCTTACCACCTAGTCTTGGCGTTCTTTGCTCCCTCAAATTATGTTCAGCTTACGTTCAGCAGTGGACGGATAGGGGCTGATGCAAATGTTGATGATGATATTGACACAAAAACATTTAATAGTTTTTAAGTAAATCCTATGACTAGTATTTTAGTACGGTAAAATTTAAAAAAAAATCTTAATAAATACCAATCGTTTATATAAAAAATAAATATAAGGGACCAATTACCAAGATGATCTATATTCTATCCTATATTTCCACACAACGGGTGCTACACGAATCGCCTTCAGCATATTTGTAGGCATATTACCACTTCATTTTCATTACATGGTTCTATGACGCATAACTATAGCGTAACATATAGTCATATATAAATGACAATATAAAAATCCATAATTGTCCATGGCCGGGTTTGGGAACATAGTCATATAAAGCTGATGATCATGATGATAGCATGCGATACATATTTTTCCAGAACACTTGGTATACAAGCCGCGTCGCTATCTCTTATTACGGGCATATACCCGCATTACGTTTATCATGGAGTAATTGAATGTTTGATTAAAATCATCACGAAAAAAATATAATACATTAGTTCCACTGAGTTTATTTCGCCGGTTCTTCAAAGGCTTGCCTGCCTTGAAACAGGTGGTAGAATCAATTAACGTTCAAAAAAATACTGTATTGGTATCTACTATTTAGAAAAAAAAATATTTGATTTGATTCAAGAATGCACTCGCTGATACTCGTTTTTGATTATATATCAGAAGATTTAAAACAGATACATCAATGTCTCTCTCTCAAAATCTGTCAAGATCTCCCTCAAGCTAATTCCTATTGATGAATATAGCCTGACCAAAAATATATAAGCGCTGCATTGGTGTCGCCACTGTATCTTTTTTTATACTGTAACACAGTGTCCATACAGAAATTTTCCGCAATATGGCGACGGTTTTTATTTTTCTGGTCAGGCTTTAAGTCATGTATAAGTTTTAAAATAGACAACTTACTAAACCATTAAAACCTTTTTTCTTGATTTTTAGCAAAGTTGCTATTCAGTAGCGAAATTTTACACCAACTCTGAAACACGATGTTTGTGTCGTTTTACCTGGTTGGTAGACTTTTTAGAACAAAGACAGGGACATAGAAAAAAAATCTTGTTATTCGTGTTATGTTGACAGCTGTTTTTTTATTACTATTTTATTTAACACAATATTGTGTGGAAATTTTGACCGGTAACCGGTTTTTTATAACGCAAAAGGCATATTTTAGTGCCTATATTTTAATTTCAATATAAAGCAATTGTATGTTATAGTATATAAGTAGTATAGTTATAGTATAGTTTTTCAATTAGTTTTTCGATAAAATCTTCACTTAGCCTTTAAATGGAATAATGTGCTCAACATTATCTCAATAATTGTGTTCTCGTAATATACATACTTAATTATTTTATAGAATTTGTTTGCTTCTATAAATTATGCCATGTGTTTCTGAGAACATAATTAACAATTAAATTCCTTAGAAATAACTAATTTTGTGGAAAAACACGGTACTAGTTGGCCTTCAACAGGTTCCAAAGTCAAACCACGTGTTCGCTTACGAGGAAATTACTATAAGACACTATAAGTAATAGATTTTTTAAGCTCTTTTATAATTCAACAGCTTCCTTTTAAACAAAAAAGTGCGTACGGACAAAGTACACATGTCAGAAGTGAAACTAATTTGGCAAACTAATTTTTAAATCTCGTTTATATTTATACTAATCTAAAGCTTTAAATTTCCGAGACATGCGAAGCGACGTTCGCCCCATCTCACTCTTTCTCACTCGCTTCCTCTCTACTCTCACACCATGGCTATGTACTTCATGCTTCGTCACCCTTTCTCACTCTCACTTAATCGGTCTCAATCAGTTTCTTCCTCTTGGACAAAAACGTTGCACATTTTCGTGACGTTTCATCCGTAAAAAATTTACCCTAATGCGCGCAAAGAAGTTTCACTTCAAAAACATTAACTATCAGTGTTCGATACGGCATTAAGAAAAAGTAGCACGATTTAAATTTAGATTAATAAATGAAACCTTTAGTTTATTAATCTGAGGGTTTAAATTTAAATGTTGTGTTCAGATTAAGGAAGCGAACTTACGGCAGCCTTTTCAGCTGCATTTTTTATATAATCTTTATGATAATTCTATGGTATGAATATATTATAGAAGTTATGCTAGGTACATATATTATTATTACATTAGTGGCCTGGGTAGATACGCCTTTGACTTTTTTTGACTTCATTTAATCACTTTATCCTATATATATTATTATAATATGGCCGATCCTTTGCCATTCGCATCCAACACAGACCGGTCACCGCACGGAGATCGTCATATAGGAATAGACATATCCAGCCTATATCCTAACCCTCCGTTATGATCAGTTGGTTAATAGACAGCATTATCATTTATCTGCTACATAAGGAATAATATAATAATATGTTGGGACAACTCACACACGGCCATCTGATCCCAAACTAGGCAGAGCCGGTCTTATTGTAACCCGACAACTGATATATACTCATTTTATTTCTAAATACATACAAAATCATCATCATCATCAGCCTCTATCTTTCCACTGCTGAACATAGGCCTCCCTCAAAGAACGCCAAGACGGCCGATCCGTCGCTACTCACATCCACCACGGACTGACCACTGTACGGAGATCGTCTTCCACCTGGCTAGTGGCCGACCAACACTTTGACCAAAAACATACATATTATAAATAAATTACACCCAGACACAGAACAAATGATTATGCTCATCACACTAAGATTTGTCCTGGGCGGGAATTGAACCCACAACTTTCTGGTTTAGCAAGGGTCACTAACTACAAGACCAAAGGGTCAGTCTTGAATAAACTTCTATTAATTCCTATTCCCCCTTCTATTAAAAGCCTGTCGCAAATACTATAACAACTGAGTGTACATTGAAACAAACAACCATTATATATGTGTTAAATAAATATGTAATAAAGATCTTATGAATTTTTCTTTTCAAGTCTAACAATGTGTGTATATTAAAAAGGTAGGTAACTTTTAAAATTATGAATCATCATCATCATTAGCCCCCTCCATCCACTGCAAGACATAGCCCCCCCTCAATGAATGTCAAGACCAAACCCTCACCGCTCGCATCCAACAAGGACGAGAAATAATTATGAATAGTAGTTATTAATTCAGATTCATCATCATTTTAAATTTACATAGTGATCTTATTTTAGTTAGGATACCAATATATCAATGCATTTATATTATATACTCAGACTCACATATTCTTATATACTATAGTACCTAATAACCGCCGGGAAATGCTCTGAGGCATCCCGCCTGGGGAGTGGGTCTCCCCAGGTGGGTATATGGGACTCGCTGCACCCGAAAGATGGTAAATGGACGCAGCTCTACCCACAAAAACCCGACGAGTGCCACCAGTGCCGCCTTGGTGAGGTGCCCCGGATCTGTTAAGCTGACAGGGCACCTCGACGGCTAGTAGTCAGTCCCGCAAGGGACTGACGCCACCTCCACAGAGGGGTTGTTTCGCACAACAGAACAACCCCTCCCAACGTTGGGACAGTACAATGGGGTGAGGTTCCTATCCTTACACCTTGCCCCCTGCTCTTTTGTCCCCTCTTCTTATAAGAGGAGTACAAAGAGCCCTCTCGGCTCAATTAGCTTCACCCAAGGTGTTTTGCTCACTCTAGGCTACTGAGCCCCACCGCCATGTCAAGGCCTGAACCATGGTGGGGAGTACCTACTAACCTAACCTGATGTGAAATGTTAAATAACAGGTTTCTTATAATAAGACATAGGCATTATTTAATTTGTAAATTTGAAAAGTATTTGCGGTAGGTGTTACTGAAACCAATAATGTGGTTACAGCATGTATTAGGTTTCATTAGTAAAGTGGAAAGAAAGAACTAGTTACAAAATCATCATCATCTTCAGCCTTTATCTGTCCTCTTCTGAACATAGGCCTTCTTCAATGAATGCCAAGACGACCAATCCCGTGCCACTCACATCCAACACAGACCGGCCACTGCACAAATCGTCTTCCCACCTGGTTAATGGTCTACCAACACTTTAGGTAGACAAAGTTGTACAATATATCAT
Organism: Helleia helle; assembly: GCA_963853865.1. NCBI lineage: Eukaryota > Metazoa > Arthropoda > Insecta > Lepidoptera > Lycaenidae > Helleia > Helleia helle. The sequence continues at coordinate 21,546,936 of OY971420.1, forward strand.
TGGAAAAATATCATACAATGTTGTTTTTAATGTTTAATTTATATTCTGTTTACTTTATAAACATACTTTACATAATATTACCAATATAAATATACTCCCTCAAGAGATGAAAGTGGTGAGGTATGCAATGTCTTGGGGTAGTAGAAGCCTACATGCAGCTGTGTATGAAAAAATGATGACGTACCAACTTTGGAGGCTTATAGGATATTATGTGATACTTGGAAAACTATTCCAAGTTTTTATAATCAATTTCTATATAAAAATTACACAAGAATACGTTCATAAAGATTTTATTCATGAAAAAAAAAATGCTTTTTCGTATTTACGTGTAGCAGATTTGAGTTAGTTTCATATATAAATAGAAAACGAAAAGGTTTGCTTTATACTGAACCTACTATATATAAAAAAATCTTCTTTACGTAATGTACACTGAAATGTCACTATAAAGATATTATACATTTTAAATAAAAAGTACATAATATTACCACGTATTTTAATGCGATAAATCATGAATAAGTCGTCAGCAAAGCGCAATGCTTTAACGGACGAATTATATATTTTGGGAAACGTTTATAAATAATGTTTGAATGGTAAACGTTTAATATAATACTGTATATTACTTGCATTCATTATTGATAGGCAAATCTTACAATTTTGTTACATATTCCCGAAATAAATTTATCGGCATTACATAACTTGAAATTTAAAATGTGGTCGAAAAGGTTATTTAAGAAAAATAATTTATATATTTTTTGGTTAATTAATAAGATAAAATAATAAAAAATATGTATATTTACCTGTATTTCAACCAATTTCGTAGAGGTTATCCTGAACAGAGCCATATTTAAACCCACCGAGCGTTAGCCAACACACAACCAAGGATCACCTCGCTATTGATCGAATTCGCAAGCTTCGCGAGTAGAGGGTTGTTCGACTTGTTCGAACGAACATTAATTTTGACATAATGACAGATGTCACAAAGTTGATTGCGAGCATCGATGCCGTTTATGTTTATACAATATCGATACTAAAAGTAATTTGGTTTTAAAGAACAGCAAGGTCGGCGGGCAGTGTCATTGGGTGCGGGTGTTTTTTTTTTTTTGTTTCCCGTTAATTAATTGCTATTTGTGTTTTGTTCATTTGGAGTGGTTAAATATTGTGTTTGTTTTAAAAACTTATCTGTATATATTATGTATTGTGATTGGTTGGCAAATATTGTAGAGAACTGTTCTGGAGCGGTTTTCTATAGTAGGACTATTCTGGTGGTTTTCTATAGTGTATGTTTTAAAAACTTTATCATCATCATCAGTCTCTATACGTCCACTGTTGAACATAGGCCTCCCTCAAAGAACGCCAACACGACCGATCCCTCACTACTCGCATCCAACACGAATCGGCCACTGCACAGAGATCGTCTTCCCACCTAGTTAGTGGATTAAAACCTTAATCAGTTTAAAATATATAATTTGATTCGTTGGCGAATATTGTGGTGGACTAATCTGGGTGGATATAATGGGAAGTGATAGCTGATTAATGGGAGCTAGAGGAGCGAAGCCGCGTTCCTTGGGGTTTTCGCGCCATTTCTCCAAATTACAGACTAAATATTGTATTTTGTATGGCCTTTGAATACGATACACCATTTTTACAAAATTAAGGGGTCATGGGGCACCCGCACAGCCCGGTTGAATCACGGCAACACGAATTTTTTTTCGTTGCGGGTTATTTTGATTATGCTATATCTCCAATGATTTTTAGGAAAAAAAACTAACGTATTTAAAATGATAAGGATCAGTACCGTATTTGTATAAATAGCTTTCCAATTGCAGCTTTAAATTTGTCCCATTTTTTTAAGTTAATTTTCTTAATATCAACTCAATTTTTTCGCCGTTAGTCTTATTGCCTAAAGTTTTTGTTAAGGCTTATACAATTTATAAATTTGGAAAATGCTGCAAATAGTTTAAACTAGATTATCTAGATAAGCTAGAAATATTTAGCAAATTAATAAGTAAAAAATAATAATAAATTATATAAAACTATTCCCCAAATAACTAAATCTATATAAGGAATGTTTGGCTAATATTCAAAAAAGGAATTGTTGAAAAAAAAAACGCAATACAAGACATACAAGAGACATGTGGCGGACCAATCAGCGCCACAATACTGAATCGTGCTATCAAAGTTCCTCAGCTCGTCGCTATACATACAACGGCTTAATTAATAGCAAGTGGGCTTCGGTCTGACCGAGCATACTATCTCCCTTTAGGGCTTCCACCAACACATTCCCACATTGGTGACCCCGACAGAGCATGCCTTCTTCTGAACTTCATTATCATCACTCCCCACCCCTCCGCACCACGCCAACCTGCTTCAGCCTCTTCGGATACCTTGACCAATCAGCCCAACGCACCGCGGCCCTAGTCAAACCCTCATCGGCTTCAACGGGCATATCTCACTATACGACCCGTCAACAAGCAGAGCACATCTCTCCTGGTCAGCACGTAGTATCGGCCCCGCACGGCAGCACTCTGACTCACTGGAGCCCGTGCAGCAGCAGCACAGTTCCGACTCACTGGGACTCTCTGGCACTGGCAACTCAAGCAAGAGGACTCAAGATTCGACCTCCGGTATTCGGGGGGGAGTGATGTGGCGTACCAATCAGCACCACAATACTGAATCGCGCTTTCAAAGTTCCTCAACTCGTCGCTATACATACAATGGCTGAATTGATAGTAAGTGGGCTTTGGCCTGACCGAGCATTCCACCTCGCTCGGTCGGTGATCTCTCATACCTATATTCCCACAGACATACCTACTGTGTAACAGAAAACTGGTTTAAAAAATTGAAATTATTGACGTGACAACGTCTTATAATTCGATGGAGCCGGCTGCACGAACGAAAAAGATTACGTATGCGGCGTTACCTCACTTTGAGGTGTTCCATTTTCTTATGACGTTGTCACGTTCAACTATCGTCAGTAAACCGACTTTACAGACAACCGATATTTTTTAACTTCAGGGAACACCAGGTGGCGGGTTCATTTAGCAAAGAAAAAGCCATAACAGGTGGCTCACTAATAATAATTGTGGGCCTCTATTACTGAAATAGCTAGTGTAGAGATAGAGCGCCTTCTAATTGTAAGTGTCAGGAGTAAACATACAATCAATAATTTTATTAATATCAAATATTCCAATATAACTGAATTCCATATTGCTCGAACTACTTTGAAATTGATTTATGTTTTACTAAATTATTATTGCACATATGTGCAATAACAAATTTCAAATGTAGTATGAAAACACTTCTAAAATTACAACAAACATCGATATTCAATTATCGATTTATAAGGCTAAGTATTAAAATCGATAGCTAATCATACATCAACCGTACAGTCCAATATAAAGAATTATTTATTTTTACCCGGCTACGCCAGAAGGAAGGTTATGTTTTCGAGAGTATCTACGTATGTATTTTTTGGCAAGGTCGGTCTGAACGGCTCGGTGGATTTTAGCTTGGGAGGTATCTTTAGATTCGTATTTACTGTGAGAGTTACACTGGGTATATCAAAATAAACATAATGGCGGATTTTTGGGGCCTTATTCAAATGTTTGGCACGATCTGCAGCCTGAACGGCTCGATGGATTTTAGCTTTATAGGTGTCGTTAGATTTGTATTAATAGGGATGTTGACATTTTTCATAAATGTTTACTTTACTTTGTTGTTCATTTATAAATATGTTTACTTTGTTGATCATTTATAAATATCTAATAGAGGCATAAATATTATTAACTTTTGCTTAAATACGTCTAATGCCTATAAAATATTGCATTTTATAATGCATTTTAAATTTCGCTCCAATACGCTAACGCTTGTCACGTGACGTCATATGTTGTTAAACATCGTAAAAATAATAAAATGATTCTAGTTGTCGTTAATAAAAAATGGCTTCTAAGTTTTATAATAGGGATGTTGACATTTTTCAGAAATGTTTTTAAATCATTTATACATATCTAATGGAGGCCTAAATATTATCAACTTTTGCTTAAATACGTCTAATGCCTATAAAATCTTGCATTTTATAATGCATTTTAAATTTCGTTCCAAAACGCTAACACTTGTCACTTGACGTCATATGTTGTTAAACATCGTAAAAGTGATAAAATGATTCTAGTTGTCGTTAATAAAAAATGGCTTCTAAGTTTTATAAGTGTTGTACGGTGCCTATGTGTGTACACTGTCAAAACGCCTGAAAAATAGTTTTTACAATATGTACTGCGTACGGAAAATGGTGTATAAAATTACGTCAACATACTTCCGCTTCCGCTAAATAGGACTGGTGACGTCATTTCCTTTTATTATCACGTGACCTATTTTAAATTTTGTTACATTTTATTTATAAAATATTAATTTAATCATTTAAAAATAAGGGAATACATTGTATTTTTTCACAATTCTATCATATAAACTACCAATTAACATCAAAATTATATTTTTATATGAATACTGTCAACATCCCTATTATTGCAGGTGGGGACAAGTAAATTTAATTGATAGTAGTTTACTTAGATTTCTAAAAAAGGTTTTGTGGAAATGATCGATTAATGTTATTAATACAGTGTTTTGTATTTTATATGTCTTTTCCCGCCTGCAATCTTCCGGTCCGGTCTTAGCCTGTTCCAATAGGAACGAAAAAGGTGAAATTTGCAAATTCAAATTTAAAGGAATGGCGGGAAGCATCTGGGCGCGAGGTTGTGTTTTTTTGGTTTCCCGTTAAATAATTATTGTTATTTTGTGTTTTGTTCATTCGGAGAGGTTTTCTATAGTGCATGCTTAAAAAACTTGATCTGTGTAATTTATAATGTGATTGGTTGGTGCGTATTGTGGTGGACTGTTCTGGGTGAATGGAATGGGAAGTGATAGTTGATTGATAGAGGGACTAGAGGGGCGAAGTCACGCTCCTTGGGGTTTTTGCGCCATTTCTCCAAATTAGACTAAATATTGTATTTTGTATGGCTAATAGCCTAGTAGCGAATGCCTTTGAATAGAAAAAAAATATGTGTTCGGGGTGGATAAATCTAAGATCAAGTACCTATCAATAGATTTGACAAGCTAATAATAATACCGTATTGGAACGAGATAACAACATACGAAAAACTCCAAGAGTGACAGAGACATAGACACTTTCTTTTGTCTTTGTCAGAATAACACTCTTTGTTTGTTGGGCACAACAAAGATGTGCCCAACGAAAAAATATCGACTAAATTTGAATGCCATACAAACATTCTCACTCGCCAACAGTTTGTCAAATATGCCGCCATTTTGTACTACTTTTTAATTTGGTCAATTTATGCAAATTACCCAAAAATGTGGTATTAAATAAAAAGGGTGACTGGAATTTTCGAAATAAACACAATAAAAACAAATATGTTTATTGCTATCCTAAAAGGTTATGTACTACGATCATACATATTAAGACGTATACAGCCTTCTTTTTTATTATTTTTGTTTTTAGCGGTTTGTTATTAGTCATTACATAATATTTTCGATAATCCAGAAAAATGCAGCTGTCTAAAATTACAATACAGTGCCACATACTTTTCTTGGCCGGCGGCTGAAATTGGTACTACCATCGGCATTTTGAAATGTTAGACTGACATTGTCAGTTAGCTCTCAAATATAACTTGAGGAGTTTTGTGGTTTTTATGAACATCAAACATGCCTGGAGTATTGAAAAGCGATGGCAGAAGCATTGTTTTACGCGTTCTTTCTTTCACGAATGAAGAAAAACGCAACCAAGCGCCAATTATACCATTACAAAAAGTATATGAACGAGTTGCTGCCGCTACAGGTTAGTGTTACCAGCATAGATGGGGATGAATTTACCTACGTATTAATGAAACGGAAACTTACTTATTTACTTTTTTTACTACAGGAGTTAGTGAAAGGTCAGTGCTACGAATGGTAAATGAAAAGAAACTGGCCGATGAAACAGGGACAAAATATTCTACTCCGGGGAAAAGAAGAAAAAGAACAACAGGAAAGATAGAAGTCGACAACTTTGATCTCGGTATCATAAGAAGGAAAGTTCACGAATTTTACTCAGTTAAAAAAGAAATTCCCACTTTACCGAAGTTACTTAATGTTCTTCGCGAAGAATTTGATTTTAAGGGGAGCCGAGAGACCCTACGGAAAATATGACATAAACTAGGATTTCGATACAAGAAGACCCAATCTTATAGTTCTTACTGAACATAATGATATATCCGCATGGAGGGCGACATATTTACAAAAATTCAGGCAAACGAACTTAGTGACAAAAAGAAACCTGTAGTTTTTTTGGACGAAACATATATTCACACTTCGCACACAGCTGGACAATGTTGGCAAAGTAATGAGGATGATGGTGTTCTGAACCCAGTTTCTAAAGGAAATAGATATATAATCGTCAATGCAGGAGGAGAAGCAGGTTTTGTCAAGAATGCTTTACTCGTTTTCGAAGCGAAAAATGAACAACACAAATTTTAAAAAATGGGTCGCGGACAAGTTGCTTCCAAATTTGGATTTTGAATTTGGATTTGCATTGCATTGATTGGCAATTGCAATGTAGTGAGCTATGCAACAATGGCTAACTGAAAAGAACGTGGAATTCCACGAAAGATATACAAAATCTCAGCTTTATGAACTAAATAAAAGACACAAACCGGCACCAGAATACGAAATTGATAAATTGATGAAAGATAGTGGACACACGGTGTTAAGATTGCCACCATATCATTGCATATATATATATTGCAATAGAAATGATCTGGAGTTCAATGAAACGGAATGTAGCAGAGAAGAACCTACGGAAATCAAGTACTGAAATGCCTTAGGGATTGCAGAAGCCTTCGACAGAATATCTGTTGTAGAATGGAAAAATCATTGCGATCATGTAAAAAAAATGAAAACAAATACAGAGAAAAATATGCGTTTTTAGATGAACCGTTCATTATTAGTTTGGCCAGCGATAGTGAAAGCGAAAGCAGTGATTCTGAAGATGAACATTTTGACTATTCGGGAAATCAAATAATTGATGGAGTTCGTCCTCTAGAGTGTGATTCTTTAGATATTGTTTTGTTTGATCATAATTATTGTATCAAAATATAGAGGCAAAACACGTGTAGAGTGCTTCAAATGATTTATTAATAATGCTCTTTGCAATAAGCCCGCTATTTGTACTTTTTTGTAATGTTTGTGTTTATTTTCTTTCTTGGTGCGTACAATAAATAATTTTACTATCCACCAACACCTAATAAAAATCCAACTAAAATGTATTTATTTTTATTTCTTGCATTATTAATTACAATGGCAAAGTTTTAATTATCGAACGGTTCCGATTGCTAGGTACCTTAAAAGATATTATATTAATAGTACAGGTAACAAAACCTATCATATCAGTATTGTTCCTAAGTTTATGTCACATTTATTTTCCTAGAACTGTATTTTCTAGATATTAGTATACATTGTTTTATTAAAACGCTTCAATAAATTACTTATTAAGGTAGCCTGCGTCACTTCAAATTTTTCCCCATATAATGGTTAATTTTTATTTACTAGCAATACTAATATCCATGACAGCGACGCTCTTACCGGCCAAGAAAAGTTTGTGGCACTATAAATGTTTGATTAGGGCTAATGCTTATAGTTATCTATCAACCTTTACCAGTTTTTTTATTATTTTTAATTCACTTGTTTCAAGAAAATAAGTAGACTTGTTATTATGAATGTGGTATCCCTGTAAAATATGCCTGTCCCTTTCGGGTATACGCGAATGTCAATTCCATATGATACTTGTTCCTAGGGATAAATGGGAAGCATAGACTTATAATATACTGTCATAATGGGAAGTGTTCTAGTTGATTGATGGGGGCTGCGGGGCTAGAAGGGCGGAGCCGCGCTGCTTGGTATTTCCCGCCGATTCTCCAAAGTACAGATAAAATATTGTTAATACGATAGACTTGACAGCATGGCCTTAGGTCCCAGCCGGTTCCAACAGAAACAAAACTACAAAAAAGAAATCAAATTTAAATTTGTAAACAAATTACAGGAAGGGCGGGAAACATCGGGACGCGCGGTTGTGGTTTTTTGGTTTCCCGTTAATTAATTGTTATTTTGTGTTTTGTCCATTCAGAGTGGTTTTCTATAGTGTTTGTTTTAAAAACTTGATCTTTATATATTGTGATTGGTTGGCGAATCTTATGGAGTACCGTTCTGGAGTGGTTTTAATAGTAGGGCTGTTCTGGCGGTTTTCTATAGTGTTTGTTTTAAAAACTTAATCTCTGTAATATATAATGTGATTGTTTGGCGAATATTGTGGTGGACTGCCTTGTTTGGATGGAATGGGGAATGATAGTTGATTGATGGGGGCTAGATGGGCGGAGCCGCGCTCCTTGGGGTTTCCCGCCATTTCTCCGTATTACAGACCGAATATTGTATTTTGTATGGCTAATAGCGTAGTAGCTAATGCCTTTAAATGAAAATAATAATAAATAATAAATAAACAAATTACAAAGTATACGTAGTATTCTCTATATAGTTTGTGTACAAAGTTTTTATAACTTGTAAATACCTACTTGCGTTCGAGTAAGCTTATTCATTTTGCTCGTGGTCATAACTTTTATAATCATAAAAGTAAAATTTGTTAATTGTTTCATATTAAAATACGTCATAAGAAAATAAAAAGAAATGTTACGCTTTTTAATAACTGTAATATTAGTATTACAAGTAATAATTATCGTGGAGGGTGGTAGGAATTTTAAATTGGGCCGAAGTAGATTTGGAAACCTGGGTGCACCTGCAGGTGTGACTACTAATAATTTGCCACCAGAGCAATGGTTTGTCCAAAAGTTAGACCATTTTACTCCCACCGACAAAAGGACATGGAAACAGGTGAGATTTAGTAAACAACTTTTTAGATAGAATATTTTCTTTTATTTTACTTACTATTTATTATATTACTACTTTTTATTATATTATATTAGAATAACAGTATTAATAGAATTGGTGTTATTATTTACATCGGAATTATGTCTTTTTACGTATTTCAGGCATAGTAATTCAATTTTTAAATATAATTTGATCAAAACATATTAGTTACATTTATACCTTCATCATCATCATCATCATCATCACCAGCCTCTATCCGTCAACTGCTGAACATAGGCCTCCCTCAAGGAACGCCAAGACTGCCGATCCCTTACCTCTTGTATCCAACATGGACCGGCCACCGCACAAAGATCGTCTTCTCACCTGGTGGTCAACCAACACTTCGTCTACCTAAAAGTATACCTTACCTTATTTATTGTTTGAATCATATATTGAAGTGGTAAGTTGTCTACAATATTATGTTTCAGAGGTACTTTGTAAATGAAAGCTTTTATGACTTCAACAATCCTGGCCCGGTCTTCTTGATGATTGGAGGGGAAGGCCCTGCAGATGCAAAATGGATGGTAAAAGGGGCTTGGATTGAATATGCTAAAATTTTTAATGCTTTATGTATACAACTTGAACATCGGTTTTATGGAAAAAGTCACCCTACACCGTAAGTTAATCACAATTATATAGGTTTTCTGGTATAGACATCAGTACCACTTATCATATTCATTACTATCCCTTATTTCCAATTGGTCCAAACTGCTTGTATTGTTTGTAAAATTTCATCAAAATTGGATCAATTGGTAAGGAGTTAATAATAGATATAGGTATATTATAGACTACCTATTGCCCGCAGCTTCGCCCACGTTAACTTACTCAACTACTGTTAGTCAAAGCGTCATGTTATATAGCCTATATATAGCCTTCCTCGATAAATCTAACTTTGACACAGCATTGGTTGACATGGTTTCCCCACACGAACAGGGGTGCGTTGAAGACACTACTTAGTGTGCCTCCAGTAATTTGTCTAAGCACAGGCGAATTGAGGATGGGAATCTGGGCAGTACCCTTTTAAAAGGGAAGTCTGGCCTTTCGCCGGGGCCTGTTGCCTGCACCTGGGACCCTCAATAGGCACTCACAGTGGTTTTAGTTTTGGTATATACCGCCCAAATGTGAGTCCCACATAGGGTCACCCCGGTACCTATATGCATAAAGCATTTCCCTGTGTCAAAAAAGGGGCTTAATGATGATGGTAATTTATAACTATTTAAACAATTTGAACAATGACTACAAATATTTATAGATAATTCTTATCATAATAATATTTTTGCTGTCATTCAATTTATTATTAACTACTTTTGATAAACCATTTATTTTTCATTTTATTACTGATCAATGATTTAGGTGTCATAGAATCAAAACCTGTTCAGGTGGGTTCACCAAGATGTCATTCTACAATCTCAAACGCTAGTACGAAACTAATAAATGTATGGAAATGACATTTAAGACCAGTACCTCTACCAAACTATACCATACCTTAGTTTTATGTTGTAAATGTATTTATATGTAACAAAAACACATGGTAGAGGTAAGGGTGACATCTACATGAAAACAACACCAACGGCGGCTCTAGAGATGATACTCGGCCTCAACCCAGTTGATCTCACGATCAAGAAGAAAGCGACTGAACAATGGTTCAAGCTAAAGAGCAACAAACTATGGAAGGGAGGGCACTATGACAAAGGTCATGCCGAGATAGCAAAACAGTACGAAGAAAATCTATCCATGATTATATCAAACAATGATTTGATAAAGAAGGAGAGAATCTTCGACAAGAAATACAGGATAAGCATAGGCTCGAGAGATAACTGGAACATTGACATCGACCACCCAAAAACAATGATGGTCGGCTACACAGATGGATCCAGGAAGGAATTGACAAAGCTGTCACGGGCTGGCGTATATATTAGCCATCCAACTGAAATGAAAGCATTGTTCAATCTAGGCAGATTCTCCAGCGTATTCCAAGCGGAGATATTCGCAATACGAGAATGTGCCAACATGATTAAACAAAACATCATTAGCGCACATCGGATTGAGAAGGCAGTCATATACAGTGACAGCCAAGCGGCACTGAAGGCCCTCAGTAAGAGGGAGACTACCTCAGCACTGGTCAAAGAATGCAAAAACACCCTGCAAGATCTAGCAGACCAGACTGAGTTAGAAATTGCCTGGGTACCCGGACATGAGGGAAATGCGGGAAATGAAGAAGCAGATAGATTGGCGAGAGAAGGTGCCGATGAGACGTTCATAGGCCCTGAGCCGAGACTGCCAATAGCACACAGGATAACAAAAAATGTTATAACCTTGAAAATAAACAAAGAAACGAACCAAAGATGGAATGACATGAAGAGCTGTAGACAGTCGAAATTCTTCATCTCGACGCTTGACAGCAAGAAGACTAAAGAGTTGCTTAAACTAAATAGGAACAACATCAGAACAGTTGTAGGAATATTGACGGGACACTGCCCACTCAACAGACACCTGTCAATAATGAAGCTAACAGAGGACCCTCTATGCCCTAAGTGCAAAGAGTACAGGTGATTTATTGATGTAAAATGTAATTTCCATACATTTATTAGTTTAGTACTAGCGTTTACAATTATAGAATAGCATCTTGGCTAACCCAGCAGAGGTATAGTTTAAAGCTTTTCCATTTCAAATATTAAGCAAAATTAAATGATGATGACTATGTGGAAATATGTATATTTTATTCTAAATCCGCATCTGATAAAACTTGTCACTTGAACTCTACAGAAGGGGTCAAATAATAATGTGTTATCACTTTGCATGTACATTGTATAGACGGTGAATATAATATTACAAATCAGCAATGTCTGATTTTTAGTTCCCTTTTAAACTGCTATGTCTACGTATATTGAACCGACTTTAATGTTTCTTGTAGCCAGCCATCCCTGATTATCTTTTACTAAGATATGATTTTGGCCTGCTTTAGGCCCGTTTGTATACCCCTTGTCATCCAAGCCTTGGGGTAGTGAGGTAGAGCTGTAGCAGCTAGTACCTTTATTATAGAAGTTGGAATGAGGATAGGTTGCAGTACCCCTCACATCCCTCAAGAGAAGAGATTGGAGGCGCTGCTGGTTTAAGCCCAGAAACGGCATCAGTACTTTTACAGCCACTTTTATTTTCAGGACTGACAGTACCTAATCGGTGATGAACTTATTTTGCGATACAGTTAGACTTAAGGCACTTGATTATAGGCGTTTAGTTACCAGTTAGATTAGTTTGGATATAGATCTTTCTTGAGCCGAGTCCCAAGTAATACATAGAGCCAAAAAAAGGCCCACTTACTATTCACCATAACAGTTTTATTTCATCATTATCATTCTCTATCCGTCCACTGCTGATCATAGGCCTCCCGAAATGAACACCAAGACAGCCGATCCCTTGCCACTCGCATCCAACACGGACCGGACACCGCACGGAGATCGTCTTCCCACCTGGTTAATTGGCCCATCGGCCGTCTGTTCTCCCGAGTGTGTGATCAGCCCACTGACACTTCAACGAGCTTATTCTTTGCGTGATATCGGTTACCTTAGTTCTCTGGCGGATGTCTTCGTTCCGAATCCTATCTGTCAAAGAAACACCCAGCACAGCTCCATAGCACGTTGAGCTACGGCAAACTTACTGACCAGTTGTAAATTTAGAGGCCACGTTTCAGCCCCGTAGGTAACGGGAAGAACGAATTCCCGTAGGTAAAGGGAAAAGAAAACTTTAATTAACTTCGACTAAGTTAATTAAAGTTTTATTTACATGATAAAATTCGACGGAGGTCGAAACTAGACAAAACGACATTCTTCGCAATAATCGGCCCACTTGGTGTACATTGAAGAACTCGGAACTGATCAAATTCTTTGAAAGAAATTTCGTCGAGAGATATATTCATATATATTATGTAGCTTTTTATTTTATTTCCAGGGATATGAGCGTCAAAAATCTCCAATACCTTACATCCAACCAGGCCCTTGCGGATTTGGCTAATTTCATCGACGCAATGAATGAAAAATACAAATTTAACAGAGAGGTGAAGTGGATCGCGTTTGGTGGTTCATACCCAGGATCGCTTGCTGCTTGGTTAAGACTAAAGTATCCTCACTTGATCTTCGGATCCATATCTTCTAGTGGACCTCTTCAAGCTAAAGTTGATTTTATGGGTAAGAATGAACGAAAAAAGTAAAAATAAACTCATTATAATATTATATTATATAGTCATACGTCTTATCATTACAAAGTTATTAGAAACTACCCAATATTTATATTTAATATTTAATATTTTGGTTAGTCCTATCTATGCAGAAAGTGCTAACTGTATCTTTAATCTGTGACATATTATGCTTGGATTTTGATTTTATAATATTGGGATCCCAAGCAGGTGGCAAGAGCCAGCCATCTTCTCTATTGGAATCAGGATGTTTTTTTAATATCAATAGCCTCACGGATCATCCTTGGTTGGAATCGGTGTTCTTTTGCGAGGACTTGTGGTTTATCAAATCTGATATAATGGCGAGCTTTGTTAAGACTATTCACAGATGGCAGACTTAGTGTAGCGTGTGTTTGAAATCAGCTATATGTTATTTCAAACGTCGGGCTTGTAAAAATCTTAATAAACCGCGATAAAATCCATAAAAATTGTTTCATTATAATGAGAGAAATTCACGTAAACATTAGAAAACAAAAATGAATTACCTAATATTAGGTATCCTGACTTTGCCAGAAGGACAGTTGTGTTTTTCGATTATTTGGTACGCTCTGTAGCCAGCATGGCTTGACAGGTTTTAGCTTGCGAGATTCGTCTAATTGTGAGAATTGAATCTGACTGTTCATCAAAAATTATGGCGGACTTTTGCCGCTAAAATTAAATTGTTTTGTATTTTTGCTATAAGGTATAGATGCTATTACTAGTTGCCTTTTCCACTGATTCTTAAAAGTCGGTATCCGATTTTAAGAATCGGTGTCAGCCAAGGCCCAAGATAGATTTTTAACTTCTTCACGTAATAAATTCCCATACCTAGTGGATAATTTGTGAACTCTAAGAATAAAGACGTGATAAACGCGGGATAGGTATACATAAGTAGAAAAATAAGTTGATTATTTGTGTACAAGAATATGCAATTATTTTTATACTCTTTAGTTTATTTTAAAAATATAGAATATACTTTTGTGAAATCGGTTTTTTTATAAAATTTTGTCGATTTCTATTGAATGAGTCACAATAGAACAAGGCGGAAAGTAATGCTTTATAAAACTCCTATGCATTGTACTCATTTCCTTTGATAACAAAACTGGAGTGTTATACATCTTATTCAGTGGTAATTTATGTATTTATTTACATCTATGAATATATAAAACCTCATATTTCCTCGGTGTCTTTGGTCTTATCGCTGATATGCCCTCGGTACCTACTACCTATAGTAAAATATAAAACCGTTGGAATTCAACACATTTTTATGACTTTTCATAAACAATATTGTTACCAAATAAGAACTGCTAATTTATTAAACATTTTGTTGATTTTATTTATTATTTACGTGAAACATCTATTGGCGTGTCTCACAGTAAAATTGATTCGGATTCCGTGACGGAAAACGGTATGCCGCTTATTTGAGGGGTGTCCCCTGGGGCAGCTTTTTATGAAAATAAATCATTATTTTCTTAGATCCTTTAGAATTTTTTTAAGTGTTTCACATTTTGGCACTTGTAGGACATTAAGATCTTTTTTTACAAATAAAAAAAGAAGATAATTTTGGTTTGTTTTTTATGTTGTAAACTTACCTGGAACTAGCCCAGGATACTCATTCATGCATTGCCTATCCTGAGTGGTGGTAAATGTCGGTGCCAGTATTCACACCGCCTCTCCTTTTTTCCGAAACTCAAGAAAGCTGATCTATATTGTGCTTTGTCGCTTATTACACCATTATTCTTTTCTCAGAATATTATCAAGTTGTCGTAGATGCTCTCCATCAGAAGACGGACAGCGATAATTGCGTTAAAATGGTAAAGCAGGCCAGACAACAGATGGAAGCCTTAATGAAAACTAATCCTGCTGAAATTGAGAAAGAATTCAGGTAAATCGTAGCCAAGCTCCAATTCCAAGCTAATAAGCTTGTAAATAATATAATATTCGATAGCATTTTATACCTAGCCTTATTATTATTATACCAACACGGTCTTTTTTGTGACTAATCATGAGACATAACAAATGAGACATTATTTTATAAATCATATGTGGTTTTCGCAACGCACGCGAAATAATGACTTATCAGCTAAATTTTGATACCTTTGGTTACATTCTTCCAATAATTTATGTAGGGATCTCTATTTTTTTTTAAATATAATATAGCCTATGTCACTCCTAAATAGTGTAGCTTTCTGTTCCCCACCATAGTTCAGGCCTTGACGTGGCGGTGGGGCTCAGTAGCCTAGGGTGAGCCCAGTACCTTGGGCGAAGCTAATTGAGCCGAGGGGGCTCTTTGTACCTCTCTTACTCTTCTTAGAGGGGACAAAAGAGCAGGGGGCAAGGGGCGAGGAACCTCACAATAAAACCTCAAAAAATATTGTTTGTTTAATTGCTCTTTGTAGTAACAACCAACCACTTGTGATTTGACATTCCAAAGTCATACAGCTTGGCAAAAAAGAGTATGGATAAAATGAGGGCGCCACTTTCACTTAGGTCTCATCATAATATGGAAAATCAGTAAGATAATTTAATCAAATCGTTAAAAATAAATGTGAAACACTAAGCTTTACTCAAAATCTAGTATTTGTCGGCCAAGTATTGTCAACATCATAGGTTTCCATTTAGTAAAATATTTAGTTCCACCTGTCACCACGTCATACACTGTTTTGCCAAGCTGTACGTAATAGTGGACCGAATTGTGAATATGAACCATTCTCGAATCCACTTGAACACACAAATTTCATCAATATTTGTCTAGCCGTTTAGGAGGAGTTCAGTGACATATGCAAAGAAGAATTATAAATATAAAAATAATCTTTACAGAGTGTGTCAACCGTTTTCCAAGGCTAACCAGAACGATATCAAGAACTTCTATAACTCAATTGCTGATGACTTTGCTGATGTGGTGCAATATAATGAAGACAACCGTATGAGTGCTAATCCTAAATACATGAATATAACAATAAACACGGTAAGTACAAACTAACCTTACTTGCCTTTGTAATCTAAGTACAAGGTTGACCATCTAGAACTGAAAAGATTGACACTAATCTACAGTAAATACTATTAACGTACGCTTTTTTATATTAGCGGGAGAGACAAACAGGCAGATGGGCCACATGATGATGAGTGGTTAGCGTCGCCCATGAAAATAAACAAGTTCACGATTGTGATGCGGCGGTAAACTCGGGCCAGCACTCCTTCGAGGTGTACCCGAGATGGGTGATGATGCGTCGCGATCCGTCGTCGGTCGGTATGCTCAGTGACGACGAGTCCTTGACGGCGATGGTGTCCTTCTGCGAGGCAGTAATGTCCCAGAACGAGGCCGACGAGCGGGTGAGAGAGGAGGCCGCCGACAAGGCCTCCTGCCGCAGGCGACGGGGTGCGTAGGAGGCGCTACTTAATGTGCCTTCAGTAACGCCCCTGTGCTTGTGTCCGGCTCAAGTTAGGAACCTGGGCCTAGTAAGACACGACGTCGCGGGGACTGCATAGTGGGTTGGCAATCCCCCTTTACGAGGAGTAGTCTGGCCTTCGCCGGGACCATCCTGTAGCCTGCACACGGGACCCCACATAGGTCCAGGAGCCTTACCTGAGGTAAACCTGGATCATGCGAACGCGTTAATCTGTGTCATCAAAAAAAGGCAGCTCATTAATGTGTTGCTTATCCTGAGATGTAAGATTTGGTGTACTGTACTGTACAGTAAACTGCCCCAGTCCTGCTTGTCTGAAACACAGTAAAGCTGTTTGACTGAAGTAAGAAGTACTAAGGTGGAACACAAGCAGACATGAGCATGGCACAAGCGCTACCTTCCCACCGGTAAAATTTTATGGAAGAGATTAAAAGTTTAAGCATTTGTACCCATCGATGACAACCTCTGTTGCTCAATGGTTAGCGCGTTGGAGCTCAAGCAGGGAGGTAGCGGGTTCGAATACCGCCAGGGAACAAAAAGTTTTCTGTGTTCCTGGGTCATAGATGTGTATTTTGTTAATAAAAACCTTAAATATATTTATAGTATAAAATATGAGATTATATTATTCTTAACGTTGGACGGGATGCGATTGTGCCGTGTGCCTGTCCTAATGAATACTAATTTTAGAAAAGTTTTGGAAGAAAGTATTGGACGAGCAGTGAGTACTGAGATGGCTTACGTCTCTGGATAAGCAACTCCTGAATAATGTTAGTTCCGGGTTCGTTCGTTTGATGTTCACAAGTGTGCCCTATTGGGAGGTCCCAATAGGTTGCTCGTTTGCCAGCTTGCCTATCCAACTAACGTAAAAATGCATTTTTAACCCCCACACAAAAAGGAGGACGTTATAAGATTGACCGCTTGCCTGTGGCATTTTAACTATTCATTATATAGGGTGAATGGATTTGGATGCGTTTTTAATTTGCAATATTTTCTAGTCTGATTCGTAGACATGTTTTATCAAAATCGGTTCAGCCGCTTTCAAAGTCTGGTGGACGTTATTGCGTTGGTATTTTTAAAGTATAACATTCTAATATTTATTTAGGTGTGCGACATGCTAACGGAACCAGGAGACAAGTTAGCATACAAGAAATTGGCCGCTTTCAACTCCATAATGCTTGAAAAGTCCAACCAAACCTGCCTAGATTACAACTACCAGAAAATGATTTCGGAACTAAGGGAGGAGAAGTGGAGCGAAGAGGGAGGTAAATATACACCACTATCTATATGTATTAGGTACTAATAAAATAAGGAGGTAACATTTGTTTTGGATCAATGATAACTTCATTAAACTAAAGTTATTTCAAAATTTCTTCAACCTGTATAATGCTATGTTATCGCTGAATATTACAGCCTATAAAGTAATATCCCTACCATGGTTTAGGCCTTGTCGTGGCGGTGGGGCTCAGTAGCCTAGGGTGAGCCCAGCACCTTGGGCGAAGCTAATTGAGCCGAGGGGGCTCTTTGTACCCCTCTTATAAGAAGAGGGGACAAGGAGCGAGGATGGAAGGAGGAACCTTAACCCATTGTACTGCCCCAACGTTGGGAAGGGTTGTTCTGTGGTGCGGTACAACCCCTCTGTGGAGGCGGCGTCAGTCCTTGAGGGACGGACTAGCCGTCGAGGTGTCCTGTTTTCTCAACAGACCCGGGACACCTCACCAAAGGAGGCATTGGTGGCACTCGCCGGGTTTTAATGGGTAAAGCTGCGTCCACCTTACCACCTTTCGGGTGCAGCGAGTCCCACATACCCGCGGGATGCCTCAGAGCATTTCCTGGCATAAAAGAAAAAAAAAAAGAAAAAAGCTATGAAGTAATCTTAAAAAGTAGGTACACAACCCACTGTAAATGTAAGTCAACGCATTCGAAGCTGTACCAGCTATTATTAATAAAAGGAGAGGAACTACTATGTCACGACTGCATGATTCTCTCTTTGAATTAGGCTTATTTTAGAGCCAGAAGGCCCAATGCCTTCCAATCATATTTAAATGATTCAAATAGGTGAAACGCTTTTATCTAAGCTGTCTAAGATAGCTGTGCCAATCAGTAATATGAAATATCTTTTGTCGTGCCTTGGCGGTAAAATCGTTTGGAATGCCGTGTTGGCGAACGGCATGACGCTGTCATTTCTTTCTTTTTGTAATAATTGGCTAGCCAAACGGGTAGACGAGCCATGTAATGGTAAGAGGTCACCGTCGCCCATGATCATAAACAAGTTAACCTGAGACTAGCCCAGTTAACTCATTTATATGTTGTCTATCTTAGGCATAAGATGTAAAGTGTGTGTGCCAGTAATTACACTGCATGTTCTGCCCTTCTCTCCGAAACCCAGCAAAACTGCGTCACGGGTGAAACAAGCAAGAGGGTAGCACGACCCAGCGCAACCGTCCCATCGATAAATCTTTCGTTACAGGTTTTTCTTAGTTATGTGTTTTATATAAATTTTGCCATCTGCCGGACGTCCAGGGGCAGACATTTTTACGCATTAGCGCCATCTGTGTATTGTAGTTTGTAATACTGTGTTTATGAGTTACGCGTGTAGAATACTAAGGGTGTGACTATCGCATGAATCGTATTCAAGGGACTTTATATCAATTTCGCTAGATGGAGCTTTTTTATTGTATGTTTACTGGACAAGTATATCTTCTTCTTATATATAAAATTTCCATGTCACAATGTTAGTTACCGTACTCCTACGAAACGGCTACCGATTTTTCCCAAATTTTATATGCTTATTCAGTAGGTCTGAGAATCGGCTACTATCTATTTTTCATACCCCTAAGTGATAAGGGTGGTCAACCCCTCAAATTTTAAAAGTTAACGCGGGCGAAGCTGCGGGCAACAGCTAGTAACAATATAATATACAAATTCCCAGTGCATTATTGATTTAAACTAGTCTCTACTGCGCTGATGCAATACATGCAACTGAATCAATAGCGACAGACAGGCGCGGATATGTTTCAGCCGCACCCTGATGCAGGCAAATGGAACAAAGAAATTGACGTCCACAACGCCCTAGATCCAGGACAATTGGATCCTTTAAGACTGCCATCATTATCTACTTTTATAATAATAATATCTATGGACGCTTTTACACCACGTCAGTCTGGTCCCGTGGTAAGTTCTCGAAGAACTTGTGACGGTACCAGAAAACGGGAATATATTTAATACTTTTATACTATACATATATTTAAGATTTTTATTATATAATAAACATATTTAATCCACATCCATGAACCAGGAACACAGAAAACTTTTTTGTTCCCTGGCGGGATTCGAACCCGCTACCTCCGGCTTGAGCGCTGACGAGCTAACCATTGAATCACAGAGGTCGTCAGTTGAAAAATGTACTTAATTAAAATTAATCCAAAGTATAGTGGTGGGACAAACTATTGCTAGTTCGCATACTTTGAACCAAAGAGTGAAGAACTTACCGATACACCATCTTACACATAACACATTAATGAGTTGCTTGACTAGGCCCACTTGTTATAGTCATGGGCAACGCTGACCACTTGACATGACTGACACATTATCGGGTGGGTCCCCTCCCCGTTTACCTATATAAGTAACATTAAAAGAGACTTGCCTTAGAATTAACAAAAGTAAAACATAAGTACTGCCGATTCTCGTCAAAAGCATGACCACGAATCTTGATGATCCCGGTAAACGGGGATTAAAAGAGACACAATCTACGATTAACGATTACTAATCGTAGAGTCTACATCCTGACAATGCCTCAGTGTCAGGGCGAAACGTGCGTAGATTGTGTGGTGGTGGTATTTTACTGTGGTTGTGGTGCATGTGGGGTGGTGGTGCATGCGAGTGTACGCATATGCAGAGTGGGAAAGGAGGGCGGAGCTATATGCAGGCATATGCGTGCACTCACACTTTGCTCTAAAGACTGCGTGTTTTGCGGGATTGTTGTTAAGTAAATTATAATTTAATGGTATATAATGGATTTCCGCAAAGTAACGCCTGATTTTATTAACTATCTTAACATCTGATGTCTTAAGATCGTCACTTACCATCAGGTGGCACTTTTGCCTATCCAACTTACATAAAAAAAATTCCAAAGGCAACGCAAGTTCTCCCGGTGTAGGGAGCGTCTGTGGGTGCCTAAACCTGTCGGTGATCACTCCCTCTTCTATAAAAATGATAATGATAATGATGTTCGGTGAGCCTGGATTCCCAGTGCATTATTGATTTAAACTAGTCTCTACTGCGCGGATGCAATACATGTAATTGATTTAATAGCAACAGACAGGCGCATGCCACGGGCACGCCCTGATGCAGGCAAATGGAACAAAAAAACTAACGTCCACAACGCCCTAGATCCAGGACAATTGGATCCTTTAAGACTGGCATCATTATGCACTTAATTAAAATGAATCCAAAGGTGGGACAAACTGTTGCTAGCAGTTATATAAAGTTCGCATACTTTGAACCAAAGAGTGAAGAACTTACCGATACACCATCTTACACATAACACATTAATGAGTTGCTTGACTAGGCCCAGTTGTTATAGTCATGGGCGACGCTGACCACTTACTCGACATGACTGACACATTATCGGGTGGGTCCCCTCCCCGTTTACCTATATAAGTAACATTAAAAGAGACTTGCCTTAGAATTAACAAAAGTAAAACATAAGTACTGCCGATTCTCGTCAAAAGCATGACCACGAATCTTGATGATCCCGGTAAACGGGGATTAAAAGAGACACAATCTACGATTACCGATTACTAATCGTAGAGTCTACATCCTGACAATGCCTCAGTGTCAGGGCGAAACGTGCGTAGATTGTGTGGTGGTGGTATTTTACTGTGGTTGTGGTGCATGTGGGGTGGTGGTGAATGCGAGTGTACGCATATGCAGAGTGGGAAAGGAGGGCGGAGCTATATGCAGGCATATGCGTGCACTCACACTTTGCTCTAAAGACTGCGTGTTTTGCGGGATTGTTGTTAAGTAAATTATAATTTAATGGTATATAATGGATTTCCGCAAAGTAACGCCTGATTTTATTAACTATCTTAACATCTGATGTCTTAAGATCGTCACTTACCATCAGGTGGCACGTTTGCCTATCGAACGTACATAAAAAAAAATCCAAAGGCAACGCAAGTTCTCCCGGTGTAGGGAGCGTCTATGGGTGCCTAAACCTGTCGGTGATGACTCCCTCTTCTATAAAAATGATAATGATAATGATGTTCGGTGAGCCTGGATTCCCAGTGCATTATTGATTTAAACTAGTCTCTACTGCGCGGATGCAATACATGTAATTGATTTAATAGCAACAGACAGGCGCATGCCACGGGCACGCCCTGATGCAGGCAAATGGAACAAAGAAACTAACGTCCACAACGCCCTAGATCCAGGACAATTGGATCCTTTAAGACTGGCATCATTATGCACTTAATTAAAATGAATCCAAAGGTGGGACAAACTGTTGCTAGCAGTTATATAAAGTTCGCATACTTTGAACCAAAGAGTGAAGAACTTACCGATACACCATCTTACACATAACACATTAATGAGTTGCTTGACTAGGCCCAGTTGTTATAGTCATGGGCGACGCTGACCACTTACTCGACATGACTGACACATTATCGGGTGGGTCCCCTCCCCGTTTACCTATATAAGTAACATTAAAAGAGACTTGCCTTAGAATTAACAAAAGTAAAACATAAGTACTGCCGATTCTCGTCAAAAGCATGACCACGAATCTTGATGATCCCGGTAAACGGGGATTAAAAGAGACACAATCTACGATTAACGATTACTAATCGTAGAGTCTACATCCTGACAATGCCTCAGTGTCAGGGCGAAACGTGCGTAGATTGTGTGGTGGTGGTATTTTACTGTGGTTGTGGTGCATGTGGGGTGGTGGTGCATGCGAGTGTACGCATATGCAGAGTGGGAAAGGAGGGCGGAGCTATATGCAGGCATATGCGTGCACTCACACTTTTGCTCTAAAGACTGCGTGTTTTGCGGGATTTTTGTTAAGTAAATTATAATTTAATGGTATATAATGGATTTCCGCAAAGTAACGCCTGATTTTATTAACTATCTTAACATCTGATGTCTTAAGATCGTCACTTACCATCAGGTGGCACTTTTGCCTATCCAACTTACATAAAAAAAAATTCCAAAGGCAACGCAAGTTCTCCCGGTGTAGGGAGCGTCTATGGGTGCCTAAACCTGTCGGTGATCACTCCCTCTTCTATAAAAATGATAATGATGTTCGGTGAGCCTGGATTCCCAGTGCATTATTGATTTAAACTAGTCTCTACTGCGCGGATGCAATACATGTAATTGATTTAATAGCAACAGACAGGCGCATGTCACGGGCACGCCCTGATGCAGGCAAATGGAACAAAGGAACTAACGTCCACAACGCCCTAGATCCAGGACAA
This sequence comes from Helleia helle, assembly GCA_963853865.1. Taxonomy (NCBI): domain Eukaryota; kingdom Metazoa; phylum Arthropoda; class Insecta; order Lepidoptera; family Lycaenidae; genus Helleia; species Helleia helle. Next base: position 21,569,984 of record OY971420.1, read on the forward strand.
TTGGATCCTTTAAGACTGGCATCATTATGCACTTCATTAAAATGAATCCAAAGGTGGGACAAACTGTTGCTAGCAGTTATATAAAGTTCGCATACTTTGAACCAAAGAGTGAAGAACTTACCGATACACCATCTTACACATAACACATTAATGAGTTGCTTGACTAGGCCCAGTTGTTATAGTCATGGGCGACGCTGACCACTTACTCGACATGACTGACACATTATCGGGTGGGTCCCCTCCCCGTTTACCTATATAAGTAACATTAAAAGAGACTTGCCTTAGAATTAACAAAAGTAAAACATAAGTACTGCCGATTCTCGTCAAAAGCATGACCACGAATCTTGATGATCCCGGTAAACGGGGATTAAAAGAGACACAATCTACGATTAACGATTACTAATCGTAGAGTCTACATCCTGACAATGCCTCAGTGTCAGGGCGAAACGTGCGTAGATTGTGTGGTGGTGGTATTTTACTGTGGTTGTGGTGCATGTGGGGTGGTGGTGCATGCGAGTGTACGCATATGCAGAGTGGGAAAGGAGGGCGGAGCTATATGCAGGCATATGCGTGCACTCACACTTTGCTCTAAATACTGCGTGTTTTGCGGGATTGTTGTTAAGTAAATTATAATTTAATGGTATATAATGGATTTCCGCAAAGTAACGCCTGATTTTATTAACTATCTTAACATCTGATGTCTTAAGATCGTCACTTACCATCAGGTGGCACGTTTGCCTATCGTACGTACATAAAAAAAAATCCAAAGGCAACGCAAGTTCTCCCGGTGTAGGGAGCGTCTATGGGTGCCTAAACCTGTCGGTGATCACTCCCTCTTCTATAAAAATGATAATGATAATGATGTTCGGTGAGCCTGGATTCCCAGTGCATTATTGATTTAAACTTGTCTCTACTGCGCGGATGCAATACATGTAATTGATTTAATAGCAACAGACAGGCGCATGTCACGGGCACGCCCTGATGCAGGCAAATGGAACAAAGAAACTAACGTCCACAACGCCCTAGATCCAAGACAATTGGATCCTTTAAGACTGGCATCATTATGCACTTAATTAAAATGAATCCAAAGGTAGGACAAACTGTTGCTAGCAGTTATATAAAGTTCGCATACTTTGAACCAAAGAGTGAAGAACTTACCGATACACCATCTTACACATAACACATTAATGAGTTGCTTGACTAGGCCCAGTTGTTATAGTCATGGGCGACGCTGACCACTTACTCGACATGACTGACACATTATCGGGTGGGTCCCCTCCCCGTTTACCTATATAAGTAACATTAAAAGAGACTTGCCTTAGAATTAACAAAAGTAAAACATAAGTACTGCCGATTCTCGTCAAAAGCATGACCACGAATCTTGATGATCCCGGTAAACGGGGATTAAAAGAGACACAATCTACGATTAACGATTACTAATCGTAGAGTCTACATCCTGACAATGCCTCAGTGTCAGGGCGAAACGTGCGTAGATTGTGTGGTGGTGGTATTTTACTGTGGTTGTGGTGCATGTGGGGTGGTGGTGCATGCGAGTGTACGCATATGCAGAGTGGGAAAGGAGGGCGGAGCTATATGCAGGCATATGCGTGCACTCACACTTTGCTCTAAATACTGCGTGTTTTGCGGGATTGTTGTTAAGTAAATTATAATTTAATGGTATATAATGGATTTCCGCAAAGTAACGCCTGATTTTATTAACTATCTTAACATCTGATGTCTTAAGATCGTCACTTACCATCAGGTGGCACGTTTGCCTATCGTACGTACATAAAAAAAAATCCAAAGGCAACGCAAGTTCTCCCGGTGTAGGGAGCGTCTATGGGTGCCTAAACCTGTCGGTGATCACTCCCTCTTCTATAAAAATGATAATGATAATGATGTTCGGTGAGCCTGGATTCCCAGTGCATTATTGATTTAAACTTGTCTCTACTGCGCGGATGCAATACATGTAATTGATTTAATAGCAACAGACAGGCGCATGTCACGGGCACGCCCTGATGCAGGCAAATGGAACAAAGAAACTAACGTCCACAACGCCCTAGATCCAAGACAATTGGATCCTTTAAGACTGGCATCATTATGCACTTAATTAAAATGAATCCAAAGGTAGGACAAACTGTTGCTAGCAGTTATATAAAGTTCGCATACTTTGAACCAAAGAGTGAAGAACTTACCGATACACCATCTTACACATAACACATTAATGAGTTGCTTGACTAGGCCCAGTTGTTATAGTCATGGGCGACGCTGACCACTTACTCGACATGACTGACACATTATCGGGTGGGTCCCCTCCCCGTTTACCTATATAAGTAACATTAAAAGAGACTTGCCTTAGAATTAACAAAAGTAAAACATAAGTACTGCCGATTCTCGTCAAAAGCATGACCACGAATCTTGATGATCCCGGTAAACGGGGATTAAAAGAGACACAATCTACGATTAACGATTACTAATCGTAGAGTCTACATCCTGACAATGCCTCAGTGTCAGGGCGAAACGTGCGTAGATTGTGTGGTGGTGGTATTTTACTGTGGTTGTGGTGCATGTGGGGTGGTGGTGAATGCGAGTGTACGCATATGCAGAGTGGGAAAGGAGGGCGGAGCTATATGCAGGCATATGCGTGCACTCACACTTTGCTTTAAAGACTGCGTGTTTTGCGGGATTGTTGTTAAGTAAATTATAATTTAATGGTATATAATGGATTTCCGCAAAGTAACGCCTGATTTTATTAACTATCTTAACATCTGATATCTTAAGATCGTCACTTACCATCAGGTGGCACGTTTGCCTATCGAACGTACATAAAAAAAAATCCAAAGGCAACGCAAGTTCTCCCGGTGTAGGGAGCGTCTATGGGTGCCTAAACCTGTCGGTGATGACTCCCTCTTCTATAAAAATGATAATGATAATGATGTTCGGTGAGCCTGGATTCCCAGTGCATTATTGATTTAAACTAGTCTCTACTGCGCGGATGCAATACATGTAATTGATTTAATAGCAACAGACAGGCGCATGTCACGGGCACGCCCTGATGCAGGCAAATGGAACAAAGAAACTAACGTCCACAACGCCCTAGATCCAGGACAATTGGATCCTTTAAGACTGGCATCATTATGCACTTAATTAAAATGAATCCAAAGGTGGGACAAACTGTTGCTAGCAGTTATATAAAGTTCGCATACTTTGAACCAAAGAGTGAAGAACTTACCGATACACCATCTTACACATAACACATTAATGAGTTGCTTGACTAGGCCCAGTTGTTATAGTCATGGGCGACGCTGACCACTTACTCGACATGACTGACACATTATCGGGTGGGTCCCCTCCCCGTTTACCTATATAAGTAACATTAAAAGAGACTTGCCTTAGAATTAACAAAAGTAAAACATAAGTACTGCCGATTCTCGTCAAAAGCATGACCACGAATCTTGATGATCCCGGTAAACGGGGATTAAAAGAGACACAATCTACGATTACCGATTACTAATCGTAGAGTCTACATCCTGACAATGCCTCAGTGTCAGGGCGAAACGTGCGTAGATTGTGTGGTGGTGGTATTTTACTGTGGTTGTGGTGCATGTGGGGTGGTGGTGAATGCGAGTGTACGCATATGCAGAGTGGGAAAGGAGGGCGGAGCTATATGCAGGCATATGCGTGCACTCACACTTTGCTCTAAAGACTGCGTGTTTTGCGGGATTGTTGTTAAGTAAATTATAATTTAATGGTATATAATGGATTTCCGCAAAGTAACGCCTGATTTTATTAACTATCTTAACATCTGATGTCTTAAGATCGTCACTTACCATCAGGTGGCACGTTTGCCTATCGAACGTACATAAAAAAAAATCCAAAGGCAACGCAAGTTCTCCCGGTGTAGGGAGCGTCTATGGGTGCCTAAACCTGTCGGTGATGACTCCCTCTTCTATAAAAATGATAATGATAATGATGTTCGGTGAGCCTGGATTCCCAGTGCATTATTGATTTAAACTAGTCTCTACTGCGCGGATGCAATACATGTAATTGATTTAATAGCAACAGACAGGCGCATGCCACGGGCACGCCCTGATGCAGGCAAATGGAACAAAGAAACTAACGTCCACAACGCCCTAGATCCAGGACAATTGGATCCTTTAAGACTGGCATCATTATGCACTTAATTAAAATGAATCCAAAGGTGGGACAAACTGTTGCTAGCAGTTATATAAAGTTTGCATACTTTGAACCAAAGAGTGAAGAACTTACCGATACACCATCTTACACATAACACATTAATGAGTTGCTTGACTAGGCCCAGTTGTTATAGTCATGGGCGACGCTGACCACTTACTCGACATGACTGACACATTATCGGGTGGGTCCCCTCCCCGTTTACCTATATAAGTAACATTAAAAGAGACTTGCCTTAGAATTAACAAAAGTAAAACATAAGTACTGCCGATTCTCGTCAAAAGCATGACCACGAATCTTGATGATCCCGGTAAACGGGGATTAAAAGAGACACAATCTACGATTAACGATTACTAATCGTAGAGTCTACATCCTGACAATGCCTCAGTGTCAGGGCGAAACGTGCGTAGATTGTGTGGTGGTGGTATTTTACTGTGGTTGTGGTGCATGTGGGGTGGTGGTGCATGCGAGTGTACGCATATGCAGAGTGGGAAAGGAGGGCGGAGCTATATGCAGGCATATGCGTGCACTCACACTTTTGCTCTAAAGACTGCGTGTTTTGCGGGATTTTTGTTAAGTAAATTATAATTTAATGGTATATAATGGATTTCCGCAAAGTAACGCCTGATTTTATTAACTATCTTAACATCTGATGTCTTAAGATCGTCACTTACCATCAGGTGGCACTTTTGCCTATCCAACTTACATAAAAAAAAATTCCAAAGGCAACGCAAGTTCTCCCGGTGTAGGGAGCGTCTATGGGTGCCTAAACCTGTCGGTGATCACTCCCTCTTCTATAAAAATGATAATGATGTTCGGTGAGCCTGGATTCCCAGTGCATTATTGATTTAAACTAGTCTCTACTGCGCGGATGCAATACATGTAATTGATTTAATAGCAACAGACAGGCGCATGTCACGGGCACGCCCTGATGCAGGCAAATGGAACAAAGGAACTAACGTCCACAACGCCCTAGATCCAGGACAATTGGATCCTTTAAGACTGGCATCATTATGCACTTCATTAAAATGAATCCAAAGGTGGGACAAACTGTTGCTAGCAGTTATATAAAGTTCGCATACTTTGAACCAAAGAGTGAAGAACTTACCGATACACCATCTTACACATAACACATTAATGAGTTGCTTGACTAGGCCCAGTTGTTATAGTCATGGGCGACGCTGACCACTTACTCGACATGACTGACACATTATCGGGTGGGTCCCCTCCCCGTTTACCTATATAAGTAACATTAAAAGAGACTTGCCTTAGAATTAACAAAAGTAAAACATAAGTACTGCCGATTCTCGTCAAAAGCATGACCACGAATCTTGATGATCCCGGTAAACGGGGATTAAAAGAGACACAATCTACGATTACCGATTACTAATCGTAGAGTCTACATCCTGACAATGCCTCAGTGTCAGGGCGAAACGTGCGTAGATTGTGTGGTGGTGGTATTTTACTGTGGTTGTGGTGCATGTGGGGTGGTGGTGCATGCGAGTGTACGCATATGCAGAGTGGGAAAGGAGGGCGGAGCTATATGCAGGCATATGCGTGCACTCACACTTTGCTCTAAATACTGCGTGTTTTGCGGGATTGTTGTTAAGTAAATTATAATTTAATGGTATATAATGGATTTCCGCAAAGTAACGCCTGATTTTATTAACTATCTTAACATCTGATGTCTTAAGATCGTCACTTACCATCAGGTGGCACGTTTGCCTATCGTACGTACATAAAAAAAAATCCAAAGGCAACGCAAGTTCTCCCGGTGTAGGGAGCGTCTATGGGTGCCTAAACCTGTCGGTGATCACTCCCTCTTCTATAAAAATGATAATGATAATGATGTTCGGTGAGCCTGGATTCCCAGTGCATTATTGATTTAAACTTGTCTCTACTGCGCGGATGCAATACATGTAATTGATTTAATAGCAACAGACAGGCGCATGTCACGGGCACGCCCTGATGCAGGCAAATGGAACAAAGAAACTAACGTCCACAACGCCCTAGATCCAAGACAATTGGATCCTTTAAGACTGGCATCATTATGCACTTAATTAAAATGAATCCAAAGGTAGGACAAACTGTTGCTAGCAGTTATATAAAGTTCGCATACTTTGAACCAAAGAGTGAAGAACTTACCGATACACCATCTTACACATAACACATTAATGAGTTGCTTGACTAGGCCCAGTTGTTATAGTCATGGGCGACGCTGACCACTTACTCGACATGACTGACACATTATCGGGTGGGTCCCCTCCCCGTTTACCTATATAAGTAACATTAAAAGAGACTTGCCTTAGAATTAACAAAAGTAAAACATAAGTACTGCCGATTCTCGTCAAAAGCATGACCACGAATCTTGATGATCCCGGTAAACGGGGATTAAAAGAGACACAATCTACGATTAACGATTACTAATCGTAGAGTCTACATCCTGACAATGCCTCAGTGTCAGGGCGAAACGTGCGTAGATTGTGTGGTGGTGGTATTTTACTGTGGTTGTGGTGCATGTGGGGTGGTGGTGAATGCGAGTGTACGCATATGCAGAGTGGGAAAGGAGGGCGGAGCTATATGCAGGCATATGCGTGCACTCACACTTTGCTTTAAAGACTGCGTGTTTTGCGGGATTGTTGTTAAGTAAATTATAATTTAATGGTATATAATGGATTTCCGCAAAGTAACGCCTGATTTTATTAACTATCTTAACATCTGATATCTTAAGATCGTCACTTACCATCAGGTGGCACGTTTGCCTATCGAACGTACATAAAAAAAAATCCAAAGGCAACGCAAGTTCTCCCGGTGTAGGGAGCGTCTATGGGTGCCTAAACCTGTCGGTGATGACTCCCTCTTCTATAAAAATGATAATGATAATGATGTTCGGTGAGCCTGGATTCCCAGTGCATTATTGATTTAAACTAGTCTCTACTGCGCGGATGCAATACATGTAATTGATTTAATAGCAACAGACAGGCGCATGTCACGGGCACGCCCTGATGCAGGCAAATGGAACAAAGAAACTAACGTCCACAACGCCCTAGATCCAGGACAATTGGATCCTTTAAGACTGGCATCATTATGCACTTAATTAAAATGAATCCAAAGGTGGGACAAACTGTTGCTAGCAGTTATATAAAGTTCGCATACTTTGAACCAAAGAGTGAAGAACTTACCGATACACCATCTTACACATAACACATTAATGAGTTGCTTGACTAGGCCCAGTTGTTATAGTCATGGGCGACGCTGACCACTTACTCGACATGACTGACACATTATCGGGTGGGTCCCCTCCCCGTTTACCTATATAAGTAACATTAAAAGAGACTTGCCTTAGAATTAACAAAAGTAAAACATAAGTACTGCCGATTCTCGTCAAAAGCATGACCACGAATCTTGATGATCCCGGTAAACGGGGATTAAAAGAGACACAATCTACGATTAACGATTACTAATCGTAGAGTCTACATCCTGACAATGCCTCAGTGTCAGGGCGAAACGTGCGTAGATTGTGTGGTGGTGGTATTTTACTGTGGTTGTGGTGCATGTGGGGTGGTGGTGCATGCGAGTGTACGCATATGCAGAGTGGGAAAGGAGGGCGGAGCTATATGCAGGCATATGCGTGCACTCACACTTTTGCTCTAAAGACTGCGTGTTTTGCGGGATTTTTGTTAAGTAAATTATAATTTAATGGTATATAATGGATTTCCGCAAAGTAACGCCTGATTTTATTAACTATCTTAACATCTGATGTCTTAAGATCGTCACTTACCATCAGGTGGCACTTTTGCCTATCCAACTTACATAAAAAAAAATTCCAAAGGCAACGCAAGTTCTCCCGGTGTAGGGAGCGTCTATGGGTGCCTAAACCTGTCGGTGATCACTCCCTCTTCTATAAAAATGATAATGATAATGATGTTCGGTGAGCCTGGATTCCCAGTGCATTATTGATTTAAACTAGTCTCTACTGCGCGGATGCAATACATGTAATTGATTTAATAGCAACAGACAGGCGCATGTCACGGGCACGCCCTGATGCAGGCAAATGGAACAAAGGAACTAACGTCCACAACGCCCTAGATCCAGGACAATTGGATCCTTTAAGACTGGCATCATTATGCACTTCATTAAAATGAATCCAAAGGTGGGACAAACTGTTGCTAGCAGTTATATAAAGTTCGCATACTTTGAACCAAAGAGTGAAGAACTTACCGATACACCATCTTACACATAACACATTAATGAGTTGCTTGACTAGGCCCAGTTGTTATAGTCATGGGCGACGCTGACCACTTACTCGACATGACTGACACATTATCGGGTGGGTCCCCTCCCCGTTTACCTATATAAGTAACATTAAAAGAGACTTGCCTTAGAATTAACAAAAGTAAAACATAAGTACTGCCGATTCTCGTCAAAAGCATGACCACGAATCTTGATGATCCCGGTAAACGGGGATTAAAAGAGACACAATCTACGATTACCGATTACTAATCGTAGAGTCTACATCCTGACAATGCCTCAGTGTCAGGGCGAAACGTGCGTAGATTGTGTGGTGGTGGTATTTTACTGTGGTTGTGGTGCATGTGGGGTGGTGGTGCATGCGAGTGTACGCATATGCAGAGTGGGAAAGGAGGGCGGAGCTATATGCAGGCATATGCGTGCACTCACACTTTGCTCTAAATACTGCGTGTTTTGCGGGATTGTTGTTAAGTAAATTATAATTTAATGGTATATAATGGATTTCCGCAAAGTAACGCCTGATTTTATTAACTATCTTAACATCTGATGTCTTAAGATCGTCACTTACCATCAGGTGGCACGTTTGCCTATCGTACGTACATAAAAAAAAATCCAAAGGCAACGCAAGTTCTCCCGGTGTAGGGAGCGTCTATGGGTGCCTAAACCTGTCGGTGATCACTCCCTCTTCTATAAAAATGATAATGATAATGATGTTCGGTGAGCCTGGATTCCCAGTGCATTATTGATTTAAACTTGTCTCTACTGCGCGGATGCAATACATGTAATTGATTTAATAGCAACAGACAGGCGCATGTCACGGGCACGCCCTGATGCAGGCAAATGGAACAAAGAAACTAACGTCCACAACGCCCTAGATCCAGGACAATTGGATCCTTTAAGACTGGCATCATTATGCACTTAATTAAAATGAATCCAAAGGTAGGACAAACTGTTGCTAGCAGTTATATAAAGTTCGCATACTTTGAACCAAAGAGTGAAGAACTTACCGATACACCATCTTACACATAACACATTAATGAGTTGCTTGACTAGGCCCAGTTGTTATAGTCATGGGCGACGCTGACCACTTACTCGACATGACTGACACATTATCGGGTGGGTCCCCTCCCCGTTTACCTATATAAGTAACATTAAAAGAGACTTGCCTTAGAATTAACAAAAGTAAAACATAAGTACTGCCGATTCTCGTCAAAAGCATGACCACGAATCTTGATGATCCCGGTAAACGGGGATTAAAAGAGACACAATCTACGATTAACGATTACTAATCGTAGAGTCTACATCCTGACAATGCCTCAGTGTCAGGGCGAAACGTGCGTAGATTGTGTGGTGGTGGTATTTTACTGTGGTTGTGGTGCATGTGGGGTGGTGGTGAATGCGAGTGTACGCATATGCAGAGTGGGAAAGGAGGGCGGAGCTATATGCAGGCATATGCGTGCACTCACACTTTGCTTTAAAGACTGCGTGTTTTGCGGGATTGTTGTTAAGTAAATTATAATTTAATGGTATATAATGGATTTCCGCAAAGTAACGCCTGATTTTATTAACTATCTTAACATCTGATGTCTTAAGATCGTCACTTACCATCAGGTGGCACGTTTGCCTATCGAACGTACATAACAAAAAATCCAAAGGCAACGCAAGTTCTCCCGGTGTAGGGAGCGTCTATGGGTGCCTAAACCTGTCGGTGATGACTCCCTCTTCTATAAAAATGATAATGATAATGATGTTCGGTGAGCCTGGATTCCCAGTGCATTATTGATTTAAACTAGTCTCTACTGCGCGGATGCAATACATGTAATTGATTTAATAGCAACAGACAGGCGCATGTCACGGGCACGCCCTGATGCAGGCAAATGGAACAAAGAAACTAACGTCCACAACGCCCTAGATCCAGGACAGGTCAAAAGCATGACCACGAATCTTGATGATCCCGGATTTGAAGCAATGCACGTAAATGTAGGCCAATCTTTGAAACGGCTGGGCCGATTTTGATGGGACTTTCACTGGCAGATAGCTGATGATATAAGGAGTAACTTAGGCTTAACTTTTTGAAGTGACAATAAAAATCTATCCAATCATTTCCACGTCATCTCCGTTTAGCAATTTAAACGTAAAAGTTTCATTAAAATTGAGTTACCCGAAGTCTCATACTACTCAAAATGCTTTTAAAATCGACGTTACTTTAGAATTTTTTTTGATCATGTAAAATGTTAAATATTGTATTTTTATCAAAAAAAATCCCATAGATCAAAGATGTATCTATACCCTATTTTTTTTTTTAAATGACGACTTCTATGAAAACACCTCGATCTAGAAACAACAATTTGGGACAAGGGGCCCTTAAGGCTGTTATAGTAAAAATTTGCAGAAATGACAAAAATTGAGTATTTTGAGGTTAAATGACTCGAAAACGGTAATACTTTACTGTGAACTAATTTCAGTAATAAATTAAACATGTCTTTTATAGTTTTTGTAGAGAATATAAATTGCAAAGTGTTATTATTCATCAAGATAAAAACATATTTGGAACTCATATTTTTGAGATTTTATGGAAATACTGATTTTCTGAGTGAAATTATGAATAAACGATGGGCCGTGAAAATCCAATAAACATATTTATAAATAGGAGAGATGTTGTATAGAATAGATGTTTTTTTTTAATATTTTTGTTATCTTAAATTTTACAAAATAAAACATCATTTTCACATGATACTAATATGTCGGAATAACTTCAGAAAAATACACTGCTTGTAATACAAGTTTCGAATTTCGATAAATAAAAATCATTAAACGGAAAAATGTAATATATTATTATTTTCACTCTTCTTCTTTTAAGTACTAGCTTCCTTTGCCAACATCCGAGTGCTCGAATATTATGTTCGGTTATTTTAAAAAATTTACTCTACTAAAGGCGTGGTTTTGTGTGAGTACAATTTGTTGCCAAAAACACAAACAAACGAAAAAAATAGAAATTTAAAATCTGTTGGTCCACCTAAAACAAGACACAGACAAATATATACAAACATTTATGGCTTAGTTTAAGACAAACAATTTTATAGCCTAATGTTATTTATTGAGATAAATGAACATAACATATCTACAAATGGTGTATATACATATGACAAAAGAGATTTAAGGTCAATAGGGCGGGGTATGTCAGAAGGGAGATAATCGTAAAGAGAGGACATAATATTCCCTCGTCCAGTCCATACTCACAAAGTGAAGTGTCTTTCACTAATTTTAGCCAAGAAAACAGGAGTACAAGAGTGGCTGAGTCTAAGACGACTGATGGTGGAGCATACTGGTTTGTTTGCTTTCCTATATTTGAAAAACCAAGGTTTGGTACTAATTGTTGTATATCTGCATAATGCTTGCCCTTATTTCTGCTAGACTGCATCCAAAGATTATTCCAGTCTGATGTCAAATGAACCTTGGCTAGTGGTATGAGGTCCTGACAGTGAACCCTAAATTGGCTAAGATCTCCGGACACTGTAGCAGCCTTAGCATAATAGTCTACACTTTCATTTCCCGTTATTTTCACTCAAAATTAATTTTCAAAGTTACATAGATCACGCAACGTAGACCAGCCATACACATACCAGTCGTGCGGTAGTGATTTAATTCATTCTCAAAAAAATTAAATTTATAATCTGAAATAACAAAAACACATTACTTATTAAATTTAGATATAATTATTTTCTTATTTCAAAAAAAATTTAATTTTATATAAGGTCTCAATTTTTTCATGATGTTATTTTAAAAAAAATATGTGAATTATAATATTTTCATTAAAATAAATTCCATTCTATGTCTGCCCTTGAATCTAAACAAAGTTTGTAGAAAGAAATTGGCTAGACGGCTAGGTCTTAAGTCTAGACGGGCGTAGCGATCAATACTCTCCCAAATATATATATGATTTGATCTGTGTTGTACGGGGTCTTTGATAAAAGTCTTAAATTTACCGGTGGGAGGGAGCGCGGCATCTTGCTTGTCTCTCCCGTGAAACAGCTTTGATGTCTTTCGGAGAGAAGCGCAAATGTCTTATTTGATTTCCTGATTAATTAGCCGTCGTAATGGCTTACAATAAAAATACAAGAGTACATGTATTTTTTGCAACCGTCCCCACCCTACCATCCTACTTGTTTCATAAATGAGTTGCCTGGGCTAGTTCCAGGTAAACTAGTCTATGTTCATGGATGACGTCGAGCACTTACCATCAGGTGGGACGTTTGCCAGTTTGCCTATCCAACTTACATTAAAATATCGTCAAAGGCAACTCAAGTTCTCCCGGTGTAGGGAGGGTCTATGGGTGCCTAAACCTGTCGGTGATTACTCCCTCTTCTATAAAAAAATGATGATGATAATGGTGCTCGGTGAGCCTGGATTCCCAGTGCATTATTGATTTAAACTACTGCGCTGATGCAATACATGCAACTGAATCAATAGCGATAGACGGGCGCGAAGATGTCACGGGCACGCCCTGATGCAGGGAAATGGAACAAAGACATTGATGTCAGCTATAAGTTATCATCATGATGCTTGCATTGACAGTTGTCTGGTCGAGTGGTCAGTCCACAAATGGCGATCGCTGTCGCGGGTTCGAATCCCCCAAGTTTAAATAATTTGTATGGTGAATATACATGTCTGCATACATTTATATTTATATATAAATTTCTTAAGTTAATTTCCGTTTCTCGTACCCGTAAAACTAGTTCTTAAGAATTTACCCCGGATAGATAACGTCAGCCATTCCTTATACACGAGAAGTAGTTTGACCTTCGCCGGGATCAGCCTGTTCGCTGAGGTGATCCTATCTGTTGCCTTTCATATCCGGGACCCTCAAAAATGGCTGAAGGCGCTCGCAGCGGTTTTAGTTAAGGTGGGCACTCCCAGGTGCGAGTCCCACATTGGGTCAGGATCTACCCAAATATCCTGGCTGTATCCATAAGGATTTCTCTGCGATATAAAAAAAAAAGCATTTCCTTACAACAAATAATTTGACATTGTCAACCTTTCAGAAGCTCTGCCATTGGGCTGTGTTATATACAGGATGTCCAAGGACACCTTGGACTTGGCTTGGGTCATTACCTGTAAGAATATCCAAATTTGACTTTAGTTAAAACCTCAATATTTTCGAGATATTTGGACTTTTTAAAAAATCCGTTAATTTACTACCTTGTGTCGGATTATTAACTACTAGTTTTTCAAAATAACACATGCAAATTAATAAAATACACTAAATTATTTTTGATAGGTAGCATTACCCGATGCAGATGATATTTTTCACCATTCTATAGGAAAGATAGAAAAAAATTTATTTGAATTTGGATTTTTAACTATAGAAAATAATCTAGCTGAATTTTGATCTTCTTTGTTGGAAAAAAGAGTTCTGAACTGTGATGGCAAACTATTTTAAAAAGTTACTAATTTAAAGTTTGTCGTACTAGTCCTTGGACAGCCTGTGTAACTATATAGTTTGTTTCCTGTATCAGTCACTGATAGTATCAACTATTATGATGTATGAAGATGAATTGTATCCTTATGCTCAAGTAAATGATTATCAATTGTATCATTGTGTTTACCCATGATAGGTATGCTATTGGGCTGTGGTGCACGCTACTGCAAGTGTACCAACTTTTTGTCTATATCAACTTTCAAATAGTTCTGCTGCGTTTTGGAAAGAAAGGTAGGATTGGCAGTGTAATTACTGACACAACCAATTTTCTTTATTAAAAATAGTACCATCAACTACAAGTACCTACTATAAGGTAGTATTTAAGTATCTTTTTGAATTTCAATTGAGTCTACCACCGGTTCCAAGGTGAGCAACTGAGAAGAATCAACGAAACAAAATCACTAAACAAAACAACTCGAAATCTCAAATATTCTAGAACAAATTTTACATGTTGTTATCAGATATCAAATGAAATGAAAGTGATTGTGATGCTTATAATTATGAAAACGTGACCTGAAACATTGTGGGAGGAAGGTGGGAGTCAGGTCAGCTCTAGTGCGCCTGACAGTGCGGATCGATACCCGTTGCCGGGCCTCGCCCAGACTAAGAGGCTCGCGCCACTTGGATGTCACAACAAAAGAATAAACAAGTCTAGGGAAAATGGTCATCGACCATAAACCTTCGCTCTTCCGTCTACATTATAATAATAATATCTATGATAATATGTAATATCTATGGACGCTTTCACACCACGTCAATCTGGTCCCGTGGTAAGTTCTCGAAGAACTTGTGTTACGGGTACCAGACAACGGAAATATATTTAATACTTTTATACTATACATATATTTATTTATTTATTTACTTATTCAATTTAATATTTGTTGCACTTACAGTTTAAAAATACGTTTAAAATCATTTAAGATTTTTATTAGATATATAATACACATCCATGACCCACGAACACAGAAAATATTTCTTGTTCCCTGGCGGGATTCGAACCCACAACCTCCGGGTTTGAGCGCCAACGCGCTTACCACTGAGCCACAGAGATCGTCATTTACATTAGACCAGCTAGAGTCCATTTTGTTATTGACAGTGGGAATCTTATTGCAGACTAGCTTATGCCTGCGGCTTCGCTCGCGATAATATAGATTAAGAAATAGATCAAGTCTGTCACTGGGCTTTGGTGACGGATAGAACATTTTTCAGGCACTTTTATATTTACGCCCTTCATTGGATTGGCTCAGCATCCAAAATCTGACGGACTTGACTGTACTCCTGAGATTTTTGGATTCTAGCAACCCTTTATTGGAATCGATCCTGCGAGGCATTTCATCTTTTAAATAAATTACTATGTACCTAAGTATGATATTTTACCTCAATTAATAATAAATTTATGAAAAAGAGATATACCTATCCCAAATATTGATAAACGAACTTTACGACTATGTGAGTGAAAACAAAAAAAACTTTTTTCTATACCAAAAAAAAACTTATCATCGTAAAAGAAAAGAAATATGAACCATCATATTTCAGGCGAGAAGAGGACCCGTGTATTTCTAATAAATAAATTAATCCAACATGTAAATAAATGAATTCTTTTAAAATACATTAAGCGAGCCTTTTAGCGGAATATAAACTTACATACCCATAAATAAAAAAAATCCTTTCTTAGTTGATGCCTTTATTTTTTTTACGTTAGGAAATGCCTCTTGCCTATCACCAGGCCCGGGGACCCGGTGGTTATGTGGGACTCGTACCCACTAAAACCCAACGATATACCTTCTCTCTGCTATTGTACAGGGTCATGGGAATGCCAGGCATACAATGAACGATGAAATAACTTTCATCCCCTATTTTACCCTCCTACGGATTAAATGCTATAAAACGCTGAAATACGTACTCATTATTTTTGTCGTACGAAATTTCATGCAAATATGTTCAAGGAATAAAAATTTCATATATAGATTTCACCCTCTTGGGGGTTGAATTTTGAAAAATCCTTGCCTAGTGGCAAAGTTGCTTTCGTCAAATGAGAAAGAAGTGTGCGAAGTTTCAATTTTTTTGCCTTAGTATTTGGCCTATGCGTTGATTTTTTAGTCAATCAATTTTGCCTTTTCCGGTTCGTGTTGGCTGCGAGGGTCGAGGGATCGGTGGTCTTGGCGTTCTTTGAGGGAAGGCTATGTTCAGAAGTGGACGGATAGAGGCTGATGATGATGATGATTTATTTTTAGAAATTGGCCAAATTCTTCTAATGATTAAAAAAAGCATGTTTTCGTGAAACAATTTTATAACGAGCCCTAAGTTGCGGAAACTTGCAACTGTTCTTAGATCTGCGTGTCAGTAGTCAGCTCAAGTACAATAAGATGCCATTTTATGGTATATCAATTCGAGTCTTTGGGATCTCTCTGATAATAATGATTGGTGAGTCTGGATTCCTAGTGCTTTATTGATTAAAAACAGTCTGTACTGCGCCGATGAATCAATAACTACAGACAGGTGCGCAGATGTCACGGGAACGCCTTGCTACTGGGAAATAGTACAAAGAAAGTTCAAATGGATTTATAATTGTTAATAAAAGTCTCGAGTGCAAAAAAAATTCAAGCAGCTGAGTTCACTCAGGACTTGCGCATTTACCAGCCTAACCACGAAATACTCAAACGAATCTCAAATTTAAGACGTACTTAAACTCGTGTTATCCCTCTTTTTTCTTTGAATCTGACACGTCGTAACATGAGTTTAAGTACGTCTTAAATTTGAGATTCGTTTGAGTATTTGGGCGTTAGATGTCTTGTGGCTCGTTTTTTATGTTAATTGTATAGGCAAACTGGCAAAAGTGCCACCTGATGGTAAGTGGTCGACGTCTCCCATGAACATAAACTAGTTTACCTGGAACGAGCCCAGGCAACTCATTTATATGCTGCCTATCCTGAGACATAAGATGTTAAATCTCGGTGCCAATAATTACACTGCCTGTCTTGCTCTTCTCTCCGGAACACAGCAAAGCTGTTTCACGGGAGAAATAAGCAAGATGGTCGTTTACTCTAGGACAAAAAAGTCAGTCTGAACTAGTAATTGCACCTCCGTCACCAATCTTTCAATCTTTTAAACACACTGCAAAATTGTTCCTATCTATACTAATACTAATGATATTATAAAGCTGAAGAGTTTGTTTGTTTGTTTGAACGCGCTAATCTCAGGAACTACTGGTCCGATTTGAAAAATTCTTTCAGTGTTAGACAGCTTATTTATCGAGGAAGGCTATAGGCTATATAACATCACGCTGTGACTTATAGGAGTTAAGTAACGCGGGCGAAGCTGCAGGCAAGAGCTAGTGTAGAAATAAAGTGGTTGACATATCACATCGATGTCCTGAGGTAAATGAGCCCCTAAGGGCCTCCGAACAAATTAAAACTTAGATAGCTTTGAGGCTCGTGGCCTCACCTATAGACAGACGAAGTTAGAGCAGACCTCTACAAAAAGCAACAAAAAGTTTTTTAAAAACTTACTTTATATTTCAGCGTATTTGGATATTTTTAAGTACACAGTTTGTGAATGTATTCATGAAAGTACTGAATTGACTGGATCATAAATCCTGGCGATATTTTGTAGCTGAAAGTTACACTTTCTTTATAGTCACCTTGATTGATTTCCAGGCAATTTTTTGAGAAAAACCGGACGTAAAAGTGATGACCAACGATATAAAGAATTACAAAAAATTAAAACCGATTTAAAAAATACTAAACTAAAAAGTAATAAAATAACTGTGTTTCTTTAATTTTTGTGCTTACAACTTATAATCAACATAATCTTCTACGAATGTACAAACTTTGCGTTTACCACGTCATTATAGTTTCTTTTGGAGTCGGTGTCGACTCCAAAAGGTAGGTAGGTAGGGTACAGCAACAAATACGACATCGACTCCAAAAGTAACTATAATGACGTGGTAAACGCAAAGTTTGTACATTAGTAGAAGATTATGTTGATTATAAGTTGTAAGCCCAAAAATTAAAGAAACACAGTTATTAATTTCAAAGACGCTTGTAGTTAATTATTATTAGCATAAAAGTACTCGAAACCAGCGATAGTGCAACAAAACCACCGTTGACCAGTGTTATTGTTCACCACCCTAAAGTAGCCATGATAAGCTCTTAAATTATTGTGTTACGAAAATACACCCTTATTCCTTAATATTGTCAATTTGTCAAAATTTGGCGGGATTCGAACTCCTAACCTCTTGTGTCAACACTTTCTTTGTTTACTTTTAAGGGCGCGTCCTTTGGTATTTGTCAAGTGCATTCAATATTTTAGCGACTGCGCGTTTAGTTGCAGGTGCATTACGCAGATGCACTGGATTTTATACAGGGTGGGGTGAAATCAATAGGTTTTGATTTGGTTGCAAATGCTAAAGGTTAAAGCCCACGCCCTTCTGGGTGTGTTCATCATCAACATGAGCATCAGCAGATTCTTAAAAGACAAGGAAGTCTGTTATTTTGTTATTGTACGGAAGGTGACTGACAAAGGAATAGGCCTTTGTCAGTCATAATACACTTGGATCTCATCTTAAACTGGACTATACTTATATATCTCAAGTGGTTGCAGTTATCTTTCACAAATTTGTGGGCTCAGATAGTATTCGGTGCAGAAAATCACTTGATAATTGTTGAATTGTATTTAATAGTTAAGACCGATGAGAAGTATCCAGCTTTTATGAATATCGATACGCAGTAAATTTTCTAGTAAACTTCCCCCTCGCAATCTACAATAGCATTATAATATCGAGTTAAAACTTTAGTGTTTTGTTTTAATTTTTATACTAATGGCCTAACTGCGACATACATAATTACAAGCTTTAGAAGGATACCACCTAAACCCTAAATCGGTATGGCTGCTGGATGTCATCATTTACCGGTGGGAGGGAAGCGCTGTGCCGCGCTCCCGGCTGCATAGGTACCACCATCTTGCTTGTTTCTCCCGTGAAACAGCTTTGCTGTGTTTCGGAGAGAAGGGCAAGACAGGTAATGTAATTACTGGCACCGAGACTTAACATATTATGACTCAGGATAGGCAACACATAAATGAGTTGCCTGGGCTCGTTCCAGGTAAACTGGTTTATGTTCATGGGCGAAGTCGACCACTTACCATCAGGTGGCACGTCTGCCAGTCTGCCTATTCAAGTAACAAAAAAAAGTCATCATTGCCGTGAAATATTACACATATATATAGGTTTTAACAAGTGTTCATTACCTTTTCTTAATAAAAATTCTATCTTAAAAATGAAGCACCGACGTAAGTTACATTTAGCATGTCTTTTATTTGGCGTAATAAAATATAACCAACCCAAGTATCTCTATGACAACCCAAGTATCTCTATGTCATGGATGTCACAGCAGAGGATTCACGGCTCTCGCAAGTGTGCCGTGCAGCTCTCAACACAGCGTCATGGCTCAGCTGCGTTTAGAGGCAGTTTTCGTTATTGTGCTTCCAAATGTTGGAACAACATTCCGCCGCCTATAAGAAACCTTCAAAATATACAATCTTTCAGAACCAAACTTAAAGTGTATATTAATCAGCACCAGAAAATTGAGGAAGCATTAAGGGTCGACACTAGTATTTTTTAATTTTAAGTTTTGTAGGCAAGTAATTGATAGGTGGGGAAGTGCATATAATATATTGTTTAAATTGCTTTACGTACATACCAAAAGTTTATGTCACAACTGTGTGGCGTCATATTGTCCAATTCTTCTTTCACCATTCCATGTCACCTAGAAATGTTGCCTGCTGAATTCAAAGCTAACGTGCTCTGTTTGTTTTTATTTATGTATTTATCCTTTATAATTCTACTTTGAACCATCTATAATTGACTTAATCGAGTATTAGTTTATAAGTATATTGTAAATTGTATATGTTCGCGTCTTATTTTTATTTATTTTTTAATTTCCTTCTTCTTCTTTATCTTTGGCATGTAGACGTCAAAAATATTTACTTTAAAGGCGCATAATAATATAAATATTTTCTCTCTCGGTTTGTGTTTTTTAGTAAACATAATATTATGTTGTCATAGCTATATTATGTGATCAATTATGAACTTTTTTTATTATTTATTATATATATATTCTTTTCTTTCTCCTTTCTAATTTTTATTTTTTATTTTTTGTGTGCTGTGTAATCGTTTCGTGGCTTCACTTAATGGCAAACAACGTAAGACCAGTGCTGGAATGGTAATTCCAGCAAACACTGAGTTGAGGCCGTTTTGTGTAACTACAAGGTTTATATTATGTGATATTTTTAATTGTGTCTTAAGTAGTTAAGTAGTTTCACGAATAAATTTTTCTTTCTTTCTTTCTTTCTTCTTTCTTCTTTTTCTTTTTCTTTAACGCCGGGAAATGCTTAGAGGCATCCCGCCTGGGATCCCCCACCCCTTGCTCCCTGCTCTTTTGTATAAGAAGGGTACAAAGAGTCCCCTCGGCTCAATAAGCTTCGCCCAAGGTGCCGGGCTCACCCTAGGCTACTGAGCCCCACCGCCACGTCAAGGCCTGAACCATGGTGGGCCCACATAGAGATTCTGGCTACATGTGTGAAAAACATTTCCCTGTGACAACAAAAAAGAGCTATTGATTCCATTGTTTTGATATCAACAAGCAGGGTGAGTCCAAGGTCTGGGCGAGGCCCGGCAACGGGTATCGATCCGTTACACTGTCAGATGCACTAAAGGTGACCTGACTCCCACCTGACTGCCCCCACCTTACCCCCACATTATTGTTTGTTACGTCTGGAAAATATCAACATCACTATCACTATAATGATAATATTAAATGTGATGGATATCAGAGACAATACATGCGAGTTGCGTCGTTTTCTCTCTCATGGAAAGCTGAAAAAGATGAAGGAGATTATGATACACTAGCTGTTGTACGCAGATTTATGATGATTTTTAGTCTTAGTTACTCCTTATGACATCAGCTATCTGCCAGTGAAAGTCCCTTCAAAATCGGCTCAGCCGTTTCAGAGATTCGCCGAAACAAACAAACAAACAGACAGACAAAAATGGTAAAAAATGCTACTTTGGTATATGTACCGTGTATACATCTTTATTCATTTAATAAAAGTGGTTATTTTAATATTACAAACAGACACTCCAATTTTATATGTATAGATTATTTACAAGTAAAATCAATTTATTGTACAAAATACTACTAACAAAGTGGCTTTTTCAACGTTTGAATCCACCAACGGTCCCAAGGCGAGCCCACTGAGTAGAACCGGCGAAACAAACTCAGTGGATCTAATTTTTCAACATTCTCTAACAAATTTTACATTTTGTTAATCTGAAATAAAAACTTTTACTTGATAATATCTTAAATAAACTCTTTTAAAATTTGAAATAGACAAGCTTTGAACATTTTCTGTGATCCTATTGCAAAGTCGTATTAAATTAAATCGCCTTTTAAGAATTTCTTACCCTTCTCACTGCATAAATGTAACGATATTATGCTATCGATGTTCATTCGAAGTGCTCATCACCGATTCCTAGACCCAGAAGGTTCTATCATTTGACACGTAGCTGTAATAATGATGATGTACTTACGTAATTGTTGTGGACGTTAGTTTCTTTGTTCCATTTGCCTGCATCAGGGCGTGCCCGTGACATGCGCCTGTCTGTTGCTATTAATCAATTACATGTAGTGCATCAGCGCAGTAGAGACTAGTTTAAATCAATAATGCGCTGGGAATCCAGGCTCACAGTAGACATCAACATCATCATCATCATACATGTAGACTTGCACAAATTAAACTATATAAAGGTGCGAGCGATTCGATTCATGTCTTGCTACCGGTCTTATTCGGTGTGTAATTCGACAAAGGATTCATTTTCCATTTTACCTATCTCACGTAATAAAAAAATATGATACCAAATATTGGAGAGATGGGGCGCGCCCATTTGTATATCTTCATATTAATTATGATATTATTGAGATAATGCTATATTCATTTCTCACGATTTGAAATGCTTCCTGGCGCTTGCTTTATTATGAAGACAATTGAATATTTTTCTTTTTTCCAATTTACAAATTGCAACACCTTATAACTTTTTGCATGGTTCAAAGCCACATAAGCCTGGACCTTTTTCTTTGCGTTACAATGCGTTTTACAAGATTTGTTTCCCGTAATTTGTGTAAGGCTATATTATGGAATATTATTGTTTTAAAGTCACAATACCCGTCGAGGACCTGAAATTGTGGCTGTATATGCATCCATCCATTTTCGTCTTTAAACGTTCTAAAAACCGATTTGTCATCAAACTTGATAGAGATATGTTTCGGTGTTCGGGAGAACAAAAAAGGGATTTTTCCATTGGTTTCTTCAAAGTCCATTCAACAGCAATCAAAAAAGTAATAAAAAAATTTTTGAATGCCATTAACCAACACCCCCAGTGATTTTCTAATTACCATCTTTGGTATAAAGCCAAGATCTTTGATGTACTCCAGATATATCTATCTGACAATTCTTTTTACTGCAGTTTAGTGTGCAGCTGTACCAGATTTGCTAAAATTTTTTCAGTATGTTTATGCAGTAAGCAAAACCTTACTTGAGCCATATGCAGCAAGGAGCCAGTGGGTTGATGTCAGTTAGTGATTTGTCCTCTTTCACTTTTCCATTAATTTTAAACTAACTTCCTATGTATGAACTCTTCACAGATTTACTTGAATTTTAACGTAGTACTACTTTTTATTTGTAGCCTTTAACAAACTTTGACAAACTGCTGGACAAAGGCTCGCTCTCTTTTTCCCACGCTTGTGTATCGCATAGCTACACCACAGCAGCCTTTTCAAAAACCCTCAGCTGTTAAACATAAATGCGACTACCAGTACAAAAAAAATGTATACATATTTAGCCAGGTTATGTTGGTGGTGGAGATCTGTAGCCCGAAAATTCTTAACATCCCCTGTCCTACCATAACCTAGGCTGCTAGTGCTACCGTAGCCAGGAATAGTTGGACGGACAGGAACTAGGGACCGTTTCTTGTACCTGTAATTAACCAGGTAGGAAGACGATCTCATTGCGATGGCCAGTCTGTTTTGGATGGGAGTGGCAAGGGATCGGCCGTTTGGGCCTTCCTTGATCCCTCAACGGCCGGCCCACAGCAGTGGACGGATAGGGGTGATGATGATGATGCAAACATCATGGTGATGCATATTAAAAGGAAAATTATCAACATGATTAAAATAAATGTTAAATTTCGGGTTGATTAGTTATTTGATCGAAAGATAATTGTGACTGAGGTCCAAAAAAGCATGTGAATCTATATTTGTTTTTGATTTCTACTGAGTGATAGTCGGAAGATACCTCCACAGTTGGGATTTTTTGAAGTGCTTGTTACGAAATATGCGCCATGTAACATGTTCTTAAAATGTTATATACATAACAAACGAAGTCTTCTTTGCCAAAAATGTATTTTTTCTTCTCCGATAGTTCTGATTTATTTATGGCCTGAGAAATATCTGTTGGCAGCCGCGGTTTTTTGTTATCAAATAAGGCAGAACAAAGGCGATCTGGGACAGTCTTGATATTTTTTTAATCAGTTTAGTTAAGTGCCCTTCCGCAAGCACTTATAGGATTTGTCTTATCTATCTAGTCACTTTCAGTTTAATATTATTTTATTTTGATTTATATAGAGTTTTAGATTCTAATTGTGGAAGAAAGTTAAAATATCATTTTAATCTCCAGATTGCATTTGATAATCGAAAGTTTCGGAACGTGTTGACGATTATTTTTTTTCCTGAAATCAGGTTCTGGTCCTTTGTTGCGTCATCAAGTGGGGCGAGTGTAAGGTCTGGGCGGGGCGCTATGTATCGATCCGATGGATGTGCTGTCGCAAGCGCACTGGAGCTGACCTTACACCCACCTTACTCCTACCATGTTCCACGTTCCTGGAAATTATCATCATAATCATAATTTTGTCTAATTTCTGAGAAGCTATTTTGCATTTCATTAATATTAAACTTTTTTCCAAGGTTTATTCACATTTAACCACAAGATATATGTGCCATGTTTGACGACTTTGTGCCCTATACTAAGGAGTGACATGATCCCATGAATTTTGACGATTTTAAAGATGTGTGCGCGTTAATATCGGTATCGCCTTAATTGTCATATATATCTGATACAATACTACTTGTAAGTTGAATGTCATAATGTTTCAATATATATGATGTGGTTGTACTTATTAAATAAATAAATAAATAAATAAATAAGAGTCATGTACAATTCGATGGCAGGCTGGTCGAGTGGAGAGGCTATTGGACACTTTACGCAGCGGTCGCGGGTTCGCATCCCTCCAAAAGCCGATAATTTGTATGATGAATATGGCGTGGTGTTTATATGAATTTATATAAATTTCTTAAATGCCAAGTACCCGTTATATACATTCTTACGAACTGACCACCGGGCTAGGTTAACGAGGCACACCATTGTTCAGTTATATTTATATTTAAAAAAAAAACATTTTCGGCTTTAAATTCACCATCACCTATTTGAAACAAGGCGTTAGAAAATTTCCTATTATCATCGCCAGTTATATAATATTATCACGTATGTTTTAAGTTGAGATTTCGTTATAGCCAAGAGAGGATCTTTGAGTGAGTGTCCAACCCGACGGCAGGAGGCCGTGCGGTCGCAGACTACACGGTTGGCGGGGGGAAACCCCCCACTTTCACAAACCAAAAGTGAGCCAAATCGGCCCACACTAATCCGATGTAGCATTAGGGCCTTTGGGCCGTTAGCATAGATCATTCCGAAAAAAAATTGAGTTATCATTGATTTTGTCTGCTCTCATCCCGAACGTTACAACAGACATGATTGAAATCTCCAGAGAAAAAAACAAATCTTATTTTTCGCATTTTTTTAAGTTTGTCCCTAGTCAAACCTATAAAAATAGTTACATTTTAGTTACTTTTAGATTCTCCACTTACTATACTATCATTTGAACTATTTTCAGATTGCTATTGAGAATCCAAATTATCGTTGTTGAAAACCGATATTTTTTACTGGGATCAGGTATAAGTTCTTTGTTGTGTGGGAGAGTGCAAGGTCTAGGTGTGCCAAAAGGTATTGATCCACTTCCTGTCGCAAGTTGCAGGCGTATAGAGGTAACCTTTGACGTGGCCAGACGCCCACTGTACTCCCACAATGTTTTGTCTCGTTCACAGACATCATCATCAAAAAGGCCACTTTTTCTCAAATATTAGGTTGAAGAAAAAGTTTCTTCGCATGTCTTAAAGTTTACTGTACAGTCTGTAAACCTTTTTTTTCTTTTACGCTGGAAAATGGTCTGAGGCATCTCGCTGGGGGTAGGGGGAATTCCCCGTATCTGGAACTCTGCGCCCGAAAGATGTTAAGGTGGACGCAGCTCTACCCACTTAAACCCGGCGAGTGCTACCAACGTCGCCTTTGGTGAGGTGCCCCAGATTATTGAGCAAACAGGGCATCTCGACGGCTAGTCAGTCCCTCAAGGGACCGACACCACCTTCACAGAGGGGTCGTTCCGCATCACAGAACAACCCCTCCCAACACGGGACAGTGCAATGTGGTGAGGTTCCCATCCTCGTCTCTTGTCCCCCTGCTCTTTTGTCCCCTCTTCTTATAAGAGGGGTACAAAGAGCAGCTCCCTTGGTTCAATTTGCCTAAGCCTAAGGTGAATCCAGCACCTTGGGCGGAGCAGCCGCTACCAAGTCCCACCGCCTCGATAAAGCTTGAGCCTTGGTGGGGACAGTCTGTAAAGCCTGACCAACGTTTGCTCAGGACCTATTTCTCACGTTCTATTCGTACGCGATTCACTTTTTATCACCAATTATATTATCTATGTTCGCACATGGTTCCGTTATGTTACGTCTTGAAAGAATGAAAATGAGTACTCTGTTATAATGAACCATTTTGTACGAATTTTATCGCGGTTTATTAAGATTTTTACAAGCTCGACGTTTCGGATACTTTACAGCAACCATGTTTACAGTCCTCCCGTGACCATGGTTGCTGTAAAGTATCCGAAACGTCGGGCTTGTAAAAATCTTAATAAACCGCGATAAAATCCGTAAAAAATTGTTTCTTTATAATGAGTGAAATTCGCGTCAACATTAGAAAAGAATATGAGTACTCTGTTCATTAGGTTTCTTTTAGTAAGCTCGTCTGGTTAAGAAGAAGCGGCAGCCAAATATCCAAAAAAATGAAGTCGTTTAATAAATGACGTAGAAAAAGGCATACTTTTTTACACGCTTTTTATTAGCTTCACCTGTATGTTTGTATGTTTGTATGTTTGTTTGTAACCGACTTCTTTGGGCGCGATTTTGACCCACTTTAAACGGCCAGATTTTATTCAAACTTTGTAGATTTATCGAGGACCGATGACAATACAATAATTTGATAAAATTATTCCAATATCCTGATCAGGATAATCAGGATAGCACATGCTAGGAAGGCATAAGGCGCGCAACACATCAGTTGTGTTGTTTTTAGTCTCTCACTCATTTCTAAAGTGATTGCCATTAGTTGAGTACTTTAAATTAATAAAATCTTTAAAAAAAAATTGACACCAAAAAGTAAAAAATAAATTATAGTTTAAAAAAAAAAACTAAAAAACACGCTTTAATAGCAAACCGAACTATAAATTTGAAAATAATTTTTAATAGAAGAATTAAATGGGTTAACAAAATAAATAAATGATATTACTTATTGTAAAAAAGCGTGGTGCTTGTAACTAAGTTTTTATACTAACTTTACTTTTTAAAAATAGATACCGATGAAATATTTTTAACAATGAATATCGAGCACCTCACGCTTTTTTACAATAAGTAAAATCATTTATTTATTTTGTTAACCCATTTAATTCTTCTATTAAAAATTATTTTCAAATTTATAGTTCGGTTTGCTATTAAAGCGTGTTTTTTAGTTTTTTTTTTAAACTATAATTTATTAAATTGCCGTATGTAAATTATTGTTTCTTTATTTTTCTTAGCATCAGATTTAGTGATAAATCAAGACTAAGATAGTCTTGGTCTTTCTTATTCAGTCATGCTATTGGCCTTAAACAAACGATTTTAAGATATACTATACTAGTTGGTGCCCGCGACTTTGTCTGCGCAGGATAAGATTTTAGTTTTTGGAACGTAGTTCCTTATCGCGCGTTACGAAAGGGGGATAGAAGGAAAAAATTAAGATGAAAAGTTGGAACGACACTTTTTGCTATAGTTGTAAGCCGTGCGGCTTTTTGATTTACAAGTGTGTCGGTAGCTGTTTTTGTTACACTATTGGGGCTGCTTAGTAAAAAACCCCAGTTCAAATCTCACCGATCTCGGTGTTTTTTTTTGTTTTTTTACGCCGGGAGATGCTCTGATTTTTATCGATAAAAAAATCAAAAAAAAAATTATACCTACCCCAATAATTATTTTCCTTACACCTTTTTTTCTGTTTTTTATTACAATTCCTTCACTAATTTATCGAAAGGAACTTCGTTCCATCCGGGTGTCCCTTGACACTTCTCTTAAGTTTTTTTTTTCTATAAAAAGTATCGTATGTTACTTCTAGTACCTCCCAGAATATGTGTACAAAGTTTCATGATGATCGGTTAAGTAGTTTTCGCGTGAAAGCGTAACAAACATCCGAGCTTTCACATTATAATATTAGTAAGGGTAGTATCTATAGCTATAGTATTTTAAAGCTTACATAATGCGTTATACATAATATTCTAGAAATGAGATTTTTGTTATTTTGGTTCACCTAGAAATTTTAAATTATATCCTACTTTTGACTTTACATACTTAAGTATCGTAATGTGTTAAAGGATAGTTTATTTTCCTGGAGGCTGAGGTCTTTTGTTGCGTCATCATTTATCACGCGGGGCAAGGTCTGGGCGAGGCGACAGGTATCGACCCTATGGATGTGCTAGCGCAAGCGCACTAGAGCTGCGCTGACTCCCACCTTCCTCCTACCATGTTTCATCACCACTTTCGTGGAAAATATCATCAGCAACACTGAAAATCACCATAATGAACGCATTGCTAAAATCTGTTAGGAAATATGAATTTTTAAATATATCAATGTCAACGTCCAGAGACAAGCCATACTCATAGTGTAAATTTTAATGGAGAAAGCGATAATGTTAATATTTATCAGAAGTTGTAGAAGTACGTAGAAGCTAATTGTATTAAATTCATATCGTATAATAATAATAACAAGTTGGGACGACTCACACACGACCATCCGATCCCAAACTAGGCAGAGCCTGTTCTTATGGTAACCAGACAACTGATATATACGTATATATTTATAAATACATACATATTATAGATAAACTACACCAAGACAACAAATGATCATGCTCATCACACAAACATTTGTCCTGGGTGGGGATCAAACCCACGACCTTCTGGTTTAGCAGTCAGGGTCACTAACCACTAGTCTAGACTCTAGACCAACAGCCCAGTCCTTATAGTCCTATAGTTCTTTTGATGAAAAATTCTATACTAGTATGTAATATCCCTCCGCCTGCCCATTGCTATTGGTTTAGTTGTATCCATAGGTTTGTATTGTCTGATGCACTTGGATTTAGGATCTCGTCAGCCTCATCATAATCAAAATCTTACGGATATAGTCATGACATCTATTTCTCTATTCTAAGTTTGATTTTTTTGCCTAATATTAGCTTGTTAACTTCCCAAAGAAATTCCATGGAATCTTCAGTCTTTAAAATTATTACAAAATACTTATTTTCTTATCTTTGGTATAAATAGCCACCAACATGTTTTTTCAGTGTGCCTTGTCAGTACATTTAATGCAATCAAAATCTATTTTATTGCTTTTATTTTCCTATCCTACTAATACTACAAACGAGAAAGTTTGTAAGAATGTATGGATGTGTGTTCGTTACTCTTTCACAGACTAAATGGATTTTAATGAACCTTTACAATAACATAGCTTATACATCAAATTAACATATAGGCTATAATTTATTTATTTATTTAAGGACAACCAGTTGTAGTTACAATAAATACTTACAATATATGAAAATATTACTGAAAGCATGACATTATTGCACTACATATATTTATCCCTGTACTCCCGCGGGAATGGGAAGTACGCAGGTGAAATCGCAGGGCGCCGCTAGTAAAATATAATCCGTGTACCAAAGTAAAACATTCTAGTTAAGATAAAGCCTAAAGCCGGCTTTTCAGGAGGGCTTTTAATAATGCATGCAAACGTGATAAGTGCTTGGGCCTGTTTTAATTTGTATTTAGGAGTTAAAGCTTATAAGGAACGGGACCTCATAAGATTGAAGGGATTACTTGTGAGCGTGAGCGACCTATTTATGTTAGTATATAAAACATATTATAATTACGTTTGAATAAATTTGAATAAATGAAAATGGTAATAAATGACTATAGAAAGACATTTAATGTACGTTTCGTATATATTTCACGTCCATGGTGGAGTATAAAGAAGCCTTAAAAAAATAAAGCGTTACAAAATTATATAAGAGTGTGGCTTCAAGGTTCGCTTGGGCGGTTTCAGAGTTCAATGTCAGCGACCTCTAAATATTGATTCCTTTGTCGTCATATCAACAAGTGTCGCTGCGGTACTACTCGGGCAGCGCCCTGACGCCTGGAACACGATTTACCTGGAACGCGCGCAGTAAAGTTCAACCCGCCCTGCAAAGGTCAGCCGCCGCCCTGCAAATTACAGCCACCGCCCTGCTAAGGTCAGCCTACGCCCGCATTGTACTTTTGTGCCCTGACCTACAAAATGTCGAGATTCTATGTGTAGCGTTCAATTTCTGGTACTTTCCACTTCAATATTATCTGCGGTCTTTTTTGTATACATGTACTTCATTGCTGATCTTGAGATTTTATGTTTCGTCCCACGATTTTTTTTCTGATCAATGCCCTAGAATAATAAGGAGAGTTGTGTGATACCTAGGACTTAATAAATTATTTTTAACGTTTATTACATTATCTAGGTACATTTATTATCCCCACCATGGTTCAGGCATTGGCGTACCGGGGGGGTTTTAGTAGCCCAGGGTGAGCCCAGCACCTTGGGCGAAGCTAATAAAGCCGAGGGGACTCTTTTTACCCATCTTATAAGAAGAGGGGACAAAAGAGCAGGGGGCAAGGGGTGAGGATGGGAACCCCATTGTACTGTCGTTGGGAGGGGTTGTTTTGTGGTGCGGGACAACCCCTCTGTGGAGGGGGTGTCGGTCACTTGGGGGAATGACTAGCCGTCGAGGTGCCCTGTTTGCCACTTACCAGCTTTCGGGCGTAGCGAATCCCACATACTCGCGTGGGTCTCCCCACGCTAATATGTGGGGCGCAGCGAGGCCCACTCCTCCGCGGGATGCCTTAGAGCATTTTCCGGCGTTAAAGAAAAAAAAAGTACATTTATTATCGATACTTTCAATATAGTCTTAGAGCCCGTATAGTCTAAGAGCCCGATCCCCAAACCTTCGTTATTTTATAAAAGATGAAAGTTTGTCTGCGTATGTTCTCAACACACGTAAGAACGATGAATATTTATGAAGTTAGGATTACCGTGCATTTGGCAGGTAAACGGTATTAAAGGCGTGTAAAATACCGATATAAATTCATCAAATAATAAAGTGTGATTTTTGGTTATTACATTCGAATAATTATTAAACATCACGTCTTTAATTGCCCAACAAATGGAGTGTTGGGCAATTAAAGACGTGATGGCATGGCAACCTCTTGCCAGACACCCTTGATGTTCATGACCTTATAATTCTGCTTACGTTATAGTATAAAAGCTGATTTTTATGTATGATATTTCCTTATTAGCCGGAAATTTTTGTTTTTTATAATATTCTGAACAAAAGAATCACACTTTATTATTTGATGTATTTAGATCGGTATTTAACACACCTTAAAAGAAGTTAATTAATTTACTATTAGATCGAGTTTATTGTGATAATAAAGCCTTTTATTTCCTTAATAATAATACACACTTCGTTAAAACTAACTTAATATAACTTAATTTAATTTAGTTTAGAATACATCACATAAAAGAAATAAAGTAAAAAGCATGTAGCAAATAAAAAAAAAAAGGTTAGTATAGTTTTAAGTGCTTATTATAATATTTTCTAAAAAAGTTATCATTAATATTGATTTATTTTCTGTTTTTTATTAAGGACCTCTCTATATAATAATAATAATATATTATTATTATTATCATCCTATTTAATTCATTTAGTGTCTCATTATTACAAGGTTTCTTTCGTGACATTTTTTCGCAATCTGACTCCTAAATACATGATCCTTCCAAAGAATTTACCCAACTCGGGGTCACATATTTTGGAAATATTTGAGACCATTTCCCATTCATTATTTGGTTAAGTCTGAGTGAAGTGAAACGGCTACAGAAATTGATAAGATGTATTTTGTGTTTTAACTCTGAAGAGTGCAATTTAAACTGGTCTTTCCTAAATATTGATTCTCGAAAAAAGTGCTTGCATAAGATTTGTTAATCGTCACTAACATACCGTCATGAAAAATCATTTGAGTACCATTATATGGAGTGTATTGTTACAAAGTGTTGTTTATTACGCACTTCATAAATGCTTGGGCGTTGTCCGCGTCAGACATTTAGCGCCCACGTGGAATGAGCGCTTCAGGATAAATCAATAATGTAACTGGGCGTCTATGCCTAGCAACGAGCCATGCCCTGTACTGGTTGCTACGGGAGCTGCTTTGTTATAAAATATATTACTGGTAACTTGATATGTTTTATCTTTCTCTACCACTATTTTCATCAGTTCAAAGATATAAGTAATTATTATACTTTTTTTTTCTTTAACGCTGGAAAATGCTCTGAGGCATCTTGTGTGTGGGAGATTCGCTGCGCCCGAAAGCTGGTAGTGGTGAGTGCCACCAATGCCGCCTTTGGTGAGGTACCCCGGATCTAATTAGCAAACAGGGCATCTCGACGGCTAGTCAGTCTCCCAAGGGACCGATGCCACCTCCACAGAGCATTAGCTTCGCCCAAGGTGCGGCGGCTAACCCTAGGCTACTGAGCTCCACCGCCACGTCAAGGCCTGAACCATGGAAAGGATGAATAACAATTGCAATATAATATTATATTATATTTGTTTTCATGTTTTCTTTTGTTTCTTGAATATTTTGCGGTCTGTATATTCGTGATCATGTTACATGCATGAGAAAATCAGTTTCTTTTTCTGATTGTCCTTGGCATTGAACTTTGATCGTCATTGCGAATGATATTGTCGAGAGAAACTACATCCCTCCAAACTCTCATAGAATATCGATTGCACTTTTTGGGATATGGAGAATATCTCTACAAGTGCTATACTCTTAGAACAGTGCCTATCTTTTCATTGTTTTCTTCCCCCATTAAATACAGTAAAAATTCTTAGCGCCAATATTACGATAAAGACAGCATCAAACCAAACGACGTCATTTGAAAGCAATTTTTATATTTGTATGTGGTTTGTAATCATATGAGAAATAATTTTTTGTGATGCCTCTCGTGAGGTTCCCATCTTCGCCCCTTGTACCCTCATAGAGCATCTGCCTCGGTTTAATTTGTTGCGCCCGAGGTGCTGGGTTCATCTTAGGCTACTGAGCCCCAGTGCCACGACTAGACTTGAACCATGGTGGGAACTAAGTGATCGAACTAAATGTTTTCCATCGAAATAGGATTTCATTTTCAGTGCAACATAATTCAACAATCGTTCATAAATAAATATTAATACTAAACATAGAATAAAATGATCCTAGAGTATATATGAAAGGCGTAATTTTGTTTAGATTAGTTTCTTTGTCTTATTTCCCGGTAACAGGGCGTGCCCGTGAAATCTCCGCGCCTGTCTGTCGCTATTGATTCAATACTGCACTGATGCAATACACTATTGCATCAGCGCAGTACAGACTAGTTTAAATCAATAATGCTCTGGGAATCCAGGCTCACCGAACATCATTATCTGATGATCATATTTTTTTATACAGAGGGACCAAACGGACTGTCGATTTACCTGGTGGTGAGACATCACTATAGGTACCCTCTAGTTTCCCGGTGTAGGGATAGGGTTGGTGAATGGTGTGATTTTTTTTTATCACTATACACACAACATAGGTCAAACCATATATGCTCGTAGAAATATCTATAATTAGGAGAGCATTGTTAGGTAAGCCTGTCCAGACGTGTGCCGCCGTCTAGCCAGTTTCTGTCGACAAAGCACTGGTGGGGTGGGTGGTACACACACAATGCTAATTGGGGATTTACTTGAGCTTCGTAAAGATCTATTAAATTTCGAAGATTAGATGACAAAAAGAAAAAAAAAGTTAATTTTACGCGTTGTATGGAAGCTTAGCCTCTGTTCCATTTACTTACTTACAGCTTGGCAAAAAAGAGTATGACGTGGTGAAAGGTGGAACTAAATATTTTACTAAATGGAAACTTATGATGTTGATAATACTTGGCCGACAAATACTAGATTTTGAGTAAAGCTTAGTGTTTCACATTTATTTTTAACGATTTGATTAAATTATCTTACTGATTTTCCATATTATGATGAGACCTAAGTGAAAGTTGCGCCCTCATTTTTTCCATACTCTTTTTTGCTAAGCTGTATGTGATATAAGGGCAGGAATAGAAATATATCATTAAAAAAATTTGAATATTTTCGACATATTTATAGTAAGACATCCGCCAGAGAACTAAAGTTAACGATATCACGCGGGGAATAAGCTCGTTAAAGTGTCAGTGGGCTGGTCACTCAGGAGAACGGATGGCCGATGGGTCAATAAGGTTCTAGAGTGGAGGCCGCGTTTAGGTAGACGAAGTGTTGGTCGGCCATTGACCAGGTGGGAAGACGATCTCCGTACACTGGCCGGTCCGTGTTAGATGCGAGTGGCGAGGGATCGATCGTTTTGCCGTTCTTTGAGGCATATGGTCAGCAGTGGATGAATAGGGGCTGATGAATATGAGGATGAGGGGGGAGAGGTCACCTATAATAATGATAATATCATAAGACACCTTTGCCAAACAAGAAACCAAAAATTCAGACTGACGTGCTTATTTATGGTAGAGCTGGATAAATTATTATTTACTATGTTCATGAGGCTAACTCTTCTCTAGTCCTAATTGCCCTAAATTAAGGGCTTCATTTTGTTCACGTCATTACCCCCATTTCCCAGGCCGCTCATCCCGCCCGATGGGCGCGCCCGTGACAACTCCGCGCCTGTCCTTCGCTATTGATTCAGTTGCATGTATTGCATCAGCGCAGTAGTTTAAATCAATAATGCACTGGGAATCCAGGCTCACCGAGCATCATTATCATTATCAGATTTCGGGGGCAAACGGACTGTCGATTCACCAGGATTCTATACACGGGAGTACTTGTGAGAGTGTTATCTCACAAGTACGTAACAACGTCTTTCTAGACAAGTACCGCCATCAGACTTAGGTTACTTCGGCAAATCACTATGTCCCATAACAATATAATATAAGGGCAGGATGACCAAAAAGATCGGCCGTCTTGGCGTTCATTGAGGGAGGCCTATGTTCAGATAGAGGAGATGATGATGATTATAGAAAAAAAAACATATTTCATCATTTTTCATCATCAAAATACTTAAGACTACGTAGTAAAGGGGGAGGGGGAGAGGTCTAAAATAAGAGAGCACATCATAAGACAGCCCACAGATTTCCTAAAATTAAAAAAAAAGATTGCGTGGTTTTATGAAAGCATGGTAAAGAAGAAAAGTAAGAAAAGCGGCAGTAATTATTTACTACTTTTGGTTGTTTTCAGTCAAGGGGATAACATGATAGTGCTGTAACTCTTTGATCCAAAGTATGTGTCCTACTACTTTTAACAGATCTAATTCCCACTTATATTTTGGACTCATTATAGTGTTCAGAATTATAAAAGTCCCGACAGAATCTTATTAGATTTGTTCAATTTTTCTGATTCAGGGCGTGCCCGGTGCATCACCGCGCCTGCCCGTTGCTATTGATTCGGATGCAGGTAGTGCATCAGCGCAATAGAGCTGGTTTTAAATCAATAATGCCCCGGGAATTCAGGCTTACTGCCGACATCATCATCATCATCAGAAAGGTGTGGACTTATTTTGATTACTGCATAAAATAGCATCAACTGGGACCACTTAGCACAAGATCGTCGGTTCATCTACTTGGAAGTCAACCAACTCTTTAGAAAAGCCTATGTCCAGATTTTTTTTTTACTTTTCAGTTTTTTACATTTTAAGTCGTTTTTTTGTGATTTTTAAAACGACCACTGCGTATTTTTAACCGACTTCAAAAAAAGAGGAGGTTCTCAATTCGTTCGTCTTATGTTTTTTTTTGTCGTATGTATGTGACACGATATCTCCGCCATTTGTGAATGGATTTCAATAGTTATTTTTTGTAAAGCTGGTGCTTCCAATTTGGTCCCATATTAATTTTATTAAGATCTGACAAGCCGTTTTTTAGTTATTGCCAATAATGCCTAAATGCCTGGTTGGTTCCTTTTACCTAGACGATATGCTGATGTGTTTTTTTTTTATGTATGTTACCTGATTACTCGAAGATGGCTAGACTGATTTGAAAAATTATAAGTGTTTTGAAGGACTACAATTTAATGAAGGTCTGGAGTCGATCTGATGCTGGAGCCGAAAGACAATCGAGGGAACTCCTCAACGATTTACATCAGTAACCTTGTGTTTGGGCTTGATTAATTTGTAATGATGAGAACTTTACACCTAGATGGGTTGTGACTGTCATTAGTTCAAAAGTAACAGTAAAACAAGCCGGTGTCCTATTTGTTGATGTACCTACCACCTAACCTACCTACCTTGGCTGACACCGTCTCCAAAAGTAACAATAATTACGTGGTAAACGCAAAGATTGTATATTAGTAGAAGAACAAGTTGATTATAAATTGTAGGCACAAAAATTAAGGAAATTATTTTATTACTTTTTAGTTTTTTTTTTTTTAAATTTGAAGTCGGTTTTAATTTTTGTTTAAAAATTTTTTTATTACTTGTCGATGTAACAATTGTATAGCATGCTTTGGTAGCACACCATAGTATGTCGCGGTCATCGTTATCATCATCATCGTCCTTTATCCGCCTACTGCTGAACATAGGCCTTCTTCAATGAACGCTAAGACGACGAATTTCGGAATCACTAAAAATTAAGAAATAAAGACATTTTACAAAAAATTTAAACCGTCTTCAAAAATACTAAACTAAAAAGTAATAAAATAACAATTTCTTTAATTTTTGTGCTTACAACATATAATCAACTTAATATTCAACTAATGTACAAACTTTGCGTTTACCACGTCTTTTAGAGTCGGTATCGTATTTGTTGCTGTACCCTACCTACCTACCTACCTTGGCTGACACCGACTCCAAAAGTAACTATAATGACGTGGTAAACGCAAAGATTGTACATTAGTAGAAGATTAATTTGATTATAAGTTGTAAGCACAAAAATTAAAGAAACTGTTATTTTATTACTTTTTAGTTTAGTATTTTTGAAGTCGGTTTTAATTTTTTGTAAAATGTTTTTTAGTTTAGTATTTTTGAAGTCGGTTTAAATATTTTGTAAAATGATTTTATGCCTATTCGTAAACGTGGTTCAATAGTTGTTATGTATTTCTAAGAAAAGGGCGTTCCTGTGACGCACATATTCGACGACCTCTGTGGCTCAGCGTTGGCGCTCAAGCCGGAGGTTGCGCGTTCGAATCCCGCCAGGGAACAAAAATATTTTCTGTGTTCCTGGGTCGTGGATGTGTATTAAATATGTGTATTATATAATAAAAATCTTAAATATATGTATAGTATAAAAGTATTAAATATATTCCCGTTGTCTAGTACCCGTAACACAAGTTCTTCGAGAACTTACCACGGGACCAGATTGACGTGGTGTGAAAGCGTCCATAGATATAATTATAATATCTATGGATTATTATATTATTATTATATTCAACTTATGACCTAGGTGCCTTTGCATCGGCGCAGTAGAGACTAGAAATTATAATCAATAATGCACCGGGCAGCCTAGAAGCGGAGGTGCTGGTCATCATGACTATCATCATCGAACTATGTTGGACTTGGTGCAACATTTTACCTAACCTATAAACCTATATTTAAGATTTAACTGCTAGTGTCTGCAAGGGACTCGGTATTTTGGTATTGGGGATAGTATTATAATTTTTTATGGGGATTGTATTTTTTATAAATAAAAACAGATAGACAGAAAGCTACCTGAAATTATTGTTTTTTGATTATATAACAAATATCTTTGTACAAGCTACTGATGAACTACTCACTCTGGCATAAAAGTAAAATAAAAATACTGTTTTCTCACACTAAAGTCTTAAGTTTTATGCCCGTAGAGGTAACATACCTAAGGCAAGTCTTCCCCTAAACATGAAATTTTATTTGCCAGTGGAAATATAAGATCAATTCGCCACGCCCAGCGCATGTATACCAACGTCTTGTTCATTCCTTCTGCGGCACAGCGTTAACTTGTTTGGGTTGTGAGAGTAGAATTGGTGGGGTAATAATAGTTTAATCAGAGTGGGGAGTATGAAAACACACGGATACTGCACAATGACCGGACGATCGGTATAAAATCGTCTACTATTGGATCTCAGACATGCATGGACAGGCATCTTCGGGGTCTGTCGACCTTCAACTCCAATTAGATGGCATATCTCCATCGTGCAGTAGTCTGTCTATGTTGTGTCACGGTGTTTGTAATTAAACTCCACCGAAATAACTCGACTGATTCTCATGAAATTTTGTGTGCATATCGAGTAGGTCTGAGAATCGGTTAATTACTATTTTTCATCCCCCTAAAAGTTAACGGTGGTCCATCCCTTTTTTTATTATTTTTTGTACAATAGTTAACGCGGACGAAGCTGTGGGACACAGTTAGTATAATATAATACCAACCCTTATATGTCCCACTGCTGGACACGGGTCTACTCCTCGAAATAGTTCACCGGTGCGCTGGCCCAATGTGATGTTCACACACCTTCGAAGACTTGTAATATTATTATTAGGTATGCAGATTCCCTCACGATGTTTCCTTCACCGGTGAGCCAGCGATGGTCTCATGTGCTGGTGCACGTAGAAATTATAAAAACCCACTTCAAGGCACCTCATGTGCCAGGATCGAACCCGAACCTCTAACTCAAGAGGCCGAGCCCATATCCACTAGACCATCGTAGCTCTAATTCCATTTTATGGAGTACTCAAAATAAGTCCACAGTCTACACCTTTTAGATGATGATATGACGGGAATTCAGGCTTACTGCCCACGTAGATAGTAAGCCTGAATTCCCGGTGCATTATTGATTTAAAACCAGCTCTACTGCGCTGATGCACTACCTGCATCCGAATCAATAGCAACGGACAGGCGCAGAGATGCAACGGTCACGCCCTGAACCAGAAAAACGGAAAAAAGAAACTACACGATATAAGTCACTTATACAACTAAAACGAAATTGAAGAAACAAAGAATTGCACAGAGAAAGCTGTCCCATCTGATATCTTGTTAGCCTTTAGCAATCACCTGGATTTCAGGAAACCTTCATACCTGATGAAATTAAAAGACTGAGGGTTTGTGAAGTTCACTACTGCATTGGGCAAGCACATAAGTAACCCAACATTATTTTCCGATTACTAGACAGTAAGTTGAAAACAAGGCTCATCGTTTAGACTTTAGGGAGGTGGCGGTGTTGAGTAGGTCTAGTCTGTCTCCCCACCATGTTTCAGGCGTTGACGTGGCGGTGGGGCTCAGTAGCCTAAGCTTAAGGCCCAGCACCTTGGGCGAAGCTAATTGAGCTGAGGCGGCTTTTTGTACCCCTCTAATACGGAGAGGAGACAAAAAAGTGGGTGGCAAGGACGGGAACCTTACTCCAGTGTGCTATCCCGGTTGTTCTGTGGTGCGGGGCAACCCCTCGATGGAGGTGGCATCGGTCCCCGAGGGGCTAACTAGCCGTCGAGGTTCCCTGTTTGCTCATTAGATCCGGGGCACCTCACTCACCTCACGAGTGCCACAAATGCCGTCCGGCATTGGTGGCACTCGCCGGGTTTTAGTGGGTAGAGCTGCGTCCACTTCTCAGGTGCGGCGAGTCCCACATACCCGCGTGGGGAGACCCACTCCCCAGCGGGATGCCTCAGAGCATTTCCCGGCGTTAAAAAAAAAGAAAAAAAAAGGTCTAGTCTGTCTACTGTCGCTTGTGTTTGTTATAACAAACACAAGCGACAGACAACCCTGATCATATATGATCAGGGTGTATGTGTGAAAAGGTAAAAATAAAGGCAATATGTAGTGCGTAAACACGCACCATGGTTTAGGCCTTGTCGTGGTGGTGGGGCTCAGTAGCTAATTCAGCCGAGGGAGCTCTTTGTATCCCTCTTATAAGAAGAGGGGACATAATAGCAGCGGGCGAGGGGTGAGGAAGGGAACCTCACCCTATTGTACTGGGGAGGGGTTGTTCTGTGGTGCGGGCAACCCCTCTGTGGAGGTGACATCGGTCACCTGAGGGACTGGCTAACCTTCGAGGTGCCCTGTTTGCTCAACAGATCCGGGGCACCTCACCAGGGGCGGCATTGGTGGCACTCACGGTGAAATTTTTACTAAGGTTAATTTTAATATGTTATAGGTCTGACTTTCGTCTACATTCCACCTTTTTGTGCTATTTACGGGACTATCTGCATATAAAGTATTTTCTACTGCGTCGATGCGTCTAGAGTGCATCCCTAGGGGCATCGACGCAGTATTACGCGTATGACGTAACAGACGCACTGAAACGATAGACAAGGCGAGCGCAGGGATATTTAATGGATGTTGTCGATGCATCGATATTGCACGAAATATTTAAATAAAACACAATTAGAAATTATTTGAGTCAAAAAATAATGGCATATGTGGCAGAAGTTGGATCGATACACCGAATTTGGTATTAGGTGTTTGTCATACTATCGTATGTATTGTCGGTTTCGTGAATTGTTTGGGTATTCGTTGAAAGAAACTAAGAACACGAACATAGTTAAAGTATAACAAGATTACAAGTGACGTAATTTCGTATCATGTTTGTGGTACACTCCTCTGAAACGGATCGATCGAAATGTATCATGTTTCATGATCACATCTAGGTATGAGAATAAGTCGTAAAGTAGTACATACCGCTAGGAGATTGGGGTGTGACTATCTAAAAAAAAACTATTTTGTCGATTTTTTATATTTATTTTTATTAGGTATCCTTAAATACCTATAATCCAGATTTTTTTTACTCTCCTATACAAGAAATAATTTAAGTGGCAGAACACAGTTTGCCGGGTCAGCTGATGATATATATATATATATATATATATATATATATATATATATATATATATATATATATATAAACAATATTAAATTAATTGTTACAATATATTAATGTACGTGACCTATCTGAATTTATTAAAAAAATACATAAGACGAATACATCAAAATATTTCGCATTGCTTATTTAACTAATTAGGTACTATTTTCGCAGTAAGTTTTTGATGCATAATTTGTAAATAAAGTTAATGTAAAGATTTATGACCCCAAAGAAAAGTATGTGAAATTTCATCAAATAAAGAAAAGGTTCAATTTTAAATATAATACAACCAAAAAACAATTCAAAAATAAAGATATTTTACTTTAAGCATTCTACTTAAAAAATGTGCAAAAATAAACTTTATTTGTTTTTTAAAATAAATTCTTGACAGGGCGTAGTAAAAAAAGGAAGCCCGTGATCGTGTGAATTTCGACTTTTGAAAGGTAAAATATATGAGTATTTGGAATAAACCACGATAAAATAAAGCATCCTATTCAAATAAATAGTAACATTGATCATTTCATTAACTAAAATAAAAACAGTGTGCGTATTTCATTATTACATGAAATGCGTACATGATATACGGCTATAAGTGTAAAACCGTTACCGTGCAGTTTTAATTCGCAGCTAGAGCATAAATCAATAATGCGCCAAGCGTGTCTGACATTCGTACCTGTTACGGAGCTGACACTAGATGTCCGCTGCACGTCAATCCAATAAGATACATTGCGCGCTAACGTCGTCACGGACAGAAACGTTAACTGCTGGACATAAGCCCTCAAGGATCGCTCAAGGACCTCCAATCTGACGTGTCTCGTGCTGTTCGCATCCCTTTCCGCAACCCTCACCAGATCGTCGATACGCCGCGAATGCCTAATGTTAGCATAAGTGGGCGTTTTAATTATATGGATTTGATCATAAACCCATAGGAGACGGTCGGTGCCCTTAATAAGGTTGTATCAACCGGCGCTTCGGTCAGGTCGGATACAAGTAGTCAAAAGTTGACTTCTTTAAGGAACATGCGGTAGTTAGGTCATGACCTTGTCCAGTTAATGACAAAGCCGTTAACATTAAAATCCAAGCACGTGAAATATTTATTTTGGATACAATATCCTATTTCTTCCATCATAATTGTCACAGCATCCAGAATAGCACAAGTGATCGCTCTTCAGCTAGATTTTTCACACAAATGTTCACTATTAAATATAACAAAATCACACACACATGTACAACATGAATTATATGCGTAGAGACAATTTAGCGTATATAATAATATGTTTGCGTATATTCGTCTCATAAATATTCATACTTGTCATTTATTTTGTTCTTGCTTAAATAAAAACCCAATTTTGAATTTCCAAAACCTATCAGAAATATTCTTTAGACTAAAACGTCATATAGGAAAGGATGAAAAAAGTTTGAAAGAAGTAGAAAAATAAAGTGATTTTAAGGATTTTTAGGAGACAGATGCTCATTTAAATAGATAAAGAAATACGAAAATAAAAGAATCATATTTCGTATACTATTTGTATATAATCTTATGGTACAAAGTGCTTATAAAAAATGGGGGAGAATAAAGGAAATCTCTTAGAGCAATAAAGAGATAGTAGGGTAATAGATGGAATTTTTTAAAGCAATTAGTCTTGCAGTATTCCATTATTTCCCATTATTACGTAGTATCATAATTTTTGTGATGTTTTATGAAGCGGTCTTGCTGATAGAATAGGGTCATAAAGGGTATAAATGAATATCAGATTTCTTTTAATTTTAGTTGCTTAGATGTAAATGCGACCAATGAGAATGACGAACGCTATATTACTGGTGACCGTGCATGCTTGAACCGGTACCATAATGGTGAACGAACTCTCGCGAATGCGCACAAGGGGTTTCTCAACACTGGTAAAATGCGCAGTCGTGAAGAAACCACAAATTTGCGGTTTTTTTTGCGTCAAACTTTTTGGTTACGATGTTTATAGTAAACTCAGTTCGACGTTCAATATGAAACTTCGTAAAGTTGTATGTTGAATGAAAAAGTAATGTACGTATGTGTAGTCCAGCCATAGGTTCTGTTACAAATGAAAATGCATTTTTTTAAATGAATCCTAGCGTAAAAGTGATAATGACCAAACTTGTGAGAAATTAAATTTCCATCAACTTTGGATGCCACCATTTTTGCTGTAAAGTTGAAAATTAACGAGTTATTTCAGAAAAACGAATGAACTTTAAAACAAGATGGCGGCGAATCCTCTACCGGGATTAGTTAGAAAATCGAGATTTGTACGTCCAACCACCTCCCCCGATGTTAAGAAAAAAAAATCGCCCCCCAGATTTTTTTCTATTTCAGGCTAGGTTTATATCTGCTCCGACTGGAGTAATATATAGAGGATCCTACGTCAGATCGACTTTTACCAATTTTATTACCGTGGTAAATGTGTACCCATAGAAGTTGCCTTAGAAAAAATGGTTTAGATTCATGAAAATTATATAAAAATATATTTTTTCAAATTTTACTGGTTCGATGCTATACGAAATACTATATATATATATATATATACAATTTGCAGAAGAGGGGTAGTTTATATTTTATCTGTTCTCTACTACCCGGTGATAGCCGAGTGGCGAGTA
Organism: Helleia helle; assembly: GCA_963853865.1. Classification (NCBI taxonomy): domain Eukaryota; kingdom Metazoa; phylum Arthropoda; class Insecta; order Lepidoptera; family Lycaenidae; genus Helleia; species Helleia helle. The sequence continues at coordinate 21,612,943 of OY971420.1, forward strand.
CAGATAGATCGATATTAGTAATTACGCTCATCTACTTACCACTTGATGATTAAATTTTAAAATGAAGTTAATTTTAATGTGCGTAGTTCTTTTACGCTCGCGAAGATCTGTTGACAGTAGCAAGGCTTATAAAATAAAAATGGAGCAAGCACAGATGTGTGACAGAGGAGCGTTTCGTGTACTGTTTCAGGCGATGAAGGTGGACGCAGCAAAGCAGCTGCGCGCCACCTACCTGTAAAATGTGAATAAGTGTGCTTTATTCTTGTTCGTGGTATAGAAAATATACTAAGAGAATACTATTTTATAGAATACGTGGGCTGTTCCAAAAATAGTTAGTAAAATGAAAAATTTTTAGAATATAAAAAGTTTATTTAGAGCTTTTCAAAATACCCCCCTCCAATTCGAATACACTTATGCATTCGGGTGAATCAGCTTACAAAACATTTATAAAACGTGTCTTGTGGGACATAAATTCGCACCAATCAACACGACGGCATTTTTGCTCATCGAGTGAGAGAATGAGGTATCCATCGCGAAGCAAGCTTCCTAACTTTAAGGTGTTCATCCTGCATGAAACATTTTTTTTTATAATAAGGACGTTGATTTTACAGAAAAATAATATTCAAAGGGTTAGAAATATGAATACGTGTAGAAACCGATCTTGTGACTAGCTCTTGACATAATCGGTTGTCTCATAATTTCTTCCTTTATTCTCGTGCACATAAATTCTAGGGGTTCAAAGTTCCCAGGATGGCTCGTCAGACGCCGGACGAGGAGAGTGTTCCGCCACCCGTCACGGAGGCTGAAATGGAGGCGGTTCTGTCCCGCCTCCAGAGTAAGAAGCGGGCGCCGGGTCCAGACGGGGTGCACGGGAAGCTCCTCCTCCTCGGCTCTGCCTGCTACCAAAAGCAGGGTGGACTCCGGACTCGGCTTCGGCGATGCGACCGGTGGTGCTGTTGAGTGAAGTTGGGAAGACCTTGGAGAGAATAGTGGCCTCCCGGCTCTCTCAGCACCTGGAGGAGAGCCCGGGACCGGGACTCTCAAGAGTCCCAATTTAGTTTCCGGGCACACCGGTCGACGCCCTCTAACGCCTTCGGGCGGTGACGGGTGAGGCGGAACACAGTGGGGAGGTGGTGGTCGTGGTGTCCTTGGACATCGCGAACGCCTTCAACAGCCTCCCTCACAGTGTGATACGGGAGGCACTGAATTTCTTCAAAGTGCCCCCGTATCTAAGGAGTCTGTTGGAGGCGTCTCTCCTCTCAGAAGAGGAGGGCAGCCACTGCCCTGGCCGGTGACCCCCCGTGGGAGCTCGTGGCGAAGGTTCTTGCCGAGACGCACTCCTATGTCTCGGATAAGAGGTCGCTCGGTGAAAGCCTTACGCTGGACGGGATCCTGCGGGTTCACCAACTAGGGCAAGAGGCGTTAATGCGGAGGTGGGGGAAGGACCTGGCGCGGCAGCCATATGGCAAAAGCCTGACGGTTGCTCTGCGACCGGTCGTGTGTCACGTTGACTTTGTGTCACGATTGTGGCGCGGCGGTGGGCTCGGCCCAGGACACTCTTGAGGTGAGGTGTGCCCGAGATGGGCGGCGCTGCGTTACAGTCTGACCACAGTCATCGGAGGGGACTTGACCGAGCGTCATCACCGCGATGCTCGGCGACGACGAGTCCTGGACGGTGATGGTCTCCTTCTGCGAGGGAGTAATGTCCCAGAAGGAGGCCGACGAGCGGGTGAGAGAGGAGGCCGCCGACGAGGCCTCCTCCCGCGGGCGACGAACGGGGGTGCGTAGGAGGCGCTACTTAATGCACCTTCAGTAACGCCCCTGTATTCGTGTCGGGCTCAGAATGGGAACCTGGGTCTGTATGGCACGACGTCGTCGGGACTGCTTAGTAGTTAGTAGCGGCCGGGTAGTCCCCCATTATGAGTAGTCTGGTCTTGTCGCTGTCGCTGAGGTGATCCTGTCTGTTGCCTGCATATCCGGGACCCTCAAAAAGCGGCTGAAGGCGCTCGCAGTGGTTTTAGTGAAGGTGGGCAACATTTTTATAATATTTTGCGTCGTTTACTTTACGTTTACTTAAAAAAAAAACGTTATGTCATCAATACAATAATTATCATTAGCATTTTATACAGTTTCTTCTTCCGTAAAAATGGGTAAAAATAATTTACAGACAATTTATCAATATAATCGGAAAAACCTTCCAACCTCCATTCAAGTAGTTTTAGCTAATTTTAATCGTTAGTGTACCGTCACATTACTTGCGCTGTATTCTTTGATGTAGCAAAAGCCTTCGATAAAATCTGGCACGAAGGCCTCATATTCAAACTATTCAAGTTAGAAATACCGGACAGATTAGTCATCATCATCCGCGACTACCTTTCTGGCCGGCATTTTAGATATAGAGTAGAGGGCACCCTGTCCTCTCGGAGACCTCTGAGGGCCGGAGTCTCACAGGGCTCCGTGCTGTCTCCGACCTTGTACTACTTGTATACCTCCGACATCCCCGAAACACCCGGCGGTTAAACGGGCTCTCTTTGCAGAAGACACCGCTCTGTATATCAAATACCCCTCAGCCGCAAGGGCTTCTACCATCCTCCAGCGTGCCGTCACCAAGCTGGGTGAATGGTTTGCAAAATGGAGGATTGATATACCCAGAAAAAAGTGCCTCTTAAAAATTCTCACGTAGGAGGGTCACAAACAGACGACCTTATCGTACCATGAAACCGATAAGGTTAAACAATATAGAAATACCCACAGTAGATCAGGTAAAATACCTGGGGGTCACCCTTGACAGGTCGATGTCATTTAGACCACACATAGAGACAATCACCAAAAAAGCCAAATTCGTCTTGAGCCGTTTATATTTCTTAATTAACAAAAACAGCAAAATGCCCCTCAGGCATAAGCTAACCCTGTATAAAACTTATATCCGACCCATTATGTCATACTCTTGTGTCGCAGTCGCGTATGTGCCACAAAGTCGACTTAATGCACTACAAATAGTCCAAAATATTTCTTTACGCATGGCAACCGGTTGCCCGTGGTTACGTAAGAAACATCGACCTGCACAGGGACTTCAGATTAGAGTCCATTAGGGGCCACTTCAAAATGACGTCAGAACGTCACTTTGAAAAGGCACTCCTCTACCCAAACCCGCTCATCGTGAGCGCGACAAACTATTCCCCAGATAGCTCAGTTCCAATAAGACATAGGTTACCTAAGCATGTTTTAACAGATCCAGCTGACGCAATCTCTCAGCTACTAATTCGCGACGCAAAAGCGCGACGCGAACGTTACAACATATACAGAAGTACAACACACGGTGCTAAGTACACCTGCACACCGCTTGGGCCTCGAGGTCGTAAGCGACGTCGACCCCTACACATGGAAATCACATCGATCCGGATCGATCGCGGAAGCTTAGGTTCGAACCCGATACGAGTAGACACAAACCCAGATCGCGCAAACAGCGCTAGCACTACGCTACCGCTACCCGCCTCCCTGTCCAGAGGGAGGAATGAGGGCCGGCCCTCATAATGATAGGTTAAATTCAACCGTAAAAGATTCGTCGACCGTATCGGATTTGACTAGTCCAAATCCTGCTCTCCCGAGCAGCGCGCGCGATGAACCGCGTCCCCTGCGGCACGCGGAGGGGGGCGTCCCCCTTTCGAATATTTCTTAAGTGAGCCATCTGCTCATTTACTGTACCGATTGAGCTTAAAGGCCATTAGGCCGAAAAGTCTAGCCCTTCCGAAAAAAAACCGTCACATTTTTCTGTTTACAAAAATGATCTTGAATTATGAAATGAAAATTGAAATCTTCCTTTTATATACCACGAACAAGAAGGATGCACAGTCATATTTTGCAGGTATATAATTTTAATGATTTTCCTTCACAAACATATTTTATTTGATAAAATATAATTTTCATCTGTTAATCAAATTGGTGAAGGTCGAATTTGAAAAATTGAAGAATACTTGTTTTTCAATCTCGCTTGCTGATTATTTTATTTATGTTTTTGATTTGTGTAATTTAAGAACAATCGTATCTTTAATTACGCAAAATATGAAAGCAAATAGGAGGATTGACATTATTTTATTTGAAATAAGGAAGTAAAGATAGAATATAGCAAAAATTTTAAATAAAAATTATAACCGACTTCAAAAAATAAAGTAACTAAAATGTTATAAAATAATCGCGTGTACAATCTTTGCGTTTACCACGTCATTATTGTTACTTTTGAAGTCGGTGTCAGCTAAGTTAAACAGCAACAAATACGTCACTATTGTCGTATTTGTTGCTCTAGGTACCTACCTATCTACCTTGGCTGACACCGACTCCAAAAGTAACAATAATGACGTGGTAAACGCAAAGATTGTACACGCGATTATTTTACAACATTTTAGTTACTTTATTTTTTGAAGTCGGTTATAATTTTTATTTAAAAATTTTTATTTCTTAATTTTTAGTGATTCATTAAAGAAAGGCATACAGAGATAGTCATTTTGGCATATTGAACCGTATGAAGTAAGCCCAAAAGAATCTGTAAATCGTCGAGGAGTTCCCTCGACTGTCTATAGTCTCCATCATCATAACGGTAATGGCACGTATCACCCAAAGTTCTCATCAGTATAAATTAATTAAGTCCAATCACAAGGTAGCTAGCTACTTTAAACTATTTAGGAGTTCCCTTAACTGAGCTTCGTCTTCATCATCAGACCCCCAATCACAGTCAAAACCCATCTAGGTGTAAAGTTCTCATCAATACAAATTAATCAAGCCCAAACACAAGGTTACTGAAGTAAATCGTCGAGGAGTTCCCTCGACTGTCTTCCAGCTCCAGCATCAGATCGACTCTAGACCTTCATTAAATTGTAGTGCTTTAAAATACTTATTTAAAAAAATATTAAGCACACTAGTCATTCCTAGAAATTTCGAAAGTTTCCCTCGATTTCTCTAGGATTCCATCATCAGATCCTGGTTTCCTTATCATGGGACCAAATGGCAAATATACCATTTCAAACAAAAAAAGAATTTTGAAAATCGGTCCACAATTGACGGAGAAATCGGTGTACATACATAAAAAAAAATACCGGCCGAGTTGAGAACCTCCTCCTTTTTGTTGAAGTCGGTTAAAAAATAAACATATCTTAGCAATTAGGACATGAATACGAATTACCTGTGAAATGTATAATTTTCAGGATTGTTTCTATGATTAACACTGCAATCACTCTCAGCAATGGATACTATTGCTAAATGCTATAGTATTTATGGAAAATATAGTAAAATTATGCAATAAATTGAAAATATCGAGAGGCTCTTTTAACGCGTGGTGACTTTGGCTGACCTGTCAATTAAAAGTGTTACACTTGACATTAGACTGCTCTCTCTTTTCATCTTGTTATAATTCCATAAAGGACTGTCTTCTCTTTCCAACTATTTATTTGTCTATACGACAAGGACTAATATGACAACTATGTTTAGTTATATCTGTAATAGTTTTGTTTAAGGGTTATGATATGTCATGGATTTAAATTAAAAATCTGAAAAAACATCGTCATCGGCCCGCTACTGCCCACTGCCATAAGCCTCCCTTTTAATGCCAATCTCCTCTGTCTCTTGCCTGCCTAGTCCATGTTTTGTCCAGTAGCCTTACCACGTCTTCGGTCCATCGAGTCTATCATAGGACGTCCTGGACTTTTCCGGCCCAGTCTAGTCAATCATTCGGTTACCGCCGTTGTCGGAATTAAAACGGAGTTAGGCGTTCTAGTCCGTCTGCCTAAGTCCGTTTGAATTCCACTATCCTATCTCCTACGTCTTTGCAATTTGATGCCGAACATCGCTCGCTCCATGGCCCTTACTTTATGATTATTATTTTATGCCTTCATATGTTTTAAATAATCAATTCAATCATCATAGCTGTTGAACGAGGTGAAAAAAAGAAAGCATACGCGGAAGCTTCTTCTTTTTTCACCTCTTTTCTTATTCAAGAAAATTTCTCCATTTCATTCGTTAGAATTCATCATCAATTCATAAGGGCTATTTAATATAAATCGTTAGCATACGCGGGGAGGCATCATAACATTTTACAATGGACATATTGTGATTGGACGTACCCAAATTTTGTGTAAGGACAAAGCTCCAATTCAAGTTCAAGGACATATTCTTACAGTGTCATAGATATAGCAGAATTCTTAATCGATCAGATGGCACCAAAAATGATGAAACGGATGATACGTACACGGGTAATCGTATATTTTTGAGATCATAGGTAGTCACCATTTAAGTAAAAATACTGCGACGTTACGATTTATACGATAACGATATACGATTTTTGCGTCGAATTATTTTCGATACCTTTTTTGCAATACAATTTTCCCTGTTTTACAAACATGCCTTTTATCAGCACATCTGTATTATACTGGCAAGGCAAGGGCTTACCAAAACTTAGACTCAGCTGCTCGATAGATACTATGTTATGGGAATTTAGTGATTCCGTGATATTATTGGGTCAATTTGAATATTTTTAAATCACTCTAATCATTGTTTATTCTTATCAACGATGCTCTTTGCGTCCTTTTCAAAATATATTCAATATTTTGCCTCGTGTTGTCAAGCGATATTAGATTTTTGTTTTTGTGTTGATCTTTGTTGTATTATTCAGCTCCATCTATGACGTCAAATGAAAATTATGAATAATTAATGGTGTGAAATACTGATATTAAGACTTAGAAAATTATCCTTAATTTTAACTATCACAAGTTTTAAATAACAGTGAAAAACTGGCTTCTTTCTTAATCTTGGTTGGTTTGAAATTTTCGATTTTTATGTGCTGAAAAATAAGAAAGGTCAAACTTTGAACACTCAAATGCGGATTCTACATACACATGTAGAATCCGCATTAGATCAGTGATTAAACGAACTGCAGTCTAACACCCCTCTAGACTGCATTCAAGGCTCACGTTGATTTTTTTAATGCAAAGAAAACTAATATATGGGTCTCAATCCATGTTCATTTTCTTTGCAATAAGTAATCAATACTGATAGCAGCTTCTCTTTGTTTGTAACCCGGTACAAGTCAGGGCGTTTCCTCTGCTAAATGCATCTTGCATCCTGCGACTGCGCTATTCGCTTCACCCCTGTATTGATGCACTCCCGGGGCTTGGGCGGTTACCTGGCAACCAACTATTGATTTTCTGCAAATGTTAAAGGTTAAATATTGCTTAAGGCTGAGCTTGCCTTTCGAAAATAAAATTCTTAATCGGTGCTACACCGAAACAAAAAAGAAAAACTAGTCCCTATTTATATATTTATGTTATTTTGATATCTATACATATTACATATAAATACAATTGGGGTGTCTGTTTGTAATATTAAAATAACCCCTTTTTACTAAATGCATATGGATGTATACACGGTACATATACCAAAATAACATTTTTTACAATTTTTGTCTGTCAGTCCGTCTGTCTATTAGTTCCGGCTAATCTCTAAAACGGCTGAGCCAACTTTGACGGGAAATGTAAGATAACGCGGGCGAGGCTGCGGGCAACAGCTAGTACTAGAATATTTTTGCAAGTTAATAATTCTTTGTTCTTATAGTGCGTTTGAAGGAAATGTTTAGACTCATGTGACCGTTGATGTTGTCAAAGTAGCAGATGGACTTGTAGTAGCAGTCCGATTAAATCCGTGAAGTCGATTCAGAGATTTTTGGATTATTTTAAACAAAAATAATAATTATATTATAGGTAGACAATGGATGTACCAAACATGCACAGAGTTTGGTTTTTATCAAACATCATCCGGAGAGTCGGAAGTGTTCGGGAACCACCTTAATCTGGATTTCTTCATACAACAGTGTCAAGATATCTTCGGAAAAAAGTAAGTCAATTTTTTTCTTTTACGCCGGGATACGCCCGAAAGATGGTAAAGTGGATGCAGCTCTACCCACTAAGACCCGGCGAGTGCCACCAATGCCGCCTTTGGTGAGGTGCCCCGGATCTATTGAGCAAACAGGGCACCTCGACGGCTATCAGTCCCTCAAGAGACCGACACCATCTCCACAGAGGGTCGTCCCGTACTATAGAACAACCCCTCCCAAAGTCGGGACAGGGCAATGGGGTGAGGTTCCTATCCTCGCCCCTTGTCCCCCCTGCTCTTTTGTCCCCTCTTCTTATAAGAGGGGTACAAAGAGCAGCCCCTTGGTCCAATTGGCTTCGCCCAAGGTGATATTTTCATCTTAAGCTACTGAGCCCCACCGCCACGATAAGGCTTGAACTTTGGTAGGGAAGTCGCAATATATGAACTTGTCTTACCTATTAAAAGATATGTACGAAATCGCATCTTCAAATAAGTGCTATCTTTATGGTACTGTTAAAACAGGTAACGCAAATATTGCAAAGGACATAAAATGATGGGATACATGGATGCAATATTTCACGGGTGAAAGAGGTATCAAGGTCAATCAAAAATGCCTGTAATTACTAAAGGGCAACTAAAATGCAGCATTATGTGGAAAAAATCGTGAATACACCTAGGTCCTTATATGTTATAGGTCATCTAGGGCTTCCTTTGTTTGATATCCAGGGAGCGGCGTCATTTAATAATAGACTGGCTGTATGGCTGTATCGATTTTTGCGCGCGCATTGGAAAATACCCGAGCCCCGTGAGGCTATGACTAGGACCAGCGTCGAGATTTTCCGCCATTCGAATTGTCGAGCTCCCGTAGAGCAGACGCCTTCAATAGGTGCTGCCTAGTTTTATAACATAGTGTGTAAAGACTTAGTGAAAATTCAGAAAACCAGAACTATTTTTATTCGGTTTTATTATTTTCCGCGATACTAATAAAAACAGTGTGTGTAACTGGTTTGGCAAGACAAAAGGAATATTTTCGGTAAGATTTAATTATAAGTTTTTGAATATGATTTTTTCTTAATTTAATACTGCCTGTACAGTAGCCACGAGTGATTTTCTAGTCAAAAACTAAATAACTTGAATAGATGTTAATGGAATAGGAATTATTTGGTTCTTTCTTAAGATACAATTTTCTTTTATTTTTTTTCTACTTGTACTTCAGCTTATGCGATATATTTGCCTAATTTTATAGACATTATCGAATTCAAGGTCATTTTCAATTCAAGCAATTGCGATTTTATGATGAAGCCTATGATCTTTTCTATCTTCTTTGCTCGTTGTGAGTTTGGTTAAATTTTTTTCATTATCTATAGAAACAATTTACGAAGTTTCATTCTGATAAATAATATTTTAATATATACTTACAAGCTGGCTAAGCGCTATTTTTCCTTACCAAAATTGTTCTTTGTTATGTTACCAAAAAAATATTTGCGAAGCGAAGAATATTCTGATGTCACTATATTTTTGCGATTGCGTATAATGTCTATGTGTATATTATTTTGCGCACAATTAATGAGCTATTCACGGCGCAACACAAAATATATTACGTTAGTTAGTATGTAGTAGTTTAATGAACGTTCTTAATTATGTAACGGTTCAAAATACAATAATTTTACCTTATCTCCTTAAAAATAACGAAGAAAGTATGTTTGTGATTATTTTTCTGGTTGCACTTGAAGATTATAAGATTTTAAGGTACAATATTTACATCAACGAATAGGTATTAAAATTTAGAAGATTATCTAACGATAACTTTTTTAAATAAATGTTTTTACTTATCACAATCAAATCATATAAATTATATAAATAAGCGGCCCGCGCAACTCGCTTCAGTTCTGCACTGCCTGGCGTCTCCCCCCCCCCCCCCCCAGCGCTATCGATCGGATTATTTTATTACGTAGCGTTTAGAACCATATCTACTATCATATAATTTTTTGCTATAGATATACACCTCGGCTGAACATAGACCTCCCTCAATGAACGCCAAGACGGCCGATCCCTTGCTACGACATAGATGCCGATATTTACATGATGATGATGATGGTATGTATCATCATCAGCCTCTATCCGTCCCCGGCTGAACATAGGCCTCCCTGAATGTACGCCAAAGCGGCAAATCCTTTGCCACGACATAGATGGGGATATTTACATGATGATGATGACGATGATATCTATCATCATCAGCCTCCATCCGTCCCAGGCTGAACATAGGTCTGCCCCAATGGCCGCCAAGAAGGTCAATCCTGTGCCACAACATAGATAGCGATATTTACATGTTGATGATGATGATGGTATATATCATCATCAGTCTCTATCCGTCCGCGGCTGAACATAGGCCTCCCTCAATGAACGCCAAGACGGCTGATCCCTTGCTACGACATAGATGGCGATATTTACATGATGATGATGATGATGGTTTGTATCATCATCAGCCTCTATCCGTCCCCGGCTGAACGTAGGCCTCCCTCAATGTACACCAAAGCGGCAAATCCTTTGCCACGACATAGATGGGGATATTTACATGATGATGATGATGATATATATCATCATCATCAGCCTCCATCCGTCCCATGCTGAACATAGGTCTGCCCCAATGGCCGCCAAGACGGTCAATCCTGTGCCACAACATAGATGGCGATATTTACATGTTGATGATGATGATGGTATATATCATCATCAGTCTCTATCCGTCCGCGGCTGAACATAGGCCTCCCTCAATGAACGCCAAGACGGCTGATCCCTTGCTACGACATAGATGGCGATATTTACATGATGATGATGATGATGATTATGATGGTATGTATCATCATCAGCCTCTATCCGTCCCCGGCTGAACATAGGCCTCCCTCAATGTACGCCAAAGCGGCAAATCTTTTGCCACGACATAGATGGGGATATTTACATGATGATGATGATGATATATATCATCATCATCAGCCTCCATCCGTCCCAGGCTGAACATAGGTCTGCCCCAATGGCCGCCAAGACGGTCAATCCTGTGCCACAACATAGATGGCGATATTTACATGTAGATGATGATGATGGTATATACATCATCAGCCTCTATCCGTCCCCGGCTGAACATAGGCGTCCCCCAATAAACGCCAAGACGGCCGATCCCTTGCAACGACATAGATATGTATGATGATGATGGTATATATAATCATCAGCTTCTATCCATCCTTGGCTGAACATAGGCCTCCCTCAATGAACACCAAGACGGTCGATCCCTTACTACGACGTAGATGGCGATATAATTTACATGATGATGATGATTATGACATACATCAACCTCTATCCGTCCGCGGCTGAACATAGGCCATCCTCAATTAACGTCAAGACGGCCGATCCCTTGCTAGGACATAGAGGGCGATATTTACATGATGATGATGATGATGATATATATCATCATCATCAGCCTCCATCCGTCCCATGCTGAACATAGGTCTGCCCCAATGGCCGCCAAGACGGTCAATCCTGTGCCACAACATAGATGGCGATATTTACATGTTGATGATGATGATGGTATATATCATCATCAGTCTCTATCCGTCCGCGGCTGAACATAGGCCTCCCTCAATGAACGCCAAGACGGCTGATCCCTTGCTACGACATAGATGGCGATATTTACATGATGATGATGATGATGATTATGATGGTATGTATCATCATCAGCCTCTATCCGTCCCCGGCTGAACATAGGCCTCCCTCAATGTACGCCAAAGCGGCAAATCTTTTGCCACGACATAGATGGGGATATTTACATGATGATGATGATGATATATATCATCATCATCAGCCTCCATCCGTCCCAGGCTGAACATAGGTCTGCCCCAATGGCCGCCAAGACGGTCAATCCTGTGCCACAACATAGATGGCGATATTTACATGTTGATGATGATGATGGTATATACATCATCAGCCTCTATCCGTCCCCGGCTGAACATAGGCCTCCCCCAATAAACGCCAAGACGGCCGATCCCTTGCAACGACATAGATATGTATGATGATGATGGTATATATAATCATCAGCTTCTATCCATCCTTGGCTGAACATAGGCCTCCCTCAATGAACACCAAGACGGTCGATCCCTTGCTACGACGTAGATGGCGATATAATTTACATGATGATGATGATTATGACATACATCAACCTCTATCCGTCCGCGGCTGAACATAGGCCATCCTCAATTAACGTCAAGACGGCCGATCCCTTGCTAGGACATAGAGGGCGATATTTACATGATGATGATGATGATGATATATATCATCATCATCAGCCTCCATCCGTCCCATGCTGAACATAGGTCTGCCCCAATGGCCGCCAAGACGGTCAATCCTGTGCCACAACATAGATGGCGATATTTACATGTTGATGATGATGATGGTATATATCATCATCAGTCTCTATCCGTCCGCGGCTGAACATAGGCCTCCCTCAATGAACGCCAAGACGGCTGATCCCTTGCTACGACATAGATGGCGATATTTACATGATGATGATGATGATGATTATGATGGTATGTATCATCATCAGCCTCTATCCGTCCCCGGCTGAACATAGGCCTCCCTCAATGTACGCCAAAGCGGCAAATCTTTTGCCACGACATAGATGGGGATATTTACATGATGATGATATATATCAACATCATCATCAGCCTCCATCCGTCCCAGGCTGAACATAGGTCTGCCCCAATGGCCGCCAAGACGGTCAATCCTGTCGGATGGAGGCTGATGATGATGATATATATCATCATCATCATCAGCCTCCATCCGTCCCAGGCTGAACATAGGTCTGCCCCAATGGCCGCCAAGACGGTCAATCCTGTGCCACAACATAGATGGCGATATTTACATGTTGATGATGATGATGGTATATACATCATCAGCCTCTATCCGTCCCCGGCTGAACATAGGCCTCCCCCAATAAACGCCAAGACGGCCGATCCCTTGCAACGACATAGATATGTAAATATCGCCATCTATGTCGTGATAAAGGATTGGCCGTCTTGGCGTTCATTGAGGGAGGCCTATGTTCAGCCAAGGACGGATAGAAGCTTATGATTATATATACCATCATCATCATCATCATCCTCATGTAAATATTGTCATTGTCTTGGCGGCCATTGAGTTAGACGTATGTTCAGCCGCGGACGGATAGAAGTTGATATATATCATCATCATCAGCCTCCATCCGTCCTTGACTGAACATAGGTCTGCCCCAATGGCCGCCAAGACGGTCAATCCTGTGCCACAACATAGATGGCGATATTTACATGTTGATGATGATGATGCTATATATCATCATCAGTCTCTATCCGTCCGCGGCTGAACATAGGCCTCCCTCAATGAACGCCAAGATGGTTGATCCCTTGCTACGACATAGATGGCGATAGTTACATGATGATGATGATGATGATGATGATGATTTATATCATCATCAGCCTTTATCCGGCCCCGGCTGAACATACGTCTAACTCAATGGCCGCCAAGACAATGGCAATATTTACATGAGGATGATGATGATGATGATGGTATATATAATCATCAGCTTCTATCCATCCTTGGCTGAACATAGACCTCCCTCAATGAACGCCAAGACGGTCAATCCTGTGCCACGAAAAAGATGGCGATATTTACATGATGATGATTATGATGATATATATCATCATCAGCCTCTATCCGTCCCCGGCTGAACATAGGTCTAACTCAATGGCAGCCAAGACGGTCAATCCTGTGCCACGACATAGATGGTGATATTTACATGATGATTATGATGGTATGTATCATCATCAGTCTACGTCTAACTCAATGGCCGCCAAGACAATGGCAATATTTACATGAGGATGATGATGATGATGATGGTATATATAATCATCAGCTTCTATCCATCCTTGGCTGAACATAGACCTCCCTCAATGAACGCCAAGACGGTCAATCCTGTGCCACGAAAAAGATGGCGATATTTACATGATGATGATGATGATGGTATGTATCATCATCAGTCTCTATCCGTCCGCGGCTGAACATAGGTCTAATTCAATGGCCGCCAAGACAATGGCAATATTTACATGAGGATGATGATGATGATGATGGTATATATAATCATCAGCTTCTATCCATCCTTGGCTGAACATAGACCTCCCTCAATGAACGCCAAGACGGCCAATCTTTTGCCACGAAATAGATGGCGATATTTACATGATGATGATTATGATGATATATATCATCATCAGTATCTATCCGTCCGCGGCTGAACATAGGCCTCCCTCAATGAACGCCAAGACGGCTGATCCCTTGCTACGACATAGATGGCAATATTTACATGAGGATGATGATGATGATGATGGTATATATAATCATCAGCTTCTATCCATCCTTGGCTGAACATAGGCCTCCCTCAATGAACACCAAGACGGTCGATCCCTTGCTACGACGTAGATGGCGATATAATTTACATGATGATGATGATTATGACATACATCAACCTCTATCCGTCCGCGGCTGAACATAGGCCATCCTCAATTAACGTCAAGACGGCCGATCCCTTGCTAGGACATAGAGGGCGATATTTACATGATGATGATGATGATGATATATCATCATCAGCCTCTATCCGTCCCCGGCTGAACATAGGCCTCCCTCAATGAACGCCAAGACGGCCGATCCCTTGCTTCGACATAGCTGGCGATATTTACAGGATGATGATGATGATGATGATATATATCATCATCAGCCTTTATCCGGCCCCGGCTGAACATACGTCTAACTCAATGGCCGCCAAGACAATGACAATATTTACATGAGGATGATGATGATGATGATGGTATATATAATCATCAGCTTCTATCCATCCTTGGCTGAACATAGGCCTCCCTCAATGAACGCCAAGACGGCCAATCCTTTATCACGACATAGATGGCGATATTTACATGATGATGATGATGTCGATGGTATGTATCATCATCAGCCTCTATCCGTCCCCGGCTGAACAGAGGCTTCCCTCAATGAACGCCAAGACGGCCGATCCCTTGCTACGACATAGATGGCGATATTTACATGATGATACCATCATCATCATCAACATGTAAATATCGCCATCTATGTTGTGGCACAGGATTGACCGTCTTGGCGGCCATTGGGGCAGACCTATGTTCAGCCTGGGACGGATGGAGGCTGATGATGATGATGATATATATCATCATCATCAGCCTTTATCCGGCCCCGGCTGAACATACGTCTAACTCAATGGCCGCCAAGACAATGACAATATTTACATGAGGATGATGATGATGATGATGGTATATATAATCATCAGCTTCTATCCATCCTTGGCTGAACATAGGCCTCCCTCAATGAACGCCAAGACGGCCAATCCTTTATCACGACATAGATGGCGATATTTACATGATGATGATGATGTCGATGATATGTATCATCATCAGCCTCTATCCGTCCCCGGCTGAACAGAGGCTTCCCTCAATGAACGCCAAGACGGCCGATCCCTTGCTACGACATAGATGGCGATATTTACATGATGATGATGATGATGAGATATACCATCATCAGCCTCTACCCGTCCCCGGTTGAAATGATCATCATCATCATGCACCTATGTACATGATGATGATATATATCATCATCATCCGTCCCCAGCTGAACATAGGCCTCCTCCAATGAACGCCAAGACGATCGGTCGTCATCATCATCATCATGTAAATATCGCCATTAAATATCGCCATCTGGCGATATTTACATCATGATGATATACAATCATCATCAACCTCTATTCATTCGCGGCTGAACATAGGCCTCCCTCAGTGAACGCCAAGACGGCCAACGGCGATATATATATATATATAGGTACATGATGATGATGATATATATCGTCAACCTCTATCCATCCACGGCTGCTAATAATATAAGATAATCTCTTTTTTATTGCGGCGGGTATATTGTAAAACTATAATCAATAGTAAATGTCTTCCTCCGTACTGTAGGTCGCATGCCCTCTGTATCGATACTGTATGTATTACGTAGGCCATTTATTTATATCTACATCTGCGGGGGGAGGGGCAGGGAGGGGGGGGACTCCGCCCACTCTTAAATATTGATACTTCCTTTTCTAACTGGCAGACATAGACACCACAATGTGCATAGTGCATGGTCCCTGACTGGTGGAACTAGGAACTAGGACTACCCCTATCCTATGTATTATAAAACTTCTATATTGAAAATTAAACAGGGAGAGGGATTGTAAATTAGGATTTTTTAAGTATATGCTTCGACCAGTGGGAGGGGTAGACTATGTGTAGTCATATACCCCCTTCCAACTGGTAGAGGGGGGGGACTATATCCTCACTAACACAGATTAGTTAGTAGTGTGTGAGGTACCAATTATATAAAACCAAAATTAATAGTAGATCTTATGAAATTCTGTGTCTTGTGTAACATTCGCCTTCATTGTTTCAGATTCAACAAGGATTTTGTTAACGAAGCAGCGGAGTGGACTAACAACTTTTACGGAGGTTTGGAAATACCGGCGGAGAGGATTGTTTATGTACACGGATCGGTAGACCCCTGGCACGCGCTTGGCATCACCACGACTAAGAACAACTATGCACCGGCGATTTTTATTCCAGGTATTTTGTCAGTTACATTTTTTTTTCTTTTTTGTCCTAGATAGATGCGAGTGCGGAGTCGGCGTCAGCGTCTAGGCGTTTATTGAAGAGACGTATGTCCAGCAGGGGTCGGAAGTTGACTATGATAATAACTGGCTAGATAGATATATATTTTCAGCGGCGACTCCTTACATAACCAAGATCAGGCGCCAACGCGCTTACCACTGAGCCACAGAGGTCGTCGAGTAGATAGTATTTCTGGTATTGATCCTAAACTAGTTAATACCTAGTAGGTAGTCGGGATTGTTTCCATTTGTGATTTTTTCAACGTAAGCGCCTGCACAGGAGGAAAATATATGAATCCACCATCTATAAATCATGTCACACTCATTTTATGAGCTGCGACCCCCCCCCCCCCCCCACGGTCTCCTCCATATTTGTCACGATTGTAAGACTCCCAAATCTTTATTCTTGTATTATATTTATATATTGGGCACTAGGCGACCGATGCAATATACCTCCTAAACAAACAAGAAATTTTAAATTTCGTATTTTTATAACTTATGGTTAAATGTAACGTCACGTAATCTACCCCTTCTCACGCCTTGAGATACAACGTTGAGCCCCTCCCGCCCTCTTAATGTGTGACGTAATTAATGATGACCCCTGATAAAAGCAAAATATTTGAAGGCGGTGAACAGGAGCAACCCATCCATTATTTTCATCATACTTGCTGGAATAAGCACGTTCGAGTTGTATCTATTTTACATAGAGGATAATGATGATGATGATGACGATGATGATGATGATGATAGTGATGATGATGATGATGATGATAGTGATGATGATGATGATGATGATAGTGATGTGTAGCCCTTTATTTTGAACTATAAGGGGTTTAAGAATATCCCTTAGTTCAGCGTGCCTCCGTAGCATAAGCCTCCTCCATCCTTCCATTGCGTTCTGTCTCTTGAGAACATTGGTATCTACATGTAAGTTTTAAGTTCTCTTCCATGTTTCCATCCACGTTTACCATCACTGGGTTACCACTCTGTGACAGTCTTATTTCATTTATCTAGATATATCTCAAATCATGTAAGAGTAGTCCCCTGCTCCTCTGCAGCTGAATTGGGCCGGACCGACGGGGGTGGTACCTTGCTCACATAATACCGACGTAAAATGCTGACGCGTTTCGTGCGGTTTGTGAGTTTCCCAGGGGGAGGGGGGGGGGAGTAGGGCAACCCATCTGCATAATCTCTTTTGCGGATGTATTGCTGTCAATAGTCGCCAAAAGGCTTCGACTGCTCGTTTGTCCACCTATATGTCTTTTGACGTGACAACGTCTTATAATTCGATGGAGCAGGCTGCAAGAACGAAAAAACATGACGTATGCGGCGTTACCTCGCTGTGAGGCGTTCCATTTTCTTATGACGTTGTCACGTTCAACTATCGTCAGTAAACCGACTTTACAGACAACCGATTTTCTTTTTCTTTTTTTTCGGAAGGGCTAGACGACATAATTGCAAGTGATTTTACGTAAATTAATTATTGATATTAAAAAAATATATATGTTTTACAGGAACGGCACATTGCGCGAACATGTACCCACCAAGTGAAAGGGATCCAGAGGCGTTGGTTGAAGCAAGGATCGAGATTCAGCAGTTTATCAGTTCATGGATTGATTTACCATAATTGCTTTCCTGTCTAGATTACGAAATGATTCCGTTTTAGGTTAATTTTATATAGGAGCAAAATTATGGTGGTTAAAGATTTATTAACTAAGTTGAATCCATGAAACATATAACAACTACACATACAGCTTAACTGTCTGCTGTTACGGGAACTCGACAATTCGACTGACATCAATTTATTTAATTATATTAATATTTTGTATTTTTTAAATTTTAGATTTGTTTTTAAAACTTGTTTTAGAGTTCAATGATTTTATTTTTAATTTAATTCGGGTAATACTGATTTTTCACATATCTTATGTTACATTTGATTTCGAGTTTTATGGTTAAAAT
Organism: Helleia helle; assembly: GCA_963853865.1. Classification (NCBI taxonomy): domain Eukaryota; kingdom Metazoa; phylum Arthropoda; class Insecta; order Lepidoptera; family Lycaenidae; genus Helleia; species Helleia helle. Next base: position 21,631,499 of record OY971420.1, read on the forward strand.
TAAAATTTGCTGCGAAAGCCGTGATTAGATTATAAGATAGTTTGTAACTGTTTCTATTGCACTTGTTGTATGACTAAGGGACACTTTCAAGTGTAACTTATCATTATATGTCATATAAGTACCTATATGATATACAATGATACGTAGTAGTCCTTCATAGTAGCAAGTAAGTTTCCTCTTCTTTGTTAGGTTTTTTTTTCTAAATAATGTCCATGTTATCTTGCATGAATATATTTCTTTTCCTTTTGTTTGATTTTTATTTTTTACACACCGTTTTATGTCCTTCTTTTCAGTTTGAAACTCAGTGTGTACTTACACACTGTCATATGACAAAACAAAATGTTTTAGGTGTGATTTTGTTTCAACGTTATAGCCAAGTCTTATCGACTAAGAAGGAAATAACCACCACAGTATGAATAATTTCCTGGTTTTAAAATTTGAGCTGACACTTTAAACCCTCAACTTTGCAAATGTGGAAAAAATATAGTGCAATTAAAGTACGGTACACCTGTTAATTTTAGATAGATTTTTTCTAATGTTTGTAATTTTTAGGTGATACTTGAATCAACCAATCTATCAAGGTTATTCAGTTCAATTCAAATAGCAATGCAATATCTGGAAGGAATCGGGTAATTAACACACGTTGAAATATCTTCGTAACACCCGAAACATTTTATTTTTGCACTAAATGGTTTTATCTTTTTTTTTATTAAATTACTGTCCCTTCTAAAAATCATTCATAATCTAGATAATGCGTCTGGCAATGCTTAACACTCGATTTTTTTGCTGATTTGATTAAATACTCTCTGACACTCTCTACGCGTTATTAATTCATTACGATTTGAATGTAGGATTGAATGATAAGAATGGTTAAAAGAATAATTCAGCAACATCGTGAAATCGTATCAATTTAAAAAGGATTTTTATTTGGCAACACCAAGATTTTGAGAATAGCTGGGGTATGAATATTTATTATAGCTATTGTCAACAATTTTTAAATGTTTTGTAAGTTAATTTTACTAACAGTGACATGGCCTTAGCGCATCTTAGGCCAAATCTACTGATGGTACTGTCACAATGTGAAGGTTTTTTCAAGCTTTCTTGGAATTTTTATCTTACTTAAAGTTCTAATGTCAATTAATTTTATTTTGTGTGATCTAACACGTTTAGTTTGAATACCCATGTCGAAGCCTTAAAGACTACTTTTGTTCGTGTAGCGAAGAATTAGTTATAATGAAATGTAAACAAGCAATTCTTACTTTTAAATTTAGGCCTTTCAATGAAGAATCTAGTAGCAATATTTTTACTTAGTAAATAAACTAGGTTTTAAGACGCGTGCATTAGATTTAATGATTAGGTGTAAGTAATATCGAATCGCAATTTTATAAAATCGATCCTAAAATTATGAAATTGCATTAGATATTGTTAGGTTGATGGTTAAAAAATTCACTGAATATTTACGATTGTTATATACTTTGTGAGAATGGTGCTGAAATTTACTCCATTATTCGTTTCAGTAACATTCTTTGAGCGGCGTAAGTTTAAGCTTTGCAACGATCTTCCATTAATTGTAACATTAACAGAGTTTCCTTTTTATAATTCACTATACATCACATTTCATTAATCTAATGATTTTTAGTTTGAATCATAACTATTTATTAACTCAATTAATTCTAAAGTTCATTCCATCTCTAAATAATCTTAAAAATTATTTGGATTTTTAGTTATTTTTGTTATTGTTTTCTAACGATTACGCGATATTCGCTCATTATAAATAAACAACTTTACGGATTTTTGCGGCAATTATTTATATTTTTCCATCATCAATGCTTTGAACACCTACAGCAACTGTCTTGAGCTTTCAAAATCTAAATAAATCCACAAAGGTATAATTATATTTTTCCTATTGTTTGATAATTATGATTTTCGATAAAAACTCCATTTTCGTCTTGTATCAATTGCATTTTTCTTATGAAAGGGAAACTTTGATCGTTTATGCGTCCACCTTTTAGAAATTAATAATATTATAACATGATTAGATTAGGTAAAAAATGGCAATTAGTTACTTGAGTATATTAAAAGCAATAATTTTTAGAGCATTTTTAGCATATTGGACTATTATACACCTTTTTACTGTCGTCACGCATCTACCTCCCTAAATCGAATGTGTTCTTTAATTTTTTTTACATTGTATTTTTATGTGATTTTCGGTTAATTTAAGAATATTTCGGTAATCTTTGCAATTCGGTCAATATGGATATAGATATCACAACCACGGAAAACTACCTCATGCTTACTGCGCTCGTGGGCCTTAACATGTTCGTACATCTATCCATAGTATATTTTCATCTACATAGCAATCATTAGGCAATAACAATCTGTGTTCATCTACAAAATTTCCATTTTTACAATTATGTATTCATATATTTTCACTTATATTTCCTTGTATTATGTTCCCGTGGTTTTAATTTCTTATTCATTCGATTTCAATATCGCGTCTCAAGAAACCTTTACTTTGGTCACCGGCTACCGGCTAGTCATCGGGTTTCGTCGTGCCAGTAGCCTTTGACCCCAAATTGTTATTGTTGTCGGTTTTATGCGTATCCAAGACTGTTGAATTTCGCGTGTTATTAGTGTAGTTTCAATTTAAGCGTTTTCATGTATTAATCATCAAATCAGCGGGAATATTTTTTATAAATAGATTTTAGGTATTTGTACGTAATATCGTGTGAAAAACGTAGAAAGCGAAATTAGCAGATGGCCCTGTTCCTTTCTATTTGGTACGGCCTCAAAAATTTACATTTGATTTTGTTTACGATTTATTTGATAAGTTAAGATATAATTTTATGTTGATTTATGTTTCATCATACGGTGACAAAGGTACAATGATTTTATGAGCAGCACTAAATAGAAAGATAGAACTCGTTGGGCGCACTCAATTCGTAGCCATGTGCCTTAAACGCATACAGATATTTTTTTTATTGCAGAGTGAACCGTTTGTGTACAATCAACGTGTTTATGCACGAATATGTTCGAAGTTATTTTTATATATACAAAAGGAGTTGCTAGAGGATATCGAAGGTGTATTGATTGTACATGTACCCTTTCACTAGTGTATGATTCGGTGAAACTTTTAACCATCTCGATAAAAAAAAAATAGAATAGGTCTGCGATGATTCCATCTATTAGATAATATTATAACGATTAGACATAAGCATCTACGGGCGTATTTTAGATATTTTAAATAACGGCTATACCGATTTAATGCATTCACCGGACGCAAGTCTTTATCCATATTAAATAATTGACTATTCAATTCATACATTTTGCATTCTTTTATTTAAAACTACTTTATTAGTAATTCAGTATTCTTCTTTTTTAAATAACTAATATAACAATAGAAAAAAAATCCCATTACTAGCCGGAAATCGACGTTCTTTTGTTTTACTATTACTATTGTAACGATAATAAATGCGCATTAATTGGTACATCATTATCATTTACTTAAAATATAGTTTATAACCATATAAAACTAAGCATTCACTAGAGGTAAGCCGGTATTCATTTATTTAATTGCTAGTCGTATAACGTGCATAGTTTTAAAGCATAATTCGGAAGCTATCTATTTTAAATAATTATAATAACGATTAGAAATTAGCTTTCATTGGTAGTAAGCTAGCAGCGTCTTTAAAAAAAAACTGAAAAAACGATAAAAAAATAAGCATTCACTGAGCCTATTTCCATTTATTTTATAATCAGGATCACCTTTTGGAAATGAGCATTCACTGAGCCTAATTCCATTTATTTTAAAATCAGGAACAATTTTCAGAAATGAGCATTCACTGAGCCAAAATCAATTTATTTTAAAACCAGAAACAACTTTTGGAAATGAGCATTCACTGAGCCAAAATCAATTTATTTTAAAATCAGGAGCAACTTTTGGAAATGAGCATTCACTGAGCTAAATTTTTTTTTAAATTTATTTTAAAATCAGGAACAACTTTTTGAAATGAGCATTTACTGAGCTAAATTCATTTTTTTTAAATAAGGATTTTTTTTAAATAAGCATTCACTGAGCCTAATTCAATTTATTTTAAAATCAGGAACAACTTTTGGAAATGAGCATTCACTGAGCCTAATTCGATTTATTTTAAAATTAAGAACAACTTTTGGAAATGTGCATTCACTGAGCCATTTTTTTTTAATAAGGAAAAATTTTTTGAAATAAGTATTCACTGAGCCTAATTCCATTTATTTTAAAATCATGAACAACTTTAGCAAATGAGCATTCACTGAGCCAAATTCAATTTATTTTAAAATTAGGAACAATTTTTGGAAATGAAGATAGAGTTTTATTTTATTGTGTTTGTGTCACTATCCGTCTATTTTTAAACAAACACAACAATTTAAAACCTTAAAAATATTAATGCTATCGGTAATTATAGTATAAATGATCCTACTCTACCTATTTGGATACTGTCACGATAAACACTTTATTAGTCTCGCCGGAGAAGGTTCAGCTTAAATGTAGGTAGTTCTTCAATATGCGAAATCTGTAACACTAGATGCGTAAGTTCGTTGCTATAAACGTTAGCGTAGGTTCTTGATGTTAGTAATTTAAGACGTGTTTAGATCACGATCAAAAGAATTCGTTAGGCTTTGACCTTTTATGAGCTACAGTGTCATTAGGTATTCAATATTTTCTAAAGACTTCTTTCCATTTAATTTTGTTATGCAAACAGAAATCATTATCGGAAACGAGTAATATCTTGTTCAAATTATTATTTTATTTTATCAATATAATTAAGAATTGTAATTGACAATGCTATTTAGATTCAGTGAATTATTTATTGATGCTTGGTATATCGTTCAAAGGTACATTCAAGTTTTCTATCAATGAGTAGTAGAATAAATACTTTCTATTGAACCGTATCGTTCAGTCCATTTGAACCTCCGACGCAACACTCTGGGTGTTAGAAGTTTCAATTCTATGTGTGTCTGTCTGTATCTAACACAGTAGAACTGAAACGGATGACCCAATTTCGATACGGTTTTTTGAATTTGAAACTAGGTTTCTGGTAGTGGTTCTTAGAAGTGTGTTGGACTTTTTTTAAGTATATACTTTTATAAATTTTATTATATCCATCTTTCTTCAGATCACTGCTTGTATGATTTTATTTCTACTCTAGGTGGTAGGTACGCGTGGTGCCGACTGGGGGAGGTCCCACCGTTCGCAGATGTTAAACCCGCATGTACTTTGCATTACCGGGATCAGTCTGCGGGCGCCCAGGTTGTGCGTGGGCAGTTGCGAAACTTACGGCTAATTTGCAATTGCTCGTGCACAAAACACGCAAAGTCGACAGGGGTATCAATAAATGTCCCGATTGCTGACCACTATTTGGGACGTTCATTGCTTCCTAGAATTCGCTTACCATTTGACACCTGATGGAGCGAATGATGATCGACTTCTTTCTTTTAGTTGCTGCATTCTCTTTTTTTACATATCATTTTTTGTTATTCAGCTGCTTTCTTTATTTCTTATTCTTCTTTTAGCATTTTACCATCTTATCTCATAAATCGTTCTTAAAAACTATTCTAATATTAACATTTACTTATTTGTTAGTTATTTTCTTATTCTTCTTTTAACATTTTACCATCTTATCTCATAAATCGTTCTTAAAGAGTATTCTAATATTATCATTTACTTATTATTTTGTTATTTTCTTATTCTTCTTTTAACATTTTACCATTTTTTCTCATAAATCGTTCTTAAAGAGTATTCTAATATTATCATTTACTTATTTTTTTGTTATTTTCTTATTCTTCATTTCACATTTTACAATTTTTTCTCATAAATCGTTCTTAAAAACTATTCCAATTTTAACATTGACTTATTTATTTTCTTATCCTTCTTTTAACATTTTACCGTTTTTTCTTATAAATCGTTCTTAAAAACTATTCTAATTTTAACATTGACTTATTTATTTTCTTATCCTTCTTTTAACATTTTACCGTTTTTTCTTATAAATCGTTCTTAAAAACTATTCTAATATTAACATTTACTTATTTACCTTTATTCAAAATCGCGTCACTATTCCTCAAATTATGTCTTTAGCTCATTCATTTCTCACTAATTTATTCACTTTCTTCACACACTACTACAGTCTTTATGATCCTAATATTAAGCGCTTGGCCGACGCATATCTAGATTAAGTTTGGTAGTCGTTGTTACTCATTAAGCTGATTGTTAGTTGTTTAATAGGTGTCGTGTTAAATGTAAGTCTTGGTAGTGTAAGTGTTTAATGTTATTGGTGTTATATTTAATTAAGGGGATCCCAGTCTTGTCCACTGATGGTATACCGTACTATTTTTTTTAAATAAATAATAGTACAATAGTACTATTATTATTATTGCAGATACCTGAAAACTTTAAACTTTCAATTTAAATAAATATAGGTTGATATATTTGCTTACACGTCCCTAATTCATGTACTTGACAAAGAGAACTTATATATGACTTAAAAATAATTTTAATGTGGAACAAATATTCCAAAGAAGTCGGGCACGAAGATCGGTTTAGTTGTAATACTTGGGGGGTCTTGTCCACTCTAAGTATTCTAGTCAAATAGTTTATATTAAGTTACGTTCTTTTCAAAGTGGTAGGAAGTGCGTGGTTCCGACTGGGGGTAGCTACCACGGTTCTCAGAATATCTGTATCCTCTTCATCAGGGATTAGTCTGGGAATCCCAGCAGTGTGCAACTGCAGTTGCAAAATTCCGCCATTGCGTTCTCTGTTTTGCAGTTGCAGGTTCACAACACGCCAAGTAGACCGCGAAAGTGACCAACATTCGCCAAGAGTATTGGTTACTTTCGGACCTTTTTATCCTCTTCTTTGTTATGGTGGTCAGTCTCTTGTTAATGTTCATTGAGTTTTTCAACATGAAATTTTCACTTTTCTATAAAATATTAAACATTCCAGCCGTACTTACTATTTTATAATTTAAGGTACTATATCTCATACAAGACTGCAAAATTAGGGTTAGATTTAAAGTTTATTTTTCGCAAAAAGCATTTACGCTGTTGAATTTCATTTGTTTACATACAATTTAAGTTGGTACGAATTGGAGTTATGAAAATTAATTTTTGATCCAGTATATAAGTGAATCTATTGTCAGTACAACCACCACGGTCAGGTTCTTTCAATTCTGTACTTTCTATAAGCTTCATATTATAATGGATCTTTGTCGTAGTGCGTTTCTAACTATAATATCAATATTATGTGTTAATATATCCATGGGCGTATTTATTGTGTGGGTACTTTCTGAAAGTGGCCTATTAGAGCCGAGACGGAGTGTTGGTGTTTTTGTATGGGCTAGATAGAAGTGCAACGAATTGTATATCATAATTTATCTTGAAGGGTTTGGCAGTTCTGGCTGTGAGAGTGATTGAGAGAAATGAAAAGAAATTGTAATTGTGTGACTTCGTATGTAACAAATTCTAGGAAGGGGTATAAAAGCCGAGTAGAAGTAAAAAGGTGGACTAAGATTGTAGAAGCTAGTTTGTATTAATTTGAGTGGAAGCTTATATGGAACATAAAGTAACATCAAAGAATGTTACACGCGTTGTAATTTCAAGTGAAATTGGGTTATGAGCCATAACTGCTGAAATCTATTTTGAGAGGTCACATAGAATCACATAGATTTATTTTTGCTATGAAAGCAGCCAGGAGTTGTGATAATTTAGTCGCTATTCAATAAATGAGTGAGATTCAGAAAGTTTGATAAAATGGTATGTTAAGATCAGGTACTGCTGAGGAAGGTGGAAGAGTGGTGGGTGGTGGGAGGTAATGTTTGTGATTTTGAATGTAGAAGGTAATCTAGGAATCTACTCATCCGATTTAAAAAAATCACCTATGTAAAGCTACGACATCGCTCAGTGACATAGGGTTCGGATAAGTCTGAATCTAGGTTACCACGGGAAAGGTGATGGCAACAGTTATAATAAAATGAATGAAATTGAAGGATTTCATGATAGTTTTTTCGAACGAGCAAAAGTAAGCTGGTTATATCCCAATAATTATAAATACGCCCATAAAGGATTTAATGTTATAGATGATAATCATTATAATCTCGATGTAATTGGTGTCAAATAGGTGTTACTGAATGTGTATTTAACGTCACTATACGTACTTATCATCCTCCTTTAGGTCTACGCTGTGGATCTACGTATGCAATCCTATTTACACAATTAACGGTTGTATCATTTCGACTTTCTCCTTGGTCTTTAGATAGGTAGAAGCATAATGTTGGACAGCGACTGATAAATTCTGTTTATTTACTATTTCATTTTTAAAAAGTTTAGGCTGTTTATATTGATTTATATGTATAACGTTATGATAAAATATGTTTTATTTTAATTATATACGAATTAATATTAAATATCATTAGATTTATTTCATATTGTTTCACATATATCTAAGTATAAAGAAATGTTATAGTAGCATGGTAAGGAATCGCGAGTGATAAGTCGCATATTATTTGTTAAGAAATCGGTCTAGAGCATAGTATTTTTGGTAAAACATTGAATAGGATAGAAATATTTTTAAAAATTTGTATTTCATTATTTTATTATATAGCTACAGAAATCTTGTTAAATTTGTTCTTAAGCTAATATGTTGATAGGAAGCTGTAGTTTTTAGTTTTTATATACATATGGGCGAGCGATTATCACAGAAAGATCTCTTGAATGAGATTTGAGTACGGCTACGATTGTTACCCTAAGAATGTATTAAAATTTTGCTAAGATCACGAATGATGAAAGTTGATGCTGTCTACCCACTTTGAGCCTAAAAATGTACTCGAAATATTAAACTTTATTTCAAATCGATCCAAGTCTTCGCTTAATCGCTATATATCTTCAATTTGTATCTTCTTATTGTTCAACTGTGTTAACGTAATTAATATATTATGTATGTAGTAAAATTGAATTTTATTTGACATTTTACCTTCCTTTTCCGAGTCAATCATAATCTGAAAACATTTTTCAATATCATGAATCTACTTTTTTGGGTAAACACACACAAATCTTCATAATAATATACTTAAAAGCATAAGCGCGCATAAAAATCAATATTCCAAAAAAATTGTAGAAAATACTTAAATCTAGAAATATACTCAATCGGTACAAGTCGGTTTAGACCCCAAAATCAACATAATATGCAGTTCTTAAACTTTCATAGATCAGAAATTAAATTCATAGTCTTCTTCTAGTTCTAGTCATTCCAGTTCTATAAACTCATTTTGTATCAATCTTATTTCAATTTTATAAACTGTTTTTGTTGTTTAACTATGTAGACTCTGGTCCGCGCCATTGCGAGATTGGTTGTTAATTATGTTGCTCCGCAAAATTGGGAGTTCGTTAGGAGGTTAGCTGATGATGATTGATTGATTAGCTTTAAAGGAGCCCCTGGGGTGGAAGAGGGAGAGAGGATGTTACCACCGGTTCAAACCATAGCCCTTTCCTGAGAAGAACCGGTAAGAAACTCAGTGGGCAGCGTCCCCTATACTTAACACTTATAGATGGTAAAGTGTTTGCATGGTGTTTAGTGGTCACGTGCGCTCAATTTGGTGGTTAGGGGCTCCTCTTATTTTGTCACCGTTATTATATTATTTCCTGTCGCTCCGTTACGCCCCGCTCATAGTTGGTCAGAGGGTTACTAGATTACTTTATTTATTTATTGTTAGTTCGGTTTGGCTCCGCTAGATGGTGTAGCGCGCCCCATTGTCATTTATAAACTTAAATAAACTGAAGCTAATTTTATGAATAAGGCGAGACTATACCATAGAGCAAGGGTGGCCAACCTATTCGGCAGCCGGGTCAAAATTCTGAAATGGAATTTCATACTGGGCCGCACTAGCAAATTTTATGTAGCTAAGGGGCCATCCATAAATTACGTCCCTGGAATTTCAATATATTCCGAAAAAAAATATCAGCTCTGTGGGCCACAATTTTACAGTCGGCGGGCCGCGGGTTGGCCACCCTTGCCATAGAGCATACCTCAAGGTAGTCCTTCTTCCATTCTGATCCATCTTTCTTTCTTATATATGTAAGTAATGCAAACTAAATATTCCAAATAGTACAATCATACGACACTGGTACCATTATGTATATCTAGGTATTTCGTTTAATTATTATATCAGTAAACGAATTTCAGTAATTTTCTTATTAGCTAGGTAAGTATGTTGAAATAAATTGATTCTTATTGTTAGTCATAGATAATCTGTAGACTATCGTACGATTAGCAATTTAAAAATAAACTTAACTATGGCGTCGGAGTGTATAGTTTACAGTGCAGATATATATATGTTCACTCAGAGGTTTTGTTTACTAGATGATTCCATACTACTCTACTCTACGCTACTCTTTATGTAATCCAGAAGTGTCTCCCACTTCTGAAAGAAAGCTTTGCATTGTTGTAGTACGTAGTTTAGTACATAATATACTTGACAAATGATATGTCGCCGCATTATAAGATACGAAATATGAACCTCTTACCCTCTAACTTCTAAGTGGCTCATGGTTTAATTGTTTTCTTGATAGACTAATTTGATTTTGTATTTTATTTGTACTAACGTAATGAAGAAACGTAACGTAAATTTTTTGTTTCTAGTCTATAGAACTACAAACACTTATGAACAATAATTTGTGAATTTCACCAGTGAGAAGGTTAGTTAATACGCTAGTTATACATAAATAAGTAGATATTTAAACTTATAAATTGATGGCTAATAAATACAACCACACAAATGGATTTGTTCTTGTGAAACATTGCTTTGTGTATCATTGAGAGAGTTAAGTGTGAAATTCAAATTCCACTTTAAAAGAGTTGGTAAGACTTTGTATTTTCATGGGAACTGAAGAGTGACACATAGTTATATTAAACATATCTAAGAGCCCGTTATAAATTTGATTATTAGATATGTATTACGAAATACATATACATACAGGCATGAGGAGAAAATCTGCAATGTAATTGTGATGGAACTCAAACACAATCAACTCCTAAACGACCATTAAGAAGTTCATAACTCCATTTAATATAAAGTTATATTTATATGACCCGTTAAATATAATCGCAGTTAAATCCAAAATTTTAATTATTTTATTATATTAACTATTATATTTTTGAAATTATAAATAGAAAAAGGTGCTAATTAATTTTATAAATTATAATAATTATATATATTAATATTTCAAATTGGACAACAATACAATATTTTTGTTATATCGACATTTGACAAACCTACAATACCTATATGCTGACACTCAGAATATTCACACAGACTGCTCGTTCGGCACATATTGCTACATTTTAATATTTAATAATTGAAGTATTTTGTCGCAAAATCAATGAAAACCTTATAAACGTGTTGAAGGAGGCCAAAAGGAAGAATAACCGGCACAACGCAGAAAAACGTTCTACAATAAACTTAAAAAGTACCTGTTTGCTTTAATAAACATATATATTTGTAAACTTAAGTAGATAATAGTTATATATATATATATATATATATATATATATATATATATATATATATAGTGCGTAGCAGTGTAATAATTTACCTAAATAAAGTTTCTTCTATTCTATTCTAATATGTGTCTAAAATGGGTGTCATGAATCATTCAAATCTAAAATAGGGAATATCTCCAAGGGAATATCCTATAGATACAACAAAATCCATAGACAACAATTATTGATAATGATTATAATATCAACAACATATACAGCAAGCTATATAGATGAAAATGACCAAATAATATTTCCTACCTGTAATGTTTAATGTCACTTCATCAACTTTTTTATTCGATAATGATCATTTATTTAATTTAATTTAAATTAACGTAATTTATAGTATTTGAACATGTTGACAAAATAAAACCTTTGAAAATATCAACAATTGTTAGATTGGCATACAAATAAAGAAAGAGATATTTTTGTATATTTTGATTTAAATAAAACACAATGTCTTTGCGTAACAATTTAATATACAAATATAATTAACAGCAGAGAAAATAATTTAACATGACAACAGAAAAATAGAAGACACCACAGCCAATAAGGAACTATTACTTCATTTGTATATTTTACATGTTTTTTTCTCGTTTTCGATATTATGTATATTTCTTGTTTATATCCTTTTAGGGAATAAAACTAGTCTAGTTTATCTTGATTTACTATCATCATCTCTATCCGTCCACTGCTGAACATAGGCCTAATGAACGCCAAAACGGACGAGCCACTAGAATTTAACACAGATATTTATCAATAACAATGTAATTTTACAGCATAGCAATACAAACTCTGTAAAAAGTCCAAAATACCATGAAACAGACTAACGAAGCACTATAATTGTTTTGAAACTAATCCTTATTGAATATAGTATTGTGAAGTATTTGTGGAGTATTTTTAAAACACATGTATGTAGTGGCGTAGCGTGCCATGGCGGTGCCCCATATAAAAAATTTTTTGAGGCCCACCCGCTCTCGTGAAATAAAACAACTGTACACTTAAATTACTTTTATTGGCAATATAGAAAGAACAGTATACTGTGTATTGATGACTCATTACATTATGTTATGTATTATTACACATTACTCATTATTGTGGTCGGAGAAGGTTATTCGCCGTTTCAGCCAACATTTCATAAGCAGTATTTCAATTGAATTACATTATTAATTAATCGAGTCGAATAACAGAATATAAAAAGTAATTTATACATTAAAAAGTGCATTTAATCGATTTTGAATCGAGAAAATTCGAGAACGATCACAGTTTTCACTTAACAACTATTGAGAGCGCCACGTAAAAAGTTTCACGTTTCACCTCCATGACATGAAACCTAATCAAGGTTTGAAGCAAAAAAATATTTTTTAACCTGGTCCCTTGGTAAACTCGTAAGAGCTTAATTTCATATAATTTATGAATTACATATAATACCTAAGTACATGTTGATAAAATAAAAATATACTTCACGTGTATTTATTACGCGTTTTACGTGACGCCTATGCCTATGTATACATTCTTAAAATAATTATTAAAACTAAAACTATTAATTTCGAAGTAATTTCTTATAGCGGATTGCATATAATATTATTTAAGTACTTCATCAGTTTGAGCCTCCAACTTTTTACCTTTCAACATCAACTCCATAGACCTAAAAATGTCAATAAATTAGAAAAAAAGAACCTTTTAAATAATATAACTCAAATTAGAGTTGGTAGTCTACCGTCGGCAACCCTTACTCGTTTCGCTTTTGAGCGCGAAAATCTAGCGAGGAGAGCGTCATACAAGTGACGCTCTGTAAAGTGAAATCCTCCCACAGAAACAGATACTCAAACATAAATCTTCTTAACTTTATCCCATAACAGCTTGGCTTATGACTGTTATAGTGGAATCACACGATTCCAAAAAAGTATAAATCTATATCAAATACACAAGGAGAAAACAGTTTAGTAGTTTTTTTTCCTCTGAGTCAAATCTTATCCGACGACAATAATCAACTGTTGGTCGCAAATTCGGTATGGACTCTAGGCAGATATATTTAGTTATGAATCGTTCTTTGTGTTTATTCAATTACTACTTTTTCAATGACTGCTTTTTACAGTTGGGATACGATCATAAGATGGCCGCTCCTATTCATCGACTTGATGTCGATTCAAGTGTCAATCTCTATTCTATCTATTGACAGAAGTTCAGTTCCATGCATCTGACATTTTTACGACCTATTTTCTTATTTTAATTTGTTAATTAAAATTCATAGTTATATATAACATAAAGTAAAAATAATAGCAGTTACAGTGATAATCGAAGAAAATACATTTTTTGTTAATATAAACTAAATTATTTTGTTTGATTTTTTATTGTTTACTTGTAAGCAATTTGCGTAGGAAGAAATATGAGACCTGTCACGCATATCTGAGGACGCACAAAATCGTAGACATAATATAGGACTGGGCATACCTACGAAAAAAGGTGTAACCTACAATCTTCGGCACTTAACATGGCTACCATTGCTAGGGTTTTGACAGCAAAGCCACAAATTATAAAGAGAATACTACTATAAAAAGGGCAAGATGGCGGATCAGGCACTCACAACTGTAAGTTTAAAGAAACGGGCATCTCCTCTTATTTCCTAACTTCATGCACAAAGTATAATTCGTTTGTCATACAGGCAAAGTCAGGTGCAATAATTATAAAGAATACTCACAAAGACAAACAGAATACAACCGCCTGAGTGCCTATAGTGAAGTAGAATATGCCGTTGACATATTCAGTGTTGAGCGTCGCTATGTATATCTGGTTGTAGATCGTCGACGCGAACATCGCTACTGCATTCTCGTTGACGGATAGAAACGCGTAGACCACACCTAAAACGCTACCTCTATTTTAATATAATTTCATAAATATTAAACAGTAATTAAAAACCCAACACAATAAAAATATGACCTTGAAACGGCTGGACCGATTTTGAAAGAACATGTCTAAGAATCTCTGTCAGCAACCTGCTTTCAAATATAAAATAAAGCATTCCGATCGATTCACCCGTTTGAGAACAACGGTCAAACAGACAAGTCATCTCATATCATCACACGTTTTGTATCACGCTGTATATTGTTCATAATATCGACACATTTTTGTATTAAAATTAATGTCTCTTGAGTTTTCAATAATGAAAATATGCTTTATGAATCATATAAAAACAACGGCAGACGAATTGAATGGGTAGGCGAGCTACACGATGGTAAATGGTCGGCGTCGGTCGTGATTTGGGACAAGCCCTTGCTGTTCGACGTAAGATATAATACGGTGGTATCTGGTATCCTTGCAAGCGGTAGCGCGCCGCAATGTATCCTCCGCTAAGAGGATAAGAGGATAAATGTACTATTTCAACTAGTACTACTTGAGCTGCTTCTACTACCACTTAAACTAGTTCAACTAGTGCTACTTGAGCTGCTTCTACTACCACTTCAACTAGTACTACTTGAGCTGCTTCTACTACCACTTCAACTAGTACTACTTGAGCTGCTTCTATTACTTGTACTACTTCAACTATTAACACTACTTCTACCTACCTCGTTCAGATGGCGACAGCACTTTAGACGCCATAGACCGTATGAGCGGCGCAACGCAAGGCCCGAGCGCGGCGAGCGTGGCGCCGACGTACATGCCGCTGCCCGTTGCCGCCTGCGAGTACGTCAAGTGGCCCGCCATGTGGGATGTGGCGCCTAGCATTAGTATCACCTGGAATTGTATCACTATTGTTATGTTTACTAACAATTAAACATTTTTATTTATTAAAAATGTATATTATTAATCCAAGGATTAATAATATACATTTTTTTTAAATTAAACGACAAGTCGTTTGAAGTGAAATTTCTTTGCGCGCATGAGGGTAAAATTTTTTCGGACGAAAATGTGCAACGTTTTTGTCTAAGAGGGAGAGAGTGATTGAGAGAGAGTGAGAAAGAGCGAACGTAGCATGAAACACATAGCCATGGAGTGAGAGTAGGGAGCAAGCGAGTGAGAAAGATCGAGAGAGAGAGAGAGTGAGATAGAGCGAACGTCGCATCGCAGGTCTTGGAAATTTTAAGCTGTAGATTAGTATAAATATAAATGAGATTTAAAAATTAGTTTGCCAAATAAGTTTCACTTCTTACATGTGTATTCTGTACGCACGCACTTTTTTGCGAACGTCCATTCGCAATATGGCCATGGGTAGTTCATATTATTTTACTAATATAAATGAGAAATATTTTTTTTACCTAAGGAGGTTGATTCAGCATTATCATCGGCATATATCCGTCTACTGAACGGCTTTCTTCAGAGAACCGATCCGTTGCCACTCGCATCCAACACAGACCGGCCACCGCACGGAGATCGTCTTCCCACCTGGTTAGTGGCCGACCAACACTTCGTCTACCAAAACGCGGCCTCCACTCTTGAACCTTATTGGCCCGTCGGCCATCCATTCTCCTGAGTGTGTGACCAGCCCACTGCGACTTCACCGAGCTTATTCTTTGCGCGATAACGGTAACCTTAGTTCTCTTAGTTCTTGGAGGCTAATAACTAACTACGAACCACGCAAATATTGATGAATGTTCATTAGCTAATATTTAATACTTACCGTATCCTTCCATTTCAGCACCTTTGTCATGAGGGGTATTCCAAACAACATGACTATGACGTAGGAGAAACTGAGGAAAGTGCGGAAGTTGCTGAAGTCTGTGGCGTCCCATTTAAATACCTTTATCGTATACAAATACATCACGGATCTTTCGTCTGGAAATTACTAAACTTTCAGAATGGAGATTTTGAACGAAGTCCCTAATGGGGCGTTACGGAGGGATACCCTAGTCGGCAAAAAACATCCGTAACGTTAAATAAAAGCGAAAGATATTTATTGACTTCATCCTACTCAGAAACAAATCAAATTGAATGTACCATTTAAATACAATTTTTTTACTGACACATAAATGCGTCGGTAGCTGTGTGTGTGTAAAAAATGCCATGTTCGAATCCTACCGATTTCAGGTGACTTTTATTTTCTTTAACGCCGGATGCGAGAGATGTTAGATGGTCTTGGCGTTCATTGAATGAGTGTTGAAATGATGAAAGCAAAAAATATGTATATAAAATGTTAAATTGATTCTTATTCAAGCAATTTAGTGTTAATTCTTAAAACCTCAAATTTACCCATTTAAACTCATTTTTTGCATTTGCTCAGAAAAAGTATGCTAGTAAGTATAAGTATAGGGGACAGGAGACATCCTCTCTATCCTTCCCCCTCTAAAGCCTCCTAACTCAGGGCGCACGATTCAAAAAGTTTACCGTTTTTTTAACTGTACCTTGTTCACGTTAATGATAAATATCCCGTTAAAATTATTTCAAAAAGAAAGAAAGAAATATTTATTAGACACAATCAAGATAAACACAAAGACATAAAGAGATACACAGAAAAACATTTTTGATCGCACAAACCATAAAATAAGACAAAAAAAAACCAAAAACAATTAGGTATTGCAAACAAAAATTTGTAATATAAAGTGTGTGTGTCGCGTGTGGGTCAAAATGCTCCAGTTCAGCATCGTGTCAGGAAAATGTTTCCAACAGATTTTCAACTGAACCAAGAGTAAATCAGATGCCAACCAGATAAAATTTTTAATTATAACAAAAAAATCAGATAAATCGAATACCTCTCTGAAACGTGTAGAACGCCATTGAAATCAGCAGAAACCATAAGAATGTTCTTCTATTATTTTTCCGTTGTTTCGTCAGCGTCACAACCGTTTGTTTAATGTTGCTGAACTCAAAGAAGTCAGTCACCGGATTTTTGACTCCAGCGTCTCTCAGTGACTTTTGTTCGGGTCTGGTCTGCCACTCCAGGAACAAGAAGCAGTATATAGTGGATATAAGCATCAAACTGCTGTTGATGATGAACATCACAGTAAACGACTTATTCGCCACTTTATTGTATATGAGGTTACCTGCAATCATATATGGATAATAATATCAACCTTTATATGTCCCACTTCTGGGCAAGGATCTCCTCGAAATCTGGCGTAGAGGACCATGGTTTACTGATAAGCTGGTTACATACGGGTTGGTGAACTTCACATCTTCTAAAACTTTTAATCTCATCAGGCCTGCAGGTTTCCTCACGATGTTTCTTCACCGGTGAACAAGCGATGGTCTCATGTTCAGGTGCATGTAGTAATTTATAAAAACCATTTCAAGGCACCACAGGGTCAGTATCGAACCCAGACCTCTCAATCAAGATTACGAGCCCTTACCGACTAGACAATCGTCACAATTTTTAATATCCTAGCTAGCAGACCCAGGGCGCCTATCCTTACTGGTAGTAAGCTCAAGCTCATTCTAAGTTTATTTTTCGAGGTCCTTACAGGCCCAGTTTTCAAGAGACGGAATATTGTGAGTCCAATATTGTGAGGAAATCCACTCTTCGGTCTCGTCGAAATTAGACGAGATGTAAGATTCGTCACGGTGTTTTTATCTTACGCTGAGCATAGCGAGTAGCATGAAACGTGCAATACATAAGAGATCTGGAGAACCACGTTCCTGGTTGAATGCGGGTGGCTGGAGAACGGCCGCCTAGGCGTTCATTTAAAGAGATCTATGTCCAGCGGTGGACGGAAATAGTTGATGATGATAATGACGATGAAGCGACATTTACTAAGTCAAATGTTCATCAAAATCTTAGCTATACATGGGTATGACATTTATTACTAAAAGCTTCGACTCGCCTATCTCAACAGTCTACTGCGGATGGATTAATATATACCAATAGCAACTCCAGTAGGCATAGTGCTCAAGTACACCACATCCAAGATGCCAACCCTCAGAGTCCTGTTCTTGACGGAGGACATATCTGCGATGTACGCGAAACATCCCGCGAAGATCGCCAAGTCCGCGCCAGTTAGGGCGCTAGGGAAGGTGGCTGTGTATATCACATACTCCACCGGCCAATCTGGAAACGGTGGACTGGTAAAATAGCAGTCTTATTCCACATATCACATAAGACTTCTTTTGTCCCGAAATATCGCTTTAGTCCCGAAAGAACGATTTCGTCCCGTGATACTGCTTTTATCCCGAAAGACTTTTCCTTAGTCCTTATAGTTACGTGCTGAAATATTGGACTGAATGTCTTGTCTGAAGGTTTCGAGTGCAAACGCTTTTTATGAGTTTTTTAGATTAATATAGGCAAACTGGACCTTAATAAGTGGTCAACGTCACCCATGCTCACCAAGGAGAGCACAATTAGCTCTTATTTTGGATGGCACAGGTCATTTTATGCATACCTATACTAAGGTGCAAAATTGTAAATTTGTCAGTCACAATTATGGATACGGTCTTAGATCCTTCACAAGTCTTTATTTTTTCCAGAGAAATAGTTAAATATATTATCTATATGTATAAAATGGAAGTCAACTCACCGTTCATTGTATTTAGAGTGATCGCTATAGAAAAATATAATTTACCAAGCAAACCACCGAGCAATACCACTTTTCGGCCTCGCTTGTCACTGTACGAACCTAGAAAAAATGCCAACAGCAGTGGAACTACGTGGCCTGCTATGCCATTCCATTGGTGAAATGTTGACACGGTTACCTAAAAACTAGTCATTTGTCAATAAAAATGTGTTCAGCGAAAAAAGTATAGGAACGAAGTGCGAAGGCCAGTAAGTACCTAGTCACTGATAAAAAATTGTAAATTGTAGTTGTCTGACATCTAAAGTTTAGAGTCTAAACTACTATCTATTTAACCCTACAATAACAGTTCCATTTCTGACTTCACCGTTCTTTAAAACATCCTCGAGTAATCGATACCAACTAATTCTGCAATAGACGATGCTAAATTAGCTTAGTGGCACCATCTATTATTAGGTTCACGAAATTCACGGACTCGGACGAAGAGTCAAGGTTTTAGGGATGGCCACGGGGATGGCTTAAAATACATATTTTGTACGGAGTGACGGAAAAAATGACTTATTAAGTACTTGTCCTTTTTTCCCCGTTTTAAGTACTTGTCCTTTTTTTTTACTTATTCCTCTCTGTTTTGGTTTTAGTTGGATATGCAACTCTCCTATGAGCCATGGTGTTTAGTGCTCAACTTTTCTCATGAGAAAACAGAAAAGTTTCTCAACAGAAACGGATTTATATAATATATAATCCGGAACTACTCCAAGCTATGTTTATGGGTTATCTATCCTACCGGAGACGTAAGAGGTCTTTTCAGTCATTACTCTCTCGCCCTCCTTTCCCACAACTCGGCACTAGCGGTTTCCTCCCACAGGCCCTCTTCCACCTATTAAAGGATGAAGGCTATACCTGAACTTCATTATTGATTTCTTCATAGTTTTTGATGTCGTAACATATATCTGCGCTGTACCCGTGGTTCACTCGGCACGCTTGGAATAGATAGAAGGTTTGCTCGATGACACTCGTTATCATATACGCCATCATGTAAAGGAACATAACCGGCTCCACTGTTATATGTTTGTACCATGATTTATGTTTTTTCAACTAAAAAGTAACAAAATTTTGATTTCATTTGAAAAAACCCCGACTACAGATTACATCGAAAAATAATAAAATGAGAATATGAGAATATTATCAAATCAAGACACATAAAAAAAACAAGCGACTCGTGCTCGGTGCTCGGGTTTTCAGATTTTTTCTTTTACTTATGTTGTGAGGCTTCTTTCAAAATTTCATGAAATTGTGTCCATGGGAATGGTTTTGATTTGACAGACAAACAGATGAACGGAGTGATCCTATAAGGATTCCATGACAAAAAATGATAAATCATTTTGAGAAACAGGACCCTAATACTGCAGACGAATTGTTTTTCAGGTGGGTTAAAATAAGTATAGTTTAAAGGCCTCCTGCTGTGGAACATGCTGCACACGGAATCACAAGATCGCTGCAAGTATGATGAAAATATATAAAATATTATTATATTTGCAGCGAGATTAAGTTTTTTGGAATTATTGTGCAATGTGAAATATCTATTGGAGCGCCATAGCAGTAAAATCGACTCTAATGCCGTCACGGCAAATAACATGTCTTGATGTCTTGACCTGTGCGCGCGTTTTATTGCAACTTTCGTTATAGTTTTTTTTAAATATCAAATAGATGTTCACTGCTCCCGGCCGTCTCATGACGGCTAACATTTTTAAAACCATTTACATGATTTTCTGCAATCAAATTTTAGTACATGAAAGTATTTTTATTCATACGTAAAATTCCTAGAAAAAAGTAGTAAATAATAAATAAATTAAGGATGCAAATTGTTCACAAGACTGTCTATGAACAGAGAAGTGATCAACAACTAGTTATACATCGAATTTAGATGAAATACACTATCTACCACTTCTGAGATAAGTTAGTTCAATGATAACAAATGGCTTAATTCTATCATGTGACTATACACATGTATATCTTAACCATAGTTAAGAAGCTGTCAATATTATACCATATTGATAACACTTTCTTATAATTTTCCTGATATATGAAATAGTTGATTATATTCTATTCATCTTGGCGTTCATAGAAGGTGGCCATGTCCAGCAGTGGACAGAAAAAGGTTCTTAATGATGATGATGAATTTATGATTGCCAATGCCAATGTGTGATCAAAAATGTATACCAATTGATCTAATTAAAATCAATTTATTCATATCAAACTAATAACAATCTAAAAAGTGACCTGTTATCTGTATGTGTAGAAGGAAGGAATTTTCTATGGCAATTGATGTAAATAACAATAATATTTTATTTTACAAATTACAAAAAAAAACTGTTATTGAAGTCTCGAACTCCCAAGCTATCAACATCTTATGAATCAGTGGCCTTTTAAATGGTTGACATAAATGTATGTTCAAGTTAAATGAGTCCAACCACTACGAAACTTCTGAAATTCAATCACACCATCTGTTGTCGACAACTTTGTTTAGTTTCTGTTTGTATAGACTTGAAATATAATTTAATATCAAACAGTTTCAATAATTATAATCACATCTAAGGCATAGTAAAATATCTTCATCTATTACATCAACAAAATGCCCAACACATTGTATATAGATTAAATATTTTGATGATTGTTTGTTTTTAATGTGTCCAATGAAAAGCAAATGATGTAAAAGCTGTTTGCTTGTGTTGCTTAAATATTGGCTTTGTCTCACACAAGGCCTTTCAGTTAACTTAGTTATATATAAATGATATGCCGAGGCTGGCCGGTGCTACCATCAACATTTGCATGCTCGAGACTGTTTTCAGGATAGTGTAGAGCCATAATATCATTATAATTATTATGATCATAAGTTAGAATTTTCATAACAATCCGATTTGAAGTCTAATTTGTTACTTAAATTCCTATAAGAGGAAATCAAAGTATGTATTTATTGAAAACATCACATTACTAATAATCTTAGTATTAATATTTGTTTATGATACACCTGTAAGGGATTCTGTTACAGCAGCAATCAGCATGCGAATGCTGACATATAAATATATGTTGACTCAGTAATTTGCAACACAATAACAGTACCTATTAAAAAAAATGTTGCTCGTAGATTTGCCCGCATGTAGATTTACATCTATAACTGGACTGTTGATGAACATGTAAGTTCATTAAATTAATATTCACCGGAGGCCATCAGTAGATATATGTTAAAAATAATTAGTGTTAGAAGTCATGTAAATTATTAAGGTTTAGAATTTACAATCCAGAAAATATTATCACTTTTTAATTCCAATTTTAATTGAAAGAGGTTATATGGGATTGATAATACAATTTGATTATAAAAATGGGAAGTAAATTTTTCAATTACAGTCTTAAAGGGCAACTAGTATTGTGTCTCAAAATCTATATTTTCCATTAAATACCCAATCAAATGACCTGGGTATCAATTATTTAAATATTAACCCAACCAACATAAAAACATAGATTTATTGTCGGTGAAAAAAAAAAATTTGAATGAATAACATTTTATACAATAACACAGCACAAATTTGTTCAAACTTTAATTAAGAAGTCCTCTACATACATAGAATGATCTGAATAGAATGTCACAATTCAATTGTTTCAAATATGATATAAAATATGATGAAACCATTATGGAATGACTATTTTTTTTAATTCATAATAAAATTTAATCTACAAAGTATTTTATGTAACATCTTAGAAAAATTAGTGTGAGTACACAGTCCAAGACTCATATTTTTTGTCAGAGAAAGAAAAATATTGCACCATGTACTTACATGTAATATGCAACATAAAAGTATATATTCTTAATATTTCGTATCAAATTTTATTATGAAGGTTACAATATTCTAAATGATGAGGTATTTCATATGAATTTGGTCGGTTTGTAATGTCTTATGAAAGTTTTAATAATTTTTTGTCAAAGCACCACAATTATTCATAAGTTTTAATTCAAATTGTATATTTACATGTGCTATTTCCAGATATTTTTATAACCTAGTCATTAAAAACAATATTATGAATGTTCTCATTGGTATTAAGTAATATATAATTTTACTTATTTTATAGTCTATATCTAAGAAACATACAATTTATAAAACTAGTATTTGTACATAAACTTATTTTTCAGTAAGTACAAAGTTTTTTGTTAAAAGTTTACATACCATAATATTGTTTTCTTCTGGTTTGATTGTTTCCATATCTATTTATATAAAAAATATTTTTATTTTCACAATTTCATTTGAGAATAATTGGGTATCACAGGAATACGTTCACATAAGTCGGAACGACAGTGAACACAAAATAAAAATTAATGCAAACTTTTAAAATCTACAAAGTAATCAAAGTATGAACTTGGACTTGCCGCCAATTCTTTTTTTTCTCGTTCTTACTGAGATCGGCTGAGACCAGAGGTCAAACTGCCTATAATTTGACACGAAAGATGGTAAGGTGGACGCAGTTCTACCCACTAAAACCCAGCGAGTGCCATCAATGCCGCCTTTGCTGAGGTGCCCTGGATCTTTTGAGCAACGGAGTACCTCGACGGCTAGTCAGACCCCAAGGCATCGACGCCATCTCCGCAGAACGGCTGTCCCGCACACACAGAACAACTCCTCCAAACGTCGGACAGTGCAATGGGGTGAGGTTTTCACCCTCACCCCTCGTCCCCCACTGCTCTTTTATCCCATCTTCTTATAAGAGTGGTACAAAGAGCAGCTCCCTCAGTTCAATTACTTTCGCCCAAGATGCTTTGTTCACCTTAGGGCTTAGGCTACTGATCATCATCGCTACGACAATGTTTGAACCATGGCGGGAATGCTGCCTATTAGTAGCTCTGTATTTATTTTTTAATATGGGCTAGGCCCACCACTCGTTTCCGCCGATGCTACTCCTGTAGAGCCAGGATCGACAGCGGTAACCACTAAATGACCCTTTGTTACGACGTCAGAGAGCCCGAGTTAAAAATACTAGGTTAGGTTAAAAATAGTAGGAATTATTTTCAGTTTCCCGCCCCAGTTAAAGCGGGACACATGACGAGATTGCAATAACTGACAAAAGTAAAAAAAATACAGCAGCCCTGTGAAGCGCAGCTGGAATGCACCACGGAGAAATTAGATATTATGTCTACAAATATCTACAAAGTATGATAATTATATACCACGATACCATAGTTACCACGATATCATATTATCTATACATATAATAAATCTGTAGACATCGAATTTCTGTACAATGTAAAATAAATATAAAAACCGAGTCAGGGGGATGTAAGAAGTGAAATAGAATTAATTTAGATTTTTCAATTTTTTTGTTTCTCTGTTTCTCTGTCTGTTTGTAGTGGCTAATCTCCGAATCCACTGGACCGATTTAAATGAAATTTTTTACTGTGGTAGCTTATAGAATACTTTTGATCCCGATTAATTAAATAGTTCCCATAGGATAGTTTAAAAAAAGAGAGGTGTCAAGGGACACCCGGATGGAACGAAGTTCCTTTTGAATAATTAGTGAAGACCTATTAATAAAACAAATTACCAACAATTTTTGCAAGTCAAATTAAGTCAACTGTATGTATGTGGAATGTTTTATAATGAAAACTACTTACATATTTAATTTTTCAAACATGTTTAAATTTTATAATTCTTAAAGCATTTATGTAAATCTGCCAATAGATGGCGATGTATAATTATTTAAAGTTTACATAAAACTGCCAATAGATGGCGTGGTACAATTTTTTTTTATGTTAGTTGGATAGGCAAACTGGCAAACGTACCACCTGATGGTAAGTGGTTGACGTCGCCCATGAACATAAACTAGTTTACCTGAAACGAGCCCAGGCAACTCCTTTATGTGTTGCCTATCCTGAGACATAAGATGTTAAGTCTCGGTGCCAGTAATTACACTGCCTGTCTTGCTCTTCTCTCCGAAACACAGCAAACCTGTTTCACGGGAGAAACAAGCAAGATGGTGGTACCCATGCAGCCGGGAGCGCGGCACAGCGCTTCCCCTCCCACCGGGAGGGAACGTATGTTAAACGTTTCCGTGAATTTACCAATAGATGACGTTGTTAGGTAATTGCATCGCGCTATAGGTGACATGATGTTAATAGATAAGGTTTCAAACTTTTATAATAAACAATAAACACACACAAGTGTGTGTAGCAAAATGTGTCGTACCAACTTTTCGTCTGGATTTTTTCCGTCTAGCCCCCTTTCGCAACACGCGATAAGGAACTACGTTCCTAAAACTTAGTAACTTATTAATAATTAAATTAATAAAACGGCTTTGTATACAAAAACTTATGAATTTAATTTCTTAAAATTACTAATTACTTCTAAAGTTTCCACACACAGGTTTGCCACAATTCTTACTAATATTATAAATGCGTTAGTAACTCTGTCTGTCTGTCTGTCTCTTCTTCACGCCTTAACTACTGAACAGATTTAGATGAATTTTGGCACGAAGATAGTTTGAAACCCGATACACTCGCATGCACCACCATCATCACACTCAATCGTAGAGTCTACCTCCTGAGGATGCCTCGGTGTCGGGTCGTAACGTGGGTAGATTGTTTGGTGGTGGTCTTTAACTGTGGTTGTGGTGCATGTGGGGTGGTGGTGCATGCGAGTGTACGCATATGCAGTGTGGGAAAGGAGGGCGGTGCTATATGCATGCATATGCGTGCACTCACACATTTGCTGTAAAGACTGCGTGTTTCGCGGGATAATTTCTAATTAATATAATATAATTTAATATCTTAAATATAAAATACGTTTCATCAAATAAACATCTCGGTGAAGGTCGTTTTATATCCCGGATCTTAGCCTAACATACTATTGTCCTGCTCTCCTCAGATTGAAGCGGTTCATCAGAAGATAAATATCATCATTCACTGTATTAAAAACTGTAGATACCATCTTTACGCAGATGATCTACAAATTTACACCAGTTTCAAGTGACCCTCATGTGACCCTCATGTGACCAATCTTATGTGACCAATCTCATGTGACCCTACAACCGCATCCCCCAGGGATGCGGTTGTAGGATGCAGGGTCACTTGAGATAAGTGATGATCTTCAACGTATTAGTGAATGGGCACTTACAAACTCTCTTGTGTTGAATCCTAATAAATCCAGGTATTTAATTTTCGGTACAAAAAAATAAATTTCTATCGTTTAAAAAAAACTGAAAAAAACCACAAATACTGGTTTCGAGACAGCGAATTGAAAGAGTTTTTGAGGCCAAAATCTAATTTTTTACTTTTTAATTGTTATAATCGTTTGTTAATTAAATAAGTTAATTGTAAGTTGTAACCTAAATATGTTAATTATATGCTCTATCCAGGGTGTCACCGCTGAGGCGTCAGTTGATAATCAGCGCGTCAGCCATTAGTGCGGTCGCACATGCTGAACTGATTGCCTTTTTCACCTTATTTTTTTTTAAACATCTTTTCAGATATGTACGTGTATTGTTTTGTGTCAAATAAATCTAATCTCTAATCTTTCTTTCTAATTTCCAAGATCGTGGCTTCGGTCTGAGGAGAGCAGGACAATGGACATACTTTTGTCCTGCTTTCCTCACATCGAAGCGGTTTAGCGGAAGGTAAATACAGAATGGTGGTACTTATTTTCACAGATCTGGATCCACAATATTTTCTAATGAACTACGTAATAAAAAACAGTTTTATTAATTAAGTTTATTATGGAACAAATTCACATAAATTGTCATCATAATGAACATTGAGATCAATCATTTGACTATATTCTAAACAACGATTAAGTTACGAACTTCTTATAGATAAAAATCTTTAAGAAATACACACAAGTATATTAAATTCGAACCATATGGAAATAGAAAATATATTTTAATAATTTGCAGCTTATTGCACAAAGAATACTAACTTAAAAAATATTTACTCAATTAAGGAAGATTAACTGAAGTAAAAAGTTTTTACTACTACGATGACAGTTACAATTTTTTACTTGTTTCTATTTTTTAAATTACTTTAAACGCCATTTGTAAACCATGCTGCCAGTACGGCATCTATGTCGCAGGGGAATTTGAAAACAAGATGGTCGACGAGCCCCGCATGAGCTACGCCGCAGATGCTGGGAAGGAGAAGAAGAAGTTTTCCGAACCGTCTTAAGTCCTCATTCTTCAGTTTCTGTAGATACGTCATGGTTTGTTCTATCAGCACGTCGCGTAGGTACGAAATAGGGAGGTGCGGCGTTCCTGTGGAAGAATTTTTCGTGTCATCACCGACATATTGTACACTTTTAGTCAGGCCTCTGTCCACGAACGACAAAGGGTTCGACACGAGCGGAAACTGATGGTAGTTTTACAATAGAAGTTTATGAAACGGATTTTTTTAACTCAAAAAATGGTAAACAGGTGCCCTGTTTGTTTATTACCTCGACGGCTAGCTTAGTTAGCTTTACCTCTACAGAGGGATTGTCCCGCACCACAGAACAACTCCTCCCAACGTCGGGACAGTACAATGGGGTGAGGTTCCCGTCCTACAGTCCTCGCCACTTGCTCCCTGCTCTTTTGTCCCCTCTTCTTATAAGAGGGGTACAAAGAGCCCCCTCGGCTCAATTAGCTTCGCCCAAGGTGCCGGGCTCACCGTAGGCTACTGAGCCCCACCGCCAAGTCAAGGCCTGAACCATGGTGGGGCGCGTTAACTAACTTAACTTAACTCCTATTAGTCACAGCGATAAACGGGCTATCTAACAATGAAAGAATTTTTCAAATCGGACCAGTAGTTAATGAGATAAACGTGTTCAAACAAACAAATTCTTCAGCTTTATATTAGTATATAGATATAGATAAAAGCTAAATTTTATATATTATGTTACTTGGGGATCTTTAAAAATATATTACCTCAATAGCCGGACGGTTTTAGTGGTTTTTACATGTTGCCAGAAAATTGTTTATATAAAATTACTAAAATCGTAATTACGAACGAAGATGAAATGAGGAACGAGATGACAAGGTTTCTATTCAACCTCATTCCGCAGTTTGTGTAATTCAATCACAAAAACAACCCGTTGAAAACGTTAATGCTGCAGGTGGTTCTACGAATTAAACAGTATAAAAACTAAATTGTATATAATATGTTACTTGGGGAACTTTAAAAAATGTTACCTCAATAGCCGGACAGTTTTAATGGTTTTGCCTTTGTCATTGCCAGACACATTGCGAGTCCGCTGTAGGTGCGAGCGCGAGGTACCTAACAAGTCTAAGTTCTAACAACTATTCAGGCGGGTGAGATATGCCGCTTAGTTTTGTGATTTTGTTTGACGACCTCTGTGGCTCAACGGTTAGCGCGTTGGCGCTCAAACCGGAGGTTGCGGGTTCGAATGAACAACAGGGAACAAAAATATTTTCTGTGTTCCTGAGTCATGGATGGTTCAGAGTGAATCTTTGGTAATCACAAAAGTTTCCGAAAGCTATTAATTGTGTATTGTGTGAATTTTATTATGCGTAAGATTTTGTATAATCATATAATATGTATAAGAAATATACCACGTGTATGAGTTAGTGAATTTAAAAAGAGAGAGGAAAGGTGAATAGGAAACAAAACGTTGGTTTGTATGTCACTTGTGTGAGATTTATGATTTTATGTATTATTATTATTTTATTTTCCTTTTTGTATATAATATATATTTTTTTCCTTCACTATTCTAATTGCTTTATGTTTATCTGTACTGCGGTGCCATGTATGGATTATTGAATAAAGTTTATTCTATTCTATTAAATATGTGTATTATATAATAAAAATCCTAAATATATGTATGGTATAAAAGTATTTAATATATTTCCGTTGTCTGGTACCCGTAATACAAGTTCATCATGAACTTACCGCGGGACCAGATTGACGTGGTGTAAAAACGCGTCTATAGATATTACTGTTATTATTATTATTTTCAGTGGATGCCATTATGACCTTTACATGACTCGTAATATGAAGTTCGGATTAGTAAGGTGCAAATGCAGTACACTTGTATACCGCTGTCGATATCAATAATATCTGATGACCATAATATAATAATATTTAATGTTTCATGTTTCAATATGAAAATTCGAAATGATAAATCCATACTAACTATATAATCTTATAAGTTTATAAATATCTCGTGTCACAATGTTTGTCACAATCTCCGAAAGAATTTTATATAATAATATTACAATTGACGTTGTATGTATAGCACTAAATAATGTGGAAGTACTTGGACAGGTAAGGAGAGGCTTGGATTCGTTGGGAAAGGTATAGTTGATACTTAAGATGCACTTTAATATATTTTTGAAGTAAAACTTCTTTAGGCGCGACTAGGGAATAACTGAGATTTTTATTCTGACGGAAGTAACGCTCAGTATTCTTTATTCAAAATTAACCTGTCACCTGATATACCACGGGTTTACGGTGACATACCAAGCATGTTGACACTAGGTTAACACATTATTCTTTCTTCTAGTTAGCTTGTGTCAAACTTACTAATATTTTTCTTTGAATACCTTTATTCATAATTTGTTAATTCTCTTGTTAATTAGTTTTGTGACTTTTATAAGTCACAAAAAATTCACGATACATAATTATTTATTTATTGTGAATTTTTTATTTTATTTAATAGTCCGCTCGATTTACAAATATGGAATATAAAATTAAATAGTAATCACTTAAATAAAATGGCTGAGTGGCAGGAACATTTAACTCAATAAATAATAATGAAAGAAAAAATGAAAAACCTGATAATGTACTTGTAAAAATCGTAAATGTTAATTTTTTGAAGTAAAACTTCTTTAGGCGCGACTAGAGGGTAACTTAGATTTTTATGAAGTTTTACTTCAATCGCGCGTAAAGATTACACCCACACACTTTTTTTTATGGACGTTTGATGGATGGATGGATGGATGTTTCTTGGTCGACGTTACTTTTATCGATATGCACAATATTGTAACGTGTCATAATAACAATACTCTGTTTTTAACGGAAGAATAACAACTTGAATATTTTTTATTAATAATAGTAAATAATTTCTTCTAACTTTAGTAAAAAAATGTTACATTCATAATCCCCACCATGGTTCAAGCCTTGTTGGGGCTCAGTTAGCTAAGGTGAACCTAGCACCTTGGACGAAGTCAAGTGAACCAAAAGAGTAGGGGGGGGGGGAGACAAGATAAGAAGATGGGAAATTTACCCCATTGCACTGTCCCGACGTTGGGAGGGTTGTATGTGGTGCGGGACAACCTCTAGGCGACTGATTAGCCGGAGAAGTGCCCTGTTTCTTCAACAGATCCAGGCACCTCACCAAAGGCGGCATTGGTGGCACTCGCTGGGTTTCCTTTCGGCGCATCGAGTCCCACATACCTGCCTGGGGAGACCACTCCCCTGCGGTATGTGAAAAGTGTGCGGAAATTTCGTAGGAATTAAGTACGGCAAAAATAAAGGGTTGTCTAATTCAACGTTTTCTAAAATTCTACCCTTAAGGGGATAAAATAAGAGAAGAAATTTGATAAAAACACACAGGCCAAACCCTTATCCACGTGTGCAACATTTATACTAAGCCCAAATTAACATAGTAACAGCCACAATCACAATGACATTTACGCCCTCAGCAGCTCATTTTAGGAATTACATTTATGATATTGTTGCACCGGATTTAGACGCATGTTTGACACCAATTGCGATCCAAAACTCATTTTACAATTTTTTGCAATTATGACGTTATTGCACCTGGTGTGCGATATGGGGAACTACCTTGCACCAAGTTGAGTATTTGAGTTTCTATTCCTCTCTCACTCTTTCTCTATCAATTACTCTCTCACTCCGTCCCTACTCTGGTTTTTGTTGCCATGTGACGCCATTACAGCTGATCACAGAGACTCGTTCGTGGCCATATTATTTACAACGTGTTTCCCATTGGAAATTATTCTATGGCCAAAACGTTTTTTGACCTAAGAATAATTTTACTATAGGAACTAAGACCGCGCGCCCATTTTTAAGCACGTTTATTGGGGCCATAAATGGCTCCAAATACCAGGCCACTCTGTAGTGTTCAATGTCAAAGCCTGCCGAACGTGTCTCGCGAAATAAAATTAATTATGATGATTTGTGAAGTTAAATTATATCACAATACATCTAAAAGATAAAAGAACATGATCAATTCATCAATTTATTTAAAAAAATTGAATGTTTTTGAGCATTTTGTTATTAAATTATTTTCTTTGAAATACCTTTATATTATAAATATTCTACTTATATAAATTTTTAATATAAAGTATTCTACTTAAAAAAACATACACTTTTCTATTGCATACCTAAAAATAGGTACCTACAGCAACAAATACGTCACCATTGTCGTATTTGTTGCTCTAGGTACCTACCTATCTACCTTGGCTGACACCGACTCCAAAAGTAACAATAATGACGTGGTAAACGCAAAGATTGTACACGCGATTATTTTATAACATTTTAGTTACTTTATTTTTTGAAGTCGGTTATAATTTTTATCTAAATTTTTTTATTTCTTAATTTTTAGTGATTCATTAAAGAAAGGCATACAGAGATAGACATTTTGGCATATTGAACCGTATGAAGTAAGCCCAAAAAAAGCTGTAAATCGTCGAGGAGTTCCCTCGACTGTCTATAGTCTCCATCATCATAACGGTAATGGCACGTATCACCCATAAGGGTGCAAAGTTCTCATCAGTATAAATTAATTAAGTCCAATCACAAGGTAGCTACTTTAAACTATTTAGGAGTTCCCTTAACTGAGCTTCGTCTTCATCATCAGACCCCCAATCACAGTCACAACCCATCTAGGTGTAAAGTTCTCATCAATACAAATTAATCAAGCCCAAACACAAGGTTACTAAAGTAAATCGTCGAGGAGTTCCCTCGACTGTCTTCCAGCTCCAGCATCAGATCGACTCTAGACCTTCATTAAATTGTAGTGCTTTAAAATGCTAATTTAAAAAAAATATTAAGCACACTAGTCATTCCTACAAATTTCGAAAGTTTCCCTCGATTTCTCTAGGATGCCATCATCAGATCCTGGTTTCCTTATCATGGGACCAAATGGCAAGTATACCCTTTCAAACAAAAAAAGAATTTTGAATATCGGTCCATAATTGACGGAGAAATCGGTGTACATACATTAGAAAAAAACCGGCCGAGTTGAGAATTTGTCCCCTCCCCTTTGCACCCCTATTCTTATAAGAGGGGTACAAAGAGCAGCTCCCTCGGTTCAATTTGCTTCGCCCAAGGTGCTGAGTTCACCTTAGGCTACTGAGCCCCACCGCCACTACAAGGCTTGAACCATGGTTTCGAAGTTTATTCCGAACGTAGGTATTTATATAACTGGTGGAGTTCTGTCCCCTGAACCAAAGTAGACTGATGAGTATATAGAGTATATAGGCGAGTGAATCGCAAAGGATTATTATGACATATGTAATAAATGATAAGCAATAAACTTTCGTTAGCCCCAGGGTGGGTTTAATGAAAGTTTATCGCTAAAGTTTATTTTCCTCTCAAATAAAGCCACTTCAATTTTATTGCATGCTACAACTCAATTTTGTTTCTAAAAATTGTTAATATGTGTGGAACTACACCGCCCACGCTGAATCCGACAAAATAAATATATTGTGTTCTATTTGATATTGACTCAAAGGTAGAAAAATTTTAATAAAAAATTTCATTTCAATCGGTTTGCAATATTTGTCCCAAATATTGCGAACCAAATACATATTGCATGTTAAACAGATAAAAAGCTTTTGATATACGAAAATAGATTTCGATGTACGTAGGTTTCACGTACAATCCTAGTTTACATGTGGGTAACACTGAAAATGTTTAGAACTGGCCAGTTAGAAACATTGAAAATGAAACTCTTTTCAATTTTAATTTTCAATTTTAGAACTCTTTGGAAACCTAATGTAGTATATTGCATTCATTTGTCATTTGTTTTTGTGAATTGGCGGCAAATCTAAAACTCTTGTTACACGTGAAAATGAACATAACGCGAGAAAATTTTCGGTCAATGATTTATTATGACTTTCGTTGTGGGCTTACTCAACAACAAAGCTATGATAGGCTGCGATTAGCATTTTTTAATGAAGCCCCATCTCGTGCCACTATTTACAATTGGTTTAATGAGTTTAAGCGTGGACGTAGCAATCTCAGTGATGATCCGCGTGAGGGACGTCCTTTAACAGCGACTACTGAATATAACATCAGTGCTGTGCGACGCATGGTAGAGGAAGATAAGAGAGTGACCTATCAGCAGATACGGGCAAGCCTAGGCATTGCTATGAGTCAAGTTCAAAAAATATTACACGAACATTTAGGCGTCGGGAAGCTTTGTACCAGATGGATTCCCCATACTTTAACCGACGACCAGAAACGCCTCCGCATGGACTGGTGTCGCCAAATGTTAGATAAGTTCAACGGCGGTAACTCAAATGCTGTATTTGACATCATCACAGGTGATGAAAGCTGGATATATTGCTACGAACCCGAAACCAAAAGACAATCAGCTCAGTGGGTGTTTCCTTTCGAGGATCGGCCAACTAAGGTAAAGAAAAGAAGAAGTCTAAAAAAGATGATTGCCTCATTCTTTGGTCGGAAAGGTCATTTCGCGACAGTTGTGCTAGAAGATGGAAGGACAGTTACTGCAGACTGGTATGTCAATCGCTGTTTGTCTGTTGTCTTGGAAAAAATTCGACAGCAGCGCCCTCGAAGCAGGATCCTCCTTCACCACGACAATGCTTCAGCGCACTCCGCAAAACGGACTGTTGAATATTTGACTATGGCAGGTGTCGAGATAATGAGTCATCCGCCTTACAGTCCTGACCTGGTGCCCTATGACTTTAATTTATTCCCAAGAACTAAAGATAAAATTTGAGGTATTCGCTTTACGAGCCCTGAAGATGCGGTGAAAGCGTACGAAAATGCCATAGAAGAGACTCCTAAGGAAGAATGGGCCCACTGCTTTTCTCAGTGGTTCCATCGAATGCGACGATGTGTAGAAAGAAATGGAGATTACTTCGAAAAACAATAAAAGTATTGGCAACTTTCTACATTAAGCCGTTTTTCATTTTCTAAACATTTTCAGTGTTACCTAGGTATTAATGTGTATCACATCTTATTTCATATATTCTTAATACATATATAATATAAATTACGTGTCACGTTGTTTGCCCGCGATGAACTCCTCAACTACTGTACCGATTTTAAACAAAATTTTGCAGACAGCGTTCAGTTTGATCAATCTTGAGAGTTAGGATAGTTTATATCTCAATTTATAATCGCAATATTTAAATATTTCAAAATATTTGTTTATATTTTGTTACTGTATGCAGATGTCAAATTCTCAAGATGATGTCAAATCCAAAACTCATTTAGACGGAAAGATGTATTAGACCTTCATTAGTAATTGAAACAGTATTTTTAATTTTACAATACTTATTCGTTTAATATAATATTTCCATTAAAGGTATATTCAAAGCTAAGACGATTTAAGCGGTACATACAAAATAACGTGAACGCTTTTATTTACGTTTGTTATTGGGGCATGTTCCTCGACCAACGTCTTTTAATTTTTGCGAGCTGTAAATGGCCGAGTATTCAATACATACTACTTTTTATTTTCTAGCCCTAAGGGTTTAGCTTGTTTAGTTTTGGTTTAGCTAGTCAATCACCTTTGCCTTTTATATATAGAGACTTGGTTATATCAATAGATTTGTTTAGTAAAAATATGTTGTAAGTAAGAATATTCAACATCGGCCGGGATTTCACAGTATTTTTTATGCCACAAGGGGGCAACCGAGCATACGGACTCTTATGGTGACTACCGACACCCATACATATCCGCACAACCAAAAGTTATGCAGATGCATTATCCTTTTCCCTATCGCCTCCTAATAGGCCACCGGCAATTCACTAATCGCACGAAACGCGACAGCTATGCTGTCACTTGACGCCGGTGTTATGTGAGTGAGAGGTACTACCCCGGTCATGCCGGCCCAATTCTACTTCAAAGGAGCATGGCACTACCCTCTTACAAATGGTAAGAGGTAATACACTTGTATCCCTTTGATATCCTTAGGGATTTTGTGAAATCAATTTCGTGAAATCTTTGATATCCTCATTTTACTGCGACATATATACAATAAATGTTTTTTTTTATTTGATTCATACAAAGAGAAACTTTGAGCTTTAATACAATAACAAAGATCTGACCGTCACTGGCTCTTGGGCGATATGGAATGTCAGACTAAATTAAAATTATTATAATAAATTGCTTATATTATTATATTTTATTAACTCGCACCCGCGACTTCGTCTGCGCAGGATTTTGGACAATTAACACAATATTGTTAATTATAGCTTACTATGTTGATGTATTTAAGCTACACTACTATACTATTGTAAAGTTTCATTAAAATCCATTTAGTACTTTTTGCGGGAAAGAGTAACAAACATCCATACATACAATATTTGGCACTTATTATATCAGTAGGATATTTAATATTAATTTATTATTATTATTTTTCAGTTCTAGTCTTACGACCGAGCTAAAGATGTCCACGGGCCTAAGCCAAGTCTACATCTTGTTCAGTTATTGATTCTGTGATAGATGTGTTGGTGTCGTTGTGGATAAATTTTCGGACTATCCGGCACGTGTTTAAAATTATGGCTTTTATCATTAATATACACTATTATTTTTATTAAAGTTAGTACCTGTTCGATACAAGATGACTTGCTTCAGGAAAATGAACTCGGCGGGGTCCACGTTGTAGAGGGTAAAACGATTCATCAGGGAAGTTATTTGAGCCAGCTCCCTCCTGACGTTGGGGCGGCGCAATAATAGACGCGCGATGGTCCGCTCTGTTCACAGTAGACCGAAAACAAAAAAATAAAAAGAAATAGAATAGAATAGAAATTTATTAAGGAACAGTGCTAAGGAATACTTAGCACTGTTACTTAATCTAATACACACTTACATGGCACATAAAACTATATCTATACGAACGGAATCTAACTATATCTAATATCCTCCCGCCTTATGTCGAGGAGGCGTCCCTGATCAAAGAGTCGCTTCTACCCATCCCACAAATTCTATATTTATCATCATCATCATCATCAGCCTCTATCTGTCCCCTGCTGAATATAGGCCTCCCTCAATGAATGCCAAGACGGCCGATCCCTTGCTACTCGCATCCAACATAGACCGGCCATTAACCAGGTGGGAAGACGATATTTATACTAAAAATAAATAAAAAGTGAATTTAGGCAAATTTCGAATTCAAATTACCTTCGTTGAACACGTGGTTCCGTTGGGCGGCTGTTATGAGCACCAGCTCCCGCCAGTTGTTGCGCAGCAAGGCTATACGCTCGCTCATGGATACTGTTTTGATGAGAGTCATACTGCGCATCCAGGACACAGTATAGACCATAGGCACGCCCAATTCGTCTAAGTCCTCTTCGTTGGGCATTTTCAGCATTAGCGCCTCTCGGCGCTCGCGATCTGACGACAGTTTTATTAATAAAGCCAATAAATCTCAATTCCACAAAAAGTAGGTCGACATAAAACTTCTGTCGTCACGCTATTCACTTCAATTTTACTAAGGCGCGCTATGTTTTACATAAAAACCAAATTAAGAATACATAATTGGGCAGAATAAGGGTAATGAGTTTTGAATAAATTATGCACAGATTAAATAAAATTATGTTAGAATTTCAGAATATACAATCTCGCTTGCAACCATGATCATTATTATCATATTATTATACAATCGCAATGGCAGAAGTATAACTTTTACATTATAACATATAAAGTGTTAAATTGTAAGTCGCTTTGCTACTAGTGCACTATGATATAAAAATATAAATAAAATTAATTAAGAGAAGTTAGGTTGCAATATTATTTAGTGTTGCTATTTTCGAAACCCAATTACCAAAATATTCGTAGGAAACCGCGTTGTCAGCCTCCTCGACGTTGGGAGTGTACTCGTCGCTCATAGCATCGGTCTCCTGGTCTCTGGTCAAAATTTGGGGGGAAACATTAGGCGGGATGAGCGGCGATTCGTACATCGTAACTGCAAAAGAACACAGCATATAATTTAAACAAAAAGTCCAGGCGCCGTGCAATTTGCTGGTGGAATATAATAATGATGATGATGAGTCGTGTCATGTCATGGTCAATTCTCTCTATGTCATATTTGGAAACAGTTGAATGTGTCAAATCACGATAATCCGTTGATTATTAGATTGATTAAAATAAACTAACTAAAACTGCTTCAGTGGACTGGTTGGCAATGATCACGAATAATGATGATACTTATATTTTTTTTGCTGCTAAGATGAGCCAGACCAATGCCAATCACTCCCACATTCCCACATTGTTATGTTGGAGGGTTACAGGCATCATCATCTGTGATGATGATGCCTTTATTATAGATTATGGAGATAATGTTAGGTTGGTGTAAAGTACATCATTTCAATTTAAAGTTGACAAAAATATAAGTTCTTTAAAAAAACTCGTGATATATTTTCGTTAGAGCGGCCCCTAAATCAATTGCTTATAAGGCTGACTAGCTGTTGCCCGCAGCTTTGCCCGCGTTAACTTAGATTTACAGCCGTACGCGGTTCGTTGATGATTATTTTTATAGCCTAAGTTACTCCTTATAGCATCAGCTATCTTCCAGTGCAATTTTCGTCAAAATCGGCCCAGCTGTTTCAGAGATTAGCTGGAACAAACAGACAGACAGACAGCAAAAATTGTAAAAATGTTATTTTGGTACATATATGTACCGTGTATCCATACGCATTTAGTAAAAAGTGGATATTTTAATATTACAAACAGACACTCCAATTTTATTTATCTGTAGGTATAGATCACAAAATATGAAGTGCAAAATTAAAATCAAAGTTCGAGCAAAAGCAGATTTTCATTAAGTATTTCATAAAGGAGATTATTGATTTGATCCGCTGTTTTGTTATTCCAAATTACCCTTTAATTTAATAAAATTGGCAAGACTGTTTGCTTGAATAATAATTTTATTTCGTTATTGAAACTGAATTTCATATTTCGCGGAGTTTAATATCATACGTTGGCTTAAAATGTTTTGTTCGTGTTTATATTAAAAAATATTAGACGACCTCTGTAGCTCAGTGGTAAGCGCGTTGGCGCTCAAGCCGGAGGTTGCGGGTTCGAATCCCGCCAGGGAACAAAAATATTTTTCTGTGTTCCTGGGTCATGGATGTATATTAAATATGTGTATTATATAATAAAAATCTTAAATATATGTATAGTATAAAATTATTAAATATAATTCCGTTGTCTGGTACCCGTAACACAAGTTCTTCGAGTACTTAGCACGGGGCCAGATTGACGTGGTGTGAAAGCGTCCATATATATTATTATTATTATTATTATTATTATATATTAGTTTACATTAAACATGATGTATCATATAATTGATTACATATGACGACCTCTGTGGCTCAGTGGTAAGCGCGTTGGCGCTCAAGCGTTGCGGGTTGCGGGTTCGAATCCCG
The DNA here is from genome assembly GCA_963853865.1 of Helleia helle. Lineage (NCBI taxonomy): Eukaryota > Metazoa > Arthropoda > Insecta > Lepidoptera > Lycaenidae > Helleia > Helleia helle. The sequence goes on from OY971420.1 coordinate 21,670,119, forward strand.
CCAGGGAACAATAATATTTTCTGTGTTCCTGGGTCATGGATGTGTATTAAATATGTGTATTATATAATAAAAATCTTAAATATATGTATAGTATAAAATTATTAAATATATTTCCGTTGCCTGGTACCCGTAACACAAGTTCCTCGAGAACTTACCACGGGACCAGATTGACGTGGTGTGAAAGCGTCCATAGATATTATTATTATTATTATATAATTATGTTATATAAAAAATTATCATTAGCATAATCATAATCGAATTCGAGATTAGATAAGATCCCATAATAACAAATGATTCAACCATAAGTCGCCTACTTCACATGAAAACACACGATGTGGGATACATCAACACTGTGACGGAGGGAGTATGCCGCGCTCCCCGCATGGGCATCATGTTGCTCGTTCCTTCCATAACACAGCTTTATTGTGTTACGGAAAGAAGGGCAAAGCTAGTTCCATGTAAACTAGTTTATGTTCATGGGCCACCTTACTACTTACCCGCGGGTGGCACGACAAATTGTTTGTCTATCCAAGGAACATAAAAGACACTACGACTATATAAATAATGAAGATGTCATTAACTTACGATTGCCAGGCAGATCCATGACCGGCTCGGTACTATAGCCTTGTGGTGTCGGTGCATAGAATAGCCTTGACTGCGAAAATCGGGGGGAGATGGGAGGATAGGGAATGGGTGGAGGGAACATAGGCAATTGTAGGCCGTGGCCCCCCGATCCTAGAAAGGGATTAGGGCTCTCGGGTGGCAACATTTCAGGAAGCCGGGAATAGTTGGCATACGGCGTGCTCTGTATGTAGCGGCTGTGTATCCGCTCTTGTATGTAGTTGTTCATTGGTGGATAGGGTACAGAGTGGGTGGGGACATACGGCCTGGGATAGAAACTCATCCGCATCGAAGGTGGCGGGTTGGCAACCGGTCTTCTAGCTCGTTCATGTTGTACGGCTGAAAAAATACTTTATTGGATCACCCTAAACGTAGACACAAAATATTATCTAAATATTTAAAGCAGGTACAAGGTGAATATTTTTTAATTAATAATTTAATTCAATAGGTAAAGTTTTTGAGTTTAGATATAGGAAGTTATATTGAAAGCTGCTCATCGGATTTGAAAAAAAATGTATCACTATAATACCACAATATAATCAAAGTCGTACAGTAGTCCAACGGAAGCGTCTAGACTGGGCAATCATGCGGGGTTTGCGGGATGAGGGAGGGGCGGGCATCTCCCGAACTGCCATATACTCGTTCGGGAGCTGTCAGCCAGGGCTGTCTCTTTTTACCCGCGACGGAACGGAGACTGTGATGTGATATCTCTGTGCAGAGATATCACATCACAGTCTCCGTTCCGTTTTCCACCAACCAACTATTTTTAGTAGTTACTCGTCATTTTGGCAGCATTCCAAAAAAAAATACATACATACACATACTATAAAATACTATCTACATTATCCCACATATCATACACACAAACAGAAACACATTAGGTACTAAAATAAAATACTTAATTTAAAAGGGAAAAAAGAAAATAAAACAAAACTCAGAGCTACCCAAAAAAATATGTAAATGTTGTGACAACCCTAGAGGAATAAAGAATGTCAAATCAAAAGCGGCATTTCGCGTGACTTCAAACGCGTTGAACCACTGTATGTATTTACACTGTGAAAGTGCTATGTTATCACTGCGTGATATGGGTCAGCAAAAAAGTCATCATCAGTCCGACTATGGTTCTAAATACGACATAAATTTGCTGGTAACAAGTTTATAAACAACAAAAAATTTACAAAATTAGTTGACTAATATTTACCGGCTGGTGGTGGGTTACGAGGCGGATATTTAGGCATATTTCTATATTAATCAACAATTAGGGAGTTGTAATACTTACGACTGAAACAAAAAAATATTTTAGCAAATTTATTCATTAATAGTTTACATAAAAATCAATTAAATTGAATTTGATTGTTAATCAAATTAATAGAAGGCTCATTTCATTCACTCTTGAAATACTAGTTTTACTGAAAAATAATTCACAAATATTGTCTATTTTCATAATAAAAAGCTTAAGTCCATTGCCTCTCATCATCATCATCATCAGCCATAGAGAAATGTAAAGTATGAGTGAAAAACAATCCTTCTAACTTAAGAAATAAATAATTCACAATTAAAAAGTGATGTAATATATCTTTATAATAAAGTTAAATATATTATCATAACAATATACTATCATAATATTAATATGTTTTTTTTTTAAATAATTATATATAATATACTATTTATATGATAATATATTAATATTATTAACACTGCACTATATTGTCAATAGAAGTGAACTTCACTATAATTTTTTGAAATCGTATTGGTTAAATTCTAATTACGAACGAACTTATCAACAAACTGGCTAGGGAAGTTTGTCAAATGTGCGGGAATGAGTCCCGGGGATGCGTATACAAGTCGAGGACGTCCTAACCCTCCCGCTCTTGCGTATACAATGAGATCGCTCGGTCTTCATATCCACGGAGGCTACGCGGATTTGGGAGTTTTATTTATTTCATTTTTCAATAGAACAAATTAAATTCATACTGCGTAATCAAAACTAATATTTAGTTGATACTTTTGATCGAGATATTAGTTTATTTTTAGATATGCATGCATGCTCTTTGTGTTTATTAATTAACCTAAATATAATTTATTATAATAAGACGTTAAGAATGAAACTATAAAAATGTTTAGTAGGTATTATCACAGTAGTATAGTAGTTTAGAATTTAAATCATAATTATAGTTTAAAAAAAACTAAAAAACACGCTTTAATAGCAAACCGAACTATAAATTTGAAAATAATTTTTAATAGAAGAATTAAATGGGTTAACATAATAAATAAATGATATTACTTATTGTAAAAAAGCGCGAGGTGCTCGATATTCTTGTTAAAAATATTTCATCGGTATCTATTTTTCAAAAGTGAAGTTAGTATAAAAACTTAGTTACAAGCACCACACTTTTTTACAATAAGTAATATCATTTATTTATTATGTTAACCCATTTAATTCTTCTATTAAAAATTATTTTCAAATTTATAGTTCGGTTTGCTATTAAAGCGTGTTTTTTAGTTTTTTTTAAACTATAATTTATTTTTTACTTTTTAGTGTCGATTTTTTTAATTAAAGATTTTATTAATTTAAAGTACTCAACTAATGGCAATCACTTTAGAAATGAGTGAGAGACTAAAAACAACACATGTGATGTAGGTAACTTGCGCGGTATGCCTTCCTAGCATGTGCTATCCTGATAATCCGGTTCAGGATATTGGAATAATTTTATCAAATTATTGTATTGTCATCGGTCCTCGATAAATCTACAAAGTTTGAACGAAATCTGGTCGTTAGAAGTGGTTCAAAATAGCGTCCAAAGAAGTCGGTTACAAACAAACATACAAACATACAAACATACAGGTGAAGCTAATAAAAAGCGTGTAAAAATGGAAAAAATTCTAGGTAGGAGCTATATCGGCTTTTTAATGTTAGACAAGGTGTTGAAATCTACTACGTTTCAAAAACATTGTTTTTATTTTTTGGAATTCTTTTGAAATACTAGTCTAGTCTGTTTTTCAAACAACAACCTGCTGAGTATGTTTATGTTTTGAAATTGTTAAGAACGGGCCATATTGAATGCTTTTAAAATTTACTATATAGAAAATGAAATTATTAATACTGTTATTAAGGTCTATCTTAAAACTATCATCATCACTTTCTTCAGATGAACTTTCTGGATAAATGTCAATATAAACTATATCATTGTCAACTTCGTTCCACTTTAGCGACAGATCAAGACGCGCTGGTCGTTGTTACCTCAGTTCAGTTGAGACTGAATCAACATGTGACTGCAGCGGTTGTGCGAAATGGACTATAATGTTTACCAAATACCGATGGAAAACAAATATGCTCCACCTAGTGTTTCATGTTGTAACTAAGGCTCAATGCTGCAAGACATAAAACTTCTATTGCTAGGCAATTACAAAGTTGTGGTAGAACTATCAGTCCTTTGTGTAATTTATTTTTAGACAGATAATCGCAGACTAGCAAGATTCAGACAGACTATAGGTATACAATTTCAAACTTAACGAAATATTTAAAAAATATAACATTTTTATGTCTAAATTTTTTAAATCAAATTATTTTTTTCTTTTGAAAAATAAAATAGTGACACATTATAGACCACCAGACCGATAATTAATTATTCATCTATTACTTATAAATAAATAAAATATATTTTTGTACTTATTCTGAGTGAACACCCTTTTACGGTGGTCGCCGCTCTAAGTAGTAAGTAAGTAGTGCCATCTATATGTAACGGTTAGACTGGCTCTCAGTAACTAGAACACAACAGAACCAAGTAATAACTACAAGTTCACAATATGTAGAGCTATAGTTTACTGTACATATCACTAGATGGAGAAAATACAAATAAAAGTATATTGCTAGCTTATGACAAAAGCTTTAACGTTCATCAAAAGCTGGAAGCAATAAAATATGTTCTCAGACTACTGCTGAAACTAAAAGTTTTCATATTTTTCCTCTAGATGGCGTCAGTAAGGTTTGAGTTTTCTGCATTCTCAGCTAGATGGTGAAAAACTTTTAGCGTCTGACGTTAGATAGAAATGTATATGTTTTCAGCGCCTATCACTAGATGGAGACATTTTGATCCTGTTGCCTACAGATCCGGGACCCCCAAAAAGCGGCTGACGGCGGTTATAGTATAGGATAGGGCACTCCCAGATGCAAGTTCTACATAGAGTCATTATTTACTGAAGATCCTGGCTAGGTCAATAAAGGATTTCCCTGCGATATAAAAAAAGATGGTGAAACTATAAGTACATGTTTTCAAAGAATATCGTTAAGTGGAATAACTAAAAGAATTTAGCATAGACCTAGACACAAAAAATAACTCTAGACCCAAAAAATTCGAAATAAACATGTTTATCAATAAATAATAAAAATACGAAAAAAAATGTGACATTTAATACATTTTGTACCGGAATAATATTTAAAGTTATTAATCATAATTAATCTTATACTAGCTGTTGCCCGCAGCTTCGCCCGCGTTAAATTACGGAAGTATCCGTACCGATGATGATCATTTTTCAACTTTTTTTTGTTATATCTCTAAAGGGAATTCAACGCTCTCACCATTGAGCCACATAGGTCGTCAATTAATAATGAAGGTCTAATATCTATTGTCTAAATGAGTTTTGGATTTGACATCATCTTAAAAAATTGACATTGCATACAGTAACAAAATAAGAACATTTAATTTGCAATAACAAATATTGAGATCAATAATTGAGATAAAAACTACCCTATCTGCCAAGTTGGACCAAATTACAAATGCTTACAAAATTTGATAAAAATTGGTTTCGGAGTTTATCGCGAACATACATCGTAACACGAAATTTTTGTAAGATTGTATCAATTATAAGCCCAACAAGATTGAGATAGATTTTTCTCCACTGCAATTTTTTTACTTGTCATTTCAATATAGAAAAAAAACTCTTTTAATGGCAGTGGGCTGGTCACACTCAGCAGAACGGATGGCCGATGGGCCAATAAGGTTCAAGAGTGGAGGACACGTTTAGGTAGACGACGTGTTGGTCATTAACCAGGTGGAAAAAGTGGGACAAAAGAGCAGGGGGACAAGGGGCGAGGATGCGAACCTCACCCCATTGTACTGTCCCGACCGCAGGATGCCTCAGAGCATTTCCTGGCATTATAGAAAAAAAACGATAGAAAGACGATCTCTGTGCAGTGGCCGGTCCGTGTTGAATGCAAGTAGCGAGGGATCGGTCTGGGCGTTTAGGAGGCCTGTGTACAGGTACAGGTACAGGTACAGTACAGCAGTGGGCGGATAGAGACTGATGATAAAACTCATTAAAAGCTATGCGCAGAATTAAAACAAAAACTTATCAGAGATTACTTTCATTTAGTATTACCTAGGTAACATTGAAAATATTTAGAAAATGAAAAACGGCTTAATGTAGAAAGTTGCCAATACTTTTATTGTTTTCCGAAGTAATCTCCGTTTCTTTCTACACATCGTCGCATTCGATGGAACCACTAAGAAAAGCAGTGGGCCCATTCTTCCTTAGGAGTCTCTTCTATGGCATTTTCGTACGCTTTCACCGCATCTTCAGGGCTCGTAAAGCGAATACCTCGAATTTTATCTTTAGTTCTTGGGAATAAATGAAAGTCACAGGGCGTCAGGTCAGGACTGTAGGCGGATGACTCATTATCTCGACACCTGCCATAGTCAAATATTCAACAGTCCGTTTTGCGGAGTGCGCTGAAGCATTGTCGTGGTGAAGGAGATCCTGCTTCGAGGACGCTGCTTTCGAATTTTTTCCAAGACAACAGACAAACAGCGATTGACATACCAGTCTGCAGTAACTGTCCTTCCATCTTCTAGCACAACTGTCGCGAACTGACCTTTCCGACCAAAGAATGAGGCAATCATCTTTTTTCCTTGACTTCTTCCTTTCTTTACCTTAGTTGGCCGATCCTCGTCCAATACAGCATTTGAGTTACCGCCGTTGAACTTATCTAACATTTGACGACACCAGTCCATGCGGAGGCGTTTCTGGTCGTCGGTTAAAGTATGGGGAATCCATCTGGTACAAAGCTTCCTGACGCCTAAATGTTCGTGTAGTATTTTTTGAACTTGACTCATACCAATGCCTAGGCTTGCCCGTATCTGCTGATAGGTCACTATCTTATCTCCCTCTATCATGCGTCGCACAGCACTGATGTTATCTTCAGTAGTCGCTGTTAAAGGACGTCCCTCACGCGGATTATCACTGAGATTGCTACGTCCACGCTTAAACTCGTTAAACCAATTGTAAATAGTGGCACGAGATGGGGCTTCATTAAAAAATGCTAATCGCAGCCTATCATAGCTTTGTTGTTGAGTAAGCCCACAACGAAAGTCATAATAAATCATTGACCGAAAATTTTCTCGCGCTATGTTCATTTTCACGTGTAACAAGAGTTTTAGATTTGCCGCCAATTCACAAAAACAAATGACAAATGAATGCAATATACTACATTAGGTTACCAAAGAGTTCTAAAATTGAAATTCAAAAAAAGTTTTCATTTTCAATGTTTCTAACTGGCCAGTTCTAAACATTTTCAGTGTTACCCACGTATAAGAACATTACTCTGCTCGACAATTGAGTCGTAGCTGTTCTCTACACCTCTCTAAACTAACTCCAAGTCGCGTAGCGCGTAGAGCTCTACATAATTTCAAGAGTACCTAAATGTTTGTATTTTTATACTGGCATTTTGTATTTTTTTAATATATTAATAGGAAAAGATTTTATATTCGTGATTTTAAATTCACATGGCAATTTTCTCTGTTACAACTATTTATAATGAAATATTCATAGTCTTTCACTATTTGCTGAGAAATGACATACGAAGACCCGAAACATATCCGCGGAAAAGTGGAAACGTTCGTTTTAAACAGCTCTAATATATGATCTATCGCACATAAATCCGTGTGAACTGTGGGCTGTGGTGATCGGAGGGGACACCTCCCCCCTTTTTTGTCACTCACCGACACTTACCCGCCGCAAATACTTCAAGTGTCACCTAATGGAAAAGACATGCTGCCACGAGGACGCCTGAATAAATACTTTATTGATACAAGTGCTTGCTCCCTCGACGTTTCGAACGATTTAGAAATCTGTGTTGTGTTTCCGATGTTATATCTATAATGACTATATAATGTGGAACATCTAGTGGGAATGCTGTGACGACAATCAGAACGACTCTGTCATGTCTTTTATATATTTTTAATAATTATGAATTTTAATTATAACATAGGTAGATGTGTCACATCTACCGAGCTTCCAGAAACGGTCAAGACTCTTTTCAAAGCATATTATGTCACTTTTTAACCGACTTCAAAAAGGAGGAGGTTATCAATTCGTCGGAATCTTTTTTTTTTTTTTTTATGTATGTTACCTGATTACTCGAAGATGACTAGACCGATTTGAAAAATCCTTTTTTTGTTTTAAAGGGTACTTCCCAAATGGTCCCATGACAAGGAAACCAGGATCTGATGATGGCATCCCAGAGAAATCGAGGGGAACTTTAGAAAATCGTAGGGGCGACTAGTGCGTTTGATATTTTTTCTATAAAGTGTTTTGAAGGACTACAATTTAATGAAGGTCTGGAGTCGATCTGATGCTGGAGCCGAAAGACAATTGAGGGAACTCCTCAACGATTTACATCAGTAACCTTGTGTTTGGGCTTGATTAATTTGTAATGATGAGAACTTTACAACTAGATGGGTTGTGACTGTCATTAGGGGTCTGATGATGAAGACAAAGGACAGTTAAAGGAACTCCTCAACAGTTTACAGTAGCTACCTTGTGTTTGGACTTAATTAATTTAAATTGATGAGAACTTTATACCCATATAGGTTATAAGCGCCATTACAGGTGTGATGATGGAGACCATACACAGTCGAGGGGAATCCTCGACGATTTACAGCTTTTATTGGGCTTACTTCATACGATAAATAATATTATGCCAAAATCATGTAATTTTATTGCTTGTCGTTGTTAAATGAACAAAAAACAACTGTGCCTTGGAAGCGCATCATAGTTTTTCAAGGTCATCATAATATCCATTCTATATCAATATATTGGTGATGTTCTATACCTATATATAATGGAATTATTTAACGAATAGCAGCAAATCTGCCGTGATTGCTTTCAATTACATGTATATAAAGTTTTACACAATTCCATTTCGGTTTTTTCATGTGTATAATTCATTACATAAGAAATGAAAAAACCGAAATGGAATTGTGTAAAACTTTATATACATGTAATTGAAAGCAATCACGGCAGATTTGCTGCTATTCGTTAAATAATTCCATTATATATAGGTATAGAACATCACCAATATATAGATATAGAATGGATATTATGATGACCTTGAAAAAATTTGATGCGCTTCCAAGGCACAGTTGTTTTTTGTTCATTTAACAACGACAAGCAATAAAATTACATGATTTTGGCATAATATTATTTATCGTATGAAGTAAGCCCAATAAAAGCTGTAAATCGTCGAGGATTCCCCTCGACTGTGTATGGTCTCCATCATCACACCTGTAATGGCGCTTATAACCCATATAGGTATAAAGTTCTCATCAATTTAAATTAATTAAGTCCAAACACAAGGTAGCTACTGTAAACTGTTGAGGAGTTCCTTTAACTGTCCTTTGTCTTCATCATCAGACCCCTAATGACAGTCACAACCCATCTAGGTGTAAAGTTGTCATCATTACAAATTAATCAAGCCCAAACACAAGGTTACTGATGTAAATCGTTGAGGAGTTCCCTCGATTGTGTTTCGGCTCCAGCATCAGATCGACTCCAGACCTTCATTAAATTGTAGTCCTTCAAAACACTTTATAGAAAAAATATCAAACGCACTAGTCGCCCCTACGATTTTCTAAAGTTCCCCTCGATTTATCTGGGATGCCATCATCAGATCCTGGTTTCTTTATCATGGGACCATTTGGGAAGTATACCCTTTAGAACGAAAAAAGAATTTTTCAAATCGGTCTAGCCATCTTCGAGTAATCAGGTAACATACATAAAAAAAAAAAAGATTCCGACGAATTGATAACCTCCTCCTTTTTGAAGTCGGTTAAAAAACTAAACGTCGTACGTCATCAGCTATTGTTTGACCGATTTCGGCGGGAAATTTCTGGGCGCGCGGTTGTGATTTTTTGGTTTCCCGTTAATTAATTCTTATTATTCTGTATTTTGTTCAGTGGTTTTCTATAGTGTTTGTTTTAAAAACTTAAACTGTATATTTAAAACTTAAACTTTGGACGATTATTCTGAGTGGGTGAAGTGGGGAGTGATGGCTGAGTGATAGGAGACTGGAGGGTCATCCTGCTTTAATATTGTCTCTCAAGTTGTAAGAAAAAAGTAAATCATATATATAAAAGTAGATACAAACGACGGTATAAACTAAGAGTTGGTATATTATTATGGTTTTAAGAACACATTTGATATTTTTAAGTTTAAAAAATAAGTGAAGTTAAATCGACTTGTGAACGGAGAATATTATATACACGTCGGCTCACGCTAACAAGTGAAGTTTAACACACTATGTTTTAACGAGTACTTGGCGCGAGACACAACCGTGTCTCCGGATATCTTGTGGCTTATAGGACGATAAGAAAAGTAAAATATATTTTTAGAAAATAAAATAATAGATTAAATTTTCTAATTTTAATTACTTGAGAATTTCGTATTACAAAACACACATTACTAGATAACTTTGTCAGCAATAAGAAGAGCAAATTACTAATACCAATTTTGGGCTCCACATTATTAATTATTTTATTTTCCTTTTCCCTACTATCTGAAGTGATACTCTGTATATATTTAGCTTTTAATAGCTTCATAAAATAAATCCTATTATATTAGAGGTAATAATCATATTTACATGAATTCATGAGAATTAATATCATAGTTTCGTGAGATTGTGTTACCCTACATCAACGATAATTTATGACCGCATAGAGTAGTAATGTGAGATATAAAATTCTGAAACTGGTTAGTGATTTACTGACGTAACAGCAATTCAACCAACCAGTGTTTTGTGTGCCAATCATCCGTCAAAGACCATCAGTCGGCCAATCAGAGCGCAAAACCAGCAGAGCGTTGCAGCACAAACTTGACGGAATTAGTTTTCATACATTACCGCTCTATTCCAGTTATATGCTCGATGCCCTCGACTTCAGACATCCTTATGAACTTTCTAAACTAGCTCTTAATCGTGGCTAAATGAGTTTGTTTATTGAATATATGTATGTATATGAAATAAAAATTGATAAAGGTAGTTTAATGGATGTGATATATTATCATCACGCGTAAAACATTTCTATCGTTTTTTGTATAATAAAAATAAGATGTAGGATGGGATGGAATAAATGGATGCTCGAATAATCTCACCTAAAACCTTAGTCTAAACGCGACGTTAAAAGACGGTTGTTATAAGTTTGACCGCTAAGTATATCTGTAACACTGTAGTGCTAAAACGGGTGCACCAATTTGGATGCGGTTTTCTAATTTTAAAAGCAAACCTACCGATGGGAGGGAAGCGATGTGCTGCGCTCCCGGCTGCATGGGTACCACCATCTTGCTTGTTTCTCCCGTGAAACAGCTTTGCTGTGTTTCGGAGAGAAGGGCAAGACAGGCAGTGTAATTACTGGCACCGAGACTTAACATCTTTTTTTTTTTTTTTCGGAGGGATCTATGCTAATGGCCCGAAGGCCCTAATGCTTCATTGGATTAGTGTGAGCCCATTCGGCTCACTTTTGATTTTATAAAGTGGGGGGTTGCCCCCCGCCTACCGTGCAGTCTGCGACCACACGGCCTCCTGGTGTCGGTTATGAAACTTAACATCTTATGTCTCAGGATAGGCAACACATAGATGAGTTGCCTGGGCTCGTTCCAGGTAAACTAGTTTATGTTCATGGGCGACGTCGACCACTTACCATCAGGTGGCACGTTTGCCAGTTTGCCTATCCAACTAACATAAAAAAGTTTTCTAGTGCGTGGTTCTTAGACATGTTTCATCAAAAAGGTCATTAGTTGACGAATTTGCTGCATCCTTGAGGCACACTTTAGTTTATGGGATGATTGTTGTCAACTAAATCTATAAGTATCTAGTAGTAGTATATATATTTCAATTGTATATCCTGAACTATTTTGTTGTTGTCTCTAGTGTGTGGTCAAATAAATGTTTTTCTTTCTATCTTTCTTTCTTAGTACATGTATAGGAGGATTTTTTTTCAATTAATACTTTTTATTATCTTTGTATATCCATGAGAATAGGAAATGGGCTAGAACTAACAAATAACTAAATAATAAAAAAAAATGGACCTTCAAGAAAAGAGCATACTCACATCTAAAAGGCCGGCAACGCACCTGCTGATCTCCTGGTATAGCGGGTGTCTGTGGATGTCGCTATTCACTTACCATCAGGTGAACCGACTGTCCGTTTGCCCCCTCTTCTATATAAAAAAAAAAGCGAAAAAGTGGGTAATGTACCATCACCTACCGTCCCTCTTCATGTTGACTCGAAGACACTTGGAGAACCGGCAGGCCTGGCATTGGTTCCTCCTACTGACGTCGATCACACAATGGCCTTTGTCTTTGCATACGTAGTCCAGGTTCCTGTAATTTTTAAACTTATTAATCTAGATGATTAGAGCTTGTTTTGGTTATCATCATTATCAGCTTTTTACTGTTGGCCTATTGATCTAGTGGTTACTGACCCTGACTGCTAAACCAGAAAGTCGTGGATTCGATCTCCACCCAGGACAAATGTTTGTGCGATGAGCATGATCATTTGTTGTCTTGGTGTAGTTTATCTATAATATGTATGTATTTATAAATATATACGTATATATCAGTTGTCTGGTTACCATAAGAACAGGCTCTGCCTAGTCTGGGATCGGATGGTCGTGTGTGAGTCGTCCCAACTTGTTATTATTATTTATTTATCACCGGACGTAAGTCTCTTTTAATGAACGCCAAGATGGCCTATCCCTTCCCACTCGCATCCAACCATCCCTTGTAGACAAGTGGCTTTACGTTTATAGAATAGAATACGCGAATAGAATAGAAAAGTCACACAATGTTATGACATTTTATTTTTATTTTTTGAGGTTATATGAAAAAAGTATCAATACAAAAGTAATAGATCTTATTACCTGCAACTTCGCTATTCAACTTCTTTCTATAAGACTTGTAGTTTTTCCGGAAATCGAGATTAACCGTCTTTTACTTAGCCCCCCTCCACTTTCCCGCCCTCAGATCGCCCGTAAATTATTTTTTCTTTCATTTCTGTTATATTCTCTTCCTTTTCCAATGGCTTTCATTCTACTATTCTTTTTTCTCTTTCAAAAATTAATTATCGACACTGGTCTAAATATTTTGTTTAATTTGTAAGAGGTAGTGCTTTGCTGCATTGCAGCCGAACTGGGCCGGCACGACCGGGGTGGTACCTCTCGCTCACATGACACCGGCGTCAAGTGACAGCTATGCTGTCGCGTTTCATGCGGTTTGTGAGTTTCCGCTGGCCCATCGGGGCCCATAAACGTAAAACCCACTAGAGGCAGGTCCGGCCACTGCGTATTTGGACATTTATTACAATCGCTTCAATTAATTTTTCGTAAATATTCCTTTCGATGATGCATACGTACCTTCGGATGCTTCTCTTAAAAAATCCTCTGCAGCCATCGCATGAGGCCACACCATAATGTTTCCCCGAGGCCTTGTCTCCGCAAACGCGGCACAATGACTCCGCCTTCTCCATATATATCTGGAATTTAGATCGTGAATACATTTATAGTCGTTTTATATTTAGGGACCTTCAAGAAACGCGTCATCATTTTCAACCTCTTATCCACTGTAAAAATAAGTTTCTTTCATTAAAAAATCCTCCAAGATTAATCCAAAACGTTGGTAATATCTTTATAAGCAGCAAAAAATCTGAAATTATCCTTATATTATATTGACGACCTCTGTGGCTCAGTGGTAAGCGCGTTGGCGCTCAAGCCAGAGATTGTGGGTTCGAATCCCGCCAGGGAACAAAAAATATTTTCTGTGTTCCTGGGTCATGGATGTGTATTAAATATGTGTATTATTTAATAAAAATCTTAAATATAAGTATAGTATAAAAGTATTAAATATATTTCCGTTGTATGGTACCCATAACACAAGTTCTTCGAGAACTTACCACGGGACCAGATTGACCTGGTGTGAAAGCGTCTATAGATATATATTATTATGGCGTTTGCACTAACATTAGAAAATCAACATCTAAATTTGACCTCAGAACCTATTCTGAGCGCTTGCCCTGCGACCCCTGCGACCCTGCGTCTATCAAATACGATTAAGTCACGCCAAAAAAATATGTTAACCAATTGAATCATATTAAAATATGTGCATACATATTTTTCACAATAGCCCAATCAATCCATCGTCAGTGAAAAATTTGCAAAATTGAAAGAATATCGCCGAATCATCGGCCCCGGAGTATTAATAATCGATTATAGAAAAGGGGCGGAAATCGTTATTAGATAAACCCTGATGTTACTTTGATGTATCATTTACATATTTTGTTGTTGATGCACTTTTGTTGCGAGTTGTGTCAGCTTTTTTACAATATTTTTACACACAGCGACTTTGGTACCAAAATTTGTTTTATTACTATGAATCACAACGTATATCATATTTTATAAATCGGTTGGCTTTTTTACGAAATAAGATATTACGACAAAAAAATATACAGACGAACATAGAACCTCCTATTTTTTGAGTCGGCTAAAGCAAAATGAATTTAAAAAAACATGACTGTCAAGTGGTGGCCAGCAGATGGAAAAATATTAATATTAAAATTCAAAATAAAGAATAATTTATAGCGAAAGATGGATTAAAATGGTGCACACACGATATGTCATTATTCTACCCACTGAGATTCTACCTATGCAGATAAATAAAATTAGAGTGTCTAAATGCATATAGTTGTAAACACGGTACATATACCAAATTATTTTTTTTTTACAATTTTTGTCTGTCTGTCAGTCTGTTTGTTCCGGATAATCGCTTAAACGGCTGCGCAGATTTTGACGGGACTTTCACTGGCAGCTAATATAAGGAGTAACTTAGGCTACAAACATCACCATCACTCCGGATACGGCTGTAAATCTAATTTAACGCGGGCGAAACTGCGAGCAACAGCTAGTTAATAATAAAATAGCTATAAGTAAAGATCTTCAACTAGAGCGTCGCGGACCAATCTTCAAGAACACTACTAACAAATTCTTAATTTTTAAACTACAAGTTATAAGTATTTGGTTAGTTACACCAAAGTGAAACACAAATAACTTGTATATATATAAGCGATTCGAATTTTATTCTATTCTTCTAGAAAGTAATCAAAGAATCAAGTTTGTTATTTTTGTAACAAATTTACTCAGTGATTTACTAGCTCCTATATAATCTCATGCGACGTGAACGTAACATTGTCAAATTACATAATGCTGCACGGTCATTAAATCATTTCAAAATATGAGAGTGAAATGCGTGTCATTTTATGTGCATTTTGTCATGAAAGAATAAATAACGTATTATAGACGATGTTACTGAATAAGGTTGAATATGGTGTGAGACGGCATGTGGCCTGGTCTCACGCCCGTCAGAGCTGACTTACAGAAGCCATTATCTCCATATTATGTTTTGTGAGTGTGGTGTTTCATTGGTGGTTCTTTGACGTTGGAATTGTTACGTCACGGCATATCGGGTTCGGCGTTAATCGATTGGTTTGCATTTGCGTTTTACTAACGTTTTTATTATAACTATGAAATTCAAAACTATGATTAATTTTTACCCGACCACGGGAAAACCGCAAAAGTTATTTAAGCAGTAATGTATGTTTGTCAAAAGGTAGTTTGATTTCAAATATTAATATTTGTTTATTTTATTTATTTACCGTAGGAACTAGGAAATGAGCGTCTTACCGTGTTTTGTAACATCATAGAATTTTCTATTAGGTAACCCAAATATTATGTAACTGTATCACGCCTAAACCGCTGGGTAATTAGAGTTGCCAAAGAGTAATATTAACTATACTAATATTATAAAGCTGAAGAGTTTGTTTGTTTGTTTGAACGCGCTAATCTCAGCAACTACTGGTCCGATTTAAAAAAAATCTTTCAGTGTTAGATAGCCCATTTATCGAGGAAGGCTATAGGCTATATACCATCACGCTGTGACTAACAGTAGTTAAGTTGAGTTAGTTAACGCGGGCGAAGCTGCGGGCAACAGCTAGTATAATATAAATAGGAAAGATCAAAGAGCTTATGTTTCTATGCCGACGCGGGCAAAGGCATTGTCAAACATGTGTCAAACGTAAGAGAGTCCCTTTTTATATACGAGGCGGCAAACGGACAGTCGTTGCACCTGGTGGTAAGTGATAAGCGACATCTACACCCGCTACATCATAAGCAGGTGCGTTGCCGGCCTTTATGATCTTTTCTTGAAGGTCCCTAAGTCGTATCGGTTCGGAAATACCGTAGGTGGTTCCATGTAGTTGTTGTGCGAGGCAGGAAATACCGTATTAAATGAAGTTGTTGTGGATTTACGGATATCGAGGTGTTCTGGGTGAAATTTGGGAATTTTGCGCGATGTCCGGTGGTGGAATTCTGCTGCACGTAGTCTAAACAATTTCTCAGAACACTCCCCGTGGCAGATATAGAGAGATCCGATAGCACTCTACACAGTGCCGAAGAATCAAGCCGTTCGGAGAGAACCTTGTCATCGAGAGGTGAAAGCAGTATTCCATGTTGGGCCGAAATTGCACAGTGCTCGATATGTCGACGCTAACTATTCCATTACTGGCGAAGGCGATTAGGGAAATTCAAATTGTATAGGAACGGCGGAGGGTGATATTTTTAGCGGTAAACGCGCAAACTTGTGTCTTGTTGCGGTTAAATTGAACGAGGTTAAGTCGCCCAAATTCTGATCATTTGGCTATAAGAGACTCTATTTCAGACACAAGTTATATCCACTGAAACGCGAAAAAAATAATGCAGAAGAACGAACGAATAATTTGCCAAAACGATTTTACTTAAAATAAAGTGAATTTCACCGATTTCTTCTTTCTTTCTTTTGTCTATAAATAACTAACGTAACTGGCTTGTTGGTCTAGTGGTTAGTGACCCTGGCTACTAAACCAGAAGGTCGTGGGTTCGATCCCCACCCAGGACAAATGTTTGTGTGATGAGCATGATATTTTTTCCTGTGTTTGGGTGTAATTTATGGATAATATTATGTTTTTATTTAGAAATACTTACTAATATTATAAATGTGAAAGCGTGGATGTTTGTTACGTTTTCACGCGAAAACTACTTAACCGATCATTATGAAACTTTGTACACATATTTTTGGATGTATTAGAAGTAAACATTGGGTATTTTTTATAAAAAAAAAACTAAAAGCATATCCTGCTCAACGAAGTCGCGGGCACAAGCTAGTATTATATAAGTGTGTCAGTTGTCTGGTTGCCATAAGAGCAGGCTCTGTCTAGTTTGGGATCAGGTGGCCGTGTGTGAGTTGTCCCAACATATTATTATTACATATTTATTATTATAATACAAAAATGTGTCGATATTATGAATAATATACAGGATGATACAAAATATGTGATATCATGAACTTGTTGAAGAGATTGTCCCGTTGTAAATAATTTTAGAAAACAAATATGTCCACACTCAATATCATAAAAATCTATAGCCATATCAATATGACCATCATATGACCCGTGAACTGCACAGGTGGGTAAGGATCAGTAACGAGCACGCAAGACGCCCCCTATCGGTAAATGTCGCCATGTTTCGGTAATTGTGGCGCAACGGACAATTACGCCGTATGGCGAAATCACGGGTTCACCTAATTATATACAAACCGTATGTTTTGGTTGCTGGTATAATAAAGGCAATTATGAACTAAACATTTTTTTGTGTTAGTTGATAGGCAAACTGGAATACGTGCCAGCTGATGGTAAGTGGTCGACGTCGCCCATGAACAAAAGCTAGTTTACCTAGAATTAGACCCGGCAACTCGTTTATGTGTTGCCTATCCTGAGACATAAGATGTTAAGTCTCAGTGACAGTTATTACTCTGCCTGTCTTGCCCTTCTCTCTGAAACATAGCAAAATTGTTTGACGGGAGAAACAAGCAGAGTGAAGTGTACTCATGCAGACGAAATTTTGTCCCTCCAGTTTATTGAATGTGTAATGTGTATATACTAAAAATATAATTATAATATGTGTACATTTTCTATAATTCTATTCTATAAAAACTTAAGAAAAAATCCTGTTCATCGATTTTATTATTCATATTTTTTTTGTGATAACATGGGCATAGCAAAAACTACACTTAAAATTACTGTGTTGATACTATATAACTATTTATTCTGTAACTAATGCACAAAAATTAAATTAAAAAGCAAATTGACTAAATCAAAAACACACTTATAATTGACGATTGTGAAGAATTTGTTTATACTAGCGTAGCGGAGGCTAAACGATATGGGGAAGGGTGGTTATGTCAGAATTATTAAGTGGAACAGTCAAACGACGGTCGGGCGCGTGCGAGGGGCTTAACCCTTAGTACAACGCAAATATGTTTAGAATACTTATAACAATTAACACTGATACAACAGTTAAGGATTGAACATAGCGATACGATTGAATAGCAAACGGTCTTGGCGTGCATTTTTTTATGTTAGTTGATAGGCAAACTGGCAAACGTGCTACCTGATGGTAAGTGGTCGACGTCACCCATGAACATAAACTAGTTTACCTGGAACGAGCCCAGGCAACTCATTTATGTGTTGCCTATCCTGAGACATAAGATGTTAAATCTCGGTGCCAGTAATTACACTGCCTGTCTTGCCCTTCTCTCCGAAACACAGCAAAGCTGTGTCACGGGAGAAACAAGCAAGATGGTGGTACCCATGCAGCCGGGAGCGCGGCACAGCGCTTCCCTCCCACCGGTGCATTGAAAAAATGTGTCCATCGAGCATTGAAAAAAAATTAAATATGATTATCTCATTGAAACACGTGCAGCGGTGGATGTAGTGATGAGCAAAACATTATTGGCGAGAAAAAAAATGGTACATTATTTTAAAATTACGAGCAAAAATATTTGCCATTACTTAAACATATGCTTTTGTAATAGAAGTTGACATGATTATAAATTATACCTAAATAAACATATAACAAGTCAAATGAGTAAAATCGAGACTAGATATGGAATACCAAGACCGAACAAGTAAGACCAATACCAAGATTATCGTAGTATTGATCTTTTTTGAAGTGAAAACTTCTTTAGGCGCGTTGAGCACTTTTTGAGTGGAACAGAATCATGGAACTCGCGACATTGTCACCTCGCCACTAACGCTTCCAACGTGATATTAATGACTTCACAGTAATTACACTGCTTGTCTTGCCCTTCTCTTCGAAACACAGCAAAGCTGTTTGACGGGAGAAAGAAGTAAGGTGGTGGTACCCATGCAGCCGGGAGCGATGCACAGCGCTTCCCTCCCGCCGGTAATGTTCTTGTTCTTGCTTTGCCCATGAAGTGGTAAAAGGCTAAACAGAGTAGCAGTAATAGCAATTGTACCGAGTAATTGGGTATCACCCGTATTGGCGGTCTATACAGTGTTACTCATGGCTCAAGCCTTGTCGTGGGGGTGGTGCTCAGTAGCCTAGGGAGCATCTTGGGCGAAGCGAATTGAGTCTTTTTACCCCTCTTATAAGAAAAGGGGACAGGAGAGAAGGGGGCAAGGGGCGAGGACGAGAACCTCACCCCATTGTACTATCCCGACGTTGGGAGGGACTTTTCTGTGGTGCGGGACAACCCCTCTGTGGAGGTGGCGTCGGTCCCTTGACGGGCTGACTAGCCGTCGAGGTGTCCTGTTTGATTAACAGATCCGGGGCACCTCACCAAAGGAGGCATTGGTGGCACTCGCTGGGTTTTAGTGGGTAGAGCTGCATCCACCTTACCATCTTTCGGGCGCAGCGAGTCCCACATACCCACCTGGGGAGACCAACTCCCCCGCAGAATGCCTCCGAGCATTTCCCGGCGTTAAAGACAAAAAAGGTCTATACAGTGGTTCGACAAAGGGCTGATATTCATGATAATTATAATGAACTGGGTATCAGCCTTATGGACGAGGAGTGTTAACACTGCCGCAAATATCTTCCTTCGTTATAGAGTAACGCACGAATAGAGAGTAGGTATTTAGGTAGTAGTCCTGTGTCAATTTTTTGTTCATAGACAGTATTGGAAACTTATTATATTGTGACTCATTGTACACTATTACTTTACACTGGGACGGCCATGGTTCCTAAGTTTCCAAGACGTCGGTTATGTAAAAATCGTAAAAAACCGCGATAATGAAATTCGCGAAATATTACACAATCATATTGTGATAAGCACGGGGGAATTTATCTCTTATATTGTTTTTGAGTGTCTACTTATTTTTTCTAACTCGGATTTATAAATGAAATTATTAGTAGTTAGTAGATTATTATTATTACGTGCGGCCAAAATTATATCGGCGTTGGACTTACATTTTAAAATATTTATTATCAATAAAACAGATACACGTCAAGATGATACTAGGGAAGACGAAATAACTATCTATATTATATATATAAAAATGAATACCTATTTCCCTTGGTCACGCCATCACGCGTGAAAATTGGAAAATTACGAGTAAACTTAGAAAATGTAGGAATACTTAACTATTATAGGTTAGATTAGAAATAATTGTCTTATAGCATTAGAATAAAGACACTATTTTTAAATATTTTTTATCAGTTATACTTATTCGAATTCAATATTTACAACGTCTGTCCGGTCAGTTACTGTCTTATAAAATGCCAAAAATAATGCTATGGTATAGAATATCAATAGTATAGAGCTATTTGCTTTAAATATTTGCTAAATTATTGTGACTTTAATGAAGCTACAATCTTCACAAGTTCATTAATTCAATTAAGGCGGGGGGGCTGTCCGAGAACTGAATTTAGTATGGAGCTCGAAGCCGCGTCGAGCGCTTTGGCAGCGTGTGAAACCACATATTTATTTAATTGAAGGGAGGGATTTATAAAAAAATAATTTATGACGACCGACAACAACGACATTTTCCACAAGGTTTGTTATGGTGAAAGTTTTATTGTACAGAACCTGATAATACTCCAATAAAATGGGTTTTTCATCTCAATTTTGACCTATCTTTGCAATTTTTTTTAATGCAGCAAAATATAAGTAATCGTGTATCGAACGACCGAAATATTATGCTAAAAGAGTGTTAAATAACATATATTTTTTTCAAAACTTAAATCGGCTTAGTTTCTAAATAAAACAGAATTCAAAATGCCGTTTATCGGGAAAGGCCCGCCTTAAGACTTATCACTGCATTTTTTTTAAACTAGATTTCTTTATCTATAATGATCTGTTATGAATTAATTAATTCTTTAATGAATCCTATTATAATAAAAATATTATGTAAACATACTAACAGAATTGATATTGAAACAATTTCTGAAATATAGATTTCTCATGCTATTAAATTTTTGGGGTATGTTGCTCAAAATGTCAATAAACCTTTATACTATCACTGAGTCTCTCGTTATCCGTCTGTCTATCTGTATATCAAAATAAACCCATAGGAAAAAAAATGAAATAAAAGTGCGTGTATTTTTCATAGCTCGTTAGTGCCGACGGCTTAGCTATCGATCATCATTGATTTTGTTTATAGTCGTGTCTGTGATAATTTACATCCTATTCTGGACGAAGTAAAAGTTTCCAAAGCAATCAGTGATAAATATTGGATGAGACAACCGAGCAGTTGGGGCCTTGTGGTGACTACTGACGCCCATAGAAATCCGCAAATCAAAAGTTATGCAGATGCGTTGCCCTCCTTCCTATCCACCGATAGGGCCACCGGAAACTCACAAACCACAAAAACGTGATCGCATGGCTGTCACTTGACGCCGGTGATATGTGAGCGAGAGGCCGGCCCAATTTGGATGCAAACGACCATGGCACTACCTCTTACTGCATTGATTACATTACTGCCATGGCCGCGGTTCTCTGCCGCCTCAGAATATAAAAATAGTCTGATAAAGAAATAGCCTGTATCCTTCTAGATAATTGAGCAGTTTTAGATCTTAGCGCAATCAAACATATATAATTTTCTTTCGTCTCTGTTTCTCTCGTTCTTAGCATGTGTCATGCTATCTTATGTAAAGCTAGACCGGCTTGAGGTAACCGTCAACATGTCCACATCGTACGCATCACACGCATTGCTTAGACCATAGTATTCTTTGATTTCTTTGTATAAAAGTCATTTAAGTGCGTCCACTGATCCGCACCGTACGGATCGCAATCGTGTCACTTTCTACATATACAAAGAATAGTACAATCCGATTGATGCCAATGGATGTTATGTGAATTATATTATTATATATAAATAAATACTCACACCTTTATAAAATAATGGTCCAGGATACAGATTCCATTTTTGCCCTTGACTACTATCAAACAAATTTTCCGCAAATAATATACAAGTATGTAAAAATGACAGTCCATACACGAACCACAAAGATCAGGAAATTATGACAGTCGGTGGAAACTCTCACTACGTTCAGTGCATCGGTCAATATGGTGAGTACTTGAGTTCCGTTTGCCCGAAGCGCGACAGTCGCATTTCTTAAATTATCGCATAACTGCATAAACACATTTTTTTTTACATATTTTAAGTTCTTTTTTTTTAAACGTTGTATTAAAGTAAATTTTGTATTTGTTTTAATATAAAATATTATGTATTAATTTAAATAAATTTAAATATAAAAAAGTTAAAAAAAATAAAGAGAGGTGTCAAGGGACACCCGGATGGAGGAACGAAGTTCCTTTCGATAAATTAGTGAAGGAATTGTTGTAATAAAAATCAAAAAAAAGGTGTAAGGAAAATAATTATTCGGGTAGGTACAATTTTTTTATGATTTTTTTATCGATAAAAATCAGAGCATCTCCCGGCGTAAAATTATGAAAAAAAAAACAAAAAAAGTCACCGAGATCGGTGGGATTTGAACTGGGGTTTTTTACTAAGCAGTCCCAATAGTGTAACAAAAACAGCTACCAACGCAGTAACGTGTCAATCAAAAAGCCGCACGGCAACTATAGCAAAAAGTGTCGTTCCAACTTTTCATCTTAATTTTCCGTCTAGCCCCCTTTCGTAACCCGAAGGAACTACGTACCAATAAAAAAAATGTTTTCGTTTCTTGTAAATGAATGAACATCGTCTCGTAAATACTTCTAAATTTTTTTAATAATGATATCTTGATATATGTGCAATATGAAAAATATTGCACGTATGAAAGAAGACAGATGGGCCAAAAAGATTACATTCTGGAAAGGACCTATAGGCAAGAGAACCAGAGGTAGACCCGCGGAGAGATGGCTCGATGAAATTATAAAAGCAGCGGGAATAGAATGGACTAACATAGCGAGTGACAGAATTTTGTGGAGGAAAATGGAGGAGGCCTTTACTCTATAGAGAGGTCCTTAATAAACAAAGAATCTATCTATTTTTTTATCAATTAATTATTATTTAAATATATAAAAAAAAAAAAACATAAATTTAGTAATTTAGTAAGGAATTTATATATTATATATATATTGATTTGTTTTGAATTTTATTAAATGTTATTGAAATTTTATTGAATGCATGTTATTGAAATCTTAATATAAATGTAAAAATGATTATTTTTATTGAGGAATTAAAAGGCTTTTATTATTATCTTTATATATATAATAATTCTTATGTACGTGTGTATGTCACTGAACAGCGCTTAGGCGGCTGGACCGATCTTCATGAATTTTTTGTGTGTGCTCAAGTGGATTCGAGAATGGCTTAGATTCACAAAAAGAAAATATTTTGTACAGGACAATGTCTGTTATATTACATAACTAGTCTACTAGTTGCCCGTAGCTTCGCCCCCGTTAACTTACATTCACAGCGGTACACGGATTGATGATGATTATTTTATATCCTAAGTTACTCTTTATAACATCAGTTATTTGCCAGTGAAAGTCCCATCAAAATAGGCCCAGCGGTTTCAGAGATTAGCCGGAACAAACAGACAGACAGATAGACAGACGGACAGACAGACAAAAATAGTAAAGGTATTTTGGTATATGTACCGTGTATACATACATATGGAATTTAAAAAAAGGGGCTATTTTAATATTACAGACTCTCCAATTTTATTTATTAGTATTTTTTTTTATATGATATGGATGCAACCGAGCCGTCGGAGCCCTATGGTGACTACCGACGCCCATAGACATCCGCGCAACCAAAAGTTATGCAGATGCGTTGTCCTCCTTTTCCCTATCCCCCCAATGGG
Source organism: Helleia helle (assembly GCA_963853865.1). Classification (NCBI taxonomy): domain Eukaryota; kingdom Metazoa; phylum Arthropoda; class Insecta; order Lepidoptera; family Lycaenidae; genus Helleia; species Helleia helle. Next base: position 21,694,208 of record OY971420.1, read on the forward strand.
CCACCGGGAACTCACAAACCGCACGAAACGCGACAGCATAGCTGTCACTTGTAGCCGGTGTTATGTGAGCGAGAAGTTCCACCCCGACCGGCTGCTAACCAGCATGGCACTACCTCTTACTACTGTATAGATTAAATACGTAGTGTAGGTAATGACAGATAATAATTTTAATAGAGTGGAATATAATATATAAATTTTTAACCGACTTGAAAAAGGAGGAGGTTATCAATTCGTCAGAATCTTTTTTGTTAGTTCATTAAATGGATGATAATATTTGTTAAAATTAATTTTCAGTCATTTCTTTTTATGATACTTGGATAGTCAAACGGGCAGCGCGTCACATGATGGTAAGTGTTAGCGTCGCCCATGAACATAAACAAGTTTTTTTTTCTTTAACGCAGGGAAATGCTCTGAGGCATCCCGCGGGGGGGGGGGGGTGAGTCTCCCGCGAGTATGTGGGAGTCGCTGCGCCCGTAAGGTATTAAGGTGGACTAAAACGCGCCGAGCGCCACCAATGCCGCCTTCGGTGAGGTGCCCCGGATCTGTTGAGCTAACAGGGCTCCTCGACGGCTCAGTCCCTCAAGGGACCGATGCCACCTCCTTAAAGAGGTTCTCTTGCACCACAGAACAACTCCTCCTAACGTCGGGACAGTGCAATGGGGTCAGGTTCCCATCCTCGCCCCTTGTTCCCCTGCTTTTTTGTCCCCTCTTCTTATAAGAGGGTTACAAAGAGCAGCTCCCTCGGCTTAATTTGCTTCGCCCAAGGTGCTGGGTTTACCCTAAGCGTTCTCAGTGGGGTTCAGTAGCCACTGAACCCCACTGCCACGACGAGGCTTGAACCATGGTGGTAAAACAAGTTAAACTGAGACTAGCCTAGACAACTCATTTATGTGCTGCCTATCCCGAGACACAAGATGTGCCAGTAATTACACTGTCTGTCCCTTCTCTACGAAACACAGCAAGGCAGTTTAACGGAAGATACAAGCAGCTGTTTGTATGCTAGAATGGTGGCACCCAGGCAGACAGGAGCGCGGCTCAGCGCAACCCTCCAACCGATAAAACCGACTTTATTTTAATTTATAATACTTTATAATCCTCATCATTATCAGCCTTTATCCATCCACTGAATATAGTTCTCCTTCAATGAACGCCACGACCGATCCCTTGATGCGAGATCAAACATGTACCGGTCACAGCACCATTCACCGGTGGGAGGGCGGGTGGCGTTGTGCCGGTAAACTGGTTTATGTTCATGGGCGACGTCGGCCACTTACCATCAGGTGGCACGTTTGCCAGTTTGCCTATCCAACTTACATAAAAATAACCATTATTGTAAGCTTCACATATTTTTAGTATAAAATGAGAATTAATCCACACTCGATACCATATTAGTGGTTATTACTTATTAATTGATACAAATAATAAATAAAGTAACGGACTCAACATTTAAACAATAATTATTTAAAAGATACTGTCCACTTAATATTATATATATACTTATACTAAACAGGTTTTAAACAGGTTAAGTTGTGTACATAAATAATGTAGGAATATTTTACAAAAGTCTTCGCATGCAAAGGTCTAAAGGCAATATAAACATAATTTTTGTATATTATGTTCATTATTAAATATTTGCAACTACTTTAAAACTTTTACTAAATTAATTAAAATAAAAAGGTTATTGCCATTATTAAATGCTATACTTACAGCTTTAGCATTTAATAATGGCAATAAAATATTAATAATATTATAATTAATTTTATATACGCGTTACTAACGTTATTAATAAGAAAAAATAATGATCTAAAAGGGATCTAAGACCTTACAAAAACAAATATTTTTGACAACTTTAATCACTTATTAAATTATATCGCTAAAAATACACTAAAAAAATACTTACGTCTACAGCTACCCCGGAAAGCTTTCACTACTAGTATAACGTGTCAAACGGTGCCGTCGCAGGGCGGGCGTGGGGGCGGGGCTTACCTTACCGCTATTCACTCCGCCATTGGTCAATACGCGAGGGCGTTCCAAATTGCAAAGCTAACCTCATTACCAACACTTGACACTGGAGTTTCACCTCTGTTTCCACACGTTCAGAAGAGCACAAAATAATGGATCACTTTATTTACCCCAAGCGATGTGTCATAAGAATTGACTCGGAAACTTGACGGTATTTAAGTTGGTCTGAATTATACGGTACATGGATAATGACACACAATTACCGGTTGGTGGTGGAAATGGGCTTATTACCTGAGTAATAAGCAGGGTGTACAAGCAAGAGTGTTTATTAATAGTTGTGACCTGTAGCTACTATACTCTCTGTCTGATGTCTATTCTTCAGTATATTATATTAAGAGCTAAGATGTTGAGAGAAAATATTGGTCCAAAGAGAAAACAAAAATAACCAAGTCATAAAATTAACAGAAACACAAATTCATTTAATCCTTCGTCCTCCGTAACATCAGCGAAGATAAATACTATGAAAAATACCAATGTTTCCAAACAAAATTTATAAATAATATAGATATTAAATAAATATTCCTTAGAGTACGTACGAAAAGTTGTAACGGAATTCGGTAAAAATATACAAAAAAATATTAATTTAAAAATCTATATTGGACACCCCTTACAATTTACATAGATGTAATATTTAGTCGCGATATCATAAGAAGACTCATTATGATTTATGATTAATTGGGATTTTTTTTCTTAGCCTATACTGTCCCACTGCAGCTGGGCGAAAGCCCCCCTCTCTCTTTTCCACGCGTCTTTTGGGATTGCTGAATAAAAATAAATCTAGACTTTTTTTATAGCACAGGAGGGCAAACGATCAGTCGAAGCCTTTTGGAGACTATCGACGCCCATACACGTCCGCAAACCAAAGATGAAAGATTATGCAGATGCATTACCCTCCTTTCCCCTATCCCCAAATGGGCCACCAGAAACTCACAAACCGCACGAAACGCGACAGCTGTCACTTGACGCCAGTGTTATGTGAGCGAGAGGTAACCCCGTTTGTGCCGGCCCAATTCGGCTGCAAGCAGCATGGTATGCCTCTTACAAACCTGAACCTAATACCTAAACACATTCTAAAGCGTACAAAAGTAATATATAACATTTATTATTTAATTTATACCAGCAACTCTCACCAATATCCTAATTTCTAAATTTTATGAAAACATGTAGGACAAATAAACAATTACATTTTTTCAATTATGTTAAACTGAAACGGCGTATTCTCCATTTAATATATTTACTTTTCCTATTTATACATAATAGAGTTTTATTATATTTATACATTATTGTATGATTAGTAAAGTATTCGTTATTTGTGAGCAAAAAATGAACCTAATCGGTTATCTAAAATTGCCAGTTATGCAGCAACTTATTTATGGTCGGCAAATATTTCTAAATCAGTCTGCAATTTGTATTATCTATTATCTATTCTGAATGGCAGTAATTATTATATATTAGGAGTAATTTTTGTACAGTCAAATATATATAAAATTTGCAATGAGTGACCCATATTTAATCAAATTTTGGAAAGCACCCAGAGCCCAGGGTAAGCAAAAAAATTCAATTTTGTGCCGATACAAAGTATGTACCTACAAAGATAACTAATTTATTTATATTTTTGTCTCTTACTGGACATATTTATATATATTTATAATAGTGTAATATAGTGTTAACAATTTGCTATATTTTTAATGGTATATAAATTTAGAATTTAATAAGTAAATAGTTTTAAGAAACTAAAAAAATACACTAAATCGCTAAGCCTTAATATACGTAGTATGTAAGGATAACGGGTCAAACTGTTGGAGATATTGAATTGTCATTGGTCCTTAATATGTATGCCAAATCTCGAGTTATTCCGACGTTTTGAAGGGGGCCAAAATCATGTTCAAAGTTACTTACTAACATATGTACGTCTGAAAGAAGGTAAACGTAATGTTCTACTCAAACAATCAATACTTTATTCTCATTGTATTATTCATTGTAAGCATATTATTACGATTAAAGCTTGTTTTGCCCATGAGGGCCGGCCACGATCTTTTTTCCTATATGGGAATATTTTTTGCTTCAAGTAGAAGCTTCACAATTCACATACTTTTAAGCAGACCGCCAATCCAATCGAGTGTTAACATAATATGTACAAATTAAAAAAACTGGGCAGTCATGTTTTCCCTCTCTGCATTCATCTTTTACAATCGGCTGTAAGACAAGCCACTTTGAAATGTGGTTTCTTGAAAGTGCCGTGGTTTGTTGAACTTACTCAACTCAATTACTGTTAATCACAATAGTTAGTCCTTGTTAAATGGGCTATCTAAGACTGAAATATTTTTTCAAATCGGACCAGTAGTTCGTGATATAAGCGCGTTCAAACAAACAAATTCTTTACCTTATAACTACATTATACATTATATTATTTAGTATAGATAAAAATGCAATCCACCTATTATATAGCTACTAGCTGTTGCCCGCAGCTTCGCCCGCGTTAACTTTTAAAATATGAGGGGTTGACGACCCTTATCACTTAGGGGTATGAAAAATAGATAGTAGCCGATTCTCAGACCTACTGAATACGCATATAAAATTTGGTAAAAATCGGTAAAGCCGTTTCGGAGGAGTACGGTAACTAACATTGTGACATGGAAATTTTATATATTAGAAGATATTGTTCTGCTTAAATTAAAATTTTGCGGTCTGACTGTATATTAATTGCTGCCTCATGATGATTTATGAGCTGTTATTTTTTCTAACCAAATTTTAAAATGGCGTCAGTACCAATTTGTGAGCTGTGAGCGACGATGGCCGGGCTCGATCCTGACCCCCCCCCCTTTAATGCATAGATATGGGTTTTTCTAAATCCCTACCTGCACCTGACCATCGCTGATTCCATGTATTTGTGGTGCGAGGCAGGAAATGCCGTAAAAATCGAGATGTTGTGGATTTCCGGACATCAAGATGTGGGTGAAATTTGAAATTCTTACGCGATGTCCGGTGATGGAATTCTGCCGCAGGTATTAATCCGAACAATTCCTCAGAACACTCCCCGTGGTAGATGCGGTAGAAGATGCAGAGCGATTCGACATTTCTACGCAGTGCTAAAGAATCGAACCGATTGGAGATAACATTGTTATCGACGATTCGAGCCGCACGGCGTTGGACGCGGTCCGGTATTAGGGCGCTCCAGCCCAGAGGTGAGAGCAGTATCTGCCATGTGAGGCCGGATCTGCGCCTTGTAAAATTGAAAGCGGTGTGAAGGCATGCAATACTGCTTCGCCCTACTGAGCACGCCAAGTTTCTTAGAGGCTAGTTTAGCCTTTCCTTCCAAATGACCACGAAACTGCACATCTCTCGATATGTCGACGCCAAGTATCCCAATGCTGGCTGCGGCGGTTAGGGGAGTTTTTTTTTTTTTTTTTTTTTTTATGTTACTTGGATAAGCAAACTGGCAAACGTGCCACCTGATGGTAAGTGGTCGACGTCGCCCATGAACATAAACTAGTTTACCTGGAACGAGCCCAGGCAACTCATCTATGTGTTGCCTATCCTGAGACATAAGATGTTAAGTCTCGGTGCCAGTAATTACACTGCCTGTCTTGCCCTTCTCTCCGAAACACAGCAAAGCTGTTTCACGGGAGAAACAAGCAAGATGGTGGTACCCATGCAGCCGGGAGCGCGGCACAGCGCTTCCCTCCCACCGGGAGTGCCTTCAAATCGTAGAGGAACGACGAAGGGTGATTTTTTGGCGGTAAACGCGCAAACTTGTGTCTTGTTGGGGTTAAATTGGACCAGGTTAAGTCGTCCCCATTCCGAGACTTTGGTCAACAGAGACTCGATTTCAGACACAAGTTTGTTCCGACACTCATCGACTTGTTCCCGAGAAATATTAGAGCGGCCAGTATATAAGGCATCTCCAGTGCTGTCATCCGCATAACAATGAATGCTGTCCTTTGTCTTCATCATCAGACCCCTAATGACAGTCACAACCCATCTAGGTGTAAAGTTCTCATCATTACAAATTAATCAAGCCCAAACACAAGGTTACTGATGTAAATAGTTGAGGAGTTCCCTCGATTGTCTTTCGGCTCCAGCATCAGATCGACTCCAGACCTTCATTAAATTGAAGTCCTTCAAAACACTTTATAAAAAAATATCAAACACACTAGTCGCCCCTACGATTTTCGAAAGTTCCCCTCGATTTCTCTGGGATGCCATCATCAGATCCTGGTTTCCTTATCATGGGACCATTTGGGAAGTATACCCTTTAGAACAAAAAAAGAATTTTTCAAATCGGTCTAGCCATCTTCGAGTAATCAGGTAACATACATAAAAAAAAATAAAAAAATAAAAAGATTCCGACGAATTGATAACCTCCTCCTTTTTGAAGTCGGTTAAAAATCAATATACGAAGTGAGAACTTATACGGTTTAGTACAATCCTTGAGTTTTCTCTCCTCGAACAACTTGATGTAATTGATATTGGTCACTGCCATTCAACTCTCGTACACTCGTACTCGTGATTCCGAACTATCTTTTGCTTTAACTGTAATTAAGGATTTTTCAATAAACTTTTATATGTTCCCCTTTTGACTTTTTGACTCTAAATTATCCACTGCTGTGACTTGATGGGCATTACATCCGACGTTTTAAGACGCATACATAAACCCTGCATTGGTGTCGCCAGTGTATCTTTTTTTTTTTCGGAATGATCTATGCTAACGACCCAAAGGCACTAATGCTACATGAGATTAGTGTGAGCCGCTTTGGTTCACTCTTGGTTTATAAAAGTGGGGGGTTACCCCCCGCCAACCGTGAAGTCTGCGACCACAAGGCCTCCTGGCGTTGGGTTGGAGCAAGTGTATCTTATATACGGTATACTCAACGAATTAGAAAAGGTATGGAATACGAACTGCGCTAAAAAACGGTTCCTCGCAAACTACAATCAAGTGGGCGGGGCCAAAAAAGTACAATCAATTTGTCTCTCAGTCTGCTGCGCGTTCTGTGACAGTATAGACGACCGTTGCGTTGACGAAAAAATCGTTTCCCAGAGACAAAAATGACCTCCTGTGTTGTAAAATGGTGTAAGAGACGAAAAGAAGGAAGTAAAAAGCAAACTGGGATAACTTACCATAGTTAAGTTAATAATTTCGTATTTTATTCACGCTTAAATAACCTCCATATAAATTTTTGTGGTCAGTATTATGCAATCAGCAGGCAGCCGATTTTATATACTGAAGTGTTATATTAAATTATACATTGAGTACCGAGTTTTTATATTTATATTTTTATTCCTTATTTGTGTTTTTATCAATTATTTACTTTTAGTTTCTCCATAAACGAGATTCGGCATTTACAATGGATTGCAGCAGTCCTCTTAGAAAGAAGACAAGATGACAGGTTACCGATACCGACTAACGCCAGTAGAGTGTCTTCTATACATTTTGGAGGTTCTTCTCAGTACTCATGGAACAGGTGGTACATTTAATTGACGTTCAAAAAGATACTTTAATGGTTCTATTTTGAAAAAAAAATGTTAATTTCTTACTAAAGAGAAATACAACTATTTTGACTTGTGATTTTTATTTTATGCCCCATTCCCATTTTTCAAACATTATTGACATTTTAATGATAAAAAACAAGGTTACAACAGACTGTCAACTACTCTAAGGCTTAAAAAATATACGAAATATCGACAAATTCTGTATAATGAGTAAATAATGACTTACTCTCAATTTGATAATAATTATTGGTTAAAAACAGTCATTTTATTACTCGTCATATTCAGAAAAAATAAATGTAGGTTTCCACATTAATTCATATGATCAATTACTTTATAATAAAATTAATGAATGTCAGACTAATGCATAATATCATCCTTCCACATCTCAACTGACATTGTCAGTGTACATGTCGCGTAATAGTGCATCACGTTCGCACTCATTTACTTTGATATTTCAGTTTCTTTCTATCACTATCCTCCTAAATTAGATTGCGCCTTATATGGATAGGTGGACGAATTCATGTGCACATATTAAATTTAGCAAAGTATTTTGTATTGTGCGTGTGCAAATCGTGTTAGTATTATCAGTTTAGTAGTGTGAGTTTGGAACCATATTTTTCCGAGCTTTGTAAGAGAGTTATGCTTCCATACATTTAATAATTCGTTGGGTATACTCCATACAGATATAAGTTCCGAAATTTTCCGCAATATGGCGAGAACTATTATTTTTCTGGTCAGGCTATACCTACGAAGATAAATAATCAGAATAAGATGTATGTAAAAGATGGCAAGTCATATGTGAAAATAATGTTTTAGGCGAATGGTGATAGATTAAAAAAATGCATTATCGAATATTGGCGACATAACAGGTAGCTTAAAAATTAATACTCTTTGCATTACTGTTATACAAATACTTATAAATTGGGATTTATTTTTCTCACTAAAAAAAAAAGAGTCACGTCTTAATATATGAAGGCACAGCTCATATTATCATACTTCCTCGTGTTATTTTCTTTTACCTTTGATCACTTTAAACAGCGCCATCTAGTACTAAATAGTGGATAGATGTACCTCAACTTATCACGTATATAATTTCCCGACGCCAGGAGGCCGTAAGTAGTAAGAGTAGGCAACCCCCCACTAATAACAAATCATAAGTAAGCTAAATCGGCTCACAATAATCCGACGAAGCTTTAGGTCCTTTAGGCCATTAGCATAGATCCATAGATCCATCTGTTTACGATTAGATATGGATCTGAAGTCTTTTCCCAAAAATAAAAAGCCTTTTAAGTCTATCCTCAAAGATTGGACCATCAAATAAATTATAATCCACTAGGGTTCTAGATATGGCGGCATTTTAACTGGTATAGATTCAGTAATTGTGTCGGGGGGAGGATAAATAAAAGTAACCATAATTTCTGAATCTGTTTAATTCTGATTCTCATTTTTATAAAACAGAATGAACTAACTTACATTAAGTGTTACGAAAGAGCATCACATGCGTTGATGTAACTGTTATATATTTTATTAACAAAATTGTATCAACGTTAATAAATAAACAGACATCAAACTACAGACTTAACTAATTTGTGTTTAAACAAACTCTATACAAAAACAACATTAAAAGTTAGGTATCTATCTTACATAATTACGTTGTTCCGTACATACACTATAATGTATATGGGAAATAATTACAAAATAAATACGATACATATAAGTTCCAACTGCGTGTGCTTTCAATGTACACTGTATTTTATAGGTACTACGTTCTATAAGTTATGCAAATATATTCAAATACAATAAACATTAATATATTTAAGGCTTGAGCTATGTAGTTGTTTATGTTCGTTTAATTACAGAATCTTTGGGACTACAACAAGATTATCCTAGATAAGTCTCGGATACATTAATTATAATTAACTCCATGTCTACGTCATAATCATAGTTATATACTTATTTATTTGAACATTTAAATATAATACACATCGAATTTTGAGTTCTTAAAAAATAAGACACTGTAACCGTTACATCTTAATTCAAATATACACACCGCTAATACGAAAGATGTGGACATCAAAGATTGAGCCATGTGCGACATGATGCAACTGCGAAAAAATCACATTAAATTAATCAGGGAGAAAGAGACAGTAACTTTTGTTAATTTTTTAAATTTATTAGGGTCTGGATACAAGTCCCTTGCCCGAAACTTTAATCTCTTTCTCAATAATGTTGCCAGAAGACTATAACAATCCTTCCGTCAATTTAGTGCCATTTTCTTAAGGTGCAAATTGTTATTTATGTATCTGTTTACTTTTCAACCGTCATTCAGAGTCAAAAGTTTGAAACTTTTTACACGATTTTTCTAGACGTTTCAATACATATGAACTTTGTTGGAGACATGTTGTAGTAGTAAAAATTACGCACTTATATCATAACTCAATCTTTAGCGTCGCTAAGAAAGAATTTATTGCTTCGCTACAGTGAGGTTTAAATGTATTCCGAATAAGACAATACGCTATACTGACGATAGTCACAATTATTTCTATTAATCGTGATCATTAAACTAGTCGGAGGCGATTTGGTCTATATTTAGTGTGTGATTGTACCAGATAAGGAAAGACAGGGATACTTTGAGCTCTCCAACGTGTACCTAGTTCTAATCAGTCGTTGTATTCCCCACGTATTGCTTAAAACGTATATTAATTAACAAGCAATATCTACATGTGCCATTATATCAAATTCATTATCTATGTTAATACGATGTTTATAACATTATGAGCCTAAATGAGGTATCTATATTCGCGAATATCGACCTATATATATCGAATATACCTACGTTAATTAACTTTAAAACATTTGGTGTGGGCTCATTTTATCATAAGTATTAATGCGTCAAATATTTGTACATGCAAACGAATTGCATCTTAAAAATTATTTATTTATTGCATTACACCACCAAGTTCAATTTTTGTACAAAACACTATATTACGTAAAGTTATGGAGCCGCAGGTGTGTCTGGTCTGAAATTAGCAGCATTTGCGACGGACAAGTAGTTACGTATCATTTGCAGCTAAGTTCAGACTAGCAGCGCTCAAATTTAGAACAACAAACAGCCTATGTTTGCGTCTAAAAATATCATGGTTTTCGGCAAAAAATTGTATCACGTATGAGCAGTGTTTTATAACTGTAAGGCTATTATCATTATTATCGATCAAAGTATAATATGTAACTGTAATGTCAAATCAAGAACCATATACGAAAACAAATAAGCGTGTCTATATCTAAAAATATGCATTTGGTCTTACGTTAATGCCTACACCACTGTCATCACCATCTTAATTATCTAACAATTATTGTTTTATTATAACCACACGGATCACATATTATTCGTATTTACTCGCCAGTAAAAATATTTTACATTTGGTGTCACCGTATTACGATTTAGGTTTATATTGAGAGGTTCTTAAGATTCAGATTACCTTGGCCAACAGCCCGGGTTTTTGTTACACATTTATAATCGTAGTTTTCTTTTTCAACTTGATGTGGTTAAACAGACTTTGTTTAATTTTTTAATACGACAAACGTAAGTTTTTCAATATCATTAACTGTCCGACATACAAAGAACTACATGGTTAATCGATATATAAATCTTTCGAAAGCTTTGAAGCCCATGGTCACTAACATATTTATTTATATCCAAGGTACATTCTTGGCCTAAGACCCCGATATAAAACGACCTTCACCGAGCTGGTTATTGGATGAAACTTATTTTATATTCAATTTAATATGTCAATAATATATAGCATATGGGTTGTCTAAAAAAATTCAGTCCAGGATATGATAAATTAATAATAATAAATAAACTTTTTTTTAAAGCTTTTGGTTAATAGACAAATTCCATACCAATCGAAAGCATAAACCCCAAAGAATATGCAAACGTTAGGTTGTCTTTCTTTTTCCCGTCACAACTCTCGGGTAGGCGGGTATAAGCAGGTAAATCGATACTAGTGACTTTCACCGGTCTGGTTAATGAATTAAAATTAAATGAAAATAAAGATTAATCCATTACGATCACGGTAGTATAAGGTTGTCTATAAATTTATTTTTGTTATAATTTTTTTTAAATTATTGATTACTAAAATAATCCTGGACTGAATTTTTTTTGGGCAACCCGCAACCCATATGCGATATATTTATTAATATATTAAATTGAATATAAAATAAGTTTCATCCAATAACCAGCTCGGTGAAGCTCCTCTTTATATCGGGATCCTATGCTATTTCTAAAAAATATACGCACGTAATCTGAACCTCTCACCCGTAACATATTCTCAATTCGTTACAGTACGAAAAAATATATTTCTACCCTATAATCTAAGAATACCTACTACAGTCGTTATAGCCTTAAGTAATTGCCTTGCGTCTTATTTTCAGGGATTTTGCCTATGCTCTTGTTTTAATTGAACATCTTACTTACTAGCTAAGTTATGCTATTTAACATTTAGCCTATATAATTTAGCCTATGTTACAAAAATAGCGGTCAAATTTTCTCATATCATAAGCATATAACACTCAAATCTTAACAATATACTATAATATACGTTCGTTTTATCGTAAGTTGGGCATTGAGACCTCAGATGAAGTAAAAAAAGGTAGATGACGCACGGCCTTTGCTAATACTGAAGCCACAAAACTAAGCTCCTTCATGTAAATACACGCGCTCACGCACACAGATACACCAAAACTAAGCTCATTTTTGTTAGTATCTTACGAGTCGTCGTGCAGTAAGTTTGCCAAAAAAATACCGTCCTGTGTAATTAAATGGAGTAAAAACAATACAAAAGTGACCAAAGAGTCTAAAGAAATATCGTTTCACACATAAATAAACACAAGACTATATTCTTTTAAGATATTTTAACACTATTTTGAGGTTAATCAACATAAATAATATTATTGCCGCGAAATAACGTATCGGAAGAGTGTTGCCAGAAGTTAGTATTTCTAATAGCCCAATAGTGGGTAAGTCAATTGCAGGCAAAGCCATAGCAAAATAATTAAGTACAGAGGTGACATAATTATTATTTTGTTATTTGATCGCTATATGACTGAATCGAAATGACCTCGTATAACCTATGTTGTATTATTTTTGGGACTCACGTACCCACAGCAGGACTATGTATTTAATTATTTATAAATTCAAAGATTTACCATTTAATAAATAAAAAAAAATGTAACAGTGTGGCTTGCAGAGAAATGTTTTTATAATTTAAATGTTTTTTTAATGGAAAACGACATATTATGTATTTAATTTAAATTGTGTATTGATAAAATGTGACTTTCTAATTACTATTATAATCAATTATTTTGAAACTGTTATTCTCTGACAATGATTTTAAGGACATGTTGTATTTATCAAGTTTATTTAATTGTAACAATTTTTTCCTGTTAATTTATATTAATTGTTTATTTATGTAAAGTTTTATTTTCACACACCATGTTATGGTAGAATGTATAGAACTTGTTTTTTTTTTAAATATCACCTATGTATTTACTACATTCATGGGAATAAATAAATAAATAAAACAATTGTGTCAATAAGATATCTATTGAGACAGTTTATAAAGTGATCCTACACGCCTCCTACATATTCGTAATATTATTGTATTTTATAAAAATATTCACTGTCGCATTCACTTATTACCTACTTTTATTAATATACAATTTTAAGGGATATTTTAAAAAATGGCAACCCTTCATTCACTCACACATACTTAAAAAAGTGGCTTCACTTTCTTGTTCCAAGTGCGCTATCTACCTTTTTTTACTTCATCTGAGATTGAGACAAACACATTGATCGAACAAGTCCAAACGCTAAATAAGTACAAGGTATTGAAATAATTCGACATCGACTGACATATTATGGGAGTTTTAATTCAGGCGAGATTTAATGTTTGACCTATACCACTGTTTTAATGTCACATTTTTGTCTTACTAGTTTTTCTCTGCATATTTTGGCCTGTAAGGGGGCGTCCATTAATTACGTGAGGTTTTTTAGGGGGGGAGAGGGTCGTGCAGAATCTCACCCAAACTCACGTGAGGGAGAGGGGGGTCTCAACAAATATCACGTAATTTTTTTTTCGCAAGAAACAGTATGTAATTACAAGAAAATAGGGTCAAATTATGGTAAAACATATTTCTTTATTGTAATTCTCTCCACGGATAGTGCACTGATTTAGAATAAGTGATCTTTAATAATTTTGATAGAATACTATCAAAATTATTATTCAACTACATATTTTAATTGTTCAACTATATTATCACTATGATTTTAGATTAATACAGTCTACAGCGAACTAAGACTCGTATTTCTTTTTTATAAAAATAAATTGTCTTTTGTAAAATAGGTCAACAACATTTACATTAAAATACGCGTTTAGAAATATCTCACGTGAGATTAGAACGGGGGGGAGGGAGTCGAGCCAAATCTCACGATATCTCACCAATGGGAGAGGGGGGTCGAAAAATAGTCAAATTCACCTCACGTAATTTATGGATGTCCCCTAACCTCTTACTAAATTTTATCAGTATATCAGATATTCAACGGTTTTCATTTAAGGCTTTCTAATACGCCGTCACTACTGTGATGAGTATAAGTCAGGTACATTAAGTCCACATACACTTATTGCAAAGGGTAGAAAGCTCACAGTCTTATCTTATTCGTAGGTACAATCACTGTATAACACTATATTAAACGACGAGTACACCCACAGCCTATACATTTGTTATATTATTGTTTAAATATGAATTGCAATATGATAAGGCATCAGGTTAACAAGCCAGCAAATAAGTGCATCCGGTTAGAAAGGACCAAATACGTGAACAATACAATGTAACATTATTTAATATATATTGCCTTTTTAAACGCAATAGTAAAGTATGATATCAAATATCGTATTTTTCTTTGAATGTCACTACAATAAGAATAAATTTGATTTATATTTTTCATAGGTATAGAAATCGCTAAGTATAACAGCAATCATGGAACGTTTTTTTTTAAATTGAAATTATCGTTACAGATTTTTTTAGATTATGCCTTATAAAGTGCCTCTTTAACTTATGCGTAAATGAGAATGGAATGAATCCAACAACCTTAATAAATTTATTATGTCACTATTTTAAGGCAATAAATGTAAACTGAAGTACTAGTCAGTGGTTAGGATAGACAGTAGAAATGGGGTTACGTTGTCATACAATTGTTTACGTACTTGGATGTTTCTAAATTGACGTACTTAGCAGTATATTATGACAAGTCCTTGTCAGAACCTGCAATAGTACGGGTTTATAGCAATGAAGGCTTATGTAAAATGCTAAAATTAAAAATAGCTATTTTTCTTCTTCAGTAGGTGTATATAAAGACGAATTAAAGGCGGCGCTCCACTAGCGCAAGACTACGCACGTTTGTCAAGCTTCGCTTTGCACGTATATGTATGTGATTGTCTTCACTGCAAGTTGCAGCCGACGGACACGCTAAGCATTGATATTTTATTACATAGCGAAGCTTAACTCACGTGCGAAGCCTCTCTGTGCACGGCGGTGGAACCGCGCCTTTAAACTAAAAATGACATACATTTAACATATTATAAAGAACACTCACCGGTACTATTGCAGATAATATTATTATTAACTTTTATCAAAATATTTCAATCACAATGTACAAAATTACTTATAAACAGTTACATACAAACCTTATTAATACAAAATCATCCCGCGCAAGTAGACAATGGATTTAAAAATGGCATATCTATGAGCGAGAGGGATGTTGTGTCGGCCATTTTCAAATCGCTATTTTCACGTGGGATGCTAGTTTCACATGAGAGATAAGTTATTTGAAGAAATATCTACGTCATTATAATAACCCTACATTGGCAAGAATCCTATTTGTACTGATGTGAAGTGCACGAATCAAAGCATACTAATGGTTGGCTGTATAAAATCAATTCCTGTTCGTTAGAATTTTGTATAAAAAGTTATAGCATAGACAAAAAGAGTGAATGTGACATATGCGTTTCAGCGCTGAGAAACGAGTCAGAGGCAAAATAAACAGCCTTTTTATTAATCTACCGTTAAAATGACAAATAGGCACAGTGTATTAATATAAGATGTGCTTCTCACACTTGCAGAGTGTATATTTTTTACTAAACATCTTAGAAAGTTCATATTCTGTACAGGAAAAAAATTGCGAAGTCGATGTCACCTTATCAAGCGGACTAATAAATTTATCAAAATCCATTTTGACACATTTTTCAAGTAAAAAGCGTCTATAGAATCAAAAACTATTGTTTACTTAAATTATTTAGTTCTGAATCTGTTGCCAAACGGTTAATAGCAATATAAGATTGGAGAAATAGCACATTCATTCGCAATTACGTCATGTAGTATACGCTCGCTAAAGGATCGTTCAGACACAACGCGGTCACGCCTTCAAGCGATCTTACTAGTTTTGTATTACTTACGACATCTACGTGTTCACACAGGAGGCGTTTTGACTACGTCAACTTTTACTACTTAAAGCAGAAAGCGCGAACGATTCTATAACCAGACCGAATTAATGATATGTCCGAAAAATATTCTCATATAGATATATAAATATATATAATTTATTGCACATATCACGCATGTTTGTGTCTTAATAGTAAGCACGACAAATTTAACAAGCGTCCAGTTACGATCTGAAAGCTATCGCGTGCAAACAAGGCTCTTAGTACATTAGGTTATCTTTCCATGCAATTTTTAAATCCCCTCTACCTATATTTTCATCCAAATCAAAATACGCGAAAATACTAAAACTTCTTCTTATGGATTTCCAACATTTCCGAAAGTTGAGATATTTTATAGCAACCTAGATACCCAAGACAACAGGTGGGTTAGCCAAGATGCCACTCTATAATCGTAAACGCTAGTAGAAAACTCATAAATGTATGGAAATGACATTTTACATCGATAAATCACGTGGTCTTAAATGTCATTTCCACACATTTACTCGTTTTCTAATACCTTTTACGATTGTAGGATGGCATCACATAGTTACTCAACATGTCTTTTAAACGTAGATTTGTCAATAATGTAATTTTAAATTAATCCGTATCGGTGCCGCGCTTGCTAAAGTGTTTAAATATTTAAACTATCGGGAATATTAGACACGATAAGAGTAGATTTATAACACCATTAGATGGTCGCGTAAATGTAAATAAATCAATACAGATTAAGTATTAAACATTTATCGTTGGTACATGCGTTTCTGAAATTCTATACATGTCAAAACATACGATTTTCTTTTTGGCAATTCATGTTCCGTTTCTGCACAAACAACTTTCATAATTATTTTACATTTAATACTTAAACAATAATAACTAATTTTTTAACATATTTCATAAAGCGTTTTATAATATTCTACATTTTGTGTAAAATTTTGCATTAATTCGCGAAATATATCGCCAAACAAGACAGACAACCCGTGGAGTGTGGGTCCAATAGAAAGTCTACTTGAGATTAAATTGTATTGTGCTCAAATCTTGTGACTTATAGCCCCTCTAGACGTAGACAGATGCATCGGCAGACGCGTATATGGGGTGATTTGCTCGCCTGTTATAGACATTCAACGTCGGCAGATGCATCCGCCACAATAACAGTTTATTAACATTAAAACACGTCTTATTGCAACATAAGAAAAAACATCGATATTATTTGATGCCAGCCATATGTCGGGTGCAGTGGGGTAGCTATATAATATGCAGTGCTCCCACACATGAGGTCTATATGCAGGGTCCCAAAGGTTCGAGGGGTCCCCACTAAGGGGCCCCACAATTTTTTGTGGTTTAGTAGTGTATTACACTCACTTAAGATTATTATTGCCTTTAGATTTTCTAAGTATGTCCAACAAAGGGCCCCGCTACAGCTACACCATTGGTAACGTATTCGTTTCACGATAACTTGAAAACATTCGACTATTCTTGTATTAATAACAATAATATTGATATGTGTACTTTACACTTGCAACTTTTTCAAAGTAAGTTTGCTAACTTTATATAATGTTAATGATCAACACAAATTATAAATATGTGAGTTGTTAACAATTGTCAGATATCTGATCATCTAAGCCAGGAGACGTTGCCCATTTTACACACATATTGTTAATTAGCATGAGCATCCCGATAAAATAAACCGCCTGGCAAATGTGAAACATTTTATAAAAAAAAAAAAAAAAACAAATTTACATAATATTTTCGAGTTCATAAAAGTACACATCATTTAGTTGTTAAAAATATATTTAACAAGTTAATTTGGTACATATTTTATCATAAATTAGATACGAATAGATTTCCATTTTTAATAATATATTAAAACACACTTTCGTTAAAAGAAATTATTAGATTAACCGTATTACATACGCTTTTTAAAGTGTGTTAACAAATGTTACACCAAAAATGGAGTAGCACGTCTTAAAATGTATTTATTGCTTACATTTATATTATTGACGTAGGTATTTCATGAACGCATATTAAGTTTATTCAAGTTCTTATATAAATTAGTTCTCTTATGATATTTTAGGGATTGCTCACCCTTAATGTTCTTTTAAAAACTTCTAATTTATGGTGGTTTGTTTTTTTTTTTTTTTTTTTTTTTTATTTACGCCTAAACCCCAACTATCCCAAAAAAAGTAAATCTTTTTTACCAACTTGGCAACTAATAACTTAATTTTTTCATTAAAAAAGTACATGAAGTTTAATGGTAGTCTCATAAATTAGTAAAAACTTTTATTGCGTCGAAAATAAATCTATCAATTCATCCACACAGTTCGGATACGACAAATTTGCCTCCAATATCATTTATTGTAATTGTTTATATAATTGTAATGAATACCTTTATAATTGTAATCTTAATCTGTCTTAATAATTATGATAATATTTATGCAACATTTATGTTCGCATCACAACCGAAATTCGAATTGAAAATGTTTTACAAGCCATGTATTAACTAATCACATAATATTAACATTATTAAGCATTACTACAGAGTTCATATGTATATTGATTTTTTTAAATATATATGGTTAATATTTAAAAATTACTTTCAAGTATCCTCCCTTGAAGTTACAACCGGGGAAAATCTCATGTTTATTCGTAAAAAAAGGTAGAACATTTTTTTATTGTTTTTCTTGTTTTTTAAAAGTGTCAGCGTTTATACATTTCACATAGACTTTATTATTACATTTTTATTGCATCTCTCCGTTTATTAAATAATCATTAAACTAAATAAATAGATACAAACTTAATTGTAACAATTATTATCTTTGGCAAAATAAAATTGATTTTAAACTTAAAAAATTAACGCAAAGTATCATACAGAATATAAGATAATTTCTATGAGACTATTCAATGAGACGCGTTATGGAATTGTCTTCCTTGGCTTTATGTAAAGAAATGATGAAACGAATTAATTTACACAATGATATAATCAAATTGTTTGGTCTCACAGAAATGAGCTCTAGCTAAGCACTGATTAATAATAGAGAAACAAATATATCTTACATCCTACACATTATGTACATGCAACACTGGATTAGTTTCACGGTATAAGATATGGATAAAAGGTGAACTTCAATTTATTATTGTAAAGTTATACGCGAAATTGTTAAGATTTTTAGTAACCAAAGAGAATTAAAGAGACGTACGTAAGGGTGACATAAATGTAATTTAAATCAATCAAGAATAGAAATTGTTAAAAAAGAAAATAAGGTTTTGCGTGTGCGTCGCATTTTTAACACTTAAAAAATGTTACAACTTTAACACAAGCAAAGACCATTAAAATTGGCGATTGATATAATAGTTAATATTATACTATGATTAATATAGTTTAAGGAACAGTTAATAATTAAAAATAGTGAATAACTTACTTTATAGAAATCATGTTTAGTTTAAATAATATAAATATGTATATATAATATGGAGCAAGGCAGGTGCATATTATTATAATAAAGTTATAATCTACATTAAATGTAACACAACCGTAAACAACACATTATTAAGCAAATTAAAATAATCACAGCGCAACCGTTCATACTCGTAAAAATTACCTAAATTAATATTTGAAATATAATAATGTACCGAAAGTACAATAAATGTATATTAAATTATTCAAATATTACTCAACTAGTGATGGGAACTAATATATTAGCAATGGAAGGACCAAACTTTTTTTAAATTAAAATATATATTTTATTAAAATAAGCAATCCATACTGACTGAGAAGGCCTTTTAACTATGACAATAATAATCTTTTGTAGAAATATTTACATTTTCTTTTTTCTTTCATTGGGACATACTGGGATACTGGTCAGATATGTATACATATATATGGGATTGAAAGTTATAGATAATTAAAATCAAACTAAACCCTACCTTAAACTGGATAAAACATTGTAATACTATTAAGTTTAATCAAATTCATTATTAGAACATTGTTGTTATTGTACAAGCTTCTTAAGTTATATTAATAACTTACTCATATCTTCTATCATAATCGACTTTTCAACTAATAATAAAACGTCTACTGCTGAACAAATTATTTTCAAGTACCTTTTCAAAACCTTATCTTAATCCTATTTCTGACCTTTGACAAAATTGCAGTGATATATTTGAATACTAAATTAAATTAATCAATCAACATTTTTCATCTCTGATACGAATTTTCGTTACTCGTGTACTACTAAATGTAGCTTTCTAACATTTGTATTTTCGGACATGTTAATATTTTTAAAAGGTCGAAACAATAGTTTGCTTTGCTAGATAGGTATAGCGCTACTTGATCACGATCACGAAATTGATCTATGTGTAACAGTAGACGAATACAAAAAATGCTTATTATTTTACAAATTATGCTTGCTCTCAAAATCAGGTGAATAATTTTATAATGATATAATAATTAACCGATGATCACTTGCATTGCAACAACGGAATATCAACCCAAACCAGCGTCAATTACAAGGAATCAAGACGAGGATAGGCCCAATTTTATCAAGAATTACGGGAATATACAAGGTTGATAAAAGCGAGAGGCATTAAATTAAACCACATATACTACACATGCTTACGGTTAATCGGAAACTATTAAAACAGTTTATGAGAGAAAAATAAAATCAAAGAACTTAAATACGTGAATAGTCAAAGTAAAACGTAAACATCCTTTGTAAAGTGTCCACTGTTCTCCAACTCTAAAAGGCAACATCGCACAGCACATTGCGTCGGCGCGGCACTGGGTACGTCTCAGCGGGTCGAATAAAGGGGAGGGGCTTTAAAACTTTAAAAATATCCTGTGACTAAACTATTGATTCTATTGGTCCAATTTTTGGTGTGTAGCCTGAAAATGGTACATAGTACATGTGGTTTAATTTAATGCCTCTCGCTTTTATCAACCTTGTATGTTGTGTATTGTTTTTTCAATATGGATATACTCATAGGGATATGTATACCACGCTATAATGGATTAAGTAATCGGTAGGAAATAGGTAAGTTTTTCTAAATAGGCACAATTTTATATCAGTGCTATATGTTTTTTTTATAATACTGTTTAGTAACACAGCCTGTATGTTCAATACAAATAATATTTAAAATATATATTTTAGTTTTATAAGTTCACGTTAGTGCAGCTTAGCTCATAGATAAAAAAATCAATATACCGATTTCAGTAATATAGCAAAAGGTACAATTATAAATTTAAAAAATCAAAACCATTAAACATAATAAAGCAAATAATCCATTTAAGAAATTAATATACCGTCATGCAAGAGATTTAGAAAAACAATACGAAGATTTGACGTCTAACTTACTTAGTCATACAAGTTAACTATATTATTAGTACGCTAAACTGACACGAAAATATATTGGACGTATGTCATGAAAGCAAGGTATCATTGTGAACTAGTCGTATGAACATTACGTATAAAATGATGCGATGGTAGCTGATGAAACTATATCTCAGCCAGCAGCTCCGAGTAATAGTGGGTAGCGCTCAGGTAGTCCAGCAGACGCCGGGGCAAAGGTAGATTGCATATGAGATCGCGCCGCACGTACTTCAGAATCACGAACCTGAAACATTTATAAAAAATATTTTGTATTCGTTATTCTCAAGGCTACCGGCCAGTGGGTTGGCCATTGACCAAGTGGGAAGACGATCTCCGTGCAGTGGCCGAGTGGAGAGGGATCGGCATTCTTGGTGTTTATTGAGGGAGGCCTATGTTCAGCAGTAGACGGATAGGGGCTGAAGATGATGATGATGATCGTTTAGGGCAGTATATAGTTTGGTCTGTCTCCAAACTGCTAAGGGGGACCTGGTAGATGTGACACTTCACGCAAGATTCAGAAGATTCAATTATAATTTGACAATGTCACCAATGAATGAAGAAGAATCTAGAAAATATTAACATCGCTGTCACAGATTATCTCTCACACGCCAAAATTACTGTACAAAATTGTTATAGGCCTCAGCACTTTACTAAATCTTTAAGATTTTTTAACTTAAATAATTTTTATACACTAATAAACCGCAATAAAATCCATAAAAAGTGTGTGCGTGTAATCTTGTGCGATTGAAGTAAAACTTCATAAAAATCTAAGTTCTAAGGTAAATCTAGTCGCCCCTAAAGAAGTTTTACTTCAAAAAATTTGCATTTACGATTTTTACAAGTCAAAACATTATCAGGTTTTTGATTTTTCTTTCATTATTATTTATTAATCCTGGCACTCAGCCATTTCATTTAAGTGATTACTATTCCCTTTTATATTCCATATTTGTTAATCGAGTGGGCTATTAAATAAAAGAAACAAAAATTCACATTAAATAATTATTATAAGTCACAATAATAATTAACAAATTATGAATAAAGGTATTCAAAGAAAAATATTAGTAAGTTTGACACAAGTTAACTAGAAGAAAGCCTTCTAAGGTATAATGTGTCAACTTAGTGTCA
Organism: Helleia helle; assembly: GCA_963853865.1. Taxonomy (NCBI): domain Eukaryota; kingdom Metazoa; phylum Arthropoda; class Insecta; order Lepidoptera; family Lycaenidae; genus Helleia; species Helleia helle. The sequence continues at coordinate 21,716,745 of OY971420.1, forward strand.
ACATGCTCGGTATGTCACCGTAGACCCGTGGTATATCAGGTGACAGGTGATTTTTGAATAAAGAATACTGAGCGTTACTTCCGTCAGAATAAAAATCTGAGTTACTCCCTAGTCGCGCCTAAAGAAGTTTTACTTCAATAGTAGTTTTTATTTTTAAGAGTGAAATTTGCTTACCTAAATATCAGAACACAGTTGAAATATCTTTATAACCCAAAACAGTAACAAATAAATTGAGAGTCGAATTTCGATCTCAACAATACAGAGATACCATTTATATTAAAATACACAGTATTTCGACATGTCTATCCGTCCACGTCGAACGCTAGACACGCTGCCCACCAAGTCAAGACCAACGTTTGCCTATGGTATCAACACCAATTGACATCTGGAATGACGGCCTTAATACTGTCAATTCCATATATACTAGGGGAGCCGGACAGGGATTTTGGGATTTACTCGATCTCGGCAGATTAATATACGGACCCCACCATGATTCAAGCCTTGACGTGGCGGTGGGGCTCAGTAGCCTAGGGTGAGCCCAGCACCTTGGGCGAAGCGAATTGAGCCGAGGGGGCTCTTTGTACCCCTCTTATAAGAAGAGGGGACAAAAGAGCAGGGGGCAAGGGGCGAGGATGGGAACCTCACCCCATTTTACTGTCCTGACATTGGGAGGGATTGTTCTGTGGTGCGGGACAACCCCTCTGTGGAGGTGGCGTCGGTCCCGGTTGCGGGACTGACTAGCCGTCGAGGTGCCCTGTTAGCTTAACAGATCCGGGGCACCTCACCAAAGCGGCACTGGTGGCACTCGCCGGGTTTTAGTGGGTAGAGCTGCGTCCACTTACCATCTTTCGGGCGCAGCGAGGCCCACATACCCGCCTGGGGAGACCCACTCCCCAGGCGGGATGCCTCAGAGCCCGGCGTGAAAGAAAGAAAGAGAAAAAAAAAAAGATTAATATACGGAGGGATATCTTTTTTTTTCCGGATGGATCTATGCTAACGGCCCGATCGAAGGCCCTAACGCTATATCGGATTTGTGTGAGCCCATTTGGCTTACTTTTGGTTTGTAAAAGTGGGTGGTGGGTGGTCGCAGACTGCACGGCCTCCTGGCGTCGGGTTGGGAGGGATATCTTGCACCTAGTTGTACCTTCACGGTTCTTAATATATAGCCGTCCGTCAAGGACCAATGATCAGAATAATGAAAAGAAGTTGATCATCAGACATTCTCGAGCGCGTCAGATTAAGGTTAACTCACCCTAGTTGATTACACCCTAAAAGGTGTTAGGTACCAGTTTTGTAACGAATGTATTTCAAAAAGGCATTTTTTCTGCATATTTTAATAATCGCCGAGAGTTTGCGTAACGTCCAAATCGTCAGAATGTTAAGTTAGAACTTTCTTAGAGTATACTTGACACCCCCTAAAATATCTGACACGCTCGATATTTATTCGACTGTACGGAAGGGTTTAAAGGGTACCGCGCAAACCGTCAGATTAAGTAACTTCCATTATTAAACATATTAAAGATACGTCCGCAATACTTAATATTCATATAACAGTATTTTGTTTTACTTTTACTGTGTGAGAAACAAACATTATAGTTGTTCAAGATTTTAGCTTAAAATTGGTGACCACGTCTGGCCTATGTTTAGTAGTGGACGGATGGAGGATGATGGTGATAAACATCGTCTGTAGTTACTAGGCACATAATATTCATTATACAAATCTTTTCTTTTTTTTATGTTAGTTGGATAGGCAAACTGGCAAACGTGCCACCTGATGGTAAGTGGTCAACGTCGCCCATGAACATAAACTAGTTTACCTGGAATGAGCCCAGGCAACTCATCTATGTGTTGCCTATCCTGAGACATAAGATGTTTAGTCTCGGTGCCAGTAATTACACTGCCTGTCTTGCCCTTCTCTCCGAAACACAGCAAAGCTGTTTCACGGGAGAAACAAGCAAGATGGTGGTACCCATGCAGCCGGGAGCGCGGCACAGCGCTTCCCTCCCACTGGTAAATTACTCTTGTGAACCTTATAGGATACAACACGTTATGTGGCAGTAGGCCGGACACATATGTCTAAAAATCCTATGTCCTGTGGGCTAACAGTGGTGGAGTGGTGGCCACGTTCGGGAAGACGGAGTTAGACGGGTAGATTTCTCACGAGATGCGTCGACGATCTCCTAGTTAAATACAAGTAGACCGTACTCCTCTACTTGTAATCCAACTAGGAGATCGTCGCATTCGCCGGGCTTCGCATTCATTGATAGAGGCCTATGTCCAGCAGTGATCGAAAAAGTTGATAAAGATGATGATTGGGTGGGAAAAGATCATGTAGTAGTCAGTACTACACCGACCGATTTCTTCCTGGTGCAAATATAGTAGGAAATGATAAAATATAAATTTTATTCGGACAGACCGCGAGCCACTCGCACACAAAACCGCGGTTTTGGTGTTGATTTTTGTTTTGGTTGTGGCGCACCTCAATAGTAGAAATCAAAATTTTATGTAAGTCTAAATTTAATAGAATATCAATTACAACATTAATTAATACTTCAGATATATCCATTTATTGATTATTAATCGTATTTCAATGTAATAAAACTATTTTGTCCCTTTTTTGCGACTTATTATAAGACCACTGTAAAGTATCTGAAAAATCGGGAATGCCTTAATAAGCCGCAGCAAAATGGCAATTCAGCATACTGTCTATTTTTATTGTAATCTTTTTTATTTTTCTAAATGTCGGGCATGATTTCACCCGCCTGAAAATAATTTTAATAAAAACTGGCCAAGAGACTTGCGCACGAAGGGTTTCGTACCATTACATAATTCACAACATAATATTATGACACTTTAACACAAAGTATGGTTTATTTTGAATTTTTTTTTTAATATTTGAGTTGATTGAATGAAAAATTGAAAAAAATTATGACGTATTAAAAAAGCTACGTACTAGATCTCGTTCAAACCAATGTTCGGTGGAAATTTACATGGTAAAGTACAACATATATTTTTTTTTAGCTTTATCATTCTCTTATTTTAGATGTTCCAGGTGTGCCCCCCACACATTTTACCACTTTGGAAGTGTCTCTCGCGCAAACTATTCAGTTTAGAAAAAATGGTATCAGAAACCTCAATAGCTCGTTTTTGAAGACCTATTCATAGATCCCACACGGGTTTGATCAAAAAAAATATTTTTGAGTTTTAGTTCTAAGTATGGGGACCCCCCAATTTTTGTTTTTCTACTTTTGTGTAAAAATCTTAATGTCGTTCACAGAATACATCTACTTACCAAGTTTCATGACTATATATGTTATAGTTTCGGAAAAAGTGGCTGTGTCATACGGACGGACAAACAGACAGACATGACGAATCTATAGGGTTCCGTTTTTGCCATTTGGCTCCGGAACCCTAAAAATGCTCCAAAATAAATAACCTAACATGTTCAAACCTAGAATCACACTCTTCTTTAGATCGGTATAAATTTTTTCCAATCCATAAAACGAAGCCTATTCGAAATTTTTGCGAGCTTTAATAATTTTTTTTACCAAAACAGAAGGCACTTATCGATAGACGTAGGTACAAAGGTTTCCCTTTGATGGTACAAAGGTTTCCCTTTGATGGTACAAAGCCACCATACGGATTATATCGTTGTGTGATTCACTCAGGAGTCATGGGCACGGTAATCGCGACTTTATTAAATTGCCTACACCCTACATGACTGTCGAAGGCAATGTAACAATACGCTTAGTACGGATCATCATCATCATCACAACCTTTATCGCGTTTAAGTATGGATACCGATTAATATTGAAGTTTAATCCGGGATCGAGACGAGCTAATATTATCAGTTCACTCAACTAAATTAATTTCTACACTCTTTGCAGCACAAAAAACAAAACTGCAAGATTTTTGTTTTAAAGATAAAACCTAGTAAGTAGGTATTCTTAATTTTTGTGCGCGCTATTATTTTATTACATGTATCGTTGTGGATTGTTATTAATTATGAACTCTAATTTTTAACATTATATGTTTTACATCTGACGCGGCCGGGCGTCACGTGACGGTCAATTTTTCGCCTTTTACCTCTATTTTATTATCTGTGGTATTATTATTTGTGCTAATCTAAGTTGGTAATAAAAAATACAAACTGGAAATATTCAATCACATCTTCCAACGAAATATACTTCGGACGTTTTTTGAGATATTCACAAAAACTCGTTGGCAGGGCTCTTTCCTGTCACGCATCGCATAAAGCTTAACTTTTGTATTTCATTGAATTTCCACATGCACTTCACATACATTGTTTTAGTTTATTGAATTAGAAATATAGAAATCAACATGAGAGTGCAACTGGAGGATTCCAATCAAATGTCTCATCTCATCAATATGTCAAATGGTTTCCAATCAGAGCCAATCGTAATGACCGATAGACATCTCACTGATCTGTTTCGGTTACTCCTTTGAGGCTGAGAACACTGAATACAAACATATACATAGTCATTTATCCAGGGGAGTCCCCCTTGGATAAATGACTATGTATATGTTTGCAACCTTATCTCGTGTTTCTAAGCTCCAATGCTACTATTTCAAGATAATGTAAGCTATATTCAGGCACACACGCGACACCGGGCATCATTAAGCATTATTCAAGATCATCTGCGTGATACTTAACTTATGCTTATTAACAGCCTACAAGACTTAAATATTTAGGACAAAGGTAAAGTATAATAATATGGTAGATAAATACTTGATCCCAAAAACCGGCCAAGTGTGAGTCGGACGCACGCACGAAGAGTTGTGTATATAATGATATTTACAACATTAGACACATTAACAAAAAAATCACGTAGCTATGGGGATAAATATTCCCGCCCGCCCGCTCATAAATTTATATTTTATTTTAATTATTTATTTTTAATTAAAATATGTAGGTATATCTAAATATTCTGTATATGTTTCAAGTGTCTACCTGTTGCCATTAATATCATGCATAAAATGGCAAAAAATCACATTTTTTGTATGGAGCCTCTTTAAATATTTATTTTATTCTGTTTGCTGTTACAGCGAAACCAAAAATGTTCATGAGATACATCCTGGTGACAGACGGACAGCAGTGTCTTAGTAATAGGGTTCCTGTTTTGCCCTTTGGGTACGGAATCCAAAAATGAAAACACTACATAGCTGCAGCTGTGTCCTCTAAACGTAAAAAGTCTTCTGTAAAAAGTATTATCTATAAAATTTCATTTGTTTACTGTCAAACGAGCAGCCTTTTAGCGACTATCGATTATGCAGATGCCCTTATCCCCCCCCCCCCCCATAATGCAACCAGAAACCTACCTAACCTTTTGTGGATGATGATGATGGAATATTTTTCTTGAGCTTTTTCTTCCCCTTGTGTGATTATGTGCAATTACGTTGAATACTTGCAAGTGACTTGGTGTAATTCTCAACGGTGCGCCACGTGTTTATGTGCTCGACTCACACATTAGTCATTACAAGATGCTCAAGTGATTTCGACTACTTTTGCCGTTTAACCGTTTAACACTTGCTTTGTTCCACAGTTTTATCGCTTTAAATTAACTTTGACACTTGGTTTCACTAATTGCCACGTCTACGCTCGTTAAGATATGAGTGTTAGTGCGATTTAGAAAAGTAGCGTTTTAACTTCGCAATAATAGATAGTATACTAGCCCCAAGTAGAGTATGTATATTTAAAGTTTATACTGTATTATATATACCTACTATCTATACGTGAAATATCATAAAAATTCGTTGAGTCGTTTATGTGTGATCCAGTAACAAACAAAGCGACAAACTTTTACATTTATTATATTATAATAGGTTTATAAAGCATATTCCTTACAAAATATAATAGGTAGGCTCGTCCGTACAACTTTTACCTACTTATTTGAAAAATTCTGGAATTTTTAAGGTAAATTTATAAAGAAAATTAATTCAACATTTTACTAAAAGTTTTAGGAAGACCGTCAACTATTGATCGTATTATCGTCGTTCGAGACTGGTCAACGCCCAGCCGATGACAATGTCGGGATTACGACGTTGAAGGCAAAGTGATTTTAATTTAAGAACTCTTTCGCTTAAATGGACATTATTAGCTGTCGTATTGTGATTACTATATTTTCATGTGAGCGACAATGGTCTAGTCACCTATTACCTATGATATATTATGTGAGTATGGACTCGCCCTCTTGAGGGAGAGGCTCGGGTTCGATCCTGACCCCTGTGGTGCCATGAAATGGGTTTTTCTTAATTTCTCCGTGCACCTGGACATAAGACCATCGCTTGCTTGCCGGTGAAGAAACGTGCCTGATGAGATTAAAAGTCTTTGAAGATGTGTGCAGTTGGCTAACCCGCATTAGGCGAGCGCACCGGTGAACTATGGCCGAACACCTTCCTCACCTGATTTCGAGGAGAAGACCCGTGCCCAGTAGTGGGACATAAAGGGTTGATATTATTATTATTATTATAGGCAAAATAGTAGAGAAAAAGTGAAACTAGTGTAAAACCTAATGTCGATCTAACCCAAGTCAAAGCATTGCGAAGAAAAACCCACACACGCCGTCTGATTCGCGCACTGGGGGTTCCGAGAAACGCTTTTAATGTCATATAACTACAAATAAACAGTTTTCAGATTTTTTTTCCTTTACGTATGTCATAAGACCTAGCTCTTACCAAATTTCATGATTCTATGTTAATGGTAAGTAAATTCTTTTTACATACACCTCAGACAGACGGACAACGGAGTGATCCTAAAAGGGTGCCCTTTTGTCATTTTAAGAAATAGAATCCTAAAATTAAACGGGATAATAATACAAATGAAAAAATGTGTGCCGCCGATACGGATAGTGTAAAACTGTTACGAAAATAAAATTGATCAGAGTTTTCAATAAATGTAAAACGAAAAAGCTTTTTAAGAAACTATCTGAGTTAACTAAGTTTGTGTTTGAAACTAAATTAATTTTGTGTTGAGAAAGGTTTATAATAAATTAAACGCTCGCTGCAGGCGGGTGCGGTAATAGGTCGCAACGTCTGTAAACTGTAATAGCTATTTTTATAAAGCCTACAAAAATTTGAAAGCAGCGCAAATTTACATGACACACATTAAACAGTATGCAAAATATATCGTAAACGTATTTAATGTGAAACGTCTACTACGCCCAAAGTTAAGCGTCCTCATGTCCGCATCGTACGCATCGCATCAATCGGATTGTAGTATTCTTTGTATAGAAAGTGACACGATTGCGATCCGTACGGTGCGGATCAGTGGACGCACTTGTATGACTCTACAAATAACACAAATGCGATATGCGTGCGATGCGGACATGTGGGCTTAATTAAATAAAAAAATAAATAAAAATACCTTTAGCAGTAAAATCAACTCGAATGCCGTGATGGTAAACGGCAGGACGATGTCATGACACGCGCGTATTTTTTTAAATAGATTTTTATTATTATATGAATAGTAATATTAATAAATGGTTAAAATTCTTAAAAAACTTGATTAGAATGCCAGCAGTAAAAATGAAAATACTGTCATCAAAATGGACAAATCACAGCACAGGTGTTTAATAGTTCGACAGCCATCATACTAATTGAGCTATATTTAAAGGACTTTAGTTTTCATGATATCGATCAACTTCGACGCCGTTCGACCGTTCATTACATGTTAATGAGATATTTTGATTAAAGGCAAACATTTTAATACGTGCATGTTTATTTTTGGTAAATATAATATTTAATTACTATCAGTTGTATGGTTGAAAAGAGCAGGTATTAGAATCGTAACATTTGTATTTATATTAACATTATTACGGGTGCTAAACGCGGTCCGCACCCGTAATAATAATATTAATATAAATATGAATAGTGATCGCGTTAGTTTAAAACAACGTAATATTTGTGTTAGGTACAGACATATTTTTTACGTGAGAACGTCTAAAAAATCGATGAACGCCGGCTACACGCACGATAAAGTACGCTCATTGTCACGTTCCGCCTGATATTCCACTTGATAAATTTTCCTCAAACAATACGGTATATGATATAGTTTGGGACTTTCCTCATAGAATACACATTTCCCCAAACTATACAAAATCTTAACGAAAAAGTCGTCAAACAATTCGTTGCACATATATATATAATTATATAAATATGTATAGTATAAAAGTATTAAATATATTTCCGTTGTCTGGTACCCGTTACACAAGTTCTTCGAGAACTTAGCACGGGACCAGATTGACGTGGTGTGAAAGCGTCCATAGATATTATTATTATTATTATTATTATTACTATAACCTTTGTAAAGAGCAATATCGAATGCGCATCAGAAATTTGGAACCCGAGATATGAGAGATATATATGAGAGTAGAGTAGAGATTTCCAAGTAATTTTCTCAAGTATATGTGTTATCGGTAACCTTAGTTCTCAGGCGGGATATCAAAGTTTGAAATCCTATCTATCAAAGAAACACTCAGTATAGAATGTTGAGCTATGGCAAACTTACGGACCAGTCGAAAACTTACAGGCCAAGTTTCAGCCCCGTAGGTCATCACGGGGAGAACGCATTGGTCTAAGACTTTCGTCTTCAAACTCTGCGGTATAGACGACGTGAGAATATGGCTAAGCTTCCTGAATGCTGCCCATCCCAACTGAATCCTCCTACCGGCTCGAAGTTATATCTACCTTACCGCAAAGTATTCCCAAATAGACATACTTTTCCACTACAGTGGCAGTGGGCTGGTACACACTTAGGAGAACGGATGACCGAGGGGCCAATAAGGTTCAAGAGTGGAGGCCGTGCTTAGGTGTTGGGACGAAGTGTTGGTCGACCATTAACCAGGCGGAAAGACATTCTCGTCGAGATCGTACGAGAGTATGGAGATGTATGCACTTTAAATACTAGCTGAACATTTTATCAAAATATTCTAAACTGATTTACAACGAAATAAAGATATCCTAATTAAACGTACTATTTTATGTTATTAATAACAGGTCTAATTAAAATATTGTATTTAATGTTACAATACAATATTTTAATTAGTCCATAACACAATAGCGAACAACCAATTTCAATAGCGTTGATTTGTTTAAAATCAAAATGTACTTTTGCGGTACACCATATTGGAGATACCAGAGAGACAATAAGCGATGTTAACAATTAATTTTCATAATACACTGAACAGCTTTGTTTGTGTAATGGACATGCAAAGAGAATTTAGTTACATTCCTAATTTTAATTCAACATATGTATTGATGCTTCATGGTATGTTCCAGTGATCCGAGCTACGATTCAAATGCAACCTTAATTACGGCTCTATTGTGTCAATTGTCCGAATAAATTCTCTCTCATCACTTAATTTATTCGAAATAAATTTGTAGTCCATTATGGAATAGATTGCCTATTATGTTGTGCATTGTTGGCGTAAACTTTAAAAGGCCTGTTAGAAGAAAATAAGGATAAGAGAAGTTTTTTTTATGTCATAAGGAGGAAACCGAGGGGTCGGAGCCTTATGGTGACTACGCCCATAGACATCAGCACAACTAAGAGTTATGCAGATGCGTTGCCCTCCTTTAACCCTATCCCATGACCCATTGGGGTGCCCCCGCCCCCACCCCAATGGGCCACCGGAAACTAACAAAACGAAACAGCGTAGTTCTCTGTCACTTGACGCCGGTGTTATGTGAACGAGAGGTACCACCCCGATCGTGCCGGCCCAATTCGGCTGCAAAGCAGCATGGCGCTACCTCTACAAGAATTAAAGAAGTAGTAAAAGGATAAATTTATCTTATTATGCACAATCGCAACAAAATCGCTAACTGTTTCATGCGCGCAACAAACCTTCAACTTTGTACCCATCTTATCTTTCATGTATGTAAATGTAAGTCAAATTTTATCCTTGCTACCTCTGTTAGCTACCACTATCGAGAATTTTCACACAGGAAATTGTTGGGCGTCTAATCAAATTCAGCTCACGGAAAATTAGCTTAATCAATTGCAAAATGGACCCTGTATTCTGGACCAATAGTTATCACTTCACGCCGGTGTGCCAGCGTTATGTGAGCGAGTTTACCACCCTAGTCGTGCCGGACCAATTCGCCTGCAAAGCAGCATGACACTCTCGCTTACGAAAGAATTATCAATATAATTCGTGTAATTAATATACATATTTATTAATTACACTAATTTTAATTATATTTTATTGTCATAGCTTTTATTGAAACTAAGTGTGAAGTTAGAAATGTAGGAGCGGAACTATTTTTTTTATAGCGGCAACATTCTGACAGATGTGACGTTTCCTGAAGTTTTACTTAAACAAAACAATCAATTTCGTTTCCATAAAAAATAAAGTCTAAAAACTGTGGTAATTTAGGTCTAAAGAATATAAAATTAATAGAACAATTCGAAGTTCTGCTCGGGATATAATTTGTAGAGTGTATAGAAGATGTCTTTTGGAGTATGAGGCCAAAAATATTATATTTTGTGATCCGAACAATGTTTATAAAAGAACCGCTGAAATGACAAGTATTTGTGAGTTTTAATGTGTTATATCGAATAATAATGCATCCACCCAAAGCTATTATAAGTCACTGCCAAGCTCAATAATAGGTATATTTAAAATAATCATTTTTCACTTAGGTTATGTTTACAAATGTCGATGACAACAGCATGTAGGCTGTGTTATAGAATGCATAATTTATTTGATACTTATTTTTAATTAAGTCCTTTTTCAAATAAAGTATAATTTTTACATTTGCTTTAAATCATCATTATTAATATCAAGCCGGCGCCAAAGTACGCAATTGACGAAATTCTAGGTTCATATTATGGCCATACAGTGGTAAGACTTTCATCTCAAAGTAGGACTGTATAGAGTAATTTATATTTCTTTTCATAGACATTGGTACAGTGTTATATACATTTTATCTTTAAAGGAAGTGCTTTTGAAGGTATAACAGAAAGCGACTGGAGAAAATTTGTGTGTATGACTTATTCATATATATATATATATATATATATATACCCTTTTAGTGAATAAAATCGCAGTTAGAATTGATAAAAAGAATTTTGGTATGGCTGAAAATATTACCTTAGTAAAGTACATTTATAAAAACTGCATTTAATCAAAGTATCAAAATCTTTTATAGTATACCGGAAATGGTGTGGCCAACGCTCGATGGTAGCGACCCTATTATTTTCTACTCTTTCTTGACGGACTATAGTTTTCAATCGAAGCCTTGATATTGATTCTGATCAAATTTCGATCACGGAAAATATTTTCATCTTTTATCATCCCACATACGAGTCTTGTGGCAAGGTTAATTAGAATTTTTTCCGGTGAGAGGGAACCGCTGTGCCGCGCTCCCGGCTGCATGTACCACCATCTTGCTTGTTTCTGCCGTGAAACAGCTTTGCTGTGTTTCGGAGAGAAGGGCAAGACAGGCAGCGTAATTACTGGCACAGAGACTTAACATCTTATGTCTCAGAATAGGCAACACATAGATGAGTTGCCTGGGCTCGTTCCAGGTATAATGGTTCATGGGCGACGTCGACCACTTAACATCAGGTGGCACGTTTACCAGTTTGCTTATCCAAGTAACATAAAAAAAAGAATTCAAGAAGCAATATGTAAATACAAAATCAATTTACGCGAGATAGTTTCCATGTGATGGAACACTAATAAGGTCCTCTACAGTTGGATTACGAAGGACGTCGATGAACAAACATTCATTTTGATGGTGCAAATGTTTGCGTCGGCACCGAGCGCCATGCTCGCGTGTACTAACCTAACGCACCGATATATTGGACAAGTTATATTTAGTACAAGTAGTTCAACACGTTTTAATTAACCCAAAATACAAGAGTTTAGTCTTCACGAGGATGATGTGCAACATCAGTTACAGCAACATATGTTAATATTACGGAGCCGAGACATGGACGCTCACACAGGAGGCTGTATACAAAATAAAGAGTCGCACAAAGGGCCATGAAGCGAGCGATGCTCGGCATCTAATTTCAAGACCCTATCCGCAATACCCAGATCAGTCGTCGACGTAGCGGAATTAAAATGGAGTTGGGCAGGACACTCGCCTAATTCTATTTTAATTCCGCCCACAGCGGTAGCAGAATGATGGCCTAGACTGAGTCGGAGAAGTCCAGGACGTCCTACCTATGGCTCGATGGACCGATGACGTGGGAAGGCTGGAACAGAGGAGACTGGCAGAGAAAGGGTGATATTACCGGCAAGTCGCACTAAAAGATGTGTGTAGATTAAAATAATCCTTCAAACAATAATATAATATACTAGCTGGTGCCCGTAACTTTGTCTGCGCAGGATAAGATTTTAGTGTTTTTTCATAAAAATCTTATGTTACATATAATAACCTCTTACGTGTACAAAGTTTCATGATGATCGGTTAAGTAGTTTTCGCGTGAAAGCGTAACAAAACAAACTTACTATCACATTTATAATATAGTGGGATCCTTAGTTAAACTTTTGTGTATCATGACAGCTATTCCCAGCTGGTAATTTCCTTGATCCCACCCTGAAGCCTTTAATAATAATATATACTAATATTAGAAAGCTGAAGAGTTTCTTTGTTTGTTTGTTTGAACGCGCTAATCTCAGGAACTACTGGTCCGATTTGAAAAATTCTTTCAGTGTTAGACAGCCCATTTATTGAGGAAGACTATAGGCTATATAACATCACGCTGTGACATATAGGAGTTAAGTAACGCGGGCGAAGCTGCAGGCAACAGCTAGTATAAAATAAAATATAAAAATCAATTTAAATTCCTTAACTATAATCTATACTAATATTATAAAGCTGAAGAGTTTGTTTGTTTGTGTGAACGCGCTAATCTCAGGAACTACTGGTCCGATTTTAAAAATTCTTTCAGTGTTAGACAGCCCATTTATTGAGGAAGGCTATAGGCTATATAACATCACGCTGTGACATATAGGAGTTGAGTAACGCGGGCGAAGCTGCAGGCAACAGCTAGTATAAAATAAAATATAAAATCAATTTAAATTCCTTAACAATAATCTATACTAATATTATAAAGCTGAAGAGTTTGTTTGTTTGTTTGAACGCGCTAATCTCAGGAACTACTGGTCCGATTTGAAAAATTCTTTCAGTGTTAGACAGCCCATTTATCGAGAAAGGCTATAGGCTATATAACATCACGCTGTGACATATAGGAGTTGAGTAACGGGGGCGAAGCTGCAGGCAACAGAAGGCCTTGGATATATTATGACGGAAACCGTGTAGAAACACTGATCTATACTCGTTAGTCGTATAATAAGCGCGCGGTTTCTCATGCCTCGTACTTATAATGCTATCTTCTATAAAATAAGTCTTATAACCTACCTTAATAAATGGGCTATCAAGTGCAAAAAGAATTTCTTAAAACCGACTACGACGGTTGTACGGTAACCGGTGTACAGGTTATGAGCGTATTCAAACAAACAAACAAACTTCAGCTTTATATATAACTAGCTGCCCGCACCGTTGGGGGTTCCCAAGTCTCTAGCCCTTATAGTTCTTGAGATATCGTGATGAGTAAATCTATAGAACGGCTCCTATACATATCGACAATATAAACCCTTATTTGTCTCACTGTTGGGGACGGATCTCCTCCTCGAAATCAGGCAAGGAGGGTGTTGGGCCATAGTTCACCTATGTGCTGGCCCAATACGTGCTGGTGAACTTCACACACCTTCATAAACTTTCAATCTCATCAGGCATGCAGGTTTATTATATTGCTCACGATATTTATGTAGAAATTCAGAAAAACCTATTTCTAGGCATCACAGGGGATGGTCAGGATCAAACCCGAACCTCTCGGCTTTAGCTTATAAATATATATTGCACTACAATTTCTAGCGTACTTCATTTATAAAGTGTTCCTAAAGGAACAATAGAAAAATATAAAATACACTCGATTGAAATGCAAATTTTCTTTCAGAAAAACGAACATGTTGCTCTTTCGTTAGCCATTATTGTTTTCAATACATAAGCATGCCTTATTTTTTCTTGCATGGTGTGCAATTATTTTTTCTTGCTTATAAAAATAATATTATTGTTTTGTAATGTTACGTGAATTTCACTCATTATAGTGACACAAATTCTACGATTTCATCGCGGTTTACAGTTTAAATAAGATTTTTACATGCTCGACGTTTTGGATACTTTAAAGCCACTTAGAAAACCTAATAAACTGCGAAATAATCAGGTTTTTTTAATGTTAGTTTGATAGGCAAACTGGCAAACGTACCACCTGATGGTAAATTGTCGACGTCGCCCATGAACATATACCTGGAACGAGCTCTGGCAACTCATTTATGTGTTGCCTATCCTGAGACATAAGATGTTAAGTCTCGGTGCCAGTAATTACACTGCCTGTCTTGCCCTTCTCTCCGAAACACAGCAAAGCTGTTCAACGGGAGAAACAAGCAAGATGGTGGTACCCATGCAGCCGGGTGCGCGGCACAGCGCTTCCCTCCCACCGGTAATCAGTATAAGTTGTATCATAATAATAATAATAATAATAATAATAATAATCCCAGTAATCGCTTGAGATTGTAAAATATGCAAACACTGAAACGACGACATAATAATATGTGTTTCTATATGTATTTATCTACATAAATACGTTTTAGCGTAGTGACTATCTTTATGTAGTCAATAAATTTCCAAATTTATTTCCGTTTACAGGTTCTCTGCACAGGATATTGCAAACCTAACACAGGTACGGTTTTGTAAATATAGTTTAAAAAAATCGGACACGACGAGTGGTTTACATACCGTTAAATTGTTGTCTTACTATACGCAATCTATATTACAGAGACCAATGCAGACTTGTACTTACTGTGTTTTGATATTCGAATGGACCCCTCGAACACAGTTTTGATTTCGAAATTCGAAAATCATTACTTTTTTAAAGCTTATTATTAGATTATTAGAACTCCTTAAATGTAATCTCAAGAGACCAATTTTTTTATAATTTTTTTAAAGAATTATCTTTGTAGGTATAAAAACATTACTTATTGGCATAAATCTACCTACCAAAATTATATATATTTAAAAAGGGTATTTAGACTATTTACCATGTTTTTGACTTTTATTTCGGAGAGCTCGAAACAATATTTGAAATATTGGAACTGATATAAACTGTTCTTTAAAAATATTTATCTATTTTGAAGATCAATTGCCTTTTATTGATAAATCCATTAAAGTATTATCGGCGAGATAGAAAAACTGGTTTATTATGGTAACTTGGTCTCATTAACTTTTGCCCTAAAGTGCATAGTTTCCGAAATATCGGCCAAAAATTTTTCAAGACGGGCGCTTTAAGGCGCTTTAAAGGCGCATATTGTGATTTTATGCTCAGTAAGTGACCCTAAACCATACAAATGAAAAAGAAATGGATGGAAAATTGATTGCAAGGTTGTCCAAGTAAAACGTCTATTTTTTACTGTACTAAATAAAATCGCGATAAAATACGTAAAATTTTATTATAACATTTTACTCATTGGCATAAATCAGCCAATGTTGCTAACAATATTCACGCTATAAAGTATTTAATTCAAGTTACAACAGCTTACAATGTCTCTTACATTAATTAAATATAACATAAATTGGAGGCCCGGAGAACAATATGAACTTCGATCGAAGCTCGTCTTGTCTCACAAGAGTAACGAATTCACGAGTCGATAGGCATACGGTCAAAGCCATCAAAGGGAGACGTGATAAGCCTATTAGTGTTCAATTTGGTCAAAAATAACTTTCACATCAAGTCCTATATATGGCATATCTTACGCACGTTTACCGTGATAATATATAGGTTCGATCAAGTAATTTTTGTTAAAAGCTTCCATGCTTACATGTTTAAATGTGTAATTCACAAAATTTTCATTGGGCCGCTACGATGTCTATACAGAGGTCGGTATCTGAGAATCAGACATTTATTGACGATTTATAGACGACATTCATTCATTTTTATATTGTAGATACATATGTATTATATATATATAGTATATAGATAGATAGTATGTTATATTTAACATAATATAGACATATTATGCCATCGCGGACGTTTCAGTAGGCATATTTAGGATACACAATTCTACCATATTACATTGATACAATAATAATTATTATCCTAACTTTCGGAACCGGGGCTCGGCCCGGCTCGGGCGCGAGGCGCGGCATCACGAAGCGCCCGGCTTGCGCGACTCGGTCGAAATCACGGTGTCGCATTATTTTGATTTTGCTATATCTTCTAAGATATGCATTTCATTTGCATGGTGTAAACGGGAAAAACATACTTCATGAAATGCTCAAGCTAACTAACATATTTAAAATGATAAGGATTAATACCACATTTGTGTAAATAGCTTTCCAACTACCGTTTTATAATTGCCCATTTTTAAAGTATTAAAATGGATATAGTATGTTATCCTTAAGAGATACACATATGCCATCGCGGAACTTTTTTGTAGATCTTTCTAAGGTGTACAATAATGTAGTACATTATTTTGATCTATCTGTTAGTGTTCATCCAGCGTTTGCAATGTAAGTGCAAAGTGTTTATTTACGACATCACATTAGAAACCTCGAAAATAACAGTATTTCTCCACTATTTAATGGATGTTTATTATACATATAAACCTTCCTCTCGAATCACTCTATCTAATAAAAAAAACCGCATCAAAATCCGTTGCGTAGTTTTAAAGTTTTAAGCATACAAAGCGACATAGGGACCAGCTGTCGGGCGCAGCGAGTCCCACATACCCGCGTGGGGAGACCCACTCCCCCGCGGGATGCCTCAGAGCATTTCCCGGCGTTAAATAATAATAAAAAGGCAACTCATTCATGTGTTACTATCATGAGACATAAGATGTTCAGCCTGTGTTAGTAATTAAAATGTCTGTTCTGCCCTTCTCTATGAAACATACCAAAGCTGTTTGACGGGAGAATCAGGCATGATGATGTTACCCAAGTAGACGGGAGCACGGCACAGCGCAACTCTCCGATCGGCATATCATATATATAGTGAAGAAATTTATTAAAAGAACAGTATAAAAATAAAATATTCTCATAATCCATTTAAAACATAAAGTTTCATGATACATAATAAGTTAAAAGGTGTCGGAGTCAGACAGACACTTTTTTACAAAGCAAATGTAACTCCGATGAAAAGTTTTATATCAAAGTGTTTTAATATATCCTCTAAATAGTTTCCCACTTCGGTGTGAAACTTCATAATAATTAATTAAAGCTTTTTCTGGCCTGTAAATTTATTCCACTCGTTGAATGTGAAGTCTTGTATCAGCTATTTTGTAAATTATGTTTGCACTGGCTCAACATGTACCGAATATATATTGATGATAGCGAGTTTCGACTTAATGTGATGGGAATTTAACAATTATAAAGAAAATAATGTTTATCTTTGTATGATGTTTAATAAATTTCGTTTAAGCGAACCTATTCTGCATCCATTAAAACAATATAGAATAATGCCTTATGGAAGAAAAATATATCAAATACTGACGCCAGTTGCCATACAAAAAACCATAAAATTCAAGAGAAATAATTATGTATCTTTATATATATAATTCTTCTGTGCGTGTGTATGTCACTGAACTCCTCTTAAGCGGCTGGACCGATCTTGATGATTTTTTGTGTGTGTGTTCAAGTGGATTCGAGAATGGTTTAGATTCACAAAAAAAAAAATTTTGTACAGGACAACGTCTGTCGGGGCCACTAGTTTTTTTATAAAATAACATCATTCACTACATCGTAATATCGTAGGGGCCGTAAGATGAAAATCTAAATCAAGCAATTATTACTTGCACATCGTTATATGTGGTTTTATAAAATGCAAAGCTCAAACTTAGAATAAATATAAAATAAGAATATTATTAAAATAAAATATTGTTATATTTTACCCACAAATATTCACGTTTTCGAAGCATATTTATTGAGTGACTCTCCATCTGTTCGGGTCGTTGAGATATATCCGATTTCATTTCAATCATCGACCTCCGAACCACAAAATAAAGTATTATATTAAAATTTCACCACTCATTATCCATTTTTCAGTTTACCAAATAATATTGTGGTGTAATTAAAGAGCTCGTTAATGTATTGACTATACGTTTATTGATTACAATAATTTATTAGTGCATATGTCGTTCCAATGACGTGTTTAGATTGGAAACTAGATGAACTGATATTTTAATTAGTCGGATTGAACTAATATAAAGGAATAATAATTAATGACACAAACACGAGTAATTAATATCCGGACGAACCGCAAATAGGTTTGTCGGGCGTCTGAATAAAATTGGAAAAGCTAGGCTTTTAAATTGCTTGTCTGTCGAAATTAAACGGTGTGACCTGTGCGGTTTTCATCTCAGTCGCGACTCAATATTTACATTGTCTTTATATTTAAAAATGGCCGCTAGAATATTTTCTTTAAAAAAATTCTTGAGTATAATAAATCCCTAGAGATTAGAAACACTACCACATTTACTTTAGTCACCACAGTCAAAACAACAAATCATAAAAGGATATTGATATGGTATCTATAGGATGTTGTTAGGTTAGCTAATTACGTAGTAACTTAAGACGGACGGTCCCTTAAGTAGGGACTGAATAAATTAACTGACTGTACACTTGATCTCGCTCTCAACTTTTACCGTAGAAGAACTGAGTGGCGAGACTCGCTCTTTTATACGTTGCGTTTTTGATGGCATCTCATTCCTTTTTGTAGATAGTCCTACTTTTTTTCTTTTCCTTTAATTGTACTTGAACAGGTGATCTGATTCTAGAAAACTGGACCGATTCGAATCGAATGAGCTATCGTTCATATTTTTAAGAGCTTTAAGTCTATTTTTCGTCTTTTTGAACTTGTTGATTAGACTATTGATTTATACACTAAAAACTAATTGTATTCTAAACTTATAGCTTCTATTTTTATTTATTTTTCCTTATACGCCGAGAAATGGTCTGAGGCATCCCGCTGGGGAGGGGGAGACATCCCAAGCGGTTACGTGGGACTCACTACGCACGAAAGATGGTAAGGTGGACGCAGCTCTACCCACTAAAACCAAGCGAGTGCCACTAATGCCGGCTTTGGTGAGGTGCTCCGGATCTGTTGGGCTATATGGCACCTCGAGAGCTAGTCATTCCCCCAAAGGGATCGACGCAACCTCCACAGAGGAGTAGTCCCGAATCCACACAACAACCCTTCCCAACGCCGGGACAGTCCACTGAGTGCAGTGGACTGTGGTCTGGGACAGTGGTCACAGACGCCACAATCGTGACACACTGTCATCGGCTCCCTGCGGACCGTCCGGCCCAAGTACTCACCAAAGCAACCATGCCCGGTGAGCACCTGTATCAGACGGAAGGTGAGGGACTTGCGCTTGCGGTGCATCCACCACTCAAGGGCCGGACGCAGAGCAGCCGTTAGGTTTTTGCCATACGGCTGCCACGCCAGGTTCTCCCCCTACCTCCGCATTAACGCCTCTTGCCCTAGACGGTGAACCCAACTGGACGTTCAGCGTAAGGCTCTCACCGAGCGACCTCCTATCCGAGACATAGGAGTTCGTCTCGGCAAGAACCTTCGCCACGAGTTCCCACGGGGGGTTACTGGCGAGGGCAGTGACTGCCGCCCACGAAACCGTACGGTACCCGGATCACTCTTACCGCTATGACCCGCTGCGCCGACCACAGCCGGGCCTTATTCCTCGCGGTAAGGTGACCCACCCAGATTGGTGCACCATACATCGTCATACTCCGGCAGACTCCAGATTATAGCTGCCTGCAGACGGCACTGGGTCCTCCGAGGTTCGGGAGGAGTCTTCCCAGCGCACTTGCCGTCTTCACGACCTTCGGCCCCAACATTGAGAAATGTGGGCCGAAGGTCCACCCTCCGTCGAGGATGAGTCCCAGATGCAGCCCCCGGTGGGTGTCCTTTCCGCCCGATCCCGCGGAAGAGAAGGGCTTCGGTCTTCTCAGGTCTGACCTGAAGCCCTAAACTCCCTATGCGGCTGATCACGAGGTCAAGGCCGACCTCGGCCAGCCGCGCCTTTTCCTTATACCCTCGTCCCCGGGCGTACACGAGGGTGTCATCCGCGTAGCGTCCAATATTTAAAAACCTACCTGTTGCCTGTAAAGTCGGTTCAGGGGCGATAATTTTACATGATAACGTTATAATATGTCACAAGTCGAACGCTTAGGCCGATCGTGCCGCGCTCTCGCGAACGTTACAATGAGTCATCCTTTTCGTAGGTGCAGCCGGCGCTCATCGATTTACAAGACGTTATCAGGTCGAAAATATTACGAAAGAAAAAAAATAGCTTATTCCCTAACAATCGGCATTTGTAATCTAAGATATTCAAATGAAAAATATCTTCAGCTATTCCGTTTAAGTATGCACATTTAGATATTCTGATTCGAAAACGGCGACCTCGTAAATATTTATAGTCTAGAACTAGAACCGTGACAAGGTCATTTTCGGCATGGCTACCGCCTATCTCATATGATGCATATATGTATCACTTCGACTTAAGTTAGATAGGTCCTGGTGTTTTTTGTTCCTAAAGTTGTAGACTATGTCCTTTTGAAAAATAATTACAAACAAAACACAAAACAAAAAAACAATTAACTAAATTGGTGCTAAATAAATAAATTTGTTGCCAAAAGTGTTGTAAATAATATTTCGTCTTCGTAAAATAAATTAGGATGTTTTTTTCTACACCAGAGTCCAGATGACTAACTTCAATGCATTTCCATATAACATACGCTTACGGCGTTACAATGTGACTCAAAGCGAACCAAAGGCTTTATTTTAAAAGCTCACAAAGTGCTTGAAGCCCGCGTGGTAAGTTCTGCGCTATAACTAAATTTTATTTTTATATTTATTCCTTTGAAATACGTTTTCCGATAAAATCGATATGTTTTAGTTATATGTACATAATATATCGTTACAGCGTATGTAAAAACGTTTCTATTTATTATTTTCAGTCCATCTGTCAGTTTAACAACTGGATTATTAAAACCCAATTGAGTAATTGGTATAAAAACATCATGGATCTAATTGCCTTTGTTATGTTTTCATTAAAAATAAATTCTAAAGTTACTTGAGAACTAGTAAAATAATAATGATTTATTTAACGCAAAATCCACACGTTGTAAAATAAACTTCGACGTAATTATTGTGGTTAATGAAGACTTCAAACGGATAATTTACACCAAATATCTCCTAATAATTCTGATCAATGTCAGACAAAGGTCTCGCTACTAATGAACCAGTACATTTCAAACATCAGTAATCAAAGCGGGGCGCAGTGCATCAAACTAGCTTTATTACAAATCTATCAAACTTTGGCTAAGAATTAATAGGCAAACCGACACGGGTATTCCCGATCAATATCGATATACAAGGGTCCCTTGTATATCTCATTTAGTAAAATTATTAATAGAAAATAAATATAAAAACACTACAAAACGAAGACATCCGCCAGAGAACTAAGGTTGCCGATATCACGCAAAAAATAAGCTCGTTGAAGTGGCAGTGGGCTGGTTACACACTCAGGAGAACGGATAGGGCAATAAGGTTCAAGAGTGGAGGCCACGTTTAGGTAGACGAAGTGTTGTTCGGCCATTGAGCAGGTGGGAAGGCGATCTCCGTGTGTTGGCAAGGGATCGGCCGTCTTGGCGTTCATTGAGGGAGGCCTATGTTCAGCAGTAGACGGATATAGGCTGATGATGATAAAAACACTAAAAAACTGGATGTCACGAGACGTCCACAAGATGCAAAACTTATTTGAACTTATAAGAATTCATAATTTACAAAACTCTATTATAATCTAACTTAATCCGGTCCAGTCATTTATGTCGTCCAACCACTTTCGCCTTGATCTTCCTGGTGGTTTTCTACCCGGTATCTTGCCCTCGAGGATTGTCCGTAGATATTGGAAAAAAAGTATCGGACGGAGCACCGAAATCTGACCTCCAAACTTCAATATGAAGATGGCACCCCATGATAATGATAATAAGAATCTATTAAATATATAATATTGAATAAAATAAGAAATATAGTATACGCGCGTACACACAAAGAAGTCTACGAGATGCGGTGCGGCGTAGTGCCGTAGCGTCACGTCATTAGCTGTCACGGCATTTAACTGCTAAGGCGCAAAATGATATTAAAATTGTTATAGAATACACATTATTTGAAAAGATTAGTTCCACTGAGTTTGTTTCGCCGGTTCTTCTCAGTGGGCTTGCCTCGGAACCGGTGGTAGTCAATTGACGTTCAAATACTGTATTGGTACTATTTTAAATAAAAATAAATGATTTTGTTTTTCAAAGTAGATGTTTCTCTTTAAGGGCCCCTTATCCCAAATGGTTGTTTCTAGATCGAGGTGTTTTCATAGAAGTCGTCATTTTAAAATAATAATAAAAAAATAGGGTATAGATACATCTTTGATCTAGGGATTTTTTTGGATAAAAATACAATATTTAACATTTTACATGATCAAAAAAAAATCTAAAGTAACGTCGATTTTAAAAGCAAATTGAGTAGTATGAGACTTCGGGTAACTCAATTTTAATGAAACTTTTACGTTTAAATTGCTAAACGGGGATGACGTGGAAATGATTGGATAGATCTTTATTATGTCACTTCAAACATTTTTGAAAAATAAAAAACGACAAAAATGGCTCTCGCGCATCGCACCACGTCACGCCAGTACCCAGCCGGGCGGGCGTCATCGAAGTAGGACCTGTGCCGCTTTTGCTCGTGACTACGTTGTTACCGCGCATTTTATATTATTACGTCTAAATAAATAAGACGACACAGTGTAAATAATATAGCTACTTAATACTTCCTAACAATTGTTGTTCTTAGTTGTAATTAGTTTGCAATACAAAACCTTTAATTAGTGTAAATAAATAGATACTTGAGTTTGTGTAGTACCTAGTTATATAATTGAAATGGCGAATAAAAAAAGTAAAATAAGGAAAAATAATCTTAATACAGTTTTATCACAAACTAGCTGTTGCCCGCAGCTTCGCCCGCTTTAACTTAGATATACAACCATATACGGATTGATGATAATTATTTATCTATGGACGGGCGTAGGACTTTATTTTATAATATGTAGTGATTAATACCGTATTTTTGTGAATAGCTTTTACATTACCGCTTTATAATTGGCAATTTTTTAAAGTATTAAAATGGATATAGGTAGTATGTTATATTTAACTAATGTAGACATATAACGCCATCGTGGACTTTTCAGTATGCATATTTAGGATACACAATTCTACCATACATTGATACAATAATAATTAATTTAGAACCGGGCCCGGCTAAGGTGTATAATAATGTAGTACATTATTTTGATCTATCTGTTAGGGTTCATCCAGCGTTTGCAATGTAAGTGCAAAAAATGTGCTTATTTATGACATCACATCAGAAACTTCTAAAATTATGAGTGTTTATCTACTATATTATGCATGTACCTATTACCTTCCTCTTGAATCATTCTATCTATTACAAAAACCGCATCAAAATCCGTTGTGTAGTTTTAAAGATGTAAGCATACATACAGTCAGACGCGGGAAGCGACTTTGCTTTATAATTTATACTATGTAGTGATGTCTTCTTCCAGAAATTGTTAACACTTGAAGAATTCAAATTGTCCGACAATAAAGAAAATGAGGAACCTTCATCACAAAATATTTCTGATTTGCAATCATTTCCTAGCCCCCTACCCACAGGGCAGTTTCGTGAGGACTATGGCCTTGACCCTCTTCTCAGAGGAGACCCGTGTCTAACATTAATCGATGATGTATGGGTCGATGAAAATGAACCTGGACCTAGCATACGACAACTAAATTTTGTTGAATTTTAAAACAATTAATATAGTATAAAAGAATATGTTTGTCTACAATTTTTTAATCTCCTACAAGCATTCTTAGAATGATTGATTTTTTTTATAGCTTAGGCCTTAGGGGGACAAACGAGCATTCGGAGCCTTAGATGACTACCGACTCCCATAATAATAATAATATCTAAGGACGCATTTTGCACCACGTCAATCTGGTCCCGTGGTAAGTTCTCGAAGAACTTGTGTTACGAGTACCAGACAATGGAAATATATTTAATATTTTATAATATACACATATTTAAGGTTTTTTATTTATTATACACATATTTAATACACATCCATGAACCAGGAACACAGAAAACTTTTTGTTCCCTGGCGGGATTCGAACCGGCAACCTCCGGCTTGAACGCTAATGCGCTAACCATTGAGCCACAGAGGTCGTCCTCGTAAACATTCACACAAGAGATAATGCAGATGCATTACCCTCCTTTACCCCATCCCCTGCAATGGGACACCGGAAACTCATACACCGCAAGAAACGCGACAGCATAGGTGTCACTTGACGCCATTATCATGTGAACGAGAGGTACCCCTACGGTCGTGCCGGCCCAATTCGTCTGCAAGCAGCATGGCACTACCTTTTAGACCTATGTAGCTAATTCATCCTTCCTAATCCTTACTAATATTATAAATGTGAAAGCATGGATGTTTGTTACGCTTTCACGCGCAAACTACTTAACCGATCATCATGAATCTTTGTACACATATTCTTGGAGGTATTAGAAGTAACATAGGATACTTTTTATAAAAAAAAACTAAAGAGAGGTGTCAAGGGACACCCGAATGGATCGAAGTTCCTTTCGATTAATTAGTGAAGAAATAAAACTATCTTATCCTGCGCAGACGAAGTCGCTGGCACCAGCTAGTATTTCTATAAATCCAAAACTAGATAACTATAACAACAACAAGATTTTGTTATGCATAATTATTAATTATCACATCTAAGAATAATTCGAGCATAGTCAATCTACTGCATATTCGTATACTGTGGCGTGCTTGCCCGGCCGTGGTAGGTCACCGGAGTTCATATAAAGACATCTCCCGCGCAACGCAAGTGCAATCCGATTCGGTGCGTTAAATACCTATAGTTTTGGGAGAAGGGGCCCTTAAGAGCTTCTAAAACAATAATTTACGTGTGTGTTAAAGATAGTCACTCGACTCGAATAGTTTTTACTCCTTCATTACTTAAAATTATTAAGTATTGTTTATATTGTTTGAGGCTGTAACTTTGCCAGGTTTCGGCGAGGTGGTGGTAAGTTAGCGCATCGTAACTCAAAAAAAACTTACCCCCACTACGCCAAAACATTGCCAAGTTACTTGCCTCGAAATATAAATACTATTATTATAATTATTTCACAATTTCTATTGCAACTGATACACGGAATATAATTGTATCATTTGCTTCATTTATTTTTAGTATCAATTTAATTAGTTTATTCGAATGTCAAGCGAAACATGCCAAAATATTTCGACGGTTCGTGTCGCTATGAAATAGTGTTGGTGCTTTTGTAATGATTTTATATGTGAAAATAAATAATATATACTCGCGAACAATCACACATAGGGCTTATAGGCATGTTATATAGAGATATGGATTCATGTTATATAATGTAAGTTTGATATAGACTCCGCATTTTCCCCACCATGGTTCAGGCCTTGACGTGGCGATGGGGCTCAGTAGCCTAGGGTGAGCCGCTGCACCTTGGGCGAAGCTAATTGAGCCGAAGGGGCTCTTTGTACCTGTCTTATAAGAATAGGGAACAAAAGAGCAGGGGGCAAGGGGCGAGGATGGGAACCTCACCCCATTGTACTGTCCCGACGTTGGGAGGGATTGTTGTGGTGCTGGACAAACCCTCGGCGGAGGTGGCATCGGTCCCTTGGGGGACTGACCAGCCGTCGAGTTGCCCTGTTTGTTTATTAGATCCGGGGTACCTCACCAAAGGCGGCATTGGTGGCACTCGCCTTTTAGTGGGAAGAGCTGCGTCCACTTACCAGCTTTCGGGTGCGAGGGAGGCCCTGGGGAGCTCCACTCCCCGGCGGGATGCCTCAGAGCATTTCCCGGCGTTAAAGAAAAAAAACAGGCCTAGTGCTAGTCGGACTCGCGCACAAAGGGTTCCGTACCATTACATAATATTTAACATTAGACACTTTAACAAAAATTAAGGTTTATTTTTATGGAATTAAATGTTTTTTTTTTATATTGAGTTGATTGCATGAAAGGTAAATTGCGGTTTACGATTTATGACCATTCTCTTATTTTAGAAGTTACAGGGGTGGACACACATTTTTCCACTTTGGAAGTGTCTCTCGCGCAAACTATTTAGTTTAGAATAAAATGGTATTAGAAACCTCAATATCATTTTTGAAGACCTATCCATAAATACATATACGGATGGGTTTGATGAAAAAAAAAATTGAGTTTTAGTTCTAAGTATGGGAACCCCCAAAATTTATTGTTTTTTTTCTACTTTTGTGTCAAAATCTTAATGCGGTTCACAGAATACATCTACTTCCTAAGTTTCAACAGTATAGCTCTTACAGTTTCGGAAGAAAGTGGCTACGGGCGGACAGACAGACAGATAGACAGACATGACGAATCTATAAGGGTTCCGTTTTTTGTAATTTGGCTACGGAACCCTAAAAAAAGACTCAGCATTTTAAGTGAATATATGCCAAGTAAACAGACAAAAATCAATTTAAGGCTGGTTTTAGAGCTATACCGACGTCGGCAAACGTCGGTCGCCCTTGTCATTTGTATGAAGATACACAAGTTGTTAAAGTGTTCGCATGTTTTTTTAATACAATAGATCATATAGTAATTAGATACGAGACATTAAGTAAATAAAGCCAAAAATTTTTTGCAACGCAACAGGTTTTAGGTAATCCAAAACAAATATTTGCAATAGAGTTTTAATTTTCAGACAACCCAAAACATAAAAAAAAATTCAGACAACCGCAAACTAAACCTAACGTAAACGAAAGAAACAATGCTCTAAATCCCATTATAAAAATAACATCAACCACCTCATCAAATTCAACCCACTTATTAAAACCGCCCTTTTCAGAGTAATTACACAATTTGGCGTCATCGAATGTGATACAAATTATATTCAGAAAAATAAAACAGACATACATATTGCCACTTCACATACTATAAAAGAAAGAATGTATTGGATATCCCCTACGTGCAGGGTTCCGTGAACACGACAAAGGGTTTGAATTTTGTAATGTTTCCTTGTTCGCATAACAGAGTTATTGCTGGGCGCCTATCGAGGTTTACAGGCAGAAATTTGTCATATTGGTTTTGTTTGTGAATCCATGCATTAGAGCGGTGTAACAAAGCCGGACAAGTGCGATTCGGGCTCACGCATAAAGGGTTCTGTACCATTACATGTACAACATTATACACTTAACAGAAAAAAATGGTTTTGTTAAAGAAAAGTAATAAACGACTTTGGATGTTTAATAAAAGCGCCATCTAATAAACTAATGATTAATATTACTGACTAGCTGGTGCCCGCAACTTCGCCCGCAACTTCGCCCGCGTTAACTTACAGCTGTATATTGGATTGATGATGATTATTTTTATAGCCGAAGCGATAACAATAACTAATAACAGAACAGATAACTAATGTTATAGCCTACTCCTTCTAACATTAGTTATCTGTCAGTGAAAGTCCAGTCAAAATCCACCCAGCCGTTTCAGAGATTAGCCGGAACAAACAAACAAACAACAGACAAAAATTGTAAAAAATGCTATTTTGGTATATGTACCGTGTATAGAACCATATGCACTTAGTAAAAAGCGGTTATTTTAATATTACAAACCGACACTCCATTTGTTATCTCTGTTACGATTTCTTTGATTTAATATTATTCCAATAGGTGTCGCTTACACCGGCTTTTGTATGGGAGCCCCTCTTAAATATTTATTTTATATTAATTTATTATTTTTTTCTGTGAAAATATCAACTGCCCAACTATCACGGTTGACATACAGCGAACGGACGGACAGCGAGGTCTTCCGGAAGTCTTTCAGCGGAAGATTTCCGTTTTTCCCTTTGAGTACGTAACCCTTAAAAAAATGGAGTATTTTATACTCAAACGGAGGGATGGAAAACGAATAGAAGCGTACGTCGAAAGGGATACAAATTATAATACGTGGGTAACACTGAAAATGTTTAGAACTGGCCAGTTAGAAACATTGAAAATGAAAACTTTTTTTGAATTTCAATTTTAGAACTCTTTGGTAACCTAATGTAGTATATTGCATTCATTTGTCATTTGTTTTTGTGAATTGGCGGCAAATCTAAAACTCTTGTTACACGTGAAAATGAACATAACGCGAGAAAATTTTCGGTCAATGATTTATTATGACTTTCGTTGTGGGCTTACTCAACAACAAAGCTATGATAGGCGATTAGCATTTTTTAATGAAGCCCCATCTCGTGCCACTATTTACAATTGGTTTAACGAGTTTAAACGTGGACGTAGCAATTTCAGTGATGATCCGCGTGAGGGACGTCCTTTAACAGAGACTACTGAAGATAACATCAGTGCTGTGCGACGCATGATAGAGGAAGATAAGAGAGTGACCTATCAGCAGATACGGGAAGCCTAGGCATTGGTATGAGTCAAGTTCAAAAAATATTACACGAACATTTAGGCGTCAGGAAGCTTTGTACCAGATGGATTTCCATACTTTAACCGACGACCAGAAACGCCTCCGTATGGACTGGTGTCGCCAAATGTTAGATAAGTTCAACGGCGGTAACTCAAATGCTGTATTTGACATCATCACAGGTGATGAAAGCTGGATATATTGCTACGAACCCGAAACCAAAAGACAATCAGCTCAGTGGGTGTTTCCTTTCGAGGATCGGCCAACTAAGGTAAAGAAAGGAAGAAGTCAAGGAAAAAAGATGATTGCCTCATTCTTTGGTCGGAAAGGTCATTTCGCGACAGCGGTGCTAGAAGATAGAAGGACAGTTACTGCAGACTGGTATGTCAATCGCTGTTTGTCTGTTGTCGCTGAAAATGCTTCAGCGCACTCCGCTAAACGGACTTGAATATTTGACTATGGCAGGTGTCGAGATAATGAGTCATCCGCCTTACAGTCCTGACCTGGCGCCCTGCGACTTTCATTTATTCCCAAGAACTAAAGATAAAATTCGAGGTATTCGCTTTACGAGCCCTGAATATGCGGTGAAAGCGTACGAAAATGCCATAGAAGAGACTCCTAAGGAAGAATGGGCCCACTGCTTTTCTCAGTGGTTCCATCGAATGCGATGATGTGTCGAAAGAAACGGTGATTACTTCGAAAAACAATAAAAGTATTGGCAACTTTCTACATTAAGCCGTTTTTCATTTTCTAAACATTTTCAGTGTTACCTAGGTATAACGGAAACGTACGTAGTTTAATAACGACGAATGTTTGTTTTTTTTCAATAAAACAAACATTAAAATGAATGACGGTTGATTGGTGTGGTGCTTAAGTCAAAGCCGTTAAGCCACTTCACGCACTTTTAATCTGGGCAAAGGCAGACATTTTAATAAATAACCTGCATTTAGCTAATTTGTTGTATATTCACTTTATATTATTCTGGTGATAGTAACATGTACGTGTTTAAACCGCACTCGCTCGCCATTGGTCATACCTATAGGTTGACTGTTATAAGCTTCTATTGGAAGCTTTTACAATGATTAGTTTTTTTTTTTACTAATACTCTTGTGACGATCGAACGACGGAATATTTAAACAAGATTCATAAGAAAATATATAGATATTGTGAAGATTATTAGACTGTGATTTTCAAGCCAGCTTTTTGTATTTCATGTTTAGTGAGGTAAACCTAGTATCAACCTTAACTCGAAAGCAGACTTATGATTTTTGGGCTTTGTGTACCTAAGTCTTACTAAAATATGATGTATCAATTGAATCTACCACCGGTTTTAAGGCGAGCCCACTGAAAAGAACCGGCATAACGTATGGCCGATGGGCCAATAAGTTTCAAGAGTGGAAGTGCCCACGTTTAGGTAGACAAAGTGTTAGTCGGCCATTAACTAGATGCGAAGACGATATCCGTGCCCATCCGTGTTGGATGAGAGTAACAAAGGATCGGTCGCCTTCCCCACCAAGGTTCAAGCCTTGTCGTGGCGGTGGGGCTCAGTAACCTAGGGTGAGCCACTGCACCTTGGGTGAAGCAAATTGGGCCGAGGGGGCTCTATGTACCCCTCTTATAAGAAGAGGGGACAAAAAATCAGGGAGCAAGGGGCGAGGATGGGAACCTCACCCCATTGTACTGTCTACTAGATCCGGGGCACCTAACCAAAGGCGGCATTGGTGGCACTCGCCTGGTTTTAGTGGGTAGAGCTGCGTCCACTTACCAGCTGTCGGGCGCAGCGAGTCTCACATATCCGCGTGGGGAGACCCACTCCCCCGCGGGAGCTCAGAGCATTTCCGATTTCATCTTGGCGTTCATTGAAGGCTTCAGTGCATCAGTGGATGGATAAACGCTGATAATGATGATGAAACAAAAAGCTTATGAGAATTTTTCAAAATAAACATGTAAGGAACTTAAAAACATTTTAAAATACTACCATATCTGCTTAAAAGAGCCGTTGACTCTTTTGAAGCTTATTGAAGCTTGTCCGCTGTCGGTTTAAAGCATAAAGCTTTGAACGTATTAGCAATCAAGAAAATCCGGATAATTTGCTCAATTATCGTAAACCGACATATTCCGATTTGTGGATTTAATAGTATTGATGCTATTACGACATCTAGGAAACAATACTGGTTTCATGTCCAAGTAGGTATAATAATATCAAATAGAACAATGTTTATCAAACTTTCAGATATAGAAACTGTAAAAGGTAGTGCCAAGCTGCTTTGCAGCCGAATTGGGCCGGCACGACCGGGGTGGTACTTCTCGCTCACATAACACCGGCTTCAAGTGACAGGTATAGGTACTGTCACGTTTCGTGCTGTTTGAGAATTTCTCGTTGCCCATGGGGTAGGGGTGGTGTAAAGGAAGGCAACGCATCTGCACAATCTTTAGTTGTTCGGATGCGTATAGGCGTCGATAGTCGCCAAAAGACTACTCGTTTGCCCTTCTATGTAATAAAAAATGTATAATTTCATCATGAGTCAACAACAAAAAATTACGTTTTGGACTTTGGATTTTACAGTAACATTGATATTGATATATCGCCTAAAAATTATATTTATTTAATAAACACTAACAGCAATGAACTCAATGCAATCATGGTAACTTACAGAACAAGCTACTAGTGGTGGGCGTTTAAACTATTAATGCTTAAAATAATCTGTTATTCAAAATAAACAAACAACTGCGTTTAAAAATATAAACCGATTTCATTTAAACGTAGATGTGAATTTAATGTTACTAACATTAGATTCACACCCTTATTTCTTTACGATTAAGAATCACGACCAAATTGGTTACGTATTATGCGGCTAAATTATAACGTCCTGTTTTTAACGTAATATTTGTTTCTGACTGACACTCCGTTCCTGGTTGGATTATAGGTTTTTTTAGTTTAAATTAGTTATATAACAGTTATAACAGAAACAAAAATTTAAATTTACGTTTTAAATGTGTTTTTAAATTTTAAGTCAGTACGTTTGATTATTGATTTTTATAACAAAAACTAAAAAATCAACTTCCGTTTTAAATGACCGTTTTAAATGGGCAATGTGTTTTAAAGACAGTACGTTTTTATGTACGCCGTGGATGAGCTTGTTTGTTTGTTTTTACTTTGCGTGCGCCGTGCATATATTATACGATTTCGATTTACGAACTTAGAGAATTATTGTGTTAATTCTTAAATATTTTGTGTCTTTTGTTATGGGACATTATTGGTGAATATTAATTATAGTTTTAAATTATACATAGTAAAAGAACTTATTAGGTTATAGTATTAAAATTAGTTGTGTAAACTTTTATGGTTATAAATATTAAATTTGTTGTGATTTGTGAATATTGTATAATAATTATTAACTAGTGTAGTGAAGATGTTAAGAAGCGGCAATGTTTTGGGACTATTTTGAAAGAAATCAAGTTGATAAATTTGCCGATCTGTGTAAAACTTGTAAAAAACAAATATCGTATAAATCAACAAAAAACAAAACAAAGACATTTGAGTGTTTTTAATGAATTTGTCTCGCGGGTGTCATCACAACCAAACAATAGACACGCTTCAGCCACACCAGTTGCAGAGACAACTTTATCTCAACGGCAGGGTCGAGACTGTGAGAGTGCTGGTGGTGGTGGGTCTAGTGGAGAGAATGGTGGTGAGAACATTAACAATTAATTAATAATTTTTCTACATTAATAAGTTGCAATGGAGAAGGTGCTTTAATATCAAGACCAATACATTATGTGTATTAGTTTTTTTTTTTGCTCGTTTTAAGCAACGTTTTTTTATAACACGTTTAAAAATAAAAGCAACACGTTTAAATGTGTTGATAATAAAAAGCCGTTTTTCTCATCTCTACTTACTACATAAATATTCTAATAATAGTGAACATGCCAATTACAGTTGGATATTGGGTACAATATATTTTACTAGGTACTACCTAGCACCAATCTTTAGGGTGAATAATTTTATCATGATTCAAAATAATAAAAAAAAACCTGGCCTTTCAGAAACTTTACAGCAACCGTGGTACGGGAGAACTAAACAGGAAAATATCCCAAGCATCAGTAATGTAAAATAAAAAAAATCCGCACATAGTTTTCGTCAAACGACATTAAAAGCAGAGAGTAATTCAAAGATGCACAGACACGGCTGACGATACCACGAAACAATCTTCCTCAAGGCATATTCTATTGACACGAGTCGAGAGACGCGTGACGCAGACTAATTCTCCCTCATTTATGCCTTACATTTATCCGTTCATACATAGTTGCAGCACTTTATCTATGTAAATATCTTAAATATCGAACGTACTTTTGTCTTTTGTTTCGATTTAGCTGATGTGAGTTTTCATTAGCATTCGGACTACTAATGATTATTTTTATAGACAAATGTTTTATAGCCAAATAATGTAAATTTCCATCAAAATTAAAAAATTGAATCCGTAGTAAGTTTCCTTAATCCATACAATATGGTATGTGATCTGATCTACGGATACCTTACAGAATTTAATAGACATACAGGATTATCACAGGATTATACAGGAGCCAGATAGATATAGCTAAGTGATAGATAACAATAGCAAAGTGTACTCAATATCGCTTTTGAAATACGTGATATAACAAATTATACTTTAATTAAATGAAACCCCTCATCCGAACACAAAAGGCCGTATTTTATCAATATCGAGTATAATAACTATATTATTATGTAGGACTATCGAGTATTACGCAGTGTAATACTTATTTAACCGTAAAGTAGATATCAATTAGTTGGAATAATGAAAATTGTAAAAGAATATTTGTTTATCCAATCCATTTTAACCAATAATACATAAGAAAGAATTTATTTCTAAAATACGATATAAAATTTTAAGTTTATAAAAGAAGGGTTTATCTGCCATCCCCACCATGGTTCAGGCAGTTTCATGGCGGTGGGGCTCAGTAGCCTAGGGTGAGCCCACCACCTTGGGCGAAGCTAATTGAGCCGAGGAGGCTCTTTGTACTCCTCTTATAAGAGGGGACAAACGAACAGGGGGACAAGGAGCGAGGATTTATTTATTTATTTTAATTAAATATTTGTTAAAAGCTAAAGTAATTGTAAAAAACATGTAACAAGTTCATTATAATATCTAAATGCTGCCTTAATTATAGGTGTTATACAGCTTGCATCTTTGATTACAAATACTTTTACTAATTAAAAATTAATAAAATTAAAAATTAAAAAATTAAAAATTAAAAAAAAAAATAATGATGGAAATGATGGAAAGGATGGGAACCTTACCCCATTGTACTGTCCCGACGTTGGGAGGGGTTGTTCTGCGGTGCGGGACAACCACTCTGTGGAGGTGGCGTCGATCCCTTGGAGGACTGAATAGCCATCGAGGTGCCCTGTTCGTTTATTAGATCCGGGGTACCTCACCAAAGGCGGCATTGGTGGCACCCGCCGGGTTTTAGTGGGTAGAGCTGCGTCCACTTACCAGCTTTCGGGCGCAGCGAGTCCCACTTCCCCGCGGGATGCCTCAGAGCATTTCCCGGCGTTAAAGGAAAAATAAAGGGTTTATTTGCCATCGATATAAACGCTATTAGCCACATAGATATAGACATGCTAATGTTATGATAATAAAACGCTCATTACTGCTGTCAAACGCATCTGGTTAATACACTTATGTAAAAAATGTGGATCGTGAGATCATGGCTAGAAGAACTGTTGTCTACGTATACATCACTCTTGTCCGTTTCATTTCCTTACTTATAAGTTACTAGCTGTTGCCCGCAGCTTCGCCCGCGTTAATTTACAGCTGTATGCGGATTGATGATGATTATTTGTATAGCATGTGTAACTCAGTGATAATGTAGCTTTCTAGTGACAAAAGATTTTTTGAAATCGGTTTAGTAGTTTTTGAGTTTATTCGTTACATACAAAAATACAAATCTTTCGTCTTTATAATATTAGTGTAGCTAACAATATTAGTAACTTATAAGTTATAACAGGCAATCCGAATAATATTTGTTTGAAGAAAAAAGAAAGAAAGAAACATTTATTCGACACAAACAGGAGACACACAGAAGAATATAGTACGTAGATGTTTGTATATATTTTCAAAAAAATTTTTTTGAAGTAAAAACTTCTTTAGGCGCGGTACACATATTTTTAGATGAGATAAAATCTCTGGATTATAAGCCGCTTTTTTTGATTTATTTGCTTATCCCGTGAAGTTCTCGGTGCCGGTAATTATTATCAGTCATGATAATAGAACGTCAGTTCTTTCCAAATCACTTCACCCGTGACTAATCCGAACAACTCAATCTGACCCGAGAAATAAGTCTGCGCCAGTAACGCACTCTCGTGCCTTTTTCGCGACAAAGTTTCACGTAAGAAATAAGATGGTTCCACCGTGAGATATGCGCTCTAGCGGTGGAAAACTTACCTGCACATATGCTGCAAGCTCTGCACCCGCTTGAACCTCGACACCGGGTATAGAAGCTGCACTCTCACCGGTCCCAGCACTGGACGTAGGTTCAAGAAGAACAAGTACCGTCCGCTTCTAGAAGTTTCCACAGCGTTCTCGATGAATTCGACTATCGTTTGCGCTTTGAACATTGTGCAACCGCCGAAGCAGAAATTACCTGAAAATATATTACTTTTTAAATCTGCTTGGCGGTGAACAGAATAGAAATTTATTTGTAACCACGAGCTACCGCCGTGTCAATAACTTGGGGCCCCGGGCTACAGAGGCCCCCTAATGTGTAAGGTTTTGTGATGATACAATATATATACTTTTTTTTCGGATGGATCTATGCTAACGGCCAAAAGGCCCTAATGCTTCGTTGGTTTGATGTAAATCGGTTTGGCTCACTTAAGATTTATTATAAGTTGCCCCCTTAATAATTCTTGTATTAAAAAATATTTTCAAATTTACTTCGGTTCGCTATTAAAGCGTGTTTTTTAGTTTTTTTTAAAGCTATAATTTTTATAAGTATCTTTATAAATTAAGACTAGAATATTCCTTCAGATTCATCACACTAGTGATATATATGCATTTTATTTCATCATCATCATCATCATCAGCCTCTATCCGTCCACTGCTGAACATAGGCCCTTTTTTTCTTTAACGCCGGGAAATGCTCTGGCATCCCGCGGGGGAGTGGGTCTCCCCACGCGGGTATGTGGGACTCGCTGCGCCCGACAGGTGGTAAATGGACGCAGCTCTACCCACTAAAACCCGGCGAGTGCCACCAATGCCGCCTTTGGTGACGTGCCCCGGATCTAGAAAACAAACAGGGGACCTCGACGGCTAGTAAGTCCCGCAAGGGACCGACGCCACCTCCACAGAGGGGTTATCCCGCACCACAGAACAACCCCTTCTAACGTCGGGACAGTATAATGGGGTGAGGTTCCCATCCTCACCCCCTGCTCTTCTGTCCCCTCTTCTTATAAGAGGGGTACAAAGAGCCCCCTCGGCCCAATTAGCTTCGCCCAAGGTGCACCGCTCACCCTAGGTTACTGAGCCCCACCGCCACGACAAGGCCTAAACCATGGTGGGGCTGCTGAACATAGGCCTCCCTCAATGAACGCCATTTTATTTATGACATTGAATTAAGAAAAACACAGAACCAAAAAGTGGAATGTCTCATTGAATTTTAATTTGAATTTCTCAGCGTCAATTTTACAAGAAACTGCCAGCGAATACCATCTTTTAAAATTAAAATTTAAGACGTGTCTTATGACAAAGAAGTGATGTTTTATTATTATATTCCTTACGTATTCTTTGAAAGTAATGTTTATTACTGCTACTTTTATTAAAGATATTTTCAACGATTTAGTTCCATTATAAAAATACTTGGTTTCCAAACACTAAAATGTTCCGCTTGAATTTCGAATTACAGCGAAGTTTCTGTCGATCATTGCACGATACTGTTAAAACTTTTTCAAAGCCACAACTCGCAAAAAGTTACAATCGATATAAAAGACATTCAAAGCGAGGGGTAAGAACAAAATGGAATAGGAAATCACAACTACGAGGGCGACACTGAACATTATTACAACTGGCCACTTGTAAATGATATACATAATAAATAATAAGTTTAAATTTTGAAAACGGAACTCTTTGCCAATATTTTAAATTTTCTTTTACGATTTGGCGGCAAATTGAATATTATAAGTGTCTGTTTCACGTCAGCGGTCAGCATTCAGAACGTAACGCGAGAAAATTTTCGTGCAATGATTTTTATGACTTTCGATGTCATTTAAGACAACGAGAAAGCTTTTCACGGTGAAGTCCCATCTCGTGCCACTGTTCACAACTAATTTAGTGATTTCAAACCTGGTCGGTCTAATCTTTCCGAAGATCTGATTGACGGACAGCCTTATACGGCTGGAGGTGACTTTAATGCTGAATTCGTAAATAATTACGGGTCACGAAAGCTGCGTTTACTGTTATGAACCTGAAACTATAAGACTGTTTACTGAGTGGGTGTTTTCTTCAGAGGAGCTGCCAACAAAAGTGAAGAGAGGTCGAAGCGTTACAAAAAAGATGCTGCCCTCGTTCTTCGGAGGGACAGGTCATTATGCAAAAAATATTTTAGAAGATCTAAAAACATTTACTTTAGAATGTAATAATTGACTTGGAAAAGTTCGGCAGAAATGACAGCAGCACCTAACGAGTGTCCTAACACTCCTTCACCACGACAATGCCTCGGTACTCCACCTATTTGGCGACGTCAGGTTTGGAATTTCTGGGTCCCGCCCGTATAGCCCTGACCTCACACATTGCTATTTTTATTTGTTACTGTAAATAAAAGAAGAACTTAAATTGGGGAAAACGTTTTATGGGCGCCGAAGAAGCAGCGGCTGCGTTTCAAAAGGCCGTCGAAGAGACCTCTAAAGACGAGTGGACAAACTGCTTTTAAGCGATATATTGATGTAAATGGACACTATTTTGAAAAGGTATAACAAAACTAATAACTTACTAATTTGTTCAGATTTTTATTCTCTAAGAACTTTCAGTGTCGGCCTCGTATTACGAGTGTAGGAAATTGATCAAGTGGATGACGATGTATGGACACTTGGAGCCAATTTCAAAGAACAATTTGGTTAAAATGCAAAAAATGCAAATTTATTTTTCATTTTAGATAGATAGGCAAAATAAATAAAATCATTTTACAAAAAATTAAAACCGACTTCAAAAATACTAAACTAAAAAGTAATAAAATAACTGTGTTTATTTAATTTTTGTGCTTACAACTTATAATCAACTTAATCTTCTACTAATGTACAAACTTTGCGTTTACCACGTCATTATAGTTACTTTTGGAGTCGGTGTCAGCCAAGGTAGGTAGGTAGGTAGGGTACAGCAACAAATACGACACCGACTTGGCGTTCATTGAAGGAGGCATGTTCAGCAGTGGACGGATAAAGGATGATGATGATGACGATGGTTATGGTGATGATTACGATGACGGCGACATACTATGGTGTGCTACCAAAGCATCCTATACAATTGTTACATCGACAAGTAATAAAATGAGCACATCAGCATAATATCGTCGAGGTAAAAGGAACCAACCAAATAGGCATTATTGGGAATAACTAAAAAACGGCTTGTCAGATCTTAATAAAATTAATATGGGACCAAATTGGAAGCACCAGCTTTCAAATAAAAAAATAATCTCTTGACAATAATAATAGACCGTTCTTTTCAAAGACATACGCTGCTTAAAATAAACGGAACCCTGCAAACGGGTGGCACAAAGCGCAATACCCACCAGTAACTGAATATTCCAGGTTTTTTGTTGTTTTTTCTGATGCTTCATCTCTCACTACTAGTTAACGTAAACTAATCCGAATTTAAAGTTGAAATCGGATTAAAGCCGATCGAATCTCACTGACATCGCTTTTTATCGTCAACATTCAGTTTATCCAGTTGGATTCGGCTTTAAATAAAAAAATCAAAAGAACTGGCGTCAAATGATTGGTAACTTTCCTATGGCATATATAAGTTTTACTTATGTTAAAGTTTTCATTCGTTTAGGTAGACGAGTGATCATTATCCAGATGGGAAGACGACTCCGTACGGTGGCCGGTCCGTGTTGGTTGTGAGTGACAAGGGACCGGCCGTCTTGGCGTTCATTGAGGGAGGCCTATGTTCAGCAATGGACGGATAGAGGCTGATTGTGGTGATGATAATGAAAGTTTTCATAGGCTCATAATTGTTAATGAAAGATTCCTGAGCACAACACATTATCCTGTCCACACAAGGAGCTTATATAACATTTTTCCCCAAGCATACAGTGATTAAGCTACAAAAATATACAGACGATGGATAGTATAAAATATTCAAGCACACGAAAAGGTAACGGAATGAGCAACAAGAAAAAGGGAGATGCATTAACTTCCGAAATAATGCTAAATATATTTTCGTCGCTTTGGCACATTCAAAGTTTGCAACTCTTTCAAGATAAACGTTGAAAAATATTCCACCGAAGTTCATAAAGGCGGTCTGGGCTACCATTTTGCAGTAATTTTTGTATTTCGTATTTAATAACCGTAGAGAAATATATTTTTATTTTCTTTTGTAAACGGTAAC
Source organism: Helleia helle (assembly GCA_963853865.1). Taxonomy (NCBI): domain Eukaryota; kingdom Metazoa; phylum Arthropoda; class Insecta; order Lepidoptera; family Lycaenidae; genus Helleia; species Helleia helle. The sequence goes on from OY971420.1 coordinate 21,755,984, forward strand.
ACGGTATTATATTTATATAATTAATTGCTTAGTTATATCAACGATTGTGTATGTAAAATACTGAAATGATTCCGAGATCAAATAAAATATATTCACAATGTAAAAATCCTCTTGCTCGGAAAAATATTTTATATTATGATATTTTAATACGTCTACTGATTCCTGATACACCCAATGGCAATCTTTAAGGTAATTAGCGGAAACCAGATGATGTTGGTGATAATAAGAATACAAAAAGACAAAGATGTTGATGTTTAAATGATATCTATACATGATATATACCGGTCGATAGCCGATTGCCTAATAATTTTGGTGTAAAAATCCGAGCGGAGGGTAGGTAGACCTCAAACTTGATGGGATTACGATCTCCGTGCAGTGGACTTTCCTGGTTAGATGGGGGGTGAGACCGGACGTCTTAACATTCATTTAAAGAGGATTTCAAAAAGGTAAAATAATTATGAAAGTACATGATAGGCCTGAAAGCTAATAGGCATGTAGCAACTAAGGCTGCAGGCGCTGCTCTAAGCTCGTCCACGAAATATATTAAGGCCAATGATAATATGTCAATATTATTGGCCTTATTCAGAGTCTACCGCCCACAGTCAACACTATCTGATGCCAGAATTTCAGCCCGGTTGGTTTCAGATCAAAATAAAATGAATATGTGATTCAAGGTAAGGTTTTAAATTTAACTTTACAATGTTTTCAACCCGAATCGATTTAAAAACAAGTCAATATTATTTCAAGGGGAACTGTTAACAAAGAAATGTTAAAGCTTTAAAACTCCACAGTATAAATCAAATTTCGAATTCAAATATAATGTAAATTTTTAACTCAACATATTATTATTTTAGATAAATCTTTACCTACCAGGACTCAAATTTACACACATTGCGATTTTTATTTGTTACTGGAAATAAAAGAAGAACTTAAATTGGGGAAAACGTTTTATGGGCGCCGAAGAAGCAGCGGCTGCGTTTCAAAAGGCCGTCGAAGAGACCTCTAAAGACGAGTGGACAAACTGCTTTTCAGCGATATATTGATGTAAATGGACACTATTTTGAAAAGGTATAACAAAACTAATAACTTACTAATTTGTTCAGATTTTTATTCTCTAAGAACTTTCAGTGTCGGCCTCGTATTACGAGTGTAGGAAATTGATCAAGTGGATGACGATGTATGGACACTTGGAGCCAATTTCAAAGAACAATTTGGTTAAAATGCAAAAAATGCAACTTTATTTTTCATTTTAGATAGATAGGCAAACTAAATAAAATCATTTTACAAAAAATTAAAACCGACTTCAAAAATACTAAACTAAAAAGTAATAAAATAACTGTGTTTATTTAATTTTTGTGCTTACAACTTATAATCAACTTAATCTTCTACTAATGTACAAACTTTGCGTTTACCACGTCATTATAGTTACTTTTGGAGTCGGTGTCAGCCAAGGTAGGTAGGTAGGTAGGGTACAGCAACAAATACAAAATAAAAATCCGAGCGGAGGGTAGGTAGACCTCAAACTTGATGGGATTACGATCTCCGTGCAGTGGACTTTCCTGGTTAGATGGGGGGTGAGACCGGACGTCTTGACATTCATTTAAAGAGGATTTCAAAAAGGTAAAATAATTATGAAAGTACATGATAGGCCTGAAAGCTAATAGGCATGTAGCAACTAAGGCTGCAGGCGCTGCTCTAAGCTCGTCCACGAAATATATTAAGGCCAATGATAATATGTCAATATTATTGGCCTTATTCAGAGTCTACCGCCCACAGTCAACACTATCTGATGCCAGAATTTCAGCCCGGTTGGTTTCAGATCAAAATAAAATGAATATGTGATTCAAGGTAAGGTTTTAAATTTAACTTTACAATGTTTTCAACCCGAATCGATTTAAAAACAAGTCAATATTATTTCAAGGGGAACTGTTAACAAAGAAATGTTAAAGCTTTAAAACTCCACAGTATAAATCAAATTTCGAATTCAAATATAATGTAAATTTTTAACTCAACATATTATTATTTTAGATAAATCTTTACCTACCAGGACTCAAATTTACACACATTGCGATTTTTATTTGTTACTGGAAATAAAAGAAGAACTTAAATTGGGGAAAACGTTTTATGGGCGCCGAAGAAGCAGCGGCTGCGTTTCAAAAGGCCGTCGAAGAGACCTCTAAAGACGAGTGGACAAACTGCTTTTCAGCGATATATTGATGTAAATGGACACTATTTTGAAAAGGTATAACAAAACTAATAACTTACTAATTTGTTCAGATTTTTATTCTCTAAGAACTTTCAGTGTCGGCCTCGTATTACGAGTGTAGGAAATTGATCAAGTGGATGACGATGTATGGACACTTGGAGCCAATTTCAAAGAACAATTTGGTTAAAATGCAAAAAATGCAACTTTATTTTTCATTTTAGATAGATAGGCAAACTAAATAAAATCATTTTACAAAAAATTAAAACCGACTTCAAAAATACTAAACTAAAAAGTAATAAAATAACTGTGTTTATTTAATTTTTGTGCTTACAACTTATAATCAACTTAATCTTCTACTAATGTACAAACTTTGCGTTTACCACGTCATTATAGTTACTTTTGGAGTCGGTGTCAGCCAAGGTAGGTAGGTAGGTAGGGTACAGCAACAAATACAAAATAAAAATCCGAGCGGAGGGTAGGTAGACCTCAAACTTGATGGGATTACGATCTCCGTGCAGTGGACTTTCCTGGTTAGATGGGGGTGAGACCGGACGTCTTGACATTCATTTAAAGAGGATTTCAAAAAGGTAAAATAATTATGATAGTACATGATAGGCCTGAAAGCTAATAGGCATGTAGCAACTAAGGCTGCAGGCGCTGCTCTAAGCTCGTCCACGAAATATATTAAGGCCAATGATAATATGTCAATATTATTGGCCTTATTCAGAGTCTACCGCCCACAGTCAACACTATCTGATGCCAGAATTTCAGCCCGGTTGGTTTCAGATCAAAATAAAATGAATATGTGATTCAAGGTAAGGTTTTAAATTTAACTTTACAATGTTTTCAACCCGAATCGATTTAAAAACAAGTCAATATTATTTCAAGGGGAACTGTTAACAAAGAAATGTTAAAGCTTTAAAACTCCACAGTATAAATCAAATTTCGAATTCAAATATAATGTAAATTTTTAACTCAACATATTATTATTTTAGATAAATCTTTACCTACCAGGACTCAAATTTACACACATTGCGATTTTTATTTGTTACTGGAAATAAAAGAAGAACTTAAATTGGGGAAAACGTTTTATGGGCGCCGAAGAAGCAGCGGCTGCGTTTCAAAAGGCCGTCGAAGAGACCTCTAAAGACGAGTGGACAAACTGCTTTTCAGCGATATATTGATGTAAATGGACACTATTTTGAAAAGGTATAACAAAACTAATAACTTACTAATTTGTTCAGATTTTTATTCTCTAAGAACTTTCAGTGTCGGCCTCGTATTACGAGTGTAGGAAATTGATCAAGTGGATGACGATGTATGGACACTTGGAGCCAATTTCAAAGAACAATTTGGTTAAAATGCAAAAAATGCAACTTTATTTTTCATTTTAGATAGATAGGCAAACTAAATAAAATCATTTTACAAAAAATTAAAACCGACTTCAAAAATACTAAACTAAAAAGTAATAAAATAACTGTGTTTATTTAATTTTTGTGCTTACAACTTATAATCAACTTAATCTTCTACTAATGTACAAACTTTGCGTTTACCACGTCATTATAGTTACTTTTGGAGTCGGTGTCAGCCAAGGTAGGTAGGTAGGTAGGGTACAGCAACAAATACAAAATAAAAATCCGAGCGGAGGGTAGGTAGACCTCAAACTTGATGGGATTACGATCTCCGTGCAGTGGACTTTCCTGGTTAGATGGGGGGTGAGACCGGACGTCTTGACATTCATTTAAAGAGGATTTCAAAAAGGTAAAATAATTATGATAGTACATGATAGGCCTGAAAGCTAATAGGCATGTAGCAACTAAGGCTGCAGGCGCTGCTCTAAGCTCGTCCACGAAATATATTAAGGCCAATGATAATATGTCAATATTATTGGCCTTATTCAGAGTCTACCGCCCACAGTCAACACTATCTGATGCCAGAATTTCAGCCCGGTTGGTTTCAGATCAAAATAAAATGAATATGTGATTCAAGGTAAGGTTTTAAATTTAACTTTACAATGACTTTACAATGTTTTCAACCCGAATCGATTTAAAAACGAGTCAATATTATTTCAAGGGGAACTGTTAACAAAGAAATGTTAAAGCTTTAAAACTCCACAGTATAAATCAAATTTCGAATTCAAATATAATGTAAATTTTTAACTCAACATATTATTATTTTAGATAAATCTTTACCTACCAGGACTCAAATTTACCATCAAATATCAGCATGGTTCTCAAGAAGTTTTGTGAAATATAGCATAATCTGCATAATTGTACCTAAATTGTATCTGCATAATTGTAATATGTACTGGGAACATTATAGCATAATTTCAGCTCGGTTCAGATCTGCTAGGCTGGGCTGGGCAAAAGACTAGAATGAACGTCAAGACGGACGAAACCCTGCAACTCATCTTTTTTGTAAGGTTCTTTACACCTTTAAAGTTATATCGGTACAGTGGGTAAACAGATGGCTTACATTTTTTTTCGGATGGACCTATGCTGTTGGCCTATTGGCATTCAAGCTTAATCGAAAGAGTAGGTGAGCAGATTAAAAACTAACAAAGAAACCAAGAAATGTATAGGATGAAGGTACTTACCCTGATCATGTTCTATCCTAACGTGTCTCAGTCCGTTCAACTTAAACGTGAGTGTGAAGATGTAGTGATCGTCGCTGCTGTCCCGAACTATGAAGGACCCATCGGGCTCGTTCGACAGGATCTTCTCAGCAGCCTCCACAGAAATTGGACCCCAGTACCATCCATACTGAAATATCAACACATTGTACAACTCGAATAGTTTTACATTGTTTTCTAATGTTTACGCGAATTTACTTATTATAATGAAACAAATTTTACGGATTTTATCGCGGTACCCGACGTTGCGGATACTTTACACATTTACATCGGTTACATTGGTTTGAGCGTATGGTTATATAAATGGTTTCAAGCCCTACAAAATCGATAACGTTTCAATTACAGAAATTAATTCACATTCTATTCATCCACGTGATTCACAAAGCAATTTCATAACACTCAGCGTGTATTCAGCGCTTTTATTATCATATATTTATTTATATTTTAGAAACGAATGGCTGATGCATAAGTTTCTTTCTTTCTTCTTACCTACCTTCTTTTACATACATATGGTCGTTTATGTTCGTTGGATCGATTTTTAATATTCTCTCCTAGTAATCTGTCTGGAGTTATAAAAAACCTCCCCACAATCGATAAGTTAAAGAACAAACATAACGTCATTGTTGAAAAAATATCTATTTACGAATGCGAGAAACTCAATTATCAAATAAAAAATGGTGATAAAATAATCAGATTTAAGATAAAAAAATTAAGATCACATACGAACATTCAGCGGATTTGTTCTAAAGATCTGATTATAGGTAAAAAGTAGATACGTGTTTTGAGTTTCTTATAACTTCATTCTACCCGTATTTGTGAAAAAGAGAAAAACAAGGAATAAGTACTATGTTATATTAACAACCGCCAAAAGTCAATATAAAAGTAAAATGATGCAGCGCTTTGTATTCCAGCTAGCCTTCGGCGAAATTTTATATGGAAGGTTACATGTCGCTTATGTAATTTATTCCTTTGTTAAAAATTTATTAAAAACTGCAAGATATTAAAGCAACATTTTAGCTCTACTGTACGTAAAATTTTTATCGAGTAAAAAATTTACACTGTCATTTTTTGCAGTCAATTAACTTGTCTACTAGTTATTTTGGCTACATTTTTACGAGTAGACACTACATTTTTTTCCAAAATAAATTTGTTTATTTTCTTTTTTACTATATCATCTGTTAATTTTATTCACTAAAATGTATTTTACAATTAATGTATCAAACCACAAGCGACAAATGTATTGTCGCTTTTTCAAAATTAATATAAATATTATAAACACTTAAAATCCCTTATATTTTATAAACTTAGCTACTTATAAAAGGACACACACACACACACAATTGATTATATAATATATTAAAAAGGGTTACATAATATAGTTCCTATTATAAAGAGTTTAGCAAATAAGCGAAACTTTGAGGAACTACATCTGCATATTAACTCAAAAAAGCATTCTAGCTGCAAGCTCGACTGCCACTTTTTGTTATAAAAAATACCTTTGTGCTCCGAATGCTACAAACACATTTATTATTTTATTTAACAAGAAATAAATACATCTAATATTATAAAATATGAGTCTGAAACATGATTAGATGTCGCAGCGGAAAAGAGCGAGATTTATTTTTGCACCGAGTTGCAATTACATGAAAAACCCGAAATGGGTACTTTTCTTCTACATCCCAGTTATTTGGAAAAATAAAAATCGTATAAGAAGCTGCAAGTAACAGGTGGCTTACATAAAAATAATGATTTTCAATTTTTTTGCGACATTGTATTTATTTATATTTATTTACTTTTTATTTGTCGCACAAAATCATTTTTGTCAACATTATCATAATTCAACATTTATGAGACAGACAAACAGGAAAAAAGATGAGTTAGTTAAAAAAAAATATATTTCACACATTGTAATAAAGCTACATTCAGTTTATAAACATTTTATATGACGTTACGGTGAATGCTTTACAGTATTGAAAAAAAATCCTAATGAACCGCTATAGAATTTGAACAGAGGTCTGTCTTATTACAATGAATTTTTTTTCTATCCTGTACCGCAAAAAAATGGATTTTATTTTATGTACGCGTGAGGTCCTTTCACGACCCATCGCTGAATATCATTTCGGTAGACGCAAAATAAAAACACAGTTAAGCCTCTTACAGATCGCAAAGTACAAAGAGAATATATGTTACATGTGTATGTAAATCAGACAATGGGAGGCTTAGGTTCGATCCTTTTTTTTTCTTTAACGCCGGGAAATGCTCTGAGGCATCCCGCGGGGGAGTGGGTCTCCCCGCGCAGGTATGTGGAACTCGCTGCGCCCGAAAGATGATAAGTGGACGCAGCTCTACCCACTAAAACCCGGCGAGTGCCACCAATGCCGCCTTTAGTGAGGTGCCCCGGATCTATTGAGCTAACAGGGCACCTCGATGGCTAGTCAGTCCCGCAAGGGACCGACTGGCGTCGGTCGGTCGCCCTCAGACCCGCACCACAGAACAACCCCTCCCAACGTCGGGACACTACAATGGGGTGAGGTTGCCCTTTGCTCTTTTGTCCCCTCTTATTATATGAGGGGTACAAAGAGCCCCCTCGGCTCGATTAGCTTCGCCGAAGGTGCTGGGCTCACTCTAGGCTACTGAGCCCCACCGCCACGTCAAGGCCTGAACCATGGTGGAGCTTAGGTTCGATCCTACAACATACTATGAATTCACAAAAAAATTGACAATATGTATTATCATCATCAACCTGAACATATCCCAACTAGTATTATAAATACGAATGTCAGTTTGTTTGTTTGTTACGCTTCCACGCCTAAACCACTGAATTTAAACTGATTTTAAGAAATATATTACCATTTACCGATGGAAAGCTACATTATCTGCTAGTAGCATAGGCTTATTTTATCCCCGTAATCCGTATTACCATGAGTACGGGTGTAACCTCGGGGCGCTACCTAGTAAGTAATAATATGAACGTAAGGACTCCATCGTTTCGGCCATTAAACACACGGCGTAAGATCTGCGCACACTTTAGATTACCATAAGTTCGCAAAGAGTATTTATGTACAACATTAAAAGAGGTCTGTCTATGTCAAGCAGTGGAAGAAGATTGATAATGATGAATGACAAATATATGTAATACATTATTTTTCATATAAACACTTATTTTCAACATAATAAACATCGCGTTCTATTGAACAAAATATATATTCAAAATTTCTATAGAAAAAAAACAATATTCAAAGGAAAAATATATTGTAAATCTGCACTGTTAGAGATTATTTACAATAGATCCACGTGTCGCGTTTGTTGTATCGTTATAATAAAATAAGCTTTTTCACGCTCTTCGCTGTTTATTGTTCACATACACATTTTATTTGTGGAAAATATTTTTTTATATGTTTCAGTATTATAATTTTCTTGAAATTCCAGAATGTTTCAAGAGCATCATTTAGAGTTAAGACGACTACCAGTTGCTGCTGTCATTAAATGCACTCACAATATTACAGACCTTTTTTATCATGTACGAGCTGTTGGGCGCAGCTTCGCCCGCGTTAACTTAATTTACTTAACTCCTATTAGTCATAGCGTGATGTTATATAGCCTTCCTCGATAAATGGGCTATCTAACACTGAAATAATTTTTCAAATCGGACCAGTAGTTCCTGAGATTAGCGCGTTCAAACAAACAAACAAACTCTTCAGCTTTATAATATTAGTATAGATTTGAGAAACACAAGAGTATAGAACGCCTTTGTGATTGGTCGAATTTGGCAATGTGTCGTTATTCTTGGCAAGAATACTAAACAATATACTTCTACAACATTCCGTGCTCACTCTCTCAACAGGTGTTGTCAGACGCACTATATTAACCGGCAACACTTATCGGACTGTGGAAAAAATATTAATCGACTAGTTTCGGTTTTTGTATATTATCTTCATACTTGTTAATAATTACTTATGTTAAACGTAAACGTCCACATGACCGCATCTTACGCATCGCACGTATCGGATTGTAGTATGCTTTGAATAGAAAATCGTCCACTGTTCCGCACTTCCTATACAAACCGTTTGGTACGATGCGTGCGATGCGTACGATGCCGACATGCGTGCGAAGCGTACGATGCCGACATGCGTGCGATGCGTACGATGACGACATGCGTGCGATGCGTACGATGCCGACATGCGTGCGATGCGTACGATGCCGACATGCGTGCGATGCGTACGATGCCGACATGCGTACGATGCCGCTTACCTTTAAATGCCAATATGACAATCTTTTTTCATATTCGCACGAATACAGCACTAAAATAAGTGATTAGACCTATTTTGTAATTTGAATTAAATTCTTTTTTATATAATATTCTTCTATTATGGTGTCATTTTCGACTGTTCAGTTTTTTCTTTTTTCAAAAATTTTGCTGTTTCTCTGCATATTTAGAGCAAAAAATTAGTTTGTTATATTCAGTTTCCTAATGACCCGAATTGTCTTATAAAATATATAATTATATACAGAGTCCCTATAATAAATTTGTTTAATGGCATCTAAAAAGAAAAATTTAAATAAACATATTATATAAAATAAAAAATATATAAACTTTACATTTGATAATAAGTTTAAAAAAAAATAAAAAGCACTACACGGTATTGGATTTCCGTTTACTAAAACAGAACGTAACTAAAAGTTTTGATGGAAAACACAATATCGAATTACTGGACATACGCAAAATTCGCAAAATTCGCAATAGAGGACAAAATTTAATCTATATGTATGAGTTCTACATTTTTTTCCGCAGGGAAATCCTTATGGATGCAGCCAGGATCTTTGGGTAGATCTTGACCCAATGTGGGACTCGCACCTGGCAGTGCCCACCCTAACTAAAACCACTGCGAGCGCCTTCAGCCGCTTATTGAGGGTCCCGGATATGAAAGGCAACGGACAGGATCACCTCAGCGACAGGCTGGCCCCGGCGAAGACCAGACTACCCCACATAATGGGGGACTGCCCAGCCGCTACTAAGCAGTCCCGACGACGTCGTGCTATACAGACCCAAGTTCCCATCTTGAGCCCGACACGAACACAGGGGTGTTACAGGGGTGTTACTGGAGGCGCATTAAGTAGCACCTACGCACCCCCGTTCGTCTCCCGCGATGAGTTCTACATTACAAAAACATACGCTATACACCAAAATATACTAATTTGGAGCATTTATAAGAAACAGGATAGCCAATTTAGAAAATTTTACAACTGATAGTAATTACACAATTAATAGAAATATTACACCCTCTAATATATGTTATACTTTATTGCTAATTGTGATGCTATGATGATGATCATGCTATACTAAACATGTAAGAAACTGACCTAAACAAAGTCTAATTATTATTGAATACTGTACATTGTTGACAAGTCCATCTTTCATTAAACAAATAAGTGACTAATCAAAGAAATGATTCATCACTCAACTGTAACCACGGAACTATGCAATAGTATCGTAGTTCCTAAACTAAATATTAATTACAAATTCGTTACTACCATTAATATCAAGCGGTTAACTTTTTAATTAATATGTATAGTTAGCTCCTATGAAGTTGGACAAGAACTTCTGCCAATATTACTATTCAATTACTGGCTTTTTACTCAGCTAGTAATTGTGTACATGTCGCTGTTTGTGTTTATAACAGTTTTATAAAAAAATTGATATATTACAAAATACTAATTATACCACAAAATCCGGGAGAACTTTATTTAAAATAGTTTGGAAAAACAATCGTGCATTAGGCTGTTTAGAACATGCATGGAATACCTGTAAGCCAACTTAAATGCCAGTATTTTTATACATCCTATGATGAGTGCCAAATCGTTGTTAGTATAAAAGATACAATAACCCAAAAAAACATAGGTACTTACATCTTTTACTTTTTGAATGGAGGTAGCAAAATCCATGATAGTATCCTCGTCGTTAGCGCGTCGTGAGTTCGAAGCATGAGGTGACTGGGGTAGCGGTGGCAAAGCCCTCCGTACAGCCGCTGGTGGGGATTCCCTACCCACTCTCTCCACACTATCATTATCAGTAGACCTTCGCCATCGAAACAAATTGCAAAAGCTCTGCTTCAAGTTCATCGATAACATTTTCACTGGTGACATCTTCACTTTCATACCCTGATTCCCTTTCTTCCCTTTGCTATCCTTATCCTCGATTATACTAGAATCCTTAGGTATATTTTCTTTGTGCTTCTTATTCTTCACATTCATACTAACTGTGTTCTTGTTGGCTTTCCTGTGGTTATTGTTATTATTGGTTTCAACCGCTTTAGATATTTCATTACTCTCTTTCAAAAACACAGCAGTACCCGTATCTTTGTTACTGGGTCTAACGTGTATACCGACATTCGTTATAATTGTGTTGTTCTTTTTGTTCATTGTGTTCCTGCACTCTGAATCACTGGAACTAGAATATAAAGTGTGCAAATACTTTCTCATTTCCCGTAACGTTAGGTGCAAGGAATCCGTATCAGAGTCTGTCACGTTCTTTTTACAAGACGAACTCGGCAAACTGTGTCTTTTTGTCTTCGAGTCCTTATGTCTAGTTTCCTTTGGTTTGTAACCTCTGTCCGATCCTACGTTGTTGGCCCCTATATTCTGTGGTGTACTTTTTCCACGTCTCTTATTATTTCTCTGGGGTTTCTTTGCTTTAGCTCTTATATTGCTGTGACTAGGTCTGACCATGTCAATAGGAACGGCATATATATCACTATCAAAGGGGACATTGTACATGTCCGTGATATCAGAGGTTTTGGCAGATAACGTGTCATGGGAAATCGCTTGAGTTATAAAACTCGAGTCATCCACTTGAAATTGTGTTACTAAGGAATTGTGACTACTAGATAGACGTGAAGAAAGGGAGTTTCGAGACGAGGGTCTATTCGCCCTACAAGGGCTTAGATGTAACAGTCTCGGACTTGCAAATCTATGATTTAGACACGGTCTACGTTCATAAAGGGATTCTGGTTTTAGTTTCCTTGGGTACAATGGCGAAATATGATTTGTGGTCATCGCAAAATCTAAGCTCGGTGTTTTACTACTAATATTATCATTGGTAAAAACAACAGATGGAGGCACGCACACAGCCAAACATTTAGTTTGTGATCCAACAAAAGTCGGCACACAGTCCACTATAGTTGGGAGTGGGTTATCCTGCAACAAATGATTCCGTTTAAAATCTAATAAAATTCATTCTACGACCATTTTTTACGAATTTTGTCGCGGTTCATCAATACTTTTAATGCCAGATGTTTCGAATACCTTAAAAAATTGAATAAACTGTGATAGAGTTCGTGAGACCGATCCGTCCATGAGACTAACATAAATCATGGACATTTTTTCAATAGAGGACGTAACGTAGACAGAATTGCCATGTAAGTGCAAGGCTCAGCATAAATAAGGGCCGCTTCGCTATTGAGTATAAGATAAATGCACGTATTATATTTTTATTTCAAAATGCAATTTCTTTTGTACGATAAATAATTAATAATAAAATATGCAAGAAGAATACTTATATTTTAAGACGATTATTTTAAGAGTATAAAAAATATTGATGTAGCTGGGTTTTATATTAGTTTAATAAAAATAAAATATTTTAATTGTCTCTCCCATTTTTGCTATGAAATCGCTTTTTCCCACTAGTCTTTTTCTAAGCCCTAGTAACTGTATACTATATACTACTAATACTGTTAAGCTAGATGTTAAGTGTTGGTGACAGTAATTATGTCTGCTTGTTTTTCACACACACATCACAGGTGAGCTGTAATCACGCATTGTAAACGAAAAAAATCCGTCTACCGCTAAACAAAATGTACATTGTTAAACATGTACGGAGTCCTCCCGTGACCATGGTTGCTGTAAAGTATCCGAAACGTCGGGCTTGTAAAAATATTAATAAACCGCGGTAAAATCCGTAAAAAATTGTTTCATTATAATGAGTGAAATTCGCGTAAACATCAGAAAACAAAATGTACATATTATAAAAGTTTCATCTTCCACCACTCCCTGGTCATGGGCTATGCACTTTGTAACCGTATTTGTTTATACTGGCATAAATATTCCAATTATATATTTTTTTTGCATTGTATCAAATGAATAGGATCTGCACCGCCATTACTTTTATCTAGACTTACACCATCTCTTACTTAAAGATAACGCGTTAAAAACAGAACGGGATCTCCGATAGTTATTTTATGGGTACATTTTAATACACAACAGTCTTAATAAGTTTAAAACATTTTGAATAATATTTGAAGGGTTTTTTAGGTAAAATCTAAAAAAAAATATCCTCAGACCTTAACCTTAGATACTATTACATCTAAGGATCTTGTTCGAACTTGCCAATATCTCACAATAGAGTAAATCAATCATAAGCCGTGTCAACGAGATATGGTGGAACATCAATAAACAATAAATTAAGAAATTTCGTACTACCATTAGGCAGGTTATCAACGTCGCAGGAGTAATTGGCTTCACACACACATCTGTTTAACTGCGGTCTTTAACTTCATCATCTTTTACTGACTACACAATTTCCCTCAAAATTTTTTTTCGCAAAAGTCTGAGAAACGGTGCGCCTTTCGGAGCTTATCTATTAAGTGTATATTTTGGGGCTTAAGTTTTTATATCGTCATTATATCGCATTTCATCTCACCTTGTTTTATTAAATATTTGACGATGAGCCATCGATATATTTTTTACATTAGTCAGATATGCAAACTGATGAATACCACCTCATGGTAAGTGGTCGACATCGCCCATGAACATAAAGTAGTTTACCTGGCACGAGCCCAGGCAACTCATTTATGATCTTAAGATGTTAAGCCTATCCTGATACTTAAGATGTTAAGTCTCGGTGCCCGTAATTACACTGTCTGTCTTGCCCTTCTCTCCGAAACACAGCGAAAATTTTTCACGGCAGAAACAAGCAAGATGGTGGTACCCATGCAGCCGGGAGCGCGGCACAGCGCATCCCTCCAACCGGTAGATAAGGGATAAACTCACTTGGGACTACGTGCATGCTAAGTTCAAGTCATGAAATGAGTATGGTGGTACCTATCCATTAGTGGCATTCAAGAGAACATAGGCATAAAAAATCTATCGATATTGATTAGACTGAAAATTCATTATACATTGATAACATGCACGCAAATTCACATAGATATTTTTTAAACTGACAATGTATTTCCTACCTCAAAACGTACACGAATCTATTTTCTAAAAGGGGTCTGACAAACTATACGTAAATCTTGACAAAGTCTTTGAAAGCAGTTATATTAGCATTTACTGTGAGAGTCCTGAGTCCCGACGGGCGAACGCTAGCGGTGACGAATAAGGTATCCGGTAAATACGAATAACTTTATGTGTATATCTCACCTTACGGGAAACATTTGAGGAATATGAGTCTTTACAGAAATAGAAAATAATGCAGTGAGTCCTCACACGTACGGAGTAGAGTTTTGGCGTAATCCCTTAATATTTTTTAACTTGATATTTTTTTTTTTACTTTTGCACTAATTTTTTTTTCAAAATAATCTTTTATTTAGACATTAAATACATAAACAAATATATTTGTTAATAATATTGTAATTTCCATGGATTTTTTCGTCTTTTTTCTTTTTATTCAAAACTGATACGATTTTTATTCTTAAATTGTGAAGAAAAAAAAACAACAGCTTTTATATTTAAATTAGTCGTTTAATAAACGTTTCACGGTAAATAATTTTAATGCGATTATTATCAATGGAAGCCGAACTCCGTTTAGTATTGTTTAAAAAATGTAAAATACAATATATTTTTATAAAATTATTTCTATCCCTTATCATATAGAAACTAGCTCTAATGTCTCGGTGGAACTATACAAGACGTATTTTTTCTATAGAGAGAATCCGTCGCATCGGGCGAAATTATTTCAACTGTGATTTCGACAGATAGCGATTATTATGTTGTTATAACTGGGTGAATATGGTACAGCGATATAATTTGGTACAATTATCATATATAATTTTGTTTATAAGCAAAACTGTCCAAAATTTTATCGAATGATATAATAAATATAATAAAATGAATAGAAGAGAATATAAATAATATTTTTCGTAGATTTTTTATTTTTACTTTTCCCAATTACTTTATATCTAATCTAGTTTTATATCAGTACAAATAATTGTGTATCTTGAAAATTAATAATAAATTAAAAACAATAAAAAGTATTATAATGTAATAAAATTTAATTTATATTCCGAATATAAGCAGATAAAATATACAGCTATATATATGTCTTTAAAAAATTTCCAAAAGTTCGATCCATCCGAGAACAATAATTTTTCTTCGCCAAATTTTAATAAAATAATAACTTTTTTCTAATAAAAAAAAATACTTACATTAAAACATATTTTATAATAATTGATTTAATAAATTACTTTAAAAATCATGAATTATTTTTGATTTTTTTTATTTAAAACACGTCTAATAAAAAAAAACTTACCTGAAATTCAAGTGGTGGTTCGATGGCAGTGACCAGAACCTTACCGGGTCCCTTCTTCACTGTATTGAAAAAATCACCGCACATACGCTCCGAGGCCTCCGTAGACTCACACAGCGACAGCGACCGCTCATCGAAATCGCTCTCTTGCAACTGCACACAGAAAGGCCACATCTATACTGATAACGTCCACAGCCAACAGCCTGTCGGGATGGAATAAATTAAATCGTCTACCAACAGAAAAATATTTTAATGATATCTTTATGTTGCATCGCAATTCTTTGTTTTTAGCGTAAGCTGAATCATTTTACGCTATCGATAATTATTGAAAGATAACTTCTTTATAATAGCGGAGGCGGTAATAGGTGAGTTCAGCGGTATCGCTCTTTTATATTATTTTTAAAACGAAAGTATGAAAAGCTTCGAGTGTGCACGATTGTTTTATTGCACTCATTTCCTATTAGCATTTCGTTTTCAATTTATAATATGTAATTCACCCACTGAAGGGAATGTATTTTTTCAAATTCAAGGGAAGTTGCGCTAGCTTAATACAAGTTAGTGAAATTAATATCATCATCAGCACTGTCAACTTTTTTCCGCCCACTGCTGGACATAGGTCATAGGTCTGGACACAGGCTAACGCCCGAATACTCAAACGAATCTCAAATTTAAGACGTACTTAAACTCGTGTTGTCCCTCTTTTTTTCTTTGAATCTGACACGTCGTAGCATGAGTTTAAGTACGTCTTACATTTGAGATTCGTTTGAGTATTCGGGCGTAAGAGTAATGCTCCATATGCAGTCACTTTACCCTTATCAAGCATGAGAGTTAGCTGTTTTAACTGTCATTAAGTGAATGCGTGCACTAGACAAGATCGAGCTGGGGCTGTTCATCATCATCATCATCAGCCCCTATCCGTCCACTGCCGAACATAGGCCTACCTCAATGAACGAGCTCCCTCGTTCATCATTATAATATAATAATAATAATATCTATGGACGTTTTTACACCACGTCAATGTGGTCCCGTGGTAAGTTCTGGAAGAACTTGTGTTACGGGTACCAGACAACGGAAATATATTTAATACTTTTATACTATACATATATTTAAGATTTTATTATATAATACACATCCATGACCCAGGAACACAGAAAGTGGAACGCAGAGGGGAGGTGGTGGTCGCGGTCTCGTTGGACATCGCGAACGCCTTCAACAGCCTCCCCCACAGTGTGATACGGGAGGCACTGTATTTCTTAGGTGTGCCCCCGTATCTGAGGAGGCTGCTGGAGGCGTACCTCTCCGAGAGGAGGGTAGCCTACGAGAATCGGTCGGGGTCCATTGAGTGGCGGCGAGTCGGCTCCGGTGTCCCACAGGGACCGGTTTTGGGTCCGATCCTGTGGGACATCGGATACGACTGGGTCCTGCGAGGCCGTCTCCTCTCCGGGATGGGTGTCGTATGCTACGCGGATGACACCCTCGTGTATGCCCGGGGACGAAGTTATAAGGAGGCGGCGCGGCTGGCCGAGGTCGGGCTCGACCTCGTGATCAGCCGCATAGAGAGGTTAGGGCTTCGGGTCAGACCTGAGAAGACCGAAGCCCTTCTCTTCCGCGGGACCGGGCGGAAAGGACCCCCACCGGGGGCTGCCCTCCAGGTCGGAGGGGTGAGGGTCAGGATGAGCCCCCATATCAAATATCTGGGGCTCATACTTGACGGTGGGTGGACCTTCGGCCCACATTTCTCAATGTTGGGACCGAAGGTCGTGAAGGCGGCAAGTGCGCTGGGCAGACTCCTCCCGAACCTCGGAGGACCCAGCGCCGCCTGCAGGCAGCTATACTCTGGAGTCTGCCGGAGTATGGCAACCTACGGTGCGCCCATCTGGGCGGGTCACCTTACCACGAGAAATAAGGCCCAGCTGCGCTCGGCACAGCGGGTCATCGCGGTAAGAGTGATCCGGGGGTACCGTAAAGTATCGTGAGCGGCAGCCACTGCCCTGGCCGGTGACCCCCCGTGGGAACTCGTGGCTGAGGTTCTTGCCGAGACGCACTCCTATGTCTCGGATAGGAGGTCTCTTGGCGAGAGCCTTACGCTAGACGGGATCCTTCGGGTTCGCCGACTAGGGCAAGAGGCGTTAATGCGAAGGTAGGGGGAGGACCTGGCGCAACAGCCGTACGGCAAAAGCCTAACGGTTGCTCTGCGTCCGGTCCTTGAGCGGTGGATGCGCCGTAAGCGCAAACCCCTCACCTTCCGTCTGACACAGGTGCTCACCGGGCATGGTTGCTTTGGTGAGTACCTGTGCCGGACGGCCCGCAGGGAGCCGTTGACAGTGTGTCACGATTGTGGCGCGGCGGTGGACTCCGCCCAGCACACCCTCGAGGTGTGCCCGAGATGGGCGGCGCTGCGTCATGATCTGACATCAGTCATCGGAGGGGACTTGTCTCTGCCGGGTGTCAACACCGCGATGCTCGGTGACGAGGAGTCCTGGACGGCGATGGTTTCCTTCTGCGAGGCAGTAATGTCCCAGAAGGAGGCCGACGAGCGGGTGAGAGAGGAGGCCGCCGACGAGGCCTCCCCCCGTGGGCGACGAACGGGGGTGCGCAGGAGGCGCTACTTAATGCGCCTCCAGTAGCACCCCTGTGCTCGTGTCGGGTTCAGGATGGGAACCTGGGCCCAGTATGACACGACGTCGCGGGGACTGTCCAAGCAGCCGGGCAGCCCCCCTTAAGAGGAGTAGTCTGGCCTTCGCCGGGGCCAGCCTGTCGCTGAGGTGATCCTGTCGAATGCCTATCCGGGACCCACAAATTAAAGCGGCTCTGAAGGCGCTCGCAGTGGTTTTAGTTTACGGGTAGGGCACTCCCAGGTCCGAGTCCCACATAGGGTCAGGATCTACCCGAGATCCTGGCTTCATGCGTAAAAAGCATTTCCCTGCGAAAAAAAAAAAAAAAAAAAGGAACACAGAAAGTGTTTTTTTGTTCCCTGGCGGGATTCGAACCCGCAACCTCCTTGAGCGGCAACGCTCTAACCATTGAGCCACCGAGGTCGTCATTATCAGCGTGCAGATCTCCAGGTGCTTAGCACAGAAACTGGACACGCCTCATATTCTTCATCATCATCCATTTTTTGTCCATTTCGACATAGGCCCCTCGTGCTTACCACACACACATTACATCTGCTACGCGAAGCCTAACGCAAGCACAATGTTATATTTGAGCATATTTTATGTTCATTACAATCACACAAAGAGTGCTGACTAAAAACTTCAGTGTAAGCTCATGAACTCAAATACTTTTATGATACACTATTATAATAATAATAAGTAATAATATAGATCAGTTCATCATGAACCACAAGTTCAGTGTCCAATCAAATCGTGATCAAAGGCTAACATTTATGTCCAATTTACTTTATGAATGTATTTCATATTAATGCGGAAATTCAAATTACTAGGAGCAGTAGCGCAAATCGTACCGTAGCAAAGTCAAACTTTAAATAGCACATGTTATGCATTTCGCTAAGCCGTAAGGGCAAACTGGTGTAATGTTATACAAGTAATAATATACACATACATACAATAACGCAATTATGAGTAACACGTCTATAGAAAGCAAGATTAATTGCAAAGTGAGTAATTGAAGTATTAAAGTGATATCGATACTAAAACCTGTGTTTTGAGAATTCTAAAATTTGTTTCTATAACAACAATAATAATAATACTTTTGATAAATTTAAAGACTCCAAAAGAGTCTTAAACAGCCAAATTGTCAAAAAATATGTACAAAGTTGTAAAGCAAGTGATATTCATATAATTAAACGTTCATAAACAGGGATAATTACTGAGAATTTGTAATAATCAATATTTTAATTGCAGCTACCTCTTACGCCACCCAAATAATTTAAATCCAATGTTTGCTCTTCACCATCATCAGCCTGTGTACACTAGGTAACCTAACCTAAGCCTTGATATACCATGTTCTCTATTTAGGTAGTATATTTTTAGAACAATGGTTGTCTGGAAGATATCGCTTAGAACAGTAAGACAACTTTTTGTTCTTTCTCTCTATTTTTATTTTCTGTCTCTATATAACGTATATTTTTTCTACTGCAATATACTTAGTACATAGTGATTTTTTATCGTCAGTTGAGATTGGGAAACTGGCCTGTCCGTCTAATTGTGAATGGATGACTAAACATAGGAGAAAAACAGATAACATAGAAGACATAATCAATATGATGAATATCCAGAAAGGCATAGAGGTATTAGTTAGCCTTTGAAAGTTGCCTACAGCAATAGACGGACACAAACTGATGTAAAAACGCTCGATTTCTTTAGTGCCTTTTTATAGAATAGGGGCAAACGGACAGTCAGTTCACCTGATGGTAATTCCTTCTTGTTAAACATGAAAAACATCCCTTTTTTAAAGCGGCAAGGAATATAGGCTAGTTGCCTCAAATACACAATCATAATCATCATCAGCCTTTATCCGTCCACTTCTGAGGCCTCCTTCAATGAACACCAAGATTACCGATCTCTCGCCAATCTCATCCAACATGGACCGGCCACCACACGGAGATCGTTTTCCCACCTGATTAATGGCCGACCAACAATTCGTCTATCTAAACGCGGCCTTCGCCTTACACAGTATATATATTTATTTCAATTATTGTTTAATTAATTCCTAAGTCCTAGGACTGCCTCGGGTAACTCTTAGTTTCATTTGAGAGAGTAATCTTTATATATATACTAGTGGCCCCGACAGACGTTGTCCTGTACAAAATACATTTTTTTTTGTGAATCTAAACCATTCTCGAATCCACTTGAACACACACAAAAAAAATCATCAAGATCGGTCCAGCCGCTTAGGAGTTCAGTGACATACACACGCACAGAAGAATTATATATATAAAGATATATTTCTTGTGTGCGTGTGTATGTCACTGAATTCCTCCTAGACGGCTGGACCGATTTTGATGAAATTTTTTGTACATGACAACGTCTGTCGGGGCCACTAGTAGTATGCGGATAGCTGAGTTCGGCTAGTACGCTTCCATTTTCAATCGTTAATTTGTTTCCCGCAGCTTCGCTAACGGAGTGTTGTTATTGAAATATCTCCTATGTAGATTACCCCCATTAGTAGACCACGCCAACCCGAATCTTTGCCCGTATTAACTTACATTTGCAACCATATACTGAATTATGTTGATTAATTTTATAGTATAGGTATATCACTCAGTAATAACGTAGATATACTGTTGTTTAACTTTATTAAATCGGATGAGTAGTTTCAAAGGTTACCTCCATCAAGTATATAACCGGAATAGAGCGCTAATGTTATGTGTTTTGTTTGAAAACAAATTTCGCCAAATTTGAACTGCGACGCTGCGCCGGTTCTGCGCTCTGATTGGCCGACTGATAGCCAAGTGCTGGATGATTGGCCGTTGGGACGTACATACAGATGACGGGTAGTTGAATTGCTTGTGACATATCACTGAACAGTTTCGGAATTTTATGGCTCACGTTACTACTCTATCCGGTTAGGCTCGATGGTTACCTCCTACATCCAAACTTACAAACTACCTTTTTATTATATTAGACCTATTTATATAAAAATCCCTCAATATCCGGTCCAGCTGTTTAGGAGTTCAGTGACACACACACACATATAATTATAATATTATATGATATAATTTGTGCATTATTTTATTATTTATAAGTCGTAAGGTTGAGTAATAATGAAAGCGCTCAAAATTATATCAATATTCGCATTATATGTACAATATTTTCTCTACTTTCTATGATAAAAATATTGATGCACACTTAAGAATATACATACTTAAGAACCCGCCCTAGTTCATAACAAATAATAATCTCTGTGCAATGGACGGTCCGTGTTAGATGCGAGTAGCGAGGCATCAGCCGTCTTGGCGTTTTTGGAAGAAGACCTATGTTCCGCAGTGAACGGATAGAGACTGATGACGACGATATTATTTTATTTTATATATACATATTTAAGATAGATTGGCTCATCAAGTTATCAGGAAATATAAGACCTAGAGACTTGAAATTTGGTAGGAATATTACTTTTGCCATGTAGAGGTCAGCTAAGAACCAGAAGCAGTAAAATCACCTATTATCATTTTAGCTATTAAAAAAACGATAACGAAGTTCGAAAAGAATAAAATGTATGGGATTGACATAAGCCGTCGTCAATTATGTCACTCGTTATCGTTATCGCAAGTTGGTAGACAATGTTACAATTCGTAACAAAATCATAAACTGTCAATTGGTTATCGAACACTTATGTCAAACTTATGTTATTTTATTATTGATATTGATTCGTTATCCGGGCGTGGGCCATGGAGGGCAACATCTTCACAATTTTTATGAGTTATAGTGTGTATGAGATCTATTTACATAGATATTCATTTTAATTTTTTGGTCCGATTTGACACTTCTTGTCGAACTCTGTTGACACTTGACAATTGTTGTCCTTGCACTGTCACGATCTTGGATTGATCATTGGCTAGAAAATTATTATCGTTATCTCAAAGACGATAATGAATTTCAGCTACAAAGCGATGTCACTTTGTCTACAGGCCCTGGTGTTGTGGCATGTGTTCGTGGATCCGAATTCCACCGAATTGCACCGGCTCAGCAATCACCACAATTGTTCAAAATGTCATCCTTCAATTAAAAGTAATTAAAGGCACTCAAAAAGTTAATATTAATTCCCTTTTGATGACCTCTATGGCTCAATGGTCAGCGCGTTGGTGCTCATACCGGAGGTAGCGGGTTCGGATGCCGCCAGGGAACAACAAAGTTTTCTGTGTTCCTGGGTCATGGATGTGTATTAAATGTGTGTATTATATAATAAAAATCTTAAATATATGTTTAATATAAAAGTATTAAATACATTTCCGTTGTCTGGTAACCGTAACACAAGTTCTTCAAGAACTTACCACGGGACCAGATTGACGTGGTGTGAAAACGTCCATAGATATTATTTTTAATTCATCTCATCAATTATAGATACCGAAAATCCTATATCCACAAAAATTTGGCAATATATACGGAGTTCTCTTTCATTCATTTTTCGTAATCCGTAATATTTGGGAATGGTTGTTTTTCATGCCACTTTCCATCCTTTTTTTTCCTTGAGGAGTCATGAATTCATTTCTTAGTGGACGCTTACATCACAAACGAAACCTACAGACGCATGCAATTTAGCGGTTTCCGCTCAACGATAATGAGTCAGTCAGGTCAAACGGTGTTGTGTGTTACATTGACACCTTTATGTACTCATGTTATATCATTAAGGGAATACATATACTAATATTCGAATGGATATCAACATACTATATAGTTTCGGGTGTCGGGAGTGAATTGGATAGTCTCGAGTGAAATCGATTATTGTCTTGGACCCTCGGGTTGGCGAATTTTAGACACACTTCAAAGACCTTTAATATCATCTCAGGCATGCTTGTTTCCTCACGATGTTTCCTTCGCCGGTGAGCAAGCAATGATATCATGTTCAGGTGCTCAAAAAATTTGGGGGGATTGCTACGATTTAAATATTAATCGATATATCGACAGTCTGTGTAGGCGTCGTTTTTTTTTTTAAGTTCAAGGGAGAAAAAATTAAGGTAAATAGATACCTATTTACCTTTGGATTAAAAAGCTTTGACGACGCACAGCTAAATAGTGGAATTTATGAATCAAAAACAAAGCTACCAGGTTTTTAAACCGTCTACACTTTATCCTACATTGGTTTATGTACATTGATATATATTATGATAGCAGTGGGCTGGTCACACACTCAGGAGAACGGATGGCCGACGGGCCAATAAGGTTCTAGAGTGGAGGCCACGTTTTGGTAGACGAAGTGTTGGTCGGCCATTAACCAATAGGGCTAGCATGCGCGCACGACAAAATTATGTCTACCCCTTTTCTCGTATTGAAATAATACGAGAAAAGAGGTAGACAACATTTTGTCGTGCGAGCATGCTAGCCGTACAGGTGGGAACGCGATCTCCGTGCGGTAGCCGGTCCATGTTGGATGCCAGTGGCAAGGGATCGGCTGTCTTGGGGTTCATTGAGGGAGGCCTATGATCAGCATTGGACGAATATAGGCTGATGATGATATATTGTGATGGATAAGAGCTCCAAAAAGACAAGTTGCGTCTTACTACTCGTAATATTTTGGGGTTAATAGAAAGAGGTCTACGCCATAGACCATTTTAAACATACATGGCATTCTACAACCTATGCTTAGCGTACACTTTGTTGGAAAATTGAAAGTATTACAGCTCATCGTTCTCAAACACGGAAAGTATGAATCAATCTTTTCTGTGTCTTATCTTGTACCTCATCTCTATTATACAAACACGAGAAACGTGAGAGGAGTGAGCGGTGTAAATACATATTGATCGTACATCATGCACTAGTTAGCATGTTCATATAGATTTATAGGAAATGATACATATTTAGCATACGGATTAGTCGTACAGGTTCTTATCTCATAGAGCAGGATTTCGTCTCAAAGGACAGGATGTTATTACTGAGCTTAATAATATTAGTAACAAACAATTATTCGCAATAGCAACTACATACTAATAAAACACACCTTAACGATAATATGAGTATTAGCACTTGTTAAATCGCCATTGACGTCGGTTTTCAAGTTTAAACTGTTTTCAAGTAAGGAATGGCAATATTGCGTATTCTGACTTCAGGGCATATAAAATGTGGAACAAAAATAGAAATCTCGTATACTAACAGATTTTTTATGATTTCGCATTAGCAAAAATAAATTATTACATCTATAGAAAAAAAATACATTGAAAAATGGTAGCTGGAACATTTGCAACAAACAGCCTTAATTAAAAAAATAAAGCACAGGGACACAGAAAAAGAACATATATGAGTGCAACAACATTAAATATATACTAAGTGTGACTCGTGGCTTCGCTCGCGTGGTTTACAATCAAATGATCAGCGTGGATAAGACATTCGACAGTAGAAGCGCTATAGCAAATAAAGATGGTAAAATAATACACATTAAATATCGGTGTAGAATATGTGCAAAGCATGCAAATGCGTTCAGGCGTACGCATGATCGATTAACAAATAAACAAACAAACTTTCACATTTATAATATTAAGGGCATAGGAAACACATAACACACTTTCGCAACTACTTTTAAATAAACACTTTTCGATAAAGCTTCGAAAGGAAGTCACAGTTCATCTTTTAGGCGCGTTAATGACGATCTAGTTGAACTAAGTTTGGTCTATCTCATAGCGATAGAGAGATAGACATTGTCATGTCTGTCTCATAGGAGTCAAATAGATCTGAATACGAAGCGTCGCATCATTTTGGCGGTATAATGTCTAAAGTTCGTCTATCGGTAGTCGACAGCGCATTGTTCGGCGTGGTACTACCGCGTGGTGGTGGTTGGTACCTGAAAAATATTCGTGTACTTAGTGGTACTACCACTAAGTACGTGAATATTTTTCATGTACGACATTTTACCAGAATGAAAGCTCCGACAAAATGTCGCGTATTGGTGTTTTGGGGAATGAAAGAGTACAACTTGTAGTGTAGTGCAGAACAGATTTTTGATATTGATGATAATAAAAACTACTACTTTTTTGTGTTGCACTGAAATTACAATCCTAACAGATATTGCCAATATTATAATAATATAAATGTATAATATTATTATACATTTATATTTTTAGGTATTCCTTTTCAAATTAAGTAGTAAATAGGAATTCATATAAACTCATATCATGTATAAAAAAAACCTGCATATTGGGAAAATGATTATTACTAAGTCATGGTAGACTTTTGTTATTATAATTAATAATATATAAGTAAAAACAAACAAGTGTGAGGAATTTAATTTACGTTATAGGAAATCTTAATCTGAGTGCTATAATCATGATCAAGATCCTTTTTTACCCAATTTTAACAAACATTTTCGTAGTGAAATTATTACAAAATTTATTCTAATGCTGGTGCATTATGTGACAAGCCCTTGTATTATATACTAGCTGCTGCCTGCAGCTTCGCCTGCGTTACTTAACTCCTATATGTCACAGTGTGATGTTATATAGCCTATAGCCTTCCTCGATAAATGGGCTGTCTAACACTGAAAGAATTTTTCAAATCGGACCAGTAGTTTCTGAGATTAGCACATTCAAACAAACATACAAACTCTTCAGCTTTATAATATTAGTATAGATTATTTTTATACTTGTATTATATTATCTTGTATTATAAAAATTATTACTTACCATAAGTATTAATATTTATAATACAAGAATTGAGATACATATTATTCGTGATTTGGAAAATAGACATATTATGATGAATATTTTAGCCAAAAAAAATGAATTCATAACACACAAAATGCTTTTTTAACATGTATTTTGTTAATATAAGTAAACATGACTTAATATAATGAAGTATAATGAAATTTGTTCAGGTTAATATCATAAAAGGATAACAACACATATTTTTACCTTAGCAACAATACTTTGTCATATTCTTGTGGAACTGAAATACAAAAATTATATCAATGTCTTATCCTTGAAATCATTTAAAAATGCTTTAAAGATTTTGGAGACCTCTCTTGGCGACAAGTTAGTTAACATTGTCTAGGTGAAGTTCTTTTTGGGCATCTTTGCTTATGCATTACTACAACTGCTAGTATTTTAAAGCATGTTTTAATTTAATACTGGTAGAAAGAGACAGACTATAACAGCTGATAAGTTATCAGAAGTTTGGAAAGTTATTAATATATTTTGTTGTAGAGTATCAATTGTATAAACTAAATTATAGTTTATAAATAGGTTTATTAATTAATTTAACTAATTATGATTATATGTGCGATATAAGAACCATTTCATTAAATACATGTGTTTTAGCCAACTGTCAACTTACAACTATATAAACGATACTATGCAAAATTATACAAAACATGCATTCTTAAGTGAAATTTGACTGTCTAAGATACTACTACCTTGAAATAAATTGAAGTCTAAGGATACTACTCGCAATGACGCAATACGCATAATACACATACCTCCGATGCAATATGATGCCATCCACTTGCAGAATCGCTTGAGAACGAACCACTTGTAATCAGTAGACCACTATCTTCACTTAACGGAGGCGCTTCGGAGTGTGTAGAGAAGGAAGGCGGAGACTCCATCACCCCAAAAACACTGACTTTGTATAAAAGCTTAAAGTTAACATAAATGTTGCATAAATAGTTACAATTGTATAAAAACGAACAAAGATAGAAAATCTTTTTCACGACATTCACACATAAAGTACATACACCTAAAAATCTCACTATGCTAAATTTGTCTCTCTCGCTCATACAACGTCGCCATGGTTTTAGTTTACTTTTTTATGTTAGTGATCAAATGGGTCGAGGCGAATGTAATATTACGTTTATAATGCCAATGTATCGTAAAAATTTAAAAATGTGGTATTGTTAATTATTATAATTTACTTTGAATAAATAATAATAATAATAATATATATGAACGCTTTTACATCACGACAATCTGGTCCTGTGGTAAGTTCTAGAAGAACTTGTGTTACGGGTACCAGACAACGGAAATATATTATTTAATACTTTTATACTATACATAATGTATTTAAGGCTTTTATTATATTATAAATATATTTAATTCACATCCATGACTCAGGAACACAGAAAACTTTTTGTTCCCTGGCGGGGTTCGAACCCGCTACCTCCCGGCTTGAGCGCCAACGCGCTAACCATTGAGCCACGGAGGTCGTCGAATAAAAGGATATATAAGTCATGTAGTAAAGATATGTAAATAATAAAATTTCACAAAGAAAAATAAGTCCCTTATATTTTATTAAATTGAAATAAGCATTAGCCAAAAACATTGAAACCATAAAGTTAATATACCAGATTAATTTATGATTAAAACATACTTTTTATAATGAAACAATTTTTACGGATTTTATCGCGGTTTATTAAGATTTTTACAAGCCCGACGTTTTTTGTGTTCATTAAAACATACTTCAATTTTTGTCTAATTTGATGACATATTACTTTGTGGAAAACTAATAATAATTTGATGAAGGTAGATTTTGTGTGTACAAAGTTAAGTCGGTTAAAAATAAAAGAAAGTTAAAGGAAAAACGTTCGTTTTTTATTTGTTTTCTATTAATTAAATGTTATGTTGTATTTTGTTCAATCAGTATAAATTGTGATTGCCTGCCGAGTATTGTGTAGGATAGTTCTAGGTGGGTCGAGTGGAGAATAAGAGTTGATTGATGGTGGACTGGATGGGAGAACCACGCCTTAAAGTTTCCCGCCGTTTTTCTATACTTTAGACGTGTCTTCGGCCTTACTAAACAAATACAGACTATGCTTATATTGATTACGACTGAATAGGCAGCATGGCCTCTGGTCTTATCCTGTTCCAATAGGAACTAAAAAAAAGAAAGTTAATGTCACATTTGTCAGTCTATGGTTTTATTGGTTAATGGTTATTGACTTTTGTGGCTTTTACTTTTTAGTTTTGTTGAGTTGTGTATATGTGAATTGTGTTATCTGATTTTATGTTTTAATTTATCTTCATTTTGTGTATTAACCTGGTCTTTATGTTACTTTTTACTTAAAACTAGTTTTATTTAGTATTTGACTTTAAAACATGTTCAAATATTTTGTACAACAATCGTAATTATTCGTAGAAGTTAATTGAATATTATTAAGTCGGCAAAATGGCTGATACTCAAATTGCTAATATTGTCAACGAAATACTGGTAAGTAATTGCATTATATTTCCTTTTAGCAATAAAATGTAAGAAACTGTTATTTGATTATTCTAACCAACAGCACGTGTTTATCGACAGTTTGATGCATCTTTCACCGTTCAATAAACGCCATAACGATTGAATTCTGGTTATTTTTCAGAATCAAAAGTAGAGGGTTGAAAGGGGATCGGGATGAATTCCATTTAGGAACACTCGTAGCGAATTGCTTAGCTATTATAATTGCTTAAATATTTAAAAAATCTTAATATGAGCAAATATGAGCGAAAAGCTTACAAAAGTTTGTGGAACAGGTGAAACAGGAATCACCATCATCAACCCTATTTCCGTCCACTGTTAGACCTAGACCTATTTTAATAAACGTCAAGACGGCCGTTATACTTACTTCATCAGCAATTCATTAAGTTTGTGCTTTATTAAAATAGTGACGCTACTTTGTTTAGACAAGCAGTTTCATTAGTATTGCCAACACCCCCAGATTCAGACATTGATCTAATTTTCAATTCCTCACTGTTCAATATGCTATGCTTTTTGTTCAACTATAGAACTAGTCACACATTGGCCTGTTACATCAATTGTCATTGATAGTTTGGTCAAACTGCTCAAAAGCAAAATTCAAGCAATTTGTCCTGTTTGAGATGGGTCTTCAAATTCCGTTATTCTTCTGTTGTGATGCTCTTTGATATTGCCCTAAAGTTGCAGACCTTGATCCACAATTTGTGTGTACAGACCATGTTATTTTTTAAAGTTTTAGCCCAACTAAAGTATTTTCCAATTACTATCATAGCCTAAAATTGGTTCTGCTATAAATATTTATGGATTTTTTCCCGGACAACTGACGGGCAGTAAACAATCATGTTGATTAAGTTCATACTCTACTATATTCTCTATATTATACTCTACTATATTCATACTCTACTATATACTCATTCACAATATTCACATCATATGTGAATATTGTGAAAATAATATGTAGTGAAAAAATAATAATTATTATATCTATGGACGCTTTCACACCATGTCAATCTGGTCCCACGGTAAGTTCTCGAAGAACTTGTGTTACGGGTACCAGACAACGGAAATATATATTTAATACTTTTATACTATACACATATTTAAGATTTTTATTATATATTACACTTATTTAATACACATCCATGACCAAGGAACACATAAAATATTTTTGTTCCCAGGCGGGATTCGAACCCGCAACTTCCGGTTTGAGCGCCAACGCGCATACCACTGAGCCACAGAGGTCGTCCTATAATAAATTCAACACTACATAAATTAGTAGTTAGTTTTGTGGATTTTTTGTTGAACAACTATATTGAAACTACTTTCTTGTTTATTATTATGGTATTGTTCAGGTCAGTCATTCTTAACCTTTTTTATATAGGCCCCAAGTACGTTTTAGATATGGTGCCACAACATACACTCACCGGCACGGAAACTTGGCAAAGTATAAAATTTGTGATAACTTCAGTTTTTTTCAGTTTACACTACAAATTTAGGCCAATTTTGTTTGTTGTTCATCCAATTAACGGCTTTAATCATTTTTAAACACAAATAATGTTTTTTTAAGTTTATAATGAAGTTTAACTGCAAAATCACATTTACACAAAATTCAATCCTGCAGTTTTGATCACTAGTAATTAAAAAATGTTTGATGTTTGGTAACATCTTGGACTTTTTATTATCGCATGTTACCTCCTCTAGCCCTTATCACCGCCTGCATTCGGTCTGGCATGCTTTGGATGACATTTTTGATGTGCACTTGTGATAAGTCGCGCCAGGCAGTCAGGGCAGTCAATCAGCATCAGTTTGATGCTGATTTAATTGTCCTTTTTAGCTTATCCTTAATAAGCTCTATTCCGTTTAAGTCGTATTGCGAGCTGGCCACTGCAATTTTTGAATACCAACCTCTTGAAGGTACTCATTTACGATATTAGCGACGTGTGGACGTGCATTATCACACATTAAAATGAATTGGTCATATCCAATAAACCCTCCAAAGGGTACAACATGTTCTTGAAGGATTTCCTCGACGTATCGTGTTGCAGTTAGATCGTTATTGACGATGACCAATTCTATACGTGCATCAGAACTAACGCCACCCCATACCATTATAAAGCCTCCACCAGAACTCAGTGTTCGAGTGGTAGTAATCGCCAGATATCGTTCACCTTGCCTTCTCCAC
This sequence comes from Helleia helle, assembly GCA_963853865.1. Classification (NCBI taxonomy): domain Eukaryota; kingdom Metazoa; phylum Arthropoda; class Insecta; order Lepidoptera; family Lycaenidae; genus Helleia; species Helleia helle. The sequence goes on from OY971420.1 coordinate 21,786,362, forward strand.
ACACGTTGTCGACCATCAGGTGCATTTAAAGCGATCCTACACTTGTCAGTAAACAAAATCCTTGCCCATTGTTCATGAGACCTGTGGGAGAAACTGTGGGCCACGGGCTGGTCTTCTTGCTCTTAAATCAACTTCCTCCATACGTCTTCTCACCGTACGCTCATTAACATTTACATTGCTGGAGATTTGCAGCCGCTGCTGGACCTCGACAGCAGTAAGGAAGCGATTTCTTAAAACCTCTAACACGATAAAGCGGTCGTCACGAGCTGACGTGCAACGTACACCACCATTACCTGATCTGCGTGTGCAGAGACCAGTCTCTTGCTACCGTTTTAGTGCATATTGCATCGAAGAACGCGGAACGTTAAGGATAGTAGCCATTTCACGATGGGTCATCCCTTGTTCGACTAATGCCACTGCTTGTGCTATCTGACTTGGTGACAAAGGCATTTTTATGGATCCCTAGGTGCCTTTAGACGTTTATTCATTACAATAAAACCAAAGAACTTCGATAACTTAACACTTGCAAATTCCAGAACACAATTTAAAACATAGAGTTCGTCCCATAAATGACACGGTTCAACTAAACTTCAGAACCCAAAACAAAATACACTTCAACTTAGTTAATTACCCTCTTAGCATTAACGTAAACATTATTTCTATCCACTAATACAATAAGAATAGAGTTAGACACACTTAAAAATTTGTATTATTACTTATATTAATTAATTACATCATCATCATGGGGTGCCATCTTCATATTGTAGTTTGGAGGTCAGCATTTGGTACATTTGATTAATTACATGTTAAATAAAAATCTTTATGTTAAATTCATTTTTCTCATATCGATAAGAAAAGTGCTCATTACTTGTCTACATTTTTTTTCTATTTATTAGTAATCTGCGATCAGTCTGTGCTATAATCAGATCTGTTGTAGTAGGAGGAAATTTTAGTGATTTAGGGCAACCACCTTATTCAGGTAGCACATTTGCTCTTTTTAGGCGGTTAATTGGGTTCCACATTAGAAGTGTATTTGTTAATGGGTTAGGGTGATCATTTAATCGGTCTGTGTATTTGTATGTATATTGTTTGGCTTCTTCAAGGACAGTTTTGCACTGAAGATGCCTTATACACTGGCCGCTCTAATATTTCTCGGGAACAAGTCGACGAGTGTCGGAACAAACTTGTGTTTGAAATCGAGTCTCTGTTAACCAAAGTCTCGGAATGGGGACGACTTAACCTGTTCCAATTCAACCCCAACAAGACACAAGTTTGCGCGTTTACCGCAAAAAAATCACCCTTCGTCGTTCCTCTACGATTTGAAGGCACTCCCCTAACCGCCGCAGCCAGCATTGGGATACTTGGCGTCGACATATCGAGAGATGTGCAGTTTCGTGGTCATTTGGAAGGAAAGGCTAAACTAGCCTCTAAGAAACTCGGCGGGCGAAGCAGTATTTCGTGCCTTCACACTTCACACAAACGATATTTGATTTGCAAGCTGACGACCACAGTTGTATCCCGTATGTCCAAATCGGCTTTATAACTGAGCAGTAGACCCTAAGCTTATTGCTTAGAGACAGGGCTGACTGTCTGCCAAGCAGCCACAAAAGATTTTTGAATAGATTATTGTCTTCGTTGCGCTTCTGTTTAATATGGTCTTTCCAGGTCATAATTGATCCAAATAGATATTTGACAAATTTGGTCTGCGGAAGAGGATCTTGCCCGAGGTAATCTGTTGGGCACAGTTTCCTTCTCAAAGTAAATGTGATATGGTGAGATTTAGGAGCACTAGCTCTAACATGCCATTTGCGTAACCAATCAATGGTTAATTTGAGTTGTTTTTGGAGAATTCTACTGGCTTCATCTGGGTCACTACTGGTTGCAAGAAATGCAGCGTCGTCCGCGAAGATTGCGACAGTTACATTTGGAGCTTGAGAAAATCTTGAATATATTGTACAACACAGGGCCAAGGCCTGAGCCTTGAGGCACACCAGCTCTGCGGGTATGCAGCGTAGATCTCGCACTATGCTGCTTGACTTGGAACATTCTGTATTTCAGATACGACTCAATCAGAAGGTAGACTGAGAGTGGAAGGGTATTTTTGATTTTGTGCAGTAGACATTTATGCCATACGCGATCAAAGGCCTGTTGGACATCGATGAATGCTGCTGAGCAGTAGAGCTCCTTCCCCTCGAGGCACTGTCTGATCGATTTTTAGACCCTATGCACTTGTTACACGGTTGGATGGTCTTTGCAAAACCCAAATTGGTGATGAGGTATGACATTATTTTGGTCGAGATGCTTTTTTAACCTGATCAAGAAAATGCTCTCCCAGAGCTTAGACAGTGATGGTGTAAGGCTGATAGGTTGGGATGACGTCACTTCATTTATTGGTTTACCATGCTTGTGAATCATAACTATTTGAGACATTTTCCATAGAGACGGAAAGTAGCATACTCGTAAGGTTGCATTAAAGAAGCTCGTTAGAAATATAATGCACTTCCTGGGTAGCTCTTTCAATATCCTTGGTGTAATTAGGTCAAAATCTGCAATCGCTCGATTGAGTCTCGTTTTGTCCTCTTTGTTGCAAGAGAGGTACCACACTCTGCGTAGCCTACGTTTTCCGATATCCTTATGCGAATCTCAACTGGTATTGGTATATTACGGGATGTTGTATCTATTTCAGGAGTATTAATCCAAGCTGCCACATGTATCAGGTTAGTAATGTACGAACACACAGTATTAATATTTGCAGGAGTTTTTAAGGGAATATTAAGGGAGTAGTTGGTTTCCAGGTCATCTCGAAAGGTTTCCCACCTAGTTTTTCGATTGCAAAGGTTATCGTTTATATGAATAACTTTGTGTGGCCTAGATTGTCATGCAAAATCTAAAAAAAGACTCTTATTCTGTGCCACTCACAAAGACGGGACACATGCCGCTTGCACAGGTTGAGTGTAGCTGGTTTAGATGCTTCATGCCTTGATTGTTAATGTTCCTGTCTTAAGGTTGAACAAGTCGACGGCGAGAACTCTAACAAAATTAATTCTATCTCACCGGACATAGTGCACTATCATAACACATATATATATATATATATATATATATATATATATATATATAACAATCACAACATAAATACAAGGAACCACCATACATTGAAGGTACCATTTTTTTGACTTCATGAAGTTAGTATATATATGGGACAATGTATACGTTTTTACAATAGGATCCCAGAAAACGTTCAAAATCTTTCCATTAATAAATTTAAGAAAACTGTTAAAGAACCTTTGTGTGGTAAAGGCTATTATGAAACAAAAGATTTTATTGAAGATACCACACCTTGGGAATAAGATATTCACTGTTTAGGTTTTGCAGGGACATGATGTACCTATTTATAAACTAAGTATTTTATGTTGATGACAAAAGAGCAACCCTCAAGTTCTTTTCTCGTTTTTCTTGGGGGAGTCTGCATTCCAAACGACTTTTTTTTTTACCACACCTTTTCTTCTTTTTTTGTTTATTTGACGTATTTCAAGTGTACGAGTGGTTACCTACGAAATAAAGATATTTTGATTTGATTTGATTTGTGTGTTAGCATGAAATGCACAATAATTAATTCCTAAAAAGACCGCAAAACAGTTATGATCGAAAACTTATTAATTATATCTTTTCAAAATCATTTTATTTTAAGTTTTGAATAACCAAACTAGGTATGTCTGTACCGGCTTTTCGTCCAAAGTTAGGCTAAAATCAGTGTCGAAATACAAGAGTTTAGAAGCTTGTATTTTTTAAATGTATCATTTTTTTTACGGTTTTGGGTGCATACAGACATAGATAATAAAGGGGATCAATTAATAAAATAATTTATTTTTCGATGGTCAATGTCAAAAATTGTAGTAATTACTGTGCCACCTTTGTATGAAAAATGAGTGACTTGTGTAACCTTCATGTTAGAACTTCTTATAACATCTTAGAAAATAGTCTGTTGGTGACATTGATATTGGCCGCCTATAATAATCTTTATTCACTTAGTGCTCATCCATCAGAAAGCTATACACATTTAACAGAGAATATGAAAATATGATTATTTTTAGACAATTACATACAATGACAATTTGTAGTAGTTTTACCAGCCTTGGAGAGAGGGAAAGCATCTTTTAATGATATGTAGTTAATTAACTTAGGCAGCTGGAGATAATATATATATATATATATATATATATATATATATATATATATATATATATATATATATTATGTTGAATTTAGATCCTGTATCGATAGGAGGATAACAACTAAGCTGAACAAATTTCTTGATTATTATTGAACACTACAATCTCCAAAACCATACTTAATATAATTGATATTTTATAATTTTAGAGAGTCGAAGCAGTTGAAGAAGCTTTTAGTACATTCTTAGTTTATAAACCAGAACAAGAAAGTGAAAGGTTAGCAATGTACCAGAAAAAGCTATGTGCTGCCATGACTGGCTTCAGTGCAGATATACAGGAGTCGGCCATCCATCAGTATCTTACTTTAACTGCAGTACTCGCTAATAGATATAAGATGAAACAACTTTTGACACTCTTAGAAAATTTAGTGAACACCAATATTTTACAAGCTCGGTAAGATTTTTTTATGATTATTGTGCACTTAAAATATTTTTCTGTTAAGGTTCATAAGGAAAAACGTCAAGAAAGAAGGCTTTATTTTCTTTTATATCAGTCACCGCTTTTTATAAAATGATACATTAATTCTGATATAATTATAGTGAATATTTAAAGTGTCTGCTTACTGTGGTTCATAAGATTCAACCATGAGACAGACTAACCCACGGTGATATGGTTATGTTGGAACCTGTTTGATATGAAACCCTAATAACAGTATTTTTGCTTTGAATTAAATAACTTTATCTTTTAGGATGTTGTGTGACTGTATTCTCACAAGTGAAAAACTTGTTTATCAAAATGGTGATTATTGGATTGAGTGTTTCAATTTAATAAGAAGAGTGATTGGTGGTGTAGACTACAAAGGTGTAAGAGAGATCATGAAGGTATGTTAAAGGCAGTGGGGGATTTACAATAGGGGCAGTCGGGGCTAGTGCCCAGGGCGGCAAGTTTTCTAGGGCGGCAAAATTTAGAAACCGATTTTTTTTCCAGTCTTATCAAGACTGTTCAATATAATTAGTTAATTCTTTGAATACATAATTTTTTATTAAATAGATAATTAAAGAAATTCATTTTTACATAATATAAAGGATCTTTACACGGAGTTTCCAAACGTGGATTTATGATATTAGGTGCAACAAACTGTAGCGCCAGAACGATCGTTTTCATGTTTGAAAAGAGTTAAAAACTTCTTACGTTCTACAATGAGTGCAAATAGGCTCAATAGCTTAGATATTCTATTTTTTTTTCGGAATGATCTATGCTAACGGCCCAAATGTCCTAATGCTACATCGGATTAGTGTGAGCCGATTTGGCTTAATTTTGGTTTGTAAAAGTGGGGGGTTGCCCCCCGCCAACCATAAAGTCTGTGACCACACGGCCTCCTGGCGACGGGTTGGTAGTATTCTATGCATCAAATCAGACGTACTGACAACATTTAGATTGGGACCAATTTTTTTTTATGTTTTCGCAATATACAATAGCCAATATATAATATGCACAGATATTATAATAATGTATAATAAATTAGTTATTTTATTTTTGAAAAATAAGGTAATAAACTATAAGTTTAAGTGAAACTGCAGTATTGGGGCGGCATTTTTATCGGTGCCCAGGGGCGGCATTATGTTTAAGTCCGGCCCTGGTTAAAGGTATTAAAATATTTAACAAGTTTAGCAGTACTGATAGAATAAAGCAAAGCTATTTCACAGAAGAAATAGGACGGTGGCACCAACTATGTATACAGATGTGCACATGGGACAAGTGATCCTCCCACTTATAATTGTGTGAATTCCATTAATTGGGCTTTACAGCACTAGTCAATTTTGTGATTAAGTATTATAAAAATGAATGTGAGGTGTTTTTTTATATAGTATAGGATGACTAACAAGCAGTTCAAGCCTTTTGCCTACTATAGACGCCCATACATATCCGGGAGACCAGATATTATGCAGATGCATTGCCCTCCTTTTCCCTATCACGTGATAGCGCAGTTCTCACCTTACTTTAGTGTTATGTGAGCAAGAGGTACCTCCCCGGTCGTGCCGGACCAATTCAGCTGCAAAGCAGCATGGCACTACCTCTTACATGTAAAGTGTAAGTCAACTTCTCTTACACGGTACTATAATGAAGTGATTATTTTTAGGGATGTAGAGAAAAAGCAACGACTTTACCAGTAAAATTAAACTCAAGTTCCATGCCACAAATGAAAGCATTGTACAATGTACTTGAATATATTTTTGATCGGAATGCCTCTCTTCTACCTGCATACTTTATTGTGACAGAAATTCAAAAAGATTATCCTGATAACAATCATTGGCCTCATTGGGTATGATTTTTTTACATTATTTTAATGTGTAATAATCTTCTTCTTATATAATATAGTTAATAATCAAACTATTATTGTATTTGGTTCCCCTTTTTTGCTAGCGTCTTTTATATATAATATGTTTATGTATCATATTTCACCAAATTAATTACTTTTTTCAGCATTTAGCAACACTTCTAAGTACATTTGTGGAAGGTTTTCGTCCATGCGCTCAGATGGTTTCTATCATTGGTCATTCACAAATGCTTCCAGTGATAGAGTTCTCTACATTCGCCGATCATTTGGTCAATCCATGGCGTTTAAATCCCATAACATTGAAATTCTCACTCAAAGGAAGTTTACCTTATGATGAAGAATTGCTAAAACCACAAATATCCTTATTGAGACACGTGCTAGAACAACCTTACTCTCGGGATATGCTCTGTTCAATGCTGGGCTTACAGAAACAGCATAAACAGCGCTGTATAGCACTTGAAGACCAATTGGTCGAGCTTATGATATCACCGATGGAAATAACAGAACAGGAAAATGAAGAAGATGAAATGTCTTCCAACCATTGGTGCTGGCTACATTTGTCTTCCCAAATCATTTATTTGATACTAATTGGATTTGCTGACTTCCCCAATATAGTTATGGGTCTTTATAATAAGTTGTTGGGGCATGACTCGAAGAAGGGTCGGGACAATCTTATGTGGGTGCTGCTACAATTTATTTCTGGCAGTATACAGAGGAATCCTCTGTCCAATTTCCTGCCTATAATGAAGTTGCATGAATTGTTATACCCAGAAAAGGAGCCTTTGCCCGTACCTGACTGCACTCAGTCGCACTGCACCCATCAAATGTCTGTTGTATGTATCTGGATGCATTTGTTGAAGAAAGCTGAAACTGAGAATAAGACGATGTCGATGCCGCAAAACCTTAAAGTACAGTATGAGTAAGCATTTTTTTGTATGATGAAGTATTGAAACATTCTTACAATGTGATTCGCAAATATTCCGGTTTACCGTTCTAGTGAACTTCAGACTTAAAAGTAACAGGTTGCTTGAATATAATTATTAATGTAACCATTACTTGTGAAAAGTGTTCATTATTGATGCACATAGACAAAATTAGAGAGGGGCCTAAAGGAGTATCTTTTGAAGATTCGTAATCTTTATTGGCTCTTAAAATATTGCCAACTAATTCCAAAGAAGAGGCAGAACGAGCAATTTAACTTGAACGCATTGAAGTTGTTTAATATAAAGCAAAAATCACTCGCAGCTAATTTCACTTCGATCTCAAATATAACAAAATTACCTTTCAGATATCTACAACACTTGATGACATTGAACAACACACCGTCTCTCAACGGCTCGGACTTTCGCATAGCGTTACTGTGCAACGCGTATTCCACTAACCAAGAGTACTACTCTCGTCCCATGGCCATTATCATAGACACACTGTTCGGCAACCAGAAAACCCTGCCCAATGGCAACCCGGCTACCCCTCTGCCAACAGTTCCATTGTCCATGGCTATACTGGATAGTCTAACTTTACATTGTAAAATGTCGCTGATACATTCTATAGTGACGCATGTAGCGAAGTTGGCGCAGAACAAGACAAATATACCAGGGAGCAATGTTATGGCGCCTGCTTTGGTGGAGACATACAGCCGCTTGCTGGTGTACACTGAGATAGAGTCGTTAGGTATTAAAGGATTCATAAGTGAGTGTTTTATGTTGAAAATTGAAATCTTAATGCTATAAATGTAAACTAAAACCTAATGTTATAAACGTAATAGTAACTGTCTGTCTGTTAACTTGATTATTTTTATGGGTGATTCTGTTCTATAGATAGATTGACAAATCACGATATCTCTGGAACTATAAAACCTAGAGACTTGAAATTTGGTAGGAATATTATTTTTGCTATGTAGAGGTCAGCTAAGAACGGATTTTAAGAAATTCCTCCCCCTCCCCCTTTGACAGATCGAAGTCTGTGCGGGTAGCTAGTATAGAATAAAATTCAACAAAACATTCGTATTTTTCATACTAAATAGATTAGAAACGTCTAACATTGAGTCCGTCCCGAGAGAATTATGACCCAAAATATGCTTCAAATGTTTAACCAACATCTCTTTCAAATAACAAACTGATGTTTTAAAATAAATCACTGTTCATATTTTTCTTCCAGATCAACTGTTGCCCACCGTGTTCAAGTCCCACGCGTGGGGTATCCTCCACAACCTGCTGGACATGTTCTCTTACAGAATACATCACATACAACCACACTATCGAGTGACATTATTGTCTAATATACACTCTCTGGCTGCGTATCCTCAAGCCAACCAAACGCAGTTGCAACTGTGGTGAGTATGTTTATGACGGCATACTGACAGACGTGCTAGCCGGTCGTCAGTGGTCAGCGTGGCACGTGACCATGAGTTCAAAAGGAACCAGCTCAGGTAGCTAATGCCCCCTTGACGTGGCGGTGGGGCTCAGTAGCCTAGGGTACCCAGAATCCTGGGCAAAGGGGCAAAGATAATTCAGCCGAGGGCTCTTTTAAGAAGAGGGGACAAGAGCAGAGGGCAAGGGCGAGGACGGGAACCTCACCCCATTGTACTGTCTCGACTTTGGGAGGGGTTGTTTTGTGGTGCGGGACAACCCCTCTGTGGAGGTGGCGTCGGTCCCTTGGGGGACGGACTAGCCGTCGAGGTGCCCTGTTTGCTCATTCGATCCGGGGCACCTCACCAAAGGCGGAATTGGTGGCACTCGCCGGGTTTTAGTGGGTAGAGCTGCGTCCACTTACCAGCTTTAGGGCGTAGCGAATCCTACATACCCGCGTGGGGAGACACACTCTCCCGTGGGATGCGCTCAGAGCCCTCAGAACATTTCCCGGCGTTAAAGAAAAAAAAAGGTAGCTAATGCCCAGTAAGCATATATTGTTTTCTCTCTCTCTGTGTGTTCGTGTGTGTCTGTGTGTGTGTGTGTGTGTGTGTGTGTGTGTGTGTGTGTGTGTGCGTGCGCGCGTGCGTGCGTGCGTGCGTGTGTGTGCGTGTGTGTGTGTGTGTGTGTGTGTGTATGCGATGTCAGTAAATACTATGCCTATCCTTCTTCTTTTCGAAACACAGCAGGTTTCACGGAAGAAACAAGTAGGACAGAGGTAGCAGAGGCGATAGACGTTGAAAATGGCCGTCTGTTCTGGTTTCAGTGTGAAATTTAAAGCTGTAAGACTGAACAGGATGGTCAATGTATGTACATAACCCCGTACATGTTTATTAGTTATTTATCTAAAATTATTAACATTAAAACATAATATTATATCTAAAATTGTATACAACGGACTACTTACCACTGGTTATTATTATTTCGCGGGGCTTTATACCTTCTTCATGTCCATGAACATGTCAGCAGTGCGCAAAATAAGTGATATGATAAACACTCCGTTTTATAAAGTTTCATCATCCTCTATCATTCCACTGCTGAACAAAGGCCTCCTTCAATGAACGCCAAGCCGACCGATCCCTTGCCACTTGCATCACAGTTTCACCTGCATATAATTCAGTGTAAACTATGGTTAGTATCCTATTTTAACTGTTCCCGCGAACAATCATAAATGTCCCGTTTTGCTCCAGTTTCGAGAGCACGGCGCTCCGTCTGATCACCAGTCTGGGCAGCTCCGGCATCCAGCTGCAGATGTCGCGCGTGGTGTCCGAGCCCAAGACGCTCGTGTCGGGTGAGAGCGAGGAGCTCAACAGAGTGCTCGTTCTCACTCTCGCCAGAGGGATACAGATGACGGGCGCGGGTGAGATCAGCTGATATACTATAATATGACCTCTACCTACCGATTCTTTATCAAGTAGTTGACAGATGTCCAAAACTGATTTATCAAGGCAAAACTATATTTTTTTTATGTTAGTTGGATAGTTAAACTGGCAAACATGCCACATGATGGTAAGTGGTCGACGTCGCCCATGAACATAAACTAGTTTCCTGGAACGAGCCCAGGCAACTCATTTATGTGTTGCCTATCCTGACACATAAGATGTTATGTCTCTTCTACCAGCTTGTTTGTTTCTCTGTGAAAGGGCTTTGGTGTGTTTCGGAATGAAGGGTGGGTCAGGCGGCGTACTGGCACCGAGACTTAACATCTTATGTCTCAGGATATGTAACACATGAATAAGTGGTCTGGACTAGTTTCAGGTAAACTGGTTTATGCTTATGGGCGACGCTGACCACTTACCGTCAGGTACGTCTACCGGTGTGCCTCTCCAACTAACAAGAAAATCGAAAATGTTCATAGTTTAAGCGTTTGGACACGGTTAAGCAAAGAAATGTTCACTCTTACTGAAGAAATGTTTACATTATCACTGAATATCTATACTAATATTATAAAGCTGAAGAGTTTGTTTGTTTGTTTGAACTCGCTAATCTCAAGAACTACTGGTCCGATTTGAAAAATTTCAGTGTTTGACAGCCCATTTATCGAGGAAGGCTATATAACATCACGCGTACATATAGGAGTTGAGTAACGTGGGCGAAGCTGCAGGCAACAGCTAGTGCTATATAAAACCGGCCAGGTGCTAGTCGGACTCTCGTACGAAGGGTTCCGTACCATTACATAATATACAACAATAGACACTAACAAAAAATAAGGTTTATGTTTATGGAATTAAATGTTTTTTTATATATTTGAGTTGATTGAATGAACGAAAAATTGTTTACGATTTATGACGTATTAAAAAAAATGCTCACTAGATCTCGTTCAAACCAATTTTCGGTGGAAGTTTTTTTTTTCGGAAAGGCTAGACTTTTCGGCCTGATGGCCTTTAAGCTCAATCGGTACAGTAAGTGAACAGATGGCTCACTTAAGAAATATTCTAAAGGGGGACGCCCCCCCCCCGCGCCCCGCAGGGGGCGCCGTTCATCGCGCGCGCTGCTCGGGGGAGCAGGATTTGGACTAGTCAAATCCGAAACGGTTGACGAATCTTTTACGGTTGAATATTACCTATCATCATGAGGGCCGGCCCTCATCCCGCCCTCTGTAGAGGGAGGGATGAGGCCACGCGCGGTGCCCAAGCAATCTAGCGGTAGTGTAGTGCTACCGCTGTTAGCGCGATCTGGGTTTGCGTCTACTCGTATCGGATTCGACACCGGTGGAAGTTTGCATAGTAATTAATGTACATCAAATTTTTTTTTAGTTTTATCATTCTCTTATTTTAGAAGTCACGGGCACATTTTACCACTTTGGAACTGTCTCTCGCGCAAACTATTCAGTTTAGAAAAAAAAATGATATTAGAAACCTCAATATCATTTTTAAAGACCTATTCATAGATCCCACACATACCTATCTGTGGGTTTGATGAAAAAAAAATTGAGTTACGTTCGGTATGTATGGGGATCTTATAGTTTCGGAAAAAAGTGGCTGTGACATACGGACGGACAGACAGACAGACAGACATGACGAATCTATAAGGGTTCTGTTTTTTGCCATTTGGCTACGGAACCCTAATAAATCATCATCATCTGTCTGTAGATCTGCAAGCTGCGAGCAACAGCAACAGCTAATTATATGTAATTATTATCATCAACGTTTTTCTTTCCACTGCTCGCCATAGGCCTCTTTTTATGAACGCCAATAACATATAGATATTCAACAATATAATCTAAAATTCTTCATATATATATATACAGGTAACGACGGCGCCGCGGTGAAGGAACTTCTAACCACAATAATGACGAACACACCTCACACCTGGTCCCAACACACGCTGCAGTGCTTCCCGCCGGTATTGGTGGAGTTCTTCGCCCAGGTAATTCAAAATAAATTTATTTCGTAGCAACACTTGTACACTTGAAATAAAAAAAAACAATAAAAGTTTTGCCAATAAAAAAACTCGTTTCTTCAAAACGAAGCAAGCGAACAAAGAGAAAAGAACTAAAACTTAGGGGTTGCTATATTAATAAATAAATGAAACAGAAATTATAAATTTTATTTAAAAGTATTGCTGTACTGCATTACTATTCTCCAACCAAGCTTGATATAAAATGTAAATGGATGTAACAAATCACAACAGCTGACAACCCTAAATTATCACTTTTTTGAAACAATTTTTTCATAATTTGACACTTTCAAGAGTTTTTTTTTACCCTAGAAATCAATCATTCAATACGATTTTTTTTACCTTGAACGGTTGCCTAACAATGCTTTGTCATTAAACATTCTACATTGAGTTTGACTGGAGTATATATATATAGTTACTAATGAAAAGATAGATTTAAATTTAATTTATATTTTTGATGGTATTTGTGTTGATAGAATGTTCAGTAGCAAAATATAATATTTAATTAACCGGTGGAAGTGACGCACTTACACCACATGCTTGTCTGCATGGGTATCACCATCCTTATTCCTAAATATTCTTCTCTAAAACATGTTTACTGTGTTTCGGAAAAAAACAGGACTGTCATTTCCTTTTGTAGGATAGACACATGAATGAATCCAAGGTGAACTCATGCTTATAAGCGACGTCAGCTCCCTATCCAAATAGCATAAAAAATTAAAATAGATGGATTAGTCAAAGTTTCTTAGCCAGCAATTCGTCTGCCAAGTAACAAACCAATAACTTGCACTCTAGGCACATGAGTAAGTAAACGTACAGAGACAAAGCTTCCATACAACGCGTAAAATTATTTAAGGGTTGTCACAGGTGGATAAAATTAAACGAACAAAACGATTTTTTTATCGATTAATCTATGTAAATATTCTATCTTTATTACCTACAAAATATTTTTTCTAAATATTTTGTGTTTATATTTTTTATTTGCAATAATCTGTTGTACCTTTTAATAGAGTGGTAAATTCTAATGGAAAGCACTCTCATTGCATATCAGTTTTTATCATAACTATTATAATATTTTTTATTCCGAACAGGAATCGTCTGCTAATTACGTATTCTGTACCTATACTTATTGTATTTTTACTGTAAAGTTTAGCTAAGATTTAAGATTTAATGTCGGGTCAAATGTGGGAAACATTACTAACTAGAGTTTAGGCACATCCATAAAAACTTAGTGAACAAAAGTTATAATAATTAGTAGAAATAAAATAATAAGATACAACTTATCTATTGAAATCTTTGGGATATCTAAACTATGATTTGTTTTATTTGCTCTATTATTGTTCATACACACAGTACAGTATACAATATTGACACTTTTTACTTTTAATTATCAATAATAATTTAAGAACAATGTTATAAAATATGATTCTTTTTTATTTGCTCTATTATTGTTCATACACACAGTATAGTATACAATATTGACACTTTTTACTTTTAGTTAACAAAAATTTAAGAACGATGATAATAATTCGATATACCCGCCAAGCGAAAAAATATACAACGCACTAACATCCCCGCGTTCGAACACTCGTCGAACCGGTTTCTACTCGTACGACAAGCCACGAGTGCTTACCTACACATGCGTTACTACGCTTGTAGTAGTGCAATCGATTCGCGCGGTTGTATGAAGCTTTGCCTCTGTCCGTTTATTTACTCATGTGCTCTAGGCATGTGCCCAGGGCCCCAACATCCATGGGGCCCCATTATTTCTATCAGAATATGATTGAGTGATATTACAAAAATGATTGCTGATTAGAATACCTAGTACTGCCCTTATTACTAGGTTTATTCTTCTCTAGTCAAAAAATCAGGCTCACAGATCTTAAAATTGTTGTTTTCGTCGGAGCCCCATTATCCTACTGCCCAGGGCCCCCAACTGGTTAAAGGGGGCATAGAATAGATAACTTCCATATTGTGCTATTAACTTATAATTTCCTTAACAGAATCCAGCGCCCAAAGAGAACAAGCAGCTACTGAAGAAGTCAGTGGAGGAGGAGTACCGCAAGTGGACGTCCATGGCGAACGACAACGACATCATAACGCATTTCTCTGTACCCGGCACACCGCTCTTCCTCTGTCTGCTGTGGAAGATGATATTCGAGACCAATAGGATCAATCCCATCGCTTTCAAGTGAGTTGCTGACATCGTTATAATTATCATCACCATGGACACAAGCTCTTGAATGGCTGATTTAGATTATCATTTGAAGTCAAGTTTTATGACCCTTTGTAAAATACATTGAATTGAATTTTATGGTCACAATATTAAAATACTACAAATACGTAGCCAATGACCCCATAGTTACGTAACTCTGGGGTCGTTACGTTAAAGGAAAATACTCATACTGACACAAACATTCAAATGAGTAATGTAACTCACAATAAATAATAATTGCACAATTATTAGGATTTATGAATAATTTTTAATTGGCTTTTATGTGATAATGGCTTATTAGATAATATTTTAAATTTAATAATAAAAGTGTGTGTGTGTGTGTGTGTGTGTGTGTGTAATCTTTACGTGCGATTAAAGAACTTCATAAAAATCTGAGTTACCCTCTAGTGCGCTAAAGAAGCTAGTTCAAAAATATTAAAAAATAAGGGTTAATGTTTCCGTACTTTCACATTTACGTAAAATGTAAAGTCATAATTTTTTTTGTCTAGCATAGTAATAAAGTCAGTTCGCGAATAAGCATCATACACACAGCGCGTTTAACTAATTTTAATAATAAGCAATAATTAGTGGTGTCTTAATAAACTTTATACATTAAACTATTTTATTAATCCTCCCAAGCAAGCATTCTCAAGGTGTTCAGTCCCGGACTGTACAGTATATAATATTATAAAATATAAGTATGTGATCAGTATTGCTAACTGATTTTTTTTTTATAGATTAAAAATTCTGTGTATTCCAGGATATTGGAGCATATGGGTGCGCGCGCGTTGTCAGCTAACCTTCGTAAGTTCTGCGACTACCTCGTGTTTGAGGTGACCAACCCCGCGGGAGGGCACATCAACAAGTGTGTGGAAGCCATCAACGACATCATATGGAAGTACAATATTGTTACAATTGATCGACTTGTGCTGTGTCTGGTAAGTATATTCAAAGCACTTCCCAGCATCTTACGCCTCCCAAGATTGTAAAAGTTGCCTGACGTCGAACACGGCAGATGTGAAAAATCCACTTTAATATTAGGATTTGAAAAATGGAATAAAATATATGACAGTGTGATGCCGTTACGACATACGATTACTAAAGCGCGCAATTGTAAAAAAAATGGCCTTAAATATTTAGACAAATACAAAAGGCGTTTTTTTCTAAACCGACTGTTAGCTCCAGAGCGCGGTCAAGCGAACATAGACTGATCAGCTTTATTATATTCGTATATATTTACAGGCCATTAAATTTTATGACACTCCATTCCGCAGTTTAGGGGGCATCCATAAATTACGTCACACGAATATCATGATATTTGGACCCCTCCCCCGTCCTTGTCACGGATGGTCACATTTATAAGACCCCCCCCCTAGTGTGACGTCACATATTTTGCAATTTTTACATAAATAAATTGATAAATCAAAACAGCTGTTCCGAAATTAGTTTTATTTTTGCTTTAAATTATTTTTTACGTTCGTTTTTTAATTAGTTCACAGTACCTAGTCTTATGTGACGTCACAAAATCTGGGAGCCCTCCCACCCACTTGTCACATTATGTCACACTTCGTCG
This sequence comes from Helleia helle, assembly GCA_963853865.1. Lineage (NCBI taxonomy): Eukaryota > Metazoa > Arthropoda > Insecta > Lepidoptera > Lycaenidae > Helleia > Helleia helle. The sequence goes on from OY971420.1 coordinate 21,802,467, forward strand.
GACCCCCCCCCCTCCCTCTTAACCTGTGACGTAATTTATGGACGGCCCCTAGGCGTGAAATTGGCGTACTTAAAATATTTATGAGTGAGACGGGGAAGATTTTGTATACTAATTTATAAATCTAAAGAGTATAAATACAGCTTTATTTGTGCATCCTGCTACGAGATGACAAATGAAAAATGTTTTCAGGCTCTAAGACCGAACCCAGATGCGAACGAGAGTCAAGTGTGTTTGTACATAATACAACTGCTGCTATTGAAGGGATCCGAACTGAGGAACAGGGCACAAGATTTTGTCAAAGAAAACTCACCGGAACATTGGAAACAGAATAATTGGTACGGAACGTTTTATTATAATACAACATTTTCCAAATTCAAAAACCTGGCCTAAAAATGTGAAAAACTTAAATAACAGCCATAACTTACCTTTCTGAATCCTATCTGTACCACTGACTTCCCATTGGAGTCAGTGGTACAGATAGCCCACTGAAGAACAGACGAAACAAACTCAGTTGCGCTAATCCTATCCATATCCTACATTGTAGATTCACAACCGACGCCAGGAGGCCGTGTGGTCGCTAACCGCACGGTAGGCGGGGGGCAACCCCCCACTTTTTAAAAAAGTGAGCCGAATGGGCTCACACTAATCCGATGAAGCATTAGGGCCTTCGGGCCATTAGCAAAGATCCCTCCGAAAAAAAAAAAAAAAAAAAAAAACATTGTAGATTGCCTTATCCTAAAATTGTCTAAAATATTGTTTGTCCATGTTTAAACGAATTTCACTCGTAATGAACAACTATACGGTTTTTTTTTATTATATTTCTGATGTTTCGGATATGATCACGGTAGGATCATTTTCTGTAATGCAAATATATACGTCCCACTGTTATGCCTTAAATAACTCGTATTTTAGACATTATATCACAAAAGTTCACTTCTTATGTGTGGCTTTCATTTCATTGGTCTCATATTTTCTATATTATGATGGCTCCAAAACGAACCATTGTTCGCTCCAAATTCAGTGGCACAATTTTTTTAATATGTAGATTTTTTATCCTATAATGGCTCATATTGTAGGTACGAAAGACATTCGACTTTCCACCGCAAGTATCCAGAGAAATTCGCTCCTGAAGAGACTAGCGGCACGTACGGAGTGCCCATACCGGTGTATCTCAGCAACGTGTGTCTCAGATTCATTCCCGTGCTAGATATTGTAGTGCATCGATACCTAGAGATACCGCAGGTTAGCAAGAACTTGGAACAACTGTTGGAACACTTGGGCTATTTGTACAAGTTTCATGGTGAGTTCATATTTGTTTTTTTTTATGTTACTTGGATAAGCAAACTGTTAAACGTGCCACCTGATGGAAAGTGGTCGACGTCGCCCATGAACACAAACTAGTTTACCTGGAACGAGCCCAGGCAACTTATCTATGTGTTGCCTATCCTGAGACATAAGATGTTAAGTCTCGGTGCCAGTAATTACACTGCCTGTCTTGCCCTTCTCTACACTACACAGTAAAGCTGTTTCACGGGAGATAAGCAAGATGGTGGTACCCATGCAGCCGGGAGCGCGGCACAGCGCTTCCCTCTCACCGGTTGATTTGTATAATTTTCTTTTAATTGAGACAGGCACAGATGTGTTATATGTTATTAGTGTAAATGAATTCACGAATTGTTATTCGGATACATTTATATAGAGTAACAGAAGATAGTCTCGTTGTCATTTATTACACTGCCTGTCCCTGAGTCTCCGAAACACAGCAAAGTTGTTTTACGGAAGAAATAAGCAAGATGATGGTACCCATGCTGACATCATATCATCATCATATACGGATATAATTTTTTATGTTTTGATTTTAAGGAACACACAAATTAAAAAAGACAATAAATATTAATACGCTTTTATTAGCTTCAGACAAATGTGTATTAGTAGTATGTTAGTATGTAATTATATTTAAAAACTTAAATTTATCTATACTATAATATTATAAAGCTGAAGAGTTTGTTTGTTTGTTTGAACGCGCTAAGCTCAGGAACTACTGGTCCGATTTGAAAAATTCTTTCAGTGTTAGACAGCCCATTTATCGAGGAAGGCTATAGGCTATATAACATCACGCTGTGATATATAGGAGTTGAGTAATGTGGGCGAAGCTGCAGGCAACAAAGCATAAACATCTTTAAAACATGTATTTCAGATCGTCCGGTTACATTTCTACACAACACCCTCCATTACTACGAATCGAAACTCCGCGACAAGGCGTTGCTAAAGAGGAAACTAGTGAATTCTGTTCTGGGGTCTCTCAAGGATGTCAGACCTGTTGGTTGGGCTACGACGGAGGCTTTCCAAGGTTATCTGGCTAAGACCGACGTAGATGCGACCAACTGGGCACCAGATATCAATTATTATATACATTTGGTGAATCGGATGGTCGATAGTATCCTTTGTAACAATGTTAAAACGTTATACATAATGCATTAAGAAATTCATCTTGAAATGGTTGAACCGATTTTAATGAAATCTAAGAATGACCGCTAGAATACTACAGACACACATAGCGGACACATAAAACATCCTTGTTTCATTAATAATAGTCTTAAACTAACAGTAATGTAATGCTATGAAATAAATGTTTTAAAATAATGTTGTCATAGGGCGATAACAGATTTAAGAATAATAAGTTGATAAAACATATATGCCAACTAAAAGGACTATATCCAGCAGAATATGGTGAGAACATATATATGATTTTTATTGTTTTGACAATTAGAGGTAGGGTGAAATTGATTTTAGATTACTTATATAATTAAAAGTAAATGTAGAAGAATGCTAAATATAAATCCTTTTCGGGCAATAACATATCGGCAATACACTATTTACTGATTTAATATAGCTAGTGTTTGTTTGGACGCGCCATTATCTGAACTAATCGGATATATACAATTCTTGCATTTGATTTTGAATATTAGATTTCATTAACTGCATTCAGCTATGACCGGCGAATCACACTTCCCGACCACAGATTGGCGTTTCAACGAATACCCGAACCCAACAGCGCACTGTCTGTACATAACTTGTGTCGAGCTCATGTCGCTACCACTACCACCCAATGTCATAGGCAATAACATGCTAGACGTGGTCACCAAGGGTTTCGTGGTTATACCAGCACTCAAACTACAGCTCTGGATCAACGCGATTGGGGTAATATATCTTTATTCCGTAGGTAAACTAAAAACTCGCAATCTATTGTTATATTGAATTGTAAACAAAAGAAAATATAAATACAACAAATAAAAATACAAACTTGGGATCATTTTTTGTCGAAATACTTTTTACATAATATAATTAAAAATCTTAAAATCGAATGTCTTATTCCCAAGGTATGCTTAATAGAATCATTCATTTCATAATATCCATTGCTACAGTCTTAACAATATTTTTACACATATATAAGTAATAATTAAATTAATAATATAGGTTATAATGGCGGCGTTACCCGATCCGTATTGGATGGTCCTTCACGACCGGATACAAGAACATATGACTAGTAACGAGTTGATCGAGTGGTCGTACCAATATACGCCGTTCCAACTGTTCAATCTGAAGACTACAAGCGGTTGTATGTTGGAGAACAAGTACAGTTTGATATTGGCGTTGGCTCACGCGGTATGGTATCATGCGGGTGCGGGACAGATTATGCAAGTTCCTATGTGAGTATTTTTTTATCTGTAGTTATTTGTTCTATTAAATTCGTTTGTACGCGGTGGTGGATTCGGCCCAGCACACCCTCGAGGTGTGGCTGAGATGGGAGGCGCTGCGTCATGGTCTGATATCAGTTATCAGAGGGGACTTGTCTCTGCCGAGCGTCATCACCGCGATGCTCGGTGACGACGAGTCCTAGAAGGCGATGGTCTTCTTCTGCGAGGCAGTAATATCCCAGAACGAGAGCGACGAGCGGGTGAGATAGGAGGTAGAAGGCGCTACTTAATGCGCCTCCAGTAAAGCCCCTGTGTTCGTGTCGGGCTCAGGATGGTAACCTGAGTATGTATGGCACGACGTCGTGGGGACTACTTAGTAGCGGCCTGGCAGACCCCCCTTACAAGGAGTAGTCTGGCCTTCGCCGGGGCCAGCCTGTCGCTGAGGTGATCCTGTCTGTTGCCTGCATATCCGGGACCAAAAAGCATCTGAAGGCGCTCGTAGTGGTTTAAGTTACGGTGGGCACTCGCAGGTGCGAGTCCCACATTGGGTCAGTATCTACCCGAAGGTCCTGTCTCCATCCATAAGGTATTCCCTGCGATATTAAAAAAAAAACTTACATGCACCTTTTAACAAAGCTCGATCGAAGTCAATATTCTTAGTTTTTAATTTTAAAAAATCATTTGGAAACTGCTTTTGTTATGTGTTTATTTAGGATACTTATTATCTCTGTCGCACACTACAATGTGACAGACGTCACGTGTACGATGACATCTTAGGAAAAAGAGGTAAACGTTTTAAAAAAATATTTAATTGTAAATAATTATCATAAGTATCTTTAAGAGCGACGAGTTTAAACAATATATTAAACGAAGTCATTGCTGAAATGCCCACCACTGAAATTATGATTAGCTCTGCGAATGAAGGGAGATCAATAATTTCGCTTAGATTTGGTGTACGATTTTCACTTACGATTTAATTAACTTCCGACAGTAAAATCATTAAAAGCTAAATTAACTGAGGGTATTAATTACAATGGGTTTGAAAAAGTTGAGAAAACTCTCAACAATAGCAACATTCAAGACCTCACCTGGCGGCTGCCACTGCTCCCAGCGGCGAAGTGGACCCCAGTATCGCTGGCGCCATCTGCCGGGTACTTACCTCAATGAGTCCACCCGGTAGGGTGACACGCCACAGACCCGCCACAGAAACAAACCCGATGCCAGGTAGCCGTGTGGTCGAAGACTCTACGATTGGCGTGGGGCAATAATGCTGGCTCACCACAAAAGTTATGTAGCATTAGGGCCTATAGACCATTAGCTTCGTCCATTTAAAAAAAGATTGTCTCTTTCCAAAGGTCTATGTGTAATAGTTATCGCCTACTGTACTGTGCTGCTCGCCGCGCCGGTTCTATTAGCTTCAACTTGGTTTGGCTACCGCTTGCCTAGATATTTATTATATTGAAACTTTTACTTAATTAATATCCTTTGCCTTGTTTCACTTAGTTTGAACCACTATTTCAGTTAGAATAAAAGATATGTTGGTATTTCTATGTATGTAATAAAATCTGTAGGTAATATTATCGAATGATATATTAAACAAAGTATTATATTTTTGTTAAGTAACATGTATAAATACTAATTTTAACTTTTAGAGTAGTTACATCACTGTTTTAATTTATTTATATGCGTTTTGTTATGAAACAAATGACCCGGTAATATACATTATTATGTTCAAGCGATTCGTTCATTGCCTAACTTTCCTCTTTCTTCTTTTTATTTTTACAATATTACACTCCAAAACAGCAAACCGCTTAGTAGATGTCAGAATTGTCGTATCTATGAAGACGGGAAATGCAAGATCCCTCCCACCAGAAAAATATAGACTATAATATCATTTTTTTCGATTCCAGATATGTAAAAGAGAAGCTAGCCCCGGAGATACGTACCGAGACGCAACTGCTGTTTCTGTGTCATCTAGTAGGGCCGTACTTGCAGCGGCTGAATTCTGACGTGTCGAGGGGAGTTAGTGACGTCACGTTAGTGCTGTACGAACTTCTCGCACATTTGGACAAATTGCAGCCCAACTTGATGTATATAGACCCTATATGCGACTTATTGTATCCTTTTTAAATAATTAATATTTATAATGTTTAAGCATATCGCTTTCTATTGAGACTTTTACATGCCTGACGTTTCGGATATTTTACAGTAACCATGATCTGCTAGGCTAGCATGCGTACAACGAGATATCTCTTGACTAGAAAGAGAGAGAGATATATATAATGTCTAAATAGAGTATTTTCTCGATTACTCGTTAGGGTAATACGAAGAGTGCTACTACGAGAACACTTCGTATACCGAAATTATATAATTGTAGTACAGAAACGCCACAATATACAAAAAAGAGGCGCCTGTTTTATTTATTTAAATTTAAATTACTTTATCTTGTCCTTAATATTTAAAACGCATGTTAGCTATAAGTTTATACAGAGACATAATACGAGAAAAGGGGTAGACAAAATTTTGTCGTGCGCGCATTCTATGCCAGCAGGGCTCCTTTTTACTTTCTATATTATATATATTTCAAAAAAATAAAAAAAATAAGTAAGAGTAAATAAATAAGAGTTGTGAGAGTTTATCCTTCAACAAACGTCTTTCTTATAATAGTTATAATAAATTTATTTTCCTCTCATTACACACTTACGGACTCCCAAAACCCCTTTCACGGACCCCTTACCCTGTGTACCCCTACACGGACAACAGTTTATAAAACCCTGTTATAGACATATCTTTGCAGGATTCTTCGCGATATTTTGCTTCATCGGTGAGCAAGTGATTAGAAACATAAGACAAGCTCATTTCACAGTAGTTTATCTCTAGTCGGAATTCCTCTATCGGAAATAGGTAATTTACAAACTTACAAATTTTTATCTTATATATTAAATTTAATTTACTTCTTTTGGTCTTTTGACGGTTGCGAAATAATCACTATAATTTATTTTCATACGAAATTTCTAGTTATTATATTGTATAATATTATCCATAATTCTTCTAAAACTATGTAAAACTTGATATTTATCATGTTATACTTTTATTTCCGGTTTTAAATAGTTTTAGAAATCAAAATAATCATACTGATTTAAAATATTATCCCTAACTCTATTCAGATATCACATAAAATACATGTTTGTTGGTGACACAATGAAAAACGAGGTCGAGAGTGTAATACGCAAGTTGCGTCCCGCGTTACAGATGCGTCTGCGTTTCATCACGCATCTCAACGTGGAACAGATAAACACCGCCTAGCAAAACGACTACTACAGCTATACCCCGTCTAGCTCGAGTTCTAGCTCCGACTGATGTTGGCTGTAGTCTCTCCCCCTGGCTCGAGTTTTAGACCCGAATGATGGCTGTAGCCTTTCATTTGGCTCGAGTTCTAGCCCCGAGTAATAGCTGTGGTCTCTCCCCTGGCTCGAGTTCTAGTCCCGAGGGATGGCTGTAGTTTTTCCCATGGCTGGAGTTCTAGCCCCGAGGGATGACTGTAGTCTCTCCCTTGGCTGGAGTTCTAGCCCCGACGGATGGCTGTAGTCTCTTCCTTGGCTGGAGTTCTAGCCCCGAGGGATGGCTGTAGCCTCTCCCTTGGCTGGTGTTCTAGCTCCGAGGGATGGCTGTAGTCTCTCCCCAGGCTATTACAGTTATTATGAAGACACATGTGAATTGTGAACAAATTGTAAGTGATTCTTAGTGATTTCTACAACCGTAAATATATTATTCATTATAAGTTATTGTGTGATCATTGAAGCAAACATATTCGTGGTATAGAGATAGTTATTTTTGAAAATAGAAACATGATTAAATATCTTATTCTTAAACTGCTCAATGTGTAAATATCTGTGAATACAAGTGATGCAATACAATGTAAGGAATAATTTTACTGGATTTTTCGAAACATACAATTAGAAAAAATTAATAAAGTTTTTGTCATAGCTATTTTGAATCAATCCTAATTGGGAAACATAGAGTATAAAATGTCATGTTTCCGATTTAAGTAGTCATAGAGCTGTTAGTGAAAGTTCAGAATATTCATACTTTATACAAGGATAGAAAAGCTTTTTATACAACTTATGTAATAATGTGAGTGCTTTATAGGTCATCGAACTGTTTTAGGTTGTATTAAGTTATAAGGAATTATTCCCTGTTGCTAATTGCAATAGTTAGCTATGAACATGATATCTTATGAATATTATATCGAATCGGGCGTTGTTTTTTATATCTTGTAAGTCAAAATAATAACCAAAAATTCAGTTGATAGATAATTTATTTATTATAGTATGTAACTCATTTAATATTATATCAATAATGTACAGTGGAAGAATTATCCTTTTCGCATTGCTTTTCTTCTTGCATATATGTATATATATATATATATATATATATATATATATATATATATATATATATAATTAATTATATATTGTGATCTTTTAAGAAAAACATCACAACCATTTGAAAGGAGTGTATAATTTTATTTATTTAAGACTTTCCTTTTTGTTAATTTTTTTCGCAGTTTTAGAGCTGTAGTAATTGATGATATAAATAGGCTTATACTTAAAATTATTATTAGTATAAATTGCATAATTTTTGCAACACATATAATTGTATATTAATGTGATATTTTTAATGCAATTAATTACGAAAAGCAATTTTTATACAATTTAGAATAAATTATTTATAAAAGTATATATCAGTAGATAACCTGCTTGCCTCCTTGACATATAAAGCCCAAAAGAAAATAAATTAGTTGTTTTGAGTATAGATACGCATTCCGCGATTTCATAGTACAAGGTTAAGGTACCAATGACATGTTGTTTAATTTAAAAAATAGTACCCATTCCCAGCTAGATTATTAAATATACTTGCTCTATTTATTGTATTGAGAAAATTGTATGATATCTTCATTTACAATGTAGGCTTTTGTATTTTTTATATTATATTAACGATTTGTGCGCTTGGGATGAAATAGATAATAATTTTTGTAAATAATATGTACTCATTAAAAGTCCATAGCGTGCTTAAATGTGTAGGAAATTAGAGTAAAGAAATCTGTGTTAATATTAATGCAAATTGTCTCTTATTGTAACATAAAGAGCAAAAAAATTGGACAGTTGGTTTTTGAACAAATTGTACTATCTATGGTCTTCTTTTTAGTGTAGTTATATACATGGTGGAAAGGTGATTATAACAATATTAATCACGAAAATTAAAACCAGCTAAATAGCACAAAATATTATTATCGACCTTTTGCCGTCTACTGCTAAATATGGCCTCTTTCAATGGATTCCAACTTATATACTTGATGTATTATTTTTGCTCCAGGAAACAAATCAAGGTATAATTTTATTAGCACGTGTACTTCTTATATGTACCGGGTTGTAATGTCCTTGATAGCCTAACATAATTATCATACTGAAAGTATATCGCATGTACTTTCAGCATAATAGATTTATTTTAACATGAGAATTATCTGTTATACAATCAAGGTGGTCAACAATACGTGATCGGAAATTATTTCCTATATTTAAACTATTAAAGATTCTTTATTGAAATTTTGTATACAGGCTAGGAACGGCATTACTTATGTTTTCGTGGTTCTTATGTTGTAATGTCACCTCCATCCTGATAAATGATAATGATATAGATATTGCTGATGCGTATTATTATATTGGAGTGATTACCATTAACTATTATAATTGTTATCTTATTTTGTACGTAGCAAATTATGATAAAATCTAGAAATGGTTAGGTTCGCTGTTAGCCAGTTACATTGTTAAAAAAAATGCAAAATACTAGTCTTAAATTCAAATTGCTATCACAAATAATATACACTTATCGCCTTTCACGTTGTTAGTTTTCGGTCACTGACCTATCTATATTCAAATATGTAAATATTCCTTTAGGTTTCAATATTATGGAAGTAAAAGTACTTGCCACTTCGCGATCTTTCAACTAATCCGGCGCAAAAATTATGGCGGACTGCTCGGTTATAACGTAAAAGGCCTGATTAGTGATAACACCTATCGAGTGGAGTGGCGAGACATTAAAATGTGAGTGGCCGAGACAATGCTGGGACCGAGGGAGTGTTTACACATCTTTTTGAGGTAGCGAGAGAGTAAATTCAGTTTGTACCCGGTATAGGAAAAGACAAGTGAAATGTTGATATTGAGTTAGGTGCTACAAAATAGACGGAGAAAGACCAAAAGGAAGAAAGAGAGAAAGTGATACAGTCAGGTCACGACCCTCAACACTGAGGAACACGAAGCGATAACACTTTTAAAAGTATTACAGTTTTAAGATCCCGATAAGTTTAGAGCCCTTCTGGGAATGACGAATGAGAATTCCGAGGGAAAGAGTGACGTGTACGCATCAAGTAGAAAATAGAATGAGGCCCGAGTGACTCTCTATGTGTTCACGAATACCGAGCGCTCCGTCGCGGGCACTTTCTCGCCTCTCTAATTGGTAAGTGTAATCAGGCCTAAATAAATAAAAAACCATGTACTTACGCTATCGCATTTATAGAATTCTAATTTATCCTAATTAGAATGGCAACTGTCGTGTTGACAGCTGTCATTCTAATAATAATTATTATTATGTCCATACGATTTTTGCTTAAATTACATAATTCCTCGTGAAAATTACATGATTATTGTATCTTACAATTGTTGAAATAGTGGTAAGATAGGTATTAGTATAATGATTAAATAAGTAGCTGTAGTACATTGCACTAAGTGTATATCTAAGGCATTCTTGTGCATTAAAAATGTAACTGTTGATCAAATTAGATTAAATTACTAATGTTGATTGTACGTAAAATATTCGTTATGTGTTCTAGTTTAATGTCTTCACACTGTATCGTTGTTCCTTCTATGTGTCTATCCCCTTTATTAGAATATTTCCCACTGCTATTTCATGGTCTTTGTGTAATTGTATATCTTATATATAAATATTTTTAATTAAAATATTATATCGCTTTTGTGTTGTCTATATAATATTTCCTGACTTGTCTAATATATACCTTTACCTCTTGATGTATGTTATTACAATGCCTTTTAGTTTTGTGTTATTGTGCTTTTATGTATATATAGTTCCTGCCGTTTTTTTTATGTTGCCAGAGAAATGCAAATTCGCCTGTCAAAATGTAGGTACTAGAGTCGATAGACTGTATTTTGTCTACTTGATATAAGATGGAAGTATTGTGTGCTTTTAACGATGTAGGTACCACCAGCGTTTGTATCGTGGCACGGCTTTCAACATCAACAAACTTGTTTGCGGTATTCAGATTGTAAGTGCGGGAAAAATCATATGGTGGGTAACATTATCAAGAGTATGTATCAATCTTAGCAAAATAAGCCAGTTCCATACTTGACCTGGCTGTGTTCCCTAGAACCGAACCCGTTTAGTATTTTTTTAATTCACTTTATTTATGCATAGGTGATCATTAGAGAAAAGATAGCAATATTAAAATTATAGTTTAAAGTTGTATAAGTCTTTAGAACTTAAGAATTTTTGAAATTTCATATATATTTTTATATGTTTAAACTACAAAGCAATATGCATACTTGTAAGCAATAAATATGTGGGTAAAAATTAAATCGAATAGTGTGTGATTATAAGTGCCCAATCAGACGTCGTGTGATGACGTGAATGGCTTTTACTTTTGTATATTTCATAATTTAAAAACGCGCAATGTAAATTATTGATTGCCAAAAAGAGAGTCAGCTCACATACATGTACATATACTAAGACCCACTATTAAAGTCACACATTAAATGTATGGTAAAGTAAGTCACAGTTTGCCAAGAATAAGAAAAAGATAAAAAATGAATATCAATTCAACCAAATGAATCAATTCAAACCAGTAGTTTCTGAGATTAGGAATTCAACCAAACAAACAAATTCTAAAGCTTTGTAAGAGTAGTATAAATTATACCTTGAACTTTGAAGTATGTAAATAAAATTTGAACTTATATAGATCCATTAGGGGTCGCCAGTAGTAATCTTTAAATTTGTCTTTGTGAAAATATTTATATTGCAATTTGAGCCTTTTCGGCTTTGAGGTTAATACAAGGGAATAATTTAGTAAAGAGAATATTTTTATAAAACAGTCGCTATACTTGCGACATATGCTATGTACCTATAACCTGACCAGAAATATATAAACCCTGCATTAGTGTCGCCACTATATTATCTTTGAAACAGTAACACAAAGTATAGTCCGTGCAAAAATTAGTTCCAAAATTTTCCGCAATGTGGCGAAGACTCATTTTTTCTGGTTAGGCTATAATATAATAGTATTGTAATAGTTGTCTATGTAGTGTGACGACTTCTAAAGTTTAAAACCCTATTTTAAGTGATAGATTTAAAAAATAGAAGATTTTTTAAAATTATTTAAGATAATTAAAAATATATTATCTAGGTAACGATTGATTATAGAAATGCAGAAAGTCGAAACGTTGGAAATATAACAAATACTCAAGAAGACAGGAAAGAGTAAGGAGGACCATCTTCCTTTCGAATCCGATGCGGGTAGGCGCAAACTCAGACCGCGCTGACAGGGGTACCACTACCGGTAGATTGTATGGCCCTTATGATGAAAAGTTAAATTCTACCGTTAAAGATTCGTCGAGCGTATTGGATTTGACTAGTCTAAATCCTGCTCTCCCGAGCAGCGCACGCGATGCGCTGCGCCCGCTGCGTAGGGGGGCGACCACCTTTCGAATATTTCTTAAGTAAGCCATCTGCTCACTACCGATTGAGTTTAAAGGCCATCAGGCCAAAAAGTCTAGCCCTTCTGAAAAAAAGGAGGATCATCTCTATGTGTGAAAAGTGTCCGATAAATTACTCTAAGTCATTACAACGACTACGCTCATATCGTAGTTTTTTCCGTTATTCGGATGCTTTGCGACTGTGGTAGGTACTGGAAACTAAATACACAGTAAAGTCACTAAAAATATTTAAAGAATCACACTAATAAAATTACGCTTTCCCGTTTAAGTATTTTGGTTATATTTACTAAAATATTTTAAAGATTACGTTTTAGTCATTACAACAACTATGTTCACAACGTAGTTTTTTTCTTTATTCGAGGACGGAACGAGACACATTTTCAACTTTCGCCTCATATGTGATGATTCTCCTTATCTCTACACTCCATAGGAAGTAGGAATACGACTGCGATAACACATACACCTACATGTAGATACGTCTTATGTATTTGAGTCTCTATTATATTGTCTTATGTAAATTTATATTAACTATATTTTAATCTCGCTGTACTTCCAAGTTTAAGAACAAAATAAGAGTGAGCTATCTAAACATTTGTGATGTATTAGTATTTAGTTAAGGGTAAATACGAATATTTAAACTTTGACAGAGAACTAGTTAAAATTTTTTTAAGTACCTATATCTCTTTTATAACGAAATTATTTTAAGAAAATTTTGCACTTATAATGTAATGTTATAGTGTTAATATATTATTTATTAACATTTTAAAACAGCAGAGTTTTGTCTAGATGCGAGTATGAATGACTGTAGTATAGTAATAATATCTAATTATTGTATAAAAGCTCGAATATTTTCGTGCCAAATGTGTAAATGGTGCAAAGAGGACTGAAAACATATAAATCCTTTGCTGTAGTTGATGTATATATACTGTCTGTTCGTTTCCCCCCTCTTTTATAAAATACTTTTGATTTGGGCCCATAAAACTTTGACAAAAAATATTTAAGATCTAGCAGTGGAGGGCCCAAAAAATAAGCGCTGTCGGCGCTTATACTTGCAAGTTTAGCCGTATATAATAAGCCTAGTAGCCAGTTATGCCTATGTGATTTTCTTACTTTGTAACTGTGAGCAGATATTTCATTTATGGACTCCAAAGACATTGAACATAGCTTCCACGCTCCTGGAGCGTATGGATCGAAAGCTTATTATAAAATTTGACAGAAAATTAGAGTACGTTCTAATTCCATGCCACAATATTTTAAATTATAGGTACACATAATCACAATGTCTAGTGTTAAAATTATTGTATAGGAGTGTATTGAATTTCAAATAAAAAAACAGTTTAGGGACTCTACATTTACCAAGTCTGTGTTGTGATGCATGTGCAATTTGTAATTGTTTATTAATATAAAATTTTCGTACGCGGGATACCTTATTTAACGTAACAAATGAATTTTGCATAATGGTAGGGTCAAAATGGCGAGTAGTTAGTTTTTAAAAAGGTTAAAACAAACAAACAATGTTGGAATGGGGTGAGGGCGCCACTATCAGTAGAATTCGTTAGCAGCAACGTGTTCAAAAACATAATTAAGGAAATTAACAGTGGGAGTGAAATAATGATGATGTTTTTTATCCATTCACACCATATCATTGAGCACTGTCAATGGATTACGTATAATAGAAAACGTTCGTGCTCAAATTACGATTTTTGGACCAAAATTCATGCGTAGTATGACAATTTTTTCAACAATTTTGGAACACATCGAGATTTAGTGAGAGCCTAGAACTTATAAGTACTCCAGAAAACATTAATGCTTATTTTTAAGTAATAATAAGAGTAGAATTACATATTTTTAGCCTGCATTTTGATCTTAATCTGCTTATAGGTAGGTACTACGTGTCTATATTACATACAAGGTTTTTCTATTTTATGTAAAATGTAAAGTTTGATTAAAAATAATTAAAAAGAAAATAGTTTTATTTGAATCTACCTTGTACCTACCTATTATTTTCGCACAAACGCTATGAGCAGTTGATGGTTCTAGAAAGACCCATTAAATTTCCTGAGACCACGTAAATGTTTAATGTTTGGAATTGCTTAATCCTAGAGATTTTATTTATTTATTTAGATATGCAAGTGTGCATACATTATTATGCGAATGTTTTAATATGACTTACAATATAAATGGAATAACTTCAAAAAACCAGTGAGATCAAGATTAGCTCAACTAAAATAGCTTTAGAAAAGCTTAAGAACTATTTCAGTTTTCGTTTATTACTATGCTTATAGTGCTTAGTTGTGTAATGTGCTTAGGGAACATGTAAAAATACGTATATTCCATTTTATTCTCTATCTTAATTCTTGAATTTTATTTTCATGAATACTAGATAGATATGTATGTATATTTTTCTCGACGTCATTCGTTGAGTTGTGAAATATAGATAGTAGATAGGTACTAGCATAGGTACTAGAACGCGCGCACGATAAGTCTGCGCGCGGCGAATAGACGAACTAAAATGACAATCTGCTATTTTACTCTTGACAGGTGATACTAGTGGTTAACGTCTTTATAAAAATTAAGGTATTATCATGCCAAAAGTATTAAAAAGTGCTAGTGGAGAGATAGTGCTAAAGGTAAAAAGGCTTGTGAAGTTGTGAACAAGAAAGCGTTCATGGTGGCCCTGCAATAGGGATGTTGACATTTTTCATAAATGTTTATAGATCATATTATAATTATCTAATAGAGGCGTAAATATTATTAACTTTTGTTTAAATACGTCTAATGCCTATAAAATCTTGCATTTTAAATTTCGCTCCAAAACGTGTACAACATATGATGTCACTTGTCACGTGACGACTGACGTCATATGTTGTTAAACATCGTAAGAATGATAAAATGATTTTAGTTGTCGTTAATAAAAAATGGCTTCTTAGTTTTATAATTATATTGTACGGTGCCTATGTACGGTGTGTATGTACACTGTCAAAACGCCTGAAAATTAGTTTTTACAATATGTACTGCGTGCGGAAAATGGTGTATAACAGTATAAAAGTACGTCAATATTCTTCCGCTTCCGCTAAATAGGAACAGGTGACGTCATTTCCGTTTATTATCACGTGACCTGTTTTAAATTTTGTCACATTTTATTTATTATGTATATCAAATAAAAATAAGGGAAAATATTGTATTTTTTCAGAATTCTATCATAGAAACTACCAATTAACATCAAAATTATATTTTTATATGAATACTTTCAACATCCCTACTGCATTCATCTCGCGTCGCCTTCATAACAGGTTTTTTTTTTAATTTATTAAGAGCTTTTCCGGTGGGAGGGAAGCGCTGTGCCGCGCTCCCGGCTGCATGGGTACCACCATCTTGCTTGTTTCTCCCGTGAAACAGCTTTGCTGTATTTCGGAGAGAAGGGTAAGACAGGCAGTGTAATTACTGGCACCGAGACTTAACATCTTATGTCTCAGGATAGGCAACACATAAATGAGTTGCCTGGGCTCGCTCCAGGTAAACTAGTTTATGTTCATGGGCGACGCCGACCACTTACCATCAGGTGGCACGTTTGCCAGTTTGCCTATCCAACTAACATAAAAAAAAACTGGATACAAGTCCTCTGCTCTAAACAATGTTAACTAATACATACATTAATTCATAAATATATTCTAAGTCATTAAATATACTAAAAAATATTAAGAGTTTATAAAGATATTATCTCTTTTACTTTAAACTTTTTCCACACATGCGCAAATATACTTAAATAATGGTTTAAATAATATAGGGTTTGCTAAAATTTCTTCGGTCTGGCGGGTTTATTAGGTTTATTATCCCCACAAATTTCTTTAATTTCTGATACTAAAACCAAACGCTGCAATCCAAATGCTTTACAATTAAATATAACATATGAGCTGGAACTATGCAATGTCCAAATTTTTGTCTTGAAATAATAGATGTAAATTTTCGTGAATCACTCATAACAGGTTAGTCTCGTAGTGTTGCCACAACAAAACTTTGAAAAAAACCAAAATCATGAAAATAATCTAAGTCTATACTTTTTTTTTTGGAAAACGCTCGTCATAATTTTCATATTAGAAATATTATGACAATGTGCTGCCAAATCAAACGTAAATTATGTAATGATATTTTACGGATTGTTTTGTTATTTTCAGGCATTTCGGGACGTACTGTTTCTACAATAATTGTGAATAAAGGATTTAAGGCAGCACATGTAAACTTCAACGAAGCCTGGAAAGAAAAGTGCATGCTATTATTATTATTAACATATATTTTACATATGTACTTATGCCATTCTTTAACAAGAATAATAAATGTATTTAATAAAAAGTAATAAATTACATGCTTTTATTTCAATGCTCAATGAGGATGTATCATTGATATCGAAACAGTTTAGTACGACTGATTTGATATTTATTTATTTATTGGTTTACCAACAACTGATAACACAGATACAGCTTAATTTTTTGCATAGATTTTTTACAGTTTTCAGAATGTAGCTCTTCAATTCCTCTCATCTCTGCATTTCTGTCCGAGAGCACGTCGGATAGGGATACGTGTTAACGTGTTTTTATAATATATCCCCGTACCCAAATGAACTCCCTTGGTCACTTTACTTGCATTTTGCAGTGTTTGTAAGATGGTAGCGCACATTTCACGAGTCACACTTATATTTCCTGCAGGTCCTCACGACGGAGTACACTAATAACGGCAAGATGGCGACCGGCATCCTTATTTTCTTAAATTGGCCTTTGCAGCACCAATGAAATAAAAAAAATATTATTGTATGGTTTTAAAATCGAATTATGACTTCAATTTTTTTAATAATTGACGACTATTTAACGTTTTCATTTAAATTCGATTTAAAACTATTAATTATGCAAATAAGTTTTTGTGCAAACCGTACTTTTCAAGTGATATTTGACAGATAGAGGTCGTTGACGTTCCTATTCTTATTTGAAACGCATAATACATATTTGATTTCATAAAAAAAGGCTAAGTCCGAGTTCCTTCCGGTTATTTCATATTCATGAAATTCATTTATCTAGGAAATTACATTACAATATGTAGCCAAGCTAGGCTTTAATAAAATATCTTAAATAAGCAGTTAATCTAATAGGCACACTACGGGTAGTAGGCCCAAGAGTATATTAAATTGGTAGTAGGGTAAACTCATAGAAATATTAAGAATTATTATGATATATCTAAATAATATAGAATTATTTCAAATATCTGTGGGTAAACTCTACGGTACATTGACAATTATTGACAATTGTCAAGCCGCCATTTTGACGTTCCGTCTGTGTTCAATGTTCATATGGAATAGCGTTGCTCGGCAACCGGCGACCAATCAGTCGAATATCTGTGCGACGGCTTGGCGGTAGTCACTTTAAATTTCACTCTGCTAACGCGCTCTGTGTGGACGGAGGTAAACTAAGTAAGAAACTTAAAAGCTACCGCGCCTATCGTACTATTGTGCGTGAATTAAAGACTAAGTTGTGCTATAATATCTGAACCATGGCAACAGAAATCACGAACAACGTTCCTGAAAACACTACAGAAAAAGAGAAAGAATTAAAGGATGACACGCCGCCGGATAACGGCCAAACAAAAGATGAAGCGGCTTCTGGGGACAAGGAAGAAGGGAAGTCCGTAGAAGAGAAAAAATCAACAGCAACTCAGCCAAGAATCTATGTTCACAAAGTAAATTTCGAAAAAGACATGGTATATTTGTACCAATTCTCACGAACGCCTTTGTTGCCGTCAACTTCTCCGTACTGTTTGAAGGTAGAGACATGGCTTCGTTTGGCCGGTATCAAGTATGAGGTAAGTGAACATTAATGATATTGTTGTTAAATTAATATTAATTACTGATTCTTTCATTGTATAAATAAGTTAATGCTTGCGTATCGATTGTTCGTTCCATGTTTGAAAGTGCGAACTTTTTGAATCTTCGAACTTGTAGCGTGGTACCTGTCTTTATTCTATATGAATAAAAGTAATATGTTGCCAATCATATTATAAAACTGATTTTGAAAATAAAATTGTTCGTTTCATTCACGGATCGATATTTTTTTCTAAAATTAATGCTCCAAGCGTGCCGCGAATGTAGCGTTGCGAAAGTACCATACTGACTGCTTGATATATTATGATTTATGTCTATACAAATATTGCCATTCATGTAATATAAAAAATATATCTTAAATATATATTTTCACAAAGCTATTGTATGTACCAATAGCTTAGTGAATGACATGGTAAAGTTAGTTATTTCTTAAAATTAATTGTTATCGTCTATAAAGTGTCGAATCGTTCCCATGAAGATATTTCAAGTTAATATATACATTAACTTGAAATATTTTCATTGTAGATAACATACAATTAATATTGATTGTGTAAAATGCGTGATAATATTGAAAAAAAAAGCAGCTACACGGACTACACAAACTTTGATATAGACATACATAAGCATAAGCATACATGTAACATATATTATGATCATTTATTAAGTAATTAGTTATATACAGATAAAAAAAAACAAATTATTTTTCTTAGAGTAGCTCCTGAATACATCTATCTACCTGTATGCTTAATTCACAAATAAATGTTATATCCTAGTATGTAATGTCTATGTCCGCTTGCATTTATTTTTCTAATTTTTAGGTAAATACTAAATTTTAATAAATTTTTAAATTATTTGTTGAGTCGGTCTTGGTTTGATATTCGGCTAGACTTCTCCTGGTAGGTAACAATATTTTTATATATATTTTATGGCATACCTGGACAATTATGATCAAACAGTTTTTTTACTAATATAGATGAAAATAATTGTTGAAAGATACAGAGACAAATTTTGAAAATGAGTACATCAATTATATTGATCCATTAGTTACCATCAACGGAAGCCACAATAAAATGAGCTGTCCTTATTTCTACTGGAACATAACTTTGGCCATAATTTTGATAAAAGATATGACTATAGGTTTTGTTGGGGGATATGTTGTTGTTTGGACATTTATTTTCATTAATTGACATTAATAAATGTATTAAAGATAATTAACACTTGTCTACTGATACCATACTAAATCACCTTTAACCAACAACACCCAAGCAAATGAGTCCATTTTTATGAGCAATGTCATCCACTGCTAGGTGTTTATCAAAACAACGTACTACGCAGCAAGGAACTGGATGCCGAGGAAATAGTTTTCCCGCAAGTTTCATAGCCATACCTAACATGTTCATCAGCCTCTATCCGTCCACCTAACATCTCAAGTATAAACTAATCTTTTATTTTCTTCTTCTATTTTTATCGTATTGTTCTTTGTCTCTTTGTTTTATTTCTTCTATCAATAATAATGCGAGGAAAAGTACCCACCTACTTGACTTTCCAAGACAAACAACAGACATGTTTCGTAAGCATAATAAGACAACCTAAATTTAGATATGCTAAAAAACTGATATGAATGAATATTAAAAAAAAACAGCTTTTTACAAAAATCCGTAGAGTCGTATGTACGATTGTAATCTAGCGGCTAGTTAGCCCAATTACAATTAATAAAGGGATTGATACACGCGTTACTTTAAAGAATGGAAGTCTGTAAGACAATACTATAAACTTATACATTCCGCTAGTATTGTGTATGCGTCAACCGATCCATCATTCATTTATATTACGCAGTAATTTGAGGCTATACTCGATGCGTTAAAGTGTGACTGACTATATATTTTACACACGTACAATATGAGTTTATTGTACGACGTTTAATGTTTGTTATTACCTACACACAAAGGACGAGATCATATGAATATCGATCGATTTAGAAGTCTTGATTGTATATTATATCAAATGTACCTATATCCCGCTTTTTCACTTTTGATTTGGATAAGAAAAGGGCTAACGTATTTAAGGCAGTTTTTTTTTATATTATTTATCTTGTGCCCGAATATAATTCGAGATCAGTTTGTTATAAATCCTACTAATATTATAAATGAGAAAGTAAATTTGATTGCTATGCTTTCACGCGAAAACTACTTAACCGATCATCATGACACTTTTTACACATATTCTTGGAGGTATTAGAAGTTAAACATAAGATACTTTTAATGAAAAAAAATTCTTAAATATTATCCTGCGCAGACGAATTAGTAATCGATCGAATCGAAAAGTATCGATACATCCTTATAAACTTTCATATTTATAAAGTGAAATCAGATACCTACTATATGATACATATCTTCGAAAACAAACTCCTTGCAATGTTGAGTTGTTGACAGTCCAACAAGCGAATAAAGGTATTTACACGTTGTAACCTTCATAAAATGGACTACAACGGTAGTTATATTAACGATAAAACGTCCTTGTAAAATTAAAATCGAATAGATTGGACTTACGAGTCATCATCATCAGCCTCTATCCGTCCACTGATGAACATAAGCCCAATGAACGCCAAGAATGGGTTACGAATATGTTTTAATAATAAATTATTCGTAATTCTCAATAATGTACCTTGTTTATGTCATCAGGGGGCAAACGAGCAGTTGGAGCCTCACGGCACCGACACCCAAAAATATAATATAAATTTTTTTTAAACAAAAATTATAACCGACTTCAAAAAATAAAATAACTAAAAAGTAATAAAATAATTGAGTTTCTTTAATTTTTGTGTCTACAACTAATAATCATCTTATACTTCTACTAATTATTATTACTTTTTAGTTATTTTATTTTTTGAAGTCGGTTATAATTTTTGTTTAAAAATTTTTATTTCTTAATTTTTAGTTACTCATTAAAGAAAGACACACAGAGATAGACATTTTGGCAAATTTAACCGTATGAAGTTAGCCCTACAAAAGCTGTAGTTCGTCAGTATAAATTAATTAAGTCCAATCACTAGGTAGCTACTGTTAACTATTTAGGGAGTTCCCTTGACTGAGCTTCGTCTTCATCATCAGACCCCAATCACAGTCACAACCCATCTAGATGTAAAGTTCTCATCAATACAAATTAATCAAGCCTAAACACAAGGTTACTGAAGTAAATCGTCGAGGAGTTCCCTCGACTGTCTTCCAACTCCAGCATCAGATCGACTCTAGGCATTCATTAAATTGTAGTGCTTTAAAATGCTTATTAAAAAAAAAATTAAGTGCACTAGTTGCTCATACGAATTTTGAAAGTTCCCCTCGATTTCTCTGGGATTCCATCATCAGATCCTGGTTTCCTTATTGGACCATTTGGCAAGTATACCCTTTCAAACTAAAAATAATTTTGAAAATCGGTCCACAATTGACGGAGTAACCAGTGTACATACATAAAAAAAAAATACCGGCCGAATTTAGAACGTCTTCCTTTTTGTTGAAGTCTGTTAAAAATATATACCTACTAATAAAATAAGCATAGCGAATTGCGAATCGAACTATTTTTGGAATCTCTTAAAGAAATAATAATTATAAAAAATTAACAATTTTTATTGTTATTACTATTTTATTTATTGAAATGTTGTCACTTGTGATCCAGCGCAAGCGTTCTCTTAAAATCTTATTTTTATTAGAGCTATAATGAACAAAATAATGACTAGGAGCTGGAGATTTAGGAGAGTAGAGACACATACTCTTACTTAACATGTCGTCTAGGTCCTATACCAGTCTTGCGATCCTCTATACAGATAATACATCAAACATCTATCGAGCTCAAGACTCAATAGGTTTTTAAGCAATTTCGAAATACCCACGTTGAGCTACTGTTATGTGATGAAATTTGAAAAGCTATCGCTTGAATACTGTTACTAAAATAACACCAAAAATTTATTACTAACTATGAAGAAGCTGGCTAAAATATGTATGTACTCAGATCCCCACCAAGGTTCAAGCCTTGTCGTGGCGGTGGGGCTCAGTAACCTAGGGTGAGCCGCGGCACCTTGGGTGAAGCGAATTGGGCCGAGGGGGCTCTTGGTACCCCTCTTATAAGAAGAGGGGACAAGGATCGAGAATGGGAACCTCACCCCATTGTACGGTCCCGACGTTAGGAGGGGTTGTTCTGTGGTGCGGGACAACCCTTCTGTGGAGGTGGCGTCGGTCCCTTGCGGGACTGACTAGCAGTCGAGGTGCCCTGTTTGTTTACTAGATCTGGGGCACCTCACCAAAGGCGGCATTGGTGGCACTCGCCGGGTTTTAGTGGGTAGAGCTGCGTCCACTTACCAGCTGTCGGGCGCAGCGAGTCCCACATACCCGCGTGGGGAGACCCACTCCCCCGCGGGATGCCTCAGAGCATTTCCCGGCGTTAAAGAAAAAAAAATGTACTCAGATTCGGCAAATTTTCTTATTTTGTAATACAGTTGCGATGTTTGGTAGCATTGTTTATGAATGTTAACTTTATCGGCTTCGAATGTTGTTGTAAGTCGCCTTCTGTCATTCCCGTATCGAAATAATGTATTGTGATTGCAACTAGAATAAATACTAAAAGGTTATCAACGCGATTGCTTTCGAAATATCTCCCGTACATTTTGCGTGTGTGTCTCAAGTGTTGTCATGCCGATATATTTTCTCTTTGTTGTTCAAGTACCACTTAAGGGTTTAGGTGAAATCATTAGCAACATTGTTAAAGGGTTTAGCAATCAACTTGTTTGTCATAGAAATAAACAGTTTAAAATAGAAAGTGATAAACGTATTAGAAATAAACGAGGTTTTTTTCGGACGACTTATTTTATTCGGCTTACATATTATATTAAAAAACGTAAACTGAAATATATTTCTTAAAAAAATATTCAGGCGAATTGAGAACCTTCCCTCTTTGAATTATATAATATGTATAAACCGAACTTCACTAATCGTACCTGATCTAAACTTGTTTTCAGTTTAAAACCGACGACTTATTGAACCTACATAATTATACATATATGATTTTAAGTTAACATGGTTATTTCATTTATTCATTTATAAAATTATTTAAAACGGGATATTTACCATGTTTTTCACTTTTATTTCGCGGAGAAATATTTCGACATTATCTACAAATGTCTTGTTCACGGGACTATAGAGCTCCACGAAATAAATGTGAAAAACATGGTAAATATCCCGTTTTAAATAATACTACATAGGGTGATTCTCAGTAAAGACGTCTTAAATCTGTACGAAATTGTCCGACCAAATTATTTTTGAATTTATTAGAAAAAAATTACAAGGGCAACAAAACTATCAGATTAATGATAATACATACACAGCCAACAGATATTTTTTTCGATATTTGTGTACCTTTTGCCATATAACATGACAGGGGACTGTTTTTTTATCAAATTGAAAAAAATCAAGCAAACTATTTGGATGCATTCAACTTTTCAAGTTCTCAATGAATATTTACATTAATTAGAATAATATTAAGACTTATGGATCCAATTTTATAAATAAATTATAAATAAAAATAGCTGCCAGGGGACTGAGTTTCTCGTGGCCCAGACACATGTTTCCAGCGCAAACGGTGTTTTGACACTAAATAAAATGTCGATAAAGCTCAAACAGCCCTTTGGTTATTAACTCAAGGCTAGTTAGGTCCTTATAAACCTTAGAGAACGTAAAAATAACACGCTGGATTTTTTATTTTTGGGCTTTGGACTTCTGGCAGTGGACTGTTCTTAAAACGCCTGGGACAAACTTTAGTTTAATGAATTTAATGAAACAAATTAACTTTCTGTACTTTTTATTAAAAAGATTGTTAGTTAACTAATTAAGTTTATAAACATGATGGACCAAATTACATATTATGGACGAATAACTTAAAATTTAATCTTAAAGTTTCAATTTTGGGAAAGGGACAGCCCAGGGGACTGTTATTTCGGCGGTTTACGAATTTATAGCGAAAAAACCAAGAGTTATTTCATTTTAGTTTTCATTGCTCCAAATAGAAAGGTTTTTTTTTACTTTCGTAATAATTTTTTTTTAGTTACAAAATAACAATTTTTCTATAAAAAAATGCCCGAGACAGCAATAAACATCCTTACAGAGAATCACCCATAATTATGTTTCGTAATTACCAGTACAATTATTTTATCGTAAAAGTTAACAGAATAAAAATATGAAACTGTTTAATAAAAGTCAGATTATTAATCATCGGAAAAGAAAAAATACGCAGTGGTCCCGAGGAACTCAGCGGGAAGTAATTAACTTTATGAGCACGTTTTCAAATTTTTATATTGTCTTTTTAATTATTAAATATTAATTATATGAGTTATAATTGTATCGTTGTCTTTTATTATTGGGTTTTGGAGAAGAAGCTATGTTCAGGAAGACTGATTAACGAAGTGAATGATTTGATCAACTCCATGCAGTAGTCGATTTAAGTTGTATGCGACTGCCAAAAGATTGAATGCCACGGCGTTCAACGGGTTAGTTACGATAATATTATTTCTCCTTCAAGGCTAGGTGAGAGAGGTGGAGGAAATAAATAAGACGTCGAATAAGAGCTCGTACATAGAAAAAACAGGGTAATAGAATAGAACTGAACTCAACGCTCCTTTAGTCCTAACATCATCGATACCTTATAAGTTTAAGTACAGAAAGTGGGAAAAGGAAAAAAGAGGTGAGTATTGTTTTTATTAGAAATCGGGCCGCGTTCATTTATAAGGGTTGACGATAAAGCAATTTGTACTCTTTGTCGACTTTTAATCAATGGTCGAAAGGTTGGTACTTGGTGGGCTTTATTTTTTAATTTGGATTAAGTATACTTTAGCTAGGATTTTTAGTTTTATTGTTGTGAGTTTAGGCTCTTTTAGTTTTATGCTGTATATACTAAATCAGCTCCACGGACTGAATTAGTGTTATATGTTACGTACGTTAATAATTGTTAAATTATTAAAAAAAAATTGAATTTAAACTCCGATAAGAAATTTTGAGTCTTTTACAAATGGCATAAATCCACATTCTTATCCATTGTCGCCACATTGTTATCATTATATTATTATGTATTCAAAATTGAAACCGTTAATTGATGCACGTTGTCAACGCATGGCAGCCAGATGTCGGACTCATCTTGTTTTATCTGTCCACTAAACATGAGAAAACGCGCTGTTCAGAATAATATTTTTTATTTATTTATTATGAATTTTGGAGGATATAATTGTGATACAATTACGTACACCGTGACACGAAAATTTTATATATTGGATAGTACGTAGAGATATTTTCTTAGTCGACTAGCTTATAAATTATTATTATTATTATAAACCAATTATAACAAATTTTCAAAGTATTGAGGATGACGTCTTATATTTAAGAAAATTACGTAATCAATTATCTTAATTTGATGTAATATTAAATGTAAATAAAATATTTTTTCAAATAAACGGACTTTACTGTATTCTTATAATGTAAAATAAAATATAACCTAATACTATTATTTATTATGTGATGTAACTAATATTGTACCATTATGGACATTAGACTAAGCAAATATAATTCAAAGAAGCTACAAAAAGGCGTAATTGCATTCTTAGAGGTTTAGTGGGTAATTAAAATTCCAAACATAATATCGCGGTGTTCATTCAAGTATCGAGTTTCTTCCCAATCATTAATTTGGCAAGTACCTACCCTGTTATATATCTCGGTGAGGGCTCACTTTATTTAAATAATGAAAAGAAAAATAATGAAAGGGTTTTTTTTTTAATTAACGCCTTTGTAAAAACGTTCGTTCGGTAATTTTGTTTTGATGCTCTTGGTGATTTAAGGCATGTTTTTAAATTAAGGGAGATGCACATAGAATACAAGTTTTGCGACAGTGTGTTAACTTCGCCCGTTAGCATAAAGCCTATTGTGTTTGATTCCTTCAGTCTTGAAACTGCCTTCAGTTAAAGGATCATAGGTCTTCCCAGTAATGACTGACTGCCCTGTCCTTTAAGTAAGAAAATTAAGGATGCTATTTATTTAGATACTCATAAAGACCATGCACACGCTCAACGAAACTGATATTTAAGGTTACACAAGTCGCTCATCTTTCCAAACATACGCAGAACAGTAATGACTACAATTTTTGACGTTGACCATAAAAAAATAAGGATAATATCAATCGATCTCGTCGTTATCTATGTCTGTATGTACCCAAAATTATACATAAAATAAATACAAACTTCTAAACTTTCGTATTTCAACACTGATTTTAGCCCAACTTTGGTCGAAAATAAATAGCATACAGAGCACGAAAGCTCAAAAATAAGCCCGTACGGACTTAGTTTACTTATTTAAAAGTTAAAATAAATTTATTTTGAAAAAATATACTTAATAATTTTTCGATAATAACTGTTTCGCTAACAGGTCTTTTTAGGAATTAATCATTGTGCATTTCATTCTAACACACATGTTCGCGCACTATGTCGGGTGAGATAGCATTCATTTTGTTAGAGTTCGCGCCGTCGACTTGTTCAACCATAAGGAATGTAAATTAATTTTAGACCAAAATGGAAATGGCATACAAATCTCAAAAGTGACTGTTATAGGGTTCGTATACACTGTATTAATACTAGTTAGAAGTCAAACGGTAAACCACTAACCAGTCGTTTGCTAAATTAATTTGATAACTTTATTATCCTAATAGTAGTTAATTAGGTAGGAGATATTGAAATGTAAGAACGATTCCATTTTCACATTCGCGCTGTCTCCAAGAGCCATATTATTTCCCTTCAACTTGCTTAGTAGTAGATCCAGCATTAAATCTACTTCTGTCGATAGTTTGAAATTTCAAGTTGCTAAATTTAATTCAATATATTATATAACTAGCTGTTGCCCGCAGCTTAGCCCGCTTTAACATATATTTACAGCCGTATCCGTATTGATGATTATTGTTATAGCCTGAGTTACTAGGTCATATAATATCAGCTATTTGTTGGAATGTCCGCCAAAATCGGTCCAGCCGTTTCAGAGATTAGTCGGAATAAGCAGACAGACATACAAAATAAAAAAAGGCTTTTTATGTAAGTACCGTTTATACTTTCATATGCATTTAGTGAAAAGATATGGATTTGAAATTACAAACACACACTTCAATTTTATTTATTTGTATAGATGTAGTATCTCAAATTCCATAAGTATGCGGTCGATACTTTTGTTCGTTTGTACGAAAACTTGCTAAGTAGCATTAAATCTATTTCCGTCAATCGTTTGAAGTTAATAGAAGAAAGTCCTTGTATGAGTGAGCGTTTTGTTATCAGGAACTTCAAAATTCCAAGGATAAAAAACAAGTTACATACTTATAACGATATCCTCTTATAAACTAAATGTAATTATAAAGTACCTACCTACTTGTGGCTATGTTCTAAAAGGCCCATTTCTCATTCCGCAGCGATTTTCAATCAAATAGACTTGTAATTGGTACTGTATTGCTTTTATTTTATAGTTGTGCTATTCACGATCTATTAGTTATTACTGAGATCAAGATCCAATTATATTTAGCTATGTAGGTAACTTGGCAACGGTAAATTCTCCTGGGTACAACCGGCCCCACTGCATAAAAATTGGAAAGTATATTATTAGATCTCATTTATTATCTCTGCTATAAAATCTCGTATATTTATTATGCATGTAAATTAAAAATATGCTATGATGATCCGAATTGGTGTACGAAAATAGATGAAATATGGTCTGTGTAAAATTAACTCTAAATATGTTGTTTAAAGTTATAAATATTTGAATTTGAGCTTTACTTTTTAGTTAAATATATCTTTAAAATCCATCTTATCTTGTGTTTATCTAAAACAAATATTTTGTTATATTAGAATGATTCAAAAGGACGTGTGTACACAAAAAAAACATCGCTAGAATTCGAACGTTGGGGCGCGTTTATGATCAAGAATGCAGTTTACACTCACGACAGGAAGACAAAAACGGCTCTGAAACCTGACACAATAAGAATAAAATGTTATAAGAGCACATTTGGGTGGAGCGGGTTTTGGGAGCTGTAGGGTACACGGTTAACCATAACGAGCATTAGTTTTAAGTTTATTGGTTATCGTTTTAAGATGTTCAGTTAATCTTCTTGTCTTGAATCTTAAAGTATGTAAATTTTATATTGCTTTCTACTTGATGGTTAATTTTAAGATAAAAAATATTAGCATTTTTTTTTGTCAAAATCATGCGTAATACCTTTTGTCTTTCTTCTGTTTGAAATGTTTTACATACTCGTACACATTTATTTTACTACTAGTACTCGTTATTGAAACAGGTTTTAACGTTTTAAAGATTTAACTTAATAACAAGTGACCGATTTGAGTACAAACCCTGTTCTTCGATTTGTTTGCTTAAATTTATACACTAGCAGCGCCCCGCGGTTTTACCCGCGTACTTACCATTCCCATGAGAGTACAGGTATATAAGCTATGTTATTGTAAAGTTTCATTAAATTCATTTAGTATTTTTTGCGTGAAAGAGCGACACATATCCAAACAAACTTTCACCTTTATACTATTAGTAGGATGCTACCTATGTTATGTTCATTGTTCATTAACAATGTGAGCGTATTTTAATTATATTGTTATAATACATACGATCTTCAATAAGTTATAAAATTGACTAGTTATGACGGTATATTATTAGCAGGATTTTACGTATATATACCTACTATTACCTACACTTGTTTGTATGTGTTGTGTGTATTTATTATAAGTATTCCAGGGTTTCTGTTCAATGGTTTCGTGGTTTTAACAAAATAACTAAACCTAGCATCACTCCTGTTATTATTATTTCATTGTAATTATAACAATTGGATAATCAACATTAGCGTATCAATAATGATTTATAAACGACACAACGTTGGCGATGTGAAATTAACGAAGTGAAAATAAACACGGGGTGTATAACCGCATGTTTGTGAACGCTAGCACAGATATTACAATTTACAATACGCAATAGTTTGTATTACTAATGTTGCGGCGAAGTATCCCATGTACTGAACGAGAGTGGGGATGGCGAGGGAGAAGGGGGGGGGGGGGGCGTAAGGACGCCGCGGTCAACGACCCCGCTAACCTTGCAGTCGCTATCAAGTAATAAAACACGCACTTTCGTTGCGTGATGTGTGTTAGTCGGGTGGGATTTTTCGATGCTCTTGTTGTTTTCATTATCAACCGACCATAAATATTGTGAGCTCTTGTGACCTTATAATGTATTGAAGTCATTGTCGTGATGTTTTTTCTTTTTACTATTCATAATTGCCTCTAATAGTCTTTTAAGATGCGAGTAGCCGGAGATAGTAAATAAAATCAACTGATTTAAAGGAAACTGAAGGCGGCTTGTTAGACTACTAAAATATTTATAAGTTAATATTGTAACTAACACCCTAACTATATTATATGGGAATTTTTTGCTTGAAATAAACATTTTTCTATTATATTAAAAATAATAAAATTAGCTTCCTAATTCATTAAATGAAGTACCTTTATAATCTGTTACTACAATGTCCATGCTATTTAATAAATATTCTTATATTAAAAAATTAAAAAAAACTATTATTCTTGTGAAATAAAGCAACCGTTTGCTGAATTATCTCTGTTCGTTGCTATATTTATAATTTCTCTCATCTTCGTGTTTCCCACGTGAACTTTCAAGGGAAAGCAATTAAGAGCGGACCGTTTGTGATTATGTTTTAATCAAATTTCCGATATTTTCCATGTCACAAATAGAAGCCTTATTTTACCAATGATGTTGGTTGAAAAAAAAACTCCACATAGATTACCTTAGATTTACAACCGTACCCGGATTGATGATGATTATTTTTATAGCCTAAGTTACTCTTTATAACATCAGCTATCTGCCAGTGAAAGTCCCATCAAAATCGGCCCAGCCCTTTCAGAGATTAGCCGGAACAAACAGACAGGCGAACAGACAGACAAAAATTGTAAAAAGGCTGTTTTGGTATATTTACCGTGTATACATCCATATGCATTGATTAAAAAGCGTTAATTTTAATATTACAAACAGACACTCCAATTTTATTTATCTGTATAGATTGTGCTATGATCAAGAAATGCAAATATACAAAATCACTAAATTATACAAGAATTGTTTTGTTTTTCTTCTAAACAAGCTGTTCATATTTTTATCAGTAATAAGTAGGTAATATAAAAACTCCTATGCAAAAAAAATTACAAAGTATCTGTTTATAATAATTTCCCGGGGTTAAATTGATAAAAAGCAAAGTCGCCATGCTTTCGCCTTTTTGTTAAAATTCTAGACGAAGTTATTAGAATTGTTCTCAATTGTCACGTCGTGTGAACAAAAGCGACCGTAATATGTATATAATCCAAAAAAGATCGAGGCCAACCATTTTGCGTCTTAGAAAAAATAACATGGTTGAGTAGCCTGGATAGCTTAAAAGCAATCAGGCCGAAAAGTCTAGACTCTAGACCTTTCGAAAGAAAAGAGTAGCCCGGGCCCGGTAAAAAAGGGTTACTCGCGGATGAAGGTTTCTTCTAATGACATCTTTGTAGTGAATCGTCTACATGATAATGATGATGATGAAAATAATGACCACCGCAAAATATAACATAATATGTCTGACACATTTATTTTCATTTTGTTAATATTGAACTCATTGTAATACATAAATTGTCCACTGGACTTAGAAGGGAGGGATATATGTATTAGTAATACTATGGGGTAACAGCACCATGTGTGTGTAATTACTGTAACGATGACATACATGCGGGTTCCAACTCGACGGTTTATTTAATTAATATCAATCGTTTTATTGGTGCTTTGTAGTTTATTATCAAGTATTTAGTAGGTGAGAACAAATAGTAATATAAGTAATATATCTATGGACTCTTTCACACCACGTCAATCTGGTCCCGTGATAAGTTCTCGAAGAACTTGTGTTACGGGTACCAGACAACGGAAATATATTTAATACTTTTATACTATACATATATTTAAGATTTTTATTATATAATACACATATTTAATACACATCCATGACCCAGGAACACAGAAAATATTTTTGTTCCCTGACGGGATTCGAACCCGCATCCTCCGGCTTGAGCGCCAACACGCTTACCACTGAGCCACAGAGGTCGTCAAATGGGCCTTAACTTGTTAGTAACTTCATCAATCTAGTAATACACTGCCTTTTTTTAGCGTCTATAAAATCTCTGTAATGTATATTAAATATTTTAAAATTTCATCTGTTTTATTAGTTACTAATTAGGCAAATCTATCTATACAAATAAAATTGGAGTGTCTGTTTGTAATATTAAAATAACCACTTTTCCTAAATACATATGGATACCCATTTACTATATCTTATTGAAATTTGGAGAAGTGCCGCTAAAACAAGACTAGATAACCTACAGATTGCACAAAATAAAATAATAAAAATTCTTCCTGTTATCCCTTTCGAACATCTACTACAAACATTTACTCCGAAACCAAAATAATGAATATTCGTCAACTTTATATTTATAGTACATGCATCTTAATCCAAAAAAATATAAAAATACTATTCACACTACCTTAAGTTTTTTTCTGACTTTCACTGGCAGCTGATGTTATAAGAGTAACTTATGCTACAAAAATAATCATCATCACTCAGGATAGGGCTGTAAATGTTAACGTGGGCGAAGCTGCAGACAACAGCTAGTGTAGGTATAATAAAGCTCTTATCTTTGTTTCACTAAAATCGTCAAGTATACTGGTGAAAGGTGACTTAAGACGACTGCTATCTACTGATGACTAGGATCGCTCGTGATCATAATGTATTTACTATCAAAAAACAATTTATTTGATATAATTTCACTTCCTTATTACCTACCGTATGATAAGGTACCGTGTTCGTCCTCGCAAACACCAATCTAAAAGCATCACAGTTTATCGCGCATCCTTTATGGATTGGAGGTCTTTGTTGCTATTTATAAATAAAGGAAACAACATAAATATATGATAAGAATGTACACGAGTTGCGGTCGATATTATCAATTATGCTGTCAACGTATTTATATGTAACGCATGCCCAAGGATACCCGAGTACAACTTATTAATATGCAATTCGTACATAATTTTACTTGCCGCATCTAGATCCACATAATGTGGAAATGTATTGGAAAACATAAAACAAATCATTTATAAGTAATGAGATTTGAGAGATAATTGGTTTGTCAACTATGAATAAAAGTTGGGTATTTTTCTGGCTTATTTGTTTTTAAAGTTTTCACTAGTTGATCATCATCATCATCATCAGCCTCTATCCGTCTAGTGCCGAACATAGGCCTTCCTCAATGAATGCCAAACGACCGATCTCATGCCACTCGCATCCAACACGGAACGGCCACCGCACGGATATCGTCTTCTCATCTGTTTAATGGCCGACCAACGCCTTAATTCAAAATGATAAAATAATGCTCTCCTAGACTGTGTGATTGACCTGTAGCTAACAATTAAAAAGATAAAAACATAAAATATAAATCCTTCCACGTAAATTTTGAAATTTTTAAAAATTTATATTACTAAGTACACGTAAATAGAAAACATTTTCACTCGTACCTAACGATTTGCGTTTGAAGCTTTCACAGAAAAAATAGTCTATTTGAAATAAACGAGCACGTCCACTCGATGCTTATGACATACTTTCATCCGGTCGTATATATTAGTTCTGTGAGAAGAAAGTCCGCGAGAGTGTAGAAACTTGCGTTTCAGACATCAATTGTATTAAAATACTATAGACATACAATTACATACCCAATCAACGCTTACTTGATACTTAGTAACAGTCTTAATTAGGCTTTGAATTCTATCGCGTGTTCGTCGCTATCCTTCGGGAATATTAAATTAGGGCTGCTCCCAAATAGGCAATCAGCTTGAATCGTCACGCAATGCTACCATCCCTAGCTCACGACTTAGATAATTAATTGGGGACATCGATTATAGCGCCATAACGCAACGGCACGTTCCTATTTTGGTAATGTTTCATTGACACATAAAATCTTGTTCTTTTAGAGCTTATATTAGTTTTATACACTGTCTGGTACATGTTTGGACCGGTGGGATGAGTGCGCTATGCCGTACTCCCGTCTGCTTGGGTACTACCATCCTGCTTGTTTTCCTGTTGTCCCGTGAAACAGCTTTGCTGTGTATAGCAGATAAGGGGATAACAGTGTAATTACTCGTACAGAGATTTAATATCTTATATTCCAGGAAAGGCAACACACGAATGAGTAACTTCTTTTTTTCTTTTTTTTCCGCGGGGAAATGCTCTTAGGCATCCCGCGGGGGAGGAGGCCTCCCCAGGCGGGTATGTGGGACTCGCTGCGCCCGAAAGATGGTAAGTGAACGCAGCTCTACCCACTATGATACAAAAAAAGTACCAATGTTTATTGAAATGAAAAAGCCGCCGTTGAGACCACGTTGAGACCGCTTCCGCTCAGAGAAATAAAAAGTTTAATAAAAGATAAACTCGCTAAGGATTCGTTTAATGTGAGACTACCATTTAAAGCAATCGATTTCGCCAACCTGTCCCGATTCATTTATTATTCCACTCGACATCATTGTTTCAAACGAGACATACTTGGTAGCGGAATGCGGGCTTGCGAGGCAACCTCAGAACGACGACGGAAGTATGGCTTGCTTGCTTAACCGTCTGCAAAACCTCTGATTCATATTCGTATCACAATTTAATAACCAACAATTACTGTTATGCATATCAATTACAAACGCAAGTTGTCTAAATATGGTTTTCACGGGCATACGGTACTTAAATACAAACGCATATTGGACAGGTGTATTTAGTACAGAGGGTCTCACTTCCGCGTTTCTTTATCGGTTATCGGTCGTACTATCCTAAAAGGATACTCAGATATTGGGTATGGGAGGCTTTTTTTGTCTTATTTTGTTACAAAGAAACATCTGGAAATCATATTAAATTCTATTCAAATTACCCCATTTGTTATTTTAGAAAATCTATTTTTATAACTTAGCGTGACATACTTACTCTGTTTTTAATATTTAGTAGACCCACATTTTTCAACTGATCGATTTTTATAATTTGCTTGAAAATCCATCATAGTGAGGCACAGTCGTTACTATATGTTTCTAAACAAAATCTAGCTAGCTAGAAACCCAGAGATGAGAACGAAACTTTAAACAAAGGTACTTACTAATTTATATTAAACACTGCAATAATAACAGTGGTTATTTAATGTGCCTCGTAATATGAAACTTGTTTCGGTATTCTCTGATTGTAATTTCCTGGTGTTATAAGTGGTGGTGCAATAGGGTTCTGCGTCATTAGTCTAGTTTGACAGGATATTAACACCCTACGTCTCTATTCCTCCATTTGTGTTATAGTTGCGTCCATTAGATGGATGACGTTATTATAATCTGTATGTTATTATTGTCTCATAAGAGGTTAGGGAAAATAGAGGATATATTGGGGAAAAACATAAATGAGAGAGTTCCGAAATAAATGGGGTACAACGGACAGGAAAGAGGAATGTGTATGTGCCGACGAATGAGATAATCTTGAGCTTACGCTCTAGCATTCCAATGAATTTAGGGACAAAAACGCGTTACGTTCTAAATTATTATAAGGATATTTATACAAAAGACTGCGAATTTTATTTTTGTTGCTTAGTCAGTCACCCATTTCTTGTTTTTGTTTTTAATAAGCAAGAAACATGATAACAATACATATTTGTTTCTCGGAATAACATTTTAATGCACATTTGCGGTGCATGTTGTAACGAGAAACCCCGAGTTGGCCACTGAGCTATGAAACACGCGGCCGCGGCATGCTTGGTACACTTTCTCGTCGCTCACATTCAATGCGTTTATGGAAACGGTGTAAAAAATATGACACACAAGCGTTCGGAAGCTAGTCTATCCCTTCCGATCGGTGGGAAAGCCTGCTTGACCGCGATATTGTCTTTCCTGATACTGTTGCGTTTGTAATATCCTATCCAACGATGTGAAAGTTTGTTGGTTTGTTTGTTAGTTGATCACAGACGGACGAACGGATATGCATGGCACATGGATAGATATAAAATATGTAAACGTAGGCCATTTTTAGTGTAGACTATCAATAAAATCTTATTGGGATATATCTTACTATACGATACTTTATATTCCGATAGTAGGTGACTATTTTCGATCTTCTATTTTTTATGGCAACAAGATGCTGATGAAACGAGCAGTCGGAACCTTATGGTGACTACCGACGCACATCCGCACAACCAGAGGTTATACAGATACGTTTCCTTTCTTTTCCCTATCCTCCCAATGGCCACCGGAAACTCACAAACCGCACGAAACGCGACAGCATAGCTGTCACTTGACACTTGACTTGTAAATTTTTACATTTTGGCCTAAGTAGCATATGTGTGATTAACGCAGTTGATGAATTAAAGAAAACTTGAGTTATGTATAAGGTTACATACTTTACTTGTAGACTTTGGAAGTCGTATTGAAAATATTCACTAGCGATATACTTTTGTAATATAAAATATTGTAATCTTCTCATATACATAATAGTTTTTACATTAACAATGGTTTCAACCTTCCATTCAATTAAGTATTATCTTTGTAAATTCTTGTGTAATGTACGTGAGTCATCCCCTTGTAAATTAATCAAGCCCATGCCCATATTAATGTTAATTACTAACAACGATACTCGCTGTGTGGATGTTATAATTAATTTAATATTCACCATTAATTGTACTAATTAACTTTCTACTGAACAACAGGAACTTCGTCCCTAAGGCTTTCAATAAGTGAGAAATTGTGCAAGCTTTCATATTTATTTCTACTTTCATGTATTTTGAAGATACTTGCACAGAGTCTTCTTGGTCCATCCACTATTATATACCTGATGTATTTTACAGCTGCTTTCAAATCATATGCATCATTTGACAAGCCAAAAGTTTATAGCCGGACACTGCTATGATATACAGGATTATTGGTAATTAGAGGTATTCCCGTTAGGTGATGTACAAATAATCACGTATAGATAAGATAAATATGTATGTATAACTATTTATGAATTTTCGATTCTGTGTTCATGTACTGTATGTTTCCCTAAAATAAATAGGCTGAATCATCATGCTCTCTCAAATGTTTCGCATATTGTATAGTGTACCGATATCTACCATGTTTAGTTTATTAGTGAGTCACCAGTGACCCTAATATTGACAAGCATGGTGGTTGGTGGTATATACGGGTATATCGCCTACCTACATAATATAAAAATGGCGTCGAGATTAATTTCAAAGCTATTTCTAATTTATTACTGTAAAGCCGCAAAATGAGTAAAAATTTTATAGAACCAGGTCAAGTGAATGTAGGTTTTAAGTTTAGATTATGAGTCCTATGGGTTTAATTTTTTTATTTTCATGCTAAAATTATGGATATTACGTTTTAATGGCACGCGAGCTAAGTGGGTGTGGAAATTTATAACGTTGTTAGTGCTTATAATTAATTACATAATTTAAATTTTGAGCTTTTGTGTTATTTATTGCAAAATGAAAGCTTAATTACAGGGATCGAAAGATCTGTATGAATCACTATTTACCTTCGCGGTGGACATAGCGCTTTCGATCATATATGAGTAACAACTATCGTTTTATATACTATATCGTTCGAGTTTCACCCTTTGATCAGAGGCTTAGGGCTAAAGTCTATTAGGTAAAGTATATATAGGAAAGTATACATTACATACTCGATCGATCGACGATCTCTGCCAGTGGCCGGTACTGGTTCAATGCGGGTGGCGGGGGATCGTCTATTTTGGCGTTCTTTGAGCCAGACTCTTGACCGTATATCCAACTGTGAAAGAATATTATTGTTGATAATGATACACTGAGTGATCATCGTTATATTATCATCATACCTATTTGTCTGGGTACTGTATATGTTTTATTCTGATTGAATGAACTTGTTTAGCTCAACCCCTTATTAAGGGGACAAAATACTCAAATCGAGCTCATTATTATAAGTCTATTCAGTCGAAGCAAAATCACGTCCTATTTGTAGTATATATGTACTTTTATTTTGGCTTTATGTAGTGTATACTCGTATATTACTGACGTAAACAAAAATAGGTATTACATGTTGTATTAGTATTGTATTTATTTGTTCCAAAGCACATGAACCTGTCTTCTGGATGTCAAGCGACGTATTCAATTAAGATTAGGTTTTACGAATGTTCGTTCCACTATTTATGTCGAAGAATTTTACGTAGAGTTTATATCTGGTCACATAGATACTAGTTTGTCGTCTATAGTGTTGCGAGTTTGAATTCTTCCACAAACTAGACATTTATATTTCATGTGAATATGGACATTTTTAATCATCATAATCATTATCAACCTTCTTCTGTCCACAACTGGACATAGGCTAACAATTTACAAGTAATCAATTGCTTTTTATTGTAATATACAAGTAAATACATATACATTTATGAAGAAGTGATCCGTACCAGCTTCCCGAGTTTATAACGAACAGATGCGCAGCCAAGTGGGCTGGAATCCTTTCCCTGTCACTTGGAGAGGAACAATCATTTCATTACGGGTCATTAGAAAGCAATTGATTCTAATTTAACCGTTCTCTCAAATCAAACGAGATAATCTTAAAGTACAGTGCCATTGACATTACGTCGTACTCGAGAGTACAAAGAGTTGATAATATTACTGATAAACGTAATGTAATGTGTGTCAATTTACGATTGAATTGAAACTTAACAAAATGTGCTTTTAGGTATGTGTTGTTTGATTATAGAATTATTCCGACTTTCAATGCTTTTAACGTAGATTATAGAATTATTCCGACATTCAATGCTTTTGACGTAGATTATATAATTATTCCGACATTCAATGCTTTTGATGTAGATTAAAGATTTATTCCGACGTTCAATGCTTTTGACGTAGATTAAAGATTTATTCCGACGTTCAATACTTTTGACGTAGATTATAGATTTATTCCGACGTTCAATGCTTTTGACGTAGATTAAAGATTTATTCCGACGTTCTATACTTTTGACGTTGATTATAGAATTATTCTGACGTTCAAAGCTTTTGACGTAGATTATAGAATTATTCGGACATTCAATGCTTTTGACGTAGATAAAAGATTTATTCCGACGTTCAATGCTATTGACTTAGATTAAAAAAATATTCCGACGTTTCAGATACTTAATAAAAACTTCAAAATCAAGTAAGAATCCTAAATTTACTGTATGTATAAACCAACTGGTTTAAATTAACCTTTTAACGTAAAATGACGAATTAAAGTAAAAGCTATTAAAGAACACTAGTGAGTAAGCGAAACAAAAGCCAATTGCTTAAATTATATTGTAAATAACGATTATGAAACATGGACGGCAGCTAATAGGTTTTTATTACAGTGTTTTATTGTAGTAGGAGTCGGTCCTCAATTGTGTAGTGGAGACAAAGGAATCCTGACAGATGGAATGTGAGATACCGCTCTCAATCAAATGCAACTAGCCAAGAATTATTCAGACTACACATTTATCTCGTTGTGGAGGTATCATTATTATTATAAACCCGCATAGCTTGTTAGATACATATTTTAGGGAAGAGAATATTTGAGCGAGGTTTAAATGTTCCACATGTTTTTTTTTTGCAACTTCAAAGCAGTTTTAATCATCATCATCATTATCATCAGCCTCTATGCGTCCACTGTTGAAAATAGGCCACCGCTGACTGCACGGAGATCGTCTTCCCACATTTTTTTTTCATTTTACACTGTCAACGGGGAGCCGATGTGGGCCGTCCAGCACAGGTCTCACCAAAGCAACCATGCCCGGTGGGCACCTGTGTCAGACAGAAGGCGAGGAATTTGCGCTTACGGCGCATCCACCGCTCGAGGATCGGTTCGTTTACCTAAACGTGGTCTCCACTCTTGAATCATAGTAGTTTTCTTTAATTAAAATTCATTTTTGAGCCTAAATATACAACAATAATGTAATTTAAGTTGTCTAAAACTCATTATTGTAAAATAACTTCTTTTATATATAGTTTCGTAACATTTACGGGAATTACATCAAACTTTTGTTACCATTTCACGAGAAGTCACGGGAAGGCTGAGGTATCAGACTTTATAATCACAATGTAATATAAAGTATCAGATTCTTATTAGCGTCAGTGGGGATTTATAAAGTGCTAGCCGAGTCACCTAATACGTAAGTAATCAAAGTCGTCCATCAACTGCCTCATCAATTTGTTACCTGGTCTTGAGGGACACGCTAGTACACCTCGGTGACAGTAATTACGCTATAGCTTTTTATCTGCAACACTATTATATGTTACTAACATAGTTTTTTTCGTTATTAAAACGATTTATACAGTATTGTCGAGACGGCGGAATAAAGGTCAAAAACATGTTCAGCAGTGGACTTATTTCCGAATGAATGAATGAAAATCCATTATTATGGATTATTATGCCAGGTATTAAAGAGCTTACTACGATCGTTAGATTAAATCGATAATAATAAGCTCGTATGCTGACTTAGGAATTTCTATTATAATATTAAATTATTAAATTCTTAATGTTTGAAATAGATATTACGTCACAGTAGCAACCAAATAAATGATACGTACACTCATATAACAAAGCTATAGAGTTAGCTTGCTTCTTTACCTTAGGAACCAGCCCAAAAGAAAAAATATTCGTGGCCTAGTTATTAAAGCTTGTTTGAATTTATTTATTTTAGAGGAAAGGTTTTCTCTTTCAATTTTAGGACTAATGAAACGTTTGGGACTTGAATTACATTCGTTAAGGTTTACTGACGGAGCTGTTGCGATAAGAATATGTTGCACCGTATCTGCTTTCTAAATAAGCTTTCTTCACTGTATATTATATAGACTGACATATCTACAATTGTTAAGACTTTTTACTAGTTGGCCATATAATATATTAGAGATTTTGGAATACTTGGCTCATACGACTTAATTCTGTGATGGAATAGTCAAAATAACGGAAAATAAGCGCATGAAACCGTAGTAGAAAATAATAATAATTATTGTATATTATATTATTTTGTAATCAATAGTTACACGTGAATTTGATACGTGTTCTTGTTTATTTTTCCTGTCTGTCAGGGTTGATAAAAATCATGTTTTTTTTTAAATAAAAACATCAGATTTATTTGATTTTAACATTGATATTATATGTATACATATAAGAGGATTTAAATTAGTTTTTTTTATTTTATTACAATATACGTATCTCTTTTAATTTGGATGTCAGAAAAACAGAATACGAATTTTATTTATTTAATTATTAATAAAATTAACAAAAATCAACGTTGGTATAGTATTATAATTTCTAAAAAGTCAGAATTTTTTTTCAAAGCAGTAACATTGTACAAAAAATCAAATTCTTCTAAAAGGCTCCTTTTTTAAAATAAAACAGAATCAATAACAATTTTTTCATATCACGGCGAAGCAAAAAGAAGGGTTATGATTTTAATCGGTATGTATGTTTATCGTTACACTCATAACGTTTAAACTACTTATGAGAATTTAACAATTGAAGTATCATTAGAAGCGTCTTGATCGTCCGCTGGTTATAGGCTATGTAGTCATAAAAAAATTAATGTGGCGCTCTCTAGAGGACATTCAGTCATGAACTAAAAAAATGTTTTGTGATGATACCGCGTGGGGTACCTATCAAACAAAAGAGCTTTTTTATGTTAATTGGATAGGCAAACTGGCACACGTACCACCTGATGGTAAGTGGTCGACGTCGCCCATGAACATAGACTAGTATACCTGGAACGACCCCAGGCAACTCATTTATGTGAGAGCGAGGAGCTCAACAAAGTGCTCGTTCTCACTCTCGCCAGAGGGATACAGATGACGGGGGCGGGTGAGATCAGCTGATATATGGCCCCTACCGATTCTTGATCAAGTAGTTGACAGATGTCCAAAACTTATTTATCAAGGCAAAACTATATTTTTTTTATGTTAGTTGGATAGTTAAACTGGCAAATGTGCCACCTGATGGTAAGTGGTCGACGTCGCCCGTGAACATAAACCAGTTTACCTGGAACGAGCCCAGGCAACTCATTTATGTGTTGCCTATCCTCAGACATAAGATGTTAAATCTCGGTGCCAGTAATTACACCGTCTATCTTGCCCTTCTTTCCGAAACACAACAAAGCTGTTTCACGGGAGAAACAAGCAATATTAGCACATCAAAAAATATATACATATTACAATATTAGCTTGCGGTTCTTGCAATCAATCGTATAAATAATCAAAAATAAATTTCAAGAAAGAAGAATAACTCCAAAAAAATTGAAAATTACAATGTTTTTTAGAGGATTGACGTGGTCTTATGCCACTTTGTTCTAGACTTTAGAGATTAACTCTAAAGATAGTAAGTATTATTTGCTAGGGGAAGTTGACATATTTTGACTTATTGGGTTGCAGTAGAAAAGTATTGATTTAAATCAATGATTTCTTTAATAAAAATCACTTGATTTTAATCGCAATCTAAATCACCGATTTAAATTAAATGATTTCAATCATCTTAACCCTGCTGTCTGTTTATAAGCATTTTAGTCTTTATGTCTGCCTGTATGTTGCAGACAAAAACTACTGCTGCTGCTGCTATGTATACAAATCGTTTGCTCCGTATTAAATTTATAGTATTATTAGATATATTATTGTAAAATTTCATTAAAACCATTCAGTGGTTTTTGTGTGAAAGTGTAACGAACAACAAAATTTTCGCATTTACAATATTAGTAAGATTGATAGAATCCTAAAATAAATATAATTCAAGTAACAAAATATTTATTCACTTAATTGCTGTTGACTAATTGGTTTTATAATCCAGAAAGGCAACATTCGGATAAATTTTGATGCTCAGAAAAAATTAAATCATTTAGTTCATTAGGAAATAAAAACATCTTTGGCTTTAAGTTTTAAATATATTATATTTAATTATAAAAAAGTACAGTGACTCAGGCCTGGCTTTAGCTTTCTGTTTGTCTTATTCTTAAGATCATCGGTACATTACATTTATACAAGCCATAGCAATACGCGCGGTAATGGTCATTTACAACTACACCTCACTCATTTGTGACTTCATATCCTTTGACTCCTAAACCTTGAAAGAATGGTAAGATTTTTCAAAGTAAGGATAATGCGCATGACAATGTTGTGCATATTGACGCTTGTTTATCTCCGGTGATCATTATGTCCGAGAAATTATAGCATTGCGTTTCAACGGCATCACAATACACCAGTACCATGAAAACAACGCTTAACCAACGGAAACGCATTGTGTCGACTTGTTTACACTTATCGTTGTTAAAATTAACTCCGATTCAATGAATTGTGTACCAGCTAGCGTGGTATCTTTAATTAGTGATGTTAACACAGCAACAGTGGTTCGTTTGTTAGAATTATGGATGGCGAGGCCACTGGCGTGTTTACGATGCACTCTAAAGATTAGCTTAAGTGAATCATGGCTTTGAATGGGAAAAATTAGACTTCACAGAAAACAATATAATGTATTACGTGAACTTTCATGGTTGTTAAAAATTTTGTATGACATCTTATGATTATGCAGCTGGTTGTAATATAATGCAACCAAAAATAACAGCTTTTAAATAATTTGATTTGATTACAATAGAAAAATAACGAAACAAATACTTGACATTTACCAAGTGTACCAAGTTTCCTATCATATTAGATTAACGTACCAAGTAACGTAAGTTCCAAGTATCATCACATACCACAATATTATGTATTTACAAACATGAGTTGTACCACATAAAACGCCAGTATCCCAACCGCGAGCCATCAGCTCGATCGACTTTGCAGATCGTGACTTCCATTCCGAATTCCGAACACCTACACGATGCAGGAATTTCTGCCTCACCTATTGTTTTGTACTCCTAATTTGTCCGACACTTGATATTCCAAGTCATGTGGAACTTGATAGCAATATAAAGGATACAATATACTTACAATAGTTGATATTATAGGTAACACATTGTCTGTTCTCTGCTCACTTCCAAACCGCTAAGAAGATTTTTGTTCTAGAAAAAATGTTTTGAAAATGTTAATGTCTTTTTAATTGATGTTTTAAATATTACTAACGACCTTATACGTTTATTTTAGATAAAATTGTATTTACATGGTCTTTATTACTTTAGTAAATACGATAAAAAACAACTGGTAAATTACAGTGGGAATAATAACTATCATTTACTTTTATAATTTACCATTGGCTGGGCTTTTTGATACAAAAGTGCGGATATACGTGTAGCGTAATATGGTAGAAGGATTATACGCTTGATTATCTACACATCATGGTGTTTGGTGAAGAAATTTCGGAAAAAGGGATAATACGGCGTGTATTATCTATCTCAAGTTAATTAATGAATTGTTTACAAACACCGTGTATATATTTTTAAAATACACATTATAAATGTACATACATAAGGTACCTATGAAGTTATGATTCATGTGTAGAATTTTCAACATTATTCGAATTTCATTA
This sequence comes from Helleia helle, assembly GCA_963853865.1. NCBI lineage: Eukaryota > Metazoa > Arthropoda > Insecta > Lepidoptera > Lycaenidae > Helleia > Helleia helle. Next base: position 21,846,460 of record OY971420.1, read on the forward strand.
CTTGTACCATTGAATGTAATGAAAGAAACATACAGAGAACATGAAAAAAATATAATTTCGTTTAGCTATTTATCATCAAAATTGGCTATGAAAGACTAGGAATCATCAAATGAAATGGAATAAAAATATCTTTATTTCTTAACAACTTGTACACTTGAAATATGCTACCAAAAGTAGTTTTAAAAAATATCGTTTGAAATGCAGGCTCCCTTAAAAAAACTTAGGGTTTGCACTTTTGTCAACAAAAATAAAACACGTAGTTTATACATACATCAAACCTTAAAAGTGAATGTCTTATTCCCAAGGTGTTGCATCTTTAATACAATCTTTTATTTCTATATCTAATAGCCTTTTCCACACAAACGTTTCTTAACAGTTTTCTTCTGGGATCCTATTATAAAAACGTCACATTTTCCCATAAAAGAAACACTAACTTTGTGAAGTCTATTCAATATTTTATGTATGTTATGATTGTCGCGTTTTCTTTACAATTTCTTTAATATTTTAACAAACATACATCATTTGCAAGTACATATGTACTGAGAGGATACAGTCAAGATACCAATTTCTTTAAACTTTTCTTTTAATGATGCCTTGGAGTCCAAACAGTGTATGGCTCGAATAGCTCTCCTCTGCAACATAAAAATCGTTTTAATATTTCCACATAATAAAATGCCGTAAGACATTAGACTATGGAAGTATGCATGATATACTAATTGCGCCTTATTTTCATTCGATAAGTTTCGTATTTTCTTAATTGAAAAAGGCTGCAGAACCGAGTCTACTTGCCAACATAGCTATATATGGTGCCCATTTTAACTTAGTATCTACAGTAATTCCAAGAAATACGATCGAACCCACCTCTCCGTTAAGTGATACATTGTTTTGCATCTGCTTGACTTTAGGCAGTGTACATTTTATCAATTTGATTTTATTGAAATTGAGCAATAAGTTATACTAACATAGTAATGCTTCATATAAAAAGCATAGTCATGCAATTTCTATTGGTTTACAACACCAATGCACCATGTGCGAAAGAGCATTGCTTACAACGTCAAAGACCATTTGATGTCGATTAATTTTAAATATCACCGAGGTATCATCAGCAAACAATACAATTTTTGTTTGTCCTTTATGAGTGCAGATAAATTATTTATATAAACAAGAAAGAGAAATGGACCAAGAATGAATCCTTGATGTACCCCCAATTTTGTTTGGTACCAGAGGATTTTTTACCATTTATAATTACTGTTTATGTTCCATTATACAAATAGGATACCAATAGTTCAAGTTCAGCACCCCTGATACCAATTAAGTTAAAATACAGTAGAAAGCTTTGGACAAATCGCAGAATACACTCCTCCCAAGCTGTAAATATGTTTCAATAACATTTAGTCAGTTGTAGATTTACCTTAAGTAAATGTCTATGACAGAGATTCGGATTCCAAGCAACTGATGCTTATTAAAAAACAATAAAAGTTAATTTTATATTTTTTTTGGATATTTTACTAAGAGTTGGAAGTATAGAAATTAATCTAAAGTTCAAAGGATTCTAAATTGCTATCAGATATAAAATGTGGTAAAAATTGATTATGTTTTAGATCAGGAAATGCACCACAATCAATTCAGTCATTGAATATGATTGGCAAATTAGGATCTTGCTTGTTTCTCCCGTGAAACATCTTTGCTGTGTTTCGGAGAGAAGGGCAAGACGGGCACCGAGACTTAACATCTTATGTCTCAGGATAGGCAACACATAAATGAGTTGCCTGGGCTCGTTCCAGGTAAACTAGTTTATGTTAATGGGCGACGTCGACCACTTACCATCAGGTGGCACGTTAGCCAGTTTGCTTATCCAACTAACATAAAAAAAACAATAATATATACAATTTGTCTTATAATCACATGATGATAATAATGATACTGTTCTTCATTATTTTTATGATATTTAGATATTAAAATGAGGCTGTATTATGTTTTTTATATATATGGAGACAGAGGAAATACGATTTATTGATGTTCTGACTTGTTGCGATAATTGCTTACTTGCGCGTGAGCGTTAGACGAATGGTAGCGTGAATTGAGACGACAGATTAAAACCAATCGAAACCTTTTTTACTATAAAGATATTGAACAAGTAAGCTATAATTTATTTTCATGGATATGGTTTTTTAAATATATATTATTAAATTGCCCCTCATTTCTTTGTGAATGATGATGTTAAAAGTATAATGAATGATATTAGGTACTATTTTTATTTTTTGCAAACGCTGTAGTTTTCAGTGTTATTTGCTTAACAATAACACTGAAACAAATTAAAAGAACTATACCTATATATGTAAAGTACGGTGGGAGGGAAGCGCTGTGCCGCGCTCCCGGCTGCATGGGTACCACCATCTTGCTTGTTTCTCCCGTGAAATAGTGTCGCTGTGTTTCGGAGAGAAGGGCAAGACAGGCAGTGTAATTACATACAGTATTATTATATACAGTTCCAGTAGTAATTATATACAGTTCCAGGCATACTAGTTTATGTTCATGTGCGACATCGACCACTTACCATCAGGTGGTACGTTTGCCAGTTTGCCTATCCAACTAACATAAAAAAAGCCTTAATAAAAACATTTAAATTCGTTATTTAAATCAATCTTAATCAGAGAAAATTATATTTTAATATACAATTGCTATGTAATAAGTGCCTGCGGTTTCATTGCGACATCTTCATTAAAACTTGTGCACCTCGGCGAAAGCGTCGTCCCACAGCGCTTGAGCTAGACTGGAAGTATTACCCGCCCCTGGGGATAATACTAGTTCCTTATCCTTACACTTTGTAATCACATAACATTTTTTTGACTTGTTCTTTTTTGTTGTGTTTATTACATTAGAGATCTTGTTCATGCTATGTACTCCTATAAATTGGTGTTATGTTAAATCGATTTTTGTGTTCTTTCTTTACTTTTTTATCTTGTTTCCTCCTGTCTTGTGCACTCGTAAGATATTTAAATCACGCGTGCACCTGACGTTGTTAAATTTGCTTTACAAAACCATCGTTAAAAAGTCTGCATGCCTGGGTAACTTAAATCTATTTAGGGTGTGAAAAATTTGCTATTATACGCATTCCCGTTTTATTGGATCAAAAAATTATAAATATACTAGCGGTCCGGTACGTGCTTCGCTACGTATAAAGTGAAAAAAATATATTGGAACATCAAATTAATTTATTCAAACAAAAAAAAAAAAATAATTGCTAGCTATTTTAAAACTTAATGTTGTACTGTCAACACTGAAAAAAGTTTCAATATGACCCCAACTGAAAAAGTTTCAATTTGACAGCAAAATCTCCATTAACAAAATGATCCGCCATTTATTGAATTAAAAAAAATGTGATAAATGAAGAACCGCTCGACCGATTTTGTGCAAACTTCACATAAACCATCTACTAAATAGTCTGAACGAAGCCTTAACATTTGGTTGGGATTGGTGAGCCCGTTCTTGAGTTATAAAATTACAACGAAAAGTGGCATTGATTTTTATATATAAAGATGAAAGAATAAATCATTACCGACATAAAATAGATTTCTTATCTAGTATTTTTTTTTAAAACAGCGACATCACAGATTACATATTATACTAAGTGTTTTCATCCTCCACTTTCACACGGAGGTTTACTTTTTCTTTTAATTCTGATACGCTATTGCAAATTCGGGTATTTTGTTCTGGTATATATACATAATATATTCATAATTTCTATGATGAATAAATAACCTGTGGCTCGAATAATTATTTAAAATTTAAATGCTGCTATGACGAACTCCATAAAGACGTGATTTTTTTAATGTTAGACTTTTACAAAGTGTGACTTCCATATTTATTAGTTAGTAGTGGCCCGGGCAGATGTCACGCCACGGACAATAGAACCATATATTGCGTCCAAAACTATCATGTTTCTCAAGTTTGACCTACAGTTGATTCTATTAAAGCATGCTCAGTTGTTTGGGAGTTCATTGCGGTGGAAAAACGTGACATGAAATTTTTATGTAAAAAAAATCTTGATTGTTTTAAATGAGTTTATTTCAGTCACTGTGTAATATCTAGATTTTTCCTAGATTTTTCGAAATAAAATGTATAGTCAAATAATATGGGCGCGTCTATAATACGTGGGCGCGTAGACGGGGGTCGGCAACCGGGAGTGCTTCGACCCGCGATGGGCGCCTGCGCGACCCGGGCATCGACCAACCCCACCGTAGGGTGCGCCCGGCGACAATAATCGTGTCTGAGCTAGACCTTATTTATACACACACAAGTGCACACACGCGCGCGCACACACACAGCTAGCCATCTAGGGCTGCCAATATCAGCTTGCACACACGCGCGCATACACACACCACTCGCCACCTAGGGTTGTCAATATCGGCTTCCAGTTTGTCCCACTTTCGAATGCGTATTGAGGCGAGAGGCCTTAAGAACTGCACGGATAGGGCTTTTAAAAGCTGTTAAAGCCTTTGTTGCGAAGCGAAAATTACCCGATAATAGGGTCAAAATGTCTTTGATGACAGCCAAAGGGCTGTCTTATTTCTTTGTCCATTAATTGTAACATATACCCCTTTTTGTGTCACTAAAGTCCCCTTTAGATCATTTTACTGTAAGCTAAAATGTTTTTTTTATATGCCCGACGTTAAATTCATTATAATGAGTGAAATTCGCGTAAACATTAGAAGACAATTTTGTTTGTAATTTTATTACAGGATTTTATGAAATAGCCGTGTAAAATTATTCGATGATACAATGTCACAAAAGGAAAAACTTAATGTCGCGAGCCTAAAATGGCGGAAATAATCGAGTAAGTGTCTCATTTTATAATAAAAATTCATAGCCGGCGGGTCCAAATAGGGGCGAATCCTTCAGATTTGTGCAAGTTGTGACAGCCAGATCTTATGTAGTTCGTGATAAGACGTACGTGATGATACGTTTTAATCCTAATATTATCATCATATATTATAACATTGACTTTTCTAAATGCGACAAATTAGATCTTATAACCCAACAGTACTCTAAAACTTTCGCATTTGTTATTTTGCATATTATTTTTAATAATAACTTTATGTATATTTAATACTAGCTGTTGCCCGCAGCTTCGCCTTCCTTAACTTTCTTTATATTGTTTTCTAATGTTTGCGCGAATTTCACTCATAATGAAACAATTTTTACGGATTTTATCGCGAAAATTGTAAAAATCTTAATAAACCGCGATAAGATCCGTAAAAATTGTTTCATTATAATAACTTTCTTAACTTAACTGATATTAGTCACAGCGTGATGTTTTTATAGCCTTCCTCGATAAATGGACTGTGTAACACTGAAATAATTTTTCAAATTGAACCAGCAGTTCCTGAGATTAGCGCATTCAAACAAACAAACTTTTTAGCTTTATAATATTAGTATAGATGTTGATTTAAAATATGAAAAGAAAGCTTATGCAAAATATTACAAATTAGTAAACAATAAAACAAGCCGCTACGTTATGGAATGCATGATTAGGTGATTATAATGTAGCGGGCCATAAACGGTCTGTTTATAGAAGGTGGCTGTATACTCGTTAGAACCTGTATTGGATCGCATACAAAACGGCACAGCTCATCTGAATTCCGCATAGCCACCGCATTAAAACTAAAGACCAGCTTATTCGAATTCACGAAGTTATGATGTGAAATGTCGGATGTATTATTTTGCTTTATATCTGTTTTTAGTGCTGCTCTATGTGACTTAAAAGTGCGTTATGCGTTATTGAGACTTAAAAATTATCATGTGTCGATGTTTGTTCACGTTGAACACAAAAGCGCAAGCGTTTTTAACGAATTTTTGTAAATGTTTTGCTAACACTTGGGAGAGAATAGGATTGTTTACGAATAAACAAAATGTAGAAATGGAAGGTGGTCGGACGTCTGCCCGGCTACTAGTCTAAAAAAATATTTGGATAATAATAGAAGATTATGTTATGTTTATATACGATCGAATCTGAATTTTTTATATTGTGAATATTTATTATAATATCATGAGATCGTTTGAAGCAAATAGGACAAAAGAAACAATTACTTCTTGCAAACAAAAGCGGTAAACAAATTCCACCAGACTCCCTGTTCAATGCGGTAAAGTGGGTTTATTGTCTATGAAACGACGTTTGAAGTTACGTTACTCAGTTTCGACCAACGACCGGTTTCGACCATGACGATCAGATGTCGATTAAACACATATTCGCCAGACAAATTCGATCACAGGTCAACGACAGATCAATAAATTTGACATTACTAGCAAAATCATGTTTAATAACAGAACACAAATTTCTTGTTTTTATAAATGGTACGCCAGCAGATGTGAAACATACATAAATGGTATATTAAAATCTATGATTAATAAAAATAAGGATTGGAATGACATAAAGATATGGCAGCGTTGTCAATCGCTTCGAGTCGTGTCGATTTTACTGTAAAGGCGTCTTTATAAATATTTCACGTAAATTACGGTGTTCAATTTAGTATACTCACTCATGCTAGCAATACGTATTATAAAACAAGACCAAAATAGCTTGTTTATCTGTGTAATTTGTAATTTGTTAACTTTCTCTGATTGCTGAGTTACTACATACGAAACGATAATAAGTCATGTATCTTAACGACAAATTATTAGTCGTAATATTTTACAAAAAATAATTGTTATTTTATTGCATGGGCCCAAAGGCCTATAACATAATATAAGTTTGGTCTTTTTATCTTGCTTTGATGCATGCTGTGTCTATGAATGATATTGACAATCGGATTTGAGTTCTAATAAACTCTGTTACCAGTCGAACTTTTTAAATATTATAATAGTTCGATTGTTTCGGCAGCCTGCTGTGTACATTATGTACTTTACATTAATTAACACAACTGTTGTTAAGCTTTGTAAAGGCTTAACATACAACAGTTATTATATATTACATTAGTTGCTACGGGGGTTTTACCCGTCCTAATATAGAAACTATAACTTTCTTTCAAAGTAAATAGCATATGGCCGTCTTCAATAATTAGCTTAGCTATCTAAAATTGGATAGATGCGTTTTATTGATTAATCCAGTATTTTAAGACTATTCTACGATATAGAAATCATAAATCGGCAAGTTTTAAAAAAAGGTTACATAAAATAAAAGATGCGAAATTTTATTCTCTATAATAATGGTTTCAATAATTTTTGCCCTCTAACATACATCAACGGGCATAGTTTCCGAGATATCGGGCAATATTTTTTTTCCAAGATGGTGCTCCACCTAGATCTGTCAGCATTTTGTGGTTTTATGCTTAGTAAGTGACCCGTGAAACTTACAGAAAAGAAAACTTGGATCTGAAATTTGGTGCCAGGTTATGTTCTATTTTTACTGTAAAAACTCTTTCTTGCCTTGTGAGTTTATATAATAAAGTTCAGGGTATTGCTCAAATAAAAAATATAATTATTGTAATTGAAGTATGTAATATTGTTATTGATTTACATCATAAGGTAGTAAGAAGTTAGGAGAGTTGTCTTAAAATGAAAAGTCTAATTTCTGATTATTTATAGAGGTTTTTTGGAATTTTGGTTGAAAAGTCTAATTTCTGATTATTTATAGAGGTTTTTTGAAATTTTAGTCCATTGTATCTTATAGTTTATTTTTATAGAATATTTATAACTTTTTTCGTATTGTCAACTATAGAATCTTGCAGGTTTGGCCTTCATATCTGTTTTTAGTTTTATTTTGGGTTGTAACGGATACACCATACCATTATACACACAATCGAATTCATTAAGTTTCATCTGGAAAACTATTATTTTAATTGACTCTCTATTTTAAAATACACTTAAATATTTAAAAATACATTATTTAAATGCCATTTATATATTAAAATGTGAATTTTAAAATATATTAAAATATTTTAAAAATACATGCAAAAATATTCTATAAATAGTCCTCTCTATGTTTTACATTATTTTATATTATATTTTTAATTATGTTATATTATAGTGAAATGAATTATTTTCAAAGATGTTTATGGATACAGTATATATTTAAAAGGGTTATAACGTATGGAATATGTTGCATAAGGATGTATGTGAAAATATAGATATATAGTCTATATATACTAATATAATAAAGAGCTAGTCTTTGTGAACATCTAAAAGGAGGAGATAATATACCTAATCATCCGATTTGAAGAAATATTTCCTCAGAATAAGGCTACGTTATCCCTGAGTGACAAACAATATAAAAGTAATCGTCATTATTTCGAATTCGGGTGTAAAATTTAATTAACGCGGGTAAAACTGCAAGCATTCATAATTGAAATAAGTGTTCAAACAAACGTTTTGTCGGATTTGTAAAATTTATTTAATAGCTCAATTATTGAGGATCGTAGTATAATATAATTTACATATATATAAACTACTTGATAACTTTAATAGATTTTTTTTCAATTCAAGTAAAACCACGGAAGCCTGCCTATCTTCTAAATGATACAGTGGTTTAGTATCCCAGTATATAAAGAGCCGAGATTAAACTTCACCGGTGTAAGCTTCCTTTGTGTGGCACTCGAATCCAAAGACGACATCGTCCTGAATATTTCCTCTGAACAGCGTTCTTACGTTTAAAATAAGAGGGCAAATAAACTTGGAGAATAACAGTCACCCTATTGGTGACGATAACCACCCTGAATCAGCTTATCATTTGTAGAAAGAAAAATATTGTGAATAAGTGCGATATTTGGAAAAACATATCGGCTATAGTCAAACTTCAAGCTCTAATAATTATGCTCTGTTCTACTGAACAATTTAGAAAGTGGCGATAAAATTTAAATAAAATTGATATTATCCATAGTTCATGCCATTACTCATTTGGCATGCATGTCACATGCAAATCCATGATGTTTTCTATCAACAGAAATAAGAAGTGACATTCCTGGCATTTGTTTCACGTAACAAGTTAAATGAAGGTCAACCAAATTTATTTGTGAATGAAATAAAAAATAAATATATAACAGTACCCGAGACCAAGGTAACGCATTTCTCAAGTAGAAAAAGGAATTTAAATTGTCGACTCAGAACCGGTATTGGTGGACCAGTGTGGGATGTAGAGCCTGCAGAACAGGGTTTGGCAGGCAAACTGTTATAGCTATAAATCTCAAATAGCGCATTTTATTTCTACCTACTTTTGTCGAAATGTATGCATAGATATCGAATGCAATAAAATATATCGTTCTAAAAAATAATTGACACATGAATATGTGGGGGGTCATACTTTGGTGAATAATTTTCTTTTTTAAGATTTTTAATTAAAATGGTTATTTTCACTTCCAAAACACGAGACAAGATATTCGTAGACAATGTGAAAATATCGAGCTCCGCGAAATATGAATGAAGAACTTGGTAAATATCCAGTTTTTAGTTTCACAATTTTTTGTGGCATTATTTTGTAGGCATAAAGTTATCGTAAAATATTGTAATGTATTTTTCTTTACTTGCCATGTACAGTGTACTGCGTTCTTATTTTGGTACTATATATACTGAAGTACAATACATACGACATTTTTGATTTTGTTTTTTTATTTCTCTCATATTTTAAAGTTAAACTTAGGGTAAACGTCGTCTACAAACGTCTCAGAATCCCTACTAAAACACGCAACTTGTCGCGTTGCAGCTAAATCACTTTCAATTACATGACAATTGTGTTTTGTCTAGCGACCCTGTACACTTTCTAGCCCGATTTCTCCCCTTCCCATAAGTGCTCTTTTTGTACGACGAAATGCGAATGTAGAGGGGGCCGCTGGTAAACTTATTATAGTTTTACATGTTAGACGTAACGTCACTTAAATTATGTTTCACTTATACTGACTAAGTAACAATGTGTGACAGATTAATGTATACTTTTATTAGTCAATATAGGTATACCTTTAAAAGCGAGTATAAGTAAACTTATAAAGAGGTCTTAATCTATATTGCTATCAACATTATCAACCTTCTTCTCGTCTACTGCTGGACAGGCCTCTTTCAATATTGGTATTTTTATATGTAGGTATATAGTTCCCATGTGCGTGTCTACGTCATTGTACTCCTAAACGGATTTTTTCTTTAACATATGAGAGCAAACGAGCAGTCGAAGCCTTTCGGCGACTATCGACGCCCATACACATCCGCACAATCATGATTATGCAGATGCGTTGCCCTCCTTTTCCCTATCCCCCCCGATCGGACCGGAAACTCACAAACCACTCGAAACGTGACAGCATAGCTGTGACTTGACGCCGGTGTTATTTGAGTGAGAGGTACCACCCCGGTCGTGCCGTCCCAATTCGGCTGCAAAACAGCATGACACCACCACCTCATATAGTGTGTACCTGTACTGATTTGGATGGAATTTTTTTGAAGTGGATTCGAGAATGATGTTATGCAAAGAACAACGTCTATCGGGTGCACTTGTAGATTATAAAGAATATAAATTTCTGAATATACTGGTAATTTCCAGTCCAAATAGTGGTGTTATCTACAAACATTGTCACCGCAAATCCGTCGAAGCGAATGCGTCATCGGTTGTTATTGTCTCTCCCTCGGGAACTCGTTTGGGATACAGTGAGCATTACAAGTTTAAAATGTTAATTCGATCGCCCTTCGCCCTTGTGCGGATTTTTAAATTATTTGCGCCTTAATGTAACATTGTATCGGGAGGATGATGAATATGTTAATTAACATCATCACTTAACGCACTCGCGTATTATGTACCTGGTTTGTATTGTTTTCAAATTTACGCGAATTTCGCTCGCAATGAAACGGGAGGACCTTTCGTGACCATGATTACTGTAAAGTATTCGAAACGTCGGGTTTGTAAAAATCTTAATAAACCGCAAAAAATCCGTAGGAGTTGTTTTATTATAATACTTGCTTTATATTTTGCACTTTTTATTGTTCACGAGATTTGAACCTGCCTACAGCTTAAACTGATTCCACTTAATAATATCTGTCTTAAAGCCGCGTCTGATATGTCGCTTTAGTGTCCGAGAGAGTCCTTTTACAATCGGTACATGCCAATGGAAGATGATAATGATGATATTTATTCATGTGAATAATTTTAGAGTCGATTCGAGTAATTAAGATACTAGAATCCGGTTTAGATACTGGTAGAATTTAAATGAGAAATACGTCAAAGCTGAATATATCTTTATATTCTAAGGCTATGCTCAGATATAAAAAAAATATATTTATATAGGAGCGTGTGTTTTAGTTTAGGTACTGAGTCGAGTGGGAAGTGGAACCCGCAATGCTTTTATATAAAACCCTTTTGTAGCGGACAAAAAAATTCTCGTGTGAATAAGCGCTAATTATTTCAACAAGGGGTATTCGTATGATTTTGAACCAGATATTATTTTTGTTTATTTCATGCAATAAAACATGAATATAAATTTGTGGGTTCATAGAATTTGATGACTCTCTGGCATGCATATTATAATATTTTTTTATTATAATAAAAATATTATATCGTTTATAAATTATAGATAGTATTCGTTATGACGATAATCAGGCATCGTACGCTCGGAAAACAGCCGGAGCTTTTCTAGAACTATAAATTGGGGGATGTAGGTTCAAGCTACAGCTTTACTGATGTTAACTTAGAAGTGGGATTGCAGATCTATTGTATTATACAAATCTGATGATGATGTTTAATATATAAACAAGCTGTTCTATGTGAATATGAATACAAGTAATTTCGGTTTTCACTGCGAGCGAATAAACAGAGGCTTTTTAATTTAAGAGGATCACACGCGAGCTTTGATTAATTCTAGTTATTATATTTGTTCAACGTTGATGTTTGCGAGCTGTTATTGGCTTCACTTTAATGTTTGCTTTTTGTTGTTCGTATCAATCAAAACCAACAATATCAGCCTGAAGCCCTGTTGTAACTTTCACAAAAGAACATAAGACGACAAATGAAAACTGTTTGGTGACGTCCAATATGCTTTATTTATTCTTTCAGTTTAGTTTACTTAATTAGATGGCCAGTTAAATGCGATAGACTATAGAGTATTAGTAATTATATAAATGGTAGTAGGGTAAATATAATAATTTTAACATGAAGTTTTTTTTTTCATAACTAATTAAAATGTATTCAAAAATTAAACCGTCTAAAATTTTCAACAGTTGATATTAATAGTGTCAATATCCACAAAATTTAAAATTTTCTTCACTATCCGCTTTAACGTTATCATCAACCATGTGTATCTACAAAAAAGTAACATCACACATTTTTTGTGCACACGACAGATGTAACCGTAGGGCCCGGGTGTGGGGTGGGGTGCGGCGGGCGCGGCCGGCCGGTGAACTTCGAAATCAATACAGCTGCCGAGCGCGGAGCCTGGCTGGAGTTCTCCCGTCGCCATAGAGACGCGCCGAAACCACGCGCACACAGACCCAGCAAACATTCAACGTGGATACCATAAGTCTAGGGATAAAAATGGATATTGGATAATGAGTCTAAATAATAGCATTGTTTAAGTTGTCTTGAGATAGAAAAGGATAATAATGAACCCAAATAGAGTCCTTGTTTAGGTTGAAGAAATATGATTACCTATTTCATCATTCGATTGTAATGGGAATTTATATAGCCTAGTATAGTACTTTTTAGATGATTTTTTTACATGATATATTGTGTTAATAACTTATTTTAATAATTTATTATTTGATTATTTAGTAATGTACTAATTTTAATTAAAGATTTTTTTTCTTTGAAGTCTATAGTCTCAAATGGCCATTGGATTTAGAATATAACATTTTTACTTATGAATAAGCGTCAAGACTCAAGATAAAGCTATATTTCATTATCGCTTTAATATTACGTGTTCAAAGTGTGGTGGGCCTTAGCTAGGGCCGATGCTCCCGAATCCCGAGTGCCCTCCCCCGCCCCTACCCCGGTGTCTGCCCGCCGCGCCCTGTGCCGCTTCAGCTCCAACCGGGATTTAACTCGAACATTGTCACCTGTTGGACACCACGTGCTTAGGATTTGGTCTAGATGACTTGACAAGACCTAAAAAGATTTTCAAACAGATTTTTTGTTAATTGGTTTGGTTTCTGGCAAAACAGTTCTTGTTGACATAAAGTATTTCAGCGCATTATGCCTCGCAATTTTAAATACAGCGTATTACGTAAAGAGATATTGAGAATATAAATTGTATGTATCGACAATATACAGAATATTGCTAAGCAGTTCTAAGTAATGTTTTAAGAATTTTCAAGTATATAATACTTAATTATTAATTGTTCAAACTAAGCATTACAAATAACATTAGGCTTATGAATATACGTACTAATTATAAATACTATATAGTACTTAAGTTAATAGTTCCAAAGTGATTGATCACCAAGAATGAATAACATTAATCAATGATGGTCCGTGTATACCCGGAGTAGATAACGTCTGATGATGATGACAAGCAGGCGTGGCCCGGGTCATACTGCGCATGCTCAGCACCGGGAAAAGTTGGCTGCTGCTAGCCTTAAATAGCTCTCGTAGGTTTTACTGTTGCTAACGGAATGCGCTCATATAAAAAAAATCGATGTTTCATATGCCCAATTTTTGGAATAGGTAAGGCTAAATCGATCTAAGTTGAGATCTTTTTTCTTTTTCTTCTTCTTTTTAATCTCGTTAGTTAATGCTAACACTATTATGCGGTTTTAATAAAGTATAAGCCATTCATATTTTAAGACGACTGGGTACGGTCCACGCATGTAGGAATGTTTTGCGACGTTGGCAAAAGGTACTTTAAGCTTTTAGACCAACGGTTCTAAGTAAATTCAGAGTAATTGCTCTATATTTATAGTTTTGTATTTCTAAAGTAAAAAGATATTCAAATATTTCAATTTATTTATGAACTAGCTGTTGCCCGCAGCTTCGCCCGCGTTAACTTAGATTTACAGCCATAGACGGATTGATAATGATTATTATATTATTATTATAAAAAAGCGGCTATTTTAATGTTATAAACAGACACTCCAATTTTATTTATTTGTATAGATTTGTGCTTGCTTAATTTGTTCCTTGGAGCTAGGAGACTCATGCCACTGCTATATAATATGTTACACATTCCAAATTTTTCAAACATCTCAATATATATTTGACACCGAAAGCTACACTACAATTATTATGTAGACGTTTTCTACAAGGTTCTGGTTATATCATAAAGTTAATATATAAGGTATATTAACTATATAGGTTATATATAGTTAATATAAAATGGTTAGGTATATTTAATGTTAAAGACTTTATGTAATTAATTTGAAAATAATCGATTGTACACTTATAGTTATCTCGTGTCTCGAGTAAAATTGTTGGTGAATAGGATACGTCATACGATTCGAAATGTAATTCAAACAAGCGCTATTAAAATAAGGTTGCAAGAGCGAAATAAGATTACCGGTGCGCGAAGGTGGCAACTTTTATACGATTATAAAATTACATACAAACGATACTGTAGTTTCTTAGTAATATGTTTGGATTACGCAAATTATTTTTACTAAGCGTATAAGAATGGGAATTTGTAATGTAAAACCCTAAGGCTTGTGCGATGTTTCATGTTTCAATAATGTAATGTAATTTTTTACCAGCTGGCTTAAATGTACATATATTGCGCTGTTTACTAAGTTGATCGATATGCTTTTACGTTTAGTGTTCGTTTATTAGCAGCTAACGTTATTGTTGGTTAACTACTGCCCATCAAATTATGCCCATCTTACTTCCTGACTTCAATTAGTTACATTGTAAAGGTAAAAAATTTCGTAGCTATGCTTTTCGATATTTACGTGATAACGACACTCAAAAATAATTAAAGTTTTCCGAAATGTATACTACTACTGTGTACATCCCTATTCCCTGCCTGTATATGAAACGTTTGGGACACTTGTACTTGATACAAATAACCCAAACATGCTCACTGAGTATCGATAAGGTGAAGATTAACAATGATATAAATATACATGATGTTTTTTTCTGTCGTAGAATGTTGACCACAAGGCGAGATTCCGCTCCAAAAAGGGACAGCTCCCATTCGTAGAGCTGAACGGGGAGGAGATCGCAGACAGCGCCTTCATCATCAAGGAGCTCTCTGAGAAGTACAACAAAGATCTTGATGCGAGTAAGTCAACAATCTTCGAAAACTACCTTCCGATAAAACAATAAGAACACAGCGTTTCCCAAACTCTGTTCTGCTATGGCCAAGTAAATTCCATAATTCATGACCCTTACCATGAAACCCCCTGAAATATTAGGTAAAATAAAACGCATTTCTTACAAATGCAAGTATACTTACGCAGGTATTACAATAATTATTATTGAGAAGTATGAAGCTGCTTATTTTTGACTCTTTGTCTCCTCATTCAAGTCCTTCCAGTATTTGTTTAAAATAAGGAGGCGATGGTGCGACTCGGTATTATTTTGTGGCCGTAATTGGAAATGGGAAACGCTGCTCTAGAATGATGACAGCATAAAGATGGCTATGTCCGGTAGTGAAAGGATACGGATTACGGGCTACACGATGAATAAAACAGTATATTAGGTACGACTAATGTAATCGATCCTTAGACGAGCCTTGGACACATATTTCTAAATAATTTATTTCACAAATTATTTTATTTTATTTCAACGTTATCGTTGCAACTAGCTCCATATTATCTCAGATACAGTTATGAGACCAACAAATTGTGAACATAATATATTTAGAACTAGCTGTTGCCCGCAGCTTTGCTCGCGTTAACTTAGATTTACAGCCGTACCCGGATTGATGATTATTATTTTTATAACCTAAGTTACTCCTTATAACATCAGCTATCTGCCAGTGAAAGTCCCATCGAAATTGACCCATCCGTATCAGAGAGTAGCCGGAACAAAACAGACAAACAAAAATAGTGAAAAATGTTATTTTGGTATATATACCGTGTATTATCATCCATATTTAATAAAAAACGGTTATTTGAACATTACAAACAGACTTTCCAATTTTATTTATCTGTATTTCTCTACATTATTGTCTGAATAATTGAGCAACTTAGCGTAGCTCCCGCCGTTGCAACCTCCATATTTATTTCCTCAGCTATAATTATAATAACACAAACAAATTTTGGATATATATTTAGGTTAATAACAAAGGAGGGCGTTACCCGCTCAATGGAGCTGGCTAATTTTGGGCACGGGGCGGTTGCAACGGTGACCTCAGGTCAGATGACCGGGTAGGTCAAGTGCATCCGCGCATGTGCACTCCATCACGACTCGACATGTTCCCAGGTCTGACGCCAGAGCAGCGGGTGATATCCCACGCCATGATATCCATGATCGAGAACCACCTCTCGTGGGTGATGCTCTGGTGGCGCGCTAAGTACCCAGACAGCGTCATCAAGGGATACCAAGTGAACCTCCAGAACGCTCTCAACACACGCCTGCCCAACCCCATATTGAACTTCTGCTACAAGTTTACGTCCGGACGCAAGGTAAGATATGTTAATTTTTTATTTTATTGATTTTAAACATACGGTTATCATTACTGTATAATTTAATAACTAACGACTGATCACTGAACCCTGGTAATACAAGTTTTGGATATTAAATGTAATTTTATATTGTAAAGATTTCATAAAGGACGAAGCTTTTCTTTAATAAAATATTTAATAAAATGAGCGATACAATATCTTGTTGGCAAAACCGTTTTATATTTTTAATGGAAATTTAACAGGGGTATTGTTGTTTGAAAGTACTAAAGTAACAATATCTTTGTTTACTCATGCACAATGCTCGCAAACGTCGCGCGGTCTTTGTAGCACCGCGCTCTCTCCCGAAACATCTACAATTCTTTCAATTCTTTACAGCAATGATACGACGAATGTTTTGCATAATTAATGTCGGTTTTCTTGCATACATCTTTTATGAAACTGAAGCAACGCGGCTCGAAATTTTATTTTAAAACTAGCTGTTGCCAGCAGCTTCGCCCGCGTTAACTTTTGTCCAAAAAAAATAATAAAAAAAATGGGGTGAGCCACCCTAAACACTTAGGGGTATAAAAATGAGTTATAAACCTATTCTCATACCTACTAATGTACATATATTTTATAAAAATCTGTCAAGCCGTTTCGGCCACTGTACACTAAAACGATATGACGATGAAAGTCATGTTTGTTGTTAGTAAGGAAAATATATAAAATAAACTTTACTATGTAACTAATATCTTGTACACAATGGATTTATCTCAAAGACATTACCAGCCCTGAAAGGCACCTTTGTGGACATAATTAAAAGGTACAACGCGTGGGATGTCTTATCAACAGGTAACGTGATATACAAGCGGGAGAAATATACCCGACGTTTATGCACATCCCTTCATGGCGTCTACGGTCGCCATTTTGCCAGCATAATAATTAAAATATCCTGCACCTGTTGCACGTAATCTAGTTGATGCTGGACTGCGGTAGCGATAAGATCAAAGTGCGTGCCTCCCGTTGTTAATCACGATTCTTGATATGGTGTGAAATATCTATTGGCGTGACTTGGCAGTTAAATTGACTCGAATGCCGTGATGGCGAGACGCTGTCATGTCATTGTTTTTGTTAATTCCGAATTCTCATAGATGTTTCACATGTGTCAGGTCGTCATCTTTCAGTTAGCAACATTTTTTTAAACGCTGTTATTTCACAGGGGATGAAGAAGGCTAAGGCTCACGGCATCGGCGTCCACAGCCAGGAGGAGATCATCGAGTTCGGGAAGAACGACCTCCGTGTGCTGTCCGATTTGCTCTCCGACAAGCCGTTCTTCTTCGGCGATGATGTTACTCTGGTGAGTCATTAGATTAATTAAAAGTATCGTGATGTAAATGCTTTTTAATTTAGTCGATTTTTTTCATGGTCAATACTTTTAGTGAACACACGAAAAAAAATGCATAATTTTAAATACTATCGTCTATCAGCTGTTAGAAGTTATAGTCTTAGATTAATTATCAAAGTCTTTGATAATTACAAAAGTTCTTAATTTAGTCAACAAAATTTACAGTGAATTAATTATCTATGAAAGTCATTATCGACAAAATGTTAATTGAAGTCTTTATAGGTTTAGCTTGGATGAGCGATTGGTACCTCGTCGTGATTTTATGATCATGATGACGCTCATTTTAGCCTCTTAGTTAGCCTAAGAAAGTTTTGATATCGTTTTTTTTTTAAATTTTGTTTGTCGTTTATAAAAACGACAACTTTTACATAGAAAGTTTCGGCGATAATAGCTTTATTATAAAAGCTAGAATTTTTTTTATCATTCAGAGTAATTAATATCTTAAATGCTTTTAGACTTTTCATTTTTATTAATAATCGTTAAAAGTGAATACTACTAAGTCATTATAACATTTGTTTTCTAGTTTATCTAGTTTTTGCAAATAAAGAAATGCGTCGTTTCTTTGATAAATAATTAAGAGATATGAACTTTATTTGTGCTGCTTTGTGTTATATCTGAAAAAAATAATATATTTGATTTATAACTTATGTGTAAAGCCATTTTTATGGTGGACATGGTATTTTACAAGCCAGTTTGAGTGTTAGATATTGTTTTTGTAGAAAAAAGCGTCTTTTGTGTATATTTTTCTATTGTTTACGCGAGTCACTGAATATAATTTACGGATTTTAACGCGGCTTATTCAGATTTTTAAATGTTCAAGTTTTGGATACTTTTTAACAATCTCGGGAGGTTTCTTGAAGTATTACATATTCTTTTTTCTTTCTTTCTTGTTTCTTGAAATATCACCTAGAAAATATAACTATCAGTGCATTGTATACGTCGGATGTTAATGTTTTTAACGTTTGGTAAAACAGACACGAACATTAACCCTGTTAGTTTTGACGGGCTTAAAATAGACACAGACATGGGGTTGGGAAGGGTGGTTGGTATCTGGAAGTGGGCGGGCCCCCCACATGTAGGCGTTGTAGGTCTAAATAGAGAACCTGGTATTACCTGGACAATGTATTTTTAGTACACGCTATCTCTTAGCGCACTAAGCGATGATAGTTTCGCTAAGTGGTAGATATAATGGCTAAAGAAAGTTTAAAACTCTTTTCAATTCAATGTTGGACTTAAACCAACAAATACATATCTTGACCAAACCTCGAATTAGTGTATACGAATAAGTTATACATATAAATCGATTTAATCCAGTAGAAAGCTCCTCTGACCATTTTTATGGATACCATGGAGTTATAGATTTTTTTACACATATATTTTGTACATCTATTTTTTTATATGTGATAAGGAGGCAACCGAGCAGTCGGAGCCTTATGGTGACTACCGACACCCATCGACATCTGCCAAAAGTTATGCAGATGCGTTGCCTTCCTTTTTCCTATTCCGTCACCGGAAACTCACAAACCGCACGAAACGCGACTGCATAGCCGTAGCATAACATAGCATACGTGTCACTTTATGCTGGTTTTATGTGAGCGAGAGGTACCATAATATCCCCAGTGGTGGTGCTGGCCCGATTTGGCTGCAAAGCAGCATGCAAACCTCTTACAAAAATATCTGAACGACCATTAATTCTACAAACAAACAGACTGCTTGTCTCTTGTAAAATTCAAATTCGCTTGAGGCGTGCGAAACGTATGACGTCCGTAGACGCCTGCCGTGGCTGATGATGATGATGATATTCTTTGTTCAGCAAAATGGGCGTTGTTTTCAGCGATATTGATCCGCCCTGCGTGACGCCCACTGCAAATAACCAGATATATTTAGCAATATGTCCTTTGTTACACCGATGAGTAAGGGGAGGCTATTTATTAGCCCTAGTTCAGACATGGCGGGGATCGCGCGGTTTCGGAAGCGCATGGGTACCGCGTGGGTCTTATATAAATGTAGATATTTATTTAAGGCTCGTTGAGACATGCGGGAATCGCACGATTATACGATCCTGCCGTGTCAAAATTAGTACTATGTCCCTTTTCATACGTCTTTATATTATTCTAACTTTGGCAGTTGTATTCTTCATAATGTGTTAACAGCTAAGATCCCACAGCTACCTATGTTACGCATGCTAGAAAAAAATAGTAAAAGTGTACACGTTCATTTGAAATTTTTGTAAACTACCTGCGTACCTACCTTTTTTCTGGCACTAATGTCATACTCACTTTGTATCTTCTGGATCTCTGATTCACTATCTACATTATCTTTATCAGCCACATAATCCATATGAGAGTGCAAACGAAACTGAGGCCATTACAAAAATCAGTATTGTGTAGGAACAGATTTAGTTGTCTTTATTAATATAGGAGGCTATTTGCATAATTATTAATTGGACAGTGGAATTAAATTATCTACAATAACCATAAATTCGTGTGTTCGGTATGCTTACCATAGACAAAACGAGAGAGAACTAAATGATGTCCATATTTTTTATAATAAAAAAATTTAAAGCAATTGAATTCGGTAGCTTTTAGGTAAAATTAAGATGAGCGTGATGAGGTACTTGGGTGGATCTCAAAATAGATTGTTGTGATCGATACCTATCAGGTCTCCTTTGGCCCGGGACTCACCCCTAACCTTCCCGGACGCCCTCAGAAAGGACTTGCCGAGGACGCGCCAGATATCGACCGGTCGGGTGTCTAATTATACTTTCTAATATTGTAAACGCGAAAGTTTGTAAGAATATATGGATTTGTTTGTTTTACGCAAAACCTAGTAATATATAGTAGTAATAAAAACATATTTATTGCAAATAGAAGTATACTTTTGCATTACAATCAGTGTGAAAGTATCCTTTTTTGACTCTTTTGTCTAGTCTGTCAAGCTTTCCTTGATTTTTTAAAAATAAGGATGCAAAATTGCGACCCGGTATTTTTTTTCGTGGCCCGGTACAGGGTTGCGACCCATTAAATTGGTGACAAAAAAACGCTGTGATTGACCATTCTAGAAGCTGAATAGATACGAGTCTGTCTTGACTTATCATCATCAAAAGTTTTTAAATTATTTTATCTCATAGATCTTGTATGGATCGTTGAGGTTTTCGCTGTGGTGTACGTTTTTCGAAAGGGGGACGCCATCGCGCGCGCTGCTCGGGAGAGCAGGATTTGGACTAGTCAAATCCGATACGGTTGACGAATCTTTTACGGTTGAATTTAACCTATCATCATGAGGGCCGGCCCTCATCCCTCCCTCTGTAGAGGGAGGCGGGCCACGCGCGGTGCCCAAGCAATCTAGCGGTAGCGTAGTGCTACCGCTGTTTGCGCGCTCTGGGTTTGTGTCTACTCGTATCGGATTCGAACCTAAGCTTTCGCGATCGGTCCGGATCGATGTGGTTTCCATGTGTCCAGGGGTCGACGTCGCTTACGACCCCGAGGCCCAAGCGGTGTGCAGGTGTACCTAGCACCGTTTGTTGTGATTCTGTGTATGTTGTGACGTTCGCGTCGCGCTTTTGCGTCGCGCATTAGTAGCTGAGAGATTTCGTCAGCTGGATGTGTTAAAACTTGCTTAGTTATGTCTAATTGGATTTGAGCTATCTGGGGAATAGTTTGCCGCGCTCACGATGAGCGGGTTGGGGTGAAGAAGTGCCTTTTCAAAGTGACGTTCTTACGTCATTTTGAAGTGGCCCCTAATGGACTCTAATCTGAAGTCCCTGTGCAGTTCGATGTTTCTTACGTACCACGGGCAACCGGTTGCCATACGTAAGAATTTATTTTGGACTATTTGTAGTGCATTGAGTCGACTTTGTGGCACATGCGCGAATGCGATACAAGAGTATGACATAATGGGTCGGATACAAGTTTTATACAGGGTTAGCTTATGCCTGAGGGGCATTTTGCTGTTTTTGTTAATTATGAAATATAAACGGCTCAAGACGAATTTGGCCTTTTTAGTGACTGTCTCTATGTGTGGTCTAAATGACATCGACCTGTCAAGGGTGACCCTCAGGTATTTTACCTGATCTACTCTGGGTATTTCTACATTATTTAACCTTATCGGTTTCATGGTACGATAAGGTCGTCTGTTTGTGACCCTCCTACGGGAGAATTTTATGGAGGCACTTTTTTCACGGTTTATATCAATCCTCCATTTTGCGAACCATTCACCCAGCTCGGTGACGGCACGCAGGAGGATGGTGGAAGCCTTTGCGGCTGAGGGGTGGGTGATATACAGAGCGGTGTCGTCTGCAAAGAGAGCCCGTTTAACCGCCGGGTATGTCGGAGGTATACAAATTGTACAAGGTCGGAGACAGCACGGAGCCCTGTGGGACTCCAGCCCTCAGAGGTCTCCGAGAGGACAGAGTGCCCTTAACTCTATATCTAAAATGCCGGTCAGAAAGGTAGTCGCGGATGATGATGACTAGTCTGTCCGGTATTCCTAACTTGAATAGTTTGTATATGAGGCCTTCGTGCCAGATTTTATCGAAGGCTTTTGCTACATCGAAGAATACAGCACACGTGTCGTGTTTGTTTTTCTTAAGGAAACCTCTGAGTATATCCTTCGTCATACGGTGGACTTGCCTCGGGCAGCAGTGGTTTTCGCGGAAGGCGAATTGCTCATCTATGAAAAGATTATTTTCGCTAATGACACCTAAGCAGAATTTTTTCGTAGATTTTTGCTAACGAGCTTATCAGGCTTATAGGACGATAGCTAGACGGTTCTGAGCGCGGTTTTCCGGGCTTGGATATTCCTATGACCGTAGCTTCTTTCCATATATCGGGGAACCTACAACCCTTAAGGAGGGCGTTTATAATGTTAACCAGAAGGATAACTAGGGCGGGCGGTAGTATTTTTAATACCTTGTTGGAAATCCCGTCCGGCCTAGGGGCCTTCTTGGCGTGGAGGCATTTTATAATGTCTTGGACCTCTTCTACGTCCGTCGGAAGGATTGGATCTCCCTCCAGCGGCGCAGAGGCCCTTCTCGCTACCTCCCTAGTTACCTCCTCTGCGTGGGGGCCTACGGGGGGAGTTGCGACTATTTGGCTCGGAGTGCACTGACTCTCGAGTGTATCGGCTAAACATTCCGCTTTGTCGGCGTCCTCTAGTGCAGGCGCGCGATTTAATCTTTTTTTTTTTTTTTTTTTTTTTTTTTTTTTTTTTTTTTTTTTTTAACGGAGGCATAGGTGCCTCCGTTTTTTTTTTTTTTTTTTTTCATAGAACGGGCGAGTGGCCACGTGCGAAGGTGAAATTTCACTCAGGAGGCGATCCCACCTTTCTGCTCTATTTTCTATGACCCGAGCTTTGACCTGTCGTTCGAGGTCACGGAGAGCTCGTCGATACTCGTCCGTCCGGTAGCGAGAGTATGTACGCTTTGCTGCATTTTTTGTGCGTATTAGGTCTTTAAGATCCTCCGGGAAGTCCCATCGGCCGTCATGGGCCTGTGAGATCTCCCTGGATGACTTTTCTATCGTCGCTACCAGATGGTCGGTAAAGTCGGAGCATGCGGATATAGCAGTTTGAGGACTATCTATTATATCGGGCATTTTATCGAGATGACTCGATTGAAGTATTTTAAGATTGTCGTTTAAAAGTTTATAGTCGATGATCTTTTTTTTTTTTGACTGTACTAATATTGTTTGCCGGGTCGCCGAGTTGTATAAGCACCGGTCTATGGTCAGAGTTAAGCTCCTGGATGGTTTCTATGGAATGTACCTGAAGGGTGATATTCCGTAGAATGGCTATGTCTAGTATAGATGGCCGCACGTTTCTCTCGCTACTTACGAAGTCGAAACGCGTGGGCTCATCGGGGGCGAGTGGTGTACGTTAATGATACGATACATACAGCATGCAGTATGAATAGAGGTTCTAGGGAAAATAAATTAGGTATAGACTATACAATTTAGGATGCAATTTTCCCCCCACCATGGATCTGAGCCTTGTCGCGGCGGTGGGGCTTAAGCCTGGGGTGCAATCCAGCACCTTGGGCGACCAATCAGAGCCCGGGCGGCAGTTGGTTCTGACCACTGCCGGCCAAGCCGCTCCCCGGTACATAGTGCTGGGGGTGGTGGTCGCCATCTCACGTAGAGATGGGGATCGCGAGGAAGAAAACCTCTCTAAAAAATTACCCCAATCCCAAAATAAGCTCAGGTGCGCGGCGAGGGGATGAATGGCTGGAGGGTCTCCAGTCCCTAGCGCACCATTGTTTTGAGACGTGTACGGGTTCCGCTCGACCCTAATGAGCATTCATTCTTAAAATGGAAAAAAAATTAAGCAAAATGGAAAACAGTCCCCGGGCGGGTCCCCGAAAGGGAGAATCCCGCACCACGCCAGAACTGGCGGAGGTCTGCCCCACGTATTACGGGGGGGGCACAATTTGCTTCGGGGGTTCGGTTCGTCCGGACTCACGTGACCTGGCTAGCCTAACGGAACACGATAATGCATGCGATATGGAAAAGACGGTAGTAGAGGTGAATGTCGAGGGGATGGAGGAGACCAGTCAAAGCGACGCGGAAAGTAGGTCGTCTTGCTCAACAGCTAAAGGAAGGAGGAAACCCCGTGTCGAGCGGGCGGGCAAGGAGGGAGTCGGGGGTAGGAAAGGTAGTATACCGGGGAGGGACAGTGTTAGGGGCAGAGGAACTGTTTTACCTAAGGGGAAGGCGGGCAGGGGTCGCCCAAAGGGAACAAAGGAGACGGATTCAGAAGGAGCTCTGGATGGCATGTCTGTCACATCGTTGTCGGAGTCGGAACTTGGTCAGAAACGTTTGTTTTCTGAGGTCTCGGTGGGTTCCGGCTCAGACACTGAGACAGGGGGGGAGGCGGCGAGGAAATCGCAACCGGCACCGAAGAGAGGAAAGGCGGCATCGCTTTCTCGTGCGCGGGCGGCTCTTAGGGAGAGGGCCGAAAAGGAGAAGGAAGATAGCTTTGAGCTGGCCCTTGAGAGGCGGGTTTTTAAAAAGCCAAAAGAAGTTAGTAGGGAGGTGGAGGAGATCCCGGTGGACCTCGAGGTTGATAAGATGGGAGCCGAAGAGCTCAGACTGGAGGCCGAGTCCTGTTTAAATACAATTCTCGGCCTGACTGGCAAATCAGTCAACCTTAGAGGGGGTTACGCGGCCAAGATCCGTAAAGCTGCCGGATCCATCAAGGAAGTCCTGGAGTCACTGGTGGTCCGCACCGAGACTGAAGAGGCGAGAAAGTTGAGGGCCGATAATAATCGGCTACAGCGGGAGCTGGACCTTGTGCGGGAGGAGGTTCGCGCCTATAGGCGCGAATTTGAAGACAGCCGCAGGAAGGCGGCCGAATCAATGCAAGCCCCGACGCCGGCCAACTTCATGGAGGTGGTCGGCAATATCGTAGATGATCGCCTAGCGGCCCTGAAGATCCTGGCTGCTCCTCCCCGTCGTCCTCCACTGGCGGGGGATAAGAAGGAATTGGCGAAAAACACGAGGGCCGCTATTGCAGCGTCAAAGGAGCAGGCGACTGCCGTCATTGTTGCCGAGAAGGCGGTGGGACCGGATCTGGTGGAGTTTCCTGTCTTGCCCCAAAACTCAAAAGGCAAGGGCAAGGGAAAGGGCAAGGCCCAGCAGGAGTGGACCGCGTTTGGTCCCACCACCTCAAAGGGAGCTTCCTCCCAAGCGAGGGAGGAGGGGGGCAAGGCCCCGCAAGAGCCGGTGGAGTCCTGGACGGAGGTCGTCCGACGAAAATCTGCAGGGAAAAAGCCGGCGGCACCTGTGCAACCGGCAAAAAAAACAGTGACAAATAAGTCGATGGCCTCTACGCCGCCGGCCAAGAAGGAGGCTTCCCAGCCGAAATTGGTGCTCCCCCGCTCCACGGCCGGAGGCAGCGGCTAGGGGAGCTACGTATGGCTCGGTCTTGCTTAAGGCCGAGCAAAAGATAGATCTGGCCGAGCTGGGCATCGGCCCGCTCCGGTTTCGTCAGTCGGCGACCGGGGCGCGCCTTATTGAGGTGCCTGGCTCTGCGAGCGGTGACAAGGCAGATGCCCTCGCCGCTCGCTTGAAGGAAGCCCTTGCTGAGGAGGTGGAGGTACTCAGGCCCGAGAAGAAAGCCGAAATGAGAATCTCGGGCCTGAGTGACGCGGTCACTGAGGAGCGCCTTGCTGTCGCGGTGGCAAAGGAGGCCGGCTGCAACCCCGGGCAGGTCTTCGTCCGGAATATCCGCACGGGGCAAATGGGCGCGGGGACAGCCCACATAGAGCTCCCGGTTGCAGCGGCAAAGAAGCTGTTGCAACTTGGGAGCATTGCGGTAGGATGGAGTCGCGCTCAACTCCACCTTTTGCAGGCGCGTCCCAGGCACTGCTTCCGGTGCCTGGGAATAGGGCACGTTGCTGGCGCGTGCCAATGTGGGACTGATCGTAGCCATCTTTGTTATCGCTGCGGTCAGCCTGGCCACAAGGCCGCTGGATGTTCGGCCACCGCACACTGCGCGGTGTGCGCGGACGCCGGAAAGCCGGCAGGCCACGTGATGGGGGGCATGGCATGCAAGCCCCCATCCACCCGCGGAAAGTTCCCCTCCCAACAATCTAAGGGGGGGAACCGAGTGGAGTCGGCAGACGCTGAGATGGCCGAATAATGTCTAGGCATCTCAGCGTCCTCCAGGCGAACGTCAACCACTGCGCCGGGGCTCAGGATCTTTTCTTGCAGTCCATGGCGGAGTGGAGCGTTGACGTCGCGATCGTAGCCGAGCCATACGCTGTGCCTCCCACTAGCCCATGCTGGGCGGGGGACACCGATGACTCGGTAGCGGTCGTGGTGAGGCCTGGAGCCGGCCCTCCCCTCGTAGTCAAAGCGAGGGGCCGCGGGTACGTGGCGGTGGTTCGGGGAGAGGTGGCTTTCGTCGGAGTCTACTTCTCACCGAACCGTGATTTGGCAGCCCTGGAACGGTTTCTCGACGTTCTGGGGCCGCTGGTGGGGCAGCTAGCCCCCCTACAGGTGTTCGTGGCAGGGGACCTCAATGCCAAGTCCACGGCATGGGGTAACCCGGTCACGAACTCTAAAGGGAGGGAAGTGGAGGAGTGGGCGCTAGCTGCCGGACTGTCCCTTCTTAACACAGGGACAGTCCAGACGTGCGTGCGTTGGTCGGGAGGTTCCGTGGTGGATGTCACGTTCGCCACGCCGGCCATCGCACGCAGAGTGGAGGGGTGGAGGGTGGAGACGGGGGTGGAAACTCTCTCGGACCATCGTTATATAAGGTTCGAAGTGTCTCCAGCCCCCGTCCGTCCGGCGTCGTCGTCGTCGTCATCGTCGTCCAGAGGGAGAAGCCAGTTTCCGCGTTGGGCACTCTCTAAGCTCGACCGGGAACTGGCAGAGGAGGCCGCTATCGTCTGCCGGTGGAGCCTCCCGCCGTTGTCAGAACTGGGGGTGGAGGAGGCGGCGGACCGGCTCTGCGTCGCGTTCACCGCAGTCTGCAGAGCGGCCATGCTGCCCGCGAGACGTCCACCCCCGCGGCGGGCGCTCTACTGGTGGTCGGCTGAGATAGCCAGTCTCCGGGCCGCCTGCAATCGGGCCAGACGGCTTTATACCCGGAGCAGGCGGCGGCGCCCCCAGGACGTCGACAGGGACGACAGGCTGCGCAGGGTCTACGCAGAAAAGCGAAAGATCCTGCAGCAAGCTATTTGCCGAGCCAAAGAGGAGGCCTGGCTGGAGATGGTTGAGGGTCTCAACAGAGACCCCTGGGGTCGACCATACATATGGGCGCGGAACAAGCTCCGCGCTCAGTCGGCCCCAATCAACGAGACGCTCCAGCGGGGCCAACTGGGGAGGATCGTCGGGGAACTCTTCCCCGACACACCCGTGGGCTATACGCCCCCCAGGATGGCTCGGCAGACGCCGGACGAGGAGGGTGTTCCGCCACCCGTCACGGAGGCTGAAATGGAGGCGGTTCTGTCCCGCCTCCAGAGTAAGAAGAGGGCGCCGGGTCCAGACGGGGTGCATGGGAGGGTCCTTGCAATCTCTCTCGCGTACCTCGGCGATAGCCTTCGGGAGCTTTTCGACCGCTGCCTGCGGTCCGGTGAGTTCCCGAGGGCCTGGAAGGAGGGTCGGCTCTGCCTGCTGCCAAAGGCAGGGCGGACCCCGGACTCGGCTTCGGCGGTGCGACCGGTGGTGTTGCTGAGCGAAGCTGGGAAGGCCTTGGAGAGAATAGTGGCCTCCCGGCTCGTTCAGCACCTGGAGGAGGGCCCGGGACCGGGACTCTCAGGGTCCCAATTTGGGTTCCGGGTACGCCGGTCGACCGTCGACGCCCTCAAACGCCTTCGGGCGGTGACGGGTGAGGCGGAACACAGAGGGGAGGTGGTGGTCGCGGTGTCTTTGGACATCGCGAACGCCTTCAACAGCCTCCCTCACAGTGTGATACGGGAGGCATTGAATTTCTTCGGAGTGCCCCCGTATCTAAGGAGGCTGTTGGAGGCGTACCTGTCCGGGAGGAGGGTAGCCTGCGAGAACCGGTGTGGGTCCGTAGAGTGGTGGCCAGTCGGGTGCGGTGTTCCACAGGGATCGGTTCTTGGTCCGATCCTGTGGGACATCGGCTACGACTGGGTCCTGCGAGGCCGCCTCCTCCCCGGGATGGGTGTCATATGCTACGCAGATGACACCCTCGTGTATGCCCGGGGACGAGGCTATAAGGAGGCGGCGCGGCTGGCCGAGGTCGGGATCGACCTCGTGATCAGTCGCATAGAGAGGTTAGGGCTTCGCGTCAGACCTGAGAAGACCGAAGCCCTTCTCTTCCGCGGGACCGGGCGGAAAGGACCCCCACCGGGGGCTGCCCTCCAGGTCGGAGGGGTGAGAGTCAGGATGAGCCCCCATATCAAATATCTGGGGCTCATCCTTGACGGAGGATGGACCTTCGGCCCACATTTCTCAATGTTGGGATCGAAGGTCGTGAAGGCGGCAAGTGCACTGGGCAGACTCCTCCCGAACCTCGGAGGACCCAGCGCCGCCTGCAGGCAGCTATACTCCGGAGTCTGCCGTAGTATGGCGACGTACGGTGCACCCATCTGGGCGGATCACCTTACTGGGAGGAATAAGGCCCGGCTGCGGTCGGCGCAGCGGGTCATCGCGGTAAGAGTGATCCGGGGGTACCGTACGGTTTCGTGGGCAGCAGCCACTGCCCTGGCCGGTGACCCCCCGTGGGAGCTCGTGGCAGAGGTTCTTGCCGAGATGCACTCCTATGTCTCGGATAGGAGGTGTCTCGGTGAGAGCCTTACGCTGGACGGGATCCTGCGGGTTCGCCGACTAGGGCACGAGGCGTTAATGCGGAGGTGGGGGGAGGACCTGGCGCAGCAGCCGTATGGCAAAAACCTGACGGTTGCTCTGCGTCCGGTCCTTGAGCGGTGGATGCGCCGTAAGCGCAAACCCCTCACCTTCCGTCTGACACAGGTGCTCACCGGGCATGGTTGCTTTGGTGAGTACCTGTGCCAGACGGCCCGCAGGGAGCCTTTGACAGTGTGTCACGATTGTGGCGCGGCGGTGGACTCGGCCCAGCACACTCTTGAGGTGTGCCCGAGATGGGCGGCGCTGCGTCACAGTCTGACATCAGTCATCGGAGGAGACTTGTCTCTGCCGAGCGTCATCACCGCGATGCTCGGTGACGATGAGTCCTGGACGGCGATGGTCTCCTTCTGCGAGACAGTAATGTCCCAGAAGGAGGCCGACGAGCGGGTGAGAGAGGAGGCCGCCGACGAGGCCTCCTCCCGCGGGCGACGAACGGGGATGCGTAGGAGGCGTTATTTAATGCGCCTCCAGTAACGCCCCTGTGTTCGTGTCGGGCTCAGGATGGGAACCTGGGTCTGTATGGCACGACGCCGTCGGGACTGCTTAGTAGCGGCCGGGCAGTCCCCAATTATGAGAAGTAGTCTGGTCTTCGCCGGGGCCAGCCTGTCGCTGAGGTGATCCTGTTTGTTGCCTGCATATCCGGGACCCTCAAGAAGCGGCTGAAGGCGCTCGCAGTGGTTTTAGTTAGGGTGGGCACTCCCAGGTGCGAGTCCCACATTGGGTCAGGATCTACCCAAAGATCCTGGCTGCATCCATAAGGATTTCCCTGCGAAAAAAAAAAAAAAAAAAAAAAAAAAAAAAAAAAGGATGCAATTTTCCCAAGTGTAAATTAAAATTCGCAAGTACCTATTAGATTCAAGTGCGATCGTGGTGTTCTTAGAAAGTGTTGTTTGTTTACCAGTGAATAAAATGATGATTAAAATAATAAACATATTTATTTCTAGATTTGTTTACAATGCATTACATTAAACTTACAGTAGTTCATAGTTTCCTACACCGTACATTTTTCTAATCCAATCAAATACTTGTCACTAATAATAATACGACGTTCACAATGTTCCAGCTCGACGTGGTAGCGTTCGCCAACCTCGCACAGTTGCACTTCATAGACAAGGAAGTGCAACACGAGTTGCGTGACGCGCTGAACGACACGTTCCCCAACCTCGTGGGCCTCGTGTCCCGCATCA
This sequence comes from Helleia helle, assembly GCA_963853865.1. Lineage (NCBI taxonomy): Eukaryota > Metazoa > Arthropoda > Insecta > Lepidoptera > Lycaenidae > Helleia > Helleia helle. The sequence goes on from OY971420.1 coordinate 21,876,885, forward strand.
AGGAGCGCGCCTTCCCCGACTGGGAGGAGATATGCGTCAAGCAAGACGCAACCACCGCTCAACCCAAGAAGGAGACCAAAGACAAAGAGGGCACCGGCCCTACTGAGAAGCAGCCGCTGCCCGAGGAACAGGAGAAGGGAAAGGTGAGTTTGTTACTCTTTCACGCCGCTGATTGCATTGCATTTTTGATAATATCTATGGACGCTTTCATACCACGTCAATCTGGTCCCGTGGTGGGTTCTCAAAGAACTTGTGTTACGGGTACTAGACAACGGATATTTAATACTTTTATACTATACATATATTTAAGATTTTTATTATATAATACACATATTTTATATACATCCATGACCCAGGAACACAGAAAATATTTTTGTTCCCCGGCGGGATTCGAACCCGCAACCTCCGGCTTGAGTGCCAACGCGCTTACCACTGAGCCACAGAGGTCGTCAATATTGGCATAAAGATTATATATAAATGATATAGGATACTAAAAGCTGTGACTGCTGGTATTAACATGTTAATGTGATTCGTGAATGGTAACCGGCGATGGAATACGTCGTGAGTCTTTGATCGTATGAAACCTATGACCTGATAACCTCGTATAATAAGGGTTGGATGACACTTTAATCTCACGAAAAACAAAATTAAATAATGGGTTACCTAAAACATTTTGATTTCTTTAGTAGTGATTTGGATAAGAGTATTATAATTATCTTTCAAATAAATAAAATAACACAAATAACAGTTGATGCGATACCATAAATTTTAATTTAAAAATTACAGGGCGACGAAAAGGAGTTGGAGAAGGAGCCGGAAGATAAAGAGAAGGAGAAGGAAAAGGAGAAGGAGAAGTAAATTATGAATGTAGTTGGTTACGTCACCCCACGTCGTACATGCAAGTTGAATTATACACTTAGTCAGACTCGTCATAGATTCTGTATATTGTAAGCGTGTAAATCCATTTGTCTTTCCCGTTACTTTCAGTTAGACGCACTGGCGTCAGTGTAGTTATCATTTACGATTATTTTACAGGTTATTATAATATATTTGCTCGATGTTGTGCTGTGGATATTGGTCGATCATTCGGTTGTTATTTTTAATCCATCGTTTTAATGCTTCGTATTGTTTTAGTTTTTGACTTTTATTTCGATCGGTTTTAAAATATAATTCGGTTGTTATCGTACTTACAGTAAGTCATTCAGATGAATTATAATAGAATTAATTATTGTAAGCGTCTATTTAATCGGCAATCGATGACGTAGTTAAATTCAACACATGTACACTTAGTCTTCTAGGGAGCGTATCATGACTATCTCGGTCATGTTATATTCAAGTAAATTATTTGTAATATTATACTCTAATAAATGTTTATAAGTCAAAAGAGTACATAGAAAATGACGAGCAGCTCAATACATTTGAATTAGACATGTACTCATGGTTTGTTAGTGTAACTAAGTGTGGTTGATACCAAAATTTTGAGGAACTTATTATTAGGCCGTGAGTTTGAACACATTGGCTTGCGTTAGACTGTTTCAATATTCTTGTACTTTGTTGGTTTTTACATTATTTAAAATTTACAATTTACTAAAGTTTTAATGAAAATAAAAAACGACGAGAACGCATGTAAGACTGTTTTTTCTTAATATCGTAAAATATATAGTCCGTAACGTTTTGATATTGTATTCTTAATGGTAAGGTGTATTCGATCTTTTATACATGGTATAACTATTGGTCTGCGCCGCTGTATGTGTCTGTGGCGCGCCTCTAGCGAACCACCCAATCTTCTTTTAATATAATTAATAAAATTATCTCAGGGTTGCCATCCGTCCGTATCAAAACTGCTCAATTTAAAATTTTTGGAAAAACTTAAAAATAATTAGCGCCGAGCTTAATTCTACGATGTTGATTGTAGTAATAGTAAGGCCTATTTTCTTTCTATTCATAATATTTCTCCTAATGTTAGTGTTATAACTAAATTAATATAAGTGTTATTGTACTGAGCGATAGATGGCAGCTCTGGATATGGAAGATATTGAACTGCTTACCGCAAAAAAAAGTTAAAGACGCTCAAAAAACCCACCTATCTTTACCATAAAGCGCAAAAATTTTTATTCCGTTCAAAATATTTTTCATTAAATGATGAATTTAATTTGACTGAATCATGGCTATTTCGATTAAAATTATGTTATTTTAGTCACTGAAACAGGCTTTCGTTTAGTTTAAGCGTATACATTCCTTCGTATACTTTAGTTGCATTGATGGCTCGGCGGATATGCGGTCTGCAGTTAGCTTGTGTTGGCATTCCCCACGGCTTTCGCTAGAAGGAAGACTAAGTCCCAAATATTTATTAATCTCTATCCCTAAATGTTAGGTTAAACTATGTATATTCGACAATTCAATTCGAACGATGTTCACAGAGTAGATATCATAGCAAGTGTTGCGGAATTTCCCCGAAACGAGGGTACGCGACACTAAATGATATTAGATGTAGTTAGTGCGCTGTGAAATTTACTTTGTTCGCACAGTGTAGGTAATCGTTATAATATAGGATTGAACAATGAATGACATGCATCGTAAGTTTCGCCTAAAACTTTCCAATTTATAGTACATAAACGAATTTCACTCACTACGCTATGAGAATGATTAAAATTTCACGTGAGACGTATAATTTACGATAGCGTTAAGGACGGGAACACCCGTATAGTATGTAATTTAGGAATCGATGGATTTAGATCAGGAGAATTTTGGTTGGAGTAAATTTATGATTTCTCATTATTGGGGAAAGGTTGACAATGTCCCTCCCGACAACTGCTGACCATCACTGCCATTAGCCTCGGATGTAAGAATTAATATAGGAAAGTTAGAATAGAGAATGGTCACGCTCGCGTGAAGCACGGGCCGGCTGCACGGGCGACGGGTTACTTCAACGTGTGTCTTCGACGGTAAAGAGTCGCGACTTGCCGTCGATTTGTACCTCGGTGTGTACCCCCATCGTGTATGTAGCTGACCCTTTGAGGCTAACAGTTAGAGCCTGTTTCAGTGCTAATAGGGTTACCAACTTAACGTATCTTTTATTTAAAGTTTTTGTGAATTTGTACGTGAATTCATTGCTCTATCATATCAGATGTTGTATATTTCAATATACAACATCTGATAATCGTAATATTTTGGCATATATGCGAATAAGGTATTTAAATGTGTGTTATGTTATTAAAGTTGGCAACCCTAGTGCTAGGCTCACCGTGTACGTAGACCGACTCAAGCGCCCGCCCCATGCGCGTGAGTTGCGAACGCACGGTAAGGCCGCAATCATATAGCTTAAGGTAGGTAAGTACACTTCTCTCATATAGATCCCACAGGAATATATTCGCTATATATTCCGGCATTCGTGCTAAACTTAGACGTAGTCGTGTTTCATCCTAGAGTAATAATTGTCTATTTATCCGGTTTCCAATTTTAAAAAATGACTCAACTCGTTTAGTAAGATAGCGCTCTTATACAAATTAATCGTAATCAAATACTGTATGTTTATATTATTATATTCGTAGGTGATCAATTTTATAAATAAAATGATTTATAGTTAAGTTTTAATTTGTATTCATATAATAGAAATTTTGTGGTTTTTTCAATTAATGTGTCAATATATAAATGTAAGTGTAGTTTAGATAGTAATATCGCATTAATGTTTATCATACTTATACAGTAACTGAGCTTTCTGTGGAAACGATGTTCTTAAGGATTCAGTGTAACAATTTTATGATATTAAAATATATATCTAACATGAATTATTCTGCAAACGCTCTTGTGCGATACGGGATCCGTACTGCACAACAGTTGAATGCGGGATGTACTTTTTATTTGTTCTACCCCTACACCTAGTTTTATATTTATTAGTATAAGTCATATACAAGAATTATCTATTTAAATAGATATTATGTTAAACATACCAGATACTTATCTCATTATAACTTTGCCTTTGTGTAATTGAAAATCTAAAAGAAATGAATAATTATTGTGTCAGGAATCTGTGACACGTGCATTATATAATGAGGCAAGATGCTCTTTTGAGTCAATCAGACTCGATTACAATTCAGGTCCATATGATGCTTAATCTGGAATAAAACAAAACATAAAATCAATAGAAGAATTTTATTATAAGAGAGACAAAAAAAGATAAACTTATCTCATAACTTCCACCAAGTTATGAGATAAGTTGCACAAATATCCTTTTCTATCTTAGACCTAGTGAAAGGAAAAATGTATCATAAGAGTTTAACAGGTTTGGTGACTGTACTTCAGATTTATATAGGTACAGCTTGGCAAAAAAGAGTATGACGTGGTGACAGGTGAAACTATATATTTTACTAAATGAAAACCTTTTTTTTTCCTTTTACGCCGGGATATGCTCTGAGGCATCCCGCCTGGGGAGTGGGTCTCCCCTGGCGGGTATGTGGGACTCGCTGCGCCCGAAAGATGGTAAGTGGACGCAGCTCTACCCACTAAAACCCGGCGAATGCCACCAGTGCCGCCTTGGTGAGGTGCCCCGGATCTGTTAAGCTAACAGGACATCTCGACGGCTAGTCAGTTCCGCAAGGGACGGACGCCACCTCCACAGAGGGGTTGTCCCGAACCACAGAACAACCCCTCCCAACGTCGGGGGTTCTTGTAACAGGGCTCACGCTAGGCCACTGAGCCCCGCCGCCACGACAAGGCCTGAACCATGGTGGGGAGCAGTAAGAAGTTATTTCAATACTGGGGTTGCCCTCCCAACGTCGGGAAGGTACAATGGGGTGAGGTTCCCATCCTCACCCCTTGCCCCCTGCTCTTTTGTCCCCTCTTATAAGAGGAGTACAAAGAGCCCCCTCGGCTCAATTAGCTTCGCCCGAGGTGTTGGGCTCACCCTAGGCTACTGAGACCCACCGCCACGTCAAGGGCTTTTTTTTTTTCTTTAGCGCCGGGAAATGCTCTGAGGCATCCCGCGGGGGAGTGGGTCTCCCCACGCGGGTATGTGAGACTCGCTGCGCCCGACATCTGGTAATTGGACGCAGCTCTACCCACTAAAACCCGGCGAGTGCCACCAATGCCGCCTTTGGTGAGGTGCCCCGGATTTAATAAACAAACAGGGCACCTCGACGGCTATTCAGTCCCGCAAGGGACCGACGCCACCTCAACAGAGGGGTTGTCCCGCACCACAGAACAACCCCTCCCAACGTCGGGGGTTCTTGTAACAGGGGTACAAAGAGCCCCCTCGGCTCAATTCGATTCGCCCAAGGTGCTGGGCTCACGCTAGGCTACTGAGCCCCGCCGCCACGTCAAGGCCTGAACCATGGTGGGGAGCAGTAAGAAGTTATTTCAATACTGGCTTAAAATATGCTTTGCGTTTAAGTGGTGGTTACTGGTGACTTTACAGAAGGTCTATTATGGGGTAGACCTGTTGTCCTATGGTCTAATATTTAGCTTACTTTTAATTCGGGCTAGGCCCACCATTTATTCCCACCGCTGCTACTCCTGTTATAGCCAGTATCGACAGCGGTAACCACTAAACGACCTTTTAATACGATCTCAGGGAGTCCGAGGAATACGTTAAAATTGCCTTGGGACCCGCAACGAATTTAATCAGAAGAATTCAGGAGGAGTAGGAAATTTCCAGTTTCCCTCCCCGGTTAAAGCGGGAGACTACAAGATTGCAATGACTAACAAAAGTCAAGAAAATACAGCAGCCAGGGGAAGCCCAGCTGCAATGCACCACGGAGAAATTATTGTCTACAAAATATATTTGCATAGTATGTTTAATATACATGTATATCAACTATGACTTATTATGTATAACTTATTGATTATCATGGTTGAAATAATAATTGTTTGTTTGTAATAAAATTACATTTTATCCGAAAGCAAGGCAGTTTCAAGGAAGATATCATCAGGACGGTGGTACCCATGCAGACGAGAGCGCAGAACAGCGCATATATCTGTCAATAATAGACATTATTATTATTAGACCTCACGGCCCCTCTAGGTGTCGACAGATGCATCCGCCGACGTCAGCCGATCAACCATAATAAGTTGGTATCGTTGATCGAAGCATAAAAGGATGTATTTATGATTTTAGAGTTAACACTGGTTATTAACAATTGTATTTCTCAAAGAAATCATTAGGGAAAGTTGCCTACCTCCAATATTTATTGGGATTAAATGAATAATGGCTTGGTTAGGCCGAAGCACACTAATTGTATTTCAGCTGTTGTATCTATAGAGCCGAACTGTGGATTTTTGATAGCACGATTTAGAATTGTGGGGCTGATTGGTCCGCCACAGAATCAACAAAAAAAGATTTAATTTCATGTAATCATTCTATACGTACTGATAGACAAATAACCAAGATTAATTCAATATTTGATAAACATAATATGCTATTATTTATAATTGATTTGCTATGTGCATTTTAATGGAACAATTTTACGGATTTTATCGCGGTTTATAAGTTTTTTGCATGCCCGACGTTTCATTATAATGAGTGCAATTCGCGTAAACATTAGAAAATAATATTGCTATATGCATTTACTTTTTATGTAGTATTGCACTCTTGCGAAGCCTGGCCGGGTCACTAAAATATAAATATGGTCAATTTTTGAAATAAATAACACAATTTGAATATTTATTAAAAAGAAAAAAAAATTATAAGGCATTTAAGGGATGCACTAAACTATTAAGTTGTACCGGACATCAATGGCATTTATTCCATCTTCTGGCTGTTTCAAGCAATTTGTATATTGGTCCTGAAGCGAATAACTAGAAACCTTTTACGCGAATAAATAACAGAGACATCTAGTATAAACTGTATAAACTATTTGGATTTTGGGTGCAGTATACGATCACAGTAAAACCAAAGTATGTATTTACACTGTAATACGATAGTCGATACTGACATCTGTTGTATATTAATGTACTAGCGAATACTTTTTGTAACAAAAGATGGCGTGTCATAGCACAACCCTCCCACCGGTGACTTTTTGGTATCTTAAAAAAACCAATATGTATACTTCCTGCCATCTTATAGCTTTGGACGGAAATACGCTATAGGGCCTATAGCGTATATAGGCGTACGTTCTGGGTGAACCTCAAAGTGTATTAAGAGTGCGTTTACGTAAACGGACGCTCTCCATATTATGTAGACGTCACTTTCGTATTTCAGTGACCATTTGTTTTTCTTTTACGCCGAGAAATGCTCTGAAGTATCCCGCAGGGGAGAGGGTCTCCCCAGGCGGGTATGTGGGACTCGCTGTGCCTGAAAGGTGGTAAGGCTGACGCAGCTCTACCCACTAATCCCGGCGAGTGCCACTAATGCCGCCTTTAGTGTGGTGCCCCGGATCTAATGAGCAAACAGGGCACTTCGACGGCAAGTCCCTGAAGAAAAAAGTCCACAAAACAACCCCTCCTAACTTAGGGACAGTACAATGGGGTGAGGTTCCTGTCCTCGCCCCTTGCCCCCCTGCTCTTTTGTCCCCTCTTCTTATAAGAGGGGTACAAAGAACAGCTCCCTCGGCTCAAATTGCTTCGCCCAAGGTGCTGGGTTCACTGAGCCCCACCGCCACGACAAGGCTTGAACCATGGTGGGGATTTCAGTGTTCATATCCCAAGTAACCATTAAGATGTTTCTTTTCCAAATTAAATGTATATGTAATATATAAATGTGTATGCATGTAAGAGGTAGTGCCACGCTGCTTTGCAGCCGAATTGAGCCGGCACGAGCGGGGTGGTACCTCTCGCTCACATAACACCGGCGTCAAACGACAGCTATGCTCTCGCGTTTCGTGCAGTTTGTGAGTTACCGATGGCCCATTGGGGGGAATAGGGGAAAGGTGAGCCGGCACGAGCGGGGTGGTACCTCTCGCTCACATAACACCGGCGTCAAACGACAGCTATGCTCTCGCGTTTCGTGCAGTTTGTGAGTTACCGATGGCCCATTGGGGGGAATAGGGGAAAGGAGGGCAACGCATCTGCATAACCTCTGGTTGTGTAGATGTCTATGAGCGTATATAGTCACAGGGCCCCAACTGCTATGTTGCCTCCTTATGACATTAAAAAAAAACTTAAATTATAGATACACATAATACCAAACTCCGCAGTCATTTAAATCCCTTCGTTATAAATACACAACGAAGCCTCCTTTACTTATAACAATTTATGATAGCTCGGTACAGTAATCCAGCCTTAGTCTAATAGTTAGGTCAATTAATTAGAACCTAATCTCTGACTTAAAGAGACGTTTGAACTTAACGTTAGTAACGCATGACCGGAGTAATTGTTTTAGTTTAATTTTATAGCAGCCGTTTGCTGCGGGAATCCTGAAATATGCCAACTGAGATTATTATTAACTTGGAATATAAATTGCTATGCCGACCCGAAGTGTGTAGAAATACCACAAGTAGTAGTAATTTTTTTAAATACTAACACAATACATAGTTACAATACTCATTTTTGTATATAGAACGAATTTGTGTATATAGAAATTAAGAACCATGTTCACCCGTGACCGCGATCAACTTCTAAACAACTGAACTGATTTTAATGAAATTTTGAACACTAGGTCAACTCGAGATTTTGTATAGTTTTGGACGTTTTTAGGTGATGGCGATATCTCACGAACTGTGTGGAGCTTGCAATATGTGGTATTTCGGAGCCGACTTGGCACGTTCAAAAAAAGTTCTTTCCATGTGTCCCTTAACTACAAAACAAGGGAATAAATAGCACAGTATGTTCCTTACGCTGTGGTAATAGCACACCTGATGTCAACTTTGGTCAATGCTTATAAGCACACTGGTTAAATACCACTGTGCTAACTTGTATGTATGTACTTGTACCTAATCGATGTCAAATTAGGGAGGCCCCTATGACATAAAAAATGACCTAACCAAGCAGTCGGAGCCTTATGGTAGTGTGACTACCGACGCCCATAGACATCCGCACAACCAAAAGTTATGCATACCTATGCGTTGCCCTCCTTTTCCGTATCCCCCAATGGGCCACCGGAAACTTACAATCCATACGAAACGTTTTATAGCTGTCACTTTACTCCGGTATTATATGAGCGAGAGGTACTACCCCGGTCGTGCCGGCCCAATTCGGCTGCAAAGCATGGCACTATCTCTTACAAAATGTCAATGCTTATAAAATGCTTAAAATAATAATAATAATAAATCTAAAAAATAAAGATTTAATTACCTTTCTAAGCTAGACACTCGAAAAATATTATTATATATTCAGTTGAACTACATTAAGGTGCGGCTCCACCGCGGCGCACGCAGAAGCTATGCACGTGTGTTAAAATGTCAATTGCAAGAAAATGTTAATTAAAGGGTAGCGTGTTCGAGGGCTGTAGTGGAAACAATCACATACATTTTCTTGCAAAGCGAAACTTAAGAGGAAACATCAAGGGCTAGAGAAATGAAAAATAGGTACTTGTAAAATCTATTTAAGGTAAGCACCTTAAGCCTCCCCCCCCCCCCCCGCGATAGAGACAACTGGAGTTTGAACTGAAAATATCTACTAAAAACAGAAAATCAACGATTCGTAGGTCCCTTATTTCTTATTCAAAACTTAACCGATTTAAAAACCCTTTTCATAAAAAATTAACAAAGGCTTGAGCTATGTTTCTATGTTTTACTTTTTTTATATAATTGAACACAGCAGATAATTTGGCCATTTTTATTGGGTTTTTGAACGTTCATATGTCTTTTAATAATTAATTTGTGATGAAAAAGAAATCATAGAGACATGCTAATAGTGGCCATAGATATTTAGGATTTTTTAAAACTATATCGGCATTATCCAGGGACGAAAAACGGCCCTTGTATTTCCTCTTAACAAAAGTGCATAGTTTCTCCGTGCGCCACGTTGGAGCCGCACCCTTAGGCAAATTAAATTTATTTTATTATAAATAGGTACAACATTCTGTTTTGTTTTTTACGAAAAAAGTAAAAGCTATTTAGCTTAATTGTTGAGAGTTTTTGTTATGAACGTTAGCATATTAAATAAAAAGTAAATGAATTTAATAAAGCTTCTTAGTATATGTCTGGTATAATATATTATGTATAAAAATAATAAGTAATGAAGAGCAAAAGAAAACAAGTAAAGTGTATCATACGATGTGGACGTCGTGTTATTATTTTTGCTCGTAAAATACTCTAAAAGGGCCGGTGGGAGGGTAGGGCTGTGCCGCGCTCGCGGCGCTCGCGTCTGCAAGGGTACCTTCCTGCTTGTTGTTTGGGCTTAGCACAGTAACTTTTACCTATGGCTGGGATGCGCCATGCCTGCGTGCAGAGGTGGATCTACATACGGGCTATTGGGGCTGCAGTCCAGGGCTCCGTAAATATAAAGGACTCCATGCTGTGACATAAGAAACATATCAAAATTAAAATATCGAAAATTATAATCAGTTTTGGCAATCCTGTTACTTTAAACGTCTTTCCTTACTGTAGAAATTAGACATGAATTCAAACTTACAATTAGTTATTATAGCACTGGGCCTCTCGAATTCACCGTCCGTCGTCCGTGAAACAGCTATGCTGTATTTCGCAAAAGGACAGGACTGGCAGTGTAATTACTGGCACAGAGACATACTAACTTACGTCTTATTATAAGCAACTTGTTTTCTGTTTATTGGACTATTGGGTGAACACGTTAATACTCATTGGTGATGTTAAATTACCATCACGTGACACGTCTGCCATTTTGTCTAGCCAATTAACATAAAAAAAATTAAAACTTCCTGTCCATGAAGCTATGGCGTATTCTGTTTACGAATATATATCAGATTGGAGATCTAAGTACGGGGGAGCTTGTAATTACATTCGAGAACGTAGTTAGTTATAGACGCTATGAAATTCGAGTCAGTGCATTACGTAGGTATCTCTAATACTCTGTAATCCTGACTGCTGATTGCGAAATCTCTATGATCAATGAACTCGAACCAAAATAGGTTAACTGTTATTATATAATTTAACTATTACTTAATCTAATATTATATTTTCCAAATTTGTTATAAATTGTACTTTTTTATTATAATACTTTTAAATTCTAACGTATCTAATTGTTATGGAAGAGATAGATCTACTAGACACTTAGTACTTACTAGGTGGATTCCTATCTCTGTGTATGCTTATGTAATACTTTTGTATGTTTCTTGAAATAAATAAAATTATTATTATTATATAAAATAATTGTAATAAAATTACTTTACAGTAACAAAAATCATAGGGAAAATGAATAAACATCGCTTTTGTAGAAATATTTTGAAATGTTAGCACTGATGGTTTGCGCGTTTTTTCATCACAAACATATTTTTAATACCATCAGATCACGAATTAATGTAGGATTATATTTTCGTCGCCAAAAATCCGTTTTAACCCGTCTTTCGTTTTGCTGGATCGGTATTCTACTGTACGGGTTTTTATATAAACATCGTGATACGTTTTTTTTTGTTCTGGAGGTAAACCAATTACGACATTAGAACGCCACTAGCATTCTACTCGAACCGTTCATCGATGGAACATGCCTCTTCCAATGAACGCCAAAAATAGTAAAACTAACAAAATAGTAAGTGATATTGAAGATGAATTCTGTAAATTACCCCGGGAACAGATAACGTAGCGCGTGCTAAGAGTGAGACAGAAATATTATGCCATCCCACTCCATTGGGCTGACAGCCTGACACAATGAAATTAAATCGGAACTAAATTAAGGCTTTCTATTGATATGTAAATGGTGAAATTGCATGAAATATACCTTAGATTTTAGAAGTATATTTCTAGATCATTCAATATACTAAATATTCTAAGAAGTCAAGTAACTATAACCAGTACTCTCGTGACCATGGTTGCTGTAAAGTATCCGAAACGTCGGGCTTATAAAAATCTTAATAAACCGCGAAAAATTCCGCAAAAGTTTTCATTGTAATTAATCTAGCCTTAAAAAATGAAATAAATTGCCAGGTGGATTTCCATCCGTTTGCTTCTTTCATCCGCGAATCACTTACTGTGTCAATAAGGCCAAAACAAGCAGTGAAATTAATCAATCAATTACAATAATATTTTGTAACATTCTCTTTATTTTTAATTTAAAATTAGAAAAACCAGAAAAATTTAAGTTAGAAGTTATAAAATCCTTAACACATGCTGATTTGACACGGTAAAAACGATTTACCGCCAAATCATAAAAAATACAAACGAATGAAATAATTACACAACAATATTAATTATATTATTATAATTTTCAAAATACTATTTTTTTATTATATCGTTTAAATGTTGCCAGTTCCTAGAATGTTCAGTGTCGCCCTCGCATTACAGTCGCTTAAACGTAATATAAACATTAATTTCATCACGCCTATAATACCGAAATAGTCCGTCTGGCCTTGATGGATCGAACCCGTGACCCGTTCAAGTGCCCAGCTATTGTTATCTCGAAACTTGAACGTTTAGAGACGGAAATGGTCTTTATCTAAGTTAGAATAAACAATTAATTTTAAATCAGTCATACTTCTCCAATTCAAGGTAAGAGCTTCAAAGAAACATACATATTTTTAATTAATATTTTTATACGTGAATTAAAATATTAATTTAAAATATTTCTGTGTATACCTAGAGCAATAAGTTCTCAAGAACTTTATAAATGTATACAGGTATCTTAAGCGACTATGAGTTTTGACACGTGAAGGCGTTTTTTTCGGTAAGGAAGTCAAAACCCATATTTATACACTTCTGAGTTCTGTCCCTCAAATAGTATACAAAAACGTTGGAAAAAAGTAAAACGAAAATCCAAAAAAGTAAAATAGAAATATCAAAAAAGGAAAACAAAGTTGCAAAGGTCTTTTTATAACGGAAGTTTTCAATGCTCCTTCCACGTATAATTGATCTCTCTGAGAGTTTCCGAAATCACACATTAAAATTCAAGTGTTGCGAAGCCTTTTCACATGTCCCTAGTCCTGGAAGGGCGGCCATTATCGTGTCCTTGAAGGGCACAAGGGAGACTTTGAAAACGTTTATACTTGTAAAAAAGGCATACATTTTTGTCCCTTCGTTGAGCCATAATGATAGTCAAACTAGAAGAATTAAATGACAGGGAGACATGTCTGAGAAAATAATGTATTTTATCATTTAATTCATGTAGTACAAGAACGTCGTCATCTTAAGACGACCCTGAAATATACACTTCGGTGTCTCCAATAACTGTCCTTTCTTGAAAAGAATGCTGCTTGGCATGAAACAGAGCAAATAATAGAAAGAGAGCGGGAATCTCATGTTTTATATGAACACTAATTCCTTTGTGCTGCGACACTGAACCGGTGCAACGGTGATTGGCCGACTGATGGCCATTGGCGGATGATTGACGGATGGGACGTACACACAAATCACTGATTGGTTGAATAGCTATTATGTCAGTGACAAATCACTGACCAGTTTCGGAATTTTATTGCTCACATTTATCATTACTACTCTATTCGGTTACATACTCGATGGTTGGGCATCAATATCATTATGATGGTCATGCAGAAGAGTATAAACATAATACGCCACCTGAATTGTCAGTCTTACTTTAAATGCATGATTTCTACATGAACGTTTTCAATTTTTCAATTCGTTTTACCGGTGCCAATCTGTTTATCAATTATAATGTTACGTACTGAAAAGCCTCCCTGACAGCCCATTCGTTATTGATGATAATATTTTAATTGAAAATGTTTAAATGCTTTCAGTAATGGCCAAATTATTCTGTAGATTATTAACCTATTTCTTATGTAAGCGACATCATTATATATGACACAGGCGTAAATAAGATCCCTGCCATGGTTCAGGCCTTGACGTGGCGGTGGGGCTCAGTGGCCTAGGGTGAGCCCAGCACCTTGGGCGAAGCTAATTGAGCCGAGGGGGCTCTTTGTACCCCTTTTATAAGAGGGGACAAAAGAGCAGGGGGCAAGGGGGGAGGATGGGAACCTCACCCCATTGTACTGTCCCGACGTTGGGAGAGATTGTTCTGTGGTGCGGGACAACCTGTGCGGGTGTGGTGGAGGTGGCGTCGGTCCCTTGCGGGACTGACTAGCCGTCGAGGTGCCCTGTTAGCTTAACAGATCCGGGGTACCTCACCAAGGCGGCACTGGTGACACTCGCCGGGTTTTAGTGGGTAGAGCTGCGTCCACTTACCATCTTCCGGGCTACATACCCACCTGGGGAGACCCACTCCCCAGGCGGGATGCCTCAGAGCATTTCCCGGCGTAAAAGGAAGAAAAAAAATGTAGTTTTATCCGCTACGTAATCCTAAACCCATAACGAATCTAGATAAATGTATCCATAGATATGAAAGCGGTTTAGACTGCCTCAAGCAACGCACATACGCCACCGCTTGTTATATCGAACAATGCACGTTGAGGCTAAAACGGAATTTACTCAACATTTCATGTGTGGTTTTGTTCTATATGGAAAATATTGTATTGACGGATAGCATCTTCAAAAGGAAAAGGTATTGACAGATGCCTCAAGATAATGTTCTTTTTTTAAAGAACCTTCTTCTTATGCTTTCACTGAATGGCCTCAGCGAAAGACCAGTGCTGGTATGGTAATTCCAGCAAACACTGAGTTGAGGCCGTTTTGTGTAACTACAAGGTTTATATTATGTTATATTATTATTTGTGTGTCTTATGTACATATTAAGTAGTTTCACGAATAAATTTTTCTTTCTTTCTTTCTTTCAGGTCTTCAGCGTATAAATATCTCGCATCTTTGCCTCACCTCACCTTTAACCTTAACTTTAGGTTTTAGGTATCCTCAAGAGTAACTTTCATGAGAGTGGTTGGTATCATCATCATCATCAGGTGCTATCTTCATGTTGAAGTTCGGAGGTCAGTTGGCAAAGCTTATGGTATGAAATGATGACGACTCCAATTGTTATAGTCTAAGCTAGACAATGCCTCGCTGCCTGAATTAGAGATTTAATCGTTAGTTTGACAGTTAATTGAAACTAACTTTTTAGCAATTCTATACGTCTATTTTCGACCAATTCTAGATACCTATCGTTTAGAACATAAACGAATTATACCTTTTTGATGTGAAACATCTATAGCCGCACGTAAAACCGATTTCTGGCGTGGCGACGCATGCCGTGGCGACGCGTCGCCACGCTATACGATATTACATATTATATGCATATTACTTTTACAAAATAATGTCGATGTTTCACATCTGCCAGGCGTCCCGTGACGGCTCACACGGTTTTTTTTTAGGCACCCCAAGGGGTGAGGGGACTCCCCAGGCAGGTATATGGTACTCGCTGCGCCCGTAAGATGGTAAGGTGGACGTAGCTCTACCCACTAAAACCGGCAAGTATTACAAATGCCGCTTTTGGTGAGGTACCCCGGATCTAATAAACAGATAAGGCACCTCGAAGGCTAGTCAGTACCGCAAGGGACCGACACCACCTCCACAGAGGGGTTGTCCCGCACCACAGAACAGCCCCTCCCAACGTCGGGACAGTATAATGGGGTGAGGTTCCTGACCTCGCCCCTTGCCCCCTGCTCTTTTGTCCCCTCTTCTTAT
Source organism: Helleia helle (assembly GCA_963853865.1). Taxonomy (NCBI): domain Eukaryota; kingdom Metazoa; phylum Arthropoda; class Insecta; order Lepidoptera; family Lycaenidae; genus Helleia; species Helleia helle. The sequence goes on from OY971420.1 coordinate 21,892,475, forward strand.
AAGAGGGGTACAAAGAGCCCCCTCGGCTCAATTAGCTTCACCCAAGGTGCTGGGCTCACCCTAGGCTACTGAGGCCCACCACCACGTCAAGGCCTGAACCATGGCGGGGATCTTATTTACGCCTGTGTCATACATAATTATGTCGCTTACATAAGAAATAGGTTACAGGCACCTCGACGGCTAGTCGTTCATCAAGGGACCGTCGCCAGCTCCACAGAGGGACAGTGCAATGGGGCGAGGTTACCATCCTTGCCCCTTGTTTCCCCCCTTCTCGTTTGTCTTCTTATAAGAGAGATACAAAGAGTAGCCTGCTCGGTTCATTTAGATTTGCCCAAGGTGCCCCAATTTACCCTGGGTTTACCTTAGTCTGAACATACACGATTTCACGTTTATATCATTCGTTTAAAATAAAGTACGTTCATCAATCTTATTTGTTAACTTGGTAACTTCAGTAAACTAGTCCTTTTTGATCAATTATTCTAATACAACAATCGTCTAATCAATATCAATAGAATTAAACGATGGCCTGATTATAAATATAGAATAATTAATAATAATATAAACACTATTTACAAAGAAATCTGGCCCAGAGGTGATCTAAAATAGAATGTAATCATGATTAAGATAGTGGTATACGTGATTTTGTCCTGATTATAAATGACGTCACGAGGCCGCAAGCGACCAATGAGACACAGGCAGCGTCCTAGATTTGTCAGTATGACGTAATGATCGGTGACACCATGTGGTTCGGTTATTATAAAATAACTAGATTTATAGCCATCTGCTTACCTATTACAGCGTTGAACCTCTAAAGGCCAGCAGCATAGGTCCATTCGAAAAAAAAACAATAAATAAAAATACTTACCAAATTTCACCCACACCATCTCGCTGTCCGGAAATCCACAACATCTCGATTTTTACGGTATTTCTCTACTGAATCAGCTGCCACCCACAGTGTTTCCGAACCGATACGACTTAGGGACCTTCAGAAAAAGAGCATACTCATATTTGAAAGGCCGGCAACGCACCTGCTATTACTCTGGTGTAGCGGGTGTCTGTGGATGTCGCTTTTCAATTACCATCAGGTGAACCGACTGTCCGTTTGTCTGTCCGTCTTGTACAATATTTGTTTGAATTATGGATCTGAATCGCGAATCGAATCGACGATGGAATGTGACGTCACGATACTACAAGCGACCAATCACAGAGATGATATAGATTTGCATTATGCCGTCATTTTGACATCACAAACTTGTCTTCTAAAACGCTTTTTTACACTATACATACAGGCGGACCGTTAATTAGTAGAGACCTGGGCTATTTAATTTAGGGACCTAACTAATTAGTAATGCAAAAATATTTTTTTGTCAATTATTTCTCAAAAAGTAGGTATACCATAACATATTTTATAACGTTAAATTACTTTACTCCCATCTAGCTCCTTTATAACATTGTCCTATTTACTATTCAAAATGAATAAAAGTTAAATTTATTCACTTTTCACCCATAGCAGTACAGTATAAATATTAAAATTAATAATAAACAAATACTAATACTTACTGAAATCAAATACCAATAGAAATATTGAAAAAAATAGGTAAAATTTATTAAAAAAATTGCTTGCATTATATAATTACATAATAATGTATAAATATGTGCTCCTTATATCATTCTCCCCGGATTAGGCACTGCTATATGTAAACTGCAGCAGTGCATAATATTACGGACGGACAGTCTAGCCTGGCCGCAATCATGCTCGATGTTGTTGGTGCTTCCCCTAACTCGACGCACCAAAGATGCACACCTCCTTCGCATCACAGTATTAAAACGAGAACTACTATTGATATAATACGAGGGCGGCACTGAAAATTTCGGGAATCAAGGAAGTGACACAACATTACTATTAAAAAATGTATTTATTGCTTTTCGAAGTATTCTCCGCGAAATTTGCCACATTTTTCCATACGATGGAACCAATCATTGAAGCAACCATTCCATTCGGAAGTTGGGGTCCCCAAAATGGCCGTTTTGTAGGCGTCCACAGCTTCTTCAGGCGATGAAAATCTCTGACCACGCAATTTATTCTTTATTTTAGGGAAAGTATAGAAATCATTAGGGCTTAGGTCGGGGCTGTACGGCGGATAGTCTAATAATTCTATGCTTTCTTGCTCTAAAAACTCTTTTGTTCTGTGCGCGGTGTGAGAACTCGCATTGTCGTGATGGAGGATGATGCGGCGGTTGCAGTTCTCTTTACGGAGTTCAGAAACGACCTATGGCAAACAAATGCTAGCATACCATTCTCCATTAACCGTTCTTTGTCCCTCAAGAGGAATAGTCGCAACATGGCCGGTTTTGGAGACAAACGTGGCCACCATTTTTTTTGCAACACTCCGTGAAAGAACAATTTTTGTTGGCTTTAACTCATTTTCGAACACCCAAACTCGTGACTGGTTTTTTGTTTCGGGTTCGTAGGCGTATATCCAGATTTCTTCACCTGATACGATGTTGTATACAGCATTTGAGGATCCTGCGTGGAATCTTTCGAGAGTTCTGACGCACCAAGTAACGCGAGCCGCTTTTTGCTCTTCACAGAGCAAATGCGGTATCCATCGGAAAACCAACTTTTTTACACCTAATTTTTCATGCAAGATTATTTGTATTTGACTCATGCCAATGTCTAAAGTTGCCTGGATTTCGCGGTATGTCACATGTCGATGTTCCTCAATCAGCTTACGCACAGCATCAACGTTTTCTTGCATGACTGCAGTTTTTGGACGACCTTGACGGGGATCATTACTGAGCTTGACACGTCCACGTTGAAATTCAGCAAACCAGCGATAAATTGTGGTTTTGGATGGAGCTTCATCACCAAATGCAGAAATCATCCGGTCAACACACTGTTTTTGTGTTAAACCACTTCGAAAGTCATAATAAATCATCGCTCTAGAATTTTAGACCTTGTGACAAGACCGAGAATCTTTTTTTAAATAAATAAATGGTATTCGATTTTTAAAACCGAGGAGTTTTCAATTAAAAAGATTTTAATATGACAGTGGAAATATTCCATTCCCGATACTTTTAGTGCAGCCTATGTACTGGGGACCTTTACATATACGAAGCCCTAAATTAATAAGCCCAAAAAGCCCCCATATAGGTCCGCCTGTATATTGGTATATAGGCGGATATACATATATTTTCTTTTTATACAAAACATATGTTTAAATGGAAGTTCCATTTAACTTCGAAAATATAATACAAATATACGTGTAAATTCTCAACTCATTCATTTAACGGAACGAACGTGAAAATTCGATTTTAAATTTGATTATCTGTCGTGAAAATAAATAAAACTTTACTTTATACTCATACGTAAAAATCTCCCGTGTGGGGGATCCCCCATTTCGATGTGCGATATGCAACGTTAAGTAATAACCACTACAGTATAAAATTTAAAGTATTTTTAAAACATTTTATTGATATTATCATCATGACTTTTGTCCATCTGCTGGATGTTTTCTTTTGACAAGACGATTGGTCTTCCGGTTTTTGGTTAAAGTTGGTGGTCGTCGAATAATATCGTTATATCATCATCGGCTTGTATCCGTCCACTGCTGAACGAGAGACGACCCTATATTATATTATATAACAATTTGAAAAAAAAAAATGCAATACAACGAGAGTGCTATTTTTGATCAAGTGCTTCAAGAGATTCGTCCTTCATGAATTTCACTATCAGGTTAATTAAATTCTTAGAAGCGTTCTTGAAATGCACTTGTGGGTATCTCAGGGCCTACTCCATGCAAGTGTAAACGAACTTGAGACCCCACAAACATAATATGTACGTAAATAAAACCTCAATTTAAAATGTATTTTATAGAAGTTATATGAAATCAATATAATAATAAAATGTTAGCATCAAAAAAAAATATATAAATAAAAATTGTGTACCGAACATTCCACAAACTGCAAATAACAGATATGATTAATATAAAAACGATTAAGTAAAAAAGTAATAAAATATTTTTCAATATGTGTTATTTTTAGTTTCATGGAGTCCTTTATAAAGTTCAATATTAATACATCATCATCATCAAAATCCTCCGACCATTAGTGTACCCGAACCTCACCTCCACTCCAGGATATCATCCATTAGGATCAGGCCATCATCACTTCAGCGTATGACGTATCTACTGGATGAAACTGAATCAAATGACAAATATATATCAATTATATTAGCCATGTCTCTTGAAGCTGCAAGTTATATATCAAAATTACCGAAATTCCCCGTTTCCATATATATTTAGAATTCGACTGGAAATAATTTCCATAATAGTGTAATTTGTAACAGCGCAGTGAAATTAGTTATGCGAAATGCCGTTCAGTTCTAATTGTCCCAAATCAGTTGTATGTCAAAGCAGATTCCACTATGTCCCTACCATGGTTCGGGCCTTGTTGTGGCGGTGGGGTTCAGTAGCCTAGGGTGAGCCTAGCACTTTGGGCGAAGCGAATTGAGCCGAAGGGGCTCTTTGTACCCCTCTTATAAGAAGAGGGGACAAAAGAGCAGGGGGCAAGGGGCGAAGATGGGAACCTCACCCCATTGTCAGTCAGACATGTTACACGTAAATTCTTAGGGAATATTCCATACCAGGGGTGTCCATCTCCTTGACAGTCTGAGTCATTTTTCAAAATTTGAAATATTTCGTGAGCCGTAATAACAACGTATTTAAAATGCGAAAAAAATATAATATTTTTTTCAGAAATTGTATAATATGTTGAATACATATTTAAATAAAAGTTCAAAAAATGTCTATAGAATTTTATATTTAAAAATTAAACCCATATAATTATTATACTTCTCTTGATAATATATATTCAGTTTTTTAAAGTTTGAACTTTGGTGAATAATAATTGGTGACAACTCTACTTAAGCTTTCAGATGCTGGTTAGTTATTACCTACTCATCCGTGTTCGGATTTCATGAATTTTAACGTGGATTAAAATTATTCACATAAGACACTCGTTTTGAATAATGAAATATCATCCATCCTCGCCTCTTATGTCCCCTATTCTAATAAAAGGGGCACAAAGAGCAGCTCCCTCGGTTCAATTGGCTTCGCCCAAGGTGCTGAGTTCACCTTAGGCTAATGAATCTCACCGCCACGACAAGGCTTTAACCATGATGGACCTCATTGCACTATCCCGACGTTTGGAGGGGTTGTTCTGTGGTGCGGGACAACCTCTCTGTGGAGGTGGCGTCGGTCCCGTGGGAGACTGATGAGCCGTCGAGCCACCGTCTATTGCTTAACAGATCTGGGGCACCTCATCAAAGGCGGCATTGGTAGCACTCGCCGGGTTTTAGTTGGTAGAGCTGTGTCCCATATCTTTCGGGCGCAGCGAGTCCCACAAACCCGACTGGGGAGTCCCAACTCCCCCGCGGGATACCTAAGAACATTTCCCGGCGGAAAAGAAAAAAGATCATGCTCAACACACAAACATTTGTTCTGGGTGGGAATCGAACCCACGACCTTCTGGTTTAGCAGTCGGGGTCACTAACCACTAGACCAACAGGCCAGTTATTTAGTAATTTAGCACTCAGTGTCGATTTATATTTTAATTTTAGAGCTTGATCTTCTTGCATCTCTATAAAATGGATATCTCACATTTAATTATAATTATTGCAAATGGATTCAGAAAAAAAAACGAAGAGTCGGTTTAAAATATTTCAACTCTTGAAATCTATTTTCTTTTTCCGTCAATATTCCTTCTAGTTTTTGATAATAGTTTTTAATCATCAAAAATCAAAAAGGGAACTCGGGTACATTTATCGAAAACCACAAACAATCTTCCAAAGAGCCGCATGTGGCTCGCAAGTCGTATGTTCCCTGTTCTATACAATAGAGTTGTTATAGATATAGAATCCTCAAATAAAAACACCTAGAGACCGTTATTTTTCTTTCGCTATATTTATTTTTCTTTAAATATCTCTTTACCGATGTCCCATTCAACCATGAGGGCGAATGTTTCAATCAATTGGTTATTCACGGACCGATCGATAAACATTTTATGAAGCCTAAAAATAAATCGCAATTGAAGAATTCTAAATAATTATTAAGTCTATATTTTTAATATAATATGTCTTTACCTATAAAATTGCCGTTCTGCAGTACTGGCCATTTCAAATCAAAATAATTTTTGTTCGGCTAAGAATTCTAATTTCAAATTAATTTTATTTTAAGAACATGTAATTCTTTTTCCAACATGTAATTTTTATTTGTTTATTGATTAGTGTTACATTTTTATCGCATTTCAATCTTTTACGTCATCATGGATACGTAAAAAAATCGAGTAATTATGGAATATGAGTATCGTCGTGGCAGCAACGGGGCACAAGCGGCACGTAACATCAACGACGCTTACGGAGCTAACACTATAAACCAACGGACCACCTGTTATTGGTGTGCTCGCTTCCGTTCTGGAAATTTCCACCTGAAAAATGAACCTCGCGGTCGTTCGAAGACTTTGGTCGACAATGACGAATTAAAGGCGATTGTGGAAGCGGATGATACACAATCCACGGGTGAATTAGCAGCAGCTTTCGACGTTAGCGTCAAAACAATATTGGTCCATTTGCGTCAAATTGGCAAAGTAAAAAAGGTGCCCAGAACGAACTCAATGATCGCCAGCGCGAAGTACGCGTCCAGACGTGCCTTCCACTGCTCAACAGACACACAAATGAAGGAATTTTGAACCGCATTGTTACCTGCGATGAAAAATGGATTCTGTTTGATAACCGCAAGCGCTCAGCAAGTTGATTGGATCCTGGTTCAGCACTTAAACAATGCCCTAAACGAAAACTTATCCCTAGAAAAGTGATGGTCACTGTTTGGTGGTCTAGCGCCGGTGTGATTCATCACAGCTTCTTACTAAACGGGGTGAGCATTACTGCAGATGTGATCTGTGAAGAACTGAATACAATGATGGAGAAGCTGGCACATCTGCAACCAGCATTGGTCAATCGCTTGTCTTCGCTGCTCCTGCACGACAACGCTCGACCTCATACTGCACAGCAGACGGTCTCCAAGTTGCAAGAACTGGGGTAGGAACTTTCCGTCATCCGCCCTACTCACCAGACCTTGCGCCTACAGACTACTACTTTTTCAAGAATTGGGATAACTTCTTGGCGGGAAAAAAAATCAATACCCGAGAGGCAGTACAAAATGCCTTTGAAGAATTTGTTGCCTCCCGTCCAGCTGATTTCTTTAAGAAGGGCATCAATAAACTGCCACTGCGTTGGCAAAGATGCATTGATTGCATGGGTGATTACTTCGATTAATACAAATAAAAAATACATGAAAAAAAAGTTTAAATTTTTTCATACAAAACGGCAACTTCATAGGTAAATAAGGAGCTTTATATAAATTATATTTTATTAGAAAGTGATTGAATTAATCACTTTCCTCAATTTCTCTCATCAAAATATCAAACAAAAAAAATCAAACACTCATTTAGATTGAGTGAGTGATGGATTTGTCGGTTGCCTTACATTGACGCGCCATTGCATCAACTGGGATGCCGTGCTGTTAAAATATGGTCATATTAGAATTACGTTACGACTTCTAATAAGAAAATGAGCGTCTTAGATGAGTTACCGTCCTAGTGATGGGTCAATAGGTCGAAAACAAGTTTGTGACCTCCTTGAAAATACCTCCTCCTTGTCTGGAGGTCATAAAAATCCAGCGGTAAAAATTGGAATTAACAACCTAGCTTCAATCACTCACCAACAGAGAGTAATATATTTTTGTGACTTTAATAAATAAAAGCTGTCATTGAAAACGTTTTGGTTTCATAAAAATTTTATGTGATTGGAGTTTTTCAGATGTCAATACAAGTATTGACATCTGAAAAACTCCAATATATAAATACATCGATGAAAATACCTATAGTCCTTTGGGCTTAGCGTGCGTTTGTCAGAGCACGCACTTATATTTCTTACACATGAAGGGAGGGGGGCTATATATAATAATAAATGTATGAAAATATTGAAATGGGATTCTGGGTGGCAGTCCAATTACAAAAATACTGCTTAATACGCATTGCGGCCCTTATAGCCCGGGGGCCCGTATCATTGATACGGCTGATACAGCGGTTGCTATGCCTCTGGTGGAAAACCAGTCCTCTGTATTCCTGATTACGGTAAGAAATAAATTAATATTACGATGTTTAAAATAAAAAAAGACCAATTTGGATCGTTTAATAAGTGTATAGTGTAATTGAAATTTTATCGCGCTTCTGTTTCGGACGTCTCTCTTCTTTATAAAACTTATTTTGCCTATAGTTCCACTAAAAGAGACTTACCTACTTTACCTGTGAAGTTGGAGGCAAGGCAAAATGTGCTGTAGTTCTAGGCTTTGTGATCGAATTTTTGCATAAGACTAAGTTGTATCTTCTTCAATATTAAATATTTTATTTGTCAAACCATACCTAAGGCACACCTCACCATGGTTCAGGCGGTTCGACGTGGCGGTGGGGCTCAGTAGCCTAAGGTGAGCACTTTGCGCGAAGCTAATTGAGCCGAGGGGGCTCTATGTACATGACAAGGGGCGAGGACGGGTATCTGACTCCATTGTACTGTTCGGACGTTGGGAGGGATTGTTCTGTGGCACACCACAGAACAGCAGGACAACCCCTCTGTGGAGGTGGCGTCGGTGCCTTGCGTCAGTTTGCCTATCCAACTAATATTAAAAAAAAAGTCGACCACTTAACATCAGTAAGTTAGCCAGTTTGCCAACTAACATAAAAAAACCAACTAAACACGATAAGTATTATTTTGTATAATAAAAATTAACATACGTTTTTAATATGTAATATACACAATACACATCATGAAACTCAAAAACACACAAAAGATCTTAATTTATATCCCATAACCATTGTTCCATTCTTATACTCAATCGTATCCTCGAATAAAAGCGCTTTCAACTTTCAAGTGCCGTCGCATTTAGCGTGGTAATTACTTACCATAGCGCGCTAAAGATAGCCGCTGGCATAATAAAGTTCTGAAGTGGAGATGATTCGGGAATATTGAGGGTCCCAACTAGAACTAGACGGGACGATGACCTCCACGCAGTGGCCGATCATGGTTAAACCACCCGGGGATCAACCAGAATCGGCCTTGGCGTTCATCGATGCCTCACTTGTGAGCCGCTTCTAGTTCGTCATCTTATGCAATAAAATATTGTTTATTGTTTAACTTCACATATAGGATCTTTATAATGATCACTTATGATCGTCTTTGCGGCTAAATTTATAATGAGCGTTTGCAACGCGCCCATGTCAGAGAAGATACCCACAAGAAACTCTGCTGGGTTCCTATTATTCTTTTAGTAATGATCACACCATTATTTCACAGATGTCACTTAAATCTAAATGTAGAGCAATTCATTTTCAAGCGTTTTCGTCATTTATATAATCTGTTAGTAATTATTAATAGTTATAATAGTATTATGATATTAGTTTCCGTTTTATGGTAGTTTTAAATTAATTATTAATTGACAATTCTATTATATCATTGGTAAGTTTATTATAAAAAAATATACAATTACACGTAAATGAGTTACTAATTCTATGGACCCTTGAGTTGGGCACCGCCACAGAACTATAATATGGCACAGCAAATTTAATTTTGTTTCTGATTGATATTGTGTTGATCACAATTTATATTGAATTATCGGATATTTTGGTGTACATACATAAGATTTTCGAATACACTAATATTGCTTATATTTATTGTTTTGAACTTTTCTCTAAGTGTCTCTTTTGGACCCATATAATATATTGCACGAACAGCTTTTTTCTGCAGAACGAATATAGTATCAAAATCAGCAGCATTACCCAACAATAAAATATCATAATATATGACATAATACTGTGAAAGTAACTAAAATAAACGAGCCTATTTTTCTCCTATTATTTTAAATAACATGTATAGACTCATCTACGAAGAAAATTAAGCCTTTAGGCTTAAACCGGTCGCGTGTGCCCATAAGATATGAATCTCTTTTTAAAAATATGTTTGATATTTTTTCTTTCTTGCAAAAGTTACTTAATCATGTATTGAAAACTACCAAAATAAGGTTTTTATCATGAACTATTAGTTCACCAACTTATATTTTAATTTGTTTTGGAATTACTGAAATAAATTGAAATTATTGACGCCGAAATTTCCAATGCGTCCTCTTAAGCGTCTTTAAGCGCGTCATGATCGTCCGTGATCGATGCAGTGGGTTGTGGTTATAAATGGATAATGTGTGTATTAATTGTACCAGCCCACTTCAATTGTGGTCGAGTCGTTTAGTTATAGGACACATTTGTTTTATTACTATGTTGCTTGTGGGTCGCATTGTATTTGGGGTATGTTTGCATTGGGCAAACATGTTTCTATCATACATTGTAATCGTTCTAGCCGTTGTAACATGTACAGATATACAGACAGACATAGGATTTAAAATAGCAAATATGAGAGCAGTAAGTCACAAAGCAAATACATAAGTACAGTTTTATATACTCGTCTATAATCATCATCATCATCAGCCTCTATCCGTCCACTGTAATATAGTTTATATAATATCTATGGACGCTTTTACACCACGTCAATCTGGTCCCGTTGTAAGTTCTTGAAGAACTTGTGTTACGGGTGCCAGACAACGGAAATATATTAAATAGTTCTATATTATACATGTATTTAAGATTTTGATTATATAATACACATCCATGACCCAGGAACACAGAAAACTTTTTTGTTCCCTGGCGGGATTCGAACCCGCAACCTCCCAGCTTGAGCGCCAACGCGCTAAACATTGAGCCACAGAGGTCGTCAATATATCAGATAGAGGTCGTCAGTATATCTATATTATAATATTGAGTAGTATACATATATACTACAGCTAGGCGAAGGAGATCGGCTGTCTTGGCGTTCATTATAGTGCACGAAAATAGACTGAGTGATAATGATGACAGGTATATATTATAATATTGACTAGACTGTTGATGTTGATGATGATCTTGATGTTAATTTTTGTTATCTACCTTATTAAATATGAGATAACGGCCAAGGTTGAATCTATTCTTATTTTATTAATTTATTAGTTATATTTTATATAGCTTCCAAATATTTCTTGAACAAGCGGCAGTAGATTTATAATAGGATATTATACGAACGTAATTCAATAAGGGAATAAAAATTACCATAATGTAACAAGAGAATAAAATTATTAACGTATATTATTAGTTTTACTATTATTATAAAGGCGAAAGTTTGTAAGTTTGGATATTCGTTGCTCTTTCACGGCAAAACGATTGATCTGATTTGGCTGATAGTTGAAATGGTAATGTATACCTGGGATTAGGACAAAGGCGACATAATCGCAATGGCGATAAAGCCTTTTAATAAAGAAAAAAAGGGCATAGGTTGTAAAAATATACATCGTCAATCCGGATACGGCTGTAAATCTAAGTTAACGCGGGCAGCAGGGCACCTGCTAGTAAACTAGTAATAGAAGGTTGTAAAGGGTAGTTGTGGGGACGCTTGTGTAAATTAACAAGTAACAAGTAAAAAGTAAGTAACAAGTAACAAATAAGCAAATAACAAATAAGGAATACGGAACAACGGACACAGGACAACGGACAACAGACAAATAACAAATAACGAATAACGGACAAAGGGTAACGGGCAACAGACAAATGACAAATAACGACTAACGAGTAACGAATAACGGAAAACGGATAACAGACAACGGGCAACATACAAATTACAAATAAAATCAGCTATCTGTCAGTAAAAGTCCCGTTGAAATCCGTCCAGACGTTTCAGAGATTTGCCGGAAATAAAAAAAGATTATATGGTTCTACTTTAAGATTTTAGATATTGAAAGGACAACTGTTAACAACAACTGTAGGGATGTTAATGACGGATTTGTATAGTATGCATTAATGAAGATATTAATTTTAACAGGATTTCACTATATTATAAGAAAAGGACCCGACACGCGTCCTGTGCAAACATTTTCTAGAATCTAGCGGACCGAGTTGTGAAATTCCATTCTCAAATCTACTTAAAACACACAGGAAAATGTTATCAAAATCAGATTTCAGGCCTAATTACTGTTGTAAGCCACAAAAAAGATGTCAGAACCACAGCCATAACTGATTTAGATTTGATTGAAACATTTGATTTTTCTATGACATGGAATTGATTTGGTTATCGGAATTGGGAATTGTTAGTAGGAAATCAAAACCAGTAATTTCGACATTGTTTCATCTTCTTTATCAGTCTTTATTGATGGAATAAAAATATGAACCGAACTTTTTAGAATAAAAGTATATATATGTATATTTAATGGATTTTAGGGCGGTCTAAGTACCAGTGTCACCGTATTATTAAGAAACAATTTATGTGAACTTCATATGATAAATATTATTATTTATTTAAAAAAAAGAATTAATAATGAGTTAATTGTTAATAATGAGTTAATTGTTAATAATGAGTTTTTAACATACTTGATTAATGTACTTCTTTTATATTTTAATTTGTATATATTAAAAAGAAATCACTTTTTAATAATTAATCATTTAGATTTGCTTCCTAAAAGTTGATAAGTTGACGTTCATGCCGAAGACGCGATAAACTTTCGGTAATATAACCAGAACTTTGACGTTTTGGCGATCTTAGTCTTCTTCAGCAAATGAGTACTCCCTGCTGATGATCATTATTTAAAAAAAGACAAGTTTACCATAAAAGTAAAACATTTTGCCTCTTTTGTTTGATCCAATTACTCTCCCAAACAAAACGCAATTATAAACTTATACCAGTACAGCAATTTAAATTATTGAATAGACAACATGTCAAGAGTTGAGAGTAAATATTTAAATTAGATGTAAGTAAATTATTACTTATACTCAAACGCTTGAATCAAAAGCTCTATTAGATTTTGGGTTAAAAAGGGGCGGTTACACTTACCCACATTAACCTTATTAAATATTTGGTTAAGCGTAGGTTTTTTCTTCATGAAAAATGGTATAAATTATATATCAATGATTAGGCCTCATTTTTAATAGTTCTTTGTTTATTTACATCATACATGTATTTTATTTACAGTATTCAATATTTTAGTTTATTTACTAATTGTTTTCTAATATTTACGCGAATTTCACTCATTATAATGAAACAATTTTTACCTCCTCCTCCCTCCTCCCACGATCATGGTTACTATAAAGTATTCGAAACGTGGAGCTTGCAAAAATCTAAATATATATAATAATTATATATATTTAGATTTATTTAGATATATAAATAAAATATAATATCCGTAAAAATTGTTTCATCGTTTACTAATGACTAAAAGTAATAATTAAAATAATTTATAATTAAAAAATAGTTACGTAATAATGAAGTAAGTATTCTATATAAATTATAGAATATAATAACAATAAATCAATATACCGGGTGTATTTGGAACACTTGAAAAAACGAAGAGGTATTATACCCCTCGTGTTGGCATAGCCTGACGTAATACAAGTGAAAAAAACGCGTTTCTTTTGTTTTTTTGGTTGCCTTTTTTTAATATAATCCGGTTTAGTAAATATATAGAAATTTGATGATGATGCTTTAAAATAATCGTTTTTTTTAAACGACAATGTAATTGGTTTATGGTTCACGGTGGCCAGCGGACTGCAACAATGTTATATCAATTATATATATAAATTGTATATTATTAGGGTTAAATCTTTGGAAGCGTTCAAAATACACCTGGTATAAATATCGCAACCACGGGGACTTGATTTTTGTATACGCGGCAACACTGAATGGCGTGACATGAACTCTAAAGTTTCATGTTATTTTATGATTAAATTTCGAAATTATATTATGATACTCACAGATGATATGTGATCCCAGAGTCTTTATTATTTCTTGTAGTATTATTTTTACACGATTTCACTGCGCAAACTGGCATTTTACTTCAGATAATTACCAAAATTGAAAAAAACACTCTGTACCTCCACCTTACACAATGATTGCAATGAGACTGGCTCGGGTACGCCGAATTCGGCGTGGTATTTTTTGCCGCACATTACAAGTACGGCGCGGTATCTAGTCGTAGCGCAGCGGAGACCAATTTTTTATCTATGGTAATTGCAATGATGGGCAGGCGATGATGATAATTTCATCTAACTAATATAAACTAACTTTGAGCGGCCGCTTATTTGAGTTGATTCTTTAATTTTGTGACGTTTGCTTGATTTATTTTATCTAGGTCATTAAAAAAAGATAATATTATGCCGTTATCTGTAAGCACTTCAATTTTTATGAACACTGTAAGAGCTAGTGCTTTGCATCCAAATTGGGCCGGCACGACTAGGGTGGTACCTCTCGCTCACATAACACCGACGTGAAGTGACAGCTATGAGTTCCCGGTGGCCCAATGAGGGTATAGGGAAAAGGAGGGCAATGCATTTGTATGTGCTAATACTTTTATGGGCGTTGATAGTCGCCAAAAGGCTTCGACTGCTAGTTTGCCCTCCTATACTATAAAAAAAAACTATTAATAAAATATATTATAGCATCTTTCGGATCTCATGGAATAGTGAAACAAGAAAAATTTTATACATAACGTGTAACAAGTGTGAAAATCTACGTCCATCAAATACAATTAAAACTGTAGTTCAAAATATATATTTTATATAGGTTTTCGCAATGGAACCTTGGTATACTAGAAACTTCGACAGTACAATGCTTTGTTAAATGAATTGCCCCGTAAAGTCGATGACAGGCGCAAACACAAAACCATTTTGTATGCATTAGATTTTCCCGTCGATATTAAAACCATACAAATATTTTATTTTATCGGTGTATTTACAAATAATATATAAATAAATTATTTTTTCAAAACATTTTATTATTATTAATATATACAATTTTTTTGTTTGCTGAATAGGTCTTAAATAAAACGAAGGTTTATACATAGCTTTTATAGACTTCTATTTGGTGAAATATAACATTGGAAAGACTTAAGTTCTACTTCCTAAATGATTTTAGCCGTCCCTTTTAAAATATAACTTATAATAATTACTTATACATAACCATTGAAATTTTAACACTTTTTCTAATATGATAATATCTTGGGTTTTGTTCTAAATGCCCTTGGCTGTTTAAAAATATGTTCTTTTCTGAAAAACGATGTACTAATTACGAGGTCTCTTTATTTTATAAATCATAAAGGAAAATAAAGTACATTTTCTACTGTACCTTCTAAGTAAGACGGCAAATCTTTTTTTATATAAACATCCCATCCATCCCAGTTTGTTTACAAAAAAAAAGTACTAATTAGTTGGGTACCTTGGAATGAAAATATTTTCGTAATAGGATATCCCTCCTATAATGAAAATATAAGCGAGAATTGTATTTTTTACTCACATTAAAAGAGGCCTAGCATCTATAAACATTAGAAATAGCATTTATGTTTACTAAAAAAATTGCCTGGGATTGCTTCAGATTTTTTTTATAGAGGGGGCATACGGACTGTCGGTTCACCTGATGGTAGGTGATAGCGACATCCACTGACACCAATTGAAGCATTTTATAATTTTACTTTTTAATTATTTTATAGAACAAGATGTATTTGTGTGTGTGATGTATGTGTAATATAGTTTTAAGTTTATTACAATAAACAGTTGGCATCTAACATCCAAGCGTTTCACTTGTGTCCCAACTCCTGCCATCTGCGAAGAGGCTAATAATAACCAATACCCTTGTCGTGTATAATATAATATGTATTTAAATTTATTTTCCGTTCCTAGTACCCGTAACACAAGTTTTTACGAACTTACCACGGGGCCAGGTTAACGTGGTGGGAATCGTTGAACAATATTTGATATTTATTAATTTAATATTTAAAATATTTAATACATAAATACTATTTAATATACAAACGAGGCAAGTTTGTCGTGTTCGCCGTTCCTGAATCAAGTCTAGGGCTTTTGTTAAAACCTAGGAAACGAACATTGTCGAGAACATTCTAAAGGCTTTCAGTGCGAACTCCGGCATCCATTAGGCGTTAAAGTAAATTAGTATTATATTGCCGATAGTACTTTGAATATGTTACCTAAATTATTTAACATTCACTTGACGTTTAAAATCGTATGGTTTGTGTTTTATAATTAATATTAAAAAGCTTTGCCCCTTACCGGGGGTATAAACTATAAAGTGTATAATGAAAATGCGGTACATATCCCATTTACAAATACTTTATTCGATAGGTTTACAATATTAAACAACTCCTCAGCACTGATGTCCAAACTCCGATTAAAACAATTGAGTTTCCTTGATCGCAATATAATCTGGCAGTAACGTCCTTCTCAAAGTATATTGGTAGAATGCCCCTCAGTAATACAATCAATACACAACTATTGAAACTAAAATGATAAATATCGTCATAACATTATAAATCATTATTGTAAATACATTCTTAATTATAGCATCATTATTATTATATTAATCATGTACATTAATATTTATTAGTTACACTTTAATTAATTAATTATTATTCAACATCATATCAATATACAATACACATCCGTTTGGCGCCACCTAAAGCACAACCTAAAGTTTATTATTATTCTATAATGTATCTAGATAGGTAACCAGCGTCACATCCGGTTGGTGTTGCCAGTGGTTTGTAACAATATAAATAATTCAAACTACTGAAAATCATGAGAAGTGTATCGGACTCTAGTCTGCATCCTGCTTGATTCTCCCGTAAACAGCTTTGGTTTCGGAGAGAAGGCAGTGTAATTACTGGCATTATGTCCGTTGCCCGGGCTAGGGTGGCGCTGGTCACTTACCATCAGGTGGCACGTTTGCCATTTAGCCTATCCTATTTATTCCGTTAATTACGCAAAAAAGCTCTTTTAAATAGAGCCAATGCAATAAGGTAAGTTATTTAATTTTTTTTCAAGAAAAATAAAAAAATCAAGTTAAATCTTAAAGAATAAGTGGCAAGTAGACATTCGGTTCACCTGGTGTTAAGTGATTACCGACATCCATGGACCTACTACACGCCTCCGGGGTTTGTAGATGTGTCTTGAAGTCATTAGACATTTTATTTTTTTAATGAAATATATTTTTTAAACACCATAGGCATCCTTCAATGAACGTCAAGACGGTCCTTTGCCACTCGCATCCAATACTGATCGGTTACTGCACGGAGATCGGCCTATTCAGCAGTGGACGGGCAAAGGCTGACCATGACGATGATGATGTCATAGGTAAAAAGATATATAATTTTTCATCGTGTACGTTATTGATTTCTTTATTTGTCACGGGATCCTGCGTATGAACCACACGTGGGTTATAGTTACAGAAGACCCTGAACTTGAAGCCTTCCTGCTTCAGTTACGGTCTATGGACGTCGTATCACTTACCATAACGTGAACCGGTTGTACCATGCCCCAATTTCTTCTAAAAGTGAACAGAGCAGGTTTTTTTAGGTAATGTAATGTAAATTACCTTGAAAGACTAGCTGTTGCCTGTAGTTCTGACTGAGTTAGTTTTACAGCCTTTTTTTTCTTTTCCGCCGGGAAATGCTTTTAGGCAGTCCGCGGGGGGGGGGTACTCCCCAAGCGGGTATGTGGGACTCGCTGCGCCCGAAAGATGGTAAGGTGGACGCAGTTCTACCCACTAAAACAAGGCGAGTGCCGCCTTTGGTGAGGTGCCCCGGATCTGTTGAGCAACAGGGCACCTCAACGGTTAGTTAGTCCCCCAAGGGACCGACGCCACCTCCACAGAGTGGTTATCCCGCACCACAGGACAACCCCTCCAAACGTTGGGACAGTGCAATGGGGTGAGGTCCCATCCTTGCCTCTTGTCCACTCCTACTTTTTTGTCCCCTCTTCTTATTGGGTACAAAGAGCAGCTTCCTCAGTTCAATTAGCTTCGCCCAAGGTGCTGGGTTGATCTTAGGCTACTTAGCCCCTTCCCTCACGACAAACCTTGCACCGTGGTGGGGAGTTTTACAGCCTTATTAAAACTAAATTAAAGTCTCCGTTTAACGTTCTTTCTCTATTATCCGGTTAAAGTCAACTACAGCTTGTTGTAATAATAATAATATCTATGGACGCTTTTACGTCACTTCAATCTGGTCCCGTGGTAAGTTCTCGATGAACTTGTGCTACGGATAACCGACAACGGAAATATATTTAATACTTTTATACCATACATATATTTAAGATTTTTATTATTGTACATATAATACACATATTTAATACACATCCGTGACCCAGGATCACAGAAAATATTTTTGTTCCCTGGCGGGATTCGAACCCGCTACCTCCGGCTTGAGCGCCAACGCGCTAACCAGTGAGCCACAGAGATAGTCAAAGAGGTCGTCGTTGTGTTTCAATTCGGTGTAATATTTAAATGCCACATTGCAAAAGGTCGATGTGATAATAGCAGACGTATCGTAAATGTTCCGCAGATATAATTTAAATTTATGTCCAATATTTAGCCCTTACAGGATTCACCCACATGCCTCGGTATAACGGTAGTAAATATTTATACGAGATAAATTATAGACATAGAGAATATTGTAAATATAATCAAATGAAATCTTTGTAAAATATTCATCATAATCATTACCGGCCTTTATCCGTCCTGCTGGAGATATCAATGAACGCCAAGATGGCCTATCTGCCGCCATCCGCATCCAACACGGACCTGCCACCACACGGACATGAAACTCAATAACTGTTAGTGAAAAACTGCACCAAATTAAAACGAGTCAATAGTCATTAGTTTTGGAAACTACGAGAAAACTTCAAGGGTGTAAACAGCGATCAAATTCGTAAAAGGTTGTTTCATTTTAACGAAATCCGCGTAAAAATTAACAAATTTACAAAATTAACAAATTTACAAAATTAACAAATTTACAAAATTAACAAATTTACAAAATTAACAAATTTACAAAATTAACAAATTTACAAAATTAACAAATTCGATTCTTACCGATGCGCTATGTCGCGCTTTTATCTGTACGGGTACGACCATCAGGCTTGTTTCCCCCGTACAACAGCTTTGCTGGGTTTCGGAGAGAAGGCCAAGACAGGCAGTGTAATTACTGGCATCGAGACATCTTATGTCTCAGGCTTGGCTGGATAAATTGTTGTCTTTTTTTGATGACGCAGGGGAATGCATTTCGCATGTAACCCGTGTAAGCTCCTAGACGCATGTGAGCCTCGCACTTATGAGTGCACTAACACCTTAACTAAACCACCAGAGCTCCTTCAGCGGCTTTCAGGGCCCTGGATTGGATTTGAACTTGTTGCCTGGGTGAACTTGTTTATGTTCATGGGCGACGTTGACCACTTATTATCAAATGACTCATCTGCTAGTTTTCCTATTCACCTAACAAAGAAACACGTTCTTGGAAGTTGATAAAGGGTTTTTTTGGCAAGTTTAATTTCTTCCTTCGGAGATACAAGTGACATAAAATACACAAATTACACAATGGACTCGAGAGGTCAAATAATATTGACGACCAATAAATTACAGTTGAGCATAAAGCTTTTATCAGAGCCTCGTATATTCATTTAAAAAATGATTTATCAATCAAACTCAGTGTTACGTACCATTTAAGAATATTAACTCAATATATGTCCAATTGTCAATGTTTCATAACCAATGTTAGGGTTGCCACATCGGTGAAAATAAATACTTAATTAATACAAAAGAAAATCGATTAGAATGACGTGACGGCAAATGTCGTGATAGTGTCATGGGAATTTTATTCCTTTTGTCGTTAAAATTTTATTAATGATAAATTATTATATGACTATCCATGTCTCACACAGCCAATTTTTTAATTTTTTCCTTGGCTTTAATAGTTTAGTAATGCCTAAATGTCAATCGTAAAGGGAAAATAGCTTTAGAGAAAATTATTATCACTCATATTATTTAGATTTGTATTTGGATAACGGATCAAGGCATTTAAATAGTGCACATTGAAAAGTACACATATTATTTATTATTTTTATAATTACGGACCTCTATCCTCTAATGTAGACCACACTTTAAGTAATACCAGTACGTGATACCGCGTTTATTGCTGTTCTTACTGAGCGCTAAGTTGGGGTACTGATCGATCTCATAAATTGAACACTTCAAAAGTATTAAGCCTTCCATATATATCATTATTCAATATCAAAATTCAATACACTATGTTTACTCAAATTTCACTCATTATAATGCAACAACTTTTTACGGATTTTATCGCGGCACGAACGGGTAAAAATCTTAATTTGATACACTTCAAAAATATCAAACTATCAAAAGGCCTATTTATGTAATTTCAAATCAATATACCATAATAAATAAAGACTGTACTAATTATTCGCGAGATGAAGTGTCAGGCGAAGTGTCTTGACGCTCATTTATATGTGTGAACGGTAAAAGATTGATTGAATATTATTGATGCGAAGAGTAAGTATATCATTCCTCAATCTATTACAATTTATACATTTATATATAATTTATATATTTAATTTATAATTTATATATTTCTGACCTCAGACTTCATTATAATGAAGATGAAGAAATTCAGAAATAGAAAAGGTCAGAAATAGACTATAGAATATTCCACCGCTATCTTAGTTACGCCTGTCACTGCTGCAAATTCACACCGCTTGGAATTCGGACATTCTTAATAAATGCTGTAAATAAATAAATAAAGTGAAATTCATTGAATTCAGGTTTCACCAATAGAAGTACAATATAAATATTTTTTTGACGACCTCTGTGGCTCAATGGTAAGCGCGTTGGCGCTCAAGCCGGAGGTTGCGGGTTCGAATCCCGCCAGGGAACAAAAATATTTTCTGTGTTCTTGGATCATGGATGTGTATTATATAATAAAAATCTTAAATATATGTATAGTATAAAAGTATTAAATATATTTCCGTTGTCTGGTACACGTAACACAAGTTCTTCCAGAACTTACCACGGGACCAGATTGACGTGGTGTAAAAGCGTCCATAGATATTATTATTATTAAATATTAAAATTTAATACGACACAAATAATAATACGAAAAAAAAAAACATACAGACGAATTGAGAACCTCCTTTTTTTTTGAAGTCGGTTAAAAATGAAATACCTACTTACTTACTTTAATAATTACATAATCTTTATATATAAAAAGCAATGCCACTTTTCGTTGTAATTTTATAACTCAAGAACGGGCTCACCAATCACAACCAAATGTTTAGGCTTTGTTCGGACTATTTAGTAGATGGTTTATGTGAAGTTTGCACAAAATCGGTCGAGCGTTTCTCCATTTATCACATTTTTTTAATTCAATAAATGGTGGATCATTTTGTTAATGGAGATTTTGCTGTCAAATTGAAATGTTTTCAGTTGGGGTCATATTGAAACTTTTTTCAGTGTTGACAGTACAACATTAAGTTTTAAAATAGCTAGCAATTAATAATATATTTTTTTGTTTGAATAAATTAATTTGATGTTCCAAATTTTTTTTATTTCACTTTATACCTACGTAGCGAAGCACGTACCGGGCCTCCTTATATCATTCTCCCCGGATTAGGCACTGCTATATGTAAACTGCAGCAGTGCATAATATTACGGACGGACAGTCAGCTCTCTCTCTACGCCCGAAAGCTGGTAAGTGGACGCAGGCCTACCTACTAAAACCCAGTGAGTACCACCAATGCCGCCTTTGGTGAGGTGCCCCGTATCAGCTAGTTGTATAATAAATATGTCTCGTCTCTATTGTACTCGACGGCTAGTCAGTCCCTCAGTGGACCGACACCACCTCCACAGAGGGATTGTCCCGCACCACAGAACAACCCCTCCCAACGTTCGGACCTCCTCACCCCTTGCCCCCTGCTCTTATGTCCCCTCTTCTTATAAGAGGGGTACAAAGAGCCCCCTTGGCCCAATTAGCTTCGCCCAGGTGCGGCTCACCCCGCTCTTTTGTCCCCTCTTCTTATAAGAGGGGTACAAAGAGCCCCCTAGGCTCAATTCGCTTTGCCAAAGGTGTAGCGGCTCACCCTAGATTACTGAGCCCCACCGCCACGACAAGGCATGAACCATTGTGTGGATCAGTAAAGGACTTTTTTTTTTTTTCTTTAACGCCGGAAAATGCTCTGAGGCATCCCGCGGGGGAGGGGGTCTCCCCACGCGGGTATGTGGGACTCGCTGCGCCCGACAGATGGTAAGTGAACGCAGCTCTACCCACTAAAACCCGGCGAGTGCCACCAATGCCGCCTTTGGTGAGGTGCCCCAGATCTAGATAAACAAACAGGGCACCTCGACGGCTAGTTAGTCCCGCAAGGGACCGACGCCACCTCCACAGAGAGGTTGTCCCGCACCACAGTCCCTCAGTGGACCGACACCACCTCCACAGAGGGATTGTCCCGCACCACAGAACAACCCCTCTCAACGTTCGGACAGTACAATGGGGTGAGGTTCCCATCCTCACGCCCTTGCCCCCTGCTCTTATGTCCCCTCTTCTTATAAGCGGGGTACAAAGAGCCCCCTTGGCCCAATTAGCTTCGCTCAGGTGCGGCTCACCCTAGGTTACTGAGCCCCACCGCCACTACAAGGCCTGAACCATGGTGTGGATCAGTAAAGGACCTACGAAACCAGACCTTTTAAAATGCAACGTTCATGCTAAAAAATACCATAGACGCATATCTTACAGTAGGCTATAATGAGCTGATGATGATGATGATGATGGTGATGATGATGATTATTAAATTCTTCCCTAATATAATATCTCCCTAATATAATATCCAAAGGAATTTCCTGTATAACTCAAATGGCTCGTTCACTCGACGGAGGATTTTATTGTTGTCTAACTAAATTTACACCTAGTTTCTAAGAACGAGTTTGTTTATCGCAACTGGATATTAACGTCGAATGAGGTCATTACTTCGTGTCCTCGAACATTATAGCATTAAATAATAGGGCGTCATAGTTCATCATCATTATCACTCCTACAGCTCGTGACGGTTCACTCCTCGAAATTAGACGAGAAATTGGGCTCAAGTTCCTATGCCACATACAGGATTTCACACACCATTAAAATCTTTATACCTCAAGGGGCATGCTGGTTTTCTCACGATGTTTTCACCAGAATCATAAAACACATAAAGAATAAATGCCGTTCGTTGATTATAATTCTAGAAAAAAAGGATGTAAAGGAATAGTCGGTTTGCCTAATGTCGGCGTTTCAAGTACACTCTTTTCTTGAAGAACCTTAAGTCGTATCGTAAATATCAGTCGTAAAATTTTATAGGTTAAAGTGGTCAATTCACCAATGTATACAGAATAGACACAGGCTAGATGTATCAGAGGTTAAACTCACAAAAGAAAGCTATTCTTTTAAAGTCAATGCAGGCTGTATACGTTTTTACAATAGGAACCCAGAAAATGTTGAAATTCTCCCAATAAAAAAAAATAAAAAAAAGTTATTAAAGGGCGTTTGTATGGTAAAGGAATAAGTTAATAATTTTTACTTAGTCCCCATAAAAATATTTGACGCGCTCATTGCTTTCAAAATTGTGGGCGTTTGTGATCGTACCAATTTGCGAGCTGATTTAAAATAAAGAAATAATCTTTTTTACCTTTTGATTATATCTGGTTCATTATATCTGGTTCAAATAATATGCTCCTCTAAATTGCAGGACAGGCAGAGCTGTGGACTCTAAAACCAACCGCAATCAAATCCTCTTTGGCGGGACCATCAACGAGATGAATGTCTGTTTATTAGAGAAGGTAATCTATCATATTGATATGATAGCAAAAAATATATTTAGTACATAAAAGCTCGGGGTTACACACCCCCATTATAAAAATATGGTTGTGCAAAATACTAACTAGCTTAAATATAATTCTTGCGTAAGTGCTAGTCTCAAATGTTTTCATGTTATTTAAAACTGGAATATATTAAAGTGCATTTTACAAGCTTGGTGGAATCCTTACATCTCGGCGAAAAAAGGTTTTAAATAAAATATTTTGTTGGCTATATTTTATTTATGCGTTAGAGGTTAAATTTTTCTTAGACTTAACGACTAAGTGTTTGCTGCTGCAATAAAATAAATGCTAATTTACATTGAAGTAGGTAGATGTAAAATGTAAATTATAAATGCTGGCCTGTATATTGTAAGCTAACTTTACACTATTATTTATATTATCTTGTGTTTATATTAAGAGCTACTATTGGCTACACAAAACATGGACACTGAGATTTAAACGTCGTAAGAGAACTCAGAGACAACACGTGTGACGTGAATGAGTTCACCAAGTTTCAGATGAACTTGTTTTTGTTTATGTTCATGGGCGTCGTTGACCACTTTCTATCATGTGGCTCGTCTGCCCGTTTGCTCGTACTGTTTCATAGAACTTATTAGTTAGTCACGGTCTTTTTTCTCAGAAATTTAATATAACATCTATTTGACAGAATATACCTTGGCAAATAATATGAGGCAGCGGTTTACTTTTTTCTTTACAAGACAAGAATTTTTTGTAATCTGACAAAGATTAGATTCCATCTAAATATATTGGCGAGATCCTCTTACTCAAAAAGAATTTTCGGAACACTAAAAATAATAAAAAACCGGCCAAGTGCTAGTCAGCCTCTCGCACGAAGGGTTCCGTACCATAACATAATATACAACATTACATTTTAACAAAAAATAAGGTTTATTTCGAAAAAATGTTTTTTTATATATTTGAGTTGATTGAATGTAAGGTAAATTGCGGTTTACGATTTATGACGTATTCAAAAAAACTACTCACTAGATCTCGTTCAAACCAATTTTTGGTGGAAGTTTGTATAGTAAGTTTGTACATCATATATTTTTTTTTAGTTTTATCATTCTCTTATTTTAGAAGTTACAGGGGACACACACACATTTTACCACTATTCAGTTTAGAAAAAAATGACATTAGAAACCTCAATATAATTCCAGCGGAAGTGGAATGACAGTAGTTCTGTCAGATTTCGTAACCGCAGCCGTGACCGATCAGCGACACGCATAACTCCAGAAAGCCCGAACTGACGACTAGTTTTCTACTGTTACATAAATACCTAGACCTGATGTTACATAGAGTCGTTATGTGTGGGTTATGCTAACCTTTTCAGTTCTAAGTATGGGAACCCCCAAATTTTTTTTTCTACTTGTGTGTAAAATCTTAATGCGGTTAACAGAATACATCTACTTACCAAGTTTCAACAGTATAGTTCTTATAGTTTCGGAAAAAAGTGGCTATGGTCATACGGACGGACAGACACACAGACAGACAGACAGACATGACGAATCTATAAGGGTTCCGTTTTTTGTCATTTGGCTACGGAACCCTAAAAAGGAAGAAGAATTGAAAAATAATTGCCGTACAAAAATTTGACTACGACTCAAACTCAACAACGACGACTGTGGCTCAATGGTTAGCGCGTTGGCGCTCAAGCCTGAGGTAGTGGGTTCAAATTCCGCCAGGGAACAAACAAAATATTTTCTGTGTTCTAGGGTCATGGATGTGTATTATATAATAAAAATCTTAAATATATTATGTATGGTCTCAATTATATTCGACGGCTAGTCAGTCCCTCAGAGAACCGACCACAGAACCACAGAACAACCACTCCTAACGTTAGGACAGTACAATGGGGTGAGGTTTCCGTCCTCGCCCCAGGCAACTCATTCACCCCCACCGTGGTGTCGTGCTGTTAGGCTACGGAGCCCCACCGTCACGACACCACGGTGGGGGTGAATGAGTTGCCTGGGCTAGTCTTAGGTTAGCTATATCATGGGCGACGCTAACCATTTAAGGGCGGCACGAGTTTGCCCACCCACGTAATATGAAAAATCTTTACAAAGTTACTGATTGGTTCAGACTTAGACCACAGTAATTCCTATATATAATTAATGAATGTATGTAATTGTAAAACGAATTTTACCTTCATTTTATAATTTTAAGCGGAACACTAGTGGAATACTCAACGGAACGGAATGTATTAATTTAAATTGCAGGTGAAATTCAATTGAATTAGACACTCCACTGGTTTTGTGTTTCATACTTTTATTAAATATATTCGGATTACTTCAAGATTTCGACGGTCGGCTGGTCCGATTGGAGACTACACGCGGTCGCAGCTTCGTGTCCCGTCAGGTACAGATTTGTATGATGATTTTTTTTTTCAAATTTCGGTTTCTTTATTATTCCTTCGTCTTTAATTTCTAGGCCCTTCTATGGGTATCATTATTATCATACTTTAGCCATCCGCAGTTGGACATAAGCTGAACGCCAATACGGCTGCTACTCAAACCAACTTGGACCTGCAACTGTACGGAGATTGTTCTACCATCTCATTAGATAGTAGGTAAGCATTTTTTTATAAATATTATTCAACAATCACACCACGTTAATCTAGCTAAGTTCTAACCTACTTACCACGGGTACTAGGAACGGAAAAAAATTTAAGAATCCGGTGCAGAGATCTATAATCATCATACAAATTATCTGCACATGGCAGGATTCGAACCCGCTACCCCTGCGTAAAGTGTCCAGTAGCCAGTTCTACTCGCCGGCCGTCATATTTTATATCGCGGATCGCCAGAGAATATGTTTACTATGGTTTTCAGTTTTATTCAGCAGTTTTAGATATTTCGGCAGTGACAGCAAATGCCTTGTTTATTCAACGTAATGACGTGAAGACTGGTGATAAATTTAAAAAATATAACGGGGAAACCCAGGTTATAATACGCACAGGATTCGAACCCAGATCTGTTAGCAAGTATATAGCAACTATATCGCATTTTCAAGTTCTTAGTCTTTCAAGTCCTTCGTCTGACGTAATTTCTCACATAAAATCCTCTGCTCTGTCCATATCGCTGTTATTATATTATGTACTTATCGTAAATAAACAACTATACAAAGTGAGTGACACATTAATTAACGTTGACGTGTAAAAGTCGCTTTTATTGAGTGCAATTTCTACATGTTCTTAATCCTATCATTCCGAGTACGGAAGTGTACGATTATTAGTAATAAGGGGATATGAGAGATCTAAAGAAAAAGATATCTATTATATTAAGAAACTCCGCTGCTACTACAATTCGACATAGTAACCTACCCTTTATTTTTTTAGGAGAGGAGTAGTCCGTTCACCTAGGACCGAGGCAAGTGATCAGCAACATCCATAGACACCTACGTCACCTACGTCAGAGGATTAGCACAACACCACATATAACACAACAGCACAACCTTTTACATATGAGTATGCTGTTTTCTTTTCTTATCTTATTCGTTTCATTTATGTGTAATATTATTATAAAGATATAAAAATATGCTTGGTTGATCAGATAATTTAAATTATCTTTGATCATATAGACAAGTATATAATCAAATTAAATTATAGATATGTAAATTATATACTAATGAATAAATTTGAATTATAAATACTAAAAAAATTCTAAAAAATCATAATATAAAGAATAAATCCATAAATCAACTGTGCATAAATCCAATCGTGAAAACAGTTTTAATCGGTTATACGACTGATTTGAATGACAAAGAACTGTCAAGTGTGACAGTAGTAGTGCTGGTTTGACAGCAGTCATTCCAATCAAGCTATAAGTCAAAGATAGTTTCATGTTTATTATATTAGTATGTCCTTGCTAGCATATAGTAATTGTACAGGCTTTAATATTGGTACGATTTATCAGTTCAATGCCCTTACATTTATCTCAATGGTCGGCTAATAATTTAAGCACATAATTTATTTCTTTAGATTTCTCATATCACTACCTACTTTTTCACGTGGTTACTGAAATATATCATTTTTAAATGAATGATGTTGGCGACTGGTTTAGTGGTTACTACAGCGGTTATAGGTTCGAATCCCTCAAGTGCAGATTATTTATATAATAAATATAAACTTTGAAGATGTTTATAACGGGGTATATTTGTAATTTTATAAGATTTCTTAAAATTATTTCCGTTCTTAGAAGTAACAAGTTTTTTAGATCATACCGCGGGGTTAACGTTGTTAGTGTGTGTGATTTGTTTAATTGTATTTTTCTTCCTAGGTCGCGGGTTCAAATCCCAGCCAGTATTGTTCACCACATTTGTATGTTCAATTTATCCATGGTCACATCACGTCCATCTGTATTTCCTTTAAAACCTTAACTTAGCTAAGTTTTAGTACTACATCAATATTATAAATAGCATTGTGTGCCGCTGGTACCAGAAACAGGAAATGCTGTGGGACCGATAATAATCGTTCAACTTTAGGCTATTTTAGAAGGACTTTCAACTATTATACGAAACTAAAAATAATTTTTGACTGGCCTGTTGGTCTAGTGGTTAGTGACCCTGACTGCTAAACCAGAAGGTCGTGGGTTCGATTCCCAGCCGGGACAAATGTTTGTGTGATGAGCATGATCATTTGTTCTGTGTCTTGGTGCAGTTTATCTATAATATGTATGTATTTAAAAATATATCAGTATTAATGATTTGTTTGGTTATCATAAGAACACGCTCTACCTAGTTTGGGATCAGATGGCCGTGTGTGAGATGTCCAACATATTATTAGGTATTATTATTATTATTAATAATTTCAAACGATAATGTATATAGATAACTAATATAATAGAATATTTATCCCGAAACATATGAGGAATCTTTTTTAAAGATGGAGAGATCCTTCAGCCAAATACTATTCATATAAAAGAGGTAGTTTGTGATCTTGGACGTAGGGGATAATCTTTTAACTATGTACTTATCTGACTTGAATAATTCTTTCATCGCCACTACGCTATGACTAAGCAATACAATGGAAGTGTCTGTTTGTAATATCAAATAAACAGCTTTTCACTAAACGCATGTGAATGTTAACGAAAGTATAAGGTACATCAAAAAATCAATTTTAAAAAATCTGTGTGTCTGTTTGTTCCGGCTAATCTCTGTAACGGCTGATTTTAATGGCACTTTCACTGGCTAGTTGATATTATAAGGAGTAACTTAAGCTATAAAAATAATCATTATAAATCCGGATAGAGCTGTAAATCTAAGTTAACGTGGATGAAGCTGCGGGCAACAGCTAGTACTATGAAAAATAAAAAATGCAGACAGACAGACATAGGACGTACTGACCGCCTGATGATTAATATTGCCTGTGAACTTGGAGTTCACCAGAGAATATACTAAATACTTTATTTCATCATCATCAGCCTATAATCCGTATAACTTCTGTGCATAAGCCTTCTCCAATGAACGCCAAGACGGCTGATCCCTTGCCAATCGCATCCAAGACGGACCGGCCACAGCACGGAGATCGTCCTCCCACCCCCTCCCTCCATTTTTTAACCTTATTGGCCCATCGGCCATCCGTTCTTCTGAGTGGGTGACCAAGCGCTACTTCAACGTGTATATTCCTCTCATGATATCGGGAATATTTAATTTGACAAACCATAATTACTATTATATTTTCCTTACTGTGTCTGGCCCAGCCTCCACGTGTCTCATCTATATTCTATTTATGGAACACCAAGTATCTAAAAGTACAGAGCCTTTTTCTGTACATATCCGGAATATAGGAAAAAATTTACAGAAGAAGGAGAACAATGGTATTGAAGTAGGCGGGGGTGCTGCACAAAACATGCCCTGTACCCGTGAATTCTTGTTGTTCGTGAATATTTAAAATCCGTGTAAAAATCATGTATTTTTTTTTTAGTACATTTAAATTAATGTCATAGAAATTATAACACTGAAAATTGTATGTTACTTAAAAAATAGTGCACATGTTGACTAACTTTTATTCGACTGTAAAAAAGTATTTATTAATAATATTATTTAAATATTTAACAAACATGTTAAGTTAGTCCTTTTATATATACCCATCTCTCATATTTATCTAATATATTTTCACGAACCAAATATTGCCAGGATTCGGACCCGCAACCTTGTCGCCCAAAATTATAACAATGGACGCTCCATTGTTATAATTTTTGTTATATTACAACGTCTAATTAGATAATAAAATATTCAGCGGATACGAACTGATTCTCCGTAAAACAAATTTGAGATAAGAGCGCTCGCGACAGCGGGAGTCGGTGTCGTGAGCTCAGTCGACTTCCAGCGGCGGCGGCGACGAGTCCTCTCCACGATGAGGCATAAAATAATCCTCTCTATTTTCTTCATGAACTTAATATTTCTGGGTATCGCCGAAAAATGCCCCGCAAAGTGCCAGTGCGTTGGCAATTCAGTGCGGTGTCTCCATCAAGATCTGCAAGCGATTCCTAAAGCACCGGCCGACGCACACACGTTGTGAGTAAACTTTTACAAACTATATTCGTAAGATCTAAAATAAATTGTTGCGAAAGCGATTTGCGAAATATTGCTTGCGTTTTGTTTTGATTCATCGAATCGTCTTCACTTCTCGAAGTTTGTTGCTAAGTAAGCTCGAAATCAACTTTTAAGAATTGCTGAAGTTCTAATTGGGTTATATTGATATGATTTTTGCTGTTTTATATAATGAACATAAAAATATTTTGTTTGTACAACAATGTATAACTTATGAAAATTGTTTCACAAAAGGCGTCTCAAAAGTTCATACGAACTATTGATAACTTTAATGAAATAACTCTGAGTAAAAATAGTTTTGGAATATGGTTAATGAGTTCTTTCTTAACAGATGTTTTATATTTCTTTCATAAGTATCTATTGCGTCTGCGTTATTATTTTATTTTAGTCACTAAAATGCGAATATTTAGCAAGTACATTAAATATTGTTTATGTAAATAAGATGTGTCATAAATTGGTGTATATTTTATTTATTTTAAATAATTTAAAAGATGGTATCTGGCTAACGATAAACTTACGGTAAATGGGCAACGTCTCAAATAAACAAGACATCAACATTTAATATAATGTTATATATGTTTTTAAATATATTATTTAAAATAATCTGATATTATCTGATAGGTTCATTAAGCATTATTTTTAGATTTGGATAGTTGTGTAGTTCAAGAATAGAGAAAATGATGATGCGGTGTTTAATATTTGTTTTTATTCGGCAAATAAATATAATTATACCATATAAACGTAACATAAAATATTCACATTAAATCGATCATCGAATCAATCGACAATAAACCTTTAACCATGTATAAGATTGTGTAGGCGAGTGCTAATGGAATATTATATTATATACTATTTGTTAGTCTAGTTAAATTACCCACCATTCGAATGTAAAAATATTCAAATTAAAATAACAAGCCATTTTTATCCAAAAAAATTCAGATAACATAAAATATTTTTATGTTATCTGAAGTGGGCAAACCGCATGCATGTACTTATTGAAAAGTGTTCCAAGTCGTCTAAGAAAGTGAACCTTAATTCCTCTCAGTCATATAAGTCCTAGGTGCCGTTAATTGGCCTGCCCTTCATTTTGGAAATCTGAAAAGATTGAGGAAATAAGCAGTATGGCACTTAAAACAGAATGGCACTTAAAACGTATAAAACGCTTACGAACAAAAAATTGCGCGATTCTTTCAAGTTTCTATTTTCTTGTCCTGATTAAAGCCAAATATGGTTAAAATTATATAAAAATAATAATGTTTGTTTAATATTAATAATAATTCAGTAATGAATCCTTAGTTGTCAGGCTTTATTTATTTAAGGGTGGGGACACCAGACCAGCGAGGCCAGACGGGTGATCAGTCCTCATTACCGGGACCATTTCAAAACATGGTCCCGGTAATGAGGACCGGTAGTTGTCAGGCTTAAAAATAATAGTATATTTCATAAGAAAGAACATGAAGTAACAAGAAAAAAAGTTTTAAAATCCATCAAGCTGTTTAGGATCACACATAAACACAAAAATATAATAATCGCGGGTAAAATATTTGTTTTAACATTTTTTAAATATTAAAACTTAAAAAACGGGATACATACTTACCTACCAAACTTTTACACTGCTAAACATAGGCCACCCTCAATGAACGCCAAGACGGCCGATCCCTTGCCACTCGCATCGAACACGCCTTGTTCACGAGACTTATAATAATTTATTATATTATTATATAGTAATAGTAATTTTAATACCACACTACTTTATCGCGTTATTTAGCCAGACCCTTTTAAAGGGAAAAATACAACTCGAATACTTGAGCCAAACAAAAATCAAAATTAAAATATTCAACAATTGATATTCCTAAATCGTCTTCTCTTAAATATAGAGCATATTCAAATTAATAATTATAATTACTCGAATGTCGCGAAGGTCTCAGCCAGAGTAAGGTTTTAAATGAAACACATTCGAGTTTCACTCAAATATTATTTAAAAGCTTTTATATAAAATTTATTGAAAGCTTTTTTCTTTGAAATTAATTTTCTGTCTAAGTTTAAATGTAAGCCATGTAAAGAAATTAGAAAACCTCTTTAATGTTTCTTTAGTTTGTCTTACCGTGAAAACTTAGGTTCGAATCCGATACAAGTATACACCAATTCAAGTCGCGCAAACGGCGGTAGCACTAGGTTAGCATTAGATTGTACGGGACCATGCGTGACCTGCCCTCATGATGATAGAGTTAATTCAACCGAAAATGATTCGTCGCCCGTATCGGATTTGACTTGTCTAAATCCTACTCTTGCGAGTAGCGCGCGCGATGAGCCGCGCCCGAAAAAAAAAAAGTAATTCCCTCAAAGAATCATTTTGGTGCTTTTTTTTTCTTATGATTATGAGACTAGCACTTCGCTACTTGCATATGCTTAGCCATCTCATGATATCTCTACTTTCATACTTTGATGGGAGACGGATTCTTTATCTACCAAAGAACAACAACTAAAGTAAAGTATAATGATTGTTTCATTATAAGTCTCAGTCATCTTGTAAATGGACATAAACCGAT
Organism: Helleia helle; assembly: GCA_963853865.1. Classification (NCBI taxonomy): domain Eukaryota; kingdom Metazoa; phylum Arthropoda; class Insecta; order Lepidoptera; family Lycaenidae; genus Helleia; species Helleia helle. The sequence continues at coordinate 21,925,451 of OY971420.1, forward strand.
GCAATTTAAGATCCAAATCAGAAAATTACGTTACGCTATAGTTTTTTTCTTTTTATGTCGTGGTAATACCCGGAGGAGGTAATTGAAATACAAGAATATTTTTTATAGTACCAAGGAGATTATTTTTAAAGATTATGTGAAGGTTTTAAACGATAAATATGTTTTATTTGCAAATTGTTTCGAAGAACGCTTGAGCTGTTTCTATTTTGGAGTTCGGACATTACCTCGGTATAAACAGGTAATTTATTTTTACATAAAAGTAAAGATAGGAAAAAATCTACTAAACATTAAATGAAATAAATTTTCGCGCGCCGCTAGAAACATAGCCTTGACGATTCTATGGTAATTGTTACTAAGTAATTAATATTCTTAACATATATTTTTATCTAAAACGGGGATCCGTTAAAGATAAAACATGTCGTTAAAGATAATATAATATAATATTATATTATCTTTATAAATATATTTCTTGTGTGCGTTTGTATGTCACTAAACTCCTCCAGCTGTTATCATACGGCTGGACCGATTTTGATGAAATTTTTTGTGTGAGTTCAAGGGAATTCGAGGATGGTTTAGATTCACAAAAAAATATTTTGTACAGGACAACGTCTGTCGGTGCCACTAGTATTATATATAATTTTAATTGCAGAATACATTTTGTTATTTGAATTATGTTATTACATATTTGAAGTATCATAAAGGGATTGAAAATTACAAGTTTAAATATATAAAATCTATTATAAGCTACGAAAAACGTACCCATTCTTTTCGATGTTTGTTAAAATGTAGCCTCATTGAGACCTCATTTAACGAAATTAGTTTACGCGCTATTATGGAACATACTTAAATTTCTATTTAAGTATACACAAATACTGCTAAAATCATAACCCTTTCTTTCGGCTTTGTCACAGTTGGGTAAAAGTATGTTAAAAATTTATAAAATATTTACAAAAGTTGTTAAAGACAATAAGTATGCATAAAAAAATTGATTTGTACTTTGTCTATTCCAAAGTACCCATACTCGAACCAAAATGTATTATACATTTTGTTGCTATTGTTGAACGAAGAAATTTGGGAATACAAGTTTTAATTTATAGTGAGTAGGAATAAAGCTTATTAATGTACAAGGTCCATTATGCGCTATTAAGACTGTAAAACTCTGATTTGCCAGCACCAATTATGGTACTTAGTGTACATAATTGTACAGCCGCCAACTGAAAACTTGTTCTTCTGAAATTGGAATTTATTGATGTAAAGTTGAAAAAAAAAATTGCGTATGAAGTACGCTTTTTACAGCGTCTTCCATGGGTACCACCATCCTGTGTATTGAGTCGAGTTGTTATTAAGTTTTAAGTGTAGGTATATAATATTATTAAAGTCTTGTGGATATTTAAATAAAAATCCCGTCGCGGTAATCTTTATATATATATTTCTTGTGTGCGTGTGTATGTCACTGAACTCCTCCTAGACGGCTGGACCGATTTTGATGAATGTTTTTGTGTGAGTTCAAGGAAATTCGAGGATGGTTTAGATTCACAAAAAAAAAATTGTACAAGACAACGTCTGTCGGTGCCACTAGTATATTATAATATTCAAAATATTTAACATAGAAAGTAGACATACACAGTGTCCCTACACTGTTGTCTTCTGTGATATTAAGGTACACTTTAGTTATCCGGGATTGTCATACTAAAGATTTCGGCTGCTGGTAGGTAAGTCTCTAAGATGCAACATCATCATGACTTTTTTATCAACAGATATATCGCTCTCGGTGCTAATAAAATATTGGCTGTACTGCCATCTGCTATATTAGAAATGCGGGGTGCATTTCTAATATAGCAACCACCCCACCATGCACACATAGTTCAAGCCTTGTCGTGGCGGTGGGGCTCACTAGCCAGGGGTGAGCCCAGCTCCTTGGGCGAAGCAAATCGAGCTGAGGGAGCTGCTCTTTGTATCCCTCTTATAAGAAGAGGGGACAAAAGAGCAGGGGGACGAGGGGCGAGGATGGGAACCTCACCCCATTGTACTGTCCCGACTTTGGGAGGGGCTGTTCTGTAGTGCGAGACAACCTCTCTGTGGAGGTGGCATTGGTCCCTTGCGGGACTGACTAGCCATCGAGGTGCCCTGTTTGCTCAACAGATTCGGGACACCTCACCAAAGGCAGCATTGATGGCACTCACCGGGTTTCAGTGGGTAGAGCTGCGTCCACCGACCACCTTACCGCCTTTCGGGCGCAGCGAGTCTCACATACCCGCCTGGGGAGACCCACTCCCCCGCGGGTTGCCTCAGAGCATTTCCCGGCGTAAAAGAAAAAAAAATAGAGATGCAGAAAAAGAGTAGGCATTCTTATAGATATCATTTGAAAAAGCGGAATTCTTCTACCGGTAAGATATCTCAGGCAAGCCATCGAGATGCGAGCCATACATTGAGGGTTCGGTTAGTCGTCAAGGTGCCAATACGGCATCCAGGACACCTCACTTATGGGGACTGCAGGTATTGGCGGTTTTTAATTTAGGGATTCTTTGAACCAAGTCCAACCGACAGATTCCTTGCATATGCGTAAATGCATTTTCCCCGCGCATAAAAATCATGCAAGCAAAGCTGCGAGCTATACCTAGTAATCCGATATTTTCATTCGGATACATTGACAAATATAATAGCCTATGATAGCCTTTAGTTATGTTTAGACTTTGAGCTTTGACAGGCGGTACAGTCGTCCACATTTTTTTAGATTTATTTATTTAAATATAAAACAATCGGTACAAAACGCCGTAAGTTGCTTGGCCTGTTTAGACTTAGATTTACAATTTGTGTAGGTATTACGGCTAGCGTGTAATTATTAATACTAAAAAAATCTTACGCTCTATCACTTTTGAGTTTTAAATGAAAAAGTAACAATATTTGTTACAGGTGTTGCTTTTCCGTGACGATTTTGAGAAAAACTTAAAAAGTCACATATTTGTATGTATGTATTTGATGGCAATTTTTAAATGTTGTCACAGTTAATTTCTTAACAAGTATAATATAGTACACATAAAAATAAACCCAGACCACGCAAACAGCGCTAGCTCTACGCTATCGCTAGATTGCTTGGGCACCGCGCATGACCCGCCTCCCTCTCCAGAGGGAGGGATGAGGGCCGGCCCTCATGATGATAGGTTAAATTCAACCGTAAAAGATTCGTCGACCGTATCGGATTTGACTAGTTCAAATCTTGCTCTCCCGAGCAGCGCGCGCTATTAAACGCGCCCCCTGCGGGGCGCGGAGGGGGCGTCCCCCTTTCGAATATTTCTTAAGTGAGCCATACTTACTGTGCCGATTGAGCTTAAAGGCCGTCAGGCCGAAAAGTCTAGCCCTTCCGAAAAAAAAAACATAAAAATCATTAAGAATATCTACCTGATTAGTTACAAAATTTTTGGACGTGTTAGTAGTTTGAATAGTCAAATTGGGCTTACGCATACCAAAGTTAAATAGTGTTATACCTAATTTCCTTGCCTTATTTCGCGGAATTGTTTTTGTCGCAACGACGGGACGGATAAACATTGATAATGTCTGTATGCCAATTTTTATCCAAATTGGTTAAGTCGTTTTGGTGCCCTTTTCTTTCAGAACTATACTTAATTTAAGCAATACAAAAATTGGTGTAACCGACTGTACCTCGGTCAATTCTATATTAAATGCTTGCCTTGTTTATATTGTCTGTTTGCAGTTAAACATGCCTGTCCGAATGATACTGTTAATTCCTGTGCACAGGATATTACAACAGGCAGTGTAATTACTGACCTTTTGAACTAACGTATTTGGGTCCTCTTTACAGTTAGTTTTATTGCTTGTAACTAATGTTTTTCATTTCTGCAAATAAAGATGGGCTTGGAAAAGAAAGGGTTGTACGAGTAGATGGCTAGATTACCATTAGATGGCTAGATTATCTTGTATAAATATTATTAACAACTAGTTTTTGGCCGCAAGCATAAGGGCACGGCTCCTCCGCGGCGGGCGGACGTTTGTCAAGTTTCACTTTGCAAGAAAATGTGAGTGATTGTTTCCATGCGATTTTCTTGTAATTGACTTTTTAACACGCATGCCTATGACCGATATATGAGGACTGATGACAATACAATAATTTGATAAAATTATTCCATTATCCTGGTCAGGATAATCAGGATAGCACATGCTAGGAAGGCATAAGGCGCGCAACACATCACTTGTGTTGTTTTTAGTCTCTCACTCATTTCTAAAGTGATTGCCATTAGTTGAGTACTTTTAATTAATAAAATCTTTAAAAAAAATCGACACTAAAAAGTAAAAAATAAATTATAGTTTAAAATAAAACTAATAAACACGCTTTAAAAGCAAACCGAATTAAAAATTTGAAAATATTTTTTAATAGAAGAGTTAAATGGGTTAACAAAATAAATAAATGATAATACTTATTGTAAAAAAGCGTGGTGCTTGTAACTAAGTTTTTATACTAACTTTACAGTTTACCCGAAATAATAGGGAAATATTTAGTCTTGTTTGCTGTGGTGCTGTAATCGTGGGCTTGAATTACATTCCACCGAATTTGTTTCGCCGGTTTTTAGTGGGCTAGTCTTGGCCAGTAGTCAACTCAATACAACGAGATATTAAGCTTTAAGAAGTCTTATGTTGATTTTTTTTTTCTATATGCATTGCACTTGTTTATTAGCGCTTATATTGAGCGATTTCGGCCTCGGTGAATATATTTTGATATCAAATTATGGGGTTTCGTTGGCTTGCATGTGGCTAACCGGTTTTGGCACGAAAAGTACGCGTAGGTGGAGGAGACAGCAGGCGATGCTATGTTCCTCACCTCACAGTCTGTGTTCTATATCGGGTGTGCGTTACTTACTAACCAGAAAACCGGTACGCTCATTCTAAAATCTAAAGTAAAATTATAAACTAAGACCCTTTTACAAAAAAGCGGTTATTAAGAAAACGATTTTTTTTTAATTCGCATATGCCTAATAGTATTCTTATAATTCGGGCGACTATTCTCAACTTCTATCAAGCAGTTTAGGTTACAGAGCGTTTTATGGAACATACATACATTTTAATACATGGCCTATTCTGTCTTAAGTCTTAAGTCGGTAAAATGTCAGTCAGTTGTATAACTAACATTAATAAACAAACTTTAATTACAATCGGAAAAAATAGAAAATAAAATCTTTTTGTAAATGTTTTTTTAAAAATTCTTTTTGTAAATTTCGTAGTAAATGAGAGAGCGAACTAATGGCAGAGTAACCAATACAACTTGTGTACCCTCACGTGGCCATGACTCAAATTTCCAATATGGATGAGCTGACAGATTTTTTATCATCATTTAGAAGAACTACCATATTCGTGGCAACAAGACACTGTTAGTTGTTAACGCGTTTTTTGACGTGACAACGTTTAATAAATCGATTTTTATTAACTAGGTACGTATGCATGTATATGTAAGTCTCAATCAAAGCGATGACTATAAAATCCAATTTCTATGATAAAATTAAATTTAAAATAACATTAGATGCCGTACAAATTCTTTCTTTAGCTTATTAGCTATGTGTAAGGGTAACCGAAAGTGTGATGTGCCGAATAACGCCGATTACATAAGATAGAGAAAGACACAATATAATGATGTTAAAATAAGTAAGGCTAAAAAGCGGCTCTAATCTAGGCTTTATTTTTTTCCGCCGGCAATCGCCCTGAGGTATTACGCGGGGGATAGGGGATTACCTGGTGGGTATGTCGGACTCGCTGCGCCCAAAAGATGGTAAGGTGGACGCAACTCTACCCACTAAAACCCAGCGAGTGTCACCAATGCCACCTTTGGTGAGGTGTCCCGAATGTGTTGAGCAAAAAGGGCACCTCGACGGCTAGTCAGTCCCTCAAATGACCGACGCAACCTCTACTTACAGAGGAGTTGTCCCGCACCGAGAGCGCGGCACATCCCTCCCACCGGTAAGATGTTAGATTTCTTTCGAATACTTTTTAGCAACCATGGACATGGGAAGACTGAATACATACTTATAGGATATACATACTTATACACAAAAATTACACTGTCACAATATAATAAGTATAGTCTTTACCACATTGGAAACAGACCCTTCGTTGCGTTTAAGCTGCGTTAACTTAAAAATATCGTTGATTTAATTAAACAACGAACCAACTAATATACCTTACAGTTGACTGACAACTAAAGCTCAATAATTTGACGTATCGTTGAAAATGAAAATCGTATCGTTGTACTCTCGTTGGTACGTCAAAAATTTCCCGTATTATTTTCAGTGGATTGTTCATTGGAATTTCTATGAAAATAGTTGCAAGATTGTTTGACTGAAATAGATAGTGTTACGCGTATATTAAATCTATAACTGTTTTATTTCTATAAATTCTATAAATTTCTACCTATGCTGACCACCGGGTGGTCGAGTGGTCAGGCTTATAGATACTTTACGCAGAGGTCGTGGTATCGAATCTCGCCAAGCGCAGATAATTTATGTGATGTATATAGATGTCGGCACCGGGTCATGGGCGTGTTTATATTTAACAATCCTTTTATTTCCCACTGCTGGGCACGGGGCTCCTCCTCAAAATCAGATGAGAAGGGTTTTGAGCCATAGTTCACCGTTGCCCTGGCCCAATGCGAGTTCGTGAACTTCACAAAGCTTCAAAAACTTTTAATCTCATCAGGCATGCAGATTCCCGCACGATGTTTCCTTCACCGGTGAGCAAGTGATGGTCTCATGTTCAGGTGCACGTAGAAACTAGAAAAACCTATTTCTAGCCATCAGTGTGGTTTTTAAGATAAGATAAAGCAATCTTCAAAACCTTAATTCCAAACGAGAATTTTAATTTTTTTATTGCCACTTTTATATTTGAAACATTTTTTTTCATATTTCAATTGTTGCAATTTTTACCTATGGAAGATATTTTGAATTTGACAATTCACTAGTTCTAGAATTTAGAAGTACAAGAATAACTAGCATACAAACATTTTACGACAACAGGACATAAATCACAACATTTGATTTGTTGGATACACACCTTTATATCCACGGCTAACTCGTTACAACTTGTAACTGATAAAAAACCATGAGTTTTGTCAGCGGGATAGGAACTCACGACCATGCGAATTTTCAATTACTCTCGTTCAAAAGTTGCTCGAAGTGGATATACCGATCTACCGCTTGCTATGTAGGTACATAATATGGTTTTGCAATAAGCGAATATTATATTGAGTATTGACTATTAATTGTACATACTGTTTCTATGATTACACTGTAAGCCTTAGGCTAAATAAAGGAATATGTAGTATTGATCTTCAACTAGATGGGTTGACCTTGTAGTGTTCGCTCCGTGTTGGATACGAGTGGCGTAAGAGCTGCCATCTTGGTGTTTATTGAGAGGGGCTATGTTCATGAAAGGTAGGAGAAATATGATTAAGCCTTGTTCCTTAGGATACACGTTATAGCTAAAAAGTCATCGGAGCGGACTTGTCTCTGCCGAGCATCATCACCGCGATGCTCGGTGACGACGAGTCCTGGACGGCGATAGTCTCCTTCTGCGAGGCAGTAATGTCCAGAAGGAGGCCGACGAGTGGGTGAGAGAGGAGGCTGCTGACGAGGCCTCCTTCCGCGGGCGACGAACGAATGAAGGAGGAAGCCTGAATCTGCGTCGTGGGGACTGCTTAGTAGCGGCCGGGCAGTCCCCCTTACGAGGAGCAGTATGGCCTTCGCCGGGGCCAGCCTGTCGCTGAGGTGATCCTGTCTGATGCCTGCATATCGGGGACCCTTAAAAAAGCGTCTGAAGGTGCTTGCATTGGTTTTAGTTAGGGTGGATACTCCCAGGTTCGAGTCCTACATTGGGTCAGGATCTACCCGACGATCCTGGCTGCATCCTTAAGGATTTCCCTGCGATATAAAAAACCGATAGAGCTAATAATATTGATTAATAGTACCTACTTACTACACGCAAATGTCTTGTATAATTATAATATAATTAATTTTAATCGATGGATGAGCGACGATGGCTTAGTGCGTATGGGCTCGGCCTCTTGAGTAACAGATCCAGGTGGCCTGGTCCTGACCCTGTGGTGCTTTGAAATGGATTTTTCTAAATTTTTATGTGCACCTGAACATGAGACCATCGCTTGCTCACCGGTGAAGGAAATATCGTGAGAAAACCTTCACGCCCGATGAGATTAAAAGTTGAGGGTGTGTGAAGTTCACCAACCCGCAATGGCCCAACACCCTCCTCGCCTGATTTCGAGGAGGAAACCCGTGCCCAACAGTGGGACATATGTCCCATGTCATAAGGGTTGATATTATTATTACATATAATCAAAGTATACAATTTAGAAAATCTTAAGATCATAATCATAATGTTTATTTGTGAGAATATGGTAACAAAATTGGCGTCGGCTTAATTTAGTAATATTTTTGAACACATATTCTGTTCAAGACATGAAAATTTTAGTAGTTATACATCAAAAAACAATTTTATAATATCAAAGTTAGGCTATACACACATCACTAGATCATTTTACATACTAGAATAATTTATGTGTCGTCACATTCGAGTTCATCCCGATAATCGATAAGATTCAGTATTCGTTCAATCTCATAGATAATGTAAAGAGTTAAGTAAGTAAGTACTAGAATAAGTGGATGTTATTTTGGTCTCTTGAGAACACGTTTAATATTCGAATGTTTTCAATAATTTTATTTTAAAATAAATAAATATTTATCACGGCACGCTAACCAAGACTTGAGGCAAGTTCGTAAAAGAGTTTTATTTGTTATTTGTATAATATAATAATATAAATAAATTCAAATATGCATGCAAATATCTACACTCTACACACTTTTTTTTTCGGATGGGCTAGACTTTTCGGCCTGATGGCCTTTAAGCTCAATCGGTATAGTAAGTTAACAGATGGCTCACTTAAGAAATATTCGAAAGGGAGACGCCCCCCTCCGCGCTCCGCAGGGGGCGCGGTTCATCGCGCGCGCTGCTCGGGAGAGCAGGATTTGGACTAGTCAAATCCGATACGGTTGACGAATCTTTTACGATTGAATTTAACCTATCATCATGAGGGCCGGCCCTCATCCCTTCCTCTGTAGAGGGAGGCGGACCACGCGCGGTGCCTAAACAATCTAGCGGTAGCGTAGTGCTACCGCTGTTAGCGCGATCTGGGTTTATGTCTACTCGTATCGGATTCGCACTCTACAAATTAATCACATCATACAAATTATCCTAACTCTGTGTGACTTTTAATGCGTAGTTTCCACTCGCTTAACTACTAGACCAGCTGTCAAAAATATAGTATATCTACTAATAGAGTAGACATTTATCGAAAAACACTCTGATATTTACAAAAAATACAAATTTTATTTTTTTCCAAGTAATAATAAATGTTATGTTATTTTATCATTTGTATTCAGAAACGTTTTATTCAAGTTGGTAAAAATAATTCCATTTCATTTTTGGGCATGTTGTAATTTTGTAAATGTGTTATTACAAGGCTATTTATGGTATCTTATGATAATATAACTTGTACCGACGTACTCGAATTTACTCATCATTTGTATATGCAAATCTCTTATTGTTATTGTTAAAGAAATGTTTTACTAATTAAATATACATAAAAAACACGTTTTTATGTATATTTGTTTATAATATTTTTTTTTTTTGTAAATATGTAGATATCCCACTGTCATATAAATTATTAAAGTCTTGAGGAACTTAAATATTTCTTTGTTACGATTTCATGCCTAAGCCGCTGGTCAGATTTTGATAAAATTTTGCCAGGACATAGAATGTCATTAGGATATAGACTATCAAAATAATCATCACCATACGGCCATTCTATAATCTATATAATATATAAAAAATCTCGTGTTACGATGTCTGTCTGTGGTCGCACTACTCCGAAACGATAATGCTGTATTTTTTTTTATGTATAGGCAGGTGGTATGAGAATTGGTCCCCACCATGGTTCAAGCCTTGGACAAAGCCAAGTGAACCGAGGGAGCTGCTGTTTGTACACCTCTCACAAGAGTAGAGGGGGTAAAGTGGTGAGGATGGGAACCTAATCCCATTGCACTGTCCCGATGTTGTGAGGGGTTGTTTTGTGGTGCGGCACAACCCCTCAGTAGAGGTGGTGTCAGTCCCTTGGGGAACTGACTAGCTATCGAGGTGTCCTGTTGCTCAACAGATACAGGGCACCTCACTAAAGGCGGCGTTGGTAGCATTCGCCGTGTTTTAGTGATAGAGCTGCATCCACCCCTTACCATCTTTCGGGCGCAGGGAGTCCCCCCTCCCCGGCGGTATGCCAAAGGACATTTACCGGCGCAAAGAAAGGTATGAGAATAGGTCGTGAAGTATAATATTTCATAGCGCTAGGTTTAGGTGATCAGGGAGTCACCGTCCTGATAGAGCAAGAGCCCTTGAACCCCAGACCTTCATTATTTTATAAAGGCTGAAAAACTTGTCAGCGCATGCTCCTAACACAGGTAAGAACGATGGACCATTATGAAGTTTGGGTTACCCTGGCTTTGGCAGGTAAACGGTACTAAAGGTGTGTAAAATACCGATCTAAATTCATCAAAGAATAAAGTGTGATTTTTTGGTATTACCTTCAGAATATTATTAAAAATCACGTCATTAATTGCCAGACACTTAACATCGTGGCAACCCCTTGCCAGACACCCTTATTGTTCATGAAATTATAATTCTACTAACGTTATAGTATAAAAGCTGAATTTTATATATAATACTTGGGTAATAATTAGATAATGTTTCCTCATTAGCCAGACATTTTTGATAGTTCCAACCCCCTGCCAGACAAGCATGTAGGGTAGCTGTAGAAGCGAGCGCGAGACAGTTTATATATGTGGGTGCGAGTGAGATAGCGAGTTAGGTCTGCCGCGATCCCTACTTGCGCAGTTTTTATTACTAGTGCGCATGTATTGTTTAGTACTTAGTGCTTAGTATGTGTAGCTCGTTCAATTTTAAAGACCCGGGTCCATACTGAACCATTCAAAAAATGACCCGTTTCTTTCGACCCGTTCAATCGATCGATTGGTTCACTAAAGCATTCGGTATGTACTTGGTAGTCTCGGAACAAAAAACTAGCTCACGAACCAAGCCGCTTAGTTCCTTGTTTAGTTGGCGAGTTGCGAACCTATCGACTAAACTAGCTGTTGCCCGCAGCTTCGCCCGCGTCAACTTAAAATTACAGCCGTACGTAGATTGATGATATAACTAACTTATTATATATACGTATAACATCAGCTATCTGCCAGTGAAAGTCCCATCTAAATCGGCCCAGCCGTTTCAGAAATTAGCCGGAACAAACAGACAGACGGACAGACAGACAAAAATACTAAATTCTATTTTATTATATGTACCGTATACACAACCATACCCATTTAATAAAAAGCGGTTAATTTAATAGTAGAAAAATACACTTCAAATTTATTTATCCGAATAGATGTATAGATTGTGTAGGTACACACAACCAAATGGGTCGTAACATCACAAAATTTTTAACTTGTATTAATAAAAGTTGACTACAAAACATTTAAATCCTACTAATATCATAAACGCAAAGGAATAAATTATCCAGTAGTCAATACCTAATATTATACCTACTATATAACTATGTAATATATTATTATACTGTAATAATACAATATTGTATAATAAATAATTATACAATACAAAAAAAAAACAATAGTTAACTGTAAAGTATGAAGGAACTGCTATAATTCGATTGCAGTGAGATCTAAACAATAATTCAAATGCGAGAATAATGGTTGGGCTCTCGACAATAATCAGTACCATTTTAAATGGTTCGAAGGTGATCAGTTACCAAATTTCGTCAGAGAATCACTGAAAACTGTCTCAGGTATAAATACTACTTCAAAAGGTTATACATTATTTTTTAATTCTTTCAATCCCATTAATTTTTTCACATTTTTACAGAAACTGACGAAGGAGAAGATGACGATATCGAATGGAGTAACAGTGACGATGAAAATGATAACATTAATCATAATGATGATAATGAATAAAATAATATTTTCTGTTATACAGTGTAATAATAATAATCAGTAATGTCATCAATCTATTTTTTTATACTTTATAATAACTTGTAATGTCATTCATTTATTTTCAATTAAATTTTTGAGTATTATTTTGTTTGGTTTTTTTATAACCTGTTATTGATAGAATAAATTGAAATTTTTAACAATTTAATGTAGCTGTAGCATCGAATGTCTTTTCTTGAGATGTTTTTGAGATTTACACAGATTATTAGTTATATAAATCTGTGTCAAAAAGTTTATTTGCATAAGTCATTATAATCATGCCATCTCTCATACCGTTTCGCGCTCGCTCCTACAGCTACCCTACATGCTTGTCTGGCAAGGGGTTGGAACTATCAAAAATGTCTGGCTAATGAGGAAACATTATCTAATTATTAGTTATTACCCAAGTATTATATATAAAATTCAGCTTTTATACTATAACGTAAGTAGAATTATAATTTCATGAACAATAAGGGTGTCTGGCAAGGGGTTGCCACGATTTTAAGTGTCTGGCAATTAATGACGTGATTTTTAATAATATTCTGAAGGTAATACCAAAAAATCACACTTTATTATTTGATGAATTTAGATCGGTATTTTACACACCTTTAGTACCGTTTACCTGCCAAAGCCAGGGTAACCCAAACTTCATAATGGTCCATCGTTCTTACCTGTGTTAGGAGCATGCGCTGACAAGTTTTTCAGCCTTTATAAAATAATGAAGGTCTGGGGTTCACGGGCTCTTAGACTATGAAGTAATTTATACGATGAAACAACGTTTGGCGTGTTACATATGGTCTATAACACACATGTCAAAGTATCATCACATTCTATAAAATCTTTTGACTTCAATTCTAAGTAAACAAGTAAGCATAAATGAGGCTATGTCAGTATGTACGTATTTATATGGAATTAAAAAACTAAAACAATACGTTTAAGTAACATTGAACTGTAGGATTAGGCGTATTGGCGGGTACTGCGCCATGGGACCTACATGCCAAGGCCCTAGCGCGTGAGTGAAGAAGACGACGGGGAGACGAGGAGGAGGTCTCTGAGGAAGGAGAGACCTGGAGGAGCCGCCTGATAAGGCGGGTGCTCAGCCAGTGGGGTGAGCGGCTCAGAGAGCCGAGCGCGGGACACCGCACGGTGTTGGCCGTCGGTCCAATCCTGGAGCAGTGGGTTGACCGGCGGCACGGCGCAATATCCTTCCACCTTGCGCAGATACTAACGGGGCACGGATGCTTCGGAAGGTATCTGTGGAAGGTGGCAGGGGCGGAGGAATCGCCAGAGTGTCATCACTGTGACAGCAGTGAAGACACTGCTGACCACACCCTGGCGGAGTGCCCAGTTTGGGCAGAGGCAAGGGCGCCCCTCATCACTGAGGTTAGCGCGGACCTGTCGCTCCCTACGGTCATCGCTCGGATGACCGTCAGTGAGAGTACATGGCAGGTTGTCCTCTCCTTCTGCAAGGACGTGATGTCCCAGAAAGAGGAGACGGCGCGGCGACAGGCGGTCGCGCTGCCGTGAGAGACATGTGCGCGGCCGATCGGGGGATCTGCTGCGCGCGCGTAAGGTTTGAGCTATAAGGCACCCTTGTGTGTTCAGTGTGCCTTAAGCGGAGAAGGAGGAGGGGATGCCACCCCCCGCCTCCAGAGAAGAATGCCGTATGGCACACCGTTGTGGCCCGGTACGGACGTCCACATCTCTCACGCCGGGTCACCCAAACAAGGAGGAGAACACCGCTGGGGTTTAATGGGTAGAGTCTGCGTCCACCTTACCATCTTCTCGGGCGCAGAGAGTCCCACATAACCTCCGGGCCCCCCCGAACCCGGTGGTATGCCTAAACGCATTCCCCAGCGAAACCAAAAAAAAAAAAAAAAAAGAGTTGACAGCACTTTATTTACAAATAAATTATAGATATATAAATTAAAATGGAATGTAGTTGTAGTGAACCGAATTGTAAATCTAAACTATTCTTGAACCCACTTGATCCAGCTGAAGATGGCACCTGATGTTGATGATGATTTAAGATATTATCTAACAATCACACACCGTTAACCTCTGGACACGTGGCTTTAGTACCGTCAAGGGGAATACAGAAATGTACAGTAAAAATAAAAATATTTTATCGTGTAATGCAATAAGATAAACTCTACAAATATAGAAAGTGTACTGCTAAAGTAAAGAAATACGTTCTTTATCGTTGTACATACAAATAATAGCTCGTTTGATGTATGGAAATTTCATAACATCGTGTTTCATGTTTGTACAGACATTGAAATAAATATATTTTCTAAATCTGACTGGTAAAGTTGCTAGTGCAGCGGTCGCTGGTTCGAATCCCACAAAAAAAACGGCGAAATGTCTATCCGTGCTACTAATGCTAATCTAGTTGGCCGGTCCGTGTTGGATGCGAGTAGCAAGGGATCGGCCGTCTTGGCATTCATTGAGGGAGGTCTATGTTCAGTGGACGGATAGAGGCTGATGATGATGATGATGAATCTAGTTTTGGATAATAAAACTTAGACTATTAGCGATACTCTTAAGTCTAGACAAGAGTGTAATGTGACGATTTTACGAGGACCACCTCATCTATAAAAAACTCCATACAAAATCTTCGGAAAAACGGGCAGTATTTTCACCTGATGGTAAGTGAGAAGCGACATTCATAGACACCCGTTACATCATTAGCAGGTGCGTTGCCGGTTTCAAATATGAGTATGCTCTTTCCTTGAGTTATACTAAATAATATAAGATGGTTATGGTACATATTATATTGTTTAGTACAAAAGAAAACACAAATTTTCTAAACTGGATTTTATATGGACTATCCCATATGTTAGAATTGACAAAACCAACTTAATCAAATTCTTTTGCCCCCGCCAACCCTGCAGTCTGCGATCACTCGGCCTCCTGGCGTCGGGAAATTATAGTAAATACAAATTACTTACATTATCATATCATCTATCAAGAGTAATTATCACTCCCATATTCCATTTCACATCATAGGACCACCAACATATACCAGCCCTAGCAACTAGTAACATACTTTCATATACCAGCCCTAGCAACTAGTAACATTAATGTCAGCATCTCGTCAAAAAAGGCCAAGACAATACGAAGCTGAACATCATCTATGGAATACATTTTCGAGATAACAGATTTTCACTGAAACAGCAAACAGCGCTTCATGAAAAGGCCACGAACGCGACGTTACACACGAATCAAATATTTTTTTAATATTTTATGTTCTTGTTTATTCTAACATTAGAATAATACGCGTGTTATAAAAATACAGAATACTTTGGTTATATAACATGTTGGGAAAGTTTAAGATTTTTGGAGTGCTTGAACAAACAAAATGATTAATGGTTGTCTCCGGATTTGTCCGTTATCTTGGCTGTGTGGTTGTGGTTTTCATGAAATTATTATTACATTATACTTTTACAAAATGTACTAGTTATTAACTGCGAAATAGTAGTGTTATATGTGACAGATAAGTTTTAATATATAAATACAAAGCTTTTTTATAGCACCCATCTGTTGTTTGAGGTGATTTTCAGACTGCACGGTTGGCGGTGGGCAACCTCCCACTTTTACAAACCAAAAGTGTGCCAAATGGGCTCACACTAATCCGATTTAGCAGTAGGGCCTTCAGACCGTTAGCATAGATCCATCCGAAAAAAAAGAGGTGATTTTATTTGATAAAAAAATATACCAAAATTAAATTTATCATGAATGAATACGCAAATATAATATATTTGCTGAGATAATCAGATTTTTAACATTGATCATCGGTCTTATTTCAATACAGGACATTTGTCTCTGTCAATGATCCCTAAGATACTTTTACCTCATTCATTCATTTATCTTATAGGATATACGAATCTATCTTATGGCTGATAATCCTTCATAAAATATATCTCGACTTCACTGCCCATTATAGGGTCATACATAACCGAATCCTTACATGATCTACTCAGTTGACCGTCTTTTGTTAAACCGAAACCTACAGGGCATTTCCTATGGACATAGGATCAAGGGCAAAAAGCTATATCTCACTGTATCATCATCATTATCATCCATCATCTATCCGTTCAAAGTTGAACATAGGCCTCCTTCAATGAACGCCAAGGCGGCCGATCCCTTGCCACTCGATCTCACAAAATAGTGAAGGAATGTGAAAGTCTAATGAGAATGGAAGAGAATTGCACAAATCATAAATAAGTATTTAAGTAGCATTGAAATATAGGTTGATGTATAGAGTTTCAGTTCAGTAAAATTTAGAAAAATATGTTCTTACGAAAGTTTTATAGCCGTCGCCTACGATCACTTTAATATATTACTAGATCTTGCAACATAAGATTGATTTATCTTTATTTGAAAACTACTATTCGCAGTGCCCGCGTGCTCTATGATTTCGATAGGTAAGTGAGAATGCTATAAGATTTAAATGAAACGAAGCTTATTTAATGATTCCCCAGGGTTATATTAATCTACGTGCGATAATTAAATCGTCTAAGGAGTTTCTGAAATTACCATATACATAAGGACAGACAGAAAATACTTTTTCACTTTTTTATCACCTCAATTGTTTTGTGATAAAAGTTTTCAGTGTAGGTACTGTTTAACGACTTGTAGAGATTTAATAAAAAAAAATCTAGACTAGTATAAATTTAATAAATAAGTACTCTGGAAATTAAAATTATTTCAATAATAATTATCATTTTTTGCATGGTATTAATGTTGCTTGTAAACAGGATTTTTTTCTTTTTTAGGCAAAAGATAGTGCCATGTTGCATTACAGCCGAATTGGGCCGGCATGACCGGGGTACCTCCCGCTCACATAACACCGGTGTCAAGTGACAGCTATGCTGTCGCGTTTTGTGCGGCTTATGATTTTCCGGTGGCCTAATAGGGGGGATAGGGAAAAGGAGGGCGGCGCACCTGCGTGGCCTTGGCTGTGCGGATGTGTATGGGCGTCGGCGCCGTGAGGCTCCGACTGCACGTTTGTCCCCTGATGACAAAAAAAAACCCGCGGGGGCACTCGTCAGACGGGTATGTCGGACTCGCTGCACCCGAAAGATGGTAAGGTGGACGCAGCTCTACGCACTAAAACCCAGCCACCAATGCCGCCTTTGGTGAGGTGCCCCGGATTGTTGAGCAATCAGCAAACAGAGCACTGCCTGGCCGCAGTCCCGCAAGGGATCGACGCCAGCTCCACAGAGGGGTTGTCCCGCACCACAGAACAACCCCTGCCAACGTCGAGACAGTACATTGGGTTCACCTTAGGCTACTGAGCCCCACCGCCATGTCAAGGCTTGAACCATGGTTGGGAGTTTAAATGCTCACACAACGTGACACGAAATCTTTTTACATTGATTTACAAACTTCGATGATGTTAATGATGCGGATGACAATGATAACGATGTTGTTGATGGTAATAATACTGATGATGATGATTAACAGTTATATGGATGGAAATATTTAAAGTTGCGTTTCCCGTTAAATAAATCTTGTGTGGCGTTCATTAGTTGATATATGATATCGGGACATCGGGACTTTAATAAATTTTTATTACATCTATGAGAGTATTTTTTCAAATGAAAAACCTAACAAATGTTGATATTTTAACAAAAAAAGTACATTTTATTTACTTTTTGACAGGAACTGGTATAATAAACTTTTATTAAAATCGTCATCATCATCAATTCGTATCGATGGAATGATCTAGATCAGTGGTTCTTAACCGGTGGTCCGCGGACCACTTGTGGTCCCTGGAGGCATTCCAGGTGGTCCGCGAAGCCATCTGTCGACGCTCATCGAAATCGGTTGGTCGGCTCCTTAAGCAGTACGCATAGAAAAATTTTGTTTACGGATGAGATTTTTTTAACAATTGAGCAATATTTTAGCAAACAAAATGACCACATTTATGCTCAAAGCTCTAAGAAAGCTTCCTAATTAGTCAACAGACTACAACGTGGGCATTATCTGACTTCAGTGCTGGTTTGCTGGGGTGTTAGTTATGAAGGAGGGACTGAGCCATATCTTTGTGAAAAGGTATCATAACGTCGGCACAAGTGTAGTCATAACGCTCGATCCACCCAATCTTGATTTGAAACCAACGTTCCGGACTTCATCAGAGCTTAAGACTGGCTGTCATTTAGTCCTGGAGGAGGGCCCGGGACCGGGACTCTCCTCCAGGCCTCCGCCACGAGGTCAACAGCTTCCTTCACAGAGTGATGCGAGAGGCGCTGAATTACTTCAGAGTCCCCCTATATCTAAGGAGGCTGTTGGAGGCGTACCTCTCCGAGAGGAGGGTAGCCTGCGATCGTGGGCGTTAGCCACTGCCCTGCCCTGTGACCCCCTGTGGTAGCTCGTGGCTGAGGTTCCGAGACGCACTCCTATGTCTCGGATAGGAGGTCTCTCGGTGAGAGCCTTAGGCTGGACGGGATGCTGCGGGTTCGCCGACTAGGGCAAGAGGCGTTAATACGGAGGTGGGGGGAGGACCTGGCAAGACAACCGTATGGTAAAAGCCTTTGGTGAGTACCTAGTGTGCCGGACGGCCCACACGGAGCCGTTGACAGTGTGTGGCGATTGTGGCGTGGCGGTAGACAAGACCTAGCAAACCCTCGAGGTGTGCCCTAGATAGGCGGTGCTGCGTCGCGTCGCGACCTGACATCTGTGATCGGAGGGGACTTGTCTCTGCCGAGCGTCATCACCGCGATGTTCGAAGACGACGAGTCCTGGACGGCGATGGTCTCCTTCTGCGAGGCAGAAATGTCCCAGAAGGAGGCCGGTGAGCGGGTAAGAGAGGAGGCCGCCGACTAGATAACCTCCCGCGGGCGACGCACGGGTTCTGTGTTCGTGTCGGGCTCCAGATGGGAACCTGGGTTTGTATGGCACGACGCGGTGGGGGCGGCTTAGTAACGGTCGGGCAGTCCCCCCTTAGTCTGGCCTTAGCTGGGGCCAGCCCTGTGGCTGAGGTGATCCTGTCTGTTGCGTCTGCCTGCGTCTGAAGGCACTCGCAGTGGTTTTAGTTAGGGTGGGCACTCTCAGGTGCGAGTCCCACATTGGGTCAGGATCTACCCGAAGATCCTGGCTGCATCCATAAGGATTTCCCTGCAATATAAAAAGAGTAGCCTCCGAGAATCTGTATGAGTCCGTAGAGTGGTGGCAAGTCGGGTGCGGTGTCCCACGTGGATGGATTCTGGGCCCGATCCTGTGGGACATCGGCTATGACTCCCGCGAGGCCGCCTCCTTCCCGTGTACACCCGGGGACGAGGCTATAAGGAGGCGGCGTGGCTGGTCGAGGTCAGGCTCGACCTCGTGATCGACCGCATATGGGGCTCATCTTTGACGGTGGGTGGACTTTCGGCCCACATTTCTCAATGTTAGAACCGAAGGTCGATAAGGCGGCAATTGCGCTGGGTAGACTCCTCCCGAACCTCGGAGGATCCAGCGCTCCGGCAGACTACGGAGTATAACTGGATCCTCCGAGGTTCGGGAAGAGTCTACCCAGCGCTGCCTGCAGGCAGTTATACTCCATAGTCTGCCGGAGTATGGTAACGTACGGTGCAGCCATCTTGGCGGGTCACCTTACCGCGAGGAATAAGGCCCATCTGCGCTCGGCGCAGTCTCTCGGCGAGAGTGTTACGTTGGACGGAATCCTGCAGCTTCGCCGACTAGGGCAAGAGGTGCTAAGACGGAGGTGGGGGCAGGATAAGCGCGGCAGCTGTATGGCAAAAGCCTAACGTCCGGTCCACGAGCGGTGGATGCATCGTAAACGAAAGCCCCTCACCATCCGTCTCATACAGGTGCTCATCGAGCATGGTTGCTTTGGTGAATACCTGTGCCTGACGGCCTACAGGGAGCCGGTGACAGTGTCACGATTGTGGCGCGGCGGTGGACTCGGCCATGCACACCCTCGAGGTGTGCCCGAGATGGGCGGTGCTGAGTCGCGATCTGACATCAAGAAGCTTGAAGACGACGAGTCCAGGACAGCGATGGTCTCCTTCTGCGAGGCAGTTATATTCCAGAAGGAGGCCGACGAGCCGGTGACAATGGCCGCTGACGAGGCCTCCCCCCTCAGGCGACGAACGGGGGTGCGTGTCGGGTTCAGGATGAGAACCTGGGCCTGTATGACACGACGACGCGGGGATTGTTTAGTAGCGGCCGGGCAGTCCCCCCTTACAAGGAATAGTCGGGCCTTCGCCGGGGCCAGCCAGTCGCTGATGTAATCCCGTTGAATGCAGATCCGGAACCCTCAATAAGCGGCTGAAGGCGCTCGCAGTGAAGTGGCCGTCATCTAGTCCCAATCTTAATCCGCTGGATTATGATTTATGCTCAGTTTTAGAGAGTATGGTTTACTCTAAATGCCATGATAATTGAAAAAAAATCCCATGAAAAGAGTGCATGCTTCTATTTATAACTGGCCTCAAAGTTTAAAGGACTGTATTGCATATATTTTAATGGTTTTATATTAATGTATTAAACTAAGACACTATTATTAAATTTTACGTGCAATAGAAAAAAAGATTTTTTTTCTTTGTAACAATATTTAGGGCAAGAATTATGTATAAACCAACTGGGTGGTCCCCGGCAAGACAAATATTTGGTAAAATGGTCCCTCATGACCTAAAGGTTAAGAACCACTGATCTAGATCTTCATCGCGCGCTGTGGGATTTATATACTTGATAGCGTATTTTTATATATTAGTAACTCTTTTTTATGTTAGTTGGATAGGCAAACTGGCAAACGTGCCACCTCATGGTAAGTGATTGACGTCGCCCATGAACATAAACTAGTTTACTTACGAGCCCAGGCAACTCATCTAGTGTTGCCTATCCTGAGACATAAGATGTTAAGTCTCGGTGCCAGTAATTACACTGCCTGTCTTGCCCTTTTCTCAGAAACACAGCAAAGCCATTCACGGGAGAAACAAGCAAGATGGTGGTACCCATGCAGTCGGGAGCGCGGCACAACGCTTCCCTCCCACCGGAGACCTTCTCCGATACTTATAATACCCAGCTTGTAGGTTAAATACCCTGTAGGTTTTGTTTTGACAGACAGACAGACAGACAACAAAGTGATCCTGTAAGGGTTCCGTTCTGTCATTTTGAGAAACGATACTCTACCCACTCTACTCAAACGAATCTCAAATTTAAGTCGTACTTAAACTCGTTCTACGACGTGTCAGATTCAAAGAAAAAAGAGGAACGAATTAGCAATCACCCGTTATTAAGTAATTAAATCATGTCTCCATCGTCATCATTTATATTACACAAGCTCTGAATACACCCTGATAATCCCCCTTTATATACAATAGGCCTCATATTGATACTTATGCGATGACCCTTTGTTTTGTAATATGCCATACTATCAACTGCCAGTCGAGAATTGGTTTATAAAGAGGCTTTATAATCAAACAATTTTTACGAATTTTATTAAGATTTTAAGTTCGTTAAGATTTTTACATGTCCGACGTTTCTTATACTCCATGGCTACCAAAGTCACGGGAATAATTTGTAAAGTATTTTTTTATTACATCTAATTTCCTACTACTAAGGTATGAGTTCCTACTTATATGTTATTTTTGTTCCTAAATTCGATTTTGAATATATTCATTGAAGTAGGTATATAATAATATCTATATAGACGACCTCTGCGGCTCAAGGGCTCAAGCGTTTTGGTGTTCAAGCCGGAAGTTGCGGGTTCAAATCCCGCCAGGGAACAAAATATTTTCTGTGTTCCTGGGTCATGGATGTGTATATTATGTATTATATAATAAAAATCTTAAATCTATTTATAGTATTAGTATTAAATATATTTCCATTATAGAGTACCCGTAACACAAGTTCTTCCAGAACTTACCACGGGACCAGATTGACGTGGTGTGAAAGCGTCCATAGATATTATTATTATTATTAATATGATCTATTAAACCGATAAGTATATGTATTAAGGAATTCATAACGGACTAACAACATAATTTTTTGAGATAAGTTCTTATGGGTAAAAAGATAGGGCCAACGGCGCCCATGAATAGGACCACTAGAAACTGACTCAGATGGGCAAAGACCTAGACGTATCATCTGTACGAAACCTGTTCTTCACTGAGCAGCGTTTGATGAAAGAAGAATGGACGTACCCAGATGCTTGCACAAAGGATTCTATTTATACCCTTCTTCTCGTTCTGCATTAGTTATATAGCCTCCATAAGATTACGCTTTAATTAGGCAGGGAAACTGCAAAATATTTCCTACTCTTTCCACTAAATTTCTTGCGGTTCCAAGTTTTTAGCGTATCCCTCGGTCTATCTGGAATCGCATGAAAAATGTGGTACCGCTGGTAATCCTGGCTAGACAGAAGTAGCAGGAGTTTAAAATATGATTCATACTACAGTAGTACTTCAGAGAAATATCAAATGAACGTCATATTTTCCTGGTAAACAGTGGAATTGCGTCGCATACACTTTTAGCCTTTGACAATTTCCACACAAAAACTTTTGAAATTCTAAATTGATCTTAATAAAAGAATACCGCAGTATATTGATGAAAGGCAGTATTAATATATAGTTGAACAAAGCGTTTAACATTTTTATGTAGATAGCCTTTGATTCTTTACAAGAGATCCTTAATAAATAACATATTTATTAATCCGTGTATGTTTATTTTCCTGCTTCATGTGAATATTACAATTTACCTGTGATTTTTAATAGAGGCATTGTTATTAAATATTTTTCTTTCCGTAACTATATTTACTTTGCTAATGCCTTAATGGCTTTTAATAAAAGCTGTAAATAGCTCGAGTAGACTAGGAGCTGATTATATAAATATGTACATAATATATTTTAAATACGTACATAAAATAATGCTAATTTAATACTTCATGACGTCATCACCTAGTTAGCTAAAGCTGTCACATGTTATAATGACGAAAAGCACATCGTCATCTCAGCCCCGCAAATGTATTATCAATCAAAAGGCAATCATCATTATTTCACTATCAATTTACCTTGCAAAAAATAATCTTTTTACTGACTACTTTCATACGAGTATTTGGTTTCAACGTGTAAATGCAATACTCTTTGACACGAAAAAGGTTGTGAAAGCTTGAGTTTTAAGCTTAATTTGAAACGCTTTAATTACTTAAGGTTATCTGAATATTAAGCCTCGTTAGGGGATGTCTAGCGCTGCTTCTTGTGACTTTCAAGTTTGTCGAGTTAACAGTAGACCTCAGAATACAGAAAGTAGACGTATCAATTACAAATGTAATGTTCTTTTTTATGTTAGTCGGATGTAGCCAATGTTTTTTTTTATTATTATTTTTTTCTTTTACGCCGGGAAATGCTCTGAAGCATCCCGCCTGGGGAGTGGGTCTCCCCAGGTGGGTGTGTGGGACTCACTGCGCCCGAAAGATGGTAAATGGATGCAGCTCTACCCACTAAAACCCGGCGAGTGCCACCAGTGCCGCCATGGTGAGGTGCCCCGGATCTGTTAAGCTAACAGGGCACCGCGACGCCTAGTCAGCCCCGCAAGTGACCGACGCCACCTCCACAGAGGGGTTGCCCCGCACCATAGAACAACTCCTCCCAACGTCGGGACAGTACAATGGGGTGAGGTTCCCATCCTCATCCCTTGCCCCCTGCTCTTTTGTCCCCTCTTCTTATAAGAGGGGTACAAATAGCCCTCTCGACTCAATTAGCTTCGCCCAAGGTGCTGGGCTCACCCTAGGCTACTGAGCCCCACCGCCACGACAAGGCCTGAACCATGGTGGGGTTTGGCCACATGATGGTGGTGCCATACGGGCGCGCGCCACAGTCTAATAATAAAACATTATTTTACAATTAACGTTATTGCTGTATTATATTATAATTTTTACATGCCCTATTATAAAGAAACACGTTTCCACGGTTTTTTTTAATTATGATTTTTAAATACGCGAAGTATCGGCTACTGCAACTATTTTCACGGGAGGACTGCGGGCTTGTAAAACATTTAATAAACTGCAACAAAATCCGTGAATGTTTTTGTATTATAGTTTTTTTTCCGCCAGGAAATGTTCTTTGGCATCCCGAGGGGGAGGGGAATACCTATAATATAAAAATACCACTAGAATTGGAAAGTAGGTCTTGTTATTACAAACTATCCAGTTAATAATTAACGAGTAATATAATTCCTTATCACGGGATTTCCCCGAGGAAGATACTCTGTTATTAAAGGATAACTTTCCCGGGAAACTTTAAACTCTTCGTGTACAGTTTAAAATTCTTGCTCATTATAAGACTAATGTTGCAACTAACATGGTATACATGATATATGTTTGTCGAAATATTATTCATAATTCATATGCCGATAGTAACTATATGATTCAACATAAACTCTTTTTTAACCGACTTAAAAAAAAAGGTTTCTCCATTCGATAGTATTTATTATTTAAACCTATTTTTTTCATATGATCGGTAATTCTAAGGTATCAATATATAGGTACTTTGCATTTACTGTACTTGTATATATAATATTGTTCACAATTGGTCATAAGAAAAACGCTATCAATATATTTTAATATTTTCCAAAAAATAAAATGTTAAAAAACGGTTGTATAACAAAGGCTCTATTAAGATATTTAGTGAAAATGCTATTCACTTTAGGAAGTAAATAGGTGCAAAAACTAGTATTTATCGATTTTAGAAATTTTTGATTTTTTTTTCTGATGGATCTATGCTAATGTCCCGAAGGCCCTAATGCTTCATCGGATTAGTGTGAGCCCATTCGGCTCACTTTTGATTGGGGGGTTGCCCCCCGCCTACCGTGCAGTCTGCGACCACACGGCCTCCTGGCGTCGGTTGTGACATTTTTGATACATATTATATTATGTTATTCATTTGAATTTTTTTATGTATAATAGTAATGTCCAGGAGTTAGTAAACTATTTATAATCAAAAGCTATAAGTTTGAAAATATCAGCAAGATGTCATATCAAGCCGTTTTAGCCATTCTTTAAAATTTCTAGAACAATTTTTACTTCTAACATTCGCTTTATAAACGATCATTACGTGACTAGTAGCGCCATCTATTACCAGAAAACAAGAGATTGTGTGGAGTATTATTTAATTTTTGTGCTTACTGGTTTTTAATCTGTGACGTATAAAGGGTTTTGAGTTAGCGTAGACTGGGTACGGTTGTGACAGGTTAGGGACCATCCACACATTACGTCACACGTTAAAGGGGAGCGAGGGGAGGGAGCACGGCCGGGGTCTCTCGCTCACATAACACCGGCGTCAAGTGACAGCTATGCTGTCGCGTTTCCTGCGGTTTGTGAGTTTCCGGTGGCCCATTTGGGGGGGATAGGGAAAATGAGGGCAATGCATCTGCATGTGCGGATGTGTATGGGCGTCGATAGTCGCCAAAAGGCTTCAACTGTTCTTTTACCCTCCTATGCTATTAAAAAATCGGTTGTCTGTAAAGTCGGTTTACTGACGATAGTTGAACGTGACAACGTCATAAGAAAATGGAACGCCTCAGAGCGAGGTAACGCCGCATGCGTCATGTTTTTCGATCTTACAGCCGGCTACATCGAATTATAAGACGTTGTCACGTCCAAATAGGTTGTTATTTATAATCTGTATTTTGTTAATTAGTAGGTACTTATTTTTATCGTTCTTGATATATTTTAATAAATGTATTCTTGTTGGTTGATATATATATATATATTTATAATCTGTTTTCTGTTAATTTGTATTTGATTGTTAAGTATAGCCCGACACTTACTGACAATGTAACTTTCTATCAGAAAAACAATTTCAAAAAACAATTCAAATCAGACCCGTATTTCCATAGCCAGTCTATGCGAACAGATAAACAAACTGAAACTTTATCATATTAGTATACATTTATAGACTTTCTAAATATAAGAGTAGAAATAAATGCACTGTAAGTTTTCGCAAATATTTATTTAATTATACAGTATGTAATACGATGGCGCTGATGATAATGCTTATCCAGATACCTAAATGACGATACAGATTGGTTCTACCTTCATTTAGTAAAATCATTCATAAAATATATATGTGTGTGTTACACACGATTACAAGTAAGCAGACTTGTAGTTATCCAGCTCTTAGCTCAAACGGATCTACGATTTCGGAATTTAGTCTGGAGTTAGCAAATTTTCTGGATTTTGATTGATTGGAGATAGGATTTATATTATAACGGGCCCCACAGACGAATGAATCTTAATACTCGAATCCAAATGAACACGCAAAAAAATCATCAAGATCAGCCAAACCGTTTAGGAGGAGTGAGTTTACTAACATACACACGAAAAGAAGAATTATATTTTATTTATAATTTTGTTACACGTAACAATAAGGAAGATTGTATCTTCATATATGTCATTAATAAAATAAAATAAATAAAATAGAGGTCACCTATTTTTTTTATAGCGATGTTAAATACATAGTTGGGGTGCTAAAATTAACCTACTTCATGGATTGGGCTCTCCATTCAAGACCCGAGCTCATACCGACTTGCCTACTCAATGGACCCATATGATAAATATAGTGCAACCAGATACATGTATCAAATGAATTAGGTCTTTATTGAACTGATTGATCTTGTCAGTTAGATAACGATTGACGTCTTTTGTCTCCCCCTGGTGAGGGGACTTCCCAGGCGGGCATGTGGGACTCGCTGCACCCGAAAGATGGTAAGGTGGATGCAGACCCATTAAAACCCAGCGAGTGCCTTCAATGCCGCCTTTGGTAATGTGCTCCGGATCTGTTGAGCAACAGGGCATCTCGACGGCTAGTCAGTTCCCCAAGAGACCGACGCCACCTCCACAGAGGGGTTGTCCCGCACCACAGAATAACCCCTCCCAATGTCAGAACAGTGCAATGGGGTCCTCCTCGCCCCTTGTCTCTCACGCTCTTTTATCCCCCCTTCTTATAAGAGGAATGCAAAGAGCACCTCCCTCGGTTCTTTGGCTTCGCCCAAGGCGCTGAGTTCACCTAAGGCTACTGAGCTGCAACGCCACGAAAAGGCTTGAACCATGGTGGACCCATTAGTGTCGCGTATGATGCTAATTATGCAATCAAGGATGGAGGAGGAGGACGCAAAAAGAAGAGGCTTATAATGCTTGACTGCTGTGTCTTTGTGGAACTGTAACGCTTAAGCGCTTTTTTAATTGAACGGAGTTTTTTTTGCGGTTTAGGCGTTTCAAGATCGTTAGCTCTGTTGTTATTGCTTTGGAGATTTTTTTTTAAATTACCGTCAAGTTGAATCAAAATGTTGTTGTTCCAAAATGTATGCACTAAGAACCGGCATAACAAACTCGGAGGATCCTAATGAACTAAACGATGATGATTATTATTGCGTTGCATGCGTTTCACACGCGATGTCGTCATGTCATTATATAGTAGATAATTTTGGTTTTGTGTAGTACTGTATATTTATTTGAATTTACTCATTATTATGCAACATTATTTTACGAGTTTGATCGCGGTGTATTAAGATTTTTATGGGAGTCCTCCCATGACGTTGTTACAGAATTCGAAACGGACACCGAAAACCTTATCTGTAAAAAGCTGCCTACATTTTCACAAATAAAACAAATTTTCAGTATCCGATACCAATACTTCGACATATCAATTCGATTCAGAGCTTACGATAGTTTCGTCTTTTCCGTTTGCACAAGTTGTACAAATGAAAACGTTGGTATTTCTAAATCTTCGTGCCTTTTCTAACCGAATGTCTTTTTTAGTGAGTTATTAAATGGGATACCTAGTTTTGTAATTCTCAATAATTAAAAAATAGGATGTTATTTGCATGTGCAATATAGCTTTGACATTTAAAGAAAGCGATTTTTACTCTCGCTCATAGATTATCTTGCACATGGTCGTACGGACGGCAGAAAAGTGATTTCCTTATTTTGATATTTTCAAATTTTTTTTTCAGAATGGTTTTTAGTTCTAATATTTATCCTTAAATTGGTATAACAATGCAAAGTGATTCCTATTTACTACAAAATAATGTATAGTTTTTGATGTCACACTTTCAATTCTCTATCGAGATGTATATATATGATCAGATTTCTCCATTTATGCATGGGACCCTGATAATAATGACTAACCAACGTTATATTTATGTTATTTTGCGGTTTTATAAGATGATTGTGTCAAGGTTCAATCCGCGTGTGTAACCTCGATGAAATGAGCTTACAAAAGGAAATCTTTAGGTTCACCCATGTATATAATTGGTATTAATACAACTCTAGGAAAATGTGGTAATATAATATGTTTTTATTATTACTTCTGTTTGCGAATTTGTAATGTACACTTTTATAGGTATTATGCTGTTTTAGTATATTCGTGTCAAATATGGTCATGAAATATTGTTTTCTAATGTTTACATACGCAAATTTCACTCATTATCATGAAACAATTATCGCGGTTTATTAAATTTTTTACAAGCTCAACGTTTCGGATACTTTACAGCAACCATGGTCACGGGAGGACTTAGGTGTCATATGTCCTAATGTTACAAAGTTATTAGAACATAGGACTGAACCCCTACCACTCGCATCCAACACGGACCGGCCACCGCACGGAGATCGTCTTCCCACCTGGTTAATGGCCGACCAACACTTCGTCTACCTAAACGTGGCCTCCACTCTAGAACCTTATTGCCCATCGGCCATCCGTTCGCTTGAGTGTATGAACACCCCCAATTGTCTAGTTAAAGAAAAATATCGAACACTAAAAATAAACAAAAGAAGTACCTAATATCAATGACCCACAGAAACAAAACCCATAGAAATGACGCGCCTCTTTTAAGAACTTATTTTATAGAAAATGTTAATATGATAGTTTAAAAACAAAATATCTTTAAAGGTCCCAAATTTGTTACATATAAAATGTGTCAAACAAGCATAAAAGTCAATAAAAAACTAAAATCGTGGCAGTGGAGCTCAGCTTAAGGTGAACCAGAACCTTGGATGAAGCGAAGTGAACCGAGGGGTCTGCTCTTTGTACCCCTTTTATGGGAGGAGGGGACAAAGGAGCAGCGGAGCAAGGGGCGAGGAAGGGAGCCTCACCCCATTGCACTATCTCGACGTTGGTAGGGGTTGTTCTATGGTGCGGGTCAAACCCTCTGTGGAGGTGGCGTCGTCCCTTAAGGGACTGACTAGCCATCGAGGTGCCTGTTTGCTCAACAGATCCGGAGCACCTCAACGAAGGCAGCTTTGGCGGCACTCGTCGGGTTTTAGTGGGTAGAACTGCATCCACTTACCAGATTTCGAACGCAGCGTATCCCACATACCCACCTAGGGAGACCCACTTCTCGGCGGGATGCCTCAGAGAGTTTCCCGACGTAAAAGAAAAAAAGGCTCACTTGCAAAACAATTACGAGAAAATAAATAGGGGCTAACAATTATTAAAAATCATAGAGCATACGTGTTTTAGTTTGAATTGAATATTTATATTATATTTATTGACTAGACAATTATTGCAAACTTGGCGAAGTCCTTAATGATTCTAAACGTGTGTTGCCGGAACATAAAATGTAAGTTTGGATACGTTTACAACCTCCACACTAGAAGTAGTAGTAATTTCGACATCCCGCAAACAAGCGACAACAAGCTTTGACACCGGACTGTCATTTACAGGTTAAAGTTGTTAGTTCATTCGAACTCGCAATAGGCAAAGTTTGGACCTTTGTTTGCGTTTCCGAATACAGCGTTGTAATTACTGTTTAGTATGTTTATTTAGTATCAATAAAATAATTAGCGTTAAGTAAAATTTTATAATGAGGTTCAAGAGTGGAGGCCGCAACTCGCATTTACGCAGACGAAGTGTTGGTCGGCCATTAACCAGAGGCCTTAGACAAAGTAACATTACAAAAACGATAACGAAGTTCGAAAAGAATAAAATGTATGCGATTGACATAAGCCGTCGTCAATTATGTCACTCGTTATCGTTATCGCAAGTTGGTAGACAATGTTAAAATTCGTAACAAAATCATATACTGTCAATTGGTTATCGAACACTTATGTCAAACTTATGTTATTTTATTATTGATATTGATTCTTTATCCGTGGTCGTGGGCCTTGGAGGGCAACATTTTCACTATTTTTATGAGTTATAGTGTGCCTGAGGTCTATTCACATAGATATTAATTTTAATATTTGGTCCGATTTGACACTTCTTGTCGAACTTTGTTGACACTTGACAGTTGTTTTCGTTGCACTGTCACGATCTTTGATTGATCATTGGCTAGAAAATTATTATCGTTATCTCAAAGACGATAATGAATTTCGGCTACAAAGCGATGTCACTTTGTCTACAGGCCCAGGTGGGAAGACCGTGTTGGATGCAAGTGGCGAGGGTTAGGTCGTCTTGGCGTTCATTGAGGGAGGCCTATGGTGAGCAGTGATAAAGGCTGATGATGATGATAGTATAAAATTTTAAATATAATAAACACAGAAATATATCGAGTGACTGTGATAATAAAATATATCAAACTACTACCATCATCACCTTATCATTGTCATCATTTTCAACGTTGATCCACTGATGGATAAAAGCCTCATTCAATGATCGCTAAGACGGCCTATCCTGCTCTTCCTACTAGGGCCAGGAGATTATTGTCCCATCTAGTTAGAAATCGATAGTTCGTCTTTCCATAAATTACCTCAAAAGTTTTAAGTTATTGAATTCTACGCAGAAATAAAATTAAAGTGATATCGTCGATTGTCATTTCGTGATCCGTGAAGCTAGAACAAAATCATTATAATTATTACTAATAGTAATACTTGTAATATATATTTACTATACTAAGTCGAGAACATTCCGCCGACAAGTTGTTCTTAAACCATAATGTCTTGGCAAACCATTTATCTACATTATTTGACAAATTGTTGACTCGCAAAAATTAGTCGACGTTATTGGACAACTTAGGGATGTTTTTAGTTTCTTTCTCGTCTTTTATTTAGCATTCGTGTTTCGTCTGCGTTGAGAATGAGTTATTATGCCACGTTGACTTTTTTCTACAACTACTTTCGTTCCTTTAATATAATTTATTTTTATTTTTTATTATAGTGATTGCGAAGTATGTATTTTTTTATTGAAGTGTAAACTTCTTTTAGCGCGGTACGCATATAGGTTAGGCATGGAATCAGGCAGGAGTTTAGTAATTTGGTTTTGATGTTTACAGGTAAGTTACTTTTGAGAAGTTCTTTTAAACCCTCAATATTTGTTCCACTATATCTGTATCCTAGTAGCTTTAATAATGTATAAATATTATAGATATCTATAAATATAATTAAAAACATTTCCTTACTAAGAACAATCAAAATGAAGTATTTTTATAATGCACAAAATTTAGTAAAACTTTTGGAACTAAAATAGTTTCAAATGAAGCGATGGGAAGCACGTACGTTATGTGTCATTGTTTGCGGGATCTTTAAATATACCGGCGTGGAACGTATTGCAATAGTATATTTCTGGTTTTTAATGTCCTAATGAATTCGTGAATCATAACGTCATACGTCACTTCGGACTTTTAAATGAGAAATTCTGTGTGAAAACCAAGTCTAAGTTTAAAACAAAATCAAATTAAGTCAACACTAAGCTAGACACTAAGTTATATTAATCAAAATTACACCTTATCTTATTAAATAATTATATGACGTCATTAAGAAAAACATATCCAACAAGATTTATAATTAGCATGCTTATTTTTTAAAAGAAATATTTATCATGATTTTTTACCTGAATTTCATGTTTTATGAACAAGACATTCGTAGACAATGTTGAAATATCATGGAGCTAGTGAAATATGTCGAGACGTACCTCTCGCTCACATAACACCGGCGTCAAGTGACAGCTATGCTGTCGCATTTCGTGCGGCTTGTGAGTTTCCGGTGGCCCATTGGGGGATAGGGAAAAGGAGGGCAACGCATCTGCATAACTTTTGGTAGAATGTCTATGAGCTTCGGTAGACACCATAAGGTTCCGACTGCTCGGTTGCCTCCTTGTGTCATAAAAAATATCTTTTTAAATAGTTTTATTTCATCTGAATTTACAAAAAAAAAAATACAACTTATTTCTGTATTAGTATATTATGCTTATATTTCATTTATTCTGCCATTTTAGAAACAATTGTTTCAACAATCATGATATTAATTAAAACTGCAATAACTGCAATCTACCTTAGACTAAGTAAATAGCTTTAGACTGTAAGGCTTGCTATTGTAGTGGTTCGATTGTTCTGATGAAGATCTCGAACAGGTTTCGTGTCGTCTTAAGTCTATTAATAAAGAGTACGAGCTTTCAAATGGACTTATGGCAAAGGCCTTTGTGCAAATCACAACGGAAACAAACGAAACCGGTTTTCATAAAGGTTCTCGAACAAAAGGTGAAAACATTTGCCAATACATTGCAGTACTGGTTACTTATAACCCTTATCAACATATTGCTTCCACTGTTAGATAGGACAATGAACGCCAAAACGCCCCCCCCCCGCCACTCAACACTAGGACTACTACTAGACCACTGCATCAAAATCTTCGTCTCGTCAAGTTGGAGGTCAAAGTTCCCCCCACTTTCCCGAACGTTACTTAGTTACATGAAAGCTAATCGACTTACAATTTTATCAACTACACGACTATATTGATCCGCTATTTATATGGACTTTATGATAACTTCACGTTATCTATACATAAAATTGAAGTATCTGATTGTAATTTCAAATTTAACAGCTTTTTACTAAATGCATATGAAAGTATATATGGCACTTACATCGAAAAATCATTTGTTTTCTGTCTGTTTGTTCCGGCTAATCTTTGAAACGGCTGGGTCGATTCTGACGGATTTTACTGGAAAATAGCTGATATTATATGGAATGGGGCTATAACAATAATCATTATCACTCCGGATACGGCTGTATCTAAGTAAACGAGGGCAAAGCTGCAGGCAACAGGTTACATATATTTACACACATACACACAAGGTAATATGTAAGCAGGATGATCGCGTATTATGCTTACAGCATGCTAATTTGTGCGTATAAAATAATATTATAAATTTATTTTATAATCATAATTAATTATTCCATAATGATATAAATAATTATATCTATATATCTATATTAATAGATATCACGGGCATGAAAAGACAATTAGGGTACATACTATAAATACAACGAATGACACGAGACAAGCAACAGATGTTGTTATCATTATTAGATCCAATAATTGGTAATCTGTTCGTGTACAGCTGACGAGATCATTATAAACAGACTAGGCGTATATTATTGGCAATCTTGAATATTTGAGCTCATTTGAAAAATATGTTTTTTTATGTCAACCGAGCAGTCGGAGACAGATATAGACAGACATATTATAAATACATCCGCACAACCAAAAGTTATGCAGATGCGTTGCCCTTCTTAATCCATTTGTTTGTGAGTTTCCGGTGATCCATTATGGGGTATCCCATAATGGACCACCGGAAACTCACAAACCGCATGAAACGCGACAGGATAGCTGTCACTTAACGCCAGTGTTATATGAGCGAGAGGTACCACCCCGGTCGTACCTTGAAAAGATTTTAAAGCGATTCCAGTATTTTAACAATGAAGTGTATTAAATTTAAACAGACATTATCCTAGAAGAGGCAATTAAAATAATATTTACCTCAAAATTATAACTTCCTTAAAACATTCTTTCTGTTGTTCGCCTCCGTGTAAAAAAAAAAACAAAGCAACAAATATTGGTTGTCTGTAAATTCGGTTTACGGACAATAGTTTTACGTGATAATGTCGTAAAGGAACATTGATGAAACTTGAATTATCTTTTTTGGCGCTGTTTTGAGAAAAACAGTTAATTGAAGCGAACAAAATGAAATTAGAATGAAAATTATGGATAAAATCAATGACATCTTATTAAATTGTAGAAATAAACACAAAAACACAAAACACGTTGAATAATGGTTTTCAACCCAACGCTTGTTTAACAGCGGAACGGGATGCTTTTTCGTGCGCGCTGCCGGTGTTCATCAATTTATAAGATATTATTACGTCAAAAACATCTAACCAACAATGATGTATTCATAACATAAGTAATGATCAGTTGATGAGAACAACTTTGATAAAGGATCTAAGGTAAATTTCAAGCCAGCTTTATGCCTAAATACAAAAGGTTTTATAAATTGTGAAGCAGCTCTTCTTTCTAGCTATTGTGAAATTTGGGAGTAATTTACTTGACATCTCATGAAGCGTTGGAATATAATTATTCCGCTGTCATACATAAAAAAATGGTTGCCTGAAAAGTTGGTTTACGGACGATAATTTAACGTGGTAACGTCATAACAAAACGCAAGCGTCAATGAGCGTAACGGGACAATGAACGTTACGGGACAACGCAACATTTCACGCAAATGCTGCCAGCGTTCATCGATAGACTAGACTTTGTCACGTACCCACCATGGTACAGGCCTTGTCGTGGCGGTGGGGCTCAGTATCCTAGGGTTAACCGCTGTACCTTGGGCGAAGCGAATCAAGGGGGCTCTTATAAGAAGAGGGGATAGAAGAGCAGGGGGCAAGGGGTGAGGACGGGAACCTCACACCATTGTACTGTCCCGACGTTGGGGGGAGTTGTTCTGTGTTGACAACCCCTCTGTGGAGGTAGCGTACGTGCCCTGAGTGACTGACTAGCCGTTGAGGTGCAGCTGTTTGCTCTACAGATCACCAAAAACGGCATTGGTGGCACTCGCCGGGACTTTGTGGGTAGAGCTGCGTCCACTTACCAGCTTTCGGGCGCAGCGAGTCCTACATACCCGCGTGGGGAGACCCACTCCCCCGCGGGATGCCTCAGAGCATTTCCCGACGTTATAGAAAAATTAATCCCTCCAAGTATGCTGGTTTTCTCCTTCAATAGTACTTTTGATTTCTTGCTTACTTTCGATAATTAAAACTTAGAATACCACGTACGTACTATACCTAAGTACGAATTCCGTGATCCTTCAACCTGACTTCATTATTTTCTGACATTGCTACTAGAAATATAGTGGTTATGATTACACTATAATTACACTACATAATAAATACGTCACTATGACAGTGATGTATTTATAACATTAACCCCCAAATACTCAAACGAATCTCAAATTTAAGACGAACTTAAACTCATGCTCGTCGTAGCATGATGTCAGATTCAAAGAAAAAAAGAGGGACAACACGAGTTTAAGTACGTCCTAAATTCGTTTGAGTATTTGGGGGTATGTCTAATAAACATACATATCGACCACAATCCGGCTATAGAGGAGCACCTATATCAGTCATTAACCAACCAAAGCAAGACCATGAAAAATCTCTACCAACTGACATCCGTCTACATCGCGTTGCAAGAACGAAAATAGCCTCGCAACATACTTTTTTTAAACTTCAACCGGTTCCGAATCAGATTGCGTGAATGAACAATTGTTTGGATATTCAACCATTTATAGGACTTAAAGGATAGCTTGCACGGTCAACATAGATTTATGATACAGTTGAGTAATATGTGAAATTGTCCCACTGTGAACTTATTAGTATAAAAGTGACAAACCGTGATCAGAGAGAAAATAGTACAAAGAAAGTATTGCGTATCCTTTCCCGGAAAGTAATATTAATATTTCGGACCAACGTTTCAATAATACGAGAACTCAAAGTGTACACGCGGCAATCAACCGAGTGACAGAATTTTAGTATACTTCGGTCGTATTTCAATAAAATACGGTGATAGCTTCGAGTTGCTACACAACCCTATAATGTGATGACCGAATTCTCACCGCTCTTGAATCTACAGAAACACGTACTCGCCAGAGATAGAAACAGATGGAGAATTAATATCATACGAGAGAAAGTGATAAAGACAGGTCACGACCGTGATACTGAGGAATACGACACAAGGAAGAGTATACGCGAAATTGAGAAATAATAAAATCTTTTTTTTATTATATTCACGTAACAACGAAAAAATAGGATGGACATTATGTTGAGGGGCATATAATACAAGATGACTGGCACGCGGCAAGCTTAGCGAATTGTAAAATTTAATTTAGTCCAAATTTTTTAATGTCACGTTTTGTACATCAGCATCACGCCAAACAATTATCTCACGATGATTCGGGGATTTTTTTATATCGTTTTATGAAACTCACCCAGAATGTGTCGCAATTTTTTTATATCGTTTTATGAAACTCACCCAGAATGTGTCGCAATTTTTTTATATCGTTTTATGAAACTCACCCAGAATGTGTCGCAATTTTTTTATATCGTTTTATGAAACTCACCCAGAATGTGTCGCAATTTTTTAATGCTAGTTGTTTATGCAATGCCATCAAGTTCCCCAACATGATTCAGGCCTTGACGTGGCGGTGGGGCTCAGTAGCCTAGGGTGAGCCCAACACCTTGGGTGAAGTGAATTGAGCCGAGAAGGCTCTTTGTACCTCTTTTATAAGAAGAGGGGACAAAAGAGCAGGGGGCAAGGGGCGGGGACGAGAACCTCACCCCATTGTACTGTCCCGACGTTGGGTGGGGTTGTTCTGTGGTGCGGGACTACCCTCTGTGGAGGTGGCGTTGGTCCCTTGGAGGACTGACTAGCCGTTGAAGTGCCCTATTTGTTCATTAGATCCGGGGCCCTTCATCAAAGGCGGCATTGGTGGCACTCGCCGGGTTTTAGTGGGTAGAGCTGCATCTACTTACCAACTTTCGGGCGCAGCGAGTCCCACATACCCGCGTGGGGAGACCCACTCCCCCGCGGGATGCCTCAGAGCATTTCCCGGCGTAAAAGAAAAAAAAATGTCATCAACATCGCCAATCAACACAAACATTTACCCCGGACTTGTCATGGCAATTCATTTACGTATTGCCTATCCTGAGCAACGTGGCAAGTGTATGTGCGAGTAACTAATACTGCCTGTCCCGCTCTTTTTTACCAAACACGGCAAAGCTGTTTCACGTTAGAAATAAGCGGTACAAGCGCATCCCTTCCGCCTGTAAAAATACCAAAAAGCTGTGTGGTGATGGATATATTTCATCCAAGTTTCATCCAATCATAAATTACTGCCTGACAAGAATATAATGTATTTACTAAACACTTATCCTTAGGATATGAATTACACGACAATAAATCACAAAATAAGTTACGCAAGGGATAATTATATTCTTGAATAATAGCAATCGCAAAATTCAACCTAATTGAATATCTGTTATATAGAGATGTTTGATGTTTAAAATTTTATCGTGCTCTGTTCTTCACCATTAACATTCTATAATCGTCCATTGTACGCAATGACGGCTGATCATCATCAGTCCTCCCGCTTCTTCAGTCATACGGCCGCAGAAATCGTTGTCCCATCTATGAAACTATCCATAACATTTAGTTAACCTTTTTTTTCTTTAACGCCGGGAAATGCTCTGAGGTATCCCGCGGGGGAGTGGGACTTGCTGCGCCCGACAGCTGGTAAGTGGACGCAGCTCTACAGACTAAAACCTGGCGAGTGCCACCAATGCCGCCTTTGCGGTGAGGTGCCCCGGATCTAGTAAACAAACAGGGCACCACGATGGCTAGTCAGTCCCGCAAGGGACCGACGCCACCTCCACAGAGGGGTTGCCCCGCACCACAGAACAACCCCTCCCAACGTCGGGACAGTATAATGGGGTGAGGTTCCCACCCTCGCCCCTTGCCCCCTGCTCTTTTGTCCCTTCTTCTTATAAGAGGGGTACAAAGAGCCCCCTCGGCCCAATTCGCCAAGGTGCAGCGGCTCATCATAGGTTACTGAGCCCCACCGCCGCGATAAGGCTTAAACCATAGTGGACAACATCTAGTTTCCTGTTCCAACTATGATATAAATTAAAAAACGTAATCAAATTTAAAAAAAGTTTCTTTTTTTGTATTTTGACATATTTGATGGACATTTTTGGGAGCTATATTAATCAACAAGCTGCCATACTGTTAATTCTCACTTGAGGGACCCGTACCCGATGTCCACTGTATTTAATTAAAACCCACGGATTTCGTGCGACTGACAACAAAGGCAATGCGAGATTTTGAGTGGGACACGTTTTATATGGGTAATGGAAATAAAGCTTTTGATTGCATTTATACAATCATACGAAGTTGGCGGACGAATTTAAGTTACGGATATTAGTAGACATACATACAAGCAAGGTATGGTCGGTTCACCTGGTGGTAAGTGATCACGATTACCTAAAG
This sequence comes from Helleia helle, assembly GCA_963853865.1. NCBI lineage: Eukaryota > Metazoa > Arthropoda > Insecta > Lepidoptera > Lycaenidae > Helleia > Helleia helle. The sequence goes on from OY971420.1 coordinate 21,963,809, forward strand.
ATAACGATAATCTTCTAATATATAAAATTTCCATGTCACAATGTTAGTTACCGTACTCCTCCGAAACGGCTTTACCGATTTTTACCAAATTTTATATGCGTATTCAGTAGGTCTGAGAATCGGCTACTATCTATTTTTCATACCCCTAAGTAATAAGGGTGGTCAACCCCTCAAATTTTAAAAGTTAACGCGGGCGAAGCTGCGGGCAACAGCTAGTAATATATAACATGAGCTTGTCAATTTTTTTAACTGTACTTACCTCTGAGTGTTTTAATTGTGAAATTGCTTTTACAAAAAACACGTTAAAAATTATCTTTATTATCCTTATTGTTTTCTAATGTTTACGCGAATTTCACTCATTATAATAAAACAATTTTTTTTTTTTATACGGATTTTATCGCGGTTTATTAAGATTTTTACAAGCCCGACGTTTCGGATACTTTACGAAACGTCGGGCTTGTAAAAATCTTAATAAACCGCGATAAAATCCGTATAAAAAATTGTTTTATTATCCTTATTTTAATTGGTTCAAAATTTAAAATTCTCTACCTAATTTAATAAAATTAGAAGTTATAACAAAAACTTGTCTTGTTATATTTTAAAGAGTATTATATAATAATAAGAGTAAGAGTACCTCTTATAAAAGGGGTACAAAGAGCAGCCCTCTCGGTTCAATTAGCTTCGCCCAATCACAAAATTTGCTTTAGTTCACCTTAGGCTACTGAGCCCCACCGCCACGACAAAGCTTGAATCATCGTGAGTCTGTAACATCACCTGACTCTACGTTACTCTACCGTACATCATGAATACTATTGTACTACATTTTTTTATATTATCTGGTACTATTTTGTACAATCGTATATTATTCCAATTCTCAAATTCCTCTAAGTCTACAAAATATAAACTTCTTATTCTCCACAACTCTATCTTACAAAAATGCGCTATCGTACATTCATTTAAAACCACACTATCACTATCCCACAGATTTATCACCCTCTTATCATTTATTGTTTCTCACTATTTTTATAGTATAAGATCATACCTACTTGTCTATTAATACCTACTATTTGTACCTCACACCCTTTAATCACGTCATACCATCTCACACACTCCCTACCTCCCACTGTATGTCACTGTCTCTCACAACCTCACCTTGCTGCCGGCTATTTCGCGTATAATATACATACATACGCGAAATGTCGGCAATCCAGATTGAAAGACTTTAAACATTTAATTTTCGTTCGCAATCTGCTTTGCTTCGCATTAATTATCGGAGCTGTTTATTATTTTTCTCAAACGGGTTCAAATATTTTCGTTTGAGCTCTATTCTGTTTATATTAAAACCTTTTTTACTTTCTATATGACTGTTAAAATATTAAGTTTCCATAAGCCCCAAGTGTTACGCTCTTGCTAATACCAACCCGACGCCAGGAGGCCGTGTGGTCGAAGACTGCACGGTTGGCGGGGGGTAACCCGGGCCCCCACCTTTACAAACCAAAAGTGAGCCAAATGGGCTCACACTAATCTGATGTAGCATTAGGGTCTTCGGGCCGTTAGCATAGATCCATCCGAAAAAAAAACTTTTTAATATAGGTATCACTTCATGTATTAATTATTATACATTTAATAAACTGGCGATTTGAATATATTTTAATAATAATAATAATAATAAACAACTTTATTTGTGAGAACACACTGCATGAATTGAATATTATACAAAAAAAAAACACAAGTACATATAAAATAAAAAGAATGTAAACTAAAAATAATAAAAAATGCAACAGAGATTTTTATATGAAACATATATAAATATTTATTAGGCGGGCCTTGTTAGTAAAATTGACTCAAAATCCATGACGGCAAACGGCATGTCACTGTCATTTCTTTATTAACACGCTATATTAGCTTCACTTTATGTAATTAGAATAAATTGAAAGTGCACACTTTTCAATCGATGACAAGACAAATAAGAAGAAAAAACATGAGCACCAAGGAAGGTAAAAGGTGCGCATATTTTCTACATTACTCGTGTGTATTTAAAAAATCGATACTAAAAATTAAATATAAATTATAGTCTGAAACGCTTTAATAAAGAACCAAACAAATACCTCCCGCCCACCCCCCCCCCCAATGGGCCACCGGAAACTTACAAACCGCATGAAACGCGACAAAATAGCTATCACTTGACGCCGCAGTTATATGAGCGAGAGGTCCACCACCACCCCGGTCGTGCCGACCCAATTCGGCTGCAAAGCTGTGACACCACCTCTATCTCTATTACGAATGGTAGTGTTTGGTTATTAAGGTAAGTGGATCGGCCGTCTTGGCGTTCATTGAAAGGACCTTGTCGAGCAGTGGGCGGAAAAAGATAACGATGATGGTATAATGAACGGACAGGGTAAAAATATAGAATTGATATTACTTCAAAATAAAGTATTTAAACATTCATAGTATGTTCTGAATACCTATATTCATTATGGTTTAGAATCTCTCAATGTTCTGTAAGCGAGTCAATAGATCTCACATATTAATCTAGTACTAAATATACAAATCTGTTTTGATACTATTGATACACTATCGACTATCAATGCTAAGCTCTTTGAGGGCTTATTTATTTAGGTTATAGTTCATTCCATACAAACAGAAATATATTTAAAATATCTTTATTTCGTAGATAACAAACGAACGTAGCAGGGTCGTAAGTGAAGCGCGTTGAGTGAAAAAGGCAATTTAAATGTTGCAAATAAAAAAACTGGTTTCCAATACAGGCAAGAAAAACAAGACCAAAATTTAGGCTTTTGTCAAAATAATTCATAAATACAATTAAAAATATTCAGACCGAAAACAGTGTTATTGTCTTATTCCTAATATGGTATCCTCACTCAGGGATACACTCTTTGTACCCCTTTTTAAGAGGATTGCGCAAACGGGGGAATTTTGGTACAGTGGAGAGCTATTATTTTGTAATACACTCCATAAATACATTAATGTAATTAAATAAAATGTTACAAAATAATAGATGACGTATGACGTTTAGTTTTTATTTTACAAAGATGTTTTGTATGAGCATTAGTTTCCAGGTACTGTCAAAGGTTAAAGTTTTTTTAAAATTGAGATCGAATTTCGATCGTTGGGCGGCCTCTAGTAAATTATAAAAAATCGGTTTACTGACGATAGTAGAACGAGTTCTTATGACGTTCATAAGAAAATGGAACGGCTCAGAGCGAAATAACGCCGCATGCGTCATGTTTTTTCATTCTTGCAGCCGGCTCCATCGAATTATAAGACCTTGTCACGTCAAAAAAAGTGTATTAATCGTATAAAACTACGTTTTAAATACCTAAGTTTGAATAACTTCACCACGATCAAGATCTTCATTAATACATATAAAATACATGTTGATTTTTCTATAAAAATAATCCCCTATATAAACAAGCTTTGGCTGTGTTACGTTAATTGCATCGCAGCACTGGCATGCGGATTGTAAAATAAACGTTTGCTCTGGAAAAATATACCCAAATGCAAGTCTCGCTCAAGAACGAGATGGGTTTTCTGTATTAAACCTGCCTTTTAAATCATCGTAACATGTTTGATGTAAATATATTTGAAGGATCTTATGACAATTTAAAGATCTTTTAACAAGATTATGACTAAAGACCATTTACAAGTTTAGAAACTATACTGAACATGATCACGAAAAACTTGAACTCTTCTTTTTGAAGTCGGTTAAAATATAGCCAATATCACCGGGACAATGACAACAAATCGTCCAACCCGACCCAGGAGGCCGTGTGGTCGCAGACTGCACAGTTAGCGGGGGGCAACCCCCCACTTTAACAAACCAATAGTAAGCCAAATGGGCTCACACAAATCCGACGAAGCATTAGGGCCTTTGGGACATTAGCATAGATCCCTCCGAAAAAAAAACAAATCGATTGACACCTCATTTATTTAAATCGTTTAAGTGATTTATGCACTACGGTCTACGATGGAACATACATAAATATAAAAATGCATACATAGACTGCTAAAATCATACCTCTTCCTTCCATCCGGTAGAAATCTGCCAAGTGTGAGACGAAAAAAAGTCTGTAAAAATATGTATATGGGTGGATACTAGTTTCTAGATGAAAATTATAGAGAAAAACACAAAAATTAAACATAATAAATATTTTTTAAAATATTTAAATTTATGGGCTTTTACACCCACCCTTGTATGTTCCACTGCTGGGCACGAGTCTCCTCCTCCAAATCAGGCGAGGAGGGTGTTGGGCCACGGTTCACCGATGCGCTGGCCCAACTTTTCAACTTCACACACCTTCAAAGACTTCTAATGACATCAGCGAAGCAGGTTTTCTCACGATGTTTTCTTCACCGGTGAACAAGTGAAGTGCTCCTAAACATGAGCCGTAGGTAGCACTTAGGAATTTAGAAAAACCAATTTCAAGGCACCACAGGAGAACCAAGATCTGTCATTCAAGAGTCCGAGCCCATTCGCCTTTTTTTCTTTTTTCTTTAATGCCGGGAAATGCTCTGAGGCATCCCGCCTAAGGAGTGGGTCTCCTCAGACGGGTATGTGGGACTCGCTGCGCCGGAAGATGGTAAGTGGACGCAGCTCTACCCACTAAAACCGGCGAGTGCCACCTGTGCCGCCTTTCGTGAGGTGCCCCGGATCTGTTAAGCTAACAGGGCACCTCGACGGCTAGCCAGTCCCGCAAGGGACCGACGCCACCTCCACAGAGGGGTTGTCCCGCACCACAAAACAACCCTTATCAACGTCGGGACAGTACAATGGGGAGGTTCCCATCCTCGCCCCCTGCTCTTTTGTACCCTCTCCTTATAAGAGGGATACAAAGAGGCCCCTCGGCTCAATTAGCTTCGCCCAAGGTACTGGCCACGACAAGACCTGACCATGGGGGGTCCGAGCCCATACCCACCACCATCCGTAGACCGTCGTCACTCTCATCTCGCAAATAATATTGAAAATAAAATAACTTTTAAAAGAAAAATGAATGTAAAACAGTTTTTATTTTGCATATTCAATATTTTTTTCATTTTCATATTGTTGTCATCAGCTCTCTACGTGTGCAAATTTTCAAATCACTCGGAAGTCAGTGAAAATAGATTTAAAATATTTTGTTTCATATAATATCTAAACATATACATAGGTATGTACGTAAAATTTTGTCAAATCAGCATATAACCTGTAAGTTTGATTTTTTGATTTGACATGAATAATTGGATTATTGATGTATGTGGGTAGTTTCCAATAACTTGGAAACGTAGGACGTCAGGCACCTCAGTCTTTTTTTTTTCTTTTACGGCGGAAAATACTCTGAGTCATCCCACTGGGAAAGGGGGGAATTGCTGCGCCCAAAAGATGGTAAGGTGGACGCAGCTCTATCCACTAAAACTGTTGAGCAAACAGGGCACCTCGACAGCTAGTCAGTTCCTCAAGGGACCTACACCACCTCCACTGGGGGGTCGTCCCGCACCACAGAAAAACCCTCCCAACGTCAGGACAGTGCAATGGGGTGAGGTTCCCATCCTCGCCCCTTGTCCCCCCTGTTCTTTTGTCCCCTTATAAGAGGGGTGGGGTACAAAGAGCAGCTCCCTTGGTTCAATTTGCTTCGCCAAAGGTGCTGGGTTCACCTTAAGCTACTGAGCCCCACCGCTACGACAAGGCTTGATCCTAGGTGGGGAGGCACCTTAGTCTTCCCGTGACCATGATAGCTTTAAAGTTCCAATACGTCGGTCGTGTACATACCGCGCTAAATGCCTTAGAGATTGTTTTATTATAATTACTAATAAGGCCCTAACCTCTACAACAACCAAAATAAAGAGCGATAAAATCAATAAAGAAGTTGTATTATGTGTATACTTTAGCTTATAGTTTACTCAGGGATTAGCTGGTGCAATTGAACCGGGTAAAACCGGTCGCGGAAACGATCCGAGATTGCATTTGATGGATATCCCATCCATCGTAATTCAGTTAATTGTATGTGCCATGTTTGTGTAAGATTTTTGATCGTATACCATAATGATGTCAATTTTTAACGTGTCTTTATTAGCTTTGAGTATGTAAGGAATCTGTAAGCTCGATTTTCTAGGACATCGTATGTCCATATCCATGGTCATTCTATCTTGCAATTGACGCTACGTTAATATAGAATGATTGTTATACGTATTTAATAACGCATTCAATCATCATCATCAGCCTCTATTCGTCTGCAAAATATGGCCTTCTGAGTCATTCTACTAGAAGAGTGATAATTCAACAGACGGTTTTTCCTACGCCTGCTGATCCTTCTTATTAAATTCGTTGCGGGTACCAAGAAGTTTTATCGTATCCCACGGTTTCCCTGAGATCGTATTAAAGGTCTGTTTACCGCTGTTGATCCTGGGTACAACAGGACTGTTATAGGTGAGAAGGAGTGTAGGCCCTAGACTGAGTAAAAACTAGCGTAAGAGCCTACATTGCAGTATAGAATCGTCTCTTCTTTGGTGGCGAAATTGCTGTATTACGGCTGAATAGGGCTGGCACGACCGGTGTGGTACCTCTCGCTCACATAATACCGGCGTCAAGTGACAGTTATGCTGTCCCGTTTAGTGCGGTCTGTGAGTCTACGATGGCTCCAATGGGCCACATGGGGGGTGGGGATAGGGAAAAGGACGGCAACGCATCTTTTTTTTTCTTTAACGCCGGGAAAGGCATCCCGCGGGGGAGTGGGTCTCCCCAGGCGGGTTTGTGGGATTCGCTGCACCCGAAAGCTGGTAAGTGAACGCAGCTCTACCCACTAAACCCGGCGCGTGCCACCAATACCGCTTTTGGTGAAGTGCCCCGGATCTGTTGAGCAAACAAGGCACCTCGACGGCTAGTCAGTCCCTCAGGGGACCGACTGCACCTCCACAGGGGTTGTCCCGCACCACAGAATAACCCCTCCCAACGTTGGGACAGTACAATGGAATGAGGTTCCCGTCCTCGCTCCTTGCCCCTACTATTTTTTCCCCTTTTCCTATAAGAGGGGTACAAAGAACCACCTCGGCTCAATTCGCTTCGCCCAAGGTCTGTATGTCTGTACTATATTATATGGGTATACTACACTCTATGTATGCTATGCAGAGTATACATTCTGTATCCAACAGTGAAACATACTTGTTGATGATGTTATTACTTGCCCGTTCACCTCTCTGTAATGGCGTGTTAAAGAGCCCAACCGAATTCGGTCGTCCTTATTGCCTACTGCGAAATATACTGGGCTTTCAATAAACTGGTTATTTACGTATTCCCCGCATTATAATGAAGTTTTATTACTGTAATCGAAATAGGATATTCACACAGTTTATTTATTTATTTTTTAATACTTACCGCCAAAAGTGAATTGAGTAATAGTTTCATATTTATTGTGGAATTGACCTGACTCTGAGCGTTATTGAGCGATATTTTTTTACCCCACAGAAAAATTTCAATTATTGCAATGTAGCTCAATTCAATTCCTATAAAATATTTTTTTTTCTGTTTAAACATGTAAGATTTATGGGACAGAGCGAAAAGCTTGATCAATTGTTAGTCAGTATTTAGTCGTATGGTATGATTCACGGAATTAAAATAAACTCCCGTAAAACTAATATACACTTCACATCCACAACGCTAGCATAAAGCTCGTTTGAGTCACAAGAATAGAATAAAATAGAATTGCAAATTAGAATTATTATTTAAATAGAATATATTTTAGGTCCTTCTTTGTGTTAAAGTCAACGTTTTTAATATAATATAACAAAATACTTTGTAGTCAAACGATCAAAATCCAATATGTTGAGAAACTTTTAAATTGAAATCCTGTGTTTCTTTTTGTTACCTGACATGAAAATTAAAAAAAAAAAACCAACCAGTCACAGGGACTGCCGATAGAAGTGAAAACAAGACAATTAAATTTAAATACCTATTATAATACAGGCTGTAATAGATTATGACAACCAATACAATTTCAACGGCGCACAAAATGGCCTCATGACATAATTAAGAAGCAACACAATTTGCAAAACAAATATTGCATCATCTTGTATAAATAAATCAAACGTCAAACTGTGTCTCCAGCGCTTCGCGTGCGGTATCGCGAGTCCACGTCATATACACGTCAAACTGTGTCTCCAGCGTTTCGTGTACGGTGTCGCTAGTTCAGACATTTTATCTCATCTAAAAATATGAGTACTGTGCTAAAAGAAGTTTACACTTCAAAACAGGCTTTTTATCGGGGAAACAAAAAACGAAAATAAACCTAATTCAACATCATTGGTTGATTGTTTATCTTAAAATTTTCATCAGAATAAAACTTATTGTTACATTATTGTTATTTTATGTTAGTTAGACAAGCAAAAAGGCAGAAATGATACCTGGTGGTATAACATCACCCACGAAAATAAACGAATACTGTAAGTCTCTTTCTGCTTCCCTTCTTCTTTAAATAAATCATGTGAAGCAAACACGAGCATCCCAAGAAAAATAGGCAGCAAACGGAAACTAAGTTTCAATTACAGATATTATATATTATCTTATATCTTTAAATGAGCAATTCTTGTAATTATATATATATATATATATATATATATATATATATATATATATATATATATAATTGGAATCTCGGTCCAACGATTTTCATGAAGTTTAGTATATAGGGGGTTTCGGGGGCGATAAATCGATCTAGCTAGGAATCATTTTTAGAAAATGTCATTTTATTCGTGTTTTATCAACTTAAACATAAACACGGTCATCCGGGTACTGTATATTAAACGTAATCCTTAATATCATACAGCCTTTGTAGAAGCGGTATAAGAAGACTCACAGATGCTTTTCCAACTCCGTGAGGCTTAAGGTGAAGTTCTTCTGATAGTAGTGAAACGGAAAATTAAATCATTTGTGCATGGTTCATTTGATAAAGCTTATTGTAATAATCTCGTTGCCAGCATGGCAGAGAATGAGATTATCTTTATTGAAATAGACGTACATAATATGCTCTTTTTCTCCGCTGTCAACCGACAGTAAAAAAATCTTTCTTTTCAGTGTAATATGTATGTAAGGATGATATACATAATATATTTATAGCTTCGCCCGCGATAACTAAGATTTACAGTCGTACCCAGATTGATGATTGTTATTTTTATATCCTAAATTACGTATCCTAGATAGGTAACGTTAGCTATCTGCCAGTGAAAGTAACGCAAAAAATCGGTCCAGCCGTTTCAGAAATTTGCCTTAATCTAAAGCCGAATATGTGTATAGAATTTATATTTAAAAAAATAAACATTATAATTTACTTTTCTTGATAATTCCTTAAATTTTTGATAATAACTTGGTGACAGCTCTTCTCAGTAAAACTTTCAGATACTATTTAGTTAACACTGATCGGTGTTTCACGCATTTTAAAGATGAAGGAAATGATTTACATAAGTACGTCGTCTTGAATGATGAAATAGTTACGCAAGCAGCCTTTTTAAATTCAGGATAGTTCGATTTTGCTTCAAGTTTCCAAAATTCAGCAATCTTTTTCAACTTACATTTTAATTCTTGAGCTTGATCTTCTTGCATCTCTATAAATTCTAATTCTCCATGTTTTTGGGACATAGTTATGTTGGAAATGGAAAACTCACCTTTATTTTCATTTCAAACGGATACAGAAAAAAACCAAGAGCCAATATAAAATATTTCAAGTCTTGAAATATATTTTGTAATTCCTTCAATATTCCTTCTAAAATGTCTTGTCTTTTGATAAGTATTTAAGATATAATAACACAGAAATGAAAAGAGGACTCGGTAACATTTACCTAGAGCCAGAAATGATCCTCCAATCAGCCTTAGGTTGGCCCCGCCATGGTATATACTTTAATATGTATATTTAGTGGCTGTTTGAAATGACAAACATACATTTTAATTTCATTTCTATCTATGCATACATATTCTATCGATTATACAAGGAAAATTTCTGGTAGTGTCATAAAATGGGAATAAACCTGTATCCCTCTTCCAACAGACCATTAATAATTGTGTCATAGCAGTTCTTTGTTATGTATATAAGATTTCGGGCCAGTTTCATAAAAACATAAATATGTCTAAAGCACTTTCACTTGGCTTTAATCAGAATTTAGAGCTGCGACGATACACCGGTCAACCGTATCGATGTTTTTGCATCGATATGAAAATATTCATTACCTATATCAATTACAATATAATATTAAATAATAATAAAACATCTTTTATTAAAAAATCTGAAGAAAGTCAATAGAATTTAAGTAGGCTGTGTAGATTAACAAAGAGAATGTAATAAGTAAATAAGTATTTATTTCCTTAAGTTTTCTTTTGATGATAATATATTCTGATACTATATTTCCACCATTAAATAATACCATATACCATATATAATATAAACCATAGTACCATTATATTATAGTGGTATTCATTATTGTGATAGTAAAAAAATACGTGCGTACAAAGTACACATGTCAGAAGTGAAACTTATTTGGCAAACTAATTTTTAAATCTCGTTTACCTATATTTATACAACTAATACGACGTCCGCTCTATCTCACTCTCTATCACGATCTTTCTCACTCATTTGCTCTCTCACTCTCCTCTCTCTACTCTCACTCCATGGATATGTGCTTCATGCTACGTTCACCCTTTCTCACAATCGGTCTCAATCACTCTCTCCCTCTTCTTGGACAAAAACGTTGCACATTTTATTGACTTTTCATCCGTACAAATTTTACTTTCATGCGCGCAAAGAAGTTTCACTTCAATATACTTACAACAAAGACATATTTTTTTACAAATAAAAAAGATTTAAAATATCTAATAGATAGGTACAAACATCGAATGAGTAAAATATTACAAAACCTCAAGACATCCCTACTAGTAATATATTCAGTTATATTCGCGGCACAGTTAGCAAGAACCGCAGACGACTTTAAATTTCTGCTTGAATAAATGGTACGAGTTAAAACTTTACGTTTTCTAAACCAACTTGAGGATTATGGATCTACTTAGATTTTACCTACTGTGCCGGAATGGTGTTTTAGTATAATCAGGGAACTATATAGTATGAACCTCATGGTAACTTCAATTATAAATGTTGAAAATCGTGATCGATACAAATTATGTACGGCTAGTTGGGATAGGCTTGTAAGAATGTCACGGGGGCTGAAATGGGGGTTATATTCCGCCTCCAGAGTAAAAAGAGCGCGCCGGGTCCTGACAGGTCAGGATAGTTCAACAGTTCCCGGCGGGAAGGAAGGTCGGCTCTACCTGCTTCCAAAGGTAGGGCGGACCCCGAACTCGGCTATGGCGGTGCGACCGGGGTTGATGCCGAGCAAAACTGGAAAGACCTTGGAGAGAATAGTGGCCTCCCGACTCGTTCAGCACCTGCAGGAGACACGCCGGTCGACCGTCGATGCCCTTAAACTCTTATGGTCAGTGAGGAGTAAGGCGGAACTCGAATGGGAGTTCGTAGTTGCGGTTTCGCTGGACATCCCGAACGCCGTCAACAGCCTCCTCCATAGTATGATACGGGAGGCACTGATCTTCTTCAGAGTGCCGCCGTATCTAAGGAGGCTGTGGTTGGCGTACCTCTCCTAGAAGAGAGTAGCGTACGAGAACTGGTCGGAAACCGTAGAGTGACGGCGGATGCGGTGTCCCACAGGGATTGGTTTTGGGTCCGATCCAGTGGGACATTGGGTACGACTGGGTTCCCCGAGACCATGTTGTGGTCCCCGGTTGTGTACGCTTGGAGACGAAGCTATAAGGAGGCGGCGCTGCTGGACGAGGTTGGGCTTTAACTCGTAATCAGGCGCATGGATAGGTTAGGGCTTCGGGTCAGAGTGGAGAAGACAGAAGTCCTTTTCTTCCGCGGGACTGGATGGACTCCTACCGGGGGCTGCGTTTCAGATTGGAGGGGGAGGGTCAGGATGAGATTGACCATCGACCAGGACCAGAACGGTCCTGGACGGCGATGGTCTCCTTCTGCGAGGCAGTAATGTCGCGGGTGACAAACGGGGGTGCGTAGGAGGCGTAAATGCGTTTCCAGTAATGCCCCTGTGCTCATGTCAGGTCAGGATGGTACCTGGCCCAGTTGGGCACGACGTCGCTGGGGCTGCTTAGTGGCAGCCGAACAATGGCACCTTACGAGGAGTAGTCTGGCCCGAAGGCCAGTCTGTAACGGAAGTGCTCCTGTTACCTGCAGATTCAGGACTCTTAAATAGCGGCTGAAGGCACTCCCAAAGTCCTATATCAGGTCAGGAACCCCTCCGGGGTAATCTGGCTACATGCGTAAATAGAATTTCCCTGCGTCATCAAAAAAGGGTCGTAAGGATAGTGCCTTAATAAAATTTTGGTAAATGAAATTTTAGGTAGACATATTATAGTTGTAAGTGCCGATAAAGATAAACATCATGAAACCTGCATGCCCGATAAGAATAAAAGTGTGTAGTTCAGCCCAATTGGGCCAGCTCATTGGTGAACTATGTCCCAGCACCTTCCTGATTTCGATGATACCCGTGTCCAACAGCTGGACATAGTTATTATGATGAAATAATTGTAGACCTAAAAAATATACTATGCATCCAAGTGATATGGCATGGAAGAAGGCTAGCTCATGATGACGATGGTATAAATAAAAATAAAGGCGATTCACGTCCATCCATAAAACAAGGATAACAAATCGAAGTTGTTACCTTTTTATGTCCAGTCCCATCAATGCTCACTTTAGGGGTCTCCTGGGGGTTTGGGGTTTTGAAGTAGATATCCCCTATACTCGGAAATGTGTCCGAATCCCCCTTTTGGCTACTTTGAAATTCTTGGCTACCTCCCGGGGGATTGGGGTTTTTGGTTTTTTTTATAAAGATGTTTTTTAGGTTCGTTCCAGGTTAGTGTTTTGTGATAGTGACATATGAACATATGTCTGTACTAAACATACATATTATACAAATACTCTTATAAACATATTAATGTACTTTACTCGAATACAGTAAATTCTAAATGCCAAGTGCCAAATGAATTGTACAATAAAGTCATAATATTCAACCCATTGAGTATTAAGTACTTCAATACTACACGATTCAAGCGTCAACAATTTGTCAAGTAATGTCAGATAAATGTTTTGCCAAGACATTCAATAACGGTTTAAGTCAACTTGACGGCCGAATGTTCTCGACTGTATTGGAATCATCAGTAAGTGGTCAGCGTCGTCCATGAACATTAACAATTCAATCCAGGCAATAAAGACAAGGCAACTCATACACGTATTGCCTTTTTTTTCTTTAACGCCGGGAAATGCTCTGAGGCATCCCGCGGGGGAGTGGGTCTCCCCAGGCTATGTGTTACTTGCTGCGCCTGAAAGCTGGTAAGTGGACGCAGCTCTACCCACTAAAACCCGGCGAGTACCACCAAAGCCTTTGGTGAGGTGCACCAGGAACTGTTGAGCAAACAGGGCACCTCGACGGCTAATCAGTTCCTCAGGGGACCGACGCTACCTCCACAGAGGGGTTGTCCCACATCACAGAACAACCCCTCCCAACGTCGGGACGTACAATTCCCAACGTACAATGGGGTGAGGTTCCCGTCCTCTCCCCTTGCTCTTTTGTCCCCACTTCTTACAAGAGTGGCACAAAGAGCCCCTTCGGCTCAGTTCACTTCGCCCAAGGTGCTGGGCTCACCCTAAGCTACTACCACGCCGACGGCAGTTCTGCACAAGCACAACCCTCACAAGTTTCTAAACTTACCCCCAAATACTCAAACGAATCTCAAATTTAAGACGTACAGAGTTTCTTTGAATCTGACACGTCGTAGCGTGAGTTTAAGTACGTCTTAATGGAGACGGTCCAAAATTGTATGGGAGGTTGGTCTACTTTTGTACATGTAATGAGATGAAGGAAAGAAAATATTGAAACAGTTTTGATTTGTTCATATCCAGGAATTCATCTCAATTTCAGCGGAAGAATAATTTAATGTTTCCAAGATTTGCAACACTACGTGTATAAAACAATGGCGTATGACGTTTATTCTTTGGCGTTATCTGTCAAATGTAAGGAATTATGTCATTGTTCGATAGGCATCTGTCATCATCTGGTTTGTTAAATGTCAGAAATGACATTTAGTAAGTAATAATTATCCATCTGAAGGGCGCCATCTTCATTAAAAATTGCCAACAAGTTAAGAAACTTGAAAAATATTTTTATTTTTTGCTTGTAAATTAGTTTCTTAAACTAATTTTTTTTATTTTTAATGAAATCTATGTAATTTGCTCTATTTATGGTATACTGTACAAGACCAGACCAGAAATGGACCGTCTCCTTTGAGATTTGTTTGAGTATTTGGGGGTTAGAATCTAATTAACTGAGGCTCCATTTGGGAAGACTGGTGGTCTTTCAACCTTCAAGTATTGGGCAAAAGGTAGATAATAATTATTATGATGATGTAAAGAAACTAACAAGCTGAATGAACAATACTATTATAATTAACTTGTTAATCAAGTAAACCCTAACGTTTACTTGACTAACGAGTAAGATTATAAATATAAATCGAGAAAAATCCCATTTTAATTGACTAATTAAAGATTCATATAACACATTCGGCATTGATTAAGGACGACAGAATTTACGAATTTATAGGAATTTCAATTTCAACTTCTAGCTCTGAATTGGTTATTAAAAGGAATTCGAAAAGTTGAACCATTGACTTTTGTGCTTCTAGTGTAGCTGCGCCTTTTTATTTCAAAAATCTGACTGACCGCTTCAAAAATGCATCGGTATGTTATGTACTGCGTACTAGATTTCGCGATCCGAACATTCTGTTTCGACTGAACTATAGTCTGCTTTACCTTTACCTTCACTTTAGTGTGGCTTCGACAATCGACAATATAGAGTGCGTGCGCAGCGGTGCTAATAATACGAAAATTTAAGCCAAAGTGCGAACCTATTTGTTTCTACTTTACTATTTATTTATTTAACTATTAAGAAATTTCAAAAAAGATAAAAGATTCTAAAGCGGTGTCATTTTTGCCTGCGGTGTAAAATCTATAGAGAGGACATAATATTGTTACACTATGTTGAACAAAACGCGTAAGTGCTATATCACGGCGCTTACGACGTTTTAGTCGCGAGAAAACTATACTAAATAAGCGGTCTAGAGCTGTAATATGTATGGCTTGGTTAGACGAAATAACAAACGTTTTACCGCTGCAGCGAACTTTAGTTCTAACTATTATCAGTATTTGAATAAATTGTTAACGTGTAAGTTCGTGTCTATCAGTAGAATATAAGTCAATGCAAAAACGAGAGTTAAACAAGTATTAGAACATGTAAATATATTGCAGGGTTTAGTAACGTGTGTTATGACGTCAAATCTGTCGACCAAGCGATCACTAATTCAGGTCAATTTGTGTCGATTGTTTTGACAGAGCGATTCCAGTTTAAAAGTCATTTATTTTTTAATTTATTCTGAAGAGGAAAAAAAATATTTTTTGTTTGTTTCTTACGATTATCTTAAAAACTATTCAACCCAATATAAATCATATTTTAATTATATTTTAACCTCGTATTCTCACGGGACCGGGAATACTCGTGCTTCCTCATCATCGTCAGCCTCAATTCGTCCACGAAACGTAGGCCTTCCTCTCCTCATAATGTGCTTACAAGCTACTTATGGTATATTAATTTTGGTACTTGGAAAAGCGGCGAAACTCATTGAAAACTATAGACTATAATGAACAATGAATTAATTTATAGCAATGTAATACCTGAGTCCCAACAATTAACTTAACGTGCGAATTGCAGATTACAAATTAAATTAACTCATTTCGCGTATTACATTATGTTACTAACTTCACAACGAACAGAGACTGTACGAAATAAGCAAATCATTTAGAAGTGCATAGTTTAAAATTTACAATATCGTATCGCATATAATAAATTTAGTGTTTGTTTTTGAATGCAGTAATCTCCAGAACAGTCAGATTAGAAGAATTATTTTTACTTTGTTTTATTAAATCGCTTTGGATAATGTCTGTCTGGGACTGACTGAAATTTTGACATTGATCTTAAGTTAACTTTCCGATCCGCTACAGTATTAACTGTTTTATTTTGTCCATAGCTCAGAACCCAGATGTAGATGACAGTGTATGAAAATAGAAAAAAAATACGTACGTACCTAAATACTTTTTTGGTAGGTTATTTAAACGTGGTACCTACATTATTTTTTATGAGTTATACTAGGTGCATTCATTATCTGTTATAAGGAAAGATTATGATATTTATTTAAAAAATTTTTTTTTAGTATTACGTGGCAATCGCAACAACCGAAACAGCTAGTAATATAACTAAGCTAAAAAGATTGATGGTTTTTCAAACGCGCTAATAAAACTAGAAGTACGTGTCAATTGGAAAAGTGTTTGCTATTTTTTTTCAATTTTGTAGCAGTTGAAATCGTGGGGTATAAGTCCATAGGTACGACACCGATTTATATAAATGAAATTTGGTCGATTGAAACCTATTTCGAAATTCGAAACAAATTTGATTAGTCGAGATATACAATGGCCAATGATTTAGTTTAAGCTTTCAAATGACGGATGGTGTTATTTGTACCTCTACCATGAGTTTTTGTTACAAGTACACATGACATAACTATAGTAGCGCAACACGAATAGAAAACTATACCATACCTTAGTTTTCTATTCGTGTTGCGTTTTTAAGTAACTACTATAGTTATGCCATTTACTCTTGTAACAAAAACTCATGATAGAGATAAAGCTTTCAAATGACGGATGGTGTTATTCTGTACTGTATTTCCGAAGTTGATAAATTTGAATATCAAAACTATCACTATCTTCAAACTTGAATAATTAACCAACTTGTGAATTTGCATATAACTTTCTAATAATTTCTATTTTGTCCAGAATGTCCTTTGTTCATTGTATTGTGTCTATGTTTATAGGGTAATTATGTAATTTATCTTTCGTATTGATTGTTAATATTACTTTTTACTTTATACCCAAAAACGTACGTTGAAAAAATTTTAGTTATGAAAATATATTATCAAATGTTTTTTTTCATTTCAAGTTCAATTCCTTTTTTTTTTTTTTTTTTTTTTTTTTTTTGACGCAGTGGAAATGCTTTGCGCATTCACCCGGGGATGGGTTGTCCCCGGGGATATGTGGGACTCCCGACGCTCGCCCAGCGCCGGTATACCGCACTAAAACCACTGCGAGTTGCCTTCAGCCGCTTGAAGGGGAGTGTCCCGGATCTGACTAACACGGGACACCCCCCACGACCGGCCGGTTCCCTCAAAAGGGCTAACCGGGCTTCCTCCTATTATGGGGGCACTCCGACAACCTAGAGCACCCCCGCCGACGCCGGAACTTCTCTACCGGGGCAGGTACCCAACCTTACCCCGAGTCCCGTTAGATGGGAGGCAGAAGGTGCGCATAGCGCCTCCTCCGCACACCCGTCCTACGTCGACGGAGCGGGATGGATGCGGCGTCATCCTCTCTGTCCCGCTCCGCGGCCTCCTTCTGCGAAATGATGATTTCGCTGAAGGTGACCGCCGCCTGCCAGGCCTCATCGCTCTCGAGCATGCAGCGTACCACACTCGAGAGCGAAAGGTCCCCTCCAAGCACTGACACAAGATCATGACGCTGTCCGGCCCATCTAGCGCACACCTCTAGGGTGTGCTGGGCCGTGTCCTCCACAGCACCACACTCGTGGCAGGCTGGCGTCGGCTCCCTCCTGGCCACCTGACACAGGTACGCACCAAAACAACCGTGTCCAGTGAGCACCTGCGTCAGGCGGAATGTGAGGGGTTTCTTCCGGCGACGCATCCACGCCACCAGGACCGGACGCAGTGCCTCGGCCGTACGTTGGCCGTACGGCGACTGCGCCAAGATTTCCCCCCACCTTTGCAGCAACCACTCTTGCCCTAGCCTCCGCACACGCGAGACCTCCTCCCACGTCGGTGTCTCGCGGAAGAGCAACCTCCTCTGTGAGCAGAAAAGGTGCACCTCAGCGAGCAGCAACGCCACGAGCTCCCACGGTGGATCTCCAGCTAGGGCAGTGGCTGCCACCCAGGAGACCGTACGATAACCCCTGATCACCCTCACCGCTATGACCCGCTGCATACTCCGCAGCAGGGCCTTGTTCCTAGCGGTGAGGGAGTCCGCCCAAATTGGGGCTCCGTACGTGGCTATACTCCGGCAGACTCCGGAGTATAGCCGCCTGCAGGCTTCGCTGGGCCCTCCTATATTAGGAAGAAGTCGACCCAGCACTGACGCCACCCTTATGACCTTCGGCCCCAGTTGTTGGAAATGGGGGCCGAAGGTCCACCTCCCGTCGAGGGTGAGCCCAAGATACTTCATAGTGGGGCTCACCCTGACCTCCGTCTCTCCGATAAGGAGCCGTGCACCTGAGGGGGGCCCTTTCCTCCCAGCCCCGCGGAAGAGCAGGGCTTCGGTTTTGTCGAAACGGACCCGAAGCCCCAGTCGCTCTATGCGGCTGACTACGAGGGATACTCCCACCTCAGCCAGCCGCGCAGCCTCCCTGTATGTCCGTCCCCGAGATAGAATGAGTGTGTCATCTGCATAACAGATGACATCCATCCCGGGGAGGAGACCGCTCCGCAGGACCCAGTCGTAGCCGACGTTCCATAGGGTGGGGCCTAGAACCGACCCTTGCGGGACGCCGCACTCAACTCGCCGCCTCACTAGGGACCCCCTTTGGTCCTCGTACACTACTTCTCTATCGGAGAGATACGCCCTCAACAGCCTTCCGAGATACGGGGGCACGCCGAAATACTTAAGTGCCTCCCGTATTACGCTGTGGGGAAGGCTGTTGAAGGCGTTGGCGATGTCCAAGGACACCGCCACCACCACCTCTCCCCGGCATTCCGCTTCACTCGTCACCGTCTTGAGACGCCCTAGGGCGTCGACGGTCGACCGACCGACCCGGAAACCGAACTGAAACTCCGACAGTCCAGGTCCCGGGCCCTCCTCCAGATGCCGAACGAGACGGGAGGCTAGGATCTTTTCCAGGGCCTTCCCCGCCTCGTTCAGCAACACGATCGGCCGCACCGACGACGCGCTATCCGGCGGTCGGCCCCCCTTTGGTAAGAGGGTGAGCCGACCTTCCTTCCAGGCTTTCGGAAACTGACCGGACCGCATGCAGCGGCCAAACAGCTCCCGAAGGCTGTCTCCGAGGTGCACGAGAGCTATAGAGAGAACCCTCCCATGCACCCCGTCCGGACCTGGCGCCTTCTTATTACGGAGGCGGAGCAGAACCGCCTCCATTTCAGCGTCGGTGACGGGTGGCGGAACACTCTCCTCCTCCATCGAGTCCGGCGTTCGTCGGGCCATCCGCGGAGGGACAAACCCTTCCTGGAAGTCGGGAAACAACTCCCCGACGATGTTCCCCAGCAGCTCGGGCTGGAGCGTCTCCGTCAATGGGGCCGACTGGGTGCGAAGTTTATCTCGCGCCCTTTTGTATGGTCGGCCCCAAGGGTCTCTTTCGAGACCCTCCACCAGCTCCATCCAAGCTGCCTCCTTTGCCCGACTAATAGCCAGCTGCAGGATTCTACGTTTTTCCCCGTAGATCCTATAAAGCCAGCCATCCCGCTCCACGTCCTGGGGGCGGCGCCGCCTGCTGCGAACATAGGCGCGACGTGCTGCGTTGCAGGCGGCGCGGAGGTCGGCCAACTCTGCCGACCACCAGTACACCGCCCGTCGAGGAGGGGGAGAACCCCTCAGCCTAGGCATGGCAGCCCGGCAGACGGCAGTAAATGCGTCGCCGAGACAACCAGCCATCTGGTCCACTCCCTGGTCCTCACTCGAGGGGAGGCTCCAACGGCCCACGATGGCCGCCTCTTCCGCCAGTTCCCGGTTGAGCTTGGTGAGTGCCCAACGCGGGAAACAGCTATGCCCCCGGGACAGAGGCGCCGTACCTGATGCGGAGGCTGGAGACACCTCGAACCGTATGTAGCGGTGGTCCGAGAGTGTCTCCACCTCCGTTACCACCCTCCACCCGTCCACCCTACGCGCGACGGTGGGAGTGGCGAACGACAGGTCCACAACTGAACCGCCCGTCCGTCGCACGCAGGTCAGGACCGTCCCTCTGTTCAGCAGGGACAGTCCCGCAGCTAGCGCCCACTCCTCCACCTCTCTCCCCTTAGGGTTCGTGACTGGAGACCCCCACGCCGAGGACTTGGCGTTAAAGTCACCTGCCACGACCACGGGGAGGGGAGCCAGCCGCCCAACCAGCGGTCCCAGAACATCGAGGAGCTGTTGTAGGTCCGCCAGATTGCGGTTCGGGGAGAAGTATACGCCGATAATTGCAATCCCTCCCCGAACGGCCACCACGTACCCGCGCCCTTTCATTCGGGGTATGAGGGGTGGTTCGGCGCCTGGCCTTGCGATAATCGCGACGGAGCCCACATCATCCCCAGCCCAATGTGGCTGGAGAGGCACATAATAGGGCTCCGATATAATGACCACATCAACGCTCCACTCCGCCATGGACTGCAGGAGAAGGTCCTGAGCTGCAGCGGAGTGGTTTACGTTGGCTTGTAAGAAGCTGAGATGTCCTGTCATTATTCGGACATCTCAGCCTCAGGCGCCGCCACTCTCCTCGATGGAGGGGAAAGAATATCCTTTCCGGGGGTAGATGGGGGGTTGCACGATCTGCCCCCCATCACGTGGTCTGCTTTACGGCCTGCGTCGGCACAGACGGCGCACTGGAGCTCGGACTCACAGCCGGACGCCTTGTGGCCCGGCTGCCCGCAGCGGTAGCATAAGCCACTGCGGTCTTTCTCCGAGGGGCACACCATAGCAGCGTGCCCCAGGCCCATGCACTTGAAGCAGTGCCTGGGTCGAGCTCCAATGTGCTGCAGCTGGACCCTACTCCACCCGATAACCAGGTGTCCCAGCTGCAGCAATTTCTTGGCCGCCGTCAGGGGGCACGACATTCGGGCGAACCCTAGTCCGCGTGGGCCGTGGTATACCTCTCCGACCCATACCTGCCCAGGAGAGCAACCCCCCTCAGTCGCGACCGCCAACCGTATGCGATCTGGTGTCGCGGTATCGTCCAGGCCCGTCATCTTGAAGTCGGTTGACTTGATGGGCCTGGTCACCTCCGCGACACCCTCCAGAACCTCCGCCAGTTTGCTTGCCAGGGTGTCTGCCTTATCGCCGCTGGCACGCCCTGGCACCTCAATAAGTCGGCCCCCCGTGGCTGAACTTCTTATCCTAAGAGGCCCTATACCCAGCTCCCTCACATCACCTATTTGAGCCTGGGCCTTAGTGAGGGCGTCACAATATGAGACCCCCTTTTCAGTGGCTTCTGGCAGCAGTTTAACGATAATCGCCGAAGAGCTCGGCAGTACCACCTTGGCACCTTTGGGGTGCCGACCTTTTGACACCTGAGGTGCCGGCTTCTGAGGCTTCTTTTTCGGCGCCTTACGCTTCACGACGGTCGACCAGCCGTCCTGGTTGGTACCATCAGGAGCAGAAGCTTCTGCTTGCTGCGGCGCAGGCGCTTGGCTCCTCTTTGAGGTGGAGGGGCCAAAATTGGTCCAATCCGCCTCAATTCGCCTCTTCCCTTTCCATTTTTTTGGGGCAGGTGCCGGGCGCGCCGCCGGACGAACTGGCAGCGACGGGAAGTCCTCCACGATCGGTGCCGGCGCTCTAGTATTTGCCCGCACCTCCTTTTGTGCCTGCGATAGCTCAGCAGGCGGCACCTCTTCAGTTATGACGGCAGACCTTCTCTTCGTCGCAATCGCAGCGCGGGTTGCTTTTGCGATCCTTCCATTGTCCGCCGCCAGAGGAGGCCGGGAAATAACCGGGGGCAGCAACCTATCCTCTAGAGCTGCGAGCCTTCCATCCATTAGGTTGCCAAACATCTTGACCATGCTACTTTCTAGGATGCCCAGCTGTTCATTGGACATCGGGCTTGCGGTCGTCTTGTTTGTCGCTGCCGCCGCCTTGGCCTCCTCAAAGTCGCGCCGATAGGCACGAACTTCTTCACGGAGGTTGGCAACCTCACGTTGCAACCTCCCATTATCAGCACGGAGGCGGCGCGTCTCCTCGGCCTCCGTGCGTGCCCCTAGTGCCTCCAGAACCGTTTTAACGGCCCCGGTCGCCCGCCTTACCTTATTGGCAAAGCCCCCTTTTAGATTTGAGGACTTGCCCACTATGCCGAGGATCTCCGTTAGGTTGGCCTCGGCCGCTCCAATTAATTCCGGAGCCCCCATGCTGTCGACATCCAAATCGAGGGGGCCTGGAGGAACTTCTATGTTCTTGACCTCGGGAGCCGCCTTCATATATGCCCTCTTTTCTAGGGCGGCCACAAATTCGGCCTCGCGGGCCACCTCCTCGCGCTCCCTAAGCGCCTGGCGAGCTCCAGCGAGCCGGGTCTCCGACCCGCGCGCTCTTCCACGCTTGGCGGCAATCTTGCGTCCCGGCTTCGCCTCCGACCCATCCTCCGTGTCCGAGCCGGAAAGCTCCGCGAACAATCGCTTGCTCCCGCAGACCTCCGATTCCGACATGGACGGTATGGACTCCGTCCCTAGAAGTTCGTCCAGGGTGACGCCTGCACGAGCGACCGATTGGCGTGTCACACGCCGTGCTACCGATGATAGATCCTCTATCCTAACCTCCGAATAACCTTTCTCCCTCTCCAAATCGCGTGCAATCGAGTCCGTTTTCTTGCTTAAGTCGTCGTTGCTGGAACGAGCAGAGTGCTCGCCCCTATAACAGTTTGTGCCCTCCCCGTAGTACGAGGGGCAGACCTCCGCCGTGGCATCGGCGGTGGTGCGGGATTCCCCCTTTCGGGGACCCGCCCGGGGACCATATTCCATACTGTTCTTATCCATTATTGATTTGCTCATTAGGGTCGAGCGGAACCCGTAGCCATCACAAAACAGGGTGCGCTATCGACTGGAGACCCTCCAGCCATTCATCCCCTCGCCGCGCACCGGAGCTTATGTTGGGATTGGGGTAATTTTTTATGAGGTTTTCTTCCTCGCGGTCCCCATCTCGACGTGAGATGGCGACCACCACCCCCGGCACTATGTACCGGGGAGCGGCTTGGCCGGCAGTGGCCAGAACCAACTGCCGCCCGGGATCTGATTAGTCGCCTAAGGTGCTGGATTGCACCCCAAGCTTAAGCCCAACCGCCGCGTCAAGGCTCAGATCTACGGTGGGTTCAAGTTCAATTCCTAAAATTACAATATCCAATACATTAAAGGTTTTAGGAATTAATACGATGGTTTCTGATTTTGTGGGCTATTTTATGCTATAACAAATGGCCTTTTTATGTGGAACTTTTGGCATTCATATTTGCATTCCCAAATCAAAATTAAGGCAATACTCGTGCGATTGCGAGTCCGTTGAGGTTCAGTATAGGGATTGATTAATTCTCTTTCATGCTTTCATTGTCATTATTATCACGCCATATCTGTTCTCTGGTAGACATGGACTTTCTACAATGAAGGCCAATTACCATGCAGGTATTTGTAGACAGTCTTCTCCTTTAATAAGGGCGGGAAACTCGAAAATATTTCCTACTCGTCCTAGTTTAGTGTGGTTATCGCTGTCAATTCTGGCTATACAGGTGCAGGTGTGTGCATATTGGGAATGAGTAGTGGTCCTAGAATGTACAAAAATAAGAGTACGCAGATCCCTGACACTAGCAACATAATTTCTAACTTGCAAATTTAATTAATATATATTAAGCTTACTTGTTAATGTTAAAGAAAAAAGTGTGTGTGTGTGCTTATGTACACGTGTTAGAAGTTATACAAATACATAGTACATTTGCATCACACTGTAACCTTTTTGCTTATGGTATAGTTAAAAAATATATCTTCAGCTGACGTCTATACTGTCATTATGTGAAAATTGTTATATAAAAAATGTTGACTATAGCTAACTTCAGGGTGTCGGCCTAAAGAAGTATAACTTCAAAAACAGTCGAGCATAATATATATGTACATAAATTCTTTAGATTTATTTATGTCATAAGATCAGTCGGAGCCTTATAGTACCCTCCTTTTCCCCTATCCTCCCAATGGGCCGGAAACTCACAAACCGCACGAAACGCGACATCATAGCTGTCACTTTACGCCGGTGTTATATGAGCGAGAGGTATCACCCCGGTCGTGCCGGCCCAGTTCGGCTGCAAAGCAGTATGGCCAGGCTAGTTATACTAGTTTTTATTAAGAGTCGTAAATCCATTCTCAAATTTGATAAACAAAATCAATGTATGACAGAATCAATAGATTTATATAGTAGCATAGATAAATAACAATTAATGTAACGACAATAAATTGTCGTAGCATACGCATTTGATAACCTTTTATTTGATGATAATTCTAGCTATATAAGATAACAACGAATTTTTATCAAATCTTCGTTTTATTGTATTCTATTGTAGTTTAGGTTTATTATATTATTATTATTATTATATATAATATTATAATGTGTTACTCGTTGATTTGTTTGATCGATGAGGAATTTCTATCAATACCAATAAAACGAAATGTAAAAATGTCAACACACTCGGATTTCAAACGCCGAGTTCTTGATATTATATTTCCACGAATATTTTTAAGATCTCCAGTGGGTTTGACGTGAAAAGGAAATAACCGACAAGACACTCTCGTGTATGTACATATTTATATTAAAATGCTCCAGTTTTGAAATTGATGTAACATAATATGATAATATCTGTTACATTAAATGCAGAACCACATATTATCTGCATACCGAATTGTATGGTGTTCGAAATTCGGTATTTGGCGAATAAGAGGTATTTTTATGTGTTAGTGGTAGAATATAAAGGGACTTTTATTAGCGTTTATCGTTTTATTTTATTTGAAATGCCGGACCTTTTATTTAGGTATTAAACAAATACTACATACACCCTTTATTCGGCTTGTAAGGAATATCAGGACTTTTTGTCCTTATAGCGAATATCAGAACTTTTATTCGGCTTTTTGCGAATACAAGAGATTTTATTAGGTATTTAGCGTATTCGCTATTTTTTATTTCGCGTTGGTCATTTAATTTAACCATAATATCGACAATGTAACATGACTCATTGGAATTGAACACATGAGTGGACGTAGCATTTTTTTTAATTTTTGTTTTTTTACATTGAATGAAGGTGTTATGTGTCTATAAACCATATTAGACCTTAAAACTTTGGCTTAGTTTTAGAAATAACAAATGATGAAGGAGTTAAGTACGAAGTAACAAAGATAGTCATGTTGAATGAAAGTGACAGGAGCATCTAACGTACTCTTTCATTTAAAATTATTCCAATAAATATTGCTTTGGCATGGATGAAGAAGATAAGTGCACGTAATTACGCTGCTTGCGATAAATGAAGGTGTTATGTTCTGTACTTGTCCCTTTCATTCATGTCACATCGTGTCCAATTGGTGATAGGAATACATAATTTTAAAAAACTAGTAATTATACAAGAACAGACATACAGTCTGTAAGTCCAGAACATCGTAACTATTATTAGAATATTGTTGGACAAAACTAAATGTCAAAATATAAGTTAGATGGTTTTTTTTAATAATTTTCATTTAGGTCTTAGTTACGTAAAAAACGAAGGAGTTATGTATTTAAGGGTGGGGACACCAGCGAGGCCAGACGGGTGATGAAGGAGTTATGTACGTTTTTTTATCTAATAAAAATAATCTTTCACTTTTTAATTTTCTTTCGTCATATTGGTATTTGGTATACATCTGTAATTACAATAATTTCACGTTTAAAGTAATTAAAATAACTGCCACAACAGCATAATATCTCAAACTTAGATAACGAAAGCTTAACGTCTGTTTTCTCAAAATTCACAAATTGTATCATATCCCCTTCATCCACTCATGTCTTCAATTGTTAGAGATTTGAAGGTTTGTTTTTTTTCAGGATTAAATTGTCTTTAATAATAAATAAATTAATAATTTGGCTAGTAAATGCTAAAACATTTCTTCAAACCTGATTGGAAGTTTCAGAGACACTAGTCATAGTGGCTGCAATTGTGATCATCCGTCATCACATTGATTATGAAATAGCTGGTGCCCGCAGCTTTGCCTGCGTTATTTGAGATTCACGTATCCGGATTGATGACGATTGTTTTTATAGTCTATGTCCTAATCCAAGGTAGCCATCACCGTTTCAACCGTCAGTTCCGCCGTTTTGCCGTGAAAGATCAACAAACATCAAATTCTCCAAACTTACACACTGCCTTTTTAATATTAGTAACCTTATTTTTATTTTTTTTCTTTAACGGCGGGAAATGCTCTGAGGCATCCCGCGGGGGAGTGGGTCTCGCCACGCGGGTATGTGGGACTGGGAGGCAGATCGTGCCTCTCGATCGCTTGTTCTGCGCTATCGATTGCACGACTCAGACGGAACGTGACACATTTTCGTGTGTGCAGTCGGCGTTCAATTGCGTTCGTCAAAAGCTTTATATTATTTTACACCTTTTTATTTGGTATGTATTTCTGATACTTTATACAGAGCATTTGAATAAAGTAGGACCACGAGCCGTGATAATATGATCATATCTCATTTTTGCTATGCGTAAAACAAATTGATATTGTTTTTGTAACCAGTACATGCTTCCTGTGAGGTTACAGGAATTCTGTAATGACGATCTTTTGAACATATTTTTCAAAGACATCCAACCACCAGATCAATTTTCTTATTTGATTTTAATATGATTTTCCCTCGAATATTTGCTCAAAGGGCGGCCCACTCTATCGACGCTTGTGTTAACGTTCAATATTAAATTCCGCGTCAAAAGAGAATACAAATTCACTTCACATGGCCCTTTTTTATTTTACGCTGGGAAATGCTCTGGAGGCATCCCGCGAGGGAAGGGTATATGGGACTCCCTGCGCCCGAAAGATGGTAAGGTGTATGCAGCTCTACCCAAGGGACCGACGCCACCTCCACAGGTAGGTTGTCCCGCACCACAGAACTACCCGTCCCAACGTCGGGACAGTGCAATGGGGTGAGGTTCCCATCCTCACTCCTTGCCCCCTCTTCTTATAAGAGGGGTACAAAGAGCACCTCCCACGGCTCAATTTGCTTCGCTCAAGGTGCTGGGTACACCTTAGGCTACTGAGCTCCACTGCCACGACAAGGCTTGAACCATGGTAGGGAAGTAAGTCTGTCTGCTATTTTCATGAACTAATATAAAAAACGTAGACTAGCGAGTCTATCTCACGCGCTAAGGGTTTCGAAAAACGTATTTTTAATACTACCACAAAAAATGACTGTTTTTAGATATTTTCCTAATGTTTTGTGATCTAGCTTCTTATCAAATTTCATGATTCTATGTCAATGGAAAGTAATAAGTTAATTTGATAGACATAGTACGGACTACGGACTGTCACGGATATAATAATAAGAGTGCATGCATACAAACCTGTTCCACATTGCATATGCGTGCTTCCGTCAAGAATGCCCTTAGCGAATGTTACATGAAGTCATCCTGAGAATGTTTTCGAGGAACGTCGATTGTTGATGTGTGGTCGTATTGTCATGTAAGATCTTGCATGATTATGCATACAGAGTAGACAGGGATATTTTATGCATGCATGGAAGTAGTGATGATCACGGGGCGGAATATTGGTAGCAAATATTTTATATACCTCATGTTTTAAAATAGACCAATATATCTTCGGGTTTGTTACACAGACATATATAATGTATATGGTTTGTTATAAGTACATCCATATATCTTCTGTGGTTATTTTTAACCGACTTCAAAAAAAAAAGGAGGTTCTCAATTCGTCTGTATGTTTTTTTTACATCTTTGGCTTCGATAATCATAATCATTTAGGTGATAAAATGGTCGGTTTATTAGTTCACAAAATATTGATTTGTCTCTCTTTCTTATCTTCTTATGTTATCGAGCGTCAAAATAAAACATGAAAATATAGCACATGCGGGTAGGTAGGTAAGGTTAGACAACGTGACGATCGTCTGCTAGGCTAGCATGCGTACAACGAGATTTTTCTCGACTAGAGAGAGAGAGAGAGAGAGAGAGAGAGAGAGAGAGAGAGAGAGAGAGAGAGAGAGAGAGAGAAAGAGATAGAGAGAGAGAGAGGTGAATAGGAGGAGAGTGCCATTGCTAAATTGCAGCCAAATTGGGCCGGCGTAATGTGACAGCCATGCTGTCGCGTTTCATGTGGTGTATGAGTGGTGGTGGGGTATTGTCAAAAGGAACGCAACGCATCCTCATAACCTGTGGTTGTGCGGATGTCTATGGTACATCCTCTATTAAGAAACTCCAAGGCAACTATTCTACCGCCCATAGCGATTATCCTATCTAGATCAACCAACTTTATAGATAATAGTATTAGTTGGAATTAATTCTAATTTGTTAATTGGTATATAACCGATAGGATGCCGTACTTTTTCAATTAAAGTATTAAACTTTAAAGCTGAACTTTACGAACTTTTATTTCGTTATGTAAGTACTTTTACTTTACACAATAGTCAATAAAAATACTCTTTTATTCTGAATAAAGAACAATTGGATAAATGAGATACTATTTGAAGGAGTAACAGATTCAAATCCTCGCTTACCCGTTTACGATATCATATTTTAACCGACTTCAACAAATAGGTGGAGGTTCTCAATTCGATCAGTTTTTTTATGTATGATGATAAATCGGTGTACGATTTCTCCGTCAATTGTGGGCTGCTTCTCAAAAAACTTTTTTTGTTTGAAAGGGTATACTTGTAAAATATAATTGATTAAACCGAATGTGTAGGAAACACATTCGGTTTGTTAAATAATATTTTTGTTAAGAGATAGAACAGAGTAAAAGAAGTTATGTCCTTACATATATTTAAATGATCTCTTTCCGGTATAAGTAGTGAATGAAGCAAAGGATGGAAAGCATCCTATCCTTTGCTTGTGATATTTGATGATAAAGTGATGATTATAATTGTAGGAAGTAACTATATTGAGTATCATGAATGAAATAACACGTTTGGGAAGTCGGGTAGGTCAGCCTTTAATTAGATACTTATGTTAGATTTACTGTATGTCCGGAGAAACTTAAGTGATTTTTGTAAAAAGTGACATACATAGTAGGGATATACGTAATAGACACAGGTTAGATGTACCAGTGATTAGACTCACAAAAGCAAGCAATTCATTATTACGCTTTTACAATAGGATCCCAGAAAATGATCAATACCTCCCATTAAAAAATTCAAAAAAGTTATTAAAGAGCGTTTGTGTGGTAAAGGAAATATAAAGTAAAAGATTTTATGGAAGATACCACCACACCTTTGGAATAGGGCGTTCCTTCCAGGCATTTCATAATAATGACTTGTATTTTTTTTTATAAAATATTTGAAAAGATTAGTTCCACTGAGTTTGTTTCGCCGGTTCTTCTCAGTGGGCTTGCCTTGGAACCGGTGGTAGACTTAATTGACGCTCAAAAAGATACTCTGTTGGTACTATTTTGATTTTTTTAAATTTAGATACTAGAGGTTAGAGGTTAGGACGACTCCGGGTGCTACTTGGATACGAATGGCGGGAGATCGGCTGTCTTGAAGTTCATTAAATGAAATACTTTCTATGTTAGTAGGTTGGTTGGTAGCTTGTAAGAGATAGACCCATGTTGCTTTGCAGCTATAACTATAATCACTATAAGCAATAACTCTCGCTCACGTAACACCGGCGTCAAGCGACGACTATATTGTCGCGTTTCGTGCGGTTTTTAAGTTTCCAGTGGCTCATTGGGGAGAATAGGGAAAAGGGCGGCAACGCATCAGCATAATCTCTGGTTGTGCGGATGTGTATGGGTGTCGATCGTCGCTTAAAGGCTTTGAATGCTCGTTTGCCCTCCTATGCTATAAAAAAGTTGGGTAAACAAACGGACAGACGTGTCACATGACGGTGAATGGTCATCATCGTCCGAGAACATAAACAAAACTTAAAACTAGTCCTGTAGGGCTAGGATGCGCGCCCCACCATGGTTCAGGCCTTGACGTGGCGGTGGGGCTCAGTAGCCTAGGGTGAGCCCAGCACCTTGGGCGAAGCTAATTGAGCCGAGGGGGCTCTTTGTAACCCTCCTTTAAGAACAGGGAACAAAAGAGCAGGGAGCAAAAGGGGTGAGGATGGAACCTCACCCCATTGTACTGTCCCGATGTTTGGAGGGGGTTGGGGTTTAATGGGCTGTTTGCTCATTAAATCTGGGGCACCTCACCAAAGGCGGCACTGGTGGCACTCGCCGGGTTTTAGTGAGTAGAGCTGCATCCATTTACTAACATTCAGGCGCAGCGAGTCTCACATACCCGCCTGGGGAAACCGACTCCCCCGAGGTATGCCTCAGAGCATTTCCCGGCGATAAGAAAAAAAAGGGCGGTGCCCATGCAGACGGGAGGATTTGATTTGAGGCCAGTAATATAGCTCAAGAAACAGTCATAATAATAATAAATGTCTGAGTCGACGTATTGTGCTCAGAGCTCTGTCACGTTACAACACTCGGAAAAGTGCGTAACTCAAGATGATGTACTCGACGTTGGCATGAGAAATAAATGTGCGTTTACTTAGGCTTCGTAATTCTTATGTCATGTTATCTTGTTTGCAAGCGATGAGCTTATATAGCAACTGATTTAAATGATATTTTGCAAACTGTTTGATCTAATATCAGAGGTCTCTGTGGCAGACGTCTTTTTAGTATTTTTATAAAGGTGAAGTTAATCTTAGAAAAGTCTGGCTATTATTATTTTATAATATATAATTTAAAAATAAATCTTATAATATTCTAATTATTATTAACTGTTGATTATTATTTTCATCACCATCTTCACTTTATATTATAATTTAGCATTCTAAGAGGTAGTGCTATGCTGCTTTGCAGCAGAATTGAGCCGGCACCTTTCGCTCACATAACACCGGCGTCAATTGACAGCTATGCTGTCGCGTTTCGTGCCGTTTATGAGTTTTCGGTGGCCCGTTGGGGAAGGGAAAAGGAGGGCAACCCATCCGCATAACTTTTGGTTCTGTGGATGTCTATGGGCGTCGGTAGTCACTATAAGGTTCCGACTGCTCGTTTGCACACAAAAAAAATATATTTATAAAATATTTTTTATCCGACGATAGGTTCGAAAATTACCTCCTACACGAAAACTCAAACACATTACCTCTTTTTAATATTAGTATAGAAGGTATCTATAAGAACAGCCAATACGTAACGGTACATCAAACCGTGCCCTCCCCAGTTATATTTTTTTGTATTTTAGAGACTAAATCAACAGAAAAAAACCAATTTATCCGCTACGTGGTTTAATATTAATTCCATAGCAAATTAAGTTTTATCAATTGGAAAAAAAATATTTATTTGCAACTTATAGTTTCAGTCCATTTCGTTTATATGGAACAAACAGAGGTATTGCATGGTTAAACAAACATCAATATATTCCGCGTCACTGCACTATTTAAACATAAGCCACAGGGAAATATAGAACATAAAATAAATAATATATTTTTTATTATTTGAAACTTCAGCTTTGTGGTTGTTTTATGAAACTCGAAATAGATTAAAAAATCACAGATTTTTTTTTCTCAATTTCATTTTGTCCCAACCCTATAATTGATCACGGGTGTTACGAAGTCTAACGTCATCGTCGTCGTCATTCAAGGGTAGAAGCCCGTTTCCGCGTTGGGCACTCTCTAAGCTAGACCGGGAGCTGGCAGAGGAGGCCACTACAGTCGGCCGGTGGAGTCTCCCGCGGCTGTCGGAGCTATGGGTGGATAAGGCAACTTACCGACTCTCCCCACCATTGTTCAGGCCTTATCGTGGCGGTGGGGCTCGGTAGCCTAGGGTGAGCCCAGCCCCTTGGACGAAGCGAATTGAGATGAGGGGGCTCTTTATACCCGTTTTATAAGAAGAGGGGACACAAGAGCAGGGGGCAAGGGGCGAGGATGGGAACCTCACCCCATTGTACTGTCCCGACGTTGGGAGGGGTTGTTCTGTGGTGCAGGACAACCCCTCTGTGGAGGTGGCGTCGGTCCCTTGCGGGACTGACTAGCCGTCGAGGTGCCCTGTTTGTTAACTAGACCCGGGGCACCTCACCAAAGGCGGCATGGGTGGCACTCGCCGGGTTTTAGTTTTTCGGTAGAGCTACGTCCACTTATTAGCTGTCGGGCGCAGCGAGTCCCACATACCCACGTGGGGAGACCCACTCCCCCGCGGGATGGCTCAGAGCATTTCCCGGATTAAAAAAAAAAACTTACCGACTCTGCGAAGCGTTCACCGACTCGAGATATCCACCCCCGGCGGGCGCTCTATTGGTGGTCGGACGAAAGAGCCGGTTTTCGGGCCGCCTGCAACGGGGCAAGATGGCTCTATAATGGAGCAGAAGATGGCGTCTCATTTCAGCACCCACTTAAACATCTGCACCCACGGATGTCAAAAATCTGCATCTAAATCTTACCTACTACAGAGGTTACATATTACCGTCTTGTGTTTCCTAATATACTTTTCTTTTTTCCACTCAATGTAAATATTAACGAGAAACTTTGCTGGGGTTAAAGTGACTCAAACATTTTTATGCGAGTTTTATCTATAAAAGTTTACAACTTAATTTTTGTTTAGAACAAGAATTACAAAGAGCTTATTACCTACGGGGAAAGCTTTTTATCGCCATTTTATAATATTTTAATATATATTCGAAGGAGGTCTCTGTTCAGCAGTGGATGGATAAAGGCGACCAGATAGGTGATGATGATGATGATCTGGATGATCATGGTAATATAAAACATCTCACGATGTTGTCTAAACCGATTTTAATAATGTTTTGTTAGTATATTTTACGGCATTTCCTGCCTCGCACAACGAATATATGGAATCAGCTGCCACTTTCGGTGTTTCCGAACCGTTACGACTTAGGGACCTTCATCAGGTGAACCGATTGTCAGTTTTTCTTCTATAAAAAAAAATTGAAACTTAAAGATGGGATAGCTTTTAAGACTAGAATTTTCGCAAAGGTCAGATATCCTGAATCCTGATCCATTTTGAATACAGCGCATACTAATTAGTAAGGATACCAAGAAAATGGCGTCGGTCGTAGGATACTTTTTAACCCACTGTTAACTTATCAGTGGCTGGTTGGTAGGTTCACAGGAACCTACAGAGGTTATTTAGAATAATTTACAATTTTCTATTTCCCTCTCAAATATACTAATCAAGTTGTAAATACTAAATACGATTGTAAAACTAAACCCACAAAAAGGAAACAGCTTGAAAAGCCTTTTCAGTACTCCGAAAGTTTAATACAGTATTCCAACGATTTTCAACGAAAATTATACTGTAAATTCATTTGTAGGTTTGTAGATTTATGAAGTTCATGTATGTAAAAGCACGCGAGGTTTAGAATCTATACTAATATTATAAAGTTGAAGAGTTTGTTTGTTTGTTTGAACGCGCTAATCTCAGGAACTACTGGTCCGATTTGAAAAATTCTTTCAGTGTTAGATATCGAGGAAGGCTATAGGCTATATAACATCACGCTGTTTATATATAGGAGTTGAGTAACGCGGGCGAAGCTGCAGGCAACAGTTAGTTATTGATATAATTAGTGCGATTCTAAATATATGCAATATAAATTGAAGTAGTACCATGCTGCTAGGCAACCCAATTGGGCCGGAACGACCAGAGGGGGGGGGGGGCTCTGGCTCACATAACACCGGCGTCAAGTCACAACTATGCTGTCGCGTTTTGTGAATTTCCGTTGGCCCATTGGGGGGATGGGAAAATGAGGACAATACATCTCCATAATCTCAGGTTGGCTTCGGTAGTCTAAAGCTTCGACTGCTCGTTTGCCCTCGAATACTATAAAAAAGAATACTTGAGTTTTGTGCAATATGTTTGTGCCACAGTTTTGAAGTGGATTATATTCAACATATTTTTTTTTTGTTAGCTGTAATCCAGCTGCAGTGGGTGCAGGAATGGGTCTCCCCAGGCGGGTAAGTGGGACTCACTGCGCCCGAAAATCTGGTAAGTGGACGTAGCTCTACCCACTAAAACCCGGTGAGTGCCACTAATGCCGCCTTTGATATGCTCCGCCCGGATTTGTTGAGCTAACAGGGCACCTCGATGTCTAGTCAGTCTCTCAGGGGACCGACGCCACCTCCACAGAGGGGTTGTCCCGCACCACAGAACAACCCCTCCCAACGTCTTGGGACTGACTAGACGTCGAGGTGCCTTGTTTATTTTCTAGATCCGGGGCACCTCACCAAAGGCGGCATTAGTGGCACTCGCCGGGTTTTAGTGGGTAGAGCTGCGTCTATTTACCAGCTGTCGGGCGCAGCGAGTCCCACATACCCGCGTGGGGAGACCCACTCCCCCGCGGGATGCCTCAGAGCATTTCCCGGCGTTAAAGAAAAAAAAAGTTTTGTATTAGGTACTTGTCATTCTAATTAAAAAAGGAGTCTAATATGTCAATATTTCATGACATATTAGACTTATTGTGTCATGAAGTATTGACGTATTAGACTTATTATGTCATAGATAGAAGTCATCTATTATTTATTCCCAAATACTCCCTTGCCTATTTGAAATATATATTTCATACCAATGATAGGTGAGAAATAAAAGTTTAAGTTAAAGTTTTGTACACCTGGGCTTGTTCGAAACTACTTCTGATAGCAGTAACAATTTTTGCAAGTATTTGTACTGGAAATTACAGAAAGTGATCCAATGACATTTTAGATGACTCAAAAAGTAAAACATACCTATGGAAGGTTTTACTTTTTGAGTCATCACCTTAAGTGATCATTTTATAAAACAAAGTTCTCCGCGCGTCTTGCTACCTGCCTGTCCGCGATAAACTGAAAAATCTCTTAACGGATTTTCATGGAGTTCACACCAACCTTAATAGTTTTTCAAATCAAGTCAAATCAAATTTTTTTATTCAAAGTACAAACAGAGTATATTTTTGAACGTCAATTGAATCTACCACCGGTTCCAAGGCAAGCCCGCTGAGAAAAACAGACGAAACAAACTCAGTGGAACTAATCTTTTCAAATATTTTATAAAACATTCACATGTCGTTATCGTGAAATGCCTGGGAGGAACGCCCTATTCCCAAGGTGTGGTATCTTCCATAAAGTGATTCATTGATTAATGAGTAAGGTTTTAGTATATTAAATGTCAAGATTTTGTATAAATTGGTTGAAATATATAATAAAGATAATTATTTGAAGAATCGCAGTCTAGCTTGGAACTTCTATCGAATACGCTGCCTGATGCTTTTGATATATCACAAATCTATTGTGGGATATTTCTCTTTTATTGATCTGCAAAAATGACTTCCATGGCATATATGATAAATATTTTTAAGGATTATTAATATTAATATTATTATAATATTATATTATTTTAAGGATCTTATTTTCGATATAAATGATACTGATGATTGAAATAAGAGGATGGGGACAAAAGATTGAACACGTAAACCAAAGGATGTATCTAACGGAATGGATTCTGGGATAAACGACATTGGGCGAAGCGACCTCAGCCATTAGAATAAACGGTGTGACGCCCTTAGACAGATACACATCTAGTACAGTCTCCAAAAACATAATCATGGTCAGCCTTTTTCTATCTACTGGCATAGGACATTTCAATGAACGCCAGAACGGCATATCCAACTAGAACCGGCCACTGAGATCGGAGATTTACTTGCAGATCGACTTCCATTTTCGTGGCTTCACTCAAAAACTTCAAAAACATAACACCTAAACACATACACAATTTACAAACGGATATATTTTGACAGCCATATTCAACAAAAATATCCAACCTCTATTGAATCGTCGACCGTTTTAAAAAATAGTACCCGGATGAGCTTTGCTCGGTATTCTTTTTTTTTTTTAATAAAATGACATTTTCTAGAAATGATTCCTAGCTAGATCGATTTATCGCCTCCGAAACCCCCTGTATACTAAATTTCATGAAAATTTCATGAAAATCGTTGGAGCCGATTCCGAGATTCCAATTATATATATACAAGAATTGCTCATTTAAAGATATAAGAATAAGATAAGATATATACTACTAAAGGTATTTATTTCTTTAACGCCGGGAAATGCTCTGACGCATCCCGCGGGGGAGTGGGACTTGCTGCGCCCGACATCTGGTAAGTGGACGCAGCTCTACCCACTAAAACCCGGCGAGTGCCACCAATGCCGCCTATGGTATGGCGCCCCGGATCTAGTAAACAAACAGGGCACCTCGATGGCTAGTCAGTCCCGCAAGGGACCGACGCCACCTCCACAGAGAGGGTTGTCCCGCACCACAGAACAATTTCTCCCAGCATCGGGACAGTACAATGGGGTGAGGTTCCCATCCTCACCCCTTGCCTCCTGCTTTTTTTTGCTCTTCTTATAAGAGGGGTACAAAGAGCCCCCTCGACTCAATTAGCTTCGCCCAAGGTGCTGGACACACCCTAGGCTACTGAGCCCCACCGCCACGTCAAGGCCTGAACCATGGTGGGGATTACTAAAGGTATGAGCAGATATCATACCATCTTTAATCTAGAATATATTTTATGGGGACACAAATAATGTCAACAATAACCAATAAGTTGAGGTGAAAGTTTCATAAATTACAAAGCTTAATTAAAATTGGTAGAGCAACCTCTATGATTAGCGACAGAACATCGAATCAAAGCTTTTATATTAAGATACTAGCTGATATAAAATATACAGATTAAGATCTTCTAAAATAGGCCTCAATAATATTAATATCAAATCCAATCAAATTCTTAATAAACTATTCATTTCAGTATATATAAGGCTAGCAGCTGTTTAATGCGCCTCCAGTAACGCTCCTATGATCGTATCGGTCTTAGGATGGGAACCTGGGCCCAGCAGGGCACAACGTCGCCCTAACTGATTAAATAGGGGCCAGGCAGTTCCTTCTTATAAGGAGTAGTCAGGCCTTCGCCGGGACCAGCCTGTCGCTGAGGTGATCCTGTTGCCTGCAG
This sequence comes from Helleia helle, assembly GCA_963853865.1. Lineage (NCBI taxonomy): Eukaryota > Metazoa > Arthropoda > Insecta > Lepidoptera > Lycaenidae > Helleia > Helleia helle. The sequence continues at coordinate 22,000,873 of OY971420.1, forward strand.
ATCCGGAACCTTCAAAAAGCAGCTGAAAGCACTCGCAGTGGTTATAGTTTATGAGTAGGGCACTCGCAGCGAGTTCTACATAGGGTCAGGATCTACCCCAGAAAGATCGCGCACGTAATGAAAAAAGTATTTCCCAGCGATAACAAAAAAATAAATCGGTTGTATGTAAAGTCGGTTTACTGACTAATAGTTGAACGTGACAACGTCATAAGAAAAGGGAACGCCTCAGAGCGAGGTAACGCCGCATGCGTCATGTTTTTTCTTGCGTGCAGCCGGCTCCATCGAATTATAAGACGTTGTCACGTCAAAAAAGCTTATTGTCCGCAGCTTCGAACGCGTCAGGTTAGATTTACACCGAACTGACGGTGATTATTTTTATAACATTATAATTTATATAATAGAGCATCATTGGTTTCAATTTTGTTTTCGCAGAATCCTATTTTTTTTCTAAAATAAAAGTTACTCTTTATAATGTCAGTATCTGCTAGTGAAAGTCCCGTCAAATCCAGCTGTATCAGAGACTAGCGGGAACAAATTGACAGATAGACAGGCAAAAGACAAAATTAAAAAAAAAAAAAACGATTCTAGTAAATAGGTATTCTTTCATATGCATTTAGTGAAAAGCTAATAATTTGAAATTACAAAGAAACAGTTCTATTTTATTTGTTTTGATATTACATTGCTTTGTATTTTGATTGATGGAAGTACACGTTATTGACAGTACTATGGACAGACTCAAAGCAATCTGAGAGTTAACTAAAGTGCTTTTAACTCTGTACCTCCAAAATGTACGGCTGAAGTTTCCCCCGCATATGCCAGGTGTCTGGCACCAGGTATTTTGCCCTAGTTTGAAAAACCATAATGTTTGTTTTAATAATTTTAGTAAAGTATTGTGTGAAAATTACAGCTTTAAAGTTCGTTGTTCTGGTTTAGCGGTTAGGTATTACGTATAGCATAGGTGGGCAAACGAGCAGTCGAATTCTTTTGGTTATCGATGCCCATAAACATCCGCACAACCAGAGATTATGCGTTGCCCTCCTTTTCCCTATTTTATATAAAGAATTAAAAAATATATAATCAAATTCAATATATCTACTTATATAAATTTCATCGATTGAATATACTTGCATATTGTAATTTAATTGTAAACAAGTAAATGGAAATCCAAAATAAAAAAAAATCTATAAGGAAGTACTTATAATAATTTTATTATAATGAAATACTAGAAAGAAAGAAAGAATAATATTTTATTGTCCACAACAATAGATATGTTATTATATGTTACTACACTTATTTATTTCGTTTTTTGTATTACCAAAAATGTATGGCCATAAAGTGTAATTGAAATTGTTATGCATGAAATAAAAAGTATTTTTGTTATTTTATTTCTGAGATTCTTATATGTTATTTAATATACAAGTTACACGCTTAATAATGGTCTATCTTAACGTTGTGTGACTGCTCTTTAATATTAATTCATTGTTATTAATGAAAAAGTGAAGAGAATCTTTCTTTTAAATGGCAATTGAAAGTCGTTCACGGTTTTACCTTTATTAGGAATCGTAATTTTCCAATTGCTTAAATAATACGTTTGATTTAAATAATTTAAATTTTATGAATTTAGAAATGAATTGCGGAAAATCCACAAATCTTTTTCGTTGTCGACTTACAGTAAGAATATTTTGCTAAAATGAGGGACATTAATCGGGCTAGTTGAATTATTAATAAATTGAGTACTTCGAATATCCTTATGACTTCAGGACGTCTGACACCCTCAGTCCTCCCGTGACCATGGTTGCTGTAACGTATCCGAAATCCGAATGGCAGCATGAAAATTTTAAATTGCTAACCTTATAAAACCCGTATGAATCATGAAGCTTAAGATTTCACATTTTTTTTATTAAAAAAATGTTGACAGTCACACCACGTTAACTTAGACCCTAGCTACGGTCGTAACACAATGCGGTACTAGGAAAGGGAAAAAAATATACGCATATACCTTTAAAGCCATTTTTTTTTTTTTTTTTCGCAGGGAAATCCTTATGGATGCAGCCAGGATCTTTGGGTAGATCCTGACCCAATGTGGGACTCGCACCTGGGAGTGCCCACCCTAACTAAAACCACTGCGAGCGCCTTCAGCCGCTTCTTGAGGGTCCCGGATATGCAGGCAACAAACAGGATCACCTCAGCGACAGGCTGGCCCCGGCGAAGACCAGATTACTTCTCATAATGGGGGACTGCCCGGCCGCTACTAAGCAGTCCCGACGACGTCGTGCCATACAGACCCAGGTTCCCATCCTGAGCCCGACACGAACACAGGGGCGTTACTGGAGGCGCATTAAATAACGCCTCCTACGCACCCCCGTTCGTCGCCCGCGGGAGGAGGCCTCGTCGGCGGCCTCCTCTCTCACCCGCTCGTCGGCCTCCTTCTGGGACATTACTGTCTCGCAGAAGGAGACCATCGCCGTCCAGGACTCATCGTCACCGAGCATCGCGGTGATGACGCTCGGCAGAGACAAGTTCCCTCCGATGACTGATGTCAGACTGTGACGCAGCGCCGCCCCTCTCGGGCACACCTCAAGAGTGTGCTGGGCCGAGTCCACCGCCGCGCCACAATCGTGACACACTGTCAACGGCTCCCTGCGGGCCGTCCGGCACAGGTACTCACCAAAGCAACCATGCCCGGTGAGCACCTGTGTCAGACGGAAGGTGAGGGGTTTGCGCTTACGGCGCATCCACCGCTCAAGGACCGGACGCAGAGCAACCGTCAGGTTTTTGCCATACGGCTGCTGCGCCAGGTCCTCCCCCCACCTCCGCATTAACGCCTCGTGCCCTAGTCGGCGAACCCGCAGGATCCCGTCCAGCGTAAGGCTCTCACCGAGACACCTCCTATCCGAGACATAGGAGTGCATCTCGGCAAGAACCTCTGCCACGAGCTCCCACGGGGGGTCACCGGCCAGGGCAGTGGCTGCTGCCCACGAAACCGTACGGTACCCCCGGATCACTCTTACCGCGATGACCCGCTGCGCCGACCGCAGCCGGGCCTTATTCCTCCCAGTAAGGTGATCCGCCCAGATGGGTGCACCGTATGTCGCCATACTACGGCAGACTCCGGAGTATAGCTGCCTGCAGGCGGCGCGGGGTTCTCCGAGGTTCGGGAGGAGTCTGCCCAGTGCACTTGCCGCCTTCACGACCTTCGATCCCAACATGGAGAAATGTGGGCCGAAGGTCCACTCTCCGTCAAGGATGAGCCCCAGATATTTGATATGGGGGCTCATCCTGACTCTCACCCCTCCGACCTGGAGGGCAGCCCCCGGTGGGGGTCCTTTCCGCACCTTTAAAACCATGACCCGGTGCAGACATATTCTTCATATGAATTATCTGCACTTGGTGGGATTCGAACACGAGACTTAGTGTCCAGTCGACGCACCAACCCGAGTAAAGCTTAGAAGACCAACACGTTGCGTGATTTTGATTTTCAAGCCTAGATTATTTTAAAAATATTATTTATAGACTACACAACTCATCGTACGAATATTCCTTAAGGATCGGGTGCTAAATGAGTTTACAGTAAGAATTGTAGATGGCACTTTGCAAAATTACATCGCGCTATCAGAATATCGAGCCGAGGCTATATATAAGGCTCGGCGCCTGTCGCTTTGGTTCAGATCGGAGCTCAATCTACAACGTGGCTCTCAGTCTGAGGCTGAAGGTGTGTCATGATTGGTCTTCGTTATGAATCAAAAAAACATATGTCGTATTACGACCCCATCTAATAGGGTTACGGATGCGAATCCCGGCAGTCCGTATGATAAAATATAATATATGTGGGAATATGGATGGAAGCCACATATATGTATGTAACGGGACTAAGACAACGGAAACAAAGGTTGTCTGGTAGGCGCAAATAATGAGTAAAAATTTCCAAAATGGACGAAATATTTATAGGCGCATATTCAAAGTGAGAGGTCTTGTTTGAAATCTGGCTTGACCTGTCTTATTTTATTATGTCTGACCAACGTCCTAAAATAGTTTTTTTTTATTTCCCCCTGTGCACCTGACTTCGTCAATATCGCTTGCTCATTAGTCAACAAGTAAATTAGAATGCCTATTTTCGTCTAGTCCAACAAAATACACATTTTAAATGTTCCCAACTGCTAATTTTCTTCTTTCTAATTATATTCATAATATTAAATGGCTATTTAATATTATAGATATAATATTTAAGAGTCTATTATATAAGATTATAAACTTTATATGTAATCGGCTATTTTAATTACATTTTATTTAAGAAATTTGATACTTAAACTATACGTAAGTGTTCTAAATACTCTTTCAATTCTATTTATTAGTTTTTAAACTTGTTTATAATTGTTTAAGTAGTTAGTACTGCGTAATGTTTATAATCACTACATATTACAAAACGAAGTACTCCGCAACGTCTGTCTGTCTGTCTGTTCACGTATATCAAAATATTCTTGTTGTATTGTGTGATATGATATATGTATAACTAGTAAAATATATTTACTAGTAGGTGATTTTCATGATTAAAATTTTAATCATAATCATAATCATTTATTTCATCACAAGAATTTAGTACAATGGTGGTGTCTTAAATAATTAGTGCCCTAGTACATTCTACCATAAATGTGGTGTGTGACAGAAAATGTATATATGCCTAATACCTATACAAAACTACTAAAATTTAATTCATTAAATATCATTTTATGTTAATATTATACTTAATTAATAAGATAAATTCATTATAATTATTGTCAATAAATAATAAAATAAAGAATGTCATAAAAATAAAAAATTATAATTGTCATGTATAGTGATAAAAAAAAAATTGTAACAATGTCATTTAAAATTAGAAATAATATTACATTCTTAATAACAACAATAAAAATGTCACAATATATAAAGGTCAAAATGTCGCCAAAAAATCAACTTTTTGTTCATCACAAAGGTGAAAAGTATTTGTTTTACGGGCGAAAGTAAATTTCTTCAATCTATTCGCTCTTAGCCAGATTTTATAAATCTAGCCAACTTATATATTATTTACAAGAAACAATTTTTTTTCCATTATTACCAAATTTTTCAACAATTATGGAAAAATCGTAAAGAAAAAATGCCTGATGAGCTTAAACATCTTTGCAGGTATGTAAAGTCCACAACACCGAATTGGGACTTCGTATAAGTGAACTATGGTTAATACCTGGCGTATTGGTGATAGATTCAATTTTCGTTCAAAAATATACTTTATTGGTACTTGAATATATATTTTTTTGATTTTTATTTGATTTCACATAGGGCAATACTTCGGCATATTTCAGACATAGGCTATCTGCAGGACATCATCATACAAGAGTCGCTTATCAAATCAAATCAAAATATACATTTTTATAGGCAACATTGTACACTTGAAATAAGGCAAAAAATCCAGGCCATAAGAAAACGAAAAAACTTATTGGTTGCTATTTTGTCATAATAAATACTTTATAGATACATTTAAAGACCTTAAGAGCGAATGTCTTATTCCCATGGTGTGGGAATATTATATTAATTAATATATCAATAAAATATTTTATTTCATAATAGTTTTCTCACACTTATTAAGGGAAAGATTTCGAACGTTTTCTGGGATCCATACTGTGCTGCTGACCTATGCATGCATACTATAAACAATGAGAGTCTGAATTGGACACGATGATAATGTTCGTGATGACGTCATAAAGTCTATTCGTTAAGAGTCATCCAGCAAATAAGCGAAGACCGCAAATAAATATTTGAGATGACGCGTTCGGATTCGGTTAGCAACTGCATGTATAACTTGCAAACAATGCATGTAAATTATTTATAATCAATTTAATATTGTTTGTAAGAGCAAATCTCTGGAACTGCCGATGAGTTAAAAAAATATGCATGTGATAGCCAAAAGAAAAATAAAGAAAAGAAATGAAAGTAATGAAATAAAAGTGATATAGAATTTAATTAATATTGATAATTATTATTTAATTAATATCAATACTTTTGAATTAAACGACCAAACAAATAAAGAAAAGGCAAATTAACAAAGAAATTAAACACAGGCAACATAATATTCACCGCTACGAGCTACGAATCCACATATATACTATAAAAGACACCTACTTATAAAAGAGTAAAACTAATAAAATCAGGGAAAATAATATAATATCAGCATACAGATTCCACGCTGATTTTCAATAAACGCCAAGACTTATTTTCAATGCATTCTTAATCCGGCTGCATAAGGGCAAATATGAATACATTTCTCGCTTCCTTCAGCTATAAAAGTACTCTTTCTGTATACAATTTGATCCCGTTTTATTTTAGTATACATGACAGCTGGACTGACAGACCGTCTTAAAGGTCTGATAAGGGTGTTTGATTCATTTGAAATACGAATTCCATGTATATTTCTTTGTTACACAAAATGTTCTTGTTGGATATTAATTTATCACCTCATCATAAACAGGTATCAAACTTTGATTATAATAATCTAAGGTGTCAGATTTAATCGCACGAAAACCATCCACTTCTTTGTTTTATTCCTTTTTTTTTCTTTTACGCCGGGAAACGCTCTGAGGCATCCCACCTGGGGATGTGGTATTTAGGGTATGTGGGACTCGCTGCGCCCGAAAGATAGTAAATGGACACAGCTCTACCCACTAAAACCCGGCGAGTGCCACCAGTGCTACCTTGGTGAGGTGCCCTGGATCTGTTAAGCTAACAGGGCACCTCGACGGCTAGTCAGTCCCACAAGAGACCCGACACCACCTCCATAGAGGGGTTGTTCCGCACCACAGACCCCTCCCAACGTCGGGACAGTACAATGGGGTAAGGTTCCCATCCTTACCCCTTGCCCCCTGCTCTTTTGTCCCCTCTTCTTATAAGAGGAGTACAAAGAGCCCCCTCGGCTGAATTAGCTTCGCCCAAGGTGTTGGGCTCACCCTAGGCTACTGAGCCCCACCGCCACGTCAAGGCCTGAAGTTTTATTCCTAACTTTTCCCATATTTTTTTAAATTGTAGAGTGTTGAACTCTGGCTTTCGCTCCCGGTACGCATCCATCCAGGTTATTTAAAGGGGTATCCGTCCTCTGGCTTCGGCCTTCTGCGTTGGGAGCTAAGTGTAGAGCCTCCTGCTCATATTCGCTCCCGGTACGCATCCATCCAGGTCATTTAAAGCGGTATCCGTCCTCTGGCTTTCGCTCCCGGTACGCATCCATCCAGGTTATTTAAAGGGGTATCCGTCCTCTGGCTTCGGCCTTCTGCGTTGGGAGCTAAGTGTAGAGCCTCCTGCTCATGTTTCGCTCCCGGTACGTAGTCCAGGTGTATAGTCCGATAAATTCACCCGGGGTTTGCACCCCAAGCTTACAAAGCACCCCCACCGCCGCTACAAAGCCAATGGTGGGGAGGAACGCGATTCTAATATTAATTGTTATAAAATGTAATCATAATATTATAATAATTGTATGTCAATAATATTTTTATGTTTGTTTTAATTATAAAAATAAATTAATACTGCTTACTCAAATATTAAAAAAAATGTTTAGGATATATTTTATAATCTCGAGAACATCTATTCTTGGAATTCGTTCTTAGTAGTAGCAGGTCGAATATGAGAAGAGGGACCTCTTTGCGTCCAACTTTGTTATAGAATTCTAACCGTTAATACCATATCTAGAATAGCTAAATCACCTATCAAAACGTTGTATTTAAACAAAACTAATATTTCCGTTTATGACTAATGAAATTCTAGCCGGGGGCTTCGTTGACATGTCACCCCTAGCTTTGAGTAATTATTTATGCTGCGCCCGCGGCATGTCATATCAATGAGCCAAACACGTTATTTAGTTACCAATTTACTGCTGAACCATTTTGATAACCTACTTGTAGTATTTTATGCACGTGACTCATGTTCATCGTTTGCTCACCGGTAAGGGTAACACCGTGAGGAAACCTGCATGCCTGATGAGATTAAAAGTCTTTGAAGGTGTGTGAAGTTCACCAGCACGTATTGGGCCAGCGTATCGGTGCAGTATGGTCCAAAACCCTCCTAGACACATTTCGAGGAGGAGACCCGCGCCCGGGGTCCCGTGTCCCGCAGTGGGACATATAAGGGATGACGATGACATATGCTATTAGTACAAATTTCTTGGTCAATATTTTTTATGAGTCCTAGACATTCTATATATTTATCCCTCGATGTAAGAAGGTCTGCTATAAGTTTGACCAATATGTTCCTGTATAACTGAAGCTCTTAAGCTAATGAACTGATTGGGATGCAGTTTGATTTGAATGAAAGTTTCGCAGTGGTTCTTAGACATGTTTAATCAAAATAGATTAATCCGTATATCAGTAGGGATTGGAGTTTTTGAAGTATATGTGTGTTTTTATGTCCTGTAATAACGATGGGCTGGACACGTAAAGAGATAATCGCTGGACTAAAAAGACTACATTATGGGCAGGTCCACTAGGACAGAGAAAAAGAGGAAGACCAAACGCACGCTGGGTGGACGACATAATAAAAGTTGCAGGTACTAAATGGTCGCGAGCGGCAGAGAATAGAGAGCACTGGTCATCTCTGGAGGAGGCCTTTACCTTTCATTGAGGGGGTTCTTGCTAACAATACTATATCTGATTAATTAATTAATATATACAAGTATTAATATTTTCATTTTAAAAATAATAATTACTATTTAACTAAGTATATCATCACGTTGGGTTATGAATCTTATTAATATTTTTTTAATCATGTTACTTTTTATAAAGAATACGAGAATGTATACCACCACTTAATGACATAATTTTTATTATAGATTTGTTTTTAATCATGCACAAAAGTTAGTAAAATCAATTTGAAAGTGGGAATAAATTTGCATGCACAAAAATACTAAAACTGAAAATGTACTATGATTAAGCAAGAAATAAAAGGCTTTTTTTTTTTTTTAATAACTGAAGAACGTCTTGGCCGATATATATGATGCAAAGAAAATCGGTAAAGCGTTTTAAGAACACACTTAAAATATCAGCGTATTCGACGAAGTATCCAACATGACGTCTTCATACAGTAATAAGACCTATTCTTTGGATGACTGTATTATTGGAAAACCTCGTTAGTCTCACAATATTGGAAAGCCTCGTTGGTCTCACAATATTGGAAAACCTTGTTGGTCTCACAATAGTTTAATAATTGATAGATGTTGTTTGACTCGCGAACTTGAACGAAATGTCGCAATATATGACTAAAAGTCGATTCGTCTGTCGCTTGAGTGAATTAAAATTGACTGTAATAGGTTGTTTGAAATGCCTAGTTGGGGGTTAGTACTAGATAAGAGTAGAGATTTCTTTTATAATCTGTATTTACATACATTTCTTATATTTCCGTTTCTAATCCAGTAACAAGTACCTTTATAGAAAATTTAAAATTTACCTTTATCTTTATATAGTAACTTTTAAAAACTTTACCGGTGGAAGGCACGCGCTTGTGCTTCGCCCTCGTCTGCATTGGCACTACCATTCCGCTAATTTCTTCCTCATTGCTGTATACAAAAGAGAAATGCAGGACAGTGTAACTAATGACATAAAGAAATACCATTTTACTTAATGAAGCGCTGGGCTATTCCCACTATGGTACAGGCCTTGACGCGGCGGTGGAACTCAGTAGCCTAGGGTGCACCTTAGGCGAAGCTAATTGAGCCGAGGGGGCTCTTTGTACCCCTCTTATAAAAAGAGAGGACAAAAGAACAGGGGGCAAGGGGCGAGGATAGGTACCTCACCTTTATACTGTCTCGACGTTGGGAAGGGTTGTTCTGTGATGCGGGACAACACCTCTATGGAGGTGGGGTCAGTCCCTTGCGGGACTGACTAGCCGTCGAGGTGCCATGTTAGCTCACACATATCCGTGCGGGGAGACTCACTCCCCAGGCGGGATGCCTCAGAGCATTTCCAGGCGAAAGAAAAAAAATGGGCTATCCCCACTTGAACTCATTTATGTTCCTGGCATCGAGCATATAACCGGAATAGAGCGGAAATTTTATGCGTTTTGTATAAAAATAAATTCCGATAAATTTGTGCTGCGACGCTGTGCCGATTCTGCACTCTGATTGGGCGATTGATAGGCATTGATTGATGATTGGCGGAGGGGACATACAGATCTCTGGTTGGATGAATTGCTATTACGTCAGTGACATATCACCGACCAGTTTCGTATTTTTATGGCTTACAACTCTATCAGTATATAAATGCTCGTTGGTTCACATGTCATTGGCATGTCCGTTACTATCTGGCTAACATAAATTAAATGGCATGAAACAAATGTCCGTTTGCCCCCTCTTTATTAAATTTCAACTGATCTTTCTTTTAGAAACACGGCAGAGCTTTTGTAATACGCCAGACGGGAATTATATTTCCATTCACTCTAAAGGATATTTTAAACACGGAATAATAAGATTTCCAAAGGCATACTACGTATGATACTATTTGCTGAAGCGTGCTAACTTGTCAAAGTGGACTTCCATTATATGCTGTGCAAAGGATTCAAAATACCACCCATATACGGTGAATTGACGCAAATATTGAGAAGCTTTAAATTTTATATCTTTAATATTACTAAAATGTATAAAATCTATACTAATATTTTATACGGGGAAAGGTCGTTTTGGCGTTAATTGAAATGGATTGGACGGACAAAGGTTTGTGATGATGTCTAAATTTTACAGGAGAGGTTGTAAAGTGTAATCTACAAAACTACTTTCCAATTTAAAAAAAAATCACCATAACATAATTGGTATGTTATCACTGGGTGACATAGGCTAAAAATCATCAACAATCATACAACCCTAAGGCTTACATTACATACACAGCCATGCTGCTGTTCTATAGATTGACTCATCACGATATCTCTGGAACTATAAGACATAGAGACTTGAAATTTGGTAGGAATATTACTTTTATCATGTAGAGGTCAGCTAAGAACGGTTTTTTTTTAATTTTGACAGAACGAAGTCTGTGCGGACAGCTATTTATTGTACCCCACCATGGTTCATGGGGCTCTACTAAGCCCCACCAAAACGTCAAGGCCTGGGCTCCACCTTGGCAGCACCTTGGGCGAAGCTTATTGAGCCGAAGGAGCTCTTTGTACTTATAAGAAGAGGGAACAAAAGAGCAGGAGGCCAGGTGTGAGGACGTGAACCTCACCCCATTGTACTGTCCCAACGTTGGGAGGGGTTGTTATGTGGTGCCACCTCCACAGAGGGGCTGTCCCGCCCATCTGTGGAGGTGGCATCGGTCCCTTCGGAGACTGACTAGCCGTCGAGGTGCCCTGTTTGCTTATTATATCCGGGGCACATCACCAAAGGCGGCATTGGTGACACTCGCCGGGTTTTAGTGGGTAGAGCTGTGTCCACTTACCAGCTTTTGGGTGCAGCGAGTCCCACATACCCGCCTGGGGAGACCCACTGCTCCGCGGGATTCCTCATCACATTTTTCGGCGTAAAAGAAAAAAAGGCTAGTTATTGTATATACAAGAGCGAGCCATAGACATCTATAGTCAACAAAACTATCCCATTTCCGAGATAAAACAATAGGTACATATTTGTGTGTTATAAGTTAGTTCAATAAGTTCGATATAGTTTGGGGACAAACAGGGTGCTACTAAAATACATATAAATATGTAAATATAAGTCTCTCACATTATCATTTTCTTCGCTATCAACTTAATATATCCATAAAGAATGTGGAACCATAAATATAATCAATCAAGACGCTCGAGTAAAACAAACATGGCCTAGAAGCCATAGAAATAGGCTAAACAAACTTATAAAGCTTTGCCACGATATAGAAAAATGTAGTAAGTTGTGAAACTATTTTAGTAGTAAGCTTTTTTAGTTGCAGTAAGCTTTCTTTCTATTATCACAGCAATAATCAGAACAATAAAAAAATTGTCGGCATTATAGGTAATATAAAGTATTAAAAAAACCCGACGCAATAACAATAACTGCTGTGGATAAAACAGTCTTCTTAGACAAAAAACACCACTTGCAAACCAGATTTTAAATAAAAAATTACATTTGTAGAGAGTAGTGCCATGCTGCTTTGTACTGAATTGGGCCGGCACGACCGGGGTGGTACCTCTCGATCACATAACACATGCGTCAAGTGACAGCTATGCTGTTGCGTTTCGCGCGGCTTGTGAGTTTCCGGTGGCCTATTGGGGGTATATAGAAAGGGAGGGCAACGCATCTGCATAACTTTTGGTTGTGCGGATGTCAACGGGCGTCGGTAGTCACCATAAGGCTCCGACTGCTCGGTTGCCTCTTTATGATATAAAAAATCAAAATAAAAACACAGACCGACAGACACATATAAGTCAAAAGAGGGTACCCTTTTTGGATCGGGGGTAGAAATAATATCATAATCTGCCTCTTTCCGTCCACTGCGTGTCCTTGCCACTATATAAACTTGCACCAGAAATACGAGAAATAAAATCTAAATTAATATAAAATATCCAGACATTAAAAATAATTTGATCAAAGGTTTGATATCCCTGAACAGAAATAGTAACGCTGGACCGTCATTCAATACAAAAGTGAGCTGTCTAATTTGTCTGCTAATAAGAATAAATATCTGGAATAGAAGGAAATGGAATTCGTAAATATCTTCCAATTAAATTTAATAGGATATAATATATATTCTACAAAGGAGCAAAAGAATATATTACGTAACCAATATTTTATAATTTTTTAAGTAGATAAAATTTTGAATCACGTCCGAGAGAAGAGTAGGACCTCCAATTAGGTGGTTCCATCTCCGTACAGTTGCTGGTCCCAGTTGGATGCGAGTCCAGCCTTGTAGTTCATTGAAAGAGATGCCCAGTGGTGGACCGATAATGGTTGGTTAATATGTATTATGAAGGTGACATTTTTTCGTATTTGACTCAATAAATACAGCTTTTGTACGCTGGGAAATGCTCTGAAGCATCCCGCGGGGGAGATGGTCTCCCCAGGCGGATATGTGGCTCGCTGCGCCTGTGAGGTGAACGCAGCTGTAACCACTAAAACCCGGTGAGTGCCACCAATGCCGCCTTTGGTGAGGTGCCCCGGATCTATTGAACAAACAGGGCACCTCGACGGCTAGACAGTCCCTCAAGGGACCGATGCCACATTAATAGAGGAATTGTCCCGCATCACAGAACAGCCCCTCCTAACGTCGGGACAGTACAATGGGGCTAGTCTCCCATCCTCGCCCCTTGTCCCCATGCTCTTGTGTCCTCTCTTCCTGTCCTTCTCTTATAAGGGGTTCACCTTAGGCTACTGAGCCCACTGCCGCGACAAGGCTTGAACCATGGTGGGGCAATAAATATACCCTTGGCTGTTGAGTATTCACAGGCTGTTACAAAAATCTTGAAGTTAAGGGGTCAAAGTGTTAGTATGTAAATGAAAACATTCTTAATCATTTTAAAGTTCTGAATTGAACATAAATAAACATATAGCTGTAGTATACTTCTAGTTCTGATTGATACGTTTGCTCGTTAGTCTTTGAAACGTTTACTGGTGAAATAGTTTTAAAATCAGATTAGTAGTTCAAAACTCATATCACACATCTCCCTAACATCGCCTCTTGATAATATTGCTGTGTTTTTTTTAATCCCAGGAGAGCCTTAGGATTGGTTTAATCTTACTTTTTAATCTAGGCAACAGCTATGTAATCATATTTTGAAGAATAAATATTTAATTTGCGAGAATTTCCTTGATCCTATTCCAATATTATTCTTATTACAAAATGAATCCTCATATTATTTAATTTTTAAAGGAGATGTATTTTTAACTCAAAGTGGGAGTTATTTAATCTTGTATATTTTTATCCTGTTGTGAACTTTGTAAAATTTTTATTTTTCTGATAAATAATAAATTTGTATAACTAATATACTATTTGTAAATTCATTTGTAAATCTTAATTTTTTTCTATGGACGACTTGGCTTAGATGTAAGTATAGAGATTTGTAAAATTGAAATAAATAAATATATATCCAGAAACAAAAGACTGGAGAGAATGTTTACAAATCGTTATAGTTTTTATCCTATTGTAACCATATAATTATGCATTGTATACACAAACAACGGAAACTCTATTACTAAGCCTTATTATGTTAGTTGGATATGCAAACTGGCAAACGTACCACCTGGTGGTAAGTGGTCGACGTCGCCCATGAACATAAACTAGTATACCTGGAACGAGCCCAGGCAACTTATTTATGTGTTGCCTATCCTGAGACATAAGATGTTAAGTCTCGTGCCAGTAATTACACTGCCTGTCTTGCCCTTCTCTCCGAAACACAGCAAAGCTGTTTCACGGGAGAAACAAGCAAGATGGTGGTACCCATGCAGCCGGGAGCGCGGCACAGCGCTTCCCTCCCACCGGTAAAGCCTTGCGTCTGTCAGTCATATTTATACAACAGTAACGTTTGAAAATTGAAATTTCAGTAAATATCGGATATCTTGTATTCTTCTACGATGAGCAACTATGTGTAAGGTGAGTTCGAAATAACAGAATTTATTATTTCATTTATTTTTTAAATATTTTTTTGTACGAATTGTACTTACTTTTTGTAGGCGACAATATAGTGTGAGTTAGTTAACACTTCGTCTTTCCTATGCATTTTAACAAGCTCAACCCATCTTAAATTAATGCCTTACACAAATTAATATAGATCATATTAATATTATGTTGTTTTTTTTGGATGGATCTATGCTAACGGACCGAAGACCCTAATGCTACATCGGATTAGTGTGAGCCGATAAGGCTCACTTTTGGTTTGTATAAGTGAGGGGTTGCCCCCCGCCAACCGTGCAGTCTGCGACCACACGGCCTCCTGGTGTCGGGTTGGATTATGTTGGTTATAGTTTTGAAAAAAAAAATGACTGTGATGATAGATATAAACCATCTAGAAAACATAGGGCAGAAAATTTTAAGTAAAAATTATAACCGACTTCAACAAATAAAGGCACTAAAAAGTAATAAAATAATCGCGTTTCTTTAATTTTTGTATCTACAACTAATAATCAGCTTATACTAATAGTAATGTACAATTTTTGCGTTTACCACGTCATTATTGTTACTTTTTGAGTCGGTGTCAGCTAAGTTAAATAGGTACAGCCGGCGGTGGACTCGGCCCAGCACACCCTCGAGGTGTGCCCGAGATGGGCGGCGCTGCGTCATGATCTGACATCGGTCATCGGAGGGGACTTGTCTCTGCCGAGTGTCATCATCGCGATGCTCGGCGACGACGAGTCCTGGACGGCGATGGTTTCCTTCTGCGAGGCAGTAATGACGAGCGGGTGAGAGAGGAGGCCGCCGACGAGGCCTCCCCCCGTGGACGACGAAACGGGGGTGCGCAGGAGGCGCTACTTAATGCGCCTCCAGTAACGCCCCTGTGCTCGTGTCGGGTTCAGGATGGGAACCTGGGCTCAGTATGACACGACGTCGCGGGGACTGCCCAAGCAGCTGGGCAGCCCCCCTTAGGAGGAGTAGTCTGGCCTTCGCCGGGGCCAGCCTGTCGCTGAGGTGATCCTGTTGAATGCCTATCCGGGACCCTCAAATTAAAGCGGCTGAAGGCGCTCGCAGTGGTTTTAGTTTACGGGTAGGGCACTCCCAGGTGCGAGTTAGTCCCACCTCTCATAGGGGTAGTCCCACTCCCACATAGGGTCAGGATCTACCCGAGATCCTGGCTACATGCGCAAAAAGCATTTCCCTGCGATAACAAAAAAAAAAAAAAAAAATTAGGTACAGCAACAAATACGTCACCGTTGTCATATTTGTTTTTGTAGGTACCACCTACCTACCTTGATAATATAATAATAAAATTATACATATATATAGTATATAAGGTTTATTATTATAGTTTACCACAATAATTTATGATTTGTGCCATAACAATGGCTGATTACTATACATAAGCTTAACAGCCTAACTTGGCTATTATACTATTTGTATAATTAAAACAATGGCTACCAAGAAGGGGTATTGTTCGTTTCACAATCCCTTAAGACTAGTTATTGTTCATCATCAACATCATCATCTTAATATTCTCGACGAATAGCGGTCCGAATAACTCGGTGTATTTTATGTCGCTAGTACAAAAAGGAGTTTCGCTAAGGAGGGTCGCGATTCGAATACCAACCAGTAAAAAATGTGTATGTTTGTTTCTAGAATCTGAAATGGTAAAAGAGCTTTAAACCGCTATAAAACAGCTGTTTTATTATGATGTATGTTTCTGATAAAATATACATTACAAAAGGCACTCCCTGCAAAAAAAAACTGCAGTACGTCCTGCGTAGGAGATGTCTATAGATCACTTACTACCGGGTGAATCGACTGTTCGTTTGCTCTTATACTTGGTACTAGTGGTACCAATATACCAATATACACAATTTAAACACGCAGGAATCGTTAAAATAATTACAATATTTGTATCTTGACTGTTACAGACATAAATACAGACCTACCTTAAAAATATTCAAATTTATCTTTTACTACGTTTAAGTTATATCATAAAGTATTTAGGTACACATCCTCACTTAAAATCAGAAATTTAATCAAACTTTTATGCATGATAAGACACTGAAGAAACTGAGAAGCGAGGCATTATAATATGTAATATCTAGGAAGACGGAATCAAATTAAAATAGCAACTTGGGGTGAGATCACGCTTGTAGAAATACGATAGTCGTCGACGAATCGTTCGTCGCCACGATTACCGACGCTTATCTCTATTTGGTGAATTCGTTCATCGTCACCGATGAATAGGTCGCCACAATTACCAAGCATGATCAAACTATTTGGTGAATTCGTTCGTTGATGCTTATGGCTATCTGGTAACGAGCCAGGTAAGTGGTAATTATGGTCCAAGTCTGTAAGCATGTCTGAAACTAGCTTGTGCCAGATCTAAGCAACTCGTAGACGGTATAATGCATTGTTTATGAGACGCATAATTTTTGACTCGAATATCGTGTTAGGATTAATTGAGGAAGGCAAAATTGACGTCGCAACACACAACAGTCTCCTATTAACCTGTCAAAGCCAAATAATGGGTCAGTCATAACTTCGAGGTTAATACCTACAATATTTACTATGACTACTCGCAAGATTCTTATTTCTTGAACATATAAAACCTGCTTCATGGAAGGAATAAGCAGGATAGGGTTAACTATTCACCTCATTCTGGCTCAAACCTTATCGTGGCGGTGGAGCTCAGTACCCTAAGGTGAACCCAGCACCTTCGGCGAAGCTAATTCCACCGAGAGAGCTGCTCTTTGTACTCCTCTTATAAGAAAAGGGGACAAAAGAGCAGGAGGGATAAAGAGCGAGGATGGGAACCTCACCTCATTGCACTGTCCTGACGTCTGGAGTGGTTGTTCTGAAGTGCGGGACAACCCGTCTGGGGAGGAGGCGTCCGTCCCTTGGAGCACTGACTAGTCGTCGAGGTGCCTCGTTGCTCAACAGATCCTAGGCACCTCACCAAAGGCGGCATTGGTGGCACTCGCTGGGTTTTAGTGGGTAGAGCAAGTGCACTTATCATCTTTCGGGCGCAGCGAGTCCCACATACCCGCCAGGGGAGTCGTCCCTCCCCCGCGGGTTGCCTAAAAGCATTTCCCGGCGCAAAAGAAAAAAAAAAAACATTCAGATCAGATTCAGGTTGGCCATAGCCCTTCTTTATATGGGCGACTTTGCAGGGCTATATTTGCTATATTTCCCGAAAAAAACCAATAACTTGATGTAAATGTTTTTATGTTTTTATTTGCGTCCCTGATCGCTGTTACGTCACCCGGGTAATGTGGGTACACCCTAACTTGTCTTATAAAGGTTGAAATTCTAGGTATATGTGGGAAACTTTATATTTCTATGTTAATTATGTACCTGTGTAAGTGTTTTAGCTATTTTTCCTCCTCAAAATAAAATAATTTAATTGAAGCGTGGTCGATAAGAGTGAAGAAATAGAATAGAATACAGACGAGTTGAGAACCTCCTCTTTTTTTTTGAAGTCGGTTAAAAAGTGAAGAATAAAGTTTTTTTTTACAGACGAGACCGAAGAAGAAAATATTCTATAGCCATAGCAGACGAACAATGATCACTTATCTTCATTTGTGATCATTATCATCATGATGTGATCATACTCATTCATATGAAATTCTTCATTTTATATGAAACATTTTCTTCAAATGAAATCAAAATATATTCGTACGTAACAACATTGAAAACGTCAAATTACGGTTACGGTATTAAATATAAGTTATATTATTCGAAATACAGACAGTAATTTTGAATAACGTAAGCCGATTCTGTTAATTGATATAAAATGTATAGTTTAAAACAACAATGAGGATATTTTCAGATGAAATTTAATAATTTTACCTGTAACAATATTTTAAATATTTTTATATGATAAAATATATAATTGCGTTTTGAAAGGTCTGTGATTGATATAACCTAGTTAATTTTGAAAAGTTGGGCAACAAAGATGACAATATATCGTGTAAGACATCCTATATCTTCTACATTATTACATAAGAACGAATTATTTAACAAACTGTGTTACTAGAACTAGATAGTGTTTTTTTTTAATTTGCCCTACGTAGGATTTGAATTCGCGATCTTATGAACCTAGACTAACCTATTAGACCTGCTAGAAATCTACTACGAGTTGCTAACGAACTCTTATTTAAATTAGCCTTTCCTCAAGCAGCAATTACGCGTCTTGTGTATTGTACAGACGTCCATTATTTTCTGAAACGAATTTTACGATACATTCAGAAACCGACTTTACAATACATTCAGAAACCGACTTTACAATACATTCAGAAACCCATTTTACCATACATTCGGGAACAAATTTTACAATACTGAGAAACGAATTTTCAAATGAAATCTATACAGATAAATAAAATTGGAGTGTCTGTTTAGTTATATTACTTTTTGTTGAATGCATTTTTTACAATTTTTGTCTGTCTGTCTGTCTGCTGTACGGCTGTAAATCTAAGGTAACGCGGGTGAAGCTGCGGGCAGCAGTTAGTCCTTATATATTTAGGGATATTTGTACCCGCTGAAGTGATTCGTCCATGACCTATGCCTGACCCAATATTGGGCGTGGATCGTAGAATTGATTCTGAACTGGCATCTCTTATTCACCTAAAAACACCGTACATATTACTTTACTTTTGGGTTCTTAAGATTAAGTAGAAAACTAGAAGTGGCAGTTGGTAATATTTATTTTAATGGTAAAAAAGAACGATAAAAAAATCTTAATCATGGCCGATTGACCATCGACGTAATTTGTTTCATTCACTACAAAATTTTATTTTTGAGTAGCAATCTAAAGTCGAGAGGAAGAAAGAATCAATACAAAAGAGGTAAAAATGGCTTAAAGGTATTGCAAGCTGAACTTACTTCACAAGTGCTATATAAATTTTCCAGAACTTTGAACTTAGGTAAAGAACAAGCAAATAAATTTCAATTATTGAAGGGAACTAACGAACTCGATGTTGTACGACAAATTGAATTAAAGTTTAATCCCTTTAGAAACTTGTGTGCTCATCTGGGTAATAAATTAAAATATTTAAATGTAGCAAAGTGAAGTTATATGACTGGAGAATTGCACACTAACGTATATACGCATGTGTAGGTTGGATTTTTCCTATGTCCAAAAAGCAAGGAGGGTACGTTGTACAAAAAGACCTATCTAACATCCCAGGATAGCCAACACATAAATGAGTGGCCTAAGCATGACACATTAAGGGTTTTAGGAGGTTGAACCACTTATCAGGCCAATGAACATCTAGGATAATTTAAAAGAGCTAAAGAGTTTTTTTTATGTTTTTGTTTGAACGCGCTAGTTTTCGAAACAACTTAATTTACCTTTTGCTTAGTAGCCGACGCCAAAGACAATGGTTATTTTTTTATTTTTTATTATGAAATACCTATGAAATAAAGATACTTCATTACATTACAATCTAGCCTAGGTATAAGCTAATAAGTAATTTTAATTTAACCTAAATTGCTAATGATAAGAGTTCTTGTAAGAATGTGTCCATTGGCACTTTTTCTTATTGTCTCTAGTTAAGGGGAAGACACTCTGTTATTGTGTTCTTTTTGTAGCACTCACTACACTGCACTATTCAACACTGTCACTTTTATAAAACTAACTCAAAAGGTTTTGTCCTTTTCAGTCTTCTCACTAGGTACGTGTTGTCGAGGAGCTGGATGGCCTCTACATTTACATGGCGATGAAGTCTACGCTCATGAGCTTCGGCATAATGTTTTATAACATTAGCGACGGTATCCACTTTGAGGTCCCGATGGAGGTCGTCATTTCTTATGTACCAGGGCGCATTTACTATTCCCCTGAGCACTTTATTTTGGAACCGCTGTATTATTTGGATGTTGCTTTGTTTGGTACAGCCCCAGAGCTGTATACCATAAGTCCATACTGGCATCAGGACTTGTTTATATAACAACAATTTATTTTGTACTGACAACGATGAGTGTTTACCAAGTAGCCAGTACATCTTGTTGTAACGAAGCTCCAACTCGTCACGTTTTTTTTGACATGTGCTTTCCAGCGAAGCTTTGCGTCTAGAGTCATGCCTAGGTATTTGGCTTTATTCTCGTATGGTATTGCTTGGTTGTTTATGAACACCGGATGGTAGTTTTCATTTTTTGTGGTGAAGTCTATGTGAATCGACTTAGATTCATTCAATTTGATTCGCCATATCTTCGTCCATTCATAAAATTTATTAATGGCTGTTTGTACTTTTTCCACTGCCTCTGCATGTGTGACTCCTGTTGCTAAGATAGCTGTGTCATCTGCGAAAGTTGCAATGGTGTTGTTTTCTAGTACTGGAATATCACAAGTGTATAAAAGGTACAGGACCGGACCTAGTACACTACCTTGCGGTACTCCAGCTTTTATGTGTTTTAATTCAGAGTAGGCATCGTCTTGTCTTACTCTAAACGTTCTATTGGAAAGATATGACTTCAGTATTTCTGTAAACTGTTTTGGTAAAATTTTATTTAATTTGTGTATGAGACCATCATGCCACACCTTATCAAATGCTTGTGCTACGTCCAGGAACACAGTAGAACAAACTTTTTTCCCTTCTAATGCTTTTTCTATGATATTAGTTATCCTGTGCACTTGGTCTATGGTAGAATGCTGTTCTCTGAATCCGAACTGGTAATCAGGGATAATGTTTCTTTCTTCTATAAAAGGTTTCAGCCGTTTTAGAAGAAGTTTCTCGAATAATTTTGACATAATTGGCAGCAGGGAGATAGGTCTGTATGATGTAGTTTCATGGGGTGGTTTGCCCGGTTTTGCTATCATTATGACTTCGGCAACTTTCCACACGTCAGGCACATGCTGCAGTCACAATGGTTAATGAAAAAAATATAATAACTGTCATTAGGTTGTGTGTTTTTATGTTTATTTAATTTTAGGTATTAATTCACGTATATTAAGTACCTATTACATAAACAGATTCAAAATTACTTCTAAAAAGCAATATGAAATGTATGATATTAAAACAGTATATTACAGGCTAAAATTACTATTGACAATCATACTTAACATGACTAGGTATTTTTTGACTTACTTTGCATCAAGAACTTTCCTGCCCTGCAAGTTTTTAGCTAACAAAGCAAAGTAAGATCTCTTCCTAGGTCACTTCATATAGAAATAGTAACGGAAAATAAAATGTAGAATCAAAAACGCTTAGGAATTGAATTTATAATGTATTTGAGGTTTTACAATGAGGTCTAGGAATCCTTTGACATAGTGCTTCCTAGAGCAATATGTTCTGGATAAGCCCGAAAATATTAGCTTTTCATTTATTACGTGTGTTAATACAAGTCGTGGAAAATTACGACCTATGTGGCTCAATGGCGCGTTGGCGCTCAAGCCGGAGGTTGCGGGTTCGAATCCCGCCAGGGAACAAAAATATTTTCTGTGTTCCTGGGTCATGGGTGTGTATTAAATATGTGTATTATATAATAAAAATCTTAAATATATGTATAGTATAAAAGTATTACATATCCGTTGTCTGGTACCCGTAACACAAGTTCTTCGAGAACTTACCACGGGACCAGGTTGCCGTGGTGTGAAAGTGTCCATAGATATTATTATTATTATATACTAGCTATCTTTCATACCATCACTTGTCAAAGTATTTGATGTAGTCAAATCAAAATCATTTTTTTTATTCAAAATCTTGAGTCTACCAGTGATTATGCGATAAGGATAATGGGATTGGGATGGGATTTTTTACATTTAAACTAAAATTGTAAACAGAAAAGATTTGATTTTTTGTTTGTTAAAGTTTAACCAAAAAACTACTAGACCAAATTAAAATTCTTTCACCATTAGGAAGATGCATTTTTACCTCGGGACATGTACTACATTTTATTCCCATATTCTCATGGGAACAGGAACTATACGGGGAAATCACAGGGCGCTACTAGTTTAATTTATAATCCCACTATTAGTATAGAGATACAACTACTTCTTACAGAATATGTTACATTTTTTTTTTCGGATGGATCTATGTTAGCGGCCCGAAGACCCTAATGCTACATCGGATTAGTGTGAGCCCATTCAGCTCACTTTTGGTTTATAAAAGTGGGGGGTTGCCCCCCGCCAACCGTGCAGTCTGCGACCACACGGCCTCCTGGCGTCGGTTGTGTACAATAATTAAGGCCTCTGAAACATGAAGGGTACTTTCTAATAAAGTTTTGACAAATATAGTTGGATATATTTTATTCACCATTATAATATCATTATTCAGCTTAACAGATAACATTTTCATGATAATCCAGCATTAATTCGCAAGTTAATTAATATAAATTTGGAATGTGACGAAGCTAACTTTATGTGTTTTATTTACTTTTAGAAGTTGTCTATGTGATTTAAGATCATTCTAGAAAGACGTAAGAAAGTTTTTATTCAATTAATCCTTTATTTGGGGAGGGAGAAAGTTTTCTGTTAAATGTAGAGTTTCTAATTTCGGGAACGATAGGCATGTCTCATGTCTGTCTGGTCAACAGTTTCGTTTTACTTCAAACTGCTCTAAAATAGCATACGTTGTTGAGAGTAGCATGCTTCCAGTATTCAATCTTTTTTTTCTTTTTTTCTTTTACGCCGGGAAATACTCTGAGAAGTGGGTCTCCCTAGGCGGGTATGTGGGACTCGCTGCGCCCGAAAGCTGGTAAGTGGACAAAGCTCTGCCCATTAAAACCCGGCGAGTGGCACCAATACCGCCTTTGGTGAGGTGCCCCAGATCTGTTGACCAAACAGGGCACCTCGACGACGGCTAGTCAGCCCCTCAGGGGACAGACGCCCCCTCTACAGGGTGGTTGTCCCGCACCACAGAACAATCCAACGTCGGGACAGTACAATGGGGTGAGGTTCCCGTCCTCGCCCCTTGCCCCCTGCTCTTTTATCCCCTCTTCTTATAAGAGGGGTACAAAGAGCCCCCTCGCCTCAATTAGCTTCGACCATGGTGCAGGGCACACCTTAGGCTACAGAGGCCCACCACCACGTCAAAGTCTGAACCATGGTGGGGATTCAATCGAATTCTAAAACTATTTCACTGAGGTGATCCTGTCTGTTACCACCATATCCGGGGCCCTTTTTATTTTTTGTTAGTGAAATGCTTTTTACTCATGTAGCCAGGATCTCGGGTAGATCCTGACTCTATGTGGGAATCGCACCTGGGAGTGCCCTACAACATATCCGGGACCCTGAAAAAGCGGCTGAAGGCGCTGAGGTGGAAGAATTTCTTAAAATCTTAGCCGAACTCTACATGGTAAAAGTAATATTCCTAACAAATTTCAAGTCTCTAGGTCTTATAGTTCCAGAGATATCGTAATGAGTCTATCTATAGAACAGCATAAATACCTAGATGATATCAAAAGAGCATAAAGTCTTTACTGCGGCTATAGTTTTAGAAGTTCATGTATATTGCGATCTCTCAAGTCAAAGCAATAACTGTTGAAGTGTAGGTCGCAGGTAAACAAACCCCGAAGCTGTTATTTATTGTCGGTCACGAACTTTATTACTCGTTCTTCAAATTCCAAAGTTTCTTTTGTCTATTTGGTATTGGATGTTGTTGAATGGGAAGATTACGTAAGGTTAATAGGTGATTTCACGATGTCTGACAAAAAAGGCAAATAATTTTATGTTCCCAAAATTCCTCGCTTCATCAGTGGTGGCTAAATATTTTGTTGATTAAGATAGAGTCGAGCACCTTTAGTAAGTTTCATCAAAATTTAATAATAATATTTTGGGACAACTCACAATTTACTTTAACATTTACCATTTTAGCTGCACTAAAGTTTAAAGGGATAACTCACTAGGAGAAAATATTGACTAATGATATAATTTCATCAAGTGGTCCCATAGACTGCCAATTGACCCCACTATGGTTCAAGCCATGTCGTGGCGGTGGGGCTCAGTAGCTTAGGGTGTGCCCAGCACCTTGGACGAAGCAAATTGAGCCGCGGGAGGTGCACTTTGTAGCCCTATTCAAGACGGGGGGACCAAAGCGTATGGGGATAAGAGGCGAGGATGGGAACCTCGTCCCATTGCACTGTCCCGACGTTGGGAGGGGTTGTTCTGTGGTGCCGACAACCCCTCTGTGGAGGTGGCGTCGGTCCCTTGAGGAACTGACTAGCCGTCGAGGTAATCTGTTTGCTCAATAGATCCGAGACACCTCACCACAGGCGGCATTGTTGGCACTCGCCGGGTTTTAGTGGAGAGAGCTGCGTCCACCTAACCTTTCGGGCACAGCGAGTCCCACATACCCATCCACTTCCCAGGGGGATGCCTCAGAGCATTCCCGGCGTTAAAGAAAAAGAAAAAGACTGCAAAGATTCGTTTATATTTATATTAATCATTTAGAGAAGTGCTACATTAATGATTATTCATATAATACATCAACACACAATATCTATTGAAGCTTTAACAAAATATTATGTAAACTTTTAACAGCTTCACTTAAATTCCCTTTTAAATCCACCATAACATCACGATAAAATCCTTTACGTTAAAAGAAGCTAAAACGTTCTTGACTTCTATATTTCCATCTCAATGTGAGCGTGCCGGTATTTTCAACGTATAAAGCTAAGCGTTGGTCGTTGAAGTCTTCAGGAGTGAGTGGGGGAATTACATCTTGGAGTACAATTTTATCTAGTTTGTATTATGACTTTATGGAGTATGGGTAATAAATAGTAAAACTTATGATTACGTCTGCAGTTTTATATTGGCGCGCTTTAGAATTAAAATCAAATCAAATGCCATGACGGTAAGCGGCCAGCCAGCGTCATGACATGCCATGATCTTTTCTTATATACTTTTATTTATTATGAATTATTTTGATGTGATATTTCTTTGCACGTATGAGGGTAAAGTTTTTGCGGTTGAACCGACACTGTCCAAAAAGAGGCAGAGAGAAATTGAGACCTATTTAGAGAGAATGAGAAAGGGCGAACGTAACATGAAACACATAGCCATGGAGTGAGGGTAGGGAGCAAGCGAGTGTGAAAGATCGAGAGAGAGAGTGAGATAGAGCGAACGTAGCATCGCAAGTCTCGGAAGATTAAAGCTTAAGATTGTATAAATATAAACGAGATTTAAAAATTAGTTTGCCAAATTAGTTTCACTTCTGACATGTGCACTTTGTATGCACGCACTTTTTTATACTGGGCGTCCCGTGACAGCCAATTTTTTATTATTTTAGTCGTGTATTTTATCCATATTTATTTCAAACCTTTATGTATAATTTTGCACCTAATAAAATAAAGCTATTATTATTTTTAGCATGTACACTTTCAAATTGCATCTCACTTGTATACAATAATTTATAAATAAATAAATTTAATGGTGTAGTATATGGGAGGTCGATTGATGGTTATAATTTTGTCTATTTATTCCGATGTTTTCATAGGACGGTCTCTAACTTGTATATTTGCGTACTTCCCATTCCCGTGGGAGTACAGGGATAAATTATAGCCTATATATGTTATTCTGATGAATAAGCTATATTATTTTAAAGTTTCGTCAAAATCCATTCACTAGCTTTTGCGTGAAAGAGTTAGCGTTTATAATATACTAGCTGTTGGACGCAGCTTCGCCCGCGTTAACTCACTTAACTCCTATTAGTCGCAGCGTGATGTTATATAGCCTATAGCCTTCTTCGATAAATGGGCTATCTAACATTGAAAGAATTTTTCAAATCGGACCAGTAGTTCCTGAGATTAGCGCGTTCAAACAAACAAACAAACTCTTCAGCTTTATAATATAAGTATAGATGTAACATAAGATTGGAGAGCACTGAAAAAAATTACAATTGTGTTTGTGTTTGTCAATTTCGGTAATGGACAATGACAAAAATACTAATAAAAGTACTTTTACACAGCGTATGTGCCGGACAGAAGCGAATAAAATCGTTGTATATTTAACAATTCATGCATAGAATTGAATGGAATTCCATTTGTTTGTACGGAATATATTTCTAACTAGAAGAAAATAAAAAATCTCGAATTTATTTCAAAATGTTTGGTTAAATTCAATGGATTGATAAAGTGGGACCATCGCTCGAAGGAATATATCGTTAAGAAAACTACATAAGTACTAAATTCTACTTAAGCATGTAGAGGTTGGGTATCTTGATAACCCCACCATGGTTCAGGCCTTGACGTGGCGGTGGGGCTCAGGAGCCTAGGGTGAGCACCAGCACCTTGGGCAAAGCTAATTGAGCCGAGGGGCAAAGGGCGAGGATGGGAACCTCGCCCCACACCACACCACGCCGCACCACAGAACAACCCCTCCCAACTCTCCCGACGTTGGGAGGGGTTGTTCTATGGTGCGGGGCAACCCCTCTGTGGAGGTGGCATTGATACCTTGCAGGATTGACTAGACGTCGAGGAGCTCTGTTTGTTTATTAGATCCGGGGCACCTCACCAAAGGCAGCATTGGTGGCACTCACTGGGTTTTAGTGGATAGAGCTGCGTCCACTTACTAGCTTTCGTGTGCAGTGAGTCCCACATACCAGCGTCGGGAGACCCCCTCCCCCGCGGGATGCCTCAGAGCATTTCCCAGCGTTAAAGGAAAAAAAGGTATCTTGAAAAGATTAACAAATCAGTCTTGTCAAGATACCTTTATTTGTACGCGATGAATCATCGCGCGCGCTACTCGATTCGGATCGAAATGGTTGCCAAGTAAATCGCCAAATAAGTCGCTTATATGGCGATAATCACATATTATCATATCATAGAATATATATAATATACATAGAATCGACCTCGAATGCTTAGGTTCGAATCGGATACGAGTAGACGCCAACTTAGACTGCGCAAACAGCGGTAGCACTATGCTACTGTTAGATTGTACAGGTACCACGCGTGACCCGCCTCCCTCCCCTGAGGGTGTGATGAGGGCCGGCCCGCATGATGATAGAGTAAATTCAACCAATTAATATTCGTCAGCCGTATCGGATTTGACTAGTCCAAATACTACTCTCCCGAGTAGCGCGCGCGATGATATATGTGTGATATGTGGACATAGAAGTACCTATAATTTATAATATTTATAACAGTTACATTTTAGGTTGAAAACTTGAATACGAGAGGTTTGAATCTGCATAGAAATACTCGTGGATTGTGAGGATCATGGGCTTAAAACTTTATGCGGGCACAGACCGCTTAAGACCGCACGAACCCATATTTAAATGGTCATTTATTGTACTCTAATATAAGTCGCCTGCTCTCCGGATACCTAATATAAACTAATATTATTAAAAATTTGAGTTTTGTTTTTGTGTTACGATTTCATTCAAAAACTATTGGGACGATCTTTTAATTCTTACCTTAGCATTCTAATGGTGCTATTAGAATGCTAAGTTAACACTGACTAACATGACGTATAAAAATAAGCATCGTCTATCCGGATGTGGTTGTAAATTTACATATAAAAAAGCGGGCGAAGCTGTGGGCACCAGCTAGTATCTAAAAAATTAAAATTAACGTTTGCTTAAAAACCAGACAAGCGCGGATCTGACTCGCACGCTGAGGGTTCTAATAAACTTATGCTTAGTTTTTTTTACCTATCTTGTGAAACTTAGGGTTCTATAGGTTTTGGTTTGACAGACGGACAGACAAACAGACAGACAAACAGACATACACACAGACAGAAAAACATACAGAAAAGCGGATGGACAACGGAGTGATCGTGGACTCCGTATTGTCATTTTGAGGAACGTAACCGTAAAAACGATATTAATGCAACAAATAGGCAACAAAGCATTAATTATAAAATAATAAGCATCTTTCAATAAACGCTAAGACGGCCGATCGCCACTCGCAACCATCTGTGCCGCTCCTATCTGCTTGAGTACCACCATCCTGCTCATTTCTTGCATGCTATAATCACTGGTACTAAGACTTACCTAAGGATACCAAGGCCACTTTTGCTGAGGTGCCCCGGATCTGTTGGGCAACAGGGCACCTCGACAGCTAGTCAGAAATGCTCTAAGGCATCCCGCGGGGGAGTGGGTCTCCCCAAGCAGATATGTGGGACTCGCTGCGCCCGAAAGCTGCTAAGTGGACGCAGATCTACCCACTAAAATACGGCGAGTGCCACCAATGCCGCCTTTGGTGAGGGCCCCGGATCTAAAAAACAAACAGGGCACCTCGACGGCTAGTCAGTCCCTCAAGGGACCGGCGCCACCTCCACAGAGGGGTTATCCCGCACCACAGTACAACCTTTTTTTTTCTTTTACGCCGTGAAATACTCTGAGGCATCCCGCCTGGGGAGTGGGTCTCCCCAGGTGGGTATGTGGGACTCGCTGCGCCCGAAAGATGGTAAATAGACGCAGCTCTACCCACTAAAACCCGGCGAGTGCCACCAATGCCGCCTTGGTGAGGTGCCCCGGATCTGTTAAGCTGACAGGGCACCTTGACGGATAGTCAGTCCCGCAAGGGACCGACGCCACCTTCACAGAGGGGTTGTCCCGCACCACAGAACAACCCCTCTCAACGTCGGGACAGTACAATGGGGAGAGGTTCCCATCCTTAGCCCTTGCCCCCTGCTCTTTCGTCCCCTCTTCTTTTAAGAAGAGTACAAAGAGCCCCCTCGGCTCAATAAGCTTCGCCCAAGGTGCTGGACTCACCCTAGGCTACTGAGCCCCACCGCCACGTCAAGGCTTGAATCATGGTGGGGATGAATGAGTTGCCTGGTCTAGCCCCAGGTAAACTTTATATTCCGTTCGTCTATCCTAAAAACTATTGAATAGCTGTTGCTATGAAATATTGATGATTGAAAACCGCATTATTGTTCTAGTGAAATATTAAACACAGACTGGACAACGAATTAGCGACGAACAAGTATTTAATTTATAATACTATATAAATACAGCTGATCCCCCTCATTAACAATTAAATTTGGCTGGCTTAACATTTC
This sequence comes from Helleia helle, assembly GCA_963853865.1. Taxonomy (NCBI): domain Eukaryota; kingdom Metazoa; phylum Arthropoda; class Insecta; order Lepidoptera; family Lycaenidae; genus Helleia; species Helleia helle. The sequence goes on from OY971420.1 coordinate 22,030,399, forward strand.
ACCTACGCTGATATTATAACTGTTTGAACAATTTGCAAAACCGACATCATATTAATTTCATGAAAATATTTTTACATGTATACTCTAACTGAGAATTCTTGTTTTATTTTTTTCGTATTATTTAATCGTGTAATCAATAAGCCCAAAAACCTGCGTATGGGTTTCTCTTTACAAATAGAAAAGTACATTTTGTATTATTTTCGTATATGGATTTTAGATTTGTAAAAGTCCGAATGTGCGCAAGCATATATATGCATGCGTATGCGTGCACTCAGGCATTTGTTGTAAAGACTAACTTATATAATTTATACCTCTATATTTTTTCATATTCTTGTATATTTCGAGGAGACTGGACGGTCTTGTTATGGCAAATAAAAATATGTTTTAGCTATGATACCTACTTTTTCTGTAAATAACAGAAAAGGTATCTTAGCTGTCATTATTTCTGTTGTTTGTCCTTTTATTTGGACAGAAATATTAAAGTGAGTGAAAGAAGCAAATGATCTCCACATTTTGCTTATTCATAACGAATTTATAACATTTACACCTTAGATTAAAAACTGAAAGAAAGAAAAATATTTTATTGTCCACAATAAAGATAAAAACATAATCGTACACAACGTACTTTTCACATTGGTCTACAAATGCTACGGTCGGAGCAATATATAAAAATAAGATTAAGTTTCGACGTAAAATCGACGTCAAACGGAATATTCGCATTAACATAATACTAGCAGCATGCCGCGGTTTCACCCGGGTAATTACCGTTCCCTAAAATACGTATATAATATTGGTAAAAATGTAGCTTTATAATGGTGAAAGAATTATTAAATTCTGTTCAGCAGTTTTTGAGTTGAATCGTAACAAACAAACAAAAAACCACATAGTTTCTCTTTATAATATTAGTTTAGATGAATTTTTATAAAACATGCCCGATCCTTTTGCAGCATTACTTAATGTTAATTATGTCAGTATGACACTGTCAATAAACTTAATAATTCTCAGCGCTATCTGAAAGCAATTAATATTATAATTTATGCTGCATCTGTTTTATGACATCATAGTTAGTATCATTGATTTTATAACTGGCCTAATGTGTTTTGAATATTATATTAAATGTAAATGACAATTAAACATCAATTAAATATGGCGACAGCGTATTTTATCTATGGTTTGTCGTATGGACAACATCGTCGATTTGCTCTATAGTCTATACGCTATTCCATTAAAGAAACTATTTGCAAAGCGTATGTATTAGGCATAGGATTATAGCTGCATGGGTACCACCATCTTGCTTATTTCTCCCGTGAAACAGCTTTGCTGTGTTTTGGAGAGAAGGGCAAGACAGGCAGTGTAATTACTGGCACCGAGACTTAACATCTTATGTCTCAGGATAGGCAACACATAGATGAGTTGCCTGGGCTCGTTCCAGGTCTACTAGTTTATGTTCATGGGCGACATCGACCACTTAACATCAGGTGGTACGTTTGCCAGTTTGCCTATCCAACTAACATAAAAAAGAGGCTCAATCTCTATGTCATACAATGTATATTGTTAGGGTTATAAAAAAGGTATACTTGAAAAGATAAGTAAAATATGATTTTCACACCACTTCGGGACTGTCAAGTAATTTAAAACTCTTATCTACTATAACTAAGGCTTAGAAGATGCATCAATACGGTAGAAAGTAGGATGAAGAATTGCTAATAATCTTGTAAGGCACCAAATATACAAAGTTCATAATTGCACAACGCTCAATAAAATTTCGATGAATATTTACATAATGTTTTCAAAAGTCGCACATTTTTGGCAAACAATAGTTATATGCCATTATAGTTATCTCTATTTATGCATCACTAGTAAGTTAGCTAAGGATCTAATATCCTTAAAATATACACTACACTAAATAATAGTTTGTTCTGAAGTATGAAATAATCTCACAAACTAAAACAGTAGCGTTGACAGCCCTGGAAATCTAAGGAAAAGCAGTAAGGAGCTAATCCTCGCTTATCTTAAACTAGTGCCTGTGTCTGTACGATAGTCCGTAATACAATAAGATAACAGTCAAGACGTAATCTTGGACATCTTGATGATATCATCTTATCAATGAACATCAACGTCACCATCAACACTATCATGACTATCATGTACTATTTGTTGCTATCCGAAACCTAGATTTGAGTTTTTTCAGATAGTTCTTCTTAGTTTAATTCTCTGTTCTTCTTTATATTTTTTAATTTGTTCTTCTTTCTATTCTTAGATAGACTTAGTACTAGTAAGGCCATCTCTAGCGTTTTTCATTTTTTGTTTGCTCTTTTGTTTTCAAGTCAATATTTCGATGTCCGTAATTGCACAACAACTCGATTTTTAAGGCATTTTTTTTTCTTTTACGCCTGGAAATGCTCTGAGGCATCCCGCCGGGGAGTGGGTCTCCTCAGGCGGGAACGTGGGACTCGCTGCGCCCGAAAGGTGGACGCAGCTCTAACCACTAAAACCCGGCGAGTGCCACCAATGCCGCCTGTGCCCCGGATCTATTGAGCAACAGAACACCTCGATGGCTAGTCAGTCCCTCAAGCGACGCCACCTCCACAGAGGGGTTGTCCCGCTCCACAGAACACAACCCATCCCAACGTCGGGACAGTACCATGGGGTAAGGTTCTCATCCTTGCTCCTTGTCGCCCAGCTCTTTTGTCCCCTCTCCTTATAAGAAGGCTACAAGGAGCAGCTTCCTCGGCTCAATTTGTTTCTCCCAAGTTGCTGGGTGTACCTTAGGCTACAGAGTCACACCGCCACGACAAGACTTGAACCATGGTGGGGTAACGGCATTCCCTGCGTCGCACTACTACTATAATATGTGACCAGCTGCCACTTACGTTATTTCCGAACTGATACGACTTAGAGACCTTCAAGAAAAGAGCATCCTCATATTTGAAAGGCCGGCAACGCACCTGATAATGATATAGCGGATGTCTTTATATGTCATGTCGGCCCTCATGATGATAGGTTAAATTCAACCGGTTAAAAAGATTCGTCAACCGTATCGGATTTGACTAGTCCAAATCCTGCTCTCCCGAGCAGCGCGCGCGATGATGCGCGCCCCCTGTGGGGCGCGGAGGGGGGCGTCCCCCTTTTCGAATATTTCTTAAGTGAGCCATCTGTTCACTTACTGTACCGATTGAGCTTAAAGGCCATCAGGCCGAAAAGTCTAGCCCTTACGAAAAAAAAAAATATATATATCGCATATCACGTACCCCCAGGTGAAACGATTCTTCTATTAAAATATATATCTATCTTTGGCGCGCTCGGTACGGCCTGATGGATAGCTTTTGAACTGTCGTTAGATTTGTCTCCTGAGAGTGACACTAATGCCAAAATGACAAAATATTATGGAGCCGTTTTTTATATGCAAACCTATTTAATTAGGTTCAAGATTTAGGTTCAATATATAATTAGGTTCAAGATTATAAAGCTTTGATGTGCATTCCACATTTGCAAATAAATGGCATATAATTTATACGCATAAATCAGTATGGGCATTTCAAAATAGAACTAACAATGAGCACGGTAGGCACAATACATTCGGGTTATCACAATTAGTTAAATTGATTGGGAATTTAATGGATTTTTAAAATATCACTCAATTAAAAAAAAATAGCTTTTATTTTTCTACTGCTATAGATATTACAATATTATAACATATTGTATATAGCCTGACCAGAAATATATAAACCCTGCATTGGTGTCGCCACTGCATTTCTGAAACGGTAACACAAAACTATCCGCAATATAGAGAGGGCTTTTTTTCTGGTCAGGCTATAATTAAAATCTATTTAATATTACAAAGGCATGAATACTAGTATAATTTGAAGCTAAAACTATTTATCAGTAGTAGTCGCCTATGCGGCGTAGGCCTTTTAAGCCACTCCATAGTTCTCTTTCTCTTGCCTTTTCCATCCATTGAGAACCGCACCTGTACCTAAAAGTATCACTCCATCTTTTGCTTGGTCTCCCTTTTCCTCTTTTTCTGTCCCTCGGTACCCACTCTGTTAGGCGCTCTGTCCATCTTTTGCTATCCATCCTACAAATATCACTAAACAGCATGAGAAAAAGGACTACCTAAAAGATGAGATGTTTGTTAGCGGTAGTTTTGCGAACTACTCAGTCTCTACAGTAAATGTGAGTGCACGCATTATATGCATGCATATTGCACCTCGCTCCTTTCCTACACCGCATATGCTTGCACAATAAAAACCACAACCATACAATCTACGCACGTTCCATCCTGACAACAAGGCATTCTCAGGATGTTGACTGTACGATAAACAAGATTAACATTCATCTATATGTTACTAGCTTTTGCCTACGGCATCGCTCGCGTTAATATGGTTTGTTAATGGATTCTGTTCTTTGTTCCTTGGTGACGGATAGATCATTTTTAAGATATTTATATTTATTTCCTTCAATGTATTGGTTCAACATCCAAAATCTGACGGTTCTGAATCTGTTCTAAAGTCTCCACATGCCCTTGAGTCTGCTCCTCAGATTCTTGTAACCTAAGTATGATATTTGACCTAGCTCAATAATAAATTTATGAAAAAGAAATATAATATACCTATCCCAAAGCTTAATAAATGAAAGCTTCAACTTAAAACTTTACTTGAGTTTAAAATGCTAGCTTAATTAAAAAAGAAAAATAAATAACCTTATTCCTATCACCTTAGTTATCTCAATAAATAAATGAACCTTAATAAAAATTCAAAGAACTTTTAACGCTTTTATAATTTTACAATCCCAAACGACTTAAATTCGACAAAACATAAAAAAAGAATATACTTTCTAGTGTCAGATTGTTCTGCCCGTTCTGCTCTTCTGCGCCAATTGGGACAAATTCAACCGGTTGCTCGGCAAAAACGGCATTTCACAAAGCAATCATCGTTTTAATCACTTCTAAACTGTCTAAATGCAAGTAGTTCAATTTAATCACAGTAAAATACGCACTTGAAATACATAGCATTGACGATATTAGCTTTTTGCATTTCGTGATTAATTTCTAAATAATCGGTGTAGGTATGATTGATTTCACTTAGGTAATAAGTTTATTACTTTTTACTTTTATTTAGTACTTACTTTTATCATATACCTCACGTTAAAAAATATATTTAACATATTTGGTTCAAAATGATAAGTTATTACCTCCACACATAGCTTTGAATGTCGGCAAACCTTTGGCACGAAGGAAATCAAAAAGGAAACTTATGGAATAAGATAGAGTAGTCTATAGAGTATCCCACTCACGCATGTGAGGTATGCTATTTGGTCGGTTTTAGACGCAGATGTCGAGGTAAATACTTAGGAGCCTCTCTCTCCGAAATCAAAAAATGGTAAACGTTCTGCCCTTACCCAAAAATGTTAGCGTCATCATCATCATAAAAACCTTGTTCTGACGATAACACAATAAAAAAAGAATTATCTAAGATACTAAGAAGATAGTGGTTCTATAGAACCCCTATGGTTCAGGCCTTGTCGTGGTGGTGGGGCTCAGTAGCCTAAGGCGAACCCAGCACCCGAACCGAGAGAGCTGCTCTTTGTACGCTCGCGTAAGAAGAGGGGATAAAAGAGCAGGGGCGACAAGGGGTGTGAATGGGAACCTTACCCCATTGCACTGTCCCGTAGGGAGGTGTTGTTCTGTGGTGCGGAACAACCCCTCTGTGAAGGTGGCATCGCTCGCTTGGCAGGTTCCCCGATGCTCAACAGATCGGGGCACCTCATCAAAGGCGGCATTGGAGGCACTCGCCGGATTTTAGAGGGTAGATTTGTGTCCAGCATACCATCTTTCGGGCGCAGCGAGTCCCACACACATTATGCCTAAGAGCATTTCCCAGCACAAAAGAAATTAAAAGTGGTTCTATAGTTCGTACATTTCGGCGATTTATTTTTATTTATTGTTTTCTAATGTTTCGAATAACTTTGTAATGATAGGACGTATGACCTCAGTCCTCCCGTGACCATGGTTGCTGTAAAGTATCCGAAACGTCGGGCTTGTAAAAATATTAATAAAGCGCGATAAAATCCGTAAAAATTGTTTTATTATAACATTTTTATTTATTTCAGATTTCTAAGATTTTAAAGCTCTCTCTTGCCATAGCCTTCTCACGCTCTAGTTGTATTGCTGTATATAATACATGTTCCAGACCCAATTGACCGTGAGATGGAGCGTAACGAAACAACCACTCCCGCTTATTATTCGCTCGGCCTTCATTTGACATGATTTAAGAACTTCATTATATACCATCTATTGTCAGTGGAGACGCCTAAAATACGCGAAAATTGATTTAAAACTTATAAAAAAACCAAGTCGCGTCTTGACATCAGATAGGAACGAAGTTCCTTATTATAAAAACATTAATTCAGAACATTTTTAGTAGGTATGATTTTTATCGATAAAAATCAGAGCATTTCGCGGCGTAAAATATAAAAAAGTCACCTGAGATTAGTAGGATTAGAATTTGAGTTTTTTACTAAGCAGCCCCAATACTGTAACACACAACTACCGACGCAGTGATGTGTTAGTCAAAAAAAAAATTATTTCAATGGTAGATTCAATTTGATTTGTTTCTCAGAAGGATGAAGCTCGTCCCAGCAAGTTGGAGAACGACTCTCCGTCTTCCTGAGCGTGCGTCCAGAACTATCCCACCGGCTATTGCTATCAACCTTATTATCAGCCTCTGTCTGTCCACTTCTGTCGGCCTCCCTCAATGAATGCCAAGACGGCCGAGACCTCGCCACTCATATCCAACACGGATAGGCCACAGCACGAAGATCGTCTTCCCACCTGGATAATGGTCGACCAACCCTTCGTCTACCCGAACGCGGCCTCCACTCTTGAACCTTATTGGCCCCTCGGCTATCCGTTCTACTGAGTATGTGACCAGTTCACTACCCCTTTAACGATTATAGAATATAATCTTGCAAACTTGCAAAAAAATAGTTAACGTAGTATATAATAATAATAAAGCTTTATTTAATTCCATTTAGGCCTACTTACATTACAATACATGCTGATTAACAAATAGTATAAGTAAAATTCTTAATAAATAGTTACAATTGCAGTATGTATGATTAGATAATTAATTCTATTAGTTTTTATTTTGTCGTGGCTTATATGGACCCACTTCGGGTAAAAGCCTCCTCTAAGGAGAAATAGTATATTACTTGAAAAAAAAAAGAAAATCTGATTTCCACAAAGACGCACAAAACAAGTAGGTAACACAAATATAAAACTGAAAAGTTAACGAATGAATTTGAGCATCAAATAATGACTGAGCGGTTTCGTGAGTGCCCAATTTGGCCAATGATCCTGGTTTACAAAAAGTATTGGAAATGCGAGTTTTCGCGGTTATGCTGATTTTATTATGTTTTCGCATTTCAATGTGTGGAATTTGGCATCGGGGTAAGGAGGTTTAACAAATTAGCTCGGGGCAGATCACTTAATGTTGCTTAGCTCAAGATGCACGGTAGTAAATCCCGGTGTCAGTAATTACACTGTCTTCCCTTCTTTCGAAACATCAAAACTGTTTCACGGAAGATATAAGATGGTGGTACACAGCGCGTCCCTTCCACAGGTATAGGGATGTACTTATATGCATATTATCTGACATTTTAAACCATTACACAGATCTTTCAAAACAAATCTTTCCGGGACTCGAACCAGTAACCTACGCGTAGTCTCCGTTTAATACAGCAAACAGTCGTATATTTTTATCAATTTTCTCTTTTTTGATAACCAATTAACAAAAAATTTACCAATTATTTTGCCGCAAATGAAACCAAAAAATTCACTACGAGACAAATTAAAAATTGTAAGTTTTTTTGATCACGATAGTCACGTGGTCACGTTGCTTGGGGGAGTCTTGGAGTCACGTGTTCAGTATTGGTGGTGCTTCCTAAGAAATTTCTTTTTGAAATCCTACTTCCAAGGAATCTAAAAATATATTCAATATTTCTAGGTGAAATACAATTAATTTTTAATTTTAGAAACCAGTCCAGCCAGTCTTATTCGCCAACTGCTTAAATTGTATTTTTTCACAATTTCTACTTGCCTAAAGTTGTATATGTTTCGGCCATCTTGGCATTTATTGAAGGAGGCCTATATCCAGCAGTGGGCGGAGAGGGTTGATAATGATGATTATTACAAAGTATATATATTGGAAAAAGATTAGTCCATAGTTTTGTTAGTATTTCAAGCCTTGTCGTGGCGGTGGGGCTCAGAAGCCTAAGGTGAACCCAGCACCTTGGGCGAAACCAATTGAACCGAGAGGGCTGCTCTTTGTACCCCCCTTATAAGAAGAGAGGACCAAAGAGCAGGGAGACAAAAGACGAGGATAGGAATCTCACCTCATTTTACTATCCCGACGTTGGGAGGGTTTGTTCTGTGGTGCGGTCCCTCGAGGGAGTGACTAGCCGTCGAGGTGCTTTGTTTGCTCAACAGATTCGGGGCACCTCACCAAAAGCGGCATTGGTGGCACTCGCCGGGTTTTAGTGGGTCCACTGCGTCCACTTTACCACCTTTCGGGCTGTTATACGGATTTCGATTTCAGTCTTTTTAAAAAAGGAACTTATGACTAACTAGAAAATAAAACAAGGATTTAGAATAATTAGGACAACCGACTGTCCTGGATGATGGTTGGAGACGAACTGGCTGTATGGACGGGCTCTTAAGAGGTAGTAAAGGAGTTTCTTCTTGTTGCCGAGTTGTAGTAATACCGGGAGAGTCAGCAAAAGAGGGAACAGGGCATAGCTATAACAGGTAGACCCACTCCCTCGCGGGATGCCTCAGAGCATTTCCCGGCCATTGCTAATAAACCAAGTATAATATATTGTAATCCGGTGCCCAAAATATATTTCTCGACAGGAACTGTCAAATACATAATTTTTTGTAGAAATAGTTAAGAGCCATTATGGGTATTAGATGTTTTAGTGGGTTGACGAGACCAGAACTGACTTATTTCTCATAAGTATTTCCCTAATGGCTTTTACGCCTAGGAACATGAAATATATATAATAATAATGTAAATTATAATAATGTGTAAGTACTCGCCAAATGGAATGTTTTATTGCAAGAATAATTCTCTAATGTGACAGATGCCTAATAATTAATTGATTGTCAATTAAGGTTAAAGGTATTAAACTCATAAATACTCATAAAAGGATATGGATTGTTGTTATTCATGTAGTGCTAACTGTCGATTATTGTCATTCCTACTCTTAACCCCTTTTAACCTATCAGGGGCCCCAGGCACTAGGATAATGAGACCCGACGATTTTGGATTAATGAAGAGTAAATGTATTGGTAGCGATCCGTAGCCCGGGGATTCTTAGCACCCCCTGTCCCACCGTAACCTAGGCTGCTACCGTAACCAGGAATAGTGGGACGGCCGGGAACTAGGGGCCTTCTCTTGTGCCTGTACCGTGCGGTGGCCGGTCCGTGTTGGATGCGAGTGGCAAGGGATCGGCCATCTTGGCGTTCATTGAGGGAGGCCTATGTTCAGCAGTGGACGGATAGAGGCTGATGATGATGATGATGATGATGATGAAATGTATTGATTAGGGCACTAGGTATTCTAATCAGTAATAATTATTGTTTGATTTTCTTAAAATTATCAGTCAATCATGTTTTGATATCAATAATGGGGCCCCATGGATCGTGGGGCCCTGGGCACCTACCCAGAGTGCCCAATGGAAAATATAGGCTCTACCTGGTAGGCAGCTCAGGTATATCTAACTACTAACCAGGATATCTCTGCCAATCTACCTATTATGTAATTTTAATACAATGATTTTTAATAATCATGTTGTGGCCGAACTTAATTAGTTATTGTGTCTAGATTTAATGATTTAATTAATTTTATTTGTCAATGTTATTTTTGATACAAAACTGTGTTTGGCCTTACTAAATAAATAAATACTGATACAATAAATATGTTTGTTTCTTTATATATTAGAACACGCTTATTTACTGAAATACAAGTCGAATTTGAAAGAATTTATTGATACAATCATTATTTATTAAAGAAAGGTATAAAATAAAGTTTAACAAATTTTAGTTCGGATGAAACCGCGGAAAACCAATATGTTATACATAGGTTAGCATTCTCTTTAGATAAATTGAGCCTAAATAGTACTCTGATTTGTTCTTTGCTTGAAGTCAAACTGACTCTCAATTTGATATGATCAGTTAGAACTTTGTCAAACAGATTGTCCAACACCTTAACAAACTGTAATGTTAACAGTTACGTACGTCTACTACTTCTGAGGTAGATAATCTTTTGATCTACCTTTACCTTTAAGTGCGTTTCCAAAAACCATGTTTATATCCTATCTAGAATATATATCTCCTATCTATATCATATGTAGCAGATAGCAAACAGTGTACAAGTTAAAGTTTCTTGAGAGCAAGATTAACCTCATTATAAATCAAAATCCAAGCATAATATGTCACAGATTAAAGATACAGTTAGCACTTTCTGCGTAGATAGGACTGACCAAAATATTGATGTATCATAGGGTAGTTTCGAATAACTTTGTAATAATAGGACGTATGACACCTCAGTCCTCCCGTGACCATGGTTGCTGTAAAGTATCCGAAACGTCGGGCTTGTAAAAATCTTAATAAACCGCGATAAAATCCGTAAAAAATTGTTTTATTATAATGAGTGAAATTCGCGTAAACATTAGAAAACAATAAGATTAACCTCAGTTGCAATTTTATTAAGTTTTCGTCTCGCGTGAGTGGGCTTGCTCCCTTAAAATTTGTACCGCGTTATGAGAGAAAACTTTGTATATGTACAAAGTAAATTACTTGGGTACGCCACCGCGGCACCGCCTCAAATTTTAAGATTGATACCACGAGTTTGAAAGTAAAGTCAAAATATTATTGTAATATATGTACTATACAAGTATCCATCATCATCATCATCATCATAATTATCATTATCATTTATCAACCTTTTCTATCGAGCATATAGACTGATAGAGTAGTAATGTGAGCCATACCATTTAGAAACTGGTCAGTGATTTGTCACTGACGTAATAGAAATTCAACCAACTAGTGATCTGTAATGTTGGTACATCCCATGGGCCAATCGTCCATCAATGACCATCAGTCGGTGAATCAGAGCGCAGAACCGGCACAGCGTCGCAGCACAAAGTTGACGGAATTTATTTTCATACAAAACACATAGCATTACCGCTCTATTACGGTTACAGGCTCGGTGATCTTATCAGTCCACTGCTAGACATCTCATTGGGCGTTGATGAATATTACGGACATTTTTTTTATAATTAAGATTTAATTCGGAAGTCTTGTCGTTCATTGAAAGTGGACTATGTCCAGCAGTGGATGGATAAAGACTGATAATGATGGTGATTGTGATGATGATGATGATGATAATTGGGTCATATTTTGTAGTTTTATTGCTTGTGCGATGCAACTTGATATAATAGACTTTAATGCTCTGTAGTGAGGTTTAGTAGAGTAAGTTTTTCGAAAACTCGTAGATTCGAATTCGGGGATATCAATTCTGATTATACTTGTCTGTACCGCGTACGACTTAAATATCAATCTGTTTTAACTTGAAGCTACTATTGATTAATTATTTAAATTGATTTTTGTTTTCTTGCGAAATCATAAATTTTTTATAAGTTATTTGTCATTGCGTCCATTCTTTGTATTTTAAATTATCAAAATTCGCAGAAAATTGTACATAGATTGCAAATAAATTTTAGGTGCCTGATGTTAAATATATGACCGAAACGTCGGCAATTGGTATTTTGATTAGCATTCCATGTTCATTTTACTGCGCAATTTGATAATTTATAAGTTTTTTGAAGTGAAAACTTCTCTAGGCGCGGTACGCATATTTTTGACGAGATAAAGTCTCTGGATTCGCGACACCGCGCGTTACCACCGTTATGAGACGCTATTTGACGTTTATATGACGTTTGATTTATTTATCTAAGATTATGCTCATTATGATATTTTATTGAGATTTTTAGCATTATATTCAAGTATCATCCTTTTTTCCAGGGACCTCCGCTTCAACCGTATCTACGACATAGCACCGGACATCTTCAGTCATCTTCACCGACTCCGATCTCTCCTTCTCAACGACAACAAGTTGCGGGAACTGCGCTCTGGAGCCTTCTACGGCCTGCGGAAGTTGAAGTATCTCTTTCTGTACCGTAATAGAATCCAGCACATTGAATCGGATGTGTTCCATGGCTTGATACATTTGGAACAGCTGTGAGTAATATATACTAACTATACTAGTCTATATCTATACTAATATTATAAATAGCTGTTGCCCGCAACTTCGCCCGCGTCAAATCAGATTTACAGCCGTACTCGGATTGATGATGATTATTTTTATAGCCTAAGTTACTCCTTATAACATCACCTATCTGCCAGTGAAAGTCCCATCAAAATCGGCCCAGCTGTTTCAAAGATTAGCCGGAACAAGTTGATTCAAGTTGATTCGAGAATTGTTTAGATTCATAAAAAAAATGTACAGGACAAACCTTTATCGGTGCCACTAGTTATTTAAAGATTTTAAGACACAAAATGTCAGTTTTTTATGTTAGTAGTAATTATAGGTACTAGTAATCACGCTGCCTTTCCTGTCTTCTACCAGTTCATTCCTAAATATAGCATAGGTTCATGGAGGACAAAATAATGTACATCCATCCACCTATTCTTCAATGGAAGGATTGGATGTATAGTATAAAAGTATTAAATATTATACTTCTGTTGTCTGGTACCCGTAACACAAGTAATTCGAGAACTTACCACGGGAACAGATTGACGTGGTGTAAAAGCGTCTATAGATATTATTATTATTATTGTCCAATATAAAATTCTAATATAAGAACACAATATGAGTTTCTTTGCGTCTCATCTAACAGCGAGTCTTATTTCGCCTTACTGAGTTATTGTATAGACAAAGAAATATTAGTTTTTCGGTACGATAAACTGAATTGTCCCTTGTATTACTTTCGTTTCAGTACTTTGAAACATGGTAGTTTTTCTAGGTGTTACGCATTTTGTATGAAATAACTATAAAAAAGTGTTTCATATATACACCACATTTAAATGACGAAAATCTTATTACCAATGGAAGAATTTACAAGTATTTACTTTATTGGTAGGAAGGAAAAACTGTATCATGTGTTGAGAGTACCACCATGATACATGGTATATTGTATTTCGTACCCAAGTATTTTGCTGTATTTCGGTAAAGGCCGTACAGGCAGTGTACTAGAACATTACTGGCACCGAAACCTACAGAAGAGACATATATAATAGACAAAGACAAGCGGCTGAACTCACTTATGTTCAGAGCGTTGCCAAACATGCCAGTTGCCAGTTCATCTCATCATCATAATCCGCCTTCTGCTATAACCTTCAGAAGTAAAAACGAATAGTATTAAGTATCCGAACGTGTTTAGTAGAACGAAACGAAAATTCTAGACAAACAGACCGACATAATATTGGTACCAGGAGAAACGTATGGTGAACGATGTGGGATTCTGCTGAGCATAAAACGTATGGCCAATTGTTGACTTTTTAAGCTACGCTATAATGCATTTCAATATTATTGTAAAACTCACGTTTTATGTTATTTTTAGCATACGTCTACCGCTTTTTAAGCGAACTGCGCACTGGAATTATTGTACCTACAATAAGTATAATACTATTTATATCTATACTAATATTATAAAGCTGAAGAGTTTGTTTGTTTGTTTGAACGCGCTAATCTTAGGAACTACTGGTCCGATTTGAAAAATTATTTCAGTGTTAGATAGCCCATTTATTGAGGAAGGCTATAGGCTATATAACATCACGCTGTGACTAACAGTAGTTAAGTTGGGTTAATAAACGCGGGCGAAGCTGCGGGCAACAGCTAGTATTAAATATTTCTATTTATTTTTAAGCATCAGTCTCTAGATTATATTGTAGCATATTGCGAGAGGTGTAAGAGTGAAGTCCATAAAGCAAATATTTACGACTCTAACCCTTGTATGTCACACTGCTAGGTCACCTCCTCCTCTAAATCAGGCGAGAAGGGAGTTGTACCATAGTTCACTGGGCTGTATGCTGGGTGGTAAACTTCACACACCTTCAAAGACTTTTAATCTGATCAGTAATGGAGGATTTCTCACGATTTTTTCCTTTATCGGTGTATACATGATATTTCATAACATGGACTTGAAATAATCCCTAATATAGAATAAGTGGCATCGACTAAACATCGTGCGCTTAGACGGTCAGTATAAGTAAAGCGTAATATTATAACTTGAACAGAAATATATTAAAAAACCCTGCGTGGTGTCGCCACTGTATCTTTTTCATACCGGGTGTATTTGGAACGCTTGCAAAAACGAAGAGGTATGATAGTGTTGGCATAGCCTGACATGATACAAGTGAAAAAAACGCGTTTCTTTTTTGGTTGCCTTTTTAATTTATTTTTATATTAATCCGGTTTAGTAAATATAATGTTACAGAAATTTGATGATAATGCTTTAAAAAAATCGTTTTTTTTTAAACGGCAATGTAATTGGTTTATGGTTCACGCCGGCCAGCGGACTGCATCAGCTGACAGAGTTCGCTGTTCGAGTTGTATACATACGTTCGCAAAATACATACAATAAGAACCAATATGTTCGTCTAATACGGTTTCCATCTTCAGCATAATAAGGTTCTACGTACCTGATGTTGAGTTATTACATACAGATACCATGGCATCCCGCAACAAAATTAGATTTCATTTGAATATAAGGATAAGATGGGATACCTGATGGTAAGTGGTAAATGCTCAGTAAGTAACCAGGGGAAACTGTAGTCTCGTCAAACCACCAAGTTATAGGTTGACAAAAAACTTTTTTTGATTGACAAAAGTCTTTCGAAACTGACACCATCTTCCTTTCCTTCCTTCTCTTTTACATAGGTAAATGATGATAGCATCATTATCAACCTTATTATGTTTAAATACGCAGCCTTTTCGACAAACGCCAAGATGGCCAATCTCCTCCACTCGCATCTAACTAGAATCACCGCACAAACATCGTCGTCCCATCTACATGACGACCTCTGTGTCTCAATGGTAAGCGCGTTCGCACTCAAGCCGGAGGTAGCGGGTTCGAATCCCGCAAGGGAACAAAAAGTTTTTTGTGTTCCTGGGTCATGGATGTTTAAAAAATATGTGTATTATAAAATCTTAAATATATGCATAGTATAAAAGTATTAAATATATTTCCGTTGTATGGTATCCGTAACACAAGTTCTTCGAGAACTTACCACGGGACCAGATTGACGTGGTGTAATAACGTCCATAGATATATTATTATTACATACTTGAAGATGACCTTCATGCGTCTACTCTAACGTGGCCTCCACTTCCGAACTCTATTATTCAGTTTATACTTTATTAGCAGCGCCCCGTGATTTAAGGGACAGTAAAGGGATAAATTATAGCTTGTGTCATTCTGATGTATAAGCTATATTATTGTAAAGTTTCATTAAAATCCACTCGGTAGTTCTATTGAGTTTAAGAGTAACAAACATCCATACAAACTTTCGCGTTTATATTTATTAATATAACCTACTGGTTTATCTATGCTTCATGACGGATTAGATTTAAATTCCGCTTCACGCGTCTTTGTTAAAAAAAACTTATGAATTTTAACGCACAATATCTACTCAGATAGCGATCACCTATACGTAAGCACGCAGGATTCAACGCCAAGCGGCCAAGTCCATTACCACATTAGACCAAGACGCCAAGACGCCAGGTCCATTACCACATTAGACTTTGATATTCTATCAAGTTAGCGGCATCCCGCGCGACTACTAACGCCCTTACCACCTTTATTGATACAAATAGCGACTAAACTATGCATAATATTTGTATTTTCTATATTTTAGTATTACCGGTGGGAGGGATGCACTATACCGCGCTCAAGGCTGCATGGGTACCACCATCTTGCTTGTTTCTCCCGTCAAACAGTTTTGCTGAGTTTCGGCGAGAAAGACTGGACAGGCAGTGTAATTACTGGCACCGAGACATTAACGTCTTATTCTTTAGGATAGACAACACATAAATGAGTTGCCTAGGCCAGGTAAACTAGTGGGCAACATTGATCACTTATCATCAGGTGGCACGTTTCAACTGTCAGTTTGCTCAACTAACGTAAAATGATAGTCATGCCACTCGACAAGGGAAGCATATGAGTGTAAGTCTAATGTCCACTATTGAACAAGAAACTGGTCCTATCTACAAAAACCCTTAGTACTAGTATTTGCACTGCATGGCTGCTACCTACTTGCAAGAGGTAGTGCCATGCTGCTTTGCATCCGAATTGGGCCGGCACGACCGGGGTGGTACCTCTCGCTCATAAGACACCGGTTCAAGTGACAGCTATGGTGTCACGTTTCGTGCGGTTTGTGAGAAGGGTACCCTTCACGAAACGTAACGCATCTGCATAATATTTGGTAGTGCGGATGTGTATGGGTGTTGATAGTCGCCAAAAGGCTTCGACTGCTCATTTGCCCTCCTATGGCATAAAAAAGTGTAGCGATAGTATATGCCCCTCTTCTAAAAAGCCTACCCATATCAGAAAAAAGCTATTAGTTCCAACGCTTTACCTGTAATGACGAATCTACAGTTGAAGCTCGAATGAACGAAATGAACTACAAAAAAAGAACCTCGCAAAAAATACCAACCTTGGTTTTCCTTTTTTAAATTCCTGGAATCCGGTCTCGCACCAACAAGTCCGGGTTTTGTTTTACTCTGTACTCCTGGCCTCCAGAAGGAACTATGTTAAAACTAATTTTATTCCCAAAGTCCTAAGGTCCAATCTTCAATATGCACCTACCCAAAATACAAAGTTATGTTTAAAAATAAACCTTATCTAATGCGATCTTGATTTTGATGTTATCATAAATGTTTCTATTGAAATGAACGGTTATTTTTTAGGTAAATAAAGGATTTTCTGATACGTTAAGGATAAAAAAAAATCATTTATTTCGGTATTTATTTAAATGATAAGCCTGTTAATGTTGGTGTTCCACAAGGCTGTGTACTATCTCCAACCCTGTTTCTTCTGCTTATCAATGATATGCTGCAAACCAGCGGCATTCATTGCTATGCGGATGACAGCACTGGATATGTCTTATACACTGGCCGCCCTAATATTTCGCGGGAACAAGTCGATGAGTGTCGGAACAAACTTGTGTCTAAAATCGAGTCTATTGGCCAAAGTCTCGGAATGGGAGCGACTTAACCTACTCAAGTTTAACCCCAACAAGACACAAGTTTGCGCATTTACCGCTAAGAAATCACCCTTCATCGTACCTCTATAATTTGAAGGCACTTCCCTAACCGTTTCAGCCAACATTGGGATACTTGGCGTCGACATATCGAGAGGTGTGCAGTTTCGTGGTCACTTGGAAGGCAAGGCTAAACTAGCCTCTAAGAAACTTGGCGTGCTCAGTAAGGCGAAGCAGTATTTCATGCCTTCACACCTATGTGTTTCAATGGGCTGGAGCGCCCCAATATCAGCTCTTTCCATTTGACCGCGTTCATCGCCGAGCGGCTCGAATCGTCGACAGCAAGGTCATCTCTAATCGGCTTGATTCTTTGGCGCTGCGTAGAGATGTCGAAGCGCTCTGCATCTTCTACCGCATCTACCACAGGGAGTGTTCTGAGAAATTGTTCGGACTAATACCTGCAGCAGAATTCCACCACCAGATATCGCGAAAAAGCTCCAAATTTCATCCTCACCATCTCGATGTTCGTAAATCCACAACAACTCGATTTTTACGGCATTTCCTGCCTAGCACAACGAATATATGGAATCAGCTGCCACTTACGTGTTTCCAAACCGTTACGACTTAGGGACCTTCAAGAAGCATACTCCTATTTGAAAGGCCGGCAACGCACGCAGTGATAGCGACATCCACTGACAACCGCTACACCAGAGGGTTAGCTCTGGTGTAGCGGTTGTCAGTGGATCCATCCATCATACCATCAGGTGAACCGACTGTCCGTTTGCCCCCTCTTCTATAAAAAAAAAACTTACACATACATAGGTACTTAAATCGTCATTAACATCAAGTTGACGTGATGATCGTTTACCCAGCGCGATGATCTCGGTGGTTCAGTCAGTTTGATGTAGTTGCCGTGGGAGAGCGTAGAAATAAAAAACTAAAATGGCTGTATTCAATCGATGACAACTTATTCTGCTTTTGTACGTTGGAAGGCGATGACCAAGTTCAATATAAACGCAACGCCTTTCACCTTACCAGAAGCCCGGTGAAAAAAATCTCACTAGCCCTATTTGCGTACTCCCACGCCAGCATAAATGAAGATTCTAGAACTCACGAAGCAGACAATCAACTTTATGAAGATGTTAAATCAGCCAGGATACAATATTAATTTAATGTAAAGCTCCTATTGTCTACACATAGCAATGCACAAGAAATTATAAGTTTAATCATTGCCGCGGCGCTGTACATGACTTCGACATTTCTCTGCGACATTATAACCTGACTAATGGCACAGCCCATCATTTTGGCTAGGCCATTGTAAAAATGAAATGTAATACAATTCGAGCATTCAATCAATCTTTATATACAGACGTGATTGATGAACAAACATACAAACTTTTACATTATTGGAAATTAATCATTACTTGAGGCATTCGAAACCATGTGTGATGACTTCATGTCTGTCATCAGCTATGGAAGTACATGGCTGATAGCTTAATCAATAGCATTATTTTATGTACTAGAAACAATCTTATTATGATGCGAGTATTAGCATTTACATTTTAATGACATATTTTTTGTAACTTGGATTATGGATACGCAAACAGAGAATAAGTGGTCAGCGTCGCCCATGAACATACGAGTTTACCTATGACTAGGCAACTCTTTCGAGCGTTGCCTATATTGAAATATATGAGGGTAAATATCGACGCCAGTAGTAAGTAGTGGAATTGATCAAGACCGTAGGTTTTTTTAATAGAAGAGGGAGAAACTGACAGTCGTTTCACCTGGTGGTAATTTTATGATACCCGCTATATCGTTAGCAGGTTATATAAAATTAATAAAATTGACATACAAAATATTATGTAGATCTTCTTTAAACGTTGGATACATATATATGGAAGACGTGAGTTATTATAATAAAAAATTTGGTCTATAATTCGAAAACGAAAATTATTATAAATAAGTCATAAATAAATTGAATTTTCTATGTCAAGGTTCAAATTATCTGATTTCTGAAATTTGTATTATACTCCGTAATCATTTCAACCTTTTGTAAAAGTTTTAAACGTGGTTAAAATTTTCCGTAGTTGAAATACCAAAATTTCTGTCTTTAAAAATTTACAACAATCTGCAAGCGTTGAGAGAACCGAAAGTTTTGGGACTTTCCCTAAAAACAACATGATTAATTTATTTATCAAAATCAATATTGTAAAATCAGAATGTCATGTTCGGTGCATCAATGGAATCCATCACTGGCAGTGTGCGATAAGTCAGCGTTTGTTAGGCAAACCTGTAAATATCTATTGCCTTAGTTACGGCGCTATATCTACGTCTCTTTGGCAAAATCGTAATCCAATTAGAGAGCATTCAAACAAATCGAACGTTTCGCTTTGAGAAATTTCGTACTTCAAACATTTCTATGAAATCTATAAATATTTAAATCTTACGCATCTAAATATTCCATTTGAATTCAAAGTCAATTCTGTTTTTGTTTCAGGTATTTGCATGTCAATGAAATACATCAGATCGAGCCGGAAACATTCTCCAATCTCCCAAGATTAGCCCGATTGTAAGGCATACTTTCAATATTGCACAAAATACTATGAAAACGCTAAAACAACGTTATAATATAATAACAATATAATTTCCTTGCAGGTACTTGCACAATAACCATCTGAAAACGATTCCACCTGGTTCCTTCCGTGGCGTCCCAAAATTGCATAAACTACGATTGGACAGCAACGCTTTAATATGCGACTGTTCCATGCTGTGGTTTGTTCGCATGTTATCCGAACACAAGGAAATGAGCATCGCCGCTACTTGCTATGAACCGACTAGGGCTACTGGTACCTCACTGGCTGCTATGAAAGAAAAGGACTTCCATTGCCGTGAGTTGTATAATACTTTATGTTCCATATTTGCATAATAAGTGTTCAATGCTGTTTATCTGACCAAGCTTTAATCACATTATATCATTTTAGAACATCCTGAGATTATGGCTGATCCGACTGATGTTGTGATCAACTTTGGAGACAATGCCCTATTCACGTGTGTTGCTAGTGGCGAACCAGAGCCTGAGATCATATGGTACCGTGACTCTGCTGTCTTGCCAACCGACTCTTCGCGTTATGAAATTCTGAACAATGGATCTCTTATGGTTCACGAGGCTGATGAAAATGATGTTGGTGTGTTTGAATGTACCGCCAAAAATCCTGCTGGTGAAGTAAGATCTAAACCAGCAAGAATGATTATGCAAAGCAAACCTGATGAAAATGGTAAGTTACTTTTCTGAATTAATAATAATAACCTAATCCTATACTTTGATAACGTTATTTTTATTTTAGGTTACCCCGTTTTTACAATACTCCCAAGGAAACAAGTTGTTAAAGTCGAAGATCCTATGGTACATTTTGATTGTGTCGCCAAAGGTAATCCTCCTCCACACATTTCGTGGTATTTTAATGGAGAGAGGATTGTATTGACAGACAAAATCTCGATGTCTCACAACGGATCTATATTCATTGAAAATGTTCAAAACGAAGATGCAGGAACGTACACGTGTCAAGCTGAAAATCTCAACGGAAAAATATCAGCAACAGTTTCTTTAGAAGTTATGGGTAATTGAAAATATTTATACAATAAATTAATAATTTAATTATTCACTTATTAATTTCAATCTCTGTTGTTTGTTTTAGTTGCACCTGCGTTTTTAATAGTGCCACAAGATCAAACGATAACTATTGGTGATACAGCTCATTTCTACTGTAAAGCGAGGGGAGTCCCCAAACCTATTATAACTTGGTATAGAAATACAATGGTTTTACCACCGAGTGAGAATATAATATTAAGCGAAGAGAATCAAAATCTAACCATTATTGAAGTTTCTCCAGACGATGATGGCCTATATCACTGCAGAGCCGAAAATTCAGAAGGGCTAACTGAAATATCGGCAATTCTTAAAGTACAACAATTACAAATTAGTCCACCGAAAATAATAGTAAAACCAGAAGACACCGATGCATTTAAGGAAACGTCAGTTCAGGTGCCCTGCGACTTTGAAAGTGATGAACCTGCGTCTATTGAATGGAGAAAAGATGGAAATCGAGTTACGCCGAATAGAAGATTGAGTATTACATTGATAGGAAGTCTAGTCATTAACAACGTCAGTTTAAGCGATGCCGGCAACTATGAATGTTCAGTCTTTAATGAATACGGTCGGGATACAGCATCAATGTTTTTGACGGTAAAAGATCGGGTACTGCCGGGTGATGAATATGTTAATATAGCTATAACCGAGGCCACACGAGATATCGATCAGGCTATTGCTAGGACAATGGAACAATTATTCAGTAATCAGAGCGCAACAACTAACATTCACGATCTATACAGAATTACTAGGTTTCCTAATGCTCCAGCTAGGGAAGTAGCAAGAGCTGCTGAAATATATGAACGAACTTTGGACAAAGTCAAAGGTTTCATTCAGTCAGGCTTAAAAGTTACATCGGTTGAACCATTCAATTATGAAAATATATTATCACCTCAACATTTAGAAGTTATAGCCCGTTTATCTGGATGTGTAGCACACAGAGAATCAAAAGATTGCTCAGACATGTGCTATCATGGTAAATATCGAAGTATAGACGGCAGTTGTAACAATTTTGAACATCCCACTTGGGGAGCATCTTTAACTGGATTTCGTAGAATTCTCTTCCCCATATACGAAAACGGATTCAGTCAACCTACAGGATGGAATAAAGGTATAAAATATAATGGTTTTGAACTGCCTAGTGCAAGATTAGTGTCAACTACCATTATAACTACTACCGAGATATCCGAGGACATTAAAATAACGCATATGACTATGCAATGGGGTCAATGGCTAGACCATGATTTGGATCACGCACTACCTTCTGTAAGTTCACAAACTTGGGATGGTGTGGACTGTAAAAAGACTTGTGACTATGCTGCGCCATGCTTTCCAATTGACGTACCCGATAATGACCCGAGAATTACAAACCGTCGTTGCATAGATTTCATACGTACCAGTTCGGTATGTGGCTCCGGAGTGACTTCCACTCTTTTCGGTAAAATCCAACCGAGAGAACAAGTTAACCAACTTACATCATACATTGATGCTTCACAAGTTTATGGATTCGAAAAGGCAGTGGCTGAAGATCTTCGTGATTTAACTGATAACAACGGAACCTTACGAGTAGGGGCTGTATTTCCTGGACGTAAACCTCTTTTACCTACAACGGGAATTAATGGAATGGATTGTAGACTTAACCTTTTGGAAAGTACTCGTAGCTGTTTTGTTGCTGGAGACATAAGAGCAAACGAGCAAATCGGATTAGCTGCTATGCATACAATATGGATGCGTGAACACAACCGGATTGCTATTCAGCTAAAGACATTAAATCCTTTCTGGGATGGTGACCGAGTTTACCAAGAAGCTAGAAAAATCGTCGGGGCTGAAATGCAAGTAATTACTTACCAACATTGGCTACCTCTCATTCTCGGTCCAGAAGGCTATGAACAATTGGGAACTTACAAAGAATATGATCCCAATGTTAATCCATCAATCTCCAATGTTTTTGCTACTGCTGCATTGCGTTTTGGCCATTCTCTAATCAATCCTATTCTTCATCGCTACGACGAAAACTTTGAGGTAATATCCCAAGGGCATTTAATGTTGAGGAATGCATTTTTCGCTCCGTGGCGATTAGTTGAAGAGGGCGGAGTAGATCCTTTACTGAGAGGAATGTTCACTACACCGGCAAAATTAAAGACTTCTACACAAAACCTGAATTCAGAGTTGACAGAAAAATTGTTTTATGCTGTTCACGCAGTCGCTCTTGATCTTGCCGCTATTAACATACAGAGAGGCCGCGATCATGCGATACCACCTTACACAAAATGGAGGCAAGTATGCAACATGACTGAGGTTGATGATTTTGAGGACTTAGCTGCTGAAATTTCTGATAAAACTGTAAGAGATAAGCTCAAAGAACTTTATGGATCAGTGCACAACATAGATGTATGGGTTGGAGGTATTCTAGAAGATCAAGTAGAGGGGGGTAAAATAGGGCCACTGTTTAGATGTATTCTTATTGAACAATTCAAGCGTTTGAGAGATGGCGATCGTTTCTGGTATGAAAATCCAACAACCTTCAAACAAGAACAATTGAGACAAATTAAGAAAACCAACTTAGCAAGAGTTTTATGTGACAACGGCGATAATATCGATACGATTGGCGAAAACGTGTTCCTTTTACCTGAAGTTCAAGATGGTCTTATTTCATGTGAAGATTTACCATCGATCGACCTGAGATTTTGGACTGATTGTGAATCTTGCAACGCAGAAGACAATATCGAAGTCGAAAACAACAGAGTACGCCGCGAAACCTTTACAAAGAAAAAGAAGTATGGTATCATTTCGGAAAACAGCCGTCGATTAAACGCACTCACCAAATCCCAAAATGATTTGGAAGATACAATTCTGGAGCTGAAAAAACGTATTGACTTCCTTGAGAAAAATTGTCAAGGGATTTAAAAAGATGTATCGGGCTCATGGGTTAGGAATATCACTTCGGAAAATGTGAATATATACGGCTTTTAATAAACTTCTACTTAACTTACATATATTACTCGACAAAAAAAAATGAAAAAAAAAATAATCTTACGTTTCATATATTATGTAACTCTAGTTCTATTCTCTGCGGTCCAACTAATTAAGAAAATATTTTATTTTTACATATCTTTTTTTAACTTGAAATTACTTTTAAAGCTTTCACTGTTGTATTCTTTATTCATTATTATTTATTTTCAATCCTAATGTTGTATGTTTTAAAATATGTTAAAAGTTCGTATTAAACTTTCTAAATTTAATTTATTCAAGAATCTAAACTATTTTTCAACATATAAAATTAGCTTAGACCTATAAAAAAATCTTTACATATAAAAATATGTTCTATGGTTTTAAAACCATCTAGTAAGGAATAAGAAAGTAAAAAAAATCATAATTAATACTAATATTAACTTCAATAAACAAAATAAATTATACGACGCAACATTATAAGTTTATCTCATTTTTTATTTTATTATCCATATTTTTCAGGTTCAATCAAAACTATATAAATTAATATATTGAACAAAATCTAATTTCATCATAAATTATTTCCTATGACTGTAAAAAACAGAACGACGACGAACGAAAAAAAGTTAAAACTGTTCCATATCCAAAAAGGTTGAATGACAGAGATGTCATGATTGGGTGACTCAAAATATGGAGAATAGAAGTAAGGAGGAGTATCCTTATAATTGCTACTTGTGGCGCCACCTGTAATTCTATCCATAATTTGTCGTGCTACACCTTATTTGTCACTTTTCGACTCTTCGTACACAGAGATGGTTCTCCTTACTTTTTATACTCTATGCTCGGAGAGTCAGTACTTTACAATAATATCTTGTCTTAGTGTCTATTTATCATCTAGTCGTAACCTAGAAAATATATTATAAGCTAAGAAAATCATTTATTAATGTGTCATATTAATTTATATTGTAACTTCATGTCTACTCCATAAAGCCTATTATAGAAGCATAAAAGAAATCAATTTTAAATGAATTGAACATCAGGCTCCGTCCTAAATTTAGAAATTATCACGAATTTGATGGGTACAGGTATTTTTCTTACCAGGCAAACGTATAGCGCATTAGAGAATAAGGAAAACACATCACAACGATGTGTTAATCATAATTTAAATTTAGAAGCATCATTCAAAAAGTAGGGATGTAAAAAAATTTGAAAATTAAAAATTATGAATGGAAATGGATATAAAAAGGTGCTATCTATTGAAATGTATCGTGATTGGCAATTGGCATTTAAAAAATGACTTAGCGTGTAAATTATCAAAAAAAAAAAACTACCGAAAACGTAAATATAATGCACGTTTCAAGTACTAGCCTACCATCATTAATATGTAGCCAAACAAAGTCAAAAGGCCTAACTTAATTTTAGCTATGCGTGTTCTATGCAATTCTAAACTCCACAAATACTAAAAAAGATTCAAACAAAATGCTGAAATATCACATAATGCACATCTATTCCAACATTATGTTTATGAATGCTTAGCAACTGTCTGTTGACTTTGCACAAACAGATCACATTTCGACAAAAAAAAAAATAAACCGCTAGGAAAGACGCAGATTGACGATGACAATTCATTGCTTATGTTAAAGACAAAAGGTAACTCTAGTGTTACTTAAAATAGAAAATATAAAATTGACAACTTGTACAATAACCGAATTCATATCAACTAAACATATTATTTTAAATAATCCCACTATTTATATACGTTGGGAGGCTAGTACTTTATTAATAATTGAAAAAACATAAATTTCTCATTATTTATATTATTAGAAAATACTATCAACACTAATTTAATAATCAAGTATTTTGTGCATTTAATTATATTAAGGACACTATTTCGTTCGACACTTGTTTTAATATTTTAACAAACAATGTTTAAGGGTTAATATAAATTTCGTATTGATGTTTAAAATTTCAATGTTCATGTAATTTCACATTCATATCAGTGTTTGGTGTTTTTCATCAATTTTGTGTATGTAATCTCGATGTTAGCTATAACAGTAATTATAGGTATAAGATGCGCCACGCTAATAAATCGCTGGACTCAAAGGGCACGGCTAAATACGTTACGACTTATGCCTTTGTAAAAAAGTAATACTCAACCATTTTATGGAAAAAATCTAAACTACACCTGGCCGTCGAGCTATGTATGTAGGCAGTAGGTCTGAGAGTTGATAGGAACGGGATAAGACCGTAATTGCCTGCCTCAGTAAAGCGTAAGCGATCTATTTACGTGTCTTGACGTATTTACATCCTACGTTCATATTTTTTTAATTATCTCCGATTCTCGAAAATTTGATTTTCCTATGTATTGATAAAATATTGTGTATATTTTATTTACATTTTTATTTTACCTATTACAATTTCGTTTACCAATTCTCATAATCCGTGTATTGCATTTTATATACAGATAATTTGTTTAAAAAATCCAAAAATTTTTAAATTTGAGGTTATGTACAAATTTCATTTATGAAATAATTATTTTATATATACTTTCCCTTTACACATAGGAGTAAGTTCAGCATAATATTATTATTACCGCTTTGACTCGTCAGTGTTCGATGTATTAGTGCATTCTGCAATATATTTGATGTTTAAATTAAGACAGTAGTACCATATATATATTGCATACTTGTAGCACACAAACCAAAGCCCTAATTGCACCCAATCTTAAGGGGCATTTTAAAAGGAGCTTTAGAAAATAACCAAAAATCCACAAATCTTGAATGGTTATTTCTACTTCTAAAACTGCCTAAAACGGGATTTTAACATCCATGCTTAGGTCTAAATACCATATATTTCGTAAAAGACAATGTCGAAAATCCAAAACTCAAAAACATGAATACTAATACCGTTTTAAATAGTTAAAAAAAATCTTAATATTCATATAAAGCATATTCCAAGCAAAAGTAAAAAAACCTCCACATGTAACGCGATATTTATGGTAATGCTGTCTGTCTGTGTGTCCAGTACAGTATCAGTGTTCAATGTGAAATCAGTGTTTAATGTTTATCTATGTCATATTTAATGTCTATAGCAATCATCGACCTATACACCTGGACTTGCAATTGTTTATTTCGTGTTTATTTCTCAAAACGTCAATAACTTTTTTTAATTTGATGTATCTAAGTGGTTCTGAGATTTTTGAATTGGTATTTGAAACAAAAAAAATGTTTCAACTGGAATTAATTTATTTCTTAAGTTTTTGGACAAAGGTCACCAAAACTTTACAAATTAAACTAAATACTATAAAAAATATAGCTTTTGGGTCTAAATTACTTCTCTCAAGAACATTTTTTCGTTATTATTTTCATTTTTAACTCTGGTCAGCTGTAACGTTCATTGAAAGTGGTTTTTTTTTAATTAAAAGCATAAGTGCGAGTCTAAAGGGTGCGGTTCCACCGCGGCGCACGGAGAGGCTACGCACATGTGTCAAGTTTTGCCGTGCAATAAAATGTATGTAATTGTGTCCACTGCAACCCATGGACGCGCTACGCAATAATTTTCATTTTCTCGCAATTCACATTTTAACACACGTGCATAACCTCTGTCAGCGAGACATAGCCATCAGTTGTCAACGAATTGATGCGATTGATAAGTACTAAGGGACCTTAAATGTTTGGGGTTTCGGGAATATGTCAACGTCACCGATGGTTTTATTTTCAAATGACTAGAGCTAGTAAAGCGAGGTCTGCTCTAATTACATCTGCCACGGTGAAGCCACGAGGCACAACCGTACTTACTAACGTTCTTAGTCAGGTGTCTAAGTATTTAGTTTGGAGGCCCCTATGAGGCGCCCGTAATCTAAATTCTAAGAGACGGGGCATTGGTTAACGCGGGGCTACTAATTTCGTCCCTATCAATCACCGGAAGCAAGGCTTTCGCCATCTACGGCGATGGTCTGCGTATTGTGAGCCGGGTGTATATGACGATGTATAGGTATTGTCTTCATGTTTAACAGGCCACCATTCGAACACTCGCCGATATTTTTTATTATACTTTTCGCACATTTCTATCGTATTGTTTATATAACTGGATCATAATATGTATGTTGAGTCTCGTTTTCAAAGCTTTCAATATTCCGTTATGATTTTTGTTGTTCAAAGAATGTAAAGAACTAAATCACACGAAGGACAATTCTAAATAACTCCTCCAGTCCCCTTTGTACCAAATATGTCATCGGGTTTATTACTTCGTCTATTCTAAAAAGCAGTGGCGGATTTGCCAACAGGCTGAGTAGGCTTTAGCCTGGGGGGGTAGATTTTTGAGGGCGGCAAATTTAGGGATCAGCAAAATATTTATAGCAACCTTGAAAATGTATAACTCCACCACTGTCACTTCCAAATTCTAGAATAAAAAAGGTCAGCAAAACTTTATGAGATAAATTCAGAGGCAAAAATTTGAATAGCCTGTAGGCTTATTCAATTTTTTGCCTCTGAATTTTGCCAAGGTGGCAAATCTGTAAATCCGCCACTGCTAATAGGATAAGTAAGTCGTGATCATTATTTATGATTCATGTTTTGTTTAATTGATAGCCAAAAGGAAAGCATATAGCTGTTCATTTTTTTATTTCGACTTTTTAAAAGTTATGGATCTAGTTATACATTCAATAGTTTATTATATAAAAAAAAAAATACGACATTTTGGTAAAAATTCTTCTATATTTTTATGTTCTTACGTTTAAAAAGGGGGTCTATATTGCATTGTACAAATGTTTATTAATCATATAATATAGGTAGGTATTTAATTCAAACGAATATAAAAAAAATCCTTAATCAGCCAAAAAGAGCTAACAAAAGACGCAAAGCTGAAAATAAAAAGGGTGTGATTTACGCCTCTTTTGTTACAACAAAAAATTAAATTGCCATGTTAGTTCAAAATATTTTTTTTACCTTAGGTTCGCCATGTCATGAACATGAATAAAAGAAAAAATGGTTCTAAATTTAAACATAAACAACCCCCTGCCGCCAACATTTGACATTGTAATGTAGGCCAGCAACATCTAGTATTATTTTACTATTTGCTATAATCTTATTACGCTACAACAATAAAATTAAGACCTGTCTGTATCTACATGAGTGTTTGATATTATATGTCTTAATAGCAATGAAATGTTGTTTTATTTACATTCATCCCGTTATCACTTATGAAAATCAGATTTAAAACAGCAATCACTGAAAGATTCATTCTAAAACTACTAAGTAAGGTTATAATATAGCTAGCCCGACAGACGGACTGTATAAAACATTTCGTAGTGCAAAATATATAGGGGAAATACTGTCCGCAATCTCTACCGCCAAAACCAGGACAAACGAATCACACTTGATTGAATTCGTACGAGTTAGTTGACTACCCTTGTTCGAAGCAAAATTGATTTTAGCACGAAACATGCCTGTAATCCTGTAACGAATAGCAAAAGCTTAAGCCAAAGGTTATGAGAGAATGTGTTGATAAACTTTAACCATAATGAAAAATATGCCATCGTCCACTATTGTATTTCGGCAGGGTCGTCGTTAACCTACTAAGGCCCTCCGCCCTGGGCACATAGCAATATTATATATACTTACCATCAGGTGAACTGACTGTCCGTTTACCCCCTCTTCTATAAAAATATATTGAGAGTCGCTATGATTTGAACTATTTAACTCCAAAGAGATAGTTTTAGACATGGTAGCAGGATTCCGATTGTGGAGCAGGGGCACCTTTCCAAAATGGTGAATGAGTAAGAGGGGCCTGCGTTTGGGCTTCTCTCAGCGAATACAAAGTACTCACATGCAGCTAGTATTTTATGCTCTCGGTGTAAGGCATCTTAAATTGCACCCATAAGTTCTCTAACATGCTTTTCATTTTTGCGCCCTTTCAGTCTACACCCTGTGCCTCGGCATCCCTAGCACTGCCCTACTTTTTTAAGGTATTGTCTCACATAGTATATTTATAAATTTCTAGAGCTGATTTAAAACCTAGCTGCAGCTTAGGTCCAACCAGGCTGTGTCTATAGATAAAATCCTGTATTTTTTTATTACTTAAGTTTAAAGTGTAATTACGCTCGATAGTCGTGAGACCGTCAGTGAGAGCACATGGCAGGTGGTCCTCTCCTTCTACGAGGACGTGCTGGGTACGGACGTCCACAGCTCTCGCGCCGGGTCACCTAGACGACGAAGAGAACACCGCTGGGGTTTAGTGGGTAAAGTCTGCGCCCACCTTACCATCGCGCACGGAGTCCCACATAACCCCCCCCCCCCCACCGGTGGTATGCCTAAACGCTTTCCCCAACGAAACCAAAAAAAATGATGGTCATAAAATATTATTAACTTTTTCATGGCCATAAAAAATTACAAATTGAAAATGCTTTAGAAGTACAATGTAGCCTCTCGTTTAAAGTTTTAAGTTCACAATTTAGTCAACAAAATAAAAGAAAATTGACAAAATAGTACTTACCAAGGAAATATCTATTCAAACGTCAGTTGAATCTACCACCGGTTCCATGGCGAGCCCACTGAGAAAAACTGGTGAAACATACTCAGCGGAACTGGTCTTTTAATTTTTTTTCGGACAGACAGATTTTTTAATGGTAGGTTTAAATGTTTTCTATGTATTATTAAAAAATATTACTAATGCCATCTAGTCAGCAAATATATATAATATATAAAATCAATAGGTACGCCTAGTTCTAAGATGTATTAACAGATGGTGCTGTTACTAGATAAATTATATTCAGTCTATATTTCAACTATAATATAATACTGCTTTCCAACAATAACAGTATACAGTTTTTTAAAAAAAACATAACAATTTAAAATCATTTTATTAATTTAATAATAATCAACACTACAACAATATAACAACATATCTACAATTAATGAATTTGTCTATTACATCACCTATTCTATATTCCTACATATTTTGTATGCTTCCCGGTAGCTAAAACTTGATTGTTGTCTTTGTTTCTCACTGCCACCTCTAAGAAAGCAACTTTTTTGCCGAGTTTCCTAGTAACAGCTTCTACCTCAATATTGTCACCTTCTCGGGCTGCATTTAAGTAGCTAAAATAAACAAGCGAATATGAAGTTGATGTATACAAATGATGAATTTTAAGACTATACCATGAGCAAGTCTGATACTTGAGATGTGACTAGTGAACATAAAATTAATGCACTCTGGAACAAGCCTGTGAAATCATTATACATGTGGGTATAACAAGCTCGACAGACGTTTCTATAAAACTAATATAATGTAACGGTATATAATAATATAATGGAATCCAAAATAAAGTAATGCACTGCTGACATAGGACTCCCTTAAAGAACGCCATGACGATCGTGGATGGATAAAGACTGATGATGATGATGATGAAAGTAATGCACTGGTAAATGGTCAACTTGATCCTAATGTAACTCTCCTTAAATCTGTCTTGATTGTTAGAATTAGCTATGTTAAGAAATAAAACATATTTCCAGTCACAATGCCAGCCATATTAATAAAATTTTCAGAATATGAGTGAACTTGTGAGTGATAATGGCTTAGTCTGTAAATGCTCGATCCCAAAGTGAAAGGTCTGGGTTCAAACTGACTCTTTACCCTACACCCCTATACTATAGCGAACCCAGGCAAATCATTCATGTGATGCCCGTCCTGAGACATAAGATGTTAAGTCTCTGTCAGTAATTACAATGCCTCTCCGAAACACAGCAGTTTTTTAATGGAAGAAATAAGCAGGATGGTGGTGCCCAACCCCAATATTGATTTCATTAATTTATTTTCCAGAGTATCTTTTTTAACGTCAATTGAATCTACCACCGGTTATTAGTTTTATTGCTTAGGTATATTAACCTTACCTTATACTCAACTCCATGGAAACACCTCTGGTGTCACAGTTTTCATTGGCCGTAAGGGCATACGTTGATATTGCATCAACCAAATGTGCTATAAATCCTCCATGAAGGGTACCCCTTTGGTTCAAATGCTCGGGACCTACTTGGAATTCAGTGACCATTTTGCCATTGTCACAGCTTACTACTTTTACCTGATAGTGAAAAAAAGTATAAACTTTAGCTTATGATTATGAAGAGATGGTTTTAAGAGCATATGGCTATCCAATAATAATTATAATTAGTTGTAGACTTAGATGAATACATTTTCAATTTATATTGCATACCATCACTTATTTATTTATTTTCGAGTTAGGTTCTTTTTTTTTTTTTATAGAAGAGGGGGCAAACGGACAGTCGGTTCACCTGATGGTAAGTGAATAGCGACATCCACAGACACCCGCTATACCAGGAGATCAGCAGGTGCGTTGCCGGCCTTTTAGATGTGAGTATGCTCTTTTCTTGAAGGTCCCTAAGTCGTATCGGTTCGGAAACACCATAGGTGGCAGCTGATTCCATATATTTGTAGTGCGAGGCAGGAAATGGTAAAATTTATTAATAAATATTAAAGTTTATGGACTACCTAGTGACAAGCTAGTGAAAATTTTATGAAACACATTTTATGGGCTGTACTAAATCCTACAAATTAATAATAAAATAGTAAGTGCATTCAAGTCGATAATAAGCAACTTAAACTTTGTTTCTTTTTCAATATTCAGCAAATAATACTCTCAACTAAATCATAATTTTTTAGTAAAGCAAATTAAAATGCAAACCTTTCGAAGATTTGAGTCAAAGCATTTAGTTGAAGAGATTGTTTTTGTAAACAATTCGGCGACCCGTGCTGCTTTACTTGACATTTTTTGTTCTTTTCTGATATTTTTATATGAATTTCATTATAAAAAGGACGACAATAATGTTACGTATTGCTTTAGTGTTCTTGGCACAAAAGGCAAAGGCCAAAAACATTTACGATTACCGAGACAAACGTGATTTATTGTATTTATTTTGAGATTTTCACACTGTGTTTTCAGCGTATTTAATTTGCAAACTGACAAATACTTCATCTTCTTTCTGAGTATACGTCCACAATAAAAATGATACCTGGTATTTTGTTTTTGCCATTGTTTCTTTATAATATTTACTTCTATGCAACTTTTTAGAAATAAAAGTGTAAACTTATTTGGTTAACCCTCTATATAGGTATAATAGTGTACACCGGTGGAAGGAAAGCGCTGTGCCGCGCACCCGGCTGCATGGGTACCACCATCTTGCTTGTTTCTCTCGTGAAACAGTCCCGTGTTTACTTTGTTTCGGAGAGAAGGGCAAGACAGGCAGTGTAATTACTGGCACCGAGACTAACCATCTTATGTCTCAGGATAGGCAACACATAAATGAGTTGCCTGGGCTCGTTCCAGGTAAACTGGTTTACGTTCATGGGCGACGTAGATCACTTACCATCAGGTGCCACGTTAGCCAGTTTGCCTATCCAAGTAACATAAAAAAAACAACGCTATTATGAAATGGGTAATATGTGCCTTGCCATCTTAATTAAATACTGTACGTACTAGTCAAAAGCTAATAAATTAATAGTTAATTTATGTACTTATATTATAAAATATTCCTAGTTATATTAAGTAACTATATTTTCATCACTCGATCGATCTCAGTACACAGGCCTCTAAATTATACATCAGTTGGCCATCAATAAAAAAATCTACCAGTTATCTGTAAAGTCGATTCACGATCGATAATTTTAGGTGAAACGTTCACAAGCCAAACGCTTAGGCCAATTGTGACTCTCTATCCCTTGTTCCGCGCTCTCGCTTCTACGCTTGGTTCAGGCGGAAGGCGACACTTATTCGTGCGTGCAGTCGGCACTTATCGATTTATACCACAACCGACGCCAGGAGGCCGTGTGGTCACAGACTGCACGGTAGGCGGGGGGCAACCCCCCAATCTAAAGTGAGCCAAATGGGCTCACACAAATCCGTTGAAGCATTAGGGCCTTCGGGCCATTAGCATAGATCCATCCGAAAAAAAAAAAAAAAAAAACGATTTATATGACGAAGTACCCAACTAATCATAATTAATGGTGGGATGATGTCTCTTTAGACACGACAATAATTTTAATTGTTGAATCACTTTTGACATGACAACGTCTTATAATTCGATGGAGCCGGCTGCACGAACGAAAAAACATGACGTATGCGATGACGTACCTCGCTCTGAGGCGTTCCATTTTCTTATGACGTTGTCACGTTCAACAATCGTCGGTAAACCCGTAGGGTAAACCGACTTTACAGACAACCAATTTTTTGATTAGGTTAAAGGTTGCGAGATGTTTTACAGCTGTTCGTGAACGTTGACACCATACTTAGAATATACTAAATAGACCACCTGACAGCCCGAAAATGCGTGACGATTTTTGAAGTCATTGTGTGCAGAGCACACGCACACATTGACACACAGTGATGTATCTTTTACTATCGATACTCGATAGTACAGCCAGTTGGAGTAAATTGTAAACATTGTTGTTTGGGGTGAATTTTCCAATGGTCAGATATGTTATGGTTTTTATAAGGGTACTTAATATACACATTACAAAGTCAACATAATTATTCCTCAGTGATGATGATGATTATGAAGGAGGGTAAACTACATAATATACCTCAGGTCAAAGTTATCCGCCGATTGCAAAAGCGGCCATTAAATTATTTAGATAAAAGGTAAATAAATATTGAAATAAAACAACACATAGTATATTATTTATTCTCAAATGAAATATCATAATACTCTTACACACTCATACTTACCTACTATTTATATAAAATAATGACTTTTATTATGTAAGTATGTATTATTTGTTTCAAATGATTTTAACAAAAGGAAAATAATAAATTTTGGGAACGAATCGATCAATATTCAATGGACGCTTGATCCATGACTTACTTCACAAGATTTACACAACCTAAGTATATGCGCAGTTATTATTTTAACGGTGACTTTAAAATTATACTGTTACAATCGTAAAACAAGTAATTTAATTAAATATTTTAAAAAAAATGGGTAGATGCTATTTGTTGTATTGTATTGTCATATAAACAAATTAATCTTATTCAGGTGGTTCCGTACAGTCTCCTTACTCAAATTAAGTAGCTTACATTCGTATTTGAGCCGAATACCGAACAGATATCTATAATACTTCATTATTAAGTATCTGTGCCCACTTAAAACTTATTGGTGCATATTGTGGCTCGACAAGCACAAAAACAAGTCGGAATTATCTTCCAATATTAGAAGCATCTCTTTGCAAATTGTAATGTTGGGATCCCAACCAACACGCCCAGTTAATATCAGCAATTTTCCTCTAATTATAGGATCTTGAGGGAATCTGTGAAACAAAATGATTATGATTCATCGCTAACAAGCAAACAGTCGGAGAGGACATTAGTACGGGAGCGGATTTGACAGCGAGTGCCGGAGATTGGTGGCGCTGCAGTGTCAATTCAAAAACTTGTGTTAGGATTGGCAAGAATATGGGCTGGACGACCGAGGCGTAGGGATGTTTGTATTACGTTATAGACACACCCGACTACTGCCTTTAAAAAGCAAGGTCTTGTTCG
This sequence comes from Helleia helle, assembly GCA_963853865.1. Taxonomy (NCBI): domain Eukaryota; kingdom Metazoa; phylum Arthropoda; class Insecta; order Lepidoptera; family Lycaenidae; genus Helleia; species Helleia helle. The sequence continues at coordinate 22,065,868 of OY971420.1, forward strand.
TAGAGGGGCGATTTATATCTGCGACCTCAAGGAGGACGGAAATCTGGCAAAATCACTATCGGCCATGTTAAGTTTGTTAATTAATGTTGGGCCAACCTCTATGTATGTGTGAGGTTCGTGTATGTGTATGCATGTGCAGTGTGGGTAAGGACGGAGGTGCTTTATGCATGCACATGCACACGCACCTACACATTACTTCTGGACCTAAGATTGTTATTGTTTTATCAGAATGTAATAAAATGGTTGTTATTATTATTTAAAACGCATTTCCTTTCTGATATTCCCGTTACATAATATAAACCTTGCTCTTGAGTCACTCTATATTATATCGAAAGCTGTTTTATTTTTTGTTGTTTTTAGATTAGTTTCAAATTAATGATATTATAAACCAATAAGCATGTCGATAAATTTGAATCAAGCACTAACGTATATGTATAAAATATTGGTGAAAATTAATCTTCAAATATTGTGTAATTTAAGAACGATTGTATCTTTAATTACGCAAAATATGAAAGTAAATAGGACGATTGACATTATTTTATTTGAAATAGAGAAGTAAAGATAGAATATAGCAAAAAATAAACACATCTTAGCAATTAGGACATGAAGATGAATTACCTGTGAAATGTATAATTTTCTATGATTCACATTATACCGCACCGAATAGTATTTTCATCTTTTTACATGCAATAGTATTTATTGCAAATATATCTGGAACAACGAAATAAATTGAAAATACTGAGAGGCTCTTTTAACGCTTGGTGACTTTGGCTGACCTGTCAAATAAAAGTGGTTACACTTGACATTAGATTGCTCTCTCTTTTCATCTTGTTATAATTCCATAAAGGTCTGACTTCTCTTTCCAACTCTTTATTGGTCTATTATATTTTTATATGTTTATGGTTGACACTATGCCAAATTGAGCATCGTGTCTAATTATTAGCCACGATACCTAAGAGCCTTGCTAACGCACGCATGCAATATATTTCTGTTATAATGATGATAGTGTCCCATCACTCTGCTCATTATATTGATATTTAGGTTGGAAATGGGAACCATGCCAGCCAGGTTTTGGAATAAGGACTGTATTTTGTAAGGAACAGTGTTGTCAACTGCAATTTTATCAACAAGGGTGAAACTGAAAAATCTTAGAACTAGTCATCGTAAACGATATAATAAAAAAGGAATAAAATAACTTTGTTTTTTTAATATTTGTGCTTACAACTTATAATCAACTTAATCTTCTACTAATGTACAAACTTTGAGTTTACCACTAGTTTCTTTTGGAGTCGGTGTCAGCCAAGGTAGGTAGGTAGGGTACAGCAACAAATACGACACCGACTCCAAAAGTAATGATGACGTGGTAAACGCACAAAAATTAATTTAGTTGCAGTTATTTTATTACTTTTTAGTTTAGTATTTTTGAAGTCGGTTTGAATTTTTTGTAAAATGATTTTATTTCTTAATTTTTAGTGATTCCGAAATTCGTCGTCTTGGCGTTCATTGAAGGAGGCCTATGTTCAGCAGTGGACGGATAAAGGACGACGATGATGATGATGATAATTACGATGCCTGCGACATACTATGGTGTTCTACCAAATCATCCTATACAATTGTTACATCGACAAGTAATATTAAATATGAGCATATCGTCGAGGTAAAAGAAACCAACCAAATGGGCATTATTGGGAATAACTAAAAACGGCTTGTCAGATCTTAATAAAATATGGGACCAAATTGAAAGCACCAGCTTTCAAACAAAAAACCATCGAAATCCATTCACAAACGGCGGAGTAATCGTGTCATATACATACAAAAAAAACATACAGACGAATTGAGAACCTCCTCTTTTTTTGAAGTCGGTTAAAAAATAGCTAGGTAAGTTTAAATTTTGAAAATATTTGAAATTATTATTACTTTGTCAACATTATTGTTGTATTTCATTCATTTTTCATATTTTGTTTTGCGATTTGGGCTTTGATGGCAAAACAGATGACGACATGAGACATCTCTGGATGCTAGCTTTTCTACTTTCTGAAAAATGTTAGAACTTCGCATAAGGAATCATCATCATCACACCCATGCAGACAGTCATCAGCACCAGTCTATAACTATACACTCTCTCCTATCACTGTCTAGTTCATCCACGATTAAATTCCAATGAATCTTGTTATTCGTTACCCTTCCGGCTACACGCATTATGACCTGCACTTGTTTTCCCCTCTCGTTGCTGGTTTTGAAGCAGGTTCCCGCGAGCAGGAAATTACGTAACCAACTACAGAGCCTCAAGTGTTGCTTATCTCGTTTGTTCTTGTAAAAAACTAGTACGTATATATTATACTTATCACCGTGGTTACATAAATTGAAAATTGAAATATCTGTTTACTTTTAATATAATAATAATAACTCTTAGACCTGAAAGAATCCAACCATATTGCCCTACAAAAAGCCGTCATACTAAATACCTGCACGATAGTGAGAAAGTTTTTGCAGATAGAAGCAATCGAAATAACACAACACAACACAACACTCCCCCTTTTTTTTAACGCCGGGAAATGCTCTGAGGCATCCCGCGGGGGAGTGGGTCTCCCCACGCGGGTATGTGGGACTCGCTGCGCCCGACAGCTGGTAAATGGACGCAGCTCTACCCACTAAAACTAGAAACTAGAAAACAAACAGGGCACCTCGACGGCTAGTCAGTCCCGCAAGGGACCGATGCCACCTCCACAGAGGGGTTATCCCGCACCACAGAACAACCCCTCCCAACGTCGGGACAGTACAATGAGGTGAGGTTCCCATCCTCACCCCTTGCCCCCTGCTTATAAGAAGAGGGGACATAAGAGCAGGGGGCAAAGGGCGAGGACAGTTTAGTGAAACGACATATCACTAGATTTGTAGTAAGACAACGTCATAAATAAGAATATTCAACATCTGCCGATATTTCGTGGTATCCCTAGGGATTTCGTGAAATCTCTGATTTCCTCATTTCCCTGCGACATATACACATTACATGAGCATGTACAATATCCTAATGTTTTTAATGATCCCCTCAAAATTGTCTTTTAAAAAAACCTCGACGGGTTACTCCATAAAAACGAGGTAGGTACCTCGAATCTTATATTTTGTAGACAAAAGTTGAACGGGTTCAAAGATTTTCTTCACGTACAATACAATATTTATAAAACACTCAAAGCTATATTAAAAGTATAACATTTGTAGAGCCTATGTCGACATGTCCAATACTGGGCCCATAGCCAAACCGTTTAATTACATCTGGTTATATAAGTGGCCAAACTGTACGTAAGGATGTTATTATTATCGATAAACTATCGATATAATATAATCTTCGACGCGTATACCTAAATGATAAATTATCTCTATTTTATTTATAGTTTAAGTATTACTAAGCTATTATGGGTGAGGGATTTCCGTTTATCTATAAAGTGTTATCCGTTTATCTATAAATATTCTTCTGGGAATGTTGCGATTAAAAACGCACATTTATGTGTTTTCAACACCATTTATTTTACAAAAGTTATTTAATAAATTCTTATTTCGGTTTAGGCTGAATTGCTTTGTTTTTTAATAAAGTCTTATTACTAGCGATACCTTACAACGATAGAAAATATATGAAAGATTCTAGCTAGCCTTGTGATACAATAAAATAATAGATAAATAAAACAAGGTAAGCTCATTTAGCTTAATAAACCCTTATCAACCAGTATTAAAAAAAGCTACGAGTATAAGCTTGCTTAGTATTATTACCTCATTGTGTAAATAATTTAATCTTACTAATTATAACTTTCTGAAAGCTTTTCTGGAAAAGAAACGGGTATGATAAAAATACTTTCTTATTTTATAGCTTTATTTTAAAAGTTACTGAGTAGATTTAAGAAGAGTTTTTGTAAGTTCTTAATGAGCTCAGTCCTTGCTCATTTATTAATAAAATAATGTTTTTATTTTAATAAAGAAATCATAAAGGAATAAGAATTTCTCATGCTGGTTTACTTTTTGTATTATTATGACTTAACGATTGCTAATCGTAGAGTCTACATCCTGAGGATGCCTCGGTGTCGGGGCGAAACGTGCGTAGATTTTGTGGTGGTGGTATTTTACTGTGGCTATGGTGCATGTGGGGTGGTGGTGCATGCGAGTGTACGCATATATGCAGTGTGGGAAAGGAGGGCGGTGCTATATGCATGCATATGCGTGCACTCACACATTTGCAGTAAAGACTGCGTGTTTTGCGGGATTAATGCTAATTAAATTATAATTTAATATTATATAATGGATTTCCGCAAAGTAATGCCTGATTCTATTAATGTAAGACTCTGACAGAAAAAAAATATGCAACGTATTTATAATAGTATCACCTATCACCTACTAGATGGCGCTGTTCAAAACTCCGTCAGTTATATAGAAACACTATCGAGAAAAAACTTTCGCAGCACAGGAATACGTGTATCCTGTCGTCACGTTTCTTTGACTGATTGCACTTTATATTCATGCCACGTAAATATCAGCAAGTAGGTACGTATTCGAAACAAAACGTTATATTTATTGATTAAAACTTGATTAAAGTAACGAGGAAAATTGTGAGACATGTCACTGAATAAGTATCTATAGGTAGATTACACCTTTATGTGTAGAGAGAATCTGTAATACAGGGTTTCCCTAATAAAGCCTTCAAGTTTCTCACAAAGGTTAAATCGAAGATGTTTAAATTTTATTTCGTCATACCTTTATGGAGAAATAATGAATAAATACATTTCTTTATTCTTCCAAATAAATTTTAACATGCTGCGATCGATATTGAAAATATTTTTTGGAGAACATCGATATCGATTTTAATATCGATAATAGAGCAATAACCTTAGTATGATTTACTTGGAACCTACTGGTGTGCTACTGGTCCAGTTAATCACGACGAGTATTTATGTCAAGTGCATATTTTATAACAATTTATCGGCGCAGCATATCGTCATCATAATGTCAAAAAAGTTAAGTGCTAAAGTTGTAAAACGTGAATGTATTCCGCCACACACACACACACCGCTTGCAACCTAGTGTAAAGGCGCTCTTGCCTTTTCACTAGGTCGCAAGCGGTGCGACTGTAGCAACGCGAAAATCGCGCTGCTCAGAGGCGATTAACTTTCATACTAAAAATAGCAGCGCGACAATCGCGTGACCCTACTTTATATAGCGAACAGCAGCGCGGCAGTCGCGTGCGATGAGTCTCATTTGACTCAATGTTACAAGCGCGCGTTATACATAATAACCGAAACAATATATTAAATTAAAACAAATAATCTATATTTATTTCGAGACCTTTTCCGCTTTTCTTTATTATTTTCTTTCACATAATTGTTACATATCATACATAAAAAAAAATGCATTAAAATCGTTTACATAATACAACATAAATTATCTACATATTATCTTTAAACAATAAAAAGATAATCAACAAAAACATTGCAAAATATAAACAATTTCAAAGTTTCGTCATACAATTCTGTTAATATCTCAAAAACTACAAATCATACACAACTTAAGTAACAAAGTTTTCCAATTCGTTAATATTTATTAATTACTAGTTGTTGCCCGCAGCTTCGCCCGCGTGAACTTACTCAACTTAATTACTGTTAGTCAAAGTATGATGTTATATATTATAGCCTATAGCCTTCCTCGATAAATGGGCTATATAGCACTGAAATATTTTTTTAAATTGGACCAGTAGTTCCTGAGATTAGCGCGTTCAAACAAACAAACTCTGTAGCTTTATATCGTGTCACGATGTATGTTCGTATTAAGCTCCGAAACTACTGAACCAATTTTTATCAAATTTTGTAAGCATTTGTAATTTGGTCCAACTTGGGAGATAGGGTAGTTTTTATCTCAATTATTGATCCCAATATTTGTTATTGCAAATTAAATGTTTATATTCTGTTACTGTATGCAGATGTCAAATTGTCAAGATGATGTCAAATCCAAAACTCATTGGGACAAAAAGATGACGTATTAGATCTTCATTATTAATAAACAATGGTAAGCGCGTTGACGCTCAAGCCGGAGGTTGCGGGTTCGAATCCCGAATACCTTACACACTTAATATACCTTAGCCATTGCAACGCGTGGCCGGGTCTGCTAGTATTAGTATAGATATTGATGAGGACCCGTGTAAAGTACCAGTCACCATAAACGGGCTGATGGTGATGTTACCATGGACAATGTAGAGCCGTGTGTCCGTGAGTCGTACCGCATCACGTAGCTCAGTAACCACCCCTATTAAAGATGAGCATAAAAACAAACGAAAATCAAGATTAGTTTGTACGAAAATCTGCGTTTATACAGATATAGAGATACACATAATTATGTTGCTATTATGAGGGAAATAAATTGTCCCCACCATGGTTCAGGCCTTGACGTGGCGGTGGGACTCAGTAGCCTAGGGTGAGCCGTTTCACCTTGGGCGAAGCTAATTGAGCCGAGGGGCTCTTTGTACCCCTCTTATAAGAAGAGGGGACAAAAGAGCCGGGGTCAAAGGGACGAGGAAGGGAACCTCACTATATTGTACTGTCCTGACGTTGGGACAGTGGTGCGAGATAGCCCCATCTGTGGAGGTGGCGTCGGTCTCTTGGGTGACTGACAAGCCGTCGAGGTGCCCTGTTTGCTCATTAGATCCGGGGCACCTCACCAAAGGCGGCATTGGTGGCACTCGCCGGGTTTTAGTGGGTAGAGCTGCGTCCACTTACCAGCTTTCGGGCGCAGCGAGTCCCAAATATCCGCGTGGGGAGACCCACTCCCCCGCGGGGCATTTCCCGGCGTTAAAGAAAAAAAAGGGAAGTAAATTTTAGTATAGTTGTATATAACTTTGTTCGTCGGAACTAAACTACTGAACCGATTTTACGAAATGCAAACTGTATTCGGTGCAATTTGAGAGATAGTATTGGATACGTCATACGACGTCTGCCCTGGCACTTGTAAGTTTATGAATTAATTGCCCAGACGTTACATGATAATTCTATCTATATAATAGTCTAGTTAATCTTGAATACTTACAGTATTTGTAATCCATAGCATTTAATATTTATAGTTGCACTGATAAACTTAAAAAAAAATGGTGTTCCTAAAATAAATGTCAACGTGTATAATAAATGTCATACAAAATAAGATGGCGAACTGGCTCAAAAAATGTCTTCGAATTTTATAATGTCTCAAATCACGAGTTACGTAAGCATCAAATTGAAGCGGATATGAAAAGGGATAGCGTTGCGTCATTGCCTCTGACCCGGGCCACGGAAGCCCACGCAACAGGCCAAAAGCAGTTCCTTAGAACATTTCCTCATGCCATATACACTTGCTTATACAGAACTTTTATTCGCAAACAGGTAAGATTGGCGCCAATTATGTAACGTCAATTTGAGTTTTAGAAACGCTCTGGCACATGTTTTGGTAGTTTATAAACCTTTTGAGCGTCATGATGCTTTTTGGGGCTACTTTCACGTGATCTGTTTTTGACCTAGGGTCGTATTGGAATAGTAATATAAGGCGAACTAGCATGCAATTTACTTTGCTACTTGGATAAGCGAACGAGCAGAGGAATCACCATCACTATCAGCACCTCCATGACCATAAAGACATGTCATTTCATGTCTTGCTCATCCTTTCTTTTTCTTTCACGCCGGGAAGTGCTCTGAGGCATCCCGCTGGGGAGTGGGTCTCCCCAGGCGGGTATGTGTGACTCGCTGCGCCCGAAAGGTGGTAAGTGGACGCAGCTCTACCCACTAAAATCCGGCAAGCACCAATGCCGCCTTTGGTGAGGTGCCCCGGATCTAATGAGCAAACAGGGCACCTCAACGGCTAGTCAGCCCCTCAGAGGACCGACGACACCACAACGGAGGGGTTGTCCCGCACCACTGAACCACCCCTAGTAAATAATCGTTCGTATAGCCCGACATAACAGCGGTAGCTGACATCTATAAAACCCCAATGGATGTGTAAAACATTTTTCAATACCGATTGCAGGTAATTAAATTGTTTAATAAATTAAATTGCTTTACCTACGCAGGTTGAAATTTTAATGGGCTCCGCGACCGTAGCGTGAAATAACGTATCATTTACTATGTGAATGTGAAGTGGTGGTCACTCTTTGTGACCAGCACTTTGACGACCCCTGTGGCTCAGTGGTAAGCGCGTTGGCGCTCAAGCCGGAGGTAGCGGGTGCGAATCCCGCCAGGGGACAAAAATATTTTCTGTGTTCCTGGGTCATGGATGTGTATTATATAATAAAAACGTTAAATTTATGTATAATGTATTAAATTATTAAATATAATATTTCCGTTGTCTGGTACTCAGTACCCTTAACACAAGTTCTTCGTGAACTTACCACGGGACCTGATTGACGTGGTGTAAAAGCGTCCATAGACATTATTACTATTAAAGAGTTCTTTAATAGGTAGATTACTGTCACTGAGACTTACCATTTTATATCTCAGGATAGACAACACGTAAATGAGTTGTCTGGACTAGTTGCAAGCTTTTTTATGTCCATGGGTGACCACTTACCATCAGGTGGCCTATCCAAGTAACATAATAAAATATGTTAGGTAAACATCAGACGAAGTTGACGGTAAGTCCAAGTCGCCTACGACCACTACGTTCATCCTGATCTAGCCCAGGAAACTAATTTATATAATAAATAATAATATGTAGGACTATAATATTTACCAAAATGTTATTTTTTAATATCAGTTGGATAGGCAAACTGGCAGACGTGCCACCTGATGGTAAGTGGTCAACGTCGCCCATGAACATAAACTAGTTTACCTGGAACTATCCCAGGCAACTTATCTATGTGTTGCCTATCCTGAGACATAAGATGTTAAGTCTCGGTGCCAGTAATTACACTGCCTGTCTTGCCCTTCTCTCCGAAACACAGCAAAGCTGTTTCACGGGAGAAACAAGCAAGATGGTGGTACCCATACAGCCGAGAGCTCGGCACAGCGCATCCTTTCCGCCGATAAATATAATCATGATCCATATATTATCCATATTTTCATTCAGGGAGTATTTATTTATTATTAGCTGTTGCCCGCAGCTTCGCCCGCGATTACTTAGATTTACAGCCGTTTGGATTAATGATGATTATTTTTATGGCCAACTTTACGCCTTATAACATCAGCCAGTGAAAGCCTCGTCAAAATCGGCTTAGCCGTTTTAGAGATCAACCGGAACAAACAGACAGACAAAATTGATTTTTATGTAAGTACCGTATATTATTTCATAGCGCGCATTCGTCCGCATGTAAGAAGTATTTTTTAAAATCTTATTTTTCAAATAATATGGTTCCAATTTACAACCTATTAAAATTTGAAGAATACTATTAACTTTCACTGTAAGGCCCGTAAAGTATTTAAATAAATTTAAAAAATATATATTTATTTAATTTAGAAGTACATTTTTATTATATTTAAATAACTTTTATGGATTTTATCGCCGTTTATTAAGATTTTTACATGTCCGACGTTTAAGATACTTTACAGCAACCATAGTCATGGAAGGATTGAGGTGTCAGACGTCCTAACGTAACAAAGTTATTCGAAACTACCCCAAATTACTACCTACTACCAGCAAAAAAATACGAAAAAGAAATGTTATATTTTTTATTCATATATTTAATTATTATATAATATAAGTATTCCTTTTATATACTATAATGAATTCTATTAATAAATAATTTTGGATAAATTACTAATATACGGAAACAGTATTAATTAAAAACACGTGCTATACAAAGGTGCGATCCTCATAAGGATTCGCATCTTGTAATAGTGTGATCTACATTTTGTGTTAACGCCATCTATTGACACATCTAAAAAACTTCTTATTAAACTTATATACATCTTATGCCTTGGGTCTCAAACTAAATATCTCCATATCAAATTTCACTCAAATCGGTTCAGTGGTTTAACAAATACACAGTTCCGGCGTTTTAGCTGCACAGCTCCCGTTCCCGTGGGACTTTCATAATAACAACTATTTTAAGTCTTACGTTAAGTTCCAAAGTTTCTTCATATCAAATTTCACCTAAATCTGTTCAGTGGTTCAGAAGATAGACAGTCCCGGGGTTTTACCCGCATAGTTCCCGTTCCCGTGAGATTTTCAGGATAAAAACTATTTTATACCCTATGTTAAGTTCCAAAGTATCTTCATATCAAATTTCACCCAAATCTGTTCTGTGGTTTAGAAGATAGAAAGTCCTTGGGTTTTACCCGCATAGTTCCCGTTCCCGTAGGATTTTCAGGATAAGAACTATATTAAGTCCTACGTTAAGTTTTATATCAAATTTCACCTAAATCTGTTCGGTGGTTCAGAAGATAGACAGTCCCGGGGTTTTAAATCCCGTTCCCGTGGGATATCCGGGATAAAAACTACCCTATGTCCTTTCTCGAGTTTCAAACTATCTTTGTGCCAAATTTCGTCCAAATCTGTTCAGCGGTTTAGGCGTGAAGAAGAGACAGATAGACAGACAGAGTTACTTTCGCATTTATAATATTAGTAAGGATAATATAAATTGTCTATTATAATTAATGTATGTTATAACATCTATACAGATTAAAAAAATTTTGTTAAATATTGAAATAACAGCGTATTATTGAATGCATATGGATGTATAGACGGTACATAGGTACACCAAAATAGCATTTTTTTTTACACTTTTTGACTGTCTGTTTGTTCTGAATAATCTCTGAAACTGTTAGGCCGATTTTGATGGGACTTTCACTGGCAGGTAACTGATGTTATAAGAAGTAACTTTGGTTATAAAAATAATAATCATCAATCCGGGTACTTCTGTAAATCCAAGTTAACGCGGGCGAATCTGCGGGCATCAGCTAGTTTTAACCTTATAACCTTACATATAATATCATATAATATTTCCTTTACCCTTCGTAATCTCTCGGATTAATTAATCTTTTGACCGAGATCTAAATCATTATGAATATTAGAGGCAACTAGATATTGAAGAACTAATTAAGCTTCGTGAAATCAAAGCTATCTGCGTTAGAAAGTTTACTTCGGTTCAAATTACCGAAAGCTTATATTTTAGTATTATTGGCAAGCTAAGTTATTATATTGTATTTATATTACCTAGGTAATCGTGCCTCCGCCCTTGTCAAGTTAGATTAAAGTGGTATCTGAGCTGAAGATAATTATTTAGATAGCTTATATCCTTCTTCAGAATGTCGTTTCCCTTTTTTTGTTTCGGTTGGCTTTCGTAAGGCAAGCTCTATCCACTACTAGTGGCGAGTTCTACCAATGCTGCCTTTGGTGAGGTGCCCCGGATCTGTTAAGCTAAAGGGCACCTTGAATGCTAGTCAGTTTCCCAAGGGACCGACGCCACCTCCACAGAGGGGTTGTCACGTACCACAGAAAAACCCCCCTCAAAGTCAATGGGGTTAGATTCCCATCCTCGCCCCTTGACCCCCACTACTCTTTTGTCCCCTCTTCTTATAAGAGGGGTACAAAGAGCAGCTCTTTGGGCTCAATTTGCTTCGCTGAAGGTGCTGGGTTCACCTTAGGCTACGGAGCCCCACCGCCACGACAAGACTTGAACCGTGGTGGGGACACGTTTGTACTAACATAGCACTACGTAATGTGATAATAAATAAATATTTGTTCATTGTCTAGACCAGTTATAATCCCCACCATGTCTCAGGCCTTGACGTGACGGTGGGGCTCATTAGCCTAAGGTGTGCCCAGCACCTTGGGCGTAGCTAATTGAGCCGAGGGGGCTCTTTGTACCCCTCTTATAAGAAGAGGGGAAAAAACAGCAGGGGGCAAGGGGCGAGGACAAGGGGTGAGGTTCCCTCACCCCTTGTACTGTCCCGACGTTGGCAGGGGTTGTTCTGTGGTGCGGGACAACCCCTCTGTGGACGTGATGTTAGTACCCTGAGGAGCTGAGTAGCCGTCGAAGTTTGCTCATTAGATCCGGGGCACCTCACCATAGGAGGCATTGGTGGCACTCGCCTGGTTTTATTGGGTCGAGCTGCGTCCATTTACCATCTTTCGGGTGCAGCGAGTCCCACATACCCGCGTGGAGAGACCCACTCCCCCGTAGGATGCCTCAGAACATTTCCTGCCGGTAAAGAAAAAAAAAGACCTTATAATGTTACGTGTCAAGAAAGTATGACTAACAATATAAACAACAAATTATTTACAACATTTCACTAAAAATCTAAAAGAGCAAGTCACTATGCTAATCAATTCTCTTAACCTTCAATACATGACATGATTTCTCTACACGCAGTGATCTACCGGCGAATTCTTACCGGTGGGAGGGATGCGCTGTACCGCGCTCCCGGCTGCATGGGTACCACCATCTTGCTTGTTTCTCCCGTGAAACAGCTTTGCTGTGTTTCGGAGAGAAGAGCAAGACAGGCAGTGTAATTACTGGCACGAGACTTAACATCTTATGTCTCACGATAGGCAACACATAAATGAGTTGCCTGGGCTCGTTCCAGGTATACTAGTTTATGTTCATGGGCGACGTTGACCACTTACCATCAGGTACGTTTGCCAGTTTGCCTATCCAACTAACATAAAAAAAACCCGGTGAGTGCCACCAATGTCACCTTGTGAGGTGAGGGCTCCGGATCTAATAAACAAACAGGGCACCTCGATGGCTAGTCAGTCCCCCAAGGGACCACCACAGAACAACCCCTCCCAACGCCGGGACAGTACAATGGGGTGAGGTTCCCGTCCTCGCCCCTTGCCCCCTGCTCTTTTGTCCCCTCTTCTCATAAGAGGGATACAAAGCTCAATTAGCTTCGCCCAAGGTGCTGGGCTCACCCTAGGCTACTAAGCCCCACCGCCACGTCAAGGCCTGAACCATGGTAGGGTTTATAGGTGACGCTGACTTACCATCAGTAGCATGTATATTTAGCCATCCTCTATTAAAAATCGAAGATAATAATATTATGTTTAACACTCTATTTCATCGTAGTTTCAAATAACGTCCGCTGTGCAATTGTGCATACTTAAAATGCTAATTCTACCAGATAAAATCCCGAGGGCAGCTGAGCTTGCGAATCGCCAATACTTTACTATTACCTACGGAATTTAAAATTTCATTATTCATATAATTTTATACAAGTAAAACATGGAATTTCTATGGTAATAATTATATTTAAATGATAACGGAATCAAAATTATTGGTCTAATATTGTGTGGTTTTAGATACGTGTCATAAAAGTATTGATGGTAATATTCAGTTGTTAATGAAACGATTTTTACATTTATTTTATCATAAATTGATTTACTTGTTTCTCTACAATTGCTCTGGATCAAGTTTTAGTTGGTAAATTTTTTATAGAAGAAAGAGGCAAACGGACAATCGGTTCACCTGATTACAAGTGAAAAGCGACATTCACATAATACCTGCTACAACAGATTAGCAGTTGCGTTGCCGGCTCTTCACCACGGTTCAAGCCTTTTCGTGGCGGTGGGGCTCAGTAGCCTAAGGTGAACCCAGCACCTTGGGCGAAGCAAATTGAACCGAGGGAGCTGTTCTAGTTGCTCAGGAGGACAGTGGGCGAGGATGGGAGCCTCAACCTATTGTATTGTCCTGACGTTGGGAGGGTTGTTCTGTGGACAACCCCTCTGTGAAGGTGGCGTCGGTCCCTTGGGACTGACTAGCCGTCGAGGTGCCCAGTTTGCTCATTTGTTCCGGGACACCTCACCAAAGGCGGCGGCATTGGTGGCAATCGCCGGGTTTTAGTGGCTAGAGCTGCGTCCATATTATCACCTTTTGGGCGCAGCGAGTGCCACGTACCCGCCTGGGGAGACCCACTTCCTCGCGGGATGCCTCAGAGCATTTCCTGGCGTAAAAGAAAAAATAAAGTGCGTTGCCGGCTTCTCAAATATAAGTATGCTCTTTTCTTGAAGGCCCCAAGTCGTATCGGTTCGTATGCCAGTTTCTTATACCTCATCATCATCATCAGCCTCTATCCGTCCACTGCTGAACATAGGCCTCCCTCAATGAACGCCAAGATGGCCGATCCCTTGCCACTCGCATCCAACACGGACCGGCCACCGCACGGAGATCGTCTTCCCACCTGGTCAATGGCCGACCAACACTTCGTCTACCTAAACGTGGCCTCCACTCTAGAACCTTATTGCCCCATCGGCCATCCGTTCTTCTGAGTGTGTGACCAGCCCACTGCCACTTCAACGAGCTGATTCTTTGCGTGATATCGGTTACCTTAGTTCTCTGACGGATGTCTTCCTTCCGAATCCTATCTGTCAAAGAAACACCCAGCATAGCACGCTCCATAGCACGTTGAGCTACGGCAAACTTGCGGACCAGTCCTATATTTAGAGGCCACGCTTCAGCCCCGTAGGTCATCACGGGGAGAACGCATTGGTCGAAGACTTTCGTCTTCAAACTCTGCGGTATAGACGACGTGAGAATATGGCTAAGCTTCCTGAATGCTGCCCATCCCAATTGAATCCTCCTATCGGCTTCTCTCTCGAAGTTATGTCGACCTAGCTGCAAAGTGTGCCCAAGATAGACTTCGAGACTCTTGCATGACTTCGAGAGTTATGCCATCAACGTTAACCGGCCTAAGGAGAACGTGTTCGTTGAACATGACTTTCGTCTTATCCAAGTTCATCCTAAGACCCACACGTCGGGAAGATTCATTTAGACTGTGCAGCATCTCCTGCAAGCCCTCCAACGACTCGGCCAGAATACCTGTTATTATACCTGTATTCTTATACCTGTAAATGAAATATTTTGTTTGCTTTAGATAGTACTGCGATAATCTTAACAAGTTTAATATTTCTGTGCGTATGTATGTCACTGAACTAATCCTAAATGGCTTGACCGATTTAGATGATGTTTTATGTGTGTTCAAGTGGATTCGAGAACGGTTTGGATTGACAATTCAGTCCACTAGAATATGTTTTATACGGAACAACGTCTGTCGGACCCGCTTGTCATTTATAAGTCAGCGATCGACGCGACGGTCAAAGAAAAGTGAAAAGAAAAAAACGTGAACTTCGATAGATCATTATCTTTACATTTCAAGGACATAAAACATTACGTGGATGTATCATGAATAAGTTATATAAGTATTACATGGAAGTAGAACTCTTCTGACGTACAAGGCCAATGAAATCACGGGTCTGCTAATATTGGCCTCAATTACAATAAGGATCTCTTAGTAGACATTGTATCTTGTAAGTGACATAATATGAGTACGCTAAAGAATATTAAACGGTGAAACACCGTGAGGAATCATGAATGCCTGATGAAATTATCTTTGTAGGTGTGTGGTCACCACCCCACATCGGCAAACTACGGGCCTTCTCTGATTTCGAGGAGATCCTTGCCCATGTGAATGCCCCACATAAGGGTCGTTGATGTTGATTCTAATGAGAGGAAATTAGCTTTACAAGTGGACTTTTAATTCCTTTTTTATTCTATACTTATGACTTATAAAGAGGCTTATGTTCTTCAATACTTCATCCTTGTCAAATTTTATAAAAATCAGATGGGTTGTTTTAGTACAGTAAAAATATAATTTAACCTCGCACTAAATTTCTATTAATTTTTTTTCTGGTTACTTACTTATAATAAAATCACAAAATCCTAACAGATCCAGATGGAGCTTCAAACGCCATCTTGAAAAAATTTTTTTGCTTATTCGAAACCATGCACTTTAGGGAAAAATTTGTGATGCCATTATTGTAAAGCATCAAATTTTGCATCTTTTATTTTTTGAAAACTTTTTTGTTAAACGTACCGTTTACGATTTTAGCCCATTTAATGAACCTGTTTTTCTATCACGCCGATAACTATTAAAATAGGGGATTAATCAATGAAATGCATCTATCAACTTATAGATGCATTTTATTGATTAATTTTTTTCAAGATGGCCCTAATAACTTGACCTGGATCTAACATCACTTTGTGATTTTATGCTCAGTAAGTGATATTCCCTAAACCTTACAAAAATTATCGGAAATTTAGTCCAAGATTGTAAAAAAAGGCTATTTTTACTACGTACTATTTGAGCTTAAAAAATTAACATTAATATGCATATTTTTTATTTATTCATATTCTGATCTCAAAGTGTATAAAGGGCAAAACATTGCAAAATACGATGACTGAATGCTTTGACCATACGTCTTGTATAATCTTACAGTAGCAACACTTGCATAAGTAGGTCCTTATTGGTCGGGGTAGGGTTGACACAAGCACAATATGCGGATATGGTTTTTTTGGTATAGTCAGGGCGGTCAAGTATAGATTTAAAATGGTTATTTTCAAATTTCATGTTCGATAAATTTTTAAGTATTTTTTAAGTATATCATACATAATATCCTAGTTCCTAATTAACTACCTATTTAAATAAAAGTCGTTATAGGAAGAGCTCATAGGAAATTATCATTACTTTGAAGTAGAAGACAAATATTACTAACCTCATAACACACTAATGATCACACAACAAAGCGTATTATATAACTATTATATTATATCATTATAATATAATGTTACCTTATCAAATATTCCTACAGTATAAGGGTCTACCAATTATACTTCTATAGTCTATACACGATGTCGTTTGGACGTGGTTGCGTCAACGCACGTGGTCTTACTCGAAAGGGACGGTACTTTGTGACGTCATCGGATATAACCTGTCCGTTTATTGTAGTTTTGTGCTGACATGAAGAAATGAAAGTGTTAGGAATGATATGCTTTGTTTGGTGAATAAAAAACGTAAGTGTGGTAGTATCATCGTCTTGATAACGAAAGTTTAAATTGTGCCTGATAACATCTCTTTAGCTTGTTCGTAATTGGCTATATTATAGTTTTGAATATTCTGTCTTTAAACAGCTAGCGGCTTTTATATATCTTCAACAGGTTATAGGTTCTATTCTACAAGAGAAAATTTCTGATACGAAGAAATATTGACTAAAACTGAAACAAAGCTTATGTTGATTGTTGATTTAAAAGTATTGATATTATGAGAATGACTTTAATTATATTTGCATTGTTCTTATATAGATAATGCACTGGGGTAGAGGAAAATGTGGTAAGAAAACATATTATACACCAGATAATATCTTTGACAGCACATGAATTATGAAAATCTAAGGTTAAATTATTGTTGAACTATTTCTTTAATACCAGTATCGACCAATATAACATATTATGTCACCTTTTTATGTCACAAGGAGGCAAGCAGTTGGAGCCTCATGGCGACTACCGACGCCCATAGACTGCACAACCAAAAGTTATGCAAATGCGCTGCCCTCCCGTTCCCAAATAGTAGTCTTTGCCCGTTCCCTACAACGGGCCACCGGAAACTCACAAACCGCTCGAAACGCATAGCATAGCTGTCACTTGTCGCTTGTCGCCGATGTTATGTGAGCGAGAGGTACCACCCCGGACGTGCCGGCCCAATTCGGCTGTAAAGCAGCATCGCACTACCTCTTAACAAAACCATAGATAATCTACATACATCAGAATATGTTTTATACACTAGATAACATTTGAAATGATATAAAAAGTAGTATATAATTACTTTTGTTTCTGTGTAACTTTTCCTGTGTAATTTAATATCATGTAATATTAAATTTCAATAAAATTAAATTCATAATTGGTGCCCATGAGATGCTCATGGGCATGGGTCTCTCTCTTTCATAACTGAAACTTTCTAATAAAACCTCTGTTCTGAATGTTATGTATATAATTCCAGAAACTAATAAATTGTTATGAGCTTGTTATGAGTGAAAAAATAAGAGTTGCTATCTCGTTGTTATAGTAAGGCTAGGCGAAATTAGTTTGACCCTTTTTTAACAATCTTGAATTATTTATTTCATCATCATCATCATCAGTCCCTATCCGTCCACTGCTGAACATAGATAGGCCTTTGTTTTTCTTTAACGCCGGGAAATGCTCTGAGGCATCCTGCGGGGGAGTGGGTCTCCCCACACGGGTATGTGGGACTCGCTGCGCCCGGAAGATGGTAAGTCGACGCAGTTTTACCCACTAAAACTCGGCGAGTGCCACCTGTGCCGCTTTTGGTAAGGTGCCCCGCATCTGTTAAACTAACAGGGTACCTCGACGGCTAGTCAGTCCCGCAAGGGACCTACGCCACATCCACAGAGGGGTTGTCCCGTACCACAGAACAACCCCTCCCAACGTTGGGACAGTACAATGGGGTGAAGTTCCCGTTCTCACCCCTTGCCCCCCGCTCTTTTGTCCCCTCTTCTTATAAGAGGGTACAAAGAGCCCCCTCGGCTCAATTAGCTTCGTCCAAGGCGCTCGGCTCACCTAGGCTACTGAGCCCCACCGCCACATCAAGGCCTGAACCATGGTGGGGTGCTGAACATAGGCCTCCCTCAATGAGCGCCAATTATTTATTTAAGTGAATATAAATATACAAACCACAATTGAAAAAGGGACAAAAATTAAAATAGTCAAACCACTTTTAGAGATTTTATTGAAGTTAATTAAGATTTGTAAATGCCTGACTAGCCAGAATGACGATCTGTGTGGCTGGGATTGGCAGTTTTGGCGTTCTTTAAAAGAGGCATATCGCTAGCAAAGGATGGAAAAAGGTTGAAAATTATGAGGCAAAAACGCTACATTGAATGGGGCCTACGGTAGTATAATGGGTTGAAAATAATAATGCAGGCGCTGATATAATCCGTAAGTCTATGGATACAAATACCACTAAACTACACACAAAGTTATTGGCAAATAACACTGTAACAAACAATTTTGAGTGAAATAAGAAGTTGAGTTCTTGAAGTAGCGGGGTCGGGAACTTAGTTTCACCTTTGAAATTCAAGTGACAATCTCAGTTTTTGAGAGGATATTGTTTGAGTTACATTCATCTTAATTTTTCAGGGTACAGTTCAGAATGGACTTTTAATTTATATTGTGATCATGAGTTCATAAGTAGATGTTATATGTAACATCAACTAAGTATAGTTGTAAATGGTTAGCGTCGCCCATGATTCATGAACGTCCGTAGAGCGGTCACCCTTCAGTGGATCGATGCAGGCTGATGATGATTAGACCTATTTCACTTGAATCCATCTGTTCTTAAGAACAGTAAATTTTAATATTTCAAAGCCATTAAAAAGGTATATACTCTTAAACTAATAATTTTTCTTTTATTAATTCTCTTCTCTTTTGCTATACAATATATATCTTCTTCTCTTCTTCTATCTTCTTTTCTTATATCTCGTATCTTATACTAATAAAAGTGCTAGTCTATATTTTAAAATAAAAAACACAAATAAAATCTATTAGATATTTTATTAAACAAAGCTGGCAGCCCTAACAATACAATGGGGTAATGAAATCTTCATGGGAGATCACATAATAGTGAAAACCCTGAACTATACGCCATTTTGATAGTTATTAGTATTTGCATATATTTTGCAAAGAATTGGCATAATTACCAACAATTATGTAGCGATCGTTGAAGAAATGAATATCGATTATCTATACATAAATGTCTGTTTATAATTTCAAATTTCCAGGCTTTCACTAAATGTATAATTTTACAGCGAAATTATTTGTTTGTCTGTTTGTTCCGGCTAATCTCTGAAAGGGCTGGATCGATTTTAACGGGACTTTCACTGGCAGATAACTGATATTATAGGGAGTAACATAGGCAAAAATAATCATCATCACTCCGGATACGGCTATAAATCTAATTTAACGTGGGCGAGGCTGTGGGCAACAGCTAGTTAAATATTAATTTACAAATCACGGCAATAATAAAAAAAATCGGTTGTCTGTAAAGTCGGTTTACTGACGATAGTTGAACGTGACAACGTCATAAGAAAATGGAACGCGTCAGAGCGAGGTACGTCATCGCATACGTTCCATTTTCTTAAATAATAATAATAATTTATTCAAGAAATGTAATTACAAAAATTACATGGAATATAAAGTACAATTTATTCTTATTGACGTGACAACGTCTTATAATTCGATGGAGCCGGCTGCAAGAACGAAAAAAGAAGACGCATGCGGCGTTACCTCGCTCTTAGGCGTTCCATTTTCTTATGACGTTGTCACGTTCAACTATCGTCAGTAAACCAACTTTACAGACAGCCGATTTTTTAATATATTACACGGTAACCTTAGCCCGAGGTAAGCTCGTAAGAACTTGTATCAAAGGGTACTAAGGTAAAGGTAAAGGGTAAAAAAAATAAGATATGCAATTATTAGCCCTTAGCCTGACCACTGGACCCGTCATCATAAATCCTATGTGTACTTAAAAATACTTTCAGGAAACTACACAATATGTGAAAACTTTGCCGGGTCCAATTTCACGTCACTTGAAATTTGATTAGTCAAAGTTCCTAACGTTCTTAAGATAAACTTTGGCTTCATTCTTGAAGACTTATGCTCTTCTCCTTCAATTGACATCCTTGTCAATTAGGAATAAAGTTTTGCAATTTTTTTTTGTTATTTTATTAATAATCGTTTTTTATTCAATGCATAAGGATGTATACACGGGACATATACCAAAATAGCCTTTTTTACAATTTTTGTCTGTCTGTCTGTCTGTCTGTCTATCTGTTTGTTCCGGCTAATCTCTGAAACGGCTGGGCTGATTTTGATGGGACTTTCACTGGCAGATAAGTGACGTTATAGGGACTTAGGCTATAAAAATTATCATCATCAATCTGGGTACGGCTGCAAATCTAAGTTAACGCGGGCGAAGCTGCGGGGAACAGCTAGTAATTAATAAAAGCTGGAAACGCAAATATAAAATTAAATATAAAAATATTATTTAATTAATACATTTTCTTCATATACTGACCGACTTTATATAATTTGGTAGGTATAAATTGAATCTGCATTTTCTCATAGAAATATTACACCACAGTTGTGCTTGATGTTACATAAAATCTTTGTATGTATTTTGATTTTGCGGTAGGAGGTACACGCTGTGCCGCGTGTTAGTCAGCATGGGTAACACTTAAGTTCTTGATTCTTCCATGAAACTTCTTTACTGTGTAAAGCAGGGCAGTACAGTGTAATTATTAACGCCGAGACATAAAATATTATAGATGTTTTATTTGGAGAGCGGTCCAACACCTCCACAGAGGGGTTGTCCCGCACCACAGAACACAGACTAACCTAACCTAACGTCGGGTCAGTACAATGGAGGTTCCCGTCCTCTCCCCTTGCCCCTTGCTCTATTGTGCCCTCTCGTAAGAGGGGTACAAAGAGCCCCCTCGGCTCAATTCACTTCGCCCAAGATGCTGGGCTCACCCGGCCTCACCCTAGGTTACTGAGCCCCACCGCCACGACAAGGCCTGAACCATGGCGGGGTTATGATACCTGCGTCAATGTAACAATATAAATGTTTTTAATAACACTAACAATTACAAAAACACATACAAAAGTTAATCGCGCAGATAAATTAGTAGTTTTTACAAAATATAATTGTGGTCATGCCTTCTCAAAACTTCTCAGTACCAATGCACTCATTAACCAGTTTCTGTTCATAAGTATAATAATAAGAGTGATGAAATTTATAAGTATTTTAATAAGGATGATATAATAAAATATTATAATATTATTCTTTCTAGTTTTATAATATCAAATTATTCATGATAATTTAGCCTACCTATATTCTATTACGAAATGAACATGAATAATATTTTAGTGTTGCTCACGCCATCGCATTGTCCCGAAGTTGGCAGTTGTTCTATGGTGCGGGACAACCACTCTGTGAAGGTGGCGTCGATCCCCTGAGGGACTGACTAGCCTTCGAGGTGCTCTGTTTGCTCATTAGATCCGGGGCACCTCACCAAAGGCGGCATTGGTGGCACTCGCCGGGTTTTAGAGGGTAGAGCTGCGTCCACTAACCAGCTTTCGGGCGCAGCGAGTCCCACATACCCACCTGTGGAGACCCACTCAGATGCCTCAGAGCATTTCCAGGCGTTAAAGAAAAAAAAAGGCCATAATTTTAGTTTATAGTACGGGAACGGCAACTACGTGGATGAAACTGCAGGGCGCTGCTCTATATAGGTATATTATTATACTGACAGGCCAATTGCTTAGCAACGAATAAACAATCTGATATTTTTGTCAAATACACAGTCGTACCTTAGTTTTTTTTATAAATACTTCGATATAGGCAAAGCTTGATGATATATTAAACCACCTCAAAAGTTAATAATGTTAAATGTCCAATTTTTCAGTTTCTATCTATCTATAATTCAGTATATGATATGCGGTGTCACAACATACCTAGTAGTGGAACCCATTTTGCATGGACTAAAATAAGAAAGACAGCGAATCGATGGACTAGACCGATTTTAATGATATTGCGAAACCAGTTCCAAATTGAACCAGGTCGAAATCTAAATTATCAAATACCAAGTTTAAGTCAACCGAAGAGACTGCAGGCAATTTGTGAAAGTTTTGGGGAGTTTGGAAAATGCACTTAAAAAGATGGACCCGATCTCGAAGTGATAGAACTTATCTTAAGTTTAAGCTTATCGTAAATTAAAGTTACATCCATTGTGGATGTTGACTTTAAATACTTGGACTTTTATTTGCAAGTTTAAGATTCTAGTAAAATAGTTGTCCACAGAATTTTGAATTTTGGAATCATGAATCATTTTAGGTTCTTTTTAAAATCCTATGAAGGACACGAAAAAAAACTTAATTATAGGTTTACCTTTCTCCTCATCCCAGTAAACTTTAATCAGACTTTTAATGTTATCAGCTATGCAGCTATAGATATTTTAGTTGGGTAACTGATATTGCCAAAGCATGATCTTTTTTAAACTAAACTTTTTGTTCGATGGTGCATAGATGGGGCTCGAAATTATGCTTCTCAAACACTACTACATGAATTTTATCGACATCAAACCCTAATTTGGGTAAGCGGCTTTGTCTCACTAAAGACCCTCAAACCCTCAAAACTCCTAATCAGAGATGAGGAGGGGATTATGCCGAAGTTCGTATATGCGCTAGTTCGTTGCTAATGACTTCAAATACTTTAAAGACTTGATCTCACCATGCATGTAGGTTCCACCCATTTTCTTTTTTTCCAGTTTATCAAACAATATTGAGACCTAAATCTAGAAACACAACTATATATTAGCACCAGCGGGGCTCGAACCCAGAGCTCACTTCGAGGCCAAGATCATGGCGGACCGCCATTGATAAGTGTTAAACGTCGTCCAGATATGAATTCGGGGCTAGCCCAAGCAATTCGTTTATGTGTATTTAAGACGTAAGTTGG
Organism: Helleia helle; assembly: GCA_963853865.1. NCBI lineage: Eukaryota > Metazoa > Arthropoda > Insecta > Lepidoptera > Lycaenidae > Helleia > Helleia helle. The sequence continues at coordinate 22,089,168 of OY971420.1, forward strand.
TAAATCGTAGTGCCAGTAACTACATTTCCTGTTCTACCCTTTTTCTGAAATACCACAAAACTATGTCACGGGTGGTATAAACAAATAAGCAGGGTTGTGGTACCTATACTAAATATGTATAGTCTTACTTCAACTCAAGGAGACAAAGGCGAAAAATCGATCATACAAACACAGTATATGTACGAACCGCAGAAATTGTATAAATTCAAGTTTGACTGATTCAAAACTAAATAGCGAAATATTCCATTTTCATTTAAAGGGTTGATTGCGATTTGTATGAATTCGTGGGAAATTTCATATGAAGATACTTCTATGAATGTGGTTATAACATCCATTGTACAAAGCATCCTCAAAATAATATATTTTGAGGATGCTTTGAATAGTATATTACACAGAAGCTTATAACAGAAATGTTTTGCATTTTAGCGGAACCAATTGAGATTGATCCGATGGCTTCCCACGGTACATAATATTTTTCAGTAATTAGAAAAAAAAATGACTCTTTTACTAGCGTAGGAGCATTTGAATACCCCACCATGGTTCAGGCCTTGTCGTGGCGGTGGGGCTCAGTAGCCTAGGGTGAGTCGGCACCTTGGGCGAAGCTAATTGAGCCGAGGGGGCTCTTTGTACCTCTCTTATAAGAAGAGGGGACAAAAGAGCATGGGAATCTCACCCCATTGTACTGTCCCGACGTTGGGAGGGGTTGTTCTGTGGTGCGGGACAACCCTTCTGTGGAGGTGGCGTCGGTCCCTTGTGCGACTGACTAGCCGTCGAGGTGCCCTGTTAGCTTAACAGATCCGGGGCACCTCACTAAGGCGGCACTGGTGGCACTCGCCGGGTTTTAGTGGGTAGAGCTGCGTCTACTTACCATCTTTCGGGCGCAGCGTGTCCCACATACCCGCCTGGGAAGACCTCATGACGTTGACGATGCCTCAGAGCATTTCTCGGCGTAAAAGAAAAAAAAAGGAGCATTTGAATACAACGTCAATTTACATAGATATATACGACGCGAAAAGAAAATTGTTATAAGTTTGATCACAAGGGTTTTTTATTGATGGTTAATAACGGATTATCCAGCGATGTTTAATAGATACATTTTGTTATATTAAAATCAAGTTCAATAATTGCGTTAGGGTTTGTAAAATTACCTTTTTTGACAATATAATAATATTACTTTGGAAAATTTGCATTGAGCCCTCAAGCGTACAGCCCAAACATAACCTAAGGTAAGACCTTTAATGTTCTGAGCTGTATGTGCGTCGACATCGCGTTTGGGAAGCACTGGCGAAGTTCCTCCAGAGATCCCAGAAGTTCTCACTTTACACAAAGGTGAACCATCGAGGGAGCTTTAAGTGCCTAAAAAATCTTCACATACTCTATGCTCTTAAGAGTATGAATGAGCTTTTAGAAGCTTTTCCTCGTTCCAAAAAAGTAGCCCCTTTTTATTGTCAGCCCTAATTTATACATGAGATGTGTAATAATTAAGATTAACTGTCTGTACTGTTTATAATGAAGTTTTAACCTTAATGGTGGATCAAAGCATGTTCAATATTACTACGTATTAATATAATGTTAGGTTCTGACATGTTTAAGGCTGAACGTACATAGGTTGCAACGTTTGTTTCAGTACCCAACTCTTCACTTACCATCAGGTGAACCGACTATCCGTTTGCCCCCTCTTCTATAAAAAAAAAAAGAACAAAGGAATAACATAAGCAAAAGCAAATTATTAATATGTAATCGGTAGGAAACTTTTTAATGGCTTATACTTTTAATGTAAAAAAATCTGTTTACTTAAAGAAAGCAAAAATGCTTTTCAAGTGGATTCGAGAATGACTTATATTTCACAATTTGGTCTACTTGGACGTCTGTTAGGAATACTAGTGTGAATGTATAAGCATATTGTTGCTAAATATCACTTAAATTCTATAGTGTCGAGAAGTTGCTACGGCTTTAAAACAATTTTGTTTGAAATGAATTGCATATGCAGTGTCACATTATACACAAAGACGGACAGAACAATTTCTGTATCCATCGACAGCGGGTAAACTTTCTAAAATATATTAAGCTTCAATGAAAGCACACATCACACCGCTACGAAATATTTGCTGGTGAAACTCACTTCATAAATGCAAAGCTTGTACGCTTACAGGATTATTGGTAATTCGACATATTATTACCGTTAAAAAGTGATAGGTTTGCTATTTGCGATATTTTTTATTTTTTATGCGATAGTTATGCAAAAGTGAACCATTTTTGAGTTATTATATTTTTAACTTTTTTCAAAATAAGTCAAAATTCTTCTTCAAAATTTATTTTTAAAAAGTATTAATTTTAATCTCATTTGTTCTTCTGATTTATTAAAATGAATAAACGCTGTTTATTCAACAATATTAAAACTAATATTTACGGTCCAAATTTAAAAATGCGAGGCGTAAAACGATCTAATGTCAATAATTTGAAACAACTTCCGTATTTGAATCATCATAATAATGATAAGGCATTTATTGTTTTCACAACTTTTAACGATACTATGAGACTTTCCTACGACTCTCCAACGAAATGACGGCAGTTTTCTATATTTCGCCACATCATCTCATGCCCAAATATGTGGCCAGCTAATTTTGGGAACGATAGCGTCACGGTAAACTACAAATGAGAACCATTAATTAGAACTATTCGTAATCTGTCAGCGGTACACTGCCTTATATTGTATAGTGAAAGCTAATACTAAAAAATTGTGACAAAATTTGTATTTGTGAAGATAACTTCCTACATTGTGAGAAAACCCTATTTATTTTACGGGATAAGCCTTCCACTCTTTCTCATTGCTACTCTTGTGTAGCCAGGGTGGATAGTAGTAAAAAGATGACCTTTTGATACGATATCTGGAGCCAGGGAGGTACGTTAAAACTGCCATAGGACCAGCAATGACTTTAATCGGTACTAAACTATCTCGCGTCTACTGGGCGCAAAGAAGGCGCAAGGTTTTGACGTACATACATATAGTGATATAATGTACTCAAGAACATAAAGGTATGTTCAGTAGAACATATTCTAACCCTAGTGGAAAACTGCATACTTGATCTTATCAGGCTAGAAGGTTTCTTAAAATTTTCCTTAATCGTTGAGGAAGCGATATTGTATAGGTCGCGAGAAGTTTGATATGACTGACTTAAAATCCGAGAACCTACACCCAACATGGGTTTTCGGAAATGCCTTAGTGCATCATATTTGAAGTTATCTGATATCAACATCGAGCATATATTATAACCGTAATAGAGCGGTAATGTTTTGGGGTTTGTATGAAAACTAATTCCGCCAAATTTGTGCTGCGACCGCGACGCTGCGCCGGTTCGGCGCTCCGATTGGCCGATTGATGGTCATTGATCGATTATTGGCCGATGGAACGTACATACAGATCAAGCTGGTTGGTTGAATTGCAATTACTTCAGTGACAAATCACTGACCAGTTTCGGGATTTTATATACTCGATCAACGATAACAAATTATCATAATATATGGTTACGCACCGTGGGAAGCCACCTTTGATGGATTGTACCTATGTAATATTGAGAAGTATTTTATACTCTCGCTCTGACTTTATTACTACCCGGACGAGGGATGCTGAGATCTGTGAAATGTTGAGACGCGTGTTTTACATTTTGTGCACATGCAAATGTAAAATAATAAAAAGTGCGTTTTCTTATATGAACAGGAAAAAAGTTTTCCTTTTACACAAATTTAACAAATATTCTATTTCAGCTTATTAAACTAGATTATCCGAAACGGTAACAATGTAAAAATTGTTATTTAATCAAAACCAATACAGTAAAGCTGTTTAAATAGTGTGTTTTTTATGTGATCAGGGGGCAAACGAGAAGTTGAAGCCTCACAGCGCTGACGCCCGTACAACCACACAACCAAGACCACGCCGATGCACCGAATTCCTTTTCCCTTTCCTCCCCAATGGGCCACCGGAAACTCACAAACCGCACGAAACCCGACAGCATAGCTGTCACTTGACGCCGGTATTATGTGAGTTAGAGGTACTACCCCGGTCGTGCCGCCCAGTTCGGCTGCAATGCAGTATGGCACTACCTCTTACTTTTTTTGAATTTGCTAATCTTCGGAAGTTTTTAAAGGATTTGAAAAATCTTTTTGCATTTGATATTCTAAATACATTATATATAAAATATATACATATACGAGGGCGGCACTGAAAATTTCGGGAATCGAGGAAGTGACACAACATTACTATTTAAAAATTTTATTTTTTATTTATTGCTTTTCGAAGTATTCTCCGCGAAATTTGACACAGTTTTCCATACGATGGAACCAACCATTGAAGCAACCATTCCATTCCATCCCAAGAAGTTGGGATCTCCAAAATGTCCGTTTTGTAGGCGTCCACAGCTTCTTCAGGCGATGAAAATCTCTGACCACGCAATTTATTCTTTATTTTAGGGAAAGTATAGAAATCATTAGGGCTTAGGTCGGGGCTGTACGGCGGATGGTCTAATAAATATATGTTTTCTTGCTCTAAAAACTCTTTTGTTCTGTGGGCGGTGTGAGAACTCGCATTGTCGTGATGGAGGATGATGAGTTCTCTTTACGGAGTTCAGAAACAACCTGTGGCAAACAAATGCTAGCATTCTGCATTAACCGTTCTTTGTCCCTCAAGAGGAATAGTCGCAACATGGCCGGTTTTGGAGACAAACGTGGCCACCATTTTTTTTGCAACACTCCGTGAACGAACAATTTTTGTTGGCTTTAACTAATTTTCGAACACTCAAACTCGTGACTGGTTTTTTGTTTCGGGTTCGTACGCGTATATCCAGGATTCGTCACCTGATACGATGTTGTATACAGCATTTGAGGATCCTGCGTGGAATCTTTCGAGAGTTCTGACGCAGTTTTTGGACGACCTTGACGGGGATCATCACTGAGCTTAACACGTCCACGTTGAAATTCAGCAAACCAGCGATAAATTGTGGTTTTGGATGGAGCTTCATCACCAAATGCAGAAATCATCCGGTCAACACACTGTTTTTTTTTAAACCACTTCGAAAGTCATAATAAATCATCTCTCTAGAATTTTCTCGAGTCAATTCCATTTTCTCAACGACTAAACAAGTTTGACAAGACCTTGTGACAAGACCGAGAATCTTTTTTTAAATAAATAAATGGTATTCGATTTTTTAAACCAAGGAGTTTTCAATTAAAAGATTTTAATATGACAGGAACAGTAGAAATATTCCATACCCGATACTTTTAGTGCAGCCTATGTATAATACAAAAAGAAGGCTATTTTTATAAATATTATGTCGAGTGAAGCCACAGAAAACAACTAGTTACAAATAAGCTTCGATGAAATCTATAAAAAGTATTTTATTGTAAAGACTTATATTTTAAGGGTCCCGTAAGGCCCTCAGCAAGAGGGAGACTACCTCAGCACTGGTCAAAGAATGCAAAAACACCCTGCAAGATCTAGCAGACCAGACTGAGTTAGAAATTTCCTGGGTACCCGGACATGAGGGAAATGCAGGCAATGAAGAAGCAGACAGATTGGCGAGAGAAGGTGCCGACGAGACATTCATAGGCCCTGAGCCGAGACTGCCAATAGCACACAGGATAACAAAACATGTTATAACTTTGAGGATAAACAAGGAAACAAACCAGAGATGGAATGACATGAAGAGCTGCAGACAGTCGAAATTCTTCATCTCGACGCTTGACAGCAAGAAGACTAAAGAGCTGCTTAAACTCAATAGGAACAACATCAGAACAGTTGTAGGAATATTGACGGGACACTGCCCACTTAACAGACACCTGTCAATAATGAAGCTAACAAAGGACCCTCTATGCCCTAAGTGCAAAGAGAAAGAAGAAACCAGTCTGCACTTCATAACGGAATGCCCAGCATTTGCATACGCTAGATGGGAGCTGTTTGGAGCGGACGAGCTGAAGAAGGAAGATTTAGCATATCTAACTATAAGTCAGCTAAGTAGTTTTTGTAGATCAACACGTAGGTTTGAGGGGGTGACGTCGGACGGGCAATTGGTAACCCGTCCCCGCATCTAATCCCAGAGGATAGCTTGGGGAATTGGGTGAAATGGTCCCGGTAATGAGGACCGATCACCCGTCTGGCCTATCTGGTGTCCCCACCCTTAAATAATAATAATAATAATAAGGGTTCCGTAGCCGAAGGGTAAAAACGGGACCCTATTACTAAGACTTCGATGTAACACGTCTGTCCGTCATCACACTTTATCTCTTGAACCACGATAGCCAGACAGTCAAAATTTTCACAAAGGATGTATTTCTGTTACCGCTATTACAACAGTATACTTAAAACAAAATAAAATAAATATTTGATACTCCCATACAGCAAACGCCATATCTTTGCTCTTTTTCCTGCATATCATTAACGGCAACTGATAGGCACTTGAAATATTCATAGAACATTTAGTTATATATTCGTTTTTTTTTTTAATATTGTGAATTTTATCTTGATTTAAATAAATAAAAGGCCATTAAAATTACTTTTAAAAGTTCATGATTATTGAATAAATTATTCAATTAAAATGGATCACTGAAAAAGCATTGTTTGAAAAAGCTATTTAAGCCGGCCATTTTAATTAATCTTACGTAGTTGCATGTTTGTTCGATCGTGGCAAGCACTCGAGCAAGACTGTTCCAGGCTTAGGATTCGGTTAACCCATGGATATACTATTTCTTCATATATAACAAGAAAAGAACCAAAAACTAAAAACCTTAAAAATATAATAACTTAAGTATATTATTAAAAAGGAGTCCCTTTAGGCAAGGTTCCGAAGATACTGGCATAATAATAATACACAAGAAAAGAACATACTCATATGAAAGGCTAACAATGCTGCTTTAGGTATAACGGGTCTATGAGTCACTTACCACCAGGTGAACCGACTGTCCATTTGTTCCTTCTTTTATGAAAGGAAATGTGGTTATCATGGATTGCCCACAGCTGGAGACATGTACCATAATCTCCGGATTATTTTTGAACTGAAATAGCTTTGTTTTTGGGCATAGTAACAATCATACACACACATTTATAATTTGGGTATAATAAAATAGAATAGGTGTCTCCCCCACCATGGTTCAAGCCTTGTCGTGGCGTTGGGGCTCAGTAACCTAAGGTGAACCCAGCACCTTGGGCGAAAAAAATTGAACCGAGGGAGCTGCTCTTTGTACCCCTCTTATAGGAAGAGGGGACAAAAGAGCAGAGGGGACAAGGGTGCGTGATGAAAACCTTACCACAATGCACAGTCCCGATGTTGGGAGGCGTTGTTTTGTGGTGCGGGATCCTCCGTGGAGGTGGCGTCGGTCCTTCGAGGGGCTGTCAAGCGGCATTGGAGGCACTCAGCTGGTTTTAGTGGGTAGAACTGCGTCCACCTTACCACCTTTAGGGCGCAGCGAGTCCCACATATCCGCCTGGGGTGTCCCAAATCCCCCGCAGGATGCCTTTGAGCATTTCCCGGCGTAAAAGAAAAAAAAAGGGTAAAACTCCCTTTGTGACTCCATCTAAATAGAATCTCCGTCTGTATTTGGATGCAAATTACGGGAACGGCCATCTTGGTATTCATTGAAAGGTGTCAGCAATGAAAAGTAGATCATAATGACGATGAAAAAAACGATATAATAAATGTGAAACCTAAACATTACGTGCACAAAAAAACTACCTACATTGCGAAAAGTGTTAAACCTGCAAATTTACTGGTGAAAGTTCAACTAAAAATAAAGTTAAGTAAGTGTTTCAGTGAGGTGCTGTTTATTTAATCAATGAAGGATACTGAGACAGAAGGGAGAGCCTTACCGGTAGGAGAGACGCGCTGTGCCGCGCTCCCGGCTGCATGGGTATCACCATCTTGCTTTTTTCTCCCGTCAAACAGTTTGCTGTGAAAACTGAAAACTGAAAAGTAACTATAATGACGTGGTAAACGCAAAGTTTTTACATTAGTAGAAGATTAAGTTGATTATAAGTTGTAAGCACAAAAATTTAAGAAACACAGTTATTTTATTATTTTTAGTATTGTATTTTTGAAGTCGGTTTAAATTTTTCGTAATTTTTTTTATATAATCCACTTTCTATCTTGTGTATATACAAATAACTACAGCTTTTGTCCACCATAGACAGTAGAAGATTTGTAGCCTAAAAGCTTTTCTTTTTTCTTATGCGCTCGGAAATGCTCTTAAGCATTCCGCTGAGGAGAAGGGACTCCCCATGTGGGTGGGTATGTGGGGGGACTCGCTGCGTGTCATACTGTGTCTAGTATGTTCCCACCCTGAACCCGACACGAGCACAGGGGCGTTACTGCTGGTGCGCAATGAGTTTAAAAAGTAATTGTGAAAATATTCGCTGTAACAGCTGACCAAATTGTAATTATTTAAGATCGGCAAGCCTTAGTATTACCTCGGCAAAAATAATGCCTCTATAGGAAAGATTATCGTGGATAATTCATCCCTTCTAACCGGAACAAAGCAAAGTTATTTCATTTCTCCTGTAACGATAAAACACCACTAACCTAACCTAACCTAACCTAACCTAACATTAATTGTTCTTTTGATCCATAATATTATATATTATTTGATATATAATAGACAGAATAAGTACATCTAGAAGCTTTTTCTATCTGGCAAAGGTTTATTATTTGTTACAATTACTTAATAATTGCATTTTTTTTCTTTTTTTTTTGGAAATGCTCTGGGGCAAAAGTGGTAAATGAACGCAGCTCTACCCACTAAAACCCGGCGAGTGCCACCAATGCCGCCTTTGGTGAGATACTTCAGATCTGTAGAGCTAACAGGGCACCTCGACGGCTAGTCAGGGCAGTCCGTCAGGGACCAACGCCACCTCCACAGAGAGGTTGTCCCGCATAGAACAACCACTCCCAACGTCGTGACAGTACAGGACAATACAATGTGGTGAGGTCCCGGTCCTCACCCCTTGTACCCTGCTCTTTTGTTCCCTCTTCTTATACGAGGGATACAAAGAGCCCCCCTTGGCTCAATTCACTTCGGACAAGGTGCTGGGCTCTCCCTAGGCTACTGAGCCCCACCGCCACGACAAGGTCTGAACCATGGTGGGGTACTAATTGCAATAATTTATTTATTGTTAACCATGGAATTAGGTCTGAAGTAAGTTTTGATGCCAGTGTTACCCTTCTCCCAGGAATACAGCAAAGCTGTTTCCCGATAAAAATAGGCAGGGCGTTGGCACCCACCGAGAGCGCGGCATAAACGCACCCTACTGGTAAACGTGTTTTGTTCAAAATGCATAATTCAAGAATAGCATTACAAAAAATTGCCATGATTTGATAATAGAATGACAAAATCATGCAAATATAACTATTATATAAGATGATGTGCTTTTTACTTAAATATGTTATATAAGGAATACAAATTCAATTAGGATTGCCAAAAATCTTCTAAAGAATAAAAAATCTGTATTATATGTAGATAATAAAATATTCATTACATGTATTATTTTATATTTCCACACACAACTTTAGAATGTTTACCAGTGGGAGGGAAGCGCTGTGCCGCGCTCCCGGCTACTTGGGTACCACCATCTTGATTCTCCCGTGAAACAGCTTTGCTGTGTTTCGGAGAGAATGGCGAGACAGGCAGTGTAATTACTGGCATCGAGACTTAACATCTCATGTCTCAGGATAGGCAACACATAGATGAGTTGCCTGGGCTCGTTCCAAGTAAACTGGTTAATGTTCATGGGCGACGTTGACCCTTACCATCAGGTGGCACGTTTGCCAGTTTGCCTATCCAACTAACATAAAAAAAGTTTAATGTAATATACATAATACTACCAGCGCGTAAAGTTTCATTACAATCCATTCAGTAGTTTTTGCGTGAAAGAGTAACAAACATACATCCATACATTCTTACAAACTTTCGCGTTTATAATATTAGTAGGATTAATTCAAACTATCATCATCCGTCCGTCCGTCCGTCCACTACGGAATTTTTTCGATGAATGCCAAGATGGCTTCCTCTCATGCAACTTGAATATTTTACTTTTAAAAATATGGTTAAAACATCCTTGTAATATGATTTTTTGAAGGTAAAACTTCTTCAGGGGCTTTGAGCACTTTTCGGGTGAACAAACACGGAACAACGTCATCGTCACCGAACGCTTCGAATGTGTCATGCCAATGACGTCATTAAGAAATTTGAAATTTCACAAAGTCATAATTCTAAGTTATAATTTTTCACTTCTATCGGAAGTCGCCAGTCTTATTACATTTTTAAGCTATATATTTTTTTCTTAGTTGTACTTAGTGGTATATAATGTCATATTTATATAATTTTAATATAAATTTCATGTACAGCTTGGCAAAAAAGAATATGAAAAAAATTAGGGCGCCATTTTCACTTAGGTCTCATCATAATATGGAAAATCAGTGAGATAATTTAATTAAATTGTTAAAAATAAATGTGAAACACTAAGCTTTACTCAAAATCTAGTATTTGTCGGCCAAGTATTGTCAACATCATAGGTTTCAATTTAGTAAAATATTTAGTTCCACCTGTCACCACGTCATACTCTTTTTTGCCAAGCTGTAATACTCAATTAAATCTACCAAAGGAGCAATTTTTTTAATTCTATATAATTTTAAGTATGATTGTTTTATTCTATGTATTACTCAATCTATCAAAGGGCGGGAAAAAAATCATGGCACCACGGAAACATTTACATAATATTCCAGTGTCAACTAGAATCCTGACTTCCCACGTTTCCTGAGGTGCGAAAGTGAGCGGCGCCCCACCGCGCGGGGTTGGTATATATAAACCCACTACCAAGTTCAAATGGTAGAGTTTAACAGTTTCAGCGACGCACCGGACCCCCCCGCCACTATGCGAGGGACTCGGAGCCTAGTGGTCAGTGAATTTTATTTTTTGGGATTTTGGCTAGTACGGTAAGGTAAAGGGGATCCGATTTCGGGAATCGTTATATCGCAAAATATTTTAGAAATTCCGCGAAAATTTTAGTTGGTGAAATTCGGGAAATTGTTTGTTTTTAATATTCTGTACCTATGTTATTTTTTTTTCGCAAATTACCTACGGGATATAGTGATTTTGGCTTATGTTTTTAAATTTAAAACATATAATTTACACAGTAAAATAAAAAGCTAATTATAGCTTGAATGCAAAAAGAAATATAGAATCGTAAGAAAAAGAACTAAAATAAAAATGTATATCCACCTATATAAAGAGCCCTTAAACTTCTCTAATCATTAAACTATCAAATGCAATAAGTTCAAATGGTGATTCTAGATATTTTAAACTAGACTTTACCATTAAAGTCGTAGAATTTAATTTGACGTTCAATAAGAGTTTTTTTTTTACTCTCGTGACATTTTTTTCCTTTATTTTTTATTTATACTAAGATCTATAATATTTTCTATACTAGTATTATCATATTATGCAAATGTCAAGTAACTGTATTTAACAAATTTCTTATTTCAAAGCAAGTAGCGAGCTAATATTGATGTTTCTAAGTCAAATATACCTTTAACACTCTTATATTGTTGTGTTAACAATTGTCAAATATTTATTGCCTTATATGAGAATGGACAGATCAGATAACCATCCTCTTGTCCACCACTGGGAAATTGGTAATGCCTTGAAGGGTTAATCAAGTTTTCCCTACCCAAAATCCACATTAGGATATTACTCTTAATCCCGCAATTCCAAAACTGTGATAAAATGAAAAATCTGTAATGTTCAATTTTTATTATCCTTTCTCTTTTTTTTTAAACTATTTTAAATAGTATATTATTTTATAATAACTTAGCGCCGTAAAAGGTTTCGTTCAAACGATACAGGAAGTTTATGAAAAAATCGTACAATGCATACATACGTACAATTGAAATTCCCATCACCTCGGAACTTGACAGAGATCTTGCTGAGATAATTCTATTTCTTCTTGTTTTGTGTTTTCTCACTATTGTGCACATCCATTATACTAATTATTTCCAGAATTATCGAAAGAGGTTTTTAATATCAGCATATTTATGCAAATATTATTCTTCATCATCATCATCAGCCTCTATCCGTCCTCTGCTGAACATAGGTCTTCAATGAACACCAAGACGGCTGATTATTGTGTTGATAATTATAAAAGAATGTCGACAATGCAGCTTTATTAATATATATTTTTTAATGATCGATAGCTGTGTTTTTTGCCGCATTTAATAAATTAAAAGAAGTAATGATAAATTGCAGTAAGGTAAATTAAGTCTATAATAATTATTATTTTATATTGATGAGTAATGATAAATTTATTTTTTTATTGCATGCGTTCCTTGTTTCGAGATTTTATATTTTTGACAAACTTGTACTAATGGCTTTTTAACACGCTTTTTATTAGCTTCACCTGTATGTTAGTTTTTGTTTGTAACCGACTTTTTTGTTCTATTTATATCAATGACAATGATTTTGTTCTCTGAACTTCGCTTACTCAACTAGATCTTTTTTTTTTCCTTTTACGCCGGGAAATGCTCTGAGGCATCTGAGGGTATTTCGGACTCGCTGCGCCCGAAAGATGGTAAATGGACGCAGCTCTACCCACTAAAACCCGGCGAGTGCCACCAGTGCCGCCTGGGTGAGGTGCCCCGGATCTGTTAAGCTAACAGGGCACCTCGACGGCTAGTCAGTCTTGCAAGGGACCGACGCCACCTCCATAGAGGGGTTGCCCCGCACCACAGAACAACCCCTCTCAAAGTCGGGACAGTACAATGGGGTGAGGTTCCCATCCTCACCCCTTGCCCCCTGCTCTTTTGTCCCCTCTTCTTATAACAGGGGTACAAAGAGCCCCCTCGGCTCAATTAGCTTCGCCCAAGGTGCTGGGCTCACCCTAGGCTACTGAGCCCCACCGCCACGACAAGGCTTGAACCGTGGTGGGGTACTCAACTTGATCTGCTGTGATCTGTATTATCAAAATAACATTTTTTTTCATTATTTTTTTGTGGACCTTGTAGAACTTTGTGAGTGTGATGTGAGTGATCCATATTGTGTAAATCGATACCCAAGCATCCAACCTCTGCACGAAGTTCGTCCCATCTGGTACAAGTTGATTATATTAATCTCATTTAAAAATCAGTACTCCGTGACGCAATAAGTATATGTATAATTAAAGTAACAAACATACATACAAACTTTCACATTACATATTAGTAGAGCTTAACGGTTTGGCCGTAATGTTACGTATTCATTTTATTTACGCAGTTTTGCTTGGGTCTTTTGTATAATGTTCGAGATCATTAAACGGATCGATAAATAAATGTATAAGATTTATTCTTAACTGGATTCGAACCCTCCACTAAACCAGAGAGTTGATATTGATATTATAGATCCCAATTATGTAATTGTAATAATTATAATAAAAACGCCGTCTTGACGTTCATTAAAGGTCCTATGTTCAGCAGTGGACGGATAAAGGCTGATGATGATGATGATATATGGTAATAGATCCTTAAAGAAGAGTGTTACGCAACGTCAAATTCAGGTAGGAAGAATAATTCAGCGTATGGTATTTTCAGCCATCTTTACTTTTTTTTTTTTTTTTTTTTCGTTTACGCCGGGAAATGCTCTGAGGCATCCCGCCTGGGGAGTGGGTCTCCCCAGGTGGGTATGTGGGACTCGGTGCGCCCGAAAGATTGTAAATGGACGCAGCTCTACCCACTAAAACCCGGCGAGTGCCACCAGTGCCGCCTTGGTGAGGTGCCCCGGATCTGTTAAGCTAACAGGGCACCTCGACGGCTAGTCAGCCCCGCAAGGGACCGACGCCACCTCCACAGAGGGGTTGTCCAGCACCACAGAACAACCCCTCCCAACGTTAGGACGGTACAATGGGGTGAGGTTCCCATCCTCACCCCTTGCCCCCTGCTCTTTTGTCCCCTCTTCTTATAAGACGGGTACAAAGAGCCCCCTCGGCTCAATTGGCTTCGCCCAAGGTGCCGGGCTCACCCTAGGCTACTGAGCCCCACCGCCACGACAAGGCCTGAACCATGGTGGGGAGCCATCTTTACTTAGTTTTATCAGTCATGTATCTTTCCTTCATCATCATCATTTTCTTCATCATGATCATCATCATCATCAGCCTCTATCCATCCACTGTTGTACATAGGTCTTCCTCCATGAGCGCCCTGACTACCGATCCCTTGCCACTCGCATCCAACACAGACCGGCCACCGCATCTATCCTTACGACGTTCCTAAAACCGTAAGCATGCGACCAGAGGTGCTTAAGTAAAACTGAAACCCATATACCCACAAGAGTCAGTTTCCATGCATGCTGTAACTTCATTAGACGTTTATTATCTGACAATTGTGATAATAGAACTTTCACGGGATGGTTTCACTATTATATAAACATGACCTCGTGAAACGTGACGTATGATTATTGCGACATCCTGTTTCCAAGATTTCTATGCTCCTGGCTTCCACGATATAAGCAGGTAAGACATGTAAGGCCATCCTGCCTACTTCCGACATTGTTCCGTAAGATTCCGTATTACCTTAAAATAGGTTTTGTTTCACATGAATCTGTCATAAATTATCATTCAATCAAAGCTTAGTTAGATGAGACAATCATTTTTATTTCTTACTAGCTGTTGCCCGCAGTTTCGCCTGCGTTAACTTAGATTTACAGCCGTACCCGGATCGACGATGATTATTTTTATAGCCTAAGTTACTCCCTATAACGTCAGCTATATGCCAGTGAAAGCCCAGTCGTTTCAGAGATTAGCCGGAACAAACAGACAGACAGACAAAAATTGTAAAAAATGCTATTTTGGTATGAGTACCGTGTGGATACATCCATATGCATTTAGTAAAAAAAATATTATTTTAATATTACAAACAGACAATCCAATATTATTTATCTGTTGTATAGAATTCGAATTCAAATCTATATTTGACTTCGAATTCTAAAATTTCTTAGTACACGCTCATTTTAAATGACCTAGGTCTATTTCAGCGGGAATTGAGAATTAGAGTCACCGCATACGCTTTCATAGGAACTTAATCAATTTTAGGAACTTAATTGCCATATTTTTGCATTCAAATCCCTAATGAAATTAGCACGAACTTATGAAGATCGTTATTACAAACCGCTTACCAAACTAAGCGTCTGAACGCTAACAACCTGTCCTGTAATCCCATTTAAATCTATTTCAAGGTACTTTGATATATATCCGTTCTGAGTTCATCATTATGAACCCTTTACCGTCCCGTGGATATAGCCCTCTTACAATAAACGTCAAGATGTCTTATTCACCACTCGCATTCACCTAAGACCGGCTGTTCGTCGCTCTATTTGGTTGGATGTCGACGAACTCATTCCGAACTTGGCAACAACTTCAGACGTCATATATTTTACTTGTTTCAATCCCAATTGGAGTAGGTACAAATCATTTGATAATTGTAAAAATCTATTTTTTTATATAAACTTATTAAAATACATATTATACTTTCCTTTTTACTACGTACTCGCTTACATAGATAGCTATTAAATATTTTTTGCAGACATTGGTATTGTTATGTCTTTCCTAAAGATGTTAAAGAATTCGAATAAAAATCGTCTTAACCATAATAAGAAAAACAATCTGATTATTCAAGCGCTGACGATGTGATAAAACGTTGACCCAGAATATTCCTTATGTTCATGTCACATGTCGAAATAATATATTTTTGTAACAATATTACATAAATACGATTGCATGATATATCTACTTATGCAACGTAAATATTTCTGGATATGTTATACAATAATTTATTTTGTATATTATAATAATATGTTATATATTGTTATATGTAATGTCGCGGAATATATTTATGGTATTCTAATTTATGTTGTTATGATAATTAGAAAATTATTTATCTCATTAATATTGGACTAAATAAAGATATCCGCTATTTTAGTGGTCAGCTTGGACACGCAGCGGTTGCGGGTTCGTGTCCCACCAAGTGCAGATAATTTGTATGATGAATAATATAATGCCTGTGTGATATAATGAACGTGTTTTATTCATTTACATTTCTTAAAAAAATATATCTTTAATACGTTCTTACGAACTTACCCCGATCACAAGTTAACGTAGTGTGATTGTTTCTTGAACGCAATAATTTCTTTTCGATAAAGGCCTGCGCAGACGAGGTGCTGTCCCCCAGGTATTTTTTTATCCATCGAAATCTCTTATAAATTGTATCGAATAATAAACAAAGAACTAAAAGTATCCCGTAAAAAGTCCCCCAAATTAGCGAGGACACCGAAAGACTGGACTACAAAAGTATGGGGGAGTCCCCGAAAAAAAAAAAATCTGCGCCAAGTCCGTGACAAGTACTCGGTGGACATTTTTTACACGATTCAGGGATTTTTTTCCATGGGGACAAGAGTCCCTCGTCTGCACAGCCCTCATTGATGAAGATGTTAATATGTCGCGCATGAGCAACAAATTTAAGATTGTTTGTTGGTGTTATGTTAATGAGATGATCAAACCAACTTTCACCGTAGCCTTAAAGGCGCGGACAGGTACTACTTACTGTATCAGGATTGGTCATAGACGAACTTTCCTTTCGTTATATAAGTAACATATCAAAATTCGTTGTATCATATTGCATTAATTCAATGCAGTACATTTTTTTTTGTAATATTTTGTGTGTTATGTTTGTTAATTTCACTTGCTGTGCGTGTTTAAATCATGTTTTAATGCTTTATCTGCCCGATTGGGATTAATTTTAAATTGGGGAAGTTCCTAAATGGGCTTGAAATTTGATTGGCCATTGCTACGAAGTGTATGACAATGTATGACATTATGAATGATTCTATTTTTTAGTTCTTCATAAATCGGGGTATTTTTAATAAGCTATTTTTGTTTGTATGTTATATTATAATGTCGCTTGGCGTGCTATGCGTTTTGGGTGTAATTTTTTGAGCTCAACTGATTTTATTTGTTGCAGGTTACCCTTTGGGTAATACTTCAGGTTGCTCTAGTCACCGGGAAGGCGTTAATACCACAGAATCAACAAACAGAACAGTTGGACGACAAGGTTCAAAGTAATGGCATTCAGAAACGGGTCGGTTACGACTACCCGGCGCCACCACTCGACTTAGTCAGCCCCTACCAAGACCATGACAACTTAGAACCACATGGTGACCATCACGAAGTTATCGATGATCATGATCACCACGATCACTACGACCACCATGATATCCCTGAACATCATGACCTACATGAGGAGCAGCACATTGAAGAACATCATATAGATGAACATCACGACCACCATGATCACCATGATCATCACGATCCAGGATACTGGAAAAAGAAGTTGATCTGGAAACCTGGATGGAAGAAAATATGGAAGCCAGCCAAGAAACAGATATGGAAACCATCATGGAAGAAAATTTGGAAGCCAATATGGGTACCAACAAAAATTCCAGTCTGGAAGGAGATAAAGGTTCCTGATTGGAAGAAAATCTACAAACCAGTATGGAAACCTATTAAAGTACCAGCATGGAAGGAGGTTAAAGTACCAGATTGGAAGAAAATTACCGTACCGGTGTGGAAGAATATAGTGGTACCTGGCTGGAAGGACATTCAAGTGCCTGCCTGGAAAAAGATATATGTACCTGAATGGGTGAAAGAAGGTGTTCCTGGAGAAAAATATTTAGGAAAAGATCATGATGGTTGGGAGTACACTTCACACGATCTTTGGAGAAAGAAATTAATTTGGAAACCAGTTTGGAAGAAATATTGGAAACCAGCCAAGAAACAGATTTGGATTCCTGACAAGAAATTAGTATGGAAAGACGAATGGAAGCAAATCTGGAGAACAGAGAAGAAACAAATCTGGATTGATGACAAGAAATTAGTATGGAAAGAAGCTTGGAAGCAGATTTGGAAACCATCTAAGAAACTCATCTGGGTCCCCGACAAGAAATTGGAATGGAAGGAAGCGTGGAAACAGATCTGGGTTCCAGACTGGAAAGAAATTTGGGTACCAGGAGTTAAAAAGATATGGAGACCTGTATGGATTTCAGAGTGGTTCCCTTCACCTGATCACCATGAACATGTTCACGAGCATGAGTCTCATGGGTGGGATAGAAGTGACAATAATGTAGCAGCAAGCCAAAAAAAGTCAGTAGCTGTTCAAGCACCTTCCAAGCAGCCACCGGCACAGCAGCAGAAAACATGGCAATTTCCTAAATGAACATGGAAGCTATATGATAAAGTTTAGATTGTGAATAATGTTACCTTTATTACGCACGAGTTGTGGAATTTTATCAGGAACAATCACGTCGCACTCTAATAATAGGTAATAATGTTTTTCAATATTTAGACTGTATGCCATGCGAAATTTAAGACTGCGACGCGATTGTTTCAAAAAGTTCTATTCATGTAGTTGCCTTTACTTTGCTCTTTACCGCGTGAATCAATCACGCGTTCTTAGAGCGAAACATTCAGAGAAGTACTTTTTTCTCCTCCTTGTGTTGTACGTATTTCTATGTTTTTAATATTGCAGTCGTAGAATCACTCGCGTTTGTGCTCGAGCTTGCTTAAGCACAATAGCGAGTGAATGAACTTTTCTTAAAGGCAGCTATCATATTGACGTGTCAAGCTTTAATCTCTTACTGTGTAGATATTTATTTTTAACCATCTACATCTTGTGAGAAATTGTTACAATCGTTGTGCTGTTATGAGTCTGAGTCCCAAGAATGTCTATTAATGTAAATCCTAGCGCTAGTTCTTCCCACTGATAGTGTTTGTTGATATGTGTTATATGTTAAGGTTATTCTCTTAGTTGTAAGTTTTTATATTATAGCAGAACCAATGAAGATAAATATAAGATTTTGTTTAACATATACGGAATATCATTTTAAATCCTTTAAAACACTTTCACAGCATATTTGGACAGATTCTGCTGCAGTTGGAACTCGTTACGGTTCAAGCTTTAATGATTAAGGTTATACTACTAATTCTAATTATTCATTTCTTTTCTAAAACGTTGTCGCTTTTAAACAATTTCCTAGTTTTACGAAGATGCCAGTCTTTTGAATGAGTGATGCGAAAATGTTGATGCTTTGCTGTTTAAGCTAAAGACACATTTTTCTCTCGAAATTCAACGCAAAAATTATTGCAGCATAGTACTTTTTTCTGTGGTACGTCACTGACGTAAGTTATTCTAGATGACATGACTAGGGATTGACTTAACTGTGCTAGCCCGAAATTAAATGGTGGGTCATGACAAGAAATTTAGCTTGGCTACCTCCAAATAATATGAATGATACCCAATGATAATACCACGGAGGAATGCTACGTCTTCATTGGTAGTATTGGTACCATTGTGCTTATTTCTACCACGAAACAGCTTTGTAATGGCATGTAATTACTGGCACCGATACCATCTTAGGATAGGCAACACATGAATGAGTTTTCTGGGTTAGTCCCATATGTAAGACGACGCTGGATCAGGCTCGTCTCCCCGTTTCTGCACGGAGACAAATAGTTGTTATAAGTATTTCCTTGGAGAATAGTCGTCAGTTTCGTAACTACCGTAAATAAACTCATAGTTGGATCTCGATGTCCAGAGACATGTCGGTAAATGTTTACGAGAGCACAATTAATTATTATAAAGGATAACTCTTTTACGTACTAGCTTTTGCCCGTGGTTTCCCTCGCGTTTTTAAGAGAGTATTTTTAAGACACTGTTATATTTATGCCCTTCACTGGATTGGTTCAGCATCCAAAACCTGATGGACTTGAATCTGCTCCTCAGATTGTTGGGAGGTTGGGTTCGACCTTTGATTTATTGCAATTACTCCTGCGAGGAATTTTATCATTTAGATAAACTACTTTAGGTATGGTAAATATATAATGAGGTAGGTAGGCTAAGTACTTAAATGAAATCAATCATGGTTCAGGCCTTGTCATGGCGGTGGGGCTCAATAGCCTAGGATGAGTCCAGCACCTTGGTCGAAGCGAATTGAGCCGAGGGAATATGTACCTCTCATATAAGAAGAGGGGACAAAGGAGAATGGGGCAATTGTACTGTCCGACTTTGGAAGAGGTTGTTCTGTGGTGCAGGACAACCCCTCTGTGGAGGTGGCGTCGGTCCACTGAGGGACTGTTTAGCCGTCGAGGAGCCCTGTTTGCTCATCAAATCCGGGGCACCTTACCAAAGGCGGTATTGGCGCCACTCGAGGTGTTTTAGTAGGTATAAAATAACAAGTTGATTATAAGTTCTAGGCACAAAAATTAAGACAACGCAATTATTTTATTACTTTTTAGTTTATTTTTTACTTTTTGAAGTCGGTTTCAATTTTTGTTTATTTTTTTTAATATATGTTCGTTAATTAATGAGTGTTAGTAACAAAATAATTTAAAAAACTATGTTAGTAAGTTATCTAAATTAAAATTATGGGAAGGTCTGATGTCTTTGACCAAATGCACACGAGTCCAGTGCTGCATTAGAACACTGTCCACGTCCAATCTGACCGCCACTGTCTTCACCAGACTGTTGGTGCTGCGCCGCACTCGGTGAATCAGGGATGCTGTGCGCTTTCTTATAATACCCGGCAGACTGTCGACGCCAGCATTCCCGACGAGGCGAAGCGGCCCCATCAGCTCTTTAAAAGCTTAGAGAGACTTAAAAAAGAATAGAGTGGTAAAATCAAAAAACTTACTACGGTACGCAGTCACTCACAGAAAAATTTTGTTTACGGATGAGAAAAATGAAACGTGGGCATTATCCGACTTCAGTGATGGTTTGATGGGGTGTTAGCTATGAAGGAGTGACTGCTATATTTTTGTGAAAAAGGTATCAAAACATAAAAAAGGTAGTTAAACCCATTAAAACACCATGTTCAATAACCAAGAAGGCGCCGGGTCACACCTAAATCTCGATCAACCCAGTCTTGGTTAGAAACAACATTCCGGACTTTATGAGAGCTGAAGACTGACCGTTATCTAGTCCATGGATTATGTTATTTCTGGATTATGGTTTATGATTAGTTTTAGAGAGTAAGAGTTGCTCTAAATGCCATGATAATTTGGAGTCCCTAAAATAATCCATAAGATTGGCAGTGAAGAATTTTCCCATGGAAAGAGTGCGGGATTCTATTGAAAACTGGAATCAATATAAGGACTGTCATGCACCCAATGGAGGCCACTTCGAATAAGCTTTATATATTTTTAATGCTATTTGTTTGGTGGTGGTCTTTTACTGTGGTTGTGGTGCATGTGGGGTGGTGGTGCATGTGGGGTGGTGGTGCATGCGAGTGTACGCATATGCAGTGTGGGAAAGGAGGGCGGTGCTATATGCATGCATATGCGTGCACTCACACATTTGCTGTAAAGACTGCGTTTTTCGCGGGATAATTGCTAATTAATATAATTAATTTAATATCTTATATAATGGATTTCCGCAAGGTAACGCCTGATTCTATTAACTATATTTTTAATGATTCACACTGTAATAGTAATAAATGTTATGTGCAATAGAAAACATGTTGGAGAAAATGGAGATGTCCAGGAAGCCCTTTGGTCTTACATGTGCTGAGACTTGTGCCGTCGGTCTCTAATACAGGACAGTACAAGAAAAGATGGCAGTTATGTTTCATAGGATTCTTAACAGTAGCCAATTACCGGTGGAAAGGAAGCGCTGTGCCGCGCTCCCGGCTGCACCACCATCTTGCTTGTTTCTCCCGTGAAACAGCTTTGCTGTGTTTCGGAGAGAAGGGCAAGACAGGCAGTGTATATGGATAGGCAACACATAAATAAGTTGCCTGGGCTCGTTCCAGCTATACTAGTTTATGTTCATGGGCGACGTCGACCACTTACCATCAGGTGGTACGTTTGCCAGTTTGCCTATCCAACTAATAAAAATAAAAAAAAACAGGCTGAATGTACGTCTTAAGGTTACACAAGATACACACGCAGGACAGTAATTACTACAATGTTTGACGTTGACCATGAAAAACTAAGTATATTATAAATTGATCTCGTCGTTATCTATGACTGTATGTACCCAAAATTGTAAAAAAAATATACATTTAAAAAATACAAGCTTCTAAACTTTCGTATTTTAACACTGATTTTAGCCCAACTTTGGGCGAAATTAAGTAGTACACGGAGCACGAAAGTTTAAAAATAAAGCCCGTACAGATAGGTATAATTTAGTTATTCAGAAGTTGAAATAAATTTATTTTTAAAATATACAATTAATAGTTTTTCTATAATAACTGTTTTGCTAAAAAGACATTTTAGGAATGAATTATTGTGCATTTCATTCTAGCACACATGTTCGCGCACTATGTCAGGTGAGGTAGCAATCATTTTGTTGGAGTTCGCGCCGTCGACTAGTTCAACCTTAAATAAAAGTATTACATTTAATTTGCACGATTAAGTTATTAAGTTATTTCATTGGTAGTCCATTGATAACTTTACTAAAAAAACATTCGTACGGGAATCAATAAAATGTTTGAAGGCGGTATGGGCAGTCCTAGTCCCTTGCCCGGGAACCTCACCCCATTGTACAGTTGGGAGGGGTTGTTCTGTGGTGCGGGACAATCTCTCTTTGGCTTCGAGGTGCCCTGTTGCTCAACAGTTCCGAGGCGCCTCACCAAAGGCGGCATTGGTGGCACTCGCCGGATTTTAGTAGGTAGAGCTTCGTCCACCTCACCATCTTTCGGGCCCAGCGTGTCCCACATACCCGACTGGGGAGTCCCCCTCCCCTGCGGGATGCTAAGAGTATTTCCTGGCGCAAAAGTAAAGAAAAATGTAGGTATGATTCGAAGACATGTTTTTTCAAAATCAGTTCAATACTTTTCTTTTCAAATTAAATCCCCTAACAGTTTTATCGTTGCAAAGCGTCATATAATTACACAAATCCTAGACAAGGTAATGAAGACACAGAGCCCTTATTCCCCAGGCGAATCTCTATCAGAATAGAACAAGAAATACTATCTACAGTGCAACTAGTGATTAGTTTTAACTCGAACAACGATTAGAGCAGCAGTTAATCTTCCCGGAACAAGGGACATAAGTAACTTGAGTAAGGAGATTTAATCACCCCTCAAATTAGCAGACGAGCGACAAAACTGGGGCAGAACAGACATGCTTTTAGATATTAAAAAACTGTAAAGTATGACTTTATTTAAAGAAGCAAATTCTCCTTCTTCTTCTATGAAAATGATCACTGACACCTTTTCTTTTAACGCCGGGAAATGCTCTAAGGCATCCCGCAGGGAAACAGGTCTCCCCAGGTGGGTATGTGGAACTTAACACTTAAACCCGGCGAAAACCAATGTTGCCTTTGGTGAGGTACCCGGATCTTTTGAGCAAACAGAGCACTTCGACGGCTAGTCAGTCCCTCAGGGGACCGGCGCGACCTCCACAGAGGGGTTGTCCTGACGTTCGGAGGAGTTGTTCTATGGCCGCACCATAGAACAACTCCTCCGAACGTCAGGACAGTACAATGGGGTGAGATTCCCGTCCTCTCCCCTTGTCCCCTGCTCTTTTGTCCCCTCTTCTTATAAGAGCCCACAAAGAGCCCCCTCGGCTCAATTCGCGTCGCCCAAGGTATAATCACCGATACCTAAGAAATATGAATTATTGCTCTTTCCTAAAAATCCAGAACATATAGCTGTCTTGGCGTTCATTGAATCTGCGTCCAGCAGTTGACGGAAAAAGGATGATGATGATAATTAAAATAATATAGATGATAAAACAATCGAACTAAATCCAGTCAATATTCTTAATGACTTTATAAACGTAATCACCATTTTGTCACTTTGTAACATTATTGAAATGATATGTATTATACATAATTAATATTTAATATTAATTATGTATAATAAGTATATTCAATAATAAATTACTAATAATAATATTTTATAATTTTATTGATTAACGGAAAAATTGTATCTTGTCCTTATTAATATGTCTACATATAATACAACCATGGTTCAGACCTGGTCGTGGCGGTGGGGCTCAGTAGCCTAGGGTGAGTCCGGCACCGCGGGCGAAGTGAATTGAGCCGAGGGGGCTCTTTATACCCCTCTTATAAGTAGAGGGGATAAAAGAGCAGGGGGCAAGGGGCGAGGATGGAAACCTCACCCCATTGTACTGTTCCTACGTTGAGAGAGGTTGTTCTGTGGTGCGGCACAACACCTCTGTGGAGGTGACGTCGGTCCCCTGAGGGACTGACTAGCTGTCGAGGTGACCTCTTTGCTCAAGAGATCCGGGGTACCTCACCAAAGGCGGGATTGATGGCACTCGCCGGGTTTTAGTAAGTAGAGCTGCGTCCACTTACCAGCTTTCGGGCGCAGTGAATCCCGAGCCGAAAGGGCTCTTTGTACCCTTCTTACAAGAAGAAGGGACAAAAGAGCAGGGTACAAGGGGCGAAGGCGGGAATCTCACCCCATTGTTCTGTTCCTACGTTGAGAGGGGTTGTTCTGTGGTGCAAGAAAACCCCTCTGTGGAGGTCGTGTCGGTCCCCTGAGGCACTGACTAGTTGTCGAGGTGCCCTCTTTGCTCAAGAGATCCGGGGCACCTCACCAAATTGATGGCACTCGCAGGGTTTTAGTGGGTAGAGCTGCGTCCACTTACCAGCTTTCGGGCGCAGCGAGTCCCACATACCCACCTGGGGAGTGGTTCTCCCCAGACGGGGATGGCTCAGAGCACTTTCCGGCGTTAAAGAAAAAAATGTCTTAACAAAACTCCATCATGATGACAACATTATTTTTACGAGAATCATTTTGCCAAAATGATTTTTTCATGTCGTCTTACAATTTCTGAATGTTGAATTCATTATTCACGAACGTGAATAATTTATCCAGAAATAAATAGACCCAAAAGCATTTTAGGGTTTGTAGATATATTTAGTAGTACCTAGGTTTTTTCTTACTTCTTACCTTCTTAACTTCTGCCAATGCAAAATATTTTTATTTCATAGATAACAAATTAAAAAACAGTTAAGTCCTTAGAAAATAAGAAAAACCGGCCTAGTGCTAGTCGGACTCGCGCACAAAGGGTTCCGTACCATTACATGATATAATTATAACATTAGACACTTTAACCAAAATTAAGGTTTATTTTTATGGAATTCAATGTTTTTTTTTAATATATTTGAGTTGATTGCATGAAAGGTAAATTACGGTTTACGATTTATGACGTATAAAAAAAACTACTTACTAGATCTTGTTCAAACTAATTTTCGGTGGAAGTTTACATGGTATTTTTATTATTTTATTCATCATATTTTTTTTTAGTTTTATTATTCTCTAATTTTAGAAGTTCCGGGGGGGGGGGCACACATTTTTCCACTTTGAAAGTGTCTCTCGCGAAAACTATTTAGTTTAGAATAAAATGGTATTAGAAACCTCAATATCATTTTTGAAGACCTATCCATAGATACCCCACACGGAGAGATTTGATGAAAAAAAAATGAGTTCTAAGTATGGGGACCCCCAAAATTTATTGTTTTTTTTTTCTACTTTTGTGTCAAAATCTACGGAACCCTAATAAGGATGTTGTCACTTTTATTGAAACAATCATCATCATCATCAGCCTCTATCCGTCCACTGCTGAACATAGGCCTCCCTCAATGAACGCCAAGACGACCGATCCCTTGCCGATCGAAACAATAGCTATTTAATATACATATTTCGTTACGAACATATTATAGATAATCATAAAATCTGCCATTAAATTCGTACTCGAGACCTCGTTTACCCAAACTGGCCAATTTGCATAATACGTAAGAACGATATATAAACTTAGTTAAACGTTGTAGAACAACGGCACATTTGGCTATGACGCAACGTTTTGTTCAACGTATAGACCATCACATATTATGCTCCAAGACCATCACTTATCTCTTCTTTCCGCTATAATCTTTGGCTATTAAAACGGTATAAATTGGCGACGTAATGTAATTAATTTTAAGACTTTTACTATAAACAATTTTTTCTCTTTTTTATGTCATAAGTAAGGAGGCAACGGAGAACTCGGAGCCGGTGACTACCAACGCCCATAGACATCATACGCATAAATAACAGTTATGCAGATGCGTTCCCCTCCTTTTCCCTATCCCCCTAAATGGGCCACCGGAAACTCACAAACCGCACGAAACGCGACATATATAATATATGTCACTTGACGCCGGTAGTGTCACACACTACCGGCGAGAGGTACTATCCCGGTCGTGTCAGCCCAAATCGGCTGCAAAGCAGCATGGCACTGCCTCTCTGTTGGCTATATCCTGTTAATATGATTAACTTGTATCCGAATATGGATAGACAAAAGAAATCCTAGAATGTTTAAAAGTGCAAAAATTTCAATGTGTTAGTCTAATTCCGATTTGATAATTTCTACTATAATTGACTCATTAATTAATTCATTTATTTATTCATTCGTTCGTTCATTAATTTAATTACTTATTCACTCATTAATCCATACTTTCAGTAAGGTCATTCGTCACTGGACATAATATTATATAGGCCCCTTGTTAAATTAAATAAAATAAGTTGAAGCTAATTTTAAGACTTATAAAATATAGTTTTTTTTTTTTTAAACCATTATTTAAATTAATTATAATGCAATTTCATAGTACTTATATATTTTATATTCATTTTAGGCGATTATAATTTACCTAGGTAACACTGAAAATATTTAGAAAATGAAAAACGGCTTAATGTAGAAAGTTGCCAATACTTTTATTGTTTTTCGAAGTAATCTCCGTTTCTTTCTACACATCGTTGCATTCGATGGAACCACTGAGAAAAGCAGAGGGCCCATTCTTCCTTAGGAGTTCACCGCATCTTCAGGGCTCATAAAGCGAATACCTCGAATTTTATCTTTAGTTCTTGGGAATAAATGAAAGTCGCAGGGCGCCAGGTCGGGACTGTAAGGCGGATGACTCATTATATCGACACCTGCCATAGTCAAATATTCAACAGTCCGTTTTGCGGAGTGCGCTGAAGCATTGTCGTGGTGAAGGAGGATCCTGCTTCGAGGGCGCTGCTGTCGAATTTTTTCCAAGACAACAGACAAACAGCGATTGACATACCAGTCTGCAGTAACTGTCCTTCCATCTTCTAGCACAACTGTCGCGAACTGACCTTTCCGACCAAAGAATGAGGCAATCATCTTTTTTCCTTGACTTCTTCCTTTCTTTACCTAAGTTGGCCGATCATCGAAAGGAAACACCCACTGAGCTGATTGTCTTTTGGTTTCGGGTTCGTAGCAATATATCCAGCTTTTATCACCTGTGATGATGTCAAATACAGCATTTGAGTTACCGCCGTTGAACTTATCTAACATTTGGCGACACCAGTCCATGCGGAGGCGTTTCTGGTCGTCGGTTAAAGTATGGGGAATCCATCTGGTACAAAGCTTCCTAACGCCTAAATGTTCGTGTAATATTTTTTGAACTTGACTCATACCAATGCCTTGCCTGTATCTGCTGATAGGTCACTCACTTATCTTCCTCTATCATGCGTCGCACAGCACTGATGCTATCTTCAGTAGTCGCTGTAAAACGACGTCCCTCACGCGGATCATCACTGAGATTTCTACGTCCACGCTTAAACTCGTTAAAACAATTGTAAATAGTGGCACGAGATGGGGCTTCATTAAAAAATGCTAATCGCAGCCTATCATAGCTTTGTTGTTGAGTAAGCCCACAACGAAAGTCATAATAAATCATTGACCGAAAATTTTCTCGCGTTATGTTCATTTTCACGTGTAACAAGAGTTTTAGATTTGCCGCCAATTCACAAAAACAAATGACAAATGAATGCAATATACTACATTAGGTTACCAAAGAGTTCTAAAATTGCAATTCAAAAAAAGTTTTCATTTTCAATGTTTCTAACTGGCCAGTTCTAAACATTTTCAGTGTTACCCACGTATCAACCTCCGTCTCAAACATACGGGTGTTATAACTTTGATTGCTAAGTCAAAATCAAAATCATTTTTTTTTATTCAAAATGGTACTAATACAGTACAGTAACGTCAATTGAATCTACCACCGGTTCCAAGGACTAATCTTTTCAAATAATATAATATATTATATAACAATTTTAAATAAAATGTTAAAATCTTGAAGTCTTGATTGAAGAAGTCTTGAAATGCCCGGGAGGAACGCCTTATTCCCAGGGTGTGGTATCTTCCATGAAATCTTTTACTTTATAATATGCTTTACCACACAAACGCTCTTTAACAACTTTTTTGATTTTTTTTATGGAGAGCTTTTGAACGTTTTCTGGGATCCTATTGTAAAAGCGTATACAGTTGCCTTTAAAGGAATTGCTTACTTTCGAAAGTCTAATCATTGGTGCATGTAACCTGTGTCTATTACGTGTATTCCTACTATGAATATCACTTTTCTTACAAAATTCATTTATGTTTTTCCGGACTTACAGTAAATTTTCTAAGATGTATTTAGAGGCGACAGTCAGAATTGAGACAGACAGAAGTGTGTCTGTAGCACCACATTTCTCAAACGGGATGACCGATTTGAATGCAGGTTTTTTTTTTATTTGAAAGCATATTTTTAGTGGTGGTTGTTAGACATGTTCCATCAAAATCTGTTGAGCCGTTTTAAGGTCGTCAGCTCTTTTGATATTTCCGTATGTTTTCGAATTTTACCTAAGTCATATGTTATTTTATTTTCCACGTTATATTATATGGAAGTAAATTATATAAACGTAAGGAAAATTCCAAAGTTTCCCTATGCTGGTACGAGGAAATATTTTATGTCCATGTGTCGGTGTAACGACCACTTTCTAACTCAGAAACCGCATTTATGTCACACAAATATTACTTAGAGAAAAATTACTAATTGCTATGGTCAGTAATTATGTTCCGCCATGGTAATGATCAAGCGGTTGGATGGTAATGTATTATTGAGCGTGATGGTCCCTGGCTATATAGGCTACAATCATCAAGCGTATAACCGGAATAGAGCGGTTTTGTATGAAAACAAATTCCGCCAAATTTGTGCTGCGACGCTGCACCTATGCTCTAATTGGTCGACTGACGACAATTGATGGATGATTGGCCGATGGAACGTACATACAGATCACTGGTTGGATGAATTGCTATTGCATCAGTGACAAATCACTGACCAGTTTCGGATTTTTATGGCTCGCATTACTACTCTATCCGGTTATATGCTCGATGGGTACAATCTACAAAAAATCGATTTTTACGGCACTTTCTGAGTCGCACAGCCACTAACGAGTGTTGTGGATTTCCGGACATCGAGATGGTGTGACTGAAATTTGGATTTTTTGTGCCATGTCCGATGGTAGAATTCAGCTGCAGGTATTGACCGAACAATTCCTCAGAACACTCCCCGTAGTAGATGCGGTAGAAGATGCAGAGCGATCCGAAAACTATAAGCAGCGCCAAAGAAAAGTCCAAAATTCAGGTTCACAGATCTCAAAATCGTTGTTTGTTGTCAAGGCCACATTATTCTGGTGTTGTGTAGCGCAGACAGCTTAGCGCATAAATCAACTACAGACTATTTTCCTTTTCCATTTGAATCGAGGCGCGCTCTACAGCTGTCCGCCATATGATTATTTATTCAAAAAACCGCATCTCATATTGTTCTCTACAATTTGTTTGTTTACAAAATAATATGTATTTTTAATTAGGGTTCCATTTTTCAAAACGATAAACGAACAATATGATCACGCTGTTGTCTGTCTGTCTATCAACCTATAAGTAAGTGAAGGAAAAAACAAAATTAAAATACAAAAAAAAATCTGATTGACGACCTTTATAGCTCAATGGTTAGCGCGTTGATGGTCAAGCCAGAAGTAGCGGGTTATAATAAATCCTTAATATATGTATAGTATAAAAGTATATAATATTTCCGTTGTCTGGTATCCGTAACTCAAGTTCCTCGACAATTCACCACGGGACCAGATCGACGCGGTGTAAAAAGCGTCAATAGATATTATTTTTATTATTATTATTACTATACAAAGAACAGTCACTGCACCAGTCAGTATCACTTGTAGGTTTTTTATAACGTTATGTCCCACCTTGTCACTGCTGCAGAAGGAGATATGCTGCTATACATGTATGTGGTTTTTTCCTAATGGGGCTATGCTTTTTTTGCTTTTAAAGCCTCATCAATAGCTGATGGCTCACATTGTATGTTGTACATATAGATTTAAATACAGACTACATTCATCTGATGACATAAAAAAAGTGATGACGAAAAAATCCATTTTTGAACAAAACCGTGTCTAAAGGTTCCGTGCCGTAAACAAAAGCAACTGTCCGTAACAATGGCACGAGAGCCGGCTCATTATCATCACTCGCGCAATGTAGCTAATTAACGTAATCACCTCTCTGCGTATGTTTGGCACACACGGTGCAACGACACCGCAAGCTCGACGTTTTTAAGATTAAATATACTTGTATCCATCTCTTAATAAATTTAAAAAAAAATTAAATCATGTACTGCTGAGAGATTGACAGGCAAAAATATCAATAGTTTGTATCTAGTCTGTTGTGTATGCGATACGCATTTGTGGCATACCTGTCTACATAATATACTCGAACATATTATACCTAGCATCTCGTTTTATCAGACAGGCTGGAAACAAAATTATTTCCTCGGCTAGGCTAGTCAATAATAATTCCGGGCTTATAACTTACCTACTATTTTAACTTAAGGCGATTCACTAATAGAAAATGAAACCATACCAATCTACCGTGGAAACACGTTAAATTAGCATAATAGCATGTACCTGCTATCATAATATACAAACTTTGAAGTTTTAAAGTCTTGGACGGCTTATTGTCGTCGCCCGCATGGTTTGACGCACAAGCGGCACCGTGTGTATTATGTGAAAGATCTACAGCAGGAACAATGATAATATTGTTCTGGTGGAACGTCGTGGAGTGTTATAGAACCCTTTCTATAATATATTGTAGTGTTAATGTACTGGGATAATTTGTTAATTAGATTTGTCGAGCTGATATTAATTTTAGATAACTTTTATGTATATTTGTTATGGTAGTTCTAGAATGAAGACCAGTGGCCACGTTTGGGAAGACGGAGTTCGTACCTTTTTAGGGTTCCGTAGCCAAATTGCAAAAACGGAACCCTTATAGATTCGTCAGGTCTGTCTGTCTGTCTGTCCGTCCGTATGTCACAGCCACTTTTTTACTATAAGATCTATACTGTTGAAACTTAGCAAGTAGATGTATTCTGTGAACCGCATTAAGATTCTTACACAAAAGTAGAAAAAAAAATTGGGGGTCCCTATTTATTTAATAATTTAATTTGGGGGTACTTAGAACTGAAACTCAATTATTTTTTTCATCTAACCCATACGTGTGGGGTATTTATGGATAGGTCTTCAAAAAAGGTTTCTAATAACATTTTTTTCTAAACAGAATAGTTTGCGCGAGTGACATTTCCAAAGTGGTAAAATGTGTGTGTCCTCCCCTGTAACTTCTAAAATAAGAGAATGATAAAACTAAAAAAAATATGATGTATAAAATAATAAAAATACCATGTAAACTTCCACCAAAAATTGGTTTGAACAAGATCTAGTAAGTAGTTTTTTTAATACGTCATGAATCGTAAACCGCAATTTACCTTTCATTCAATCAACTCAAATATATAAAAAAAAACTTTTTTTCAAAATAAACCATATTTTTTGTTAAAGTGTCTAATGTTGTGTAAATTATACAATGTACCTAATGGTACGGAACCCTTCGTGCGCAAGTCCGACTAGGACTTGGCCGGTCCCCACCATTAATCTGAGCCTTGTCGAGGCGGTGGGGCTTAAGCCTGGGGTGCAATCCAGTACCTTGGGCGACCAATCGGATCCCGGGCGGCAGTTGGTTCCGGCCACTGCCGGCCAATCCGCTCCCCGGTCCATAGGACCGGGGGTGGTGGTCGCTATCCCACGTCACGATGGGGACCGCGAGGAAGAAAACCTCTCTAAAAAATCACCTCAATCCCAATATAAGCTAGTGCGCGGCGAGGGGATGAATGGCTGGAGGGTCTCCAGTCGTTAGCGCACAACGTTTTTGAGATGGTAAACGTTCCGCTCGACCCTAATGAGCAGATTTTCAAAATGGAAAACAAGCAACTTGAAAATAGTCCCCAGGCGGGTCCCCGAAAGGGAGAATCCCGCACCACGCCGGAATCGGCGGAGGTCTGCCCCACGTATTACGGGGGGAGGGCGCAAATTGCTTCGAGGGTTCGGCTATTCCGGACACTCGCGACCTGGCGATACTAACGGACAAAGATGCATGCGAAATGGGTACTGGTGATATGGAACTGATCAGTGCGAGCGACTCCACGGACAGTCGGAGGTCGACGCGCTCAAAGAAGAAGAGGACCCGACTAACATCGTCGGAAGATGAGACGGAGAGTGAGGCGACCGTAAAAGGTAACGCCCACGAATTTTGGAAGACGCCTCCGACGAAGCGGGGAAGAGGCCGGCCACCTACAACTGGCCACTACGTCGGACAGGCCAAAGCCCAGAAAGAGCTGGCAGCGGCAGAGGCAGTCCCCAATATGGCCAGCATAGAGACGGCAAGTGCACTAGGTGCTTCGATTTCCAAGGCCCTCGAGACCATCACGGGGGTCCGAAAGAAGTCAAAGAATTTGAAGGGCACAATGGTGCGCGACCTCAAAGACGCCACGGACGTGATCCAGGGAGCGATGAAGGTGCTCCTGGACCGCACTTCTTCGGCGGAAACGAGGGCCCTGGAGGCAACTAACACCAGGCTGACGAGGGAGGTGGAAGAGTTGCGGCAGGAGCTGGTGACGCTTCGGAGCGATCTCGCCTCCTCCCGTCAAGAGCCGACCACGAATAAGGCGGCACCGGCGCCTTTCCTTCCCACAAATTTTGAGGACATCGTGGAAAAGGCGATGCGAGAGGCGGTGGCGCTCTCAAGCGCGCGCTTAAATGCCCGGCTCGAAGGTTTGGAGTCACGACTCCTGCCTGAGCCACGGCTGCGCCCACCTCTCGCGGCGGACGTCAGAGCGGTGGCGGCAGTGGTAACGCCAGCCCCAGCGACGATTCTTGGGCTGTCCAAAAAGGCGCTGAAGAAGAGGGCGGCCGTGGCATCGACGACACTGATGCCACCGGCAAACCCAGGACCTTCGGCTGCCCCTAAAAAGGCGGCAAAGAAGAAGACAGCGTCGAAGGCTATACCTCGGGTTGGGGAGACCGCACAGACCGCGAAAGGTAACGGGTGGACCACGGTCACCCAGAAAAAGAAGACCGTTAAAGGTCAAAAGGCCGACACGGCCCCGGTGAAAAAGGGACCGCCAAAGCTCCGAGCACCTAATTCGTCGGTTGTGGTGCTGCAGCTGCAACCAGCCGCAGCTAAGAGGGGCTTGACGTACGCGGATGTAATAAGGAGGGCGAAGTCCGAGATTCGCCTTCCAGACCTCGACATAGGGCCCCTCCGCTGCAGAAAGGCAGCCACCGGTGGCCGCCTCCTAATACTGCCGGGCGCTGCCACAGGTGAGAAGGCTGACTCCCTGGCCCAAAAGATCCGGGAGGTAGTCGGGGAAGACGTTGTTCGGGTCTCCAGGCCCACCAAATGTGTAAGCGCGCGCGTCTCGGGCCTGGACGACTCGGTCACGAAGGCTGACGTTGTGGCGGCGGTAGCGGAGGTAGGAGGCTGCCCCGTGGAACAGGTGAGATCCGGCGAAATCGGCCGCAACCCCTCCGGGCTCGGGGCGGCGATCGTCCTTTGCCCTGTTCTGGCGGCAAAGGCGATTGTGGAGAGGGGCAGGCTATTGGTGGGCTGGGTTTCGGCGCAGTTTCGACTGCTCCGCGCTCGCCCACTGAGGTGCTTCCGCTGCCAAGAGCAGGGACACATGGCGGCCGTCTGCTCCTCCACAGTGGACCGGAGTGGTCTTTGCTTCCGCTGTGGGGAAGCGGGGCACAAGGTCAGGGACTGCTCTGCGGCCATCCCCAAGTGTGCGCTCTGCACCGAAAAGGGGTTACCTGCCGCCTCCGCCCTGGGCGCGGAGGTCCCCATAGCCTTGGAGTAATGGCACGCCACACCCAAGTACTACAGGGGAATCTCAACCATTGCGCCCGAGCCCAAGACTTGTTGTTTCAGGCTCTGGCTGAGTGGTTTGTGCAGGTGGCCGTGGTGGCCGAGCCTTACCGCGTTCCCAATTCTCCAAATTGGGTCGGGGACGAGGACGGCGTGGTACCCATAACCAGCCTGAATGGCTCGCCTCCGTTCGGGGCTGTGGAGAGAGGGCGTGGATACGTGGCTGCGGAGATTGGTCGCGTTCTCGTGATCGGGGTGTACTTCTCGCCTAACCGGAGCGTTGCCGACTTCGAACAATTTCTAGTTTGGGTCGGCTCTCTGGTTGCGCGACTTCGCCTCGATCACGTGATCATCACCGGGGACCTCAACGCCAAACCTGAGGCGTGTGGTTCCCGGCGTACCGACGCGCGTGGCGCGGTGCTGGAGGAGTGGTCAGTCGAGGCTGGGCTAGAGGTCCTCAACGTGGGGTCGAGGCACACGTGCGTGCGGCGGCGGGGTGGCAGCATCGTTGATGTAACCTTCGCCGATGTCGCTCTTGCTCGCCGCGTGCAAGGCTGGGAGGTGTTGGAATGCGAGACGCTGTCGGACCACCGGTACAACCGGTTCCGATACAGCGACGTTGCCCCTTCCAAAGCCGTGGCTTGGATGCGGAGTGCGGTCCACGTTGGGCTTCGAGGAGGATGGACAGATTGGCCCTCCTCGAAGCGGCCCTAGTGCAGGCCTGGTGCATGGACGGTAGCCCGGCCTCAACTGAGGTAGACAGGGAGACCGACCGCATGGTCGCCGCGTTGACGCAGGTGTGCGACGTGGCCATGACGAGGATCGGTCGGAGGCCCCCACGACGCACGAAGGTGTACTGGTGGTCGGAGGAACTCACCGAGCTGCGTAGGAGTTGCGTTGCGGCGAGACGCCAGTACACCCGGAGTCGCAGGCGGAGGCGCCGTAACGAGGTGGAGGAGGGACGGCTGTATGAAATATATAGAGCCACCGCTGGGGAGCTGAAGACGGCCATAGGCCAAGCCAAGGAGGCTGCCCACAAGGGGATGCTGGAGTCTCTGGACCGAGACCCGTGGGGGAGGCCGTACAGGATGGTTCGCAACAAACTGCGCCCCTGTGCCCCTCCCCTGACGGAGAGTCTCCAGCCTAACCTCGTGGCCCGAATAGTTCCGGCCCTGTTCCCCGGCCAGGGAAAGCATGTGCCCCCGTCTATGGCTCCATCAGGCGATGAGCCAGCGAGCAACGAGGCTCCGGAGGTGTCGGAGACAGAGTTGGACGCAGCGTTGGCGTGCATGAGGGCTCGCAATAACACTCCGGGTCCGGATGGTGTTCCTGGGAGGGCCTTGGTTCTGGGCCTTGGCCCGCTCCGGATACAGGCGAAGCGCCTTTTTAGCGCGTGTCTGGCGCAGGGTCAGTTTCCCACGGCGTGGAAGAAGGGGAAGTTGACCCTGATCCGGAAAGAGGGTCGACCGGTCGACTCGCCGTCGGCTTACCGGCCGATTGTACTGCTCGACGAGGCGGGCAAGCTGCTGGAGCGGATCGCAGCTGCCTCGTTGACCACTTGGAGGAGATAGGCCCGAGCCTTAGTGTCTACCAGTTCGGCTTCCGGCGGGGCAGGTCCACCCTGGATGCTCTGACCAGGGTGAGGGCCCTTGCCGATGAGGCAGTCGAGGGGAGAGGGGTGCTTTTGGCGGTGTCTATTGACATCGCCAACGCCTTCAACACCCTACCTTTCGACACAATCCTGGAGGCACTGAGGTTCCACGGCGTGCCGACGTACCTGCGCAGACTGGTAGGAGACTACCTGGCGTCGCGTACCCCACGGCCGGTGGCTGGGTGACGAGGAGAGTGGCGTGCGGTGTTCCACAGGGCTCTGTCTTGGGCCCACTCCTGTGGAACATCGGCTACGATTGGGTGCTCCGGTGCGCGAACTTGACGGGCGTCGACGTTACGTGCTACGCCGACGACACCGTCGTCACCGCGCGCGGAGGTACCTTTTCGGAGGCACGCATTCTTGCGGTAGCTGGAGTTGCCCAGGTGGTGGCGAGAATCCGGCGTCTTAGGCTCGAAGTGGCCTTGGAGAAGTGCGGAGCTATATGCTTCCACGGGCCCCGGCGAGCCCCTCCACCCGGATCCCGCCTTATAGTGGGGGGAACTTCCATCACTGTCGAGTCGACCATGAGGTACTTGGGCCTCGTCCTCGACAGTCGATGGAACTTCCGAGAGCACTTCCGGCGCCTCGTCCCGAGGCTGCTTGGAACTGCACGCGCATTGAGTCGCCTCCTCCCTTGCAGTCCATGGGGCTGTACGGCGCGCCGATATGGGCGAGCGCCCTGAAGACGGAAAACGTGGCTCTGCTGCGACGTCCGCAGAGAGTCATGGCCGTCAGGGCCGTCCGTGCGTACCGTACGACCTCATACGAGGCTGCGTGCGTACTGGCGGGCTCAGCGCCGTGGGACCTGGTGGCAAGGACCCTGGCGCAGGCATGGAGGAGACGAAGAGGAGTGGAGGAGGAGGAGGAGATCTCCGAAGAAATTGAATCCTGGCGGAGCCGCCTGCGAAGGCGAGTGTTCCGTCAGTGGAAGGAGAGGCTTGAGGAGCCTAGTGCGGGACACCGCACCGTGTCTGCCGTCGGTCCAATCCTGGAGCAGTGGATTGACCGGCGGCATGGCATCATCACCTTCCACCTTGCGCAGATCCTGACGGGGCACGGGTGCTTCGGGAGGTATCTGTGGAAGGTGGCAGGGGCGGAGGACTCACCAGGGTGTCATCACTGCGACTGCACTGAAGACACTGCAGACCACACCCTAGCGGAGTGCCCAGCTTGGGCGGAGGAAAGGGCGCCCCTATCTCTGAGGTTGGCGCGGACCTGTCGCTCCCTACGGTCATCCGAGCGATGACCGTCAGTGAGAGCACATGGCAGGTGGTCCTCTCCTTCTGTGAGGTCGTGATGTCGCAGAAGGAGGAGGCGGAGCGGGAGAGGGAGCGCACTGGCGCCTCTTCCCGCAGGAGAGCGCGGCGGCGACAGGTGGTCGCACCGCCGTGAGGGACCTGTGCGTGGCCGATCGGGGGATCTGCCGCGCGCACGTAAGGTCCGGGCTATAAGGCACTCTTATGTGTTCAGTGTGCCGTAAGCGGAGAAGGAGGGGGGGACGCCACCCCCGCCTCCAGAGAAGAGTGCCGCATGGCACATCGTTGTGACCCGGTGCGGACGTTCACAGCTTCCTCGCCGGGCCACCCAGACGACGAGGAGAACACCGCTGGGGTTTAGTGGGTAGAGTCTGCGTCCACCTTACCATCTCGGGTGCAGAGAGTCCCACATAACCGCCGGGCGCCCATCCGGACCCGGTGGTATGCCTAAACGCATTCCCCAGCGAAACCAAAAAAAAAAAAAAAAAAAAAAAAAAAAAGACTTGGCCGGTGAATAAGGCCGAGACTTAACATGTTATGTCTCAGGATAGACAAGTTAGGCAACACATATAAATGAGTTACCTGGGATCGTTCCAGGTATTCAAACTAGTTTATGTTCATGGGTGACGTTGACCACTTACCATCAGGTGGCACGTTTGCCAGTTTGCCTAGCCAAGTAACATAAAACATAGCACTAATTTTCATACTTTTCCAAACTTCTGAATTCCCTTCGGCATAAACATAATTCAATGAACGCCAAGACAGGCGATCCATCACTCGTATGTAACCCGTAGTAACAACCAACACAAAAAACCTCCTCCTTTTTTGAAGTCGGTTAAAAAATCGCCCACTGTAAATTATTCTATAAGAAGTAAGAACCTATTACCGGGAAAATATTATATGTATTTCCTGGTTTTGGTCTAGGTCTGGTTATTTATTTCATTCGAATCTGCTTAGCCTTAGGTAAACGTAAACAAATTTTTAAATAGAATTTAAAAATAGAATTAGAAACATTTAAAAATAGAACATCATTGTATGTTTAAAATTGCATGCTATACAAGGCACAATTTCAAATTCATAAATAGAATAGGCAAGTACCTATTTAACAGAACCTTTAACCTTTAATAGACTTTTGCCAGATAAAATCCGTTAATTAATATTTCAGTGTTGCTATTGTGCGGGTTGCGGCACACAACTTGTAGGGGTCTTGTTGTTCCCAACTTGCAGCTCGACAGGCGATAGTTTTTAATTTAGCAACCTATAACCTTTTTCAATTAGGGATGAAAAGCGCGGATGTTTCGGACGGGTTTTTAACTAAAAAAAAGTAAAAAGTGGCGGGAAGAGACAACGCGTGTACATACATATACGTATACATGCCACCAACGGTCTAGCTTTTATAATATCTAATCTAATAAAATTCTTGTGTCACGGTGTTTGTAAATAAACTCCTCCGAAATAGCTGGACCTATTTTCATTAAATTTTGTGTATATGCACACGTATAGGTCTGAGAATCGGTCAGCATCTATTTTTCCTAAATGCTAAGGGTGGTCCAACCCCCAATTAATTAAAAAAAATCGGACAAAAGTTAACGCGGGCAAAGGTGCAGGCAACAGCTAGTAATTTATATTATTACTAGCTGTTGCCCGCAGCTTCGCCCGCGTTTACTTAGATTTACAGCCGTTCGGATTGATGATGATTATTTTTATGGCCAAAGTTACGTCTTATAACGTCAGCTATCTGCCATTAAAAGCCTCGTCAAAATCGGCTTAGCCGTTGCAGAGATTAACCGGAACAAACAGACGGACAAAAATTGTTTTTCTTAATGTAAGTGCAGTATATTATTTCATAGATTTTAACCGCGACTTCGTCCGCGTATAAGAAGTATTGTTTTAAATCTTATTTTTCAAATAAAGTAGTAGTAGCCATGCTGCTTTGCAACCGAATTGGGCCGGCACAACCGTGGTGGTACCTCTCGCTCACATAATACCGGCGTCAAGTGACAGCTATGCTGTCGCGTTTCGTGCGGTTTGTGAGTTTCTGGTGGCCCATTGGGAGGTATAGGGAAAAGGAGGGCAACGCATCTGCATAACTTTTGGCTGTGCCGCTGTCTAAATGGGCGTCGGTAGTCACCTCCGGCTCCGACTGCTCGGTTGCCTCCATGTGACATAAAAAAAATGGATCCAATTTACAAACTATAATAATTTAAAGAATACTATTTACTTCCACTGTAAGACCCGATAGTACGTTTTTATTATAGTTTTTTTTTATTTAGTAGTATATTTTTATTATCCTTACTAATATTATAAATGCGAAAGTAACTCTGTCTGTCTGTCTCTTCTTCACGCCTAAACCGCTGAACAGATTTGGATGAAATTTGGCACAAAGATAGCTTGAAACCCGAGAAAGGACATAGGATAGTTTATATCCCAGAAATCCTACGGGAACGGGATTTATGCGGGTAAAACCCCGGGACTATCTATCTTCTGAACCACGGAACAGATTTGGGTGAAATTTGATATGAAGATACTTTGAAAATTAACATAGGACATTGAATAGTTTTTATCCTGAAAATCCCACGGGAACGGGACCTATGCGGTTAATACCCCGAGACAGACTATCTTCTAAACCACAGAACAGATTTGGGTGAAATTTAATATGAAGGTACTTCGAAACTTAACGTAGGACTTAAAATAAATCTTATCCTGAAAATCCCACGGGAATGGGAACAATGCGCGTAAGACCCCGGGACTGTCTATCTTCTAAACCACGGCACAGATTTGTGTGAAATTTGATATGAAGATACTTTGGAACTTAAAATTTTACATATTTTAGCTTTTTCAGCCGCTTCATTATTATATACACATAAGTATTCCTTTTTTATAATATAATGAATTATATTATTAAATCATTTTTGGATAAATTGCTAATATATGAATACTTAATTAAAAACGCGTGCAATACAAAAGTGCGATCCTCATAAGGATCTTGTAATGGATAGCGTGATCTACATTTTGTGTTAACGCCATCTATTGACACATCTAAAAAACTTCTTGATACACTAATTATACATCTTATATCTTACCTAGGGTCTCAAACTATCTCCATATCAAATTTCACTCAAATCGGTTTAGTGGTTTAACAAATACACAGTCCCGGCGTTTTAGCTGCACAACTCCCGTTCCCGTGGGATTTTCAGGATAAAAACTATTTCAAGTCCGTTAAGTTCCAAAGTATCTTCATACCAAATCTCACCCAAATCTTTTCCGTAGTTTAGAAGATAGACAGTCCCGGGTTTTACCCACATAGGTCCCGTTCCCGTGGAATTTTTAGGATAATAATTATTTTAAATCCTACGTTAAGTTCCAAAGTATCTACATATCAAATTTCACACAAATCTGTGCCGAGGTTTAGAAGATAAACAGTCCCGGGGTCTTACGCGCATTGTTCCCATTCCCGTGGGATTTTCAGGATAAGATTTATTTTAAGTCCTACGTTAAGTTTCGAAGTACCTTCATATTAAATTTCACCCAAATCTGTTCCCTGGTTTAGAAGATAGTCTGTCTCGGGGTATTACACGCATAGGTCCCGTTCCCGTGGGATTTCCAGGATAAAAACTATTTAATGTCCTATGTTAATTTTCAAAGTATCTTCATATCAAATTTCACCCAAATCTGTTCCGTGGTTCATAAGATAGATAGTCCCGGGGTTTTACCCGCATAAATCCCGTCCCCTAGGACTTCCGGGATAAAAACTATCCTATGTCCTTTCTCGGGTTTCAAGCTATCTTTGTGCCGAATTTCATCCAAATCTGTTCAGCGGTTTAGGCGTGAAGTAGAGACAGACAGACAGACAGACAGAGTTACTTTCGCATTTATAATATTAGTAAGGATAACTAAACAGCTTTTCCCCACGGTTTCTCCCACCCAAAAATTAAAAGAAAACCCTTCAAAATAAATGTTTTATCTGATTCCTAAATAATTGGCTATCTAATGCAAAATAGTTTTTCTATTCCAAGTGGTAGTTTCAGTAATAAGAATGTTTAAACAAACTCTTCAGTAGATAGTAGTATAGTTGGAGGAGTCCGGGGATCATAATATGGGACTCTCTGCGACCGAGAAGATGGTAAGGTAGACGCAGACTCTACCCACTAAACCCCGGCGGCGTTGATCCCGCTTGAGGGAGGGTATGTTGGATTCGCTGCGCCCGAAAGATGGTAAGTGGACGCAGCTCTACCCACTAAACCCCGGCGGCGTTGATCCCGCTTGAGGGAGGGTATGTTGGATTCGCTGCGCCCGAAAGATGGTAAGTGG
The DNA here is from genome assembly GCA_963853865.1 of Helleia helle. Taxonomy (NCBI): domain Eukaryota; kingdom Metazoa; phylum Arthropoda; class Insecta; order Lepidoptera; family Lycaenidae; genus Helleia; species Helleia helle. Next base: position 22,130,503 of record OY971420.1, read on the forward strand.
ACGCAGCTCTACCCACTAAAACCCGGCGAGTGCCACCAGTGCCGCCCTTGGTGAGGTGCCCTGGATCTGTTAAGCTAACAGGGCACCTCGACGGCTAGTCAGTCCTGCAAGGGACTAACGCCACCTCCACAGAGAGGTTGTCCCGCACCACAGAACAACCCCTCCCAACGTCGGGACAGTACAATGGGGTGAGGTTCCCATTCTCACCCCTTGCCCCCTGCTCTTTTGTCCCCTCTTCTTATAAGAGGGGTACAAAGAGCCCCCTCGGCTCAATTAGCTTCGCCCAAGGTGCCGACTCACCCTAGGCTACTGAGCCCCACCGCCACGACAAGGCCTGAACCATGGTGGAGGGGATATTGTACAACCTAACTCAACTCAACAAGAAAAAAACTTCCGCATTTATTATTCTTAGGTATCTCAGTACGAGGTAGTGCCATGCAGCATTGGAGCCGAACTGGGTCGGCACGACCGGGGACCGGGGACCTCTCGCTCACATAACACCGGCGTCAAGTGACAGCTATGCTGTCGCGTTTCGATGAAGACATAAAAAAAATCCCTACCAATGTTCAAGCCTTGTCATGATGGTGGAGCTCCGTAGCCTAACCCAGCACCCTGGGTCAAGCAAAAGCAAAACCGAGGGAGCTGCTCTTTGTACCTCTATTATAAGACCCCTCTTTTTATCAAAAAAGCAGGGAACAAGGGGTGAGGATGAGAACCTCAGCCCATAGCACTGTCCTGACGGTGGGAGAGGTTGGTCTGTGGTATGGGACAACTCCTCTATGGAGGCGGCGGGACTCACTGGCCGTCGAGTTAGCGTCGAGCAGAGAGACTGTTGCTCAACCGATCCGGGGCACCTCACCAAAGGCGGCATTGGTGGCACTCGCAGGGTTTTGGTGGGTAAAGCTGGTGGGTGGTGGTGCAGCGAATCCCACATACCAGCCTGGGAAGTGCCCCCTCCCCCGCGAGATGCCTAAGAGCATTGCCCAGCGCAAAAATATATATTTGTATTAAACTTGAAACTTTTGCATTAAGCTTCATATAATAAATATAAGAACATTTCAAAAAGGACGTCTACTTCATCATTCATTTCTTATTATCATCATCATAGTCCATTTTACTTATATACCTTATACTGGATATTAAACTCATACAATGAAGACGATCTCCGCAACTCACATCCAATTATGTAGTAAATGGAACCAGCTGCCATCTACGACTTACGGACCTTCAAGAAAAGAGCATACTCATATTTGAAAAGCCGGCAGCGCACCTGATAATGATATAGCAGGTGTCTATGGATGTCGCTTATCACTTACCACCAGGTGAACGACTGTCCGTTTACCCCCTCCCCTTTAAAAAAACTCTAAAATACCTAAGATGGTTCTTTAAATCCATTAATTGCCTTCTCTTAAACTCCATTTCGTGAAAACCACACGTGTTTCAACATTATTTTACTGCTCAAACAGAAGAATATTTTTACTGCCTCTATGATACTGCGGAAATTGCAGAGGAAATATAAGTTGAAACAAACCCACCTGTTTTGGAATTTCATGTACGTTTTCATGTACAAATAAAGTGCTGTATTATGACGTCATAGAGCTAGATTTTGCTACGTTTTATACAAAATGATATTATACTGCTTTTTACGTTTATTTATAAAACATACTTAGTTTATAAATGTAAAAAAAATTATAACCGACTTCAAAAAATAAAGTAACTAAAATGTTATAAAATAATCGCGTGTACAATCTTTGCGTTTACCACGTCATTATTGTTACTTTTGGAGTCGGTGTCAGCTAAGTTAAATAATAGGTACCTACAGCAACAAATACGTCACCATTGTCGTATTTGTTGCTCTAGGTACCTACCTTGGCTGACACCGACTCCAAAAGTAACAATAATGACGTGGTAAACGCAAAGATTGTACACGCGATTATTTTATAACATTTTAGTTACTTAATTTTTGAAGTCGGTTATAATTTTTATTTAAAAAATTTTATTTCTTAATTTTTAGTGATTCATTAAAGAAAGGCATACAGAGATAGACATTTTGGCATATTGAACCGTATGAAGTAAGCCCAAAAAAAGCTGTAAATCGAGGAGTTCCCTCGACTGTCTATAGTCTCCATCATCATAACGGTAATGGCACGTATCACCCATAAGGGTGCAAAGTTCTCATCAGTATAAATTAATTAAGTCCAATCACAAGGTAGCTACTTTAAACTATTTAGGAGTTCCCTTAACTGAGCTTCGTCTTCATCATCAGACCCCCAATCACAGTCACAACCCATCTAGGTGTAAAGTTCTCATCAATACAAATTAATCAAGCCCAAACACAAGGTTACTAAAGTAAATCGTCGAGGAGTTCCCTCGACTGTCTTCCAGCTCCAGCATCAGATCGACTCTAGACCTTCATTAAATTGTAGTGCTTTAAAATGCTAATTTAAAAAATATTAAGCACACTAGTCATTCCTACAAATTTCGAAAGTTTCCCTCGATTTCTCTAGGATGCCATCATCAGATCCTGGTTTCCTTATCATGGGACCAAATGACAAGTATACCCTTTCAAACAAAAAAAGAATTTTGAATATCGGTCCACAATTGACGGAGAAATCGGTGTACATACATAAAAAAAAATACCGGCCGAGTTGAGAACCTCCTCCTTTTTGTTGAAGTCGGTTAAATAGCTACTTCTTCTATATCTATTTATTGTTTTTTATGTCATAAGGAGGCAACCGAGCAGTCGGAGCCCTATGGTGAGCACCGATGCCCATAGACATCCGCGCAACCAAAAGCTACGCAGACGCGCTACCCTCTTTTTCCCTAGTCTGCATTCCAAAGGAGTTTTTTTTTACTACACATTTTTATTGACTTCGTTTTTTGACGTATTTCAAGTGTATGAGTGGTTACCTACGAAATAAAGATATTTTGATATGATTGATTTGATTTGATTTGAACGCCTGCCCGTCTAATTACAAAATTACTGGAACCGACACCATCACACGTCACAGGATATGCAGCACATAGATGAGTTTTTTACGCATGATACATAATAGACACTCCTTTTTTATAGAAGAGGGGGCAAACGGATAGTCGGTTTACCTGATGATAAATGAGAAGCCATATCCACAGATACCCGGTACACCAGAGGATTAGCGGGCATGTTATCTTTTGTAGAAGTTCCCTAAATCGTATCGGTTCGGAAATATCGGATGGCAGCTGACTCCATATAGTCATCGTGCAGGAATTGCCGTGAAAATCGAGTTGTTGTGAATTTCCGGACGTGAAGAAGTGGGTGAAATTTGGAATTTTTACGCGGGGGGGTGGAATTCTGCTGCAGGTATTAGTCTGACCAATTCAATCAATAGATGCGGTAGAAGATGCAGAGCGATCAGACATCTCTACGTAGCGTCGATTAGAGAGAACCTTGCTATCGAATCCTGCTGACCTAGCATGCGCGCATGAGATAATTTTGTCTACCCCTTTTCTCGTATTATTATATACTAGTTGGATGACCGAGCTTTGCTCGGTATTTTTTAAATAAAATGACATTTTCTAAAAATGATTTCTAGCTAGATCGATTTATCGCCCCCGAAACCCCCTATATAGTAAATTTCATGAAAATCGTTGGAGCCGATTCCGAGATTGCAATTCTTGTATATATATATATATATACATATATACAAGAATTGCTCATTTAAAGATATAAGATATATAAGATGACATTTTCTAAAAATGATTTCTAGCTAGATTGATTTGTCGCCCCCGAAACACCCTATATAGTAAATTTCATGAAAATCGTTGGAGCCGATTCCGAGATTCCAATATTATATATATATAATATTGGAATCTCGGAATAAAATAATATATATATATATATATATATATATATATATATATATATATATACACAAGAATTGCTCATTTAAAGATATAAGATAATTTTGGTATATAAAAAATGTTCTTGTATTAGCACTCTTCGTATTACGTGGTGTTACCCTAACGAGTAATCGAGAAAATACTCGACATTATCTCTCTCTCTAGTCAAGAGATATCTCGTTGTACGCATGCTTTTTTTTTCCTTTTTCGCCGGGAAATGCTCTGAGGCATCCCGCCTGGGGAGTGGGTCTCCCCAGGTGGGTATGTGGGACTCGCTGCGCCCAAAAGATGGTAAATGGACGCAGCTCTACCCACTAAAACCCGGCGAGTGCCACCAATGCCGCCTTGGTGAGGTGCCCCGGATCTTTTAAGCTAACAGGGCACCTCGACGGCTAGTCAGTGCCGCAAAGGACCGACACCACCTCCACAAAGGGGTTGCCCCGCACCACAGAACAACCCCTCCCAACGTCGGGACAGTACAATGGGGTGAGGTTCCCATCCTCACCCTTTGCCCCCTGCTCTTTTGTCCCCTCTTCTTATAAGAGGAGTACAAAGAGCCCCCTCGGCTCAATTAGCTTCGCCCAAGGTGCTGGGCTCACTCTAGGCTTCTGAGCCCCACCGCCACGATAAGGCTTGAACCGTGGTGGGGTTGTACGCATGCTAGCCCCGCTGGGTACTTATTCATGTCGATGGTCAACTTTACCATATCTCTCCCAGTTTTCCTATCTCATACTCACTTTTAACCTCTGCCAGTTTGCCCATATCAACAAACAGGCTTTACAATTGATCTACTGTACAGCCAGGTTTCGTTAAACATGTGGGATATAAGTGGATGCCCCAAAGGGAGATCTCCGACCAAGCGAGATGGTATGCTCGGCCAGGCCGAATCCTGGTTGCTATCATTGAACTATATTACAAGCGTATAGAACAGACACGACGAACAAAATTTTTCCGCTGTGAGTTGCTGCCACTTGGCATCAACTCATTTAGTCACTCGCCGAATGCCTAAGCGAGTGATGTGTAGTGCGTGCCCAAATTGTGACTGACAATAATCTAAAAATGCCGCATGCGTATAAAAATCGATCCACTGCGAAGAAAAAAGATAGTGGTGTTTCTTATCATCGTTAAGTAAGCGCACATTTTATAGGTACATTATTTTCTACGGCATCAGCCGCTAAGTTTAGCGCTGCAGCGCAGACCGAAGCTCACGCCGCGCTCCTCCCGCGCAAGCCGCCGCGCCAAAAACGTTTCGCCCGCCAAGGTGCGACACGTTTTTGGTTTAGTATAGCTTCTCTATACGTAGTAATTACAACTCACTGGTTGCTATCAATACAGCTGTTGTGTGTATAGCGACAAGCTGTGGAACTTCGATAGTGTGATTCAGGAATGTCCGCCACAAACACAATCACCAACAAATCTAGATAAGTTGATAATTGGATTTACATCTCAAAAGCGTTTACGTCCTGTGTGAAAGTTTCGCTAATTTAAATAAGGCTATAAGAATGTTCTCTTCTTAGCTCTCCAGGTTCCGAAACTTTGAAAAGTGTTTGGATGGTTCATTATTCGAATAAAAATGACTAGAAAATTCCACCTCACGGGCTTGGAAATGGAGTTATATGAGTGGGTGTGAATCCCACCAAAGAAGATATATATATATATATAATAAAATGGGATGATATTTCTGATATATATATATACATGGATATATTTATAAATATAAATTGAAATTAAAGCGTTACTGTCTTAAGAATAGAAGGAAAGAACAAACAGATTTTTTTTTGCCGATTGCCCATTTCTTTTAAACTTATAAACAGTGCGTTAATTTCCCGCTGATTATATTATTAATATCATATAGTAGGTAGTCAGTAGTCCCGACTACTAAATTAATTCTGTCCCTAAAAATGCCTTCTGCATCATTAGCCTTGTTTGAGAGTAAAGTTTATATATTATTCTTCCTTTGATGTCACTCAAAAAAAAAAAAAACAATTTTTTTTTATTCAAAATAGTACTAATACAGTATCTTTTTGAACGTCAATTGAATCTACCACCGGTTCCAAGGTAAGCCCACTGAGAAGAACCGGCGAAACAAACTCAGTGGAACTAATCTTTTCAAATAATATATATTAATAACAATTTTAACATCTTATCTTGAAATGCCCGGGAGGAACGCCTTATTCCCAGGGTGTGGTATCTTCCATGAAATCTTTTACTTTATAATATGTTTTACCACACAAACGTTCTTTAACAACTTTTTTGAATTTTTTTATGGAGAGCTTTTGAACGTTTTCTGGGATCCTATTGTAAAAGCGTATACAGTTGCCTTTAAAAGAATTGCTTACTTTCGAAAGTCTAATCATTGGTGCATGTAACCTGTGTCTATTACGTGTATTCCTACTATGAATATCACTTTTCTTACAAAATTCATTTATGTTTTTACGGACATACAGTAAATTTTCTAAGATGTATTGAGAGGTGACAGTCAGAATTCCTATTTCTTTAAATTTTTCTCTCAAAGATGAATAGGGAGGCAACTTGTAAATTGCACGAATAGCCCGCTTCTGCAGCACAAAAATGTTGTTTATGTCGGCTGCATTTCCCCATAAAAGTATGCCATAAGACATAATGCTATGAAAGTAGCTAAAATATACTATTCGCGCTGTATCTACATCAGTAAACTGTCTTATTTTTCTCACTGCATATGCTGCTGAACTGAGTCTATTCGCCAATTTAGCTATGTGGGGACCCCACTGCAGCTTAAGATCTAGAGTTATTCCTAGGAAAACTGTGGAGTCCACCAATTCCAAGTTTTCACTGTCTAAGAGTACATTTGTTTGCAGTTGCTTAACATTTGGCAAGGAAAATTTTATGCATTTAGTTTTTTTACTATTTAAATGCAAGTTATTAACGCTAAACCAATGTACCATTCTCGAAAGTGTGTTGTTTACCTCGTCATAATTAGTTTCTTGTAGTTTGATTTTAAAAATAAGTGAAGTATCATCAGCAAACAACACTACCTCTAGACTATCTTTAACTAGGTAAGGTAAATCGTTTACATAAATTAGAAAAAGAAATGGACCTAGAATGGACCCCTGTGGGACCCCCATCTCTATTTTAGTCCCGGATGATCTTTTACCATTTATCTCGACCTTTTGAGTCCTGTTTTTAAGATAGGAATTCAAAAGATCCAGTGCCGTACCGTCTATCCCATAGTGGCGTAATTTCCTGATCAAGGTCTCATGCTGTACACAATCAAACGCCTTGGATAAGTCGCAGAAAACTCCCAAAGCATCACGTGACTCCTCCCAGGCCTCATAAATGTGGTCAATTAAGTTAACGCCAGCGTCTGTTGTGGAGAGACCCTTTCTAAATCCGAATTGTTTTTTGTGCAGTAACATATTGGTTTCAAAGTAATATAGTAACTGATTTAACATAATTTTTTCAAAAATTTTACTAAATGAGGGGAGTATTGATATTGGTCGAAAATTTGTAACATCTGATGTACTGCCAGATTTAAAAAGAGGCAAGACTCGACTATGTTTCATTAAGTCAGGAAAAACGCCACTATCAATACATTTATTAAAAATTGTTGCTAGATGGGGTGCAATTACATCAACTATGAGCTTAGTGACTTTTACAGATATTCCCCATAAATCTGGGGTATTTTTATTGTTTAATAAGTTAAATGCATTTAAAATATCTTTGGGTCCTATCTCTTTAAACTTAAAGTTAGCTTCACATTGTTTGACATTGGTTTTAAGCAATGATTCGGCAATTGCAGGACATGAGATTAAATTTTTTGTAGTCGAAATCGGGATGTCAGAAAAGTATTTTTCAAATACTGTCGCAACTTCCTCGTCAGACTTAATTATTCTATTTTCAATATTTAAATTAAATTCAGAGCTACGACTACCCACTCTCCCAGTTTCATCCTTTATTATGTTCCAAGTAGTTTTTATTTTATTTTTTGCGTTTTTAATTTTTTCCTTAATATAAAGCGATTTGGCCGCGATACAAACTTGTTTGAATGTTTTTGAATATATTTTGACATACTGCTTAAATGATTGATTTTGATTGTATGTGCGTTCTTGGTAAAGGTCATATAATTTGCGTCTACTATTGTGGATTCCTGCTGTTGCCCAATCATTAAAGCCCTTTTTATTTGTGGAACTGACTGTTTTAGAAGTAAAAATGGCTTTGAAATGTGTATTAATTAATTTAAACAATTCACCAAAAGCGAAATCTGGACTTTTGTTATCTTTCAAATATGTAATATTTGCCATTATACTACTCCTAAATTTCTCAATACGTCTTACATTCACAGGAACAAACACATTATTTTTGTTACAATTTTTACTATTAGAACTTATAAGGAATTCAGCTAATTGACCACAGTGATCAGAATTCAACTTGTTGATAATTTCTTTGTGGACAGGAGTTAAATTACTAAAAATATTATCAATACATGTAGCTGTACCGTCAAACTTGACTTCTACATCACGGTATGGTTTTATCTTATATCTTTAAATGAGCAATTCTTGTATATATATATATATATATATATATTATATATATATATATATTCCGAGATTCCAATATATATATATATATATATATATATATATATATATATATATATATATATATATATATATATAATTGGAATCTCGGAATCGGCTCCAACGATTTTCATGAAATTTAGTATATAGGGGGTTTCGGGGGCGATAAATCGATCTAGCTAGGAATCATCAATGTCATTTTATTTTAAAAAAAAACCGAGCAAAGCTCGGTCATCCGGGTACTTGATATTATATGTATATTCTAAATTATTTAATTTGTCACTAGATGACACTGTGTCGACCGGCCCGATTTCTACATCGCGCTAACGTTTGGTGGTCTGGAAATGTATTACAGGGATTACAATTTTATTTAATATATAACTTCATTAGTAACTTGTTGTTTCAATAACCTTAATAGAGGGCGCCCATTTTTGAACTTAGGAGTGGTACATACAAGCCTTTATCCGTCCACTGCCGAACTTGGGCCTCCCTCAATGAACGCCAAGACGACCAATCCCTTTTCATTCGCATCCAACACTATTGAAATAAAACTATTGTCCTATTAACTGGAAACACAGGCTGTTATACAAAAAAACGGCCCTCAGTAAATAAAATTTCATGTGGTACATAATAATATTTAATATCGAACATTCGCAAACGAATTGCCACAACAATGTTTGTACAAAATAACGGCTGCAATATATTATCTTTTTTATTACAAGAATCGCAATCAAAATTGACTAGTGGCCCAACCGCCATACCAATTTTGCGTCCAATCTGCATGGCTCAATGAAAAAAGTGATTTAGAACAGCGATCAAAGTGAATAGTTTCTAACCTCACTTCCTAATCCGTAGGGACTACGCAAATTGGCTGCACAATCGAAACGTCTGTGCACAGTGCTATAAAATAAACATAAATAAAAAGCGACTTCAAAAAAATAAAAAAATAATAATAATCGCGTTACCTTAATTTTTGTACCCACAACTTATAATCAACATGTTCTTCTAATGTACAAATCTTTGCGTTTACCACGTCGTCATTATATAGTTACAGTATAGTATATTTTGTTGCTTTACCTACTTTGGCTGACAAGTTCTCATCACTATAAATTAATTAAGTCCGATCACAAGGTATCTACTATAAACTGTTCCCTTAACAAGCCCATCTTTTCCCCTGGGCACTCTGGGCAGGTGACCAGGGCCCCGCCATCAGTGGGCCCCGTAATTCCTATCAGACTTTTTAACACTATAGTCCTTGGTGATTTGTAATGGGGGCCCCTCTATCCTAGTGCCCAGGGCCCCAAATACGTTAAAGACGGCGTTGTCCCTTAACAGTCCTTCGTCTTCATCAAAAGACCCCTAATGAGAGTCACAACCCATCTAGGTGTAAAGTTCTCACCAATACAAACATAGAATTATAAGGCATACAAATTAATCAAATCAAAAATCGGTTGTCTGTAAAGTCGGTTTACTGACGATAGTTGAACGTGACAACGTCATAAGAAAATACAACGCCTCACAGCGAGGTAACGTCATGTTTTTTTGTTCTTGCAGCCGGCTCCACCAAATTATAAGACGTTGTCACGTCAATAATAAAATAAAATTACTGATGTAAATAGTTGAGGAGTTCCCTTGACTGTCTTTCAGACCCAGAATCAAATGGACTCTATACCTTTATTACAATGTAGATCTTTATTTAATTTAAATAAAAAATCAGTTGTCTGTAAAGTCGGTTTATTGACGATAGTTGAACGTCATAAGAAAATGGAACGCCTCAAAGCGAGGTAACGCCGCATACGTCATCACATACGTCATGTTTTTTCGTTCTTGCAGCCGGCTCCATCGAATTATAAGACGTTGTCACGTCAAAAATATTAAACGCATTAGTCACTCCTACAATTTTCGAAAGTTCTCCTCAATTTCTCTGGGATGCTATTATTAGATCTAGTTTCCTTATCATGGGACCACCTAGAAAGTGCACTCTTCCGAATAAAAAAAGAATTTTGAAAATCGGACCTCAATTATTGAAGGAGAAATCGGTGAACATAGGTACATTAAAAAAATATACAGTTGAACATATAACCTTTTTTGAAGTCGTTAAAAGAAAAAGATATAAAGCACGTTTGCCGCGTTAAACAAAATTGACATTTACATATTACTAGCTGTTGCCGGCAGCTTCGCCCGCGTTAAATTTTAAAATTTGAGGAGTTGACCACCCTTATCACTTAGGGGTATGAAAAATAGATAGTAACCGATTCTCAGACCTACTGAATACGCATATAAAATTTGGTAAAAATCGGTAAAGCCGTTTCGGAGGAGTACGGTAACTAACATTGTGACATGGAAATTTTATATATAAGATGTACTTAAATAGATTTCGCAATGCAAGTCACTTAAAATAATAATTACAATGAATTACAAAAATATCAATCTTAGTTCTATTTTATTATTATTATTAGTAATGTAATGAATAACATACGTAAATACATATTATTACCTACCATGTTACCAAAATCTTGACGATACGATGTTAAACATAGAAATATATATGTGATCGTTAAAGTTTCTTTTTCTACTCATTTAATAAGAGGCATTAGTTACAAGTCAATCAGCCTAGTATAATTTTTAAACGCCTAAAAAAAAGGAGGAGGTTATTACAATATAATTTTAATTAAATGTTTGAGTTAAATTTTGAATACAGATACACAAACTTATTGGATTACATCAGATACACAGCGGCATACGAAATAAGCAAAAGTATTTACGTGATACAAATTTTGATGAAGTATTAACGGATCCAAAAGCTTCGTAAAGCTTATCTATTATTAATAAATAACTTAAAACAATAAATTATCAACAAAATTAAATAATGTTATACTAGTATAGTATTTTATATGTTACACCCTAAATAAACAATACTTAATTTTATGAATAAAAAATTTAAAAATCTAAATGTTTTATACTCGAATTTTACTTTTTTAGACTTTCCCGATTCAATATTCCAAACTATTTTTGGCGTTGCTCATAAGAATTATTATAGGTGTAAAGTAATTGCTTACGTACTTTACTTCCATAATAACTGTTACTGGTTCCTAAAATATCGATGATTATATCTGGTACTGGCCACTGGCTAGTCCCGGTCGACGTTGGCCACAAATTTGAAATTTTACGTTTACCAATACTTTTTAAAATTAATTATGCTAATGTGGAACACCGATCTTTACAAATGGCACTCCTGTATGCTTGACCCATCCCGGTGGTGGTTTCGGCACAGGCACCCATTCCTTAACCTCAGCGGGTCCCCACATCCTCTTCCATACAGCCACGTATATCTTTTTCTCTTGCCAGGTCTTCACCCATCGGGGTCGCCATATGAACCTCTTCTTCCAGAACCCTTGAAATGTTGGAGGCGAGTGATGGTGGTGGGATGAACGTTCACTACTAAAATGGATATTGAAATGGATAAGAAATAAGTGATAAGAATCTTACTTAACGTATTTATTACCTAGACTAATATTATATGCTAGCTGTTGCCCGCAGCTTCGCCCGCGAAAATTCGATTTGGAGCTGGACCCAGAGAGATGATGATTATTTTTATAGCCTAAGTTACTCCTTATAACATCAGCTATCTGCCAGTGCAAGCAATAAAAAATTGTAAAAAATGCTATTTTGCACACATTCAATAATAAAAAATGGTTATTTTAATATTACAAACATACACTCCAAGTTTATTTATCTGTATGGAAGATAAAGGCGCAAGTTTGTAAGGTTGGATGTTTGTTGGTCTTTCACAGCAAAACGGCTGAACTAATTTGGCTGAAATTTGAAATAGTGATAGCTTATACCTTGAATTAGGACATAGGCTATAAAAATAATCATCATCAATCTGGATACGATTGTAAATCTAAGTAACCGCAGGCGATGCCGCGGGCAACAGCTAGTAGTTATAAAAAATGGTTACTATCGTTATATGGAATGATGGCAATCGGCAAGTGAGTAAACATAAAATACAGTAAAGACATACAATTTCAAGGATCAAAAGTAATGAAAAGTGGCGGGATTCTAACTCTCGACCTCAGTCACCTGACTTCTAGCACTAAAAAATATACGCTCTAAATTTAAACGCGTTCATTCAAAAATGGACACTCACATAACAGGTTCAGGTTGAATTTCCGTTGCATTCCTTTCCACGTCCGCGCCCAAAACGCTCGCCAGTGCCAGTACAAAAAATCCAACGTACACCTGAAAAGTCTTTTGTGGTTTACCAAGAGCAAATAATAATTCGTCCCGGTCTTTTTAAAATCTAATTACATAAAAATTGTATTCATACATTAATAGAGATTTTAATGAATTCACATCGTGCAAGCTTAACAGTGGGACTGTTTTTTGTCAATTAATATTATTAACCAAAGATCATTACGTTTTAGTTAAAAAAATATATGTATTTATTTTATTATAAAGATCAATCGATGGATAACACTATAATTATGACACTCACAAAAATTTAAAACGCGTTATAGTATTGGCAAAGCACTCAACTAACAGAATAAAAAAAACAAAACGTCAAACGCGTACCAATATTCTCATTTTAAGGCTAATTCGTCTTTATTTTCACTGTTCCACTATTGTAGGTCAACTTGATACTGGTGATGCATTGAACCATTAAATCCTTTTATAGGTGTATCTCATTTGGCCTCATGCCAGGCCTGGTCAAATTTACTTCCTGCACTTGATGTTCGTATATTTTGACCACCGCTATGCAAGATAGTCACTATCGATATCTGCTCATCATTAGAAGCTAAGAATTTATGAGGATTTGAGGAGGGGATAATTATAATACTAATGTTAGAAATTTCAAAGTCACTCAAAATAATTTAATATTCTATAATAAAATATATTTTTAATAATTGAATTTAACATGTTCGTACCTACAAATTATTTATATGCTAAATTTTAATATTATTTTTAGTTGGTAATAAGTATAGATTTTTCAAAAATTCAGTTAGGATTTTAGTCGTGCTTAATATGAACACACACTAGGCACTTTACTCTTGTAATGAGTTTAAAAAGTAAGTAGGAAGTTTGAAGTTGTTTGCCTGGAAAGATAAGTTATCTTCATACGAAAATTAAAGATGGCGGATATGTTATGGCACAAAGAAGACTCATATTATACTTCCTTTCCTTGGTTTTTTTATGTTAGTTGAATAGGCAAACTGGCAGATGTGCCACCTGGTGTTGCCTATCCTGAGACTAATAATTTTAAGCCTCTGTGCCGGTAATTGCACTGCCTGTCTTTCGCTTTTCTCCGAAACAGGGAAGCTGTTTGAAAACACGGGAAAAACAAAAATAGGGCGGTGAGCGCGGCACAGCGCATCCCTCCCACCGTTGATTTTTTTTTATATAAAATTATTTTCTTATATACTTCATGTTTAACCTACTCCTATTTACTTCTATTTACACTATTACTTAATAAATTCTCTTTAAGTCCAGTGTTTTGAATATAAAATTTAATTTACTGTTTATATATTAACCGTTCCCCTGAGTGTGCGACCAGCCCACTGCCACTTCAATGAGCTTATTCTTCGCGAGATATTGGTAACTTTAGTTCTCTTGCGGATGTCTTCGTTTTAAATCCTCTCTGCCAAAGAAACACCCAATATAGCACGCTCCATAGCACGTTGAGTTACGGCAAACTCAGAAAAACGGATGGCCGAGCCAATAAGATTCAAGAGTGGAGGCTATCTTTAGGTAGACGAAGTGTTGGTCGGCCATTACCCAGGCGGTAAGATGCCAGTGTTGGATGCGAGTGGCAAGGGATCGGCCGTCATAGCGTTCATTGATGAAGGCCTATCTTCAGCAGTGGACGGATAGAGGCTGATGATGATGATGATGATATTAGCCGTAAATATGTCATACCTCAGTTCATACCATCAAAAAAAAAGTTTAACATAATTTTGTCCATTGTTTAGTCATCAGTATTGTATAGTATTTTTATTAAATACCCCTTTTGCGACCCCGCAAATGAACTGGACTGGCCATAGACATTAGAATGCTTAGAAGTAAACTACTCGGTGTCGTCCATAATAAAATACTCTGTACAGTCAACGACAATATTGACTTTACACTATAAAGGGGAATCGTTTTATTTGAGAATAGCACTTTATTTTAAACGAATACCATTTATAAAATATTATGTAAAGTTTCAATTCGAGTATTGATAAATGATAATATTAATCAGTATCGTTTATGTTCACGGATGTATTTAAAAAAAAAAAAACGCCAAGACGGCTGATATAAAAGAAGAACGCCAACAAAGAACACTTAAGACTCACAAAAAAAAGAATATCATCGTCCCGACAGAGTATGTTAGTGGTATATCAAGTAAGAAGCGTCTTCTCAAACTCTTTTCCAGAATGTAACAAACTAATTGAATAATTTAGCAATATCGAGAACTTCCTGATCAAGGTTGTAATAAGTTAGATGTACAAAGATCGATTATTGCCCACAAAACGATTAATCATAATAACTCGATTTGTTATCGCTTCCAAATGCTTAGGTCTACAGAATATACTGTGAAATTATTTTATCCAACAGTAATAACAAGTTGTGTACACATTTACACAACGCAATTATAAAATAAATTAATTTCAGGACGTCGTAATATATTTATGTACTTTAAAATATAAATGCAGTTAGTGGATTCATCATACAAATTATTTGCGCTACTGGATTCGAATTTCGAACCCATGTACACTTGTGTTCAGCCACTTGACTACACGATATTATGGAAAGTTTTTTAAATTATTTATATTTTGAAATTTATGTAAAATTTTCAAAGATTGATTCAACTGAGTTTATTTCGGTTATTCTCAATGGCTCCCCATTAAGCTAGCTGTTTGTAAACGGTAACATACTCATTATGACTTTCAATATGAAACTTTATATGTACTTACTACATTACAAAAAAAAAATCGGTTGTCTGTAAAATCGGTTTACTGACGATAGTTGAACGTGACAACGTTATAAGAAAATGGAACGCCTCAGAGCGAGGTAACGCCGCATGAGTCATGTTTTTTCGTGTGTGCAGCCGGATCCATCGAATTATAAGACGTTGTCACGTCAAATTGACTTTAGAATTTACACCTACTCATCATGGTTTTAGGTGCATTTTTATATAGAAGAGTAGATAAAAGGACAATCGCATCACCAAGTGATAAGTGAACAATAAGATCTATGATCGAACCCGCTCCCCGCTACACCAGAGGGATATGTGTTGCCTTGCGCATGCTCTTTTCTTGAATTTTCCATCGTATCGGTTCGGAAATACTGTGGGTGGCAGCTAGTCCCACATAGTGGCAGCGTGGTAGGCATAAGGCAAGAAGTGCCTTAAATATCGAGTTGTTGCGGATTTCTGAAACTGGGGGTGCGTGTTAAATTTCTAATTTTTGAATGGTTTTGAAAAATAAAATTGAGATTGAGTTATCAAAATAATCAGTCATCAGAAAAAAGCGCGTACGTACAAAGTACACAATATGCCAGAATTGAAACCTATTTGGCAAACTAATTTTAAATTTCGTTTATACTACTCTAAAGCTTTAAAACGAAAATTGCGATAGCACGTTTGCTCTATCTCACTCCCTCTCTCTCGATCTTTCCCGCTCGCTTGCTACCTACTCTCACTCCATGGCTATGTGCTTCATCCTACGTTCGACCGTTTGTTCGAAAGAAGTTTCACTTCAAAAAATGAGTATTATTATAGTAACTAGCGGACCCAACATACGATATCTGTACAAAAATATTGTAGCAGACCGAATTGCGTTTCGCACAGATGAATCGATCTGTGTGAATGTGACCGATTCCTTCTAAGTGGCTGGATCAATTTTGTCGATTTTTTTATGCTTAAGATTCGAGCATACATAAGTAAAGTATCGGGAATGGAATATGTCCACTGTTCCTGTCTTATTAAAATCTTTTTAATTGAAAACTCCTTGGTTTTAAAAATTAAATACCATTTATTTATTCAAAAAAAGATTCTCGGTCTTGTCAAACTTGTTTAGTCGTTGAGAACTAAGATCAAGTATCAATAGATTTGACAAGCTAATAATAATACCGTATTGGAACGAGATAACAACATACGAAAAATCCAAGAGTGACAGAGTCATAGACACTTTCTTTTGTCTTTGTCAGTTTTTTTGCCACAGGTCGTTTCTGAACTCCGTAAAGAGAACTGAACCGCCGCATCACGACAATGCCAGTTCTCACACCGCGCACAGAACAAAAGAGTTTTTAGAGCAAGAAAACATAGAATTATTAGACCATCCGCCGTACAGCCCCGACCTAAGCCCTAATGATTTCTATACTTTCCCAAAAATAAAGAATAAATTGGGTGGTCAGAGATTTTCATCGCCTGAAGAAGCTGTGGACGCCTACAAAACGGCCATTTTGGAGACCCCAACTTCCCAATGGAATGGTTGCTTCAATGATTGGTTCCATCGTATGGAAAAATGTGTCAAATTTCGCGGAGAATACTTCGAAAAGCAATAAATACATTTTTAAATAGTAATGTTGTGTCACTTCCTTGATTCCCGAAATTTTCAGTGCAACCCTTGTAGTTAAGCTAGTTTATAAAGATAATTAAAATGACACTATTATACAGCCGAGTGTACTCCATCGATTTATATATAAATAGCTTAAGATATTGTTTATCGTTGTGTTGAAACCATAAATGATTGATATTCAACTCGATGCCACCAGCGTAACTATTATGTCGCTGTTATACAAGGGTTATACAACAAGAAAGTGGGAAGGAATCACGTATCGATATCAGGATTGATTTCCCCGTGACGGGAATTATTGTCTTACACTAAGTGGGCAAGGACAACTAGCTTTTAGAATTTTACATCAGTCAGATAGGTAAACTGGCAGACGAGCTACACCCCTAGCTACTAGCTCCTAGGCGTGTTTTTGTTTGATGGATAGGTAAACTGGCAGACGAGCTACATCCCTACTAGCTCTTAGGTGTGTTTTTTATGTTAGATGAATAGGTAAATTGGCCAGTGTCACCATTGAACATAAACGAGTTTATGCAATTATGCGTAGCCTATCCTGAGACGTAATGTAAATCTTAGCGACAGAAATTATAATGCCTGTCCTGCTCTTCAAAAATAACAAAGCTTTACGTAAGAAATAAGAATACCTTTTTACTTAAAACTTGTTTCACGCGGCTTCACTCAAATAAACAGAATACTTTTAGTCTAGTCTAGCGTAATAACCTTCTCAGCTCATGCTACGACGTGTCAGATTCAAAGAAAAAAGAGGGACAACACGAGTTTAAGTACGTCGTAAATTTGAGATTCGTTTGAGTATTTGGACCCCCAAATGCTATATGAAACCAGCTTCCAGCAACGGTAATCCCAAACCTATACAACTTGGGACCTTCAGGAAAGAGCATAGGTAGATCATACTCATATTTGAAAGGCCGGCAACGCACCTGCTAATGAAATAGCGCGTGTCTATAGATGTCGCTTATCACTTACCACCAGGTGAACCGACTGTCTTCTGCGAGGTTGTGATGCCGCAGAAGGAGGAGGCGGAGCGGGAGAGGGAGCGCACTGGCGCCCCTTCTCGCAGAAGAGCGCGGTGGCGACAGGCGGTCGCACCGCCGTGCGCGGGCGATCGGGGGATCCGCCGCGCGCGCTCGTAAGGTCCTGGCTATAAGGCACCCTTATTTGTTCAGGGAACCTTAAGCGGAGTAGGAGGAGGGAACGCTAACCCCTGCCTCCTGAGGAGAGTGCCTCCAGGCACATCGTCGCCGGTGCGGACCATACTATAGTTCCCGCACCGGGCTAGCACGACTAGGAGAACACCGCCGGGTTTTAGTGGGTAGAGCTGCGTCCACCTTACCATCCTTCGGGCGCAGAGAGCCCCACATACCCGTTTGGGGAGTCCCCCCTCCCCCGCGGGATGCCTAAGAGCATTTCCTGGCGGAAAAAAAAAGAAAAGGTGAACCGACTGTCCGTTTGCCCCATCTTCTAAGTACATATAAAAAATCAAATGTGACCCATAGTTTATATGACGACCTCCGTTGCTCAGTGGTAAGGGCGTTGGCGCTCAAGCCGGAGGTTGCGGGTTCAAATCCCGCCAGAATTTCAAATAATCAAAAGTAATATTTTAAGCTTTGCCTCAAGTCTTAGTTGTAGACTTGACCCGTGTAACCCTAAAATTGTCATTGTATACGTTTGACCCATAGAGTATAGAAGGTAAGGAGAACCATCACTGTGTTTTTATAGAGGGGGCAAACAGACAGTCGGTTCACCTGATGGTAAGTGAAAAGCGATATCCACAAACACCTGCTATATCAGAGGATCAGCAGGTGCGTTGCCGGCCTTTTAGATATGAGTATGCTCTTTTCTTGAAGTTCCCTAAGTCGTATTGATTCGGAAACACCATAGGTGGCAGCTAAATCCATATATTTGTGGTGCGAGGCAGGAAATGCTGTAAAAATCGTGATGTTGTGGATTGACTCACACCATCTTGATGTCCGGCATCAAGATGTTGTGAGTGAAATTTGGAATTCTTACGCGATGTCCGGTGGTGGAATTCTGCCGCAGGTATTAATCCGAACAATTCCTCAGTACACTCCCCGTGGTAGATGCGGTAGAAGATGCAGAGCGAACCGATATCTCTACGCAGCGCCAAAGAATCAAGCCGATTGGTGATAACATTGCTATCAACGATTCGAGCCGCCCAGCGTTGGACGCGGTCAAATGGAAGGAGCTGATATTTGGGCGCTCCAGCCCAGAGGTGAGAGCAGTATTCCATGTGAGACCGGATCTGCGCCTTGTATAATTGAAGGCGGTGTGAATAAACAAAGTGTTGCGTGACAAATTATGGACAAATTACAGGTGGCGGATGTTTCTAGGGTCTTGTAGGACTTGTAGACTGAATCTTCGGAAGTTTTGAAGAAAATAGTGAAGAACGGTGTTTTTCTTTTATTATTGTGTAATAATAAATAGTGTTCTATAAACAGTCATTGTTTATACCTATATCAGTGTATGTACAGCACTTACGCTTCATAATGTGCATTCGTCCTGTACATAATTGGAAGACACACAGACACACTCCTAAGATAAAGCATCAAATAGATTTGCCAAGCTAATAATAATACCGTATTGGAACGAGTTCACAACATACAAAAAACTTTAAGAGTGACAGAGATTGTCAGAATATCACCCTTTGTTTGTTGGGCACAAGAAAGATGTGCCCAATAAAAAATAATCGACGAAATTTGAATGCCATGCAAATATTCTCACTCGCAAATCAATTTGTCAATTAATATGTCCGCCATTTTGTAGTACTTTTTTACAGTACATTTCGTGTTGGTATCTCGTTAGTCGTTATAATACGGTATTATTATTAGCTTGTCAAATCTATAATTGATCTCGGATATTGTTCCGAGCTATTGATGCTTGATCTCTTTAGTCTATTTTATTGTCTTCTTCTTCTTCATTATTAGCTATTTTATTGTCTATTGCAGTGATGACTGATGACTGAAGTCCATAGAAATATCTATGATATCGACTAGTCTGTGGTGACTGGGGAAGTCAAATGTGTGAACAATGAAAACTGAAAACATTGTTTTGTGTATTCAGTATTACACATATTGGAAACTTTTATCTTATTCAAAAGATTGTGTAAACACATTATGTATTGAAATAGTCAATTAATAAATAATGTTTGTTCTCATTATTAATGTTTAGTTTAAAGGCAAGTTGAATGAATCACATATTTTATTACGTTGATTGTGTTTATTTCTTCTTGTTTTCAATAACAAAATGATTCCCCTTCAATAGTTAATCAATATGAGAAAATAACGATGCAATCCGTAATATCGCCAGTAGGTAAGTAAAACATTTATCATTTAACCATCTTTATGTTATACTGTGAAATTGAGTAATCAAAATAAGTAAATATGATACCTATATTATGTTTATGAAGAAATTGAGAAATCAATAAAGTACATTATTGATTTAGTATTCAATTTCACGAACTTCATTGATTTCTTATTAAATTAACATGCTCAGACTAATAGAAAATATAGGTAACATATTTTTATTCTGTAGTGTTTATCTAACTTGCATTAATTAAAACCCTTGTGAAAAATTATGTTGATTTATCTATAAAATAAAAATAATGTATTTTAAGTTTCACACAAAGGTTGGGTTAAATAAATAAATCTAGTGACATAAAGTATGTTAGTTCTAAAACTAAACATCTTTAAATATCAAACAAAAAATTATCAAAATCTGAATTTATTCTATAACTTCTAGTGTTGCTTTGTCTCAATTGCTTGTAGAGGAACATTATTTTATGTTTAAATATTACTATTTAATATATTTACATAAGTAAAAAAAATCCATATATTGCCTATAAATTCTTTTCTTCTGTCTAAAACATGGGTACTTGGGGCAACTTATCATTTGGATAACTGACATGGAGGCTAGGTTTCAAAATTCCTAATTCTTTATCCCTTTAAGAAGGCTAAGAGGTTCGTCATGATAGTGTTGTAACATTTTTATATAGCGCCTGGTTCAAGCTAACTGGTTAAATAATGTTAATTGTTAACTATACATTGCTTTTACTTTTATTCCCTTTTAATCTTTAATTTGAACATAACCAGTAAAATGATATATGTAAAACATTTTGGATAGCCAAAAAAAATGAGCTTGAAAATTGTAATTACATGTATAGATTATTTCAGACCTAATGTTGTGCTCGCTGACTCATGATAAAACTTCTATGCCCTTGTTATATTATGGTTGTTATACTGCAGGAGCAATCATGTATGGTATGGACTGATTAAAGAAAGTAAATACAGTTGCGCTAAGAGGTTTTATAGATTTTGAAAGTTTGTTGAAAATAATGTAAAACGAATAAAGGCTTTTGTAATTACTTGACATTTTAATTTACTGGGCAAGAATACTACTAACAAAGTAAGCTTTTTGAATGAAAGAAAAATCGGAAAAAAAATCTCAGTGAAACAAATATTTTCAAGTAATTTATAAGGTTATTATTCTTTGTTTATTTTCTCTATCTATTAAAAAACTTAAGAAAGAAAAAGAAATTCATAAATACGGAATATGACTTTTTGTCCCTGAGAAAAGTTTCCGTCAGAAAAGTTTACAATACTACTATTATATGGTAGCTTATGCCTTGACGACCTTACATTCACATTTTGCATTCAACATCATCATCAAAAATATCAAAATTTTTGTATTCAATGCTCTAAGTAACACTGTAAGAGGTAGTGCCATGCTGTATTGCAGCTGAACTGGGTCGGCACGACCGGGGTGGTACCCCTCGCTCACATAACACCGGCGTCAAGTGACAGCTGTGCATGTGACAGCTTAGCTATGCAGTTGCGTTTCGTACGGCTTATGAGTTTCCGGTGGTCAATTGGGGGGATAGGGGAAAAGGAGGGTGGCGCATCTGCGTGACCTTGGTTGTGTGAATGTGTATGGGCCATAAAAATATATTTATAGGAAATTACAAAAAATATTATAAAAAAATGTTAATTATTTATTAAGACCATATAGGTATGAAAACAAATGCCGTAAAGCTCCAAATAATTGACACTGCTTTAATCATCTTTCAAAGGTGCAATAGGCCAATGATGATGATGATGTTGATAGGTATTTATTCTTATATAATCTCAACTATACAATATCACAAAATATGTCTGACTATCATGGTGACCTCATGTTTTTATACTTTAATACTTTTCTACTTTCATGATCAATAAATATTCATATCATCATCATCATCAGCCTCTATCCGTCCACTGCTGAACATAGGCCTCCCTCAATGTACAGCCGATCCCTTGCCACCCGCATCCAACATGGAAACAAAATATTCATATACCTGCCTACATCAAATGTATCAATGCAAAAAAAAAAAACAATCATGTAATTTAATACTATGGGGAAATAAATACATTATGAGTTGATAATACAACAAACTGTTAATAATATAAAATTCTATATGATAAGGCTACAGACATAATGTATATAATATGATAATAATATCTGTGCTTGCGATTGCTTCAGTTCAGTATAAGTTGCTATAGTGCTCACATTTATGTGTAAAATTTATGTGTGGTCTTTAAAAGATGTGCTTATAAATGTTATCGACGTAAAATGAATATCATGATAGAGATGAAATTACGAAATTTGGAGTGTAATTATGATTTTATTTATATATTCAAAAGCCTGATTTTTTATTTAAATAACTGCAGAGGTGGTTCTATTTACGGTAAACAATATCAACCTTGTTCCTGGTGTAATTTTTTTATTATTTCAAATTAAGAGTGCTTTAAAATACATTTCATATTACTAGTTGTTCCTCACGGTTGCACTTGTGTAGTTCCCATTCCTGTGAGAATATGGGGATAAAGTATAGCCTATGACACTCACTGATTATGTAGCTTTCTATCAGGGAAACAATTTTTAACCGACTTCAAAAAGGAGGAGGTTCCCAGTTCGTCGTTTTTTTTTAAAGCAGTTTAATTTTGTAGGAGTGAAAGCGTAACAAACTCAAGTTCACATTTCTAATATTAAAAAGGATTGACTTGAAAAATTAATATTAACTTTGTGTGAGCCACTGTGAGTTGTGATTGTTGTGGGTGGATCCATTTGAATCATAACAATATTAAATATAATTGCTTTTGTTTCAATAATATAAGTTTATTTATTTACAATTAACATGTACTTTATGTCGAAGTATCTTCTACAACACCCATGATTATGTGCTGTTTTATCTTTAAATACTAGTCAATGATTCTTATTCAAGAAAAGAACATACTTATATTTGGAAGGCCGGCAACGCACCTGCTAATGATGTAGACTGTAGAGGGTGTTTATGGATGTCGCTGATGACTTATCATCAGGTAAAATGACCCCTCTTCTATACAAAAAATCATAATTAAAACTAACAAGGATTGACGATTTCTGTGGCTCAGTGGTAAGCGCATTGGCGTTCAAGCCGGAGGTTGCGGGTTCGAATCCCGCCAGGGAACTATAATATTTTCTGTGTTCTTGGGTCATGGATGTGTATTAAATATGTGTATTATATAATAAAAATCTTAAATATATGTATATTATAAAAGTATTAAATATATTTCCGTTGTCTGGTACCCGTAACACAAGTTCATCGAGAACTTACAATGGGAACAGATTGACGTGGTGTGAAAGCGTCCATAGATATAATTATTATTTATTATTATTATTATCTTAAAGTTCATGTGTACATATTTTATACATATTAGTATAAGTATATACAACATTAAAATATAGCTTGTATTTCTCTACACATTTATGTGCTCCAATTGTATGGAAAAAGAGAATAAAGCCACCCAAGGTGACTTTGGGCGTGGCTTCATTATTGATTACTTTTACTATGATATTAAGGACATTGCTATTGTTTTGGTGGAATATTACTAAAACATATTATATACACACGACAACTGATGAAGCTATAGAAAACCAGTTTATCGGGATTTATTATTGTACAGAAAAATATAATACAACACGAGTCTACGTTATACTAGAAACGTAAAGCTTCATGTGGCGCCGTGTGTACCTGGATTACCTTTGCGAAGACCTATTTCAACCTTGAACTAGATGGGACGACCGTCACTGAAGAGACCGGTCTTAATGTGATGCGGATGGGAGATCTGCCGTCTTGGCGTTCATTTAATGATACATATCTGGCAGTGGATAGAAAACGGTTGATAAATTTGAAGATGATAAAGTGATATAGATTAAATTACTATTGCGTAACTTGTACGCTTGCTTATCTTTATATTCTGCCGTGCGTGTATTTTTTTTTCTTTAACGCCGGGAAATGCTCTGTGGCATCCCGCGGGGAGTGGGTCTCCTCACGCGGGTATGTGGGACTCGCTGCGCCCGAAAGCTAGTAAGTGGACGCAGCTCTACCCACTAAAACCCGGCGAGTGCCACTAATACCGCCTTTGGTGAGGTGGCCCGGATCTAATGAGCAAACAGAGCGCCCTTGCCCGCTCCTCTTTTGTCCCCTCTAGTTATAAGAGGAGTACAAAGAGCCTCCTCGGCTCAATTCGCTTCGCCCAAGGTGCTGGGCTCACCCTAGGCTGCTGAGCCCCACCGCCACGTCAAGGCCTGAACCATGGTGGGGTTCATGCGTGTATATGGTAGGAAACTCTTAAACTGCTGAACCGATTTTGATGAAAATTTTTTGTATGTGTTTAAGACGTATATTCTAGAATGGTTTATATTGACAGTTCGGCCCACTGTTGACCACAAAAGGTCATCGTCTGTTGGATCCGTAGGTATGTTCATTTAGGAAGTTTAGAATCGGATTTTTCGACTTGGTATTATCCGCTTTTACTGTAGACAAAGAGATAATACGACTAAAGGGGTAGACAACATTTTGTCGTTCGCGCATACTGGGCCAGCTGATCTTACATTATTTACTTGCTGACAATACAATTTTTTTTTATTTACTTGCTGAACTTATAACTGCTAAATAATTGAACTTTTTATTACTAGTCAAATTAGCTGTGAGGTGGTTCCTTGTAAGCCAATCCCTAGTTTGAAAACTAACATGTGGAGTCTACATTACTAAAAGATTTTTTATTTTAAATTTTAATATTTTATTAAAATATAAATTATAATTAAGTATTATAAAATAATTTTAAATTAAGAACGTAAGAGATTTTTTTTTTACAAAAAAAAAACAAATTTAAAAAAAAAGAGTGAGGTACCTACAGCAGAGCCCTTATTATGAAATCTACTATTACAAGATGATCAAAGCAAGAACATATATATATATATATATATATATATATATATATATATATATATATATATATATATATATATATATATATATATGCAACGTATTGTTTGAGGTATGTCACGTACGTATGTATGTGCAAAGTATTGATAAATTTTCCTCAAACAATACGTTAGGTATATGATATAGTTTGGGACTTTCCTCATAGAATACACATTTCCCCAAACTATACAAAATCTTAACGAAAAATTCGTCAAACAATACGTTGCACATATATATATATATATATATATATACGAAAAGTTGGGAAACGCTCGTAAGCGTTCGTAATTTAAACGCTTACCAGTCTTAAAATTTCTGGCTAATTCGGATGGACAATACTTTCATGCTTCGTCTACGGTATCCTAAAAAATAATTATCATCTTACTAATACAAAACGTACTTGGCAATAATATCTCGTTATGAGATTATATTACATAAATAAGTACCTGCATCTGAAGCCTACAGTAGTGCCGAGGCCTACTTAGCAAAGTTGTAGAAGCGATGGATGTGGCGTTAAAACGTATACGTTTTCCAGATCATGAATCGAGGAGCAATTCTCACAATGACGATGTGGTGATCGAGCCTACGGAAGAAACGCCCCTACTGGTGATGACCGTTCAGAGAGAACGGGACATACGAACGATTGTCAGCGTTGGCGTTTTGGTGTTCGTGTTGATAGTGGGTGCTATTATTGGCGTTTATCTGTTAGTGCTGCAGAATGATGCAGGTACTGTTGCTGAAATATTTATATCGGAGGTTTACTGGTGGGAGGGAGGGAGTGCCACGCTCTCGACATGGGTCCGATCCATCTTGCGTATTTCTCTCTTGAATGAGCGCTCTATTTCTGAAAAAAGGCAAGGCAGGCAGTGTTTTTACTAGCATAGAGACGTAACAGATGTTAAGTCTCTATGCTCATATGTCTCAGTAGGGCTAGCATTCGTATTAACTATATGAAATAATACTAGAAAAGGCGTAAACAAAATTTACTCGTGCGCGCATGCTAGCCCTACAGGATAGGCAACACACGAATGAGTTACAGAGTTGCCTAGTAGAGTAGTTAGGGTAAACTCATTTATGTTCATGGGCGACGCTGACCACTCACCATCATGTGGACAGTTTGCCTATATAATAACATAATACACATACCTGAAAACCCTTTCATAGGTGTCCAAAGGTGTCTAAAGGTGTATAAAGTCATTTCAACATGAGGTAAATGATCACATCATTTACCTCATGTTGAAATGACTTTATTTGTCCCTATATAAAAAAATGGCAGGCATAGGGACTGCCGAAATAATTCAAAACTTAGAATTATAAAATTATGAAATTTCAAATCCTAATACAAAAAATTTGCAATTCCATAATGACGTCATATAGCATCTCGGTGACTCGAACCTATAAGATTTTCCCCTATCAAAAAGTGCTCAACGCCTCTTATACATTTTTTTCAATTCAATAAATGCTATCATTAAGATAAACTATGATATAGTTATTTAAAAAAAAAATGTTTGTGATCCTTGTGAAAAACTATAAAAATACTCTTAATACCTTTCAGAACACATCCTGCCTCCAGATATTGAACCTATAGATCTACTGCGTCGTTCAGAGTGGGACAAGTGGAACAGTACTCTCAAAAGTGGCACATTCAAAGCGAGGACTGTTGAAATCACACAAACTGGCACGGAACAATGTTTCGACCTAAACTCTTGTGCTACCATATTGAATGATATGCAGGTGGGTTTTTAGTTATATTCAGTATATGTGTATATTTTTTTACTCTAAAAAAAAGGTAAGATGTGTAAGAGGTAGTGCCATACTGCTCGGCAGCCGAATTAGGCTGACACGACCGGGGTGGTACCTCTCGCTCACATAATACCGGCGTCAAGAGACAGCTATGCTGTCGCGTTTCGTGCGGTTTATGAGTTTCCTGTGGCCCATTGGGCGGATATGGAAAAGGAATACAACGCATCTTCATAACGTTTGGTTATGTGGATGTCTATGGACATCGGTAGTCACATAAGGTGACCATATAAGGTGGCTACCGATGCAACCGAGGCAACTGAGGCAACCGAGCAATCAGCGCCTTATGGCTCTGACTGCTCGGTTGCCTCCTTGTGACATAAAAATTTGCTAAATAGGTATCTTATTATTATAAGTTACCGATGGAGGAAGCATTTGTTTATTTTTTTTTATCAGAGAACTTGAGTGGATTTTGGAGAGCAGTAACGGATAGATGGGATAATTACTTGCACCCAGATTTAACATTTTGCATCTCAGGATAAGCGACAACGTGAACGAGTGGTCACGGGTAGGTCCGGGTGGAAGCATTGTTCCATTGACCCATGCTCATGGGTGACGCTGACTACGCATTATAGCCAGTTTACGTATTTAATAACATAAATATTATTAATCCGTAAATATAATTAGTACTTAAATTTTTATATATTTTTTTAAACATATTTTTATTTTCAGACGTCCACTCAACAGCATCTACCGTATAACTTTTTGGTATCGACAAACGGTCTGGTGTTCGAAATGCTTGGTTGGGGGTTACCGTCACCCCTGCATCCAAATGTATCAACTTTAGTCATTGCTTTGATAGGTAAGTGTTACATCATCTTTAAAAAAATATACTTAGTTGATACTTTAATCCTTTCTTCCAGTCTTCTCTGGTCTCCACCATGGATCAGGCCTTGTTGCGGCGGTGGGGTTCAGTAGTAGCCTAGGGTAAGCCCTGCACCTTGGGCGAAGAGAATTGAGCCGAGGGGCTCTTTGTATCCCTCTTTTAAGAAAAGTGAACAAAAGAACACGAGAATGGGGTGAGGTTCCCATCCTCACCTCTTGAGGTGAGGATGGTAACATCACCCCATTGTACTGTCCCGACGTTGGGAGGAGTTGTTCTGTGG
Organism: Helleia helle; assembly: GCA_963853865.1. Lineage (NCBI taxonomy): Eukaryota > Metazoa > Arthropoda > Insecta > Lepidoptera > Lycaenidae > Helleia > Helleia helle. Next base: position 22,158,716 of record OY971420.1, read on the forward strand.
TGCGGGACAACCCCTCTGTGGAGTTGGCGTCGGTCCTCTGAGGGGCTAACCGGCCGTCGAGGTGCCCAGTTTGCTCATTAGATCCGGGGCACCTCACCAAAGGCGGCATTGGTGGCACTCACCGGGTTTTAGTGGGTAGAGCTGCGTCCACTTTTCGGGCACAGCGAGTCCCACATAGGTACCCGCCGGGGGAGACCCACTCATCAACGGGATGCCTAAGAGAATTTCCCGGCGTAAAAGAAAAAAAAATCTCTGATCGGTTGTACCATCCCAATGTTCTTTTTATACCTGCTAGTATCTATGTGTTTTTGTCGGTCTGCCTAAATACCTAAGTTTGTCTGCGAGGAACTCAACAGTACTGAATCGATGTTAATGAAATTTAGCAAACTGCATTTTGGTCCCACTTGAGAGAGTATGGGACACGACAGGTGAAGCTGTCAGCAGGAAAGCGTTTTCCATAGCCTACAAATACGGGGGATATAAGCCTCTTTCAGTGAATATCAAGATGGCCGATTCCAGCTACTGATTCAAAGACCATAGTTGTGTAGATCATAAATATTTCTTTCTCGTTCAAACTTCTATAAAAACCCATATTTCATTCACTCAGACGATTTTTCAGACGACCTCTGTGGTTCATGGTTAGCGCGTTGGCTCTCAAGCCGGAGGTAGCGGGTTCGAATCCCGCCAGTTTTGTGTTCCTGGGTCATGGGTGTGTATTAAATATGTGTATTATAATTTTTATCATAAAAATCTTAGTTATATATGTATAGTATAAAAAAAATATAAAATATATTTCCGTTGTCTGGTACCCATAACACAAATTCTTCAAAAACTTACCACAGGACCAGGTTCACATGGTGTAAAAAGGGTGTATACATATATTATTATTATAATATAATATATAATAATAATATCAACCCTTTATATTATGACGACCTCTGTAGCTCAGTGGTAAGCGCGTAGGCGCTCAAGCCGGAGGTAGCGGGTTCGAATCCCGCCAGGGAACAAAAATATTTTCTGTGTTCCTGGGTCATGGATGTATATTAAATATGTGTATGATATAATAAAAATCTTAAATATATGTATAGTATAAAAGTATTAAATATATCTCCGTTACCTGGTACCCGCAACACAAGTTCTTCGTGAACTTACCACGGGACCAGATTGACGTGGTGTGAAAGCGTTCATAGATATTAAATATATATATATATATATGTCCCACTGCTGGGCACAGGTCTCCTCGAAATCGAGCGAGGGGAGTTTTGGGCAGGTTTCCTCACGATGTTTTCTCCACTGGTGAGCAAGCGATGGTCAGGTGCAGATAGAAATTTAGAAAAACCCATTTCTAGGCATCACAGAGGTCAGGATCGAACCCGAACATCTTGTCTCTCACTCAAGACGCCGAGCCCATGTCCACTAGGCCATCGTCGCTCCTTCGACTTCGATATTATTATTATATTATTATTATTTCGTTACAGGTAACTTCACCGAAGTGCCCCCCAAGCCAACCCAGGTGCGTGTGACAACTAACTTCGTGACCCTAACAGAAAACCAAGGTTACCTTTATCCCAATTACAATGTGGTGATTCATAATATAACCACCCAACCGAATCTGTACCAGAGTTTTAAAAATATACCGCATTTATCGAGACCTCCGCTATGATAGACATGGTCAAGGTCATATGGTAGGGAACCAAAGGTTATATATTTGCCACCGAACCAAGAATTCCGTATTTTTGGCATAGAACAAAACCGCAATACTGGTACGGAACCAATAAGTCCACGTTTTTGGCGCGTAATTAAATGCTAGGAATGAAACGTGACAAAACGATATCACTTCGATGTATGTTTGCCTGTCACTTGCAACACTATGCTATCAACATAGAACTTAAATGAGACATTGAAGGACCTGTGTTATTAAAAAAGATGCTGACGAATTGATAACTTCCTCCTTTTTGATGTCGGTTAATAACAGATAGTAATTTGAAATTAAAGTGACTGACAAGCTATATCATGTTTGCTTCAAATTTGAATTTCTTTAATGTATGAAAAGTCTTTTTTTTCTCATGATGTATGAGCAATGTAACTTGACTGTACTGAAGTTAGGTAAGAGTGTTGAAAAGTGACATTTCTTTGCATAATGCAAAACTTTAGTGTGGCCAAGTTATATTCATATTATATTTGTATTATACAGTGTGTTTTTTTTTAAGTGGGACAGTATGGGGAAATCCTAAAGTATAAGAGATACAAGGAAACTGTCTTAGGAAACATTAGGTACTTTTTTGTGAAAAAAAATTGGTATAGTCAAAATTTTGGTCAAGTGTGAGTTGTCCCTAAAAATGATTAATTTTGATTAAATTTTTTTTGACGCACATCTACTCAGTTTCATGAGGGGATCATTTTATTGTATGGAAAGAAAAAAATCGGGACAGCAGAAGTTAGTCAAATTTAAGAAAATCGTTTTCATTATTACAACCCGTGTAAATTGCCTACCACTGCCCACTGCAAGGTTTTTATTAAAAAAAATATTGCGTATTCCAATTTTACATTTGAATTTGGAACACTTTATTTGGTTTAAAAAGGATTAAAATACTTTAAGGTATTCTTACGCGAGCACCTTACCTTACAAATCTAATTAAAAAAAAAAAACAAATTTTAAATTTGGAACTTCTTGAAACAAACAGTATTTTACTTGATATTTCATTGTTTGAAGTTAACATTATGTTAAGTTTTCGTCATGGAATTATCAAACTCGCATAAAGTAGATTTAATTGAAGCGTATTTTGTAAATTATCGAAGCTATGTGAATGCGTTACAGTGGTATCGGGAACGTTATCCGGACCGCGATCAACCGAACCGCAAAATTTTTGACAAACTGGTGAAAAATTTAAGAAAGGGAGGCTGTTTTACACTAAAACGGAAGAGACGAGCCACAGTAATTTTGAAGCCTACCCAAAAGCCTCATTGAGGGCAGCTGCTAACAATATCGATGTGCATAGATCTACAGTACGAAAGGTATTGAAGGCTTACAAGTACAAGTGTTACATAGAAGGTCTTCTTGTACAAGCATTGCTTCCAGGAGACACTAACCGGAGATTAGCATTTTGCCAGTGTTTTGTAGCATGCTCGATTAGAAACCCGTCTTTTCCAAGCCGGATTATTTGGACAGATGAATGCAATTTTTCAAACACTGGCATGTACAATAGAAAAAATAATCATTTTTGGGCACGTACAAACCCCTTCCGAACTACGGCAGCCCATAACCAGGTCCGCTTTTCCTTTAATTGTTGGTGTGCAATATTAGATAATAAAATCTTTGCCATTAAAATTTACCATGGAACATTGAATAGTCAAAAATATCAGGAAATATTAAACATGGCTGTGGATTTAGTAGATATGGCAATTCCATTAAATAATTTGAATAATATCATCTACCAACAAGACGGCGCCCCTGCCCACAATAGTATCGCTACTAAACAGTTTTTAAATGAACATTTTCTTGATCGCTGGATGGGCACAAATGGCCCTATTAAATGGCCGACTTTGGCCGGTTCAACCGATTTAACACCGTTGGATTTTTTCATTTGGGGGTACCTTAAAGGTCGAATTTATGCAGATACTTACAACTCGGTACAAGAGTTAAAAGACGCAGTGCATTATCATTTGAACAACATATATCATAACGCCTTGTCTAAAGCTACCGGAGGTGTTCTGAAACGCGCTCGTGCCTGCATTCGACAGGAGGCCACTTTGAACATTAATGTAACATTATTTTATTAAATTTACCTAACTTCTGCTGTCCCGATTTTTTTCTTCCCATACAATAAAATGATCCCCTCATGAAACTGTGTAGTAGATGTGCGTCAAAAAAAAATTTCATCAAAATTAATCATTTTTAGGGACAACTCACACTTGACCAAAATTTTGACTATACCAAATTTTTTTTTCACAAAAAAGTACCTAATGTTTCCTAAGACAGTTTCCGTGTATCTCTTATACTTTAGGATTTCCCCATACTGTCCCACTTAAAAAATACACACTGTATACTTTATTTTAAAGTACTGACAGTAGTCGCTATGAAATCGTTCAATTGAACTGAAGTTCCATCCGCACTTGTGCACTAATAATGTTTATTTTTCATATGTGCAATGCTCTTAATGGACTTGCTTTACAATAAATTAAATCGTGAGGATCTAACTAAATAAGTTCTTGAAACTTGAGGCGTATATAAAATTACACAAGCACCGTGGTAAACTTGTAGGAACCACATCACTAGCGCTAGGGACGAAAGAGAATTTGAAAATATACGATGATGATGATATGAAAATATACATATGAATGGTGGAAACACGATCATGAATTGTGAAATCGGTACAGGTGATTCGTGGTATAGAATTGATATTCTGGATTCAAACTTGCTACCTCTGAGTGACCTTGACTATACCAGATGGCGAACGCGAATGATAGTATATTTATTTCACGACAGCGGGTGAGCCATACTTGTAGTTGTGATGCGTACAGACGTGCGTTCTTGTGTGCGTAACTTCAGGGAGCATATTAGCGAACTGAAGTGAGCGCTCTATAAACACAAGGATGATGGCTCACCCACTTTTTCGAAATAATATATTTATACATGCTTATCTTGACCAGAGTGAAGCTAGCTATAGTGACATCGCAAATATTGATGCTTCAAAACTAACTTCACACCGGCCAAGTTGTAGCGCGTGTGGTTATTTAATGAAAAAATATGGCCGCCCAAAACACAAATTAAAGTGTTCTGAGATGGATTCATAGACTGCTATTGACAAAAGTTCTTTTGAAAACCCTATCCTTGTTTTTTCAAAGGAATGACAATAATTATTGAGGTGTTACTAAATTTAGAGGTTTAACGATGGTATTTATTGTATTTAAGTCATAACTTTATGTTGTCTATGGACGTGTGTGATATATTATTATATTTCAAAAGTTATAAGCATTTGCTTTTATTTGTTTATTTAAATTTGCGATTTAAACTTTGTTTAAAAATGTATACATGTATATTGGATGTTACTGTGTTTAGATATAATTATAAATTAGTTCATAGTTATTACTCCACCAAGCTTACTAGGCTTACCTGTCAAATGTGACGTCACCCGCACATGATTGAGTACGAATAGCAAGAAAAAAAAATTAAAATGGATTGTCCGTTTAAACATTTCAAATGAAAAAATAAAATAGCTGTATGAGTGTAAAACTGTATATTTATTATTTAAGTATGTTTATAAATTATAATTTTATTTTATTTCACACCCTCGTAAGATGAACCGGAAACGTATAAAAATCTTAATCTGTAGGTATACTTCAATAATAATAGTTCTACAGGAACCACGAATAAGCCCTTCCACTTTTTTCTTCAAAAATTTTAAAGCTAGTAAATTTCTCTCCACTATGAAGTCTTGTTTTTCCCCACTTCTAGTCCTTTTTATGCTCAACAACACACAAAAAAATCGGTTGTATGTAAAGTCGCTTTACTGACGATAGTTGAACGTGACGTCATAAGAAAATGGAACGCCTCATAGCGAGGTAACGCCGCATGAGTCATGTTTTTTCGTGCGTGCTGCCGGCTCCATCGAATTATAAGACGTTGTCACGTCATAACTTAAAAAGATAACAAAAATACAGCAACTAACAAAAACTTAACTGTGTAACAAGTAACAAAATGATTACCGTAACACGAGCGAATGTGTCGATGCTGCGAACCGTACTTAGACGACCGCGGTAGCCTATTATACCTGAAACGGACAAAGACTTTATTATAAACTAGCTGTTGCCCGCAGGTTCGCCTGCGTTATCTTAGATTTACATCACATTAGAAACCTCTAAAATTATATTATCAGTGTTTATCTACTTTATAATATATAAACCTTCCTCTTGAATCACTATGTATTTAAAAGAATTGCATCAAATCCGTTGCATATTTTTAAAGATCTAAGCATACATACAGACAGACGCGGGAAGCGACTCGGCTTTATACTATATAGTGATGATGTAGCCTAGGCTAGTGTTCAAACGGAGCTTCATTCACACCATTAAACTCAATGTTAGCCTTGGTTTAAACAAAGAATAATAATATAATTATTTATAGCGTATTAAAGATCGTATCGATCGTATAAAGGAGTAGATACCGTTAGTATACATAACTAATGCGTTTTTGTTGGTTTTCTGTATGCCACGTCTACCTCAGTTAATAAAAGTCTTTGGGGATGGAGTGAAGGCGGGGAAGCCACATTCCAACCGAGTGCCTAGTTGGCTTGGTAAAGTAGTAATATAATTTTAACGCAAATCATGTATGAAATAATAAAAAAACTATATGTTAAACTAATTATTCTGTATTTCGGTTTGTTTATCAAAAAAAAAGCCAAAGAAAAATACATAGAATTAAAAACATAACTTGATGTCAATTAAAAAACATTATAAAATGTATATATTTACTACCCCTAATTACTTGATCCCTAAACAATATGGTGTGGAAAAAAAATATTCAAATAAAAAACATCAAATATGTGTGATCTAGATAAAAATGATAATACATAGATATTGTAGTAGGTATTACATATTAGGCCCTTACATTAGGAAGTTGGCTTTTGGTATGGTCGGAACATAAAGTTGATTTTCATATATATTATATTTAATTATAGTCCAGGATACAGAGTCTATTTTAGCACTTCATTACTATTAAGCTAATTTTCCGTGAGTAGCTTCATTTTCATGAGACGCCCAAAAATTACTTGTGTAAAAAATCTTGATTGTGGTAGCTAACAGGTAGCAAGGATAAAATATGTCGATTTGATGACGAGGTTATCAAAAATGATTAGTCAAGTGCAAAAATTTACCCTGTATCCTGGACCATTAATCAAAGTATGCCATTGCATAGGTAGTTCATTGATACCTTTACTAAAAAAACATTCGGACGGGAATCAATAAAATGTTTGAAGGCGGTTTGATTGCCCCACCGGAGTAGATTTTTTTCCCCTGCAAGAAGTTATCCAAATTTCGAAAAAAATTGTAATCTGTTGGTTGCTCCAACTGTGTCCGGAGAGTACGGTGGATATCTTAAGAGTTTGGCATGCCAATTAAAGCTGCTCTAATTTGGTATCTGTTGTGCTGTGTGTGTCTAAGCGCGTTTGTCGGTTTGTTTCACTCAATTCATGAGATACCCACCTTTCAAGGTTTTTTTACCTTCCCAAATTGCTTCAAGTGGTTTAAAACAGTTTTATCACCAATACTAGCCTGCCTGCAGCTAACTCGGACGTGGTTTGTGATAGATCCGCTTCCACAATAGCCTTCAATTCTTCCTTATCAACTTTAGTCTCCAGCCGTCCGTTGGAACCTAAAACGCACTGTCTACCACAGCCATACACATCATTAATCCTTCGAGCCGTTTTTGCAGCACTGGTGCCACAGTGGAACTCGTACTCGTAAATACCACGATACTTCAAGTTTTCCATTTTGGAAACTTAGTGACGCAAAGATGAAAAAGCAAATTAATTGCGATTTTCGAAACGCAAATGCATGACCTTATAGAAGCTGTATAAATTTGAATTTGGAATTCCTAACCAAAGACGAAATATTTGAAATCAAAGTGGCCAGTACGAACAAACGCCAATTTCATATGTAAGGATCTAATATCAATAGTACATAAGAAAAAATTTTTTTTTTATTTTCTGTGATATTAAGTTTATTTCATAGTTATTATTTTCAGCCGATGTGTAATATAATCGAGTTTCGTTAGTAATTATATTATAATCAAATTGTGGATTTTTGAAACGTTGCATTGGACTTACGTTAATTTTACGCCGAGTGTGTTCATACACGCTCTTAGAATTAATATAAAATAAAATGTAATTAAAGATTTGTTAACCATAATATTATTCTGTTTATATTATTTTTATATCTTGAATTTAGTGTAGACAATATTGAAAATCACATTCACTAGAAGTTTGTATAAAAAAAATTAGTACCATTTTTCATGCTACATTTTAAGTGTCTATTAGTATAAGGATCCCTAAAATGTAGCTGCCAACATTTAGCTTAATCGCTTTATTCATAATAATAGATTAAAGACTTAACGTATTATTAAGACTTGTATGTGTGATCTTTGGATTATAATAATAAAATAATTTAAGTACATTTCTTCAGTTAGTTCAATGTTAAAACAATAGAATAAGATATTGGCTAAGCATACATTGTCATTATAACTAGTGTATACCTCTACACATCTGAGTCGGTTGAAGAATTCTTTTAAACCTAAATATATTATATACCTTTCGAATATTTTTAGTACCGCTAAAATGTTAAATGTAGTAAAAAATAAAAAAGCTAGTCGCATTTTTATTTGTAGGTACGACGAATATCCTAGTTTAAATAACTTGTGAAAATGATGTGTTAATGAGTTTCTATAATAATCAAAAATGCTCACCGACACTTTGTTTGCCTAAGATAAAAAAAGGAATCTTGTACGTTGTAAATTGTAATATGCTAATACATACTGTAGTGATATACAGAATACATCAATTTTGTATATTAAAACAGCATGTAATGTTTTATTAAAAGGTAAATGCATGATTTTTTGAAAGGTTTTTGAATTTAAAATCTCAAGAATTTAACAAAAAATGTAAGAAATTTGGATAAAAAACCCTAGTCACTACAAGCTTATATATTTTGTTTGATGTTACTTATACCTGCATAATCGCTCTAGTTGACCAAAGTTTTGTTAAAAAATCGGGTGTGGCTGTACTCAGCGAGTCGCTTTTAGTGTTAAAGAGTGAAATGAAAACAAGATTGACATTGTTCTAAATATTTTATAATTATTATTAGATTAGTGTCTTCACTGTTTATACAAGAACCGCACTATCACTAACTACGTCGTGAAAATCTGAAATCTGAGTAGAAAAGAGCAAAAGCGCTAGTTTAATTCATTCTGCGCAGTCCCCCCGCCGCCTCACCCGCCCCCAACACAAAAGTCATAACTGTGATATGACTAACGCTAAATAATAAGTTCATGTTTCTTAGATGAATAGTTTTGTATTTATTAATGTCAGATGATATCATCGAGTATATGACCGGAACAGAGCGGTAATGTTATGTTTTGTATGACAATAAATTCCGCCTAATTTGTGCTGAAACGCTGCACCGGTTCTGCGCTCTGATTGGTCGACTGATGGCCATTGATGGATGATTGGTCGATGGGACGTACATACAGATATCTGGTTAGTTGAATTGCTATTATATCGGTGATAAATCACTGACCAGTTTCGGAATATTATGGCTCACGTTACTACTCTATCCGGTCATATGATCGATGGACGATACTTAGTACCCCGTGTATGATACCGATTTCAAAGACGTTTCACGTCAAAATGTTTAATTTTTTTATAAAAGTTACCTACTATTTATATAATATAGATATGAAAACGTCGTAAATGTAATAAAATTTAATATACTGGGAAATAAAGTAGTATTATTATTATCATAACTTAAAATGCTAACTAAGATTTTGATGAATTTGGTCCAGTGCTGCAAATATCTCCGAGGCTGATATGTGCAAACATGGGACATTCACTTTGGGCACCTGAAACCGATTCATAACCAAATTCCAAAACTAACTCTAATTGAGAAACAAAGGGTTTATAAGTGCTGAGTGAAGTTGTCTGCACAAACTTCGTGTACACACCAGTGTGTAAAAATACATTGTAATACACATACAACAACAAAATGAATAAAAAATGGCAATTATAGGGACTGGCGATAGAAGTGAAAACTTACCACCCGAACGAACCCATGAGATTTTCCCTTAACAAAAAGTGTTCAACGTAGGTAAAGAAGTTTTCACTTCAAAATATATATGCACATACCTATATACTAGTTGCGCGTTAGCTTGGCTTGCATTGACTAAGTTCAACGATATGGTCCTCACCATGGTTCAGGCCTTGACGTGGCGGTGGGGCTCAGTTGCCTATGATGATCATAATCAGCTGTTTCCTGCTGTCTCTTTCAATCAAGTTCATTTCTCATCGTTCCTATTTTTTCTAGGCTGATACCAACATTTCAACTGTCTTTGTGTTTTGTACATGATGATGATTTTTTTATATTAGTTGGATAGGCAAACTGGCAAACTCAAAATGTGTTGCCTATCCTGAGACATAAGATGTTAAGTCTCGGTGCCAGTAATTACATGCCTGGCTTACTCTTGATGACGTGCATACTAAAATCAAAACAAAACGAAATGATGTCTAAAGCTCTACTCTGGGGATCAGCAGCGGGAAGCGTATACTGTTTATAATAAAATACTTACTAGTTTTTATTAATTTGGATTTAAGCATTAGAATTTCATGTTTTCTACGTGTATAATGCAAGTCTTCAAATTTTCTTCAAATTTTGAAAAACATTTTTGCAGACAAATAAAATACTTTCAAAGATATAAAGTGAAGGCAGGTTCAAAATGTCGATTTCATTAATTTTTTCTCTGAGGAACTCCCAAGAGCCCATTTTGTAGGTCGCGCGGACTGCCCTCTTTTGCAGAATGAAAATTGAGTCAACGTCTGTTACATTATTTTCCTTAGATCATATGCATTTGAACCAGTAAGGGGGCGTCCATTCATTACGTGAGGTTTTTCAGGAGGGTAGGGGGTCGAGCCGCATCTCACCCAAACTCACGTGGGGGAGAGGAGGGGTCTCAACAAATATCACGTGTTTTTTTCGCGAGAAACAGTATAGGTATAATTACCTAAAAATAGGGTCAAATTATGGTAAAACATATTTCTTGATTATAATAATTCTCTCCACGGATAGTGCACTGATTTAGAATAAGTGTTCTTTAATAATTTTGATAGTATTATATTGTTCAGCGAACTTAAGACTTGTATGTCTTTATTAGCTTCATTGAATAAAAATAATGAAATAAATTGTCTTTTGTAAAATAGGTCCACAGCATTATAATACGCTTTTAGAAATATCTCACGTGAGATTAGAACGGGGGGAAGGGGGTCGAGCCAAATCTCGCGATATCTCACTAATGGGAGAAAGGGGGTCGAAAAAACGTCAAATTCACCTCACGTTATTTATGGATGTCCCTAACCTGACCCGGAAAGGGACCTAATGGCCCCACTGCAATTTTTAATCGTAATCGTAAGTAAAATCTAAGAATTAAATACAGTTTCCGCTATAAAATCAATTCGTTTAATTTTAATTTAATTATGCACATTATCATCATCATCATCATGTACAAGACAGTTGAAATGACGGTATTAGCATAGAAAAAATAGGAACGAGGAGAAACACAGCTGCAATGCATAAAAGAGATATTATTCTTCCCACCATGGTTCAGGCCTTGACGTGGCGGTGGGGCTCAGTAGCCTAGGGTGAGCCGCTGCACCTTGGGCGAAGCTAATTGAGCCGAGAGGGTTCTTTGTACCCATCCTATAAGAAGAGGGCACAAAAGAGCAAGGGGCGAGAATGGGAACCTCACCCCATTGTTGTTCGTTGGGGTTGTTCTGTGGTGCGGGACAACCTCTCGGCGTAGGTGGCGTCGGTACCTTGGGGGACTGACTAGCCGTCGAGGTGCCCTGTTTGTTTATTAGATTCGGGGCACCTCACCAAAGGCGGCATTGGTGGCACTCGCCGGGTTTTTGTGGGTAGAGCTGCACCCACTTACGAGCTTTCATGCACAGCGAGTCCCACATACCCGCGTGGGGAGACCAACTCCCCGCGGGAAGCCTCAGAGCATTTCCCCGCATTAAACAAAAAAAAAAGATATTATTCTAATGTCTACAAATATGTGTAAATGCCGCATTCCTATCACTACTTATATAAAAACTGGATTCTCTCTTGTTCTAATAAAATTATTCTTGTTACCGTTTTACATCGCGTAACTGTTGAAATGGTCGGGAAACGAGTTCACAACTGGTGGTTTCCTTGAGGTTTGGCAACGTGATCTTTAGAATTTTCTAGAACAATGGTCGCTAATTACTAACACTGATATAGATATAATTTATCTAAATTTGTGGTCCATCACCATAGTATATACTTACACGTTTTTAAAAAGACTATAGATATTAATTATAGGTATATACGTTATGTTACGAAAGGGCCTTGAAGTTAGAAGAAAATATAGTCACTTCTTGCATTTTGTTAAATGTAAGTGAGGCTCTACATTCTCTCCGAGACAGTGCGAGGCAGGAGCTCTCGCCCGCCTCTGACTGTCCCGGGGAGAGTGTAGAGGCGCACCAAATTGCAGACGGGGAGGCCTCGGGCAAGAATACCGAGAGTGTAAAGCCGCAAGAATATGACAATAAATTAATGATTTTAAGATTTATTCTGTAACTTCTTAGCAAATTTCATAATTTTACATCCAAGGGAAGTACCGTATCACTTTTGGTTAAACAGACACATAGACTGGAGTATCTATAAGGATGCCATTTTGTCATTTTGAGGAACGTAACCTCACTAAGAAGAGAAAATAAGGTGGATTGATTAGTGTCGCTACTACACTAAATAAATTATTTATTCGTTTTAACATCTTTACAAAATGTAGCCAGTCAGACAATGTCTGGACCAACATATTACCGAACTAACTGAATAGTGAACTGAAATAAGGAAAAATGATAATTGTATACCTAGCTATTGTCCCTCGGTCATATTATACTGTTGTTTTTTTAAATCCGCGGAGTAGTTTTGAACATCTCCTACATCTAAAACAATGATTAACTTTATAACATTAGTACTGATGAAATAACTTGCATAAAGATATTTGAGAAAAAAAGCAAACATTCTTTATTTTTATAAAAAAACTTTATTGAAAACATCCTTACGGAAAGGACACATTATTTACTTACACAATACAATACAAGCATTGCTGTATTACATTCTTACCATGGAAGGTATTATTGAATCGAAGATGAGCAGTTCAATAAATACTTAATACAATGAAAAAACCATGTAAATCCATAGTGTAGGTTGTATTTTACGTAAAACTGTTGTATAGATTTAATTGTAAAGTATTGGAAACGTCATGTAAGAAATTATTCCTCAATAAAATCGTTAAAAACATCAAGTTTTCTCAAATCAAATCAATTATTATTTTCCTTTTTCTCTTTTGAAAAATAACAGTTGATTTTTCAATCAACCGTCGACAAAACTGTAAAGCTTTATATATATATATATATATATATATATATATATATATATATATATATATATATATATTTAAGCTTATTTATAATTTCTAAGTAAATGTTGATACAAACTAATTTTATTACATACCTTAATAAATTCTCTGTTATTTACAAATTATAAAGCTAAAAGTAAGATAGGCGTATAACATATTTTATAGGAAATCTATCCCTGTCTACACATCACAATACAAGCAATATTTAAAATACTAAAAAAGTGTGTGTGCGTCAGCTTCGACGCACTACTTATCCTTACGAACCATCTTGAAATGACATTATAAAATTACAAATTATTGTACATTAGTTTAACGCATATCTTCTGATTTTACTCCACATACATTTTCACAACCCGAAATTATATATGAAAATCGATTGAGGATGATGAGGAGAAAACTCCAATATACTCCAAAAATACAAATAAATTCATCTTATGAATTCTTAAAAAAATAAAGGTTTCAAAAATAATATGTACAAATCGTCGTAATTAATGTTCTCTGCAGTTCTAAACAGGAAAAGTAACGTGTGAAAAAAAAAACAAAATAAAAGTCAGCAAATAAATATTACTTTAGAACATTCTGGGCAGGGTTATTTACTAAGCATTTAAATTTTGGGTCAAATAAAAATATTATGTAAATTTTGAGACAATTTGTGCACGGATTACATAACGCCATCACAGTAAGTGGACACCTACATAGAAATTGAGGTTGAATTTTAAATAAATGGCTGATTGACACACTGTTGTATGGGATATATCATTCTAAAAAAATCAGAAGAGTATGTTTGTTTTAACACAAATCTTAGGGATATTACTACAACGAATTCGAATTTCATTGCATTAGAGAGCCCAGTTAATTAATATTAGAATTTTGGGACGGGTGTAACCGCTGAGAACTAGTCAAATACTAAACTATTAATAAATGCTTAAAATAGTTCTTGATCACAGCGATTAATCAATTTCAAGTTTCTTAAAACTTCCCGTGACTGAATCTGCGGCATTCGACGCTTTGTTTTTTGATGAAATGATCCCTCTGGTGTCCAAAATTTCCATTTGGTCGAGGGACATGATTACTTCTCTCTTCTCTCGCAGCAGTTGCATTGTGTATTCCAGCATCTCTTGTACTGGTATACGCCCACCGAAGGTTGTTGGTAGACATGAGACATCAATGTAGTTGCACAGGTTTTTGCTGTCGGTGTGGACCTGGATGATATTAAAAGGTTATAATTAACATCTCAATGTATTTTTTGTGTCAAATAAAGCTATTTCTTTCTTTCAATATTAATCGTAATTATAATTTAGCTAACTACCTTGCAAACATCCAAACCGGACGTGCTTGCAAATATGCAAATTAAATTTAGTCTTCCCTAAACCTTATTTGTCTATATATTATATACTTATAAACTGGCATCTCTATTATTAAGTCTTTATTTCTTAAGTCACAAACTTCTTCATTACTTTCTTACTTTTTTCCTTCTTAAATTCTACCAGTTTAGGGCCGTTAAAAAAACGATCTCTGACAGTCTTCATTTGTAAGAGTGACATGAGGCCAAAAGGGTGTCATCAATTCTGCCAACTTGTTCATTCAATTTATTCTCCGCTCTTAAATGCTAAGAGTTACCGAGATTCCAACCCGGTACCGTCCATTGCATACTCACGTGTAATCTTTGGCTGATCTTGGAGGATACTTTGGTTGCACCAATGTCAACGATGTATTTGAGAGCGGCAGGCACGTTCACCAGTTGGCAGTCTTTGTGTCGCATGGGGATGGATTGCTGAGGAAAAAACATTCGACTCTATATACTTTTGTTATGCTGATGAATGTTTCGCTGACTAAAGCAAAACATTTATGGGTGCAAAACTAAAAAATGTATAAAAAGCTGTGACCCGACTGAAATAATTTGCCCCTTCTTTTAGAAAGTCAGTTAACAATGAAGCCTATATCCAACCGTAATCATGAATTGACTGACACTTTCAAAATCGTATATAACTTCTTAAGTTATAAGGCCTCCTTTGGATTTTGTTGAAAACAGAATATGCAGAAGAAGGAGAGAAAAATGCAAAAGTGGTAGTATAGCTGTAGCAGTAGTAGATAGGAGTATCATAGGGTTTAATGATTTGATATAATATGTATGTTGGTGGAAATACAAATTGTGTTTCTTGATTGAAATGGTCAGCGTCACAGATGAACACATCTCCCAACATCATGCGTTACCGTAAGATTGGTCTCGGTACCAATGATAACTGCCTTTTCTGTCCTTCTTTCTGACACAGAAATGTTGCACGGGAGAATTATTCAGGAAGATGGTTACCCATGACACAACAGTACTATACATATAGGCAAAATAAGTTCTATACTGTGTTATATAACTTATTTTGACCTTATGGGCCTTCAACTTAAGTGTTTTTTAATCCCGTAATGTAACACGACTGTTTCAATGTTGTTGTAACAAATATAAAATGTTGCCAAATATAAAATCGAATCCCGAAAAGTGAACCGCAATAAATTGTCAGACTAACAGATGGTTACGCATTTACAATAGTTCTCGAGGATAATTTAGATCTAAGTTAATGCTAGGACAGTTAGATAACAGATAATTTTGTCATCACAAGCAGCGCCCCGCGGTGACACCCGCGTACTTCCCATTCCCGTGAGAGTAAGAGGAAAAATTATAGCCTATGTGTTATTCTGATGAATAAGCTATATTATTGTAAAGTTTCATTAAAATCCATTCAGTAGTTGTGTGAAAGAGTAACAAACATTCAAACCAGCTTTTACGTTTATAATGTAGTGTACGGAACTCAATAACATAATATTATGTACCAAGAGACTTATTTCTATTTATTTTAATATGTCCCTGACAGAGTTTGTTAAGTAAATATTAACTGTGATGGATTAACTTAAATGATTTCGAAGTTTACAATTAGGCACGTTCCTATATTTTGTCATTGCTATCATCATATGTCATCGTAATATCTACCTACCCATAATATGTTACTAATCATACTGATGTTAACGCAGGCGAAGTTGTTAAAGAGCGTTTGTGTGGTAAAGGATTATTATAAAGTATGGAAGATACCACACCCTGGGAATAAGGCGTTCCTCCCAGGCATTTCAGGATAAGATGTCAAAATTGTTATAGAATACATATTATTCGAAAAGATAAGTTCCACTGAGTTTGTTTCGCCGGTTCTTCTCAGTAGGCTTGCCTTGGAACCGGTGGTAGATTCAATTGACGTTCAAAAAGATACTGTATTAGTACTATTTTGAATAAAAAAAATGATTTTGATTTTTGCTGCGGGTCACAGGTAGTATAAAATAAATAAATCAACATTAACCAACATTCACACCACATTTATCTAAAACCTCGTGGTACAAAGAAAGGATATATCCGTCGTACAAATTATCTGCACTTGCCGGGATTCGAACCCACGACCGCTGCGTGAAGTGACCAGCCGGCCGTCATATCGTAAGTATACAAACCACATGTATAAAGTAAAACCTATATCAGTGGTTCTAAACGAATATGTATCGTAACAAAGAAATTGTAGACTATTGAAGCATCCCCACCAAGGTTCAAGCCTTGTCGTGGCGGTGGGGCTCAGTAACCTAGGGTGAGCCACTGCACCTTTGGTGAAGCGAATTGGGCCGAGGGGGCTCTTTGTACCCCTCTTATAAGAAGAGGGGACAAAAGAGCAGGGGGCAATTGGCGAGGATGGGAACCTCACCCCATTGTACTGTCGTTGGGAGGGGTTGTTCTGTGGTTGTGACCGACACCCCTCTGTGGAGGTGGTGTCGGTCTCTTGCGGAATTGACTAGGCCCTCGTGGTGCGTGTTTGTTTACTAGATCCGGGGCACCTCACCAAAGGCGGCATTGGTGGCACTCGCCGGGTTTTAGTGGGTAGAGCTGCGTCCACTTACCAGCTGTTGGGCGCAGCGAGTTCCACATACCCGTGGGGGAGACCCACTCCCCCGCGGGATGCCTTAGAGCATTTCCCGGCGTTAAAGAAAAAAAAAGACTATTGAACCATATATAAATATTGTAAGTACCTACTTACAATGTAACTTGATGCAAATATCATTATACAGGTTGGCCCAGAACTAAACCATATGCCGAAATCGGTTAAAGTTGGGTGTAGTATTTTAAATTTAATGTTGAGCGAAAATATTTTATTGAAAACTGAGGCAGGTTTTTAGGTAGTAATTCACAGAAGGGCTAGTCATAATTACATTACAGAAAAATATCGAAAAAGTAATATTTGTAGTAAAACTGGAAAGATCATCACAGGCTGTCAGTTTTTCCGATATTTTTTTTAATACTTATAATATGAAAAAATACAAAATACAGTTAATCCAGAAATGTTACATAAGCAATTGTACGCAAGACTGGCAGAACCTATTTCTATTTTCATACAGCACATTGCATATAATAAAAACTGATGAACCGAATTTATCCTTGACACAAAAGATTAAGAATAACTGTGCTGTAAGCTCCTCGCCTTCTGCCGCACCTCTTTACAAATATGATGCCCCTCGTAATCGCAACAAACTTATCCAAAACAAAATCAGTGACGGAGATCTCGCCGCTCGCCTTTTTTTCTCCAACGACGTGCTATCACCAGATACCCCTGACACCCTTCAGGCCTTACGGACAAAACATCCTTCAGCTCCAGTAAACCCATATTTTCTCGACCCACCAACAGCAGGGCAAGCATGCCTTCAAATTAAAAAGAAAGATGTTACGGATGCCATTTTATCTTTTAAACCAGGTTCGGCTGCAGGTTTGGATGGAATCTCACCCCAACATTTGAAAGACTTGACATCGCATTCTGTGGGTGATGCAGGCGAGCAACTTCTAAATTCGATCACTAAATTAATCAACTTTATGTATTCCGGTAATGTCAATCCAGAAATTGTTCCCATTCTTTTCGGCACCAACCTCATTGTCCTCACCAAAAAGGACGGAAGGGTGAGACCAATTGCTGTTGGATCAACACTTCGACGCCTGGCGTCCAAAATTGCTGTTCGACATATTTTACCAAAATTAAATTCGGAATTTGAACCCGTACAGTTAGGCTTTGGTGTAAAAGGAGGGTGTGAGGCAGCCGTCCATGCCCTACGCTCTTTCCTAACGTATGGACAGCCTGACGTGTTGCTCAAAATTGATGTCAAAAATGCATTCAATTCGGTAAATAGGGATACCGTGCTGACGGAAATAAAAATACATATACAAGAAATATACAATTATCTTCTTCTCAGTTACGCTGTCCCAACAAAATTGTTATACCGTTCTAATGAACTGTCTTCGGAAGTAGGTTGTCAACAGGGTGATCCCCTTGGGCCTGCAATTTTTAGTTTGACTATAAATTCGATAATCAAAAATTTAAATTCTAAATTCAACGTTTGGTATTTGGACGACGGAACCCTAGGAGGTGATGTGGATACCGCGTTTTCGGACCTTTTTTTTAATCAAAAATAAATTTGAAGCCATTGGTTTGGAGCTTAATTTTAGCAAATGCGAACTTTTTATAAATAACTGCGACTTAAATTTAAATGACGTAAAACAAAAATTTAATATTTTGGCTCCAAATATTAAAATAGTTAACAGTAATTCCCTTTACCTTTTAGGTTCTCCAATTTTTGATGAATCTATTTCTGAATATATTAATAATTCAATTACTAAATTTCAAAATTCTGCTGACCGTCTTGAAATTAGTCCACATTATGCATTTTGCATCTTAAAATTCTGTCTTTTCGTCCCAAAATTTACGTATGTGCTCCGTTGCTGCTCCTTTTGGAATCGCCCAGATCTTTTGGCACAAGTAGACGATTTAATCAAAATTAGCTTAGAATCGATTCTCAATATGCAGCTGAACGAGCAATCTTGGTCCCAAGCATCCCTACCCATCCGCTATGGTGGTTTAGGGATTCGCAAAATTTCCAGTGTCGCTTTACCAGCCTTCTTATCTTCTGTCCATAGTTCAGCAAATCTCATAAGTAAAATTTTAAGGGCATCCCCTTCAAACTTTGAGATTGCTGGCTTGGAAGAAGCTAGAAACGCTTTCTTAATTGCATGCCCAGGTCAAAATTTTCCATTTTCTCAAAATTCACAGAGGAGCTGGGACGACATAAATTGAAAATTAACTTTTGAGAATCTTTTGAGCTGTAGTACAGGTCCGGCGCGTGCTAGGCTTTTGGCCGTAGGTACGCATGAGGCCGGCTACTGGCTTCACGCGTACCCTTCGTTAAATACAGGAACTTTTCTTGAGCCTGACACGCTCCGAATCGCAACCTGTCTACGGCTTGGGGTTCCGGTCTGCGCTCCCCATAAATGTCCCTGTGGCAGTGATGGCAAGCTAGGACATCATGGACTGTCATGCCAAAAAAGTGCAGGCCGCTTCTCGAGACATGCTGCACTCAACGATATCATACGCCGGTCCCTTGCCACCGTCAACGTGCCAAGTCTACTTGAGCCGTCTGGTATTGCAAGAGACGATGGCAAGAGACCGGACGGTATGAGTTTGATTCCATGGAAGATGGGCCGGGTGCTGGTGTGGGATGCAACCTGTTCAGACACACTGGCCCCTTCCCATCTACATGAAACCTTCAACAGAGCTGGTGCAGCTTGTGAAGCGGCTGAAAAAGCTAAAATATGCAAATACAGGGGTCTAGGCTCCGAATATGATTTTGTCCTATTCGGTGTCGAGACCCTTGGTCCGCGGGGTCCTAGCGCTTTAAGGCTCTTTAAGGAAATAACAAAAAGGTTAGTCGACATCACAGGAGACCGAAGAGCTGGCAGCTACCTCGGACAAAGAATTAGTCTAGCAATTCAAAGGGGGAACGCTGCCAGTATCTTCGGGACCTTGCCTAAAGGGACTCCTTTTTATTAATATAATTAGGTTATTATATTATATTTTTTAAGGTTTTTTAGTTTTAGTTTTTTTGTAATCTTTAAATGATAACAAGTGATATAATATGAAATATACATGATTATTATTATTTTCATTTAAAGGCATTAGCTACTAGGCTATTAGCCATACAAAATACAATATTCGGTCTGTAATACGGAGAAATAGCGGGGAAACCCCAAGGAGCGCGGCTTCGCCCCTCTAGCCCCCATCAATCAACTATCATTCCCCATTCCATCCACCCAGAGCAGTCCACCACAATATTCGCCAACTAATCACATTATTTATTACACAGATTAAGTTTTTAAAACAAACACTATAGGAGACCACCAGAACAGTCCTACTAAGAAAACCACTCCAGAACGGTCCTCCACAAGATTCGCCAACCAATCACAATATTATATAAAGATCAAGTTTTTAAAACAAACACTATAGAAAATCACTCCGAATGGACAAAACACAAAATAACAATTAGTTAACGGGAAACCAAAAAAAAACACAACCCGCGCGCCCCGATACTTCCCGCCATTCCTCTCGAAATATACATGACAAAGATTTTGTCTCATTTTTCTAATAACTGTCACGACTTTGCCTATCACCCGTTTTCGGCTTATCGTTGATTTTTGGGACATTCTGTATAATATTACGTTAGCAATCTGATCATGGAAACGCAAAACGAAATAACAGTATGTAGTATTTTATAAATGCGCAATTACCTTATGTACTTACAAAAATGCCCTTTATAAGGCAGTCAAACAGGTACCAGATTACCTGTAGTATTATCTTGCATCTAGACATCGCAATTCATTTATGTTGGGTAGTCGGCCACTTACCATCTGATAGATCTATCTAATAACGTACATGGAAAGCCGAAATATCAATAAGATTTTTTTTTATGTGATCAGGAGGCAAACGAGCAGTCAGAGCCTCACGGCGCTGACGCCCATACACATCCACACGACCAAGGCCACGCAGATGCGCCACCCTCATTTTTCCAATCTCCGCCAATGGGCCACCGGAAACTCACAAACTGCACGAAACGCGACAGCATAGCTGTCACTTGACGCCGGTGTTGTGTGAGCGAGAGGTACCACCCCGGTCGTGCCGGCCCAGTTCGACTGCAATGCAGCATGGCACTACCTCTTACAAAAAATCATTAATTAATGAATTCATAATTAATAAAAATAGGAATAAAATAAAGAAATAGAGTATACGCGCACCATTGAGCATGTAACCGGATAGAGTAGTAATGTGAACCATACAATTCAGAAATTTGTCAGTGATTTGTCACAGAAGTAATAGCAATTCAACAAACCAGTGATCTGTAATGTACGTTACATCGGCTAATTATTCATCAATGGCCATCAGTTAGCCATTCAGAGCACAGAATCGGCGCAGCGTCGCAGGACGAATTTGGCGGAATTTGTTCGGTTCGGTTCGGCGGTGTACGGGTATCACGAGACGACAGAGTCATTCCGATTGCCGTAGATAATGGCTTTAGGGGATTTTACTGAGAAGCGGGCCAATACAAAAAACCAACCTCTCCCCACTTGAGAAGGCGCGCAAAGTCGATGGGGTTCCACAGTGTGACGTGGGCGGTGGAGGATCCGATACCGTCCCCAACGTGGGTGAAGCCGAAGATCTGGTCCGTGGGGTCTTCCATCAGCGTCTCGTAGACGATCAGGTGAGCTCGGCACATGTCCCAGCAGCTGAACTTGCTCGCGTTGAACTTGCCTGACAATTGTAAAATATAAGTCAAATCACATCCAGAAGGGCGGTAAATGCGTAAGGTATAATGAAAATAAACCTAAAAAGACAAAAAATCTGAAATTATGCATCAGAATACAAACATATTGTATTATATACAAATAATATGATTTTGGTAGGTCTCGAACCCTAATCACTACAGCAGGGAGTTTCTAAAAACAAAAAGGTACTTATGGTATAAAAGAAAAATATATCATAAATGTTATATAACAAGAACAAACAGCTATAGATACATATGTATCCAGTACACTATATATAATACATATAGAAATTACTAAAATAAATCATTCGCATAGTCATTAAAAAAACTTCCGAATAGCCGGCTATCTTGTACAAGCAAATTCACCAAATTGAAAGTTCGTTTTTGTTTCGTCACGCGTCATTCTTAGAACTTAGCTAACTTCAGTCGTGTGACTTACTATACGAAAAAACTATAAAGTAGGTAGTAGTAGTAGTCACTTGATAACTATAGTATACAAATAAAATAATTATATCTTTATACTGTATAATAAGTGATCTGTAAAAAAATACATAGGTACATTCGCACGCAACGAATCGCAAAGCATAGAGGCCATATTAGTACACGAACATGTAATTACAGACTGTAATGTACTTATAATTATGTTATGGATTACTAAAATTGAGAATGTTAATTACAAATAGTTTCATTAAACTTGAAACATTCCAATACAACTGGTTTTATATAAATGACAAAAATAACATTAATAAAAAGAGTAATAGTGATTAAATATATTTTTGTTAGTGGTTTTCCAAGAGAATGTAATCACTACGTTTGGTGGTTTTATAAAACCTTTCTATTATGTATGATATTCAATTAACAAATGCAAAGTTACATAAAACATAAAATACAGACTAAAAATGTTTTGTCAGAAATGATAATTAATTCTTACCCATATCATAAATGATGACTCGACGTCCAGAACTGTCGCGAACTGGTGAAACCGCTATGTACCTTTAGAAAATAAAAACAATTAAACTACAAACAAATATAGCCCACTATACCAGATATATTACAATCTAGATCTATGATACAATCAATTAGTCGGATGTTCTGGATCTCTGTAAAGTCGTCAGCCAAGAAGCATATAATGTACATTAAAAATGATAACGAATGGATGTTTTTTTTCGGAGGGATCTATGCTAATGGCCCAAGATTCCTAATGATTCTTCCGATAATTGTGAGCCGATTTGGCTCACTCAAGGTTGATTAATATTGGGAGATTGCCCCCCGCCAACCGTGTAGTTCTGCGACCACATGGCCTCCTGGCGTCGGGTTGGGAACGAATGGATAGATACCTCATTTACTAAGATTTACAGTGCTATAGACACACGTCAATAAAACAGACTGATTTAATCATAACTCTTTCTTTCGGGTTTCCCGTAGTTGGGTAAAAAATTCTGAGGGAACATTTGTTTTATAACGGAATAAAAAGTAAAAATCATTTTTATGTTTCTTCTTATTATTAACATTTTCTCTACCTCATCGGCCAGTATGTTTCTAATAAACTACAAAATTGCAATAAGACTTGCAAGAAAGCAAATTATTTAAAAAGTTGCAAAATTTATAAATGAACATAGTTATTCGTTACGTAGAAATGAAGTTCTAGAAAGACATATTTTAAACTTTCGAGGTTTTGATGTTCATTGTAAGAGGCTCATGGCGCATGGCATGGCTTTGATTTGATTTGATTTGATTAAAGTAAATTGCTACGCCTTTTATCAATATTGTCATAGTTAAAACGAATTCACGACTAAAAATGAATATTTATGAACAATCACACCTCATTAACCCAGTTATGTGGTAAACTCATAAAAGTTGTAGTTTATTTGAATATTTAATTTACACGTCATTCTTTTCTTCACGGGATTCGTACTTGCGATATTGTACGTTGTGACTATACAAGTTAAATCTTAAAGGCCTAAAACTGGTGTCTTATACTAAACTTAGTATAGCGTCTTCATATAGCGAGATGGACCGATTCCGTGAGAAAGCTGGCGCACAAAACGTGGATGGGAAGAAAGATTGGAAGAAAAAAGGGTGAAGTATGCTCAGCAGGGGGCATTACAGGGTGAAGATGATGATATGAGATGACTATTAGCTCTAATAAATAAGAAGAAATAATTTTAAAAACCAACACAACCAGGTTCGTCGTATGTTATCCTTGTACAAATCACTTGGAACATAAGAACTTAATCAATGAACAGGAAGAATAAAATTATAATCACACTAAAATGCTAATTAGCTTTAATTACACAAAGCAATAAGCACCTGATATACGATCTAATGACTCATCAGCAGTTAACACAATCTAGACCACAATCTAAAAGTCGGGCAGATAGAGGGTTCATTTAAATATACATTTCATAAAATAGTCTCCCTTCTCTAAAATAAATGTTCTTCAATATTTTTATATCAAATGTAACAGGTTTATTTATATTTTTTTTATTTTATTATACAATTATACAGTTAGAGCCTGATTTCGGGCCCAATCTGTGCACCAATTTTATTTTTATTATATACAAAGATACTTCAAAATGTATATATTTAATGTATATTATATTCTTAAAATAATAAGAGTGGAAAATCTATATTCATGTATTAAGCAGGTGGGAAGACGATCTCCGTGCGAGTGGCGAGGAAGGGATCGGTCTTCTTGGCGTTCATTGAAGGAGGCATTTCTAGCAGTGGACGGAGAAAGGCCGATGATGATGATGATAAAGGTGGAGAGTATTCTAACTAACCTATCACTAAAATGTTTACTTAAGATAGCTAGGTTGAGGAATGC
Organism: Helleia helle; assembly: GCA_963853865.1. NCBI lineage: Eukaryota > Metazoa > Arthropoda > Insecta > Lepidoptera > Lycaenidae > Helleia > Helleia helle. The sequence goes on from OY971420.1 coordinate 22,183,402, forward strand.
AAATTATTTTGGATTAAAATTATTTTATATTAAATTAACGGGAAATGCTCTGCGACATCCCGCGGGGGAGTGGGTCGCCCTAGGCGGGTATGTGACTCGCTGTACCCGAAAGGTGGTAAGGTGGACGCAGCTCTACCCACTAAAACCCGGCGAGTGCTACCAATGCTGCCTTTGGTGAAGTGCCCCAGATCTAATGAGCAAACAGGGCACCTCGACGGCTAGTCAGTCCCCCAAGGGACCGACGCCACCTCCACAGAGGGGTTGTCCCGCACCACAGAACAACCCAAGTCGGGACAGTACAATGGGGTCAGGTTACCGTCCTCGCCCCTTGCCCCCTCTTCTTATAAGAGGGGTACAAAGGGCCCCTTCGGCTCAATTCTCTTCGCTACTGAGCCTAGTAGCCAAGGCTACTGAGCCCCACCGCCACGGCAAGACCTGAACCATGGTGGGGATGAAACGTTAACCTAGTCTCAGATATTGGTAAGCTCTATGTTCTCTGGGTCACCGTTACACATAATCTATAATTGTTAGTATAAAAAATAATTTCATAACAAATATCTATGTTCGCAGATGATTCTTACATAACTAGAGTTCAGGGACTGACAGCTATCACGCTGGTTCATGTATAATGGAAAAAGTTATTAATTTTGTAACATTTCACAATGTGAGCTGCTTTTGAAACAATGTCAGTGGGACTAACTAGCATTTCGGAAACGCAATGCCCTATTACATTAGATTGAACCACACGTTCAAGGCTGAGAACTATGCATAATAATATATAATACTTTTGGAGGTTTTGCGTTGGAAGGTTTTTTTTCTTTTACGCCGGGAAATGCTCTAGGCATCCCGCGTAGGAGTGGGTCTCCACAGGCGGGTATGTGGGACTCTGCGCCCGATAGGTAGTAAGGTGGACGCAGTTCTACCCACTAAAACAACGTCGGGACAGAACAATGGGGTGAGGTTCCTGTCCTCGCCCCATGCCCTCTTTCTATAAGAGGGGTACAAAGAGCAGCTCCCTCGGCTCAATTTGCTTTACTCAAGGTGCTGGGCACACCTTATGTTACTGAGCCCCACGCCACAAGACTTGCACCACGGTGGGTTGGACTGATTATACTGTAATGTACAGTGGTCACGATTTTCCTCGAAATTATTGGAGGAGGGTTAATATTATGATATGAAAGGAAATAATTTTGCGTTGGACGATTATAATGATACAGTGGTCACGATTTATTTAGAACTTATTAGAAGGTCATAGGCCTTATCTATCCTTAAATGTGTTTTCAAGTGTGGTCCGTACAACCGTCTTATAATTTTATCACATATTTTCTCTCAATACATGTTTTTGCTATACACGTTTTCTCTCAATTTCCTTGGTGAGAAATTTAGATTTTGTTGTAAACTACTGTTCAGCTAGAACCCACTGCTAACTTTGATTCCTATGAGAATTAGACAAGCTTTTTATTAATACAGACAAACGGACAGACAAGCCATATGATGGTAGGTGATCAATGTCGTAAATAAACAAGTTAATGAATCTGAGAAATGCCCAGGCAAATCATTCAGCCTATCCTGAGACGCCAGATGTAAAGTCTTGCTGTCAGAAATTACACTGCCTTTCCTGCCCTTCTTTCAGAAACACAGCAAAGCTGTTTGACGGAAGAAATTAGCAGGATGGTGGTACCCATGCAGATGGGGGGAACATGCCCACCGGTAAGCTACTAATACTGCTATTACTGCTGGATTATTATTATTTACCCGTTGCTGATGATTTCCTTCAGCTTTGGCTCTTCGCAGTCCAAGTTGGAGAAGCACTCTGGGTAATATTTTCTCAGGTTCAAATACTTCAACAGAGTCTGCTGGGCCATTGGTACGCTGTACTTCTTGTGCCGAAGGAATCGTAGCAGGAATACTTCGTCTGAAAAAGAAATCTAATTAGTGTCAACATATATATATATATATATATATATATTCTAAAATCACTTTGGTACTTTGCACTACTTGCGGAGTGATCATTCAATGAAACAGGAATTGGAATTATTCTGCTTAGCAATGTTTTGGCCTCCATTACAGACTAGCAGTATAAGAAGAGACTTTTTAAGAAAAAAGAAGAAAAGCAAAAATGTCAGTCGAGATAATAAACTACCTTTCGAACAGTAATTTGTGTTTTATTGTATTGATAATTTTTACTTTAAACTAGACATGTTATAGCTTCAAAGAAGAGTGGTCCTTCAGCTTAACCTTACTTTTAATAGCTGTTTTACCTGCCCCGCAATTTAACTCGTTTGGTAGTTCGGGCGATGAGCTCGTTCCAAGAAATTTTTGAGCTTTATTTAATTCACATAGTATTTGTAGTAGGTACGTAGGTAATACGATCATATTATCTCACCTTGTCTCACATTCCTTATGTCGTTATTCTTCTGTATCCACTCCCTCATTATTTGCAAGGCTTGGTCCTTCGTGCCGGGTGTCTCTCTCAGTTCCTTCGCCGCGATGGCTGCCACGTTATTCAAGGCGCGACATTTGTTTTCATCTTTTTCACATTTTTCATTTTTTGAGTTCCAGTTGGTGCTCATAGTAATAAGGACGCTTGCGGTCGTCATTTTGAAAATTTGACTGCAACAAAATAGGTTTTATGTTAATAAATCTTATCAAGATAAGAGGCTGTCCTATTTATGTAGGGTGAGCACTGAATGGGTAAAATAGTGCTGTTCAGTAACGACATTTTTGCAATTTAAAATTGAAATCCATGGTAGCAAACTCGAAAATTTTGACATTATTGTTATATAAGACACTGTGTCAAAATTTCCGCGTTTTAAAAATGTCCTTACATAATAGCGTTACGGCACCATGAGAGATTTAGATTTTTAATAACATTTTATTACCTAATACCTAGAATATTATTGTAATAAATATAATATGATTCACTTGAAAATCCGAACATATAATTAATAAAATGAAACTCATAGCGTTGTTATGGACACGACTAATTCATACTTCTGAATCTTCAAATTGCCTATGATTGGTCGCTTGTGGTCGAGTGACATCATTTGCAAATGAAATTTGGAATGTTCAAAATTATTTCTTTATTTCCTACCACAAAGATTTCTTTAGTTACCGTTACTTGACATTTGAATATTGGATATTAATAGAAAATCAACACAAAAAACAATTTAGCATTAATTCTTTGAAATGTAAATCAGAAAAATAATTCAAAAATGTAAATTTGAAAATAAAACTCAGTAGGTGTTTGTTTTTATTTGTTAAGTGTTGACATTAAAACGATTTACATAATTTATAAGTAAATAACAATAATCTCAATATATAATGATCAAATATATTCAAATGCAGAAAAGCTTACATAACGATGGTCTGACTTATGACAGTGTTGCCAACGTAAGGTGGAGAAGGATTTTTTTATTGCATTTTATTGCTGACAACGATCGTTAAACATACAACCTTTCGAAACATTTCAAGTAATTGACTAGAAAATGTTTTACGACATTATTAAGTTTAAGAATAAATTTTCACACCATTGAGGAGAGATAGTTATCATTTTTATCTTTTAAAATGGTGCAATGCACATTTTATATAATTATATTAATAACAATAATAAAAAGCAAACAAAAGAAGTTCTAGAGTCTTCAGTGTAGTAATTAGCTGAATGGATACTGCCTCTTAATGTGAGAAGACAGTTTGTATATCGTGTAGAACAATACATGGTACAAAGAAAATTGTTCACGTACTAAAGTGACCACCGACGCCCATTATATTATACACTTATATGTGTCGGTCCTTAAGGAAGGAGAATTGGTTGGTCGATTGGCTGTGTAGAAAATAATATACAGTGAAAACTGGTTAAGTGGGACCTGTCACCTCGATAAGCGAGAAACCTCTATTATGGAGAATTGCAACGAAGTCCCGGCTTATATATCAAATCGAATCTGATTAAATGAGAGATAATATATGAGATACCTACTAGCTGTTGCCCGCAGCTTCGCCTCGATTACTTACTCAACTTAGCCTATAGCCTTCCTCGATAAATAGGATATCTAACACTGAAAGAATATTTCAAATATGACCAGAAGTTCCTGATATTAGCGCGTTCAAACATACATACTCTTCAGCTTTATAATATTAGTATAAAAGGCCGTGGCGTTGATAGAAAGATGCCTATTTTCACCAGTCAAAAAGGTTAGTAATGATGATGATAGCACGCCGTTGATCGTCGAAATGATTTGTGTCTAGTCAAGCTCCTCATGATAATGACACAAAAGAAACAGCAACGCAATTTAAAGCCAACAAGTTGTAATTTTTGACCGGAACAGCTACACAGTGTTCATGTATATATGGTGTTCATGTATATAGAACAATATGGCGAGTTCAAATTGCATTTTTTTTTTCGGAATGATCTATGCTAACGGCCCGAAGGCCCTAATGCTACATCGGATTAGTGTGAGCCCATTCGGCTCACTTTTGGTTTGTAAAAGTGGGGGGTTGCCCCCCGCCAACCGTGCAGTCTGCGACCACACGGCCTCCTGGCGTCGGGTTGGAATTGCATAATAAACGAACTAACTGCTACCCGTGGCTGCGACAGCGAAGGCTTCGCTAAATTTAATGTGAAGAATTAATTATGTGAAATGACATAAATTTGAATAGGAAACAATCTAAAACGATCAATATATATATATATACTATTTGGTTTAGAAAAAAATATACTATATTATAAATTTTAGAGATATGGATCTCTATATCATAAATATATTTTCAATTTTATTTCCATCTCACCTAGGTCACAGTTGCTAGGTCCTAAATCAAGTTGAATCATTTATGACCTAAGCTAGCTAAGTCAAGGGCGACTCCATTCACGTGTCCAACTTATAAGAGCCTTCAATTAAGGGACTTATTTATCCCAATAATTACCACATACAGTGCTTATTAAGTTGTGAATTTGATACTAGCCTTGAAAAAACTAGGCTGTTTATTTTGGAGCACAGATTTTTTACAATATGGTGGGTGAAACTGCAAAACATCTCATAGATAAATAAAATCTTTGTACCCCTTTCTATCACCTTTTTTTTTTTTTGTCCGCAGCGGAAATTTGCTTCCCACCACAACCATAGGTTGGACCGGGGTTGGTTTTAAACCTATCCGTGTGTGGGTTTCGCACTTGGGCAAGCACCCTCCGCCGCCTTTTTGAGGGCGGATCTTGCAGGCAACACAGGGCCCTCGGCGACAGGCTGACCCCGGCGAGAGGCCAGACTCCTCCTCGAAAGGGGGGAAACTGCTCGGCCGTTCGTTTTCACGATACTTTTAGCAGTCCCCGACGACGTCGTGCCTATCTGGACCCAGGTTAAAACCCCAGCCTCGGCCCGACACGAGCACAGGGGCGTTACTGGAGGCGCATTAAGTAGCGCCTCCTACGCACCCCTGTTCGTCGCCTGCGATGGGAGGCCTCGTCGGCGGCCTCCTCTCTCACCCGCTCATCGGCCTCCTTCTGGGACATTACTGCCTCACAGAAGGAGACCATCGCCGTCCGGGACTCGTCATTGCGGAGCATCGCGGTGATGATGCTCGGCAAAGACAAGTCCCCTCCAATAACTGACGTCAGATCGTGACGAAGCGCCGCCCACCCCTTTCTATCACCTAGGGGTCATCCATAAATTAAGTCACTAGAATTTGATGTCTTTTTACCCCTCCTCCGGCTTTGTCACAGCCAGTCACATTTGTGAGTCTCCCTTGTACATAATACACAGTGGTTCCGAATCAGTTTCATTTTTTTTACTATTTTTAAATTTCGTTTTTTTTTATTATTTAAAATTCGTGTTATTAACATACCCAGCTATAATGTTCGATTTTGAAATTTGACTTCACAATATCTTGGACCCCTCCCACGGCTTGTTACACAATGTCACACTTCGTTCGCAGGGAGTTCCTTCCTCCCCCTTCCTACCCTTAACGAGTGACGTTTAGTTATGGATGGCGTCCCACCATATATTATTATCATGAACATACTTATTCGTTACCATTATTCGCTAAAAGCATTGTACCTTCGATTATGGTTAAATATAATATGCTCCATATAATAAAAAAAACGATCTAATTATTATATAACATAAAGGCTACAAACTTATTGTACGCAACCAAGTTGTGCCATGAGAATGACAACTGACAGCAGAATAGTGTCAGTTAATCAAGAAAGAAGAGTTATATATAATAATTTAATCTATTTACTGAGACAAAAGGGCAGACAGACAATAGAATGTTTATTATACAATAAATATCTATGTCTATGCCTCTGTTCATGATGAAACACGGATAGGCCTAATACTATGGACAAAATAATGTTTTTAAAATTATAATAAAAAGGAACGTGATGTTTTCTTCTACCTTGGCCTTAAGTATATAAATTTAAGGTTGTATATAACAAGAATTATTATCTAGCCCACATAAATACGGTAAATAATATATTATTATATCTGACCGTGTATTCGGCCTTATAAACGTTTATTGACGTCAAACTTACCTACGTCCTTTACGTAACAAGGAACGTAAATAAGTTGAAATTGGTATTTGGTATAAAACTCTTCTGGAATGAATCAGTGTTGCCAACATGTTGCCAATAATTATTCCCCAAATAACCAAATAATAATAATTTCTGAATATGACATAATTCTATAAACTTATCATCCACATTATATATTTAGTTATAATATTCTAATATTAGGAGAAAAGATTGATTTGATTGATTTTTGTCTGTTTGTTACAATTTAACTTAAATAAAAAAAAACTCAACCAATTTTAAAAATTCATTTACAATTACAATGCTACTAGCTGTGATATAAACTATAAAATAATCATTATCAATCCGGGTACGGCTGTAAATATAAGTTAGCGGGCGAAGTTATTGGGACTATAGCTAGTAATTTATATAAGTATACTAGTGGCACCGACAGACGTGGTTCTGTACATTTTTTTTTTGTGAATCTAAACCATTCTCGAATCCACTTGAACAAACACAAAAGTAATCATGAAGATCGGTCCAGCCGCTTAGGAGGAATTCAGTGACATACACAGGTACATAAGAATGATATACATACTAGTGGCACCGACAGACGTTGTCCTGTACAAAATATTTTTTTTTGTAAATCTAAACCATCCTCGAATCCCCTTGCACTGACACAAAAAAAAACATCAAAATCGGTCCAGCCGTCTAGGAGTTTAGTGACATACACACGCACACAAGAAATATAATATATACAAAGATTAAGATAGATAAATAATATAATGTAGGTATTATATATAACAAATATTCAAATTCTTATATTATGCTAATTCCTACCTAATTCACTCGTAATATTTTTTTTTCATGTTCATTCTGAGATAAATTTAATAAAAAATCCGGCGTATTACTCATAATTCCGGTAATTCGTTCTAGAAGGCGGAAAGTCGAACCGACTAAAACTAGTTGCTTTTGTAATATGTATGTTATATTATAATATAATTATATATATATTATAAATATATAATATAATTATATATATATTATAATTAATTATAATATATTATTATAAATTGATGAAAAAAATAATATTTATGTATTTTATTTTTATATTATTATTTGTATTAAATTGAGGAGTTTATTGTTTACAATGTATTCATTACCATTAAAATACGTAGCATCATATTATGTATCAAATAATAAAAATAAAATTGATTCCAGTCTAGTTTGGTGGCCGGGTACTGGATATCCAGCGGTCGCGGGTTTGAATCCCGAAATAGGTAGTTCGTGCGATGAATACACCATGTCGTGGATGTGTATAATATAAATTTGAATTTATATAAATTTGTTGCCGTTCCTAGTACCTGTAACACAACTATGTACCTGGGTTTTAGACTATGCGATCATTATTGTTACTTATTTTTAGAGCTTGACATGTATTAAATAGCTTAGCAGTGAAAATAATGATGAAGTCGATTCCATTTTATTACAATATACATAATTTAATTACGTACGACCTTGCTCCGTATCCTGGGAATGCAGTAACTTCCTTTGGCCAATCAAGCAATAAATAAAACAGTCGGTCGCGTCGTATGTTCTAATTAATGCTAAACATTATCATCATCATCATTGTCATCGTCATCATAATCATCATCATCATCATCATCTTTACAAGCAAGTAATTGTTTCCATATGAGACCGCGAAACTATTGTTGAATGTCAAATATAATGCTCATCGAAGGCTCCTTGTACAAGATGTCATTGTTTCATCATCATTACCATAATATCACATAACCTTCTTCCGTACACTGCTTGAAAGGCCTTTTATTGAAAGGCAAAACAGCCTACACAATTCACTCAGATGCCCTAAATACCCGCTAGGGGCGCTCGAGTGTATAGACCATAATACTTAACTATAATTCGTATGAGGCTTAAATCAGAACGAGGCGAAATAAGAGTAATGTTACGTTTGAACAAACTTTTTTGAGACCTCCTTTAAGGGCAAGGATATAAAAGCAAGATGTTTTATAATATTATGTAGGTAATAAAGATGTTTTTGGTTTGCTTACGTGAATAGCATAATAATATCTATGGACGCTTTTACACCACGTCAATCTGATCCCGTGGTAAGTTCTTGAAGAACTTGTGTTAAGGGTACCCTTACAGACAACGGAAATTTATTTAATACATATATTTAAGTTTTTCATTATATAATACACATATTTAATTGATATGTATTATCTACATATTTAATATATATGATTCATAGACTTTTTAAAGAAATTTTATTATTGTAACATTCTTCATTCATTCTTTCATCTGGAATACACTATAATTTGAATTTCGAATTCATTGATAATATACGGTAACCACGTAAGTTACTGTACTATATTATAAGGAATTTAAGTATCATATGTACATGCATTCATAATAGGTACCTATCTATGTAACCTATAAATATCTATATAGGTTACATCGGAATGTCTCTGGTACAAACATCTCTATTCATCACCTTATGGAGGATTTAAAGACTCAGTACTTTAGTTATCTCGAACTACTCCATCCTCCAAATAGCTCTCACCCCCCCACAAACCCCACCCCCAGTAACTTGGTAAATGATATCAAATTATTGTAGTTTCATCATAATATGTAATCATTGTAAGTGACAATTAGAAGTAGGTTAATATTGACAGCCAAGGTTTTCTTACATTGTTCACAAATATTTAATGAAAGTGTGTTAAAATGACGATATAATAGTACAAATTTTTCAAAGTAAATACTTACTTCTTTACGCACGCTTAACTTGGCAGTAATCTGGTCAATGCCTGATGAGATCGTTACGGAAGTTGAGAAGGCGGAAGTTGAGAGGGGGATATGGTAGTAGACTAACGCGATCACTATTCAATATATATATTGAATTTTGAATTTTGTTAATATATTGAATTTTGTTATTAAGGGATACACCCCCAAATGGGTTTAATAAATTCAACAGTTTACTAGAATGACTCGTTTCTAGTGATTACGCGAATTTGCGCATAGTGACGTCACGTGACGCTATCGTTATGCTGTCATCTTTAATATTTATAAATTAATAATATCCATGTTTCATATCTGCTAGGCGACGCGTGACGGAAAACTTGTTTAACAGTTAGTCATTAGGAAAATTCCAACTATTTGCCATTTTTGTGGTAATGACATTGAATGATGATCATTACTGATATCCATATTAGTATAACTCCAGTAATAAATTGACGAAATTATATTTTTTATATATATTCTAATAGGCCATAATATAACATAATTATAGGCCCATAAAGTGATTACTGTGGGTATATAAAAATAATATCTTACATTGAGTGTATTAGTACATAAGGTATTATTTTATTGATATTATGCATATCATCTATAGAAATGGATGTTGATTATTTATTGTTAGATCACCGATATATCTAATATACCTAATATTTTGACGTACTACGAACTAGATTTCGAGATCCGAATAGTTTATTGCGACTTCGGCTGGACAGTATTGAAGTCCGTACTACTTCAGTGTGACTTCGAGTTTCGACCACAGGCTTCGATAATCGACACTGAAGCAGCGTGGATGTGTACGGAGCAGCGCTAATAATACAAAAATTTTGGCCAAAGTGTTAATTTACTTGTTGCTTACTTTACTATTTATTTAACTATTCATAAATTTCGAAATAGAGAATAAGTTCTAACGAAGTTTTGTAGGTATAACAGCTGTGTCTTTTTTGCCTACGGTGTAAAATCTATAGAGAGGACTCAGGAGTCAGGACAATATTATGTTGTTACACTTCGTTGAACGAAACGCGTAAGCGCTATGAAATTCACAGCGCTTACGACGTTTTAGTCGGGGGAAAACTATACTGAATCTACTGAATAGTAAATAAGCGATCTAGCGCTGTATGTTTTTTTGGTTTCGTAAGACGAAATAACTAACACTTTAGCGCTGCAGCGAACTTTAGTTCCAACTACTGTCAATATTTGAAGAAATTGTTAATTACATAGGCTGCACTAAAAGTATCGGGAATGGAATATGTCCACTGTTCCTGTCTTATTAAAATCTTTTTAATTGAAAACTCCTTGGTTTTAAAAATCGAATACCATTTATTTATTTTAAAAAAGATTCTCGGTCTTGTCACAAGGTCTGGTCAAACTTGTTTAGTCGTTGAGAAAATGGAATTGACTCGAGAAAATTCTAGAGCGATGATTTATTATGACTTTCGAAGTGGTTTAACACAAAAACATTGTGTTGACCGGATGATTTCTCCATTTGGTAATTTAGCCCCATCCTAAACCACAATTTATCGCTGGTTTGCTGAATTTCAACGTGGACATGTCTAGCTCAGTGATGATCCCCGTCAAGGTCGTCCAAAAACTGCAGTCACCCAAGAAAACGTTGATGCTGTGCGTAAGCTGATTGAGGAAGATCGACATGTGACATACCGCGAAATTCAGGCAACTTTAGACATTGGTATGAGTCAAATACAAATAATCTTGCATGAACAATTAGGTGTAAAAAAGTTGTTTTCCCGATGGATACCGCATTTCCTCTGTGAAGAGCAAAAAGCGGCTCGCGTTACTTGATGACGCAGGATCCTCAAATGCTGTATACAACATCGTATCAGGTGGCAAATCCTGAATATACACGTACGAACCCGAAACAAAAAACCAGTCACGAGTTTGGGTGTTCGAAAATGAGTTAAAGCCAACAAAAAATGTTCGTTCACGGAGTGTTGCAAAAAAAATGGTGGCCACGTTTGTCTCCAAAACCGGCCATGTTGCGACTATTCCTCTTGAGGGACAAAGAACGGTTAATGCAGAATGGTATGCTAGCATTTGTTTGCCACAGGTCATTTCTGAATTCCGTAAAGAGAACTGCAACCGCCGCATCATCCTTCATCACGACAATGCGAGTTCTCACACCGCGCACAGAACAAAAAAGTTTTTAGAGCAAGAAAACATAGAATTATTAGACCATCCGCCGTTCAGCCCCGACCTAAGCCCTAATGATTTCTATACTTTCCCTAAAATAAAGAATAAATAGCGTGGTCAGAGATTTTCATCGCCTGAAGAAGCTGTGGACGCCTACAAAATGGCCATTTTGGAGACCCCAACTTCCGAATGGAATGGTTGCTTCAATGATTGGTTCCATCGTATGGAAAAAAGTGTCAAATTTCGCGGAGAATACTTCGAAAAGCAATAAATACATTTTTAAATAGTAATGTTGTGTCACTTCCTTGATTTTCAGTGCCGCCCTCGTTTGAACATTCGTGTCTATCAGAAGAATATAAGTCAAGGCGTGTGATCGAATATAATGAAAATGTTATATGAGTAAAATCATCAAGATTAATCGAGTCGTTGTGGAAAAGGAGAACTACAAACGAACATATACAGGTATCCTTATGTTCCCTGCGGTTTCACCCGCCATGTTTGGAATGTAGAGATCATTATGACGATCTTCGTGATCTATTTGAAAGCCAGATACGGGTAATATATATCATATCGGTCTTTTTGTAGGCACTTTATGGCCAGCAGGCAGCAGTGAACGAAAAAGGATAAAAATATGTAAATTTACGCCAAAATGTATGATATAGATACTAGGCATACATATTATTATTTAAGTATATTTATAATTAATATAATATGCATTGATTATTATATAGGCTATCTATTTTATTTATTTCATTCTTATTTATATACCTTACAGAGCCACGCGGCCTGACAAAATTAAGGAAATCGTTTTAACGAGTTTTACATAATTATATCGATATTTCGTAATACTAATGCTGACGTATTCGATTGTTTCATTATTATATCGTTTTCATTATTTAGTAATAATGCTATACATATTATTAAGATAATTTCTGAATTTAAAAGAGTCTTCGCGTATAATATCCCGTTAATTACTACTAAAACATATTTAACGAAAAGTCTAGAAGGCAGCATTTAAGAACATCGTCATCCTAATTTCTTCCCAAATATGTCTTGAATTACAAAAAACCGCTACATTAAAAAAAAATACAGACGAACATAAAAACTCCTCCTTTTTTTAAGTCGTTTTAAAAGAATAACAATTTCAAATCAATCAATATAAGTTTTTCTTCGGTATATAAGTACTTAGGACCTGGATGACCGAGCTTTGCTCGGTATTTTTTTTTTAAATGAAAATGACATTTTCTAAAAATGATTCCTAGCTAGATCGATTTATCGCCCCGAAACCCCCTACATAATAAATTTCATGAAAATCGTGGGAGCCGATTCCGAGATTCCAATTATATATAATATATATACAAGAATTGCTCATTTAAAGATATAAGAATAAGATATAACAAAATATTTAATAACAATTTCACACAACGAAGGTTAAAGATTTCTACACCAATAGTATTTTGTATTACCAATAGTTTAATTGTAAATAATAATAATAATAATAATAACAAACAAACTACACTACACTACCTTTCACGTAACATAACATCGATTTAATTATTACATTTCAATGACACCTTATCAAAATAATTACTTGATATTACATAGATAATTATAAATTATAACGCAAAGAGAACATTGTACAACACAATTGAACATATGAGTAAGATTAAGGAACAACGTAATAAACCCTAGCTGAATTAAATGCTTAATAATTTACTACACACGCAAACACACACTATGGTTACAGGTTAATATAAAACACATTAAACGTGTTGGAGTTTTATGTGTTTGTGTTAAATGCTTATTAATTAACAACACACACAAACTCCAACATTTTTATGTGTTTATGAACCTGTTTCTGAATTAAATGTGAATATTTGTTTTAAATCCTCCAAGATAAACTTAAGCGTAGTTACTACTACATAACTTTGCACACAGATCATGTGGACCGTATGGACCAGTCCTCGCATATCGATAATAGGCTCTCATGAAATATTGCATTTTTTCCATTTCTATGTTGATTGGCTATCAAAAATGTTAGTTATTCGATTGGAAATCTTCATTTATTTAGCAAAATTTTAGGTACCATAGAGATAAAAAATATAATATGTTTGCTATACATTTGCGATCAAATTTTTAAAGAGCCATATCATCGCACATAAGTTTCGCCTAAAAAACCAATTTAGTCCTTATTTCTAAGGGACACGTGTACACATATTGTCCGATCGAACATCAAGTAACGTTGTATTACTAAATAAGAAACCTGCTTTTAAACGTTATAATACCTTATAAACGGTTCTAATTGGATGCCTCGTTGGATATTTCAATCGATTAAATCAATAAGTGCAATTGTTATCATGGTAAATACATTGAGAGACTGATAAAGTGTCGTAATTATAAAATCTAGTAATTCAGTTATCTAGAATAAACTAGAATTTTCCGTTATTTGCCTGATTTTACCGGATTTAAAGGAGACATTTTTTTTAAATATTGCAATGACGCACCGGTTCTACATAATTTATAGAATTCATTTTCAAATAGAAAACATTTAGCTGCATAAAAAGGTCATTATTATATTTTTATTTTTTTTTTCAATTAATGAATAAATTATATGCATCTAAATTATTGCAAAAATGATCAAAATTTACATAATCTGTTCAAAATGAATATAAGGTACGCAATTATTCATGTTTCTTATCCTTCACCTTTGCCATTACATCTTTCGGCAAATATTCGGCTACATAACCTAAAGCGTCTATAGTGGCATTGGACCAATGTTTTGGAGAACCGAATCCATCTTTTTGGATCGCTAAATCTGCAAACCCCTGCAACACATCCGAAGTACAATGCTTCATCTTCCCAAGCAAGGGAGCTGCCTCTTTGTAAGCCGCTGGATGTATCCTTTCAATTTCACTTTTGTTAAAAGCACATAGAATCTGCCTAAGGGCTGATAAATCGTATATCGTGTAATCTTCAGGTTCTTTGCTTCCAAAATCTTCACGCACTCTATCAGCTATAGCCGAAAGTTGTGCAGAATTCAAATTGTAATCGAAACCGAAATTTGTTATAACATCAATATTGCTTAGCGTTAAATTGCTGTATTCTTCTGGTTTTATTGCAATGGTAACCCAGTGTAGGGAAACTAGAACTTCGTCTGGAATATTCGATATGCCTTCATGATAATCTATTATCGCATTCCAAATGTACTCAGCCTCGAATATTTCTAGTTTATTCCTACTTAAATGCGCCAAGCATTCGACGATGGCTTTAGGAGTCATGGCTTTCAATTCGTACAAATTGATTTTTTTCTCGTCTGGCAACTCTAACACTTCATTGCATGTTAGTAGACTCTGTATAGAATTAGGAAGGAGTAAAAATATGAGTGCCACAAAATACATTGTACAATTTTCCCCCATCAGGGGTAGACTGAAGACATACGAAACAATTGAATGTCTATATTTAATTAACGTCTTAATCAATTCTAAAGGTCAGGATGATAAAAAATTCTATTAATAGTGATTTAGGTACTTCAAGCGTGCTAAGAGTATTTTAGTCTTACTTTTAAAAAAGGTTTTATGGTATGAATAAATATTAATATGATTTTTGTTGAATATTAAGTTAAATGTAAGAGGGTGGTATATAGTTTAGTAGTGTAGTAGATTTTCACTTTATTATATTATAAATCTTAAAAATATTGTCCATTATATTATTGTGATGACGACGATTGACGAAGAAAAAGTATCTGAATTTCCTTTACTTACTACAAACTTCTTTTTAAATCGAGTAATTACTTCTTGCTTCCTAATTCCTAAAATAAATGTCCTTCTTCGTGACTTTCTAAATATTATTATGAGATTGTTAATAACTGTATGTATGTATGTATAGTATAAAATAGACTATAATTTCATTTATTATTTTATTGTGTTTATTTATTATTTTGTGTTTCATTGATTTTTACTCGCTTTATTTTTACTGTAACATATTATTATAATAAGATATATATGTACGTCCCTACAGCTTGGCAAAAGAGAATATGACGTGTGACAGGTAGAACTAAATATTTTACTAAGTGGAAACCTATGATGTAGACAATACTTGGCCGACAAATACTAGATTTTGAGTAAAGCTTAGTGTTTCATATTTATTTTTAACGATTTGAATAGATTATCTTGCGGATTTTCCATATTATGGTGAGACCTAAGTGAAAGTAGCGCCCCCATTTTTCCATACTCTTTTTTGCCAAGCTGTACAAAATAAAAAACGCATATAATCGAACATCGAACCACCTTTTTTGAAGTCGGATATTAAAAATGGGGTTTTTTCACCACAGAGCAAGCGAAGGTCATGAGTTCGAAAAACAAATTTTTCGCATAATATGTCATGGATTGGAACTTGATGCCGTCTGCTTGAAGGAGGTCACTGGTTCAAACCCATGGGTGTGTTGCGACGAATAGGTACAGTTTTATGTGGTTTCATCGATAACAATGTGAAATAAAAGGAAAAATAATGACAAACCAAAATTCCTTTTTATTAATATTAGTTGTTAAGATATATTATGCCAAGGCCGTGTATTTATAAAGGTATAGACTTTTAGAACTCAAAATAGCAATAAACAAATTTGGTATTAAAACCTTTATACAGGCAGGGTGTCCCGTAAGTAGTGGACCAACGGGGTGTGGGTGATAGGAGGAACTATTATCTACCAAAACCACTAAAAATTATTGTTCTAGGTCTTATAGCTTTGAAGTTATGATTTTTTTAAATAAATAGGTGAAATTATCGTCCTATGTACAAACATTTTATAATTTTACGAAATCTATTACTTATTTTTTTGTTATTTTTATTCTAGGCGGTTAATAATACATAGGTCTTTCTAATTAAAATCGATCGATTTGGATAGCGATCACGATATGTACGTGCAGCTTGCCGAGCATTCCCATCACAGAGCCCGTAAATAAAAAACATTTCTGCGTATTCACGGGGAGTGTAAGTATTAGGCATTTTTCCAACTTCAACAATACCAAATCACAAGCAAAACCGAGGTCCAATTCAAGCGCACTTCAACAAGGAGTAATAATCGTAGTGTGATCGAGAGAAACACGTATGTAGTTACAAGCTGTAAGCAAGTCACTAAAGTGAGTCGTAAGTAATAGGAAAGGAGAGGGGGTTCGAGTATCGTCTATGATTGGCCGGGAAAAATACAAAAGAATTCCAGAGTGCACGTGCAAAATATTTCTCGGAATTTATGTGATTCCGAGACTTATTTTGCACATTGTCTACCTGACGATTTCTTAGATTTAAAATCCGTAAGCTAATTTAACATTTTTTAAATACTTTAAACCACAGTGTTATACTTTTTTGTAATTGGTATGACATGTAGATATTTTTAAAATAAAGTTTCACTAGGCTATAATACATTTTTTTACACCAGCTTAGCTCAAACACCACATAGAGCATCGTGAAATGTAAAAATTGCACTAGTTTTATTTTTTAATTTTCATGCTTATGATAATTACACCTAAATACGATATAGAAATACCTATATATTATTAACCGCCTAGAATAAAAATAACAAAAAAGTAAGTGATAGATTTCGTAAAATTATAAAATGTTTGTACATAGGACGATAATTTCACCTATTTATTAAAAAAAATCATAACTTCAAAGCTATAAGACCTAGAACAATAATTTTTAGTGGTTTTGGTAGAGCGCGCGCGACCAGATAACTGCCATTATCGCTAGGGCCGGCCCTAGTGATAACAGTAATTGTACCGTCAGCAAAAAGTCGACCGTCTCGGATTCCTATAGTTCAAAAACTGCTCGTGACAGCAGCGCGCGCGGATGGCCTCGCCCACCGGGTGGCGTGGCTGGTGGGGTCCCCGCCCTCTTCGAGGTCAATGACTCCAGTCAAGATAACATGCGGTGGACGTCACTGCTGCCGCGGACGGGGTGTGCCCCAGTATTGCTGGCGCCTTCTGCTGGGCAATCACTTGTGGTTCAATCTGGTGGGGGTAGTCCGCCTGGGGTGGCACCCCAACGTTCGAAGGCGCGGAGCTGTCCCGCCGCATGTGTCTTCCCGATGCCAAGAGGCTGCGATGTCATTGACACCACGGCTGGCGGAGGTAACCCTCCCGTTTAACTGTTTTAGGTAGAAGCCATCAGCTCTCCTACTCTTCCGATTTCGCATAAAGGTCTTTGGACCATAGCATAGGTCAATTCGAAAAAAAAAAAAAAAAAAAGTTATGGTAGATAATAGTTCCCCCTATCACCCACACCCCGTTGGTCCACTACTTACGGGACACCCTGTATGTACACCTAAAAAGTTACATAAATATGTATTTAAATAGCTTTCCCAGAATCTAGCAGGCTTTGGAGATCAAGATAGCTAACATAATTAAAAATGTTTGCCTAACGACTTTTGACTGTATTCTTTAGATTTTATTTTCTTACAAAACGTTTTCTGAATCGCTTTAGTCGTTCACCGTTTTAGTATTTACTAATACATTGCGGGTTTGCAAAATACACAAGTCCTAAAATTTTCTTTAAAAAACGTTTCTGAGATAAATGGTTATATGCATTATATAGTATATAAATAGTATATTATTAGGGTTTAATCTTCGCAAGCGTTCCAAATACACCCGGTATATTTTAAACTACGTTTTAGTGAATCATATGAAGGCGATCAATCAGGCCGTAAAACTGTTATGTAAGCAAATATTTAAATATATTTATTACGTTATAAATGCGTCAATTTCGAAATTGAGATGATGGTTTCTTAACCTATTTTAAATGACGCAAGTCATAAAAGTGGTGTTCTAAAACATAATAGCTGCCATTTTGGCTATTTGATTACATATTACTTACATATTACTTACATAACTAGCGGCCGCATCTGACCTTGTACTGTAGCGAATTGAGCCGAGGGGGCTCTTTGTACCTCTTTTATAAGAAGACGGGACAAAAGAGCAGGGGGCAAAGGGCGAGGACGGGAATCTTAGCCCATTATACTGTCCCGACGTTGGGAGGGGTCGTTATGTCGTGTGAGACAACCCCTCTGTGGTGGCGTCGATCCCCTGAGGAACTGAATAGCCGTCGAGGTGCCTCAACAGATCCGGGGCACCTCACCAAAGACGGCATTGGTGGCACTCGCCGGGTTTTAGTGAGTAGAGCTGCGTCCACCTTACCACCTTTCGGGCGCAGCGAGTCTACATACCCGCCTAGGGTTACCCACTCCTCTGCGGGATGCCTCAGAGGATTTCCCGGCGTTAAAGAAACAAAAAACACTTTGTAGGCGACCAAATTGTGAATTCTATTCTTGAAACTTGAACACGCACAAAGAGTTTCATCAAAATCGGTCCAGCTGTTTAGTAGGAGTTCAGTGACATACGAGGAATTATATATTGCAAAGTTATAAAACATTTACTTATGTATGAAAAGATAAAAATAAAGCTATTTTTTTGATTCAAGTTTGTTTTTTTTATTAAGAATAGTTTTTACTTAGATACATGTAAATGCTTTTTACTCGCTCAAATTTACAGTCTTATCTGGGCTAATAATTATTATTTTTACAACCTATGTCACTCGTCGCTCAGGTAACCCCATTAAATACTGATCCGGGACCCTAAAAAGCGGCTGAAGACGCTCGCAGTGGTTTTAGTTCAGGATTTAACCGATATCCTGGCTATATGCGTAAAAATCATTCCCCTGCGATAAAAAAAGGAAAACGAAATGGTTTAGAAGGTTTTACCTCATACATTTTATTCTTATTGTAATACATCTTATTGTAAACATATTAAGTTCAGTTAAGGATAATATCTACGTGTTTTGATCAAGCCCTGTCGCTCTTGGCGAAGGTTATCAAGTCAGAATGCTTTAGTCAGCGTTAACGTTTTACCTTCACCTGTCGTTCTGAGGATTGATGATGAACTTCCCAAATATATTATGTTATCAAGTATCTGAATCTTTTTTTTCGGATGGATTTATGCTAACGGCCCGAAGGCCCATTTTTGGTTTGTAAAAGTGGGGGACCACACGGCCTCCTGGCGTCGGGTTGGTGTCAGTGGCGGGATTGGGCCGCGTCACCTTGCACCACCACCACCGCAGCAACTTATATAGTATATATATATATATATATATATATATATATATATATATATATATATATATATACTATATATAGTGAATTTTAATGAAACTTTACAATAACATAGCCATAATTATGTATAGGCTAGAAACCGCAGAGCGCTGCTAGTAGTAAATATAAAAAAAATATAATATAGTAATACCTGTGGTAATACCACAGTGACAGAATAAGAGGCCTATATTCTACAGTGGATGGAAAATGGATGCTAATGATAATGATGATGATGATGATCGACCTCTGTGGCTCAGTGGTAAGCGCGTTGGCGCTCAAGCCGGTGATTGCGGGTTTGAATCCCGCCAGGGAACAAAAATATTTTCTGCATTCCCGGGCAATGGATATGTATTATAAATATATGTATTATATAATAAAAATCTTAAATATATGTATAGTATAAAAGTATTAAATATATATGGTAGCCGTAACACAAGTTCTTCGAGAACTTACCACGGGACAAGATTGACGTGGTGTGAAAGCGTCCATAGATATTATTATGATGATGACGATGATGATGATGAAGTATAGAATAACATACAGATTACTTCCTGTGTAATTTGTATAAATATCGCATACATATAAATAAAGTTGCCGGTAAATACGCAGCGAGCAGCGAACGAGTAAGCCTTTGCCCTTAACTTTGCCTGTCAGATTACATTTTATTATAACGAATTGGCATGGACTCATTATTTCCTACTTTCGAATAAAATTACAGGTTCAGTTTTTAATATAAGGGTTATTCTTCTTTTTAACCTACAAAAAGGTGTCTCCACCAGTCAGGGAAAAAAAAGAACAAGGAAATTGCTATTATTTGTTCTTAATTGTATTTTAATATGCACTGTACTATACACATAATGACTGTGCACGATTAAATAACTTAAGTATTGAATAATTTCATTGTAAAAAGTACGTTACCGAGTTGTAAATCCGCGTGACAGAAGTGTATTTCATACTTGATGACAGTGTCTCCCGCTACCTCGGCTTGCGTTTAATCCATAATATTACGAAAAAAATATATGATGACACAAAACGTAAAAATATCTTTTAACTCCTAAATATATTGCGTATCATTTAATAGCAACCCCTATTTTCTATCACTTTTAATAGATTAATTTAAAAAATCTCAAATACTTGTCTCCTGACGTTTTATTTTGTAAATTCTGTCACGTGGGTTGTCTTCGAAATACGCGTTTGTGCCGCTCGTCTTTGTGGCCTACCATTGGCGGTTTGGACCGCCTTCCCCCCTTGGTACGATTTCCCCTTTGGGATCAAGAGACAGTGGGTCAGTCGCCAGAAAGCTGTGATAGGAGGTGCGTGGGTTAATTCAGCTACCGCTTCGTCACGTAAGTAAATAATTTAAAATATAGTTATTATTCTTACTGTTCATTATCTACTCCTACGTGATAAGACATATATAGACATATTTAAAATGTTATCGACTTATAACAAATTTTTACCCCTCCGTCACACGACAACTCCGTTACATGTTTATTGTGACGGAGTGGTAAAGAACGTGACGGAGAGGTAAAATAAACGATATTCTTGTTCTACTTATGCTGATCTTCTCGTATGTTTTTACTTATTACTTATTTCTATTTCCAAATACCATCATGGCGAAAATGAAGGCATTAACACCAGCAGAAAGACAGCGGCGTTGTCGGGAGAGACGAAAAAATGACCCTGAGAAGGTAGCTGAAATAAAGCGCAAGGATTTAGAAAGATACCATGCTCGAAAGAAGCTAGTGGCTGACATGAGCATGCAAGAATATCGAATCAAAAAGAAAATATGGCAAGAAGAAAATAAAAAAAGAAGAGAGAAGAAAACGATGCTTGAAGAAGTACTTTTAAACACGCCGGCTCCATCACCAATACCAGAAACCCCACGAATGACTCCATCTGAAACACCGACTCCTTCTGAAGTATCTACTTGTAGTTCAAGGGGAAGAAAGAAAGTGAAAGAGATAGAACAAAGTTTTACAGAGATAATATTAAATTTCAAGTAAAAATAAACCAGTTAGAGAAGAAAGTTCGAAAATATAAGAAGAGATTGCAAAGGAACTCAGAAAAAGATAGCAGCAGCAACAAAGATGAAAGAAATAGAATACAAAGAAATATAGCGATTTTTCAATGTTGTCAAAAGTCGGGAAGAAAAACGCCTCATCCAATCGGTACTTCAAACCATGTAGATGGAAGAGATACTTGCTTATGTAAGTTATACGCAAATTTTACCTATGTGGTTAATACATTACATAAGAATAAAGTAATTGTGTAGATAGACACGAATTAAATTAACGTTTAAAACGAAAGATCCAGCTGATAAAACTGCCGTCTGCGGTTGTTCTTACCATACAATCCAGCCTGAAGACATTCATGCAATGAATTTAAAAGCAGGAGTACACGTATTGGTTAAAGTACGAAGTGAGAGAAAAATCCAATATACAGCAACAAGTACCGTCGATGAAGAAGGCGATGTTTTGGTAATGTTCCTAAAAAAGTCGATAATAGTGGAAGAAGAAGAATCTTTAAATTGGTGGAGAGTGACATATCGGATGTTCCTTTTGATGACTTGATTAAAGTCTTACCGGCTTCAAATATAATTAAAAAGGCAAAGAGACAATATTTCCAGTTCGAAGAGCCGTTGTCAGTATTCGCAAAATAAGACTATCTATATCTAAGGCTTCCAAATTTAATTATCGTCTTGCTAGACTGTTAATGATGATTATTTTATTTTAAGTTCTTGGGAATTTTAATTCTGATCTAGATTTTTTATTTACTTAAGACGAATGAGTAGTCATTTAATTTACTAAAATACGAATCTTTTATTCTAAACTCTAATGGTTCTCAATTGTGATTTCATTAATTATCTAAGTTCGATCTCATGTTACTTTATATGACAATGTTAAAGACTGACAAAGATTTATGAAAGAAAGAAAGAATTTTTTTATTTGTGAAACTACTTATGCACATAAGACACACAATTAATAATATAACATATATACATTATAGTTACACAAAACGGCCTCAACTTAGTGTTTGCTGGAATTACCATTCGAGCACTGGTCTTCCGTTGAGGCCGTTTATATCATTAGTAACAGTTTTATTCTAAAACGTATCCTGGTATCCCCTAGAATAACAACTCTGTCACATAGGTTACGACTCTGTCACGATGTTGTCTCCTGGTAGGAAAATTGTTATGGTCGTTTATATATTTTGTTGTGACTAGTGCAATATTAGATTTTTTTAAATTATAATAGTTGATAATATTGCCGTCTGTGATATTTATATTTATTTGTAAATGATAGTAAAAACTGATTTATAGCAAAAACATACTTTATGTTAGAAGAAAATGTGACAGAGTGGTGTGTGATCATGAATAACACATATTTTATAAATACAAATGTATTATTTTATTAGGTATTCTAAAAGTTCATTCAGTTAATTAATGTATTACAAAAGTACAAGTTGTTAGAGGAAGAGTATACGATAGAATAAAATAAAAGATTTCGTGACGGAGGTGTAATTTTTTTTGTCGGATCCATCTTTAAGGTTTCGAAAATCGTGTAAAAATCTATAAACTTCTTGGCCAAAAACTTTATCTGATAGAATAGAAATTCTGCTACCAGAATATATATATATACATACTGACGAGTAAGGTTATTTTTTTTTTCGAAATTGTGCAAATGTTCTATCGAATTGTAAGTTAAAAAGAAGTATTTATTCCACACAGAAAGAATAAATACATAAAAAACATAAAAAAAAAACATAAAGAAAAAAAAAATCTCACGAAGTAAACCTGATCACTAAAAAAAAAATCATAATCTACACAAATCCTTACTAATATTATAAATGTGAAAGCGTGGATGTTTGTTACGCTTTCACGCGAAAACTACTTAACCGATCATCATGAAACTTTGTATACATATTCTTAGTAAGTAAGTAACATAGGATACTTTTATAAAAAAACTAAAATCTTATCCTGCGCAGACGAAGTCGCGGGCACCAGCTAGTATTAATCTGTACATGTCTCTGCCTGACCTTTTCAAATCGTAGTCTTTTCCTATGCTATAAATAAGTCTAAGCCGCGAATTTCGATATTCATCAATGAGATATATATCGTAGGATATGTGCTGTTAATTTTTTTCATATTAGTTGGATAGGGAAGACGAGCCACATGTTGGTAAGTGGTCTACATCTCCCATGAACATAAATAAGTTTACATGAGCCTAGCCCTAGCAACTCATCATGTGTTGCCTATCCTAAGACAAACGATGTTAAGTCTCGGTGCCAGTAATTACACTGCCTGTCTTGCCCTTCTCTCCGAAACACAGCAAAGCTGTTTCACGGGAGGAACAAACAAGATGGTGGTACACATGCAGACGAGAGCGCGGCACAGCGCTTCCCTATCACCGTCGAAAAATAATAATAATAATCATCATCATCATCAGCCTCTATCCGTCCACTGCTGAACATAGGCCTCCCTGAATGAACGCCAAGTCGGCCGATCCCTTGCCACTCGCATAATAAATAATCATCAACATACTGTAATAATCCATACAACTATTATAACTATTATCTAAGTTGACTCACATGATGTCGCGGGAAACAGCTAGCATATAAATACATAATCATGGCCACATTCGATTGGAAAATTTCACATAAATCAAGTTATCATATTTCATGTGGACAAAAAAACCTTATACATTATATATCTAATCGTGATTGGCTATATTATTAATATATTCAATAGAATAATAAACTTCCTTTGTACTAAGATCCCACCTGAGACCTTAAGTCTAATAAAGCAGCCTAGCTTTTATAAAAATAACGATTTTTTTAAAAAGCGATTCTAGTCATGCCAGTTTTTTAAATAACAAGCAAAGATTGAACTTTATACAAACATGTTATTTTGACAAACGAAAAAAATATATATTAATAACACGACTGATATAGTTAATTTTTTTTTTTTTTTTCAACAGAAGATGGCATGTGTCAGTTTGCACATTTTATTAACCTTTACACAAATTTATGGTGTCTACGAGAAACGTGACAATAATATATGCGATGTTTTGGCAAGATGATATCGTATCCCGACTTAATAGGACTATGTTCAA
The DNA here is from genome assembly GCA_963853865.1 of Helleia helle. Classification (NCBI taxonomy): domain Eukaryota; kingdom Metazoa; phylum Arthropoda; class Insecta; order Lepidoptera; family Lycaenidae; genus Helleia; species Helleia helle. The sequence continues at coordinate 22,208,108 of OY971420.1, forward strand.
TTTTATTACGTACCTAATTGCAAAATAAAATGCTGTGCCACTGTGTTCTCGCTAAAATACCGATTTTTTAGATAGCTTACGCAAAAGCTTATGTTATGTCCTACAATTGGGCAATTCCTTAAAACAAACGCCTACGCCTCTGCCTCGAAATCAGGCTAGAAGAGTATTAGGCCATGACCTATACGCTGGCCCAAAACATTTCTAAATGTAATTTAGTAAGTTTTTAAGTTGTATTTTAAAATGTTTTATTATTATAAAAAAATATGGACAAGGCTACATAGCTAAATTTTACCCTACTTATAAAACAAGGGTTTTATTTTTTAAATAGTCTCATCACAGCTTTTAAGACTTTTTTTCTCTATAGACTATCACTATCATATAAACAATTGTAACATATAAAAATATTTCCTTAATTAAGTTAAAATTCCATTTACCCAAGTACTAGTTCAATTATTTACTATTTAAAGACAAAATCTTTTTTAGCTACCTTTAGAAATTTTCTAAATGTACCTAAAAAAGATCATTTTTAAATTTTTATAAAAGAAGTCCATAGACAAAAAAGGTTTTTCTTTTTAAATAACACTGTTTAAATTTCGATCCTTCTGATTTTTTTAGTTCAAAAACTAAAGACCTTTTTAGATAAACTTGAAGCTAGCTTTTTCCAAGTACATGTCAGTTTGGTCACGCTTCGACGATTGCCATTTCTAGGTCAACATTTATCAGTAGGGCATCACACACGATTTTTTCTTGGCTTTCTTATGTAATGTGTATTAACTACTAAGGCATTTTCGTAAGTGGTTGCAGAAACATGATATAGAACTGGCGTTGTCTTAAGGCAAATATTTGAAATGTTTATGCGAAATAATTTTGTAATATGGTTAGAAAATTTGTGACACGTTTAATTGTGGGCTTTTAAACATAAGTATTTGGGGTAACTTCATCGCCATTTTGGTAGGTTATTTTGAATGTTTCGCTGTGTTTTGTCATTTAGTTTTTGCTGATTCATTTCAATTGAGATTAATTTACTTTACTTAATACTTTATTGTAAATACTAAAATTATAAAGCTGAAGAGTTTGTTTGTTTATTTGAACGCACTAATCTCAGGAACTACTGGTCCGATATGAAAAGTTCTTTTAGTGTTAGATAGCCCATTTATCGAGGAAGGCTATAGGCTATATAACATTACGCTATGACTAATAGGAGTTAAGGGAGATAACGCAGGCGAAGTTGCGTCCAACAGCTAGTTGTAAATATTTGATGTTCGTTGCAATAATTTTGGACTATTATTGGATTGATGAGATGAATACCTACTTATGTATCATATTCTGTAAAGGTACCTTTTTTCTTTTTTTTCGGGAAATGCTCTGAGGTATCACGCGGGGGAGTGGATCTCCCCAAGCGTGTATGTGACTCGCTGTGCCCGAAAGCTGGTAAGTGGACGCAGCTCTACCCACTAAAACCTGGCGAGTGCCATCAATGGCGCTTTTGGCGAGGTGCCCCGGATCTATAGAACAAACAGGGCACCTCAACGGCTAGTCAGTCCATCAAGGGACCGACGCCACCACCACAGAGGGGTTGTCCCGCACCACAGAGCAACCATTCCCAACATCAGGACAGTACAATGGGGTGAGGTTTCTGTAAAGATTCCTGCATATTAAAATTAAGAAATATGGTTAATTTTTATATTTAGATTAGATAGAACAAAAATACTCTGAACTAATTTCAATCCATTCATTTTTTTTAGTTTTCTTGTTCACAATACTCTAATGAGTATTTTCGATGTCGAACTTAAATTTGGTGAAATAAATCCACGTTCTATATTAATTTAGGATCAACATTTTAAAGTAAGATAAAATCACTAAGCCGATGCGAACGGTGAACTATGGACCAACACCTTTCTCGCCTGATTTCGAGGAGGAGATCCATGCCCAGCAGCAGGACATGTAAGTGTTGACATTATCATTTTTTTTTTGCGTCCAAGCAAATTAACAGCGGTAGCTCTACGCTACCGCTATTAGCGCGGTCTGGGTTTATGTCTACTCATCGTATCGGATTCGAACCTAAGCTTTCGCGATCGATCCGGATTGGACATTATCTATACATATAATAATAAAACTGTAAAATTCGAATTTCTGTACCATGAAAAAAAAATGCAAGAAACCGAGTCGGCGGATGTAAAAATGAAATATAATTAATTAAGTTTTTTTTTTAATTTTTTGTTTCTCTGTTTGTCAGTCTTATTATAGGGGCTAAATCTCCGAAACGACTGGGCCGATCCATAAATAAACTGTAGTCTTAACAAGTTATTTATATTTTTATAAACTTCTGAGTTAAAAATAACCATTGAGTTGACGATTTTTTATATGCTAATCAATGATACTATATATAATGCTATAATGCTAAAAATTCCGATGTTGATCACACTAATACGCGAAACCACTAATACGTCACACTAATAAAGAATATATTGATATGTCGAACTTGTTTTTGCACTGCATGCAGAAACACATTTTTTTGTATTACTTTTATAAGCAGACGGGCATCATCGGGCAGATAAGCCACATAATATATGTGGCTCAGTATTCAGAGCGTGTCAAAGTGTGTTGTTCAATATACGGTAGTTCAGTAAGTGGTCAGCGTCGCCCATAAAAATGAAAAAAATACACTGACTGTTCTGCCCTTCTCTCCAAAACATAGGAAAGCTGTTTCACTGTCTTCACGTGAGAAACAAGCAAGATGTACCCATGCAGCGCGTCCGTCCCACTGGTATTGCTAGTTTTATTTTTTATATTTAGATTTTTATTGTGGTCTTGTCTAAAAAAGAGTAACAAAGTTAGTAGTTTTTTGGGATTTAATATGCGTATTCATAATTTGTTTAAATAGTATTGACAATGTAATAGTAAATCAAACGGTGATCTAGACTTTATTAGTATCCCCACCATGGTTTCAAGTTTTGTCGTGGCGGTGGGGCTTAGTTGCCTAAGGTGAACCCAGCACCTTAGGTGAAGCAAATTGCACTGAGGGAGCAGCTCTTTGTACCCCTCTTATAAGAAGAGGGCACTAAAGAGCAGGGGGACAAGGTCCCCACCATGGTTCAGGCCTTGTCGTGGCGGTGGGGCTCAGTAACCTAGGGTGAGCGGTGCACCTTGGGCGAAGCTAATTGGGCCGAGGGGGCTCTTTGTACCCATCTTATAAGAAGAGGGGACAGAAGAGCAGGGGGCAAGGGGTGAGGATGGGAACCTCACCCCATTGTACTGTCCCGACGTTGCGAGGGGTTGTTCTGTGGTGCGGGACAACCCCTCTGTGGAGGTGGCGTCGATCCCTTGCGGGGCTGAGCCGTCGAGGTGCCCTGTTTGTTTTCTAGATCCGGGGCACCTCACCAAAGGCGGCATTGGTGGAACTCGCCGGGTTTTAGTAGGTAGAGCTGCGTCTATTTACCCACTCCCCTGCGGGATGCCTCAGAGCATCCGACGAGGTGCCCTGTTTGCTCAACAGATCCAGGGCACCTCACCAAAGGCGGCATTGATGGATCTCGCCGGGTTTTAATGGGCAGGGCTGCGTCCACCTTATCATTTTTCGGGCGCAGCAAGTCCCACATACCCGCGTCGGGAGACCCTTCTCCCCGCGGAATGCCTAAGATGGATTTCCCGACGGAAAAGAAAAGAAAGATAGTATATGAGGTCATAATAATGTTTGTGCTAAAAATAAGCTCACTTTTTCTTTTTAGGGCTACTAATCTGTGCATAGTATGAGTAATATACTTGGAAACCGGCTTACATAAAATCTAGGTCTCAGCGTCGTTGCCAGGTTATGAACAAGGTCTAGGCCAATTTGAAACACGTTATATTAGTTTTTTGTTTCTTTGTGTTATCATAAAAAAGTTGTACGTCATTTTACGTCATAAGTACTTAATTCATGCTTTTTTGTGTGTTTTTTCTATATGCTATACTAGCTCTTGCCCGCAGCTTCGCGCTTATTAACTTATATATACAGCCGTGTCCGTGATAATATTTTTTTCTAGCCTTTATAAGTTATAAGTAAGTCACCATTATGTAGTGAAAGATTATTTTTAATTGGATGAGCGCTTATTTATAAATAAAAAAAAGTCGAATTATAATATTAATAATGGGAGCACTAATGCACTATACAAGCACTTTTTACAAAAATCGTACCCATTTTTACAATGCACATCGATGGATGGTTGTTGGTTGCTCAATCTCACAAAACTATTAGACCATTTCAGATAAAACTTTAGTAATATAATAGGCTATCATTGTGTTATGTGGTGCGGAACCCACACGGCTATATTTTTGTTACGCTAAAGAATTTCATCAACTATACCACTTTTTTGTGGCATAATGTCATAAATATCAGAAGTAAATAGCGAATATTTCGGTTGTGGTTCCTATTGTCAAATATAAATTGATGAAGTTTTTACTACGCTTTTTTATTAGCTTGGGTTGTATCTATGTGTGTAATGGAATCTTTGAGGACAATTTTCACCAATTTTTACTCTCTCTTATTTTTCTTCTATAGCATAGGATAGTTATGTGTGTAAGAGGTACCACCCCGGTCGTGCTATCCTAATTCGGCTGCACAGCAGCATGACACTAACTCTTACAAAACCGTTAATGATTCTTTTCATTTCGTTAATGAATTTTTCTCTGTAATAAATCAAAATTTATCATACTATTGCTATGGTAGGCGGGGTATCTTTGGCATTCATTGAAGAAGGTCTATGTCCAGCAGTGGATGGATAAAGGCTGATGATGATGAAGCCAAGTAGAAAGTAAGTTGTTATAGAAGTCGGTATAATTTAAATATCAGTATTTGGCACATCCATAACATCGTTACACCCTGACCCGCAATAGCAGGTTTCGAACCCGCGATCGGTGATAATAATTTATGTTTGTCTGCTCAAGATTGTAAGTTACTTAATTTTAATTCCCCTTTTCATTGTTTCTTAAATTGCCTAGATCAGTGATTTTATAATAGGCGTTCTGGGAAAAAAAATACATCGGATATATAGTTCAGAAGATTACCACTGACATTTAATAGTTAATACTAATTATAAACGTTACTTCCTTTATATTATAGAGAGACCATTAAATTAGATATCAATTACAATGTATGGATCGATTTTTTAGATACTGGTTGGTTGTTTTTTTAATATGCGTATGAAAGGATAAAACATTGTTTCATCAATTTATTTAATTTTAAAATACATACAATTATGGTAATAAAGCATGATATTATACTAATCGATCAGATGCATCATACAATTTAAAACATGTTGCATGTATGGCATGTGTGTTTATGTCATCAAATTTAAAGTTAATTATCATTGTCAATGTTAGAATAAGTTATTATTTATATGATTGATATGAATATTAACTATCAATAATACCGCGTCAACCTAGTCTCGTGATGAGATTGTAGGAACTTGTGGCATTGGACTTACTAGAAATTTCAATCTATCTTTTTCATAAGCTTGGTTCTTCTGTATCTGTTTGTCACCATACTCCTAATAAGCAGCGGGACCGATTTGGTAGAATTTTTGAACGTACATTTGAGAAGGTTCGTATTTCTTTTAAAACGATTGGGCCCGGTAAATGTCATCGTGATGAAGAAAGCCGATTTGGTGGGCGGGTAAAACTGCAGGGAACAGTTAGTTAGAAAAACAGATAGAATAAGATCCGAATATAGATTGACCTTCACCCATCTGTTTACCAAATGAAACACTTTTTTATCAAGTTTCATATGAAATTATGTTGACAGCTAACCTTAATTGTAAAAATATTTATTATTTTTTTAACGAATTTCATCCACTTGTTTGCCAATCAAATGTTATTGAAACCAAAAGTTTTAAGCATATAGAATAGGTATATTAGGCCTAGCCTACGTGTTTACGTTCATGGCTAACGAGCAAGCAGGTGTAAAAAGGCAAGTAAATATAGGTGATTGCACCGATCCGCTTACCAATCAAAATGTATATCAAAGTAAAGATCATTTAATAACAACCACGACGATATTGTATTGAGTATATTATTCTAACTATTCTATATATTTAAAACTTTTAATTTCAATAACATTTGATTGGTAAACAAGTGGGTGAAACTTGCTAAAAAAATTATTTATATTTTTTAAATTTAGGATAGCTATGAACATACTTTGATCACGTCGTATTTGTCTATGTATTCAATTTGATAAATAAAAATGATTCATTCGGTAAACAGATGAGTGAAGGTCAATCTATATTCGGATCTTAGACTAATATGCTCGACAACATCCTTAGCAAATCAGGAGTAACTTATTACAGCGATCGCGTAGAGGATGTGAAAATTTTCCGTGTAGTCAAGTGATATTGCCACAATTATTACTGGAAAAACAACATATTCCCAAGTCATACATAAATAGTAATTATACACTTGTATTACTTCGCTATGTAGATATGTAGTAAAACCCACTTTCAAACTTTTATCATGTTTGTAATAATTCCTACGTGGTACATTGCAGCTGGGCTTGGCCAGGCTTCCCTTTTCATGACTTTTGTTAGTAATTGAAATTTTGTACTGTCCCGCTTCAACCGGGAGGGAACTGGAAATTTTCCTACTCCTCCTGAATCCTCCTGATTAAATTCGTTCTGGTCTGAAGACAGATAGTAACGTATAGGTACCTCGGGCTCCCTGAGAGCGGTGGGAACGAGTGGTGGGCCTAGCCCGATAAAAAAACAAAGTGTATATGAACCAGTACCAGATTTAGCACTTGGCGGGATTCAAATCCGCAACCATTACCATCGCCTATCTTAGACTTTAAGGCTTATCACTAGATTTAACTTTTGCATTTTTTAATTGATTTTTTTTTAACTTATTTGAATCCTTGATCGGAAATATATTTTGTGACGGACAAATAGGACTGACAAATGAATAAATGTAGAGAAACAAAACTTCCGCTAAATTAAGTTCGATTTTCCAAAGTCAATTTTATATATTTATTGGATACTGGCATAGAGGCAATCGAGTTATCTCATCTCGCTATCCCTAACTACGTTTCCTGTCTTCCGTATCAGAACAGTTCCACTGAGTTTGTTTCGCCGGTTTTTCTCAATGGACCGGAAAGCTAATTTATTGGTATTATTTTGATTATGATAAAAAAAATAATTTGAAGCTGTTTCGAAGAATAACTAGGTAAGGTAGTGGACTAGTGATACGCATAAAAGACACAGAATTTCCTCTCACTGATGAATAGAGCACAGTTAAAAATAATATATGAACTCATGTTCAAAAATGAAAAATATTTAACCGACTGCGGGACAGCAGAAAGTGTTACGATTTCCTTTTAAAGGCTTAACAGCTTAATTTTTTACATTACTAATAAGCTTTCTCTAAGCCACAGCTCTATTCAGCTTCAAATTCAATAAATAGCCTATTACTGGAAAACGATTTACGATGAGAATCTTTAAATTTATGCAAATTTATCACACAAAAAACATTAATAATAGCAATTTAAAATCTACATTCATATTATAATCCATACCAAAAAAATTCTTACATAATTAATTATAATATCTGTTATAATTAATGATGTAAGATACAATTATAACAACATTGAAATATGAAGAATAGCATTATACATTAGCTTATTATAGTATGTTCTATCTAGACGTTTATTATTAATTTCAGAATAACAAAATATTTCGTTTTTCTTTGAATATTTAGCTGCATTATTTTATTTAATAAAATTACCCAAATTATAATAATGTATGCATATTGAATAATTATTAAACTACATATTTTTACGTCTAATATTTATATTGTCCAGTTTCAATCTGCACTTAGACTGTAGTTAGAATTTTCAAAATAGTATACATACCAGATAAATCTAAATTAAAAAAAAAACAACTATAATATTTTTTTTCCGTAATAAGTATTTTAAATTTTTACGTAATGCTAGCTAGACTTTACATAATATTCCAATATATTATTTAATTTAATTAAAGAACATCAAACATAGACGTATATAAAAGTAATTATTTTCTTTACTTTTATTGCATACTTATAAAAATTGATAATTTCGCTGAATATTAGGTACCGTCCTATTTTTTTATAATTTTTGGAATATATACGAATATAATAGTATTATAAAATATGTAATACACTTAATCTATTTTTTTAAATAAAATTGTATATAATCAATTTTTACAAACACATAAAATACATGTTAAAATTAAAATATCATCTGAAAATATAATTTCAAAATATTATATTTCGCTCAAGCACGCTAGCAAAAAAAAATACTTACAAAATATTAAGTTCTGTTAAATTCACAATAAACTTCGCTCAACGGCGATCAAACTTCGAATGAATATAAGTTGCGTGCGCGCATAGATGACATGTAGAGTGAAGCAAGTAGAATACATAATATTGCAAATGATTTCAATTGATTAATGCTGTGACTTTTTAAATTGTATAGTAAAAAATGCATAGCATATTAGGAAATTTTGGCCTAGATAACTCAAGGTCCGAAATATTTATATACGAAAAAAAAAAGTCAATTCAATTTGTACGTAATTAGCTTTAAATAAAATATATATATGTACGTTATATTTGGTATTCAATAATGAAATATTAATCACTTACGTATTTTTCTGCATAATTTTAAAGGTACTTATTATTATTAGGTTCAGTCTATTAATAAATAATGTTTTCGCTATATATTATTCTAGCTTCGCCCACGTTGAGTCCTGTAAAGTAGCTTTTGTGTTTCCTTTCTAGTTTGAGATAAAAACCGGCCAGGTGCGAGTGGAACTCACACACGAAAAGTTTCGTCGCCATTAATTTTAAAGAGAACATAAAACTATATATTTTGTGAATAGTTTAAGCGTCTACCTGTTGCCGTTATTAGTACCGAGCAAGAAACGGTAAAAAAATTACGTATGTTGTATGGGATATTTGTTTTATTTTATTTTTAGTAGGTATTTGTTGTTATAGCGGCAATAGAAATACATCATCTGTGAAAATATCAACTGTCTAGTTATCGCCGTTCTTGAGATATGGCCTGGTGACACACGGACGGATGGCTGGACGGACAGCGAAGTTTTTTTTATGTTACTTGGATAAGCAAACTGGCAAACGTGCTACCTGATGTTAAGTGGTCCACGTCGCCCATGAACATAAACTAGTATACCTGGAACAAGCCCCGGTAACTCATCTATGTGTTGTCTATCCTGAGACATAAGATGTTAAGTCTCGGTGCCAGTAATTACACTGCCTGTCTTGCCCTTCTCTACGAAGTCTCAGTAATAGGACCCCGTTTCTACATTTTGGGTAGGTGCAAAACCCTAAAAAAAAACAAATAAGTAGTGCTATCAATCGGTTTAGCCCTTTTGCCGGGTAAGAGTAACAAACAAACAAAAAAACTCACATCATCATCATCACTAATAAGGAAGTTTCCATTTCTTTATTTATGTTTTAAAAATATTAAGTACCTACTATACTTGCAATAAATGACGAAGATACTTTTCCCGTCCGCTCAACAGCAACTCTGAGTAAGAACCTCTGACGTCACGAGTCTCCTCCGCGACTCGGTCGCTCGAGTCGAATAGTCGCCGATGCGCGGTCAGCCGGTCCTTGTTCGATTCAGACGGTTATTTATGACTTTTGGTTGGATCAGTAGTGCTATTCTGTAAGAGTCATTTTCTAGGCTGTGCGCAGCGTCGAGCTCGTCGCTGCCACAGCTTTAAACTCGACGACGAGCGCAGCGCTGAGCACATCGGTATTCTGTAACTACGATGCGCTCGTCGACGAATTCGTGGCTGTGCGTGAGAGCGCCCTCTCAGCGCTGTGACGTCGTCGAGCTCTAGGGCTTGACACAAATGTCTTGACAAAATAATCGGTAAATATCGGTTAACTGTTTAGTAAGCGATAAAAATAGAAAATAGGGATTTTCTTGATAATTAAGCACAATATATTGTTATTACTTGCTTTTGCATTAAAACGTAAGATTGAAGCATTTTTTATTCATTAATATGTCCTAAAATCTTATTTTCCAGTTGTCAATTGACATTTTGCAGAAAAAAGGTTTGGTTTGTTTTGTTTTTAAGTTTTAGGCGATAAAAGGTTACATTCCTTGAAATTTATATATTATTTTCGAATTAAATCATATTGTCGTGCCTAATAATTGTCAAGTACAGGTATTAGGTAGTTCCGTAGTTATGAAACTCGTGTTTTATGGTATAAAATAATAAACATATGAAACGTACGCTTTCTTTATTTATTTTTAGAAGTTTATTTATTATAACAAGATCATAATGTCAAGAAATTGTGCAGTCTCATCTACGGCGCAAGTGGAGAAATCATTGGAGTGTCTGGAAGAGAGACGCTGTCTTGTCACGAGGTACGCTCGAATCTCGCATACTCGAAATCGTACACGAGCGGCTTGGCAAGATGTAGCTTAATAGCGACGCTAGTCGCATATCCTAAATTACCTAGAATTATAAATAAAACTATTAACTTATTATTGCCTTACATTAAAACAAAATAAAATATTTAAAATATTATTTAGTTCGTCTATGCTATAGGTTTTTATATTCTATACTATACTATATAAGAACATTTTTCTATGATTTCGGCGACACATATTATTATTACATTAATAATTAATAAAATTATTATAAATTATTACATATGATAAATTAAAACAAAATTGGGTTATATATTTACCAAAAATAATAATAAAAAAATAAGGAAATATTACCTGTAATCTCAGATGAAGTAAAAAAAGGTAGATAGCGCACTTGGAACAAGAAAGTGAAGCCACTTTTTTAAGTATGTGTGAGTGAATGAAGGGTTGCCATTTTTTAAAATATCCCTTAAAATTGTATATTAATAAAAATAGGTAATAAGTGAATGCGACAGTGAATATTTTTATAAAATACAATAATATTACGAATATGTAGGAGGCGTGTAGGATCACTTTATAAACTGTCTCAATAGATATCTTATTGACACAATTGTTTTATTTATTTATTTATTCCCATGAATGTAGTAAATACATAGGTTATATTAAAAAAAAATAAACAAGTTCTATACATTCTACCATAACATGGTGTGTGAAAATAAAACTTTACATAAATAAACAATTAATATAAATTAACAGGAAAAAATAGTTACAATTAAATAAACTTGATAAATACAACATGTCCTTAAAATCATTGTCAGAGAATAACAGTTTCAAAATAATTGATTATAATAGTAATTAGAAAGTCACATTTTATCAATACACAATTTAAATTAAATACATTAATAATAGTTTTCCATTAAAAAAAACATTTAAATTATAAAAACATTTCTCTGCAAGCCACACTTACATTACATTATACATTACATTTTTTTTAATTTATTAAATCTTTGAATTTATAAATAATTAAATACATAGTCCTGCTGTGGGTACGTGAGTCCCAAAAAAGATAAAACATAGGTTATACGAGGTCATTTCGATTCAGTCATTTAGCGATCAAATAATAAAATAATAATTATGTCACCTCTGTACTTAATTATTTTGCTATGGCTTTGCCTGCAATTGACTTACCCACTATTGGGCTATTAGAAATACTAACTTCTGGCAACACTCTTCCGATACGTCATTTCGGGGCAATAATATTATTTATGTTGATTAACCTCAAAATAGTGTTAAAATATCTTATAAGAATATAGTCTTGTGTTTATTTATGTGTGAAACGATATTTCTTTAGACTCTTTGGTCACTTTTGTATTGTTTTTACACCATTTAATTACACAGAACAGTATTTTTTTGGCAAACTTACTGCACGACGACTCGTAAGATACTAACAAAAATGAGCATAGTTTTGGTGTATCTGTGTGCGTGAGCGCGTGTATTTACATGAAGGAGCTTAGTTTTGTGGCTTCAGTATTAGCAAAGGCCGTGCGTCATCTACCTTTTTTTACTTCATCTGAGCCTGTAATAAGAAAGACGACATTAAATTATATTACAATGCCGATTTTATATATATTTATTTTGATAATATTATATTCTTTAGACCACAGAAACGTAGTGTTTATATACTCTTTACTTTAGACTGTTCACAAAATTATTTTCGTTTATCATGACACCTAACATTTTTTATTCCCCTATGCCAACTATACAACGTAAGGTTTTATATAAATTAAAGAAAATCATTTTTCTAAGTCGTCCCTTTTTTAGCTTCTTTCAATATATAAAGCATTGTAAAAAGTCACGTTGCCTTACTTACTAGTTTTATGTCTAAAATAGGTTTAAATTGTAAACAAATAAACACTCTTTACATACTTTCACCCCGAAAAATGAAGCTTTTGGATTTGACAGTAAAAAGCGAGGCTGTAGGCGAGGCTGAGGGGCGAGCTCGACGCTGATTTTTGTTACAGAATACCAAAATGTATGAAGAAACGTCAAAAACTCGCCGTAGAGTAGTTCTTGTCCCTCCCGTCACAGCCTTGGCGGCGCTAGTATATGTTCGACATGGTTTGACGTACTTAGTGAATACCAAATTAAATTCACAGCGCTGTCACAGCGTTGCGACAGCGCTGCGTTTCTTACAGAATAGCACTACAGGACAGAATTTGTTGATTGTGGAATCATTATGGAAACCGTGCAAACTCATGCTAAAGTATATTATAAACATTGTATCGTGCGTAAATACGTAAGTAGTAAGTAAAGTCGTAAGTGTACAAATGTCGATATTTTTGTTTATTTGATCTCTACTTTTGAGTCACAACTTCGTCTATTATATCAAACGAAGCATCTTCATCATCCTTTATCCGTTCACTGCTGAACATAGGCCTCCTTCAAGGACCACCAAGACGGCCGAACCTTTGCCACTCGCATCCAACACGGACCGACACCCACCTATATAATATTATGTTTTCATCAAACGTTTTTATATACATATTTAAATAATATATTTGTTAATGTAGAAATATCGGTATAAATTTTTTTTTTTTTTTACCACCTGGTTACGGAGACTTGGAGGCAGCGAGATTTTGCGGAGTTTTGTAAGTAAATTAAAGAAACAATATTTTATTTGTTTATATTATAATATGATTGTTACGGTTGATTAAAATCAATATACAGGACTTAGTAGGTAGATTAACTTACGTTGAAAGTTTCACTCCTCTGACCTCTGCACTTGTGTACAGTGGATTGTTTGCCAGAAAATCCAAAACCATAACCATGTTTATTTTTGGTAGATTATTAGATTTTCCACGAACAACTCCAGTCTCCATCGTCTAAATATTGCTTTAATAAAATTTTTACTTATTTTAAATATGTTTAGAAGACAAAATATATTAAAACGGTTATATAATACTTCACACAGACACTCAAACACCGAGTTCCATGTACGTATCGTCGACTTACTGCAAGAACTCATTAACTTACATTTTTAAAACTATGAGTAATGCAATGATAAAGTTTTGGTAATGTTGAATGTCCTATAATATCAAAACTACGATATTTTTTAAGTAATTTAAAACAGTTTTATAATAGCTGAATATATTTATTAATAAATTTCGCAAAAATAATGCAGAAATCACCAAGCACTTGTTTTATAAAAAAAAATAACAAAGGACTTTTTGCTATAATTACTTTGTTCTTTGGTTATATTAATTACTTCTTAAAATAGTATAATTATTTACGCCAGAATAGGCTTGAAATGGTATTTATTACTCAGTGTTGGGTATTGCAAAAAAAAAAAGATTTGTTAATTTCCATAATTGTATTAAATCCTAAAAACAGTAAAAACTGAAAAACACTGAAAAAACATGAAAATGTAATTGTGTACACTTTTACAACTCGTCTCAAGTGGGGTGTCCTGGATCTGACAACACAGGACCGCGACTGGTCAGTTCCCTCAAAAGGGCTAACCGGGCTTTCTCCTAGTATGGGAAAACTCCGACAACCAGGAGCACCCACTGACGCCGGATCTTTTCCACCGAGGCAGGTACCCAACTTTAACCCGAGTCTCATGTGGCATAGCACCTCCTTTCTGCGAGATGACAGTTTGCGAAACTGTCATCTCGCAGAAAGTCACCGCCGCTTGTCAGGCATGTATGCAGCGCACCACACTCAAGAGAAAGAGGTCTACTCCTAGCATTGCTACGAGTACGTGACTCTGTGCGACTTATCTCTCGCATGCCTCTTGGGTGTGCTGGACCGAGTCGTCCACAGCGCTGCACTTGTGGCAGGCTGGCGTCGGCTCCCTTTTGGCCACTCTTTTTTGTGGCCTACCTACCTGGGTGATTCCTGGCCCTATGTGGAACTCACACTAGGGCTGTTTATACAAAACTTAAACCACTTCCAACGCCTTTAACTGCTTTTTGAGGTTCCCGAATCTGCTGACAACGGGAGCACCTCAGCGATAGATTGATCCCGACAAAGGCCAGACCACTCGCCGTAAGGCAAGACTACCTGGCCGTCACTAGTTCCCATCCTGGCCCGACACGAGCACATGGGCGTTGCTGCAGGCCTTCTACGCACCCCCGTTGTCACCCGCGGGGGGAGGCTTCTTCAACGTCCTCCTCTCTCACACGCTCGTTGGCTACCTTCTGGAACATTACTGCCTCGCAGAAGGAGACCAATGCCGTCCAGAAGTCGTCATCTGCGGGCATCGCAGTGATGACGCTCGTCTGAGACAAGTCCCCGCCGATGCGACGTCAGAGCGCGATGCAGCGCCACCCATCCCAGGCCAAAATCGAGAAGAGTGGATATAATATAATATAAGGATGCTCAATATATTCTTACACATTTTAGACTCTTGTTGTTTTTTTAAACATGGTGCAATAATTAAATCAGTATTATTAAAAATGTCAGCTATTTCGTTATGAATATCTAAGTTTACAACTAGGTATAATGACATCATAAAAAAGAAGATATGAAAAAAATTAATTTGTGTTTTAGTTTTCGTAGTAATTGGGCAAGTGGAAGCGAACTGGTTTACCTATTTTTGGAAATATTATAAAACTGTAGAACAATTATTATTTCGGCCAAAATTAACAAATAATAAAAAAGCACACGAAGGGTTCCGTACAATTTTATATCGAGCAAAAATCGACTAAAAATAAAGTATTCAGGTTAGGGTAAATATTTATTTCAATTAAAATATTTATTTTTAAAATTAATAATAATAATAAACTTTTATTTCAGAACGAGAGTTCCATATCGAGTTAGTAATAATATTAGCTTATATTCTAGTGTTAGTTGGGAATTTTAATATTATTTAAAAAAAATACTACAGTGGAGTAGAGCACCCACCTCCACAGTTACCATCATAATTCATAGTATACCATTGGTGCCGCTGCGGGGGCACACTGTTTCCTACTTCAATATATACTCGACGCACTACAACGCCAGGGCAGCCCCATCAGCACCCTGAATGCATTATTATACTGGACACGCAGATCGATGTACGACCGGATGAAGCCGATCCACAGGCTATAAGTTTAGAAGGATTAACAAAATGCTGTTTACTGATACAGAGCAACGTGAAAACCTGCGATTTCTCTAGGATGACATAATAAGATCCACCTATTACTATGTAACCACCCTTAGAATATCACCTTTCCAATAAATAAGAACATCAAAATCAGTTCATAAGCGATGAAAAATTGCGATTTTACTATTTTGTGTCTCAAAAACTAGTGCGCTTCGCGCTTTAATGTTTTGGATTTGGGTATATCTATGGCAGACCCACCCCCAAAAAAAATCTGCCAAAAAGGATGTTTAATGTATTGTAGAGCCTTGGAATTTGTGAAAAAAGAACATGAAATTCCATTACACCATGGAGATATGAAGAAAAATAAAAGCGAAATCGTACTTCGATACTCATTCTCTTATAGTTTACCCAGGGTTTCTACCGTATATGAACTCCACGTGTTTAATTATATTATCTGTGATGTGAACCACATTAGTGCTCAGCTTATGCATAACATAATATGGTATCAGATTACTATGTTATCGATACACGTAGCTGTGGTATTCTAGATTATTCCGAGAACATCAGTTGCAAAAGTTAAAATAACATAATATTATGTAATATGTATGTACTTATATTATTATTTTGTGTAATTGTTTTTTTTATGTTACTTGGATAGGCAAACTGGCAGACGTGCCACCTGATGGTAAGTGGTCGACGTCGCCCACGAACATAAACTAGTTTACCTGGAACTAGCCCAGGTAACTCATTTATGTGTTGCCTATCCTGAGACATAAGATGTTAAGGGTGGGTTGCACCATCTTACTTTAACATTAACTGATCCGTCAAAATACCGGTTAGTGTAAAAATGCGTTGCACCATTTGACTATGGTCAAAATACGTCATAATTTAACACTAACTTTAACCGCTCACAATCGGCCGGTTAAAGTTATTGTTAACGTCAGATGTCAAATTTAAGTTTTTTATTCTTTTATTATATTACAAATTAAAATACAAAATAGTTTTTATTGTATTAAAATTTAAATATTTGTTAAATATCAAGTAAATTATATATTGTTAATAGAATTGTTTTGATTTTGACTAAAACATTATTAATGATAATATAATATTACTGATTGCAAAATATATATTATTCGACTCGGCGTTTATTAAAGGAGGCCTATGTTCACCAGTGGATTGATGGTCATAATATGATGATGATGATAATATATTATTAGAAATATAAATTATTTATTAAGTTCATAATTTAAATAGATATTTTTATTATTTTGAAAATATAGGCATATTATATATTTTTTTATTATGTAATTAATAATACGCAGTTACCTTAGTTATATTTGGTTGGAATATTTGCAAAATATTTTTAATTATTTACTCAATCTCGGAAATTTCAGAATAACTATGACATAATATAATTTGAAGGCGTCGCCCAGTAAGTTTTAAACGTCAAACCTTTTTTTTACGTATGTATTACGTATGTATTACCATATCTTAAAATATTTCCCTTGAGGGATTAAGATCAAATTAGGCATCATTAGTCATGCAACCCTGGTAACTTTAACAATCAGATTTTTTATGTCGGTGCAACCCAATTTTCTAAACCGTAAAATTCAACGTAGTTAGTGTCAAATTTAACTTTGACTATTACTTTAACCAACAATATCGTGCAACCGGACCTTAGTCTTGGTGCCAGTAATTAGACTGCCTGTCTTGCCCTTCTCTCCGAAACACAGCAATGCTGTTTCACGGGAGAAACAAGCAAGATGGTGGTACCCATGCAGCCGGGAGCGCGGCACAGCGCTTCCCTCCCACCGGTCCAATTGTCCAAAACAATACTTTTAATGCTTGAATTTACTATATGAATTATTTCCACTTAATGCTTATCTATGTACGCTTTTACAGAACCTCAGTTCACGAAGAACTTGTGTTACGGGTAACAGACAACGGAAACATAATTAATACTTTTATACCATACATATATTTAAGATCATACAATATAAGACCCAGGAACACAGAAAATATTTTTTGTTCCCTGGCGGGATTCGAACCCACAACCTCCGGCTTGAGCCCAACGCGCTTACCATTGAACTACGGACGCCGCCACTGAAATTTTATTGAGAAAATAGTTATATTAAAAATACAAACATATAAATTTAGAACCTCCTCCTTCTTTAGAAGTCGGTTATAATTTCTATATCGGTAAACGTGGTGGAACACACAAATTTGTCAACATTTCACCATTACCACCATTATCATCAGCATTTACAACCTTTTCCGTCCACAGCTGAACTTAGGCCTCGTCCCATGAACGCCTAGATTGTGAGCAACTCTTATAAGTAAAAAGCGTAGGTACTCCATTAAAATATCCAACAAATTATATTATATTTTGTAATAAAAATATTAACAAATTGCAAGCTTCACTGCTGGTATCTTTTCATTTTCCTCTCCATTTTCTTTCTCTTTTTCTCATCCTGTTCCGTGTCTTCTGGCGCTGCTTGGAAGAACCATGGTCCCAGTATGTTAGTCCATAGCAGCCAGAACGCTCTGATGGGCAAAAGTAGGAGGAGCAACCAGAAGTAGTTCGATATGATTGCCAGGACGTGAGTGATGGCTGATAATATAACGATGTCTTTTACGTGCCTGTAAAAAAATGTAATAATTAGCACGCTTTCGTTCACGATGTTGGTCCGAGATAAAATTGGAAACTACTCAACCGATTATGATGAAGTTTGGCAACTTAGGATAGTTTTAAGACTCGATAGGTTGGATTTTGACTGTGGCAGAACGACGTCTGCCCAACTAGTTATGATGTAAATATACGTGTATACGAACAAAGCCAGAAGCAATAACTAGTTACTGACAAAAGACAACTTGTATCATAATAGTCTATCCTGACATGGACATGAAAATTTGGTCGTCGGGTATCCTTTAGTTCACACTACCGTTGAAAGCCTACTTTTAAAATTGAAAAAAATCTTAATAAATAAGCCTATACCTTCGTCGATAATTGGACTCTTAAATGCAAATATATTTTTTCTCATTCAGACATTTCATTGATCATACTAAATTACGAGTAAACCTAAATATTATGATATGATTACAACAATTTTCGGGCGTGGATTTCTCTGACTCTTATTGGGACAGTGAGGAATTTGACTTTGCAAACCAAATCAAAAGATGTTTTATAAACCTGGAGATTTGCATGGACGCCTTAGATTAATTACACTATAGAAGGTCAGTCTTCATAAAAGCGCGCTGTCAAAAATGAAGCACTAAATTTATTCAATGTTGCCAGTAAAGCATATTATAAAGTAAAAGATAGATAGTAATTTCATGGAAGATACCACACCCTGGGAATAAGGCGTTCCTCCCGGGCATTTCAAGATAAGATGTTAAAATTGTTATTAATATATATTATTTGAAAAGATTAGTTCCACTGAGTTTGTTTCGCCGGTTCTTTTCAGTGGGCTTACCTTGGAACCGGTGGTAGATTCAATTGACGTTCATAAAGATACTGTATTAGTACTATTTTGAATAAAAAAATATATTTTGATTTTGATTTTTAGTGAAGTTTTCCCGAAGACGGGAACTGATTCGGCCGCTGATAACAATTTGTTATAAAAGTAATATTTAATACATAAATAGCTAGGTGGGCATATCTATTTATGTATTAATTTATAACAACTTTACTTAACCATGTATACACAAGCTATATTATTATTTATTATGTATTAAATGTTTATTTATATGAAACGAAGAAAATATATCGGTAATTAGTAAAATATACATTTTTATATTTATTTTTTATTGGCATGAAACACAGTTGTAATGTAAAGTTGTTATACATATTACTATTTAAACTTGTAACTTGTAATATAAACGCGAAAGTTTGTATGAATCTTTGTTACTGTTTTACTGTTTGTACTTGATATCGTTAAATCACACAAACACATTAATTCGAGAACGTGTCACGTACCTACGTAAATATCAGTAGCAACTGTTTAAATTTAATCAGTGGGGGAAAATAATCACTAAAAATATTTTCACAATCGGGCAATACTGAGCATTGAAAAAAATTGTATTTATTTAAACCTAATTAATTACAAGATACTACGAAATATTGAAAGATTTCCTGTGAAAAGTGATGTTATTACATTTATTTTGTTATTCAGATGTATTGTCATACAATTTAACTGCACAAATCGTCATAATTATTTATTTTACGGAGACACGTTTGGTGCGGTTTGACATAAAATACTACGGAACTTCCCGGCGCTTGGGTCAAAAATGGCTACATGTGAGTTGCTTCAAAATGGCCGCGCGGACTAGGTTTTTATAGTGTAATTATTCTAAGATGGACGCACTAATTTCCAAACTTTCAATTCATCAGTCTCTTCTTTATGTCATCAGGGGACAAACGAGCAGTCGGAGCCTCATGGCGCCCACGCCCATACACATCCGCACAACCAAGGCCACGCAGATGCGCCGCCCTCCTTTTCCCTATGCCCCCCAATGGGCCATCGGAAACTCACAAACCCCACAAAACGCGACAGCGTAGCTGTCACTTGACGCCGGTGTTATGTGAGCGAGAGGTACCACCCCGGTCGTGCCGGGCCAGTTCGGCTGCAATGCAGCATGGAACTACCTCTTACAAACTTAACTTCGTAATTTGGCTCTAATCTATACTAATATTATAAAGCTGAAGAGTTTGTTTGTTTGTTTGAACGCGCTAATCTCAGGAACTACTGGTCCGATTTGAAAAATTATTTCAGTGTTAGGTAGCCCATTTATCGAGGAAGGCTATATAACATCACGCTGTGTCTTATAGGAGTTGAGTAACGCGGGCGAAGCTGCAGGCAACAGCTAGTCTTATCATATATTTAAGTTTCCTCGCAATGTTAATATGACCAATGAAATGTGTCTATAGTCTGGATCGTTCTACTTAAGGTTTTATCAATTCAAGATCGCACAAAAATATTTTGGAGCAAACTACTAATACCTTGACCTAGTCGAGTAGTCAAGTTCGAATCCCTCCAAGAATATAGATTTCTCAAATTTACTTCCGTAACACATTTTTGAAGTTTTTAACTAACTTCTTTAGGCGCGTTGAGCACTTTTTGGGTGAACAAAAATGATGGATCTCGCGACATAGTCACCTCGTCACCGAACGCTTCTAATGTGACATTTATGATGACGTCATTATGAAATTTTAAAAAAAAGTGTGTGTGTGTCAGCTCCGACGTACGATTGGAGTTTACTCCTTACGAACGATAATTATGATATAATATATCGAGTAGAAAAAAAGGGTAAATAAACGCATCTGCTACAATGATAAGAGAAACAAACATATATCTGTAATTATTCGAATTATTTATATTACTTCAATAAAGAGTATTACATAAAGTATGTAATACTCAAGTACAAAATAATAATAATAATAACAAAGAGGAGGCCCCGAGAATAAGATCAGGGAGGATCAGGGGCATTTCACTTAGTAGATTTGGTTTTTTGTATGAGATTAGAAAGTCGTTTTTAGTTTTTTTTATGTCTATGAAATTTTTACATGTTTTATGTTAGTAGTTACTAGTTATTCTTATATAAAATATACGTGATTTATTTTTAACAATTATAGGTACCTATTTAATACTTAATCGAAATTAAATTCTTTACTTGACAAGTTTGTACAATTAAACTTGAACCAAGTGTTCAATGGTCACACCAAATAATATATTTAGGGAGGCAACATTAATATTTTAAAGTTTCTGATTGGTTAATTATCAAATTGAAGAGTTTCAATTTATTGTATTATTGTTACAAATAAATTGCAAATTATAAATATGATTTTGAAAACATAAAAAGAATATTTGAAAAGAATAAATATATATTAAAATTACTAGACTTTTCTGGGCTGAAATTTAAAATAATTTTAAAATCGGCGCGAATATTGGAACGTAATGACTTTTTTTAGTCTGTGCTAACATTTCTCAATTTTGAATTCATTTTTGTTAGTACGTAGTATTTAGTAGTAGTAGTTTGTGTTTTTAATTATTCAATCTTGAATGTGCTCTAGTTGTTTTATTTTCTTATCCACTCATGTTTTAAAAAACCATTGTGAGTTGTGACTATGATAACGTAAGAAATTACATGAAGACAGTTTTCTATACGGAAATTAATACAATGCCAATTACATAAAAATCAAAATTGTGATTTCATATGCAATTTGGTTCGTAATTTTTTCACATACATTAGTGGTGCAAAGATATAAATAATATATTAAGTGGACGCAGAAAAGACACAGTGATAGTGATACAGTAAAAAAATTCCTAGTCAATATTTTAATAATAGACGAAAAAATAAAAAATATAATAATAATTAGTATGTACCTACACATTGTTTTATTTAAAATCCTACATAATAACGTCACGTCAATTTTAGCTATACTTATTTGTCTTGAAAATCATTGCAACGGAATAAAGTATTATTCCCATTTTTTTTTCATCATTAGCTAAAATTTTTTAAATATCTTATAATATTGCATATATAATGGTCGTGTGATTGACTTTTAGTGCTGTAATATCGTGTTAGATGGCGTTGGCGGCATTATTTTAAGATACGCTGTGTAATGTATTCCATCTCATTCTTTTACACGTTCAATCATACAGATTTATATGTTTGTCTCTTTCTACGTAACGCCTCAACTTTTGTGTTACACTTGATTTTACTCCTCATAAAATTTCCGTACCGGGCCGTATAACTCAAATCGTTTCTTAAGGAGTAAACTCCAAAAAATTAGTATTTAAATTGTGAATCTCATAACGTCATAATTCTAAATTATGAGTTTTCACTTCTATTGTCAGTCCCTTACTACTACATGTAAGACAATAAAGGATTAGTTTCACTGAGTTTGTTTCGCTGTTCAGTGGTTCTTTGGAACCGGTATTAGTTTTTTGACGTTCAATAATATACTTTTAAATACAACATTGAATTATTTTATTACTTCATATTACTTTCTATACAAAGTATGTTAATTGTGTCTCTTTCTCATCCGTACATCTATTATTTACAAGTCATACTCACTCTCCCATCCCACCTTCCATGTTCAAATCCAACCCTGGATCTAGAAGTTGGTTGTTATCTGTGTACTTCGGTCGGCTTATGTATACCATCATTTGGTAACAAGCCACATACAATAACGTAACCATTACGTCGAGAATCTGTAACAATATAACAAGATTGATATTAGAGAATATAAGACAATAGTCATTGTTCCGTTAATAAGAAATTTTCATAATATGTATTATCATTGTGGCAATAATTTTTCATATACATTATATAATAATATAAAGATAGGGATTATATAAAGCGTCTGTAGAATTAGTATTTGTAGGTAGTATGTTTAAGATATTTGCTTGTACGAAAACACTAGGTTAATTATATGTCTGTGTATTTGCCTTAAAGCTTATCAATAGCCTTTTTTATTAAAATTAATTGAAAGTGTGTGTCTAAAGGATCTTCGTATTAGATGGATGAATGCCGATGGTAATGGCATAGTTTAGAATTGACGTCCGTGTAGATAACACTTGTCTATATGATACTTCTTACACAATTATTATTAATGATTGCACAATTAATATCATAGTTTAAAAATAGTATAAATTATAATAGAATAAATTGTAAGAAATACATACTAAAATTATATTTTATTATACTAAAATATAATTTTAGTATGTATTTCTTACATATAATGTTAGTATTTAGTTATTTATCCATATTTATATAACAATTTTTGATTGCGAGTTTTCATATTTATATTTGTTTTTGTTCTTGCAGGAATAAAAATAAATACTTATATATTTAAGCATATTATTTCCGCTTTTAATTCTTGAGTTATCTATCTTCTATAGTCGAATTTCTGTAGAATGAAAAATAATGCTAAAAACCGAGTCAGGGGGATGTAAGAAGTGAAATAAAATTAATTTAGATTTTTTTAAAATTTTTTGTTTCTCTGTTTGTCTGTCTGTTTGTAGCTTATCTCCGAATCCACTGGACCGATTTAAATGAAATTTCGTGTAGTGGTAGCTTATACCCCTGGTCAACATATAGGATACTTTTGATCCCGGTAAATTGAAGAGTGCCCGTGGGATAGTTAAAAAACCGTATTTTATTAAACGGCTTTGTATACAACTTATAAATTTAATTTAGTAAAATTTTGTATCCTCATTGTTTAACCGACAACATAGGTATGTTGTCGGTTAAACAATGTAAATAATAAAATTTATATATAATATAATTTATTCATCCAAAAAAGTGAGTCCGCGCGGGAAAGTAAAACATTACAAAAACTAGCAGGCGTCTTTCAAGAGATTTATATGAAATTTTATGGTCGTACTAACATTTAAGATACTCTTCATCCCTAAAAATTAAAGAATTCCCGTGGGATAGTTAAAAACCTTTAATTACTTAAAAACTTATTATACAACTTATGCACCTAATTAAGTATTGATATTATGGCCGGTATCATCATACAATAAAACTATGTATAAAAAACAATTGAATATACAACATTCCGCAAAAAAGTAAAACAGTGTCTAGCATAGCGTATTTCAACTAGATGGCGCTGATAGTAGTCTACATCGCAATGGTGAAATGTTACAATTCACTGCAATAGCCAACGCTTCAAAATAATTTTAGAGACTCTAAATCGTATTAAATCGCGATGGTGAAAAATAAGTTGTTAATCTTATGTAAAGGTTGTCGTTCCTGGTGGGGTAACCAATTTGGGCAGAGGCAAGGGCGCCCCTCATCGCTGAGGTTGGCGCGGATCTCGCTCCCTGTGGTCATTAGTGATGAACGTCAGTGAGAGCACGTGGCAGGTGGTTCTCTCCTTTTGCGAGGACGTGATATCGTAGAAGGAGGAGACAAAACGGAAGAGGGAACGCACTGCCGCCTCTTCCCGCAGGAGAGCACGGCGGTGACAGGCAGTCGCACCGCCGGGGTTTAAAGGGTAGAGTCTGCATCCACCTTAACATCTTCTCGGGCGCAGAGAGTCCCACATAACCCCCGGTATCGTATGGTAGGGTTTACCTAAGCGCATTACCCAGCGATACCAAAAAAAATGGTTATTCGTCGGTCGGTCCATTCTTCTAAGACGTAATAACAAAGAACGTACAATTTATTTTGTACATCTTGAAAGAAAGCTTCAAGAGCTTGCCTATTATTTTTGCTCAGACATTATTACAGACAGAATTACAGATTTAATTTAAAATTCTAATATTGGTTAAGTGATGGTTGACGACTTATTTCTACACAATTCCTAGAAAAAGGTCGAATCTCAATATGAATTCCTTCGCCGCGACTAAAGATTGTTTCAATATAATGAGTGTAATTCGCGGAAAGATTAGAAAACTATATACTAAGTACCTATATATCCAATTTCCTCCTCCTTGAGTTGTTACCGCGTGATCACCAACGAAGAGTGATATTTTGCAGAACGGTGTTGTGAAAAATGAGAGCCGACCCACAATTTTATAACACAATACTGTGGAGTGATGAGTCCTCCTTTTTTTTTCTTTAACGCCGGGAAATGCTCTGAGGCATCCCGCGGGGGAGTGGGTCTCCCCACGCGGGTATGTGGGACTCGCTGCGCCCGACAGCTGGTAAATGGACGCAGCTCTACCCACTAAAACCCGGCGAGTGCCACCAATGCCGCCTTTGGTGAGGTGCCCCGGATCTAGAAAACAAACAGGGCACCTCGACGGCTAGTCAGTCCCGCAAGGGACCGACGTCACCTCCACAGAGGGGTTGTCCCGCACCACAGAACAACCCCTCCCAACGTCGGGACAGTACAATGGGGTGAGGTTCCCATCCTCACCCCTTGCCCCCTGCTCTTCTGTCCCCTCTTCTTATAAGAGGGGTACAAAGAGCCCCCTCGACCCAATTAGCTTCGCCCAAAGTGCACCGCTCACCCTAGGTTACTGAGCCCCACCGCCACGACAAGGCCTGAACCATGGTGGGGGTGATGAGTCTTCCTGCCGCAAAGACGGATATTCTAATATGCACAATTTACATAGCTGGCAACTAGAAAACCCACATTTGATTGGTATTGAGACCTATCCCGTGATTGACACGGGATAGGTCTCAATACCAATTTAAAATTAATCTGTGGTCGGGGATAATTAACGGGCAAATAATTGGGCCGTTTGAGTTGCCCGAAACACTTAATGGTGAAAGATATCTGAATTTTTTACGCAACGACCTGCCGCTTTTGTTTAGCGAAATTGATCCGGAGATAATACGGGAAATGTGGTTGCAGAACGACGGCTGCCCCGCTCACTACGCAGTCGCGGTGCGGAAAGAAGTATCCAGAAAGATGGATAGGTCGCGGTGGGCCTATCCGGTGGCCACCACGATCACCAGATCTGAATCCGCTGGATTTCTTTTATTGGGGCTCTTTAAAAGAAAAAGTGTACAAAAAGGATATAACTTCTGTGGATAAATTGAGGCAGCGTATCCGGTCAGCAGCGGAAGAAATTAAAGTGAGTGGTTTTACACAACGTGTAAAATGGTCGTTTATCCAACGTTGTAGAGCATGTATTGCCGCTAATTGATCTCATTTTGAACATTTAATTTAAGTTTTGAAGGTTAAGTAGTATTTTAAGTTACAAAGAATAAATATTTTTATAATATCCAAATCTTTTATTTTACACATGTCTCACTGAAATACCTCAACACGAACTTCACAACACGATCTTGCCATAGCGATAAATGTAATTATTGCATTTTTAATACCTAAGCCATTTTGTAGTTAAATGCAATATTTTGGTTTTTTAACATGTTAAGTGCAACAATTTTATTTATTTTTTTAACTACAGTAAATGGACAAGTTTTTAAAATAATGGGCACCGACTGCGTATTACATTTTTTTTACACAACTCATATATAAATTTGGATGATTTGTTAAAAGCAAGGATTAAAATTTCATAATTTTTAGTTTCTTTTTTTTTTCTTTAGAGCTTACATTTTTGTTTTAAATTGCATTTGCTAGTACTATTATTCACCCGTGCAATACAAAAAACTGACTTGAAAAATAATGTCATTTGTCAAAGTTACAGTCACATTAGTAAAGTATTTATTGACTTTTGGCAAATATTGAAAAAAAATGATACTTCCAAAACCAATGGCTAAAAATGGTTTAAAAAAAAATATGTGATAGGTGAATACCTGTACTATAATTGACTTTTTTTTATATAGAAGAGGGGGCAAACGGATAGTCGGTTCACCTGATGGTAAGTGAAGAGCGACATCCACAGACACCCGCTACACCAGTGGATTAGCAGGTGCGTTGCCGGCCTTTCAGGTATGAGTATGCTCTTTTCTTGAAGGTCCCTAAGTCGTATCGGTTCGGAAACACCATAGGAGGCAGCTGTTTCCATATATTAGTCGTGCGAGGCAGGAAATGCCGTAAAAATCGAGTTGTTGTGGATTTCCGGACATCGAGATGGTGTGGGTGAAATTTGGAGTTTTTTCCGCGATGTCCGGTGGTGGAATAGAAATAAAATAAATGACTTAACGTTGGACCACTATTTACGACTGTATATAATTTACCAAGACTAAAAATTAGTAAACAGTTAGAGAATTATTGTAAGAGTCGAAAAAATGTAAGCCGCTTTCATTAAAATGCAGCCTTATTCCCTTTAGTACAATAACAAAAAAAGTAAAAAATCATGACACATTTTTCCATACGATGGAACCAATCATTGAAGCAACCATTCCATTCGGAAGTTGGGGTCTCCAAAATGGCCGTTTTGTAAGCGTCCACAGCTTCTTCAGGCGATGAAAATCTCTGACCACGCAATTTATTCTTTATTATAGGGAAAGTATAGAAATTATTAGGGCTTAGGTCGGGGCTGTACTGCGGATTGTCTAATAATTCTATATTTTCTTGCTCTATAAACCCTTTTGTTCTGTGTGCGGTGTGAGAACTCGCATTGTCGTGATGGAGGATGATGCGGCGGTTGCAGTTCTTTTTACGGAGTTCAGACACGACCTGTGGCAAACAAATGCTAGCATACCATTCTGCATTAACCGTTCTTTGTCCCTCAAGAGGAATAGTCGCAACATGGCCGGTTTTGGAGACAAACGTGGCCACCATTTTTTGTTGGCTTTAACTCATTTTCGAACACCCAAACTAGTGACTAATTTTTTGTTTCGGTTTCGTACGCGTATATCCAGGATTCGTCACCTGATACGATGTTGTATACAGTATTTGAGGATCCTGCGTGGAATCTTTCGAGAGTTCTGATGCACCAAATAACGCGAGCCGCTTTTTGCTCTTCACAGAGCAAATGCGGTATCCATCGGGAAAACAACTTTTTACACCTAATTGTTCATGCAAGATTATTTCTATTTGACTCATGCCAATGTCTAAAGTTGCCTGGATTTCAAGGTATGTCACATGTCGATCTTCCTCAATCAGCTTACGCACAGCATCATCGTTTTCTTGGCTGACTGCAGTTTTTGGACGACCTTGACAGGGGTCATCACTGAGCTTGACACGTCCACGTTGAAATTCAGCAAACCAGCGATAAATTGTGGTTTTGGATGGGGCTTCATCACCAAATGCAGAAATCATCCGGTCAACACACTGTTTTTGTGTTAAACCACTTCGAAAGTCATAATAAATCATCGCTCTAGAATTTTCTCGAGTCAATACCATTTTCTCAACGACTAAACAAGTTTGACACCTTGTGACAAGACCGAGAATCTTTTTTTAAATAAATAAATGGTATTCGATTTTTAAAACCAAGGAGTTTTCAATTAAAAAGATTTTAATATGATAGGAACAGTGGAAATATTCCATTCCCGATACTTTTAGTGCAGCCTATGTATGTCCACCATCTTGCTTGTTTCTCCCGTGAAACAGCTTTGCTGTGTTTCGGAGAGATGGGCAAGACAGGCAGAGTAATTACTGGCACCGATACTTAACATCTTATGTCTCAGGATAGGCAACACATAAATGAGTTGCCTGGGCTCGTCCCAAGGTATACTAGTTTATGTTCATTGGCGACGTCGACCACTTAGTACTAGGTCAACGTGACCATATTGCAAGATCACAACCTCAAGAAATTGACTCATTAAAACTAATATATTCTAATTAATCCAAATACGATACGTTTGCTATGAGTTTCCGAAGAGACAGGTTTTCTGGAGCTCATCCTGGTTGCAGCACCAGGTCAACGTGACCCCAAGATCATAACCTGCAAGGTACCTACTCATTGAAACGAATGTATTAAACCCAAAAATACGATATGTCTGCTGTGAGTTTTCGAAGAGTTGGGTTCCCTGAGACCATTCTGGTTGCAGCATCAGGTGAAAGTTATCAATTAGGTAATTATCATTTAACGATTATATTCGTACGCGTGAACGCTTAATCGAGTAATACTCAAAAAATGCCTTACATCATTTTGGAAAAGAGCTGATACTCTTACACTGCTGAACCGATATTAACCAAACAGCTAAGAATTACCGCCAGGAACTGGCTTTGAAATGAAATAAAACCGCATCGAAATCGGTCCATCCGTTTCGACACACACACACACACACACACAGACATCAACGTCAAACTTATAACAACCCTCTTTTCGTGTTGGGGGTTAAAAAAATACAAGACCACAGTTCGCTTGCACTGGCAAAATACGGGCAGTGAACTTCATAGATGGTCCAGCAGCCACCGCCTGTTTTTTTCAGTGATTAATAACATGGTTTGAGTTGGAGCGTCCTCCACGCCGAATGTGTCGAAATAACGAAGTCATAAAAATTATGACATGCATTTACTTATCGTTATAAAACTACAATCGTAATGTACATGTTCAAGTGTAACTTTTTTTTTTAACATCGAATAAAGCTTTTCTATTCTATTCTATTCTAATCCTAGGAAAGGAACTTTTGAGTGAACAAATCTGTACAAAGTGGTTTTATTACACATAAATAGACATTTACAATTAACTCTATGTATTTCAAAATATGTAGTGACTCCTTGATAATATTTTTCTCATAATTATAATAGTATAGGATACGGATATAAAACGACCTACATCGAGATTTTTATTTGATGAAACGTATTTTATATGTTATTTAATACGTCAATAAATATATTGCATATGGGTTGCCTAACAAATTTTAGTCCAGGGTATGTTTAATTAATAATTTAAAAAAACAACATTTCACCGGTATTATTAGATAAATTCTATACCGATCGAAAGTATGAAGCCCATAGAATAAGCAAACGTTAGGTTGCCTATTCTTTTTCGGTCCGGTATAGATTAACCGTTTATACTTGGCTACCTTTAATAGAAGAAAAAGAATTGCCTTGAAAAGAATAGGCAACCTAACGTTTGCATATTCTATGGGCTTCAGACTTTCGATTGGTATAGTATTTGTGTAACAATCAAACCGGTGAAATGTTTAAAAAAAATGTTTTTTTTTTATTAATAAAATTTAACATACCCTGGACTAATATTTGTTAGGCAACCCATATGCAATATATTTATTGACATATTAAATTAAATATAAAATACGTTTCATCGAATAAACATCTCGGTGAAGGTTCGTTTTATATCCCGGATCTTACCCTATAACAGATTGATCAAATTTTAGCAGACAGTTGGTTCATTTGTCAGGTAGTGTCTATATATTATATTAAACACAGAGGACAGGGGTTTGATACCTACACTAAGTCCAGATAATTTGTACGAAATATTGAGATGAACAGAGTAATGTATGTATGTACAGGTACAGTATGTATGAACAGAGTTTTAGAATATCTTAAATTTATAACAATTACCGGAGCTGACTATGGTTGTGTGATTGTTAGATATTATTTATTTATTATACTTACAATTATCCCATATGAAAGGCTCTCTTGATAGAGTGTGAAGGCAATTATATTATATGCCAATCCTGCCCCCAGGGACATGTTACGGTAAAATGAGACTGTGGCTGTATTTTCCATCAATATTTGCTTGGCACCCTTGGTAGGGGCTTTTCCTTTTTGCTGTAACAAAATGAAGTATGTTAAGTACTGTCACCAACTGTGCAGCTTCAAGTCTGCTATAAGTGGGGAGTGGCTGTACTGGCATTCGGTGAAAACGGACTTGCTATGATAATGATGATATGTTGTGTCAACATTACATCATAATCTACGCTAGACTAATATAATAATGCAAGTTTGTTAGGTTTAATTTACTAATCACCAGATTTGTAAGGATTAATAAAGACATTTTAGGTAGTAGTTCTATATTGGAAGAAAAGTTCTTTTTAAAAAATCCTGCTGGAATGGTCAGTAAGTACTTCATAACTTCTAATCATTGAAGGAGTTCAGTGGCTACCACCATAAGTTCTGGAGCATAAATTGAATGTCCAGGCTATAACACACACAGGAAATTTATTTTTTTATGTTTTAAAGTAATAAACTTCAAAAACCAGTTAGTGAAATTTGATCCAAACTATAATAATAATATCAACTTTTATATGTCACAAAGCTGGGCACAGGTCTCCTCCTTGAAATCAGGCGAGGGGGGTTTTGGCCCATAGTTCACCGATGCGCTGACCCAATGCGGGTTGGTGAACTTCACACACCTTCAGACTTTTCATGTCATCGGGCATGAAGGTTTCCTCACGATGTTTCCTTTACCAGTTAACAAGCAATGGTCTCATATTTAGGTGAACAAAAAAAATTAGAAAAACCCATTTCTAGGCATCACAGGCGGGTCAGGATCGACCCTGGACTTCTCGGTTCTCACTCAAGAGGCTGAGCACATACTCACTTTTTTTATCGCAAGGAAATCCTTATGGATGGAGCCAGAATCTTCGGATAGATCCTGACCCAATGTGGGACTCGCAAATCGCACCTGGGAGTGACCACCCTAACTAAAATCATTGCGAGCGCCGCAGCCGCTTTGAGGGCCCCGGATATGCAGGCAACAGACAGGATCACCTCAGCGACAGGCTGGCCCCGGCGAAGGCCAGACTACTCCTCGTAAGGGGGGACTGCCCGGCCGCTACTAAGAAGTCCCCACGACGTCCTGCCATCAGGCTCAGGTTCCCATCCTGAACCCGACACGAACACATGCAGGGGCGTTACTGAAGGGACGCGCATTAAGTTGCGCCTCCTACGCACCCCCGTTCGTCGCCCGCGGGGGGAGGCCCTAGTCGGCGGCCTCCTCTCTCACCTGCTCATCGGCCTCCTTCTGAGACCATCGCCGTCCAGGAATCGTCGTCACCGAGCATCGCGGAGATGACGCTCGACAGAGACAAGTCCCTTCTGATGAGTTCATACTACCACTTACCATACTATATACAAAAAAAATGAATAGAATTTATTTATTTATTTGCAGAGGCATGGTACATCAGAGATCGTCATTAAACAATTGTATAAAATCCATCATGCTTCGCCGAACAATCAGCATGCAAATGTTTACAAAAGTTATAACTAGTTATAACTCAATTTTTATAGCCTATAAAAGTTTAGGTTCTATTCTACTGGGAGTCTAACATGTTAGTTCACCATTTCTTGATATTAAAGGGACAAACTTTCATTCTGCTTGAAAGTTTGTCACACACAAGGCACTATCACAATTGACAGAGAAATCAGTGAACATAAAAATAAGTTGAAGTCAGTAGGAGGTGATTTCAAAATCAATACCTTTATTTAAGACAAAACAAAGTATGTGCAATGTTGCCAGATGATAAAAATCCCCAAATCTCCCCGGATTCCCCGGAAATGGAATGGAACATTTTTGAGCAAAAACCCCCACTAATTGAAAAAATATTTAATTGTTCAAATACAACCAAAAAAAATATTTAATTAATTCAACGATTGCTTCAACGACTGAATGAGCATCTTCAGTTGCGTTGTCAGAAGTTCACTCCTTTTTATACATCCTCAAATAATTTTGTTTTGGCAGTGCCATTAATTTCACCAAGGCATCTGCGCCTGAGGTACCACATAGGATTTAATCACTCACTGTGTTTTATTAATGTTTTACATAGTAATTGTTGTGCTAGTGAGCAGTTCCATTGCATTCAGATATAAAAACTTGTCATCACACATAAAAAAAAACATCCAATTCTCTTTAAGCCAATTTTCCCCCCGTAGAACCCCCCAAAGTATTTGTCCCTCCAAAAATTTCCCCGTAGTCTGAAAATACTCCTAAATTTGGGGAGAATTCCTTCTATCTGGCATCCTGTGTATGTGTCTAATCTTACATTAAAAATAATAATAATAATAACAATAAAGTTACCTACTATTTAAACTCTTATCTAAATAATAAACTAAAAGAAAAAATTAAAACAAAAACAATAAGATAAACATAAAGAAAAAAAGAACGAAAGTGCCAATCTATAATTATAGTGATGTATTGATGGGAGCACTAAAATGGAATGACGCTTGGCATCTGTTGGAGAATCGAGATTCTTCAACGCCGATTTTCAGCGTCACCCGTAAGTAGGAAACGGAAAGCAGTTCATATAACAATAACAAGCATTCTATAATAAATAGCAAGCAAATAACAATTATACATATCAATCGTTGGTACATATATAAAAATACTTGGTAATAAATAATAAATATAAATACTTAGTAATAAATACAGCGGGAGTGTGATTTATATAATATATAATAAGCACCTTTTTAAACTTGACACATCAAGTGAAAGAAAACTGCAACTTCGTAACAACTGGTACAAGATATTCAGCAAGCATTGTCAAGGAGCTATGTGCTGCTTCACCCGAGCAGGGTACCAACCTCATTTCGCGGCCGCACTATTGCTGATTTAACAAAGATGTGTTTCGCGACATAGCACTTGCTTGTTGCTTTTAAATTGGAAGAGGACTAGGGTCAGAGCATACTGTCATACCATCATTATTTTTTACCTCAATCACCTGAGCACGTTCGCTAAGATAGCTGTCAAACCAGGATATCGTATTAGGACAAAATCCATAATACTTTAGTTAAGCACGTAGGAGTGTCCTGTTTATCGTATCGAACGCACGTGAGGAATCTAAGAGGACGAGAATAGTGCCCTTGCCTTCATCTTGAGCCGATAGCACATTGTCAATCACATCCGCGCCGTAGTAATACTATGCCGCTTACGGAAGCCGGACTGAGTAAGTGGCAGTATACTATTTGCATCAAGATTTTCAGTCATCTGATCGCATACATTTCTTTCCAATACTTTAGAAGGACACGGCAATATACTAATCGGGCGCAGATCTTTAATGTCAGTGACGTTCTCTTTCTTAGGGACAGGCTTTACTATGGCAGTTCTCCATATTTTTGGAAATTTATACGTAGTTATAAGACTTTTTCACTATTCCCGTTAAGACTTCGAGACTGTTCGGCAGCGTTGACAATAACTTATCAAGAGAGATACCGTCTATACCTATTGCATTCGATTTTAAGGATTTTAAAATTCTCAGGACTGTACGTTCATCTGTAGGTTTAAGTGAGAAATTCGATGTGCAATTATCTATCATTTTCATACAAGTGAAGGGTATTCACTGATATAAAATCACTGCCAGGAAATCTAGGAAACATTTGTTGTTTTCTAATGTTTACGCGAATTTCACTCATTATAATAAAACAATTTTTTACGGATTTTACACATATACACGGGATTCTTACCACTTTGTTAATGAGATCAAACACCTACGTCTCAGCGACAATGAAACAATGGTTAGTTTTGATGTGCAATCTCTTTTTACCTGCCTACCTGTGGAAGATTGCATAACAATAGTAAGAAGAAAGCTAAGAGAAAATGACATGCCAATGGAATATGCTGACCTTTTGGAACATTGCCTTACATCTGGCTATATGTTGTGGAATAATTATTTCTAAAAGCAAGTAGATGGAGTGGCCATGGGCTCACCAGTATCCCCTGTTGTTGCCGACATATTTATGGAGGACTTCGAGGAGACTGCTCTGCAAACTTCGCCCATAACACCCAGGTTCTACAAGCGGTACGAAGATGATACTTTCACAATATTACCATCTGATAAAGTAACCATATTCTTAGACCATCTTAATTCCATGAATACCAAAATTCAATTCACAATGGAATTAGAAAAAAAAAAATCTCTAGCCTTCTTAGATGTATTAGTTATCCGTAATCCCAACAATACCTTAAGCCACACAGTGTATAGGAAGCATACCCATACGGATAAGTACCTAAACGGCGAATCTCAGCACCATCCAACACAGTTAGCTACCGTGGGTAAATCTTTGTTTCAGAGAGCACAAGGGATCTGTGATGAGCAACACCTGGAGACCGAACTTCAACATGTCAAGCAAGTACTGCGTGACAACAAGCTTCGGGTACCGCGTCTCCGTCACAGTGAACATGTGAAACCAGCCACCGTTGAGCGAGTACCTGCAGTTCTCCCGTTTATTAAAGGCGTCACTGACAAGATTGGCTTCATCCTAAAGCGAGCTTCTATAAAAACTTATTTCAAGCCGCCAAAAAAGATAAGTCAATTCTTACCATCTCTCAAGTGTCATATACCCTTACAAGATGCAGGAGTATACAAGCTTGATTGTGACTGTGGTCTCTCCTATATAGGCCAAACTAAAAGATATATTAAAACTCGCGTGAAAGAACATATAGCTGATTTAAAACACCGTCGCTACACTAAGTCTGCCATCTGTGAACATAGTCTTGACAAAGCTCACCATTATATCAGATTTGATAAACCACAAGTCCTCGCAAAAGAACACAGATTCCAACCAAGGATGATCCGTGAGGCTATTGAAATTAAAAAACATCCTAATTTCAATAGAGAAGATGGCTGGCTTCTACCACCTGCTTGGGATCCCATTATTAAAATTATCAAATCAAAATCCAAGCATAATATGTCACAGATTAAAGATACAGTTAGCACTTTCTGCGTAGATAGGACTGACCAAAATATTGATATATCATAGGGTAGTTTCGAATAACTTTGTAATGATAGGACGTATGACACCTCAGTCCTCCCGTGACCATGGTTGCTGTTAAGTATCCGAAACGTCGGGCTTGTAAAAATCTTAATAAACCGCGATAAAATCCGTAAAAAATTGTTTTATTATAAACATTTGTTGATTATTTTTTTTGGATCCTCAAGGTGTTCAGGTAATTGGTATTCTTTATTTTTCGTAATTGTTATGTTTTTTTTTTTATGTTTGCAAAGAATGCGTGGGTTATTTGTATTATAATTAATGTAAGTATTAAAATAAGCATTCTTTTCACGGGCTATTACGCGCGCAACCTAGCGCTACACGTCTTTGTAATATTAATAATATATAAATGGAGGAACTAGTTTTAATAGTACATGCTCTTTTACCCGCGTCATTTCGCGCCTGCATCATAAGTTTTATATTATATGTAATCCACGGATATTGGTGTATCTTGGTTGTTAACATTTTAATAGGAGCAAATATACAAATACAAATTAATACAAATTCTTTATTATCAAATCAAGCACAGTTGTACAAAGTAAGCAGAGATGGAGATCCACCTAGTAAGTATCATGAGATACTTGTGACAGATGGACTCGCTCTTCCGTAACAAATGTGAACATTTAACAAAATAAAAATGGACATTGATAATGAGCAAAGTTACAAATGTTTGATCATAAGATTACTTTCAAAGAAATAAAGTAAAAAATAAATAAAAATGAAAACAAGTGTAAAATAATATACTAACTAATTAATTAAGCACCGTTTCCTTTTTTTTTTTTTTTGGTGTATTAAGCGTATGGGTGTGTGCACTGTGCTTGCGTGCAATTGTGTGTGTGTGAGTGTGTGTGTGTGTGTGTGTGTGTATGAGTGTGTGTGTGCGCGCGTGTGTGTGTGTGTGTGTTTATGCTTGTTAAATGCATATAATAGGTATTTAATATTGTCAGAGATTTTCTATGTCTTCGTATGATTTAGATAGGAGCCAAGCCTGAATAGTCTTTTTACACTTTCGGTATAGTAGAGGATATATCCCAAGTTCTTTGTTTATTTTATTATAAAGATGTCCAGATAGTGTTTTATATTGTCTTAATCCAAATGTCGTATTTGTTTTAGTTATAGGCGTAACTCTGTCGTTTCTACGCTTTGTCTTATATTCGGGATTGTATTGTATATATTTATGAGTTCTAAGTAAGGTTGAAAGTATGAATAATTTTCTTACTGATAAGAGTTTACACATACTATAGAGTTCCTCTGTTGGAAACCTATAGGGTTTACTATACATGATTTTGAGAAGGCAACGTTGACTTCTTTCAATATTTATAATGTTATTTTTATTAGAGCCCCCCATACAGAAATACAGTATCCTATAATCGATTGGCCCAAAGCAATATATACTTCATGAAGCAATTTTCGGTTTGCCACATGACGTAATTTTTTAAAAATCCAATTTAGTTTTCTAACACGTCCACAGGTGTATTCAATATGCGAATTCCAACGGAGACCTTGGTCAATTATGACCCCAAGGTATTTGGTGGATTCAACCCTACTAATATTAGAGCAATTACAAGCTTGTATACTTGTGTGCGTGCCGTCATGTATTGTTAAAGTGTAATTATCTCCAGGTCGTGTTTTACTAGTAATACTAAAACACATTTAATTAGTTTTAGAAATATTCAATATAAGGAGGTTACACTGCAACCAGTTAGCAACTTTCGAGAGCCCTGCATTAGCACTGTTAAAAACGGACTCCCATGATGGACCCGTGAATACCAAAGCAGTGTCGTCTGCATACGATATAACCTGTCCATTGTCTATCTTCATATTAGTTAGGGAATTGATATATATAAGAAATAATGTAGGCCCTAGTACGCTACCTTGGGGCACACCGTGAGTGATATCGGCCTCCGAACTCACATATCCCTCTCCAACTTAACCATTTGCTTGCGGTCCTGCAGATAATCCGACAGTAATTTTAAGCTATTTCCCCTTATTCCAATCGCCTCCAGCTTTTGTACAAGAATAGGCACAGAAACAGTGTCAAAGGCTTTTTTCAAGTCCAAAAATACAGTTAAGCATTTATTTTTTTGATCTAATTCCTCAGCAATCATGGTTGTGAAAGCCAAAACTGCGTCTTTAGTTGATTTAGCTCGCCTAAATCCGAATTGCGAGTCAGATATTACATTAAATCGATCGAGGTATTTTATTAACCGAGTATTAATTAATTTCTCTATTATCTTTGAAATAGCAGGAAGCACCGAAATAGGCCTGTAGTTACCCACATCATCTCTGCTCCCGCTCTTGTGCACTGGAGTTATAAGAGACTTTTTCAGAGGGCGACGAAAGATCCCTTCTTTGAAGCATAAGTTAGTCAGGTGACTGATTACAGGAGAAAGGGAGGTTCTAGCTTCTTTTAGGAATTTTGAAGTTATATTATCCCAGCCACGCGCACTATCAGATTTCAAGCTTAAAATGACTTTATTTACTTCTTCTGGGTCAGTATCTAGCATAACGAAGGAAGAAGAACGACAGCAATCTATTTTAGCAGAGTTAGAAAATTGATTATTTATGTTATGTATAGTTATATTTTCAGATAATTCCTTTCCAATGTTCACAAAATATTCATTTACATAATTAGCAGATTCCGAGGGAGTAGGTTTAATGTATATTAAATTTGTATTACTAGTTTTGTTTGAGTTTAGGCTAGTTACATCTTTTATAGTGTTCCAGAGTAGTTTGGGGTTTTTTAAATTATTTTTTATTTGTTCTTTTTCATACTTATTTTTTAGTTTTCTTAATAATTTATTACAATAATTACGATATCTATTAAAGGTTATTTTCAACACTTCATTAAAGGGATCATCTCTTAGTCTTATTTGCATTTTATTCCTTGTTTTAATACACCGTAGAATACCCGGAGTTATCCATGGCTTAATATTACGTTATGATTTTGATTTCTTTTTAGTAAATGTGCACTCCTTAATCGTGTCAGTTATTAACGAAAGTAGTCTGTTAACAACTATATTGGCATTATTACAGGACAACAGATTATTAATATTTTTGGTATGTAGCTTATCCCTTGCAGTATCATAGTCAATTACTTTTATCGTTTTAGGACAGTTACTATTGATTTTTATTTTTGGTATGTTAAAGAATATAGTATAATGATCAGTGGTAGATGTTTTAAGTATAGCTAATTGTGTGGAGCGACCACCTCGTGTTATTTTAAGCATGACATGGTCCAGGCAGCTTTGATTCCTAGTTGGATGGGATGGCAGTGCCCAGGAAAAATCGCATGAGCCGCAAGCATATTCAAGTAGTCGACTCTATTTCGACAATCAGTTAAACTCTCATTAGGTCTCGATATGAGGTTAATATTTAGATCTCCTGCTATTATAATCTTATTATAAGATTTTATTGTATCTAAATGCATATTAAGGGAGTTAATGAAGGTATGAACATTATGAGTAGAGGGGGACCGGTAAATGCATAGTATAATGCAGTCAAAAATACTTAATTGAATACAGGTCGCACCCACGAGTTTTATCTCCTTCATTTTAACCTTTAAACTATTTTTGACATAGACTACGACTCCATCGCTTTTGTTACTATTATACTCTGTAGATTTATACGAATAATTAGTTAAATTTGGTATCGGTTTACTTGCACTAATCCAACACTTTGTAAGTATCATAACATCGACATCAAAGCCCAATAGAGAAACCGTTGCCTGTAGGTCATCAAAGTTTCGATATATGCTTCGAATATTTTGAGAAATTACATTTAGGTCATTTATGTTTATGTATTTCGATAAGTCCTCTAAGTCGCAGTGGATTATATTTGTATATTCAGTGCCATCTATATCATTTAAAGTTGAAAGCGTGTACTTAGCCATAATAAGTGTATAGAAGGAAATAAAGTCTGTTACATAAAATTATAAAATTTACAAGATATAAAGTTTTAAATAATATTTTTATAGGTTGGGCTTTACTAATAATACCTATTTGCGCGACGAGTGTGTTATGTGTTTGTTTGTGTGGAGTTAGTTGTAATTTTGAGTGTGTTTTAGCTAGCATGTACTTATGAACAATGTAGAGGCATGTAATCAATATAATCTGTATGTATACACCAAAAACATTTCCTAGGACTAGTCAATTTTCTTTTAATAGATTTTGAACTTGTAATTCGTTACTGATTATTATTATCTTAGAATTTTCTTCTCTTCTGACATAAACCTTTCCATAGGCCGTCCAGCAAAATCTATAAGAACGCATCTTAACCAAATCTCGCGCTAGAAAGAATAGCCTAGATGCCTTCGGCGTTAACTGTTCTGATAAAAATATGGGAGTATCTATATTGATGCTACAGCCTAAATGTTTAGCTTGAAGCTTATATTTATTCTTAGCATTGAATGCCTTACACCCCTTCAAGATGTCATTCTTCAACAGTGTAGACGAAGTCTCAATAATTATAGGCGTATTTGGTTTATCTTTCTTTTTTGTACTGACTCTGTAAATATCCTTTATTTCAGTTTTAGTGATATGACATCCAATAGTGTTTGATAAGCTCACGACCATATTAATGAGATCATCTTTACTCTCCCCCTCTTTTTTAGGTACATTTTTAATTTCCAGATTAGTTTTTCGACTGTTTTTTTGTAGATCCTCCATTTTCTCCTCAAGAATCGTTATGTATTTTTTGTCTTCCTTAATTTGATCTTCTAATTTAATAACTTTTTCGTGTAGTTCATAATTTTGAGTAGTTAAAAAGGTTAGAATTTTCGATACTTTGATTTGTTTTTTGAATTTCTTTGAGGGTAGTTTCAAATTTTTGAAAATCACGATTTTGGGAAGATAGAAGTGTTGAGAACATATTTTTCATCTCGTCTCTTAATAATAGCCAGGTCAGTACTAAATTCATCCTCCCTCTTTCTCTTTATGCGCGAGGTCACATAACGTGGTTTCGGTGTTTCTGTAGGCTCCACTTATATTTCAGTATCCGATAATGATTTATTAATCTTATCCATTATGGTATTAGGATATTATGAGTTTGTACAGATATGTTCGTATACCACAATTATGAAATCCAATATGGTGTAAAAAATGACCAATCGTAAATACAAAAGGGAGGAGCTATACTACTGGGAGGAGTTAATTGAACCAATACAAAATAGTTAATTTGTATCAGCGCAGTTATTGGCTAAGTAAATTTCTTGACGTCAGGACAGGCGGGAAGCCATTCAATTCAATGTACCAGGATCTCAGCGATTTAGGCGTAACACAAAGGATAACACTCACAGTTTCTATAACCGCTGCTGCAATCTTCTGCTATCCTATTATTTTCACTTTATTTTATTTCAAAATTAATATTAAAGTTTTATTTAATATCGACGTGGAGTAAATACGACTGCGTCTTACAACGGTCCGGTGGGAAGAGGAAATATATTAAATAAGCATAACATCCGCTCTGTAAATTCCACTACCATACTGTTAATATCGTCGACTTGAGCTAATCTACTCCAATCAATACAATCGAGTGCCTCCTTTAGAGCTGTTTGATTGATGTTTTTTATTCCTCTGTAAAAAAATTTTTTTAAAGTTTTTTAACTTTTGGAACATAGAGATCGAAGTTAATAAAGAAGTGGTTACTCAGATCTGGAATAAAGTCAACCCAAACTCGGTCTAGGTTTGCAGGTGAGCAAACAAGATCGATCAGGGTTTTTTTTTTTTTTTTCGGATGGATCTATGCTAATGGCCCGAAGGCCCTAATGCTTCAACGGATTGATGTGAGCCCATTCGGCTCACTTTTGATTGGGGGGTTGCCCCCCGCCAACCGTGCAGTCTGCGACCACACGGCCTCCTGGCGTCGGTTGTGGATCGATCAGGGTTTCACTATTGTTAGTAAAGTGTGTCGGTTCTGTTGTAAATTGCGTAAGTCGGTGCAGGCTAATAAATTCTTGTAGCATCTTGTAGTGATGATGACAAGTGTTTAAGTAATTAACGTTAAAGTCACCCAGTAATAGAATATGATCAACACCCGGTAGCGCGCTGATTGTGTTTGATAGTCCGTCCAAGAATAAAAGAATTCCAACCGACAACCACGGTGGCCGATAAGCTGTACCAATAAAGTACAATTTCGCACCAATGTTAAGTGATATCTACATCTGTTCGACCATTGGAGTAATTGGGTGGGAATATGTGCGCACCGACAGTCCGTTACGTGTGTAAAAGCCAACTAAATAATAATATTATATAATCTATAGTAATTATGCCTAGACTTCAAAAATTTCCAACAGCCTCCTTAACATATTATGTTAAGGAGGCTGTTGGAGGCGTACCTCCCCGAGAGGAGGGTAGCCGGCGAGCACCGGTGTGGGTCCATAGAGTGGTGGCGAGTTGGGTGCGGTGTCCCATAGGGATCGGTTCTTGGTCTGATCCTGTGGGAGATCGGCTACGGCTGGGTCCTGCGAGGCCGCTTCTTCCCCGGCATGAGTGTCATCTGCTACGCGGATGACACCTGTGTGTATGCCCGGGGACGAGACTATGAGGTGGCGGCGCGGCTGGCCGAGGTCGAGCTCGACCTTGTGATCAGCCGCATAGAGAGGTTAGGGCTTCGAATCAGAGTTGAGAAGACCGAAGCCCTTCTCTTCCGCGGGACTGGGCGGAAAGGACCCCAGCAGGGGCTGCCCTCCAGATCGGAGGGGTGAGGGTCAGGATGAGCCCCCATATCAAATATTTGGGGCTCATCCTTGACGGAGGGTGGACCTTCGTCCCACATTTCTCAATGTTCGGACCGAAGGTCGTGAAGGTGGCAAGTGCAGTCTCCTCCCGAACCTCGGAGGACCCAGTGCCGCCTGCAGGCAGCTATACTCCGGAGTCTGCCGGAGTATGGCAACGTACGGTGCACCCATCTGGGCGGGACGCCTTACCACGAGGAACAAGGCCACGGGATCCTTCGGGTTCGCCAACTAGGGCAAGAGGCGTTAATGCGAAGGTGGGGGGAGGACCTGGCGCAACCGCCGTACGGCAAAGCCTAACGGTTGATCTGCGTCCGGTCCTTGAGCAGTGGATGCGCCGTAAACTCAAACCCCTCACCTTCCGTCTGACACAGGTGCTCACCGGGTATGGTTGCTCTGGTGAGTACTTGAGCCGGAGGGCCCGCACGGAGCCGTTGACAGTGTGTCACGGTGTTAGCGCGGCGGTAGACTCAGTCCAGCACACCCTCGAGGTGTGCCCGAGATGGGCGGCGCTGCGTCATGATCTGACATCGGTCATCGGAGGGGACTTGTCTCTGCCGAGTGTCATCACCGCGATGCTTGGTAACGAGTCCTGGACGGCGATGTTTTCCTTCTGCGAGGCAGTAATGTCCCAGGAGGCCGACGAGCGGGTGAGAGAGGAAGCTGCCGACGAGGCCTCCTCCTCCCCCCGTCGCGTGGGCGACGAACGGGTGTGCGCAGAAGGCGCTACTTGCACCTCTAGTAACGCCCCTGTGCTCGTTTCGGGTTCAGGATAAGAACCTGGGCCCAGTATGATAGTCGCGGGGACTGCCTAAGCAGCCGGGCAGTCGCCCCTTAAGAGGTGTAGTCCGGCCTGCGCCGGGGCCAGCCTGTCGCTGAGGTGATCCTGTTGTGCAAGTCCCACATAGGGTCAGGATCTACCCAAGATCTACACATGTAGCTGGCTACATGCGTAGATCTTGGGTAAAAAGCATTTCCCTGCGAGAAAAAAAAAAGATTATATAATATGTTATTACATCGGTAATTATTACATAGATAAAAGTATAGATGGCATAGAGTATCTTTTCCAGTATTATAAAATATGAGGGACGTAGGTGTTCCCGTTTACTTAATTTAACCAGTCGCACACGGTATATCTGATGGACAGTAGCTTAATAATACGTCTATAATACGGTATGTAATCAATGAAATATAATATTTTATATAACACTGTGGGAATATTAATATAATAATAAAGAAAATAATAATACATATACTATAGTAATTATTTGCATAATAATAATAGAAATATCGATATAATAAATAATGAAATAAGTTGCAATCAGTATATTGTGCTCCATCGTTTTCGCACATTGTTCTCAGCTCCTCCCATGCCACATCACTATAAAGATGCCGCGGCACTGTCCAAAAGATTACAATTATTATAATAAAAGTAAGTAACACATAAAAACATATTTTCAATAATAAGTACTTCTAAGAAATATTTTACTAAGTTAGAACAGTAACTAATGTACGATATGAAGAATAATTATACGATAAAGTAACAAAGAACATGTGTAATAAGTATAATTCTTATATGCCAACGGGACTCCCACCAAAAATTCGACTATATCGGCATCGGTACGAACACAAACTATATAGAGAATACTTTGTATTCTACGAATGCAATTGACACCGCCTTGCGAGTCCCGCCGCGCATATATACGTCCGCCACGAGTCCATACATAACGCCACTTGAGCCGACATCCTTCTTCGCGAGATTTATAAAAGAGTAGCCGGTTGGTACGAGTGAGTTACTCAATAATATAAATCAGTCGTGCCTTCCAGTTTAGTATACCAGAGGTATCGACACCACCGCGTCCGAGCGGCGCGGAGTAAGTCATCGCGCAAGGATCTCCGCGCCAGCCGCACTCGGATTTGCCGCGGCCGTTTCTGGTCTGCGCCTTCTGTTTCCGTGCGCCGGGGACCGCTACGTTCAGCACTCACAATGTCGATTCCTATTTTTTTGGCGAATAGCGACGTTAAGTGGACAGGATTCTCTCCTATCTTCTCTAGAAACCCTGAGATCTCTATGTCATTTAGAAGGTCATCCTGTTCACGTTCATTCAACTCTGCCTTTAATTGAGTAATAGTG
Organism: Helleia helle; assembly: GCA_963853865.1. Taxonomy (NCBI): domain Eukaryota; kingdom Metazoa; phylum Arthropoda; class Insecta; order Lepidoptera; family Lycaenidae; genus Helleia; species Helleia helle. The sequence continues at coordinate 22,252,453 of OY971420.1, forward strand.
TCCATGAGGCAAGTTTCACTCGGAGAAGTTTGACGCCGATTCACCAGCTACTCAACAGCTGTCATTCTGTTTCTTAAAGTAATTATTATCAAAATACTAAAATCGGCGAACGTATTTATGCTTTCCGAACGCAATTAATTAAACCTTCCCGAACGTAACATTCCCTACTACCCTCATCCTAAATTTATTCCATTCTTACGAATCTGGGGGTATTCGGAAATGAGTTGACGTTTCGCCGTGGCGTGGTTGAGTCGAGCTCTCGTATGTCTCCTCAAATAAATACCGAAAAACGTCTGGACTCATCATCTCGTCGACGCGTATATCATTATTCGCGGTGCGACATCAACCCGGGTGTGGAAAACAGTATAAAGAAGACGAGGCGCCTTTAACATCTTGCGCGGGGCAACGGGAACCAGGTTCGTCCCTACAACTTTATACCTTTTCCTAACACATTCTTTCGTCAACAGTGTCAACCCGCTTGTTGAACTCCGTCATGCTTGAGTTTGCCAACTCCAGTCTGAAGGATAACATTTCTTGGCGCACCGAGGACATCTCCTTCCTCAGCAACCTGATTTCCTGGGCCAGAGTGGTAGCCACAGTCTCTCCTACACTAGCGTCCTGGAACAGGTCTTCTGATGCGGTATCAGTGGCATTGGTAGGGGACTTTCTCGATCCTTTATCCTTACACAATTGGCATCGCCAACTGCCTGCTTTGAAAGGATCAAACCCCGTCCCACATGATCTATGCATGACCATAGTCCATAGCGCATTTCGTACACTTGGCGCCATCTGTAGCCGAAATGAACTTACACTATACACATACACTGCACTTATTGGCCATAATGTGATAGTGTGAGTCTAAAAAGATAGATGGCACTAATTGTACTTTACGTATTTGGTTTATCTTAATATTTTAACCATTCACTTATAATATCATTGTACTAATAATAATATACTCAAGTTATATATAATATATAAGTCTTTATATTATTAGTTCTATACAGTTTATACAGTAGATAATATTTTATAATACTTATTTAATCTTACTTGCACTGTTGTACCTACAATGTTTTATATAGCGGGTATGTTACACTACGAGTGTTGAATAGCTGATCCTATTTGTTGAATAAACACTATTTAATATTTTACTTTTGAGTTTAACTATTTTTAACTAAGCAAAATACTCTAACACTAAAAAAGTTGAACTGACTCTGCTGGGGGTTTGTAACAACACACAAACTTTCAAACAGATTGACATCAAATACCCCCCGGTATTTGATGTTAATCTATTACAAAGTTTGTCTTGAATGTTCCAAAACAGCCCAGGGGATTTTAATTAAAAAAAATGCAGGAATTTAATCAAGAATTTAAAATATAACTCTGTCAATGTAGTTTTTTTGTAGAATTCAGATAGTTTTATTCAAACACATTAATAGCAATCAATTATTTGCTGTAAAGCTGTTAAACTTTTGACTTGTTGACTGGCATAGATGGGCTCCAAGAAGAAAAAAAAAGTGATATTAAAAGCCTTCCATGAATATATATATATATATCAGCCTCATTCATGGAAGGCTGTTCATAATCATTATCATATTAGCTTAGAGAATAAGTGGTTTAAGTAATAAAGCTATTCTTATTTAGAAAGTTCTTAAAATTAAGTAATCAAAGCTAACCTTTTTTTCTTTCTTTAACGCCAGTAAATGCTCTGAGGTATGTGGGACTTGCTGCGCCCGAAAGCTGGTAAGTGGACACAGCTCTACCCACTAAAACCCGGCAAGTGCCACCAATGCCGCCCTTGGTGAGGTGCCCTGGAACTAATAAAACAAACAGGGCACCTCGAAGGCTAGTCAGTCCCTCAAGGGACCAACGCCACCTCCACTGAGGGGCTGTCCCGCACCACAGAACCACCCCTCCCAACGTCGGGACAGTACAATGGGGAGAGGTTCCCATCCTCGCCCCTTCCCCCCTGTTCTTTTGTCACTTTTTTTTTTGGTACACAGAGCCCTCTCAATTAGCTTCACCCAAGGTGCTGGGCACACCCTAGGCTACTGAGCCCCACCGCCATGTCAAGGCCTGAACCATGGTGGGGAATCAAAGCTAACCCTAAATTAAGGTCTTCTTTATATGCCTGTTGTTTTAATAAAGAACTTATTTTTAGTTGTAATAAAAGGGAGTACAGGAATCATATTAAAAACTAGCTGTTGCCCGCAGCTTCGCCCGCGTAAACTTAGGATTATGGCCGTATGTGGATTGATGATGATTATTTTTGTAGCCTAAGTTACTCCTTAATACATCAGCTATCTGTCATTGAAAGTCCCGTCAAAATCAGCCCAGCCATTGCCGAGGTTAGCCAGAACAAACAGAGAGACAGACAGACGAAAATTGTAAAAAATGCTATTTTGGCATATGTAATGTGTATACATCAATATGCATTTACTAAAAAGTGGTTATTTTAATGTTACAAACAGACACTCCAATTTTATTTATCTGTATAGTTAAGAAATCATATATAATTTTAGCTCTTTTATTTTAATAAGAAATTCCTTGTTCATCTAAATAAATTAATATTCTCTTTTATACGCCTCAAGTGGATGTTTTTGCCAAAATTGTGTTAAAAGAAATCAAAAACTATGCATGTTATAATTTGATAAAACTTACTGTAAGCTAAGTACGTCTAAAAATAAGTGTAAGCCAAATATCAGCCTTATACAATGAACTAGTTTTGTTTTATTCACTTTTTTGTCTCTCCTGTAAAACTGTACTTTTGTCTGTATGCCCCTTTGTTATGAAGCCCTCGATATCTACACTGAGACACTGTCATTTATCATCATACATGTGCAATACATGAATAAGTTTCCCGGGACAGTCCCGGGCGAATTTTTGGTCGTAATTATAGGAGACCCGAGACATAAAACACTAGCCATCAGGCTCAGCTGCCATCTAACATTAAAAAAAATTGAACTAATATAGAAGATTTGCAGAATAGGTAGAAAGAACCAGATAGTTGAAAATAGTGTTGTGCAAATCAACTATTTTATGATAGCGTGCTATGGACTATAAACTATATTTTTCTAGCGCGCTATTTTATAGACTATATTATAACGTGTAGTCGCAAGACTAGAATTACGTAACTCGCGTGAGCCGGCCGGGATAGCGCACTACACATCTAGCGCGAGCGCGCGCTCGACGCTGACTGACGTATTAAACTATAAATTATAACGTCTAGCGTCTACGATCTAGCACGTTGCCGTAGTTCGAATGTTATAAAGTTATAACTACGGCCTACGCTAGCCGCCTCGCTACATACCTAATGTAGCGAGGCGCTACATTATAGCGCCGAATAGGAATTTATATGGCGTACGCTATACGTTGAGTATGAATAGCGCGCTACGTTATGGCGCTATGCGTTATATTAACCACCACTAGTTGAAAATCACTCGCTCACTCACTCTGCCGCAAACTTCTCGTTTTCCGTTTATATCTCGTAATAAGTCGTAATTAGAATAATATTTTTTTTTACGAAATATTGAAGAAATTCGCAATTACTTACCGGTGGCATATTTTATTCTTAGATATTATTGATTTTAAAAATAGCACAAGGAAAGCTCAATACACTATCAACTAGTTTAGAAATATCGTAATATGTAACAAATAGCAATTTCAAATATGAATAACAGGTACATATGATCTTCTTTACACTTATTGCTTAATCTTTACATAAAATCTTTTTATTACTTATACAGAAAAGTTACAAAAATTCGAAATTAAAAAGCAAGCGAAGTACAAATTTACAATTCATTTGATCTTTGATGTTACGACTTACGTCACTACAGTAATGACAAGTCACTGATCTATGTGGAATACGTTCAAAAACAGTAAATATTATTTTTTATAAATGTTACATTACTTTAGATAATAATATTATGTATTAAGTAAAATAAATACTTTGTTATAATATTTATAATCAAATGAAACTGTCAATGTTTTAAACATAACGCGATCATTATTAATATTTATATAAATATTGATGTATGAGTGCGTCCGTATGCCGAAACTAGTAGTCCGAAACGCAGAGACCAAGAAGAGACGGTAGACAGATTTTTCTGATCTAATGCCATCTACCAGCACCGTACGTCAGTATCTCCGTGATCATATCGATTAAAAAATTTGCCGAAATAACGGGACTTCAATAAACCTGTAAATGCGGTACTTAAGTACTCGCGTTCTCAACCATAGGGTTGAGAACGCAAAAAAAAACTGTCGGTGTAAAAGCCCCTCTACATATTCGCTAACGTTCGCCGCCATGTTCGTGGAACTGTCCATACATTTAGCCTGTTGACCCAAAATTTTTATTAAATTTATCAATAACTTCTGTCCGTCCAATGCTGAACATAATATTATGCCTCCCTCAATGAACACCAATACGGCCGATCCCTTTCCACTTGCAGCCAACTCCATTCATAATCATTTACTAATTACAATTACTCTGTACTTACTTGGCTTATTTTTATTGTTCCGTACCTAAAGGTTAAAACGAGAAACCAATTACGCAGACTCAGACTGTCTTTTGATGTTTTTTGCTTGACATTTTTGTAACGGCAACAGGTTATCTACCTGTTAAATATAAAAATAAGTAAATTAAATAATAAAACATATATTATATTGATAAAAAGACCGTGTCACGGGACACCAGATAGGAAACAAGTTTCATATTATAAAAATATATGTGTATGTAATTGCATAAATTTGCCAACTTGGGCGAATATGAAAAGAGACCTAGACGAATAGAGGCGTAGACTGAGAATCCTAGAGGCGTCTCTTCAATATATTAACTAGGTATTTACTATCTATAATATTACTATTATATTGTATCTATGGCAGGGTTGGATTTCGTACTATAATTATAGTATTTATACTATAATTTCATACTTCGTACTGTATACTATCCATATCTAAGGATAGTACGAAAAAATACTATAATTTCATTACTTTACATACTTGACCAATATTTTGTAATCAGTAATCATGTTTTAATGTTCTAGAACAATACAAAGTCGATTAATCGATATTACCAGTAATGTTATAGTTGTCAATGTCATGGAGCTTGGATATAGAAGGAGAACGATCATAAATTGTAATGTTCATGTCTACGGAATATAGAAAAAATAAAGTTTTATTGAGGGTCAAGGGTGCGTTGCAGTCGCAAAGATCCCCGATTATTATTTTGCGGTTGATTAATTATATTTTAGAAAAGGAACTAATAAAGTAATCATTTATGTGGTGATAAAAACTGTAACTAAAAAAAAATATTTATATATTAGTAACAAAGTTATAATTAATTTGAATTGTATTAGTAAAAAAAAAGAAATTAGAATAAAAGTTTTCACCAAAGTCAACATTTGTATTAATTATTAGTTGCACACAAAAATAGACACTGAAATTTTGCCACTTTTTTAATTTATTATAACTTTTAAGCAATATATAATCTAAAGAGGAGTTTATTGACTTTGTACTTTAAAGATTTTATTGAATACCTATGTTAAATTCAAAATTTAAAAGTGTACTATATTTTTTTTACAAATACTATCTTTTTAAATTTTTTGTACTATCGTTTTCAACGTGCCTAAATTCAACCCTGATCTATGGTCAGCCGTCAGCCTGTCGGATTTTGTCGAGTGAGAGAGCGATTTCCGAATTGGTTTCGTTTTATTGATTTTGAATAAAAAACTCTTTTATACAAATATACGTGGATAGTAAATATTAATTGTTATAAGGAAACGTATTTTAATTACAAAATATGTACCTTGGAAAATATTTTGTGTATATAACTTGACCCTAGAACCTGAGACTTAGTGAATTTTCAGATTTCCCTTACCTAGTTCCTGAGACGGCTTAAAAGAAATGAAATTTGGGACTAAAGTATACTAGCTAACTGCATATTATATTGATTTTTTAAGTGCAAAGGTAAGCAAATAATTGATTAATGACGAGGTTTTCTTAGCTTTAAGTTTTCTAATAAAGCTTATAACCTGATTTGAAATGGTAAATATTTTTTTCTTAGTGCAAAGCGAAAAAAACTTAAACTTTGTAATAATAAGATAGTTGGATTTCTTTTACTATGCGAATTTAAAAAAGACCGCTAATGCATTTTATATTTATATATTCTGTACTAAAACATGTATTATCATTAAGATTAAAACAAAAATAATGAAAATTGTTTTGAGTCAGTCAGTAGAATTAATAATTATTACAAGATGAGTTTAGATCATAAACCCTGGAATCATGCTTTGCTTCTAAGAGAATACATTACTATATACAATCTATTTAATTATTATTATTTATTTATCAGAAGAACTTATACTAGGCAAATAGTTGGATATGTGTTGTATGCGATTGACAAGGTATCGGTGATTTGGCATTCTTTGAAGGAGGCCTATGTTCAGAGGATGGATAAAGGCTGATGATGATAAGCAGCTGGTTAAATATCTTGATGTTCATCAAAAGAGGCCCATGTCTAGTAGAAAATGACGATAATGAAAAATTATAATAAGAAGCTTCTGAAATTATTATAACAACCATTTAGTATGTAATTGTAAAATAGTGTATGTTAATTAAATGTAAAATATGCTTGGCGAATTATTTTTAAATCAATAATAAAATTATTGGGCAAACAGATTCTATTTGTTTTTATATATATTGAGCATATGTATAATTATAAAGAAATGTTTTTATCCACCATGTATTGGGTAAAATTAGGACCTTTGTTTTATGAAAACTTAGTTTGCATAAAATATTTACTAGATACTGATGATGTATCCTACTATCCTACTAATATTATAGACACAAAAGTTTGTAAGATGTATGTTTGCTGCTCTTTCACCCAAAACTACTGAATGGGTTTTAATAAAACTTTACAATAACATAGCTTATACAACAGATAATATATGGGTTATAATTTATCCCTGTACTCCCAAGGAAATGGGAATTATGCAGGTGAAACAGCGGGGCTTTGCTAATTAAACATAGTGGCAAATTTAAATTGTATTTGTTAAGTTGCATAGTTACATTTAATGTTATGATTGTTCACATTTTGTTAGGTCTATTACTACTTTTTGAAAATTAAGTAAAAGCGATTATAACCAAAAATAGTAACAAATGAGCGTGCAATACAAAATTGTAATGAAGGAGTTTGCAAAAACAAAATTGCTTATTTATGATGATCCTAACTACATTACGTAAACGTGTTGTTTGCGAATGATAATCTTTCACTGTATTTCAATGTCTTTTGTTATGGTAAAATAACTATTTATGATAGAAAATTTTTATTTTGTGTATTTCTGTTATGGTTAACATTCAAATAGTAACCTTACAAATAACTGCCTTTTCTTCATTGTGATCATTTAGATATATATTAAACAAGGTAGTAGTTGGTGGCTGTTTATAATAATTACACGTTCCTCAACATGATGTTTCCAAACTATAACTAACTCTCATCTAAGCTTTCATCTATCAGCAAGTCTAACCAAATCTAGGATAAGTGACTTTTGTTGATAAAAAAAAAAGAAGCCACTATTAATAGGGGTGAAAATAATGCAATTTTCTATAATTTCAGGAAAGACTAGTAGGGCTAAATGATACGAGAATTCTATGAAAGCTCCGACGATGATGACATGGAAAGTCAGTATCAGATAGATCCAGAATGTCTTGTCCTAGCCCGACCTGATCGTGATATGCACAACCGCTGTTGCGGTGGCAAAGCTTGGTGTATAAAGGTAAGAATACTCGTTATGCAGTCATTTTAATTTCACTTTGGATGCAATATTTTCAAACTACTTAATAATATTATTTTGTTGGCTAGTATTTTGGTTTTATATTATTAAATCTAAAATATCATGTAATTATTCATAATTTCAATCTGAAAATTTGTTGGTTGACTAAACAGATTAGCATGAGAATTTGGTTACAGTCAGACTAATGTCCGGAACAACATAAGTGATTTCTGTAAAAAAAGTGACATCTATTATAGGGATATACGTAATAGACACAGGCTAGATGTACCAGTGATTAGACTAACGAAAGTAAGCAATTCTTTTAAAGGGAACTAACTTTATACACTTTTACAATAGGATCCCAGAAAATGGTCAAAATCTTCCGATTAAAAAATTCAAAAAAGTTATTTAAGAGCGTTTGTGTGATTTTATAGAATACCACACCATAGAAATAGGGTATTCCTCCCAGGCATTTCAGGATAACAACCAAGGTCAAGTGCTAGTCGGACTCGCGCACAAAGGGTTCTGGACCATTACATACATATACAACATTAGACACTTTGACAAAAATTAAGGTTTATGTTTATGGAATTAAATGTTTTCTCTCTAATATATAAATATTTGAGTTGATTGAATGAAAGGTAAGTTGCGGTTTACGATTTATGACATATAAAAAAAACTACTAACTAGATTTATATAGATAGGTTGTTCAAACCAATTTTCGGTGGAAGTTTGCATGGTAATGTACATCATATATTTTTTTTAGTTTAATCATTCTCTTATTTTAGAAGTTACAGGGGACACACACACACATTTTTCCACTTTGGAAGTGTCTCTCGCGCAAACTGTTCAGTTTAGAATAAAATGGTACTAAAAAACTCAATATCATTTTTGAAGACCTATCCATAGATACCCCACAAGGATGGGTTTGATGAAAAAAAATTGAGTTTTAGTTCTAAGTATGGGAACCCCCAAAATTTATTGTTTTTTTTCTACTTTTGTGTCAAAATCTTAATGCGGTTCACAGAATACATCTACTTACCAAGTTTCAACAGTATAGCTCTTATAGTTTCGGAAGAAAGTGGCTGTGACATACGGATGGGCAGACAGACAGACATGACGAATCTATAAGGGTTCCGTTTTTTGCCATTTGGCTACGGAACCCTATTTTTTTAAATCTTGATTTGATTTTAACTAGAATAAAATTGTTCTTTTGGGATCAATTTTTAAATTATTTAAATTTATTTTGCACTATTACGAGAACTATCTTATACGCTTCATCATCATCATCAAAAGCCTGTTACCGTCAACTGCCATAGGCCTCCCTATTTTAGCCAATCTCCTCTGTCCCTGGATGAGACAATCCATGTTTGGCTAATTAGTTTTCCCACGTCGTAGCTCCATTTCGCCATAGGATGTCCTGGACATTTCCGACCAAGTCTAAGCCACCATTCGGTTACCGCCGCGGACCACCTGACATTTTTTTTTAATCGCAGGGAAAATCCTTATGGATGTAGATCCTGACCCAATATAGGACTCGCACCTGTGAGTGCCCAGCCTGATTAAAACCACTGCGAGAGCCTTCAGCCGCTTTTTGACGGTCCTGGATATGCAGGTAACGGACAGGATCACCTCAGCGGCAGGGTAGCCCTGGCGCCTACTCCTCGTAGGGGGGGGGACTTCCCGACCGCTATTAAGCAGTCCCTACGACGTCGTGCCATACAGACCCAGGCTCCCATCCTGAGCCCGACACGAATACAGGGACGTTATTGGAAGCGGATTAAGTAGCGCATCATACGCACCCCTATTCGTCGCCGGTGGGTGGAGGCTTCGTCGGCGGCCTCCTCTCTCACCCGCTTGTCGGCCTCCTTCTGGGACATTACTGCCTCTCAGAAGGAAACCATCGCCGTTCAGGACTCGTTACAGGGCATCGCGGTGATGACGCTCGGCAAAGACAAGTCCCCTTCGTTGACCGATGTCAGATCATGACGTAGCGCCGCCTATCTCGGGCACACCTCGAGGGTGTGCTGGGCCGAGTCCGCCGCTGCGCCACAAGCGTGACACACTGTCAACGGCTCCATGCGGGCCCTCCGGCTTAAGTACTCACCAAAGCAAGCATGCCCGGCGAGCAACTGTGTTAGACGGAAGGTGGGGGTTTGATCTCAAGGACAGGATGCAGAGCAACCGTTAGGCTTTTGCAGCGCAGCTTTGCCTTATTCCTCGCTGTAAGGTGACCCGCCCAGATGGGTGCACCGTACGTCCCCATATTCCGGCTGACTGAGTACTTATTATCCTTATATCGAATACAAATATACAAATCGGACGAGTAGTTCCTGAGATTAGCGCGTTCAAACAAACTCTTCGTCATTATAATATTAGTATAGATAAGTTATAACTTATACAGCTTATTACCTGTCTCAGGAGAATGACTAACACCTGTTTTCATTAACCATAGGATACGCCTAAATCAGATGCTTAAATATTTAGGAGTAGCCTAGAGCAAAAACACGTTTCACTAACCCTTAAGTCACGACTAACGACGTTAGGCATAGTCTTAAGTTACGACACCGGTTTGGGACGGCGTAGTGCTTAGGTGCCTCTAAACTGACACTTGTGACAGTCGCCCGCGCTCCAGTATTAAGGTTTTATAATTAACTAGTGGCACCGACAGACGTTGTCCTGTACAAAATATTTTTTTTGTAAATCTAAACCATCCTCAAATCCCCTTTAACTCACACAAAAAATTTCATCAAAATCGGTCCAGCCGTCTAGGAGGAGTTCAGTGACATACACACGCACACAAGAAATATATATATATATATATATATATATATATATATATATATATATATATATATATATATATAAAGACTAGCTCGCTCTTGACGACTAATATATAAAATATGTCAATCCCTTTTCATTTTGTCATTAATAACATTATTCTACATTTTTAGAATCTAAAATACGCTTTATCCGAATATTGTGGATACGATGACGGCACTGAAAATTTCGGGAATCAAGGAAGTGACACAACATTACTATTTAAAAATGTATTTATTGCTTTTCGAAGAATTCTCCGCGAAATTTGATACATTTTTCCATACGATGGAACCAATCATTGAAGCAACCCATTCGGAAGTTGGGGTCTCCAAAATGGCCGTTTTGTAGGCGTCCACAGCTTCTTCAAGCGATGAAAATCTCTGACCACGCAATTTATTCTTTATTTTAGGGAAAGTATAGAAATCATTAGGGCTTAGGTCGGGGCTGTACGGCGGATGGTATAATAATTCTATGTTATATATTAATTTGTATTTTTAATTATTAATAACTAATTAAATAATTAATTGATAGGTTGAGCAATTGCGGATTTGAATTGAGCATTTTGGGAGCAAAGAAGAGCAAAGTATTCATTAATTCTAGCGGTTATAGTTCCAAGCCAACTTTTTCGAGGTAACTTTTGCTATAAATATGTAACCTGAGACACTGGCATCTAAGATACAGGCTATGCCTAGTTTAGATGTCAGTAAAAACTTACATTTTAACCAATTAACAATAAGATTTTACTAAATGTAATAAATAGGCCGTCCTATTAGTTCTCGAATAATGTAAGTTACTGAATATCTATTGTTTTCTAAAGTTAATAAATATAAATAACTAACTAACTCACACACGGCCATCTGATTCTAAACTAGGCAGAGCCTGTTCTGATGGTGACCAAACAAATGATAAATACTGATATATTTTTAAATACATACATATTATAGATAAATTACACCCAGACACAGAACAAATGGTCATGTTTATCACACAAACATTTGTCCTGGGTGGGGATCGAACCCACGATCTTCTGGTTAAGCAGTCAGGGTCACTAACCACTAGACCAACAGGCCAGTGAAACAAATTGATAATTAATAGATTGACAAATAAAACCATGACAACTGTCAAAAAACTAGGCTACTCTTAAGATAGGACGAACCTATTAAACATCGATTGGTGAAACGGAACTTGATGCTAAGCATTGTCCTAAATTAGGACGAACTTAGTAAGGCGTTGCCTTGTTCGTCGTTTGTGAAAACGGGCATAAGTATCTTCTTTTGACGTCTATACTGTCATTGTGCGAATATTGTTTTATAAAATAATGTTGACTATAGCTAACTTCAGTGTGTCGGTTTTTCGTGACGGTGTGCGCGCGCATCGTAAAAATTTACTCTCATCATTTTTCCCTAACGCGCTAGAAGAAGTATAACTTAAAAAATAAATGGATATTGTTTTTTAATAAACCAGTTAATTTCTCTACAATCCACCAGTGATTATTTGTAGTCCTATTCATTCTCCGATTATTGATTTATTGATGTAGTTTTAAATGCCGTATTTTTGGCTTCATTACTTAAATAAAAAGTGGCCACCGTTTGCCGTTTAGATGATGACGCTAAAAATAAGCAAGACGACACTATGAATATATAATACACTATTTGAATTTGAATTTGAATTTGAAAAAGACCAAAAGTTGGAGAATCAGAAGGACTACAAACTAACCACTGATGACTAAAGAAATTGATTGGTTTATTAGAAATCACAATCCCTCTAATAAGGGCGCCAGTGGACGGCGGCCTATCTATATTATCTGATCAAATCAACATTTTAATAACAATAATAAAAAAGCAAGCTATTAAATAATCCAATTACACGTTATAATATAGTCTACAATATAGCGCGTAATGTATAAAAATATAGTTTATAGTCCACAGCACGCTGTGACAGCGTGCTGTGTGATGTGTATAAACTGATAGAATCGGTGTCGTGTTATAATCGATCTGTGAATCGATGCTTTTGAATTGTTTTCGCGCGGCTTATGTGTTTCACCTCACTAAATTACACTCGTGACGTCATCTTACCTACGCAAAATGTTACACGCTCGGTCCCACAGAAATATATCGAGATAGAAGTAAAGAGTGTATGTACCTCGCGTGGCAAAAAGACGACTCGACGGCTCCATTGCTCGCCGCGAACTTTAGTATACTCCCGACCGCGGTCAGCATGCGACGTAAGGTTTTAAAAACAAAATGACTCGTTGTTTAATAATTAATTGTTCAAACACTACCAGTAAAATTGGAGCTGTTAATGGAGGTATTTACTTTCACCAGTAAGTACTATTTGTCCTAAAAAATCTGTTATTAATTTAAAAGCCATTTATTTTACTATTTTCATCAAAACAGTAGCGGGTGACTGTGTCTAATGCTAGTTTTCCATTGCGGCTTTTAGTTTACGAGCCAGACTTGGCGGGTGTTTAAAATCAGCGATGTAAAATATGCTATTAAAACTGTCAGGTCACGTTGAAGACGATTTCTCATTTTTTCTGTCAAAAGTGCTGTACCTACACTGCGATTTTCTTACTTGATTAAAATCTATTTTAAAAGCAGAGGAAATGATAATTTCATTTTATATTATTATGTAGCTATAATGTAATGTATGTAAAATATAAAATAAAAATAATAAACCTTTATTTTTAGCATTTTTTAATGCAAAGCAAATATTATTGAGAAAATGGTTACGTATTGTTTTCTAACTGGTTATGGCTACTTCTATATTACAAGTTTATTTCAGTTTTCCGAATGAACCTTATATAAAAAAGTGTGTGTGTACTAATGTACACGCGTTAGAAGTAATATTCCTTAAAGAAAAATACATAGTACAATTTCATTTACGCTGTAACCTTTTTCTTATTGTGTAGTTAAAAGCTATATCTTCTTTTGACGTATATACAGTCAATAAGTGAATATTGTTATATAAAATAATGTTGACTATAGCTAACTTCAGGGTGTCGGTTTTTCGTGACTCATCATTTTTCCCTAACGCGCTAAAAGAAGTATAACTCCTAAAATAAATGGATTGTGTTTTTTAATAAACCAGTTAATTTTTCTACAATCCACCAGTGATTATTTGTAGGCCTATTCATTCTCCAATTATGGATTTATGTGATATAGTTTTATATTCCGTATTTTTGGATTTATTACTTAAATAAAAACCACCGTTTGCCGTTTAGATGATTAAGCTAAAAATGAGCAAAATGACACAATGTGACAAATACCAAAAGTTGGAGAATCAGAAGGACTACAAACTAACCACTGATGACTTTAAAGAAATTGATTGGTTTATTAGAAATTACAATCCCTCTAATAAGGGCGCCAGTGGACGGTCGGCGCCCTATCTATATTATCTGATCAAATCAAAATTTTAATTATTAATAATAATAAAAAACAAACTATTAAATGATTACACGTTATAATACAGTCTATAATAAAGCTACTCAATGTATAAAAAATATAATTTATCATCCATAGCACGCTATCATAAAATAGTTTATTTGAACAATACTACTGATAAAATCGGCCATGTTATAATCGATTTTTGAATCGATGCTTTTGAATTGTTTTATGCGCGCGGCTTATGCGTTTCACATCACTAAATTACACTCGTCACGTCATCGTACCTACGCAAAATGTTACACGCTCGGTCCCCATACAAATAACGGAACTCTTTACTTGTATCTTGATATAGTTCTGTGCTCGGTCTCCATATAAATTGCGGAACTCTTTACTTCTATCTTGATATAGTTCTGTGATTTAAATATTATGCCATCGCGGACTTTTCTATAGGCATGTTTAGGATACACGATTGCACCATACATTGATACACTACCTACTTAAGAGGCTGACAAGACCTAATTTCGTTGAAATTGATCTTATTTAAGCAGTTAGCAGCAGTTAAGCAGTGTTCTAGCACATACTCTGCTACAAATGGACAGTGTGCGCTGACGCGTTTTGCTAGACGGATCTAATGCGTCTCGTTTGCGCATCGAAAACATCGCAAAATTGTTTAATATTGTGTTAAAAATCTAAAATACTGTACAAACTTATCTATATTTGAGTTTATATGACGACCTCTGTGGCTCAGTGGTAAGCGCGTTGGCGCTCAAGTCGGAGGTTACGGGTTCGAATCCCGCCATAACAAATAAAAATTCTGTGTTCCTGGGTCATGGATGTGTATTAAATATGTGTATTATATAATAAAAAAAAATATGCAGGCTGAATTTTTGAAGAACGGACATAATCATGGACGTGATAGAACATGGTTTCACCAATCAAAGAAAATTATATTCACCAAAAAAAACCACATAAATAACAAAATATAGGCAAATGTAAATAATGCATTGTTGGCCTCAGAATATGGTCACCCTATTGTATTATCACGTGCATTTTACGCGCTAAATTTAGACAGACGGTAGTGGTAGGTATAAAATAATCAAATGAACTTTTTATAAGTGGTAAATAAATAATGTATGTAATGTAAAGTAAATATGATCTCAGTTTTCCTTCATACTTTGATCCTGGCTTAGGACAGGCAAAACTACCTAGGTACTAAAGTAATGGTACAAGTTAATTTAATTAAATTGATTTATCTTTATCGTTAATCCTTTGCATTACGAATTTGAGACGCATTTGATTTTTCATTGTGTCTGGGTGCGCGCGTGCTTAACGAAAGCCAAGGGGTTAATGTATTCACATGACGTTAGATAAAAGAAACTGTAGCACCTATGTACTTCTGGCGCATTTAAAAAGTGGAATCATACTATTTACAACAATTGAAAATAACATATTTACACAACTTACATAACTACTAAATTAATCTAAGTAAATGTTCAAAATGAGTACCTCCCCGGTCAACACAAAGTTCGGTACGTTTGCGCATATTGTCTTTGACACGGTTTAGTACAAATGGATCACTTTTCACAGTCTCAAACGCTGTTGTTATCCGTGTTTTTAATTCCTCCCTATCTGCGTACTCTGTCACATAGACTAGGCGTTTGATCTCGCCCCACAGATAAAAGTCTAAGGGTGTTAAATCAGGCGAACGAGCCGGCCAAGACACGGGGCCTCCACGACCTATCCACCTCTCGCCAAACTGACAATTGAGATACTCACGAACACGAACCTGGTAATGCGCGGGAGCACCGTCATGCTGGTAGTAGAGGTTACGGTGATAGATGAGAGGCACGTCATCCAACATATCATTCACCACATTTGACACAAGAGTCAAGTATCTTTCACCGTCGAGTCTATCGTCAATGAAATATGGCCCTAACAGGCAATTTCCAATAATACCAGCCCACACATTTACACTGAATCTATGTTGATAAGCGTCCTGTCGCGTCACATATGGGTTATTCTCACTCCACCAATGTTCATTGTGCACATTAAACACTCCCAGTCTTGTAAATGTGGCTTCATCCGTAAATAAAATGTTCTTGTCCAGGTTGGATAAGTACCAACGGCAAAATTCCACCCAGGGCTCATGGTCGTTCAGTCCAAGTTCTTGTACGGGCCGAAAATGATATGGATGTAATCCTTCTCGGTGTAAAAGTTGCCATACTGTCGACTGCGCAATGCCAAACCATCGAGCGGCCTCTCGAGTACTTCCTTGCGGGTGATGCTCGAAATACTCCAGAATGGCAACTTGAAGACGAACGGGGAGTGGCTGATTCCCTCTCCCTTGAGCATGCGTTGGCACTGTAAACTGCCCGAATTCCCGCAGACGTTGATTAACCCCCAACATCACGCTGTATGAAGGTACGCGACGATTCGGAAACCTTTCGCGGTACAAGTCTATCGCACCACGTACACTGTCACCAGATAGAGCATAAGCTCTTACCATCTCCCAATATTCTCCATTTGAAAATTCATTCGACATGATTTAATACGTAATTAGTAATTACGTATTATACGCGACACGCGGTTGACACAAACAAAACAAACGCTCTGGACAATGACGCGTATCGCACTGCCGTGTCTTTGTGAAAAGCCGACAACGGCATCGCTTGCGCCGGACTTTCTTAGGCCCTGTGCGCACGAGAGTTTTTTGACCGACCGTTAAAAAAGAGTTTGAATGGGACAAATGGATAACCATGTATCTGTTCATATGAAAGCGTTTTTAAAGTGCGGCGCTTTTTTGTCAAGAGCTGTTGGGTTTTCGACCTTAAGTGTTTGGCGTTTCATCGAATTGAGCATACCAAACTCCAAAGTCGGGTTTTACCGCGACACACTAAAACACTCGTGCGAACGGGGCCTTAGGTATGGCTAGCGGCAGAACGTTCGGCCACTTTTTTTTGTGGTTCGGCGTATTTGATGCATCGTATCTTACCTATTTCATAATACTGTGTTTAATTCAAGTGTGAAGGATAATTTTGAAAAAAAATAAGACCCCTCTTGTGATATATTTTTGGAATGAGGATCTTTAGCTCTATACGCTACTTGAATATGTCCGTTCTTCAAAAAATCAGGCTGTATATATATTATGTAGACGAGGCATGCCTTTTAAGTTTTGTCGTTTGAAAAAAAAAAACACAACTAGAACCTTACAGTACTTTTTGTTGTTTTTCTAAGTATTCACCACGTAGCTTAATACACTTTTCCATTCGCCCAAACCAGTTATTATTTATTATTGTGTATATTATATTATTATATATTTATTCCACTCTTAAGTGGGGGTGTTTAAGATGGCTGACTTGAAAACGTCGACTGCTTCTTCACCGGACTGGAACCTTTGACCACGAAGACTTTTCTTAATTTTAGGAAATGTAAAGAAATCGTAAAGGCTTAGGTCAGGACTGTATGGAGGAAGGTCAAGAATTCTACTTTTTCCTGCTTCAAATACTCAATCGTTTGACGAGCGCTGTCTGAGCTTGCGTTGTCGTGGTGCAGGATGATGCGTCGCTTTGAGTTAGATTTGTTAATTTTTTCATCAAGTATTTTAAAGCACTACAATTAAATGAAAGCCTGGAATTATATTGTGTTTTTACACGATGAAACGATTTACAGCAGTTATCTTGTGTTTGGGCTCGATTAAAATGTATTAATGAGAGTCTAGATCAGTTGTGACTGTCATTAAGGGTCTGATGGTGAAAACGAAAGACAGTTAAGGGGACTTTTTAGCGGTTTACAGTAGCTACTTTTTTAGCATATGATAATGTATTTATTATGTATAGCATAGGAGGCCAAACGAGCAGTCGAATCTTTTTGGCGACTAATGACATCCATACACATCCACACAACCAGAGATTATGCAGATGCGTTGCCCTCCTTTTCTCTATCCATTCTCAACGGGCCACCGAAAACTCACAAACCGCACGAAACACGACAGCATAGCTGTCTGCTGTACCACCCCTGTCGTGCCGGCCCAATTCGGCTGCAAATAAGCATGGCACTACCTCTTATAACCACGTATTTGTATATTTATTTATATTGACAAGAACTTTGCGCTCAAAGATATGGGTTATACTTATAAGTGCCATTGTAGGTCTGATGGAGACCATAGACAGTCGAAGGAACCTCACAACGATTTACAGCAGGCAATAAAGGGCTTATAGGTAATAGGTAGAAGCTACCTACAAGTACCTATAAGGTTTTGGCGTGGTGGGGGAAGTTCGCACATCGTATTCTCAAATAAAATCGTTTCGCGAATTTTCTTTAACGCCGGGAAATGCTCTGTCCCACCAATGCCGCCTTTGGTAAGGTGCCCCGGATCTAATGAGCAAATAGGGCACCTCGACGGCTAGTCAGTCCCCCATGAGACCGACGACACATCCACAGAGGGGTTGTCCCGCACCACAAAACAACCCCTCCCAATGTCGGGACAATACAATGAGCGGGGTACAATGGGGTGAGGTTCCCGTCCTCGCCCCCTGCTCTTTTATCTCTTCTTATAAGAGGGGTACAAAGAGCCTCGGCTCAATTTGCTTTGCCCAAGGTGTTGGGCTCACCCTAGGCTACTGAGCCCCGCCGCCACGACAAGGCTTGAACCGTGGTGGGGTGCGCGACCTTACCCCCACTACGACTTGCCAAGTTACATGCCTCGAATATTATCAACTTAAATAGCAGCCTTACTTCAGCCCAAACTTGGCACACCTAGTTCTACTCGTCGGGGAGTTCCAGTAGTAGTCACAGAAGTACACCTCCAGCTTACTCGATCAAGTTCGGTGGTAATGTCTAATTATAGCTAACAAAACGAGGCCAATTTAATATTTTCCTGTCGTGGTACTGTCACAAATTGGTACCACACATTACACTTTATTACTATCGTTGATTGCTTGAAGGCTGTCACTTTTTTATTGCTGTTCAGTCCAAAATTTAGTGAAAGGTACTGAATGTCAAATTTCAGTGCAAGTCTTACAAAAATAGTGCTAGATCTAGAAAGTGCTAAGTTGGCAACACTGGCAAATAGTTATGTTTCTCGCCGCCCACTTGCGAATAGCGCTGGGAGCAAGTGTGCGAGGCTAGGGCGGGGCCAAAATACAGAATCGTCAAGGGCATTTTGGTGTTGCCAGCGTCTTAAACTTTCGGAAGCCCGGGCTTGAACGGGAGGCGTGGCATCACGTGGCGCACGCGCGGTTGAAATCACCGCGACGCATAATTTTGATTCTGCTATATCTCCTAAGGTATTCATTTAATATGCACGGTGTAAAGGGAATAACTAATCTTCTTGAAATGCTCAAGTCAACTAACGCATTTAAAATGATAAGGATTCATATCTCTCAAATTGATCGATACTGTAACCTGAAACCTACAGTCGTCTAGACTCTAGAGTCTAGACTCTAGAGTCTAGACTCTAGAGTCTAGACAGATCAATCGTGCGGGGTTTGTGGGGCGAGAGAGGGTCAGGGTCGCGAGCGGTAGCGAGCCCAAGCTCCCAATCGATACAATCGCTGGGGTTACAATACATTCAGTCGTCAGCCGGGGCTGTCGCTTTTCATTTAGTTTGAGTGTTTCATTTGAGTTGTAATTATTATATTGCTTCATACCACATGTGCAGTGAGAGACTACATGAGAGATTATTGTAAGTAATGGAAGTCTATTATATCAACACCCGGACACAGGCTCACAAAAGTAAGCAATTCTTTTAAAGATCCCAGAAAATGTTCAAAACCTCCTAATAAAAAAATTTAAAATGCTATTAATGAGCGTTTTGTGATAAAGGATATTATAAATGTTTATTTTGTAAAATGTATATGTACTTAAGTAATAAATAAATAAAGTAAAAGATTTTATGGAACCAAACCTTGCGAATAGGTCGTTCCTCCTTAGCATTCCAGGATAACAATATGTAAAATTTGTTATAAAATGTTTCAAGGGTTTAGAACCCACCACCACTGCAATTAAATAAATATGTGTTTTCAATCGCTGCGAAAGCGCTCGACCCGTTTTCGAGCTCCATATTAAATCCAGTTCTCGGAGAACCCCGCCTTAATTTTAATATAAAACCATACGTGGGTAACACTGAAAATGTTTGGAACTGGCCAGTTAGAAACATTGAAAATGAAAACTTTTTTTATGGGAATGTGGGAATAAGATATTTGCCCGCGGTAATAACTATATATCTATATATAGGACATAGATATATCTATCTATAAATCTATGTCCTA
This sequence comes from Helleia helle, assembly GCA_963853865.1. Classification (NCBI taxonomy): domain Eukaryota; kingdom Metazoa; phylum Arthropoda; class Insecta; order Lepidoptera; family Lycaenidae; genus Helleia; species Helleia helle. Next base: position 22,272,697 of record OY971420.1, read on the forward strand.
TACTACTATACTTGGCACATATAGGTTAGGTCCTAGAATACCAGGACCTAACGTATATGTGTACCAAGTTTCATTCCGATCATTTTCATTTTGTTTGCTGACCAATTCCAATGGAACATTCGTATTTCTTATATTTTAGCTGGTCTGTTATGTACATCAAGTATTTCCTTTATCGCTAAAGACCAATTACTGAATTGATTATACCTTTCAAGCGTTTACGTGTAATCCAGTTACAAACTAACCAACAAACGTGCAATTTATATCTTATATTTATCTAGTAGGAAGCACCTCGAAAAAGTTGGCGTAGAACTATAACCGCTTAGGTTAATATTAAGTGCTCTTAATTGTTCACAAAATGATCAATTTAAATCCGCAATTGCTCACCCTATCAATTAATCATTTAATTAGTTATTAATTATTAAAAACACTAATTTATTTTTGCCTATTACGCGTACACCAATAGACTTTTCTTTTAAAAAAAATCTAGTAATTTGCTCACCGAATTCTTCTTCAATTATCGTTTTTTTTTTATTTTCGTTGTTTGAATAATCATTAAATTATGACGCCATGAGTGGGAGAAAGGTGCGTTTGACGCATGCGCTCGAATAAATTCCAAACGCGTGCGAACTTCAATTTCTTAATGTTTTTTAACCGACTTCAAAAAGAAGGAGGTTATCAATTCATCGGAATCTTTTTTATTTTTTTTTATGTATGTTACCTGATTACTCGAAGATGGCTGGATCGATTTGAAAAATTATTTTTTTGTTCTAAAGGGTATACTTCCCAAATGGTCCCATGATAAGAAAACCAGGATCTGATGATGGCATCCCAGAGAAATCGAGGGGAACTTTTGAAAATCATAGGGGTGACTAGTGCGTTTGATATTTTTTTTATAAAGTGTTTTGAAGGACTACAATTTAATGAAGGTCTAAAGTCGATCTGATGCTGGAGCCGAAAGACAGTCGAGGGAACTCCTCGACGATTTATATCAGTAACCTTGTGTTTGGGTTTGATTAATTTGTAATGATGAGAACTTTACACTTAGATGGGTTGTGACTGTCATTAAGGGTCTGATGATGAAGACAAATGACAGTTAAGGGAACTCCTCAACAGTTTACAGTAGCTATCTTGTGTTTGGACTTAATTAATTTAAATTGATGAGAACTTGGGTGCACCATATGGGGTCTAAGCGCCATTATAGGTGTGATGATGGAGACCTTACACAGTCGAGGGGAATCCTCGACGATTTACAGCTTTTATTGGGCTTAGTTCATACGGCTAAATAATATACCAAAATCATGTAATTTTGTTTAGTTAATTTAATTTTACTTGTCGTTGTTAAATGAACAAAAAACAACTGTGCTTTGGAAGCGCATCATAGTTTTTCTAGGTCATCATAATATCCATTCTATACCTATATATTGGTGATGGTGATGTTCTATACCTATATATATCTGAATTATTTAATGAATAGCAGCAAATCTGCCGTGATTGTTTTCAATTACATGTATATAAAGTTTTACACAATTTCATTTCGGTTTTTTCATTTGTTATGTAATGATTTAAACCCTTTCTACGTTCATCTCATTAATACAGCGCTATCTAATCTGAGCAACGCGATAGTTGCAATAGTTCTACCCATATTTCAGACAAATAAAATCAGTTATCGAATTTTGCAATCACTAAAAATTAAGAAATAAAAAAATTTTAAACAATTTTTTTTAATTTTGAAGTCGGTTTTAATTTTTGTTTAAAAAATTTTTATAGTACCACTACAGGGCAGTGAAAAAAATATATGTTAATTGTTACAACATGTAAACAAGTAAACAATAATTAAATATTTTTAATCATTATTTTTAATTATAAAACTGGCTGAGACTATTCCGACACTGTAGCGTGAGTTTAACGTGATTTTTTTTATAAGATTTCTAACATTCACGCTAGTCTCACACTGAACTCACTTACAGTGGCTGAATAGACAGATCGTATAAAATTATAACTATTTGGAAAAGGAATATCCTTACTTCCTTACTAATATTATAAATGCGAAAGTAACTCTGTCTGTCTGTCTGTCTGTCTGTCTCTTCTTCACGCCTAAACCGCTGAACAGATTTGGATGAAATTTGGCACAAAGATAGATTGAAACCCGAGAAAGGACATAGGATAGTTTTTATCCCGGAAATCCTACGGGAACGGGATTTATGCGGGTAAAACCCCGGGACTATCTATCTTCTGAACCACGGAACAGATTTGGGTGAAATTTGATATGAAGATACTTTGAAAATTAACGTAGGATTTAAAATAAATCTTATCCTGAAAATCCCACGGGAATGGGAACTATGCGCGTTAGACCCCAGGACTGTCTATCTTCTAAACCACGGCACAGATTTGGGTGAAATTTGATATGAAGATACTTTGGAACTTAACGTAGGATTAAAAATAGTTTTATCCTAAAAATCCCACGGGAACGGGACCTATGTGGGTAAAACCCGGGACTGTCTATCTTCTAAACCACGGAACAGATTGGGTGAAATTTGGTATGAAGATACTTTGGAACTTAACGTAGGACTTAAAATAGTTGCTATCCTGAAAATCCCACGGGAACGGGAGTTGTGCAGCTAAAACGTCGGTACTGTGTATTTGGTAAACTACTAAACCGATTTGAGTGAAATTTGATATGGAGATAGTTTGAGACCCTAAGATATAAGATGTATAGTGTAACAAGAAGGTTTTTAGATGTCTCAATAGATGGCGTTAACAAAATGTAGATCACGCTATCCATTACAAGATGCGAATCCTTATGAGGATCGCACTTTTGTATTGCACGCGTTTTTAATGAAGTATTCATATAAGTAATTTATCCAAAAATGATTTATTAATAGAATTCATTATATTATTATAAAAAAGGAATACTTATATATATAATAATGAAGCGGCTGAAAAAGCTAAAATATGCAAAAACAGAGGTCTAGGCTCCGAATATGATTTTGTCCCATTCGGTGTCGAGACCCTTGGTCCGTGGGGTTCTAGTGCTTTAAGGCTCTTTAAGGAAATAATAAAAAGGTTAGTCGACATCACAGGAGACCGAAGAGCTGGCTGCTACCTCGGACAAGGAATTAGTCTAGCAATTCAAAGGGTAGTTACGAATAATTTTGTATCGTTACAATCGGTACAAAATAAATACTATAGGACGTCTGACACCTCAATCCTCCCATGAACATGGTTGCTGGAAAGTATCCGAAACGTCGGGCATTTAAAAATCTTAATAAACCGCGATAAAATCCGTAAAAGTTATTTAAATATAATAAAAATATACTACTAAATAAAATAGATATATTTTATAAAAACGTACTATCGGGCCTTACAGTGGAAGTAAATAGTATTCTTTAAATTATTATAGTTTGTAAATTGGAACCATTTTTTTTATGTCACATGGAGGCAACCGAGCAGTCGGAGCCGGAGGTGACTACCGACGCCCATAGACATCGGCACAGCTAAAAGTTATGCAGATGCGTTGCCCTCCTATTTCCTATACCTCCCAATGGGCCACCAGAAACTCACAAACCGCACGAAACGCGACAGCATAGCTGTCACTTGACGCCGGTGTTTTGTGAGCGAGAGATACCACCACGGTTGTGCCGGCACAATTCGGTTACAAAGCAGCATGGCTACTACTACTTTATTTGAAAAATAAGATTTAAAACAATACTTCTATGAAATAATATACTGCACTTACATTAAGAAAAACCATTTTTGTCCGTCTGTTTGTTCCGGTTAATATCTGAAACGGCTAAGCCGATTTTGACGAGGCTTTTACTGGCAGATAGCTGACGTTATAAGGCGTAACTTTGGCCATAAAAATAATCATCATCAATCCGAACGGCTGTAAATCTAAGTAAACGCGGGCGAAGCTGCGGGCAACAGCTAGTAATATATAAAGGAATATTCTTTAAACTTAATAATTAAGGCGAGGTTATGAGAAAATACTGCTGTTTAGACCTTTTTTTCGTGTTCAGTTTGGCGCACTTCCTTAAATGATAAAATATTGAAAAAAATCATGCGTAAAGAATAGATACTTAATTAAATACTAATTCGAACATAATCTTAAAATTTATTGTAATTATTTAGTAATAAAATTCATAAGTTAGCCATAAAATATTATTTTTCAGTTCAAAGTTCTCGTTTATTTCAGTGATAACCATAGTTTTTTTTTTCGAGAATATAAATCGTATAATATTCACTTAGATACTAAATCAGCCACATTTTTTATTAGAACCCCCCTTTTCTGTAAATAAACAAAAATGTTACAATAAAACCATTTATGCGTCCTACAAATTTCGCACGCCCTTGTCCTGCTAAACAAATCTTAACTTTGTGAACGGAGCGCAAGCGTTGCATCAGATTGTACACTGGCGGCAGTCGACAAGCGAGGCTTGTCGTGAACGGGTGTGGTTCGCACGCTCTCTCGCTTGGCGGCAAAGACTACTATTGTTTAACTAGAGATAGACTGGAAACTCGAATCAAATATATGTAAGCCGTACGTGGCGCCATCTAGTTGTTTGATATGGAACTAAAAACCTATACCTAGCTATATATAGCCTTATATATAATATACGTTTATTATTATTCTAAGGTTTATTATTTCTATTAATTATTATGTTATTTTATGCAGTTACCTGTGATATTTTTTGTTTAAAGAATTGTCTGATTACCTACCGTGTTTTATTTCCTATGATGTTAACTAATTGATTCGATAGACCTATGAGATAATTTTTTACACAAAAATATCACAGGCCGCATCTGCATTCATCTTGTGCGCGTGCATCTCGTGCATAACTACCAGCAGAACCTTAAAATTGCAAGAACAAAATGCGCATGAGTTCGAACTTCCAAAACTTATTCCAGAACTTCAAATTATTGCAATAACAGCGGCCATTTGCATTTTTCCACTAATAAGTATTACCACAGTATTACTATATCCGAAATTCTAAATCCTACCATATTACAAATAAAACTAATTATGATTAATAAGATTAAAGGTATTAACGGCACTTAAAATACGTTACAATATAAATAAAATAATGTTGGATTATTTGTTAATTATGTAAATTTACGTATATTTAATTATTTGAATAAATAATTTTACTAAATTATCAAATATTCCTTTCTAATATTTTTAACACAGCCACACTCTGAGTTTAGTGAAAAATCCGACGGCTAGATGTCGCTTTTTATTACAAAATAAATTTTGTTCCTAGTTTCCATGCCGTGCTTGGCGGTTTCAACGTCTAATAAATAATAATATGCGTAGTTTACAAGATGGGAAATATTTTAAATATCTATGGACGCTTTTACACCACGTCAATCTGGTCCCGTATTGAGTTCTCAAAGAACTTGTGTTACGGGTGACAAAGAACTGAAGTATATTTACAGCTTTTATACGACACATATATTTGACGACCTCTGTGGTTCAGTGGTTCGATGGTTTAGCGCGTTGATGCTCAAGCCGGAGGTAGCGGGTTCGAATCCCGCCAGCGAACAAAACGGTTTTCTGTGTTCCTGGGTCATGGATGTATATTATAATATTATATAGTATAGTGTAATGTTAGTTCATTTTGCGACGAAATAGTAATCTGACTAACTCATCTCAATATTATTGTTTGTTTTGTAACTATCAAGATAAATAAGTAAAAATAACATGACACTAACTGAACTGGTCCCGGTACAACCGATACAGAAACAAAACAAGTAAATCATAACAATACACTCTGCCCAAATTATATAGGTAACCCGTGATCGACAGGAAGGAAATTAGAAGCCTCGCGTTCACATCGATGCCCCGTCTCTTAGATGACGGGACGGGGGCCACATAAGGGCCTCCAAACACACTAAAACTTAGAAAGGTTTGAGCCTCGTTGCCTCACCTATTAGACAGATGAAGTTAGAACAGACCTCAGTCTACTAGCTTAGATCATTTAAAAAAAAAAAAAAAAATATATATATATATATATATATATATATATATATATATATATATAATACCTATATATATATATATATATATATATATATAATACCTATATATATATATATATAATATATATATATATATATATATATATATATATATAGGTACCAATCTAGGTACCGAAACCGCACATAAACTGTCCTTGCCCACCTACCTAGCAATTAGCAAAAATTTCTAGGGACAAGCTGAACACGGTCGTATACCTTTTTTTATATCGCAGGTAAATCCTTATGGATTCTCCTAACCGGCTAAAATTTTTTCTGTTACGCCGGGAAATGCTTTGAGGATACTCGCTGCGCCCGAAAGGTGGTAAGATGGACGCAGCTCTACCCACTAAAACCCGGCATGTGCCACCAATGCCGCCTTTGGTGAGGTGCCCCGGATCTCTTGAGCAAACGGGGCACCTCGACAGCTAGTCAGTCCTCAAGGGACCGACGCCACCTCCACAGAGGGGTTGTCCCGCACCACAAAAAAAATCTCCCAACGTCGGGACAGTACAATGGGGTGAGGTTCCCATCCTCACCCCTTGTCCCCCTGCTCTATAGTCCCCTCTTCTTATAAGAGGGGTACAAAGAGAAGCTCTCTCGGCTCAATTTGCTTCGCCCAAGGTTACACCTTAGGCTACTGAGCCGCACCGCCACGAGAAGACCTGAACCATAGTTGCGCTCCTAAGCGGCTGGACCGATCTTGATGTTTTTTTTTCGGTGTGTGTTCAAGTGGATTCGAGAATGGTTTATATTCACAAAAAAATGTACAGGACAACGCCTTACGTCTGTCGGTACCACTAGTTTATTATAAAAGTGAAAGTTGTGTATGTGTGTATTTGTTACCTCTTCACTCCTAAATAGCTGTATGTATTTGGATACAATTTAGTCCATATATAGATATTGAAAGTACCTTTGTTATCTACTATATCAATAATATTATAAATGACAAAGTTTGTGTGTATGTGTGTGTGTTTGTTACCTCTTTACTTCTAAATAGCTGTATGTATTTGGATACAATTTGGTCAACATATGGATATTGAAAGTACCTTTGTTATCTACTATCTCAATCTCTACATAGTATAAAGCAAAGTTGCATCCCGCGTCTGTCTGTATGTATGTATGCTTAGATCTTTAAAACCACGAAACGGATTTTGATGCAATTTTTTAAATAGATAAAGTGATTCAAGAGGAAAGTTTATACGTATAATACATGCATAATAAAGTAGATAAACTCTGATCATTTTAGAGGTTTCTAATGTGATGTCGTAAGTAAACACATGTTTTGCGCTTACATTGCAAACGCTGGCTGAACCCTATCGGATAGATCAAAACAATGTAGTACATTATTGTACAACTTAAAAAGGTCTACAAAAAGTCCACGGTGGCATAATATGTCTATCTCTTAAGGATAATATATTATGTCCATATTTAAAAAATTGGCAATTATAAAGCGGTAATTGGAAAAGTATTTACACAAATTCGGTATTATTTCTGTCATTTTAAATGCGTTAGTTAGCTTGAGAATTTCATGAAGATTATTTTTTCCCTTTACACCATGGAAATTAAATGAATACCTTAGTCCTTAGGAGATGTAGCAAAATCAAAATAATGCGTCGCCGTGATTCGACCGAGCCGCGCGGGCGCTCCATGATGCCGCGCCTCGCGTCCGATTATCATTATTTTTATAGCCTAAGTTACTCCATAAAACATCAGCTATCTGCCAGTGAAAGTCCCATCAAAATTGGCCCAGCCGTTTCAGAGATTAGCTGGAACAAACAGACAGACAGACGGACGGACAGACAGACAAAAATTGTAAAATAGCTATTTTGGTATATGTACAATGTATACATCCATATGCATGGATTAAAAAGCGGTTATTTTAATATTACAAGCAGACACTCCAATTTTATTTATCTGTATAGATGTATGAATGACAAAGTTTGTGTGTGTGTGTGTGCTCCACACACTCCTCTCCACCATGGTTCAGGCCTTGACGTGGCGGTGGGGCTCAATAGCCTAAGGTGTGCCCAGCACCTTGAGCGAAGCTAATTGAACCGAGGGGGCTCTTTGTACCTCTCTTATAAGAAGCGGGGACAAAGGAGCCCCTACTCTTTGCAAGGGGTGAGGACGGGAATCTCACCCCATTGTACTGTCCCGACGTTGGGAGGGGTTGTTCTATGGTGCGGCACAACCCCTCTGTGGAGGTGGCGTCGGTCCCTTAGGGGACTGACTAGTCGTCGAGGTGCCCTGTTTGCTCATTAGATCCAGGGCACCTCACCAAAGGCGGCATTGGTGGCAATCGCCGGGTTTTAGTGGGTAGAGCTGCGTCCACTTACCAGCTTTTGGGCGCAGCGAGTCCCACATACCCGCGTGGGGAGACCCACTCCCCCACGGGATGTTTCATTTCATGACTTGCACATTACAGACTACTGATTTTACTAATGGGATACTTATCTAAAAATATTTCAAACAATGAATTTAAATGTATTTATTTATAAACATTGCTACAAATAAATAGTACTTTATAGGTTTTGTTTTTTTTTATTTTTGTTTGAATGTTGAATAAGTATATCAAAAGTATTTTAAGCAATTAATACTTTTTTATATTTCACTTACTAATATACTCGTATAAAGAAAATACTGCAGTCTCTCTCCTGATAATTCGATTATAACTTAAATATTTTAGCCGCCACCAGGGAGTTGTAATTACTACGTAGTAATATAGTTCAAGTACGCTAGTAATATAGTTCAATGGCCGATACACGAACTTTTGAAATTCGCGGTAAATGTGCTCGGGCGGGACGCGCGGAGAGCGCCCCGTGGATTGCCCCGCACCTCACCCCCTCTGATCGGCCCCTGCACCTATGAGGTGCAGCCGGACTTAATTTACTTTTTTTATAGTTCTTGAAAGAGTGAGATTTTATCCACTTTGCGTCATTAAGCTTGAACTAGTCGTCGGCCCGAATTCCAACAAAATTATTGCTATTTCACCTGACATTGTGCGCGAACATGCGTGCTAGAATGAAATGCACAATGATTCATTCCGAAAATGTCCTTTTAGCAAAACAGTTATTATAGAAAAACTAATAAGTGTATTGTTAACGGCTCGTCGGAGGAATGTCTGATTAAAACAATTGGTTTGGTTCTTCTCCATTACAATATATTTGGGCAGAGTAACGCCCTTCACAAATTATATTAGTAGAATACTCCTAATTGCGCTATTGGCGCCTTTTTATACTACATTGATGTAGTCAATAGAAGGACTATTTATGCATTACAATTATTATAAATATCGTCATAACATTTTAAACAACTACTGTAAATAATATAATAATATATAATAATAATATCTATGGACGCTTTCACACCACGTCAATCTGGTCCCGTGGTAAGTTCTAGAAGAACTTGTGTTACGGGTACCAGACAACGGAAATATATTTAATACTTTTATACTATACATACATTTAAGATTTTTATTATATAATACACATATTTAATACACATCCATGACCCAGGAACACACAAAATATTTTTGTTCCCTGGCGGGATTCGAACCCGCAACCTCCGGGCTTGAGCGCCAACGCGCTTACCACTGAGCCACAGAGGTCGTCGAAAATACATTATTAATTATAGCATTATTATTATTATATTAATTAGGTACATTAAGGATTATTAGTGTTATACTTTAATTATTATTCAACATTACTATATACAATATATATCCGGCTGGTGTTGCCAGTGGTTTGTAACAGTATATATTTTTCAAAATAAATTTATTTTATCTTTTGAATAACTAAACTATATCTTACGGGCTTTATTTTTGAGCTTTCGTGCTCGGTATGCTATTTATTTACGCCCAAAGTTGGGCTAATATCAGTGTTGAAATACGAAAGTTTAGAAGCTTGTATTTTTTAAATGTCTAATTTTTTTTACGATTTTGGGTACATACACACATAGATAACGACGAAATCAATTTATATATAAATATACTTAGTTTTCCATGGTCAACGTCAAACATTGTAGTTATTACTGTGGTGCGTTTGTATGGAAAGATGAGCGACTTGTGTAACCTTAAGAACAAAATAAAGAATTTCGTTACGATCCTAGTGAACGTTACAAATGAATCGTTACGGGAACAGTAAGTGACGTTATATTCAGTAACGTTTCAAGTCCCAGTACCTCTAGCATTAGTTTTTGTTACAAGCGCACACGACATGACTATAGTAGTGCAACACGAATAGAAAACTATACCATACCTTAGTTTTCTATTCGTGTTGCGTTTTTACGTTAACTACTTATATCTTTTGCGCTTGTAACAAAAACTCGTGGTAGAGGTAGTGGTCTCAATCCTATCATCATCAAGCATCAAAGCTGTTGTTTTACCCGCGACGGAACGGAGACTGTATATGCGTTTGAGGTGAGAGGCAGTTTATGTGTGCAAACCTATTTTGCCGTGTATCTCCAAGACTACTAGTCCGATTTTGATACGGTTTTCAGGGATGAGTTCGGATTTGATTGGTGCATGTTATTAGATAGGTATTACGTTGATAACTCACCAGAGGGCACTGCAGCAAAAGTTTTTTGTACAATCCAATGTTGCCATTTTTCTCCAAAACTACTATTCTAATTTTGATACGATTTTCAATGATGGGTTTGGGTTTGATTGGTGCATGTTCTTAGATAGGTGCTACGATTACAACTTACCAGGGGGTGCTGTAGTAAACATTTGTTTTGATACGGTTTTTCATTTTTCAATTGACTTTTACCCGTCGTGGGTTTTTTCAAAATTTTTAATTTTACTTTTTACTTTATTGAATTTTGTACGTTAATTCTCTCCAGAACCGTTCTTATGATTTAGAAATAAATTAGCTTAATTGATCGAGTTTTGCAATTTGCATCAAATTGGACAATTTATTTTTATTTACTTCCAATAGTTATAGGTATAGGAAAATATATATTTTTCTACAGTCAGTATCTTTACTATATATCTGTTTTATAGATTTTATGGAATTGGATAAGATGATGGTAAGTGGTCGACGTCACCCATGAACATAAACTAGTTTACCTGGAACGAGCCTAGGCAACTCATTTATGTGTTGCCTATCCTGAGACATAAGATGTTAAGTCTCGGTGCAGTAATTACACTGTTTGTCTTGCCCTTCTCTTCGAAACACAGCGGAACTGTTTCACGGGAGAAGCAAGATGGTGGTACCCATGCAGCCGGGAGCGCGGCACAGCGCTTCTCTCCTACCGTTTAATATCTGTAGATATTGTATCTACAGATATTTATTATATAAAATGATGTTATAGGAAAATAATTCCTTTCCTACTTCTTGAGGAAATTTTAAGATTGTTATGTTTAACGCTCTGGTTCTATAATATCACGTTCCATATCTCCAGGACATTTGCGGTATAATATGCGCGGTGCTGACATGGCTGCTGATTTTTTACGCCGAGTTCGTTGTAATGATGGTAATGTTGCTACCCGGCGTGTCAACCTACCCCATATACAGCTGGGCGAACATACTCATATTCCAGTGTCTGGCCTTCCTGGCGTTCGCGTCGCATCTGAGGACCATGTTTACGGACCCGGTGAGTTTTTTTATTATTTTTATTTTAGAACCGCGAAGTCTATTCGGTGAAAGCAGAATTAAATGAATACGATATAAGGAGGTTTGTTAGTTCATTCGATCTCAAAAATAGATAATTTTCAATGCATTGCCTATATATTGTATTTGTGAATCGTATGTACGTACGTACACAAGAATATTCAAAAGAAAATGTTATCACCACAACATAAATACCAGAAATAAAAAAGAACTTGCTGTGCCTAGCTCAAGGCTCCATAAAATAACTCTTTACGGTAATTGTATACTTTTTTATAACAAACTAGCTAATAATATAATTGATTTGTCAATTAATAAATTAAAAATTATTATAAAACAAAAACTAATATCATAATTCTATCATAATGTAAAGGATTATATAAATGACAAAAACACTTGGGAATGAATTGCTCTAGATTTAAGTGACTTTTGTGAAATAATGATCACAACTAAAATAATGATAGGAACCCCGCAGAGTTTCTTGTGGGTATCTTCTCTGACATGGGCGCGTTGCGATCCCTCATTATAAATTTATATATTTATAAGTGATCATTATAAAGATCCTATATGTGAATTACAACAATAAAACAATGTCATTAAACGTGTTTCCTAAATTTCCCTGTGCACCTGACGATGTCAATATCGCATGCTTAATAATGAAAAAAAAAAAACAATCTTTGAGGGTGTGTTTTGCCAATTGATATTGAACTAACGCATAAGTGAATCTTCTCCTCCTTGACTGATTTCGGAAGGAGACTCCGAGAGAGAAGGAGATGTAAGTGGTTTATTTTCTTATAGTACAGCCAAATTATTATTTTAATGGATATTGTTACATAATACACATTTGGTCAAAATTTTCCATTTTCTCCAAATTCACAGAGGAGCTGGGACGACATAAATTGCAAATTGACTTTTGAGAATCTTTTGAGCTGTAGTACAGGTCCGGCGCGTGCTAGGCTTTTGGCCGTAGGTACGCATGAGGCCGGCTACTGGCTTCACGCGTACCCTTCGTCAAATACAGGAACTTTTCTTGAGCCTGACACGCTCCGAATCGCAACCTGTCTACGGCTTGGAGTTCCGGACTGCGCTCCCCATAAATGTCCCTGTGGCAGTGATGTCGACAAGCTAGGACATCACGGACTGTCATGCCAAAAAAGTGCAGGCCGCTTCTCGAGACATGCTGCACTCAACGATATCATACGCCGGTCCCTTGCCACCGTCAACGTGCCAAGTCTACTTGAGCCGTCTGGTATTGCAAGAGACGATGGCAAGAGACCGGACGGTATGAGTTTGATTCCATGGAAGATGGGCCGGGTGCTGGTGTGGGATGCAACCTGTTCAGACACGCTGGCCCCATCCCATCTACATGGAACCATCAACAGAGCTGTTGCGGCTTGTGAAGCGGCTGAAAAAGCTAAAATATGCAAATACAGGGGTCTAGGCTCCGAATATGATTTGTCCCATTCGGTGTCGAGACCCTTGGTCCGTGGGGTCCTAGCGCTTTAAGCCTCTTTAAGGAAATAACAAAAAGGTTAGTCGACATCATAGGAGACCGAAGAGCTGGCAGCTACCTCGGACAAAGAATTAGTCTAGCAATTCAAAGGGGGAACGCTGCCAGTATCTTCGGGATCTTGCCTAAAGGGACTCCTTTTTATTAATATAATTAAGTTATTATATAGTATTAGTTTTAGTTTCTTTGTAATCTTTAAATGATAACAAGTGATATAATTTTGATGTTAATTGGTAGTTTATAATATACATTTTTAGTTATTTGTTGAAATTTTATACACATTTGAGAAGGCACTTAAGTGTTGTCATTAAGTATAATCAAGTTTTTAATTTCTACTTTTTATACTACAATTACGGTTAAATTCAACATAGTTAAATTAGAGAGGCTTATATTACGGTACGGTACGCTGTCGTACGAGTATAGGCTGGAATGTGGTGTGAGGCAGGGCGGGTTGAGATCACTACTTTTGTTTAATCTGTATATTAATCAGTTTATCAAGAGATGCAGCAGCACAGACGTTGGATGCTTTATTGACGATATTTGTTTTAATAACATCAGTTATGCAGATGACATGGTGCTGCTGAGGCTATAGGTGGGTTGAGGGAACTCCTGAGTATTTGTGCGACATATGCGGAGGCACACGGGCTTAAGTACAACTCTAAAAAGAGCGAATTGTTAGTTATAAAGCAGGCAAATATAGACCCAAGAATGTATAATGTATAGGTGAATGGGAATTCCCTTAAAGGTTTTTTTGTAGGTAGGTATATATTATATTTTGTGTTTATTAGTTAATAGTTTTGTTATGATTGTAATGTAGATACCTCAGAATAATTAAATGTAAAACTTAAGTACTTAGATAATAATTGTTATTTAAAATGTGTAACAGTGTATTCAACCTAAATAAAATTTTATTCTTCTTCTTGAACAGTTTAAGTATCTGGGTCATATTGTGACTAATGACCTCAGGGATGAAGTATACATGGAAATAGAACGCGGAGTGGCCTGTGGATGTGGTATAAGCGTCGATCCTGTGACACTGCGTGTCCAATATAACAACGCTTTCAGAATGCTGTTGGAGCTTCTGTGGCGTTGTAGCGCGTCAGGAATGTTTGCTGTTGCTCGGACCAATGGTCGGACCGAAAAAAGGTTCTATGCTGTAGCGTCTGCGGAATTCCAGCAGCGGCATTCTGAAAGTTATTGGGGATAGATTTGACTGCCGTATCCAAAAACATTGGATAATGGTAGTCAATGGAATTCATAATAAATAAGGATCTTTTAGTTATATTGTAACTAACACACTAACTATATTATATGAGCATTTTTTATTCGATACAAACATGTTCTTATCTTATCTTATCTTATATTACATATTATAATATATGTAACATTTCTGAGTGGAATTAAGAATGTAATATAATTGAATGAATAATTAGGAAATGATTTTATGAATGTATTATTAAGATATGACCCAATTGCTTCCTTGGTTAAGCCATCTGTCTGCTCACCTACTGTTCCGTTTGATCTTAAATACCGGGAGGCCGAAAAGTCTAGCTCTTTCTTTAAAAAAGAACTTAATTACTGGTTACATTGTGGTAAACCAATATTGATTCACCAGGTGAATTCGGTACAAAGCTATCAATAATGGTAATTATTATGAACACGAGGGTGACACTGAACATTCTAAGAACTGGCCATGGGCGTCTTCCCACTCACCGGCGACGGCCGTGCCGTTTCCATGCCGGTGAGTGTAAAAACGCCCATAGGCCTATTTAATGAACGCTGGGACGGCCGAACCCTCGGCACACCCGCACGAAGACGATCTGGTAACTGAACAATTAGCCACGGGCCAATATATTTCATGAATATTAATGGCCGTAATTTGCTTATTATTTTTATTGTTTTAAGTTCTGTGTATTGTAAAACAGTAGGTATATTTTTAATCGACTTCAAAAAGAAGGTTCTCAATTCGTCGGAATCTTTTTTTTAGTAAGTTTTATTTTTTACCTAAGGTATTTTACGACATGCAAATATTGTGCCTAAGAGTTAAAATTCCATGCAATTGTTATATAACTTTTAGGTAATTTTTTGTAATGTTGGAAAGCTCACTGTTAAAAAATATATGTTTCTAATAACTATTTAACCCTTACGTCTGTAATATGTACATTATAGCGCTAACATTACATTGTTGTATATCTAACATGATTGATAATAGTATGTAACCAATATAATAAAAAATCACAAATATTTTCCCAGGACAGAAGGTTTATTTATATAAATAGCGAGTTAGGTACTCATCAAAGTAGTGATTTGCTTCGCATTTGACCTTGTGGATAATTAGCAAAGTATGTCGACCTTTTTCGACTAACGTCATATCAGATTATCGGACCAATCAGAAACAAATAGAAAAATTCTAAAACAATCAGAATGTTCCCTCCTTCTTGCCGCCAGAAGTTACGCCAAATTATCAAGTGGCAATAATAATCAAAAAAACTCAGGCAAAACCTCTGGTGGAGGGAAAGGTATGAGCAAGTAGCAGCCGATGAAATTAGAGCCTAAAAGATAGAAAGAATATGTGTAGTAGCTTATTAAGTTTATACCATTATTAGATACGTTGTTCAATTCTTTTAACCATTTTGCTGCCTTAATACTATATCATTGAATAAGATGAATAAGAATGAGTAAGAATAATAATAGTGTTGTGATAAGACAAATGATGTACAGTTGCTTTGTATGAACGTCACTGTCCCGTCGTTTTGTTTTTGTGACTTTTACATTGCTTGTACAGTCACTCCGCAACATACTTAGGTAGTAGTTAAACAGCAATGTATTTGATGTAGTTATACGCTAGAAATATTGTACGTATACTTGTTTTTTACGATATTTCAGTTAAATATAGTAACAATGTAATATTTAGATATGTAATTCATTCCGTAACTTGTTAAAATTTTGATTTCACTTATGTTCTTACATCAAACCACTGAACGTGACGGAATTGCTCTATGCTTTCTTCTTCGCCTTCGAAATCACACTGATTTGCGCTGGCGGTCATTTGGAAATATGTGCTCGGCTTGCTCAATTAGCGTCTACGCGGACACGCCCCCATACCACTTCTCCTGTTCTTAATAATTCTATGGTAGTCACCATAAGGCTCCACTGCTCGGTTGCCTCCTTTAGACATAAAAAAATTAAAGGTGAATAGAATTCAGAAGCCTCCACCTTCTTCCCGCCAGGGGTTTGGCCAAATTATCAGGTGGCAATGATGATCTGGCAAAACCCCTGGCGGTGGGAAAGGTATACACAAGTACATGTCGATGAAATTACAGCTTAAAAGAAGAAAGATAACAAGATAGTTTAGTAGCTTATAAAGTTTATACCACTACTAGATACGTTGTTCATTGAATAATATAACTGTAACATTACTTTTATCTTAAACTGTACTGTTTAAGATAAAAGTACTGTACTATGTAAAATGTACTATTAGATAAATGAATATTTACTTGATAATGAACATTAAAAACTGAAGAAACATTAAATAAAATATCTTAGTACCTGTAATATAAAATTGGATGATGATGATGATACTTAACTTTACGTTCTTTGCTGTTGATTTTGCCGATGTAATGTTGACTTTGCATGTTATTAAATTTTAAATTATTACTAATTTTAGAAAGGACATTGTAATTGTAACTAAAATATGAATTTGAATGACTTGGATATAATTGACTTATCAAATATTGTTTGCACGCCGACATGTAGAATATGAGAACCTGTCAAATATCAAGAACTGTGTACACCATATTCTGGCAAATAAATGATTATTAGATTATATTACAGCCTAAAAGAAGAAAGATAAGAAGAATATAGTATAGTAGCTTATTTAGTTTATACCACTTTTATACACGTTCAATTGTTTTAACCATTTTGCTGACATGTACTGATAAACAGAAATGAAATTACGGGAAGCCTCCACCTTCTTCCCGCCAGGGGTTTGGCCAAATTATCAGGTGGCAATGATGATCTGGCAAAACCCCTGGTGGTGGGAAAGGTTTACACAAATAGAAGCCTATGGAATTACAGTCTAAAAGAAGAAAGATAAGAAGAGTATAGTATAGTAGCTTATTAAGTTTATACCACTTCTAGATACGTTGTTCAATTGTTTTAAGCGTCTTCCTGGCTTAATATTATGTCATTGAATAATATAACTGCAGTACTTTTATCTTAAACGTTTGGAATGTTAATATGTATATATAATACTGATAATAATCTGAGACGAACAGAATTTAAGAAACTTCGGGAAGCCTCCACCTTCTTCCCGCCAGGGGTTTGGCCAAATTATCAGGTGGCAATGATGATCTGGCAAAACCCCTGGTGGTGGGAAAGGTATACACAAGTAGAAGCCTATGGAATTACAGCCTAAACGAAGAAAGATAAGAAGAGTATAGTATAGTAGCTTATTAAGTTTATACCACTTCTAGATACGTTGTTCAATTGTTTTTATCATTTTGCTGTGTTAATAATATGTCATTGAATACATAGCCTGCACTAAAAGTATCGGGAATGGAATATTTCCACTGTTCCTGTCATATTAAAATCTTTTTAATTGAAAACTCCTTGGTTTTAAAAATCGAATACCATTTATTTATTTAAAAAAATATTCTCGGTCTTGTTAAACCTGTTTAGTCGTTGAGAAAATGGACTCGAGAAAATTCTGGAGCGATGATTTATTATGACTTTCGAAGTGGTTTAATACAAAAACAGTGTGTTGCACGGATGATTTCTGCATTTGGTGATGAAGCCTCATCCAAAACCACAATTTATCGCTGGTTCGCTGAATTTCAACGTGGGCGTGTCAAGCTCAGTGACGATCCCCGTCAAGGTCGTCCAAAAACTGCAGTCACCCAAGAAAACGTTGATGCTGTGCGTAAGCTGATTGAGGAAGATCGACATGTGACATACCGCGAAATTCAGGCAACTTTAGACATTGACATGAGTCAAATACAAATACTTAATCTTGCATGAACAATTAGGTGTAAAAAAGTTGTTTTCCCAATGGAGCAAAAAGCGGCTCGCGTTACTTGGTGCGTCAGAACTCTCGAAAGATTCCACGCAGGATCCTCCAATGCTGTAGACAACATCGTATCAGGTGACGAATCCTGGATATACGCATACGAACCCGAAACAAAAAAACAGTCACGAGTTTGGGTGTTCGAAAATGAGTTAAAGCCAACAAAAATTGTTCGTTCACGAAGTGTTGCAAAAAAATGGTGGCCACGTTTGTCTCCAAAACCGGCTATGTTGCGACTATTCCTCTTGAGAGACATAGAACGGTTAATGCAGAATGGTATGCTAGCATTTGTTTGCCACAGTTCGTTTTTGAACTCCGTAAAGAGAACTGCGACCGCCGCATCATCCTCCATCACGACAATGCGAGTTCTCACATCGCGCACAGAACAAAAGAGTTTTTAGAGCAAGAAAACATAGAATTATTAGACCATCCGCCGTACAGCCCCGACCTAAGCCCTAATGATTTCTATACTTTCCCTAAAATAAAGAATAAATTGCGTGGTCAGAGATTTTCATTGCCTGAAGAAGCTGTGGACGCCTACAAAACGGCCATTTTGGAGACCCCAACTTCCGAATGGAATGGTTGCTTCAATGATTGGTTCCATCGTATCGAAAATTGTGTCAAATTTCGCGGAGAATACTTCGAAAAGCAATAAATACATTTTTAAATAGTAATGTTGTGTCACTTCCTTGATTCCCGTAATTTTCAGTGCTGCCCTCGTATAACTACAGTACTTTTATCTTAAACGTTTGGAATGTTAATATATATATATATATATATATATATATATATATATATATATATATTAACATTCCAAACGTTTAATATATATATAAACCTCTGACCACGCAATTTATTCTTTATTTTAGGGAAATGTAGAAATCATTAGGGCTTAGGTCGGGGCTGTACGGCGGATGGTCTAATAATTCTATGTTTTCTTGCATTGAAATCTTGTTTTATGCGATGAAATTAGAGCCTAAAAGAAGGAAGAAAAGAAGAATATGGTATTTATGGCTTATTAAGTTCATACCACTACTAGATACATTGTTCAATTCTTTAACCATTTTGCTGTCTTAATGTCATTGAATAATATAACCACAGTATTTTTGTCTTAAAGGTTTTTATAATACTGAGAATCAGAGACGAACAGAACTTGAGAAACTTCGAGAAGCCTCCACCTTCTTCCCGCCAGAGGTTTGGCCAAATTATCAGGTGGCGATGATAATCTGGCTAAATCTCTTGCGGTGGGAAAGGTGTGCGCAAGTTTGTACTTGCGATTCAAGCCAATGAAGATAGAACCTAGAAGGAGAAGTATATTACAAAATGTAATATGTACCTACGCGGTGAAGAGATGAAGAATGTTGTATATTATACATAAAAATAAATTTAAAATGTTTATTTGCTGTCACAAAAGGCTGTTTTTATAAATTTTATGTAATTATACATTTTTGTCACCAGGTCCCCATACCAAGCAGCAATGACTTAATATATACATAACTTTTTGGCGTTATAAATTAGAGTTACCCCCCACTTTTATAAACCATAAGTGAGCCAAATGGGCTCACATTAATCCGATGTAGCATTAGGGCCTTCGGGCCGTTAGCATAGATTCATTCGAAAACAAAAATTATATAGTTAGTGTAGGCATGTTAAGTGCAATACTGCTAGATTCGTCGTTCACTTAATAAGCCACTATTATGATGTCTCCATACTAATTAATCCACAATAATTACAACCACAATTGATCAAATTAAGGAAGACAAAAAATACATAACGATTCTTGAGGAGAAAATGGAGGATCTACAAAAAAACAGTCGAAAAACTAATCTGGAAATTAAAAATGTACCTAAAAAAGAGGGGGAGAGTAAAGATGATCTCATTAATATGGTCGTGAGCTTATCAAACACTATTGGATGTCATATCACTAAAACTGAAATAAAGGATATTTACAGAGTCAGTACAAAAAAGAAAGATAAACCAAATACGCCTATAATTATTGAGACTTCGTCTACACTGTTGAAGAATGACATCTTGAAGGGGTGTAAGGCATTCAATGCTAAGAATAAATATAAGCTTCAAGCTAAACATTTAGGCTGTAGCATCAATATAGATACTCCCTCAATATAGATATTTGTATCAGAACAGTTAACGCCGAAGGCATCTAGGCTATTCTTTCTAGCGCGAGATTTGGTTAAGATGCGTTCTTATAGATTTTGCTGGACGGCCTATGGAAAGGTTTATGTCAGAAGAGAAGAAAATTCTAAGATAATAATAATCAGTAACGAATTACAAGTTCAAAATCTATTAAAAGAAAATTGACTAGTCCTAGGAAATGTTTTTGGTGTATACATACAGATTATATTGATCACATGCCTCTACATTGTTCATAAGTACATGCTAGCTAAAACACACTCAAAATTACAACTAACTCCACACAAACAAACACATAACACACTCGTCGCGCAAATAGGTATTATTAGTAAAGCCCAACCTATAAAAATATTATTTAAAACTTTATATCTTGTAAATTTTATAATTTTATGTAACAGACTTTATTTCCTTCTATACACTTATTATGGCTAAGGACACGTTTTCAACTTTAAATGATATAGATGGCACTGAATATACAAATATAATCCACTGCGACTTAGAGGACTTATCGAAATACATAAACATAAATGACCTAAATGTAATTTCTCAAAATATTCGAAGCATATATCGAAACTTTGATGACCTACAGGCAACGGTTTCTCTATTGGGCTTTGATGTCGATGTTATGATACTTACAAAGTGTTGGATTAGTGCAAGTAAACCGATACCAAATTTAACTAATTATTCGTATAAATCTACAGAGTATAATAGTAACAAAAGCGATGGAGTCGTAGTCTATGTCAAAAATAGTTTAAAGGTTAAAATGAAGGAGATAAAACTCGTGGGTGCGACCTGTATTCAATTAAGTATTTTTGACTGCATTATACTATGCATTTACCGGTCCCCCTCTACTCATAATGTTCATACCTTCATTAACTCCCTTAATATGCATTTAGATACAATAAAATCTTATAATAAGATTATAATAGCAGGAGATCTAAATATTAACCTCATATCGAGACCTAATGAGAGTTTAACTGATTGTCGAAATAGAGTCGACTACTTGAATATGCTTGCGGCTCATGCGATTTTTCCTGGGCACTGCCATCCCATCCAACTAGGAATCAAAGCTGCCTGGACCATGTCATGCTTAAAATAACACGAGGTGGTCGCTCCACACAATTAGCTATACTTAAAACATCTACCACGACAGAGTTGCGCCTATAACTAATATATAATAAACAAATTCGACATTTGGATTAAGACAATATAAAACACTATCTGGACATCTTTATAATATTTTTTACTTTATTTGTTTGAAACTAATCTTATGATCAAACATTTGTAACTTTGCTTATTATCAATGTCCATTTTTATTTTGTTAAATGTTCACATTTGTTACGGAAGAGCGAGTCCATCTATCACAAGTATCTCATGATACTTACTAGGTGGATCTCAATCTCTGCTTACTTTGTACAACTGTGCTTGATTTGATAATAAAGAATTTGTATTGTATTGTAATTTGTATATAAGACCTGAATATTTTATAGCAACCTCCCAGAAGCGAGATACTTATAACTATCATAAACACCGAGAATGTTAATATATGTTTTTATCCGTGGAAAAATCTTTGTATGCCTTTTTTAATTCATTTTAACGCACGAGTATTTAATTGGGCATATGAAAAAAAGGGCAGAAAACGGCCAAAACTGTCTTAAAACCATCGCCAAATCCTACTTTCTAATAAAAGGGTCCAGCCACAACCGCAACCAAAGCAGAGCTGCTGTTTAAGAGACGAACACCGGTCAAACTTACAAAATCCCCTAAAACTAGTCTTAATATCCCATTTCATTCCAGGGAGCGGTACCCAAAGGTAACGCTACTAAGGAGATGATAAAGCAGATGAGCTTCCGCGAGGGTCAAGTGATATTTAAGTGCACCAAATGCTGCAGCATCAAACCGGAGCGAGCGCACCACTGCTCCGTCTGCCAGCGGTGCATACGTAAGATGGATCACCACTGTCCATGGGTTAACAACTGTGTGGGGGAAAACAATCAGAAGTACTTTGTGCTTTTCACAGTGAGTCTCTTATGCTTTTAACCCAACTACGACTATGTTGATATCATAGAGTAAGTATGTTTGTGCGTGTAGAAGGGTCTGAAACTACTCATTTAAAAAATCCGGCTATATATAACTAATAGGTTAAATACTTTTATTAAATCCAGAATATTATAATAATAGAGGTAATAAAACTTTAAAACGTCTGAACCAATTTTGCTATAACGATCTTTTGCTAATAAGTAAATAACTGCCGTTAGAAATACTACTTTCGTACAAAAAAAAGTGCATGCGTACAAAGTACACATGTCAGTCAAGTAAAACTTATTTGGCATACGAATTTTAAATCTCGTTTATATTTATACTAATCTAAAGCTTTAAATTTCCGAGACTTGCGATGCGACGTTCGATATATCTCACTGTCTCTCGATCTTTCTCACTCGCTTGCTCCCTATTCTCACTCCATGGCTATGTGCTTGATGCTACGTTCGCCCTTTCTCACTCTCTCTCAATCGATCTCAATCACTGTTCCTCCTCTTGGACATTTTCGTTGACATTTTCGTGACGTATCATACGTCAAAATTTTACCCTAATGCGCGCAAAGAAGTTTCGCTTCAAAAATCGCATTCAAATCTGTGTTCAACCTTTCTGTGGTGCTATAGATATATACAAACTCAGCGGTCCAAATGTTACTACCCATCTTTTTGCGTCATGGTTTCTTCTTTAATATCTATATTCAATGTATATGCTACGTTGACACTACAGCCTATAAAATAATCATCAGTCCGGATACGATTGTAAATCTAAATTAACCCAAAGCTGCAGGCGACGGCTAGTCGTTCGTTAAAGACCTCTTGCAGAACGGACAACCTTTCACGCTCAGAGCTCAATTCGCTTTCCACATACGTTATTTTCTTTCCAGTTTTACATAGCGGCTATATCCATCCACTCGCTGACACTATCCGTGTACCAGTTCGTGACTTGCATCAGGCATGAGTGGAGGGATTGTAGCACCTACTCTCCTCCAGCCACCGTCGTCCTACTGTTGTTCCTCATAGCGGAGGCCCTGCTCTTCGCCATATTCACCGCTGTGATGCTTGGCACGCAACTGCACGCGATCTGGAATGATGAGACGGTGAGTATAGGTATTATTATCGTGGGTGATCATTGGTATGATCATGGATATGATCAGTGATGTAATCATGTATATGATCAAGACGTTATAGGGAAACGGAGGATAACACATCTGCTAATAATCTCTACTGCTGCTACTAATCTCAACATTCAAAACTGTCAAACTAACTTCAATCTCATGATTCAAAGCTGTCAAACTAACTTCAATCTCAACATTCAAAATAGTAAACTAACTTCAATCTCAACATCCAAAACTGTCAAGCTAACTTTAACCTCAACATTCAAAACTACAAACTAACTTTAATCTCAACATTCAAAACTATCATACTAACTTCAATCTCTACATTCAAAACTATCAAACTAACTTCAATTTCAACATTCAAAACTGTAAAACTAACTTTAATCTCAACATTCAAAACTTTCAAACTAACTTTAATCTCAACATTCAAAACTATCAAACTAACTTCAATCACAACATTCAAGACTATCAAACTAACTTCAATCGGTTCAATTATGTTCTTAGGCCTATGTTCAGCAGTGAACGGATAGAGGCTAATGATGATGATGATGATCCAACGTCGCCTAGGAACACAAACGTGTAAGTCTCTATGCCAGTAATGAAGGCCCGTCCTGCCCTGCACAGATGATTCACGTAGGAAATATGTAGGTTGATGCTACTTATGAGACTGCCACCGATAAGATCTAATTCGAAGATTCATCAACGATACCAATTTTCTCTTAACATGTGTTCCAGGGTATCGAACAATTGAAGAAAGAACAGGCGAGATGGGTCCGAAAATCTCGGTGGAAGAGCATACAGTCGGTGTTCGGAAGATTCTCGATTCTTTGGTTCTCTCCCTTCACGCAGCCGTCGCCTAAAACCAAACTCGAAAGCTATCTGTACAGTGTATAAGGTTGGACAAACCATTTTCATATGGCTCCCATAGGGCCAAAAATAGAAGCAATATTTATTTTATATGACTAAGCGAATAGTATAAGTTATTGCATTTAATAGCATCAAAATAAATTTGGTCGTAGATATCAGATTGATTTATAGTATTAAGTAGGTATAAAAAGAGAATCTTTTATTTATAAAGGCTGGTTCTACCGCGCTGGTAATTTCGCCCGCTCAAGCTTATAAACCTTTTAATATTTATCAGTGCGGTTACCTTATATTTTTATAACATCATGGAGTACCAAATAGAGGTGCTTTTGTGGTGTAGAACAAAACGATCGAAACTATCTTGACTGCTGTGAAGGTAGCTATGAATAATTAAGACGTTATTCCGGTCAAAATAGGAACTGCATTGAATTTTTTGGTGTTCCGTTTCTACCAGCCGCAATGAAGGTGCCTTCTATTATTACTTGTAGCCTTTTAATCATCATCACGCGTCCTTCCTGGTCACTTGACGTATCTCCGATGACACAGAACCCGGCTACTAGTTCTTTATAGTTCACTAGACTATCAGAATTACAAGTTTTGGTTAGTTTTATTATCATTATCATAGTCGAATAATGATAATATGTGACATAACCGAGTTTCCCTTTTGCTTTCCGTTCGAGGTGCCTTTGATACAAACTGACTGTAACCGTAATTTTAGTACATTATTTCCAATACAATTAAGAAACAACCATTGAACAAAAAAAAATATACAATTTTGTTCATTAAATCTTTAACCTAACCGGTTTTAAACATAATCAATAGACCGCTAGCTTTAGGTTATAAAAAAAAGTATACAATTTATAAAATTTTACATAATTTTGCAAAGTAGAATAATATATATATATATGTAATATAGTTGATTAGGTTAAATTAATTAATAAAAAAATGTTCGTCACGGGACGTTCGGCTGATACACATCCATCTATGTTAATAATTAATACTAACATTTATAATTAATAAGTTTGTAAGAGGTAGTGCCATGCTGCTATGTAGCCGAATTTGGCCGGCAAGAACGGGGTGGTACCTCTCGCTCACGTAACACCGGCGTCAAGTGACAGCTACGCTATTGCGTTTCGTGCGGTTTGTGATTTTCCGGTGGTTAAATTAATTAATAAAAAAATGTTCGTCACGGGACGTCCGGCAGATGTGCATCCATCTATGTTAATATTTAATATTAACATTTATAATAATAATTATAAGTCTGTAAGAGGTAGTGCCATGCTGCTATGCGGCCGAATTGGACCGGCACCATCGGTGTGGTACCTCTCGCTCACGTAACACCGGCGTCAAGTGACAGCTACGCTGTTGCGTTTCGTGCGGTTTGTGAGTTTCCGGTGGTTAAATTAATAAATAAAAAATGTTCGTCGCGGGACGTCCGGCAGATGTGCATCCATCTATGTTAATATTTAATATTAACATTTATAATAATAATTATAAGTCTGTAAGAGGTAGTGCCATGCTGCTATGCGGCCGAATTGGACCGGCACCATCGGTGTGGTACCTCTCGCTCACGTAACACCGGCGTCAAGTAACAGCTACGCTGTTGCGTTTCGTGCGGTTTGTGGGTTTCCGGTGGTTAAATTAATTAATAAAAAATGTTCGTCACGGGACGTCCGGCAGATGTGCATCCATCTATGTTAATATTTAATATTAACATTTATAATAATAATTATAAGTCTGTAAGAGGTAGTGCCATGCTGCTATGCGGCCGAATTGGACCGGCACCATCGGTGTGGTACCTCTCGCTCACGTAACACCGGCGTCAAGTGACAGCTACGCTGTTGCGTTTCGTGCGGTTTGTGAGTTTCCGGTGGCCCATTGGGATATAGGGAAAAGGAGGGCAACGCATGTGCATAACTTTTGGTTGTGCCGATGTATATGGGCGTCGGTAGTCACCATAAGGCTCCGACTGCTCGGTTGTCTCCTTATGTCATAAAAAAACTTGATTAGGTTAAATTAATTAATAAAAAATGTTCGTCATGAGACGTTCGGCAGATGTGCATCCATCTATGTTAATAATTCATATTATATACATACACTAGTGGCACCGACAGATTTTGTCCTGTACAAAATATTTTTTTTGTGAATCTAAACCATCCTCGAATCCCCTTGAACTCACACAAAAAAATTCATTAAAATCGGTCAAGCCGTCTAGGAGGAGTTCAGTGACATACACACGCACACAAGAAATATATATATAAAGATATATAAAGAAAAACGGAATAAAAGTAGGAAATGGCATCGTCATGACGTTTGCCGTCACGGCATTCAAATCGATTTTACTAACAAGGCGCGCCAATAGATGCTTAAAAAAGCATTTGTTACCGTGAAGTAGTTGGTACCGGAAAAAAATCCAGCAAGCTAAGTGTAACTCGCGGGCGGAGGGTTCCGAAAAAACATGTTTTTTAATGTAATATAACAACAAATTAATGGTTTTCATATTTTTTCTTTATTTATTTTATGGGCCCTAGTCACAGGAGTAAGTAAACGGAACAGAGGCTAAGCTTTATACAACCGCGTGAATCGATTGCACTACTACAAGCATCCGACGCGTGTGTGCATGACCACTAGATAAGCTAGACTCGTGCTAAATATATAAAAACTTTTTTTGTATGAAATATAAATCTAAAGTCTTTGCTTTAGTTGGTACAGTGATAAATTCCATACATGACAGCTTCCCTTTAGTTGTAACTTATAACTAACATTTTATAATCAATACAATCGTAGAACACCTAAGTACTTAATTAAACGAATGTAACTTTTAATTAATTTATATAAATTTTAAACAGTTTCATTAAACTTACAAAACATATTCATTATTTTGATAAGTATAAATTAAAATGGAAAATAAAGAAACAAACAGATATTAACTTTCCATTGTTAATATTCATCTATTGCTATTAGTAGCCGGGTTCTGTACATATTTTATATTGAAATATTATGATAGTAAAAAAAATCGCCGCAACGGGGTGCCGGCGGATGTGAAACATATATATTAATATTAGAATTTATTATAATCTGTAACGAACATTAAATAAAATAGAAAAAATAAGATGAAATAATTAAAATAAACACATAACAGCGTCATACCGTTTACAGTCACGGCATTCGAGTCGATTTTACTGCCAAGACGCATATAGATGTTTCACAATAATTACATTAAAATTTCTTAACGAACAAAAAAAATGGTTGTCTGTAAAGTTGTAAAGTTGGTTTACGGACGCTAGTTTAAACGTGACAACGTCATAACAAAACGCAAGTAACGCAATGAGCGTAACGGGACAATGAGTGTAACAGGACAGTGAGCGTTACTGGAAATTTTCGTGCATGCCGCCGGCGGACATCGATTTATTAGATGTTGTCACGTCAATATATTAATATAGAAAAATGATGATTGGAACACCAAATTCGTTACCTGCAATATGACATTTGAAATGATATAAATTTATGAGATATTTATTTTATATACACTATATTATAGAATAAGCTTATTAGGTGTATTTATTTTTATTATTTTGTAATTATGTAAACGTGTACGCAATGTTTATTGTTTAATATTGGAATAAATACAGTTTTTCCATAGATTCAGTATACTTATAGATTGGCAATGTCTATTAAAGCCCACCAATAACCGTTTATGAGTGTTATAATGTTGAGATTTATTATCTTTTATCGAACTATATGTGTATTAAGAGGGCTATTACATTTTTTCTTAAATTTTATCATTTGACTCAAGTTTTGATGTGTGATTATAGTTTAGATATAGCGACAAATTAAAAAAATATATATATATATATATAGACTACGAAGTTTGATTCTTATTATTGGGAGTGTATTAAATAAATGTTTAATTTTTTTAACGTAAATCAGTAAAATCTTTGACTCTGCAAAGGCTGTTTCATAATTTTTTTGTTGTTGGCATCTTTTGATGCTTTGTTACATAGAAGATATAATAATTTAATCATTTTAAAAAATGTTTATGTTAAAACTACTACTACTTTGGAATGCATAATTCAATTTATCATGTTTCATATAATAGTAATACATCAAAAATAATTGGGCAAAACTGATAATTTTTCGTTCGGAATCGTATTTTTTATCTATGAATATATAATCCAAATTCAAACAAAACGTAACTAATTACCAAGCGTACTATGTTACCTTGCTTGGAAAAAAATAGTTCATTGAACAATAAAATAATATTTTTTAAACAATTGTTGAATACAGCGCTAAAATCCATGTCCCGGTCGGGACTCGCGTACCCAAGATTTATAATGGTTTTATTGATTTTAGCACTGCATTTAATTTGTGGCTATATCTAAACTATAATCACACATCAAAACTTGAGTCAAACGTTCAAATTCAAGAAAAAATGTAATAGCCATCTAAACACATAAGCAATAATTCTCAACTCAACTCATACTTCTGGTTTGCATAAATAATCTGTATTTTGTTTATGTCTAACGTTATCGGTCAATGGGCTTGCTTGTGAAATGGTGTCGTCTATCTCGCTCTAACATACTTCGTTTCTTTTCACTTTGCCACTCTATAGTATATTAAAACTATGATATATTGACTAGACAAGAGTGGTACCATGTTTGTCTACACTAGGGTTACAATTAGAAACGACAAATGGCTTATTTATTAAGAAAAGCCAATCAAACAAAGGAAGAGCCAAAGTTGATCGCTCCGAAATTAGCTACGAGTCTTCTATGAGATACTTAATCAAAATTATTTCTATGTTCATCATATTATAATAAAATTGTGCACTAGATGAACTATCTTATGTTTTTGGAAGTATTTATTATTTCATACAAAAGCTAGAGGAGAAAAAAAAATCCGTGATTCTAAGAGATCGGGCCGAAATAAATTCTCTATTCGATTTGTTCTTTGTTTGAAGAATCTTATTTGTATTTTTTATCTATTACTAAAATAGATAAAAACGTAAAGGTTATTTCCTTTATTAATAAATTTTGGTTGTGATGTCTTACGTCAAAAAAGGAATTTTAAATTGTCCATGGTCTGCGACGACAAAATCTATACGCGCGTTTGGATAGGATTATAATTATACAAAAAGAATAACGCCAGCATTATGGAATGTCGTTGTCTAGTGTGAAGTGAGACACAAATTGCGCAGAGCCTTCTGTCATTTTCATAAAGTTTTTACATGACGCTACTTATTTATAGTGAACATATAACAATTATCTTCAACAATCACAAATTACATGTAAGAGAACATTGTTCATATATTAAATATTTTTTGTGTTAAATATAATATTATAATGCCTTACAAATGGAGTTCAGAAATCAACATATTAAATATTATATATATAAGCTATAATGTACCTACTAATAATATAGATGAATGCGTGGTGCGGGATTGGAAAGAGAATAAAGGTTGTCCACAAGCAATATAAATTGACCAGTGTGAAGATTGAGAAGAGTGACATACTCCATGCGATGTAACTCAGCTAACTTCAGTTCGCAACATTTTGACATGTATAGTAGATGGATTTACAAAACTATTCATTACCTCAGCATAAGCTCAGTTAGGTCTTACTTAAAGGGTTTTTGTGGCGTAGTTTGGTCTATATTCGGGGAGAGCACTGATTACTGAATATTAGTATGAAATATAACACTTAGAGAGTTTTTTTTTCTACGTCGGATACCCGATAACCAAGTTACGTTATCCCGCTCTGCGCATCGAAATATCTTTTTTATAGTCTGTATTCAATTTCGTTATTTAAAATAAATGGCGCTGTAACCGTTGTCAATATTTTTACAGTTTTTTTAATAGAAGAAACGGCAAACGGACAGTCGTTTCACCTGGTGATAAGTGACAAGCATCTACAGACACTCGCATACGCTATTTAGAAAAATGCCAAGCCTTATAAGATTATCTTGGGATCTAAAAATGCTAGATAGAAGATCCCATCTTAACATGGAACCGATGTTACGATGATACGCTTCATGAAAATAAATAAAACGACCAAAGCTCTTCGGTGGCTTAAGTGCACTAATTTGTTTTATTTCACGAAAGCGGGTGAGCCATCCTTGTATTTATAGATGTACAATGTTCTTGCACATTGTGTTTGCGTGCGTAAGTTCGGGAGCGCTCAGTTCAGTACGCTGCAATAGGTACTTGCTGATGCTCCCTGTAGTTACGCACACAAGAACGCACGTCTGTACGTATCGCAACTACAACTTACAAGTCTTGTATGGAGTTTGGCCCACCCGCTTTCGTGAAATACAACAAACTGTAACTTAAAATGCTTGTTGTCGAGTATGTGCTTGTCCTATATATTAGAACAATTTCTTTAGCTGAAAAGACATCAATGGTCCAACTTTAAGTAATCTTCTAAGGCCTTTAGACTTTTTCGCTCGTATTTTTCAGTCATTGTTAGTGAAAAAGTTTTTGTCGCGGATGATATGAAATGAATACATTTTGAAGAAATCTTGATTTGTGTGTGAAAAAATCAAATAAATAAATTCGAATCAATTTGAACAATTGTTTTAAAAAAATTGTCGTGGTCATAAAAAAAATTATCATTTTTTTGTGTTCTGAATTCGAATTTACTTCGAATATCGAATGGCGACCTCTATGCAGCAATATGACTTAGTTTAGAAGTAACAATTAGGCAAAAAGTGTTATGTGTACTAATTATATCGGATTTTTTAAGAAAGCGATATCTATGTTATAATAATGCTAATTTGTTTATAATAGTATGTAAGTACGCTTATATAGCGTTTATGCGTGCGCTATGCACATTGTTTAAAACAATAGTTATAATTAGTAAATTTGTTACCTATAGCTTATTAGTGAACTTACAAATGAAGACCATATCTAAAGTAAATTGTAAAGTGCCGTACATCATTCGCGAAGAGTGCTTTGAAATATTTAAAACGCCAATTATCTTAGAAATTAGTGCATTACATATATAGTATAAGTATGTTGTAATAGCATTGACAATTTATATGTTGCTTTATCTTAATCGTAGGCCTAATCCGTGATATTTATGACTCAAACGTTTTAGTGAAGTAAAGTGAAAAATTGATGTAGAATTCAAAGATGAATGAATTTGAATAGGTATTAAAATTCCAGTGATTGACGTGTAGTTGACATTGTTCAATGTTACAATTCATATTAATATGACAACACCGGTGGGAGGGAAGCGCTGTGCCGCGCTCCCGTCTGCATTGGTATCACCATCTTGATTGTTTCTCCCGTGAAACAGCTTTGCTGTGCTTCGGAGAGAAGGGCAAGACATGCAGTGAAATTAGTGGCCCCGAGACTTAACAACTTATGTCTCAGGATAGGCAACACATAAATGAGTTGCCTGGGCTCGTTCCAGGACACTAGTTTATGTTCATGGGTGATGTCGGCCACTTACCATCAGGTGGCATGTTTGCCAGTTTGCCTATCCAACTAACATAAAAAACAATAAATAGGCTTGGCAATGCTGTTGAATTACAGGGTTGCGCAGAGGCCAAGCAGTAGCGTAGCTTGTCCTATCGGGACCCCGTATCAACATGTCGAGGGAAAATTTTATTCGATAGATTTAAGATTTTTTCTTACACTTTGATGGCATTGAAGCCCGGGGGCCTTTTTTCATTAATACGGCTGTTACAGCGGTAGATACGCCTCTGAGCCAATAGCAAAATAAACAACTATTACATTCATAGCGGACTAATCTAATAAGTGCTGACTAGGTTTTTACGATAATAGCGAACTTTTATGCGTGAATATAGAAAGTGCTAGAAATTTTAGAATTGCATGTTTGTACCGGGTCTATATTATAGTATGAAGTATTAACATTATTTTTAAATAGAGAACTTTTACAAATTTTGAAATAATTAGCTGAATCAGAAATATATCGATATAGACATACAATTTAAGCTAGAATAAGCACTGATTCCAATCATTTACACTTATCTATGCTAAGTACTAAATTAAAATAAAAACGTTATCCCTTTTGTATAACACTTTACCCGTAACGTAAGAATGATTTTCTTAGTAGTTAACTTATATTTCCGAATTTTAAGTATTGTGCCCGTTAGAGGTTAAATTTATACATCTTTATAGAAACGTTTGCTAAATTAGTATATAAGGTTGATAAAAGCGAGAGGCATTAAATTAAACCACATACACTACACATGCTTACGGTTAATCCGAAACTATAAAAAAAAAATGAGAGAAATAAAAAAGAAAGTTTTTCAAAGAACTTAAATAGATACATGAATAGTCAAAATAAAACGTAAGTTAAACACCTTTGTAAAATATCCACTGACCTTCAAATCTAAAAGGCAACGTCGCACAGCACGTTGCGTCGGCGCGACACAGGGTGCGTCTCACCGGGTCGAACAAAGCGGAGCGACTTTAAAACTTTAAAAATATCCTGTGAATAAACTATTGATTCTATTGATCTAAGTTTTGGTGTGTAGCCTGGAAAAGTTACATATGATATGTGGTTTAATTTAATGCCTATCGCTTTTATCAACCTTGTATTATAAACATGCATAATGATAATATAATCGAATTTGGCTTATAAGAGTCTCCCAAAGTCGCAAATATCTCAATAAATATGTAACTTCATTAAAGCAAATGAGTATCGACTATCGAGTAAATTGAATTATTGAAGGATTATTAGATTCTACGTGCAGACACAAAAAAGTTAATACGTTAAGATGATCCCATGCACCAGCTAATTTCGATAATACAAGAAGTCTTTGTGAAATTGTTACGGGTATTATCTAAAAAGAATATGACCTCTGCATTTACTAAGGTACAAAATATATGTTATAAATATCTCAAGGTGATAAGTGACCGCGACGTTTCTTGATCATGCTACTATGTACTAGTGAAGTGCTATTTATTAGGATTTAAACTAGATGTTTAAACGCGGATCTTTGAGAGATAAGCAAGAGGTTTACATATTATATTAAAGTAATAAAAGTATTTAACGAAATGTCTCGTTGGCTTAGTTGCACTGAGTGACTTAAAGAGAGAACTTGCGTGAGTGGTTAAAGCTACCGATGGGCATATTATATTGTCGCATGAGCGTCTTAAGAGTTGCAGAGTTGTAACTACTATGACGTCATAAATCGAAAATTCGAGGCTCCTTGTCTAGAATCTTAAGAGTTTCTAGAAAAGCATAGCACAAGTTTCACCATTTTGCCACTTGTACTGACATCATAATTCTAGACAAGCGTCTTAAAGGTTGCACTGTTTTTCTAATGCCTATGATGTCATAAGTCGAAAATTCTATAAAAGCGTGTTAAAAGTTGCACCGTTTAACCATCGGATATGTTGCATCTTGGCGCATCGTGGACCCTGCGGGAAGTGGAGAAGATATACGCCCTAGAGATGTGGCGCTGGAGGAGAATGCTCGGAGTATCGTTGACTGAATTCCGTACCAACGAGTCTATACTTCGAAAATTCTGCATCAAGCAGCATCTTTGGTACAGTCTCGTATTCCTCACCTTTTTGGTCACATATGCTGACGTGAAGAGGTGGCTATTGATCGATTTGTAGTCTAGAGAAAGGTTAAGGATACCAGGCCACGAAGAAGATCGCTTATGAGGTGCACTGACCAGATAAAAGCGACAATAAATGGCTCATCATCAATACATGTGTGCATGAGGCAGACGGCCCTCGGTGATACGGCAAAGAATGTCGCATTTATTATGACATCATTAGTCGGGAATTTTAATCCCTCTCTTCATCAGAGGACCAATAAAGAAAAAAAAACTTGAATTTTTCTTCTTAGTGTGTCGATGGCTGCCTAAATTTTGCCTGCCCAGAACTCTGCTACGACTTACGAGTATTGCGTTCGCAGCAGCGTCCAATAAGTCCTGTAACGTGCAGGTGGGAGGCACGCAGGATACGACACGTTTGTGGAATGGCACTGCAGATGCACTCTGCTTTTAAGGGATCGGGGATCCCCACCGAGCACAGTTGTCCTTGCTCCGGCCGACTTGAGTTCGAAGTCTGTTTAATTACTTTAATTTTAATTAATTCACCTCTTTTAAATGATAATTGGGAAATAGATGACCACTATCTAAGTAACAGATACAGTTTATACGCTTGTATATCCTGTTATATACAACTGACTACGGAATTTAGTAATGATATCAATCTAAGAACCAAGTTCGTGAGAATTTTGTGACATTATGCAGAATTCATTCAAAATATTCAAATACAGATAAAAATATAATAAATTGAACTATAAATCAAGGTGAAATATATTTTGACATAATAGGGATGACAGTATTCATATAAAAATATAATTTTGATGTTAATTGGTAGTTTCTATGATAGAATTTTAGAAAAAAACACCCTTATTTTTATTTGATTAAATTAATATTTGATAAATAAAATGTTACAAAATTTAAAATAAGTCACGTGATCATAAACGGAAATGACGACACCTGTTCCTATTTAGCGTAAGCGGAAAAATATTGACGTACTTTCATACACCATTTTCCGTACGCAGTACATATTGTAAAAACTAATTTTCAGGCGTTTTGACAGTGTACACACACATAGGCACCGTACAACAATTATAAAACTTAAAAGCCATTTTTTACTAACGACAACTAGAATCATTTTATCATTTTTACGATGTTTAACAACATATGACGTCACGTGACAAGTGTTAGCGTTTTGGAGCGAAATTTAAAATGCATTATAAAATGCAAGATTTTATAGGCATTAGACGTATTTAAGCAAAAGTTAATACTATTTACGTCTCTATTAGATTTATAAATGATCCATAAACATTTATGAAAAATGTTAACATCCCTATTATATAAGTAGGTATCACATAATCAACATAGCGAATTGTGTAATAGAGAACGGTAGGTATTCAATTTTGCTAATGTCACAATGTCAAAAGTCTCCTTCTTTTTTACTAGTTTGTTCCTGTTTAAAAATTAAAAAGGTTTTCATATATAAAAAAAACTATATTTCAGTTTCAATGTGTAAATGATTTGCAAAATACAAGAATAATAAGTATTGTAGAACAGACTTTTTTGAAAACTTGACTTGATACTTTTTGAACCTTAAAATTTATGAGATCAAGATTATAAACAGGATTCATTGGTAATCTAATATAATGTTAACGACGTGAAAGGAGAAAGACTGAAAAACAATGTTATAGAAAAAAGACAAATTATGTACAACCGTAATTAGGTCAAAATAGGTGATTGGACTAACAGAATACTTGTATGGATAGTAAAGTAATGCGAAAATGGGCAAGGTAAGGTAAAATTATTTTTAAGACAGGTATTTTATGTGTCCACTTTGTATGTTTCAATTTAATGTATATTAATTTATTATCACGTTTAATCAATTTTAGTATGTCGAGTATTAATGGTATTTCATAATTGTTGTGTAAAGAATCTATCGAATGGTATTTTGTAAAAAATACACAACCCTTAATTATTATTTAGTGTAGTATAATTCAATGACACGCTTAAATTTAATAATGGAAACTATTTTTGATAATAATCATAATATGTTGTCTGTACAATTGTAATCAAAATTTTTGTATTCATATTTTGTTGGGTTCTTTTTTGGGCGGTTAATAGCTTTTATATAGGTATAAAACACTGCTATTATAAAAACACTGATTATTATAATTTGTAAGTAAATACATGTAATATATTAAAATGTGAAATCAATATTATGACATATTTATTTTTAATTTAAGTATTATATGTTAAATTGTACCTATGAAATTAGTTATTAATTAAATGCATTATCACGAGATTGTTTTTCCTTTATCCATGTACATTACAAAATTTTAGGATTCCTTACTTTATATCTATATGGACCCTTTAACACCACGCCAATATGGTCCCGTGGAAAGTTCTCGAAGAACTTGTGTTACGGGTACCAGACAACGGGAGATTTAATACTTTTACTATTCATATATTTAAGATTATATAATACACATGTTTATTATACATCCATGACCCAGGAAAACAGAAAACTTTTTTGTTTCCTGGCGGGAGCCGAACCCGCAATTCGGCTTGAGGACCAACGCTCTAACCATTTAGCCACAGAGGTCAAAAGGAATTGTTAACGTATTTTCATTGGCTTGATTCTTCTCAGTAACTTATATAGGTGACCACGTTTGCCATAACTTATAGAATTTGCTGACTTGTGTCTAATAGTTGAAACTCAGAAATAAGTTTTGGTTGTGCGGAGCTATGCTATGTCTATGCTGGCTATGCTTTGTTCAGCAACAGTTGTAAACGGCTAGTCAATTCGTATCTTTGTTGTTCTACCACATTCTCATCCGCCCCAAAATAAAAATAGAAACTTATAAAAAGATATTACAAAAAATTAAAACCGACTTCAAAAATACTAAACTAAAAAGTAATAAAATAACTGTTTCTTTAATTTTTGTGCTTACAACTTATAATCAACTTAATCTTCTACTAATGTACAAACTTTGCGTTTACCACGTTATTATAGTTACTTTTGGATTCGATGTCGTATTTGTTGCTGTACCCTATCTACCTACCTTGGCTGACACCGACTCCAAAAGAAACTACATATAATGACGTGGTAAACGCAAAGTTATTTTTTTGTAAAATGTTTTTATTTCTTAATTTTTAATGATTCCGAAATTCATCGTCTTGGCGTTCATTAAAGGACGACGATGATGATGATGATGATTACGATGACCGCGACATACTATGGTGTGCTACCAAAGTATCATAATATACAATTGTTACATCGACAAGTAATAATATGAGCACA
This sequence comes from Helleia helle, assembly GCA_963853865.1. NCBI lineage: Eukaryota > Metazoa > Arthropoda > Insecta > Lepidoptera > Lycaenidae > Helleia > Helleia helle. The sequence continues at coordinate 22,309,888 of OY971420.1, forward strand.
TCAGCATTCAGCATATCATCGAGGTAAAAGAAACCAACCAAATAGGCATTATTGGCAATAACTAAAAAACGGCTTGTCAGATCTTAATAAAATTAATATGGGACCAAATTGGAAGCACCAGCTTTCAAACAAAAAAATAACCATCGAATCCATTCACAAACGGTGTAGTAGTCGTGTCACATAGGTACATACAAAAAAAACATACAGACGAATAGAGAACCTCCTCTTTTTTTGAAGTCGGTTAAAAATAAATGGCCTATAACCTTTCTCATTGCAGACTTAAGAGTTTCGACTATAATAATAATAATAATAATAGAAGGGCCTGTTCATTCGTTGTCACCTTTTTCAGTTCCCTACAATGTATGTATTTAGTGTTCTCTATCTATAATATTATCTATACCTAGTATCTACAGCATACAGATAAATAAAATTGGAGCGTCTGTTTGTAGTATTCAAATAACCGCTTTTGACTAAATGCATATAATATTAAAATTAAAACGGCACATCATGAAATCAATTTTTGAAACTTGTCTGTCCTTTTGTCTGTCTGTTTGTTCTGGATCATCAACGGCTGTGAATCTAAGTAAAAGCGGGCGAAGCTGCGGGCAACAGCTATAGGATATCATTCTTCTTATATCAGGACCCGGACTAGATGCTTGTTATGTCAAATTCCTGTGATAATAATATTTTTTATTTAGTTGAGAACGTTCGTGAGAGGTTTGGTTGGTTCATAGAAACGAATGCCTCTCGATATCAACACTCAAAACGTACCTAGCTAGTACAAAAACTACCATGTTGTATAACTGTGTCACATATTACGCAATCGAAAACAATGTGAGAATTACCATGAAATTTTGTCAGTGCCAATCGCGTGTAAGTGGCCAGCTATCGAGGCGGACAGACGCGAAGGGAAAGTGGGCAATCCGAACCAAGGTGAACAAGTTGCGAGCCAATCAAACTTCACTACACTCGCATCTTTATACAACATGGTACGTATTTTTTATACTATCTAATATCTCACAGTATCCATAATTCAGGGGTGAGTTTTTGCAGATACGTTTGCTGATCTTCTGTGTGATTATCGTGGTTGTTGCCTCTCGTCCGTACGATCCTGATGACGAGGAATTGAAGAAAGTGCTGCCATCTAACGGACAGTTTGAGCCGTTTTATCCGCGACAAACACACGGCCTGCCCAACGGGTCGTCGAGACCAGCTCACGGGCACGGTAGTTTCTACAAGCACCGCAATCCGGCGCTGGTGGACGTGAAGAATGCGCCGGCGTATGGGTTCCGATTTGACGGCATGAGACGATTCAATTTCGACGATGACGAATGACTGAAATAAACGGGTTGCTGGAAATCTTTATTTTATTTAAACCCGATGTATAATTTAAAACCTTGTCAACCTTGTGATTCATAATATAACAGAAATAACGTAATTATAACAACAAACGTACAATTATAAATTACCTACACAATATTTTTTGACATTTTTAAGAACTTCTATGATGTTTTTAATCTCGTGGTTGCTCGTGGTAGATTCGTTACGTCCTAGAGTCATCATCATCATCTATGACCACAGAATAGATATTTGTGTTAATTCCGTCCCAAAAGCATTTCAAATACCGTCCTACCTATAGCTTCAATCGGTTGCTCTTTTATTCTGCATTCAAATTAATTATCAAAAATATATCTTGCATAAAAAATATATCAGGTTTTTTCTTTAGCCATGAACTGAGAACTCCCGACTTAATGAACCGATTGAAGTTGGTTCCAAATTAAGAGGATATTTAGACATGGTAAGTGGCGCTGTCTGTGGCAACTGGCAGGACGATATGTTTATAAAAAATAATGAAATTAATAATTAAAAGCTTAGTATTGGTTGTTATACTCGTTAGGATATTCCCTATCATCAACATCGTCATCTGACTACAACTTACTTTTTCTCTATTGATAATATCAATATAATATCGATCGTTTGTATGTTTGCTGTGATCGTTTCGATTTTTTTATTTTTTTTATGTCTGTTTGATAGGCAAACGTACCACCTGATGGTAAGTGGTCGACGTCGCCCATGAACATAAACTAGTATACCTGGAACGAGCCCAGGCAACTCATTTGTGTTGCCTATACTGAGACATAAGATGTTAAGTTTCGGTGCCAGTAATTACAGTGTCTGTCTTGCCATTCTCTCCGAAACACAGCAAAGCTATTTCACGGGAGAAACAAGCATGATGGTGGTACCCATGCAGCCGGGAGCGCGGCACAGCGCTTCTCTCCCAAGTCCCACCTGAGAATTCGATGTATTGATGTCACTGGCATCGGTACCTTCGTGTGAGATCCTTCGTTTAATGTATAATTTTCAATGATGGGAAGTGTGCTGGCGCCCCTCCAGATGGATCTTACTTTTTTCCTCCCTAAAACAGCTTTGCTGATTCGGAAAGAAGATCAAAACAGGCAGTGTAACTGGTACCGAGCCACCTTACTTCTCACGACAGACGCATGAGTCGCCTGGTTTGTCCCAGATGAGCTGAAGGATTAGCTTCCATATTCGTAGGCGACGCTGACCACGTTATCTGTTCGTTCTCAGCCAGTTTGCCTATACAACTAACGTCTATAAGATAAATAAAATTGGAGTGTCTGTTTGTAATATTAAAATAACCGCTTTTTATTAAATGCATATGGATTTATATGTAAGTATACACGGTACCTACGCTACCAATGTCATTTGCCATAGTAACATTTTATCCGTATAATTTTAGTTTTTATAAATAAATTAATCATCAAAATCGTATATAAAGTGATTAAAAATAAAAAACAATGTATAAACATAATGTGTAAATGTTAATCAATAAAATAGTCACGATTTAATACCAATAAACTTGGAAGAAAACAAAAGTACTAAAGTGAAAAAGTTAAGTTAAAGTTAACTATAACAGTTCAAATCGTTAATAATAAATTTAAATCCTTCATTTTTAAGTGGAATAAACTTTTAATATTAAAGTGTTTAACAAGAAAGAACAATTATAATTATAGTTAAAAAGTGTAGGTGAACTGAAAATAAGTTTACTTAAATAATAGTTAACGGACAAAACAAATATGCAATAGATCAAATAGTTTCTATATTTCGAACGACGTATTAAAGACTCTGTGGCTCATCTTGTACGTGCGTCGCCGTACTAACGCATCAAACCCAGGTTCAAATCCTCGCTCTCGAATATATTTTTCTGTTTGAAAAGAAATTTTAATATTTCTAATTTCTATAAGGATCAAGTATCGCTTCTGTGTTCCTGTATTGTGTAAGGGAAAAAAAAAATGGAAGACCAATTTCAACTTTTGTTTAATAACATGAAAATCGAAATGCAGAAACAAACAGTAGAACTAACTGGCAGCATTACGTAGACTATTATGGAAAAAATGGACGAAAAACTAAAACCCATTCTAGCAGAAAATAAAGAATTGAAAACAAAAATTGGAAACCTTGAAAAAGAATTAGAATTTATGAAAAGAGACAAAAGAAACAACAACATAGTAATATTTGGAGTAAAAGAGGAAGAACACTCTACCCAGGATTTAATACAGATAGTAAAGAAGAATTTCGAAGATGAATTGGCTATAAACATTGAAGAAAATGAAGTAAATAAAATATATCGCATTGGAAGAAATAAAGAAGTAGATAAACCGAGACCTATTCTTTTTTCTTTTGTAAACAGATGGAAGAAAAACGAGGTAATGAAAAACAAAAGGAATCTGAAATAATTGTATATCACAGAGGACTATTCCAGAGAGGTTCTAGAGAAGAGAAAATCACTAAAGCCTAAACTAATAGAAGAAAGAAATAAAGGAAACTTGGCATATTTAAAATATGATAAGCTTATAGTTAAGGAAAACAATACAAACAACGAAAAAAGGAAAAGAGATTCTTCACCTCAAAATAGCATACAGCCAAGAAAACAACAAATTCTAACGTCCTCGAAAAATAACAGAACCAATGCATTCGATTTAATGAGAGGCAGATCAAACTCCCTCCCTTATACGACAGATAAGAAACAATAACAACTAGATATCGGCAAATGGAAGAAGCAGCAGACTTACAAACAAGAAAATATTATAACTAAAAAACACAACCCTCCCCCAAGCCGACTGGTCATCGTGGGGGAAAACGACCAAGACCCTCTAAAGATAAATAACAAAACACAAAGCAAAAACAACACATATAGTAAAAACACTAAAAGCACAACTAAGGACATACATATAGCTACCATTAACTGTAGATCATTAAGAACTCGGGAGAAATTAGAAGAACTGGAATTAGCTATCGAACAAATTAAATGGGATATAATAGGGATAAGCGAAATGAGAAGATTTGGAGAACGAATAGAAAACCATGGAAAATATATTTTACATTATAAAGGAGAGACGCCAGGACTATACGGCATCGGATTTATGATAAATAAAGACCTTGCCAACAAAATTGAAGAAATCAGAGGAATCTCAGAACGAATCGCTGTCCTCAATATAAAGTTACCTCTGTACGGCAAAGAAGCTGAAGCATGGACTATAATTCAGGCATATGCACCAACCGAATCAGACAAAAAAGAAGACATAGTAAAAATCGAGAATTTCTATTCTAACTTGCAAACAGCCGTCGAAAACTCCCACAAAAACATCATTGTCATGGGAGATTTTAATGGACAAATTGGAACAAGCAACATGGGAGAAGAATCCACGGTAGGCAGATATGGATATGGAAATAGAAGTAAAAACGGAACAAGATTAATAACTTTTGCATTACAAAATAAATTAAGCATTCTAAACAGCTTCTATAAAAAGAAACCAACCAAAAAGTGGACCTGGATCTCACCAAATGGACTTCATAAAAATGAAATAGACTAAATTTTGTCGAACAATGTAAATGTTTTTAAAGATGTGTCCGTATTAAACAATCTAAATTTTAACACTGATCATAGAATGGTTCGGGCAACTTTAAATGGAAAAAACACAACGAAACCAAGAAAATTTCAAAACAAATTGTCAGCTCTAGATTGTAGAGGAAATAGTGACCTACTTCTCAAAAACTTAAAACAATCAATAAATAATAACAGCATAACAGAAAACAAAACAACCCAAGAAAAATATGACACTTTCATTAAGATACTCAAGGCGGAAACCATAAAAATAAATACAAGTTGCAAGAAAGAAATATCGCTTACGACTAAACAACTATTACAAGAACGAAAAGAATTATTACATAGAAGAAAGAACAAGAACAGTCGTCAAAAGATAACAGAACTAAGTAAAAAGATAAGTGAATTACTCAGAAAAGAGGGAAAAGAAAAAAGGTCACATACATTAAAAAAATACATCGAAAGAACGGGAGGAATAAGAAAAGCTATGAAGGAATTAAACAACAAGAAGGACTGGTTGCCTGGTGGAAAAATGGGAATAGCACGAGTAAAAGATCTGAAATATTAAAAATAGCTACGGAGTACTATCGAAATTTGTATCAGAGTCAAAACAAAAAAATAGCTGTGAAAGAATTCACTACACTAGCAGACTCTCAACCCATACCAAAAATACTAAAAGAAGAAGTAAGAAAAGCAATAAACACACAAAAATCGGATAAATCACCTGGGCCAGATCAAGTAACTAATGATTTGCTAAAAACAACATTGCCAATAATAGTTCCAAAATTAACTGACATATTCAATGAAATTATTGATACTGAAGTAATTCCGAAGGAGTGGACTAAATCAACCATAGTTGTGATACACAAAAAAGGAGACAAAGGAGATATAGGTAACTATAGACCAATAATAATAATAATAATACATTTTATTTCAAGCAATTACAGCTCATATTTTGTTAGTAAGTAATTATTATTCTATGTTATTACATTAATATAGTTAATCCTAAATTTTATGGATGTATGTGAATCACCGCCTCTCTAATCCATTTGCAATAGCGTAGCAGTGATTCACATACCTGCAGTCTAACCTGCTGGCGATCATCTTCAAGATGCTGTTGGAGTTACCCCGTAACCTGTGCACCAGGGAGCCACATATTTTGCGCATTGTGGCGTAAAAGCAATCGACTCGCGCCTCTGCGAACATCCCCGATGCACTACAAAAGCGGGGCAACTTCATCAGCACCCTGAAGGCATTATTATACTGTACACGGAGAGCGTTGTAGGCTTTTTGAGAGTACTTGGCCCACAAGCTGTACGTGTAGAAAGTCGCACAATATGCTTTAAACAACGTGATTTTAACGGCGTTGGTACACCGCGCAAACCTGCGAGCCAGCATATTTGCTCTCACTGACAACGCTCTCCGCTCTCTTTCGAGGTCGGTATCATCTTTGAGGTCGGGGGTCAACATGTGTCCGAGATACTTGAATTTATGAATTCTCTCTAATGCTACTCCATTGAGCGAGATAGGAGGTACTCTATTTGGTGTCTTTCCCTCGGCTTCAAAGACCATCACCACACTCTTCTTCGTATTGTAGGTAAGACCATGTCTTTCCACATAAGCCTCGCAAATGGCCAACAGCGCCCTGAGACCACAGATCGACGCACTCAACAGCACCATATCGTCGGCGTAACTTATATTATTTAAACAAACCCCATCTATGTAGCAGCCAACCCTGGTGCTGCCGAGCTCGCAAAGTAACTCATTTACGTAGAGGTTGAAGAGCGTTGGTGAGCATAACCCGCCCTGTCTCACCCCGCACTCCAACCTATACGGATTCGACAGAACGCCTGCCCATCGGACATTGTTGACCTGGTTTCCGTACCAATATTTAAAAATATTGATAAGTTCTGGAGGTATATTTGCTTCCTCCATCTTTTTCCAGAAGATGTCGTACGATACCAGGTCAAATGCTTTTGTCAAGTCTAGAAAACAGGCGTAAATCGGAGTCTTTCGCCTAGCATAGTATGTGACAGCATGCTTTAGCCCTAACACAGCACTCTCAGTGGACAGACCAGGTCGAAATCCAAATTGGTTGTCACGTGGCCTAATGATCTTGTTTAAGTGAGCATTAAGCATGCTGTCAAACACCTTCGAGATAACAGTAGCCAATGAGATGGGCCTATAGTTGTTTTTGTCTGCTAGGTCCCCGGTTTTTTTTTTTGCTATAGGCACAACCAATGTCCTCATCATCTCGTTGGGCATAAAACTGTGGCTTATACAAACGTTGTACAGCATCGTCAAACCCCGCGGTAAATGTGGCCCCGCATATTGTAAATGCTCAATACTGAGACCGTCATGTCCTGGGTATTTAACTCTGGTCATATGTTTAATGGTACTTGCGACTTCTTTACACATAAATTGAATATCCACCATCGTGCCGGTCTCAATATTGGGCATCGACTGAGAGGGCCCTAATGGCGTTTTTACGTAAAAGTGGTCCTTGAAAACATTAGCAATCTCGCCAGGCTCGCTCACGCCACTGACGCTCACGGGTATAGACGGCCTATTATTCAATTTGTTGGTATGTTTCCAAAATCCTCTAAAATCGTTTTTAGAATGGTGAGAGGCCAGAATATCCATTTTAATCTGTTCTTGGTGGTTTTGACACCATTTTAAACGTGATTTGAAAACGCTTCTGGCCTCAGCCATCTCCATGTAAATCGGTCCAGTAGCTGGCTTTCCGTACCACAACCACAACAAAAATTTTTGCCTTGCGTCCCCGTGTGCTTCAGCTACGTGTTTATTCCAGCCTATCACTTTCTACGCTTACCGATAGGTTCTCTACTCGCCACAGAGGATTCGCGAAGGGCCTGGACGATGTCACTGTACAACTTTGTAATAAAAATCCCATGCTTGGGATCACTACAAGCGCGATCGCAGCACTCGCGAAGCCCATGCGGAAAGTATATAAGTCTAAGCCTCGCGTGACATTCTCTCTGGTATGTGTGTATTTGCTCTTGACTTCTCTCCCCCCCAAGCGATTACATTTGAAGAGGTGTTAATATCAGGTTTCTTTGGTTGTAACACATTTAAATTACATTCCACAACCAGAGGGAAATGGTCAGACCACAAAACATCATACAACACAAAAACATTGCTCACAGACGCTATAGCGGCCTTAGTGGCCACACAATGATCAAGCCAGCGCTTGGAGCCGTGAGCTTCGCTTACAAAAGTGTAGGTATCCGACATTAAACCTAACTTCTCAACATCTACACAAGTCCAATCTTGGTCTAAGCAGAACTGCGACAGTTCGATATAAAACCGTTCCGTAGGGTGTGCGTTGTAGTCCCCAAAAATATACACACAGCTCTCGCTATAAGCGTCAATGATAGCACTCACCGAGCTTAGTACATCCGTAAAATCCACTAAGTTAGCCACTGCATCCGTAGGCATGTACACACTCATAACTAAACACGATTTCTCCGGTAACACTATTCTGATAGCACAGATACGCGGGTTATGACACTGAACGATAGACACATTTTGGAACACATCACGTCTCCATAGAAGCGCAACTCCGCCATATGGTCTGCCTCGCAAAATGCCTGCCGCGGTGTCCACTGCCGACACACCTGTCGAGCTGAAGTCATCACTCAGCGTTTCGAGGAAGGACAACTCCTCTGGTAACAGCCATGTTTCTTGCAGCGCTATTATATCAGCTGTCTTACATAATTCACGTATACAATCTGAAGAGCGCTTCACACTCTTACAGTTAAATGTTACAAATTTGCATGTAAGGGCTTTATCCATTCACAACTGGCAAGTTATTCGGTAACACCTCCATATTAGGTGATTCGTTAGAGCGCTTAGGTTTAAAATGCACAAACCGTCGGAAAATAATCCCCTGCGGCCAAAGATTTTTATCTAGATATAGCGATTGCTTGCTTTGCGATACAAAAAGCTTATAAGCATCGTGTTCACACTTTCGTTTGATTAAGATCTTTTCTAGGCTGACTACCTCGTTTGTTTTGCTCTTGATATATTTTACAATATCCGACTCTGTCGTGTTTTTGTGAACATTCGTTATGAACAGTGGTATTTTTCTATCCGCCGCCCTAAATTTTTCCTCCGAATCTATGACAACATTTCCTAATTTACCAAGCAAACGATTTTTGGACTTTGGCGCCTTTCTATGTACCACTGTCCATCCATCATTTGGATTTGGACCTTGATGACACTAGCATAAGATTCATTTCTCGCTGTCTCAGTCGACTTCTCGCTCGGCTCGCTATTCAATTGTGAGGACTCGTGACGCTTCGCCGCTAACGTCACTGTTTCTCCGTCTGCGCTGTGGCCTTCAATCGTGACGCATCGCTCTGAGCCACTTCTACCCGCAACGTTATTTAAATCAATATTTCTATAATTTAGATTGTATTCCGTTGGGGATAATACATCGCAGTTTGACGCGTCCAAACTAGCTGTAACGATAGTATCGTCTAATTGAGACAAGCCTATCGGTCCACTGTCCCGGTATGCTCCTCTTTTCATGTTTATTTTTACCGCTGAGAACGGCGGTGACATATGCTTTTCGTTTAAACAATCTCGTTTTAGAGTTTCGAGTTGTTCAACCGTTGCGTACGAAGACTTTATGTTTTTGATCTCCGTCTGAACAATCATCAGATCTTTGAGCAATTTAGAGACATCCAGGTGGTCAAAGGTTATTGGTGGTAATTTCTCCAAATCGCGAGCCACGAAAATCGGTAACACATCCGGATCGTTTACTTTAAACACACTGATGATATCATGCAGTATCCGGTTCTCCTTGCCTTTTCCTTTGCGAATCGTTTTGCGCAAATCCTTTGGCAATGAATCTAGGAGTAAGTTATTTGCTTTCTCAATTTGTTCGCACGAGAAAGCGGACTCACATATTTTCACCAAACTCACTTCATCCGCGATCGAAATTTTATTTTGGATGTAAGCTAGGAGCTCGTCGATTACGATATTACACTTGTTACACTTCGCACGCTTAATAATAAACCGGAATATATCAAAAATTAAGGATTTCCACTTTTGTTAATAAAACGAACTAACTCCGATTGAAGAAGCTATTGGTACAATCATGCCACGCAAAACAAGCCAAAATGGCCGGTTCTTAGATCACCCCTCTCTTTTTTACAAAAGCGCGTGAAAATTCATTTCATGCAAAAGAGAATTATTTAGTGTTATGGCGACCGTGATGTAAGATAGGTGTCGCTTTTTTGTGCCTAGTGTGGTGTAAGGTGAAATAATTCAATTTATTTTCAAACGCAGGTAAGACTATCCTTCTTCATTTTATTTCTAAAAAAGCATATTTCGTTTTACTTTACTTTAGTTGAAAACGGTGATATAATACAGCATGTACTATTTAGACTTGGTGCAGTTTATCATTTAATTATAATTGTACAGTTAAGGGAGATTGCGTATTACTACGTTTTAGTATAAAATTATAACTTTTATTCGTGAAGCAATTCATTTTACATCACTTTATTACCAAAATTGTCGATAATTTTAAATAATACTTGTGTTTATTTCGGTTTGCGTTTAAAAAATATTCTAAAGCCTTTAATTGATCTAGTAATTGCTGCAGTTTATTACAAACTGTCCTTTCCATTTCTGTTGAATACCTATTAATAAAAAATATTAAATTTCTAGTTCCATAGTTTAATCCTGAAGATGACGTCTGCAAATAGGAAGCAGCGGTGCCTGAAACTTCTTATGTGATGCCTATGTGATGAGTAATAATGCTGTATGTACTGATACGAATCTTATGATGAGTAATGATGATGAAAATACTGATACAGATTGTAAGCCAGTCGAAACAAAAGTAAGTAAATAACATCGTATTTAAGTAGTTACAAGTGCAGTACCCCGACTGTAAATTTGCAAGAAAGTAAACATAGCTATTGCGTTTACGATATGTTAAGTCAAATTATAAGTGAAACAAAATAGTTACGTTTACTCTTTTGCAAACTTACACTCGGGGTATAGTATCCATTAAGTTTTAATTTTTTATTCATTGTTTTGTATTATTTATTTTAGAGTTTGTTCCATGAAACAGACGATAAAGTTCAACACAGTATAAAGGTAGACAAAGTCTCCACCACACCATGCAGTAAATCAAGGTCACCACGTAGTATATCAAGATCACCATCATTCCGGAAATCCAGGTCGCCAACGCCACAATGCAGGAAGACCAGGTCCTCATTAAGCAGTTCTTCAAGTACTTCAGACTCGTCTTCCTCGGACTCATCTTCCTCAAACTCATCTTCCTCAAGCTTTAATTAAGTTTACCCAAAAAACCGTCTCTAATGCTATATAATGATGACGAACATAGTAACGAAATTATTGAAGATACTCCTCCACGCCTTATTAAGAAAATACCAGCGTAAGTAGCAATGTGTTATTAGTACATAAACAGCTAATTAGAGGAACATTATTTATATTATTTTTTATTGTTTTAGGACCCAACTAGTCCAACAGCAAATCTGAACGCCATATGAAATTATGCGATTTCTCCTTTATATTCTGATTAGCTGTTTCCCGCAGCTTCGCCCACGTTAACTTACTCAACTTAATTACTGTTAGTCACAGCGTGATATTATACATATAGCCTTCCTCGATGAATGGGCTATCTAACACTGAAAGAACTTTTGAAATCGGACCAGTGGTTCCTGAGATTAGCGCGTTCAAACAAATAAACTCTTCTTTAAAGCTTTATAATATTAGTATAGAGTATAGATGAGAGCGAAGTAGATCTCAGTGACGATAATCCTAGTTATGATATTGTGTACACGATAAACCAAGAAACTTCTTTATTCCGCCATCATCATCAAGTTCCTGTGTCTCTGATGTTCTAAATACTGTCGTAAAAAGAGGCCGAAAACGAGAGGGGATACTTCAAAGTGGAAACAAAATAGAGCCAAATGTTCACGTTAAAGCGGTCAGTCATACACGTTTATATAAAAAAAGGGAAAAAAATCCAAGTCGCTGTCTTCAACCACCGTGTACGTACAAATGTAGACTAAAATGCGCATTTCGAATTGGCAATAAGTCTAGATATAAGCTGTTCAAGTTTTATCGGAGATTACGGGACTTGAACCAACAAAGAGTTTATGTCAAATCATCTATGGTAGCTATCAAGCCAAGATATCAATATACGAACGCAGAAAATCCACGTAAACCAAACAAAGCCTATCATTTTACTATCGACAATCAACTAATAAGAGTCTGTAAAACTTTTTTGAAAGCTACTTTGAACATTTCAGATCGAATGATATTCACCACATAGCAAAAACAAACAGCAATAACTTTATAGAAGATGACTTACGTAGAAAACATGGTGATCATTTAAAAAAATCCCGAATTGATAAAGGATATTAAAGAGCACATAAACTCTATCCCGCGAGGAATCTTATTGTGTAAGATTGAGCTTCTACCTCAAAGGAATACATAGACGGGGAAAAGACAATCAAAGACAATCAAGATAATAATTATGCGGGTCAGAATAAAAATAACTTTATAATGACAATGTATATGTATGCAGTTTATTGTTTTAACATCCAAAATATCACTCATGATCCGAGGGCATACGCAGAATGAAGAACATACACAGTTTGATAGAAAAAGAAGTAAAAAAAATCTTAAGTCCGGCCCAATGTATACCCCAATTCCATACTTAACACTAATTAAATACGCAAAATAATGTAACCCCCCGATCAAAATCCATGAGCTAACATTCGACAGTATTCTGGACGTTAAACTGTTGCAAGAGGAATGGGGCTTTAATTTTGGTACAGATGAAAGCAATCAAAATGTCAACTGGAATGATATAAAGGTGTTAAAGGTCACAAAAGAAAATCCGTTTCTATTTTACTTTAAGACATCTTACAAGGACGAAAACTACTAGAAGTTAACATGCGAAATAAGCGAAGGAAGATGAAATCAGTCACAGAAATAATCATGAAGGCAGCATATACGCAAAAACAAGAGATAAGCGCTTATAAAAAGAAGGACTTGAAAGAGCTAATCGCAAAGGGGCGGATTCCATCTTAATTATGCTAGTTTTTACAACTCAATTCTTTATTTTTTTTATACTCATTTTTTTCGTAGTATGTATTTTAAATATTTTAGAGTAGTCACAACTTACGAGACTGATTAAGACTAATAGGTAAAATCTACTTACCTACTTCAGTAGATTTTAATTATTGATTATACCTACTTGTACTTGGTACATCTACCAACATTATTTGTTGGTAGATGTACCGTATTATTACGTAAAACCTACTTAGTTCAGTAGGTTCAAATTATTTCTTATAATTATGGTATGGTATGATGTATGATGGTAGATGTATCAAACTGTACAAGTTTATAAGATTTTTTTATTCTCTTGAACTACAATTTTTGTTTTTCTTTAGCATAATTACGTAAATCTTAAGCATATCGTGATAACTATGAAACTTTAGTTACTATTTTGTTATTGTTAAAAAATTACGTTCATTATTAAGTACATATGATTAAAGGTTCCTATTACAACTGATTATTTTAACTACTGTTGTTTTTAGGTTAAGAAAGCAGTTTATATAAAATTTAAAATCTAAACTGATATTTTACGTTAACAAGTATAAAGATTTTTTGCGAAATATTTCTGTATTTTTATTTCCATTTTACTTTTAAAGTGTAATAAGTATTAAACATTTAAATAGATTATACTATTTATGAATACTAAACTGATTTATTAAATATTAGTTCGCAAATATTTTGAAAATCGAACATTAATTTTTATACTAAACTGACATAAGTCGAAACATTAGGAAATAAACTTTATTTATTAATTTGATATTAATAATATAATAAAACTATTATGTCAATTATATTCGCTATACATCTCTCTACAATTTAAGACCAAGAAAATAAAATTAACACCTTAAACATGTCAAAACCATCAAAATGTATTCAACTAGGTAGAGTCTCAAAACTTTGATCGCGATTTCTCGAAAATGTGAATTTTTGTATTATTCCGGTTTATTATTAAGCGTGCGACTTGTTACACTTTAACGTAGTCGTCATTTTTAAATACCGCCCAAAACGCTTCTGCCGAGAAACGTCTGACGCGCTTCGATGCGTTCGCGCGACCAACGAAATAAGCTTAATGTCAAACATTTACAAGGTGTTTTCGAAAATCATCCTATACCGTGTTACCAATACACTAGAAGAAAATCAGCCAAAAGAACAGGCAGGATTTCGTCGTAACTATTCCACAATAGATCACATTCATGTCCTTAGACAAATCATCCAAAAATATAGTGAATATAATAAAATATATTACCTAGGATTCGTGGATTTCAATAAAGCGTTTGACTCACTGAAACACGAATACATATGGCAAGCATTGGATACTCAAGGGGTACAAACAAAATATATACGAATACTCAGGCAAATTTACTCAAGAAGTACCGCACAAGTAAAATTAGAATCGACTGGTGAAGAATTCCCTATCCAAAGAGGTGTACGTCAAGGGGATCCTATTTCCCCAAAATTATTTTCAGCTGTCCTAGAGATTAAAATTAGAAAACTAGAATGGGCGGAAAATGGACTGAGAATAAATGGTGAAAACTTGACGCATTTACGCTTCGCAGACGATCTAATATTATTTTCAGAATCTCCAAGGGCGCTTGAGTTAATGCTACAACAATTATCCGATGAAAGTGCTAAAGCCGGGCTGTCAATGAATACTAGCAAAACTAAAATAATGACTAACTCATTGGAAGCAGATTATATAGAAGTAAATGGGCAACAAATAAAATAATTAAAGGAATATATATACTTAGGACAGCTCATATCTACAGAAGATTGCATGCAAAAAGAGATAGAAAGAAGAATAACAAATACATGGAAACGATACTGGTCGCTTAGTGAAGTAATGAAAAGTAAAGATATGCCTATGAAGGAAAAAAGGAAAGTATTCAACATGTGCATTCTACCATGCTTAATATGCGGTCAGACATGGGCATTGACGGAACAACTGCAAAGGAAAATAAAAATATGCCAGAATGGGATTGAGAGAAGTGCGATCGGAGTGAAGAGAAGAGATAGAATAAGATTGAATGAAATAAAAAAGGTAACTAAATTTAAAAGTTCACTAATAGTATATAGAGAACTAAAGTGGAGATGGACGGGACATATTCTAAGAGATGAGAAAGAGAAATGGACCAAGTTGATTACCGAATGGTACCCAAGAGATAGTAAAAGAAACAGAGGTAGACAAACTAAAAGATGGGAGGATGAATTAAAAAAGGTTGCAGGTCCACTATGGACTCGAGTAGCAAGAGATAGAGTGAGATGGAAATCTTTAGAGGAGGCCTTTGTCGCAAGACAAGCTGTTGCGGAGTAACCGTTTGCCGATAGAGTAGTAGTAGATTAAGATAGATATTGTTTAGAATCATAATATGTATTAGGAATTTTTGTAAATATGTTATATTGTAAGAAAACAGCAATAAAGGCTATTTTATTTATTTATTTATTTTATTTACCTACGCTACCAAAATATTTTTTAGAGTTTTTGTCTGTCTGTCTGTATGTTCCGGCTAATCTCTAATACGGCTGGGCCGATTTTAATGGGACGTTCACAGGCAGAAAGCTGATGTTCTAAGAAGTACTTTAAGCTATAAAATAATCATCATCAATAAAAAACACCGCCGAAGGTGCGGGCTGCTTTTTTTCGGAATGAGCAATGCTAACGGCCAAAATGCTTCATCGGATTATTGTGAGCCGATTTGGCTCGCTTATCGTTCATTATTTTTGGGGGTAAAGTTCCTCCCGCCAACCGTGAAGTCATGGACTATACGGCCTCCTGGCGTCACGTCGGGTTGGTTTCTGCGGGCCGAGTCACCGTCGCGGTGGACAATAATCTGGTCCACGGCTTTTACAATATTGAGTTATTTTAATCTATGCTATCTTTTGACTTCGGACTGTTGATGTTAGTTTGATGACTAAATGATTACAACATTTACCGTTGTAATGGTCTCACTCCCAGGATTCACTTAACAGGTAACAGGAGTGATAAGGACGCATAAAAACTAAGTGTATGATAAATACTATCTTAAATAACGGACCGCTGCTATGAACCTCACAGGGCTGCCAGGATTAGGCAGATTTTTTTATAGAATGGGGCCAAAGGAGAGGGCTTACCTCTCACAATCGGGTCGGTGCTATGTGATCATCGCGATATCCATAAAATATGTACATTACGATTTTGGTACCAGAATTTTCAATATAAACCACTGTTTTCAATGTTTATTGCTGGCTTTTAAACAGAGATCGATAAATGCTTAATTTTAAACTAGTACTAAATATTATGAGATAGGGTGTTTAAAGAAAAAAATTTAGAGTAAAATTATATCAATTAATATATATTTCTTCTGTGCGTGTGTATGTCACTGAACTCCTCCTATACGGCTGTACCGATCTTGATGAAATTTTTTGTGTGAGTTCAAGGGGATTCGAGGATGGTTTAGATTCAGAAACAAAAAAAAATGTACAGGTCAACGTATGTCGGTGCCACTAGTATTAGTATAGATTTGCAGGGGGAAAGAGTACCTATGTTAGATGGCTTCGAAGTAGCTGCAGGTTCTTTGGTGTCTGTTTCTACAAATATGAGCGAGGAGACAAAACGGAGACTCCAAATGAGTAAAAAAATCAGCTGACTTATCTTTTTGACTGAAAAACCTCCAGACAAAAACATTTTGTTAGTTGTATTCGTCTATTACATATACATCATACATACATCGGTCAAATTACTCATTTGATTATTTAGTCCAGAGATAATTGTTATTATAGCCTGATCAGAAAAATAAAACCCTCGCTAAATTGCGGAAAATTTCGAAACTAATTTCTGTATGGACGATACTATATTGTGTTGATGTAAAAAAGATACAGTGGTGACACCACGCAGGGTTTATAATATATTTCTGGTCAGGTTATACGAGTGTTAACTACTGCAACTATAACAAAAGTTTAGATTCGTTTGATAATACATTTTTATATTTGTTAAATGGGCAATCACGAGCCAAGTTAAGCTGTTCGAGGTAAAATATCACACATGCAGTAAACATGTGTGATATTTAAAAAAAAATCAAGTGTGTCAAAATTATCAAAAGCACTTTACGAGCATAAATAACCTTGAATCCTGAAGCGGGTCAATTTTGTTCTCCAGGATTTGATTCTGGCAACCCTACACCATATAAAATTGATTAGAAAGGGACCCATTTTACATATTACTTTTACGATACCACATCCTCTGTCGCATGTCTTTTTGTATGTGATAATTTTTTGTGACTCCGAAACTAGATGTATATTTTAGTATCCATAAAAAAACCTGTGGTAAGTACCCCTTTCAGAACCATCAAAATTAGTACTTTACAAGAGGACCTTCGGATTGGTATTTGACGGCCAACTATGATCTATCATCATCATTATCATCAGCTCCTATCCGCCCACTGAACATAGGCTTCAATGAACGCAAAAACGACCGATCTCTGGCCACCCGCATCCAACACGGACCGGCCACCGCACGGAGATCTTCCCACCTGGTAAATGGCCGACCGAAACTTCGTCTACCTAAACGTGGGCTCCATTCTTGGCCCATCGGCCATCTGTTCTCCAGAGTATGTGACCAGCCCACTGCTACTTCAACGAGTTTATTCTTTGCGTGATAGCGGTAACCTTAGTTCTATAATCTATACCCAAGACATATATTATGTGTGTAAATCTCCTTTTTTTTCTCTAACGCCGGGATGTGCTCTGAGGCATCCTGCGGGTGAGTGGGTCTCCCCACTCGTTGCGCCCGAAAGGTAAGTGGACGCAGCTATACAGACTAAAACCCGGCGAGTGCCACAAATGCCGCCTGCATTTGTGGCACTCGCCGGGCACTTTTGTGAGGTACCCCGGATCTAATGAGCAAACAGGGCACCTCGACGGCTAGTCAGTCCCCAAAGGGACCGACGCCACCTGCACAGAGGGGTTATCCCGCACTACAGACAACCCCTCCCAACGTTGGGACAGTACAATGGGGTGAGGTTCCCGCCCCTTGCCCTCTGCTCTTTGGTCCCCTCTTCTTATAAGAGGGTACAAAGGTTCAGCTTCGCCCAAGGTGCTGGGCTCACTCTAGAAAGAAAGAAAGAAAGAAATAACTTTATTGACACACATATACGAGACAACAACAAATAGTTTAAATCTATCGAATAATATACACTAATATGCTCTTACTATTTTAAATTAAACTATCGTGTGCCTCAGGAATGTGCCAAAATGGTTCGGTTCGGCATAAGCCAGATTACCATGGTAAAAATGGTATCTGACACCGGTTTTCAACCAAACCACAGGTTGAGTGCGTCACTGATGTCAGTTGCCTACTTATAATAAACTATAAAATTTAAATAAAGAATTAAAATAATAATAATAATAAATAAAAAAATGTAACCCAAAATAAAACAGAAACTATACAACCACCATCGTAAACATATACACAATTATACGACCACCACACACATAAACACGTATTATATTTATATATAGGGTCAGGAATATTTATACTAAATGTAAGAAAAAAGAAAGAAAGACTAGACATCATCAATTAGGTATATGGCTGAGGCATTCGCGATCATCTCTGTTTTTTGCTGTTCGCCAACAAGGAACTGCTTTAAATGCCGTCGGAACGTGTTCAAGGTGTTAAGAGCCCTTATTGGTGGCGGCAAGTTATTCCAGATCTTCGCTGCCGAGTAGCGAAAACTTCCTCTAAACGCTGCAGTTTTATGTGGGTGTATCGAAAGCTGCTGCGAGCACTGCCTGCGTGCGGTCAGCCAGCTCAACCTTTCATACAGATATGGTGGTACCTTATATTTGATGACTCCAAACAGTAAACACGCAAGGTGGAGTTTGCGCCGTGCCCTCATTTTAAGTACCGACCGATTATTAAAATAAGGCGTGACATGGGTTCTGCATGGAATGGAATAACAAAACCGAGCGCACGCGTTTTGAATTCTCTGGATCAGTTTCCTTGTTCGAGCCAGTAAGCGAGGTCCGTAAACCGTGTCCCCATAGTTCAATTTCGACAGTATAAGAGTCTCTACCAACTGCTCTCGCAGCTCCTCAGACAGAAAAGGTCTTATCTTATAAAGAACTCTGAGACGATAAAAACAGTTACGTACTGACTCAGCCACGTGTTTCTCATATCTAAGGTGTCCATCCATCAGTAGCCCTAGATTTCTGGCTTCATTAACTCTGTTAATAGGCTTCCCCAATAACCTTCTATTAAGCGATGGTGGCAATTTTTTAATATGCTGTTGGGCTCCAAAAACCATAAATTTAGTTTTTGTGGGATTCAAAAATAAGCTGTTTCTTTCTGACCACGCAGAAATACGGTCCAAGTCATCATTTAAATATTTTAATGCCCTCTCATGATCTTTAACATTCAAGGATATGTATAGTTGCAGATCGTCTGCATACATGTGATAGCTGGTTTTTCGAAAGCAATCGGTTATATCTGCGCAATACAAATTAAACAGGATTGGTCCTAAAATTGAGCCCTGTGGTACCCCCCTCTTCAACTGTGCCAAGGTGGATGTTTTAGTCCTCCCATTACCAAGCTGAAGTTCTACAAGTTGTTCTCTATTTGTGAGATAACTATCAAACCACCACAGAGCTGCATTATTAAAACCAAAATAATTCAGCTTAGAGAGGAGTAAAGGAACATTGATTGAGTCAAATGCCCGAGAAAAATCTAGTAAAACAAGCAATGTGCACATCCCTTTGTCTTGGGCAGCCAATATATTGTCAGTAACGTCCAGCAAAGCAGTTGCAGTACTTCGGTGCTTCCTAAATCCAGACTGAAATGGCGGCAAGATGTCATTTGTCTCCAGGTAATGCGTTAACTGCTGGCAAATGATTTTCTCAAGCACCTTTGAGATACACGGCAAGATACTTATTAGCCTAAGATCTCTGATATCTACCGGGTCATTTTTTTGGGTATTGGACGAACAACAGCAATCTTCCACATATCAGGGAATGTAGATGTCGCTATTGAACAATTCACGATTGCGGTGATAGCCTCTAGGGCGCTTGGGAGAGTCAATGATAACATATTTAAAGTAATATTATACTAGGCTACTGAGCCCCACTGCCACGTCAAGCCTCAAGGCCTGAGCCATGGTGGGGTGTCTAAATCTCCTACTATCCGTAAAAAAGTTATCATCTGCTTACTATGAGGTTGATTGTAAATCAATTTAGTGATCAGGACACTGGACAACCAATTTCATCCTTAGGTTGAAATGATAATAGTTTTTAAATATATACTACAATATACACTACGTAGGTATATACAAATAGCAATTAAAAATAAATCCTGATATACCTATAAGTAATACTTATAAGTTATAAAATACTAATAATATTTAAAAACCATGCTTTTCTCTTTTATTTCGCATTCGCGGAGCTCGATATTTCCGCATTGTCTACGAATGCATTGTTCACTAAACTCATATTTGAGCTCCGCTAAATAAAAGTGAAAAGCATGGTATTTTCTTTAATCTCTGATCTTATAAGTCCTGATTTCTAAAACAATATTGTCTTTGTCTAATTTTACACAGATGCATAATTACATCGACTACTTAATTAAAGGCATTCCTACCCTTCCTATCACTAAATTACACATTTCCATAGCCGTCAAAATTTTAAAAAGCTACAATTAAAACTCGCTTTTGTCTTATCATCTTTATATAAAGTCATCCGAAACCTTTTATGGATCGAGCAGACGGACGTTGGATGATTGGCCGATGGGACGTAGATACAGATCACTGGTTGGTTGAATTTTTATTACGTCAGTGACAAATCACTGACCAGTTTCGGAATTTTAGGGCTACTACTAGTCTATCCGGTTATATACTCGGTGCCCGAGTATATAACCGGATAGACTAGTATAGATAGGATAGATAGACATATACATATACTTTTTCAAAGCTTCTATAAGCATAAATTATATTTTACTTATGAATAGTTTTTTTAAATGTTACTTGAATAAGAAATCTGGCAGATGTGTCACTAGATGGTAGTTAAGTGGTCGACGTTTACCTGGAACATAGTGCAGGCAACTCATTTATGTATTGCCTATCATGACACATAGGATGTTAAGTCTCGGTGCCAGTAATTACACCGTCTGTCTTGCCCTTCTCTTCAAGCACGGGAGTAACAAGCAGGATGGTGTCACGCAGACGGAAGAGCGGCGTAGTGCATCTCTCCCACCGGTAAAAAAGAGATATATATTCAAGTGTGCTAACTGTCGCGGGCTAAGAACAATGTAATACATGATTTAAGACCACGTGATTTAACGTTTTAAAATATCATTTCCATACATTTATTAGTTTTCAACTAGCGTTTACGATTGTAGAATGACATCTTGGCTAACGAACTAGCAATAGACAGAGAAAGGTTGACTATGTTGATGATGACACCGGCGATAATAACGCCATAGTCGTCCGTCTGCGCTGCCAACTGGTCATAGCAGCGGAAACGCTATAATGAAGACCTAGTACAATATCAATCAAAGGTAATTAAGAAAGTACGTCCACCAGTTTTTGTTGATGCGTCGATGTCGACGGTGCCCCCATTTAGGATTTCACGCGTGAGCAAACCTGACGAGTCATTGGAATAGAGACTTTTGGATTCGACACGTCTGTCGGACATATCCTTTCAAATGTATTTGGGTGTTTTCATTCGATTTTTGTGTTTTTGTATTCTATGGTTAGAGATATAGGTTATTAGATTTTGGTATTTTTGTTATCATGATGCCATTGTGAACTTATGAGAGGTTGCACGTCGAAAGAAAGGGATCATGTATGATTATAAATGTATGTAATTATGAAATTGATTAGGTTTTCAATATTAACCAGGAGTTTCTAAACTTCCCCACCACTTCAAGCATTGTCGTGGTGGTGGGGCTTAGTAGCCCGGAACCCAGCACCTTGGGCGAAGCCAATTGAACCGAGCGGGCTGCTCTTTGTACCCCTCTGATAAGAATAGGGGACAAAAGAATAGGGGGGACAAGGGGCGAGGATGGGAACCATACCCCATTTCACTGTCCCAAAGGTGTGTAGGGGGGGTTATTCTGGGGTGAGGGGAGACCCCTCCGGTGTCGGTTCCTTGAGGGACTGACTTACAACCATTGAGGTGCCCTGTTTGCTCAATAGATCCTGGGCACCTCACCAAAGGCGGCATTGGTGGCACTCGCCGGGTTTTAGTGAGCAGAGCTGCGTCCACCTTACCATCTTTCGAGTGCAGCGAGTCCCACATACCCGCCTGGGGAGTCCCCCATCCCCAGCGGGATGCCTCAGAGCATTTAGCGGCGTAAATAAAAAATCGGTTTCTAAGCTTTGAAATAATAATACACTAATTAAATCGTATTTAATTTTCGGAAACCACACTAAAATTATTACTAAACAAAGACGTTGTAAAATAAGAAGAACAAAAATTGTTATGGCAATATTATGTTAAAATTATTTGTATAGTAATAATTTTAGTGTGGTTTCCGAAAATTTAATACGATTTAATTAGTGTATTGTGTGATGATATTTTGCGCTTTTTTTAATTATATTGGTTATCAATTGTAGTATTATTTAAGATGTAAAAATAATGACTTTTCAACGAAACCTCTAATTCTAAGCTAACAGAGGACCTACGGTAACAACTCAATGTTAAACTACAACTAACTACAGCCGACAGTTCAATGTACAATTTTACATGTGATTTTTTTTTACTGTTTGTTCTAAGTTTTTGACGTGACAACGTCTTATAATTCGATAGAGCCGGCTGCACGAACGAAAAAACATGACGCATGCGGCGTTGCCTCGCTCTGAGGCGTTCCATTTTCTTATGACGTTGTCACGTTCAACTATCGTCAGTAAACCGACTTTACAGACAACAGATTTTTTTTGCTGTACATAAATTGTTAAATGAATAAATAAATAATAAAATAAAACTGCATAATATACAAACACAACTAATTTAGAATCTGTTTTTATGCTATATGTATTATACCTAACCATTTTAGAAAATTTCATTCGGTTAAAGGGAGCATACTTTTTAATTAAAAAAGTCACTACGCCGTTGCACTGTCCCAAAACATCAAAACCCGAGGCCACCCTACTCATACATTACAATCAAAATAGGCCGATCACCCTTCCAAAATATCCCTCCAAACACTTAGCGATACATACAAAAAAGTGTGAAATTATCTTTAAGTGGCTTGTGTCTTAGACTCTTAAATTTAGCCTATAACGGTATAAGTAAAGATAGGAGAGTGGATAAGTTAATAAGATTATTATTATACTGGGAGGGACCGGATTTTGGGCACGGAATGTTTCGGAAATCGTGTATAAAAAACGAGTGTTCCTATGGGACCGGTCATTCCGTGGCTGGATTGGGTGCGCGCATCTTCGGCGGTACTGGGGCCGAGAGTCCCGTGGTTCATAGACAAGTGTCAGTCGTGGTTTAGTGCAATGCAACTCAATACAAGGGTGAGTAGACTGCGCCTATTTAAAAAAATATATTAATTATGTGTATGCGCCTATATTTTTTTAAGTAATATCAAATTGCGCTTAATTAATAAAACTGCGCTTATTTTATTAGAAAATACTCTGCGCTTATTTTACAAGAAAAAAAGAAATTTACAAAAAATACTGTGCTCTTTTTCTACAAAAAAAAAATGCGCCATTTTACATAAAATACTGGATTACAACACTGAACGTTATTTTTAAATTCCATTTCGCGTAATTATATCTAAATATATTTTCATTGACACTATTCCTGTCCGTTTAACAATAAATGTTTGAAGAAAAAAAAATGCTTGATTTTGTTTATCATGCTCCGACGGGATGATTAACAAATCAATCGTACCCTTTTGTTAGGCTATCAGCGGTATTTACTTTTCAATAACGATTATCCATTGTCGAAGTTTCAAATCGATTCTGTGGTCAAGGAGTTCAAAGTCCTAAGGGTTGTCAAATATAATTAAGTACATTTTGATGAAGGATCCTTAAGTATATTCTGAAGGAATAAGAATAAATCTATAGTTGTATTAATGTTATTTTGATGCCTATATAATAATTATATTATATAAAATATATCTGAGTTTAAATAAAAAGTGATATTATTATTTTAAATCATTTTTTTTTTCATTTATATAATATAATTTTTACGATCAATAATAATTTTATCTATATTTCTAATCGATGTTTTGTTTTGAGTTCATTAAAAATAGATTTTATTTATTTCATTAATAAGAGGATTGTATAAGTTTGTAATTATTTTTGTAACGTTAGGTTATTTATTTAAATTATTATATTATATCTGAAGTTTGTTCTTCGTGGTTTGTTTTATATAAGTTTATCAAACTTTTCACAATTTTTAAAAAAGTTTATAATAATTTCTGGTAGAACGATGTACATTCAGTATAATTTTAAAATATGTAATATGTATTTTCTTATTCTAAAAGCCTTTTACTAAAGAAAAAAGGAATGTTATTTATGCTGGCCTCATTGTTATTAATCCATTAATCAGAATTATGACGAGTGGTAGTTAAAAGTTTGTAATAATGATTAGAAATGTGCCAACCCTAGGTATTTTCGAGATCGTTTAGTGAAGATGTTTGTTTGTTGTGACAGGCGCTGACTAGTTCAACAATAGCTCACTATTGAAGTAAGTTCAGGGTTGTGATTTGACTATCATAAATATATCCAAAAAACATCCCTACATAAAATATAGAACCGCAATCAATACTCGACTAAGTTTTTCTTCAGTATTTGATGAACGATCAGTAAATATATTAAAAGAATGCAAGAAAATTATATATATTTTTTTATTTTGTACCATTTTTGAAACTGATGTTAAATATTATAATGAAACAATTTTGACGGATTTTATCGTAGTTTATTAAGATTTTTACAAGCCCGCGTTTATAATGAGTGAAATTCGCGCAAACATTAGAAAACAATATTATGATGTTAAATATTTCCTGGAGTGCCAAAAGCTAGTAAAAGTTATAATATTATTTTCCCTTTTTTAAGCTATTAGATGGTAAATATATAATAATATGTAATAGCCTAAAATATATGTCTTATATATTTTGTCAATGGTTTTCGATCAATGGTTTTATTGATATATTGATAGAGTAATCAAAAAGCAAGACCCCTCCTCCTTTGATGTAAGACGTGAACGAGCTCAATGCCCATTTATCTAATAGAATAAAAATCCGCTACAGATTTGTATAAATTTGAACATTATGATAAAAATTAACAAAAGTATATAGGAAGTTATTATTATATTGATTTTCCTATTATTCATGAATTAGGGCTTTAATTTTTTTGTATCATAGGGGGGGCAAATGAACAGCCGGAGCCTTAGGCGACTACCGACGAAACAGCAAGACAGCAGAGCTGTCACTTTACGCCAGTATCATGTGAGCGAGAGTTTCCACGGACAGGGGTGGAAACGTATCGGGTAGAAAGAAAGGCAAAATCAGCATGACACTACATCTTACTATACTACAGGGCTACAGGACAATATATAGTAAAAATTGACATTTTGATTAATTTTATTTATTTATTTATTTATTTAAGGACAACCAGTTGTAGTTACAATAAATACTTACAATATATGAAAATATTACTGAAAGCATGACATTATTGCACTACATATAGGTGCCACAGCATTCGCAAAATGACAGTTAACAACTAAAAGAAAATATTAACTATTGACTTATACAAGCTAGTTATAAACTATGGTAAATTAATATTACAATATTATAAAGTGAGACTACTTAATATTAGAAACCTGGTTAAACACGGCATTTTTGAAAACATTGAGACTGTCGTTAAATATATCCACAAAGGCACTTAAAGCATTAAAATTTTTACACAATCTTGATACAGTATAATTTTTAGTTAGTTTTAGCAGCAGGAGTAATTAGAAGACCTAAGGGACGTTGAGGTAAATGAGAATATAAGAGAAGAAAATAATTATCATGTCTCTTCATTCGAGCAAATTTGCTACACTGCGTGAATATATTAACAAATATTCTTTACATACAGGCACCTTTATACACTCGAGAGCAATAAATCCGGGTCACTTAAAGAAGCCTATAAATCTCAAAAGCTAAGAGTGCTAGCTTATTTTGAATAATTGTGTTTAAGGTTGAACTAGTCGACGGCGCGAACTCTAACAAAATGATTGGTACCTCACCTGACATAGTGCGCGAACATGTGTGCTAGAATGAAATGCACAATGATTCATTCCGAAAATGTCCTTCTAGCAAAACAGTTATTATAGAAAAACTATTAAATGTCTCTTATTAAAATGAATTTATTTCAACTTTTGAATAACTAAACAATGTCTTTACGGGCTTTTTTTTTTATTCGTATTTTTTTTTTATTTTGGCCCAAAGTTGGGCTAAAATCAGTGTTGAAATATAAAAGTTTAAAAGCTTGTATTTTTTAAATGTATATTTTTTACGATTTTGAGTGCATACAGACATAGATAACGACGAGATCAATTTATAATATACTTAGATTTTAATGGTCAACGTCAAACATTGTAGTAATTACTGTTCTGCGTTTGTATGGAAAGACTGAGCGACTTGTGTAACCTTAAATAAAAATAGAAAAGCCTTTTATTTCTTGCCTAATGCTAGTACAATTTCAGTTTTAGTAATTATATGCATGCAAATTTATTCACATTTTCAAATTGATTTTACTAAACTTAGTGCATAATTAAAAAAATGTGTAACCTTAATAGGCAATTAAATAATCCTTAAATAAAGGTATTATTAGTATTATTATTATTATTATTATTATTAGTTATTGTAAAGTTATACCAAAAAAACATCAAATTTGAAAAAATGAGACTTTCGAAAAAGATTAATTGTATGTAATTACTGCCTTTGATTTTGCCTTTGTTTTTAATCCGCCATTAAGTGGATATATAAACCATGTTGATATTACATATTCAATATTTATTATTCAAGCTATAAGTAATCGTTTGCATCTGAAGATGACACCAGAACTTTTACAATCGCTGTCGCTATGTCGCTGTGAACAACAGTACAAAGAGTTCTCGACGTTACGAGAAAACTGGCTCCAACCTACGCGGACCAGGATCAGGCAGAACCAGATGTACCACAGCACGAGAAGATCGATATTTGGTGAACACTATGGTTCGTAATCACATAGGAACTGAACTTACAAATTAATTTCGACGCCTTAGAGGAACTAACCCAAGCACATGGACAGTAAGACTACGACTTGCTGAAGATAATTTGAAACCACGTAGACCTTTAAATGGAAGTAAACTGCAGCGTCTTCTGTTAAGGTTTTTGGTTAAGGTCAAGGTGATTGATCAAAGATTATGTTCTCCGACGAATCCAAATTTATTCTCTACAAACACAATGGAAGGCAGAATGTACCTATAGAAGATCAAGGGAAAGATTCAAGCAAGCATGCATCGAAGAAAAAGTAACTGACAGTGGTGGATCTGTACTTGTGTGGGGCGGAATATCATCCGGGAATGGCACAGAATTGGTGTTCATAGAAAACGGCTCTTTAATTAACGTAAGATATGTGGAAGAAATCCTTAATGTACACGTTGGTCTATTTATGGTCAATATGGTGAAAATACTATTTTTATGCATGAAAATGACCTCATATAGATAGGATATGACAGGGGCGTAGCTACCGCCGTATCTGCCGTATCAATTATACGGGGCCCCCGATGTGCGTAAGTAACATTGTTATGCAAACATTTGTTTTTCTTTTTGAGAAATATTTACGCTTCATAAGGGCCCTCAAACAAATTTTTATACGGGGCCCCACCAAGGCACGCTACGCCACTGGGACATTACTCGTATGGAGTGGCCAGCATGCAGCTCTGATATCAACCCAATAGAATTTACGCATCGCTTGCCTGTTCCAAGCTAGGGAGATACCCAAAACAACGAAACCCTCTCATAATCATACTTCGTAAGCTCAAATTTGCTCTCAGAGGATGGGAGAACATTCATCAAAATCGTATAAGAAACTTGGTGTACAGCATGCCGAACCGTGTAAACGCAGTAATGGAAGCATGAGGAGGCAATACGAAGTATTGAAATTCAAGGAAATCGTAATGTTGTCCAATAATGTGATGTTTACTATTTTTTAGGGCGGGATTAGCAGTTCTTTTTTATGTAATTTTTAGTAAATAAAATTAGTAGTGACTCATAATCAAATGGTAATTGTCTATATAAAGTACACGATTTACTTCATTAAGCTAGCATTTGTAAGTGAAAAGTTTAAAGTTCTTTAAAGATTAAAGTTTTTCTAAATGAAAAGATTAAAGTTTCTTCAAATTTTATTCAATGCTCTCGAGTGAATATTAAGAAAAAAATAACGATAAAAAGTCATTAAGATCCATATATCATTAGTAATGTTTTGTGCGTGTTATATTTTATGTTGTCCCTTTGCTCTAATATCACATTGCAAACGAGTAGTTAAATAGTTATTTTAATGTAGTCTTAGATCCCCACCATGGTTCAGGCCTTGACGTGGCGGTGGGGCTCAGTAGCCTAGGGAGAGCCGAACACCTTGGGCGAAGCCAATAGAGCCGAGGGGCCTCTTTATACTCCTCTTATAAGAAGAGGGGACAAAAGAGCAGGGGGCAAGGGGTGAGGACGGGAACCCTTTACGTCGGGAGGGGTTGTTCTGTGGTGCGGGACAACCCCTCTGTGGAGGTGGCGTCGGTCCCTTGCGGGACTGACTAGCCGTCGAGGTGCCCTGTCAGCTTCACAGATCCGGGGCACCTCACCAAGACGGCACTGGTGACACTCGCCGAGTTTTAGTGGGTAGAGCTGCGTCCAATTACCATCTTTCGGGCGCAGCGAGTCCCACATACCCACCTGGGGAGACCCTCTCCCCAGGCGGGATGCCTCAGAGCATTTCCCAGCGTAAAAAAAAAGTCTTAGATCATTCTGCCTTTGCAGATTTATGTGATTTACGAATAATAAGGGATGTTCACAATTTTTGTAAAAGTATTCCTTACTTCTTAGGTCTCAATTTAACCAAAATATGATTATTTCACTGTAAAAACCATCATTCTGTTTTAATTTTTTTTTCACATTTCCGCTCTAATACGTGGCTATCTGTCACGGCGTCGCTCGTGACGTCAAAGGCTCAACATTAAACATTGTTTGATTGAGTAAATAAATAGTTTGGTGAAATTTTATCAAATGAAATGGATTCTAAATATTTCAAATGCTGAGTGTGCTACTCAGCATTTGTAATATTTAGTCAATGTGAAAATCTTTTGATTAAAAGCGAAAAATACACTCAATCAATCAATCAATATTTTACAATTCTGTATATTTAATATTATAGTAATAAAAATCTTCCATTATTTTTGTTACTGTGAACTACCGTGATTTAACTAATTTTTTAGTTTTTTTAACATAGTTTAAATGGAGAGGAGAGGATAGATATTATGATTTAAATAGGTTTTTGTTGACTTTCACAATTAATAAGTATTTTATATTATAACCTAGCTGCTTAGTCCCTGCTTTGCTCGGGTCGGTTTACTGACGACAGTTGAACATGACAACGTCAAAAGAAAATGGAACGCCTCAGAGCATAGACATGGTAACGCCGCATACGTCATCTTTTTTCGTTCGTGCAGCCGGCTCGATATTATAAGACGTTGTCACGTCAAAAAATTATACGCACTCTTAGCTACTTTTTAATATTACCTACTTAAGTTTCTAATTATGAGATGGGGTGACTATTATAACAACTACTAATTACTGTTTGAGAATAAGTGGCATGTAGATAAGAACTTTGCAATAACTTAAGGGTTATTTGACACGTTTATCTTTTTTGAAGTCTACACAATACAGAACATATATTAGAACTACTGAATTCGTGTAGTTGGTTACGGATAGATCATCATCATCATCATCATTATACCAAAATTAAAAAATAACAGTAGCTTGAATGAAAATGATATTTTTAAATATTGGAATGTTATGGATGTATATATGTATTTATCCTGGTCAAATTCAATGTACTAAATGAAGTTAATGATCCTTCTTTATTAATGGGAAAATGTAGACTGAATATCTTAGGAAAAATACAATATTAAAAAAGAAACTTACCTGCATTCGTTAATGAACTTCCCGAAAGCCTACTAGAATTATACCGTGACAAACGCAAATATAGAAGATCGCTCAAAGAAAATGTATTCATATATATTATTTATATATATAATATCTTAAAGCGTTTAATAATCACAGAACTTAGGTAAATACCTAATTGAATGAATGAATGAATGAATGAATTGTTATTTTTTTATTGGTTATTGAAATATAATATTATAAACGTGGTACCCAACCACGACGCGGCGGCTTGTTGAGAGAAGTTCTTGTGAGTTTTCGCGGCAAGCACTACATATTAGTGTTAAGTGCTTTTTTGTATTTTAGAACAATTAAAAAAAAGTAGTTCATGATTCAGTGTGTGATAATAAATTAAAAATGTTGTATAGAAAGAAAGAAAGAAACAGTCTTTCTTTCTTTCTTTAAAATGATGTTAATTCTTATCTTTTTTGATTACTTTTGATACCTTGCACTTTTGTTGAGTTTAGGAACGGATTACCATGAAATTCTAGAATATAATGCATTGTTTAACTATAATTGTATGCATTTATGCGAATGCTCATTTGTAATGTTTAGTATAAAATTGTTTATTTTTTGCGTTGCATTAATTCTGTATTTTGCTGAGCGATAAATATGTGTAATCTAACGTGTATTCGTTTGTTTCAGATGTGTATTTTAGTAAGTTTGGCGCTGCTCGCGTCGACAGAAGCGTTTTTCCTAAAATGGGGCTCCGACTCTGGGTATGTATAGTTTTCTTAATTTTTTAATTTAAATAAATAATTTTTATAAACTTTTTAAGTATGCACCTTTTTAATTTTAAGAATGCAAATGCGATTGTGAAGCAAGCTGTGCGAAAATTAATTTTACATATTGTTGTGAGTCTTAAAATGTATAATGTCTTGTCTTGTCTATTTATTAGTATTTTGTTTTTATTTTAAGAGTTATATTTTAATCGCTAACAATTACCACAAGATTCTTGTTTCATAGATTAACATTGCACTAATGACTGCTCTTACGAAATGCGTGTTACCGGTTTGAGTTTTGAAAATCAAGTGCATATTTCAAATACAGTATAAAACAAAGATAATAAAACTGAAGAGTTTGTTTGAATTGTAATTATTTTGACGTGACAACGTCTAAAAAATCGATGAACGCCGACTGCGTGCACGAAAATGTCCAGTAACGCTCAATGTCCCGTTACGTCCATTGTCCTGTTACGTTCATTGTACGCTTGTGTTTTGTTATGACGTTGTCACGTTAAACTATGGTCCGTAAACCAACCAAAGGTCATAATAATAATATGTGCAAATATTAAAGTTCTAAAAATTATTTTATTATTTGTATCTTACGAGTTTTCTTCGGAATTAACGTGGTGTATAAATCAACGCATATACCACACTATACGTAGGACCAAATTTAATTTTTAGAGACTTCGAATATCCCGTGACGGAACGGAAAATCCAGGATAACTTGGTCCTGTCTCTACGAAACCTATTAGTAAATAAATATTTTAAATCCATTTTCCATTGTTACAGAAGCCAATCATCTCAGAAGGGCTGGGTGCAGCCGATGTCTCCAAACATATCCCCCGCCTACAGATACCAGTACATGTACCCGTACGAATCTAGAAAGATCTATCAAATACAACCGCAGCAGTATTCCCAGCAGGAAATGCAAATTCCAAGCAACATGGCACCGATCCCAATAAGCGTGCCAGCCGGTGCCAGTCTCACCCCGGTGTCCTTGCAACACGTGCAACTTGTGCCATGCATGTGCCCAGTGGCACCTGAAGAAGCCGAGAAGCTACAGGAGCAAGTCGGTCCTGGCCCATACGTGGCACAAACCTACACCCCAAACTACTCCACGTCCCAACAGATACAAAACTTGGATTCGAGCAAGTCAACCGCAAAGCAATAGTGTAATCTACCAATGATATGTAATAATTTATTTCATTCTATTTATGTAAGACTGATAGTTACGTCTGTGCTTTTCTAAATAAATTTTACATTAAGTCTAATTAATTTTTTATTACCCTATACTATGTTTATGCCCTATTTTGTTTTACCCGGATAAACCGTTAAACGTTATTGTTATTTATTAAAACTAATATTCCATTTAATAGTATATATATATAGTAATTATCCTTCTTACTAATTAAAACCTATATAGCTTTAAAATTCTTTCAATATTTGTAATAATCCAGTCATTCAATTCACTGAAAGAGATCTGTAGGTACCCATTTTTGATAGAGACCAGCAAATAATTCAAAATAAAAAATATTTTATATATGCCTATAGTACAATTACATAAAACACAAAATAAATAAATAAAAAAGATTATATTTAATATCTTTATCAAATTCTAGAACACTACATAACTCACTACAACTTGACATACGAATAATTTTATTATACTTATTAGTTTACAAGCTGCGAGGGAATCACATACCCGTCGACCAAAATCAACCCTAATAACCCTTTTGGCATTGCCGTCGAGTAAAAAAAAACTATAAAAATATATTAATACAAATATATGCGAGATAAAATATATAATAAAATTACCAGTTATTTGCTTAGCTTATATGTGTTTGCTCCAGTGAAGAATGCGGTCGTACGTAACAAGGAAATTACATCATTACTTTCATTGTGCTCTAGATAACAGTCGAATGTAGAAAGAAATAGGAAGTACGTTTTAGATGCAGATAATTATGATACGTAACAGTGAAATTTTTATTGATTGTGGAAGGAAAAAGACTAAGTGGTGGGGGTGCGCCCGTTGTATGATCCAGCTTATTTGATGCGTGAAACAGTTTTGAACGGAAGGAAGGACAGACAAATTAGATTAGGCAGATTAAATTAATACCTCTATTTTTTATGTTTGTTGAACAGATGTGCCACAGCTGATGATCAGTGATAAGCGTCACCCATGTTTGCCCATGAATATTTCATCTAGGATCAACCCACATTCCCCGTTCATGTATCTATCCTTTTTTGTCGCCGCCGGGAAATGAGTCTGAGGTCTCCCCAAGCGGGTATGTGGAACTCGCTGAGTCCGAAAGCTGGTAAGTGGACGCAGCTCTACCCACTAAAACCCGGCGAGTGCCACCAATGCCGCCTTTGGTGAGGTGCCCCGTATCTAATGGCGGCTAGTCAGTCCCCCAAGGGACCGACGCCACCTCCACAGAGGGGTTGTCCCGCACCACAGAACAACCCCTCCCAACGTCGGGACAGTACAATGGGGTGAGGTTTCCATCCTCACCCCTTGTCACCGTGCTCTTTTGTTCACTCTTCTTATAAGAGGGATACAAAGAGGCGTACGGCTCAATTCGCTTCACCTGGGCTCACACTAGGCTACTGAGCCCCGCCGCCACGTCAAGGCCTGAACCTTGGTGGGTATTCATGTATGTATCCTGATACGTAAGATCACAAACCTCGCTGCACGTAATTACACTGACTATCCTTTTTTATAACATAGGAGACTTTTGGCGACTATCGACACCCATACATATTCGCACAACCAGAGATTATGCAGATGCGTTGCCTTCCTTTTCTCTTTTCCTCCCCAGTCAGCCACCGGAAACTCACGAACCGCACGAAACGCGAGAGCATAGCTGTCACTTGACGCCGGTGTTATGTGAGCGAGAGACACCACCCCGGTCGTGCCGTCCCAATTCGGCAGCAAGGTACTACCTCTTCTCAATAAGCAGGATGGTGGTCCCCGTACAGACAAGTACGGCACAAGCACCTCCATACCTCCTTCGGATGTGCTTTGTGCTCCATGCATTTGTAGAATTATCTCTGTTATTTCTTTCAAGTATAGTATATTCTGGCACCAAGATTTTCACTCCACGCTTGGGAGAATTGCTTGACACCATATCATCATCATCAATCAGCCTCTATCCGTCCACTGCTCAACATAGGCCTCCTTCAATGAACGCCAAGGCGACCGATCTCAACCATATAACATAATTTACTTATTTATACTACTTTATAAGAGGTAGCAATTATATATTTTGATGTTAACGGTGATTTTTGTTTTTATGCATTCAACGTTTTTTCTCCCAGTATAATAATCATCTAAACAGATTATAAATATAAGTTAATGCAGTTGAAGCCACGGACACTAGTCGTATTATAAGAAACAAGTAGCCTAAATTATAAAAAGAGCGACACATCCCTCTCACTTCCTGAATATTGGTTTAGTTGGGTAGTAGTGTTAGTGCTTATACTCTACTCTAAAGGTTGATACGGTACAAATTGATCACGACAGTGACATATCACGGGAGAAAGTAGCTTAACATTTTATAATAAACTGACGTAGCTCGCTTCAATTTATATTAGTACCACATACTCTAATATATTGAAATGTACATGAAGTATAAATAAATAAAAATATTTTATTCAATGTTGTAACATCAAAGTATCTTATTGAACGTCAAACGACTCTACTACCGGCTCCAAAACTAGTCCACTGAGAAGAACCGGTAAAACAAACTCAGTGAAACTAATCTTTTCAATATGTCCCAATATAGGTACATAATATAATATAATTATACATAGAAGCCTCGTAGTAAATGCCTTATTCCCAAAGTGTGGTATCTTCAATAAATTCTTTTATTTTGCAATATCCTTTACCACACAAATGATTTTTAACAGTTTTTTTACCTATGGAAGACAAACTTTCGGACATAAAAAATATTATAAGCACAGGGTGTTTACAGACTCTATCGTGATTTATTGAGATTGGTACTTTCCCGACATTTTGGGTACTTTAGAACAACTAGGTACCGTCAATGGAGGACAGATTCTTTCATTATACTTAATAGGTGAAATTCGAGTATACATTAGAAATTGATACATGGAAAAATATTCTAAAAACTGTCACGATTAAACATTGTATAAATTATATATTCGTTTAAATTGTCATATTAATTAATAGTTAAGGATACCGATATAAAGAGGACCTTCACCGAACTGCTTATTGGATGAAACTTATTTTATATTCAATTTAATATATTAATAAATATATTGCATATGGGTTGCCTAAAAAAATTCAGTCCAGGATTATTATTAATTAATAATTAAAAAAAAATACAACAAAATAAATTATAGACAATCTTATACTATCGTGATCGTAATGGATTAATCTTTATTTTCATTTAATTTTAATTCGTTAACCAGACCGTCACTAGCATCGATTTACCTGCTTATACCCGCCTACCCGAGAGTTGTGACGGGAAAAAGAAAGACAACCTAACGTTTGCATATTCTTTGGGGTTTATACTTTCGATTGGTATGGAATTTGTCTATTAACCAATACCTTTAAAAAAAAGTTTTTTTTAAATTTATAATTAGGGTATTTTCGCTTTAAATGGCGCAGGCTGTTTTTTGGCTGTCCCATGGCAACGAACAGATGAAAACAATATTTGGACACATATTTTTAAGCAAAATCTTATTACACTAAAGGTATGACTATAAATCTACATGAATTTGATTTATATCTCCTGAAATAATTTATTTTCAATTTTATTTTAATTAAAAACGATTCAAAAATGTGAAAAATTATGCTGTCCCAACGACAGTTTGCCTCCTTACACTTCATTTTTCGGATGTT
Organism: Helleia helle; assembly: GCA_963853865.1. Taxonomy (NCBI): domain Eukaryota; kingdom Metazoa; phylum Arthropoda; class Insecta; order Lepidoptera; family Lycaenidae; genus Helleia; species Helleia helle. The sequence goes on from OY971420.1 coordinate 22,345,668, forward strand.
TTATTGTACGGGGCTAAAGTAACGACCATTTACTTTTATTGTCAATAGTTTATTTATATATTTAAACTAAGTATTTTAGTTCAGTTAGTAAACAAATTAATTCAATAAATTAAAAAAAAAACCTTGTCCTACGAATTCGCGACTACCGAACATGTCTTCATAGTCACGCGTTTTTTATTACTAAAATACCCATGTACGGGCAAAATTTTGTTTTTATGGCAGCCCCAAGTACAAATGTCAAAGTATGAAACGTCATTTTGAAATCTGTGATTAAAGGTATCCAGCAGGTACAGCATATTCTCGTCGCAAAAATTTTGGTTAAAAAAATCTACTGACGTTATTAACGTTTTTTTCTTATGAATATTAAGTTTGTCTTTATTTTTTCTTGCGCTGCATATAGCTTAAACCCTGCTGAAAGCATATACTTAGATTTTGGGGCTCCTAATTATTTTTTTGAGTATTTTAATCTAATTTCTGTATTGATCTACATTATTCGTCACGTTCTGTTAGCAACCGTTACTATAGGACGGACAAAGATGTTACGAAACAGACGTGTAAAGCTTAGTACTTATTTCAACTAAACGGAATTTAAATAAAGGATTCCATAAAAAAAATTTTAAAATAAATGAATTTATTTTTAAGAGTTTCGGTCATAATTCTACGTAAGAGCAGTTGCATTCGTTAATTTTTGTCTGATAATCAGCTGTTGTAGTGTTAAGACTGTAGCTTAGTTGGTACTTGTACCTACGTACTTAATCTTTAAATAAACAATATTTTACTAATTATTCGTTCCAATATTTTTAGATAATAATAGCGTTAACATCTGCTGAAAGACCCATTAAGCGGTATCTAGATAAAGTAAAAAAACAACCCTGGGAAGGCTGAAGAAATTAGATAAAACCAGTTAGCGCAAATTAAAGCCAACAGAAAGAGGCTATCTGAAATTGATTCATTTCAAGAGGAGAGATCTCATTAGATCAATAAAAGTTAAATAAAATCATTTATTTCGGGATTAACAAATGCCCATAGAGTGTTAGTAACAATCAAAATATATTATAATCAATATTATACTGTACGATTTTAACCTCACAGTGAATCCTATTCTTAATATGTCTGTTGCGTCACGTCATATGTCCATTTAGTGATTGTCTCAAAATATTTTTTTGTAATTCTTTATAAATCTGTAAATTATTTAAGCTAAGTATTATTATTTATATGCTATAAATAAAGAAAAATAAACAACAATTAATATTTTATTTCAGTCATAATATTCCTTGACTAATTAAAATATTAATACGAAAAATAAAACTTGCATTTGGACGAAATGTTACGATACTGACCAAATTGGTGTATTTTTATCAAAAATAAATTAATTATGTCCAAGTATTAATATTTAGTTTCATTGATTGGTACAGTGAAAGCTCATTTGGTGTATTTTTATCGTTTTATTTCTAATAATTGAATTTTTATCGAGGTTTGAGTTTTGTTACTAACAAGACATTATTTTCCTAATCTATTAAGAAAAAATGATTCAAGAGATAAAATATACGTATCAGCTCGTAACTTTTATATATAACTCATGAAATATAACTTTTTCTACAATAATACATAGTTTTTAAGTCCTAAATCAATAATGAATTTTTAAAAGCTGTTTTTATAACCTGCGCCATTTAAAACAAAAATGCTCATTAACTAGCTGTTGCCCGTTCGGATTGATGATGATTATTTTTATGGCCAAAGTTACGCCTTATAACGCCAGCTATCTGCCAGTAAAAGCCTCGTCAAAATCGGCTTAGCCGTTTCAGAGATTAACCGGAACAAACAGACGGACAAAAATGGTTTTTCTTAATGTAGGTGCAGTATATTATTTCATAGATTTTAACCGTGACTTCGTCCGCGTATAAGAAGTATTGTTTTAAATCTTATTTTTCAAATAAAGTAGTAGTAGCCATGCTGCTTTGCAACCGAATTGGGCCGGCACAACCGTGGTGGTACCTCTCGCTCACATAACACCGGCGTCAAGTGACAGCTATGCTGTTGCGTTTCGTGCGGTTTGTGAGTTTCTGGTGGCCCATTGGGAGGTATAAGGAAAAGGAGGGCAACGCATCTGCATAACTTTTGGCTGTGCCGATGTCTAAATGGGCGTCGGTAGTCACCTCCGGCTCCGACTTGCTCGGTTGCCTCCATGTGACATAAAAAAAAATGGTTCCAATTTACAAACTATAATAATTTAAAGAATACTATTTACTTCCACTGTAAGGCCCGATAGTACGTTTTATAAAATATATTTATTTAATTTAGTAGTACATTTTTATTATATTTAAATAACTTTTACGGATTTTATCGCGGTTTATTAAGATTTTTAAATGCCTGACGTTTCGGATACTTTCCAGCAACCATGTTAATGGGAGGATTGAGGTGTCAGACGTCCTATAGTATTTATTTTGTGTCCTAACGATACAAAGTTATTTGTAACTACCCTATGATACATCAATATTGTAATTCAAATTAGTACCTACTACCAGCAAAAAAACTACGAAAAGGTTATAATTTTTATTCATATATTTTATTATTGTTCCTAGCATTGTTTATAAATAGTACTTTGTCATTTATTGCAATTTTAAAATATTACATAATTAAATAAAAACATATTGGATATAAATTACAAAGAACCTAAAACTAAAAACCTTAAAAAATATAATATAATAACTTAAGTATATTAATAAAAAGGAGTCCCTTTAGGCAAGGTTCCGAAGATTTTCACAGCGTTCTCCCTTTGAATTGCTAGACTAATTCTTTGTCCGAGGTAGCTGCCAGCTCTTCGGTCTCCTATGAGGTCGACTAACCTTTTTGTTATTTCCTTAAAGAGCGTTAAAGCGCTAGGACTCAACGGACCAAGGGTCTCGACACCGAATGGGACAAAATCATATTCGGAGCCTAGACCCCTGTATTTGCATATTGTAGCTTTTTCAACCGCTTCATTATTATATACATATAAGTATTCCTTTTTTATAATATAATGAATTATATTAATAAATCATTTTTGGATAAATTACTTATATATGAATACATAATTAAAAACGCGTGCAATACAAAAGTGCGATCCTCATAAGGATTCGCATCTTGTAATGGATAGCGTGATATACATTTTGTGTTAACGCCATCTATTGACACATCTAAAAAACTTCTTGTTACACTAATTATACATCTTATATCTTACCTAGGGTCTCAAACTATCTCCATATCAAATTTCACTCAAATCGGTTTAGTGGTTTAACAAATACACAGTCCCGGCGTTTTAGCTGCACAACTCCCGTTCCCGTGGGATTTTCAGGATAAAAACTATTTTAAATCCTACGTTAAGTTCCAAAGTATCTTCATATCAAATTTCACACAAATCTGTGCCGTGGTTTAGAAGATAGACAGTCCCGGGGTCTTACGCGCATTGTTCCCATTCCCGTGGGATTTTCAGGATAAGATTTATTTTAAGTCCTACGTTAAATTTCGAAGTACCTTCATATTAAATTTCACCCAAATCTGTTCTGTGGTTTAGAAGATAGTCTGTCTCGGGGTATTACCCGCATAGGTCCCGTTCCCGTGGGATTTTCAGGATAAAAACTATCCTATGTCCCTTCTCGGATTTCAAGCTATCTTTGCGCCAAATTTCATCCAAATCTGTTCAGCGGTTTAGGCGTGAAGAAGAGACAGACAGACAGAGTTACTTTCGCATTTATAATATTAAGTAAGGATAAGGATTAATCATATCCTGGACTGAATTTTTTAGATAACCCATATGCAATATATTTATTGACATATTAAACTGAATATAAAATAAGTTACCAGCTCGGTGAAGGTCGTTTTATATAGGGATCTTAGGCCATAAATACAATTTCTTATTCTGATACAATATAAAAATCTGCCAAAAAAAATCTTTATTCAAGTTGCGTTCGTTGACTGAAAACGGTATGATACGACATAACATGAAAACGAACATGCTAGGTTCATACAGAAATGTCATATGTACTGACATTTCTCGTTTCCTTACAACGTTTCATACATGCAACTTATGTAATATGGGGCCAGGAGTTTATATACTGAGGTAGACAAAGCCTAGATTAAAAAAGCCCAACCAGTCCCAGGGAATGCCGATATAAGTGAAAACAAAAGAATTAAATTCAAATACCTATAAAGGCTGTAAAAGATTATGACAATATATAATTTAAACGGCGCACAAAATAGCCGCATGACTTTTTTATACCAGTGGGAGGGAAGCGCTGTGCCGCGCTCCCGGCTGCATGGGTACCACCATCTTGCTTGTTTCTCCCGTGAAACAGCTTGTGTTTCGGAGAGAAGGGCAAGAGAGGCAGTGTAATTACTGGCACCGACACTATGTCTCAGTATAGGCAACACATAAATGAGTTGCCTGGGCTCGTTCCAGGTAAACTAGTTAATGTTCATGGGTGACGTCGACCACTTACCATCAGGTGGCACGTTTGCCAGTTTGCCTATCCAACTAACATAAAAAATTACATAATTTAGAAGCAACACAATATGCAAAAGAAATATTTTAGAATTTAAGGATTTTATTTAATTTTATTTTAGAATTTGATATGTATCAATAATAAAATTCATAATTTGTTTGGAGGACTTCGTGGTATGGCGTTGAAGTCCTACTTTTGGTGCTAATACTATTGGAATATTTTTGGGTTAATGCGGCATGTTTATTTTATCCTATTTCCTTAATTTCTCTTAATTCAGAAATCATGTTATTTAAAAACATTCAACAAGCATTGTTGAATGAATCAACAATTATTTTTTGTGCTCAATTCAGCTTTGTCAAAGAAACAAGGCTTCGGCTATATAATAGGAATTTATAAGATTAGGTCATATAAATATAATAATATCAACCATGTGTCCCACTGCTGGGGCACGGGTCTTCTACTCGTAATCAGGCATGGAGGGTGTTGGGCCATGGGTGTTGGCCAACTTCACACACCTTCAAAGAATTTTAATCTCATCAGGCATGCAGGTTTCCTCACGATGTTTGCTTTGCAAGTGTTGGTCCTATGTTCAGATAGATAAACCCATTTCAAGGCACCACAGGGGTCAGGATCGAACCCGGACCTCTCACTCAAAAGGCTACATAGGCTATATAGAACATTAAGGTTACACAAGTCACTCATCTTTCTATAAAAACGCAGAACAGTAATTACTACATTGTTGACGTAGACCAACAAAACCTAAGGTCACAACCGACGCCAGGAGGCCGTGTGGTCGCAGACTGCACGGTAGGCGGGGGGCAACCCCCCACTTTATAAATCAAAAGTGAGCCGAATGGGCTCACACTAATCCGATGAAGCATTAGGGCCTTCGGGCTATTAGCATAGATCCCTCCGAAAAAAAAAAAACCTAAGGATAATATAAATTGATCTCATCGTTACCTATGTCTGTATGTACCTAAAATCGTAAAAAAAATGTACATTTAAAAAATACAAGCTTCTAAACTTTCTTATATCAACACTGATTTTAGCCCAACTTTGGGCGACTATAAATAGTATACGGAACACGTAAACTGAAAAATAAAGCCCGTAAAAACATAGTTTAGTTATTCAAAAGTTGAAATAAATTTATTTTAAGAAGACACACTTAACAGTTTTTCTATAATAACTGTTTTGCTAGAAGGACATTTTCGGAATGAATCATTGTGCATTTCATTCTATCACACATGTTCATATGACATAGTGCGATGTCAGGTGAGATAGCAATCATTTTGTTAGAGTTCGCGCCGTCGACTAGTTCAACTTTAAAAGCCAAAAATTATCCTTTACCTTTTCCCTAAACTTACTAAATTCAATTCAAGATTAACCGACTTCAAAAATAAAAATATAAAGAAATAATAAAGAAATAAAAAGATTGTTATAAAGCATTATCTTTATTTTACTAGATAATGCGTTATAATAAAACTTTCAGTGTGTTAAATACCTTTTTTCTATTGTTAGTGACGTTTTTTCTACAAACGTAGGTTATTAGGCGAAAGATAAAAAAAATAAAAAGATTTATATCCCAAAGGAGTATAACTTCTAATGCGTGTCCATAAGTACACACACACACACACTTTTTTATTTTCTCATATTGAACCGTATGAAGTAGGCCCAACAAAAGCAGTAAATCGTGTCTATAGTCTCCAGCATCAGACCTGTACAGTGAGTGAACCATCTGCTCACTTACTGTACCGATTGAGCTTAAAGGCCATCAGGCCGAAAAAAAAAAAAAAAGCCCAAGCACATGATAGCTAATGTAAGCTGTTAAGGAACTCCTCAGTCCCTTAGCTGTCCTTAGTCTTCATCATCAGATCTCTAATGTCAGTTACAACCCATTTAGGTGTAAATTTCTGATCAATACAAATTAATCAAGCTCAAATATAAGGTTACTGCTGTAAATCGTTGAGGAGTGCTCTCGACTGTCTTTTGACCTTCATAAAATTGTAGTGCTTCAAAATACTTAAAAGAAAAATTATAAAATTATGCCATGCCATGAGGAAGCCACCACCATATCATGGTTTCCTTATCAATTGGGACCATTTGGAAAGTATACCCTTTCAAACAAAAAAGTATTTTTCAAATCAGTTTAGCCATCTTCGACTAATGGGGAACATAAAAAAAATATTCAGACGAATTGAGAACTTCCTCATTTTTCAAGTCGGTTAAAAAGAGGTCACTCATATTTGAAAGGCCGGCAACGCACTTGCTAATCCTCTGGTGTCTTTGAATGTCTAACCATTTACCACAGGAAAACCGACTGTTAAAAAATGACGGTACGTAAGAGGCACTACTTAATGCACCCAGTAAGGCTCCTGTGCTCGTCCGGGTTCGAGTGGGGAACCTGGGCCCACTATGGCACGACGTCATGGGGACTGCTTAGAGGGGGCAGTGCCAGCCTGTCGTTGAGGTGGTCCTATCGCCTGCAAATCTGGGGCCCTCAAAAAGCGGCTGAAGGCACTCACAGATGGTTTATTGGGGCTAATACACTATGTATTCCCAAGTGCGAGTCTCGACCTAGGTCCAGGAGGCCCCAGGTTAACCTGGATCATGCGAAAGCTAACCTGGGTCACCAAAAAAGATACGTGAACCGGCTGTCCGTTTGCCCCCTCTTCTGTAAAAAAACTTACAAAATATTTTTAATTCATACAATCCGATCCCAAATCAGACGATTTTGTGTTCGCAATTGTACATAGTAAATCAAATATCAAATAGTATAATTGAGATTACACAACATTTTAGCGTAACAAAGTACAAATAAAAATGATAAGCAATTATTATAGAAAGGAAAAGTAATCAAATAAGAGATATCTGACGAGAGTGAATTTTATTGTCTTTATATTCACAAGCCTCCGCTCCGCTTATTAGTTTCACATTAGCGTTGATCAAATATATTTTTTTGTATCAATAAATACAGACATGTTAATTTGCCTTTACTTTGTTAATAATTGTTTATTGTTTATTTACCTATTGCTATAATTCCCATATTTCGGTTCCCGATAAGATTATTATTGTTATTAAAAAAACTGTGGGAATATATATGTAAAAGCCCCAAAGGGAGATCTCCGAGATGGTATGCTCGGTCAGGCCGAAGCCCACTTGCTATCAATTCAGCCGTTGTATGTATAGCGACGAGCTGTGGAACTTTGATAGCGCGATTCAATATAGTGGCGCTGATTGGTCCGCCACAAAACATATAGAATCTTTATAATGATCACTTATGATCGTCTTAGCGGCTAAATTTATAATGAGCGTTTACAACGCGCCCATGTCAGAGAAGATACCCACAAGAAACTCTGCTGGGTTCCTATCATTATTTTAGTTATGATAATAATTTCAAAAAATCACGCAATTCATTCCCGTTTTTTGGTATTTATATAATTCTTTACATTATAATAGAATTTTGATTTTAATTTTTGTTTTATAATAGTTTTAAATTTAGTAATTGTTAACTCTATTTTATTATTAGGAATTATGAATGATAATAATAATAATTGTTATTTTATCTATATAATATGTTATTATATAATATTTATCTATATAAATAGTTGATGTTTTAACCGACTTCAAAAAAAGAGGAGTTTCTCATATATGTGATACGATTACTCCGCCGATTGTGAATGGATTTCCTTTTTTTTTTAATAGAAGAGGGGGCAAACGGACAGTCTGTTCACCTGATGGTAAGTGATAGCGACATTCACTGACGCTCGCTACACCAGAGGGTTAGCAGGTGCGTTGCCGGCCTTTCAAATAGGAGTATGCTCTTTTCTTGAAGGTCCCAAGTCGTAACGGTTCGGAAACACCGTTATTTGTTTGAAAGTTGGTGTTTCTAGTTTGATACTATATACATTTGATCAAGATCTGACTAACCGTTTTTGAATTCTTCCCAATAATGATTTTTTGGTTGATTTAGTCTACCTCGATGATGTGCTCATTTTATTACGTGTCGATGTAACATTTGTATAGGATGTTTTGGTAGCACACCATAGTATGTCGAGGTCATCGTAATCATCATCATCATCATCTTTATTCGCCCACTGCTGAACATAGGCCTCCTTCATCCCTTTTATTATTTTACGGCGGGAAATGTTCTGAGGCATCCCGCCGGGGAGTAGCTTGCTTCTCCCGTCAAACAGCTTTGCTGTGTTTCGGAAAGAAGGGCAGAACAGGCAGTGTAATTACTGGCACCGAGACTTAACATCTTGTCTCAGGATAGGCAACATATAAATAAATTGCCTGGTCTAGTTCTTGGTAACCATCAGGTGGCACGTCTGCCAGATTGCCTAACCAACGAACAAAAAAAAATCCCATCTTTTACAATTAAATACCACAAAATACATAATTATTTTATTCATTTATAACTTTGTTACTGAATTGAATCTCATACTATATTACCGATCAAATTTATTCATTAATATAATTCATTACTGTTAGTAATGAATAACGTAGAAAAATCTAGATATGTAGTAAAGGTATATGCGTTGATATAAAAGTATATACATGTGCGTTTGCTTGCATTGTAGCTACATCGTTTGTCAAGTGCAGTACAGTGCATTGAAGCATCAAGCTTTTTTAGTATTTTTTGTAATAGTGCTTTCCACATTGTTATAACACAATAGGCATGGATTGCAGAAAAGTGGTACGTTTTTACTTAAAGCTAATCTGTTTGAGTTTTCTATTCTAACATCTACTGATATTAGGTTTCTTTTCACCTTAATCTGTTGAATAAGTTATTATATTTAATAGAATTAGTTGCACTTGCGAGTTTTTATGTTGCGATATTAGTTATAATGGTTTAAGCGCAATATTAAGTTTTTTTTGTACTAAGGTTAATCTGTCTGTCAGTAACAACAGATTCAAAGAATTTTAATGTGTAAATAAATATCAGGTTTAATTAAATGTTTAAGTTTTTATAAAGAGCAATTTTTCTTAATTATATTCAGTGGTTAATTGCAATATTTAAAAACTATTCTCAAATTGCTGCGCGAATCTCAAAACCAAAAGAGAATCTTGACAAAAATGTTTTGAAGTGTTCAATTGATCTTCCTTCAAATAAATTTATGACGACTTCTGTGTCTAGCGCGTTGGCGCTCAAACCGGAGGTAGCGGGTTCAAATCCCGCCAGGCAACAAATAGTTTTCTGTGATCCTGGATGATGGATGGGTATTAAATGTTGTGTATTATATAGTAAAAATCTTAAAAAATGTATAGTATAAAAGTATTAAATATATTTCCATTGTCTGGTACCCGTAATACAAGTTCTTCGAGTACTTACCACGGGGCCAGATTGACGTGGTGTGAAAAAGCGTCCATAGATATTATTATTAATTATAGAAATAATAATTAATTTAATTAGAACCAATGTTTTTCTTTTCAGCTTTTATTTTGCCTCGCTGTCTTCCTGGCTATACTCGTTACCGCAGAAGGGTAAGTCGTTTTATGTTAGACACCATTGTAGAATCGCTAATCATTATCTTCTTTCTACATCAATGATGGTCAATACCATCCAAACCGCTAGATTCGAGAGTTCAAATGTCGCTAAGTGTAGTGTAGTGCAGAGGGGACACGCGGACAGTTTTGCACCTAGTGGTAAGTGATAAGTGACGTTAATAGACACCCGCTACATTATCAGGTGCGTTGCCAGCCTTTCAAATTAGTACTTATGCTCCTTTCTTGAAGGTCGCTAAGTTGTATCAGTTCGGAAGTACCGTAAGTGTCCGCCGGGTCATGTATACATATTGTAAGCATTTGTTAAGTACGTTTTCGTTCTTAGCAATGATAATGGAAGGCCTTGGCACTGCGTCCGGTCCTGGCAGCGTGGATGCGTCGCCGGAAGAAACCCCTCACCTTCCACTTGACACAGGTGCTTACCGGACATGGATGTTTCGGTGCGTACCTGTGTCGTGTTGCCAAGAGGGAGCCGACGCCAGCCTGCCACGAGTGCGGTGCTGTGGAGGACTCGGCCCAGCACACCCTAGAGGTGTGCGATAGATGGGCCGCACAGCGTCAAGATCTCGTGGCTGTGCTTGGAGGGGACCTTTCGCTCTCGAGTGTGGTGCGCTGCATGCTCGAGAGTGATGAGGCCTGGCAGGCGGCGGTCACCTTCTGCGAAAGCGTTATTTCGCAGAAGGAGGCCGCGGAGCGGGACAGAGAGGATGACGCCACGTCCGTCCCGCTCCGTCGACGTAGGACAGGAGTACGGAGGAGGCGCTACGCGCACCTCCTGCCTCTTGCCTAACGGAACTCGGGGTAAGGTTGGGTACCTGCCCCGGAGAAAAATTCCGGCGTCGGCGGGGGTGCTCCAGGTTGTCGGAGCTCCCCCATACTAGGAAGAAGACCGGTTAGCCCTTTTGAGGGAACCGGCCGGTCGCGGGGTGTGTTCTGTGTTAGAAAGATCCGGGACACTCCCCTTCAAGCGGCTGAAGGCAACTCGCAGTGGTTTTAGTGCGGTATACCGGCGCTGGGGGGGGGAGCGCCGGGAGTCCCACATATCCCCGGGGACGCCCCATCCCCGGGTGAATGCGCAAAGCATTTCCACTGCGTCAAAAAAAAAAAAAAAAAAAAAAAGGCCTTCCTAACTTCCCCATCATGGTTCAAGCCTTGTCGTGGCGGTGGGGCTCAGTAGCTTCAGGTGAACCCAGCAATTTGGGCGAAGCCAATTGAACAGAGGGAGCTACTCTTTGTATCCCTTTTATAAGGAGAGGGAACAGAAGAACAGGGGGGGGGGGGCAAGGGCAGGATGGAAACCTCACTCGATTGCACTGTCCCGACATTAGGAGGGGTTGTTCTGTGGTGCAGAACAACCGCTCTGTGTAGGTGGTCTAGGTCCTTTGGGGGACTGACTAGACGTCGACGTGGCCTGTTGCTCAACAGATCCGGGGCACCTCACCAAAGGCGGCTTTGGTGGCACTCGCCAGATTTTAGTGTAAAGCTGCGTCCATCTTACGATCTTTTGGGAGTCCCACAAAGGTATTCGTAACTTAACCCCCGCCTTAACGTGTTCTCAGTGTCAGTTACAATCACAACATTAGAAACAATATTTGAAGTAATTCAGTATTAGATAATAATATGAAGAAGCCGTCACGCAATTTTTATCACTCGTATAAACTAATCAAATATACGAAGTTTTTACATATTGTTTGTTTCTAATATCACTAATTACAGTAATGTCATAAGTAATAAGGAAGTATATGATATCACGTGTGGCACACAAGGAACGAATACAGGAAAAGTGTTACTTTGAATTCTCTTTCTCATGACAAAGTGATTTTTTGTACCAATTTTCCTTTATTCGGTTTGTGTGGTTCAAACTACAGCTAACATGCGCATATTTCTTTCTATGTTTGCTATGGAAAGATATAATACTTGCCCTCGAAAGAAATAAAGGGTAACAAGTAATCCTTTGCGTTTCAACGTTCCTTTAATTTCTTTGCTTGTGGCAAACTGGCAGACGCTTCACCTGATGTCCATCTTACCCATAAATATAAAAACACCCGGATAGCATAGGCAACAATATGTGTTCTGTGTTAGTCAAATCCGGGACACTCCCCTTCAAGCTGAATGCAATTTGCAGTAGTTTTAGTGCGGTATGCCGGCGCTGGGGAATCCCACATATCCAGGATACGATCCAACGCCGGGTAAATATGCAAGGCATCTAGTGTGACAAATAGGCTCGTTCTTATCTATTCTAAGACATAGGGTACTACCTATATTAAGTCTCGATGCCAGTAATTTCACCTTTCTTTCCGAAACACATCAAAATTTTTCCTGCACTTCAGAAGTTCCTGAACAGTTCTAGACAGATTCGATTTTTTTTGCCCCAAAGGCTTTCATTTGGAAAATCTTATTATTTTGTCTTAATGCTTGTAAAACAGAAGGGAGATAGTCTAAAATATTAAAACTCTTTACAGACGGACAAAAAAAGTGGTCATACACGTTCCATACAAAGTGAAGAAGATAAAACACGTCCACACGGTGTACAAGACCATCCACCATCATCACACCCACCACGACCACGACATCGGCCAGGCGAGTGAGGAACACGAGCATTTTCATCACATGCACCTCCTGGATGATCCACCGTCAGGATCCCACAGCCAGCCCATTCCAGGGATAGGAATCCCGGATTTCCTACCTGATGTTCCATTGGAACTGCCCTTGGATATTCCAGATGTGCCTGGAATCCCAACTAGACATATCCGACCGCTGTATAAACGGACATAATATGGTATTTTTATCATTTATTATTCTCCAATAGTTTGCATATATTTGCTACACTTATACAGCATTAAGGTGTATAACAATTTTAAGCGTAATCTAGAAGAAACTCATTTTATTTGCTATAAGGTATGAATATCACATAATGTACAAAAATAATTATAAGTCATATTCAAAAGATTTATTTTCATTATTCAAACTAAAAGTACCTTTCCACACGAGCGTCTATAGGCGTTATTAGGTTATAAGTTAAAACGATTATAAAAAATAAATTAAGTAAAACAAAAGCTTCTTTGGCATAAATTTAAAAAAAAATTAAATTTAAATTATATCCACTATAATGTGTTCAAAAAACAGTCTCATAAATAAGACCGTACACATTACCGAAGTTTTTATAACAGTTACTGCCTTTTCACACATTCCGGTTGCCGGGTAGTCGGCGCCGGGTATCCGGTTGCGAAATGTAAGCAAATTACGCCGGATACCCGGCGCCGACTACCCGGCAACCGGAACGTGTAAAGGCAGTAACTGTTATAAAAACTTCGGTAATGTGTACGGTCTTATTTATGAGACTGTTTTTTGAACAAATTATAGTGGATATAATATAAATTTTTAATTTTTTTTATTTAATTTATGCCAAAGAAGCTTTTGTTTTACTTAATTTATTTTTTATAATCGTTTTAACTTATAACCTAAAAACGCCTATAGACGTTTTAAATTTCACATTTTTCGTTCATGAAATTTATTTATTATAAATATACTAATATTTTGTTGTTTTAATTATAATTGTGCTTAATTTGCCAAATTATTTTCTTGGTTTTTTTAGTTGCTTTAAGTTAGATATTTATGTAGCTTGTGATTTAATGTTTAGAAAATAATTTATTCCGTTTTCAATTATATAATTTTAATAGAGTATAAAGAATAGTTTTTGGCGAGCCAGCTCTGTCTAATTTATTTAGTTACGTTAGTAAAAAGATCCTGATAGGTAGGTGGTTTATAATTGTAAGCGAAGCGCTGAGACTGCTCTTCTCTCGTCATGTCAAAAAAAGCAGTTTTCTTTTGGATTTATCAAACTTAAACATACATACAACATACCTGCATTTAAATACAATATTTCGTTCTGGTGCCGACTTATAAAGAACTGACAGTAATTATTATCTATTGAAATATGATTTGTTCCAAGAAATAAGACGTATAGATCTGTCTCATTTAGACTCAAGTGGATTTTCCCACGTATTAAAACGTTATTCATCCACATATTGTGATAGATAAGAAAGATTTACTATTGTCTTATAATTTGCAAGTTTTTTTTATGCTTCCGCGGTTTTCACTCATTACATATGATTTACACTGTTAACACTTTCTGGGTAGATTGAACTAATTTGATTAACTAATTAGCGTATCTTGAAAAACTTTCTGACGTCGGAATCCTTCTTCCGTGGTCGTGGTTACTTTTGTAACAGGGACGGTTAGTTATTAATATTACCAATAAAATAATAAAAACTTCTTCTAAATATGTTTTGAATTAAACGTTGTTCTTATGTTGTAACTTATTCTACGATAATTAGTTTCAATACTGCATTTTCAATACAATTAGACCGACTGATAAAATTATAATAAATAAATAATTATAATTTGTTATTATTATTATTATTATTTGTTGTTATTATTGTTACTTTAAGTATAATAAGTTATCCCGCCTTATAGAACGTGAATGTCTAATAAATATTATTTAAATTACGTCTTTAAATTACGTTCCGTGTCATTTTCCTAATCTGTCTACATACCACTACCATGTACCACACGTACCACGCCAGTATAATATGTGATGCATGACGTCACACATCCATGACCAACCAATGGCGAATATTACATTTTATGGCACCTACCAGGTTGGTTAGCCAAGATGCCATTCTACAATCGTAAACGCTAGTAGAAAACTAAAATATGTATGGAAATGACATTTTACATCGATAAATGACGTGGTCTTAAATGTCATTTCCATACATTTATTTGTTCTACTAGCGTTTACGATTGTACTACGAACTACAGGTGGCTAACCCACCTGTAGTTTATTCTTTTGCGTCGGAACGAGGATGACATGACGGACGTCATTCGACGAAGCATCGTAAAAATGAGTATTGCAACCACAATGCAACGAGGCATTGGTTTTGTGAAATTGCTCATCTCCGACGCTTACGTCGCCTAAGAATGTGTTCAACATAGTTAAAAAAGATAGATATAGATAAAGATATATAAAGATAGAAAAAGGTATATAAAGATACATATATAAAGAAAGCATTTCTTCAGACATAGATAAAGAAAGCGGTTCTACGGGTTTGATGGTGATTTTGCTAATTTAAAGAGTCATAATATAAACATTTTCCTTGATCATGGCTGAGAGGCCTGTTCGCCTCCAAGTAGTTGAGGATAATGTAACTAATGACGACGGTGCTCTAGTTACTAGTAGGTAGGGGCCCCGATCTCTTAAGTGAGAAAGTCGGGGTTCGGCCCTGACTCCCCCACCCCGTGATGCCTTGAAATAGGTTTTTTGAAGTGCAACTTCTTTGCCCGCATGAGGGTAAAAATATGACGGATGACGTCACGAAAATGTGCAGCGTTTTTGTCTAAGGAGAGGGAGAGAGTGATTGAGAGAGTGAGAAAGGGCTAACGTATAATGAAGCACATTGCCATGGAGTGAGAGTAGGGAGCAAGCGAGTGAGAAAGATTGAGAGAAAGAGAGAGTGAGATAGAGCGAACGTTGCATCGCAAGTCTCGGAAATTTAAAGCTTTAGATTAGTATAAATATAAACGAGATTTAAAAATAATTAGTTTGCCAAATAAGTTTTACTTCTGACATGCGTACTTTGTACGCAATCATTTTTTCTTCATTTCTACGTGTACCTGAACATAGTGTGATCATCGCTTGTTCACCGGTGAAGTAAACATCGTGAGGAAACCTACATGCTCGATGAGAATAAAAGTCCCAACACCCTCCTCGCCTGATTTCGAGTAGG
The DNA here is from genome assembly GCA_963853865.1 of Helleia helle. Taxonomy (NCBI): domain Eukaryota; kingdom Metazoa; phylum Arthropoda; class Insecta; order Lepidoptera; family Lycaenidae; genus Helleia; species Helleia helle. The sequence goes on from OY971420.1 coordinate 22,361,440, forward strand.
AGATCCGTGCGTAGCAGTGGGACATATAAGTGTTGATATTATTATTAAATATAAACATTTTATATTACAAATATAAATTTGATTGTAAGACTTTTTTAAGTTATTTAGCGACCTCTTCCCACGACCATCGGTGGCTGGCGCACGCTACCGCCACACATTTTTCATATATTTCGCTGCTGTAGCGTGCACAAGTGTGCGGCGCGTCAATAAAAAATATATGAAAAAGTGTGTTGAGTTGATAAAGGCCACAGAGGTAGGTCGTATTTTGGGAGTCACATAGTTCGCAAATAGCGCAAAATTCGCATTCATGATCACATGCTCTCTCAGGTTTTGTACAGAAGAGTACGTACACTTTAGTCTTTAGTTTATTAAAGTTACTTCAGCGGGAAGATAGTTGGTTATGGTCTATGAACATGCTCTTTGCCTTTTTCTCTCTCGCTGCCTTGATTACTAAAATAATAGCACTATGTAATATTGTATTGAGGTGCCTCTCCAACTAGTGAAGGTTGGCAGTCAGCTCTGCATATTTTTCCTTGTCTCTCGCGAGGCGAAACAGTTCGGCGGCGCTCGCGATGCCCATCCACTCTCTGATGTTACGCAGCCACGACCTGGAGAGGCACCTCAAGAAAAAGAAGAATATTGATTAAAAAAAATACCAATATTAGAATTTTAGGAATTCATTCGTAATAAAAGACGGAAGCCTTATAAGATCAGTATAAGATCATTAATTAAAATTTTGTAAGAGGTAGTACTATGCTGCTTTGCAGCCGAATTGGTCAGGCACGACCGAGGTAGTACCCCTCGCTTACATGACACCGGCGTAAAGTGACAGCTATTCTCTCTCGTTTCCTGCGGTTTGTTCCGGTGGCCCATTTCAGGAAAAAGTAGTACAGCGCATCTGCATAATCTCTGGTTGTGCGGATGTGTATTGGCGTCGATAGTCGCCAAAAGGCTTCGACTTCTCGTTTTCCCTCCTATGCTCAGCTCTCCATGGCCATACAGTACAAAAAAAAATCATTTATTTGTATATAATATGTATATAAAAACAAGAATTTCGGAACCCTCATTATCATCACCCCCAGATTTAGATACGCGACATTGCCATAATCCATATTCTTATATTAAAAAAGACCGGATTTTATTTGTTTATATGTAATAACTGTCTAAAGTTACATTATTTTGAGGGCAGTCAAGTAGGTAAAGCTTCTTTAGTAAACTTAAAACATTAGAAATATTGAATATATTTTAACGAGTCTGTTTGGACGGTCGTGGTGTAATTTAGGGGTAAAAATATACTATATATCTTTATATTCATTCATTCGTTCATTAATTATATATCGCATACCTTTTTTTTTCTTTAACGCCGGGAAATGCTCTGAGGCATCCCGCGGGGGAGTGGTCTCCCCACGCGGGTATGTGGGACTCGCTGCGCCCGACAGCTGGTAAATGGGACGCAGCTCTACCCACTAAAACCCGGCGTGTGCCACCAATGCCGCCTTTGGTGAGGTGCCCCGGATCTAGAAAACAAACAGGGCACCTCGACAGCTAGTCAGTCCCGCAAGGGACCGACGCCACCTCCACAGAGGGGTTGTCCCGCACCACAGAACAACCCCTCCCAACGTCGGGACAGTACAATGGGGTGAGGTTCCACACCCCTTGCCCCCTGCTCTTCTGTCCCCTCTTCCTTAAGAGGGGTACAAAGAGCCTCCTCGGCCCAATTAGCTTCGCCCAAGGTGCACCGCTCACCCTAGGTTACTGAGCCCCACCGCCACGACAAGGCCTGAACCATGGTGGGGATCACATACCTAATGTTACTACAGTTTGTTTACCCTTCTCCACCATGGTTCAAGCCTTGTCGTGTCGGTGGGGCTCAGTAGCTTATGGTGAGCCCAGCACCTTGGGCGAAGCAAATTGAACCGAGGAAGCTGCTCTTTGTACCCCTCTTATAAGAAGAAAGGACAAAAGAGCAGGCCTTGTCCCCCACAAGAGGCGAGAATGGGAAGCTCACCCCATTACACTGTCCCGACGTTGGGAGGGGTTGTTCTGTGGTGCAGGACGACCCATCTGTGGAGGTGTCGGTCCCTTGAGGGACTGACTAGCCGTCGGTGCCCTGTTTGCTCATTAAATCGAGATCCGACGCACCTCACCAAAGGCGACGTAGGTGGCACTCGCCGGGTTTTAGTGGGTAAAACTGCGTCCACTTACCAGCTTTCGGGCGCAGGCAGTCCCATATACCCGCCTGGGGAGTCCCCAGCGGGTTGTGGGACTTTTTTTTATTACCCTTGGCACTATTTAATTTAAATGTATATCGTCAAAGTTATCGGAAACCTCCTAAACCAGAATATGAATGCCTAAGCTCCAGTCAACATTCATGTGGCTGCCGGTGAACTCGTACATCTTTATGGCCGACGCTGTTCAGCTGTTAGCCAGCTACTGTTGGTAATTTAAGAAAGTCGTTGGGTGTAATATTGATGATGATGGGATTGGTAGTGTAAACGAGTAAGTAAAGAACATTTCTATAAAAATCATTGACGACTAACTTTGTGGTAACAAGGACTAACAAGAGTACTTTTGAAGAAGAAAAGTATAAATTATTCTCGATATTTGCGTTGCAGTTTGTTTAAATGCCAACCAAGTTATTGCAACGAACAGAGCATTTGAAAAATCTCTTACCTTTTGTCTATCATCTATTCTCTAGAATAAAAGGCTAATACGCAGACTTGAGACAGCTAGTATATACAAAACCAGAAAATGTGCTTTCGAGGTGTTACAAGCTTAGGGAATTTATACACAATACAATAAACGCACTATGACCAACGGCTTCAAATCGAAATGAAATTGTATTACAGCATCCAGTAAGCCTAATCGAATGCGTTGTTTTGGAATCGTAGTGAAATACTTATTATACGGCCAAATTGGAACGATACGAAGCGTTGGAAATGAAAGTGTATGCGTTGGTTATAGAATATAAATTATTTCATCGTTGGAACAAGGCGTTCCACGCTTCGATAGTAACAATAGTCTTTTTGTGGACATTGCTGGTTTATTTAAGTGAAATAAAATAACCGTTCATCTCACTTCGTCTCACAAATCGAGGTTTACTGGTCATGTGGTAGTGTAAAAATGTGAATGGATTTTTTCTATCAATATGGAACTTTTGAAATGTCTGTCTGTGTGTGTGTTGTTCGTTGTGGCTAATGCTGGCGGCCATGGGGAGAAACATCAGTGAGATTTTGTTTGATTTTGTTATATTGCTAAGGCGACTTTATTTATTAATGTTAAAATTGAGGAATGTTATAAGAATCCGTGTCTTTTGATTTTCATTTAGCAGACCTAGTTAAGGTTGTGTTTTACAGTTTTTATCTAACTAATAAAACTATGCTTGATGCCTTGCGAAAATATTACCTATTTACGTACTTCATGTTAAATATTAATACTGTGCAAATTATCACACTCGTGCAAAAGAACCAATATAGATCTTCGTTAAAAAATATTACAAAATATTTTCTATTCTTTCCAGTGACCACGTCAAATTGCACATGCCCGAGTTCATTCATCATGATCACCACACGAAAGTGATCACAATCCATCACCACCATCACAAACCCAAGAAGGAACATCATCATCACCATCATCACCACCACAAGCCGCACATCCCACACCATGGCCACGGACACCATTATCATCATAAGAAAACAGCAACACATTCTGTATCGAAAGGTCATTCCACTCATGGTCACGGGCACCATGGTCATCACGGTCATCATGGTCATCACGGTCATCATGGTCATCACAGTCATCATGGCCACCATCATGGACATCACGGTCATGAGCACAAGCATCACGATCCAACACCGAGCTTCAATTACGACCCACCAAGTTATGAACCACCAGCAACCAGCTATGACCCAAGCCCTAGTTATGGCCACGATTACACTCCCTTCACATCTTCAATACCGAATATACCAAACGCTCCACACGTCCATGGAGTGGTACATACAGTCAAGCAAGTTAAAGTATTCGATTCCTTACCAGGAGCTTTACCCGGTGCTACTGGAGGTACAGGTTACCAAGTGACCGAAGAAGGGAACGACAGTGAAGATGACGTGTTCACATCTGTAAATACTCTACCTCAAGCATTTTCTGGAACACTGGGTTATGTTAGGAGTGCAGCACCCGAACAAAACGATCCATTCGCTGGTATTCCACAACAGGGAACCTTCCAAGCACCAAATCATGATCCCTTTGCTGCAGCGCCTCAGTCGACATCTTTCCAAAATCTAGAGAATTTCTCCAATGAAAACGATCATTTCTCCTCCTTGGCAACAGGCGAAGGTTTACCATCGGCTTCCGCGTCCGCGTTTACATCAAACGCAGGATTCGAGGATGCAAACATAAATGAATTCGACGATCCAAGTAATATTATAGTTGGTAATGATATTGGAGGTACAGCTTATCTATCTTCTGATGGAGGTAATGATGAAACACCAGTTTCCTTCAGTCGTGAGGCAGGTATAGAACGATCTGTTAAAAGTGGTGGCATTGAGACTGTAGTATATTAAAATATTCTAGTAGATTTAAATTAACTTAAAGAAAAAATGGTTGCCTGTAAAGTCGGTTTTACGGGCGAAGATTTTACGTGACATCGTTTCGGTGACTCATCGTAACGTTACCGAGCGTTACACTTTTTCATAAGTGACTCCCAGCCGCAACCTAATTTAAGACGTTGTCACGTCAAAATTAATTGTGAACTTTTTGTAGCTGTTGTTACATTGCTCCTAAAATCATATTTTTCAGACTTTGAATGAAAGTAGCTCATGTATTTTAGTTACCATTATAGTGTTAAGTTAGTTTGTTAAGATGTATAAATTATAAAATATAGCCATTTATAAGGTACAACCAAAAATTTATAATGTTATTTGCCAGTGTTACGTTTTTAAATAGGACGCGAAGTGATATACCTCACAAAAATGTTACCTGATTTAAATTACTGAAGAGTTTGAAAGTAAATAACCTTCGTTTTACCAATCACTGTTGCTTACCAGTATTAATTGTAGTGTTACCATTTTTATTTTATTAATTCTAGTTCCTTCAACATCATTCCACCGGGTTGCACTGACGCTTAAGTGTGATAATAAATCGATTTTTATCGACTTCATTCGATAAACTAATTATTGAAATCGAATAGGGCTTAGAAATCAGAAATTGAAAATATCAATAAAAGGCGTGCACGTAACATTTTGTTGTTGTTAGTTATTTAAGTATTAATTATTTTTTTAATTAGAATCGCTTTGTTGTTATGTTTTAAGGATATATAAAGCGATTGATTTAATTGAGGGATTGTTTTCTTTTTATTTATTATTAATTTACTTTCTATGTTTATCTGGAAGAAATTCCAAGTAACAAAACCGCCTTTGCGCACTTATATATACTAGATTTTAATATTATTATGTATTCTTATTTTATACTCAATAAAGCATATTTTATTTACATATACTTTCATTTCTTATATTTTAATGGTTACATTTTGGTCAAAAATATATTAAATACAAAAACTAGTAAAGAAGATAGAAGTTTCGATATTATTTCAGTGTTTAAATTTTTTATAATATACTTTATTTAGGTTAATTTAGGTTTACTACTAAGAGGTAGTGCCATGCTGCTATACAGCCGACTTAGGCCGGCACAACAGGGTTGGTACCTCTCGCTCACTTAACACCGGCGTCAAGTTACAGCTATGCTATCGCGTTTTGTACGGTTTCTAAGTTTCCGGTGGCCCATTGGGAGGATAGGGAATAAAGGGCAACGCATCTGCATAATCTTTGTTTGTGAAGATGTGTTTGAGCGTCGATAGTGTAAAGCTTCGACTGCTCGTTTGCTCCTATGCTAAAAAAAGGTTTTCTACGTAACTCACTTCCCTAGCTACCTCAAAACCTATTAAAATCAATTATTGTTGAACTACATGGTACTAGCTATATATTCGTTGTAATTTTATAACTCAAGAACGGGCTCACCAATCCCAACCAAATGTTTAGGCTTTGTTCGGACTATTTAGTAGATAGTTTATGTGAAGTTTGCACAAAATCGGTCGAGCGGTTCTTCATTTATCACATTTTTTTAATTCAATAAATGGCGGGTCATTTTGTTAATGGAGATTTTGCTGTCAAATTGAAACTTTTTCAGTTGGGGTCATATTGAAACTTTTTTCAGTGCCTTTTTCAGTACAACATTAAATTTTAAAATAGCTAGCAATTAATAATATATTTTTTTGTTTGAATAAATTAATTTGATGTTCCAATTTTTTTTATATTTCACTTTATAGGTAGCGAAGCACGTACCGGGCCGCTAGTATAATATAAAACGTAATCCGCGAATAAAATTATGAAAGCCGTCCATTGTTTTGTTATATTCGAATATGTTTGCCTGTCTGTTTAGATTTACCTTTAATTATGTCAGTCCCAAAAGTGAGTGACAAATTGTGTACGCTCCAATTGTAAAGTTGTGCAACTGAAATCTAACGTAACTAAAAATCGATACAAAAGTAAACTATTGTTAGTTGTGCAATTCACTTTTTACGCTTGCTTCCTTTATTTTGTTCTATCTCTTTTGCATTCCGATTGTTGACTTTTCATTTGCCATTACGGAAATATCCGTTTACTGTTAAATATTTGTTCAAGGAGTGCCAAAAATTATGTAAGTACGTAAAATAAATAACTAAAAGAAAATATGTTATATCATTTTTATGTATTGTATCAGGCTGTTTGTTTCCGTTGGGATATCTTTGAATGAATGAATTTCCGTACTGTGGCTGGCCCTGATTGTCTGTGGCTGGGGATCGGCCGTCCTGGCGTTCATTCAAGGCCTATTTTTTTACATATATTGTGTTAATAAGTTTTATTGCTATCTTACTACAATAACGTAATAATTTTTATAACTTCTAACTATTGAATTCTTATAGAAACCAAGCCAAAGAAGCTATCTCATCTAGCGTCCCTCTATTGATCGATATTTTTTTATGTCATGAAGGGGCAACCGAGCAGTCGAAATTTTGCCATAGTGACTACCGACGCCCATAAACATCCGCAGAACCAAAAGTTATGCAAATGCGTTGCCCTCCCTTTCCCTAAGCCCCCAATGGATCACAGGAAACTCACAAACCGCACACACGTGACAGTACAGCTGTCACTTGACGCCGGTGTTATGTGAGCGAGAGGTACCACCTCGGTCGTGCCGGCCAAAACTCGGCTGCAAAGCAACATGGCAAGCAAATGCAGCACTATTTTACCCAATTTTTTGTAGAGCTAAACTTTGTAGCCATTATGCAGACTCATTGTGTATTTTTTTATCTCTCTCCAAATTAATACAAAATTAAACCTATTTAGATCATAATGTGGTGCTTTCTATTGGTATTACTTGTTTATACTAACTGGTAGTATAAAAAAATTGGTAGACTTGGCCACCTTATTATGGGTTATGATTCAAACCCTTGAAGGAGATCACTCCTGGTTAGCCATGGCAACTTATTCATATTTTTTTATAATAAAATAACTTTGGAGGATTTTATCGCGGATTATTATATTTTCATATGTCCGACGTTACGACCTATATGATTATATTGCTCTAGTATATAATATTTTTTTTTTTATTATATTGATATAATATATTATAGTAGTAGCCATTATCTATATAATTATCATCTTACTTTATACATCAATAAATTTTCACTCTCTATACCAACTATTAGTATAATAGCTTAATAATATGAAAATGATAGTTCAATACATAGAAGTTAAATTTATATAATATATTATATCTGAAATGAACAAGACGTGTTAGATGCGTATTTTAGATTTTTGATAAAATACCAATTTTGGCTGTGCTAGGGTTGAAACCGGTTTTCAAGTCAACGACCTTTTAAAGGTGTGTCTAAAATGTATGTTCGATGAAAAAATGTTTACATTTTTATAACTGATCATATCGCCGATTAGGATAACTGATGGTTCGGATAAAATAGTTTTAAAATTGAAAATTTCTTACAACACTACAAGCTTCTATCTAACGCTGTAGTTTTAAGTGTGTAGTAGTAATAGTAAATTTTTTGTAGTATTTTTGTTGTATGGTAAGTTGGTTGTAAAAACCCCACCATGGTTCAAGCCTCGACGTGGCGGTGGGGCTCAGTAGCCTAGGTCGAGCCCAGCACCCCTCGGCTTTGTATGATAGTTAATAAACAAGTAGAAGTAAATTTTCGAGTTCACCCGTGACAATTTTTTATAGCTATGCTCTGATAACCGATGCTTTACCTATTTTAAAAGGCGGTTGCTTCAGTGCATAATAATTACTTATTACACACTTTCATAACTGTGTAATTTGTCGCCCCTTACGGGCGGAAACCTCACCCCATTGTACTATCCTGACGTTGGGAGGGGTTGTTAGGTGGTGTCGGTCCCTTGGGGGACTGACTAGTCGTCGAGGTGCCCTGCTTGCTCATTAGATCCGAGGTACCTCACCAGAGGCGGCATTGATGGCACTCACCGGGTTTTAATGGGTAGAGCTGCGTCCACTTACCAGCTTTCGGGCGCAGCGAGTCCCACATACGCGCCTGGGGAGACTCACTCCCCTGCGGGATGCCTCAGAGCATTTCCCGGCCTTAAAGGAAAAAAGACATGACATTTTTTTCATATTTAACTGCGCCTCAGTCTATTTCAACGTTTTTTTAAATGAAATATAATTAATGACTTGTAATCATTTTTCTGGTTTCTTATTGTTATGCTCCTATCTAAAAGTAGCCATAAGGCTACTTTTAGATAGGAGCGAGATTGGACGAAAAGTTAATGGTGCCGATAACAGCACCATTAACTTTTCGTCCATTGCTGGAGCCTCTATTAATGAAATGTTGACCGATTTTTTTAGCCTATGGTGCTTAAATGTAGGTAGAAAATAGTAGGGATCAGACCAATGAGGTGGCATTTGGCATTAAAATAACAAGGTTTCTTTCAGCGTTTAGAAATAAATTAAAATAATTAATTACATAGAAGACATATACATCATTTTATGATTCTAATAGTACATCTAAGTTGCAAACTTCTTACTTACTTTCAGTTCATTATTAATTTATGGTTCTATTATATTATACGAATGGTGATGCTGTGCTAAAAATAATAAATCTATTTCTTATGTGAACGATCGTGATCTAGTGGGTATGGGCTCATACTCTTGAGTGAGAGGTCCGGGTTCGATCCTGACCCCTGTGATGCCTTGAAATGAGTTTTTCTTAATTTCTATATACAGCTGAATATGAGACCATCGCTTGCTCACCGGTGAAGGACACATCGTGAGGAAACTTGCGTGCTTGATGGGATTAAAATTCTTTGAAGGTGTGTGGAAGTTCACCACCCCGCATTGGACCAGCGCATCGGTGAACTATGGCCCAAAACCTTCCTCGCCTGATTTCGAGGAGCAGACCCGTGCCCAGCAGTGGGACATACAACACGCCTTTCTAAACTTTTGCTGAAATCTATGTCTTCACCTGGGCAGTTTAATGAGGCCGAATGATGATTTATAACTTAACATAACATATCCCACATGTTACTTTAAAAAAGATTAAATGTGAATAAATAGGCCTGGATAAGTTTTTAAACGTCTGTGTAATTTAGAAACCATAAAAGCTACAACTTTGTAATTTTATCTTAGTCCAGTCGTGGCAGACATAAAACTAGCCTGAAATAGAAAAAAATCCGGGGGGCGTTTTTTTTTTCTTAACATCCCATAAGGGATCTCCTGCTGGAGGAAGACTACGATATTGATCCTAGCGTAAAAATGATAATGACCAAACTTGTGAGAAATTAAATTTCCAACAACTTTGGATACCGCCATTTTTGCTCTAAAGTTGAAAATTAACGAGTTATTTCAGAAAAACGAAAAAATTGAACTTTAAAACAAGATGGCGGCGAATCCTTTACCGGGAAAAATCGAGATTTATACTTCCAACCCCCCCCCCCCCGACGTTTAAAAAAAAATCGCCCCCCGGATTTTTTTCTATTTCAGGCTAGTTTTATGTCTGCCCCGACTGGACTATCTGAACTTTATTAAAACTAAACTTAATTTATTCTTAAACTACAGTAGCAAAAATAGCCATACAATGTGTTCCTGATCATTCCTTATATTATTTGAAACTCGCATATAAACGTGATCAAATATTTATTTTTAGACAGATTGTAAACATAAAACATAAACATATAAGCTTTTATCCTCATTATGTTATTTGTTGTTCTTCATTGTTTATTTCAATTAAGTTTATTCGGAAATAAGGAGTTTAGTAATGTAAAAACATAGAAAAAAAACACGATAAGAAAAAAGTAAAAAAAATATAATATTATCAACAATAATACTGACTTACATAATATTTCACAACATTTCCTTAAGACTATTTTACTTACAATAATTTGAACGATCGGTCGGTAAATGCGAGACAATAAACATTATACATACACGATTTATTTCTAGTTACTGACAAACTCTGAAATTCCGTCACTCAGTGGAATGCCCGGTGCTTGAGACTCGATAAGACCGATGTTTGGAAAACATACATAAATTGTAACATCACACTGTACATACGACACCATTTTTATCAAGAAGATTTGAGATTAACTTGATTTACGCGGTGTAATAAACACACTTATAAATCTTATGGAAGTTTAAGTGGTATATTATCATATGATAAGAATAAATGACGAAAGCTGATATATGCATCAATGTATAAATTATTGTAATTTCTTCTGACGTTTAAAGATGCCGACTGTTCAAAGCTTATGCTAAGCTTTCTGATTGTAAAAAGGTAAAATATAGTTACAATTAAAAAGTTCTTTTAACACAGAAAGTTCTGTCTACTTTTACAACAGTACAAAATACTAAATGCCCTAAAAATAACTATATAATATGGTAAATATTGGATATTTATTGTATAATATTATAATTAGTTTTATTTAAAATACATAGCTTGCGAAAATATGATGATCTTGATTATGCGTAAATGTTTAATTATTAGAACTAATAATCATCATTTTCAGAATAAAATATAGAAAAAAGAAGAAAATTCTGGAAGACAAAAGAAAAGTTTCTGTGCCCGCGTTTTGGTTGTCTATAAAGGTAATTAAAATTTAATGTATGGAATGCATATTATTTAAATGTAAATACAACATATTATTATAGAGAGATTATACTACTAGAATAGACAGTACTAAAATATCGGAGACTCGTTTGCAATTAATGAAAATTAAAAAAAAAGATATAAAATATTGGGGTATTATAATACTTATTCTAGAACTCTAGACAGATGTTTACTTAGTCTTTGTTTATTAGTATTTTAGTATTTCTCTGTAACAAAGATATTTTTATGGCAATCATTATAGAATTTCTCTGATACTTGTATCACAGATACGAAATTTTATCACCGTGTGTCACTAGATGATAGAAGAAATAGGAAAACCTAATCTTTTTTCCAGATGTGATGAAATGATATGAGTTTTGATGGTTCTTAGAGATGGAGAAAGGTAACCTACTCCAAAACAAGTAGGTATATATAGATAGGATGGAGAGAGTTTTCCTCTTCCAAATACACAATGATTGGCATTGGCAAATGATTTTGGAAGACCTTGAAGGAATAGAAGTTTTTCCAGATTTTCAGTACCCATGTTGGCTGTACTCCTCGTCTCCACTAAGTGCGTATCCCGCGTGGTCGCCACCTTCGAAGCTCACCGGAGAATCCTCATGACCATGGTCTTCTTCAGCAGCGCCCCAACCATGTCCTGAAAGGGTATACAGTATTCGTTTTTTAAAAAGGTTTGGAGAAGAAAGAGTCTTTTAATTAGATTTAACTTAATATACTAGCAAATTATCATTATCACGAAAATCATCATGACCAGCCTATACCCAGCCTGTAGCTAATTATATGAATGAATGAATGAATGAATATTCTTTATTATGCACACACATTACTAAAATATAACAGAATAACAAAACAAAAAGACACATGCGGACATAAAGGCGACTTTATCGCTGAAAAGCGATTTCTTCCAAGTAACCTTTGGGTAATGGAAATGTTTTATAAAAATTATAAGGCAGTTGCAACTATATATTTTATTAATGATTTATATCACATAACAAATTTTAATGAATAATGTAAAATACATATGATAATATATACCTACATATATACATATAAATATACATATACCTACACAAACATACAAAACAATAATAATAATAAATGCACAACATACATAAATCTTAATACATACTTTGTTAATTTTAATAATAACTTTCTTGATATATTTCAGAGGAAGTTATAAAAATAAACAGACAAATATATAATATTTAGTAATAAATTAAGAGATATTTAGGTAATAACTTTTGACTAAAGATTTAAAAATATTTAAAGTTTTGCTTGTTTAATGTTAGTAGGTAATGAATTCCATAGTTTAATAGATTTAACCGTAAAGGAGGAACTAAAGAAATGGGTAAAGTGAGCGGGGATGTGGAGAACAAGATTTGTAGTAGACCGAAGTTCTTATATATTGTATTTTCATATCATTTTTCAACTTTTACAATGTTTTATCAGGCTACATCCATACTTAATGAATGAAAGCGCATAAAATAGCGAAAATTATAGTTTCCCGTAAACAATCACCCAGGGGAAACCGCGGGAAACCACTAGATAAATTATTCTGCCTGATTAACCGAACCAAAACGTTCAAATGTTCTCTGTTATTGTGACCATCTGCCATATTTTCGAGAGAAAAGGAGAGCAACGCCATAGTCTCTGGTTGTGCGGATGTGTATGGGCATCGATAGTTTCCAAAAGGCTTCGACTGTTCGTTTGGCCTCTTATGCTATAAAAAATTAAGTCCAGGAAATCTTCTCCAGTTTCCCTCCCCAATTAAACGAGATAATATAAAATTGCAGACAGCAAAACAGACAATAGTTGCAATGCACGAAAAGAATATATGAGATGTATGTATAATTTATATGTATGTATAATTTATCATTACCTACTATGGATATATTATATGGTGGGTGAAATGGTCCCGGTAATGACGACCCGTCTGGCCTCGCTGGTGTCCCCACCCTTAAATGGATATACATTATCGCTGGTGTCCCCACCCTTAAATGGATATACATTATCCATTTAAGGGTGGGGACACCAGCGAGGCCAGACGGGTCGTCATTACCGGGACCATTTCACCCACCATATAATATATCCATAGTAGGTAATGATAAATTGAATCTAATAAATATATCCGTTAAAATACACAATATATAGATGGGCATAACAACATATACTGTATCCACATTAAACCCACCATCTGTACCTTATGGTTGGTATGTAAGGATGCAGTTGCAGAGTATATCATCATCATCAGCCTCTATCTGTCCACTGCTGAATATAAGCCTCTCTTAATGAACGCCAAGACGGCCGATCCCTTGCCACTTGCATCCAACATGGACCGGCCACCGCATGGAGATCGTTTTCCATACCATACCAGACCATTGTATAGGCTATTCTTTATTTACTTACCACCACCGAAGTGGGGGGCGGCTTTAGGCTCCCCATACGTGTAGCCGAGCACCTCGTAATGGTCGTCACCGCCACCACCACCGCTCTTGTGGTGGACGTGTTTCACGATGGTGTGTTTATGGTGGTGGTGCTTCACGAACAGTGGCACGTGGATTACCACCTTCTTGTGACCTCCACCGCCGCCACCAGCGAGGATGAGGGTGGACAGCTCAGCGACGCACACCATCACCAACTGGAAATATACAGTGAAATATTAGAAACCATTCCAAAAGTCGGGCTAGTATATCTTAATCAGTATTAGTATATCTTAATTATGATATCCGGATAGAGTAGTAATGTATGCCATAAAATTCCGAAACTGGTCAGTGATTTGTCACTGATGTAATATCAATTCAACCAACCAGTGATCTAAATTTACGTCCATGACCCAATCATTCATCAATGGCCATTGGTCGGCCAAAGCGCGGAACCGGCACAGCGTCCACAAATTTGTCGTAATTTGTTTTCATACAAAACACATAACATTACTGCTCTATTACGGTTATATGCTCGTATTAACCGCATTATTAAATAAAATAATAATAATAATAAAAACAATAATATCTATGGACTTTTACACCACGTCAATCTGATCCCGAGGTAAGTTTTCGAAGAACTTGAGTTTCGGGTACCAGACAACGGAAATATTATATTTAATATTTATTAAACATATATTTAAGATTTTTATTATATAATACACATTTAATACACATCCATGACTCAGGAGCACAGAATATATTTTGTTCCCTGGCGGGATTTGGCGCTGACCATTGAGCCACAGAGGTCGTCAATAAAATAATAATAAAATCCTTAAGAAGTAGGTTTATTACATGAAACATTGAAATAATAATTGACATTATTTTCATATACCTGTTCATTTTTATCGGGTGATAATATAAAACGTACATTGAGTAACTTTTTGTTAGAAAAGTTTATTCATTCGAATTTTTGACAAACCTTTCGATATTCTAAACAAAGTAAGTTAACTAAGTGAAAGAAAGAGTATGTTATTTTTCATCATATACTCTAACGAACTGCGATAGCAAAACAGGATTTGAGAAATTTCTCAGATAGATTTTCATTCCATAAAACTGTCCTTTTTTTGTATATTATTCCGGAACTATATTATGTTACAATTCGAAATTTTCAGAAACGATAATAATCATACTCATCTAGTTTATTTTATCCGATTTATTTTACTTTCAGGGCTTATGCCGCATACACCTTTGTGGTCATTAGCGGCGCCACTGTCTTTCGTCTCTTTTTTTCACGGAAGTAAATTAAGCTATCTCAGCGAAATTGTGAAATGGGCGGAACGAGCGTAGAAATTATTTTCGTGTGCCTCGTCTTAACGGAAGATCGGTCATCTGGGTTGATTCAAGGTCTGTGTCATCCTATATCTATCTAAAGTACTATAATGGATACGGATTGGTGATGATCATTGAATTTTTCTAATTTTATGACTATGCAGTTGAACAAATGTTGAATCGTATAAAAAAATATTGACGATTTTGACAAACGAGCCCTTAACCCATTAGAAGTCACTGAACTCAATTGAGTACAGCGATATTTATTAGTGTAAATTACAAATCTCGCACAATTTACGTGAGGTACCTTTTTATTTTGCTTCATTATAACACTGTTGAATTAAAGTGATTAATAAACCGTGGGGAATTTGGCTTTTTTGAACGAAAAGTGTCAGTTGAAGCTGTAGTACGAAAACACTGTGGCGGTTAGTGAATTATTTTTATTTTTTATAACCCATTACTTTTTGCACGTACTTTTTTTTAGTTCATTCTTATAAAATACATATCAGACTATGTTATAGAAATAAATATAATCAATTATATAAAGCTAACATAAAAATATAGTCATACAAAAGTAGCTGTACTCGAATGAGTACACTGACCACATACCTAAGTAAAATAACTGACTTATTTCAAAATTCTTGAAATGGCGAAACGACTATTTACAGCTCTAAACAGCGCCAAGAGGCTTGAAGAAACTATTGTTCAGCCTTTTTACTGGAAAGCGATGATAAGATTCTGACTTGGCTATGGTACCACCTGATCCAAGTGCGTTATCTGATGACGAGGAAGGTGCCGATGAAGATATGGCAACTAGTTTCATATCACAAGATATACCGGGTATTATCAAAGTATTGAATGTGAATAGAGAAAATCACTATTTTGCCGACTATGCCGACAGTGATGATGAACCATTGGCTTCGAAAAGAAGACGAGTAATTACCAGCTCATTTACTCAGGATCTAAACCCAACCTGGCGGAAATGTACCCATTCATATTCTTCAACTTCTCAGAGTCCTTCCGAAGTTCATGACAGAATGTGGACTGGTTATGATGAATTGTAAGGCTTCAATCCTGTACAAATATTCGATAATGATGTTGTTGACATGAATCATAATATAACAAACTATACGCAAATCAACACAATAGGCATGAGTTTTACCTGGATTCCTCTGATATGAAAAAGTTTATATAGGTCCTGTGCAGGCACAGATATTGGGATATAGAAAGAAACCTTCATCTTGTGGACAATGACTGAGCAGCCACTTCGATCGAAAAATGTTCAAAATAAGACTCTTTGGTTGACATATTTATGAATTTTTTTTACAGTTATCTATACTAATATTATAATGCTGAAGAGTTTGTTTGTTTGTTTGAACGCGCTAATCTCAGGAACTACTGGTCCGATTTGAAAAATTATTTCAGTGTTAGATAGCCCATTTATCGAGGAAGGCTATAAACTATAAAACATCACGATGTAACTAACAGGAGTGAAGTTAAGCAAGTTAACGCTGGCGAAGCTGCGGGCAACAGCTATATCAAATAAGAATGACTATCATATTATAAATATGATATACTGATAAAATTAAAAATCAGCTGCGGTGCGTGCGTCATTTGCCATTCAAGAGTGCGTTGGTAATGTAAGAAGTGTCTAAAGACACATTGTTTGGAAAAGTCATGTTTAGAAAAAAATCATACACAGGCGGTCAGTGTACTCAATTGAGTACACCCCTGTAATTTCATGAAAACTACGATTTTTCATTTTTTTCTTGTAAATTATATTTTTTTTGTTCCTATTTCATTATAAAAATAAACAACAATAAAAAAATATATTGCTACTTTTCATTTGACCTTTAATGGGTTAAGCTTGTTTCTTCTAAAGTGAGCAATCAAAATCAGATTTTTGTCTTTTTTGACACTAACACTTTTATATTGTTTCCATTTGTTACCTGCGAAGATTTGATTTGAACCGCAAAGCGAGTAACCTTGGTGTCTATCGAAAGAAGCATTGATATCCATCAGTGGGGGGGACGGTTGGAAGTGATGATGATGAGGTAAAACTATAAAATGTTTCTATCTAAATGGCTAGAATCGAACCCATAGTCCACACTACCCTATCACTATACACTGCACACACATCATTGTTTAAGAAAAATCATCAATACAAAAATAGCATTGCCAGACATCAACAGATAATTAAGTTTCAAAATATTTCGTTGACAAATTCGCTAATAGCAAAAAAATCGCAATTGCAAGCCTATTAAATATTACAAATCAAACGCAAGGAAAGTCAATTAAATAATATGTGTATCAATAAAACCAGACCTATCCTCCAAAAACAACATAATAATATTATTAGTTAGCGTAAATCAAATCATAAATATGTTTGTCTCAAGCGTCTGCATAACTTATGGTTGTGCGGATGTCTATGGGCGTCCGTAGTCACCATAAGGCTCCGACTGCTAGGTTGCCTCCTTGTGTCATAAAAAATAAAAAAACTTGTAAGTACAAAGAAATCTAAAAGAAAGATTAACCTAACTTAAAACCTTATTTGGAATTTATCCTGTAAAAAACAAAGCTAAGTGTTGTTCTATCATCAAAATCATTTTATACAATTTTAAAAATATCTAGAAGTGAATAATATGTGAAAATTGAAGTAAGTTAAGTACCAGTAAAATTTTAATTTTTTAACAACGGTTTCCTACCTTAGATCAGTATTACTTTGGAAAGTGCCTCTACTATTCATCTCCTGAGATGATACTCACCTCAGGTAGTGAAACGTTCGTAAAAATTAAATTTTACTGGTACTTACTTTATTTGTGTATATTTTAATTCACTATTAATTTTATAAAATGATTTTGACGTATTATAGTTTATTACTTTTAGTCAGTCTAACCCCCAAATACTGAAAACAATCTCAAATTTAAGACGTAAGTACGTCTTAAATTTGAGATTCGTTTAAGTATTGGGGGGTCAGTGTTCGAAAAATTATCTTCGAGCGGATTCAAAGGATTTTGAAAAAAGGTTGAAATTAAAGTTATTATTTATATTATGAACTTAGTGTATACTCCATATCTCAGAAGACGGCAGTATAAAATATAAAAATGAGAAGAAGAAAAAGGGCTTAAATACATGGAGGCAAAGTTGCAACATAATTAACTAACGAACAAACTCATATCACTGGCTTACTTTGTAATATCAAAGAACATTATACATACACATCTATAACATCACTTTATAGACATCCCAAGTATGTAGCTAAGTCCATAAATTTAATTAAATTTATCGCCTATTTTATTACTATTTAAAAAGATATCATCTTTGTTTATGGCCAAACAAATTAGCGACATTAATTAAATATAACTCAAAAGTCCGAGGTAATTTACGTAATCAAAACTAAACATCAAACTTTGAAAGCGTACGTTTCATATAAGCTAGTCCGAACTGAATTGTGTAACTCAACTCTTTTTAAAAAAGTGGCGCTGCCTCTCACTTTCATAGCACTTTTTCTATTTTTATCTTACATACCTTCGACAGGCAAACTTACAAACGAAAGTTCCGGTTGAGAGAAAGATTTGGGAACTATGTTTTATTGTAACAATGTGAATATTATACTTATATTGTTAAAAACGTTGATGGGCTTTATTTATTATTAATACCACTTCAATAATCTAATTTAATTCACATATCATACAATCAATTTTTAATTTTATACACTTAATACAAATTATATTATTAAACACTAAATAAAAATGTTAGTACATTAGCTGACATGAAAGAAAAAATTTAATCATAGTCAGTACATATTTACGCGTAAAAAGCTCTTAATTTATTTCTTATTCAAATTTAAAAAAAACATTCACTATCCTATCTAATCTTACACTATGAATAATATCTAGATTAATTTTTACATAAGCTAAACCGCAGTGTATTTATTGCTCTTATTACTACGTAATTATAAAATTTTAAGTATTAAATATTAATATGTATTATTTATTTAAGTACATAATATATTAAATAGATACCAATAATCAAAAAAATCGTTTTAATAAAAAACAAAATGCCGTATAATAAAATGGCGGTTGACAAATTAAAGAGCAATAATTAAAAATACGCGCGACTTATGCTAGCTTGAAAAATACATACCAAAAATCGTGCTGACATTTTTCGCGACACAGACTAACCACTGGTAATGTTACAAGGTGTGTGATAAAGAAGTAACAATAAACCTCTTTTTATATCTCGACGTTTCGCGACAGTGCCTCTCTGTGCCTTCGATTTGATCTACACTCCATAGACAATACGACCATAGAACTCTATTCTAGCTACACAGAGTCGATTATTCATTGTAAGTATTGTCGTTCGAATTTATCATAAATATCGATTAAGGTAATGGAAATTGCACTGTAAAAGCGAGCAGTAGACTGCAAATTAATGTACTTTAAGAAGTATACCATAAAGTGAAAATGTTACAATTTGATTTGATTTTGATGATGAGATTGTGGGAGGTAGAATTGAAAGATTTGAAAATACATACATGTAATAATTGTTACAATACTAATGTAGTATGTAACATCAATCCTAATGCTCGGCCTTCAATAAATTTATTTCGACATCGAACTGCATATTTTCTTTAAAGCAAAATGTAGCAACTTACTTTGTTTTTTTTAATAAAAAAGTTACAACCAAGAAAAAATGTACTTATCTCAGGAGTCTAAAAGAGCCTCATTTACTATTATAGGTATCAATATTAATAATGCATCGAAGTTAAAACGAAAAGTCACCAGTCATTCAGTTCACCTTGTGGTAAGTGATCACCGACATGCATAAACAGTACACCAGAGGATTTGCTGGTGCTTTGCCGATCTTTCACAATTCACAAATACTTTTGATTATCCAAACCACTTCCACGCTTTTCTATGACTTTCGTCTGTACCTATTAATCACTGACATCCAGTGACCTATTCCCAAATATCACATCAAATTGTCTAGTTGTAGATTTACTTATTCATTACATTATGAGCCTAATATCGTCTAGTCATAGATAATACACACATCCAACATTGTCTCCCTGAAAAATTAGGTAAGAAGTTTATTAAAACAAATACTGAATTTGTGTTTGAGCATCACAGGTCATTCATACATTTGGATACTCTCATCAGCTTTACACATCACCGCATAAGACTAACCATAACCTACCATCATCATGTTCATCATCATCATCATCAGCATCTATACGTCTGCTGAATACAGGCCTCCTTCAATGAACGCCAAGAGTCGATCTCTTGCCACTCGCATCCAAAACTTCGTCTGTCTTCCCACCTAGTTAATGGCCGACCAACACTTCGTCTACCTGAACGCGGCCTCCACTCTTTAACCTTATTGGCCCATCGGCAATGCGTTCTTCTGAACCAGCTCATTACCATTTCAGCGAGCATATTCATCGCGTGATATCGGTAACACTATTCGTATCTTATTTGCCAAAGAAACACCCAGCATAAGACGTTCCATAGCACGTTGAGCCACGGCAAACTTACGGACCAATCGTAAATTTAGAGGCAACGTTTCGGCCCTGTAGGTCATCAAGGGGAGAACAAATTGGCTGAAGACTTTCGTCTTCAAATTCTGCGGTATAGACGACGTGAGAATATATAACTGATTGATTATACTGATGGTTCTTTGTGGAAATTCTCTCTTTTCTCACTTTTTCCACTTTTATTTTATATATATAACACATACAACAAACAAACCGTTCGTGTAATTTTATCTAAATTTGTAATATATATAAAATATAATAATATCTATGGACGCTTTTACACCACGTCAATCTGGTCTCGTGGTAAGTTCCCGAAGAACTTGTGTTACGGGTACCAGACAACGGAAATATATATAATACTTTTTTATACTATACATATATTTAAGATTTTTATTATGTAATACACAAATTTAATACACATCTCATGAGCCATGACCCAGGAACACAGAATTTTTTTTTTCCCTGGCGGGATTCGAACCCGCAACCTCCGGCTTGTGCGCCAACACGCTAATCATTGAGCTACAGAGGTCGTCATAAATAAAAGTGGAAAAAGTGAAAAAATAGTTGTAGAATTATTATAAGACGTGAGAATATGGCTAAGGTGCCTGAATAATAACTAACCAACCTAAATAATTTTCGTGTATGTTAATTATAAAGCTGAAGTACATATTTGTTTTTATGTTTGATTATTTGTTTGTGAGAAAAAAATAGTTTTGCATTTATAATAATAATAATAATAAATCATTTATTTTCAGGCACTATGGCCCATAGAGACCTTACAGACTAACATACATATATTATATTACATAAGTGTTAGTATAAAACCTTAAAATTATGTTAGTAAACTTCCTAGCGCTACGTTTTCGTGCGTTCCGGTGGTACTGTTTCGCGGAAGCGACGGAACACCACATCCTGAAGCCAGAAGTCTTCGCGTAAAACGTCCTGCAGGTAGCAGTTCGGTACTCGCATCACAAACGCCTTAAAGTTGACGTTCCGTCGCGACTCCAGCTCCTGCACCCTCGGACAGTACTTCAACCTCCGGCGCACGTATTCGGCGATGCTCTCCGTCTTTGTGGTGTAATGAAGGCGGGAGATATACACCGGCATGTTCGGCTTGGCGGCCCGCACGAGCACGTTGGGCTCCAGTGGGGCTTTGCCGCAGCGATTCTGGACGGTTCTGGGATGGCGCCTCTTCCTCTTGGCATTTGATAACCCATTTACTAAAGTAGGTTGTTTATATAAAGAAGGTTGTATATTTAAGAGACTTTTTTAATTTTGAGGTGGGTGAAATACAGGAAACAATTAATAATTTCATGTCATCTCATGTAGTGTAGGTACCACTATAATATAAGTGAAAACATATTTAGGCGCGGTACGCATATTTTTAGATGAAATAAATTCCCTGGATTCGCCACACCGTTACCACCGTTAAGAGACGCTATTTGACGTTTATATGACGTTTTATTTATTTTAACAAGATTATGCAATATTTGTTGACATAACCAAACGTCAAACACACTGAAATATCAATGTCATGCGGCCATTTTGTGCGCCATTTAAATTGTATAGGCTGTCATAATTTGTTACAATATGTATTATAGGTATTTAAATTTAATTGTTTTGTTTTACTTCTATCGGCTAATTGTGACTGTTTGGGTTAGTTTTTTATACTTTTATTTCGAGAAGCTCCTTATTTCGGCATTGTCTACGAATGAATGTCTTGTTCACTAGACTCTAAAATCGTATGTATAATTAACCGACTTAAAAAAAAGAGGAGGTTCTCAATTTGTCTGTATAATATTGATTTTTTTTAAATATGAAAATTAGAAAAGTAAAAGTACAAGTAGGATTTCCTACGTAGAATATCGAGTCCAATTGAGGTCTTGCTGAATTTGCTTTGTTGTCTGTCTAAAGACGACAAGACACAGAAAATAAAATTACTAAGTTAACTTCACGTCTAAAGATTTTGGACTCTTAGTTTTTTATTCTCTCGCTTGGGGCTGGGCTGTAAGAGTATGTTTGAGTTCTTGATTTTCTTCTTGATCCATTCGTTTTTCTTAGCGTTTCACCCAAGATTTCTTTCATAACTTGAAATATGACTTGTGTTATGTTCAGCTATGACCACTGTTGTTTAAGTTTCAGACATTTATTAGTTAAGTGATTTTTCGTGCCTCTTGTCTACATTTCTTTCCCTAACCCTACTATCTCTCCTTTGCTAGAAAAATACGCAAGAATACGTCAGTGGGTCGATAGAAAGAGAGAGTAATCGAAGCAAACAAGGTCTCTTCTCTATTCGCTCACATGACACAATCGGCCTCTATGAAAAGGGAAAAAGCACTTACTTCGCAGACAGTACTCTCACTTTTACGTTGGCATAGAATCAATTCTTTTTCTGTGTGAAATTATGCATGAATTCGCATTCAATTTTTTATGTAAATGTTTACAATCGAATTATTGTGTCTTATTGAATAATTGGTTGAAGAGATATATGAATTGTGGTAATAAAAATTATAAATTGACCATCACGGGACACTCACCAGATGTGAAACATATAAAGTACCGTCAAAATCGGCCCAGCCGTTTCAGAGATTAGCCGGAACAAACAGACAGAGAGACAGACAAAAATTGTATAAAAATGTTATTTTGGTAAATGTACCGTGTATACATCCATATGCATTTAGTGAAAAGCGATTATTTTTATATTCCAAACAGACACTCCAATTTTATTTATCTGTAAGTATAGATAGCTCTTTAGTTTCCAAATTGTTATCTATATTATATTAAGGGCCCCTTCTCCCAAAACTATAGGTATTTAACGCACCGAATCGGTTTGCACTGCGTTGCGCGGGAGATGTCTTTATATGAACTCCGGTGACCTACCACGGCCGGGCAAGCACGCCACAGTATACGAATATGCAGTAGATTGACTATGCTCGAATTATTCTTAGATGTGATAATTATTATGCATAACAAAATCTTGTTGTTGTTATAGTTATCTAGTTTTGGATTTATAGAAATACTAGCTGGTGCCAGCGACTTCGTCTGCGCAGGATAAGATAGTTTTATTTCTTCACTAATTAATCGAAAGGAACTTCGATCCATCCGGGTGTCCCTTGACACCTCTCTTTAGTTTATTTTTATATATAAAGTATCCTATGTTACTTCTAATACCTCCAAGAATATGTGTACAAAGTTTCATGATGATCGGTTAAGTATTTTTCGCGGGAAAGCGTAACAAACATCTATGCTTTCACATTTATAATATTAGTAAGGATTAGGAAGGATGAATTAGCTACATAGGTCTAAAAGGTAGTGCCATGCTGCTTGCAGCCGAATTGGGCCGGCACGACCGTAGGGGTACCTCTCGTTCACATGATAATGGCGTCAAGTGACACCTATGCTGTCGCGTTTCTTGCGGTGTATGAGTTTCCGGTGTCCCATGGCAGGGGATGTGGTAAAGGAGGGTAATGCATCTGCATTATCTCTTGTGTGGATGTTTACAAGGACGACCTCTGTGGCTCAATGGTTAGCGCGTTAGCGTTCAAGCCGGAGTTTGCGCGTTCGAATCCCGCCAGGGAACAAAAAGTTTTCTGTGTTCCTGGTTCATGGATGTGTATTAAATATGTGTATTATAAATAAAAAACCTTAAATATGTGTATAGTATAAAATATTAAATATATTTCCATTGTCTGGTACTCGTAACACAAGTTCTTCGAGAACTTACCACGGGACCAGATTGACGTGGTGCAAAAAGCGTCCTTAGATATTATTATTATTATGGGAGTCGGTAGTCATCTAAGGCTCCGAATGCTCGTTTGTCCCCCTAAGGCCTAAGCTATAAAAAAAATCAATCATTTTAAGAATGCTTGTAGGAGATTAAAAAATTGTAGACAAACATATTCTTTTATACTATATTAATTGTTTTAATTGTTTTAAAATTCAACAAAATTTAGTCGTATGCTAGGTCCAGGTTCATTTTCAACGACCCATACATCATCGATTAATGTTAGACACGGGTCTCCTCTGAGAAGAGGGTCAAGGCCATAGTCCTCACGACACTGCCCTGTGGGTAGGGGCTAGGAAATGATTGCAAATCAGAAAAATGCATAAAATTTTCCTTGCCAAATGTTAAGCAACTGCAAACAAATGTACTCTTAGACAGTGAAAACTTGGAATTGGTGGACTCAACAGTTTTCCTAGGAATAACTCTAGATCTTAAGCTGCAGTGGGGTCCCCACATAGCTAAATTGGCGAATAGACTCAGTTCAGCAGCATATGCAGTGAGAAAAATAAGACAGTTTACTGATGTAGATACAGCGCGAATAGTATATTTTAGCTACTTTCATAGCATTATGTCTTATGGCATACTTTTATGGGGAAATGCGGCCGACATAAACAACATTTTTGTGCTGCAGAAGCGGGCTATTCGTGCAATTTACAAGTTGCCTTCCTATTCATCTTTGAGAGAAAAATTTAAAGAAATAGGAATTCTGACTGTCACCTCTCAATACATCTTAGAAAATTTACTGTATGTTCGAAAAAACATAAATGAATTTTGTAAGAAAAGTAATATTCATAGTAGGAATACACGTAATAGACACAGGTTACATGCACCAATGATTAGACTTTCGAAAGTAAGCAATTCTTTTAAAGGCAACTGTATACGCTTTTACAATAGGATCCCAGAAAACGATCAAAAGCTCTCCATAAAAAAATTCAAAAAAGTTGTTAAAGAACGTTTGTGTGGTAAAGCATATTATAAAGTAAAAGATTTCATGGAAGATACCACACCCTGGGAATAAGGCGTTCCTCCCGGGCATTTCAAGATAAGATGTTAAAATTGTTATTAATATATATAATTTGAAAAGATTAGTTCCACTGAGTTTGTTTCGCCGGTTCTTCTCAGTGGGCTTACCTTGGAACCGGT
Source organism: Helleia helle (assembly GCA_963853865.1). Classification (NCBI taxonomy): domain Eukaryota; kingdom Metazoa; phylum Arthropoda; class Insecta; order Lepidoptera; family Lycaenidae; genus Helleia; species Helleia helle. Next base: position 22,386,822 of record OY971420.1, read on the forward strand.
GGTAGATTCAATTGACGTTCAAAAAGATACTGTATTAGTACTATTTTGAATAAAAAATTTTGATTTTGATTTGAGAAATATTTTGCGATGAAGGTTCCTCATTTTCTTTATTGTCCGACAATTTGAATTCTTCAAGTGTTAACAATTTCTGGAAGAAGACATCACTACATAGTATAAACTATAAAGCAAAGTCGCTTCCCGCGTCTGACTGTATGTATGCTTACATCTTTAAAACTACACAACGGATTTTGATGCGGTTTTTTTAATAGATAGAATGATTCAAGAGGAAGGTAATAGGTACATGCATAATATAGTAGATAAACACTCATAATTTTAGAAGTTTCTGATGTGATGTCATAAATAAGCACATTTTTTGCACTTACATTGCAAACGCTGGATGAACCCTAACAGATAGATCAAAATAATGTACATTATTATACACCTTAGCCGGGCCCGGTTCCGAATTAATTATTATTGTATCAATGTATGGTAGAATTATGTATCCTAAATATGCATACTGAAAAGTCCGCGATGGCATATTATGTCTACATTAGTTAAATATAACAGACTACCTATATCCATTTTAATACTTTAAAAAATTGCCAATTATAAAGCGGTAATGTAAAAGCTATTCACAAAAATACGGTATTAATCACTACATATTATAAAATAAAGTCCTACGCCAGTCCATAGATAAATAATTATCATCAATGCGTATATGGTTGTATATCTAAGTTAACGCGGGCGAAGCTGCGGGCAACAGCAGTTTTCAGTTTGTGATAAAACTGTATTAAGATTCTTTTTCCTTATTTTACTTTTTTTATTCGCCATTTCAATTAAATAACTAGGTACTACACAAACACAAGTATCTATTTATTTACACTAATTAAAGGTTTTGTATTACAAACTAATTACAACTAAGAACAACAATTGTTAGTAAGTATTAAGTAGCTATATTATTTACACTGTGTCGTCTTATTTATTTAGACGTAATAATATAAAATGCGCGGTAACAACGTAGTCACGAGCCAAAGCGGCACAGGTCCTACTTCGATGAAGCCCGGCTGGGTACTGGCGCGACGTGGTGCGATGCGCGAGAGCCATTTTTATCGTTTTTTATTTTTCAAAAATTTTTGAAGTGACATAATAAAGATCTATCCAATCATTTCCACGTCATCCCCGTTTAGCAATTTAAACGTAAAAGTTTCATTAAAATTGAGTTTCCCGAAGTCTCATATACTCAATTTGCTTTTAAAATCGACGTTACTTTAGAATATTTTTTGATTATGTAAAATGTTAAATATTGTATTTTTATCCAAAAAAATCTCTAGATCAAAGATGTATCTATACCCTATTTTTTTATTATTATTTTAAAATGAAGAATTCTATGAAAACACCTAGATCTAGAAACAACAATTTGGGATAAGGGGCCCTTAATGAAGCAAAAAGCTTTGTGTTTTTAAGAGGAAGGAAGTGCAGGACTTTTGAAATTTGGTATCATTAAAAATTAAGGATTATTTTCGTGTAATATGCATTATAAATACATTAGCCAAATGTTACGCACACTACGATGCGCACACATTCAAATAATTATGACGACTATGTCAAATGATATATGACGTAGTTTTTATTGTACAAAGTAGTTTTGAAGCATTAATTAGGGTTCCGTAGCCAAATGGGAAAAAACGGAACCCTTATAGATTCGTCATGTCTGTCTGTCCGTCCGTATGTCACAGCCACTTTTTTCCAAAACTATAAGAACTATACTGTTGAAACTTGGTAAGTAGATGTATTCTGTGAACCGCATTAAGATTTTTACACAAAAGTAGAAAATAAACAATAAATTTTGAGGGTTCCCATACTTAGAACTGAAACTCAATTTTTTTTATCAAACCGTATATATGGGTATCGTAGGATTGGCTACGGAAATTGTCCCAATTATGTACTTGTATCTAAACATCGATAATTAAAAAATAACTGCCGTCCTATCCCCTGATACCTGCCTCATTAAAACATAAAAATACTTATCGGATCTTTAATTAGTATAGTTTTAGTGACGGACTTATTAGAAAGGTTTCGAAGATTTGAACGTATAGATTAGTTCATTTCTTACGTAATTACTTAAGATAAAGTGAGTAGACAAAATAATCAAAAAAAACAATACATCTAAAAGAATATGTGATTGAGTCGATTCCTACCTGACTATAGAAACTTTGATGTCGGCCATTAACCAGGTGGGAAGACGATCTCCGTGCGGTGGCCGGTCCGTGTTAGATGCGAGTGGCAAGGGATCGGTCGTCTTGGCGTTCATTGAAAGAGGCCTATAGTATATTTGATGATGCCTTTATAAATCTACCGGGTCTGAAATACATATGGTTTAATTAATATAGCGAGGTAAGTGTAACGAAGGTCACCGGGTATTTTTATTGATATACAATATGTACCTATGCAGATATTTGTAGGCATAATAATTTCTCCATGGTGCATTGTAGCTGGGCTTCCCATAGCTGCTGTCTTTTCTTGACTTTTGTTAGTCATTGCAATCTTGCATTGTCTCCCACTTTGACCGCGAAGAGAAATTAGAAATATTTCCACTCCTCCTGAATTCTTCTGATTAAATTCGTTGCAGGTCCCAAGGCAGTTTTAACGTGTCCCTCCATTTCCTTGAGGTCGTATCAAAGGGTCATTTGGTGGTAACCGCTGTCAATCCAAGCTATACAGGAATAGCAGCGGTGGGAGTGGTGGGCCTAGGCCATGAAAAAAAGAATTTCAGAACAGTTATTTTGGATCAATCAAATTATACTATTTAAATTGTACCGCACGCATCGCTTGCAAACACACCAATAATTCACCTTTTCATCATCATCAAACCGTACAACCGATTGGTGAAACTTTTTCACCACTTAGCATGCATACATGAATGAAAATAGTTTCACGAAATAATTGCAATTTAAATTGTTTTCATTTCCTATTGTGAGTCAATATTAGAGTATTTAATTGTGTCGAATGTAGGCGACATGGTGGTTATGTAATACACTAGCGTGCAAGAAAAGTGGAGCGGTTAATTAATATTTTAATAACCAGAAGAAACAAAGTCAAAATTTAAGTGAGATTAAGTTAATAAATGGGTGATTTTATACAAGAAGCTTATTTAAAGGAATTCAATTTGGAAGATCAAGAAGTTTTAAATAACGAATTATTAATTGTATGTAGGTAAGTCGCTTTTCTGTTCACTCGCACTATTAGTATAATAAATCAATTATGTATAAGCGTTACAGATGTATAATATAAAGGACTATTTTAAAAATAAATAACATAACTAAAATAAATTAAAGTACCTAATAAAATGTCTTATGGGACCTTCTTTATAATATAATTACATAATATTATGTTTCATAAAGCCCGCAACTATTAATAATATTTAGTTTTAAGCTCAAGGAAATAATATTACATTGCGCCTAGCGGTTATTCTGCAGGTCAGTGTATTTACAAAAGATTTGAATCGCCTTGTTGAGTTAAATAAAAGATCTAAAAAATAATTATAGATGGTTATCTATACCTATCAGAGTGTATACGACGAAAGTTCATTGATCTTAGCCAAAAATAATTCAAGTTATTTTGTATTTAATGGTTATTCATACTTAATCATCATGGCTATCATTTTCCACCCAATGCTCGATACAGACCTCTATCAATGAACGCCAAGACGGCCAATTCACCGCAACTCATAATCAACTAGGATTGCACGGAGATTGTCGTCTAATCTAGTTTTTATTAGGCACTAGCTGTTGCCCGCAGCTTCGTCCGCGTTAACTTAGATTTACAGCCGTATACGGATTGATGATGATTATTCTTATAGCCTAAGTTACTCCTTATAACATCAGCTATCTGTCAGTAAAAGTCCTGTCAAAATTGACCCAGCCGTTTCAGAGATTAGCCGGAACAAACAGACAGACAAAAATTGTAAAAAATGTTATTTTGGTATATGTAGGTATCGCGTGGACATCCATATGCATTTAGTATAAAGCGGTAATTTTAATATTACAAACAGACACTCCAATTTTATTTATCTGTATAGATATGACGATTTTAATGCAAATAGCATAATCTCGAAAAGGCAAAATAAATAAGTGTTGTTTTCTAATGTTTACGCGAATTTCACTCATTATAATGAAACACTTTTTACGGATTATATCGCGGTTTATTAAAATTTTACATGCCCGACTTTTCGGATACTTTACAGTAACCATGGTCACGGGAGGACTGAGGTCACATGAGTAAATAAACGTACAGAGGCAAAGCTTCATACAACCGCGCGAATCGATTGCACTACTACAAGCGCCGTAACGCATGTGTGCGTAAGCACTCGTGGCTTGTCACGTACGAGTAGAAACCGGTCGAAACCGGTTCGACGAGTGTTCGAACGCGGGGATGTGAGTGCGATGTATATTTTTTCGCTTGGCCGGTTTTTTTTTTTTTTTTTTTTCGGATGGATCTATGCTAATGGCCCGAAGGCCCTAATGCTTCAACGGATTTTTGTGAGCCCATTCGGCTCACTTTTGATTGGGGGGTTGCCCCCCGCCTACCGTGCAGTCTGCGACCACACGGCCTCCTGGCGTCGGTTGTGGGCTTGGCCGGTATATCGAATTATTATCATCGTTCTTAAATTTTTGATAACTAAAAGTAAAAAGTGTCAATATTGTATACTATACTGTGTGTATGAACAATAATAGAGCAAATAAAAAAGAATCATATTTTATAACATTGTTCTTAAATTATTATTGATAATTATTAAAAGTAAAAAGTGTCAATATTGTATACTGTACTGTGTGTATGAACAATAATAGAGCAAATAAAACAAATCATATTTTAGATATCCCAAAGATTTCAATAGGTAAGTTGTATCTTATTATTTTATTTCTACTAATTATTATAACTTTTGTTTACTAAGTTTTTATGGATGTGCCTAAAGTCTAGTTCGGGAAACATTTGACCCGACATTAAATCTTAAATCTTAGCTAAACTTTACAGTAAAAATACAATAAGTAGGTATAAGGGTATAGGTACAGAATACGTAATTAGCAGACGATTCCTGTTCGGAATAAAAAATATTATAATAGTTATGATAAAAACTGATATGCAATGAGAGTGCTTTCCATTAGAATTTACCACTCTATTAAAATGAACAACAGATTATTGCAAATAAAAAATAGAAACACAAAATATTTAGAAAATATATTTTATAGGTAATAAAGAATAGAATATTTACATAGATTACTACTCTATAAAAAAAATCGTTTTATTCGTTTAATTTTATCCACCTGTGACAACCCTTAAATAATTTTACGCGTTGTATGGAAGCTTTGTCTCTGTCCGTTTACTTACTCATGTGCTGAGGTGTCATACGTCCTAATGTTACAAAGTTATTCGAAACTACCCTATGATACATCAATATTTTGGTTAGTCCTATTTACGCAGAAAGTGCTAACTGTATCGTTAATCTGTGACATATAATGCTTGGATTTTGATTTGATAATATTAATAATGGGATCCCAAGCAGGTGGTAAGAGCCAGCCATCTTCTCTATTGAAATTAGGATGTTTTTTCATTTCAATAGCCTCACGGAACATCCTTGGTTGGAATCGGTGTTCTTTTGCGAGGACTTGTGGTTTATCAAATCTGATATAAGGGCAAGATACCGGGTGGAAGGCCACCAGGAAGACCAAGGCGAAAGTGGTTTGACGACATAAAAGACTGGACCGGTTTGAGCTACCACCAGATAAAGAGAATATCGCTTGATCGGACGGAGTACCAAATGCTGACCTCCAAACTTCACCCACCCCATGATGATGATGATATAATGGCGAGCTTTGTCAAGACTATGTTCACAGATGGCAGACTTAGTGTAGCGACGGTGTTTTAAATCAGCTATATGTTCTTTGACGCGAGTTTTAATAGATCTTTTTGTTTGGCCTATATAAGAAAGGAGACACTGACAAGATTGGTTATATCCTAAAGCGAGCATCCATCAAAACATTTTTCAAGCCACCAAAAAAGATAGGTCAATTCTTACCATCTGTCAAGTGTCATATACCCTTACAATATGCAGGAGTATACAAGCTTGATTGTGACTGTGGTCTCTCTTATATAGGCCAAACAAAAAGATCTACTAGACTTAAAGAGGTCAAGATTCATTAGGTACGTTTACGTTTCACAGCACCCATGTTTCAACAATTTTATTTGTAAACTGTTGTACAAATTGATGTGTATTGCAGTAGAACTAAACTACTTCTGAAAGTATTCCACTCGACAACAAATGACTTGCTTCGCTAAAGTTCAAATAAAATAAAAAATAATAAAATTAAACACCTGACGCCAAGCAAGCAACATATGACACGTGTGTCATAAATTCGTGGTAATTCTATTCATATACTCCTTAATTTCTTTCTTAAAAAAACAATCGTGCAAGTATACTTATAGTGTCGGCGAATTTTTAAAGTCGGTTTACTTAGTTTTGTTCGAACTATAGAGGTAATAAATCTCAAATAATCGAGTTGTAGAGGTTGTAAAATAAAACATTGCTTTGTTCGAGATACAGAGGTAAAATTTAAGGGCCCCTTATCCCAAATTGTTGTTTCTAGATCGAGGTGTTTTCATAGAAGTCGTCATTTTAAAATAATAATAAAAGAAATAGGGTATAGATACATCTTTGAGGGATTTTTTTGGATAAAAATACAATATTTAACATTTTACATGATCAAAAAAAAATTTAAAGTAACGTCGATTTTAAAAGCAAATTGAGTAGTATGAGACTTCGGGTAACTCAATTTTAATGAAACTTTTACGTTTAAATTGCTAAACGGAGATGACGTGGAAATTATTGGATAGATCTTTATTATGTCACTACAAAAATTTTTGAAAAATAAAAAACGATAAAAATGGCTCTCGCGCATCGCACCACGTCGCGCCAGTACCCAGCCGGGCGTCATCGAAGTAGGACCTGTGCCGCTTTTGCTCGTGACTACGTTGTTACCGCGCATTTTATATTATTACGTCTAAATAAATAAGACGACACAGTGTAAATAATATAGCTACTTAATACTTACTAACAATTGTTGTTCTTAGTTGTAATTAGTTTGCAATACAAAACCTTTAATTAGTGTAAATAAATGGATACTTGAGTTTGTGTAGTACCAAGTTATTTAATTGAAATGGCGAATAAAAAAATAAAATAAGGAAAAAGAATCTTAATTCAGTTTTATCACAAACTAGCTGTTGCCCGCAGCTTCGCCCGCGTTAACTTAGATATACAACCATATACGCATTGATGATAATTATTTATCTATGGACGGGCGTAGGACTTTATTTTATAATATGTAGTGATTAATACCGTATTTTTGTGAATAGCTTTTACATTACCGCTTTATAATTGGCAATTTTTTAAAGTATTAAAATGGATATAGGTAGTATGTTATATTTAACTAATGTAGACATAATATGCCATCGCGGACTTTTCAGTATGCATATTTAGGATACACAATTCTACCATACATTGATACAATAATAATTAATTCGGAACCGGGCCCGGCTAAGGTGTATAATAATGTAGTACATTATTTTGATCTATCTGTTAGGGTTCATCCAGCGTTTGCAATGTAAGTGCAAAAAATGTGCTTATTTATGACATCACATCAGAAACTTCTAAAATTATGAGTGTTTATCTACTATATTATGCATGTACCTATTACCTTCCTCTTGAATCATTCTATCTATTAAATCCGTTGTGTAGTTTTAAAGATGTAAGCATACATACAGTCAGACGCGGGAAGCGACTTTGCTTTATAGTTTATACTATGTAGTGATGTCTTCTTCCAGAAATTGTTAACACTTTGAATTCTTCTCAAATTGTCCGACAATAAAGAAAATGAGGAACCTTCATCACAAAATATTTCTGATTTGCAATCACTTGCAATATAGGGGGCTTGGCCCCCTACCCACAGGGCAGTGTCGTGAGGACTATGGCCTTGACGCTCTTCTCAGAGGAGACCCGTGTCTAACATTAATCGATGATGTATGGGTCGATGAAAATGAACCTGGGCCTAGCATACGACTACTAAATTTTGTTGAATTTTAAAACAATTTAAATAATTAATATAGTATAAAAGAATATGTTTGTCTACAATTTTTTAATCTCCTACAAGGAGATTAAAAATTCTTATAATGATTGATTTTTTTTATAGCTTAGGCCTTAGGGGGACAAATGAGCATTCGGAGCCTTAGATGACTACCGACTCCCATAATAATAATAATATTTTAGGGAAGTTAGGTTTTTAGGATATGAGGAATCTATCCCGCTGCGGCATCTATCCCGGTTTTACCCTAGCAATAATATCTATGGACGCTTTTACACCACGTCAATCTGGTCCCGTTGTAAGTTCATGAAGAACATGTGTTACGAGTACCAGACAATGGAAATATATTTAATATTTTATACTATACACATATTTAAGGTTTTTTGTTTATAATACACATATTTAATACACATCCATGAACCAGGAACACAGAAAACTTTTTGTTCCCTGGCGGGATTCGAACCCGCAACCTCCGGCTTGAACGCTAACGCGCTAACCATTGAGCCACAGAGGTCGTCCTCGTAAACATTCACACAAGAGATAATGCAGATGCATTACCCTCCTCTACCCCATCCCCTGCAATGGGACACCGGAAACTCATACACCGCAAGAAACGCGACAGCATAGGTGTCACTTGACGCCATTATTATGTGAACGAGAGGTACCCCTACGGTCGTGCCGGCCCAATTCGGCTGCAAGCAGCATGGCACTACCTTTTAGACCTATGTAACTAATTCATCCTTCCTAATCCTTACTAATATTATAAATGTGAAAGCATGGATGTTTGTTACGCTTTCACGCGACAACTACTTAACCGATCATCATGAAACTTTGTACACATATTCTTGGAGGTATTAGAAGTAACATAGGATACTTTATATATAAAAATAAACTAAAGAGAGGTGTCAAGGGACACCCGGATGGATCGAAGTTCCTTTCGATTAATTAGTGAAGAAATAAAACTATTCTGAAATTACCCCCTCTTCTGAAAAATTTTTTACAGAAGAGGGGGCAAACGAACAGTCGGTTCACCTGATGGTAAGTGATAGCGACGTCCACAGACGCCAAAGGATCAGCAGGAGCGTTGCCGGCCTTTCAAATAAGTATGAGTATGCTCTTTTCTTGAAGGTCCCTAAGTCGTATCAGTTCGGAAATTCCGTAGACTACCGTAGTAGGCGTGAGAAGCAGGAGATGTGAAAATCTAGTTGTTGTATATTATGAAAGTATACTAGGAATATGATCTGTACCTACTAATGGGCACAGCGATTAACATAGATATGAGGGCACACGTAACAGCGGACATGCAAAAAACTTAGAAAATTACGAGGAAGTGCTTCACTAACGTGTTTTCACACGTTTGAAAAACCACCTGTAGGTGTAGGTGATCCACCTGTGACCTGTTGTAGTTTCAAAAACGTCAGGGACGTTAAAATATTAAAAAGCCGCTATAAAATTAGTTAACAGTTGTTTTACAACAAGCTTGGTGGATTTTTTTCTTTAACACTGGGAAATGGACTGAGGTCCCGCGGGGAGAATCCCGCGGGGGAATGAGTCTCCCCAGGCGGGTTTGTGGGACCCGCTGCGCCCGAAATCTGGTAAGTGGACGCAGCTCTACCCACTAGAACCCGGCGAGTGCTACCAATGTTGCCTTTGGTGAGGTGGCCCTGAATCTGTTGAGCAAACAGGGCACCTCGACGGCTAGTCAGTCCCTCAGGGACCGACGCCATCTTCTCTGAGGGGTTGTCCCGCACCACAGACCAATCCCTCTCAACGTCGGGACAGTACAATGGGGTGAGGTTCCCGTCCTCGCCCCTTGCCCCTGCTCTTTTGTTCATCTTCTTATAAGAGGAGTACAAAGAGTCTCCTCGGCTCAATTCGCTTCGCCCAAGGTGCTGGGCTCGACAAGGTCTGAACCGTGGTGAGGAAGCTTGGAGGATAAGCATATTGTGCTATTTAGTGGTCAGCGTCGCTCATAAAAAGATCCTGGGAATGCGATACTATTCTAAAGATTATAATATCCTACAACGTAATATGGTAGATAAGTCTCTGTAAAAGTGATTACTCTGCCTGTCCTGCCCTTCTCTTCGAGGCACAGTAAAGATATTATATTACGTTATAAATATTAGCTCTATAGTCGTACAGAAGCATATCTAAAATGAACTCATCCCAGGTAGGTAGGTACCTATACTATTCAACGCACATTATTCGCATACATACATTTTATTAATAAGATACAACATCTGATATTATGTATGCTACTCAAAGGTATACACAGCATTCACCACGAGCACAACATAGTTCATAAAAAAAGAAACAAAAACTTAAATAAATTATTGCTTGAGTAAAATACAATTTGGAATTCTGGTAATGTTCTTATTCTATCATTAAGCTCATTTACCTGACTACTATCTACCGGTTATATCATAGCTAATGACTGAGAATTTTAAGTATTACAGAATTTCAAGTATTACCAAATTTCAAGTATTATAGAATTTCAAGTATTACAGAATTTTAAGTATTACAGAATTGTAAGTATTAAGTTAAACCAATCTTTATGATTGGTTTCGATTGTAGTGAGGTATACGGGATCTTCAAACTACGTTTCCCATACATATTAGATTGAGTCATAATTTCGTTCCATGTCCCATCAACGTATCGGTTACTCAAACTCATTAGATGGACCGATAATCTTCCGTCACATTTCTCGGCCGGTTTTTTGTTGACAACATGAAAGCCGCTATCCGATACTAGTCGTTGGTCCGTGAAGCCGAAGCCATTCGTCTTGAAACAGAGAGTTTCCTGCCTCAGAAGGTCAGTGAAGCAACTGACACCCGTTTCTCTATGATAAAAAATATTTTAATATATTTCTTAATATAGGTTTCACCTGTTTCTTGTCTCCTTTGTCCGAACTATTTGTTAACGTTAAAGTATTTAAAGGTAAAAAAGGTTAAAGGTAAAAAGGTTAAAGGTAAAAAAAGGTTAAAGGTAAAAAAACTCCATTCTAAAAGAAAATAGCTAGATTTTGATAAAACATCTTAGAACCAGCGCTAGAAAATATGCTGTCAATTAGAAATAAATCTAAACATATGCACCGCACCAAAAGCTACGGTGCCACAGGGAGACACAGAAAGCGACCAAACTCATATCCCTCTTTTAACGTCGAGGCTAAAAAGGAGTAGTTAATTATTTCTTGTTCTTTTTCATTACTGCTCTAATATTGTCTGAGTGCAATTCGGGACTACTGAGGAAGATGTCTATTACTAGCAAAAACAGACCGTAATATATCGGTGAAATGGCCATGAAAAATATTAATTTCATGTTTTTTATAGGTTTCTTCACTACTTATACCTCTTGTTCGTATTTTGCCCCATAATCCAATTAATCCACATAGATAATTTTCAGAAAATTTATCATTTTTTGAAAATTACGGACTACCTTTGTCCGTGTTGGATGCGAGAGGCTAGGGATCGGTCGACTTGGCTTTCATTGAAGGCCTTTGTAGCAGTGGTTGGATAAAGGCTAATGATGATGATGATGATGATGATGATGATGATGATTACTAAAATGAAACATTTTTCAGAATTTTTCATTACCCAGAAAAATATCGAAAAAGTGTATACGCTAAACTAGTCTCCAAGTCCTGAAAGACTCTCTAAAATAACAATTGTTGTTGAAATAGCTTCATAGATAGATAGACCTTAGAAAGATAGATAGACCTTCTGTCAGTGAAAGCCCTAGGGCTACTGCACGGATCGTAATACCGTCTTCGAAGGTCGACCATAGCATCGAATGTTAAGTTTAATGTAAATAAATTATCTCTCATGTTAATCTTTTATGTCTAGCCATGTGGGTGGCACTCACTAGGAGTGAGAACAAATTGTCGATGTTTTTAATTAAATTCGTCGATATAGTCCATATTTTGTGTATAGCCTTAGTGAAATAACATTGGGGGCAAATAATTTTGGAGAGTGAATAGTGGAACGGGTGTTAAAACTTCCACTGGGCACGGGGAGTTTTAAAATGGAACCGTGATATTATTTTTTCATGTGTAATGAATAAGAACAGCACAGGTATCGATAATTTTAGCGATATACTTATTTTATGATAAGATATTGATGACCAATTTATTTTATCGAGATTCGCGTGCAAGTGGTCATGTCAAGGGAAATGCTCTGAGGTATCCCGAGGGGAGGGGGGACACCCCAGGCGGGTATGTCGGACTTGCTGTGCCTGAAAGATGCACAGCTCTACCCACTAAAACCCGGCGAGTGCAACCAATGCCGCCTTTGGTGATGTGCCCCGGGTCTGTTGAGCAACAGGGCACTCGACAGCTAGTCAGTCCTCCAAGGGACCGACGCTGCCTCCACAGAGGGGTTGTCTCGCACCACAGTACAACAACACAGTGCCATTGCACTTGGATGAAGCCAATTGAACCGAACCCCATTGGGTTTGGTTCAATTAGCTTCATCCAAGGTGCTAAGTTCACCTTAGGCTACTGAGCCCCACCACCATGACAAGGCTTGAGACATAGATGTGTCTCCTATCATTATTTCCTAGTATCCAATTTTCTTTGTAAAACGCTAATCATTTAACTTTAATTTCTTTTCACACGTTATCACCAACATACTTTTCGATCAAAATATATGTATATATTTTATATCGATACTGTATCCATCTTCCGTCCCTATTACATCAAACCATGGGACGCAACCCGAATGGCAGTTTATTTAAAATTATGACATCCCATTTCGTTTAACTATTTCAATTAATTAGCCGCCGGGGCTTCGTCTTTGACGGTAGCCATTTGTCGAACGATTACCAAATATATGACTTTTTTAATACAGATATTAGGATTAGGTGAAATCACGTTCTGAGAATACATTTAATACGTTTTTCGGATTATCATTTAATGTGTTATTGCCCAAATTATGGATTATTTTACTTGATATTTATAACTATATTCCGCCTACGAGTTTCTACGTGTACTGTACGAAAGTTTTAAACATTTTTTTTTAGTTTCGACTGATTTGGCATAATTTGTATGAAACTATTATTTTTATAGCAAAGGAGGGCGAACGAGCAGTCGAAGCCTTTGGGCAACTACCGACGCCCATACACATGCGCACAACCAAAGATTATGCAGACGCGTAACCCTACTTTTCCCTTTTCCCCCGATGGGAAAAGTCATAAACCGCACGAAACGCGACAGCATAGCTGTCACTTGACGTCGGTGTTATGTGAGCGAGAGGTACCAACCTGTCGTGCCGGCCCAATTCGGCTGCAAAGGAGCATGGCAGTAGCTCTGAGTACTCTTCAGTATCTTGATGATAAAGAGGTAATGTTTTGAGTTTTGATGTACGAGATAGTCTTTCTCTTTCTGGATACGTATAATCCCATGTAAGAAATCTTTCATCAGTAGGTATAATGATACGGAATCATTGACATAAATAGTTATAACAATAACCATCAAAGATTACGGTTATAAATCTAATTTAACGCAGGCGAAGATGCGGGCAACAGATAGTGTGATGGTAATATTTATGTGCTAGATGTGTAGCATAGTTCTGGAAGGCTTCATTCAGGAAGACAAAAGATAGGTTGACCACCAATGATGGTACAGGTTAGGTGGATTCCGGGTTCGGATGTTTTAGGATTCATTAAAGCTGTTAGGTATCCGAAACGTCGGGTATGAAAAAAACTTAAAAAACCGCGATAAAATTCGTAATAGTTGTTTTATTATTATGAATGATTAATTATTAGTTTTGTTTCGATAAAATATATTACTTTTATTATAGACATCGAATAATAATAATTACGAAAAATGTCAGAGCCCTCTAGATTTGCGAGTGAGAAACAAAATGGCGAACGAAACTGTCTTACAACATTCTCTTTGATATTTTCGCTTCGTTGTAGATGGCAGTGAACTACATTCATGATCAGCAGCCATATCATATCAATGAACTATCCATTAACTTGTAATTTTCGATGACTGTTTTATGGATCATCAAGTATTTAGTTTAACCAGTGAGAGGATTCCTGCATGCCATCATCATGAAGGTCAGGACAAACGTTGTAACTAAAAGGCTTACATTGAACAGGGTTTTGGATATCTCTAACAATTTTCATGAAAGTCAAGAATATCGATACTCGCACCTTTTTTTCCTTTTACGGCGGGAAATGCTCTGAGACATCCAACCTGGGGAGTGGGTCTCCCCAGGTGGGTATGTGGGACTCGCTGCGCCCGAAAGATGGTAAATGGACGTAGCTCTACCCACTAAAACCCGGCGAGTGCCACCAGTGCTGCCTTGGTGAGGTACCCCGGATCTGTTAAGCTAACAGGACACCTCGATGGCTAGTCAGTCCTGCAAGGGACCGACGCCACCTCCACAGAGGGGTTGTCCGGTACCACAGATCAACCCCTCCCAACGTCGGGACAGTACAATGGGGTGAGGTCCCCATCCTCACCCCTTGCCCCCTGCTCTTTTGTCCCCACTTTTTATAAGAGGGGTACAAAGAGCTCCCTCGGCTCAATTGGCTTCGCCCAAGGTGCTGGGCTCACCCGAGGCTACTGAGCCCCACCGCCACGTTAAGGCCTGAACCATGGTGGGGATCCTCGCATCTAACTTGGGCGAAGATTGTCTTCGAAGCCTTTCGTCGACATACCCCCAAATACTCAAATAAATTTTAAATTTAAGTCGTTCTTAAACTCATGCTACCACGTGTAAGATTCAAAGAAAAAAGAGGGTCAGCACGAGTGTACCTCTTAAATTTGAGATTCGTTTGAGTATTTGGAGGATAGTAACTTAAAAGTAAAATCAAATGAACTAAAGGCACAAATTACAATAAATGTACACAAGACAAAACATTCATTATTTTTTATGAAATAAGAGTCCTATCATATATCCGGTTCAGTAGTACTGACGACCTCTGTTGCTCAATGGTTAGCGCGTTGGCGCTCAAGCCGGAGGTTGCGGGTTCGAATCCCGCCAAGGAACAAAAAATCTTAAATATATGTATAGTATAAATGTATTAAATATATTTCCGTTGTCTGGTACCCGTAACACATGTTCTTCATGAACTTACAACGGGACCAGATTGACGTGGTGTAAAAGCGTCCATAGATATTATTACTAGGGTAAAACCGGGATAGATGCCGCAGCGGGATAGATGCCTCATATCCTAAAAACCTAACTTCCCGAACTAGCAATTAAAAATTAATCGCATAAGCAGGAGCCGCAGTCACCACGTACTTAAGTTACCCACGGACAACCCACGAAAAAGAATACATTTAGCTCGTGTGTGTAATTATATCCGCGGCGAAATTCACAAACACGTCAAAGATTTAAAGGTTACTATTTCGCGTTGTATAACTTTTTAATTAGTAATAAATTTAGTGCTATTTTGTATTAAGCTAATATATTGGTTCATTGAGTCTGCGTCTAAGTGTAAATAGATGCTATTTTGTATATAATTTATTTAAAAAATACGTGGGCATCTATCCCTATCAAAAAGGATAGTTGCCCTGATTTTTCGAGGTATAGGTGCCCTTAGAGGCATCTATCCCTCCATACGTACATATACGCAGTAGGTGTAAATTTTTAAAACATTTTCAGTACCTACCTATTTATATTTTTTAAGTATAGGTATAATATGTACTTATATTTATATTTGGGCTTTTTAATTATTCTAGCAGAACTATGCCACAAAAACAAATTAAAACTAAGTTACACAAGAAAAACAAGACTGGAATAAGCAATGACTTAAGATAATAAAGAAAGCAACCACAAATAAAGAACAAGACAAAAAAATATTCTTTTAGTGAAAATGACAATGACAACCTCGCTGACTTGTGTGATAAAAAAAAATATAACCGGATGGAGTAGTAATGTACCTAAGCCATAAAATTTCGAAACTTGTCAGTGATTAGTCACTGACGTAATAGCAATTCAGCCAACCAGTGATCTGTATGTACGTTCAATTATCCATAAATGGTCATCAGTCGGCTAATCAGAACGCAGAACGGCGCAGGGCAGCGTCGCAGCACAAATTTGGCTGAATTCGTTTTCATACATAACACATAACATTACCCCTCTATTCCGGTTGAGGTTCTCGATGAGAACTATCTAGCATTTTGGTTTTTCGTTAACACGGTATAAAGGGCATCTATCCTTCTCGGTATCTTCATGGTGGGGCAACTATCCATATAGGTAGGCATCTATCCTCAAAAAACATGTCCCACGAAAAGCTAATTTATGCAAAATCTGTATATAATAGGTAAAAGAATAATAGTAGAAATTCAACATAAAGGATTAAACTAGCTATATTAATAAAAAATATTCGTATAAAATTAATATTTTTTAAATTATGAGGCTAATTCAAAAAGTGGGGCATTTATCCCGGTTTTACCCTATGGTATTTTGGACCGATTTGAGTATCAAACACTATAATTTACTAAAACCTTAACGAATCTAAGTCGATTTAACTTGTAACCTGTATAGCCCTTTAGGTACTACTACAATGCGCTTGTCCTTTATATTCTGTTGGATTTTTATAAAGGTACAAAACAGTTTGGTCATTGAATTCAGAGGCCAAAATTATCAAATCTAGTCACTGTAACAAAGCAAGTACAGATCTACTAACTAACACTAGTGTTATCATTCTTATGAAATATACTTTTGTTTTAGAAATCCTTACATATAATAGAAACAATCTATTTCTCTGTCAGTTTTTACGGCGACCTGATTAGCGGTTTATACTTATCGGGGCAGATAGAAATACATCTTTTTAGAAGGTGAAGTAGAAAAATCTTAAAGATTATCGCTAAATACATCGATTCTCTTCGGTATTTTTAGTTTATGCATGCGAGGTATCATTAGGATGTGTAGCCGGAGGGGACCGGCCCGATTTACCGTAACACAAAAAAAAACTCAGATAAGCCGACTTTCTATTATAGGCCAGGCTCGGCCCTTCCTTCCTTGTATATAATAAATCTTAAAGAGTCCTCTTCTAGTGGCAGCGTTTCCCAAAGTTTGATCATAAAAATAATAAAATAATAAATTTAGAATGTTAAATGAATGGACAAGTAACAATTTAATTTCACATGTTGATTCACAAATTACAATTAATTTTCAAATGATTTTTTTCTGACATCTAGTTCAAAAATGTATTTGTTTTATTAGTATCAAATTGGTGTAAAATGAATAGATAAATACACTTATGAAATGAGACACTTATAAAAAAGAATTAAGGAAAAATATAAATAAATTCCGTAAGGAATTGGATTTTAGTATAATTAAAGAATAGATTTTTAATAGAATAGAAATTTAAATTTTAATAGAATAAAAATTTTATGTGTGTAAAATTACTTTCAAAGCATCACAACATGTATTTTAGAAGCTATATAAATGAAAAAGGAGTCGTAGTTCAAAATTTATATGACTTATTACAAACAGGATATATCACAAAACTTTGGGAAGCGCTGTCTGACATTTTAATGTGGCCTAATAATCAGAAAGAAAAAAAACAAGCTCGGAGTAGTGGTAC
Organism: Helleia helle; assembly: GCA_963853865.1. Lineage (NCBI taxonomy): Eukaryota > Metazoa > Arthropoda > Insecta > Lepidoptera > Lycaenidae > Helleia > Helleia helle. Next base: position 22,404,497 of record OY971420.1, read on the forward strand.
GCTTTAGCATGGTAGATTGATGCTCTCCGCTGGTGGGTACTAGTGAGAGCTCGGGGTTTTGGGGTTCTGCGATGAAATAGAAAATCTGATAACCTATTTTCTATACACATACTTTTAAGATACTTTTATTAGCTTTATCTATCTAGCGGAATGTTCGAATCAATATCGATATTTTTCTTTTAACTTAGGTCTAAGACAACGTTGACCATATAATAAGTGACGCATCATGATCGCAAAAATATCAACTTTATCATTGTCAGCCTATAAAGAATGAACGTCGAACGGTGGCTCTGTATCTAGGTATATAATATAGTAAGTTATATAATTTATTAACGAAATATTGTATCATCGACTTAGCTTCTAAAAAATATCATATCCTCTTAATACATACAAGGTTGATAAAAGCGAGAGGCATTAAATTAAACCACGTATACTATGTACCATTTTCAGGCTACACACCAAAACTTAGACCAATAGAATCAATAGTTTAGTCACAGGATATTTTTAAAGTTTTAAAGCCGCACCGGTTTGTTCGACCCGGTGAGACGCAACGTGCTATGCGACGTTGCCTTTTAGATTCGAAGGACATTTTACAAAGGTTTACAAAGAGTTTTTACGTTTTACTTTGACTAAGTATTCACATATTTAAGTTCTTTGAAAAACATTTTTTTTATTGCTCTCAAACTATTTTTTTTATAGTTTCGGATTAACCGTAAGCATGTGTAGTATATGTAGTTTAATTTAATGCCTCTCCCTTTTATCAACCTTGTATATTTCTTTACGGAACTGGAAACTCTAATGTTATATTCTGATATTATGGAATAAAAAATTTTACATTATTATATCAATATAAGTTCTTTTAAATATCGTGTGAACCAAAGTCATTGAATAAAGGAGATCCGAAGGAGGTCGCGACCCTCAGACTCGAAGAACACGTCTGAAGGAGAAGGATTTTTTTTATGTTAGTTGGATGGGCAAACTGGCAAACGTACCACCTAAGTGGTCGACATCGCCCATGAACATAAACTAGTTCACCTGGAACGAGCCCAGGCATCTCATTTATGTGTTGCCTATCCTGAGACATAAGAAGTTAAGTCTCGGTGCCAGTAATTACACTGCCTGTCTTGCTCTTCTCTCCGAAACAGCAAAGCTGTTTCACGGGAGAAACAATCAAGATGGTGGTACCCATGCAGCCTCGAGGAGAAGGATAAATAGTAATTTCTATAATTTTCATCAACATCATACAGAACCTCTAGTGTAACACACCCTCGCGCTTGCCACGCAAGTCCGTTTATCTTACTTTGAATATATCCTCTCTCAATAAGTGGCCGCCCGTTAAACAACCCGAGAATGCCCGATCAGTGAACGAACTCTATATTCAGATAATGTTACGATTTAAACGTAACAATATGTTTGTTTCTTAATTTTTATTTACATTGACAGTGAGAACTTTAGTTTATAAGCTGGGTCCCCTCGAAATCTGGCGATGAAGATTTTCACTTACTTACATATTGATATAAGTTATTATTTAATTATTGCCGTGTGTGAGTAGACAGCACCACCCCGTTTCTTCCCGTGGATAAAGGCGATCGCGGGATAAACCTGACCCAAAACAATCAGGGTCCTGGAGAAAGAAAACTTCACTTGAAACCCGGAAATGGGGTCTCCGTGAGGCATTTGTAGCATAGCCCCACATCGCGATATATATTTATGCATTGCTCTAACATGCGAAAGATTCTTGCAGCCGATCTGGCTCCGCACGTATCGACTCATCGTTCCTTTGGGTCTAGCCAGTGAGGTTGAGAGGGTGGAGCAGAGCAGGAGGATGCAGAGCTTAGGCAACTCTCTGACGACCTCTGTGGCTCAGTGGTAAGCGTGTTGGCGCTTAAGCCGGAGGTTGCGGGTTCGAATCCCGCCCGGGAACAAAAATATTTTCTGTGTTCCTGGGTCATGGATGTGTATTAAATATGTGTATTATATAATAAAATCTTAAATATATGTATAGTATAAAAGTATTAAATATATTCCCGTTGTCTGGTACCCGTAACACAAGTTCTTCCAGAACTTACCACGGGACCAGATTGACGAGGTGTAAAATCCATAGATATATTATATTAACTCTGCGTTTTTCTGAAATGTCCTAGCCTAGACGACACAGTGTGTCTGTGGAGAGGACACTCCAGCCACAGCAGCTCTACTTCGTGGAAAATAGCACGCGATCGACGCTGATTTGAATTGAATCGCCAGAAACAGACAGACTAAGGCCAATGATTAAAATATTATTTAATTTATTTATAACTGAGATATAAAGCGATATTAACAATCTTATATAAAAAAACATTATAATGAAACAATTTTTACGGATTTTATAGCGATTTATTAAGATTTTTACATGCCCGACGTTTCGGATACTTTACAGCAACCATGGTCAAAAATTGTTTCATTATAATGAGCGAAATTCGCGTAAACATTAGAAAACAATATAAAAAAATTATCTTATAATATTATCAAACAGCTGGGATATTATTTTAATAGAAAGGTACCTAATACCTATGCCATTTGGAGAGCTAGCACAATCCTGTTTTTAGGGTTCCGTAGCCAAATGGCAAAAAACGGAACCCTTATAGTCGTCGTTCATTCGTCATGTCTGTCTGTCTGTCCGTCCGTATGTCACAGCCACTTTCTTCCGAAACTATAAGAACTATACTGTTGAAACTTGGTAAGTAGATGTATTCTGTGAACCGCATTGAGATTTTGACACAAAAGTAGAAAAAAAAATTTTGGTGGTCCCCATACTTAGAACTAAAACTCAAAAAAAAAATTAACATCAAACCCATCCGTGTAGGGTATCTATGGATAGGTCTTCAAAAAGGATATTGAGGTTTTTAATACCATTTTATTCTAAGCTGAATAGTTTGCGCGAGAGACACTTCCAAAGTGGAAAAATATGTGTAACTTCCCCCTGTAACTTCTAAAATAAGAGAATGATAAAACTAAAAAAAATATATGATGTACATTACCATGTAAACTTCCACCAAAAATTGGTTTGAACAAGATCTAGTAAGTAGTTTTTTTATACGTCATAAATCGTAAACCGCAATTTACCTTTCATACAATCAACTCAAATATATAAAAAAACATTTAATTCCATAAACATAAACCTTAATTTTTGTTGAAGTGTCTAATTTTGTATATTATGTAATGGTACGGAACCCTTTCTGCGTGAGTCCGACTAGCACTTGGCCGGTTTTTTTCTTATTCGATGCAACTAAGGAAGTGCAAGACAAGCAGTGTAATTACTCGCACACGTCTTAAAAATTGCGTCTCAGGTAAGCATCACTTCGATGAGAGATCCTTATTTCTTATACACGTTGGAGGTTTATAGTCAGTTAAGTCTTACGATAAAGAAAATAAATAATCTTTTTTACACCAGTTTGGGACATATTTGCGCCCAAACATGTGAAAAACAAAAACAACCACGCCATGAATGAAAAGCCTGTTCGTAATAATTATGATCAATCCAATTTATTACATATTATGCCGTGTTCACAGATCGTATTATTTACATCAATGGACGTCAGAAACAAAATTTATTTTCAATCTACACCGGCTGAAGAAGGCTTTAGTTCTACAAGTAGGATGTCCTGTGAGAAGTCTTGTTTAAATGATCTAAGCTAGTAGACCGAAGTCTGCTCTGCCATCTATCCATAGGTGATGCAACAAGGCTTAAACCTTTCTGATGGTGTGTTTGGAGGCCCTTACGGGGCCCTCACCCCGTCATCTAAGAGAGACATCGATGTGAGCGCGGGACTTCGAATTTCCTCCCTGTCGATCACGGGTCTGACGGTTGGAAGCAAGATCTTCGCCCCATACGGCGGAGGCGGTGTTAATTGCATGTGATGAGTGTAAAGAGTTAAAAGAAATTCGACATAGGATATTATGTGTCGGTTTCTAAATATATCAGAATAATATTATCTTAATATTAACAATTTTGTTTAAAAAAAATTAATGCCTTAAGGCTTAACCCAACTGACTAATCTAGCTCAGATTGCCTGTCTAATTAGACGAAAGCGAGGGCAATAACTATTTTTTTAGGAAAGATGTAACAGACTAGAAAATATAATTAATTACCTGATCTTTGTTGAGATACGTTTGGAAATGTTCGTGTCGTCTTAAATTTAATTCAATATAATAAAGAGTGTTGATGAGTTTGCACCTAATCTTTGAGTCAGCATACATTTGATATCGAAGCTCCCGCGGGCGAAGCTGCAGGCGAGAGCTAGTGTTCTATTAAAATTTGTGCTCAAAAATATAAGTCAGATGAAAGTTAATTTCTATGGATAATGTACTAAAAGCCTACTGCCCAAACTGTTGCCAGGGTTATATAAAGCTGTTACAAAGAGGTTTTATTCACCCTGGCAACTATGAAAAAAGTAAAACCTTATTGTTTTCTAACGTGTAATATTTATTCATCGTAATAAAATTTGTTCCGGATTTTTATTAAGGCTAAAACACTGGTAACAAGTAACGACTAATTAAAAATAAAATATATTTGGACGTCGGTGACGACGGAGTATATAATAGGTTTATACCTATTATATACTCCGTCTTACATGGTGTTGAGTTAATACTCAACATGTAAGACCTAACTTGTACCATATTTCGACTAAATAAATACTATTATTATTATTATTATAGCTATTTGCGTAAAACGAATATATTAAATTACTGTAATCTTCTGTGAACATGGTTGCTGTAAAGTATCGAAAATGTGCAATCTGTTCATTATAAAATAAAATATAATTTTATGTTTTAATCTTAGTTAGTTACCTTTATATGATAGTAAAGTATTATTAATGAAATAAATAGGCATAAACGACGAGTACTTAGAAATATTTTTCTTATTCTTTTCTTTAATATTGAAGTTTTATCATCCCACTATCCTACCAATATTATAAGCGCTAAAGTTTGTGTGTAAAGATGTTTATTACGCAAAAACTATTGCATGGATTTTAATGAAACGCTACAATAATACAGCTTATACATCAGAATAGCACATAGGCCATAATTTATGCCAGTCCTCCCACAGGAATGGAAAGTACGCGGGAGAAACGGCTGTTAGTAACTGATAAATTTTAACTAAAAATAATAACCTCGTCAATTTTCGTAGTAAATTCATAAAAACTTGAATTACGGATATCAGGAATAGATATAAATTTAAGAAATGTTTATAAATCCATAACTAATAGACGTACTTGACCCAATGTCATCTAAATATATAGTCACAAACGGGATTAGAGGGATTTGAACCCGCTACCGCATGTCCTGTGCCTGACCACTCAGTCAGCCAAACGTGAAAAACATTGACCGTCACGGAACGGGATGGCATGACGTCATTCTATAAGTCGTCCCGGCCCTCGACTCGATTTTACTTCAAGGTGTAAATATATTTCACCTCAATAAAGACATGCAGCTATCATGCCGTTTACCGTCACGACATTCTATTTTACTACCAAAGCCATAGATAGTTGTTTCACATAAACAAGTGAAATAATTTCGCACGAGTGTACACTTGGCTTACCTGTTGCGTGCGCGATCGCTTCCGCACCGGGGCGGTGAAACTATCAGGGAAATTGTGGCGCGAAAGTGATTTATTAAGTCAACCAAAAATCGCTAATGCCAATGATGGTAATTAATCGCTATAATAATTGGCGTCATTTTTGTCAAGTCCACGTATGCATGTAAAAGGAACTGGTTCGAAGCAGTCAGGTGACTTATTATAATTAGTTTGATTTCTGACAATCCGTGATAACAGCCTAGATTAAATCAAAAATAGGCAAAGGACTTGTATCCAGCTGCCACAATCATGACACACTGTCAACGGCTCCCTGCGGGCCGTCCGGCACAGTTACTCACCAAACCAACCATGCCAGGTGAGCACCTGTGTCAGACGAAAGGTGAGGGGTTTGCACCGGACGCAGAGCAACCGTCAGGCGCCAGGTTCTCCCCCCACCTCCGCATTAACGCCTCGGCGAACCCGCAGGATCCCGTCCAGCGTAAGGCTCTCACCCAGACACCTCCTATCCGAGACATAGGAGTGCATCTCGGCAAGAACCTCCGCCACGAAAGCAACAATATATCTCAATGTAAGCTTGTAATATTATGACAGCTACCAGTATCGGTAACCAGTATTACATATTCCTTAACACAAGTAATCAAATTCAAATTTATCGTACGAATATTTCTAGTTCTAATTTATATTCATAATTTTTTTAATATGGCGGGAAACGAACCCGCGTCCAAAGTGTTACAACTAAGATCCAAGATGGCCAAGTCAAAATTTACTTTATAAACTAACTTCTTCCAAGTGACCATGTTCAAAACGAAACGTCTATATTTGAAATCGTTGTCACAAGTCACCACTATAACATCAAAATAATTTGTTTACACAGACGAACGTTTTGTATTTTGGATATTTCCCATAAAATACCGTTTTTAAGATGTATTGGGCAGGGTCACGAACCCTTTTTATAGCGTCGGGTAGGCCTCACTGAAGCGTGGCATGTATGGTGGCCATCTCATTTGGTTCGGAATCTATGTTTTGTTTTCTTACTGATGTTTTTTTTAAATTATTTTGCTACTGTTTGTGTTTTTTGTATATAGTGGTATATAGAAAATTAGTAGTGGTTAAGTAAATATTGTTCTAAGGCAAGGTATTGTTTTAAAATATGCGACCATTTTAACAAAAATACGAATAGATTTCTATATTTTTAGATTTATAAAGAAGTAAAGAAATGTTATTTTACATATAATAGATATGTAAATAACGAACGACCGTTACTTTACCATACCAACATTGATACAAACATTTCATCTTTATAAATTAATTAATCAAAAAACACATAATATAAACAACTTATAAAATTAACTCATATTTTTTATAATATATAGCCATAAAAATCATATTTTATATAGGGCCAATAAGGTTCAAGAGTGGAGGCCGCGTTTTGGTAGACGAAGTGTTGGTCGGCCACTAACCAGGTGGGAACACGATCTCCGTGCGGTGGCCGGTCCGTGTTGGATGCGAGTGGCGAGGGATCGGCCATCTTGGCGTTCATTGAGGGAGGACTGAATGTTCCATGTTCAGCAGTGGACAGATAGAGGCTGATGATGATGATATAAATACACAAATGATATGTTTCGTATAAAACACAAACCATACTCACTCTAAGGGCTACAAGATAACAATTTAATAGTTGCATGGGTTATAAAAGCACAGAAATTGGTCACAATTACACTGGCCACAGACTCGTAACGTTTTAATAGGGGACCGTTTGTGGGAAAGGGTTTCGTCCAACATTGGCCCTGTAATTACCTTAGGGCCCACGGGAACACGGCCTGGCCTGTTCACATATGGAACTTGATTGGAGAAGCACGCTAAAGGGTTTTAGGTCAGATAAGATATGTTATTTTGCCATTTTTGATGTGCTGTCAATGGTTGTCAACCTCTTCAAATTGTCTATGAACATAAACGAGTACACCTCGCATAAGCTTGGCAATTACTTATTCATATTGTCTATGGTCACTGTTGCCCATGACCATAAAGGTTGATGATGATGTAGAGTAGCTCAACAGGTAGAGAGGCACATTGAAGGGAAATCAAAGCAATATCCTATAAATATACGAAACAATACCACACAATACGTCCTAACTCCTAAGATAGGTCATATGAATATTTGGTTGAACTTCTTATTGACGACCTATAAGCGTAGTGGTCACATACGAGCGGCGGTTGCGGATTCGAATCAGTGTTTTTACTTTTGACGGTTGTAATATTAGTAAGAGTTAAAACATTTTTTTTTAATCTTCTTTACTTTGTATAGCATAGGAGGGCAAACGAGCAGTGGAAGCATTTTGGCGACTACCGACGCCCATACACATCCGCACAAACAGAGATTATGCAGATGCGATGCCCTCTTTATCCCTATCCCCCCAATGGCCAACCAGAAACTCACAAACCGCACGAAAGCTGTCACTTGACACCGGTGCTATGTGAGCGAGACTTACCAACCTTGTCATGCCAGCCCAATTCGGCTGCAAAGCAGTATGGCACTATGTCTTGGTGACTTGACCTAGTAAATTAAAACAAAAAAAATCTCATAAATTCATAATTTTACGTTTGAATCTGGTTTTATTTAAGTCCGTTGTACAACTGTAAATTATTTTTATGCCGTCTTAAATGTTTGGTTACAATATTCTTAATTATTAGTTAAACTACTGTTCATTGCAGTTTCAATAGAAAAAAACTGTTAAATAAATAGCCAATAATTGGGTTATTAAATTATTTATTAATCATTATTGTGAATTTTTAAAATTTAACCGCTATTTTAAAATCAGTCCATCCAATGTTCAATTCAATAAAGGTTTACCTATAAGGGCGGTGGCTATGCCCTTTGACATTTGCTTGCACCAGATCGATACCAGGTACCACTCTATCACACCGTCCTTAGCGCAGCCGCTGAAATATCGGATGCACTAGGTCACTAGCGCAGGGCGTTGTATGACCTAGGTCAAATAGTGCGAATGAAAACTCATAAACAAAGGCTAGAACGCGCAATACATTTTAACTTTAATAATTAATTGAAATTGATATTGTTGTTGTAATGTTTACGCGAATTTCATTTATATTCAAACATTTTACGGATTGTCACGAATCAAAATCGTATAGAAATCGTAGCAAATCATTGTGGTTTGTACGATTTTTATTTTTAGTTTACTTAAGTTGGCGAAGGTGCCGCATACTCTTCGACTACAATCGTCATTAATGTGTAATTGTTGATTCTTTGAGGAAAGAAATCATCGTATCGTCCAAATATGTAATATATCAAAATCCTACAAATGGGTGGAACAGTTCAATAGTGGGATTTTAGGCACTTCTTTCGTACGACTACTTGTTGATTTACCGCGGTATTTACTTTGATGGATTTTCAAGAAAAGAGCGTCATATTTGAAAGGCCGGCAACGGTGTAGCTGGTGTCTATGGATCATATATGAAAAAAATTGAAATTTAGGAAATGATCCCACAAATATCTTCTTACACAAGATTAGCAAAACAATCTTTTACTTCGCTGTTGCATCGACCCGGAGTGGATCTTGACTTAACCCAATTTCTTATATTCTTATCTGCCTGGTAGAGGTAGGTTTTCTTTTTGGTAATGATAATGACGATTGTAATTCACAGTGATTGGTCACGGGCTGATGATGATAGATGATATCAAATCATTATGTTCAGCTCGGATTGTCACATCAGTAACATTGTAAACAAATACATTGGTATTAGAAAATGATCTATATGACTATACGATAAGACACTTATTCGTTTGGTATTGGATACATTAATGAAGCATATATGGCTTACTACAGACGGACGACTCATTTATTTGATAAGTCGCATCTCTCTCTATTTTCTTCCTGACTCTCTTCATCTCTCTCTCTCTCTGTTTCTCTGTTTTTATATAGCTTAATTGGCAGACGAGGCTAGCTATGGCGTGATTGTGTATGGAGGGTTAACGTTACCCAGGAATATGAAGTTCATATGGAGTTAGTCCATATGAACTTCATATTCCTGGGCTAACTGGGTAACTTAGTTGCAAGAGAGAGCAAAGGACGAGGATGGGATTTCCTCACGTTGGGAGGGGTTGTTCCGTGGTGCGAAACAACCCCTCTGTATATATGACGTCAGTCTTTTGGGGGACTGATTAGCCGTCGAGGCACCCTGTTGCTCAACAGTTCCAGCTAGTGCACCTCACAAAAGGCGTCATTGGTGGCACTCGCCGGGTTTTAGTGGGTAGAGCTGCGTCCACCATCTTTCGGGTGCAGCAAGTTCCACGTAACCGCCTGGGTAGTCCCCCCTCCCTTGTGGGATGCCTAAGAGCATTTCCCGGCGCAAAAGAAAAAAAAAGGTAACTCAGTTACCTATCCTGACGCAAGATGGAAAGTATCTCAAAGCAAAGATAGTTCACGAAAGACATTAGCTGGACATCGCAGACGGACGCGCGGCAAAGTGTATACCTGCACCAGTAACGATCATATTAATGACTTGTAAATCTTATTGAGATGCCTATTTTAATGCCAGAGTAAGTATCATTGACATCATCGTTTCTACCCTACTCGCATCAATATAAATTTCACGAAATGTGAACGCGGTTAGATGATAAATCGCAACGTCTATTTTTATTTTTATTTAGGGTCTTTCCTGACTCGTACCACGTGCTATTCGTCCCATGAGACGAATCGACCTACAAACTACAACCCTAGAAACTTTTTTATTCTCCTTTACCGCTTAACTTTTTTTCCTGTAAATTTACTAGTTTTTTCAAAACTCTATAAATTATTATATTTGTCGCATAATTCTAAATTAAAGTCGGTATTGTGTAAGTTGCCTAAGCTTCACTTTCCTTGCACGTAATAGGCGTAGTGCCTGCATTAGTGGTTGTTGACGCATCGCCGGCGAGGTTAATGCCTGCTAATTCCTTTACATGAGATACCGACTGAATCCGGCAGGCGTTATATATGTACCTAGTATATGTAACATGACTGAAACCCTCAGACGTTATGGACATAGTACCTATCTTTATATATATATATATATATATATATATATATATATATATATATATATATATATATATTTATTTATTTATTTATTTATTGTGTGCGTGTGTATGTCACTGAACTCCTCCTAGACGGCTGGACCAATTTTGATGAAATTTTTTGTGTGAGTTCAAGGGGATTCGAGGATTGTTTAGATTCACAAAAAAACATATTTTGTACTGGACAACGTCTGTCGGTGCCACTAGTATTATGTAAAATACTTAGGCGTTATTTAGTATTATACAATTTTATATGTAACATGGCTGAATCCCTTAGGCGTTATAGTTTAGTCCTCGAAGGACCTAGCGCTGTCTACAGGCACCTATACTCTGGAGTCTGCTGGAGACCGGCGACGTACGATGCACCCATTTGGACGAGTCACTTGACTCGCTGGTGCTCGCAGTGTTTGGGTGGGGCAGTACCAAGTACGAGTCCCACATAGAGTCAGAAACCCAACCGGGGTAACTTGGCTACATGAGTAAAAAGCCTTTCCCTGCGTCATTAAAAAAGGGCATTACTATAGTATATAGAAAGAAAGAAAAATATTTTTTGTCCACAAAAAAGATATATGTTATTATAAAACATAATCGTACACAACGTAGTATGTACGATTTTACATATAATGTATATGTAAAATCGTACATACTAGTCGGAGATAAAGCTTAAGATATACAGTATATGTAATATCGGGCTTAAATCCTAGCTGAAGGTAAAGCTATTTGGTTGTGAACTAAGAAGATTATTTCCACTATGCCTATGCTGGCGAGTGTACCATACCATATCGCTAAGTAATATCGATTTTGATGCTATAAATTATAGAAAACACAGCCTTGTTAATATTGGAGTGTACAAACAAATAGACAAATCTTTTAATAATATTGGTTATTTACCACTGTTTTCTGTTGTTTGTTCACATATCGAAATAGGTCGGCAAATCCTCTGATGTAGGTAGTCTATGGATGTCGATGATCTGCACTTACAACCAATTTTTATTTTATTATTATATTATTATTATAGAAGAAGGAGCACTCTTCTATAATAATAATAATAATAATTTATACTTCATTGCGGATTATTATAATATAATAAGGCCTAGGCTTTCCGTGTCATATGCATGACAGCAACCAAAGTGTGTATAAATCTTATTAAGCTGCGATAATACCTGTAAAAGGTAATGTTATTATGAATAAAAACTACACCAAAATAAAAAATCTGACCGTCTGGGATGCCCTGCTTGAAATAATATAATGTTTAACAGTTAATATTAAGATTCTAAATAATGAAAATCTATAATGAAACATGGAACTAAGTAATGACAGTGTCATTCCCCTTTCCGTCACGGCATTGCAGCCAATTTTACTGACCGGTATTACACTTTCATATTAACAAAGGATTAATGATTTTAATGTTTGCCGGCATTAAAATGATCGTTACACAAGCCTGTTCCGAATGAAAGAGCATATTAATGAAGTGTATAAAATATTTCCTGATCCCAACGCACTTGTTAATATTTGTTGTGTAATTCTGATATTTCATGTTTTTAGGGTTCCATTGATCAATTCGAAAAACCCTTATGGGATCACACCGTTGTCCGTCTGTCTGTTTGTCTGTCAAACCTAAACTTCTCATTGACTGAATCATAAAATATGGTAAGAAGCTAGGTCTTACAACAATTGAAAATGAAAAAATTTAAAAACGATCAATTTGGAGTTATATGAATATTATAGTATCTTTGTTGGTTGTATAGGAAAACTGGCAGACATGGCACCTTCGTCTGTCGTAATGTCTGTCCTGAGACATAATGTTAAGTCTCGCCAGTTATTACCCAGCCTGTTCTGTTTTTCGAAACAGCAACACTATTTGCTGGAATAAAATATAAGGAGGTGGTTCCCATAAATACGAGAGCCCTGAAACGCGCATCCGTCTAAAAAGTCATCATCACTACGAACGGTAACAGAACGGTCTAGTGGATGTGTGATTGGATAGATAGCAGATACGGGAAAATCATCATCATCATCATCAGTCTTTATGCATTCACTGCTCAACGCCCTTCAATGAATGACAAGACGGCCGATCCCGGGTCGATTGGGTCATGTATGTGTATATCTTTATATATATAATTCTTCTGTACGTGTGTATATCACTGAACTCCTCCTAAGTGGCCGAACCAATCACTCAAACTCTGGCTAGTTTACCCTGGGACATAGTTAATATGATATTGTGATTGTTGGTTAATATTTATTACTTTTATCACAAATTGAGCTTACCTAGCTTGATTGTTATTGATACTTGATATTAAATATTTTTAGGGAAAAAAATAAAAAAATCGACCACGAAAAATAACGAAAAGATTTACGTGAATCCTTTAATGTTTACGTAGGTTTATTTTTATTCATAGAGTTTATTTAACATATCTTTTCAGTAATAGTTCACTTAGTTAATACTTTAGTCGTCTTGGGGAAACAGGAAAACCTTTCAAGCCTTTCATAAGGTTTAAAGAAAATTGTTCACAATAGTAGCTTATTATAAAAAGAAGGAATTTATAAAGCTTTCCATGAAATAAGACTGCTTTTTCTTGTTTCAAGATCTATTACATTATAAATTTATTTTAAATACTTACTTTAGTGCTTCAAAAGAGGAATTAATCTTTTCCCTTTACTTTGGTTTATTTTTAATTTCAGGTTGACTTGTTAAAGACGGCTGACCCACCCTCATCAGCTAAGACCGACCTTTGCACGGAGATAGTCGTCCCACCATTCATTGTAATACTCACAGTAGAAACCCAACATGAATTAAAACAAGTAACTACTTTGGTATTTAGCCTTTTAGTCATTTAACTATTAAAAATTTTAGCCTTTTAGCCAATTAGCCTTATAACCAGTATTGTTCTCATTTTACAAATATTATGAAACTTATTTCTCATTCGGTTGATTAACATCAAAATAGATCATGCATATTACGCGTGTCGGTTTCCTCTATAACAAACCGTTGATCGCCGTGATTACACTATCACCTATCAGGGTTGGCGATGCTGACTAAATATTAAAAAGAACATAAAAGTATAATTTGTTATTCTTCTGTCGTTAGAGGCAAGTGTAATAAAAATTTAATTAAAGCAAATATCCTAAATAACTTAAAGTCAACTCGCACTTGGTCGGTTTGGCTAGTCAGAATCACGCACCATCATACAATCTTAGACACTTAATCAAAAAACCGTTTATTTTTTGTTCAAGTAGTATACGGCTATTGATATTTTTAATAAAAGCGCCATCTACTGACCTGATGATTTAAATATTATTAATTGTTAGCTCTGTTATGATTTAAATATTATTAATTGTTAGCTCTGTTATGATTTAAATATTATTAATTGTTAGCTCTGTTACGATTTCTCTGATTTAATAAATACCATTCCAATTGGTGTCGCTTATACCAATGAGCCGCATATGAAAATGTATTTTATTAAATATATTTTATTTTAATTTCATTATTTATTTTAAAGTTAATATATAACTAAATATTCTGTGAATATTTTAAGCGTCTACTTGTTGTCGTTATAATATCAAGCGAAAATCAATAGGATTCCAGTTTTACCATTTGGGTTACCCGAACCCTAAAAACTAAAGCGTCTTGCTTCCTCCAATTGGGAATTTAGTCTCTTTGTTTTTAAATTTATATAGTTATAGCCATTATTGAAACTATTTACGAGTTGAGAGGAGATTTGTTGGCAATCCCGATATATCATGATCCGCGAAATAAAACTGTAGTATTATAAGATTTACATTATAATGTAAATCATAATATAATATTACACTTTTAATTCTATTTAATGTTTTACTAGCGCATGCTATAATATAGTCTCTTACTATTTATATTAGTATAGACTATAGAGATATTGGGGGCTGGTCACACACTCCGGAGAGCGGATGGCCAATTATGGGCCAATAAGGTTCAAGAGCTCCACTCTTTTTTAGCCGCCTTTAGGTGGAGGAAGTGTTGGTCGGCCATTAACCAGGCAGGTTGACGATCTCCGTGCTGGTCCATGTTAGGGCGAGGGATGGGACGTCTTGGCGTTCATTGAAGGAGGCCTATGTTTAGCAGTGGACGTATAGATGCAGATTATGATGAGACATTTATACTACTATTATTCCATCTACAGCTGGTGGGCTAATAAAGTTCTAAAATGGAGACCACGTTCGGGAGTACAGAGGGTCGGTCGGTCAACCTTTAGGGACGACGTTCTCCGTGCAGTGGCTAGCCAAGATGCGGCAGGAGAACGGCCGTCTTGGCGTTCATTAAAAGAGGCCTATGTCCAGCAGTATACGGAAATATGTTGATCATGATGGTGGATGGATGAATGATATTAGGGTAATATAAAAGTGGCAGCCCCAGAGGTATTTAATGCGGATGGTCATACATAGCGTGTGAGCGGTCACGCGACTTGGCAGGCTATTCGTAGTACTTACATTAATCTTGTTCAATGGCCTATCGGTAGTCAACAAGTTAGTCGTATATCAAGTACAGGTAGGATATACTCGTTTCTTCCTAATCTTTTTGGGAGAGGGATGTGCCGTACTCTCGACTGCACGTATTGCCACCCTGATTACTTCTCCGTGAAACAGTTTGGTGTGTTTGGGAGCTAAGGGCAGGGCAGGCATGTAATTACTACTAGCTTATAGAGACGTTGTGAAAGATATCTAAATAAAATCAGATAATATTTAAGCGGAATAAATAACACAATAGAAGTATGTTTGTAGATTTCAAGATACCACTTAAAATTGATAATTAAATGACAGATTTTTCCAATTACAAGAAACGTTGTATAATTCCCGGTGGGAGTGAAACACTGTGCCGCGCTCCCGGCTGAATGGGTACCACCACAGAAATCTAAATAATAAGACAAATTATTTAGATTTCTGTGGGTACCACCATCTTGCTTGTTTCTCCCGTGAAATAGCTTTGCTGCGTTTCGGAGAGAAGGGCAAGACAGGCAATGTAATTACTGGCACCGAGACTTAACAACTTATGTTTCAGGATAGGCAACACATAAATGAGTTGCCTGGGCTCGTTCCAGGTAAACTAGTTTATGTTCATGGGCGACGTCGACCACTTACCATCAGGTGGTACGTTTGCCAGTTTGCCAAAATACTAAAACTGTGATAAAATTTATAGCAAGTCGATTGCAAGGATATTGTAATTAAATACAGTTTGAACTAAATCGATCAACTCTATATTGAACTTTTACTAATAAAATGAGTTCTATACAAAGCTTTGATGCTATTTGCAACTCCATCAAAGTTTACAACAACTTGCTGCGTACAGTTGGCAATGGAATGCGATCCCACTGCTAGCACGGGCTTCTTCCTAGGGTTGCCAACCGTATTCTAAAATAGAGTATAAATATCTATGGACGCTTTCACACCACGTCAATCTGGTTCTGTGGTAAGTTCTCGAAGAACTTGTGTTACGGGTACCAGACAACGGAAATATATTTAATACTTTTATATTATACATATATTTAAGATTTTTATTATATAATACACATATTTTATACACATCCATGACCCAGGAACACAGAAAATATTTTTGTTCCCTGGCGGGTTTCGAACCCGCAATCTCCGGCTTGAACGCCAACGCGCTTACCACTGAGCCACAGAGGTCGTCAATGAGTATTGTACTCTATATCACGTAGGCGTACTCTTTAATCTATAACACTAATAGAGGACGATAAAATATTGTTATTTACACAATGTTTACTATATTAGTGCCTGTCACCTATGATGCGTACTTATTATCGTAACCATAGGCGGCGGAAAGAGATTGAAATTGATTAAAAATGAGCTCCTGATCTTATGAACTTAGAGTTAGAATGTTCAAGTCGTATAATTCTTTTAAAAACAATGAAATATTGTTCTGTCGCAATATTTTTTTTATGTCATCAGGGGGCAAACGAGCAGTCGGAGCCTCACGGCCCTCCTTTTCACCGGCGTCAAGTGACAGCTCCACTGTCGCGTTTCGTGCGGTTTGTGAGTTTCCGGTGGCCCATTGGGGGGATAGGGGAAAGGAGGGCAACACATCTTCATAACCTCTGGTTGTGCAGATGTCTATAAGCGTCGGTAGTCACCATGGCTTCGACGGCTAGGTTGCGTCCTATCGGCTATGACATAAAAAAAGTGACGAAGTGTTGGTCGGCCATTAACCAAATGGAAAGACAATCTCCGGTCCGTTTTAGGTAAGAGTGGCGAGGGATAGGTCGTCTTGGCGATCTTTGAGGGCCTATGTTAAGTGGTGGACGGATAGGGGAGGATGATGATGATGAAGTATAAAGTAACACAAAAAAGTTCGTTCTATTTCCTTATTTGCAGCCATATTGACAAAGATCAATCCTTGTTCAAAATATATCTCATGTATTGAACGACAGTGGCCATTACCTACGCAAAAGACAAAGTGGGCTGGTCACCAAAGAACTGGAGAGCTGGAGAGACGACGGGAAATAGTTCGACCACCAACAAAATGGGACCATGATCTCTCATGGTCCTAGATGAGAGTAGGGGAAATCAGCAGTTTTGGCGTTCAATAAAGATGGCCTACACTATCTGTGAACCCAAATAATGATACATTGGCCTGTCTTTCGTCAGACCAAATCGGTTTAACGCATTCAATTGCATCTAATTCTAATCAACTTAGCATCTAGCTCCAGTGAGTCTAAATCAAATCATTTATCATCATAAGATGAAGCCGATGGCAGTTTTAACAGACTTCAAAGAAAAGAGGGATTTTAATTCTACTGTGTTTTTTTTCCATCAGGCCATTAAAAGCTCCGTTTAATTGCTTAGTCATTAGGTGCGCTTTTATTTTAGATTAGGATTATCTTTGATTCCATTGTTTTTTTTTTTTAATCCGTTGTTTTAATTTTTCCTTGAGGTAATGGTCGCTCAGCTACGAATTCCTTAATTGAGTCAAAATAAATCTTGTTTTTTTTTTTAAATTTTAGTAAACATTTCATTTTTGCGTTCCTCAGTTCGTCGATTGTGGAATTAGATCTTAGTTGAATATGTTTATTGTAGATAGAATAAGTATGTGAAATCTTATAAATATTTTGCAACTCGTATCGAAAAGTTTTGTAACGAAGGCTTTATTTTCAAGTTGTTGTTCCCACACAAACGCAGCTTTCTTTCCATCAAAATCAATCAAAATTTTAAAAAAATGTGTGCGTGTAATCTTTACGCGCGATTGAAGTAAAACTTCATAAAAATCGCGCCTAAAGAAGTTTTACTTCAAAAAATTAATATTTACGATTTTTACAAGTCAAATCATTATCAGGTTTTTGATTTTTTCTTTTATTATTATTTATTGATGAACGAGTGAACGAGTTAGATGAATGAAGTAAGCAATGTTCAAAACTACTACGACGATTTAAATAAATCATTCACCGAAGAACATAGATTGTAAGAATAATCATGATTCCGTTTATGGGCGTTAATCTTAGCAAATTAAATTTATCCAAATTAAAAAAAAAAACTCATACGGAAAAGTGTGTTTGAATTTGTGTGTGTGTGTATGGGTGTGTGTGGCTGGGTGGATGGGTGGGTGTGTGTGTGTGTGTGTGTGTGTGTGTGTGTGTGTGTGTGTATGCGTACTCACGTGTGTGTGTGATTTCAAGTATGCGTGTCTATACTCGTGTATGCGTGCATCTGTCAAACAAACTATTTTGTTTTTTTCCTTGACACTGAGATTGACGGAAGGCAAAAAACAAATTAAGGACAGACAAGATGAACTCGATCGTGCTGATAATGTTTACAAGAGAGAGAAATTTTATGTTTTTACTTAATGATGCCACAGTGACAAAAATATTTGTCTATAATAATATCGTCGTCTTTATTATGAGCATGTAATCGTCTATTGCTAGCCCACCATCAATTATTCGTATAAGTGGGATAAATCATCTTATTTACACTGACAACATTTCATTTTTAACACCCCTATATTTTTAACTGAAACGAGATTTAAAAATAGGATTATTATTAATTTTGATATTTATTTTTACTTTTGAAATCCTTCCTATTCTAAATAGACGTAAGTACCAAATGACGTCATTTATACGGTTGAATGGTGTTACGCCTTTGCTTTTTTGTTTCCCGACATAAAAGCATACCTGTCATCAATGAAGTATGACATCTATCAAATCAAGAATTCTAAGGATCCTTTAATGATTCTTCCTTGTTCATTAAATTGCGAAATATCAAATATTTCCTGTGTCGATTACAAAATAATAGAGCAGAGTGTAGTCGCTGAAGCTGGTCTTAGATAATATTCTAACGGAGAACTATACGGAGAGTGGTTACGTGAATTTGACATATTTGACATTATTGATAGTCGTATTATTTTCATTTAAAGGCATTAGCTACTAGGCTATTAGCCATACAAAATACAATATTCGGTCTGTAATACGGAGAAATGGCGGGAAACCCCAAGGAACGCGGCTTCGCCCCTCTAGCCCCCATCAATCAACTATCATTCCGCATTCCATCCACACAAGGCAGTCCACCACAATATTCACCAAACAATCACATTATATATTACACAGATTAAGTTTTTAAAACAAACACTATAGAAAACCGCCAGAATAGCCCTACTAGAAAAACCACTCCAGAACGGTACTCCACAAGATTCGCCAACAAATCACAATATATAAAGATCAAGTTTTTAAAACAAACACTATAGAAAACCACTCTGAATGGACAAAACACAAAATAACAATAAATTTACGGGAAACCAAAGAAAACTCAACAGCGCGCCCCGATGCTTCCCGCCATTCGTTATCGTATTATGACATTGCCATACAAGTGACGTCATCATACGTTTTTTCATTATACATTTTTTCCTCCAGTATGGAGTAATGAAAAAAAATATAAAATACATATTACTAATCAGAATTGAAAAATAAAGAAATGGCATTTTTTCAGCGACTTCATAAATTTGAAATGTTGTTAATTATATTCAACCACCGTCCTTAGAATGATGATCTATTTACTGCAGCCAAGTTGTATTTGACTAGCATTTTGGTGTTTATTGAATCATGTCCCTGTCAATGTTGATACGGGTTTATAATATTCATAATAATCGTTATGATCACGACGATGCTTGCACTGTTCCCGCACTTCACACCTATTGCATTACGCACACCACACATCGTAGTCTTTCAGGCGTGAAAATGAATGTTATAAATGTGTTTGCGCAACGCAAACGATTATCATATCAGCGTGAAGACGGAGCCAAACTCCTGCATGTCCCTTGCCCGACAACAGCTGGCAATGGATTGGTTGAAATTGGTCGGTATACGTGATGTGATAGTGATAAAGTGATGAGTGATACGTGATGTGCAAAGGATGATACGAATGCCAGGGGTTTTCTGTTCAACTTGCTTGTTGAGTGATGTGATATACTTTTTGATGTGCAAAGCATGATACGGATGATAAGATAAGAATGCCAGCGATTGATCAACTTGCTTGATCAACTTGATTGATATATCTGCTATAACTTGAGTGATAAATATCTTCAAAACTTTATTTGCATGAAGTGATTTGAATGAAATTAAACAGTATTTTCTTTCCAATGGTTGATATTAGTCTACAACTAAAGCACTTTTTTAAATAATTAATTGAGTTTTAAATAATCTATTTCTTCTTTTTTGGGTCAACGTTTGATGTATTTTAATGACATAATGACTTATTAGAAATATTTGTGATCAAATTGAAAGAAAACATGACACAACTTATATTTCTAATAAATAGTACGTATCAATCGTAATAAATATGCATTAACTTAACGTAAGATTTAATTTGAAAGAAAAATCTTAGATCAAAGGGCTAAAAAATCTTATTTTTTAATCTAACATTAAAAATAAGGCAATACAATTCACCATCCTTACCGATCTCTATTAAAAATGAAAAAAAGCTTTTTAAGAGTCCTCTTCATACTATCTAAGATGCTTCTTTTTTACCTTTTACAAGTATAGTAGTAAATTGTGTTAAAATCATACAGATAAACCAGATTACAAAAACATAATAGTAGCTTTTCTTATGAAGCACGGATATTTTTGTCTACTTATCTTCCATATTTCTATACAATATATACATTACTCTATAGTCCCTTAAAATCATGAATGTTTCAGTTTATTTCAAATCTATATATAGGAGCTGTTCTATAGATTGACTCATCAAAATATCTCTGGTACTATAAGACCTAGAGGTCAGCTAAGAACGGATTTTCAGAAATTCCTCCCCTTCCCCCTTTGACGGAAACGAAGTCTGTACGGCAGCTAGTATATAAATATACTTCCATATACCATTCCATAACTTTGTAAAATTTTAATATGGTTTACCTACTGAATTAATACCAAAAAATATTTTATAACAAAACAAAAATGATAATAGAACTATAAATAAACTTTACAATATAAAGTAAAGACTTTTTTATATTTTTTGTTTAAGTGTCTACTAGGATACTAGATAATATATATTTGAATAATACACGATATTTATTTGTCCATTTATTTAGTCACGAAGTGACGTCTTTTCGCGCCATTATTTTTTATTCGCCTACTCTTCTCATTCAATCTAACTAACATTCAATAATAATAATCAAAGCAATGTTTCAACGTCCAGCATATCTCTCGGCAATATTGACAGTTAAATATTTTGACGTTAATTAAAAACAAGTCTTACCTACTTGTAAAGTAGTGTTTAATCTAAGTAATTATTCATTTGAATGGTGATGAATTGTTCATTGATAAAATAAATTTAAAAAGATTTACTTTATTGCACTTTTTATTGGTTGCTCTATTCAGCTTTGCGACAACTACGAATTTCTCTCGAACATTACGAAATAGTGAATAAATATTTATTGACAACCTACCGTTAGCTAAATGACTTCATTGGGCCTTTATAATGGGTCATACTTGGTGACAGAAGTATTTTTATATTAATCGATAAACGAAACTTATTCAAAAATTTCTACCAAAGTGAAATTTGAATCTATGATCTTTTTGGTAATGTAACACTTTACCACTACATCAGGAGGCCATTATTATGTCATATTATATTGTAGGTACCCATCTAAATTTTTGGCACTTATTAAAATTAGTTTTGGTTTATTAAACATGTTTACTCAGAGTATTTGTTTTCTTACAGTTCGCTCTTCTTGTAGCTGTTGCTTCCATCACGATTCAGGCAGATGGACCAAAGTAAGAGACCATTTTATTAGCTACTAAGTATTAAGAGTTAGGACTGACCTTACTCTATAATATCCGTCATAAATCATGATAAAAAAGCATTTTATCATGATTTATGACTAATTATTCTACTTTTTTTATTACTATTCATGATTTATGATTCTATATTTAAAAGTATAAAAAATATTTTAAATGCGAATGTCAATATGTCATAAAAGCTGGCGACATTATTTTTTTTATTTTTAATCATGCCAATTGCAACAAATGCGAATGATAAATTGCTATGGAAAGCGCAGTCCAATTAACGCATAAAAACTAATATTAAATCGTAGTAAGTATTGTAGTGTTCAAGTGTGACGGACGGAGTGAAAGTCACACGTGCCGTTGACTCGCGGAACTTGTGCGAATTATCTATGCGTTACATATTTTAGGTCGTAGTCATTTTTTTTTTCATAAAGCTATGGGTGCACTGTTTTGTCGTAAATTATTCCACAATTTCAAAATGTTGCCAAATTGTTGAATGTTCAATCAATTTGTAAAAAAATGTTTTAATATAAATTGATTTAATTACTAATGATTTAATTAATTATTTATTTATAAAATCAATATTTTTTATTATACTTGATTATACATTGATTGCTTATAAATTATTCCAAAATTTTTAGGTGTAGGAAATTTGCGACTACTTGAAAATTATGCAAGCGACTTTACTGAACAACATTTACTTTATAGATATATTAAGTGCTGTTATTTACTATCAGTATAATATTAAGCTAATACTCGGTATTTAAAATTTCATTCGAGCTTATTGTTGCAGGAAAAAAATTCGCATACATCTACCACAGAAAGTGAAGCATATACATCACCATAAGAAGATTTACATAACGAACCACCCTGCAACCTCTCAGTATGCACCGGCGTATATGCCAAGCGCTGAGGGATCAGTTTCGGTACCGAACATCGCAATGCCAGCCATCGTGCCACTCAACTCCGTCGAGTTGTACGATGAGACCCAGGCCAGGCTGCCTGGAGTCTCCGCTGCAGCCGCCCAACTTTTGCCACTATACCACGCTCGAGGCTACTATGGACCCACGAACACTGAAATTGAAGAAGAAGAATATGACGCTATCTCCCCCCAAGAATCTGAAGAGTACATACCGTCTTTCTCATCGCCGTCTCCATCCAGTCGTCCAAAAAGGGTGAAGATTATCAAAATTAACGAACCACCACGAAAGAAAGTTGTACGAAAAGTGAAACCGAAACGCGTCGCTATACGCAAGCCTCAACCAGCACCGGTGGAAGGTGAACACCCTGTGTCTACTTTTCACGAACAGTTTTACTCTGATATAGATGGTTCTGGAACAATAAAGAAAATCAGGAAACCACCGCGCGTAGAGAAGATTATCGACGGTGATACAGAGCACATTCACACTTATAGCGAAGAGCATATTCATAAGATGATGTTCGATGACGGTCACAAAGTCGCAAACGTCTTTGGCGTCGATCCACTAACAGGAATGTCAGCAATCGCTGGAGCGCAGCAAGTAATTCCTCTGAAAAATGGACACGCATTGGTGGCAGTTCCAGCTAACCCGTTTGCGACATTATCAGCTGTTGGTGCTCCTTCGCATTTTGAATACGCTGCTTACAACCCGCGAGAGGTAACTCATGATCATATCTTCCACGATCATGGTGAAATACCATCAGATGTTGAAATAAACAAAGAGGCACTTGGCTTGCCACCTAAAGTGTCATTTAATAATCAAGGATTACGAGTGAGCGGAAATTCAGGCCGATCCAAAATAAAACACTTACAACGGCTAAAAAAGCCTACAAAACCCGCTCCAACGGATTTATCATATTATGAAGGTATATACACGCCAGCTACCAAACCGAAAAAGGCTTCAAGACCTAAAATACCAGTTAACAATAATTATGAATCTGATGAAGTAGACCTTAGCAATTTTAGACCTGTACCAGATTTTGGATTTAGAAATAAAAGGACAAAACCTCGTACTCCAGCAGGAACTTATTACGGTAAATCTAACAATGACTACCGACAGCAGAGCAGTCCTCCCGCCCCTTTTTCAGTTTCATCTACCATAGTTCACGATTATAAGCCGAATAGTTACTCAGGTGCCGGATCTACTTCAGCAAGTTTAACTAAATACAAAGACAGTTATGGTAGTTTCAAAGATTCTTATTCAAATAATTTTGAATATGAATCCTATGCGCCGTCATCAAACATCTACACGTCTGAAGATAAAAATGATGTAGCATATGAGACACAGGGAAAGAGAGGAAAGAAGAAATCAATATCAACACAGAACATTAGTTTTGGCAATCAAGATCATATTATATCAATTATGGATCATCTAAATAACAGTGAAAATGACCCTGAACCAACTGCATTAGATAATATTGATCAATTTGGTGATCAATCTCAAACAGATATAGATATATTAAAACCATCATCACAGGTACATCAATACTATGCTGCAATGGCTGCGAAAGCGTTTCAAGATCCCCTAGCAGTTCCAGAAGCTTCGAATGATAATTTTGAATACGTAGAAGCACCGATATCTTCAACTACGCCATTCACGCCATCTGCTGCTACACCATCGAATGAGCCTCAATACTTATCAGAGACTGAAAGCACATCTGAAACAACAAACTATGTGATAGAAATAAAACAGAGACCAAAAGAGACTAAAAACCCTAACACGCTGAAAAGAGAGAATCAGAATATGGAGAGGTATGCCAAAAACGCACAAACCGTAATAAACGAGTATCAATACTCCCCAGGACAAAATCAAGAGCGCTCCCAAACTCATGACCAAGACTCAAGCACGGTACGCGGGAAACTAAAATATGGAGACAAAATCTAACGTATCTTTAGTTTTAGGTGTAGGTATGCGTGATCATAGTTCTATGTGTTGTGTTGCCAGTGAGATAACTATTTAAATTCTTAACTTATTTATCCGTAGTATCCATGTAGGTGTAAATAGATATGAATCATGCATTTTATGAAAATACTTAGTTGAGTTTGTTATGTAAGTATCGAAATAAAAACAAACGTTTTAATGTTATTGATATTATCATGGGGGGATTTTTTCCTATCATTATCAAGTGGCTCTTTTATACCCTGCTAGACCAATATCCCTCCTCGATAAAATCGTTTGAGGAGGGATTATGGGCTACAGTTCACCAGCGCGGTATCCCAGTGCAGGGTGGTGAATATACTCTAAACCATGTAAATGTAATCAAACAGGTTTCCTCACCATGTTTTCCTTCACCTATCAGCAAGCGAGGTTTTCATGTTTTTCCTGTCCTTGGGCTCCCAGAATCTATCATATACAGACAGTCTCATCATCATCATATTTCCGTCCGTTCCGTTCCGTAGATAATAAGAGCCACATTCGGTCAAACTCTTACGAAATAGTATGACGATTTCCGTTGAAATTGGTTCAATTATTTTACTTATAAAATAACCTACGACGGGAAATGCTCTGAGGCATCTCGCGGAGGAATAGGTCTCTCCAGGCGGGTATGTGGGACTCGCTGCGCCCGAAAGCTAGTAAGTGGGTGCAGCTCTACCCACGAAAACCCGGCGAGTGCCACGAATGAGGTGCTACGGATCTGTTGAGCAAACAGGACACCTCGACAACTAGTCAGTCCTTCAGGGGACCGACGCCACCTCCAAAGAGGGGTTGTCTCTCACCACCGGCCTGAAACATGGTGAGGAAGTAGTTTAGACTTATAATATATGGCTGCTAGAGGAGTGCCGAATTGCTAGCCAGGGGGATGTCGAAATTTCATCAGAAATAAGGACTTGAAATAATGCTGATAATGATGAGGATTATTTTATATGTTAGTTAGATAAGCAAAGAGACAGACGAGCTTAAAGATAAGTGGTCGACGTCGCCGATGAACACTCACTAGCCCAGGCAACTCATCTATTTGTTGCCTATCCTGAAACATAAGATGTTAAGTCTGGGTGCCAGTAATTACACTACCTATCTTACCCTTCTGCCCGAAACACAGCAAAGCCGTTTCACAGGAGAGACATGCAAACGAGAGTGCGACACAGCGTATCCCTCCCACTGGTAAACAACAGACGTGGGCAACAGGTGATGTCTTAGTGCCATTACTTACACTGCCTATCCTGCCCTATAATAATTTATGCCGTAAAACTCTTCCAAATAATTGTTTTAATCGTCTTTCAAAGATGTAACAGGTAAATGACATGACCTGCCATATTATGTCTGAATTAGAGCAAAGATGTTTAATGGAAACACTGAGCAGAATAAATGGATACCCGTAATATAATACGTCGTGTAATAAATAATAATATGTAATAATAATAATATAAACCCATATAATATTTTGTCCCACGGCTGGGCACGGGTCTCCTCCTCGAAATCAAACGAGCCATGAGGTGGTCCAACGCGGGTTGGTGAACTTCACACACCTTCAAAGACTTTTAATCTCGTCGGAGTAGGTTTCCTCAAGATACTTCCTTCGCCGGTGAGCAAGCGATGGTCTCTGGTCTCATGTTCAGATGTACGTAGAAATTTAGAAAAACCCATTCTAGGCATAGGCACAGGGGGGTCAGGATCGAAACCGGACTACTGGGACATGGCTGTCACCCAAGAAGCCCAGCCCATACCCCCTACACCACTTCGTTGCTCACATAAGTTTTTTTCGTTTATAAGTTAACGCTCTTATGCATCTTTTTAATCATTTAAAATATTTTATTTTGATGGTATTTGTGTTTCAAATAATAATAATGATAGAAATACTCTGATGGGATCCAATAGGAAGAGAAGGAGGATTTAATAGGAATTGCACTTATAAATTGCTTCGTAGAAACTAAGTTTATGCTGATGACTATGGTAAAAGCTCAACGCCTACTTTTTTGTGGAAACAATATCAACACAAATTGCTATTTAGCATACGTAGGCGTAAAAAATTTCATCAAATAATCCTCACTAATAAATGTATATATTATGACTTTGCGTATACTGTGCTAATATTATAAATGTGAATTTTAGTTTGTTTGGTTACTAGGCTTTCACACATAAATCACTGAACCAATAGTAAAAAATAAATTCATCAATGAAAAGTCCCATTATCAGCGAGTAGCATAGAACATAGTTTTAGTTTATAGGACGGGAACTTGAACTAGGGGCGCTGCTAGTATCTAACTAAATAACTAACTAAATAAAAAAAGTATCTAATAAATTTTTGCTCCAAATATCACCAACATACAAGGGCGTAAAAATAACAACAGTGTCTTAAAATACTCCGCCCGGTAGGGATAGACCGCCTGAGGCTCAACTCCACCCGACGGTGACGCGGCCCAGTCCCGCCACTGACACCAACCCGACGCCAGGAGGTCATGTGGTCGCAGACTGCACGGTTGGCGGGGGGCAACCCCCCACTTTAACAAACCAATAGTCAGCCAAATGGACTCACACAAATCCGACGAAGCATTAGGGACTTTGGGCCATTAGCATAGATCCATCCAAAAAAAAAATTACTCTATCCGTCACCAAGGAACAGCGAACAGACTTGATGTATTTCTAATTCTACATTAACTCGAGCAACGCCGCGGGCAATATTTAGTATTTAACATACACTCATCACACTTATTCATATACATATTATGTACATTTTGTTTCTGAAAATAATGTAGTAATTAGTTGCAAGGCCTTTTAAATATTAAATTGTAAATAGAAATCAACTAAAATGAAATAAAATTTCTTATATTTATTGACGTCTGTTTCTTAATAGATTTATTTCGGATTAGTAAGGACTTCTAAACTTTTTATTTTAAAAGACGAAACTAATTATTTCTACGTAAAATAAACACAATTAGCAATGTTTTTTCTTTTTATAAAATACAAAATGTTTTGTAGAAACCTTTGTTTATACTTTTTGTAATAATGATTGTGTCTCGTTCGTGTCTTTTTATTTTCAAAGATTATTTTCTTGGCTGAGTTTGGTGGAATATTTAAAAATATTAAAATGACATTGATCCCATTGCTTTTTTTACTCTTCAGGTAAAGTAAATAAATTATAAATCCATTTTTTTTTGTTACTTTGATAGGCAAACTGGAAAACTGCCACTTTATGGTAGGTGGTAGTCAGCGTCGCCTATGGTCAAAAACCGGCTTATCTTTTTCGTTATCACAGACTGTTGAAATGCTTTTTACGCCTGTAGCTAGGATCTCGGATAGATCCTAACCCTATGTGGGACTCGCACCTGGGAGTGGCCTGCAGTGGTTTTACTTTACGGGTTTAAACCACGGAGCAATTACAAAGGTGTAAACTAAAATCACTGCGAGCGTTTTCAGCCGCTTTTTGAGGGTCTGCAGGCAACAGGATCACCTCAGCGACAGTCTGGCTCCGGCGAAGGCCAGATTACTCCTCGTAATGTGGGAATGCCTGACCACAGCGCCACCCATCTCGGTTACACCTCGAGGCACACCTTTGGACGAGTCCACCGCCGCGCCACAATATGACAAACTGTCACCAGCTCCCTGTGGGCCATCCGGCACTCGTACTCACCAAAGCAACCACCTTAAATATAACTAAAAAGGGTGAAACTACTAGATAATACATACAATCAAGTATATATTTCGAATTTCAAGCTAAAATACAATAATTAATTAACCACAATAATGTTTTATTAATTATTGTCTAAGAAACCACAGACAACACGAAGCTTGAAATAATTGTATATCAACGACTATGCGACTAAGAATATATACCATGTAATTTACATATTATATTAGCTACGGCTAACTCTCTTTTTAACATTCGAGAAAAATGTAAAGCCAGACACAGCTTCACATATCTTCAAAATAATGAAACGCCTATATTTTGTATATAGCAATGTTTCACTTACAAATACGTATACATTAAGTAAAAGGACTTGGTCATTATTTTATTGTATGTATATCTTCTTATCTATATACTTATAATATTTATACTTATATATTTATGTATGTATCCTACGGCTAAGAAGAGGGGACAAAAGAACAGGGGCCAGGGGGTGAGGACGGGTATCTCACCCATTGTACTGTCCCGACGTTGGGACAGTACAATTCTATGATGCGGGACAACCTCTTTGTATAGGTGGCGTCGGTCCCTTGGGAGATGGACTAGCCGTCAAGGTGCCCTATTTGCTCAACAGATCCGGGGCACCTCACCAAAGGCTGCATTGGTGGCACGCACCGGGTTTTAGTGGGTAGAGCTGCGTCCACTTACCAGCAGCTTTCGGGCGCAGTGAGTCCCGGATACCCGCGTGGGAAGACCCCCCCCCCCCACGGGATGACTCAAGAGCATTTCCTGGCGTTAAAAAAAGGCTGCATAGAATAACTAAAACCTTAATATATAGTTATTAGTTTCATTTATAATATAACCGAGTTTGAGTCTTTAGGTTAAAAAAAAAGAGTAGATAGTCTTAAGAAAACACTAGATAGCATTCTTGTTTTGGGATAAATTTGAATAAAATAATATACTACAGACTCAAGTCTCTCTCAAGTCAAGATTTCAAACAAATTTATTCAGGTATTGGAAATTAAATATTTCCATACCATATACACAAAAATGATGTACAAACTTATATTATTAGTATATTATTCGTTTTAGTTTTTATTATGGCCTGGTTCAGAATTTTTTGATCGAGTACATCTTATCGTGTAACCAATAAGCACATTCTTGAAATATCTTTAGGTGTCCCTGATATTTTTGTGAGACCGTTATTCAATAGTAGGTACATATCACAAAAATTTGA
Source organism: Helleia helle (assembly GCA_963853865.1). Lineage (NCBI taxonomy): Eukaryota > Metazoa > Arthropoda > Insecta > Lepidoptera > Lycaenidae > Helleia > Helleia helle. Next base: position 22,434,184 of record OY971420.1, read on the forward strand.
TTTGTCAAACGATTTTTCCTGTTTCGCTTGCGGTGACTCGCCTTAATTAGTGAGCTTGATGAACATCATATAGCGTTACTCGGTCATGTCGGAAGCGGACAGTGAAGGGATAGCATTATGTAAGTAAGTTCAGGAGGTACGGAGTATAGCCAATCTTACGTAACACAGCTTTCTTACGAGGAAAGTGCAGTTATGGTCACTTTGCATTGAATGTAAACGGTCGTTAAACTATCATCACTAATAAAGGTATTATTCAGACCCTGTTGTATTGCTGTACCGGAGATATAGATTTATAAGTATTTATATTTTTAGGGTATATATCCGTTGGACGCAAGTGGCAAGGCATCGGCCGTCTTAGCGTTAATTGAGGGCAATTAACGCTAAGACGTTTGACACAAACGACACCATGGTTCAAGTCTTATCGTGGCGGTGAGGCTCAGTAGCTTAAGGTGAACCCAGCACCTTGGGCAAAGCAAACTGAGGCGAGGGAGCTGCTCTTTGTACCCCTCTTATAAGAAGAGGGGACAAAAGAGCAGGGGGACAAGGAGCGAGGATGGGAACCTCACCCCATTGCACTGTTCCGGCTAGGGAGGCTGTTCTATGGTGCGGGACAACCCCTCTGTGGAGGTGGCGTCAGGCCCTTGAGGGACTCACTAGCAGTTGAGGTGGCCTGTTTACTCAATAGATCCGGGGCACCTTACCAAAGGCGGCATTGGTGGCACTCGCCTATTTTTAGTGGGTAGAGCTGTGTCCACCATACCACCATTCGGGCGCATTTGGGAGGTATCGTTCCTACTTGCATTAAACATTGTACTGAATAGCTTCAGACATAAGACTGTTTTAAGAGGTCGTCGACAGGCAGACGGTTCATCCGATACTATATTATCATCGACACTCATGGACCGTGGGGCTTGTAGGTACGTTCCTGACCTTCGAAGTAAGGTACTTTGTTGGTCTTGTATCAAAGGTCCATAAGTAGGAAATTGAATACCAGCATTAGGGGTCCTTGCTTACTTATTATTGACGTAACAACGTCTTATAATTCGATGGAGCCGGCTGTGAGGCGTTCCATTTTCTTATGTCGTTGTCACGTTCAACTATCGTCAGTAAACCGACTTTACAGACAACCGATTTTTATTTTTTATGTTAGTTGAATAGGCAAACTGGCAAACGTGCCACCTGATGGTAAGTGGTCGACGTCGCCCATGAACATAAACTAGTTTACCTGGAACGAGCCCAGGCAACTCATTCATGTTGCCTGAGACATAAGATGGTAAGTCTCGGTGCCAGTAATTACACTGCCTGTCTTGCACTTCTCTCCGAAACACAGCAAAGCTGTTTCACGGGAGAAACAAGCAAGATGGTGGTACCCATGCAGCCGGGAGCGCGGCACAGCCTTCCCTCCCACCGGTAAATACAAACTCAAATACACTTAGGTGGATTTGAACTTGTGATGGTAGACAAATCTATAGAACAAACAGCTTTTCGCTACCATTGTAATAGTATATGTTTATGCAATTGGCATACCGTGAAAGTACTGGACAGTGGACGGGGAAACCAGACAGCAATTAATGCCAATCAGCCCAACGTAATTATATTGTGTAATATTTTACGCCAAATTTGGATTCATTATAGTTTTTTACGAGGCTTCTGACCCATCTTTCCATGGGACACTCTTGGTAACGCCCAGGGCGCTGCGGTAGATGAGGCCCCAAAATGTGCCCAGCATCAACAACCTTAGCCAAATGACCCTTGAGACGTAAGATACATTTCGGTTCCAAAAATTACTGAATATTTTGCTCTTCCGGAAACATATTAAAGTAACCAGAATGTACATTTTGTCTTTTTTGCGATACAAAGAAAAGCTGTTTCGCGGAAATAATATGCAGGTACCCATGCAGACGAGAGCGCGGCATAGCGCATTAGCTTACTTATTTCTAGAATGAAATTTAAAATAGGCATTGTGATTTCCATATTGAGCCACCAGCCGGACCATCAAACATACCAGTTTGGCGGGATAATATTAATTTAAGGTTTAGTGAGACTAGTCTCTTTTAGTCCCTATTTTCTCAGTTTATTCTCTGTGGGGTCTGGCACTGTTCCCACCATGGTTCAAGCCAAAAAAGCAGGAGGACAAGGGGCGAGGATGGGAACCTCACCTCATTGTACTGTCCCGACGTTAGGAGAGGTTGTTCTGTGGCGTCGGTCCCTTGAGGGACTGAGTAGAGTAGCCGTCGAGGTGCCCTGTTTACTCATTCGATCCGAGGCACTTCACCAAAGGCGGCATTGGTGGCACTCACTGGGTTTTAGTGGTAGAGCTGAGTCCACCTTTGACCTTACCACCTTTCGGCGCAGCGAGTCCCACATACACGAGTTTATTTCTGAGGAAAATCCTTATGGATGCAGCCAAGATGTTCGGGTAGATCCTGACACAATTTGGGACTCGCACCCTAACTAAAACCACTGCGAGCGCCTTCAGCCGCTTCTTGAGGGTCCCGAATATGAAGGCAACAGACAGGATCACCTCAGCGACAGGCTGGCCCCGGCGAAGATCAGACTACTCCCCATAACGGAGGACTGCCCGGCCACTACTAAGCAGTCCCAACGACGTCGTGCCCTACAGACCCAGGTTCCCATCCTGAGCCCGACACGAACACAGGGGCGTTATTGGAGGCGCATTAAGTTGCGCTTCCTACGCACCCCCCTTCGTCGCCCGACCCCCACATACACGCCCAGGGAGACCCACTTAGTTTTTTTATTTTTGTAACAGCCATAACTGGTTATGCCCAATTGAACATGTTACGTCATTTGGAATCGGCCCTCATGAAATGAAGATGATGTTTGATCGCATTGACCTACTCACTGAGGTGTGTTATATAATACTAGCGGTCCGTCCCGGCTTCGCACGGGTAAACAATTAATATAGCCTATGTACTCGCTGATAATGTGGCTTTCTTTAAGTGAACGATTTTTTTTCAAATCGGTTCAATAGTTTTGGAGCCTAATTCAATGCATACAAACAAACATCTTTATTTTTTATAATATTAGTATAGGAAACGATTTTTACATATTTCTAAAGCTTTAGTTACTCTTATACTTCGTTTTAAAGGTATGCAACCTGGGGGATCGCAAGTTCGAATCTCTACGATTTTTAAATGAAAATTTTAATATAAATATTAGTACCGGGGGCATGGATGCGTATTTATTTATTTATATATTTTTTCGTAAGTTCTTAAAAACGTGGCAAATTGTTTATAAATAAACTTGGTACATTTATAGTTCTTAAGGTAGAAAATTAAATCCAGAACCAAAAAAAATTGGCAAGGATTTATGTCATTTATATAACTAATGACTTAACATCTTACCTCTCAGGGTAGGCAACACATGAATCAGTTGCTAGGTAAACTCGTTTATGTTCATGGGCGACGTGGATCACTTACCATCAGGTGGCACGTCAGCCAGTTTGCCTATCCAACTAACATAAGAAAAACCAATACAATACAACCTATATGATACCCATGCAGTGCCAGTGGTGTGAGATTCATTGGAGAAGAAGTCTTGGAGTTCATTAGAGAGGTCTTTATGCAGAAATCATCAAGCAAATAACCGTAATAGAGCGGTAATATTATGTGTTTTGTGTGAAAACTAATTGCGCCTTTCTTCTTTTTCTTATGTTCTCTGTTCTTATTACTTTCCTTGTTCTCATCTATATATATAAAAATAAATAATATAATAAATAAAAGTATGTGGTACCCACGTACCCAATAAAATAAATAAAAAAAACTTAACCACCATATAAAATTTTAGATAAGCCTAGATTAGAAATAATTGTAGTATAGCATTAGAATAATAAACACTTTTTAAAATATCTTTTTAATAATTACACCAATTCGAATTAAATATTCATAATTAAGACAGGACTACGTCGGTCGGGTCAGCTAGTTATATTATAATAATACGATATTATGATAATGATATATCAATTAGACGTAAAATAGTACACGCTACCGGTGGGAGGGAAGCGCTGTGCCGCGCTCCCGGCTGCATGGGTACCACCAACTTGATTGTTTCTCCCGTGGAACAGGCAGTAATGAACAGGCAGGACAGGCAGTGTAATTACTGGCACCGAGACTTAACATCTTAATATGTCTCAGGATAGGCAACACATACATGAGTTGCCTGGGCTCGGTTCAGGTAAACTAGTTTGTGTTCATGGGCGACGTCGACCACTTACCATCAGGTGGCACGTTTGCCAGTTTGCCTATCCAACTAACATAAAAAAGCTAAATCAAAGTCGCAAGTCGACCAGTAATAAGTTTTTTTTTTTTTTTTATATAGAAGAGGGGGCAAACGGACAGTCGGTTCACCTGATGGTAAGTGAATAACGACATCCACAGACACCCGCTATACCAGGAGATCAGCAGGTGCGTTGCCTGCCTTTTAGATGTGAGTATGCTCTTTTCTTGAAGGTCCCTAAGTCGTATCGGTTCGGAAACACCATAGGTGGCAGCTGATTCCATATATTTGTAGTCAGCGCAGCGCCAAGGGATCAAGCCGATTGGAGATCACATTATCATTCGATTCGAGCCGCCCGGCGTTGGACGCGGTCAAATGGAAGGAGCTAGTAATACAAATGCACATAAACTGCATTAAACATAATGGTGTTATTTTGTACGTGTTAAAATTTTAATACTGTGAAAGTTACCAACAGTAATTATAATCATTTTAGTTTCAATTAAATATGTAAAGCGAAAGTAACTGCTATGGCAATCCAAGTTTTATTTCATAAGGAAGCAACCGAGCAGTCGGAGCCTTAAGGTACCGACGCTCATAGACTGGATGTCTATGAGCGTCCACCCAACCAAGGGTTATGCAGATTGCGAATGCGTTGCCCTCCTTTTCCCCATAAATGGGTCACCAGAAACTCACAAACCGCACAAAACGAGACAGCGTACCTGTCACTTTACGCCAGTGTTATATGAGCGAGAAGTACCACGTCGTGCCGGGCCAATTTGGCTGCAATGCATCAATGGCACTACCTCTTACAAAACACTACCGCTGAACAGATTTTGATGATTTTTTGCAAGGGTGGTTCATATCCTAAAAAGGAAATCACCATCATCTTTACCGACCTTTATTTACTGCCGGAGTTACTCCTTATTTCGAGACAGCCGATTGGCGTTTATTGAAAGACCTACATAGTGAACGGATCATCATCATCAGCCTTTATCCGTCCACTGCTGAACATTGGCTTCCTTTAATGAACGCTAAGACGACCGATCCCTCGCCAGTCGCATCCATCACGGATCGGCCACTGCACGGAGATCGTCTTCCCACCTGGTTAATGGCCGACCAACAATTCATCTGCCTAAACGTGACCTCCACTCTTGAACCTTATTGGGCCATCGGCCATCCGTTCTACTGAGTGTGTGACCAGTCCATTGTGAACGGATAGCTATAGAGCGGATAGTGATGAATTCCATAAAAACTTATTACCAGATATACAAAGTATTTGAAGAAGGCTTTTTTAAATTTATATTCGAAGGCGTTCGATCTTAAACCTAACCTACACGCGGTTGTTGAACCTAACCTCACTTCCTAATACCAAGGCTAAATTATACTATGTAAGTTTTACTATATCTTTTATTCGTCAAATTGATTAAAAAGCATAACAAATAAATATTGATTATAATAAATAATATATCAAAAGATTATAGGTAATTACTTTTAAAAACCCAACTTAATAAAATAAGAGATTGAAGGCGCTGAATCTATTTTGATAATATATGTCTAAGAACCACTGAGAGAAAATCTGGTTTCAAATTATAAAAAATCCCGTCCAAATCGGTTAACCCGTTTGAGAACTGCGAACTTTTACAATCTGTCTTTATCTTAAATCAATTACGTTACTTTGTCTTACAAATTAAACAATAAAATTCATATTTTTAGTCTGTTTCGTAAAATACCTTAAACGTAAAGGGAATAATTGCGTTACATAAGAGCCGCGTAATTCTGTGTCAAAAATATTGTGATTGCGATCAGAAGATTCATGTTGAACACTGTAATTGTACAATTATTACACACTTCGGTATTCACAAAGGAACGAGAATTCATTTGTACTTTGGATTGTTAGCTACATGTTAAGTTACGCCTCTTGGTTATTAACGTGAAATTAGTTCGCAGTTTCTCCAAAAACAAATTGTTGATCTAAACTTAAAAAACTAAACTTAGGGTCTCTTTGAAACCCCACCACGGTTCAAACCTTGTCGTGGCCGTGTGGCTCAGTAGCCTTTTTTTCTTTAACGCCGAGAAATACTCTGAGGCATCCCGCTGGGGAGTGAGTCTCCCCAAGCGGGTATGTGGGACTTGCTGTGCCTGAAAGCTGGTAAGTGGACGCAGCTCTACCCACTAAAACCCGGCGAGTGCCACCAATGTCGTCTTTGGTGAGGTGCCCCGAATCTGTTGAGTTAACAGGGCACATGTGGCTCAGTAGTGTAAGTTGAACCCAGCACCTTGGGTGAAGCAAATTGAGCTAAGGGGGCTGCTCTTTGTACCCCTCTTTTAAGAAGAGGGGACAAAAGAGCAGGGGTATAAGGGGCGAGGATGGGAACCTCACCCCATTGTACTGTAATGACGTTGGGAGAGGTTTTTTTGTGGTGCGGGACAACCCCTCTATGGAGGTGGCGTCGGTCCCTTCTGGGACTGACTAGCAGTCGATGGGCCCTATTAGCTTAACAGATCCGGGTCACCTCACCAAAGGCAGCATTGGTGGCACTAGCCGGGTTTTAATGGGTAGAACTGCGTCCACCTTACCACCATTCGAATGCAGCGAGTCCCACATACCCGCCTGGGGAGACCCACTCCCCAGCGGGATGCATCAGAGCATTTCTCGGCGTTAAAGAAAAAAAAGGCTACTGAGCCACACGGCCACGACAAGGCTTGAACCGTGGTGAGGAGACCCACTCCCCAGGCGGGATGCTTAAAAGAATTTCCCGGCGTAAAAGAAAAAGAAAAGGGCCTTGAACACTGCTTGACACATTAACATGACATTATTTGTAGCACAATTTCTGGTATCTTGTTAACTTTTTCGTGTTAGTAGAAATAGTAATAAACAAATTAACAAGTCTTCTGATAGTCAATCAGTCAACTCATACATTTCTAACTCGGAGACGATATGTGATGGAAAAAGCTAATCCTCTTCTAAGCTCGAAACAACCAAGTATGCCTGCATAGCGCATCCCTCCCACCGCATGCTTTCGTTAGTTACATAAAGAGAGAAGTCGCGAGGAACGGCCATATAATTAAACAGTTATGCTCAGGTCAGACATTTTTAATAACAAAAATACTCTCGACGTAACGATCACACGTAAAATGGGTATTGAGTACACTCGTGTTTTGTTACGTAAATTATTATTCATACTTTGTATGTAATTAATATTATTAATGCAAACGTAACTCTGTCTCTGTTTAAGCTCATCGTGCATACATGCTCTAATGCTAGTCTCATGTAAAGAGAGTTTAACTCAAATGCTCATACAATCTTAGTATAAAACAAAATAAAATGCACAATGGCGATCCTATCGCTAGGGAAGCAATTTCTCCCAGACAACCTTGGGGTAGAGGAGAATTTTAAATGACAATAATTTATAATAAAAAACAAAAAAAAATGAAACTGTTTTTTCTATTTTATACCTATCTCCAATCCCTTCACGCCTAATCACTATGATATATATGATGATAGGATATTGATATCTTGGCTTTGAGATATAGAATCAATCCAAAGAAAGGACTTAGAAGAAATACTCTCTGAAATGAATCATGATTAGGCCGTGTACAGCCTTACCTTAGCCAAAACCCTTGTTATTTTAACGGTAATATTTTTTTAAATTACATAATTAAAAAAATATTAATAATATTATTGAAGAAATAACTTCTTTAACCGCGATGATATTTTTTTGTGTTAAATTTAAAATTTCATAATGGCATAATCCAGTTATAAGTTGTCACTTCTATTGATAGTCCCTATGACAAATAATAATAACAACTTTATTTCCATTTAACCTTAGATGATAATATAACAGTGGTCGAGACCTCGTAGTAGATTTAATGAACCTGTGTCAGGAGGCCCTAGCTCTTATTATTATTATTATAAAAAAAAAAATGTTGGCTTATTATTAAAAATGTTGTTGATACACGACTATAGTCTTTTTGATTAATATGTCAGGTTACTCACGAGTTACCTTTAGTAAGTTAATCAAGGTAAGTACTAAGTTATTACTTAGGTATTATGAGACTATAAAATCATTACTTTTCATACATCAGCTATTTCTGCCTGCTTTATCTGATCTCAAATTTGGCTAACGTAACCTAAGCATAAAGTTGAATAAGGTCTTAGTATATCCTAATAGACGAAGACTTTATTCGACTTTATGCTAGAGTTCCGGGTTCAAATCCCGTCAGCAAAATATTATATGGCAATCAGTATTTAACATGCTGGGACACGTTTATGCCTTTTTTAATTTCTGCTTACTATAGGAATAGGGATCAGCCGTTATGGCGTTCATTGAAGGGGGCCTATGTTTATCAGTGGACGGATAGCGGCTGATTATGATGATGATGATGTTGATAATGATAGGAATATATGATAAAAGGCTTTATCACCAAAGATTTAAAATGCAAATTCTATCTGTAGTCTCAGTCATAGATTAATTGTTGCTGCAATAATAATAATATGATAGTAATAAAACAATATTATGTACTATTAAATAAAACATGTATTCATAACAATTACAAACAACAATAACTTAACATTAACATATTTACAACATTTAAACGTTAATACTGGACTTTTTTGATCTAACTAATTTACTTTCTCTTGTGGTAAGGACCACCTCCGTGGCCCGCTCCGAGGGCGTTGGTATAGCTGTCTCCAAAACTACCATGACTCCCAAGACCACCGTGACCTCCAAGACCACCGTGACCTCCGTGACCACCACTCCCGAAGTCCGACAAACTGAGGCTATGGCCATGACCGTGGCCGCCAGAGCTGCCGAAACCTACACTATAACTGTCACCGTGGCCCGAACCCCCGAAGCTGTGGCCTCCGAAACTGCCGCCGTGACCACCGATCGAACCCAGGCTATAGCTACCGTGGTCTCCATGGCCTCCAGAGCTGTAGCTGTCACCACCGAATCCGCCTAAGCCGATAGAATTATCATGTCCAGAATGTCCAACGCTGTAGCTATCCAAGCCCGAATAGCTTGAACCACCGCTCCCGTGACTGTCATGACCACCGTAACTTCCGAGACCACTTCCGACATCCAAACCTCCCCCGTGACCACCGCTGATTCCGTGTCCACCGCCGAATCCACCGCCGTGTCCACCACCGTATCCTCCGTGTCCACCGTCTCCGTGACCGCCGAAACTGGCCAGTCCACTGAATCCACCGCCATGACCATGATCATGTCCACCTCCGTGTCCACCTAAGTCGTATCCACCCCCTCCGCCTAATTCGATTCCGTGACCATGGCCTCCAATATCTCCTCCATGGCCGCCTCCCAAATCGTGTCCTCCGAAACCGCCACCGTGGCCACCGCCGAAGTCGTGACCACCGCTGAAGCCTCCATGGCCATCTCCTATATCACCACCGTGTCCACCGCCGTATCCGCCACCGAATCCACCTCCGAAACCTCCGCCATGGCTGTGATCGTGTCCACCTCCGTGACCACCTAGATCATATCCGCCACCTCCGCCCAATTCAATGCCATGGCCTCCATGTCCACCGTCATCGCCGTGTCCACCTCCGAAGTCGTGTCCACCGCCGAAGCCACCACCGTGTCCACCTCCAAAGTCATGTCCACCGCCGAAGCCACCGCCGTGTCCACCGCCGAAACCACCACCGTGTCCGCCGCCGAAGTCGTGACCACCGCCGAAGCCACCGCCGTGTCCACCGCCGAAACCGCCTCCGTAGCCCCCGTGTCCACCGTGATCCTTTAGGTGGTCAGCAAACCCTCCATGTAAGTGGTCAGCCAGGGCTCCCCCGTGTCCACCGCCGTAGCCACCACCGCCGTGGTCGTCATGATGCTCATGCACAACTACTTCCTTCGACGAATGATGCTCTTCAGGTATATGGACTCGTATGTGTACACTGAAACAAAATGATCATTTAGAACTTGATACTGCTCAACTTTACATTGTTATGACATGGGTCTCTTGTTTTGAGTGAGATTTTAACTACGACACGTAAAAAAATATAACTAAGAAAAAAGGAAAACCTTCTTACTCTAAACGGTAAAATAAATTCGCGATAACGGATTAAAAACGACAATTACTTTGACGCGCTAATCTTATGGACTATCAATTCGACATTAAGACAAGATGACCTGTAATTACGCTGTCTTTCCCGCCATTCTATCCGGAACACAGAAAAGCTTTGCGGAAGAAATAATCTGAATGACGATACACATTCTCTCCTACAGGTAATCTATACAGATAAATAAAATTGGAGTGTCTGTTTGTAATATTAAAATAGCCGATTTTTACTAAATGTATATGGATGTATTTATTACACGGTACATATACCAAAACATTTTTTACAATTTTAGTATCTCTGTCTGTCTGTTTGTTCCAGCTAATCTCCAAAACGGGTAGGCTGATTTTGTCGGGACTTTCACTGACAGATAGCTGATGTTGTAATGAGTAACTTAGGCTATAAAAATAATCATCATCAATCCGGCTACGGCTGTAAATCTAAGTTAACGCGGGCGAAGCTGCTAGACTAGCTAGCTAGCTAGCAGTGCTAGTAGTATAATATATTACCATCAACCGGCACATAGTAGGTGGTAATCTATATACCAACCTGCTTATATTTCTATTAAGCATTCATTTATTTTTTCCCTACATTGTAGATAGAAGGAATAGCCTAATTATAATTAACGCCTACATACATTCTTACGACTACGGTAAGCGTAAAGTGAAACGTCTGTACAAGTCACAAGTTAACTAGCCTGGGCCTACTCGTTGAAATTCATAGATATTGACTTATTACTGTCATCTATTTGTTAACCTAAGTTACACACAATCCTACATTTGTCCACTGATCAAAACTTTCAATAAACAATAACATCAATTCCTTCACAAAATTCGCTCGCTGACAAACAAACATAAAAACAAACAGCATGTGAAAATACACACAATAGGTCGCGGAGCAGGGTTAGCATAAGTGAAAACTAAGGGTATACACACAATGGATTTTCACAATTAACCGCTGTGAAGACGTGAGAACGCCTTTATAGAAATCCAAATTACACAGCTTTTTGCGGTTCCGCATCTCAGCGCATCTAATAGCTGTATTAAGTGTGTGTAATGGCAGGTCCGATTTCACGAAAACTGTTACCTAACTAAGGCTATAAACTATCAAAATCCATGTACTCCATCAGATTCAAAATCATCAAAATCACTTAAAACCTTAACACTAAACGTTACAACTAGAGAGTTGATATAATTTGCTCAAAATTAATTATAATTATTATTACACTTGTTACATTATTTTTATTCATTAGACCTTATGAATAAAATTTGTATATTATATAAATTTATTATTAAAATTTGCATAAATTCAAAGTCTTTTTAAGTCTCTTTAACACAAACAAAAGGCAAAAACAGGTCAGTAAAGAACTCTTGGACACGTCAAACAAAAATGGCAAATTGGCAAAGGCAAAAAAGAAAAAAATACGAACTGTTCATTTCCAAACGTCGCGGCGCAGATTCCGAGACCAGCCAGGAGTAAGCAGCTTAACTGGAATATAGGAAGTAAAAGTTAATAATGTACAAGCTCTTGCACTTCCCAAGCTCGCCGGATAAAATCGAAAGCGGTCAGATAGCCTGTTTTGTCATGACGTAACATAAACATCCTATTTTTTTAATTAAAATCGCTTATTCATAATGAATTTGGGTTTTTAGTTACTCGATTTTAATATTGATTTACAACTGCATAAGTTTTATTTTCAAAATACTTACGGTGATATAGTAAGTCATTTTGTGTGATCCCCTAGCACAGCACAGTCGAACTCACTCTCGTTGGCTGTTGACAAAGCCAGTGCCTTTTATATGAGTGAACGCACCCCCCTTCCAGTACACACATTGAAAACATACCGTATATTGTGATAACGTATATCTTTCTCTAAGGCATATAATATGTTCATCTTAATTAAAATCATCGTGAACTCTTTACTATATTTAGTAATAAACTTTTTTTACGAGGCAATTTTTTTGTTAATTTTCAATAAAGCTTAAAAAATCAGAGGTGTAGAATTTTTGAGGGATCGTAGAAAAGGCTTGAAATACTAATTAATGGTCGACGTTAAGTCGCAAAGGTACTTTGCGAAGGCACCAGGCTAAATATAATATATATTATATTTAGCCTGGTGCCTTCGCAAAGTACCTGAAACCATCTGAACAAACTAACATCTATCATTTCTTATACACACTTATTTATATTATAGTTGTCATGTCCTTTTTATAAAGTTGAGTACTTTTTGCCCTCTACTCTTAAATGCTCAGTTTTCAGAGTCCTTATATTTTTAATTAGTTTACTTCAATGTGTCGTGTGAAAAACATATTTTTATCTCATAGGTATCTTATCTGTGATAGATTTACGTTGATCACGTGATAGTAATCAATAAATTATGAGTAGGTAATTTAGTATTTTTTTTTTAATTATTGTTCACAGTTGTCTAGGTTTTTAACTAAACCAATAAAAGTTGATAAAAACAAAATGACAAAAGTTGTTATCACGTAAAATTTATTTTATTTATTTATTTATTCATGACTCAATCAAAGATCCATATACAAAAAACGTGTAACTATGATATATTTACAAATTATTTAAATAGGCGTAGTTTATCTAAAATACGGTCGTTTATACCTACTGTAAAACATTTTCTTTTGCCAGCAAAGCTTATAAATAACACTTAGTTAATGCTATAAACATAATATCCATTAAACTTTAATCCCATAAATTGGCGTTGGTGGAATCTAAGCCCGAGGAATGGTTTTCCAAACACCTTAATATATGATCTTCATGTAATTAATTATTTTATTTAGTAATAAGAATAAAACATAGGGCTTGCTCTTTTGTCAAAATATTATTCCTATAGAAAGACGATTCACGTAGAAATATATACATGCATTGAAGATGTGTGTGTCTCTGGTCCTAAATAAAATCTTTTATTTCATAAGCTTTGTCACATAGACCATCGTCACCATACGTATGTATGTTGTTTACGAAGTCCAAACGCGTATGTTACTGACAACCACGTGTTTCATATTCCAATGTCAAGTTTATGCATATATCATTTCCCCGTAGGGAGAACGCCACCCCCTTCTCATATGACGCAGGATGGAAAATTTTGGGAATCATAATCATTACGACTTATATAATCAAGCAAAATAATGACCTTGTTAAAAGTTGTATATCCTAGTCTATCAAAATTTTTTTGGGATATAGATCTAGTAATTAGACAATCTTAAGATAAATAAGTCTCCATACCAGTAAATCTTAAAATTCAGGACAAGACAAAGAATGTGATTGTCTTGTCCGGAATTTTAAGAAAATACCCTTCAAAACGAAACGCTACCACTAGTTCCACTTCCGACCAGACGCCAGGAGGCTATGTGGTCGATGACTTCCGCCATGTGGTTGGCGGGGGGAACCCCCCAATAATAATAAACGATAAGTGAGCCAAATCGGCTCACAATAATCCGATGAAGCATTAGGGCATTTTGGCCGTTCGCGCTTCAGTATCATATAAAACCAGTAAGACTTTTAAATAGTTTTCCGATAAAATAGTGGTAGTTTTGATTTTAAAAGAATTATTCAATTCAAATATATTATATTGGAATTTCAAGATAATTATTTTCCATGCTTTTTGTTTATAAAGTATTTTTTTAATATTGCACGAGAATTTTTTTGAGTCAATTGTTTTTTTTTGCCTAAACAATTAATTTTCATCAAAATCGCCAAAATCATTCATGCGTTATACCTATCTTAAAATGTAAGATGTCTTCATATCAGTAATAACAGTGCCCGTCTCTCTCAAAGTAATACAGCAAAGTGGCTGTTGGAAGAAATAAGCAGGATGTTACCAGTATGGTGGTATCCATGCAGATTGACGTGCGGTACTAGCGCAACCTTTTACCGGTAAAAAGTTTTAATAGGCCATTAAAGAAATATGAATTTATTACATCTGAAGACATATTTATGAGAGGAGGATATTATTTTTATTGTAGATAAGATTTTTTTTCTTTTTTTTTACGCCGGGAAATGCTCTGAGGCATCCCGCCTGGGGAGTGGGACTCGCTGCGCCGCGCCCGAAAGATGGTAAGTGGACGCAGCTCTACCCACTAAAACCCGGCGAGTGCCACCAATGCCGCCTTTAATGATGTGCCCCGGATCTGTTAAACTAACAGGGCACCTTGACGGCTAGTCATTCCCGCAAGGGACCGACGCCACATCCACAGAGGGGTTGTCCCGCACCACAGAACAACCCCTCCCAACGTCGGGACAGTGCAATGGGATGAGGTTCCCATCCTCGCCCCTTGCCCCCAGCTCTTTTGTCCCCTCCCCTTATAAGAGGGGTACAAAGAGCCCCCTCGGCTCAATTAGCTTCGCCCAAGGTGCTGGGCTCACCCTAGGTTACTGAGCCCCACCGCCACGTCAAGGCCTGAACCATGGTGGGGATTCTAGATAAGATTGTATCTACCTTTGCGTGTAAATAACTGCGAGCGCCTTAGGCCGCTTTTTGAAGGTCACGATCTGCAGACAACAGGATCACCTCAACGAAAGAATGGCTCCGGCAAAGGCCAGACTACTCCTTGTAAGGGAGAACTCCCCGACCACTACTAAGCAGTCCCAGCGACGTCGTGTGATACTGGGCACAGGTTCCCATCCTAACCCGACACGAGAATGTGGGCGTTACTGGAGTTAGGTAGCGCCTCCTACGTACCCCCGTCGACTGCGGGTACCTTTGCGTCAGTCATCAGTCGTTTTGTATCACTTAGATGTTCCTAATACTAATAAGTCAGAGGGCAAACAGCCACTCAGCCATTATCAATGATACAAGAATTCATATACTAGTTAATTATTTTACTACACAAATATTTTTATCACTTATAATCATGATCTTGGCCTTCATGAAGATATAAATAACCACCTTGCCAAATATCGCAATCCAAAAGCTGATAAAAGCTTGAAATAATAACATAATTAATAATAACTTTAACATGTATTTTTTTCTAATGTTTACGCGAATTTCACTCATTATAATAAAACAATTTTTTACGGATTTTATCGCGGTTTATTAAGATTTTTACAAGCCCGACGTTTCGGATACTTTACAGTCACGGGAGGACTGTCCTCCCGTGACCATGGTTGCTGTAAAGTATCCGAAACGTCGGGCTTGTAAAAATCTTAATAAACCGCGATAAAATCCGTAAAAAATTGTTTTATTATAACTTTAACATGTATTATAGGTAATATTACTTTGGCTAGTATAATCAACAATATTTTCATTTATTTCTTGTTTTGATTGCTCATCATCATCTTCAGCCTCTATCCATACACTGGTGAACATAGGCCTCCCTCAATAACGCCAAAAAACAAACATTTTGTTTTGATTAATTAATTATACTTAATTAGAAGTCTGTTTAAAGAATCCCTTACTGTTTTTTCTCACAACATTTTTTTTTTCTTTTTTTTTATGTTAGTTGGATAGGCAAACTGGCAAACGTGGTGGAAAGAAGTCGACGTCGCCCATGAACATAAACTAGTTTACCTGGAACGAGCCCAGGCAACTTATTTATGTGTTGCCTATCCTGAGACATAAGATGTTAAGTCTCGGTGCCAGTAATTACACTGCCTGTCTTGCCCTTCTCTCCAAAACACAGCAAAGCTGTTTCACGGTAGACACAAGCAAGATCCCCCTGCAGGGGTACCACCATCTGCGCTGTGCCGGGAGCGCGGCACAGCGCTTCCCTCCCTCCGGGAAGAAATACAAAAATTATTTCAGTTTAGATATAACAAGGGCATTTTTTAGGTAGGTTTATTGATAACGGCTTTTTTTTAAGTCGGTAAAAGTCGCAAGTATAATCTTAAGAAACTTTCATGTGGAACAAAATATAATATAATAAAATATACAAACCATCCAAAATACTAGCTTGAGTTTTTTTTTGTTACTATTATTTTATATTTTTTTATATAGACTCGTGGAAAAAAGAGAGGCTAAAAAAATCTATAATTGTTTATTGTATGTCAAGTTGGTAAATCTGTTAAATAAATAAAAAACATCATTCCTTGGTGGGATTTGACCTGCAACCTCACATTTTACACTTTAGTCTCTCAATTTAGCTCGAAAAACTTATATAATTAAAAATAGAATAAAAATTCAATTAACAAGCGAATCTTATACAATTTTTAATTAAGGTTATTTTAAACAATATTGAACTTATACAGCTTGCACTAATGACTCAATAGGTCGACGTTTTTTAATGCTTTGAAGTTTGAAACATTTTCTTCCTAGCCGAATCCTTATGTGTACTTTGGGTTAGTTTCAAACGTTTTCAATTATAGACACCCTATGAATATATTTTCCCTTTTTTCATTCCGCCTTGTTCATATTTTCTCCTTTTTCATTCTAGTTTTAATGAGTAGGGTTCGCGTCCAACCTAGACAGTAAACAGACTGTATAATAGTTTTATTTTATTTTTATGCTTATGCTAAGTTCTTCAGAACTTGTTCAGGGTATTAGATTAAATTTGAGTTATTGAAAAATAAATTAGTAAAAAATGCCATCCAACACAGGCAAACTATATTTAACATACAAATAAAGCACTTGACAATATTTGGACTGACGACTGTTGTGAGCTGCGTCCAATCTGAACACTAGATCAGCCATCTTAAGATATTCAAGAATCTTCTAAGATTAAATTTTCTGTTATAAGGGGAAAATGTAAGCAGTATTTATCTGAATAAAAACTATCTGAAGAGACTATAATATGAAGAATAATTGCTTACAGTTAAAGCTGCGGCCAGTGGGACATAACAACACTGTTTCATCCCATTTTAATTCCTCCAATCAAGTAGGATTGGATGAATTAAAATGTGATGAAGGATCCTTCGACTAACGTGTGGTAATCTGTTGTTTTTTTTTATCTTGAAATAAATAAGTTTCTTATAATTGAATTTTTAAAGTGGGCCCTATTTTCCTCTGGGCCTTATTATCCTCTGGGCCTTATTTGCCTCAGGTACCTTACTTTGTCAGTGCCAGTAATTACACTAAATTCTCAGCTCTTGTTTACGTGTTTTAAAATAGAAATAAGCAGAATAGTGGGTTCCATGCAGAGGAATATAATCATGCTGATGTGTCTGCTAGCCATAGTTTTTTTTAATCTGAGTTTCATAAACATTTCATTAACTAATCAAGGTGGGAAGATAATCTCCGTGCAGAGGCCGGTACGTGTTGGATGCAAGTGGAAGGGATCATTAAAGGATGCCCATGTTCAGCAGTGGACGGATAAAGCCTGATGATGATGATTATGATGATGAACTATCATCCTCAATTATAGTCCTCTGATTATGGAGTTCAAAATCCAATGAACCCAAACTTATCTTGTTTCCACTTTGCGCAACATCCTTAAAGCCTTTCAGGCTACGTCGCCCACAGACTTTTACAAATGTAAAAGTAATAATCCGTTACTAATTTACGCACAATCCATTTAGCATTCAATCTTAGTCTTCAACATACAGGTAAAAATAACAACCCCACCACGGTTCAAGCCTTGTCGTGGCGGTGGGACTCAGTAGCCTAGGGTGAGCCCAGCACCTTAGGCGAAGCTAATTGAGCCGAGGGGGCTCTAAGAGGGGACAAAAGAGCAGGGGGCAAGGGGTGAGGATGGGAACCTCACCCCATTGCACTGTCCCGACGTTGGGAGGGGTTGTTCTGTGGTGCGGGGCAACCCCTCTGTGGAGGTGGCGTCGGTCCCTTGCGGGACTGACTAGCCGTCGAGGTGCCCTGTTAGCTTAAAAGATCCGGGGCACCTCACCAAGGCGGCATTGGTGGCACTCGCCGGGTTTTAGTGGGTAGAGCTGCGTCCATTTACCATCTTTCGGGCGCAGCGAGTCCCACATACCCACCTGGGGAGACCCACTCCCCAGGCGGGATGCCTCAGAGCATTTCCCGGCGTAAAAGAAAAAAAAAAAAAAAAAGGTAAAAATAACAAGCCAATATATAGACACAGGTAAAATTTATAACCCAATATAAATATGCAGGTAACAGTTATAATATCCCGGAAAGTTATGCAAAAATAAATATATTATGATATACGATGATCTTCGAGACCGACGTTTCCCTCTTCATTGCGCAATTATGAAGTATGAAGTTGATTCTGAAGTGTATTACGTGGTGTGGACACTTGCAAAAACATGTAATGCAAGTTAAAATAATATTGTTTAATGTATTCCATTATGTAATTGTCTATTCGTATTTAATTAAGTATTATACAAAGTGAAATAATGTTATGATGGAAAATTCTGGGTGAAAGAGTTAAAGTAAATTAGTAAAAGTATTTTTTATTAATCTCTTTCGATAAATTTTACATTTTCAGTAGAGATAATAATAAGAAACACGTGCCGAGTAGAACATATTATATGGAAGGATTATTTTGATGATGTTTTATTATTATGAGATATTTTAGAGAGCGCTGTGTTATACAGACGGATAATTTGGTATTGTATGTCGTATGTGATCAATTGATTGTATTAAAATAGATTGGACAGTGATGCGACATCAGTAAACACACTGCAGACCACACCCTGGCGGAGTACCCAGCTTGGGCGGAGACAAGAGCTCCCCTCATCGCTGACGTTGGCGCGTACCTGTCGCTCCCAGCGGTCATCCAAGCGATGTGTCATTGAGAGCACGTGGCAGGTGGTCCCCTTCTGCGGTGATGTAACAGAAGGAGGAGGCTGAGCGGGAGAGGGAGCGCACTACTGCCCCTATCCGCAGTAGAGCACGGCAGTGACAGGTGGTCGCACCGCCGTGAAGGCGGCCGTATGCTGATTCACCACGTGCTAGGCAGGCTGGCCAGACGACAAGGAGAACACCGCTAGAGCTTAGTGGGTAGAGTCTGTGCCCACTTTACCATATTTTCGGGCGCAGAGAGTCCCACATAACCCCGTATCCTGGTGGTATGCAATATGCATAAGAGCATTCCCCAGCGGGAACAAAAAAAAAGATTGGACAATGTATAAATATATAGATCCTCTTACTAATGAACCAAGACGATATCCAATGACTGTGACGTCTAGAATGAAATGACTCAGCTTAAAGTTAAGTTTGCATATTATCAGTTATCTTAAGTTTGCATATTATCAGTTATCACACTTTTTTTCTTTATTTTCTTTGACGCCGGGAAATGCTCCGAGGTTTCGCACGCTCCCCACGCGTGTATATGGGTCTCGCTGCGCTCGAAAAATAGTAAGTGGGCGCAGCTCTACCCATTAAAACCCGGCGAGTGTCCACTTAACTGAGCACCTCCACAGAGGGGTTGTCCCGCACTACCGAACAACTCCTCGCAATGTCGGGACAGTACAATGGGATCCTCGCCCCTTATCCCCCTGATCTTTTGGTCCCCTGTTCTTATAAGAGGATACAAAGAGCAGCTCCCTTCGTTCAATTTGCTTCGCCCAAGGTGCTGGGTTCATCTTAGGCTACTGAGCCTCACCGCCACGACAAGGCTTGAACCATGATGGGGATCAGTTATCACACTTAAAATGTGTCTCTGACTCTCTATAAATATTGACAGCTGACTCTCCGTTAAAAATCTTTCTTTAAAAATTACTCATGAATTTAAAATTACAACCCCAATGAAGAAAAACATCGTCAGGAAACCTGCACGCCGTGTCCTGAAGTTCATCAACCAGCATTGTGCCAGCAAATCTGTGAACTATGGCCCAACTGCCTCGCCTGATTTCGAGGAGGAGAACTGTGCCCATCAGTGGGACATATAAGGGATGATGATTATCCTAACCACTAGATCGACTCTTTATATCCCGCTAAGTATAAATATTTGCTCCCGAAATTAGGCGAGGAGGGAATTAGGCCGCGAACTACATACGGCTTGGTGAACTTTTCGCTGTCAATAACCCTGACCATTATGACCACAATATATTATATTTTACACTATACGATTATAAAAAGAGGTTTTCTTATATCCAAATGATGGAATACAATACAAGATGGTAAGTGCATCTTGTATTGCATCTGCAACCTTTATTATTCTAGAAGATTAAGGAAATAGGTCAACCACCTAACAAGACAAGCACGGATGGTTGATGAAAATGAAATGGTGATGTAGGAAGGAAGAGAAGAAATAAGAAAAAGTGCGTGCGTACAAAGTACACATGTCAGAAGTGAAACTTATTTGGCAAACTAAGATTTAAATTTCCGAGATTTGCGATGCGACGTTCGCTCTATCTCATTCTCAATTTTTCTTACTCGCTTGCTCCCTACTCTCACTCTATGGCTTTGTGCTCTATGCTACGTCCGCCCTTTTTAACTCTCTCTCTCTCAATCGGTCTCAATCACTCTCTCTTCTTGGGCAAAAACGTTGCACATTTTCGTGACGTTTCATCCGTAAAAATTTTACCCTCATGCGCGAGAAGAAGTTTTACTTCAAAAAAACTGGCAGTTATAGGAATTAGGAACTGCCGACAGCATTTTAATACCAAAACTTCATAATAATGCTCCAACGTGTTCGGTATCGGTATGTCGCACTTGACCCGTGGCATGGCCCTCCTGAATAGGCATGACCATCCTGAACGCACGTAACTATCTGTCTCTTTTAAATCTATCTTCCCTGACTTATATCTCCGTCTCTACTTCCGTACCGCCCTCGTCAAGTATTCACCAGCTTACTCCTGATAGCGTGCGTGAAGAAGTATTTACTTCAATAGAAATAAAGGATAGGACAATTATTTTTGGATAGGGTAGGGAACTAGGCAGTGAATGTGTTCGAGATCTAGTCTAAACAGGATCAATCAAAAACCCGAACCCGCTCGAAAATCGAACGCGCGAATTTTAAAGGTAGTGCCATGCTTTGCATCCGAATTGGGTCGTCCCGACCGGGGTGGTACCTCTCGCTCACATAACACCGGCGTCAAGTGACAGCTATACTGTCGAGTATCGTGCGGATTGTGAGTTTCCGGTGGCCCATTGGGGGGAGGGCATAATCTCTGGTTTTGCGGATGTGATGGTCGCTAAACGCTTCGACTGCTCGTTTGCCCTCCTATGCTATAAAAAATAACGCGCAGCTCGGCTACCACTAGTTTACTAAAATGTCAGATACCCACCAATTTAAATTCTTACACTATAATAAGCGCGGTACGAAGGCGGGGTTCGGGCGGACGCTGTCATGGCCTAATTGTTTTTGTGGAGGAGTACATATTATTAGGTAAGTACGTAAAATTTCATGTCACGATGTCCTTTCACGGATGTCTCCGGAAACTCGCCGATTTTAATTTCATAATGTATATTTATGTGTTCACAACTTGAGACTTATTTTGGACGCGATAGGTGGCGTGTTGTGATAACAATATTTATGTATATTTGGACAACTTCTGCAAGAGTTACTAGTCCTCACTAATATTATAAATGCGAAAGTAACTCTGTCTGTCTGTCTGTCTGTCTGTCTGTCTCTTCTTCACGCCTAAACCGCTGAACAGATTTGGATGAAATTTGGCACAAAGATAGCTTAAAGCCCGAGAAGGGACATAGGATAGTTTTTATCCCGGAAATCCTAAGGGAACGGGATTTATGCGGGTAAAACCCCGGGACTATCAATCTTCTGAACCACGGAACAGATTTGGGTGAAATTTGATATGAAGATACTTTGAAAATTAACATAGGACATTAAATAGTTTTTATCCTGAAAATCCCACGGGAACGGGACCTATGCGGGTAATACCCCGAGACAGACTATCTTCTAAACCACAGAAAAGATTTGGGTGAAATTTAATATGAAGGTACTTCGAAACTTAACGTAGGACTTAAAATAAATCTTATCCTGAAAATCCCACGGGAATGGGAACAATGCGCGTAAGACCCCGGGACTGTCTATCTTCTAAACCACGGCACAGATTTGTGTGAAATTTGATATGAAGATACTTTGGAACCTAACGTAGGATTTAAAATAGTTTTTATCCTGAAAATCCCACGGGAACGGAAGTTGTGCAGCTAAAACGCCGGGACTGTGTATTTGTTAAACCACTAAACCGATTTGAGTGAAATTTGATATGGAGATAGTTTGAGACCCTAGGTAAGATATAAGATGTATAATTAGTGTAACAAGAAGTTTTTTAGATGTGTCAATAGATGGCGTTAACACAAAATGTATATCACGCTATCCATTACAAGATGCGAATCCTTATGAGGATCGCACTTTTGTATTGCACGCGTTTTTAATTAAGTATTCATATGTAAGTAATTTATCCAAAAATGATTTATTAATATAATTCATTATATTATAAAAAAGGAATACTTATATGTATATAATAATGAAGCGGTTGAAAAACCTACAATATGCAAATACGGGGGTCTAGGCTCCGAATATGATTTTGTCTCATTCGGTGTCGAGACCCCTGGTCCGTGGGGTCCTAGCGCTTTAACGCTCTTTAAGGAAATAACAAAAAGGTTAGTCGACCTCATAGGAGACCGAAGAGCTGGTAGCTACCTCGGACAAAGAATTAGTCTAGCAATTCAAAGGGAGAACGCTGTGAAAATCTTCGGAACCTTGCCTAAAGGGACTCCTTTTTATTAATATACTTAAGTTATTATATTATATTTTTTAAGGTTTTTAGTTTTAGGTTCTTTGTAATTTATATCCAATATGTTTTTATTTAATTATGTAATAATTTAAAATTGCAATAAATGACAAAGTACTATTTATAAACAATGCTAGGAACAATAATAAAATATATGAATAAAAAATATAACTTTTTCGTAGTTTTTTTGCTGGTAGTAGGTACTAATTTGAATTACAATATTGATGTATCATAGGGTAGTTACAAATAATTTTGTATCGTTAGGACACAAAATAAATACTAAAGGACGTCTGACACCTCAATCCTCCCATTAACATGGTTGCTGGAAAGTATCCGAAACTTCAGGCATTTAAAAATCTTAATAAACCGCGATAAAATCCGTAAAAGTTATTTAAATATAATAAAAATGTACTACTAAATTAAATAAATATATTTTATAAAACGTACTATCGGGCCTTACAGTGGAAGTAAATAGTATTCTTTAAATTATTATAGTTTGTAAATTGGAACCATTTTTTTTTATGTCACATGGAGGCAACCGAGCAAGTCGGAGCCGGAGGTGACTACCGACGCCCATTTAGACATCGGCACAGCCAAAAGTTATGCAGATGCGTTGCCCTCCTTTTCCTTATACCTCCCAATGGGCCACCAGAAACTCACAAACCGCACGAAAGGCAACAGCATAGCTGTCACTTGACGCCGGTGTTATGTGAGCGAGAGGTACCACCACGGTTGTGCCGGCCCAATTCGGTTGCAAAGCAGCATGGCTACTACTACTTTATTTGAAAAATAAGATTTAAAACAATACTTCTTATACGCGGACGAAGTCGCGGTTAAAATCTATGAAATAATATACTGCACCTACATTAAGAAAAACCATTTTTGTCCGTCTGTTTGTTCCGGTTAATCTCTGAAAAGGCTAAGCCGATTTTGACGAGCTGACGTTATAAGGCGTAACTTTCGCCATAAAAATAATCATCATCAATCCGAACGGGCAACAGCTAGTATTAATATAATCGAAGAATTGTTTATGGAAAGCACATATTATTATAATTAATCTGTCAATTTACCGGTGGGAGGGAAGCGCTGTGCCGCGCTCCCGGCTGCATGGGTAACACCATCTTGCTTGTTTCTCCCGTGAAACAGCTTTGCTGTGTTTCGGAGGGAAGGGCAAGACAGGCAGTGTAAAACATCTTATGTCTCAGGATGGGCAACACATAAATGAGTTGCCTGGGCTGGTTCCAGGTATACTGGTGTATGTTCATGGGCGACGTCGACCACTTACCATCAGGTGGTACGTTTGCCAGTTTGCCTATCCAACTAACATTTAAAAAAAAAGTCGTCATAGTAATTATCAGTGTCAACGTTTTTTGTCCACTGCTGATTGAACTGAAATAATAATGAGGTCATTTTTGTGAGTGTGGATGTAGGGGGAAAACTACGAAACTATTCATCCCATTTAAAAATAAACTCTTTCACCAGGAGAATGGAATGCAACACTATCACTGAGTGACATAGCCTAATCCCTCAGTAGGCTAGGGTGAACCCAGCACCTTGGGCGAAGCGAATTGAGCCGAGTGGGCTCTTTTTACCCCTCTTATAAGAAGAGGCGACAAAAGAGCAAGGGGCGAGGACCTGAACCTCGCCCCATTGTACTGTCCCGTCGTTGGGAAGGGGGTTTGTGGTGCGGGACAACCCCTCTGTGGAAGTAAAGTCGGTCCCCTAAGCCTGAGGGACTGACTAGTCATCGAGGTGCCCTGTTTGCTCAACAGATCCGGGTACTTCACCAGGGGCGGCATTGGTGGCACCCGCCGGATTATATTGGGTAGAGCTGCGTCCACTTACCATCTTTCGAGCGCAGCGAGCCCCACATACCTGGGGAGAACCACTCCACCGCGGGATGCCTAAGAGCATTTCCCGGAGTTAAAGAAAAAAAGAACATAGCTAATAGGACTAATTATTTCCATAAAAAATTATTGTTAGTCCGGATAAGGCTACAAATCTAAGTCGACACAGAAAAACTACGGGAGAGAGCTAGCTAGTGTTATATGTATACCTAACAACGTTGAATCGGTCTTTGATTTGTAAGTACAGAAAACGTTTTTTGCACATGTCTGTATGTTTAGAGTCAAGCAAGCAAATTATTTGCACGATAACTAATTTTGATTCAGTTATCTCCGTGAAGCTATATAAAGTCGTTTATTCTTTTACTTATTTATTCAATCAATCACTTCCTATTTGTTATTTATCGGGGCAAGCTCCTCCCACTTACCTGGGGAAATGTCACATGTGATGAGACCGGAATGGCGTGCCGCTGTTCAGACAGGACTAGAGAAGTTTAAAGAGTCACGTCACGAAGACCTAGATACCAAGCGTCTGATACGGAAAACCTGTCCAAAGCCCTCCTACAATTACACCTACAATAGTTCTGGGTCTTTACTGCGCACAGTGTGATAGATTGTGTAAAGCGAATATAGGGTTTGCAAGGAACTCATAGCCAGGGTCGCCGTTGTCGGATATAACAAGGAGGACAGCATCATCATCATTTGTTATTTATTCGTTTTATTATTATTTTACCGCTACAGAACTAATGTTCTCAATTAGTGTTACGATCGATAATGATCAAGAATCATCTGTTTAAATTAAAGTTCTAGAAAATAATAACAATAAAAAAGACATCTCTTTTTTATTGACATTGAATCTATAAAAAAAATACAAAACCTCAACGAGCATGACATAAAAAACCATTTGTTTATAACAATAACAATAACCAAAAAAATACATTCACATATGTAGCAGGCTATTCTAGATTCTTCTGTGCATAACACAGCGTCCATTTTGTTTTTCGTCTCCAATGTTTACTATCATACGTACATTCACTTTTATTTTTAGAGAGGTGTTATATAACTTGCCCTCTATGTTCCGAATCTGATACAATTATATCATTCAATAGTCTTCAACTTTGCAACCTATGACCTTAATTCGTGCTTTTGTTGTGTTCGTCATGTGTTCGCTTTTTTAAAGAGGCGCGGAGTTTGGACGTGTTTTATGAGTCATGGCACAGGATGGCTAACGTCACCATCCCACGAGAAGTCTCCTAACGTCGGGACAGTGCAATGGAGTGGTTCCCATCCTCACCCCTTCTCCCCCTACTATTTTGTCCCTTTTTGTTTTAAGTAATAAGAGAAGTACAAAGAGAAGTTCCCTCAGTTCAATTTGCTTCACCAAAGGTTCTGAGTTTACCTTAAGCTACTGAGCCCTACCGCGACGACAAGCCAAGCCAAGGCTTGAACCTTGGTGGAGAGTTTTGATACTCTTCTTAACCCAGTCTAACTTTAAGTCTTAACCCAGCTGACAAGTGCTTACAAATATTATTAATCTGTAGCCAACATTCAACACTGCTGTCAATTAATCTGATGAAGGCTAGAAGGACAAATCCTCTGTCATCCCAATAGTCCAGTCGGGACAGACATAAAACTATCCTGAAAAAGAAAATAATCCGGGGGGCGATTTTGTTTTTTTAACGTGAGACGATTGAACTTTAAAACAAGATGGCGGCGAACCCTTTACCGGGATTAGTTAGAAAATCGCTCCCCGGATTTTTTTCTATTTAAATGTCTGCCCCGACTGGACTACAAGTTGTTTTCAGAAGCGTTTATCGTTGTCAAAAATGTTGCTAATAATTTCTATTAAAATTTTTTCTTAGATCCATCAAAAGGGGTGATTCTAATAGGGATTGAATCCACACCCTTATCAAAGGGTTTTCAAAAACGCACTAAGGCTTCCTTAACCCTTAGCAAAAAAACCCTTGCATGAAACGATCGAGCTTGGTTACCATGTAATGAGTGCAGTCAGAATAGAAAGCTGTAGCCAGCCAGGAAGTATGACAGAAAGGACCAGTTCTTAGTTTACCGCCCGTTAGTCATTACAAAAAACATACATGTTTATAGTTATTAGTGCTGTACTACTAAATCGATAGAACAATCGATGCTAATTCAATCGTTTTTTTATCGACAATTTATAAAATTGTTTTAAATAAGCATATCACGGTTAAACCCTTTACAGTTTTATTTTTAGAAACTGCTTTGTAAATATACTTTGCTATTAAAAGCAAGACAAATAAAAAAGAGTTTTAGGTACTGTACGTATATTATCGATTCTTGGTATTGGGCTGTTTTGATGTTTTGATTTTGTCTAAATAAATATGAATAGTAGGTACTAGCATTTTAACATGAATGGATTGTTTAGTTTTCTATGCATGTTATGTATAGAAAAATCGCTGTCACTCTTATCTCACTTCAGCCCGGTCATCCTGAATTGTACTAACGTCATCGTATTCTTTATAGCACAAACTTATTAATAGAATCGTGCGAAGATTGATTATCTGATAATATTAAATCATTAATTAAATTGCATAACGTGAATCATAATTAAAATATAATATGGGTAGTGAATAAGTGAGCATACAATTGTAAGAGTAACGTGCAATTAACGATTACGTAAATGGTTAGCAAAATCTTTGTCTCATCGTTTCGAAGTCGAACTATTGTCAGTCGTGGATTCAAACTTGCGAAAGTACGGGGTTTTAACAAATACGCATTCAGGGTCAGACGAATCTTAATGTTTATTCAGACTTTTATTTATTAATTAAATTATGTAAATTTTAAAATTGTTTTCATACTGCTATCGTCAGGTAACTTTATTCAGTTCATATTCTCAATAAATCTTTACTAAAACCTCCTCACTAAATTGTGTTAAGAAACAATAACTATCGATAAACCGCAAATCAAGCACATCATTTATTATTTTAATGAATTACATAATCTCTGTATCAATCATAGCGTAATATTTAATCGAATCTCAATAATATTAGTGTAAGTATGTCGACGAGAGGATTTGCCGTCTTGGCGTTCATTGGAAGAGACTTATGTGCAGTAGTGGTGGTGATGACAATGAAGTAGAATTGATTAAGTATCTTTTTTTCCTTTACGTCGGGAAATGCTCTGAGGCATCCCGCGGGAGAGTGGGTCTACAGGCGGCTATGTGGGGCTCGCTGCGCCCGAAAGGTGGTAAGCTCTACCCACAGAGGTTTCCGCCACGACAATGCTTGAACCGTGCGGGGGATTGATTAAGGATTCCGGATCTGCAAGCAACAGTAACACCTCAGCGACAGGCTGGCCCCGGCATAATGCCAGACTACTCCCCCCTCCCCCACCAGTAATTACACTGAATTTTCTCCTAGTCAAGTGTCCTGAGACATTTTAGGTCTTGGTGCCAGTAAATAAATATAGCTACTATAGGTACTTATTTATAATAATATGCTACATATAGCTTCTTAGCTAAACTCAGCTAAGCCCAGTAATGCAGATTGCATAAAAAAAATCATTGATGCTACCCACGGAGCATGTTACCCATACAGACGGACGAGCAACATGCGCATCTTTTTATTAAATTCCGATTCGTGCATAAAAATTGGTATGTGGAAATAGAGGAGAATGGACGTATCGGATATGCAATAGATAATCGATATAATACCTATTGATATTATAATTGAGTTTATAACGATTTTCTACATTGTGTCTAGCAGCGAATTGATTCAGATAAGATTAGGTTTAACGACTGTCCAATTGGAACATTTTTAGAAAATTAAGGTGTTTACTTACAAAAGATATAAACGTTTCTGTGACTTTCCCTTTTAAGTTCGTACGTCGTACGACAATAAAGAACTAAAAATATTAAACACAGACATAATATGAAATATATTTATATTGGAACAATTTTTTTACGGATTTTATTAAGTTTTTTACAAGCCCAACGTTTCGGATACTTTACAGCAACTATGGTCACGGGAGGACTGAGGTGTCATACGTCCTAATGTTACAAAGTTATTCGAAACTACCCTATGATACATCAACTGTCCTCTCTACGCAGAAAGTGCTAACTACATCTTTTATCTGTGGTATATTATATTTGGTTTTCGATTTAATTATTTTAATTAGGTAAGAGCCAGCCTTCGGTGCTGGGCACACCCTAAGCTACTGAGCCTCACTCCAGAACTCTAATAGCCCATGGATGGCCGATCAGTTCTTTTGCCGGTGCGACCAGCCCACTGTCACTAGACAAAGGATTAAATTATTACATTAATTAATTATTAGTGTACCTACTTGGTCTGAAATAAATATCTTTATTATTACTAGTATGGATATCTTTATTAGACACAATACTTTTTTTTCTTCAACGCCGGGAAATGCTCTGAGGCATCCCGCGGGGAGTGGGTCTCCCCACGCGGATATGTGGGACTCGCTGCGCCCGAAAGCTGGTAAGTGGACGCAGCTCTACCCACTAAAACCCGGCGAGTGCCACAATTACCGCCTTTTGTGAGGTGCCCCGGATCTAATAAACAAACAGGGCACCTCGACGGCTAATAGTCAGTCTCCCAAGGGACCGACCACCGAGGGGTTGTCCGCACTACAGAACAATACCTCCCAAGGTCGGGACAGTACAATGGGGTGAAGTTCCCATCCTCGCCCCTTGCCTCCTGCTCTTTTGTCCCCTCTTCTTATAAGAGAGGTACAAAGAGCCCCGTGGGCTCAATTAGCTTCGCCCAAGGTGCTGGACACACCCTAGGCTACTGAGCCCCACCGCCACGTCAAGGCCTGAACCATGGTGAGGATTAGACACAATACTTTAGAAACTTTTAAACTCTACACGTTAGTAGAGTTATCAAAATAAGTAAATTAGTAAGTATGTATTAGATCTGTTCCGCAAAGTATGTGCCGCGGAACACTAGTGTATCGTGGTCAATTATTAGTCAGTATGCCTTGAATTATCTCATAAAGTTATATGTACGGCAGATAAATACATACAGAGGTAAATCACGCGAGCTTACGAAAGAGGTGTTTTCTCTGTTTGTATCTACCAAATCTGTTTTGTTAATTAATAAAAAAACATATTATAACAACACACCAGACATGAAAAAAATGGTTTTTCATTTATGGTGTTCCTCCAAAAATGTTCGTTTCCCTAGATGTACATTGATCACAAAATCTTGCGGAACATTTATTAGATTGATAACACGACATAGCACTTTCAACGTATTGTGTATAATAGACAAGTTTTTTTTTATGTCAAAAGGGGGCAAACGAGCAGTCAGAGCCAGTACCGACGCCCATACATACACAAACAACCAGAGATTACGCAGATGCGCTGCCCTCCTTTTCCCTATTCCCGGAAACTGGAAAATGGGCTACCGGAAACTCACAAACCGCACGAAACGCGACAGCATAGCTGTCACTTGACGCCGTTGTTATGTGTGCGAGAGGTACCACCCCGGTATGCCGGCTCAGTTCGGCTGCATGCAGCATGGCCACTACCTCTTACTACAACAACAATATTAATAAAATCATTTTACAAAAAAAATTAACCGACTTCAAAAATACTAAACTTTACTTTTATTATATATTTGTTATTTTATTACTCTTTAGTTTAGTATTTTTGAAGTCGGTTTTAATTTTTTGTAAAAATGATTTTATTTCTTAATTTTTAGTGATTCCGAACTTCGTCGTCTTGGCGTTCTTTGAAGGAGTCCTATGTTCAGCAGTGTACGGATAAAGGACGATGATGATGATGATGATTACGATGACCGCGACATACTATGATGTGCTACCAAAGCATCCTATACAATTGTTACATCGACAAGTAATAACATGAGCACATCAGCATATCGTCGAGGTAAAATAAACCAACCAAATAGGCATTATTGGGAATAACTAAAAAACGGCTTGTCAGATCTTAATATTATTAATATGGGACCAAATTGGAAGCAAAAACTAAACATCGAAATCCATTCACAAACGGCGGATATATCGTGTCGCAAACATAAAAAAAAACATAGACGAATTGAGAACCTCCTCTTTTTTTGAAGTCGGTTACAAACGAAGTCGATAAAATGATTTTAAAACATAATACACACTATAAGGTCCTGGTTTTATATGGTAATACGTTCTTATTAAATGCGAATGTGGCAATTATATTAAAATTAAAATCTTATATAATCATAACAAATATACGCTTGCTGTATTTTTATATAAAACTTATGTAATTTGTGAATCGTCTTTAATCTTTATAGAATAAACACACAACAGCGCACCTAGCGGTATATATGAGAAACTTTTCAATTACGCCCTATTTGTTGTGATACTTGGATAGAAAGACCCGCAGACCACCAGATGATAAGTGGATAAGGAATGAACATAACCCAGTTCGTCTATGACTATTTCAGACAACTCATTCACTTTTTGCCTATCCTTATTCCTGAGTCGTAAGGTGGTAATTCCCGGTGTCAGTAACTACACTGTCTTTAATATCATTCTTTTCGAAACAACATAACTATTTTACAAAAGGAATAAGCAAGATCGTGGAATCGTGCAGACGGGAGCGCGGCACAGCGCATTCCTTTTTTTACGATGTTTTTTTCAATAATTGTTCCTTTTTTATCATCAATTTTATATTTACACATGCGGTGCTTGTTTCTGGGTCAAGATTTTAGTTCTGAAAGATTAAAAAGAGCAGTCAAGATTTTATGCGGTTTTGACTGAATTTATTTTTAATAGACACTTTTGTATTAATTAATGCAAATTGTAGACGATCCCTTTGATATTTAATATGTAGTTATATAGTTGGCGCTGGGAGTCCAACATATCCCCGGGGACGAACCATCCCCGGGTGAAAGAGGGGGTCAAAAAAAAGGTCTTACATTTCTTGCCGTAATATTACTACTGTTCAGTCTTCCTGGAATTTTCCCATTAATATGCTGATTATGATGATGGCCCCTTTCCTAGATCGTAATGGTATATAAGGACCAATAGTAACGCATATCATCTGAAGGTTGTCCATCTCATCTTCCTTTTTGAATGTGAAAGAGATGGTACATGGTTGCCATTAGAGCAAACGGAGGAAGTAATCGCTTTCACATCTTCACTTTCATGAGTCACGACTGATCATGATTTAGAGCATCATGTGTGTCATCATCATCATCTAGCGTGATGAAGGCTTACTAATCGACCATACCTAATATTTAAGGAGCAATCGCGCTACCTTTGTTCCGTAGTAAGATATATCGGAAATTCGTCGAGTTATTTTAAATTACAATCTTCCCTAGATTGATTATTTTTTCTATAATGTTATCGAATGAGTAACCACTCAAATAAAATAAAAAACTAAATAAAAAAGTGTGTGTGTGGCTGCTTCAACGCATAGTGAGCTAGGACTGGAATTTACTAATAATCCTTACTAGTCCTTACTATCCTTATCCTACTTACCACCTTTTTTTTGGCGTTCATTGAGGGAGGCATATGTTCAGCAGTGGACGGAAAGAGGCTGATGATGATGATGATGATGATGAAGTCCTACATACCTGTCTGGGGAGACCCACTTCCCACGCCTGGGGAGTCCCACTCCCCAGCGGGATGCCTCAGAGCATTTCCCGGCGTTAAAGAAAAGAAAAGAAAAAAAAGAAGAAAAAAAGGGGTTCATAACATACAAACAAGTCAAAACAATCAATAGATTTGTGTAAACCGCCTATTAAAATTTTACACGCAACTTCACAAATGTGACGAATATTCCAATCTGTTTACAAGTGTAACACGAAAACACATATAAAATAAGATTTTACTCTTTTAGTACATAAAATACGAAATAAAAAATGATTTTTTTTATTTATTATTCATAATACCGAGCAAGAGATTTCTTAATCATAATATGGGGTCCCTGAAAAGAAAATTTTCTAAGTTTTTTTCAGTATAACCAGTTTACCGGTAAACGATATCATCGTGAATACCAGACACCTGCCTGATAAGTGACCAAATCGATACAACACTTGCTCAACACTAGTAAGAACTCTTTTTTTTTCTTTAATGCCGGGAAATGCTCTGAGGCATCCCGCGGGGGAGTGGGTCTCTCCAGGCGGGTATGTGGGAAAGCTGGTAAGTGGACGCAGCTCTAGGCGACTGCCACCAATGCCGCCTTTGGTGGGGTGCCTCGGATCTGTTGAGCAAACAGGGCACCTCGATGGCTAGTCAGTGCCGGAAGGGACCGACGCCACCTCCACAGAGGGGTTGTCCCGCACCACAGAACAACCCCTCCCAACGTTGGGACAGTACAATAGGGAGAGGTTCCGGTCCTTGCCCCCTCTTCTTATAAGATGGGTACAAAGAGTCCACTCTGCTCAATTCGCTTCGCCCAAGGTGCTGGGCTCACCCTAGGCTACTGAGCCCCACCGCCACGACAAGGCCTGAACAATTGTGGGGAACGTAGTTAGTACCTAGGGTTTTACAACCTGGTTGCTTAACAGTGGACATTAGGTACTTACACATTACATAGTCTACGCTTATAAGTTATACTATGATACAATTTAAGCCTAAAATATAACTCATACACTGTAACAACAGACAAAGTTTTCAACAAGATTACAAATTGTATACGTTTGTAAGGTTCTTTGAATGTGATACTAGTTCAGCTAGGCAATAATAAAGTAACTCAATTCCATCTTGTATCGATCTACTGTGTGCGCCTGTATAGGAATTCTAGGAGCTAGGTAATAAATAGGGTTGTATTAGTGCTGCACTCTTTGGTCTTAAAGGTATATACAAGGACCAAAAAAATATAACCGATATCATGACCATGCGGCGTTTTACAGCCGTACCCGGATTTATTATGATTATTTTTATAGCCTAAGTTACTTATTATAATATGAGCTATCTGTCAGTGAAAGTCCCATCAACATCAGCCTAGCCGTTTCAGAGATTAGCCGGAACAAACGGAATATACGCAGTCAGACAAAAATTTTAAGCAATGTTATTTTGGTACATATTATATTTATCGTGTATACATCCATATTATATGCATATAATTAAAAGCGGTTATTTTAACATTTCAGGAGAATTCAACTGGGGTGGGCAGCTTTTGGGAATTCGGTCCAAAAAAATACACAAAGCCTGAAAACCCGTGTCTTCAACCAATGTGTCCTCCCTACTATGACCTATGGTGCCGCAACATGGACGCTCACGCAGGAGGCTGTGCACAAAATAAGAGTCGCACAACGGGCCATGGAGCGAGCAATGCTCAGCATCAAATTGCAAGGACGTATCCGCAATAGCGAGATCCGACGTCTTACGAAGGGTATAGGGTCGCGCAATAAAAGGAGAGCTGGGCAGGACACATAACTAGACGTGGGGATGGCAGGTGGTCCACGGCAGTAACCGAATGGTGGCCTAGACTGGGTCGGAGAAGTCCAGGCGTGGGAAGGCTGGTGGGCAAAACATGGATGAGGCAGGCAAGGGACAAAGGAGATTGGCAGAAAAAAGGAAGGCTTATGGCTGTGGGCGGTAACGGGCTGATGATGATGATAATGATTATGATATTGTTTTCTAATGTTTACGCGAATTTCACTCATTATAATGAAACACTTTTTTACGGATTTTATCGCGGTTTATTAATTGGCTATATGTTGTGGAATAGTTATTTCTACAAGCAAGTAGATGGAGTGGCCATGGGCTCACCAGTATCCCCTGTTGTTGCCGACATATTTATGGAGGACTTCGAGGAGACTGCTCTGCGAACTTCGCCCATAACACCCAGGTTCTACAAGCGGTATGTAGATGATACTTTCACAATATTACCATCTGACAAAGTGACCATATTCCTAGACCATCTTAATTCCATTAATTCAAAATTCAATTCACAATGGAATTAGAAGCAAATAATTCTCTAGCCTTCTTAGATGCATTAGTGATCCGTAATCCCAACAATACCTTAAGCCATACAGTGTATAGGAAGCATACTCATACGGATAAGTACCTAAACGGCGAATCTCACCACCATCCAACACAGTTAGCTACCGTGGGTAAATCTTTGTTTCAGAGAGCACAAGGTATCTGTGATGAGCAACACCTGGCAACCGAGCTTCAACACGTTAAGCAAGTACTGCGAGACAACAAGCTTCGGGTGCCGCGTCTTCATCACCGTGACCGCGTGAAAGCAGCCACTGTAGAGCGAGTACCTGCTCTGCTACCATTTATGAAAGGAGTCACTGACAAGATTGGCTATATCCTAAAGCGAGCTTCCATCAAAACCTTTTTCAAGCCGCCAAAAAAGATAGGTCAATTCTTACCATCTGTCAAGTGTAGTGTAGTGTTACAATATGCAGGAGTATACAAGCTTGATTGCGACTGTGGTCTCTCTTATATAGGCCAAACAAAAAGATCTATTAAAACTCGCGTCAAAGAACATATAGCTGATTTAAAACACCGTCGCAACACTAAATCTGCCATCTGTGAACATAGTCTTGACAAAGCTCGCCATTATATCATCAGATTTGATAAACCACAAGTCCTCGCAAAAGAACACCGATTCCAACCAAGGATGATCCGTGAGGCTATTGTAATGAAAAAACATCCTAATTTCAATAGAGAAGATGGCTGGCTCTTACCACCTGCTTGGGATCCCATTATTAATATTATCAAATCAAAATCCAAGCATAATATGTCACAGATTAAAGATACAGTTAGCACTTTCTGCGTAGATAGGACTAACCAAAATATTGATGTATCATAGGGTAGTTTCGAATAACTTTGTAACATTAGGACGTATGACACCTCAGTCCTCCCGTGACCATGGTTGCTGTAAAGTATCCGAAACGTCGGGCTTGTAAAAATCTTAATAAACCGCGATAAAATCCGTAAAAAAGTGTTTCATTATAATGAATGATTATGATGATTTTAATATTACAAACAGACACTCTAATTTTATTTACTTACCTATCTGTATAGATTATGTATTTTGAATAATTGAATGTAAAGTAGGTATATTTAGACATTATTGAATCCTGTATATAAGAGTGGATAATATATTAATGTTTAATATGAAACGACCTACTTACGATTTTTGTAATTATCCGTATTTCTTTTTTATTTCTAAGCTTTTTAGAACATTCAGAAGCCCCTAAGTTTCGAAGGACCCACGCACATGGGACCAAAACAAAAAAATTCAGTCGTATTCCAGATACACATCACTATTACATTCATATAGATGACCTAGCCCTTTACACGTGTAACCTAGCCGCGCAACTCTGTTTGCCTTGATAACGCCAAATTTAGATCTGAAGCTCGTTTCCAAGCTTCAGTTTTCATAACACGGGCTCCGTAACAGTAAAACCAATATATGAACAGATATAAAGGTACAATGTGGAGTGGATGTTTGATGCTAAAAATGAGAATGAGTTCTAAATTAATGAGTATATGGAAACACGTCATTTTTATTGGCATATATTTTTTTGGCAATCTATGTTACGTCTATCTTTCGCTCGTTTTTTTATGTATATACGACGTTTAAATAGTCATAAAAGCGCAAAAAATCTCCAAAAAATATTATGAAAACAATCTATTGATTGGATTTGTAAAGTACTTATGATCTAATTTGTATCTCCTTTACGATCAACATTTTTTTTGTTAACGCAGGGAAATGCAATAAAATAACGCAGGCATGTAGCCAGGATCCTCGGGTTTTCCTGACGCAATGTGGGACTCGCACCTGGGGGTGCCTACCCAAACTAAAACCACTGCGAACGCTTTTATAGTCGCTTTTTGAGTGTCCCGGATCTGCAGGCAACAGGCTTACCTCAGCGACAGGCTGAACCCGGTGAAGGCCCGACTACTCCTCGTAAGATGGGACTGCCGAACCGCCACTAAGCAATTCCCGCGACGTCGTGCCATAGGGTGGCCAGGTTCCGGGGCCAAGCCCGAGACGAACACAGGGGTGTTACTGGAGCGCACCTCCTACGCAGCCCTGTTCTTCGCTCGCGGAGGCCTCCCCCATCATCGGCGGCCTCCTCTCTCACCCGCTCGTCGGCCTTCTTCTCGGGACATTACTGCCTCGCAGAAGGGCAGAAGGAGACCATCGCCGTCCAGGACTCATTGTCACCGCTCGGCAGAGATAATTCCCCTCTGCTGACTGATATCAGATCGCGACGCAGCGCCGCCCCTCTCGGCCACACCTCGAGGATGTGCTGAGCCGAGTCCAACGCCACGCCACATTCGTGACATACTGTCACCGGCTCCCCGCGGGCCATCCGGAGCGGATACTCACTAAAACAACCATGCCCGTAAGGCTTGCCTTGCTCGAGGACCGCAGACACAGCTAGAGAAGCCGTTAGGTTTTTGCCATACGGCTGCGGTGTCAGATCCCCCGCCCCCATTTTATTAACAGCCTGCTTTCAACAGCTAGACGAAGATTTTCAAAGACCATCCATGACTATTAGTTGTCGCTGATATCTTATTCGTAAGTTTCAAAACCGAATCCCAAGACGCTTTACATAAACGTGACAGTATCAATGGTACTGACAGCTTTGTATTTACGCAAATCTAATTATAATTTGCTACCTACGTCAACAGGAAGGGATGTAACGCCTACGCATTCTCAAATGTTTTGGTTTGACATTCTCAGCAGGTGCAATGAACCTTCAGTTCTTCATGTTTATGGGTGACGCTGACCACTTACCATCAGGTGTCAGCCAGTTTGCCTATCCAGCTAATATAAATCGAAACTAAAACCCAAACTGAATCAAACAACAATGCTAGTTTTATCAACATCCGCATATTGGTTTGTCTGATTGTATAACAAAAACATGTTTATTACAGTCTTAAAATAAGCAGCATACATGCTTAATAATAAATTACATAATACTTGCGGATTTTGTTAGTTGGTTCTATCTTAATTTTTATAAATCTCAGATATAATTCAGTATATAAGTCAGTTATATAGTAAGAGGGAGTGCCATGCTGCTAAGCAGCTGACTTGGGCCGGCACGACCGGGGTGGTACCTCTCGCTCACATAACACCAGCGTCAATTGACAGCTATGCTGTCGCGTTTCGTGTGGTTTGCGAGTTTCCGGTGGTCCATTGGGGGATAGGGAAAAGTAGGGGAACACGTCTGCATAATCTCTGGTTGTGCAGATGTGTATGGGCGTCGGTAGTCTAAAGCTTCGACTGCTCGTTTGGCCTCCTATGCTATAAAAAAATTTTTGTTCCGTCATCTTGACGTTCAATGGCATAGGCCTTTATCCAATCCTATGTAGATTTTTAAAGGTTTTCTTTCTTCTTTATTGCTATAGATCAGAACAGCAAAAGTTTTTTAATGGCTCTACTGTTGACACTTTCCTTAAACAATAACAATAATGATATTAACCTCAGGGCTTATCATCCGCCAGAGAACTGAGGCTACCGCTATCACGTAAAGAATAAGCTCGTTAAAGTGGCAGTGGGCTGGTCACTCACTCAGGAGAACGGATGGCCGATGGGGCAATAAGGTTCTATAGTGGAGGCCACGTTTAGATAGACGAAGTGTTGGTCGGCCATTAACCAGGTGGGAAGTCGATCTCCGTGCGGTGGCCGGTCTGTTGGATGCGAGTGGCAAGAGATCGGTCGTCTTAGCGTTCATTGGGGGAGGCCTATGTTCATCAGTAGGCGAATAGAAGCTGATGATGCCTGCTTTTATAGGTGAATGTCCTGTAGAATCATGTTCTTAGATTAACACAAGCAATTAGCCACAAGCTATCCTATAATTTAGTACTTAAATATAAACTTCAATAGTGACCTTTAGAAATAATGTCTGACTTTTAAAAGAGGTACTGTAATATGAAGCTCATCTACTACTAGCCACTCATTTTTCTAGGACGGGAGAAATGAAACGAGCATATAGAAAATTAATAATTTATTTCATATATATTACAACATTTAATATAACCAAGATCTAAAAATTTTATGAATTTAGAGGTACAAAATCAAATATTTCTACGTACAAGAAGCCAAGTAAATAAATTTGTAAAGGTTTTCCCCTATTATAAATCTAGGCAGCGGGAAATTATATCGAGTGCCCTTTTAAATTTCTATACTCAACATGTTGTCTCGGATCTGATATGACCTTTGAAAAATCCTAGTAAGGTAAATGTTTCACATATTGTTAATAAGACACCGGGGATTTAAAAATCACGTTATCCGTCATTTTGGGAAGACATACGTTATCACTGGTCGCGATTAATCACTGGTGATAAAAGATGTGCTAATTATTAAAATATGCTATACTTATATCAGTGTTTGCCGCAATATCGGTATTGAATCAAATTTTCAAATAAATGTATTATTTTATTGTGTTGTGTGATGAAATATATCCAGTAAAATAAAAAAATAAGGGTTGAGTATACCTACATACAAACCACTGTATTGGCCGACATATAATATTATTTATGTGATGATTTTATGGCATTTCTAATGATTTCTATATCTATGGACAAAGAAAATTGATTACATTTTTTATTACACTCAAAATTATATATAATAAAAATGTATTGCCGAGTTAAAATTTCCATTATTATTCTAAAATTATATCTACAAGGCTAATAGAGAAATACATATCACTATTCACAAGTACATTTGTGTAACAATATTAATACAAAACATTTTAACAATTAAACGGCATACAATATATGGAATGAGTTGACGTACTGCGAGTACCTACGGAAAGTCAGTAGCGTCAGCAAAAGCATTTATTATTTATTTAATTAAGCCAAGATGTTTAGAGTATTGATGCTAATAGAAAAATTGTTATTTCCGATTTGGATAATCAATTTTACTAGCATAAAATTTAGGAAAGGAACGCCTTAAAAACGACACTTGCACACTTGGTAAATATTTAAGTACATTTATGTCAGAATCATGAATATTCCAGAGAACAAAGATTCTGTCGTATGAGAGTTACTGAATTTTTATTCCAAATTGTTATTTCAATCTAAGGCCACTAACTTGGACCTATAGCGTGCCTTACAAAAATATTATTTATTTTATAAACACTGTATTTAAAACGATTTTATTATACTAAGGATACATTATTAACATAGTAAGGAATAATTCGAGAATTCCATCTTAAAATTATGGATATATGCATATCGAACAAGTAGAACGAACAACATAGATATAATTAAGTATTTATGATATGATAGTTATAGGAGCATTTTATTTGTCACATACAAAATTTGTAGCAGTTTATTTATTATATGATATTACTAATGTAACTATTTACATTAGCATTATTAAACTGTCATGCATGCATATGTATTTTGTAAAAAATATCAAAGAATGTAAGTTATTGCAATGAAAACATACGATCAATATATTAGTAGGGCAAAAAAGAAAACATCTGAAAGAGAAAATCCTGCAATGCTTATAACTAAAAAAAAACTTGGAATATAAATGTGTTTTTTTTTCTAAATATAACATTGCATTGCAGCACTTACAAGTTCACAATATTTGTTATATTATAACATACAGAGATATGAAGAAAGATACATTGAAAAATATACCTATGTTAGCATTTAATTATTACAATAATTATTCCTAAAAGCACCAGCAAAAAGACTACTTTTTGCTTAGAAAGAAGATTTTATAGTCGCAAAAGATTTTTAACTGTGGCTTTCACAATAATATACTTAAATTTAAACAGTTTACATGACAAAACATCGAATTATAAATTTGGAAAAAATGGATCATCCATTTTTTCCTTATGTATTTAGTTTTAATACAATTGATTTTAATAGCATTTGCGTTGACCTTACCACCCTATGCTTTAATTATAAAATAAATGCTTATAAATGCATTTGCAACGATACTATATTATAGTCATGTTAAAATAGTTTATATATATAGGTAATAGCTTTACATATAATAAGTATCAACATTTTAGATTTTTTACATTTTATTTAAAGCGATAATAATGAATATATTTTAGCTATATAGTTTATTATTCGTTTTTGACCGTAAAAAAAATTTGGCAGTACACAAGTATACGTCTAATGTAAATCTAAAAACTCTAAGGAGACGATTAGCTACAATACAGAAATACAACAGACAATAATTAACATTATTATTTTATTACCTTAAATATCATTATTTGTTTTACAATTTAAAAAAGTTAATTGATCACTAAATATGTATAATTTTTAGACATGCGAAGCGTAACGTCTACATTAATATATAAAGTGTAAATATTTATCTAATATGTATTATAAAAAGATATATTTTGAGTATATCCGTGAATTTAATTTTACGTTTTTTACTACTCGGTGATTGAAATTTTCGCTGAAATACTCAATAGTTTTCTATAAAATATACGTCCATGATATTTCCTTCCGTACCTTGCTTCTTACTCACCATTTACGAGTAATACTCGACACTATGCGTTTGATGTGCATTTCTTTTACTTGGGATAAAACTTAAATACGCATATATATTAAGATCGTAGTATTGGTAACAAATACTTGCATATAAGAATAAATTCTCTAATATCTAAAACTGTTTGATGACATTATAATTATGATATATTTTTCTATTTGTTCATAGTCGTCTACATGACCAAGAAACATCATCAATCACGATGATTAAATGTATACTGATATGAATAAGCCACAATTCATAATAGTTTTATTTTAAGAAATAGTTGCCACAAAAAAAAAACCGTCGCTGCTGACCGTACTCTATAAAATTAAATTCACGAATATTTTTACATATACTATAGCGCTATCACAATTCATCTTTCACTTTAGAATGTGTGTTGCAGAAATTGAGCATATCCTCATAGGAGCGATCCCCTTCGTAGTCTGCCAAGAGTTTGCCAGAGGCGTAGATTTTAAAGGTCGGCAAAGTTTGAATGGATGCCAGGTCTGCCACTTTCTGGTTCTCTGCTGCGTCCACGGCTATCGCTTTGACCGTGTGTTTGTCGCTTATCAATTTTGTGGCCAGCTTACTGAACGCGGGCTTTACGGTGGAGCAATGACCACACCCTAGAATATGGTGAAATTTTTAAAATAGAAAATATAGCGGTGGGAGAGATACGGTGTGTGATAGCTGCTCTTCCGTCTTCTTGGATCCACCACCATCCCTCATATTTCTTCCGTAAACAACCTAACTGTGTTTCGGAAAGGAGTGTAGAGCAAGCATCGAGAGCAACATACATCGAGACTTACCAACTCACGTGTCAGACAGGTAACGAATGAATAAATTTGCCTATTCAAAGTTCAACTGATATGTTGAAAGTGAAGGAAAGGAAAACATCACAATCAGTGCTAATAAAAAAAAAAGAGGAAGTATTTTTGCATATAAAGTTTTCTTTATATAGCATAGGAGGGCTAACGAACAGTCGAAGCCTTTCGGCGACTATCGACGCACATACACATCCGCACAACCAGAGAGTATGCAGACGCGTTGTCCTCCTTTTCCCTATCCCCCACCCCCCGCACGAAACGCGACAGCATAGCTGTCACTTTACGCCGGTATTATGTGAGCGAGAGGTATTACCCCGGTCATGCCGGGGTAATACCTCATCAACATTTTGGCTACAAAGTAGCATGGCACCTCCTCTGCCTACCTCTTAAAAAAGTTTACCAAACCGCATTAAACCAATTTGTATATTAAATATTTTCAACATTTACCCCGCAATGTATGGGACTAATGTATAATTCGTCCCATATACATGTACGACATACATACGTCTTAGTTGCCTGGTTTGCATAAGTAAACCGTCTTAGTTGCATGGGTTGCATAAGTAAACCGTCTTAGTTGCATGGGTTGCATAAGTAAACCTTCTTAGTTGCATGGCTTGCATAAATATACCTTATTAGTTGTATACGGTATAGTAATAATCATCTTGATTATATATCATAGCAAACATTGTGTAATTTAATGTACTTACAACTGGCGTAGAACATGACAAATGTAGGCGTCGGGGAGGCGATGTGTTTCTCGAAGGTGTTGTCGTTTGCTATCTTTACGTTCACACCGAACCCGGAGTCCTGGCTCTTAGCCTTCTCTGACGTTTGGTGTTTGCCCATCTGACTGTGGATGAAGGATACAAAGTCCGCCTCCTGGAAAATGTTAGGTTTTAGTACTGAGAATAAGTTACTGGTTCACATGGTTAATGTGTACATCATCATCATAATTGTCAACCATTTTCTGTCCACATAGGCCCCTTTAAATGAACATCAAGACTTAACAAGTTAGTTCGAAGGTAGCGGGTTCGAATCCCGCCAGGGAACAAAAAGTTTTCTGTGTTCCTGGATCATGGATGTGTATTAAATATGTGTATTATATAATAAAAATCTTAAATATGTATAGTATAAAATATATTTCCGTTGTCTGGTACCCGTAACACAAGTTCTTAGAGAGTTTTCCACGGGACCAGATTGACGTGGTGTAAAAGCGTCCATAGATATCATTTTTACCGGTAGGAGGAAAGCGCTGTGCCGCGCTCCCGGCTGCATGGGTACCACCATCTTGCTTGATTCTCCCGTGAAACAGCTTTGCTGTGTTTCGGAGAGAAGGGCAAGACAGGCAGTGTAATTACTGGCACCGAGACTTAACATCTTATACAGTCTCAGGATAGGCAACACATAGATGAGTTGCCTGGGCTCGTTCCAGGTAAACTAGTTTATGTTCATGGGCGACGTCAACCAATCAGGTGGCACGTTTGCCAGTTTGCCTATCCAACTAACATAAAAAAAAAATTGTTATTTGAGTAGTCAAAAAACCCGACTGCA
The DNA here is from genome assembly GCA_963853865.1 of Helleia helle. Classification (NCBI taxonomy): domain Eukaryota; kingdom Metazoa; phylum Arthropoda; class Insecta; order Lepidoptera; family Lycaenidae; genus Helleia; species Helleia helle. The sequence goes on from OY971420.1 coordinate 22,477,699, forward strand.
GGGAAAAATGCAAACTTAAAAACTTACTTCCAAAAATATATTTTTACATAATTATTTTGGCGCCAAAAATCTACCATTTCAATTTCTATATAAAATTAAATGTAGTTTCACTGCAGTACAAAAAAATATTTTTCATCCCATCTATTCGAAAAGGACGACTTGGTTCGCCTTAAAGTGCACCCAAAGGTGGTGTTTTATATAAGAAACTTTTAGTGGGCAGTAATGAGTTTTTATCCTCTTTATTCTTTATAATATGTGCGCCGCAATTATATTTTCCGTGCACTTTTTAAATTTGGAACATCTTAGCGTTCTTAAGAAATCGAAAGCAAATATCGTTTGAATAATGACTGGCTGGTACGACGCCTCATAGTCGAATTATGAATAAAATTTTATAATTTCGAAAATGTCTGAAATATATAAGTTTTTAGTTGTTTTAATATTACTATTATTTTAATATAATATACTATTGTTTTAATATAATAATCTATGGATACTTTCACACCACGTCAATCTGGTCCCGTGGTAAGTTCTCGAAGAACTTGTGTTACGGGTACCAGACAACGAAAATATTTAATATTTTTATGCTATACATATATTTAAGATTTTTATTATATAATACACATATTTAATACACATCCATGACCCAGGAAAACAGAAATATTTTTGTTCCCTGGCGGGATTCGAACCCGCAACCTACGGCTACGGCTAGTCAGTCCCGCAAGGGACCGACGCCACCTCCACAGAGGGGTGGTCCCGCACCACAGAACAACCACTCTCAACGTCGGGACAGTACAATGGGGTGAGGTTCCCATCCTCGCCCCTTGCCCCCTGCTCTTTTGTCCCCTCTTCTTATAAGAGGGGTACATAGATCCCCCTCGGACCAATTCGCTTCGCCCAAGGTGCAGCGGCTCACCCTAGGCTACTGAGCCCCACCGCCACGAAAAGGCCTGAACCATGGTGGGGAAGGTGACAGATGCCCTAACTAACGTTACAAAGTTATTCGAAAGTACCCTATATACTATATACCCTATATATAATGATACATCAATATTTTAATTAGTCCTCTCTACGCAGAAAGTGCTAACTGCATCTTTAATCTGTGGTATATTATGATTGCTTTCGATTTAATTATTTTAATAATGGGATCCCAATCCGTAAAGTACCTACCCGAAACGTCGCGTGGGGCATGTAAAAAACTTAATAAACCGCGATAAAATCCGTAAAAAATATGATTTCACTGATCTGAAGAAAGAAACGCGTGTTGAAACTTGCCTTGCCTTGTTGAATCGATACAGAAATGAAGGGATATTGGTGACAAGTGATGATGACAAAGTGGATTCTTTACGATAACCGTAAGCGAAAAGTGCTTGGGGTCACCCAAGTCAAACGCCGCAACAGTGTCCTAAAGCAAAGCTTACCAATAAAAAGGTAATGGTAACTGTTTGGTGGTCTCAGTATGGTGTTATTCGCAATAGCTTTCTCCAATCTGATCAAGCAATAACGGCAGATGTCTACTGTGCTGAACTCCGAACAATGATAGCAAAACTAGCAGTGAAACAGTCCCGACATTATTGCTCCATGATAATGCGAGACTTGAAACAGCACGAGAAACCATTTTTAACTCTACAGGAACTGCAATTAGAAACCGTTCGTCACCCTCTGTATTCGTCAGACCTTGCTCCAACAGACTACCACTTTTTGCGTGATTTGGACAATTTTCTAGGTGATAAAAAGTTTTCTTCTCAGGAGGCTGTACAAAATGCTTTTACACAGTTTGTCGAATCTAGATCACCAGAATCCTATCGCAAAGGCATAAATGACCTTCCTATTAGATGGCAGCAATGTTAGATAATAATGGTAATTATTATGATTAAGTAAATATGTTAAATTTAAAAAAATCCATTTTTCAGTAGAAATCGGCAATTTTATACTTTAACCCCTAATATTAATGGACAGACTAAGAGTAAAGCCGCAATTAAGTATTCAGTGTTACTAATGTTTAACTTTAATCTTTTAAAGTTGGCCGTCACGGAACGGGCAGCAGATATGAATTATCCATGTTAATATTAAAATGTATAACTAATAAAAGTATATAACGAAAGATCACCATTACGTGCTGGAATAGAGCGTTAATATTATGTTTTATATAAAAACAAATTTACCCTAATTTGTGATGTGATGCTGCGGCGGTTCTGCGCTCTGATTGGCCGACTAATGGCTATCGATAGGCCGATAGGACGTACAGATCACTGGTTGGTTGAATTGCTATTACATCAGTGACAAATCACGTACCAGTTTCAGAATTTTACGGCCCACATTACTACTCTATGCTATATAATATGCTCGATGCTTCACTCCTAAGGTGCGCCAATAGACGTTCCACATTTAAATAATTACAAATATTTATTTCATCCTAAAAATACTTCAAAATTTCAAAATACACCAGAAAACTTATAATTTCAAATAAAAATACATACCTTCCTCCCACCCGTATAGTCTTGCACCAGTTTATCGAAGTAGCTAAAGTACTTGATGGTGGGGTATCCCTTCACATCGTAGTTGGCGCAGACCTCCTGGTGTTGGGTGCAGTCCACAGCAGCGAAGGCCACCATCAGCTCATCGGCGAAGGTTTCAGCCGCTTTGGAGAACTCCGGCTTCGTACTCTTGCAATGTCCGCACCCTTGGGAAAAAACCAGCTACGTTTAAAAAAAAATATTACTTAAATATGTACTTTTGTTTTGGCCGGAAAATGCAATAACAAGTTCAAATAGCCTGATACATATCAAATCAAATCAAATTGAATAAAATAGTGTCTAAGAGCTTTTCTAAACATAATAATCTATACTAATATTATAAATCTGAAGAGTTTGTTTGTTTGGAAGCGCTAATCTCAGAAACTACTGGTCCGGTTTGAAAAATTCTTTCAGTGTTAGGCAGTCCATTTATCGAGGAAGGCTTATAGGCTATATAACATCACGCTGTGACATATAGGAGTTGAGTAACGCAGGCGAAGCTGCAGGCAACAGCTAGTATAATATGTGGATGTAATAAATAATTATTTGTATATCGAAACCCTTGTTTCTTATTCTTAAGTTTTGATTTTTATTTTTTTATTTTATTTTTTTTCATAACTTGTATAATATTCCATTGTCATCGGTCCGAAATAAGTTTATAAAGTTTTTAATCAACCCAAATTTTTAAGTGAATACTAATAGCATTCAAAGTTTTCGTTACATACATGGAAGCTAATAAAAGTGTGTTAAATAAATATAATAACTCATAAAAAAAATATGTACGATGTTTTTATTATGCGTTAAAAATTAAATTTTCTTTTATCATTCATTGTCATCCATTTCAAATCAACCACTAGCTCATTCGGAAAACGGACAGTCGTTTCACCTGGTGGTAAGTGGTAAGCTATGTTCATAGACACCCGCTACATTATTAGCCGGCCTTTCAAATATGAGTATGATCTTTTCCTGAAGGCCGCTAAGTCGTTTTCCGATCCTATTTTACCATGTCTATATAAACTCAGTTAATCAAAGGATTCAGTGAACACAACCGACGCCAGGAGGCCGTGTGGTCGCAGACTGCACGGTAGGCGGGGGGCAACCCCCCAATCAAAAGTGAGCCGAATGGGCTCACAACAATCCGTTGAAGCATTAGGGCCTTCGGGCCATTAGCATAGATCCATCCGAAAAAAAAAAAAAAAAAAAAAAAAAGGATTCAGTGAACATAATACTTACACGGAGCATAGAACATGACGATCGCGTGCTTTATCTTGCGAAGGGCGGTCTTAAAAGAGGACGAGTCGAGGTGGCGCACCGGCGATTCCTCCTCTGTCCAGGGCTTCTCTGGCGGGGGCGGCGGCGGGGGCTCCGATGGGGACTAGAGGTAACCCATCAACATCATCATCACGGTCGTCATATTTAAAGCTACAAACTATATTAATGTATAAAGAATGAATATTTACAATAAGAAGACGGAGGTGGTTCTGATGAAACTTGAACTTAGAAAATACCCACAAATTGTATAATCATAATTGTCGGTGTCATCATCATCATCATCATCATCATTTATATAAATAAATATGTAATTACTAGCAGCGCTCCGCGGTTTCGCCTACGTAGTCTGTGTTATTCTCACAGATACCGAGTAGGCTTTCTCAATATCTGTGGTTATTTGATGTATAAGCTATGTTAAAATAAAGTTTTAAAATCCATTCACTAGTTTTTGCGTGAACATGTAACAAACATACATCCATACATTCTTACAAAATTTCGCGTTTATAATATTAGTAGGATCATGGCATCATCGCAAATTTCAAAAAGCTCTTGGCAAATTACTTGCAATGATAAGAATGTACGGATGATGTATGTTTGTTCAGTAAGGACCCTGTGCCCGTGTCGGGTTCAGGCTGGTAACCTGGGCCCAGTATGACTCGACGTCGCGGGGACTGCCTAAGCAGCAGGACAGTCCTCCTCCTCTTAAGGGGGCTAAGGGGAGTAGTCTGGCCTTCGCCGAGGCCAGCCTGTTGCTGAGGTACTCGCAGTGTTTTTAGTTTACGGGTAGGACACTCCCAGGTGCGAGTCCCATATAGTGTCAGGATCTACCCGAGATCCTGGCTACATGCGTAAAAAGCATTTCCCTGCGATAACAAAAAAAATGTATGTTTGTTACTCTTTCGCGCAAAAATTACTAAGTGAATTTTAATGAAACTTTACAATAACATAGCTTATACATCAGAATAACATATAGGCTATAAATTATCCCTGTGTGACACCACATTAAACTATTTTCGTGTTAAGTTCACGAATACTTGTTTTACGTTTTACACACATCCTTCGATCGAGATCGAACCCGCAACTCCAAGGTGATCATTGTAGACTAATATATACGACTATACATCTGAATTCAAAAAGGCAAACCATCGGAAATTAGCTAGCATCGAGTACCTAAAAAACTGAAAAATAATTCATAAACTGTGTCATCGTGATAAGAACGAGCCCAGACGTAGTGTGAAATATGCGCAGCATCTTACAAGACATCTTGACACTAAACGAGGTTAAGAAATATCGATTCCATTTTAATAGTTCGCCGGTGATTATTTTTTCTGGCGGAAGTAACACTCATTCTATATTCAAATGAGAAACGTTCTAAATTCAAAGAAACTTGCATTCGTGAGTATTATGTCATCTTTTTCGGACGGAAGTAACGCTCTTATTCTATATTCAAAAAACTGTTACTGTTATTGACTGTGTATTCGTTGCTAAGCAACCTGTGGTCCAAAGTACGGGAAAAGACCTCTAAGTTGGCAACACTGCCTTAAGCAACTCAATCACAAGACAACTCACCTTGATAAACTCCACTATCTGTTCCTCCTGTCTGGCGTGACCCGCGTCGTATTGGTATTCTCCCTTGCTGAAGTACTTGAGTGTGGGGTAGCCTTTCACACCGAACCGGGATGCGAGGGATGGCTCTTTGGTCGCATCTACCGCGGCTAATATGCCGTTCAACTGATAGAAAAGAAAAAAAGAAAAAAACATTAGAGACCATTCTCTTCCTAAATTATGTCCAATGGCATAAGTACCTCATATGAGCTAGTACGTAGATTGTAAGGAATTCTTAGTTGAGTCATCTGGTCGGCTACTGTATCGATGTAGCTTTAGGCCGTAAGGCCAAAAGGCCAAAGCAAATATTCTCAGGTGTTCAGTCCCGGACTGTACAAATATTATGTATATCTAATATATACGTGAAAAATCTTACCTTATCCTTCTTGATCTTGGTGGCGGCCTTTTCGAACTCTGGCTTGATCCTCTTGCAGTGTCCACACCAGGGGGCATAGAACACCACCAAAGCGTGTTCCGCCTTAGACAGGACACTATCGAATGTGTCCGCTATAAACATAACATTTGTTACAAACCACTGGCAACACCAGCCGGATGTGATGCTATTATAATAATAAATATCGGGTGGCGCCAAACGGATATATTATATTGTATATAATCATGTTGAATAATAATTAAAGTATAACACTAATAAACCTTAATGAGCATAATTAATATAATAATAATAATAATGCTATAATTACTAATGTATTTACAGTAGTTGTTTATAATGTTATGACGATATTTATAATAATTGTAATGAATAAATAGTCATTCTATTGACTACATCAATGTAGTATAAAAAGGCGCCAATAGCGCACTTAGATATAATCTACGAGTATATTTTGTGAAGGGCGTTACTCTGCCCAAATATATTGTAATGGAGAAGAATCAATTGTTTTAGTATCAGACATTCATCCGGCGAGCCGTTAATACATTATATCAATCACGGTATCACCCGCGTAGATACCCTTTCTTGTAATAATATGGAAGAAACCATACCTTGGTAATAAACTGTTCCTCCCAGGTATTTCAAAATAAAAACATGTAAAATATGTTAAAGAGTATTTAAAAAGGTAAGCTCCACTAAGTTTGTTTCGCCGGTTTTTTTCCAGTAGACTCGCCTTTGAACGGGTGGTAGATTCAACTGAATGTCAGTGAAGCTACTTTATTGCCACTATTTTGAATTAAAAAAAATATTGATTTGATAAAGTGATGCATAGGTAGGTATTATTATACCTATTATATATTATACATATTAACACCTGGGTATTGGTGATATCTGCCAAAGAAATAGTTTAAATTCGTAATCTTAGATGTGTAACTTATTAAAAATTATTTTAAAATTTGCTATTAAAGCGTGTTTTTAGTTTTTCTAAAACTATAATTTCTTTTTTACTTTTTAGTGTCGATTTTTTTAATTAAAGATTTTATTAATTCAAAGTACTCAACTAATGGCAATCACTTTAGAAATGAGTAAGAGACTAAAAACAACACAAGTAATGTAGGTAACTTGTGCGCCTTATGCCTTCCTAGCATGTGCTATCCTGATAATCCGGTTCAGGATATTGGAATAATTTTATCAAATTATTGTATTGTCATCGGTCCTCGATAAATCTACAAAGTTTGAACGAAAACTGGTCGTTAGAAGTGGGTCAAAATCATGTACAAAGATTCCGTCACATACTCACATACTAACATACATACGTCTGAAGCTAATAAAAGCGTATTAAAAACAAACCGTACCGTCTAAAAATATATTTAGTACCTAAATATTTACCTCGCTTTATAAGTTGAAATAAACTTTGATACATTTTAGAATTTTACAATATCATGGACGTTGACATGACATAAATGTCAGATGATAAACGCAGCATTGGTGTCATACATTAGATTCCCTAGCCCAAATACTCTTTGTTGGATAAACGAAAATATTTTCGTGATTTTTTGATTTCGCGTTATCATCGAGCATATAACCGGAATAGTGGTAAAGTTGTGTTTTTGTATGGAAACAAATTGTGAGAAATAGTGCTGCGATGCTGCGCCCGATCTGCGCTCTGATTGGCCGACTGATGGCCATTGATGGATAATTGGCCGATGCGATGGTACAAACGTCAGCTCCATTAGTGTAACAGCCTACATAACTTTATCTATAGTAATACAAAAGCCAAAATTTGTGCGCTAAGGACAGAAAATCAGAGCTTCAGGACGGCTCGGCCAATCACAAAACACAATTCGCTTACACTTTGTATTTTTAGATTTATTAACCTGTCTGTTCAATCGTGTTTTATTGTTTAGACAATAGATTTTGTATTTTGTTCAAACTTTTGTCCGTCGGCTGTAGCTCAGTTAAATATTATTGAACTAAGATACACGCGCGTCATTTATTAAGTATTAAATTTAAAAACTTCATGTTATCAGTTATATTAGTTTATAATTATTGCAACGCGTGTAAATTGTTTATGAGCTATGACACCACCATTGTCACAACAGCGACAGCTGATAGTGGTGTTGACTGTTGAGAGAAGGTGGACACACCATGGACACCATTTCTGAGATCAGTGGAAGAACGAGAATATCGGTGAGTGAGACTTTAAATAAGATATTTATACATTTTAATTACTACGAAAACTATGTAATACAAAGTAAAATATTATTGTTCATCAAATATAGTAATATCATTGTTAAGTAGGCCTCTTACACAATGATATTATCAAAGAGTATAATATTATAATACGGAGGATATTATACTATACTATAGGATAATACGTCATTGCTCTTACATTTGAGTCATCAATAAAAATAAATAAATATTATTATGGTAAAATGTTTCTGGCGCGAATGTTAAAGTATAATTATAATTTATTTGTTTATTGTTTAAGGGGAAAACAATAAACTTTTGGTAGCGACGCAACGAGGAGAGTGGAGGAGACTTATCGGCCCGTCCCCGGCAGCTCCACCGGCGCGCTACCACCGCAGACCGCTGAACAAGATGCTGCCATTGTGAAAGCGATCCATTTAGGAGCATACGGATTACTGCAACTCAATATAGCGTAAGTAGACTTTCAAAAGATACATAGGGAGTAAAAAATCGATTTACAGCAATCTTTCAACAGAAAAATGTTCACAAATAAGTTTTAACTTCAATTAACCCACGATTTTATAATAATGACTACTTATTAGGCAATAAAAAATGTTGACCACTAGTGTTTGCGCTTCTCTCACGTTAAAGTAGAATAAGAAATACATCAAGTCTGTTCGCTGTTCCTTGGTAACAGATAGAGTATTTCTATGACACTTATATCTTCGCTCTTCAAAAATAAACTTATCTTAATTTTAGGTCATGAAAACACAATTAAAAAATGCCTAATAAGTAAATAAATCCAAGAACTACATAAGTGTATACAGTAATGTATTTATTATTCATTATCTAATATATAAAATTTCCATGTCACAATGTTAGTAACCGTACTCCTCCGAAACGGCTTTACAGATTTTTACCAAATTTTACATGCGTATTCAGTAGGTCTGAGAATCGGCTACTATCTATTTTTCATACCCCTAAGTGATAAGGGTGGTCAACCCCTCAAATTTTTAAAGTTAACGCGGGCGAAGCTGCGGGCAACAGCTAGTAGAATATATAATGTTTAGAGAAACATAAACCTTACTATTGCCACCTGATGGTAAGTGGTAGACGTCGCCCATATAAACATAAATTAGTTTACCTGGAACTAGCCGAGGCAATTCCAAAGGCGATCTGTCCGTCCGTGTTGGATGCGAGTGGCAAGGGATCGGTCGTCATGAGGTTCATAGAAGGAGGGCTATGTTCAGGAGGGATAGAGACTGATGGTTATTATGATAAAACACTAATAATTTACTCTGGGTCACGCGAATTTCACTCATTATAATGAAACAATAATTTATTATGATTTTTACAAGCCCGACGTTTCGGATACCTACTTTACAGCAACCATGGGAGTCCTCCCGTGACCATGGTTGCTGTTAAGTATCCGAAACGTCGGGCTTGTAAAAATCTTAATAAACCGCGATGAAATCCGTAAAAATTGTTTCATTATAACTCTGGGTCAATTTACCTAATTAAACTAAGTGTAATTATTGTTTTTGTATCTTTCGTATTATTGGTTCGGCCATCGTAAATCATAGGATTTAAGGAATTTGTGAAAGCATGATTGTGTGCAGATGTTTTGACCGTTGGGTTGTATAATTACAAACTTTGGAATTTTTATTGTAAATGTCTGGGAACGTTGCGAGTTGGTTGTTTTGCCGTATGAGTGTCACAAATGTATTGTTTTATAGTATAACCGAGCAGGGTGAGAGATCCAAATACATATAAGTAATAGCTTGTTTTTAAAGATAATCAAAATATGTTCACTGTTGTTTCTGGTATCAACCGACACAATAAGGCGTCGTTAAAAAGCCGTTGGCCTCAAGACTCGGACCCAGGCAAAAGAAATGTCTTTAATTGACAACGATGCCCAAGAAAGAGCTTAAAATTTAAAAGTTTTAATACCTGTGTTAACTTAATAAATTAAATATATGATTACTGATTGTTTTACATATAATGTTTACGTGAATTTCACTCTCCTTATAATGAAAAAGCTTTTACGGTTCCGTAAAAGTTGTTATAATATAAATTGTTTTATACCTAAATAAAGAGTTTTTACTTTTTTGTGTCTATCTAACAACCTACCCCACTTTAACCTACCCTACATTGTTTTAGGGTTTAGCAAATCTATGAAATATAAAGCTTTGGCTCAATCTTTCAAGTTGAGCCGTCGCATACACATCTTATCTTATATAATATTATTATTATTAATTAAATGGGCAGATATTAATTATACCTTTGTCATTTCTAGTGACATAAACATACCACATAATATATAATAAACCTAATAGTTTGCCTAATATGTAATAAATTATACAGACACACACAACTTCACCTACTGTATGTAGAGGTTGCAACAAGTAGGTATTGCATTAAAATTATTGAAATTATATAAAATAATACCTTATAACGATTAAATTGTATATAACTACACTAATATAATAGTGCCAAAAGATATTATTATAGTTCAATACACTAGAAAATATATATAGGACTACTTCATTAAGCGACAGACAATTTACTTAAAACTTAAAGATGACATCAACGTGTATCGCGCGATATAGCTGTAAACCTAATAGCATAGTATTTTAAATTCATTCATACACAACAGCGCCTGTTGACCAATGCCCACGGCTCGACTACGTACCGCTGACCCCGTAAGTGAGACAAAATAACAAAAATATAATGCACCCCCTCGCACGCTTCGCTGCGTTCTACTTTTAATAGTACAAAGTACAAAGTGAGGAACTCGGGCTGCTGTCGTGTGTACGTACATACCTAGGAACAAGTGTCTAATGAAATTGACATTTGCGTATACCCGAAAGGGACGGGAATATTTTTGCAGGGATACCACATTCATGATAACAAGTCCACTCATTTTCTTGAAACAAGTGTATTTAAAATAATAGAAAAACTGGAAAAGGTTGATAGATAACTGCAAGCATTAGCCCTACCCAAACATTTATTGTAATTTTAGACAGCTGCATTGTTCCGGATTATCGAAAATATGTAATGACTAATAACAAACCGCTAAAAACATAAATAATAAAAAAGAAGACTATAAACGTCCTCTTAATATGTATGATCTATAGTATTTAGCCTTTTAGGATAGAAATAAACATATTTGTTTTTATTTCGAAGATCCCAGTCACCCCTTTTATATAATACCACATTAGGTAATCTGCCTATAACAAAACATGGTATCACCATATTTTAAAAGTCGACCAAATTAAAAAGTAGTACAAAATGGCGGACATATTTGACAAATGGTTTTGCGAGTGAGAATGTTTGTATGGCATTCAAATTTAGTCGATTATTTTTGTTGTTATGTTTGTTGGGCATAACAATGATGTGCTCAACAAACAGTGACGGATTTAGACTTGATGCCGATCTAGGCCCAGTTTGTCGCGCCGCCCAATAAATAAATTTAATTAATTTTGATACAATATTTTCCTTTTAAATTTAAAATAACTTTATTTCGTTAGAATATAATTTTTAATTATATCTAACAAATATTACAGATACATAAGCAATAAACGTTAAGACAAATAAATAAATATGTTTTTTTTTAAATATTAATCAATTTAAAAAAATCTTTTTTCTGGCTTTGCTCCGCGCAAAAATATCAATTATAACATCATAATTAATTTGTAGGACTAGTTGAGCTTCAATAGACAATAATACAAGAGCATCAAGTCTATCTTGACCCATACTTGCACGTAAATAGGTACACTCTTTTCAAAGTAGAAAAAGATGAAGAATTTGTAGCCGGAATCCTCAAAAAAATACGTAAAGCAAAATCAATATTTGGGTAAACATCTCGAAGACTACGTGAATGTATTAATTGTAACCACACTAATACATTGCATATGTTTTGTGCATAGCGTACATCTTCTGTTGTGTTCGTATTTGCTGAAGAATCTTTGAGTTGGTGATGTAAATGAACACTTTCGTTCCCTAATGTCTTTTCTAAATCGTCAGGATACTTGTCGACTAGTTTATTGGCAAGATTTTTCAATTCGGTCGTATCTAGTTCAGATAAATTATCGGAAAAATTTAAATTTTCGTAAAGCTTTTCATGTGCAGTTTTACGTCGTATCATAACGATAATAATCTAGTCTAGTCAACAAGTACAAAATCAATTTAATTCTTGATAAAGGTCCTAAAATATGTGCGATAACTCATTGTATTCGGAATGACGTCTAGAAAAATGTATTCGAAGGATTTTTGATTCGAAGATTATTTTACTGCATGATAAAAATACAAATTACGATGAAAAAAAGGTTTAGAAATTTTCTCCTCTTTGTGAATCTTTTTTTCTTATTTCTTAAATATTAATTGTTTTTGAATACCTAATTCAGAAAATTGTGTGTCTCATGTCCTGAAGAAATAGAGCCAGAGAACTATAGATCTGCACAACGGATGATAAATCAGCTTGAAGATTCTTGAAGCTTCTTAGTAGCTTTAAATCGATTTAAAATTACATTCCAAAAAATGACTAGAATTGCTGTTTCTAAATGCTAAAATATCGAAAGACTTTTTTCTGACTAGATGATGATTTCACTTTTTTTCCATTAAGTAGTTTGAGAATGCAAAAAAATTGAAGACGATAAAATTAGGATATATTTTTCATGAAAAATTGTGTTAATAATACATTTTCTGACATTTGATTAAATACCAAAATAATATTTAATACATGCATATCTTATGTATTTTTATTTAACGATAAAAACGAATTGCGAAATTATTAAGATTCAGTAAAGAACATCATTCGTAAATACTATAATTGATGTTTTAAAAAAAATTAAATTTTATTCATAGACTGAAAAGTAAATAAAAAAATTGAATTATTATTTAATCTATGGAAAATTCTTTAAAAATTTTTCGTCTCTGAAATTTTGACATTTCAAAAATTTTGCCGCCCTAGGCCCGGGCCTCGTCGGCATAGACGTAAATCCAGCACCGCCAACAAACAAACAGAATATTCTGACAAAGACAAAAGAAAGTATATAGATACTTTCTTTTGTCTTTGTCAGAATATTCTTTGTCACTCTTGGAGTTATTCGTATGTTGGTTTCTCGTTCCAATACGGTATTATTATTAGCTTGTCAAATCTATTGATGCTTGATCTTAGGTACATACAGATAACAGGTTGTTTGAATTCCATTACGCCAGTGATAAATAACTGACCAGTTTCGGAATTTTATTGCTCATATTACTTCTCTATCCGGTTATATGCTCGATGCCCGTTATATTATAATTGTTATTTTGTAAGTTCGGTGCAGATTTCTATAGTGTTTGTTTTAAAAGCTTAATCTCCTGTGATTGGTTGGCGAATATTGTGGAGGAAAGTTCAGTACCTCTACCATGAGTTTTGTTACAAGCGTAAATGACATAACTATAGTAGTTACGTAAAACGCAACACGAATAAAAACTAAGGTATGATATAGTTTTCTATTCGTTTTGCGTTTTACGTAACTACTATAGTTATGTCATTTACGCTTATAACAAAACTCATGGTAGAGCTACTGGTTATGCGCTGTTTGGAATGATAGTAATTGATAGGTGGAGACGAGAGGGACGAAGCTGCTCGCCTTGAGGTTTCCATACGCCAGACTTGGTTTCGGCTTTACCAAACAAATGCATACTAAGCTAATATTTATTACGACAGATTTGGCAGCACGGCCTCTGGTCTTAGCCTTTCAATAGAAACTAAGAAAAAATACCGCAGTATTGGCTTATGCCACAACTGCGCTTGTAAAACATTATTGCGATTGAAATAGTAGGTACCTACCTACTGAGTATTTTTAATGATTTTGCATGATAAGGTTACCTAATGCTTATTTCCTTTCACTTTACACCCTTTATCAATCATATTATAGTATTTTTAAAGTTTTTTAATTGAAGGTGATCAACGTCACCCATGAATATAAACAAATATTTGAATTAATTAACTAAAAGTTATATTTCTTTTGTAACGTCAACACGTTAGGTAAATAGTCGTGAGGTAAATATTTTGCTACCTTTCTTTACTTCCCTAAAGTATTTCGTTTATTTGAAATGGCGTTAAAAGTTTCTGCAAAATTTTAATATTTATAAGACCAAGACAGGCAGTGTAATTACTGACACCAGGACTTACCATCTTACGTCACAGAGTAGGCTACACATGAATGAATTACCTGGGCTGGTCCCAGGTAAATGTTTATGTTCATTGTTCATGGGCAACACTGACTGACTGACATCAGGTGTGGCACGTCTGCCAGTTTGTATGAGCACAGTAGCTAAGGGAAAAAAGAATTTTCTAAATTTATCACTTACCGGTCAAATGCACCACATCAGTATCCGGAGACCAGCTCTCGTCTTCCTTGGTCTTAACCTCTTGCAACTGCGACGTTGGGTCTCGCATGAAGTTCACCATAGCGTCTCGCTTGTTCTCACCGTTGTAGGGAAACTTCAATTGGCCTTTCCTGTGATGATTTTTTTGACTTAACATATATTTTGGCGCCAAAGGGAGATCTCCGTCCGAGCGAGATGGTATGCTCTCTGGCACTGGGGACTCAAGCAAGAAGATTCAAGATTCGACCTCCGGTCTTCGGGGGGGAGTGATGTGGCGGACCAATCAGCACCACATTCCTGAATCACACTATCGAAGTTCCACAACTCGTCGCTATACATATAACAGCTGAATTGATAGCTAGTGGGCTTCGGCCTGGCCGAGCATACTATCTTGCTCGGTCGGAGATCTCCCTTTGTGGCTTCCCACCTATTCCCACAGTACAATCTTTATTAATTTTTGTTACTTCGTTCTCGATTTTAATATTTAATAATAGCCTTTCTATTGGGTGGATATTGTAGCTTATAAAAATTAAAAACGTATGAAGACAAAAATGATGTTTGCGCTTTAAAGCACTAATCTCAAACCACTAAAGATTTTTTAAAAAAAATGCATTCGAACCAATTCGAACGGGTTTTTTTAAAGCAAGTCTTGTAGCAATGGTTTTTGGATGTATTATCAAAATCGATTCAACAGTTTCAAGCTCTTTTGCAATTGCGTTGAGGTTTTATTCAAAAATATCTTTTTTTTAACGTTTAATATATTAAAATATTAATTAGGTTTACAAGAGAATTGATTTACAAATGTAGCTCTATGAATTGTTCTTAGAGGATGTCAAATGGAAAACAAACAGCATAATATGCAAAATGGTTCTCAATAATAGTTAATATTAAATAAGATTAATATCAGTGTTAAGTACTTACTCATAATACAGCAAGGTTGGGAAGCCAGTGATGTTGTATATTTTTCTAATGGCCGCGTTACCAGGCTTAGCCACATCGATAGCCGCTAATAAAGCTTCACCCTATACAAATATTATATTCATTAGTTATAACATATCTTAGTTCCTAAAAATTGATATATTATGTACTGTGTTATTTTACGTTACTATACGAATTTTATGGGTTCAAAACTTAAAACTCTTTAAAATATATTATAACATTCTATTATTTTCATCTATAACATAATGATAAATATCAGTAAAATCTAATAAGCTATTAATCTATACTAATATTATAAAGATGAAAAATTTTATTGTTATGAAATGAGAAATGTATGGTCACAGAATAAAAATTTATGGACATACCTTTAAATCTGCCGCTGCATTAACATAGTCCGGTTTCATTGACTTACAATATCCGCACCACGGAGCATAGAACATGATCATTGATTTTTTTTGTGTCGCTGCTGCCTTTTTTAGGAACCTCGCCAAAGCCTAAAACAAAACGTTCACTGAAAATCTTATCTTCGTTTAATTTGGCAGTGCAACAAGGCAGAGGTGTGATCTATATCCAGACATATAAATTGCATTATGGCATATATTGTTGCAATATTGTTGAAAAATAATGGCTGTTATTTGGGTAAAAACCATACAAACACTATGAAGGCTAGTTAGTAGTTCCCATATCAGTAAATTGATTAAAGTAGCAAAGATAAATAAAATTTAGGTGAACCTTTGTCCAGCAGAGTGAAGAACTTGCTAAAAATATGATAAGATATATATGGTTGGGCCGTGTTGGATGCGAGTGGCAAGGGATCGGCCGTCTTGGCGTTCATTGAGGGAGGCCTATATTCAGCGGTGGACGGGTAGAGGCTGATGATGATGATGATGATGATGATGTTGATGATGATAAATTATAATAAGATTTTCATAAAAATCTGGTGTTACTAACTGAAATATAATAATATTTAGTTATTATTATTGTTCATATTTTATTATTATTAATAATAATAATAAGACCAACGTGATATTGACCATCAATCTCATGATTAGTGGAAGCATCTTGACTAAATCTAACGTTAAAGGGATATAGGTTGTTAGTAATAACACAATTTAAAACATTCATCAGCAATCATTGTTTTAAAAACAACAGGTACCATAAAATTATAATTTCACTCTACATTAACTTGTGCAAGCTTATCACGTCAATTATTATTGCTGGTTCATTACAATTACAGTAAAATCACGGATAATTTAATAATTGCTTGGTTTTGCTAAGAATTTTATGAAAATTAATAATTTAAGTCAGTAAAAATCTTTTACTTCATCATAATTAAGTGTTATAATGTTGGTGGAGCTATCTGAGATAAAAAAAACTATCATTATTGTCAATTTAACTCAACAACAGTCAATGGCAATAAATTAAATTGCTAACAAACCACTATCAGATAATTGGCTGGTTGAGCCTTGTTATTGTTATGCTTCACATAAAGGATCTTTATAATGATCACTTATGGTCGTCTTAGCGGCTAAATTTATAATGAAGGTTCGCAACGCGCCCATGTCAGAGAAGATACCCACAAGAAACTCTGCGGGGTTCCTATCATTATTTTAGTTGTGATCATTATTTCACAAAAGTCACTTAAATCTAGAGCAATTCATTCCCAAGGGTTTTTGTCATTTATATAATCCTTTACAAAAATACGATTATATGGGTATAATACGATTTTGATATTAGTTTTTGTTTTATAATAGTTTTTAATTTATTAATTGACAACTCTATCATTGGGATGTTTATTATAAAACTTATACAATTATACGTAAAGGAGTTACTAATTTTATGGAGCCTTAAGCTGGACACAGGATGTTTATTTTTATTTCTGGTATTTATGTGGTGTATTGAGCACCTATTTTCTTGAATTTTTGATATTTTTGTGTACGTACATAAGATTTTCAAATATATATGGGCTATGATAGTTAGGAGACGATAGTTACAGTATATAGTTATTACTTACATACAGTATTGACAATTTTTATTATTTAAATAATGCTTACCTATTAAGTTCATAGTAATGTACAGAGATTGTATACCATATCAGATTACTATATTGGGCCCACATATATTTTTGAGAAGAAAATTGTGATATTACTTTATTTTAATAAAAAATTAGAAGATGTAACTTAGTTACATTACTCACCTCACCATCAGCTAAATGATAAATATCAGCAGCACTTGGATCTTCTTCCCACGGAAGATCTCCGGTGGGATCTCTTAAGAAGTTGGTCATGGAACTGATGGTAATACCCCGGTCGTAGTCCTTGTGGAACTCCCCATCCTTATAGTGTTTCAAATGATATGGCTTATCTGATATTACTTTTAATTTTTTACACAATTTTTTTGCATCACTAAAAATAAACATATATTTATAATTTACTATGATAAAGAGAAGTAAATGAGAAATCAAGACAAGTATCAAGCATAAGTTTTCTCAAAAAAAATAACCAAATGAACCAAATTTGATAATTTTTAGTTTTTTGAAGTTGACTATGTCTACAAGATAGCTCTTATTAAGGAGTATCGGTAATCATCTAATACTACTCGACTCAATGTTCATTTTTCCTTTTCTAATTAATAAGAGCCTACACTAAGGCTTAGCACAAACAGGTGAATGACCACACCACCAGTGGCCAGCAACAGCCACTTAATACATGTTTTCTTTTATTTAATATAATATATCTATGTAATAAGTATAAGAAAACATGTAGATGTCCTGCACATGTGTGGTCGGTGCCGGCCACTCTTTGCACCAGCAAAATATATGAAGAATGGCTGTCACCGGCCAGTGGTAGCTGTTGTGGGCACCCATTTGCGTCTAAACTAACAGCCATTATATTTACATTCTATAAACAATGAATCAATTTATTACAGGATTTTAGTATAATAGTAGCAACTAGCAAGTTTATCTCAGCCTTACTTAAGAATTTTATGGGCACTAGGAGCTACATATAAGGCTATAAGCTGGTTGAAATGATTATATATATAGAGTTAGTGCATAGCTAAAACTACAAACAAACGCATATATAAGGATTATTTTTATATTATATTCATATATAACACACCTTCCATTACAATCGATCATAACTAAAGTTGCATGACCTTTCACATTGTCTGCAGTATCTTTAAAAATTTCTATAGTTGAGTGTGATGATTTTAAATTATTAACAAACAGTACTAGTATATTCGTTTTGGTCCTTAAAAGTTTTTTAAACTCTTTGACATCATCAATATCGGAGATTACAGAATTTTTCTGTTTCTTTACTTGCACTGATAACTGTATACATAGTACAAAAAAGAGGAGGATCTGAAAATAATGAAATATAATGAGTATCGTGTAATCTATGACTTTTCAAATGTAATAAATATTCGTATGTACACGTATTCAAATTTAGTTAAAAGACCTTACCTGCCAAATCTTTTGCCGCCGCATTGTATTTTGACCCGCTTATGTTATGTAAATATAAATATTGATTGAAGATCTCTGTTATTTCTTATTTGCTAGTTTATTCTACTATTTTTATATATAGTTGAATCATGGAAGACATTTAATATGTAGGTACCTATTATAAAATAACAAGAATTAACCGGAACTTTGCAAAAATAATGCTGTACAAAACCGAAGTAGATTAGTTTGACAGACGACAGTTGACATTTAACTTTTTTTTATGCTTCATGCTTATGTAAACAATGTAAGATATAAAACTTTCACGAATAATTTCACTTAGATTATTTCTAAAATAATTACTTTTGCGATAAAGATCTTCCCCTCGTATATTATTTACGATTTTAATCAATTTCTGTTATAATATGATTAATTATCGATAGTACATCCCATTTCAGTGTCTAACCATGGTTCAAGCCTTGTCGTGGCGGTGGGGCTCAGTAGCCTAATTTGAACCCAGCATCTTGGGCGAAGCCTAGTGAACCGAGGGGGTTGCTCTTTGTACCCCTCTCATAAGAATAGAGGACTAAAGAGTAGGGGTGGGGGGAGCGTGGATGAGACCCTCACCCCTTTGCACTATCCGAACGTTGGAAGGGGTTGTTCTGTGGTGCAGGACTACACCTCTGTGGAGGTGGCAATAGTCCCTTGGTGAACTGACTAGCCGTCTATCGTCTTTCAGGCGCAGCGAGTCCCACATACCCGCCTGGAGTTCCTCTCCCCCGTGGGATGCCTCAGAGCATTTCTCGGCGTAAAAGAAAAAGAACCCATTTCAGTGAAGACATGGAACCACAATAACAATGATAAATAAAAGTAATATCTTTTTTTTCATTTTATTTCATTACATACAACAGATTCACAACAAACACATCAAGCAGTAAACTGCTATGAGAAGATATTTAAGACGATTACGGTGGTGATAATTGATAACGACGAAGACAACGACGATGATGACAGTGATTACACTTATTATTTAACTTATCATGAACTTATTATGAATAATTATTAGAACACTTATCAATAATGAAATTAAAAATAACTTAGGTACATGAATTAATTGCTATTAAAATAATTTACTAAAATTAATTCGTCTACATGACACAAACTATATCAAATTAAAATTATTGTCATATAGTATTGTATATTATATATTGATATTTTTACAATGATATTTATTGATGATATACATATTTAAAACTTAGAAAAACTGTAATTCATTTGTAATGTTTATCGACTAGAAAAATAAATTAATCACTACAATTATTTTCATCTGCCAAATCAATTCCCGTATCATCGGCTGCTTCATCTGCGACATCCTGTATGATACATAACAAACAAGTCATAAGAGAGAATATTTTGTGAACTATTTATTGTATTTTTTAAGGATTATGAAAGACATAATGAATGAAATGGAGTTTAGTTGTTTAAGAAAACTATGGAGGCTGGAATCATTTGACATCCACAAAGCAAGAAATGGCCTTGTCTAGAGTGAAGGAAACACTATTATGGATAAGGATATCTAGGATAAGTTTTCAATGTGTAAAATTAAGACAAAAACTCTCCTTACTTGATTTTTACATATTATATTATTTATTATATTCTATGCATTATTAAAAAACAATACAAAAATATTATTCATGATCCCATTGATTCATAAATAAATAAATGAAGATTTAATTTTAAAACGAAAAAATGTAAAATACCTTGAATACAGTGATAAAACTGTTAGCTTCTTCGAGCATCATTTTGTAATAGCTGTTTTGTTGAAGTAAAGAAGTTTTTATTTTGAACAGTCTTTCATTCTCTGCTAATGCCTCTTCCAGCTCCAAGCTACAAAAAAAAAAAGTGTGTGTGTACTAGCGTACACTCGTAAGAAGTGAAACTTATTTATGACGTTATTTTTCAAATCACGCGTGGTAGGGATAAGAATAAGATGGCGCGTAACGGAAGAATGTGACGCGTAACGAAAAAGTGTTACACTAAATTTTTTTCCAACCCCGATAAATAAGTTTCACTTCAAAAAGAATTGCTATAACTAATAATTACGGACCGTTCCATTATTGCAATTGCCAATTTTACTTATACCATATCTCCATTAGTACCTATATGGGATGGACATAGCTACTATTTGACTATACTACGTAGGTACACTACAAAATACAAATATGTAATTACCGTTTCTTTTCTGCCAATTTGCACCAATAATCGTCGGGGGGAGCATCGCTTATAATTTCGTCTAGTAACCTCACAACTTCATCGGTTTGGATTATTTTCGTGATCATTTCTTTTCGGAGCGGACTGCTGCTGTGGACAATTTTTTTAATGTAGTATTTAACTGTGTAAAAATCTTACGAGAGACGTTTGAAAATTAGCGTCCCATGATTCTATGAAAAAAAATGCTGAAATAAAGTAATTTTCCAATGTTCGTAACATTGGCAAATTGCAGAGGCAAAATGGCACAGGGAAGTTATTTTTGTTTTAAATCCGCCTAACCAGTCTGTATAACGGCCGAATACTCAAACGAATCTTAAATTTAAGACGTACTTAAACCCGTGTTGTCCCTCTTTTTTTCTTTGAATCTGACACGTCGTAGCATGAGTTTAAGTACGTCTTACATTTGAGATTCGTTTGAGTATTCGGGCGTTAAGTCATATAGAACATAGGGTCCAATAATCACTGAAACCGATATTCAGCACTTTTCATCATCTACTGACAACGCAAAGTTTCAGCACATATGTTTAAAGTTTTAGTCGTAAAAAAATCACCAAATTATCTTTATGAGTATTATAGAATGGTGATGTGGGTCACTCTGCGCCCGAAAAAATGGTACAGTGGATGCAGACTCTATCCACTATACCCCAGCGATTTTCGTCTCGTCGTCTAAACTGTTCCAGCGTAGGAACTGTGGACGTCCGCACTGGGTCAGGCCGGTATGCCATCCGACACTTTGTTCTGGAGGCAAAGGGCTGGCTTCCTCTCCTCCTTAGCGGCTTAAGGTACTCTGAACATATAAGGGTGCCTTATAGGTCGGACCTTACTCATGCGCGACGGATCTCTCGATCACCCGCGCACTGGTCTCTCATGGCGGTGCGACCGGCTGTCGCCGCGGCGCTCTACTGCGGGAAGAGGCGCCAGTGCGCTCCCTCTCCGCCTCCTCCTTTTGCTACATCACGCCCTCGCAGAATGAGAGGACCACCTGCCATGACGCTCTCACTGACGGTCATCGCTCGGATGCTATGATCATGCGTTTTGAATAAGCACAGAAAGGCTTATACCGGAATACCCTTCTTACTTGTTATTAGGAATGCCCTTATTCTTTTTTTTCCACTAAAATTGTAAAATTTTGCAACTCGCATTTCAATTAAACGTAAATTTAAATTACTAAGCGGATGAAGAACGAATGTCTGGTGGTTCCAGGACTTGGTACGATGCATTCTTAAAAAGGTCTTGACATCCACAAATTGTTGTCGGGAAACATGGAAACAATCATGACAAAGAAGACTAACATTCTAGAAACTTTAAAGCTTCTGGAATAATTTTCCTTCTATGTATCTATCTGTCTCATTGAGACTCTATGCAGGTGACCTAGCATTTTACTAGTCAGATGTCTTCTTGACACCGATAGAAAAAGTTAATAAAAGTGAATTAATTCAAGTTCATACAAATACTGCACTTAATTATTACGTATTCCTGCAATAGCGCTGTCGTGGGCGTTATACAAGTTTACAACTACACAGGCGTTGCGCTTAATGAGGAAAAACCAATTAAAACTTCCCTTATTATTTATCTTACCCTTTATTTATATCTAGGTTGGTATTGATTATTGTAACTTTATACGATGTTGTTTTATTCATGTTTAATTATTCTCTTTAGCTTTTACATTTTGCTAGCGTTGTAGTGAAAATATACATATTTTTACATTTATTATGGCATAGGAGGGCAAAGAAGCAGTCAAAGCCTTTTGCCACAACCAGGGATTATGCAGATGCGTTGCCCTCCTTTTCCCTATCCCGCAATGGGCCACCGGAAACTCATAATCCGCACACAATATTTATGATCAATCTCAAAACTTAAGCTGGCTCTTGTGTTACAAGTACAAGTAATGATTTTCGATTTAAAATATCAATTGGCATGCCTTGGCGTCAGATCCCGTGATGGCCAATGCCGTGACGCTTGTCGTGTCGTGATGCCAACACTCGCGAATTGTTGTGTGTGTGCACTTGCGTATTTATTAATTTCTTTATTTTATTCCACCTTTCGTTATATATTTTACTAGCTGTCGTCCGCAGCTTCGCCCGCGTTAACTTAGATTCACAGCCGTATCCGGATTGATGATGATTAGTTTTGTAGCCTAAGTTACTCCTTATAGCATCAGTTATCTTTCAGTGAAAGTCCCGTCAAAATCGGTCCAGCCGTTTAAGAGATATGCCGGAACAAACAGACAGACAAAAATTATGCAAATTGAATTTTTGATGTAAGTACCGTATATACTTTTATACGCATTTAGTAAAAAACTGGTAATTTGAAATTACAAACGGACACTTCAATTTTATTTATTTGTATTTCGTATAGAGGTACAGATTAATTATGAATTGAAATACATATTAACATAGATGTGTCACATCTGCCGGGGGTCCCGTTAATTTTTAAAAAAAGCTTTTTTGTAAAATTCGAACCGCCGACTTCTGGTTTAGGAAATAATAATAAAAAAAGTCATTATCATCAGCCTTTATCGGTCCGCTGCTGAACATAGATCTCTTGCAATGAACGCCAAGAAAACCGATCCCTTACCACTCGCATCCAAAACGGACCGGCCACTGCACGGAGATCGTCTTCCCACCTCGTTAATGGTCAACCAACACTTCGTCTACCTAAACGCTATTGTACCTTATTGGCCCATCGGCCTTCCGTTCTCCTTAGTGTGACCAGCCCACTTAAACAAGCTATCGGTAACTTAAAAGCGTATTCCGCGTATAAATGAATGTTATCTAAAATATTATATTACACTAACTGTTGCCCGCACAGATATTAAAAATAAGGAGATATGGCGTTTCATTGAAAACAAAGGAGGTTCACGTGTCGTCAGTTTGTCCCCACCATGCTTTGCAACACACATAGCTATTCATAAATCATAACCACTCATAACGTTCTAAATAATAAAAAATAAACCTTATGTTATCATACACAACGCTCATTCAACATGCACCGTAGAAACGGACTCGCTCGGTCTCTTTCTAAACAATCAAATTTAAACCTTATTCATCACTCAAAGTGCTCAATCTTAGTAACAGCGGAACAACTCTCTACCTCTCTTTCTAACCAATCAAATATAAACCTTATTTTATTAAAAATAGCGCTTATTTCTACTGTCATACTCACTTATTACATTTTTCTGTGTACAATTACGAAGTACGAATAGTGATGTACTAGGTGTGTTGCAAAGTTGTCGATTCTTACATTTATTTTTACCCGAGACGGTATGGAGACTGTATATAATTTTGCCATTTATCTCCAGAACTACCAGTCCGATTTTGATGCGGTTTTCAGGGATGAGTTTGGATTTGATTGGTGCATGTTTTTAGATAGGTGTTACGTTGATAGATCACCAGATGCCGCTGCAGTAAACATTGTTGCCATTTTTATTCAAAACTACTTGTCTAATTATGATGCGGTTTTCAATGATGTGCTTGGATTTGATTAGTGCATGTTAATATATAGATTTTACATTGACGACTTACCAGTGGGCTGTAGCAAAACATTTTTAAACATTTATTTGTGCAAAACCAAAACTATAAGTCTGTCTTGGATGCGGTTTTAGATGATAGGTTCGGGTTTAAATATGGTGCATGTTCTAAAATATGTGTTATGGTGACGACTCACCAGGGCCGCCCCCTGGTGAGTCAGTGCAGTAGATGAATTTTGTAGGGTTATTGATTAAGTTTATAGGGAGTTGAATAATATGTTATTGCAACATCTACATCTTCGAGAACCAAAAAGTTACATAGGGAAGTGCTATGAAAACTGATACTCTGTTGTTCATATTATGTCCGACACTTTGCGAGATCAAATCTACTGATAAAAGCTTTTTACGATTGTCTCTAGTTACATGAATTCTTTAAATCGGTGGTTTTTGATAATTTTATCCTTTTTGAATTATCGATGTGGGTTTTTTCAAAATTCTAATCTTAGCTTTTTATTGTATTTTTAAGTATATTATGGTATCCTGAAATTTATTGTAGTAATAAAAATAAAATGTACAAACAAGAATGTTTCATTTTTCTTACTTGTGTGTATGTTTGTACACACTGTTTTTGGTACTATATAGAACAAGCACGTGGATTGCGTCTTTTCTTTACAGGCTCAAACATTTCCTCCTCGAAGTGAATTGAGCATATTTATGCTATTTTTTGTAAGGAACCAGTTAGATGGCTTTTCCATTTTTTAAGTTTCCATCTTTTGGAAAACTGGAAAGGTACAATTATAGCTAACATTTGCATATGCAAAGCTAAGCTGAAACTGACAAAGCGATAAGTAGTACGCTTTTAAAAGATCAATCATGGACTCATTTGTAATAGGTAGGTACAGGCAGGAATACTTATGTTGACTTGTATAATGGCTTGTGTAAGAGAAAAGGGAATCAATGATAACGAAACGGTTAATAAGATGAAGAACATAAGAATTGGGAAAAAAGGTGATACCTACTGATGATAGCAAACATTTGAAGGTGTAGTAAAATATTGTTTTCTAATGTTTACGCGAATTTCACTCATTATAATAAAACATTTTTTTACGGATTTTATCGTGGGTAAATCTTTGTTTCAGAGAGCACAAGGGATCTGTGATGAGCAACACCTGGAGACCGAACTTCAACATGTCAAGCAAGTACTGCGTGACAACAAGCTTCGGGTACCGTGTCTCCGTCACAGTGAACGTGTGAAACCAGCCACCGTCGAGCGAGTACCTGCAGTTCTCCCGTTTATTAAAGGCGTCACTGACAAGATTGGCTTCATCCTAAAGCGAGCTTCTATAAAAACTTATTTCAAGCCGCCAAAAAAGATAAGTCAATTCTTACCATCTGTCAAGTGTCATATACCCTTACAAGATGCAGGAGTATACAAGCTTGATTGTGACTGTGGTCTCTCCTATATAGGCCAAACTAAAAGATCTATTAAAACTCGCGTGAAAGAACATATTATAGCTGATTTAAAACACCGTCGCTACACTAAGTCTGCCATCTGTGAACATAGTCTTGACAAAGCTCGCCATTATATCAGATTTGATAAACCACAAGTCCTCGCAAAAGAACACAGATTCCAACCAAGGATGATCCGTGAGGCTATTGAAATTAAAAAACATCCTAATTTCAATAGAGAAGTTGGCTGGCTTCTACCACCTGCTTGGGATCCCATTATTAAAATTATCAAATCAAAATCCAAGCATAATATGTCACAGATTAAAGATACAGTTAGCACTTTCTGCGTAGATAGGACTGACCAAAATATTGATGTATCATAGGGTAGTTTCGAATAACTTTGTAACGATAAGACGTATGACACCTCAGTCCTCCCGTGACCATGGTTGCTGTAAAGTATCCGAAACGTCGGGCTTGTAAAAATCTTAATAAACCGCGATAAAATCCGTAAAAAATTGTTTTATTATAATGTAGTAAAATATCCAACACCGTGTAAAGTTGGGCAATTATAGCTCGAGGCATGCCATAATATTTTTTCAGCCATACCCAAATATATTCTATATATTAAAATTGTGTACTTCCCGATTTCTGATTACACATCCTTTAACTAAGTACAATGTAAAATGGTAGAAATTAGTAAAAAAAACTATGTGTAATATGATTGATAAATATTCAAATTTGGCAATAATTCACATATTATTTCGTTAAAAAAACAGACACAAATACAATAAATTAGCATATGTACAAAAACGCTTATTTCATAATATACGCCGAACTTATAAAAATATATGATATATAAATAAAATCATACGAGTACATACACACAAAATATTTAATAAACTGCAAAGAAATGAATCATTCGATAATCGACGTTTTATCGATAGCTTACATCACTGTCTCGTCGCCAAACGATTTAACGATTTTAAAGTAAAATATTGTAAAAATGTAATATTAACATATGATAACAGATTCCATAACTTGTTAAATGATTGATTTCACATCTGTTCTTACAAAAAACCACTGAACACGACGAAATTGGTATAAGTTTTCTCGTTTGCGGGCGACATCATACTGATTTGCGCTGCCGGTCATTTTTGAAATGTATGCCCGATTTGCTCAAGCAGCATATACGCGGACACGCCTCCATACCACTTCTCCTGTTCTTAATATTTCTATGGTTGCCCGCGACCTCATACACCGTCTTAATATTTTTATTTTTAACAGTCGCAAACACCTCATAATAATTATTTTGGGTTTCGCATTTATATACTAACAGCGCCCCGCATTTTCACCTGCGTACTTCCCATTCCCGTGGGAATACAGGGATAAATTACAGCCTATATGCTATTTTAATGTATAAGCTATGTTATTGTAAAGTTTCATTAAAATTCACTCAGTAGTTGCGTAAAACCATACATACATTCTTACAAACTTTCGCATTTACAATATTATTAGTTGGATCAGTCTTCCTTTTTTTCTTTTCCGCCGGTAAATGCTTTTAGGCATGCCGCGGGGCATTGTCTCTCCAGGCGGGTATGTGGGTACCTACTAAAACCCGGCGAGTGCCACCAATGCTGCCTTTGGTGAGGTGCCACAGATTTGTTGAGCAAACAGGGGACCTCGACGGGGGGTCAGTCCCTCAAGGGACCGACGCCACCTCCACAGAGAGATTGTCCCACACTACAGAACAACCCCTCCCAACGTCAGAACAGTACAATGGGGTGAGGTTCCCTTCCTCACCCCTTGCCCCCTCTTCTTATAAGAGGGGTACAAAGAGCCGACTCGGCTCAATTTGCTTGGCCCAAGGTGCTGGGCTCACTCTAGGCTACTGAGCCCCACCACCACGACAAGGCCTGAACCATGGTGATGATGTATACATGTCTAAGTTAACAAAAACTACCCATTTAATTCGAATTATAATTTAACAAAGTGTGTCTTAGAATATATCTATATATTATATTATATAGAGATATTGTAAGAGGTATATCCTACACTACAGCATAAATCATTTCTATATTAAATATTTAACCAGCGCAACAACAACCAACCAACACTTTGCTGATTGATTTGAAATAATACAACAAAGCAAAAAAAACAGGTCTCACAGCAAAAGAGAATAGGACAAAATAGTACATTCAGAAAGGAAAAAACATTTTAAGGTGAGATATTTTTCACAATTTTTCACCTAGAGTAACAAACAATAGACTACACAAATTTGGACTTGTGTGTATGTGTGAGGTGTGTTATGCATAATATCTTACGGGCAGCCCAAGGAAATGAGTGGTGGAGGATTGGCTTGGTTGAACTGATGGACCAAAAGTAGATTGAAAATTGTAGATAATGTTGCTTATCAAAAGAGCATATACATTAATTTCATCAAAAAGTGACAACTAAAATAGCACAGCTTAAATTAATGTATAAATAAAATGTACAACAAGTAGCAATGCAGTTCTTAAGAAATGTAAAACAAAGATAAATAAATACACACATTTTAAACATTAATTTCATTCTTCAAACACT
This sequence comes from Helleia helle, assembly GCA_963853865.1. NCBI lineage: Eukaryota > Metazoa > Arthropoda > Insecta > Lepidoptera > Lycaenidae > Helleia > Helleia helle. The sequence continues at coordinate 22,506,195 of OY971420.1, forward strand.
GGTAAAATAAAAATATTAAACAAATACATAACATTCAGTTTTGCATAGCATTGAGTAAAAACACATTAAAATTCATGAAATTAATAAATATGTTAAATACTACTGTAACTGCAATATTTCTTTATAAAATAAATGTAAAAAAATAACACCAAAATTAATAAACATTACCTTGGAAAGTAGTCGGTTAGAATTTTCTTTGGTTTAGTCGTTTTGTCAGCATCAAATTCATTATCATTGCTGCCTATAGATTGATTCTTTTCTTGTTGAGACATCTATGAAATTAAAATCTTAATTACACCAAAGTACAAATAAATATTAAAATAATTTCTCATAAATAGACGTAATTATTTTTTATTAGATATTACTTGCCTTCTTAGATTTTTTACTCTCGTAGAATTATCGTGTAATAGATTTTAGAAAGACATGAAAAATTTCGTAAATTATTTAAAATCGTGTTAATATTTATGTGAACTAAATCAAGTTCAAAATACCACTGCCGACTGCGGATGAAACTTCGAAGTAATTTGACTTTTTGACTTGTGTCTACTGTTACTACTGGTACTGTATCTGCTGTTTACGTTCAGGATATTTGTATTGTATAGATGACGCCAGATGCGCTTAGGTTCAGTGTGACCAGTGTTGTGATTTGTGATCTGAGCTTGTGATAAATGAATTTATGTAGCGGCGAGGCGCTAGTTTCGGTGATATTTTATTTTTCAAGTTTCACGTATAATTTTGCATATCAACTATTTAGTTTGAATCTTATTACGTATGCTTTATACTGCATAGACTTCATCAAAATAAAATTGTATATTTAAGTAGTGCATAGTACAGGGCCGTCTTTACCAGGGGGTGCAAGGGGTGCGGTGCACCTGTCGAGCGCTGATTTTTTGGATATTTCATTGAACTTAACGCCATTGCACAGTTTTATATACTTGTTACTTTACGACAAATATGTATGCGCAAGCAAAAAAAAATAGTCATCAACAATAATATTTTTTTTACTTTTATTACGCTTTCGGCACTTGTCATACCGCATTACTACACTACACAATAACAATTTTATTTAATACAATGAATACAACACGCGCGCGGCAAAATCTTTAATCCAAAGAGAGTTTATTTATGTACTAGTGTACAGCTTGGCAATAAAGAGTATGACGTGGTGACAGGTGGAACTAAATATTTTACTAAATGGAAACCTATGATGTTGACAATACTTGGCCGATAAACACTAGATTTTGAGTAAAGCTTAGTGTTTCACATTTATTTTTAACGATTTGATTAAATTATCTTGCTGATTTTCCATATTATGATGAGACCTAAGTGCAAGTGGCGCCCTCATTTTTTCCATACTCTTTTTTGCCAAGCTGTATGTACGATTGACACGTTGCCGCCCGGTCGCCCGACCTTAAAGCAAAATGATCTCTAAGTCATTAGAGTGTAAGTCCATTTGAAATGGGCTCGGGAAAGTAATACATGATAATTTAAGATTATTTTTAACAGAGCTCATTGATCAATTACAAACTTTTTCTGTATTGTCCAAGAAATGTATGCATTTTTTTCAGCATCCACATCACGCTGGGATGTAATTATGAAACAGATACCTACTTTGACATTAAAACCTCTTTCAAATACGTGTTGGGAAAGTAGATATTTTGATGCTCTTAGAGCACTCCGTTTTAACATGGATAAAATTTACGATGCAATATACTATATTTTTACGAATAACAAGTATGACAGCGACACAAAAAACATAGCGAGTTCATTAATAGCCAAATTAAAGTCTTATAGATTTATATGTTCAGTATTAATATGGTACAATATTTTACTAAAGATTAATATTGTAAGCAAAAATTTGCAAAAATCGGACGTAATTAATTATTTCAGAAGCTACCAAAATTATTAATCTGGTTAAAAAAGATTTGGAGAAATACCATACCGATAGCGCGTTTGAACAGTTGTTATCTGATGCAAAATTAATTGCTGAAGAATTAGAATGCGAAACAGAATTTAAAGAAACTGCTCGTCCACGTCCCCGAAAAAGGCATTTTGATTACGAGATAAGCCCATTTTAGACCCAACACTGCTATCTCGAAATTAAATGAGAGATTCGATTTGCTGACCGACCACAATTCAGTTTTTTCACTCTTCCAAAACATTGAATGCTGGAATAAATTAGAGATTCATGAAAAAAAATCTCAGTGTTATCGGCTTCAAGAAAAACTAACATTTAAAAATAGATTTGATATTGACGGAGAGGATTTATATAATGAATTAGAATTGTTGCCTATATTTTTTGCCAATGCATCAACAAGTACTCCCACTGATATTTTAAGCTATATATATTCTAATAATTTAATTTCCTCATTTCCTAATATCTCAAGAGCTCTGCGTATATATTTAACACTGCCTGTTACAGTAGCAGAAGGTGAAAGATCCTTTTCAAAATTAAAATTAGTAAAAAATTATCTTCGTTCAACCATGACCCAAGATAGATTGAGAAACTTAGCCATTATAAGTATAGAATCCAAAATTGATATAAAAATAAATGATTTAATTAAAATCTTTGCCAACTCAAAAGCAAGAAAAATTGAGTTCGTTTGATGTATGTGTATCTGTATGTACATGTAATAAATAGATATTTAGTAATCGAAGTTTTAAGTTTAATTTTAATTTTTAGAGTAATAAATAAATAAATTATCAAAATTACGTGTATTGTATTTTTTACGTTGACCTGTCATACTGCAGTGTGTCTTCGGTCGTGTGCCACGCTGCAGTGTTAAAAAAAACGAGGGCGCAGGCTGAGTCCCGCACCCCGGCGCAGAATAGACTTAAGACGGCCCTGGCATAGTATAATAATAACAATATAATGTATCCGAATAATGTGTTATAATAATACCTTACCGCGGTTCTCCCGTGACTAGAGATGGACGTTTCAAACCATAACCAGTTTCAATAACTATCTATCAGCGCAATAACGAAAACTATCTATTGACGTTTCAGAAACTATTTATCGAGCAAAACTATCTATTGGTGCGACGCGCGCGACGACACACATAATACGGTATCGCTATTCGCCCGTCGCCGTTTCGGTATCGAGAAATACCGAATAACCGACCGAACCGAAGTACTTAATACGAACGCGACAGAGATAGTGCTATACGTAAGAGCGAGAATCCGCTTGAAAAGTGAAAACAGACTTCCGAGTTCCGCGCCATTTCTGTGCGCTCTCGCTCAAGACACAAAATAAATATTTATTGTAATATTATGTATATAATATTTATTTTGTGCTCAAGATGATCTATCTATGATTTGAAAAATTGACACCTGTTTCTTTAACAATTATGTAATGCAATTATTGGATTTATTGGTAAAATGAAATTGGGTTACTCGGTGCGGTCAAGGTCATGCACTTGCTTTTGGTAGCATTTACCATTTATTTGAATTACATACTACAGTTTATTAGTTTAAATATATTATAATTACTCTTATCAGTCAGTTGTGTAAATTGAGAGTACCTACTTGTGTAAATATAATATTACGTGTAGGTAATGTTGGATTGTAAATGCTTCGTGTAAATAATATGTACATTTGTATAAAGAAATCCCAAAAGAAATAATTAAGTTCGCAATACATAATAGTAGGTAGTAATATTTAACGTAAAAAAATTACAACAAAATTTTAACTCGATCTGTTAATATAAATAAATAATAACAGAAAGGGTCCAAAAACCGTATTGCTCGATAATTAAGCACTATAGGCAGGTATCAGAACAGCTAGCCAAAGCCGCTATTCTGTAATAGATAGTTTCCAAAATAAATAGTTTCAGAAACCGTTATCGCGCTGCGATAGATAGTTTCGTTTTGATACGGCAAAATCGCGAAACGACCCACCTGTACCCGTGACCATGTAAGCGGTAAATTAGTATCCGAATATCACAATAAATCCGTAAACAGTTGTTTCATTACATTAAGGTTCAACTAGTCGATGGCGCGAACTCCAACAAAATGATTGCTATCTCACACGACATAGTGCGCGAACATGTGTGCTAGAATGAAATACACAATAATTCTTTCCTAAAATGTCCTTTTAGCAAAACAGTTATTATAGAAAAACTATTAATTGTATCTTTTAAAAATAAATTTATTTCAAATTTTGAATAACTAAACTATAACTGTACGGGCTTTATTTTTAAACTTTAGTGCTCCGTGTACTATTTATTTTCACCCAAAGTGGGCTAAAATCAGTGTTAAAATACGAAAGTTTAGAAGCTTGTATTTTTTAAATGTATATTTTTTTACGATTTTGGGTATATCGATCAATTTATATTATACTTAGTTTTTTATGGTCAACGTCAAACATAATAGTAATTACTGTTCTACGCTTGTATGGAAAGATGAGCGACTTGTGTAACCTTAAGTGACTGGTATGTGCCAACACATATCATGCCTGGGTGCGAGTGGTAAGGGATCGGCCGTCGGGGTGTTTATTGAGAGAGGCCCATGTTCATATATTATATCCATCCACTGCTGATGAAAAAGTGAAATTTGGGTAAACATTTGTAGACAATAGAATAGCGTGTTATCTGTATGTATATCCGTATGGTAGAGTCCTTTCTTTAATATAAATGGTGTGCATATTCTGTGCATTCATTTTTCCACAGAATATTCGATTAATATAAAATATATAAAAATAAAATCACGTGCGTTTTACAAAATATATCTGTATCCATGAACATATAATTACGATAGTATATTAAAAGTCTATGCCGTATCTGACTTTTTATCATACAGTTATAATCGCAGTCTTTTAAGATCCATGTTTTTTCTTAGCTGTGAGCCTGCGAATTCTCAATGTCATAAAGGTCATCGGTTATAAGTTTGTTTTAAGAAGCCATTTTTACGCAGACGTCTGTGATTGGCGCGTTAAAAAAAAAATCATATGTGTAGCCAATAAAATTCGTTTACTTTTGACAGCTGCTTGCGAGTGCAAAGAAAACATACAATACGTTATTTAATTAGACTAGACTCTAGAGTGCAGTGAGCACTCTTCAGTTTTACTTTGAATAAGTTTTTGCTAGGATTCGTGCAGGAAAAGGTATAATTTTAGAAATTCTTTATTTTTTTTAAAAAATGTAACAATCTCTTCAATTTTTTTTATTATATAATAATTATAATGTTTATTTCAGAAAGAAATACTCAACATGGGCCGCAAATTTGTTGTTGGAGGTAACTGGAAAATGAATGGTGATAAAAACCAAATAAATGAGATCGTTGAGAATTTAAAGAAAGGGCCACTAGATCCAAATGTTGAGGTATTTTTTTTGTACCGCCTTTTTGAACTTTTAGTTGTCTGAAAATCTAAATTGTTGAATGATGAAATTTTGTCAGCGCTGAACATAGGTGATCTCGATCTTATCAAAAATTAAGCAAAGATTGACCTTTAAATGAACTTTTTTAGTTTGCTCTAAAGAAACTATCACTGAATAATGCCTATCACATATCTTAAATATAACATTTATATATGCTAATATACAATAATAGTGATAAACTTTTATCATTATCATCATCACATATTTGTCAACTAGAACATACATTCTGGGGCCCTACATCCTTCAAAGAACTCTCAAACTATCTTGTACTTTTTATAATGAAACACTTTTTTACGGATTTTATCGCGGTTTATTAAGATTTTTACAAGCCCGACGTTTCGGATACTTTACAGCAACCATGGTCACGGGAGGACTGAGGTGTCATACGTCCTAATGTTACAAAGTTATTCGAAACTACCCTATGATACATCAATATTTTGGTTAGTCCTATCTACGCAGAAAGTGCTAACTGTATCTTTAATCTGTGACCACACTGTGTGGGTAGGATTAAAAACTAAAAGAAATGAATTCTGCAGTGTGCATTGCAAGGCTTAAGTAAAGAATGTGCTATTGCTTATGAGTTGTTGATATTTTTTAAATTGAAACTTGTAGTTTTATAAATAACATGATTCAACCTATAGAAGTAGGTTCATTATTATCATGTTAAGAAAAAACTAATTAAATCCAATTGCCATTATAGGTGGTTGTTGGTGTACCAGCCATTTACTTGGCATATGTCAAAAGTATTTTACCAGAAGCTATTGGAATTGCTGCCCAAAACTGTTGGAAGGCTGCAAAGGGTGCATTTACAGGTAAAATTTTGATGTTATTATTCATATTCATGATGCAATAGGTGACTAATCTTGAGCACATACACACACAACATGCATTATGAATACTAATACAGGCTGGTGCTTGCGACTTGGACTGTGTAGGATTATAATTTGATAATTCACACAATATCTTTGTAAATAATTATAGCCTATGAGTTATTTAGATGTTTATGCTACAATATTGTAAAGTTTCATTAAAAACTATTCAGTGGTTCTTGTGTGAAAGAGGAGCAAACATACACACTTTTGTGTTTATTATATATTATTATTTAAAAAAAAAATAGTAATTAATGCTGTAGGAAGTTGGACTTGAGATCTTAACTTGATAGTAGACTGATAAACTTACTGGCTGATTATTTTATTATAAGCGTGCTGCGGGCTACTAGATAAACTGATTCTGTGTTTCGTTAGTTTTATGATAAGCAGATCCTTGTGAATTCATCTGCTTACTTCTTATTCCGATGACAGTATGGGGAAAAACTACAGCATTTGTGCTATTCTGATGGATAAGCTATATTATTGTAAAATTTCATTAAAATCCATTCAGTAGTTCGTTTCGTAGTTCCATTTGTGTGAAAGAGTAATAAATGTACATGCAATCTTTTGCACTTTCAATATTAGTAGGATGATGATTGCCGGGACTTATCACTCTTTGCCCATCTTATATAAATATACTTATAATTAGTTTTACAGATGTATATAATGTCAGCAAGGGTGATGAGATCGTATAGATTTTTATACTTAACATATTTTTAAGATTTTTATTATATAACACACATATTTAATACACATCCACAACCCAGGAACACAGAAAACTTTTTTGTTCCCTGGGTGATTCAAACCCACTACCTCCGGCTTGAGCACCAAGGGCTAACCACTGAGCCACAGAGGTCATCAAATATGTATCATTTGAACTTGTTTATGTTCATGGGCAACATTGACTGAGACTGTAAACATTTGTGTGTCTTTGTACACTTTGAAACTCTCCACTTTGATTGTTTTAGGAGAAATCTCACCGGCTATGTTGAAAGACATTGGTGTTGGTTGGGTAATCTTGGGTCACTCGGAGAGAAGGACCATTTTTGGTGAAAAAGATGAATTGGTTGCTGAGAAGGTAAACTTACATTAATTAGTAATTGCTGCTTATCACTTGTATGCCACCAGTATGTCACATTTATGTTAATTTACACAGAAAATGAAATGATTACAGTCAAATATCTATCGTATCTAACTCATTTGGGAAATTTAAAACAGGCTTCATTCATTGCCCACTTTTAATATAGCATTTTTTACCTACAATAGCTTTGCATGTCCATTGCTTAATATTTCAAATTTTAAATATGCTCAGCTGTTTTATGTTGATGATTTCTATAGGACATTGGTCAAATTCGCCAAAAATGCAAAACACTTGACGCCTAAACTAGAATTAATAGTTTATTTTCAAAATAACAGCACATCCATCACAATATCACAGACACTTAAAACTTTTTAATAATTTAGGAATTTATCATATGTATACAAATATTGGCCTCTGTATTCAAATATTGAGCTAAAATTGTATTTAATTTATTACTTTTACTACATTCGAGTATTTGCTGTAAAATACAATTTTTTACTTACTAAACTGAGACAATACAATTAATTTTTAACAAATGCTTCTACACTTCATATTTTTTATAATGAATAAACTTTTACGGATTTTATCGCGGTTTATTAAGATTTTTACAAGCCCGACGTTTCAGATACTTTACAGCAAACATGGTCACGGCAGGACAGGTGTCATATGTCCAAATGTTACAAAGTTATTCGAAAATACCTTATGATACATCAATATTTTGGTTAGCCCTATCTATGCAGAAAGTGCTGAGTCTTTAATCTGTGACATATTATGCTTGGATTTTGATTTGATCTAAGGTTTGGTAAGACCTAAGATCCCAAGAAGATTGGTTACATCCTAAAGCGAGCTTCCATTAAAAAAGCGATTTCCTTTTTCAAGCCACCAAAAATGATAACCAGTTACTTAGTGTTGATAGGGTTTAAACCATTAATGATTTTTTTTCAGGTTGCACATGCCTTGGAAAATGGGTTGAAAGTGATTGCATGCATTGGTGAAACTCTAGAAGAGAGAGAAGCAGGAAAGACTGAAGAAGTTGTGTTCAGACAGACCAAAGCCCTTTTGCCAGCTATTGGCAATAACTGGGCTAATGTAGTTCTCGCTTACGAACCTGTATGGGCAATTGGTACGGGCAAGACTGCTTCACCACAACAGGTATGATAAAATCTGGTGTTCTACATTATATAGCTAAAGAGTTTGAATCTGGAAACCATCAGGTTTCCAGATTCAGGCCTTTTACATTTGAGGAAGGTAGGCTATCAATTTTGGAACATGAAATTGTTTGATATCAATGTCCAGAAAGCAGGAATATAGATAAAAAAATATAGAATATATTGCACCAATATACTGTTATATGACAGTACAATGTTGCATCACAGACACAAAACGCACAACTCGCATCTACAATACATGCAAAGCAAACTGGGGAAAGAAGCTGACCCAGTTATTGCAAGATAGACAATTGAATCTACAAAGCATTAACACAATTCACAGCACACCACTTAGTAAGAGGTAGTACCATGCTGCTTTGTAACCGAATTGGGCCGGCACGACCGAGGTGGTATCTCTAGCTCACATAATGGCGGCGTCAAGTGACAGCATAGTCTGTCGCGTTTCGTGCGGTTTGTGAGTTTCCGGTGGCCCATTTGGGGGATAGGGAAAAGGAGGGCGACGCATCTGCATAACTTTTGTTTATGCGGATGTCTATGGGCATTGGTAGTCACCATCAGGCTCAGACTGCTCGGTTGCCTCTGTATGACATAAAAAAAAACAAATACACAATATGTTGGACAGCTACATGAAAGTGATCACACAAGGAACAAGCAGAAACACACAAACATGTCATGGTGGTCCAATGAGCTTGCCCAGTTGAAAAAAAAGGTGAAGTATGCACAGGTGAGAAGTTGGAAAGATTTTTGTTTGAAACAGGTCACCCTCCTTGGGTGTGTGGGAGGGCATATACAAAGGGATGGGCAGGATCGCAGATAGGGAGGAGGATCTTCCCTTTGTCAAGGGACTTTTCCCGGTCAGCGACTCTGCAAAATGGTTGGCGGAGACCTTCTATTCTGGGGACCTGGAAAGTGATGAAGGGGAGGAACACCGTCGGGTACGGCGGCTTGTGGAGTCACTAGACTCGGAGCTGACGGACCCGGGAGGTGAGGAAGGCTGCCCTTCATCATGGAGGATTTAATGGCCCTCAGTTCCTTCAACCCCACGAAGCCTACACGGCGGATTATTTACGATTGAAATTTGTCATCATGCTACGGAATGTGAATCCGTGTTTTTCCTTGTATTGTTGAATCGGTGCCTCGCTGTTGCCTACTTCTCTAAATTGTGGAAGCGGGCTGTGGTGATGGTACTGCAAAAGCCTTCCAAGGAAAAACGAGTTACCAACTATAGGCCCGTTCCAGTGCAGCTTCATGCCACATAAGGGCACCGAAGACGCTCTCTATGCACTGGTGGATTACATCAGGAAGATGAAAGAAACCAAGAAGCTCGCTGTTGTGGTCTCACTGGATATAGAGAAGCCTACGATAGTGCCTAGTGAAAGATGTGCTATGAATTATGGTGTTTTCTATTATTGTTGCAAAACGATGCAATTTTTTTATGCACTACACATTTATAGAATACTAGAAAGTATAGTAACCCACTGTATAAATTAAATCTATAGTTCTAATATTACCAGATATTAATTGTTGATTTTGGCTTATTTGCCTGTTTTTGGAGTTTACTCCTTAAGAAACGATTTGAGTTATACGGCCTGGTACGGAAGTTTTATGAGGAGTAAAATCAAGTGTAACACAAAAGTTGAGGCGTTACGTAGAAAGAGACAAACATATAAATCTGTATGATTGAACGTGTAAAAGAATGAAATGGAATACATTACATAGCGTATCTTATAATAATGCTGCCAACGCCATCTAACACGATATTACAGCACTAAAAGTCAATCACACGACCATTATATATGCAATATTATAAGATATTTAAACAATTTTAGCTAATGATGAAAAAAAATGGGAATAATACTTTATTCCGTTGCAATGATTTGCAATATATGACAAATAAGTATCCCTATAGCTAAAATTGACGTGACGTTATTATGTAGGATTTTAAATAAAACAATGTGTAGGTACTAATTGTTATTATATTTTTTCGTCTATTATTAAAATATTGACTAGGTAAATTTTTACTGTATCACTATCACTGTGTCTTTTCTGCGTCCACTTAATATATTATTTATATCTTTGCACCACTAATGTATGTGAAAAAATTACTAACCAAATTGCATATGAAATCACAATTTTGATTTTTATGTAATTGGCATTGTATTAATTTCCGTATAGAAAACTGTCTTCATGTAATTTCTTACGTTATCATAGTCACAACTCACAATGGTTTTTTCAAACATGAGTGGATAAGAAAATAAAAGAACTAGAGCACATTCAAGATTGAATAATTAAAAACACAAAATAGCGCACATACTAAAAAAAGTCATTACGTTCCAATATTCGCGGCGATTTTAAAATTATTTTAAATTTCAGCCCAGAAAAGTCTAGTAATTTTAATATATATTTATTCTTTTCAAATATTCTTTTTCATATTTTTAAAATCATATTTATAATTTGCAATTTATTTCTAACAATAATACAATAAATTGAAACTCTTCAATTTGATAATTAATCAATCAGAAACTTTAAAATATTAATGTTGCCTCCCTAAATATATTATTTGGTGTGACCATTGAACACTTGGTTCAAGTTTAATTGTACAAACTTGTCAAGTAAAGAATTTAATTTCGATTAAGTATTAAATAGGTACCTATAATTGTTAAAAAATAAATGACGTATATTTTATATAAGAATAACTAGTCTTCAACATAAAACATGTAAAAATTTCATAGACATAAAAAAAAAACTTAAATAGCGCCATCTAACGCAATATAACGACTTTCTAATCTCATACAAAAAACCAAATGTAGGTACTAAGTGAAATGCCCCTGATCCTCCCTGATCTTATTCTCGGGGCCTCCTCTTTGTTATTATTATTATTATTTTGTAACATACTTTATGTAATACGCTTTAATGAAGTAATATAAATAATCCGAATAATTACAGATATATGTTTGTATCTCTTATCATTTTAGCAGATGCGTTTATTTACTCTTTTTTTCTACTCGATATATATCATAATTATCGTTCGTGAGGAGTAAACTCCAATCGTGCGTCGGAGCTGACACACACACACACACTTTTTTTAAAAATACAATTGAACACAAACAATTACAGGTGTACCTCTACTATTCCGTAATTTAGGCGTATGTGCGATTAATGTATGCTAAGCCAAAGCTAGGATTAACTGATATATTTATGTTATATTTCACTTACAGGCCCAAGACGTTCATGCATCTCTCCGTAAATGGCTCGCAAGTAATGCAAGTGCAGATGTTGCTGAAAATGTCCGTATTCAATATGGTGGTTCGGTGACCGGAGCTAATGCTAAGGAACTAGCCGCCTGCCCTGATATTGATGGTTTTCTCGTAGGAGGTGCAAGTCTCAAGCCTGAGTTTGTAAGCATTGTTAACGCAACACAATAAGTTATTTATAAAAAAAATATTGTAGTAAGCATAGTATGTTTCTCTCAACTACAATATGTCTTTTTATTGTTATCTTAGATAAATATGTACTTTGTTAACCTTAAAGAGTATTGTTGTTTAAATCATACATTTTATAAATACTGTTAAGCGCACAACTATATATTGATGGTTTATATGTGCCTGTATTAAAAATAATGTGTTGTATGTTTGTAATGCCCGTTCAAATATATGTGCTTGTTTTGTATGTATACATATGAGGCGAGTTTCAATAAATATTATATCTATATGTGGAGTTTTACTGGACAATCCCTTGAGTATTATTTTTTTCCATTCATATATGCTTTTCATACTGTCAGTATCATTTTATCATTATTCTTATTTTGCTTTCATCATTTTTTCCACACATGACTAAGTAGTTTTTTATATAGCAACTTGGGTTCAAAAATTTTCTCGCAAAAACGTATATTTAGAATATCTGTAGGTAGTATTTTTATTATATTTAATTTAAGAATATTATGCCCAATGAATTATGATATGCTAATGCGAATTGTATGTCCTTTCTGTGTACTGAAGCGAAGTTTTTTTTACTAATAAATGTGAAGTATAATTTAGGAATTATATTAGTAATAGGTTATTATTAGTTATGATTCACCTGCAGTAACGCATATAATTATATTCGTAAGCTGGCGAATTGGCAATGTAAAAAAGTTTAAGGACTTTGATAATGATTATGGGCTTAATAATCTATGGCAATAAAAACGTCAGAATCATTAATTAATTAATTAATTAATTAATCAATCATTATTCCTGTAATACCTGACAAAAGTCTAATAATGAACGCCAAGACGGTCCATTCAAATGGGATTAGAATTTAGATGGATAAAAAATAAAACAATAAAAAATTATAAACATTTTATTCGCTATTGTAGGTTACAAAATTTATAAAATATAATACAGCGAACCATACAATGCTATAATAATCGTACTTTACACTATCCATAGAATATTGAGCAATAAACAAACTTAAACATTATGTTTTTAATGGTATTTTTTAGTCTTAAATAAAAATTTTGCTAGATAGGCTGTAGAGCATGACTGATGCCTCGAAATTAGCCTCGGGGGCATCCATAAATTACGAAGCGAATTTGACGATTTTTCGACCTTTTTTGATGGAAATTTGATGTTTGTTGATAACCCCCCCCCCCCACACATAAGTTTGACTAAGGATTCTGCTTGACCCCCTCCCCGGCTGAAAACATCCCACGTATTTAATGGACGCCCCCTTTCCTATATCTTCCCTTGACCCTATCAACGGCTTTCAAGGATATTTATCCCTCTATCGTAAGTGTCACTTATGCTAATAAAATACTTTCCAAACACCACTTTTTTCAACTACTTGAGATTTAGTGATTTTCAAAGATTTCTGTATAATATTCTTTGAAATTTTAAAAGTTTTTATACTTTTATTTGTAGGTGATTTTTTGTTTTTTTGATAAAAATAATTTTCTTATCGTTAATCTTCTTAATACTTTGTATTCAAAGTTCACAATATATTTTCGAAAAATATTCCATATTAGTATTACAGTTAATAAGAACAGGTACAATCACTTATTTTCTAAAAAACCCGTCTTCTTTCACAATTATAAGTATTATAAAGCCAGCTGTTATGAAGTGATATGGTTAACCTATTTTAATATAACTATTCCCACAATATCACCAAATAACAATGTATAAACTTAAACTAGCTTACAATAATACGAATCAACACATGTAAACTAAGTCTATAGAATGTCCCTCTCTAAGCTATGGTAAGATGGCATAGCCCGAAAATTTGGAAGATATATAACCGATCGGCGAGAAAGAACGTCAAGGCATACCGGAAATTTACAAATATATAATATAATATACAATAGATATGGAATACCACAGTATCGCCTTGCATTTGAGATAGCGCTATTTATTTTAGAAAGATTTATATTCAATTTTGGAGCGACAACCCAAAATTATTTTAATATTAAGTAACATTTAAGTCAAATTAAAGGTAACTTTTTCCGATCGATTCATCTAATCTACGGAATATGTTAGATACATTAAAACCCCGCGTGTACAGGGTAGAGAAGGCGTTAGTAATTAATTGAAAATTGATTCATATACAAATCGTTCCTTACACATTTCATATATCTCCCAATTGGTTTTAGAACAGTGGCATTTTTATACGATTTTTTCGTGGGTAGTAAGTAGTATTCTTTTGATGTTTTTCAAATATTGATGGACTAGTACTATTTTTCATTTAATATTCTAACGGACTTCCTACCCATTTCCATTCCCATTATACATATATCTTAGAAATGTTTAATACGATTTACTTATATTTAATAATATATGTCCAGATTAACCATCTACTTGGAATATTTTTCATGATCGAATACGGCCGATCCCACAAATGGTACGTATTCAACAAACTGTCCTCCCAAGGCTAACACATTCTTGATGGGTTTGAACCAGGTAGCCAATACTGAAATTATAGCTAGCGATAGGAAAATCTTCAGAATCCAGTCCAATACGTAAAGGCTGAAACAAAGGTTTCTAATTTTTAAAACTTTTAGAATGCTAACCCCAAATACTCAAACGAATCTCAAATTTAAGACTTACTTAAACTCGTGTTGTCCCTCTTTTTTCTTTGAATCTGACACGTAGCATGAGTTTAAGTACGTCTCAAATTTGAGATTCGTTTGAGTATTTGGGGGTTAGATTATATAAGCAAAAGATTGAAATAGGTGGGCAAGACAGACAATGTAATTATTGGCTCTAAGACTATCTTATGTCTCAACCCAGGACTGACTTGCCTTCAGGTTTTTTATTGTTCTTTAGGTTCATGGTCGAGATGGAAAATTGACCTCTTATCGTCAGATCGCTCATCTGCCAATTTGTCTGCCTATCCAAGTAACACAAAAAATCTTGACTACATTGAAGTTGCAGAGTTCTGAGCATACGAATTTAGTATTTAGGTAGATCCTATGTCACTCGTACCTAATTTCAGACTATTCCACGTCTAAGGTATAAGGTATACTTACAAATTGTGGTATGATCTATTCAAAGGAATCTTGGTAGGGTCTTCTTTAAAACAGAATACTCTACCCCCCTCTACACTCCTACTCAGGTATTCATCACGATCGCATTGAGTTAGGTCAGTGTTGAATATCACTCTTTCCTCTTCATCAAGTATCGTATGGATACTGTCGTAGGCCGGGCAAGGGAAGTGCCAAGGCCTCATGGTGAAATATTGGAGTAGTTTCAGGCCTTGGCTGATCCTGCCTTGTACTCGTACCATGCTGAAAATTGCCCAAAAGGTGCTTGTTATGGTGACATCGTCATAAGGTGTGTAGAAGGCATGTAGAAAGCATGAAAAGGTGTCTCGTATAATGAGATAGATTTTTTATTATTAACTATAATTGGTATATATACTATAATTTAATTATGAACACACACACTCGCAAACTAACATAATTATATATACAAAGCTATAATTAGCTTATGTATTATTGTAATCGTTTTATCTTTGTATCCATTTATTGTTTCTAAATTTGGAAGAGCGAGGCCTTCTGACAAAGGTTCACAAACCTACCAGGAGCACTCTAGTAGGTTAAATGTATATAATAAACACCAGTTAAATGGAAATAAAGTTATTATTAAAAAAATTATAGACAACCAGATTTATAGTACGTATATAACTAATAAACTAGCTAGCGCCAAATCTGTTTTAAGTTGAACCAATGAAACATCATATTATGTGCTTATCTTTGGTTCAGTAGTAGGAGTTCAGACCACAGTTGCCTCTCTTTATGAACGCCGTCGTAGCGTTCATAAGGCAACTGTGGACTGTTCCAGGCTGATAATGATTATGATATATACAGGTTGTTGGTTTAACACTAAGTTCAACCGGTGGGAGGGAAGCGCTGTGCCGCGCTCCCGGCTGCATGGGTACCACCATCTTGCTTGTTTCTCCCGTGAAACAGCTTTTCTGTGTTTCGGAGAGAAGAGCAAGACAGGCAGTGTTATTACTGGCACCGAGACTTAACTTCTTATGTCTCAGGATAGGCAACACATAGATGAGTTGCTTGGGCTCGTTCCAGGTAAACTAGTTTATGTTAATGGGCGACGTCGACCACTTACCATCAGGTGGCACGTTTGCCAGTTTGTCTATCCAACTAAGATAAAAAAAAATGTTGGACGTGGAGACGGTTCTTTAAATTGGAGTGGTAATCTTTATCGAAGAAGACCTTCATTACATTTTTTTATCTTTCAGAGTTCATATTATCGTCTATGACCTCGACAACCTTGAACAAGGTCGCATATTCGGCACTATTAAATATAAATCCTTCATATTTTTTCATTCATTTCTTGTTTGAACATCGAAGATTGTTTATGCAGTACTGACTGTCATTTTTATTGACATTTTCCCGCGGCTTTGCAGGATATCGTTCGTGGTATTATTTTTGTTGCCTACGTATGTTTTACATATACTATTTCTACGGGTTATATACCAGGTGCAACGTCACTCAGTGAAACAACTTTTTTCCAATCTGATAAGTAGGCAATTCCAACATTCCTTCAATCGTACAAACAGAGGTACCTAATGTATATAAGTTGGCGTGTATGAGGCAATCTTCTAAACTAGTCATTTGATTTATTATTTGACTAATATAATACTTTGTTATCATAAAAAATATGAAATAACGGAGGCGGCTGTAAACGCTAAAATTATTTCACACTTTCCACTAAAGTGTCTTGTAGCTACAGATTTTTGTAACATTTTTATGTGTACGTTTTACTTAATGTCATTTTAAGAGCTCAAGATGTAAAATTTCCTCAAGGTGAACACACTATAATCGTTGGTATCATTGAAATCGTCTTTTTAAATCAGCTTGTCCTACTTAAGAGTACCTAAATTGCGCAATTCTCTTGTAGTGCAACCAAAATTGTTCGTTATGTTAAGGACAGCAACGTGTTCATGATTACCGTCAGCGTTGCGGCAAATTACTAAAGATTTTATCGAATTATTATATCTTTAAATGAATAAATATTCGTTTTTCTTTTACGCCGACAACACTCTGAGGCATCCCGCGGGGAGTGGGTCTCCCCACGCGGGTATGTGGGACTCGCTGCGCCCGAAAGCTGGTAAGTGGACGTAGCTCTAGCCACTAAAAGCCGGCGAGTAGCACCAATGCCGCCTTTGGTGAGGTGCCCTGTCATCTAATTAGCAAACAGGGCACCTCGACGGCTAGTCAAGCCCCAAGGGACCGACGCCACCCCACAGAGGGGTTGTTCCGCATGACAGAACAACCTCTCCCAACGTCGGGACAGTACAATGGGGTGAGGTTCCCGTCCTCACCCCTTGTCCCCTGCTCTTTTGTCCCCTCTTCTTATAAGAGGGGTACAAAGAGCCCACTCGGCTCAATTAGCTTCGCCCAAGGTGCTGGGCTCACCCTAGGCTACTGAGCCCCTTCGCCACTTTCTCTATTCATATGCGATAATGTATCAAAATATATTTTTTATTTCTCCAGGCTTCAGTCGTTCATTAAAAGTATCATGTTAAATACATTATTCTATTCTTAATCATTGATTCTTTTACATTCCATTTTTTCAGCCTTTAGTAGCAACCTTCCACGTTATTTACACTTTACCAAGACTTGTCTCAGGATAGGCAACACATAAATGAGTTATCTGGGATACTTCCAGGTAAAATAGTTTATGTTCATGGGCGACGTTGACCACTTACCATCAGTTGCCAAGCTTACCAGTTTGCTTAACCAACTACAAACTTTAAAAAAAACATTAATTCAAGTTTTCTTCAGCCTTCCTAAACCTTCTATACATTAGAACAAATTTTCTCATAATTTTCTTTATCGTATTGATTACATAATAAATGTTTATATACGTTGATCTACTCTGATAAACGCTACACTAATTACTCATAAACACATAATATATTTTACCTTATGCTGACTACAGTTTTAATAGCAGAATTATAAATATTAATACCTATAGCTGGTGCCCACAGCTTCACCTGCGTTAACTTAGATTTACAACCGTATTCGGATTGATGATGATTATTTTTATAGCCTATGTCCTAATCCAAGGTATAAGCCATCACCATTTCAACATTCAGCCAAATCAGTTCAGCCGTTTTGCCTTGAAAGATTACAAACTTACAAACTTTCACCTTTATAATATTAGTAAGAAGTTAGATACATAGTATATACGTAAATGATACTTACAATGGTTTCTGTCCTGCCATAAATAATATTAAATCAATGAAATAAGCGGGCAGTAAATGGAAGAATATCCTTCTGAATTCGTGTAATACGGGGTTCGTGGTGATACCACCGTCTGGGTACCACAAGGGCCAAGCCAGGGGATATTTCCTACTGTAGGACTTCGCAAAATCCAGGACTTCACCCCAGGTGGTGGGTTTGTGGTGGCCGATGTTGGCGTTGTAAATCGGAGTACTGTCTGGTCTGTAATGTTGGAAATTAGCAAATTATTTCATTGCTGATATCTTACGAGACTGCGTTATAAAACGGCCATAATTTAACAATTTTTCACCTTGTTGGTATTTTTATTTTTTATTTTAATAATTACAATAATTAATTTTCTACAAGTATAATATTAAAATTCTATGACTGTACTAAGCCCAAGCGCGCGATATCTACCCAGAGCAGCAAGTAATTCTCGATTTAAAATTACCGAAGGAAAGGCTGTGCCCCCGATTATCACGTACATGATTACCTCCGCTATGCTGCTTATTTCTTGAAATAGCTTTGCGTTTTCGTAAAAGGTCTCTATACTAGTTTCACTGACCACTCTAGTCGGAATAACTACTGTGAGACTTACAATCTTGAGTCTAGGGAACACATGAATGAGGTCCTGGGATAGTTCCAACCTCATTACGTTGACCACTTACAATCAAATAGCTGCTTCTAGTTTGACAATTAACAAAAACTCTCTAGGACTTTCCGGAACACGACAAATCTGCTGCTGCTCAAACAGAACTTAAAGAACTAAACATACTTCTCCGGTTTGCTGCCTTCGATCATGCCAACCGCGATAATGGCGTTGATGGCCGTGTCTACAGGGATGACTTGTGCCACCAGGGATCCGTCGCAGAGCATAGACCTGATGACGCCCTTGCCAGCTCCCATCATCAATCCAATAGGTCCGTTTAGGCTGTCTACCCATCCAGGTATAGGTTCTTGTACGGCGGGGGACACTGAAAGGAATAATTAAAACAGGCTGATCAAGTCTAGGTGACGAAATGTCTTTGCATGAATGTCACAGGTGAATTTCACTTGAAACATCAGTAACAAAAGTTTGTTTTTTTATTAGCTATTCCACGCGAATTCACCCACCCCAGATATCACTAAAAGATGATACTTTTTTAAGAAACCTCCAACAGAATAACGAAAGAGCAGATAAAAAGGAAATGGATGAGCTGATTTTTATAAAACATCTAAATCCACCGCTAAAACCGCGATATAAAAACTGGATCCCAGTTGGGTGGGTGAACCATTTAAGAGCTTTAGTGCCGTAGATACATAGCGGTCAAAATTGCACCCCTCTTTTTGCGTCAGGGCTAAAAAAAGCTATACACCAAAATAGATAGCATATAACTTGCGATATAACCTTCCTTAATAATAGTAATAATAATAATAAATCAGTATAATCCTGACTAATATAACTCTGTCTGACTGTCACTTCTTCACAACAAAACACTGAACAGATTTGGATGAAACCCAAGGTAAAGGTAACGTATAAGATTGCGAGAAAGGTTGCTTTACTACTGTAAATCTTCTTATCTCATACTTGAGATATCCTTATTAATCCCTACTAATCTATATCTTTATATATATATTTCTTGTGTGCGTGTGTATGTCACTGAACTCCTCCTAGGCGGCTGGATCGAACTTGATGAAATTTTTTGTGTGAGTTCAAGGGGATCGAGGATGGTTTAGATTCACAAAAAAAAAATTGTACAGGACAACGACTGTCGGTGTCACTAGTATATTATAATAGGCAAAGGTATGACTGATGTATCGATGCACAGGGCAAACCCTTAAGGCTAGAAAATTTAAATTTCACACACGTATTTCCTCTATGACGTAGACATACACTAAAGTAGGATTTCTTTAATTCAACCTCGAAGGGGGTGAAATAGGGGGTAAAAGTTTTAAATAAAATGTAAAATTGATTGCATGAAGAATCAACGCACAGGCCAAACTCTTTAACGTATTCCTCTAATGCCGTGGGCATCCACTAAGCAGCTTCTTCAGCAGTGGATGGATCCATTGGAGTTGAGTTGTTGGATCCATTTATTTATTAGGCATTTTTAATTATTTTTTTCATTATTTACCTATTATTAAGATAAGTTTGTTTTTGGTTTGGAAAACTGTTTTTTTTCGATATTATATACACACAACATAAATACAAGGAACAAACATAAATTGAAGGTACCATTTTTTAGACTTCATAAAGTTAGTAATTCTTTAATGGGACAATGTATACGTTTTTACAATAGGATCCCAGAAAACGTTCAAAATCTTTCCATTAATAAATTTAAGAAAACTGTTAAAGAACCTTTGTGTGGTAAAGGCTATTATGAAATAAAATATTTTATTGAAGATACCACACCTTGGGAATAAGACATTCACTGTTTAGGTTTTGCAGGGACATGATGTACCTATTTATAAACTAAGTATTTTATGTTGATGACAAAAGAGCAATCCTCAAGTTCTTTTCTCGTTTTTCTTGGGGGAGTCTGCATTCCAAACGACTTTTTTTTTACCACACCTTTTCTTCTCTTTTTGTTTATTTGACGTATTTCAAGTGTACGAGTGGGTTACCTACGAAATAAAGATATTTTGATTTGATTTGATTTGATTTCACTTAGTTGGTGAGGTTCATTTATTAATCTTTGGGATGGGTATACAACATAATCTCTTTTTCATAAACCTGCCTCGCAGGATTAGTTCCAATAAAACTATGGTTGCTAGAATCCAAGAATCTGAGGAGCAGACTCAAGTCCGTCTGGTTTTGGATGCTGAAGCAATCCAACGAAGGGCGTTAATATAACAGTGTCTTAAAAATGTTCTATCCTTCACCAAGGACCAGCGAATAGGCATTATTTATTTCTCATCTAATTTAACGCGAACGAAGCCGCGGGCAAAAGCTAGTTCCATAATAAATGGCTTATTTCTTTTATCTCACGAGATTTGATTATACAGTTAACAAATACAGTTTTTAATAAATACGTACTGTGTTGACTTCGTTAATTACTAGCGCAAGTACTGACTTAGCTAGAGATATGCACTACTAAACTAATAATAATAATAATCGTTTATTCGCAGTTTCTTTTCTTATTCTATACATAAGTTGTGGATGCACTCAGTTAAGTAAACAATACCTGTGACAGGAGGCACCGCTCTTCCCATAAGTCTAATTAGTATGTAATAAAAAGATACGACAAAACAAGTGCAATTACAAATTTAGATTAATTTACATGTCAAATTTAAACGTAATAAACTTAAATTTAAATTAAACATTGTTTTAACTAATAAACATAATAAACTTAAATTTAAATTAACGTTGTTTTACCCAATTTGTGTGTTTGTTTGTGTATGATGTGAGTGTGTATTTGAATTTAGTGAAGTAACTCCTCTATATCATTATATTTTTGCATTTTGCAAACTAAAATTATAAAAAACCTAGACTTTAGTCGTAGATGCGAGTGATACTAATTATTTAGTGTTTCTATTCTCACCAATTCGTACAATGTTCTAAATAATGTGCTAAATCTTATCATCACCATCGGCCCTATTCGTCCATTGCCGAACATAGTCCTCCCTCAATGAACGTCAAGACCGATCCCTCGCTACTCGTATCCAACACGGACCGGTTCTGCACGGAGATCGTCTTTCCACATGGTTAATGGCTGACCAACACTTTTCCTATCCAAAATACTATATTGATTATTCAAATGTTATTGAAAATTTAATTGTAATAAAACCATTTTTGTTATTTATTCCTAAGTAAGTAAATTTGTAAGTATTAAAAAATTTAAATCAAATTAAAATCTTAATTGGATAAATGTTTTAAGTTAGTATTATTTTATGTATTATAATATGAACCCTAGTTGGTCTTGGTAAAAAGGGCATATTCTGACAGATCTCGCGCTTTTTTCCTGGTGAACCTTCAATCGTAAGTTAACTTGTATATTTTTGTGTTGATATAATTTTATTGTATTCTAACCCCATCTAATATTATTTATATTAGGAGCATTGCACTTTATGGAAGTAAATCGTGGACAAGCCAGAAAAATATAGAGAAATATTAGAAGCATTCGAAATATGTCGCTGGAGGAGGATGGAGAGGAAAAGTTGGATAGAAATGGTGTCAAATGAAAAAGTTTTGGAAAAGGTAAAAGAGAAAAGAAACATCATTAATACCATAGAGAACCGAAGAGGAAATATGATTGGTCACCTGATACGACACCGTTTTTTTTAAATATCATAGAAGGAAGGATTGAAGAAAAGAGAGGAAGATTTTTTTTTTTTTTTCGGATGGATCTATGCTAATGGCCCGAAGGCCCTAATGCTTCAACGGATTTGTGTGAGCCCATTCGGCTCACTCTTGATTGGGGGGTTGCCCCCCGCCTACCGTGCAGTCTGTGACCACACGGCCTCCTGGCGTCGGTTGTGTAGAGAGGAAGAGGTAGATCGAGATCTTATATGGAATACATCTAGGAGAAGGTACAGGTCGTATCGTACCTATCAGAAGATGCAGGTGTTGGCGGAGAGAAGGCGATTACTCCACCGACAAGAGCATTAGTAAATAGCATAGCAACTTTTTTTTATTCATATTTTTGGAAGTGCTAATTATTCTCTTTACTTTAATACCCCAACTAAAAAAAAATAGTTTTGGAATGAATGAACATAAATAAATTACATTTTTTTTAGTTCATGACTGAATGTCCTCTAGAGGGCGTCACACATTCGATTTTTTTATGACTACATAGCCTGTAACCAGCGGACGATCAAGATGCTTCTAACGATACCAAAATTGTCAAATTCTGATAAGTAGTTTAGCCGTTATGAGCGTACAGATGAACAAACATAATATATACAAACAAACATAAATAATAGATACAATAAAATTTTTAAACAAAAATTAAAACCTACTTCAAAATTAAAAAAAACACTTAAAGTAATAAAATAATTTCCTTAATTTTTGTGCCTACAATTTATAATCAACTTGTTCTTCTACTAATATACAATCTTTGCATTTACCACGTCATTATTGTTACTTTTGGAGTCGGTGTCAGCCAAGGTAGGTAGGGAGATAGGTCCGTAGGTACATCAACAAATACGACACCGGCTTCAAAAGTAACAATAATGATGAGGTAAATGCAAAGATTGTATATTAGTAGAAGGACAAGTTGATTATAAATTGTAGGCACAAAAATTAAGGAAATTATTTTATTCCTTTTTAGTTTTTTTTTTAATTTTGAAGTCGTTTTTAATTTTTGTTTAAATTTTTTTTATTTCTTAATTTTTAGTGATTGCAAAATTCAATAACTGATTTTATTTGACTGAAATATGGGTAGAACTATTAAACGCGGTACTCTAATTAGATAGCGCTGCATTAATGAAATTAACATAATATGGAGGTTTATATCATTTCATAACAAATGAAAAAACCGAAATGGAATTGCGTAAAACTTTATATACCTACATGTAGTAATTGAAAGCAATCACGGCAGATTTGCTGCTATTCATTAAATAATTTCGTTATATATAGGTATAGAACATCACCATCACCAATATATAGGTATAGAATGGATATTATGATGACCTTGAAATACTATGATGCGCTTCCAAAGCACAGTTGTTTTTTGGTCATTTTACAAAGACAAATAATAAAATTAAAGGATTTTGACATATTATTTAGCCGTATGAAGTAAACCCAATAAAAGCTGTAAATCGTCGAGGATTCCCCTCGTCATACTGTCTATGGTCTCCATCATCATACCTGTAATGTTGCTTATAACCCATATGGGTGCAAAGTTCTCATCAATTTAAATTAATTAACTCCAAACACGAGGTAGCAACTGTAAACTGTTGAGGAGTTCCCTTAATTTTCCTTTGTCTTTATCATCAGACCCTTAATAACAGTCACAACCCATCTAGATGTAAAGTTCTCATCAATACAAATTAATCAAGCCCAAACACAAGGTTACTGATGTAAATCTTTGAGGAGTTCCCTCGACTGTCTTTCGACTCCATCATCAGATCGACTTCAGACTTTTATGGAATTGTAGTGCTTTAAAACACTGAAAGAAAAAATTAACAAACGGACTAGTCGCCCCTACAATTTTCGAAAGTTCCCCTCGATTTCTCTAGGATGCAATCATCAGATCCTGGTTTCCTTATCATAGGACCATTTGGGAAGTATACCCTTTAGAACAAAAAAAGAATTTTTCAAATCGGTCTTGCCATCTTCGAGTAATCAGGTAACATACATAAAAAAAATAAAAAAAAAGATTCCGACGAATTGAGAACCTCCTCCTTTTTGAAGTCGGTTAAAAATAATAACCCTCCTTTTTGATTTGCGGTAACCGAATTAATTATCTTTGTATTTTCCATGATACGAACTGTCAACGTGTTTCGCGCATTTATGCATATTTTGTACTAAATTACGGCGTACTAAATTAAAAGCGGCGTCAATTGTTGCTAACTTCAGTGTGTCCATATAATTTATTGCTCATACCTAAGCTCATACTGATTGACTTACCTATACTCGGCCGTACGATGACAGCGCGCAGAGAACTCTTCAAATGTTCCTCAGCAACAACAGTTTCAGCCAACCTCTTTGAGAAGGTGTAACAATTGGGATGAGGACGAAGGATGCTTGGTGTTATGAGAGCAAGTTGGTTATCATCAAGGAGCTCGATCAAATGCATTATGTCCTTGGGATCCGCTGGGGGCGCGTGTATCTGAAAATATCTCTTTTTTTTAAACGAACTTTTCCATACGACGTGCGAGAGATAAGAGAAAAAGGTTGATATTTTAGTTTGAATAACTGAAATTTTATAACTTAGACAGGCTGTATAGATAATCCCCACCATGGTTCAGGCCTTAACGTGGTGGGGCTCAGTAGCCTAGGGTGAGCCCAGCACCTTGGGCGAGGCTAATTCGGCCGCATAAACTATAAATCTTATAAGTAGAGGGGACAGGGAAGCGGGGGACGAGGGGCGAGGACGTGAGCCTCACCCCATTGTTCTGTCCCAACGTTGGGAGGGGCTGTTCTGTGGTGCGTGACAGCCCCTCTGTGGAGGTGGCGTCAGTCCCTTGGACTGACTAGCCATCGAGGTGCCCTGTTTGCTCATTAGATCCGGGGCACCTCACCAAAGGCGGCACTTGGTGGCACTCGCCGGGTTTTAGTGGGTAGAGCTGCGTCCAACTTACTTTTTGGGCGCAGCGAGTCCCACATACTTGCGTGGGGAGACCCGCTCCCCCGCGGGATGCCTCAGAGCATTTCCCGGCGTCAAAGAAAAAAAAGGCTGTATAGGTAATCTATATGCGTTACTTTTTGGGTGCAGCGAGTCCCACATACTCGCGTGGGGAGACCCACTCCCCCGCGGGATGCCTCAGAGCATTTCCCGGCGTTAAAGAATAAAAAGGCTGTATAGGTAATGTATATGCGTTACGACATTAAATGTTATCGTAGCGCATATATTACATTATACTATATTTATATTATGTGTATAATGTATTATATGCAAACTAGGAACGTTATAATAATATCATAATTATTATAACGTTCCTAGTCTGCATAATATATTTAATAAAAAAAAACATACAGACGAAGAACCTCCTCTTTTTTTTTTGAAGTCGGTTAATAACTTGAATGTGAATATCAACGACATACTTCGAATATATTTTCAGAATCTTTAATAATCTTATGTTTTTTTTTCTATTTGGATTGTAGGATTTTTTTTGTTACTTTATTTATTATGGTAAGTATATATATACCTATTGAGTGATGAGCTTGTATCTATGAGCCGTTTATTTAATGCTGTAACCTCCGCTCCACACGATATTTCCTTATTTTTTCCTCAAAACTTGTGAAATAATAATAACAATGTCTATGGACGCTTTACACCACATCAATCTGGACCCGTGTTAAGTTCTCGAAGAACTTGTTTTACGGGTACCAGTCAACGGAAGTATATTTAATACTTTTATAAGTACTATACATAATATATTTGACAGTTTTATTATATAATACACATATTTAATAGACATGACCCAGGAACACCGAAAACTTTGTTCCCTGGCGGGATTCGAACCCGCAACCTCCGGCCATAAAGACCATAAATACAACCTTGAAATAACAAACACTGGAAGTTTGATTACTGTAAACTTTTGACTTACCACTTCACTTAAAACTTCGTAATCCGGATAACAGAAGGCCGTGGAGAGATGTACAAATATCTCCAGATTCTCCAGCCTTCTGGCCACATTCAACGCTCGTTGGGTGCCAGATGTGTTCATGTTAACGTTGTCCTTCAGTGGTGCTTCTAACTTTAGCGTTGCCGCAAAATGGAAGAGCACAGTCACCTCTTTAGATAGGTTCTCGATTTCCCGGTCGGACAGACCGAAATTCTCGAACAGCACATCTCCTTGTAGTGCTTTCAATTTCTTCATCACGTTCGGCTTTTCGTTTCTCAACCGATCAAATAACTGCAATAAGTTAAAAATGTAAAAGTATAAAGTTTTTATACCTATCATTTACTAAAAACTTCTTTCGTACGCTTAAACTAATCTTAGTTTTTTAGAGTTTGGTATTTGGTTTCGAAATGCATGTGCGTTATATTATAGAAAAGTCATCAAAAATGAAGATCCTATGGTCAACAATATAATTATTTTCATAGAGACCTATCTTACCTTGAGTCTGAGTTGCCTGGCGTGGGCATATGCTATAAAATCACCATCATCCCGGACACAGCAACTGCTGTAAATCTAAGGCACTTTATAGTGCGACAAATGTATGAAACATGCAGTATGAAAGAATATTAAACAGCTCGTTCAATGCGAGGCGCAGAGTCGACACAGAACACCTAGATGGATGAGGAGAGGAGACACCGAGGAGGAGGTGCCTGAGAAAGCGGGTACCCGCGAGTGGAAGAAATGGCTGGAGAAACCGAGTGCAGGGCATTGCATCATGCTGGCCGTCAGTCCATCCTGGAGCAATGGGTTGACCGGCGGCATGACATGGCCTGGCGGCACGGAGTGCCCAGTTTTGGCGGAAGCTCGGGCGCCCCTCATCGATGAGGCTAGCGTGGACCTGTCGCTCACTGCAGTTATCCGAGCGATGACCGTCAGTGAGAGTGCATGGCAGGCGGTCCTCTTCTTCTGTGAGGTAGTGATGTTGCAGAGGGAGGAGGTGGAGCGAGAAAGGGAGCGCACTGGCGTATCTTCCCGCAGGAGAGCGTGGCGGTGACAGGAGGTCCGCAGTGAGGGATCCTTTGCACGGCAGATCGGGGGATCCGTGGCGCGCGCGTATTTTCCGAGCTATAAGGCATCTTTAAGGTGCCTTAAGCGAAGTAGGAGGAGGGGATGCCAGCCGCCTACCTCCAGAGGTGAGTGCCTCCAAGCACACCGTCGCCGGTTCGGGCCACCGCAGTTCCCGCACCGGGTCAGTTCGACGAGGAGAACACCGGAAAACAGGGTTTAAGTGGGTAGGGCTGCATCCACCTTACCATCATTCAGGCGCAGCGAGTTCCACATTCCCGCTAAGATAATTCCTCTATTGCGAGCATCTCGCGGCAAAAAAAGTTGCGGACAAAGACTAAGAAATATGTACATACCGGCAACATTTGAATCACCTCAAGACGTTGGGAGACAGACTTGCCCTTCTTCGGTCTCATGAGCACGTATATATTGCCTATATCTGGTATGGAGTATAACAACTTCTCCAGCAGCACTTTACCCATAAAACCAGTGCCGCCTGTCACTAAAACGCTCCTGCCTCTGTAGTATTCTCGGACGGTCATTTTGGTAGACATGGCTGTAACAAACAGAATTAAGATATAAGACGATAGCAGAAGAGTCTCAACTTTCAACTACCAACTAGTTGAAAGGTGTGATTGTTTACGATGATAATGATACGACAATCCTTACTAATATTATAAATGCGAAAGTAACGCTGGCTGTCTATCAGTCTCACTTCTTCAAGCCTTATCCACTGAACAAATTAGAATGAAATTTGGTACAGAGATAGTTTGAGACCCGAGAAAGGACATAGGATAGTTTTAATCCCAGAAATCGCACGGGAATGGGAACTATGCAGATAAAACTCCGGGAATATCTATCTTCTAAACCACGGAAAATATTTAGGTGAAATTTGGTATGAAGATACTTTGAAACCTAACGTAGGACATAAAATAGTTCTTATCCTAAAAAATCGGGAGCAGGGATATCCTGAAAGAACGGGAGTTGTGCAGGTAAAACGCTGAGATTGTGTATTTATTAAACCACCGAACCGATTTGAGTGTTTGGTATGGAGATAGCTTGAGACCCAAGGTAACATATACGATAGTTTAAATAGCGAGAAAGGTTGCTTTACAGTATGAGATATCCTTACTAATCCTTACTAATCTATATATTATATAATAAGCAAAGGTGATTGACAGATGCATCCGCACAAGCCAAACCCTTAAGGCTAGAAAATTGAATAAGGAATAAAAACTTTCAATACCTAAACGCATAGGCTTATATAAGGAAGAAAGGACAGGCGTATTTTGTTTTTTATTTGCAGATAATTCAAAAACTTTATACTTAGTCCTAAGGTTTAGGTTTCTCTAAAATGGATTAAAAAAAACCATTTTAGAGATATTTTAATGAAAAGGCTGATGATGATGATACTTAGTTGTTGGATCCATTTATTTATTAGTCATGTTTCAATTATCTTTTCATTACTTACCTATTATTAAGATAAGTTTAAGCCGAAAAGCCAATATGTATGTATTGTTTGTTCCTGTATTTTTTGTTCATACCCATTATGACAAAATAAAAATCCTTATTATTTTATAGAAGAAGGGGCAAAGGGACAAACGTTTTATCTGGTGGCAAGTGAAGTGTGACATCCATAGAAATCCCTACTCAATAATAATAATCACGGGGGATAAAATCTATACAAATGCAAACTATCCTCCGAAACTTCACAGTTGTTTTAAAACGTATTTAGCGATTTTAACTTTGTGTTTTTAAAAATATCTTCTTTTATATAGTTTATAGAAGAATCACCCATGTTTGTCTTCGTTAAATGTTACCAATAGTTGTCCTTGGACAACAACCACCAGTCTTAGGGCTCACACGCACTTGGTGGGTAACCGCAATGGGACGGACCGTAAGGAATACTATTATTATGTAACATTCATTTCTATAAGCGCTGCGATGCGGCTACCTGCAAACCGCACGGAGTGGTTTGCTGGCCAAAGCCCAAGGGCGGTCTACTGGACGGTTGCTATATGCACTGCGCGGCTCAGTGTGCGGTTGTTTTAATTCTTCGAAAAATATTTCAAAATTCTTACATAGTTGGCCACATCCCCAAACGCATTGTACGATCACGGTTGTCCGCCTAGTGCGTATGAGCCCTTAGACAGTGACTGCTAACCAATCTAACCATTGACCACCTTCAACCTTGAACTTTAGAAAAACTTCATCTATTATCTATACATCTATACAGATAAATAAAATTAGAGTTTCTGTTTGTAATATATAAATACTCGCTTTTTACTAAATGTATATAGATGTAAACACGGTAGGTAAATAATAATATATATCCCCACCATGGTTCAGGCCTTGTCGTGGCGGTGGGGCTCAGTAACCCAGGGTGAGCGGCGCACCTTGGGCGAAGCTAATTGGGCCGAGGGGGCTCTTTGTACCCCTCTTATAAGAAGAGGGGACAGAAGAGCAGGGGGCAAGGGGTGAGGATGGGAACCTCACCCCATTGTACTGTCCCGACGTTGGGAGGGGTTGTTCTGTGGTGCGGGACAACCCCTCTGTGGAGGTGGCGTCGGTCCCTTACGGGACTGACTAGCCGTCGAGGTGCCCTGTTTGTTTACTAGATCCGGGGCACCTCACCAAAGGCGGCATTGGTGGCACTCGCCGGGTTTTAGTGGGTAGAGCTGCGTCCATTTACCAGCTGTCGGGCGCAGCGAGTCCCACATACCCGCGTGGGGAGACCCACTGCCCCGCGGGATGCCTGATAGCTGATGTTTTAGGGAGTAACTTAGGCTACAAAATAATGTAATTTTTATTTTCGTGAAAATCGCAGGTGAAAATTGCGTACTAACATTATAAAGACGAAATATTTGTATTTTTGTATGTAACGAATAAACTCAAAAACTACTGAACCGATTTCAAAAAATCTTTTGTCTCTAGAAAGCTACATTATCACTTTTTTTTCTCTAACGCCGGGAAATGCTCTGAGGCATCCCGCTGGGGAGTAGGTCTCTATAGGCGAGCATGTGAGACTCGCTGCGCCCGAAAAGCTGGTAAGTGGACGCAGCTCTACCCACTAAAACCCGGCGAGTGCCACCAATGCCGCCTTTGGTGAGGTGCCCCGGATCTGTTGAGCTAACAGGGCACCTCGACGGCTAGTCAGTCTCTCAGGGGACCGACGCCACCTCCACAAACGGGTTGTCCCGCACCATAGAACAACCCTGCCAACGACGGGACAGTACAATGGGGTGAGGTTCCCGTCCTCACTCCTTTCCCCCTTCTCTTTTGTCCCCTCTTCTTATAAGAGGGGTACAAAGAACCCCTAAGCTCAATTAGCTTCGCCCAAGGTGCTGGGCACACCTTAGGCTACTGAGCCCCACCGCCACGTCAAGGCCTGAACCATGGTGGGGAGCTACATTATCATATACATCACATGAGTAGCTTAGGCTATAAAAATAATCATCATCAATCTGGATACGGCTGTAAATCTAAGTTAACGCGGGCGAAGCTGCGGTCACCAGCTAGTTGGTAAATATAGGAGGCAATCAGTTATTATTAAACATTGACTAAAGACAAGGATGTTGGATATTGCGTAAATGTTAAAGGTTGTCTATTATAATCTCTAAAGAGTCATATAACAAACTAGCTGTTGCCTGCAGCTTCGCCCGCGTTACTCAACTCCTATATTTCGCAGCGTGATGTTATATGGCCTATAGCCTTCCTCGATAAATGGGCTGTCTAACACTCAAATAATTTTTCAAATCGGACCAGTAGTTCCTGAGATTAGCGCGTTCAAATAAACAAACAAACTCTTCAGCTTTATAATATTAGTATAGATTGATCTTTTAGCATTCTTCTTTTAAGTATAACGGACCCAAATTTATATTCTGTAATATGACAGACGAGCTATTTTATAGTGCTCCCATAGACTTTCATTTCAGATCATGGAAAATACCACAATTTGGGAATAGGGCGTTCCTCCCAGGCATTTCAGGACAATATGTAAAAATGTGAGCGACGATGGCCTAGTGGGTATGGGCTCGGCCTCTTGAGGGAGAGCCGAGAGGTCCGGGTTCGATCCTGACCCCCCCCCCCCTCTGTGATGCCTATAAATGGGTTTTTCTAATTTCTACGTGCAGCTGAACATATTGTGATTATCGCTTGCTCACCGGAAACGTGAGGAAACCTGCATGCACGATGAGATTAAAAGTCTTTGAAGGTGTGTGAAGTTCACCAACCCGCATTGGGTCAGCGCATCGGTGAACTATGGCCCAAGACCCTCCTTGCCTGATTTCGAGAAGACCCGTGCCCAGCAGGGCAACATATAAGGGCTGATATTATTATTATATATACAAATTGTTATAGAATATATAGGCATTATTTGAAAAGATTAGTTCCACTGATTTTGTTTCGCCGGTTCTTCTCAGTGGGCTTACCTTGGAACCGGTGGTAGATTCAAATGACGTTCAAAAAGACAGGTACTTTAATGGTACTATTTTGATTTTTTTTGTTGATTGAAGGTGCTAGGCCTTTTTTTTCTTTAACGCCGGGAAATGCTTTGAGGCATCCCGCCTCAGTGCCGCTATGGTGAGGTGCCCCGGATTAGGTTAGGGCACCTCGACGGCTAGTCAGTCCTGCAAGGGACCGACGCCACCTCACAGAGGGGTTGTCAGTACAATGGGGTGAGGTTCCCATCCTCACGCCTTGCCTCCTGCTCTTTTGTCTCCTCTTCTTATAAGAGGAGTACAAAGAGCCCCTCGGCTCAATTCACTTCACCCAAAGTGCTGGGCTAAACCCATTATGTTCATGAGCGACGCTGACTACTAACGAGGTGGCACGTCTGCCAGTTTGTCTATTCAACTAGCATAGAAAAAGTAGGGTAGGCAACGAGTAGGTTAGACCTAGCACCTTCCCAACCATGGTTCAGTCCTTGTCGTGGCGGTGGGGCTCAGTAGCCAAGGGTGAGCCCAGCACCTTGGGCGAAGCCAATTGAGCCGAGGGGGCTCTTTGTACCCCTCTTATAAGAAGAGGGGACAAAAGAGCACGGGACAAATGGCGAGGATGGGAACCTCACCCCATTGTACTGTGCCGACGTTGGGAGGGGTTGATCTGTGGAGCGGGACAACCCCTCTGTGGAGGTGGCGTCGGTCCCTTGCAGGACTGAATAGCCGTCGAGGTGCCTCGGTAGTCACCATAAGGCTGACTACTCGTTTGCCTCCTTATGCCATAAAAAACATCAGGTTAATAATTTTATCCCAATTTGTAATTATTTTCGTAACGAATATAATTGGTATATTAGCACTTTAAGGTTTTTTTTATGTTAGTTGGATAGGCAAACTGGCAAACGTGCCACCTGATGGAAACTTATCCTGAGACATAAGATGTTAAGTCTCGATGCCAGTAATTACACTGCCTGTCTTGCCCTCCTCTCCGAAACACAGCAAAGCTGTTTCACGGGAGAAACAAGCAAGATGGTGGTACCCATGCAGACGGGAGCGCGGCACAGCGCTTCCCTCCCACCGGTAATTATGGATAGATATTAATTTCATCGATGAGGTTGATTTTTGTATGTTTACATCTAACCCTCAGATGTAATCCGTCTGATTGTAAAATAAACTGCATCAGCGGTTCAGACAAGAGATAATGAACAAATGTAGTAGGTACATAATCTATTTAAATGTATGTATTAGGTAAAATCCATTATGCAGTTTTCGCGTTATTGAAGGACAAACTTACTTTTAAATGTGGTAGTGCTTATTTATATTTTAAGCTGTTTCTCTTTTTACCTTTCCCAAACCATTTCTCTAACCATTATTACCCAAGAATAGGGCCGGGCCATCAAAAAAAAATATTTTTTGAAAAATCAACGCTAAGAACTTCACGGGAAGAACAGGTAATGGATACATCGTACAACACACACACACACACACGCACACGCACGCACACACACAGACCAGAAGTAAAATCATTCAGTTTCAAAAATCACAAAGTTCTAACATAAACACTTAGCGTATCTAATTTGGTAAATGATGTACTAAAATGTAATAAAGAAACATTAGCACAACGTTCAAATATAATATATAATACCCTAGTGCTTATGATGCAATCTAGTATGTCTAATGATCGAGGTCAAGCGCTTTAAATTCTTTACTAAAACCGGCCAGTTGTTTGTTGGAAGTCTTGTTTTGAGTTAGAATTTTAGCATTTTCATTGCATGAAATTATAGACAAGGATCAAAACGTGTGGGCGTGTCCTCTAGTCGCGCCTAAAGAAGTTTTACTTCAAAACTATTTTATTAAATTATAAACTTTTTTCCATTCATTGCTATAAATTCTTTCAGTGAACCCCTAGTCACCACTCGTTCCCATCGCTGCTATTGGACCAGAATCGACAGCGGTAATCGCCAAATTTCAGGCGAACTCAGGAAGAACGAGAAATACATGAAAACTGCCTTGAGAGCCGCAACGATTTAAATCAAAATTCCGAGGGTAGAAAACTATTTTTTTCCCCGAACACAATAATGATTTTTAAAAGAAATTATCATGAATTTACAAGCCGAGTCGACAAAGTAATTCACCAACCCGTAGTATTTACTATTTGCATTAAGTTGGGTTACATAAACCTAGACAGGCCAAGACTTGTTTCCATATAAACACATATAGCTAGAACTGAGTTAACGACTGTCGTATTTACTATTTCCTATCTGTTGCACACAGCATTTTTATTCCATTGAAACTCTTGCAAAGTATCCTTTCGACAGGGTAATATTAGTAGGTATGCTCCAACTATCTTATCTATATAGATAAATAAAATTGGAGTGTCTGTTTGTAATATTAAAATAATGGTTTTTTTTATTAAATGCATATGAATACATATGCATACACGATATATATATCAAAAAAATATATAGTTTAAAAAAACTAAAACACGCATTAATAGCAAACCCAATAAAAAATTTGAAAATAATTTTTAATGGATGAATTAAAAATGGGTTATACAAAATTACTTATTGTAAAAAAGCGTGGTGCTTGTAAGTTGTAACTAAGTTTTTATATTAACTTCACTTTTAAGAAATAGATACCGATGAAATTATTTTAATAATGAATATTGAGCACCTCACGCTTTTTTACAATAAGTAATTTTGTTAACCCATTTAATTCATCCATTAAAAATTATTTTCAAATTTTTTGTTGGGTTTGCTATTAATGCGTGTTTTCTTTTTTTTAACTATAATTTATTTTTTACTTTTTAGTGTCGATTTTTTTAATTAAAGATTTTATTAATTTAAAGTACTCAACTAATAACAATCAC
Source organism: Helleia helle (assembly GCA_963853865.1). Lineage (NCBI taxonomy): Eukaryota > Metazoa > Arthropoda > Insecta > Lepidoptera > Lycaenidae > Helleia > Helleia helle. The sequence continues at coordinate 22,540,987 of OY971420.1, forward strand.
TTTAGAAATGAGTAAGAGACTAAAAACAACACAAGTGATGTAGGTAACTTGTGCGCCTTACGCCTTCATAGCATGTGCTATCCTGATTATCCTGATCAGGATATTGGAATAATTTTATCAAATTATTGTATTGTCATCGGTCCTCGATTAATCTACAAAGTTTGAACAAAATCTGGTCGTTAGAAGTGAGTCAAAATCAAGTCTAAAGGAGTCGGTTACATACATACAAACAAACATACATACAGGTGAAACTAATATTTTTTTTACAGTTTTTGTCTGTGTTTGTTTGTTTTAGCTAATCTCTGAAACGCCCTGGCCGATTTTGATGAGACTTTCACTGGCAGATAGCTGATGTTATAAGGAGTAACTTAGGCTATAAAATATTTATCATAAATCCGGGTACGGCTGTAAATCTAAGTTAACGCGGGCGACTCTGCGAGCAACAGCTAGTGCATAAATAAGATAAAAGGTTATATTAGGTACTAAAAATGCTCGGCGCCAAATTACAAGACATTTTTCACAATTTCGATATCCTATGTCGTATCAAGGTCAAATACGTCTGTGGTGGACAACTCCTCCCAACTGGTCCCACATACCCGCGTAGGGAGACCCACCGCCCCGCGGGATGCCTCAGAAGCATTTCCCGAAAGTAGTCCACGGTAACCGAATGGTGGTCGAGGTCAAGGGCCTTTGACAGAACGAAGTCCGTGCGGGCAGCTAGTATATTAAAATTCATGCCGAACATTGCAAATTGTAAAAATTGTACATTGCACTTTTTGATTACTAATATATATTTATTAATCCACTGAGCGGTTTCGTAAAAAATTGGAAACATCTTAGATGGGTGAATACGAATTTTTAGAGGTTTTAAGAATGTAATAATATTATAATATTCTCTATATAATATTCGAATATCAATATAAATTTAAATAAAAATAAAAATATTACATAATACATATTATTATGTAATAATTTTATGATCAAGATGGATGCAGTTAAAAAATGATGAGGGTAAAATAAAGTTGAAAAAAAAATATTTTTTCAGAGATAATTCATGCTGTCAAAATTCAAAGAGTATAAGAAAAATCTGGAATTCAAGGTTTTTGTAAGCGTGACAAGTTTACATCTCGACCTACAAGGTCGAGATGTATTGATTGAAATGATGAGAAGCATGATTTGTTTCTATAACACGACAAAAACGTTTAGAATAATACTCGTTTTTCTTTTTTTTACGAAATCCTTCATTATATATTCTATGATAGTGATTTATTAATTGCTAGCTGGCGCCCGCGGCGTCGCCCATGTGGAATAAGATTTTAGGCATTGACTTATATTCTAGTTTCTACCGATAGTCACGAACTTTCATATCAACAATTTTGAGATAAGCCGGAACAAACAGACAGACAGACAAAAATTGTAAAAAATGCTATTTTGGTATATTTGCCGTGTATACATCCATATGCATTTAGTAAAAAGCGGTTATTTTAATACTAGCTGTTGGGCGCAGCTTCGCCCGCGTAAACGTAATTAACTTAACTTCTATTAGTCATAGCGTGATGTTATATAGCCTATAGCCTTCCTCGATAAATGGGCTATCTAAGACTGAAATAAGTTTTCAAATCGGACCAGTAGTTCCTGAGATTAGCGCGTTCTAACAAACAAACAAACTCTTCAGCTTTATAATCTTATATATAAAATTTCCATGTCACAATGTTAGTTACCGTACTCCTCCCAAACGGCTTTACCGATGTTTACCAAATTTTATATGCGTATTCAGTAGGTCTGAGAATCGGCTACTATCTATTTTTCATACCCCTAAGTGATAAGGGTGGTCAACCACTCAAATTTTAAAAGTTAACGCGGGCGAAGCTGTGGGCAACAGCTAGTATTAGTATAGATTACAAACAGACACTACAATTTTATTTATCTAGTACTTACTATTTGACTTACCGAATTATATATTTATTATAAATAAGTAAGTCAAATAGTAAGAATCCGAACATACGACCTGTTTGCGTATTCATCTAACCACTTCAAATTAAGGTAGGTCACCGTATGGTAGGCAGAAAAATCGCACTCTTATTTCACACGCTGAGTTTAGTTATCTGTACGCTTAAATTCCGATGAAGTAACAAAACAGCAAGTCTCAATGGGGGAACTAGTTTGGAACTACTCTCAGACTATCTAAACCATTTACTGTGGCTTACAAATTAACCTATAACAACATTTTGTGGTAAGCGAGAACCATCGGAAATGCGCAAAATCCAAGCGCAAGTTGGGATATACTTTTTTAAAGGATGTTGACAAAAACATATATTACGTTTATCTTAAAGAGATAAAAAGGAAGTAAAAGATAAAAGAAAGAAAGAGTTAAAAGAACGAAAGAAAAAAAGAGAAAAACACTTAAAAGACTATTTTACGAACAAGGTCGACTACTCCTAAGACCTAAGTGGAGGCGAAGTTGATTGCGTACCGCGAGTATGTTTATTATGTATGTGTGTTTGTGTTGTTTTATTGAGATGGATGGAAGTGGAAAATGGTTGTTGATAGCCATGATAGCGTCGTGGAGGTGTCTTCGGTCCCTTGAGAGACTGACCAGCCGTTGAGGTGCCCTGTTACTCAACAGATCCGGGGAACCTCACCAAAGGCGGCATTGGTGGTACTCGCAGGGTTTTAGTGGGTAGAGTTGCGTCCACTTACCATTCGGTCGCAGCGAGTCCTAGATACCTCCATACATCTCCGCTACAAATTAGTTTTATTTCATTAACTTATCTGGGTTGTCTCCGAAATTGACCGGGTACTTTAATACTCGTAAAAATTATACCACCTACTCATATCTATGTTGTTTTATATTAATCGTTTTATCATACTACATATATCTTATGATTCAGGATAGGCAACACAAAAATTTGGTGTGAACAATAAAATATTTTTCTTTCTTTCTTTCTTTATTTCAAATAAGTTGCCTGGGAACACTCGTAAGAAAACGATAAAAACGAACCATGCTTAGTTTTCTATTATTGTATATATTTATTCATATGATTTAACATTTTCCTAATCAAATCATTTTTTTTTCAATATGGAAACAGCGACATTTTATATGAAAGTTCTTCTATGTAGGTAAACAGATAATCTTTATATTACAAAATTTTGCATATATAACAATGTCCAAGGACTTGATAAAGGTTAGATATGACAAAAACTTGTCTTGTCTTGAGACAGTTGAGTTTCAAGATTTCCATTAAAATATCGAAACCCATCGTACGCATCGCACGCATCGCACGCATCGCACGCATCGCACGCATTGCACGCATCGCACGCATCGCATCAAGCTGATGGTTTCTTTGTAGAAAGTGACACAAGTGCGATCCGTACGGTACGGATATTCGGTGGTCGCACTTGTATGACTATACAAAGAATACTAAATGCGATGCGTTCGATGCGGACATGTGGACCTTTAGGCATAAATGATAATCGCACCTCGTTAACCCAATCCCTTGGTTAAGTACCAGGGGATTGGGTTAAGAAGTTGTTACTAAGAACGAAAATAGACTTTAGCTTAAATGAATACCTACATAATATTGATCATAAAGCTATTTTTCACTTGGATTCGTGGCAGGATTTGAAACTGCGATTTTGCCGTTTGCGTGTACAGACCAGCGACCGTCGAAATGAGTTATTGATGTCTTATTGTAATTTAATGCGTGTACGCAATACAGTTATAACGGTCATCTGTTGTACCTCGTTTGAGGTATTAAAAAGTCATCAGCTACATTTTGGACTATCATTAGACTGACAGCTTAGGGTAAACTAATTGGCGGTGGGGCTCAGTAGCCTAGGGTGAGCCCAGCACCTCGGGCGAAGCTAATTGAGCCGAGGGGATTCTTTGTACCCCTCTTATAATAAGAGGGGACAAAAGTGGGGGGCAAGGGGCGAGGACTGGAACCTCAGCCCATTCCTACTCTCCCGACGTTGGGAGGGGTTGTTCTGTGGTGCGGGACAACCCCTCTGTGTAAGTGTCATCGGTCCCTTGGGGGACTGACTAGCCGTCGAGGTGCCCTGATTGCTCATTAGATCCGGGGCACCTCACCAAAGGCGGCATTGATGGCACTAGCCGGGTTTTAGTGGGTAGAGTTGCGTCCACTTACCAGCTTTCGGGTGCAGCGAGTCCCACATACCCGCCTGGGGAGACCCACTCCCCCGCGGGATGCCTCAGAGCATTTCCCGGCGTTCAAGAAAAAAAAAGGGTAAACAAATTAATAGTTTCGAAGATTAACTTTTTACGTCCTAACGTAGATACTAACTCACAAAGTTAAGACACGTCTACACGACAACGTATCGCGACAGCGATTTGACCCAATTCGGGAACGATTTGTGCAGTTTTATGGATCGTGTGTACGAAATATGTCTAAAAAAATCTGAGTATAAGGATAGATAGACTAGTCACGAGTTCACTCATACACTGCCTGTCCTGGGCTTTTTTTCCGAAACACAGCAAAGCTGTATCACTGGTATCGAGAGGAATGGAAAAATTTCAATTCTGATGCAACGGATCTCGGTTGGGTAACGGTATTACGCGACGCGAGCCAAATTATATCATGCCACTTTTGACCATCTGAACACGGAGTAAACACGTGGAAATAATAACCTATTTCTTTAGTTGCATTTTACTATATTTCCCACTCCTGAATTCTTCTGATTCAATTCGTTAGGTCTTAAGGTACTTTTAATGCATCCCTCGTGATCCTATTATAGGATTGACCTTGTTGGCTACACAGGTGATAATGAGAACGACTGATGGGCCCCAGCCGTATTCCTTAGGTTTACCCTAGGGGTTCAAGTAAAAAAAATATATCAGATTACACATTACATTTGTCGTCAATACATGACCGATATGATATAAATAAATAAATGTTTTAGAATAAGTATAACGATAAAACATATTTTATTTGATTGATCATGTTTATGGTATTTATACGAATTTATTCATGTAGTCAAGATAATATGGCCGTACCTACTGTAAAGATTTAAGGTTACGTACTATAAAATTTTTAAACTTAACAAAGTCAGCTAGCTCTGATTAATCTTATGTTGGCAACATTGTCAATATTATATACATACATATTTATACATTATATATACATTTATACATAATAATAATAGAGCTTTTTTATTTTCTATTAAATAAAAATATATGAATAATATATGAATGATAGTTAATAGAATTAGGCGTTACTTTGCGGAAATACATTATATAAGATATTAAATTATATTATATTAATTAGCAATTATCCCGCGAAAAACGCAGTCTTTACAGCAAATGTGTGAGTGCACGCATATGCATGCATATAGCACCGCCCTCCTTTCCCACACTGCGTATGCGTACACTCGCATGCACCACCACCCCCACATGCACCACAACCACAGTAAAAGACCACCACCAAACAATCTACGCACGTTTCGCCCCGACACCGAGGCATTCAGCTTTTGCAGCCGAATTGGGCTGGCACGATCTCGCTGATATAATGCCGGCATAAAGTGGGATAACTTCACACATTTAGGTTATTTGGGTTAGGTTTTATCACATCAGGCATGAAGGATCCCATGATGTTATCCTTCACCTTAAAATGACAATTTGATAAGAACTTATTTTTCATTTTTTCGAAAGTTTTTGAAAAAGCTTTCTTATCTAATCAAGGAGAAAAATATATAGTTTGTAAAATTCTATCAAATATATTAGTCGAGTCTATTCATAAATAAGATTATACACATAATTGGGTTAAATTAAAATCTGACGCAGGAAGACGAAATGGCCGAACGCAGAACGAGGTTACGAAATGAAGGCCGTCTAGTTAACGATACTTACTTGACCTTGGGAATTCGGGAATCGCGAATAAAAATGTCACTTTATAATTCATAATTTATAGTGAAAAAGGCATAAAAGGAGATGACCCTAAGCCGCTGGTTAAAGTTTCAAAATGCCTATGACTATCCTATCACTGTAATTTGTTAGGATTTTGCGGCTTACGCAATGGTTAGTTTTTTTTATGTTAGTTGAATAGGCAAACTGGCAAACGTACCTGATGGTAAGTGGTAGACGTCGCCCATGAACATAAACTAGTATACCTGGAACGAGCTCAGGCAATTCATTTATGTGTTGCCTATCCTTTTTTTTTTTTTTATTTTTTTTTTATATCGCAGGGAAATTCTTTTTACGCATGTAGCCAGGATCTCGGGTAGATCCTGACCCTATGTGGGACTCGCACCTGCGAGTGCCTTCAGCCGCATTATGAGGGTCCCGGATAGGCATTCAACAGGATCACCTCATTAGGCAATCCCCGCAACGTTGTGTCATACTGGGCCCAGGTTCCCATCCTGAACCAGACACGAGCACAGGGGCGTTACTGGAGGCGCATTAAGTAGCGCCTCCTGCGCACCCCCGTTCGTCGCCCACGAGGGGAGGCCTCGTCGGCTGCCTCCTCTCTCACCCGTTCGTCGGCCTCCTTCTGGGACATTACTGCCTCGCAGAAGGAAACCATCGCCGTCCAGGACTCGTCGTCACCGAACATCGCGGTGATGACACCGCGACGCCGATGACCGATGTCAGATCATGACGCAGCGCCGCCCATCTCGGGCACACCTCGAGGGTGTGTTGGGCCGAGTCCACCGCCGCGCATGTGTTGCCTATCCTGAGACATAAGATGTTAAGTCTCGGTGCCAGTAATTACACTGCCTGTCTTGCCCTTCTCTCCGAAACACAGCAAAGCTGTTTGAAGGGTGAAACAAGCAAGATGGTGTGTACCCATGCAGCCGGGAGCGCGGCACAGCGCTTCCCTCCCACCGGTGTGATAGTATAATTCCTATCTCAAAGCAAGTGATTACCGCGATCCGCCACACAGACTCTCACATGTTTAAAAGCCTTTAATCTATATCTATAAGCATATATCACTCGCCTATTCTTCCTATCCTCAAGGATTGAAAGAGTAAAAGGACATGATGGAATATTGAGTTCTGGTATAATACTAGTAAAGCCAAAACAGCATTTCATTTCATGGCAGTTTCGACTAGTCATGTTAGTCCGACTATAAAAGAAGACTACACATCATTCTGATTTTGACTCTAATTTAATGATCAGAACAGGTATCAATTATATGAGTAGTTATGAATATGGATTATAGATTTGAGAATAAACAAGACAGAGTCGGTGAGAGAGAGACGGCAAATGGACAGTCGGTTCACCTGGTTTTAAATGAATATAGATAGATCTATAAATACCTACTCTTCATATTTTACTATCTGATATATAATATATAAATCTAGAATATCTTGACACTACTCATTTTATGCCCAAAAGATAAAGATGTCTATCTCACAGAGGTCAGTGGTCCCACTTTCAAGGCTTAAAACCATCAAGTCGAAAAAAATGATTTTTAATGTTCTTTTTGCGTAATCGTTACTTTGTAGGTAAAGGAAAAAGTTTGGGTACTTTAAGGTTATTTTTGTAATGCTTAGAAGGGTTACTTCTACCCATTAAAATGCTACTATATACACTTCTAGTGGCTATTTAACAGCCTATTGTTTGACAAAATATAAAAAAAAGTCTGATACCAATTCCAAAATTAAAATAAATGGTTTGTCTATGATCCCTTAAAACTCAAGAGCTTCTTGACTAATCTTGGTGATAAGTCGAATATGGGAAAATCTATGGTTATTGGAAAAATAAGATTCATATATCACTTTTGTATTTGCATGGCGGGTTTGTATTGTAAGTATTCGGTTAGGTTATCGTAAGATCACGAGGTGAAAACGTAGGCAACAACTAAACCTATCCCATTATACCTAATTCGAAAGTTTTTGTTTGTTACGCTTTCACGCCTAAATCGCTGATCACGATAAAATTTGGTGACGGTATGTACACACTATCGCGTACTACACCTGCAATACCCAGTAAATTATATTAGTATTTGTATATCTAGAATCATGCAGGCAGATTACATAAACCTATGTAAGACTATTGCACGCTTCCCGTTTGACCATATGACCCGTGCTGCAAAGGGCATGTGTTCACATCACGAGATGAAAATTCTGGGTATAATATTATATTTTATAGTGTATTTCAAAATGCTGTATTACTAGTATTACTTATATTAGTTGAAGCTACACGTTTCTATCTAGCGCAGATCCTGACGGCACGGCTGCTTTAGGAGGTATCTCTGGAATATGGCAGGGGCGGAGGACTCGCCAGGGGGTCATCACTGTGGCAGCAGTGACGACACAGCAGGGCGGAGGGGCAAGGGCGCCCCTCATCGCTGAGGTTGGCGCGGACCTGTCGCTTCCTGCCGATTGCCGGATGGCACACCGTTGTGGCCCGGTGCGGAAAACACCGCCGGGGTTCAGTGGTTAGGGTCTGCGTCCACTTTACCATCTTCTTGGTCGCAGAGAGTCCCACATAACCCCCCTCCCCTGGATCCGGTGGTATGCCTAAACGCATTCCGTCAAAAAAAAAGCTACACGTGAACGGAGCTGCCGTTTATTTCCTTAACTTACAAATCAACTTCACTTTACTTACTTTACTTAATGATTAAGCAATAATGCTTTGGTTAAATTGGTACGAAGTAATTGGATTTAGGAGGCTCACGGAGACACAACCTAGTATAGTACTCCGTGGATTTACGTAAAACAATTTGAAGTAGGAGCGATCATTTCAAATTAGGAAAATCGAGAATCTGACTATGCGAGACCAAAACCAAGACTGAACAAGCGAGACTAAAACCGATACTAAAATTGGCATAGTCTTGGTATATAAGTTTCTTATTTGCCCATCAAGTATAGAGGCTACTAAGTACCATCTGTGTGTATGAAAAGTGTCCATCGAAAAACGTTAAATAAGGGTGTCGCCACTGTAGCTAGAGGGTCAATTTGATCTTAGCGCCTTTATCTTACACGTTCATAATTCATACATCTAGGTCAAGTCGTCTAAAACAAACCTTAAGACTAGCCCAGGCTACTCATTCATGTTGCTTATCCTGAAACATAAGACGATAAGTCTCTGCGCCAGTTACACTACCTATCCAACTCATCCATCCGAAACGCAGCAAAGAGGTTTTCATGAAAGGAAAAAGCAGGATGGTGGTACCCATGTAGCTAAGAGCGCGGCACAGCGCATCCCTCCTATCGGTAAATCAAGAGCGTCCAAAATGATGTCCACAATTGATATATTTCCATTAAAACTCTCCACAATTCGGAAAATACCACAGCTTGTCAAACCTGCTCAGTAGGTTACAAATTGGCACTAGCTTCCGAAGTGATAATATTATTTTTCCCCTCCAAATGAAGAAGTGGATTAAAAAAAAACTTTATCAATCATATGAATTACGCCCAATATTATACTAGCGGTTTCATCTGCCCAAAAAACACTTTCAATATAAAATAATAACATCACTCACTTTATATATACTAGAGCTACGAAAAGCAAATATAATTTCTTAAATACAAGTAAGTGGTAGTTCCAAAGACTAGCCTTCAAATAAACAACAAAATATTAGTACCGATTGACCTTTGATTGTGTTTTATATGTTATTAAATTTCTTAAATACTTTTTGAGAATGATGAATGAGAATGTACATCTCTGACAATGTAATATTTACTCATTCTTAACTTATAATCAATTAGTATGAGTAAACATTTGGAGAAATTATAAAATCATTTGTCTATCTATATATTATATTGCTTTTGACAAAAAAAATCGGTTGTCTGTAAAGTCGGTGTACTGACGATAGTTGAACGTGACAACGTTATAAGAAAATGGAACGCCTCACAGCGAGGTAACGCCGCTTACGTCATCTTTTTTCGTTCGTGCAGCTGGCTCCATCGAATTATAAGACGTTGTCACGTCAAAAATTTACTACTTTTAACTTATGGTAAGCGTATCGTATCGTATCGTACGCATCGAATTTAGTATTATTTGTGTAGTAAGTTATCCAAGTGATCCGCATCGTACGGATTGCACTCAAGTGCCTCTTTCTATACAAAACAAAAAATCGGTTGTCTGTAAAGTCGGTTTACTGACGATAGTTAAACGTGACAACGTCATAAGAAAATGGAACGCCTCAGAGCGAGGTAACGCTGGATGAGTCATGTTTCTTCGTGCGTGCAGCCGGCTCTATCGAATTATAAGACGTTGTCACGTCAAAAATTAGGACCGTGTGTCTCCCCAGGCTGGTATGTGGACGCAGCTCTACCCACTGAAACCCGGCGAGTGCCACCAATGCCTATGGTGAGGTGCCCCGGATACAGAAAAATACTGTACAAAGAGCCCCCTCGGCTCCATTTGCTTCGCCCAAGGTCAAAGGCCCTACCGCTGAACAATGGTGGGAACATGTGGACACCTGATTTTCTTTATAAGACAACACACGCAAGAGCTAGTTTAAATACCTTATCTGAATAAAATTGTAATTAGTATAAACTAGCATTCGCAAGCGATTAAACAGGCTGGATTTTTTAGACGGATCAGTAAGGAACATATATAACTTTTGAAAATATTCTGAACTCTGCCCATACTGTTTAAAAAATTCAGCCTGTATATTAATTAAAAAGAAACACTTATTTTGTTTATAATAAACACATTCAGAAAAATATAAAAAGCTTTCCATCAATATTTTAGTCGATACAACGTCAAAAAATTTGTAAAATAATAATAATAAAACATAGTGAGCTTAATCACTAATTAAAATGCTTTTACACATAAATATAATAAAAATGTAATACAATCTTACAACTCAATTAAACTGTAGAATAACACCCAAAAGAAGAACATACATAAAAAATAAACATATCTTTATATATAAAAATCAATGCCACTTTTCGTTGTAATTTTATAACTCAAGAACGGGCTCACCAATCCCAACCAAATGTTTAGGCTTTGTTCGGACTATTTAGTAGATGGTTTATGTGAAGTTTGGACAAAATCGGTCAAGCAGTTCTTCATTTATCACATTTTTTAAATTCAATAAATGGCGGATCATTTTGGTAATGGAGATTTTGCTGTCAAATTGAAACTTTTTCAGTTGGGGTCATATTGAAATTTTTTTCAGTGTTGACAGCACAACATTAAGTTTTAAAATAGCTATTTTAAAATTAATTTGATGTTCCAATTTTTTTTATTTCACTTTACACGTAGCGAAGCACCGGGCCGCTAGTATTATATAAAATGCTCAGATAATAAACTCTCGTTTATTTTTGTTTATTAATCTGAGATAATATGTTTAATTTTAAATATAACATTTTATTTTATATTATATTTATTTATTGTATATAATATAACAATAACAAAACAAAGGAGTGCGGAATGGTAACGCGGAGTTTATTTATGGTTGTTTTTGTTTATTATTTCATTTTTAGTAATCTTTTGAATGAAGACATGGACTTATCTATTTTAATACCTTTAGGTAAAATAATATTGTTAAGAGTGCGCCTAACGCCAAAATTGAGAGAAACGGTATATTTTATATAAAATATTTTTATGAGATTTAATTTGTTGCGAAAGTTAATAGGATAATTGACATACAAAGTCTGACGCATAAACGTAAACATCAATTTATATACTATTTGTTATTATGCAAAGCTAATATATATAATCTAATTTGTATGCAACATCAAACATAGTATAAAGTATCAACTAGAATGAAAACTGTCAAAGCAATACCAACTGTACATTATGATTAAAGAAAAAGTGAAAAAAGAAAATGATTTTAAATAACATGATGTTTTTAGGAAAGTTAGTAATATCTCAACATAAATGCCTAATAATATATCTATTTGCAAGCGCACAAAACGAATATAAAATATGCGGCAATAGCGCATTACACATTCGCAGTTCTTAATTTAAAGCTTGTATGGAATGACAGCTGTCAATGTCATGTAAAGTGACATTAACCGTATAGATATGGCAGGTGCCATTTTAAATAAGATGAACATTAAGAACCATGGTAAAAAAAAATCGCAAGCGCGCAAAATTTCGCTCAAAAGCCATATACACTATAAAAATTACGTAACATCGAATGTCCTATTATTACGTCAGTTGAACACGTTGTCATAAAATACCACGTATGGTCTGTACACACTTTGTAGATAAGTAAGTTAATAACAGTCTTTACGCCATCTAACGAAAGGGAAGGACAAAAATGTGATATCATTAACAAATAATATGAGCTAGCGTGGAATATTGTCGAATGTAATAATTAAATGATGTGGCAACTCCCGCCATCCTTAGATAGCGAATTTGGCAATCGTTGGATATACTATGCATTGAATCCATAAAAAAATTAAAACCGACTTCAAATTAAAAAAAAAAAAACAACTAAAAAGTAATAAAATAATTTCCTTAATTTTTGTGCCTAAAAATAATCAACTTGTTCTTCTACCAATATACAATCTTTGCGTTTACCACGTCATTATTGTTACTTTTGGAGTCGGTGTCAGCCAAGGTAGGTAGGTTAGGAGGTAGGTACATCAACAAATACGACACCGGCTTCAAAAGTAACAATAATGACGTGGTAAACGCAAAGATTGTATATTGGTAGAAGAACAAGTTGATTATTTGTAGGCACAAAAATTAAGGAAATTATTTTATTACTTTTTAGTTGTTTTTTTTTTTTAATTTGAAGTCGGTTTTAATTTTTGTTTAAAATTATTTTATTTCTTCATTTTTAGTGATTTCAAAATTTGATAACTGATTTTATTTGTCTGAAATATGGGTAGAACTATTAAACGCGTTGCTCAGATTAAATAGCGCTGTATTAATGAGATGACCGTAGAAAGGGTTTAATTAATTACATACCAAATGAAAAAACCGAAATGGAATTGTGTAAAACTTTATATACATGTAATTGAAAGCAATCACGGCAGAATTACTGCTATTCGTTAAATAATTCCATTATATATAGGTATAGAACATCACTAATATATAGATATAGAATGGATATTATGATGACCTTGAAAAACTATGATGCGCTTCCAAGGCACAGTTGTTTTTTGTTCATTTAACAACGACAAGTAATAAAATTACATGATTTTGGCATACTATTATTTACCGTATGAAGTAAGCCCAATAAAAGCTGTAAATTGTCGAGGATTCCCCTCGACTGTGTATGGTCTCCATCATCACACCTGTAATGGCGCTTATAACCCATATGGGTATAAAGTTCTCATCAATTTAAATTAATTAAGTTCAAACACAAGGTAGCTACTGTAAACTGTTGAGGAGTTCCTTTAACTGTCCTTTGTCTTCATCATCAGACTCCTAATGACAGTCACAACCCATCTAGGTGTAAAGTTCTCATCATTACAAATTAATCAAGCCCAAACACAAGGTTACTGATGTAAATCGTTGAGGAGTTCCCTCGATTGTATTTAGGCTCCAGCATCAGATCGACTCCAGGCTTTCATTAAATCGTAGTCCTTCAAAACACTTTATAAAAAAATATCAAACGCACTAGTTGCCCCTACGATTTTCGAAAGTTCCCCTCGATTTCTCTGGGATGCCATCGTCAGATCCTGGTTTCCTTATCATGGGACCATTTGGGAAGTATACCCTTTAGAACAAAAAAATATTTTTTTAAATCGGTCTAGCCATCTTCGAGTAATCAGGTAACATACATAAAAAATAAAAAAAAAGATTCCGACGAATTGATAACCTCCTCCTTTCTGAAGTCGGTTAAAAATAGTGTTGCAATTTATTTACTTTCAAATTGATATTTTATACAAAAACAATAAAAAAACAAAAGAATTTTATTTAGCTATTTATTTATGATATCTATTTATATATTCTAGCTGTTGCTGTTAACTTAGATTTACAGCCGCATACGGATTGATGATATTAGTTTCACTACTTTCACTACCTTAATTTAGGCTGCGTGAATTGCTCTATGGCCATTTAATTGCAATAAGAGCATTCCCCAGCGGCAACAAAAAAAAAAAAAAAAAAACTGCGTGAATTGCTTTTCCGCAGCAACAGCTAAGATTGGATTTAGATTTTCTACGACTAGATTTTTGTGTATACATAATATATGTATATAATTATTTTAGAATTGTTTTAATTATTTCAATAAATAAATGAATCTACAATGTTAACAGCGTCATGCCGTTAGCCGTCACGGAATTCGAGTCGATTTTACTGCCAAAGGGCGCCAATAGATGTCTCCAATCAAATAAGGAATTATCCAGATCACGCTTATGTAAATTTGTTAAAACTTTTCAGCCAATTATAAATTGCTTCCATAATACATAATATATGTAAGCCTGGCTTTCCTGTTCCTGTTACTTGTCTTGGATCCTGTAAAATAATTGCCTCCTACAAAAAAATGAGGTTGAATAAGAAATTATGATTTCTTAATTTACTCAGAGTCTACCTTATTAATAATTCAAGGTCAACCCTAATTAAAATGCATACCAAGTTAATATAAACGTAACAATATATTATTAAGTACCTATAGTACGGGTACCTATGTATATAATAGGTACAGATATATATTTTCTATAAATGTTTGAGATCCGCTGGATTCGAATTCACTAAACTGAATTATAATATTACATTACAGTATTGTATGAATAGGGTCTGTCATTCACCTTTACTAGATATTGAAGCCCAACCTATTGATGCATTCGAAAGGCGTTCGATTCAAGTACTACAAACAAGTACCTATTCTTGCACTTTCGTGTCTTGGGTTATTTTTATGTATCGTTAATCTAGAGTCATGTCTATGCTTTTTTATTTTCGATAACACAGAGTGAAGTGTCCAAGATTGTTATATCATAACTTTCAAACTAATTTATTTCGTCGGCTGTATAATAACCGACGCTTTAAGCGAAATCAAAAATGCAAACCACATAAATCTTCACTCAATAATGACATATAGATAGATTATAAAAAAAAAAATAACCGACTTCAAAACCACAAACAGGCACTCAAAAGAAAAAAATAAATTAATACCTAGGTATAATTATTATAAGCGCTACCCACAATCTATTTGAAGTCAGTCCCAGTCAAGCTCCGCCATCGTGTAGGTAAGTTTGCACATCGATTTTATTTGGGAATACAATACGCTATCTCCCTCTTCCCCCGCGCCAAAACCTTGCCAAGTTACGTGCCTCGAATAATAGTAGATAGATACTGTATGTAGTATCTATCTTCTACCATTTAAATTTGGCTGGTACCGACTTCAAATAGATGAGTGGGTACTGGGTAGCGCTTATAATAATTATACCTAGGTATTAATTTATTTTTTTCTTTTGAGTGCCTGTTTGTGGTTTTGAAGTCGGTTATTTTTTTAAATAATTCGTTTTACCCTTTCTAGCGCAAAATAAGTTTTAATTTAAAAAAAGTTTATTTTTTGTTTCTCAATTTCCAGCAGACGAATATTTTGGCATACTGAACTCGACCGTCTATGGTCTCCATCATCAGACCTGTAATTACTTACTGTAAGCACTTACAAATTACAGCCCATATAGGTGCAAAGTTCTCTTCAATATAAATTCAGTAAGTTAAAAATTAACAAACGCACTAGTCGCTCTTACGAGTTTCGAAAGTTCCCCTCGATCTCTCTGGAATGCTATCATCAGATCCTGGTTTATTTATCATGATCTAAGGGTGGTCACCCTTAGAATATCTCCTTCCCAAAAAAAAAACATCAAAATCGGTTCACAATTTGCGATAAAAATCGATGAGCGTACACAAAAAAAAGATACGTGAAGACTAACATAGAACCTTCTCCTTTTTGGAAGTAGGTTAAAAATAGAAAGAACACTTCGATGGCACGTGATGTGCTTAGTGCACTTTTGACTTAGAACTTCGGTTTGAAATTTGAATTTGTATATTATACAAACTTTTTACAGTGTTATGGCCTAACAAAGAGGTTGTCATTTAGGCTGCCTGTAAAGATTGTATCATGCTTGACGTAACAGCAATTTGTATCCAGTGGCAATCTAGTAATGTACTTTTTTACCTATTTTTTACATTCTTTTATAATCAGCTATCATGTTTGAAGTAGTACTTTAAGAGGTAGTGCCATGCTGCTTAGCAACCGAATTGGGCCGGCACGACCGGGGACCTCTCGCTCACATAATACCGGCGTCAAGTGATAGCTATGCTGTCGCGTTTCGTGCGGTTTGTGAGTTTCCGGTGGCCCATTGGGAGGGTTAGGGAAAAGGAGGGCAACGCATCTGTATAATCTTTGGTTGTGCGGGTGTGTTTGGGCGTCGGTAGTCGCCAAACGGCTTCGACTGCTCATTACCCTACTATGTCACAAAAAAAAAGTACTCGAAATCGTTGTGTAATTAAACAAAAATAGCACAAAACTAGATAACGACGATAAAAAATTCGACTTATAAGAACTTTACTAGCCATAATGGGAAGAGTCATCATAATATCAACGGGGCAAAACGTGCGTAGATTGTTTGGTGGTGGTCTTTTACTGTTGTTGTGGTGCATGTGGGGTGATGGTGCATGCGAATGTACGCATATGCAGTGTGGGAAAGGAGGGCCGTGCTATATGCATGCATATGCATGCACTACATACACACATAATTTGCTGTAAAGACAAATGTTTCGCGGGATAATTGCTAATTAATATAATATAATTTAATATCTTATATATTTGGGTAATCGATTTTTTATCAGTAATATGTTTCAATTCTTTGAATACCCATATTAATTTTCGGACTCTAGTCATCATAAGTTCAATATGTGGATGCCAGCTTAAATATTGGTCTAATATAATTCCCAAATATTTAGTTTTAACTGGAACAAGATAATTTATCGAAGGTTTTGCAATTATGAATTTTAATTTTGAAATCTTTGGTTGGTAGAGTACTAATGTTATTCATAAAATATATGTAATTTATTTTTACTACATTAAGAGTTAATAAATGTTTTTCAGTGTACATAAATTGTTAAATAAATAAAATAAATAAATTCCTACTAAGCCAGTTAGCCACCAGAGATAACCCATTTTCAACAGCTCTGCGTGCTATCTCCCATGAGTCCCCACTAAAAACTATGGCAGTGTCGTCTGCGTAGCAGAAAACTTTTCCACTAGCAATATCGATGTTACACAAGCTGTTTATATAAATTAAGAATAGCGTGGGGACCAACATACTCCCCTGTTGAACCCCATAAGTTATGTTTGTTTGGTCACTAATTTAGTCGCCCATTTTAACGCTCTATTTGCGGTCCCTTAAATAGTCCTTGAATAATTCAAGTGGAGTACCCCTAATGCCGATTTTTTCCAGTCTTTGTATAAGGAATATTTTTTTTTAATAATAAATAATGATTAATTTTGTGTGTATCTTTTATGTGATAGAAGATATAGCAAGTCTTTCCCCGGCATTTTTTTGCGTGTTTAATAAACCCTGTAGTGACTGACCCTGGCTATAATAGTCATCTGGACTTCTGCCTGCCCGTTATAAAAAAAACTGGTGTACCAGTAAATAGGAGGTATTGTGAAGAAAAATCGTTGAAAAGATTACGAAGGTCTGAGGGCTTTTAAAGTTCGTGGAAATATACGGGCTTATTACTCTCCTCGTCTGGACAATATTATATTATATATAAGAAAGGAATGGATATTATATAAGGGAATGAGGTGATCCAATATGCCAAGGTCGTTGAACTCAGAGTTAAAAATAAAATTGGTTGTAGATTGCGACAAGAGTGAACGCAAACACATTAATAATTTCTTTAGTTTCGATTTAACTGATGATGTAATATAATAAAACTGAAGATTATGTTTGTTCGTTGTAACAAGTCCACGAAGCTGCGAAACCGATTAGAAAAAATATTTTTGCACTTTATAACTCAATTTCGGATTTTTTGCTATTTCGTGGTAAAATGACTAAAGTCTGACCGTCCGCAGATACCTCAGGGTGCGGAGAATTTGGCTAAGCTGGTCAAAGCATATTATATAAACATGGAGTGTAACTCCGTGTTTATATATGCTTTGATAGTTTGGCTCGACAAGAAGAAGAACCTAATTTTTGAGGGAGGTTATAGGTTTATTTCAGGGAGTAAGGGGAGAGTAATTATTTAATTTGTGGCAATGCGGGATGAAATGAAACCGCGGGAACAACTGGTATATGTTGCGAAAAAAATTACCTTGGTCTTAATTTCTATAGAACGGTTCGTATGTTAATGTAGATTAATAAGCGCACAATAAAATCACCGGTAATCAATCATGTCAATAACTTATAAAGCAATATATTAACAGACAGTTTAGATACTACTTGTAGACCTGGTACCATACAGAGGTTAAATCGAAGGAAGGAAAACTACTTTTCTTTATCGAAAATGCTAAAAACTATTAATAAAGGAAACGAAAAGATTAGTTCCAACGTTAAAAAAGATACTTTAATAGTACTATTTTATGTAATAATGAAGTCGGTTAAAAATGAATTGATTTTGATATGGTAATATTTTTGTAAAAAAAATGTAACAAATATTCATTCTTTTATGCAATTATGCAAACATATCTATATATTACCATGCCATATATGACCTACTTTTCCTTTTTTTTTTCGGAAGGCTTTTACTTTTCGGCCTGATGGCCTTTAAGCTCAATCGGTACAGTAAGTGGACAGATGGCTCACTTAGGAATATTCGAAAGGGGGACGCCCCCCTCCGCGACCCGCAGGGGGCGCGGTTCATCGCGCGCGCTGCTCGGGAGAGCAGGATTTGGACTAATCAAATCCGATACGGTTGACGAATCTTTTACGGTTGAATTTAACCTATCATCATGAGGGCCGGCCCACATCCCTCCCTCTGTAGAGGGAGGCGGGCCACACGCGGTGCCCAAGCAATCTAGCGGTAGCGTAGTGCTACCGCTGTTACCGGTTCCGGATCTGGGTTTGTGTCTACTCGTATCAGATTCGAACCTAAGCTTTCGCGATCGGTCCGGCCACTCTTAAATTAAAAGAATCTATACTCTATACATTAAAATAAAATTGGAGTGTCTGTTTGTAATATTAAAATAACCGCTTTTTATTAAATGCATTTGGATGTGTGCACGGTATTGACTATTGATGAAGCTAATATTGAAGAAGAAGATGAATGTATACACGATACATAATATTACCTACCAAAATGACATTTTTTTTAATTTTTGTCGGTCTGTTTGTTCCGGCTAATCTCTGAAACTGGTAGGGGAACTTTCACTGACAGATATCTGATGTTATAAGAAGTAACTCAGGTTATAAATTAATCATCTTCAATCCGGGTACGTCTGTAAATCTTAAGATAACGCGGGCGAAGTTGTGGGCAACAGCTAATAAAAATATAGTAAGCAACGATGGCATAGTAGGTATGGGCTCGGATTCTTGAGTGAGAGCCGAGAGGTCCAAGTTCAATCCTGACCTATAAATGACATGTCATGCCTAGAAATGAGTTTTTCTAATTAATTTCTACGTGCACCTGAACTTGAAACCATCGCTTCCTCACCGGTGAAGGAAACATCGTGAGGAAACCTGCATGCCTGATAAGGTTGATAAGGTTCGATATAGTGGTCGTATGAGGCAGAAAATAAATGGATTTCCGGACACCGAGATGGTGTGGGTGAAATTTGGAATTTTGACGCGACATCCGGTGGTGATATTCTGCTGCAGGTATTAGTTCGGACAATTCCTCAGAAAACTCCCCGTGGTAGATGCGGTAGAAGATACAGAGTGATCCGACATATCTACTCAGTGCCAAACAATCAAGACTATCAGAAAGAACCTTGTTATAGACAATTCGAGCTGCTCGGTGTTTATATGGAAGGAGCAGATTGGGGCGCTCCAGCACAGAGTTGAGAGCAGTATTCCATGTGGAGCCGGTTCTGCGGCTTATAGGCGGTTGGAAGGCATGAGATTCTGCGCCCTACTCTTCACACCGCGTTTCTTTAATAAAAAAAGTTAAATATCAAGTTTTCCTTGCTTACTTTTAATAAAAACTAAGAAAAAAAATGGTCTTGACATCGATAACGACCTGGTGATAGCTCTGGCAAAAACTAAAACTAGGGTCGACCAACTGTACAGAGAATTGTGTTGATAAAAACGTTTTAATTTGGTGAAAGTTCATCTTATGCTTCTTTGCATAAATTAAATAAAAGTTTAAATAATGTGAATTTATTGTACGTACTGAAAATATAATTTGTGGCTGTGAGGCGATGTGGGGGAGGCTTGATGAAGAAAAGGTTGTGAAACCCTGGTGTTAAAAAAATATTATGCGTTTCAAATAAGAATAGGAACGTCAATAATCTCTATCTGTCAAATATCAATTGGAAAGTACGGTTTGCACAAAAACTTATTAGCATATTTAATAAATAGTTTTAAATCGAATTTAAATAAAAACGTTCAATAGTCGTAAATTATTAAAAAAATTGAAGTTATAATTCGTTTTTAAAACCAAACGATAACATTTTTTTTATTTCATTATTGCAGCAAAGGCCCTGGAGCCATGCCAAAATTATTAAAGAAAATAAGGTCGCCATCTTGCCGTTATTAGTGTGCTCCGTCGTGAGGACTTGAAGGAAATTTAAGTTACACTCGTGAATTGTACGCTACCATTTTGCAAACACTGCAAAATGCAAGTAAAGTGACCAAGCGAGTCATTTGGCTACGGGGATAAATAAAAACACGTTAACACGTATCCGACTTGCACTCGGATAAATATGCAGAGATGAGTGGAATTGAAGAGCTAGATTCTGATTGATTTTTTTTTCACTTAATCTCTGTAAATAATCTGTTACTTTTAATTTAATTAAAAGAAAACTTTTTTGTCCACCCTACCTAACTGGTTTGAATTGACAGCTATGACGTCACAATATGGCGCTAAGTCCGTTCTATTCTCATGTGAAACGCATAGTAAACGAAAAAAAAAGTTTTTTTAATTAACAACCATTAAAAATAGCCATTTGAAATCGATTATAGTACGATATAAATAATAATTAGCCTTGCAATTGTTTTTCCTTTCTTTTGTTGACGATGGCTTCTTCGTTTAAACTGGATTAAAAAAACGCAAGGATAAACGAGGATATTCCGTTAAATACATATAAAAAAGGAAATAACACATTTAACTCTCAAGAAAAAGCAATAAGAGAATTTAATAATTAAATAATACAAAACACACACTAAGTCATATTTATAACACAAATATGACATTTCTCTTAGTTTGTTATTCACTTGCCACATATTCTTACTTTAAGTCAAACTTCAAAGTCAGCCAAGCCGTTCTTAATAACGGATTCATTTATAATAAATAATATATTCCCGTGAACATGGTTGCTATAAAGTATCCGAAACGTCGTGAATAAAAAATCTTAATAAACCGCGATAAAATCCGTAAAAATTGGTTCATTCTAATGAGTGATAAATTCGCGAAAAATTCGAAAACAATATGACGTTACTATCTTACCGATATTATAAAGGCGATAGTTTGTAAGTTTGCATGTTTGTTGATCTGTCACGGCAAAACTTCTGAACTGATTTGACTGAAATTTGAAATGGTGGCTTGTACCTTGGATTAGGACATAGGCTGTAAAAATAATCATTATCAATCCGGATACGGCTGTAAATCTAAGTTAACGCAGGCGAAGCTGTGGGCCCCCATCATGGCCACGCTAGTGAGCCCAGCACCTTGGGCGAAGTGAATTGAGCTGAGGTGGATCTTTGTACCCCTCTTATAAGAGGGGGCAAAAGAGCATGGGGCAAAGGGCGAGGACGGGAACGTCACCCCATTGTATTGTCCCGACGTTGGGAGGGGTTGTTCTGCCGTGCGGTACAACTCTTCTGTGGTGGTGGCGTCTTTCCCCTGAGGGACTGACTAGCCGTCGAGTTTGTTCAACAGATCCGAGTCCGCAGTAAGTCCCACGTACTAGCCTGGGGAGACCCATTCCCCCGCAGGATGCCTTAGAGCATTTCCCAGCGTTAAAGAAAAAAAATGCGAAGCTGTGGGCACCAGTTAGTTTTTTAATAAAATATATTTCCCATTTTTTTTACCGGTGCTGCATGGGTACCACCATCTTGCTTGTTTCTCCCGTGAAACAGCTTTGCTGTGTTTCGGAGAGAATGGCTAGACTGGCAGTGTAATTACTGGCACCGAGACTTAACATCTTATGTCTCAGGATAGGCAACACATAGATGAGTTGCCTGGGCTAGTTCCAGGTAAACTAGTTTATGTTCATGGGCGACGTCGACCACTTACCATCAGGTGGCACGTTTGCCAGTTTGCCTTTCCAACTAACATTAAAAAAATAACATCAATTTCAACTTTTCTCTATGGCAACCATTAAAATATAATCAAAAAATAAAAAAGAAAACAATATAATCTATGGCAACCAGTTCCTTTTTAGATTAGCGACCATTACCACGGTAGCCATTTCTGTGCCATTACTGCCAATCTACTTTGCCATTACTGCCAATAACTTCTGAAAACAGCAGAGTGTATGGCGTGGTTGACTGGTTTAAAAAATGGTTTCAAACAGAGTCTGGCGTACTTTCCAATGAAGCATAGGTCTTTTGACCATTAGCATAGGTCAATTCGAAAAGAAAAGTCTGGCGTACAGTGTGGTTTTGATGTGAACGCTAGCATTGTATAAAGATTACGGTCTTCGGATGAGAAATATCCTTTTACACATTCAATAATTTAAATATATACTTACAACATGGCCGTTTTGGCTTGCAAATTCATTAGAATGCGCAATTTATTTTTTTAATTTATTATATTCAAATTACCGAAAACTTAAGAGTGATTAAGGTATTTTAAAATGTATTACTGTTTTATATTCATATATTTAAAAGTTATATTAAACTAGCGGCCCGGTACGTGCTTCACTACGTATAAAGTGAAATAAAAAAAAAAATTGGAACATCAAATTAATTTATTCAAACAAAAAAATATATTATTAATTGCTAGCTATTTTAAAACTTTGGTCCGGTTGCACGATATTGTTGGTTAAAGTAATAGACAAAGTTAAATTTGACACTAACAATAACGTTGACTTTTACGGTTTAGACAATTGAGTAGCACCGACATAAAAAATCTGATTGTTAAAGTTACCAGGGTTGCATGTCTAATGATGCCTAATTTGATCTTAATTCCTCAAGGGAAATATTTTAAGATATGGTAATACATACGTAATACTTATGTAAAAAAAAAACGGTTTGAAGTTTAAAACTTACTGGGCGCCGCCTTCAAATTATATTAGGTATGTCATAGTTATTTTGAAATTTCCGAGATTGAGTAAATAATGAAACATATTTTGCAAATATTCCAACCAAATATAACTAAGGTAAAAAATATATATAATATGCCTATATTTTCAAATTGTTAAACAAAATAATAAAATTATCTTATATTTAAATTATGAACTTAATAAATAATTTATATTTCTAATAATATATCATCATCATCATAAGTCTTTGTCCGTAATCTGGTGAACATAGGCCTCCTATAATGAACGCCGAGACGAATAATATACACTTTACTATCAGTAATATTATATTATCATTAATAATGTTTTAGTCAAAATCAAAACAATTCTATTAACAATATATAATTTACTTGATATTTAACAAATATTTAAATTTTAATACAGTAAAAACTATTTTGTATTTTAATTTGTAATATAATAAAATAATAAAAAACTCAAATTTGACATCTGACGTTAACAATAACTTTAACCGGCCGATTGTGAGCGGTTAAAGTTAGTGTTAAATTATGACGTATTTTGACCATAGTCAAATGGTGCAACGCATTTTTACACTAACCGGTATTTTGACGGATCAGTTATTGTTAAAGTAAGATGGTGCAACCCACCCTTAATGTTGTACTGTCAACACTGAAAAAAGTTTCAATATGACCCCAACGGAAAAAGTTTCAATTTGACAGCAAAATCTCCATTAACAAAATGATCCGCAATTTATTGAATTAAAAAAATGTGATAAATGAAGAACCGCTGGACCGATTTTGTGCAAACTTCACATAAACCATCTACTAAATAGTCCGAACAAAGCCTAAACATTTGGTTGTGATTGGTGAGCCCGTTCTTGAGTTATAAAATTACAACGAAAAGTGAAATTGATTTTTATATATAAATCATATATTTAAAAGTTATATTAAATAGTTAAACGATAGTGAATTGAACGTCCGCAGTGTGTTACTTTCGTCATCATCATCATCGGCCTCTATCCGTCTACTGCTGAACATAGGCCTCCCTCAATGAACGCCAAGACCGCCGATACCTTGCTACTCGCATCCAACAAGGACCGGCCACCGCACGGAGAAAGTCTTCCCACCTGGTTAATGACCTGGAATGAATTTTTCGAAGTATTAATACTTCGTGTACCTAAACGTGGCCTCCACTCTTGAACCTTATTGCCCCATCGGCCTATTGTTTACTTTAGATGATAAAAAAATGGTTATTTGTAAAATACACGTCTAAACTAAACTAAGCAATAGACCTGTCAGTTGCTTAGCAACGAATAAACAGTCTGATATTTTTGTAACATACACAGTCGTATTTCTTTTCTTAGCTTATAGTGTCCCACTGCTGGGCAAAGGCCTCCCTCCTCATGACAGAGATGCATGGAAGAGAGAGAGCTCTTCCACGCGTCTCTGTCTGTCTTTTTGAAAAGCGTCGAGGTCATCCCGCTAAGTCGTATGTGGTCGTATCATGGGTCGTATCTTAGTCGCGTAGTAATTCACTGTCGCCAATAATTATAAGCGACAGTGAATTAAACACACTCGGCGTATTGTTTACTTTAGATTATTAAAAGATTAAAAGATCCGGTACGATAATTTTTTCGCCAATTTCCCTGCCACATACAGACACCGTAGACACTAGCGTCCATAAAAGATTATTTTTAATGTTATTATTTACTATGTTAAACAAAATAATTGTTATTAAAATATATTTTATGCGCCGGACAGATTATTTGATATAAGTGCACTCATATTAACCTACTAGCTGTTGCCTGCAGCTTCGCCCACGTTACTCAACTCATATAAGTTACAGGGTGATGTTATATAAGCCTTCCTCGATAAATGGGCTATCTAACACTGAAAGAATTTTTCAAATCGGACCAGTAGTTCCTGAGATTAGCGCGTTCAAACAAACAAACAAACTCTTCAGCTTTATAATATTAGTATAGATAAGTGGGATATAAATAAAAAAATCAATTTCAGTTTCGAGAAAACGTGCAATTATTATTAATTGTAATGTAGCAAACATTAAAGATGATTTTAATCATTTTCACGTAAACAAGAGCCTATTTTAGTGACAGATGCAGATAATGATAGTGATGATGTTGTCGAGGATATGGTAGCTCCAATTTTGTTATACATACATATACAAGTTGTTCTACGTGGTTTTACACGTCTCAAAATTTAAAAAGGACCCTAAAATAGCCTTCACCTTCCACTATGTGCTTGGATAAAAAGATTTCTTAATATTCATCTGGTATAGATATATTTATACATTGCTCATGGAAGATATTACACCTTGGGAATAGAGCGTTCCTCTCAGGCATTTCAGGATAAATGTAAAAATTGTTATAGACTACATATTATTTGAAAAGCTTAGTTCCACTGAGTATGTTTCGCCGATTCTTCTCAGTCTTTAATAAGGTTTAAGTACAATCTCAATAACCGCTTTTGCCCGCGGCTGGTCTTCTCAAAACAACCGCATAGAGAAATATAATTAACATTTATACAAGATGAAATTGCTAATAATTTCTGAATAAATGGCAAAGATATTCTATAAATTAGTAAACAAAATAGTTCTACTATTTCTCATATAAAGAGAATAGAGTATAATATGTTTTCTATCCGAGGAGGGATGAAGGGTAGGTTTACCCCCAACTACATAGACGTGTTAAATTTGTAAAATATACAATAACTAAATAAAAAAATACAGTAGACGTAGATTATAGTAGAGCAATAATAATAAATAAATACCTTAAGAAAATCGCGACGGTCGCGGTACGTCGATCGCATGCGCACACTAAAAGTGAACTGCAGTCACAACAAAATTCAAAGGGTTTTGATTTGTTCTACATGGCGGCGCTTACCTACGGTCAGCATATTATATAGGTACATAATATATATATATATATATATATATATATATATATATATATATTTATATATATATATTCGCTACGTATTTTTTATTGTCTTAAAAAGTCTTACATTTTATCACTATAGGATTGATTTGATTAAAGCCTTTTTTATTTACAGAAAGATATAAAATATGTAATTTACACTTGGTGACTAAATTATTAACCGAATTCAAAAAAAGCTTCTCAATTCGTATGTATGTTTTTTGTACGTTTGGTACACGATTACTCCGCCAATTGTGAATGGTGATTTTGAAGATCCTTTTTGTATGAAAGCTGGTGCTTCCAATTTTGTCCCATATTATTTTGATCGAGATCTGACCAGCCGTTTATGATTTTTCCTCAATAATGCTTATTGCAAATTTACTGGTGTAAGCGTAAATAAATATGCCAGGTGTACTTTTGAAACTACTTTTAAATCTTATAGGATATTATTA
The DNA here is from genome assembly GCA_963853865.1 of Helleia helle. NCBI lineage: Eukaryota > Metazoa > Arthropoda > Insecta > Lepidoptera > Lycaenidae > Helleia > Helleia helle. The sequence continues at coordinate 22,567,563 of OY971420.1, forward strand.
TAATAGATAAAAGATAAGATAGAAATATATTTTGAAAAATTAAACCGCATATATACTAATATTATAAAGCTGAAGAGTTTGTTTGTTTGTTTGAACACGCTAATCTCAGGAACTACTGGTCCGATTTGAAAAATTCTTTCAGTGTTAGATAGCCCATTAATCGAGGAAGGCTATAGGCTATAGGTATACATGTGTGACATATAGGAGTTGAGTAACGCGGGCGAAGCTGCAGGCAACAGCTAGTTTAAAATAAAAACATAAAAGTGTGACCACCTAAACCGGGTTCAAATATGACATTTTTTTTATAGAAGGGGGGGCAAACGGACAGTCGGTTCACCTGATGGTAAGTGAATAGCGAAATCCACAGACACCCGCTATACCAGAGGATCAGCAGGTGCGTTGCCGGCCTTTTAGATATGAGTATGGTCTTTTCTTGAAGGTCCCTAAGTCGTATCGGTTCGGAAACACCATAGGTGGCAGCTGATTCCATATATTTCTGGTTCAAGGCAGGAAATGCCGTAAAAATCGAGATGTGGATTTCAGGACATCAAGATGGTGTGGATGAAATTTGGAATTCTTACGCGATGTCCGGTGGTGGAATTCTGCCGCAGGTATAATAATAATAATATCTATCTATGGACGCTTTCACACCACGTCAATCTGTTCCCGCGGTAAGTTCTCGAAGAACTTGTGTTACGGGTACCAGACAACAGAAATATATTTAATACTTTTATACTATGTATACATATATTTAAGATTTTTATTATATAATACACATATTTAATACACATCCATGACCCAGGAACACAGAAATTACTTTTTTTCCCCGGCGGGATTCGAACCCGCAACCTCCGGCTTGAGCGGCAACGCGCTTACCACAGAGCCACAGAGGCCGTCAAATTAATCCGTATTAATCCGAACAATTCCTCAGAACACTCCCCGTGGTAGATGCGGTTTCGGTATTAAAGATTTTCCTTTTAGATATGCTGGTGATCTAATAGTTCATGATAAAAACCTTATTTTGTAGTTTTCAATACATGATTAGGTAATTTTTGTATTAGAGAAAAATATATCAAACATCATCATCACCATCAGCCTCTATCCGTCCACTGCTGAACATAGGCCTCCCTCAATGAACGCCAAGACGGCCGATCCCTTGCTACTCGCATCCAACATGGACCGGCCACCGCACGGAGATCGTCTTCCCACCTGGTCAATGGCCGACAAACACTTCGTCTATCTAAACGTGGCCTCCACTATAGAACCTTATTGCCCCATCGGCCATCCGTTCTCCTGAGTGTGTGACCAGCCCACTGCCCTGAGGGGGAGTGATTAGGTGCTCGTAGCTTTGGTACCTTTTTCCGGCCCCGGTGGCCGTGTTGGCCTTCTGACCCTTGACGGTCTTATTCTTTGTCTTTGTGACTATGGTCTGATGGGTGGACCACGGACACCTTTCGCGGTCTGTGTGGTCTCCCCACCCCAGGGGGCCTTCGACGCTGCCTTCTTCTTTCTCGCCTTTTTAGGGATGGCCGAAGGCTCCGGCTTCGCTAGTGACATCAGCGTCACCGATACTCTCTCCCCCACTTTCTGGGCTTTGGACTGTCTGACGTAGTGGGTATTGTAGGTGGACGGCCTCTACCCTGCTTTGTCCGGTCCTCTTCTTCTTTGAATGCGTCGACCTGCGTCTGTCCGCGGAGTCGCTCAGGCAGTTCCATATCGCATGCATCATTGTCCGTTGCTACACAGGTCGCAAGTGTCCAGAATAGCCGAACCCTCGAAGCAATTTGTGCCCTCCCCTCCTCCCTTAATACACGGGGCAGAGCTCCGCCTATTCCGGCGTGGTGTGGGATTCCCCCATTTGGGGACCCGGGGACTATTTTGAACTTGCTCGTTTTCTATTTTGAAAATTCTGCTCATTTTGGGTCGTAATTAGGGTAATTTTCGAGGTTTCCTTTGGACCACCACCCCCGGCCCTATGGACCGGGGAGCGGCTCGGCCGGCAGTGGCCAGAACCAACTGCCGCCCGGGATCTGTTTGATCGCCCAAGATGCTGAATTGCACCCCAGGCTTAAGCCCCAACGCCGCGGCAAGGCTACAGATCTATGGTGGGGATCATCAGCTTATCTGAATAACTTTAAAAAATAAGTACTACTAAAGATAAAATGTCTATTTGAAAAAATATTCAAATCTTAACCATCGAGATTTGTTTGTTAATACAATAAACACCATTATCTTAAGTACATTATGAGTTCAACCATCAATCCGGAACAAACAGTTTTCGGCCAATTAGAGCCATTTTCCTGTGACTTTGAATCTCCGCCGGGACCTTTAGTCTATCATTATCAGTCTTCATAAGGAAAGTGTATTTACTTTTATTGTCATTGATCGGTGTAAAGGTGACCCTCAAAGGTTAAAAATTCGCATCCTGTCAAGGGAAGATTGTCTGTGTGGGTCAAGGAGGTTTTATTTTTTATTTCTTTCACGCCTGGAGTGGGTCTTCCCACGCGGGTATGTGGGACTCGCTGCGCCCGACAGCTGGTAAGTGGACGCAGCTCTACCCACAAAAACCCGGCGAGTGCCACCAATGCCGCCTTTGGTGAGGTGCCCCGGATCTAGTAAACAAACAGGGCACCTCACGGTTAGTCAGTCCCACAAGGGACCGACGCCACCTCCACAGAGAGGTTGTCCCGCACCACAGAACAACCCCTGCCAACGTCGGGACATTACAATGGGGTAAGGTTCACATCCTCGCCCCTTGTCCCTCTGCTCTTTTGTCCCCTCTTATTATAAGAGGGATACAAAGAGCAGCTCCCTCGGTTCAATTTGCTTCGCCCCAGGTGCTGGTCTCACCCTAGGCTAGTGAGCCCCACCGCCACGACAAGGCTTGAACCATGGTGAGGCTGTTACGAGACGTGTGGTACACGTAATTCATGTATTGGAACATTATATTTTATAATTAATCAAATATATTTTAATCTAAACGAAAGGTGGAATAAAATAAAGAAATATAGTAAACGCTCGAACACGTAAAGGAGTCGAGAGCAGCGGCGTAGTGGGCGTCGCTGTCATACCGTTTGCTGTCACGGCATTTGAATAAGTTTACTGCAACGGCCAATAGATGTTTCACTCTAACTCAGGCGAACTCGTTTGCTTTGCAAATAGTACGCACTACTCACAGTACTCACATATATGTAATATTTTTCACCCACCATATTATTATATGTACCTACACTAGTGACGAAGCGTTTACTCACAAATTACACAAACTACACGTGACAGTTGTCTGTGCAATTAAAATCTAGTGGAGTCATCACCATTATCAGTGGTTCCGGTTCTTCTTAGCACGGTGTATCCCCAGAAGGAGGCCGAGCGGGTGAGGGAGGAGACCGCCGTCTAGGCCTCCCCCCACGGGCGACCAACGGGTACGTACGAGGTAGGTACTTAATGCACCTCCAGTAACGCCCCTGTGATCATGTTCAGGATCCTGGGCCCAGTATGGCACGGCATCGCAGGACTGCTAGTGGCGGCCGGATAGTCCCCCTTACTAGGAGTAGTCTGGACTTTTGCCGGGGCTAGTCTGACGCTGAGGTGCTCCTGTTGCAGCTCCTTTGCAGATCCGATGTACTTAAAAAGTAATTGAAGGCGCTCGCAGTGGTTTTAGTTTGGATATACATAGCCCAAGGGTCAGATGAGTCCCACATAGGGTCAGGAGCCTACTCCAGTTATAGGGCTAGCATGCGCTCACGACAAAATATTGTCTACCCCTTTTCTCGTATTATTTAGGGCTAGCATGCGCGCACGACAATATTTTGTCTACCCCTTTTTTCGTATTATTTATATAAATATAGACAAAATTTTGTCGTGCGCGCATGTTGTCTACCCCTTTTCTTATTATTTATATAAATAATACGAGAAAAGGGGTAAGACAAAATTTTGTCTGGCGCGCATGCTAGCCCTACTGATCCTGGCCACATAAGTACGGTGTAATCGGTGGTGGATTCAATTGACGTTCAATAAGCTATCGTTATTCTCGTAGGCATTGACGGAACAACAGCAAAGTAAAATAAAAATATGCCAGAATGGGATTGAGAGAAGTGCGATCGGAGTGAAGAGAAGAGATAGAATAAGATTGAATGAAATAAAAAGGTGACTAAGTTTAAAAGTTAAGTAAAAGACAAAGAACTAAAATGGAGATGGACGGGACATATCCTAAGATATGAGAAAGAGAAATGGATCCAAGAGATAGTAAAAGAAACGGAGGTAGACAAACTAAAAGATGGGAGAATGAAATAAAAAAAGTTGCAGGTCCATTATGGAGTCCGTAGCGTAGCAAGAGATAGAGTGAGATGGAAATCTTTAGAAGAGGCCTTTGTCGCAGGACAAGCTGTGGCGGGGTAACCGTTTGCCGATTGTGTAGTAATGTAAATTGTGGTAAATATTTTATAGAATGATAATATTAGGCATTTTGTAAGTATGTTATATGTTGTAAGAAAACAGCAATAAAGGCTATTTTATTTTTAAGCGACTTCAAAAAAAGAGTAGTTCTCAATTCGTCTGTAGGTTTTTTTGTATGTATGTATGTGACACGATTACTCCGCCGTTTGTGCGGAGACTTAACATGACAGGCATAACATAGATGAGTTACCTGTAGGGCTAGCATGCGCGCACGACAAAATTTTGTCTACCCCTTTTCTCTTATTACTTATATGAAATAATACGAGAAAAGGCGTAGACAAAATTCTGTCGTGCGCGCATGCTAGCCCTACTGGGCTAGTTCCGGTTAAATTTATAATTATAATAAAGTTTATGTTCATGAGTGACGTCGACCACTTACCATCAGGTAGCACGTCTGCCAGTTTGCCGATCCAAGTAACATAAACTGTAATAGGTTATTAAATAATGATAATAAAAGTAAATAGTTATAATTAGCTTTTATTTACAATCTTTACATAACATGACTTTGTTTTAACCTATTATGTCCAGTTTGTTTACTTTTGGTTTTGTACGTGAAGATTGTGTTGCTTTCCAGCATAGGCCTGCCCTAGAGTTTGCCACAGAGTGCGGTTACGTGCTAATCGAGTCCAGTCGATCCCCGTTATACTAAATTCTAATATCGTCCTCCCATCTGCGACGCTGCCTCCCTTTCTCTCATTTATGTTGTCTCAGGACCACTCTGTTACGTCTCTAGATCATTTATGTTTTTTGTTTCTAATCATATGACCAGCCCGGTCATATGATTAGAAATTCTCATTCATCTCCATTTTAGTTTTTAACGTTTCAGTTTCGTTTCTTATATTACTATTATCTAGTTTTATTCTATCTTTTTGATATTGAGTACACTTCTCATGATGTGCTGGCAGGTTTCTAGTTACAGTGCCACATACTTTTCTTGGCCGGTAAGAGCGTCGCTGTCGTGGATATTAGTATTGCTAGTAAATAAAAATTAACCATTATATGGGGAAAAATTTGAATTAATGCAGGCTACCTTAATAAGTAATTTATTGTAGAGTCTTAATAAAACAATGTATACTAATATCTAGAAAATACAGTTCTAGGAAAATAAATGTGACAAACTTAGGAACAATACTGATATGATAGGTTTTGTTACCTGTACTATTAATATAATATCTTTTAAGATACCTAGCAATCGGAACCGTTCGATAATTAAAAATTTGCCTTTGTAATTAATAATACAAGAAAGAAAATAAACACAAACATTACAAAACAGTACAAATAGCGGGCTTATTGCTAAAAGCGTTATTAATAAATCATTTGAAGCACTCTACACGTGTTTTGCCTCTATATTTTGATACAATAATTATGATCAAATAAAACCACATCTGAAGAATCACAATCTAATGGACGAACTCCATCAATTATGTGATTTCCCGAACTGTCAAAATGTTCATCTTCAGAATCACTGCTTTCGCTTTCACTATCGCTGGCTAAACATGGGCTAAACTAATAATAAACGGTTCATCTAAAACGCATCTTTTTCTTTGTATTTGTTTTCAATTTTTTTTTACATGATCGCAATGTTTTTTCCATTCTTCGACAGATATTCTGTCGAAGGCTTCTGCAATCAACTGAGGCATTTCAGTACTTGATTTCCGAAGGTTCTTCTCTGCTACATTCCGTTTCATTGAACTCCAGATCATTTCTATTGCATTAAGATCGCAATGATATGGTGGCAATCTTAACACCGTGTGTCCTCTATCTTTCATCAATTTATCAATTTCGTATTCTGGTGCCGGTTTGTGTCTTTTAATTAGTTCATAAAGCTAGGGTTTTTGTTTAGCTTTCGTGGAATTCCACGTTCTTTTCAGTTAGCCATTGTTGCATGTCCGCTTTTTTATAAATTGAATTTGGACACTTGTTCATGCAAATGCTGTGGTATGGAGCATTATCCATTATGATTAATGACTCCTGATCCAAATTTGGAAGCCAGTTGCTTCCAATGTCTGTCTGACATTTCAAAATGGCGATGGTATAACCAATTTCAGCCACCGGCCAAGAAAAGTATGTGGCACTGTAGCTATTATGTATTATTGTTTTCTAGACTCCATGTTTGGCATCCATACGTCATTTCTAGTAATATACACCATATTTACGCATCAAATATCTTTCTTTTTACTTTCAGTGTTACATGGGGATTTTTCATAATTTCCTTGAGCGTTTTCTATTCTTTTCTATTCCATGCCAGGTATATTCGGTTGTTTATTTCTTTTGTTGTTAGATCATTTGGCAATATGATATGTCCGAGATAGGTGTATGTTTCTACATATTCTATTGTGGTATCGTTATAATAATTATGATAATTGCGGCTTTTTCGGAGTTTATCGATAGTCCCACTATTTCGCTTGACTAATATAATACTGATCTATAATAAAACTGATCTAATGATACCTCACAAGCTAACATCCATCATGCCGTTTAGGCTGTAAGATCGTCCCAAAGAAAAATACATACATACAGTCGAAAAACGTAAGATCCGAGGTTCCTTTTGAGGCAATCGGGTGAAAATAAATAATAAAAGATGAATAAATTTCATTAAATGAATCGCCTTCTATATATGATATTTTTCTAATTTCCGGCAAAGCAATGTTCGTCTATAAACTTCTATTTTTAAATTTATTATACTACCGTATTAATTGGATAGCACCTAAAAGATTATAGATGAGTTTTAAAGGCTAAGAGTCTAACCTCTTTTATTTTCTCTACTGCAATAAATATATTTTATTCTATGCCAGCTGTTGACCCCAGCTTCGACTGCGTTAACTTAGATTTACAACCGTATTCGGATTGATGATGATTATTTTTATAGGTTATGTTATTCCTTTCACTGGCAGAAATCTGATGTATGGGTTTGAGCCAAAATAAATGTACATTTCTCATATGACTCTTGTGAGAAACATTTCTCACGTTTCTCACAAAAATCAAAAACGTTTCTCACATTTCTCACAAAGATGCGTTCACATAGGTTACTTTTTACTGATGAACAAATAGGTACCTATGACATGTTATGATTCAGATGTACAGGAATAAACATAGGATTCAAATATGTACATGATATTTTTATGTTTAGTCTAAGGAAGATATTTAGGCCAATATAATGTGTATACGTATACTCATATAGCTATATGTTGTATGTTGCGTCAGAATTAGGGTTAAAATGTAAACATATATTTTTTTAACGTATGTATGTGTGTATGTCTATTTCTTTTTCACGCCCTACAGTCCATACGGCTCGGTGGATTTTAACATAATATTATGAGGTGTCGTTAGATTTGTTTTGATTGTAGAAGTGTCATTAGGCTAAAATTAATTATGAAAATCAAATGGTGGATTTTTTCGCCAAAATTTGATGTCATAATAATTTTTTTAACCTAACCTATGAAGTGGGGTATCATTTAATAGGTAAGTATTTAAAATATTTTTTAGTTTTCTTATAATTCCCATTTTTAAACGACCATTTCGGACCTATGACGGTTTGAAGTAGGTTAGCAAAGCGGGCAAGTCGCGAAGCGCTTTTTTTTGCTGAGTAAGCGCTCGCAAGATACACACAGCCGCACGTCAGACTACCCCACTTTGACCTTGAGGCCGCCTCTATTCCCTACACAATAAAAGCTGTTTTCGTAGTTAAATCGGTAACCTGACGTGCTGCCGTCTGTACATACATAATGATCCCTACGATAAAGAAAAAAAATTCGTACCAATTTATATTATATTATAACTAATAATTATCAAAAAAACAAAAGTAATTGTTTTCAAAAAAACCAAAAACCCAACTGCTTAAAAAACTGAAAAGAAAACAAGATGTCCATCCAATGCGAAATACTTAACGATACAACATGTAGGTATGAACACTTTAAATATAATTAAAATCAGGTAAATTATTAAATATTAGTGCGCCTGTATCATGAACTTTGGGCTCTTCTAATTCACACATTATATGCGTTTCTGTTATCAATATTACTTATTATTATAAAAATATTACTTACTTTTCTTGATGTTACTATTTTGTGAAAAAATCCTGTGAGAAACGCTCACAAAATTTTTTCACAAAATATATGGACGACTAAAATAAAATCAACAACACACCAAGACACAGAGGGAGACTGACACTTTTTGTTTTTAATAAATGATGTCACATGTTGTCAGCTTTAAATAATGTAGAGAAGTGGTAGTTTCTATAATTCTACAGTGGTGTAAATAGCGTTTCTCACAAATTGTTTCTCAAAGGGCGAAATCTAGGATGCTCTCATAACAATTTTTATTTTCATTATTTGATAAGCTAGGCGGTAAAATATCAATAAAAGAGAAGGCCAGGTACTACACGAACCTTTTATAAAATTCTAATTCTAAGCTTCCTAAGAAATTTTGGAAATTTTGAGCTATTATCGTAACGAGGTAGTGAAATGGACATGTTTCATTTGTATGGAGAAAAAAAATTAAAAATAAAATAAATTACTATGTAAAAAAAACTATGAATGTTGGTGTAAAAAGGACATCTAATTTTTAATATACATGGTCCAGTGTAATTAAAAAAAAAAACATGTTTAATGCAATAAACATAGCCACAATTACGGGTTGAAGGCGGTGGACACGATATTTTTTACTCATGTACATTTATTTTGGCTCAAACCCGTATAACATGCCATACGTCCTATCAAAACCGGGCCAGCTGATTCTGAGATTAGCCGGAACAAACAGACGGACAGACAAATATTGTAAAAAATGTTATTTTGGTATATTATGTACCTTGTATACATTCATATGCATTTAATAAAAAGCGGTTATTTTAATATTACAAAAAGGCACTTTTATTTATCTGTATAGTTATGTATATAATAGGTATGACTTTCTTTTCTTTATTTTAACTTTTGGAATCGGTTCAGTGGATCCAGAGATTACCCCCTACAACCTCACAAGCTCACAAACTTCACCTCTTTATAATATAGTACTGATTAAGTTATAACAGTGAATATTGATGTTAAATTCACCGCAACAAACTTTACTACCTTTCCCTTATATAGTCCAGAAGCTTCTAAAGCGGCTTGTTAAGGCAAGGTCTTGAATTCACACGTACATAATTGAGAGCCTTTCATATTTTTCGTCGGTGAAACACAAAACAATGTCAAGGGCAAAGAACATAAACACATTATGCCACAACTATATTGGACATGCTGTTCCCGCGGTTTTACCCAACATAAATTAAAAAAAGTGCGTGCGTACAAAGTACACATGTCAGAAGTGAAACTTATTTGGCAAACTGATTTTTAAATTTCGTTTATATTTGTACTAATCTAAAGCTTTAAATTTCTAAGACTTGCTATGCGATGTTCGCTCTATCTCACTTTCTCTCTCTCGATCTTTCTCACTCGCTTGCTCCCTATTCTCACTCCATGGCTATGTGCTTCATGCTACGTTCGCCCTTTCTCACTCTATTTCAATCACTCTCTCCCTCTTCTTGGATAAAACATTGTACACTTTCGTGACGTTTCCGTAAAAACGTAAAAATTTAACCCTCGCGCATGAGGGCAAAGAAGATTCACTTCAAAAAAAGATTGTTTTCCTACGATTACTTCCTCATGATTAGCTGGAGTAGACTTACAGCTTATATGACACAGCTTTTAATAAAACCGGCACGCCTGGAACAGACGAATTTGTTGATAAATGAGTTGGAGGTTTGTCTGTAGGCCAAAAAAGAGGCTCCTGATTATTTGTGAATAATTATCGATTTGTTTAGGTAAAAAAGCCGATGTTTAGTTGAAAAAAAAAACCTAATAAAGGGTCATTCAAGTCGGCGGCGGCTACGGCGAGTCAATGTTGACAGTTTGTGGCAACCATGCATGAAGTTAGGAAATAAGAGGAGATGCCCGTTTCTTTAAACTTACAGTTGTGAGTGCCTGATCCGCCATCTTGCCCTTTTTATAGTAGTATTCTCTTTATAATTTGTGGCTTTGCTGTCAAAACCCTAGCAATGGTAGCCATGTTAAGTGCCGATTTGAGTTGTAGGAGGTTGTACACCTTTTTTTCGTAGGTATGCCCAGTCCTTCTATATAGTATAAGATACCGATATAAAACGACTTTCACCGAGATGTTTATTTGATGAAACGTATTTTATATTTAATTTAATATGTCAATAAATATAGTGCATATGGGTTGCCTAACAAATTTTAGTCCAGGGTATGTTTAATTTTTTCAAATAAACATCTCGGTGAAGGTCGTTTTATATCCCGGATCTTAGCCTAATATTATTATGTCTATGCAACCATGTTGCTTTGGCGTCTTTCAAATCGGTTGTTTCTCATTTAATCACTGATACTGATACCAAATCATTATGGCAAGTTACACGTTCAAGTTTGTTATTGCGGCCATTTTACAGCAGATGCAGTGGTCCATGAAAGTCGACTCTGCAACATTTGGTGGCCAAATTCAAGAGAACCGGTTCGGTAAGCCTTTTCATCGCCGCTGTCCGTGAGAGTATGCAGGAGACTCCAAGGCAGTCGATTTCACAACATCCTCAACAACTCGGCCTTTGGAGAATTTTGCGTCGGGAATTGGGCCTGCACCCCTACAAGATCCAACTGACCTAAGACCTTAAAATGTATGATGATCATAGATAATGCGGTTTATTCGCTTAAGCTTCGGGATGTTTGGAAGATGATCCCAATTTTGACCGAAAAATAATCTTTATGTCGATTAAGGCGCATTTTTGGATGAATGGATTTAATAATCACAACAACTCACGTGAGGTACACCAGCTGGCAATGCTACTGTTTAGTGCTGGTTTCGGTCCCGCGGTGTTATCATTGGTCCGTACTTCTTCGAACACGATTTTGCGAAGCCATCTCCATCAACGGTGACCGCTACAAATGAATGATTAACATTTTTCTTGGCTTGAATTGAACGATATTGACGTGGACATGTGGTCCCAGCAAGACGGCGCTACGTACCACACGGCTTTGACGGTTTGAGGGTGTGATGTGAATTGGCCACCATGGTCGTGCACAATTTGAGTCCGTTAGACCGCTTCTTGTGGGGTTTTCTTGTGGGTCGCAGGTCTTGGCTAACTTGGCATTGTTGTAGCCTATATACTAGAATATCCCGCTTGCCACCTCTTCTATAAAAAAAAAACACATGTGCTATATACGTTTTATCTCGAAATATTCAAATTTCCCACGGGAATTCCATTATTAATTATTAAAAGTTGACGACCTCTGTGGCTCAGTGGTAAGCGCGTTGGCGCTCAAGCCGGAGGTTGCGGGTTCGAATCCCGCCAGGGAACAAAAATATTTTCTGTGTTCCTGGGTCATGGATGTGTATTAAATATGTGTATTATATAATACAAATCTTAAATATAATATGTATAGTATAAAAGTATTAAATATATTTCCGTTGTCTGGTACCTGTAACACAAGTTATTCGAGAACTTACCACGGGACCAGATTGACGTGGTGTGAATGCGTCCATAGATATTATTATTATTATTAAAAAGTAATTCATAATTACGTCAATTGAAATGTCAAAAACAACTTAATTGTCAAAAGTAACAAGTATTTCAATATAGTTTATACTTTATAGAGATGTGAAGGGCAAGAAAAGCATAACCCACCAACCTTCCAAGCTCCTACCTACCTCTCGGTATACGGAGCCAAACGCGAGATATGTACGGGGTACATCTGCTTTGACCCTCTCTTCCGTACAATTCTTCACTCCCTACAAATCGAAAGCACCCTCTTGCGAGAGTGCTTTAATACTTAAATACCCCAGTGTCAAGCTCCCCTTTCTGGGGCTGACGACTTCACATCGCGACGGTGACGGCACGGCGGTCCGGGTGTGTTAATATTGCAGCTACGACGTCATCTCAGTCCTTCCGACCGATTTCATCAACAAAAAAATCATTAAGTTTGGCCAACATCTTATATTTTCTAGCGTGTACTGAAATCCACTAAGCTGCCAATTAGTATTTACTATTTAGTAATAACACTAAAAACGAAGACTCAATTAATACAATAAACGTTTTACAAATTATTATGACCATGAAGGTAGTAAACAATTTTTAACAGACAGGTCGGAGAGGATATTACGACATTAATTGAATTTACAACATTACAAGACTCATTTTAAACACTTTTGAATCCTAGACTACCTAAAATTAAAAATATGAACATATCTATTGGCACATATGATATAAATTACAAAGACGGATTATAAAATATATTTTCGCAAAAGGTAGACAAGTCATTGAGGCAAGTTATAGGTTATTAGGAAAGATTTAGTAAAAAATATTATTGATAAATAAATGAAACAAAACTATATTTTGAAAAATTGATTCCATTTTCCATATGATTTATTGCAGTTGAACTAAAATAATACCTAATAAAATTTACAAAGCAAATGTACAATGTTCTCAAGGGATTTAGACACAGTTTAGACTCGAAGTGTGATGTCTCCCAACCTATGGACGGGCCACATGCACTCGCACCCGGCTGGTATCACCATCGTCTTTGTCTCCCAGCAATCACTGGAATAAGTAAAAAATAATTAAAAAAGAGAATGGGCAAAAATGTTTGGATCTTGGTCTAAGAAGCTCCACGTGTGATAGCAGGACATCAAAATTGGTGCGGGTGATTTAGAAAAAAACTTTTTATTTTATCATGGAGCGTAAACTAAGTATGAAGGCTGAAGGCAAGATACTGCTGTGCTTTTTTGTGCTAGTTGGGTAGGTATACCGGCAGACGTACCACCTGATGGTAAATGGTCGACTTTCCTGGAACAGCCTCGGCAACTCATTTATGTGCTGTCTATCCTGAGACATAAGATGCAACTGCCTGTATTTGTTTTGGATTTCGCAGGGAAATGCTTTTTACGCATCTAGCCAGGATCTTCGGGTAGATCCTGACCCTATGTGAGACTCGCACCTGGGAGATTCCTAAATCACTAAACCATTGCGAGCACCTTCAGCGCCTTTTTGAGGGTCCCGGATCTGCAGATCTGTCCCTGGCCTTGTAAGGGAGGACTACCGGGCGCTACTAAGCAGTCCCCGTTTCTTATCCGTGGCAGCTCCTGGACCACTTTCGCCCATTCTCCTTTCACATAAGCAAACAATAACTGGCGGATGGACAAATTCTATGTGAATTTATAAAAAATACTAGCTGTTGCCCGCAGCTTCGCCCGCGTTAACTTAGATTTACAGCCGTACCCGGATTGATGATGATTATTTTTATAGCCCCTGTCACTCAATCGTAGCATTTAAATTATTAAAGATTTTTTTAAATCGGTCGATTAGTATTTGAGTTAATTCGTAACAATCAAACAAAAAATCAAATCGTTCATTTTCATAATATTAGTACAGAAGTATAATAGATATATCATCATCTGCCTCTATCCGTCCACTGCTCTACATAGGCCTTTTTTGGTGTCGCAGTGGAAATGATTTGCGCATTAACCCGAGGGATGGGTCGTCGACGGGGTTAATCAGATATTTTGTGGGACTCTCCCGCTACCCGGCGCCGGTATTCCGCACTAAAACCACTGCGAGTTGCCTTCAGCCGCCTCAAAATGAATGTCCCGGATCTGACTAACACAGGATACCTCCCACGACCAGTCGATTCCCTCAAGAGGGCAACTGCGCTTCCTCATAGTATGGGGGAACTCCGACAACCTGTACGACACCCGCCGACGACGGAACTTTTCTACCGGGAGAGGTTAACTTTACCCCGAGTCTCGTGAGATTGGAGGCAGGAGGTGCACGTAGCGCCTCCTCCGCACTCCCATCCTACGTTGACGGAGCGGAACAGACGTGACGTCGTCCTCTCTGTCCCGCTCCTTCTACAAAATAATGGTCTCGCAGAAGGTGACCGCTGCCTGCCAGGCTTCATCGCTCTCAAGCATGCAGCGGACCGCGCTCGAGACTGCTGAAAATAGGCCTCCCTCAATTAATGCCAAGACAGCCGATTCCTTGCCACTCGCATCCAACATGGCCCAGCCACTGCACGGAGATCGTCTTCCCACCTTGTTAATAGCCGACTAACATTTCCTCTACCTCAACGTGGCTACATTTTTGAACTTTATTGGCCCATCAGCTGTCCTACACACAAAAACAAAATATTTAAAAGCTGTACCCAGGACAACCGGCAGGGAGCCGATTACGCGGCATGGTACCTCGCAGAGCTAATGGTGGTCGACTTGAACCTGAAGCTCGGTGCTTATCGTCGATATACAGGCCACGCCCTAAATCAGTATTTACAATTAAAGAGAGTGGATCGATCAAAACGGCTTCTGTCGAGATACGCAGGTGAAAGGCACAGAAATATCCCCTTTACCGATGGAAAAACCTTTTCACGATTGAAGAACACTACAATAAAAGAGACTGAAAGGTACAACGTGGTCATCATCCTGCGTCAGTGATGGTTTGGTGGGGCGTGTGTTATCAAGGAGTCACAAAACTACATTTTTGTGAAAAGGAGTGAAAACTTCAGCCAAAGTGCATCAAGATACAGTCTTGGATCATGTTGTAAAACCTCTCAGCAATACACTTTTTTTTAAATATACCGTGAACTTTCTAGCAGGACTGCACCTGGTCACAAGGCACGAACTAGCCAAGTCTGGCTTGAAACCAACGTTCCGGACTTTATAAGAGCTGAAGACTGGCCCTGAACCCTTTAGACTTCAAATTATGGTCTGTTTCAGAGGACATGGCCTACTCTAGACGACACGGCGACATTGATACTCTTAAAAAATCTTTGTAGCAAGCAGTGGCGAAGTTTCCCTTGGAAACAGTGCGTAAATCCATAGATTCGTGGTTAAACAAAAGGCCTGTAAAAGCCAAAGGTGGCCATTTCGAATAGAATTATTTTTTATTTTTTGCTGAGTCTTTAATAAATATGTAGGTATAAATTTTAATAATATGTATTATATTACTTTATTAAAAAATAAATGCATTTTCATTTGTAACAGAACTTAAGTCTGGACTAGATACTATATATAACCTTTCAATTCGCTGCTAGACACAAGCCTTTTTTTTTTTTTTTTTTTTTTCGCTGGGGAATGCGTTTAGTAGGCATACCACCGGGTCCGGGGGGGCCCGGTGGTTATGTGGGACTCTCAGCGCCCGAGAAGATGGTAAGGTGGACGCAGACTCTACCCACTAAACCCCAGCGGTGTTCTCCTCTTCGTTTGGGTGACCCGGCGCGAGAGCTGTGCACGTCCGTATCGGGCCACAACGGTGTGCCATACGGCACTCTTCTCTGGAGGCGGGGGGTAGCATCCCCTACTCCTTCTCCGCTTAAGGCACACTTAACACACAAGGGTGCCTTATAGCTCGGACCTTACGCGCGCGCAGCGGATGCCCCGATCTGCCGCGCACAGGTCCCTCACGGCGTTGCGACCGCCTGTCGCCGCCGTGCTCTCCTGCGGGAAGAGGCGCCAGTGCGCTCTCTCTCCCGCTCCGCCTGCTACTTCTGCGACATCACGTCCTCGCAGAAGGAGAGGACCACCTGCCATGTGCTCTCACTGACGGTCATCGCTCGGATGACCGCAGGGAGCGACAGGTCCGCGCCAACCTCAGCGATGAGGGGCGCCCTTGCCTCTGCCCAAGCTGGGCACTCCGCCAGGATGTGGTCAGCAGTGTCCTCACTGCTGTCACAGTGATGACACCCTGGTGAGTCCTCCGCCCCTGCCACCTTCCACAGATACCTTCCGAAGCATCCATGCCCCGTCAGGATCTGCGCAAGGTGGAAGGATATTGTGCCGTGCCGCCAGTCAACCCACTGCTCCAGGATTGGACCGACGGTCAACACCGTGCGGTGTCCCGCGCTCGGCTCTCTGAGCCGCTCACCCCACTGGCTGAGCACCCGCCTCCTCAGGCGGCTCCGCCAAGTCTCTTCCTCGTCAGAGACCTCCTCTTCCTCTCCCCGTCGTCTTCTCCACTCACGCGCTAGGGCCCTAGCGTGCAGGTCCCATGGCGCAGTACCCGCCAGTACGCACGCAGCCTCGTACGAGGTCGTACGGTACGCACGGACGGCCCTCACGGCCATGACCCGTTGTGGACGTCGCAACAGGGGCACGTTCTCCGATCGGCGCGCCGTACAACGCCATGGACCGCAGGACGCCTGTGTACAGGCGACGGCAGCCAGCACTAGGCCCACCCACGTTTGGGAGAAGACGACCCAATGCTCCATCCACACACACAAGCCTCCATCAACGAACACCAAGGCGACACCAGCCGCAATACAACCAACAGGCAACAATTAACAAATTTTGATATTACCAAGCCTGTTTATTTTACAATATAGAAAAACGTTATAAAGTCAATTATAATATCAATAGCTATTATATCGATTATCTATTGCATATCCGATACGTCCATTCTCCTCTATTTCCACATACCAATTTTTATGCACGAATCGGAATTTAATAAAAAGATGCGCTTGTTGCAAGTCCGTCTGTATAAGTAACGTCAATTTTTTTTATGCAATCTGCATTACTGGGCTTAGCTGAGTTTAACTAAGAAGCTATATGTAGTATATTTACTGTTTAGCTGTACGTAGAAATATAGAAACCCATTTAAAGGCACCACAGAGGTCAGGATCGAACACAGACCTCTTCCAGACCTCTCACTCAAGAGGCTGAGCCCATACTCACTGGACCATCGTCGCATACATAATATATAAACTAAAATCTCCCTTTCGGCTGAACCGTAGTCGGGTAAAATATACCTATTAGCTTTCTCACTAACTACATATTATTATATAATATACTAGTTGCACCGACAGACGTTGTCCTGTACATATTTTTTGTGAATCTAAACCATCCTCGAATCCCCTTGAACTCACACAAAAAATTTCATCAAAATCGGTCCAGCCGTCTAGGAGGAGTTCAGTGACATACACACGCACACAAGAAATATATATATATATATTATATATATATATATATATATATATATATATATATATATATATATATATATATATATATATAAAGACTAGGGAAAGTAAGAAATAGCAATATCTTAAGATAGCTGGAATTAAATTATTTAAGGCGACGCATTGTGAAACAATAATTCTAATTCTGGACACGCGCCAGAGGGGACTGAGCGTCCTGAGCGGAGCTAGGCTCTCCATACGAGGACGTTAATGTGCAATGGAGCGTGCTATGCTGGGTGTTTCTTTGGCAGATAGGATTCGAATATTTTTTGATTCGGGACAGGCGGTATGGCACTATACCTTTTAAATTCCTATCTTAACAATAGGACTAAAAAGGTGGAAATAAATAGTAAAAGATACTCTGGGACTAAAATAGACCTCGGGAATAGGTCGTCCCAGGAATTTCAGGATAAGATGTAAAAATTGTTACAGAGTACATAATATTTGAAAATATTAGTTCGACTGAGTTTGTTTCGGTTGCTCTTTTCAGTGGGCTTGGAACCGGGGCTAGATTCAACTAACGTTCAAAAAGGTACTTTATTGGAACTTTAAATTTTTTTGATTTTGACTTTTCCAATGGGTTCCATTTTACTGTATTTTTTCTGTTATAAAAATTGACGACGGTGTTCTAACAGATTTCATCACGGAGAAAGAATGTGGTATTTTAATTCTTTTTTATTTGACTTGCGTAGGTAGTGGTCATCGAGCATATAACCGGACACAGTAGGAATGTGAGCCATTAAATTCCGAAACTGGTCAGTGATTTGTCACTGAGATAATAGTAATTCAACCAACTAGTGATCTGTATAGTGCAGAACTGGCGCAGCGTTGCAACACGATTTTGGCGGAATTCGATTTCATACACCACGTAATGGTAAGTGGCCAGCGTTCTCAATAAACATCACGAAGCTTACCTAGGACTAGCCCAGGCTACTCATTCACACCCCACCACGGTCAGGCCTTGTCGTGGCGGTGGGGCTCAGTAACCTAGGGTGAGCGGTGCACCTTGGGCGAAGCTAATTGGGCCGAGGGGGCTCTTTGTACCCCTCTTATAAGAAGAGGGGACAGAAGAGCAGGGGGCAAGGGGTGAGGATGGGAACCTCACCCCATTGTACTGTCCCGACGTTGGGAGGGGTTGTTCTGTGGTGCGGGACGACCCCTCTGTGGAGGTGGCGTCGGTCCCTTGCGGGACTAACTAGCCGTCGAGGTGCCCTGTTTGTTTTCTAGATCCGGGGCACCTCATCAAAGACGGCATTGGTGACACTCGCCGGGTTTTAGTGGGTAGAGCTGCGTCCATTTACCAGCTGTCGGGCGCAGTGAGTTCCATATATATACCCGCTTAGGGAGACCCACTCCAGGCGTTAAAGAAAAAAAAAAAAAAAAAGAGAGCTCAACGCACCTCTCCCACTAGTGAGTTACAGTCATTCCAACATTTATTACTATCTATGTAATCAGTCGTGTTACTGTGGCTACAAATTAAAGCTACATATTAAAAATGTTGTAAAAATTTGTAAAGATTTAATGAAGGTTTAGAAAGCAGTAATTAAAGAACACGCCCCTAACATTTTACTATTTCTTCACAACATACGTATTATAAAACAAAGTCCTCCGCCGCGTCTGTCTGTCTGCACGCGATAAACTCAAAAACTACTGCACCGATTTTCTTGCCGTTTTCACCAATGAATATTCTCATACTGTCGGAAAATAAAAAAATAAGCCATATGGAAGCTTTCAACGAAAACGCTGCATAAGTCCTTTGAGAAAAAAATAATGTATCGTGGAATTGTGTATCTTAAATAGGTCTACAGAAAAGTCCTCGATGGTATATGTAGACATAAGGATAACATACTATATCCATTTTAATACTTTCACTGTCAGATAGTTGATTTTATAAAGGGTAACTTAGGTTATAAAAGTGAACACGGGCGAAACTGCGGGCAACAGCTAGTGTTTGATATTTTTTTTGTTGCAGAATACATTGTTGATACTAATTTGAAATTATTTCATTCTCGTGTATAACATTGTTACTAATAATATATCTTGTGAACTACATGAAGAACATTAAACTCACGCAACGTCCAAGTTTAATGATCATATCCATAATTGGCCATAAATATAATAAAATACCCATTAATGTTAAACTTGTCTCACTACTGGTACTAGGAACGTAAATTTAAGAAATGTATATAAATAAATAATATGTATTATATATTATATTATATTATATATTATATTATATATTATATTATATATATCATATAAACCACGTCCATAACCCGGTGCAGACACCTATATTCATCTTACAAATTATCTGCACCTGACGGAATACGAACCCGCGACCGTTGCGTAAAGTGTAAAGTGTCTACCTTGCCGTCGAATTATTACGAATTATAATAATATTTAAGGACGCTTTTGCACCACGTCAATCTGGTCCGGTGGTAAGTCGGAGAACTTGTGTTACGGGTACCAGACAACGGAAATATATTTAATACTTTTATACTATAGACATGTTTAAAAAAAATATTTAATACACATATTTAATACTCATCCATGTCCCAGGAACACAGAAAACTTTTTTTTGTTCCCTGGCAGGATTCTTCGAATCCGCAACCTCCGGCTTGAGCACCATCGCGCTAACCATTGTGAAACACCACGCAGTGAAATTGCTTTGCGCATTCACCCGGGATAGGTCGTCGAACAACTGAGAATAAGTATAATGACCTCGGTTGATCAACCTTAAACAAAACTTCCCTATATTACTTACTACCTTAACTTAGGTATCTACACTGTTCTTAATATGGTCAGATATACAAAGTGGTTAAGCAGGATTTGTCGGTAACATTGCTGGTACGAGACGTTTTTTTTTCTTTAACGCCGGGAAATGCTCTGAGGCATCCCAGGAGTGGGTCTCCCCAGGCGGGTATGTGGGACTCGCTGCGCTCGAAAGTTGGTAAGTGGACGCAGCTCTACCCACTAAAACCCGGCGAGTGCCACCAATGCCGCCTTTGGTGAGGTGCCTCGCATCTGTTAAGCAAACAGGGGACCTCGACGGCTAGTCAGTCCCTCAAGGGACGGACGCCACCGCTACAGAGGAGTTGTCCCGCACCACAGAACAACCCCTGCCAACGTCGGGACATTACAATGGGGTAAGGTTCACATCCTCGCCCCTTGTCCCTCTGCTCTTGTGTCCCCTCTTCTTATAAGAGGGATACAAAAAGCAGCTCCCTCGGTTCAATTTGCTTTGATTTTTTTTTTTTGGTCTCACCCTAGGCTAGTGAGCCCCACCGCCACGACAAGGCTTGAACCATGGTGGGGCTGTTACGAGACGTGGGGTACACGTAATTCATGTATTGGAACATTACATTTTATAATTAATAAATTTTATTTAAATCTAAACGAAAGGTGGAATGAAATTAAGAAATATAGTAAACGCTCGAACAAGTAAAGGAGTGGAGAGCAGCGGCGTACTGGGCGTAGCTGTCATACCGTTTGCTGTCACGGCATTTGAATCAGTTTACTGCCAACGCCAGTAGATGTTTCACTCGAACTCAGGCGAACTCGTTTGCGTTGCAAATAGTATGTAAATTGAATGCGTTGATGGCCCCATAGCTAACATAGGTCGTACTTTCACTCACCTCGAGTAACGTCTTCGGGTAAGATGGATCGTCTTGTTCCATTGGATGCACGAGAAACCCAAACTCGAACATACCTGCACGTATAATGTATGCAATTAAAATAGGCTTTTTTACACGGATGCGACGGAAGGGTTACGTTTTTTTTTTTGATGGGATCTATATTTTTTTGGCCTATTGGCCTTTAAGCTTAATCGGAACAGTAGGTACATGAACAGAGAAGAATTATAAGAAAGGGGTTCGTACATATACAAAGAACATAACTGCACTCAAAATACAACGCGCCCTTTTGCTTGAATGGCTTGAAGGCTTTGTTAGATTCGTCTTAGTTGTGAACAAAACATTTGGTACTTCAAAATTTAAAAACTTAAAATTATATTTAGCGCCAAATTCTAGCCTCTTCTATTTTGTAAAGTAAGCTTGAAAATTTAAGTTTACAGTAAGAATTTTCCAATTTCATATAAACGCTAAAAATATTTAAAATCAGTTAAGTAGTTAGTAGAATCAACAAAAAAAAACATTTTTTTTCCAAATTCAAACTCGAAACAATATGATTTTTTTAGGGGGCAAACGGACAGTCGGTTCACCTGATGGTAAGTGAAAAACGACATCCACAGACACCCGCTATATCAGAGGATCAGCAGGTGCGTTGCCGGCCTTTTAGATATGATTATGCTCATAATTGTATTTTGAACAAATGCAAATATGAGGTTCAATAAAGCATTTGTAGTCAAGAAAGACGATGAATTTAAAAGTAGTGATAGATACCAATAACCTGTTCCAGGTTAAAGCCTGCTTGTATAGTTACTACCTGAATTATATTTCAAAATTGATTCTTAAAATTTAATAATAGAACAGTCGAGCGAATGGACAATGCGTTAGGTCCAAAGCACTTTATAGACAGCCTTTTTTTCAAACGGTGATTAGATCTTGGGCTCGATTAGGACTGGCGTTGAATAAGAAGTATTTTGACTAGGAGAAGGACCAAACAGATGGGACGACAATCTTCCTTTGTCCGATGTTTCATGCATAGTGGCCGGAGATTGGCCGGGATCTGGAGTGGAGTGGCCGTCTTGGCGTTCATTGAGGTCTTTATCCAGAAGTGAAGGGCAAGTTGATGATGATGACAGAACAATATAAATACGGGTTCATTATTCCTTTTAAGGTACGGTATCTTTAATAAATACATAATTACCAATATCTCGATAGTTACACAATACCAATCGTTAAAGGTTTTTTGAATTATCCAAAAAAGGTATACGTGTATCGGTCAGGCTGACCGAGGTCCCTTTTAAATCTTGCTAGTACACTCGGGTATATAATCTGTGCATCTTTATTTATTAACGCGAATATCTGATGATTACGAACAATAGTCTTGACAAATCAGAAAACAGTTCTTTAATTATAATAAAACAATTTTTTACGGATTTTATCGCGGTTTATTAAGATTTTTACAAGCACGACGTTTCGGATACTTTACAGCAACCATGGTCACGGGAGGACTGAGGTGTCATACGTCCTATTATTACAAAGTTATTCGAAACTACCCTATGATACATCAATATTTTGGTCAGTCCTATCTACGCAGAAAGTGCTAACTGTATCTTTAATCTGTGACATATTATGCTTGGATTTTGATTTGATAATTTTAATAATGGGATCCCAAGCAGGTGGTAGAAGCCAGCCATCTTCTCTATTGAAATTAGGATGTTTTTGTTTTATTATAATGAGTGAAATTCGCGTAAACATTAGAAAACAATATGTGAACCAGTTCTTTAATTATTATTAAACAGTTAGTCCCTTGGTTAATCTAACTTTTATTTCCTTTATCGACATTAACAGCCTGCGATGTGTAACAATTAAAAATTAAGTATCACATTTTGTAATGATTTTTTTTTTGTTGTATTATACGATACACGACAACAACTTTAATTCGGTAAAAACTACACACAGTTACAGTACTCCAAAACTAGCAGTGGACGATATAGGTACATAGTAACCAATTCAATATTAAAGTTTTATATTTTTATTCATTAAAATTTAAAACATATTTCCCTAAGGGAATCGGTCACATACATTAATGGTATTGACTGTATTGAAGATAAATATGCAGCGTTAAGGTAAGTACTTAACCCTTATGTTCTCACTCCCCTTACCTCATTGGTGACCCCGATGTCCTCTCCAGAGGTCATAGTACAGCGGATCTCCTCATAATAGGCTGGTCGGTACTCATACTCGTTGGTGTTCAGCCGACGTATCTTCCTCTCCAAGTGGCAGATGGGGTAATGTTTCTGAAAGGGTAAAATTGTGGGTGAACACACTATGGCCGCAGAGAACACTGAACTCCTCCTAAATGGATGGCCAAATGGCTTTAGAGATTTTTCTGTGCGTATTAACATAGGTAACATAGTTTTAGTTAGATTCATAATACGATCCACTACAAAACTTTATGTATCGGTCAATAAAAATGTAGTAAAATATAATCTCTTAATAACGAGAAGAGTGAAGTAATGAAAAAGATGGGAAATCAAGATGAGTTCTATAACAATAAAAATAAAAATGACGAATTGAGAATCTGTTCCTTTTTTAAAGATAGGCTAGGTAAACCCAAAAAACAAGATGGCGGTTTAAGTTCTTCTTATGATATAATTATGTATCTTGTTTATATTGTCGTTTCCGTTGCGGTGAGGGAAAACGTGGGACATTTCTCACAAGTGCCTTTCAAAGCATGTGAAGTTTAGATACCGGGTAGCCAATAAGGCAAAATATAATGGTTAGATATTTTATGCAGATAAAACAACGAAGTATGATTTGTTGTCAAGCATCCATTAGTTTGAGAATTTCGTAACTATCAATTACTTAAAGTGTGAAATATAATAATCGTAGAAATGATAGCAGATATAATATCCCCACCATGGTTCAGGCCTTGACGTGGCGGTGGGGCTCAGTAGCCTAGGGTGAGCCCAGCACCTTGAGCGAAGCGAATTGAGCCGAGGGGGCTATTTGTAGCTCTCTTATAAGTAGAGGGCACAAAAGAGCAGGGGGCAAGGGGCGAGAATGGGAACCTCACCCCATTGTACTGTCCCGACGTTAGGAAGGGTTGTTCTGTGGTGCGGGACAACCCCTCTGTGGAGGTTAAAATCTTAATAAACCGCGATAAGATACTAGGTTGCTGCGTGAGCCCGCTCCAACATTAGCCGTGACTGTATATTATTTTTAAGCGTCCTTGAATTTTTTATAACTAGCGTCGGTCCCTGGCGGGTAGTGATGGCAATAACGACTGTTTTACAATAATAAATTATCCTGTTGTGTTGTTTTGTAACAACTGTTGTTCTAAACTGCTGTCTGTTATCCTGTTCTTGTTGATTTATATTTTATATGAATTGTGACAATGAGCAAAAAAAAAAGGTCATTCTGCCTTTTGCGTGCTTATTCTTACTATTGCGTCATCGTTTCAATAATGAGAACTGTTGTAATAATGACCACCTACTTGCGGGACTGACTAGCCGTCGAGGTGCCCTGTTTGTTTTTAAGATCCAGGCCCAACAAAGGCGGCATTGGTGGCACTCGCCGGGTTTTAGTGGGTAGAGCTGCGTCAAATTACCAGCTTTCGGACGAAGCTAGTCCCACATACCCGCGTGGGGAGACCCACTCCCCCGCGGGATGCCTCAGAGCATTTCCCGTTAAAGAAAAAAAAGAAGCAGATATAATATGAGCAGGACGATTTCAAGTTCGGGAAGACGAAGAACAGACTACATAGATCGACTATCTCCGTGCAGTTACCGGCCATCGAAAAAGGAATACGTATGGTGATGATGAGTGCAATGATACTATGATCTCTGTCGAGGACTTTTGTAATTCCTTGCGCCTGTCCTTGTAGTCATTTTTTTCTTTAACGCTTGGAAATACTCTGAGGCATCCCGCGGGGGAGTGGGTCTCCCCACGCGGGTATGTGGGACTCGCTGCACCAGAAAAGCTGGTAAGTGGTAAGGACGCAGAAAAAAAATAGAATGTAACAGAAAATATCGCCAGGAAAAATATGTGCGAAATTCATCAATCTACATTAGACAAATTATGACCATGACCTTTTCGCCCGGCAAAGGTGAGCCAAACAAAGTTGAGTTTTAAGGTAAGTTGGATAGGCAAACTGACAAATATGACATGATGGTAACTGGTCAATATCGCCCCGGAATATACACGGGTTCTCTCGCGCTCATTATTCAGCTATACCTATCTGCCAACCTTTTTTATAGCATAGGAGGGCAAACGAACAGTCAAAGCCATAGTCAGACCGACACCCATACACGACCAGAGATTATGCAGATGTGTTTCCCTCTTTTTCCCTATCCCCCAATGGGCCACCGGAATCTCACAAATCGCACGAAACGCGACAGCACAGCTGTCACTTGACGCAGGTGTTACGTGAGCGAGAGGTCACCCTGATCGTGCCGGCCCTTACCTTACCATCTTATTTCAAAGACAGAAGGTAAGTCTTGGCGCCAGTGGCAGTGACAGGCAGTGTAATTACACTGTCTTTCTGTCCACAGCAAAGAAGAAGAAACTAATATGACCTATGTCCTTACGCGTCTTTTCCGGCACTCACTTACTCATTAGGCGTCGTCCCATGCTCGTGGAAGACAACTTTGGTACACCCGATCCCTAAGAAAGGGGACCGCTCAGACCTGTCCAACTACAGACCAATAGCTATAATTACCTTGTTCTCAAAGATTATGGAATCCACAATCAACTGCCAGCTCCGGCGATATTTGGAGGAGCACCAGCTGATTAGCGATCGCCAATATGGCTTTCAACGGAATCGCTCAGCTGGTGATCTTCTAATATTCCTAACGCAACGATGGGCGGAGGCAATTGAGAGCAAGGGGGAGGCGCTGGCAGTTAGTTTGGACATATCGAAGGCCTTTGATCGGGTGTGGCATAAAGCACTTCTTGCAAAGCTACCATCTTATGGGCTTCCCGAGAAATTATGTGGGTGGATCACCAGTTTTTTGGCAGACAGGAGCATTAAGGTCGTTGTCGACGGTGCATGCTCGGACCTCAAGTCTGTAAATGCTGGTGTTCCCCAAGGTTGTGTATTATCTCCAACCCTGTTTCTTCTGCATATCAATGATATACTGAAAACCAGCGGCATTCATTGCTATGCGGATGACAGCACTGGAGATGCTTTATACACTGGCCGCCCTAATATTTCTCGGGAACAAGTCGATGAGTGTCGGAACAAACTTGTGTCTGAAATCGAGTCTCTGCTGGCCAGAGTCTCGGAATGGGGGCGACTTAACCTAGTCCAATTTAACCCCAACAAGACACAAGTTTGCGCGTTTACCGCTAAAAAATCACCCTTCGTCGTTCTTCTACAATTCGAAGGCACTTCCCTAAGCGCCTCAGCCAACATTGGGATACTTGGCGTCGATATATCGAGAGATGTGCAGTTTCGTGGTCATTTGGAAGGAAAGGCTAAACTAGCCTCCAAGAAACTCGGCGTGCTCAATAGGGCGAAGCAGTATTTCATGCCTTCACACCGCCTTCAATTATACAAGGCGCAGATCCGGCCTCACATGGAATACTGCTCTCACCTCTGGGCTGGAGCGCCCCAGTATCAGCTCCTTCCATTTGACCGCATTCAACGCCGGGCGGCTCGAATCGTCGACGACAATGTTATCTCCAATAGGCTTGATTCTTTGGCGCTGCGTAGAGATGTCGGATCGCTCTGCATCTTCTACCGCATCTACCACGGGGAGTGCTCTGAGGAATTGTTCGGACTAATACCTGCAGCAGAATTCCACCACCGGACATCGCGGAAAAACTCCAAATTTCACCCACACCTTCTCGATGTCCGGAAATCCACAACAACTCGATTTTTACGGCATTTCCTGCCTCGCACGACTAATATATGGAATCAGCTGCCTCCTATGGTGTTTCCGAACCGATACGACTTAGGGACCTTCAAGAAAAGAGCATACTCATACCTAAAAGGCCGGCAACGCACCTGCTAATCCACTGGTGTAGCGGGTGTCTGTGGATGTCGCTCTTCACTTACCATCAGGTGAACCGACTATCCGTTTGCCCCCTCTTCTATAAAAAAAAAAAAAAAAATGCATGGCGCTAAAGCACATATATATCATCGGTTTCTACAGCGAACTACGCCAAGCCTTTATTTGAATAAACAAAAATTTTAAATCAGTTTAAAGAGTTTTACAACACACACTTGACCTTATAGTAAATTCATACATTGCGTTGATAATGTGTTGCGTAAAATCTCTTAACTCTTGAAGTGTTTGTTAAACTATTGTGCATTATGGCTCTATATGGCTCTGATAGAAAATTACCTTCCTTTATGACAATTACAGGTTTGTAGATGCGTTAGGTTCACACAAATTAAATCATTTGGAAATTATACTTTAGACTTGGTGTCCTTTATACAAGGTTGATATAAGCGAGAGGCATTAAATTAAACCACATATACTACACATGCTTACGGTTAATCCGAAACTATTAAAAACAGTTTTTGAGAGAAATAAAAAAAACTTTTTCAAAGAACTTAAATACGAAAATAGCCAAAGTAAAGCGTAAACATCCTTTGTAAAATGTCCACTGACCTTCAAATCTAAAAGGCAGTGCGACGCACAGCACGTTGCGTCTCACCGGGTCGAATAAAGCGGAGTGGCTTTAAAACTTTAAAAATATCCTGTGACTAAACTATTGATTCTATTGATCGAAGTTTTGGTGTGTAGCCTGGAAATGGTACATAGTATATGTGGTTTAATTTAATGCCTCTCGCTTTTATCAACCTTGTAGAACTCTCTAATAAGAAATTTTAATATCACATTTGGACTTAATTTAGGCCGATTTCCAAGAAATCTTTTTCATCTTGGTATATTTCTATGCACGGATTGTTCCAGAAGAAGAATTGTCATTGCCATAATATAAAATAAGTGACGCGACTAGAGATCGTGCTACAAACAACAAACAACAGCGCCATCTATTGTGTTCAAATCGAAACGAAGGAAGGTGCAATAAAGAGCTGGAAATTTTATTAAAATCGGTTCAGTAGTTTCTTTTTTATAAAAGAGGGGGCAAACGGACAGTTGTTTCACCTGGTGGTAAGTGTAGACCAACGTAAAACGAAAGTATTCTACATAAAAAAATCTTTCTTCTTCAAACAGTTTGAGATCTATAGACTCTGCTATTATTTTGACATATACAAGACTTTCTCCATTAATTCTGTATTCGGTAAAGATCACCCCAGTAATTATAAAATTGATGGGAAATTGTAATTGCCAATAAATAAAGCCTTTTAGATGAAGCGACGTCGAAACTACTAGTTTCTGCAGTTTTTTAGTATTCTGTAGTTTAGTATTGGTAGATTATATATAGAGGATTAGCAGCACCCCGCGGTTTCACTTGCGTACTTCCCATTCCCGTGGGAGTGCAGGGATAAATTATAGCCTATATGTTATTCTAAAGAGTAAGATATACTATTGCAAAGTTTCATCAAAGTCCATTCGTAAGTTTTGCGTAAAAGAGTAACAAACATACATCCATACAATGATATGATTACACACAGGAACCGAAGAAATATAAAGTACTAGCTGTTGCCTGCAGCTTCGCCCGCGTTACTCAACTCCTATAAGTCACAGCGTGATGTTATATAGCCTACATCCTTCCTCGATAAATAAGCTGTCTAACACTGAAAGAATTTTTCAAATCGGACCTGTAGTTCCTGAGATTAGCGCGTTCAAACAAACAAACAAACTCTTCAGCTTTATAATATTAGTATAGATTAAAAAGGTTATTGTACTGAGTTTGTTTCGCCAGCTTTCATCCAGTGGTGGTAGATAGCTTATTGTGACAAATGTCAATCGTAACATTTAATAAGCTAGTTCGTAATTGTACGTACAACATTGAATATTTTGGCTTGATTAGAGTGAAACTTTTAATTTCGGTACTCAATTGTCAAATGCCAGCAAACTTTAATGTTGCGGAAACTACTTATATGTACAGTAAGGAAAAAAAACAGACACTAAAATAAAAGAACATTGACACTACGGTAAGAGCGTATACATTCTTGTCTATGGACACTATGGTAACACTAACACTACGGTGTTAAAAAAACTAGCCCAACCAGTCACAGGGACTGCCGATAGAAGTGAAAACAAAACAATTAAATTCAAATACCCTTATTACAGTCTGTAAAAGATTATGACAACCTATAAAATTTAAACGGCGCACAAAATGGCCGCATGACATTGACATTTCAGTGTGCTTGACGATTGTCAAACACACTGAAGCTTTGTTTACATAAGTAAACAAATATTGCATAATCTTATATAAATAAATCAAATGTCAAATAGCGTCTCATACAGGTGGTAACGGTGTCGCGAATCCAGAGATTTTATCTCATCTAAATATATGCCTACCGCGCCTAAAGAAGTTTTCACTTCAAAATATACAAAAGGCTCTGTCGGATTTTATGTTTCTTTTTGTCTGTCCTTTAACGTCTAAAATTGAAAACTTAACAAATAGGTACATTTAAAAACAACAATAAATCACATGATTATCTTCAAAGTTTGCGAAAAAAATCTCATTTAATTATATAGTAGCAAATATGCTAACGAAATCAACACCAGTTCCAAATCGTATCTATAATAATATTATAAAGCTGAAGAGTTTGTTTGTTTGTTCGAACGCGCTAATCTCAGGAAGTACTGGGCCTGTAGACAAAGTGACATCGCTTTGTAGCCGAAATTCGTTATCGTCTTTGAGATAACGATAATAATTTTCTATCCAATGATCAATCAAAGATCGTGACAGTGCAACGACAACAACTGTCAAGTGTCAACAAAGTTCGACAAGAAGTGTCAAATCGGACCAAAAAATTAAAATTAATTTCTATGTAAATAGACCTCATACACACTATAACTCATAAAAAATGTGAAAATGTTGCCCTCCATGGCCCACGCCCACGGATAACGAATCAATATCAATAATAAAATAACATAAGTTTGACATAAGTGTTCGATAACCAATTGACAGTTTATGATTTTGTTACGAATTTTAACATTGTCTACCAACTTGCGATAACGATAACGAGTGACATAATTGACGACGGCTTATGTCAATCCCATACATTTTATTCTTTTCGAACTTCGTTATCGTTTTTCTAATGTTACTTTGTCTAAGGCTTCTGGTTTGAACTGAAAAAATATTTTTGTGTTAGATAGACCATTTATCGAGGAAGGCTATAGGCTATATAACATCACGCTGCGACTCATAGGAGCGAAGAAATAGTGGAAAATGTGTAAAAAACGGGGAAAATTATTCATCTTTGAGGGCTTCCGTTGCGTGCGCTGCGAAAACGGTTAAAGATACACAAAAAATATGTGTGAAAGAATTATTTCCCCTTAAATGATCTAAAAAAAGTCCGCGATAGTATTATGTCTATCTTTTAAGATTAACTCACAAGAAAGTAAAATTCGGAAAAATTTAAGCCGCTTGGAGCTTACTTTCAAAAAGCAGCCTTATTCCCTTTAGAGATTTAACAAAAAAAGTAGAAAAATGATCATCATCGGTACGGATACGTCCGTAAATATAAAATAACGCGGGCGAAGCTGCGGGCAACAGCTAGTAAATTTAAACACAGGTAAAGTTACAACATGATGATCATCATCGGCTCCTATCCTTCCACTGCTGAACCTTGGCCACTCAATGAAGCCCAATGAGCCCAAGACGACCGATCCTTCGCCATTCGCATCCAACACGGACCGGCCACTGTAAAGAGATCGTCTTCCCAATTGGTTAAGAGTGCGCCCAACGCGAAAATTGAGAGAAACGGTCTATTTTTCAACCCTTATTTTAATGGGAATGAAACTAATAATTCAAATTTAAAAAATATTAAAGGTAGGCAAAAATCCTACAGAATCCGAGTATTTGAATAGAATTTTGAAAAAAATATCTGGTTTAACCAACACTTCGTCTACTTAAACGCGGCCTCTTGAACCTTATAGGCCCATCGGCCATCCTTTTTCCTGAGTGTGTGACATAGTTGTTAGTATTACCTGAATACCAAGCTGTCTGAATTCGCGCTGACGAGCACCCTGGATGGATTCTGTGTATTCGGGCAGGATCTGTAATTGTAATTAAACATATAAAATTTCCTGCTACGTACTAAATTCGGTGATGATTATAATGAAATGATATTTTATATAACGCAATGAATGTCGCTTAATTCTATACTCGGCATTTTCGGCTCGGCTTGGAAAGCAAGTCAAAGATATAACAGGAGTTTGGACTTTGAAAACCTCCTATAGACAACGTCTTACCGGTGGGAGGGAAGCACTGTGCCGCGCTCCCGGCTGCATGGGTACCACCATCTTGCTTGTTTCTCCCGTGAAACAGCTTTGCTGTGTTTCGGAGAGAAGGGCAAGACAGGCAGTGTAATTACTGGCACCAAGACTTAACATCTTATGTCTCAGGATAGGCAACACATAAATAAGTTGCCTGGGCTCGTTCCAGGTATACTAGTTTATGTTCATGGGCGACGTCGACCACTTACCATCAGGTGGCACGTTTGCCAGTTTACCCAACCAACTAACATAAAAAAAAACGTTTGATTTAGTGTTCAATAAGAAAAGAAATATGTTAATACAGATGCTAATACATCCTTATATTAATAAACTATTTCCTAATATAGTAAGAGGTAGTGCCATGCTGCTTTGCAGCTGAATTGGGCCGGCACGACCGGTAGGTAGTGTAGGTACCTCATAACACCGTCGTCAAGTGCTATGCTGTTGCATTTCGTGCGATTTGTGAGTTTCCGCTGGCCCATTAGGGGGGATAGAGAAAAGGAGGGCTACGCATCTGTATAACCTTTGGTTGTGCTAATGTCTATGGACGTCGCTAGCTACCAAGAAGCTCCGACTGCTCGGTGGCCTCCTTACATAAAAAAATAAATGAAAAAAATCGAAGTCAACCGCTTAACTCCAAGACGATCCTGCCACTTGCCACTCCTACTCCCCGTAGACCAACCATCGCCATTGCCGTTCAGACAACCAAACGGAAAAATATTTCACCTCTGATGGTTCTACGCAATCATCAGACATTCTTAACTGGGTTTGCGCCAAGATTCCCTCTCGGTTCCTCTCCAGTCGGCCCAGCACAGAGTTCAGAACCTTGTTCGGGTTGGGTATCCTCAGGACGTGGTCCACGAAGTCCTGTGTGGAGTCATCCCTGCTCGCTGACACCATAGTGACTATGCAGACGATGTAAATTATCTGTGAAAACAAAATTGTATTAGACACAATTATTTATTCAGAATAAAAACAAAAAAAAACATGATTACCTATTACATGTACAAATCTTTGATTTTGTTGATTTTTTTTCAAAAAACGCTGAATATGTTATCATATAGTTTACATATTATTATGACCATCTCAGAAATATAACCTACCTACCATACAAAAGACCGTACAATCGAATTTAGATCAATTGAATTTAGGTTAATCGATTTTAGATTAATCGATTAATTGTCGTGACTCTTCTTATTCTATTTCCACCTTTCGTTATTGTTAACATTAATTTTTCACGTCTAACGATAGGACGTTTATTCCAACCGATTTATTTTATACTTATTTTACTTTTGAGGGACTTAAAATATAAAAAAAAAAAACTTTTCACATATCCCCGGGTATATGCGCAAAGCATGGAAATGCTGCGTCAAAAAAAAGTATAGGCAACACATAAATGAGTTGCCTTTTTTTTTTCTTTCTTTAACACCGGGAAATGCTCTGAGGCATCCCGCGGGGGAGTGGGTCTCCCCACGCGGGTATGTGGGACTCGCTGCGCCCGACAGCTGGTAATTGGACGCAGCTCTACCAGCTTTGGTGAGGTGCCCCGGATCTAGTAAACAAACAGGGCACCTCGACGGCTAGTCAGTCCCGCAAGGGACCGACGCCACCTCCACAGAGAGGTTGTCCCGCACCACAGAACAACCCCTCCCAACGTCGGGACAGTACAATGCCTTGCCCCCCGCTCCTATGTCCCCTCTTCCTATAAGAGGGGTACAAAGAGCCCCCGGTCCAATTAGCCTCGCCCAAGGTGCAGCGGCTCACCCTAGGCTACTGAGCCCTCTGCCACGACAAGGCCTGAAACATGATGGGGATAAATGAGTTGCCTGGGCTAGTCTTAAGTATTACCATCATGTGGCTCGCCTGCCAGTTTGCCTATCCATAATTATCCTCCTATCCTCCTATCCTATACCCTATCTATATAAAAACCATAATTATAGTTAATAAAGCTATACACACATACAACTATGTGTGTATAGCTGTATAATATATACTTTTATGTAATTAGGCCCATTTTTTATTTTGTTTTTATGCGAAGTAATGCAGTTTTCTCGCGATCTTTTCCGTTCACCGATAAGCGAACGACATTGACATTGTTTCGAATGTAGTAAGTGTTTATATTCTCGTTATATTCTTCGAGAATGTATGGAAATTTAAATATTATTACAAAACAAGCTAGAGTCGATTTTGAGAGATTCAACCGTCTTGGTGTTCATTAAATGACCCTCTCTAACAGATGTGATAAAGATGGTTTAAATAATTATACATTTAAAGGTTTTACGTTATGTGATAAATAAATATATTATTATTTTTGTACATATTAATAATTCACTATTAAAGCTAAGCAGTTAAAGCTATTTATAATGTACTTAGTAAATGTCTCTAAATACTCAAGAATATCAAATAAAATAAATGTTACGGCAACACGTTTTCTTAAATATTTGCTATTACAAAATGACAGACGCACGGAATACTTTTGTATAATCTAGCCTTTGTATGTATTAAAAATTAATACGTGACCAATAAAATAAAATATTAAATAATACCATTGCTTTTCTAGATAGTATATCTCTAGCAACAGACTAAAAATACTTATCATGACACAAATGCGACACGAAAGTTTGCAAGGCTTTGCTAATGTAAATAATAAATGGTTCGCTGTATTGATTAGCATATATAAATGGTTCATCCTATTTCGGGCATCACATTTAGATATATGTATCATTTATTTAATTCAATTTGACCTAATTATATGAAATTTCACACCAACCGAACCAAGTCCAAGTAACGATATAAAGAAATATTGTATGACGCACGCGGAGAACTGCTCTCAGTTGATTAGTACAGATCGGCCAGCGCTTTGATTGGCATCCGCGAATATCATTCGGACTCCTCTTCGCGTCAGGAAACCAGGGACCCTAAACATTTCACTCGGGTACGTATATTTATGCATATTTTTCCGTTTTGAAATGAAAATATTTCGAAAGATGATATTATCAACTTGGTCTATTCATTAAAATAAACCTATATTTTATAGGTTTTCATTAATTATCCTATGTAAAACAACTTATTTTTGAATGTGGCAACTTAAACAATATCCTCTATGGGATAGTGAACAGTATCTGTTATTTTGTCATTAACGGTCATATGGTTAAATCTACCCTCAAAAACGTTATAATTTAAAAATGGAGTTCAGAGCTATAGAACGCGTTGCTTGTGAGTTTTTGTTTTAAAAATTATTTATTTAATTATGTATAGCCAATTTTAATGTGTTTTGTTTATATCCATTTGTTTTTTAAACATGTGTTTAAAAAAATTAAATTGAACAACACTATTCGGTTGGAAGCTGATAAGTACTTTCATATCTCAATTTTAAACTTCTTTGCTGCATTATAATTACTATTTAATTATTAAAATATAATTCAAAGCTATATCAGTCTTAAAAGAAATATAAAGAAAATTAATCTGTGAAAGTGTCTTTAATTTAGGCGTTCAAAGCGTATATCTATGTAGTATCGACAGTAACATCGAGAAACAAAAGTGAAAATCATTTTAAAATAGTTTTATAATTATTATATTGACTGCACGTGTATATTAATGAAATATACAATGAGTCTTTGTAAGTTTTATGTGGGTGTTAATCTGAACGTCGCCATAAAAATATATTTATTATCCATTCAACGAAGGTTATTTTATACATGATTTATATAATTATATGGAAATTTTGTGCGTTATGAAACTATGACGGTTGAAATCGTGCATATCTAAGATTTCGAAGATTGTGCACAGTATTTTATGCAACATTTTTATACATATTTAAGATTAATTATAGCTATATATTATAGCCATAAAAGATTATTTCTATGCATGTTATCATAACATAGTATAAAACAAAGTCGCTTTCCTGTCTGTCTGTCCCTATATTATACTATATAATATGCTTAGATCTTTAAAAGTACGCAACGGATTCTGATGCGGCTTTTTTTTAATAGATAGTGATTCAAGGAATGAGGAAGGTTTGTAGGTATAATACATGCATAATGTAGTAGATAAACTCTGAAAATTTTAGATATTTTTAATGTGATGTCGTAAATATAGGTACTTATACATTTTTGCGCTTACACAGCACACACATCAAAATAATGTACTACAGTATTGTACATCTATAAAAGGTCTACTAAAAAATCCACGGTGGTATATGTCTATCTTTTAGAGATAAGCGACAATAACCTTTTTTTTACATTTAGTATCAGCATTGCACCCGTACGAAGCCGGGGCGGGTCGTTATTAACTTATAATAGGTAGGTAATTAATAAGTGGCAAGGTGTATTACTACAATTTGGTTCCACTATAAAAAATCCTATTTATTTTGTTAAATACCCTAAAGCACAGAATATTGGACTGGCTTCTGCTTACTATTTCACTTATTACAAAAAGACTTTTTTTGCTTATACCTTCAGTAATCGTCAAAAAATATAATCTCATTCTTTGGTGAGTTAAAGTTAAATGTTACATGTAATATGTTAGTTATCCTTACGTTTCACTGTTTATAATTGGTGCTAAAGAAATTTTCACACCATAAATAGTATGTTATACAACAAGCAAAAAAACTCAGGGTCGTCCCAAATATTGAATTCGCGAAATATTCATGATTTGCCTTGTTTGTTTCTTTCATTACTGTTCAGGCGGGCCGAATCGCTCCGTCACGCTTCTAACGTGTTTTGATTAGGTTGCACGACAAATACATGTAAAAATACTAACATTATATTATGTATATAGATTCCAGAATACCAAAAAAATACGGGAATTTAGTCCGCGCGGATAGATGGGAGCTTCAACTACTCGTTTCGTTTTTCAAACATGTTGTATATATTCCAGAACACGGCACGAAAAAAAGCACGGGAGTTTAGTCCGCGCGGACAACGAATGAGAGAGGAGTTTCAACTACTCGTTTCGTTTTTCAAACATGTTGTATATATTCCAGAACAGGGCACGGAAAAAAGCACGGGAGTTTAGTCCGCGCGGAAAACGAATGAGAGAGGAGTTTCAACTACTCGTTTCGTTTTCCGAACATGTTGTATAGATTCTAGGATACGGAAAAATTATAGGACACCGGATTGAGAAAGTTCCTCGTCCATTACAAGTACGAGGACCATAATTTATACGTAGCTCAGAATCTATCTGTCTAATCATAAGAATCATTTTAAAATTTGCCTATAACCAGAATTATGTTAGTAAATATGTTTTTGATCACTGACATTTATTTTCGTATACCCTCAATAAAATATTTCTTTCTTAATATTCTTTGGTGGCTTAGAAGTTATTTCCGAATCCTTTGTTTTGTCTTTGTTTGTGATTCATACATATTTTATATCAACAACATCACTATTGTACATATATACAACAATTCTTGTTTACATTGTAACAAAACCACTCTTCAACTGGTTCCAGTCGTCAGGATGTGAAGGACCCAATGTTTGCGCAGCCCTACATGCAGCAAATAGGTATATACAAGTCAACACATTAATTGAATGAAAGGCGAAATAGCTGGACGTTCTATATCAAGAGTTTAAGGCCGTATTTGTTTTTGTGTTTAAAATGCGTGTGTTTATATTGCCTTCACTGGATGAGGTATGTATTTTAAACATGCTAGCCTGGCTTTTTACGGGTGCATAAGGAAGAAATGAAGACAATATGTTTAGCATGAATCAGGGTTAAAAGTGTTTTATTATTGTGTGTTAGTCAATCAGTTTATCTAAAGAATATATCAAACTTAAACCATTTAAGTAACTTAACCTCCAAATATTTTGCATGACTCTCGTTGACTCAACGATAATGTAGTTGTGTTGTACTTTTGTCGGACGATGTTTAGACGCCTCCCTGGTGATATATTTTTTCCATGATCTTTATCAGTCTGTTCGTCCTATGTATGTATCCCAATGAACGTCAAGACCGCCTGTCCGTTTGCCCCCCCTTCTATAAAGAATACGTCCACTCTAGTCAAACTTGAACCGGCGCCTGAACAAAGATCATAGAATCTAGTTGGCAGTCGACTAACTCTCTATCATCAGATTTCTCCAGAACCTTATTGGCCCTTTGGTCATTCTTCGGTGCATGCGACTTCTGCATGCTTCTTCATCAAGTCTGCTCCGATGGTTGGTAGTCGTGTAACTTTTTTCTAAGAAGACCCTCCATGAATTGACTATAAGTAGTACTGGTCTTTTACTTAGGTACTTCTATATAATTTTTTAAGAAAACTTTTGTAAAAAAGTTAGATCATTTTCGCGCCAGGATTTTTTTTTTGATTTACCTTATGTACCTTAAATGCATCCCACAATACATGCCAAAGGCAAGGTGCAGCTTTTTGGGAGCCTGTTGACGTTTTTAATTTTATGGATACTCATGGGCCTGCCATAGAAAGGCAACGTTGACCATTATTTACCGTTGACCATTGGTCAAGTTAAGGTCATGACTCATATTTTTATTATTGATATACAGCGAGGGGACACGACCATAATATGACATAGCATTTCACATTTTAAATTAGGCTACTATTAAAGTCCTTCTGTACTGAATAGTGAATACCTACCTACTATTACCTACTAATATTAGAAACTATTGCCGCTTCTGCCTAAAGTTGAAAAAAAAACTTAACGTCAAATTATCTTTTCTTAATTATTTTATCGAATACTAAATCATTTTTGAATTCATGGTCAGAGCAACACGGACCGGAGCGCCTGACGGACGCTCGTGTTGCTCTATGTTACTGTTAGTTCCAGAGATGAGTGCCCTTAAACAAACTGCAACATTATTATATTTGAATATATATAAATGTCGCAGGGTAATGAGGAAATCAGAGATTTCACGAAATCCCTAGGGATACCTCGAAATCCCGGAATATTCTTATTTCCGACGTCTTCTTAAAATATAAAAAAGTTAATTTATAAAAATGTTTCTCTCTAGTGAAATATAATATAGTCTAGTGAAATGTCAAAAAAGTGGATTCTGCCGAATGAAAATCGAGCCATGCATCTGTCTCTCTCATTTCATACAAATTCTGTTTTGTTGACTATTTTGTGTTTGTGCAATACAAAACAATACAAGACATAAAAATCGGTTGAACGGTTTCGGAGTTTGGCGTAAATGAACATGACAAGTGATTTCTATTTACCTATCGGGCTATCAAGTTTTTCTATTAAACATCGTCATAATATTTAGAATTAAGAGCTGGTTCAGCTCTTAAATTAACGTTAAAAATAAACGGCCTTAATTATTATAAATATTTATTAAATATAATCAATTGCATAACAACTGATTAGCAAAAATCTCACTTCGATTTTTTGAATATAATCTGTGCAAATCTACGTATCGTTCTCTGTTCGTTTCTTAACTATTCTCAATATTTATAAGGAAACAAAAATTAAAATTAATCATTGATTTATTGCTTAACTGAGAGGTGGAAAATATTACCAGATTTTTATAAGAAAGGCCGATATAGTTCTAATGACGTTACTATTTTTTTCATTACAATATATTGAAAAGAATTTTATCATATGTTTTCTCAAGCCATTGAAATTGGCAAACGTGATACATACAAAATACACTGGATTTTTTCTGACGAAGACCACTTCCTTACCACCATTTTTTTTACTTTGTTGTTGTTATTTACTTTGGTGAACACATTAAAGCATTTCAGATCATTGAGTTTAATATTTTATTGGACGTATTGACAAGCTCACATCACATGATTGATCTTATGACTAGACTTTAATACATCGTTATTGTCATAATCATCATCATCATTATCTAGTTACAAATAAAGAAAGACCTCACGATTAACAACACATAATCATGTGCAGTGGAAGTAAAGATTTTGTCATGATTAAATTATAAATAATCAAAGTCACCAGTCATCAGCCAAGATTTGGGGTTGAAATTATTATAAACTTGATTCAAAAAACAATCCGACAGGAAATATTTCATTTTGAAATTGGCGTATTCGTTTACATTCCTACGTAAATATAAATAATGTAAACCTTAGTATTAAAATAACAATAAAAAAATAGTAAATAAATTAAAACTGATTTAATTTGCGTTTTTTAAATTTTTGTACCTACAACTTATAATCAACTTGTTCTTCTACTAATGTACAATCATTGCGTTTACCTGTACACAATAATGACGTGGTCATTATTGTTATTTTAGAAGTCGGTTACGTATTTATTGCTGTACCTATCTTTTTTTTTCTTTTCCGCCGGGAAATGCTCTTAGGCATCCCGCGGGGGAGGAGTTCCACATATCCGCCTGGGGTATGTGGGATCTATACCGTTCTTAAGATGGTCAGATATACAAAGTGGTTAAGCAGGATTTGTCGGTAACATTGCTGTTACGAGACGTTTTTTTTTCTTTATTCCGGGAAAAGCTCTGAGGCATCCCAGGAGTGGGTCTCCCCAGGCGGGTATGTGGGACTCGCTGCTCCCGAAAGATGGTAAGTGGACGCAGCTCTAACCACTAAAACCCGGCGAGTGCCACCAGTGCCGCCTTTGGTGAGGTGCCCCGGATCTTTTGAGAAACAGGGCACCTCGGCGGCTACTCAGTCTTTCAAGGGATTAACCTCACCTCCAGTTGTTTCGGTTGTCCCGCACCACAGAACAATCCCTCTCAACGTCGGGACAGTGCAATAGGGTGAGGTTCCCATCCTCGCCCCTTGTCCCTCCTACTTTTTCGTCCCCTCTTCTATGAGAGTCGAGGTACAAAGAGCAGCCCCCTCGGTTCACTTGGCTTTGCAGCACCCAGCACTTTGAGTGCTGGGTTTACCTTAAGCTACTGAGCCCCACCGCTACGACATGGCTTGAACCAAGGTGGAGTGCTGTGCCTATCTAACTTAGCTGACACCGACTCCAAAAGTATAATGACGGGGTAAACGCAAAGATTGTACATTAGTTGAAGAACAAGTTGATTATAAGTTGTAGACATACAAAAATTAAGAAAACGCTATTATTTTATTACTTTTTATTATTATTTTTATTTTTGAAGTGGGTTTTAATTTTTGTTTAAACATTTTTTATTTCTTAATTATAGTTAGTAATTCCGAAATACGATAGGTATATAGGTAGGACCTGATTTTATTTGTCTGAAATATATAGGTCTCAGAGGACTGTTAAACTCGTTATATCATAGTCAGGGCTGTTTTAATGAGATGAACGAAGAAATGATTTTAATCAATACAAAACCAATGGAAAAACCAATTTCGAATTGGGTAAAAATTATTATACATGTAATTGAAAGCAATCACGGCAGATTTACTGTCGTTTATTAAAGGATTCCGTTATATAGGTATATAGATCTGGTAAACTGTTGAGGAGTTCCCTTTAAACTGTCCTTCGCCTTCATCATCAGACCATTAATGATAGTCACAAACTATCTAGGTGTTAAGTTCTCATCAATACAAATTAATTAAGTCCAAACACAAGGTAGCTACTGTAAACTGTGGAGGAGTTCCCTTTAAACTGTCCTTCGCCTTCATCACCAGACCATTAATGATAGTCACAAACTATCTAGATGTAAAGTTCTCATCAATACAAATTAATTAAGTCCAAACACAAGGTAGCTACTGTAAACTGTGGAGGAGTTCCCTTTAAACTGTCCTTCGCCTTCATCACCAGACCATTAATGATAGTCACAAACTATCTCGGTGTAAAGTTCTCATCAATACAAATTAATTAAGTCCAAACACAAGGTATCTACTGTAAACTGTGGAGGAGTTCCCTTTAAACTGTCCTTCGCCTTCATCATCAGACCATTAATGATAGTTACAAACTATCTCGGTGTAAAGTTCTCATCAATACAAATTATTAAGCCCAAACACAAGATAGCTACTGTAAACTGTGGAGGAGTTCCCTTTAAACTGTCCTTCGCCTTCATCATCAGACCATTAATGATAGTTACAAACTATCTCGGTGTAAAGTTCTCATCAATACAAATTATTAAGCCCAAACACAAGGTAGCTACTATAAACTGTGGAGGAGTTCCCTTTAAACTGTCCTTCGCCTTCATCATCAGACCATTAATTATAGTTACAAACTATCTCGGTGTAAAGTTCTCATCAATACAAATTATTAAGCCCAAACACAAGGTAGCTACTGTAAACTGTGGAGGAGTTCCCTTTAAACTGTCCTTCGCCTTCATCATCAGACCATTAATGATAGTTACAAACTATCTCGGTGTAAAGTTCTCATCAATACAAATTATTAAGCCCAAACACAAGGTAGCTACTATAAACTGTGGAGGAGTTCCCTTTAAACTGTCCTTCGCCTTCATCATCAGACCATTAATTATAGTTACAAACTATCTCGGTGTAAAGTTCTCATCAATACAAATTATTAAGCCCAAACACAAGGTAGCTACTGTAAACTGTGGAGGAGTTCCCTTTAAACTGTCCTTCGCCTTCATCATCAGACCATTAATGATAGTTACAAACTATCTCGGTGTAAAGTTCTCATCAATACAAATTATTAAGCCCAAACACAAGGTAGCTACTATAAACTGTGGAGGAGTTCCCTTTAAACTGTCCTTCGCCTTCATCATCAGACCATTAATTATAGTTACAAACTATCTCGGTGTAAAGTTCTCATCAATACAAATTATTAAGCCCAAACACAAGGTAGCTACTGTAAACTGTGGAGGAGTTCCCTTTAAACTGTCCTTCGCCTTCATCATCAGACCATTAATGATAGTTACAAACTATCTCGGTGTAAAGTTCTCATCAATACAAATTATTAAGCCCAAACACAAGGTAGCTACTATAAACTGTGGAGGAGTTCCCTTTAAACTGTCCTTCGCCTTCATCATCAGACCATTAATAATAGTTACAAACTATCTCGGTGTAAAGTTCTCATCAATACAAATTATTAAGTCCAAACACAAGGTAGCTACTGTAAACTGTGGAGGAGTTCCCTTTAAACTGTCCTTCGCCTTCATCATCAGACCATTAATAATAGTTACAAACTATCTCGGTGTAAAGTTCTCATCAATACAAATTATTAAGCCCAAACACAAGGTAGCTACTGTAAACTGTAGAGGAGTTCTCTCGACTGTCTTTCAGCTCCAGACTTTCAGCTCTAACCCTTTATTCAATTGTAAGGCTTCGATATACCTATTTAAAAAAATCCAAATGCACTATTTTATTTATTTTTTCTACTCTATTTTATTCTAGCCGACGTCGAGCAATCGGGGAACACATAAAAAAATGATTCCTAAAAATTGAGAACCTCGTCCATCCTTTTTGAAGTCGGTTAAAAATAGCAATAATAGCATGGAAGAAAGTTTGCTAAAAATATTAGCTCAAAACACCAAGTTTGTCAATTTTCCGTTCCGCAGCTGGCAACCCTGTTACCCAGCGATTCCAACTGCCCATCTCCGGCTACCGGCCAATTGAATCGGCCTCATGCTATTTTTATAACGATATTTATAGCAAGCGATTTATCGTGCACATAAACAAAGATTTATTCCTACTTATAACTTATAAGTACTGAGCTCCTTATACCGATAGGAGGAATATGCTTATAACGCGCTGCCGTTTGTGTGGGTATCCTGTTTAATTCTTTCGTGTTTCGGAGACAAGGGCAGGGCAGGCAGTGTAATTAAGAGGCTTAACATCTTACTCTTCTTCATTTATCTCTGGATAGGTAACATGTGAATGAGTTGCCTGGACTAGTTTCAGTTTTACTATTATGTGACTTAAAAAAACTCAGTATTACCTGTGACTCAAAAAAACTACTTTTTTTCTGTAGTCTCTACGTGTACCCTGCGTTTGTCTCTAACGAAGATTTGCTGGATTCCAAACATTTCATGCAGTGTTATTTAAAGTCTGTAAATGCTTGAGGCACCCAGACCATAACAAGCGATTGAAAAATATTATTAGCTAAAATCGGATAAGCTGGTGTAACATAGATATGTTATGCATACCCTAATACCTTGGTCCTTGTCCCCATGACAAGCGATTAACGCGCGTTTTGATGACGCGCGTTTGCAACTACATGCATCTTATTCACATGCTAATTAGTAATCACCTAGAGGCTAACGCGCGTTAGTAGAATCAAAACTATTTCGAATTTAGTCGCAGTCGCGAAAAAATCTGAATGTATGTATATATTCAGGGACAACTATATATAATTCCCATTCGAGAAAAACGACTGTTTACGTAGGCAATTT
This sequence comes from Helleia helle, assembly GCA_963853865.1. NCBI lineage: Eukaryota > Metazoa > Arthropoda > Insecta > Lepidoptera > Lycaenidae > Helleia > Helleia helle. Next base: position 22,611,204 of record OY971420.1, read on the forward strand.
TCCATGCCATTCCATAAATTTAATACTTTGTATGAATATATAAATTAGACCTCACGTATTTGAATTGTAAATTTCTGAATCATGTGCGTCATGACCATATTATTATTACGGAATAGCCGAAGGAGAATTGATATTAGTAGTACGAACATCCAATTGTATGTTCTATACCTAACCTATACGATAATCTAAACTTATCCGACTTTGTTTCAGTTGGTTTGTTATTAATATGATCCTAGTGATAGGCTCCATTTTAACCGTTATTGCCATCCATGATTAATGACGAGCTAAAACGGAACTAGCTCAGTTAGCTTATTAATGTATTGCCTATCCTGAGACGCAAAATGGTAAGGCTCCGCGACCTGCTCTTTTGTTCGAAACACAAATCTTTCACGCAAGAAATAAACAAGATGGTATCTATGCAAACGAGAGTGTGGCACTACGGTGGGAGGGGCACCGGTAAAATAATTTTGGACAGTAATATAATATAAAAAACCAGCCTAGTGCTAGTCGGACTCGCGCACGAAGGGTTCCGTACCATTACATAATATACAACATTAGACTCTTTAACAGAAATATGGTGTACGTTTATGAAATTAAATGTTATTTATATGATACTAGCTGTTGCCCGCAGCTTCGCCCGCGTTTACTTAGATTTACAGCCGTTCGGATTGATGGTGATTATTTTTATGGCCAAAGTTACGCCTTATAGCGTCAGCTATCTGCCAGTAAAAGCCTCGTCAAAATCGGCTTAGCCGTTTCAGAGATTAACCGGAACAAACAGACGGACAAAAATGGTTTTTCTTAATGTAAGTGCAGTATATTATTTCATAGATTTTAACCGCGACTTCGTCCGCGTATAAGAAGTATTGTTTTAAATCTTATTTTTCGAATAAAGTAGTAGTAGCCATGCTACTTTGCAACCGAATTGGGCCGGCACAACCGTGGTGGTAACTCTCGCTCACATAACACCGGCGTCAAGTGACAGCAATGCTGTCGCGTTTCGTGCGGTTTGTGAGTTTCTGGTGGCCCATTGGGAGGTATAGGGAAAAGGAGGGCAACGCATCTGCATAACTTTTGACTGTGCCGATGTCTATGGGCGTCGGTAGTCACCTCCGGCTCCGACTGCTCGATTGCCTCCATGTGACATAAAAAAAATGGTTCCAATTTACAAACTATATTAATTTAAAGAATACTATTTACTTCCACTGTAAGGCCCGATAGTACGTTTTATAAAATATATTTATTTAATTTAGTAGTACATTTGTATTATATTTAAATAACTTTTACGGATTTTATCGCGGTTTATTAAGATTTTTAAATGCCCGACGTTTCGGATACTTTTCAGCAACCATGTTCATGGGAGGATTGAGGTGTCAGACGTCCTATAGTATTTATTTTGTGTCCTAACGATACCAAATTATTCGTGACTACCCTATGATACATCAATATTTTAATTCAAATTAGTACCTACCTACTACCAGCAAAAACACTACGAAAAAGTTAAATTTTTTCTTCATATATTTTATTATTGTTCCTAGCATTGTTTATAAATAGTACTTTGTCATTTATTGCAATTTTAAATTATTAAATAATTAAATAAAAACATATTGGATATAAATTACAAATAACCTATTACTAAAAACCTTAAAAAATACAATATTAATAACTTAAGTATATTAATAAAAAGGAGTCCCTTTAGGTTACGAAGATTTTCACAGCGTTCCCCCTTTGAATTGCTAGACTAATTCTTTGTCCGAGGTAGCTGCCAGCTCTTCGGTCTCCTGTGATGTCGACTAACCTTTTTGTTATTTCCTTAAAGAGCCTTAAAGCGCTAGGACCCCACGGACCAAGGGTCTCGACACCGAATGGGACAAAATCATATTCGGAGCCTAGACCCCTGTATTTGCATATTTTAGCTTTTTCAGCCGCTTCATTATTATATATAAGTATTCCTTTTTATAATATAGTGAATTCTATTAATAAATCATTTTTGGATAAAGTACTAATTAAAAACGCGTGCAATACAAAAATGCGATCCTCATAAGGATTCGCATCTTGTAATGGATAGCGTGATCTACATTTTGTGTTAACGCCATCTATTGACACATCTAAAAAACTTCTTGTTACACTAATTATACATCTTATGTCTTACCTAGGGGCTCAAACTATCTCCATATCAAATTTCACTCAAATCGGTTTAGTGGTTTAACAAATACACAGTCCCGGCGTTTTAGCTGCACAACTCTCGTTCCCGTGGGATTTTCAGGATAGTAACTATTTTAAGCCCTACGTTAAGTTCCAAAGTATCTTCATACCAAATTTCACCCAAATCTGTTCCGTGGTTTAGAAGATATACAGTCCCGGGTTTTATCCACATAGGTCCCGTTCCCGTGGGAGTTTTAGGACAAAAACTATTTTAAATCCTACGTTAAGTTCCAAAGTATCTTCATATCAAATTTCACACAAATCTGTGCCGAGGCTTAGAAGATAGACAGTCCCGGGGTCTTACGCGCATAGTTCCCATTCCCGTGGGATTTTGAGGATAATATTTATTTTAAGTCCTACGTTAAGTTTCGAAGTACCTTCATATTAAATTTCACCCAAATCTGTTCCGTGGTTTAGAAGATAGTCAGTTTCGGGGTATTACTCGCATAAGTCCCGTTTCCGTGGGATTTTCAGGATAAAAACTATATAATGTCCTATGTTAATTTTCAAAGTATCTTAATATCAAATTTCACCCAAATCTGTTCCGTGGTTCAGAAGATAGATAGTCCCGGGGTTTTACCCGCATAAATCCCGTTCCCGTAGGATTTCCTGGATAAAAAATATCCTATGTCCTTTCTCGGGTTTCAATCTATCTTTGTGCCAAATTTCATCTAAATCTGTTCAGCGGTTTAGGTGTGAAGAAGAGACAGACAGACAAACAGACAGAGTTACTTTCGCATTTATAATATTAAGTAAGGAAGTAAGGATTTGAGTTGATTTTAGGTTGATTGAATGAAAGGTAAATTGCGGTTATTACGATTTATGACGTTTTAAAAAAACTACTTACTAGATAGAGATTGAAACCAATTATCGGTGGAAATTTGCATGGTAATAATGTACTGTATAATATTTTTTTTGTTTTATCATTCTCTTATTTTAGAAGTTATAGGGGGACGGGGGGGGGGGCACAAATTTTACCACTTTGTAGTGAAGTGTCTCTCGCGCAAACTAATCAGTTTAGAAAAAAATGGTGTTAGAAACCCCGATATCATTTTTGAAGATCTATCCATAGGTACACGTATGCGTTTAATGAAAAAAAAAATTTTGTTTCAGTTCTAAGTATGGGGACCCCCAAAATTTTTGGTTTTTTTTCTACTTTTGTGTAAAATGCGGTTAACAGAATACATCTACTTACCAAGTTTCAACAGTATAGTTCTTATAGTTTCGGAAAAAAGTGCCTGTAACAAACGGATGTCTCAAACGGTCTCAATCACTCTGTCCCTCTTCTTGGACAAAACGTTGCACATTTTCGTGACGTTTCATCCGTAAAAAAATTACCCTCATGTGCGCAAAGGAGTTTCACTTCAACAATAGGAAAAAATGTGATTCAGCCGTTAATATTTGTCTATCTGTACATACAATTACATAGTTACAGGTGCTATCAGTTATCAAACGGTCCCCGAAAGTAATGATGTGACTCGACTTTATACTCGAATAACATATAAATAATCTTATTCGAGTTAAATCAGCCTCGAATTGTGCTAAATGGTAAAAAATATTGCCCTTTATATACATATACACTTTTGGTGCATTTTGATTCTTTGCAGTATAATCGATTTAATTTTTCAATTAAAAAAAACTATTTAAATTTCAATTAAACACATTTTATTTTACTTTATGGGCGCTGATATTCCGTATTATATTCCTTATTTCATTAAAGATTTTTGTTAATTATATTATCAATTCTAATAATAACATGTTTCATTTCATCCGGGCAATGACAGTTTTTTTATTATTAGTCTGGTAATAAAATGTATCAACACTGGGGGAATATGCTGTTCCTGCAGAAAGAAATGATCGAAAATCTGATCTGATCTGAACTAAAACTTGGTCAAATCGACATTGAGTGCTGCTCGATTGAATGACTCTGATTTGTATAAATCACATCACTAGATGACCAGTTGTCACCGGACAGTGTCTAGGCCACTCTATTATTTTCATTCATAGTTTAGACGAGATAATTGAATAAATAGACCGATTACTGACATACTCTGTTTAATTTGTATTGTACGAACATCATACTATACTCTTGAGTTCTGTATTCAGATTTCAGGCCTGTTTGAACAGACAGACGACTGAAACTAGTAATCGATTTGATCTTTAAAAATAAAATACATTTTATATACTATCTCGAAAAAAAAATGTTTCGTTTGTTTTTTTTTACGATACTAACGATTTTACATATAAACGCTGATCATATTTCGACAAGTTCTTGATAGTCAGTCTGGTACTATAAGTAACACACATTTTTTCTCGAGATACACATTTCTTATTATAGTTTGAAAGGAAACTATTAGAATAAGGTTATGAATAATATATAGACCACTACCTAATTAGATTTTGTAATTGTTTTTCGCATTGGTCGAAATGAATGATTGGACGGAATTATTGATTCGGCAAGCCTACACATTGATAACCATGGCACCATCTAATTATGAGTTTCATTTAGTACTAAAGCGAGTTTTTTGAAACTGAAATTGGTTTTCATTCGATATTATATTTTTGAAATTCTTGAATTAATTTTTGTATTGCATTGACATTATTTTATTCGTGTAAACCCGATATTTATAAGTGGATGAATATCGTTTTCAAAATAAATACATACAGGCGAAGCCTGGGCGAAGCTAAGCAAAGAACGTTAACTTTTGCCCTTACATTTTTTTGACACATGTAAAAAAATGGCGCAATTGCGGCCATTTAAAAAAAATAGGAATATGAATGACAATTTTTCCGAACAAAATTTGATTCATTTATTTTTTATTTGACAGACATCGGTGCCTATATTGAAGGAGAGATGAAGATAGAAGTAAAACGTAAAAATTGCGGTTACTTCAGAATGGAGCAAGTTTTAGAGAAGGAGAGATTCTTTAAGTTTAAGCGGGAGGTTCACAGGTAATTATTTTCATGTTTTACAATATAAAGAAACTGGCAAATGAATAATGGTAAGTGGTATCGTTGGCCATAAAAAATCGTATCATAAGATTTTTTTTCGTAAATAAAAATTTGACATTTCGACAAATTAAACTATACACACTCCTACTTTGTACCTATCGGTTAGGAAGTACATGCTCAGCTGGATATTTTTGCTTATTAAAATTTAGTTACTGAGAAATGCATTATGCAGTGCCTCTCTGTTTCACCGACACGTTTTCAAAGAACCTCCGACGTAAATAATGCAAACCAATACCGGTTGAATTGCTATTTTATAAACAATCCGTCATCAGCATGTTATCCAACTACACGGCGAGTGTTACTATTGTATATAAGTACCTATTTCTCAAAAAAAAGTGGTGGCAACGTCATTTCGTTTATTCTTTATCAAAATTAATCATATAAATTATAAAGTAAGAGGGAGTGCCATGCTGCTTTGCAGCCGAATTGGGCCGGCCCAATGATATAATATGGTACCTTTCGCTCACATAATATCGGCGTCAAGTGACAGCTATGATGTCGCGTTTCGTGCGGTTTATGAGTTTCCGGTGGCCTATTGGGGGGGAATGGGAAAAGGAGGGCTACGCATCGGCGTAACTTTTGGTTGTGCGGATGTCCATTGGCGTCGGTAGTCAGCATAAGGCTCCGACTGCTCGGTTGCCTCCTTATAATATAAAAAAACGTCCTGGCTATTGACCAAAATAGTTTTATTATTATTATGAAATGCAAAATTTTCGCACAGATCAGCTTGTCTCATCTAATATTAAAAATGCAAATGTGAGTTTGTTTGTTACGCTTGCACGCCAAAACTACTAAAGCGATTAAAAAAAATTCTTTCACCAATGAAAAGTTTCATGAGATAGTAACAAAGGCTATATTTTATTCCCGTATTCCCACTGCACGGATGAAACCGTGGGGCGCTGCTAGTTACAAAAAAAACATTTGAATAAAATATCATAACATTCTTACCTAATCCGGGGATGATTATGTAATTAATAAAATAAATAAAAAAGTATTTTTATCGATCTCAAGTACAGATTTACCGACGACTTTAACTCGATTATAATTTTACCATTTCTAATCTCTTTCTTCCTTTTGTATACCTAAGCTCTTTTTTTTTCTTTTTCCTTAGAATTCATTATATGTAATGTATGGGAAACACATTACATACATACACTATTTACCTGATCAAAGATTCTCTTTTAGCACCTTGTTTACCTACCCTCAGTGTAAAAATATAAAAAATCCTTACCCCACTGCCTTTGATCATTGTTCCGATTGCCACCGTCTCGTTGTGAAATGTGAAATTTTATGAAAAAATCTACAAAATGATCTCTATTTATATCCCCGGTTATCTTTCATTACATTTGTCGAAATTATTTCATTAATGTTTATCTATACAATGGGCATAATATGGATAAGGCCGTAGGAATATGCTTTTTTTATGGGTGGTCTAGCTCGCAGACGAGTCATCAGTGGTATCAACTATACCTAAACTAGATGGTGGGATAAGGTTCAGAAATATACTAAGCCTTTTTGCCGTTTGACTGCCCAGCTCCAATTCTCTTTTTATCATAACATGTCTCTCTAGAGTTTTTTTTTCTTTAAACGCTGGGAAATGCTCTGAGGCATCTCGCGGGTTAGTGGGGCTCCCCACGCGGGTATGTGTGACTCGCTGCGCCCGAAAACTAGTAAGTGGACGCAGCTCTACCCAATAAAATCCGGCGAGTGCCACCAATGCCGACTTTGGTAAGTTGCCCCGGATCTGTTGACCAAACAGGGCACCTCGACGGCTAATCAGTCCCTAAGGGGACCGTCGCCACCTCCACAGAGGGGTTGTCCCGCACCACAGAACAACCCCTCCCAACTTCGGGATAGTACAATGGGGTGAGGTTCCCGTCCTCGCCTTTTGCCCCCTGTTCTTTTCTTATAAGAGGGGTACAAAGAGCCCCCTCGGCTCAAATTGCTTCGCCCAAGGTGCTGGTTTCACCCTAGGCTACTGAGCCCCACCACCACGACAAGGTCTGAACCATGGTGGGGTAGTTACATGTACTAGATAATAAACGTGTACTAAGATTTTACTGGGTAAGTTACTTACCTACAGCTGAACTTGGAAGTACGCTTGGGACATAACATCTGAGGGACAAACAAAACGAATTCCTACTTATTATTTATTCATATAAAATACCTTCAGTAACGTCAATTTTTGAAAGAGTTTTTACCGGACATAATGAGACGTACAGCTTGGCAAAAAAGAGTATGGAAAAAATGAGGGCGCCACTTTCACTTAGGTCTCATCATAATATGGAAAATCAGTGAGATAATTTAATCAAATTGTTAAAAATAAATGTGAAACACTAAGCTTTACTCAAAATCTAGTATTTGTCGGCCAAGTATTGTCAACATCATAGGTTTCCATTTAGTAAAATATTTAGTTCCACCTGTCACCACGTCATACTCTTTTTTGCCAAGCTGTATGTATAAACTTAATATTATGCGTTTCAAATAAGAATAGGAACGTCAATGACCTCTATCTGTCAAATATCACTTGAAAATACGGTATGCACAAAAACTTATTTGCATAATTAATTGTTTTAAATCGAATTTAAATAAAAACGTTAAATAGTCGTAAATTATTTTAAAAAATGAAGCCATAACTCGTTTTTCAAACCATACAATAACATTTTACGTATCTGAGGCGCACTCGGACAGAAATGCAGAGATGAGTGGAATTGAAGAGCTCGATTCTGATTGATTTTTTGTCACTTAATTTCCGTAAATAAATTTAATTGAAAGAAAACTTTTTTGCCCACCCTACCTAACTGGTTTGAATTGACAGCTATGACGTCACAATATGGCGCTAAGTCCGTCCTATTCTCGTTTGAAACGCATAGTACGTTTCCATATTTTTTAACATTGTTAAATTAAATTTAGTTTGAAATTTAGTTTAGGTACCTCAAGAACACAAATCAAACCGAACAAAAATAATAATTTTAACAACATTGAAACTGTGAACATGGCGCTGGTCAGTGTTTTTGCTGTTATCCATATTTTTCTAACGTTCGAATTTAATTAGTTTTATTTGGGGGTAGTTAGGCGGAGATTATAATGTTATCTGAGGCTTTGCGCAGTTACCGCTTCAATTAGCCGTTCAAAACAAAACACTCTTTAAAATTAAACCTGAAAAAGGTTTAGATTTACTTTCGAACAATTAATTATTGTACAATTTAAAAAAAGATTCTCGGGCCATTAAGAATTTTGCTAATTGAAGTTTCGGTCATGTCGCTATACTGGTTTGTTACTCCATTCAATTTACTGTAAAGTACAATTATTTTAAATCTGTTAGAAGACGTAAAAATTCAACATCATCATCATCATAATTAGTCTCTATCCGTCCACTGTACGTACGTAATAGTTCTGAGCCTATGTCCCTCAATGAACGCCAAGACGACCGATCCCTCGCCACTCGCATCCAACACGGACCGGCCACTGTACGGAGATCGTCTTCCCAATTGGTTAATGGCCGACCAACACTTCGTCTACCTAAACGTGGCCTCCACTCTAGAACCTTATTGCCCCATCCGCCATCCGTTCTCCTGAGTGTGTGACGAGCCCACTGCCACTTCAATGAGCTTATTCTTTACGTATACATTACTGTTTTATAATATACTAGTGGCACCGACAGACGTTGTCCTGTACAATTTTTTTTGTGAATCTAAACCATCCTCGAATCCCCTTGAACTCACACAAAAAATTTCATCAAAATCGGTCCAGCCGTCTAGGAGGAGTTCAGTACCATACACACGCACACAAGAAATATATATATATATATATATATATATATATATATATATATATATATATATATCGACCGGAAGGTTACAATACCTCGTAACTCGACTTTTTACGTAAATGAAGGTTTTAATGCCATCTGTCGTAGAAAAAATACATCTTTCTTGTGACAAAAAATCGTTACTATTAAAAACCTCTAACCGCCTAAAAATTACCGAAAGAAAATACTCTTATCTGACACGGTAAAACGAATTTCTTAATGTTGGTAGCAATTTCTCGTATCTCCAACTCTGACAGCTCAGTTTGTATGCAGAATCAGTCGGTACCTGTTCGTCTGCACGAAAAGTAAGTCGTTTCTTGATTTTTACTCATAATGATCTAAATTAAAATGTTTGTACGTCTTACAATATATTTTTGCTAGATATTAGTCAGTGGTTATTGCAAAAAAGTGCGTAGTAGGCTGTGAAATATTGAAATTAACTGTCGAGTGATAGTTACGAGGTATTTCCGTCTATGATTTTTTATTGTTTTGTTACTACCAATAAATTTATTTGATTAGATAGGAGGTATTGCTCCTTGAATTTAACATCTTAACTATGCTATTTTAAATATCCCTTAATTCTAGGTAAACATGTCGACTGATCGTAAAAAAAAAATTAGTAAGCCTCTGCTTGGGCGGCTATGATGGTGACCTACCTCTCACTACATCTGCACCAAACGAAGAATCGGAACTAACGACTTCTGCGTACGCTTCTTTATCGGCTGCTACTGTAAATTTGCATTCAAGGCACAGTTCTAGCAGTTCAAGGTGCAATAGGAGTAGCAGCAGATCAAGCAGCAGCAGCAGCAGCAGTAGATCAACTTGCAGCGCAAGTACAAAATCGATTAATTCTGATATATTTGATACTGCCGATTCTAACTCTCAAATTATTACACCAGAAGAACTTCAAATTGAACGAGTTACTAATGCTGAACCAAGTCCGTCAATTATCCAGGATTTTTTTATGGCGACAAGACTGATGGACGTTGTAGACGTAAAGCAGATAAGAACGTATGGAAGAAAAACTTAAATAGACATTTGCGCATGGAGGGTAAACCCTATTTGGGCTATACGCGTTCAAATGGAGGTAAAGTTGAGCAAAATAAACATCGCATTGGAAGAGAAATGGGGAGCCGTTGTGATTCACATTTTTAATTTATTCTGGAATTAGATGAATTGGGACCAACGCAAAGTATTTGTGGCTAACCATGTTAAACGTAAACTAACAAAAAAGTGCATAGTTCAAGGCAATTCCAGGCGTAAAGGCTCTTTTGAATACAGTTTGACTGGGAAGGGGTCGAATAGGATTGATAGCGTCAAACAGGTCTGCAAAAAAATGTTTTTAAAGCCATTGTGCATTGGCGAATTTTCTGTGCAATCCTGGACGTCGTCTAGCCAGCATGTAATGAATGAATCTCAGGAAGTTTGACTGTCGTCAAGGGTGCGATCTATCAACTCTCTTAGAATTGAAAAACTGGCTGTGTTGCATGAATTTTTCGATTCCAACAACGAAACAATGCTAGATGTGAAAAAGCAAAGAACAAGCATGAAGCTGCTGAATGAAAGTGTATAGTTCTCACTGTAGACCTTCCAGCAGTAAAGGTGTGCCCGTTCATTACAGCAAGTGCAGTATATTACAAAACAAAACTTGCGCTGCACAATTACACGATTTATGATCTCACTACTCATCACATAATGTGTTACTGGTTTACTGAAGCTGATGCAGATCTTACTGCCTCCACTTACGCTACGTTTAATACAGTTTAAAGTCAACCTATATGAAAATTGGCAAAATTTACCTCAGCGTGCCACCAAAATTCCAATAGTAACTCAGTATAAACCACTCCACAAAAGTAAGCTTTCTATTACTGATACGAAATTTGCACATTTGCAAGAGTTAAAAAATATTATTCCCATAGATTGTCATCGGTTCTACGACAACCTCTTACATAATTAGGATAATATTTTGTGGACTTCAAGGCTGATTAGTGAGACTGATTATTTTTATATAGTAATTACAAGAAGTATTTTTTTATTTTGGTTAATTAATTTGTTTAAGAAAAGTGGCCAAATGTGATTGAAATAGTTGCCAAAAATTAATTATATCACTAACAGATAAAAAAATGACATTTTTGAGTTTTTTACTTAATTAAATAATCCTATAAATTTAATTGTTTTAATAAAAAATAAATAAAAACAATAAATCGTAACTGCATTATTTCATGAAATTTATGAAGCAATACCATGTATCTAGCATTTATAAGTTTCGGATTAAATAAATCTTTAAAGAACATTTATATAACAATTATTTATATAAAAATAATAAAGTTCGACTTTGGGAATCTCTGTAAATTAAAAAATAAATTTAATATAGTGTTTTTTCTTTCTCCTGTAAAATCTTGTTTTTGTATGTTACGAGGTATTGTTCCCTTACGGTCGATATATATACTAGTGGCACCGACAGACGTTGTTCTGTACAAAATATATATTTTTTTGTGAATCTAAACCATTCTCGAATCCCCTTGAACTCACACAAAAAAAATCATCAAAATCGGTCCAGCCGTCTAGGAGGAGTTCAGTGACATACACACACACACAAGAAATATATATATAAAGATATAAAGATAGGTTGTCCGTTTGAAGTTTGTTGAAGTTTTCAGTTCTATAAAGTTTATATAAGTTTTAAGTTGACATGGTTATTTTCATACGGGATACGGGATACGACGGGATATTTACCATGTTTTTCACTTTTATTTCGCGGAGCTCGATATTTCGACATTATCTACGAATATCATGTTTACTAGGTCTCGTGAACAAGACATTCGTTGACCATATTTTTGATTTGGTTATGTGGTTGATGATATTTTTAATAGCATATTCCAATTCATAAACTATAACACTATATAGTTACATCAAAATCCGTGCAGTAAATAAGTTTGAGCTTTATGTATTGTAAACGTCGTTTGTTTTTCACAATGGATCCTGGATGGAAAATGAATGGATCCTGAATGGTCCTTACATATTGTATGAATAATATAAAAAAGGCCTATGTTCAGCAGTGGACGGATAGAGGCAGATGATGATGTATTTAATAATATTAGTCGTACTAATTACGAGACTAGAAACAAAAAAAAGTTTCAATATTGCTCGATTTCGACCCAAGGGTAACTAAATTTACATCAGTTATGTCCTATGAATATACCTAGATGTCAACGGACAATTAAGAGTGTTGCAAAACGTGACCTCAAAGGTCGCCAGTGGGTTTCCATGTTGACCTGACCTCAATTATCGCAAAATCAGACAATTATTGTCTTACCTCGTTCCAATGGGTTGCACAACAGTTGGGCTTTTCAACCTTATGGGATATTAGTATTTATTTTTAGGAAAATACGGATTCTATTTCCGTGTCCTGTTGTGTTCTATCCTTTTTTTTCTTTTGCGCTGGAAAATGCTCTTAGGCATTCCGTGGGGGAGGCAGGACTCCCCAGACCGGTATGTGGGACTCACTGCGCCGAAAGATGGTAAGGTGGACGCAGCTCTACCCACTAAAAGCCGGTGAGTGCCATCAATGCCGCCTTTGGTGAGGTACCCCGGATCTAATGAGCAAGCAGGGCACCTCGACGACTAGTCAGTCCCCCAAGGGACCGACACCACCTCCACAGAGGGGTTGTCCCGCACCATAGAACAACCCCTCCCAACGTCAGGATAGTACAATGGGGTGAGGTTTCCGCCCGTAAGGGGCGACCCTTGCCCCCTGCTCTTTTGTCCCCTCTTCTTATAAGAGGGTTCTTGTAAGAGGTAGGTACAAAGAGCAGTTCCTTCGGTTCAATTTACTTCGCCCAAGGTGCCGGGTTCACCTTAGGCTACTGAGCCCCACCGCCACGACAAGGCTTGAAGCATGAAGGGTCCGTGTTCTATCCTGTCCTGTTTGTGTTAGTTATAATATAATATGTGTAAATCTGTGTTGTTACTTGTTGGTAGATTTAACTACATTTTCGCTGAGTCAATAGTTTTTGAATGACATGAAATAGTAATTGCAGTCAGAATTGTAATAATATTTCGATTGTTAAATCTTACTAGCGCATTGATCCTCAAAAATACCAAATGTATCCTATATAAAAACCATATATATCCTATCAAAAATATCAAATGTATCCTATTAAAATACCAAATCTATCCTTTGAAAAATACCAAATGATCCTATAAAAAATACCAAATGTATTCTATCAAAAATACCAAATGTGTCTCCCAAGATTGACGAAATTGTGCACTGTGTCCAAAATCAAGGATGGAGGAGGGTGGGCGCAAATGGGCCACCGACTCTCCATACAAATTTACAATTGTCATTAATTAAATACCTATTAATAAGTAGAATTTTTAAAATTAGGTATAGAATAATTTGAATTAGAAAAAATTGAATAATTTAAAACCTATTAATTGAGAAATGCTAGTATTATATAGGTATATTCAATATTTTAATGATAAACTTTAATTAATAACAAAATAACATATAATTTTAAATATTTATAAAATTCATATGTATATTATAATGAAACAATTTTTTACGGATTTTATCGCGGTTTATTAAGATTTTTACAAACCTGACGGCAACCAGCAACACGGGAGGACTCCCATGGTTGCTGTAAAGTATCCGAAACGTCAGGTTTGTAAAAATCTTAATAAACCGCGATAAAATCCGTAAAAAATTGTTTCATTATAAATTATAATGAGTGAAATTCGCGTATTGGAAAACAATATTAATATGTATATCTTCATAGTAAAATATCTAAACGCTCTTTCTATATTTTACTTGGAACTTGCGTGCCCGACAGGGCCCATAATAATTATTGTTACTGAATTTATCGGAAAAAATTTGATAATTTCATCTCTTTCGGATCTCAATTTTTTTGAAATTATCATATAGCCTGTCACTCCTGAATAGTGTAATGTAGCTTTCTGTGACTGAAAGAATTTTTATGATCGGATCTGTATTTCCGAAGATTACTTACTAGAACATACAAACTTAAAAGTTTTCGCCTTTATAATATTATAAGGATAAGATTATTTTCATATGAAGTATCCTATGTTATTTCTAATACCTCCAAGAATATCTGTACAAAGTTTCATGATGATCGGTTAAGTAGTTTTCGCGTTAGAACGTAGCAAGTTAATACTTTCACATTATACAATTACTAGCTAGTACCCGCGACTTCGTCTGCGCAGGATAAGATTTTAGTTTTTTATTATTATAAAAAGTATCCTATTTTACTTCTAATACCTCCAACAATATGCGTACAAAGTTTCATGATGATCGGTTAAGTAGTTTTCGCGTGAAATCGTAACAAACATCCACGCTTATACATTTATAATATTAGTAAGGATACATAAATATTAGTAGGATTATTGAAAAAAATATATAATTGTATGCATCTATTTTGTAGGTTAGGGGTGTCTCCCCGTATCATGATATATAGATAAATATTATTGACACCTTTTTCTATTTTTGCGAAACTCGATATTTCGGCTTTGTCTTCGAAGGCTCGCGAGATTTCATGGTAAATATCCCGTTTTGAACAGTTTCAAAGAAAATAACCGTGGTAATTTAAAGTCCAACGTCATAATGCTAATAAGAACCGGAAGCAATGACGGATCCATTCTATTTTTACACAGTTTTGCTGTGTTCAGAGTAATGTAAAATAGACAGTGGAATTACGTTCACCATCAATTATCATCGTACGTCTTATTGGACGCAAAAATCGTCAATAGGATACAAAGGTCAAAAATATTCTAACCAGATTTTATCGACATCCATTGCTTCGGATGTAAAAGCATAACAATCAACTAAACTCACTTTCGCAGTTATAATATGGGGGATCACTCGTAAAATGTAACAAAGTGCTTTTGTTACCCACCAGTTGCACCAATAATAAAGTTTAACGACCTCTGTCGAAGCGGTTATATAGTGACTTCAGTTCTGAGAAGTCGCTGGTTTGAATCGCGTTATATTTAGGTATCTGACCGGTAAAAGAAAACATCATAGCGTCACTTGCATACCTGTTGACTGTTGAGATTAAATCTTTAAGGGTGTGGAAGTTTGCCAATCCGCATTGAAGTAATACGCAGTTTGTTTGGAAGAATATGAGACTTATGCCCACCGGTCGGATATCATTTGCATGCATCTATTTCTTTATTTTGATAGACAAAGGGGCAAATAAGCCACATAGTATGTAATCAATAATTAAGCCTGTTCAAATATTTAGTCATGTTCAACGAACACGTTCTCCCTTTTTTTTCGCTAGGAAATGCTTTTAGGCATCCCGCGGGGGAGGGGAGACTCCCCAGGTGGGTATACTTGCTGCGCAAATATGATAAGGTGGACGCAGCTCTACCCACTAAAACCCGGCGAGTGCCTCCAATGCCGCCTTTGGTGAGGTGCCCCGAATCTATTGAGCAAACAGGGCATCTCGACGGCTAGTCGGGACTGACGCCACCTCCACAGAAGCTTTGTTCAGTAGTAGACGGATAGCGTCTACTACTGAACATGGCTTAATATGTCTGTGATGATGATAATGATGATGGAGTATTTAAATCCTCAAAGTAGAAGCTTTCTTGTCTAAGAAAAGGATGATCATAATGAAGTGCGAGAACAGATCTGGTTAAAAAAAGATTTAATAAAGTTAATTGACAAAAATTTAATTAACGCTTAATGAAAAGGTTGTAAAAGTAATTTTGTTATGTACTTTAAGAGGGCTACAAAATCTTTTTCTGTGCTCAATGCAGGCTCGATACCACTTTCCCGGGGGTACCGTTCTCATCCTGGACGGCAGCTACTGCTTTTTCCGGAGACCCCTTGTGGGAGCTCGTGGCGGAGCTTCTTACCGAGACGCACTCCTATGTCTCGGATAGGAGGCCGCTCAGATCCTGCGGGTTCACGGACTAGGGCAAATTGCGTTAATGCGGAGGTGGCGGAGTACCTGGCGCGGCAGCCGTATGACAAAAGCCTAACGGTTGCTTTTTTTTTCGGTTAAATAGTTTTTGGATTAAATCGTAACAAACAAACAAATGTTCAAACCCTATGTGGTTTTTTGCTGCTAAAATCTTTGATCTGTTCTGTGTTGTATTTTTTTTTTGGTAAATAAAAAAAAATAAAAAAAATATTTCCTCTTGATGATTGAAGATTAGAAAACGCACGTGTTTGCTTTTGCAGTATATTTCGTAACAGTATGAACACCCAGAGCCGGATTTAGGGGAGGGCACCCGGTATCAAGACTTTGATAAAAAATATTTTAAATTGCAATAAGGAAACATAGTAAAACAAGTAAATATCTACCTACTATTTATCTATCTACCTACTATTTATCTATCTACCTACTATTTATCTATCTACTAATAAAATTCTTTTCTTTTGATTTTCTTTGTATGTTGGCAGTTTTACCTACTTTAAAAATCATGACTGTATTATTCTTAAATAGGTATTGACATATTATTATTAAGTATTTGAAATTTACTTCCTAATTGAGGATTCCTGTATGGCTAAATGAGGAGGGGTGTCCGATTGTATACAGTCTCGACTATGTATTTTTTTTCCCTCAAATTAAAAGTTAATTATTGACTATTTCTATTTATACAAAAAAGTTTTTATAAGTAGGTACTTATTATTGTTACAAGTTGTAAATTTACAAAATTTTTGCAATTGCATTAAAAACTCATTTGTGAAATTTTGTAAAGAGAATGCAATATGTATTATGATATGTGATATTCAGCAAACCTTTGCATATAAAGTGGTGACTCGTATCGTCATCGACTCTTGCTAACTTAGCTATATACTTACTATGAGAGTTTATTGTTACATTTGTTGGAATACAAGTCAACACATTTAGAATTCATGTAGGTATCTATTAAATTGATGCACCCCATCACAACGCTTGTGTCGTCTCGTTTTAATATTTTTTTATATTTCCAGTAACATACGCCCAGACATCATGCCTCCTGGACTGAGTGGTATTTTTCGCCAGGTATGTTAATCATTTTAATGTATATTAATATGCTATATTAGTAGGTATCCGAAAATAAGTTTGCGTTTGGAATTCTAAATTTTTTCCGTTCTATTTTCAAATTTTAGTTTACAGTTTATCGCGGGAAATTTACTGCCTACTAAAATATGACTATTAAAGTTCTTATATAATAATAAACTTTATTTATCCCAGACCAAAAATTTGTAATAGTTTCTTATATTCAGCATTTTTACCCGGAATACATTTTTCCAAAGCTCATACAGAGGTCTCTGAACACCAGTTCATCTATTATTTACATAGCTAGCTTTCCGGAGATTTACATAGGTATTTGATTTATGTAATGATTGTGGATTAAATAATAAAATTAAATTCATGCAAAACGAACTTAATATAGTTTTTACTAAGAATGGAGTGAAAGCTTATTTGAAAGGTTAACCGGACGACATACATTTTGTGATGAAGTAAACAACTAAATAATGCTCTGACTTATATTTATTCTTATTTAATACAATTATTATGAGAGATTAACAGTTCTTTCCTCGGAACTCTCATCAGTGGATTAAACGTACGAATGCGAAGATAGACTGAATAACATTTGTATTAAGAATGTAAATAATAATTAATTAACGAATGTAAATTCGTCGTCCATTGATCGCTAGATGTCGCGCGTATGATTTATTCAAATTAAAAATCTGCTAATGAGTAATGACTGCAGTCTATCATATTTAAATATATATTATTAAAACTGTAACTTCTCATAAATTCTATATTATAAATATATTCAATAGTTTTTGCATGGTACATCTTTATAGTAATATTATCTTTAAACATTCGAATTTACATAATATAATACAACCTACATAGTACCTATTATGTCCTCATGATAATATGATCCGTGATAGTAGGTACATTTATATATGTACCTAGTACCTCCTTATCGAAAACGTAATATTTTTATTAAATAAAAATAATAATGTTGCCATTAATTCATGAACGTCTAATAGTTGTAAAATATAATTACCTTTTAAGCTAATTAAATGCAAATTTTAAAGCAACAGGAAAAGTTTTTAGTACCCACGTTTTATTAAATTAAGCAATGTATGTAACTCGTCTGGAAAACGCCAACTCGATAAATGTTCAAACTAGCAGAAGTCACGTTTAATTCAAGAAATGCTATCTAAACAAAAATAATTTATTACTCTAAATTAATATAAATCATATTTATAGAAATCATTCGGGGCATGCGATCGCCAATTATCTGCATTATCGTCATATGTGCGAGCCGCATGCTCTTTGAATACCTCAGCCGGCAGTATCGGAAATTTATTCTCACGCAAAATGGCGACCAGTGCAAATATAACAACTCCGTGGCCCAATAGCCAAGATGATTATGAATTACGAGATGTTATTGGTAAGTGATTTAGTTGTGTTTTTTAATAATAGTACACATAAAATAGCTTGCTATTTACATTTACACATTTAGTTAAAATTTATTCATCTTTTTGAGATGAAAAATCTATAATACATCTGTCAAATCGTTAATTGACTGTCACTTTACTGGTTTTTTAACATCTAATTAATAGTTTTATTCCTTTCTCGTAATATTGTTTCAAATAAATCACAAATTGAACACCAATTATTTTTCGAGTTGTTTTAGTTTTGTAACCTAGATTTAATATTATTACGTGTCATTTGTCGTATTGACATATTTTAAGTATGTAGGTACACTGTACACCGTACAAGGTACTTCAATGTAAACAATCATCGACAAGAAGTGAACGAAACGTGCCTCGCCAATTATATCATTATTAAACATCTCAATTTCATTATGATACTTAATCTAGAAATGAAATAGGATCGATATTTTTGTGTCAGCAAAAATTTACATGCTTATTAATTAAAGTTTTTTTAAGGATTAAATTAGCAGCATTTTACTGCACAATATAATAATCAATAGGGTTTCATAAAAATCTACGTTTTTCAATTAAAAACAAATTATTCTTAAACACATTCTAAATGTATTCAAAATTTAATGTAACATGCTATTTGCAGTACATTAAATATATGCTAACCCTACCCATTTGTTAGTAAACTGAATATCTTTATTACTTACTTTCCCCTTTGTAATATAAATTTAAACATTTATAAAATAGGTTCAAATTAATACTTAATATATTCTGGTCATTTACAATTTATTTGATGTATATTTCTACAATTTTTTTTATTAAGGTGTTGGTGCTACGGCTGTTGTATATTCAGCTCTATGTAAGCCACGTCAAGAGAAATGTGCCATTAAGAGAATTAACTTAGAAAAATGGAATACATCCATGGATGAGTTATTAAAAGAGATACAGGTAATATATTATTCATATATTATAATTTGTAGCGATGCACTGATTGTAGGTTCAACCGAATACAAATGTTCGGCCGAATATTCAATCTACAATGTTCCGAACTGAATGTACGGCCAAATTATTTAGTTAAATTCTCTGCGGTATACAGGTTTGTACACGTTTTTTACTTTAAAAAAACTTAATTACCTTATAACTACAAATAGTTGACAATTCCTAGTTTTTATGTTGCAAGTTAATATTTGTTATTTAAGGTTTTTTTATTATTGATTTCATAGATTTTATTCAGCGTATACACGTTATATTTATTTTGTTATAAACATATTTTAATATTTGTGTTGGTTCCTAAAGGTAGTAGGTATTATGTTATATTTAAAATTAAAATATATTTTCTGAAAAAAGTTGTTACTCAAAGCATTATTTATTCTTAAGCATTATTACTCAGTGTTCTTAAAATTGTTAATTTCATGGAAATTTAATTGAGTTTGTTTTATCCTTTTTTAAAAGTTTATTTAAATTGATTGTTACGGTTAATGTTTTTTATTTTGTAATAAATAATTGGTACAAAAATTTGTGTTTCTTTCATTTACAAAAAATGAAGTACAACTTTCGGAATTAGTCAACCTTACTGTTTAATAAGATTTTCTTTTTAACAATATTAACAATAATTTAAATATTCGGTAATTATTCGGCGATTCAACCGATTATTCGAATATGAACAAGAAAAAATATGCCGAATGTACCGAATACGATTATTCGGCCGAACATTTGGTGCATCTCTAATATTTAGTATATTATATTTTTATAGTAATTTTAATATTATTGTCTTAAAACAGTTTTGTAAGAGCGCAGGCTAATTAATATTCCAAACACAAATTCATCATCATTCATCATATTATATCCAATAAGCAGAGGGTCTATTTGATGCTATAAAAGAAGACCCAAATATATCAAAAAGCAAATATATTCTCATACAGAAACTGAAAATATTAGTGAAATTTGTATCAATGTCTCTTTCATAATAAATTATACATTTTTTCAGGCTATGTCCAGTTGCAACCATACCAATGTGGTGACATATTATACCAGTTTTGTCGTGAATGATGAACTGTGGTTGGTTTTGAGGTTATTAGAAGGTAATATATATTTTATAATTTGTGTGTATTATTTTAAATATATGTCTTAAGGTGATCTTTCTGTTTTGCTCCTGTAGAGCTATGACAATGTCTTGGTTACGATGGTACTATTAAAACAGATTATGGAGAATTAAATGTTTCTTTCAGAATGGCGACTAGATCTAATCCACAAGCTAGACTTTTCTTGGCTATGTTTATTCACAATGTTTAACTGCTTATTTTGATTCATTTGCATTTTTTTTTCTTTTACGCCGGGAAATGCATGGGCATCCTGCTGGTGAGGGGGCGACTCCTTAAGCGGGTATGTGGGACTTGCTGCGCCTGAAAGATGGTACGGTAGACGCAGCTCTACCCGCTAAAACCCGGCGAGTGCCACCAATGCCGCCTTTGGTGAGATGCCTTGGATGTATTGAGCAAACAGGGCACTTCGGTGTTGAGGTCATCCTCGCCCCTTGTCCTGATCTTTTGTCCCCTCTTATAAGACGGGACGGGTACAAATAGTAGCTCCCTCGGTTCAATTTGTTTCGTTCAAGGTGCTGTGTTCACCTTAAGCTACTGAACCCTATCGCCACGACAAGGCTTGTACCTCGGTGGGGATCATTTTGTTTGCCTTTTATTATGAGAATTATAACTATCAAGTTATTTCTGTCCATTGCTTGACATTTCTCTTTCCATCAATGAAAATGGCAAATGCCTACTTGCATCTAAATTAAAATTATATTATGGTATATAATAATTCTATATTTTATCGTGCAGGAGGGAGTCTCTTAGATGTAATCAAGCATAAAATGAGAGTAACAAACTGCAGGCATGGTGTTTTTGATGAAGCAACCATTGCTACTGTGCTGAAAGAAGTTCTGAAGGGCTTAGAATATTTCCACAGTAATGGCCAAATACACAGGTATTTTTTTAAATATTTTATAAGCCTGATATTATTTATTATTATTTATCATCAATCAATTTATGTTCAATCTATCATTAAATTAATAATAAATTAAAAGTAGAAAATTATATAAATAATAATAATAATAATAATTTTAATTCTGCTGTGCCTTATGTATGCTTGCTATATAGAATTTGTGTTATATGTTAATTATATTCAAATTTTAAGGCATTATTAATTTATTATAGCTGGGCGAAACTAGTTTTAAAATATTTTTGACCAAATGTGTAATGTTGTGCGAATATTAATATAATATTAATGTATAAGTATTATGCGAGCTTTAGAAATATTAATGTGAAGAAAGTGCTGGTATTCTTTAATATGTTTAGGCTGTTTCTGCTGAGCGCATTTTTAGTAATTCAATATACAGTTTTGCAATAAGTAGAAAAAATACAATTTAACATATTCCATAGAATTTACTTTTTAATGAAGTTTTTTTTTTACAAAAACAATAAGTTTTTTTTTATGTTAGTTGGATTGGCAAACTAGCAAACGTACCACCTGATGGTAAGCGGTCGACGTCTCCCATGAACATAAACTAGTATAACTGGAACGACCCCAGGCAACTCATTTATGTGTTGCCTATCCTGAGACATAAGATGTTAAGTCTCGGTGCCAGTAATTACACTGCCTGTCTCGCCCTTCTCTCCGACACAGCAAAGTTGTTTCACGGGAGCAACACGCAAGATGACCACCATCTTGCGTGTTTCCTCCGTGAAGACGGGAGCGCGGCACAGCGCTTCCCTCCCACCGGTTTTTATGAATTGCACAGTATTTTCTTTAATGATTACAATAATATAAGTGAAATTACTTTTTATATAAGATGCTAAAGCAATTTCTTTTTCTTTATAAAATACAAATAATGTATTTTTTGGAAACACAACTGAAGTAAAAAATTTCGTAATATTAGTAAGTTAAAGCAATTTTGGCAATGCAATATTTCTTCTTGTGAATCTGTTGGCCGTGCAATATTGCCAAGTTTTAACTTTCATAAATTTTCAATAATTTGCAACTGTATATTATGGCCAGTATAAAATTATGTAATGTGTATCATATAGCATATGCGAGTGGCGAGGGATCGGTCGTCTTGGCGTTCTTTGAGGGAGGCCTAAGTTCAGTAGTGGACGAATAGGGGCTGATGCTGACGATGATGACATCATATAGCATTGCAAACCATATATGTATTATTGCTGGGCTTATTATTTGAAATTGTAAACTATATAAAATAATACCCTTATTTTTCTTGTTATGGATATCCGTACAGTCCATAAATGTTTTGAAAGTGTGTCTAGCAGTGGACAGAAATAAGTTTACAATTATGATGATAATTGAGGGAGACCTATGTACAGCAGTGGACGGATAGGGGCTGATGATAATGAAGGATGATAAGGTATTGACATCAAGATATATTATGGCCAGTATAAAATTATATAATTTATATCATATAGCATGTGCGAGTGACTACGGATCGGTCGTCTTACCGTTCTTTGAGGGAGGCCTATGTTCAGCAGTGGATAGATAGAGGCTGATTGTGGTGATGATGAAGGTATTGACATCAAGATTATCATTTAAAATATATATTAATGTACATATATGAAACCAGATGCCTATGGTATTTCCGAACTGATATGGCTTAGGGACCTTCAAGAAAAGAGCATACTCATATCTGAAAGCATGTACCGCACCTGCTAATGATATAGCGGGTGTCTATGGATGTCGCTTATCACTTACCATCAGGTGAAACAACTGTCCGTTTGCCCCCTCTTTTTTATGAAAAGGATATCATTATACAAATAAAACTTATATATTCTGTATGACAATACAACCAAACATCAATGTAACAAAAAAAAAACATAAACGGATTCCTTGATATACCTTAGGCAAACTAAAAGCCTGCATTTTTGCTTATGAATTTACTGCATAAGCAATAAAAATAAAATAAGCAAACTTCAATAAAAATACATATTATGTGTTCACATCTGTACCATATGGTAATGTCCCATTAATGATAGCAGTTCACCTCTAAATAAGTAAAAAGGATAGGCCATAACAGTTTATTCTAATCCTAGTAGGATTTGACCATAATTAGCCTACTAGTATTCCAATATGCTAGTTATTAATACTTACACCCCCAAAAACTTCCTCTTAAGATGTTACCGAAAGCACATCACTTTGTATACTATTATTATACCTGTTCAATTTCAGAGACATCAAGGCCGGTAACATATTGCTTGGGGAGGATGGGACGGTACAGATTGCTGATTTCGGCGTGTCTGCCTGGCTGGCTACAGGCAGGGACTTATCTAGGCAGAAAGTTAGGCATACATTTGTTGGTACCCCGTGTTGGATGGCTCCGGAAGTCATGGAGCAGGTGATTTAATGTTTTTCCTTATATTTATACATATTAAGAATTTCCTTTTTTGGTTTGTGGCCCAATTATTTAGGAATGCATAGGCTACTTTAAAGAAAAGACTTTCTTCCGTTGGATTGAAAGTGGAGACAATTGGGCATTTTTTTTAATTTGGAATTTCTATATCTTATTGTTTCAGGACCACGGCTATGACTTCAAAGCCGACATATGGTCGTTTGGTATCACCGCTATAGAGATGGCTACGGGCACCGCACCCTACCACAAGTATCCTCCGATGAAGGTGTTGATGCTCACACTACAGAACGATCCGCCCAACTTGGATACAGGTAAGCTACGGCTTATACATCAATCACATCACAATAATTATCATCGTTATCATCAACATCATCATTATCTATATAGTGAAGAGAAAAGGATGTCAAGCTTACTCACTTAACAACTTCAACGTTTTTAAATTGGTAAGTATTTTGTATTCAAATGTAGATCACTGGAAATTGCTAGAGGAGGCCTATGCCAAAGGGCGTACAGGACTTCGGGACATTTTCTAAGAAAATAACGTAAACATGTACATACCTGGTATAGAGCGTAAGTGATATGAAGAAATACACCTTATATCTGGACTAAATATATATACGTTTTAATAATAATAATATAGTAATGATACGCTGGTACAACTCACACATGGCCATCTGATCCCAAACTAGGCAGAGCCGGTTCTTATGGTAACCAGATGTTATGTATTATCAGTAGGTACATTTGTTTAACTTTTTAATATAAAAGATAAATCAAGTGGGTAGATAAAAATATAACATACAATGTCACTTGTGATTTGGCTACCTAGCACAATAAAGTGATTTCTATAAAATGTGTATTATTTAAACATAATAGTGGCGACGAAGTGTAAAATTGGAGAAAATGGAACATACATCAGTAAAATTCAGTGAATTTAACCCGAAAACAGACATATGGGACAATTATATTGATAGGTTAAAATTGTGTTTCGAAGCAAATGGTATACTTTTGGATGGTGCAAGAAGGGCAAACTTCTTTACTGTATGTGGAGCAGAAGTTTTCGAAACATTCTTGGCATTGATTACGCCAAGAAAAGCGAGTGAAGTGACTTTTACGGAAATTGAGAAAATTTTGACTAAACATTATAGCCCAAAACCAAACGAAATTTCTATGTCATATAAATTCTATACTCGTAATCAGAATACAAATGAGACAGCTTCAGAGTACATTGCACAGTTGCGTAAAATTAACTCTTCATGTAATTTCAAAGAACTGGAGCGCATGTTGCGTGACAGACTTGTTTGTGGTATGAAAGATCAACGCTTGCAGTATGAACTATTAAAACGGGATAATTTGAGTTATCAAGATGTTATTGATGCTATGGTGTCTTCTGAGAGTGCTGGAAAAGATTGTCGAATGATACAGTCGTTCATAGGTGATGAAATTAGATCAAATCTGAATAGGTCAACGGATGACAAAGTACAAGATTATAGACCTGAGCCTATGGATGTTAATGCGGTACAACCGAAGTTGAGCAAGCGCTATTGTTACCGGTGTGGAGATAAACATGGGGGAGAATGTCGTTTCATTAATGCTCAATGTAGATACTGCAAGAAGACTGGTCATATTGAAAAAGTCTGTATACTGAAGAAAAAATCTATGAGGAAGAATATTAATTTTACAGAAGATGAAAATGATCTTCATTTAAATGGTATATACAATTTTAAAGATGAAGAAAGAACACCATCATTGATAGTTCATCTTTTACTGGAAGGTATTCTGGCAGAGTTGCAGTTAGACACCGGAGCAAGTTTTTCATTGATTAATGAATCTACATGGAGAAAAATACAATCTCAACGTCAACATCTTGTACTCAATCCATCATCATTGTCTTTACGGACTTGGACAGATACACCTGTAATATTATTAGGTCAAGCAATAATTAAGGTGCAATTTAGAGACATAACACAAAATTTAAGTATAATCATAGCTAAAGGACGGGGACCTAACCTCTTGGGACGTGACTGGTTACGTCCATTACAAATTACAATGAAGAAAATATCATATCAAAGTATGGGGATGTTTTTCAAGATGGACTTGGCACTTTTCGTGGTGAACCAGTGAATATACATTTAAAGACCAGTGCTTCACCTAGGTTTTTAAAAGCCCGTCCTGTTCCATATGCAATTAAAGCTGATGTAGAAAGGGAAATTGACCGTCTGGTTGCAGAAGGAGTTCTTCAACCTGTCTCGTATTCTGAATGGGCAACACCAGTGGTACCTATTCGGAAAAAATCAGGGGAAATCCGGATGTGTGGAGACTATCGCAGTACAGTTAATCAAGCTACTGAATCTGACACCTATCCAATGCCAACCGCCAATGAGGTATTTGCTACGGTAGCAGGTGCACAATTTTTTACAACATTGGACCTGGAACGTGCATACACGCAAGTGATAGTTAGTGAATCAACGGCTAAACTGTTAACCTTAAATACTTGCAAGGGACTTTATACAGTTCACCGATTACCGTTTGGGGTAAAAGCTTGTCCTGGTATATTCCAAATATTAATGACTTCCTTACTGGCAGGGATATCAGGAGTAGCAGTGCTCATTGATGACATTATTATTAGCGGTTGTACAATGCTGGTCATGCAACAGCGCCTTGAGGAAGTACTATATCGAATACAAAAAGCCGGATTGCGTCTGAACAAGAACAAGTGTAAGTTTGCCAAAGAACAGGTTGAGTTTTTAGGATTTGTCATCAATAAAGATGGCATTCATCCAGCTCCAAGTAAGATTGAGGCTATCGTTAAAACACCAGAGCCAAAAAATGTACAAGAGCTACAAGCTTTCTTGGGATTATATAATTTCTACGAGAGGTTTATACCTCACAAGGCGACAGTACTTGAACCTTTGCACAGATTGCTAGATAAGTCTCATAAGTGGAAATGGACTAAATGTGAACAAGATTCTTTTGATACTGCAAAACGTTTATTGACATTTGACACCACCTTAGTCCATTACGACCTGAACAGACCATTGATTCTGGTATGTGATAGTTCAGAATATGGTGTTGGGGCAGTATTGTCTCACATAATGGATGATGGACATGAGAGACCAGTTGCAATGAGTTCCAGAACATTACATACTCATGAACGTAGGTACTCACAGTTGGACAAGGAAGCTACAGCGATTATGTTTGGTATACAGAAATTTCACAATTATTTAGCGGGAAGATATTTCACAATAGTAACTGACCACAAACCTTTGCTTGGAATTTTTAATCCAAAAAAGCCTATGCCAGTAATTTTATCACCAAGATTAATTCGCATTGCTATAGCGTTGACATCACATGATTATGACATAGTTATATAGTATATCGGCCAGGTACACAGATTGGTAATGCAGACAGTTTAAGTCGTTGGCCTCTACCGGTCTTAGATCAAGAAGAACAGCCTCTGTACGATATACTGTTAATAGCAGATAAAACAGAGGATTTTCCTTATACTGCAAAAGAAATTGCTTTGGAAACTGAGAAGGATCAAATACTTTCACGTATTGTTCGCTATCTCAGATGTGGATGGCCAAATAAAGTCACTGATACGAATTTGCATACATATTGGTTACATAGATCTAAGCTATCTCTACAGGATGGTTGCATATTACTGGGTTGTCGAGTCGTGATACCGCCGTCTTTAAGGCAAGCTATTTTAAACATGTTGCATACGACACATAATGGGATTGTTCATACAAAATCATTAGCTAGAAGTTATGTCTGGTGGCCACATTTAGATAATGACATAATTCATTTAGTCAGTAATTGTAGAAAGTGCCTTGAACATAGGCAAATGCCTGCTAAATCAAACCATGAGTGGGTACTACCTTCGAGGCCATGGTCCAGAATTCACATGGATTTTGCTGGGCCATTCTTAAACAAAACCTTCTTAATTGTTGTTGATGCGTATTCAAGATGGCCTGAAGTATTTATAGTAAATAACACAACATCAAGCACAGTGATTCGTTATTTA
Organism: Helleia helle; assembly: GCA_963853865.1. Taxonomy (NCBI): domain Eukaryota; kingdom Metazoa; phylum Arthropoda; class Insecta; order Lepidoptera; family Lycaenidae; genus Helleia; species Helleia helle. The sequence continues at coordinate 22,639,087 of OY971420.1, forward strand.
AGAATGTTATTCGCTACACATGGCCTGTGTGAGACAATCGTTTCTGATAATGGAACTGTATTTTTGTCCAATGAAATGGGAATATTTTTGAAAGCGAATAAGATAAGACATGTCACAACGGCACCCTACCATCCTGCTACCAACGGGCTAGCAGAACGTATGGTGCAAACTGTTACAAAAAAAATAAAAAAAAATTGAAGGATCTTGGGACGTAAAGATTCCAAATATGTTGCTTGGTCTAAGGGTCACACCATGCACTAGCACAAACAAAAGCACAGCTGAACTACTGTTAAATAGACGTCTTCGTACTGTTATTGACAATCTGCATCCGGATTATTTACGACACCAGAAAATGGAAACTCAAATAGTTAATATGGGTCAAAGGAAAAATAGGGAAACTAATATAGGAGAAAAAGTGATGTATAGGAACTATAATAAAAATGGGTCTTAAGTGGTTACCAGGTCAAATTATCAACAAGGAAGGTCCATCTAACTATAGAGTACAAACTGATGACGGTGCTATAGTTAGGTGTCATATTGATCAGATTGTAAAGTTAAAAAATAATAACAGTACAGACGAGACTGAAGTAAATGCTAGAAATATTCATAATGACGTCACAGAGGAATTAGAAAATGAAGCAGTAGAACCAGCGGAGATAAGTAATGGAGGTGATCAGGAGAGAGAACACACAGAATATGATGATATTATTGAAATTCCAAATGCAGAATGTTGGGAACAGATGTTAGGAATACCAAGGTCAAGTGAAATATCTATGGCAGGAGGAAAGATCAGGAATAAGCTAAATGTACATTCCAAAGTCCCGTATTCCAGACCTACGCATTCCAGAGAAGATACTAATTACATGTTTTAGAGTGTGCATGTTTATTGATAACTTAACTTCTGAATTTTAATTAATTATTTGTACTTGAGTTGATTATGATAGATGGTTAGTTAGAATTGTTAATAAGAGGGGAAGGTATGTTATGTATTATCAGTAGGTACATTTGTTTAACTTTTTAATATAAAAGATAAATCAAGTGGGTAGATAAAAATATAACATACAATGTCACTTGTGATTTGGCTACCTAGCACAATAAAGTGATTTCTATAAAATGTGTATTATTTAAACATAATACCAGACAACTGATATAATTTTTAAATTCCTAATATCGCCATTTCCCGTCTACATGTACATACCTGTGACCCGGTATCTTTTTTTATTTTTAAATCTTAAAATATTTTGTTTATTTAAATATCTGCTCTAGAATTTAAACCCGCGAAAACTTATCTTAAACTTAGTCACACAAAACACATTTCAACATGAACGAGTTCACGAGGTTCTAGTCTTTATGTGTCAAGCCCACACGACATTGTCCTGTATCGTAGGTAACATGAAAAGTATGTATCGGTGCCAGTAATTACACTGTCCTTGCCGGATAATGTGTCCCAGTCCGTATTATCTAGGTAACATATCCTAAATGTGTTTATGGTAAATTTTAGTTATCATAATTCAATATTTATGAGTGTATTAACATTGTTTTGTGCAGGGCGACATAAGTTTATACAAATACATATGTATATGACATTTATATCCCAGCCAATCTGCCCTTGACAGGATTTGTACCTGTGACTCTGTGAATGACGTGGATGAATATGAATCATTCTGTTCATTTGTTGATCAGACAGAGATCAATTTTTGCCTATATTCCCAAAACTCATACTAAAAGGGCTTTAAAAATACACAATTACTTTTAGTGTTTCGTTCCTCAAAATGACAAAAGGGACCTTAATAGAATTACTTCTTTATCTGTCCGTCCGTCTGTCTGTCGGTCTCTTTGCCAAACCAAAAACTATAGGGCACTTGCCAATGCCATAGAATCATGAAATTTGGTCAGAAGCCAGGTCTCAACATATTATGTTAAGGAAATAATCTGAAAATCGTTAATTGTTGTCATGTATCTATACAGATAAATGAAATGGGAGTGTCTGTTTGTAAAATTAAAATAACTGCTTTTTACTTAATGCGTAATATAGATGGTACATCCTTCATTCTAATCTATCAAAATAACATTTTTTACAACTTTTGTTGTTTGTTCCGGTTAATCTGAAAATGACACGTCTGTCCGATTATGATGGGAATTTTACTGGCAGATAGCTGATGTTATAAGGAGTAAGTAACTTAGGCTATAAAAATAATCATGATCAATTCGGGTATAAATCCAAGTTAACGCGGGCGAAGCTGCGGGCAACAGCTAGTATTACATACAACCGTTTTCACAACTCTCGACAAGTCAGAACCGTGCTTGTCCGGTTTTTTTTTTAATATTAATGTCTTAGTGTTTGTATGTTCGAATACCTGTGAGCGTTTGCTACATATGCTAAAGCTAAGGAATACAGGTTGATAATGGTGACTACTTGTATTTGCAACTAAGCTCTTGTAATGTTCTTTTTGAGCTCACAACAAAAAGATTGCAAAATTAAAATTAATTATAGACAACTAAAATTACTACAAAACTATTTAAAACGGGATATTTATCATGTTTTTCACTTTTATTTCGTGGAACTCCATATTTCAACATTGTCTTTGAATGTCTTGTTCTGTTGTTGTTTTTGGGTGAAATGGTCCCGGTAATGAGGACTGATCACCCGTCTGGCCTCGCTGGTGTCCCCATCCTTAAATAATAATAATGTCTTGTTCACGATATTTAAAATCTTATATAATCAAAAATTGAATACAGACTTTGAATTTTATTTTATTATTTTCCCTATATTAAATTGATTCTAATAAAAGAAAACAATACATTAGTGTTATAGGTTAAAATTAAGATACATAATTATATTAAATACACAAACAAATCCATTCAGATATTGTTCACACAAATTACTCTTCCCTGGATTTTAAATGAACCTATAAGATCCAGTTATCTGATTACACACTATAAGTTCATAACATAAAAACTATTTTATATTTCAGGAGCTGATGAAAAGGAACAGTACAAAGTATATGGTAAAACGTTTAGGAAGATGATCGTTGACTGTCTACAAAAGGACCCCTCCAAGCGTCCCACAGCTACAGAGCTATTGAAGCATCCCTTCTTCAAGAAGGCCAAGGACAAGAAATATCTTACGCAGACTTTGGTCGCTATTGGACCAAGTATGGAGACCAGAGTGCATAAGGTATGTATAATAAATAAAAATAATATAATAATATACTACTAATAAAATAATGAGTTTGTTTTTGAAAACGGTAGTGTCTGGAACCACCAGAAGTATATTAATAAAACCATCCTGATAGTGATGATTTGAGCAATCTTTGATGCTTTAGGTTTAGGGAACGTACCCATACTACGTGACCCGTTTAGGGGGGGGAGCGGAGTTTTTAAAATACTACGGTCAGTCACAGGAGCGGGGGGGTGGCTCAGGTTTTTGTCACGTAGTCGGTTTTATTGAGAGAAATCTCATATTTTTTCAACCTATATTCGAATATAGCGCGCAGTGTTTAGCGCTTTTTAAACTCACAGTTGGTGGCGCTGACGCACATATGCCGAGACTCTCGGAACAATAACTGCGTGCGACCTCTGCGGGTTCTCTCCAGGAGGCTACATGAAGTTTTATGTGTTTTGGAAGAAAGCGTAGAGTGGTAGACGTCGAGGCCATCGATGAAGAAGAAATAATCAAGACTGAAGAAACTCCTGATATAACTGCCCCCTTAATCAACGACGTATCCGAGTGGATTGATGCTGGAAACGTATTTGTTGAAGACGTATGAGACGAATATTAATGTGATTAAACAGAAAATAATTGTTGTGTTCGTAAATTAAGTTACTGTAAGTTACATACGGTATATCAATATGTTTTCACAAATGTTGTTCTTTTCTATAATATAAAATTCACTAGTAATTTAAGTATGCATGCAGTCTTATGCAATAAAGAAGAGTATGAGCAAAATTACTATTTTTTTTTCAATTTTTGCCTGTGAAATGATTAAAAATCATAATTATGAATTACTACGTGAAAACTAAAGAGGGGGGGGGGGGATTCTTGGCATATACTATGAGTGGTCACTGAGGGGAGGGAGGGGTCGAAAAAACTAAGAAAATAGGTCACGTAGTATGGGTACGTTGTATAATCCATAGTAATACAGAAAAACTGGAGATTATTTGGAAACTAATTTCTGAAACGACTAATTTGGCCTATACAAGGTTGATAAAAGCGAGAGGCATTAAATTAAACCACGTATACTATGTACCATTTTCAGGCTACACACCAAAACTTAGACCAATAGAATCAATAGTTTAGTCACAGGATTTTTTAAAGTTTTAAAGCCGCTCCGGTTTGTTCGACCCGGTGAGACGCAACGTGCTGTGCGTCGCACTGCCTTTTAGATTTGAAGGTCAGTGGACATTTTACAAAGGATGTTTACGCTTTACTTTGGCTATTTTCGTATTTAAGTTCTTTGAAAAAGTTTTTTTTTATTGCTCTCAAACTATTTTTTTATAGTTTCGGATTAACCGTAAGCATTTATCAACCTTGTATAGAGTTAGGTTATTTAATTTAGGGATATTTTCCGAACGTCTAGTGCAAATAAAAAAAACATAGAGGCGTATCCTATTTCAGAACGTTTTAATATCATCATCAGTCATTTTGAGTTAACTGGACATATTTCAACGAGAATTTTAATATGCATTATACTAGTACTATACTAAGAGGTAGTGCAATGCTGCATTGCAGCCGAACTGGGCCGGCACGACCGGGGTGATACATCTCGCTTACATAACACCGGCGTCAAGTGACACCTATGCTGTCGCGTTTCGTACGGTTTGTGAGTTTCCGGTGGCCTATTGGGGGGGATTGGGAAAAGGAGGGTGGCGCATCTGCGTGACTTTGGTTGTGTGGATGTGTATGGGCGTCGGCGCCGTGAGGCTCCGACTGCTCGTTTGCCCCCTGATCACATAAAAAAAAACTATCATGCATATAAAAGGCAGCCATATTTTTTTGAATACACTCCAAATTAGAAAGAATATTAACATGCACTATACTTTACCAGGCGAGCAAAAGGCAACCGGGCGCGTCTGGCCGTCTCCACAGGACCGTCACCGGTGAGTGGGTGTGGAGCGAGGAAGAGGATGAGGAGAGAGAACCAGCTGGCTCAGATGAGGACAATGATGACAAACGGCCCATGAACCAGCTACAGCGAGCTGACTCGAGCGGAAGCGATAATGAGGAGGTATGTATAGAAGGAGATTATTAACATATTATTATGATATCAATATATTTCAAGTCTGTAAAAAAGGTTCACATGTCAGAAGTGAAACTTATTTGACACGAAGATTGTAATCCTATTAAATCGAAGGTCTGATCCTGTCACGAATGTGGCCTTCCTTAACCGTATTAGCCCATAGACAATTTGATTTTCGTTTTATTTTTTATTACTATAATATAGTTGAGATAGGCCATCATGGTAAGTAGTCTAGTATGGTCTTTTTGAAAAAGAGTATGGGTTGCATTTTTTTTTGGTCTGCAGCGGAAATTTGCAGCCCAAACCGTAACTAGGACCGGGGTTGGTTTTAAACCTAGCCGTGTGTGGGGTTCGCACTTGGGCAGTGTCGTTACCCACTAAAACCGCTGCAAGCGCCCTCCGCCGCCTTTTTGAGGGTCCCTGATCTTGCAACAACACAGGACCCTCGGCGACAGGCTGGCCCCGGCGAGAGGCCAGACTCCTCCTCGAAAGGGGGGACTGCTCGGCCGTTCGTTTTCACGATACTTTTAGCAGTCCCCGACGACGTCGTGCCTGTCTGGACCCAGGTTAACCCCAACCTCGGCCCGACACGAACACAGGGGCGTTACTGGAGGCGCATTAAATAGCGCCTCCTACACACCCCTGTTCGTCGCCTGCGGGGGGAGGCCTCGTCGGCGGCCTTCTCTCTCACCCGCTCATCGGCCTCCTTCTGAGACATTACTGCCTCACAGAAGGAGACCATCGCCGTCCAGGACTCGACATTGCTGAGCATCGCTGTGATGATGCTCGGCAAAGACAAGACCCCTCCGATAACTGCCGTCAGATCGAGACGCAGCGCCGCCTATCTCGGGCACACCTCTAAGAGTGTGCTGGGCCGAGTCCACCGCCGCGCCACAATCGTGACATACAGTTGCCGGCTCCCTTTGGGCCGTCCGGCACAGGTACTCACCAAAGCAGCCATGCCCGGTGAGCACCTGTGTCAGACGGAAGGTGAGGGGTTTGCGTTTACGACGCATCCACCGCTCTAGAACCGGACGCAGGGCAACCGTTAGGCGTTTGCCATACGGCTCCCACGCCAGGTCCTCTCCCCACCTCAGCAATAACGCCTCTTGCCCTAGTCGGCGGACCCGAAGGATCCCGTCCAGCGTCAGGCTCTCGCCGAGAGACCTCCTATTCGATACATAGGAGTGCACCTCAGCAAGAACTTCCGCCACGAGTTCCCACGGGGGGTCGCCAGCTAGGGCAGTTGCTGCTGCCCAAGATATCGTACGATACCCCCGAATCACTCTTACCGCGATGACCCGCTGCGCCGAGCGCAACTGGGCCCTACTCCGCGCGGTAAGGTGACCCGCCCTTATAGGAGCTCCGTATGTCGCCATACTCCGGCAGACACCGGAGTATAGCTGCCTGCAGGCGGCGCTGGGTCCTCCGAGGTTCGGGAGGAGTCTGCCCAACGCACTCGCCGCCTTTACGACCTTCGGACCCAACTGTGCGAAGTGTGGGCTGAAGGTCCATCCTCCGTCAAGGATGAGCCCCAGATATTTATTATGGGGGCTCATCCTGATCCTCACCCTTCCGATCTGGAGGGCAGCCCCGGTGGGGGTCCTTTCCGCCCGGTCCCGCGGAAGAGAAGGGCTTCGGTCTTAGATGGTCTGACCCGAAGCCCTAACCTCTCTATGCGGCTGATCACGAGGTCGAGCCCGACCTCGCCCAGCCGCGCCGCCTCCTTGTAGTCTCGTCCCCGGGCGTAGACGAGGGTGTCATCCGCATAGCAGATGACACCCATCCCGGGGAGGAGACGGCCTCGCAGGACCCAGTCATACCCGATGTCCCACAGGATCGGACCAAGAACCGATCCCTGCGGGACACCGCAGCCAACTTGCCACCACTCTACGGACCCACAACGATTCTCGCAGGCTACCCTCCTTTCGGAGAGGTACGCCTCCAACAGCCTCCTGAGATAGGGAGGCACTTCGAAGTAGTTCAGGGTTTCCCGTATCACACTGTGCGGGAGGCTATTGAAGGCGTTCGCGATGTCCAAGGACACCGCGACCACCACCTCCCCTCTGTGTTCCGCCTCACGCGTCACCGCCCGCAGGCGTTTGAGTGCGTCGATCGTCGACCGGCGTGCCCGGAACCCAAATTGGGACTCTGAGAGTCCCGGGCCCTCCTCCAGGTGCTGAACGAGCCGGGAAGCCACGACTCTCTCAAGGGCCTTCCCAGCCTCATTCAGCAACACCACCGGTTGCACCGACGATGCCGAGTCCGGGGTCCGCCCTGCCTTCGGAAGCAGGCAGAGCCGACCCTCCTTCCATGCCCTCGGGAACTATCCGGACCGCAGGCAGCGATCGAACAGCTCCCGAAGGCTATCACCGAGGTGCTCGAGGGAGATGGCCAAAACCTTCCCGTGCACCCCGTCTGGACCCGGCGCCCTCTTCTTACTCTGGCGGGACAGAACCCCCTCCATTTCAGCTTCCGTGACGGGTGGCGGAACATCCTCCTCATGGGTTGCTTATGGCTTATGCTATATGTATGACTTATATCATGGCTGATGGGTATTTTTTTTTTTAAATTGAAACTACCAAAAACACTAAGGCGAGCCTAGAAACAACAATCTATTTCCAATAACTCCAATAATGTTCTGGAGAGTCGGTAGACATTGAACTGGATGGGATGGTCAGCTCTGTACAGAAATTGTCCAGTATGCGGGTAGCATTCCTATCAATGGCCCATCCATTCATAGGCTACATTTCTCGTCAATAGAGTTCTCCTTTTTTAAAACCAAGTTTTCTGATAAGCTACTGATTAAATCATTGCAAGAGCAAATATTTATATGATAGATAACCATAGAAATAAAAAGAGAGAAGATACATTTGAATTTAAAATTATTTTATAAATGTATTTACAGGATGCTGCTTCAAAGGCTAATCAAAAACCAAAGCTGGCCGAGACGGCTGTCTTAAACTTGGTGCTAAGGTTAAGGTGAGTTATATATCTTTATATATCTTTATATATATATTTCTTGTGTGCGTGTGTATGTCACTGAACTCCTCCTAGACGGCTGGACCGATTTTGTTGAATTTTTTTGTGTGAGTTCAAGTAAATTCGAGGATGGTTTAGATTCACAAAAAAAAATGTACAGGATAACGTCTGTCGGTGCCACTAGTCTTTTCTTTATATATATATATATATATATATATATATATATATATATATATATATATATATATATATATATATATATATATATATATATATATATTTCTTGTGTGCGTGTGTATGTCACTGAACTCCTCCTAGACGGCTGGACCGATTTTGATGAAATTTTTTGTGTGAGTTCAAGGAAATTCGAGGATGGTTTAGATTCACAAAAAAAAATGTACAGGACAACGTCTGTCGGTGCCACTAGTCTTTTCTTTATATATATATATATATATATATATATATATATATATATATATATTTCTTGTGTGCGTGTGTATGTCACTGAACTCCTCCCAGACGGCTGGACCGATTTTGATGAAATTTTTTGTGCGAGTTCAAGGAAATTCGAGGATGGTTTAGATTCACAAAAAAAAAAATGTACAGGACAACGTCTGTCGGTGCCACTAGTATTATATAAAAAATATTTTCTTCAATACCTGATAGAAAATCACCACGCCCGCAATCATAAACCAGATCATTAATTCGTATTATATTTAGTACTAGCTGTTGTCCGCTGCTTCGCCCGCGTTAACTTAGATTTACAGCTGTATCCGTATTGATGATTATTTTTATGGCCTAAGTTACTTCCTATAATATCAGCTATTTTTCAGTGAAAGTCATGACATGACAAAAACTTTAAAAATTGCTTTTGTTATATTAGTACCATTTATACTTTCATATGCATTTAGTAAAAAGTTGTTAAGGGCGTCCCCTATATGAATGACCTCGCGTGGTTCTACTCCCTCGCCCGCTTCACAGTTCCTAACCTGACAACTTTGACTTATTTACGAGCAAGCACCGCCATCTTGTCGACACCTAGCGGATTTTGTTGCATATTACAACGCGCTGTCACTCATCGATTTTATAGGCCGAGAGCTGATGACAACACAAACATTAAAATAAATATTAAATTAATTAATTTATTACATCATCAACATCATCATCATCATCATCAGCCGTTCACTGCTGAACATAGGCCTCCCTCAATGAACGTCAAGACGGCCGATCCTTTGCCACTTGTATGATGTGTATTTGTTGGTAAGTAATTCCTATAATAATAAACCTTCCTAAGTAAACGAAAATATTTACAGATATTTTTCATATGCTCATATGACATATTATTAAAAAAAAGTAACAATATCAAATAAAAAACATAATTACCTTATACATAAAATAAAATAAAAACCTGCCAAGTGCTAGTCGGACTCTCGCACGAATTTTTCCACTTTGGAAGTGTCTCCCGCGCAAACTATTCAGTTTAGAAAAAAATGGTACTAGAAACCTCAATACAAACACCTATCCATAGACGCCCCTCACGTATGGGTTTGATTAAAAAAATATTTTGAGTTTCAGTTCTAAGTATGGGGACCCCCAAAGTTTATTGTTTTTTGGAGTTTACTTTGGAGGTTACACAAGTCGCTCATCTTTCCATACAAACGCGGAGCAATAACTACTACAATGTTTGACGTTAACCATCGAAAACTAAGGATAATAATATCAATTGATCTCGTCATTATCTATGTCTGAATGTACCCAAAATCGTAAATAAAATATTCATTTAAAAAATACAAGCGTCTAAACTTTCGTATTTCAACACTAATTTTAACCTAACATTTGGCAAAAATATATAGTATACTCAGAACGAAAGCTCAAAAACAAAGCCCGTACAGACATCGTTTAGTAATTGAAAAGTTGTAATAAATTTATTTTAAAAAGATACACTTAATACTTTTTCTATGAGAATTTGACTGCTAGAAGTCTATTCACACTTTATTACCCTTTTGTTTTTGATACGAAACATAGTGCATGTCACCCTAGCATTTCTAGCGTGCGGGGAGTGGGAGGGGAGGCGAGCACCGCGCGCCAATCAGCGCTAAGCGCGCGGACGTCGCGCGTCGGTTGGATTTTTCGTTCACTGCTAATATAATTCTTATAAATTATAATGAACGAAGACGACCTCAGCTGTGATTCAACGGATAGCGCGTTGGCGCTCAAGCCGGAGGTAGCGGGTTGGAATCCCGCCAGGGAACAAACAAGTTTTCTGTGTTCCTGGGTCATGGATGTGATATGTGTATTATATATTAAAAATATAATATATATATATATATATATATTTCCGTTGTAAAAAATAAAAATTTAAAATTAAAATTTTCTGACTCTTACAATAATTGTCCTTATTGTATTTATTATTATTTACCCATTTATACAAAATCTTGGTAAATAATATACATACTATAAGTTATAACCTGTCTTAGTAATTACTGTATGTCATGTTGAAAACAGCATGAAAATCCAAACTTTTTTGAGTTTATCGCGTACAGACACACGCGGCCGAGGACTTTGTTTTATATGTATTATGTAATGATGATAAGTACCGTATTAGTGTAATTATAGCTTTTACATTAACCGTTTTATAATTATATTATTTTCTCATATTTACGCGAATTTCACTCACTAAGTATTTCATCTGTGAACATAGTCTTGACAAAGCTCGCCATTATATTAGATTTGAAAAACCACAAGTCCTCGCAAAAGAACACCGATTCCAACCAAGGATGATCCGTGAGGCTATTGAAATAAAAAAAAACCATCCTAATTTCAATAGAGAAGATGGCTGGCTTTTACCACCTGCTTGGGATCCCATTATATTATCGAATAAAATTCCAAGCACAGGTAATATGTCACAGATTAAAGATACAGAACAGTTAGCACTTTCTGCGTATATATAGGACTAACGAAAATATTGATGTATCATAGGGTAGTTTCGAATAACTTTGTAACATTAGAACGTATGACACCTCAGTCCTCCCGTGATCATGGTTATTGTAGAGTATCCGAAACGTCGGGATTGTAAAAATTGTTTCATTATAAGGCTTTATATTGGTATTTTATAAACATTCAAATGGATATACATAGTTGTATGTTATATCATAATGACATATTATGCTATCGCGGCCTTTTCTGTAGGCATATTTAGGATACACTATTTATGTACGTACTAGCTGTTGCCCGCAGCTTCGCCCGCGTAACTTAGATGTACAGCCGTATACGCATTGATGATGATTATTTATCTATGGACGGGCGTAGGACTTTATTTTATAATATGAAGTGATTAATACCGTATTTTTGTAAATAGCTTTACAATTGCCAATTTTTTAAGTATTAAAATGGATATAGGTAGTCTGTTATATTTAGGTAACTAATACATACATATTATGCCATCGTGGACTTTTCAGTAGGCATATTTAGGATACACAATTCTACCATACATTGATACTTTCGGGCCGGGCCCGGCTCGGACGCGAGGCGCGGCATCACGGAGCGCCCGGCTTGCGCGGCTCTGTCGAAATCACGGTGTCGCATTATTTTGATTTAGCTATATCTCCTAAGATATGCATTTAATTTGCATGGTGTGAACGGGAAAAACATACTTCATGAAATGCTCAAGCTAACTAACATATTTAAAATGATAAGGATTAATACCACATTTGTGTAAATAGCTTTCCAACTACCGCTTTATAATTGCCCATTTTTTAAGTATTAAAATGGATATAGTATGTTATCCTTAAGAGATACACATACGCCATCGCGGACTTTTTTGTAGATCTTTCTAAGGTGTACAATAATGTAGTACATTATTTTGATCTATCTGTTAGGGTTCGTCCAGCGTTTGCAATGTAAGTGCAAAAAATGTGTTTAATTACGACATCACATTGGAAACCACTAAAATTATCAGTGTTTATCTACTATATTATGCATGTATTATACACATAAACCATCTCTTGAATCATTCTATCTATTTAAAAAAACGCATCAAAATCCGCTGTGTAGTTTTAAAGATCTAAGCATACATACAGACAGACGCGGGAAGCGACTTTGCTTTATACTATGTAGTGAATACCAATTCGAGGATTCACTCCCCAAGGTCACTATATGGTAACCCATATAACACAAGGCTTTGCTTACTTTGGGGTCATATAGTTGGTGTGATTGTACGGATATTTAATTTTTTCATTTATTTTTTTATTGGACGCCAATGACAATGAAATTGAAAGAAAACATAATTTGCCGTGCAATGGTCCCTTGAGGGACTGACTAGCCGTCGTGGTGACCTGTTTGCTCAACAGATCCGAGGCACCTCACCATAGGCGGCATTGGTGGCACTCGCCGGGTTTTAATGGTCAGTGGATGGATGTTTGTTACTCTTTCACGCAAAAACCATTCAATGGATTTTAATGAAACTTTACAATAACATAGCTTATACATCAGAATAACATATAGGCTACAATTTATCCCTGTACTCCCACGGGAATGGGAAGTCCGCGGGACTGGGAGTTTTCAACGAAAATGCTGCCTAAACCCTTTGAGATATAACAAAATAATATACCTATGGTGGAATTGTATATCTTAAAAAGGTCTACAAAAAAGTCCGTGATGGCATATATCTATCTCTTAAGGATAACATACTATATTCCTTTTAATACTTTAAAAATTGGCAATTATAAAGCGGTTATTAGAAAGCTGTTTACACAAATACGGTATGAATCCTTATCATTTAAATGCATTAGTTGGCTTAAGCATTTCAGGAAGATTATTTTTACCCTTTACATCGTGTAAATTAAATGAATATCTTAGGAGATATAGCAAAATCAAAATAATGCCTCGCGATGATTTCTAGTGTATTAGTTATGTAGATTTCGTGGTAGTACTACATTATACACGCGCGCGCGATATTCTCTCACTGCTCTTCTCTGAGTCTTTCCCGTTCGCACACATGTCAGTTGAAACAGCAATAATTTAGGCCGCGCCTATCGATGAGTTCGAGCTGTCGACTCGTTTAACCTTAAGAAACGATTTGAGTTATAAGGCCCGGTACGGAAATTTTATGTGGAGTAAAATCAAGTGTAACACTAAAAGTTGAGGCGTTACGTAGAAAGAGACAAACATATATATCTGTAGGATTGAACGTGTAAAAGAATGAGATGGAATACATTACACAGCGTATCTTAAAATAATGCCGCCAACGCCATCTAACGCAATATTACAGCACTAAAAGTCAATCACACGACCAGTATATATGCAATATTATATTATTTATAAGATATTTAAACAATTTTAGCTAATGCTGAAAAAATGGGGATAATACTTTATTCCGTTGCAATGATTTGCAAGACAAATAAGTATCCCCCATTTGGTCAGCATTAGCTAAAATTGACGTGACGTTATATAATATATATATATATATATATATATATTTTTAGTTGTCAAATTATATATTATTATGTTAATTGAGTAATTTTAATATAAATATTTATTCTTTTCAAATATTCTTTTTCATATTTTCAAAATCATATTTATAATTTGCAATTTCTTTCTAACAATAATACAATAACTTGCACAAATTTTCTGAGTAAATTGAAACTCTTCAATTCGATAATTAATCAATCAGAAACTTTAAAATATTAATGTTGCTTCCCTAAATATATTTGGTGTGACCATTGAACACTTGGTTCAAGTTTAATCGTACAAACTTGTCAAGTAAAGACAAGACAACAATTTAATTTCGATTAAGTATTAAATAGGTACCTATAATTGTTAAAAAATAAATCACATATTATATTTCATATAAGAATAACTAGTCTTCAACATAAAACATGTAAAAATTACATAGACATAAAAAAAACCAAAATAGTGCCACCTAACGCAATATAACGACTTTCCAATCTCATACAAAAAACCAAATGTACTAAGTGAAATGCCCCTGATCCTCCCTGATCTTATTCTCGGGGCCTCCTCTTTGTTATTATTATTATTATTTTGAAACATACTTTATGTAATACGCTTTATTGAAGTAATATAAATAATCAGAATAATTACAGATATATGTTTGTTTGTTTCTCTTATCATTTTAGTAGATGCGTTCATTTACCCTTTTTTTCTACTCGATATATGTATATCATAATTATCGTGCGTCGGAGCTGACACACACACACTTTTTTTTTCTACATTTGTGTCAAAATCTTAATGCGGTTCACAGAATACATCTACGTACCAAGTTTCAACAGTATAGTTCTGATAGTTTCGGAAAAAAGTGGCTGTGACATACGGACGGACAGACAGACAGACAGACATGACGAATCTATAAGGGTTCCGTTTTTTGCCATTTGGCTACGGAACCCTAAAAACGGGCTAAGTGCGAGTCAAACTCGCGGACGAAGGGTTCTGTACGTAATTTACTACGTTACCTGTAGTGGACACGTAGTAAATTAAAGTGGTTTGAATTCACCCCTCTACCCCCCATGCCCCGTACCCCATACCCCTCTACCCCATACCCCGCTTTACGCGAGGGATACGTTCCGGAAAAAATCGTGTTAACTGAAATTCGCGTATATCCAGGTTTATGATTAAATATAGTCAAAATGTAATACAAAAAAATACGAATCATTTTAACCCATTAAAGGTCAAATGAAAAGTAGCGATATTTTTTTTTATTAATGTTTATTTTTATAATGAAATAGGAACAAAAAAATATAATTTACAAGAAAAAAATGAAAAATCGTAGTTTTCATGAAATTACAGGGGTGTACTCAATTGAGTACACTGACCGCCTGTGTATGATTATTTTCTAAACATGCCTTTTCTAAACAATGTGTTTTTAGACACTTCTTTCATTACCAACGCACTCTTGAATGGCAAATGACGCACGCAACGCAGCTGATTTTTAATTTTATCAATGAGAAAATGATAAATAATATATTTATATTATTATATATATATAATATATATATATATATATATATATATATATATATATATTATTTATCATTTTCTCATTACTTATTTGTTATAATTGTAAAAAAAAAACATAAGTATGTCGGCCAAATAGTCTTATTTTGAACATTTTTCGATCGAAGTGGCTGCTAAGTCATTGTCCACAAGATAAAGGTTTCTTTCTATATCCCGAAATCTATGCCTGCACAGGACCTATTTTCATATCAGAGGAATCCAGGTAAAACTCATGCCCATTGTGTTGATTTGCGTATAGTTTGTTATATTATGATTCATGTCAACAACATCATTATCGAATATTTGTACAGGATTGAAGCCTTACAATTCATCATAACCAGTCCACATTCTGTCATGAACTTCGGAAGGACTCTGAGAAGTTGAAGAGTATGAATGGGTACATTTCCGCCAGGTTGGGTTTAGATCCTGAGTAAATGAGCTGGTAATTACTCGTCTTCTTTTCGAAGCCAATGGTTCATCATCACTGTCGGCATAGTCGGCAAAATAGTGATTTTCTCTATTCACATTCAATACTTTGATAATACCCGGTACATCTTGTGATATGAAACTAGTTGCCATATCTTCATCGGCACCTTCCTCGTCATCAGCACTTGGATCAGGTGGTACCATAGCCAAGTCAGACTCTTATCATCGCTTTCCAGTAAAAAGGCTGAACAATAGTTTCTTCAAGCCTCTTGGCGCTGTTTAGAGCTGTAAATAGTCGTTTCGTCATTTCAAGAATTTTGAAAAAAGTCAGTTATTTTACTTAGGTATGTGGTCAGTGTACTCATTCGAGTGCAGCTACTTTTGTATGACTATATTTTTATGTTAGCTTTATATAATTATTTATTTTTATTTCTATAACATAGTCTGATATGTATTTTATAAGAATGAACTGAAAAAAAGTACGTGCAAACAGTAATGGGTTATAAAAAATAAAAATAATTCACTTACTGCCACAGTGTTTTCGTACTACAGCTTCAACTGACACTTTTCGTTCAAAAAAGCTAAATTCCCAAAGTTTATTAATCACTTTAATTGAACAGTGTTATAATGAAGTAAAATAAAAAGGTACCCCACGTAAATTGTGCGAGATTTGTAATTTACATTAATAAATATCGCTGTACTCAATTGAGTACAGTGACTTCTAATGGGTTAATCAATCCCTTTATTTCTAAGACTACTTTATGCAATACATACTATTAATTATTTTTTACGGAACAATACATCTATTGCGTTTTCTTTACGTTCTTGTAAAATACGTTCATAACACCCAACACTGAATTTAATTGTTTGACACACGGTCAAGACACGGTCATCATTATTGTCTATATCCTATGACAGAGAAGTTGATGACTACATTATGTTTATACGCACTATAGTTGAAATTCGCGTTATAGTGAAACCGCGCATAACGCGTAAAGCGGGGTATTACTGTATTGTCTACACTTTAAATTTATACCAACTGGACTGCCCTGTATTGGCTACTGCCACATGATAATTTAGATTCAAACCAATTAATTTCATATTAGGTGTTTTAACATCATAGCTTTACCTTCCAGGAACGCGGGTGGCGAGCTCAATGATATCCGTTTTGACTTCATCAACGGTAAGGACAGCGCCGCGGGCATCGCCGGCGAGCTGGTAGGGGCGGGGCTGGTGGACGCGCAGGACGCAGCACCTATCGCCGCCAACCTCGCCAAACTGCTCGACACGAGGGGACAGAGCAAGACCGTCACATTCCTACTGGTGAGTATGGCCATATAATAAACACCCATCGACGCCAACCTCGCCAAACTGCTCGACACTAGGGACGGCAAGGCCGGAACACCTACTGGTGACTATTATCTTATATGCCGTATATACAGACCCATCCTCCTGCCAACCTCGCCAAACTGCCCGACACTAGGGGACAGACCTGCTTCAAATAGGAATAAATAAAATAATTGGATAAATATAAATTTTCGGTTACAGAACTCAGCGTCATCCAACGACCACTTCGACGACAAAACACTAATAGGATTCGCCCAGATATCGATCGCCGATTCCTAGATCACTAAGTATCCATTCTAGTTAATATCTGTACTTGTATTTTGATTTCAAAATGGTGCTAGCGACTGTATGCTTAAATAGGATTCAAATTATGGAAAACATTCGACGTACATGCTTAAAAAATTTCTCATATCGCTTTCTCAAAATATTGATATCTAAATGTTGTTTTAATATTAAGATTGGTAAACTCATATCAGTATCATAGATTAATTGGTGTATTGGCAACCCTTAGATAAGTGCGTCGAACCAAAGATGTTTAGTTTTAATACATTCTATTCTTTTCTGTGTTTTTAGTACAAGTTTTCATCGGTTTCACAGGTTTCACGTTTTGTATAGTCATAAAGGAACTTAATATGAAACGTGAAACTATGTAAAATATGAAAACTTGTACTAGGAGTAGGTACTTGGTGAATATTTACTTAATGATTATTGTCAGCTCAGCTTTGTCTAAATATTCTCAGTTTGACCATTATGATCTGAAATATCACTTTTAATATTACTATTATTTTTTATTTCTTTATATGTGCTGTCTTCCTTTTTTGGCAAGCAGTCTCGATTTACCTTATTTCGCCAGTGTGCGGTACAAGTAAGAAAGAAAACCGAATTACTTTTGTAAAGAAAATAATATTTGAGGATTCTAATTTTAATATACAAATATTTACTAGTTACTTATTTTAGTCTTTTCTTAATAACTTCTTTTTATGTCAGGTCATAAATACTATAATCACTATAATAATTAAAAAGTATTTTAGTTTTATATTCAGTATTAATAATAATTCTACTCTTATCTATTTTTACTTCAAACTTACTAAAACTATCAATAATAAAATTGTATGTATTATCTTATTATTATTAAACATCAAATAAATGTGTATTCTTTTTATTTTATAATAGTGTCTCATATATATTTTTTTTATTATTTGATAGCAAAACAATATGGCTGCCATTACCTTTTTTTCCAATAAAATTCAATGTTGATTGATTTGCCATAAATACATTCGTGATAACTTAGATTTTAAAGTTTGATAAAGTATTTAAAATGTGTATAGAATGAATATTACTATTTTTATTAAGTATGTATTCTATCAAATAAGTCTATGTTTGATATTTTATCCATTGCTTGATAGTTATGTTGATCGATAGTATTATTTTTGACTGCATATCAATAGAAAAGAATATGCGTCAATACTAAAACGAATTTCTTTTCACGTGATGCAGAAACGTTTTGCTTTGGCTATGTAGACTTTGTTCAAATTTCCGTAGATTCGATCTTTCATAGCTGAGTTGACAATTATCGAATATGACGTTAGTATTCAATTGTTAAGTATTTCTAATTAGCTTAAATTGTATTGAACTGTGCAGTTCTTCGATTGCTAATATGGAATTTATTTAATATCTAAGACTAAACGTGAAAATTATATATCTAATTTGGCATTGTATGTATTTAAACTATATATAATATATATTTTTGGAACCTTTTTGTAGCTTGTAATTTCTATCTGTAATTCGTAGATGGCCTATAAATATATCTAGTGTAATCCTATATAATTTGCATAATCTGATTAAATTATATGAAATGTCTGAAAATGACAAAAGCGCCACCTATCTTTTAACTATTTAGATAAATATTTAAAATAAATTAGACGTAATTTGCTGCCGATTCGAAAGCTTTATAATATCCTCAATCTGTCCAATAGCTTGTATATTTAATAATATTACAGATTGACTTAATATATGCCTATTTATATTTATTTAAATTGTGTATGTATTGTAAATGTTATATAATGCCTTATGTGCTGGTAAATAAATAAATGTTAAACAGAAATACCCTATAGATGTAGTTATAATTTGGGCAAAGATTTGGACGTGTCAAGTTTACTGTTTCAAACGTTCTGTATGTTTTCTTAGGCGGCCATTTTGTGCTTTCAGGTCGGCAATCTTGCATGTTTGCCATTTTGTGTGATTTGCTTGGTTGAACCATTTTGGATTTTTGGCGGATCAAGCTTTTTTTGTTAAATATTTAGTTTTATGGTTTGTAAGATGAATAATTTTATTGGTTTGATAGACCAAGATAATAGGGATAGAAAACTCAAGTAGGCCTACGAATTTATAGGGTGTATATTATATACCAGATTTCAAAGAAATAATATTTAAATTTTGGTGTGAGTTATTTTCTATGTTTGAGAGACTGTTATTAATATGTTTTTAATGTATGTACTATTTTAAGCACATTATTAGAGTAGACCTATACATGCATTTCTCAAGAATCTCCGCTTTCTTCCATTTACGAATATCTCATGCATTTTTTATATTACATATTTACATTTTTTTACATTGCAACATTGTTTTATAGTGAGACATTTATTAGAATACTGTGCTGGAATAAAGGGTGACAATGTTCACCTTGGTGGAATAGGAAAGTCTCAATTTACTACACTATCTTAAATGCTGAAGAATTATATCTTCATAATATAATAATATCCTTAATTTCCATTCAGTATTGTGGTGAATGTAATAAATTAGAGCAATCATTTTAGTACCCTAGAGGTTATATTATATTTTAGAGATGATATCTTACTCCTTCTTATCGCAGTAGGTAAGAGCGAGATGCCATATTCTCATATTTATGACTTGTAATGCCGACTATACGTATTAATATAACCTCGAATGATATGTAAAATTTTCGTATTCCATTTACAAATTTTGAAATGAGTATTAATTTTTGTATATGTTGTAAAACGTCATCTTATTTTGGGTATATTAGTTGTCGGACACATTTTTTTTAACGGATAAATAATTAAATGACTTAAGTAATGCCTAACTATGCTTAATCTGGCCTATATAACTAACACGGCCTAGGGTAAAATTTTGCTTGTATAGGTTCCTAAAGCTTAGATGAATAATTATCAAACTACAGAACACGGGTGCTCTAATACGAGTGGTAATACTTAGGTAGTTTCTAAAATACTGTTTCATTTAAAGGCAAGAAAATCAAAATATATGTAAAAAATATCATTTGGATATACCCGGTCACATGACGGTACGTTAACTTACATTTTGTGGTTTCGTCTTAACGCCAACAAAATAGAAAATTTTAATGGGCAAAGATTGACATTTTTCATGTTTGTATTTAATTTCGAAAAACAAAGCTGGACTTTGTGAAATCATAGTATTAGTATGTGAGAGAAAGTATGTGATTGACTTTTAAGTTTTTTTTATTTAGTGCACAGATTATGGACTAAAATAGAATATATTACTAGAAGACAGACTATTCAATTGGAGCCTTACATTTTAAAATTAAAGATAGAAGTAAATAAGCGTTAAGAGCCTGCAAACATAACGATAAGTATGGCGGTAAAATTTACGGAACTTAGATCATTTGAAGGTCGTATTGAAAATGATTTTATCTATTCTATGAAACTTCGATAATGATTTGAATAATATATAATATAGCTTAAATAGCATTATATCTCACTATGAAAATATAAATAAACAAATAACGTATGCCTGTCAAATATAAATAAGGCTACCTCATTATATCCAAACAGAACGAATACATATTTCGGTCCAAATAAATATGTCCGGTTTTTTCCGATCGCTTGGTTACAATATTTTTCTTGTTACATTCAAGTAGGTTTGATTTATTTGAATCACAAAAAATACTTTTTTTTTTATTTTCAATTTCAAAATTTATAAATGATTGTTCAATTGAAACATACTGATCTGTTACAATTTAGTATCTTTTAATGTATACCTTATAAAAAACATATGCATATACAAACTTTCCAGAGTTTCAGTTATGTAAGCAGGTGAAACCATCTAACGTGTCTATTTTAACTATTATATTCTTAGCGCCGAAAACTACTGACATTTTATAAACATATACATGAATCCTATTATACCTACTATTAAATATATTGGATAAATCTCTAACCAGGGTTAATAGACTAGTGCGAAAAATATGCTAAACATTCATCATTTTAGTATATATTCAAAGAATCTCCATTTTCAAAATGCGACTGATGACAAGGCTAAGAAACAAAAGGTTACATCAAATATTCGTATTTTTTTATCACATAATATATTGCTTCTCATATACCTACACGTGAGTAGAAAAAAAATTAAAGATGGCTTATATTTTTTAGTTTATATTGCGCATAATATAGGTAATATGTAGGACAGTTTCAAACGTTTACGGCCTGTCAATTTTAGAGCTAACATCAAAATACATATCACGCGGTGTCAATTTAAATCAACTTATCGCAAATGTATAAAAAATCAATAATATTTGGAATTCTTCATATTAGTGTAATAAATCTTGGAACTTATAATAGGTTTATATTTATAATACAATATTACATGTCATGAAATAAATTTCGGGTAGTTAGTATTTTATTATTATCATGATCGCTTTTCATAATTCCACTATCATTTAATATACACTATTCAAATATTCACTTTGAAACTCATGGAATCTTATAAGCTTAGAAGTATATAATCGCAATTTTTCAAATTTAATGCAACGCGGAACGGATGAGGCATATATTTTTCTATCACAGGGTCAATTTAAGAGTAAAACTATTTTAACACCTCTTATGAATATAATGATAGTCCAGTTTTTAGAAACTTAAATCTTAAAATATTTAATCCCAAAAGTAAGCTTTTTGAGTAGCACATCTATAAAATAATCGAATAAACTAGAAACATAGTCGGCAGTCGCATGCTCAAAACCATAGCATAGCATAGCGCATATTGGTTTATTAAATATTTATTTATTATTAAACCGCATAGCTCGAATACTTAAAAAAAATATTTTTAGAATCTTTAGGCACAATAATTTAGTAAAGCATTATATGATGATAGATCTACTTTATGATTAGCGCTTCTTTCAGTCGAAAAGTCTTACATGTTACATGTACAAAACTAAGCACAATTGGCATGTATGTCAATCTGATCACATCTTGACAACACCGCTACTAATTAATAAAAAGAAAAACAAATTCAGGTATGAAATATGTAATATCATTTATAAATAACTTACAGTATTAAATAATATGGTTTACATAGCCTCAAATACCAGCGTTAATATGAATATGCGTTGCACATCTGTCGAATTTAGAAAATTACAGTCACATATAGCCACAAACTCCTTAACGGGGAATATTAATAAGAATTTTCATTATAATATTGAAAATATGCTCATGTTAAATTAATAAACCATTTTAAAATCATTGTCACATTACAATTATTCGTTATTTTTTTAAATTATGCGCAATATTTGAAAAAAGATTTTTTTTTCACATCTTATACATAATATGAACAAAAACATCATACCATACAGTTTCCATACATACCGTGTTCTAGTCTGTTTTTCCTGTAGTATTACGTTTTAATTGCTAAGATACCTAAATAAGGCATTAACGGAATATTTGTATTAATTTGATGATCACGATTCTGTAGCAACCCCCAAGTATTTTAAAGACAAATGCATTAATAATAAATAAAGAATATATATTTTATGTTGTATTTTTTATTTTACTCCTGGCAAGAGAAAAACCACTGCGAACGCCTTCAGTCGCTTTTTGAGTGTTCCGCATCTGCAGGCAACAGGATCACTTCGACAGGCTGGTCCGGCGAAGGCCAGACTACTCCTCGAAGGGGGGATTGCCTAGCCGCCACTAAGTAGTCTCCGCGACGTCGTGTCATACTGGGCCCAGGTTCCCATCCTGAACCCGATACGAGCACGAGTCTCAGTCGTTCGTCGGCCTCCTTCCGAGACAGATTGCCTCGCAGAAGGAGACCATCGCCGTCCAGGACTCGACGTCACCGCTCGGCAGATGATACTTGGCAGAGACAAGTCCCCTCTGGAAACAGATGTCGGATCGTGACGCAGCGCCATCCTACTCGGGCACACGTGTGCTGGGTCGAGTCTTCGCTTCTGGTTAGATATTGCCCATTGATCCATGAAGAAATGGTATATTGTTGAACGCTATGACTCAAGCACAGGGTAATTGGACGATGATGAAGATGGTTGGTAATGATGATGATATATGACCGTAGCAAACAGGACGTAGGTGATATAACATATTGTATACATAATAGTAAAATTAGAATATGCAAGGTCATATGATGGAAATCGGATCGGAAGTCGAGATTTTCGCGGCTATAAGCATCCCGGCCTCATTCCGAGAATGCGATCGTAAACTTTGATGCGCGTCCTTGGAACACTTTTAAAATTAGCATTTCGCTGTAACAGAACTTGTAAACATGGAAGCAATTTATCCTTACTAATATAAACGCGAAAGTAACTTCGTCTGTCTGTCGCTTCTTCACGCCTAAACCACTGTACCAATTTCGATGAAATTTAGTACAAATATAGTTTACGACCCGAGAAAGGACATAGGATAGTTTTTATCTCTGAAATCCCACGGGAACAGGAAATATGCGGATAAAACTCCGAGTCTGTTGGAAGTAAATAAGCTGTATGGGAGCTTTAAACGAAAACGCTGCCTCGCCTTTGAGATACAGAATGAACAAAATAATGTACGGTGGAATTGTGTTATCTTAAATAGGTATATAGCATGTGTATATCTCTTAAGAATAGCATACTTTATTCATTTTAATACTTAAAAAAATGTTTAATTATAAAGCGATAGTTTGAAAGATATTTACACATTGTGCCGTGTCTGTCTGTCTCTGTATCCCCCAAATACTCTTGTCGGTGATATTGAGTCGACAGAATTTTTCTTCTAAACCATTTATCAACCCGCATTGTGGGTAAATTTTCTGTTTAATGAATTATAAAAAAAAAACCGTCAGTTGTTTCTTATCGTAGTGTTTCCGAAACAAATTTATCGATCCAGGAATTATACCTAATAAACTTGACCGATGGAGATAAACAATTATAATAAAATAGACGCGACCGGCGACCGTGACTTCTGAGTTTGTTGGTCTGAGCGAGACTTCGCATAGATAACAAGACTTTTTTTTAATAAAATCTTATCTTCAATAGGCAAGATAGGGTTTAGCCTTCCCCGCCATGGTTCAGGCCTTGACGTGGCGATGGGGGTCAGTAGCCTAAGGTGTGCCCAGCACCTTGGGTGAAGCTAATTGAGCCGAGTGGGCTCTTTGTACCCCTCTTATAAGAGGAGACAAAAGGGCAGAGGGCGAGGATGGGAACCTCAAACCATTGTACTGTCTCGACGTTGGGAGGACTAATAATATACTAATTATTTGTCCGAGGTAGCTGCCATACACATAGAGCTAGTGTATACATTGTAACATCTAAGGTTGCCATTTGCCAAAGATTTTTCATAATTTTCCAATAATACATCCAAACGATACAGACTCCTACGAAGGAGACTACGACCATGTTTACATAAAGATCATTTGCACTTTTTTCGTTGTAAAAGAACTTCTTGCTTTAATATATTGTTTTCTAATGTTTACGCGAATTTCGCTCATTATAATGACACAATTTGTACGGATTATATCGTGGTTTATTAAGACTTTTACAAGCCCGACTTTGCTGTAAAGTATCCGAAACGTCAGGCAAAATCCGTAAAAAATGCTTTATTATAATTCTTGCTTTAAATAATTATTTTGTCAATGAAGTCAAGGAAAAAATTTGTCAAATTTTGGTTTATCCTTCTGTTAGATTTTTCTTTTCGGTCCCCACGGGTTTTTGTTATGCCTAAAAAATATGGTTTTATATTTGTTAAGAAAACATACAAACATCCGAATTGAGAACCTTCTTTTAAAGTCGGTTCAAAAGCTAAATAGTGTGAGAAGCTTCACTGATTAATTTTTAACCGACTTCATAATATATATCGTTTTATTAGAATGTCTTTTAATATAAAAAAAAATTATCGCAGGGAAATCCGTATGAATACAGACATCTTTGGGTAAATCCTGACCTAATGTGGAACTCGCACCTGCCGCTGAGCGCTTTCAGCCGCTTTTCCCGGATATGCAGGCAACAGACAGGATCACCTCAGCGACAGGCTGGCTCCGGAGAAGGTCAGACTGCTCCTCGTAAGGGGGGACTGCCCGACCGCTAATAAGCAGTCTCCGCGACGTAGGGCCATACTGGCCTCTGGTTCCCATCCTGAAGCCTGACACTTTTTTTTTATAAACAAATCATATGATTTTTACTTGTGTAACTTACACATAATTGAAATTAAGAACATTTATACATGACCCGGGAAGTATATTTATAGTATTTTTAGTTCCAATTGTCCTTGGCGGGATTCGAACTCGCGACCTAGCCACACGATTATCTAAAGCAAATGTGTAATAAGCTTTAATAGTTTTTCGGGTTCGCTGTGCGGTTTATCGCTATATAAATGATTGTATGGACCTCTCCGATCATACGCCGTTGAGACGTAGTACAGAGATGTTTCGTCAAATATTGTTGATGACAGCGCTCATCGCTTTCGTGGGTTCGAATCCGATGCAGAATAGACCTAACACACAACGTAAACGTAAGTATTATGTATTTGTTGAAAGTGTATTACATGTTCTCGTGCAAAATGTGTATTTTTTATTGTTGTTGCTAAAATAATAAAATATTGATGTTTTGGTATTTATTTAGTTTTTAATTAATAACATTATGTTTATGCGTTATTGTGTTATAATTTAATCATTTTCGGTCATTCGACGGTCGATTCGGTCAACGAAACGAAAGTTATTTAAACATATTTGAAGAAATAGTAGTTGTCATTGGATGACTATAAAAATTACTTCTAACATTAAATATTAACATTTTCATATGTAGATAGTTTTATAGATGTTACAAATACATATTTATAGCGTGCGACTTTTTTACACTGGCTTTTGAAAAATAACTGTTAATATTGATTTAGAGTTTTTTTGTATAATTTGTAAAATCAAAATCTAACCAATATTCGTGTAAATAAAAAGTATAAATATGTCGTCAAATATTTTTCACCTAAAATGTATAGAATAGAATAGAATAAAAGAAAATTTATTTTGGTAATTTTTTACACTGCTACACAATTAAATATGAGATTACTAGCTGTTGCCTGCAGCTTTACTTAGAAAACAGCTAGTAATATTTTTTACAACCATTTACAATGTCAGTGTGAATAAGCACACGTTTCAATATAATATTTTTTTTGTTTATATTTTATGTTACAGAAAGTAAAAATAAACTTTATTAGTTTTTATTCTAAGACAATAGATTATTTATTTTACATAGATTATTGCAATTTTGACGGTAGACTAAAAATAATACACTTTTTAAACTCGAAAATCTTTAAATTCTGTAATATTCTTTTTTACTATGCCATATCAGCTTTTGCCCGCAGCTTTCGTGGTGATGATTATTATGATTTTTGAAATAAATGCCACTCAGTTATAAGTTATAACGATAACATGCCATTATTGGTGTAATTTTTTTTGAAACGGGTAATTAGATTCGAAGCCTCCTACATACAAACTGACAAACAGTACCTCCTTATTACATCACTTGGTTAACACTTAACAGTAGACCTTACTATAATGTACTGGAATGCGTAATTTGCTAATGAGTCACAGTTATTAATAAAACCATTTATTAGTAGATATGGTTCAGAGAAATATCTTGTTTTCTGTGCTTACGTTTAATCCAGGAAGAACGAAAGAATAGAACCAAATCAAACCATTTGGTTCGGTTGCAAATTTTTTTTTGTTTATTTATTTATAGAGTGTTTTGCCGCTAGCGACCATGCCATCCTTCCAGGACAACATAAAATTTCTTAATATTTACGACTTAGTGCTAGCTTAACTAATTTATATAAGCTTTTGGCCTCCTCTAAGAGTGTGAAAGCCAAAATGCTATTACATCTGCATACCTCATGTTATTTTAGTTTATTAGTTATATTCGTGTATGATTGCCAGCCTCTCAGCCTGAGTCCGGACTCACTCCACGATGTTTTTTTATGATAGTTGGATAGGAAAACTGGTAAACGTGCCACCTGATAGTAAGTGGTCGACGTCGCCCATGAACATAAACTAGTTTACCTGGAACGAGCCCAGGCAACTCATTTATGTGTTGCCTATCCTGAGACATAAGATGGTAAGTCTCGGTGCCAGTAATTACACTGCCTGTCTTGCCCTTCTCTCCGAAACACAGCAAAGCTGTTTCACGAGAGAAACAAGCAAGATGGTGGTACCCATGCAGCCGGGAGCGCGGCACAGCGCTTCCCTCCCACCGGTATTGATGTGATATACGTCTTCTGTGGCATCACATTCAGAGCAATTTGGTGTAAAGATTTTTTATAGTAATCATTTGTTTTACAATATTAATATAAATGAGGGGTATTTTTATAAAACACTAACAGCACCCCGCAGTTTCACCCACGTACTTCCCATTCCCGCGGGAGTACAGAGATAAAGCCTATGTGACTATAGTGTACGCTTAGTTATTGTAAAGTTGCATTAAAATACATTCAGTAGTTTTTGCGTGAAAGAGTACAAACATACATACTTACATTCTTACAAAATTTCGCGTTTATAATATTAAGAAGGATTTGGAAAAAGCATTCAACTGAATAACCACAGGATACAATTTTTTCATCTATTAACAATAAGTAGATATCCAGATATGTCTTCAGATATGTCTCATCTGAAATCGCTAATGAAAATTGACTAGTCTTTTTATGACTACTGACGTCCATAGACATTCGCACGAACAAAATTTATGCAGATGCGCCCTCCTTTTCCCTATTTATTATTTATTATTATTATTATTATTATTTATTATATATTGGGGGTCCAATGGGCCACCGGAAACTTACAAACCGCACGAAACGTGACAGCAAAGCTGTTAGTTTTAGGTAGATAAAGAAAATAGACAGTCACGGCAGATGTGACATACATACGTATTGACGGAAGTGTTAGAATTCTATATGAAAAAATTGTCTTGCAACTCTCAGAACAATGAAGTTCAAACAAATTATTTATTTTGCACTGTTAAGATAACTTGACCTTGTCGATAACATTATATCAAACAGATACGTGGTTGTGACAAATTGGGCCAGCTTTTATACTTGTTAATGCTATAATAATATGGATATACTTTTGTATATCCTGACCAGAAGAATAAAAACCCTCGCCATCTTGCGGAAAATTTCGGAACTAATTTCTGTGTGGACTATACTATCATGGGCTACCGTATGAAAGGGCGCGTCCGATAGGCGATGCCCAACGCGGGGTGTCGAGGGGGGCCCGCCCAACAACCCTGATCAAGACCTCCTGCAGACGCTGCAATTCCGACCAGCGGAGTGGGCCCCAGTATCACTGGCGCCATCTGCCGGGTCCTCACGCCACTGAGCCCACCAGGTAGGGGTAGTCCGCCTGGGGCTCCACTCCACCCGACGGTGACGCGGCCCAGTCCCACCACAGATACCAACCCGACACCAGGAGGCCGTGCGGTCGCAGACTACACGATTGGCAGGGGGCAACTCCCCCAATTTAACAAACCTGTATGAAAGATACAGTGGCGAAAACAATACAGGGTTTATTTATTTCTGGTAAGGCTACATATATGTGCAAAGCTTAATTTATGTTTTTAGTAGTACATAACAGTACAATCCGATGAAGAGACTTCATTTTCAAACATAGCTCAGAAATTGATGAACGAAAATGTAAAAGAACTGTCTCTTATATTTATGTAACTTGGCGTTCATCGATAGAGGCTTATGTTAAGTTGGACGCATAAATACTTATGATAATGATTATTATATATTTCAAAATTCTAATAAGAAACTGTAGAAAGTTGAATGTCAAAAACAGTAACCATATTATTATTTGCAAATTATCTTTAGAAAGCTGTACCTACCTATCTTGATACACACAAACTTCAAGTAGTGTTCATATTTTTTTCATAGACATCCGCACAACCAAAAATTATGCAGATGTGTTGCCCTCC
The DNA here is from genome assembly GCA_963853865.1 of Helleia helle. Classification (NCBI taxonomy): domain Eukaryota; kingdom Metazoa; phylum Arthropoda; class Insecta; order Lepidoptera; family Lycaenidae; genus Helleia; species Helleia helle. The sequence continues at coordinate 22,668,301 of OY971420.1, forward strand.
TTTTCCATATCCCCTCCCAATAGGCCACAGAAACTCACAAACCGCACGAAACGCAACAGCAAAGCTGTTAGTTTTAGGTAGATAAACAAAATAAAAATTGACAGTCACGGCAGATGTGAAACATGTCATTGTATTACATAATATTGCAATTCCTAATTAATAAAATATGTAACAAAATATCGTGACATGCCAGCGTCATGCCGCTTACCATCTCTAATTTACTTTTTCTTGTCAACAGTTATTACACCGTTCGAAGAAAATTGCGTCCGACAGGGTGGTATCTGCGTGCATTACAAAGACTGCCCCGCCTCAGACATGGTCAACGTTTTTATGAGACAGTACCTCTGCTCGGAGCAAGGGAACCTGGGAGCCGTGTGCTGTTATTTCGGCTCCCCTTGAAATTAAGACATGGATTTGAGTGTCCGATGTGATGTGCCAAATATTATATAGCGTAGTTATAACAATACTGGGTGTATTAGATTAGGTCAGCGAACACAAAAGCATACCTCATACGAAAGTCAAAGTCAAGGAAACGGCGTGTTTAAAGACTTCACGGATTTATTCTTTCACCGGCGAGTATTTCCAGATGTATCTACATGTTAAACTTGACTGAAGATAGCCTAAAATATGAAGCCCGGCTAGTGTTCGCCTACTGTCTTGATTAATTCAAAACATGAAAAGCCAAGATAAATAAGGTTATAAAATTTTTCATCCAAATTATCTTTTTCCTAAGCTAAAATAGCTTTTATTTAGTCTGGCAACTTATATTTATACTTAGGTAAACATTATGTTATTCCAAGATTCACTTCGTAAGTCATAACATGCATACTGGCAGCATAATTATTGACAACACATGGTAGTATGGACGTATCAAATCTAAAAAAGTAAACAACTTTTACCCTTGACTCAGATTTATCGATAATCAATCTAAAAATAACGATTCACACATTCTGGTAACTGATTTAATAAATTATGACCTTTCGTAGCTATGTTAAAACTTTCACTTATTTCACTATTGATTTCATTTTACGTAAAGTTTGCTTATTATAAATAAAATAACTATTAAAATTACTTTGAGCAGAAGTTGTTGTAAAGCAACCGAAATAACATAAGTTCAAGAATGTTAATAAATATATTATTACAACATTATAATAACAATACGCGTGATTATAATAAGAAATCAATATAGATACTACACAGTTCCTATAAACATTTGACTTATTTTTACATGTTTCATAACTGCTTGGCACCCATGCTTCAGTTCTGGTATAATAGTTGTAAGGTTATTTAAGTTCCAGATTAAATATATTTATTTTATTTAAGTCTGGGAGCGAATCTTCATACGATATAAATATATATTTTTTATATAAAATATTATGTAAGCTAGCGCGGTAGGCAGGACCGTATTTTTCGTTTACGGGTGAAAAAAATAAATATAATACTTATATAAAATGCACATTTACACGTAGGTATAAATGTAAATACAAATCATTATAAAATCAAAACAATATCACACAATATCTTGTGTGTTCTGAACCGGTTCTTTATAAAAAGTCTAAATAAAAATTAATTTCAAATCTAAATAAAAATATTTATTGAGGATTCGCAGGACAGCCTAGTTTTTACTTTAAGTACTAGTTATTAAGTATGTTATTTATATCGTTTTTATAGATTGTTGTTAATTGATGTAATTTTTATAAAGAAATAAAAAAATCGTACTTAATTATGAATTGTTTATTTTATAATACATGTCTTGGTCATTTTAAATTTTAATACTTGGAAAGTTGAATAAGATGTTATAAAAAGATTTATTATTAAAATAGTCTCTTATATTTTTTTTTGTTGGATAGGCGTAGTGGCAATCGTGCCACCTGGTGATCGCCGTCGCTCATGAATATAAACTAGTTTACCTGGAACGAGCTCAGGCAACTCATTTATGTGTTGCCTATCCTGAGACATAAGATGTTAAGTCTCGGTGCCAGTAATTACAATGCCTGTCTTGCCCTTCTCTCCGAAACTCAGCAAAGCTGTGTCACGGGAGAAACAAGCAAGATGGTGGTAGCCATGCAGCCGGGAGCGCGGCACAGCGCATCCCTCCCATTAGTAAAATGGCCATAAATTCCCCTAGGAACTTCACCTAACCGTTTTTTGTGCTAGTTGGACAGACAAATGGATAGACGTGGTTAATGATCAGCTGAACAAAGTTTGAAGAAGTTTAAGAAACCCTGTCATATCTGAATGACCTACCTAGAAAATTCTCCGGTATAGCAGTCGTTGATCACTTGCTACCAGAAGAACTCCGCACGTTAGTCCTCTCATAAAAAATGAAGCTACGAGATTGTTTTATCCGAACGCGTTAGTCTCAGAAACTTCTTACCGGACGATACTAGATTTTTAGGCGATGGTTACGTTTCTCACATGACAAAACGGAACTTATAAAATCACTCCGCTGTCTGTTTGTCAAACCAAAACCTATTTCCCATTGACATAGGGTCATGGGTAAGAAGCTAGGTCTGAGTGCTGTTAATTTGTTATACCTAATATTTCATAAAAACATGTTAAGGTGACGCCTCGGTAAACAATAATTCTAAAACCGGGCAGGCGCCCCCCGCACCCCGCACATATAGCAGAGTAACGTAAATTGCAATTTGCGAGCTATCGCGCGCCATGTGTAACATCGTAGACGTCTTGGAGTTGTCATTTTATATATTTTTAATTTTGTTTTTTTGTCATATAAACGTCATTTTGTATTTCGATAAATATATTTAATTTTATACTTTTATAATATTTAACACGATGTTTGATATAGTACAATATTGTAGTTCTATTATTAGTCATTGTCATTTTACATTGATATGATGTATTATGAAGTTGATATTGTTTAATTTTATACAATTACTGACATAAATTACTTCTTTTTAAGAAGTAGCGCCATGCTGCTTTGCAGCTGAATGGGCTGGCGCTTATAAGTGCTTCGCTCTTACATAAACTCGACGTCGAATGACGACGGTGTTATGTGAGAGATCCGGTTGCCCATCCCTCCCTCCACACATGGCAGCACAGACTATGCAAAGACTCCCCAGTAGGGTACTGGTCGCGAAAGCACCGGAGCATCCCTCTCTAGGCTTCCGGGTTCAGGACAGGTACTTGAACCCGGAAACCTGGGCAGCTCCGCGAATTCTTGGGGAATCTGTGCTCAAGACAAAAACTGCCCGGGGTCAAACGGAGCAGTCGACAGAAGTTCCCTACCACAATGACCGTGGATTTCTGTAACCTCAGGGGACTTCTTAACATCGTCCATTACCACCTCCTATTTTTGACCGAGACTCAGATATCCTCTCCAGCTGATACTTCTTATCTCTTCTGTTCGGGGTACAAATGAGAACACTTTTTTGTACCACGGGCTGGAGTTTGCGCGTACGTCAGAGAGGATGTCTGCTCTCATCGCCTTGGTAGTCTTGAAAGTCTTGAAGGGACCTCTCCATCCTCTGGTTATGCATCGTGCATGACCATCCCCGCGTCTATACATCCCTATATAGGTCCCACAGCGGTAATGATAAAACCGATCGACTAATGGAGTACATCCAAATGGCTACAGATTCCGTGCTGCACACTACACTACAGATCCCATCCATAGAGATCATGATATTTGGTGATTTCAACGTCCATCACACCAAGTGGCTCGACTCGACTTGGCTCGTTGGACCATTGTCTGATCCGAAGTTCAGTGCCAGTTGCAAGCCCATCACGGCCTCGTTTTTCGGGCTGCCGCTGTGTTTGGCACTATAGGTCAGCTGATTGGAATGGGATGCGATCCTTTTTTGCATCCTACCCATGGGGGCGAATTTGCTTCTCGCTGGAAGACCCAAACATCGTTGCCGATTTTGTTGCCGAGATGGCGCTATAAGCCATGGAGCTTTTCATTTCAAGCTCTGCAGTGCCTATAGGCGGCAAATCCCAGCCCTGGTTTGGTCAACTGTGTAAGATTGCTACACGCCATTAGCGGGTAAGCTACCAAGCGTGGGCCAATGGATCGATGTTCCAGGATGTAAAGACCAGCGCATTAAAAAAGGAGTATAACTTTGCCTCCAGGTCCTTCAAAAGGGCTATTGCTGAGGAAAAAGCGGAGCATGTAAACAGAATTGGTGAGAGATTGGTTAGACTTCCTTCGGGAGCTCGTGCATTTTGATCGCTCGCCAAGGCTGTTCAAGGAAATTTTTGTAAGCCATCCCCACCATCAAATCACATGACTCGTTGGCCCACAACGTTAAGGAGATATCCGATCTTCTAGGCTCCCTTTTGGCTTCCAACTCGACTTTGAATGACCAGGAAAAAATACCACCGACGGTCCCTTGGTGTCCTTGGTGGTCCCTTGACCTTAATGTCGGAAATAATTTTCAGGCCGATCTCCGTGTGCAAAGCTCTCTTTTCGGTGGAAATTCATAAGTCGAGTGGGCCTGACGGCATCCCTCGGCTAGTGCTACAAACTTGTGCTCCTGAGTTGGCGCCCGTCCTTACCCGTCTTTTCCGATACTCTTATTCATTAGATGTCGTCTGATGCTCGTAGAAGACCGCTTTGATCCACCCGAACCCTAAGAAAGGGGACTGCTCTGACCCGTCCAACTACAGACAGAGTAGAAATACCTATAGCTTCCTTGTTCTCAAAGATTATGGAAACCATAATTAACTGCCAGCTCCGGCGGTATTTGGAGGAGCACCAGCTGATTAGCGATCGCCAATATGGCTTTCAACGGAATCGTTCAGCTGGTGATCTTCTAATATTCCTAACGCAGCGATGGGCGGAGGCAGTTGAGAGCAAGGGGGAAGCGCTGGCGGTTAGTTTGGACATAGCGAAGGCCTTTGATCGGGTGTGGCATAAAGCACTTCTAGCGAAGCTACCATCATATGGGCTTCCCGAGAAATTATGTAAGTGAATCGCCAGTTTTTTGGCAGACAGGAGCATCAAGGTCGTTGTTGACGGTACATGCTCGGACCTCAAGTCTGTTAATGCTGGTGTTCCGCAAGGCTGAGTACTATCTCCAACCTTGTTTCTTCTGCATCATTGATATGCAGAAGAAACAAGGTTGGATATGCTGCAAGCCAGCTAAGGTGAATCCAGCACCTTGGGCGAAGCAAATTGAACCGAGGGAGCTGCTCTTTGTGTCCCTCTTATAAGAAGAGGGGACGAAAGGGGGACAAGGGGTGGGGAACCTCACCCCATTCATTGTTATGCGGATGATAGCACTGGAGATGCCTTATACACTGGCCGCTCTAATATTTCTCGGTAACAAGTCGATGAGTGTCGGAACAAACTTGTGTCTGAAATCGAGTCTCTGTTGACCAAAGTCTCGAAATGGGGACGACTTAACCTAGTCCAATAATTTAACCCCAACAAGACACAAGTTTGCGCGTTTACCGCCAAAAAATCACCCTTCGTCGTTCCTCTACGATTTGAAGGCACTCCCCTAACTGCCGCAGCCAGCATTGGGATACTTGGCGTCGACATATCGAGAGATGTGCAGTTTCGTGGTCATTTGGAAGGAAAGGCTAAACTAGCCTTTCCTTCAGCAGTATTTCATGCCTTCACACCGCCCACAATTATACAAGGCGCAGATCCGACCTCACATGGAATACTGGGCTGGACCGCCCCAATATCAGTTTCTTCCATTTGACTGCGTTCAACGCCGTGCGGCTCGAATCGTCGCCGATAGTAAGGTTCAATCAACTTGATTATTTAGCGCTGCGTAGAGATGTCGGATCGCTCTGCATTTTATCGAACACCGACTATCCGGTTGCCCCCTTTTCTATAAAAAAAAATCTACCGCATCTACCACGGGGAGTTTTCTGAGGAATTGTTCGGACTAATACCTGGAGCAGAATTCCTCTACCGGATATTTACCAAATTTCACCCACACCATCTCGATGTCCGAAAACCCACAACAACTCGATTTTACGGCATTTCCTGACTCGCACGACGATTAAATGGAATCTGCTGCCTCTTCTGAACCGATACGAAAGGCCGGCAACGCACCTGCTAATCATCTGGTATAGCGGATGTCTGTGGATATCGCTTTTCACTTACCACCAGGAGAACCGACTGTCCGTTTGCCCCCTCTTCTATCTATAATCAATATTTATAAATACATAGTAACAAAAACTTATGCGGGCAAGAAATTGAGTAACTCTGAGTAATTCGGTAAGGTGTCTTGATTTCTAGATTGATACAAATTAAATTAGTGTTTCGGTGATATAAAAAATATAACTTTTATAAAAAGCCATAATATTATTAAAATAGGCTAAGGAATTTTTTACCAACCCGACGCCAGGAGGCCGTGTGGTCGCAGACTGCACGGTTGGCGGGGGGCAACCCCCAACTTTTACAAACCAAAAGTGAGCCAAATGGGCGCACACTAATCCGATGTAGCATTAGGGCCTTCGGGCCGTTAGCATAGCATCCATCCGCAAAAAAAAAGGAATTTTTCATACGTGCCCTTTTAAAAAGTTAGCCGACATTTCTTTATTTCTATTGCAATCAGATGACGACTCCATTGTTTTATTCTCCTAACATTGTAAATCCCAAATATAATAAATATTTAAAATAATACCACTTTATACTTATCAGAATATATTTTGACACAAAAAGAAAGTGAAGTTAAATTACCTATATTTATAAATTACAAATAAATATTATGATGTAAACTTTAAACCTCTTTTGTGTCATATTTTGACATTTTGCTAACACACAATTTAGACATTTAATAAAAGCGAGGAACTGGCACAGACCGGTCGCTGACAATAGTCACGAGGGGACTGATCACTGAGCGGCTTGAGCGGTACAAGGCCTCCATACATACGCTGCTTATAACTAAAAGACGTAAACGGCAAAATGGTTTTTGTTATATTATTGCGTTAAAAACGATAATTGGAGAAATTCATATGACAATTTTAAATAACATGTATAAACTCATCTACAAAGAAAATTAAGAGGCTTAAACCGGACCCGTTTGCCCATAAGATGTGAATCTGTTTTTAATAAGAGGTATATTTGATATTTTTTTCTCTGTTACAAAAGTTACCAAATCGTGTTTCGAAAATTAAAAAAATAAGGCTTATATCATTCCGTCAACTGTGGACCGATATTCAAAATTCTTGTTTTATACGAAACAGTGCAATTTGGGGAAATCGAGGAAAACCCTCAAATTTCAAATGCACGTAGAATGTTTTTTGGGTATATTATTCGATGTTTATCCCCAATCGTGAACCGCTTTTGATGATTGTTTTTGTTGGAAACCAGGATTTGATGATGGCATCACAGAGATATCGAGGAGAACTTTTGAAAAGGGGCGAGTATACTATAGAAAAAAAATGATGAAGGTCTGGGATCGATCTGTTGATAAATCTAAAAGACACTTGAGGGAACTCCTCAACGATTTACTGCAATTTTGTTGGACTTACCTACTTCATACTTTTCAATACGCCGAAATATTCAGTTCGCTAAAAATTCATACATAAAAAAACTTGTTTGCACTGAAAATGCACTTGGCTAGACTTTTTTTATGTTAGTTGGATAGGCAAACTGGCAAACGTACCACCTGATGGCAAGTGGTCGACGTCGTTCATGAACATAAACTAGTATACCTGGAACGAGGCAACTCATTTATGTGTTGCCTATCCTGAGACATATGATCTCGGTGCCAGTAATTACACTGCCTGTCTTGCCCTTCTCTCCGAAACACAGCAAAGCTGTTTCACGGTAGACACAACCAAGATGGTGGTACCCATGCAGCCGGGAGCGCGACACAGCGCTTCCCTCCCACCGGTAGACTAGACTATACTTACTGGCACCGACTTCAAATAGATGAGTGGGCTTATAATAATTATACGAGGGCGGGTCAATAAGTCCGTGACTTTTGGAATAAAACACAGATTTTTTGTTAAATAAATCATTTTATTTTTCAACGTAGTCTCCCTTGAGCTCTATACACTTTGTCAAACGCTTCTCCAATTTTTTTATCCCTTCCAAAAAATATGATTTGTCGAGGTCCTCAAAATAGGCCTTTGTTTGCAAAATGACTTCATCATTGGAGTCAAATCTTTTTACACCAAGCCATTTCTTCAGGTTTGGGAACAAGAAGTAGTCACTCGGAGCCAAATATGGAGAATAGGGCGGATGAGGGAGCAATTCATATGCCAATTCATGGATTTTTGCCATGGCAACTGCACATGTGTGCACCCTTGCATTGTCTTGGTGGAAAAGAACTTTTTTCTTGGCCAAATGAGGTCGTTTTTTTTTTCAAATCGTCATTGAAGCGGTCCAATAAGTTGGCATAATATTTCCCATTGATTGTTCTTCCCTTTTGAAGGTAGTCAATGTGAATTATCCCACGTGCATCCCAAAAAACAGTCGCCATAACTTTATTGGCTGACAAACCCACCTTGGCCTTCTTTGGCGCCGATTCACCCTTAGAAACCCACTGTTTTGACTGTTGTTTGGTCTCTGGTGTGTTGTGATGGATCCATGTTTCGTCCACGGTTACAAAACGGCGCAAAAACTCCTCCATATTGCGATTAAACAACGCCAAACCTTCCTGTGAAGTTGTTACACGATTGCGTTTGTGGTCGACTGTGAGCAAACGCGGCACTCATCTTGCGGAAAGCTTTTTCATGCCCAAGTAATCATTCAAAATTGAAACCACTGAGCCATGCGAGATCCCTACGGCTTCCACAATCTCTTGCACTTTCAATCTTCGGTCGGCCAACACCATATCGTGAATTTTTTCGATTGTTTCGGGTGTAGAGACCTCAACTGGGCGCCCAGGACGTTCGGCATCTTCAGTGCTTGTACGGCCACAACGAAATTCAGTAAACCACTTTTTTACCATTGAAATCGATGGTGCAGAGTTCCCATAGTATTTATCAAGCTTAGCCTTGGTCTCGGTAATGGCTTTTTTTTCCCAAAAAATAATGCTTAATAAGCACACGAAATTCACTTTTTTCCATTTTTTCCTCAAATTACTGGGTAGTCTGATAAAGATAGCTGTCAAACACAAACTAACTGACGCAGCAAGTTCAAATTTTGATAGGAGTCAACTGACATATGCCTGTTGACAGGAGTAGTGTTGCTTTTTCAGTAAAGAGGTCAGAAATTCAAAAAGTCACGGACTTATTGACCCGCCTTAGTACCTAGGAATTATTTTTTTCGCTTTGAGTGCCTATTTGTGGTTTTGCAGTCGGTTATTTTTTTTTTTTTTTTTTGGTGTAGTTAGAATGAACTGAAAGCGCAAGAGCACCTGAATGAAAATACGAATGTAGATATACAGGGTGTCCCTTATGGGACTGACTAGCCGTAGAGGTACCCTACCGGGCGGAAAGGACCCCCACCGGGAGCTGCCCTCCAGATCGGAGGGGTGAGAGTCAGGATGAGCCCCCACATCAAATATTTGGGGCTCATCCTTGACGGAGGGTGGACCTTCGGCCCAAATTTCTCAATGTTGGGTCCGAAGGTCGTAAAGGCGGCAAGTGCGCTGGGCAGACTCCTCCCGAACCTCGGAGGACCCAGTGCCGCCTGCAGGCAGCTATACTCCGGAGTCTGCCTGAGTATGGCAACTTACGGTGCACCCATCTGGGCGGGTCACCTTACCACGAGGAATAAGGCCCAGCTGCGCTCGGCGCAGCGGGTCATCGCGGTAAGAGTGATCCGGGGGTACCGTACAGTATCGTGGGCGGCAGCCACTGCCCTAGCCGGTGACCCCCCGTGGGAGCTCGTTGCGAAGGTTCTTGCCGAGACGCACTCCTATGTCTCGGATAGGAGGTCTCTTGGTGAAAGCCTTACGCTGGACGGGATCCTTCGGGTTCGCCGACTAGGGCTAGAGGCGTTAATGCGAAGGTGGGGGGAGGACCTGGCGCGACAGCCGTACGGCAAAAGCCTAACGGTTGCTCTGCGTCCGGTCCTTGAGCTGTGGATGCGCCGTAAGCACAAACCCCTCACCTTCCGTCTGACACAGGCGCTCACTGGGCATGGTTGCTTTGGTGAGTACCTGTGCCGGACGGCCCGCAGGGAGCCGTTGACAGTTTGTCACGATTGTGGCGCGGCGGTGGACTCGGCCGAGCACACCCTCGAGGTGTGCCCGAGATGGGCGGCGCTGCGTCATGATCTGACATCGGTCATCGGTCATCGGAGGGGACTTGTCTCTGCCGAGTGTCATCACCGCGATGCTCGGTGACGACGAGTCCTGGACGGCGATGGTCTCCTTCTGCGAGGCAGTAATGTCCCAGAAGGAGGACGACGGGCGGGTGAGAGAGGAGGCCGCCGACGAGGCCTCCCCCCGTGGGCGACGAACGGGGGTGCGTAGGAGGCGCTACTTAATGCGCCTTCAGTAACGCCCCTGTGCTCGTGTCGGGTTCAGGATGGGAACCTGGGCCCAGTATGACACGACATCGCGGGGACTGCCTAAGCAGCAGGGCAGTCCCCCCTTAAGAGGAGTAGTCTGGCCTTCGCCGGGGCCAGCCTGTCGCTGAGGTGATCCTGTTGCCTGCATATCCGGGACCCTCAATAAGCGGCTGAAGGCGCTCGCAGTGGTTTTAGTTAGGGTGGGCACTCCCAGGTGCGAGTCCCACATTGGGTCAGGATCTACCCAAGATCCTGGCTGCATCCATAAGGATTTCCCTGCGCTAAAAAAAAAAAAATAGAGGTACCCTGTTTGTTTTCTAGATCGGGGCACCTCACCAAAGGCGGCATTGGTGGCACTCGCCGGGTTTTAGTGGGTAGTAGAGCTGCGTCCATTTACTAGCTGTCGGGCGCAGCGAGTCCCACATACCCGCGTGGGGAGACCCACTCCTCCGCGGGATGCCTCAGAGCATTTCCCGGCGTTAAAGAAAAAAAAATAGTATGTTAAATATTTATTTTACGGAAAACTTGTATAAAACAATAAATCGATTGAATTAAGTTATCAATTGGATAACGTAAAAACAAAAAACACCCGTTGTTTTCATGATCCGCGAAACAGGCGTCCTTCATCCACCGATAACCTCACACCCGACATATTATGTTATTTTATACATTCATCGAACAACATTTGGATACTTACATAAACAAGATTAAAAAAATATATTAAGTAATAATTTTGTTAACGAATTTGTACCACTTTATGAGTCCAATTTGATTAAGTAGGTACCTACAAAGTACATAGGTAGTAGGTACCTACTATTTTGAATTATTATCAATCTTAGGATTTTACAATGAACGTCGAGAAGGCCCTTCGTATTGCTATCATTACCAAAGAAAACAATTTAGTGATACCACGTTACATAAAACTTATAAAAATCCAAAAAAGTGCACGGCTTTCGCTGATTACCTACATTATTAAGAAAACCGTCGATATTTATTTTTTTTAAATATTACTATTAAAATATTATATTTAAACGTTCTATAATAACTATGAACAATTTTGTTATAAAAAGGTTTTGAACGTATTCTAGGATCCTATTGTAAAAACATATACGTATACATGCCTTTTGTGAGAATCACTGGTAACTACATCAAGCCTGTGACTATTATTAAACAAACGAATTTTGTAAGAAAAGTGACATTCATAGTAGGGTACAAAGTCGCTTTTCTTGAAAATTCTTTTTTTTTCCGGACTTATGTACAGTAAATAAAAATTGTCGAATTTTGTTTGAATTTGTCTCTCAAAGATTATAATGATAGTAGTGAATAATGATTTTCTATTCAAAATCACCACCTCCACAGAGGGGTTGTCTCGCACCACAGAACAACCCCTCCCAACGTCGGGATAGTACAATGGGGTGAGGTTCCCATCCTCACCCCTGGCCCCCTGCTCTTCTGCCCCCTCTTCTTATAAGAGGGGTACAAAGAGCCCCCTCGGCCCAATTAGCTTCGCCGAAGGTGCACCGTTCACCCTAGGTTACTGAGCCCCACCGCCACGACAAGGCCTGAACCATGGTGGGTATATTATCCTCTATCACACAATCGCTCTTTAACAACTTTTTTGATTTTTTATAGAAAGCTTTTAAACGTTTTCTGGGATCCTATTGTAAAAGCGTATACAGTTAGTTGCCTTTAAAAGAATTGCTTATTTTTGAATGTCTAATCACTGGTACATCTAACCTGTGTCTATTACGTATGTTATCCCTACTATGAATATCACTTTTTTACAAAAATCATTTATGTTTTTCCGGAAATTGTAAAATTGTATGGCCTACCAATATGAGAAATGAGAAATAATCACTCCCACCCTATGTTGTGAGGCGTACAAAAGATACCATAGCGAAACAATAAATATTATATTAGGTATGTTCAGTTACTACCTAGGTACCTTTATACTTATTACTATTATGTTAGTACTTATGTTACTAAACAACTCAGCTCAAATCTAGGTGATGATCATTCATTAATATGATTATTTTTTATGCTCTATTTTTCATAATTTCCAAGAATCACGACCGATGGTGTTGGATCTAATCTGGTCATATCATTTTTTAAGGTTCTGTTCCTCAAAATTACAAAACGGTACCCTTAAAGGATCATTTGATAGTCCGTCCGTTTGTCAAACCAAAACTTACCAAATTTCATGTTTCTATGTCAATGGGGTACCTACATTGACTTGGAATTCAAAAAAGATAAAAAAGACCTTGACTGAAATGTCCCGGGAAAAACGCCTTATTCCCAAAATGTATTATAACTTTCATATTTATTTTCCACGTATTTCGATAGAACAATTCTATATCAACAGCAAAAATATGGTTCAGTAGTTTGGGAGACTAGCGTAGAAGGGGACTGAAAATATAAAAAAAATACTTGTGGGTTTTATTACCCATTTAGTCACTTACATTCATTTAAAATTATATAAAATATGTTATTTATAAACACCCGATTTTACTCATTAATTTTATAGAGTACAAAATTCACATAAAACATGATAGTGACATCTACTTTTGTCTCTACGAACTACGATAAAATGGAATAGGTCTTCGTATAAAATTATAGAGGCCGCTTTTTACGTTTCCATATTTTGATTATAATTTCTATAAACCCAATTAAACTGTAAAACAAATAATCAAATTACTCAACTAAATTTGCTATTAATTTTGTGTTGTGAAATGAGTCTTTTAAATATTAATTATTAACAATTATATTCTCCCCCTGTGTCTATGTAGTAACGGAACGGTAATAAGTTGTTTTTTTTATGGATCCATGCTAACGGCCCGAAGGCCCTAATGCTACATCGGATTAGTGTGAGCCCATCTGGCTCACTTTTGGTTTGTAAAAGTGGGGGGTTGTCCCCCACCAACCGTGCAGTCTGCGACCACACGGCCTCCTGGCGTCGAGTTAGATCAATAAGTTGGTATAGTGCTCATGATACTATTAGGCACATTTATAAAACTATAACATTATTATATACTATTTATATGACATTTACCAGTGGGACCGATGCACTACAAGATGCAGTCCCACAGGTAAGTACCACAAGGGTACCACCATCTTGCTTGTTTCTCCCGTGAAACAGCATTGCTGTGTTTCTGAGAGAAGGCCAGGACAGGCAGTGTAATGGGCAAAACGTATTTTTACTTATTTACTGGTTAAAATTTATAGAAGCCTATTTTAGGTAAAACATAATTAATATAGTCCGGTAAATTAAGTAAAATAACGTTTGTAGGCTATATATTGTATATATTATTTTACTTATCGTAAAATGTTGGTCGATCACACCCATAAAGTTTTGAGATGCTAGTAATTTGTAAAGAATTTATGTAATCGAAAACATCATTCGACCGTTTTTTATAAAAGCGCCCTCTATTGTCAGGTCGCGTTGTGCGCGCGTGTAACGGGTTGTTAATTCCGCAGCCGTTGTCCGTTGACGCCTGCAGAGTACAGAACATTTTAAGATGTATAATCTTAAATCCACCATCACAGTTTCAACAGTTTGGTCCCGAGCACCGAATAGGAAGTACTGCTTTGAGACCCGAGCGCGTGCTCCCTCCACGCTTCCGTCGAGTTACGTATGTATTTAAATTACTTTTGTAACTACATATTTATGTGTTCTTTATTACTTTTATATATACTTATTACTTTAAAAATACTGACTAGCCTGATAAAAATTATTAGCTATTAAGCGAATTAAATAACTTAATTTTTTTATTTATTATGTTTTCTCGTCTTTAAATCTTATTTTTTTGTTTGAGCTATGCGTCTTTTACACATTGTTTGCATTTAATACACGTTGAAAAGGTTCACGATGTTTTTTTTTATGCAGGTAACAAAAAAAAGCTTCCTTCTACCGTGAACATTTCAGCCATTAGAATAATTTTATATATTACTAGCTGTTGCCCGCAGCTTCGCCCGCGTTAACTTTTAAAATTTGAGGGGTTGACCACCCTTATCACTTAGGGGTATGAAAAATAGATAGTAGCCGATTCTCAGACCTACTGAATACGCATATAAAATTTGGTAAAAATCGGTAAAGCCGTTTCGGAGGAGTACGGTAACTAACATTGTGACATGGAAATTTTATATATTAGAGATATTGAAACGACTCGAATTAGATTGTTTAGTTTAAATATGTGTTATATAATAAAATAAGATATTTGAAATACGATAACTGTTAAAAATCCAGAAACAATTAAATTACTAAGCGATCGGTTAAAATTGGCGAATTGGCATATTAATAAAAAATTATGGGCAATATTTATTCTTACAACTTTATCATTTTTTTTTGCTTTAAAGTACAATATTATTCACTGCTTACCTTGTATTCTTTATTTAGACAGTCGTATTGCAAAATTTAAAAAGTTAAAACATTTTTGCTCGTAAATGTTTGGATACCCTCACAAAAGAAAGATTATTTTAGTCAAGTCTCTTTTTATGTAAAATCTACTGTAAAGGTCAATCAATGCCTTGATTTTCTTTAACTGAAACTTATGGAATTGATGTTTCTGCTAATTCTCACCCTTTCCGACTACTATTGAATGTACCAATTTAATTCTAAATCTTGTTAAAAATGTGAATATAGAATCGGACATCAATGATCAAAAGATAAATTCTAGATAACTTTTTTGAATTTGAATTTAGATATGAAAAAAGCTATGTATTTTAATCATGATTGCATAGCAATCAGAGGTTGCTTATTTCTACCCGATTATGGTCTTTGTATACGTTTCTAGAAATTTCTTGCATATTTCCATTGGTACTACGATCTCTGGTGGGCGTATAGTATTCGAGTGGTCAGATCTGTTCAACTAATAACCGTAACACAAGTTCTTCGAGAACTTACCACGGGACCAGATTGACGTGGTGTGAAAGCGTCCATAGATATTATTATTATTATAATACAAAATAACAAGATGGACCCGTTACCTACGGGAGCAGAATTTTAGCCAAAAACCATGAACTACGGACACTATGCCTCTTTCAAAGAACGCCAATGGCTGACATTTCAAGTTGTAACTGAATCTTTGCATCTACCGCTGGTCATAGGCCATTATCGATAAACACCAAGTTGTCCCTTATCTTACATCGTCGTCCCGTCTACTCACTCCACGCTTCGTCTTCTCGAAGCTTCTCTTCTTCACCGGCCTACATTTCTTTAGCGTAAGGCTCCCCATTTTAGTATCGTTATCCTTCGCGTGATGTCAACTTTTGTCATTCTTTTTCTATGACGGGTACTTTTACAAAGATATCGTTTTAAAAAAATGTCAGTCTACCCCAATTTACAAAAATGTCCATTGTAAGGTTAGATCAAATTACTATTTTTCTACGCGTAAACAAAATGTTGATTTCATTGCACATTGGTTTGAAATATATCGACGTATGAAAATCTTTTAAAATTTATTTTTATAGCTGTTTTCGATCGTTGAAAAATATAAACCGTTCTGCTTCATGGTATTAACTATTATTATAGATAAGGTTTAATTATTTTTTAAATATTAACCTTTGACTGGACTTAAATTGACGTAATGACTGTTAAAACCAAGTTCTTGTTTTCATAAACGAGTTGTTATGAACCTGACCTGTTTCGTCCTATATTGTTAATGAAATTGCAAGAAAGCAATCATTGTAATTTTAAACTGTAAATATTTTCTTGATAAACCGCGAAAGTTATGGTGTTTAAATAAGTATTAAAAATACTGGATTTTATCTTGATTTTTGATCATATGCTTTTTATGAACTGTCCGGACTAGGTTAACGTGGCGTGCAACGTGGTATACGTTAACCTAGTCCTCGGTAAGAATTTGTGTTTATGGGATTAGAACCCGCGACCGCAGCGTGTAGTCCAGTCACGTGACCACTACAGCCGACAGTCATATGTTTTTCTGTGTATGAAAATACAATGATAATAATAATATATTTTGGTACTAGTAGTAGTATTAAGTGTAGTAGTTGTGGGATGTAGGTAAACTGATAGTAAATGTGTATTAGAGTGGTGACTGCCGAGCCGTCTGTTACCACCGTGACAGTGGAATTCTTAGTTCACTGACGATTTACCATGTTAACTTATAAAAAATAAATTTTACGCCACCCATATCTCAGGCGGAAATTTAAAAATATGATTGCTTGTTATTGTCAGCAAAGGTATAGATATTCGTTAATGACTAATTACTCAGAAAAACATAATTTAATTATAGTAAATAATTCCATAATTTCAGAATAGTCTGAAATACTCTACCCACGATAGCGTAGGCGCCTGAGGCGGATACAAAATAATTTTCAAAATGGCCGTTCATGCCTCTGGCTACGGCCCGGGGCTCCGCTAGGTGTTCCTTAATATCGTCGCAGGCTGCTCGCAGCTAGAGAGCGCCAGTTGCCGCAGGGTACCAGTCCTCCCGTACCCTCCTCAGTCCTCGTACCCTCCCTGTAACACGCCCGTACCCTCCTCCTACCCCGCTCCTTTCATTCGTACCCTTAAGCATGTTACGGTGTAAGTTTGGGCAGTATTACTCGGAAATTTAAAAGTTGATTATGAAATTAATGTTTTGTTTATTGATGAACTCAAGTTTTTAAATTCGCGTTCTGTACAAGTTTTTTGCGTTCATTCAAATATTCTCATTAGCTAATTTATATTAAGATTAATATAAAAATATACCTTCAAATCCCGATCTGATGTAGGTTATGCTTTTGTCGAAGTCTTCTATATATGACAGTCTTTAGAGAGACTAGTAAAAGTATTAGAATTTGCCGAAATACATTTCAGACATTGCCGCCACGTTGAAATTGCATTGTCTTTTTGTATAATAGCAGAATATACAATGCTTTCATTGTACATACATACTTTCTTGTGAGGATTTTTAAAAGTTTTTTAGTAAGAGGTAGTGCCATTCTGCATTGCAGCCGAACTGGGCCGGCACAAGGGTGGTACCTCTCGCTCACATAACACCGGCGTCAAGTGACAGCTATGCTGTCGCGTTTCGTGCGATTTGTGAGTTTCCGGTGGCCCATTGGGGGGATAGGGAAAAGGAGAGGAACGCATCTGCATAGCCTCTGGTTATGCGGATGTGTATGGGCGTCGATACCATAAGGCTTCGGCTGCTCCTTTGCCCATTTATGACATAAAAAAAATAGCTTCTACTGTTGCCGTCAATAAGATGTATTCTGCAATCAGCAAATAACTTTTGCAAACAACAAAAAACTTTTTAACTGCAGACTGTGGTACATAGAGCAGAATATATAACATAATGACTAAAACCCACGGTAAAAGTTAATTTTAACGTTTGTCAGTTTTACCGTAACATAAAGTAACCACATACGAATCTGAATATGCAAAATTATTTATAACGTATTTTTAAAATGGCCGCAAGCTATGCGAGGTATTCAGTTTTTGACTTGTAATTAAATATTTTCAAGCTCGATTCGTTAACGGTACCAAGAATCATGCTCTTAAGGTTATATGAAACCTTATTTTTTATTATGTCAGTTGGATAGGCCAATTGGCAGATGTGTCATCTGATGGTAAGTGGTCATTGTCGCAAACGATCATGAATAGGTTAACTTGAAACTAGCTCGAGCATCTCATTCACGTGTTTCCAAAATTTTTTTTTCTTTAACGCCGGGAAATGCTTTGAGCCATCCCGCGGGGGAGTGGGTCTCTCCAGGCGGGTATGTGGGACTCGCTGCGCCCGAAAGCTGGTAACTGGACGCAGCTCTACTCACTAAAACCCGGCGAGCGCCACCAATGCCGTCTTTGATGAGGTGCCCCAGATCTAATAAACAAACAGGGCACCTCGACGGCTAGTCAGTCCCCCAAGGGACTGACGCCACCTCCACCGAGGGGTTGTCCCGCACCACAGAACAACCCCTCCCAACGTCGGGACAGTACAATGGGGTGAGGTTCCCGTCCTCGCCCCTTGCTCTTTGTCCCCTCTTCTTATTTTATATTCTTAAGAGGGATACAAAGAGCTCCGGTGCAGTGGATTACCCTAGGCTACTGAACCCCACCGCCACTTCAAGACCTGAACCATGGTGGGGACGTTTTTCCTATCCTAAAACATAAGATGTTAGTTGTCTGGTGCCAGTAATTACACTGTCTGTAAAACTGATAAATACAGAAAAGCTGTTTCACGGCAGAAATAAACAAGATGGTGACCGTACCCTTTATTTGAGCGTGGTACATCTCAACCCCTGAGAGTATATTAAATTAGATATTTACAATGTTTAGACATAAGTCTCATCGGTAAGGCATGTCATGACTCTTGAAATCTATTCTTATATTATAAAGCTGAAGAGTTTTATAATATTTTAATTGTTTGCTTGAACGCGCTAATCTCAGGAACTACTGGTCCGATTTGAAAAATTCTTTCAGTGTTAGATAACCCATTTATCGAGGAAGGCTATAATATAGGCTATATAACGTCACGCCTTGACTAACAGTAGTTAAGTTGAG
The DNA here is from genome assembly GCA_963853865.1 of Helleia helle. NCBI lineage: Eukaryota > Metazoa > Arthropoda > Insecta > Lepidoptera > Lycaenidae > Helleia > Helleia helle. The sequence goes on from OY971420.1 coordinate 22,687,194, forward strand.
TAAGTTAATACGGGTGAAGCTACGGGCAACAGCTTTTATTTAACACATCAACAAATTTTATTTAAGAAACAATTTTAGAATATAATAAAATGTGTATCATCATCATCATCATCATCAGCCTTTATCCGTGCACTGCTGACCATAGGCCTAAAATGTGTATACATAATAATATATGTATATAATATAATATACACATTTTATTACATATTATGACATATTTTCATCGAAAACTAGATTTAATTAAATTAGCGCCATCTATTAGTTTCATAAGTAAAATAAACGCTTTTACTGTGCTTTTACGCTCTTCGGTCAGATGTATTTTTTAAATTTACCTGCTTATTATCACTTTTAAAACTCAAATTTGTTTCGCGTAGTTCGATTTTCGGCATTGTTAACAATCTACTAACTAGTCAATCCCATATGATAGCTATTTAATTTTCCCGTCACCGGTCTCTGTCAGAACTGGTTTCAAAACAGTAGCAGTTACTAAGTGGGATAAATATACGCGAGAGCGCCGTTAATACTATATGTCATTATAAATTCATACATACAAGCACTGATCATACTTTATACGATAAAGCATACAGTTTTATTACAGCTTTATTATTATAATATTGCACACCTCATAAGCGTAGCGTTGAGATCACAGACCATATAAATAATGCTCTACTCTCGACATGTTAAAAAAAGCAGTTTTCTCGTTTAAATTAATTATTTATTAAGTGTAAATTATTAAACTGAAATAGATTTTTTTATTTATATCCCACTTATAGGTTAATATGAGTGCACTTATATCAAGTCAAATAATCTCTCCGGCACATACAATATATTTTAATAACAATTATTTTATTTATTTATTTTATGGATACACCAACAAGGAACAAACATTGTTAAAAGCTAAAATTACACATGTAACAAGTTCATTATATCTAAATGCTGCCTTAATTATAGGTGTAATACAGCTTGCATCTTTTATTACAAATACTTATACTAATTAAAAGTTAATAAAATTAAAAATTAATAACTTACAATTTATGAGAGATTAAATTACTAAGTTAATATGAAAAAATAAAATTTACAATTTAAACAAAAATAATTTTGTTTAACATAATAAACAATAACATTAAAATAATCTTTTATGGACGTCTGTTTTTTGTGTCTGTATGTGACACAAAAATGTTTGTAGGAATATTGGGTGAAAAAATTATCTTGCCGCATTTTTTTTATCATCCTAAAGTGACACAGCGCGGACTTTCTCCCCACCATGGTTCAGGCCTTGTGGCACCTTGGGCGAAGCTAATTGAGCCGAGGGGGCTCTTTCCCTCTTATAAGAAGAGGGGACAAAAGAGCAGAGGGCAAGGGGCGAGGACGAGAACCTTACCCCATTATACTGTCCCGACGTTGGGAGGGGTTGTTCGGTGGAGAGGGACAACCACTCTGTGGAGGTGGCGCTGGTCCCTTGGGGGGCTGACTAGCCGTCGAGGTGCCCTGTTTGCTCGTTAGATCGGGGCACTTCACCAAAGGCGGTATTGGTGGCACTCGCGGGGTTTTAGTGGGTAGAGCTGCGTCCACTTACTAGCTTTCGGGCGCAGCCAGTCCCACATACCCGCGTGGGGAGGCCCACTCCCCAGTAGGACGAATCAGAGCATTTCCTGGCGTTAAAGATATATAATATAAGTAATTTTGAATTTATTTGTCATGTCACGGCACCATTCCACACGGGTTAGCCTGAGCTTCGGTGAGATTGCGCGGAACCCGGCGCGAAACTATCCTTCTCACGCGAAGGTGCTCGTGTAGAATGTTGTGAACGCTTCCCGACCCAATCTGCAATATATGCTGAATTTCTTCGTATGTAATTCATGTGTTCTTGAATTAAATTTTTCACTGCCAACCTGCCTCGATAACGGCCGTCGAAGGGCGACCATTTCATTCTGCATCCCCCAACGATAGACTATCGCGCTTAAATTCATTATGCCAACGGTAGGTGGTTGCTTTAGAAGGACTTTCATCCACGAACGCCATTTGAAGTAGATCAAATGACTCGTCGGAAATTTCATAAAAAATCATCGCATGAAAAAGTCCCCAACGCAAATCCATTTTTCAATAAGACATTTAGCTCTCAAAAATATGGAGGGATATTTGAAATTCGAACGATGGTATTTTTACTCGTAAATAATCATATATTTAAAAAAAATACAATTAGCCGGGCCTTCATACATAAAAACTAAGGCAAAGTTTCTGAGTGGCCTGGTACTTAGTAACTTTGAAAATATTACCAGTACTTCTGACTATAGCCCGAGGCTTAAATATAAACAATTGATAGCGGTTTGGCCTATGGCGTCATACTATTGTGTTCTATTCCGAACGGCGCATAAAAATTGCATGATTGCAGATCGATATTCATCATCATCATCGCGGAATGAACATGGAAAAATAGTCCACAAATTTTAAGCTATTTTTTTGTTAGTTGGAGGTCATAGGCAAACGGAGAAACGAGTTCATGACAGTATGTCAACGTGGCATGAACACTAGTTTTTTTTTTTATATTCGCAGGGAAATCCTTATGGATGCAGCCAGGATCTTTGGGTAGATCTTGACCCAATGTGGGACTCGCACCTGGGAGTGCCCACCCTAACTAAAACCACTGCGAGCGCCTTCAGCCGCTTTTTAAGAGTCTCGGATGCAGGCTACAGACAGGATCACCTTCGCGACAGGCTGTCCCCAGAGAAGGCTAGACTACTCGTAAGCCGGGACTTCCCGGCCACTACAAACTGGCTGTCACGCCAGGTCATCACCCATGAACACTAGTAGTAGAAGTCTCAACTAGCCCGCGCAAATCATTGTGGTATCATGATGGTAAGTCTCTGTGCTAGTCTATCCTGCCCTCAATAAGCATGTAGTCTGCATCCATGCAGGCACATCAGAGGGTATACCTTTCACCGGGACTGGAAATCATTTATATTAATCGACATAAACTTTCTGCTTAATATATCATTGTGAACAGAACAAAAATCCATTAACATTTTTTTTTTTTTATACAACTAACATAATATGATAGCATAGCAACTAACATTAAAAAAAATCTTCGCCTATCAGCCGCCTTAAGTGTCCATGTCTCTGCGCCATACAACGCGATGAAGAAGACAAGTGCGCGTACCAGGTGGATTTTGGTTCTGCTGTTGATATCTATCTAACTCTTAAATAAATAGACAAACAATTTAGCTTGTTTAACTTATTTACTATTGACTACACCTCCCTTTGATTCTGTTAATTAATGGATCTAAAATTACATCTTAACAGTTAGTTTAGAATTAGCTTATCTCATCTCGAATCTCGATCTTCGTTCCAGCTTTACTTAATTCAGATACCAGTTGAATACATCAAATTGAAAATGATAGTAAATTAGTACATAAATTATATACTTACATTTTTTTTAAATAGATACTTTTTTAGATTGCTTTCTAGTTGAGATATATTAACTGTAGTTGGACTTGATTATCCTTCACTCCCCACCATGGTTCAAGCCTTGTCGTGGCGGTGGGGCTCAGTAGCCTAGGGCGAGCCCAGTACCTTGGGCGAAGCGAATTGAGCCGAGGGGGCTGCTCTTTGTATCCCTCTTTTAGTGGGTAGACCTATGTCCAACTTATCACAGTACGGGCGCAGCGAGTCCCACATACCAGCCTGGGGAGACCCACTTCCCGCGGGATGCCTCAGAGTATTTCCTGATGTAAAAGAAAAAAGGAAAAAAAGGTGGGAGGACAATCCGTAAGGTGGCTGGAGTGGCAAGGGATCGGCCGTCTTGGCGATCATTGAAGGAGGCCTATGTTCAGCAGTGGATGAATAAAGGTTATTGATGATGATATATATTATTATCAATCACACGCTTAATTATAATGTTAGACAAAAATAAAGATTTTTATTATAATGAAACATCTTTCACGGATTTCATCACCATTTATTAAGATTTTGTCATGGCTTTTCGGATACTTTAGAGCAATCAATCTTACGAGCTTAGGCCAGGTTATCGTAGTGTAGATTCTTAAATATAAGTCTGATATTGGTGTGGTAGCAGCTCAGTACATATCATATAGAGTTATTTTAGTTAAGTTTTATACAAAGAGTGATTTCGCCCTGGGCGAAGCTCGGAGCGGAGCCGCCCTATTTCAATAGTAATTACACGCCGCAAGCGATTTACTTGTACAAAATTTGTACGTTATATGCTCCGCGACTTTGTCTTATAATATTTTCATAACTTTTCCCGTGTTTTCCAAAAAATTACGATCGTTTCTAATGTTTTATAGTGTGTTTAAGCATCGCTCGCGTAATATTTTTTTGAATTCATTGTATTGTTCATATTATTTGGGGTTTTCAAAATGGCAGATGAGGCGACACGATTATGGTAAGTATTCAATGTCGCATATAAACAAATTCACGCGGGTACGCTTGCATTCATTTGTTTTACAGACACGACATTTTAAGAAGACTTGGTGACTTAATTGTATGCCCAGCTTTATACCATATCTGTGTGGAAAACCATACAATTGTCTGGGCAAAAACATAAAAATAACTACTATAAAAATATGTATCATAAACATTGTATGTCATCGTATAAGTGTGGATGTGTCTTTTGTCTTAGTTAAACTTATGATGTCCCACAATCAAATTCGAAAAAAAAACAGTCGAATTAATAACCTCCTCCTTTTTGGAAGTCGGTTAAAACAAAGTATTATCTCCAAGTGGTGAAGGTAAAATATAAAATATCTATATCGAAACTCGGTGTGCTGGTATACCTTAAGCACCAGTCATTCCTGAGGGTGGTGCTACGCCCTGGGCGAAACCCGAACGCCAGTCCTGGCCGCCCGGGGGCGAAACGCGAAAGCCCGTCCCAAACGCCCTAAGCGCTATTCCCAAGGAATTCTCCAGATATCTCCGCTTAAATAAATGTACAACTTTTGTACCTAAAATTACTAGACTAGGCCTAGCATCAAAATTTGCTTTTGCAAACGGCTTGCTGATATAATAATATGTATAGGATTGGTACAAGTTTCAAAATTTGAGTACACGAAATTTTCGTTTTAAAAGAGGACTAAACAACAGGTAGGGGTTGGTGATAATATGCCATAATTTGTACGATTTGCTTATGTACGATTTTAAAAAAATATTATTTGTAAATAATTTAGACAAGAAATAAATAATAATTACGAAAAGTCATATTATGTGATAAATCATACATATTGCATACTTCACACTTCCTTTATAATAAATGTATGTCCTATTACACCTTATCAATCCCGATAAGAAACAGGTTTAAAGAATAAACGTTTTACCCCTAAAAATTTTACCCCTACGGGAAATATTCCTGGTTTTGTGTCCCTGTATTTGGACTTTCATACTTGTGGACGAATAAATACAATCGTGCAAAACCAGTTGTGCTCAATATTTTTATAGTTCAGTCGTTCAGTACATAGCGTCGCATTTATGTATAATTTATTTCATAGAACCATTACTAGCGGGTGTAATTACACTCATTTTAGAAATTCCGTGATAGATACAGGTTTAAAAATTAAGTTAATATATGCAGATGTCCTTAAGCAAAGCATGGCGCTTTGATATATGTCATTTGTAAATTATTACTTTCAAGAATTATGCATGTGTGTGCCCGCGGCGTTACCCGCAAGGACTTCAGATTTATATCTGTATTGAAAAATATGAGATGCGTGGTATCTGCTTATAAGACTTTAAACTTGCTTTATTAAGTCTTAAAATATATTTTTATGGCAGTTGGCAATAGGCAAACTATCGGACGTGCCACCTGATGGTAAGTGGTCGACGTCGCCCATGGACATAAACTAGTTTACCTGGAACGAGCCCAGGCTCATTTGTGTTGTATATCGCGGTGCCAGTAATTACACTGCCTGTCCTGCCGTTTTCTCCAAAATACAGCAAAGCTGTTTCACGTGAGAAACAAGCAGGATGGTGGGATGGATGAAGACGGGAGCGTGGCCACAACGCATCCCTCCCACCGGTAAAAACAGTTTCAAAATATAATTATTTAAAACACATACACACACACACGCACACACCCACGAATATTTGAAATGAAATTTAGTACGGAATAACAGCAAAATCATTACGGTGACACTCTTTAAGAATGTTCTGGAACATCCATCAGGTAATTACACGAGTCAGCACAAGTTTTGCTACCGTTCCGCCTGCCGGCTACGCCATTACGCCTGGATTCATTATAAACACACCGCGGGCTATCATCACTTTCGTACATCCTAAATACCAGATCAAATGGATAGAATGAAGAATATTCTTCAATTACGTTACAGAGGCGTTTATTGAAGTCTAGCAAAGGGAGTAAAATAATAATACTGTATTGTAATGCAGAGGTCGCAATTCATGTAAGGGCTCACAATACTTATTAAATTACGATCATCTTCTTCTTAGCGTGTCTATGGTTGCTTAAATTTGGTGCGTCTAGAACTCGGCCACGAGTATTGCGTTCACAGTAGCGTCCATTAACTTCTCATGCAGGTGGGTTTGTGGAACAGCAGTGCATATGCACTTTGCTTTTGAGGGATTTGGGAATCCCGACAGGACACATTTGTCCTTACTCCGGCAGACCTTAGTTCGAAGTCTATTGAAGCACTTCTAGGTTAGCCACTGCAGCTCGTGTCCGAGTGGGAGAATCTCGGACGGTGGAACAAATGGCTTAGGGAGTGAAAACGATGATGATAGCAATAATAAGCGATCAAAGTGTTAATCTAATTACTCCCATGCATCTCCTGCAGAATCCTTATTAAAAGCTTTTATTTAACTTGCAATGTATGAATGTTGGGTGAAATCTTGCAACTCAATTTTGAAGCAGATATCTTTAACCGATTGAGCTGAAATTTTCTATACTCGTAGTTTGAATGACAATGCATGATTAGCTGTGTGACGTCATTCTAAATCCAACATGGTGACACAACCTAGATGGCAGACTATTTATTTTTAATGCACTCCGTATGCGTATATATTGGTTGTTGTATATTGTGTTTTGTTTTCTAGGAGAAACATCTAGTGGATCGCCGTTGCAGTAAAATTGGCTCAAATGCCGTGACGGCAAATCCTTTGTGTGTGCGCGCGTATTCTATATATACTTCTTTATTACATCTTTCATAATATATTTTTATTAATCATATAACATGAATTCTAACTTTAATAACATCTGCTGGGCGTGTCGTGACGGTTAACTTATTTTAACAAGGCGTTCATTAACTTCCAGCACATTAACATGAAGACTGTTAAGCAAGAGGCCTCCTCTGGATCGGGAAACTGCGACAGAAACGACAGGAAGACGGTGCCGATCCCAAGGATCGCCATAACATCCACCATTAAGGCACCAGTTCATATAGATGTAGGTGGAGTCATTTACACGTCGTCTTTGGAGACACTCACTGCGTAAGTTTTTATATATTATTTTTTTATAGAAGAGGTGGCAAACGGATAGTCGGTTCACCTGATGGTAAGTGAAAAGCGACATGGCCACAGACAATGATTCATTGACGACCTCTGTGGCTCAGTGGTAAGCGCGTTGGCGCTCAAGCCGGAGGTTGCAGGTTCGAATCCCGGCAGGGAACAAAAATATTTTCTGTGTTCCTGGGTCATGGATGTGTATTAAATATGTGTATTATATAATAAAAATCTTAAATATATGTATAGTATAAAAGTATTAAATATATTTCCGTTGCCTGGTACCCGTAACACAAGTTCCTCGAGAACTTACCACGGGACCAGATTGACGTGGTGTGAAAGCGTCCATAGATATTATTATTATATTATTCTGAACTATACTTATTCATCACCATCATCAGACCTCTTTCATCCACTGTTGGATAAAGGCCTCTTTCAATGCACGTCACGACGGCCGATCACATATCATTATTACTTCCGGAATTTTTTTGAAATGTAAGGAAATAGATTTTTCCTGTTATTTTTCATTGTAAAACTAGAACTATAGAAAAGTTGTGTAAATAATGAAAATTACCTTATGAAACTGATGTTTATAGCGATCGTTTGTAAACCTGATCCTAATTTATTAGCGACAAAAATAATCTATACAGATAAATAAAATTGAAGTGTCTGTTTGTAATATTATAATCTCTTTTTACTAAATGCATATGATGTACCCACGGTACATATAATCCAAAATAACATTTTTTGCCATTTTTGTCTGTCTGTCTGTCTGTTTATTCCGGCTAATCTCTGAAAAGGCGGCGTCAACTTTGACGGGACTTTCACTGACAGATAGCTAGCTGATTTTATAAGGAGTAACTTAGGATATAAAAATAATCATCATCAATCCGGCTACGGCTGTAAATCTAAGTTAACGCGTGGAAAGCTGGGTGCAATCTATACTTATATACTGGTTCAAAACTCTGTATCGATTGAGCATAAAGTGATGGACTTTATGCTTAGGCCAATAAGTCTTCCGAATAAAGAAAAAACAACTGGTTCAAATTAAAACATTCTTTTGTGTTTAATTTTCCGTTTATGGAGCAAGGTTAAAGGCTATATAACATCCTGCTATGATCAATAGGACCGGAGCATCAATGAAAAATGTGGCAAAACGGGAGAAAAATATTTCTTTTGAGACCTTTCGTTGCGTGATCTTCAAAACCTTTTTTATGAATATTAAAGTAATTGTTCTAAAATATTAATTATAATAAAACAATTTTTACGGATTTCATCGCGGCTTATTAAGATTTTTACAAGCCCGACGTTTCGGATACTTTACAGCAACCATGGTCACGGGAGGACTGTAAAAATTGTTTCATTATAATGAGTGAAATTCGCGCAAACACTAAAATAATGATTTGCGAGGGAGTTTTATAAACATGATATTAATCGTTATCCAAATAAATACGTTATTATTCCTAAGGATTTAATTTTGAACAAAATAGCCCATGACGTTGTTCGATTTCAATGAATATCTTAGGACTTAGGAGATTTAATCAAATACCACGCGCACATTTATGACCTGCAAGCCGGCTGCATGGTACCACCATCTTGCTTGTTTCTCCCGTGAAACAGCTTTGCTGTGTTTCGGAGAGAAGGGCAAGACAGGCAGTGTAATTACTGGCACCGAGACTTAACATCTTATGTCTCAGGATAGGCAACACATAGATGAGTTGCCTGGGCTCGTTCCAGGTAAACTAGTTTATGTTCATGGGCGACGTTGACCACTTACCATCAGGTGGCACGTTTGCCAGTTTGCTTATCCAAGTAATCCAAGTGCGAGGTACTGCGCCGCGTGGTCGGCTCCTAACGGAACGGTTGTTCTGCGTACTGCTTTGAAGGCAACTCGCGGTGGTTTTAGTGCGGTATACCTGCGCCGGGTAGCGGGAGAGTCCCACATATACCCGGGGACGACCCATCCTCCGGTTGAATGCGCAAAGCATTTCCACTGCGACAACAAAAAAAAGCCTATGTTCAGCAGTGGACGGATAGAGACAGATGATGATGATGATATGTCTATACGTCTTTACTAACATCATAAAGGTTAATGATTTGATTTTTTATTTGTTTGTTAGGAATCAACTCAAAAAATAATCGACCGATTTTAGAAATTCTTTAATAATTTAAATGCTACGATTGAGTGATATAGGCAATAGAAATAATCACCATCAATCAGCATATGATTGTAAATCTAAGTTAACGCAGGTGAAGCTACGGGCAATAGCAATAAATAATAATAATATAATCTTTAAATAATGAATTATTATAATAAGCATTTAATATACATAAAATACTAAGGATTCGCTAAAGTCGTATAATTTACCTATATTTTAGTCTTGTTCATTATTAGATAAATACACAACCGACGCCAGGAGGCCGTGTGATCGCAGACTGCACGGTTGGCGGGGGGCAACCCCCCACTTTTATAAACCAAAAGTGAGCCGAATGGGCTCACACTAATCCGATGTAGCATTAGGGCCTTCGGGCCGTTAGCATAGATCCATCCGAAAAAAAAATTAGATAAATAAGCACATTTTCTACTTGTCCTACACGCAATAATCAAATTTTAGGATAAACCCATAAAGTTAATATACCTAGGTAGATAGGTAGGTTAGGTATATGAACTTATATATGATAAACCTCATTTGGAAATTACATGAGAATATAAAGAAGACGATGATGCAAAATTATATTATTTTATTAATTTATTTTTTAGTATTAATATCGGTAATATTAGTAACAATATAATTATGATAGGATGGTTGATGATGATGGATTATATAAAAATACTAGCTGTTGCCCGCAGCTTCGCCCGCGTTAACTTTTAAAATTTGAGGGGTTGACCACCCTTATCACTTAGGGATATGAAAAATAGATAGTATCCGATTCTCAGACCTACTGAGTACGCATGTAAAATTTGGTAAAAATCGGTAAAGCCGTTTCGGAGGAGTACGGTAACTAACATTGTGACATGGAAATTTTATATATTAGAAAGATTTAAAATAATATTAAAGTTAAATGTTTTAACTTAAATTATTTTATATTATATTATGTTATTCGTAGACATTTAATATCGGCGATATTAGTGCGATGTAAACAGGAGTTTATCTGGCCTGGCCTGCGGCGGGGCCCGCGGCGATGAGCCACCCCACGTTGATCAGCCGGCAGCCCCAGGCCAACAATTGTGTATACCAAATTCCGTGAAAATAACGATCAGTTAAAAACTGATATTTTTTGTTGTTGGTCAACTTTAAAGAGGAGCTATTTGATTATATTTTTATATGCCTTAGATTTTTTTTTCTAGGTGAAGCGAATTTAATGATCCTTTTTATTTGAAAGTTATTTTTTTAAGCTTCCGAGTTTTTAAGTTGGTGTTCTTGTTGATCATCTTTTAAAAGGCGTTATTTGATTGTATTTTTTACATATCTTAGATTTTTTCTTTTTCATTTTTTTTTAAAGTTGGTGTTTTCCATGTGGTCCCGTTTAGTTTTTTTTTATGTTAGTTGGATAGGCAAACTGGAAAACGTGCTACCTGATGGTAAGTGGTCGACGTCTCCCATGAACATAAACTAGTTTACCTGGAACGAGCCCAGGCAACTCATCTATGTGTTGCCTATCCTGAGACATAAGATTAAGTTAAGTCTCGGTGCCAGTAATTACACTGCCTGTCCTGCCCTTCTCTTCGAAACACAGCGGTCATAAGGTCTTTTGTAAATTTTTTTGTTTATGTATGATTTTCTTTATTTTGGTGTACTTCCCCTAACTACCACAGCCAGCATTGGGCTACTTGGCGTCAACATATCGAGAGATGTGCAGTTTCGTGGTCATTTGGAACACATTTAGGAAACGCTAAACTAGCCTCTAAGAAACTCGGCGTGCTCAGTAGGGCGCAGCAGTATTTCATGCCTTCACACCGCCTTCAATTATACAAGGCGCAGATCCGGCCTCACATGGAATACTGCTCTCACCTCTGGGTTGGAGCGCCCCAATATCAGCTCCTCCCATTTGACCGCGTCCAACGCTGGGCGGCTCGAATCGTTGATGACAATGTTATCTCCAATCGGCTTGACTCTTTAGCGCTACGTAGAGATGTCGGATCGCTCTGCATCTTCTACCGCATCTACCACGGGTAGTGTTCTGAGGAATTGTTCGGATTAATACCTGCGGCAGAATTCCACCACCGGACATCGCGTAAGAATTCCCAATTCTACCCACACCATCTTGATGTCCGGAAATCCACAACATCTCGATTTTTACGGCATTTTCTGCCTCGCACCACAAATATATGGAATCAGCTGCCGCGAAGAAACGGTATTTCCGAACTGATATGACTTAGGGAGTTTAAAGAGCATACTCATATTTAAAAGGGTGGCAACGCACCTGCTAATCCTCTGGTGTAGCGGGTGTCTATAAATGTCGCTTATCACTTACCACCAGGTAGGTGCACCGACTATCCGTTTGCCCCCTTTTCTCTGCAAAAGAGGATAATAAATATAGCTCAATTAATGTAATGTGTCATAATCATCACCCAGCCTATCACCGATTCCAGCTTTCTATGATCATCATGAAGCCAACTCCATCGAAATAAATATTAAAAAAATCCTCTCCCTTTTCGCAGGTATCCAGACTCAAAATTAGGAAAGTTGTTCTCTGGCGCTATTCCAATAGTCCTGGATGCTCTGAAACAGCACTACTTCATAGACAGAGACGGAGAGATGTTCAGACACATCCTGAACTTCCTCCGCAACAGGAAACTGTTGTTGCCGACCGACTTCCCCTACCTCGACTTGCTGATGACTGAAGCGAAGTACTTTGAACTGCATCGTAAGTAATGATATATTTATTTAATGATTAATGTAAAATAAATGTTTCAAAATCAATATATTCTTCACACTCGCAAAATACTTATCTATACAATAAATGTTAAGAGTATTTTAAGGGTGTGTCAAAAATCAATCAAAATATCTTTTTATTTTTATAGCCTGACCAGAAATATATAAACCCTGCATTGGTGTCGCCACTGTATCTTTCATACGGCAGCCTATAGAGAAGTACATACAGCAATTAGTTCCGAAATTTTCCGCAATATGGCAAGGGTTTTTATTTTTCTTGTCACTCAATAATAACTTGTACACTTGAAATACCTATGTCAAAAAAAATAGTCTATATAAGTGGCGGTCGTTTGGGATGCAGGCTATCTTAAGAAAAACCGGAAAAAAATAGGAGTTGATCTATTGTCACAAAAAGTGTACACAATTTTACCTAACATAAAAAAACCTAAGAAATTTTCCAAAAAGATCGTATATGGCTTGATGGTTTTACAATTTTTTGTGCTCAAATCCAATATCCATGTTAATATACATTCGCACTTTTACACTTTTTTACATTCCTAATAACTCCTTTTAAGTTCTTAATACTTCATAAAGACAGTTCTAGGAAAATAAAAAATGTCGAGAAAAAAAATAAGCTCATAAGCTCTTGTTTATAGAATAAAAATGTATTTTCAGAAATGATATTCGCCATCCTCGAACTGAAGAACCATCGTGACCAGCTCAAATTCGAACCCATGTGGGAAGAGCCCGGCAGCTCAATCTCAGAGGAGGAGGAATTGTAGATGTAAGGTATGTAGCAGGATAGGCAGAAAGATAGCTGAACCACCTGAAAATAAGTTGGCTGCCTCCCCCACCATGGTTTAAGCCTTGTCGTGGAGGGACTCAGTAGCCTAAAGTAAGCCCAGTATCTTGGACGAAGCAAATTGAGCCGAGGGAGATTCTATTTGTACCCTTCTAAGACCCAAGGACAAGGACCTCCCTAAGGACAAAAGAGCAGGGAGACAAGAGGCCAGGATGGGAACCTCACCCCTTTGTACTGTCCCGACGTTGGGAAGGGTTGTTCTGTGGTGCACATCCCCTCTGTGAAGGTGGCGTCGGTCCCTTGAGGGACTAGACGTCGAGGTGCCCTGTCGCTCAACAGATCCGGAGCACCTCACTAAAGGTGGCATTGGTGGCACTCGCCGGGTTTTAGTGGGTAGGGCTGCGTCCAGATTACCACCATTCGGGCGCAGCAAGTCCCACATACCCGCGTGGGGAGACCCTCTTCCCAGTGGGATGCCTCTGAGCATTTCCTGGTGTAAAAGAAAAAATAATTGGCTGCCTCGCCCATGAAATAAACTTTGGGGGTCTAACAAGTAGCCCTACGTTGCTACTGAGACATAATCTGTACAGATAAATAAAATAGGTTTGCAATATTTAAATAACTGCTTTAAACTTTTTACTAAATGGACGTAAACACGGAACATATACGAAAATAGCATTTTTTACAATTTCGGTCTGTCGAAAAAAGAAAGAAAAAAAAAGACAGAAAAGGCTCCACCCGTTTCTGTTTTCTTTCGTACATACTGCGAAGGCGTTACTGACAACCAGACAACCAAACAATCAGAAGCGACCAGGCTGGTAAAAACGTTAGCAAAAGAAAAAACCTGCAAATTAGGAAGCCTAAGTCTGTTTGATCCGGTTAATCTCTAAAACGCCTGGGCCGATTTTGACAGGAATTTCACTAGCAGTTAGTTGATGTTATAAGAAGTAACTAAGGGTATAAAATAATCATCATCAATCAGTGTACGACTGTAAATCTAATTTAACGCGGCAGAAGCTGTGGGGAACAGCTATTTATAAATAAGCTAATATTTGCCTACTTTCTGAAACAGCATTTCACGGTAGAAAGACGTAGGATGTCAGAAATAGGATAGGATCTTTAACTACTTGACAGAATGGAACTGAGTCACATAAACAAATTGTATACTTGATAAACATGTCTCTTGTTATCCTCGCACCGAATTTTACATTAATTTCACTAAATATCTACAATCTATATAGTATAAAATGTATATTATTATAATATTTGTTAAGCTTTCAAGTCATTAATGGCAGATGTCACAGATGGCGTTGTGTCTGGGTAATTTTGATTTCAATTCTTGAACTATACCTATCTATACTTTAAATGTAATCATTATTTTACTTCGATCAAAAATATAGAGACAATTTTAATATATTTTTTTATTTGTGATAAATAGCGTTGTATAATTGTTTGGTGGAAAAATTGGAATTTGAAATAATCGCGGTCTCATTATTTCTATTATTTTTGTATTTTAAAAAAATAAAATAAAACGGGTAATAATATATTTAAAATTTATTTCAATAAAATTAGTTTGACCAAGATACGATCTTAACTTTTCTATTTTTTATTTCTTTGACTTGTGACAGATGGCGTAGTACGTAGGATACTCCGAAATTTGCACGTGTCACTAAAAAAACTTTACGAAATTAGTGTAAATAGAATTTAATTTAATATTGAATTATTAATAAAATTACTGTAAATTTTAAAGATTTGAATAGCTTTTATTAATGTTACTTTATCATTCCTTTTTATCTTGATAGATGGCGTTATGAGAGTAAGAGTACTAACGTTCATTGAATTACTAGAATAATGGTATGATTTATGTTTAAATGGTTACCGTCACACATGTTTAATCATCATCAACCAGCCTTTCAGTTGGTGCTAGTGTAACCTCAAATGTCACCTTCTTACCTAGCCTAGATAAGCTAGATGGATAGTCGCTGCCCTTTTCTCCTTCTACATTCATAACTAGATGTTCATATTTTATCACGCCGAGCTTGTGGCGAGCTCCCGTTTGCATACCACAATCTTATTTACTTCCAAATCAAATATTTAAAAAAAATCAAATTAGTAGTACTAATACAGTTTATTTTTGAACGTCAATTGAATCTACCACCGGTTCCAAGGTAAGCCCACTGAGAAGAACCGGCGAAACGAACTCAGTGGAACTAATCTTTTCAAATTTTACTGAATACATGTTGTATTCAGTAACAATTTTTGCATCTTATCCTGAAATGCCATTTTTTCTTTTGCGCCGGGAAATGCTCTCCGGGAAATGAGTGGGTCTCCCCAGGCAGGTATGTAGGACTCGCTACGTCCGAAAGATGGTAAGGTGGATGCAGCTCTAAAATCGCTGCCTTTGGTGAGATGCCACGGATCTGTTGAGCTAACAGGGCACCTGGACGGCTAATCAGTCCCTCGAGGGACCGACGCCACCTCCACAAAGGGGTGGTTGTTCTGCACTACAGAACAACCCTTACCAACGTCGGGATAGTGCAAACTTCACCCAAATTCCTGTCCTCGCCCCTTGCCCCCCAATCCTATTTTGTCCCATCTTATTATAGGAGGGGTACAAAGAGCAGCTCCCTCGGTTCAATTTGCTTCGCCCAAGGTGCTGGCTTCACCTTGAGCTACTGAGCCTTACCGCCACGACAAGGCTTGAACCTTGGTGGGGATATTGAAATGCCTTGGAAGAACGCCTTTTTTACCACATAAACGCTCTTTATTAACTTTTGAATGTTTTATTGGAGCGCCTTCAAACGTTTCCTGGGATCCTATTTTAAAAGCGTATGCCTTACTTTTGTGAGTCTAATAACATACATCATACATCATCAGGTACATCTAGCCTGTGTCTATTATGTATATCCCTAATATGAATATTACTTTTTTTTACAAAATTAATTTATGTTTTTCCGTGAAAGAGCCTTGTTGTCGGAAAAGAAAGGCAGAATAGGCTAAGTAACTGGCACTGAGACTCTTAAGAGAGATCTTAAGAGAGATCTTAAGACTCAGGGTAGACAGATTTGACTAGTCTAAATCCTGCTCTCCCGAGCAGCGCGCGCGATGAGCCGCGCCCCCCTTTCGTATATTTCTTAATTGAGCCATCTGCTCACCTACTGTACCGATTGAGCTTAAAGGCCATCGAGCCAAAAAGTCTAGCCCTTCCGAAAAAAAATAGACACGAATGGGAAGTTGCTTGAGTTAGTCTCGGGTGAATTCGTTAATATTCATTTACCTTGGTCTGGTATGCTAGATTACCTATACAGTTAGTTTTAAAAAATGTATGTATCCAAAAAATGAGGTCATGATACAATCATTAATTAAATTAAAAAACAAACGTTGCTTATGATGTTAGCTATATTATTATTATCTTGCGAAGTTGCTGGTGTTCTACAAATAAACTTGTAGTTTGTCACAAGAATATGATTTTATAGTTTGATTTTTGTTTCAGAAACCACGGCAAAGTTACAAGAAAAGACTTCTTAAGCATTCCCTGTCCTATATGTGATTTTGTAAAAAAGTTACGTAGTAATTATTTTAGTTTAAGGCATTGTGTTATACTATAAGCGCTTTTATATTTGCATTTTGTAAAGAAACATGCATGTATTTTTCTGGAAACATGCTAACTTGTAGCCTTCGTGATTCAATGTTTATGTACTTAGTCAGATTTCTGAATTCTTCCCTTTTTCATCTTTAAAAAAAAAAAGTTAATAAAGCAATAAAGGGCAGCTTCTATGAATAGTCATGCTGTACTATTTTGTACTATATTTGTATTGTATTTAGTTACTGTAATTGCCTCTTGTAATAGGAAGAGGATTAATTTTAAATAATATAATTGTATAATGATAAATTATATTATTATGGAACGTCAGAATTGTGTACGTAAGGTAATTTACGTTAACAGTCATATGAAATAAGTTCAATTATTTCTTTTATAGAGATAAATATTTAAGTTTTGTCAGGTTGTTGTTAGTTAATTTAAGTGTGAATGGCATGGGTTTGGCTGTTTGTATACTAACGATTAATCCATTCTTTATGTACCATTTTTAAGTGCGACAAAAACCTACAAAAATCTAGCGATATAAGTTCAAGATATTCTTTGTGACGGAATCTTTAAGATTTAATTAAAACTTTGCCTTATTATTAAGGGACAATGGCATTTTCTACCAAATTAAAAAGTGTGAAATAAATTATTATTATACTTTTTAGGAACTTGCTCTGTTCACAATAATTTATTCTCTAGTTTTTAGTTTCATTTAGTATTAAAGCGTGTTTTTTAGTTTTTTTCAATTGCTGAATGAAATTTGTAAGGCATTTTGTATAGATATACTTAAATGCATCTTGATTCAAATTTTATTTTTGATAGGTCATATTTTGGCGCTCATTGAGCGACGCCTACGTTCAACAGTGGACGGAGAGAGGCTGATGACGATGAAGTTATATTTTTTACTTTAAGCCTATTATTTAGTCTATGTAAGTTTTGTCAGTTTTGAGAGGGAATATTAGCAAAAGAATTTTTAATGTTACAGAAATGCATGACATATTAAGATATACGATTTCTCTGTTTCTGAGTAATTATGTACTACATAAAAGTAGGCAAATTATTTATAATTAGTTTTAGTTATCATTTTATAAATCTGTTTTTATCGAATATTATACGCAAAAATTTTTTATGAAACTTAATACAGATTATCTAAAGTTTTGTTCCCTTATAATACGTTTTTGTTACTTAGTTTATATTAAAGTTTAATATTCTGTTCCTCTATAAGAAGGGCTACAGGAGTTTACTAATTTACTATAGGTAGCATGTTTAATCCGCCTTTACACTTAAGTAGTTGTGTTACCAGCCTGATAAAAGAGAGTATTATTAGTGGCAACTCTGTCTCTGTTCGTGTTGTCATTTTTATTTAAATACTCTTTTTTGTCGGGCTATGCTGATGATTGTCTAATATTATTATCATAATAGTAAATGTTATAACATTGATAATGTTTTTTTTATTCGAATACATTTACCTACTTCAAACTTCTTTCCAATTGGCCTAAAATAAGAAATGCTTACCAACATAAATTTAAAAATATTAGGTTAAAAAAAGAAAAAAGTTAAAAATTGCTTACTAGTCCTAACTGTTGCCTGAAGTTAATTTACAAATAATCTTTTTTTCTTATCATACTGGCGCTTTGTAGGAGAAAAAGCATTTTTATAGTAACTACAATATTATAATGATATAAGCAGTTTTTTTTTTAATAAAACCGACAATATACAGATTGTCTGTATATTGTTTAAGAATAATTAAGTGAACATTTTACAACTCTTTTAATGTGGTGGCTGTTCCTCATAAAAGTTCAATATTTTTTTTAAAGTACCGACTAAAGCCGACATTTTACAGACATCAATAGTGATGACAATAACGGCTGTATTACAATTACATTATCCTGTTGTGTTGTTTTGTAACAAATGTTGTTCTAAACTGCTGTCTGTTATTCTGTGATTGTTGATTTATAGACGTTGTAACATAATATGAATTGTGACAATAAGCAAAAAAAAAACAGGTCATTCTGCCTATTGGATGCCTATTCTTACCATTCCTTCATCGTTGCAATAATGACAACTGACAACAGGATATAGTTATTCTTTAATGATGGATTATTCATTATTTTCAAATAACGCATTACTACAACTGTTGTCGTAATAATGACCACCACTATACATCAATAATTGTTATGCGTGGGCATAAAGTATACTATCTAGTTTCAGGTAAACTTATTTATAGTCATGGGCGATGCTGACCACTTATCATCATGTGGCTCGTCTACCCGTTGACGAACCTACCGAACTGTTTACCCTAAGACGAGTCTTGACTAGTCCGAAACATTACTACTTTACTTTTACATTACTTTACTTTGTTGCTTGTCTGTATCTCAATAAGTGTCAATATTGATGACAACCTGAATCCATGATGAAATTAACCTTTATTTAAGTTGTCCTCGGAAGACATACAGTACATAAAACGGCCTTAGAAAAATCCAAAACAGCCAACGCTGACAATGTTGTGATAAGTCTGTTAGAGACTTGGGGCCCGATGGCAGTTTTTAGGGTTCCGTAGCCAAATGGTAAAAAACGGAACCCTTATAGATTCGCATGTCTGTCTGTCTGTTTGTCCGTCCGTATGTCACAGCCAACTTCTTCCGAAACTATAAGAGCTATACTGTTGAAACTTGGTAAGTAGATGTATTATGTAAACCGCATTAAGATTTTGACACAAAAGTAGAAAAAAAACAATAAATTTTGGGGTTCCCCATACTTAGAACTAAAACTCAATTTTTTTTTATCAACTCCACATGTTGATGGAGTTTACATGTAGTTACAATGTAAACTCCATGTAACGTCACTCGATTTACCGAAAAACTACCCAAATTGTCGAAATCATTCAACTTTGGTTGGTTTATATATTCTTTGGTTTAGCAGTTTAGTTTGTTTTCCATACAATGATAATATCTATGTAGTGTCTAGGCAGGAAATGCCGTACAAATCAAAAGTAGTGGATTTCCGGATATCAGATAGTGTGGGTGAAATTTGGAATTCTCCTGCAGGTATTAGTGCGAAAAATTCCTCAGAACACTCCCCGTGGTAGATGCGGTAGAAGATACAAAGCGATCCCACATAGATCTAGTCTAGATCTAGATAGCTTATCAATACTTTATCATATTTTTATTGTTGACGAAATTTCCAACTGTGAACAGTGATAAGGAGCAAATCAGGTATCATTTTGGCTCCAAATATTAAAATAGTTAACAGTAATTCCCTTTACCTTTTAGGTTCTCCAATTTTTGATGAATCTATTTCTGAATATACTAATAATTCAATTACAAAATTTCAAAATTGTGCTGACCGTCTCCTTGAAATTAGTCGACAGTATGCACTTTTCATCTAAAAATTCTGTCTTTTCGTCCCAAATTTACGTATGTGCTCCGTTGTTGCTCCTTTTGGAATCGCCCAGATCTTTTGGCACAAGTAGACGATTAAATCAAAATTAGGTTCGAATCGATTCTTAATATGCAGCTGAACGAGCAATCTTGGTCCCAAGCATCCCTACCCATCCGTTATGGTGGTTTAGGGATTCGCAAAATTTCCAGTATCGCTTTACCAGCCTTCCTATCTTTTGTCCATAGTTCAACAAATCTCATAAGTAAAATTTTAAGGGCATCCCCTTCAAACATTGAGATTGCTGGCTTGGAAGAAGCTAGAAACGCTTTCTTAATTGTATACCCAGGTCAAAATATTCCATTTTCTCCAAATTCACAGAGGAGCTGGGACGACATAAATTGCAAATTGACTTTTGAGAATCTTCGACCCTTCGTCAAATACTGGAACTTTCCTTGAGCCTGACACGCTCCGAATCGCAACCTGTCTGGCTTGGGGTTCTGGTCTGCGCTCCCCATAAATGTCCCTGTGGTAGTGATTTATACAAGCTAGGATATCACGGACATTTATGCCAAAAAAGTGCAGGCCACTTCTCGAGACATGCTGCACTCAACGATATCATACGCCGGTCCCTTGCCGTCCGTCTGGTATTGCAAGAGACGATGGCAAGAGACCGGACGGTATGAGTTTGATTCCATGGAAGATGGGCCGGGTGCTGGTGTGGGATGCAACCTGTTCAGACACGCTGGCCCCTTCCATATACTTGGAACCAACAACAGAGCTGGTGCGGCTAGTGAAGCGGCTGAAAAAGCCATATTATATTATATTTTTTAAGGTTTTTAGTTTTAGGTTCTTTGTAATTTATAGCCAATATGTTTTTATTTACTTATAAATGTATATAAATGTTCATAGAAATAAACATCTAAAGAAATTAAATTGTAGACAGTTTAAACCACAATTATATAAAAGGTTAAATGAAAGAAACTTTTATAGCTTTAAGGAACTATATTTTTTTAACATTAGACATAAAATTTTCATTTTGCATGCAAATGTTTTAGCAAAACATGACGTTCAAAAAGTTTTTTGTAAACAAATATTATTATTATATTGTTTTCAATCTCGTGATTTTCGGAATGACTATTATAAAATAATAATATAATACGAAGGCGGCGCGGCGCCCGCTAAGTTTTAAAAGTCAAACCATTTGCCCGGTTCCTATATTTAAGAAACGATCCGTTTTAGTTTTTTTTTTTTTTTTTTTTTTTATACTCTGCAGACCATTGGTCCGCACCATTGTTAGACTGGTTTTGATGATGATTGATTGTTACTTCTGTTGCTCCGCAAATTTGGAGTTCGTTAGGTTAGTTGACGATAATTGATTGATTAGCTTAAGAGGAGCCGCTGGGGTGGAAGAGGGATAGACGATGTTACCACCGGTTCAAACCCTAGCCCTTTCCTGAGAAGAACCGGCAAGAAACTCAGTGGGCAGCGTCCCTATACTTGACACTTATAGATCCGTTTTAGTTAGGAATAGTAGTTTAATATACGAGGCGTAAGCTAAAACCGTTCCTATAAAAAACGTCTTGTCAGGCAACTTACTGACAGCTTCTTACTTAGCGGATTGGAGGTTTATCGGTAACGGACGGTAAGCGTATTGTACGGAGATGTCAATTGACAGGCTAGGCGTTCCTATAAATATTTGAAACGTCAAAGACTACTATTGGTAATGTCACTTGGTTATCCCCCAATTTCGGTCGGTAACGGTAAGGAGCAAGTTGTATATTTCACCGTTTTCGCTGAAATTTTGAAATATCGAGTTCAGATAGTGATAGAGAAGTGATATGGTATCGAGTTCCAGTGATTCAAAAGAAGATAATAGGCGTGATAGAATATATAATACCCGCGGGGGAGTGGATCTACCCACATGGGTATGTGGGACTGCTGCGCCCGAAAGCTGGTAAGTAAACGCAGCTCTACCCACTAAAACCGAGTGCCACCACTGCCGCCTTTGGTGAGGTGCCCCGAATCTAATGAGCAAACAGGGCACCTCTACGGCTAGTCAGTCCCCTAAGGGACCGACGTCACCTCCACAGTGGGGTTGTCCCGCACCACAGAAAACCCCTCCCAACGTCGGGACAGTACAAATGGAGGTTCCCGTCCTCGCCCCTTGCCCCCTGCTCTTTGGTGGTGGATGCAGCTTTACCCACTAAAATCCGGCGAGTGCCGCCAATGCCGCCTTTGGTGAGGTGCCCTGGATCTGTTGAGCAAGCAGGGCGACTCGACGGCTAGTCAGTCCCTCCCTCCCCTCCACAGAGGGGTAGTCCTGCACCACAAAAGAACCCCTCCCAATTTCTTCCTTAATATGCAAGCGGTATGCAATGCCAATCTGATTTTTATGAATGTGGTAGCTCGTTGGCCTGGCTCCGCTAATGATTCGACTATATTCAACCATTCAAAGTGGTAAAAATATACACATTAGTCATCTGTAAGTTCCTATATATTTGTTAATAATAATGAAGCATTTTTTAAGAGGGCTGGGTATATAAATAACTAACTGACGTCCGTCGACGTTAGGTATAGAAAGTAAATTGTGGAACGGTACTTACGACTCGTCGTCGGTTCTAGAAAAACGGATAGTAACTTTTATACCATGACGTTTCGTTAAATATAGGAACCGGGCAATCTATAAATATATCATAAAATATTTCCCTTAGGGAATTTGGATTAATTTAGGCCTCATTAGAAATGCGACCCTGGTAACTTTAACAATCAGATATTTTATGCCGGTGCAACCAAATTGTTTAAACCGTAAGTCCCTTTTCACACGCGCTGGTTGCCGGGTAGCCGGCGCCGGGTAACCGGTAGCGAACTGTATGGGCATGTATGGCAGATTTCATACGTACCGGCGTAATTTGCTTACACTTCGCGCCGGAAACCCGGCAACCGGAACGGGACTTAAAGTCACAATTATTTTTAGTGTCAAATTTAACTTTGACTTTTATTTTAATAAATAATATGGTGCAATCCACCCTAAGTGATAGTTCTGTTATTACTGTATTATTCCGATGAAATGTTATCATTTTAGCGTACGCGACACGGTACTGGTATAAATGACTTATCATTGAATACATCGAGGATATAATGATAAAGGGTGAGCAGTACTTCCTATAATTAATATTCAATATTGGCGGGATCGACGCCATAATATAATAATATACTTTAAAGTATCTAAGTCTAAATACAAATAACTAGAAAACCATGTAAAATGGACGTATGGGTAAGTACCCCCAAAACCCTGTCGTTTGTCTTAGCCTAGACATAGATAAAATTAAATTATATAACTTAATCACAATTTAATATCAATTTTATTTTAAATAGAGTTTTAATTTTATTTTAATTAAAGTTTTTTAATAAAATGCTATAAAACTTTACAAATAAAATAACGAATTAAACTTATTCAGTCTTAACAAACTATATCGAAGGACTCTTGTGCAATTTTGAGATCTTTTTTATACCAGATCAATCTTGTTTTTTCGAACAAAGAAAAAAGACATTACCAGTTCAGTACCATGTAAACATCAATTGTAACGTTGTATAAAATTTAGCTAAACGGTAAAAACATTGTTCGTACAAGAGTATGATAGGTTGCAAAATTTTTGCACAAACATAAAAAAAAATTGTAAATATATAAAAAGATTTTTTCTTACCTTATATTACTAAATTATCATCATCAGTCAATTCAATCAATTCTTATTATTTATATTTACCTATGAAGAGGTCTGTGCCCAAATTTTTACATCCGTGTTTACAAGAATTTTCAATTTCTGTCCTGTTCTCATTTTTCCTTTCCTTCCACCTTTCTTTTCCTTGATTATGATTAACTAAATCCTAAGTTATATTTTATAACATCGACAAAACACGATTAATAAGATGGCGCATTGGGGCATCAATAATTTCCATTTCCGTAATTCCAAAACGAAAGAAAATATAAGTTAGCTCATGTAGTTATAGTAGTTATAGGTACATGTACATACAGTGTATAGTTTAACATAAAATACCTTATTTTGTAAGTTTTTAAAAAACTACAAAAGAAAGAAAGAAGAGGTTATTAATACACGATTAGGTAACTTTTGTAACAGAGAAAAAAATATCAAACATACCTCTTTTTAAAAAGAGATTTACATTTTATGGGCAAACGGTACGGGTTTAAGCCTCTTAACTTTCTTCGTAGATGAGTCTATACATGTCCTTTAAAATAATAGTAGGAATTTCTCCAAATATCGTTTTTAGCAATAAAAACAACAAAAACCATCTTGTCGTTTACGTCCTTTAGTTATATGCTCGCGCAAGTATGGAAAGCCTCGTTCCGCTCATTCCTCTCTGGCGCGTGTCCGGTATTAGAATTATTGTTAAACAATGACAATATTCTTAAACGTCGCCTTAAAATAGACGTTCCTTTAACGTATTCTACGCCAGGTATTTCACCGCAACTACATCATATTAATATTGGCACTACATTACATTTAATGACATTATATTACATTATTTTAATGACACATTACATAGTTTTAACGACACAACGTTACACCTAATGACAATTACGTAACACAATGATTTTGAACTTACGAATGCATTTTATATAAAAGGTTGATAAAAGCGAGAGGCATTAAATTAAACCACATATACTACACATTCTTACGGTTAATCCGAAACTATTAAAAAATAGTTTGAAAGCAATAAAAAATAAGTTATTCAAATAACTTAAATACATGAATAGTCAAAATAAACCGTAAACATCCTTTGTAAAATGTCCTTTGCACGTTGCGTCGGTGCGACACAAGTTGCGTCTCGCCGGGTCGAACAAACCGGAGCGGCTTTAAAACTTTAAAAATATCCTGTGACTAAACTATTGATTCTATTGATCTAAGTTTTGGTGTGTAGCCTGAAAATGGTACATAGTATACGTGGTTTAATTTAATGCCCCTCCTCGCTCTTATCAACCTTGTATAAAAATGAAATTACGAAACAAGACACCACAAGACAAGAGTGCCTATTTCAGTGGCGTAGTACATACAGAATATACATTTTACAACAGTTTCAATCCTAAAGTGCAGATGATTAGAAGTCTTTTTTCTCTTCTTCTTTACTCATAATCTGCGCAATTTCATCATTTATCTCCTCGTCCTGCAACACACAAAAAGTTACAATCATAAATATATACGGCAGTGATAATATTAACAAAAAATCTTTCGCAATATGATTATCTATTAGTACCTAGTACATTGTACGTGTAATAGCTAAATCCATTATTAGGAATCCATTTAGATTCTACAATTACTACAAATCTTATATCTTTAAATGAGCAATTCTTGTATATATATATATCTCGGAATCTCGGAATCGGCTCCAACGATTTTCATGAAATTTAGTAATAGTAAATCGATCTAGCTAGGAATCATTTTTAGAAAATGTCATTTTATAAAAAAAAATACCGAGCAAAGCTCGGTCATCCGGGTACTTATGCTTAAGTTGGCTCAGTAGCGAACATGTCTGTTCATTCAGTTAAAAAATAATCCCACTAGAGCAATTTGACATAATATATTTAAGTTATTAATCAAACGATATAACGATAACAGTGTTAAATTTGGTCATTGAAGTGTATTTTCAAATGTATAGGTTGGAGTTTTGAATTTTGGTTTAGAAATAAAATATTGCCACTTCAAAAAAAAAAAAAAGTCATGAGACGCACGGCAGATGTGAAATATCATTGTTTTAATGAATATTTTATTTCTGGCATTACAGCCAGAAAAAATAAAATGAAAAATTCCTAGCGTCTGTCAAATGGCATTGGCGTTACGGCTTTCTAGTAGATTTTACTAGGAGGAGATTTTATATAGATATTTCATATCATAAATAGCATAGCTAAATATATCCTCACTCACCAAGTACAATATATCTGTTACATTTATTTACGCATCCAAAGACAATTCAAAATTTGCAACGCTCAAAGCACAGACGGTCTATATCAGTTGTAATTGACAGCAAAATCGCAGTGCATTTTTTGTAGAACAGTTTAAAAATGACCAGATGAAAATATTTAAAAAAGCATCGCTGCGGCTGCAATGGGTACAATTTACGCTTTTTGCTAGTTTTACGCAGAGTCAATCACATTCATTTTGATCTTAAAATGCATGTTTTATTCGAGAGAATTTGTGAAACACATACAAAGAGACATAAAAAAATCGCAAAAAATAATTTATGTATTCTCTCTCTGTAGATCTCTCTACATAAGGTAGAGAGAATACATAAATTATTAATCAATTTAAGTTAAATATAAAACAATCGCAATGCATAAAACAACACAATAATAAAAAAGAAAGAAATCCAATACTCACATCAAAGTTAGGAAAATCTGAGATAAATGTGAACTCCAGTCTGGAAGAGTCGTGGACTAAAAATGACAAATAGATTTATAAACTGAATTCTTTCAGCACTCTATCTTTATTAGGAAAATAACTTACAACCAGAGCTTAACACGTTTTCGATAACCGCATCCATATCACCTAGAGCCAAAGTAGGTTCATAACCTTCACATGAAGAGCCTTTGATTTCTTTATCTTCGGTTCTTGGATTTTTTTCACTTGCTTCGCAAGTGCTTAGGGCCCTTTTCTTGCCAGAAGTACTTGGTTTATATTCCATCTGCGATGTTGATGCATCTTTAGGAAACGATCGTTGGTTGTCGCTTAACGAACATTTCCTTTTAAAAACTCCAAACATTTGGTTCTCGGCACTCGGTTCCCTGGTACGTTTTAGTCGTAGATCCTTGCCGGTATGTCTATTTGGTGGTATGATGATGTTTGGGGGTCGTTTCTTTTTGCTTGAACTCCACGCAATGTTTTCTGCAAATATTGTGTCACGTTTGTCTGTGAACAACAATACAAAAGTCAAGAAAATGTTCAAAGAAATTATATTATAAGGAAATTATAAATATGTGTATTAAATTATATATTATATACATATATATTGCAAAATCTTTATAGAATTATGTAGAGGCATTACTAGTGCAGGAGGGGGGAGTAAAGATAAAGTTGAGCATTATGACAAAAAGAGTATTAGACCGAGATATCTGGGCCACTTATAGATGTCACGTATTAAGTAAGTAGTAATGTTTTTATGTACCTTGATCACCTGATACCTAGAAATTGGCCGTTTGACCAAGCTAGCAGGTAGGCATACGATCATAGTACATACTAACACTAATCAATAGTCCACATTTCGTCCGTCAGAAAATACGTGACGTCTGGTGGCCAAGGGATCTTATAATATATTATAATAGAGTAACTATTAGTTTTACTTTTTGTTAATTATAACAATCATTTATTATACTTATATTGTGATGAAGTAATGAATGAAATTTACGTACATGATGTGCTTTTATTAGCTGGTGCGATTAATTCTTCATCAATAGACTCAGGCCCACTTGATGATTCTGTGCTAGGTTCCTCAGAGGACGAATGCTGCTCAGTCGTAGTATAAGAAGGATTCTGACGCCATATGTTGTCAATTATTTTTTCTATGTTGTCCAATTGTTGGCGCTCAGAATCGACTGTTGTTGTTGACGATGAAGGGTCTAACGCCGTGCTCCTCTGCCAGACGACCTCAGGTTGCAGGTCGTCGTGTCCATCATTCTTTATGTTGGTATTCATTGATTTTTTAAATTCTTGTAGAGTTTTGATGACACTATAACTCTTTTTTATTGCCCTTAGAACCCTTTCTTTTCTTGGCGGGATTATTTCAAACCGGCATAGAGCTTCAGTGGTTGACTGAGATGCTAAATTGGATTGTGGAAGTGGAAGATTTGTAACTAGGCGTAATATTACTTTTTGTAGTAGCCGTGGATCGGTTATTGGCAACGTTTGGTCGTCCTGTAAAAATATATTTTATTTAATATCATTTAAAATTACTAATTAATTATAATTTAAGGGTGACTACAAAAATGGAAAATAAAACCTATAAACTAAATATATAAAAAGTAAGAGGGAGTGCCATGCTGTATTGCGGTCAAACTGGGCCGGCACGACCGGGGTAGTACCTCTCTCTCACATAACACCGACGTCAAGTGACAGCTGTGCTGTCACGTTTCGTGCAGTTTGCGAGTCAGTCCATGGGGGGGGGTGGGGATAGGAAAAAGGATGGCATTTGCATGGATTTGGTTATTTGGATTTGTGTGGGTTCCATCTCGGTTCACACATGGATTTCACCAGCTACATTTAGGTCGCGTTCTTATAAATTTAGTTAACGGCAAAATATAACGTAAACTCGTTATTATTTGATAAGAGGTAGTGCCGTGCTGCTTTGCAGCCAAATTGGGCCGGCACGACCGGGGTGGTACCACTCGTTCACATAACACCGGTGTCAAATGACAGCTATGCTGTCACGTTTCGTGTGGGTTGTGAGTTTCCGGTGGCCCATTGTGGGGAGGGGGATAGGGAAAAGGAGGGCGGCGCATCTGCCTGGCCTTGGTTATGTGAATTTCTATGAGCGTCGGCACTGAGAGGCTCCGACTGCTTGTTTGCCCCCTTAAGACATAAAAAAACATAATTAAAATCAATTAATATATGCGTTTTGAGTATTAGTTAGTGTGATAATATTTAGTTTAATTGTAAAATAACTTTTGTTATTGTAGAATAAAATCAAATTGTAGAAAAGAATTTCAACAAAATAAGTTATTTACGGAAATTTTCGATAAGTACGTAAATAGGTACTAATTTAGAAGCGAGTATTATTTGCCGGAACAAGTATTTGGAATTATCTATTGGATTCAATACGACTTATCTAATATATAAAATTCTCGTGTCACGGTGTTTGTAATTAAACTCCTCCGAAATGGATCCACCGATTCTCATGACATTTTTGTGCATATCGGTTAGATCTGAGAATCGTCCCTCTATTTTTCATACCTGAATGTTTGTGGGCAACAGCATTACATATATTTAAATTAAAAAATATATATTTGGTTTTGACTTTGAATAAAAATAAAAAATTAAATTACGTTTAACTAATTGTAGGGTAAATTACCCGATCCTTGGTATTCCTCCAAGTATAATAATAAAATATAATATATTGGTATGCATTAAAAATTAAAATAATAATATTTTTCTGTAAAAAATTAGCAACACTTCCAGTAACCAATGTCGTGTTTTTTTATCTTATAATATAAATTGGGGATTTTAATTCTAAAAGAATATGCCAATCCCATTATACCCTATTCTTGTAACCATTAACAATTATTATTAATAATGACTAAAGTACAAAAACTGATTGTCTTTGCAGACACTGGTTCAGAGAGTAACGTCTGAGCCAGCCCTACATCCTACATCCAATAAATTAAAATAATACGCTCTAAACAACTGCTCTCTCTCCTTTTGGTTCTTAGCACATTCCATCAATAGGTGTTGTACATCTTCTATTTTACCACAGATTTCGCTATTAGGTGAGTTTACTTTTTCATCAATGGAAAGTGTCCAGAACGAAGCCTTACTGCTAAATTGACATAATTTCTGCTTAATCAAACCACGGTATTCGGGGAGCTTCAGATTGAATTGTTTTGTACCAAATTCCTTTTTTACCCGCGACGGAACGGAGACTGTATATGCGTTTGGGGTGAGAGGCAGTTTGTGTGTGTAAACCTATTTTGTTTGCCGCTTATCTCCAAGACTACTTGTCTGATTTTGATGCGGTTTTCAGAGATGGGTTCGGATTAGATTGGTGCATATTATTAGATAGACATTAAGTTGATAACTCACTAGAGGGCACTGCAGTAAACGTTTTTTGTACAATCCAATGTTGCCATTTTTCTCCAAAACTACTATTTTAATTTTGATACGAATTTAAATGATGGGTTTGGGTTTGATTGGTGCATGTTTTTAGATAGGTATTAAAATTACAACCCACCAGGGGGCGCTGCAGTAAACATTTGTTTTGATGCGGTTTTAATTCAGTGATGGGTTCTGGTTTGATCGGTGCATGTTCTTGTATTATGTGTTACGATGAAAACTCACCAGGGACGCTGAAGTAAATGTTTGTTTGTGGAAAACCAAAACTACTAGTCCGCTTTAGATGCGATTTTCGGTGATAGGTTCGGGTTTAATTGTGGTACGTGTTCTTAAATGTGTTACGGTGACTACTCACCAGGGGGCGCTGCAGTAAACATTTATTTGTACAGACTAATCCTGCAATTTTTCTCCAAAACTACTAGTCTGATTTTGATGCGGTTTTCAATTATGGGTTTGGATTTAATTGGTGCATGTTATCAGATAGGTGTTACAATTACGACTTACCAGGGGGCGCTGCAGTAAATATTTGTTTTGATGCGGTTTTCATTCAGTGGTGGGTTCTGGTTTGATTGGTGGATATTCATATATTTTTTATGACGATGAAAATTCACCAGTAGGGCTAGCATGCGCGCACGATAAAATTATGTCTACGCCTTTTCTCGTATTATTTCGTATAAGTAATACGAGGTAAGAGGGGCGCTGCAGAAAACATAATATTTTGTTTGTGCAAATACTACCAAGTCCGTCTTGGATGTGGTATCCGGTTATAGGTTCGGTTTAAATTGTGTTGCATGTTCTTAAAAATGTGTTACGGTGACACCTCACTAGGGGACGCTGCAGTTAACATTCTTTTTACAAAACCAAAACTACTGGTCCGATTTGGATGCGGCTTTTAATAATGGGTTTGTGGTTGATCAGTAAAGGTTCTTAAATAGATTATACGGTGGTAAATCACTTGAAGGCGCTGCAATCATTAATATATTTAATTTTAGCTTCTACATATTTAATATTAATTAGTTTTATAGAGCATACTCTATAAAAAGTTTGAAATATAAAGCAAAATTAAAAACATTGAAAAAAACCCACGACGGTTAAAACATAATTGAAAAATTATAAAATAATTAAAAAACCCCGACATCTAAACAACAGAGTATCAGTTTTCATAGCACTTCCCTACGCACCTATTTGGTTCTCGAAGACGTAGATGTGGCAATAACATATTATTCAAGTCCCTATGAACTTAATATAAAACCCAATATAATCCGTCGGAGGCTGTACATTTTTCTAATATTTCATTTATGTGTTTTCCCCACATCAGACTTCGATCGAGCCATTTTCATAGATACTTTACATTTTCTATATTAGATAAGGAGTATCCATTAATTTTCAAAGTAGGTATGACTCGTCTACGTCCCCTATTAAACAGACAAAATTTTGTTTTTACATTAGATGCATTCAGACCAAGATTTTCAAAAAACACAACCAAAATGTTTAAGGCTTCCTGAATACTTTTTTCACAGATATTTATGTCTTTATTACTGTAAAACAATACAAAATCATCTGCATATTGCGACAACATAACGTTTTGAATAACGCAGGTTACAATATTAAAAAGAAGAAGTGAAATTGGGTCACCTTGTGCCAAACCACGGTGTGTCCTTCTACTTAAAACATAACTTTCATTTTCACCTTTAATAAATAAATTTCTATGACTTAAAAATGTCCAAAAGTATTTGCAAATCTTACTATCAATTTGGAGTTCATCTAAAGTTTCTGTAATTCTTTCACTAATACGTTGTTATATTATGCATTCTCTAGGTTGAGAAAGCAAGCAAGCGTTGGAACGTTACTTGAAAATCCCATTTGTATGTGGCTTACAATTCTTACCAAACTATCTATACAAGATTGTGCCTTGCGAAATCCAACTGTGTAAGATGACAAATTTTTGTTTTTTCCACATACCTAGAATGGTATACCTTTTGCATATCATGTGGTGAAAGATTTTACATAGGCAAGATATGAGTGATAAAAGACGTAGTTTTGGGTCCATGTTTTCGTTGCTACTAGGTTTTGGGATAGGGACAATTTGTATGTTACACCATTGGTGTGGTACCAAACTATTATGTACGGCAAGATTGTAAATATTTAATAAGAACATTTTTACTATGTCTGGTGCATTATGTATCATGGAGTAGAATATACCATCATCCATTGGAGCAGTGTCTTTCTTCTTAATGCAATTCTGTAGTTCAGTCAATGTAAAATCTGACTCCATTTGAGAATTAATAGAAGTAAAAATTGGTTCCATATTTAAAACTGAATCCGGTGTTAAGCTATAAAGTAATTCGTCTTGTTTTTCTTTAGATACGACACCCTTTTTCTGTTTGTAACCCTTAACCCAACGCATTCTACTCCACATATCTGAAGCTGTAGTAGCTTCATCTATAGAATCACAAAATTTCTGAAAATGTTGTGTTTTAGCCCTAAGTACCTGTTGCTTGCATTCCTCGACCTTTAGGATCAAATTATTATAATTATCGGGTGTAGGATTTTTTCTAAATTTAGTAAGACATAATCGTCGATGTGCAATTAACATAGAAAGGGTAGGGTTCCAATACTGCTTAGGTTTAAAATGATTACTTGGCCTGGTACTTATCTTAGTCATAGGAATGCTCTGGTTGGCCGCTTCATTAAATACGAGATAATAAAAAGTCATACATGTCTTGGGTGTTCGTAAAATTATGATTAATGTTACAATCTGTAAGTTAATCCCGATATTTATTCCAATCAGCATATTTTATATTGCGTTTTTTAATTATATTTGGACTCTCCTGATAGTTCATTGTTATTTTAATAATTAGGTGATCACTTCCTAAGCATTCGTTGTATACGTGCCAATCAAAATTAACAGCTATGTCAGATAATACAAATGTTATATCTGGTGAGGTCTTTTGTAATGTACCATTTACTAATTCAGCCCGTGTAGACGTACCGTTGTTCAGGCTTACAAAACCGTTATCAAGTGAGGAATCCCATAGCTGTGCTCCTCTGATATCAGCTTTAGTAGACCAATTGCTATGGTGACCGTTACAATCACCAGCAATTAACGTTTTATACTGAAATCTACAAAACAAATCATCCCAGTCTGCGGCCTGTGTTCGGACTGTTGCGGGGCAATAAATCGATATAACATTTTCCAATGTATGCAGTTTAATATTTTGACATATAGTAATTCTATGCCTGTATTATTTATATGAAAGGAACTTACTGTATGCACTTGAATTGATTTGTATGTTATTATTGCTACACCGCCGTAGGAATCCTGTCTATCTTTCCTAAAAATATTATATCCATTTATTTTAGCTATGTTCCTGGAATCTAACCATGTTTCACTTAAAATCGCTATGTGAACTTTCATCTGATTTAAAACCTCTCCAAAACATAGAAGTTTAGGCAAAATACTTTGAGAGTTCCATTGGAAAATATTACTTTAATATTTTGAAGACTACTATCCATTAAAAAGTGAAAGAACATTTTGTATTACCTTATCTTTTGACAACAAGCTCATTACAAAAGATTTTAGTACACCAATCAAAGTTTGCACAATATTGTACACCTTTTCTTCTAAATTGACATTCGATAAAATAATATATTTAAGTTTTATCAGTAATTTTAACCAATCATAATGTTCATTCTTCTCTGTGTTAGGTTCCTCCATGTCCTCTATAGAATCTTACATAGGTTGATCCTCTAATTGTTTTTGCGGACTGTTCTTCTTTCTTCTTTTTCCTCTGTATGTTTCTTCATTTATATTTACTGTATTAGGGCTATTGTCGACCTTTTTATCTGTCTTTTTCTCTGTTTGTACGGATTGATGATTTGATTGAAATATCGAAGTATTTTCAGTGATGTCTTCTAATTGTTCTTCAACGGTAAGTCGTTTATTAGCATGACTGCTTAGATAAACTAATAGGGCCTTACGATAAGTAATATTCTCTTTACTCATAATGTCACGTATCTTTTTTTCTTCTAAAAATGTGGAACATGTTTTATCTAGTGTGAAATGAGCCTTTGCAATTAAGACACTTGAACTCTTTAATAGCACAGTTCTCGTGATTGCCTCCACATTTTCGGATATAAAACTTTTTTGGATGGGCAGAACTTCATCATGTGGCCAAATTTCCAGCATCTATTGCATTGTGTAACTTGGAAGACGTAAGTTTCGACCTTAATACGATAACCGTAAGCGCGAATATAAGGAGGCAATGTTACACTTTGGAAGCATACTCGTACACTCTTACTATCTATCCATTTTCCATCGAAGTCTATGCGCCTGTGACGCTTAACTGATAATATTTTTTCTTCGCTTTCCAACATATCTAATATTTCTTTCTCATTAAGATCGAGATCTATACCTTTTATAACACCATATGACCTGGTTGTCTCATGTGTCATTTGACATTTGTACTCTAATTCTATAAATTTTGGACATTTCATTATTCTTTCAGCGTCTTCACTTGAAGCAAATCTTATTAGGATTTGGTATTTAATTCTCAACACATACTTTATCTTTTCTTCACTAAAAAGTTTAGAAAATGCCATTTGTTCTGGCAGAACTTTCAGAGACGTTACACATACCTTATGGATTGTTTTCGGTATTTTTTTTCTTCTACCCTCATTTCTACATTGTTTTATTGTTGTATTTCTACATTACTCGCAACTGTCGAATCGCTTCTAATAAATCTCTTCGGTTTTCTTCTCACCACTGTTATAAACCCATCCTCACTGCTGTCATTTTCTCGGTCTTTCCTTTTCTCAACTATTCTTACAGAAATCACTTCTTGACAAATTTTTACTGCATTACCTTCGTCTAACTTCTCACTCAACTCGCGCACATATTCTTCATTTATATCAACATCACTATTACAAACACTTTTTAATGTGCTAGTCCCATCATTCTCATTTTACTCCATATTTCTTAGAATGAGGGTAGTTGCAAAAACTCGCGATAGCAATAAATAATCACAGTGTTTACGACTCGTGTTCACTTCACGAGTGACACCGCGAGACTGATGTAGTGATTTAGAAACAAGAGTTATTTTGTTTTTTCTTCAAGTGAAAGCGTTATTAATATAAAATTCCAAAATATTTTGATAAAGTTCTAGTCGGTAGATTCTAAGATATATTTTTAATTTCGAGGAGCTCGTGGCTTAGTAATAACACCTTCACAGATCGATGCATCAGGTTAAGGAACGTTAGTCGGGGTTTTTTTATTTTATTATACCAAGACTCCTCCGTGCTTCGGAAATCATGTTAAGCCGTTGGTCTCGGCTGTCATTCGTAGATCTTTGACTATCGTTACTGGTCGTCAGAACCCCGAGGGACTGACAATCCGTCTTACGACGGGGTATTACCCAGTGTGGAGTATTTTTTTTTGTTTTAAATTTTAAATGGAGTATTTTAAATGGAGTGAGTGTGGATAATAGTATCCATCTGCATCTGTTAGACTGGAAGCTACTACTGACCCCATAGTTGGGAAAAGGCAAGTCAGAAGAAGACAGTATTGCATAAAAGTGCCAATAAATGGGAAGTTTACCTTATATCTTAGTTCTACAAGAAATGTATTCTGAAGTGTTATATTTTTGAAGTAAAACTTCTTTGCGCGCATGTGGGTATTTTTTTTCTTCCTCGAATGAAACGTCACGAAAAAGTGCAACGTTTTTGTTCAAGAAGAGGGAGAGAGTGATTGAGACCGATTGAAAGGGAGTGAGAAAGGGCGAACGGAGAATGAAGCACATAGCCATGAAGTGAGAGTAGGGAGCAAGCGAGTGAGAAAGATCGAGAGAAAGAGAGAGAGAGAGCGAGATAGAGCGAACGTCGCATTGCAAGTCTCGGTAATTGGGATTTATAATATATAAGAATATAGTAAGTATATAAGAATTGTATACAATATAATATAAGAATTATTAAGCTTAAGATTAGAATAAATATAAACGAGATTTAAAAATTATTTTGCCAAATAAGTTTCACTTCTGACATGTGTACTTACGCACGCACTTTTTACATCTTCTGAAGCTTTTTGCCTCTATTAAAGAATAAAAGAAGAAAATAAAAGAATAAAGAATAAAAGAAATAATAAAAGAATTCATAAAATCAACATTTTTACAAACTTAAATTAACTACAAATTAAATTCATAGAAAAATATAAATAAAATAATAATATTAAAGAAAATAGTACTGGACTGAAATGCCTTAGTGTTTAATAAATATCTATTTATTTATTTATTTAATAAGTACAACCACATCATTTAAATTATAACATTTTAACATTCAGCAAAGTGGTATTGTATCAGATATATATGACAATTAAGATGTAATATTGGGTCTATAAAATAATATTTTTAAATTTACAACTAATTAATTTAATTTGGCTTTAAACAATTTGACTTTAATCTATTTGTCTAAAGTCTAAACCATCACTTATTTAAAATAAATCATTTTTTTTGTAATTCCCGGCGTTTCGTATAGTCTCAACTAATCTTCTCTACATAAAATCTAAAGATATAGTGGATGATTTAATATAATGCGGGTTTTAGACAAGGCTTACTTTCGTAATATAATTTTTAAAAAATCACTTGAATTTTTTTAGTCTCTTTTATTTAATCATATCGCTAAAGAAAAATGATAAAAAAGATGACTGAACCGTATGGAGTTGCATTATTTATTTGACTTGCTAGATATGAATGTGACTTTTTTAACTCATTTTTTTGTATTTTTTATTATAATATTCATAAAAATAAATAAATAAAAAAATATATACAATTTTAGTACTGAGAAAAAGGTTACCAAAAACTATAGAATGTTAGTTTGAAACTGAAAATTTATGGAACATAAAAAATATAATTTGTACTCTTATTAAAACACAAATTCACTATAAAATGTTGTATCATAATATATTCGAGTTGTTCAATATAACAATAACGCCACGTTAAATTAGTCCCGTGGCAAACTCACAAGAGCTTACGGATACAAACCTGTAAAATAATAAAGACAAATAGAAAATGTTCATGATTCCGATTTAAATTTGTGTACTCATACAAGAGGTACGGTGATGTATTAAATTTGGGAATTGAACCTACAATCGCAGCGTGACTACGGAATGACTTGATTAGTGTTACATTTCAGCCATGTATAAAATTTAACACATGCAAGTAAGCGTCAAAAAGATTTGATAAAATTAACTATGGTAAAAGCATGTAGACAGAGCACTTGAGGCCCGCTTTACGGCAGCCGCACATCTTTCCGCACTTGGATTTGCATTTGCAGGAAATTAATTTGAGCAAAGACTCCGGTGCTGGGTCAGCGATGGTTGTAATCGGTTCCAACCCACGATTTGTTTTCTTCCAACCCCAATCCGTTGCGAGCATCAAGTGCGAGAACCAAAGTTGAAGAAAATAAAATTCCACCCATTACGATTTTTTTTTGATAAACTTGATAGTATAACTCTGCAAATATTACGTATATGATGCCTATAATAAGACCTGGTCGGTGCTGGCCGTGATAAGTGGAGCAAAACAGGGGAGGCCTTTGCCCAGCAGTGGGAACCAATAGGCAATAAAAAAAAATGTTTCAGGTGCTTACCGAGTTAACAAGTGTATTGAGGTCCCGACTGATTGGGAGAGTCTCCCCGTGATCATGGCAATTGAAACATTGCCGAAATACCTCAAAAAACCTGTAAACGCGGCAAGCACCCAAAACAATATTTATGTAAATATGAATAGTGTTCGCTTTAGTTTAAAATAATATATAAAAAAAAACATCGCATAGCACAAAAAATCGCTTGCAATTCGCTAAGTCGCATGAAATGGTGAGATTCTCCTCGTTACTGATACTTACGATACACAAAGCTAATATAAACAATATGACCCCAAAAATAATCAGACGCAACTGAGATTTATATTTTCGGTAATATAATATATTGGTGCGTCTGACATATTTCTTGTTGCGTCTTAATTTTTTACCCATTTGAGAGACGGGTTAATTTGATATTATAAAAATGTAAAAATCTATCTTTATCAACACGAACACAAAAGGTTTTAAGAGTCAATTTGATAAGTACGAAGGAATTTCGAATCTATTACGAAGTTTATGTGTGAACGAAGTACTAGCACGTATTCCCAATGAACCGCAAAAAGTTTATATATCAACACGAACACGTTAAAGTTTTTATAATTTATGTCAATTGAGAATTTTGATTAGCCCGACCTGGATTTAGTACATGATAGTACAGTCAAAGTAGACCTCGCACTACCGCGACCGATCCAATTTTTTTCTTTCAAAAGATTAATAGATTAATATTAGAACTGATATAAGCTGGTCTTAATTATATATATTATACTATTTTTTAATTATTTCATAGATGCATTTTAATGATTAAATATTTTAAGAGTCATCGGCGAGATAGAAAAACAGATTCATTAAGTGGGTCATAAATCGTAAACGGTAAGTTTTACAAAAAAAAATTACAGGATATAAAGGATGTGAAATTTATTCTCTACAATAATAGTTTCCGAGATATGGGCCAAAATAATTGAAATATGGCGTTTTAAGCTCCACCTAAATCTATCAGCATTTTATGATTTAATGTTCAGTAAGTGACTCTAAGCCTTATAAAATAAAAAAAATGGATCAGTAATTCAATGCCCAAGTAAAACGTCTATTTTTAATGTACTATCAAGTTTTATCACGATATCCGATTATTACTGCGAATTATCACTTATTTCTGTTAAACGGTAAACGTTTCAACATCAACACAAACATGCAGAGTTTTTTAAAGTTTATGTGAATTAGAATTTTATCGCGAGATCTCAGATGTGATGCACCCAACTATTACGGATCTCTGACGAAAAGCGAGGCGACCGCTATCACAGACCGCCGACCGGACTTTGAGTTCTCACTGCCTTGATGCCTGAATCCAACAGTAACACTGAAACGGGAATGAGGGAGGAGGTAACAGTTATGATTGCGCCTTCTATATCATTAAGTTGAAGTTTGCATTGGGGGGAATCAGGCCAGGCTAGGTGAAGTGCACACGAGAAAAAAATATCGAGGAGGGAGGAGAAAGGAAAGGGACGAAAGGGGGTGAAAGAGGGTTGATAGGCGGAGCGAGAACTCATCTGTCCTGCGCAGAACTTCTAGCATCCACTAGCGCTTCTTAAAGTTTTTTTTTACAACAACATTTTATACCTGAAATATATTTCTAAGTGGTTATGTAAAAACAGAAAAACATAATATTACGACGAGATACTTATGTATTTTATTTGATACAATCGCAAAGACAAACCACAAGTGTAATTAAAACTAGATGAAACGAAAAAGTGACACCGCTAAAAGACAATTATGAACTATGACTAGTTTTTAGGTTTAACTTCTGCCGAGTGAATTATATAGGTATTGTTTTGTTTTGAATGCAATTTTTTTGTTAGTAGTAGCAACCATATCTTAACACCATAATTTTGACCGAAAGTTCTTATGCGTTTAGTAATCATAATAGAAATTTTATTAAAACAAAATATGTGTACCTTCTACCTGATAATAATAATAATCTATGTGTAATTGAATGCGCAGTTTGAGGTTCCTTGATTTCTAGGATTGTGACTTTCATCCTTCATGCAATTGCTGTAACCGCCCACCGCTAATAATGCGTTAGAAGAAGACGGAAGATGAGATAGATATACAAGAGATATATAATATATATTCTCTATGTAACATATATGCACCTTATATATAATATGATACTGAACTATATATGATGTTGGACCAATCCAATGTCTTAAAAATGCTCTATCCGTCACTAAGAAACAACGAAAAGACTTGATTAATTTCTTAGGCCCGAGTTTGCCATATCACTTCAAGCAAATCTCAGTTTAGGCACTTGTTGAGTTCAAAATTCTAAATTGGATTTTACCAACACACTGATTTCGATTAGAGCTTAAACACGTGAAATTTCTGAATGCTTAATTTTGGCTGTTAATCGTCAATAGCGATCAAATGGACAGTCACCTGTCAGCAACCTGTCAGTCAGAGTGTTGTTTTGTTTACATTAATTTAAGAACTTTACTATTTTGATAGTATTTTTAAGTATAGTATAGATACATTTATACTTTAGTTAAGAAATATATCAATTTTTGTAAATGATTGTTCCAATTAATCGCGAGTTTACGTTCTATGTTGCCGTAAACTTAGTTTTTATGAACGCGATCAAAATGTAGTCGGTGAAATTCATGTGTGTACCGAGATCGAACGCATTATGTGAACGCGATGAATTGGAACTTAGTTTTATTTAACTCCGTTTAACGTGGAACTGGTAAAATCGGGCCTAAATCTACATTAACGCGAGCGAAGCCGTAGGCAAAAGTTTATTCATTGAGCGATGCCTATAGTCAGCAATGGACGGATAGAGACTGATAATGATGATGATAAAATAATATATGATGGTATAATATTATATTTATTATACTATCATATATTATAATACATATTATTGTATTATATTATTAGTATGTGGTAGTTGCTGCCACTCCTTTTTTTTTAACGCCGGGAAATGCACTGAGGCATACCGCGGGGGAGTGGGTCTCCCCAGTTGGGTATGTGGGACTTGCTGCACCCGAAAGCTGGTAAGTGGACGCAGCTCTACCCACTAAAACTCGGCGAGTACCACCAATGCCGCCTTTGGTGAGTTGCCACGGATTTAACGAGCAAACAGGGCACCTCAACGACTAGTCAGTCCCAAGGGACCGACGCCACCTCCACAGAGGGTATTTCCGCACCACAGAACAACTCCTCCCAACTTCGGGACAGTACAATGGGGTGAGGTTCCAATCCTCGCCCCTTGCCCTCTCTTCTTATAAGTGGGGTACAAAGTGCCCTCTCGGCTCAATTAGCTTTGCCCAAGATAATGGGCTCACCCTAAGCTACTGAGCCCCACCACGAAGTCAAGGCCTGAACCATGGTGGGGAAACTATGTTACAAGCTGATGTTAATGATAGGCACTAATTAAAAAAAGCGCCAAATAATGGATGGACACTGAGTAATTAAAGAAAGAAAGCTGCTTACTTCATCCTAAAAACTTTCAATTAGTAGGTATAGGCTGACCAGAATTATATTAACCCA
This sequence comes from Helleia helle, assembly GCA_963853865.1. Lineage (NCBI taxonomy): Eukaryota > Metazoa > Arthropoda > Insecta > Lepidoptera > Lycaenidae > Helleia > Helleia helle. The sequence continues at coordinate 22,728,306 of OY971420.1, forward strand.
GCATTGGTGTCGCCACTGTATCTTTTATACCGTAACAACGTATAGTCCATTCAGAAATTGGTTCTGAAATTTTCGCAATATAAAGAAAGGTTTTTTATTATACTCCTGATCAGAATATAACATAATATTTTGTTAAAAATGGTAACATTGGATAATATATTTATTAAAATAAAGTAAAAATTATTATTATTTTATTTATTATTATTATTATACTAGCTGTTGCCTGCAGCTTCGCCCGCGTTACACAACTCCTATATATCACAGCGTGATGTTATATTATAGCCTATAGCCTTCCTCGATAAATGGGTTGTCTAACACTGAAATAATTTTTCAAATCAGATCAGTAGTGCCTGAGATTAACGCGTTCACACAAACAAATAAACTCTTCAGCTTTATAATATTAGTATAGACTAAATTAAAGTAAATTATATAGATGTTATTTTATATTTATTTATTTATTTGGTAGGGCCAAACACAGTTTTGTATCATAAATAACATTTACAAATAAAAATCAATTACATCATTAAATCTCGACACAATATCTTAATTATTATTAATAATAATATTTTTAAGGGATTTTAAAAAGATCATTTGATTTTATATGTTATTTGTGATTGGAAATATCTAATTAAAGTATTGATCGATCGAATAGTTGAGATTCCAACCCACATTCAACAACACAAAATTTGGCTAATTATTATATAAATACACAAACATGCCACACAAGAAAATAATTAGATTGATCTTCAAAATTTCATCAATTAATAACCATATTAGTAAATCTAGGTATATAATACACTCTTTTATAAATATTGATATATGTATTATAATGAAAAAAAAAAATTATAGACATATTTAATATTAATTCCTCAAATACAATTTGTATACGATGTATTTCAGTATTGTTTTCAGTAAATAAATAAATAAAAAAACACTCGAGCCATTTGCCAATTACGAGCTAATAAAATTAATGCAAAGGTTTACATAACGAAGTGATATCCAATCGTAAAAAAACATCAACAGTGATCTAAAATGGAGATCCTAAAAAAATACTTCCTTAACTTACCTTTACTTTTAATTTAACTAATAAAACTCATTATAATTTAACAATTTTTATGGATTTATCACGATTTATTAAGATTTTTATCTTAATATAATGAGTGAAATTCGCATAAAAATTAGAGAACAACATGATAAAACTCTCTTACAGGTAGCAAAAGTCAATTAACTATCCAACTGTTGAACTCGATAAATCCAGTATCGCGACCCTTCCAGAGCGGCAGACCGGTAAGATATGAACTAGGGCGGGCTTGTGCGACCAATTAACCCGCCGTTACGGGGGTTGGATCTGTGAGACTCATCACATTTTATTTCGTTTCTAGTTCGGTTACTATGCGTGCGACATTTACATTCTTCTCAATGGCTGGAGTTGAGTTGTTCTATTTGTCGCAGGTAACACATTAGTCGTGCGACAGCGGCAATGGAAGCTACACGTGCACAACATTGAATGAGGTATGTAAGGTTATATAGTATAGGTATCCCCGCAGTTACCCCACCATGGTTTAAGCATTGTCATAGCGGTGGGGCTGAGTAGCCCAAGGTGAACCCAGCACCTTGGGTGAAGCAAACTAAGCTTATAGAGGTGGTCTTTGTAGTCCTCTTATAAGAATAGGGGACAAAAGAGCAGGGGGACAAGGGGCGAGGATGGGAATCTCACCCCACTGTACTGTCCCGACGTTGGGGTTTAGAGGTTAGAGCTGCATCCACCTTACCATCTTTCGGGTGTAGCGACTAGCAAGTCCCACATACCTGGGGGGGGGAGACCCACTCCCTCGCGGGATGCATTAGAGCATTTCCCAGCGTTAAAGAAACAAAAAATCCCGCAGTTAGTCTTTTTTTCTTTTGTAGCGTAGGAGAGCAAATGAGCAGTCGGAGCTTTAGACTACCGACGCCCACACAAATCTGCACAACTAGAGATTATGCAGATATGTTGCCATCCCCCAATGGGTCACCAGAAACTCACAAATCGCACGAAACGTGACTTGACACCAGTGTTATGTGAGCGAGGGGTTCCACCCCGCCCGTGCCGGCCCTAGTCCGGCCCTAGTCTAGGCCTCTTACGAAATATTAATTATTTTATAACGAATTTATCAGTTACAAGCCTAATTGTTTCAGACAAAATGTAATGAATATTTCCATTTTGATTTTCGTTTATGTTTAGTGTCACAATTTCGCGCCATGTTTCAGTTTAATTATCATCCATGTATTTATTCTTATATGTTTTTTATTCAATTTTCAATCACTATAGCTCATGGTTAAACGCCCATGATGTCCTTTGACGTGTTTTGCGCGTCTCATTGCGTCGAGAAAAGGAAATTTCTTACGTTATCTTAAGGTGACTTTTCTGGGACTATTGACGTCAACCTAGATGTTTACACGTGCCTAAACTTGTGCTCTTGTGAACTTGTGTTCACCTTAAAAAAACATTTTTTTTCATGTGAAACATCTTTTTCTTTGAATTTATTTCTAATGAAATTTTACTTCAATCTATATATTATATAGGTGTCTCTTTTTTCGTGTAAGGTTATGTGCGACATGCGATAGATGAACGAAAAATTTTACGGCGATAGAATAAAAGTTTCACTTTAAAAATAATTTTGAAAGTGGGTCCACAATTGACGGAGAAATCGGTGTACATTCGTAAAAAAAAACGAATAGAGAACATCCACCTTTTTGTTGAAGTCGGTTAAAAATGAGACAGTGCTTGCACTTTTGGATTTTCCAAACACGTTATTATTAACGGCAATACAAATGTATCTATCAATTTTAATCAACCGTAATACAAATAAAAACCGTAAAAGCTCCACGAAAGGAAAAAAAACTCATTTAAAAAAAGCTCTAAAGAGTAAAGAATATTTGAAACCCCTTAAAATAGGTTAGAAAAAAACGATCGAGAGTGCACTGAATTTGCATGACCTTTATTCTTACCTGGGTAGATTCTCCGTCAGTTACATCTTCTTCATTATTGAGAGTGAGATTGAACTTCTTCTTCATGAGTGTGATCAGCTGTTCCCCCTCCTGTTCTCCCACCACCGTATTGGTGCAGACGAAGCTGGTAGCAGCCTTAGTGACAGGATCAACGTCCAACTGGCCACACGTCCTCATGTATATGAACTCTCCATTCTTCGTCATCAGTCGGTAACAGGATTCTCCCATTAATTGGTTTTGGTCGTACACTTGGAAAAATAATTTTGGTTATTAGATTAGACTCGCTGGTAATAGAAGGAGAGGTTTCGAATTCCAATGATTAGATTATCCGCAAGATGAATAATTTATATATACAGTGATTATAATGGATGTAGGTACACAATGGATGACCACTAAGTTTTCCCCCGTTTTATATAGGAGTCTCTATTTCAAACGGGTTTAAAAAAATGTTTTTATCGTCTTTATTTTTCTTGTTGTTTTTTGTTTCAAGCATAAAACATGTTTTTTATGAAATAAATATTTTGATTTGATATATTGAGGTTAAAGTTTATTGCGAAACTCCATATTTCAATGGAAAAAGTCGGTTTACTGACGATAGTTCAACGTGACAACGTCATAAGAAAATGGAACGCCTCAGAGCGAAGTAACGCCGCATGCATCATGTTTTTTCGTTCTTGCAGCCGGCTCCATCGAGTTATAAGACGTTGTCACGTCAAAAAAGACTACTACGTATGCGTGCTACGGAGCTCTACGCAACGTTCTCTGCATACAACTGATAAATTTTGACAATAGCGCCACTAAAAAACCTTAAATAATTATTGTAGGTTTTCCAAAGTTTAAGAAATAAGGATGATAGTGTATCCATATTGGAGGGGGTTCTATGAAGCGAACTACTATTCGCAATTTTAATCTTCATTAGGATAGATGGGATGATGATGATGGGAGGAGACAAGGGTCGAGGATGGGAACCTCACCCCATTGTACTGTTCCGACGTTGAAAGGAGTTTTTCTTTGGTGCGGGATAACCCTTTTGGTCTGGTCGAGGTGCCCTGTTTGCTCATTAGATCCGGGGCACCTCACTATAGGCGGCATTCGTGGCACTCGCCGGGTTTTTGTGGGTAGAGCTGCGTCCACTTACCAGCATTCGGGCACAGCGAGTACCACATACCCGCGTGGGGAGATCCACTCTCCCGCGGGATGCCTCAGAGCATTTCCCGGCGTTAAAGAAAAAAAGGGGGTGAATATAGGAGGGGTGGGGGGATAGTTGTGTTTGTAAATACTGCCCACAGGTACCCGTTACACTGTAGGGTTCGTAGTTGTCAGCCGTTCAATTATGAGTATGATTTTGCCCTCATAGTTCAAGTACAAAATACTTTGCATTGCAATGATGTAGATTTTCGGAGATCAATTAGGTGTTGGTGGTATTTTGAGTGATGTTGATATCCGATGATGAAATTCCCCTGAATTTATTAGTCCAATTCATCACTTGTTGATGATGATTATGAAGATATGATGATCTGATGTTGTACATGTGCTATACGTATGCAAGGTGTTTATCTAACATTCAAGGGGTCAGCCAGATACGTTTAGATTTTCAATTTTTGTTATATAAACATTGCAGATAACACGACCTCATGGAGGTTAGATGTTGATCTAAATGTTGTGTGTTACATATTCACTTGGAAATTATTATTGATTTGGAAGATTTTAATTCAGGAAAAATATATTCAATTTGTTTTTATTAATACAGTAGAACCTCGTTAAGTCGAACCTCGATAAGTTGAAAACCTCATATCTCGAAAAAATGTTTTGATCCCGTCCCTTTAAACACCAACACCCCCATTACTCGAAATCTGAACCCTCTATTAGCTTACTAAGGAATACACATAATATATATAATGAAACTTTTACCGATGACATGTGCTTCCGTGACTATGGTTTTACAATATCCGAAACGTCTTGCTTGTAAAAATCTTGGTATACCGCGATGAAATACGCCAAAGTTGGTCCATTATAATCTTTTAAAGGCCATTTATTTTGAAGAAATGAAGTTGAAATCTCAAAGATTAGCTGCTTAATACATTCATGACCCAGTACATAGTTAACATATACAAGCACTTAGATCAAAGTAACTTACTTTGTCTCAGCGCTATGATCACCCAACGCACGTCGTCTTTGTGCATGAAGTTCATCGCGTTGACCCCGTTCACCTCGTGCGTCATGTAGCCCGTGACCAGGGCTATTCGTTGCTCACTCTGGATGATTTCACCGTCTATGGAGTGCCGGGTGCGGTATTCCATGCGGAAGGACTCGAGCGCACACTCGGAGAGGAAACTCTCGCACGTCGGCCGGACTAGTCCAATGAATACCTGGAAAATTATATCTCTGTTAATTCACTTATAAGAGTACAATATATTAGTTTTTTTTAATAAAAAATTTGTTAAGTTAATCCTAATACGGCCAAAAATATACAAGGTTGTAAAAAGCGAGAGGCATTAAATTAAATCACATATTATATGTACCATTTTCAGGCTACATACCAAAACTTAGATCAATAGAATCAATAATAGTTTAGTCACGGGATATTTTTAAAGTTTTAAAGCGGCTCCGCTTTGTTCGACCCGGTGAGATGCACTCTGTGCCGACAACAATATTTAACAAAAATATTTTCTGTGTTCCTGGGTCATGGATGTGTATTAAATATGTGTATTATATTATGTATAATAAACATCTTAAATATATGTATAGTATAAAAGTATTAAATATATTTCCGTTGTCTGGTAACCCGTAACACCAGTTCTTCGAGAACTTACCAAGGGACCAAATTGACGTGGTGTGAAAGCGTCCATAGATATTATTATTATTAATATTAATAGTTTCGGATTAACCGTAAGCATGTATAGTATAATATATGGTTTAATATGTATAATTCTTATCCGAGTGTCACTGAATGGCTGGACCTATTTAAATAAAAAAAATGTGTTATGTAAGTGGATTCAAGAATCATTTAGATTCACAATTCGGACCACAGCAACATTTTTTGTATAGGACGACGTCTGTCGGGCCTGTTAGTTAGTATTTTAAAGTTAATTTAGGAGTTATGAAGTTTACCGCTGACCATTTCATGATCTTGATGTAAAATTTGGATGATTTGAGAAAAATTTGGGTGTAGGATGTAATCTTTTTTTCTTATAAATGTCGAACTTTGTAAGTTTAGATGGGGATTGTTATAGGCTGGTAAACTCAATGCGGCTAGCCGGTCGGGTGACCGTAGGATGTGTTTGGTTATGCGGAAAACAATCCAGTACTTTGTATTATGTTTCGAAAAACCGGGAACTAAGCTGCTTAGTTCGTAAAGCCACAGATTAGAATAGAGCAATACCTGATCGGATGGCCGATGGGCAATAAGGTTCTAGAGTGGAGGCCACGTTTAGGTAGACGAAGTGTTGGTCGGCCATTGACCAGGCGGGAAGATGATCTCCGTGCGGTGGCCGGTTGGATGCGAGTGGCAAGCGATCGGCCATCTTGGTGTTTATTGAGGGAGGCCTATCTGCAGCAGTGGATGGATAGGGGCTGATGATGATGATGATGATGATGAATACCTGATGTTTAATCTGAGCACTCGGCCGTCAGTTAAAATAAAAGTAGCGTTTGATGAAACCAAAGTATATAATATTAGCACATACGATTATATTAGGTGATATTAGGTGATACGGTTATATTAGGTGATATTAAGTTATACTGTGATATTAGGTTTAACATATTGGTGTATTTTTAATGTGCTTGTAAAGCCTCAGTGAGGTAGCCTTTTGTACTACAAATTATTGTCAATATTTTTGTCGGAGTTTAATGTTGGACGGATTTTTGGACTAAGTACAAATCGCACATGATTTTATATAATCGGTTGAAGTTTATATTTAGTCAAAAGAGGATTTGATGAAGTTCAAAACGGTAATTGTGAATAAATACCGAATTCACAATGCTTGTTCAAACAATGCAATTCGTCCGTGTCGGGTGTCCGTCCACAAAGGCATTCATCAACGACCCAAGACGATGCGATTCAATTAGGTACGTGCATCTTGGATTTCTACCAAAAAGGTAACTTATTCTTTTTAGGAATATGTTCTTAAAAATGCTCTTTTTCCTCTTACCATGAACATAACATGAAATAAACATTTGTTGATCTGTTTCTGTAGTTCTCTCTTAACGTTTCTCTCTTATTATATTTCGAAGACTGAATATAATCTACCGTCATGGAGGCTGTGTACAACATGCCCGTCTAAATTGATACCACTACCTATTAATCTTCTGTGAAGCAGTCTTCCTAAGTATTACAAAGGAGAATAGGCTAAGCGCTGTATTTACTAATTACGCATCTCAGGAAAGGAAATATATAGTTGTTCCTCCTGGGCCTACCATACGCAAAACTCTTAGTTCCGGTTAAACTCGAATGGCACACTTAGTTATACTTTTTCATGTATCACGTTTTGTACCGAGGCTACCTTTCTACCGAGTCTACATTTCTACCAAGTCTACCTTTCTACCGAGTCTACCTTTCTACCGAGTCTACCTACGAGTTACGAAGTCTACCACTACTTGGTGACTCACCACGTCATTCCCACTCGGGTAATGGTTCTCCCCTCTCGAGCGGACCCGGCGCACCACGTGGCAGTAGCGACTGGTTCGAGAGCAAGCCTTATCCGACTTCCTCAGGGAGCCCTCGATGTGGCAGGTCACGTACTGCACCGGCTGCGAGCGCTGGTGGCTGAGCTTTTTGAACCTAAAGATTCATACGAAAATAGTCATTATAATATTATCATTATCAGTTCGTTATTGTCCACTGGCACAAGCCTCCTTTTTTCTTCCGATCTCTTCTGTCCCTTGCTCATCTGATCCACGTTTCGTCAACCAGCTCTTCTACGTCATCGGTTCATCTGGTCATAGTACCATAACAGTACAAATTTAAAAAAAAAGTTAATAAAACTTACTAGATAATATTCGAATTAAGAACATCCTCATTTTTTAGAAGTCGGTTAAAAATTGATGTTTATTAATAATGTCCGGCAGGACGCATAAGCGCTGATGACGATTAAAAGAAATATGACAAAACTTGGCACCGGTCGCCTTTGCCGATCCGCCATCTTATTTTAATTTTTATATACCTCATAATTAAGACAATCTAATGTCACCTCCCAAGTTCAAATCTATTAAGCCGTTTAGACTACAGAGCATCCCAAAGAAATATATATATATATATATATATATATATATATATATATTTCTTTGGGATGCTCTATATATATATATATATATATTTATATATATATGTGTGTATATATATACATTAAAATATAGCCCTCTATATAAACCGACGACCTACATTAAAATATTATGAGCTCTATATTATGTTTAACTGTAGGGACTGGTACTGCCCTAGAAATTTGGCGAGAAGTCGGGTCATCGATGTTTTTATTTGTGTACAAACGATGTTCACAAGATCACATTACTGTATTGAAAATTAAACAATAGTTTAATTCATGCAATTTAATGAGTATCAAAGACAAGATGGCAAATCTTGATGTCTGAATATGGACAGCTTGGTCTGCCATTGATTCCGAAACAAAAAAACTGTTTTGAAAATGAAATAAGCAGGATTGTAGTACCCATGCTAACGGGTTTGCATGCTGCCTGCCACCGTTAAAAATCAGCGATTGCCAACTTCAATATCGAGATACATACACTGGTCTCTCTTTATTTAAGAGCTTGGAAAGCAGATTTAGCGACTACTCCACCGACCATTGCCTTCTCTCCGCCAGTTCCTTCTCCCCCCGATACGATATGACCTGTAGCTTCTGCTTGATCTGCTCTCAAGTCTAAGTGTTCTTTGGTCTAACACTTCCTTTAGTTCCCTCAATATTTTTCTTCTTTTCTTCTATATTTTTAAACATTACCTTATCATAAAATGCCGTTTGTCATTAGCCAGTAACTCCGCTACTTTCTGTTTCGAGTCCGGACCATCTGGTAGCAGCAGTTCACCGTTGGAGCCGAGCATGCAGGTCATGGGTAGAAGCTGTTCCCTGAGGAGGCGATGGTCCTCTTCGTGGACTATGGTGAAGATGTTCTGGCCGAGAAGTTCCAGCTACACAAAATAAGGAATGCACGAAACTTCATTTTCATATTATTATGCTAGAAAATATTGGAAGCACGTCGGCGGGGGTATTGAGTTTTTGCTCCTTACCCACCTGGATCATGTTTCTTTTTTATGTAATTATGTAACTTGGATAGACAAACTGGCAGACCTGATGGTAAGTGGTAACGGCATCAAATGGCGTCACCCACGAACATATACGAGTTTACCTGCCATCAGCCCAGGCACCGTTCATACTCCTTTTGAGGCAACCGGCTGGTCGCAGGCGGTGTCCTGTTTCATATCCACGGGGATGACCTATCCCCGGGTGAGTGCGCAAAGCATTTCAACTGCGATAACAAAACAGCTCATTCGTGCATTGTCTACCCTGAGACATATGTTAAGTCTCAGTTTTTTTTATGTTAGTCGGATAGGCAAACTGGCAAACGTACCACCTGATGGTAAGTGGTCGACGTCGCCCATGAACATAAACCTGGAACGAGCCCAGGCAACTCATTTATGTGTTGCCTATCCTGAGACATAAGATGTTAAGTCTCGGTGCCAGTAATTACACTACCTGTCTTGCCCTTCTCTCAGAAACACAGCATAGCTGTTTCAAGGGAGAAACAAGCAAGATGGTGGTACTCAAGCTGACGGAGTGCTGTTCTAAATATTCAGTCTAATCTAGAGTTTTTTTTTTATAGAAGAGAGGGCAAACGGACAGCCGAAATGGTTGAATTGAGTGAATATTGTGTGTTCCGCTTTGTACTTGTTGGTATTCTAGCATAGCAATAGCAGCATAGATATCAATAATAACTCTTTGATAATCTTTGACCTTATTTCTTGGAAAATCTCTTCGTAAAGTCGGTCTCCATTCTGACCCACTGCTACCACATCACTGGACTAGGAATTAATTCCAAATTAGGTCCTTTAAAACTTACCTCAGTGTATCCCAAATACTCATGAACGTTAGGAGATACAACCACTATGATTCCCTTGTATGTGGTGGTGATGAGGAAGCCCTTCAGCATTTTCAGCAAGCTTTGGGTGAAGCCGGCACTGAACTGTTTGGATTGGTCTATCGAATCACCAAACACTGCAACAAGTACGTTATATAATAATAATATAATAATAATAAATATATTATTATTATTAACTGCTTGGATTAGTCTATTGAATCACCAAACACAAGTAGGTACGTAATATAATAATAAAAATCTATTATTATATTATTATTATTATTAACTGCTTGCATTGGTATATCAAATCGCCAAACACTACAACAACTACATGAAATGCAACAAGAGTTTTTTGATATTTTCTTAAGTATAATGGTAGTAGGGCTGGAAAATTATAAGTATTTTAATCAAATAGTTACAAAAAGGTACAAGGGGGAAAATTGAAAAGCAAGTAAGTATATTGTTTTCTAATGTTTACGCGAATTTCACTCATTATAATGAAACAATTTTTACGGATTTTATGGAACTTTGGCCATAACACCCAGGTTCTACAAGCGGTATGTAGATGAAACTTTCACAATATTACCATCTGACAAAGTAAACATATTCCTAGACCACCTTAATTCCATCAAAAAATCAATTCACAATGGAATTAGAAGCAAATAATTCTCTAGCTTCTTAGATGTATTAGTTATCCGTAATCCCAATAATACCTTAAGCCATACAGTGTAATATAGGAAGCATACTCATACGGATAAGTACCTAAACGGCGAATCTCATCACCATCCAACACAGTTAGCTACCGTGGGTAAATCTTTGTTTCAGAGAGCACAAGGGATCTGTGATGAGCAACACCTGGCAACCGAGCTTCAACACGTTAAGCAAGTACTGCGAGACAAAAAGCTTCGGGGGCCGCGTCTTCATCACCGTGACCGCGTGAAAGCAGCCACTGTTGAGCGAGTACCTGCTGTGCTACCATGAAAGGAGTCACTGACAAGATTGGCTATATCGTAAAGCGAGCTTCCATCAAAACCTTTTTCAAGCCGCCAAAAAAGATAGGTCAATTCTTACCATCTGTCAAGTGTCATATACCCTTACAATATGCAGGAGTATACAAGCTTGATTGCGACTGTGGTCTCTCTTATATAGGCCAAACAAAAAGATATATTAAAACTCGCGTCAAATAACATATAGCTGATTTAAAACACCATCGCTACACTAAGTCTGCCATCTGTGAACATAGTCTTGATGAAGCTCGCCATTATATCAGATTTGATAAACCACAAGTCCTCGCAAAAGAACACCGATTCCAACCAAGGATGATCCGTGAGGCTATTGAAATTAAAAAACATCCAAATTTCAATAGAGAAGATGGCTGGCTCTTACCAACTGCTTGGGATCCCATTATTAAAATTATCAAATCAAAACCCAAGCATAATATGTCACAGATTAAAGATACAGTTAGCACTTTCTGCGTAGATAGGACTAACCAAAATATTGATGTATCATAGGGTAGTTTCGAATAACTTTGTAACATTAGGACGTATGACACCTCAGTACTCCCGTGACCATGGTTGCTGTAAAGTATCCGAAACGTCGGGCTTGTAAAAATCTTAATAAACCGCGATAAAATCCGTAAAAAAGTGTTTCATTATAATAACCAAGTAGTCGTAGTAGTAAGTATTTCAATAAAATCTTTATTTTTAACAAAAGGATGTTCTAAATTCGGATGTTTTTCATTGTAGATACTGGGAGGAAGTATACTGATGGGAGGGATAAGTAAGACTTGTTCAGTACACTCGTTCATATGTCATCATATGAATGAGCCATGGGCCACCACATTTGTTTTTTGCGTGAAGCAGTTTTGAAATATTTTTCAGCTTAGACCAGTTTTCTAAGCGGTTTCTTTTAAATATAGTGAATCTTTGAAGTGTGTTTATAAATCAGTGATTTGAACAAAGCACAGTCAATATTCTTAATCGAATCAAACAACCTAATATACGGGATCTTAATGAAACACGATGAAACTAACTGAAACTTGTTTTATTGGCAGACATGATATATGTTTTAAATGCGTTAATTAAATTATAGTAATTTTTAAAATTATGTATTGCCCGGAACAATAAATAAAGTTAGATATTTTCTTATGATAATTGCTGAAACATAACTATTTATGTAAAACATAACATAGACAGTTCACGAATAATGAGAGTTTACAATTACCAATTCTACCGGTGGGAGGGAAGCGCTGTGCCGCGCTCCCGGCTGCATGGGTACCACCATCTTGCTTGTTTCTCCCGTGAAACAGCTTTTCTGTGTTTCGGAGAGAAGGGCAAGACAGGCAGTGTAATTACTGGCACCGAGACTTAACATCTTATGTCTCAGGATAGGCAACACATAACTGAGTTGCCTGGGGTCGTTCCAGGTAAACTAGTTTATGTCCATGGGCGACGTCGACGACGACTTAACATCAGGTGGTACGTTTGCCAGTTTGCCTATCCAACTAACAAAAAAAAAACAACTACAATATAAAAAAGGTCGAATCTTTTTCTACATTCAAATTCAAAGCTACGCAATGATTTCCGGAAAACCATTTCCCGGTATTGAGGCAGGCCGAGCGACACGGTATCAATCCAGGTAACATTTGACTTGTCCCGGTAAATGTCATTGAAAATATTCGGAAATTATCATGAAACGGTTTTCCGCTCGGAAAAATAAGAAAGGTGGTGCAAGTTTAAATTCCGCATTTTTTCGTTCCCTACTAGATATTGGTCTCTTAGATACCTCGAGACGCTAAGTTATCACAGGATCCACAAGGTGTATTTCAGGTAAGGTACATATTAGTAACCGAAATTAAAAATTAAATATATACTCATTCTAAATCCTTAAATTGCGTCACATTTGCTCAGCCCTAGAATTCGAACCCATGACGTGATTGCAGCCCGCTATTCAACCACTGTGCCAACGAGGTCAAAATATATAGTTAGGTGCATTGCTGACAGGTACGGGCTAATAATGATGAACTACACAACGCTAAATTAGTCGCAACTCGCAATCCATGACCCTAAGCAATGAACATAACGTTAGTAATGATTTAACAAAGGTCATTGACTCTGTATTATTTGTACCTAAGTGTCGTGTTACATAACTCTGCTTAAACGTAACATCACCTAGTCATTGAGGTAGAATGTAATAAATAATATGATCTTTTATAAACAATACCTCCAGCTTGTACAACTTATACCTACCTATAATTAATAAATAGGGTTGTCACGAAATATTTTTGTAATAATTTCTTTTATAACTTTAAATATCGTAATCAAAAAATATAAGTCCACCGATGACGACTGGCTGTAGCCCTGTTCTAATGAACTCCAAGACAGTCGATTTCTATATGGCTGCTATCCTATTTTTTTTCGTCATAAATAACTTAAAATAAAAATGAAGTTTAATTTGCGTTGATCTAGTTAGGGAATAAACATAACTTAAAGCGTTTCTTTATTTGTAATACAATAAAAAGTACAAAACTTATTACTTAAATCACTAAACACCTCACCTCACACCTTAAAGGCCTCAAGTACCACGGTTGATTCCTGTCGTCTGCTGAGCGCCTTCGTAAGGGATCGTCGTAAGAATTAAGTCACGCATTTTGGCGCTCCGCGTTCTTTTTCTAGCTAGCACCTGGGGGTCAGTAGCGTCCTGACAAAAGAGCAACCCCTAAGTTTTTTCTCGTTTTTCTTAGGGGAGGCGCGATTTGGATGCAAAGAGGGATCTAGACACATCAAAATATGCAAACCGCCTTCTAATATTCAATATAATAAACAACTACGTTGTTGGTGTTCTTACATGCGCTAGATGCTCACGTACCTAGCTTCCGTGCCAAGTTAGGCTATGCTAATAATGCAAGTTAGGCTATGCTAACTGAATTTTTATCGGCTTGGAGAGCATCATCGTCATATAATGCATAGAATGCTAAAAGTTAATTGGCATATGTAGGGGCATTCTGATCGCACCGTCAAACGCTTAAACACAGTAACGCTTGAACGACCCCACCATGGTTCAGCCGGCCTACTCTTGACTGCAGTTCCAATCTCACAACAATACGAATTCAATCCAGTTCCAGTTCCAATCTGGAGTATATTGGTACTCTTGAACAAATCGTGTTTACGATTGAATTGAAATTGGAATCGACGACCGATGTGGCCATTATAATAAAATATAATAACAAAATAAAATTCAACACATGATGTTTTATGTTTTTTTTTTTAATTAAAATATGTCTCCAATAATGAATCTATTATAATGTAGTTCCTTAAATTAAACCTAAGCTTATTTTTTAAAGCATTGAACGCAAAATAAATTATACATTCTGGCGTAATGTGTATTGCTGCTATAAAAAAAAAGCTTACGCGCAATTTTGAATAGACATCATAGACATAGACATAAAGTTTCAAAATAGCTCAAAATAATCTTCTTTCTTAATTTACCAGTAATGCTGGTGCCAAGGATTTCCAAAATTTGCTTATAATATATTGCTACCTTAGGTTAAAAGAGAATAAAAGGCTTATTGTTAAGTATTTTAGTACTTATTTTTATAAATACTGTGATTGCAATATTGATTATATCAATCAATGACCAAAGATATAGATAGGCAAATATAAACAAATAGTAGTTTAACAAGAGTTTATTGAAAACATTAAAAACACTTCGCAGCCCATAGCTCACACACACTAACTCTGGAAGCTCCTGCCTACTTGTTTCCTGGGTGCTGTCTTCCTCTAGTGAAGTAGGTGGTATGGTATCCTCACTGTCATTCTGACTCAAGCTTGCTTCATTAAAAATATTGTGTAAAACACAACAAGCGTTTATAATTCTAAGAACTGTGTCCGGATGATAGTGAAGGACCCTGTGGCCTAGGAGACATCGCCACCTATTATTCGGAACACCCATAGTATGCTTTACTGTATAGCGTGCCATATAATTAAATTTGGTGTAGTGTTCTTCAGGTGAGCTAGCTGGAGCATCCAAATAGGCGTCATTATAATAGTTCTTTGGGCATAGCCCCAGTCTCCTAAAACATATAATTATTGCAATATAATATTAATGTATGAAACAAATGATCACTTTCTTATGATTTTAACTTAGAATTAACAAGTAAATAAACAAGTTCCCCAAAATTTAAAAAGGAAAGAACACATTTTAAGATTCCTTTATAATGTTTATGTTATTTGCCAATTTAAAGCTATTATGTACTAAAAGAATATACCAGTTAATATATATAATTAATTTGTTTAACTTGTATAATATTTTATATCAATATAATATATACAATTTAAAGGTATTACTAATAAAAGAAAAGGCATTATTTAAACTAAATTATACAATTACAGAATCCAAGAGTCATTAAAACATTTCTTAAGTGAAATCCTTTTCTATTATAAAATTCTCATTTTGGGCTGGACGTATGATAGCCATATGAGTACCATCAATAGCACTTACTACGGATGTTATTTGTTAGTTTTCATAAAATAATGCAAATATATGTAACTCTATAAGTCAAATCAGGAGACACGTTAGTGTCTAGCGCCAAGAACACATCCAAGTAGTTTGGCGTGAGGCACTGTGTATATATTCTCGAGACATATGTACATACCTACATACAAACATAACCTCCAAAACAAAAAAAAATATTTTTGGCTTTATTTTGTTATTATTGCCAAAACACTAAGACTTCACACTATTTTTAACAAGTTTCTTTTTACGAATTTTACACATATTACAAAAAAATATTGGGTCTCAGCAATTATTTAATACATTTCAAACATGAAAATTATTGCTTGCGCCGTTTTGCGATTAAAGAGGTTCAGAGAAAATATTTTATATGACGTTACAGTGAGAATTTTGAGTTTTGACATCGAAGTTGGTTGCTTGTTTTTTAGTTTTATCCTATCGGAACAGGCAAAGGCTAGAGGCCATGCTGCCTATCGTTATCAATATACGGTGTTGTATTAAAAATTAAGTATTTCGTTTTTTTTTTGTATTCTCTATAGCTTATTTTTATTTATTTTTTCTGTCATATTTTATATTTGATAAACGTCTTTCGTATAATATATTTTTCTGTCGTATTTTTTATTTGATAAACGTCTTTTGTTTCATATATTCGTTTCTGTTAAGAGCTCAATCTTCTTCGTTTCTTCCCAGTTTCCCGTTAATTAATTGTTATTTTGTGTTTTGTTCATTCTGAGTGATTTACTAGTGTTTGTTTTAAAAACTGTATATATTATGATTGGTTGGCGAATATTGTGGAGAACTGTTTTGGAGTGGTTTTCTATTGTAAGACTGTTCTGATGGTTTTCTGTAGTGTTTGTTTTTAAAACTTAATATGTGTAATATATAATGTGATTCGTTGGCGAATATTATGGTGAACTGTTCTGGGTGAATAGAATGGGAAGTGATAGTTGATTGATGGGTGCTAGAGGGGCAGAGCCGCGCTTTTTGGCATTTTCCGCCGTTTGTCCAAAGCACAGACAAGATATTTTTGTTAACACAACAGATATGGCAGCATGGCCTCAGGTCTTAGCCGGTTCCAACAGAAAATGCCAATTGGAAAGAAAAATGACAATGCAGTCTAATTATTTTTCGAGAAATAACAAAATTATTTAACAAAGTGAGATATACTATCTCTATCTATGTAATTGTGGTGCTTTAATGTGATTTTAATGTATTTTTTTATTTAGTTTCAACCGATTTTATTCGGTCAAAACTCTAAAAATTAGACATAACCGCATAATAAATGCCGCTGGAGTTTGTTTCTTGACTTTATCTCCTACCAATTAAATTGGTATAAAATTTTTGCTATACTCTATATTAGTATAATATTAGTCGACTTATCAAGAATGGAAACAATGTGGTGTTAAAGGAGAAATGCTATTATGTTTACAATAGAAAAAACAGTTTGGTGGCTGTAGCAAACCAAGAAGATGGTGTTTAAAAGTTGGTCATGGAACATATACAATGTTTTTTTACTCCTACTTCAACAGTAATTAGTGAAGAGTGTCATAGGAGATTGGCCATTTGAATATAAATGACCAGAATAAAATGAAAGATGGAGCAGTTACGGGAATATCATACACAGACAGCAATCGGAAGAAGAAAATGAGGAACCAGTACCATTTACTTTTAGTAAAGGGGGACCCAAATTAAGTGAATAAAAAAGCTGCCAGAGCGTTATAGATTTCCAAATCTATGTACAACGTTGAGTCCAAATGTTACTAATGATCCAGTCTGTGTCCATGAAGCTCTGGAGAGCCCAGAAAGAGACAAGTGGATTGAGGCAATAGAGGAAAAGCTGCATGCAAGCTTTTGAAGAAAATGATGTATGGGTTCCTGGGAGTGAATTACCTTTTGATTAAACTTTAGTACAGTGCAAGTGGGTATATAAAAGGAAATTAAATAGTGATAATTATGTTACAGAGCATGTTTAGTGGCTAAGGGCACAAGGTTACACAGAGGCCTGGTATTGATTATGAATAGACTTTCTCACCAGATGGCAGACTTTTTACTTTGAAATTATTGTTCGCACTATCTGTTCAATTAAATTTAGATGTCACTCATTTAGATGTTAAAACAGCATTCTTAAATGGTTTTCTTAAAGAGGACATTTATAAGGTTCAACTAGTTATTAATTGTGATTCAAATAAGAATAAGATTGTTAAACAAAGTAATTTATGGTTTAAAGCAGTCATCTAGATCATGGTATTAGAGAGTGGAGCAATGTTTATGTGAGTTAGGTTTCAAAAGGAGTCGTATAGAGCCATGTGTTTTTACAAAAATGAATAATGATGTAAAAATTGTTATAGCATTATATGTTGATGACTTATATTTGTTCCAATAATCAAATAGAGACATACAAGATAATTTCAGTATTGATTATGATATTATGTAAGTAATTTTACTTCAAATTTCTGACTTGTCATACTTTTATTATTGTCAATACAATTTGTTTTCTCATTGTAACAGACCGTGCAATAAAAAAAACTTTAAGCGGAAAAGAGCTGGTTGTAAACAAAAATTGCGAGACATTATGTGTGTAGTATTTCTTAATTTTAATTATTTTCATTTGAAGTTATTTCCTTACTGTTTTACATTTTTTTAGCTTCTGGAAAGGAGAATATTTAAAGGCCTTAAAGGACAATAAACATAATAATAAGTACATTGGTATCAAGTAAATTTATGACTTTCTTCGTATGGAGTTGGATTTGAATTATTCTTAAGAAAACAATAAAGAAAGTAATGCATCTAAAGTTTCGATTTTTTTTTATTCTGAAGGCATGGTAGTGTGCAACTATAACTTAATAAATTCAGGGTAAATAATAATGAATCATATATTGGACAAGAACAAAAAATATTAAATTTTTAATTACATATTTGAGCTTATTATTACATGATTTACTAATAAGCAAATATAATAATTTACTTAAATTTAATTATTGATTTGAACAGCCGGTCAAGTTGCATGTTGCGCCATCTGGTATCTAACTTTCCCCTTTACACTCTAAATATTTAAACAGGAGGAATAACAGGAACGCATGCTCTATGTTAATTTTGAAAATCAAAATAACATTTTAAAAAAATATGACGATGTTGCATTGGTCACTGGTCAGTCACAAGCGTCATTTATAGTAAAAGTATTGTAATAACCTCTTTTATTATTAAATTATTTGAGAAAATTTAAGAACAAAATTTTTGATGAATTACTTAAGAAGTTTATGTTTAAAATTTTAAAGTATTTGAAATGAATTACTCAAGAAGTATAAATATTTAAAATATTTGAAATGTAATTATGTTAATTAATATATGCTTTACAAAAAAAAGAGATATCCCACAAAAAAAAGTTTCACTGTAAAATGTCGCGCCAAGTACAAGTCTAACTATATACACGTATAGCAAAAATAAAAAAATAAACTAATCTTTACAAAAAATATGAAATAAAAAAACCAAGTACACAAAACCTCTCGGATTAAAAGAAACACTCATTAAAAACTGTGAAAATTTAAAAAACAATTGGTGTAGTATATTTACAAAAAAAAGAAAAATTTGCAATCTACAAAAAATATAAATTAAAAAAAAGTAATCATTGTGATTTTCAATAATTGCAAAATTTTTGTGGCAAATTTTACAATTGAAAACAATTTTTTAAACGTACTTGGCGCGCGTCATTTTCGATGTATTGTAAATGGCTTCACAATATCACTAAGATAAATTATTAATGTCAACTATCAGTTCGAGAAGTTTGTGTTCCTCAAGCATTCATTAATGTTATAATTTTCAAAAACAATTTAATAAACATTATCTAAGGTAAAGTACCCAGTAGCTGCTCAGGAACCAGTACCTGCCCACTCTCTGCATTTGTATATCTATATTCAAAAATGCAGATATACAAATAAAAAGAGTGGAAAGGTGGTTCTGAGCAGTTACTGGGTACTTTACCTTACTAGAAATAAAATCATTTCCTTATTTCTTGATTCAATTAAAAGGCAAGAAAGCGTCATATTCATATGCGTATAAATGTAATAGGAATAAGAAATATATAAAGAAATGGGTACGAGCTTGAATTTTAATTCTAATAGATTTGATTGAAGACATCAAAATAATCATTAGTGAGGCCAACTACATGGCGTAGAAGGGTTGCAATAATTGTTGTTTTTATACTCCTTTTCCATACCAATTTCCTGGCTGTAGATCACAGAATAATATTACCCTAGCTCTAGATTAGCCATGAAAAAATTTGGGGTACTCAATGACGCGCGCCAAGTACGTTTAAAAAATTGTTTTCAATTGTAAAATTTGCCACAAAAATTTTGCAATTATTGAAAATCACAATGATTACTTTTTTTTAAATTTATATTTTTTTGTAGATTGCAAATTTTTCTTTTTTTTGTAAATATACTACACCAATTGTTTTTTTAATTTTCACAGTTTTTAATGAGTGTTTCTTTTAATCCGAGAGGTTTTGTGTACTTGGTTTTTTTATTTCATATTTTTTGTAAAGATTAGTTTATTTTTTTATTTTTGCTATACGTGTATATAGTTAGACGTGTACTTGGCGCGACATTTTACAGTGAAACTGTTTTTTGTGGGATAGATTATTATAATTAGCACTTTGATTTGTATTAATAGATAGGTATCACATAATATGAAGAACAATGTAGAACCAATCAATAATATAATAATTTGAGATATATTTTTTATGTATCCTTCATAGGCCATAAATAAAGAGAAAATATGAACTATAGAAGAGGTTAGATTATAGATATTTCTATTGACATACCGTATAACGCGTAGATACTAGATAGTAGATACAAATCCAAATCGCTATGAACAACTTCAAAGCTCCTTGCTGAGGCGATATTAATATCTCTTAAACTCCCCATCACTCATGGTCAACGCATTATTGGCATATAACGCGCCATTCTTCTTAGATTTCGCCTTTGTCTTAGATCTATCCTACTATATCCAAAAAGAAGTGCCAATCGGGCCATAATTAAAAAAAAAAACACTAAACAACGCAATCGAACACTAAAAACTTAGTTTTGTTGAACAATGAACTGTGTAAATTCGATCCCAATCTCAATTTCGAAGTCAATACGTCCTCGTCAAAATGTTGTCAAGAGTACGAATTAAGGAAATATTATGTATGAACAAGATCGAGAAATCCCGATTTCAATTAGTTACATATAATTTCACTATAATCGAGTCAAATTGTGCGCTAGTTGTAGCCTATTTTCGATCCCAATCCTAAATTTCGATAGGATCGAGTGTCAAGAGTAGGCCGGCAGGCCTTGGCTTAATTGAGCCGAGGGGGCTCTTTGTACCCCTCTTATAAAAAGAGGAGACAAAAGAGCAGGGGGCAAAGGGCGAGGACGGGAAACTCACCCCATTGTACGGTCCCGACGTTAGGAGCGGTTGTTCTGTGGTTCGAGACAATCCCTCTGTGGAGATGGCGTTGGTCCCTTGAAGGACTGACTAGCCTTCGAGGTACCCTATTGCTCAATAGATCCTAGGCACCTCACCAAAGGCATTGGCGGCGCTCGCCGGGTTTTAGTGGGTAGAGCTGCATCCACCTAACCAGCTTTTCAGACGCAGGCAGTCTCACATACCCGCGTGGGGAGACTCCCCCGCAGGATGCCTCAGAGCATTTCCCGGCGTTAAAGAGAAAAAAGTAACGCTTAAACGAAGCAAGAATTGAAGCTTCATTAATCAAGCGTTTTGCGTTCATGCGTTAAATCATTTAAACGCATGAACACGGAACGTTTAATTTTTGCTGTATATACTAATGGATAGTGTCAAAATAGAATACGAATATACTACTCGACCGCTATAATTAGATCCATGACAGTCGACGTCAGAACCACGCCTTTGTCCCGCGCTTACCTTTATTACAAGAAGCGCAGGACGAACTTATTTATCTTACATTGACAACTGTATACAAAAAAGTAATAAAAGTAACAAAGTTTTGAGTCTACTTTCAATAAAATCGATTGCATGACCTGACTATATTGGAGAGCTTTAGGGGTTAAATCAAACATGGTAGAAAAAGCTCGACATATTTGATCATTTGAATGTAAACTTCATCCCATTGGAATAGAGATGAGGATGCTTCGCTCGCATAAAGCTGGTCGTCCCGTTAGATCTAGCATAGTAGGTATTTTGAATTCAAGTTAAATAAAAAAACTGGTCAAGTGCTTGTCGGCCTTGCGCACGAAGGATTCCGTACCATTACATAATTTACAACATTAGACACTTTAACTAAAAATATGACTTATTTTGAAAAAATGTTTTTTTTAAATATATTTGAGTTGATTGAATGAAAGGTAAATTGCGGTTTACGATTTATGACGTATAAAAAAAAAACTTCTTTCTAGATCTCGTTCAAACCAATTTTCGGTGGAAGTTCACGTGGTAATGTACAGCTTGGCAAAAAAGAGTATGACGCGGTGACAGGTGGAACTAAATATTTTACTAAATGGAAACCTATAATGTTGAAAATACTTGGCCGACAAATACTAGAATTTGAGTAAAGCTTAGTGTTTCATATTTATTTTTAACGATTTGATAAAATTATCTTACTGATTTTCCATATTATGATGAGACCTAAGTGAAAGTGGCGCCCTCATTTTTTCCATACTCTTTTTTGCCAAGCTATACATCATATATTTTTTTCAGTTTTATCATTCTCTTATTTTAAAAGTTACAGGGGGGGGGAGACACACATTTTACCACTTTGGAAGTATCTCTCGCGCAAACTATTCACTTTAGAAAAAATGGTTTTAGAAAACTCAATATCATTTTTAAAGACATATCCATAGATATCCCAAACGTATGTGTTTGATGAAAAAAAAATTTTGAGTTTAAGTTCTAAGTATGGGGACCCGCAAAATTTATTGTTTTTTTTTCTAATTTTGTGTAAAAATCTTAATGCGGTTCACATAATACATCTACTTACCGAGTTTTAACTTATAGTTTCGGAAAAAAGTGGCTGACAGACAGACAGACAGACATGACGAATCTATAAGGATTCCGTTTTTGCCATTTGGCTACGGAACCCTAAAAATAAGAGAATTCACTAGCAGTCAAATGAGGTATTTTCTGTTTTGCATTCAATAGAGGCTTGTCTGATATGATGATAATGATGAATTTAGATAATGTACATAGATTTCTGCACCGGGTCATGGAAGTGTGTAAGTATATAATATACTAATTTCTTTTCATGTACGTGGTATCTATATGGTACCCGTAACATTTACCCGTTCTTACCAACTTACCACGGGCCTAAGTTAACGTGGTGTGATTGTAAAAAAAATGTGCTTGGGACATAAAATATATTTCAATAACAATTATTTTCTTTAAGGTAGTGAATAATAACATTAAAAATAATATTTAGTGGACGTCTGTTTTCTGTGTCTGTATGTGGCAGGGAAATTGGTCGAATAATTCATCGCAAAATATTTTTTTATCATCTAAAGTGAATTATGAATTAATATGAGCGTTCTAATAATAATTATTATTTATAAAAAATACTAAACTACTAACAAGACATGCACATTTATTTCAGACCGTTTTTATTCGTTGCTAAGCAACTGACAGACTTTAGCGAACAATCAATTTTATTGGGGAAAATGAGACACGCCTCATAGCGTGGACTATTGGATTTTCCAAAAGTTTTTTATGATTTTTCTTCTGTATTTGAGATTAATGATTTTAAGCTGATTAATTAGAGTTAAATAAGATTAATAATTTCCACTTTACGCTGTTATTATGTGAGCGAGAGGTACCACCCCGGTCGTACAAACCCAAATTGGCTGCAAAGCAGCATGAAACTACCTCTTACTAAATACTTTTAT
Source organism: Helleia helle (assembly GCA_963853865.1). Lineage (NCBI taxonomy): Eukaryota > Metazoa > Arthropoda > Insecta > Lepidoptera > Lycaenidae > Helleia > Helleia helle. The sequence continues at coordinate 22,751,783 of OY971420.1, forward strand.
TATATGTATACCTAACTCTTACTACTCTTACTCTATCCCAAATTTCGCATCTAAAGTATAATGATAGCATAATATAACGTAGTGTAACTTTTGTCTACTGTAATATTTAACAAGTGCCAGCCCTGGTAAATTGGTAATACCAATATTGAATGCGTGACTCACACAATAACTTGCATGTTGCGTAGCTGGTGCAGTTAAACGTAGTACTTACCACAGAACGCAACTGCGCAAATAAAAATACAGAGGCGAAAATTTATTACACACTTTATTATCATATTTAGTTGTCCTTAACGACTTCCTATGAATATAATTTTTTATCATCATTATCATCATCATCATTATCATAATTTTTGTCATCATAATCAGGCTCGTAAGTACTGACATAGTACGCGTGTACGGTCGCGAGTTCGATACAATTTGTTAAAGCTACAAAAATATTTCTGTGGTTCTCGATATATTTCTGTGGTTGAAGCAGACAATTTAAATGATGGGGATAGTTTATCTATTTATATTTTTTATTATTTATAATTTTATTTTATTTTGTATATATTTATAATTTTATTACTTATATAATATGTTTTCCGTTACTTAGTGACCGACAAGTTAGTTACAGTAAGTACTTAGTAACTTACAACGGGACTGGGATAACGCGGTGTATCTATTTTAATATGTAACATGGGCCATGGCGCGCCTTGGAGGTAAAACCAATACCTTCCTATTATTATTCTATCGTTCGGTACAGAATTTTAGTAATTACTAGACGATGCCTGCGACTTCGTCTACGCACGATAAGTTTTTTTTATAAAATATATCCTATATTACTTCTAATACCCCCAAGAATTTGTGTACAAAGTTTCATGATGATCGGTTAAGTAGTTTTCGCGTGAAAGCGTAGCAAACAAACTTACTACTTTATCTTATATCTTTAAATTTGCAATTCTTGTATATATATATATATAATTGGAATCTCGGAATCGGCACCAACGATTTTCATGAAATTTAGTATATAGGGTGTTTCGGGGGCGATAAATCGATCTAGCTAGGAATCATTTTTAGAAAATGTCATTTTATAAAAAAAAAAAAAAAAAACCGAGCAAAGCTCGGTCATCCAGGTACTAATATTAGTGGGATCAATTTTAATATTTACATAGACGTCTCTTGGGCAGCCGCTAGCGATCGACTTTTTTATTTTAGAATATCCACTGCTCTGGGGAAGTCATTTATATAAGTGAACAATCAAGATGTTTCAATAGAGAAAAGAAAAAGTCTAAAATAAAATGAATAAGCAATATGTCAGCGGTTAAAAAGATTGGCACACGCACTTACCGCATCTCCCCGGAGAATTGTAAGTTCGCCGTTCGGATAAATTTATCGAGTTAAAATAATTAAAAAGTTATAACACTTCTAAAATTCTAATCGTTTTTCCCACGGAACAATAAGCGCTCTATGGTTTTTTTTTTAAATCTTTATTTAATTAAAAGGCTTTGTCAAAAAAAAAAAGATTAACAAAAAAAGAAGTAAACTTATTCTAGATCGTTTAGTCTACTGTCTAAAGCTACATTAACAATTTTATACAGCATTTTTGCTTTTTTAGATATAGGAGCAGACAAAATACTATTACATAAACCATTGGAACGAAGCTTTATCCTGTGAACATTCTCAAACTCCAACCGTTCGACTTCGTTTCGGACACATTCAACTATAATGTGATACACATCTTCTCTTATGTTACATCGGCTACAATTAGGCGAAGATGCTTTTTTCATTAAAAAGAGAAAGCTGTTCAGGGGAATATGTCCACTACGAAGTCTTGGGGCCGTCACTACATCTCGTCGTGAAAGATTGCATTTTCCCCTATCAAACCATAATTCGTGACAGGGATATGGTTGCAGGGTTTTATACCATATTCCTTTGCAAAGAGACCTTTCATCAAAGTATTCACGCCACATTTTATAGCAATTGAAATTGCCAAACAAGTCCATGAAAGAAGGTAATAATGTAAAAGGTATTCCAAAAGAAATAGATTGTTTCGCTAACTGATCGACCTCGGTATTACCACCCAAACCAATATGCGATGGAATCCATTGTAACACAATTCTTTTGTTCATATTAATAAGTTGAATAATAGATGTCAAAATAGAGTAGGCTATCGGTGTTCCTCGAATGTTAGAGGTACATCGAGCCAAATGTTGCAGAGCTGATCTAGAATCTGTAAACATTACAAAGTTTTCAGCTTCTATCGATTCGATATATGAGATGGCTTCCGCAATCGCTATCAGCTCCACATTCATAATAGACAAATTCTTTGTAGTAACCTGAAGTGAAATATAATTTCTGGTTTGGGGGTCAAAAAGGCTGCACCTGCACTTTCTTCAACTTTAGAACCGTCCGTGTAGATACCATAACAATTACCATAGGCATTACATAAATACTCTGAACAAATTTGGTTTAAAATATTAATATTATAATGACGTTTAGCTTTGTCTAACACTTCGATGAAAGGCCTCACCACATTGGATAAATTCACATTGCGTGCCCACGTATCGAGGGAGAACATTTCTATAGCTCTACTTACATGTAAAGGAACTAATTTAAAATCTTCGCAGGCTGACAGAAGCCGAGGTCTTTTCTTACGTCTCCACAAATGATTTTGACAATGTAAGTGAAAGTACTGTACAAGATTCACTACATCATTGTTCGCCAAGGACCTTGACTTCAACCAAAATTTGGCAGCCAAAAAGTATGGCACATGCAATGGAGGAACTAATAGCTCACTTTCCATTACATGTACAGGGGTACTTCTCACAAATCCACCAATCAGTCTTAAAAATTGGTTTTGAATCCTTTGTAATTTAGTCAAATGTGTAGAACAGCTCGAACCATATAAAAAGCTGGCGTAATCTATTCTACTGCGAACTAGACTTAAATATAAGCGTCTTAGATGTACAGGATCTCCCAGACAATACTTTTAAAATATTCACTTAAGTGGCTGTTTTCAGGATAGTCTCGTTGATATGTTTGGACCATCGCAAGGACCGATCCAACCATAGCCCTAATATTTAACGTCATCAACCACCTCTAAGGTTACATTGTCAATCCTAAGTTGAATATAGTCCCTGAATGTTCCTGATTTAAAAATACATATTTTACATTTTGTAGGTGAAAGATCTAAGCCAATATCCCGAAGCATATGATATATTTTAGTGAGACTCGTTTGGAGATGATTCTGAATATAACTAATTTTGTATCCAGACGTATTAACAACAAAATCGTCAGCATATTGCGAAATGAATGTATTATTAGAGACAATACTACGACAAATATTCCTCGTGACAATATTAAACAATAAAGGGGACAGAGGGTCTCCTTGAGCTAGGCCTCTTGCAGTTCATCTACATATACATGCGCCGTCTATTTTTATGATGAGATTTCTTTCTTTTAAAAAATTCCATAAATATGAACATATGCGTGGGCCAATGCCGATACTGTTCATCATATTTAATAAACACGTAACGTCAACATTATTATAAGCACTATCAATATCAAGAAAACAAGCAGCGGTTGTATGTTTTTCTAAAAAGCCTACTTGTATTTTACAAAATAAAGAGGATAAATTATCAAACGTCGAGCGGCACTTGCGAAATCCCGTGGTGAAATGCGATAGGTAACCATTTCTTTCAACATACCATTCTATTCTATTAGTAGTAGGATACTGTGAAAAAATTCACAAAGGCAGTAGATCATAGAAATAGGACGAAGTGATGAAATGTTTGCATTGCTTCTCCCTGGTTTGGGTATCGGAATGATCTTTATAGTTCTCCATTGAGAGGGCACAAAACCATTTGATAAAAATTTATTATATAAATAAAGCAAGGCTATTTTTCCCTTAGTGGGTAGATGTTTTATCATGGAATATGTTACATTGTCATCATCTGGACATGTATCATGACGTTTAATGCACTTCTCCAGTTCATGCAAACTAATTGTAGTTTCAATTTCAGTGGTTACGGAACTAAAGGACAAATCAGGTGGCGTTACAAAAGCTGGAGTTAAAGTTTTAAGGAGGTTGCCCTATCCATAGATATTGTCTGATACGGTATTTTGTAATCTTTCAGCCATCGCATCTTTATCCATAAATCCGTAGAAGAACAAGATTGATCCACACTAGAGCAAAACTCTTTCCATGCATTATTTTTAGCTTTTCTAATTAAATTTTGAGCAATTCCAGTTTTGTTTTGAAGGGTATCATAATTTTGGTGTATGGGATTACGCCTGAATTTCGAAAGTGCCAATCGACGTTCAGCTCGAGAAAGTTCTGGCGTCCAATATGATTTGGGGGTAAAAGTACTTTAGGATTAGTATTTATTTTTATTCAAAGGATATGTGCTTCTGAAGCTATATAAAGATAGTCCATAAAAATAGCGTAACATTTTTGCAAGTCCTCAAAAATAATAAAGTTTTTGAAAAGATCATTTAATAATGATGTGTATGATTCCCAAGCAGCCCTTTTATAATTTTTTAATAAAATCGGTTTAACTGACCTTTTAATGTGTGTAGATATTTTAATTAGGTAATGGTCACTGCCTAGCGACTCATTGAGCATAGACCAATTCAACTTTCTCTATGGTTTTTCCATTTAAGAGCTACGGAGATAGACATAATCGGCTAAACTTATGACACCACGCATTTACCACGCACCTCTGAGTACGCATCACAACTACAAGTATGGTGCACCCGCTTTCATGAAATAAAACAATGACTGTACCTAGTATGTATGTAGTAAGTAGGCGGATACTTGTAGGTAGTATCTATCTACTATCTTTTGAACGATTTGTGCTTTTGAAGTCGCTTTATTTTTTTTAATTCATTTATGACAGTGCGAGTCATATGAAAAAGTTTTAAGTGCGATAACGATTATTGGTTCATATGATTGGCTCATACGAGCTAAAATTTCGTTGAAAGTATTTAAAATCTTCAACAGACGTAAAGTACCCAAATGAAGTACACATTTTTTTATTTCAAATTAAAAAAAAAATCAAATTTAAATAAATAATTTCAAATTTTAAATTTGAAGTTCAAATTTAAATAGGTTATGTTGAGTTTCAAATTGTTATACCAAGTTGAGGGTAGTTTAATAAAACTTGCATTATGATTGTCACCTGTCAACTTCCCTCCTTTCATACATGTGTGACACTCCGCCTCTCTTCCGCAAGCCGGCAACGAGTATAGCCGCGTTTTGCCAACTGTTAAACTGTAATGAAGCTATAGGCCTATCGAAACTATTTGAACGCGATCGTGTGTGTGTTGTTCCCGCATATCTACAGACTGTTAGAAGGTGATACGAGGGGGTACGAGAGCTGCTGGCATCCCTGGGACAAAGAATACCAGGTTAGTCGCACATGTCCTATGCCTTCCTCCTGTTCATCATTAAGTCTGTCCTATATAATATTACGAGATAATGCAAGTTAATTTCATATATTTATAACAACCGCAAAAATGCAGTCCACTCTCTTTTAATCTCTTTATTATTCTATAAGGTTAAACGAACCGGATTATCTCCTTTATATATTTTCTGGCCTCAAGAGCTATCGAGGAAATCTCCCGCACTACACAGATAGGAGAGGTGGAGATTAGGCACCTCCAGTTTGTTTCTTTTCTAAGGTATGCGAAATTTTCACTCCCTTTCACTGAAATAAGTTTTGACGGATTCGTGGTTTATTGTGAATCTTACAGTCCCGAAGTTTCGGATAATTCACAACAACCACAGTCACCCTACTAGTCCCAGTCTCTCATGACCACATAATAATAAATTGTGAATTAACGTACGAACAAACGAACAAAATAAAGGAATTTTCGAAAATTACTTAAACGAAAATACGACACAAGCTTTCATCTCCGCTATTGTTATCACATATAATTCCATTTACTTATTACTAATGATACAATAGGAAGATGCCAATCAACACCTTGTATAAAAATTGATCTAATTTTCCTTTATTATACATTCCAAGACATAACAATTACATATTGGAATGCGGTGAAACTAGAAAATCATTCGCAGTTGTACTAGATCTAGATAAATGCGCAGCAGTATGAGTGTTCGTAAACAACAAACACGTGGGCAATGGACATAAAAGTTTTATGTTTGCCCACTCTTTTAATTTGCCCAAATTTTAAAAATACGTTACGCATTTGTTCAAAAAATGCCGAGTAATAGCATTGGGTTTTCACGAGAATAGAACCTATCCTATCAAAATCTTATCTCATCCTAAAATTTCATTTTTCCTTTCTTCCGCCACCCCGAATCGCCGCTCTCATCTTTCGAAGTTGTTGACATCAGTGAGTGGTAAATTCGCACGAGTCGCTCCTTTGTCATGATATTAAATTATTAAAACACTTTGTAAAATCTAAACATGTTATTTTTATATAGTATCTATAGAATGTTATTTCCGTTATATTTCCGTTCCCGTTATATGATAATATATATAGATCAAATGTCGTTAAACATTTTACATCAACCCATTAGCTAATTCGTCCACATACATACTGATTTTTTTAAAACTGTAGTATATTTTTTTAGATTTACCTACGACTTGATTCTGCGATAGAGCCCAACTCGACGCCTCACGGCTCACACTAATCCGATGTAGCATTAGGGCCTTCGGGCCGTTATCATAGATCCATCCGAAAAAAAAGGTTCTGCGATAGAGGTCTCTATTTTCGGTTATGAGACTGAAGATGAAAACAAATAAACTAAATCATCAGATGTTGATGGTCCGCAAATTTTATTTATTATAATTTGTGTTACAATTTTATTTATTATAATTTGTGTTACAATTTTATTTATTATAATTTGTGTTACAATTTTATTTATTATAATTTGTGTTACAATTTTATTTATTATAATTTGTGTTACAATTTTTACGCCCATTGTACTTACTATACTTGCTATAACAGATCCGACGTAAATCATTCTGCATCTAATTCATTTTGCTTTTGTCGAAAGAAGTTATTTTAAAGACTAAGCTAAGACTAAGCTCTATATTTAGAATATAACTTAGACCAAAAAATTGTTTCCCCTAATCGTATTAATGTAAAAATATGACGAAACAATGTCATTACTGTAAAATTGATGTAAACAATAATCCAACCAAATTATTTTGTTACTGACGTGAATGTAAATAGGACCAAACGACTTTGTTACTGACCGTATACATGTGAACGTAGGACCAAATTACATTGTTGCTCACCGTATACATGTGAACGTAGGACCAAATTACATTGTTGCTCACCGTATACATGTGAACGTAGGACCAAATTACATTGTTGCTCACCGTATACATGTGAACGTAGGACCAAATTACATTGTTGCTCACCGTATTGATGTGAACGTAGATAGTGCGCTGTCAGTCTAAGTATGCTGGTCTTGTCCATCTTTCTCCCAGGCTTCACTACCGGTGGTACCATCGAGGCCAGCTTCGATATGGACTGATTGAGTTTGTCCCTCCGTTGCTTCTCCGCCTTGTTTCTGAGCTCGCGGGGGTTTTCCCTGTAAATTAAATGTGTAAATAGTGTATTGTTATCAAGCTTTAATTTTATTTGAACTAGTTGATTTAATTACATTGACTTATATATAAATTTGTGGAAATTAAAAATTTTCAAATTTCATCAAAGGAAATGATGAAGTTATATAATGCAAATTGTCATTAGTCTGAAATACTTATTATATACCTTTTATATAGATCGGTCTAATCACAAGAAGACAAAAATTAAGGAAATAATTTTGTTTTTTTTTATAGCATAGGAGAGCAAACGAGCAGTCGAAGCTTTAGACTACCGACACCCATACACATCTGCACAACCAGAGATTAAGCAGATGCGTTGCCCTTCTTTTCCCTATCCCCCCAATGGGCCACCGGAAACGCACAAACTGCATGTAACGCGCAGCATAGCTGTCACTTGACACTCGTGTTATGTGAGCGAGAGGTACTGCCCAGGTCGTGCCAGCCCAATTCGGCTGCAAAGCAGCATGGCACTACCTCTTACCGATGTTAATAGCACAGCAAATATTTTCTTCTACCGAGTTTAGTTCCGGGAAAAGGGCCTTAGTAATAACTGGCATCTCGATGCCAGTTATTACTAAGGCCCTTTTCAGACGAGATGGTAGGTCTCGACCTACTATCTCGTCCAAGACCACATGAAAACCAACGTTAGAGTTACCTTATATTATTAACTAAGTACTTAGTTAAGACCTTTACTTAACTTAATTATCAAAAGGAATTAATTAATTTAGCATAAAAAATAATGAAGAACTTAACTAAAGTATTAATTAAGAACTATTTTGGATGATGATGAAGCGACGTTGAAAATTTTGACGACTTCTGTGGCTCAGCTTAGCGCGTTGGCGCTCAAGCCGGAGGTGGGTTCGAATCCCGCCTGGGAACAAAAATATTTTCTGTGTTCTTGGGTCATGGATGTGTATTAAATATGTGTATTATTTAATAAAAATCTTAAATATAATTATGTATAGTATAAAAGTACTAAATATAATATTTCCGTTGTCTGGTACCCGTAACACAAGTTCTTCGAGAACTTAGAACGGGACTAGATTGACGTGGTGTGAAAGCGTCCATAGATATTATTATTATTAAAATATACAATCCCACTTGTCCCATGATCTATCTTTCTGTCTAAACTCTCAAGTGATACAAAAAGTATCAGAACGAATTCTACGACTCTGTAGGCATATAATTATTTCTGTTTTTTTTTTACTCAAATCTGCTTTGAAAAATAATTCTATCCAATTAGAATTCTACCTTCGACCTCTCCCGTGACCTCTATGCATATATTCTAGATAATGTTTAAATAACATTGTTGTTTTCGCCGATGTTTTGGCAGACGTCACGAATGTGTGCAATATGATGCATTTCTAAACATAATATGTGTTTCAAATAGTTTGAGAGAGGCATTCGAGCTATTTAATATAGTCGGTTTATATAACAGAAATAGGAAGCAAATAAGGATATACGAGAATACAAAATCCTATTAGTTACAAAAACATCTATTGGCCCGCGCATCTTGGCAGTAAAATCGACTCTGTATAACGACGATAAAAAGTAATTTTATTTTTTACTAGCTGTTGCCTGCAGCTTCGCCCGCGTTACTCAACTCCTATATGTCACATCGTGATGTTATATAGCCTATTATAGCCTTTCTCGATAAATGGTCTATCCAAAAAAAATATTTTTTCAATTCGAACCAGTAGTTCCTGAGATTAGCGCGTTCAAACAAACAAACAAACTCTTCAGCGTTATAATATTAGTATAGACTAAAGCATACATGTTTTGTTGGATCAAAGCAGACAACAATTTACAATACTCCCTTCGTGTTCGGCCGGGTATAATGCGTTATGCGACTCACAACTGTCTATAAGTTACAATAGAAGCATTGAAATTAATGTAAGTTGGAACTTTCTCGAATTTTCTACTTTATTACTAAGAGGTCTATTGTTCTTTGGCAATGTTTAGTGTTTTCTAATGTAATATATATACTGATCGTCTTACAGTACCTATCAATAATTTGGGACGTCTGTTCCTGTAAGCTAGATAAATCTTTTAAATACGTGGTGATTTTAGTAATTTCATATTTGACTCGAAGAATAGAATTTTAAACGTTTTACTTTCGACGTGGAACATCAATGGCCAACTTTTTAGTGTCTATTTTGTATATAAATTAATGTTGAAATATGAAGCGAAGCTTCTATACTTAGCCACTGTATCCGTGCTAAGCGTTAGTCAGATGTTGCCATTGACTACTTACTGCTTAATACCAGTTCACACGAGCGCTTTTTACAAACTAAACTAAAAAAGTAATAAAATAACTGTGTTACTTTAATTTTTGTGCATACAATTTATAGTCAACTTAATCTTCTACTAATGTCCAAGTATTTTTGAAGTCGGTTTTAATTTTTTGTAAAATGTTTTCCTTTCTTAATTTGTAGTGATTCCGAAATTCGTCGTCTTGGTGTTCATTGGAGGAGGCCTATGTAGGCAGTGTAGCAGACGAATGATGATGATTACGATGATGATGGTGATGATGGTAATGATGATGATGATGATGATGATTACAATGACCGCGACATACTATGGTGTGCTACCAAAGCGTCATATACAATTGTTACATCGACAAGTAATAAAATGAGAATATCATCAAGGTAAAAGTAATCAACCAAATAGGCATTAATGGAAATAACTAAAAAACGGCTTGTCAGATCTTAACCGGTGGGAGGGAAGCGCTGTGCCGCGCTCCCGGCTGCATGGGTTCCACCATCTTGCTTGTTTCTCCCGTTATGTCTCAGGATAGGCAACATATAAATGAGATGTCTGGGCTCGTTCCAGGTGAACTAGTTTATGTTCATGGGCGACGTCGACCACTTACCATCAGGTGGCACGTTTGCCAGTTTGCCTATCCAAGTAACATAAAAAAAATAATAATAAAATTAATATGGGACCAGATTGACGTGGTGTGAAAGCGTCCATAGATAGATTATTATTAAATTGGAAGCACCAGCTTTCAAACAAAAAAATAACCATCGAAATCCATTCACAAACGGCGGAGTCATCGTGTCACATACATACAAAAAAAACATACAGACGAATTGAGAACCCCCTCTTTTTTTGAAGTCGGTTAAAAAAGAGGACATTCTTAATTCGTTTATGTTTCTTTTTGCTGTTTCAATCGAACAGGAAAACTAGCAAGCGAGCCTTATGGTAAGTGTCCAGGCAGCTCATACATTTTTTTCCTTTAACGCCGGGAAATGCTCTGAGTCATCCCGCGGGGGTGTGGATCTCCCCACGCGGGTATGTGGGACTCGCTGCGCCCGACAGCTGGTAAGTGGACGCAGCTTTACCCACTAAAACCCGGCGAGTGCCACCAATGCCGCCTTTGGTGAGGTGCCCTGGATCTAATAAGCAAACAGGAAAAAAAAAAACAACAAAAATTTAATTGTTTATAAATTTTGCCATTTTTTATGTGCTAATACACGCTTTTAGCACATTTTTCTAGGCGTCATTACGGATCCAATAAGCTATCGCACATAATTTTAAGAGCAGTATCTCTATTTTAGACCATTTTCAACTTGTTGACTAGACTAAAAGTCTTAGCGGCTTCTGTAGTAATTTATTTTTTATATGACAGTTAATAAATTGCACAACTGATCAAAAGTATTAGATATGTTACGCAGTACAGATGTCTGAGCGGCTGAAGTAAGTAGTAAGTAAGTTTTATGCATCTAAGAGGTTTATAAGCTACTTTGTACTACTTTGAATCCAGGTTACAAAAGTTAAATACAACATAATGTAACAGAATAAATATTTTGTTGCAATAATCCCCATGTTCATTGTGAAGAATTGCAACGTTGTGGACTTTAAGTTTTATTCTATCTCACAATATTTATAAGGAACTAGCAGACAGCGCTATTTTATGAATACAACTTAGAAATGCTTAAGAAAAGAGGCGGCCTACAAACATATAGTTTTTTAATGTTTGCGCAAATTGCACTAATTATTATGAAACATTTTTTTTGGTTTTTATATCATTTATATATTAATTATTTCCACCATAGTTGCTGAAAAGTAAACAAACATCTGGAATGTAAAAATCTCAAATAAGCCGCGATGATATTCGTAAAAAGTATTGGGTGTTCACTTGCCATCGGGTGAATATGCTAAAATGTCTAGCAATACACGGCCTGATAATGATGACATCAAAAGCGCATTTACAATCTGCGAACCATAATTAATTGGTAATAAAAATTTTTGTTTACGCTCCGAAATGGGCCGGCATCCAACTTGCGACTTGTCTTATATTAATTGAATTATAATCGAGTTACGACTTATAAGACATGACAGAACGTGTCTTACGATTGATGATATTTACAAGCCATTAACATGTCTATATTTATTACGTATAGATAAATGGTAGTCATCTGCCCCCCCTAGACAGGCTTTGTGACAGTGAACACATAAGTTGCCTTTTTCTTTTTTTTCTATAACGCCGGGAAATGCTCTGAGGAATCCCGCCAGGGGAGTGGGTCTCCCGAGACGGGTATGTAGGACTCGCTGCGCCCGAAAGATGGTAAATGGACGCAGCTCTACCCACTAAAACCCGGCAAGTGCCACAAGTGCCGCCTTTGGTGAGGTGCCCCGGATCTGTGTGACAATGGGATGAGGTTCCTATCCTCGCCCCTTGCCCCCTGCTCTTTTGTCCCCTCTTCTTATAAGAGGGGTACAAAGAGCCCCCTCGGCTCAATTAGCTTCGCCCAAGATGTTGGGCTCACCCTAGGCTACTGTGCCCCACCGCCACGTCAAGGTCTGAACCATGGTGGGGATACATGAGTTGCCTGAATTTCGGTCTCTAGGTGTTGCTCGTCACAGATCCCTTGTGCTCTCTATAACAAACATTTACCCACGGTAGCTAACTGTGTTGGATGGTGGTGTGATTCGCCACTTAAATACCTATGCGTATGGGTTGTTACACACAGTGTATGTTTCCTATACACTGTGTGTAAGCCACAATGAAAAGTATCCGAAAGGTCGGGCTTGTAAAAATCTTAATAAACCGCCATAAAATCCTTGAAATTGTTTCATTGTAATGAGTGAAATTCGTGTAAACATTAGAAAACTTGTTTATGTTCATGGACTACTCTGACTTACCACCAGGTGGCACGTTTGTCTATACAAAAAAAAAAAAAACAAGTTGCTCATCTTTCCATACAAACGCAGAACAGTGATTACTACAATGAGGCCATCAAAAACTAAGATACTATAAATTGGTCTCGTCATTATCTATATCTGTACGTACCCAAAATCGTAAAAAAATATACATTTAAAAAATACAAGCTTTTAAACTTTCGTATTTCAACACTGATTTTTGCCCAACTTATGGCGAAAATAAATAGTATACGGACCAAGATAGCTCAAAAATAAAGCCCATACAGACATAGTTTAGTTATTCAAAAATTGAAATAAATTTATTTTAAAAAGATACACTTATTAGTTTTTCTATAATAACTGTTTTGCTAAAAGGTCATTTTAGGAATGAATCATCAATCACATGTTTGCACACTGTCAGGTGAGACAGCATTCATTTAGTTGGAGTTCGCGCAGTCGACTTTTTCAACCTTATGTTATGAAAATAACGGGTACCAATTTTTTTTATTCCTATTTATTAACGCAAACTTTGGCATACTAATTTCGATACAACTAGTGTTGGGGTATAAAATTTGGTATCAAAATTGGAGAGGCTGCTGGAGAGGACAAAAAAATCGATACAGCGTGTGCAAAATGCTTGCGCACGTTATTGTTTTTATATACCGCGGCGAGATCACGTCACTCCATACATTAATCGAGCGTCAATATTGAAAATGGAAAATCGTAGGAGGTTGCACCTAGCCACTATGCTCTTTGGCATCGTTAAGTACAAGGTGCCCGCATATCTCTATGACAAACTGAACTGGACAAGAGATGTTAATACTTCGCACAACACTAGGTCCCAGAGCTATGCGCTGTGTATGCCCATTCACCGCACAGCGGCATTTCGAGGCAGCTTTAAATACGCTGCTACGAAGTGCTGGAACAACCTCCCACCGCCTCTTCGAAGTATCAGTACGCAACAAAATTTTAAGCGCCATTTAAAAAATTATCTGTTAATACAACAAAAACAATTATTATAGTTTAATGGGCATATTATGTAATATGTTGTGGGTTTAATAATAAGCATTACCTATATTATGTGTTTGTGGTATTTATGAGTGTGAGTGTGTCGTATTCTGGATCCATGATTATAGTATTTTCAGACAATAAAAAAAAATGTATTTAAGGAGTTGATATATTATATGCTTATGTATTTAAAGATGGTATGTATAATGTAATGTATAATAAAGTATAATTGTATATATTGTATGTGTGTATTGGGTTCATTTATATAATATTGTTTGTTTAAGTGTTAAAACATGTTTTGTATTAGGTACTATAATTAAGTGTAAATATATTTTATAGTATTATATTTACTAAACGGCTGTCCTCAACTGCCGCCGAAATAAAATTAACAAATAATAATCAGGTGGTCCTGAAAATCGGTGTTAGGAATTATTCCTAACCAAAGCCGAGGATTTACCTTTTTGTGAGACGTGCTGCTGCCTTGATTAGTGAGTAGGTACCATTTTTAATGTATCTTTTTTTTATGTTGTCTTTCTTTTATTGTTTGTTTGTACCTACCAATTTAGTTCGATGATTTTTTTTTTCTGTATATTGTTCTGTTCATTGTAGTGTTTTGCAGTGTGTCATCACAAATAAAGCTCTTATTATTATTATTATTATTATTATTATTATTATTATATGTTAGTATAAGAAAGACAAACACACACACTGTAATATTGCGCTCTTCGTTAAACACTTCCAATCAAATTAAAATGGCTGTTCACAAAGTAAAAATTAAAAATTTCCGCACCGCCTCATGATAGCAATAACGAGATACAAAGCCTGGACCAATTGATGCGGACAATAAATCAATGAAATATTGAGCAAATAAAACAGTTTCCGTTACTGTTAATTGAATACATCATTTTCGTTTGCTCATTACAGCTTGCTCGGTCAAGTTTATTATAAAGGCTACAATTTGTGAACATGTCATTGAACATTAGACTCTATATTTATTATTGTACGTAATGATTTACGTCTACCGGACACGCGCCAGAGGGTACTGAACGTCCTGAACGGAGCGAGGCTCTCCATAGTCCATGCGCGCGCGAGCTTATAACTAAAGGACGTAAACGACAAAATGGTTTTTGTTATTTTATTGCGTTAAACACGTTAATTGGAGAAATTCCTTCTATTATTTTAAAGAACATTATATAGACTCATCTACGAAGAACGTTAAGAGACTTAAACCGGACCCGTTTGCCCGTATGATGTGAATCTGTTTTTAATAAGAGGTATGTTTGATATTTTTTTCTCTGTTACAAAAGTTACGTTAAAGTTAATCATGTATTGAAAACTAACAAAATAAGGTTTTTACTTTTTATCATGTCAGGTCACAAACTTATATTTTCATTCGTTTTGGAATTACTGAAATAAATAGAAATTTCCAAAATGCCAAAATTTCCACTGCGTCCGCTAATGGTTGTGACCGTACTATAAACCAAGTTTCATTAGGTTCCTTTCTTCTCTTCTACGTCTATAATTTTAATGACAGCAAGAATATAAACAAATTATTATATTTTATTGCCAAAAAAACAAATCCCTGACTCCTGAGATTTATATTGTTTTTCTTACCCCTCTCTCTTTTGCTCTTTGTACCCCTCTTATAAGAAGAGGGGCGAGGACGGGGACCTCGCCCCATTGTACTGTCGCGACGTTGGGAGGGGTCTTTCTGTGGTGCGGGACAACTCCTCTGTGGAGGTGGCGTCGGTCCCCTAAGGGGCTGACTAGCCGTCGGGGTACCCTGTTTGCTCATTAGATCCGGCACCTCACCAAAGGCGGCATTGATGGCACTCGCCGGGTTTTAGTGGGTAGAGCTGCGTCCACTTACCAGCTCTCGGGCATAGTCCCACATACCGCGTAGGGAGACCCGCTCCCCAACGGGGTGCCTCAAGCATTTCCCGGCGTTAAAAAAAGGAGTGTACAAGTTTCTTACAATTTACCTAATGATTTGGTTTGATAATAAAGACATGTTACAATAAAGTTTCATGAAAATTCTACATTCAAGTCCCAAAAAACTGCTTAAGTAGTTGATTCTAAGTAAATTGCATAAAATAAACAAACTAGAAATGCAGGTGTATTAGAAAACCTCTGACGTTTCGTACTTCGCTGGATTATTTTAATTAATTTTTCCCCGAAATAGAATGTTATGACGTTTACGAAACTAGTTTATGTGTTTCCGATTGCTATTGATTTATCTGTGTAAACAGTGCAATATTGTACATGGTACGTGATTCTAGCAGAACAGCTAAAACCAATATCAACTTGTTTATTCAAAAAACTGATACATCAAAATTTGTTTCCACTTTTCCTATATTAAAATAACAGTTTATTAAATATTTTGTTTGGTTAGATTTCATCATCGTCGTAAACCAGGTCTGTCTATACATAGGCCTATCTCAATGAATACTAAGACGGCTGATTTATTTTACATTAGCATATTCCACCCGACGGTGACGCGGCACAATCCCGCCACTGATACACAACCGACGCCAGGAGGCCGTGTGGTCTGGGGAGTGGGTCTCCCCAGGCGGGTATGTGGGACTCGCTGCGCCCGATCGTAAGTGGACGCAGCTCTACCCTCTAAAATCCGGCGAGTGCCACCAGTGCCGCCTGGGTGAGGTACCCCGTATCTGTTAAGCTAACAGGGCACCTCGACGGCTAGTCAGTCCCGCAAAGGACCGACGCCACCTCCACAGAGGGGTTGTCCCGCACCACAGAACAATCCCTCCCAACGTCAGGACAGTACAATGGGGTGAGGTTCCCATCCTCGCCCCTTGCCCACTGCTCTTTTGTCCCCTCTTCTTATTCTTATACCCCTCTTGGGTACAAAGAGCCCCCGCGGCTCAATTGGCTTCGCCCAAGGTGCTGGGCTCACCCTAGGCTACTGAGCCCCACCGCCACGACAAGGCCTGAACCATGGTGGGGTGGACTAGCTAACCTACAGCTACGCAGACTATAACTTTTTTCCGCTGGGGAATGCTTTTAGGCATCCCACAGGGGAGAGGAAACCCTCACCCGTCGGGTATGTGGGACTCGTGCACCAGAAAGATGGTAAGGTTGATGCAGCTCTACCCACTAAAATCCGGCGTGTGCCACCAATGCCACCTTTGGTAAAGGTGCCCCGGATCTGTTAAGAAACAGGTCACCTCGTCGGCTAGTCAGTCCCCCAAAGGGCCGACACTACCTACACAGAGGGGTTGTCCCGCAGCACAAAACATCGAGACAGTGCAATGGGGTGACGTTCCCATCCCAGCATAGACAAACATCGATTATTAAAAATCGATATTAAAGTCACATAAACTGCATAAATACATCACTACGCCCAATTACTGTTTCAACACTAGAGATAATTTCGATATTTCATTGCTTCAATCTGACATACATTGTTTTTGGCTCGCGACAGCACTTAGGCCGTCATCGGTGCAGAATGAAAGTACTTACACCTTCCCGGTACGACTTGGCTATCACATCATAGATTACAGGCAAATGGCATTCTATTCTTAAACTTGGCATGTCTTTCAATTATCATACATTTTAATGCCGGAATGTCAAAAAATAATGTACGCATTATGGGCTTATGAAATCGCATGATCGCTACGAAACTACTGGGTATAACACGATTATTACGATATATAATACGGTTTTAGTGGTATTTTGTTAATGGAATACGGGCTTAGAGGATAAGTATTGGATCAAATGGCGCTTGATATTTTTAGATAGGTTAATGAAGGGAAATGAATTTTACCGGTGGGAGGGAAGCGCTGTGCCGCGCTCCCGGCTGCATGGGTACCACCATCTTACTTGTTTCTCCCGTGAAACATCTTTGCTGTGTTTCGGAGAGATGGGCAAGACAGGCAGTGTAATTACTGGCACCGAGACTTAACATCTTATGTCTCAGGATAGGCAACACATAAATAAGTTGCCTTTTTTTTTTTTTGTTATCGCAGGGAAATGCTTTTTACGCATGTAGTCAGGATCTCGGGTAGATCCTGACCCTATGTGGGACTCGCACCTGGGAGTGCCCTACCCGTAAACTAAAACCACTGCGAGTGCCTTCAGCCGCTTTCATTTGAGGGTCCCGGATAGGCATTCAACAGGATCACCTCAGCGACAGGCTGGCCCCGGCGAAGGCCAGACTACTCCTCTTAAGGGGGGACTGCCCAGCTGCTTAGGCAGTCCCCGCGACGTCGTGTCATACTGGGCCCAGGTTCCCATCCTGAACCCGACACGAGCACAGGGGCGTTACTGGAGGCGCATTAAGTAGCGCCTCCTGCGCACCCCCGTTCGTCGCCCACGGGGGGAGGCCACGTCGGCGGCCTCCTCGCTCACCCTCTCGTCGGCCTCCTTCTGGGGCATTACTGTCTCGCAGAAGGAAACCATCGCCGTCCAGGACTCGTCATCACCGAGCATCGCGGTAATGACACTCGGCAAAGACAAGTCCCCTCCGATGACCGATGTCAGATCATGACGCAGCGCCGCCCATCTCGGGCACACCTCGAGGGTGTGCTAGGCCGAGTCCACCGCCGCGCCATAATCATGACACACTGTCAACGGCTCCCTGCGGGCCGTCCGGCACAGGTACTCACCAGAGCAACCGTGCCCAGTGAGCACCTGTGTCAGACGGAAGGTGAGAGGTTTGCGCTTACGACGCATCCACCGCTCAAGGACCGGACGCAGAGCAACCGTTAGGCTTTTGCCGTACGGCTGTCGCGCCAGGTCCTCCCCCCCACCTTCGCATTAACATAAATAAGTTGCCTGGGCTCGTTCCAGGTTCCATGGGCGACGTCGACCACTTACCATCAGGTGGTACGTTTGCCAGTTTGCCTATCCAACTAACATAAAAAAAATGAAGTCTGTGATACTGATAAATGTTTCCTTATTAGCAGTGAATGTTTTATTTTTAATTTATGATTTTATTTTATGTATTACTATTAACTTGATCATTAATCCATGCTTATGCAAACTAATTATAGCTTTACTTCATTAATCATGATTTCTGCCCACTTCAAATGTCGAAATTAATTATTGTGGCTTGCAGAGTGCAACAATTAATTATTATATAAATTATTATAATTATTATTAAAATATTGTGCATCGATGAAAATACGATATTTCAGATACTTAAAATACGATATTTCAGATACTTAAAATACGATATTTCAGATACTTAAAATACGATATTTCAGATACTTAAAATTATTCGGAAGTAAACATTTTCAGTTTTGGTCGGCCAGGTGAAAAGTCAATCTCCGTGCAGTGGCCGATCCATGTTGTATGCGAGTGGCAAGGGATTGACCGTCTTGGCGTTCATAGAGGGAGGCCTATGTGGACGTATAGAGGTTGATGATGATGATAATGATTTTTTTTAATTAGGTTTGTTTATAAATAAAGGTTGGTTTTTTAGTATATATTTTGTTTTTTTTTTTTTAAATTATAACGCAATTACCAAAGTTTATATGAAAGCTATAAGTACAGCAAACTCATTATAATTATGAAAATCTGTCTTAAAATGCAATCAAATAAAATAATTTCGGGGCACGGGCAACTTATTTAGTGTTGTCTACGTACGATGTAAAATCTCTTCGATCTCGGCGCCAGCTCCCGCGGATTATCAAAAGTGCAACGGCCAAACTTCTCCGTTTGAGGCTGACTTTTTAAAGACTAGACCATCGCCACACAGCAAATGCATCAAATCAATAACGATACCCTAGATACCCCGTGTACCTGGATCCCACCCTAAACTTTACCCCAACCACCCCCTCCCATTTTTAATATTCGATCAAAACTCGTTACGGTAGAATCATAAAATATCAAGCCAATAAATGCATTTATATAAACTCAATTTCAGTACAGGAAAAACTAATAAAGATTACTCATATAAAATTCACACACACAGGGTTAATGAAATATGCAATATCGAATGTTTAGATTAATTTATATGAAGGATGTTCCACACGATGAGTATTTCATATCACGAGTGTTCACGAGAGCGTGACCATGGCTGTAAGGTATCCGAAACGTCGGGCATGTAAAAATACTCAAATAAACCGCAATAAAATCCTTAAAATTGTTTCACTATCGTCATCTAGCGATCATGAAAAAGACAAGCACAGATTTTAAATAAGATACGCCTGTCACGTTGGCCATATGAAAACAAGGAGGGAAACTACTTCTACTGAATCAGAGGGAGAGATAGAATACAGGGTAAGGAATAAAGGGAGAAACTATGTTACTACTGGACGAAAATGAAGATTGGAACTTTTATGGACTTTTCCTTGGGGATTCAGACATATTGAACAATAATAGAGCCGTCTATACTACCTGATTAATAAAAATAGCAAGATGCCCCTCAGGCACAAGCTCACGCTTTATAAGGCATGCATCAGACCCATACTGTCGTATTCCTGTGTTGCATTCGGGCATGTGACACAGAAACGACTGTATGCAATACAAAGAGTACAAAACAAATTCTTACGCATGGCAACCGGCTGCCCGTGGTACGTAAGAAACATCGACCTGCATAGAGACCTCAGGTTAGACTCGATTAAGGGCCACTTCAAAGCGATGTCAGAACGTCACTTTGAAAAGGCAGTCCTCCACCCGAACCCGCTCATAGTGAGCGCGGCGAACTACACCCCAGATAGCTTAGCTTCAGATAGGCGTAGGCTACCTAAGAACATAATAACTGATCCAGCTGACGAAATTTCGCAGCTGCTAATGCGCGATGCAAAAGCGCGACGCGAACTACAACACTCACTCCGAAATACAACATCCGGGGTTAGACACACACGCACACCGCCTGGGCCCCGGGGCCCGGAGCGACGTCGTTCCCTACACAACGATATCCAATCGATCCGGATCGATCGCGATAATTTAGGCTCGAACCCAACACGAGTCGACATCAACCCAGACCGCGATAACAACGGTAGCACTTCGCTACCGTCTGATTATACGGGTACCGTGCGCGACCCACCTCCCCCACTTGAGGGAGAGGAGAGGGCCGGCCCTCACATTAATAGAACCGAGTTCAACTCGTCGACCGTATTGGGTTCGTTTAGTTCTAATATAACGTTAATAAACATTAACGCGTCAGTTAGGCGATGCCCACCGCGGGGTGTCGAGGGGGGCCCCGCCCAACAACCCTCATCAAGACCTCCTGTGGCGGACGCTGCAACTCCGACCGGCGGAGTGGGCCCCAGTATCGCTGGCGCCATCTGCCGGGTCCTCACGCCAATGAGCCCACCCGGTAGGGGTAGACCGCCTGGGGCTCCACCCCACCCGACGGTGACGCGGCACAGTCCCGCCACTGAAACACAACCGAAGCCAGGAGGCCGTGTGGTCGATGATCGCACGGTAGGCGGGGGGCAACCCCCCACTTTTTAAATCAAAAGTGAGCCGAATGGGCTCACACTAATCCGATGAAGCATTAGGGCCTTCGGGCCATTAGCATAGATCGCTCCGAAAAAAAAAAAAAAAAGAACGATAATGTCTTATGAGGCATCTATACCGGGTGTATTTGGAACGCTTTCGAAGATTAAACCCTAATAATATATTATTTATATACTATATAATGCATATAACCATTTATCTCAGAAACGTTTTTTAAAGAAAATTTTAGGATTTGTGTATTTTGTATATATACACACTATGCACTCATGCTAACCGCGAAACGCGACTAGCGGGCGCACTAAAGACGCGCGCGGTGCGGGAGTTCGTTCACCTCGTTCCACGTTCGTGCATGCGGCGAACGCTATCAGCTGATTCAGTCATAAACCAATTACATTGCTGTTTTTTTTTTCAAAAAACCATTTAAAGCATTATCATCAAATTTCTGTAACATTATGTTTACTAAACCGGATTATACAAAAAAAGGCAACCAAAATAAAAGAAAACGCGTTTTTTTCACTTGTATCATATTGTATCTTCGTTTTCGCAAGCGTTCCAAATACACTCGGTATAAAAACAAGTGACAGGCATATAAATAATAATAATAATAATATCTATGGACGCTTTCACACCACGTCAATCTGGTCCCGTGGTAAGTTCTGGAAGAACTTGTTTTACGGGTACCGGATAACCTCCGGCTTGAGCGCCAACGCGCTTACCACAGAGCTACGGAGATCGTCATAAAACAGCACCAGAAAGGTTATAGAAAACAACTAGGCCCGTCTTTATCTGGGCATTCTGGATAGTTGCCCAGGGCCCCACGATCCTTGGGGCCCCCATTATTTTTACCAGAATACGGTTAAGTGATAATTTTAAAAAATCAAACAATGATTGCTGATTAGAATACCAGGTAATGCTCTAATTGTTGTTATAGTCGGGGCCCTATTATTCAAGTGCCTGGGGCCACCAATAGGTTGAAGGGGCACTGTAGCTATCTAGTTATCATGGCTTAAAATATATCTTTTCTCAGGTTCCATACAATACGTTCAGTTTTCGGAGACAAACGTAATATAGAACTTTAAATATGTAAAGATAGTCGTTAGTAGTTTCAATGATTGTCACTGTTAAGTAGTTTATGATTTTGATGTGGGATCACTAAACTCACAAACTACCTGATAATAAAATTATATGGATACGCAAGGCAATACGATTATTTATCAATATATTATACTCATTTTACGCCACGTAGTTAGTGGTCATGTGGCTGTAAACGGTCGCAGGATCTAATCCCGCCAATTTTTCGAGCTTAAGTTTAACATGGCGTGGGTGCTTATTAATATATTTATTTTATATCGTGTGTGTCCGCCCTAAGTCAAACAACACGGTTATTGCATATGTAGCTGGAAAATCAAACTCATAAAAACCTAACTTTTTCTTTTTTTTTTATGATTGATAGAGTTTCGTTTGGCCACTGTCTCACCTCAAAAATAAAAATAAAACAAGTCTCGCCCCTCAATTCTTCTATGTAATACCAAGTCAGTTAATTTATTATGTCCCCACATCAGGGGCCTAGAATGACTTGGCGACAGATTTAATCATTTTTATCTGTGCTTCATAAAAGTACGGATAAATCAGTAGCCATCATTATAATTAGATCTGTACCTCTATAGTCTATACTTATAAGAAGAGTTTTATTTGATAGTGCTTATCTCCGAAACTACTCTACGGATTATAAAAAATACTTTTTAAATTTACTAGCACAATCATTTTTTTTTAGGTTTTAGGAAACTTTCTGAGAACTTGGTCATTCTAGTAAGAAACTTTAGATAAAATAAAATTCTACGTATCTCAATGTTGGTAATGTCTTTTGAAAGTCAGCATGCTCTAAAACAGGCAATCAGCACGGGTCACTTCACGATTTTTTATTGCATCGTAGAGTGAGCGATATTGTTGAAATCAATTACTTGATTTTACCGAAGGGCGTTTGGATATAAGCATAGTATTTTTTTCTTGAAATCTTGGATTTGCTTCGGAAACACGTACCTATGTACATTTCAATCTATCGCAATTATTAATATATCGCCTTCATGAAGTTTTCACTTCTATGGGCTTAAAGACGCGGCTCTACCGCGGCGCACACAGAGGCTATATTTTGTGTTTAAAATATAAATTGAAAGAAAATGTCAATTACTGCGTAGCGTGTCCTTGAGTTGCAGTGGAAACAACAAAGGGAAACATACACATCAATTTTCTTGCAAAGTAAAACACACACCACTTTTTAAAACCAAGTTTTTTAAACTGTGGTTTTAACGCGTCTTAAAAAAATTTGTTTAAATATTTCAAAGAAATAAGACGATTAAGTAAAATTAGACGAATACGGATTGACAATGATACATATACACACACTCTCTCTCTATTTAAAGGTCGTGTTCTTGTCGGAGGAGTAATCGCCATTCCTTAATTTTTTCCTTCGTCTACTATAAATACTGTGGGAGTACAGTTTTTTTCTGATGTGTAAGCTATATTAATGTAACATTCCATTAAATTTAATTCAATAGTTTTTGCGTGAAAGAGTAACAAACATACTTACATCTGTATATTCTTACAAAACTTCCGCGTTTATAAAATTAGTAGGATATGATATCGTTCTTCGTATTGGTTTAATTAAATGTAAAGCAATTATTTATATAAACTCCTCGATATCTCAACTATCTAGTGGTCAACAGACGGACAAAATTTTGAGATGGAGCCTTCAAAGATGCAATTACTTTTATTAGTTTATCAAGGGCTTTTCGGTCGCATGTGAGACCTGAAATAACGTTTGAAACTTCCTGTGACGGTTATTATATTAGTGTTTTAAATATTTATTTAAAGGAAGGTAACTGTGAATGATATCATCACCATCAGCCTTTATCTGTCCTGTTGGGCATCTTTCATGAATGCCAAGACGGTTGTTTCAACTACGGAAAGGAACGTATGTATTATAGTAGTAGGGGGGGGGGGGGGGAGCATTCTACTTCCGAGCTATAGATAAAATTTTAAGACAACCTCATCCCGAAATTAGTTTAAAATCAATTACAAAATTCTACGCGGGCGAAGTTCAAAACGATTGATTATTAAAAAAAAAACACCAGAACAGATTGAAAACAACTAAGTGAAGTTAATCAAGTCGTAATTAGACTAATTAAAATACCATACTTTTATACATTTTTCCTCATTGCATCGACTATCCTTTCTGAGTTCGAAATCTAATTGTGACTTCTACTAATTATTGAAACATTCTTACTGGATTCTGTGGTGTTAATTCAGAGACAGCGCAACTAAGTATTTAAACTATTGCCCGGTATCAAATCTTGATGTTTTTCTTGATTTTTTTTTGTGTCAAATAAAGCTAATTCTTTCTTTTTTCTTTCTTTCTTTCTTCTTTCTTTCTTTCTTTGTGATGGATAGGCAATTTGGTCGACGAAGCCTGGTTAGTGGTTAGCGTCGTACATGACCTCAAGCAAGTTCATCGTGACTCCACGCCTCTCATTCATTTGTTCGTATCCTGAAACGTACGAGCCGATGGTAGTAAAGACACTACCTGTATCCTTCGTTCCGTAACACAGCAAAGCTTTTTTACGTATGAAATGAACGATACTGTGGCCATGCAAACGCACAGCAATTGCGCAGCCTTCCTTACCATTTAACTTTAAGTATCGGAACCCCGCCATGGTTCAAGCCTTGTTGTGGCGGTGGGACTCAGTAGCCTAAGGTGAACATCTTGGGCGAAGCAATTGAACCAAGGAAGCAGCTCTTTGTACCCACCCCTCTTATAAGAAGAGGGGACAAAACAGTAGGCGAGGATAGGAAGCTCACTCCATTGCACTGTCCTGACGTGGGGAAGGTTTGTTCTGAGGTGCAGGAGGTTGCGTCGGTCCCTTGGGGGACTGACTAGCCGTACAGGTATCCGGGGCACCTCACCAAAGGCGGCATTGGTGGCACTCGCCGGGTTTTAGTGGGTAGAGCAGCGTCCACCATACTATCTTTCGGGCGCAGCGAGTCCCATATACCCGCCTGGGGGTATGGGACTCGCTGCAAAAAGTCAACCCAAGAATGAGTTGACGGCGTTATTTTCTTGTGAACACATCAGATCATCAGCCAGTTATTATATTATATTTTTTAAGGTTTTTAGTTTTAGTTTCTTTGTAATTTATATCCAATATGTTTTTATTTAATTATTGGATAATTTAAAATTGCAATAAATGACAAAGTTCTATTTATAAACAATGCTAAGAACAATAATCCTTACTAATATTATAAAAGTAACTCTGTCTGTCTGTCTGTCTGTCTGTCTGTCTCTTCTTCACGCCTAAATCGCTGAACAGATATGGATGAAATTTGGCACAAATATAGCTTGAAACCCGAGAAAGGACATAGGATAGTTTTTATCCCGGAAGTCCTACGGGGACGGGATTTATGCGGGTAAAACCCCAGGACTATCTATCTTATGAACCACGGCTGTTCCGTGGTTCATAAGATAGATAGATAGTCCTGGTCAGAATTTGGGTGAAATTTGATATGAAGATACTTTGAAAATTAACATAGGACATTAAATAGTTTTTATCCTGGAAATCCCACGGGAACGGGACCTATGCATGTAATACCCCGAGACAGACTATCTTCTAAACCAGGGAACAGATTTGGGTGGAATTTAATATGAAGGTACTTCGAAACTTAACGTAGGACTTAAAATAAATCTTATCCTGAAAATCCCACGGGAATGGGAACTATGCGCATAAGACCCCGGGACTGTCTATCTTCTAAACTACGGCACAGATTTGTGTGAAATTTGATATGAAGATACTTTGGAACTTAACGTAGGATTTAAAATAGTTTTTATCCTAAAAATCCCACGGGAACGGGACCTATGTGGGTAAAACCCGGGACTGTCTATCTTCTAAGCCACGGAACAGATTTGGGTGAGATTTGGTATGAAGATACTTTGGAACTTAACGTAGGACTTAAAATAGTTGCTTTCCTAAAATCCCACGGGAACGGGAGTTGTGCAGCTAAAACGCCGGGACTGTGTATTTGTTAAACCACTAAACCGATTTGAGTGAAATTAAATATGTAGATAGTTTGAGACCCTAGGTAAGATATAAGATGTATAATTGTGTAACAAGAAGTTTTATATCCAATATGTTTTTATTTAATTTTTTAATAATTTAAAATTGCAATAAATGACAAAGTTCTATTTATAAACAATGCTAGGAACAATAATTAAATATATGAATAAAAAATATAACTTTTTCGTAGTTTTTTTGCTGCTAGTAGGTACTAATTTGAATTAAAATGTTGATGTATCATAGGGTAGTTACGAATAATTTTGTATCGTTAGAACACAAAATAAATACTATAGGACGTCTGACACCTCAATCCTCCCATGAACATGGTTGCTGGGAAATATCCGAAACGTCGGGCATTTAAAAATCTTAATAAACCGCGATAAAATCCGTAAAAGTTATTTAAATAAGGTATAATAAAAATGTACTACTAAATTAAATAAATATATTTTATAAAAACGTACTATCGGGCCTTACAGTGGAAGTATTATTATTATTATTCTTGAAATGGCTCCCTTGCGGAGTTGCCAATATCAGAGTTTTTGTTTCAACTTTGCTTTATTTGGAGTTACAGTGGGAGTACAAGTTCGGTTCCAATTCCCGCACAAGTTTGTCTGAAAGAAAATTTAACTTGCCTAAGACACAAACACACACAAGTATTAAAATATATATAATAGAAAAAACATACTTGGGATAATTAACTTTTGTTAGATCGCATTATAGTTTTATGTTGTTAATTTCAATAAAAGTGCATCTTGAACTTATAAACGGAGAGAAAACACACATTAATAAGAATTTTAGATCAGTAGGTCGTGGGATCTCAGGCGGAAGAGCATCATACAGAGAAAAACGTAGTTTAGGACAAGAAAAAAAAATGTTCTGGGGTGCCTTCATCCAAGCCACATTCACAAGTATTCTTTAAATTATTATAGTTTGTAAATTGGAACCATTTTTTTATGTCACATGGAGGCAACCGAGCAGTTGGAGCCGGAGGTGACTACCGACGCCCATAGACATCGGCACAGCCAAAAGTTATGCAGATGCGTTGCCCTCCTTTTCCCTATACCTCTCAATGGGCCACCAGAAACTCACAAACCGCACGAAACGCGACAGCATAGCTGTCACTTGACGCCGGTGTTATGTGAGCGAGAGGTACCACCACGGTTGTGCCGGCCCTATTCGGTTGCAAAGCAGCATGGCTTTATTTGAAAAATAAGATTTAAAACAATACTTCTTATACGCGGACGAAGTCGCGGTTAAAATCTATGAAATAATATACTGCACTTACATTAAGAAAAACCATTTTTGTACGTCTGTTAGTTCCGGTTAATCTCTGAAACGGCTAAGCCGATTTTGACGAAGCTTTTACTAGCAGATAACTGACGTTATAAGGCGTAACTTTGGCCATAAAAATAATCATCATCAATCCGAACAGCTGTAAATCAAATCAAAATAAATGCAAAATTCAAAATACAAAAATTTTTACTTGCAACCTGTGAATTGTGATAGTACCATTAAACTCATTGAATGTGTATATAGTCTACCACCGGTTCCAAGGCGAGCCAAACCCACTGGAATAAATCGGCATAACAAACTCAATCAGTAATATATTGTAGCAAATTTTAAATTTTATTATATTCAAATGTCTTGCAATATTCGATTTATAATATAGGTAAGTACTAACTTTTAAATACTAGTATCCTATCCAAAAAATACTAGTATAGGTATTTTTTGGATAGGCAAACTGGCTAACGTACCACCTGATGGTAAGTGGTCGACGTCGCCCATGAACATAAACTAGTTTACCTGGAACGAACCCAGGCAACTCATCTATGTGTTGCCTATCTTGAGACATAAGATGTTAAGTCTCGGTGCCAGTAATTACACTGCATGTCTTGTCCTTCTCTCCGAAACACAGCAAAGCTGTTTCACGGGAGAAACAAGCAAGATGATGGTACCCATGCAGCCGGGAGCGCGGCACATCGCTTCCCTCCCACCGGTAAATATACGAATATACCAATATACTAATATAATAACTCTTTAGCTTGCAACTAATTTAAACCGTTTCATGTAAATAAACATCGAATATGTGAGTACAATATTTGCAATAGATTTATTATTGAGAGATACTGGATACAATATGTTCTAATATTGGTATTTGTTAATTTTAAATCATTGTAAGATTTTGTTAGTTGGATAGCAAAAGAGCCATGGTGGTGAGTCAACGCCGCCCGTGAACTCATTTATACTCTACGTTTTCTACGTTTTCAAATCTAAAAAAATATCAGCCCGCATTTTATATACGTATAAATATAAAATAAGGATAAGGTTGGATAGGCAAATTTGCCAGTTTGCCTATCCAACTAACATTAAAAAAAAAGGACGGCCGATAGATTTTTATGCTATAATTTTGAAATTTCATAATGACGTCATAATATCACATTAGCGTGTCGATGTCGCGAACCCATAAGATATTCCCCTAGCTAAAAGTTTTCAATACGACTAAGGATGTTTTCTCTTCAAAAACCGATACTTCATTAATAAAATTAATAATTAATCTAATATTAAGATGAAAATGTTACCTATGACATAGATATATTTTTATTTTATTGGATTTAAATTATAAAAGACATTTAATTAACATTTCTTTTATTACTTCTTTCAGTTGTCACGAATGTCTTGGTCACAATTCTAATAACAAGACTGTGATAAGACGTTCGTAAACAAAGTCGAAACGAGCCGCGCGAAATAAAACTAAGAAACATAGTAAATATCCCGTTTCAAATGGTTTTTGATTTCATTTGATATGAAAATAAAAACAATTAAAACTATCAAAGTGAGAACCCTATCTTTAATTAAGACTAACTGCTGTCAGAAGCGGTAACAATATGAATGTTTACGATGCGGCCAGCGGTTTGTATACCTCTTGGCAGCGAAATACTAAATACTAACTTCTAATGTATCGATATTGAATAAATATCATATTTTTTATTTTAACAATTATATAATAACATATTGAAAAAATAATATAAATACATTACTATTTCTATAAACTCCAAATAGGGTAGGGCACTCCCAGGTGCGAGTCCCACATAGGGTCAGGATCTACCCGAGATCCTGGCTACATGCGTGAAAAGAATTTCCCTGTGATAACAAAACAAACAATGACGGATATAAAATATGTAGTAGAATATTGAAAAGATAGCACTGAGTTTTTTTCACTCGTGCTTCTCAGTGGGCTCGGATTGGAAATGGTGGTAGATTCAATTGACGCTCAACGAGTTATTTTGTTGATACTATTTAGAATAAAAATTTGAATTTGAATTAGATAGTCCCTCTCTAAATGTACTTCTACTAAAGTTGGTGTCTACACCACAACAGATTAATAAATTACTTTAACGTTTTTCAGGGGTGGACAAAGTACCTAGCTTTAAGTCTAATAAAAATCTTTACCTTTGCCCAAATCAAGACCCTAAATACTACTTTAATAATATATTTTTTATTGTTTGTAACGAACTTTATATTAAGACTTAGTTTAATACCACACGGACAAAGCCACTGGATATGTATATATTTACCTAAATGTCCAAACATGGAAATCCATCGGCCATTGACCTTGTAAACCTAATGCCCCATTCTTCACAAGTGAAGTGACCAACACAAGGTCATCTCTAAATACATCTACCCACTCTGTTTATTTGCGCTACATTGTGAGAAATGTCTAGAATTTATAGAATAATCAATATTAGTCTCAGAAATCAGCAATTTATTTTATGAGTCAGTTTTTATTATTCAGAACTTATTTTTTCTTTTGGTTCTATTTGACAATCTCTCGAATCCTACACCATAATCGGTGTAGGATTCGCGAGACGAGCTAATTCATAAAGATATGTTTTTTATTGTTTCATTTATTATATTTTAATTATTTAAATTCATGACTATTATGACTAATGATTATAATATGAAATACTGAATTTCATGGAAACAATATCAAAATAATAACTTGAAAGTGGTACAGTCGCCTGTAATAAAATGTATATTTTGTTTACAATTCATAAATATGTGCGTGTTAAGTTTGTGGTAAACTATACATTTTCACATCAGTAATTAGTTATACTGTTGACTGTGACAGTTTTACAACGAGTAAAGAAGTTGGTACCATAGGTTAGTAGAGAAAAAAGAAGGTGTTGACTGTCGACCTACAGCGAGACTAGACGGACGACGACGTACTGTGGTCGGTCCAATTTGGTTGGAAGCAGTCGGAAATCGTTCTTCTAGGCTTTTATCGTAAGAGACCTATTCCCAGCAGTGGGCGGTAATGGCGATGAAAAAATTTGGTCCGATGAAAAAAAATTGATCAAAAAATACTTCCAAAACTCACTCCCACCCCATGTAATATTGACCAAAACCATAGAAATACTTATTTCAAATATCTGCGACCAAAACACATAGAAATATCGGCAATTGTGAAAATGAAATTTTATACCGCCCACGTCAAATTAAATTCCTCGGTATAAAATATTTCTTGGTACTCTTTGAGCTGAAAATAATATAAACTAAATATCAAATAGTTGACGTCAAATGTGGGGTTGTTATGAAATTCAGGAATTTTGAGGGAATTATGACTGCTATTAGTAAACGCATTGTATTGCCAAAATTAATGATAAATCCATCCATACAAAGTATCTAGTTTTAGTTACGCAAAAAAATCGTAAAATATATTTATTATATCAAGTCGATCTCTGTTTTTACCTAATTTTTGTTTTTTGGGATACCATGAAACAGGTTGTCTAAAGAGTTAGATACAGTCGGACAATTGTGATAATAATAGTTTTATAGTATAGGGGCTAACGAGCAGACGCTTCACATAATGATAAAAGATCGCCACGATACATTAACACTTGAGAGATTAGAGTTTGCAAGTGGGTGCCAGTTTTTCAATGGTCAAAAATGTATGCATATGCTTAGATGTTGAAAAAAGTGCGCTTTCACAGAATGTCTATGGAAATAACAATTAAAATTACAACACATACTCCATCCATCATCTCAATGGCTCCTCTTAGGCTAAACAATATTAAAATCATCGTTTAATCGATTCGTTTCATCAAGAAAGAAAGCAGAGTAAAAAATAATAAAAAAAATAATGTTATATTAAAAATATCTAGAGCGTTTATCTATTTTCTTATTCTATTATTATTAAGTATCTATATTATTATTAATACATAAAGTTTAATAGTTTGTTTAAACGCGCTAATGTCTAATCGTTATTCTTAAAAGTTCTTTTCTCATTCTTATTAGAAATCTCCATCCTCTCTAATATAAAGCACTACGCGGACTAAAAATAAATTGTATTTTAATGCTCAGTTATTAAGATATAAATTATTGAATTTTCAATTTTGGATCGAGTAAAACTGGAGAAATGACTAGTGTAATGAAAAATAAAAAGATTCCGGTCTAAGGATCTTTAATTTTTAGATAAAATATTTATATTATTAATAGCAAATAACAATTACAGGCAACTCAGCTTGCGGGCTGCTTTAAATGTGAGAGACATTTCGGTAGATATATTATGTAGATTTCGGTAGATATAATCCTGTGACTCACTTGTTAATGTTTATTTTATCGTTCTTTCAACGTTCAGTCGTATTTTCTAAACACCGCTATGTGATTTAATTTATATATCATGAATTATTTACTTATAAAAATTATGATTGAAATCAAAATATTGATTATCAGGGATATATCTTTCTTTCGGGTTCGATCCTGACCCCTGTGAAGCATAGAAATGGGTTTTTCTAAATTTCTATTTATATTATTTCTGAACATGAGACCACTGGAGGAAAACATCGTGAGGAAACCTGCATTCCTAATGAGATTAAAAGTCTTTGAAGGTGTGTTAAGTTCACCAATCGGGAAGGAAGCGCTGTGCCGCGCTCCCGGCTGCATGGGTACCACCATCTTGCTTGTTTCTCCCGTGAAACAGCTTTGCTGTGTTTCGGAGGGAAGGGCAAGACAGGCAGTGTAATTACTGGCACCGAGACTTAACATCTTATGTCTCAGGATAGGCAACACATCAATGAGTTGCCTGAGCTCGTTCCAGGTATACTAGTTTATATTCATGGGCGACGTCGACCACTTACCATCAGGTGGCACGTTTGCCAGTTTGCCTATCCAACTAACATAAAAAAATCCCTTGGTCACGCCATCACGCGTGAACGGCTGGACCGATTTCGCTAATTCCTTTTTGTTGTGTTTGTTATTGTCAGGAGAAGGTTCTTATGAAAGAAAATATTTAGAATATTACGCGGAAAATGAGAAAATTTAAGAATACTTTCATACCATTTTTTTTTAAACTAATAAATTAAATATTTTTAAATTAATTTAAATCAAGATTAGAAATAATTGTCGTATAGCATTAGAATAATAAACACTGTTGTAAAGTATTTTTTTATTAATTATACCAATTCGAATTCAATATTCATAAGTAAGACAGGACTACGTCTGTCTAGTAAAGTCAGCTAGTAAATTATATTTTCAAGTAGGTCCAACTTATTTATGTGTACGAGTAGATGATATTGAAACAAGTAAAAACGTTATTATCGTGAAAAACATGTTGCATAAAGTCAAACAGGTTGTTCATAAAGGGATATCAATTACACAACAAAACAACCCTTTGTTGTTGTTGATAAACAACATAATGGACAACGGAAATTCCCGCGAGAAATAAATACTCGTGAAAATAACGAAACTTCGCCCTAGAGTAAATGGATGTGGCTACATTTTTAAGTATAAGATCTTAACGTTGATTGGTATGGTCCCAGCAGTAAATGGTGATGATGATGAAATATGTTTGCCAGCTTGATTGTTCCTTTTTACGTTAGAAGATGGTCGGAATCAAGAAGACTATTTTTGTGATCAGAACATCTCTTATTTTTCAAAAAAGGAATTGTAAAATAATATCAACCTCGTTATCTTTTTTCCTCTTCCTAACGGTTGTCTGGTAGAAATCGCTCTTTACCGATAAGGCCGCCTATTTGTATTAATTAACGTGTTAATATTACACATAGCTACGTACGTACTATGTAGCTATGTGTCTCTGTATTTATGTGTACTAATAAAGTATAAATAAATAAATCAACTCTTATATTATGTCCCACTGCTGGGCCCAATGCGAGTTAGTGAACTTCACACCTTCAAAGATAGAAATAGAAAAAAGCAGCTAGCAGCGTTTGACGAGGTCGCCGCATGCACGAGGTGAACGAACTTCGCACTGCGCGCGTCTTCAGCGCGATTTATCGCTTTAGTCGTTCATCGTTTTAGTTTTTACTAATACATTGCGGGTTTGCAAAATACACAAGTCCTAAAATTTTCTTTAAAAAACGTTTATGAGATAAATGGTTATATGCATTATATAGTATATAAATAGTATATTATTAGGGTTTAATCTTCGCAAGCGTTCCAAATACACCCGGTATATTTTTAATGTCATCAGGCGCAAGTTTCCTCAAGATATTCTCCTTCGCCGGTCTCATGTTCAGGTGCAAGTAGAAATTTATAACCCATTTCTAGGTGTGACAGGGGTCAGGATCAAAAGAATATCCCTGATAATCAATATTCCGATTTAATCACGATAGAGGTGTTAAGAAAATACGACTGAACATTGAAAGACCGATAAAATAAACATTAACAAGTGAGTCACAGGATTATCGATCAAAATAGTTTATGTATAAGTAACAGGCTACTTTTTATATCAAGGACTATCTTAATTTTAATAATAATTAAATTAATAATAGTCCGCATAATAAAAAAAACATACAGACGAATTGAGAACCTCCACGGAACCACCTTTCTTTTTTGACGCTCTGGCAGTGATGACATAGAGATAGATTTTAAAATTAAGATATTGATATGAGATGGATCTATCTCAAAGCACCCCACCATGGTTCAGGCCTTGACGTGGCGGTGGGGCTCAGCAGCCTAGGGTGAGCCCAGCACCTTGGGCGAAGCCAATTGAGGCGAGGGGGCTCTTTGTACCCCTCTTATAAGAAGAGGGACAAAAGAGCAGGGGGCAAGGGGTAGGGTGGGCACCTCACCCCATTGTTCTGTCCCGACATTGGGAGGGGTTGTTCTGTGGTGCGGGACAACCCCTCTGTGAAGGTGGCGTCGGTCCCTTGCGGGACTGACTAGCCGTTGAGGTGCACTGTTAGCTTAACAGATCCAGGGCACCTCACCAAGGCGGCACTGGTGGCACTCGCCGGGTTTTAGTGGGTAGAGCTGCGTCCATTTACCATCTTTCGGGCGCAGTGAGTCCCACATACCCACCTGGGGAGACCCACTCCCCAGGCGGGATGCCTCAGAGCGTAAAATGAAAAAAAAAATCTCAAAGCAGAGACTTAGTATTAATATCATAGAGTTGAATTTCGCTTGCAATGCGTGATTGAGCTATGCATCTAAAGTGGTTTGGGCAAGAGCAATGTCCTATTTGGAGTTAGCACTAGCTCAGCATGGCAGACAGGAGCAAACTCCTTGCGAAATCGAATATGAAGACAGCTTTAAAAGATTTGTCGCTTGTAGAGAGGATGTAATCGGCCTCATCATGATTGGAGTGTCTGTTTGTAATATTAAAATAACCGCTTTATACTAAATGCATAATATACACACAACACAACCAAAATTTTTTTTTTTACAATTTTTGTCTGTCTCTTTGTTCCGGCTCTGAAACGGCAGAGCCGATTTTGACGGGAC
The DNA here is from genome assembly GCA_963853865.1 of Helleia helle. Taxonomy (NCBI): domain Eukaryota; kingdom Metazoa; phylum Arthropoda; class Insecta; order Lepidoptera; family Lycaenidae; genus Helleia; species Helleia helle. The sequence continues at coordinate 22,786,779 of OY971420.1, forward strand.
TTCCACTGGCAGATAGCTGATGTTACAAGGAGTAACTTAGGCTATAAAAATAATCATCACCAAACCGCGTACGGCTGTAAATGTAAGTTAACGCGAGCGAAGCTGCGGGCAACAGCTAGCCATACATAAAAACCTAACAATTTTAAAACACACATATCAATAAAGATTTGAGACAGAAATAATAAAACTATAATAGCGCAAAGTGTCTTATAAAATGTATCGTCTAACCTTCTAATGATAAGTACATTAAAAAGTATATATATGTATCAACGCAAGCGAAACAACTGGCACGCCAATACATTATAAAATTATGCATCTCGCAGATAAACAAACATCGTCATAATATGCAACACATTTAAATACAAATTGATGGAACGTCACACTAACAACTTCACGTACATCACCTGCAAATCATTTTTTTACAATAATTAATTAGCGCAATATTTATGGCAGTAAGCAAATTGACATGTGATTTCTTTCGTAACATACCCTTTTGGGGGCTTCAGGCATGGTCGTTGATCGGGAGAGAGCAACAGAGTCAGAGTCGGCGTCGGACTGGGGTACTGCGCTTGCGGTACGTGCGCAGGCACCGTCTTGTCCTGGCAGTACGGGTACGGGTAGTCGTAACCGGGATTCAGGTCTCGCAACCACCAGTCGTCCATGATTAAAACTGTGTCGCGTTGCACGCGTGCATCTACGATCGGATCGCCCGCGCACTGGCTCAACTAGGGATGCACTATCGCTCAAGATTTTAGCGAATCGATATTGCAATGAACATAGCTCTCTATCGATGGTGTTTTAATCGATAACTCGTGTGGACACCCACGTCAGTAAACAAGCGAATCCTTTGTTGGGATTGCATTATGATAACGGCCATCTTATCTGTGCAAATAATTAATAAACAACTTGTTTTCGTGCTTAATACTGATTTAGCTGGTTAGTTGTTCGATAACAAATTAGAAACGTATTATTCTCGTACACAACATGTACTTTGGTAATTATTATTGCAATCAGTCGCACGATTACATTTTTGCTATGATTGTATTTGTCCACTTATGCTAAAATGGTTAATTTCTTTTAATATGACATGGACAAGTTCTGTTCTGTTATTTTGCGCGTTAATTGTCAACTGCATATCGGAATAACGTTCTTCTTTATACAATACCTGTTGTATGTAGTAACGCAATTTTTTATTAATATACATTTTTATCAGTACTAGATATAACTATTACGCTTACAAAATAATTACTTACTTGAAACATATATTATCCACATATATTTTACCTAGATCATTGGCTTACTATTACGCAGAATTGTTCTATGTTGAGTTGAAGGATTTTATTACTTTACATTATATTACACTAATATTGTAAATACGTAATGTATGAAAAAGTAATTAAAAATATAATGTATGTTTGTCAGTTACAAAATAACGCATACGGCTGCACATATTGGCATGAAATTTTGCAACGATCCCGAATGGGATGAAACTTCATTCTACCTATCTATATATATATATATATATATATATATATATATATATATATATATATATAAAAATTACGTGTCACGTTGTTTGTCCGCGATGAACTTCTCAACTACTGAACCCATTTTCTGCTAGTATAATATAAGGTTATGTTTTTTTATCCTGGTATTTTTTCCATCAGGTTCCTTTTCAACCTGTTTTGTCTAGCAAAACAGGGTGAAAAGCTGGTATCATAAAACTATCGAGTTTAGCGTCAGGGATATGACTTCCCTAACCCAAAGCTAGGAATTCTGGAGTAACCTAATTACCTCGAGTCATGCACACAGTAAAGAACTGCAATAGTTGCTTTATTAAGGACTCGGCAATTTATGACACTGGGTATATCCCGAGTAATCTTAGTTTTGTACATCAACATCAGCCTATCATATCCTAGGATAGTAACCATCCTCGACGACGACCTCTGTGGCTCAGTGGTAAGCGCGTTGGCGCTCAAGCTAGGAGGTTGCGGGTTCGAATCCCGCCAGGGAACAAAAATATTTTCTGTGTTCCTGGGTCATGGATGTGTATTAAATATGTGTATTAAATAATAAAAATCTTAAATATATGTATAGTATAAAAGTATTAAATATATTTCCGTTGTCTGGTACCCGTAACACAAGTTCCTCGAGAACTTACCACGGGACCAGATTGACGTGGTGTGAAAGCGTCCTTAGATATTATTATTATTATTATCCTTTATTGTCATGGTCGTGTGTGACTAGGGTCCAGTGGGTATACGCTCGTCTTATGAATAGGGTTCGATCCTGCCCGGTGCCTAAAGATGGGTTTTTCTAAATTTTCCCGTGCACCTGAATATGAGAACTTCGCTTGCTGTACATGAAAACATCGTAAGGAAACCTGTATGCCTTCAGTAAGAGGTAGAGCCATGCTGCTTTGCATCCAAATAGGGCCGGCACGACCGGTGTGGAACCTCTCGCTCTCATGATAGTGGCGTCAAGCGTTCGTGCGGCTTGTGAGTTTCCGGTGACCCGTGGAGGGGGGGATGGGGAAAAGGAGGGCAACGCATCTGCATAATCTTTGTTTGTCGCCAAACGGATTCGACTGCTAGTTTGCCCTCCTATGCTATAAAAAATGCCAGATGAGAAGTTTTTGAAGCCGTGATACGTTCACCACTCCGTAACTAACATAGGTGGGTTATGGCGTAATGTTTTCGAGTAATGTTCAAAGTTTTCGAGGCTCTCCTCGACTATAAGGGTTCATGATGAGGTTCTTTTCATGAAAGACACTCCTCATCATGAAACCTGCCAAGACTACCAATCATGGGATATTGCCAAAAGATTGACCCTCCATCTCCCTCAGTGTCTTCCTTAACATATATTTTTTTGCGAAATCAATTGCAGTTTTAAATTACACCTCGTGCTCCCTGAGTTCGTATCAACACTCATTTGGTTAGCACTAAAACCCGGCGAGTGCCAACAATGCCGCCTTTGGTGAGATGCTCCGGATCTATTGAGTAAACAGGATACCTCGACAGCTTGTCAATCCCTTAAGGGTCCGACACAACCGCCACAGAGGGGTCGTCCCGCACCACAGAACAACCCCTCCCAACGTCGGGATAGTGCAATGGGGTGAGGTTCCCATCCTCGCCCCTTGTCCCCCCGCCTTTTTGTCCCCTCTTCTTATAAGAACAAAGAGCAGCTCCCGCGGTTCAATTTGCGTCGCCCAAGGGTTAACCTTAAGCTACTGAGCCCCACCGCCACGACAAGGTTTGAAGTTTGAACCTTGGTGGAGCCGATGACGGGCCTGACAGCCAAATTTTTTAAATATATTTTAGTCACAAAACTCTATTTGGGTATTATCGAATAGTTCCGATAAGTATGTAAAGTGCGCTTTTTTATAGAAGAGGGGGCAAACAGACAGTCGGTTCACCTGATGGTAAGTGAAAAGCGACATCCACAGACACTAGCTGGTGCCCGCAGCTTTGCCCGCGTTAATTTAGATTTAAAACCGTATCAAGATTGATGATGATTATTTTTTTTGCCTTTGTAATTCAATGTTTATATCGCATTCTAATTGTGATTTGTATTAATTGGTAGTTTTTGAGTTAAATCGTAAGGAACGAATTAAAATTATATCTTTATTGTTTATAATATTAGTGTATACTAGTTTTACAGCCGTTATTGGACTAAGAGTGAATTATAAATCCTGTCACCATCATCTGTCACTAGACTAACGTAGAATTATTTGAGTCACACTAATATCACTCCTATTGTGAAATATTTTCTCAATCAGATGAGTAATTATAAAGATTACCCTCCTACATCCAAGGGCACAAACATTGCTTTCTATTGTACTAGCTAGTAGCTATTCCCGCTTTGCCTGCGTTAACTTTTGTCCAAAAAAATTAAGGGTTGGACCACCCTTAACATGTAGGGGGATGAAAAATAGATGTTGACCGATTCGCAGATATGCACACAAAATTTCATGAAAATCAGTCGAAAATTCGGAGGAAATCGTCATCATCAACCTTTTTCCGTCCACTGCTAAACATAGGCCTTCTTCATGAACGCCAAGACGATCGATGCCCCGCCCCTTGCTTCTAACTAGGGCCGGCCTATATTTATAGTCGACCTACCCTCCTAATGTAAAAAATAAGTTGTGTGAAAATTGATTGTGTTCATATAGGGATAGTCAGGTCTTGGAACCTGCCCCACCAAGGTTCAAGCCTTGTCGTGGCGGTGGGGCTCGGTAACCTAGGGTGAGCCTTATAAGAAGAGGGGACAAAATAGCGAGGATGGGAACCTCACCCCATTGTACTGTCCCGACGTTGGGAGGGGTTGTTCTGTGGTGCAGTGTGGAGGTGGCGTCGGTCCCTTGGAGGATTGACTAGCCGTCGAGGTGCCCTGTTTGCCCATTGCACTCGCCGGGTTTTTGTGGGTAGAGCTGCGTCCACATACCTGCGTGGGGAGACCCACTCCCCCGCGGGATGCCTCTTGGAAACTGATTGTTGATATTCAAATCAACTTGATACTTCAGATCCTATGTCTTGCTGAATATCGTTCTGTTGACGACATGGCCATATTATTATGGTGCAATGACCAGGAGATTCTTGTAATCCCAGTGTTTATTGGAGGTGTCCTATTACCGACAGTAAATATAATATCTACTAAACATTATTTTAACATTCTAGTAAATGCTTTGTATTGTTTTTATTAGATATCTTTAGGGGTCAGTACCTCAAAAGGTAAAAACGGAACCTTATAGGATCACTTTATTGTCCATCTGTCTGTCTGTCAAGACCCTTTTCCTCAGGAACGGGTGGGCCTAGCATGTTGTAATTTATAACAGACTGAGGTTTATAGTCCCTATAAAGTGTTTAACAATCAAGGCCCTAAGACAACACGATAAAAAGATATGGGGAAGTTTAGGCACGACCGGGGTGGTACCTCTCGCTCACATAACACCGGCGTCAAGTGACAGCTATGCTGTCGCGTTTCGTGCGGTTTTTGAGTTTTCGGTGGTCCATTGGGGGGGTTAGGGAAAAGGAGGGCAACGCATCTGCATAATCTTTGGTTGTGAAGATATGGGCGTCGGTAGTCGCTAAACGGCTTCGACTGCTAATGAGCAGCCGAAGGGCAATAGAACCGGAAGTACCCTATAGGTTTTGGGTCGAAAACCTATATGGTAGTTTACGAAATTTGCCAAAAAGAAAGATCTTACAGCCAAAATAAAGTACAAATTAAAAAAAAATGAAAGGCTGTTCCCATACATACAAAGTTGACACCAATTAATATAGTCCTCTGAGTTGCATGGGACCCATATAATTTAAAAGACTTAGGTAGTTAATAGGCACTAACCTTAATTAAGGTAAATAAATAAAATTGTAGGTACTATTGCCTAAAGGAAATAAAGGAAAATATTTATTTCAATATTATGCTCGTATGTTTTTTACAGTAAAGAAAAAGCAAAAGCGATTGTTACACTATGCACTTCCCAATTTATTGAGCCCGATTTTTTTTGCTAATGTTGCATATATTTTAATGGTACGGAACCCTTCGTGCACGAGTCCGACTCGCACTTGGCCGGTTTTTGTTATTGTGGTGAACGTTACCATGTATTCGATTGAGTTTACCCGTTTTTAATTTTACGCCGGGAAGCTCTGAGGGGCTCTCTCCTGGCGGATATGTGGGACTCGCTGCGCCCGATGGCAAACAGGATTGAGCTTACCCTGAACTAACCTAAAGGCAATTTTTCAATGAGATGTCCATCCTGTAACAAACTCACAGCGCTTGGTTCAGATACTGTCTTGAATTTCTTACCAAATGTGCGCGCCGTGACAGCGTATCTCTCTCGCCGGTACAGTAATTGTAGTTATATTTTTATCTTAAACATGAAAGTATAATAAGTCATTCTGGAATAATTTTCCCCTATCAATTTGATGGAAATTTCCGAGAAAACAACTGATAAGGTAGGTCCGACAGGTCAGGAAATTGTAAACTTACCTTCGATACATATTGCTACAATGTTTGCTAGTACTTATTTAATAAGTTCCGCACGTGGGCCGCGGCTTACGACCTAGGAGTGTTCCAAATGATGACGTAGCACGTGACGTCGGAATTGAAGGAAAAGTGACGTAAATTGTTTGTAGCCGTGACGTATACATTTTTGTATTTGAGTTGGAATGATTTTTACAAACATGGATTGTGGCATTATTTATTTATTTATTATTTATTTATTAGACATCTATAAATGAAGTGTTGTTTATCGATTTCATTCGGATCAAAACCCTCGAATTTGCAGCGAATTGAGACATTAAAATAAATGGCACATTAGATTTTTTTTTTTTCTTTAACGCCGGGAAAAGCTCTGAGGCATCCCACGGGGCTGTGGGTCACCCCAGGCGGTAAGTGGACGCAGCTCTACCCACTAAAACCTGGCGAGTGCCATCAATGCCGCCTTTGGTGAGGTGCCCTGGATCAGCAATAGGGCACCTCGTCGGCTAGAGGCTACAGTCCTTCAAAATAACCAACGCCACCTTCACAAAGGGGTGGTCCCACACAACAGAACAACCCCTCCCAATGTCGGGTCAGTACAATGGGGTGAGATTGCCGTCCTTATCCCTTGCCACTGCTCTTTTGTCTGCTCTTATTATAAAAGGGGTACAAAGAGCCCCCTCGGCTATTGAGCCGAGAGGGCTCTTTTTATTTATATTAAGCGAATTGTCGCTTCGCCCTAGGCTAGGGGCTAGAGACCCACATAGCTGCGTGAGACTCACTCCCCCGCGGGATGCCTCAGAGCATTTCCCGGCGTTAAAGAAAAAAAAGGTATAGGCTATCAAATGAAATCAATCCAAATATATTTATTTCGTAGGTAACAACTTGTACACTTAAAAAACGTCAAAAAAGTAGGTCTAGTAAAAATCCCAATTGAAATGCAAACTCCCGAGAAAAACAAGAAAATACTTAGGGCATGTTCTTTTGACATCAAAAATACCTTGTGTGTGTAAAGTCATTGTAATTTATATTAATTTCAACTTATACAGATAAATGTTCAGACGTACAATCAAATACACGGACTACCAAAAGTTTTTTTTAGTATATTGAACCATTCAAGTGATCCCATTAATACAATATTATGCGTTATCCCTAATAATAAACGGGAGGGGAAAATAATCCCTTATTGTCAGGCACGAGGATGATCTGTGCAGTATTGATTTTAGGGCTTATTTAGTAAGTCTAGAATAATACGATGCACGTGCAATGCAGATATTAAAGGTCACTTCATACAGATCTAAAATAAACTAATCGGTTGACTACATAGTTACACTATTATTTTTTAGCTCGTAGCCTAAACATACTAATTAAGATGCAGAAATATCTATTTATAGACTGTTTTTCTTAAAGGATATTTTTTACAATTAAGGTTAAAAAAGTCACTCATCTTTCCATACAAACGCAGAACAGTATTTAATACAATGTTTGACATTGTCCATGAAAAACTAAATATAGCTCGGTCGAGCTAACTGTGGACCCGGCATTTGACATTATGTTGATGTACCTACAGTGTGCAAAAAAATATATCAATAATCACTACATAGTATAAAGCAAAGTCGCTCTCCGCGTCTGTCTGTATGTATGCTTAGATCTTTAAAACTACACAACGGATAGAATGATTCAAGAGGAAGTTTTATATGTATAATACATGCATAATATAGTAGATAAACACTGATAATTTTAGAGGTTTCTAATGTGATGTCGTAAATAAACACATTTTTTGCACTTACATTGCAAACGCTGGATGAACCCTAACATATAGATCAAAATAATGTACTACATTATTGTACATTTTAGAAAGATCTACAAAAAAGTTTGCGATGGCGTATGTGTATCTCTTAAGGATAACATACTATATCCATTTTAATACTTAAAAAATGGGCAATTATAATTATTAAAATTATTATTATTAAAAGCTATTTACAAAAATACGGTATTAATCACTAAATATTATAAAATAAAGTCCTACGCCCGTTCATAGATAAATAATCATCATCAATCCGTATACGACTGTAAATCTAAGTTAACGCGGGCGAAGCTGCGGGCAACAGCTAGTAACTATATAAATAACGCTTTAATTTTATGATTAAAAACTACATACAATAAAAAATTATGTAATTTTTTTAAATTTAATCAAGAAAAGACACGGTTAAGATATTTAGTTGCAAAATTACGGATTGCGTGGAAATTTGTCGGTACGTAAAAAGACAATAGCATAAAAGCTTACAGTAGGTTATCTATTTATTTTTATTTATTTTATTTTATTATTTAGGAAAACCAACAGCTTACAAATGTTATGAAAATTTTACTAGTAATATTTAAAAAGGTATCATAGTAATTGTACGATATTTTATTTTGTTTTTGACTTTACTATTTATTTGGAAAACAAACAATGATAACAACACTTGAAATAACAAAATGATACAAAAAAGTACATAAATAGAGTTTCAACACACAAATTAAACTCAACAATTTGACAAAAGAGAAAAGTTTTTAAAAAGCCGTTTATTACATTATAATATTACGGATACTTTTTGCACAATGTACAAGACATAATGTCAGTTAGCTCGACCGAGTAGTAGGTATGGGCGTTTAAACGAAAAATGCATAAAAATATTTATGTTTATTAGAATGTATATTAACTATAATATAATATATTGAAAATAAGCAACCAAACACGCTTATGGATTTAAACAGACTTCGTTTAAGCGTTGACAGTTAGATCCAAAACTTTAAATACTATAATATCATGATTGAAGAAAAGAACCTTAGCTGGGTCGTACTCAAAAAAAGTGTAAATTTGCAAAAAAAATGCGAAATCTCGATTTACTCAAAACCAGCTATACGAATTGAAAGAGAACCACTTCCTGGTTGATGATTTGGTGGAGGGAAGGTATGCTCTAGAAATAAATTTTTGAAATACAGTGGGTGGCCAAATGGTTATTTTATCTGATATTGCTACTGGTATCATTATTATTATTATTGCGTTTCTCAAGTGGCAACACAGTATACGTACGTCACTTGTCAATTGTGTAAAAAGCGCGGTTTGCAGTATTGTATGGCTATTATTTTTTTATTTATTTTTACCGAATTTTGTAGAATAATCAAAGAGTAAGTAAAGCTTTGTTTACCAGTATTTTTGTTTTCTTTTCTTTGTGAATTTACATTTTATTAATGGTCTGACACGATTACGTAAATTTTTTACTTTTAGGGATGGGTAGGGCTGTGGACATGTCTCCAAGAAAATGTAGAGAGATACAAACACTGTTACTGCATTCCAAATATTCCCAGAGACATATAGCAGCTATTGCTAGGGTTTCAACGTCGGTCGTTAATCGAATAAAAATAAAAATTGATAATAAAAAGCCTCTTGAGGCAAATCGTGCGGGCAAATGTGGCAGGAAAAGGATCACCGCACCTCGTACTGATCGAAAAATCAGGAATATCTGCCTTGAAAATCGGAAAATGAGCGTTTTTGACTGAGAAAAATGTCACTGTTCTGCCTTGGCCAGGGAATTCACCAGACATGAATCCTATAGAAAACACGTGGGAACTCACCAAACGGGTGATTGCGAAAGAAGTGATTACCACCAAGCGGCAGTTGATTGAAACTCTCATCAGGGTATGGCATCACAACTCCAAACTCCAGGGATATGCAACTTTTCGGGATTGAGAGCATGCCCCGACGCATAGAAGCTCTTATTGCGGCAAAGGGTGGCATCACTAAATATTAAAATTTATTCAATAATTTTCACCAATATTAATATTACTCCATACAAAGAATATAAATAAGTTTTGTACAATGTTTTAGTAGTTTTTGTGATCTCAATAAAATGCAGATAGAAATAAAAAATATATAAAACGCCTACATCTATTCATTTATTACCAAAATCGAATTAATCTAGAAAATACAAAAATCTCAATACTGTCCCTAATAATTTGGCCACCCATGGTAATTACTGCAGAAAAAAGAGTAGAGCAGGGTAATGAGAAAAGGCCCTCAGGTTATGGAGCTGTATCCAGGTTTCTGATTAAACTACGCCAGTTTCTTGAGTATAGTGCTGATGCATTATAGGAATATATATATATATAGCAATATTTTATTAAAACATAATGATATAATCTTCAATACAGATGAGGAGCTGCTGGAGTAGTTATTTTCGGAGATAATGATATAGTAATTTCTCGTGGGGCAGATAAAGATTGTGTCGGTTCATGGAAGCTCAGATATGTTGTGGGACTGCGATTTACCAAAATACCTTCCCGTACGTAGAGCTTACCGTACGGGAAGGTGTTTTGGTAATTTTCAACCTGGCTTTGCAACCAAATTGGTCCGGCACAACCGGAGTGGTACTTCTCGCTCATATAACATCGGCGTCAAGTGACAGCTATGCTATCGCGTTTCTTGCGGTTTGTAAGTTTCCGGTGGCCCATTGGGGAGGATAGGGAAAAGGAGGGCAAAGCATCTGCATAACTTTTGGTTGTGCGGATGTCTATGGGCGTGGGTAGTCACCATATTAAGGCTCCGAGTGCTCGGTTGCCTCCTTATCAGAAAATAATATGAAAGGTTGTTTTTAGTTATGTCGTTTGAATTAATAAGCTGTGTAATTTGTTTTTTATAAAAATCTTTTATTTTTCAGGCACTTTCTGAGTCTTAATAAATTGTAAAAAACCTACATTGAGATAATTTCTAAAATTGAGATATAAGAAAGACTGTTTGTCTTTCTGATATTATAAATTTATCTCGTCGTTATCTATGTCTGTATGTACCCAAAATCGTAAAAAAAAATATACATTAAAAAAATACAAGCTTCTAAACTTTCGAATTTAATCACTAATTTTAACCGAACTTTGAGCGCAAATAAATAGTATACAGAGCACGAAAGCTCAAAAATAAAGCACATACAGTTTAGTTATTCAGAAGTTGAAGTAAATTTATTTTAAAAATATACATTTAACAGTTTTTCTTTATTAACTGTTTTGCTAAAAGTACATTTTCGGAATGAATCATTGTGCATTTCATTCTAGCATACATGTTCGCGCACTATGTCAGGTTAGATAGCAATAGTTTTATTAGAGTTCGCGCCGTCGACTATTTCAACCTTAAAGAAAGTATCTGGAATCAGTAGACGAAGTGTTGGTCGGCCATTAACCAGGTGGGAAGACGATCTCAGTACAGTGGCCGGTCCGTGTTGGATACAAGTGGCGTGGAATCAGTCGTCTTGGCGTTTATTGAGGGAGGCCTATGTTCAGCAGTGAACGGATAGAGGCTGATGATGAAGATGATCTGGAATCTATCTCCTGATAAGGGTAAGAAATGCCAAGTACAATATGGATAATTAACGTTTTTCATTTTCAAATGGACAGTGTCGTGTAAAGTTGTGTGGCATTTCTGATCTCGGGCACACCTCGAAATGTGCTGGGTCAAGTCCACCGCCGCGCCACAATGTGACACACTGTCACCGGCTCCCTGTGGGCCGTCTGGTATAGGTACTCACCAAAGCAAACATGCCCGGTGAGCATCTATACCAGACGGAAGGTGAGGGATTTGACCTTATGGCGCATCCAATAACAAATACCTTATCATAACAAATCCTTTAATAAATTACTTGTTCTGATAATATAAAAAACAAACTGTATACATAGCTATATTATGTATTAAATATAGCTTTGTTATAAGAAAATTACATTATAATATATGTATCTGTTTTAAATTTATTTGCACATTAAAGATGAAGTTGTTACAAGCTAACATTTTATCTATTTTAATTTGAATTACATAAACAATATTTTGGGGCTAAATATTTTGGGTAATCACTTTTGTAAGCTAGCAACTCCAGCCGCCCGCACTACAAACTTTTAGAAGAGCTCCCTGAACCATCCTATTGTCATCTATCTAATAATAATGTATAGTATAAAAGTATTAAATATATTTACATTGTCTGGTACCCGTAACACAAGTTCTTCGAAAACTTACCACGGGACCAGATTGACGTGGTGTAATAAGCGTCCATAGATATATTAATATATTATGTATAATATACCTACATGAAAATTACTGGTCAATAATTAGACACATCTGAAAAAAGCGAATGAAATTATAAATTCCTTGCATAATTGAATATAATTTATCTAGAAATAGGTAGGTTTTATTTATTTAAAATATTAATATCAATAGGAACTATTTTTTCACAACAACATATACTCTTGCTATAAAATCTTTCACTTGTACCACTGCGTCCCTGTTATTTTAATAAAGGGAATCAAAAAAATTCAAATGTATATCAATTCACATCTTAGCTGGCTGACAGTCTCTTTTACCAATTTTTCTTTTCATTCTTTACAGTTTGTAATTTTTTGATATCTGCTACTGCCCTCTGTGCTCAGATAGTTAGTAACGTATTAGGTACTAGTAATATAGTTATAGGATAGATGGCGCTGTATGTTTTACATTTGCTATAGGAAGACCGTGATTATTGAAAAATGTTATACAATTTAAAATTAGTTATAATAACTGAAATGATAAATTGCTTTTATTTTCGTATTTTAATTAAGAGGCTACAACAATTACTATGTTGATTATTTACCAACAACAACTTATTACCGTATTGTTCAAATTATATAATAGATGGCGCTGTTTAGCACAATAAAAGAAATGTATAATTTTATGGTCTGCAATTACTTCGATATTAATTCACTTAATATTAAATACTTATAATTACATAACTAATATCAATACTAAGACGACTAATATTAAAGAAACAAAATTAAGTGACATCTATCAAACACTTTTCTAACTATTCTAAATGGAACAATAATAATTTACATTTTACACAAATACATCCATGGGGGAAAAATTATAAGGCTAAAAAATATACTTTTTTTTATAATCCTACATCTATACAATGTGTTACAATCTGTGGTTACAATTTATAACTAATACTGTGTATATTGATTTTAATAAAATAATATAGATGTCACTGCTTATTTTATCTCTACTCAATGTTTTACACTTTAGAGCAATTCTAAAGAAATCTTGAGAATCATGATGAATCTACATATAAGACTTCTTTTTATATGCCTAAAAACGGGATATTTAACCATGTTTTTTATTTTCGTTTCACGAGTCTCGTGAACAAGATTTTCGTAGATAATGCCACACATAAAACATGGGGAATATCCGGATTCAAAAAATATTATTGAAGAAAATTTAGCTATTGATAGTACTATTAATAGGATAACTAGTCAAATACCTTAGCTGAAGGCATAAACAGTGAATTTGGAAAGACGAAAGTAATGAATTTACATAGCTAATATATTATGACGTAATTTAGTGTTCTTAATAAAAATAGTCCACACATTTGATGGGACGACTCGATGATCTTGTGGGTATAGGTGTGAGCCCCAAAGGGAGTTTTCCGACCGAGCGAGATGATATGCTCGGCCAGGCCGAAGCCCACTTACTATCAATTCAGCCGTTGTATGTATAGCGACGAACTGTGGAACTTTGATAGCACGATTCAGTATTGTGGCGCTGATTGGTCCGCCACAATCTCCTTAGTCCTTACAGTTAGACTCAGTTCCATATAATATATGACATATTATTATGACAGTGATCTTATACAATAATCGCTGTTGCCAGTAGCTCCGGCTGAGCTAGAGATGTACAACTGTACACTGACCGATAATGATTACGTTTAGCCTATGTCCATCAGTTCATCACAGTCATGAAATTGGCATTTCGATTAATTTTTAAGAGGTATTGCCATGCTCCTATGCAAACGAATTGGGCCGGAACGCACTGGGGGCACGCGACAGCGTAGCTACCATTGACACCGGTGAGCGCACCGGTGTCAATGGTAGCTACGCTGTCGCGTTTCGTGCGGACTGTGAGTTGCTGGTGGCCCATTGTCGGCGACGAGATCCCAAGTCGAACCAGTATGTAAAAACGTAGTACTTTAATATCAGACCGACCTCATACGGGTTGTGAGCCGACTAGCGGCGACGTAGTTTCAAGTCGCAAAAGGTTAGGAATATTATGAAAATTGTCACGATGTATCGGACTCCTTATGGAAATTTAAAGTGTTAATTTTGGTATGTTTATATGAAGGAATGATAATGAATGATATTTAAAATGAAAATATAAGGTAAAATGGATAAAATTAAGCATGTAGGATAATAATCAGGATGGTAATCTCGAAAATATAAGCAAAAATAGTTAGAAGTATTTGCCTCTCGCTCGTAATGTGTAGGAGTAAGAGAGATGGAATGATATTATTCTAATCAGATTTTGATTAGATTTTGATATTTTTATGATAATTAGGATAATATAAAGTGAATATTTTGGTTTGTCCATGTAAATATGCTATAGTAAACAATAATTTAAGTATATTGATATGATAGTTCTATAAGAAATTGAATCTAATAAGAAAGTCATTAATTAGACCAATTAGATTAGTTTCTAATACTTATTAATGGTTTTAAAAGATGTATTTTAGTAGATTTTAGCGACTTTTACATAGATTTATAAGAATATTAGTAGTTTGATAGGATTTTTTTTAGAAAATTGCTTTGTTTTTAAAAGTTGAAGAAAAGTTAAAAGTTTAGATATTGTTTATTAGAATTTTGCAATGAATGTTATGTCAAAAGATAGGTCTCGACTTGTAGTTTATAACGATAAAAGAATCATAATGATACGATTTATAGTTTAGAAAATATTAACGAGAATGTGCGATGCAACTATAAAATTGTCAAGTTTTTGTCGTATTTTTGTCGAATAACTTTTTATTATGTAAAGATATGTTTATAGTTTATGTTTTATTATGTAAATGATATCGTGACAATTCTAAAAATGTATATTATGTAAGGATTATTTGAAATATAATAATATAGAAAAACGAAAAAGGTCTCGGCTCAAAGTGAAAATGACGCGCAAATCGAGCACAACGCAAGCCGCGACGCGTCCTTGAGGCGCGGGAGTATAAATACCGGGCCCACCGTGGGCTCGTCAGTCTTGCGATGTCATTGACACCACGGCTGGCGGAGGTAACCCTCCCGTTTAACTGTTATAGGTAGAGTCTTTGGACCATAGCATAGGTCATTTCGAAAAAAAAAAAGGGCTCGTCAGTCAGTCGCGATCGGTCGTCTAAAGAGAACAGCCGAATAAGAAGAGGCGAAGAGCCGAGACCTTGAAGCGAGTATAAGGAAGAATAGTGGTTTTAATTATTGACTCCCAATATCCCCGACTCTTGTTTCAATTCACGCCTCTCCCGAGGTCCTCACGATCGTAGTGCCAAATTACGCATTCAGGGGTGCGTGGTGGCGTACGTTACCAGCGAACGTAAGGAAAGACGTACGTCAAAATATAGTGGGAGATTGTCCCAGGCGGAGCGGCGAGCTACAGTACAACCGACATACCGAGGAACTGCCCAAGCCCGACCGCCCAGCTGCATCAGCTGTGAACACTGCGACAACCGTAGACCGCCGCCGCTAACAATTAATGGTCCTTCGAGCCGGATCCCTGCTAGAAGATTGAAGAATCCAGAGTAAAGAAGACGTAAGAAGATGCCAGTAACCAGGTCACAGAAGGATGCTCCCTCACACCCCGTGTCCCGCCCCTCGGATAGGGACGCGACAGAAGGAAGGACGGGGTCAGAAGGGGTCACGTCTGCGTCAGTGTCAGGGTCATCAAGGATGCTTACGTCGGATTCGAATACCTACACGTCGGGCACTACGAACACAGAGGGCACCACCACCACGACGACCGATACCTCCACGGACACTACGGCGACGACTCACACCACGGTGGCGTCCGAGAAGAATGGACAGAAGAATGAAGCCGCAAGTAAGGAGACGACACAGAAGACTCCAGATGATGGACCGGATAAGGGTGGGCGAAGGTCTGCCGCCACTCTGAAGCCGATGGGGGTCAGTCGTCGTGCTGGGTCCATGAAGACCACGAGTACCTCCGCCAGAAGACGCGAGCTGGAAGCCAAGGAAGAATTAGTGCGCCTGGAGTTGGAACAAGCTCAGGCTGCGGCGAGCTGGCCCGCGTCAGATTGGAGCTGGCGCGTTATGAAGACGAGGACTCCGTGGATGAAGACCCAGAAGACAGAATAGCACAGGTGCAGGACTGGCTCGAGACATCAGTCCTAGAGAAGAGCAATACGAAACAACCCGAACAACGAGGTCAGCACCCGCCAGAAGAGCCTAGGAAGGTGAAGCCCGAAGAGATCTCTACAACGAAAGGGGCTACAAATGAAATTCAAACGCTGGCGATGGTGCTGAAGGAAGCGCTTACCACAGGAAGAGGAACGGAAGCGCCGAAGTACATCCACGAGTTACCATACTTCGACGGCAACAGCAGCGAGTGGTTAGCCTTCAAGGTTGTTTATGAAGATACGGCACCGATGTTCAGCGAGGTGCAGAATATGGCTCGACTACGAAGAGCAATCAAGGGCAATGCAAGAGAAGCTATCAAGAGCCTGCTGTACTCCGAAGCTTCTCCGATGGAAGTTATACAAGCACTGAGAAGAAGATATGGAAGACCTGATGCGCTGGTGCTGGCCGAATTAGAGAAGATCAAGATGCTGTTGAAGATTACGGAGAGCCCAAGAGACATCTGCATCTTCGCCAGCCACATCAACAACAGCGTAGCAGCAATCAAAGGATTGAAGAAACCACAGTACCTGCATTCACCGGAAATAGTGAAGCAAATAATTGAGAAGATGCCTACGGTACTCCGATTCCGGTGGTACGACTTCACTGCAGCATCAGAAGAAGGCGAGTTCTCCGACCTGACGGTGGTCTCTAAGTTTCTGAATATGGAAGCAGACAAGTGTGGAGCCTACGCGACTATGGAAGAAAGGATTGGCTTCAAGAGGACCCATCGACAAGCAACGCATACTACTATTGAAAAGGAAAGGGAAGGGAACTTCAAGGAAAGGGGCTTCAAGGAAAGGGAGTCCAGGCAGCCGGCTGAAAGAATGGAAAGGAACTGTCCTATGTGTGAAGGTGGACACTTCCTCATCGGTTGTCAGAAGTTCCTGAATGCGTCGGTGCAAGATCGGTGGGCAATTGTAAAGAAGAGTCGCGTTTGCTTCAAGTGCCTGCAAGTGAGACATAGGAAGGAAACTTGCAAGAAGCCTTCGTGCAAGGAGTGTCATAGGTGGCACCATCATCTGCTGCACGTGGAAATGAGGACCTCGGTAGACAATAGGGAGTCAAGGGAAACCACAAGTGTGATGGCATCAGTGAATGCAGTTAACAATACAAGGGCGTACCTGAAGATAGTTCCAGTTGAAGTCTTCGGGACGAAAGGGTCAAAGAAGATACTAGCACTGACGGATGAAGGATCAACAGTGACACTATTGGATCAAAAGGTGGCAGAAGAGGTCGGCGCTCAAGGCAACAAGGAGGAATTGGCGATCGAAACAGTTGGTGGCAAGATAATCAAGAAGAAAGACTCTCAGGTGCTGGACCTAACGGTGAAAGGGGTCCACCAAGAAAGAAAGAAGACACTGAAGAGGGTCAGAACGATCGACGGTTTGAAGCTTGCACCACAGTTCCTGGAAAAGAAAAGAATAGAAGTCACCTCAGCTGCTCATAGGACAAGACAACTGGGAGCTGATAGTGACCCAAAAAATAAGGAGAGGGAAACCAGGTCAACCAGTTGCTTCCCGAACAGGATTAGGGTGGGTGCTCCATGGGTCGGACGTCGGAGCGGCGAGAGTGGTCAATTTCCTGGACTCATGCCTGCACATCAGCACACCAGATGAAGAAATGCACCAAGTAATCAAGGACCACTTCGCGATTGAAGCTCTGGGAGTAATGCCAAGAAGACCCTCTACAGATGCAGAAGGAAGAGCACTCGCCATCCTAGATAGGACCTGCAGAAGATTATAAGATGGCCGATTCGAAGCTGGACTTCTGTGGAAGAACGAAGATGAAGAGATGCCTGAAAGCTACGCGTCAGCAAGGAACAGATTGTTCAACATTGAAAAGAAGATGGACAAAGACCCGCAGCTGAAGGCCGAATACATCAAACAGATCCAGCATCTCATCGACAGCAAGTATGCAGAGGAAGCACCTGGGGGACAAGACTCTAAGAAGAAATGGTACCTCCTTCACTTCTCCGTGGTACATCCATTGAAGAAAAAGATAAGGATCGTCTTCGACGCTGCAGCAAAGTCGAAAGGAAGAAGCCTCAACGATGCACTACTACAAGGACCAGATCTGCTGCAGTCACTCTTCGGAATACTACTAAGGTTCAGGCAAGGACCACTAGCAGTGGCAGCTGATATCAAGGAAATGTTCCTGCAAGTGAGAATCAGACCGGAAGATAGAGACAGCCTGAGGTTCCTGTGGCGCGAAGATCGTCGGGACGTGACGCCAAGAGAATACAGAATGACGTCAGTGATCTTCGGCGCGACATCGTCTCCGAGTACGGCGATATATGTAAAGAACCGGAACGCTGCTGATTACGAGGAACAATATCCGGACGGAGCAAGAGCAATTGTAGTGAATCATTACATGGATGATTACCTGCATAGTTTTCACAGCCACAGCGAGAGTACTGCAGTTCATCGAACTCTGCAGGAAGAAAGAAAAGGTCCACGTCTGCAAAGAAGATCCCACCTGGAAGAAGACGCTAGCAAGAAAGGTGAAGACTGACAAGAAGGAACAGAAGTCTTCAAATAAACAAGAAAGGAAATACGTACCGCTGGACACCGGACTACTAGAGCGAGCCGAGACCCTACTGCTGAGAAGAAGCCAAGAAGGAAGCTTCAAAGAAGAAATCAAGTGTCTACAACAAGGGAAGCAGTTAGAGGGCGGCAGCAAGTTGAAAAAGCTCGACGTGGTCCTGGAAGAAGGTCTCCTGCGGCTAAAAAGAAGGATCGACGCGATACAGGGCGTGACAAGAGAATACAAGAGGCCCATCGTGCTCAACAGCAAGGACAAGACTACACGGCTCATCATTGAAGAATTCCACTGCCGCTTCAACCATGGTAATCACGCAACGGTAATGAACGAAATAAGACAACGCTTCTGGGTACTGGGACTGAGGTCAGCAATCAAGGCGGTTCAGCATCAATGTCAGTGGTGCAAGATGAAGAAAGGAAGACCGCAAGAGCTACCGACGGGCAACCTACCAGCAGAAAGGTTGATGTACGGAAGTCCACCATTTACGTGTACAGGCGTAGACTACTTCGGGCCCATGACGATCACCGTGGGGAGGCGCAACAAGAAGAGATGGGGAGCACTGTTCACATGCCTCACAACCAGGGCTGTGCACATCGAGCTGGCTCCGTCGCTCTCCACCGACAGTATGATCATGGCGCTAAGAAGATTCGCTGCAAGAAGGGGAATGCCGAAGATAGTCTACAGCGACAACGGGATCAACTTCGTCGGTGCAAGCAAGGAAATAAGAGAAGCTCTCGTCAACCTGAAGAAAGAAGACCTCATCTCAGAAGCGGAGAAGATCGGCGTGTAGTGGAAGTTCATCCCTCCTGGCGCGCCAAACATGGGCGGCGCATGGGAACGTCTAGTGCGATCCATCAAAACCGCACTGGACGCCACTCTCAAGGAAAGGCATCCACGCGAGGAGGTACTTACTTACACCGAACCACTTCCTCATCGGGCGATCCTGCGGCGCTGCGAGAATCGGCAGCTATGACGACAGCGAGTTGGTGGGCAGACACACATGGAAGACTGCGCAGCGACTTGCCGACCATTTCTGGCAACGTTGGCTGCGCGAATACCTGCCCACCCTACTGCCAAGGAAGACGAAGGGAAGAACCAGCGCCACGGACCTGCGAGTAGGAGACATCGTGCTGATCGTCGACCACAGCCTGCCGAGATGCACCTGGCCACGCGGAAGAATCCTGCGGGTGTATCCTGGACCAGACGGGCGGACAAGGATCGTGGACGTCGAGACGCGGGGAGGAGAGCTGCGGAGGCCGAGTTCCAGAGTGGTGTTGTTGGTGCCGGGAGTGTCGCCGAGCCAGGAGGATGGTGCTACGCACGAGGGGGAGACTGTCGGCGACGAGATCCCAAGTCGAACCAGTATGTTAAAAACGTAGTACTTTAATATCAGACCGACCCCATACCCCAAAAGGTTAGGAATATTATGAAAATTGTCACGATGTATCGGACTCGCCCCATACCGGTTGTGGGCCGACCGAACCGATGACATACCTTATGGAAATTTAAAGTGTTAATTTTGGTATGTTTATATGAAGGAATGATAATGAATGATATTTAAAATGAAAATATAAGGTAAAATGGATAAAATTAAGCATGTAGGATAATAATCAGGATGGTAATCTCGAAAATATAAGCAAAAATAGTTAGAAGTATTTGCCTCTCGCTCGTAATGTGTAGGAGTAAGAGAGATGGAATGATATTATTCTAATCAGATTTTGATTAGATTTTGATATTTTTATGATAATTAGGATAATATAAAGTGAATATTTTGGTCTGTCTATGTAAATATGCTATAGTAAACAATAATTTAAGTATATTGATATAATAGTTCTATAAGAAATTGAGTCTAATAAGAAAGATTAAATTCTAATTAGATTAGTTTCTAATACTTATTACTTGTTTTAAAAGATGTATTTTAGTAGTTTTTAGCGACTTTTACATAGATTTATAAGAATATTAGTAGTTTGATAGGATTTTTTATCGAAAATTGTTTTGTTTTTACAAGTTGAAGAAAAGTTAAAAGTTTAGATATTGTTTATTAGAATTTTGCAATGAATGTTATGTCAAAAGATAGGTCTCGACTTGTAGTTTATAACGATAAAAGAATCATAATGATACGATTTATAGTTTAGAAAATATTAACGAGAATCGCACATTCTCGTTAATATTTTATGCAACTATAAAATTGTCAAGTTTTTGTCGTATTTTTGTCGAATAACTTTTTATTATGTAAAGATATGTTTATAGTTTATGTTTTATTATGTAAATGATATCGTGACAATTCTAAAAATGTATATTATGTAAGGATTATTTGAAATATAATAATAAAGAAAAACGAAAAAGGTCTCGGCTCAAAGTAAAAATGACGCGCAAATCGAGCACAACGCAAGCCGCGACGCGTCCTTGAGGCGCGGGAGTATAAATACCGGGCCCACCGTGGGCTCGTCAGTCAGACCCTAGTCCGCCTGGGGTGGCACCCCAACGTTCGAAGGCGCGGAGCTGTCCCGCCGCATGTGTCTTCCCGATGCCAGGAGGCTGCGATGTCATTAACACCACGGCTGGCGGAGGTAACCCTCCCGTTTAACTGTTTTAGGTAGAAGCCATCAGCTCTCCTACTCTTCCGATTTCGCATAAAGGTCTTTGGACCATAGCATAGGTCAATTCGAAAAAAAAAGGCTCGTCAGTCAGTCGCGATCGGTCGTCTGAAGAGAACAGCCGAATAAGAAGAGGCGAAGAGTCGAGACCTTGAAGCGAGTATAAGGAAGAATAGTGGTTTTAATTATTGACTCCCAAGATCCCCGACTCTTGTTTCAATTCACGCCTCTCCCGAGGTCCTCACGATCGTAGTGCCAAATTACGCATTCAGGGGTGCGTGGTGGCGTACGTTACCAGCGAACGTAAGGAAAGACGTACGTCAAAATATAGTGGGAAATTGTCCCAGGCGGAGCGGCGAGCTACAGTACAACCGACATACCGAGGAACTGCCCAAGCCCGACCGCCCAGCTGCATCAGCTGTGAACACTGCGACAACCGCAGACTGCCGCCGCTAACACCCATTATAGGGGATAGGGAAAAGGAGAGCAACGCATCTGCATATATATAATATATACTTTTGGTTGTGTGGATGTGTATGGGCGTCGGTAGTTGTCATGGGGCTCCAACTACTCTGTTGCATTTATGACATAAAAACACCTAAGATATATATATCACATATCGTTTTTCCGTTTGTTGTCGTTCTTTTTAGACTCGAACCCACGGCCATAATGTGAAAATGGTAATAAATAATAATGTGATACTATTGATTTTATCACATCATTACCGCATATGATCATGACTTATTTGCACGACTGCTATTAATATTTAAGATATAATCTAACTTACAATACATATTCATATCAGAAGCCTCTGAATAATACACATGATCGTATTATTTTATAGAAGAACTGTTGCCCGCAATTACTACGTTAGCACTAAGGATAAGAATAGCCAATACATGGCAACCCAAAGACCGCCTCATATTTATGAGGCGCGGTTAGATCCCGCCGTCAGGAGACCTAAAGGGTCTCGACACGGCCGCCTCGAACGACAAATCTTCTGCGGGGCTCGCAGAAGATTTTGTCGTTCGTTGTTGCCCGCAACTTTGGTCACATTAACTCATATTTACAGCCGCATAAATATTGTGAATTTTTGTAGCCTATGTCACTCGGTGATAGCATAATAATATAATACCTGTGATAATACTATACTAGATATAGAATTATACTCCCCACCAAGATTCAAACCTTGTCGTGGCAGTGGGGCTCAGTAGCTTAAGGTGAACCCAGCACCTTGGGCGAAGAAAGTTGGAACCGAGGGAGCTGCTCTTTGTACCCCTCTTATAAGAAGAGGAGACAAAAGAGCAGGGGACAAGGGGCGACGATGGGAACCTCACTCCATTGCACTGACCAGACGTTGGGAGGGGTTGTTTTGTTGTGCGGGACAACTCTTCTGTGGTGGTGGCGTCGGTCCCCTGGGTGACTGACTAGGCGTCGAGGTGTCCTATTACTCAACAGATCCGGGGCACCTCACCAAAGGCGGCATTGGTGATACTCGCCGGGTTATAGTGGGTTTTTGGCTACAGATGTTCCGCGAGACCCCCACACCATCAGACCCCACCCAGGGCTGTTGACGGCGCGTAAAAGCATTTCCCCGTGTCAACAAAAAAGGGTTGTAATAATTTTTCTATGACATAATATATTAAACATGATACATTTGTCTATAACTGTTTCAAAACAGGCACCCATTTATCGTCTAAGAGCTGAGCAATACGGATACCTCAAGGTGATCTTCCCCGCATACACCTTAGTCGATTTCGAAATAAATGTTGTGAAATATTGTGAAAAAACTCACATAATTATTCGAAAGAGTAGGAACTATTCTAGAACCTCCTATTTTTATTATATTTTATATTTATCTCGGCTAAAAACAAAATGGGTACATTTAGGAAAATAGTAACGAAAATGAGTAATATAATTAACTCAAGTGGAATTAATTTAAAAAAAGTTGTCAGTCACGGTTTCAAATCAAAAATACAAATATCAATTCAATAAAAGTAAAATATATTATCAAGACTTGGTAACAATTTATTTGTCTCGCAAAACTTTCTTTTCGGGGATTCCCTGCCTCGTTTTGTTTCACGGAATATTTTATCACATTTTACCTTATTATCAAAACACTAGCTACTCCAAGCGGTTTTACTTGCGCAGAAATAAAAAATCCTTTTAATTTTAAATGTTATTTGGTTAGGCGAACCGGACACACGTGCAACTTGCCCCACCATGGTTCAGGCCTTTACGTGGCGGTGGGGCTCAGTAGCCTAGGGTGAGCCGCTGCACCTTGGGCGAAGCTAATTGAGCCAAGGGGGCTCTTTGTACCCCTCTAATAAGAAGAGGGGACAAAAGATCAGGGGGCGAGGACGGAAACCTCATCCAATTGTACTGTCCCGACGTTGGGAGGGGTTGTTTTGATGTGCGAGACAACCCCTCTGTGGAGGTGGCGTCGGTCTCTTGTGGGACTACTGGGACCCACTCTCGGCGTTGCAAGAAAAAAAAAGACGTAGAACTTGGTGGTAAGTGGCTAGCGTTGCCCAAGAACATAATATACAAGTTTACTGAGGCTACCCCAGGCAAGTTATCTTGAGACGTAAAAGATATCGGTGCTAGTCACGATGCCTGTCCTCCCCTTCTTTCCAAAATACAGAAAAACTGTTTGACGTAAGACATATTAAGCAGGATGATTATGCTAACGAGGAGCGGCACAACGCATCCACCACTAAAAAATATGTTATACTAGCTGGTGGCTGTGACTTCGTCGGGGCAGGATTACATTTTGTTACGATATCTTTATAAATTATGACCTATGCTATTCTGATTTATGATATATTATTGTTAAGTTTCATTAAAATCCATTCAGTAGTTTTTGCGCGAAAGAGTAACAATCATACATACATACTATCTTTCGCGTATATAATATAATATTAGTAGCATATTAAGTAAATAATTTCACCTTCATAATTTTGCTATCTTCAAAAATAATCTTCAAATCTAGTGCGTAGATCCGGTAGTTCATGAGATTAACGCTTTCAAACAAACAAAGTTTTATTATATTAGTTAATATAATTATATAATGTGGAAACAGTTAATCATACATGTGCTGTGTTACGATTCATATAAAAAAAAAATATATATCACATATCGTTTTTCCGTTTGTTGTCGTTCTTTTCAGACTCGAACCCACGGCCATAATGTGAAAATGGTAATAAATAATAATGTGATACTATTGATTTTATCACATCATTACCGCATATGATCATGACTTATTTGCACGACTGCTATTAATATTTAAGATATAATCTAACTTACAATACATATTCATATCAGAAGCCTCTGAATACTACACATGATCGTATTATTGTATAGAAGAACTGTTGCCCGCAATTACTACGTTAGCACTAAGGATAAGAATAGCCAATACATGGCAACCCAAAGACCGCCTCATATTTATGAGGCGCGGTTAGATCCCGCCGTCAGGAGACCTAAAGGGTCTCGACACGGCCGCCTCGAACGACAAATCTTCTGCGGGGCTCGCAGAAGATTTTGTCGTTCGTTGTTGCCCACAACTTTGGTCACATTAACTCATATTTACAGCCGCATAAATATTGTGAATTTTTGTAGCCTATGTCACTCGGTGATAGCATAATAATATAATACCTGTGATAATACTATACTAGATATAGAATTATACTCCCCACCAAGATTCAAACCTTGTCGTGGCAGTGAGGCTCAGTAGCTTAAGTTGAACCCAGCACCTTGGGCGAAGAAAGTTGGAACCGAGGGAGCTGCTCTTTGTACCCCTCTTATAAGAAGAGGAGACAAAAGAGCAGGGGACAAGGGGCGACGATGGGAACCTCACTCCATTGCACTGACCAGACGTTGGGAGGGGTTGTTTTGTTGTGCGGGACAACTCTTCTGTGGTGGTGGCGTCGGTCCCCTGGGTGACTGACTAGGCGTCGAGGTGTCCTATTACTCAACAGATCCGGGGCACCTCACCAAAGGCGGCATTGGTGATACTCGCCGGGTTATAGTGGGTTTTTGGCTACAGATGTTCCGCGAGACCATCAGACCCTACCCAGGGCTGTTGACGGCGCGTAAAAGCATTTCTCCGTGTCAACAAAAAAGGGTTGTAATAATTTTTCTATGACATAATATATTAAACATGATACATTTGTCTATAACTGTTTCAAAACAGGCACCCATTTATCGTCTAAGAGCTGAGCAATACGGATACCTCAAGGTGATCTTCCCCGCTTACACCTTGGTCGATTTCGAAATAAATGTTGTGAAATATTGTGAAAAAACTCACATAATTATTCGAAAGAGTAGGAACTGTTCTAGAAACACACGTCAATGACCCTTGTACCCTTGGTGGGATTTGAACCTGTGATCTCTATATTTGCTCTTTAAAATATTTACATCTAGGCCGTGAAATTAATGTAGATCACTTGTATTTCCTTACACATCTAATAATAATGGATAATGTGTGTTTGTTTGAATGTAAGGGAAAATCTTTGAAACCACTTTTCCGATTTAAAATGATCTTTCACCAGTACAATTTCTCTCCCTCTCTCTATTTAAGAGCCTTGCTCTTGTCGGTGGAGCAGTCTTCCATACTCCATAATTAGGGTGCTTAGAACAGTGGTTACCCCACTTGCCTTCCGTTCCGCAGTACAATGACCAATTTCTTACTCGTTGACCTCGAAACCGGAATCCATTTCCTCAGCCTCTAGCTAGTACTGATACCACTGCTGCCCGGTTTTTTTACACGCTTTATAGTAGGGGTGCTTGATCAGCTACGTCATAAGACAGTAATAGGACCTGTAGCATTTTATAGGTTAGCTAATCCCACTGGACTACCCAGTACATCCTGGCAATCATGATTCATGTTGCTGCTAGGTCGGGGACTGCTTATTCGTATATTCACAGCTAACCATATCTGATGGCCGATCCACTATCCGCCAGTACCCCGTAGATAGCCTGCAGCTCAGCTCATCTACGTTATTATTCAGGACAAGAGAAAAATAATCATCATCAATGCGGATACGGTTACGGTATAAATCCCCACCATGGTTCAGGCCTTGACGTGGCGGTGGAGCTCAGTAACCTAGGGTGAGCCCAGCACCTTGGGCGAAGCGAATTGAGCCGCCTCAGATCAGAGCATTTCCCGGCGTTAAAGAAAAATAAAAAAAAAACGATTACGGTATAAATATTAAACAAACGAAACTGTGTGCAACTAGTTTAATATAATAAATCTAAGTGAATATAGGAAATTCACTTTTAATTATCACTTATGACATATGCGAACAAGGAAACACTATGTTTGTACAAGGCACAAGGAAAATATAAATTAAAATATAATTGCTAATATATGAGATCAATGTATTATAATACTCCAACGCCGTTTGTCAGTGAAAGTTGTTGAGATGATGTATGTGTGTAAAAATAAGTTATGTCTGTTAAGTTAAGTCTGTTTCATTTCTAACGGTTTATGAATTTTGGATACATTATTATTTGTAGTATCAACAAGAGTAAGGGCTGATAACCAAAAAAAACCCTAATCACTTAAAGGAAATTATTGAAATATATATTTTTTAATATTTTGAAAATAAAGTAGTACAACATCATAGATGGAAAAAACAAATTTCATTAAAATGCTATTTTTATCTCCTAATTTTTTTTATATGAATCGTAACACGGCACATGTATGATTAACTGTTTCCACATTATATAATTATATTAACTAATATAATAAAACTTACGTCAAACAGTTTTTCTGTATTTTGGAAAGAAGGGGAAGACAGGCATCGTGACTAGCACCGATATCTTTTACGTCTCAAGATAACTTGCCTGGGGTAGCCTCAGGTAAACTTGTATATTATGTTCTTGGGCAACGCTAGCCACTTACCACCAAGTTCTACGTCATTTTTTTTCTTGCAACGCCGAGAGTGGGTCTCCCCACGCAGGTATATAATGTGGGACACGCTGCGCCCGACAGCTGGTAAGTGGAAGCAGCTCTACCCACTAAAACACGGCGAGTGCCACCAATGCCGCCTCGGGTGAGGTGCCCCGGATCTAATAAACAAATAGGGCACATAGACGGCGGAAGTCCCACAAGAGACCGACGCCACCTCCACAGAGGGGTTGTCTCGCACATCAAAACAACCCCTCCCAACGTCGGGACAGTACAATTGGATGAGGTTTCCGTCCTCGCCCCCTCATCTTTTGTCCCCTCTTCTTATTAGAGGGGTACAAAGAGCCCCCTTGGCTCAATTAGCTTCGCCCAAGGTGCAGCGGCTCACCCTAGGCTACTGAGCCCCACCGCCACGTCAAGGCCTGAACCATGGTGGGGCAAGTTGCAAGTAAAACCGCTTGGAGTAGCTAGTGTTTTGATAATAAGGTAAAATGTGATAAAATATTCCGTGAAACAAAACGAGGCAGGGAATCCCCGAAAAGAAAGTTTTGCGAGACAAATAAATTGTTACCAAGTCTTGATAATATATTTTACTTTTATTGAATTGATATTTGTATTTTTGATTTGAAACCGTGACTGACAACTTTTTTTAAATTAATTCCACTTGAGTTAATTATATTACTCGTTTTCGTTACTATTTTCCTAAATGTACCCATTTTGTTTTTAGCCGAGATAAATATAAAATATAATAAAAATAGGAGGTTCTACTACTTAACGGCGCTGTTTAATATGTATGAGCAACACGTTTACTAGTTCTACCCATATTTCAGACAAATAAAATCTGTAATCGAATTCCGGAATCACTAAAAATAAAGAAATAAATAAAATTAAAGGTGACTACAAAAAAAAGGAATAAAAATAATTTCGTTTCTTTAATTTTTGTGCTTACAACTTGTCAATCAAAATCAAAATCATTTTTTTATTCATAATAGTACCAACAGTATCTTTTTGACCGTCAATTGATACCATCAATATCACGGGTTCCAAGCCCACTCAGAAGAACCGACGAAACAAACTCAGTGGAACTAATCTTTTCAAATATTTCATTACAAAATGTACATGTTATTATCCTGAAATGACTTTTTTAATATCACAGGCAAATCCTTATGGATCCAGGATCTTCAGGTAGATTCTGATTCAATGTGGGACTCACACCTGGAAGTATTTATCCTAACTAAAACCACTTCGAGCGCCTTCAGCCGCTTTTTGAGGGTCCCGAATATGCAGGCAACAGACAGGATCACCTCAGCGACGTCGTATCCTACTGGGCCTAGGGAAGCTCATTCACCTGGGACTAGCTAAAGTGACTTATTTTTGCAAGGCCCTTATGTATCTACTGCCTTACCTGCCCTTCTTTCCAGCAAAATTAATGGAAGTATTAGGCACGTTAATACCCAAGTGGCAGAAGCGCATCTATCTGGTAAATACAATAAATATAGTCATCAACCTCAGCATCAGCTTCATTCTGTCCATCGCTGGGCATAGGCCTCTTTCAAAGGACAACAAGACGGCCGACGCGACGTAATAAATTCAAATATGTAATACTATTCAGGTATTTTCTTCCAAACGATTATTTAGTTCATTCCATCATTCTCAATGGAAATGGCTTGTTGATGATGAATAAATTATAAACGAAATATGTGTTCACTTTACTGATTGAGCGTCTAAGCATCTAATTACTTTTGTATCAAGATCTCAAAACCGGTATATTATAAGATTTTACGTTTGTGCGAATTTATAAGTTTTAGGGTTCCTTACACGATTTTTTTATAGAAGAGGAGTCAAACGGACAATCGTTTCACCGGGTGGTAAGTGATAAGCGACATCCATAGACACCCGCTACATCATTAGCAGACCGTGCGTTGCCGGCCTTTCAAATATTATCATTATATCATATTTGAAATTAGTCCAGTCGGGGCAGACATTTAAATAAAAAAAAAATCCGGGGAGCGATTTTTTTTTAAAACGTCGGGGTAGGTGGTTAGAAGTATAAATCTCGATTTTCTAACTAATCCCGGTAGAGGATTCGCCGCCATCTTGTTTTAAAGTATTTTTTTTTTCGTTTTTCTAAAATAACTCGTTAATTTTCAACTTTAGAGCAAAAATGGCAGTATCCAAAGTTGTTGGAAATTTAATTTCTCACAAGTTTGGTCATTATCATTTTTCCGCTAAGATCAACATCGTAGTCTTCCTCCAGACATAAAACAGCAGAGCACTTGAGGCCCGCTTTACGGCAGCCGTACATCTTTCCGAACTTGGATTTGCATTTGCAGGAAATTAATTTGAGCAAAGACTCCGGTGCTGGGTCAGCGATGGTTGTAATCGGTTCCAACCCCAATCCGCTGCGAGGATCAAGTGCGAGAACCAAAGTTGAAGAAAATAAAATTCCACCCATTACGATTTTTTCAATAAACTTGATAGTAATCTGCAACTATTAAACTGCAAAGTAACTCTGCAAATATTGATCCTAGCGTAAAAATGATAATGACCAAACTTGTGAGAAATTAAATTTCCAACAACTTTGGATACCACCATTTTTGCTCTGAAAATTAACGAGTTATTTCAGAAAAACGAATGAACTTTAAAACAAGATGGCGGCGAATCCTCTACCGGGGTTAGTTAGAAAATCGAGATTTATACGTCCTACCCCCCCCCCCCCCGACGTTAAGAAAAAAAAATCGCTCCCAGGATTTTTTTTCTATTACAGGCTACTTTTATCTCTGCCCCGACTGGACTAAATGTATAAATAGGTAATACCAACAATCAAAACTTGTAAAACAAAATTCAAAAAAAGTGACAGAAATATACTGGCTTGCAATGCAGGCTTGTGTTATAAATAAGACAAAACTTAAGGTTGCTGCATAAATTACTGCGCCAATCTGTCTGTTCTTTTGTTTTA
This sequence comes from Helleia helle, assembly GCA_963853865.1. Lineage (NCBI taxonomy): Eukaryota > Metazoa > Arthropoda > Insecta > Lepidoptera > Lycaenidae > Helleia > Helleia helle. The sequence goes on from OY971420.1 coordinate 22,816,987, forward strand.
CAGGTGCATCTTTTGCGTAGATGAATAGGATTAATATCCTTATCATTATCAGCTATTAACCGTCCATTTTTGGACATTAGCCTCCAAGGAATGCCAAGACGGCCGATTATAATATAGGTACTAGCTGTTGCACGCTACTGTTAATCAAAGCGTAATGTTATATAGCCTATATTATAGCCTTTCTCGATAAATGGGCTATCTGACACTGAAAGAATTTTTCAAATTCCTGAGATTAGCGCGTTCAAACAAACAAACTCTTCAGCTTTATAATATTAGTATAAATAATAATGTAAAATACTAATAATCACAACATACTAGTTAAATAATTAATTGTTAAGTTAATTTTACTAAGCTTAAAGTTTTTAACTCACAAAATACGGAACGTAAGAGAAGCGGAGGTAAGATTTTTTTTCTGATTGATTTCTTTTTTTTACATTGACCAAGCTTCGTTTTTTATTGAACGGACTGATTTGAACTAGGTTAAAAATATAATCCTGCAAATTATATGTTTGCTCGTTTAAAACGAAAATAATTACATTGGTCACTATAAAATGGTAAGCGTTCACATGTCCGTATCGCACGCATCACATTTAGTTACCATACGCCCGAATACTCAAACGAATCTCAAATGTAAGACGAACTTAAACTCATGCTATAACGTGTCAGATTCAAAGAAAAAAAGAGGGACAACACGAGTTTAAGTACGTCTTAAATTTGAGATACTTTTGTTTTTTTTTTTTTTTTTTCGAATTGACCTATGCTATGGTCCAAAGACCTTTATGCGAAATCGGAAGAGTAGGAGAGCTGATGGCTTCTACCTAAAACAGTTAAACGGGAGGGTTACCTCCGCCAGCCGTGGTGTCAATGACATCGCAGCCTCCTGGCATCGGGAAGACACTTGCGGCGGGACAGCTCCGCGCCTTCGAACGTTGAAGGGAGATCTCCGACCGAGCGAGATGTTATGCTCGGCCAGGCCGAAGCAAGATTCGTTTGAGTATTCGGGCGTTTGTATAGAAAGTCATACAAGTGATCCGCACCGTACGGATCGCACTCGAGTGTCACTTTCTATACAAAGAAACTGCGATCAATTTGATGCGATGCGTGCGATTCATACGATGCGTGTCGATGCGGACATGTGCGGTACATGTCCGCATGGTACGCATCGTTATAATTATTGAATGTAATAGATTTTTTTTTTAGAACTGAGCCTGTCATCATTTTAGCCTGTGTTCGTCCACTGTTTTTCCAATCAAAGCTCGTACGGTTGATTTGTTTGTCATAGTAACTGTAAAATTACATTCCTTATGAAAAAAGTGTAATGGTAAGTGATACGTCTGCATTCAGGTATCGCGCATTCAAATCCCATCAAGAGCATAATATAGTAATTTGTAATTTCACCAAAAAATTTAGAACCGGGGACTCTATGTGTAGATATTATGTATAATTTATTTAAATTCATGAATTAATTACTTACCTTATGTACGCTTTAATTTTATTAATCCAAAATCATCAACACTATGATGAGCCGTTTTCCAACGACACATCATTTTTTATGGAAGAAGGAGCAAACGGACTGGTGGTGGTGATCCACAACATCATTAGCAGGTGCATTGCCGGCCCCACTATGGTTCAGGCATTGTCGTGGCGGTGGGGCTCAGTAGCCTAGGGTGAGCCCAGCACCTTGGGCGAAGCTAATTAAGTCGAGGGGGCTTTTATAAGAAGCCTACGTTACTACTAACCCGACGTTAGGAGGGGTTGTTCTGTGATGCGGGACAACCCCTCTCTGGAGGTGGCGTCGGTCCCCTGAGGAACTAACTAGCCGTCAAGGTGCCCTGTTTACATCAAAGGCGGCATTGGTGCCACTCGCACAACTTTTGGATGCAGCGAGTCCCACACACCCGCCTGGGGAGACTCACTCCCCCGCGGAATGTCTCAGAGCATTTCCCGTCGTTAATGAAAAAAAAGGTGCGTTGCCGGCTTTTCAAATATGAGTATGCTCTTTTCTTGAAGGTCCCTAAGGCCACTCGCATTCTGGGACATCATATTAATCCTAAATACAGTGAACTAATTTTTAAACAATAAAATACAAAGTAATATCAATTATTATTAACAAGAAACCATTATTAAACACCATTATAGAAGTTATTAAACTATCGTCGCCGTTTCGAGTTTTTGTATAATTAAACTATAATTAAGAACAGTTCAGATAATTATTAGTTGGTTTTATTTGGGGTAACATTTATTATGTTATTAATTTAATTATTTAATAATTAGTAGTAGCAGCTGAAGGTAACTTCGTGAGTGATCGTGTTGATGAGATAAAAGTTATTAAGGTTGGTAGTATCCATGCAGGCGGGTAAGCGGTCCGTATATAAAGATATTAGCTAATATGTCTGCGGCTTCGCTCTTGAGTTCGAAAAAGTAGTTTATGTATTTATTTGCTAGAATGAGATAAAAAACACAAATAAATAGTGTTTATATGTAAACGTGTGTTAATATAATACACATCTCTATATAATACTAGCAGACCCGGTCACGCGTTGCTGTGGCAAAGATATTATACGTTAAAATATTATATCACAGTAAACTATTGAATACAGTAAAATTATTATTTATGAATAAAAAATTGCGATTATAAATTGAGACATATACTATCCTATCTCTTAAGTTGGATCACACAGTGTGCAAAATTAACATTCGGCAGATTATAAATTGATAGATTTGATCATGATTGGAACCTCACACCGCGTTAATCCAGTAATTTACAGCTCTGAGCGCTCCAAAACCTTTTCTAAGGGGCGGCCGGGTTGTCCCCTCTTACGAGGAGTTGTCTGACCTTCGCCGGGGTCAGCCTGTCGCTGAGGTGAACCTGTTTGCCTGTAGATCCGGGACCCTCAAAAAGCGGCTGAAGGCGCTCGCAGGTGGTTTAGTGTGGTAATGGATTCCCAAGTGCGAGTCCCCACACAGGTCCAGGAGCCTTACCCGAGGTAAACCTGGATCATGCGAAAGCATTAACCTTCGTCATCAAAAACAAATTACAGGTGACCACAACTAGTGGGTAGTCGAAGTACCTACATGTATGTACACGGTGATTTAAGTGGCCAAAGATTGAACTCTAATTAATTAAGGCTATTTCATTTGATAGATATAACTTAAATCAAGGTTACATCAAAACAAATTGATGTCTTTATTACCCTGTTGTAATAAAACCAGTTAAGTGGTTTAGTTGTATTATATTAGTTAAATAAATATAAATATAAACTAACAATGTTAATCTAACGCCGCCGTGGTAAAATCGTGGGAACTTATGTTAAATGTCAACGTCGTCTATAAACGAAACGAAAGAGACTATTGCTAGTCCCTCAACCCCGCTAGTAAAACCCAGCTATGGGCATCAGGTTATGATGCCCATTAGTAAGAGGTAATACCATGCTGCATTGCAGCTGAACTGGGCCGGCACGACCGGGGTAGTATCTACCTCTCGCTCACATAACACCGGCGTCAAGCTCTATGCTGTCGCATTACGTGCGGTTTGTGAGTTTCCGGTGGCCCATTGGGATAGGGAAAAGCAGGGCGGCGCATCTGCGTGGCCTTGGTTGTGTGGATGTGTCTGGGTGTCGGCGCCGTGAGGCTCCGACTGCTCGTTTGCCCCTTGATCACATAAAAAAGGTTAGCAGATTAGACTAGGAAGCAACCTTTAGTATTCTGCAAAAAACGTTCTATAGTGGTCATGGGTTCTTGAAGTTGCGCCTACTGGTTATGAGAAAAACCAACAAAAAATCGGGCTCTCATCCTTGTATCTCTTTAGATGCAAGACCGAGGTGCTAGTAATAAGACTATCCATTTATTACTAAAGCTAAAGTACTTTATGATACCCATAGAGGATGGTACCCATGCAGGCACGTGGGTCGCTGCCTAAGACCTATAAAAGTAACCTAAGGTTATCTTTAAAAAATGTTTGGGTACCAAATCCGTTTTCTGGTTCTTGACTTTTAAATACAGAGCCTGGAATATTCCAGCATGACCTGCGGATAAACAGTATGACCTTCAAACACCAAACATTCCTGAAACCGTGTTGTTAGTCACGTAACCAACTATAACAATTTTCCGATCATAAAAAATGGACTTCTAAAAACAATAGCACTTCACACAACATTGACCTAAAATAAATAGAAACGCAATTAATTTACATACCCGGGTGAATATTATGATATAGGTATGGTATGTCTAGTCTTAGAATCTGAAATTACAGCTATAAAAAAATAATATAAATGCATCCCTGAAGAAGGGTTTATTTTCTTTGGTTTTTATTGAGATGTTTTCTTAAAAACCTGCGTCACATTCTAGAATCGCGATTTGACGCTGAATGAATTATTACTTTGTAAAATTCGCAACCGTTTCTCTGGGTTATTTTGAGGAATCGAGCCTTTGCTGAGAAGAGTAAGATTTTGGCCTTACTTATGCCTGGTAAAAAGGTCACATCAAGGTAATGAAAAATCTTAAGGGTTATATCTACTTCGAGTATTATCTAGTAGAGTAATACTCGAAAAATACTCCTAAAAGTTACACTATAATCCAATAAACAAAATAAGCATGATTGCAGGTTGCTCTACGCTTACTCTGTGTAAATTCAGGTGAATACCAGAGGAACCGAGGTAGATTCCAGAAGGTATGCGACTTTCTGGTATCTACCTGACTAGAGTAGACTACTACAAGACGCAAGTGCTCAGTACTTATGGTCAAATTATATAAATTACACAATGCTATAGCGCTAAAAGCTAAATTTCGTGAATCCAAAAATCTTGAAATTCCGATCAGGTCAAGAATCATGTAGCACGAGTGATGTTATGAAAATAGCGAGAGTCGCTATAAAATTCATTCAAAGATGTTGTAGCATACATTTTCCTTGAAGATTTGATAAAAAATAATGTTACAATAAACTATGCAGGATTTTCCTGGATATTCTTTCATTGATGATAATGTGGCGCCCAACCGGCGCTGGGGGGGGGTGAGCGCCGAGAGTCCCACATATCCCCGGGGACGCCCCATCCCCGGGTGAATGCGCAAAGCATTTCCACTACGTCAAAAAAAAAAAAAAAGGAGATACAATATAATGGACATAACTTTATATGTATTAGCTTACTAAGTACTGTATAAGTTTATTATTAATTACATACAAGACAATTAGTAAATATTACTTTTTATTTTCCGTATCCCCATAATACAATTTCGGTTTGGTCCCCGTGAAATCATTTTAAACAGGTTTTACTTTAGTTTAAACTACGATCGAATAGACATGTGCAAAAAATAATCCTTGAAAATAACAAACATATGTCTTTTTATATGTTTATATATGAACATAACCTGCGCAATAAAATAAACATACGAAGTAAGGAAACATTAAATCCATAGATATTTAAAATGTATCTTAAATCTTATCAAATATCTTACACTTAAATTTACTAAATTTCTAACCTTTAGTTATAAAAGAGTCAGCAAGTTATGGTTAAATTGGGATACCTCAGGGAGACGAGGCCTCCCCCCACGGGCTATAAATGGGGTGAGTAGGAGGCACTACTCAATGCGCCTCCAGTAACGCCCCCTTTTTTGATTTCGCGGGGAAATGCTTTTTACGCATGTAACCAGGATCTCGGGTAGATCCTGAACCACTGCAAGCGCCTTCAGCCGCTTTTTGAGATTACCTCAGCGACAGGCTAGCCCCGGCGAAGGCCAGACTTCCTGCTAAGGTGGGACTGCTTGGCCGCTACTAAGCAGTCCCCGCCACGTCGTGTTAACCTGGGCGCAAGTTCCCATCCTGAACCCGACAGCACAGGGGCGTTACTGGAGGCGCATTAAGTCGCGCCTCCTACGCACCCCGTTGGTTGCCGGCGGGGGGAGGCCTCGTTGGCGGCCTCCTCTCTCACCCGCTCGTTGGCCTCCTTCTGGGACATTACTGGCTCACAGAAGGAGACCATCGCCGTCTAGCACTCGTCGTCATCGAGCATCGCGGTGATGACGCCCGGCAAAGACAAGTCCCTTTCGATCACTGTTCTCAGATCGCGACGTAGCACCGCCCATATCGTGCACACCTCAAGAGTGTGCTGGACCGAGTTCCAGTAACGCCCCTATGGATGGGAACCTGGGCCCAATATGACATAACGTCATGGGGACTGCTGAGTGGTTGCCGGGCAGTTTCCCCGTACGAGGAGTAGTCTGGCCTTCGCCGGGTCCAGCCTGTCGTGGAGGTGCTCCTGTTGCCTGCAGATCCGGGATTCTTAAAAAGCTGCTGAAGGCACTCACAGTGGTGGGATACCTCAGGGATTTAAAGACCCCCAGGCTACATACATAACAAAATTGAGAATTGCAAATATAAATATGACCTAAAGTATTTACATCCCAGTTTGTAAAGTTATCTATTTATCTAGAAAAAAAATAGGTAAAAATTTTAATGAAACCAATCCTTAATCTACTTTTTCTCGGTAAAAGTACAAAAGATATTTAATACATTATCCTCTTAGTATTTCCCCTTTAATAATATTATATTTAAGACCCTGGAGCTCAGAACGATAATACCTTGATTGATTTCGAGGGCTTACCAGTATTATGATTAATTATTATCAATGCCTTGCTTCATAAATTATCATAAATAAATGTTTTATGTTGATTTTTGTTATCCTTACATTGAGTACATGACATAATTTATGCACATTATATGCTAATATATGAAGCATACATAATTTATAACTTCCTTAAATATTCAACTTGTTAGATTCTAATTATAGTGTGGTTTCTGGATATCGTTTTATTCGCGAGCTAAGTGCGAATATACAAATGTACATATTATTATAATAAAATTTGTTCTCACACTAAAGCTAAATTCAAACTTTGGACAATCCTATAACAAACCTGTTTCATATTATTTCGCATTTGTTTCTTTTAATATTCGTACAATCAATGTAACGATTTTTTTACTTCTTTTGATTGTGACTTTCAAGCAGTGATCTTTAATTAATTACCTATACAGAGCATATAAGCCTTGTTCCCAAGGCGTTCTACCATTAATGTTTTATTAGCACCATTATTATGTAAAGCTTCATTTAGAATTCAATGCTGACAGGATAAACCTACTATATAAGAAATATTATATTAATGATATTGAGGAAACTAGATGAATAATTTGTTGATCGTAATCACTTTTCATTGTCATCATCATAATTATCACCTTTTTTCCTTCCACTCATCAATACCAGGCTCAACAGACTAGGACTACTTGGAGATCATCATATCTTTTAGCTTTTTAATAATTTTAAATTTTTAGTTATACTTTTCCTAGTATAACTGCGATAGCGTCTTTACTCTGATGGGATAAAAGAAGAAAATTGTTATATAAAATTTATAACTGTTATTAACTATTCAAACTACCCGCAGCTTCGTGCAATATAATTTTTGCAGTGACATCTAGTGACGAGTTTCAACACTTCAATGAAAAAATATTATAATAATATACTTGTGCGTTATAGCGACATGCATTAAAAAAAATACATTAGGTATTATGTTTTATGTTGATATGACTTATTTGTGAAAAACTTTTGTTTCTTGTTTTTTCACATAAATTTGGTACATGAACTTCAAACACACGGATGAACATAGCTTGGGACGATTATTAACCGACTTCAAAAAGGATAAGGGTCTCAATCCCTAATAATCATTTTTTTAATATTTTGTATAATTTTTGTAGATAAATCTTTTGTATATTTCTCTTAAAAATGTTGAAATACTAATATTTTTTGTATGTTATCGGTATTATTACCAATTGTGGTGACTTTTTTATTCTGTATTTTCTCATAATAATTCAATTCCTTGTTTGCGGTTGTTGGTTGATGGTTAAGAAAAAGTCGGCGCCAATAATTAACGTACCTATGACCTTAAAATCGTTATTTGGTTAAACTTGTTAATTATTGAAATTAATTCACCTCACCTATTAAATATGTTTTAATTATAATTATTAATTTTATGGTATTCAATGTATTGCATTCCACATAATGTCTTGTCACATATTGTATGTAATCTTATTGCACAACTATAATTACATATTGGGCAATAAAGTTATATAGCCAGAATGTGATAATGAAAAAGGAAATAATAATAATAATATCAATGGATGCTATTTTCACCACGTCAATCTGGTCCCATGGTAGTTCTCGAAGAACTTGTGTTACGGGTACCAGACAACGGAAATATATTTAATACTATTATACTATGTTTTTTTATTATATAATACTCATACTTAATACACATCCATGACCGAGGAACACAGAAAACTTTTTTGTTCCCGGCTGGGATTCGAACCCGCACCCTCCGGCTTGAGTGCTAACGCGCTTACCATTGAGGCACAGAGGTCGTCATAAGGAATTAAATTGTGTATATTTGTATGTAACTCACCAAAGACAAATATAGAGTACTTGTGTATAGTGTAACTTATCTCACAAGTTATCATGTATTTTGAAGTTGAAAAAGAGAGATTGAAAGGGAGAATAAGTAATAAAAAAGGCTGTTTACCTATTTGTATAAAACCTTTCTTTCTTCAGAAGAAATAGTTTTCTATAACATTTGCCTATTTCGATAAAATACTAAATCATATGAAGCTACTATAGTTTTAATACACAAGTAAGGTGTTGTTACGGTAGGCAATCTGGCAGACGTGCCATCTGATGGTAAGTTGTCGACGTCGCCCATGGATATAAATTTGTTTACCTGGAATAAGCCCGGGCATGATTTCTATTCCAATAGTTTTATTAGCATTATGATGAAATTTTAATTCAAATATGTAGTTTTTAGTTGTTTTAATCCGAAAAAAATGTACCGTTCGACTTCCAGTATTGAAGTCGCAACACTTAATTAACAGGCAGTGAGACAATTACGTTTTTATGAGTTATCGTTCACAGAATTAAGTATTCCGCGAAACAGCGCGGGCTTTACCGGCGATGTTTTTTTTTATTCACTAAAATATTCCGCTTACAACTACTTTTCCGTCATAAAACCATAGAAAAACTGATTGAACTGGCTGGTCACATACGTCGAAAAACTGATTGAACTGGCTGGTCACATACGTCGAAAAACTGATTGAACTGGCTGGTCACATACGTCGAAAAACTGATGGTCAGTCGGGTTATATTGTGACCACGTTCGGGTAGACGGAGTGTAGGCACACGAGATAAGAGCGAGTTGTACACGAATTGGAACAACCGCTTTGAAGCTTATTAAAGGAGATACCTCCAGCTTTAGATAGGAAGAAATTGTTGATGGTTTTGTCGGTGACCCCACCATGGTTCAAGCCTTGTCGTGGCGGTGGGGATCAGAAGCCTGGGGTGAGCTCTGCACCTTGGGCGAAGCAAAATGAGCCGAGGGAGCTGCTCGTTGTACCCCTCCTACAAAAGAGCAGGGGGATAAGGGGCGAGGATGGGAACCTCACCCCATTATACTATCCAGACGTTGGGAGGGGTTGTTCTGTGGTGCGGGACAACCACTCTGTGGAGGTGGCGTCGGACCCTTGAGTGACTGACTAGCCAATGAGGTGCCCTGTTTGCTCATTAGATCCAAGGCACCTCACCAAAGGCGGCATGATGGCACTCGCCGGGTTTTAGGGTGTAGAGCTGCGTCCACTTACCACCTTTCGGGCGCAGCGAGACCCACTCCCCGGGATGCTTCAGCATTTCCCGGCGTAAAAGAAAACAAATGATTTTGTCGGTGATCATGATAGGGCGTTAAGATATAAACTGCTGTAAAGATTGGAAGAAGATATTTCGTTTGGAAGATAGATCTTATATTCATAAGAACTCAATATAACAGAGAATACTCGCTGAGAAAGTAAGGCAAATAGTATATTAGCTGCTTATTATAATTCCGGTATATTTAAACAATCAAAATTAGATAGATATTTTAAAATTATAATTATAATAGTTTGATTTTAATTCTGCGGATTTGTGCGATTTTTCATTTAGAAGTGGTAGATTTTAGAGATCCTAATTCAGTTCCTTTATAAAGCTATACCGTTATGTAGTTTTAAAGCAATAGTTTTAGTTTGATTTTCATCGTATTTATTTAGATTAAACAGTAAAAATCGTTGTCTCCGCACTTGTCACTTTTTGTTCCCGCTAAAAAATCGTGCAAAAAAAGAGAAACAATAGATTTCTTACAAATCTAAGGATCTTGTAAGCGGCCTTGGCTCTGTTGTTTAAAGTTAATTGATTATAAAACAAAATCGAGATATTGCAACAGAGTTAATTAAGTCGGTTATAGTCTGTTTATTGTTATGGAGCGGATTTGTTCAATCGCAACGGCCATTGTAAAATTTTTATTAAGATCATCTTTGTCCTTCGCCATTTTGTGCGTTCTTAATTTGAAATAGAAGCATGAGCTAGCAGCGACAGACTTCTGTAAGAGAAATTACAGATGAGCAAGAGTACTTAATATTTTTCTATTTCAATTATTTTAAGTGTGGCTTGTTTTTCTGTGTCTGATTAGATTAAAAAGTTTAGTAGGTACCCTTTTAGGTAGATTTTGAAGCTTACATGCTTACATGGCTAATTTTTATCTTCTTCTAGACTTAGTGTTTTGAAAATATTTAGTGTTTTCTTTAGTATTTCAATTATTTTAAGTGCAGCTTGTTTTTTTTGTGTCTGATTAGATTAAAAAGTTTAGTAGGTACCCTTTTAGGTAGATAAAAATTAGCCATTTAAGCATGTAAGCTTCAAAAGCTTACATGCTTAAATGGCTAATTTTTATCTTCTTCTAGACTTAGTGTTTTGAAAATCTTTAGTGTACATGTGGTCAAAGCCTTACAGCTTAACCAGTATAATATTTCTTACAACGAATGTTTTATTTTATTACCATCAAGTCTTTTTAGTTCTCGTTCACAATTTCTATACTCTTCATCCTCATCATACAGAAATAACATTCTTATTATCCTATTGGACAGATTTGTGAATGGAAGAGCTAAGTAAAATATGAATAAGACGGCATGAAGATCTCTGTACCTGGGCATTTCAAATTAGATTCAGAAGAATACCAAATTTATTTAATGGTGTCCAAGAATGGGTGGATTCTGGCTGATGACGAGTAGCACTGAAAATCCGACAGTACCGACCCTGTCCAAGTTAATATCTGGATATCCAGCCATCAGCCTGTCATAAGGACACGTAATCCATCACGCCTGTAATTAAGGACAAATAAATCAATCATTAATAACAGTTGGCCGTTTGAGATTTATGTGCTAATAAGTTATTGGTACTAATAAATATATACTAATAGCTAATAGTAATAAAATATACAGAATAATATACAGTAATCATTGAGTCATTACTTCAATACTTGCGGTTTAAAAACATAAAAATATATGAATCCTTTTTTTAGAAGACAGTTAAAAATCGTGTAAAATGTTCGTACTATTTTCAAAATAGTGAAGCAAAGTGCGAGTGCCGCGCTACCTTCTGCATTGGTACCACCAACCAGCTGGCCGCTCCGCAACGCAGTATGAGCGCACGACAAAATTTTGTCTACCCATTTTCTCGTATTTTTGTCTACAGTAGCTAACATGCGTTTTCAATATTAAGGACAAGATAAAGTAATTTTAACTGAAATAAATAAAACCGGGTGCCTATTTTTTGTATACCGTGGCGTTACCCTACTATAATCATATAATTTCGGTATACGAAGAGTGCTACACTCGTATTACGTGGTATAATACATTAACTAACGAGTAATCGAGAAAATACTCGACGTAGACATTATCTCTCTCTATCTCTAGTCAAGAGATATCTCATTGTACTCATGCTAGCTGCTCATTTCTTCCAGCTTTTTGATGAAGCTTTGCTGTATTTTAGAGAGAAGGCCAGGGCAGGCAGTATGTACGTCCTATCGGCCAATCATCCATCATTGGTCATCAGTCGCCCAATTAGAGCGCAAAACCGGCGCAGCGTCTTGCAGCACAAACTTGCATTTGTTTTCATGCAAAACACATAACAGTACCACTCTATTCCGGTTATATTTTTTTAAGAGGTAGTGCCACGCTGCTTTGCAGCTGAATTAGGCCAGCATGACCGGGCTGGCACCTATCGCTCACATAACACCGGCGTCAAGTGACAGCTATGCTGTCGCGTTTCGTGCAGCTTGTGAGTTTTCGGTGGCCCATTGGGAGGAAAAGGGAAAATGTGGGCAACGAATTTGCATAAATTCTTGTTGAGCGAATGCGTATGCGTAATGGGCGTCGGTAGACACCATAAGGCTTCGACAGCTCGGTTACTTCCATATGACATAAAAAATATTCTTGATGCCCCTACCTAACTGAGGTACCCCGAATATGTCAGCAACATCTGCCGTAAAAAATATCTTGTTTAAAAATTTTGCTAGTTTATTAAACAAAAAACGGATATTTATTATGTTAAGATATACCTTATAAATAAATGTTCACTGTTTACAAAGCTACAACTTGCCTTTTACGAAACATGAACTGACAGGTTTAGTACTTAAAAAGTACTCTATTTATTTACATACTTCAGCTACCGGAAAGCATTCCAATAAATTCTTTATGCATAATGATATAATATTATCATTAGACTACGTTAGATAACATGTTAGTATTCTTTCTTTAACCTTTGGTAAATATATGAACACCTCTTTTAAGTAAAAAAACAGCGCCGCCTAGGGACGCCCCAAAGATGCGAAGCTTTATAGTACAAAACCTTAAAAAAACACAATAACGCACAGTACCAGTATTAGACAGTATTGAAACTACGAACAATCTCTCGAAACGGCACTCAGTTAACACAAGCATGCGCATCGACGAGAACCCGAAGCCACAGTACATTCATACACCAGTATTGCAATTAAGCCCAGTCTACTAACCCAGCCAAGAAATAAATACCTACGCTTCATTGAAGCTATAGGGTTGCCACCACAGAAATTATAATAATGCCGCAAGTTGTCACTTTCATCATCATCATCAGCTTCTATGCATTCACAGCTGAACATATGCCTCCCAAATAAACGCCAAGACAACCGATCTCTTAAAATCCTGTCAGCTTTAATTCCCCTTAAAACAGCACAACTTTCATGGTATTTTGACCCCTCCCCCGCCCTTGTCACAGGTGTCACATTTGTAAGTATCTCTCCTCCCTAGGGTGACGTTACATATTGAAATTAGTTTTGATTTTTTTTCGGTATTAGTTTATAATTCGTGTTTTAATTGAACGTATTGCGTTGTATACGGCTGTTTGAACTCGGCGGCGTCATCAAAACCGGAATGGTATTTTAAACTTTTAATTTGCCTGATGATTTTCAAAGGTAAGAGAATGAATTATTGTTATTGTTACAATCGTTATCGATTTGTAAGTCCATGTTATTGATCATAATGAATTCTAGAACTTAGGGACTATCTATAAATTACATCACACTTTAAGGGCGGCGGAGAAGGTTGACCAAGCATGACATTGTGTGACGTAAGAGGTAGTGCCATGCTGCTTTACAGCCAAATTGGGCCTTGCACGACCGGGTTGGAACCTCTCGCTCACATAACACCGGCGTCAAGTGACAGCTATTCTGTCGCGTTTCGTGCGGTTTGTGAGTTTCCGGTGGCCCATTGGAGGGTATAGGGAAAAGGAGGGCAACGCATCTGCAAAACTTTTGGTTTTGCGGGCGCCGGTAGTCACCATAAGGCTCTGCATACTGCTCTTTTTTGACGGGAGGGTTTTGTGACGTCACATGTAAAAAAATTACTAATTCAATTTTTTTATGTCATCAGGGGCCGAACGAGCAGTTTGAGTCTCATGGCGTCGACTCCCATACCTACTCATCCAAACAACCAGCAGGGGCTAGCAGATGCGCCGCCCCATAGCATTGCGCATGCAATGCAGCAAGGCACTACCTCTTACAATAATATAACCAGAATAGAGCGGCAATGTTAAGTTTTGTATGAAAACAAATTTCGTCAAATTTGTTCTGCGAGACACTGCGCCGGTTCTGCGCTCTGATTGGCCGACTGATGACCATTGATGGATGATTCTGATGAGAGGTTTTTGAATGTACGAACATGTTTTTTTATGTTTGAATGTTTTGATAAAAAAAAACAATATCGATAACATCAAGAGTGACAACCCTATAATTTTACTGAAGAGTAGGTATTTATTTGTGTTACTGGTCAATACTGGTCTTCACTGGTCTTTCTGGTACTGTGATCTAAGCGTTAAAAATGCCGCGCGTTTAGAGTGACAGTAAAATCTGACGATTAGCACGGATAGAGTGGCTGCGCGGCGAGCGCCTATACGCGAACGATCCGAACGTCTATAGAAGCTTTGCTTCAACACTCCGAAACAATGTCTACAACCGCTTTGAATACTGTTAAAACCTATTTTGAAGACTTTTTTTCAACATTCACTGTTATTCAGTCCCATACGCAGAACCATAGAGTTTACAACACAGTACCCTGGTATTTTCCAAAGAAAAATGTTTGCAAGAAATTCTAGGTAAATGCACTAAGTATATTGCTAAGAATACATATAGTTTTCACGGATACTATTTTTTTAACCCTAGCAATAGATAGGATGATGATCATTTTGCTAGTGTTTGTTGGCAAAAATATCATATTAGGAATTATGACCCAAGACACAGGTTTTCTAGGACCTTTGTGTACAGAACTCTGAAAATAGAAGAATCAACAAGCAGGTTGCATTGCTCTTTTAGTTGTCTGTGAATGTTGGACGCAAAAATGTCGTTCCGAGAATTTTACCGTTTATTTTTCATATTACTATTTTGCATTTCTGTGATCTTAACGCGTAATAAGTCGAGTTAGTTCAGTCAGATAGAAACTTACATAAAAGGAATAAAAAATATGAAAAATAAAAAGAAAGATATATATTTTATATACCAAACAAAGATCCATGCATCTAAAGAAAGCGGCATGGTATTCGATCGCAGAAAACCTTGCCAACTGACCTCCGAACTACAATATGAAAATGGCACCTGATGTTGATGATCATATGACTTAAGTAATTCTTTATTTGTCTTATATAAGACATCATATAGGAATCTGGTTGTTTTTTTTATAGAAAGGGGCGAGGGGGGGGGGGGAATGGACAGTTAGTTTACCTGATGGTAATCGAAAAGCGACATCTACAGAGATCCGCTACACCAGAGGATTGAGGAGGAGGAGCATATTGATACCAGTTCTTATATAGCAATCAAGGAACTTTTAAGGTAAATATGATTTAAAAGTCTTACACAGAAGATCTGTTGATTGAGAGATGATAATTTTCCTATTGTACAAATTTGTGCTATAAAGATAACCTTACCTAATGATTAAGTCATTAGTACGGCATGATTACGGGTTTGTAAAATTACTGATAGACACGAAAGATCCTCATGTTGATGATTTAATGAATATACTGTTCCATAATTCTAAACCTAAGTTATTGTTTTTTTTATGTTAGTTGGATAGGCAAACTGGCAAACGTACCACCTGATGGTAAGTGGTCGACGTCGCCCATGAACATAAACTAGTATACCTGGAACGAGCCCAGGCAACTCATTTATGTATTGCCTATCCTGAGACATAAGATGTTATGTCTCGGTGTCAGTAATTACACTGCCTGTCTTGCCCTCCTCTCCGAAACATAGCAAAGCTGTTTCACGGGAGAAACAAGCAAGATGGTGGTACCCATGCAGCCGGGAGCGCGGCACAGCGCTTCTAGCTCCTAAAGTTAGATTAGGTTAAGAAGCATAAATAAAGGCTAGATTATTATGGAAAGTCCTGCCAGAGACAATGGCCGCCAACGCATCGAAACTCCAAAGTTAGCTCAAATTTCATAGTGTGCAAAGTTATCATATAAATAATAATCTGTTCAGTAGTTTTAAAGCGGACAACGATTTTTTACCAACCCGACGCCAGGAGGCCGTGTGGGCGCAGACGACACGGCTGGCGGGGGGCGACCCCCCAATAATAATCAACTTTAAGTGAGCCAAATCGGTACACAATTGTCAGACGAAGAATTAGGGCCCTTGGGCCGTTAGCATAGATCCCTCCGAAAAAAAAACAACGAATTTTTATACACAAAGATTGTACTCACAGGGTAGCTAATTGAATATGAAAAACCGAGTGACTGGGGATCGGCAGTTATGGCGTTCAGAAATAGATATGCTGAACAGAAATATATTGATCATGAATAAATATTTATGTCTTAACAAATAGTAGTAGTTTCTTCAACAAAAATGAAAATTAGTTGTTTGTTAAAAATGTTTAGCAGGCGCAAAAGTCAGACAAAAATATGAGTACAAACCATTTTTTCTGTTTACACAACGCTAATATTTATGAATACATGTTTTCCCACATATTACTGTTACAAATTAATCCCACTAAAAGCGCGATTACAATATTATATTATAATGTAGGTATTAGTGTAATTTGTAATTATAGTTTCATAATATAAACAATTCCTACACATATAAAAGTATAAAGATATGCAAATGTCATTGATTTAAATAAATTATAGTTAAAAAAAAAAACCTAAAAAAACACGCTTTAATAGCAAGCGGAACTAAAAATGTGAAAATAATTTCAATACAAGAAATAAATGGATTATCAAAAAAATTATATTACTTTTTTTAATCACTTAATAAAGGATTTTTATAAAACAAATAATGTCACCCCTATAGGGTCTTTAAATTATATTAACTATTGTAAAAAGCCTGATTAACTAATGTAAAAAATATTTATTGTTAAAAATATTTCAGTGGTATTGATTTTTAGAAGTTAAGTTATTATAAAAACTTAGCACCTACAAACTACAAAGCACCACACGCTTTTTTGCAATAAGTAATATCAATTTTTTGATAATCCATTTAATTCTTGTATTGAAATTATTTTCATATTATTAGTTCGGTTTGCTATTAAAGCGAGTTTTTTAGTTTTTTTTTTTAACTATAATTTGCTTTTTACTTTTGAATATCATTTTTTATATTAATTTAGACTACTCAACTTATGGCAATCACTTTAGAATGAGTGAGGGACTAATTACCACACAAGTGATGTAGGTAACTTTCTTGGATGTGCTATCCTGTTTATCCTGATCAGGATATTGGAACAAACTTATTAAATTATAGTATTGTCATCGGCCCTTGAAAAGAGTGGAAAATTTCAATTTAATCTGACGTCATAAAGTGGGCCAAAATCAAGTCCAAAGAAGTCGGTTAACATACGTATATACAGGTGAAGTATGTAAAAATAACAAAATGTAAGTGTATTGGCTAATGTATAATGTCACATCCTAAAATGCCGATTTAGAATTTTCGTGTGTCTACGCGTTTTAAAAAGGCTCCAAATCCCAATCATCAGCATAATCATTATCATCAGCCCCTTATCCGTCCACTGCTGAACATAGGCCTCCTTCTATAACACCAATACGACCGATGTCACTTATCCAACACGGGCCGGTTACTGCACGGGGATCGTCTTTCCTCTTTCCACCTTGTTAATGGCTGACCAACACTTTGTCTACGTAAACGCGCCCAAGCCCAATAGACAATAAAAATTAACAAGATAAAATTGTGCCAAAAACAGTTTTTCTGAAAACGACAATTAACGCGGGATAGTGTAGTATGAAAAACGTACTTGTGAATGTAGATATTAAATAATATGCACAAACGTCACCGCTCGGAGAAGGCCTTAGCCCAAATGCTTAGCGCGACGGACACGACAATTTTTTTTTGTGTTTGAAAGCCTCGCCGCGATATGCTGTCCTCAGAGCCGCACTTGACAATGAATTTGTTTTATTGATACAGATACTAAATACTAATATCTTGGAGTTTATACATAAACCCTTGCTACGGTCAAAGTCATGCTATAACTAACCATGTGCTAGTTTAATATACAGCTATTTTTTTTACCCCAATGAGTCGTCCCCAGGGATATGTGGGACTCCCGACGCTCACCCCCCAGAGCCGGTACAACGCACTAAAACCACTGCGAGTTGCCTTTAGCCGTTTGAAGGGGAGTATCCTGGATCTGACCAACACAGGACACATCCCGGGGCCAGCCAGTTCCCTCAAAAGAGATAACTACGGGCTTCATCCAGTATGGCTGTGTAATTTGGAAATTATTAGAGCTGGCCACTTATTGTAAACGCAATAAAAAATAGGTTTAAATTTTAAAAACACTGGCAATATTATTGTATCTATTTCATTCATTTGTCGCGTGGCAGTTACTTGTTTTACGATTTGGTGGCAAATTGAAAATTGTCTGTGTCACGTCCAATAAGGGCGTTGCTCACGTCAGCATGAATTTAAAGTGTTTGGATAAAAGTTTGGATTTAGGATTACGATTAGATTTACGAGTAAAAGAATCTGCTTATCAGACGTTACCCACTGACTGTAAGAATTATTTATTTTCCACGTATTAATACGTGGAAAATAAATAAAGTCCACGCTTAGGGGTGTCCCCTAAGCGTGGACTAGTATTTTTTTAAGTAAAGCCAAAAGTAGACATTTTATTTCCTCCTAAAAAGCGTCATTTTGACGTTTTATAAATTGATGAACACCGGTAGCGCACACGAAAAAGCATCTCGTTCCGCTGTCAAACGAACGTAGGCTGTGAAACCATTATTTATAACAAATGTTATACGCGACGAAGTGCTTTGTGTTTATTTCCACAATTTAATAAGATGTTATTGATGTCCTCCATAATTCAGTCTAATTTCATTTTGTTCACTTCAATTAACTGTTTTTCTCAAAACAGCGGAAAAAGATGTAATCTGTAAAAATTTTTCATCAACGTTTCTTTATGACGTTATCACGTAAAACGAATTTACAGACGACCAATATTTTTTCATACAATTTAATTGGCCTTAACATTTATGCTTAGTAATATTTTTCTCTTTACAACTGTAACAAAATCTAATGTGATACTAAAAGTAACTCTAGTTTCAAAGTCTTAAATTTAAACATTAATTACATCTTATGAAGTCAACATGACTATTTATTCATTTAAATGTATTATTGTACGCGTCTTGAAGTTAAAACATAATTTTTACACTAACAAGTTATTTAAAACTAGACTTCCAAGTTCAAGTACAAGTTAACAAAGGAATTGGCAAAGCGCAACTTGAATGTATTACTTATATTAAACTAGCTAAAGACTGGCTGGATTTAGTTTTAATTAGCTGATCAGCTGATTTAAATTATTATTACAAAATTTATATAGCCTTTTTATAATATTAGATAGTATACATTTTTATTATGATTTTTATCGATAGAAAAAAAGCAAAAAAAGTGTGTATGTAGGTACGTACACGCGTTAGAAGTTATTTTCCTTAAAGAAAAATACATGGTACAATTTAATTACACTGTAACCTTTTTGCTTACCTATGGTATAGTTAAAAAGTGTATCTTCTTCTGACGTCTATACTGTCATTATGTGAAAATTGTCATTAAAATATGGTGTGTTATCATTTTTCCCTAACGCGCCAAAAGAAGTTTATCTTCATCAAAACAAAAAATAACCTTACACACCTATACATAGTGTATAGCCTCCATGCGTTTACCATTTTTGACCACCAGATGGTGTATTTATCGAATGATATAATAAAAAGCTTACGCTTTTATTATATATCGTTACGGACATTTTTTGCCGGCTAGGGTACCCCTAGGCCGGTGTAGGAAAAATATTGAACAGTTTCGATGATGTTCATGGGCGACGTCGACCACTTACCATCAGGTGGCACGTTTGCCAGTTTGCCTATCCTACTAACATTAAAATAAAAAACATAGTAATGAAAATTCTAATCAATACTGAACAGGTACTAACATAAAAAAAAAAAAAAAACTTACTATGTACATACATATGAGTTCATCTGGAACTAGCCCAGGCTACTTATCCGTGCGTTGCCTTAGACGGACAGCACAGGAAAGGAAGAAATAAACAGCGCTTTTTTTGCAAGATCATTTTTACGACGTTCATCACGGCCTCAGGTTTGAATCCCACCAAGACAATTTGCATGATTATTATCTTATATCAGATATGTAAAAATAAAGTGACGGCCTCTGTGGCTCAGTGGTAAGCGCGTTGGCGCTCAAGCCGGAGGTTGCGGGTTCGAATCCCGCCTGGGAACAAAAATATTTTCTGTGTTCCTGGGTCATGGATGTATATAAAATATGTGTATCATATAATAAAAATCTTAAATATATGTATAGTATAAAAAGTATTAAATATATTTCCGTTGTCTGGTACCCGTAACACAAGTTCTTCGAGAACTTACCACGGGACCAGATTGACGTGGTGTGAAAGCGTCTATAGATATTATTATTATTATTATTATTAAAGTAAAAAATTTATCTACATTTTTTTAGTAACAAAAGTAGCTATGACTCTAAAGGACTATAAAGTTATTGTAATGCTATTGCTCATTAGTTTAGGTATAATTCAAGTTGATGATGACTGTTGAATGTAGTAACATTTTATTGTAGTGTAGATACGATGTAACGGCCCGCGGAAGTAGGATTCGCAGTTGCGCGGTTTTTATGAGTTACCTACTTAATATTATTTACATTTATAACTTAATTTACAACTCGTAAATGTTAATGAGCATTAACTGGATCCGGTATTTTAGCTCTTTACTTTATATAAACCCCTTTTTTACACTGAGCTTAGCTCAGGTAAACGAAAACCTGGCGGACAGTATCTACGGTATAGGGATGTTCTGAAACGCCACCTGACTGCTGTCGGCACTCCAAGTGAATTGTGGGAGGAGCTTGCTACTCAGAGGACGGAATGGCGAACCGCAATCAAATCGGGCTTAGAAAATTTTGAACGCACCCGTCTCGAAGATCTTGATGCCAAGCTCCATCTCCGGAAAACTCGTCCCAAGCCGTCCTACAACTACCCATATAACTCCGATGGGACTCTTCACTGTGCTTCCTGCAATAGGACTTTCAAAACCAAATTTGGATTTGCTAGTCACGCTCGCGCCCATGCAAGGGCCCAGGCTAAGGGTGTCGCCGTCGACGGATACGTCTGGGAGGACATCATCATTATATAAACCCAAGGATGTAAAAAAATAGGTCACACATTGAAGTTATTGTTGTTGGAAACCAATGTTTAGCTTTTATGTTTGGGGCTGTACCCTCAAACTACAAAGGACTAATGAACGCACAACCGACGCCAGGAGGCCGTGTGGTCGCTGACCGCACGGTAGGCGGGGGGCAACCCCCCACTTTTTAAATCAAAAGTGAGCCGAATGGGCTCACACTAATCCGATGAAGCATTAGGGCCTTCGGGCCATTAGCATAGATCCCTACGAAAAAAAAAAAAAAAAACTAATGAACGACGTTGACTATATCTTTTTCAGCAATTTGTATGTTTATAATAATCAAAACCTGATGAAATAAATGCCAAAGTTTTATATTGTTTTATATAATATGTTCAATATTTATATTGTTTAGTCTGTTACTAGTTAAATTGTATGTTGTCGTCTGTAAATTATGTATTATATTATATCATCATCATCATCATCAGTCTCTATCCGTTCATTGCTGTACATAGGCCTCCCTCAATGAACGCCAAGACGACCGATCCTTTGCCACTCGCATCCAACACGGACCGGCCACCGCACGGAGATCGTCTTCCCACAGTATTAGTATATTATATACTTTTATTTATTACTAGCTCATGAAAAAGTAAGTATGTTATATTCTACCAGTAGAGATCAATGTAAAGACAATTGATGAAATTTATTTTAATACAAAGTATAAAGGTGCAAAGTATAAACTATTTGCTGTACCTAAATAAATTTTGGAAAATAAGTTTTGTTATTTGAAGTTTGTAGTGTTTAGTTTAGTGTTAAGTAATGTTTATCTCATCGCAATTTCTTTTCTTACTACGAAAATAAAACGCTTTCTCAACTATCCAATTAATATGTGTCATCATCATCATCATCAGCCTCTATCCGTCCACTACTGAACATAGGCCTCCCTCAATGAACGCCAAGACGACCGATCCCTCGTCACTCGCATCCAACACGTAATAATATGTATATTTATTTATTTAATTATTTATTTTTCTAAGTGGTAAGAAGCAATCGTAAACGTATGGGGTCTTAATTATAAAATGACGAAGACATTTGAGTGAAAAATGTTACAAAAAGTAGTTTTACATCGGTATTTTTTAAATTTTACATACAATATAGGTATATTTGTTTTGTCCTTTATCTATATTATTATATAAATTTTAGATTATGTACTTATGTAAGTTTTCGATACTAAACTTAATAGGTATGCCTAAGTAAGGCACATCAAAGAATTTCTTTATATTATATGCCACAGACATCGATGCCTGTGATATATAAAGAAATTCCTGATATATGCTCGAGTATATATAGAGCGGATATGTTATGTGTTTCGTATAAAACCAAATTTGGCCAAATTTGTGCTGCGACGCTGCGCCGGTTCTACGCTCTGATTGGCCAACTGATGTCCATTGATGGATGATTGGCCGATGGGCTGTACATACAGGTCATTGGTGTCTGGTTGGTTGAATTGTCATTACATCAGTTACAAATCACTTATCAGTTTCGGTATACTTATTAGATGGTTATGCAACGAAACGCTGCACCTAATTGGTTCAGTTTCAATTTACAATGACATAGATTTCAGATATGATTGTAAAATCCTAAATTATTTTTTTACTAATGCGAAGTCCAGGCTGTATACAACGCAGCTGCATACTTTCTAGTATTTCGAATGTGACTACGGTGATCTTGTATAAATAAATAAGCAGTTAGAGAATAATTATAATTGAAAAAACAAAGACCGAATTAAGAGATAATAAATAAGGCCAATTTGGATGTGTTTTAACAAATCCCACAGAACCCTTATGATAGAATGAGCAAACGGGCAGTTGGCTGACTTGGTGAAAAGTTATTAATGATTTCAGGTAAGATACGCAGTCCCCACCATGGTGGCCTTGACGTGGCGGCGGAGCTCAGTATCCTAGAGTGAGCCCAGCACCTTGGGCGAAGCTAAATGATCCGAGAGGGCCCTCTTATAAGAAGAGGGGCAAAAAAGTTGGGGGCAAGGTACGAGGATGGGAATCTCACCCCATTGTACTGTCCTGACGTTGGGAGAGGTTGTTCTGTGGTGCGGGACAACCCTTCTGTGGAGGTGGCGTCGGTCCCTTGGGGGACTGACTAGCCGTTGAGGTGCCTTGTTTGCTTATTAGATCCGGGGCACCTCATCAAAGGCGGCATTGGTGGCACTCGCCGGGTTTTGGGTAGAGATGCGCCCATTTACCAGCTTTAGGGCGCAGCGCGTCCTACATACCTGCGTGGGGAGACCCACTCCCCCGCAGGTAAGATACGCAGTAGGTACTGGATGGTGCGTTGCTGCGAAAAAATTGTTACGAAGTCTGAATCGGATACCCCACTGGCACCTCCATATAGAGACCAGGAGAGTAAATTCCTTGAAACTCCCTTTTTTACGGCTTAGGCCCACCACTCGTTTCCACTGCTGCTACTCCCGTGTCGCCAGGGCCAATTTTACCAAATTACCCTTTGATACGATCACAGGAAGCCCGAGGGATACGGTAAATATGCTTTGAAAATCATTGGTGGATTTCCTTTTTGCTGTTAAAATTGCGCTGTTGTAGTTTTATTACCCCACTCTAGTCACGCTCGCACCCATGCAAGGGCCCAGGCTAACATAAGCAAAGGGTGTCGCCGTCGACGGATACGTCTGGGAGGACATCACAACAAAGCTAAAGGTTCCTATGGTACCTTGATGATGGTATGATTTCTACAATTTATGTACGTATGTTTCATCAAAGCGCTAAACTACTTATCCAATTTTTATGAGTTATTAAGATTGGGTTATAAACCAGTATAATAATAATAATATCTATGGACGCTTTCACACCACATCAATCTGGTCCCATGGTAAGTACTCGAATAACTTGTGTTACGGGTACCAGACAACGGAAATATATTTAATACTTTCGTACTGTACATATATTTAAGATTTTTATTATATAATACACATCCATGACCCAGGAAAACAGAAAATAATTTTGTTCCCTGGCGGGTTTCGAACTCGCAACCTTCAGCTTGAGCGCCAACGCGCTTACCACTGCGCCAATGTAATATTATAATAATAATGTATGTGTGATATAAGTACGTATGAACTGACTGCAAAAAAAAAAATATCCGGACAACATAGGCATTTTAACCAACTTTTCGGGATCTTTCGTCGTATCAAGTGTTTTACCTTTTCACTGGTTTGTTGCCACGGAACCCTGCACTTTCTGCTCGTGCTTGGCCGGTTTAATCAATTTAATTGTTTGTCTGTCGTGACGAGGGTTGCCGTGTAGGTATCGCCTTGATCTGATCCATGACTCAACAGAGCAAGGCCGGACTTTTCAGTCCAACCGATAATAATTTGAATTATTAACGGTAATAAAAAATGCTTTTATTATTTTATTGCTGCAATAATTTCGAACACATTAATAAAACTAAGATATTATTTACATTAATTCGATTTAATATTCTATGAAATTAGGTTGCATCTGTCTCTGTTTGTGGTTATGGATCAGCCGTCTTGACTTTCATGGTAGTTGATTATGTCAAATAATGCTCACCAACCACCCCACTCACTTCTACTAATCCTGCAATAGAGTAAGTCACGGTCCCAGTAATGTCTTGACTTACCTATCTCTTTATCCATCACAGGGGCAAAATTTCTTGACAGAAGATTATAGAGCAAAGCCCAGATAGTGAAGGGTTCATCTCCCATAAAAATAGAAAGTGAGAAGGAGATAAATAACGATGATATATAATCAAAGGAATCCATTATTACATCACTTTTTAGTCATCTGGTGGTTAGTACTTTGTCGACTTGTTTAAATATTATCAGTCACAAAAATAGTACTACTGAAAAGTGTGTATAGATATATCTGTCTACAGAGTTAGTACAAAAAGTGTGACAGAAGTGTAAGTACTCTGTACCATCTTACACAATACACATACGGTGACAATGAAAGGCAAGCCATTGACTGTCACTTATGCAATGTATTACGTTACATCATGACCTTGACTTTCACTGGGACGTGGCCGCCTTGACTTTAACCCTCGCGCGGCGTGCATGTCAAGTGTCCAAACATTTCCTTGGGCACCGCGTGCATGCCAAATACCCCAGTGGCCCAGTTTCCTTATGTAAAGTATGACGGCCATTGGTATATATTTTTCATCTTGGTTAAATGAGCGATTATCGAAATCTAAATCATGCGAGGAGACCAAGCAATGTGGGTCTTTCTGATACCAGGGAGACCAGACAAAGAGGGTTCTCGCGAGGAGACCGGGCGAAGACCTCATCATATTTCGAGGAGACTAGGAAAATCGTGTGAAAAAAAAAAGGTATATTACAAAATAATAAATTCACAGACAAAATGTTTTTAGTATGGCTTACTAATGATTGAACGATACGCATTGAATTGAACTGAAGAGAGTTTGTTTGTTTGTCGTATCCATCTGTTTGAACGTGATAATCTCCGTAACTAGTCGGATATAATAAAATCTTTTTGCGTTCTATAGACCAAATTATTGATGAAGGTATTTTTTCAGCTGGCAAAGCCGTCAAGAACTCCTGGTATAGTAAAACATAAACCCCATATTATATAAAGTACCTCACATAAATTAATTTGACATTTAGTGCATCCACGCGCGAGCATAATATTAATATAAATATGATAATTATAGTGTGTTAATTATTAAATATTATTATATAATAATTCTAAAATTAAATTAATCAAGACCTCATGCTACTGAATTTATTCCATATTTCATAAACTATATGACTTAGGGACCTTCATAGTATACGCATATTTTAAGCGACTATTATATATTTTAATTATATATTGTTTTATATATATATATATATTAAAGTCTTAGGGTGACGGTGATCACTTACCACTAAGTGAACTTAATGTCCACGAGGGAAATAGGTAATAGCCCCAAAGGGAGATCTCCAACCGAGCGAGATGGTATACTCGGTCAGGACGAAAAAAATTGTCGACCGTATCGGATTTGACTAGTCCAAATCCCGCTCTCCCGAGCAGCGCGCGAGATGAGCCGCGCCCCCCATTTCGTATATTTCTTAAGTGAGCCATCTGGTCACCTACTGTACCGTTTGAGCTTAAAGGCCATCAGGCCGAAAAGTCAGCCCTTCCGAAGAAAAAAACTGTCGTATGTATAGCGCCGAACTGTGGAACTTCAATAGCGCGATTTAGGATTGTGGCGCTGATTGGTCCGCCACATCCGTTTGCGCCATAAAATAAATTTAAAATCATTGTCACTATGAGATAAGTAACTAAACGAATTCGCCCAAATTGTATAACGAACCATCAAAAACTTGAGGGCTTAATCATTAGTTTATTTTCATCTCTATTGTCTTGAAATCTCGTTTGCCCGCTCTCCTGTAAAAATATAATGGACTAGGTAAAGATCTCCGTGCACGGGCCGTTTCAAGTTGAATGAGAAAGAGTCGGTCATCTTATTTATTGAAAGAGTGTAAGATTGAGTCGGCCTTTTGTTTATTGAAGAAATACTTATTTTTAATATCTGTGATTGAAGGAGTTTGAGATTGAGTCGGCAATTTTGTTTATTGAAGGAATGTGAGATTGAGTCGGTCATATTGTTTATTGAAGGAGTGTGAGAATAAGTCGGCGATATTGTTTATTGAAGGAGTTAGAGATTGAGTCGGCAATTTTGTTTATTGAAGGAATGTGATATTGAGTAGGTCATTTTGTTTATTGAAGGAGTGTGAGAATGAGTCGGCGATATTGTTTATTGAAGGAGTGTCAGAATGTGTCGGCGATATTGTTTATTGAAGGATTGTGAGAATGAGTCGGCGATATTGTTTAATGAAAGAGTGTGAGAATGAGTCGGCCATTTTGTTTATTGAAGGAATGTGAGATTGAGTCGGCCATCTTGTTTATTGAAGGAGTGTGAGAATGAGACGGCGATATTGTTTATTGAAGGAGTGTCAGAATGTGTCGGCGATATTGTTTATTGAAGGATTGTGAGAATACATCGGCGATATTGTTTACTGAAGGAGTGTGAGAATGAGTCGGCCATCTTGTTTATTGAAGGAGTGTGAGAATGAGTCGGCGATATTGTTTATTGAAGGAGTGTGAGAATAAGTTTATTGTAGGTAGGTATATATATTAATATAATTATATAGTCAATTCCAAACGTAATTAAAGTGCTATTCTACTATATTTAATGGATTAGAGCAGGTTGATAATTAATAATAATAATACATAAACAAGTGAACATTAACATTGGTTCTGTAGTTAGAAGTTAAGAGAGGACAAATATTGAGTCAGGCAATTTTTATATAAATAATATTATTTCGGTTATAAATAATACCTAATATGTTTAAGGTTTTAATATTATAACCAGAAAGTTGTTTTTTATGTTTGTTGGATAAATGGTCGACGTCGCTCATGATTATTGATCAACAATCGAAAAATGAATATGATATGAATGTTTTCCCATTTATGGCACAGGCAGCCCATTTATGTATTGCCTACGTATCCTAAGACATAAGATGGTAGCTCTCGGTACCAGTAATTACGCTGCCTGTCTTCCCTTCTCTCCAAAAAACATTAAAACTGTTTGACGAGAGGAACAAATAAGATGGTGGTACCCATGCAGCCGGGAGCGCCCACAGCGCAACCCTCCCTAAGCTAAGTTAATATGCCCTTCAATATTCGAAAATATTGCCGAAAAAAAAGTGCAAAAAAGAACAATATACCTATACAAAATCCTGCGAACCATTTTTATCCTTAGCATAACTGGTTTTCATTAAATGTGTTACACTATTATTTTTCAATTGTTAAATTAGGTAATAATTACAAGTAAAACAAAAACTAACATACACACAGTACTGTAATCCTGTGAGTATGCAAATCATATAATATATCTGCACATCACAAAAACTACAATAACTGTACTCATTATCATTTTCGGCTAACGGAAAACTAAAGATATAACTTATTTATCATCAAAATTACCGCTATATTTTGAAACTAGCTGATTTACAGCCGTACGCGGATTGATGATGATTATGTTTATAGCCTAAGTTACTCATTATAATATCAGCTATCTGTCAGTGAAAGTCCCATCAAAATCGGCCCAGCTGTTTCAGAGATTAGCCGGAACAAACAGACGGACAGACAGATGGACAGACAGACAAAAATTGTAAAAAAAAATCGGTTGTCTGTAAAGTCGGTTTACTGACGATAGTTGAACGTGACAACGTCATAAGAAAAAGGAACGCCTCACAGCGAGGTAACAATGCGTCATGTTTTTTCGTTCTTGCAGCCGGCTTCATCGAATTATAAGACGTTGTCACGTCAAAAGGCTATTTTGGCATATGTACCGTGTATACATCCATATGCATTCAATACAAAGCGGTTATTTTAATATTACAAACAGACACTTCAATTTTATTTTTTTGTATAGATTATGATGAATAATTCAATAGGTTTGAAGCGCATGTACCGCGCGCCCGTCAGATTCCATCATCTTTCTTATTGACGTGACAACGTCTTATAATTCGATGGAGCCGGCTGCAAGAACGAAAAAACATGACGCATGCGGCGTTACCTCGCTCTGAGGCGTTCCATTTTCTTATGACGTTGTCACGTTCAACTATCGTCAGTAAACCGACTTTACAGACAGCTGATTTTTTTAATCGAAAAATAGGTTTGTGTGTGGGAAGAAGGGCAGTACGTGTTATAAGGCTTAAATTACCATCTTACATCTCAGGGGAGACAACACAGAATGAGTTGCCCACTGTGACTTTTTTTTTGCTATCGCAGGGAAATGCGTTGTGTAGCCAGGATCTCGGGTAGATCCTGACCCTATGTGGGAATCGCACCTGGGAGTGCCTTACCCGTAAACTAAAACCACTTGTAACGTTGCGCTTGCACGTTACCTAAATTTAAGCTGATAATTAAATAATATAGTGATAAATAAGTTTTAAACTTAATACTACCAATAAATAAGCGCAATATATCCTTGACTGACGTTAACGATTGACTGTTTATCGACCTAATGACGTCATATTACTAATTTACTCAATAGATGTCGCTATGAAATCCGATAATTGTTTTGTAATAGATATCCTTCTTAAATAAAATCAATTTACCTGTTATAATTAATAATCCTAAATCTAATAATTTAATCTAATCTTTAAACTAAAATAACAAATTGTCTAAATTAAAACTTAACTAATTATAAAGTCAGTTTGACATTTAACTGTAAAACGGGATGTTGATTTTTGAACGATGGATCGGATGTGGTGAGGTTCTGTGGTTTTTGACGGCCGGTATACAGTCCGGGACTAAACACCTTGAGAATAATATTTGCTTTGCAGGATTAATAAAGTAGTTCAATGTATAAAGTTTATTAAGACACCACTATTTATTGCTTATAATTAAATGAGTAACGCGCTATGTGTATGATGCTTATTCGCGAACTGACTCTATTACTTTTATGTACAATACTTGACAAAGGAATTGATGAGTTTACAATTTACTTGAATGTGAATGTACGGGGACCGTACATGCACCCAGGGAGCAAAGATGGAAAACAGACTCCTAGACAAGCTGTGCTGAGATGAATTGTTAATGATGAGATGTTACAAAGATGATCAACAATAAATGATAGCTTAATATTTATGTTAGTATGGTGCAATGATTTTTTTATTTTTATTCTTAAACTTAATTATTAATTATCGTCTGTTCTGACGCGAACATATTGAAGAACTGGGGATGTTACTCGGTCTATATTTATTTTTGGTAAGTGAATAATAGGCCGCACTGCACTATTACACTGCTCAACACTAGAACCTAATTTGCCACTAAACGCAACACTAGGCTCAGATAATTGTTCATTACACTGATATGCTTCCTGGTTACTAGAAGGTTCGCGGTTGTTAGCTGGGGCAGTAGCTGCTAAGCGCTGCTGTTCTCTCCGCACCACATAAATAGTCCGAGTATGGCTAAGATACCGACAACAACGTAAATAGCCACATAGTGGTGTATATCATGATAAGAAACAGTTTCAATCAGTGGTGGAACCTGATGCATTATCTCGATTTGTTTCTGTATATCCTTGTCAACGTGAGTCTGGGGGACATAGCCGCTGATGGCCCCTCGGCCATCTCGAGGCTAATCCTCGAAAATTAAACACGGCTTAAATTCCGCTGGGAATTTACTAAATGCCCAGGTGCCCACTGTAACTAGTCTCTATGTGGCCCATGAACATTTTCACGGTTGTTTGTCTGAGCAACTAACATACATAATATATTATAAAATTCTATAATATTACTTTTCTTATGACAGTGGAATTGGATAACTGGTCGTGCCACATGGTGGCAAGTAGTCAGCGTAGCCAATTAGCCTTAACGGGATCACCTAGGACCAGGCAACCTACATGCTTCGTCTGTCCTGAGATGTTGAATTTCGGTATCATAAAAACACTGATCATCCTGCTCTCCTTTCGGATATGGAGCAAACCATACATAGAGGACGTCAGCAGGATAGTGGTACTGGTACCTTTGCATTGTCGGTGGGATGTTAACAAAGGGAAACGCCTTTAAGTGCCGTCAACGGCCCTGGGTGGGATCCGATGTTATGTGGGACTCTGAACCCCGCAAATACCACTAATGCCTTCGTTGGTAAGGTGCCACGGATCTGTTGAGTAATAGGGCACTTCAACGGCTAGTCAGTCCCCCAAGGGACCGACGCTACCTCCACAGAGGGGTTGTGTATCACCACAGAACAACCCCGCCAGCGTCGGAACAGTGCAAGAGGTTCCCATACTCGCCCCTTGTCCCACCTGCTCTTTTGGACCCTCTTCTTTAAGAGGTGTACAAAGAGCAGCCGCCTCGGTTCAATCAGCTTCACCCAAAGGGCTGGGTTCAACTTAGACTACTGAGCCCCACGACAAGTGGGATGCGCTATGGCTCGCACCACCACTCTGGAAACACAATATGTTTCGTCCTTATAAGTCTACACTTGTGATTGGAGGCCGTGACCTCGCCTACTAGACACCACTGAACCGATAAGATCTGTAAAGAGTAATTTTATTATTGTAAACATTAGTCCGTTAACAACCAGATTTCTTCCGGTCACGAATCTAAGTCCACGGAAGTTGACTTATCATCGAATTATCTAAGACAGCAATAGACCAGTGGTTACGAAGTTGAATATTGAATCGAGGGATTTAGTTCGAATTTGGCTAGTGTTGCAATGAACATGGTAATAGGGTAGGTATATTTAATGAACCCAACCATGGTTCAAGCCTTATCGTGGCGGTGGGGCTCAGTAGCCTAAGGTGAGTCCAGCACCTTGGGCGAAGCAAATTGAGCCGAGGGAGCTGCTCTTTGTACCGCTCTTATAATCAACAAGAGGGGACAAAAGAGCAGTGGGACAAGGCTAGGATGGGAACCTCACCCTGTTGTTCTGTGGTGCGGCATAAGCCCTCTGTGGAGGTGGCGTCGGTCCCTTGAGGGACTGCCGTCGAGGTGCCCTATGTACTCAACAGATCCAGGGCACCTCACCAATGGCGGCATTAATGGCATTCTGGGTTTTAGTGGACAGAGGTGCATCCACCTTACCACCTCTCGGGCGCAGCGAGTCCCACATATCTACCCGCCTGGGGAGACCCAATTACCCGAAGGATGCCTCAGAGCATTACCCGGCGTAAAGGAAAAAAAAAAGTACTTATATTTAATGAATCGGGCATTTGTGAATAGGGCATTCCGAGACCATTTTTTTATTACCATACCCTAATAATATCCCGTTTGAATAGTGAAATTATTTTGTTTAATATTCCGTGCACTTGGTTTGTCTAATAATATATTTTTTCAATGGCAAATATGAACAGAGGAAACTTTAATATCTGATAAACGTTTTAGTATATATCGATACATAGCAACCAACCAACCAACCCGCAATGTAGCCCCCATAAAAGAGACCTATGGCGTATACTCTCCGGCGATCCGTGTGTATAGTGTACTATAGACACGACAAATCAAATATGTTATAATCGTACACAAATATTTCACAGACATGAAACCTGTGCAAATATAACACCTTTTTATTATGTTAGATTAAATAAAGTGAGAATTTTTGGCTGTAAAATCGACTCAAATACTGTATGTTGGTTTTGACGCGCGTATGGCAAGTATTTGTATCTTTTGACGTGACAACGTCTTATAATTCGATGGAGCCGGCTGCATGAACGAAAAAACATGCGGTGTTACCTCGCTCAGAGGCGTTCCATTTTCTTATGACGTTGTCACGTTCAACTATCGTCAGTAAACCGACTTTACAGACAAGCGATATTTTTCTCAATATTTTTGACGTGACAACGTTTTATAATTCGATGGAGCCGGCTGCACGAACGAAAAAACATGACGTATGCGGCGTTACCTCGCTCTGAGGCGTTCCATTTTCTTATGACGTTGTCACGTTCAACTATCGTCAGTAAACCGACATTTTTATACATTTTTACTATTTATGGATTATGATAATAATATTATAGCTGTTTCTCTTGTCCAGTGACGGATAACTTTTTTGTAAATCTCATTATTTACTAATAATAATAATATTTATGGACGCATAAATGTCAATATTATTATTATTTACAATTTTTTTTTCATTCATCTCTTAGACTCTCCAATATAATAAAAAAAAACTTTTATTGAAAATGTATCCATATATTGGGAATTCAACTGGACAGGATGTTATTAAATAACTTCTCACAGCTATATTTTGGTATTAGTTGAGTAGCTGATGGTAAGTGCTGAACGTACAAAAACCAGAAAAAAACAATCATGTAAAATAAAGTTGCAGTTTTGAAACCCGTGTGGGTTTCAAAACCAATATGGTATGCATCTGGATTTTAAAGAAACTTTACAATAATAAATGTAATTAGAATAAGGTACAATGGGATTTACATTGTCATTTTATGTACAAAAATCCGTTATTAAATAAAGAAAAAAAATGATATTGTGTAAATAGTCCAAAATTTGATCCTGCGCAGATAAAGTCGCGGACACCAGCTAGTAACCGATACTTCTACTTGATAGTCCAACTTGAAGAATAGTTTTGGACACCGGTGTTCTTGCCCGGGCCACAAAACATTTCCACACATAGCATTTTTGATAACTCAATGCCATTGCCAAGGTGTCAGTCAATTACACTTATATACTCGTTATAATGTATTATATAAATTGCTGTAATTTAACAATAAGCGTGCCTTTCCTTGACCTAAGCGGACGTGAGCGGCTTAACTTGGTCTAGCTAGACCATGACGCGCGGTACAATCGTTTTTATGACGCATTCGTGTGGTTTGAAGGGACATCCCTAGATGTCCCTTTGAAGTAACAATGTACATCCCTAGTCCCCAATTAAGCATCAACATAAAGGAACATCGGCGTACTATAAGAGTATCAGGATTCAGGATATAGAAATCTGATGCGTACATTGAGAATTTATGATATTATTATTATATCCGTTTTACCTTAAGAGAAGGGGCAGCTAAGTCTTCAATACGTTGAGATTTGGTAAGGCAGTCGGTTTTATGACGCATGTTTAATGTGCCTCGTGATTTGAAAGGACGTCACTATGAGTCTTTCTTTAGGGTACTACATCCCTAGACAAATCCAAAATATGGTGTTAGTTATGCTACGTGACGTATACGTATATGTATATACACCCCTCTAGGTATACGAATGTCTTTACAGTTATAGGGTATATCCCTACACGTCTTATCCTCAAGCATTAATAAGGAAGTTCGTGTTATGTGAGGATGTGTACATTGAAATTTTGTCATGAAGTTGCTTTTTATGACGCATATTATGTGTCATGAAAATTGAAGGGACATCCCTAGACTTGAACGCACTGTGGCGGGAGTTCGGGTTATATTATATGGATGATATATAATATAATAATAATATCTTTGGACGCTTTCACACCACGTCAATCTGGTCGCGTGGTAAGTTCCTGAAGAACTTGTGTTACGGGTACCAGACAACGGAAATATATTTAATACTTTTATACTATACATATATTTAAGATTTTTATTATATGATACACATATTTAATACACATCCATGACCCAGGAACACAGAAAATATTTTTATTCCCTGGCGGGATTCGAACCCGCAACCTACGGCTTGAGCGCCAACGCGCTTACCACTGAGCCACAGAGGTCGTATATACGTTGATATTTTGTATAATTATTTTCGAAAGTTTTTATTTACCTTGCAATGTTTTTAATATGTTCGGGTCAAATATTGCAGAGATTTTAAAAGGAGTTAGTTATCCTCAACGGTTTGTGATGGAATTTTATGACTCACGTTTGTTTTAATGTATCTTATGATTTAAAAATTATAGTTTCAAAAAAAAAACTAAAAAACACGCTTTAATTTTTAATTAAAAATTTGAAAAAAAATTTATAGAAGAATTAAATGGGTTAGCAAAATAAATAAATGATATTACTTATTGTAAAAAAGCGTGAGGTGCTCGATATTCATTGTTAAAAATATTTCATCGGTATCTATTTCTTAAAAGTGAAGTTAGTATAAAAACTAAGTTACAAGCACAACGCTTTTTTACTTTTTTAGTAATATAATTTAAGCCATGTTCAGCAGTGGACGGCTAGAGGCTGATGATGATGATGATGTGAAGCTGCTTGATATGTGTATATGTCAATGAATTTATCTCATCTTAATCTCAAAAAATTCATTGAGGGAGGCTGATGATGATGATGATAATGTGAAGCTGCTTGATATGTGTATATGTCAATGAGTTTATAAATTCATTGAGGGAGGCTGATGATGATGATGATGATGTGAAGCTGCTTGATATGTGTATATGTCAATGAGTTTATAAATTCATTGAGGGAGGCTGATGATTATGATGATGATATATATTTAAATATATATATGTTTTTTTTATGTGTTCTGACTTCTGGTGGAATCGAGAATGATTGAGATTTATAATTCGTCTGACTACAAAATGTTTTGTGCAGGACAACGGCAGTTGGGTCTGCTAGTACCTACCTTATATAATAATAACAATATGTTAATAATAACATGTGCGGACAACTCACACACGGCCACCTGATCCCAAACTAGGCAGAGCCTGTTCTTATGGTAACCATACAACTGATGTATACTTATATGTTTCTAAATACATACATATTATAGATAAACTACACCCAGACACAGAACAAATGATCATGCTCATCACATAAACATTTGTCCGGGTGGGAAATCGAATCCACGACCTTCTGGTTTAGTAATCAGGGTCACTAACCACTAGACCTTCTTATATCTTATACCAGCTAGGGCCTTTGCCGAGAGCATAAGAACCTTCTAGTTTTGAACCTTATCTTTGTAGTCTTCTGCACATATTACAAGATAAAATATATTTTATTGCGAACTATTGAAATCTTATGTATGTATTGAGATATCTGGAATTTAGTTTCCATTTGTGATTATAAAATAAACTATGCGTGTACCTATGTAAATTAAATTACTTCGTAATGAATCATAAAACTGGTATTAGGTAACAAAGATAATAGCTAAGGGAACTGCTATGTGCTAAGACAAAGACCCTTGAAAGTTAGAGGGTTCGTCATAGAGTTGTAAAGATTTAGTTCAGATTTGTTTCATGACACATTTTTATGTCATAAGGAGGCAACCGAGAAGTCGGAGCCTTATGGTGACTACCGACGCCCATAGACATCCGAAGAACGAAAAGTTATGCAAATGAGTTGCCCTCCTTTTCCCTATCCAAATGGGCCCCCGGAAACTCACAGACCGCACAAAACGCGATAGCACGGATATCACTCGACGCTGGTGTTATGTGAGCGAGAAGTACCACCCCGGCCGCGCCGTCAACATCCCAATTCGGCTGCAAAGTAGCGGGCCAACCTCATACAAAATGAAACAGATTTGAGTATTTATTTTTTGAGAAAACAGACAGCCTGCTTACCTGGTGATAAGTGATTACTGTCATCTTTTGACACGTTGCAGTACGTTGCCGGCCTTTCAAAATTCATCAGTATTATCTTTTATTGAAGGTTAAGGTTAGGTTTCTTTTATTCTCTTTTCTAAGTCATTTTGGTTTTGAAATACAGGTAATAGACGAGTATAAGATGAGTTTAGGTTTATTTAAAGTGTAATGATTCCCTAGTACAAGATATTTTCGGTGTTGTTTTTAAAAGAAAATAAAAGAAGATTCTGTAACATAAACGATTTCTAAGTCAGTTGGATAGACGAACTGGCAGATCAGTTCCGCCCGTGAAAAAAAATGGGTTCATCTGGGATTACCACAGGCATTTATGCGTTCATTCACCTATCCTGAGATGTAAGATGGAAAGTCCCGGTGCCATTTATTACGTTTGTCCTGCCCTTTTTTACGAACAACTTTCACAGAAATAAGCAGGATGGTCCCATGCCTATACCCCACGTATATATACACATACCTTACACTGGAATAAAAAAAAAAAGTTCTTACGGTAACAACACATCCCCACCATGGTTCAAGTTCAAGTTCGCGATAGTGGGGCTCAGTAGCCTAAGGTGAACCCAACACCTTGGGCGAAGCGAATTGAGCCGAGAGAGCTGCTCTTCGTACCCTTCTTATAAGAAGACGGGAC
Organism: Helleia helle; assembly: GCA_963853865.1. Taxonomy (NCBI): domain Eukaryota; kingdom Metazoa; phylum Arthropoda; class Insecta; order Lepidoptera; family Lycaenidae; genus Helleia; species Helleia helle. The sequence goes on from OY971420.1 coordinate 22,853,760, forward strand.
AAAAGAGCGGGGGGAAAAAGGGGGGAGGATGGGGTTGTTCTGTGGTTCGGGACAACCCCTCTGTGCAGGTGACGTCGGTCCCATGGGGATTGACTAGCCATCGAGGTGCCCTGTTTCTCACCAAAAACGGCATTGGTCAAGGTTTACTCATCAGATCCGGGGCACTTCATCAAAGGCGGCATTGGTGGCACTCGGCGGGTTTTAGTGGGTAGAGCTGCGTCCACCTTATCTTTATACATCTTTCGGCCGCAGCGAGTCCCATATACCCGCCTGGGGAGCCCCGGCAGGATGCCTCAAAGCATTTCCCGGCATAAAATAAAAAAGGGTAACAACACACATGAAAAAGCAGTCAAATTGAGTACCTTTTTTTGAAGTCGATAAAAAGTATCCTACGATGCTAGGATACTTTTATCGACCTTAATAGCATAGCCATTTAACCTTTACGTGTATTCTAGTAACAAACAAACCAACAAACTTTCACATTCATATTACTAGTACAAAAGTTTAATAGTGAAAAGAATAACATTGAAAATTGTAGTCAACAACCGGATAAAGCCTTTAGATAAAATAATCTCGATGTCGCAACCCAGGACCAGTTTGGGTTCAACGCTGAACGCCACACATTCTAGTCCAGGCTACAGTCACCAATATCTAAATCACGACGTCACAGACAGACAGACTCCGAGTAAGGTCAAGCGTACACTATTACACTACTATTACCACTAAATATATGAGTATACTACCGGTTAGTAGTGGAGTACTTACTCATAGTACAGCGTACTAAACAGTTATTGAAGTGAATACTTCTTTTGGCGCACCGCACACAGATTTTTGTAGGCTTTGAGTGAGGCTGGTCCGTCACGCTCGGAGGTGAAAGAATCGATCGCGTGAAATCGGGACCGCCGAGTGTTCCCGAGCGCGAAAGATACAGCCAGCTGCTCTTTTCACTTCTTTCGGCAGTCCCTATGACTGGTTAGGTTCTTTGTTTTCTTTTGATTGTGTATCATCAGCTTCCACAATCACCTTTAATTCGTCATTGTCGACCAAAGACTTCGGACGACCGCGAGGTTCATTTTTCAGGTCGAAATTTCCAGAACGGAAGCGAGCAAACCAATAACAGGTGGTGTAATGTAAATATTAAAATAATCGCTTTTTATTGAATGCATATTATGGATTACAGATAAATAAAATTGGAGTGTCTGTTTATAATATTAAAATATCCACTTTTTATTGAATGCATATGGATGTATACACGTTACATAGACAAAAATAGCCTATTTTACATTTTTTGTCTGTCTGTCCGTCTGTCTATCTGTCTGTCTGTCTGTCTGTCTGTCTGTCTGTCTGTCTGTTTGTTCCAGCTAATCTCTGAAACGGCTGCGCCGATTTTGATGGGACTTTCATTGGCAGATAGCTGATATTATAAGGAGTAACTTAAGCTATAAAAATAATCATCATCAATCCACTTACGTCTGTAAATCTAAGTTAACGCGGGCGAAGCTGCGGGCAACAGCTAGTGGATTACTAAATGTAACACGTATCATACATACCAAAATAGCATATTTTACCATTTTTGTCTGTCTGTCTGTTTGTTCCGGATAATCTATGAAAGGGCTGATGTTATAAGGACTAACTTAGGCTATAAAATAATCATCATCAATCCGCGTACGGCTGTAAGTCTAACTTAACGCGGGCGAAGCTGCGGGCAACAGCTACTAATAAATAAAATCGACGTTGAAATCAATCTTATAATTATTATTCTGATAGAGTCATATCAGCAGCATCCTCATTACCACTAATATTATTGTCATTTTTGCTACCATCAACCGTGTGACCAGCCCAGACAACTCGTTTGTCTTGCCTTTTTCGAAACACAGCAAAGCTCATTATAATAAAACAATTTTTATGGATTTTGTCGCGGTTTATTAAGAATGATTATAACACATTATTGTGGATACAATTGATGTATATTATTGTAGCTGTTTTTGCGCACTGGTCACAATACTTCCGTAATATAAAGGCTGTTCACACATAATAATTTTGCATTTAATTTGCTACACCGCTGGATGGTTCTGCCGCTGCATGGTACCACCATTTTGTTTTCCCTTGAAACAGCTTAGCTGTGTCTACGCGAATTTCACTCATTATAATAAAACAATTTTTACGGATTTTGTCGCGGTTTATTAAGATTTTTACAAGCCCGACGTTTCGGATACTTTACAGCGACCATGGTCACGGGAGGAGTATCCGAAACAGCGGCAGAACCATCCAGCGGTGTAGCAAATTAAATGCAAAATTATTATGTGTGAACAGCCTTTATATTACGGAAGTATTGTGACCAGTGCGCAAAAACGGCTACAATAATATACATCAATTGTATCCACAATAATGTGTTATAATCATTCTTATTATTTAGTGTTACTAATTGTAAAATCTATTTCAATTAACCTTTTTATATGACCTAGGGAATACTTTTGTTTTATTGTTGTTTAATAATAAATGTTCGTTTTGTGTCAAATATGTTCTGACAAAATCGAATAGATATTATATTTAAAGTGCATCTTAAACTAGTTATTATTATTATATTATAGATAAACAGCCACATCCAGACGGTAGTTAATTTGATAGCTATGTCTATCTTTAGCTATATTTATCTTATACCTATATAAAGAATTATGTATATATTATATTATATCTGTACTTTGAAATATGTGTGTATGTATGTATATATGTATATAACATGTATATTTGTATATATTTATATATGTTCCATTTCTCCATTACAACTATGCACCTACTCTACCCCCCCTTCGTACTTGTTTTCTACGACACTCCTTTGCTCAAAGGTTGACTGGAAGAGATCGCTTTAGCGATAAGACCGCCTTTTGTACTGTATTTCTAGGTTTTAATATTTGTTTATTGTATTATGTTTTTTGGTGTGCAATAAAGTGTCATTTATTATTATTATTATTATTATCTTAACAATATAATAGTCCGGTCAATTTAGACATTCGAAGGCGCATAAAATGTCAACAAGCTGAAAATCAGTAAAATTGTTCAAAACATAATAATTATAAATAATATTTAAAAGTTCATTCCCAAGTATGGAAAAAAATATTCAAGGTCAAAGGAAGCAAATAAGTTTTTCGCGATTTTCAGGAAAACGGTAAGTTTTATCATAAAAGTACCAAAGACAAAAATGTAGGTCATGAAATTATCTATAAAAAATATATCAATATTTTTTTTCCTACGAGCCACCATGTCCATTACAACTTTTTGAATGGTTATATCAAAAACTGTGGCTTTATTTATCTCTAAAAAAAATTGATATTTCCAAAATAAGACTAGCATAGTCAAGGCTCAAGACCAACATAGGTCTTATCAAGGCTATTCACCTGTACCTGTCACAGTCACTTACCATCAGATGTTGATGAGTGACGGAGATGGGTCAAAAAGATTGAAGTGATTATTAAAAATTACAATTAATCATGTCGATTATTCGGACTCTATTTTTTATCATTATCATCAATATCATTTTTATTGTGGTGTATTCTCTTAATCTCGTCTTCATTTTTCAGAATGGCTTTTTGAATTTTAAATGACAATGATAATAATAATAACAACTATGGACGTTTTTTACACTACGTTAATCTGGTTCCATGGTAAGTTCTCGAAGAGCTTGTATTACTGGTACCCACCAGACAACGGAAATATATTTAATACTTTTATACTATACAAATATTTAAGAATTTTACTATATAATACACATATACATCCATGACCCAGGAACACAGAAAACTTTTTGTTCCCTGGGGGATTCGAATCCGCTACCTCCGGCTGGCACGCCAACGTGCTTATTATTGAGCCACAGAGGTCGTTAAATCTTTATGGCACAGATTCTGAAGGAAGATGATACACTATCTGTTAAAAACTTTTCCTCACTATTTTAAACGGTAACATTATTATCATTTACAATGTACAATCTTAATCATATTATATTATGTTTAGAAGAGTTTACGCTAATTAATGGGTTTAAGTTAAAAGTAAGATCTAAGGATAATAAGTAATTAAATTGGTCTTTAAAACTGAAGTTATGTAAATAAATGACAACAAAACACTTTCATAAATCATATTATAATTAAGTTATAAAATAATAATCCTATAGTTAAATCCTATAGTAAATGAATTAGGCATTTCTTTCTATAATTCTATAAAATCTATCAGAATTATTATTTTCTTACACATATGTTTATACATGGATAGGCATAGTACAACTTTATAACTTATCTCTTTTAAATACTCATCGTAACACCGAACATTTTATAATTTTTAACTTATTTTCATAGGTGATTTATTTTAATATAATTTTAAGTAGCCTTGAAAATTCCTCACTAATTTTCATTATGTTAGTGATTATTACGAAATATGCTCGAAGACCTAACAGTAAAAAGTAGAATAAAATATTTTAAACAAAACAAAGTGACGATAATTATTATTATCAAGATATACTTAATTATGCACCCAGTTTAAATATACCTTTGTTACAAATTTCAGACACCAAGAAGGAATTTTATCAACATTGCCTTCCAGGCGTATTTTAATAGAATACAATTAAGCTATCAGATTGAAAGGACTTGTGATAAAGGCTATGTTTTTGTACGTTGTACCCTACAAGCCTAATTATTGGAGATGTATAATTTGTGCCTATGGAAAGTACCTCAATATTTTGCATGCAGGAACATGTCCTGCCTCAAATCCTGCATTCCGTGGTTTCCAAAGATATGAAAATGATAATATATTGTTAAGTAAAATTTACCGACATCCTTATATTGATTGACGTTTTCCTTAAATATACGATACTGCGGCGAGACAATAAATGATTTATGTGATTAATTTGTTACCAGTACCTCTACTATGAGTTTTGTTATAAGCGTAAATGACATAACTATAGTAGTTACGTAAAACGCAACACGAATAGAAAACTATATCATACCTTAGTTTTCTATTCGTGTTGCGTTTTTACGTTAACTGCTTATATACGTAACGTAACGTTAACGTAAAAACGCAACATGAGTAGAAAACTATACCATACCTTAGTTTTCTATTCGTGTTGCGTTTTAGGTAACTACTATAGTTATGTCATTTACCCTTGTAACAAAACTCATGGTAGAGGTACAGGTCCTAAAATTAATGCACTATGGTCACATTTTTTTTGAAAGCCTGAATCTAGTGAGCTCCATAAACTATTAGGCACTGAATTAAACTAAAGTTGGCCGTCTTAGGACGCCCAACGGATGTGAAAGGTCTATGTTAATTAGAATTCATAAATAGGTAATTAAAATTCTATGACAAAAGATGAATTAAAACAAAGGCATTAAGTGCACACAAAGCGCAAATACGCGGGCATCATGGCATGACGCTGTCATACGGGCGTTTTGTTTCGTCGTCGTCAAGTCGTTTTTCTGCAGAGGCGCGCCATTGGATATTTCACATTAAAAACTCATATAAATGAATAATGAATTACTTCTCATCATCATCCTGTATCCGTCCACTGCAGAACATAGGCCACCATCAATGAACGCTAAGACGACCGATCCTTCGCCACTTATCATCATCATACAATTGAATGCCCAAGATACGAACATACGAGCTCTAATTATTTTCCTAATCACTTAATTACTTCACCAGCTGGTAAATTATACAAGTTATGTAAATTAGATAATGGAACAGAACAAAATCTTGTAGTAGATCATTACGACTATATAGTTAATAGATATAGTTTAGTGGCCTAAGATCCCGATATAAAACGACCTTCACCGAGCTGGTTATTGGTTGAAACTTATTTTATATTCAACTAGCTGTTGCCTGCAGCTTCGCCCGCGTTACTCAACTCCTATATGTCACAGCATGATGTTATATAGCCTATAGCCTTCCTCGATAAATGGGCTATCTAACACCGAAATATTTTTTCAAATCAGACCAGTAGTTCCTGAGATTAGCGCGCTCAAACAAACAAACAAATTCTTCAGCTTTATAATATTAGTATAGATTTAATATGTCAATAAATAATTGCATATGGGTTGTCAAAAAAAAAATGGCGGTGGGCAGGCCATGTAGCGAGAATGAGTGACGACAGATGGTCAACTCGGCTGACATTGTGGACAGGTCCTACGGGAAAAAAAATATAGGGAGACCTAGAACTAGATGGGCAGACGACATTATTGAAACGGCCGGTAACCGATGGCTAGACATAGCAACGGATAGAGACACCGACACGGATAGAGGAGGCCTTTACCCTCAAATAGAGGGGTTCACGGCTCACGCAAGATATTCGTCTAACCAAATATATTTTTAAATAAAATAATAATATAACAACAAAATAATATAATAGTAAAATATAATAATAGAATAATAATGCCAAAATAATTTTGCTTTATTATGTAATTTGATTTGTTTAATCTAATTATCTAGCTAAGTAAAAAATAAGAAATTACTTCATTAATTATAATCTTGATATGTGCTAAACTATGTACTTAAACGTTAAAATTATTTTTAATAACTAATTGTGATGTAATAATATAATGATAAATAGTATTTATGATGCATGCATAAAAAATCAAATTGAAAAGAAAAGACAATACCTTTATGTTATTATTATTTGTTTACCAATTTAATTGTGTCGTGAAATAAAAAATGCTTTTTATTTTATTTATTTTATTATATGGGTTGTCTAAAAAATTTCAGTCCAGGATATGATTAATTAATAATTTAAAAAAAATAACTATTTTTTTAAAGGTATTGGTTAAGAGACAAATTCCATACCAATTAAAAGTATAAACCCCATAGAATATGCAAACGTTAGGTTGTCTTTCTTTTTCCCGTCACAACTCTCGGGTAGGCGGGTATAAGCAGGTAAATCGATACTAGTGACTTGCACCGGTCTGGTTAATGAATTAAAATTAAATGAAAATAAAGATTAATCCATTACGATCACGGTAGTATAAGGTTGTGTATAAATTTGTTTTTGTTGTAATTTTTTTAAAATTATTAATTAATAATAATCCTGGACTGATTTTTTTAAGCAACCCATATGCAATATAAATATTTATTAATATATTAAATCTATACTAATATTATAAAGCTGAAGAGTTTGTTTGTTTGTTTGAACGCGCTAATCTCAGGAACTACTGGTCCGATTTGAAAAATTCTTTCAGTGTTAGATAGCCCATTTATCGAGGAAGGCTATAGGCTATATAACATCACAACACGCTGTGACTTATAGGAGTTGAGAAACGCGGGCGAAGCTGCTGGCAACAGGTAGGTGAATATAAAATAAGTTTCATCCAATAACCAGCTCGGTGAAGGTTCTCTTTATATCGGGATCCTATGCTATAGTATCATTTCACGCGGGCTACTGCTTCGATCCCGGACAAAGATAATTTGAAGTATCAATATAAATATTTATATAATTTTCTTGTAAGATATTGAAAGTTTACCTATTCTTTCTTTTAAAAACCCCAACGCCAACAAAATACCTGGAAATAGTTGAGAAGATTTTAATAAAACACATGAATCACGCTAGGCCACCTGGTTTCAAATCGAAAATCGCATCTAAATGGGTCCCCCGTTTGAGAACTAAATTGCCACAGATGGACACTAGCGGTCAAACTTATGACATCCGAGATTTTGCGTCAAAGCTTAAAAGAATCAGTGGCAGGCTTCGATGAATCTGCTTGGTCTCTCTAGCTCATTTACATCGATGTAGCTTTGCTGTGTTTTAGGAAAGACAGACAGTGTCTCTCAGGGTAGTTGAGTAGTCGGTGCCTTTTTTTTTAACCGACTGCAACAAAAAGGAGGAAGTTATTGATGACGCAAGTTAATATTTTAGCATTATGTGGGTACTCGCACTTGGGAATGGATTACCTCATTCTAGTCCCGGATCTGTAGGCAAGAGGATCACCTCAGTGACAGGCTGGCCCCGGTGAAGGCCAGACTACTCCTCGTAAGGCCGCCTGTCCGGCCGCCACTAACACGCTATAGTGAGCCCAGGTTCCGAACCTGAACCCAGAACGAACACAGGGGCGTTACTGGAGGCGCATTAAGTAGCGCCACCTACAAACCCTCGTTCATCGCCCGCGGTAGGACTCTCGTCAGCGACCTCCTCTCTCACTCGCTCATCGGCCTGGGACATTACTGCAGAAGGATACCATCGCCGTCCAGGATTCGTCATCACCGCGATGCTCGGCAGAGACAAGTCCCATCCGATAACAGACGTCAGATCGCGATGCAGCGCCACCCATCTCGGGCTCACCTCAAGGGTAGGCTGGACTGGAGTAGTCGGCGTCTGGCACAATAAGAGTTAGTTTTGAACAAACGAAAAGTATCTAACTAACGGTGACTTACCACCATATTGCTGGTCACTTTGTTTGTCCCACCATGAAACATCATAATCTAGATTCTAGTCCCAGATTGGTACCTAGGTTCAAATTATTGTTAGTTTGTTAGTCTCACCAAGAAAAAACATAATTTTGTCCTAGCGAAACCTAGATTCAGGTAGTTGTCTAGCATGTATAAGATGCTTATCTCCGTCTAGAAGCGGTTCTATGACTAATCCAAGCGTTCGAAAAAATTTAGCTATTATGTGTTGATACGCTCTTTGTTACGTATTATTAAATAATAACGTTACTTTAGTACAACTATAATTACTATTGTACTCGTACTATTATTATTATATTCGTAATAGCGTTTATTCACACAAATGTTCTAAATATTTTTAGACATTGTGTAATAATTAAGTAGATGTTAAGCAAAATTGTAATTGTAAATATTACAATTGATATTGCAGAGAGATGTTTATCGTCACATAATCTTCTAACTTATTTCTTCTGTGAAACAGCTTTGCTGTGTTTCGGGAAGAAGGACAAGACAAGTGTAATTACTGAAAGAAAAAAGCATACTTATATTTGAAAGCCGGCAACGCACCTTCTATTGATGTAGCGGGTGTCTATGGATGTTATCACTTACCACCAGGTGAAATGACTCCGTTTGCCCCCTCTTTACCATTTTACGTCACAAGATAGCGTGAATGAGTTGCCTGGGCTAGGCCGGTATGAAGTTATCGTTGGGTGACGTTCATGAATCACTGTTCAGTAGCTCACCTTTCAGTTATCCAAAAAACGTGGGAAACAGTCAACCCTTATCTAAAATAACATCTAAATACAATTGTGAATATTGTATCGACGAGTAAATCACTTGGTTTTATCTCGATCTGTGTGTTTGTGTAACTTTATTACCGAGGCATAAATATTAGTATTGGTGAATGGATCCGTAGCCTTGATTGTAGTTTGTAGATCTGGTAGTCTAAATCTTCGAAAGTAAAACCTTTTTGTTTAGGCCAAAGTTTCTGCACTAGATGAGTTACAGTTATTATTATTATTATGTACCTGGATAGCTTATAAAATAATGATAGTAGTGGCATAGGTCCGTGTTGGATGTGAGTGCCAAGGGATCGGCCGTCTTGACGTTCATTGAAGGATGCCTATGTTCTGCAGTGGACGGATAGAGACTGATGATGATGATGATAGTATAATGCTGTTATTTTATCACAAAGCTGGTATATATCATTCTAATAATAGTACTAAGAATTTTTAATTTAAAGTCAATAATATTGCAAATAAGAAAGCTTTCCGGTGGGATGCATGCGCTGTGCCGTGCTGTCGGCTGCATAGGTACCACCATCTTGCATGTTTCTTCCGTGAAACAGCTTTGCTGCGTTTCGGAGAGAAGGGCAAGACAGGCAGTGTAATTACTGGCACCGAGACTTAACATCTTATGTATCAGGATAGGCAACACATGAACTATTATTTAATTTACTATTTAATACTTTTTACCACTTAGCTGACTATAGTTATATGTACTGTGTATACTGTATAACGAATATACAATATACTTACTTACTTAGAAGTAATGTATACCTATTCGTGTATTTAAAAATATCTACAATATTATATTATAAATATAATAATATAGTCGGTAGAGAATGCAGCCAAACCAATGAATGAGACGAATAAATTACCAGACAATCTTCTTTTATATAATAATCTAGAACCCAGGAAGCTAAAAACGGCAAATAGAATATACTGATAATGATTTAGGTATAATATTTCTAGAAAAATCACGTACAATCGAATTAAAATACCATCTGGTCATATGCTTCTTGGAAATGTTGACATTCATGATATATTTATTAGGAAACTTGTAAGGAGTAATTAACGGCCGTATAAACATGGCATTTTACATATTTCAATTATCCTACAAAGGAGTAAAGTTCTATAAAAATCTAGCCTTATTCTGTATTATGTGGCCCTTTGTGACGAAAATTCGTAGACATTTAAAAAGTTTGCTATATTCAGGTTTAGTTTTATTATGAATTTTAAAATACTTATGATAATAATAAATATATTATATTTTTTTCTTTTATTTCATTCTCAGGTACCAATGTAACTAATAAATTTAAATAAAAAATACACGTTAAAAGGTATGTTAGTGCATAGTGTTTCGTATAAATATAAATAAGTTGGAAATTATTCATTTGATAAGAGATGCCTAACAATAGACGATGAGGTTAAATACTTTTGCCAACATTAAAATGGCTCACGAATACACATGGCTATTACATAATTTAATAGCTTTTAGATCGAGTAATTTAATATATTTCCACTACATATGATAATCGAATTAACAATAAATGTTATTTTAATTATTTATTAATCTATACTAATATTATAATATATAATATAAATTAAAAATTAATATAATATTTATTGTTAATTTAAATTGAATTGAATTAGAACGCGAAAACCTCTTTATTATTTTAAAGTCAAATCTCTGATCAAATTTAGATCATATAGATAGAGAAAAAAAATCATTATACGATCAGATGATAGAAAATTTAAGTTAGTTATAATGCAATCCGATTATGTGTCGTTCAGGACAGTAAGTAATTATTTTATATTAGCATCTGTCGATAAAAACATGTTGCATGCATTAATGTATATCATACTATACATAAAATCATGCTACCACGCATACATGCATCCATACTTACATGCACCCCCGCGTACATACACCTATGCGTACATCCTCTCATGCATTCATGCTCCCTTACATACATGCTCCCATGCATACATGCGCCCATGCATACATGCTTCCATGCATACTTGCAATCATGCGTACACGCGCCCTTGTGTACATGCACCCGTGCGTACATGCACCTATGCGTACATGCAACAATGGTAACTTGCAGACATACTTACATAATATTTGCTATGAGAGAAAGATGTTTGGTATCTGGTTCACTCATGAATCATGATTCGAGTGTGTAAAGTACATAATGATAAACACACAAAACATAAATAAGTCTAAAAAATCCATTTGCTTACGAGTGAAAGAAGGATAAACATATACGGGGAATACACAGATCTCCTTTTCTTAGAAGTCGGTGAAAACCTAATTCTGTGCTTGACGACAGAAATTATTGTTTGATAAAGCAGGAACCGGCAACGCATAGACATGACGTCATAAAAACTTACATGACACACAAACACAAATGAATGCAAATGTACACGCCCATATGCATACACACGTAGATTGCGTGAATGTATTATAATACACACGCACACACGCATACATTATTTCTTGCCGTTTGAAATCCTTTTGCAAATGGACGGTTTCACAGTAAGAACATTTTATGATTAAAATTAGATTATTAATTGTATTTAATCTAAACATGTGTGAGATGTGACAGGTTCGAAACCGCCACTTTTCTTAAATAATATAATAATGCGCGCACGATAAATTTTTGTCTACCCCTTTTCTCGTATTATCTCTCTGTATACACTAGCTAACATTTTCATTAAATAATTAAGCAATTTAAACTTAAATAATAAAAACCGAGAGCTATTTTAGTATACTGTGGCGTTTCCCTACACCAATTATTAAATTTCGGTATACGAAGAGTGAGAGTGTATTACGTGGTATTACCCTAGCGAGTAATCGGGAAAACACTCGATTTACTTAGACATCATCTCTATTCAAATCAAATCAAATCATTTTTTTTTATTCAAAATAGTACTAATACAGTGTCTTTTTGAACGTCAATTGAATCTACCACCGGTTCCAAGGTAAGCCCACTGAGAAGAACCGGCGAAACAAACTCAGTGGAACTAATCTTTTCAAATAATTTATATATATTATTTAACAATTTTAACATCCTATCCTGAAATGCCCGAGAGGAACGCCTTATTCCCAGGGTGTGGTATCTACCATGAAATCTTTTACTTTATAATATCCTTTACCACACAAACGCTCTTTAACAACTTTTTGATTTTTTTTATGGAGAGCTTTTAAACGTTTTCTGGGATCCTATTAAAAAAGCGTATACAGTTGCCTTTAAAGGAATTGCTTACTTTCGAAAGTCTAATCATTGGTGCATGTAACCTGTGTCTATTACGTGTATTCCTACTATGAATATCACTTTTCTTACAAAATTCATTTATGTTATTCCGGACATACAGTAAATTTTCTAAGATGTATTGAGAGGCGACAGTCAGAATTCAATTTTTTTTCTCAAAGATGAATAGGGAGGCAACTTGTAAATTGCATGAATAGCTTCTGCAGCACAAAAATGTTGTTTAAGTCGGTCGCATTTCCCCATAAAAGTATGCCATAAGACATAATGCTATAAGACATAATGCTATGAAAGTAGCTAAAATATACTATTCGCGCTGTATCTTCGCCAGTAAACTGTCTTATTTTTCTCACTGCATATGCTGCTGAACTGAGTCTATTCGCCAATTTAGCTATGTGGGGACCCCATTGCAGCTTAAGATCTAGAGTTATTCCTGGGAAAACTGTGGAGTCCACCAATTCCAAGTTTTCACTGTCTAAAAGTACATTAGTTTGCAGTTGCTTAACATTTGGCAAGGAAAATTTTATGCATTTAGTTTTTTTACTATTTAAAAGCAAGTTATTAACGCTAAACCAATGTACCATTCTCGAAAGTGTGTTGTTTACCTCGTCATATTTAGTTTTTTGCCGTTTAATTTTAAAAATAAGTGAAGTATCATCAGCAAACAACACTACCTCTTGACTATCTTTAACAAGGTAAGGCAAATCGTTTACTTAAACTAGAAAAAGAAATGGACCTAGAATGGACCACTGTGGGACCCCCATCTCTATTTTAGTCCCGGATGATCTTTTACCATTTATCTCGACCTTTTGAGTCCCGTTTTTAAGATAGGAATTCAAAAGATCCAGTGCCGTACCGTCTATCCCATAGGGGCGTAATTTCCTGATCAAGGTCTCATGCTGTACACTATCAAACGCCTTGGATAAGTCACAGAAAACTCCCAAAGCATCACGTGACTCCTCCCAGGCCTCATAAATGTGGTCAATTAAGTTAACGCCAGCGTCTGTTGTGGAGATACCCTTTCTAAATCCGAATTGTTTTTAGTGCAGTAACATATTGGTTTATTGGTGGATTGGTATTCAAGAGATATCTCGTTGTACGCAAGCTAGCCCATCAGAAATTTTACCTAATAATACACAGTAACTACAGTTTCATATTATATATACATATACATTATTTCGTACTAGCCGCTGCCTTCGCCCACGTTAACATAGATTTACGGCTGTGTTAGGATTCGTGCTGATTGCGTGAAAGTGCTCTCGGAATCGGCCCAACCGTTGCAGAGATAAGCCGAAAAAAATAGATTTACGAATAACGAATAACGCATATTGAATAACGAATACCGAATAACGAATAATGAATAACGAATAACTGATAATGAATAACGAATTACGAATAACGGATACCGCATAACTGATAACGGATAACGCATAACTGATAACGGATATGGGATAACGGATAACGGATAACAGATAGAGGATAAAGGATAACTGATAGCTTATGTTATTTTGATGTATATTATGTTATTGTAAAGTTTCATCAAAATCCATTAAGTAGTTTTTGCGTGAAAGAGCGATGCACATAATATAAAAATAATCTAATCATTCTCATGAACTTTCACGTTTATAATATGTCGTAAAGACATAGGGTCCATCTCATCATAAGATGCGACGTTCACCATGAAGGTGCTCCTGGGTGCAAGTCAGTGGCGGATCTGCCGTTTTAGCGTTCATTGAAAAATACTTCTTTTTTAAGTTTTGCTGATAACTGACATTTTTTTAGTAAGCAATTATGTTTTTATAACTCAATAAGTATAACTATTGCGAACAGTTATGCATTAACTTGTAATGTACATAAAACATTTACGAGTGCCCATTATTATGAATCATCGGGTAATTACGATCAGTATTATATCCTCACATGAAATTGCTTTTGCGTTAAATTCTTAATGATTTCAAACATCATCATCATCATTATCATGATTATCATCATCATCATCATCACGTCATTATCGTCATCGTCGTCGTCATCGTTTGTTGTAGTTCAAATTGTTTTACTTTTGTTGTATGTTATGTAATCATGCAGGTAATCAAACCTGCATACGTAACTTGACTAAATAATATATTGGTTGCCTGATCGCTCTTGTTTAATTACTATTAATATTGTTAACTAATTTCTTTTAACATATTCCCAAAAAAATGTATAAGATGAATATGATGAATCACTGTATCAATATTTAATTTTAAGCCATATACCAATACAAAGCCTAGCGAGAAATGTAAAGGCGTGAACTGTGAAACTACTTCTGGAAAAAAAAAATTGAAAAAAAAATGATTCGCAATGTAGGATACGTATTATGATAATTTTTTTAAAGTATTTTAAAATACAGGAATATTGGAACGTTTCTCGACATAAAAACGATTCCGTTTGTACTGGCGTTTTAAGGAAAGTATGATACTAGCCGAGTGCTTTCCCCGCGACTTCGCATACGTTTAGCTTTATCGTATCCAGAGTGAGTGTAATTATCCCAATCCTTCCTCAGACTATAAATCTATATCTGTAGAAAATTTCATCAAAATAAAACGACGTTCCGAATACTTTATACTATCTGGAAGATCTTTTGACAAAGCACGCAAAGTGTAAAAATTAAAAAACCGATATAGCCCGTAAGAAGCTGACACGTTCTCATCATCAGCAGCCCTTAATCGTCTGCTGCTGAACATAGACCTCACTCAAAGAACGCCAAGCCTTCGCCACGAAGTGTTGGTCGGCTATTAACTTTTAGGAACTGAGAAGGCGATCTCCGTAGAGTGGCCGGTCCGTGTTGAATGCGAGTGATACGTTATAATGAGTTAAATTCGCGTAAGCATTTGAAAACAATATTGTTATTTTAATTGCCAAATAGACAAGCGCCCTCCCGCATTATATCTGGTGAGCATCATTTCACAGTTTTTTTTAAAATGTTAGTTGGATAGGCAAACTGGCAAACGTACCACCTGATGTTAAGTGGTCGACGTCGCTCATGAAAATAAACTAGTATACCTGGAACGAGCTCAGGCAACTCATTTATGTGTTGCCTATTCTGAGACACAATATGTTAAGTCTCGGTGCCAGTAATTACACTGCCTGTCTCGCCCTTCTCTCCGAAACACAGCAAAGCTGTTTCACGGGACAAAATAAGCAAGATGGTGGTACCCATGCAGCCGGGAGCGCGGCACAGCGCTTCCCTCCCACCGGTAATAGTAATGAGGATGATTTCCAAAAACTAAATGTAGAAAAATTTCCTTAAAAAATAATCCATAATACCATAGTCTAGTCCAAAAGAGTTGAGTTTCAGATATTGTTAATAGTTTCGTAGTACGTTAGAACGTTATTATTTAATAATAATAATTATAAATAAATAATCACGAATATATACTATTAATTAATATTATGTTGTATGTGACGTTGACTCTATTCATGATAAACAGATGGGGAACAGTTGTTGTTAAGACTTGCTCTATCGGAAGGTTTTGGTTTTATGCTAGTTGTACGAGTAAGTGATCAGCGTCACACATTAAAATAAACATTAAGTTGACCTGAATCTTGTGCAGGCACTTATTCATCTACTACTTGTATTAGAATGGGGGGGGGGGGGGCGGGGGAGGTTAGCTCGAGAAGATTAGATATTAAAAAGAAAAATAATATAGTACGTTAATCTTTCATTTCATAGATTAATAGTCCATAGCGTTTATAGATTTTCAAAAAGAAATCTGTTACATGGAAATATCCGAGCGCTCTGACGTTGATAATATTATTATGGATTGCCAACGTATTTTTAATAATCGAGGTTGGCTGTACGTTTAGGGGCAAGTATACCCTAAGAAATTTCTGACGATTATTCGGATGAATTCCGTAAATATGACAAATATAAAAAACATTAATTTTGATTAATTAATTTCGTCCATAAATAAGCTAGTCATTTTCATTAAGGCAAGTCAGGCAAGAAATCATTAAGTATTAATGATATTGTCCTTTTTTAATGAATAGCATATTATTGATATCTCCACTAAGGAGAGAAGATGTACCTGATTCCAGTGAATATGTAAACTTGTATCCGCATCCATACAAACTTTCGGGTTTATAATGTATACATTTATGTATATGTATATGCATATATGTGTATGTATATATACATACATTATAATATGTTATTGGGCCTCATTGCGCCAAGTAGAAGGTTCAAAGTTAAATAATAAATTCAATTTCAGGTCAAGAAACAGTAAGTACTT
Source organism: Helleia helle (assembly GCA_963853865.1). NCBI lineage: Eukaryota > Metazoa > Arthropoda > Insecta > Lepidoptera > Lycaenidae > Helleia > Helleia helle. The sequence continues at coordinate 22,870,500 of OY971420.1, forward strand.
AGTTCATACACAAGCAAATACAATCTGCTTTATTTGAACACCACTATTAAACATTTAATTACAACTACAAAAATTAAAAAAAAACACGAGAAATATTACAAATACACACACACATACGATTGATGTCCGATGGCATGATTATTTAATGATCACCAATAGTATATCAAACCTACATTACATTGCCGGCCAGTGGCAACGCACCTGCAAGACCTGCGGCCTACGGTGTAGGTGGGCATGGATGTTAGAGACATTTCTGCTTGACTGTCCTTTTTTTAAGGGCTAGGCCGATCATTCGTCCCCACCGCTGCTACTCGTGTGTAGCCTTGGTTGACAGCAGTTACTATCAAATGAGCCTTTGAACCGAGTCCCCATTGAATGAATTCAGGAGTAAGAAAAAAAGTGTGTGTGTACTTATGTACACGCGTTAGAAGTTACACTCCATAAAGAAAAATACATAGTACAATGTCTTTACACTGTTACCTTTTTGCTTATTGTGTAGTTAAAAACTATATCTTTATCTGAAGTATATTCTGTTATTATGTGAAAATTGTTATATATATAAAATAATGTTGACTATAGCTAACTTCAGGGTGTCGTATTTTCGTGACGGTGTGCGCGCGCATCGTAAAAATTTACTCTCATAATTTTTTCCTAACGCGCCTAAAGAAGTATAACTTCAATAAATGACTATCCGTTTGGCCCCTTTTTCTATGAAAAAAGTAAAGCCGCGGGCAACAGCTAATGTGTACCAGAGAAAGTTAAGGTCACCTGCTAAGATGTCATTACCACCAAGGTGCACAACTGGAACCGGTCCAACCAAATCTTTACATATTTCCTAATTGTAAGAATGTACTAAATTTCATTACCTGATTTACCCGAACCGAAGGCGAGCAACCTTCACTTAGCGGTATTTACTAGTGATGATTCAAAGTCAAAGTTAAAAATGATCCCTCGAAATGGGGTAGGTTCACTATTTACCACCTATTCCTGTAAAGCCAGTGACATCGGTAATCGGACTTATTCTGCTTTGGGACCCGCGGCAGATTGAATTATTTAGGAACTCTCTGAACTTATTAACCATCCAGATATCAACTAACGTACTCAATTTTCAAAAGGAAACACTGGAAAACCTGAAAAAAACTATTTGCGTTTGTGTGTGTGTGTGTGTGTGTGTGTGTGTGTGTGTGTGTGTGTGCGTGTGTGTGTGTGTGTGTGCGTGCGTGTGAGTGAGTGTGAGTGTGTGTGCGTGTGTGTGACCACTTATCAGAATGTGGGTTATGATTACGAGGTTTGTTTGGGGAAATGCCGTTTGACGTCACATTACGAAAACCAGTTATACCGCGTGTGCTCGCAAAACCCCGTAGAAGATGGCCTCGTTAGTGCTTTCCTCGAAACCCGCATTACATTATATTAATTGTACAAACGTTATATAAATAAATACTAAATATAGTAGGATACCTAACATCTTGATAGGCTTATAATAATTTCACCGGTGAGTTTTTATTATTTTAGACTGTGCAGGAAATGCTGCACAGTCTAAATGATGCTGCTGGTCACACACTCAGGAGAACGGATGGCGGATGGGACAATAAGGTTCTAGAGTGGAGGCCACGTTTAGGTAGACGAAGTGTTGACCAGGTGGGAAGACGATCTCCGTACGGAGACTGATTATGATGGTGATGATGAGTTTTTTCAAAATGGCGGGCCGAACGTAACTTAAAGCATAGTACAAATTAATAAATATTATTAATTTAACCGACTTCAAAAAGGGGGAGGTTCTCAATTCGTCGGAATCTTTTTTATTTATTTATGTTCCGATTACTCGAATATGGATAGACCGATTAGAAAAAAAACTTCTTTTGTTTGAAAGTGTTCCCTTCCCAAATGGTCCCATGATATGGAAACCGGGATCTGATGATGGCATTCCCGAGAAATCGAGGGGAACTTTAGAAAATCGTAGGGCGACTAGTGCGTTTGGTAATTTGTTTTTATAAATTATTTTGAAGCTCTGCAATTTAATTTGGGTCTAGATTCTAGAATCGATCTAATGCTGGACCTGAAATACAGTCGAGGGAATTCCTCAACGATTTACATCAGTAACCTTGTGTTTGGGCTTGATAAATTTGTATTGATGAGAACTTTACACCTAGATGGGTTGTCACTTAGGGGTCTGACGATGAAGAAGAAGGAGTTTCAAGGGAATTCGTCAACAGTTTACAGTAGCTACCTTGTGTTTGGACTTGATAAGTTTATATTGGTGAGAACTTTGCACCCATGTGGGAGATATGTACCATTACAGGTCTGATGATGGAGATCAAACAGCCGAGGGAACTCCTCGACAATGTAAAATGAACAAAAAGCAATTGTATTGGCTGCTTCGGAAGCGCATAGTAGTATTTAGAGATCATCGTAATGTCCATTCTAATTTGGTGATGCCTTGAGCGTCATGTTTTGACGTGACAACATCTTATAATTCGATGGAGCCGGCCGCACGAACGAAATAACATGACGCATGCGGCGTTACCTCGCTCGGAGGCGTTCCATTTTCTTATGACGTTGTCACCTTAAACTATCGTCAGTAAACCGACTTTACAGACAACCGATTTTTTTTTCGTTTATAAGAACGTCGAATTATAAGACGTTGTCACGACAAAAAATATTTGGTGTCGGTGTCAGCCAAGTTAGATAGCAACATCAACAAAATATACGTCACTTCAAAAGTAACAATAATGACGTTGTAAACGCAAAGATGTACATTAGTAGAAGAACGAGTTGATTATAAGTTGTAAGCACAAAAATTAAATAAACACCATAATTTTGTTACTTTTAAGTTTTTTACTATTTGAGGTCAGTTTTGATTTAACTATCTAGTTTTTTTTTTAATTAGAGTAGAAATTGCGAGAAAACTTTTTTGTTAAGCACGTATAATGTTTTTATACTAAATTTTCTAAGGCGGAGCTGATGAAATCTACGTTTAAATATGTCATGAATTGTATATAATTATGTCACGGAAGTATTAATGTAAATGCATTTAACATTCATGATAATATTGTCAAGAAACTATAGTATTTCATTGTTATAATATAAGTACTAAGCTAAGAAACTTTTAGTGGTTGATGAAGTGAGGAATGGACAGCGGTCGTGGGTTTGAATGTCATGATGTGTCCCGTGGATTTATTATATAAAACTTCTTTGGGCACTTCTCTGTGACGCCATAACACGAAAATACTGTCAGTATTTTCGTGTTATGGCGTCACAGAGAAACCCTCTACTGACACGGTTGGGTGACACGGTCAGCTCCACTCGGCTCCGTTTGGCCCACCGGACTCACATGTTTCACGTTTATACAGCTAATTGCAGCTGATCGCGACTATTCGCAGGGTTATTATAGCAATTATATATTTTGTGATAATTAACACTAAACTCTATTCGTCCATTTTTCATTTCACGTCCTGTGTCAGACACACACTATTTTTTCACGAACTTACCACGGCTGGGATAACGTAGTATTATTAAAACAATTTTTTCTCATAACTTCACGTTTGTGCCTACATTATGGTGTTACACGGCAATCATGGTTATCCACATTATGGTAATTAAAAAGTCAAATACATGTCAACATATTCGGACAATGCTAACTCCTTTACAAGCTCAATGCGCGCGCAGAGGGGTGAGGGATGTTGTATGGGGAAGGAAGATATATGCGGTCACTGCTAGATGGCGGTGTACCAAAACTGAATCGCGCTATAGAGTCGCTGGGCAGTCTTAATGACTACTCCTACAAATATCGTGATTTATTGTATATTTTAGTATTTAGTATATACAGGCCTTCAGCCATATGGCCACCTGATGTGAATAAATTTTGCAGGTTCGACAAACATTAACATGTTTTGTCGTACCTTAAAATTGAATGAATATAGTGTAAGTCTTATCCAAACCAGAAACCAAGGTCCAAGAACATTGGTCTTGGTCTGACTAAATCCACCTCTCGTTCCTACTTACCTGCTATTCCTGAGTCTTTTTTTGACGTAGTGGAAATGCTCTGCGCATTCACCGCGGATGGTACCAGAGGATATGTGGGACACCCGGTGCCCCCACTACCCCAGCGCCGGTATACCGCACGAAAACCACTAGGCGAGTTACCTTCAGCTGCTTGAAGGGGAGTGTCCCGGATGTTGCTAACACGGGACACTATTCCTGAGTCCTATGTTGCCAGGACCATCAGTGGTAAGTGGTAATCAAATTATCCTTTGATACGATCTCAAGAAGCCCGTTACTGCCTTGAGATCCGCAGATAATTTAATCATATTTAAAGGAGTGCGAAATATTTCCTAGTCTTCATCCAATTAATGTTAGTTCATCAACAACGTACATACATCCCATACAGGGATTATTATACAAATTATCTACGCTTGGCAAGATTCGAATTCGCTACTTCTACTCAAACAAGTAATACTATATCTAACGCCAATACGACGTAAAAAAAACTCGTAACCAAAAACTACGTATATATAATAGAATGGCAAATTTTGTCATATAACACGATACGGTTTTATCATATAACACGTTCCGGATCCCGTGGGATTACGGAGATTAAATATAGCCAATGTTCGTCGCTGATAATGCAGGTTACCATTGAAGACCCCTTACGAGGAGTGGTCTGCCCTTCGCGGGGTCCATGCAGTCCCTGAGTTGATGCTGTTTGCCTGTAGATCCGTGACCCTCAAAAAGCGGCTGAAGGCGCTCGCAGGTGGTTTAGTGGGGTCAGAAGGAGACCATCGCCGTCCAGGACTCATCGTAGCCAAGCATCGCGGTGATGACGCTCGGCAGAGACAAGTCCCCTGCGATGACTGATGTCAGATCATGACGCAGCGCCGCCCATCTCGGACACACCTCGAGGGTGTGCTGGGCCGAGTCCACCACTGCAGCACAATCGTGACACAATGTCAATGGTTCCCTGTGGGCCGTCCGGCACAGGTACTCACCAAAGCGTCGTCACCAAACCAAGACGTCAATTTCAAGGCGTTTGTGTTGCGAATACCGACCTGCTACCTGCAGGAAGTTTTACGAGAAGACTTCTGGCCTTAGGATGTGGTGTTCCGTCGCTTCCGCGGAACAGTACCACCGGAACACACGAAGACGTAGCGCTAGGAAATTTACTAACATAATTTTAAGGTTTTTAAGGCACTATATGGCCCATATATCTATGGGCCATATAAGTCCAGCGTAAGGCTCTCACCGACAGACCTCCTACCCGAGACATATCAATCTACAAATATATCTGGGGGCTTATCCTAACCCTCACCCCTCCGATCTGGAGGGCAGCCCACGGTGGTGTTCCTTTCCGCCCGGTCCCGCGGAAGAGAAGGGCTTCGGTCTTCTCAGGTCTTACCCGAAGCCCTAACCTCTATATTCGGCTGATCACGAGATCGAACCCTACTTCGGCCAGCCGCGCCTCCTTATAGCCTCATCTCCGGGCATACACGAGAGGAGCCATCCCGGAGAGGAGGCGGCCTCACAGGACCCAATCGTAGCCGATGTCCCACAGGATCGGACCAAGAACCGATCCCTGTGGGACACTGCACCCAACTCGCCACCACTCTACGGACCCATACCAGTTCTCGCAAGCTACCCTCCTCTCGGAGGGGTGCACCTCCAACAGCCTCCTCAGATACGGGGGCACTCCGAAGAAATTTAGTACCTCCCGTATCACACTGTGAGGGAGGCTGTTGAAGGCACCAATAGGACATAATGTAAGAGTCGATGCTGATGATGATCAATACTTAGTTTGCTGGGATGTAAGAACAAGATCCCCACCATGGTTCACGCCTTAACGTTACGGTGGAGCTCAGTAGCCTAGGGTGAGCCCAGCACCTGGACGAAGCGGATGGAGTCGAGGGGAGAGTAGGGGTCAAGGGGCGAGGACCGGAACCTTACCCCATTGTATTGTCCCGACGTTGGGAGGGCTTGTTCTGTGGTGCCATCGAGGTACCCTGTTTGCTCAAATGAAAGTGTGAGAGATACTCGCCGTTAATGTTTATGCCACTGGACTGGACAGAACAGTTTAAAGTCTTAAAGACGTCCTCCAACGCATTAATGAACAGTTTCGGGGAAACAACATCCCCCTGTCGCACTCCTCGATGCAATTGGATTGGTCTTGTTTGACCTCCCGGAACCAGAACGGACATAAAAGCGGCGTTGTATAATCCTCTCATCACTTCAACGTATCGCCAATCGACATCGCTGCAGAGCTTCCAGAACAGCCCAGGTTTCAACCGAGTCAAAAGCTTTCTCATAGTCTACAAAGGCAAGGCACAGTGGCTGATTGTAGTCATGGGTCTTCTGTACAACTTGCCTAATGGTGTGGATGTGGTCTATGGTGCTAAATCCTCTTCGAAACCCAGCCTGCTCCGGTGGCTGGAATCCATTGAGCTTTTTAGTGAGGCAGTTCGTCATGACCCTCGAGAACAGTTTGTATATTATGGCTTAGAAGTGTTATCGATCTATAATTTTTAAGGAAGGAGATGTCACCCTTCTATATTACATTTATCTATTCTTCTCATGTGATTGTTAATAAAAATAATTATTTAACCATGTTTATAAATCTACTTTCTTTGTCTATTCTAACAGAATAGTGTTCTGTCAAAGTCATAAGGGCCCCATTATCCAAATATGCCCAGGGCCTCCAATGGGGTACAGACGGCTGCATGTGGTCGCAGACTGCAGCGTTGGAGGGGGGGGGGGGCAACCCCCCACTTTAACAAACCAATAGTGAGCCAAATGGACTCACTCTAATCCGACGAAGCATCAGGGCCTTTGGGCCATTCGCATAGATCCCTCCGAAAAAAAAATCGGTTCAGTAAGCCGAGTTGGAATGGAAATAATTATTATGAATTTTGAACGGAATATTATGAAATCCTCAAGTATATTTCCCTCGGGAACGGAACTTACGCGGGTGAAACCGCAGGGCGCTCTAGTGTGGAATAAAAAAGATAGAGACACTGGTTCACGAATTTATATAAAATGAGCCTTCTATGCGTATATATTTGTATATCATACAACTGTAACAACGCAAAAACGCTTTGCGAAAATGAAAAAAAGGTAAAGTAAAAAAACTTATAATTATTTATTTGTATGTTTATAATAGCCAATCTACTTAAACAGGTTATTTCGACATTTGGTTTTATATTAAAGGTAGAAAAAATTAACACGTTAAAATATTATGGACTTTGCAATAAATTTAGAAGTTACATCAGCATCAATCGACAATCCGCATGCATCTGGTGGTCATCAAATGGCCCAAATCTTGGATCTAGTCTACGTCATCGATTATGCATGTAATCGCATTTCTTGTCAGTCATTTATCTAAGGCTTTTCTAGACTACATCATCTTTGTGTTCGTTGATAGGGGCCTTTGAACTGTTAATAAATGTACCACTCATAGTTTTATATTAATAAAATGTACAATCACACCAAGTTAACATAGTCCAGGGTTTTTTTTAAAACGCTTGATGCCAGTACTAATTAACAGAAACAAATAAACTATTCAGCTTTAATACATTATCACACACATCCACGATGGGATTCAAACCCGCGACCTTAGTCAGTCACTTAACCGCTGAACCATAGGTAAAATATTGATTTATCAAACAAGCTTTCAACAATATATAATTTTAATGGTCAATGCCGTTTGTTGCAATTTGCGAAATTGCTTGCCTACCTACCTAGTTTGGGATTGTTAAACGCCGCGAGGGACGGAGACAACTTCATGTACATTCATCATCATCATACCCATCCATGAACCAAGTCTGAGGGAGAAAGATGACTTTTCTCCTACCTAGTCGCTTTCCCCACCATGGTTGAGCCCAGCACCTTGGACGAAGCGAATTGAGCCGAGGGGGCTTTTTGTACCCCTCATATAAGAAGAGGGGACAAAAGAGCAGGGGTCAAGGGGCGAGGACCGGAACCTTACCCCATTGTATTGTCCCGACGTTGGGAGGGCTTGTTCTGTGGTGCGGGACAACCCCTCTGTGGAGGTGGCGTCAGTCCCCTGGGGGACTGACTAGCCGTCGAGGTACCCTGTTTGCTCAAAAGATCCAGGTCACCTCACCAAAAGCGGCATGGTGGCACTCGCCGGGTTTTAGTGGGTAGAGCTGCGTCCACTTACCAGCCGGGGAAGCCTCAAAGCATTTCCAGGCGTTAAAGAAAAAAAAAGCTAGTCGCTGCAGCGTTATTAGTTGTCTCCTTTCCTTCCTTTAAAAATTAAAATATTCCGTCCTAAGTTACTTCAAATTAATACTTGAAATTTTCGCCAATTATTATGGAAAATATAACACCCAACTAGCATTTTACTAGCCCACTGCCATTCAATTATTAATTTAAATAAATAGCATAGCCAAATTATATGTTGAAACCGACTCATTAAAAAACAAATAGGTATTAGTTAAAAAGAAACAGCGCCGCGGCGCGCGTACATATTTTGAAATTGTTTGTTTTATTACACCCATCAGGAAACACATAAGTAAATGAGAACTGGCTGATGATAATGATAAAATTACTCCATAACATTAGTACTTTATACCCCTACCATGGTTCAAGCCTTGTCGTGACAGCGGGGCTTAGTAGCCTAAGATGAACCAGCATCATGGGCAAAGCCTATTGATCCGAGTTCTTTGGAACCATCTTATAAGAAGATGGGACAAAAGAGCATGGCGAACAAGGGACAAGGATTGGAAGCTCACCCCATTGTACTGTCCCGATGTTGGGAGGGGTTGTTCTGTGGTTCGGGACTCGGTCCCTTGGGGAACTGACTAGCCATCGAGGTGCCCTGTTGCTCCGAAATCAACCCGGGGCACCTCACCATTGTGGCATTGATGGCACTCGCCGGGTTTTAGTGACTAGACTAGACCTGCGTCCATCTTACCACCTTTCGGGTGCAGCAAACCCACATACCCGCCTGGGGAGTCACCTCTCCCCCGCGGGATGCCTCAGAGCATTTCCCGGCGCAAAATATAAAAAAAATGACATAAGTACTTTAAACAAATCAATAAACAATAAATAACAACAATGAACATATATTTTTTATCAAAATACCACTCATTAAACGTCAACTGAATCTGCTACCGGTTCTAAGGCGAGCCCACTGATAATGACCAGCGAAAAAAACTCAGAGGTACTGATATAATAGGCCTCAACGGCTGGATCTATTTTGATGAAATTTAATGTGGATTCGAATGATAAACCATTTCACACTTTGGCCAACTACAAAATGTTTTGTACGACGTCTGTCGGGTCCGCTTATCTATACAGATAAAATATAAATTGGAGTGTCTGTTTGTAATATTATAATAACTGCTTCCTACTAAATGCACATGGTTGTATACACGGTACATATACCAAAATAGTTTTTTTTTTAATTTTTGTCTGTCTGTCTGTTTGTTCCGGCTAAACTCTGAAGCGGCTGGGCCAATTTTGACGGGACTTTCGCTGAATCTTTCAGCTGATGCTATAAGGAGTAACTTAGGCTATATAAATAAGCATCATCAATCTGTATACGGCTGTAAATCTAAGTTAACGCGGGCGAAGCTGCGGGCATCAATATAATAATAAAATTCGATAAAATAGGGATTCGAACCCACGAATACCACTTGACCAATACGCTAAAAAGGCCGTTACATTTATTATTAGTTTGACCTCGCCCGCTATTCTAAATACAGTTCGCTATAAAACACGATAGTTTTCTTGTTCGTTTGTTTACCGTCCGTCAACATATTATTATACATCACACCATCATCAACATCACTAGCCATCCACTGTTGCACGTTGCTCTCCTTCAATGAACGCCAAAGCATACATTATAATATACTACTAATATTATAAACGCGAAAGCTTCTAAGAATGTATGGATGGACGGATAGAGGCTGCTGATGATGATGATGGATGTATGTTTGTTACCTCACGAAAAAACTTCTGAATGGATTTTAATAAAGCATATTGGCTATAATTTATCCCTGCACTCCCACGGGAATGGTAAGTACGTGCGAAAGAAAAAAACTTGTCATAAAGATTTTTATGACAAGTTTACCAAGATAAGCTAAGAATGTACTAATTTTACTTACTATTTATTATAATAGAAAATGACATGAGATTTCTAGAAGAATGGTCAGGGAGGGATGCGCTGTGCCGCGCTCCCGTCTGCATGGGTACCACCATCTTGATTGTTTCTCTTGTGAAATAGCTTTGCTGTGTTTCGGAGAGAAGGGCAAGACTGCCGTGTAATTTCAGTGCCGTGTTATATTACTTTTCAGGATAAGCATGCATGAGTGGCGAGGGGTAAGTCTAGTTCCAAGGAAGTATAAATAAGCTTACTTGAGACTAGACTTAGCCTTCTTTAAACCACATCCACTACGTCTGCTGCATCAAACTAACATAATATATATAAAAAAAAACTAAAAAACACGCTTTAATAGCAAACTGAACAAAAAATTTGAAAATATTTTTTTATTGAAGTTTTAAATGGGTTAACAAAATAAATAAATGTTATTACTTATTGTAAAAAAGCGTGAGGTGCTCGATATTCATTGTTAAAAATATTTCATCGGTATCTTTTTCTAAAAAGTGAAGTTAGTATAAAAACTAAGTTGCAAAAACTAAGTTGCTTTTTTACAATAAGTAATATCATTTATTTATTTTGCTAACCCATTTAATTCTTCTATTAAAAATTATTTTCAAATTTTTTGTTCGGTTTGCTATTAAATCATATTTTTTTGTTTTTTTTTTTAACTATAATTTATTTTTTACTTTTTACTGTCGATTTTTTAATGAAGGATTTTATTAATTTAAAGTACTCAACTATTAACAATCACTTTAGAAATGAGTGAGAGACTAAAAACAACACAAGTGATGTAGGTAACTTGCGCGCTTTATGCCTTCCTAGCAGGATATTGGAACAAACTTATTAAATTATTGTACTGTCATCGGTCCTTCAAAAGTGTGTAGAGTTTCAATGTAATCTGGAGTCTAAAGGAGTCGGTTACATACATACATACAAGGCTAACAAAAGCATGTTAAAAAGTTTGCTGTCACGGACACCCGGCAGATGAGAAACATCTTTGTTAGTCAGTAATTAATAAAAATCTATCACGAAACATGGAATAAAATATAGAAAATACAATGCGTGTATTTGCTTCACACGAATACCGTATGGTGTCGAGTATACTTATACTAATAGAAATAGAAACACAAGTCACACGTTAGAACATCATGCCGTCCGTCACGTCACATTCCATACGCTTATTATTAAGGCGCGCCAATAGATATTTTTACATTACACGAATATAGCAGCGGGCAACAGCTAATCGATAAATTATAGACTAAAATAATAAAATTGATTTGTAAAAGCGGTACTTAACACTAAATGCACCGTTTGGACGTGAATTTATGCGTTGAAATTATACACAATATATACATTATTGAATATTTTGTATCGCCCAGCGATACAAAATATTCTTGCAAAAACTTAGCAGCACCGATCCAAGGTCCCACTGTTCACTCGGATTGTACTGTACGTACTTTATGTGTAGAAAAAAATTATTATTGAAATACTAGAGAGAATCTAGGTTGGTGATGGTGATGTTGTACTATTTTTTTATGTTAGTTGGATAGGCAAACTGGCAGACGTGCCACTTGATGGTAAGGGTCAACGTCGCCCATGAACATAAACTAGTTTACCTGGAACGAGCCCAGTCAACTCATTTAAATGTGTTGCCTATATATAGAATAGAATAGAATATTATAGAATAAAACTTTATTCAGCAAACCAGACATAGCACCACAATACAGATGAACATTAATAATAAATAAGTGTAAAGGAAAAAAAAACGTAGATAATTGGATATAAGATGTTAAGTCTCGGTGCCAGTAATTACACTGCCTTTCTTAACCTTCTCTCCGAAACACTTTCACGGGAGAAACAAGTAAGACGGACCCATGCAGCCCGGAGTGCGGCACAGTGCATCTCTCCTACCGGTACTAGTCCATAGATGCATATAACCAGTACAGATGGGTCTCCTATTACGTTGGTCTTAGTGTTCAAAACAGGCCTATATTCATTAGACAGACAGCTATGATAATGATGAACCAAAACAAAAAGAAAATTCTGTACGATAGAAGAAAATTAACGGTCAAAAGGTAAAATGTTTTAAGCACATACACCTAATATATTTATTTTATCATATCATGTTATATAATTTTTGTCTGTCTGTATATTTTATTATTATTGCAGTTCAATATTATAAAAATACGTGATCACGTTCTTTATTGAAGTCAGATTTGATTATAGCCCTTGATATAGTTAGATTACAGTTATTTTAGCTTGATAAATACAATTACTGTCGTATAACATATCATGTGACAATAATTATTGTTCTAGTTTGACAGCTGTCATTCTAATGGATTGACATACTATCGTGTAGAGGAACGTTATCTATTTTATCAATACTTTTTTATCATATCATGGTTGTTTTAAAATCTAATAATCATACTAAACAACTAAAGATCATATTTTGCAGATCTGAATCATATAATAAAAGATAAGTATGAATAATTTTTTGTATTATATTCTACATATTATATAGGTAAACATGTTGGTCGACCATTAATCAGGTGGGAAGACGATCTCCGTGCAATAACCGGGCTGATAATGATGATGATAGGCAAACACTCAAACGAGTTATCATCGTTATAATTATCTGATGATAAATAGTGAATGTTAACCATCAACACGAGTTCTATATACTTAACGGAGAATAAATGGTCTCCTTCTGCGAGGAAGTAATGTCCCAGAAGGAGGCCGACGAGCGGGTGAGAGAGGAGGCAGCCGACGAGGCCTACTCCCGCAGGCGACGAACAGGAGTGCGTAGGAGGCGCTACTTAATGCGCCTCCAGTAACGCCCCTGTGTTCATTTCGGGAGCAGGATGGGAACCTGGGTCTGTATGGCACGACGTCGTCGGGACTGCTTAGTAGCGGCCGGGCAGTCCCCCATTATGAGGAGTAGTTTAGTCTTCGCCGGGGCCAGCCTGTCGCCAAAGTGATCCTGTCTGTTGCCTGCATATCCAGGACCCTCAAGAAGCGTTAGGGTGGGCACTCCCTAGTGCGAGTCCCAGATTGGGTCAGGATCTATCCTAAGATCCTAGCTGCATCCATAAAGATTTTCCTGCGAAAAAAAGTAGTTATAATTATCGTAGCAGACCCAATACACAGGGCTATCCACAAGATATTTATTAGGTCTCTGCACCACTTACATTGCCCTGTCCTTTATAGAATATGGCGGAAGAAATAAGTAGTATTGATAAAATCAGTCACAAAAGTTATTTCTATAAATTCGTTCCTGACTTATGTTCTTAATATGATAATAGCATTACCTAGTCTTGAAATGCTTCCATACGAGTTAAGAGCAGGAAACTTCGCTCATTTTGACGTTGTAACTGAGATTATGTGACGTCTTCTAAATATATTTATTGTCGTGGATCCAATTTATATTAATTAAGATCAGTTTATGGGTAACTCTTAATAGGTGATTTAATTTCGCCAGGAATCTGGAAGACGTGCCACCGGATAAGTGATCAGCGTCACCTATGTACATGAGTGCAGCAGGAATCATGTGCGTATATCCTGAGACGTTCGATGGCAAGTCTCAGTACCGGTAATTACACTGTCTTGCACTTTCCGGTGAAAACATTGAAGCTGTTACACGGTAGATAAGAACCCTCACCATGGTTCAAGTCTTGTCGTGGCGGGGCTCAGTACCCTCAGGTGAAACCACTACCACCAAGCCAATTGAACCGAGGAAGCTGCTTTTTGTACCCCTCTCATAAGAAGAGGGGAAAGAGCTGGGAGGAACTTGTATTTCATTGGATTACATGGGTATAAGTTAGAAAAAATGAAACAGAATTAACAAATCCTAAAAAAGGCTCTGTTGTTTTTAATACTTAAACAAAACATAAATTGTTTAGTAAAACGCGATCCTTCATACATTTTTCAGTATTTAATTACTTTTAAAATCATTATTTGAATATTAAAGTATATTTTTTGCGAGTACCATTCACCTCGGTCCTCGGGCACTCAGTCGGACCTCGGATGTAATGCAATTTTATGACGGACAGACAGGTACTCTGGTCCAATTACTACGACAAGGTGCTGAAGATATCCTGAACGATCTAGCACTTTTTATATTATTATGTACCTGAAATAATACAATTGATCAAATATATTGAAAGTGCTGGACAGAGAAGCTTCTACCGCTTTGCTCACCTACAGTAAAGTAGGGGCTTTTGTGTGAAATATTTATTGGAGCGCCTTGACAGTAAAATCGAGTCAAATGACGTGACGGTCGCTCATGAACATTACGAGTTAGCCGAAGATGTAAGATCTCGCTGACATATTCTCTCTGACCTGCGGTTACCGAAAATCACCCAAGCCCTTTCACGGAATGATGACGATTTCGGGATAGCAGCAATCATGCAGGCGGGCGCAGCGCATCCCTCCCACTGGTATGATAGACATGACCTGTGTCCAGCAGTGCATACAAGCTGATGATGATGACAATGATAGTGGGAAGTTGTGAGGGTCGATAATAATGAGAAAATTCAATGTAATATTATGCAAAAATGATTAATGTATAAGTTATTGAAAATATTTATTAAATAGGAGTAGTTTTCAATGGTGTAACGAATGGCACTTGGCCTTACTGATAGTTGCCATTGATACAGTTATTGACATTGACTGAGAGGTCGCGGGTTCGAATCCCCCTAGAGAAAAAATAACGATAGACCGATAGTATGCGAACATTTGTTTATGTTAGTTGGATTAGAAAACTGGTAGACGTGTCACCTGATGATAGTACCTTTTTTTTCATTGGGAAATACCTTTTGCATACCACCATGCCCGGGGGGGGGGTGCGAGTTCAACACAACCACCGGGTTGGTTATGTTGAACTCGCACCCGCTAAAACCCAACGATGTTTCTCCTTTCTGCTATTGGACAGGGAACGCCAGGGTCATGGGAACGCCAGGCATACAACCTATGACCCCGTCAGTGGATGTGCCGATAGTACTTAAGTGAACATACGCTAGCTTACCCAGGACTCAAACAGGGTCTATACCAGCCAATAAATAGACACGATAGTGACACCCATGCAGAGATGCACGGAATAAGCGTAGCCCCTGCAGCCAGTTGCACATTCCAGCGCAAAAATTAAATAAAAGTTATGTAAAGGCCCAGTCAACTCTCTCCATTAACAGTTTAAATATATAGTCTCACTCACTTAAAGACCTAGCCTTTTTTCTTTTTTTTTTCTTTTACGCCGGGCACCGCATGGCATCCCGTCAAGCGGGTATGTGAGACTCGCTGCGCCCGAAAGGTGGTAAGGCGGACGCAGCTCTACCTACTAAAACCCGGCGAGTATCACCAATGCCGCCATTGGCGAGGTGCAAAATGCATAATATGGATGAATACACGGTACATATTTTTTATGGTTTTTTTTATGTCATCAGGGGGCAAACGAGCCAGTCGGAGCCTCACGACACCGACGCCCGCACAACCAAGGCCACGCAGATGCGCCGCACTCCTTTTCCATATCCCCCCAATGGGCCACTGGACACTCACAAACAGCACGAAACGCGACAGCATAGCTGTCACTTGTTACACACACCGGTGTTATGTGAGCGAGAAGTACCACCCCGGTCGTGCCGGCCCAATTCGGCTGCAATGCAGTATGGCACTAGCTCTTACAAAATATATAATATCAATCTTACAGAATAAAATATAATAGAAAATATACCAAAATAGCATTTTTTTAACAATTTTTTCTATCTGTTTGTTCCGCTTAATCTCTGAAACAGCTATGATGATTTGATGGGACTTTCACTGCACAGATAGCTGTTTGTTATAATGAGTAACTTAGGCTATAAAAATAATTATTATCAATCCGAATACGGCTGTAAATCTAAGTTAACGCGGGCGAAGCTGCGGGTAGTAGTATTATAAGAATACAATAAGAACTGATATTGGTACAAGTTGATATATTTTGACACAGCGGCAAAAAAGGTAATTAAGGTGACGCCTCGGTAAACAATAATTCTAAAAACCGAGCAGGCGCGCCCCGCACCCCGCACACAGCACACCCCGATAAGTAACGTAAATATTGCAATTTTCGGCCTATCGCGCGCCATGTGTAACATCGTAGACGTCTTGGAGTTGTCATTTTATATATTTTTAATTTTGTTTTTTTGTCATATAAACGACATTTTGTATTTCGATAAATATATTTCATTTTATACTTTCACTAGCTGTTGCCCGCAGCTTCGGTAAAGCCGTTTCGGAGGAGTACGGTAACTAACATTGTGACATGGAAATTTTCTAATATATAAAATTTCCATGTCACAATGTTAGTTACCGTACTCCTCCGAAACGGCTTTACCGATTTTTACCAAATTTTATATGCGTATTCAGTAGGTCTGAGAATCGGCTACTATCTATTTTTCATACCCCTAAGTGATAAGGGTGGTCAACCCCTCAAATTTTAAAAATTAACGCGGGCGAAGCTGCGGGGAACAGCTAGTTTTATATATTAGAAGATAATATACGATGATTCTAGTTCTTTATCATTTACTTTTACATTTGACATATTTTCATTTTACATTGATATTATGATGTACAATGTACAGTAAAACACTTTATATAATTATTATTAAGTTTATATTGTTTAATATTATACAATTACTTGCATTTGCAGCTGAATGGGCTGGCGCTTATAAGTTTTCTAACTTAAAACTTAACTTCGCTCTTACATAAACCCGACGTCGAATGACGACGGTGTTATGTGAGAGATCCGGTTGCCCATCCCTCCCTCCACACATGGCAGCACAGACTATGCAAAGACTCCCCAGTAGGGTAGCGGTCGCGAAAGCACCGGAGAATCCCTCTCTAGGCTTCCGGGTTCAGGACAGGTACTTGATCCCGGAAATCTGGGCAGCTCCGCGAATTCTTGGGGAATCTGTGCTCAAGACAAAAACTGCCCGGGGTCAAACGGAGCAGTCGACAGAAGTTCCCTACCACAATGACTGTCGATTTCTGTAACCTCAGGGGACTTCTTAACATCGTCCATTATCACCTCCAGATGGCGAAGCTGGCCCTCCTATTTTTGACCGAGACTCAGATATCCTCTCCAGCTGATACTTCTTATCTCTCCTGTTCGGGGTACAAATGAGAACACTTTTTTGCACCACGGGCTGGAGTTTGCGCGTACGTCAGAGAGGATGTCTGCTCTCATCGCCTTGGTAGTCTTGAATGTCTTGAAGGGACCTCTCCATCCTCTGGTTGTGCATCGTGCATGACCATCCCCGCGTCTATACCTCCCTATATAGGTCCCACAGCGGTAATGATAAAACCGATCGACTAATGGAGTACATCCAAATGGCTACAGATTCCGTGCTGCACACTACACTACAGATCCCATCCATAGAGATCATGATACTTGGTGATTTCAACGTCCATCACACCAAGTGGCTCGACTCGACTTGGCTCGTTGGACCATTGTCTGATCCGAAGTTCAGTGCCAGTTGCAAGCCCATCACGGCCTCGTTTTTCGGGCTGCCGCTGTGTTTGCCACTATAGGTCAGCTGATTGGAATGGGATGCGATCCTTTTTTGCATCCTACCCATAGGGGCGAATTTGCTTCTCGCTGGAAGACCCAGACATCGTTGCCGATTTTGTTGCCGAGATGGCGCTATAAGCCATGGAGCTTTTCATTTCAAGCTCTGAAGTGCCTATAGGCGGCAAATCCCAGCCCTGGTTTGGTCAACTGTGTAAGATACACGACATTAGCGGGTAAGCTACCAAGCGTGGGCCAATGGATCGATGTTCCAGGATATAAAGACCAGCGCATTAAAAAAGGAGTATAACTTTGCCTTCAGGTCCTTCAAAAGGGCTATTGCTGAGGCAAAAGCGGAGCATGTAAATAGAATTGGTGAGAGATTGGTTCGACTTCCTTCGGGAGCTCGTGCATTTTGATTGCTCGCCAAGGCTGTTCAAGGGAATTTTTGTAAGCCATCCTCATCATCACGTCACATGACTCGTTGGCCCACAACGTTAAGGAGATATCCGATCTTCTAGGCTCCCAACTCGACTTTGAATTTTTGCTTCCAACTCGACTTTGAATGACCAGGAAAAAATACCACCGACGGTCCCTCGGTGACTGGTACCACACCTCAATGTCGGAAATAATTTTCAGGCCGATCTCCGTGCGCAAAGCTCTCTTTTCGGTGGAAATTCATAAGTCGAGTGGGCCTGACGGCATCCCTCGGCTAGTGCTACAAACTTCTTGCTCCTGAGTTGACACCCGTCCTTACCCGTCTT
The DNA here is from genome assembly GCA_963853865.1 of Helleia helle. Lineage (NCBI taxonomy): Eukaryota > Metazoa > Arthropoda > Insecta > Lepidoptera > Lycaenidae > Helleia > Helleia helle. Next base: position 22,888,915 of record OY971420.1, read on the forward strand.
TTCCGATACTCTTATTCATTAGGCGTCGTCTGATTCTCGTAGAAGACCGCTTTGATCCACTCGATCCCTAAGAAAGGGGACCGCTCTGACCCGTCCAACTACAGACCAATACCTATAGCTTCCTTGTTCTCAAAAATTATGGAAACCATAATTAACTGCCAGCTCCGGCGATATTTGGAGGAGCACCAGCTGATTAGCGATCGCCAATATGGCTTTCAACGGAATCGCTTAGCTGGTGATCTTCTAATATTCCTAACGCAGCGATTGGAGCAGTTGAGACCAAAGGGCAAGCGTTGGCGGTTAGTTTAGACATAGTGAAGGCTTCTCGAGGAATTATGTAAGTGGATCACCAATTTTTGGACATACAGAAACATCAAGGTCGTTGTCGACGGTGCATGCTCGGTTCTCAAGTCTGTTAATGCTGGTGTTCCGCAAGGCTGTGTACTATTTTCAACCTTGTTTCTTCTGCATATCAATGATATGCTGCAAACTAGCGGCATTCAGTGTTATGCAGACGACAGCACTGGAGATGCCCTATACACTTGGCCGCTCTAATTTTTCTCGGTAACAAGTCGATGAGTGTCGCAAGAAACTTGTGTTTGAAATCGAGTCTCTGTTGGCCAAAGTTCTGGAATGGGGGCGACTTAACCTAGTCCAATTAACCCGAACGAGACACAAGTTTGCGCGTTTACCGCTAAAAAATCGGCTATCGTCGTTCCTCTACAATTTAAAGGCACTTCCCTCACCACCTCAGCCAGCATTGGGATACTTGGCGTTGACATATGGAGCGATGTGCAATTTCATGGTCATATGGATGGCTAAACTAGCCTCTAGGCTAGTTTAGCCATCCATATGACCTAGCCTAGAGGCTAGTTTAGCCATCCATATGACCATAGCCTTTGCCTTTAGCATATGCCATAGCCTTTTATCGATCACGCCGAGTTTCTTATAAAAAACTAAGCGTGCAGATAAGGCTAAGCAGTAGTTCATGCCTTCACGCCCACAATTATACAAGGCGCAGATCCGGCCTCACATGGAATACTGCTCTCACCTCTAGGCTGGACCGCCCCAATATCAGTTTCTTCCATTTGACTGCGTTCAACGCCGTGCGGCTCGAATCGTCGCCGATAGTAAGGTTCAATCAACTTGATTATTTAGCGCTGCGTAGAGATGTCGGATCGCTCTGCATTTTATCGAACACCGACTATCTGGTTGCCCCCTTTTCTATAAAAAAAATCTACCGCATCTAACACGGGGAGTTTTATGAGGAATTGTTCTGACTAATACCTGGAGCAGAATTCCTCTACCGGATATTTACCAAATTTCACCCACACCATCTCGATGTCCGAAAACCCACAACAACTCGATTTTACGGCATTTCCTGACTCGCACGACGATTAAATGGAATCTGCTGCCTCTTCTGAACCGATACGAAAGGCCGGCAACGCACCTGCTAATCATATGGTGCAGCGGGTGTCTGTGGATATCGCTTTTCACTTACCATCAGGTGAACCGACGGTCCGTTTGCCCCCTCTTCTATCTATAATCAATATTATAAATACATAGTAACAAAAACTTATGCGGGCAAGACATTGAGTAACTCTGCGTAATTCGGTAAGGTGTCTTGATTTCTAGAAGATACAAAATAAATTAGTATTTCGGTGATATAAAAAATATAACGTCCAGAAAGTTCAACAGATTTAATTAAAGCTATGAGGCTGATTGTAAATGGACAAAAAAAAAAAAGGAATTTTTCACCAACCCGACGCCAGAAGGCCGTGTAGTCGCAGACTGCACGGTTGGCGGGGGGGCATTCCCCAACTTTTACAAAGCAAAAGTGAGCCAAATGGGCTCACACTAATCCGATGTAGCATTAGGGCCTTCGGGCCGTTAGCATAGATCCATCCGAAAAAAAAAGAATTTTTCATACGTGCCCTTTTAAAAAGTTAGCCGACATTACTTTATTTCTATTGCAATCAGATGACAACTCCATTGTTTTATTCTCCTAACATTGTTCCAACCATTGTTTTCTAAAATATAATAAATATTTAAAATAATACCACTTAATACTTATCAGAATATATTTTGACACAAAAAGAAAGTGAAATAATATTACCTATATTTATAAATTACAAATAAACATTATGATGTAAACTTTAAACCTCTTTTGTGTCATATTTTGACATTTTGCTAACAAACAATTTAGACATTAAATAAAACCATTAAATAAATTCGTGAAATGAACTAGCGAGGAACTGGCACAGACCGGTCGCTGACAATAGTCACGAGGGGACTGAGCGGCTTGAGCGGGACAAGGCCTTCATACATACGCTGCTTATAACTAAAAGACGTAAACGGCAAAATGGTTTTTGTTATATTAATGCATTAAAAACGATAATTGGAGAAATTCATATGACTATTTTAAATAACATGTATAAACTCATCTACAAAGAAAATTAAGAGGCTTAAACCGGACCCGTTTGCCCATAAGATGTGAATCTGTTTTTAATAAGAGGTATATTTGATATTTTTTTCTCTGTTACAAAAGTTACCTAATCGTGTTTCGAAAATTAGTAAAATAAGGCTTATATCATGAACTATCCAGGTCACCAATTTATATTTTCATGTGTTTTGGAATTACTGAAATAAATTGAAATTATTGACGACAAAATTACCGAGGCGTCCTCTTAACTTTTCATCAATGTTTCTTTATGACTTTATTACTTAAAACTATCCGTAAACCGACTTTATAGACAACCTTTTTTTTTAATATAATTAGTACCCTGCGAAACCTAGTATGCTAGTGTTCAATAACATTTATATTACTGAATCTATAGGATTCAGTAATATAAATCTAATATAAAAATAAAAAAATCTAATACGGATTTGAATGTATTTTTTCCAACACAACCTGTCATTGGTAACAGTCCGAATGCATTGAACCAGGAAGGCATTACATATTTAAATGATCAATAAGAAATAAAGCCTTTAAATTTAAATTTTATTATCATCATAATCAGCCATTTCTGATAATTGGGCTCTATCAATGAACGCCGTGAACAGTCTCGGACCGTATCATCTAATAATATACTGTAGTAGTCATCTATGTATGTACTGTACTGTATGGATTATTGAATAAAGTTTATTCTATTCTATTCTATTCATCTCATCTAAATGATGGATTTACAAATTCACTATGGGTTCGAATAGAAGTGAGGTGGTCGCAGGTTCGATTCCACGCATTTGATTATCATAGGTATCGATGATAATGAATAGAGAATCCACGCTGCGTCCGAAAGATGGTAAGGTGGACGCAGGCAGCTCTACCCACTATAACCCGGCGAGTGCCACCTTTGATGAGGTGTCCCGGATCTGTTGACCAACAGTGCGCCTCGATGGCTAATCAATCCCCAAGGGACCGACGCCACCTCCACAGAGGGGTTGTCCCGTACCACACATCAACCCCTCTCAACGTCGGAACTGCCGAAAACACTCAGTACTACAGTACAGTAACAGTAGTGTATTATAACATAATAATCAAGTTGTTTAAAGATACTGCTCCAGTACGAGACAGGTTTCATAATTTAACTTGTTAAATACGATAGTTGATAGACAAGCTGATGATGATTATATCAAAGTAGTCTTAAGCTTATAACATAGTTCATATTTTATCCCTAATAAACTTAGAAACACAAAAAGTGTAGCTACGTTAATCTGGCATATTTAGGAGATACTACATCAGCGCCCCGTGGTTTCGCTCGCTCAGTTCTCGTTCCCATGGGATTACGGGGATAAAGTGGTGGTACGGGTGCGTACTTTTAAACATTTTAGCGTCCTTGTGGCTCAAAATGATGAAAAATATTAGAACTGCTTATATCTGAGATAAACTATCAATGACGTTTATTTATTTATTTTGACCACCTCTGTAGCTCCCTTGGCAGCGCATTGGCGCTCAAGCCAGAGGTAGCGGGTTCGAATCCCGTCAGGGAACAAAAAAAGTTTTCTGTATTCCTGGGTCATGGATGTGCATTATATAATAAAAATCTTAAATAATATGTATGTATAATATTTTAAAAATATTAAATATATTTCCGTTTTCTGGTGCCCGTAACACAAGTTCTTCGAGAACTTACCACGGCACCTAATTGACGTGGTGTAAAAAGCTTCCATAGATATTATTATTATTTATCACTATTATTATCACTATTCATAAAATGCTCAAAGAATTTTCCTCCAACATGTTCCGATATATAAATATTTTACGTTTAATATCTGAGTAAGAAACACGTAATTTTTTGAGTGAATCACCTTAATTTGTATAATCATCATCACAACCACCAAAATCATTACCATCATCAACATTTTTACCATTACCATCCCATAATTGGAGACGCATTCCCCCTATATCCGTAGTAGTCATTGAGACAGGCCAATTTTCATCAATGGAATGAGTGGCGATGATGATCATGAAACATCATGTCTAAAAAGGCCGTTACACCTACATCTAATCGATTTTATGGGAGTGATCAAAATTACCATACCGTTGATTCTATAAAATATAAGGTACGTAGGTGAGGTAATTCGTATTTTTTCTAATATTTGTTAATTTAACGATATGGATATATTTTATTACGCAATTCTCGCGAGTGGCGTGGAAGAAATTTGTCCCAGTTCATTTCCTGTTGACCTTGGGTGTGGTAATGAGAACATGGTTTTTGCGCTCTTTTTATCTCCTAATATTAATAGGTTGTATTTAAATTAATTTTCGTCAGTGTCAAGGTTGTAACGATATTTTCTAGAACATTCTTTATATGAGTTAACTTTGTATTTGAAATTAATGGAAGTGTTTTTTTTTTTTTTGGGTTTAGGGAATCGGTGTGGCTTGGCTATGAAATGAATGTCGTGACGGCAAACGCCATGACGCGACGCTGTCGTGATGCCGCCACAACGCCTACACACAACGTGTGCTGCATGAACACTTTTTTTTTTCTTTAACGCCGAGAAATTATCTGAGGCTACCCGCTGGGGAGTGGGTCTCCCAGGCGGGTATGTAGGACTCGCTGCGCCCGAAAGCTGGTAAGCGGACGCAGCTCTCCCACTAAAACCCGGCGAGCGTCACCAATGCCACCTTTGGTGAGGTGCCCTGGATCTGTTGAACAAACGGGGCACCTCGACGGCTAGTCAGTCCTGTCCCCGCCCCTTGCCTCCTGCTCTTTTGTCCTCTCTTCTTATAAGCACACAAAGAGCCCCCTCGGCTCAATTCGCTCAAGCTCAAGGTGCTGGGCTCACCCTAATTATAGGGAATTGGTGTTGTATTAATTATTATTATACTATCAGTATTTTGTCATTTTTAAATGCGGTCTATTAATATTCGCATTGCAAAATAGGAGCTTTGCCTGATAGATTCAGTTTTCAGCATGTTACTGACTTACAAAAGCACCTTGCATAAAAAAATACCATTTTATATGCAAGTACTCTCTAATGTTGGTATGAAAAATTTTTTTGGCTCTTAAAAATTGTGAAATTTTATAAATTCTAATTTTTGACTCTTACATCTGAAAAGGTTGCCGACCCCTGCCCTAGAATATTGAGCCCCGCCGCCACGACAAGACCTGAACCATGGTAGGCATACTGTACACTCTATTACTTATAGGTATGTGTGAGCTGCGTTGTTGTACGTATTCAAATTTTTTTTTATATTTCATTATATTATCTTTCGCTATGTATTTTTATTAATTATAAATGTTAATATTGACATAGATGTGTCCCATCTGCCGGACGTTTTTACTGATGTTAAATTACAGTGACACGCGCAGAAGATCGTCGGTTCGAATCTCGTTAAGAGTAAAATGCTGTGGATGTATATTACCGAGCGACAACCACAGACAACAGCGCCTCCTATCGAGACCACAATTATCATATCTGTAATAAATCAACTTTCTACCACACTCACTGATCATGGTTACTGCTAAATAAGCATCATCATCATCATCATCATCGACCCTTATTTGTGCCGCATTTGCCCCAGTGGGCTAAGCACGGGTCTCTTCGAAATCAGGCAAAGGTGTCGGTCTCACCTATGGCACTGGTGGCCAATGGTGGTGAACTTCAACATCTCGTTAGGCAGGTGTGCAAGATAATATTATGTTCGTATATTAAGGTGCAAAAGAAGGATAAAAAATACTCACTTAAATGCACTGATCAGGATCGAACCCAGACCTTTTCATCGAGCCTATTCGCGGCAGACCATAGCATACAATGTTAATTTAAATCATATATTATATTAAAACTCATGACTTTCAATTATTAGTAAGTGTAGGTAGTACGTGTTGTATAATATTATGTATGTGTCAACTAAGTAGAGCCGGACCTCACCACAGGTTTCCTAGAAATCGCGTCCGGGAAGTTCCCAAAATTGAATGTTACACTTAAATGACTGGTATATTGAGTGTAAAATACAAGGAGGTGGAATACCGCTAAGGACAGATATTTCTAGGGAACTTCAAGAAAATAGCATAATTGAAAGACCTGGAACTCCCAACCCCCCTGTGTCTACGGATGTTGGTAACCTTGTCATGTGAATAAACAATGCGTTAGATTTTTATTAAAAATTCTTAATGAGGTAATGTCAGTTTGGTTGTATGAGGTAATCTTTGATATCAATCAACCGATTAAAAAACATTTAATGCAAGGTTATCAAAGACAGACATCGGCGAAGTCCAAGTGTGGTAAATCTAAGTTTCTGGACAAAGCCACTGGCAATAGCTAGCGATGAATGTCTTTCCACCCTATGGTATATTTAAATGTCCATACAAATTAATTATCATTATATACGTAAGTTCATAGAAGATTATCCAATAGGTTCGAGTCGATATTATATCTGAATTCCTCTAATTACTTCTAATGCCTTCGGATTTCTTCTAATTTTTGAGGACTAATTCATTACTCAGAAGTCAGAAGTATTTACATTACTCTTCTATTGGTTTTCAAAACAATTGTTTGTTACCAAACTTTGGAATGGCCAGTCCCTTCGTTTCGTGAAAATGAATGTGAAAATTCATGGGAACGATGACATGTTTCATTTGCGGTAATTCTACTCATAACTAGAAACTAAAGCGGCCCATCCACTAACGTTCATTCCTTCAGTCTTGTCCTGTTGTGCAATCTGTACGCGAAGGGATAAAATAAAACCGTTGCGGCCACTAATTAAAGCATAGCAAAAACGTCTATTACATTTATTTTATTGTTAGTTGGATAGGCAAACTGGCAGATGTGCTACCTGATGGTAAGTGGTCGATATCACCCATGAACATAAACTAGTTTACCTGGCACTAGCCCAGGCAACTCAATTATAATTTGTTGCCTAACCCGTTACCTGAGTCATAACCTTATTTCGGCCTGGCCGATTATACCTTCTCGCTCGGTCGGTGATCTCCCTTTAGAGCATTTACCTAAATCCCACATTATTCTATGTACTAAAATTGTAATTCTTAAATGATTAGTCAATAAAACCACCGATGACGTTAACCATGGTTCTGAAACGGTTTTTCATACGGTGAGAGAGGACGACGCTACGTCTGTCCCGTTCCATCGATGTAGGACGGGATTGCGGAGGAGGCGCTATGCGCATCACTTGCCTCTCGTCTAACGGTATCTGTCCCGGTAGAAAAGTTCTGACGTCGGCGGGGTTGCTTCAGGTTATGGGAGTTCCCCCATACTAGGGGGAAACCCGGTTAACCCTTTTGAGGAAACCGGTCGATCACGGGGTTCTCCTGTATTAGTCAGATCCCCGGGTCTCCTGACACTCCCTATCGGCTGAAGTGGTTTTAGTGCGGTATACCGGCGCCTTAGCGGGAGGCACCTGAAGTTCCACATATCCCCAAGAACGACCCATCCCCGAGTGAATGCGCAAAGCATTTCCAATGCGATAGCAAAAAACGATCCGACACGTCGTACTCCTGTTTCTACCAATAAAGAAAAATATCTTACAGGCTTAGAACCTGCTTACAAAATTCCGAGATATTGTACTCCTTTATGAGCTCAATGCGCGCGCTGCGGGCTGAGGGATGTTATATGAATTAAGAAGAAAGTTATATACGCGAGTCATTACTAGATGGCGGTGTACCAAAGCTGAATCGCGCTATAGAGTGTAGTGAGCAGACTCATATATATTTCGTGATTTATTCGATGATGTACACAAACCTCCAGGCCACCTGATGTTGAATAAATTTTGCAGGTTCGACAGACTTTTCACTTGAAATGTTGAGTCGTACCTTATAAGGATTAAATGATGTTATATTCATTTGTTGGCCTTATCCAACGAAGAACTTTAATAAAAATGTGGTTAGTTCACCACTCGTTCCCACCGCGGCTGCTGCCTGCTTTTAATATGAGCTCAGATTACCCAAGAATACATTAAAACTGCTTTGAGACCCGCAAATATTTCAATCAGTGGAATTCTGAAAATATTCCAATTTTCCCGGGATCCTCGCTTTAGGAGACAATACAAGATCCCAGAAAACATTCAAGGTGGTAGAGTAAATTGACGTTCGAAAAGATACTTTATTGGTACTAATATTTTGAATATTTTTTTTTTAAATTGCTAAAAATTAAAACATAAATATTGTTTAAAAACTAAAAAACACGCTCACTCAATAGCAAACCGAACTATAAATTTGAAAATATTTTTAATATGAGAATTAAATGTATTATGGAACAAAAAAAATGATATTTAAAAAAAAGCATGTGGGGCAAAAGTTTTTATACTAACTTCACTTTTTTTACTTAAGCTTTTAAATTAAGTTTCGTCAGTGTAAAGGATGTAAAAATTTGTTTTTTAGATTTAGAATCTTAGATGGAGTACATCTTATCAATTTAGATCCAAGTATAATCAAGGGATAAGAGTGCTCAATTGTAGAGTACAACCGCCTGCATTCGTGATACCCCCCCGACTGAGCCTAATAAAGTGTAAACAAAAAACCCGGAAAAAAATCCGGATCTTGTACTTTTGAAATGTTCAGTACATTTCAAAAGTACAAGATAATATAGAAAATAACACAAAAAGACAATCATACTCCGTAAACGTGGGAAAATGCAGTAGTTTAACAAAAAACCATTTGGTATTAATCTTATTACAAATAAGAAACTACAATGTACAAAAAGCATTTAGATCTAACTTTTCACGTTTACTGTTGAAGTCAAAAAACCAATGCATATAATAACGCCAAGACGATACACAAAACATATTAATATGAAATATAAAAGATATCAAATGTTGTGCCGAATAAAACTACTTTTTGCCAATTTCTTTTTGGTCAACTATAGTTTACCAAATGTTTAGAAATTACAATGTCTAGAGTTTCGATTTTTTTTACTTTCAACTTACTTAGATCTGTATAGTGCCATTTCTTTTTCCTTTACATAATTAAAAATATAATCAACGTATTCAAGAACACGATCACCGTAACCTTGTCGTATACAATTTTAATTTTCAATCTAGTACAAAGTTACCAGGAAAGTGTAACAAAAGACATATTATCTCATTACATATTATGTAACTTCATATAATAAACACAACCGACGCCAGGAGGCCGTGTGGTCGCAGACTGCACGGTAGGCGGGGGGCAACCCCCCACTTTATAAATCAAAAGTGAGCCGAATGGGCTCACACTAATCCGATGAAGCATTAGGGCCTTCGGGCTATTAGCATAGATCCCTCCGAAAAAAAAAAAAAAAAACAAAATGATTCTTTACAGGCCTTCGGGCCACCTGATATTAAATAAATTTTTGAAGGTACGACTAACGTTTAGTCGTACCATAAAAGTGAGTGATATTATGGCGAAATTGTTATGATCCATGTGTAAGCAAGCCAGTTGCCTTAGTCAACCAAGAACTCAAATAGGAACGGTGTAGGTCCACTACTCGTTACAACCGCGGCTGCTGCTGTGTAGCCTCTAGCCAGGATCAATAATCACCGTGGTGACCAAATTCCCCTCACAATCTCAGTGTGCCCAGGGATGCATTAAGTTTTAATGCATTGGATTTTAATTAATTGGAACTCGTAACGAATTTAATCAGAAGAATTCCGGAGGAGCAGGAAATATTTCAAGTTTAGGAGTCTGCTCGCTTTAGGAGAGAATACAAGATACAAAGAAGTCAAGCAATAACTCGTCGATGGGGCGATTTAACACGCTTTTATTAGCTTCACCCGTCTATCTATGTAATGGATTTTTTAAATAGTTTTACCCACTTTGAGATGAAGGTATAAGGCGCGCAAGTTACTTACATGACTTGTCTGGTTTTTAGTGTCTCACTCATTCTCAAGTGATATGTTTTTCTTGAATAATTTTTAATTAATCTTGAAGATTAATTATGGTTTTAAAACTAAAAAATACACTTGTAGCATAGATAACAAACTGAACTAAAATTATATAGAAAATATATTAATGCTTATAAGACTGGATTACCCTTTTTTTCGGAAGGGCTAGACTTTTCGGCCTGATGGCCTTTAAGTTCAATCAGTACAGTAAGTGATGAGATGGCTCACTTAAGAAATATTCGAAAGGGGGACGTCCCCATTCGCGCCCCGCAGGGGGCGCGGTTCATCACGCGCGCTGCTCGGGAGAGCAGGATTTGGACTAGACAAATCCGATACGGTCGACGAATCTTTTACGGTTGAATTTATTTTAACCTATCATCATGAGGGCCGGCCCTCATCCCTGCCTCTGGAGAGGGAGGCGGATTATGCGCGGTGCCCAAGCAATCTAGCGGTAGCGTAGTGCTAGCGCTGTTTGCGCGGTACGGGTTTGTGTCTACTCGTATCGGATTCGAACCTAAGCTTCCGCGATCGATTCGGATCGATGTGGTTTCCATGTGTAGGGTTCGACGTCGCTTACGACCCTGAGACCCAAGCGGTGTGCAGGTGTACCTAGCACCGTGTGTGTGTCTGTATATGCTGTGACGTTCACGGCGCGCTTTTGCGTCGCGCATTAGTAGCTAAGAGATTTCGTCAGCTGGATCTCTTAAAACATGCTTAGGTAACCTATGTCTAATTGGAACTGTCGCTCCCTGCGGTCATCCGAGCGATGACCGTCAGTGAGAGCACATGGCAGGCGGTCCTAGGTGCGAGGTATGTCGCAGAAGGAGGAGGCGGAGCGGGAGAGGGAACGCACTGGCGCCTCTTCCCGCAGGAGAGCGCGGCGGCGACAGGTGGTCGCACCGCCGTGAGGGACCTGTGCGCGGCCGATCGGGGGATGCGCCGCGCGCGTGAAGGTTCGGGCTATAAGGCACTTTAATGTGTTCAGGGTGCCTTAAGCGGAGATGGAGGAGGGCACGACACCTCCAGAGAAGAGTGCCAGTTGGCACACCGTTGTGGCCCGGTGCGGACGTCCACAGCTCTCGCGTCGGGTCACCTAGACGACGAGGAGAACACCGCTGGAGTTTAGTGGGTGAGTCTGCGTCCACCTTACCATCTTCTCGGGCGCAGAGAGTCCCACATAACCTCCGGGCCCCCCCGGACCCGGTGGTATGCCTAAACGCATTCCCCAGCGATACCACAAAAAAAAAAAGTCTAATTGGAACTGAGCTATCTGGGGCATAGTTTGCCGCGCTCACGATGAGCGGGTTTGGGTGGAGGAGTGCCTTTTCAAAGTGACGTTCTGACGTCATTTTGAAGTGGCCCCTAACGGACTCTAATCTGAAGTCCCTGTGCAGGTCGATGTTTCTTACGTACCACGGGCAACCGGTTGCCATGCGTAAAAATTTATTTTGGACTATTTGTAGTGCATTAAGTCGACTTTGTGGCACATGCGCGAATGCGACACAAGAGTATGACATAATGGGTCGGATACAAGTTTTATACAGGGTTAGCTTATGCCTGAGGGGCATTTTGCTGTTTTTGTTAATTAAGAAATATAAACGGCTCAAGACGAATTTGGCCTTTTTGGTGACTGTCTCTATGTGTGGTCTAAATGATATCGACCTGTCAAGGGTGACCCCCAGGTATTTTACCTGATCTACTCTGGGTATTTCTATATTGTTTAACCTTATCGGTTTCATGGTACGATAAGGTCATCTGTTTGTGACCCTCCTACGTGAGATTTTTTAGGAGGCACTTTTTTCTGGGTTTATATCAATACTCCATTTTGCGAACCATTCACCCAGCTCGATGACGGCATGCTGGAGGATGGTGGAAGCCCTTGCGGCTGAGAGGTGGGTGATATACAGAGCGGTGTCGTCTGCAAAGAGAGCCCGTTTAACCGCCGGGTGTTCGAGGATGTCGGAGGTATACAAGTTGTACAAGGTCGGAGACAGCACGCAGCCCTGTGGGGCTCCCTCTGCTCCGGCGCTCAGAGGTCTCCGAGAGGACAGAGTGCCCCCTAGTATATATCTAAAATGCCGGCACGAAAGGTAGTCGCGGATGATGATGACTAATCTGTCCGGTATTCCTAACTTGAATAGTTTGAATATGAGGCCTTCGTGCCAGATTTTATCGAAGGCTTTTGCTACATCAAAGAATACAGCGCACGTATCGTGTTTGTTTTTCTTATGGAAACCTCTGAGTTTATCCTCCATCATACGGTGGACTTGCCTCGGGCAGCAGTGGTTTTCGCGGAAGGCGAATTGCTCATCTATGAAAAGATTATTTGCGCTAATGACGGTTTTCAACCGCCTAAGCAGAATTCTTTCGTAGATTTTTCCTAACGAGCTTAAGCGACGGCTTATGGGACGATAGCTAGACGGTTCCGAGCGCGGTTTTCCGGGCTTCGGTATTTCTATGACCGTAGTAGTATCTTTCCATATATCGGGGAACCTACAACCCTTGAGGAGGGCGTTTATAATGTTAACCAGGAGGATAACTAGGGCGGGCGGTAGTAATTTTAATACCTTGTTGGAAATCCCGTCCGGCCCGGGGGCCTTCTTGGCGTGAAGGCATTTTATAATGTCTTGGACCTCTTCTACGTCCGTCGGAAGGATTGGATCTCCCTCCAGCGGCGCAGAGACCCTTCTCGCCACCTCCTAGTTACCTCCTCTACGTGGGGGCCTACGGGGGGAGTTACGACTATTTTCTTGGAGTGCACTGACTCTCGAGTGTATCGGCTAAACATGTTTTTTCATTGAACGGGCGAGTGGGCTACGTGCGAAGGTGAAATTTCACTCAGGAGGCGATCCCACCTTTCTGCTCTATTTTCTATGACCCGGGGTTTGACCTGTCGTTCAAGGTCACGGAGAGCTCGTCAATTCTCGTCCGTCCAGTAGCGAGAGTATGTACGCTTTGCTGCATTTTTTGCGCGTATTAGGTATTTAAGATCCTCCGGGAAGTCCCATCGGCCGTCATGGACCTGTGAGATCTCCCTGGATAGCAATAATAGTAAAGTCACTATCATTGCTACCAGATGGTGGGTGAAATCAGAGCATGCTGATATAGCAGGTTGAGGACTGTCTATTATGTCAGGGATTTTATCGAGATGACTCGATTGAAGTATTTTGAGATTATCGTTTAAAAGTTTATAGTCGATGATCTATTTAAAAATAAAACGAGAAATATCCAAAAATTGTACATTCAACTCTCCCATACATTTTATTTCTTAGTAAGTACAAAAATTTGTATTCGTAGATGTTCGAAGTGACGTCATCGTTCTGCAATACAATGACGAGCTCTATTTAGTATTTACAGTTTCTAAATGAACTTTCCATAAAATTTTCGGAGTAATTAAAGCAATTGCACGACGTACACGATTCTGTAACTCTTCTAGGCTGTGAGAGTTCACAGTTCAGCGTACCTACACGTTGTATGGGAGAGTTTAATGTAAAATTTATGGATTTTTCTCGTTTTATTTTTAATAATTTATTATTGTCATTTTACTCATTAGGTAAATTACTTTCGAAATCAGTTTAAAGTTTTTTGATATCTGTAATAGTTACGGAATAATCGCCTGTGCACACTTAACGATTACATCCGGTATACCGTATAAACATTCATATGCATTCAATAAAAAGCAGTTATTTTAATATTACAAACAGACACTAAAATTTTATTTATCTGTATGTCTTAAACATCTAATACATCAGTATATAATACATACGTATTAGATGTGTCAACTAAGCAGAGCCGGACCTCACCACAGGTCCGGCTCCGGGAAGTTCCAAACATGACTGTTACACTTAAATGACTGGTATAGTGACTGTAAAACACAAGGAGGTGGAATGCCGCTAAGGACACGTTTTAAGGGACTTTCAAGAAAGATCTCATATTTGAAAAACGACAACCCTTGAACCCTCCGGTGTAATAATAATATGTGTCGTCGCCGCCGTCGGAGGTCTGTCTGTCCAACCCGCTGTACTTTCCTGTCGGGAGGCGCTGTGTAGCATTCCTATAATTTCTTTATTGCTTGCTTTCGTCATGCAATTTCTGTATACATGTGTAAAATGTCGTGATCGTCTATCTTTTGTCCAAAATTAATTTTCTTTTTGATTTGTCAAAACCCAATCACTAATTTCCTATCTAGCCACCTCCTATCCCATATGCCTTCCGCCATCTTTTGCAATTACCGCTCCATCCGGCCCTGAAAAGGAACAAGCATGAGTGGTCTTTGTTATTGTTGTCAACAAGGTAACTCAACCTAACTTCTAATCTAACTTAGAACTAACTCTTAGTCTTCATCATAATGGTGTACGCCGCACAGCATCCCTGTTGGGATAGTGCGTGCCGTGTCGCTGGTCGCTCTCTCCTGGGCTTTCACTTTATGATCTGACCCGGTAGGGGCAGACCGCACGGGACGTCACTCGACGGAAGAATTATAGGCGATTTGTCGCCGCTCCAATGACCGCCCCGTATTCATGGGGTGCGGAAGATCCCGCAGCCAGGAGGCCGTGAGGCCTCGATGCAGCTTCCTCGAGCCCCTTGTAGGGCCCTTAGAAGACTACACACAATTATATATTTCATTGGACGCTTTTTACACCACATCTATCTGGTCCCGGAAATATATTTAATACTTTTATACTTTACACTAGCTGTTGCCCGCAGCTTCGCCCGCGTTAAGTTATATTAAAGGATGATGATCATTTTTTAACTTGTTTTTGTTATTGTTCTAAAGAAAATAAGGCTGCGTTTTCAATGTAAGCTCCTAAACGGCTTACAGTTTTACAACTTTTACAATAATTCTCCAACTGTTTACAGATTTTTACAATATTGATAAATTATACCGATAACCTGCCTCAGGAATTGCTCTATCCCATGTTGAAAACAGCATGAAAATCCATCTAGTAGTTTTTGAGTGAATCGCGTACAGACAGATAGAGGCGACGCACTCTACTTGACCCACTAAACCCGAGCGGTGTTCTCCTCGTCGTTTGGGTGACCCGCGCGAGAGCTGTGGACGTCCGCACCGGGCCACAATGGTATACCATACGGCACTCTTCTCTGGAGGTGGGGTTGAGGTCCCCTTCTCCTTCTCCGTTTAAGGGTACAGCGTCTCCACACTGAACACATAAGGGTGCCTTATAGCTCGGACATCACGCGCGCGCGGCGGATCCCCCGATTGGCTGCGCATAGGTGCATGCGTTTGTTACACACATTTAATACATGACCCAGAAACACAGAAAACTTTTTGTTCACTGGCGGGATTCAAACCAGCAGGTTTAAACCTCCGGATTGAGCCCCAACGCGCTAACCATTGAGCCACAGGAGGTCGTCGGGTGTGGGTGATCCTGTATCACCAGGTACTTGTTCCTTTGTCGTCTATATAAAATCTATACTAATATAATAAACTGTCAGTTTGTATGTAGGATCTTTGAAATCACTCAACAAAAAAAATCACATTTAATGCAAGGTTATCAAAGACGGACATCGACTAAGTCTGGGTTTGGTAAATCTAACTTTATGGACAAAGTCACGGGCGACGGCTAGTGGTGAATGTCTTTCCAGTTTCCCTATGGTATATTTAAGTGATTATACAAATTAATTATCATTATACACGTAAGTTCTTATAAGATTATCTTATACCTTAACTTTGTGTGTTGACATTATAAATAAATAAACAATCACACCACGTTAACCTAGCCCCGTGGTAAGTTCGTAAGATATTGTGTAACGGCTAGGAACGGAAATGAATCTGAGAAATTTATATAAATACCTACTTATACACACGTCCATGATCCGGTGCAGACATCTATATTCATCATACAAATAATTATTTTCATTTGGTGTGATTCGAACCCGCGACTGCTGCGTATAGTGTCCACTGACCAATCGAGTAACCGATGGTCAATTTATCCATCTTTGATTTCCTCTAATCACTTTTGAAGTCTGGATCCATTTGCTTCAGATTTCCGAGGAATGTGTCGTTACTCGGAAGTATTAACACTAATCATGTTGGTTTTCATAGCAATTGTTGGTCATGAAACTTTTGAAAGGCCAGGCACTTCGAAGAACTAAGTAACGAGTTACATGAAAATGTTCTAGAGTGTTTCATTTGCGGTAATTCGACTTAATATGATAGACGTTTGTTTGTAAATTAATAATATGATGAAATAAAGTATCATCATCATCATCATCCCCTACCCTCCCCTACCCATCCACTGCTGAACATAGAACTCCCTTAATGAACGCCAAGACGACCGTCCCCTTGACACTCATACACAGCACTTTTGAATTTTTTTAATTAATTTAGTAGTTTATTAATATAAATAAACAAACGGATAGAGTAGTAATGTAAGCCATAAAATTCCGAAATTTGTCTGTTACGTGGGTAACACTGAAAATGTTTAGAACTGGCCAGTTAGAAACATTGAAAATGAAAACTTTTTTTGAATTTCAATTTTAGAACTCTTTGGTAACCTAATGTAGTATATTTCATTCATTTTTCATTTGTTTTTGTGAATTGGCGGCAAATCTAAAACTCTTGTTACACGTGAAAATGAACATAACGCGAGAAAATTTTCGGTCAATGATTTATTATGACTTTCGTTGTGGGCTTACTCAACAACAAAGCTATGATAGGCTGCGATTAGCATTTTTTAATGAAGCCCCATCTCGTGCCACTATTTACAATTGGTTTAACGAGTTTAAGCGTGGACGTAGCAATCTCAGTGATAATCCGCGTGAGGGACGTCCTTTAACAGCGACTACTGAAGATAACATCAGTGCTGTGCGACGCATGATAGAGTAAGATAAAGGAGTGACCTATCAGCAGATACGGGGAAGCCTAGGCATTGGTATGAGTCAAGTTCAAAAAATATTACACGACCATTTAGGCGTCAGGAAGCTTTGTACCAGATGGATTCCCCATACTTTAACCAACGACCAGAAACGCCTCCGCATGGACTGGTATCGCCAAATGTTAGATAAGTTCAACGGCGGTAACTCAAATGCTGTATTTGACATCATCACAGGTGATGAAAGCTGGATATATTGCTACGAACCCGAAACCAAAAGACAATCAGCTCAGTGGGTGTTTCCTTTCGAGGATCGGCCAACTAAGGTAAAGAAAGGAAGAAGTCAAGGAAAAAAGATGATTGCCTCATTCTTTGGTCGGAAAGGTCATTTCGCGACAGTTGTGCTAGAAGATGGAAGAACAGTTACTGCAGACTGGTATGTCAATCGCTGTTTGTCTGTTGTCTTGGAAAAAATTCGACAGCAGCGCCCTCGAAGCAGGATCCTCCTTCACCACGGCAATGCTTCAGCGCACTCCGCAAAACGGACTGTTGAATATTTGACTATGGCAGGTGTCGAGATAATGAGTCATCCGCCTTACAGTCCTGACCTGGCGCCCTGCGACTTTCATTTATTCCCAAGAACTAAAGATAAAATTCGAGGTATTCGCTTTACGAGCCCTGAAGATGCGGTGAAAGCGTACGAAAATGCCATAGAAGAGACTCCTAAGGAAGAATGGGCCCACTGCTATTCTCAGTGGTTCCATCGAATGCGACGATGTGTAGAAAGAAATGGAGATTACTTCGAAAAACAATAAAAGTATTGGCAACTTTCTACATTAAGCCGTTTTTCATTTTCTAAACATTTTCAGTGTTACCTAGGTATTTATGACTGATGCAATAGCATTTCAACCAACTAACTATACGTCCCATCGGCATATCATTCATCAATGGCCATCAGTCGGCCATTCAGAGCGCAGAACCTGCGCAGGATCGCATCACAAATTTGACGGAAGTTTTCATACAAAACACATAACATTACCGACCTATTCCAGTTATATACCCGAACGTAGCCTCCCCCCAGAACTATTACAGCGGCATGATATAATATTATGTATGTATATAACTAGGCTGCATACTGTATATTATATAATTATGAAAATAAAGTGTGCCCGGGCTGTTCACCAATCTGTCTTTATTTTCTGAATTTGTCATAGCTTTTTGAAATTTTGACAGAATCTCCAATAAACCTGTGGGATGTAGGTAAATAGTATAGCGACGAGCTGTGGAACTTCGATAGCGTGATTCAGGAATGTGGCGCTAATTGGTCCGCCACAAACCTTTATGTCCAATAATCTCCAATAGAGGAATATTTGAATTCGTTGGAATCCGTTGAAGTCTGTTGAGAGATTCTTGTCACATCTTCCGGTCGCAAAAGCCTTTAGTCAAATGACTAGATAAGCGCACCACAGTTGATAAAAATAATGTTTTTTTGTTTTTTCATTTTATCTTTTTAGTTTACCTACTTACAAATATAGACATGACCAAGAATGTCTTTGGATAGTTTTTTACTTTAAATTTCCTTAGAACTGTGTAGTGATATAATTTACTATTTTCCTTTAATTAAATTATAATCAATGCATTCAAAAACAATCGACGCGACCTTGTCATTAACAATTTTATTTTTTATTAATTTTTATTCTAGTAGAAAGTTATTACCAGGAAAATGTAACAATACACTTATATAATCTTACTAAATATTGCCTGTAACTCTACTCGTGTTTGGAAAACAAACAAAAAATCAAAATTTAGTCTTTATAAAGACTTTTTTAGTTATCTAAGCTACGAGGTCCTCTAAGAAAATGATTAAATTCGATCTCGACTCACTTAAATATCATCATCATCAGCCTCTATCCGTCCACTGCTGAACATAGGCATCCCTCAATGAACGCCAAGACCAACTTAAATACATCGCTATATTAATATGGTCGAAAGTTGGTAGGTACATGTAAGTTTTTATAGAAAACGTTTTTATGATATCTACTTCGTGGTGCAGAAATAAACTGCGATTAACATCTTGTATTATATAGATTCGATTGCCTACACTCAGATCACTAATTAGCAAAAGTGTTGCCATCTACGGATCATCATATCATGACATGGGAATTACATCATACACTCACAGATTCATTAGAAATATGATGGTCGCCTCGTGCAAAGGAGGAGGTGTGAATGCATATTAATTGGTAAATTTAATTCATACGAACAGACACCTAACCTAAATAAATCAATAGCATTTTACATTTTTAGGCCTTGTTGTCGTAATTATTTTCTTCGACTTAAATTATTTCTTACGCCATTGTATGTACTGTCTGGCCTTCCTTGGTTATTAATTATTATGAGATTCATATTTGGATATCACTCGAGGTGTTACCGGTGAAAGACATCAGCTTTGATCATCGAGGATATAACCGGATACTGTATGTATGTAGTATGTGAGCCATAAAATTCCGAAACTGGTTTGTGATTTGTCACTGACGTAATAGCAATTCAACCTAGTGTGTCCGGCGTCCCATCGGCCAATCATTCATCAATGGCGTCGTCGGCCAACCGGAGAACAGCGCTGCACAAAGTGGACGAAACTTGTTTTCATACGAAACACAATACATATATCGCTCTATTTCGGTTATATGCTCGATACCTTTTATCCTTCCTCCCAAAAATGAATGGCTATCTTCATTTTCTTTCGTGTAGCAGCTTTACTGTGTTTCGGAAAGAAAGAGATTATATTGCCTTCCATAAGAACTAACTATAGTAAAAATAACATTACGTATAGGGGAGCACAGTTGTACAACAAATTACCTAAACCTGTAAAAGAAGCGAAATCTTTGAATGCTTTTAAACGGCTTTTACTTCATCACATTCACGAAAACTAGATCTGAACTCAAATTCAACTCGCTTGTTAATTATTTTAAATAATTAATTGTAAATATAATTATTTAAAATAATTCTATTTTAAAATCTAATTTATTAATTGTAAACATCGACTCATAAGCGACAGCGTTTTTTACTTAGACCACCGCCTTGCAATGCATATCGAAGAACTCGCTTCTTATCGTTTCTAATTCTACCCGCACTATTATAAATTTTTATTGTAAATTGTTCTCATATAAGTGACTAATGTCTTCATGAGAATAAAGATCTTTAAACCGAAACCGAAGAGAAAGAGAGACCCTGTAATTACTAGCACCGAGATCTATTTTGTATTTCAGGATAGGCATGACCTGAAATGAGATACCTCGTTTGTGATAATGTAAGACGTTGATCTCCTATGATCAGAGGTCTCGTTGATCGATCAGTTTAGTAATAACAAATAGATGAGCATTAACACGACTTTGCCTACCTCAAGTAAAAAATGAATATACTCAGTACACTAGTCACAACAAGGAAATATGATAACAATATTTGTAACTGCGCCGTCAAGAGCATAGCAACACCATAGGACATATTATATTTATCTTAGGAATGCTAAAGACTAGGTGAAGCATATTTGCGCAATGATTAATTATCATTCCGCTGTCAGATGACCTTGTGATGCTTTATATTGTCAATATATTACGTATTATTTGAGATACTGTACTCCTTTATAATCTTAATGCGCGCGCATAGGGGTGAGGGATGTTATAAGGGGAAGAAAATTATACCCCAGTCACTGCTAGATGGCGGTGTACCAAAACTGAATCGCGCTATAGAGTTGTAGAGACCCGACTCTTATATACCTCGTGATTTATTTGATTCTTTACAGGCCTTCGGGCCACCTGATATTAAATAAATTTTTGAAAGTATGACTAACGTTTAGTCGCACCATAAAAGTGAGTGATATTATGACAAATTACATTATGGTCCATGAGTAAGCCAGTCGCTTTAGCCAACCGACAACTAAATTAAAACGGGTTAGATCTAGTGGACTTAGTTCAATATTATGAGATGCCTTGGTTGTTGACTCCAACGAAATCCACAAGACTTTAAAAGAAGTGAGATCTAAATGGCTGCAAAGTTCAATGGCCAGTTCTGAAATTAATTTACCACAACTTCAATTACGTATTATTTATTCCTTTTATAAATTAGGATAATATATTGAAGCCTCTGACCTAGCTAGTTCGCATATACAAATTATTATTAAATACCCACAAAAACAGTCAGGGGAGAGACCTATGTTCGACACCTATGTGGTTTCTACCAGTAAAGAAAAAGAGGCTTACAGGCTTTGCAACTTGCGAACAAAATTCCGAGATATTTTACTCCTTTATAATCTCAATGCGTGCGTTGAGGGGTGAGGGATGTAACATGAAGAAGAAAGTTAAATACGCGAGTCACTGCTAGATGGCGGTGTACCAAAACTGAATCGCGCTATAGAGTTGAAGAGACCCGACTCTTATATACCTCGTGATTTAATTGATTCTTTACAGGCCTTCGGGCCACCTGATATTAGATAATTTTTTGAAGATACGGTAAACTTAAATGTTTAGTCGTACCTTTTAAAGTAAATCTGATAAAAATTCATCGTGAAAAATCGTGTTGGACTTATCCAAAATCCATTTTCCAAAGTACAAACCAAGAACTTTTATTTCGACCTGAAAAGGTTTACCAATCGTTCCCACTGCTGCTACTCTTATGTCGACAGCGGTAACCAAATATTTTAGACGCGACGTCTTATAATTCGATGGAGGCGGCTGCAAGAACGAAAAAACATGATGCATGCGGCGTTACCTCGCTCTGAGGCGTTCCATTTTCTTATGACGTTGTCACGTTCAACTATCGTCAGTAAACCCACTTTACAGACAACCGAACCGAGAGAGCTTGAAGTATATGCTAAATCTGCCTTGGGACCTGCAACGAATTTAATGAGAAGAATTCTGGTGGAGTAGGAAATATTTTCAAATTTCCCTACCAACTAGAGGGGTCAAGTCACTATAAGGTATTCCAACTGGTAACTCACAGTCAAAAACACCATGGGTATATTTTTTGTTGTCCCAGGCGGGTATGTGATCCGTGCGTACCGCACAACCTCGTATGAGGCGGCGTGCGTACTGGCGGGCACTGCACCATGGAACCTGGTGGCAGATGCCCTGGCGCGGTCCTGGCGGAGGAGGAGAGGAGACGCCGAGGAGGAGGAGGTCTCACAAGATGACGAGACTGAAAGAGAGGAGAGCTGGCGGAGGCGCCTAAGAAAGTGGGTGCTCCGTAAATGGAAGGAGCGGCTGGAGGAGCCGAGTGCGGGCCATCGCACGGTGCAGGCCGTCGGTCCAATCCTAGAGCAGTGGGTTGACCGGCGGCATGGCATAATCACCTTCCACCTTGCACAGATCCTGACGGGGCACGGTTGCTTTGGAAGGTATCTGTGGAAGGTGGCAGGGGCGGAGGACTCGCCAGGGTGTCATCACTGTGGCAGTAGTGAAGACACTGCAGACCACACCCTGGCGGAGTGCCCAGCTTGGGCAGAGGACAGGGCGCCACTTATTCCAGAACCTGTCGCTCCCTGCGGTCATCCGAGCGATGACTGACAGTGAGAGTGCATGGCAGGCGGTCGTCTCCTTCTGCGAGGTAGTGATGTCGCAGAAGGAGGAGGCGGAGCGGGAGAGAGAGCGCACTGGCGCCTCATCCCGCAGGAGAGCACGGCGGCGACAAGCAGTTGCGCCGCTGTGAGGGACCTGTGCGCGGTCGATCGGGGGATCCACCGCGCGCGTTTAAGGTCCGGGCTATAAGGCACCCTTGTGTGTTCCAGGTGCCTTAAGCGGAGAAGGAGGAGGGAATGTCGTCCCCCCTGCCTCCAGAGGAGTGTGCCAGATGGCATTCCGTTGTGGCCCGATGCGGACGTCCTCAGCTCCCGCGCCGGGTCACCCAAGACGACGAGGAGAACACCGCTGGGGTTTAGTGGGTAGAGACTGCGTCCACCTTACCATCTTCTCGGGCGCAGAGAAACCCACATAACCCCCGGGACCCCTTTGCCTAAACGCATTCCCCAGCGAAATCAAAAAAAAAAAAAAAGGCGGGTATGTGAGACTCGCTGCGCCTGAATGCTGGTAAGTGAACACAGAATAACCCCTCCCAACGTCGAGACAGTACTATGGGGTTGGGTTCCCGTCCTCACCCCTTGCCCTATGCTCTTTTGTCCCCTCTTCTTATAAGAGGTGTACAAAGAGCCCCCTCGGCTCAATTCGCTTCGCCCAAACTGCTGGGCTCGCCATAGGGCCTAGGCTACTGAGCCCCACCGCTATGATAAGGCCTGAACCATGGTGGGGTTACTACGCTATCTAGTATCGGAATGTGTTATAAATATTATGAATCCCATAAAAAATAACATGTTCGAAAATTAAAAGTTATTCAATTTATTGCAAAAATTTGTCATAAATTTAAAAACTTTTTTTTAAGCCGTAAAATTTAAACTTCGTAGGCTAAGGATACTAATGTCTCTTTAGCAAATTTTTTTCTATCAATGCCACAAGTGTAAGGGATCCGCACAAATGTGAGGGATCCGCACAAGTGTGAGGGATCCACATAAGTTTGAGGGATCCCCACAAGTGTGAGGTATCCGCACAAGTGTGAGGGATCCGCTCTATCGCGCTATCATTTATATGGGCTGCTTGTTTCTCTCGTGAAACAGCTATACTGTGTTTCAGTAAGAAGGGCAAGACAGGCAATGTAATTACTGGCTCAGAGACTTAACATCTTATGTCTCAGGATAGGCAACACATGAGTGAGTTGCCTGTAATAGTTCCAGGCAAACTCCGCACGTCCGCCCTTTTTTGCCTATCTAACTAGAATAAAAACGCCTTATCTCCTCCTCCTCCTCTATCCTCTTGTATCTGCGTACTTTGTGCCGTATCCGGATTGAAAGTTATCCCTAAAGCGCATATGTGATACACGCTCAAAGCCACTGATGCATAGCTAATGAGAAAATTACAAGTTTAATTGGGAAATCCGTCGGAAATTTAAATCATAATGCAGATGAGACCTTGGGGAAGAACAATGAATATGATTCATAATAAACAAGTAATGAGTTTTTAAAAATACACAAGAAGGAAGAAGGTTTTGCGCACTTATATAGGTACGCTGGTCAGGGAGTACTACGTGACTCATTAATTACTGGAGGTAGGGCTACGCTTGTACCACGCCGGTGAAACAGTGTTTTCAAAAAAGGAATGGACGCGCTCATCTAGGAATAGTCTTCTAACCTATTCATACATAACCTGCCCTAAGGCTTCTCAAACTAAAAACTGGCTCTTATTTGATTTTAACTGTGACCCCCTTGGGAATTTGCTATTTATTGCGACACCCTCCTCCTGATCAAAAACTACCAACTACTAGTTGGCTGTTGTAGTTTTATTCTAGTAACAAGTTATCAGAAACACCCCAAATAACTTATATAAAAGATTTGTTTTTATTTTGTAATAAAAGAAATTTTTTTTATTAGGAAATAAAACAAAACATAAGTTTAAAAAGCGATGTTTATTTTATTCTGTTGAATGAATACTAATAAGAAGTATGTGCTTGCTTAACTGCTAAGCTATGAGCTTCCAAAAATGAGGCTCAAAATTGCAAATGGCACTCTCATCTCTTTTTCTACATTTATTTTCGATCTGTAATTATTCTTCATTATTATATTATTGTCTAAAAAGGACTTGGTCGCATCTAGGTCAACTTGGTTGCCTTAGGATGCCCATTGGACAATGCCGCGATGCCTCAAGGCATCACGTCGCACTGTTTGGGAAGCCCTGGCCTACCCTGAGATAAGATGGTAATACTCTATGCCAGTAATTACGCTGCCCTTTATCAAAGCAAATATCACAGAAAAACGGAGTTCCTTCACGATACCGAGTACAATTGGAGACTTTGAATAGGATTTATAATTACTTATGCCCACATGATATGACACCTTTCGCCTCTCGTGAAACAAGAGTAAAGTAACAGGTAAACTAATCAGAATACAAGAAACTGGTTAGCTAGTGCTTTACGCTGGAACTCATTACTTATTAGCGATGGAAATTAGCAGGATAAGGAAGACGGTGTAAGACCTTAACAGCCTACGCTTATATAATCGCTATCCCTGCCACGTGTAGCATAACATTGCACTGTGGGTGTTCCACAAGGTAGAGTGTCGGGACCTTTCCCGTACTTATCTTTATATATATATAACTCGTCTGTACTTTTGTATGTCACTGAACTCCTTAGCGGTTGGACCGATCTTGATGATTTTTTTTGTGTGTATTCAAGTGGAGACGAGAATGGGTTAAATTCGCAAAAAACATATATTTAAACATTTTGTACAGAATAACGTCTGTCGGTGCCACTAGTGTTATAATAAGATTCAAATTATAGAGCCTACGTTATTTATCGTATATTATTTTGCAGTCTCCGCTAATACTTTGTTGGCAGAAATTTTGTAATATTCAGCTCTATAAGATGAATATAACAAAATATATCTCTATTAAAAGTTGAATGTAATAGTCTTCATAAGCCGACTTAAGTCTGTAAATATTAGTTTTGTTAAGAAGAGTCGATTAAAGATGCAAGGATTTTGTTTTAAATTAAGTTACATAGAAAGTATTTCACAGATTTTGATGAAATACCCAATAACAGTACAGCTTACTTCACATTCACTTATAGCTTGCATCTAATATCCCCAGACAGAATAGTAATTAAAGTAAACATTTATTTTGACATATTGACTAAAATCTCTTTGTTTATAATGTAAATGAGTTATGCACTTATTAATGCCAATAAAATTAAAAGAAATAACCAGTTCGACCGCTGGTCAGTCACTCTGAGGATCTGTGAACCTTGGAACATTTGACGCTTAAATTCAATGAGTGAACGTAAAACCGACCTCCGTTTACTTACACAATGATATAATATTTAAAAATTTAATAAAAAAAAACAACCTACTGACTTTGACTTTTAAGAGTTTTGGGTAAATGACCTACCTTGATCAATTTTTTATTGATTTTTTTTGGTACCATATTATTCCGCTATGCGTTACCAATATCACTTAATAATATTTTTTATCATATTAACTGTTTTACGAGTCTTTGTGATATAATATAATATATCTATTTACTATATTTTACCAGTTCTGTAAATAATACACAAAAGTTAGCATTTTTAATAGTGTTGCAAATACTATTAAAAATGCAAACACATGCATGCACAGAGAGCAAAAACAAGGAATAATTGATTTATATAAAGGCTATGTTAATGTTCTTTAAGTTGCATGGTAGCCTCTGCTATAGGTGTTATAGTTCGGTAAAAATAGTTATTGGTTGAGGCAGGCGCATCTCTGCACCAGCAGTCCTGACATTCATATCTTTTACCTCACTTTCACTAGGTGCATTGGCTGCCACTTACACAATCACTATTTACGCAACATAAAATATAAATATATTATTATTATCGTTATTTGTTTTTTTTTTAATGTATCGGTGAAAAAAAACCTCACGAGGAGAATTTTGAAGGCGCGTCAAGCCCTTATTGGGCCAGCACATCGGTAAACTATGGCCCAAAACCTTCCTTGCCTGATTTTAAACAGGAGACCCGTGTTTAACAGTAGGACATAATAATATAATGATAACTTATAATGATTACGAATTTAGCACCATCATCTTAATTATTATCATCATTATCATCAGCTCATTTCAACGATAAATGAATTAGTTTCTAAGTTCGGCTCGCGTGCATTACATCTCATCCAACATATCAATGAAATCATTACGAATCAATTAAGGCTTAAGAGTACATACTCAAAAGCAGGAAAATTAATACAATTTTTTTATTATTATTAGTATTTATTAGAATCTACTAAAGGATAATTTTTATTATTAGTATAGTACGCGAGTCAGGATATTCATTCCGTCAGTCATTTCCTCTCCGCCTAATATCCTTGGTCCTTGGTCATGAAATTATGTTGGCCGCCGGACTCAATATTTGGCCGAGGATGAATACAGAACGAAAATTTAGATATGTCTACATATTTCCATTCAGTCACACTGTATTTGTCGGAACACAAAAGTAGTCACATTACGAGAAGGACAGACATTCGCCGAAATCTGATAGCCGGTGAACTAGTAGAGTTCTGGACCACGTTCAGATAGACAAAGAGTGGTCGACTTTTACTACTAGTCTAGTCGTAAGGAAGATCTCTATGCCGTGGCCGATCCTATTTGGATGTGTATGGCGAAGGCCGTGAGGACACATATTGCAAGCATATGATCAGTCACGAACGGTAAAAGATTGTTAATAATAGTGATTCTTAGGATATGTCAAAATTTCAAAACCCTTTAGGTAAGCTAGTCAATATTAGGGTAGTAGTAGTAGTCCCTACCATGGTTCAGGCCTTGACGTGGAGCCGAGGGCGCTCTTTCTACCCCTCTTATAAGAAGAGGGGACAGAAGAGCAGGGGGCAAGGGGCAAGGATGGGAACCTTACCCCATTGTACTGTCCCGACGTTGGGAGGGGTTGTTCTGTGGTGCGCGACAACCCCTCTGTGGAGATGGCGTCGGTCCCCTGATGGACTGACTAGCCGTCAAGGTGCCCTGTTTGCTCATTAGATCCAGGGCACCTCACCCGAGGCGGCATTGGTGGCACTCGCTGGGTTTTAGTGGGTAGAGCTTCGTCCACTTACCATCTTTCGGGCGCAGCGAGTCCCAAATACCCACCTGGGGAGACCTACTCCCCCGCGGGATGCTTCAGAGCATTACCCGGTGTTAAAGAAAAAAAAGTAGTAGTAGTAGTAGTTTTTTTTAATTCCAGTCCACACAGACACAGTCGTGTGCAACAGCTTCATATAAACATGTAACAATTTACAAGTTTTTAAAATGTCATTAATGATTGAAAACATGACGACAGGATGAGTGATGATGTAAAAAATATGTTTGTAACTAGTTACTGAGTGTTTTCCCAGGCAATACCGCCTGCGCGGGTATTCCCCGTACATGAACTTTCATAACGACACCTTTTACCTGTCTGCGATATAAAAATGAAACGTTTCCGTATTATATAAGGTTTTTTTTTTATATTAGTTGGTTAGGCAAACGAGCAGACGATGATGGTAAGTCAGCGTCGTACATAAACAAGTCAACCTGAAGCTAGCCGAGGCAACTCATTCATATGTTTATCCTGAGAGACGTTCAGTCTGCGTGCCAGAGATTACACTGCTGGCCTTTGGAAACATAGCAATGATGAACACATTTTTTTCTTTTAAATCGGGACATGCTCCGAGGCATCCCGTGGGGGCGCGGGTATGTGGGACTCGCGCCCGGAAGGTGGTAAGGTGGACGTAGCTCTACCCACTAAAACCCGGAGAGTGCCATCAATGCTGCCTTTGGTGAGGTGTCTCGGATCTGTTAGCAAACAGGCTACTTCGACGGCTAGTCAGTCCCTCAAGGGCCTGACGCCACCTCCACAGAGGGGTTGTCCCGCCCGCACCATAGAGCAACCCCTATCAAATTCGGGACAGTGCAATGAGGTGAGGTTTCCATCCTTGCTCCTTGTCTTTGTACCCCAAAGAGCAGCTCGGTTCAATTTGCTTCGC
The DNA here is from genome assembly GCA_963853865.1 of Helleia helle. Classification (NCBI taxonomy): domain Eukaryota; kingdom Metazoa; phylum Arthropoda; class Insecta; order Lepidoptera; family Lycaenidae; genus Helleia; species Helleia helle. The sequence continues at coordinate 22,917,653 of OY971420.1, forward strand.
CCAAGGTGCAGGGACTACCCTAGGCTAATTAACTAAGCTCCACCGCCACAACAAGGCTTGAACCACGGTGGGGAATGCTGAACACAATAGAATATGATAGGCCAGATGGTAGTACCCAATGTCAATGACATAGTCGTTTAAAAGAGTTCATTTAAACGTTTTAATAGATGATGATTTGTCAAGTAAACGTGAAGTTTGTATGTATGGACGTTTGTTACTCTTTCACCCAAAAACTACTGCATGGATTTTAATGAAACGTAAAAATACCATAGCTTATACGTCAAAATAGCACATCAACTATAACTTATTAAGATATTTTGTGAATTTCCTTAAATCTAATACTGCGCAGACAAAGTCACGGGAACCATCTAGCAATATTATATAGGTATCTACTTAATATTGTGTCATATGCCGCTGTAAAAGACTTCTGGACGGGAGGCTACGTTCGAGTCGGTTGGCGGGCATCCAATTAGAGCGGGTGATAATCTCCGAACTAGTAATGATGAATACGAGCTGATGAAAAATCTAAGTTTACTAATTGATGTTGATGACTAATATACACTACGTTAAGAAGAAACCGGTTTGAAGACAAGGTGCGATGTTGACCTGAGATTTACGCGCGAACAGTTTGTTCAAACATAAATGAGGTCAAACAAATAAAACATAAAACTGGTTAAGCGCGATTCAGACTTATTATTATTGGTTCCGTATTATTTTTTAGTAATACGATTTTTAAATTTTATTTTAATTTCATCCGTGAACTTAAGGGTCAAAACCCTTAAGTGCTGTAAAACAATAGACGCTAAAGCATATATATGCTAACTATCTATTGTTTTTACTAAATATATACCTAATCATCATCTTCTCGCATCCAACACGGACCAGCCATCGCACGGAGATCGTCTTCCCACCTGGTTAATGACCAACACTTCGTCGAACTAGGCGTGGCCTCCACTCTAGAACCTATTTGCCCCATCGGCCATCCTGAGTGTGTAACCAGCCCACTGCCACTTCAACGAGCTTATTCTTTGCGTGATATCGGTTACGAATTTCGTTCCGATCTGCCAAAGAAACACCCAGCATAGCACGCTCCATAGCACGTTGAGCTACGGCAAACTTACGGACCAGTCGTAAATTTAAATCGTTTGACTGGCTTAAGGAAAATATTAATAGTAGGAAATTTTAAACATTTTGGAATAAGTAAGAAATTATTCGAGAGTAACATAACTTAATAAATTTACTTAAATTATGAACTTTTTCGGTTTCGTACTCAGAACGCATCTATTTTTTTTTCAGTTTACGGAATCTTAAAGTTAATTAATTAGCCATTTTTAACCGACTTCAAAAAGGAGGAGGTTATCAATTTGTCGGAATCTTTTCTTTTAATTTTTTTTTTTTATGTAGTTACCTGATTACTCGAAGATGGCTAGACCGATTTGAAAAATTCTTTTTTTGTTCTAAAGGGTATACTTCCCAAATGGTCCCATGATAAGGAAACCAGGATCTGCTGATGGCATCCCAGAGTAAACGAGGGGAACTTTCGAAAATCGTAGGGGCGACAAGTGCGTTTGATATTTTTTTTATAAAGTGTTTTGAAGGACTACAATTTAATGAAGGTCTGGAGTCGATCTGATGCTGGAGCCGAAAGACAATCGAGGGAACTCCTCAACGATTTACATCAGTAACCTTGTGTTTGGGCTTGATTAATTTTTAATGATGAGAACTTTACACCTAGATGGGTTGTGACTGTCATTAGGGGTCTGATGATGAAGACAAAGGACAGTTAAGGGAACTCCTCAACAGTTTACAGTAGCTACCTTGTGTTTGGACTTAATTAATTTAAATTGATGAGAACTTTGTACCCATATGGGTTATAAGCGCCATTACAGGTGTGATGATGGAGGCCATACACAGTCGAGGGGAATCCTCGACGATTTACAGCTATAATTGGGCTTATGTACTTCATACGGTAAATAATATTATGCCAAAATCATGTAATTTTATTACTTTTTGTTGTTAAATGAACAAAAAATAACTGTGGCTTGGAAGCGCATCATAGTTTTTCAAGGTCATCATAATATCCATTCTATATATCTATATTGATGATGTTCTATACCTATATATAATGGAATTATTTAACGAATAGCAGCAAATCTGCCGCGATTGCTTTTAATTACATGTATATAAAGTTTTACACAATTCCATTTCGCTTTTTTCATTTGTTATGTAGGTAATGAATTAAACCCTTTCTACGGTCATCTCATTAATACAGCGCTATTTAATCTGAGCAACGCGTTTAATAGTTCTACCCATATTTCAGACAAATAAAATCAGTTATCAAATTTTAAAATCACTAAAAATTAAGAAATAAAAAAAAATTAAACAAAAATTAAAACCGACTTCAAATTAAAAAAAAATAAAAAGTAATCAAATAATTTCCTTAATTTTTGTGCCTACAATTTATAATCAACTTGTTCTTCTACTAATATACAATCTTTGCGTTTACCACGTCATTATTGTTACTTTTGAAGTCGGTGTCACCCAAGGAAGGTTAGGAGGTAGGTACATCAACAAATAGGACACCGGCTTCAAAAGTAACAATAATGACGTGGTAAACGCAAAGATTGTATATTAGTAGAAGAACAAGTTGATTATAAATTGTAGGCACAAAAATTAAGGAAATTATTTTATTACTTTTTAGTTTTTTTTTAAATTTGAAGTCGGTTTTAATTTTTTGTTACCCATGCCTTTTTGAAGGAAATTCGCCTTCCCAATGCGCATATTCTAAGGATTTTCCTAATATTATAAGTATGTATGTCATAATATAATACAGTTTTCCTTAACACCACAAAAAACTTAACCTTTTGCGAATGCGTGTGTTGTAACACGTAAAGTGTTAATTTTTTTTTTTATTAAATAACGTCAAAAATATTTTTTGTTCTCTTTTACGTAAGAAACATAACAAATAAATAAATAATAATTATGACATCTAAGATAACAATATTCTTCAAATTCTTAAAAGTAGTGTAAAAAATCTAAAGTATATTAGTTTGTATGTTTATTTTTTAATATACAGTAAAACTATGCAACAAACATCCAAACATTTTATCTGGCGGGTATCACGCAGTGTTCGTTTTCGATATGCAATTTGTACGTCTTTATACAATTTATTACTTCTAGATTGGATTATGTAGATCTTCGTGATGTGATTGCTTATACATACATAATACAAAAAAAAAATTTGTTGCCGCTCTAAGTTCGATGGAGCCGTCTTGGGGATGATCAAATCTGGTAGTAGCCAAATATTGTTCTCTACTTAAAGAAGTTTTACGCATTTTATCGCGGTTTATTTACATTAAAGTATCGGAAACGTAATAAAATAATAAAATATATTTTTATTCAATGTATGTGTACATAAACGTATCTTATTGAACGTAAAATGACTCTACTATAAATTCTAAATCTAGTCCACTGAGAAGATCTGGCGAAATAGTGAAACTAATATACACAGAAGCCTCGTAAAAGTTGTTTTATTATAAAAAGTAGACAAATGTTGGCTAAACTAGGCTAATAATTTTATTTATCAGGATATATCAATCAAATGATCCATGACGTGGACCAAAACATAAACCTCACCGAACTAGATGTAGTCGCCCTTGCCGTGTTTACCGGCGTTACTGGAACAGCCTTGTCATCACTGAGAGGTCAAATAGGAGATTCAGAACGAAAATGCTCTTATTGAAGTGCATTTCATATTTAAAACGAGATATCTTAGAATAATTACACTATAGAAAGTCAGTCTTCATACAAGTGCTCTGTCAAAAATAAAGCACTAAAGTCGATTCACAATGTTGCCAGTGGTGGTGAAGTTTTCCCGAAAATGGGGAATGATTCGGCTGCTAATATTTTTTTTTTCATAATTGACGAGGTGTAAAAGCGTAGACATAGACATAATCATTTTTTATAGCGATAATAAATAAATAGCTATGTGTGTTAAAGAATGTTTATATTTTATATATATGAAACGAATAAAAGAAAATAATAACAGTAATTAGTAAAATACATATACATTTATATTTTATTCGAATGAAACACAGTAAGGTAAAGTTTTAAGTGTATTTACTTTTTAATAATATGTAACACCATTTAAACTTGTAATTTATTGTAATACTAGTGGCACCGACACACGTTGTCCTGTACAAAAAATTTTTTTTGTGAATCTAAACCATCCTCGAATCCCCTTGAACTCACACAAAAAATTCATAAATGCGAAAGTTAGTATGTATGGACTTATGATTGATTGTTACTCTATGTATATAATATGTCACAGTCACAGTCCCGGGGTTTCACCAGCATAGTTCCAGTTCCCGTGGAATTAGCGGGATAAAAACTAAAACTATCCTACGTCCTTACTCGGGTCTTCAACTATTCTAGTACCAAATTCCATCCAAATCGGTAAAGTGGTTTATGCATTTATAATAGTTATTAGTAAGGACTTAAAACATAAAACATTAATATTGACATGGTCATTATACGATGTTCCCCACCATGGTTCAGGCATTGACGTGGAGGTGGGGATCAGTAGCCTGGGGTGTGCCCAGCATCTTGGGCGAAGCTAATTGTGCCGAGAGGGCTCTTTGTACCCCTCTTATAAGAAGAGGGGACTAAAGAGGGCAAGGGGCGAGGACGAGAACCTCACCCCATTGTACTGTCCCGATGGTAGGAGGGGTTGTTCTGTGGTGCGGGACAACCCCCTCTGTGCGGCGTCGTTCCCTTGGGGCACTAACTAGCCGTCGAAGTGTTTGATTAGATCCGGGGAATCTCACCAAAGGCGGCATTGGTGGCACTCGCTGGGTTTTAGTAGATAGAGCTGCGTCCACTAAACAGTTTTCGGGCGCATCGTGTCCCACATACTCGCGTGAGATGGCCCACTCCCCCGCGGGATGCCTCAATTCCTTCAAAAAGCAATTCCCGGCGTTAAATTAAAAATATTTTTAATACTGGATACGCGCATAACTCGCTGCTGCTCTTATTAGCGGGGCGACTTAATCATTTTTAGTGGGATAGGCGGGTGGAGTTGGGAAAATAAGTGGTCAATTTAAAAAAATATACTAATTGGAAATAATATCCTTACTTAATATTATAAATGAGTATGAGTGGATGTTTGTTACGCTTTCACGCGAAAACTACTTAACCGATCATCATGAAACTTTGTACACATATTCTTGGAGGTATTACATAGGCTGTACTAAAAGTATCGGGAATCGAATATTTCCACTGTTCCTGTCATATTAAAATATTTTTGATTGAAAACTCCTTGGTTTTAAAAATCGAATACCATTTATTTATTTTAAAAAAGATTCTCGGTCTTGTCACAAGGTCTTGTCAAACTCTTTTAGTCATAAAGAAAATGGAATTCTAGAGAAAATTCTAGAGCGATGATTTATTATGACTTTCGAAGTGGTTTAACACAAAAACAGTGTTTTAACCGGATGATTTCTGCATCTGGTGATGAAGCCCCATTCAAAACCACAATTTATCGCTGGTTTGCTGAATTTCAACGTGGACGTGTCAAGCTCAGTGATGATCCCCGTCAAGGTCGTCCAAAAACTGCAGTCACCCAAGAAAACGTTGATGCTGTGCGTTAGCTGATTGAGGAAGATCGACATGTGACATACCGCGAAATTCAGGCAACTTTAGACATTGGCATGAGTCAAATGCAAATAATCTTGCATGAACAATTAGGTGTAAAAAAATTGTTTTCCCGATGGATACCGTATTTGCTATGTGAAGAGCAAAAAGCGGCTCGCGTTACTTGGTGCGTCAGAACTCTCGAAAGATTCCACGCAGGATCCTCAAATGCTGTATACAACATCGTATCAGGTGACGAATCCTGGATATACGCGTACGAACCCGAAACAAAAAAACAGTCACGAGTTTGGGTTTTCGAAAATGAGTTAAAGCCAACAAAAATTGTTCGTTCACGGAGTGTTGCAAAAAAAATGGTGGCCACGTTTGTCTCCAAAACCGGCCATGTTGCGACTAATTCTCTTGAGGGACAAAAAACTGTTAATGCAGAATGGTATGCTAGCATTTGTTTGCCACAGGTCATTTCTGAACTCCGTAAAGAGAACTGCAACCGCCGCATCATCCTCCATCACGACAATGCGAGTTCTCACACCGCGCACAGAACAAAAGAGTTTTTAGAGCAAGAAAACCTAAGAATTATTAGACCATCCGACGTACAGCCCCGACCTAAGCCCTAATGATTTCTATACTTTCCCTAAAATAAAGAATAAATTGCGTGGTCAGAGATTTTCATCGCCTGAAGAAGCTGTGAACGCCTACAAAACGGCCATTTTGGAGACCCCAACTTCCGAATGGAATGGTTGCTTCAATGATTGGTTCCATCGTATGGAAAAATGTGTCAGATTTCGCGGAGAATACTTCAAAAAGCAATAAATACATTTTTAAATAGTAATGTTTGTGTCACTTCCTTGATTCCCGAAATTTTCAGTGCCGCCCTCGTAGAAGTAACATAGGATACTTTTTATTTTAAAAAAAACTAAAATCTTATCCTGCGCAGACGAAGTCACGGGCACCAGCTAGTAAAGTAATAAAATAATAAAAAGTGTATGGATACTTTTTTTTGTTTCGCTGGGGGGAGCCCTGTGGTAGTGTGGGACTCACACCCTTACTTAAACCCCAGCGGTGTTCTTCTCGTCGCCTGGCCGGTTCTTCGCGGGTACAGCTACGTCCGTAATTATTGTACAATTAAACGAGTTCCATAAAGTCATAAAAAAACAATAAAAATCTCATTTTGAATATTATTGTTGACATACGTAAACGGAAAACATATGAAATCCTTGGCTTAAAAAATTACAAAATCGTGTTGTTTTGAAACCGGTTTACATACGTCACTTTCTCGTAATCGGGGGGCTTTATTTTGGTCGGACGAACGGTAAACCCCGGTGTGACGTAGTGTGACTCAATAGAAGGACCGGTCATGAGAAATTAGCACTTTTGGGATTTTTATTTGTGTCGCAACCGCGTCGTACTAACGCGCCTAGATGCATATGATTAAAAATGGTTTATAGTTAACTTTGACCGTATTAATCGATACGAGTTTTTTTTTTCGTTAGTTATGTAATCATTGTTGGATTGTATTTATGCTATTTCATTAGATCTGTAGATGTAAGACTGGATTAAATATTTAAAAATGAAGTTAAAAATTTGGTTATTTTTGTTTATTAGCTCTCTCTCATTTGTCGATACTTAGTATTTTTGTTATCTATTTAATAATTATTGCTGTTGGATTGTATTTGTGGTTTTTAATTTTATCTGAATATTCAAGACCGAATAATATGTTTATAAATGTAGGTAGCTAAAAATTGGACTCTTTTTTTGTTTATTGTTAGCTTTAAGCATATTTTTCTTGTCACAAGAGGCAACCGAGCAGTCGGAGCCTTATGGTGATTACCGACGACCATCATTCGCACAACCAAAAGTTATACAAATCCGTTGCCCTCCTTTTCCCTATCCCCCCAATGGGTCACCGGAAACTCACAAACCGCACGAAACGCAAAAGCACAGTCTAGCTGTCACTTGACGCCGGTGTTATATTGTGAGCTAGAGGTACCACCCCGGTCGTGCCGGCCTAATTCGGCTGCAAAAGGAGCATGGCACTACCTCTTACACCTTACAGTATTCATCGATATTCAATGTTTTTTATTGTTAGATATATAATTATTGTATTCTCTACTACTTACGCTTTTTAATGTAATCAGACGTCACAACTACGTTGTAAGATTCCGTTATATACAATGGAAGTGTAATAAAAACATATAATGAAAGAATAATAAAATACGTTTTAATCTGGTTACCCAATAAGGCGTGAAAAAAAATATTGGGTGTGTAAAATCGGTTTACGGATGATAGTTTTACGTGATAACGTAATATTTGAAATTGATGAAAAATTAATTACTTACCTTTTTTCCGATAAACTGATAATTCTGGAGGAAATCAATTACATCTTATTAAATTTTAGAAATAAACACAAAATCACGTTGTCTCGTATGCGACATTTGTTATAAATATAATGGTTTCCATGCCAACGATCGTTTGACAGCGGAACGAGACACTTTTTCGTGCGCGCTGCCGGTGTTCATCAATTTATAGGACGCTATCACGTCAATATTTCTGATTGAGGACATTGCATTCGTCTGTCGATACCCAGTTAGGATCGGAATATCCACTCGAAAGTCAAACTGAAAGCTGGAAATTACTTTTTACATTCACATCCATGATCTAGAATCGTTGAGAATGACTCTTCTAAAACAGTTTATAAACTACATATATTTTTTTCTATTATTGGAGTGTAAGGCTCTTGGTGTTCATTAAAGAAGCAATGGACGGAGTGATGATGACGATAATATTTGTCAAGTGTTCCGGTTTTTTTGGACAGCCCATATTTCTGTTTAACGATAAGGAAAAATGTAAAATATGTATGCTTAAAAAGGTTTAATATAGAAGAAGTAGAATAGTAGTAGGTATACGAATAATGATATTTTTATCATGTAAGAGGCAGTGTTATGCTGCTATGCAGCCGAATTGGGCCGGCACAACCGGGCTGGTAGTGGTACCTCTCGGTCACGCCTCATATAACACTGGCTTCAAGTGACAGCTATGCTGTCGCGTTTCGTGCGCTTTGTGAGTTTCTGGTGACCCATTGGGTGGATAGGGAAAAGGAAGGTAACGGAATAGCATAATCTATGGCTGTGCGGATGTGTATACGCGTCGATAGTCGCCTTCGACTGCTCGTTTGCTCTCCTATGCGAAAAAATCATGTTTTGCCTTTTTGATAAATTTTCAAATTTTGGCGTGAAGGGGTATTAGATATAAGTTTGAACGCAGTGTCGGCACTCATCAATGGACGAATCAATTTGGATGCTGTATTTTCTTATTTATATATCTTAGCAGGTTCAAAATCTGTTTATGGGGTACTTTCCTAGTAGAGCCTGCTGAGGAAAGTATATATATGTATATTATTCATAAGAGTAGGAAAAAATCCTCTCAGACATGAATGAATCATACATTTTATCTTTGATCTAAGCCATAAAAACTAATTCTTTGCGGTCTTCGGTAACCGCTAATCTTCTATTATAATATAATTGATTCATTTTATCGCTGTTGAGATCGATCGGTTCTTATTGGTATTATTTAATCTTTGTTTATTTACATAAAGGAAATTTACTATAACTTACGAAAAGAAGAAAAACTGATTGACACAAAAATATATTTAGTAAAAATGATTTTTTATATTTTGTCCTCGTTCAGACACGGCGACGACCGCGCGGTTTTACTACTCTAAATCCAAATTTGACTTGTAATCCTGCGGTTCCCGGGTGTCTAAACGAGCCCAAAATAAATATCTATATTCTATATATTCGCGCGATTCCTACGCGATTCTAAAATCGCGCGGTTCCCGCCAAGTTGAACAAGCCCATAAACCGCGCTTTTGATAGACGAATACAAAATAAAAAAAGCGTGTAAAATTTTAAATCCTCATTAAATTATTTATTTAAATACGATAATCATTATTAAATTAACTTATATTATATTCTTAAAAAATTACTTAAAGATTTTATTCAATAAATCGACAATAAATTATCCGTAAATGCGAATTCTGATTATTTTGATATGCCCCAAATATGTAATTCCAAAAATTTATTTACTAAATCTGTAATGTAACTATTGTTATGAAGGCAATAATTAAAAAAAACCTTATACCCATTAGAAAAATGTTTATGAATCACATGTAATTAATTTTTACAAGGGATTCTCCGACAATCTCGTCGGGGTATTTTTCCTACACTAAAGGAAAATTATTTTTGCGTCAATGTTGTCCGCCGTTGACATCTAATATCCTTTATTTCTAAGAGGTCGGAATGGAAATTATAGGAAACGATTAGATGAAAAAAAGGCCGTAGCACATTTGATGAAACAAAAACACCATTGTCAATAGTTTTTTGCGCACATATTTTTTATAGCTTGTTTGTTTAGACTATGGCGAAGAATGTATTTTACATATTATTAATACTATAGAACAACCCTTTAGTTCCTGATTTTCATGTCATGATCATCATTTTGAGCCTTCTTCATCCACTAACGGTCATAGACCTCTTGCAATAAAAGTCAAGATGGCTGATCCTTTTCCACTCGCATCCAACACGGACCGGTCACAGCACTGATATCGTTTTCCCACCTGGTTGGCCATGTGTGTTGTGTTGGCCATTCCAACTCTTCGTCTTTGATTGAACACAAATTACTACGGTTGTATTTTTTGTTATACATTGAAAATACCTATATTAATACGAATATTTAAAAGGCTTTAAGGTAAAATGTATACGTATTAATAGACGTACGTCTTTAGGATGAGATTTTATTTTTATTTTCCGTTATAAATTATTACAATTTACAGAAACAGAATGTGCTAAATTCTTCACTTTAAACCAATTAAAATTATTCTCCTAATTCCAAATTGAATGAAAAAACGCCCGGAAACACTTAGATTTATTTGTACGTGTGCGCAAAAAATACTTTATTATAAATGAATAATTACGAATACTATTAGCAAAATAGTTTAGCCCTTATGTCATTTTTTCTACATGAAATTTGAACAATTTTTTTTCCATTTTGCAAAAAAGTTTTCGTAACAAGTTTCTTGTCATGGTTCAGTAACTACTTTTATATGAATAAGTATATGTTTGGTGATAGACTTAGAAAACTTTTTTTCTTTTACGCCGGGAAATGCTCTGAGGCATCACGCCGGGAAGTGGGTCTCCCCACGCGGGTATGTGGGACTCGCTGCGCCCGAAAGGTAAGTGGACGCAGCTCTACCCACTAAAACCCGGCGAGTGCCACCAATGCCGCCTTTGGTAAGGTGCCCCGGATCTATTGAGCAAACAGGGCTCCTCGACGGCTAGTCAGTCCTTCAAGGGACCGACACCACCACCAAATAAGGGTCGTCCCGCACCAGAGAACAGCCCCTCCCAACGTCGGGACACCTGCTCTTTTGTCCCCTCTTCTATAAGAGGGGTACAAAAGAGCAGCTCCCTCGGTTCAATTTCCTTCGCTCAAAGTGCTGGGCTCGCCTTAAGCTACTGAGCCCCACCGCCACGACAAGGCTTAAACCTTGGTGGGGAGACTTAGAAGACAGCTAGTCATTATAATTCATACAATAGAATGATCCCAGCCTCGTGAAATAGACGCTGGTTCTACGCTATGGTACAAACGCTATGGTAACGAGAATCGTGTACCTTGATATCATGTAGATATCACTTAGATCACCCACAATAAACGGAAGTATTTTTCATTAGTAATGCTTTATAGACAGATTACTATATCCAGTATAATGTTTTTTTTTATGTTAGTTGCATAGGCGAACCGGCAAACGTGCCACCTAATGGTAAGTGGTCGACGTCGCCCTTGAAAATAAACTAGTTTACCTGGAACGAGCCCAGGTAACTTATTTATGTGTTGCCTATCCTGAGACATAAGATGTTAAGTCTCGATGCCAGTAATTACACTGCCTGTCTTGCCCTTCTCTCCGAACACAGCAAAGCTGTTTCACAGGAGAAACAAGCAAGATGGTGGTACCCATGCAGCCGGGATTCCCTCCCACAGGTAAATAGATAGATAATCATCATCAGCCTCTATCCGTCGACTGAACATATGCCTCCCTCAATGAACACCAAGACGCCCGAACCCTTGCCACTCGCATCCAACTCGGAAACTCGTAGGCATATTTACTTCAGATGTTCCTCAACGACGAGACGAGATACATCTAGTGAGATGTGACTGTGATGTTTTAGTTCGTTGAGCGTATGTTGTAGGTGTGTTGTTTTTATTTATTTATGTGTTGCCCTCCTTTTACCTATCCCCCCAATGGGCCTCCGAAAACTCACAAACCGCACGAAACCTGGCATTGTAGCTGTCACTTGACGCCGTTGTTATGTGAACGAGAGATACCATCCCGGTCGTGCAAAGCGACATGGCACAACCTTACTATTGTGAAAGGCACCTGAAAATGTTCCATTGTAGTGTATATGGGTAGCGGTGATCACCATCAGGCGAACTCATCCTTTGCTCCCTCTTCCTGCATAGACACATAAACCCATTACGACTAAACACGGTGCTGATGGTGGACTAGTTGTCATAGAAGCCAAATATAGGGTACCTGATACTCCTGTGCTGAACTCTGATTAAATTCCTTGAAAGGTTTAGCGTGTCCCTCGGGCTCCTTCAGATCGTATCAAATGGTTAAAACTGTAGTTCTTATAGAGCAACTGGGATGGGAAAGAGTGGTGGGAATGGCAATCCCATTTATTAGGTCAACATTATTGTATGTAATATTATTATGTCCAAACAAAAAACTACATACCAACCAAAGACATTGAAAAGCGGACTTAGTTTATATCCTGTTCCGAGTACTATAAATTTACTTCCTAGTGTAATAGTTAGGCTTCAATTATTAAACATTATATTACTTCGAGTATTGCACGAGTGGAACCCCCGCCGGCTTTGTTTGATCAAATGGATACAAAAATGTACAAATTTTGTATATTGAATAAAACATACAAAGGTACAATTTTTACGATTACTATTTATTTTTATATATACATCTGGTGACCGCAGCTTCCCCGCGTTAGCTTAGATTCTCAGCAGTATCCGGATCGATATATATTATATCTATACTGTATATATATTTATATAAAGTAGGCATATAACAATATACAAAATATTATTATATATATATATAGGTTATGTGGGACTCTCCGCGCCCAAAAAGATGGCGATAGTGGGCGCACACACTCGACCCACTAAAGCCCAGCGTGACCTGGCGAGGGAGATGAGGACGTCCTCACTGGGCCACAACGGTGTGCCACCTGGTACTCTTCTCTGGAGGCGGAGGATGGCGTCCCCTCCTCAACACCTCACACTGAACACATAAGGGTGCCTTATAGCTCCGGCCTTACATGCATGCGGCAGATCCCTCTATCGACCGCGCACATCACGTCCTCGCAGAAGGAGAGGACCACTTGCCACAAGCTCTTACTGACAGTCATCGGGAGCGACAGGTCCGCGCCAAACTCAACGATAAGGGTCGTCCTTTCCTCCGCCCAAGCTGGGCACTCCGCCAGGTGTGGTCTGCAGTGTCATTGCTGTCGCAGTGTTGACACCCTGGCGAGTTCTTCGCCCCTGCCACCTTCCACAGATACCTTCTGAAGCAGCCGTGCCCCGTCAGGATCTGCGCAGAATGGAAGGATATTATCCCGTGCCGCCGTTCAACCCACTGCTCCAGGAACCCGAATCTACCCTAGCGACGGGATTAATATCAAATTTTTACATCTAGGAGCAGTTACATTTGTAAAATTTAATTGGCTGTAAAAATATTTTTTCTAAGAAAAAGTATCTTATATAATAATGAATAATATATATATATATCCTTCGCAATACCTTTGAGAATATGTGCACATTTTCATGATAATCTGTTAAGTAGTTTCTACGTGAAAACGTAACAAACAAACTCGCATCCACGTTTATAATATTAGTAAGGACTATAAACGTAAGTTATATGTCATGTCTGAATGTTTGTTACCCATAAAATACTGAAGAGATTTTTATAAGACTACAGTGGCGTTTGTAAAGTCGAAGTCGTATTGGCTTTCGAACCGTAATTCTAAAATCAAAATAATCATTATAAGTACACGAAAAACATAACACACTTATGCCATATTTATCTAAGAAGTTGATTATAAAATAAAAAAATATAAAATCTTATTATTATATATTATTGAATAAAAATAAAGGAATTTTCTTTAACGCTAAAGAAAGATACACATCTTTTTCATGAAAAGTAGAATAGGAAAGAAAAGTTAGTAAAATTTTATAAATATCATGATCATCTTCCATATTATTCTTCTATCTTCATGCCATTCTTCTCACAACACAACAGAAGAATAGAGCACGATACTAAAAGCTATTCTAAATGATCTGATACTATTAAAATAAATAAAATAGGAGACATGTACCTAGAGCAGTTTTTTAATATTACAGCAGCTACTGTTTTCATTTCAAATTAAACACGTATACATTATGACTTTTATTTCCATTTATTGAAAATTAATAATTATTAAAACGTAATCGTATTTTTTTTTTATTATTCATGACCTATAAGGTCTTACAATTTTACAAAATTGATTTACCAAAAAAAGTCAGTCCGTAGGGAAAGAATATGATTTGAAAGGTAAATTAAATGGAACAAAACCGAAATGAAAGTCCTATTATTTCCTACCTGGTTTTGGAGAATATTAATAATTTTTAAGTTAACATGTTTATTTTAATTACTAAAATTATTTAAAACGGGATATTTATCATGTTTTTCACTTTTATGTCGCGGAGCTCGATATTTCGACATTACCTATCTACTTTCGACATTGTCTTGTTCACGAGACAGTCCCATTTTAAATAATTTCAGTTATAATAAATTTTGGATTTCTAAGGAAGATTACAGAAATATGTTTCTCTTAAAAAAATGATCAACAATTATTATTTAGCAAGCAACAAAAAGTTAAAATATAATGGCCCAACAAAATATAATTTAATATGTTTTATTTATTATTTTTACAGAGCAACATTTTTTTTATAAAATATATTACACAAAAAACAATAAAGAATATAACAATAAAACAGTGTAAGGGTTTGAAGGGCGGAGTTGGCCACTCAGGACGAGAAGGGGGGGTTTGTGACGCATGCGCTAGCCGCGTGGTGGGGGACGCCGCTAGCAGTATTTAAACTGTTCTTTCGAACGGTCATCATGCATTGGTCTGTTGGCAATACAAAGTTTAGTTAGCTATTGTAATACGACAGCTCGAGTCGTAGACAGACAGGCACCTGCCCGTGGTCGAGACCAAAAGCTCTCGCAGACTTACGCTAGCTAAACGCGCAGTGAATTTATTCAGGCCTTACCAGTGTAGTGAGAAGAAATGGCCGTCGCAGCAGCACAGAAGAACCGCGAAATGTTCGCCATCAAGAAGTCCTACAGCATAGAGGTGAGGATGTGATTTAATTTGCTGGAAGTTTTGCCGCTTTTTTCGAAAAACTAACTAATTGAGAAAATTGATCACATTGTCAGTTTTCGCGGGAATATTTTTTAAAGCTTTTTAGTTATTAAATTAATTATGAACAATTATTACAACAATGTTAAAAAGCACTAGAATCATTATTAAATAATAATTATTCAAGATTTCAATTTATTAATCTCAAGATAAAATGTATCTCAAAAGTTGTAAAAGTGTTGTAATAATTATTACATCAACATCAGTCGGTTGCGCTTCAACTAATTTATAGAGGTCAAGACCAATCACAAGTTCATTGACAAAAAAACTATGGCATAATATTATAAAGTCACAAAAAACGGAAAGGTTCTATTTGAGGGCAATGCACGCATTTCAAACTATCGAACGACCTCCATTAATTCATTAACATCAATCCTAACACGTTACAAAGTCTTTATTATACGGAAGTCAAACAGTTCCCATAGTAATGCATGACGTCCTTCACTGAGCATATTTTTGTCACCAACATAAGGTCCATACATGCAAGTTGCACACGAAGAAACCGTGCGAAACCATGTAATAATGAATGCAATATTGTAGGAGTTCCACTTTCTCTGATATGGAAACACGTAATGTAAACTAAAGACAAAAGCAGTGTTAACAAGCCCAAGAGCCCAAGCCATTCCCACATTATCAAAATTATGTAATAATGACCGAATCTAAGATAGTGATGTACCAAAACGTTCTCATACTTTGTTTAAAGGGAAAAAATACTTCTAATTATATGCATCATTGTTCGGAGCGATTATTGTCAATATTCAAGGTGTTTGATGATAATTATCACGATGATTGCATCAATTACAAACATGATAGTCCTTCATCGAGCTTCTGCGAAATTACTGTTGCGAATTTTTTATGTGTCCTATTTTTTGACCCTAGATGAGATCTAAAAGTTTTATATGCACACCTCTGGATTGGCTTCGAATTTGAAAGCGATGCGATTTTTGTCTATGTTGCTCTGCGAACATATCTTTTGCTATTGTGTTTCCTTTTAACTCATCTAAGTTCGAGACCAAATTGATATCCAAAATATCAATTAAGTAGGACAATAGGATTGGAGGGTGGTCAGAGGTTTAATTACCAGTCAGATTGGAGAGGTAAAGTGGGCACTCGGCCGCGGGTACCAAGGCTATACGAGCTTTCAAGCGTTCCAATGCTGAATTTAATCGGCAACAATTTCCGCAAATCCGAGCCGCAAATCGTTCGATTTTACGTTATTGAACTTCAAAATGTTATTTACTAGTTCTTTCCCGCGGCCTCGTCTCAGTATGAAAGACTAACAATTACTTACAGTTAAAACCTGTAAGTAATTGTTCCGGAGAACAACGTTGAAATTTTCAAATTTGCTAATAAATCAAGTCCTCAAGCCCACGTCAAATCAAGATAATGAGTGTTACATAAACACTAGGCTTCTTGTTTCTAGAAAAATTATGTGCAACCTACTTAGATGAATCAACAAGTTATAAACAAAAGATACACGCTAGACTCAGTAATTAACAAAGCTATTGAAGAATTCCGCTACTACATAATCCTATGCCTCTTGAAATTTTTCCATCGAATATCTAAGCTATCCTTAGATAATTACGTGGATATCATCCATCTTGGCGTTCATTGATTGATGTCTACGTATGGAAAATAATAATGATATAATAATATCTATGGACGGTTTTTACACCACGTCAATCTGGTCCCGTGGTAAGTTCTCAAAGAACTTAAGCTACGGATACCAGACAATGGAAATATATTTTGTAATCTTATATACTATACATTAAAGATTTTTACTATATAATACACATATTTAATACACATCCATGACCCAGGAACACAGAAAACTTTTTGTTACCTGTCGGAATTCAAACCCGATACCTCTGGCTTGAGCGCTAACGTGCTAATCATTGAGCCACATAGGTCGTAAAAAGTATTCATAGTAATGACGATGATCAAACAATTTCTCTTCACTTATAATATAGTCTATACCTACGCATCCCACGGCTAAAATTCCATAAAAAATATGGCCATAAAAATGATTGAACTATGGATAACCATCATGATGATGTGATGAACCTGGTGCTGTGACCATGATTCGCACGCAGAGGTTGTAAATTAATGGAACTCTTTGTAACCTAGATACGATAATGCATGTTATTTCAATAACACATACAGGTTGTTAGTTAACTCGTTTGAACTATATGGATTGTTTACGGTGAACGGTCTGATGATTATTAATTTGATAGAATATTTCTTAGTGACGTAGTATTATTCTGGTGCAGCATTATTAAAACGGATGAGTAGTTTTGAAGTTACATACGAACTCATATACATGATACATTACCTTTTATTATAAAGGTTTCACTGCTTTCCATGTTCTCGAATCAATGTGTTTTTTTTTACCTTAAACACTATATTTACCGTGACCTTAGATAAAATGGCAACTAGTTACTTAACGAAGCAGTGAATAGTCGCTGGTAATAATTACGTCATTTGTAGGACTTACCTTGTCGCATTTCAGGGACTAGCTTACAACAGCGGTGATTACTAACCCTTGACACAAATACTATACCAGACCAGCACTCTAGCAAAAAGTCTAGATCTTAACGCCTTCATACATCGTTACTGCACGACAAAGTTATTACCGTACTGGAAATAAAAATTCCGTTTTAAAAATGGAATCTCTATTTTTTATAATTTAAGTTAAACTTTAGGCTTATTTAACAATTTTATATATTAAAATTATAAGCAGATTAAGGAAATGATTTGTTATAAGGCCACCGTAATTATTTTGGCATTGACAAATCTCAGTTACAGGAAAATAAAGACGTACTTTACGTGGTGCTATCTTTCCTGTTGGTGTCCTCCATAACTAACGCCCGGTAAATCTTTTGAGAACGTGTTTAAATTGCATAGTGCATACAAATAACAGAAACGGGCTTGAAAGTAGTCTAATATTAGAGACCTTCATTTATTAAATTCTTCATATATTTTTATAATATTTTTTTTTGTAAATGTCCCGTTTTATCCTTTTAAACGGAATATGCAACCTTTTTAACAGCTCTTCTAATATTAACATTTGATTGTAGGTATATCCATATTATATTGTATTTACATATTCGTTTTAAAGGAGCGTCAAGTACAAAAATTATATCATGTACATTTCATAACTATGGCTTAGATTAACTTATCACGTAATAATTGTTTTAATTAGAGCGTGTTACATTCTTTATAATAAAACCTTCATGAAGAATCGCACCGCATTCGTAATACCCGCCTTGAATGAACTTTTTTTAATCATCGAATAAGACTGATAATATTTTGTATCCTACAGAAGTGCTCTCAAAACTTGTGGTAATTGAGTACATTTTAAGAGCAGCGGTGTGGAATCTAGTTCCTTTGTACGATTCCATCAAGGGATGTATCCGGGGGAAGGCGTGTAATAGCAGCACTTTACTCCCGGACAGCTCAGGAAATAAGCTTAGGAACTTCGTAAAAGCAATTCCCACTCTCACATGAAATATAATGCTTTAGGGCGATTTATATTTATAAGGATTCGTGAGATCAAAGTATTTTTAGCTTTGATACTTGGACTCTTAAGTTTTATTAACTTTAACGTTATTGTTCTTTCTTTTACAGTCTAAATGGAAAAGGACAGTAAAATATTTTTACAGTTTTACACCTTACAATAGTTGATAGATAGCAATGCTTTTTTGTTTGTTGTTTATTTATTTGCATTTTCTATTGTTCTAGAACGGCTATCCATCCCGCCGTCGCTCGCTCGTAGACGACGCCCGCTTCGAAACACTTGTTGTTAAACAGACCAAACAGAGTGTACTAGAAGAAGCACGTGCTCGCGCTAATGGTGAGTCTAGAACTATTTTGGCCTTTTTATATTCGCCTTTGACCTTTTTATATTAGCGTTTAGCTTTTTTTATTCGCCTTTGGCCTTTTTACAAATAGGTCGTAGGCTTTTTAATTGATTTGTCAATCTACCTGCATCGTATGTCATTTTGACATTCGACCCGAGTCATACAGAAGTGTCAGGCCAGTGATTAATGGATATTGATGGAGACTCGCTACGTCACTACGGTTAATTACCTTTAGAAAAAAGTATCTATGCATCCTTGACATTAGTTTATTTATAGCTTAATATATTTTAACAATAATTCTAATAATTATTATAATTTCATTTTCTTCTACGGCTATTATCGAATGATAGCTTACACCGGATTTCCGATACAACAAGTACGACTTTTCTATGTAGCAATTTTTTTTATAAGTTTGTTATTTTGTCAAATTATGTTTTGTTTTTGTTTGTTTTATTTTTTCTTTACATTTTTTTATTTGTTGATTACACAGACTCTGGCTTAGACGCAGAATTAATCCAAGATCCTCATTACAATGGCGAGAAAACTGTTGATGATGGTTCCCAACATGATGAAAAAAATGGTTAGATTTATTTTTATTTGTTTACTATTATTTAATAATTTTGAATTTTTCACTTTATTTATTTAATTATTTCTTTATTTTATTTTTTTAAGTTTTATTTTTTCTTTTCTTTTATAGCGGATGCAGTAAATGATAACAGCGAAAAATCTGATGATGGTTAGTATTATATTTTGTTAAATGACTTTTTTTGTAACCTTCAAAAAACCTGCCTTGACAGAAAGTCCATCTTCTCAAAAAAGCAAAAGTCTAATTTTTACTATTATTTTGCACAGACTACACTTTGACCGAAGAGGAAGTGATCCTGCAGAACGCAGCCAGTGAGAGTCCTGAAGCCGAACAGGCTATACAACAAGCTGCTCTGCTGCTTCGCTTGCGAGATGGAATGGGCACACTCGCTCGTATCCTCAAGACCATTGACAACTATAAGGGCTGTGTCGAGCACCTCGAGACACGCCCTTCTCAAGTAAACGGCAACCAATTCGACGCGCTCGTCAAAGTGAGCATGACCCGCATCAACCTGCTGCAGCTCATCCGCTCCCTGCGTCAATCGACATCGTTTGCCGGAGTCAACCTCCTCTCCGACACAAATGTTTCCAACAAGACCCCATGGTTTCCGCGTCACGCTTCCGACCTTGACAACTGCAACCATCTCATGACCAAATACGAGCCCGAGCTCGACATGAACCATCCAGGATTCGCCGACAAGGAGTACAGGGCGCGCAGGAAGGATATCGCTGAGATTGCGTTCGGGTACAAATACGGGGACCCAATCCCATCCATTGTGTACACCGAATCAGAGAACTCCACTTGGCAGCGAGTATTCAACACCGTGCTCGACTTGATGCCGAAGCACGCCTGCAGGGAATACAAGGCTGCGTTCGAGAAGTTGCAAGCGGCGGACATCTTCGTGCCGCACCGCATTCCCCAATTGGAGGATGTGAGCAACTTCCTTCGCAAGCACACTGGCTTCACCCTCCGCCCAGCTGCCGGCCTCCTTACGGCTCGTGACTTCCTCGCCTCACTCGCCTTCCGCGTGTTCCAGTCTACGCAGTACGTCCGGCACTCCAACTCGCCCTTCCACACGCCCGAACCGTAAGTCATTTGCATTTTTGAACCGTTAAATCCTTGACATGTCTTATTTAATAAGCACGCACGGAAGGCCAAAACAAATACGAAAGACAAAATCTGATTTCCGCACCGAGCGTAAGATTTTCGTGTTCACAGGAATTGTTTAACAAGGAAATAATTTTAACTGGTCAAACAACCTTTACGCTATATGAATTGCAACTTTGGAGGTTTTGAATTGAACGCGAGTGGCACGATACTTTTTGTTAAATATCACAAAGAGATTAACGGCTAATGATATGTTAATTAAAACGAAACTAATTATAAAATATAGACCGGAACTATTAATTAATTCAATGCCTCCCTGCGCTTCGTTTGTAGGATCGTTTCTAAATTGATTATTGTACATAAATTGGCTAAAACGTTTATACACCGTCGGAAGTTGCTCCCATCCATCGCTGATGGAACCATAAATTGATTAAAGGCTTCACTTGTAACGTAGTTTCACGGCAGCGATATTTTGAGCTTCAAAGGTCATTTACTTAATTCAATTCCCGGCGCAAACTGCATTTAGGACTTAGTAAAGCGTTTGGTCAAAACGAGCTTGTAGACTAATGGGTGCATTTTTTTACAGTGACTGCATCCATGAACTTCTTGGACATATTCCACTTCTGGCCGACCCAAGCTTTGCTCAATTTTCGCAAGAAATTGGTCTCGCTTCTTTGGGAGCCTCGGATGGTGAAATCGAAAAATTATCAACTGTAAGTTACACATTTATTAAAATTAAAAGTCTTTGTAACAGTGTGTTAGATATTAATACGTCTAATTAATAATATATTTATTGTAATTAAATAATTGGCATATATATTATAACGCTTAAATCATTATACTCTTATACCTTCTTTAATAGGTTATGCCATGTACATTTAACATTTTGTTCTGTTTGTACATTGTACATATGTAATAGATGATATAATTTACTTCAAGACACGATACTAAGTATATACTAGGTCTACTTAATATAGATACTGTTGATGTAAGACTCATGACTCCTTTTCTCCAGGTGTACTGGTTCACCGTCGAGTTCGGTTTGTGCAAGGAGAACCAGCAATTGAAGGCATACGGCGCTGCTCTCTTGTCCTCTATTGGAGAATTGCTTCATGCGCTGAGTGATAAGCCTGAACTGAGACCTTTTGAGCCCGCTTCCACCTCGATCCAACCTTACCAAGATCAAGAATACCAACCCATCTATTACGTGGCTGAAAGCTTTGAAGATGCCAAAGAAAAGTTCAGGTAAATATTTCTCGCATTTGTTAAAATCTTCAAACTTAACAATAACTGAACATCTCTAACGACATGAACTTATATGCTCCAAACAGTTTATAATATATTCTATTAAAGATTGACAGAAGACATTGAGGAGATGAGACACAATCGAATAGGAGCAAATAATAATGAATAAATAAATTTAGACATAGGAGCAGATCTTTCTCTTGTATGTAGAGATTTTCAATGTGCCATTGTTTTCAGACGCTGGGTGTCCACAATGTCAAGGCCATTCGAAGTGCGATTCAACCCACACACCGAGCGCGTTGAAGTACTCGACTCCGTTGACAAGCTGGAGACCCTCATCTGGCAGTTGAACACAGAGATGCTACACCTCACCAACGCTATCCAGAAACTCAAGGGGTCCCACTTTGAGTGAATCCCCAACGCAAGCGACCTAGGCTTCCGCTGCGTCGCGACTTAGTGATTTGTATAGCTAGTGATATATTTAGTGTAAGACTTGTGGAGCGTGCCTGCGTGTATGGAAACCATCGGATGGTATTTTGTATATTATTTATTGCCGAGCTCATTGCCCGGGTCTCGGAAGGCGCGTGCATCTCTTGATTGCCCATTTTCGGGGAGCACGCACTTTTACAAGACCAAGTTACTATTTTATTAGTATTAATTTATAATTTAATTGTGAAACACGAACAAAAAATGGAGCACCAAAAGTTTAAAAAAGCCAAACAAATATATGTGTTTGAGTGGATTTTAATGTTTTATTTACGAACCCTTTTAGTAACGAACCTTTTTAAATTTGTTGCTTTGACATGCATCAAGTCAATGATTCAGATTCAAGTTTACCCATAAACCTGACCCATTTAGTCAAATACAATATTGTTGTAAAATTATATCCATACATACTCTCGTTGCATGGTTGATTGGAATCAGGGTGAGATCGGAGTGAGACATTGATAAGACGGTCAAGAGCAACCATTCAAGCCAAACATATTAGATGTATAGCAAGTATCAAGGTCTTTCATTGACATTGGGGTGAGCGCGGTGATCTGTAAACTTGGGAAAAAATTGATTACATTCGTTTGCCATGGCGGAATTAGTCCCAACATCAGTCACGTTGTGGAAGTTTATGAAGAAAATAAAATAAAAGAATATAAGAAGAATAAATAAAAGAAAATATAATATAGAGTTTACTTAGAGAAGACTGAGAGTCTACTTGGGGATGACTTAATACAGTCTACTTAGGGTCAACTTAATATTTGGGGCGATGGCTGAGTTTAGATTGTCTACTTGGGTAGAGTCGACTAAGCCATCGCTCCATTGAGAGATCCCCAAGGATCTTTTAAAAGAGTCGACTTGAAAAGAGACTATTATGTTGTCCACTTAATAGTTTATTTGTAAGAGATTCAAAGAATACAGCCAATTATATTTTCCCATCTATTATAATTCGATTGTAGTAACGAAACATTAAAATTGGAATTATAGTGTATATAAAATTTGATATTGTTTAAAATACGGTAACATAAAACACAAAGTTCACCAAACATTGTTTACTAAAGGACTATATATTTACATACTCATGTACGGTGCACGTAAAAAAAGATTAAATGGATTTTCAAAGCCATTTCCACATAATTCAATTGTAAGAACATTTTGCGATCTGGAATAGGTCCACCTGTAATAGGATTTGTCTCCCCCGGGACAATCGCAATAGGATTACAAAAAATCACTACCACAACGATAATTATATTGCGACATTGAATCGTACTTCCGCGTAATTATATCAATTAGAACCTTCTAGAGGTAATGCGAAAAAAATATCAAGAACAAAGAGTATGGCAGACTAAAAAAAATAAGAGAACGGGTTCAGTCGAGGGCATGTAAAAAAATAGTTCCTTAAAAAAAGGTCGCACAGCGTTGACATTAAACGAGGTAGAAAATGAGAGGCATGGCCTCAAACCAGCAAGGGCGTACCTGGTTCATTATAATACTGCAACCACTTATTGCGTGCATATGCAATAGTTTTTGTTGAATAACGCAGCCAATTTTGTGTACATCCTTGGTTCTGGTGATATAAATAGTTTTGTTCACTATTCATCTTGCTAATTTATCATCATCAACAGCTTATTTCGTCAAAACTAAAGCTATCAATGCCAAGACAACCATTGTGCGAAGATCTTTATCCCAACTCGTAAGAGATCTACCGACCTTCGTCGCCGAATTTATCTTCAATCAGGTTTTATTTTTAGTTACAATACTTATCAGTGAATTAATTATTAAAATTTGAGCTAATAATCAGTGCTTGTTATTTAAAATTAACACTGGTAATGTATGTTTAACCGCGTCAATCTCAGAAATCATCAGTTAGGATAAAATCTCTGCATTCGATAATAATTGAGGAAGGCTGTACCTGCATAAATGCGGGTGAAACCATGAGGCAAATTTTTTATCATATCCATATTTGCTTTTGATCCAAATCTACACTCATAACTTAATAGTTATGAGTGTAGATTTTAGACTTAAGAGTTATTGATATAATTATCAATCATTCTTGTAAAAAAAAGCCGTCATGGTTTTTTTTCTTTAATGCCGGGAAATGCTCTGAGGTATTGCGGGGAGTGGGTCTCCCCAGGCGGGTATGTGGGACTCGCTGCGCCCGGAAACTGGTAAGTGGACCCACTAAAACCCGGCGAGTGCCACCAATGCCGCCTTTGGTGAGGGGCCCCGGATCTGTTGAGTCGACGACTAGTCAGTCCCTCAGGGGACCGAGGCCGCCTTCACAGAGGGGTTGTCCCGCACTACAGAACAACCTATCCCAACGTCGGGATAGTACAATGGGGTAAGGTTCCCGTCCTCACTCCTTGTCCCCTGCTCTTTGTCCCCTCTTATAAGAAGAGAGATACAAAGAGCAGCTCTCTCGGCTCAATTAGCTTCGCCCAATGTGCAGGGCTCACCCTAGGCTACTGAGCCCCACCGTCACGACAAGGCTTGAGGCATGGTAGGATATGACGGCCGACCCTCACTTATACAATTCAAATCCTATTATCTAGTCTGTTTATATATTAAAGTAAGATTTAGAGAATTATAATGGTAATAAAACTTAAAATCTAACATCATTCGAAACTTTATATCGTTCCATACCATGAGATAATATAAGAATGGCACTAGTGCACAAATATGTAAGGAAAAATTTAGGATTCCGCACACGGATCGATGTCAATACGATATTTACCTCATATCTTTAGTTTCCTTCAAGTGTTAATCGATATGGCCTTAAATATTTCGTAACCTAAAGTAATGAAGTAAGTCTGTCTTGATGAGCCGCTGAGCTCCGCGCCATATGCATGTACTACAATCCTGAATTCCGTGAAACAAGTTTACTGTTTTTCAGACGTTCTTACAATCCATAAAAAAATTCATTATAATATAAGAGCTTCTGAATTAACACACAAGTCTGAAAAGGAAATACTGAAGCCCTAAGTCGCGGACTGACTACGACTAAAATCAAAGATTTCACCACATCTTACTCACAAAACCGCATATTATCTGCGCGTATGACAGCGTAATGTAAGTTACATATTTTACTAGTTACGTTAAAAATTGCAAAGCATATTTTTGTGATAGATGTAACTAGGCTGCAAATAAACATTTAACTAGCGAGTTTTCCTTAGTTAACTCAGAAAATACGCATTAAATTCAACATTTGTCCGGTTAACATTTTAGTTAACCGGACAAATGTTGAATTACAAACAAATATATATAAAAATATATATGGAGAAAACTATATTTTTATAATATTCATTAAAAAATATTGTTATTACCGCTGAAAATACAGAGGATTAAGACGCCAAACTTATTAGCTAATTACAATTTTTTATTGGAAATATTATATATTTTTTTTATATTCTATTCGGTTAACATTTTTCCTTAGACGTTTTTGTATGCTCTGTATTAATTTTTGTGTGATATTTTCATTGGGTTTACTTGTACTCGAGCGTCAAAGAAACCCAGTTTTGTGAATGTTCAGGTAAGACTGCGCCGCAAATCTCAGATCAACCCGTTTATTTATACTTGTGGGGTGTGTCTCTTCCACTTCTCATATATAAACAATACATACAACACGAACGTCATTTCTGTTTTTATTATAATAATATAATATAATATATTATAATATTGTAATTCATCATTCATTGGCTTTTACTTATTGCAAAATTATTGATATTATCTTTATCTATTGTTGATTATTTTAACTTGTAGGTTTATATGTGTGGTGTACATAATGTGATTAATTATCCACACAATACTAACTGTTCCCTGCTATTTCACGGTCCTAATTATTGGGCTTTCAAACGAAAATGGATTATCAAAAATCCAAGTAGTTCCTGAGCTTAACATCGCGATGATCCTTAAGCGTAAGAGGTGTGAGGTTAACGAAATGAAGAGAAGAAAAACGGACTTTGTGCAGTAGTGGAAAAAAAAGTTTAATAGATGAAACAAATAATTAATACATATAATTTAACTAGCTGATTCCCGCAGCTTCGCCTGCGTTAAATTAGATTTACACCCGGATCCGGATTGATGATGATTATTTTCATAGCCTACGTCCTAATCCAAGGTATCAACTTTCAGCCAAATCAGTTCAGCCGTTTTGCCGTGAAAGGTCAACAAACATCCAAAAATCTAAATTTACAAACTTTCTCCTTTAAAATATTAGTAAAATATTTATCATCCATTCATTCATTTACAGCCAACCTCAGTAATTATATGTGAGAGGCGAGGGCTGGTCCGTTTCGGCGTCCAATGAAAGCGACCTATGTCCAGCAGTGGTCAGAAAGAGGTTGGTGACGCATTAAATAAGAGATAATTTAAGATAAAAGATTTGAAACTTGATTAAGGTGTTTGCTTTAATAAATTAAAGAGCTAACTCCGATTCCTGGAGGACCTCGGAGAAAGATTATTTTATTTTTAGATACTTTTTTATTATAGTTTGATAAAATTGTAATATTAATTTACCATAGTTAACTAGCTTGTCTATAGTTAATAATAGTTGTTTTTAGTTGTTAATAATTGTCATTTTGCGAATGCTGTGGCACTGTGGCACCTATACATATTATGTACTATGTAGTGCAATGATGTCACGCTTTCAGTAATTTTTATATGTATATTTGTAAGTATATATTGCAACTACAATTAGTTATCCTTAATAAATAAATAAATATCTTAAACATTGAAAACAATAAAAAAAATATAGGTACCTACCTACTATATATTCCCAGATTTTTTGCTCTGGAAATGCTCTAAGGCATCCCGTGGGGGAGGTGGTCTCCCCAGGCGAGTATGTGGGACTCGCTGCGCCCGAAATGTGGTAAGGTGGACGCATCTCTACCCACTAAAACCCGGCGAGTGCCGCCAATGTGGCGTTTGTTGAGGTGCCCCGGATCTAATGACCAAACACGGCACCTCGACGGCTAGTCAGTCCCTCAAAGGACCGACGTCACCTTCACAGATGGGTTGTCCCGCACCACAGAACAACCCCTCCCAACGTCGGGACAGTACAATGGGATGAGGTTACCCTCTTTTGTCGCCTCTTCTTATAAGAGGGGTACAAATAGCAGCTGCCTCGGCTCAATTTGCTGCGCCCAAGGTGCTGGGCACACACTAGGGCCTAGGCCACTGAGTAGGGCCGGAATTAATACCTACCAAATAACGTGAATGTATAATTTGCTTTTATTTAATATCTCCAGTAGATAATATTACTTAACTCCTGAAGTTTTGAAATAGCAAATGTAACTTGCAAAATCAATAAATATAATTTTGGCGACGTTATATGATGATCAGGCGCTGGTGTGGCTACCGCGTATCATCTGTATAAATAATATTGGGGCCCCGGAATTACAAGGGCCCCGGTAAGTGTAGAAATGACCCCGTATTCATAAAGGAACCATGTTTTTTATTTGGCGGATGTGTGAATGCCACCAGCCCTTTAATATGGAACTACCCACTAAAAGGGACCTTCAGCTACACCACTAGAGACTAGGTATAAAGAAATAAAGTTTTCCATGTTTATGCGAATTGCGCGCATTATAATCAGACAACTTTTACGATGGTTATAATCATTGGATGGTTAATATTATTAAGATGGTTCCTGTAAAGTAAACATAGCAACAAACAAACAAATAACAAACTTTGGCAACACCTATACATATAGATGTTGCCAAAGTGGTTTGATTATAATATAATCAAACAACGTTTATCGAATCATAATATTGTTAAAATTCTCGAGTTTCTAACCTTTAGAGGAATAACAAACTTTACATTTTCTGTGTCAAGTGACAATTATGCTGTCGCGTTTCATGCGGTTTGTGAGTTTCTGGTGGCCCATTGGGGGATAGGGAAAGCGGCGGGAAAGATAGCGGTGCATCTGCGTGGCCTTGGTTGTGTGGATGTGTATGGGCGTTGGCGCCGTGAGGCTCCGACTGCTCGTTTGCCCCCTGATCACATACAAAAAAAACTAAGTAATCTGATTCGAAAATGGTAAGTCGCTGAGACTTACCATTATGCCGGGAATTATGCCTCGCCAAACTTTTTGTATAAGAAAGATACTTTAAAGAAGAATTAATCTTCTTTACATAGTATAAAATAAAGTTGTCTGTTCGCTTAGATCTCCTAAACTACTCAACGGATTCTAATGCAGTTTTTTAGCAATATACAGAGTGATTCAAGAACCAGCTTTAAGTATATTATAATTTGTCAAGGTTTTACGTAAATTGGTAGAAATATAAGGTTAATCGTAAAAATCAGAAAAATTCAAGCCAGTAGCTTTCGTTGAGATGTAATAAAAAAAATCGTTGTAATAAAATGGTGGGACATTTCTATATGGCTATCTTTTTAGATATATCTCACTATACTCATTTCGTCTTCTAAAAAATAGTAACGTACATCGCAGCGATTGAATAGCTAAAAGAGACGGATTCTGATTAATCCTTATCAAATCTTAAGCATTTTGTGCTCCTCATTAAAAGCATAATAATATGCCTATACTGTGTAATTTAAATGAATAATTTAGGAGTTATCGCGTACGTATTGATATGACACTTCTCACCAGTGTCTCCAGATTAGAATAGTGAAATTACAGTGAAGGCTATTTGAAATTACAGTAGATTTATAAAAATTACAGTGTTTTCCTAACCTGAAATACAGTATGTTTTACAGTAGATAATAATAACATTTTAACTTCTTTTTAATGACTAAATCGAAGGGGCATGAAGTTTGCCAAGTTAAAACAAGAGAGGGCGGATCGGATCAGAATCGGGCTCATGTCACTGTAATAATAAAAGAGGAAAAAAATCTTCCTATGACATTATTTACGACGGCTTGAAGTTTGTATTTAATATTTAAATTATTTGCGATTTCCGAATCCGTAATTGCTTGCTTGTTTCTCCCGTGAAACAGCTTTGCTGTGTTTCGGAGAGAAGGGCAAGACAGGCAGTGTAATTACTGGCACCGAGACTTAACATCTTATGTCTCAGGATTGGCAACACATAAATAAGTTGCCTGGGCTCGTTCCAGGTATACTAGTTTAAGTTCATGGGCGACGTCGACCACTTACCATCAGGTGGTACGTTTGCCAGTTTGCCTATCCAACTAAAATAAAAAATAAAAATATATATTAGATAGTAATTTAACGAGGTTGTGATGTTTGGTTTGAAATTTTGTTCTCTGCAATAAAAGCGGCTAGTTTTATTGCAGCTGTTTTCTTATTATCTTCCCTTGAACCCAACAAAACAAACAAACAAACTTTTCTCTAACGCATAAGAAAGAAATAGCACAAAGCGCCTTGCTAAATTAAAACCCTTAGCGAAAGTAAAATCCGTCTACATAATTAATAATTTTATTGCCTAATAGCTCAACAGTCCACAGTTTGTCAGGGAATTCCCTCTCCCTCGTAGGTCATAGGTATCAACTATTGTCAACCAGCCGATGAATCATAGACAAACACAAAACTAAAACGTTTCGTTTTATCCATTTAAATATAGGTTTTTTACTAATAATCCGAATAATTAAGTTTATTTTCTTATTTTGTAAGGATTTTTTAGAAACTCGAAATTACAGTGACTTTCATACACTGTATTCACTATAATACAGTGTACAGTGAATAGAGTAGACTTACAGTAAATCTACTGTAATTACAGTGCATCTGGAGACACTGCTTCTCACTCATATGACTCACAATCGTTATCAGTTCAAACAGATAGAAATTAAAGCAAATTTCATAATTTCATCATTGATTAAATAAATATATGTCACATTTTAAACACGATTAGTATATGTTTCATAAACGCACTTATTTTTTTTTAACACAACCAACGACATACACGACCAAAAGAAATGTAGGTATTCCTTTATCAAAATATAAAGAAAAATCTGAAAAGCCGGCCAAACTTGTAAGATGTGTGTGTGATGCACATGTAGTGTTCATTACCACTGTATTTATTATACATCCTTACTAATATTATAAATGCGAAAGTAACTCTGTCTGTCTGTCTGTCTGTCTATTCTTCACGCCTAAACCGCTAAACAGATTTGGATGAAAATTGGCACAAAGATAGCTTGAAACCCGAGAAAGGACAAAGGATTATTATTTTAGGAGAGTTTTTATCCCGGAAATCCTACGGGAACGGGATTTATAAGGGTAAACCCCGGGACTATCTATCTTCTGAACCACGGAACAGATTTGGGTGAAATTTGATATGAAGATACTTTGAAAATTAACATAGGACATTAAATAGTTTTTATCCTGAAAATTCCACGGGAACGGGACCTATACGGGTAATACCCCGAGACAGACTATCTTCTAAACCACGGAACAGATTTGGGTGAAATTTAATATAAAGGTACTTCGAAACTTAAAGTAGGACTTAAAATAAATCTTATCCTGAAAATCCCACGGAAATGGGAAATTTGCGCGTAAGACCCCGGGACTGTCTATCTTCTAAACCACGGCACAGATTTGTGTGAAATTTGATATGAAGATACTTTGGAACTTAACGTAGGATTTAAAATAGTTTTATCCTAAAAAATCCACGGGAACGGGACCTATGCGGGTAAAACCCGGGACTGTCTATCTTCTATACCACGGAACAGATTTGGGTGAGATTTGTATGTATGGGTATGAAGATACTTTGGAACTTAACGTAGGACTTAAAATAGTTGCTATCCTGAAAATCCCACGAGAACGGGAGTTATGCAGCTAAAACGCCGGGACTGTGTATTTGTTAAACCACTAAACCGATTTGAGTGAAATTTGATATGGAGATAGTTTGAGACCCTAGGTAAGATATAAGATGTATAATTAGTGTAACAAGAAGTTTTTTAGATGTGTCAATAGATGGCGTTAACACAAAATGTAGATCACGCTATCCATTACAAGATGCGAATCCTTATGAGGAACGCACTTTTGTATTGCACGCGTTTTTAATGAAGTATTCATATATTAGTAATTTATCCAAAAATGATTTATTAATAGAATTCATTATATTATAAAAAAGGAATACTTATATATAATAATGAAGCTGCTGAAAAAGCTAAAATATGCTAATACAGGGGTCTAGGCTCCGAATATGATTTTGTCCCATTCGGTGTCGAGACCCTTGGTCCGTGGGGTCCTAGCGCTTTAAGGCTCTTTAAGGAAATAACAAAAAGGTTAGTCGACATCACAGGAGACCGAAGAGCTGGCAGCTACCTTGGACAAAGAATTAGTCTAGCAATTCAAAGGGGGAACGCTGTGAAAACCTTCGTAACCTTGCCTAAAGGAACTAACTCCTTTTTATTAATATACTTAAGTTATTATATTATATTTTTTAAGATTTTTAGTTTTAGTTTCTTTGTAATTTATATCCAATATGTTTTTATTTAATTATTTAATAATTTAAAATTGCAATAAATGACAAAGTACTATTTATAAACAATACTAGGAACAATAATAAAATATATGAATAAAAAATATAGTTAACTTTTCGTAGTTTTTTTGCTGGTAGTAGGTACTAATTTGAATTAAAATATTGATGTGTCATAGGGTAGTTACGAATCATTTTGTATCGTTTGGATACAAGATAAATACGTCTGACACCTCAATCCTCCCGTGAACATGGTTGCTGGAAAGTATCCGAAACGTCGGGCATTTAAAAATCTTAATAAACCGCGATAAAATCCGTAAAATGTACTACTAAATTAAATAAATATATTTTATAAAAACGTACTATCGGGCCTTACAATGGAAGTAAATAGTATTCTTTAAATTATTATAGTTTGTAAATTGGAACCATTTTTTTTTATGTCACATGGAGGCAACCGAGCAGTTGGAGCCGGAGGTGACTACCGACGCCCATAGACATCGGCACAGCCAAAAGTTATGCAGATGCGTTGCCCTCCTTTTCCCTATACCTCCCAATGGGCCACCAGAAACTCACAAACCGCACGAAACGCGACAGCATAGCTGTCACTTGACGCCGGTGTTATGTGAGCGAGAGGTACCACCACGGTTGTGCCGGCCCAATTCGGTTGCAAAGCAGCATGGCTACTACTACTTTATTTGAAAAATAAGATTTAAAACAATACTTCTTATACGACGAAGTGGGAAGGAAGCGCTGTGCCGCGCTCCCGGCTGCATGGGTACCACCATCTTGCTTGTTTCTCCCGTGAAACAGCTTTGCTGTGTTTCGGAGAGAAGGGCAAGACAGGCAGTGTAATTACTGGCACCGAGACTTAATATCTTATGTCTCAGGATAGGCAACACATAAATGAGTTGCCAGGGCTAGTTCCAGGTATACTAGTTTATGTTCATGGGCGACGTCGACCACTTACCATCAGGTGACACGTTTGCCAGTTTGCCTATCCAACTAACATAAAAACAATCCCTCTTTTTGCATCGGGGCCACAAAATATTATAACCAACTTGTTTCATATTTTATAATAACATAATATAATCTTTTGTTGTGGACAATAAAATATTTTCTTTCTTTCTACATTTTATTGTTAACTTTTTTTGAAGTGAAACTTCTTTGCGCGCATGAGGGTAATTTTTTTACGGATGAAACGTCACGAAAATGTGCTACGTTTTTGTCCAAGAAGAAGGAGAGAGTGATAGAGACCGACTAAGAGAGACTGGAGATAGAGCGAACGTCGCATCGCAAGTCTCGGAAAAAGACAGTTTAAAGCTTTATATTAGTATAAATATAAACGAAATTTAAAAATTACTTTGCCAAATAAGATTCACTTCTGACATGTGTGCTTTGTACGCACGCACTTTTTTTCTGTAGTTACAGTGGCCATATTGATAATATTGTGAATATTGCGAAAATCTTCCTAATAACATCAAAAGATCCCTTGACAGACAGCGGAACGTCTTGGAACTCAGAGCCTCAGAGAGTGCGTTACGATAGGTAATGAAAATTTCTCAGTATTTAAAGAGCCAAGGACCAAAAGACTGTTAAACCGATTTTGATAAAAAATATCTAAGAACCACCCCAAGAAAAGAATCCAGATTTCAAATTAAAAAAACCGCACCATAATATTGGCTCAGCAGTCAGTAGTCAAATGGTCCCACAAAATAACTTATACTTAGTTTAACTACGACTTAAAACAGAAACAACGAGGCAGTACGAGACCATGAGTTTTGTTACAAACGTAAATGATATAACTATAGTAGTTACGTAAAATGCAACACGAATAGAAAACTAAGGTATGGTATAGTTTTCGATTCGTATTGCTCTACTATAGTTATGTCATGTGCGAACTCATCGGTAGAGGTACAGGACATTTTTCTAATTGTAACACATTGTAACATGATATACATATTATAACATTTTTTCACATAGTAATGGCACCGTATGCATGGAAAATGAACGGTCAGATCAGATCCTATATCCTTAGATCCTTAACTGATAACCATATAAATTCTAAAGCTATAAATCGAGTAATAGCTGCCGATTATCGGTGTTAACTGTCACAGATAAACAAACATGTATCACAAATTACTATTGTAAATCTAAACGATCAAATTGAAAGATAAATACATAAATATTAAGCAACAATCACACCACGTTAACCTAGCCCCGAGCAAAGTTCGTAAAAACTTGTGTTACATGCACTAGGAACGGAAAAAAAATTTAGTAGTTTATATAAATAAAAGTGCATGACCCGGTGCAGACATCTGTATTGATCATTCAAATCATCTGCACCGGCGGGATTCAAACCCGCGACCGCTACGTAGAGTCTCCAATAGCCTTACCACTTGACCAGCCAGCGGTCAAATCATCTTTTTTTGTTATCGCTTGGAAATGCTTTTCACCCATGTAGCCAGGATATCGGGTAGATCTTGACAATATGTGGCGTGGCGTCACATCTCGTTGGCGGCGTGGCTGCCCTACAGATCGTGGTAAACGTGTCGCAGAGCCGGTCAGCCGCCTCACCCACCCCCAGTTTCGACAGCGGCGACAGGCTTCACCGGCAGACGATAGCAGCCTCCTCTGCCAGTTCCCAGTCCAGCTTAGAGAGTGCCCAACTCGGAAACTGGCTTCTTGGACGACGACGATGACGACGCCAGAAGGACGGGGGCTGACAACACCTCAAATCTTATATAGAGATGGTCTGAGAGAGTCTCCACCCTCCACTCCTCCACTTTACGTGCGATGACCGGCGTGACGACTGACGAACGTGACGTCCACCACGGAACCTCCCGCACGCAATGCACGCACGTCTGGAGGTCTCTGTATTGAGCAGGGATAGTCGGGCAGCTAGCGCCCACTCCTCCACTTCCCTCCCTTTTGGGTTCGTGACCGGGTTGCCCCATGTCGTGGACTTGGCATTGAGATCCTCGGCCACAGAATTGAGAAACCGTTCCAGCCGCCAAATCACGGTTCGGTTAGAACTGAGAAGTAAACTCCGACGTCTTGGCGTTCATTGAAGAAAAGCGGGTGTCAGTGGATGTCGCTATCACTTGCCATCAGGTGAACCGACTGTCCGTTTGCCCCCTCTTCTATAAAAAAGGAGGCCTATGCTCAGTAGTGGACGTATAACGGGTGATGACGATGTTGATGTTGATGATGAATTAATTCAGTTTTAAGTTTTTTTTAAATTACCAAATAAACAGAACTTATCAAAACCATATTATATACCTACTAAGTGACCTTACAATGAGCGAAGAAGTTGTACCTAGCACCAGTAGAGAATCAGGTAAAGGATTAGTTTGTTTGTAAAGAGGACGAATATTTAAAATCAGATCTTTATGGGCATGCCCCATTGTAAGGTCACTTAGTAGATATAACAATAAACACAAAATAATCAACAAAACAAAACTTATATGAAATGAGAGAGATGCATGGCTCTATTTTTATTTGGCAGTATCCACTTTATTGACATTTCACTAGGCTGAGTTTAGTGAAACGACATATCACTGATTTTTAACCGACTTCAAAAAAAGGAGGTTCTCAATTCGTCTGTGTTTTTTTTTTTTTGTATACGATATCTCCGCCGTTTGTGAATGGAATTCGATGGTTATTTTTTGTTTGAAAGCTGGTGTTTCCAATTTGGTCCCATATTAATTTAATTAAGATCTGACAAGCCGTTTTTTAGTTATTCCCAGTAATGCCTATTTCATTGGTTTTGTATACCTTGATGATATGATCATTTTATTACGTGTCGATGTAACAATTGTATAGGATGCTTTGGTAGCACACCATAGTATGTCGCGGTCATCGTAATCATCATCATCATCACCATCATCATCATCATCATCATCATCATCCTTTATCCGTCCACTGCTGAACATGCCTCCTTCAATGAACGCCAAGACGACGAATTTCGGAATCACTAAAAATTAAGAAATAAAAACATTTTACAAAAAATTAAAACCGCCTTCAAAAATACTAAACTAAAAAGTAATAAAATAAGTTTCTTTTATGTTTGTGCTTACAACATATTATAATCAACTTAATCTTCTACTTATGTACACAAACCTGAACAATATTATAATTTATAACTAAAGTAAAGTAATAATATGTACTTTAGTCGTAAATTAAACTATAATATTATACTTTATAATAGGTATGTAGGTATCTAATAGTAAAAAGGAACTAAGAATTATAATATAGTTCCTCTTAAAGCAATCGAATAATAATTATAATATATATTGATATAGTGGCCAATAGCAATAAAAGATAGAGGTAATTAAATCCGGGTAAAATTTTCCTTACTATAAACACGTGTATTATGGCTAAATAAATTACCTACGCCACGTGATTGGCATTATATATGTAGTGTACCTACATCATTATCGGTCTGGGTACATCAACTTAAAAATTAACTTCGGTCTTACATACTCTTGCAATAATATAATTTTACCTAGATGACCTGGTCTTGGATATTTTTAGTGTTGCTTAACAACGCCAACTACTTATGTAGCTATAGCTACTTATAAGTAGCTTTGTTCCTGTGTCGGTAAAACAGTTAGTTAGTTGCTCTCAATAAAAAAAAATAGTATCACTACTCGCCAATAGATGTCAGGAAGAGTCATATTTTTCAGTTCAATATGTTTAAGTTAATTAAGTATCGAGAAAGAGTTATTGATTTGACTTTTATCTTTATTTATATAAAAATATTTGAACAGTGTCGGTTTTTTAACTAAAGTAATTACTACCGCCATAGATTAAATAATAGTTCCACAATGAGGGGAACTTCCCCTTTTGAGGGGAAAGTAGGGTCCAGAGGGAAAGAGAAAGGGGAAATCGAGAGACAATTTCGTGCATTTTTTTAAATTTGAACTTAAATAACTAAAAAAGGTCGTCAGAAAAAATGAACTACAGTAAATTTTTTGTTGAGGGGAAATAAGACCTGAGAAGGGGAAATCTCAATTGAAGCGAGAGGAAAAGAAATCTTTAAAGTAGAAACACTGGTCAGCAGTCAGACTGACATTGTCAGTTAGCTCTCAAATACAACTTGCTGAGTCCTTTGTATTTTGTGGTATTTATGAACATCAAACATGCCTGGAGCATTGAAAAGCGATGGCAGAAGCATTGTTTTACGCGTTCTTTCTTTCATGAGTGAAGAAAAACGCACTCAAGCGCCAATTATACCATTACAAAAATTATATGAACGAGTTGCTGTCGCTACAGGTTAGTGTTACCAGCATTGATGGGGATGAATTTACGTATTAATGAAACGGAAACTTATTTACTTTTTTTTATTACAGGCGTTAGTGAAAGGTCAGTGCTCGTCGCATGGTAAATGAAAAGAAACGGGCCGATGAAACAGAAACAAAAGTTTCTACTCCGGGGAAAAAAAGAAAAAGAACAACAGGAAAGATAGAAGTCGACAACTTTGATCTCGGTGTCATAAGAAGGAAAGTTCACGAATTTTACTCAGTTAAAAAAGAAATTCCCACTTTACCGAAGTTACTTAATGTTCTTCGAGAAGAAATTGATTTTAAGTGGAGCCGAGAGACCCTACGGCAAATATTACATAAACTAGGATTTCGATACAAGAAGACCCAATCTAATAGAAAAGTTCTTATTGAACGTAATGATATATCCGCATGGAGGGCGACATATTTACAAAAAATTCAAGAAAACGAATTTAGTGACAAAAAGAAACCTGTAGTTTTTTTGTACAAAACATATATTCACACTTCGCACACAGCTGGACAATGTTGGCAAAGTAATGGTGTTCTGAACCCAGTTTCTAAAGGAAATAGATATATAATCGTCAATGCAGGAGGAGAAGCAGTTTTGTCAAGAATGCTTTACTCGTTTACAAATCTAATACAAAAAGCGGTGATTATCATGATGAAATGAACAACACAAATTTTTAAAACTTGGGTCGTTGACAAGTTGCTTCTAAATTTTGATCAGAAGTCATTAATCATAATGGATAATGCTCCATACCACAACATTTGCACGAACAAATTCAAATTATAAAAAAGTGGACATGCAACAATGGCTAACTTAAAAGAACGTGGAATTCCACGAAAGCTATATAAAACCTCAGCTTTATGAACTAATTAAAAGACACAAACCGGCACCAGAATAC
Source organism: Helleia helle (assembly GCA_963853865.1). Taxonomy (NCBI): domain Eukaryota; kingdom Metazoa; phylum Arthropoda; class Insecta; order Lepidoptera; family Lycaenidae; genus Helleia; species Helleia helle. The sequence goes on from OY971420.1 coordinate 22,955,704, forward strand.
GAAATTGATAAATTGATAAAAGATAGTGGACATATATCATTGCAATCTTAATGCAATAGAAATGATCTGGAGTTCAATGAAACGAAATTTAGCAGAGAAGAACCTTCGGAAATCAAGTACTGAAATGCCTCAGTTAAGTGCAGAAAGAAGCCTTCGACAGAATATCTGTTGCAGAATGGAAAAAACATTGCGATCATATAAAAAAAAATGAAAACAAATACAAAGAAAAAGATGCGTTTTTAGATGAACCGTTTATTATTAGTTTGGTCAGCGATAGTGAAATCGAAAGCAGTGATTCTGAAGGTGAACATTTTGTTTTGTTTGATCATAATAATTATTGTATCAAAATATAGAGGCAAAACACGTATAGAGTGCTTCTAATGATTTATTAATAACGCTCTTAGCAATAAGCCCACTATTTGTACTGTTTTGTAATGTTTATGTTTATTTTCTTTCTTGGTACCTACGTACAATAAATAATTTTACTATCCACCAACACCTAATAAAAATCCAACTAAAATGTATTTATTTTTATTTCTTGCATTATTAATTACAATGGCAAAGTTTTAATTATCGAACGGTTCTGATTGCTAGATATCTTAAAAGATATTATATTAATAGTACAGGTAACAAAACCTATCATATCAGTATTGTTTCTAAATTCATGTCACATTTATTTTCCTAGAACTATATGTACAATACAATAATGTACACATTGTTTTACACTTCAATAAATTACTTATTAAGGTATTGTGCATGACTTCAAATTTTTCCCCATATGATGGTTAATTTTTATTTACTAGCAATACTAATATCCATGACAGCGACGCTCTTGCCGGCCAAGAAAAGTATGAGGCACTAGGGTTACGTAGACTATTATTTTTCTAAAGTAATAAGTAATAATATTTTATACAATTAATTCGATAGCTAATTTGCAATCTCCCCACATTTGTATTGTGTGTTTATAATATTATGCTTGATTCATATTATGCATTTAGTAAAAAGCGGTTATTTTAATGTTTACATTAACATTGTTTAGAGCAAAGAACTTGTATCCAGCTCTTAATAAATTAAAAAAAAAAACATATAGGGTTAACTAGGGATTTTTCGAATTTGGATTTCTCGATTTGCAATTTGCATTGTACTTTCATATTTCTTGCAGCCCATTTAATTTAAATTTACATTACACAGTGAAGTGTAAGTATTTTATACAATTATACAATTTATCATTTGACAAAACAATATATATTTTTCCGGAACGCATTATAATAGATTTTAGATAAAAGTAATGTAGGTAACAGTAATTCACAATAATTATCTAATACGTGGAAGTGCTAAAAAATTGTCGCGCTGTTATTGCGAAATGTGTTAAAATACACATCGGCAAAGTGTTAAAATGCAGAATATGGTTATACCTGAAACATGCACAACCGACGCCAGGAGGCCGTGTGGTCGCAGACTGCACGGTAGGCGGGGGGCAACCCCCCAATCAAAAGTGAGCCGAATGGGCTCACACCAATCCGTTGAAGCATTAGGGCCTTCGGGGCATTAGCATAGATCCATCCGAAAAAAAAAAAAAAAAAACCTGAAACATGATTTTTTTGTCAAAAACAATTTTGTTTATCTCAAATTAAAAAATATATAATTTACTTGTTCGGAAAAAAACTTATGAGCATTAAATACGACTTTATGATTTTAGAATTAAAATGGATACATTTTCAATTACTTTATAAAAACAAATGTAGATCAATATGCAGAAACCTGATGTTAATATAGAATTTGAGGCCCAAGTCCCTCTTGTAAAGGAATCTGGTGATGAATGGAGAAATATAAGCCATGATACATTATTTGATGACCAAGCTGTATCACATAGAAAAATTATACGGGTATGTAAAAAAATCTCTTATTTGTATTTATTATCCACATTTTAGATTAAAATCTCATGGCCTGTTGGTCTAGTGGTTAGTGACTCTGACTGCTAAACCAGAAGGTTGTGGGTTCGATCCCCACCCAGGACAAATGTTTGTGTGATGAGCATGATCATTCTGTGTCTGGGTGTAGTTTATCTATAATATGTATGTATTTCGAAATATATAAGTATATATGAATTGTCTAATTACCATAAGAACAGGCTCTGCCTAGTTTGGGATCGAATGGCTGTGTGAGTTGTCCCAACATATTATTATTATATTATGTGGAACTAATTTGGGTCTAGGCCAAGACGAGTATACCACTTATATACCATTGCATGGTTTGTTAAAAGCGGATCTTGGAAGGTTATTGATCATGATTTGTAAATTATTTGCAAATATCGGTGTTCCGGTACGGCCATGTCCCCATTTCATAGATATGGTCCATACAGTGATAGCCACACCCCTGGCAAATATAAACAACAGGTATAGAAAATCATTCATTTTAGAGTTCTGTAGCCTGCAGTATATAGGTAGTTCTTCTTACTCAAAATACAAGATCCAAAAGGCTTGTCTTGATAGGTTTTTGGTATAATACTATAATCTTTACAAGAAATACAGTTTTTATTATATGTATTTCATTTAGTCTAAATTAATCCAAATATTAGTCAAATAGGTTGTATATGAAATCGGAGACCACATAATATCAGGATTGTGGCTTCTCCGGATACCACAATCACACAACAGCGTGGTTACCTTTTGAGGAATTATATCACAGTACTGTGCATTTTCTGGTGCATATTTATGTCTAAATTATCAATTTTATTTTTGTAACTATATTTATTTTTAATTTGAAATATTTGATTTTGCACCTAACTACAGCTTTGTATGTGCCGTGTATTTTTATTAGAATAAGTATTTGTAACAGTGCATAAATATTCCTTAATAAATTTCTATTCTATCCTTCATTCTAAATAATGATGTAGAAGTAATATTTCAAAAACGTCAACAAAATAAAAAACAATAACAGAATAGTATTATTAGTGCTATTTGAGTGCATCCGGGGTGGCTTCGTCTGTCGGTTAATTTGTCTCTCCCTTTTTGTCGGAACATATTTTTTTTTGAATTCAAATAAATGACAATGAAAGATAATTTAATTTTTTCAACTTATTTCTTTATTTTGTGCTATCTATATTACACCTATTGGGATCACAAATCACAATGTTAAAAATTAAAATATGTCAAGGATGAGTCTTGTTATATTTCTAATGGGTAATGACATAATACTATATTATGTCATTACCCTTCTTGAACATTGAACAGGCACACAATTGTTGAGTTCAGCCCACAACGGTTTTGTTACATAAATGGAAATACTAAAAGTATGTGTTTTACTTAGTGTTATATACAAAAATTAAAAAAGAGTGATAAAGTATATTATAAGAAAATGTTTTATTTTAAAATAATTTAATTAATAAAAGTGTTAGTTATAAAGCTGTTAATGTGTTTGAATAAAATGTGTTTGTATATTTACACTATTATTTATAATATTATTAAGATGTTGTGTTCTTCAATAGTTCATTATCTAGTTAAGTTATTGTTTTTTTTAAATTAAAACTTAATAAAAACATTTAACAGAGTTAATGCTAAATTGTTGTACTTAATGAGACAACTGAACAGAGGTTATGGCATTTTTTTGGTGCTTATATTTTTTTGGGAGCTATAAACTAAAACCCCGAGGCGTTCCTCTGTACCTCGTTGTCGGGATCAGGGGTACAAATGACTACCATAATAATATCTTTTCTGCAGAGTTTGAGGCTAACATAACTATATTGAACAATAAACAAGCACACAATTGTTGAGGTCAGCCCACTACAGTTTTGTAGAAGTAGGTATATACAAAAATTTTACCAAGACTGTGATAAAGTTTATAATAAGCAAATTTTTTTATTTTAAAATGGTCTATGAGTGTTAGTTACACAGCAAGTTAGTGAATGTGGCTAAATAAAATGCATTGGTATATTCACACTAATATTTATATCATTAAAATGAATGGTAATATGTTATAAATTTTAGTCCAATATTGTTAAAATATACCACATTCCTGTAGTTTTCACTGAGAATGAAAAATATTTATTTAGAATATGTTTATGAATAGTTATGTATAATAATATGTACATAGTAATGAAATAAGGTCTCATAGTATAGACATATTTAAAAAAAACGCTTTCCGATAGTTAAAAGAAAATGTATCTCTTACTAGATAAATTATTCTAACAGCTCGCGTAATCTTGGGTTCACAAGTTTGGCAGTATAATACTTTTCTAATGTAGTTGAACTAATAGCTACCTATTAACGAATATTGGTGCTCAACAACCCGAAGAGGATCTTGGCCTCCGATACGAGATTGCGCCACCGCGTCCTGTCTCGTGCGATCTTCTTCCAATTTACGGCGCCCAGGGCGCGTAGGTCATTACTCCGTCCTTCCAGAGGTATTTGGGTCGGCCAAACGGTCGGCGGCCGCAGTTCTGTCCCTGATAGGCCCTTCTCAAAGCCCTGTCAGCTGGCATTGTCTCGAGATGTCCAAGCCACCGGAGTCTAACCAATTTAAACTAAATTTAAATTTATATTTAAATAAATAACAATTTATAGCCATATAATAGTATTGTATGTACTTATATTAATAAAAATCAATGTTGTTTCAGAGATGGAATCGACTTTCTCGCTTACAGAGGTCGTTAGTATATGCATCGGTTATTGTTTCAGTAATACTTTTAGTATTACTATACACGTCCAAAACGGGCGTAGATTATGTAAATAATGAAATTAAAATAACACAGGTAAGAATTTTATGTTCTAATACCATTTTATTCTAAACTGAATAGTTTGCGCGAGAGACACTTCCAAAGTGGAAAAGTGTCCCCCCCCCCCTGTAACTTCTAAAATAAGAGAATGATCAAACTAAAAAAAAATATGATGTACATTACCATGTAAACTTCCACCAAAATTGATTTGAACAAGATCTAGTAAGTAGTTTTTTTAAACGTCATAAATCGTAAACCGCAATTTACCTTTTATGCAATCAACTCAAATATATAAAAAATATTTAATTCCATTAACATAAACCTTAAATTTTGTTAAAGTGTCTAATGTTGTATATTATGTAATGGTACGGAACCATTTGTGCGCAAGTCCGACTAGCACTTGGCTGGATTTTATTTGTGCTAGAAAAACATATTTATTAGTTCCATTACCTTGCATTAACAACGTGATTTCACTATGCACCTAATGTACATAGTAGTAGTACAAGAGTTTTCCTTAGACAACTCAGAAAATACGCGTTAAATTCAACATTTTAATAAAATTATATTTCTATTATATTCTTTAAAAAATATTGTTGTTACTACTGAAAATACAGAGGATTAAGACGCCAAAATTATTAGCAAATTACGATTTTTTATTGGAAATATTATACAATTTTTTTATATCCTAATCGGTTAACATTTTTCTTTACACCTTTTTCTCTATTTTTATGTATGATATTTTCATTGGGTTTCCTTATAACCGAGCGTCAAAGAAACCCAGTTTTGTGAATGTTCAGGTAAGACCGCGCCTTAAATTACTCATACAGTCTTTGCTCTGATGAACTAGTGGGATGATAATATTGCTAATATTACCGTCCCACTAGTTTAGCTAGATTGAAATGAGCCAAGAGTGACGTTGCAAATTAATTTTTCCATATAAAATGCGAATCACATATACTCTCTAAAAATAGTTTCAATCTGGTCAAGTTAAATTGCTAGGCTTAGGGGGTGATTATGGATATATCATAGGTATATATGGGATTATAGGTGTGAGCCCCAAAGGGAGATTTCCTACCGAGCGAGATTGAATGCTTGGTTTCTTGCCCACTTGCTATCGACTCAGCTGTTGTATGTATAACTACGAGCTGTGGAACTTCGATAGCGCGATTCAAGAATGTGTCGCTGCTTGGTCCGCCACATAAATATTCGCCTCTAACATTATCATCATCGTATATCCAACAGAGATATTGATTTCTCGGTAACATGTAATGTTTATTATTTAAGGGTGGGGACACCAGCAAGGCCAGATGGGTGATCAGTCCTCATTAACGGGACCATTTCACCCAACACATACAACATGTAATGTTTCTCGGTAGCTTGCTAATACTAACATATCCTTCAAAACTATTCGTAGTAGGGATATACATAATAGACACAGGCTAGATGTGCTAGTAATTAGACTCACAAAAGTGAGCAGTTCTTTTAATGGAAACTGTATACGCTTTTACAATAGGATCTCAGCAAATGTTCAAAACCTATGCATTAGAAAATCAAAAAAAGTTATTAAAATGTTTATGTGGTAAAAAGGATATTATAAAGTTAAAGGTTTTATGGAAGATAATTGGGAATAGGGCGTTTCCCCCAGGCATTTCAGGATAGCATGTAAAATTTGCTGTAGAATATTTGAATAGATTAGTTCCACTGAGTTTCTTTCGCCGGTTCTTGTCAGTGGGCTTGCCTTGGAAATTGATGTTAGATTAAATTGTCGTTGAAAAAAATACTTTTTTGTACAAATAAAAAAAAACTGACTTGATTTTGATATAAGCTACTCCTAGAGAGGTTCATCAGCTCATGTTTGTTATATTTGTTGGATATTCAGATGAATGCCCAGGTAGAAACCTCTACTGATATTATGAAAACGATTTGATTCTTTGTTTATTTACATTGCCCCGAAACTGCTGAACCGATTGAAAAAAATATTTCAACATTTGAAAGCGATATTATCAGCGAGTTTTATAGGTTATAAATGTCACCCGTGCGAAGCCGGGTTAACAAAATATTGATGTTTTAGAATTTTGAATAAGGGCTGGAGTTTTTTATACCTTATGAATTGTTGGTTTTCAGGAATCTGCTAGCAATGATTCTCTAGTCAATGATCTGCTGCAAGCGGATAAATATAGGAAGACTGTATATGATAGTGAAACAAATGAGAGGCCAGTTTTTACAGGTAATGTATACAATTGAAATAATTTAAAAAAATGAGTTGCATGTCCACACAAATATTAAAATTCCGAAATACTCCATATGTCACCATTAAAGTTCCAATTGCTAATCAAATTGGAATAAATGTGGCAAGGAATAATCTGGAAGCACAAAAGCTATAAAAATAATATCTTGGTAAAACAATTTAGGTACTGGCGTTTTATTATTTATAATTTGTTTCTTTGAGGGGGTACAACACATACATATTATTGTATCTTGCAGGGCCGGTCAACGCACGACAGTATGCCGTAATGGAGAGCTTTAAACATGCGTGGAGGGGGTACAAACAGCATGCTTGGGGACACGATAACCTGAAGCCTGTGTCCGGGATGCCTTATGATTGGTTCTCACTCGGACTGACCATAGTTGACAGTTTGGATACTGCTTATATTATGGGGTTGAATGATGGTGAGTTTTGTGTTTTATTAATTTTGATCGATCATTTCATTTGATTTTAAAGCCTAGAATGTCTAGGAATATAATTATGATGGCATCTAATATATTTCTGGGTAAAGGCTGAGAAGTTTAGCATATCAAAACTTTTTTGTGGTTAGGGATTATTATCACTATCTAAATGGATTAACAATTTAGAAATAAATAATATACCTAATAATTTTTGTGGGATTGCTAATTCAGTGTTATGATAACATTACATATTATAAAACAAAGTCCCTTTTCGCTGTCTGTCCGTATATAATATATGCTTAGGTCTTTAAAACTATGAAACGTATTTTGATTCGGTTTTTTTTATAGATAGTGATTCGAAAGGAAGAGTGTGTCTGACTTGTGGGTCAAAATGGTCCAGTTCAGCATATATATCTTTCTTTCAAGAGTAACCTCTACAGAAAACATATTTTAATCGTCTAATGACAAAAAAAGCTGTGAACTTTATAAGACATTCTGTAGTATATTTATTTAGTATCAGCATTGCACCCATTCGAAGCCGGGGCGTGTCGCTAGTAATTGAATATAATAATGCTTTAGAACATTTCTTCTGTGAATCTTAAAAGATATTTAAAAGTGAATGAAAAAATATTGATTTAGAAAATTAATGGCAAACGCATTATTTATAAACTTAAAATCAGTTTAGTTTTTAGCGCCATTTTGACATACTATTTTCCAGAATTCGAAGAAGGCAAAGAATGGGTTAAGGATGAGTTGATATTCACCAAGAACAAGGATGTAAATTTCTTCGAGGTGACGATCAGAGTTTTAGGGGCGTTGCTCACTAACTACCACTTCACACAGGACCAGATGTTCCTAGACAAGGCTGTAAGTTATTTTTTTAAGTATTTGTTTGATTTAATAAGTGGCAGGGATTTGTTGTGCCGCGCTCCCGTTTGTATAGGTGCCAGCATCCTGCATATCTTTGCTGTGAGACAGACTTACAATCTTACGACTTGTCCCTCGTGTACTAGTTCATGTTCTTGAGCGCTGTTAATCAATTACATACCATCAGGTGGCCACTATCAGGAGCCAGAACACAGAAAAATTACAAAGATATAAAAATTTCATGAGCAACATAACATCACCCTAGAAAGATTTAGAACTTTCTAGTTGCTTTTTTTATATAGAAGAGGGGGCAAACGGCCAGTCGGTTGATATGATGGTAAGTGATAGCGACATCCACTGACACCCGCCACACCAGAGGGTGCGTTGCCGACCTTTCAAATAGGAGTATGCTCTTTTCTTGAAGGTCCCTAAGTCGTAAGACATGACATAGCAATCGGGGTTTGCGGGGTGAGAGGGGCGGTAGCGAATGATCTCAAACCTCGTTCCTTGTAAAATGATCTCGAACCTTCCATTTGTTCATAGAAAGATCTCGGCGAGCGCCTCATGGCTGCGTTCTCATCCCCCTCGGGCATTCCGTACTCGGACGTGAACCTCGGCGCTCGCACCGCTCATGCCCCCGAGTGGTCCCACTACAGCACCACTGCCGAAGTGACCACGGTGCAACTGGAGTTTAGAGAACTTTCCAGAGCGACCAACAATCCGATGTTCGAGGTAAAATATGCTTACAATATTGTTGTGTTGCGAATTTCACTCAATGTAACAGTTTTCTACGGATTTGAAATTAACATTACCTCAGAAAAAGGTATATACGATGTTTTTCACTTTCAAATAATGTTTTGTTCGAAGTGTCATTTGAAACATGGTTAATATCCCGTTTTTAATGGTCTTAAATATATTAATATGATAACATTTCACGGTTTCTAGAGGATAAAAATTGATTTGATAACAGGTTGGCGAATTTTGTCGACCAATTATGTGTCGGTTTTATATTGAAACAAATTTTATGTGATGATATTTCCTAATCAATTTTAAATGTGCGAATGTTAAAAAACTACATTATCATATTAAATAGGCTTTATTTTATCGCAATATTCCCATAGGAACGGGAAACTTGGTTCAAACCGCAGGGCGCTGCCAGTATTATTATAACGCGAAGGTGACTTTGTTTGTTATTCTTCTCTTAGTTATTATCCCTAGATAGGTAATCATAAGGAAGGAAATAGGCTACCAAAATAGTCGTCAATAAGGGTCAGACTGTAAACTTGAGTTAACGCGGGAGGAGCTGTGGGTAACAGCTAGTTCCAATATAATAAATCTCTTAAACATCTGCTTGCATATTAGTATAGCATTATTGAGGAATACAATGCCATTTGAATGAATGCGAATTGAGAGGCTTTTTTGAAAAATATGCATTCTTTGCATTTAGTTCATTTAACACGATCAGTGCCGCCGACTCGCCCCACTAGTTCGCGTTAATTTTATTCCAATGCCCTCGACTCGTGTGGCGAGTATATTTCGCTTATATTTCCAAAACGCACAATAAGTGAAATTTCACTTATTTTTCATTGTAGTGCCAACGACTCGCTTGGGGAGTCCAACGTCAAATGTATGCGGCATCTGCGAAACACCATGATAGTGCATTGAAAGTGTTAAGCTTCTGCAATTAATTTCTAAAATTATATGTTTTGTGTTGAAATTAAAACTGAGAAATGATTAACATAAAGTTTCTTGCTTCGAAGATTTATGTCTCTGGATTGACATCGCGTGAATGGTATCGCATATTGTCTAATGTCTTATGTATATGGCTTAGTATAAAATATTATATACTGCTAACGCGATTTCTTATCTATCCCCAGTCATTATTTAATAAATACAAATCATTATAATATTAATCATAATATTAATTTAATTATATTAAACTAGTGTTAACATTTATATAAAAACTTTTGTTAAATGCTGGCCATTATTTAAAAAAAGTTAACATGTTTGACAATTATTTTTTCAAAAAACGTAAATTATTTTTATTAAATTTATTGTAATACCACAGGTCAAACTAAAAATCTTCTAAAAACGCATTGCGACTGTTTAATAATTACGCTGGTTTTTGATTACTATAGGTATGTTATTGTTTACCTAGTATAATAAGTAATAAAGTCGATATTGATAAACTTTTTATTAATGTTTATTATTTTTAATAGATCTATATTTTTAGATTAGTAACAATATTATTATTAGTTTTTTACTATGTACAATTTACGTAAGTTGGGAATGGATTGCCAAACGAGAAATGATGGTAGGTGATTTTTTTCGCTTATAAACATACAAGCTTACTCATGCTGTGCTGTGTCTAAAAAAAGCGTCTCAAATTGTGCAGAACAAAGCAGCAGATAAGGATAACGATTTGATTATAAAATGTAAATAATAATGAATCTGATTGCATGTATATAAATAACAAGAAAAGTTTTAAATTGTAACTAGAATAAGTAAAGAAATAAGAATGTGTAGATGTGTCGACAATAAGGTCCCGATTCCGGGAAGACACTAAATGTCGTAGATTCACTCCGTAAAGGTTGTACGAGATGCAATATGTATGTATTGTAAAGGTGTTTTATTTTTATTTTTAGCGGGTGTCTGTGGATGTCGCTTAGTTACCATCAGATGAACCGACTGTCCGTTTGCCCCCTTTTGTATAAAAAACGCTTTCACACCACGTCAATCTGGTCCCGTGGTAAGTTCTCGAAGAACTTGTGTTACGGGTACCAGACAACGGAAATATATTTAATACTTTTATACTATACTTATACCTATTTAAGATTTTTATTATATAAAACACATATTTAATAGACATCCATGACCCAGGAACACAGAAAATATTTTTGTTCCCTGGCGGGATTCGAACCCGCAACCTCCGGCTTGAGTGCCAACGCGCTTACCACTGAGCCACAGAGGTCGTCAGCCACGGTTTTTTGGAACAATTATGTCTATTCATGAATAATACAGTGGACCCGCGGTAATCCGGCCCCTGGCTAATCCGCCACCCCCTATAATCCGACACATCAATTATTATTTTGAATATTTTTTGACAATCTTGGCTAGTATAGACGATGCACGATTGAGCAGGTTACAACTTGTACGCGTTACCACTATAGTGCTGGACGCGTAGGTATTGTTTTCATTCTGATTGCTTAGTTCGAATTTAACTACACATCAGAAGATGCAGTTAACGCATTGGCGCTGGGTTTGCAATGGGCTGAAGAGAATGGTGCATCCTACAACGAAATTTTACTTTTAAGAAGATTGAGGGACAAAGCTTTGGTTTCACGTTTCAACAATGTAAAAAAAAAAAAATGATGAATACTTTCATGATTCATAAAATGATTGATTCATGTATAATATTATGATTTTCCAAAAAAAAAATTGACTATTTTAGTATGTACATTTGTTTGTACTCAATTATTTCCTACTGTAAATTTATTATTTTTTGTAAGTTCTATAGAACTAATGACGCTAATTTTAAAATAAAACGTAGGTAAGCTCTAATGTGTTGTTTAATTTACTAAACTTAACATACATAATGAAGTATGATTGGTACTTCAGAGTATAACTTATAGAATCTTATCATTGGATCTGCAATTTGTCGGATTACAAGGTACTCTTTTGTAAAAAATTCCGGACTATAGGGGTCTTAGGGAGTACTCTTTAATCCGACAATGCAGAATGTTGCATTGCATGCATTGCATGCAGAATGTTTGTCGGATTACCGCGGGTCCACTGTAGATGTATTTATCTAATAATTGTAAGATAAAAAATTAAAGAATTAAGGCAAACTAATAAAGATAGATGTGTCATTACCTCTCGATCTATATAAGTTTATATATTGTTTTTTCTATTACTTATAATAAACATACACGTGGCATTGCAGGATGCTGCAGTGGCCGTCTCCGAGAAGATACACCACCTGCCCAAGAAGCACGGCCTGGTGCCAATATTCATCAACCCCAACACGGGTCACTTCCTACCACACGCAACTATCACGTTGGGTGCGAGGGGAGACAGTTACTACGAGTACCTTTTAAAGCAGTGGCTGCAGACGGGCAAGACTATAAACTAGTAAGTGGCTTTTGAATTTTAGTTAAAATAATTAATTTATATAGTAAGAGGTAGTGCCATGCTACTTTGCAGCCGAATTGGGCCGGCGCGATGGCGGTGGAATCTCTTGATCACTTGATATTGGCGTAAAGTGTAAGCTATGCTGTCGCGTTTTGTGCGGTTTGTGATTCCCGGTGGCCTATGGGTGGGCATGGGGTAAAGGAGGGCAACGCATCTGCATGCACAAGAGTGCATGTTTATGGGGGTCGGTAGTCGCCTAAGGCTTCGCGACTGCTCATTTCCCCCCCTTTGATATAATAAATATATATAATCTAAATGGCCGCCGACTATATTTTTAGAGTAAGTATATTGCTATATTGTATATTATGCGTTTTTATAAAATATTTCAGTACCATTTTTTTAAATTGTATCGATGGACTCATTTTTGTTATTTTCGTCGTTTACATTTGAAATAACACATATTATATCATGAAGATGAATATATTATGTAGGTTACTTAATAAACTATATTATGTTTCAAATTACAAATTAACAAGTTCTGCTGCTAATTTTTTGTAATCCTATTGGAATTTGGCATTGGTCATTTTTCTGGTATAGGAAGAGAATCCTGTGTTAATTAATCCGTGCAATAAATTATCTGGGTGCAAAATTTTATCCTTCGCTTCAGTAACAAAATATAATTAGGTATTGGTTAAGGAACTTTCCAACAAAGAACCTTCAAGAAAAGAGCATACTCCAATTTGAAAGGCAACGCACTTGCTAACCCTCTGGTGTAACATTCATGAATAATGTTAGCAGTATTACTAATCTCGTAAGTGTATATTGTCTCCTACACTTGCGTTTGTCTTCAATAATATCCCTTTAGACCAATGTTCGGTGCGTTGTACCTGTTAGTTCATACCGCCAGTTTTATATTTATACTCACATTTACACACACACAATTACATACACACAAAAATAGTGGAATGAAAAAAAGAATATAAAAAAGTTAATTTACAGCTTTTCAAAATATCCCCCTCCAATCTCAATGCCCTTATGCATTCGAGTGAACCAGCTTTCTAAAACATTTAAAAAATGTGTCTTGTAGAAAAATAACTGACGAATTTCTTCGACTTCCTCGTCTGCAGTGCAAAATTTTAGCTCAAGACGCATTTTTTACCCTGGGAAATAAAAAAAGATAGCATGGAGCTAAATCTGGGCTGTACGGAGGATTGGGTAACATTTGTAGCTGAAGTTGTCAAATAGTCCATGGTTCTAACAGCTGTGTGAGCGGGCGCGTTATCTTGGTCAAAAAGAATGCCACGGACGCCACTCCTTGGGCGGTCGCTACCCAACTCCCTGAAAGCTTGAGGCAAAAAAATATCGCTATACCATTCACTAGTAACTGTTCTACAGCCTTCTAATTTTTTTTTATGTTAGTTGGATAGGCAAATTGGCAAACGTGCCACCTGATGGGAAGTGGTCGACGTCGCCCATGAACATAAACTAGTTTACCTGGAACGAACCCAGGCAACTCATCTATGTGTTCTCGGTGCCAGTAATTACACTGCTTGTCGTGCCCTTCTCTCCGAAACACAGCAAAGCTGTTTCACGGGAGAAACAAGCAAGATGGTGGTACCCATACAGCCGCGAGCGCGACACAGCGCTTCCCTCTCACCGGTATTCTAGCTGAATTACTGCCACTGGTCCACTGCGTCGAAAAAAGAATGCTTTTTTTATTAACGCTCCGACCGCGAACAACTTTTGTGGGCAAATCGTTCACTTCAAACACCCATTGCGTGGATTGTTTTCGTGAGAGGGTCGTAGCTATATATCCATGACTCGTCAGTTTTAGGAATGTAGGATACGTTTTGAGAAGTTCCTCTTTCGAACTTTTCTAACATAAATTTGCACCAATCAACACATCGCCGTTTTTGCTCATCGGTGAGCGAATGAAGTATCCATCGCGAAGCAAGCTTCTAAACTTAAAGGTGTTTATGCAGGATGGTGGAAACTGCCTGTGATCCAGCCTTAGTTCAGCCTGTATCTCTCTATGTGTAATATGTCTATTCTCTCGCAGTAGCCAATCTACCCAGATGACGTTTTCATGAGTTACTGGAGTTGGCGGTCGGCAGGGTCTGGGATCATCGTTTAAGTTCCCTCGACCATGTTTAAATTCACGAAACCATTAAGTAGGTAATTGTTGCTGACGCAGGAGCAGATTTCTCAAAAGCAGCTTGTAATTTTTTTTGAGATTGCTTGAAGGTTAACTTCAGCTTTATAAACAAGTTGAAATAAGGAGTCAAGTTAGAAATACCATGACACCTTATATACAGCGTCAACAGTTCTCTCCCATCACGCTTCGCAACACCGCGCCGCGCAATATAGGTAAACCTTATTATATTATGTAAAGTTATAGTTTCTTTGTTCACGAGTCGACCGCTGCTTGCTTGTTTGTTTTGATAAAACACATTTTAGATTTAGTTTTACTTAAATATCTTAGAATTCTTTTTGCATGATTCCAATGGATAGAAGAATTACACTTATTAAACTGGCTCAAATGGCTCACACAGTAAGAAATATCTGGGCGTGTTAAAACACTTAAGTAGGTACATCAAGCTTCCTAATACTGCCGTGGTATAACTTAAATGCCGTTATCTGCCAAAACAATGTTTTGAGTAAACGCTCGAAATCCGCGGTAAAAATGTAAACTGCTGTCACTTATCAATGACAACACCTATTTGTGACTTGAAAGTACCAAAATATCGATCTAGGGAAATACTTTCATATGAATCACCTATTTTTTTGTAAATGTAAATTTATTTTATAAAAAAAACGTTTTTTGCGTTTTAGTTCATCATTGATGTTGCCAAAATTTAATGGATCATCGACTAAAATGCCGCTACGCTTAGCGCAACGGCATTTTAGTGTTTCTATTTAGTTGATAAATATTGTTTGTTACATTTCTAAAAAAAATATACGTAATAATAACCTAAAATGCTGTTATAGCATATAACGATGATTTAACTTAACATTAATACTTGTGGAAGTTACTCATGTTAGACTTCAGTGCGGTTAACAGCACTTCACTGCTTTTTAGTCTGTTAATCATTACATTTCAGCACAAAACTTGATTCATTGTTACGCTTAAACGCGGTTAAATTAAAAACATTATAGTTTAACCACGATTTAGCGTAACAATATTTAAAAATATAGGAAAATAGTATTCATAAAACTGAAGTTAAGGTTAATAACGCTACATAAATTTAAAAAAAATGTTTTATTAATCACAGTCAATATTAATTGTACGATTCTCAAAATATTTTTAATTAAACTTATAACTAAGACAAAACTTAAAACGTTTTCTATTTAAACTATTTCTTAGGAACTTTTAGTTCTTTATATAATAAATCATCATCATCATTATATTATAATAAACCACATTCATTATTATCAATGTTAACTATAATATATCACTTGTGCTTTCAACGACGATATTTTAAAACATAGTTTTATAAAAATTAAATGACTTTGTTACAAATAACTTTAATGTTATAAAAAAGTACAAGTAACTTTAATCTTTCCCTGAACAAATTCTAAACTATAATATAAACAAAATATAGCATAAAAAAACAATTATCCATTTTAAAAAAAACTTTGTCTAATTTTAACTAAACCTCAAACCTTGGACTATCAAAAAAACTGTTTAGAAAACTGTAAGTATTAGAAATCTTAACATAAAATATTGGACTTTTTAGTGGCTAAAAATTAAAATCTTAGTTAAATAATCAGTCTTAAGTAAGTTATTAAAGAATCAGTCTTAAATTTGTCTATTTTTAATTCCTCTGAGAATTGTTACCGGAATTTTCATTTTCCCTAATAGTCGGTAAGTTTTTCCAAAAGAGTAATTTATGCGACGGAATTATGTTGGATAGTTTTTCAAGAATTTCCGCTTTTCTTTTTGGATCTACACCTTCACGTCTAGTCCTGAATTCAAATACCATTTATGGGGACTTTTTAAATATTTGTCATTCATCAAACGGAGGGAAGTATACACTGTATCATCGAAATCGCTCTTATACATAAGATCATAACTTTTACGAGTGAAACATACCTCGACCATATTTTTTAAATAAGCTCTCGGGTTAGATGTTTGAATTCTTCTTAGTGACACATAATTTGATATATTTAAAAAGTTTTCTGGCAACATGGACTGTACTATTACTTTGGAATTATTTATAGAAGATACACACTCTTCAAAATCAGTGAAATCGTAAAGTTTTCGTCTTTTCTTCATAGCCAACTCTACTTGATGGTGCACTTGATCACTGCTCATAAATGTGTGACCAGGTTCAAAGTAATACAAAGTAATTTTTTCTGAGGCTATGAGTTCACTATTAATAATATGAATGAGCATCGAATATAACAGCCAATTTTTCAAAAATCAAAATCAAAATCAAATTTTTTTATTCAAAATAGTACTAATACAGTATCTTTTTGAACGTCAATTGAATCTACCACCGGTTCCAAGGTGAGCCCACTGAGAAGAACCGGCGAAACAAACTCAGTGGAACTAATCTTTTCAAATAATATATATTAATAACAATTTTAACATCTTATCTTGAAATGCCCGGGAGGAACGCCTTATTCCCAGGGTGTGGTATCTTCCATGAAATCTTTTACTTTATAATATGCTTTACCACACAAACGTTCTTTAACAACTTTTTTGAATTTTTTTATGGAGAGCTTTTGAACGTTTTCTGGGATCCTATTGTAAAAGCGTATACAGTTGCCTTTAAAAGAATTGCTTACTTTCGAAAGTCTAATCATTGGTGCATGTAACCTGTGTCTATTACGTGTATTCCTACTATGAATATCACTTTTCTTACAAAATTCATTTATGTTTTTACGGACATACAGTAAATTTTCTAAGATGTATTGAGAGGTGACAGTCAGAATTCCTATTTCTTTAAATTTTTCTCTCAAAGATGAATAGGGAGGCAACTTGTAAATTGCACGAATAGCCCGCTTCTGCAGCACAAAAATGTTGTTTATGTCGGCTGCATTTCCCCATAAAAGTATGCCATAAGACATAATGCTATGAAAGTAGCTAAAATATACTATTCGCGCTGTATCTACATCAGTAAACTGTCTTATTTTTCTCACTGCATATGCTGCTGAACTGAGTCTATTCGCCAATTTAGCTATGTGGGGACCCCACTGCAGCTTAAGATCTAGAGTTATTCCTAGGAAAACTGTGGAGTCCACCAATTCCAAGTTTTCACTGTCTAAGAGTACATTTGTTTGCAGTTGCTTAACATTTGGCAAGGAAAATTTTATGCATTTAGTTTTTTTACTATTTAAATGCAAGTTATTAACGCTAAACCAATGTACCATTCTCAAAAGTGTGTTGTTTACCTCGTCATAATTAGTTTCTTGTCGTTTGATTTTAAAAATAAGTGAAGTATCATCAGCAAACAATACTACCTCTTGACTATCTTTAACTAGGTAAGGTAAATCGTTTACATAAATTAGAAAAAGAAATGGACCTAGAATGGACCCCTGTGGGACCCCCATCTCTATTTTAGTCCCGGATGATCTTTTACCATTTATCTCGACCTTTTGAGTCCTGTTTTTAAGATAGGAATTCAAAAGATCCAGTGCCGTACCGTCTATCCCATAGTGGCGTAATTTCCTGATCAAGGTCTCATGCTGTACACAATCAAACGCCTTGGATAAGTCGCAGAAAACTCCCAAAGCATCACGTGACTCCTCCCAGGCCTCATAAATGTGGTCAATTAAGTTAACGCCAGCGTCTGTTGTGGAGAGACCCTTTCTAAATCCGAATTGTTTTTTGTGCAGTAACATATTGGTTTCAAAGTAATATAGTAACTGATTTAACATAATTTTTTCAAAAATTTTACTAAATGAGGGGAGTATTGATATTGGTCGAAAATTTGTAACATCTGATGTACTGCCAGATTTAAAAAGAGGCAAGACTCGACTATGTTTCATTAAGTCAGGAAAAACGCCACTATCAATACATTTATTAAAAATTGTTGCTAGATGGGGTGCAATTACATCAACTATGAGCTTAGTGACTTTTACAGATATTCCCCATAAATCTGGGGTATTTTTATTGTTTAATAAGTTAAATGCATTTAAAATATCTTTGGGTCCTATCTCTTTAAACTTAAAGTTAGCTTCACATTGTTTGACATTGGTTTTAAGCAATGATTCGGCAATTGCAGGACATGAGATTAAATTTTTTGTAGTCGAAATCGGGATGTCAGAAAAGTATTTTTCAAATACTGTCGCAACTTCCTCGTCAGACTTAATTATTCTATTTTCAATATTTAAATTAAATTCAGAGCTACGACTACCCACTCTCCCAGTTTCATCCTTTATTATGTTCCAAGTAGTTTTTATTTTATTTTTTGCGTTTTTAATTTTTTCCTTAATATAAAGCGATTTGGCAGCGATACAAACTTGTTTGAATGTTTTTGAATATATTTTGACATACTGCTTAAATGATTGATTTTGATTGTATGTGCGTTCTTGGTAAAGGTCATATAATTTGCGTCTACTATTGTGGATTCCTGCTGTTGCCCAATCATTAAAGCCCTTTTTATTTGTGGAACTGACTGTTTTAGAAGTAAAAATGGCTTTAAAATGTGTATTAATTAAATTAAACAATTCACCAAAAGCGAAATCTGGACTTTTGTTTTGTTTTGGATTTGGATTTTTCTTTTATTTTGCGAGCTGCAATTATCAAGCCAGATGTGTACATGTGCCACATCTCTGTTACGTAAAAGAAAATGATAAAATGCAGACATTATATCCTCCTGTTTCCTGCCCCCAATGCCATCATGCCAGATAACTATGAGGGGTTTACACTCTGCGGTAATCTTGCCTAGTGGTGCAAAGGTTTGATTGTATGCTATAAGGCGCTGACAGAAAATTGCAGCTTTGAAGGTCTCTAACCTGTGCAACATAATTACTTTTTCTAGGTCAGCACTGTAGAATATGTTTAAATTATTTTTTTGTTCCTCTTTATGTGCTGCGTACAGATCTCGAGCCTTTTTGTATCTTTGGCGATGCTTATAATCCACACAAACTGAACACTCTTCAAGTATCTGGCTGGTGGCATCATGTGATGTGTCCTTTTTGTGTAAATTGTAGGCCTCGCATAATTCACATTCTTCATTGCCAAGATCAGTAAAAGATATGTTCATTTTTTTTACATGTGATCTGTATAAGCTGTACGAAATATTTTTCTCCTTGTATGTTTCACAAAAATGTTTATGCATTAGTGTTATATTTATGTCACTTGGTAAGTAACGTCGCAGAGGTGCATGTTCACGCCTATAATGAGGTTCTAATGGGTTAAACGATTCAACATGTTAAGTAAATCTCGATCAAATGCTGGTGTTTTCTGGTGTTTACCACGTCTGTCTGTTGTAGGGTCGGTAAATGTTCTATGTAGTATCCTGTCATTATTTTTTAAATAGCCTAGCGTGGTAAGAAAAAATATTTTGCATACTTCTTGTTTGCAGCCATCTTGTTTTTTTAATATAAAATTTCTTTTTGGTTTCCTTTTTGGTTGACTCGTTATTTTTCTTTTCGGCAATGCCACATAAGTATGTGCTTCAACAAATGCATGGCGTTCCTGCCATGACATATCCCAATATATTTTATAAATTGCTTCCCTATTTTCTTGGGTAAACAGAGTCATGCAACGCCTAGTACACTTTTCATCACAGTCAGGTTTTACACTATGCTCGTTTTTTTTATTTATTTGGGCTTCCAATTTTCGCTGCTTTAAAGGGGAATCATGTTTCTTTCGCTTACGTGGTAGTTGGGATATCAGCTCAGGTAATGTTGAACAATAATCGCCATCAACGGTATTGCTACGCTTGTGGAGGCATAATCGCTCGTGCATAGTATTCTTACTATTACAGGTATCGCCTATTGAAACTCCACGTCGTCGCTCCAAAGTTTGTATCCCATTATTAAACTTCTTTGCGAGATCAGTTGATAATTTGGTTTGCAGATTCTTCTTCTTTAATTTTTTTTTCTTTTCAGATACATCAGACATCGGGCTTTCTGGGCAATCGGATGGACAATAATTTTTATCTAGAACGGAGTCGTCTGAATCAAAGTCAATTGGACTATCTTCAGATGTTCCTTTTGAAATTAATTGAACTTCTTTATCGAGCGGAGATACGTCGGGTGGCATTATTTCATTGCATGTTAAATCTAGTTGGATGGGTGTGTTGGCGATATGTTCTGTCATAGTTTGATAGACTGCACTTTCATTCATTAGAACCTGTTTTATTTACTTGTATCTAAACTAGATAAATGATACGACTTGTACGTACATTGTGTCTCACACATTGTATTAAAAATTCTACCAACCATTGAATATGGTCTCGCGCAATAATTTTCAACAAAGTCAGTTGGGAAATATTGAGGTTGATGGATGGATGGCTCATTGACAGGAATTACAGATTTTTTCTTTATCATTTCTAAAATGCCTTTGCTTCTCTTAGAAATAGCAGAGTTTCTGTAAAAATAAAATTAATAATGTAATACAAAATATACAAATAATAATATCATAATAGGTACGTTCATTCTGTAAACACAAAATTATTTTAAGCTAAAAAACTAGACTTACCGAAAGTGACGATCTGCCATCATTGTAAAATTGACGGGAACAAGCCTGGAGCGACAAGTGCCCTTCGCAAGCGCTTGCGACGCACTGATGTCAAAATATTATGTCAACTCGGGACCCCTAACACCCCGACCCGCACAGGATACTTACAGGATCGTAGCCCGCGCGAGACCAAATAACGGCATTATTGCGTAATATTTTGGGATAACTGCACTTAAGTCTAACCGTGACGGACAAATTATTTTTAGGATATTTTCGAAACGCCGCTATTGGCTTATAACTCAAATTGTAAGTATAAGAAATAGTAAGCTGTAATGCCGTTATACGACTTTAATCACATTTAAGTCTAGCTTTTTCAAATAACGACGTTATAAATTAACAATTGTAATATTCCCTCGCAAAAATAATATAACAATAAAGCAGTTAAAGTACTTTTACCCTTTTATAGTATATAAAATACCGATAACGGCAATATTGAGAAGTAATCATATAAAAAAATGAAATCAAAATTATGGGTTAACAAACCTTAGCGGCTGTATAGGCTCACAATGTTACTTAAAGGCATTTTTGCTTATTTGACACGAGAAATAAATGTTGATAACGGCATTCTTATAATTTTTATTTTCAAAACTAATTAAGGTATCAAAAAATCGTAAATACAGATCGATAGAGAATTTTTTTCCCTACTCCTTAGTATCAAAAACTGAAAATCGCCCAGATGTCGGTTAACGACATTTTAGTTATACCACGGCAGAATAGTTGTTGATATGGGTATTGTTCACAAACATCTACACTTTTCTCATTTTTCAATTAGAGTATCAACAACTGTGCAGTCTGTCATATTAAATTTACTTAAAATATGATCTACAAACTTATCTTGATCTAAGGAAATACAACCATTTTCATACATTTTTACCCTCATACCCAAACATTGTTTTAACTGACCCAAATCCTTGACCTTAAATTTGGACATTAGCTCTGTTTTTATCTTATTTACCATATTATTGCCTTTTGAAAAATTTAAAAAATTATCAACAAAAATTGCTATTATTAACTGCTAATTTTGACTTAATGAAATTGGATTTCAACAAACAATCATTTACTCTAATATTCCAAGCCCTGGCAGACTGTTTTAAACCATAAATTGCATGATTTAATGTTAGAACACAATTTTCTTTACAATGTAAATTAGGTAACATGCATGTAAACATTTTCATTTAGATAGCCATTTAACCCTTACACGGGCCCCATGCATCTGGATGTGCTACGTATAATTTGAATACAGTTTCATGTTCACGAATATTTGTAGAATACAAAACCAGCAAAAAAAAAAATCAAATTTATAAAAAAAAAATGTAGTTGAAATTTGCACTCTGCCTGTTTCGTTGATTTATGTTACCTGACAGTTTGTTTCCATTCCACCACATTATTGATTTTAAATTTTAACTTACCGACTTTCGACACGCTTCCACCTTTTGAATGTAAACGCGACAAATTTATATTTTTTTCTATAGGTTGCGTAAATCATAAAAAACAACTATTTATATATATGAAATATGTTTAGTAATAATTTATGACATCCTTTAAAATTAGCAAAAACACAACTTTTCGCGAACTAAACAAAAACTAAACAACAGCGTGAAATTTTAGTGAATAATTCACCACCACATAACAAGTCATACAATGCTACATCTATAGTCTTGGTCCGAGGAACTAATAATTAAAGACTATTAACAAAATATTGGTGTATTTAAGAAAAGAAATTAATAAAGATCAGAACTCTTACTCGGGTCGCGCAGGACTACCAAAAATTATCTAAAATAAAAAATAACAAAAGGCACTTGACGCGTACTTCTTAATTCATATTTTAAAAAATAGAATCCAAAAAGTATACATACTATATTTTAATAAATTGACGGGCTAGGCTAGGCGCGGCAGCGGCGGCGTTTTACGTTTTTATCGCTTGACTCGCGCAGTATAAGGGCTCGTTTCGACTGCTGCGCACTGTATGGAAGCGCTACAGCGCACGCTCGTTTGCTACAATTTCATACATTTGGACACAGCGTGGCCGTGCGTGTGCAACAGTCGAAACGAGCCCTTATACTGCGCGAGTCAAGCGATAAAAACGTAAAACGCCGCCGCTGCCGCGCCTAGCCTAGCCCGTCTTCGTGGTGACCAGGCGTGGATTCGTGACCAGTTCAGTGATATATATTTTTTTCTGTAATCATTTATTGTGTTTGCTAACAGCTTCTCAATATTCAAGTAATGTTTTACAAACTAAGACTACCAGCAACGGCACTCGTCGATTTATTTTTGGAAATATTGCCAGACGAAACATTATCGCTAAGGCATGAAGGAATGAGGCCAGTGACAACATGTATTTTTTAGTTCCATCTTTTTGAGTTCTCTGAATTATTTGGACTTCCCTTGGATCAAATGCATTCGTCATTACAAAGACGTCTTAGAGTCGTGCCATTTGATGACAGATATCGGGGAATCATATTCGTACTTGAATTCTCCAGGTTTTAATTGTTCTATTTTTCTTGCGGGCTTTTCACTTATAGATCCCAACTCGGTTCACTCGAAATGTACAAACACAAAGTAAACCCCTTTCGCACAGAGCATCTAAGAGGGGCAGATTTGAAAAGAAGTTGTCTAATGCTAACCTAAGTGCCTTGTGGCACTTCTTCACATAATGATAATACTACTTTATGACCAAGCCCTATTGATTCTTTTTTTATTGTTCGTTTTTCCTTCATAAATGTCAAAATTGTACAAATAACCAGTTTTGGAGTAGCAGCGTGCCCATACTATATATCCTCGTTTAATTGGCTTCTTCGGCATATACTGTTTAATAGAGCTGCGACCATTAAATTTAATCATGCTTTCATCTATAGACTGATGATTTGATTGCGTTGCATTTTCTGAAAACGTGTGGTTCAATATAATAATCATATCTTTGATTTTGAACAATTTATCATGCCCGAATGTCGTCATTGTTGCATACATGTAAGTTTTCTAATATTTTTTTGAACCTCTTACAGGTCATAACTTTTTGAATGACGGGGTTGCCATAGAATTGTTAGTTGACCAGTACAATTCTAGGCTTGGTAAAGGATGAAGCCCCATTAAGATAACCATACCAAAAAAAGCACACAATTCATAGGATACATCGACAAATGTTGCTGATCCTTTTTGTTTTGCATAAAGATTAGCGTTTAGTACAATTAAGTCCAATAACTGTTAGAAATAAGTTGCGAAAGTAATCAAGAAGTTGACTTTTATTTGAATAGTCCTTAGATGGCATTAAATCTTCGTCAAAGTTTTTCTCTATAAACGAACCAGTAGCTCGTTCCCAATTTCTTGATTTGGTTTGTCCCTGCATTAAGGTTGATTCTTTTGTTGTGGTCCTGTTTGTATGTTTCCTGTTAGGATACTCTCGATTTCATCAACATCGTAATTTACCGCTTGCATTTGATCCAGCATATCATTTAAACTATATGATACATTGATATTGCTAGAAATCTCATTGTCACTATTTTCACCTGAAGAGCTAAACAACTGCCTCAAATTGTTTTCTATCTCGTCGTTTTTTTTTCGCTCATTGTCTCAAAACTTATAAACTATACACATATAAAACAATGCAAAATAAATAAATAATTCAGTATATAATTACAAAGCGCACTATAAAGGAGTGATGGATGACAGATTAATTATTATCAATTGTTTATTTCCGATAGACGTCAAGTTCAAATGCAAATAGTTTGCAGTACCTACTTATCCATGTACCGTGGAGATTATAATACACATTAAAGTATAACATACTCGTACTACAACCATAGTAAAATTGATAGCTCTTCTAAAAATACTCAAAAATCTGCGTATAACAGGCCTGTGCTGCGTAGCAAAATATCCTAGGCAAGTAGGTATAATGGAAACTGTTACTCTAACTTGCTACTCTTGACGGGCAGAGTGCATATATTTACCACATAATTATGTTGAGACATTATTCACCACAAAATCATAAACAGAAAAATAAAATGAAGATACGAAATGAAAGGTAGACATTCTAGTAATAAAATAATATTTATTTCAGCTCAAAAATTATAAGTTTTTCTGTAAATTAATTTTAATTATGTGGTTTTTAAATAGCCTCTGCCTTAGTAATGCCGTAGTTACATCTAAATGAGTAATTTCAAAGTTAAGCTTTACACTTAAAGCAAATAAAAGTCTTAAAGTAAAGTAACGAAGCACTGGTGAATATGTATCGGTATAGTCCACACCTTCTTTTTGAGTGAAACCTTTCGCAACAAGTCATGCCTTATATCGCACTTTATTATCACTTTCAAAATTTTCACAACCCTATCAGCTTCTTTCTTATCTACAAATTCCCATGCTTGATTCTCATCGAAAGCCTTCAGTTCTTCTGTCATTGCCTGCCTCCACTGTTCCTTCTCCGGCCCGTTCACTGCTGCTTCATAACTGAGTTCTTTACCGCATGATTCCAGGTCATCCAAAATACAGAGATTAGTCATTTCATATCTTTCTATAGGCTTTCTCTTACGATTCATTTGAACTTCTTCCTTGGTAATAGAATCATTTTCTGCTTCAGGTGCCGATAGATATGAATCATCTTTGGAACTTGATGAGTCACAGACATAGGTAGGATCATTTGGCTCTGACACTGAAATTTCAGATGAACTTTCTTCTCCTTCCGAGTTTTCATCTTTTTCTAACAATTACTTTTATGTTTTTCCTTACTATTTACTATTATCTGAGCTGTTCCTGAGTCTTCTTTCTTCATAATAATGACATCTCTGCTCGTAGTGATTTTTTTTAGTTTTTGTGTTATACAATCTGTATCCTTTCACATTTTCTAGATATCCAACTAGAATCAATTTTTCAGCCTTCTTATCCCATTTTCGTCTTTGAATTTTGGGCATTACTTTACTGCCAAAAATTCTGACATGGCTTAAGTCTGGTTTCTTAGCTGTCCAACTTTCGTATGGTGTCATCATGCCTAAACTGACTGTTGGCGTTCTATTTTTCAAATATACTGCAGTGTTCACAGCTTCACCCCAAAAACTTTTATCGAGACCTGCTTCAAACAGTAAAGACCTTGCACGTTCAACTATAGTTCTGTTGAACCTCTCTGAGAGACAATTCTGCACGGGAGTGTGAGGATTGGTCTTCTGATGGATAATACCTGCTTGTGTTAATTAGTTCTCCATCTCTCGTGAACAAAACTCTCTTCCGTTGTCGGTTCTCAAAATCTTTATCTTGTTTCCTGTTTGATTCTCAAGAATACTGCTAAATTCTTTGAAATACTGGAATACCTGGTTCTTTTCCTTCAAGAAGTAGACAAAAGTCATTCTGCTCGCATCATCCATGAACAAAATAATGTACTTTGATTGACCAATTGATTTGGTCTCCATTGGCCCGCATAAATCAGAGTGTATTACATCCAGTAATCTTTCACTTCTATGCTTAGCTGATGGAAAAGGGAAACGTGTCTGTTTTCCCTCATAGCACACTTCACAGTTCTGGATCTGTATATCATCTCTTTT
The DNA here is from genome assembly GCA_963853865.1 of Helleia helle. NCBI lineage: Eukaryota > Metazoa > Arthropoda > Insecta > Lepidoptera > Lycaenidae > Helleia > Helleia helle. The sequence goes on from OY971420.1 coordinate 22,982,303, forward strand.
GTCAAAACGAACTCCTTTTACGGCTCCTTCGTTCATTTCTTTCTGCAAGTATGTACTATTTATACGTCCTGGCCTCCTGTGCCATATTGACATCGCAGCGAACCAATCCTCAGATTTTATTGTATTTAACTTCAAATTGGCAGTACCTATAAGCTCATTCGCTTAATTATATATTAAACAAACATTTTTCTTCAATGCTACTCTGTTGCCATTAGCTATCAATTGGGTGACTGATAGTAGGTTTGTTGTATGCTTCGGTATATACAAAACATTATTTACAATCACATCATACTGAGAACCGTTTACGCTTTTCGTGATCTGTGTTTCACCAACACTTACTACAGTCGTTTGATTTGCGACTACAATTTCTTTGTTGTCATGCACTCGTCTAGTTTGCAGTAAACATTTTTCATTTGATGTCATGTGTGCGCTTGCTCCCGAATCTACGTACCAGTCTTCTGTGCTAAAATTTCCGTTGAAAAACGCTGCACTAAAAGCATTAACAGACTTGTTAGTTTTTAATTCGGGGCATTTATTTTTATAGTCAAATCTTTTTGCAATTATAACATTTTATTCGTTTACTGCCGGTTGACATGTCAACTGACATTGACGTTCTTTTTGGTTTGGCGATGGCGCCACGGCTAGTGCTGCCATTTTTTTACCTTTGTTGTTTAGACCAAAATGCAGTCTGTTCCAGTTATACTAACCTCATCAAACATATCGAGTAACTTTGTCTTTATGGAATCAGCATTAATGGCGATCCCGGAATGCTCTATAGCCATCATTGGTAGAAACTTATCTGGGAGTCCAGCCAAAAGTAATGCACCAATCATCTCGTCCGAGATCTCAAAACCTGTACCCTTCAATTCCTGCGCTGTTTTGATCATTTAAGATACGAAGGTTATCATGGATTCACAGCTTTCAAGGCGTATTGAAATTAATGTCCGAAGTAAACTTAAAAATAAGTTTTGATACCCCGTGTCATCAAACAGTAGTTTCAATTTGTTCCACACACCGTTCACTGTAGTCTCATCCTTGATATGCGCCTATAATGAAAAGTCTATATCATAGTCATCACGAGTTTGGCTTTGGCTTTCTTCTTCTCAGCTTCACCGATTTTCGCTGGTATGTTTTCAATGTCGACGCCCTCGAGTAGCAAAAAATTGCTTGCTTCGAACGCCCAATCGTCGAAATTCTCGCGACCTTTGAGTCTTAGCCCATTAATTAGGTAGCCTGAGGTCGACATATTAACTTTAACCCTTTAAGGGGCAGAAGCTCCTGGCTGTGGGGGAATGAAAAAATAACAAAGTCCAGAGTCGGTTCACTCGAGGCTGGTCTGGGAAGTTGCTGGGGCTCCTCGCGAATACTTCAAAGGATGCCGTTGAGCAGTGCAGCAAACTGGCTATCGGTCATCATGGCGCCGCCCAAACCGATGCTCTGAGGCATGGACGCGGCCCCCATGTTGGCGTCGCTTGAGGTACTTTCGTCATCGCGGTTAGCGTTTCCCTGCTGTCGTGTTGTTGGCATCGTGGTTCGGCCCCACGTTGGGCGCCATTTTTTATGGTTAAATAAAATCGTTTTCTTGTATAACTGTATATTTAATCACGTTAATATGTAATGTATAATAAACACAATCAGTTGCTATGGGTTACAATATCTTATATCTTTAAATGAGCAATTCTTGTGTGTATATATATATATATATATATATATATATAATTGGAATCTCGGAATCGGCTCCAACGATTTTCGTGAAATTTAGTATAGAGGGGGTTTCGGGGGCGATAAATCGATCTAGCTAGGAATCATTTTTAGAAAATGTCATTTAAAAAAATAAAATACCGAGCAAAGCTCGGTCATCCAGGTCCTAATACATTAACACTCGACCGTTCGCAACCGAGTTCCAAAACCGACCACCGGGCAGTGCCGGGCCTGGTGCGCGTGGGATGCCCACCGCGATCCCGTGCGCATGCGTTGCGTTCTTGTTACACTTGTATGTGAAGAAAATACTGTATTCCATTTACAATTACTTTACTTGATAAGTCTACAATATAAAACAATTCCGCAGCACGGATGTCCGATTAACACAATTGACTCTCCTTGTTCGCAATGTAATCCAGAAGAGTAACGTCGTTCTCAAAATATACTGGTAGAATGCCCCGCAACACTACCATCGGCGTCCTTTTATAATAAACTGACAATAGACAAACCTACAACTACCAATACCCACAAAATCGATATAAATAATTCTAACTACTGAAAATCGTGACGCACAAAATCGATATTAATATAAATACTACTGAAAATCATAACATGTATGTGAAAAATATATTTTATTTATTAATTTTTTTTTTTTTTTTTATTTTTTTTTTTTTTTTTAAAGACGTGGTGTCGACATATTCGACACTGCCCTTCAGGATGTATGGAACTGAGCAAAGCATGGTACAATGCACAATGGAACTTGGCATTTTGTGCACTGTATTTTGGATGTTTTCTTAAGGTTTTTGCTGCTGCATGCTCTGCACCTTCTGTATTTGGGTAGCTCCGTTGGCATGTGAGTTTTTTAAAAGACGTGGTGGACATATTCGACACTGCCCTTCAGGGTGTATGGAACTGAGCAAAGCATGGTACAATGCACAATGGAACTTGGCATTTTGTGCACTGTATTTTGGATGTTTTCTTAAGGTTTTTGCTGCTGCATGCTCTGCACCTTCTGTATTTGGGTAGCTCCGTTGGCATGTGAGACCCCACATCATTCAACCTCAGTTCATCAGGTATTCCGTGAATGGCATTCTGTCTACTTGTTGGCCCTTTTGGTTTTTTAGTTACAAAGATGGGCGATTGTGCCACAGTTCTTTTCCTGGAGCTGAAGTTATTTATCAGGTTACGTGCGAGCACGGTGCGGAAATGCAAGGAGGTCATAGGGTTGTGCACTCTGTCATTTTGGGTGTATATTATATAGGCATTTGTAATAGCAGAATCAACCAAAAAGTAAAATATTCGCATCCACCATCTTTTACTACGTCTTGAGATGGAGTATGTACCTCTCTTCTGGTCAAATCTATCAACTCCTCCCATTCTTTTGGTATACTCCAGGATTCCTATGGAACACGAAACGTCAGACTTCGAATCATCCTTTTGCGTTCTTCTACATGATGTTTTCTGACGGGGATGATAAGCAGTACTCAATACATACACCAATTTAGTATCTTTCCATACAAAAAATGCGACGTTCTGGTTGACTCGCCATTTGTACTCTCCTTTAGCCAGTACCAGAGTATTTATAAGTTTGGGCAAGTTTGTACGCTCTGCTCGTACAGTTGCATTTGCATAAATATTATTATCAAATAGGTACTGCAATAGCTCAAAGGACGCAAAAAAATTATCAAAGGCGATGTGAGTATTCTCAACCTTTTCATCAATCAGAGTTTTAGATAGTTCTCTTACCACACTAGCTCCTAATCCAACCTCTGTAGTGGCGTCATATTTTTTTCCAGTATAAATCTCAAACTGATACAAATATCCAGTCAGACTGTCACAGCGCGACCACACTTTGAAGCCCCGTTTTATTGGTTTTTTTGGCATATACTGCTTGAGAGTGCTACGCCCTTTGAACTTAATCATGCACTCATCTATGCTTTGGAAAGCACTATTCAAAATTTTGATCAAAGGTCTTATTATGTAAAGTTTATCATACCCTTCTTCACCTCTCTTGGGCATTTGACTGTTGTCGTTTAGGTGTAAATTAGCCAAAATCTTTTTAAATCTCTTTACTGTCATAACATTAGCAATCTCTGCAACACGGAACATAGGATCGGAAGACCAGTAGTCTCTCTACAATCACCATCAAAATACCAAAAAAAGGTTTTAGTTCCTGTAATGTTACAATATCCCAATCTTTCTGTCGGTTTTGGGCTGCGTATAAATTTGTCTGATCAACTATGTGCAATAGGATTTCATCATTGAAAAAAACATTGAAATATGCCCCAGGAGAACTTCGATTAGGAAAAAACTGTGATGGTCGCAGTAAAATGTCATCAAATTTCTCAGTAGGCGGAATGTGTGGAAACTGCACTTTTTTCCACTCTTCAACGCCATCATGTTCCGAGTTATCTTCTGAACTGTCCTCCGAGTTATCCGTGTCATCAGCTTGTGTAACCACAGGTGCAACAGGTCTTGTGATTGTAGACATTCTAGAATTAGAGGGAGTAGGTTGAGTACTACCTGCAATACTATCATGTGTGCCAGATATATCTATATTATAAGATGACGGAAGAATCGAAACTGTTGATGTTGTTGGCTGTGATTCATTCAGACCAGATCCACCTAAAATATCCTCAAGTTCTGTACTGGTAAATGATGAGAAAACTGCTTCATTCTCGTCCTCATCACTCTCATTGCCGTCTTCGGAGTTTTCGCCGTCTGACAGAGCAAATAACTCTGTGAGAGCATCTTCCAACTTCTCTAATGGGATCACCTATAATAAGCAAATATGAAATTATACTTCCTAATATTTATGCATAAATTTAATTGTAAGAATTCTATACAATAAATTACAATAATAATCCTAGCCCAGCCCTGGGGGCAGGCAGTGTCGAATATATCGACGTCATAATTTTTCGTTGAATATGTATGTAAAAACGTAATAATTTCTGAAATTCTGAGTTAGCTGCGATATTTATAATATTTAGAACAAATCATAAAAGAAAACTTACCTTTTTACTCATTCAAATGTCATCAGCTGTCAATGTTAGATATATTTTTTTTTCTTTTTGCGTTTCGTTTTTGCTATGACCTGTCCGAATCGAATACACACTATCGCAGTACCAAACTTTTTTTTAAAAATAAATCAATAAAAACTATGGTGTCGAATATATCGACTGAGCCCCATAAAGGGTTAACACAAAAATACTAACAAAATTAAACTGATTATTTTGGATAAAAGGAGACTGGGCCTATAACCTAATGAAACACGTGAAGAGGTTTTAAACAGACTGACTTTCTTTATTTTTATTTTTTGGTATGGAACTATGAAGATACGAGGTACAATGTCACAGTTGTCAAGTAATGGTGCTAGTAGTATTTTAAAACAAGTGCATTATTTTGATATTAATTCTAACATCATTGGGATCTCATTAGTTGTCACATCGTGAAAATCAGCAGAGTTCAATTCTGATAGAAAGGCGTTTTTAATAATTTGACATATTTGTTCTAACTCCGATGGAGATGGTGTTCTATCAAGATAGTTTTCCTCTGGCTGAGATGATGAAGGACCAAGTTCTCTAAAACTCTGATTGACTATTTCTGGCAGATGAATTGTGTCAATATCGGGTCTCTGAATTGGATTGTTCGTACCCAGAAAGATATATTCTGTGTACGGCGTAAAATGTAATGGTTGATGCAACATTTGAGGCTGGTGGAGGAGTGTGAGTTCTTACTACATCTTCCAAAATTGACGGCGACGGTGAATTCCTACTAACATCATCAAGTGGCAAAGGTGTTTCAATTTGTTGTTCATATTCGACTGCCTTTAATGGATTTTCGGTAACATACGCTGGTAGAAAATCCGATTCATCAAAAATAAATCGGTCTGTTGGGAGTAGGCCAGTTTTTTTAAATCCATTTATAGCATTATTTGTAGTTGCTGCTTTGACATAGGCATCTGCAAACAATTTAGCTACATCGTTTTGGTTATTCGTCCAGCGTGCGCCTTTTGGAAAACGGCCACAGCCTGTTCAAAGTAAAGCTTAAGTGGCCCATATACGCAATAATCTAAAGGCTGCATACGGTGTGTCGTATGGGGCGCTAAAGATACAAATATGACATAATTTTTGACGCATATTCCAATGCTAGTAAATATTTATGTGACTCGTGATTATCGAGAATAAGAATGACTTTCTTGTCAGAAGTTGGTCTAGCGATATCTGTGAAGGACCTCAGCCATTCCATAAACACTGACCCATTGATCCAGCCATTATCGGAACAAGTGCCTTGGGTACCGGGTGGAGCTCCATCAAGCAGGCGCGAATCCATTCTTTTTCTCGCAAATATCATAAATGGGGGTATAAACGACCCAGCAGCATCATATAACTGTGGTTATTCTACCTCTTTCAGTGCTGGCTATGAGACCAACTTGTCGCTTTCCAGATTTTGTCAAAACCCGCGGTGGTTTATTTGAAGACGTTTGAACGCCTGTCTCGTCCATGTTGTATAAACGAGTAGCATCAACTTAATGTTTTTCAATTTGCTCGTCCAATAAATAAAAAAATCGGTATACTTGGGGTTTATTAAACTCTCTGGCTCGAGAAATTTATGTAGGTTCTGGTCTACATAGTGTTAGGTCTGGGTGACGTTTAATAAATCCTTTGTACCAATCTGAACCAGCGGCACCATTTTTAATAGTGTGTGGCATTTTATTAATTGCCGCATAGTTATAAACGGGTTCCAGAAATTCTTGTTTTGACAACCAGTAAAACGGATTGTTCATATGAAAGACGTATTCTAAAAGTTCAGTTTCTTGATCCGCATTAAAGACGGTAACATATGTTCCAAGTTTTACCTCACACGAACCCGATTTGAGATGTCTTTGCAGAGTCGTCCTAGGGATCCCGAATTTCGTTGCCACGTTTTTTACAGGTCTCCCTAATTCATTCACTTCTCTTATTGCTTGCTGCATGCTTGAGGAAGCCCATGAGGCTTGTGAAGTTTTCCTTATGTATTTATTTACCATCTAAAAAGAAAAACAAAAAAACTAGAATGTAATGAGGCAATAGGTTGGATTGTATTGAGACACGTCTTTACTGTTTAACGTCGTATATTGAACTCCTTGGGGGAACACATACATATTATGATACATAGCTAATACTAATGTGGGCTATACATAACCTTATATGGGTGGAAGGTGTCACCACACTACACCTCCCCCCTTTTTATTAAGAAAAATGTTATAATAATACATTTTTGTAAGGTACGGACAAAATAGTACATTTGAATTATTGTTGTTGTTGTAGACGACGAATAATTTACAAGTTGCATAATTAATTTCATGTTATTAGGTACATAATATAAACAATAATTACTTTAATCTTATTCAAACAGTTAGACATTTTATTTGTTTAAATACCTTTATCTCTGTTACATTTACCTTTGCTTTACGCATATAAGTTTTTTCCTAAAGTCATCACATTTACTTAATTCTTAGACATATTCACGACTTACACAATAATATTTTTTATGCCTTCCGGCACTGCCAGAGGCAGGCCGGCCTGGCAGGGTCGCCATGTAATGAGGCTAATAGGTTGGATTGTATTGAGACACCTCTTTACTGTTTAACGTCGTATATTGAACTCCTTGGGGGAACACATACATATTATGATACATAGCTAATACTAGTGTGGGCTATACATAACCTTATATGGGTGGAAGGTGTCACCACACTACAATAAGTATTAATAATCATATTTACCTTTTTCGACACTTTAAATATGTAAACAAAATTAAACTTCTATTTTTTTAGATATGTGATGTGTACGAGGGCGGCACTGAAAATTTCGGGAATCAAGGAAGTGACACAACATTACTATTTAAAAATGTATTTATTGCACACCGAAACTCGTGACTAGTTTTTTGTTTCGGGTTCGTACGCGTATATCCAGATCCAGATTCGTCACCTGATACGATGTTGTATACATACAGCATTTGAGGATCCTGCGTGGTATCTTTCGAGAGTTCTGACGCACCAAGTAACGCAAGCCGCTTTTTGCTCTTCACAGAGCAAATGTATCGATCATCCATCAGTATCCATCGGGAAAACAACTTTTTTACACCTAATTGTTCATGCAAAATTATTTGTATTTGACTCATGCCAATATCTAAAGTTGCCTGAATTTCGCGGTATGTCACATGTCCATCTTCCTCAATCAGCTTACGCACAGCATCGACGTTTTCTTGGGTTGACTGCAGTTTTTGGACGACCTTGACGGGGATCATCACTGAGCTTGACACGTCCACGTTGAAATTCAGCAAACCAGCGATAAATTGTGGTTTTGGAAAAAAGATTTTAATATGACAGGAACAGTGGAAATATTCCATTCCCGATACTTTTAGTGCAGCCTATGTAATGCAATACGGGCAAATAAGCACTTAATTACTAACACATATTGATTTTATCATTTTAAGCACCAAAATAGGAATAACATATGAAAACATACCTTGCAATATTTTTCAAAAACTCACTTAAAGCATTTTTTTTTGTCGCAACTCGTAACGACGTGCTTGCACTTCAACCGAACGAATGACGCGAGGTCCGCGGAGTGCGGGGACACCTGTGATGGCGTGTGGAGAGCGCGCTCTTTTTTGAAACGGCGATATGAACTACAGTCCCCGCTTATGCACGGTGCCCGCTTTAGGCCTATCTTCCCTATGCAATTTGCCTTTAAAATAATTGCTTACTTGTGAGTCTTATCACGGGTACACCTCAACTGTGTCATCATATAATAAATTGTATCCAGTCAAGTCCAGGTGTGTCTTCGTTATATCTTTTTCGCTGTAATCCTGCAGAATATTTTAACCTTTTGCAACGTATTGTGACGATCAGTACTAAATGATGGGCCAAAGTCACCGTCTTGGATTCATCTTCATAGATCACCTATTTACAGCTGGTATTTTTAAATGAGTTGATGATATTGTTTTGAGTGAATTCTTATTTTACAATTCCAGGCAGATCATAGATCTTCATTATTTTTCCAGGATGGTTAGTCATCCAGTTTGTTTAATCCGCAGTAAAGCCGGCAGGCTAATCTAATTCTTCAATGGTCCATACACCGATAAACAATGCGGAGGGAAAAACAAAAGTATGATGTGCTTGTTTTGTGCCTTAGTTTCGACCTCCACATTGACACGAGAATGATGATTATCTAACAGCAGTAAAACTGGATCATGTTCGGATGGTTTAACATGCTTGCTATGCTATGCTAAAGTGGTCTATGAATTGCGAAAACTCTTTTTCAGTCATCCAACGAGACTTATCGATTCGGGCGGCCCACTTTGGACGAATAAATGGCTATATGTCATTCTTGGAAAAATGAACATGCATACCATGAAATTACGAATAGCATTTGCCGCTGCTGCAATTGTGACGAGAATACCTCGTTCTGCAGATGTGACTGCTCCTACCTGCTTGGAACCTCGTTGAGCTACCACTTTCTTGGGCTTTTGCACCGTAGTAGTGACTACGTCCAGTCTCGTCAACATTCCAGATTCTACTCGGAGGAAAATTGTATCTTTGAAGCAATTCTTGATCTTTTTCGAAAATGAATGGACATTAGTACGATTGAAGGATGTTGCCCTGCTTAAGCTCCTAATTTCGCGTTGCGCTTCATAAAACCTGCAAACCAATCTTTGCCAGCCTTTTCTCCGTCATGTTTAGGTGCTAAGAAAATGTTAGATGTAAATTGATCACTTTTTTTGCTTACATTTACTAATGGCCCCTAGATGTATGACATTTTGATTGGCTGCTGCCATATTGTCTGACATCTCTTGAGTAAAAAATATTTTAGGAGTTTCGTATAGAACTACTTTACTAGTAAAAGGGATTTTATAGCCATTACGAATCCAATCAAGTATATAATATATAATAATATCAACCCTTATATTATGTCCCACTGCTGGGCACGGGTCTCCTCCTCGAAATCAGGCGAGGAGGGTTTTGGGCTATAGTTCACCGATGCGCTGGCCCAATGGGGGTTGGTGAACTGCACACACCTTCAAAGACTTTTAATCTCATCTGGTATGCAGGTTTCCTCATGGTGTTTCCTTCACCGATGAGGAAGCGATGGTCAGGTGCAGGTAGAAATTTAGAAAAATCCATTTCTAGGCATCACAGGGGGGGGGGGGGTTCAAGATCGAACCCGAACCTCCCGGCTCTCACTCAAGAGGCCGAGCCACAATACCCACTAGGCCATCGTCGCTCACCAAGTATAACTGGGTAATTTGAGACTTTAAGCCAACACTTATAGTAATATTTTAATCGACCAGCATGTACCTGTGTATTTGATTCGGAGCTCGTTTGTTGCTGCTGCTGTCAATGCCACATGTCGAGTAGTTGCATGCCTGCGTTGACCGAGCTGCACCAAGCTGCTGTGTCGGTCTGCGGCGATAATAATAGTTCCGTTGTGGAGTAGTGCGCCCTCCCCTGCCAAACTGATGCTGGTCCCGAGGTGGCCCGGCCCGGGCCGGGGGGTTGCCACTTGTTGATGTGGTTTTTGTTGGACCAAGCTTCTTTGTTTGTTGTCCCTGTTTTTCCTATAGCCTTAGTTGCCTTTATTTTTTCTGATAAAGAATTTTCAAAAATAGTTTGTTCTCTCTCGTGTCCTTTTAAGATACTAGAAAAAGATTTGTCTAAGCCAGGAGTATTTAATTTATTTTTTGAATTTGTTTAAATGAACTTAAGGTATGTTAATATCCGACATCCATTGGATATAATTTTTAGGGCTTGAATTTTATCTTATCCAGTGAGCAACAGCGTTTCCCTTGTTCATGGCTGCAATTCCAAGCCCTAAGTGATCTTGTTTAATTTGAGTTTTTAGTCACGGTTCTTAGCAAAATCATTTACTGCTGCAGCAATCTCACTCTGGGTTTAATCTAGGTGTTTCTTAAAAACTTACAGTTATCCGGAATTAAATATTCTTTGAGAAGTTTTTCTTTTTTTTCTGCAGTTAATCCTTTTTTAAGAATTGCTGGCCATCGCTGGGTTAACTTATTATGTATATTTGGCCCATATGTAGAAACATCCACAACAGTTTTTCTGAGAGCTTCTAGAAGTTCGGGATCAAGCTTACGAGAACTATCGCCTGAGACTAGACGGCTAGTCAGTTCCCTAAGGGACCGACGCCACACACAGAGAGGTTGTTCCGCTCCACAGAACAACTTCTTATAAGAGCCCCCTCGGCTCAATTAGCTCCGCCCAAGGTTCTGGGCTCACTCTAGGCTACTGAGCCCCACCGCCACGTCAAGGCCTGAACCGTGGTGGGGACCGCCTAGTCAGTTTCAAACGCAGAATTTTATAATAAATTTAGGTATGTAACTGTTTATTTAATTTACCTGAATCTTCTTCAGATTCTGATTGAGATGAATACACCACCACTTTCTGACGTCTCATCTTCTTAGTTTTTTATTGTAATTTGCGTATTTTCGCATTATATCTTTTTATTTTTTCTTTTGCGCTGCTTTTAGGCATTTTTGAATAAAAAAATCTCCTTAATACTTAATATATATTACAATAAAACGGCAATTTCATACTTTAACCCCTACTATTTATGTTTCTAACAAAAACATAAAATATTGACGGTACTTGATATTAATTTTTATTAAAAAAAAATATACTAGAACAATGAACCTAAAACTAAAAACCTTAAAAATATAATATACCTTGGTAACACAGAAAATGTTTAGAAAATGAAAAACGGCTTAATGTAGAAAGTTGCCAATACTTTTATTGTTTTTCGAAGTAATCTCCGTTTCTTTCTACACATCGTCGCATTCGATGGAACCACTGAGAAAAGCAGTGGGCCCATTCTTCCTTAGGAGTCTCTTCTATGGCATTTTCGTACGCTTTCACCGCATCTTCAGGGCTCGTAAAGCGAATACCTCGAATTTTATCTTTAGTTCTTGGGAATAAATGAAAGTCGCAGGGCGCCAGGTCAGGACTGTAAGGCGGATGACTCATTATCTCGACACCTGCCATAGTCAAATATTCAACAGTCCGTTTTGCGGAGTGCGCTGAAGCATTGTCGTGGTGAAGGAGGATCCTGCTTCGAGGGCGCTGCTGTCGAATTTTTTCCAAGACAACAGACAAACAGCGATTGACATACCAGTCTGCAGTAACTGTCCTTCCATCTTCTAGCACAACTATCGAGAAAAGACCTTTCCGACCAAAGAAAGAGGCAATCATCTTTTTTCCTTGACTTCTTCCTTTCTTTACCTTAGTTGGCCGATCCTCGAAAGGAAACACCCACTGAACTGATTGTCTTTTGGTTTCGGGTTCGTAGCAATATATCCAGCTTTCATCACCTGTGATGATGTCAAATACAGCATTTGAGTTACCGCCGTTGAACTTATCTAACATTTGGCGACACCAGTCCATGCGGAGGCGTTTCTGGTCGTCGGTTAAAGTATGGGGAATCCATCTGGTACAAAGCCTCCTGACGCCTAAATGTTCGTGTAATATTTTTTGAACTTGACTCATACCAATGCCTAGGCTTGCCCGTATCTGCTGATAGGTCACTCTCTTATCTTCCTCTATCATGCGTCGCACAGCACTAATGTTATCTTCAGTAGTCGCTGTTAAAGGACGTCCCTCACGCGGATCATCACTGAGATTGCTACGTCCACGCTTAAACTCGTTAAACCAATTGTAAATATAGGCACGAGATGGGGCTTCATTAAAAAATGCTGATCGCAGCCTATCATAGCTTTGTTGTTGAGTAAGCCCACAACGAAAGTCATAATAAATCATTGACCGAAAATTTTCTCGCGTTATGTTCATTTTCACGTGTAACAAGAGTTTTAGATTTGTCGCCAATTCACAAAAACAAATGACAAATGAATGCAATATACCAGGGGCTCTAAACTTATTAGTGCTGTGACTCCCTTGGGTCTTGGCTATTGTTTTACGACGCCCCTCAACGTAGTCGACAAAAATACTAACGAATTTTTGTAGGTAGGTACTACTCTAGTAACAGGCAATCAGGAAAACACGAATTTGCAAATTATTTTTTTATATAATGGGAACATAGAAAAAACATGAATAATAATAAAAAGAGATATTTATAAACGAGCTGGCTCCTAATGAGATAGATGTGCTTGTTTTCCTGAGCATAGTTTTTGAAAACGGGGCTCCGGTTTGGAAATGGCCAGTCTCATTTCTTTCTCTACGTCTATTTTAGATCTGTACTTGTTCTTTATTCTTTAGTCTGTACTGCAACTGCAGAAAAACCTGTTTCACACAAGTATGAAGTCGCAAATGGTAATAAAACCTTTTAAGCTGCAGTTCTGATGGCATGATATTCTTGAAATACTGAGCTCCAGAATTCAAACTGTTTATCTTTGGCGTATTCAAGCTTTAGGTTGGAATCGCAGGACAATTCTGTCAATTGTTCTTCTTCCTCTGTTGAAAGTGTCGATGGTGTGGGTGACTGGAAAGGGTTTCTGACCCAGTCGTATTGCTGCAGATTATCGGGAAAATATTTTTGAAAGTGTTCGTTTAATGAAAGCAAGTACTGTGTAAAGATTGATTTTAAAGTAGAGTCAAGGATTTTTATCGATTTTTCTTGTAGAATACTTTCTAAAGCAGGGAAACAGTCAATTATTTTATCTTCTAATTTTCGTTTCCAAAAAAGCAACTTTTTCTGAAACCCAGTAATTTTATCTGCCAATTGCAGGATATGGGTATTGTTTCTTTGCAGGGAAACAATACTTATTAAGATCATTTAATTTGTTAAATATGTCACAGAGATATGCCAATTTTATAATAAAATCTGTATTATTAAATAAAAATTGCGCATCTTCATGTGATTCTCTCTGTAAATACGTGTAAACCTCATTTCTTAATTCATACACACGTGTGAGAACGTTAGCTCTGGACAACCATCGAGAGTTGCAATAATAAATTAAAGTAATATGCTCGGCACCCAGTTCTTCACAAAGTTTATGGAAAAGTCTTGTTTTCACCGGTCGAGTTTTAATGAAGTTCACCACTTTAATAATGCAATCCAACACATTACTTAATTCAGGGGTAATGTTCTTTGCCGCTAAGGCCTCCCTATGTATGACACAATGTGTCCATTTTACATTTTTTGCCTTGGTTTTGATTAGAGCTTGTTCCTCCATACTTTCCAGACATCGCTCGGGCACCATCGGTACACACACACCCACACAGTTTTCCCAGCTTATATTATTTTCGGTCATATATGAGTCCAAAATGTGAAATAAATCAGCAGCTTTACCACCTTCACATATTTTTTTTGCAGAACAACAAATCCTCACACAGATTATTTTCTTGTATGTACCGTACGTAACATATCAATTGAGCATCGTCATTACTATCTGTCGCCTCATCTAGTTGAATGGCGAATAAACCTGAAAGTTTCCCAACAATTTGCTCGTTAATGTCTTCTGCCATGTCGTAAATACGGCGACTAATCGTATTGTTTGACAGAGGAATATTATTTAGTCGATTCTCCAAGCATCACTGAAACCATATCAACCGCTGCAGGTAAAATCAGTTCCTCAGCAATCGTGTGTGGTTTCTTACGTTTGGCAATACGGTAAGCTACCATGTAGGCGGCGAGCAATGCTTTTGAAGGAACTGTTGCTCTTGAAACCTAAGACATGGACTGCTGTTTCAATTCTCGCAGTTTTCTTACAAAAAACTCTCTCGGCTTACCTTGTAAAAAACTGTGAACTAATTCCAAATGCCGCTTTAGTTTGTTAGGAAGCATACTTTCAGCTGCCAACACTTTGTAACAAACAACACATTGAGGAAGTTCTACATCTTCTTTAGTAATGCAAATAAATCCGAAATCCAAGTATTCGTCGTCATATTTTCTATATTATTTCGTTTACCTCCAGTAACATTACTGCTCTCGCCTGACTCTTCATTTCGTTTTCTCTTTTTTTGAATAAATTTATCCATAATTAACCTAATAAATCTATTTTATCTAATCTGTCTAACCTCAAAACACGGGGTGCGTAATTAAACAAAACAAATGAACGATGTGATTGCGCGCTGCATCAGAAACGCGGGTCGCGGGGTGGGGCGGCGCGGTAGCGCGGCGGTGGTCAGCCGCTCTCCCGCGCTCGCGTCGCGATGATTGACAGAATGCGCGCGGCGCTCACTCAACTTAGCCGCATCGACGTATCGACACGCGACGCCCCTGGGGCGTCTCGACTCACGGTTAGGGAACCCCTGCAATATACTATATTAGGTTACCAAAGAGTTCTAAAATTGAAATTCAAAAAAGTTTTCATTTTCAATGTTTCTAACTGGCCAGTTCTAAACATTTTCAGTGTTACCCACGTAATAACTAAAATATATTATTAAAAGTTTTAAGGACAAGTTTTTTTTCCTTTAGGCTAGGTTCCGAAGATACTAGCATCATTCCCCCTTTGAATAGCTAGACTAATTCTTTGTCCGAGGTAGCTGCCAGCTCTTCGGTCTCCTGTGATGTCGACTAACCTTTTTGCTATTTCCCTAAAAAGCCTTATAGCGCTAGGACACTACGGACCAAGGGTCTCGACACCGAATAGGACAAAATCGTATTCGGAGCCTAAATCCCCTTTTTGCATGCTTTAGCTCTTTCAGCCGCTTCACGAGCTGCACCAGCTCTGTTGTTGGTTCCGTGTAGATCGGATCTTCTATGGAATCAAACTCATACCGCCAGGTCTCTTGCCATCGTCTCTTGCAATACCAGTCGGCTCAAGTAGATTTGGCACGTTGGCGGTGGCAAGGGACCGGCGTATGATATTGCTAAGTGCGGCATGTCGCAGTTACTTATAAAAGGTTCAGATTTGCTAAAATTAAGCTCCAAACTTCAAATTTATTTTTGATTAAATAAAGGCCGAAAACACAGTATCCACATCATCTCCTAGGGTTCCGTCGTCCAAATACCAAACGATGAATTTAGAATATAAATATTTTGATTATCGTTGCAGGCCCAAGGGGATCACCCCACAACCTACTTCCGAGGACAGTTCATTAGAATGATATTACAATTTTGTTGGGTCAGCTGAGAAGAAAATAATTGTATATTTCCGGTATATGTTGTTTTATTTCCGTCGCATTTATTTTCCGAATTGAATGCATTTTTGACATCAATTTTGAGCAACACGTCAGGTTGTCTGTAAGTTAGAAAAGAACGTAAGGCATGGACGGCTGCCTCACACCCTCCTTTTATACGAAGCTTAACTATACAGGTTCAAATTCCGAATTTAATTTTGTTTAAATATGTCCAACAGCAATTCTGGAGGCCAGACGTTGTAGTGTTGATTCAACAGCAATTGGTCTCACCCCTCCGTCTTTTTTGGTGAGGGCAATGTGGTTCGCGCCGAAAAGAATGGGAACAATTTCTGGATTGACATACCGGAATACATAAAGTTGATTAATTTAGTGATTGCCTGCAGTTGCTAGCCTGCATCACGCAGATAATGCGATGTTAAGTCTTTCAAATGTTGGGGTAAAATTCCTGCAACCTTCAGCCGAACCTGGCTTAAAAGATAAAATGGCGTCCGTAACAACTTTGTTTTGAATTTGAAGGCATGCTTGCCCTGCTGTTGGTGGGTCGAGAAAAAATGGGTTAACTGGAGATGGAGGATGTTTTGTTCGTAAGGCCTGAATGAAGGGTGTCAGGGGTATCTGGAGATAGCACGTCCTTGGAGAACAAAAGGCGAGCGGCACCTTTGAGATCTCTGTCACAGATTTTCTTTTCGATGAGTTTGTTGCGATTATTAGGGGCATCATGTTTGATTAGAGGCGCAGGAGAAGACCCTAACACGAAGCTTAAAGCACAGTCATTCTTAATCTTTTGTGTCAAGGATAAATTCAGTTCATCTGTTTTTATTATATGTAGTGTGCTGTATGAAAATAAAAATAGGTTCTGCCAGTCTTGAGTACAATTTATTATGTAACATTTCTGCATTAATAGTGACAAATGTGTAGCAACGGTTATTCGAGCTCATCGAGGGATTCTTTTAACTATGGGTATACTATTTTTCAAATGGCTAAGATATGTGTGGAAAAGAGATGGATCGTTGGCTACATAAGTAAGCGCACTCGAAATAATGGGATAGATGTCTAAAGATGAACTGTTTTGGCTAATACATATCCTGTGTGTTTTTGTAGTGTGTATGTTTAGGCCGTTCAAAGTATTGAATGACTTGTTGCACTGTGTACATGTATGGGTCGCGTTCGACGTGCCTTCACAAGATTGGGTCAAGGACTGCATTCAGAATGGTAAGATACATTAACAAAAAATAATAACTTAAAACAAGTTAAAAGAAAAATACACTGAAAATATAGAAAAGTCTATTATTATAATATATATCTGCAGTGAAAGAGACTTAGCGACGCATGTCGTCGCTAGGACAACCGATGGCTGCATTCACAACAGTAAAATACATTCACAAAAAAGAATAACTTGAAACAAATTTTAAAACACAATAAAGTAACTTAAAATTTACACTGAAAACATAAAAAAGTCAAAGTCAAAATATGACGACTGCTTGTTTTGGTAACAAGACGCATGCGTCGTTACATAGGTCGTTTTATTTTGCTGTTATATGAAATAGGCAGCCGACGTCATGCAACTTTAATTTGAACTTTGTTCGCTATTAGTATCGTCGTCGTTATCGTGAATTTTCCTCTACCTTTTCCTTTGAATTTTGTTACTTTCCCATTTCCATTTCTCTTTTTCCTTTTTGTAGTATTTATAAAGATTAATTGTTTCTTCGAGGTGTGACCCGTGGACATTGAGTACTTAATTTCTACTTTATTAGTTCTTCTTTTCTCGTCGTACTGAACTTTGGTTTTTAGAACCAATTTGTTAAGTTAGTAGTACACCATATTATATGACTCAAATCTACTGTCTTTTACAACCAGAACTTTTTTTTTCTTTTTTTTCTTTTACGCCGGGAAATGCTCTGAGGCATCCCGCCTGGGGAGTGGGTCTCCCTAGGCGGGTATGTGGGACTCGCTGCACCCGAAAGATGGTAAGTGGACGCAGCTCTATCTACTAAAACCCGGCGAGTGCCACCAGTGCCGCCTTGGTGAGGTACCCCGGATCTGTTAACCTAACAGGGCACCTCGACGGCTAGTCAGCCCCACGAGGGACCGACGCCACCTCCACAGAGGGGGTGTCCCGCACCACAGATCAACCCCTCCCAACGTCGGGACAGTACAATGGGGTGAGGTTTTCATCCTCTCCCCTTGCCCCCTGCTCTTTTGTCCCCTCTTCTTATAAGAGGGGTACAAAGAGCCCCCTCGGCTCAATTAGCTTCGCCCAAGGTGCTGGACTCACTGGTTATTACTGAGCCCCACCGCCACGTCAAGGCCTGAACCATGGTGGTGTTACAACCAGAACTTGTAAAACAATATATGCCATTACAATAAATGGCCAAAGCAATAATAATTTTTTTTTGTTTCTTACATCATAAATTGCAACTAAAACCCTGTTTAGACGTTGAAGTCATCTGGGCATTCATAACTCATTTTGGATAAAACTGGTTTATACGATCTTTCTATCCTAAGGTGATACTTAATACTTGATACAGATATTTCGTCCGTAAATACATACTAAAACATGCTTTTTTTACAAATTTAACATTATTGTGCAAATTATCTATTCATCATCACCATCATCAGCCTCTATCCGTACACTGCTAAACATAAACACAGAGATCGTCTTCCCACCTGGTTAATGGCCCACCAACACTTCGTCCACCTAAATGTGGCCTCCACTCTTGAACCTTATTGGCCCACCGGCCATCCGTTCTCCTGAGTGTTAGCTCACTGCCGATTCAACGAACTTATTCTTTGCGTGATATCGGTAACCTTTGTTCTCTGACGGATGTCTTCGTTTCGAATCCTATCTGTCAAAGAAACACCTAGCATAGCACGCTCCATAGCACGTTGAGTTACGGCAAACTTACGGACCAGTCGTAAAAGAGGCCAAGATTCACCCCCGTGGGTCATCACGGGAAGAACGCATTGGTTGAAAACTTTTGTCTGCAAACTCCGCGGTATAGATGACGTGAAAATATGGCTAAGCTTCCTGAATGCTGCCCATTCTTAAGTTCGACCAAAGAACGACATTAAGTTTAGTTCGAATACGAATATCCGCCTGATTTCTTTGCGATAATTTTTTTACACAAGTCGCTCATCTTTCCATACAAACGCAGAACAGTAATCACTACAATGTTTGACGTTGACCATGAAAAACTAAGTATAATATAAATTGATCTCGTCGTAATCTATGTGTGTATGTACCTAAAATCGTAAAAAATTATACATTTAAAAAATACAAGCTTCTAAACTTTCGTATTTCAACACTGATTTTAGCCCAACTTTGGGCGTATAAAAATAGTATACCGAGCACGAAAGCTCAAAAATAAAGCCCGTACAGATATAGTTTAGTTATTCAAAAGATAAAATAAATTTATTTTGAAAATATACACTTATTAGTTTTTCTATAATAACTGTTTTGCTAAAAGGACATTTTCGGAATGAATCATTGTGCATTTCATTCTAGCACGCATGTTCGCGCACTATGTCAGGTGAAATAGCAATCATTTTGTTGGAGTTCGCGCCGACGACTAGTTCAACCTTAAGATAATTCTGCACTCATCACTAAACAATACCTTACTCGATTGGTCCGTGTTCCAAAGTCGATGTTCCTGAGCAAAAGTTAACCTGTTTCTACGATGATTTACCTCGTGCCTTGGAGCCTTGGCGGGCACAAATGAACCCAAACCAGCTTCTTTGACACGTACACGAAGCCTAATGAAACGATCATCCCTATTCGAAGTGCGTCTTTTTCTGCCTTGTCCTGCTCTTCTCTTATATGTACCGGTCGCCCTGAACCATTGGATACTACGATGGATCGTTGAAACTGGTCGACGAAGATCTCTGTATATCACTCTGTAGGTTTGACCATTTCTTCGCATTTCGAGTGCCCTGGCAATCTCCGTTGGGGCTAAGTCAGGCATAATTCAGTCCTCAACTCCAAAAAGATACGCGATTAAAAAAAAAACTAACAAAAAACAGTATTTCAATGAAATTTTAAATCAAACTCAGAAGGAAGAAATACTCGAAGTTCGCTCCAGATAAGGTGTATTTGAATAAAATTAAAACAATGCATAAAATGTGATGTTCAGTTGTTTTGTTAATTTGAAAATATTTCTTTTTTAATTAAATGACGTATAAACCAGCCAGCAACCTTATATGATACTGATATCAAACCTTTATTTTATGTTCCGCTAAATATGCCTGTGTGTGTACTTTGTTAGAGAGCTAAGAAAACAGTAATGTTTGTTAAATAATCTGCCAGCCAAGTTCCATAAGGTTTTTATTGTTTTTAAGGCATTTTAATGGAAGAAAATTCCATTTTTTTTTAATAATATGGTTTAACGTCTCGCATTTTAAAATGTTAATTTTAGTTAATTTTTATTTTAATATTGACAAATAACCAGTGTTTAATCGTTTTAACGAATCAGACTGACCTGTTGGACTAGTGGCTAGTGACCACCACACCTCAAAAATGGTTAACTTTTACATAATGCATAAGGGTTTAAATTATTGTAAATAGTAACCTATCACCTAATGGGAATATGTCGCATAACCCTCCGACTTTTTGTTACCCTTGATTTATTGAATTAGATATTTTGTCTATATGATAAGGTCCTATTTTCAATTCATCTTGTTTTCTGCGGTTTAAACGACTTCCGTTTTGAACGTATACAATATAATCTTCGACTTTTAGTTCATAATGTATTCTGTTTTTATCAAATCTTTGTTTATTATAACTATGGAATTTAATACTATTTTCTAAAGCAATTTTTCGATCTTGCAATAGATGATTGTGTTATATTTTGTTTCAGTTCATCTGGTAGAATGTCAACATTTTTTCCCTCCAATAAATATTTTGGAGAGAACCTTGTTACACCAGGTTCAGTTTCGTTATATTTTACTATGCATTCGTGAGCAATAGTTGTCCAAGAAATTTTGATCCTCCTTTCATCAATTTTGCAGCGAATTTTACAAACCAATGTTTGGTTTAACCTTTCGTTTAATCCGTTTGAGAAAAGTGATCTACTAGAATTCCTCTATGGTGTTTATAGACACTATTTCGAATGGATAGGTAGCGGGACCTAAGTGAGACATTACTTACTTGACTTAATAAGACATCCAAACTTGTATTTTCCTCTAGATTTACATTATTTTTCTTATAAAAAAAATATGCAATAGAAAAAATCAGATTATAAAAAAATACAGACATCACAATTTTGGCATTTTTTGTATTATCCAATAAATGTTTAGCTTGATAAAACGGTTTAATCTTGCTTTAAAAAAAATTACATAAGTACATATTTTATATTTTTTTTTACTACACTCTTTACTGTTAGAATTATCTTTTCATGTTTTTCTATCTTTTTATGATATATATTATGTTTGCAAATAAGATTATTTATATTTTGTTTTATTCTTTCATTTTTATCTCGATCATTTCGTATGTCTTCTAATTTAACAAAAAATACTATTTTCAAGCTACTACCATTTCCAACCTTTTGCTCAATAGTTGCCACGCGCTCAAATGATTATTTGCTGTCACCTGTATTTCCTTTAATAAATTCTCTGCATCACCTGTAACACTGGTTTTCAAATAGTGTAATTTCTGAACATCACTTAATGTTGAATTCTCTCGCACCAACGACGTAAACAAATCACAAAAAGTCGGGCCTTCATAAGAACCATTTAAGATTGGTAAATTTATTTTTGGTAATTGAGCGATGTTATGATTAAAATGTCCACATGAGTTGTTAAATAGCCTAGCACGTTGTAAAGGTACTCACATAGAAAAGACTCGTCGCTTGAAAAATAACTTAATGTTTGTCTTTATTCCTTAGGTGTTATTAATATTAATTCGCCGTTCTTCATTCGTGTTTCTAAATAATCTTTAGATAAACGCTTTCGGACATTCTTTTAGGCTAACTTGTGTCTTCTGATGAATGAATTAGCACAACGCAAGAAGAAGAATAAAAAAGCACTTCTAGCATAAAAAGAAGTTGCTGTTGCTTCGAGGTAGTTTAAGTAGTCATTATAAATCTTCTATGAACCTTTTTCAAATTTAAAGTTCCGATTTATTATATAATATCTTCATACAGAAAAAAATGTTCAAGACGACACTTGCTATTCAATTGCGAATACAATGGAGTTTCGATAAAATAATTCTAAGCGAAGTACTGTTCACCACAGGACTATAGGTTTCCTAATAGTCCAACTCTCCAACTCTCATGTGAAATTCTTCTCTAAAGAAAATTTCTCTTCTTCTATAGCTTTCAACCATTTCTCCTTTTCACTGGAGTTAACTGCTTCCTCAAACGTTAAAAGTGCACACTCAGCCAAAAAATCCATAACATAATCCTTATACTTCTCAGGTAATATAATAAATACCTATTCCTCGGTGGATTCCTCCTTGGACCCACACTTTCTGCAACAACATCTGTTTCTTCTACATTTGTTTCATCAGCATCATTAAAAACATCAACAACCTCCTCGGCATCATTAGAAACATCAACAACCATTAATTATTATACATAAAAGAATGGTTAAATAATATGTTTGAACCATCGAAAAGCATTATCTTTGTCGAATAGTCACATTGTACATAAATTAACAGTCTACAATTATACATACCGAATGCGTAGAATCTTAATATTTTTTTTAAATTTTAATTTAATTTTAATAAAAAAAGGGATAAATTTTAACGAGCTACAATTTATTAAACGTTATGCCTCACAAAACACGTTTGAAATCTGTGGTCTCGAAATTATGGACATCAAATTAATTACAATCTGTGTATATAGAACACCTCGATCTGACCCCAACATATTTTTAATTAAATTAAATTATCTCTTAGACGACATAACGACAAAACACAAATACAAAAACCATAATATAATAATAACTGGGGACTTTAATATAAACACGCTTCAAAAGGGAAACATTACCAACATGTTACTAGATATCAGTTATAATTATAACCTAAAAGTACATATCAATACACCCACGCGTAAACTATCTTGCATTGATCATATACTAAGTAACATTCCAGATGCCGATGCAACAGTGCTGCCTCTATTTCTTTCTGATCATGACACAGCGCACCTACTGACCTTCCACATTAAACGTACCTTGCCTAAACATAATATTATGCCATATTATTACACATACAAAAGAGACTTTAGTAGAGATAATATTCGTAAGTTTAAAGAACGTCTACGTGAATTGTCTTGGTCAAACATATATATGGAACAAAACGCTAACGTGGCATTTGATAAGTTCCATGAGTTGTTTTGTCTTTTATACAACTTATGCTTACCAAAAATGCGAATTAAATTAAATCTTAATAAAAGAAAACAAAATTGGATGAGCAGAGGTCTCAAAGTAAGTTGCAAGACCAAACGGAAACTAAGGCACATTTATTACAAAAATAAGAATAGAATTAATAAATCTAAATACGTCACATACTCTAACATCTTTAAAAAATGCATTTTTAAGTCTAAAAAACATGCAAATATAAACTATATACAAATAAACCCTAACAAATGTAAAGCTACATGGAACGTTATTAAAAATGAAATACTCGATACAAATAACATGAATAGTATACAAAACATAAAAATTGGTAATAAAATAATAACGAATCCAGTTAAAATATCGTCCTTCTTTAATAATCATTTTATAAATTCAACACACAAAAACACAAGTGCTTCAAATATGACGAGTAAAAATACTTTTAATAAATTTTCACTTAAAAACTCAATGTTTCTCATGCCAATGTCAGAAAGTGAAGTCAAAACTGAAATCGCGTTATAAAAAACACAACTTCTGAAGGGTATGACGAAATAAATACAAAAATTATAAAAACCTGCGTAAACGAGATATCTGCAGTATTGACCTATCTGATAAACTTATCATTCTCCTGTGGTACGTTCCCAGATGCTCTAAAGATATCATTTATTAAACCAATTTATAAAAAAGGAGAGAAAAATAATATCTGCAACTACCGTCCGATAACTCTAATGATAGACCTGTTATGTCAAAAATATTTGAAAAGTGCATGCTAAAAAGACTTTTTGAATTCTGCAGTAAATATAAAATAATAAAAAGTGAACAATATGGCTTTCAAAAAGGTAAGTCAACTTCTAAAAATTATACTTACCAATATTAATAATAATTATGTTATGTATTTAAATTAAAAATATTATGACAACAGGGCTGTTTTTTGACTTAACTAAAGCATTTGATCTAGTTTCACATGACCTCATGTTAGAAAAAATAGAAAAAATCGGAATTAGGGGCCTGACACTACAATGGATATCTTCATACTTAATAGACAGATAACAATGTGTAAATATTACCAAAAAAAAAATGAAATCACATCATACTTCTCTGAATTTAAATATAATAGATTTGGAGTGCCACAGGGAAGTGTCCTCGGACCTATCCTATTTCTATTATACATAAATGACATAACTTATATTACTAATCATAAATGTATAATATATTATATTATATGCTGATGATATTTCAATAATTGTGACATCCAATAAAAAATTTAATACAAACAATGCCCACGAAAATGACATTAATAATACAATTGACAATTTAATTATATGGCTAAATATGAACAATTTGGAAATCAATTTAAATAAATCAAAATATATACAATTTAACAGAAGTAATAGTAGTAAAAATAAACTAAAAATTAACATACAAAAATTAACAGAAGTGGCATATACAAAATTTTAGGGCTAACATTAGATGAAAACTTAGACTGGAAATTACACATAGATGAAATAACTTCAAAGATAAATAAATTTGTATATGCACTTAAGCGAATCAAAAATGTGACTAATACAAAAACGGCGATAATGTCATATCGTGCTTACGTTGAATCCATACTGCGTTACGGACTTATAATATGGGGCAATAGTACAGATTTTGTCAGAGCATTTGTTGCACAAAAGAAATGTATAAGAGCATTATGTGGACTTAAACCGGATCAATCCTGTGAACTATTCTTTAAGAAACTTGGCTTATTACCGTTACCATCACTTTATTTCTTTGAAGTTTGCATGTTTGTGTGCAGGCATAAAGATCTCTTCATGACGGCAGGACAAATAAATACTCGCAGCCGGCGTGACCCCCATAGGCTAGTAATTGACATTAAACCTAGACTAAGTAAATACAATAAAAGTTGCATAAATATGTGTGTGCAACTATATAATAAAATACCTAAAGAGTTTAAGATACTAGGAGTGAAAATGTTCAAATCTAAAATACATGAATGGATTGTACAAAAGAATTTCTATAGCATGAAAGATATTTATAACATAAAATAATAATGTAACATAAATTATATTGTAATATTCTATTTGTATATAACTGAAATGGATAGTTTACTGTTCTGTATTTAATTCTTTGCATGCTATTATTTAGTGTAGCGAAACATGCGGACTTCATGTACTGTAAAATCTTACTACCATGTTTGATGCAAATAAATTATTTATTATTATTATTATTATTAAACCTCCCCGGCATCATTAGAAACATCAACAACCTCCTCGGCATCATTAAAAACATCAACAACCTCCTCTATTCTATCCTCACTTGCATCCACAAAAACATCAAAATCGAAACGTCGGGCTTGTAAAAATCTTAATAAACCGCGATAAAATCCGTAAAAAAATTGTTTTATTATAATCAAAATCTCCTTTATTTTCTATAACTTCTTCACTTAGATTATCTACAAAATTCACATCTTCAATTGTTTCTTCACAAACTACTTCATTTGTTTCTATATTCTCTTCATTTTCAATACAGTCAATTGTTACTACTTCTTCAACTGTTTCTTTTTCAATTGTCTCTTCGTCATCACAAGAAATTTCTTGTAAAAAATATCCTTCTTCAATATTTAAACTACTAAACAAATCCGCACAAAAATAATTATTAGCCACACCACCAAAATTTTTACAAATCTCCACATATGCCCGGTTCCTATATTTAACGAAACGTCATGGTATAAAAGTTACTATCCGTTTTTCTAGAACCGACGACGAGTCGTAAGTACCGTTCCACAATTTACTTTCTATACCTGACGTCGACGGACGTCCGTTAGTTATTGAAATACCGAGTCCTCTTCACTCACTGCTGTGCATTTCGTTACATGCAAAATTTACATTCAAAATAATATAAAATTATATACAAAATAAATTAGATATACATACGAATTGATTATAGAGTTATTCAAACTTTATAAGATGTTTTTAGAACTATAGGATCGCAGGCACCTGCGTGATATATTTTTTTCTTTTCGTTGCCAAACACAATGGTGTGAACGATGATAATGATGAACGGAACGTTCAGCGCGCGCAGCTTTTTATATAGTACATAAAAAGAGGTAATAATAAAATATATTACATTTGACATATAAGTTCGAGTAACTGTTTGACATCCATCAACAAAAATTCATTGCATTGAACTAAATAAAAAATGGATATTACGCCGGTGAGTACCTTCCATCTACCTTTTTTGATCTATTTATACCAAGTTGTCTGCCGTATGTAATATTCAAGTCTGCTTCGGTCATATTTCTGTTACAGAAAACAAAGAAGGCAAGATGAGCAAGGATGAGATTTCGCTGCTTGTAGATCTAATACAAAGCAACCCTATCCTTACAAGTAAAGAGACCAACGCATACACGAATAAATTGAAGGAGGCATGTTGGGTTACCTTAACCGACACATTCAATTCAAAATGTGGTCAAATACCACGCAATCGAGAGCAGCTCAAGTTGAAATGGGACAATTTGAAAAAAGCAGCTCGTAAGAGAGCTGCGAACATAAGAATGAACCATTTGAAGGTATTGTTATTATTCTTCTCATCTTCTTCAGCACTATTTCACCGCCCACCGTTGGAAATATGCCTCCCCATCCATTCATGTGCGTGGATCCCGTTCCCGTGGTAATGTCTGCATATGATGTCTGATACACTCTGTGCATCAAATTTGATAAAACCCCATTCAGCTTCTGAAGCTTGAAAGCAGTAGGTACCTACATACAATTATCCAAATAAACTAACAAATTGTGTTTTATTTTGTTGTAGACTGGCGGTGGTAAACCAGATTTTATCCCACCAGATGAAGTCATGGACAAAATTATAAGTATTTTAGGATCCACATGTAGTGGGTTTGATGTCCCATTTGGTGGTGATGGAGTAGGTGGCACTGAAGTTGAAGTGCTCATTCAAGACGACGAGAGAGAAAGTGCACTTTCAAGAGATGATGCAAACATTAACATCCCCGATGGATCACTACTACCTCAAAGTACAAGTAGGTATTCTTCCTTATTGCCATCTATGTAGTATTTTTTTTTCTCGGAGGAGCTCTAAGTAAAATGCCACCAATGAAGATGACAATCAATCCAAGTCATGCCTACCCGTGCGCTTAACACGCAAAAGCACACTCACTGCTAGGGCATAAAGTTCCTCAAAATAATATATAACTAATTTTTCTTTTACATTTCAGCAACAAAGAGGAAAATAGATAGCCCCCAGGCTGGGACTTCGGAGGGCATCAAAAAAAGTGCAAAGGCAAAAAGGCTAACCATCATGATGGATGGCTCGAACGTAATTTGGCGATTGCAAAATATTACGAAAAAAAGACTGAGAAATTAGACATAGAAATTAAAATACTAAAATTGGAGTTAGCTAATGAGGAAAATAATTGTAATATTAATAATTAATTAGTGAGCGACGACGGCCTAGTAGGTATGGGCTCGGCCTCTTGAGTGAGAGCCGAGAGGTCCGGGTTCGATCCTGATGTGATTTGTGATGCCTAGAAATGGGTTTTTCTAAATTTCTACATGCATCTGAACATGAGACCATCGCTTGCTCAGCGGTGAAGGAAACATCGTGAGGAAACCTGCATGCCTGATGAGATTAAGTCTTTAAAGGTATTGCATCGGTGAACTATGGCCCAACACCCTCCTCGCCTGATTTCGAGGAGACCCGTGCCCAGCAGTGGGACATATAAGGGTTGATATTATTATATTTATTATTATAGTGTTGTATTTA
Source organism: Helleia helle (assembly GCA_963853865.1). Taxonomy (NCBI): domain Eukaryota; kingdom Metazoa; phylum Arthropoda; class Insecta; order Lepidoptera; family Lycaenidae; genus Helleia; species Helleia helle. The sequence goes on from OY971420.1 coordinate 23,010,210, forward strand.
TAGTTATTGAGTTTTTTTTTTGTGTGGTGATTTTCTTACTGTTATTTTAAAATAAAACAATGTTTAAAATTTTGTTAATTTTATTACTTTTTCATTACAATTATCATAGAGAACTAACTCTTCGCCGATTTACTTTTGCTCCTACTCTTGATCTCATCATCGATTAGTGTAAACTGAAAATAAATAAAGAACTTAGATGTGGTGATATGAAATAAAAAACGAAGAAAACTGCCTTCTGTAGTAGGTACATTCATAAGTAATTCTCACTTAGTAAAATATTCTGCAATCAATTTATTTCTTTCCATAATATGATTATTACTAATTTCATCATCATTATCGCCTATAGGCACTGCCTCTGCATCAGGAATTTCTATATCTGGTGGTATGTCTACTAAACTCTTTGAACGACAAATATTGTGAAGCACTGCTGTAGCTATTATTACAGCGTGAGCTCGTACGAGACTCAGACGCATAGATAACCCCACAACAGGAAAGCGCCGTTTCCAAACTCCGAAACATCTAAAACCAAATAATTAGGTAAATATTGCTGCAGTTATACAAGAAAACCATTCTTCTTTCCCTATAAAGGGAGGGAGGATTTGCTAGATATTGCAGTATATGGTATGAAGATGTTGAACCGAAGCCAGTTTGTGGTCATTGCCACACGGCCAGAAAAAAGAAAAAACCCATTATATTATTCTAAATCAAAGGTAACCTGCTAAAGGCACCTTTCAATGCAGTTTCTTGTTCGGATATGCGCTTCATTGTACAATATTTGACCCTGTGTTTGTGGGTTTAATAGTGGTGTTAAAAGATAAGGCTTCACAGCATATGCACTATCTCCAAGTAACCATTTGTTGCCAAATAATCCACTTTCCCATTGTGCTGGAAAATAAAATTGCTTCATTATTATTAACAAATACGTAGGAATTTACAGATGACTAGTTAGGTATGTACATGTCTTTACCACGCAATTCTGAATGATTGAATATAGTGGAGTCATGAGCGGAGCCAGGCCAACGAGCCACCACATTCATCAAAATCAGATTGGCATTGCATACCGCTTGCACATTTAGGGACAAGTAACCTTTGCGGTTTCTGAATTCTTCTCCAATCTGAGCACCTGTGTAGAGAAAAGTAATGACTAGTGAAATTGTTTTATGTATAACCACCTCACCTAATTTCATTGATACTTACATGGTGATTGTATTTTTATGTGTGTACCATCAAGTGCACCAAGAACACGTGGGAACCGAGCTACTTTGTAAAATTCTTGTTCTGTGTCAGTATGCATGTAAATGTACTTGCTATACAGTTCAGCAATAGCAAAACTAATATCACGCACAATTCGACATGCTGACGTTTTTGACACACCCACAAAGTCTGCCACTGATAACAACATTGTTCCTAGAGCATAGAATCTTAACGTCAACAATAGCTGATGTAGTGGAGATACCCCATGATTCCTGAAAAACATCAATATGTTATGTTTACTAGAGTTAGGTTAGGTCCCCACCATGGTTCAGGCCTTGTCGTGGCGGTGGGGCTCAGTAACCTAGGGTGAGCGGTGCACCTTGGGTGAAGCTAATTGGGCCGAGGGGGCTCTTTGTACCCCTCTTATAAGAAGAGGGGACAGAAGAGCAGGGGGCAAGGGGTGAGGATGGGAACCTCACCCCATTGTACTGTTCCGACGTTGGGAGGGGTTGTTCTGTGGTGCGGGACAACCCCTCTGTGGAGGTGGCGTCGGTCCCTTGCGGGACTGACTAGCCGTCGAGGTGCCCTGTTTGTTTTCTAGATCCGGGGCACCTCACCAAAGGCTGCATTGGTGGCACTCGCCGGGTTTTAGTGGGTAGAGCTGCGTCCATTTACCAGCTGTCGGGCGCAGCGAGTCCCACATACCCGCGTGAGGAGACCCACTCCCCCGCGGGATGCCTTAGAGCATTTCCCGGCGTTAAAGAAAAAAAAAAAAAAAAAAAAAGAGTTAGGTTAGGTAGATTTTAAGAGTGTAGGTTACGTGTCTAGATCAGGTAGGTAAGGAAACAAATGACTCCAAGATACTAACCTGGCTCCTGTTACTCTTATGTGTGGATTAATTTCAAGAAGTAACTGTTCAACACATTCTTTATCGAGTCGAAATCTCACTTGAAATTCGTAAGCATCCAGCATCACCAAATAATTCACTCTTTCTTTATATGTTCTATCACGTCTATCATCTTCCTCTGAATCACTGGAACTCGATATAATATCAAACACTTCTCTATCACTATCTGAACTCAACATTTTTCACAAAATTTTCACAAAATTCCAGCGAAAACAGTGAAATATACAACTTGCTCGTTATAGATACCGACCGAAATTGGGGGATAACCAAGTGACATTACCAATAGTAGTTTGACGTTTCAAATTTTTATAGGAACGTCTATATCTGTCATCTCCATACAATACGCTTACCATCCGTAACCGGTAAACCTCCAATCCGTTAGTAGCAAGCTGTCGGTAAGTTGCCTGACAAGACGTTTTTTATAGGAACGTTCTTAGCTTACGCCTCGTATATTAAACTACTATTCGTAACTAAAACGGATCGTTTTTTAAATATAGGAACCGGGCATTAATCATTCATTTTTTTTCGTCAAAAACTACATCCCTTGAATATAACGTTTTCCTGACGACGGATTCCAAATTATATACGAATTAGCATCATAACCAACCAGCAAACCCATCTCACAACGTTTATCTAATTAACCGACACGTCTATTTATTTTATAATATGCTTTAGAACCATAAACCTTTATATTAGATAAGTCCGGCTTCCTACCATGCCATAGCTCAAACGGCGTTTTATTTTTCGTAGACGTACATACTCTATTAAGATGGTACACGGCTGTAAATAGAGCTTCACCCCAAATAAATTTAGGCATCTTAGAATCAAACATAAGAGCTCGTGTTTTCTCCATTAGAGTTCTATTTAGTCTTTCAGCTTTACCATTAAACCCTTAGATGCATGGATTTTTTTTCCGTTGTGGAAAAAATATATGCGATAGAAATGTTGCTATTAAACACAGTATACAAATAATAATAATTTTGATAAAAATACTTATGTATCATTTTTGATACATTATGCACTCTTGGAAGAATCCTGTGCTAAAAAGTCATTTCTACCGATTTTCGGTAACTGAGATTGGGACAAGTATTACTAAGTGTATCTTTATTAAATAAAACATTTAAATAAATTATAAAATTATCATAAAATGAATTATTAAATTTTTATGAAAATTTTCAAAACAGTTATTATTTCTGTTAGAGCACAGAGATATTTTGCACTTACTACACATAACAAAAGTTATATTCTTACAGTTACTTTGCTTACATCTTTGCCTTTTGTATAGATAATTTTTTTCATGACCTATACCATCTTTACAAACATCAACTGAGGGCATTCATTGGCTTCCAGTCTTAGGTTTCTTTGGTGGAACTACTTGACTTGTGCTTGGTCTACCTCTTTTAGATTCTTGATGATAATCGCCGTATTTCGTCAATGAATGTGCTAATTCTGTCCGAAAATCAGCTAGTTTCAATATTTTTTTGGCTTCTACACCATTCTTGGCTAACACATTCTTATACAAAACCCAAGCATTTATGACACTTAGGTCTAATAAGTGATAAAAAATTCTCATTGACCATTTCTTTGACTTGGTTCGAATACGATAGCGACCTAAGAATGAGTCCATCAAATCTACTCCACCCATATGCGCATTGTACTCCTTTATTATTTTAGGGCAAGGAATTTTTACTGTCTGTTTCAGTCGTTTGTCAAATCGGTCGATAGTCTCTTCAGGTTGAGAGCCAACGTAGGATGATAGAAGCAACACCTGCTTATTATCCTTCCAGATGGTAGCTGAAAGTTCTACGCCATCATAAAATGTTACATTTTCATGAAAGGATCCCCTCGGTACTGATGCTTTCATGACTTCTTTCTTTTCTGGAAGCTTACGTGACTTCCCCAGTCGATTTCTTTGGATGGTTCCAAGACAATATATACCTTCTTTTTTCAAGTAGTGCACTAATGAAATGTTCGTGTAAAAATTGTCGAAATTTATTTATTTATTATTAGATCCACCAACAAGGATACACATTAACACATTATTGATGTGACCAACTCCTTTTGGTACTCCTCTTAACAGCCGAATGACAGTGTTTGATACGACACCTAGATCAGGCTCATTAGGTAATTGTTCCAGGTTTTGAGGACAAACACAGGACAAACAATTTGAAACCCCATTTATTGGGTTTTTTGGGTAGATATTGTTTCATAAAGTGACCTATCTTGGTGGCACACATTTGTTCATCTAAGGAGAGACGATGGTCGTATGGAACACTTTCAAATTTTTTGTTGAGGTGGTCAAAAATGAAGCCGATCATGTTGAGGGTGTGCAACTGGTAAATGGTTATTATTATTGTTTATATGGAAAATCTGCCGGATCTTTTCAAAACGGTTAACGGTCATTACCTCTGCTATGGGATTGCTTCTAATCTTCGTAACGCTTCTTCGATCGAATTCTCATCCATATTGGAATTGAGGAGTATATGGCACAGTATAATCCAGCGTTATACCCCTATCCTGACACCACTTAACTAGCTGACTTCTGCAGTATACACCTCCATTATCACACCGTAGTTTTTCAATTTTTTATTAAAATGTCTTTCAGCCCAATTAATAAAGTGTAATATGCAACCTATTGTGTCTGACTTATTTTGTAAAAATAGACCCTTGCGTAATGAGTAAAATCATCAAGAAATGTAACAAAATATCTCCTACCGTCCCATGTCTGACAACCAATTGGACCACAAATATCAGTATGAATAATTTGTAGTGGTCTATTAGCTAAATGCCGTACAGTTTTTAATGGAAGCCTACATAATTATTTAGCTTGATGACAAACTTCGCAGGACTTTCATAAGAAGTTGGAACTAGAACGGTTTAAACCTACAATATTCTTTGCTGTTTCTCTAACATTGCACAAATGAGCTAATCGTCTGTGCCAAATACTTTCACTTTCAACCAGCAGTTGAATTAAAAGTTAAAAGTATGTACGCCGAGACAGTTGGAAAAATTGCATTTAGTTTTCTAATATAGAGGCCGTTATTGTTCCTATGCGCTACTAGTATTTTTTCCTCTTCTTTACTACTGCAACATTTTTATAGAAAATTATTTTAAAATCTCTGTCTGTTAAGCTGCTAACCAAAATAATATTTTTAGCTATCTTAGGTACATGTAACACTACTTCTAAGGTACAGGTGTCAGTAAAACAACTACCAATTGATTCTGCATTAATAGTCTTATTATCAGCGCAAGCTATAGGTGTATTTAACAACTTCGCTGCCGGTCTGATTATGAGGGTGGTTTGATAAAATCCGATATGTTTTTTTTTAAATAATATGTATTGGGCACATACCTAAAAACTATTTCAATTAATGTTTGACTATTATTATCGTGTTTTACTATGAAAAAAAAAAAAAAAAAATTGGCCCCGGCACTGGGGTTGAATTTTCCAATCCTAGTGTCGGGCCCGCAAATTAGCGGAGAGGCTTATTTTATGAATAATTGTATATTTATGTAACTTGGACATGAGATAATGCACTTCTTCTTAATTCTAAAACTGTAGAGAACAATCACTAGTTTTTCAAATGAGTAAGCTTACAAAAATAGACTTCAAAATTAAAATCGATAATAAAAAACAGTATGTAATTAAATAAAGAGTTGAACAAAAAAGCTTCTTCTTCAGCATCAAACACAAAATAAAACTTCAAATAAAATACTAATGCTATTCTCAGAGCTATATAATATAATCAACAGCTATGACGTAATAAACTCTACATGGACAAATGGAATTCGTCAAAACACTCAAAACACAGACCAGGTTTTTCAATGCAGGTTTCGCAATGCCACATAGAATCCTTCCGTATCTTTTGTGATTTTGAGCACATGCGGCACATCTTACGTTTGATGTTTCCTTTGGAATTTCTTTCAGTTATTTTACCGATTTTGTGTGGCAGTTCTCTGCTCGTTCTTGCTCTGCTTGGGCCGGTTGGAACGGCCACTAAAGGGGATTTTTCGGGTAAAAGCTCGTTTATAACAGCTAAACGATAATCGTAGAGTATCATTTTTTGTTGTCCAGAATACTTGTTGTACATTTTGTAAGAATTTATGAACTGAAGTTGAAAGGTGTGGATAGCTAGCTTAAGATACCAGCGAAGAGTTATTCTTTCGCACGGATAAAATGCGAGCAGTTGGTCTTGTCGGTCAACTCCTGACATAAACTCATTGTATTTGGCAATAGTTTCAGGTTTTTCATTGAACTAGCTACGCTTATTAGCAACTGGTATCCTTTTTTCTTCATATTCCGTGGTGATGTACATGACTGGACGCTTATCTTTCCATTTTCTAATATGCATATCTCGAAACCTTGAAATATTTTCACCTTTTTTCAGCGTTTTTTGAACCACATCCTTTGGATTTTCTTTCAAATCTTTTCTTAACGTTCCAGTACAATAAGTTTTGTTATCAAGAAGAAGTTTAGCTAAGTGGAAACTATTATAATAGTTGTCCATATACAATGAGTGTCCATTCTGGAGGTTATCCTCCATCAATAGCATTACAACTTTTTCGGCGTGCCCTTTTCCAGCAACATCACGGTCTTGCCTTCCTGCATATACTCGAAACTTCAAAATGAGACCATCAGGCTCAGTCAACATGTATAGTTTGATACCATACTTATGTCGTTTGTTTTTTATATATTGCTTGAATCTCAGACGCCCTCTCCACAGAACTATGCTCTCATCCAACGACAGCTCTTTGTCAGGATAATAGCATATACTCATTTTTTGGTTGAAATAATCAATGACACTACGTATTTTGTACAGTGGATCGTCATCCACAATCTATGTCTCTGAGCTGAAGTGAAGACATCTCATTATCAGCAGATATCTATTCCTACTCATCTGTTGACCATAAAATAGGTATTGAAAATAGCCGGCTCGTTTTCCAATAATCTTGTAATCGGGGCAGCTGAATGGAACCCATGTGGAATAGAAAACCAAGGAATATTTTCAGTTCAGGGACATCAACGTCCTTCCAATTAGTTATTCTTGATGATTCCGAAACACCAGTGAGGAATAAGTTTTCGGCTTGAGCGTTAGTTTTATCGCAAATCATTGCAAGAAAATCATCTTCAAAGAAGAAATTTGAAAAATGCTATTAGAGTTGGGTCAGGCGCGCCAAAGAACTCATTTTGTTTAGTGAAATAATTTTTTTTAGCTCGCATGTTGTTGTCCATGAAGAAGAAGATCCTTCTTCAGACAATGCTGATTTTTTCTGGTGGTTGTAACGCTTCCAACGATGGGATTCAACGTGTTCGTTGCGACGCCAATTGTACATCCCTAGCCGCAATTTGCGTAATAACCTGCCGCTCGATTTCCTCTTCATCATCATCTGATGATGTCCTCAAGCTGAAAGTCATCATCAGAGTCGTTGTCCCAAAGCTGCTCTTCAATATCACTATCAGTCTTGTTATAATTTGGCGCCATTTTCTTTTGTTTAGGCCGCGAAGGCCCCGGTTGAATACTCGTAATTTAACGCTAATATCTTCAAAAAAAAAACACACAATTTTCTAAATCCACAACTTGCGTAACAATTTTGAAACGTTCAAGCGCAGTGCCGATCTATAAACGTGTCGCCAAGGACGGTGCCGGGCGCATACTGAGGCATACAAAATGAGCGGCACTACTCCGCTAATTTGCGGGGTCGGCACCCCGCGCTCAGCCCGCCCCCCGCAAATATGCGGAGTGGGCACTGAAGTTGTTAAAGATTTCAAATTATATAAAAGTGAAACTATCTTTGAACATATGTGATATAGCACCAGAATCTAAAACAGTGTCTATACTCACATTATTTGTTTTATGATTATTACTGCTTTGATTATAACTGCATCTATTATTTCTTTTAAAACATCTATCCGCAGTATGGCCAGGTCTCTTACAGAAAGAGCAGAAAAAAATTAAGTTTTATTCTTATTGCAATTACAAGTGCAGTTATATTTCCGTGCGAAATTATTTTTAGGACAGAACTTGGCAGTGTGCTCCTTAGACTTACATATATAAAGCACTCCCTCTCATTTGCTTTAAACACACAGCTGTATTTGCTTTTTCTTACTTCTCTTCTTTGTAAAGCCTAGAGACAAGGTTCTCCACAGTTCTTTTGTCAGATGGAGTTGCGTCCCACGCTAATCTAAAAGCTTTGTATTCAGCTGGTAATATTGAAATAATTTTCGTTGTTATTTCTACATTAGATTTGTGATCTAATGAATTCAGTTTATTTACTATAAGCTCAATACGTCCGATAGCCGTCAGCATATCCTCCGAATTAAACGTAAAAGTGTAAAACTCATTACGAAGTTCACTGATTTGCAGGTCTCTGTTTGCTAGAAAAATCTCATCCAGTTTCTTCAACATAGAAAATGTCGTATCTATTGTAATCACGTAATTCTCTAGGTCTGGATCTATTGAGCTTAAAATTAATGACTTACCCCATGCCTTCATTTTATTTAAGGATAATAATTTCTCACTTGTCGTCGTGATCGCAATCTGCTCATAATTTTTTAAAATATTTTCAAAAGCCGCAGCAGTTCTTTTGAAAGTAATCTTTTGTTTCCAGCTGTGGTACTTAGAATCTTTTGCTAACAATAGTTTGATCTTTGAAAATTTCTACGCAGCTGTCACGTTTGCTCAAAAACTGGAAAAAGTGATCCGGATCGATTGCGACCATATTATGTTGGTGTACTTAAGTATGAGGTTTTGCTTGGCCTGACTTTGAATACAAATGCGTGCTTTCGGTTTAACATTTATTTTGCGACTGTTTTGTGTTCACTATATTAAATCTACCAGTGTTGCCTACGCACTTGTATATTTTGCACAACAATGACATTATTTTATTATTAATGATTTTTTTGAAAATTGAGACAATTATTGCTAAACGATGAATATCGGAAGTAATCATGAAATCTTCGTTGGTAATTCTTCGAACATGTGCTTCATAAATACAACATATTGTTAGAAAGTAATCGTGATTAATGAAAAGTAAGTTGTGATTTCAGTAGATTTATTATTCATCAGAATGAGCAATACACTTAAAACAACCTTACTCTCTTCTTCATGACAAGAGACGGAAATCGGATGTGAGACGTTATCATAGTGACATTTGAAGTTTATTATTTTTCGAAGATTAGGGTGCGTTTACATATTAGAAACAATCTTTCCAACACTGGCCCTTAAACACAAGCTAAACTATATTTCACCACACGAAACAAAATGTATATAACCTATGGCTCACATCTCACCAACAAACTTATTCAAATATTACAATATGCAAGTTACACTTTAGTTAAGTAAATATTATCAACATCATTCTAACAAAAATTATAATTTTACATTTAAATTTTTGTATTACAAACAATACATATTAAGACTGAGATACTTTCTTATATATAACAGCTTTAACAACTAGCAACTAAAACAAACTCAAATAAAATATATTTAGTATTATTATTATTATTTAGTTAACTAACATAAAAATTCAAATTATAGTTAGCATCTGGCTTACAAACTTATTATGTTTATCTTTATAAAGTGTCTTGGTTAATATATCCGCTAAGAAAACCATGGTTGACAAATATTTAATTTCAACTATACCTTTAGTTACAATCTCCTTAATAAAGTGATGTCGTATATCAATGTGATTAGTTCTAGAATGAAACATAAAATTTTTACACAGTTTTATAGCAGATTGATTATTTATCATTTTAAATTGTTATTTTAGGCGTGGTACCAAATATTTCAAATATGGACTTGTCTAATGAATAGAGAATTGAGAATCTTCCTTACATGTGTCAGACAACGCCATGTACTTGGCCTCAGTATGTGATAAAGCAACAGTGCGTTGCTTGCGACTCTCCCAAGCAACAACAGGCTCTCCAACAGTAAAAACAAAGTCTGTGTACGAATTACGGTCTATGTTATCTGTAGCCCAATCTGCATCAGCATAAGCTGATTTGAAATGTTCATGCCTGTTCAAGAAAAAACAAGATTAAAATTAATTGTACCTTTTAAATAACGTAGAATTCTTTTGGCAGCTTTCCAATGGCTTTCACCGAAGCAATCGTTGAATTGACTAAGATAGCTGACTGCATGACTTATATCAGGTCTCGTGCTAACTGCCACATACATCAGCGAACCTATCAAACCTCTGTAGTCGTAGGTTCCTTCTTGTTTAGGTTCCTTGGCAAGTTTCAGTCCTATCTCCATGGGTGTTCCAACAGCTTTACAATCTTCATTCGAAACTTCTTTAATGCCTTCCGTATGTAGTTTGACTGATTGAGGTGAATTCATTATCCTTCCTCATCAACTTCATTCCAAGTATATGTTGAGCTGGCCCAAGATCAGTGATGTCAAACTCATCCTGCAATTCTTTCTTTATAATATTATCTTTTGGGAAATTTGGAGATGAAAATCTTGAATGGTAGAAGTGGCTAATGGGATCACCTTCAAACTTAAACACAACAAATCAGAAAAACTATTTATTTGAACATCAACATTTTGAATTTACTTGATTAAATATGATCATTATAACATTTATAGAGAATACAAAAATTATATCAGAAAACTAGACATGTTACTTCTTCAATTGATTTTGACGGAATTATAAAATATTACACAATCCCTCTTTTATATCTAAAACTGACATTCCAAATTTAAAGTAATTTAAAATATAATACATACTTAAAAACCAAACAGATAGTAGTTGACATTAAAAGAGTATGTATAATCTGAGATTACCAATCAACACACCCCCTTAATCTCAGATATACATCATAACACCAGACAAGTACAGAACAACCCAAAAAATTTAGAAATTATGAAAAAAAAAGAAAAACAAAAACAAAACTCTTAATAATAACTAAAACCACAAAAATACAAGAAAAACACAATACACTATAAAGGCAGAGGAGATATCAAAATTCTGTAAAGAGTTTCTCTCAAAAAATTCCGTTTTGAATTCCGATATAATTGATTAACAAAACATTAAATCCTTTCCCCCTTTATAACAACCTCACACACGCTTCCACTGCGCGAATCTCTTTTATTAACACCCCCTTACACTAGCACTACCTACACTAAAAAGTTTAGAATTAAAAATACCTAAAAGTCTTAATAACGTCCATCACAAGACAATAACACCAATCACTTTAAAAAACCTAGTCAATTAAGTCATTCTCCCTTCAGCTTCTTTTCCATCAACCAACTCCCATGTGCCACTCTTCACCAAAGAAAATTTCTCTTCTTCCACAGCCTTCAACCAATTCTCCCTTTCACTGGAGCCAACTTACTTCTCAGGCAAATACCCATGTCTCGGTGGACTCCTTCTTGGACGCACACCCTCCGCAACAACATCTGTTTTCTCTTCATCTGTCTCATCAGCATCATTAAAAACGTGGACTCCTTCTTGGACCCACACCCTCCGCAACAACATCCGTTTCCTCTTCACCTGCATCAGCATCACCGAAAACATCAACAACCTCCTCGGCATCATCAAAATCATCAACAACCTCCTCGGCATCACCAAAAACATCAACAACCTCCTTGGACTCCTCCTTGGACCCACACCCTCAACAACAACATCTGTTTCCTCTTCATCTGTCTCATTAGCATCATTAAAAACGTGGACTCCTCCTCCAAATCACCAAAAAACATCAACAACCTCCTCCACCTTCCATAAACTCTTCACTTATGCCATCTACAAAACTCACATCTTCAATCGTTTCCTAACAAACCATTTCATTTGCCTCTACACTCTCTTCATTCCCAACACAGTCAATTGTTACCACTTCTTCAACTGTTTCTTTTTCAATTGTTTTAAAATATAGATATTTCTGGGCCCATAACCTCTTGAATGGTAGAAGTGGCTAACGTTTTTTCAGAGTCCAACATTTATTTTTAATAAATGAATGGCAGTCAATACTCATCAGTCATTGCCCTGCGCCAGCTGTCTGAATCTGGTCCACTCAGCGCCTCGGTTGCCGTCGACCGGTCCCACAAAATTGGCCAGCAGGGGAGACTTCTTCATAGGAGGTATCTGATGTCTCTGCCTCAGCTATCGAGTCTTCTCCTGGAATATAAGTTTTTTCATCCGAACAATTCTCTGTGTCATTACTTAACTCTTCGCTCTCAGAGTCATCTATCATGATTGTGCTGATTCTCTGCTCATTATCAGGACTCACAGTGGATGACTCTGATCGCTCACTTTCATCTGAATTCAGATTGTTAAAGTCAACAATTACATGCTGATCAATATTTTCATTATGTTACATGTTTTAGTTCCAAAGTTTATTTAAAAAAATACAACATTGCGAGAATTGACACAATTTTTGGGATTATAAGGATCAATTAGTCGGTATCCCTTGGACTTTTCATTGTAACCCACCATATGTATGGTTTACTTTTAGAATCAAGTTTCCTTCTATTCTTTACCATAGAATATGCAACACAATCAAAAATTCTTAAATTGTGTAGATGTACCTTTTTATTTGTCCATTTTTCTTCAGGGGTACTTCCAGCAACGACCTTTGTAGGACTTCTGTTCTTAAGGTAAACTGCTGTGTTCACCGCCTCAGCCCAACTTCTGTTCTCAAGGTAAACTGCTGTGTTCACCGCCTCAGCCCAGAACTTCATTCCGAGTCTGGCATCTCGCAGCAGGCACCTGACCTTCTCCATAACAGTCCTGTTGGCTCGTTCCGCGACACCATTTTGTTGTGGACAATCTGGTATGATTTTCTGGTGCTTGATTCCACATGTCTTGAGATGTTCCTGAAACTTAGAACTCATATATTCTCCGCCTCTATCACTTCTAAGTACTTTTAATTTCTTTCCCGTTTCATTTTCTACACGGGCTTTAAATTATTTGAAATATTCAAAAGTTTCATGTTTTGATAAAAAAAAACTGCTTTCTTGTGTAATCATCAATGAAACTGAGAAAATGTTTAGCCCCACCTAGAGACGGCTGTTGTATGGGGCCACAAAGGTCTGTATGAACTAGACCTAGTACCCCTGTAGCTCTACTACATGACCTTTTGGAAAAAGGAAGCCTTCTCTGCTTGCCTTCTACCTAGGTAATACTGAAAATGTTTAGAAAATGAAAAACGGCTTAATGTAGAAAGTTGCCAATACTTTTATTGTTTTTCGAAGTAATCTCCGTTTCTTTCTACACATCGTCGCATTCGATGGAACCACAGAAAAGCAGTGGGCCCATTCTTCCTTAGGAGTCTCTTCTATGGCATTTTCGTACGCTTTCACAGCATCTTCAGGGCTCGTAAAGCGAATACCTCGAATTTTATCTTTAGTTCTTGGGAATAAATAAAAGTCGCAGGGCGCCAGGTCAGGACTATAAAGCGGATGACTCATTATCTCGACACCTGCCATAGTCAAATATTCAACAGTCCGTTTTGCGGAGCGCGCTGAAGCATTGTCGTGGTGAAGGAGGATCCTGCTTCGAGGGCGCTGCTGTCGAATTTTTTCCAAGACAACAGACAAACAGCGATTGACATAAGAGTATGCAGTAACTGTCCTTCCATCTTCTAGCACAACTGTTGAGAACTGACCTTTCCGACCAAAGAATGAGGCAATCATCTTTTTCCCTTGACTTCTTCCTTTCTTTACCTTAGTTGGCCGATCCTCGAAAGGAAACACCCACTGAGCTGATTGTCTTTTGGTTTCGGGTTCGTAGCAATATATCCAGCTTTCATCACCTGTGATGATAGTTAATAGAATCAGGCGTTACCTTGCGGAAATCCATTATATAAGATATTAAATTAATTATATTAATTAGCAATTATCCCGCGAAAAACGCAGTCTTTACAGCAAATGTGTGAGTGCACGCATATGCATGCATATAGCACCGCCCTCCTTTCCCACACTGCATATGCGTACACTCGCATGCACCACCACCCCACATGCACCACAACCACAGTAAAAGACCACCACCAAACAATCTACGTACGTTTCGCCCCGACACCGAGGCATCCTCAGGATGTAGACTCTACGATTAGTAATCGTTAAGTGACGAAGTCACTTAACGATTACTAATCGTAGTAATCTTAGTAATCGTAGTAATCGTTAAGTGACTTCGTCACTTAACGATTACTAATCGTAGAGTCTACATCCTGAGGATGCCTCGGTGTCGGGGCGAAACGTACGTAGATTGTTTGGTGGTGGTCTTTTACTGTGGTTGTGGTGCATGTGGGGTGGTGGTGCATGCGAGTGTACGCATATGCAGTGTGGGAAAGGAGGGCGGTGCTATATGCATGCATATGCGTGCACTCACACATTTGCTGTAAAGACTGCGTTTTTCGCGGGATAATTGCTAATTAATATAATTAATTTAATATCTTACCTGTGATGATGTCAAATACAGCATTTGAGTTACCGCCGTTGAACTTATCTAACATTTGGCGACACCAGTCCATGCGGAGGCGTTTCTGGTCGTCGATTAAAGTATGGGGAATCCATCTGGTACAAAGCTTCCTGACGCCTAAATGTTCGTGTAATATTTTTTGAACTTGACTCATACCAATGCCTAGGCTTGCCCGTATTTGCTGATAGGTCACTCTCTTATCTTTCTCTATCATGCGTCGCACAGCACTGATGTTATCTTCAGTAGTCGCTGTTAAAGGACGTCCCTTACGCGGATCATCACTGAGATTGCTACGTCCACGCTTAAACTCGTTAAACCAATTGTAAATAGTGGCACGAGATGGGGCTTCATTAAAAAATGCTAATCGCAGCCTATCATAATTTTGTTGTTCAGTAAGCCCACAACGAAAGTCATAATAAATCATTGACCGAAAATTTTCTCGCGTTATGTTCATTTTCACGTGTAACAAGAGTTTAGATTTGCCGCCAATTCACAAAAACAAATGACAAATGAATGCAATATACTATATTAGGTTACCAAAGAGTTCTAAAATTGAAATTCAAAAAAAGTTTTCATTTTCAATGTTTCTAACTGGCCAGTTCTAAACATTTTCAGTGTTACCCACGTACACATGAAGTACATTGCTGAAAATTAGAAGTGTTAAAAGAAATAACATTTGCCATACCCTTTGTAGAAGTTGCATACTTCTAGAATTCAGGTGGTCGAGACGTCTGTGCCACAGCTCCCGGGATGAGGAGCCCACTGCTGCTGTCTGATACAGTATCAACTTGATAGACACCATTGACTTGTGTACGTACCAGTACCTAAAACTTCATCATTGTCATATAATATAGTACATGTATTTTTATAAAAAGTGACAACATATCTCTTTTTGGTCATAGCACTGACAGATAATAAATTAGTGCTTAAATTAAGCACATAATAAGTATCATTGTCCTTACGCAGTCTTTCAAATGAATCTGTACTTCCCCTAAGCCCGCGGTTGATAACCTTTCACCGTTTGCTATCTTCACATCTACGGATATACGGATGTGGTTAGTAGCTCCCAGAGTTTTATGTACCACACATCACTGCTTACTTTCTAGAGCTGTGTCGATCGATAATTTTTTGTAACCCGGGTCAATCGCGACTCATTGGCAAAGTGATCGGGTCAAAATGATTCGATCATCTCGATCACTCGATCACTTCGATACTTCTATCGCGGATCGTGATTCATGGTCAGCAGTCAGGTGATTAGGTCGTTTCCTGAGTCTCATATGTGGGTAACGCCAGAATGCCGGTAACTGAAACGTTATTCAGATTAGAAATAGGGTCAAAAAGAAAATGATAAAAATGAAATAGATACGGATAATAACCGTTAACCACAACCACTATGTTAATAGTCTATAATGACAGTTTAATAATAACGATCAAAGCGTTGTTATTGTTTTAAATAGGTGCAATGAATAAACCACCACCAAATTCTAGCAAAACAAAAGCGAGCATGTAAAATAACACCAGAAATAATCTTAACTAGACATTACACATCAAATAGCACACAAAACACCGAAAACTAAGGTAGTAACTAGACAGGTCGCATACGCGGGTCGCGGGTCGTAGGTCACAGCGCAACTGTTTGCTATATCAATCAGTCGATCGACCGCGAGCCGCGCAATCTACCCAATCAAACCAGGTTTCTACAGGTGTAGCGCGCGAACTCGAGCGGACGAAAGAGACAAACATAGTTGTGATAGTTCAACTCATTGTGCGCGCGGCGCTGTATGTGTGCGTGGTGAAGTTTGTAAACAAAGTTTCTGTTTTAGATGCTAGTTGCATTGTGTTTCGTTCACGCTAACTGTGTGTGAGGATCAGAGTTACGATGAGCCGCGGGCATAGATAATACAGTGCGAGTCGCGGGTCGCGTAATGATCGAATCTTTTGGAGATTGATTGTCGTAGTCGTCTGTGAGCCCACTCAGCATGATAACTGCAACGAATTCGTCGTCTAGCGGCGATTCTATCTCACTGAGCTGATGTGATATTTCTTTTATTTTGTTCAAATAAACTTCCATCGAGGTATTTTCGGACAACTTCGTGCTGAAGAGGCTACGTAGTAAACCTAATCTTCTGCTCAGGCCACGTCCCTCATACGCTCTTTGCAGTATTTTCGGTGCCACGGAAAGAGCGATGCCCGCCAACGCTTTGTCGACTCTCTCTTGTCGCCATCCTTGGGCTCTGCTTCCACGCAATCCCACAATTCCTCGTGGACCAGCAACATGCGCATTGTGAAGTCATCCACGTTAAGTAATTTTCTAAACCTTTCAGTTTCTCAACGCCGGTTTGCCCGATCGCTGCTAAAGCCATCTTCCTTGAATACCGGGTCACGCCAAGTGGTGCCGGTAATAAGTACAAGTATGACTAATCTTACCAAAAATACGAGTACTTTTCCTTTTTTTCAACCACGCTCTGCTACCATGTTAGAAAATAATCGTGATTAATGAAAAGTAAGTTGTGATTTCAGTAGGTTCATTATTCACCAGAATGAGCAATTCACTTAAAACAACCTTACAGAGAGCGATCTTCATGACAACAGACCTTAGATTAAATACCTATAGATTGAGCCATGGCGTGGCTGCACATGAAACAACACTAGTTTCTTTCGATGTTGCCGTGTTAAATAAGGTAAAAGTTATACTAAATTAATTTATATATTAAATAAATAAGGTAGAAATAAATACGACTCTCCATAGTAGAAATATTATTACAAAAAAACTATACAATTTACTTATTTATTAAATAGGCTCACTAACAGGTTAAGGTTTTGTAAGAGGTTGTGTCGTGTAGTAAGAGGCAGTGTCATGCTGCTTTGCAGCTGAATCGGGCGGGCACGACCGAGGTGGCACCTCTCGCTCACATAATACCGACGTAATACCGCGTTCTGTTGCGTTTCGTGCGGATCGTGAGTTTCCGGTGGCCCATTGGGTCTTGGGGGGGATAGGGACACGAAGGGCAACACATCAACATGATCTCTTGTTGTGCGGATGTGTATTGGCGTCGATTGTCGCCAAAAGGCTTCGACGGCTCGTTTGCCCTCTTTTTTTTTAATTTACAAAAAATTATATTTACAATTTTTTAATTACAAAATTTTATAATTGTTTTTTTTTTATAGCATACTATAAAAAAAAAAACAATTAAGTATAAAATTTTGTTTCACAAATCAAAAAACCCAGAAAACCAGTCTTTCTTCCTGAATTAATAACGTAATCACCGCGAATAAATTTAAGCGATTTTACATATGTTTTAAACTGATTTAATTTTGCGTCGATTATCTGGAAATTTTCCTTCGATATTGGTTTCTTAAATCCATAAGTACATAATCTGCGGCTATTTAATATATCAAAAATGTCATTAAAATATTTAATAAATTCTATAGTTGCACCAGAGTGTAATAAGTCAACTATAGCCAGATCATCTTTATAAAATAAAAGAGCCTCTGCAACAGATTTGCTGAAGGTTTGTGCAGCGAGACGTACCTTCATTATTTGTTTTTTAAATTTATATGTGCACTTCTGATTTTATTTGCTAAATGTAATCCTTCATTTTGTTGCATAGTATGAAATTTGTCAAGATAATCCCAGGATTTTTTTTCATTATTAGCATTAATTATTTCTTTTTTGTCAGCTAGTGTATTTCGCACTAGTTTCAACATATGACAGGCATCCGGTATTATTACAATAGTTTGCCCTTCAACATTTATTTTTGGGTTAATATGGTTGATATCATGGAATTGAACGCCTAAATTTTTCGCCATATCGAAGTTGGCTGGACATCCATCAAATGTGACAGATACTATTCGTACCCCATATTCAGAGAGTAAATGAATACAATTTTGTAACAATGCGCTTCGTTGTTCTCCATTAACACCACTTGTAAGGAAATAACCTACAGGTATTTTCCAATGATCCTTTAATTCATTAAATAAAAGAGCCTCTGCTTCATGCTAACTTCAGTTAGCATGAACATTAAAGCATCTTTAGCTAAAGGTACATTGTCTGTATCCAAATTATCTCCTACATTCACATACCCCACAGTTTGTTGCCATTCCACTGAAGATGTTGCCGGATTGACATTTCATCGAGACTAATACAGCACAGTAATTTTTCTGTTGATTTACTTGCTAGTAATTTGATAGCCTCTAAAGCTTCATTTGTGAAATCTTCACAATCAATTCATTTATACCACCTATACAATGTTTTAGGGTGTGGCAAGCAAGTATCAAATTGCTTTCTTACAAAAACATAGGCCTTAGGGCTTATAAAATGCAAACATAATGCAAACTTTCTTAACGATGCGGAATATTTTTTTGGACAATTTTCTTTGTCAAGGAATCGTTTAAGGAAATATACATTCTGCATTTCTATATTTGATAGTAGATCCAACTCCTCAGACCTCATCTGCATTTTAGATTTTAGTTCGGTTATAATGTTTTCTAAGCGAGCTGTTTTCTTTAGTAATCTCCGATGGGACTCACGCACAGCACGTAATTTTTTAAGCCGTCTAGCTGATTTCGTTTTTTCTTTCTGTAAAAGCTTTTCAAATAATTTTGATGCTTGTTGAGAAGCAGGCCTTTCAGATAGGTCATCTACGTTATTGGAAGCCTCCTGAAATGAAAAAAAAAAATGTTTATTCAAATATTTGTAAAATATTGAATACATTTTATTAGGATTTGGTTATTTTATAAAGACAATATTTTTACAGAGGATTAAAATATCAGAATATGTCTATTGCATTAGGTATGCTTACCAAACATAGCTTTTTTGGCTGAATATTTTGCACTTCTTGTAAAATAATACCCATTCTTCTTTTTGTAGAAGCTGTTCCAGGTTTTTGGATATTTTCCTGACTTGTCGATGGCTGTGCCAACGAAATATTTTCCTGCTGAGCTATTAACATCTGGTCCACTGAACTTTTAATCTGTAACAGATAAAATGAATAAGATGTACTAATCAAGTTGTTAGTGAATAATGGATAAGAATGCAACCCTTATATTGTGTGTACAAACCAAGGTCGGTTCATGTTGACTTGATGAGGGATGTGTGGACAGATCATGGTCATGGAGTCTCTACAGTCTGGTCTGTAGAACTCTTAATCTGTAAAAATTTAAAAATAGAAATTATGCAATACAACAATAATATTTTTAAATATCACCTGGGATTTATGGTACTAACTACTAGGTTATTACAATAAAAGAAGGTCATCATAGAGATACTAGCACTAGCTGGGCTTCAGTATACAGGTAATGTTCATAGTGGGTGTATTGATCCCTTAATCACCTAGTACTGTGCCTCTTATGCACAAGAAATAAAATGGTACAAAGTCCAAAGTGTGTATACATAGTGATCTGTTCTCCACTATTATATTTCCACCAAGAAGATTTAGATAACAAACTATAGTAGGTAGGTAACTCAAATAGAACTATTATAAGCTATATATAACATGTAATTTTTTCTTCGGCACTGAATATGGTTTTAATTGTACCCTTTTTGGTTTATAGATGAATAAATTATTATCAAAATGAATTGAGCAAATTTTCGAGTATTTCGTTGGTTGCCAATTTTGTCGTCCAGTGGCATCTAACCATCTCATTTTTATCTCAGGATCGTATGGAAACCTAAAATATTAAACACAATTTTAGCTTACAAACGAGTAAAAGTAACGATACTTGGTAAATAAAATTCACAAAATGGCAGCACTATCAGTTATAGGTTTTAGGTTATTTTACGATATATTAGTAAAAAAAACGCTTTAATGTTTCTTAGCAAAAATGAATCATTATCGCTTTTAAACACCCCAATTGACAATTTCATTGCAGTACAGACCCAAATCAATACATTTTCGTTTACTTACGAGTGAAATGTTATTCCGTCAACTTTTCGCTCACTCCGACTTTTGCAGCCTAAAACAGAACAACCCACCATCGCACTTACACTAAATTCACTAATATACAATGAGTTTATGTCTCAAAACACACTTCTAGTCACAAAAATACCGAAAACCCTCAACGCTCTGCTTTGTTTGTCAAAACTCCGATCTTGACAAACAGCAAATCCGGCCACAGTGACAAAGACAAAAAAATGTCTTTTGTCTTTATTTTGTACAAAGGTTTGTTAACTAGTGATCTCGCTCTAACATTCAGGGTCATTTCTTTACTCCATCTATAGGTATTTAATCTGAGCAACAGTCGGAAATCGGATGCGATCCGGCTGTCAAAGATGACAGTTGACGTTATCATAGTGACATTTTAAGTTTTTTATTTTTCTAAGATTGTGTTGCGTTTACATATTAGATACAATCTTTCCAACATATCATAAATACTCTGAGAAGGGAAATAAAGACCGCCTCTATTTTTTAAACCAATAAGTTTGTGGAACCATAGGATATCGAATGCTAACATTGATTCAATGCAAAAAGGACATTTTATTAATTTAGATGGATAATGAGCAACAGATCCCTATATATAACCTACGATATATTTTGACAAATCGTGAAGTAGAGATAAATCCGAAGACAATAATTTTGCAATGGTGCTACCATTGTCATCAATATGTAATAATGGTTCATTATTATCTTCGAATCTTTGTGAGTGTGCTAATGAATTTATGGCTCTGGTTGAGGATGTGAACCATTTAATATACCAATGTTTTCAAGAATACCTCTTGAAAACATAGGTATATTAAATTGTTCAACCTCAACAGGCAATTTAAGTTCCAGGTGACATAATACTTTTCGAAAAATACCTTTGAATTGTTTTGTATTTGGGTTGTCATTATGACCTCCATGTATTCGTATACATGGAGGTATAGGTAGGGTAACTCCAAATGGTCTTGACCATATTTGTATGTTGGTATAAATACTAGCATGTCGATCTCAACTAAACTTCCATATAGTGATTTTAAACTCAATGCCTATAAGAATACCAAGACATCTCGTTTTACAAGTACTTTCTAAAATTGGCTTATAATTTTTCATTATGATTTGCACTTTTCTTCCATCTTGGTTAATTTTTCGTTTAGTTGCATTTTTTATTTATAAATATATGTTTTCATTTCATCTAAAAAAAAATTATTTCGTCTGTTCAAAGGTTGCTTGAAATCAAACTGTTTCATATTACGGGAGTTAAATATATCAAAAAGACTCATGTTTCTAACAAAATTTTCACTCGCTTTTGAATTCATAAATGCTAACAATTTGGCACACTCTCGACAGAATTGCAATGCTGTAGCTACACATTTGCATGTAACTTGACTAGCAAGCTTTGCTTTAATAATATTATTTCTGAACATAATATGTCTACATGTTAGCTTGTTTGCAATATCCATTCTCATCCAAGTCCCTCATTTTATTGAAGTTTATTTAAATCACACAGTAGGTTCCAATTAATTTCTTTTTCATTATTATCTAAGACTATTCTTTTAGACTCCCAGTGATTTCGCACAAGCTTAAACATGTGAACTGGATCCAGGAATATAGCCACATCCATACAATTTCGAAACGCAGTCGAGTTATTTTTGCCTTATCAAACGACCATAAAGCTCTGGGATTACTTTTGATAGAAGCCTCAATTCTAGACATATATGTCTCATAACAACGTTTTTCCACAATGTTAACTCTCCGGCGTAAATAAGGTGAAAGACTCATAATAATGTTATATTGTATTTTTTAAATTTACGATGGTACTTTAATTTTTCTTTTATTATTTTAATCAGAGTTGAACTATGCCAAGGAGGATAAGAATTTGTTGAGATTGTTTTTTGAGGTATATATTTAGTTATAAGTGAATTTAATAATTCGTAAAATCCATTGACCGCCTGATCCAATATGCCCGAATTTAATAAAGAAGTCCAAGAAGTTTCATTCAACTTTGAGATTATACTAGTGTAATCACCACGATCGAATAGGTATTTCAAGCGCGGTTGATCACGCAAGTTACGCTCGTGCCCAAAGTTGGCGCAGATAATAAGGGATTTGTGGAGTTAATTTTTCAGGAAGTAGTGGGGCTTCACACGCTGCCGTCTTAATGTTCAGGTTTGAAAAAACTAAAGCTAATACGACCATTTTGATTAAGTTCACCATTGATTTGGAAGAGGTTACAATAATTCATTATGTCCATAAATTGTACGACGTTATCACACTGCACATTTGAGGGCTCGAGATGGTCCACACCCTTGCCCTTTATCCAAGTTATGTAGTCTTTTTAATTAAAATCTCCTACAATACGAAACTTATCGCATGGATGAGATGTAACAATGACACTCAGTTTGTTGGAAATTTTTTGAAGCTGATTAAAGAATGAATGACCAAGCTTTTCCTTTATTACTGATGTGTTTCTGATCTTCTCACCAGTCTCCCGTAGCTTATTTGCTAAGCTTTCTCCCTTGGACACATGATGTGCCATCGTATCACTGGCACTATATGAATATTGGTAGAACTTCTCATGAATTAACATTTTGTTATATTCTGATTTCTGTTCATAGATTGCTTCTAATTTGTCATGACTTGTTTAGCAGTCTCGCAGTTTTATATAAGTGATATTTGGTTTAAATCCATTGACGACGTTAAAATGAATATGGCCATCTTAATACCACTGCACTTGCGAACTGGTTTCCACAGGTCTTTCCTTTTCTATATTTAATCCTTTTGCTCTTAACCCTTACACGCACATAGTGTTATGGAAAACCAAACAAAGTCAAATACTAGTTATAACCGTTTATTGGGATCAACTTAAACATAAAATGATTAAATACAAAACATTTTTAATTTTTTTTTGTGTTTTTCAACACGGGACAAATGCGTCAAAGGTTGCATAAAGCGTAAATTTTAAGTAACTTTCTAAGGTCAATTATGTAAAGTAAAATTTGTTTTCTAATATTAAATAAATTATCGCTTTACTAATAAAAAAAATATTATGATCGAAATTAAATAAAAACCTAATGGTAATCAGCAAAACAATTTCTTTCTGACGTAAAACATAAGTGAACGTTACATGTTGAATAAGTATTGTTTGTTCGATTCTCGATACGAGATTTGGCACATTGTACACATCTCTTCCTTGTGTTTATTTTTATCATAATATGCGAAGGAATCCCCCGTTTCTGGGTATAACTGATTCGCTTCTTCGTCATTACTGCAGACGGAAAAGCTTTCTGACGACACGAGAAACCAGCAATGAGGGAACGAGCAACAACTTGGCGAAATTCTAGGCAAGAAAGCAGTGTTCCTTCAATAAGCCTTTTCTCATGCAATTTGCTATATACGATATAAGCATTATTCATAGCAATATCAAGCAAATCAAAGAATAATCGTAAATAGAATTTAATTTTTGCTTTTCGGTCAACCTCATAGCAAACTTTTCTTTGGTCCATCAAATCAACCCCTCCCATATTTTTATTATATTTTATAATGACTTCTGGACACGTGACATTGATTTTTTCGCCACTTCCTTGAACCCTTCTTTTTATTGTAGTAGTGGGTATCGGGGATAAAAAGTTTGTCAACATAAAAACAGCTTTATTATCCATCCATTTTATAAAAGAAATACCTTGCGAGCTGGTTGTAAATATGTTTCCTCTTTGCATAGTTTTATCGAAGGGCACTTTTTTGGGCATGTTCTTTCTGTTGGAACGAACTGTTCCACAAGCCCTTATATTTCTGTATGCCAATTTTTGCTGCAGGTTTGGAGAATTAAAAAAGTTATCAAAATAAAGCTCGCAGCCTAGACCTTCTAACCCGTCTGTTAGTTGCAAAATCACTGACTCCTCTAATCCAATTTCAGCACCACCTTGTTTTCTTCCGGTATATGTATCAAATTGAAATAAGTAGCCAGTGCTTGAATCAGCTCTACACCACATTTTAAATTCCCACTTGACTGGTTTATTTTTGACATACTGTTTCATTATATTGTGATCTTTGAACTTGATCATATGCTCATCTATTGCTTGAGTTTTTGTGTTTGTCATAGCGTTTTGGAAACTCTTATTTAAGTGGTCTAAAACTGGTCGTATCTTATAAGCCCTATCGTACAAAGGTTGCGTTCTAGTTTGTTCATTATTATTGTCGCTAAAATGTAAGTTTCTTCGTATTTCTTCAAACCTGTTGAGCGGCATTACGTTCGCGATAAAAGGAACTCCCATGTCAGGATCTGAGGACCAATAGCTGCGAAATGTAGGCAAAACATGATACCCCAAGACGTAATTCATGCCTAGAAAAGCCTTTGCCTCTGCACTAGTGAGAGCTAAAGGTCCTCCATTTTGCAATGCGTATTGTTCCGATTCAGGTATAATAATGGTGTCAACTAATAAATCAAAATTTGCTTCTGCATTGAAGATCGTAATAGGAGTATATTATTATGAGCTGCTAAGGCTATTTAAAATATTGATTTCACCATACTTATAACCTTCTTGGTCGCGGAAAGGATGCGGCACATACGAGTTTGTCCTCCAGTTGAACGAATCTTTGCTCATTTGAGGCATTTCTTGATGCCCTCGACATTCGTTAACGCTCGGTGAAATGCTGGGCTCAATCTCAACAGTTGAAAGACCTGCATCAATGTCATGCCAATGTCTAAAGTTGCCTGAATTTCGCGATATGTCACATGTCGATCTTCCTCAATCAGCTTACGCACATCATCAACGTTTTCTTGGGTGACTACAGTTTTTGGACGACCTAAACGGGGATCATCACTGAGCTTGACACTTCCACGTTGAAATTCAGCAAACCAGCGATAAATTGTGGTTTTGGATGGGGCTTCATCACCAAATGCAGAAATCATCAACACTCTGATTTTGTGTTAAACCACTTCGAAAGTCATAATAAATCATCGCTCTAGAATTCTCTCGAGTCAATTCCATTTTCTCAACGACTAAACAAGTTTTACAAGACCTTGTGACAAGACCGGGAATCTTTTTTAAAATAAATAAATGGTATTCGATTTTTAAAACCAAGGAGTTTTCAATTAAAAAGATTTTAATATGACAGGAACGTGCAGCCTATGTATGTGCATGGGCCCATAACCTATTGAGGTTCGGCAGTATTTCAATAAAAGTCTTGTTAGATTTCTAACTACGCAATTTATATTATTGAAACTATTGAATTCAAGTGACATTACATTTTTTATAAAAACACTCCAACAAAAAAGGTTCTATCTTATAAATTTATATTTATCCAACAACTTTTATCGTACTAAATTCATACAAAATTTCATGCAAATACGTCTAAGCCTTAGACGTATTTGCATGAAACTTTTTATTCCTTAGACTCTTAAGGAATAAAAAGTTAAATAAAACTTTTTGGGCCTTTTGTTTTGTTTAAAAAAAATTGTTTCTTTTTCCTTATTGGATGCCATCTAACATCATACATCATAAAAGGAACGTGTGTGATTTTTTTAGTCTTTAACCCTATGGCTTTGGCCTGTGTGCTGCCTGTGCGTTTATATAAAATTTTCATCCCATAATTTCCCCTTTTATGGATTGATTTTTTTTAAAGTTTTAAATTTGCCGTAGGTAATCTCATGCAAATAATATGTCCAAGGAATAAAAAGTTTCATAGAAACTTTAATCCCCTTTCTCACCCCTTTGGGGGTTGAATGTTGAAAAATTCTCCCTTAGTGGATGCCTTCGTCATATGAGGAATACGTGTGCGAGAAATCAATTTTGTAGCCTTAAGGTCTTGGCCTCTGCATTTATTTAACCCGGAGTCATGGAGGTGGAAAAGTGTTACGCGGACGTGGGGGCTGGGTCATCATTACCCAGATAAGGAATGTGAATATTTCTGTATGTATTTGAGAAAAATGATATTTTTTTGTGAAATGCAACAAGGAGACTGGCGGGTTTCCTAGGCGTTTGGCTTGGTCACCTACACGGATAATTTTAATGTAGTCCGATAGCATTATTACTTAGAAAACCATGTTTGGTTGTAATTTTTTCCCAAATCTTGTCTGAAAAAGATATAAGACAATAACTTATGACATTGACATAAGGTTATGTCATGCACGAAAACTTCGTTAATCTTATATCTTTAAATGAGCAATTCTTGTATATATATATAATTGGAATCTCGGAATCGGCTCCAACGATTTTCATGAAATTTTGTATACAGGGGGTTTCGGGGGCGATAAATCGATCTAGCTAGGAATCATTTTTAGAAAATGTCATTTTATACCGAGCTAAGCTCGGTCATCCAGGTACTACTTTAAATATGTACAGCGAGTTACGAAATACTTGTTATATATCGTAGCGTAGTAATAATCGTATACTATTATTACTACGCTAGTAATAATAGTTAAATGACGTTATTTCATTAAGACTTTATATTAGTGAAATAAGGTCATTTAACTATTATTACTTTATTATCGAAATTCATACAAGACGCTGTATCTAAACCCCTCATATTACTTTGCAAATGCGTTAATTGTAAAAATTGAATTAAATTGTATTACTAAGTAATATATTTAAAATGGGATATTCGCTATGTTTTTCACATTTATTTCGCGGAGCTCGATATTTCGAATTGTCTACGAATGTCGAAACCTAATTATAAAGGTGATGGAAAAGATAACGGCTTGTTTGCTGTGTTTTTAGTTTACTTATATCAGGGAGGAATTAAATAGAAACGAGTTTTTGATTTAATATTTTATTTATTCACTATCGTAACATAATAATATTTCATCCAGAAATTGTGCCGGAGGTTGGATGTTATTTTGGTATCTAGCCCAGCCTAAGTACCAAATAATCGACATAATATGCGCACAACAACCTACTGTTCGCTTCTCGGCTATACAATTGCAACAGTATTGCGAAATTGCTTCTCTGCCAGGCAAGTTATTGTTAATTAAAATATACACAAATTATATTTTCCGGCTCACATGTCTACTTTGTATCTTTCCTCTTAATAACCATTCATTGTCATTGACAAGTCCTGACAGCATGTTGTCATCAACCTCACGGCACACTTCAATAGTATAGCATCCATTAGCCCTGACATGCTCACCATAATAAGATCGAGCTTGCTTTATTTGATAACTGCCTAAACATATTTCTGTTAAAGAGAGGCGAGGAAAATCTTGGAGGTTATTGTTATTAGCATCTATGCTATTAAATTGAGCTCGCATTCTATTAAAATTATTTTCTAAAACTACATCTGCTAATAAATTTGTAACATGCATATTCCTCTGAATAATTGTTAATATGTCTCCAGCATCTTCTCTGTCTGTTACCAAACAATGGAACTTATTTATTAATGCACTAGCACATAAAAAATCAGTCATAAGATGGTGTGAAGCCACATTAAAATATTCCTGTCTAAATATTTTAAAATCATTTTTATATCTCCCATTTACTACTTCAACCACCCATCGAGTAATTGTCACTGCTCTACTTTTATTGGCTTGTAATGTTGAAAGCTGAGTTTCATTTTGTTCCAGAGGTAGCGGAATATATGGACAATAACTACATTGCTCTAATAGAGATATTGCATCCCTAAAGCCCCTATCCAGAATGAACACATCTCCAGGACGGAAAAATGCCCTAAATGCACTGTCAGTATTTTGTAATTCTTTCATTAAGATTTGAGCATCAGAAGTTGTGGCTGGATAGGGGCCTAAAATGTCAATAATATATCCATCAGTAGTCACAATCAATAAGGGCTTTACAAGGTTTACTATACTTATGCAATGAATATCTTTTTTTCTGATATAAGTAATTAGCGCTTTTTTGTATGTAGACATAAGTCCCATCTAAAATAATAATAGCTTTCCTATCTTCTGGGCTGCTGTTAGGATTACCAAAAAGCCCATTAGGAATCAAAAGATTGCGCTCAGTAACATTTTCTCTTGTTAAATGACCTAAACCTACATGATTAGGCACAAAATACTGCCTCAATATATTTCTCACTTTGGCCATCAAATCTTCTAATGTCCTTCGAGGAATATGTAACAAACTCGAAAGTCGTTCATCCGAATCACCTGTTCTTAATTTTATCAAATATGCAGCTAGCCCAGTATTTCCCCTTTTAATAAGCGACAATTGTTGAACTTCTGACAAGATTTCCATAAACTGGTCTCTAGAAAATCCTGTCCAATAATACACTATGTTATCAGTCATTTCACTTATATTTGAAAAATAAGGTGTGCATCTTCTGATTTCAAGACTTCAAAAATATCTTGTATATATTCAGCAGAAAATGACTGAATACCAGTTGTGATTGCTGTGTCCCTATCCCCAACTAAATGATTTCGACAAATACGACAGTTTCGTGGGACATAATTTTATTTTATTTATTTATTTTTTATTTATTTATTCATGGATTACCAACATTTGTTACAATTTCGTACACACAAATATGAAAATACAAAAATTACACAATATAATTGCACCACTACTTACCGATAACCACAGCATGCATCAAACAAACACGGGATGAACAAGAAAAATAATAATTAAACATAATAAAAACATAAGAGTGTCATTTGGCAATACAATGCATAGGTGGGCTTGGTGTTTCCGGTCTTGGAATCACTTCAGGAAGTGGTGGTGGCGACACAGCTGCTTCATTATCATCAACTTCTTCAACTATTACCGAGGATGATGCTCGTGATGTTGACAGGGCAAAATATTGGTGTTGATCAGCTCGCATCCAACAAGGATGGCAAATGAGGTTTCCTGGTTGTACCTGACATTAAAAAATCTATGTATTAACTACTCAACGATTAGTAGTTAGTAGCAAAAACTATTAACCTTACAAGCATACTACAATTTTCAATATGCTTGTAAGGTTAATATTATCTTATCTCATTTAATAATTGTTATCGGTCAGAATTTAAGAGCTAAGCTCTTTGTATTATATCCTTCTATTTTTTAGTAAGTTAAGTGTTCTTAGTTAAAGTATTTTAAGTTTATGAATGAATAAATAAATGAAATAATTACCTTATTAGGTAAAATCCACTCTGCAATAACATTGTATACATGTATATCTCTCTCTGAACTTCTTTGTAGTCTATGCAAGCGGGCCTTCATAAGAGATCGACCACAATTAACACAAATATGTCGATGTCCCGAAACTGGTGTTTGTACATCTCCCGTTCTATATAGGGCATTATTAATAAATCTGCAACATTCATGACATATATGGTCTGTATTGAGAATCTGTAAAAATAAATAAATAAAGAAAGTGGTAAATTAAAATATTTACAATCAAACCATCAAAATATTAGAAATGAAAATAGTATAATTATAGTACACACTATGAAAGTATTGACAAACAGGCCTTTAACTTCAGTTTGGTATTTAAGCAACATTCATGTACCAAATAAAGTAGTATCGAAGAGCTTACTTAGCGATTAGGATGCCACTGCCTTATTGAAGACAGTATTTCTCGATTTTCTAATCTCGTCAATACATGCCTCCTCAATCGTTGAGTAGATATGGTGCAGTTAGCACAACGTAACCGTTCCATTATATTATAGTCACAATCCAAAATAGCTAAGAATTTCAAAGTCCGATGGTAATTCGCCAGGTCTACGTAGCGCCGATGCGAGAAAAACCACGAGTACGTAAATTGATCGATTTGATCGTCAAATGGCGATCGATAGAATGACAGCATGCAGTCAAGTTGTGTTGCCATCCTAAAAAACTAATTAAAGTATTAAGTGCATAATCGATTACAAAAAATTATACAAATCGATAAAATAATCTTATGTCTCAGGATAGGCACAACACATAGATGAGTTGCCTGGGCTCGTTCGATTTTTGAAAATATTTAAACTTATTTAAAATGAATTCTAAATCTATTCTAGAAAATTTTAAATGAAGCAATTCTATTTCGTTACCAATTCACAATATTGTATGAAAAATAAACCTAATTTAAACTTCTATAACATTCCGGTGCATAAGGTCCATAGTATCATTACGTCTACAGTATCATTTCGTCCATAGTATCATAACGACCAGTATAATTTCATCTAGTTCATCAAATGGACTATAGTACCAATTCGTTCATAACATCAATTCGTCTACAGTATCATTTCGTCCATAGTATCATAACGACGAGTATAATATCGTCTAGTTCATCAAATGGACTATAGTACCAATTCGTACATAACATCAATTCGTCTACAGTATCATTTCGTCCATAGTATCATAACGACCAGTATAATTTCGTCTAGTTCATCAAATAGACCATAGTACCAATTCGTCTAGCTATATGTATATTATAGATATACTTCAAAATTAATACACTTTTAATAATTTCATGTAAAAAATTTATTAGGTAACTAAATCTAGCTTACATTCAAGTGAAAGAAAAAAAATCGCTTATATTTCTACTATAAATAAAAACTCATAATAATTATTAGATATTAAGTCTTATGTACACTATTTTTTCAGAATTTTTTTTAAGGTTATATAGCCACGGTCCAGTTCTATCAACAATTCTTTATATTTTTTATCAAAACTAATATCTTTATTTCGCCTATTTTTCCGCAAAGCACACAATAACATTTTTTTACATTTGTAATCGTAGTGTTTAGCTTCGTTTATTAAACATTTTATAAAACGGAAGATATTAGGAGAACGCGGTATTCGGCTATTAATTCTCCTGTGCCACCCCTCTAGACAATTAGTAGTGTGATGTGCGTCTGCAGCACAACTAATAAGTTGTATATTATAATACCATTGACGCTCAAAATACATTTTAAATTGTTCCATTTCGACGGAATTCGGCGCCTCTTCTTATATTTCCGACCACGCCTCTGGTATGTGATGTGCTGGTAACAGTGGTAAATATGAGCACCATCTGGTGATATTCCTACCATCTCTTGTGCGATCAAGCCTTATAATAATAATATCCTTGCTCTTTTTCCATATTGCATCGGAATATTGGTGAAAGCAACCAGATACAAGAACATCTGGAAAAACGATTTTTATTGCCTTAATCTGGGCTCGCTCGTAGTCCGATTTAAATTTTGAAATATTGACTCCCAGTTTTTCTTTAATTAATTGAAAGAAACGTGTATATGTTGCCTCGGTTTTGTACAGGGTACACGCTGACTGACAAAGCTGTTGATTTCATATCTATATGCAAACTATACAACTGGTAAAAAGGTTTTGGAACACATTTGAATTATGTACAATTTTTTTTCATTTTGAAAAAAAATTGCACTACACTACCCTTGGCAAGTTATTTCAAAAGATGGCGCATTTAATCAAGATTAATAAATGGTGCAACACTAGCCACTTTTCTTACCATTAAAAAAAATATTTCTAATTTTTTTCAAATTGAACTTATTTCAAAAATAATAATTGTTAATTTTTTGTATTAACAGATCGGGGTCTCGAGTGTGTGTAGTGAACAAAAGTGATAGAATGAGATAGACAGTGACGCTGAAAGTCTGTCTCACTCATGAGCGAGACAGATTGATATTCGACTTTTAGAATGAGCGAGACGGATAGTGACGCTTGAGGGGTCGTCCGTTCACAACATTTAGTACGCATCGTTTCTTCGTCTACTACGCATCTCTCGTATTTGTATAACCATCGTAACGACTTTGGCTTGTGTTACTTTGGACTTGATACTGTATCCGTACTGACGACTTTGGCATGTGTTACTTTGGACTTGATACTGCATCCGTACTGATGACATTGGCTTTGCTTTTCTGGACTTTGTGCTGTGAAAATAGTACACAGTACAAAAATATGCAAATATGCATCTTATCTACGGTGAATGCCGTTGTAATGCCTCTGCCGCAGCCAGATTGTATCGCGAGAGAAGCCAACGCTAAGGCTACCTTATTTAGCCATCGGATCTTAACCAATAGCAATGAAATTAGGAAGGTTTTTCCAGTGCACCGAGGAGCATAAAGAAAGTAAATCCCTCCAGATCTACTGTTCACAACTTGTATCAAACTATCGTACGCAATCCTTTGTTGTTCATTCAGTTCATTCATGGAACAGTTGTGCGAACTGCGAACTGTTTCGGACAATGCTTCAGTATCGTACTGTTGTTCTCTATTTAACTTATTGTTAAATGCATCTTGCATAGAACGATTGGGTGCTGTCAGGCCCAAATATGACAATAGTTTATTTTCTATCAATAAACACATCTTCTATCATGATCAATGTCTCATTGTAAATTTCTGCAGTAACTTGCAGTGTAGGATTCAAAGTTTGACAAAGCACTCGATGTAACACATCCTCCGACCTCTCATCCCTATAATTCATCCTCAAATCTACCGGATTCGAGAGGAAACATGTCGATATTATTATCGCAAACAATGTACGAATTTAATGCGGCGATGAAGATATGATGGAATTGTTGAGCGTATTATCCCAATGCGAATCGACCTTGAGCAACTGTAATAGTGGACACGCCTCACGGTAAGTCGCACACAGATGTCCATCAACTGTTCTCAATTGTTGAAACGATGTCGGACCACCAACACACACCGATAACAATCTAAGGGCCGTATTAATAAATCGAACTCAATACTGCTCTCAAGATCGATCTCACCTGAGTTACACTCAAGATTCGGACAGCATCTCAAGTTCGTGGCTAATTAAGGCGGGCTTATCAGGCGCACGGGCCGATCAGAGGGGGTGAAGTGCGGGGCAATCCACGGGGCGCTCTCCGCGCGTCCCGCTCGAGCACATGCTACCGCGAATTTTAAAAGTTCGAGGCGGCCATTGAACTATAATATTACTAGCGTACTTGAACTATATTACTACGTAGTAATTACAACTCACTGGTGGCGGCTAAAATATTTAAGTTATAATCGAATTACCATTAGA
The DNA here is from genome assembly GCA_963853865.1 of Helleia helle. NCBI lineage: Eukaryota > Metazoa > Arthropoda > Insecta > Lepidoptera > Lycaenidae > Helleia > Helleia helle. Next base: position 23,043,563 of record OY971420.1, read on the forward strand.
GTGACTGCAGTATTTTTTTATACGAGTATATTAGTAAGTGAAATATAAAAAAGTATTAATTATTGTTTAAAATACTTTTGATATACTTATTCAACATTCAAACAAACATAAAAAACAAAACCTATAAAGTACTATTTATTTGTAGCAATGTTTATAAATTCATTGTTTGAAATATTTTTAGTTTTTTTTTTCTTTTTATGTTAGTTGGATAGGCAAACTGGCAAACGTGCCACCTGATGGTAAGTGGTCAACGTCGCCCATGAACATAAACTAGTTTACCTGGAACGAGCCCAGGCAACTCATCTATGTGTTGCCTATCCTGAGACATAAGATGTTTAGTCTCGGTGCCAGTAATTACACTGCCTGTCTTGCCCTTCTCTCCGAAACACAGCAAGGCTGTTTCACGGGAGAAACAAGTAATGTAATGTAATGTCTTTTTTGACAAATAAAGTTCTTTAAACCCAAACCTAAGATAGTGGTACCCATGCAGCCGGGAGCGAGGCACAACGCTTCCCTCCCACCGGTGAATGATAGATAAGGATATGTATCCCATTAGTAAAATCAGTAGTCTGTAATGTGCAAGTCATGAAATGAAACATCCCGCGGGGGAGTGGGTCTCCCCACGCGGGTATGTGTGACTCGCTGCGCCCAAAAGCTGGTAAGTGGACGCAGCTCTACCCACTAAAACCCGACGACTGCCACCAATGCCGCCTTTGTTGAGGTGCCCAGAATCTAATGAGCAAACAGGGCACCTCGACGACTAGTCAGTCCCCTAAGGGACCGACGCCACCTCCACAGAGGAGTTGTCCCGCACCATAGAACAACCCCTCCCAACGTCGGGACAGTACAATGGGGTGAGGTTCCCGTCCTCACCTCTTGCAAAGAGTAGGGGCTCTTTTGTCCCCTCTTCTTATAAGAGGGGTACCAAGAGCCCCCTCAATTAGCTTGGCTCAAGTTGCTGGGCACACCTTAGGCTATTGAGCCCCACCGCCAACCGCCACCGTCAAGGCCTGAACCATGGTGGAGAGGAGTGAAGAGGTAACAAACACACACACACAAACTTTGTCATCTATACATCTATACAGATAAATAAAATTGAAGTGTCTGTTTGTAATATAAAAATAACCGCTTTTGCATAACTAAATGCATATGGATGTATACACGATACTTATACCAAAATAGCCATTTTTACAATTTTTGTCTGTCTGTCTGTCAGTCTGTTTGTTCCGGTTAATCACTGAAACGGCTAGGCCGATTTTGCCAGGACTTTCACTGGAAGATAGCTGATGTTATAGGGAGTAACTTAGGCTACAAAAATAATCATTACCAATACGCGTACGGCTGTACATCTAAGTTAACGCGGGCGAAGCTTCGGGCAACAGCTATTTATAATATTATTGAGATAGTAAATAACAAAGGTACTTTCAATATATATATATATGCACCTATCCAAATACATACAGCTATTTAGGAAAGAAGAGGTAACAAAAACACACATAAACTTTGTCATCTATACATCTATACAGATAAATAAAATTGGAATGTCTGCTTGTAATATTAAAATAACCGCTTTTTAATTAATGCATATGGATGTGTACACGGTACATATACCAAAATAGCTATTTTACTATTTTTGTCTGTCTGTCTGTTTGTTCCAGCTAATCTCTGAAACAGCTGGGCCAATTTTGATGGGACTTTCACTGGCAGATAGCTGATGTTTTATGGAGTAACTTAGGCTATAAAAATAATGAAAATCGGACGCGAGGCGCGGCGTCATGGTGCGCTCGGTCGAATCACGGCGACGCATTATTTTGATTTTGCTATATCTCCTAAGGACTAAGGTATTCATTTAATTTCAATGGTGTAAAGGGAAAAAATAATCTTTATGAAATTCTCAAGCTAACTAACGCATTTAAAATGACATGAATAATAAGTGGCGGTGGGGCTCAGTAGCCTAAGGTGTAACCTTGGGCGAAGCAAATTGAGCCGAGAGAGCTTCTCTTTGTACCCCTCTTATAAGAAGAGGGGACTATAGAGCAGGGGGACAAGGGGTGAGGATGGGAACCTCACCCCATTGTACTGTCCCGACGTTGGGAGGGATTTTTCTGTGGTGCGGAACAATCCCTCTGTGGAGGTGGCGTCGGTCCCTTGAGGACTGACTTGCTGTCGAGGTGCCCCGTTTGCTCAAGATATCCGAGGCACCTCACCAAAGGCGGCATTGGTGGCACATGCCAGGTTTTAGTGGGTAGAGCTGCGTCCATCTTACCACCTTTCGGGCGCAACGAGTATCCTCAAAGCATTTCCCGACGTAAAAGAAAAAAAGCCGCTTAGGAGAATCCATAAGGATTTACCTGCGATATAAAAAAGGTATACGACCGTGTTCAGCTTGTCCCTAGAAATGTTTGCTAATTGCTAGGTAGGTGGGCAAGGACAGTTTATGTGCGGTTTCGGTACCTAGGTTGGTACCTATATAATTTGGGCAGAGTGTATTGTTATGATTTACTTGTTTTGTTTCTTTTTCGGTTGTACCGGAACCAGTTCAGTTAGTGTCATGTTATTTTTACTTATTTATCTTGATACTTACAAAACAAACAATAATATTGAGATGAGTTAGTCAGATTACTATTTCGTCGCAAAATGAACTAACATTATACTATACTATATAATATTATAATATACATCCATGACCCAGGAACACAGAAAACTGTTTTGTTCGCTGGCGGGATTCGAACCCGCTACCTCCGGCTTCAGCGTCAACGCGCTAAACCATCGAACCACAGACGTCGTCAAATATATGTGTCGTATATAAGCTGTAAATATATTTCCGTTCTTTGGTACCCGTAACTCAAGTTCTTTGAGAACTCACCACGGGACCAGATTGACGTGGTGTAAAAGCGTCCATAGATATTTAAAATATAATAATTATGTATATCTATTTCCCATCTTGTAAACTACGCATATTATTATACGTTGAAACCGCCAAGCGAGAGAGCGTGCAGACCACACCCGATCGAGACAAGCCTCGCTTGTCGACTGCCGCCAGTATACAATCTGATGCAACTCTTGCGCTACGTTCACAAAGTTGAGATTTGTTTAGCAGGACAAGGGCGTGTGAAATTTGTAGAACGCATAATTTGGTTTTATTGTAACATTTTTGTTTATTTACAGAAAAGGGGGGTTCTAATTAAAAATGTGGCTGATTTAGTATCTAAGTGAATATTATACGATTTATATTCTCGAAAAAAAAAACTATGGTTATCACTGAAATAAACGAGAACTTTGAACTGAAAAATAATATTTTATGGCTAACTTATGAATTTTATTACTAAATAATTACAATAAATGTTAAGATTCTGTTCGAATTAGTATTTAATTAAGTATCTATTCTTTACGCATGATTTTTTCAATATTTTATCATTTATGGAAGTGACCCAAACTGATCACGAAAAAAGGGTCTAATCAGCGGTATTTTCTCATAACCTCGCCTTAATAGACGGATTTTGAGCGCGTATCACTTGAGATCGGTTTCAAGTTCAGCATCTCAAGATTTTGAGATTCTGCACTCAAGTCATTGATTTACAAAAAACCCAAGATGCACAGTTACGAACAAAAGTAAGACTCAAAACTGTCGCCAAACACTGGTCTATACTATAATAGGTACTTATAGTCAAACTATAAACAGTTTTTTACAAATTGAACCTTATTCACAAAAAGTTAAAGTTGATTTCACAAAGGAGTCTACAAAAAGCAACACAATTTTATGACCGAACTTCGTCGGTAGGACAAGGCATGGAGTGGAGACGTATATTTCTTATATATTTTTTTAATTCAATGAAATAATTAGGTTGTAAGAGTTAATTAAATTGTGTTGATTAAATAAATAAATATATGTTTTGGGTAGGATATGTGTATAAATGAACGAAACAAATATTTATTAGATAAACTGTTTATTTTTTCAAATATTAAACTTAAAACTTAAATCTATAATTATTTTTTAAAAATCATGGTCATAATTATTATTGTTTAACACTAGGAAACACATCAATTTCCTTGGAATAAATTTAGTTTATTATAAAGTTGTCGTTTTGAATTCGATGTAAGGTTTTCTGTTGTTTTTTTTGCGATGTGATGTAAACGAACGTCTATGAAGTTTTCTATAACAGCTTTTATAAGACTAATTTTGTGATTGAATAAAGCAGGTTGTTGAAGCGAATGTGTATCAATGCTAGAAAATATATTTAAATACAAGGCACGTTTTAAAACCAAGGAACACAAATAGGCTTTCGTTGTGTTTTTTTTACTATTGATGCACTGTTCACGTCTTATAATCTCCTCTGTTTTACTACATACAATGTAAACATCTTCACTAGCGTAGCAGAGACCACCAAAATCCTTTAAATCTATTAGTTTGTGAAACCATAACTTGTTACGTGCTAGTGTAGAATCTTTGCATATGTCACATTTAATTGTTTTTAATAGACGTCGGACCACAAATCCCGCAATATAACCAATAATTTGACAGACATATTCGGAACTGGAATTATTCAAAGAATCTGAAAGAAGATCGCAATTTTGTTTATATATTTCGTAACCGCTATCATCGGTTAATAAACATTCGTTTTCTATATCAAAACGATATCCAACGCTGGTGTGGTTAATGTTTGATACAGTTGTCCCACAATTCAAAATGGGCACATTTTCTAACGGAACAGAATTGCCTGTAAATTTGGAACCGAGTTCTATATGCATCAAAAGTTTTTTATACGCGGATTTAAATTGACGGGAATTCGGATTATTATTGAACCCTCCTTGACTCCTGATATTGCCGAAAAAGAGCTCGATGTGATCCTGGCTAAACTTGTAGGCTAATATGTATTTTAAATAACCTGTTTCTACATAACTAGTGTATAAACGTTGTACACTTTCAATACAAACAAGTAAACCGAGTATTCCTGTATTGGCTTGACAATTGTGTACATATACTTTGTCTTGAGAAATAATTATTCTTGATTCCTCCTTTTTTTTGATGGTACGTTTTCTGTGAACTATTATATAAAGTGAAAGTAAATATGATTTCGATGTTTTGAAAAACCTAAAAACGTTTTCCGAATTCATGTTACTTAGTGGTCTTTTGAAACCACTGCAGTTGAAATTCCTCGAATTTAAAATATCGAATAAATTATTTAATACTAGTATGAACTCAGTAGTTGGACCTGAATTAATGAAATTTGGAATATTTAAATCGATATCACAGAAAGTAATTGCATTTGCCACACTGCGACTTAAAAGTTGAGTTGTTAGTTTGACTTTCATTATAGAATTTCTGAACCAAATGTGTCTTTGAGTTAATTTATTGGCTAAATGTAAATCGTGTTTTTCTTGAAGTCTATGAAGATCTTCGACTAGTTTCCATTTTAATTGTTTATTATCACTATTATAAATTTTTTTTTTTGACTCGAATAAATTTCTCATTAACTTTATCATATGGCATGCATCAAGGAATACAACAACGTCGTAATTAGCTGCGGGATGTTTAAAAAAAGGTTTCAAACTGTGAGCATCATCCATTTTGCAGCCTAAAAGTTTCATAGTAGAAATATTTGTCCTGCAACCATCAAATGTTAATGACACTACTTTTATTCCTACTGTATGGCATTTTGTGAGTGCAATTTTTATTAAATTTGTTTTATTTTCGGCGGTCAAACTACTGATGAAAAAGTAAGCTATTGGAAGTTTCCATGATTCATTAAGAGATACTAATAAAAACACGTACGCCTGAGTAGCTATGTGATTTAAGTCATTACTTTCCATGCCTAAGTCAACTAAGCCCTCGTATTGCTTTCCAGTCCAAATTTTTTGCTGTCGAATTGACATTTCATCTACTACTAAAGAACATAATAACGTTTTGTTTGAGTTTTTAACTTTTTCTGAAAGTCTATCAAATGCTTCTTGTGTAAAGCCTGGTTTTGCTTCAACACTTTTGTACCAATCATGCAACGTGTTTATATGAGGTAAGCCGGTATTATACATTTTTCGTAAATATTTATAAGCTGCCGGTGAGTAGAAATGTAATGTTAATGCGAATTTTCTGACCACCGGAGGATACTTGGAACATCTCTTCTTACACTGTTTAGAAAACTAGAACTAAACAATTCAGTTGGTTTTATATACGTGGATAGGTCTTCACATAAATTTGAGTCAAATTTAAATCTTTTCTTTAAAATTTTTAATGCATTCTTTAACGAAATGGTCTTTTTAACGAGCCTTGAATTTTTCTTTCTTAAATTGTCAATGACTTTTTCTTTGTTAAATAACTTTTTGCGGCATTTTTGAAGTTCGTTTTTTATAATTACTTTTCGAGGTGTGTCTAAAATTGAGCCTATACTTAGGGAACTAGTAGGAGATATGAATTTCTTGTTATTTTCCGCGTCAAACAGTGAAATTGTAGACTCTTCAGTATTAACGCCACCATCCGGCAATTGTATCTGTAAGCAATAAAAAAAATATATCTATTAGCAAATCAAACAAATGAAATGTTTCATGATGAAGTACTAATGTTCCATCCTTTTTCGTCGTGATAACTTACAATCCTGAGGTTGAAAGTTATCACGATGATGATAATAATCACAAAAAATATTAATTTTAATGAAGAATACCGTACTATTTTCACAATTTAATTTTTCTTATTTCCAAAAGTTCTTACCACTACAGTAGGAACAGCCGTTTTCAGAAGACGTCTTCTGCCTTTTGCAGTTACATATATATCTTTGTCCAAAAAATGCTCTGAACAAACGACGCTAGACTTATTCGGCTTAAAAAAATTATTACACCTCTGTTTGCTGACGATTGATGTCCATTGTCCACATCGTATTGGGTCACAAGGGAATCTAAAATATTAAAAATTTTAGTAAATTATACACAGAAATCTAAAATAATATCTTAACATATACGCCTATATTACCGAGAAGGGTGTGGCAGAGGTACAGCTTGGCAAAAAAGAGTCTGGAAAAAATTTGGGCGCCACTTTCACTTCGGTCTCATCATAATATAGAAAATCAGTAAGATAATTTAATCAAACCGTTAATAATAAATGTGAAACACTAAACTTTACTCAAAATCTAGTATTTATCGGCCAAGTATTGTCAACATCATAGGTCTCCATTTAGTAAAATATTTAGTTCCACTTGTCACCGCGTCATACTCTTTTTTGTTAAGCTGTACCCACATTTCACCTGATATGTTTAATAACATTCTACTAATTAAAAATGATCCAACAAGAATTTAAGTATTTGGTTAGGAAGTATTTATGAACATAAAATATTGATTTTACTATTAATGAGATTTGATTAAAAAGTGTTAGAATAATTATAACGTTTAACTTGTAAAAACTGTAATAGAAAAAAGTTCAATCATATTAATAAAAAAGAAACATAATGAAAAAAAAAATCGACTCCATCAAGTAAGAACAGAGTCCTATGCATAACACGACTAAATTATAGGGAGACCGATAAGCATCGTTCTTAGAATGAAAATGCGGTGATTGAAATTTACCGTATTATACATGACCGGTGAGTGAAGTTTTGAAACAAATTAAATCAAAATCACTTATTACTACGTGTATTAAGTTATAAGAACCACAAAAACAAATTAATAAACACTTACTTACCGAAAATACGATATCCCATCCTTTTTTAACGTTCTTGACGTAATATTTTTACAGTTTCGCATCGAACACTTCGGCATTTTCGACGACGTTGCACTGACACGGGAGACGCGAGACTATTTGAAATAAGTGCACAATTTTAGATTGTGCGCTTATTTTATGCGGACGGTTTTGAGACGTTGACTGTGTATCTTGGGTTTTTTGTAAATCAATGACTCAAGTAAGCATCATTTTGACGTGATTACGTCTTATAAATTGATCCGCTGTCACCCGTTGGCTTGGAAACCATTATTTATAACAAATATAGAAGTAATTATTGTAGATTAAATAATTTTGTAGTCATGTAAAGAAAAAAAAGAATCTCAAAACTATTTAAGCCTTACCTGAAATGATCATGTTGCATAAAACCAGAGAGCTCATAACTAATTGGTTATATCTATAGTCAATGCATAGAACCTTAATGTCAAGAGAACTGCCATTTCTGGTACTATTGGAAGACCTCTGTTGTCGACTTTTTGCAGGTGTCCTCTAATTAAAGATGTAATTGACTGGCCTGTTGGTCTAGTGGCTAGTGACCCTGACTGCTAAACCAGAAGGTCGTGGGTTCGATTCCCACCCGGGACAAATGTTCGTGTGATGAGCATGATTATTTATTATGTGTCTAGGTGTAATTTTCTTTTTTTTTATTATAGGTGTAATTTTTCTAAAATCTGCGCTGGCGTTCGTGTTGTTTTCCGGCCAGAAAGTCATACTGAGCCGGAAAATGTCCCACTGGTCGAGCTGTACCTGCTGAGGGTGAAAGTGGCTTGTGTTTTGCGACCAATTCCCGTACCAAAGTTTCACGGAACCTTCGGTGGGTAAGAGGTCGCTGTGTGCGGAGGAGTATGAACGCATTCAGGACACTAGCATTTAACAGACGTCTAAAAAACTTTTTATACCACACCCGATTCCGCCGCCTTTCTATTGGGTACATGGCAATCATTTGATCTTTGCGATCAACACCACCCATGCACACATTGTAATCGGGTACTATTGAGGGCTTTAGTACGTCGCCACACTTCACCGTTGCTAACCCATGGTACGTCGAGATAAGAGAAACGAGGTTCTTATCTCGCCATACCACCAGATCCACATCGCCTGTAGTGCAGCCACGAACTTGACCCAAAGCCAAAGCTCCCTTAGTCAGATTAGTCAGTTCAGTGGGAACAAACTGACGGTTCAAGCGAAGAGTGCCAACACAGTCAAATCCCCGTACCTTTAACTCTCGCGCAAGTGCAGGAGAGTTATAAAAGTTATCCATCCAAACCGTGTGGCCCTTGTGCTCAAGACCATTGAGAAGTTTAAGCACAAGTGCCGGCACAACCCCAGACAAAGGACTATCTCGTGGAGATTCATCATGCCCTACGTGCACTTCAAACCGCCACAAGTAGCCAGACTGGGACTCGCAAACCTCGTAGGTTTTGATTCCGACTGTGGCTGCTTTATTTCGGATGAATTGATTAATATCTAACCAACCCTTTCACTGTGTTAAACTTTCGTCTAATGCAATATTTTGTGATAAAATATATAACTGTTGGAACCGCTGGTTAAGATGGTCTGTAATAGGACGCACTTTAAAAAGCTTTGCCTCCGATCGCGTCATTGTGTGTGGGTTGCAGTCATCATTATTACAGAAGTGGAGACATTTAGAAAGCAGGAAGTAACGGTCAAAGCTCATCGTTGCCGAAAACCCAGGAGAAGATAATAAATCCTGGGCTGTATTCCAGTATGAGTCTGCACGTGATTTCACAATAATCCCAGTCGCTAGGAATATTGCGAAATACAGGTACAGCTCATCTGGATTCGTATCCCGCCATCGCGTGATACGACTGGTTGGCAAAAGTAGCCCCTGATGAATCATGGCCGTTACCTCTTGCTGAGCATATCTATTTGTCTCCACTGAAATGTGCTCCATTATTTGGCGATCCCATATAGCAGTAAATGCCTCATATGGGCTTGCCAAAGGAACTGTGGGACCACAATTAATTTCGGAGAATGGTTCCTTTCTCAATTCAGGAGGAATTTGGGATTCTGAAAACCCTCTCCATTTAAAATCAAACTTATTGTATGGCTCCACGCTGGCTTCGGGGTTGGCGCTGGGTTCAGGCTCGGCGTTGGGTTCGGGCTCGGGCTGGGCGCTAGGTTGGGGCTGCAGGCCGGAGGGAACTTGAGGTGGCCACTCTAAGCCTATATCAGCGTTTATCGGTGGCACCTCAGCCTCTTCCTCAGACATAAAAAGTCCTTCAGCCCTCCTAGGCATCTGCACTGGCTGAACTAAATCTTCATCTTCATCGTCGCTGTCAGCATCCTCTTCACTGCCTGTGTAAATAATAATAATATACTGTAGTCTGTTTTACCTATGTAAACAGATGATGCCCATAATTTGAACCCATTGCTCTATGTATATATATATATATATATATTACTAAGAGATAGGTCTGAAAGAAAAATATTCACTTACCATAATTCAAGATTTGGGCAATTTCCTCGTTCCTCAAAGGACGAGCCCTGACGGCTGATGATGAAGATGAAGCCCCGACTGGTGAAATCCTTAGAAAAAAAGAAAATCAATCATAAAATAAAATGAAAACTCACGCGGGTCGCTTTACAGCGGTACTTCGGGGAGTTGACTGGCCGCTCCCACCACATTCAACATACCTGCAAATATAAGTATTCGATGTCAATTGTTATGGTTGATAACTAATTGCATTTGAAAATTAAAAAAATAACAGTATAATTACAGAGCCGGAGACGGTGGAGCCGAGCACATCGGAGGCTCTTGACTCGTGGAGGGGGAGGGGGGCACCATTTCTTGTAAAGACGACCATAAGGATTGGGATCTACAAAAAAAGTGTTAATTTTATTACCATAAAGCATAATGAAACAATTTCTATAGAATAAATGTCCATAATCATAATGTCCTCTTTCTATTGAAAAGGCGGTCTTTTCTACGTCTTTTGGGTCCATTTCTACTTGATGATAGCCTGAGGCTAAATCTAGGGTTGTAAAATATTGTGCACGGCCTAATTTATCTAAAATGTCGTCTATGTTAGATAACGGGTATTTATCCTCTATGGTTTTATCATTTAGTTTGCGATAGTCTATAACTAATCGCCATTTTTGTTGACCGGATGAATCTAACTTTATTGGAACTATATGAACCGGACACGACCACGGGGAAAGAATATTTTTTTCGGTAATTTAATAAAGGCTACTTCATTATGTTTAGTTACAGCATGTGCTGTTTTAATATAATGTGTTTCTTTTTTTATCTCACATTTTTTTTTGATATTTTTTACTGCGCTTGGTTTTATTAAAGATTGAGATGCACCAGTGTCTATAAAAAATCTGCCTCCCAACTCATTTATATATATGTACGGTAATTTATTATAATTTTGAATATTGTTTATAAATATTATGTTATTATTTCGTTTTCTTGATCTATGAGAAAATTTTCGTCATGGGATTCGTCGGATGAATTTTCCTCATCCTCCTCTTTTACCTTAAGCGAGTTTTCCTCATATTCGGTTAACTCGTCTTGGAAGTGAACGGGTTTTTTTTGAACGAATTGTGAGTTGTAGTTTGGTGATTTATTTTTATTTACTAATTTTCCATCACATTGATTTGAAGAAGTTTGTTTTTGGTTACTACTTATGGGCGGTTTACTTCTCGTAAAATTTTGTAACTTTTTATTTCTTAATTTTATTTCCTCTTGTTTGGCTATGGCTATTGCCTGATCTAAGTTATCTATTTGTTTTAAACTAGACATAGAAAATCATTTATAAAAATCACATTTATAATTTTTCAGAGCTTCTAAAGATGAAGTTTTTAAATAAAATTTTCTTGCTATAATTTGTTTGTTAAAAAAATTCTAAAAGTTATCATACTGAAATTCAGAGACATTTGTCTCTGAATTTCAGTAAGGTCACCCGGGGCGAAAGCAACTTAAAATAATTAAATTGATACTTTGTCTCTCTCCACCAGTAGCTACTTAACTAATATGGTTATTTAAATGAATTAACGTTATTCCACGCCTTTCATTAAATAGTTTCGACATAAAGTACGTTAAAAATAGGATTAGGTTTTTGAATAATTTCCATTTTTGTTGAATAAGAGCCTTAAAAGTTACGTTTACCCCACCTTGAGGCTAATGCAACTATCAGTTAAATGACCTTGTTGTGATTGTAATGTATATGTTAGGAATAAGAGTATATATAGTTTAACACTACAGCTAGCTGAAATTGGTATCTATTCGCTAGGAATAAGGCTTAGTTTCCAGAAAAAACTTTTATTTTCTTGTGGGGCGAAAGCAACTATCTCCCATACTAGCTAGTGTTGTTACGAAACTTATCGATAAATATACGCCGCAAATTATGTCCGTTATTTATTAGGATAAAGAATAAAAATGCGATTCACATATAATATATCTATCCCGTGTGTTTATTTAAAAAACAAATCTTTAAAGAAAAAAAAACATTTCTTATAGTCAAATTAACAAAAATCTGAGAATAACAAGTACATATAATAGGTAACATCAAAACGCAGTCGTATTAAACTTAGTTTGTTATTTTGGAATTAGCATTTTTACTTAGAAATTAAATTAAAGAAATTAAATGGCACGTCTTGTGAGTAATGGTTAAACCTAGTATAAATATTAATCAGTCCAATAAGTCTTAATCTCAGTCGAAAAAAACTTAAATTAATAAGTAAATTCTTTTATTCAATCTAGCGTCAACAAGAAAATAAGAAGCTATGTGTAAATTATTTTTCGAAAACATCAATGTTTTCCGAAAACATGTGAAGATCTCCTGCGCAATCAGGTTGAGGTAGCACCTTGATAACATCCGTGAAATCTATAATTGACACGTCATTTTTAATAAATTTAAACTTATTTTTTTGTTTATAGGACTTCATACCTCTCACGACAGCTTTATTTTCAAAAATGTCTTCTATCAAGCAAACATACTTGTAAGTTTTCTTTCCCAAAGCAGAGCAAAATTTTGCGAGTATAAAGTCACCTTCTTTTGGCGTAAATACAAACTCATCTTTTGAAGTTGACGGCACATCTTCCAACTTATTATAAATTCTGCACTGATTTTCTTTTTTGATCGAAGATTCTGTTTCGTTACATATCTTCTTTTTTTTTAAACATGGCTCAACAGAAAGGTTTCGTTTTGTCTTCTTAGTATTTTCTTCTTCAATATTTATAGAATCATTGTCCGAGTTATCTTTCACCAATCTTTCATAAAAAGTTTCTGCGTCCTCGCTCTCTGACGATACGTCGCTTTCGTACGAACAACTGGTATTATCACTTTCCGTTTCATATCGCGCTTTATTTTTCTTTTTTATTTTATTCTTTTTCATATTATTTTTTATTATTTTTCGCTTCGGTCTGACTTGTTTCTGATTTGTTTCCCCTTTTTTTTCTTCTTGTTTTTCTTGATCAACAACTTTTCCTTTTTTCCCCAAATTCTCCTTTTTTATGTTTTTTCTGTTTTTTGTTATTTCTGCTTGTCTTTTTTTTTTCTTCCTGATCTCTTTCCATTTTTTCAATTACTTCTTTGTATGTTAGGATTTCGGCCCCCTTAGCAACACGCCTTTTTTGTGTTTTGGGTGGATCATTGCGAGCAATTTTTTCCAATAGAAGTGTCTGAAATGACACATTAATTTCATCATCGTTTCCTAAAAAAAATGGTTGCTGCTTTTTTTCATATGTCTTAAGTGTTTCTTTTATTTCCTTTTTCACTTCAAGATTTTCTTTATTTGATGTTGCAGGTTTAATTAATATGTTTTGCAGTATTTGAATTTTTGAAGATGTATTGTTTTTAGATGGAACTTCCAGATTTTGTTTAGACGAATTTTGCTTTTGTGCGTTAAGAAAATATTCCGGCTCCTGTTTCTTGTTGACTCTTTGCTTTGTTGTTTGTACTTTCTTTATATTTATCCCTTTTTTTTCTACTATATCCATTTTTCTTTCGTTAATATTCTGTTCAATCTTTGCTTCAAACATTTCTTCTTCAATCTGTTTTCCTTCAATCACTAGTTCTTTTTGATTTTCTGTTACCTTTACATCTGAACAGTTCTTGTCAGACCCAATATCTTCCAGAATCTTGTTAAACTCACTCTTATAAAAACTTTGAAGTGTCGAGCTTAAGAGTGTTGGTACGGCAACATTAACATGATTTTCCACAACCTGATGCGTGCAGTCGTATCGAGTTGCATCATATGTTTCCACGTTGTTTTCAACTTCAGGCCCGGAAATTAAGTTGAAATATTTGACTTCGCTATTGTCGGCATGTTTGAGTGCTTGTTCTTTTTCCCATTGGGCTAATGCCAAAGGATCGAATATGTTTTTAGATATTGCATGCCGGTTAAACGGGTATATACCAGTTTTTTTTAAATCCATTTTGCAGGATAACTGGGTTTAAATTGGCCCATATTTCGGTTAGAATTCTGGAAAATTCCATCTTTGGTAGTTTATCCTTTGCCATTTTACGAGGGCCTCATCCCATCTATCCTTCATTGGTTTCATGCCACTGCAATCTAATGGTTGAAGAATATGAGATGAGTGTGGTGGTAATTTTACTATAGTAACGTTTTCGGATTAAGCCAGCTTGATGACATTTAAGTCTACATGAGTGGAGTGTCCGTCGTAGATAAGCAAAATTGGCCTTTCATTTCCAATTGCAGGTAAAAATACGCTTTTAAAATATTTTTCGAAAATTGATGTTTCCATCCAACCTTTTTTACTAACGGTATAAGCAGTTTTGACTGATTGATCTTTGTAGCACCACTCATTACACAAATGCTTTCCCTGAAATATAACAAGCGGTGGGATTTTATCTTATAGCGGGAGGATATTATTTTATTTGTTGCCAATAATACAGTCGTGTTGTCTCTACCAGGGGAACTAGTAGTTCTGGTGCTGCAAACCCTTTTTCACCAATGACTCGGGTTTTGGACGGATCATTGCAGAAACTTGTTTCGTCGAGGTTGTATATCCTTTTAGGTTTTTTCAGTAATGTCAAGATCTTTCAAAACTTTTTCTAATAAATCGAAATAATAGTAAACTGTGTACGGATTGCATTCCCGTTTACGGGCAATTTCAACTGACTGCGGTTTTTTTATCGACAAACCATTTCTCTTGCTAAAATTGCGAAGCCATTCATCGCCTGGTATATCGTCTTTAAATGGCGTGATTATACCATTTCTTTTTACGTACTCTGACACTAGGGCCTTGACTTCTTTAGCCGTCAGAGGAAATCCGTTTTTTTCCATTATTTTTAAATATAAAGATATTTCCTGCTCAAGCGATCTTGAAAATACAGTATCTTTGCCGGGGTTCGACTGTTTCTGTCCGCGCGTAGCATAAACATGGGATATTATTGTTGACCGAGGAATATTAAATCGTTCCGCAGCAGTATAACTGTTTAACTGTTTTTGCTTCACTAGTCTTACAGCTTCCAGAAGCTTTTCTCGGGTATAAGCCTTCTCTCTTTTTCTTTTATATTTCCGAACCATCTAAAATAAATAAAATAAAATTGATAATATTACTATGCATTTGTCTTTTTATTTATTTAATAATAAAATCATTATTTAATTTTAAGACTTTATTTACTCATAATTTTATTTAAATGTATTTCGCGCACACATAATCTGCGTTTATACGTCACAGACACAAAGGTTATTTTATGCAAATAGATAGGCAATCATCACTTAGCGAAATATCGACACGGGGCATCACTGGTGATTTCATTTTTTCATACAAAAACAATGGGGCTATTGCAACTGCGAAAATAGTTCCAATTACCCATCTGAACAAAAATTTGAGGTTAATGTAACTATGTCCATAAAATGTTAATTATAAGACTACGTCTTATAATTAACATTTTATGCCTAACCTTTAACCAAATATATAAAAGGCACTTACGTTTTATCTTTTTAATAGGATGAGCTTGCAATATAACTGGAAACGACGTGAAATATTATTTATGGCACAAAACTCAACAGACGATGCCGCAAAACATTGCTCCAAAATGGCGGCTATCAAAAAATGCTCTGTCGGTACTACAGTAAGCGACGTAAAAGCGCCATCTAGACTATAAGAAGAATCAATAATTTCTCTTTACTCCAACAGACGGCGTGTTTTACAAAAACCTATGGGTTGAGAGTAAAATCAATTAGTTGCTTTAGCCTCATAGTTGCTTTCGCCCCGGGTGACCTTATCATAAATATTTACTATATGAAGTCATAGCACTGTCTGTCGATGTACCAGCAACCTCAGTAGACAAGGAATCAACAGTACCACGTGATTCAGAGCACTCTCCAGAAACAGCATGTATTTCGGAGCTATTTCCGGAAACTTCCCATGCATCACGTTCCACTACACTTTGCTCGTGTAAATACTGAACCTCTGGCGGTATTTTAATTGCTGTAAATAATTTATAGCACTGTGCGTGATAAACTTTATTTAATCAAGATTCTATCGACAGTTCGAGATTATATATGATCAAACGAACTTCTAAAGTGAAGTTCGATCAATATAATATGACTGGTTTCATTTGAAGATATAAATTAACATGTAGTCCTTTGACCTACAAGGCAACACTTCGCACGTTTAAAAAGTTGGAAAGATTTTTTAATCTGTGGATAAAAGCACCTGCAACACTAGGCAAACCGGTCATCCCTAGCCGTAGGTACCTCATTCTTTTTAGAGTTAAGATTTAAGAATAGTAGCTGATGTTAGGTAACAAAACTGGGTCATTGGGCGGGCTGGGTAATTTATATCTTCAAATGAAACCAGTCATATTATATTGATCGAACTTCACTTTAGAAGTTCGTTTGATCATATATAATATTTCCTGGTTTCATTTTCGATATAAATTAACATGTAGATGTTCAGAGCTTAGATTTTGTTACCTTAAGTGTAATAATACTACTAGTATATAATATTTATTAGATTTAAAATAAAACACAAAATAACAGAAATCGCAATTTATATTTCTTAACAATTGATTATTAATTAATTATTATTCTTATTGTTTGGCAGACAAACACGTTCTGCGAAATTTGATCTTACTATTATAGGACGATCATAATATTTAGCAAAGGTCTGGGAGTTAGGGGTCCAGCCTGCAGTCTTTCTGATGAGATCTATATTAAGGCCGGCCGCACGCGCCGCCGAAGTGGCAGCGTGGCAGGCGCTGTGTGCGCCGAACACTGTCACGTCAATACCACTAGCGCACAGTGCCTGCTTGATCCACCTGCTTATAGACTGAGCTGTCGCGTTCCTGTAAGGACGCTTCACAGTAATTAAGAGGTGGTCTATGCTCGGAGGCCTAAAATCCTTCGTCGCAGACATGTAGTCGACGAGCGTCAACTACAAATGCTAGAATTCTCCCTGAAATATGGTAGATTTAAAACTGGCTGAACCCTGCCTACACCGGAAGTCTTTATAATATCTGTTATAGGTATTTCCATAAAATTTTGGGTACCGTGAAATGCTGCAACATTGCCTAGGTTTTATAGTATTATGCATATGTTTCGAAAAATTCTTGCACATGAAATCAAACCTTATAAATAGCACTAAAGGATAGAAATGGTAAAACAATCAATTTTTGCTTACACCACAAGAAATTGCGCTAGGCAATGTTGTATTTGATTTTGCTATTAGTTTCATACAATAGTTGATACTGGATAGGGTTGTCATAAATATTTTAATACAGTAAAAAACATAAAATATATAATAATACGTAACAATATAATCACACTATAAAAATATTTGTTAAGCTTATATATAACACAAATAAACAATTCCAACTCTAAAACGTCACGGAAGCGGGTGAATTATTTAGCTTTCAACCATTTGGTCATACTATGATATACTTGTCATAGTCACGTCCCGCATTCATAAGATGTAAATTAACCACACACCGGAACGAAATTCAAATAATAATTAACAATTCTTAAAATAATAATCAAAGTCTTTAATCTCTTGAAGTTTCATTTTAGTTTTATATGGAAATACGATATTTTGTCAACACATTCCATGCATCTTTGAGACGTGAGGAACACACTTTTGCAGTTTAAATAAATCAAAGGAACGTTTGTAAAATTGTAATTCAATCACTCATCTATTTTGTTTAGCAACTTAATCTGTTATTAACAATGTTATATAATGTATTGCCTTATTTTATAAACTCAAGATTAACGGAATGTATTGACGATATCGTATTTCCATTTAATCAAAAAAAAAAGTGTCGTTACCAGCTTGTAAGCTGGAACGCTTTATTAATTAGGTATAGGTATTCTAATTATTTTATCTGTCGTTATTTCTTTGGTATTTTACAGTAAGTAATTTAAATTTTTTGGTAACAATCAAAATTTCCGTTTTAAATACTAGTAGATGTTTAACACTGGAATTTTGCTATCTATAGTAAATTTTAATTCACCACGACGACCAACTATAGGCATAGGTAGTTTTTTTTCAATGTCCAAACGTGTTATTATCGATATGTCATAAACCAAGGGCCATGAAAAAGATCCTCTTGTATTCTTTCTTAAATATTTCACCGTGAATTCATTATTATCTTTAGAATCGATTATTTTACCCACGTAGTATTTGGCATTTTTGCCGCTCGAAAACTTAACCAAAACATAGTCATCAATTATTAATGTAGTATCATCAGAAGACTTATCTTCTCCCATCAAACTATCTTCTACCAAATCACTCGTATATAAACTGTCTGTGTCGCTATTAGAAGGCATAAATGGGCCATCGTCAGAATCATCATGTACTGAATATAATGAATTTAGTGTCGATCGGCTAGAATCATCATCATGGTCGATTTTGTTATTCAATGAATTTATAATAACATTAGAAAGTATTTTTATCGGTTTTCTTTTTTGTGAAATGTTACTTATTTCTTCAATAGGTGATTTACGGAACAAAAAGCGATCTTTTGAAATGTGCAATTTTTTGTCCACACAGATGCTAGTACCAGGAAAAACAACAGTAGTAACATCTACATCTTCGTTGAATTTTGATGGTGTATTATCAGATCTGAAATCATCTGTGGAAACAGATTCTCCAGGTCTAGTACATATTTTTTTATTACGTCGTTTTGAAGTCTTGCTGTTGGACGGCGACCTGGAGTCCTTCAAAAATTTTAAGAGTGTTTCATCGAAAGTAATTTGTGGTTCCCTGTTTTCTTTATAGTCTGGTAGTTTTCTTAGTACTGCCTCTGGATGGGTAGGGTATATACCAGTGGCCTTAAACCCGTTTTTAATTATGGAAACTGAATTCATTTTTATGTTATTAATTAATGTGCGGAGTAATTCTGGGAAAATTTGTTTGTTTAGAGAATTTGCTGATGGATGTCTGACTTTCCAATCTAGAAGAATATTTTTCCACGCTCTTTTTAGTGGTCGAAAAAAAGAGACATCTAGTGGTTGAGTGTCATGGGTTGAGTTTGGTGGTAAAATTACGAATCTTATATTGTTTTCTTGGCATTTCGTTATAATTTGTATGTTTAAATGGGATGATAAATTATCTCCAATTAACACTTTTGGATATTGATTTTTTTGTGCCCTGTGTAAAATGATATTGTTAAACCAGTCTTCAAAACAGTGGCCATCAAACCATCCGGACTTCGTTTTGTTAAATCTGGCTCCAGTTGGCCCACCTTCGCACCAATTGGACCATAAATGAAGAGACTTATATACCACATAGGGCGGAAATGTTCTCCCGATGCCGTGGCTATCTATAGGATAGAGAACTCGAGCTGCCTTCTGTAGCTCAACATTTTAAAGACAAATTAGAAAGGTTCTTTGAAAGAGCCAATAATCACGCAAATCCGCTGGTCGTACAGGCCGCTAGTTATGTACCCGATCCAGACTCACATCGTCTGCGTAGGAGACCGAGAAACGTCCTCCTCGATCCTCCAGATCCTATCACGGTTGCCAATAATCGTTTTCCTCTCCAACCTAGGGCATCCCGCCTTAATACACAGTACACACATAACAGTACACTCATTACACGCACTCAACACCGCCTCCGCCGTAGGTGGCGACGACCTCGTTTCCGACCGTCGGTCCCGTGATCGACAGGAAGGAAATTAGAAGCCCCGCGTTCACATCGATGCCCCGTCTCTTAGATGACGGGACGGGGGCCCCATAAGGGCCTCCAAACACACTAAAACTTAGAAAGGTTTGAGCCTCGTTGCCTCACCTATTAGACAGATGAAGTTAGAACAGACCTCAGTCTACTAGCTTAGATCATTAAAAAAAAAAAAATAATAATAATCGTACGTTACGTTTGAATCATCACTGTCATGTGGTTTCAATGAAAATAAACATGGCGGATGGTTTTAGTGAATTGCCAGATGACGATTTAAATAACTACTAACAATTTGATGTTGCCATGTGCAAGTTTTAAAATTTATTGGTAAATTCATATAATAGGCAAAGTTATACATGCGAGGCAATGTTGCAGTGTTTTACGGTAATTTTAATATTATAAAGCTTTATAAGTGAAAAAGTTTGCACCCAACCAGCTTTTGGGTCAGTTTATCTATCCTCCAATATCCAGTTGGTCGTGGGTTCCCCACCCACGACCAACTAAAACTAGATAGGGGTGTTGTTATCAGGTGGTTATCTCGGTGAAGGTCGTTTTATATCCGTATCCTATACTATTATAATATAGTCTATAAAATAGCGCGCTAGAAAAATATAGTTTATAGTCCATAGCACGCTATCATAAAATAGTTTATTTGCACAACACTTTGGAATAATTTCGAATGTATCCAAAGTCTTTTAAAAATAAAACGTAATTACTAGTAAAATTTCATATTCATTTTCATTAGGTTTGCACATAAAATGAATAAAGTCTAAATTTCTTCATAGAAAACAGCAATCTTTTAGAATCGATATAAATATATATAAATAATAATAGAAAAAAAGGGAAAAATTCTTATTAGTTCAATTTTAGACTTAAAGAAAAGGAAATCCAGAACTTACCTGTTTATAATAAAACGAACTATTTAGTACAGTTGTATTTGGACACACCATAAACACGTATGAAGCCGTTTTTTAATACTGATGGGACCGATTCGCCAAACAAAAAGAGACGCAAGATGTTCTATCTCGCTATATCCAAATGTAGACGGAGTTGAATTGTACCTATTCTCAATATTTCCTTTTATGAATAAATTTCGAAATATTAGTTTTTTTAAATTATTACGGTTTATTAATAACAAGCCAATTAGGATCGTGTCCTAAAAAAAAAAAAGTTACTTAGGCGTGGCATAACCAAACCCCGTCCGGTTTGGTTGTGTGTGCCACGACATAACTAGCTCCACAAAAAGGCACATTGTACCCCGTTAGATCGACTTAGATATGATGCGATACAAAAAGTAATGTCTTAAAAGATAGTAAGTAATACATAATATTAGCTTTGTTTTAGTTTACTGGACGATTACTTGACTGCAATCGAGGGAGTAAGAGAGTTTCTAGCGAAACGATCGTCGCCGAATAAGAGATTGTTCATTGGGGAACTAACTGCTGGTTCTGAGGTAAGTAGTTTTTTTTTCAATACACAATAATATTTCAAAGTATTTAGAAAATAATTGATGGATATAATGGTTTTTTTTAAATACGGATAGTGATTTACAAATAGATTTTTGGTTAACAAATAATATTTCAAAAGTATAAAAAAGTAAAAAGTGCTGAAAACCCGACCTGTTATCTATAAAGTCCTTTTACGAACGATAATTTTATGAGATAATAACTTATAATGCGTCGCAAGCCGAACTGTTAAGCCGATTGAGGAGGCATGCTCTTTATCGCTTATTCCGCGCATCATGCTTTACCGTACGTACAGCCGGTGTTCATCGATTTATAAGATGTCATCACGTCAAAAACCATAATGTAAAGTAGTAACTCTCAGCCTTAAAGATATGTACCAGCAAACCATAGAGTATGCGTGAAGAGAGTCTGAAGCTGACACAGTACAAAAGAATAAAAGAAAAAAAAAAACAAAAGAAAAAAAAACAACAAAAATTATAAACAAAAGCAATAACAAAGTAAAAAATACGATATTCATACAGACGCCTACATACATAATATATACCTACTACTTATAATATATAATAATAATAATAGCCTTTATTTACAATCTTTACATACATTTGACTTGACCTAATACAATATGTTTATTTTTTGTTTATTTGACACCGGTACGTGAAGATTTTCTTGCTTGTCCTGCATATAGGCCTCCCCTAGAGTTTGCCACAAAGAGCGGTTACGAGCTAATTTGGTCCAGGTGGTCCCCGCTATTTTCCTAATATCGTCTTCCCATCTGCGACGCTGCCTCCCTTTCTTTCGTTTATGTTGTCTCGGGCACCACTTTGTTACGTCTCTAGACGTCTAGACATTTGTCTTTTTTATTTCTAATCATATGACCAGTCCATCTCCATTTTAGTTTTTTTATACAGTAAGTTACATCAATGATTCCTGTTTCGTTTCTTATATTATCTAGTTTTATTTTATCTATCTTTTTGACATTGAGTACACTTCTCTCCATGTTGTGCTGGCAGGTTTCTAGCTTGCTAATATTATTGTTTGTTAGGCTCCATGTTTGGCATCCATACGTCATTACTGGTAAAATACACGCATCAAATATCCTGCTTTTTACTTTTAGTGTAACATGGGGATTATTCATAATTTCCTTGAGAGACCAGTATCTTTTCCATGCCAGGTTTATTCGGTTGTTTATTTCTTTTGTTGTAAGATCGTTTGGCGATATGATCTGTCCGAGATAGGTATAAGTCTTCATATTCTATAGTGGTATCGTTGACGGTAATTGCGGTTTTTTCGGAGTTTGTCATCACTTTAGTTTTTGCAGTGTTCATCGATAGTCCCACTTTTCCGCTTTCGTACACTAGCTGTTTTAACATCTCTTGTAAGCTTAATGGGTTTTCGGAAATAAGTATTAGATCATCAGCAAATCTTAGGTGGTTTAAATGAACTCCGTTAATATTTAGTCCGTAAGGATTCCAGTGCAAGTGTCTAAATATATGTTCCAGAACTGCTGAGAAAAGTTTGGGTGACATAGGATCCCCTTGTCTCACTCCTCTTCTTATAGCGAAGTATTCACCTTCTCTTTCTGTTTTTATTTTCGCTTTCATGTTTTTGTATATGTTGGTCATCAGGCGTATATATTTCTTATTTACTCCTTGTGTTTCCAGAGCTTCCCATATTTTTACGTGTTTTATTGAGTCAAATGCCTTGTTGTAATCTACGAATGCTAGGTAGGAATTGATTCCGTACCGTTACATTTTTGGATAACCTGTTTTATTGTATGAATATGGTCTATTGTCGAAAAATCGCTTCGGAACCCTGCTTGTTCCCTAGGTTGGTTTTCATCTAAAGTTTTTGTTAAACGTTCTAGCAGTATCTTTGAAAAAAATTTGTAAACATTGGACATCAGGCTGATCGGTCTGTAGTTGTTTATATCATCTTTTTTTTCCTTTTTTGTGTAGTAATATTATGGTTGACGTCTTCCACTGTTGAGGTATGTACTCTGTGCATAAAATCTCGTTGAACACATGAGTGATACTATTTAATGTTGCTTCAGATGTTCCTAGTAAGAGTTCATTACATATGCCATCTCCTCCTGGCGCTTTTCCTTTTTTCTGTGATTTGATTGCCTTGTTTACTTCTTCTTTCAGTATACATGGGATTTCTTCTTCGTTGTTCCTGTTATTTTCAACTAACTGGCTGTATTCCTCTCCTCTTTCATCGTCGTTGTACAACTCGCGATAGAAGTCTGTTGCGACATCTAATATTTCAATTCTATTTGTCTTAACTTCCTTATTTTTTATAGTGTTTTATCTTGTCAATCCAGCTTAGATTTTCTGTTAGTTCCCTCCATGCTTTTTTAACTCCGCCAGATTTTTGTATGTGATAGTTTATGGTATCGGTTCTTGTTTTCAATCTGTGTTTTCGTATCTGCCCGTTTATTTCTTTACTTAACTTGGCTATTTCTTCTTTATTTCTTTTTCTGTCTTGTAACAATGTTTTCCTTTGTTCGATCAGTGTTCTTGCTTCTGGGCCCAGTTTATCTTTAAATTCATTTTTTATTCTAGCTTGTCTTTCGATATCTTTTAGTTCTTTTTCAAGGGTGTCATATTTCTCTTGAACTTCTCTAAGGTTGCTTATTTTTTCCAAGTTAGTTTGTAGATTTTCTAGAATATTTTTTTGGAGTGGTACTGACTGTTTTGTGTTCTGAATATTCTTCCTTGATAGTTTTGGTTCTTTACTATATAATTGTCCTCGAAGCTTTCTGTAGTCTGAGTTGTAATTAAGTTGGTTGACAACAGCTATGTTAGAAAATAATCTTGGTTTGTTTGTGTTGATGTAATCTATTTCGTTTTTTACCAGCCCATTGGATGAAGCCCAAGTCCATTTTCTATTAAAGCTGCTCCTGTAGTAGCTATTCATGATGTGTAGTTTGTTTTCCATGACGAAGTTTATTAATCTTCCATTATTGTTCCTTTTCCCAGTTGTGTATGGTCCTAGTATTCTGTCCTCATTTGTTCTCTTCGACCCTATTTGACCGTTAAAGTCTCCCATTATAATGATTGTCTTTTGCAAATTCGATACGGTTTTATAAAGTTTGTTATAAAAATCATTTTTTATTTCTTCTTTGGCAACCTCCGTCGGAGCATATACAGCTTGGCAAAAAAGAGTATGACGTGGTGACAGGTGGAACTAAATATTTTTCTAATTGGAAACCTATGATGTTGACAATACTTGGCCGACAAATACTAGATTTTGAGTAAAGCTTAGTGTTTTACATTTATTTTTAACGATTTGATTAAATTATCTTACTGATTTTGCATATTATGATGAGACCTAAAAGAAAGTGGCGCCCTCATTTTTTCCATACTCTTTTTTGCCAAGCTGTACTTGAACTATCGAAATAGGTTTCTTTTGGCCAGGTAGTTTAATGTTCATAACTGCTATCCTGTCTGATACTCCTTGGAATTCGATGATTTCTTTTTTGAGATATTTTTTTGACCATAAATCCTACTCCATACAGGCCTGCTGATATGTTTTTATAGTAAAGAATATATTTTTCGTGTTCTTCTATTTTTTCCTCCGCTTTCCTTACTTCACTCACGTGTTAAGTGTAGCTATGTTAAGTCTAGTCCTTTTTCTATGATTATTGTCTTCAGTGTACTGATATTTAAATGGTGAATTATCTGATATCAATGTTGTAGACTCCATTGGGGTATGGTCTATCTCCCCGTGGTGACCAGCCGTGTTGGGGATTTGCTTGTATTTAATTAGTGTTGCGTTTGTTTCTTGTTGTCTTTCTCGCGTTTCCGGTGTCTTCTAGTTCCTATGTTATATTTTGCCGTTTTTGGTTATCTGATAGTGACTAAGATCTAGCTCTCATATATGCAAATGCATCAGTTTTGTGTAACTTAGTAGGAACTATAGCGTTTTTTCCCTCTACTCGTTGGGGAGGTGTGTGTATATTTTTTGGTGACGTGGAAATTTCTCTTTTTCTTTTTTCGGCTTCAAATTTACCTCTCACTATTAGTTTGTTATTCTTAATATATGCTTCATTTCCATTTTCCCTTTCTTGTTTTAGTTGTTGCTGCAGTTTTTTACGTGATTCCAGCGTTTCTTTTGAGAAATCTTCGGTGACATAAGTTTTTTGTGGCATTTTTTATTATTTTTTATTATTTCTGCTTTCTTTTGATATGATGTAAACGCGATTAATATAGGTCTAGTTTTATTGCCATCGCCCTTTCTTCCCAGTCTATGATATTTATTTATTTCATTTTTTTCTAGGTTTACATTCAAGTTTCTTAAAGTATCTTTTATTATGCTGAATAACTCTTCGTGACTATTCTCAGTTTCCTTTTTTTCTTTTTCTTTTTGGGAGGGATCTATGCTAATGGCCCGAAGGCCCTAATGCTTCATCGGATTAGTGTGAGCCCATTCGGCTCACTTTTGATTTAAAAAGTGGGGGGTTGCCCCCCGCCTACCGTGCGGTCAGCGACCACACGGCCTCCTGGCGTCGGTTGTGTCAGTTTCCTTGATGCCATGAAATATTATATTATTCTTCCTATTAGCGTCTTCCAAGTACTTAATTTTTTTACTCATATTTTAAGATTTTATTCTCATCTATTATTGGTTGTATTTTTTTATCTATTGTGAGCATTAATGTATCAGTTACAGTCTGTGTAATTATTGTGGTCTGTTTTTCTAATTCCATTTTCATCATTTGAAATAGCTTCAACATATCCTCTGACATGCCACTATTATCCATTTTAAATTAATATATTGTAAATAATTAAATATTAGAAATTGTAAATAAATAGACGTTCCGTTATAATAGTCAATATCGGAACGCAACTGTTGCGTCGGCTTGTTGGTATTACGGCGGTAGTTACACTTACAAGTGTCCGATTCATATAACTGACTTCGGACGTGTTTGCTTCTATAATAATATATGATGAAAATGAATGTTCTAACCTCGAATGTGTAGTTTTGTTGGTGAAATTGTAGTTTTAATCCAGCAGTCTTGTAGATTGTAACAAGTTCCAGTTGTTTTGGCTTATTTGTTCTCACGGTTTTTATGCTATTGCAGGTTAGTGTTTCTTTTTTTCCACAGTAAACACAGTAAAAAAACTTATAATATATACATTATATTAAATAATAATACTCACATAAAATTATTATACCTACATAATATGAACAATGTATAACGATGATAAGTAATGGCTCTTTAGTCTCGATTTGAATGTGGATACTGATGGACTTTGCTTTATCTTATCGGGAAGAACATTCCACAGCTGAGCCGCACGAACAGATAATGAGCGTAGAAGGTGTTGTGGTAAGGGACTATTAGAGCTTTTTTAACAGTATAATATCTTACAGGCCTGTCGCTCGGGGGAGTATAATTAAAGCGTTCGAAGAGATAAGGCGGAGACTTGTAGTAAGAATTTTGAACAGAATCGTCAAAATGTGAAAATTCCGGCGAAGGCGGATAGGTAGCCATTGTAATTGAATACGAAATTCTGTTATGTGATCAAATTTGCGCAGACCATAGGAAGGTATATAAATTCTGGAGGCGTTCTAGTTTATTTAGATGCTCCTTTGTAACATCTAAGTAACAGGCATCGGCATAATCTAGAAGGGGAAGTAGAAGAGACTGTGCTAAACGTATTTTAATAGTGATAGGAAGAAAATTTTGTAACCTCTTTAGTATCTGTAAAGAGTAGTCGCTTACAGACATTATTTGTGTGCACAGACCAAGATCAGTCTTGAGTCCATAAACAAACCCAAATTTTTAGCACTAGAATTATAATTTATTACCTTACCATTATATGAAATTATTTACAAAGTATCCACATCCAATTTACTACGTAGTTGCCTACCTACTGCCAAGATTTACAAGGACACCAAATGTGTTAGCCCATTCTTTGAGTCTCAAGAGGTCACAATTTAGCTCCTTAAACAATTAAGCAGCTAAGATACAAATCAGCAATGTCTTCAGCGGTAGAGTGCCCATAAAGCTGCAGGTCATCTGCATAAAGATGATAGCTAGATGAGATTGTCTTAGTGAGCTCATTAATGAATACAGCTAAAAGTAAAGGCAATAAAACTCCCTCAGGTACGCAAGTATTAAGTTTACACCAGTTGGAACTGTACTCAGAAGTGTAAATACGCTGTTTTCGGCCTCTGAAGTACGACTCAAACCAAGACACATCTGAAGGAGACATACCAATCGATTTAAAGATGGCAAATAATACATTATAGTCTACCGAATTGAATGCGCTGCTGAAATCCAGCAAGATAACAATTGAAAGCATATTGTTGTTCATAGCCAGTCGTATATCATCTGTTACTTTGAGTAGTGCGGTAGTACTGTGAAATGGGCGAAATCCAGACTGGAATTATTTTTGTACAGAAATAGAGATAGTTGCTTAGATGCTGCTTGTTCCATAATTTTAGGGAGGATAGCTAAGATTGAAATAGGGTGATAATCTGAAAATTGAAACTAGGCGCAGCGCGTGGGCGGTACTTGGTGGCGCCACCAGTGACGGTAGCCGAAGGTGGTGCTTACGCCTCGCCAACAGGTGGCTGGCGTGCAGGTGCGGGTAGACGAGCTTGTCGCTGGCTCGTCCCGCTGAGGGAAATGCAAGCCCTTCCCGAACAGGCGCGCGCTTGGATTCCTACCCAGGCGGTCTATTAACACCTTTAAATGGCGGATGCGGCTGCGGTGGCGGCTGAAACGGACGATGCGGCGGCGGCGGCGGCGGCCAACGAATTTGTCAGCCTCGGGTCATTAGAATGTGTGGACGAGGCGCGCATGCTAGCCCTACTGGGCTGGCATATCAATTCGCTTAGATGGTGGCGAAGTGTTTGTTAGGGTTTGGGTTAATAAAGGATGAAAAAGGATAAAGGATGGCACAATAAAGGATATTGTGATAGGACGGGTTGATAGTGGTTTTTGCGGCCGCCGAGCCGTATATTTAACGCGTTCGAGCGATTCGCAACCGAGTGGGGGGTGTGCTCTTGGTCAGACAACTTAATTGAAAATAAATCATACTATACAAATGTGTTTTTCTTATCCCCTACTTGCAAACAATTTTACCGATTCGATATAATGAACATTTAAACATAACGATATTTTTCTCTATAGTTTATCACTGTTTCACTGACACTAATAAGAATCACATATTAGTCATTATCGCGAACAGTTTGGTACACTTTTAGGTGACGAACGCGATTAGACCACCCAACGAGCCAACGATTTATACCGTTAGCTCGCCGGCTCGCCAATGGAATTCAATGGATCACCGTATTTTACTTAACTCTGTATTTTTACTGACTATTCCAAAAAACATTTCTTACAGTTGGGATTGTTTGATTCAATTACAGGTATACAATCCAAAAATGGACCATCTGACGTGTTTCTTACCGGGAACACTGGCGTTGGGACATGCCAACGGCCTGCCGGACTGGCATATGACGATGGCTGAAGATCTTTTGTACACGTGCTATCTGACTTATGCAGCACATCCCACATTCTTGGCGCCTGAAATCACACATTTCAATCTGGTTAGTATTTTAAGGATGAAAATATGACGGAAGAAAACTAGGACTTTATTTCCCAATATTTTTTCACGGTTCCTATAAAAAGTACATTCTTAATGCTAATGGTAAGTTAATACCAATCAACCAAAAATCCGTGTTAAGGTTTTGCAGTTCATAATCTTCTGGATTTAATAATGAATATTTTAAGCATATTTTTATTACTATAGAATCATATCGTTTTTTTTAAAGAAGTATATAAAGTAATATTCTTATGTTTACAGATTAGCACAACAGACGACATGTACACAAAAGCGGCTGACGCGCACAGCTTGTTGCGTCCCGAGTTTGTCGAGAGTCTATGGTATATGTATCAGATTACTGGTAACACCACATACCAGGAATGGGGTTGGCAAATTTATCAGGTACCTTTTGTATTTAAAAAAAAACTTACAGAACAGTGGGCCTGTTTCTCTTTTTTTGAAAAATTGTATTTACTATAGTCATATGTAGCTTCTAATCCCCATAAATAATGAATTTCACAAGAAAATTAAAGTTAAAACATTTACAGAAAAATCAAACTTTCAAATTCTATAGTTCAAATTCGCACCAAAACGCTTGCTTATGTATGACCTCACGTTACTAAAGTCCCAAGTAAAAAGTACATACATTTTTCATAAAAATCGTTTCAGAAATGAATTCTAAAGGATATAAGTTATGATAATGCCATAAAATTGCTTATATTATGTTGATATTGCCATTCAGAAAAACAATGCGTAAAACGTGGTTAACTCTGACAAGGCTAGATTTTTGTTTCATTTTCACGCAGCCAGCTGACGTATAATCCACTATGTTACGGTCAGTTTACTTTATTTTCCCGATAAGATTTAGGTAAACTATAATCCGACAAATTTTAAAATGGGAGGATGTAAGCAATATATAGCAGATATAAGCAGACTATATATATATATATATATATATATATATATATATATATTGATCGCTATATGACTAAATCGAAATGACCTCGTATAACCTATGTTCTATTTTTTTTGGGACTCACGCACCCGCAACGGGACTATCTATTTAATTATTTATAAATTTAAAGATTTACCATTTAATAAATTTAAAAAAATGTAACAGCGTGGCTTACAGAGAAATGGTTTTATAATTTATTTATTTTTTTATGGAAAACGACATATTTTGTATTTAATTTAAATTGTGTATTGATAAAATGTGACTTTCTAATTACCATTATAATCAATTATTTTGAAACTTATTCTCTGACAATGATTTTAATGACATTGTAGACTATACCGCACGGCTCTGGCAGTATAGTCGTTTATTTATTTTACTATTTCACTATAACTTGGCCGCTGGTTCAGACTGAATGAAAGACTATTTAGTGAATAAGCCTCCCAAGAGCACTACTATTAGTTCTTGACCCGTCGGATGCGTAGAGCGAAGTGATTTTTGTGGCCGACGGGCCGTGTATTTAACGCACTCGAGCGGCTCGCAACCGAGTGGGGGTGCGTAGGATGTGCTCCTGGTCGGTCATCTTTATTTAAATAAATCATATTTTACATGTATGTTTTTTCTTACAATATTACCTTATATTCTAATACAATTTTAATATATTGAACATTTAAACATAACGAAATCAAAACGAAATTAAATAAACACGAAAATAATCAACACTTAAGACACAAGTTATATGGGTTGTGAGTCTTTATATCACTTTCTATTGTTTATAACTAATTCACGAATCACAGATTGTTTTTATTTACACTAATTTAGTCATTATCGCGAACATACACTCCCGCCGCAGCTCTCGTAGCTGAAGTCACTCGGTGTTCGCGTCGTCTGCAGACACCATGGGCAGGATCACGAGCTTCTTGGTCGGCCTCCGTAGCACGCCTTTCCTGGTCCGCACATCCACTGCTCGTACCTCGCCGTCAGGACCGGGATAGGTGGCGATGGCCACTCCTCGTGGCCAGGAGTTCCGGGGTAGGGTCCCGTCGGCGATGAGCACCAGATCGTGGAGCTTGATAGCTCCTTTCGCACGGGGCTCCCGCCGGTATTGAAGCTCGGGAAGGTATTCATTCACCCAGCGGCACCAGAATGCGTCAGCCAGTCGTTGACTGGCGCGCCATTCTTTGCGTCCGGCAGCATCTCCCTTGGTGAAGGCACCCGGCACCGGCACGCGCGACGGCCCGCCCAACAAGAAATGGTTGGGCGTGAGCGCGCACTCGTCGTCCGCTGAGGTTGACACGTGGGTGAGTGGGCGGCTGTTCACGGTGTGTTCCACTTCTATCAGGAGAGTCGCGAGCACCTCTTCCTTGGGTGCACGCTCTTGTAGTGTTATGGTGAGGGCGGTCTTTACGCTCCGCACCAGGCGCTCCCATGCACCTCCCATGAAGAGTGCGCTGGGTGGTATGAAGCGCCAGGTGATGAAGCGGACCGAAGCTTCTGTCTTCATGGCTTCTAGCGCTGCATGCTGCATCTCGTGGTCGGCGCCCTTCAGGTTGGTCCCTTGGTCGGACCACAGTTCGGTGGGGCACCCGCGTCGACCGATGAAGCGGCGGATCACCATCACCGTGGAGTCGGTGCTGAGACTGTGGGCGAGCTCAAGGTGTACAGCTCGTGTAGTCAGGCAGGTGAAGAGTACTCCATATCCCTTCTGCGTTGCTCTGCCCACTGTGACGTTCATAGGCCCGAAGTAGTCAAGGCCGGTGAATGTGAACGGTCGGTGATGATGTGCAAGTCGGCTTCTCGGGTGATTGCCCGTCGATGGTTGTGCCGGCCTTGCGCTTCTTATGCGGCACGTGATGCATTTCTTGATTTCGTTGCGTACGGAGTGACGTAGGCGTATAACCCACATGCTTTGCCGTACCTCGTTCGCTGTGGTTTCGAATCCCCCGTGGTGTAGCTTCCGATGAGTCCAGGCGATGTAGAGTCTCATCCAGGGATGATTGCCGTCGACTACCGTTGGCTCCCTCTGTTCACTCGTAATATCCGTGGTGACGGCGATGCGGGAACGTAGTCGTATTATGTTCTCACTGTCGAGTATTAACGACAAGTGTATCAGGCGACTTGATGTGGGTATGTTCTTGCTATTTTGCAGCGATACTATTTCATCTCGGAAGGATTCTTCTTGTACCGATCGTATCCACAGCTGGCGGGCACGGTGCATGTGGTATGTCTCGATGGGTAAGTATGTGACGTGGTTTTTTTCTATTAATGTAATTTTCGGCTTTGCTTTACTAATGTACGCAAGAGGTATAAGAAAAACGAAGAAGCCGACCCGACCTGGAAACAAATTAAGAAATTTGTTTCCAGGTCGGGTCGGCTTCTTCGTTTTTCTTATACCTCTTGCGTATGGCTGTACAACGTGTTTTTCGTCTCGAACGGAGTTCGTCGATGAACTGTAGAACTCTTGCAGTAACTCTCATCAATCTCAACCAACTCGAAAAACGCGTCGGGTCAGGCAGACTCAATGACAGGCAGGTGGTGGCCGCGGCGACGTTGACCTTCTCTTCTATGATGACTTCTTCTGTGTGATCGTCTGTGGTGTCAGCTGACCTCTCGTTCGGCCATTGATCTTCAGGTAAGTACAGGAAGTCGGGTCCGCGGTACCATCTGTGTTGCGCGTCGAAGTGTCTCGGTGTGTCACGCGTGGCATCGTCGGCGACGTTCTCGCTGATGGGCACCCATCTCCATTCTTTGGTCTTGGTTTCTTCCGATATCTCGGCTACCCGGTGTGCGACGAATGGTTTGTATGCGCGTGGTCCGGTTCGCAGCCAGGTGAGTACAGTGCGGGAGTCTGACCAAAACACTCGTTGGACTGGCTTCACGTCGTGTTCTTCTACGACGGTCCTGGCTAGTCGACATCCCAGCACGGCGGCCTGTAGCTCGAGTCGCGGTATCGATGTTACTTTGTTGATGGGCGCGACTCTTCCCTTGGCGGCTACCAGCGTGACGTGGACTTCTCCGCTGTTGTGGTCTATGCTTCGCCAGTACGTGGCACAGGCGTAGACCGATGAACTTGCGTCGACGAAGGTATGTAGCTCGACCGATCTGGATGTGGTGAAGTATGGATAGCTTCTTGGTATGGCTAAGTCTGGTAACTTCTGTATTTGTTCTATCCAGCTGCGCCATTTTTCTATTTCAGCTGGGGGGAGCTCTTCATCCCACTCTATTCCTGTTCGCCATGTTTCTTGAAGTATCCTTTTTGCTTGTATGGTGACTGGTGTGGCTAATCCCAAGGGGTCGAAGAGGGACATTACTGTTCTGAGGGCTTCTCTCTTCGTTGGTATTTTCTCGCCGCTTATTATGTTCGGAGGGATTTTATGCGTGTTGATGTTAAAACTGAGACTGTCCTTGTCCGGTCGCCACACTAGTCCGAGTATCTTCTCTGTATCCAACTTGAATGCATGTTCGGTGTTGTTCGTGTTGAACTCGATTCGTACCGGTCTTGAGTTCGATGCCCAGCGTTGAAGACAGTAGTTGGCTTGACGATGAATGTAGTCGACTTGTTTCGATATCTTGATAGCTTCTTCTTCTGTGTCGAAGCTAGCTAGGTAGTCGTCTACGTAATGGTTTGAAACTATTGCCGTCGAGGCTTCGGGAAACTGTTGACGATATTCTTCAGCGTTCTTGTTCTTTATGTAGATAGCAGTACATGGTGATGAAGTGGCACCGAAGATCACACTCTTCATGCGGTATTCTTTTGGTGTGCCTTCACGTTGATCTCCTCTCCACAGAAAGCGTTGCATGTCACGATCTTCTTCTCGGATGTTCACTCGGAGAAACATGTCTTTGATGTCAGCTGTTACTGCTATCCTTCTTTGACGAAATCGCATCAGTACTCCGGGCAGTGATTGGAGTAGGTCAGGGCCGGATAACAGCATATCATTGAGGCTGGTTCCTCGTGATTTGGCGGCGGCGTCGTGAACGATGCGAAGCTTCTCCGGCTTCTGTGGATTGATGACCGCGAAGTGAGGCAGGTACCAGTGTTGTTCACTTCTTCGGGTTGGCGCCACTTCAGCGTATCCATTTTGCATAAGTATGTTCATCTGTTCATTGTATCTACGCTTCATGTCCTCATTTTTATCCAGTTTTTTCTCTATTAAATGAAGACGTCGCAACGCTGTGTCGTAACTATTCGGTGGACACATGTTGTCTCTTTTCCACAGTAGTCCCGTTTCATATCCCCCCGACGGCAGGCGATGAGTTTTTTCTTCTAATATATTCACGGCTCGTTTCTCAAGATCGTTGTATGACCTCCTGGGTTCTATTCCGAGCGCGTCCAGAGAGAAGTGTTCCTTCATTAATTTTTCTATGGGTTCTTCATCTTCATATGTAGCGGTGGCATGGCTGACGGTGTATACCGGTATCTTCTTTGTTGCCACCTCTGTTCCGTGTAATACCCACCCCAGATCGGTGAGTGATGCGATAGGTTGCGATTTTTCCCCTCTTCGAACTGCATGTGTCAGGAGTAGATGCCAGTTGTCTTGACCGACCAGCACTGTAGGTTGTCCTCGGCTATACGTTATTTCTTCTTCTATGTCCCGCAGGTGTATGCAGGTCTCGATAACTTCTTGTGATACTGTCTGCGACGAGAGTTTCAGTTTATCGACGGTTCTTGCCGATATTTCGTGTGTTTCACTGTTGCGCCCTTTGATATTGATGGTGACCCGCCTCGATTGATTCGCGTCAACACGTGCGCCAGCCACGCCCTCTATGAAGAACGGTTCGGTAGGTCCGCGAGCTCCGATGCGTTCTGCCACTCCTGCTTCGATCAATGTGCACGTCGAGCCATCATCCAGGAGAGCATAGGTCTGGTAGGTACCTTTGGGACCATCGAGCTGCACCGGTAGTATCTTCAGGTAGGCAGTCTTCTGTGTTTCCCTCGTAGATGTGACGGTCGCGACAGGTATCTGTTCGGCGGTGTACGTGGGGTGGCTTCGTTATGTTGCGTCGGCGTCGGCGTCGGTGGTGTCACATGTAGCAGCGGGTGATGTAGGTGACTACATCCGTTGACTTCACAGCGTTTCGGCTTGCAGGTGTGTTTGTACTTGCGGACGTTCAGGCAGCGGAAGCATAGGCGGTGTTTCTTAGCTAATTCCCATCTCGTCGGGACGTCAGCATTCTTCATTGTATAACAGGCGGACAAACGATGACCTTCTCTTCGACACAATACACATACTTGCGGTGCGAGGTTGACGTGTTGTTATTGTTCTTGGGCGGCGTAGCTTCGCATTCTTCTATTGGGCGGCTCCCGCCGGTCTTCAGCTGCGATTATCTCGGCCGGTGCGAAACTACCGCATCTCTCTGCCGTGCGTTCCAGAAACTTCGATAGTGTGATGAGATCAGGCTGGTCTTCAGGTTGTTCCGCTGCGAAGTCGTAGTATCGATATCGCAGTGCTGACGGCAGCTTCTCTACCACACCTCGTACCACTTCAGCGTTGTATAGGTAGTGGTGCTTGTTGAGGGCTTTGACTGTAGCGGTGATGTTCGATACTCGTGATGCGAAGATACAGATGTCCTTAGGGTTTTCAGTTAGCCTCGGCAGTGTGCGTAGCTTGTTCATTTCGGCCATAACTAGGGCGTCCGGTCTTCCGAACCTGGTGGTCAGGAGCTTCATTACTTCTTTGGATGTTGTAGACCCCACGAACAAGCAGTGCGCCGCGTCTCTTGCCGCACCCCGTAGACTTCTTCGGAGTCTTGCTAAGTTTTCTTGTTCCGTTAACAGGTTCTCTGTTTCTTCGTATGCAGTCTTGAATGGTAGCCACTCGCTTGACGATCCGTTGAACGCTGGTAGTTCAATGTTTCTGTTCGTATTGTTTGGTATTGAACGCGCGGCATGTGTTATAGCTGTGGCAAGTTCTTGATAATCGAAGGCTGTTGCTGTCTCTTTCGCACAGTATGGTTCAGTGTATGTTGCCTTCTCTGTCGCACGCTGTTGTTCGAAGTTGTATGTTGCCCTCTCTTTCGCACACTCTTTTATACTTGGTGCCTCTGGTTCTGGTGGTGGCATCGCTTGTTCTTCATCATTCACATATGGTTCCATTGTTAATGCAGGTGTGTTTTTTCGCACCCAGTCTTCCGTCCGCTCGTTGCGTATTGTCTCGTTGTCATCTTCTTCTTCGTAATCGATTTCTTCTATTAGACGCGTGACTTTAGCGGCTGCCAACTCTACTTCTTTTTGTAGAAGCTCTTCCCGGGCCTTTGCCAGTTCCCTTCTTCTTATACTCGATGCCTTTGAACGAGAGACGCTCGGCGCTGGGAGGGCTTTCGGCTGAGGATCAGTCGTCGTTGTTTGTTCCGTACTGGTGGTTGCTTCTGTGGTGCCGCTGTTGTCGGTCGTCGTGGCGTCAGTCGTTGTGGCGATGTTGTCTGACGTCCCGGCTGTGGCGTCGGTCAATGAGTTTGACGTGTTGGGCGTGGCTGGCGAGGCGGACGGTCGGATTGCGTATGACTTCCTGCTTCTGGTTATAGGCATCTTGATTAATTCGTTCTGAATTCGGGCAGCGATTCGTCTCTGGGAGACACTTTTTTAATTTTTCAGGCAGAGATTCGTCTCTGGGTTCTTGACTTCGCTCTAGATTCGCTTGAGGTTCGTTTCTTCCGACGGGTTCAATTTTTCAGGATTTCTTCTAGGGGCTTCAGGTTTCACTTTCTTCAGCTATCCGGCACACTCGAAGGACCACGATGTAGACTATACCGCACGGCTCTGGCAGTATAGTCGTTTATTTATTTTACTATTTCACTATAACTTGGCCGCTGGTTCAGACTGAATGAAAGACTATTTAGTGAATAAGCCTCCCAAGAGCACTACTATTAGTTCTTGA
Organism: Helleia helle; assembly: GCA_963853865.1. Taxonomy (NCBI): domain Eukaryota; kingdom Metazoa; phylum Arthropoda; class Insecta; order Lepidoptera; family Lycaenidae; genus Helleia; species Helleia helle. Next base: position 23,080,232 of record OY971420.1, read on the forward strand.
CCCGTCGGATGCGTAGAGCGATTTTTGTTTTTTTTTTTTTTTTTTTTTCGGATGGATCTATGCTAATGGCCCGAAGGCCCTAATGCTTCAACGGATTAGTGTGAGCCCATTCGGCTCACTTTGGATTGGGGGGTTGCCCCCTGCCTACCGTGCAGTCTGCGACCACACGGCCTCCTGGCGTCGGTTGTGTATCAGTGGCGGGACTGTGCCGCGTCACCGTCGGGTGGAGTGGAGCCCCAGGCGGTCTACCCCTACCGGGTGGGCTCATTGGCGTGAGGACCCGGCAGATGGCGCCAGCGATACTGGGTCCCACTCCGCCGGTCGGAGTTGCAGCGTCCGCCACAGGAGGTCTTGATGAGGGTTGTTGGGCGGGGCCCCCCTCGACACCCCGCGGTGGGCATCGCCTATCTGACGCGTTAATGTTTTTTAACTTTCTATTAGAACTAAACGAACCCAATACGGTCGACGAGTTGAACTCGGTTCTATTAATGTGAGGGCCGGCCCTCTCCTCACCCTCAAGTGGGGGAGGTGGGTCGCGCACGATACCCGTATAATCAGACGGTAGCGAAGTGCTACCGTTGTTATCGCGGTCTGGGTTGATGTCGACTCGTGTTGGGTTCGAGCCTAAATTATCGCGATCGATCCGGATCGATTTGATATCGATGTGTAGGGAACGACGTCGCTCCGGGCCCCGGGGCCCAGGCGGTGTGCGTGTGTGTCTAACCCCGGATGTTTTATTGCGGAGTGAGTGTTGTAGTTCGCGTCGCGCTTTTGCGTCGCGCATTAGCAGCTGCGAAATTTCGTCAGCTGGATCAGTTATTATGTTCTTAGGTAGCCTACGCCTATCAGGAGCTAAGCTATCTGGGGTGTAGTTCGTCGCGCTCACGATGAGCGGGTTCGGGTGGAGGACTGCCTTTTCAAAGTGACGTTCTGACATCGCTTTGAAGTGGCCCTTGATCGAGTCTAACCTGAGGTCTCTATGCAGGTCGATGTTTCTTACGTACCACGGGCAACCGGTTGCCATGCGTAAGAATTTGTTTTGTACTTTTTGTAATGCATACAGTCGTTTCTGTGTCACATGCCCGAATGCAACACAGGAATACGACAGTATGGGTCTGATGCATGCCTTATACAGCGTTAGCTTGTGCCTGAGGGGCATCTTGCTATTTTTATTAATCAGGTAGTATAGACGGCTCATCACGTATTTGGCCTTCTTAACTACTGATTTTATATGTGGTCTAAACGACATCGACCTATCGAGGGTGACCCCCAGGTATTTGACCTGCCCTACTCTAGGGATTTCTGTATTGTTTAATTTTATTGGCGCCAATGTCCGACGCCGCTGTCTGAGTGTGGCCCTTCGCGTGAATTGAATGGCGTTACTTTTTTCCGGGTTTATCTCTATTCTCCATTTAGCGAACCACTCACCTAGTTCGGTGACGGATCGCTGAAGGAAGACAGAGGCCCTGGCAGCTGACGGGTGGGTCACGTACAGTGCAGTGTCGTCGGCGAATAGTGCCAGTTTCGTATTCCGATTTCTCGGAATATCTGACGTATATAGATTGTATAGGGTCGGGGATAGTACCGATCCCTGAGGTACACCGGCCCTCAGGGGCCTCCGAGAGGACAGCGTGCCCTCAACCCTATATCTGAAATGCCGGTCAGTCAGGTAGTCGCGGATGATGATGACTAGTCTGTCCGGTATTCCCATCTGGTATAGTTTATAAATTAGACCATCGTGCCAGATTCTGTCGAATGCCTTGGCGACATCGAAGAAGACTGCACACGTGTCTCGTAGGTTTTTCCTTTGGAAACCTCTGAGTATGTCCTCCGTTATGCGGTGGACCTGCCTCGGGCAGCAGTGGTTTACACGAAAGGCGAATTGCTCATCTATGAAAAGATTCTTTTCGCCGATAACGGTTTTCAGCCGCTTCAGCAGAATCCTTTCGTAGATTTTCCCTAGTGAGCTTAACAGACTTATTGGACGATAGCTAGTAGGATCCGAGCGCGGTTTCCCGGGCTTCGGTATGCCTATGACGGTAGCTTCTTTCCATAAGTCGGGGAATCTACAGTCCTTTAAGAGGGCGTTTATAATGTTAACCAGGAGGATAACTAGGGCGGGCGGTAGTATTTTTAACACCTTGTTCGAAATCCCGTCCGGCCCGGGGGCCTTCTTGGAGTGGAGGCATTTGATGATGTCCTGGACCTCTTCTACATCCGCCGGGAGGATTGGTTCCCCCTCCGGCGGCGCAGAGGCCCTTCTCGCTACCTCCCTAGTTACCTCCTCTATGTGGGGGCCTACGTGGGGGGCGGTCGGTATGTTGCTCGGAGTGCACTGACTCTCGAGTGTATCGGCTAAACATTCCGCTTTGTTGGCATCCTCTAGTGCAGGCGCGCGATTTAATCTTTTCAGCGGAGGCATGGATGTCTCCGCTTTGTTCTTTAAAGTTCTAGCTAGTGACTAGTAGGCCACGTGGGACGGAGAGATTTCGCTCAGGAGGCGATCCCATCTTTCTGTTTTAAATTCTATTACCCTGACCTGGCGTTCGAGGTCTCGGAGGTTCCGACGATATCCGACGGTAGCGAGCGTATGTACGCTTAGCGGCATTTTTGTAGCGTATTAGTTCTTTCAGGTCCACCGGGAACTCCCAGCGACCGTCATTGGCCGTTGAGATCTCCCTGGAGGACTTTTCAATAGTCGCTACCAGATGGTCGGTAAGGTCGGAGCATGCTGATATAGCAGCCTGAGGACTATCTATAGTATCTGGGATATTATCGAGATGACTCGATTGAAGTGATTTTAAATTATCGTTTAACAATTTAAAGTCGATGATTTTTTTCCTATTTGTGATTGTATTGTTTGCCGGGTCACCCAGTTGTATTAAAACCGGTCTGTGGTCTGAGTTAAGCTCATGTATTGTATCTATGGAATGAACCTGAAGGGTAACATTCCGTAGAATGGCTATGTCTAGGATTGATGGGCTCGCGTACGTTTCGCTGTTTGCGAATTGATAGCGCGTCGGCTCATACGGGGCGACGATTACACTATTTAAATCATCGACAGCTTTGTAAAGGATATTACCATTATAATTGGCGACTCTACAGCCCCATGACTGGTGCTTGCTATTTAGGTCGCCGGCTATCAAGACAGCGTTGCCTAACTCTAGCAGTGTTTTTATATCACTGCTATACTTTATCTGATCGATCAAAGCCGAATGGTCTACTAGCGCTTGTAGACGTTCCTGCGGGGAGCCTCGCAGCTTAGCTGCAAGGATGCTAACCTCGCGGTTGTCAATTCCGCTAAGGAACTGTGACACGAAGGCCAGGTCAGATCCGTAGCTGGAAGGGAGAGGGGCAGGGCGGGGGGCTGCTGGCATTGACATGCCGGCAGCGGGGCCCGTTGGCCTGCTGGTATCTACTGGGGCACTCCGGGGGCCCTGGGCGGGAACCACGGTGGCTTGGGTCGGCTGAGGAGCCGGCTTGTTATGCCACGGGTTTTCTTTGGGAAGGGGGGCCTCGATGTATTTCTTAGCTGCCTTCGAATTGGGGGGTGTTTTCTGGGAATTCGTCATCACTACCACCACCATTATTATCATCATCACCACCACCCCGCACGATTGCTCTGTCTAGACTCTTAGAGTCTAGACGCGTCCGTTGGCCGACAGTGCCTAGGTATACTATGATGACACTTACGTAGTTTGATCGCGTTAGATGAATGAATCTCTCTAGTATATCCGTTGTTGGTGAATTTTCCGTTTTATTGAAACAAAAAACTGATGATTACATTATGTCTACCACGTCGGTTACCATGGTTTACAAGAAAAAAAACTGTAGATAGAACCTATAACGAGTAGAGTAGGCACTAACCGTAATGTTTCATCAGCTTCAAGTTTTAAATTTTGGTCGGTTGACATGCATCGTCGTTTTCTGAAATTATGTTATAGATAAGTAGCTAATTAGAAATAGTTGTTTAGGGCGCAAGCCACACTCATCTGACGTGGCGCGGACGCAACCATCATGCACCTACTACCCAGACTTCCGAAGATTACCCCAGGTAAACATAATAATAATACCTATCTAGGGACGCTTTCACACCACGTCAATCTGGTCCCGGAACTTGTGTTACGAGTACCAGACTACGGAATTATATTTAATACTGTTATACTATACATATATTTAAGATTTTTTTATATGATACACATCCATGTCCCAGGAACACACAAAACTTTTTGTTTCCTGGCGGGATTCGAACCCGCTACCTCCGGCTTGAGCACCAACGCGCTAACCATTGAGCCACAGAGATCGTCAGAGTTCATACAAAGTTATAAACTTACCTCTTTATAAAATTATTATAAAGATGTATTATTATATTATATATTAAATTATACTATAAATATAATATAAATTTTATTTATACTGTGATAATACGATATAAATGGTATAATAGACAACATCGTCATCTCGTTCTCGTCTGTCATAAAAACAGTCTTCTAGGCGCCAAGTACAAAAATTGGCGCCAAAATAATAAACTTATATCAACCGATGCGATTTACTATGATATCTACTTAGAAATCCTATATAGAAGCGACCTTCACTCCCTTATTATTATTATACAAATTTTCCAATCCAGATAAAGTGTACACCTAAGTAATATATAATAATAATAATATCTGTGGACACTTTTTACACTACGTCAATCTAGTCCCGTGGTAAGAAAAACTTGTGTTACGGGTACCAGACAACGAAAATATATTTAATACTATACATAATATATTTAAGATTTTTATTATATTATAGTACACGTATATAATACACATCCATGACCCAGAAACACACAGAACTTTTTGTTCCCTGGCGGGATTCAACACGCTAGCTCAGGCATGAGCGCCAACGCGCTAACCATTGAGTCACAGAGGTCGCCATATATAAAAGTGAATTAAATCTTAAAATCCAATTACCTATCTCAAAAACCTGTACTTTTTATATGAAATATAAATTAAATGTATCGATAAATTACAATATTAACGATCGCCGTATAAAGGAAGAAAGCAGATTTACTAAAAAACATGTAGTTCAGTACATAAATATGTCAGTAGATAGGTACATATCTCATCACCTCATTCATAACCTTAGCCGATCTTTATCTGCAAGTAGTCAATTTTGATAGTGACTTTCTTTTATTACCCATGGTAATATAACTTTGTTTACTCTTGCTTTGGATTCGTAACTTTCGCGGGTTCAGCGTGACGAGCGACACAACACAACAAATGCCGAAGCGGTACTGGGTCTCACTGGTGATGCGAGGGTCGGGGTCCGCGGTTAGTATGGAAACAATAAGCTCGAAACCAAACATTGTAAGCGCCATTCACATTTTTATGAAAAAGATAATAATTTTTTGGAAATCTAAAACTGTTAACATATCAAAAGGGTAAAAACCTATGTGTTTGTGATTTTATAGGAATTATTATTGTAAAACACGGTCGTAAAGATTATTTGTATGTAATTTTAGAGGTAACTTCAGATTTTTTTTCTATCGAGCAAAATTTTTCCAATCGTGTTTCGAAAACTGTCATCTCCTTATACATACGTTCTGTAATACATATTAGAAAGTCCAATGCCAAAAATCTTCAATTTTTTAAATAACAGCTCGTAGGAAAAAGCCAATTTGGCCGTTTTCACCTACCAAGGGCCCTTAAGTTCTTGGGCCTTATGCTTGATAATAACTAGCTGGAAGACTCATGTAGAGTATGTGTATAGTAAACTTGACCGGATCGTTTATGCTATAAAACGGTTACGTCAAACCGTGGGCACTGAAGCAGCACTTAAAGCCTATCACGAATACGTGTCTTCTGTCCTCTCGTATGGTCTGTTGTTTTGGGGTAACTCGGTTGAAGTAGAAAAGGCATTCCGTGTTCAGAAAAAATGTGTGAGAGCAATTTGTGGCGCCTGGTATTTAGATAGTTGTAAACATTACCCGTAGCTACTTTATGTAAACCTATGTTTTTTTTTTTCTTTTTTTTTTATTCAGTAAATTCTAATGATGTAAAGCAATAACCTGCATCAGAAACTATGCGTTTAGCATTCCCGAATATTTTAGAAACGCCTTCTAATTCCCTAATTACCTCTGACCATTTAGTTGTACGAACAGCTGATAAAAATACAAATTTGGTGAATGCATCCACGATAACTAGTAAATATTTGTTTTTATTTACAACCTCTACGAACGGGCCTAAGTGGTCTAAGTGAAGAGTGTGGATCATCACGCATGTTTAAATTTGTTTGCTTAATAATCTTATTAGACTTGTAATACGGTCGTGCAAAACAAGCAAAACTATCGCACGTAACAGAATTATTAGCTTCGACCGACAAACCTATATCACAATTACACAAAATGATGTCTACGAAGAATTTTAATAACAGCCGATCGATTTTACACTCTTGTTCAAAAAAAAATCGTAAAGAGATCGACTTTCGACCGGCGTCTTATCTATAATTTCTTTTCCAGTCCATCCATTTCCATGAAGGCCATTTAATGATGTGTATGTGACAGTGAATCATACACACAATTTAGCAGATCATTTTAATTTATTAAGAGCTTGATAGCGTATAATTACGTCAGCCCTTCCTAATGTCTGAGAATAGGATTCTATGATATTAGGCCTAGCATTATATCATCTCTTAAGTGATCGAACTTCGGGATAACATTGTTCGAGGTGAACTGATTCGAAGTACTCACAGATTCACTTCCAGTTGATAACTTTTTGTCTGTTTCGGTAGAGACGCAGATGTGCCGTAGCTGAACTTGAGCGCACTCGCCTTCATCGTTCTATTTTTGCTGTACTTACCCATCTCACGAAGGTTCTTTGTCACTTCTGATGTTAACAGAAACGCCAATACTGTAATTAAATTATTTATTACAGCAGTACCGACCGAAATCAATATTTTATTAATATGCCTTTTCTTTTTCCACTTTTCGAAGAGATGTCAAGAAGTCTTCTTTATAAAAATAAACGCATACAACCTTTTTGTCGAAGTTGCCAACACTGTACAGTTTTGTTAGCACTTGGAGTTAATAAATAGTCCAGAATATAATACATTTTTATTTTCGTATTACAGTAATGGTTGTTGGGACGTCGTAGTTAATTATTTACAGAAATAAAGGCCGCATGCGCCTGAACAATAACATAAAAGGAACACTAAGGATATGGCGTTAAATACAAAAAATAATATTAGATATAAAGCATAAATGCAAAAATTCCAATCGAATTTCTTATTCAATGTGTAATTCATCAGATGTGATGTGTGATTTTGATTCTTGAATTCATTACACTAATTCTTAATATTCTTCATTTTTCGTCATTTCGACAATAATTCGATTCGATTTTAATCCCCAATATATCCTGTTGGTTTTAAATACCAACTATAAAAATATGATAATCAAAAAATGTCTAATAAATAAATGGATCCAACAACTAAGTATCATCATCATTAGCCTATATCCGTCTACTGCTGAATATAGGCCTCCTCATTAAAATTTCTCTAAATTGTTTCTTTTTTTAATAAATATATTTTTTTAAATCCATTTAGAGCAACCTTAATCGTACGACTAAGTATTAAGTAAGGGAAGTTGTATGAGAAATGTAAATAGTGTAAGATTTTTAGGTATAGAGATAGATCATTGTTTAGACTGGAAAAATCATGTGGATAAGGTATGTAATAAGATTAATAGGTTTTCGTTACTATATTTAAATTAGGAAAAATAGCAACAAGAGACGCAGCACTCACAGCGTTACTACGCTTATGTTGGATCAGTATTTCGATATTTACATTATTATTACTAATGTACAAAGAGCATTCATTCCTCAAAATAAATGTCTAAGGGCAATGCGAGGCATAGCATCAGATAAATCTTGTAAACCACTTTTTAAATCTTTAGATATTTTACCCCTTTCATGTTTATATAAGTATATTTGAGATTACAAAGTTTGTAAAACAAAATCCGTGACGACAATATGTTAAAGAGTTTGCCCTGTGCGTTGATTCTTCAATCAATTTTGCTTCAAAAAACTTTTTTTGAATTTCAATTTTAGAACTCTATGGTAACTTAATGTAGTATATTGCATTCATTTGTCATTTGTTTTTGTGAATTGGCGGCAAATCTAAAACTCTTGTTACACGTGAAAATGAACATAACGCGAGAAAATTTTCGGTCAATGATTTATTATGACTTTCGTTGTGGGCTTACTCAACAACAAAGCTATGATAGGCTGCGATTAGAATTTTTAATGAAGCCCCATCTCGTGCCACTATTTACAATTGGTTTAACGAGTTTAAGCGTGGACGTAGCAATCTCAGTGATGATCCGCGTGAGGGACGTCCTTTAAAAGCGACTACTGAAGATAACATCAGTGCTGTGCGACGCATGATAGAGGAAGATAAGAGAGTGACCTATCAGCAGATACGGGCAAGCCTAGGCATTGGTATGAGTCAAGTTCAAAAAATATTACACGAACATTTAGGCGTCAGGAAGCTTTGTACCAGATGGATTCCCCATACTTTAACCGATGACCAGAAACGCTTCCGCATGGACTGGTGTCGCCAAATGTTAGATAAGTTCAACGGCGGTAACTCAAATGCTGTATTTGACATCATCACAGTGATGAAAGCTGGATATATTGCTACGAACCCGAAACCAAAAGACAATCAGCTCAGTGGGTGTTTCCTTTCGAGGATCGGCCAACTAAGGTAAAGAAAGGAAGAAGTCAAGGAAAAAAGATGATTGCCTCATTCTTTGGTCGGAAAGGTCATTTCGCGACAGTTGTGCTAGAAGACGGAAGCACAGTTACTGCAGACTGGTATGTCAATCGCTGTTTGTCTGTTGTCTTGGAAAAAATTCGACAGCAGCGCCCTCGAAGCAGGATCCTCCTTCACCACGACAATGCTTCAGCGCACTCCGCAAAACGGACTGTTGAATATTTGACTATGGCAGGTGTCGAGATAATGAGTCATCCGCCTTACAGTCCTGACCTGGCGCCTTGCGACTTTCATTTATTCCCAAGAACTAAAGATAAAATTCGAGGTATTCGCTTTACGAGCCCTGAAGATGCGGTGAAAGCGTACGAAAATGAGATCCATAGAAGAGACTCGTAAGGAAGAATGGGCCCACTGCTTTTCGCAGTGGTTCCATCGAATGCGACGATGTGTAGAAAGAAACGGAGATTACTTCGAAAAACAATAAAAGTATTGGCAACTTTCTACATTAAGCCGTTTTTCATTTTCTAAACATTTTCAGTGTTACCTAGATAACTAGGAGTTTGCCCAGGAAAAAAAATCAATCCCATCGACTACATATTCTATGGGTTTCATACTTTTAGTTACTATGGAATTTATTTATTATACTCGATTTCACAACTTTTAATTAAAATTAATTTTAATTAATAAATAAATATAGTCTGCCCCGGATCTTAGACAACCATTTTTTTATTGTTTAATGTACTTGAGTTAGAGTCGTATCTTAGACTACAAAACTCTAAAAACAAATCCTCTGTGATTGCTAATCCACCCGCTCAGTGTGGCAAGTATGAGCATATCACTTCAATGTACATATTATAACAAGCACAAAAACGGTGCCCTGCCGTCCCACTATTCCTAGCTACGGCACATGAGTAAGTAAACGTACAGAGACAAAGCTTCCATACTACGCGTAAAACTGTTACCTATTGTGGTAGGGTTGTCACACGTGGATAAAATTAAACGAACAAAACGATTTTTTTTTATCGAGTAGTAATCTATGTTAATATTCTATCTTTATTACCTACAAAATATTTTTTTCTAAATATTTTGTTTTTATTATTTTTTATTTGCAATAATATGTTGTACCTTTTAATAGAGTGGTAAACTCTAATGAAAAGCACTCTCATTGCATATCAGTTTTTATCATAACTATTATAATATTTTTTATTCCGAACAGGAATCGTCTGCTAATTACGTATTCTGTACCTATACTTATTGTATTTTTACTGTAAAGTTTAGCTAAGATTTAAAATTTTAATGTCGGGTCAAATGTTTCCCTAACTAGACTTTAGGCACATCCATAAAAACTTAGTGAACAAAAGTTATAATAATTAGTAGAAATAAAATAATAAGATACAACTTACCTATTGAAATCTTTGGGATAGCTAAAATATGATTTGTTTTATTTGCTCTATTATTGTTCACACAGATACATACACACAGTACAGTATACAATATTGACACATTGACACTTTTTACTTTTAATTATCAAAAATAATTTAAGAACAATGTTATAAAATATGATTCTTTTTTATTTGCTCTATTATTGTTCATACACACAGTATAATAAACAATATTAACACTTTTTACTTTTAATTAGGTAACAAAAATTTAAGAACGGTGATAATAATTCGAAATACCCGCCAAGCGAAAAAATATACAAAGAAACTTAACACGTGCACTCACATCCCCGCGTTCGAACACTCGTCGAACCGGTTTCGACCGGTTTCTACTCGTACGTGACGAGCCACGAGTGCTTACGCACACATGCGTTACGACGCTTGTAGTAGTGCAATCGATTCGCGCGGTTGTATGAAGCTTTGCCTCTGTCCGTTTATTTACTCGTGTGGCTACGGTAGCAGCCTAGGTTACGGCGGGTATCGAATCGCGTTTAGGGCCACATGGTGTTGGCAGTCGGAAAGCAAAGCCGCGACACGACGAGCAACGAGATAGACTTTATTATGAAAGACCGAAGGCATGCATTTCCTCGTGATGACCTACGGGGACGAAAGGTGGCCTCTAAATTTACGATTGGTCGGGAAGTTTGCCGTTGCTCAACGTGTTCCTTTGGCAGATAGGATTCGAAACGAAGACATCCGCCAGATAACTAAAGTTACCGATATCACTACTACCTACAAATAAAAGTGCAAAAAGTGAAAAAAGAAAGTGAAATTATTATGAAACATGAATTTCCACCAAGAACCATCGGTACAATCAATAAATAATTATAAGAATAAACTCGGTTAAGTGGCAGTAGGCTGGTCATACATTAAGGATAATGAATTGCCGAGGGACCAATAAGGTTTAAGAGTGGAGGCCGCGTTTAGGTAGACGAAGTGTTGGTCAACCATTAACCAGGCGGGAAGACGATCTCCGTGCAGTAACCGGTCCGTGTTGGATGCGGGCGGCAAGAGGGACGGTCGTCTTGGCGTTCATTGAAGGAAGCCTTTGTTCAGCAGTGGACAAATAGAGGCTGATGATGATGAAAAACAAATAAAAAGTAATAATAACCAAATAAAAAACGTGAAGAGATCGTTAGATGTTTTGTATGAAATTCACTTTGTTTACACCAAGGTTAGCACAGACGGCAGTAAGCAAGTGCCGATAATAACGTGACGTTTATATGCTCTGATTGGTGTTTAATTTATCGTGGCGGAATGGATTCGATCGTTTTAATTTTGCAAAGAATAATTAATCTCATTTAAATTTCGATAATAATGGGTTTTACAGAATCTGCATATCCTATTTCATAAGATAAATTAATTATTTTAGTGATTACTCATTATTGGAAACAGGCCTATTTTAGCAAATACTTTTTTAAAAAGATTTCTTTCTACTCACGATTAGTACTTATTTTGAAAGTAACCGGCTAAATAATTCAACAAAGCTTTCCAAAATACTTTATTTATGGTGCTGAAATTTTTCTTGAATTTTTATTGAAAAATTAATAACGTGTATAATAATAATGTAATATTTGTTTGAAATTTTTCAGGGTTTTGAGAAGTACGCCAAAGTAGCCGATGGATATACATCTCTGGCGAATGTGAAATCGGAGAAACCGGTTCAAAGGGATATGATGGAATCATTCTTTATGTCAGAGACACTAAAATATCTGTACCTTTTGTTTAGCGACGACAGGTTTATCATTGATCTAAACAAGTACGTTATGAATTCTGAGGCTCATCCTTTGCCGATACATAGAAATTAATTTACCATGGGTGTCGAGTCTAATGTTATGAGTGAATTACTATTTCACTCTCACCATTACTGCACCCAATGCAAGGGCAAGCCAAAGCTAATTCAAAAAAGTCCTCTTAAAAAGACCACCCCCTTTGGTATTAAGTAACGATTAAAGTTAATTTGAAGTTTAAGTGTGGAACTATGAAAATCACGTAGTGTAAAAGTCGTGTAACATGGCGTCACCGGATCAAAAGCGACCAATCATAATGGCGTATTTGTACGTGCGACTATTTGATTAAATCTACTACGATTCGTGCTCAATGAACTTTTGCTGTGTCGTAACATTAGTTATGTGCTTTAATACACTAACCCGCGACATAAATCGTTGTCACCAAGGAGCATTTTTTATACTTTATAAACCTTAAACCACAAACCTATTTGGTTCCGATAATTTGGTGGTTGATTTTGTTTAATACAAGCATCGTATGAAAGAATAATTTATTTATTTCTACATAATATAGCTTGCAAAGCTTACATAAACTTAAGATTGAAATTAGCCAAAAGCATTTGGGACTAAAGTCATTCATTTATATTATAAAGATTGGGAAAAGTCGAAAAAAGGATGTAGGCAACACGCAGACAAACGACAATACACAAGTAAGTACTATATTAGTTCGAGAATTCGGTTCACTAAAATAACGTTAGAGACGCTAGTGTATCGCCAAACTAAAATTAGACTAGCACGTTATCATCTTTAGGCTTAAAATTGTGCAATAATAGCGATAGCTTTAAACACTGTAATTGAAGCCAGATAATAAATAGAATTTCACTATAAAATTTTAAATAACTAGTGGCACCGAGAGACGTCCTGTACCAATTTTTTTTTTGTGAATCTAAACCATCCTCGAATCCCCTTGAACTCGCACAAAAAATTTCATCAAAATCGGTCCAGCTGTCTAGGAGTTCAGTGACATACACACGCACACAAGAAATATGAGATTTAGATTTTCAAATTGAAGGATCACTATTATTTTGCAAATTTGATGATATTTTTTAGTATGAACGTTTTAATAAAATTTCATTAGTATTAACGTAAGATGTTTACGGTCCTTCCCTTCTTTCCAATCGTATTTAATATAATTTTTGCATTCTTCTGAAGTTTAAATGTGCATAAATCATTAGACATAGTTACGGGGCATTATATATATTGAAGTTATATATTATAAACAATCAATAAACGTAGTTGGTAAAAGATCATAGCCCTTACATTACAATATTATGCAGGGATTTTAAACCTTAAACTTGAGTAAAGAGAGTAAAGATACCATAAACGAGAGTAAAGAGTAGTCCATGCGACACACTCGGTCTTAGTATAATGCTAACAACCATAAAAACACACTAATAGCGTAATTATGCATTAGATTTTTTAATCCTTAATTAACATCACAATGATCTTTTTATCTAGTTAAAAACATACTCTCTTACATACGTAATAGTAAGTACACACTATCACAATTCGTGTCGAAATCTATATATTTAATATAATATCAGCTAGTGAGTAGTGACATGTGAGGCGGTACCCTTATGCACTGTTGTAGTCACGTGACACGTGCTTTCTGTTGTTTCAGTGCGCATTGTCGTTTCTTTGCGCACTGTTGTTTCATTGCGAACTATTGTTACCTTGCAAACTATTATTCCAAAGCTGTCCCCTTGACCACGACAGCGCGCATTAAAGTGTAGACATTTTGTATATTTCCCTGCACAGGGCACATTGTTGTGTTCCCATGCGCACTTTAATTGTCGTTATGTTTAAATGTAATATTACGTATACGTCTCGTGCGACCCATAAGCTATCCATCAAAGTACATATTTTAGCATAATAAAGTAAATCAAAACTTGATTGTAGTAAGTATTATTTGTAATTATAGTGTTAAAACAAAAATATCATAATTACATATTTAATATCGATGTCGAAGCAATAACTAAATTTAACGCACAAAATCAGTTACCTACTCGAAAAATAAAAATAGAAATCGAAAATGATTACTATATCGTAAGATTAAATGTGAGGAAACAGGGTGAAGGTTGAAACTAATTTAAAATAAATTTAAAAATAAATAATAAGGTTCAATCATAAAGTTAATAGGTATACCTAGCGGAATAGAGGAACAGACACGAGCTGTCAAACGAAACCGAAATGATTTGACATTTGTGTGCGTCAAAATTGCTTATGAGTGCGTGTAGTGATGTATATCGTGTCGCTTCATCGAGCATGTACCTAACCAGAATAGAGTGGTAATGTTGTGTTTTGTATGAAAACAAATTCCTCCAAATTTGTGCTGCGACGCTACACCGGTTATCAGCTCTGATTGACCGACTGATAGCCACTGACGATTAGCCGATGCGACGTAAATACAGATAACTGGTTGGTTGAATTGCTTTTACGTCTGTGACAAATCACTGACCAGTTTCGAAATTTTATGATTGTCACATTACTACTCTATCCGGATTATATGCTCAATGTTGTGCTATATGTAATATCGATGTGAATAATATTTATTAGTTAAGTAATAATAGTATTAATAGAACTTAAATAGAATTGGGTTTTATAGCGTTCTGAAGTGGACCGGCTTCTTGAATACTCGTAAGGATAGGATAAATACGAACCATTAGGCTTGTTCGACGTGTTCGATAGTTTAAGTGGTGTATCTATTTGAGACAGCAGGGACAGATCACAGGTACAGTGTCCGCGCTGTCGTGCCTGGGATAATCTCCCACTTTTATTTGACGTACGCCCTTTTGCCTTGCGCTGGTCACGTACGCCACCACGCATCTCTGAATGCGTATTATAAATGGTACTACTGTCTAGAAGACCCAAGGAGACGTAGGTCGAAATGCAACAGTATAGTGGGCCCTCGGGAGACGTAGACTGAATGAAACAAAATATCACTTTCACCTTGTTCCTAGTTCTCGGGTCTTGACTATTTCACTTCTTACTGCTCTTCGTGTAGCCTCTTCAATGGGTATGCTGCAACTCACAAGTAAGCCCAAAATTGACTCGATATTTATAAGACCCGGTTGGCATTATCAGTTATTTTCCTTATAATTTTACTGTGAGCCGAGATCTAAAATATTTATTTATTATGTTTTCTATAAAACCCTTATATTATATACATTTGAATAAACCTACTGACATCATTTATAAGATAAAACATTAATTACATACATATCTTTGCACAATAAAAAATTACAGATCAAAAACCTATGAAGTTTGAATAGATAAGGTAACTCACTTTTTTACGTATTTATCAATAACTTTAAACGTATAATAGTTTTAAGCTATCGTCACAAATCTTTTTGTGTTATTATTGGCAAACTGAATTCTTTCCTTTGACATTAGTTTTAAATTGATAATGTAATTCATTAAATTTTCAATTTTTCATATAAAACTCTTACCTACTATCAAGTTTTGTTTATAACTCGTCTAAATTCGACCTAATCTGAGTTTTATTAGATTAATAATACAAAATAAACCTAATAAGAATTTTATAAATCCTCATCTTATTCAAAATCCAAAAAAAAAATACAAAGAGTTTGCATTTAATTGCTTGAAAGCAGATTTCATCAAAATTCGTTTCGCTCCTCGGTTCTGTAAATATGTTTCTCCAAAATGCTTACTACATACACATGAATAAGTTTTCGTGATATTCCAGTTTGGATGATCAATTAATCTAAGCCATGCATTTCTAGTATCCAGGTTAGTAGTAAATCTGAAAGATACATTAATTATATACTAATTATAATAACAGTCAAGTATCTTAAATAGGTTCACATTCCCAGGTGATTCCTATCTCGACCTCATATAAGTATGTTGACATTAGTAATTGATATTCGTTGACCGAGTTATAGACAGTGGACACGAAATATCGATAACTTGATGCAGCCCTAGTGTAAAACGAAAACTATTTCTTTTACACAAAATATTCGTAAATTCTGCATTATGTGTATTCAATCTTTGTTTCTTACATAGATATAAATGTTTATAGAAGAGAATTATCATATTTACTCATAACAATTCGAAGCGTATTAGCAAAAATAAATACTATGTTTGTTTGGTTGGTAATAAGTACTATAGTCGATTTGGAATAATTTACCTGTGAAATGAACATTTTTCGGGGTTATTTCGCTGTGTTGTACAGAATTCAATCACTGAAGAAGTCACCATGTTTCTGAAGCACTATTTCTCAAAAAAATGCATGATTTCACGTAATATCACAAAAATTCAGAAAGCTTAAATTGTCAGCGTGACGGTTCTGTTACGTCGCAGCACGCATCTCTTTTTACCGCACGGTGTTGCTGCTAGTGACATCTCACTCGCTCAGCGTTTTGTTCCTCTATTCCGCTAGGTATATTAACTTTATGGGTTCAATAAAATTTAAATTCTAGTAAGTACGTTTATAACACTTACAAGCTTATAGGTGAAAAAAGGCACATTGCAATTTCACGAATATGTAATAATGTAAGACGTAATTGGATAATCATGGTTTAAATATTTCTATCCTTAGAGCGATTACGCAGCATCCAATCCGAATATGTAAAATAGCTGTTATTAATTTCCTGGCCCCGCCACAATCCTTATACAAATAAAAGGATGCCTGATTCGGTCCGTTAATAATCATCTCTGAAATGAACTCACGAATGATGGAGAGAAAGCGAATCTAGTGCAAACTACCATAAAAACTGTTCTACGGCTACTTCTTGATGTATTTCTACAGACTCTTTACAAGTATCGCTATAGAAGGTGAAATTAAATAACCCATTCTATAACAGTAGTTTATATTTAGCTATATTTAAAAATACATGTAAAAATAGTATGCAGTTTAATAGACTTAGTTCTATATTTAACAGTGATACGTTAACGCGCGTCCAATATAGCAAGTAAATAGTAAATTATTTATTTATATAGAATTTTACGGTTATTTAATTCCTGCATGTATATTTCTTTGTAGGTACAAGTGATTTAATGATTCTGAACTATAAACTATGTTTTGTAAACAGTTAAAAGAGAGTTTTGTATTTTAACTTTGTCCAAAACATTTGCAAATTAATAGGTAATACTGGTTAACAATAATTGTGAGCACTGCTAAAAATAATCTATTTATGTATTTATATTTCCAATAATAATTTGTATAAAAAAGTGTTACTTACAATTTCAATTTTTTGATAATAATAATCATTGATCTCTGACAAATTATCTACATATTGGTACTATTGATCTTTTTGACATTTTCTGGTTAGAGAGCGCCTAAATCTCAACTATTTTTAAGAAGAAGTCCTCGTTCATTGATTTTGTGTTACAGGTTTATTTTAGTGTTACCATATTACGAATAGTATTTTCCATTTTTTATAAAAATAAAAAAAATTGTTGAAAATTAAAAAATCGGGAGATAGGACTGCTATATTGGGACTTTAGGAGACAGTGACCATAATGGTAGATCTCCTGATAAATCGGGAACTTTTGCAACGGTCCATTATTGAACCTTATCAGTCCATCGGCTATCCGCTCTGCTGAGTGTGCTACCAGCAAACTGCCACTTCAACGAGCTTATTATTCGCGTGATATCAATAACTTTAGTTTTCTAGCGTATTTCTTCTGCAATGTGTATTCCATGTTTCCTCCAAGGTTTGTATTTTGTATTGTCTTTGAACATATTGTCTCTGGCGTAATGCGTCCAATGTCCATTTACCTAGTCTAGTTCCTAGTGAAAGAATGTTCTTGATAGGACTTTTTACTATCTAATAGATAATATTTAACTAATATAATCTATTATCTAAGTAGATAGTATCTAAATTTCGTATTTAATATATTTTTATAAATATATCAACCATATTCTTGCTTTTGAGAACTGCGATCAATATCTTATCAAAAATGTAGGTAATTTAAAAATACGTTCAAATCGCGAACTCTATTTCTACACATTATTAATTTATACTTATAATTGTTTTCAAATGTTGTAATTTAGTTAGCTGCAATTCGTTGATAAATTTATAGATTTAAGTATGTATCTACAAGGTAGATAGTATAATAGTATCAATATGTATGTAACCTACTATGATTTGTAGTTTAAATTTAGATAAAGTTTATTTTAAATAAACATACTTGTATACATACTTACTTTTCTATATAATTAAAATGATCATTTAAGATCAAACATTTTTTTAAATCAATTATAAAGAATAATATAGTTAACATGCATACCTATATATATTTGTATTTTGTATTAATTATCACTATTTTAGTCAATATTATCTGTTGTATATTATACCACAATTATACTATACATTGATAAGGTATTAGCTGATTTTTTAAATGTACAATAAGTAATTGCTTCGTTCGTTATATTTATTCTACTAAAAGTTTTTTGTAAGGTATGTTGTTAGGTAACTTCTTAAAAATTACGAAGAATTTTGGTGTAACTTAATTATGAATAATTGGTGAAATCCACCTGAATTTATAATTTTGTTTGCGCTTATTTGGTTGTTTGCTTGTATGAACTGTGTTTAAATTGGAACAAACAAATTCATACCTGTCCGAGATAGTGATCTCGTGCATCAAGATTTTAACAAAATTTAATTTAACTGCCCCACCTTAACTTGACAATCCGCTGCCGGATTTTAGACTTGGTTTTCCCTACACCTAAACCACTGATCAGATTTCGATAGAGGCAAGAAGATATTATTCCGAGGAAGGACTTCGACAAAAGACTCAGAAATATTTTGTATCCTACTAATAAAATTAATTCCATGCGGAATAGTAAAAATATTTCAGCAAATTTAAGAAATGTGTGTGAGAAATTGTTGTGTAAAAAATGTTGTTGCGTTGCTTGTTTGAATTATTTACAATTGTAATTAATTAAGAACTATACAGGGTCGGTAAAACTATGAAAGAAATAATGTGATTCTTTATTTCTTTCATAGTTTTACCGACCATTATAACATCACTTAAATCTATATTAATGCAGGACTTTTTAATGATAGTTCACGGTGAATGCTTTTTTATTCTCTGCTGATATTGCAAAGGTATAGGTACTTATTTCTTTTTGTAGTCATGTGGAAAGAATATACTTTTTAATAATTTAGACAGTTTTGTAAATTATTTCTTAAATGTTTTTAATTACCAAAAATATTATCTCTATTCAATTATCCAAGTCGATTGATATTCTCAATGTTGTATGTATTTAAATTATTGAATAATTAGTTACCAAATTACTAGTTTTTTTTATTTATTTAAGCTCTATATAAAATATATTAGCATAAATAGATATTTAAGTTATTTCTTTATATAGGTGTTGTATATCATTGTATTGTTTTATGATATAAAAAAGTGTCTATATGTGGGTTGTATTCCAATAAAATATTAAACATTTTAATGTTTTTTTATTTATATTGATAAAATATGGACTAGTTTAAAGTCATAATTGTATATCGATGGGCCATAATGCAAAATTGCAACTTAACAAAGTTCCAAGGCTTCCAAAGTTTAAATTTACTAGTTATCTATAGGTAATTGTAGATTGATAAAACCGAAGTTTATGTATCTTTGCCCTTTTTCTTTTGTTAAGACAAATTAGTATCCTCCTCGTTTATACTGCAGTATTTTAAATATATACATTTATCGATTATTTTTTGTTAAAATTATTTTTCTTTAAAAACAGCTCAAAGGGCCAATGTGTCGTATTGGTCCAATGGCTATTATACGCGTATTACCTTTTTTTTTGGTCTCGCTGAGGAATGCGTTAAGGCATACCACCGGGTCCGGAGGGGGGGGGGGGGCGGTGGTTATGTGGGACTCTCTCTGCGCCCGAGAAGATGGTAAGGTGAGCGCAGACTACCCACTAAACCCCAGCGGTGTTCTCGTCGTCTGGGTGATCCGGCGCGAGAGGCTCAGAAAGTGGGGGGTAGCGCCCCCCCCCCCTTATCCGCTTAACCTTTTGAACGTCATTGTCGACTATATGTGACAAAACGAAATCTGGCCCAGACCGCCAATGACACCAATATGTGACAAAATACACGTCGCATCATATGAAATTAACTATCTAACTATTACTTTTGAGTGTTTTTATTTATATAATTTAAAAGTATAAGCTTCCGTCTATTTGATAGCATAAAACTAATAAAAATACACCATTATTATTGAGAAATTCAATGTTTTAAAAGTAGATGATAAATGCGAATAAAAGGAGTACCCCACACGCCATAGTCTGCTATATGTGACAGCTAGTGTTGCGACATATTATGATTATAATATCCATAAAAACTTAAGATGTTTATGAAATTTTAGTCCAGACTCCAGAGTTATACTATTTATTCGACCGACTCAATTCTTTTTTATTTCTATCCGTTTGTATCAAGATAGACAAAACGTTTTTTAAACAACGCAGTCTTATACAATCATGCCTGTAGGTACACAATCACAAACAAAAGATGAAAATGTCTATTAATATTTTCTTATTAATTATACCAATTCGTATTCAATATATATATATATTATAAAGTAAAAGATTTCATTTCTAACCCGACGCCAGGAGGCCGTGTGGTCGCAGACTGCAAGGTTTTCGGGGGGCAACCCCCCCACTTTTGTAAATCAAAAGTGAGCCAAATGGGCTCACACTAATCCGATGTAGCATTAGAGGGTCTTCGGGCCGTTAGCATAGACCCATCCGAAAAAAAAAAAGATTTCATGGAAGATACCACACCCTGGGAATAAGGCCTTCCTCTCAGGCATTTGAGGATAAGATGTTAAAATTGTTTTATAATACATATTATTTGAAAATATTAGTTCCACTGAGTTTGTTTCGCCGATTCTACTTAGTGGGCTTGCCTTGGAACCGGTGGTAGATTCAAATGACGTTCAAAAAAACACTGTATTAGTACTATTTTGAATATTATTATTTTTTTATTTTCATTTAATTTTTGATTTTATTATTCAGGGCTGGCCAGCTTAAATGGAGCTGCGTAATTTTTAACATATTATTTTTATTTTTTATTTCATATAAGAGGGCGCAAACGGACAGTCGCTTGTCCTGGTGGTAAGTGAAAAGCGCCATCCATAGACACCCGCTACACCAGAGGATTAGCAGGTGCGTTGCCGGCCTTTCAGTTATAAGTACATATTATGTTCTTTTCTTGAAGGTCCCTAAGTTGTATCAGTCCGGTCGTAACACCGTAGGTGGCAGCAGATCCCACGACATATTTATCGTGCGAGGCAGGAAATGTCGTAAAAATCGAGTTGTTGTGGATTTCCGGACATCGAGATGGTGTGGGTGAAATTTGGAATTTTTACGCGATGTCCAGTGGTGTCCAGGTATCCTCAGAACACTCCCCGTGGTAGAAGATGAAGAGCAATCCGACATCTCTACGCAGCGCCAAATAACAAGCCGATTGGAGATAGCATTGTTATCGACGATTCGAGCCGCCCGGCGTTGAACGCGGTCAAATGGAAGGAGCTGATATTGGGGCGCTCCAGCCCAGAGGTGGGAGCAGTATTCCATGTGAGGCCGGATCTGCGCCTTGTATAATTGTAGTCAGTGTGAAGGTATAAAATACTGCTTCGCCCTACTGAACACCGCGTTCCAAGTATCCCAATGCTGGCTGAGGCGGTTAGGAAAGTGCCTTCAAATTGTAGCGGAACGGCGAAGGGTGATTTTTTTTTGCGGTAAATGCCAAAAAAAAAAACCAGTGGGAGGGAAGCGCTGTGCCGCGCTCCCGGCTGCATGGGTACCACCATCTTGTTTGTTTCTCCCGTGAAACAGCTTTGCTGTGTTTCGGAGAGAAGGGCAAGACAGGCAGTGTAATTACTGGCACCGAGACTTAACATCTTATGTTTCAGGATAGGCAACACTTAAATGTGTTGCCTGGGCTCGTTCCAGGTAAATTAGTTTATGTTCAGGGGCGACGTCGACCACTTACCATCAGGTGGCACGTTTGCCAGTTTGCCTATCCAACTAACATAAAAAAATACTTATATCTTGTTGGAGTTAAATTGGACTAGGTTAAGTCGCTCCCATTCCCCACCATGGTTCAGGCCTTGACGTGGCGGTGGGGCTCAGTAGCCTAGAGTGAGCCCAGCACCTTGGGCGAAGCCAATTGAGCCGAGGGGCTCTTTTTACCCCTCTTATAAGAAGAGGAGACAAAAGAGCAGGGGGCAAGGGGTGAGGATGGGAACCTCACCCCATTGTACTGTCCCGACGTTGGGAGGGGTTGTTCTGTGGTGCGGGACCACCCCTCTGTGGAGGTGGCGTCGGTCCCTTGGGGGACTGACTAGCCGTCGAGGTGCCCTGTTAGCTTAACAGATCCGGGGCACCTCACCAAGGCGGCACTGGTGGCACTCGCCGGGTATTAGTGGGTAGAGCTGCGTCCATTTACCATCTTTCAGGCGCAGCTAGTCCCACATACTCACCTAGGGAGACCCACTCCCCCGCGGGATGCCTCAGAGCATTTCCCGGCGTTAAAAAAAAGAAAAAAAAATGGGTCCAGTAAAACAACATAGCTTTTAAATAAATGTATTCGAGATAAAGATGTATATCCTCAAAAACATACATATTATATAATAATTAATCTAGCAGACAGAATGGACGGAGGCTGATCATAAAATTACACTCAGTAAGTAATCAGAAAGTAATTCTGTTGGCAATAACCAAATGTTTCTGATGCATCGCTTCCATAGGCTTCACACCATAACGAGAAGCTCTTTGACGTTTTAAAACTCTTAATTGCCAGAAAAAAAAAAAAAGGAAATTGCCAAAGGAATCTATTGCTCCTCCTATATCTGCTTAAACCTACATACAGCATAAACTGAAGCCGGTAAAGATGTACATAACGAAATACAAGACAGTACTTCTGTAAATTTATCAAAATTACATATAATATTTGTATCAGAAAGTAAGACTAGCAGTATAAAATCAAAACACACATCCACAAAGACTCATGAGGCAATTTAATGAAACTATATATAATTTCATCAATATAAAACTTACATTCAAGACACCTAGAAACGGTCAAACAACTGTATAATTTCGAAGAATAATTTTAAACTTTGTCACTACCTACTCTGCTAAAATCGTTTAAGGAACCATAGTACGAATAAACACAATTCGAGAGCACCATAGAATCCTTGAACACGTTAATTTTTATACATCTAAATATCAATCTAAATATCACTTATACAATATGTATTATAAAAATATATTCTATCTTATCACATAATACGAGGCTGTGAGGAATGTTGTAAAAAGTTGAGCTGTAAACTACTTGAAACCTAATTTGGCACAAACTTAAATTAATATAAAGTCTTGAATTTGTCAAATAGTACAACCAAAATAAAACATTGTGTTAAAATGTAAGCTGCTTTATAAAAATGTAAATATAGTGTCTACAATGTAGAACTGTACCTAGGTTTAATTTATAATCTATATTAAATGCTACTGGGATATTTGAGTCAAAAAATAAATTGAGATTTTTATTATAAATACTAAGTAATTACAGTAAGCAAATGCTTAATGAATAAAAAATATATATGTAATACTTTTAATATCCTTATCTAAAATAGTTCACCCAGTCTTGATCAAAAAGTGCCTAAAGGTTTTTGTCGAATATCTAATAAAAAATATTGTGCTATGTATATGTAAGATTGTGCTATGTATGTGTGCTATATAAGATAGTCTTTTTATTGTGAAATATTTAATAGCCTTTTTTATACTTTCATTATTAGTAAATTGAAAAATTTGATTTGACTCAATAACAATTCTATGTGCATTATTTAAATATTCATATAAAAGGGAACATTTATAAATATGGCAAGGTGTATATGTGTATATATAGGAACTACTTTAGGCTATATCATACATGTGAGTAGAGAACTTATACATTTTTAACCGACTTCAACAAAAAGGAGAAGGGTTCTCAACTCGGCCGTTATTTTTTTTATGTTTAAAGAAATACTCATTCACTCCTCATATACTATTTGTATAGAAGACAACCTCCAATTAAGAATAACACAATACCGATATAATATACAATACCGACAGCCATCTGATAAGCTCTCATGTTATGGCACTACATCAACACACAATCACAACATTGTAAAGTATAATAAAGGCATTTTATACCACAGTCTTCTTCTTCCTCTGCTGCGGGCGGGGTTGAGCGTCTCTTGTGAGGTGGTGGAGATCTTAAAAATACACTGTCTACATTATCTCCTGCTTTGTCCTTAGTTTGGCTATCTGGTGCATTGCTTATGACCTTATCATTATTTTCAAGATAGTCATCTTTGATTTTGTCTCCATCTCCAGTTACATCCTGTAAATGATGATTCATAGTATATAAATAAGTAGATACTGTACTAGAGATGTAATAAAATTGTCTATGAGTCTTTTTATTTTGGATGGAACTATATCTATAGGTATGTTGATGTGAGTGAAACCATAAGGAAAATTTAGAATCTTGGAAACTTTAAATGATAGAAATTAATATTGCCTTTATACAAAAGATCACAAACTTAAAATAGCATAATACAAATAACTATTAAACAAATTAAACATAATATTATACAATACAAATATTTTACAGACACATATCAGCAATCCAGTAAACTGATTGCCATTTTAAAAACCCAGGTTAGTCTGAAAATATACTTTTTTTTAAACAATTACTTTTACTGCATAAGCCCTCTAGGTAGTGTCTCAACAGATTATCCATAGAATTAGCAGTTAGGTGTGCAAGGTAAGACCTGATATACCTATGTATACATTATGTATAAAATTTCTTAACACAAAATCAATATGTCTTAGCATTGGATTCTTATTGTTTGATGGGTAAGAGCCCCCCTTATGAATACCATGGCTATATTCCAGGACCATGCCAATATTGCTTGCTTATATTGATCATATAACCGGAATAAAGTAGTTATGTTATGTTTTGTACAAAAATAAATTCCGCCAAATTTATGCTGCGTCGCTGCACCGGCTCTGCGCTCTGGTTGGCCGACTGATGGCCATTGATGGATGATTGGCCAATACGACATACATATACGTACATACAGATCACTGGTTGGTTGAAACAAATCTTGTGAAACACGAAGTAGAAAAACATATGAGGAAATCTGCCTTTCTGATGTAACAACCATTATATGGAATTAGCTGCCGCCTGCCATCTATGATATTTCCTAACCGATATGACATAGGGACCTTTAAGAAAAAAGCCTACTCATATATTAAAGGCCAACAACACACCTGCTATATTCCTCTGGTGTAGGGGTGTCTGTAGATGTCACTTATCACTTACCATCAGATCATTCATCACCAGAGAGGGGGTTAACCCCCTCTTCTATAAAAATTAAAACCTCTGGCTTTGCCTAATCTTGAAAAGACTCATACTCATCATGAATGACAAACAAAGCTTATGAATGTATGGACTTGTTTTTTAAATAATTGCATCACTTGGGAAATAAACTGCACTGATAAGTATATATATAACTACTGGCACAGACAAACGTTGTTCTGTACAAAATATTTAAATATATATACTTATTTTTTTTAAATCATTATTATTTTGTGAATCTAAACCATTCTCAAATCCACTTGAACACACACAAAAACATTCATCAAGATTGGTCCAGCCGCTTAGGAGGAGTTCAGTGACATACACACGGAACAGAAGACTCTGTATCTTTATATATATATTTCTTGTGTGCGTGTGTATGTCACTGAACTGCTCCTAGATGGCTGGACCGATTTTGATGAATGTTTTTGTGTGAGTTCAAGGGGATTCGAGGATGGTTTAGATTCACAAAAAAAAATATTTTGTACAGGACAACGTCTGTCGGTGCCACTAGTTTTATTTAAAAAGATATAGATAAGTAATTTGGTATCAACTACACAATGGTATTTGAAAAAGGTTTATGTTAAACGGTGTTGGACATGGGCTGACAATAATCATGGGAACAATATGCACGCATGTTATGAATAAAAATAAGTAATTAAATATTCCAAGGACAGTGGCTTTATATTTCCTCATAGATGAAAAAATCAATGGTTCTATCACCTTGCTACATACCTTAAATTCTTCTTCTGGTTTTATCAAGTCTTGCTTCTCTTCTGTACTTGTAGTTTTGTCACTTGGCAATCCTGATTCAGCCACAGTACCAGCACCAATAATTGCCACAGATGTACTTGCTTTATTTTCGGGTACTAGTAAACTGGCTTCTTCCTTCTTATGGTCCAAAAAAGGCGTATGATTTGATGAGTCACCAGACATACTTGAAAAGGTGTTAGTTGTAGTTACTGGTAGGTAAGTATGACGAAATATATTTAAAGAGTAGCCTATGCACACATATTTACATCAGTGTACATTACGGTTTAAATTTCACACCGTTGTTTCAGGAAACAATAGCTACTAAAATTGCAATACTCATATTACAAATGTTTCAAAATGAAATATAGAAGATATATTATACCTTATTGACTCAAGAGAGTCTTTATTTTCTATTTTTTCGACATCGGATATACGCCATTTGTTAAGTAGTGCCTTAAAATTATCATTTTCTTGCATCTTGTAAGGTCATCAAAGTTCACCAAAAAGGTTTTGTAATTTGTTTTTTTATTTGTAAACAAATGTAACGCAACAACAGGTTTAAAAGTTTAAAAAAAAATACTGTTTCAGTCTGCTTCAATATTATTAAATAACAAAACAAGTATTGCTTAGAAATATTAATACTCTAAATACTGATGGATATCACTGATATTTTAACTAATAACTACTAGTTTTTTGCAAACATGACTGCATAAAACTGAGCTCAAGGCGCACCGCGCAGGTCACAACTTACAGGTGTGGTGCACAGAAGACAGATTAGTAATATAATCACAGATTAGTAATATCACAAAATAATTAGTATTTATTTTGTGGTAATAATATGTAGCAGTGTGGTGTGAGCCCGGAGCCGTGAGGTGAGAACTGAAAAGTGAGACCATGAACTCCATGAAGTTAAGAAATGAATAATAATAATAATCTAATACATACATATCTATATTATTATTTATTATGTCTATGGTTGAAACCTCGGACTTTTTTTTTATTTCGTTAGTTTTGGTTTTGTTCCTGTTAGAACTGGCTAAGACCAGAGGCCATGCTGCCAAGTAATATTTGGTCTGCGCTTTAAAGAAACGGCGGGAAATCTCAAGGAGCGCAGCTTCACCCCTCTAGCTCCCATATATCAACTATCGCTTCCCATTCTATCCACCCAGAACAGTGCACCACAATATTCGCCAACCAATCCTATTATATTATATTACAAAGATTAAGTTTTTAAAACAAACAATAGAAAACCACCAACTGGAACATTCCTACTATAATAGAAAACCGCTTCAGAACAGTTCTCCACAATATTCTCCAACCAACCAAAATATATAGGTACATATAAGTTTTAAAAACAATCACTATAGGAAACCACTCCGAATGAACAAAACAATTAATTAACGGAAAACTAAAAAATCACAACCGCACGTAATAACACTTCCCGCCGTTCTCCTTTTTTTTTTAAGAAGAGCGAGCACAGACTTCAGAGTTCAGAGGCCAGAGCTGCCATTCAATTCTTATGCCCACTTCACACTCGCGCGAGAAATGTGGAGCCGATTCTCAGATTCTCGTCGTATTCTCACGCAGGTTTAATAGAAAAAACAATGAATGATGTACAACTTGGCAAAAAAGAGTATGACGCGGTGACAGGTCGAACTAAATATTTTACTAAATGGAGACCTATGATGTTGACAATACTTGGACGACAAATACTAGATTTTGAGTAAAGCTTAGTGTTTTACATTTATTTTTAACGATTTGATTAAATTATCTTGCTGATTTTCCATATTATGATGAGACCTAAGTGAAAGTGGCGCCCTCATTTTTTCCATACTCTTTTTTGCCAAGCTGTATGTACCTATTCAATTATTCGCCTGGCAATTAGTTGTATATTTTTGCCAATACATTGAGCTAGTTGTTATCAGTACAATAAAAGTCAAACTAAATATTATTAAATAAGTATTATTTATTATTATTATTTTAACATGTAATTAAGTACACATAGATTTAAAAATATAATAGCAAAATAATTAACACCCATTTCACAGTAGTAGGAATATAATATTAGGGTTTCGAACCCAAATGGTAAAACGGGAACCCTACTACTAAGACTCTGCTGTCCGTCCGTTCGTCTGTCACCAGGCTGTATCTCATGAATATTTGTAGCTATATAAATAGCATAAATATTTAAGGGGGGCTTCTATACCACAAATTTGATTTTTCTGCTGCTTTTTGCTTGATATTATTAACAACAACAGTTAGAAGCTTGAAATATTTATTAATATATTTTAGTTGTATTTATTTTATTACCTTCAAAAATAAATACCTAAATTAAAATAAAATAAATGTTTCAAGGGGGCTCCCATTTCCAAACGTGATTTTTTTGTTTATGTTTGATATTTGACAATTTGTGTTGACTGAAGTAAAAAACTTTTTCTTGCGAGAACATGGGCTCCTATCCTCCTAACCTAACCTAAGAATCGGCTCCATATCCTCGTGTTCTCGTGTTTTTCTCGCTTTCTCGCGAGATTCTCGCGCGAGTGTGTAGCACGTGTTTGTTAATTACAAATTACATTACATTAACTCCTCCGAAATGTCTCGACCGATTCTCATCAAATTTGGTGTGCATATTGGCTAGGTTTAAGAATCAGTCAATATCTATTTTGCATCCCCCTAAGTGTTAAGGGTGGCTCACCTCAAATTTTTATATATATATTATTTGGGCAAAAATTAACGCGGGCGAAGCTGCGGGCAGCAGCTAATAATAATATAAAAAATACTTACAAGCCATACATTGACGGTCCTCTGTCTTTTGTCCGTTCATTCTTGTGTGTGTTATAACTAACATCTTTATATTTATTCCTCTTTTTCATTGGCAGCCATATTATACCGAAACTCGTAGATTTGCCACTTTTGGCATTATATGATGGTGATGCATAGCTTTTTGGTGATGATGGGAAACTTGATGTCTTAGCACCCGATCCTAGTTTCCCGCTGCTCGGTATTTGTTTACTGCCCGTGGATCCCAATTTAGTGGAACTCGATCCTATTTTTCCACTGGAACTCAGAGATCCACTGGTTTTTGGTTTTGGACCAGTCTTGCTTATATGACCACTCTTTGCTATGTGCCCGTGTCCTGCTTTCTTCATGATTGGCGTGAATAGTTATACTGAAAAAAGTAACAGTAAAATTGTAATATTTTGAATGAATAACATCATCATCATCATCATTAGCCTTTATCCGTCCACTGCTGAACATAGGCCTCCCTCAATGAACGCCGAGACGGCTGATCCCTTGAGCGGCAGGCAGCAGTGCCGCCGATTCGAATCCATCATCCTCTGCGATTGCCAATACGCCTGCTCAGCGTGGTAATTACGAGCATTTCCCTTCGATAAATAAATAACATATTAATAATTATCATCATATTAAAACGTTTTTAATACTACCCCGACCAATAGTTTGTGATACAACCGTCTCTCTAGCAGCTAGGATGATACTAGGAATAATTTCGGCTAGCAGGTAAATATATACTACAATTATTTAGGTACCTATAACGACACATTTATTTAACAGGAAATATTAAATATTATTACATTATCAATACTTATTATTATATGGATCTGTGGCTATATGTGGCTTAGGCAAGAAGATCAGATTTCAAATTTCGTATGTTTTGTTTTTTTCCAATCGGTTTTTGAGTTTGGTGGCTACTCAGTGGCCAAACTAAAAGCTTATATTACATTTTTAAACTATGTATAAATAAATATTGATGTGATAAGTGTAAAAATAATGTAATATGCCTAAATAGGTCATCAATGACGTTTGCTGAGTGAGGACCGAGGATTGCTGATATATAAACAAACTCAAAGGCGCATTGCGTATGCTTCGGTGATCCGATTACTAGAAATAATGTATGTAGGCTGCATTGAAAATATTAGATAGCGTTAGGACGTCATCATTATCAGCTTGTTGCGATCACCGGTGGACATAGGAATCTTTCAATAAACACCTAATAAAAATAATAAGTAGGTATTATATCTAT
Source organism: Helleia helle (assembly GCA_963853865.1). Lineage (NCBI taxonomy): Eukaryota > Metazoa > Arthropoda > Insecta > Lepidoptera > Lycaenidae > Helleia > Helleia helle. The sequence goes on from OY971420.1 coordinate 23,110,377, forward strand.
ACTAATATTATAAAGCTGAGAAGTTTGTTTGTTTCTTTGAACGCGCTAATCTCAGGAACGACTGGTCGGATTTGAAAAATTCTTTCAGTGTTAGATAGCCCATTTATCGAGGAAGGCTATAGGCTATATAATATCACGCTGTGACTTATAGGAGTTGAGTAACGCGGGCGAAGCTGCAGGCAACAGCTAGTATGATATAATACTAGTACTACACGTAGTAGTTAAATGAATGGAAGCTGTGTCAGTACATAGAATGAATAAATCATAAATTGAATGATTAGAAATCAGATTTACTTGATCTGAGATTAGAAAAAAGAGTGGGAGAACACATTCTAAAGATATTTTTATGCGTCTAGAAAGGAAGAAGTGAAGTTCAAATAATATTTAAATATACATAAACTAGCTGTTGCTCGAGACTTTCTTTTATTCACGGACGCATCAGCAATCATGATTATTATTTTTACTTAATGCTGCGTCTATACTCAGAGATTTTTTTTTCTTTAACACCTGGAAATGCTCTGAGGCATCCCGCGGAGGAGTGGGTCTCCCCAGTCGGGTATGTGGGACTCGCTGCGCTCGAAAGCTAGTAAGTGGACGCAGTTCTACCCACTAAAACCTGGTGTCACCAATGCCGCTTTTGGTGAGGTGCCCCGGATCTATTGAGCAAACAGGGTACTAATCAGTCTACGACTAGTCAGTCCCTCAGGGGACCGACGCCACCTCGAGGGGTTGTCCCGCACCACAGAACAACCCCCCTCAACGTCGGGACAGTACAATGGGGTGAGGTTTCCGTCCTCGCCCCTTTGGCCCTGCTCTTTAGTCCCCTCCTCTTATAAGAGGGGTACAAAGAGCCCCCAGCTCAATTCGCTTCGCCCAAGGTGCTGGGCTCACCCTAGGCTTCTGAGCCCCACCGCCACAACAAGGCCTGAACCATGGTGGAGACTCAGAGACAACGTAGTAGGTATTATACACAATATATTATGTAAAAAAACGTTTGAGTCTCAAAGATACCACCTACATATTATTATTAACTTTAAACAATTCTTTAAGTAAGTAATACGTTTTACTTATAGCAATATACACATTAATCTCCGACAATGCTAAATCGATAAGGTAGAAGTCTAAAGTCTATCTACTAAAATATATAAATACTAGTGGCACCGACAGACGTTGTCCTGTACAAAATATTTTTGTGAATCTAAAGTCTAAACCATCCTCGAATCCCCTTGAACTCACACAAATATTTTCATCAAAATCGGTCCAGCCGTCTAGGAGGAGTTCAGTGACATACACACGCACACAAGAAATATATATATATATACTAGTGGCCCCGACAGACGTTGTCCTGTACAATTTTTTTTTTTGTGAATCTAAACCATTCTCGAATCCACTTGAACACACACAAAAAAAATCATCAAGATCGGTCCAGCCGCTTAGGAGGAGTTCAGTAACATACACACGCACAGAAAAATTATATATATAAAGATATATATATATATATATATATATATATATATATATATATATATATATATATATATATATATATATATATATATATATAAAGATAATCCGTGAACAGCTGGCCACCAAACCGGCTTCCCTGACTCACAGCGAATCTGATACCTCCTAAGTCCTATCCCATTACACTAAAATTATAATATTTGGCGCGACGTCTAATTGAAGTCTCTATTTCCATCAGTTCCAAGTAATTAAAAGTTTAAAGTAATTTGAAACCTTTTTGTTGCGTAGGTTTTTTTGCCTTTTTAATTATTAGATTATTCATTAATTATTAATATATTTAAAGCTTAAAATTGATAATAAGGACACATTTCAGTAGATTTCGTTTTGGAAATTGCGATGTGAAGTTGTATCCTGAATTGTGATATAAACGGTATGGTTTTATCGATAAGTCCTGTTAATATTTATACATTTATGTCATGTTAAGTTTTCAGAGCTCCACCGGGTTGAATGTTGAGACCTCACCAATAATTGTACAGTACTCGCAGTAAATTGGTCGTACTTATGTTATCTGCATGTGACATGGCAAAGAGCTTGATGTAGAAATCTCCGTCTGCATAAGTCCTACCATTCTGCTTATATATTTCGCAATTGTGTTTCGGAAACAAGGATAGAACAAGTACAGTACCGAGTACGATCTTATGTCTCAGGATTACATAGATGATTGTTGTTGATGATGATAGATTTCTCTGAGCTCGGCGCGTTTATGCTCATAAGTTTTTCAAGTAACATAAAAACGTGTGCTCAAAATTCTGTCCAAATAAGTTCAGATTGGAATGCGCGCAAAATGTACATTTGTGTACTTACATGCCAAATCGCGGACTGCAGCTGACAATTCCTAGAGTAATATAAAATAGAATTTATGATGCAGTGTTGTTTGTATTCATACGATGTTATTTATATTCCTGTAACCGAGGACGGGTAATGGATCGTGTGTGGAATATTATGAGATGGATATGTCGTCTCTATTTGAACCCTGGAAACTAGGAGAATGGGACATTTTTTTGTATAAATATCGGTTGGTAATCGGAGGGATGCCGCGCTATCGTCGTCATGGGTACCACCATCCTTAATGCCTTGCCGTGTTTCAGAAGTAAGGGCAGGACTGATAGTAAAATTACTGGCATCGAGACTTGGACTCAGGATAGGCAACATATAAATTAATTGCCTTATTTCTTTTACGCCGGCAAATGCTCTGAGACGTACCGCGGGGGAGTGGGTCTCCCCAGGCGGGGGGTATGTGGAACTCCTGCGCCTGATTGGTGGTAAGGTGGACGCAGCTCCACCCACAAACACCGAGCGAGTATCACCAATGCCGCCTTTGGTAAGGTACCCCAGATCTGTTGAGCAAACAGACTGGGTTGACTGGGTTCACCTTAGGCTACTGAGCCCCACCGCCACGACAAGGCATCATGCATGGCATCATGGTGGGGATAAATGAATTGCCTAGGCTAGTCTCTGTTGAAATTATTTATACTTATGGGCGATGCTGATCACTTACGACCAGGTAGTTCGTCTGCCCGATAACCTATCTAAATAAAATAAAAATAAAATAAAAATAGTCCTAAAAAAAATTTAGACCATGGGCATTTTGCCAGAGAAGCCCAATGGGAAATATGGGTCTGCTCTAGATGATGTACGTACGTATGTACAAACATACGTTCATTATCAGATTTCTTAGCTTTTATAGCTTTTAAATCAGGATATTTAAACAAAATTTGTACACTTTAAGTCAAATTCAGTTACATAATAAATAATGTTTACCGCCGAGATCCATCCACCACTAGCCCCAGTGCCCAAACGGAGACCTGAAAAGTATTGAAGAGACAAACTTATTTGTACTATCCTTTTAAATAATTTTCAATTAATGAATTTTTTTTAAATTAATGAATAAATAAATAGGTGTATTTATTTCTCAACTGTGTTTCCATTACCTTGTAAACTGTAATTACAGTAAATCTTGTCTAATTACTAGGAGTGTACTTTATGGTTCAATTGTATTGAACCATAAAGTACACTGTAGTGTTGATGTGCTGATGATTCCACTGACCGTGTTAAAAAGGATGTTTGTAATGTGTGTAGATTTCTCCGTAATTAAACCTATTGAAGTAAAACTTTAGAATGGTCTTTTTTCTTCGAATATGTGTTGGCCATATACGGCTTTTAGCTTCAGCGTTGGAGGATTACAGGCTGATAAAGTAGATGACTAAAATTGTTTGAGGGCTATTTAAGGTCATCTTGGCGTTTATGGAGGGAGGCCTATGTTCAGCAGTAGACGGATAGAGGATGATGATGATGATCATGGAAGTCGTCTATTACTTTGAGATAAACACGTCACCATATATTTATCATTACAATTAGGTATAATAGGGTTGTAATGTGTATTTTTATTTTTTTATTTCCAAAACAAGGTTCATATTTCATAAAATTTGAAAGGTTTTTCTAAGATTCTTTCTCTCAAGAAATCTTTTCCAAAATTGTAAGCCACGTAAAAAAAATTTCATAACAATTTTTCGAAGTATCACAATCACTGATCAATAGATGGCGTTGTATCAACTAACCGTCAATCTTTATTTCAATAATAATATTATGTAGACTCTATGTTAATAAATTACGTCGTCCTACAACGTGTTCTCAACGTGTTCTATACATTAAACCAGTTCAAAGTACAACTTACTGTTTACAAAATTATAATTACATAACTAGTAAGTATATAAAATATATAGCAAAAATTCGACAAAATTGTGGCTTCAAAATAAACTAGTAGCTTTCGTCTAATGTACAGTTTATTAATAGTTGATTCAAACCAAAAGAACATGCTACGGATTCAGAACGTAAATGTTCTTTAAACAAATATAGGTTTTCCATTTTCCGTAGGCAGGTTAAAGGTGTAGGTGTAGGTACCTACAATTCATTAAATAATATGCTTGGGTTCATTCTATACAAAAGCATAATTGTTGTAATATTACTTAGATTCTGTTATGAAACGGGACTACTATATTATATTTATTATTATGTATAGTTTATTAATAAATCTATACTAAGTAACACAATCAAAAATTATTTGTCGGCTATTTTTTACATCTCAATCTGATTGGATATCGTTATACTGGGAAAGGGATGAAAATCATCATGAGAACTATATCGTACCATGAGCTCAACCAAACAGGTGAAGTCACGTGAAATAGTTGGTAATCTATACTAATATTATAAAGCTGAAGAGTTTGTTTGTTTGAAGACGCTAATCTCAGGAACTACTGGGCCGATTTGAAAAATTATTTCAGTGTTAGATAGCCCATTTATCTAGGAAGGCTATAGGCTATATAACATCACGCTGTGACTTATAGGAGTTGAGTAACGCGGGCGAAGCTGCAGGCAACAGCTAGTATAAAATATAATAATCATCAGTCTTCGTTAGTTCAATATTGTTTTAGTTTCCAGTCTTGTTTGTTTATCTTTTAAAAATAGACTAATTAATAGTGATCTTTAAAGGACAAACAAGGTAGGTATTACACATTCATGATAATAGCTATATATCATATTAGTATATAATTCGCGAAGCTAACATTTTAACGTCAAAACAGCAAATTCAAAAACAACTAAACAAAACAAGGTTCATAATCAAGTTTTTATATTGATGTATATAGGCAAAGATCCGGGATATAAAATGAACTTCACCGAGATGTTTATTTGATGAAACTTATTTTATATTTAATTTAATATGTCAATTTAATTAAATTAATATGCCAATATTGGCAATAAAGGATGGATAAAGTCCTTATACACATAATGATATGTACTTAGATATAATTTTTCTGTGCGAGTCTGTGACTGAACTCCTCCTAAACAACTGGACTGATTTTGATTATTTTTCTTGTGTGTTCAAGTGGATTTGAGAATGGTAGGTATATAATATGCACAATATTGTCCATTACAAAAGGTTTCGTACGGGATGTCTCCGCGCAAACAGCGCTAGCACTACGCTACCGCTAGATTGCTTGGGCACCGCGCATGACCCGCCTCCCTCTCCAGAGGGAGGGATGAGGGCCGGCCCTCATGATGATAGGTTAAATTCAACCGGAAAAGATTCGTCGACCGTATCGGATTTGACTAGCCCAAATCCTGCTCTTCCGAGCAGCGCGCGCGATGAACCGCTTCCCTCTCTGGGGCGCGGGGGAGGGGGGGTTTCCCCTTTCGAATATTTCTTAAGTGGGCCATCTGCTCATTTTCTGTACCGATTGAGCTTAAAGGCCATCAGGCCGAAAAGTCTAGCCCTTCCGAAAAAAAAGAAACGGGATGTCTGTCGGGTCCACTAGTATCCTTCTTATAGTTATTATAAACGCGGAAGTTTGTAAGAATGTATGTATGGATATATGTTTGTTACTCTTTCATGCAAAAACTACTGAATGGATTTTAATGAAACTTTACAATAATATCCCTCTCACGGGAATGGGAGGTATACGGGTGAACCCGCAGGGGGTTACTAGTTTACCATAACGGCACCTTAATGTCCAGAGCCCCGATCTTAACGGGGGCACTAAAGGCCCATATCGTAGCTTATATTACACATTACTTTATTTACAACCACTAATAAGATTGTTGTAGAAAAACGTTTGTGGTTTTTTTGGCCATGGCCTAAGAACACATAATATTACAACTAGGTGAGTTGAAGTTTAATAGAGGTGAACAGAATCTGAGCCTTATATAGTTATCAACGAACACGTTAGCCTAGACCTGTCTTAAGCTCTTCAAACTTGTTTTATATGTTTATAAATAAAAAGAAAAATAAAAGAAAGATTACCGGTGGGAGGGAAGCGCTGTGCCGCGCTCCCGGCTGCATGGATACCACCATCTTACTTGTTTCTCCCGTGAAACAGCTTTGCTGTGTTTCGGAGAGAAGGGCAAGACAGGCAGTGTAATTACTGGCACCGAGACTTAACATATTATGTCTCAGGATTGGCAACACATAAATAAGTTGCCTGGCCTCGTTCCAGGTAAACTAGTTTATGTTCATGGGCGACGTCGACCACTTACCATCAGGTGGCACGTTTGCCAGTTTGCCTATCCAACTAACATAAAAAAAAAGAGTTGATATTACGTAAGAACGGGGAAGAATTAAAAAGTCCCTTATCTACACCTCTAAGAAAAGGATTTTGCTAAAATTTATCATTTTAAATGTATAAAGTTATACTTATACAATTAACATTTTGTTATTATTTTAATTACTCAAAAATTACATAATTTAGATAATAACAATGAGCGCTTGTAACGGAAGCGTTATTTAATAATAATAGTATAACATGTAAATTAGAATATTATCTATTTAATATTAAATCATTGTCATTATAATAAATATGATGTGTATGTTTGTTTGTTTAAATGCACTAATCTCCAATACTAGCAGTTGCATATCAAAAATCATTTCTGTAGTTGATAGCGTTACATTATTAAAGAAGATATATTAACCTATTAAAATTTAGAAGAAAGTTTTATTTCTCCTTTCTTTTTAGGACCGAAGGAACCGCGGGGAATAGCTAGTTAAGATATAAAATGATTTTTCATCATCACTTTATTGTTATCTAGATTTCAATATCAATATTTCAATGGATATAATTAAATACTTAACTGTGTAATGAGTAATGTTACATTTTGAAATATGTGATAAAAAAGTAATGTAAAGCCATTTCAGTGCATTTCTAATTTCATGAAACTATTTTCAAGTCACTAGTTTTATTTTAATATACAGTACACTAGGCCTACGTAGTAGTAGAGGGATGGGGGTGATGATGATAAATGAAGATTTAGATCAATGGGTGTGATCAACATATGATTGAAGTATTTTTTCATTATATTTCTATGATTTTTATAACATCGAAGTTCATATAAAAACTTTTTTTTCTTTAACGACGGGTTGAGGCATTCCGCGGTATGTGTGACTCGCTGCGCGCGAAAGCTGGTAAGTGGACGCAGCTCTACCCGGCGAGTGCCACCAATGCCACCTTTGGTGAGGTGTCCCGGATCTAATGAGCAAACAGGGCACCTCGACGGCTAGTCAGTCCCCCAAGGGACCAACGCCACCTCATTCACTTACGAACTTGGTTTAAACAATAAGAGAATGAACTAAAGCATAAGTGGTTATATTATAGTTCTCACAAATAAGTTTTTTAAGCTGACTATTATATGTATTATGTATTAATGTACATAAGTGTATTGAAATGAATTTCTGAGTTTAATAATTTAGTTAAAACGCGTCTATTAAAAATGTTGAATACTAAAGCTACTCCCGAAATGTCGCGGCTTTGAAAATGATAACTATATTCTTTGCATAAACTGTATTATATATAACTAGCTGTTGCCCGCAGTTTCGCCCGCGTTAAGTTACTTAATTTAACTCCTATTAATAACAGTGTGATGTTACTATATAGCCTTTAGCCTTTCTCAATAAATGGGCTACTTAACACTGAAAGATTTTTTCAAATCGGACCAGTAGTTCCTGAGATTAGCGCGTTCAAACAAACAAACTCTTCAGCTTTATAATATAGTAGTATTAGTATAGATATGTATTTTTATACAATTCTTCTAACATTTTATGAAGGATATTTATACTGAACTGGCTGGGCTGATAGAGTTCAGAAGTTTTGGTCGGTTTTTGTAATTTGTAGGGCACAGCTTCTGACTAGATGAGATTATCTCATTGGACCTAACACAGCTCTAATCATCGGAATGAAGATAGAAATGGTCTATTATAGATCTTATTTTCTAGCCAGCTTGCACAGGCCACAAAATAAGCTAGACCTCTCATCGTGCTCACTGACCAAGAATGTAGTTCAGCTAGATAAATCGTGCACTAGTTATTAGTACATACATAATTATTGCCGATAAAGTCACCGATAGCGCACACAAAGAGGCATGTTTATTACTTACCTACTAAGTAATCATGATTTATCCATATAACCTTAACCTTTCTTAGAGGAAATATGAAGTCCCTTTATAAAACACGAACTAACGCGCTTTGATCATATTAGCTCTTAAAATATTACATAATATTGGAATGGACCAGGCCAATTACTTCCCGGTTTTTCAAACTTCAGACACCACAAATTATTTTGGTGCTAAAACCATGTCGATGTGATCATTTAAGACGTGAAATACAAACAACCACACATACCAATAAACAAGCTATTATATCAGTTAAGATCGTTGGCGAAACTGAAAACTTCCTTTAATTACCTAAACACTCCATTTTGATCAATTGTGAAGCTAACAACAGAATTGACTACGATAATTGTTAGGAATTACTCGTTTTATTTTCGGCCATTATTTTTGACTCTAAAACAAATTACCAATGGTAAAATTTAAGTGTACCTTAAAATTATCTCCACCCAAACCTAAATGCGATGCCTTAATTTTAGTTCATTTAAGGTATACGCAAAATTCTAATATTAGATAAGAATTATTTACTAAGTGAATATTTTATTAATTTTCAATAAATATAAAGAAATTTAAATAGTAAAAGTTTTTCGGAAGAATTAATTAAAAGTTTGAAAACTTTTTCGCACCATTGAAATTTGCTCCGGAAAATTTTAAATTAAAGTATTTGATTAAAAAATCAGGATGATTAGAGTCAGGAAGCAATTTAGAAGGATAAAGATGAAGGATTAACTGTGATATTCTGCGATCAAAGAAGAGATAAATTTAGTTTAAAATCATTAAATTCTTTCTTTTACTATTTGAAATTATTATATAAAACAGGTATCTATTAAGAATCCGTGCAGAAGTTTATAAGATACTCCCCACCATGATTCACACCTACTCGTGGTGGTGGGGTTCAGTAGTCTAAACCTTAAGGTTGACCCAGCTCCTTGGGCGAAGCCATTAGAACCGAGGGAACTGCTCTTTGTACCCCTCTTATAAGAAGGGATAAAAGAGCAGGGGGTAGAAGGGACGAGGATGGGAACATCACCGTACCGTCCCAACATTAGGAGGGCTTGTTCTGTGGTGCAGGACAACCCCTGTGGACACCTCCACAGGGGTTGCGTTGGTGCCTTGGGGGACTGACTAGCCGTCGAGGTGTCCTGTTGCTCAACAGATCCAGGCCACCTGACCAAAGGCGGCATTGGTGGCACTCGCCAGGTTTTAGTAGATAGAGCTGCGTCCACCTTACCATCTTTTGGGCGCAGCGAGTTCCACATATCCGCCTGGGGAGTCCCTGATTAATGCCTAAGAGCATTTGCAAAATAAAAAAATACAACCCTATGTTACCTACTGGGAATACTAAAGAAAACACATAAGAGAAATAATGAATATAAGAGAAAAATACTTTTAGAATCATACTAGTGGCACCGACAGACGTTGTCCTGTACAAAATATGTTTTTTTGTGAATCTAAACCATCCTCGAATCCCCTTGAACTCACACAAAAAATTTCATCAAAATCGGTCAAACCGTCTAGAAGGAGTTCAGTGACATACACACGTACAGAAGAATTATATTTATAAAGATAATATGTCTAGAATCGTTCAAGTTTTTTTTTGTATCCTAATTGAAATATTGTTATTACCCAAACATCTGGATGACACAAGCTATTATAAATAGTTAAATTCGCTCTCAACTCTAGATCTATTATCGAATCGTTAATTCAAATCGTAATGATAGAAAAATATACACTAGCTGGTGCCCGCGGCTTCGAACGCGATAACTAAGATTTACAGCCGTATCCGGATTAATGATAATTAATATAAAGCCTATGTTATTAAGTGTTAACGTAGAATTTTAACGGTGAAAGAATTTTTAAAATCGGTGGAGTAGTTTTGGAGTTAATTCGTAACAAACAAACAAACTTTTCTCTACTTTAGGTTTTTATGTAAAGAAAAGATACGTAACATCATCTATATATATTTTTTTTCATTTAAAGTTTTTTTTTTTTTTTGATTTGATTTAATTTAATTGATTAATTATTATGATCAATAGCCAACAAACACATTTATTATTTTAAGGTATTGAATGTATTTAGGTACAGTTGTTTAACTGGTTCTAGTGTAATACCAAATATCGGTTGTAAAATGTTAATATAGAAATCGCATAGCAATATTTATAAATAATAATATTTCAAAACATTCGCTATATTTTATTTTCGCTAAACTGCTCTCTATAATATAGAGATATAAAATATCACTTATACGCGTAAAATAATTATTGCTACATTTGAAATCAATGATATTATACTTTTCAATAATATGCCTATCAATATGCATTAATATAATATACAAATATAATATTAATATATTATTCTATTAATTTACAATATTACTTACGTACAATAAAAATCCAATATCGTAAAGCACTAAAAACGTATGTGACTCTCAGATGTCAGTATAAAACTGGTATGTTCTGTATAGCACGACGTCTGCACATTTCCTACACGATCCAAAATAAGCCTTGTCCGTTTATGATACAGTTTAAAATGTATAGGTTGCCATCGAGAGCCACTTTCATATTTTGTGCTTATACCGTGTGATGTCACCTAGCATTAAACACCTTATGGGTCAATGTAATGGATGTTTAATAGCATCAAAATCTAAATATTGAGGTCTCTTAGTTTATTTTAATTTTCCATTGCTGGGCACGGATCTCCTCCTTAAAATCAGGCGTGGTGGATGTTAGGACATAGTTCACAATCTTGTGGCACAATGCAGGTTTCTTCACCGGCGAACACGCGATTTGAACAAAAGTTGCATTTTATTTATATTGCTCCGTGCCCCGGTCAACCTCGATGGACCAAGGACCTAGGACCAAGTAGATCTTGATCGCACTTGATGATTATGAATGCGTGAACAATTAGACAACGCGAAGTCCCGTTCTAAGCTCGTAAGAGCTGTTAAACAGTAAAAGTAGTGTTACGCTCAATACGAATATATGAAATCTTAATATACTAGCGAACCCGACACACTTTCTGTACAAATCATTTTGTAGTGATCCCAATTGTGAATCTAAATTCTAAGCCATCCTCGAATTCACACAAAAAAAATTACATCATCATAAATTCAAGTCCACCCATTCAGCGGTTCAGCCGTTTAGGAGGAGTTCAGTCAAATACTCACAGATCTACAATCTCTTAGCGACATGACGTGGCTCCTATACCCAGCAACGAATAAGGCTTGAGTATTACGGTAATACCTATAATAATTAATAAGTACCTGGATGACCGTTTTTTTTTTAATAAAATGATATTTTCTAAAAATGATTCCTAGCTAGATCGATTTATCGCCCCCGAAACCCCCTATATACAAAATTTCATGAAAATCGTTGGAGCCGATTCCGAGATTCCAATTATATATATATTGCCTATAATGCATTGTATGAGTAACATTAACTAGTTTTCCCTAGTTGGCACAAATACATAGCATAGCATAGTTTTCCTTAACGATATTTAAAATGGTTCCACATTCTATATTGCGTCGATAAACCGTATTTTCGTCACGATCCTCCACTATTCTAAAATGAAAAGAAGTATTATTTGTTCGTATTATAAAGTCTATTTAGAAATATTTAAGAAGTTCCTATTACAGCCTATCGAATGATAAGATGGTTAAAGTATTATAAACTACATACATTTTTTTTTTAGTTTATATACATAATTTGTAAAAATTGGCTATTTTACAAATATATCAGATTATGGCGAATGCCTTACTTCATAAATAAAATCATTCAATCTATAATAGATTTTACCGCAAAGGTCCGGATTTTTTTTTCTTAGTTGTAAAGGTAAACGGGGATACGTGGTTAGCATAGCCTATGATATAAAAAACTTCGACTAACCCTGCGTAACTTATGTGTTGCCTATCCCCACACAAAAGTTAAGTATCGGTAAGTGATTCCATTGTCTGGCCTGTTTTTGCGAAACACAGCAAAGTAAGCACAAAGAAGCAGGATGGTGGTACATGCAGACGAGAATGTGGCACAGCTCATCCCTCCCACCGGTAAAATATAGATAGGCCCTTTAGGACCGGCCCTGGTGAAAGTGTTTATCAACGGAAGATCGCCTTCTCTAGACTGGGTGTGTAAAAAGCGTGACATTCCATTCATTGGACCACGTATTTAATTTACACATATGGTATGTAACAGCCATTTGTCTTTTGTGTGTGTCAATAGATTTGTACGGCAATTTGCATGTTTCAAATACTTTAATTTTAATGACATTTTTAATTGCATAGACGGGTTTAACTCTCGGTAGTATTGTGTGATGAGTTTGGTTCAAGGATTTGACGAAGTTCTTGTTACTTATATATTTTTAAATATATTATTATACAAGGTTGATAAAAGCGAGAGGCATTAAAATATTAAACTACATATACTACACATGCTTACGGTTAATCCGAAACTATAAGAAAATAGTTTGAGAGCAATAAAAAAAAAGTTTTTTAAAGAACTTAAATACGTGAATAGTCAAAGTAAAACGTAAAAACTCTTTGTAAACCTTTGTAAAATATCCTTCGAATCTAAAAGGCAACGTCGCACAGCACGTTGCGTCTCACCGGGTCGAACAAACCGGAGCGGCTTTAAAACTTTAAAAATATCCTGTGACTAAACTATTGATTCTATTGGTCTAAGTTTTGGTGTGTAGCCTGAAAATGGTACATAGTATACGTGGTTTAATTTAATGCCTCTCGCTTTTATCAACCTTGTATAAATTCTTCTTTGCACGTGTATTTCACTGGACTGCTCCTAAATGGCTGGACCGATTTTGATGTTTTGTGTGTGTTCAAGTCGATTCACTATTTTTTTTTTTGTTTTGGACAACGTCTGGCGGGTCTGCTAGAATACTGTAAAAATATATTTATATTTTCCAGGTTCTGCAACTTCTTTCACTGAGGTGGTCTTACATCTCAGAATCGGCAACGGCTGGTCATCTGAGAGCCAATGCTGGGTTAGCCCAGTAGTAAACCTATTTTATAAATGACGCTTACAATTTACCATCGTTCGTCTATTGATTTTACTACTAGCTGTTGCCTGCAGCTTCGCCCGCGTTACTCAACTCCTATATATCACAGCGTGATGTTATATAGCCTATAGCCTTCCTCGATAAATGGGCTGTGTAACACTGAAATAATTTTTCAAATCGCAGCAATAGTTCCTGAGATTAGCGCGTTCAAACAAACAAACAAACTCTTCAGCTTTATAATATTAGTATAGATAGCGACAAAAATTTCAAGTATTTAGTGTAATAGGTAAAATCATTTAACCCTTTTGCTTTCGTTTGGAATATCTATGCTTCTAAGTGTAACAGAATGCCTTGTCGCTAGTGTAGTATCTTATCATATAATTTATCAACTATGATTCAATTTTATAAGCATTGTAGTTTCATTAATACCCAGGACTAAGTGCTAACAATGGAGGTCACGCCGAATGATGAGGTAATGTAAGAGAGTTATTATGAAGACGCGGGAAAATAGTAAGGGGTCAGAAACATGTTAATCTGATACTAGCCTAGGCAACTCATTATGTGCTGCCTTCCATGAAACAAAAGGTCTCTATAACATTTTTTTTTCTTTAATGCCGAAAAATGCTCTGAGGCATCCCGCAGGGGAGTGGGTCTCCCCAGGCGGGTATGTGGGACTCGCTGCGCCCGAAATATGGTAAGTGGACGCAGCTCTACCCAGTAAAACCCGGCGAGTGCCACCAGTGCCGCCTTTGGTGAGATGCCCCGGATCTGTTAAGCTAACAGGGCACCTCGACGGCTAGTCAGTCCTGCAAGGGACCGACGCCACCTCCACAGAGGGGTTGTCCCGCACCACAGAACAACCCCTCCTAACGTCGGGACAGTACAATGGGGTGAGGTTTCTATCCTCGCCCCTTGCCCCCTGCTCTTTCGTTCCCTCTTCTTATAAGAGGGGTACAAAGAGCCCTCTCGGCTCAATTAGCTTCACCCAACGTGCTGGGCTCACCCTATGCTACTGAGACCCACCGCCACGTCAAGGCCTGAACCATGGTGGGGAAGGTCTCTATACCACTGCCAGCCTCAGTCTTGCCCTTCTCTCCGCACAAAAAAGCAGTTTCACCCGAGGAAACAAGCAAGATGGTGGTACCATGGAGCCGGGAGCGCGGAACAGCGCTTCCCTTCCACCGGGAAATGAATGAACAAGTACCGTCATATATGCGGAATGTAATTTATATGTAAAGATGCCTGCGACTTCGTCTGCGCATACATTTTTGACAATGAACATATATCTTAATAAATTACAGCCTATGTGTTCTGATATATACGCTATATTATTGTAAAGTTTCATTAAAATCCATTCTCTAGTTTTTGTCTGAAATTTTTAATATAACAAAGCCTGATAAGATAAGTAAATAGACTTTCCTCCTAGACAGTATGTCGACCCCGGCCGTGTAGTACCCGGTCCTCTTATCGGGTCCCGGAGAGTGTTGGGGGGTCGGCCGTCTAAGCATTCAGTAAAATTAGTAGAACTGGGCTGATAAATGCTGATGTAGCGGGTGTATATGGATGTTATCACTTACCACCAGGTGAACCGACAGTCCGTTTGCCCCCTCTTCTATAAAAAAAAAATGAAATGACCAAGTTGGATGTGAGTTGCTTTGGTCATATTTATTATTTAAAAATCATACGAAACAGCCGGATGACGACGAAATAGCACCACACATTCCCACGTCGTGTATAATATGATAAGACTAGAACAATGTGGATTCGCTATGTTGCGGGCGTTCCAAGCGAGTTTACCTGATATGTTTCAATAATCAGTATGAATCATCTCTGAATTACTGTACAGTATCCCGTCGTAATCATCACCCACTCTATTGTGTCCTACTGCACGGGTCCTCTTCGTATTCAGAATGTTGGGCCATGTGGTTGGTGAACTTCACACATCTTGAAATACTTTTAATCTCATCTGGCATGCAGGTTTCCTCACGATGTTTCATTTCCCATTTTACTAAACGGTGTTCTCATATTTAGATGGATAGGGAAATTTAGGAAAACCCAGTTCAGGCATAGAAAAATCACTGTATGACTTATAGCTAATATTTTATAATAATAATAATAATAATATCATCTATGGACGCTTTTACACCACGTTGATCTAGTTCCGTGGTAAGTTCTCGAAGAACTTGTGTTACGGGTACCAGGCAACGGAAATATATTTAATATTTTTATACTATAGATAATATATTTAAGATTTTTATCATAAAATGCACATATTTAATACACATCCATGACCCAGGAACGCATAAATCTTTTTGTTCCCTGGCGGAATTTGAACTACCTCCGGCTTGAGCACCAACGCGCTAACCATTGAGCCACAGAGGTCGTCATATTTACGAAAAAGGTTAGTCTTGGCGTGACATTTTAACCAACTTCAAAAAGGAGGAGGTTCTCAATTCGTGTGTATTTTTTTTATTATTTATCAAATGAGTCTCATTGGAGTCTAATTTAAGCCTGTATGGAAACCGCCGCGTTGATTATTTTTGACAGACTTGCCATTATACCGTATAAGTACGTCTCAGGGTAGGCAATACCTTAAAGAGTTACCAAAACATCCTGTTTTTTTATATCGCAGGGAAATCCTTATGGATGCAGCCAGGATCTTCGGGTAGATCCTGACCCAATGTGGGACTCGGACCTGGGAGTGCCCACCCTAAGTAAAACCACTGCGAGCGCCTTCAGCCGCTTTTTGAGGGTCCCGGATATGCAGGCAACAGACAGGATCACTTCAGCGACAGGCTGGCCCCGCCCAAGGCCAGACTACTGCTCGTAAAGGGGGACTGCCCGGCCGCTACTAAGCACCGCTACAGACCCATCCTGAGCCCGACTCCTTTCTCACCCGCTCGTCGGCCTCCTTCTGGGACATTATTGCCTCGCAGAAGGAGACCATCGCCGTCCAGGACTCGTCGTTACTGAGCATCGGCGATGACGCTCGGCTGAGACAAGTCCCCTCCGAGAACATCCTAGGTGATCTCTTTAACGTTGTTCTCATTTATTTACCCCTTTGCCTATTCAACTAACATAACCCTTACTTCCAATACGTACAGGAACCCGGTATAGACAAGGTTCATAAAAAATATTATTTGCCTTTTTTTAGAACGAACTTGCCATCTCCATGTCACAACAGCCGACGATTATTGGTAATGATTTATTTACATAAATATATTTTCATTATTAAGTTCCACAGTGTTGAGGTTTACTGAATTTAATATACCTTTATAGATTGAACGATACTCAACCCCAAAACTAAAAAAGTATCCTGGCGCCATTGCCCAATTCACGCCTACACTCGTGGCGAGAACATTTTATTGTATACAGTTCATCGGTGTCACGGACAAACTAATATCCTTGTGATTGTTGCATTATGTCATCCCTGATTCGATGTAATTTACAGATAGGCCATAGGTCATCATTTAACAATTGCTATTGTCGATCGAAGTATTTGAGACCCAAATCCAGAATGTGTGTGTGCACACGGCACGTGGAACTCATAATAACAGGTTTCAGCTATTCCTATTTATGACTTTATATTGCTGTCCCTTTTGTTGTCCCTCTTTCGTTTCCTATATTTTTTTAAATCAACGGTCAATGGTATTAAAATATATTAGGGGTTGATGTATGAAATTAGCGATTTGTACTGTTTTTTTTTATTTAACATTGATATTGCGAGCTGTTTCTGCCGCGATAGTTCCGCGTATAAGTATCCATATTTCTTGTCTAAGCTGAATAAAAAAAAACAACTGAAAGTCTATAATCGAATGGTGTACATTTTTTAAAAGAAGAACATGGGTACCATGTGAAAAAAATCCATTCAAAAATCTCAAACCATGTTCTATGTCAATTTGAAGTACCTATTACAATAAAATGGCAATTTCATACTTTAATATAAAGTTAGTTTCAATTTATATGCTATGTTTAGGGGATGAATGATGAATGAATGAATAAAATATTAACATAATAATGTGATTATTATTATTATGTTTTTCATCTTCATTGTTTATTGTTAATATTTATACAAATTTCAATTCATATTGTAATATATTTTACAGTTCGCTGTTTATTAAGTTTTTTTACATTCCAGTCGTTTTGGATACTTTACACTTTACAGGAACCAGCCTCTCCGTGATTTTGTTTCATTTTATTGCGTCATTGTTATCATTAACTGCTAGTATCCCTCCACTAGTGGAAGCCTCCTTCAACGAACACCAAGATGTCCAATGGCTGCCACTCAAAACGTGGCCCTTGTTGACTTTTGTGTAATACTCTAGTAAAACTAATTTCTAAGAATTCTATCGCGTTATCGGATATTTTTCTACAACTTTTGGAGAACCAATTCTGTCATTGTAATGGTTAGTGTAAAATATAAAATATTCGAAGCGATAATAAACGTCGTAATAAAGCGCTACAATATCTATTAAAATTAATGTTATTACAATAAAACACGTGTAAAATACGAACATTCGCGGCGTTCATTAAAGGAGGCCTATTGAGAGGCGGTAAAAATACTGATGATGATATTTCATTTAAAGAAAATATATTATTTGATTAGTTTACTAAATATAGCGATGGATGGAGGGATTCTGATAATGATGATTTTTATATAAATATTTTCACCCAGTTTGAATTCACTAACCAAAATTATAACATTTCAATGCCTACTTGTTTTCAGGGTTCCGCACCCTAACGGTAAAAACGGGACCCTATTCCTAAGACATCGCTGTCTGTCTGTCTGCTGTATCTCAAGAACCACAATGGCTAAGCAGTTGAAATTTTCACAAGTGTTGTATTTCTGTTGCTGCTATTACAAAAAATACTAAAAACAAAATACTTAAATATTTTAGGGCACATTTTTAGCATATCTGCATAATATCTGGATGTGCAGATGTGTATGAGCGTCGGTAGTCTAAAGCTTCGACTGCTCGTTTGCACTCCTATGATATAAAAAAAATAAGAACGGTTTTAGTGCGCGAGTCTGACACGCACTTGGCCGGTTTTATTTCTAATTACAGTCCCATCTCTAATTGTCCGTTCACGACTCTATGCTGTCATTGTGACTTCTATTAAACTGCGGTTTACGTCTATTAAACTGCGGTTAGTACATTTTTGATTATAGTTTATATTAATCGTTGTCTCGTCAGGATATGACGTGTAGGAAAAATCTCGTTGGTTATGAAACGCCTATTGTAAAATTAAAACATTTTTTAAGGTTTCATGGATAGGCAAACTGGCATGTTATCAGATGGTACGAACACAAACGAGTTTCCACACATACCTATAAAGAGCAGATAGAGGTTACGTCTTAAGGTCTAGAGAGAGTTTTAAGCCATTTTTAAATATACCCTTGATTTTATCAATAGCCTGTGGTAAAAGAAAACTTTGTGACTACATCTGCAGGTCTAACAAACACTTTCGAAATATATAAAGTCCACTTATCCGCATTGGCCTTTGTGCCAGGACAGTCTATCCTTTGTCTACACTCTATCTTTCGTTTACACTATATCCTTCGTTTACACTATATCTTTCGTTTACACCATATCCTTCGTTTACACTATATCCTTCGTTTACACTATATCTTTCGTTTACACCATATCCTTCGTTTACACTATATCCTTCGTTTACACTATATCTTTCGTTTACACCATATCCTTCGTTTACACTATATCCTTCGTTTACACTATATCTTTCGTTTACACCATATCCTTCGTTTACACTATATCCTTCGGTTTACACTATATCTTTCGTTTACACCATATCCTTCGTTTACACTATATCCTTCGTTTACACTATATCTTTCGTTTACACCATATCCTTCGTTTACACTATATCTTTCGTTTACACTATATCCTTCGTTTATACTATATCTTTCGTTTACAACATATCCTTCGTTTACACTATATCTGTCGGGTAGATACACTGTATCTTTCGTGTACACTGTATATTTCTGAATTGATTTTAAGGAGGACTAATAGTTGGAATCGGGGCATATAATGTTAAATAATGCCACAAGTTTTTAATCAGTGTGCGGAAAAATTTTCACATCTTTGTTGATATTTTCCTTGTCATGGGAAATATCTAAGCAACGGGCAAAAGGAAGAAAAAGACGCATGTAAAAATCGTTGAAAACTTCAATTAGGAACCCTGATTACTGTCAAGCTTACCATTTACAAATAAATGTTTATTAGGTATTTTTTATTATTTAAACAATGTGTTAATCTAAAAAGTTTTCACGTTATTGTATTATCCGAAAAACTTTTGTGGAATTCAAAAGAAAATACTTGACTCGACTCCTTCCTGAAATCTGTTGAAATAGCGGCAATTAGATGAGGTGACCATACGTTTAGTCAAATCGGGAATTTAGGGATACTGGTAACATTTTCATTGTTCCTAAATTCTCGATTTGAAATTCCGAATACTTTCATTTATTCCGAATTCATATATCAAAAAAATCCTAATATTATTATTAACTAGCTGCTTTCTGTAGCTTCAAGTACATTAACTTAGATGTACTATTTTATGGATTATTATTGTTTCAGCACATATTTTTATTATTTAATATGTGTTACAGTGATCGATTGTACCGTTTTTCATGTACACGAAATACATATTGAATTATAGTTCCACAAATTGATAGATAAATGTATATACAGACAGAAGATTCAGGTCTATGATGTAGTTTAGATACCAGTTTATTAGAGACATACACCAGCCACTAGAACTCAACATTTTAAAGTCGTTAAGTGAACGATTGATAATAAAGACAGTCTATTCTACTACGAACCTACACTCATACGTTCTCGTTTATCAATTCCTTTAAGTAGTCTGCTGTCTGATTCTAAGAATTGTTCACAGCGTATTCGTAGCAAACATACGTATATTGATACAAGGTTATGTGAACAGGTGTTTCTTACAATAGCATACTACTGAAGCAATTGTACTGAAAGTCTATATTATTGTTGAGGCCCAGTGGGTATAGGGTCGGCCTCTTGAGTGAGAGCTAAGAGGTCCGGGTTCGATCCTGAACCTTCTGTAATGCCTAGAAATGGGTTTTTCTAATTTATACGTGCACCTGAACAAGAGACCATCGCTTGCTCACCGGTGAAGAAAATATCATAAGGACACCTGCATGCCTAATGAGATTAAAATTATTTCAAGGAGTGTTAAATTTACCAACCCGCATTGGCCCTGCGCATCGGTCAACTGTGGCCCAACACATTCATCGCGTGATTCCGAGGAAGAAAACTATACCGAGCAGTGAGACTAATAATTCATACATTATCTTGTTAATACTTACAAACTTTTGCTATAATTTTATTATTAATTTTATAGTATTATAAAATGCTGCTTATTTCCAAAATGTACCACGTACAACATCAAAATGTAGACATAATAATAAAATTTTCCAACTAAGCCGGTAAACGATAACTCTTACTTAACTAAACAAAATTTAGAACCGCCCTGATTCACGCAAAGATCTGGTTACCCTGTAATTGGACGAAATTGCTTTTCAAATAACAATTTCTAAGCAAAAATATAAAGTTATGTTTCAACTGCCTCTGACATTACGCACAGTTTATTTAAAATTTATGTAAATTTCATTTAAATAAAGTTAAGATAGCAATCTTGGGGTGATTGTGACTTGGAATTTGAACGGGAATATAAATAAGATCGGGGAGGATACTTACCGGTGCAAACCGGAATTGTAAGAAATTTCGTAGGACATTATACATTTATCGGGCGAGGAAAATGATGGGAAAACATGTCTGATTAGAGGTGTGGAGTTTCTTTACGTGTGTGTGAATTTCGCCAAACCCACAGTATATAATTGGTGAATTATGGTTTTTTTGTTGGCTGGATAGGATTAATATCCTCCCCACCATGGTTCAGGCCTTGTCGTGGCGGTGGGGCTCAGTAACCTAGGGTGAGCGGTGCACCTTGGGCGAAGCTAATTGGGCCGAAGGGGCTCTTTGTACCCCTCTTATAAGAAGAGGGGACAGAAGAGCAGGGGGCAAGGGGTGAGGATGGGAACCTTACCCCATTGTACTGTCCCGACGTTGGGAGGGGTTGTTCTGTGGTGCGGGACAACTCCTCTGTGGATGTGGCGTCGGTCCCTTGCGGGACTGACTAGCCTTCGAGGTGCACTGTTTGTTTTCTAGATCCGGGGCACCTCACCAAAGGCGACATTGGTGGCACTCGCCGGGTTTTAGTGGGTAGAGCTGCGTCCATTTACCAGCTGTCGGACGCAGCGAGTCCCACATACCCGCGTGAGGAGACCCACTCCCCCGCGGGATGCCTCAGAGCATTTCCCGGCGTTAAAGAAAAAAAAAAGGATTAATATCCTCCACGTCTTATTTCGAGGAGGACTTCATCCAAATACAAGATCGAACCGAAGCATAGCCTTCATTTTGATAAATACATATCTGCATCGTTGATGTAGCTTATTCATCATTATCATCATCAGCCCCTATCCGTCCAATGATGAACATAGGCCTCCTTCAAAGAACGCCAAGACTTCCCACTCGCATCCATCACGGACCGGCCACCGCACGGAGATCATCTTCTCACCTGGTTAGTGGCCGATCAACTCTTAGTTTACCCTAACACGGCCATCCGTTCTCATGAGTGTGTGACCAGTCCACTGCCACTTCAACGAGCATATTCAGGTAGTTCGAAATCTATAAATTGGCGTAATGATATAAATTGCATCATCTTGCAAATCGGCATCATTTACCTCTTCCCTCTCTTTCTTCTCATGATGATTGCTTCTCGTTGTTAGAAACTTATCTTCTTATCTACTTAGCTATCGTAAGGAGAGGATATTGGTTTAGAAGAAAAATATAAAATAATCACATATTTAAATATACTCACATATTTATATTTTACTACATTTGCTAACAAAGTACATAAGTACTAAATAATCAGTCATTTCCTACGAGCACAATTCAAATACACATGTAGTTAGAACTAATATTCTTACACAAACTCTTACGGCAAAAGTATATGCCATGAAAAAGTCTTGGTAAAGATGTATAAAGGATTATTTTATAAAAATATAAGACATTAATCAGAGTGTAATTATAACTTTCTGAATGCATATTTGAGATATAATACAGATGAGATATGACGTTCTTCAGAACATAATAAACCTAGCTCTTCTTCATTAGATTCTTGGTTACTGACATAAATGATTTTATCCATACACATATACTTATCCCGTAACAAATACATTAGTATTAAAGTCCTTATTAAAAACTTATAAATATCTAATGGAGATTAAATATTTATAGGACTTTGTCAACATGAGATCTTGTAGTATATAAATCGTGGTGTCAGGACCTACCTATACTACAAATACTATGAACATTTCACAGGCTAGCCATTTCTAGATATAACTAATGTAAAACAATTCTAAAACTATGAACGATAATGACGAACTAAGTGTTAGAACACATGTGTTAAAAATATTATCATATAATACATTAGAAAATTAATGTAATATAGAAAAGTACTAGAATTTAAAACACCGTTGCCATTGTTGCGGAATCTCCAAATAATTTCGTGTTTATTATGAGTGAAATTCATGTAAACATTAGGAAAAAATAATTTCCCACAAATCCAAAATAAGTTTAGGACATTATCATGCTTAGATTTTATCCACATAGCACCAAAGCAAGCATCCTTCGGTTTTCTATAGAGAATTCCCAACATTCACAACCCCGTCGAGAAATAATAGGTAATATAAGTACATGAAGGAGAAATATTTAATCGGATATGTCTTTCGATACCAAAATAATTATGATGGCGTCACAACGTGTCTGATTGACGACAAGAAACGAAACACCAGTTGCCGATGTCTTTCAAAGAACTTTCGTGTCGACCTTCACGAAATTAATTTCTTAATGCATCTGAAACCATACTGGTTTCAGAAGCCTATTTTCTATTTAATTTTTATAAAAGTTTTTATACGACCAAAGAAAACAGTAGGTAACCGATCCTTAAGATAATATTTAATTGAGAACACCAATTTCATTCAAATCCTTAAGTATTATTTTAGTCTTTAAAAAATCATTGTTTATTATTTTATTAATAAATGCCTCGATTTCAAATATATTTATTGTTTCTACCATATAATATTATGTAGATTTATTATTTATCTTTTATCTTTACTTGCTTATAAGTATTTATAACATTATAATATTATACTTCTAACTCCTGATTCGCAATATTTATTCTTAGGCATTGCTAGTCACTGCACATATTCTTTCGAAATATAAATTGATACGTTTTTTTTAATACATGTAACAAATCTTATGAGCTTAATTACTGGATAAGCGTGGTTTCTTTGTGCTTATATACATTTTTGATATCTTCTATATTCTTAATATTATCTTCGTATAATAATCATTTAACTTAGTCAATAGAGGTGACGCCATATGAAAAAGTTGTATCAAATCCTTTTTACAGAATCTATAGGCTAACTTTAACATTAAGAGGCTTTTGGAAATTGTATTTTACGTATAAATCTAAAATAACGCTATGAATTATTCAATATAACCTGTCAGAACAGATCAAGAATTTATTCGAAACGTAAAAATGTACATATTTTACGTTAAACGTTTGACAGGCATCGTTTAACAATATGGCGTCGGTCATGAATTTCTGTCTTGTAAAGATTTCTGTGGAAATAAAATAAATCACAACAGGAGTGTGAAATATTTATACATAAAAATAATTTCACGTTTTTCGTCCATCGGATGTTTGCAAACGTCTTTCCATTTGTTTGAAATTCTAGCAATAACTATTTTATAACATTAGAAGTCTAAGTAACTAGACGAAATTAAAAATAATTTGGTCGCTTGGTCTTATATGAATATTATCCATACTTTTTTCAGTAATCTTACGTCGATTCAATCAACCTTTGATCAAGGAATGAACGAAAACGGTATCGGTGAGATCGAAATCACACAGATAGTCCAATATTGGACCATGACCACAAACAAACTAACAAACAAACCTATTACCCGACTACGGAAAAAGGAAGAATGATTTTGACTTTACGCTCCTAAACTGACATCTGCAGTCAGAATTGAGTGAATTTTGTTTCAATTGATTAATTACATAAGTTATATTGTAGACAAGCCTCGTCGGGTCTCAGTTCTACTAAACTACTCATCTGATAATCATAGATCCTAAAGGACATATTTTAGTTAAAATAACCTGTTGTATATGTCCAGTTGCACAAAATATAATAAATTCCGTCCACAGCTCACTCAGCTCACCGCATCTATTAATATTTAGTTCTCCTATTGGACTGGCAGTTACGTAAACTTATATGTATAAAATCACTTACCTATTTCTATGCAGTCTGTTCTCTAGGGCCTCACTTTAATGTCTTTTTTCGTGCTCGTTCTAAGTTAATAATTTTCTAATTCGCTAGAAAACTACTGTGCTATTTATAATACGTGGAATTCAAATTCGAATTACTGTACAACGGTGATATTATCATTGTTGTACTTTCTGTTGTATTTGAATTAAGTACAGCAGTATTGTCCAACTTGTAGATTTTTCGTATCCTATTTTTTTATCCCCTCTCTTCTATCTACGATATGATAGAATTAAAACCCCTGCGTTCCATTCTTTACTGGATTTATTTCCAGAAATTGGAAGTTTTTACTCAACAATTGGTACTTAAAGGTAAGTCTTTCGTTGACGGATGTCCAATCCTTACTTAAACTTTACGTTACTTTAATGATAATATTAATAAAATCTTAAGTAGAACTTTCGTCAACCACAACTTATTACACCTTCCACAAACATACAACCTTGCATCTTTTTCACGAAATCTTTCATGTAAAGCTCCTTAGAAGTTGATTGTAACTTAATTTATGGCAAATTAATATAAGAAGATACTTTTAAGCGTTTGACTTTCAGACACACGGCTTTCCAATTTTCAATATTATTTGATATTGTACAGGATACTGTAACAATATCCTTTTGTAATGAATTGCTTATAATCCTCATGCTTTTTTAAACATGTTATTTGTTCATTGCTCCTAATTTTTTTATAAGCTGTAGCTTATTAAAAGGCATACCAAGTAAAATGTTTTAGTTATACATTCATACGTTGTTTTGTAGTTTGAGAAAAATCTCACGTTGTAGCTCACTTTATGTCCTATACTCCTATTAAGATTATTCATTAGGAATACTACTAATACTTTATTTAATTAATAAAGTATTAGTAGTATTATTTATTAGTATTGAGTTATATTAGTATTAAGTTAATACTTAAAAATATTTTACGTGAAAATTGCACTACGAGTTGTGATAGTGTGATTTTCAAAATTAAGTCTTTAATTATATTATTATTGGATGGATGTGTTATATAAATCACATCTCATCAAAATAAAGCTACTCACGGAAAATTAGCTTGATAGTAATTAAGTGCAAAAATGGACCCTGTATCCTGGACCATGATATAGAAAAAAGTAATAAGTAATTTATTTTTTAAGTCGCCTCTCTCTATACGTCTTATACAATAAATATCTTTTTGAACACGCTAATCTCTTGAATCAACTTGGATTTGCAATATTCTTTTCATATTTGATAAGATATTTAAATTCCTTTGAAATATTTGATTTGATTTTACCTGATTTACCTGATTAGAGGAAAGTTGATAAAATGTTGGTGCTAGTAAAACCGCTTTGAATATCTAGTAGGTATTTTAAGACGATCGACCCTTTTAAGGGATTTAAAAGCCTGCAGCTAGGTTAGGAGGTTTAGTAAATGAGCAATATAATTATATTTATGCCCGAGGCCTGAAATTATTTTACAACAGACGTGCGTGTTTTTATGATAAAGTCATAAAAACATATTTTGGAAATATTATTGTAACATCTATTTAATATTCATCGCCTGTGTGTTCGCATTATGTGTTTGTTTCCCCGCTATCATGACTTGAATATATAATTTATTATTTCCTACATAAAATGTTTATCTACTTGTATAACCTAACTAACTGTTGCACGCAGCTTCGCCCGTGTTAACTTACCTAACTTAACTCCTATAATTAGTCACAGCGTGTCGTTATATAGCCTTCCTCCGTAAATGGGCTATCTAACGCTGAAAGAATTTTTCAAATCAGACCAGAAGTTGCTGAGATTAGCGCGATCAAACAAACACACTCTTCGGCTTTATATTATTAGTATAGATTTATTTGGATAAAGATTCATCTTTTACTCATCATAGTTATCTTAGAGTTTTGTATTTAAGTATGTTTTTGTTATTACACGTAATATTAACAATTGGCCAGCAAATAAGAATGGTATTTCTAAGTTTTGACTTGTGTTTTTCGTTTTTTAATAGCGTCTTCTTATGGTTTCGAATATCTCACACATGAATGAGATAAAAGCTAAACTAAGCTAAATATTAATTTTGACAACCACACTACACATTGCATTATAGAAAAGTATGTGTATTAACTAGGATATTTCGTTTAGTGAATCGCTGTAAGAGCCGTCGTTTTTTCTTGAGGCCCAATTGTAACAAGAGACTCTTGGTTTCGGCTAGTGCTGCATCGGTGCCGTCTTCCACTGCTGAGATGAATCCACTTTCGGGTCTTGACAGGGCCGGCGTGTTGGGAGGCAGCAATGAGAACCATCGGTCAATTTTAGCACTCGATGACAACTAAAGGATATAACAATAGATAATGTAAGCAAATAAAAGTAGCCAGATTTGAAACCAGAAAACTATATAAAAAAAACTTCTTTCCATCTCTTTGGGATAAACAATTTAAAGATACTATGTAGTTGTAACTTGTATCTATGGTTTATATAAAAGTTTTATTAGTAAATAATAATCGCATAGCTTCAATTTTTCAAACTTTACTAACCGTTATTAAAAAACAAAGTTTAAAATTACCAATCCAAGATACACAATTATTACTAAACGACGATGAAAATGAAATAAGAAAAAAATACATATTATCTTTAAAGTGTTCGGGTAATTACCCTAACACCTATATTGGTTTTCCATTAACTGTATCAGGGTAGCGATAGCAGTTAGTAAATAAGACTTACTACGTCAATACTTTTAGTCGTTAGAACTTGGTAATGAGGTGTATTTTAAACCTGTCATTGGTGTCACAGGTAAATATAAAATAAACCTAGTACATTATGTATTATCGACTTAGATTTACCTCAATGATTACCCAAAAACATTATAATGATTGGAGTGATGATGATGATACTGGTGTTGCTGTTCATATTTTTTAATCACAAATATCATCATAATTATCAACATTTCCGTCCCCTGCTGGATATTGGCCTCTTCCAATGAAAAAAGAGAAGGCTGATCCAATCGACCATATTAAGTACCGGCTACAGCAAGAAGTTGGTGGTCCCATTTAGTCGACATACTGACTATAAATAATATGTAATAAAACATACAAAATGTTAAATACGTAAAATCAATGTTACCTTCATATGATTTTATAATATAAGAGTCAAGAATTTTATATGACTGTAAATACCATCCACCAAAGTAATGCCAGGAAAGTAGTGAGAAGATCACTCACGTCTTTTGTTCCATCATAAAAAACTTATTTCTACCGAACCACTACTATTATTACCATCACCATATACAATTATTAGTGTAATGAATCATTCAGAGGCTCCTGTCCGTTTGTAAGCTTGTAAGAAAAAAAAGCCAAGTACGAGTGTGAACATAATCATCGAGAATAGTCACCATAAAGTTACCATAGCAATGCAACATAATATTTTTTATTCCATTTTAGGTTTTGCATTTTGTGCATTTTTGCAGTTTTTTTAGTCTAGTAAAAAATAAAAACGAATAGATGGATAAAGTATCCCAATTATTGGGTCCATTTTTTTAATTAATCAGGTTTTAAAGCATGCATTAAAAGTATCAAACTATATATATATTGCACTATGCAAGTATAATTTGATTTTTATATCATCTGTTTATAGCTAGTTCTAAAGCAACAAGTTAGTTAAATGGAATAAAAGGAATTGCGGAACAAATTTCTGTTACCATTAGAGATGAAGCGACAACAGGTGGTTCCCGCACTGCTTAAACCTTTAGCTCAAGTATTTTTGCATGTGTCTTAGATAAGGGAAAATAATACAACATACAGCTATGCTCATTTTTATTATCATTGTGATAGTGTTTGCAATAATCATGAGTTTGTTATATAATCATTTTTATGACTAAACACAATACCAAAGTAATTTCTTCAGAGCTATTTCCTACACATTTATATAATGGAAGTGTGGCTACATTTAAAATTGATTTTAAATACATTAATTATTATAGACTATTCTAGTACATCGATATCTGTATATGTGATTATTACTAACAAGAAAGGAAAAGCTCAGTCATTGCGTTTCTAGGGTTTGAGGCTAGGTTCAAATATATTGATTGATTCAAAAAAATATTGATTCTAATACATTGTATCCTTGTGCATGATTTTTGCACGCAACTCGAAAACTTTAAACAAGTTGATATATAAAAATATGAATATACGGATAAATGATTTTTAATGATTTGTATTTAGTGTATTGATATGATTTAACAATTTTTTATTTTAATGTGTCATCAAAATATTTTAAAATTATTTTTTATAAATTGTTCAAAAACTTAGACATACTATTATCAAGGTTGATTTGGAAATAAAATTATTAATTATTTTGTTCGATTTTTAATATCCAGGTGTTTCGTTTAAAGTAATGCACTATGTGCAATCAATTCGTCGTTTATAATACTTGAAGTATTAGTATAACAATATATTTATAAATAATATAATCACAAAAGATTTCATCTTGGCACAAACTATATCTAAACAATATGATTTTACCTATTAAGTACTTTTTTCTTACAACTAACATTTACTGTAATCCCCATATAGAATAACATTGAAACTTTACACTGAATTTGATTACATTTGACACAGAAAACATCTACGTTTGAAATAAAATTGACAAAAAGCTTAATACATAATATATTACTTATATTAATAAATGTATTTAAAAGGTGAAAATCAGTTGCTATATTTTTCAATTCCACGTAATAGCATTAATATCTTATCTTAATTATTATTTATTCCAGTATGACGTAATATTTAAATTACAATATGTATTTTTCGATATAATCAAGGATATGTTTTGTTATAAATAAAATTGACTGGAATTAACATCGACTAGAAATTGATATGTAAATAAAATCTAGAATCTATATCTAGTAATTCTGTCTCTTCTCCGATTGGCACCATTCAAGTCTTTCATTGCTACACCACCAAAGTGATAGTAAAATATAATCTCTTTAATAACTAAAATTTATAAACAAATATCTAAATATAGGTATCTAATATGCAATTCAGTTTGTTTATTTGGTTGTATGTCGCGTCCACTGCGATCGTAAAGCTGTCATCATTTCACTACGGTTGGGCACTTTTTCGCTTGTAGTGCGTGTTATAGTCGCTGGTGGAGCTAGTGTATTTCCAGTCACTGGTACTTTTAGTGTAACAGCGTTTATCCCTTTATTTTCATCTTCCTTTTCATTTGCTACCTTTGAAGTACTCTCCGAGGGACTCACGGGAACTATTATCCTAACTTTTCCATCATCACCTGTAGCTTGTAATGTGCATTTATGTGATAAAGGCATGATAAATGGAATACTTTCTTCTGAACTTGATCCATCAGAGGAGGAGTCTTTGGACGTACTTGAATCACTGTCGCTATTTAACGAAGTCTGAGAATGACTCATACTCATAGCTTGAGCAATGTTGCCTAATTCGTCGTTTGAATTGAATTTATCTTTGTAAATTTGATGAGTCATAAGACTGGCTAAATCTGAGTTACTGAAATGATTAATAAGTGGTGGAATATTAGGGAATGCCTTAGAATTTTGATAGTATTGTTTGTTCATTGAGTAAGCATCATTGTTATTTGTGAATGCTATATCTTGAAATTTTGATATCAGATATTCTTGTATTTGTTCATTCGTCATCCCGTCAAAGTTTGGTGTTGAAGGAGATCTATTCGGCTGACTCGTTGATGGTGTTGGAGAAATTTGTAATATATTATTATTTTCCACGTTTTGATTCACGGTGCTGTTCTGTGTAAGCAAGTTTAACAAGTCATCGTTATTTAATGAGTGACAGTTACCATTACAGGTTGTGTGATTTTCAGGTTTCGGTACCTCCTTTCCTCCACCTAGTTTAAACTGTGTGACAAAAAATATAACATCTTATATTACACATTACTAGGATTTTATTTTTTCTCAAAATCTAAAATTATATAATGGAATTAGCAACATACTAGCTCTAGTAATAAAGCACGTTGCCTTAACATTGATGACTAGGTACTAGTAAGACTAGCTCAACCATGATACATCAGATTGTATAAAAATGTATCAAAAGCGATAAGAATATATTTTTATCTTACCTAATATCTTTATATTATAAAACATCCAAAAGAAGTACAGCAAAACAATATTTAACATAACATTAACAATGAAGAAGGATTTTAACTAAATAAAGATTCCTTTATTCGATGCTAAATTTTTTAACATAAAATAATTAAAGTTATAATATATTAGTACAGGTTAACTTATTTGTAATTAAGATAATTATAGAAATAGACATCTGATGCATAAAACAACATTTAAGACGACTGAAGTAAAATCAGTTACGCATATTCAACAAAGTACGTAGAATATTGATTCATATGACTGATAAAAATTTACTCATGAAAATTCCATTTTGCTGAATATACGTTAATACATAAAATATCGTTAACAAAATTAAAAAGTTACACAACACTTAACAAATAACACAAACTGATAAAAATGCAAACACATTTACAAAAAAACTCAAAATATTGTGATCTAAGTTCTGTTACGCTAAGACTATTAGGAGCATTACGAAATTTGACTAAATTGGTTTGGTTGTCAAAGAAACTATTAACGTAATATTTTCACTTGATTACTTGCATATAAATTGCATGAATAAAACAAATTAAAAAAGACAGCATAATTTAAAGAGGTTTAATAGAAAAATTGCTAATAAGCTTTGGTTTGACTCAATCAAATAAAACGAAATATTTAAGTTTCTCTTACAGACAAAAAGACAAAAAAAATCGCAAATTGATTCATTTTCAGCTATATTCTCAGGTATAAGATATCTGCATCGTTATGCAATTAAGAATATTTCTAAAATTCTAGACGATAAGAATATATCTAATAATCATAAGATACTTTTTCGACGGATCTCGTAGTTATGAGTATAAAATGAATATAACACATTAAATGAGAATTAAATTACAATAAAATGCAGGGTAATCGCTTAAATGACACCGCTCATTTTAATAACCAATGCAGTAACGTGAATTAAATTATTGCGACAGCCAATTAAGAGAAAAGCGAAATTAAAACTGTTCATCGCTTGCATGCATTCTGTAATTATCGTGCAAACGTGCAAAAAGTTTGTCATTTACCTGTGGCAACATTGTCAGTTGTTGTGAGTTGATTGGGCGAGTGTTCCCCTTCTCCCTCTCTTGCAAATGTGAGACGAGTGCAGCAATATGTTCAATAAGTTCTTTGTTATGAACCAACAATTGATGGGTGCGGGCCTGAAATTGTAATGAGCGCAACTTAGACAATTTTAAATCGCGAACTTACACAAATACTGTGTTACCATAATGAATTATTTAATCTATGATTAAATATCTGACAACAAAGCAAACGTAAAAATCCTAGACTTCACAAATAGAGTCAAAATGCTGTGAGAAGGATTTGGTTGGCCGCTCTCAGCCATTCGAAAGGTGGTTTGCGGTGAAATGAGTCGTGACCACATCACCAAAGATTACTATTGTACATCACCAGTATCTGCTGAATACTTTGCGGTAAATATTCTTTTTATTAAGTGGTTTACTTATAATGATTATCATTATCAACCTCTTTCCTTCCGCTACTGAACCAGAGCTATTCCAGTCTGGAGATTTATGTACTATTAAGTAGAAAATTAAGCAGTTGTCACCAAATAAGCTCTAGTCGACTTTGTCCTTTTACTGTAATGCAACGTAAATTAGAAAATGCATCGGACTTGAGTGATATCTGGCATAATGTACCTTTTTTTTTTTTTGGTTTAGCTGGGGAATGCGTTTAGGCATACCACCGGGTCCGGGGGGGGCCGGTGGTTATGTGGGACTCTCTGCGCCCGAGAAGATGGTAAGGTGGACGCAGACTCTACCCACTAAACCCCAGCGGTGTTCTCCTCTTCGTTTGGGTGACCCGGCGCGAGAGCTGTGGACGTCCGTATCGGGCCACAACGGTGTGCCATACGAAACTCTTCTCTGGAGGCGGGGGGTAGCATCCCCTCCTCCTTCTCCGCTTAAGGCACACAAGGGTGCCTTATAGCTCGGACCTTACGCGCGCGCAGCGGATCCCCCGATCTGCCGCGCACAGGTCCCTCACGGCGTTGCGACCGCCTGTCGTCGCCGTGCTCTCGGCATAATGTAGCTACGCTAACATACCTTAAGGTAGCTCGAAAATATAATTATGGTTCTCATTTAAAATACAGTTGAATGAGTTTTATTTTCACAATAGATTATTCCAAGTTATGAAAGTAGGAGTATCTAGAACCTTAATAAGCTCTTAATTATCTAAGGACGTCAACTAATAACGGTTGCCAATAGAGTGACATCTGTGTTTGATATTATATTTTAAGGAAGTACTCGAATAAAAGCAATCGACTGATATTAACAGCGGAAACTTCATTAAAATTATTGAAACTGATCTACGAACACCTTGTTCAGAATTTCATGAATAAGAATTCGAAGACAATGTTATGTCAAATGAAAACAATGTCCAGCTCCGCGTAATAAAAGTGGAAATCATTATATAAATATCTCGTTTTAAACAGTTTCATTCAATCGCATGAAAGGAACGTTAGAATGCATTGTGGGGTAAAAATTAAAAAGTACCGTGTTTTTGCTTAATTTGTATATATAATTTTTACCATAATAATGACTAAACTTTAAGCCAAAGTTCCTGACTCATAAAGTCACTGTTTAAAATATAATATAAAACTAAAATATTATAATGCCCCATGGTGATATATTTTTTAAATTTACAATCGAGCAAGTAGATCACGTGAAAATAAGTCATCATCACCTCACACACAACTTTGAAAGTTGGGAGCTTCTCGTCTCTTTTATTGTGGCAACAGAATAAGGCAATGAAGCGTGAATATTAAAAGCAGATAAGAGTGTAGGATGAGATGACCACCACAAAATATTACCTACTCACGTAGCGAAACATACGACATTTTACGGCAGTTTGAAGTAAAAAAGAGTTATCGAGCAAACGTGATTAAAGATTCCTGTCTAGTTGACTATGGTGTATGACCAAATGGTAAATCCAGTGAAGATACTATAAAAAGTTTCGCCAGTTCTTCTCAGGAGCTCGCCTTGCAAGCAACGGTAGTTTTAACTGATGTTCTTTATGAGTACTATATTGAAAAAAAATGTTGTAAACTCACTTGAGCCTCACATCTGGCCGCCTGTTCCGCAGCGAGCTGGTCGCGCAACAGCAACAGTTGCGCGACTGCTGCGCGTGTTTGTTGCGCCTGTTGGTCGAGCCGCTCTCGCAACAGTTGCATCTGGTGTTGTGCACTCAGCGGCGTCGTCGCATCACCCTCTGGCATGCTTGTCACGTCCACCTTCGTCACGCACTCCGGCAGGTCTGGCAGGTTTAAGCTCGGCGTTGATGGCTGCTGAAAAGTTACTCATTCAAAATTACTCTGTCAACTCATTTTGCATCGAGACCATTATCATTTATTTCCAAGAGGAAGATTAAGTTAATTACATTCTTTTACCGACTGAAAAAGGAGGTTCTCAATTCGTCTGTATGTTTTTTCTGTATATATGTGACACGATTACTCCGCCGATTGTAAATGGATTTCAATAATTTGTTTTTTTGAAAGCTGTTGTTTCCAATTTAGTCCCATATTAATTTGATCAAGATCTGACCATTCAGTTTTAGACCATACCATCAGTTTTAGAGTTCTTCTCAATAATTCTTATTCTCATTTTATTAATTGTCGATGTGAAATGAATAAGAAGACCCTTTTGCCACTCGCATCCAAAAAATAGAATCAATTACATGTTTTATCATTTTTTTGTAGTTATTGCTGTATAGGTAGGTACTGCAATTTCTTATTTAACACTTGGCAGACTGTCTACCGGGATCAAAGTCGACTCCGAAAGAAACTTTATTGACGTGGCAAATACAAAATTTTAATAATATCTATGGACGCTTTCACACCACGTCAATCTGGTCCCGTGGTAAGTTCTCGAAGAACTTGTGTTACGGGTGTACCAGACAACAGAAATATATTTAATACTTTTATACTATACATATATTTAAGATTTTTATTATATAATACACATATTTAATACACATCCATGACCCAGGAACACAGAAAATATTTTTATTCCCTGGCGGGATTCGAACCCGCAACCTCCGGCTTAAACGCCAACGCGCTTACCACTGAGCCACAGAGGTCGTCAAATAATACATTAGCAGAAGAATAAGTTGATTTTAAGTTGTAAGCACAAAAATTAAAAATCTCAATTATTTTATTCCTTTTTTAAGTCGGTTTTATTCCATCCCTACTGTAGTACTTTTCTTGTTTATCTATCTAATAATATCTTGTTTACCTAATAATTATTATCTTCATTACTTTGCTCGAATCTGATAGATATAAATTTTCTTATATCTTACTGAAAGCTATATTGAAATTTAAATCTTTATAATATTTAAATATTAGTTTACCAACGTTGTGAGCAAATCTTAAAATTTCAATCTTATACATATTAATATTTAATATTCATCTATGAATAATAATTTTAGTTTTAAACTTCTCTAAGTATTGTTATTTAAAACCGTAAATGTTAATAATCCTAGACTTCTAGTTTGTCAGTTCAAGGGTGATATTGTTTTATAGGGTACATGCTATCATTCGGATGAGTGATCGTGTTTAATTATAACATGTTACCACAATGTGAGTGACGTGACGTTGGCGATAGCGGCATGTCTTGACACTTTCACGTTATCTTACAATCATAATAATTATTGTTTATAGCAAGATACCTATGATTTTGATGATGATGATATCAAATTTACTTTTAAAATCAATATTAACTTTTCAATTAATATATTTCGTAATAATTTCCTTAAGAAACGAAACACTTAATAAGAAAGAAGTATCACTTCTAAATATTCTAAAGACCTTTTGAATACACTTTTTTTTTTTTTTTTTTTTTAATAACTATGGACGCTTTCACACCACGTCAATCTGGTCCCGTGGTAAGTTCTCGAGGAACTTGTGTTACGGGTACCAGGCAACGGAAATATATTTAATACTTTTATACTATACATATATTTAAGATTTTTATTATATAATACACATCCATGACCCAGGAACACAGAAAATATTTTTGTTCCCTGGCAGGATTCGAACCCGCAACCTCCGGGCTTGAGCGCCAACGCGCTTACCACTGAGCCACAGAGGTCGTCGATTCGGTCGGTCGTCGACACTTATTTATATACTTTTAAATAAACGCTTAGTGATCTGAATTAATGAGTTATGGGCCGAAGTAATCTCGTCCTTACCGCTAGCCGATGATAAAGGGCTTATTTATTCCGAAATCCAAAAACTGTGGCTTAACTAAGACAAAACGGCTTAACAAATTCGCTAGCAGATAAAGTGTCGCCAGGCAGTTGTGTACCTTAATGGTTAATAAATTATATACAATTTCATATGACTAAAAATAATATGTATTAACTAGTATTTATTTTTAATTAACAAATAAATAAATAACATCTTATGTTATAAATATTAAACATAGAGTGATTCTTAGATTCTTGATTACACAAAATCTAGTAGAACGATTTGGTAAAGCTTTATAATAATCTCAACTAGTAATAAAGTAATATGAGACGAGTTAAATTGTTTTTAAGCATTTTGGTTGTGACTATACCTAGGTATAAAAATCGTAATGACAAAACAGTAACAGATAATACGAGAAAGTTGCTCAGTTTTGGAGAATGCAAAAATGAATTTGCAAAAACATAAACTTCATTGATAAAATAAATATTTCTGAAATTGGACATAAACTTCAAAGATTTTATTATAGAGAAGATTAAAGTTTACTCAGACTTACGTTAGTGATCACAGATGATGGTGGAAGTTTTGTATGAAAAGAAATTCTCCCAAATTTGTGCTGCGACGCTGCGCCAGTTCTGCGCTCTGATTGGCCGACTGATGACCATAGATTAATGATTTGCCGATTAAACGTACATACAGATCACTGATTGGTTGAGTTGTTATTATGTCAGTGACAAATCACTGACCAGTTTCGGAATTTTATGGCTCATACTACTCTATCCGGTTACATACACGATTCTAATACCCCACGCATGTTATATGTTTACACGCGGTAGTAATTATGACTAACTTGTTTCTCGAAGCTTTGCTGTGATCCAGAAACAAGGGCAGTAGTAGTAGGTATTAAAGGCATTGAAACTAATTTTCCGTCTTAGGATGTATACTGTGGATATAGGTATGTTCTTGTGTGAACACTTTTATGTTCAGGGGTGATCAAGATTTTTCCAGTTTAACCATCTCGTCTATAATTTAAAAATACTAAAAACTGTACCAGCATGTAGCTGCAATAATTTAAAACAAAACTCTATTAAAATTCTGAACAAGCCATGTTTACAAGACGCTTAGCATATTTCAGTAACGAGGGGCCGCATAGCAAAATAGTCTTTACAAAATAACTTATTATGAAACATTGTTTCAAAGCCCTAACATTTCATTTAAAAAAGATTTTTGTAAATATAGTAAAATGAAATGAAAAAAATATACACACGAAAATATAACCTCCTCCTTTTCGAAGTCGTTTAAATATAGTAAATATAGAAAAACGAACAAGCTATATATGAAATGATTTCAAAATTTTCCTGTGTTAGGATTAGACATCTTGCCAAGACCTGAATTGAAGGTATTTCCGAAATATTTTCTATTTAGGTCAATCTTAAAACTGCAAGAGTAGATTCGTTAAATATTATGTAAAGTGAATCCTAAAACAGATTGTTCAAAAATATAATTTAAAAACACAAGATCTTTAGCTTTGGATCAATGAATAATATAATAATAATTTTAGAATATAGTGAAACAATACAAAATTTTTGCTTCTCTTGGTCTACAAAGTGTAGTAAAAAATTGTACCCTTCATAAGTATAGGTTACTAAAAGAAAACATTGGAAATAACACAAAAACATAAGTCTACGACTCACATAAAAAACTACCAAAAACGTGGTTGAAAATCGAAATATCTCTGTTACTCGTATAGAAGTGTTAATTGGATGAAGTTGGCACCTCTCCATCCTGTTAAAGGTGTTCACGCGAATCCCCCTCCAGTACTTGTTTCGTTTCAATTTAATTTTGACACAAGACTGGCCGATGTACATTGTATTTCAATTTAATTCCTTTTTTGAATCTTATAAAATAACAGTTTCAGCGTATTACTGCAAATTATTGACTTTTACTGACTTGAAACTGCGAATTATGAAAAACATTCGTTAGTATTTTGACTTAGCCTAAAGGCTGACCAAGCTTAGAGTATAATTGAGCTAATGATACCCTTTAATATAAATCATTTATCAACGTCACCGAGTAACTTTACTACGCTACGTTATAATTTGAGTTACTTGGCAACGCTGGTTCAAATCATTGTATTAAAAATATAATATATTTGCAATAATGGTAATTAGGAATGTCGCCAAGTAATTGAGTAACATTGATCAAACATAGTTAGCAATGTCAACAAATTTTTTCAATTTTTTTTAAACAACGTTATCCATTGATAGTGTTGCTGAACAATTAACTTTGTAACTGTTTAGCAAAGTCTCTAACATCGTAAAGTAATTGAATTAATGATACATTGTAATAAAATTAGTTCAGCAACGTCGCGTCGCCAAGTATTTTGTTACGATACATAGTAATATAAATAATTTTATACATATAAAATACATACTAGTATTATAGAGAATATAGCTATAACATGTTTATTTATTAATGTATACAAACCATATCATTTATTTCAGTTACCTTGTTGAAATTTTAAAATGTCTCGCAATTTGTATGTTTCATCGTTCTTTTTTGCCAGATATCTTGTTTATTATCTTGCCGTGACATAAACTTTAAAATAAAATTAAATCTGAAAAATACTCTTTATCCAATGCGTTTGAAAGGTCGAAATAATTTAAACTAGAAAAACATTTATAACGAGCCAACGTTCATTTATCATTCCAAAAAATAACGATATTTTATACATAATTACCGTAATTTATTTCACTAATAACATGCGTCATAAGTACGTCAGAATTTTCCGTAGAAGTGATATACGCTGGAGTGATTTATGAAGATTCTCAGTTCATGCTATTTCTTATTCAGATTCTCAATATTGTTTCTATTTTTATTACCTGAATTATATGTAATGGTGAATAAAAGATGGTAGTGTTGAGATATAAAGTGCTGGTACTTGTGGATGCAATAAATTACATCTCTTATTACTGTGTTATCCGATTGGCACGGAATACTACGGATTCACTTTGCGAAATGGAGATTTTGTACTTGTTATGCGAGTGAAAGTGTATCAGAGTTATGACACTACTGGAGGCTTTCAATGTTACAAACATCATTACTATATATTTGACGACCTCTGTGGCTCAGTGGTTAGCGCGTTGGCGCTCAAGCCGGTTGCGGGTTCGCATCCCGCCAGGGAACAAAAATATTTTCTGTGTTCCTGGGTCATGAATGTGTATTAAATATGTGTATTATATAATAAAAATCTTAAATATATGTATAGTATAAAATTATTAAAATATATATTTCCTTTGTCTGGTACCCGTAACACAAGTTCTTCGAGTACTTAGCACGGGACCATATTGACGTGGTGTGAAAACGTCCATAGACATTATATATAGTAATGATATATGATATATCATTACATTAATTTGACTATCAAATTTTGTTTGAATTGTGGGTATTTAACCTTTTTTTCCCACTGCCTTCAATAAGCGCGACTATTTCAAAATTATTAACTTTTAATTAACTTTTTTTCCTGCAACATTATTATTACCGAAATTTGGTGCTAAGAATGCTTATAATAAGAGTAGAAAACGCAGCCTAATAATGATGGCGTATAATGATAACCACAAATTAGATAGTCATAAATTAACAGATAGAATCTGGAGTATAAGAAAAGGGCAAATATTTTTGAAAAATGACTCCTATATTTTTTTTAAACAAAAATTCAAACCGACTTCAAAAAATAGATTAAAATGTAATAAAATATTCGCGTTTCCCTCATTTTTGTGTCTACAACTTTTAGTCACTTGTACTTTAACTATTGTACATTGTCTTCATCATCAGACCCCTAATGACAGTCACAACCCATCTAGGTGTAAAGTTCTCATCATTACAAATTAATGAAGCCCAAGCACAAGGTTAATGTTGTAAATCCTTGAGGAGTTCCCTCAGCTGTCTTTCAGCTCCAGCATCAGATCGACGCGAGACCTTCATTAAATTATAGTGCTTTAAAATACTTAATTAAAAAATATTAAGCACCCTAGTCACTCCTACGATTTTTGAAAATTCCCCTCGATTTCTCTGGGATACCATCGTCAGATCCTGGTTTCCTTATCATGGGACCATTTGGGAAGTATACTCTTCGAAACGAAAAAGAATTTTGAAAATCGGTCCAAAAATTATGCAATAAGCGGTGTACGAGTACATAACCGAACGAATTGAGAACCTTCCCCTTTTTGTCGAAGTCCCTTAAAAATACTTTTATTATAAGTCCGATGCATGAATATAAGGTCTCCTTCAGACACGGTGACAACCACGCGGTTTCAGAACTCTAAATTTATATTTGACATATTGGGTACCCTCCTAGGGTAGTCTATGCGTAGTTGTGTGTTTGTTTCAATGAAAGCATCGTTTGCTTCCTTAATAGGCTATTACTGAAAAAAAAAATTGTAATGTACTGAACAAAATGCAAAATTATTTTACTATTTGTGTAAGCTGTCTAATATTTATTTTGTAATGCAGTATTACTGTAAATTCGACCAACATATTTCACCAGAATAAACTCGTGATGGAGGTTGCTGTTTTGGTACACAGATAATGTATCAGTGAGGGCCGATTGCTGTTTTTGTTCTTCAATTTTTTTTCGTAGAATAAACTTCTTCTAAAGAATTTTTAGGTTCTAATCTAGACTCAAATTTTTCAGATTTGAAATAAATTACAGCGATGTATTAGGGCTCGCAGAATACGTTTATGCAATTACATTTAAAAAGTCGTAATTAGTTTTTTTATTCGCCGGACAGTGCGATATAAACGTGTAGTTTCCGGGTGTCTGAACAAGCCCTATGGGTAGTATAACTCTGACGTTTCATCTATTTGCAACGTGGTGTTCAATATTCTATTTAAATTCGTCCCTCGGATTTGCAGTTATTATAAATTCATAATACTATGACCAGCGAAATGATCTAAGAATAATTTAGTATCATAGATTAAACGGGTTTTGATTAAACGTTGGAAGTAAATTTTAACAACGTTGTTTCCACGATGATTACTTTCATAACAATTTTTGTGATTAATACCGATTTCATAACAATGTTTGTGATTACTTATATTTTATAGCAATGTTTATGATTACTTATATTTTATTACCATCTTTAATATTAGTTGAATATTACGATTCGCTTATAATATTTTCTTTGTAATAATCATAATATGTTTGGCCTAGTCGGTGTTATATATTTGTTTCTACTTTTAATTCTTCTATGACTTTCCGTATACTGTGCTTCTACCATTCATTCTATAATTTTTATTGGTTTTATTCCTTATTATTAATTCGATTTTCTAAGATGCTCACTTTGACTATAATTTTCCGCAGACAATGTTGTTAGATAGAGCTAACAAAGGGTATTTTTTACTCCACCATGGTTCTAACCTTGTCGTGGCAGTGGGGTTTGGCGGTGGGGGTGGAAAAAGAGTAGGATGGGGACAAGGGGCGATTATGGTAGCCTCACCCCATTGCACTGTTCCGACGTTGGGAGGGGTTGTTCTGTGGTGCGAGACATCCCCCTGTGGAGGTGTCATCGGTCCCTTGAATAGCCGCCGAGGTGCCCTGTTTGCTCGACAGATCCGGGGCACCTCACCCAAGGCGTTTGGTGGCACTCGCCGGGTAGAGCTGCGTCCACCTTACCATCTTTCGGGCATAGCGAATCCCACACATGCCTGGAGAGCACTCCCCGCAGGATGCCTAAGAGCATTTCCCGGCGTAAAAAAAACAACAATGAGTGATAAACGCGTTGCCGTGAGACGTAGAGATTTTTGAAGTGAAAACATCTTTAGGCGCGTTGAACGTTTTTTGGGTGAACAATAATAATCATGGAACTCATGACATCGTCACCTCGCTATCATGACATTTATGACGTCATTCATGAAATCGTGTGACATTTATGACAAAATTATGAAATTTCATAATTTTAATATTAAAATTT
Source organism: Helleia helle (assembly GCA_963853865.1). Taxonomy (NCBI): domain Eukaryota; kingdom Metazoa; phylum Arthropoda; class Insecta; order Lepidoptera; family Lycaenidae; genus Helleia; species Helleia helle. Next base: position 23,152,548 of record OY971420.1, read on the forward strand.
TATAATTCTAAGTTTTCACTTCTATCAGCATTCCCTATGACTGCACACAACTGCTACACACTTGTTACACACTCCTGTGTAACAAGGATCGATAGCGATAACCACCAATTGACTCTGAAACGATTTCAGGGAGCCCGTGGGATATGCTAAAGCTGCCTTGGGACCCGCAACGAATTTAATTAGGATTCAGGAGGAATAGGAAATATTTCATAATAATTGACAAAAGTCAAGAAAATACAGCATTCAAAAGAAGTCCAACTGCAGTGCACAATGAAGACATTATAACATCTACAAATACCTACATAGTAAGATTTCTTCTTTCTCTTTCTTTATATATAAAAATCAATGCCACTTTTCGTTGTAATTTTATAACTCAAGAACGGGCTCACCAATCCCAACCAAATGTTTAGGCTTTGTTCGGACTATTTAGTAGATGGTTTATGTGAAGTTTGCACAAAATCGGTCGAGCGGTTCTTCATTTATCACATTTTTTTAATTCAATAAATGGCGGATCATTTTGTTAATGGAGATTTTGCTGTCAAATTGAAACTTTTTCAGTTGGGATCATATTGACACTTTTTTCAGTGTTGACAGTATAACATTAAGTTTTAAAATAGCTAGCAATTAATAATATATTTTTTTGTTTGAATAAATTAATTTGATGTTCCATTTTTTTTTCACTTTATACGTAGCGAAGCACGTACCGGGCCGCTAGTGTATATATGTATTAATTATGTATGTGTAGTATAATGTAAAAATCGATGTATATACTACCTAACTAAATAATATTATATATTAACTATGAGATTACTATCTGTATAATTTCATACTTATGTGTATACGTACCATATGTGAGACGTAGGATATTATATGAGACGTAAAATAAATAAATGTCGATACTAATGATTACACTACCTGTCCTTTTTTCAGAATTTAAAATCTTCAAGTTTTGGCTGAACGGGGATAGTCCATCCCTCGGTTTTGGCAAAGCGGAGGGGGTGTGCAGGACTCTTGCATTTCGCAGATCCCCCGACTTCTCTCCGAAAAACTATCCCAAAATTAAGCTGGATTTCCCAGGAAAGTGCCCCATTTAGATTTAGTATTCTTGGAACCTATTCCCCACGACAGTTGTAAGTTTACGATACACCGATCCATTCTCGTTCAGAGAGAAGTTTGCCTCATATGTTATTGTGTCGACACTCGACAGCAACACGAATTTAGTTTATTACCATTCACACATGCTACTATGAGTCTTAATATACTAACATAGTATGGACGTAATATTTATAAGTTTGAATATGGGAGTTATTCTTCGAAACTAATTTGACATTTTCTAATGTTTATGGCGAATTTCACTCAATATAATGAAACAACGTCCTCCCGTGATGGATGTAAAGTCGGACATGTAAGAAACTTAAGAAGACGCATTGGAGATTTTGGCGTCAATAATTTCAATTATTTACGTAATTCCGAAACGAATGAAAAATATTAGTTGGTGACCTAATAGTTCATGATAAAAACCTTATTTTGTTAATTTTCAAAACTTGATTAAGTAACTTTTCTAACAGAGAAAAAAAAATTAATCTTTAAAATTATAGGAATATCTCCAATCACATTTACAACGCAATAAAATAACGAAAAGGACGAGCGAATATCAACTTGATATGCTGTATTTAGATTTTTTCTTTTTAGAGATTGATACGACCACGCTTGAATTTGACAAACCAGCTATAAATGGCCGTCTGGCATGGTGCTTCATCGCCAAAAGTAGATTGAAGCCGAGCGAGGCTGTGCTGAACTGTCAAATTACATTTAAAATCGTAGAAAATCATACTACGAAATTTTTCCCGAGTTAAATCCATGTTAATTGCAGACACGCAATTTTTAAAATGGCGACACAATGTAAAAACAATTGACAGTCACATAAAACAAACTGCATTCTACAACCAAAGAGTTCCATTTTCAAATGTCGTACCTGATTACTTTTTTAATATTGTTTATGTAACTGGCCAGTTCCGGAAACTTTTAGTGCGCCATATGTATCGTGATTATAATATTTAGTAAGTATTTTTAACAAAATCATTAATATTTCTACGAAAATACATTGCATATCATTGACACCCATGTTTTGGTTAAGACCTAATACGTCTGCCCAATTAAGAGCTCGAGATTTCCATATTATACCAGACTAATTGCCCCTAAATGATGCACCGTTATTAATATACAGGTTCGTACTGCGGATGTGTGTGATTTACATATAGTCTGATATCACTTCTATTCTAACGATTGTACAATTTAATTTATTATTTTTGGCACAGAGGTTGTCCTACTAGTTTTGGTTACTAGTAGGCAACTTTTGAAAATTTTCTTCACATATTATTATGATCGTTAGTTATTTAGTTAAGTAAAATAATTAAATTCGTATTTGTGAGTTTTTATTTCGAGAGAGTGAGAGAGAGAGAAGTTTTAACTGCCTTGGAATACAGGAACATTTCTCAACTGATTTTTTAACATTTCCTACGTTCTAAAAATATTTTTTAGAAATTTTAATTATTTAAAAAAAATAATTGCTACAAATATTAGTTTCACTTGCATGTTAATGGAACCATTGAACGCGATTTTACCCAATTTAAAAAAGTTGAAATTTTGCACAATATACAAATTAAAAAACGATAATTCAACATATAGCAATAAAGGCGTGTTTTACAGTTTTCTTTAATTAGAATTCGTATTCTATTTTAATATATACTATTAATAATTGTTTATTTTTGTGGACGTGCATTGCGTTTATGAACTTGTTCCCGATATTGATTTATTTATTAAACCGGTTATATATACACTTGTAATGAATATTTTAGATTTAGGGTTCCGTAGTCATTAAAGCACATTTGTTAAAACTAATTGGACCGGGTTCGAACCTAACCCCTCTGTGATGCCTAGAAATGGATTTATTCTCAATTTCTACGTGAATCTGAACATGAGATCGGTGAAGGAAACATCAGCTCACCAACCCGAATTGGGCCAAAGTATCGGTGAACTATGGTCGAAAACCCTCCTCGCCTGATTTCGAGGAGGAGACCCGTGCCCAGCAGTGGGACATGTGATGATTGATATTATTATATATATTTTATATAAAGTGGAAAAAAAAACAAAAACACTGAAGACAAAATTTTATATTATAAATTAATGGAAATAAGGTGATGAAAATTACGTTAAATTAAGATTTAAATTTTCAATAAAGGTTCAAACACAAATTATTGTTCTCGTTCTTAAATACGGAACTCCAGATACTTTTATTAAAAGCTTATAAATGTTATAACATTTATAAGTGTGCCAAAAGGCTTTGAACTTATTATTATACGATGTCATTAGTATGTAACTGTTCCATAAATATATTAAATCCTGCATATCCGCTTGTTTAATTTTATTGCATATGACTTGGTCTTCGCCAATTCATTCGTTATAAATAGCAAAGTCTCTATTATAAGCCTTCTTAGAAAATTGGCCAAGTGTGAGTAGACCTCGCACACGATATTAAACTTTAGATACACAATATAATAAAACGACTTTTAACGGCTTTTATTGCGGTTTGTTCAGATTTTTACAAGCCCGACGTTTCGGATACTTTACAGCAACCATGGTCACGGGAGGACAGAGGTGTCATACGTCCTAACGTTACCAATTTTTTCGAAAGTACCCCATGATACATCAATAATTTAATTAGTCCTATCTACGCAGAAACTGCTAACTGTGTCTTTAATTTATGGATTTTGATTTAAATATTTTTGTAATAGGACCCCAAGCAGATGGTAAGGGCCAGCTATCTTCTCTATTGAAATTAGGATATTTTTAATTTTAAATTTCAAACATCAGTCTTGCATACATCTGCATTTTGTAAGAGAATAATACTTAACACATGATATGGCTATTGAAACATAATATATAATTAAGATCTTTTATTATTTTTTATCATTTGTAACAGTAGCGACTAGACGTGTTGTACTGGGAAAATACAGTTAATAAATACATATTACGCATTAAACGTCGCGACAGACAGACCAAAAGCGACTTAGCAATAGAAAATCGCACCTTCTGCATACTCTATAGATTTAGAAAACAAATAAATCGTAAAATAGAAAGGGAACAATATTTACTTACCTTTGGTAAATATTTTGTCTCTATTTCTGTCGTTATGGCGGTACTGAATGGTTACCCGAGTGTGAATGCACTGATAGGGCTGTCAACTTAAGTAAGCTTTCTCGATGAATTTACTGTTTTCTTTTGAAATATCGGTTTTAAAGTTAGATACATTAAATTTTAAATAAGTTCTTTTAATATGATAAAAAAATTGAAACGACGAAAAAAATAAATAAAATTAGCAACATTGTTTGCTAAAGGGTGCATGTAATTTTTTGGCCTGTTGGTCTAGTGCTTCGTGACCCGGACTGCAAAACCAAAAAGTCATGGGTTCTAACCTTACACAGGACAAATGTTTGTGCGATGAGCATGATCATATTTGTTCTGTATCTGGGTGTAATTTATCTATAGTATTAGGTAGTATTTAGAAATATATAAGTACTTAACAGTTCTCTGTTCACCGAGATCACCGAGATGACCACCGAGACCTTTGGCAGGGATGTCCCCCATAACAACATTGAAGTGGGCCTTGGAGGTGTTGTGTGAGGCCCTGGAGACATCCTCGTAAGTTGTCTCTACTTCGTCGTCGGAGTGTGTCGACGTTGGTGCATATACTTGTATCACCTTGAGGCTGTATCTCTTGGTGAGTTTGAGTAAAAGGTACGCAACTCTACTCGACACACTCAAGACTTCGACAATGTTGTTGACAAGGGACTTGTGCACAAGGAAACCCACGCCGCCTTGTGATGCGAGTGTCGCCTTCCCTGAAGTAGAACAGGTGACCCGAGGGCAGAGTTATGGTATCCTCTCCTTGTCTTCGGACTTCACATTACCCCAAGACGTGCCATCGGATGTTTTCCAGTTCCACCTCAGTTCAGCCAGGTGTCATCAAGTCTCAGCGTTCGTCCGTTATACGTAGCCAGGTCAATTTGGTGGTAGCGATTCGTAGCCCGGGGATTCTGAGCACCCCCTGTCCCACCGTGACCTAGGCTGCTACCGTAGCCAGAAATAGTGGCACGGCAGGGAACTAGGGGCCGTTTTCTGTGCCTGTAATTCATCGAGGGGATATGCTCGTAATTGCCACAGGTTCAAAACCGGAAGTGATCACCGATTAGTAAGAGGATCTATGAATGTAGGCTTTCAGCGAGAGCGAGCCCATCTAATAAAGTCTACACTCCGACCTGACTTCCGGCAAACTGTGGTAGGCTCCGAAAAATTCCAATTAAAAAACCGATTCAATAGCCTTAACATATCGGAAACTACAATAGCAGTTAACGAGGCACTGGGTACCGTGGTGGACTGCATGCGGGTCGTGGGTGAAAGGTTTTGTAGGAGAAAGCGTACTGACAGGAAATCCAAAATCTCGGATGAGACGCTCGGTCTTATGAAGGAACGCAGAGCACACACAGACGCCACTTCTACAGATGTAAAGCTTCTCTCGAAGCAGATCCACAAACTAATACGCCGAGACCTTCGCTGCTCAAATACGCAACGGATTACCTAAGAAGGAGAAGCTCGGGAGAAGCCATCTATCGAAAATTAGGACCGCATCAGGCGCAACCGTTTCGTCTAAATCTGGGATCTTATCCGAGATCGAAGATTTCTATGGCAAACTGTACGCGTCCCACGCTCCTCAACCTGATCCCCGAAACAACGATGCCCGTGCTAGCCTAACACGACACCTCTCCGGCGAGCTTCCGAACATCAGTCTAGGTGAGGTTAGTCTGGCTCTTAAGCAGCTTAAAGGGGGAAGGCTCCGGGGAAGGTCGGAATTACGACTGAACTCCTTAAGGCAGGCGGCGAACCTGTTTTAAGAGAGTTACAAAAGATTTTTAATTTCGTCCTTCAACGGGGCATTTCCCCCAAGGAGTGGCATGGAAGAGAGATCGTTTTGTTTTTTAAGAAGGGTGACAACTCCTTTCTTAAAAATTATAGACCAATATCACTTCTAAGCCATATATATATATAAGCTGTTCTCGAGGGTCATGACGAACCGCCTCACTAAAAAGCTCGATGGATTCCAGCGAGCTTTTATATATATATAGCTATAGGATCCGAAACGAAGACATCCGCCAGAGAACTAAGGTTACCGATATCACGCAAAGAATGAGTTCGTTGAAGTGGCAGTGGGCTGGTCACACACTCAGGAGAACGGATGGCGGATGGGGCAATAAGGTTCTAGAGTGGAGGCCACGTTTAGGTAGACGAAGTGTTGGTCGGCCATTAACCAGGTAGGAAGACGATCTCCGTGCGGTGGCCGGTCCATGTTGGATGCGAGTAGCAAGGGATCGGCCGTCTTGGCGTTCATTGAGGGAGGCCTATGTTCAGCAGTGGACGGATAGAGGCTGATGGTGATGATGATAACAGTTCTCTGGTTACCATAAGAACAGGCTCTGCCTAGTTTCGGATCAGATGGCCGTGTGTGTGTTGTCCCATAATATTATTATTATTAAAAAAATATATTCATTTATTTATGGAACTGTAATATTTTGTATGTATAAAAAAACTAACTATTTTTTTTATATATACAAATATCATAATGTCATCATATTCATAATCTGCAAAATGCGTGATTAAAATATAAAGCGTGTAAAAAATAGGCAAGCCAAAGGTAACAAAGCTTGTCTTGTCTGAGTGATTTGACCGTTGACTTGTTCGATTTTTCAATCGTGTTATAAATGTGGCGAAAACTATAGTTTAATTATAAATAATTAATGTATTCAAATTGAGTACTTCAATTATTGAGTTTATGAACACGTGAAAATATTAAAACACAACAGAGACATCCTTATATTAGTGAGCTCATTCTAATTACAAATGGACCAACTGTTATAAAAACTTTTTATTAGGATTGACATAAAAACTCCTTTTACCTGTGCACGTTTTTTATCTTTTCTCGGTGGCGGTGGGAGCTCCAAATGTACTGGTCTACCCTGAATGCCTACTTTCTCTTTTACACCCTTCGAAGTAGACGCGGCTGACTCGGAGACTCCGCACTCGGATGCTGCTTCTGATGGTCAAATATTATTTACTATGTATAATTATATTTGGAGATATACTTTCGGTCTACATCTCGTCGTAGATGCAAATTGTTAATATATGTTTTATAATATACTATGTTAATTGTGCTTGTAGTTACAATATAGTATATATACAGTTAGAATAAAACAAAATTGATATAGACGAAAGCGACAAACGTTTGAAAATGGTTTTCTATATATGTACTTGTTTAATCATCTTTCAAAGATGCAATTGGCGAACGATGACTTGTATGTAATTATTTTAGTTTTTGATGACCGGGTTGTGGTGTAGTGTTTAGATTGTCCTCACCACGGTTTAAACCTTGTCGTGGCGGTGGGGCTCAGTAGCCTAAGGTGAACCCAGCACCTTGAGCGAAGTAAATTCAGCCGAGCAAAAGCAGGACAAGGGGCGAGGATGGGAACCTCACCTCATTGTACCGTCCCGACATTGGGAGGGATTGTTTTGTGGTGCGGGATCACCCATCTGTTGAGGTGGCGTCGGTCCCTTGAGGGACTGACTAGCCATAGAGGTGCCCTGTTTGCTCATTAGATTCGTGGCACATCACCAAGGGCCCACATTGACGGCACTCGCCGGGTTGTAGTGGGTAGAGCTGCGTCCACCTTACCACCTTTCGGGCGCAGCGAGTCCCACATACCCGCCTAGGGTATACACTCGACGTAAATAAAAAAAAAAATATGTTTAGATTAAAGAACTAAAGTCGCGGGCTCGAACCCCGCAAAGAAGTCTATATAACTGGAAGGAAACGAAATCTCTAAGTACATATTATATTAATATTATGTTGAATGTATGGGCCATAGATCATGTATTTATTGAACTTAATATATTTATTTATTTTTCTGAATGTGTGTGATGTACTTGCACGTAACAAATTAACCATCTTACTAAGTTAACGTGGTGTATCCAAAATATTGAATGCTCCTATATTTATAGATACATTCCTCAAAAAACTTCAATGAAGGCCACGGTACATCTGATTCTGTATATGTGTAAACGATGTGTGTTTATTATGAAAGTTGTGTTCGCTATACGTTTTTTATTATATATAAATAACAAGATGATGTGATGTTGTATAATTTATAAAATTTTACATGCAACAAGCAACATTGTTGTATTTTTTACGGTTTATATATAGACTACAATCTAGTCTGATCTTTGGCTTGGAATCGAGTTTTAGAGATTTTATTACTTTACTCACATAGTTCTAATGGTCGGTTTTGATTAAGACGCTCGTTTAAAAAGTCGTGAATAAATAATGATGGGTTTAAAAATAAAAGGGAGGTGATAGGGAAAAGAATGTTGATCATCATCATCATCTATCCGTCTAAAGAATGTGAATATAACATGTTTAATATATTAATCTCCTGCTAGTATGAAAAGCTACAAAAATTTTGATACGAACTCGGGAATAATGTCTATATTTTGTTTTCTAATGTTTACGCGAATTTCACTCATTATAATGAAACAATTTTTACGGGCTTTTTTTTCTTTAACACGCGGGTATATGGGACACGCTGCGCCCGAAAGCTGGTAAGTGGACGCAGCTCTACCCACTAAAACCCGGCGAGTGCCACCAATACCGCCTTTGGTGAGGTACCTCGGATCTAATAAACAAACAGGGCACCTCGACGGCTAGTCTGTCCCCCAAGGGACCGACGCCACCTCCACCGAGGGGTTGTCCCGCACCACATAACAACCCCTCCCAACGTCTGGACAGTACAATGGGGTGAGGTTCCCATCCTCGCCCCTTGCCCCTGCTCTTTTGTCCCTTCTTCTTATAAGAGGGGGTCGGGCACCTCACCAAAGGCGGCATTGGTTGCACTCGTCGGGTTTTAGTGGGTAGAGCTGCGTCCACTTACCAGATGTCGGGCGCAGCGAGTCCCACATACCCGTGTGGGGAGACCCACTCCCCCGTGGGATGCCTCAGAGCATTTCCCGGCGTTAAAAAGAGAAAAAAAAATAGTTGGTTGTGGTCCTTGAAACGACAAAACCGACTTTTATGAAACATTCCTAATTTTTTGACGACTACTTAAAACTTTTTATTTATCACACTCACAATGGTTTACATAATTATTATGATACTACCAATGTGAGAGGCGGAATCTGTACTAGGACAACCCGTGTTACAGTATTCCGGACCCCCCCCCCACTCGGACCTTTATAATAATATATTACTCTCTGTGGCTAAGTGGTGGACATACAGTGCCTTATGTCTCATATAACACCCCCCCCCTTTCTTGCTTTAAGATTTAAAAATATATGAACTTCCAGAACGTATAAATAATTAACAAATTTAAATTTCAAATATTTACCACAACTCCAAACCTCACATCGCTCAAAATTTTATTGAATGACGAGAATTCGTTACCGGATTATGAACATTCCAGAATTAATCTTCAACGCTGCAACTTTTATTAAAGATCTGAAGTCTTTTAAGCATAAACATGTATATACCATACCTATATGTGAAGTTTACAATATTTATAAACCTCCTCAGTTGTGCTGTATAAAATTCATAAAAAAGGTATTTATTATTAAATATTCCATCGTTCATTAAAGGAGGCTTATGTTCAGCAGTTGACAGATAGAGGCTGATGATGATGATGATGATTTTACGTCCTGCAGGAATCGATATTTTCTAAATCTGAATTTTGATGGTAAGAACATGAACATAAATCACCCAGAAGTAACACAAATACTTGGATTCAATTTTTCACACATTAGGAATCCAATTCCAGTACTTGCTGATAATTATAAATTAGTTTCTAAAATGTAATTATCTTGGCAAAATAGTAATTACAATATACTCGTCGGTATTTCCCCTGGCACTCGTTTCAAACTTTGTACATATAATTATTATCAGGGATGACTTACATAATCTTAATTACATGTTATTAAGTTCGTACTTAGGTAATAGTATTATGGCAAAGTCAAATTACCAGGATAATTTTTTGCTAGGTATATTTAGATTCGTTATTGATTTTCGTTAATTTTTATTTTTACAGCTGTTTGGTAAATAAAACAGAGTAGAATTTTTAGGTTTATTACAGAATAAACACAGTACAATTTATTAGTTAATGAGCCAGCTTTGCTGAAACCCTTTTTTAATTTGTGACAGAATATTATAGTGAGTTGCACAAAATGGCTTTTTTACATAAGTATTGCCAGACAGATGACAACCAAATCAAAAATGTTGTCACTAAATAAAATGATAATTAAAAATACAATTCATGTTCAATTATGTATTGAACATAGTTGGGCGGGGCCAATGGTAAGTTACTTATTTTCTACATACACAATTTTACACACAATATTTAGGTAACTATGTCTTAGGCAGAGCTAAAGTTAAGTCTAAATATAAAATATTATAGTATTTAGTAAATACATTTTAATTTTAGTAGCTTCATTTTTATGTTTATGTAACTAATGAATTATACAGAACTATATTTCTTACAAAGCTTTTTGAAATCGAACCTTTTACATTGAATATTAAGTAATTTTAAAAAATTATTAGTACTGTCACTAGTTAATGTCTTATGTCAGCCAATCTGACTTTACAGATTACAATAGTAACATATTATGTTAAGTATTTTACATAACAAAATCACCAATACATAACAAAAGCTTTAGATTTAAATTAACATTTTCATACTTCTGTTTTATTCCTTTACATAAGTACCTAATGAGATAAAATTAAACTTCTGTACTTAATAATAAAAATTACAAATTTTCATTAATTGGCAGTGGACATAATTTTGAGTAAGAGCGTAGAAACACTTTGCCTGAATCAGCCATCTTTATTTCAGCGACTCTTACTTTTCCATCTGCACCAGGTATAACCTTTACAATACGAGCCATGGGCCACTCAAGAGGTGCGACATTACTCATCTTAACTATAACTAGATCTCCAACCTTTAAATTGGGTTGGTCTTGCCTCCACTTAGGGCGATTCTGTAATGTATTTAAATAATCTAATGACCATACCTTCCAGAAATCCTGTTTTAATTTTTCACAAATTTTCCAAAATTTCAGATGGTTAACTTTTGTATTAGTGTAATCTATTTCAGGATAACTAGTTAAAGGGGCACCTATCAAGAAGTGTCCAGGCGTGAGATATCTATAATCAGATATCTCAGCACTCATTGGTAGCAAAGGCCTAGAATTCAAAACTGCTTCGATTTGAGTTATCACTGTGTACAATTCTTCAAAGGTAAGTACCAAGGTTCCTACTACTCTTTTTAAATGATATTTTAAACTTTTAACACTTGCTTCCCATAATCCACCAAACTCAGGCGAGTAACTTGGTATGAATCTGAATGAAATATAGTTATTGGAACAATAATTTTTAATTGCATCTACCTGTCCCTTTGATGAGTTTAACTTAAACAATTCATTTAGCTTATTAGCTGCACCTTTGAAATTTTTAGCATTGTCACAAAATATTTGCCTAGGTAGACCACGCCTAGAAATGAATCGTTTGAGACATGCCAAGAATGCCTCAGTCGTTAAGTCGCTTACTAACTCTGCATGTATCGCTTTAGTAGTAAAACAAACAAATATAGCTATATATGATTTTGTTATTAATGGTTTTCTAATTCTGCTTATTTTCAGATCAAAGGGACCACAGAAGTCTATACCTGTCACTTCAAAGGGACGAGAAGCTGTAACCCTTTGTGCTGGTAAGGAACCCATTAACTGCTTAGCAGCTATAGCCTTCAATTGGAAGCATTTCACACACTTACCTAAAATCTTTTTTACCTCTCTTATTCCATTGACTAAGTAGTATTTCTGGCTCAATGAACTTAGAACCAACTTTGCACCCGCATGCAACAAACGCAAATGTTCTCTTTGTATAATTAGGTGAGTAACATGACATGACTTAGGCATTATTATTGGATGCATCTTGTCATAAGAAATATTTTTTGCATTTTGCAACCTACCTCCAGTTCTAAGTATTAACTGTTGGTCTAAGAAAGGATATAAAGCACTCAGACTGGTTTTAATAGGTTTGCCTTTCCATAAACACTCAATTTCATTTGAAAAATACTGCATTTGAGTGTTTCTTATAATGACCATTAAAGCATTATTTAATTCTAGGGGTGTCAATGACCCCTTCATTTTAGAATTTGACTGTTTACAATTGTTACAGAAACGCAGCATATAGGCTACCACTCTTTGAAGCTTATTTAAATTGGAGTATTCATTGAATATTGATTCATCAGCTGTATTATTACTAGCAACATTTGCAGTTGCTTCTACCTGCAATTCCTCCTTTAGTCCATCAGATTTTATTTGAAAGTAGAATTCATTTTCTTTGTGCTGATACATTGTATCAGATAGGTGTTGCGGACCGTGCCACCATAAAGTATTATTTTGTAATTTCTGAGGAGCTATTCCTCTTGATAATAAATCTGCAGGATTATCAGCACTTCTGACATAGGCCCAAGTACATCCTGATGTCAAGTTTTTAATTTGACCTACTCTCTTTGATACATATTTTCCACATTTTAAATTGCTTGAGTTGAGCCAAGCCAAAACTATTTGAGAGTCTGAGTAAAAAGTCATTTTAATTGGAAATCGATACTGTAAAGTCTTTTGGACTCTATTTGCAAGTTCAGACAGTAGTACTGCACTATTTAATTCCAGATTAGGTATTGTTAAACTTTTACCCAGGGGAGCTACCCTTGACTTTGAGCATAATAAATGGACTTTGACCGTACCATCCTTATACAAGACTCTCATGTAGAGACAGCATCCTATAGCTTTTAACGATGCATCACAATATCCTACTAGTTCTGTAGTTTTCATATCACCTTTTAGGACACCTCTCTGCGTGGAAATAGTACCCATTTCCTTCAACTCTCTTAAAAATATTTCCCAGTCTTGAAGTTGCCTCTGAGGTAACATGACATCCCAATTAATCTTTAAGGCCCATAACTCCTGCATGAAGAGCTTTGCTTTGACTATTACTGGACCAATTAATCCAAGAGGATCAAATATTTTGCCTATGAAACTTAGAATTTTTCTTTTTGAGTTTAATTTATTTTGATCATCATTTGGACTATGAAATTTAAATAAATCCTCATTAGTGTTGTATTTGATACCCAGGGTTTTTATAGTGTTATCCCCATTCAAATCTAATTCATCAAAATATTTTTGTTCCCCTTGCAAGTCGCTAAGGATATCTTGATTATTGGAACACCATTTGTGTAGCTTAAATGTCCCTAAATCCAGTAAACTTATAAGTTCTTTTTTCAGGTTGGCCAGTTCCTCCAGATCATCACAGCCGGCAATGACATCATCGACATAAGTATTATTCATGATGGCCTCTGCAGCCAGAGGATACTCATCATGGAACCGCATAGCAAGTTCTACCAGGCATCTGGTGCTAAGGAAGGTTGAAGCTTTTAAGCCATATGTGACAGTTTGAAGCTGAAGGCAAGCAATGGGATTTTGTGGATTGTCTCTCCATAATATATTTATCAGTCCTACTTGACTTTTATTCAAATGTACCTGCCTAAACATTTTCTCAATATCACATATTAATGTGTACCGGTATGTTCTAAACAGTATAAGTATGTCAAACAGTTCATTCTGTACTGTAGGTCCATTATACATTTTATCATTAAGAGAGACTCCATTTTTAGACTTCTGGCTACCATTAAATACCACTCTTAATTTAGTAGTCTTACTGTGCTCATTACTGACCGCATGGTGTGTAAGAAAATAGACGGGATCATTTTTAACATCATAATCACCGATGTCAACAATCTTGGCATGCCCCAACTCAATATACTGGTTAATAAAGTTTTTATATTGCTGAAAATATTCAGGCTTGTTTTTGAATTTACTTTCAAGGGAGAGAAATCTTTGAAGAGCAATTGAGAAGGAATCTCCCAGATTAAGTCGATCCATAGAAACTTTAAGAGGCATGTCAACATGAAATCTCTTATCAATTAATTGTACAGATTTTTTAAAACAATCTTCAGCTATTTGACATTCTGGGGTAACCTCTGCTTTTTCAGGGATTTTTTCCGCAAGCCAGAACTTATTCATAACTTCAGTCAAATTTTCTCTTTTAGCTTTCAGTACAAAATTTGTAACCATATTGTTATGCGCCTGAGCAGTGGTGAATGATAAGCTACCGCCTACTACATAACCAAATAAGGTATTTTGCAGAACTAGACCATTTTTTAAATTTCTTTGACCATACTGTATAATTTTGAAATAAAAATCTGCACCCAGTAATAACTCAATTGTAGAAGGAACATTAAAATCTGGATCAGCGAGCCTAACACCTACAGGCAGTTTTATAGTTGACATATCAATGTAACATTGTGGCAGTTTTGATGTGATTGTGTCAACAATATGGCAAGAGACAGGCAACTCTACATTATTACTAGTATACAATATAATATTAGTATACCTATCAATTTTGTTAGAATGGTTACATATACCTACAATGTTTGTATTTGTTTTTAATTGAGGCAAATTTAGTTTATTTACAAGATTCTTTTGTATAAATGATGCCTGGCTGCCAGTATCAAGCAAAACCTTTACATACATATCCTTTCCATACCCATCAGTGAGCTTTACCCTGATAGTGGGAAGTAAAATGTTTTCCGTTGACTGCTGGTTACATAGATTACCAACCTTTTCAGCTTCTGGACTTTCCTCATGCATGAGAGTATTGTGAGTGAGTTTACAAATTTTGCATCTAAAATTAAAATTACATTTATTTTTATGAGACTTAAGGCATATTTTGCATAAATTTTTAGATTTTGCAAACTCAATCCGATCTCCTATGGATGCTGTCTGAAATACAGGACACAAATAGATAGGATGATCTTTTTTACAATAAATACATAACTTCTTGGATACTTCTTGTGAAGCAACATTAGTAACTTTGTATGGATTAGATTTGCCCCGAGCACTCTCATATGGAGTACCTTTTAATGCAGGACTATCTTCTAGCGCGATTGCGCGCCGTTCCAAATATGACACAAATTCATCCATTGTTGGTAAATTATCAGGGTCCTCACGGTCAAGGTGATATGCCCTGCATGTATATGAGTCTAACTTACGACTCAATATAGATATTAATAACATATCCCATTGTTTAGTGGGCTGCTGTAGATTTTTTAGCGCGTAAATTTGCTGTTGCACTTCAGAAATAAATGATCTGATGGTGGCAGCAGTGCCTCTTTGCATTGGGGGCAAGTCCAGAAGATGACCGATATGATTTGAAATTAACCGAGCTTTATTATCAAAGCGTTTCTTCAATAGGATTAATGCTTCAGGGTAGGACTCGTTTACCATCGGTAAATTTACAATGATTGCCAGAGCATCTCCTATGAGATATTTCCTAAGATAGAACAGTTTTTGGATATCAGACAATGATGTATTTTTATCAATAAGTGCTGAAAATAAATCCATAAATGGTTTAAATTTTGTGAAATCTCTGCCATCAAACGTTGAGATTTCAATGTTAGGAAGTTTAGACATAGACACATTATTTTTCTCAGTATTATTAGCAGCACTACAATTTTCAATAGATTCATTCAGCCTTGCTAAAAGTCTATAATATTTTGCCTCGACCACATCAATCCTTTCAGCATCTTCCGGGTCCATCACTAAGATATCTACATTAATATCTTCATAGTACTTAAACGTACTTACAAGCTTGCTCCTCCGCGCCTCCAAGTCTGCTGCGTCGGCAGATGCAAAACTTACGGGATCGTCAACGAAGTTTTCGATGCGCGTGATTGTCCCCTTTAGGAGACCACGCCTCGTGCGTAGGGATGGAAGCTTATCTTCCATCTTTCCCGACGGCCAAACTTGAAATTATCGCTTTTGACTTTTGATCGCACGTGGTGGGTGGTTGACCGGCGACCTCTTGCAACTATCGCGAATATAATTTACTGAATTTATCGAAGGACCACTTACTCTGTTTGGTAAATAAAACAGAGTAGAATTTTTAGGTTTATTACAGAATAAACACAGTACAATTTATTAGTTAATGAGCCAGCTTTGCTGAAACCCTTTTTTAATTTGTGACAGAATATTATAGTGAGTTGCACAAAATGGCTTTTTTACATAAGTATTGCCAGACAGATGACAACCAAATCAAAAATGTTGTCACTAAATAAAATGATAATTAAAAATACAATTCATGTTCAATTATGTATTGAACAACAGCTTTAATTTGTAATATCAAATCTATGAAATGAAACAATTTAAGACTACAGAACAATTAAAATTCTAGTTGAAATCAACAGAAAAACACGCTTTTATGAAATAGTAATTTTTTTTTTTTTTAATTAGCAAAGGTACGCTGATTCTGATTAAATTGTTTTCACTTTATCGTTCTTATCAATTTTTATTTCGATTATCTTAAATGTAGTAATTCATATCACCCCATTTTAGTTTTGCATGTTTCATAAGCGAAGAGTCAAGAGTGATCTACTCTCGGCATATCAAAAAAGCAGTTTTCTCGAAATTGAAATTGATATTTTTTTAAATTTATACGGCACTTATAGGTTAATATGAGTGTACTTATATCATGTCAAGTAATCTGCTCAGCACATAAAATATATTTCAAGAACAGTTATTTTGTTTAACAAAGTAATTAATAACATTAAAGATAATCTTTTATGGATGGATGTCCGTGTTTTCTGATTTTGTAGGAGGCATGGAAATTGGTCGAAAAAAATATCATATCTGTTTTTTTTTATTATCTAAATTCTAAAATAACAATGCGCTGAATTTTCAATTAATAATATTATAAGCGTTAATATTTATAAAAAACTAAGAAACAACTGTGCACTTTACAAAAATATCAGATTGTTTATTCGTTGCTAAGCAACAGACAGACTTTTACAAGTAATCAATTTTAGTGGAAAATGAGGTTATGTAGCGAGCACTTTTGAATTTTCCCAACTTTTTGATATTGGCGCCAAGAAGTTATTCTTTAATTCAAACATGCTCACAGATGACATTCTTCACAGCGATACTGCATTCAAAAAGATAATGCATTGGTACTATATTGAATTAAAAAAATGATTTTGATACAAATTTTATAGTTATATCAGTTTAGGAGTTCACTTCGAACAAACATAACACAAATTATTATTTATAATGTTATTTTCCTCCGTCACTCAACTGTATAATAGCTGAAATTATTTCAGCGAAAATATCCTAATATTTTTCAAATGTTCAGTCGTTGTGTGAATGTAATAATAAGCAACCTAATTATCTTCCATACAAGCACAATACAATAATAAAACAATAGAAAGTCAACACAAAGGAGCCTTTGTACAATACAGTGGTAACTTAGAAATAAAGTTACAAATTAACAATTTATTGAATTTGATAGATGATTGTTTTCCTAATATTACTGAATAAAGGGAAATTACTCAAGCGAATAATATTTGTATTTATTTCTGAAAATAACTGGTCTACCTGAGTGCTATCCTGCATCCATTTCTCGTCAAACAGCTTTGTTGTGTTTCGGAGAGTAGGACAGGCAGTGTAGTTACTGGCATCGAGACTTACCATCGTCGTTAATGATTATGGGCTACGTTGACTTACCACAATTGTTACTAGGAATAGTGACAAGATATAGCTCAAAGGCAAAATGGCACAGCCCTTGATATATACTCTTATTATAGGAATATTTTTATGTTAGTTGATGGTATGTGGTTAGCGTCACCCATTATTACTCCTGGGACATGTGGCCAATCATCATCATCTACATGATCATCATCTACATGATCATCATCCTCATCATCATCCTTTATCCGTCCACTGCTGAACATAGGCCTCCCTCAATGAACGCGAAGACGGCCGTTCCCTTGTCACTCGCATCCGACACGGACCGGCCACCGTTAGAGATATTCTTCCTACCTATGGCCAATATGACGTTATTAATTTAATTGAACAATTCTTCTATAGTCATCTCACCTTGGGACTCGGCTTAAAGGATACCAATTGAAACGTGTTCCAGCACTGTTATAAATCATAGTACACGAAGACAAATAAACACACGCTACAATAATTGTAACGTGTTATAGTCCTGATAGCGTAAACAATGTTACAGATATAGAAAATGATTTTATCATTGCGTTTCACTGAACATTTCGGGATGTCATTGATTCAGAATAGATTAAGCATAACGTTTACATTAGTGGTATCTTTCGATTTACTAAAATGAAGAATTTTGACTTTTAGGATTAATTTATTGTACTAGTTGGTGCCCGCAGCTTTGCCCGCGTTAACTTAGATTTACAGTCGTTCCCGGATTTGTTGTTATTGATTGTTATTTTACAGGCTATGTCACTCAGTGTTGACGTAGCATTCTAATAGTGAAATAATTTTTAAAATTGGTTGAGTAGTTTTTGAGTAAATTCGTAACTAACAGACAAACAAACTTTTCTCTACTTTCTATATATCATATACACAGGGCGTCCCACGGCTATGCCACGTGGAGGGAACTTACCTTGAATATTGTGGATGAAACATTTTACTGAAAGAAGACATTATTTGAATTTTAAAAACAATTTAAACTGCAGTCATAGAGATATTTAAATAATTACATGGTTGAACCGATAATCGAACTCGTTACGTGAGAAATATAATTAGCCTGTAGCTTTATCATACCGATCGAAAGTTTATATAAACTTCATCCTGGGATTCATCATAAGGATTATTTTTAGGGTTCCGTAGCAAAATGAAAAAAAACGGAACCCTTATAGATTCGTCATGTCTGTCTGTCTGTCTGTCCGTCCGTATGTCACAGCCACTTTTTTCAGAAACTATAAGAACTATACTGTTGAAACTTGGTAAATAGATGTATTCTGTAAACCGCATTAAGATTTTGACACAAAAGTAGAAAAAAAAAACAAAAAAAATCCTCATACTTAGAACTGAAACTCAAAAAATTTTTTTTCATCATACCCATATCTATGGATAGGTCTTTAAAAATGATATTGAGGTTTCTAGAACTAAAATGTATAGTTTGCGCGAGAGACACTTTCAAAGTGGAAAAATGTGTGTGTCCCCCCTGTAACTTCTAAAATAAGAGAGTAATAAAACTAAAAAAAAATATATGATGTAACCTACCATGGAAACTTCCACCGAAAATTGGTTTGAATAAGATCTAAAAAGTAGTTTTTTTATACGTCATAAATCGTAAACCGCAATTTACCTTTCATTCAATCAAATCAAATATATAAAAAAAAAACATTTAATTTCATAAACATTAACCATATTTCTGTTAAAGTGTCTAATGTTGTATATTATATAATGGTACGGAACCCTTCGTGCGCGAGTCCGACTAGCACTTGACTGGTTTTTTACTAAATAACATAATGTCAGAAATAAAAAAAAAGGCCATGAATTTTAACATTTTTAATACAAAATTAGTCAATTTATCAATTGTTCAAAACGAATTCCTCCCCGTTTAGTATTAATTCGCACTCTTTTGATTATTTCGCTCCCTGTCGATTTTTTTATCTTGTTGTGGTGGATATTTAGAATAATACGTCTAAGTTCTGTATTTGTAGTGGCTGATGATGATGACAATGATGATGAAAGATAGTTGCTTATTCATCATCATCATCATCACAATCAACCTTTTTGTCCACTAGACAGATGCCTCTTTAATATTATAGAAATTAAAATTTAATTTGTCTTTAGGTGGAGTACCTTTCAAGCATTAAATATCATTAATGGAGACTAAATTTACGAACGTTACGGATACTCTACAGCAATCAATAATCCTGGATTCTGGGGGACTCTCTTAATCATGTTTTTAATAAGCCGCGATAAAATGTAAGAGTATTTAGTAGTTTTATTATAATAATAAGGTTCTCCCTTATACAACGTTCATAATATGATATAAAAATATTATTATATTATATACTGACGTTTTTATTAACCGTAAAGATGGCTACATGGATCATCGCAAGTTATGAAATATTGTGTCACTTATATGTGTGTTAACTGTGAATGTCTGTATATGTATGTGCTTACATATTATTAGATAATTCATTTATGATAAACTTACTTTTTTTGCAGTATAACTCGGCGAAGGTTTTTTTTATATAAAGAGGGGACAAACGGACAGTCGTTTCACCTGTTAGTAGTAGGTAAGTGACTAGCGACATCCTCAGACATCCGCTGCATCAATAGCAAGTGCGTTGCCGGCCTTTCAAACATGAGTATACTCTTTTCTTGAAGGTCCCTAATCGTATCATTTCGGAAATGCCATAGGTGCCAGTTGATTTCATATAGTGGTCGTGCGAGGCAAAAATGCCGTGGATTCCCGGACATTGAGGTGGTGTGGGTGAAATTTGGAATGGTGGTGGAATTCAACTGCAGGTATTAGTCTAAACAATTCCTTATAAAACTCCCCGTGATAGATGTGTTTCGCCCAGCGTTGAACGTGGTCAAATGGAAGGAGCTGATATTGGCGTGGTTCAGCCCACAGGTGAGAGCAGTATTCCATGTGAGGTTGGCATAGGGTGAAGTCTATTTTATTAATAGGTATGTGAATGAATACCTATTATATTTGAATTGTCATAATAATATTTATAACAGCATAATTTTATTTCTACTCCACATGTGGTATGTGGAGATTTTAAAAATTACTATGAGACTAAACCACCAGGTTGATACCTGCTGGTTTGACCGTCTTAGCTAAAAAACAAGACATGATTGAAAATAAAAAGAAATAATACCGAAACTTTAACCGTCATGAGACACTTGGCAGATGTAATATTACAATCCTTAAGTAATTGTAATTAACAAAAGATGCATAAATGCATGACGGCATGCAAACCATCACGGCATACGGGTCAATTTTACTGCCGTGCCAATAGATGTTTTACATAAAAAAAAAAACAAATAATATAAAAAAACGGACACTGAAGAAAAAGTGTCACAACTTTAATACGTGTGCGTATACACGTTTACGACAACGTATCCATACATTTACGTCAATTTATGACGTCGCATAAACGGATGTCATAAAACTCTAATTATAATCTGGCTGCGAAAAAATATAAGATGTGGCCGCGTATAAACAGACATACAGGTGTTCGTAACTACAAAAGAAATAAACAAAATGTCATATAAAAAGGATTTATTACATTGGAGTTATTCAAATGGATTTTGAATCGTCGAACTATGGGAAGCTCATTATGGTTCTAAAGTTTTAATACGAAGAGTTGACGAACAGGGAATTGCTTAATCATATCTTATCCTCGCCAGAATTCGAGGAACCCGTTTTTTGTCGGTTATAAGTAATCGATTAGACTTAAAAAAAGAAGAAATGTAGGTTTTTTTTTACAAAAAAAAAAAAGTTATATAAAGAAATGTTAAGACTTGTCCTACAAGTGTCCAGCACTCTTCCTCAAAATTGAGTCACGGGGTTTTAGGGTAGTTCGCAAATATACTGTCCCAATTTCACTTGAGACTTTAACAAATAGGAAATTCCTCAAAATGTTTTATTTTCGTCTAATTCAAGATCCCACCCAACCCTAAATCTGATGATGATGTTAGCTTTTTTTATTGCGCAACAAACATCCAAACATTTACAATAGAGTCACAAATTATAAGAAAAAACTAGTATGATGCTAGGTTGTGTATTTTAAGTCGGTCTGGTTTGTGTTGAATCGGTGAGTGTCGAAAAAATTGGGCATTGCACAAAATTCATGATCTTAACAATCTAGTCATCGTAATTGTGAATATTTGTGTATTGTTCATAGTATCTGTATAAGTATGTTACATGTTAATATTTTTATTAATGTGTTTTTTGTGTTTTGTTCATATTAAATGTTACATGTTAGTAGTAGAAATTCAAATTTCAAATCTAATTCTATTTTTATTCAACACTAGTGAATCCGACAGACATTATACAAAACAATAATTTGTAGAAGATCGAATTGTAAATCTACACAATTCTCTTACACACACATAAATTTGATCAAAATCGGTCCAGCCGTTTAAGAGTTCAGTGATACACACACACACTTCAAAAATTTTATGGTGATGAGATAGAGTTCGGCTTATTAACATCTGGAGTAGGTGGAAAAAAGTCATGTTGAGGATGCAGTGGCTTTAATGGTATTTTATTTTGTAGTCTAGATGGAATCTCTGTAGGTACCAAAAGTGACATGTGGATTTTATGGGTGAGAAGAATACGCAATACCGCGCCCGGGTATACATGGCTACACTAATCCTGAAGAATTACACTAAAGAAAAGTGAAAAAAGCAACCCAGCCGGCAAAAAATAGCCGGCAACGCACCTGCTAACCTTCTGGTGTAGCAGGTGTCAGTGGATGTCGCTATCACTTACCATCAGGTGAACCGACTGTCCGTTTGCCCCCTCTTCTATAAAAAAATCGGTTGTCTGTAAAGTCGGTTTACTGACGATAGTTGAACGTGACAACGTCATAAGAAAATGGAACGCCTCAGAGCGAGGTAACGCCGCATGCGTCTTTTTTCATTCTTGCAGCCGGCTCCATCGAATTATAAAACGTCAGGTCAAAAACAGAAGGGCCGGACTGACAGTTTAATTACGGGCACTGAGACTTACCTTCTGTCTCGAGATAAATAACGCATGAAATAGTTGGTTACTCAGCCTACCTTGATTATGTTATCAGGTAACGCTGACTTACCATAACCTGGCCTATACAATTAACATAAAGAAAGTGGTTGCCCAGTAATACGAGGGCGGCACTGAAAATTTCGGGAATCAAGGAAGTGACACAACATTACTATTTAAAAATGTATTTATTGCTTTTCGAAGTATTCTCCGCAAAATTTTACACATTTTTCCATACGATGGAACCAACCAATCATTGAAGCAACCATTCCATTCGGAAGTTGGGGTCTCCAAAATGGCCGTTTTGTAGGCGTCTACAGCTTCTTCAGGCGATGAAAATCTCTGACCACGCAATTTATTCTTTATTTTAGGGAAAGTATAGAAATCATTAGGGCTTAGGTCGGGGCTGTGCGGCGGATGGTCTAATGATTCTATGTTTTCTTGCTCTAAAAACTCTTTTGTTCTGTGCGCGGTGTGTGAACTCGAATTGTCGTGATGGAGGATGATGCGGCGGTTGCAGTTCTCTTTACGGAGTTCAGAAACGACCTGTGGCAAACAAATGCTAGCATACCATTTTGCATTAACTGTTCTTTGTCCCTCAAGAGGAATAGTCGCAACATGGCCGGTTTTTGAAGACAAACGTGGCCACCATTTTTTTTGCAACACTCCGTGAACGAACAATTTTTGTTGGCTTTAACTCATTTTCAAACACCCAAACTCGTGACTGGTTTTTTGTTTCGGGTTCGTACACGTATATCCAGGATTCGTCACCTGATACGATGTTGTATACACCATTTGAGGATCCTGCGTGGAATCTTTCGAGAGTTCTGACGCACCAAGTAACGCGAGCCGCTTTTTGCTCTTCACAGAGCAAATGCGGTATCGATCGGGAAAATAAGTTTTTTACACCTAATCGTTCATGCAAGATTATTTGTATTTGACTCATGCCAATGTCTAAAGTTGCCTGAATTTTCGGTATGTCACATGTCGATCTTTCTCAATCAGCTTACGCACAGCATCATCGTTTTCTTGGGTGACTGCAGTTTTTGGACGACCTTGACTGGGATCATCACTGAGCTTGACACGTCCACGTTGAAATTCAGCAAACCAGCAATAAATTGTGGTTTTGGATGGGGCTTCATCAGCAAATGCAGAAATCATCCGGTCAACACACTGTTTTTGTGTTTAACCACTTCGAAAGTCATAATAAATCATCGTTCTAAAATTTTCTCGAGTCAATTCCATTTTCTCAACGACTAAACAAGTTTGACAAGACCTTGTGACAAGACCGAGAATCTTTTTTTAAATAAATAAATAGTATTCGATTTTTAGAACCAAGGAGTTTTCAATTAAAAAGATTTTAATATGACAGGAACAGTGGAAATATTCCATTCCCGATACTTTTAGTGCAGCCTATGTATACCTAAATGCAATATCAAATAACGCATATTAATGTTGCCTTTTTATCGTCGCAGTGGATATGCTTTGCACACTCACCTGGGCTGAGTCATTACCGGGGACATGTGGGACTCCGCATTAAAACCACTGCGAGTTGCCTTCAGTTTGAAAGGCAGTGGCCCGCATCTGACTTCTCTTATAAGAAGAGGGGACAAAAGAGCAGGGGTGACAATTGGCGAGGATTGCAACCCCACCCCATTGCACTGTCCCGAAGTTGGGAGGGGTTTTTCTGTGGTGCGGGACGACCGAGAGTGTGTGCTGTGTGTGAAACGTGTGGAGGTGATGTCGGTCCTTTGAGGGACTGACTCACCCTCAAGGTGCCCTGTTTGCTTAATAGATCCGGAGCACCTCACCAAAGGTGGCATTGGTGGCACTCGTCGGTTTAGTGAGTAGAGCTGCGTCCACCTTACCATCTCTCGGGTGTAGCGTGTCCCACATACCCGCCTGGGGAGTCCTCCCCTCCCCCGCGGGATGCCTCAGAGCATTTCCCAGCGTTAAAGAAAAAAAAGACACATATTAGTGTTGTCTAGGTTAGTCCATGGGCACAGGACAACTTCGACCACTTACCATTGGTACGTTTAGAACCTGATAATGGACTTTGTGCGTGATTATAAGTTTGGAGTTTTGCATGATGTGAGTTTTTTTTTAGAGAAAATCTGATACATGAACATTATTATCATGGTTTTATCGCTAACGTTATTTCAGAAGGAACCAGTAGCCGTCGTAGTGCCTTGAAGGAGCCCTATGATGAGCAGATTACGAATAGGGGCTGTCGATTATGATGGTGATGAGTATTCTTACTATACGTTATATTTAATTCAATTCCAGTATATAAACATCATAACACACGGTGAGACGCGTGTTTATCTCACTCTACCTGTTAATTGATAGATTACATTCAAACCGAAGTATAACAGAGTAGATCATTAATATAAATACTTGGCACAGTAAGATACAAGTGTGTATGTGTGTGTGTTTGTGTGTGTGTGTGTGTGTTACATGTGTGTGTGTGTGTTATATATGTGTGTGTGTGTGTTAGTCAACCCTATTATGTTATGACTAACTGACAGATATATAGGGTCCTAAGAGACAGTGTAACAATGTGAGCGCGTGTGTGTGTGAACGCAGTCCCAAGAAAGAGATTATTATATTTATATAACACGTAGAAATAGGCAAATCAAGGATATTATGTCTATTTAAAGTTTCTAGTCGGAGACACTTTCAAATGATAGTCGATTTTTAATAGAATTGAATGTCAATTCATTTGCAGTGATCGGTTAAAGTATTACGTCATCGTACGGATTGGTCGTCTTGGAGTTGGTTAAAAGATGGCCACAGATTAGACGCTTAAGTCCTCTTGGATAAATAGTTAGTCGATCTCCAATTTGATAAACATCGGTCGGTCGAGAAGCATTTTAGATTGCAGTGATGGATCAGCCGTCTTTACGTTCATTGAAAAATCCAGTAGAGGACATACACTGACGATGATATGTGTGTTAGTGTGTGTGATTTAAATACTTGTCCTGTGTAATGTGTATGACGATTATATGTTAGAATGTGTGTGTATTACTTCATATCGCCCTAACGCGAACGTTGCCAGCGCTCGTTAAAACTCCGTCTGCAACGAACTGGACCCGTCACCGATCGAGTTTAGCGTGATTGAGTGCCGGAAAAATTGGCATTGCCCACTTGACCTACACATTGGGTGGATGAGGATTTAGGTGTAAATAGTTTTTGAGTGAGTACTCTGGCGTCTGAAATGGGTTTGATCTTGTTTTGAGACACGATGAGTTTCGATACAAGCCATCTATTGGTGCGTCTTGACCTTAGAGTGTACATAATATAGTACATAATAGTGCTACTGTCACGCCGCTTCATTATTATCAATTGAATCTACAATCGCTTCTAAGGCGAGCCTACTGAGCAGAACCGGCGAAACAAACTCAGTATCAATTACAAATGTTCTTATTTTACTAGCCCTTTTAAGCCGTAATATTTATTCGTATCTTTTTATGGATTTTTTTTTAATTTCGGCTATTTATTAGTCTTCTCTAGGAGTATAACTGTCTCTAGTAGCCTAGTTGAAATGATTTGAGTAGTCGTTACGTCATCTTAATCGCGGTTTCTTTTCTACTATAGAGTCGTAACTCTTTTGACCAGCCACCAGCTGTTCTTCGAATGTGGCTACTGCTACTAGCTTTTTAAAACTTTTTACTTTAAATTAATAATTACTTAATGTAATCTAAATAAAAGCTTCAAATATTAAATATTTTATAATATATAAAATAAGATAAAAGGGTCTGGGCCTTTTATCCTTAAGCTCTTATTAAAGTAGATTCTAGTAGCTATATTAAGTTGTACTAAGCTTTAGTAAAATGAGGCTGAAACTGGGCATTAATGGATATTAGATAATATTTCTACATAGAAACTTAGTAAATATTTTAATATTTGATTTTTTTGGCTAAGACCCTTATAAGTATGTTCCTAATCTTGCAGCTGATTTGATTCGGTTTTGCTGTTAGTAGTAAATAGTGGTCGCGGACCCTTTTCTGTCCCTTGTCTGTCAGTTGTTGTTGTCTAAACAGGGTCATGGATGTATATTTATTTATAAATTTCTTATATTCTTAGGTGATTATTTCTTATATGCTTGCTATGCTAACCTGACCTAGGTTCCACGGTCGGGCCCGCTCGGCTCTGTTCGGCTCGGTCCAGCGGCCCACGTGTTCTACGTTCATAAGCTGATCGCAGCTGATCGCAGCTGATCGCAGCTGATCGCAGCTGATCGCGACTTTTTAAAAAAACGCGCGGCTATTTTTCATTTTAATCAATCAAAGAAGTTTATATTCAAGTCGAGTGTCCGACCCACACTGTTTTTATTTTAATCTTTAAAATAATTAGTCATGTATTAGATTTTAATTAGAATAGAATAGTAGAAACTTTTTATATTAGTTACTTTTTATATTACAAAATCTTAGTTGCATGCCTAGACTTTCACTCGTATAAAGAAAATCCGCGATTCCCACTAGGTAACGTCACCCAATGCTGTCCGGCCCATGTCCGGCCTTACACAATCGCTTATAATCTGAGTATCCATTTCGGACATTAAATGTCATTTGTCAATGTCAGGGTGGTGTTTGATAAATCGCCTATTTCCGATCTCGCGATTGTTTTATATGGTCCCATTGATGCGAGGTCAGAGGACAAAGTTTGGGGTAAAAAGTTGAGGTAAAAATAAGATGGCTTTTTCCTTATAGGATGTACAGCTTGGCAAAAAAGAGTATGACGTGGTGACAGGTGGAACTAAATATTTTACTAAATGGAAACCTATGATGTTGACAATACTTGGCCGACAAATACTAGATTTTGAGTAAAGCTTAGTGTTTCACATTTATTTTTAACGATTTGATTAAATTATCTTACTGATTTTCCATATTATGATGAAACCTAAGTGAAAGTGGCGCCCTCATTTTTTCCATACTCTTTTTTGCCAAGCTGTACTATATTTTCATAGTTAAGTGTCACAGATAATCTATACTAATATAATAAAGAGGTTTGTGAATTTGGGTGAAAATAATATTTGAAAGTTCTCATCCGCATTACCAAAAATCTTTTACCAGTATGCTATTAATGAGTGACAAAACGTTTTGATACATTCAGTGTTGAGATAAATATGCTTCTAAAAGTGATTTGTAGTATCTACGATGTATGGTACGAAAGGTCTATTTTTTACAACCCGACGAAATTGTATTGTAGGAGTGATCCGATTTTGATGCGGTTTATTATTTGAAAACAGGTTTCCCAGCTGATACTCTTAGATATTTGAACGAAATCGGTTCACCCCTTACGACCAGTGGTCTTTTATGATTGCCTTGGTTTTTAGAATTAACCTTTTAGTTATTGATTTTGGTCTAGATATCGTATTTCTGAGTGACGATGGTCTAGTGGTATGGGCTCGCCTCTTGAGTGTGAGCCGAGAGCTGTGATGCCTAGAATCGGGTTTTTATAAATTTCTACGTGCACCTAAACATGAGACCATCGCTTTCTCACCGGTGAAGGAGACATAGTGGGGAAACCTGCATGCCCGATGAGATTAAAAGTCTGAAGGTGTGTAAAGTTCACCCACCCGCATTGGGCCAGCGCATCGGTGAACTATGGCCCAAAACCCACCTTGCCTAATTTCGAGGAGGAGACCCGTGTCCAGTATTGGGACATATAAGGGTTGATAATATATCGTATTTCCGTCGACCGCGTCTTTAAGTCAAGACTTGTAATCGCTTTGACTACAAATTTTCTACCCCGTTGCTCACGAGGCAATGTAAAGGAAACGACTTTGCCACCTTCTAGATGTATTTATGTGTAAGTGATCCAAGTAACTGTGTATTGTGAGCTTTTAAGCACATAAAACGTTTGTCGCTTTCTATTAACAACTATTTTTAGTATACTTTTATTTTCGCAATTCATTAATTACATATAAAAACATTATGAAATAAAGTATAAAATATTGCAATGATATAAATTTGCCGTGCAAAAACGCAAGAGCATTCACATTTGCACACATTATATTAAATAAAGAAAAAACATTTCACAAACACGCAAGCAAAAAACGGGTCTAAAATCGACTCTCGACAGCATCATTGTATACTTTAAAAAATAAAAAAATTCGCTAGCTTAAAAGCAGGTCAAAAATCGACCCTTCGCTTAGCTTAGTACACACGCGGATTGATTAGGCATATAACTCGCACCCGTCGGGTTCATCATACCTTTGGCGACCGGCGCGTCGCTGCCCCTATGTGACTCATCTGCAGCTGAAGATGTTGATGGTGCTGCGTGGTCGGGGCTGTCAGCTTGCATCTTGTGGCAGACTTCGAAAGCTTGGCCAACGGTACGGACGATCCTCATGGCTTGACTCTGTGAATGAAAGTATAGGTTAATAATGAAAACATGATAAAAGGGGGCTGGTTTGAATGCCACAAGACTGGTTTTTAATGATGGGAGGAATACGTTGTGACCATTAGCTTAGGTTCTATGGCCCAGCTATTCGGGAAGAAGGTCAGGAGAGGCAGTGTAATTACTAGCACCGAGAATTACTATCTTACGTCTTAGAATAATCTCGGAAAAGGCATTTTTATTCTTTAACGCCGGGAAATGCTCAGAGGCATCCCGCGGGGGAGTGGGTCACCCCACGCGGGTATGTTGGATTCGCCGAAAGATGGTAAGATGAACGCAGCTCTTCCCACTAAAACCCGGCGAGTGCCATCAATGCCGCCTTTGGTGAGGTGCCCCGGATCTAATGAGCAAACAGGGCACCTCGACGGTCCTCGATAGTCAACCCCTAAGGGGACGGACGCCACCTCAATAGAGGGGTTATCCCGCACTACAGAACAACCCTCTTTTTATAAGAAGGGTACAAAGAGCCCCCTCGGCTCAATTCGCTTCGCGCAGGGTGCTGGGCTCACCCTAGGCCCCTAGGCAACTGAGCCCCACTGCGACGTCAATATATACGTGCTTTAAAAATGACGATAAATCTTAAACTTTTTAAACTTATTACGATACAAAATTGACACAATACCTACTTTTTTACAGCTAATGTGAGCAATCGCTATATTCGGAACATAATACCTACATGTTCCAAGCTCTTGGAACTTTTCTTTGCTTTGCGTTCCACGCGGATCCATGGAACATTAGTAAATACAGCGATAAATACAGCAGCAATAAAAAACAATAATAATTATTCGTTTGGCTGACTGCGTTGGAGACTGCAATCGGATAATTTGATTTACATGCTGCTTAATTGTGTTGTAATTTTATTTGTTTATCATATTGTTCATCAGTCATAAAACAATTGATTTCCCGAGTGTTCAGATCATTCAGAAAGAATGTTCTAGGATAGATTTTTATTTTGATAGTTGGATAGGCTAACTGGCAGACATGCCACATGATGGTAAGTGGTCAGCGTCGCCCATGTTAACCTGGAACGAGCCCAGGCAACTCATTTATGTGTTGCCTATCCTGAGACATAAGATGTTAAGTCTCGGTGCCAGTAATTATACTGCCTGTCTTGCCCTTCTCTCCGAAACACAGCAAAGCTGTTTGACGGGAGAAACAAGCAAGATGGTGGTAACAATGCGGACGGGCGCGGCACAGCTCAACCCTCCTATTAAAACTATTAATATTATCCCGTAATAGGTACACAGCAGGGGCCCAGTAATGGTGTAAATTTTATTTGAATGGTATGAATGCGCTAAGCTGTTTTTTCTGTCAACACAGAACCCACAAATTCTTCTTGTCGAAGAAAGCGGTAGTCACTTGAAGACGAATAAGCCCGCTAGAGAGGTAAAGGTGTGCATTCACAGTCTTGGCGTTAATTGATAGAGGCCTGAAACCACTGAGCTAGGGACTGACAACGATGTACTCACGCTATTTTTTTAATGTCTTGGCTATTAGTTTAAATCTTAATTTGAGTGTTTATTACACTGGGCGTAGAGGGAAATACAATAATAATTACAAAATGGCTGAAAGTCTACAGTTGGATTATTTTAAACTTAGGCTTTGATTTCATATTTCATGACAATAGTAAAAGATCGTTACTCTTTTTACTCAACTTTTACATTTCGATTCATATTTCACTGATAGAACAAACTTGTACCGCAGTAATATTGCACAAACTATGAAAGGTACGCGTTATTAATCACCCGAGATAGTTATCGATCACCCCCTTCTCGGCAGGTCAGTGAATACCTAATGAGCTGTCCTGCTGTCCCCTTCTGTCCCTACTTACATAATGTACATTCCCCATGTGTATAATACTTGTTTCATAGTTGAGATTCGCACGAGATGGAATCTCATTTGGCTGTGTTTTGTGCCAGTAATTATTTATAATATCCTTATAAAGTGTAAGGCGGATAATGTAAAATATTATTAATACGTTAAAGAACTTATTTTAAAGTATGTATCAATAGGCGATTATAATTTATTTGTATATTTGCCCAGCAGTGGGACAGCATAGGCTAGCAAAAAAATAATAATAGGACATGATAATTTTTTTGTAATAGAAAACAACAATTAATTCTGATGTGTGCACCTTTGTAGGTGACACAGCGTTCACATGTCAAAGCACGGTAGATAATAATTAAAGACATGAGTCGATGAAGAGAATAAATACAATTTGTACATTTTGAGAAAACAGACCATAAGCTTTCGTTATCTAAATTTGAGGTATCTCTTGTGGCAGTTTTTTTAAAATACTTTAAACGTGAACTTATTGTAATTACATAATATATAATATACCAACAGTGAAGGAATTATTTTTATTAGAAAAAAAAACGTACATAACTTCTTTATTCGTTACTTACTTAACATGAATTAAGACCTTTAATGTACATAACATTACTAAAAAAACCATCTAACTTATGCTTTGAAATTTAGTTTCGGTCAACAATATTCTAATAATAGTAACGATGTTCTGGTTTTACAGAATTTATCTGTTATTGTATAATAATTACCTTTTTTTCTTAATTTATGTATTCCATTTGGCAATTGAACACGATGCCACATGAATGAAAGGGACAAGTACAGAACATAACAGCTTCATTTATCGAACGCAGCGTGATCACATGCGATTATCTTCTTTATCCACTCCAGATAAAATATTATATTGATTGGAATCATTTTAAATGAAAGAGTACGTCAAGTGCTCGTGTCACTTTCATTATTATTATTTTCATTTAAAGGCATTAGCTACTAGGCTATTAGCCATACAAAATACAATTATTCGGTCTGTAATACGGAGAAATGGCGGGAAACCCCAAGGAGCGCGGCTTCGCCCCTCTAGCCCCCATCAATCAACTATCATTCCCCATTCCATCCACACAAGGCAGTCCACCACAATATTCGCCAAACAATCACATTATATATTACACTGATTAAGTTTTTAAAACAAACACTATAGAAAACCGCCAGAACAGCCCTACTAAGAAAACCACTCCAGAACGGTACTCCATAAGATTCGCCAACCAATTACAATATATAAAGATCAAGTTTTTAAAACAAACACTATAGAAAACCGCCAGAACAGCCCTACTAAGAAAACCACTCCAGAACGGTACTCCATAAGATTCGCCAACCAATTACAATATATAAAGATCAAGTTTTTAAAACAAACACTATAGAAAACCGCCAGAACAGCCCTACTAAGAAAACCACTCCAGAACGGTACTCCATAAGATTCGCCAACCAATTACAATATATAAAGATCAAGTTTTTAAAACAAACACTATAGAAAACCGCCAGAACAGCCCTACTAAGAAAACCACTCCAGAACGGTCCTCCACAAGATTCGCCAACCAATTACAATATATAAAGATCAAGTTTTTAAAACAAACACTATAGAAAACCGCCAGAACAGCCCTACTAAGAAAACCACTCCAGAACGGTACTCCATAAGATTCGCCAACCAATTACAATATATAAAGATCAAGTTTTTAAAACAAACACTATAGAAAACCGCCAGAACAGCCCTACTAAGAAAACCACTCCAGAACGGTACTCCATAAGATTCGCCAACCAATTACAATATATAAAGATCAAGTTTTTAAAACAAACACTATAGAAAACCGCCAGAACAGCCCTACTAAGAAAACCACTCCAGAACGGTACTCCATAAGATTCGCCAACCAATTACAATATATAAAGATCAAGTTTTTAAAACAACACTATAGAAAACCACTCTGAATGGACAAAACACAAAATAACAATTAATTAACGGGAAACCAAAAAAACACAACCGCGCGTCCCGATGCTTCCCGCCATTCCTGTCACTTTCATTCAACATGATTTTCTTTTTTTCTTCGTACATAACTCCTCCATCACATTTTGTTTCTAAAACTAAGCTTGATTCTTAAAGTTTTAAGGTCTAATATGGTGTATAGACACATAAAACATTTATTCGATATAAAAATCAAACATTTTAAAAATGCTACGTAACCCTTTCATCCACTCGTGTGTTCAATTATGAATAAATAAAAATTAATAACATGATAATAATTATAAATGCTTTTGATAATTAGGTGCATAGAAATACTCTGTAGATGTTTCATAAAACTCAACAAATACCAGAATTTTATTTCTGTTATGAATAAAAATACTTAAAATATCTACGTAATGCAATGAATTCAATATAATTGTTTTTGTAAAGCTTTTATCAAAATGAAATGCAATTAAAAACAATAATACATTTTTATTTTAACCTATCTGTATTCGGAACTTTTTTTTTTATTTTTTATTATCTTTATAACTTTATAACAAAATACCAAAAAATATTAGGGACCTCAATATTAATCTTTTTAAAACGAAATTAAAAAAAAAAATGTTGCTTACTAAATGTTATTACTCGATAAATGACTTTTTATGTGATGACAATTAATTTTTTATTGCTTGTAATGTAATTTGAATTTAAATTAATTTATTTTGACCAATTTACAATGTTGACAATTTTATATTAATACTTGTACAATAGGATTAAGTTTGACTCGATTTATATTTTATAATATTTTAACACATTTATATTCAACAATTTAATCTTATCGACTTTTAATGAATTCATGCATAATGTGCCTCATAAATAATTAATTTCTAATTTCTGACTCTTAAAAAATTTGCACACCATGAAAATGGTAAATTATGAGGTATGTTTTTTTTATATGTAACATCTCTATAACCACAATTTGAGCAAATAAATAAATTATTATTATTATTATTTATTTAAATAGGAGTTTTTGTCCAACAAGGCACGTCAACTCCATTGTTTCTACTAATTATACAATACATAAAATACTATTGAAACTTATATAATAGAACAGAATTTAATACATATCTCAGATGTAGGTTTTGATAAAATAGAAATAATTAGACCAATTACATCTGACCTATTTAAATTAAATTGTTTTATAATAACTTCTCTTTCACGTTTGTTTCGAACACAATCCATCAACATATGTTGCACATCTTCAATTTTCCCGCATATGTCACAATTAGGTATTCGGAAGTTAAATCCGTTGATTTAAAAAAGAATACAAACTACAAACGAAATGATTTTTTAATATACACATTTTTATTTGTGCCAACCCTAGAAGTGTCTGAATAATTTTATTCATTCATATTCATACTCAGTCAGGTTTAGGTAAAAAATGATAAAGGAAATGTTGGATGGCGCTGCGAGTTTACAAAGGATAAAAGGGAGCCTTGGACATGACATGACATAAAAGGGAGGGAAGTTATCTAACTTATTTGTGAATATTTATCGCTAGCTTATGACGCAAATGTGTCCTACATACAATACATCTACACTTTACTGGACGGTGCCCTAATTACGTATTTCAGTACAATGAAGTGAAGTTTCCGTCCTTACCCATCGACACCTGCTCTTTTGTCCCCTCTACTTATTATAGAGTAGTCTAGTAAGGGGTACAAAGAACCCCCTCGACACAATTCGCTTCGCCCAAGATGCTGGGCTCACCCTAACTGAGCCCCACCGCCACAACAAGGCCTGATCCATAGTGGGGACATCAATGACACTGTCATAGTCATAACACAAATTATCTACATTTGGCGGGATTCGAACCCGTCAACTCTGCGCGTCCCGTTAACTGATCACTCGACCAGCCCGCAGTAAAATTGTATGACCTATATTTAAATAAAATTTATTTGTGACACATAGGTAGGTAGATATTTTGTTGTGGTACAGTAAACAGTATATATAATTATTTTTCATGCTTCTCTATGATCTGTCTGTTAGGCTTACAAATATGTATGTTGCAAAGCACGAAATAAATAAACAATGTTTATTTATTTCGTGTTGCAAATTCAAAATATTGAACGATGTCAAATTACAGCGAGTAAAATAATTTATAAGATTTTCACATTTTGTTGATAATGTCGAAATATTGAGCTCCGCGAAATAAAAGTGAAAAACATGGTAACAATCCCGTTTTGAATCGTTTTCGTAGATTACAATTTAATTTCGCGATTACATTGAATAATACAAATTACAGAATGTAATTATTTAAAAATCAGTAACATTATTATGCACCCGGTCCGATATAATATTAATTAATTATAATAATATTTTATATACTAATTATTAATAATAAAATCTGTATTAGTCAGTATGTATAGTTTGTCAGTATTCGTTTCTCCAAATCATTGGTAATTTATTAAATATCTTAGGAGCCATACAAAATATATGTATTTGTATTCATTAATGATGTTTTACATTATTGCAAGCCTATTCTACTATTGTCTATTGTAGTTGTCTATGTCTTTCTACTACGAGTGACTTTTTATTTTTTATAGAAAAGGGCGCAAACGGACAGTCGTTTCACCTGGTGGCAAGTGATAAGCGATATGTCAGCAACACAGCTAAATATATTACTATTATTTTTTACAAGCATAGCGCTTTTAAAAAATATATTTTTTATCAGAGTTCACCAATGACCAATAGGGTTGTCACCTAACCGCAGTAATTTTTTGTGGTAGTAGTAAACATAAAATTATAAATAAGTAGTAACTATCATGGATTTATGTTCTTGTTGACAACCACTAGGGTTGCCTGTTGTAAATAAATTGAAGTAGGGTTGCCAGTGTAAGTTATTAAATATTATACGAGCTTTATTTTTCACTCTTATTGTAAATATCTTTCAGACCATAAGGTTCCATTGATATCGGTTCTGTTTTTTTGTTTTGTTTTTTTTTTTTGTTTGGTATTGTTAAAAAGCCTGAACAAACAAACAATATAAATATTTCTGATCAAGCTTTAGACTACTGAATTGACTCTAACAAACAAAAAAAAATATTCTTAGTCGTAATAAGGATCGGAAAAAAAATTTTTTTTGCACATTACGAAAAAAAAAATTCAATTTCATTTATATATAGCTGACTTATCATACATTAAAAAAAATGAGACTCATACTATCACTCAATGTAATAGACAAACTTTTCTATATTCGTCTCAGAAGCGTAGAAAAGATTAGAGTATAAATATATTTCCCTGAGTAAAATATTACATTGACCTTCTCATAAACGTCTTCTCAGTGTCACGATCAACAGTTATTTTTGGTTTTCTTGTATTTCCGCACTAAAATAAAGCTCATACGTGACCGAACTTAAAGCATTGCTTAGGAAGCTTTTTTGGACGTAAAGCTTTTAGCCTTGACAAGACTAGGTGTTTATTGCGATGCTAATAACATTGAACATAAACGGTGCTAGCTTCCTTCATAAATATTATGTTTGACAGTCGGCTGTAGTAGGTTAGGGTTCCCCACCATGGTTCAGGCCATGTCGTGGTGGTGGGGCTCAGGAGCCTAGGGTGAGCCCAGCACCTTGGGCGAAGCAAAATGAGCTGAGGGGGCTCTTTGTAACCCTATTATAAGAAGAGGGAACCTCACTAAAGACGGCATTGGTGGGCACTCGCCGGGTTTTAGTAGTTAGCTGCGTCCACTTACCAGCTTTCCGGCGCAGTGAGTCCCAAATGCCCGCCTGGGGATACCCACTCCCCCGCGGGATACCTCAGAGCATATCCCGGCGTTAAAGGAAAAAAAGGTTACGGGTTACATTACGTGTTGGAATCCTAACAAGGGCAGATGATTTGGGTAATGATGATAAGACGTAATGTTTAATTTTTTTTCTGAAAGTTATTTTCTACGCTATTTATAAAAAAATGGAAAATGTGTGCAATGTATAGAAATAACACTCCACTTATTGAAGTCGGTAAATGTAGGTACCCTATATTTCTCGGACCATAAATAAAAAAAACATTTAGGAAAATTGGAAAAGTAGTCAAATTATGCACACGTACTAACAGCTAATATCAATACCCGCTTTAGCGGTAGTCGGGTAAGTCTTGATATTGAACAACACCACGTCTTAACATAAAAATATTGTAAGTGATAAGGAACTGGAGGAACGTGCCTGGCCCTTGCCTTTAGGGCAAAAGGTCGAACATGACTTCAGCTGGAGTCTTTGGCGATATTACGTGTATAATAAATACGTCTACGTACTATAATGGTTTCATATACACAGTTGGAGGTCAGTTATTGTTCATCAAGCTTTACTTGTAGTTTACAAACACATTTACAGCTACCGAAGAAAGAGAAAGACTGTATATTTTTGGTAGTGGGTTTTCTGAATTTTTTGTCTTCTAGTTCTAGGTTGGGTTTTTTGAGACAAAATTGTAAGATAGTGCCATGTTGCTTTGCAACCGAATTGGACCGACAAGTGACAGCTATGCTGTCGCGTTTCGCAAGCTTTGTGAGTTTCCGGTGGCCGATTGGGAAAATGAGGACAATGCATCTGCATATTCTCTGGTCGTGCTGATGTGTATGGGTGTCGAAAGTCGCGAAAAGGCTACGACTGCTCGTTTGCCCTCCTATACTATATAAAATTTCGTGTCACGAGGTTTGTTCGCGATTAATTCCGAAACTACTGAACTAATCTTTATAAAATTTTGTAAGTATTTGTAATTTGGTCCAACTTGGGAGATAGGGTAGTTTGTATCTCAATTTATAATCGCAATATTTGTTAATTTCAAATTAATTGTTTATATTTTGTTACTGTATACAGATGTCAAATTCTCAAGATGATGTCAAATCCAAAACTCATTTAGACAGAAAGATGACGTATTAGACCTTCATTATTGTTGGACGTTTGTTAAGAATAAATACCTTTCACACTTTAGCCACTGCAACGCGTGGCCGGGTTCATGGCCGGGTCTGCTAGTAAAATATGTAGTAAAATACATAAAATATATATAAAATATATTTGCATTAGTACTAATTATTTCAAAAAAAGATATTCATTCCAAATAAACTTGGCCGTGACTAAATTATAAAATTTCCAGTTAATAATTGTTGCCCATAAATGGATTCTAAAATAAGCATTTTTTATCAGAATACACGAGGATTACGTACTAAAACTTCTTGTTTTAAAAGGAATGTGTTGCTTAATAATTATGATATAATATCAATCACCGAAACATGGCTGTTGCAAGGTATATGCGACGAAGAATTATTTGACGACCGTTATACAGTATGGCGTCGAGACCGGGACTATTCTCTAACTAATCAGTCACTAGGGGGAGGTGTTTTGTTAGGTATTCGTCGTGATCTTGCAATGGTCGGTCGTCCGGAGTGGCACTCTACGTCTGAGGACCTATGGGTAACTATTATCCGTCACACAATTGGTAGATCACCCGTTAGAATACATATCTGTACTCTTTACCTATGTAAACAGAACTTGGACTACACTTCCATGGAGCAACTTGAAAAATTTTCTAACAACTTGTCTGACATAGTCAACTCCTGTCCGAATGACGAATTCATTATTATGGGGGATTTTAATTTACCACACATAGACTGGGACCCACAAGGAAACTACTTCACAAAGAGTGGAATATCCCTCAGTGGTACTCAATTAAATTTTATTGACACCCTAGCTCAATGCGACCTCATTCAACGTAGTCAGGTTCGTAACAATAATAACCGGTTCTTAGACCTAGTTTTTTCAAATTGTGAACTCGATATCAATCCTTGTGACGATCCCCTGGTGCCTAACGATATTCCTCATCACAAATCACTTTGTATACACTTATCACACTGCCCAAAATGTTCTTTAAAAACAAAGAAGAGATTTAAATATTTCTATAAATCTGGCGACTATAATTCTATTAATACCTCTTTAAATGTCATTAATTGGACTGAAACCCTAAATAATAACTCTCTAGATGAAGCGGGTGAATGTTTTTATGACACAATATACAATCTTCGTAATACCTATGTACCTCGTAAACTTACCCAACCGAATTCTTACCCTCCATGGTACAGTTCTGCTCTGGTTAAGGTCTTAAAAGAAAAACACAAATTTCTTCGAAAATTTAAAATTTACGGGAACCAATTAAGTGATTATATGACGTTTTCACTACTCAGAAAAAGAGCAAAGTCTCTTGAAAAGTTATGTTACAAATCTTATATATATAAAACCGAAGAATCCATAATTACTAACCCTAGAGCTTTTTGGTCCTTTATAAAGTACAATAGCAAAACGTCTTCCACTCTTCCCTCCTCTATGTCATACAATAACGAAACTGCTTCCACCGGTGACAAAATTTGTGATTTATTCTCAAATTACTTCCAGGCTAACTTTCTTGAATATAGCCCCAACTCCAACTCTACATACGCCATGACGCAAAAAGTAAATAATCACAATATTGGAAACATTCATATAGATTATAATGAGCTCCTCAAGCTCTTGGAATCTATTAATTTAAATAAAGGTGCCGGCCCCGATGATATTCCTCCTTTGTTAATCTTAAAATGTGCTAAAAGCCTTGTTACTCCTTTGAGTATACTTTTTAGACGCTCATTGGACGAAGGCTATGTACCAAACATATGGAAGTCGGCGTTTACAAAACCAATATAAAAAATTACAGACCAATTTCAAAACTTTGCATTCTTGCTAAAATATTTGAGAACATCGTTTACCGACAGGTCTACGCTACAATTAAGTCTTGGTTCATTCCAGAGCAGCATGGTTTTTTGAAAGGTCGCTCAACCACCTCGAATCTTCTTCTTACTTATAACTACGTCAGCTCGTCCATGGACTCGGGTGCACAGGTCGACATAGTATATACCGATTTTACTAAGGCCTTTGATCGTATAGACCACAGTATTCTGCTTTAGAAGATTTATATGGCGGGAATACACGGGAATCTATTTCGTTGGTTCACCTCGTATATAAATAATCGTTCTCAGGCAGTAGCCTTAAACGGCTACGTCTCTACCTGGGTCTCAGTCCCCTCTGGGGTACCTCAAGGCTCACTTCTTGGGCCACTTCTGTTTGCCATATTTCTGAATGATGTATCATCATGTTTTCATCATTCACATTGCTTATTAT
The DNA here is from genome assembly GCA_963853865.1 of Helleia helle. Classification (NCBI taxonomy): domain Eukaryota; kingdom Metazoa; phylum Arthropoda; class Insecta; order Lepidoptera; family Lycaenidae; genus Helleia; species Helleia helle. The sequence continues at coordinate 23,192,731 of OY971420.1, forward strand.
ATGCCGACGATACGAAAATAATAAAACGTATATCATCAATCGATGATTGTCGATTACTGCAGGATGACCTAAACCGTTTCAATACTTATTGCCAAATTAATAAATTAGACCTTAATATCTCGAAATGCCACATTATGAATTTCACTCGCAAATTAAATATTCTAAGGTTCAATTATACCCTTAATAATCAGGCAATTGTACGTATAAATAAAATTAAAGACCTGGGTGTAGTCGTAGACTGTAAACTGTTATTCGATGAGCATATCGACTATATAGCAAAAAAGGCCTCAAGGGCTTTGGGCTTTGTTATCAGGTCTTGCAAAAACTTTAGAACGCTTAAGCCTATAAAAATACTATACTGCTCATACGTACGTAGTATACTTGAGTATTGTTCTGAGATCTGGAACCCAGCTTATAATACATATGTAAATAGAATTGAGTGTATTCAGAAACGATTTTTAAGATACTTGCAGTATAAATGTGGCGATAATTATGTCGATTATAGAAACAGATGTAAAAAATATCATTTTCTTCCTCTAACAATTCGTCGTAACATCTCGGATCTAGTATACCTAAATAAAATTGTCAATAATACTATAGATAGCCCTGGCTTACTTAATAGAATTAAATTTAATGTACCCCCTAGGTTCTTTCGTAATTTTTCCCCATTTTATATCCCACCTTATAAAAGTAATTATCGTCGAAATTATTTTGTTTGCAGATCTACAACACAATTTAACGACTTTTTGCGCGAACACTGTGATGTTGATATTTTTCTAATTAAACCTCACCATATTAGACGCTTAGTGACCACAGAATATTTCTCTTCCCATAGCTCATAATGTCTTACCAGTTTAACGATCCAGCTAAGTTCTCAAACCATATTTAGTTTATTTTTATATATCTATTTTTTTTCTCCCTACTCAAACTGTAAAATGAAATAGCACTCAATAGTTGTTAATTGTAAAAACTTTTAAATGGCTTTTTGCTTTCCAAATATATTTCTAATTAGTTATACATAGCTGTAAGTTTTTCCGAATAAAAAAAAATAAAAAAAATATAATACACGTCCATAACCCGATGCAGATATTTATCATACAAATTATCTGCACTTGGCGAGATTCGAACCCGCGACCACCGCGTAAGGTGTTCAGTAGCCTGACCGCTCGATCAACAGGCCGTATTTTTTTTTGCGAAGCTATCTAATGAATCGTAATCTGTGTGTCAGTTAAGTTTTATATGTCCACACTCCAATGACATGAATGTCCAGCGACCCGGCAGGTTCAGCCATAGCTGCCAGCGACATATATCCAAAACCATCCTATATCGCAAGTCGGACTAAATTTTCTTTACAATCGGTTCATTAGCTTAGAAGTAAATCGCGTATAAACAATGTGATACGAAATTTTCACATATAAAGGTTTTCTATAAAACACAATTATAATCAATCTTTATATATATAAATTATATATAACTATTTATCGTATTTAGTCACTTGAAATTTTTACTGAAGCGACGTTAAAGATAAGTGAAGGCGGGGAGCGACACACACGCCTTACTAACCCGCTCAGTGAGGTGAGCTTTCATGAGACCAATAATTAGACTCTTCTGACGTTGTGTTTAGTTTTTTGGGAATACTTATTTTTAATAAGACCTATAGAGTTAACCAACCATGACCTGGGCGTCCAATGATCATGATGATGATGAAATATGTCAATAACCAGCAGTGGACTGATTAAGGATGATGATAGTGAAATTATTACAATCTACCCTCACAGGGCGATTATATATAGTAAATAGCATCAAAAACTAGCCATTTTGGACAGAACTGGCGAAATGTATCACAAGAATAAAAGTCCTGATCTGTCCGGTTACGTCGAATCTTTCGGGGTGGCTGTTCGCACCTAATCTGGGGATTCAGAGCCAATGTCACCTCCAAAAATCATTACATATAAATGACGTTCTATATTAAAACAGCAGGTTCAGCAATAGTTTTGTACTCCTTTTGATTATCTTAAATTTTGTTTTCGTTAAAAGTTTAAAATTCGCGTTTTAATAAATCTGATATACTAGATGTTGAAAAGCAACGCCAAAAACTTTAGGACCCCATCCCACCCCATGTCACACAATGTCACACTTAGTCGACACCCCCTTCCTACAGGTGTGACGTAATTTATGGTTGGTCCCTGTTGAAGATGGTAAGAAGGGTAAGCTTAGCAACGCTTGACTGTATGCGTACTTGTTGTTATTAATCCCGCTTTGCTTAAGGCTGAAGAGTGTATTTATAGGTAGAAGGGCAGAAAAAACAATTTTCTGAACTCTGAGGCAGTAAATATATATCCTAAGTCTGTAATCAGTTGAAAAAATTAACCAAATAAATTCCGATCTCCGGTGGAATGAATGACATCCAGAGAACACTGTACAACCAACAGACTCAGCTCTTGTCTACCTATCTTTATGTATAAAATTCTTCTGTGCAGGTGTACCTAAACGGCTCCAATGATTTTGATGACATTTTTTGTTCATGTAGATTTGAAAATGGATCAGATTCATAATTCGGTAAACAAAATGCTTCATACTGAACAACGTCGGTCTATATAACATAAAAAAAAACATTTGAATATCGTTTAACTTAGCGCTTAATCGAGAAATTTCACTCGATTAACGCCTCCATCAGGATCGTAAGCTGAATTTAATGATGTTCAAATTCCAGCCTCTCGCTTACAGATGAGATACCTTAGGAAATATTTTATCTACTACAGTATAAGGAAAATATGTATTTTAATACAAATTGGTCAGTAATCATAAATAAAAATATATAAAAAAACACTTGTGTCTACGAACGGGCGAAAATGAATCTCAATAGGTAATAAAAGCATGAAAAGTTTTAGTTAGCACAAGGAGATAAGTTCGCGTACATAATACTTTTGTGGCTCAGTGGTAAGCGCGTTGGGCTGCGGGTTCGAATCCCGCCAGGAAAAAAATCTACGCAATACTATTCTTTATTATATTATTATTCTTACGCCCGAATACGCAATAGTATTATCCAAATTAGGTGACATGTTATTTCATGAGAGTTCAGGTTTCAAAAGAATACTCAAATCGGATTGGATTACGAGGTATGCGAAGACATCACTTGAGTAACATTTGCGAAATATATTTATCATAATTCGCGCGTGGCACGTACAAGCCATCCTTACATGTTTGTTATAAATATGAAATGTTTCATGTATATAGAAAGCTGGTATGCATATACGTTCTACATTATAGTCCTGTAGCTACAAAAACCCTTATTAAGAGAATTAAGACTTGTCTCTATATCACCATCATCATCATCATCCTCTATCCGTCCACTGCTGAACATAGGCCTCCCTCAGAACGCCAAGACGACCGATCCCTCGCTACTCGCAACCAACACGAACCGGCCACTGTACGGAGCTCGTCTTCCCACCTGGTTAGTGGCCGACCAACACTTCGTCTTCCCAAACGCGGCCTCTACTCTTGTTGACTCTATACATGAAATACTAATGATATAAAATATTGTATAAAAAAAAATGATATAAAATGTTTTATTTTATACAATAACCTTTAACCTTCCATTTCGATAGTATTTCGGTAATAGTTTTCGAACCGGTAGTTTTTTTGACGTTCAATAAGACACTTTGACGAACAACATTTTTTTTAATAGCCTCTTGGATCCCACTGCTGGGCAAATGAACAACATTAAATAAAAATATTTATTTTTTGATACTGTCGTAGGCATAAAGTAAATTGAGTCACAACACATCATTGAGTCAATATAAATAGCGTAATATCAGCTAATATTAACTCATATTACAAAAATAAACTATTTAATAGAAATATCATGGAATTAGATATTTAAAGCAGTTTAAGAGTTTTTTAGCATATTTAAATCATTGTAACAATCTAGCACTCGCTTACTAATTTGGAAATTCTTATTCCTCTTCTTCTTATTAGATTGGTTATACAAAAGCTTTATTATAATTCCATGGTCTCACAATACACTAGATCACATCAGTCTTTTGCGGTGTTTGATTTGTTCTCTTAACAGATATTTCAGTGAGAAATAGTGATGATCAAACTCTTTAAAAGCTCAATTTTCCAATTTCGGACTATTTCTTGGTGAAACATTAATAATATATATTTTCATTAATAATTCTGTCCGTTTCATAAAAGCTTACGGCAAGTTTGAAAGCTCAGTCAACAAACTTAGAAGCAATAAGCTCGGACACGTTCCGCATGCATCGACAACTTTTTTATATCGTGTACTCTGGTGACGTTATATAATGAACTTGAGATAGTTTTTAATGAATTTGTCTGTCTCATGGAATGAGATGTATGACACACATTATTGGGATGAAATAGAATTTATGCTGATTTATGTCTATCTGATGGAAACTATCTTTATGTAATTTATTAACTTATTTTTAAACGACTTCATGTTGTACAAATATTATGTAGTACATTCGGCATAGCGCATTAACGCAAAAAAAAACGAAAAAGAAGAAACTGAAAATATTTGTACAAATCCGTTTAAGTCTACATACATCGTGTCATAATGACGTTTTTTAATCAGTATTTAAAATGATAGTTAATGCTTAAGTTTTAAAAATGTTCAAGTGTATATAAAATATCTTACTAATACTATTAATGCGGAACTTAGAAAGTTTGTGTGTGAAAGTGTTGCAGCATGTATACCAGAATAACACATAGGCTAAATTTTATCCCAAAAATTCAAAGTTCCGACGGAAATTACATTTGCCTTATCATTAGTAGTAATTCATAATTACGTAAATATTAATGTTTAGTATCTTATATTCTAGCAAGGAATTTCATTTCACCTTTGCGAACTTCACGCGGGCGAAGCTGCAGGCACAAGCTAGGATATAACACAACCAGTCGGTATGTTATTTATTAATACCAATGCCTTCTATGTAATATGCTATCCTAACAAGTAATCAGCAAGTATAATTTTTTTTTTCCTAGCCTATACTGTCCCACTGCTGGGCAAAGGCCTCCCTCTCTTTCTTTTCCACGCGTCTCTATCATGAGCTGCACTACGTCAGACTTTTTGAAAAGCGTCGAGTTTTGAAAAGTCTTCGTCTTTAATAGGACCCAGTCTGTAGTTTAGTAGTAGTAATATAATAATGTGCAACATAATTTTCGTATCTATACTAATATAAGAAAAGAGATTATTTGATCGTACTAATTGACTTGTTAGCGCAATCGAGGAAGGTCATAGGCTACTTATTTTGTTGGAAAGCTTTTTTAATTTGCAAGTGAAACCACGGAGTACAGCTGGCATAAAAGTTGGCCGCTCAGCAGATGTAAAATATCTCATATTTCAAATTAGAATTCGATAAAAACAATATATAAAGAAATAATAAAATACGCGCGCGCAAAAAGGAGTTAAGAGCGGTAACGTATGGGCATCACGACATGACGGCATTTACGATCAAAGCGCGCCAGTTGACATTCATCTCTATCAATAAACGTAAAAAGGAGTTGAAAGCGACAGCGTAAAGAGAATATTCACCTCCACCATGGTTCAAGCCTTGTCGTGGCTGTGGAGCCCAGTAGTTTAAGGTGAACCCAGCACCTTGGGCGAAGCGAATTGAGCCGAGGGAGCTGCTCTTTGTAACCCTCTTATAGGAAGAGGGGACAAAAGAGCAGGGGAGGATGGGAACCTCACCTTATTGTAATTGTCCCGACGTTGGGAGGGGTTCTTTCAAACCCTCTGAGCACGTGGCGTCGGTCCCTTGAGGGACTGACTAGCCGTCGAGATGCCCTGTTTGCTCATTAGATTCGGGGCACCTCACCAAACGGCATTGGTGGCACTCACCGAATTTTAGTGCGTAGAACTGCGTCCATCTTATAACCTTCCTTCCCACATACCCGCCTGGGGAGGCCCACTCACCGCGGGATGCCTCAGAGCATTTCCAGGCGTAAAAGAAGAAAAAAAGAGAGCATATTCACATTTTCGCTCAAAGCGTACAAATAAATGTTTCACATATATAATTATAAAAAAATAAGTATTTATACGTAGCAACCAGGTCGGAGGTAAGGATTAGGTTCTAGATTGGAGGCCACGTTTAGGTAGACGAAGTGTTGGTCGGCCATTGACCAGGTGGGAAGACGATCTCCGTGCGGTGGCCGGTCCGTGTTGGATGCGAGTGGCAAGGGATCGGCCGTCTTGGCGTTCATTGAGGGAGGCCTATGTTCAGCAGACCTGGGAGGAAAGGGCCCCCACTGGGAGCATGACTTCTCTTTGGAGAGACGGAGGTCAGGGTGAGCCCCACGATGAAGTATCTGGGACTTACCCTCGACGGGAGGTGGACCTTTGGCCCCCATTTCCAACAACTGGGGCCGAAGGTCACAAGAGTGGCGTCAGCGCTGAGCCGACTCCTGCCAAACATAGGAGGGCCCAGCGAAGCCTGCAGGCGGCTGTACTCCGGAGTCTGTCGGAGTATATCTACGTATGGTGCCCCTATCTGGGCGGATTCCCTCACCACACGCAATAAAGCCCTGCTGCGGAGGATGCAGCGGGTCATAGCGGTGAGGGTAATCAGGGGTTTCCGCACGGTCTCCTGGGTGGCAGCCACTGCCCTGGCTGGAGATCCGCCGTGGGAACTCGTGGCGTTGGTGCTCGCCGAGGTGCACCTCCTCGTTTTGCAGAGGAGATCAAAATTCGGTGAGTCGCCTAGCTGGGAGGAGCTCTCACATGTGCGGAGGTTGGGGCAACAGTGGCTGTTGCGAAGGTGGGGGAAGGTCCTGGCGCAGTCGCCGTACGGCCAACCTACGGCCGAGGTACTGCGTCCGGTCGTGGCAGCGTGGATGCGTCGCCGGAAGAAACCCCTCACCTTCCGCTTGACACAGGTGCTTACCGGACACGGATGTTTCGGTGCGTACCTGTGTCGGGTTGCCAGGAGGGAGCCGACGCCAGCCTGCCACAAGTGCGGTGCTGTGGAGGACTCGGCCCAGCATACCCCAGCATATAGCAACCTATCGCACACCTGGGGTGTGCGATAGGTTGTCGGAGCTCCCCCATACAAGGAAGAAGACCGGTTAGCCCTTTGTGGGAACCGGCCGGTCGCGGGGTATGTTCTGTGTTAGAAAGATCCGGGATACTCCCCTTCAAGCGGCTGAAGGCAACTCGCAGTGGTTTTAGTGCGGTATACCGGGGCCTGTCCCACATATCCCCGGGGACGACCCATCCCCGGGTGAATACGCAAAGCATTTCCACCAAAAAAAAAAAAAGGCCTATGTTCACCAGTGGATGGATAGAGGCTGATGATTATGATGATGAACCAGATTGAACTAAAATTACGATAACTGATGATCATGAACGTAGACGGAAGTCTTGCCCTTGATACCGTAAGATGAACGTTAGTTTATTTTGTGTTTTTTTCTCCCAACAATCACTCATCATGTCAGTCATATTATTTTGATCTTTCATATAAATCTGTATATGTTTCATTTTTAGTTTTATTGGATACTAACAAGGAAGTGATATTGTAATCAAATAAACGCAAAAGTAACTCTTCTATGCTTTAACAGATTAAAGGTTTTTGAAAAGATATCTTGAGGACATAATATTACGACCTTTTTTTTGTCGCAGTGGAAATGCTTTGCGCATTCACCCGGGGATGGGTTGACCCCGGGGATATGTAAGACTCCCGGCGCCCAACTACGGCGCCGGTATACCGCACTTAAATCACTGCGAGTTGCCTTCAGCCGCTTAAAGGGGGGATTCCGGAATTGAATAACACAGGACATCCCCCGCGATCGGCCGGTTCCCTCACAATCGGGCTTCATCCTAGTATGGGGGAACTCCAAGAAACTAGAGCACCCCCGCCGACGCTGGAACTTTTCTACCGGGGCAGGGCCTCCTCCGCACTCCCGTCTACGTCGACGGAGCGGGAGACGGATGTAACGTCATAGCATTATGAGGTCATGACCAGGACCCTAATGACACCTATTCTTGTCCAAAGAAGCTAAAAGTTTGTTTAAACGCGCTAATCTCAGAAACTGAAAATCGATTTTGAAAAAAAAATATTATTACTCTTCACAATTCGATTGTAAAATAATGTAATCACTATCATCATGACAGCCGGATGGTCGAGTGGCCAAACTACTGGACACTTTACGCAGCGGTTGCGGGTTCGAATCCCGAGTGCAGACAATTTTTATGATTAACGTAGATCAGTCAGTACTGTTTCATGGATGTGTATAAGTATGTATTTATATAAATTTATTAAATTTATTTCCCCAATTTCCCAGAACACAATTTCGGACGAGCTTACCAGGGGCTAGGTTATCGTGGTGCGATTGTTGGATGATATGTATTTATTTATCATTATTATCAACTATTTTGACCACTACACGGGCCTCTTTCAAGGAACGCCAAGAAGCCTAATATTAGGAGATTTCTTTAAGGATGCGTAAAACTGCGAGTAATAGTAGTAGCTGATCTCAATTACTACTATATTATCATGCAACAGCGAGTTACGCCAAGTTTATTTCAAGCACCTAATCCTATTATATTGTAAAATAGACGTTACACTATAAAACACTTATATTTACTACACCAATGTTTTAACCGTATAAATAGAATTGGTATAAATAGGAATGTTTATTATTCAACAGAGGAATGGACATGACTTCTTTCATGACCGATGATGATAATTTATAGAAGTAACACAGATATAGCATGCGAAATGTAATTTAATTTTTGAAGTTAAAACTTCTTTAGGTGTGTTGAGAATTTTTTGGGCGAACATAAATCATGGAACTCGCGACATCGTCACTGGAAGCTTCCAATGTGACATGCTAAAGTGACATTATGACGTCATTTCATAACGCATAATTTTAAGTTATAATTTTCACTTCTATCGGCAGTGGCTATGAGTGCCGGTTGATTACTTCTCTCATATTTTCAAGAATACGAGCTGGATCCGTGTAAATTTTGAACACCTTGAAGAAAGGTAATATTAGAGCCTCCACAGTCGAGTGGTAAGACACGTATTATAGAGGCGATATATGAGTTGGAATTTCAAGGACACTTCAATGATGAATTAAATACCTAACATAATCTAGATTAACTTGGTCATAAACATATTAGCGACTCGGATTAAGGTTACTCTTTAAATTTATTGTTTTGGTTAGGTTCCCCAGAGCATTTTTTTGACCTCAGAAAAGGGACATTGACAAAGTATTTGGGACAAAATTGGGAGTGGTCTTTCGATTTATAATAATATTTTTACATTTCTCCTTTGTATAAAACCATTACATTATTAAAATATATTGATTGACATGGTGTGAAAGCGTCTATAGATATTATTATTATTATTATTATATAATTCTAATGTAAGAAAAATAAGAAAAACGAACAAGCAAAAAACGACAGTATAAGAGATGTTTATATTAATCCGATTATAAACGTAACTCTTTCTACTTTGTTGTTTATTTTGTTGCGGGTCGGGGGCTTAAATCCCGCCAAGCGCCTTTTAACTATTTCGTCTCATGTGTACATTAACATATTCCTAGATTCATTTCCATTCCTAATGCCCGTGACTTAGGAGTTTATTGCTGGACTAGGTTAACGTTCTGTGATTGTCCATAAATATTATTTTACGATCTCCTAGTTGCCGAATTGCAAATACACTAGTTAGATCAATAAATAACGTAACAAGTACCTCTAAATCTGAGTCCAATCCGTCCATACTTGTATGGAGATCTGATTTTAGGGATATCCTATTAGGTCTCCTTGAGAGACTGTTCACACCCATCAACTTGTGAGACCGGCCCAAAGTTGCACTCCCAATGATCTCCGGTTCGCGAAACGAGAGCTTCTTCCTTGGTCTTTCGTCGTGGTCAAATCTGTCCGGCATGAGACGAGACAAGCACACGTCTTCCGATGACTCGAACAAGCGCTGCGTTGAATTCGGGTATCGGTTGTGAAATTCCATGCCATCATCATACCGTTTCATGGCACCGACGGACAACGGTCTTGGTCTTATCCCATATTCTCGTGTATCCTCTATCCGACTCCTATGTTTCACTTTCCGTGTATCAAACTCCGGATCGGACCTCACATTTTTCAATTCACTTTTCTTACTCTTCACGTTCTTTTTAATGTCTCTCGGTTTTAGCGCGCCGCCTAAAGAGAAGAGTCTGTTTCGCGCCTTTAAAAGGACCTCAGCTGGGAGACTCAGGTCGTTTTTACGTTTGTGATTGGACATGTTCCGATCGTTGTTACGAAACGATATCCCGCGCCGGTTCCCGCGGTACGACTGGCGTGCGCGCGAGTCGCTTACCGCAAATAACGCAGCTATACGACAAGATATAGACATTGAACGAATTGTCGTCACTGTCCTATATATTTAGACGTCAAATCCTTATGGTTTTTTGTTTCTTGTATTTTGTCTATTGCAGAATTGCTAATTCATCAAATGGATTTCATCGCGAAAAATTCCAAAACTCTACATTGACTATCATTTTGGTAGTTCCGAAAGAAATATCCAATGCTAATTTTATACTTTAGAAGACTTAATAATTTAAAACAACTTCTAAAAAGGAGGAGGTTGTATGTTCGACTGTATTTTTTTTTTTGACTCTGGTAGTAATAAATAATATAAAATATTATTATAATAAGTAATAAATAACATAAATCTATGCTACATATGCTACGTAAACATATAAAACCTTCATAATTGTTGTATAAATGTGGGCAAAGCTAGGAGAGAGCTAGAGTGATATAATTTCTCCCCCCGTTATCCTGTTCAGGTTGGCGGGTACAAGCCGTTACACACGAGGAAGGATGTGTTTTATTGCGACAAGAGTGTTTAATGAAATCGGATTAAATTATAGCTACAATTACTTACAGTCTTGGAGAAAGATCCTTTACGCGAAATACTTTAAATTCTTTCCCTTTTTATTTTTTGTTTATTAAATAGTATTATAATAATAGTGCATATATTATGCTGTAAAAATATTATGCTGCTACTTATTATTCTTGTTGTAGAAATCTATTGGTACTTAAAATGTCGTGACGGTGTCATGTCGTGATGCCTACGCCGCCGTGACGACGACGACCAACTTTTTTTTAGGTTATTAGCTGATTGGTATTTTAATTATGAGCATGTTAATGTGTTTGTATTTTATATATTATGTGGAAAGACAAAATTTTCATTATGTACTTTTGTTGAGGTTTAATAATTCGATCTAATTTCCCATGTATTGCCGAAAACGGATTTTCATCGTTTGGCGAACACCGCTTTGTGAAGAAATATGTGTTTAGGATAAAATATTTGAATATGTAAAGGTTAACCCGCATTTGGTGAGCGCATTTAATATTTGACCTAATAAATAACAATTGAAAGAATAACGGAAGTTTGTGCTATAAATCTATACTATTTATATTAATATAAAGTTGAAGAGGTTATTTGTTTATCAAATAATCAATCAATCAATCAAAATTAAATAAAAAAATCAATCAAAATATCTTAAAAATGGATACCAATTCTGGTAACAGAATAACATTATATATTTTCCCGACAGTTTTCTGGGCATCATCAAAAAAATATGCTGCAAGATTCCATGATTGTTTAGTTTTGCTTGGTTTTGCATCTTTTGTAAAGCTCTGAGTGTTTCGGGATAATTGAATGCTGGGACCGAAAGCTCATCTCACTAAAAGCTTATAATTTATGTGAAATAAGCTCTTAAGACTATAAAGAACTGTAATTCTTTTGTGAAACTACTCAAATACTTGAGTCACTCCTCAGTTTTGAGGCATGAATTCATAAAAATGTAGCAAGTTTATAAAAATATAAGCAATGTGATTATGAATAAATGAGTAAATAAATCCATTTAATAATTTAGATAGGTATTTCAAGTTTAAAAAATAACCATCTGTAGATTGCCTGTTGGGCTGATTTCGACATAAAGAGTCAGACAATTCATATTTATCATATTATTTGCTAAACATTTACAGGAGTCTATAATCTACTAAAGGTATGTACCATATTCATTAAATAGCTACATTAATACCAGGATTTGATGCCACTACTAACATCCATCAAGCTATTCGTCCCTGTACTCAACAATATTATATTTTGTTTGAAATCCATAGAATTTATAAGAAATCCAATTAATATCCTTTCGAGAGAATAAAATTGTACTCCTTAATAAGACAATTCGATCTTAAATGTTTAATGAAAGAACTTCATTTCCCAGGTTAATTTTAAACAGGAAGTTGGTGCAAAGTCAAAAAGTTGAAGCCATAAAAGGAAGAGAGAGAGAAAAAGAGAGAGAAAAATTAAAAGAGAACATTTTAATTTGAAGATTACTAATACAATAAAGCTAAACAGTTTGTTTAAGACGACCTCTGTGGTTGAGTGGTGAGCACGTTGGCGCACAAGCCGGAGGTTGCGGATTCGAATCCCGTCATAGAACAAAAATATTTTCTGTGTTCCTAAGTCACGGATGTATATTAAATATATTGTTTATTATATATTAAAAACCTTAAATATATGTATAGTATATAAGTGTTAAATATATTTCCGTTTCTGGTACTCGTAGCACAAGTTCTTCGAGAACTTACCACGGGACCAGATTGACGTGGTGTGAAAGCGTCCGTAGACATTATTATTATATTATTATTATTATTAAGCGTGCCTGTTTCTGAAACTGTTGGTTTTTTTTAAGTGAAAGCTTTTGTAGCCGCGTTGAGTACTTTATGTTAGGAAAAAATCTTATAGGTTCGCGATTTCGACCTAATGTGACATTATGACGTCATTTAGAAATTTCTAATGTTTAGCATTATAATTTTTAATTTCATAATGTCATAATTCTAAGTTAATAAGTACCAAACTTTACTTCTGTCGTTATTTTTTTCAAGGTTCAAAGCTTATTGTAAAAAATTTGATTGTACGTTTAGGTTTTAGAGTATTATCAATTGGTTTCCACTACTTTCTCACACCTTTATGGCAACAATTTGATTAGAATCTGCAGATTTTTAATTTAAATCGAATTAATCGTCACTTTTCAACATCATCATATTTACTCGATGTTTTTTTTTTTCACTATGACCATTTATAGAAAAACTGCGGGAGCAAAGTTTTATACTTTAATAAGTTAAGGTAATTAAGTTTTCGCTTTCTATCGGTAGTCCCTATGACTGGATTTTTTTTGTTTGTTTCTTTGAACACGTCTATCTCTGAAACTATTAATCGGTTTTGATTCTGTCATTTTTTCAACTCTTGTATGGTCAAGATATGTGCTATGAAGCGTGCTATACTAGGTGTTTCTTTGGAAGATAGAATTCGAAACGACGATTGCTAGAGAACTAAAGCTACCGATATCACGCGAAGTGATAGATTAGGAAGAAGGCAGTGGGCTGGTCACACACTCAGGAGAACGGATGGCCGATGGAGCAATAAGGTTCTAGAGTGGAGGCCACGTAGACGAAGTATTAGTCGACAATTAACCAGATGGGAAGACGATTTCCTTGCAGTGGCCGGTCCGTGTTGGACGAGAGTGGCAAAGAATCGGTCGTCTTAGCGATCATTGAAGGAGGCCTATGTTCAGAAGTGGACGGATAAAGGTTGATGATGATGAAAGATAATATGCAAATGCCTTTAATATTTATACTATTCAATACCACTATCGTTTCTATAATTATATTTTATATGTGGAGAATTCATGCAGCGCATTCCCAGCAGAACCTGCTTTTAATATTCTTATTCACCAAGCGTAAAATCACATTTCAACGAAATAGCAAAACAGCATAAACAATTTTGTACAGAACATTCCATAATTGTATTTCGAAGGGAGATCGCATATAAATATGTTGAAGTTTTAGATTTTAATAAGCAATTTTATACGTTTTTTTTTTTAAACAACGCCGCCTTTGGTGAGGTGCCCCGGATCTAGAAAACAAACAGAGCACCTCGACGGCTAGTCAGTCCCGCAAGGAACCGACGCCACCTCCACAGAGGGGTTGTCCCGCACCACAGAACAACCCCTCCCAACATCGGGATAGTACAATGGGGTGAGGTTCCCATCCTCACCCCTTGCCCCCTGCTCTTCTGTCCCCTCTTCTTATAAGAGGCCCAATTAGCTTCGCCAAGGTGCATCGCTCACCCTAGGTTACTGAGCCCCAGCGCCACGACAAGGCCTGAACCATGGTGGGGAAGCGATTTTATACGTCTGCTATGAGGGTCTCACCCCAGGAATGTAAGGATGGCCTTCATATATTTTGGTACTGGTCAATCCAGATTGGAGAACTTATGTTGGTGATGAAAATATACATACTTTCAATGTATTTATGAAACACGATCATTTAAATGACTTAAACAATGATGAATGCCAAAAGTCTCATAAAATGAATTTGTTGATGTTTTTTCGCATTGGATGTAATTTTAAATATATTTTTCATACTTTAATTTACTAAAGCAATAGGGATTGAATGGACATTATGAAAAGTAATGATTAAACGATGCGTTCATATAACCGTGAATGATGATTATGATATAATACAATGAAAGTAAAAGAACTAAGAACCTACTAAGACTTATCCGCTTACGATTTCATACGGCAGCGGAGCTTTCTCATTGTCAAGAAAAGAAGAGTCAGTTTTATTGTTATCTTTGGTGACTTTGGGGAAAATCTTATTAAGATATTATTTTGTCTATTTTATTTAGATAAGTAAGCTAGCAGATAAGAAGTTAATGTCAACCATAAACGAATATGATCTATTCACTTTGTGTCTCTCCCTCGTTGCCTTTTCTAAGATAGATAGAGATGTCTAGGTCTTTTAACGAACAGCAAAGCTGTTTGACGGAAGAAAAGAGAAAGAAGAAGGAAGACAGTAGGATAGTGGTACACATAAATACTGCGTAGCACCAGCACATTTATCTCGTTGTAAAAGTACAGGAGTAGGTAAATACTTACTTAGAACTAGATAGATTCATAATGATGAAACTCTCATAAGAATACCAAATTTAAAAACCATTCAGAATTCGAAATAAAAATGGCGACTATTATTCGAAATTTGAACACGACTTTTATTCGAAAATTTCGTTGTTATTAAAATAGGTAGAATTTTTGTGAAATATCGTTCGGTAACTTGAAAATATCATGAATTTCGATTGTAGGATTGATTGTGATACCGGCAGAATTTCGGTGGTTCAATTACTAGATATTTTACAGGCTTTTTTACACGAGGGAAATTCTGAATTGAAAAAGTTCCAGCCAAATAGAATAAAGGCTGAAAGTATATATCCTTTCTTTTGTTAAATCAATATAGACAATACTATATATGATCTTTTTTAACATTTTTCCTTAACCTTCTGCGACAGAAGCCGACATACAGTGTTTTCACAGACAGTGTTAAATCATTATTATCGTTTATTAATATATATTTTATAGGTCATGATAGATTAGAGTTTAAAGAATATATTGTAGGGTCGAAGCGCTTTGCTGCGCGTGTCTATATTGTGTTTCTTACTTTCCTAAAGCTTTTATTAAAAAAGGGAAGAAAGACAGGTCGGATGGAGAAATTAATTGGTAATCATTGGCGAAGAGAAATTTGGGGATTGTTTTAATACCACTCATTTGCAGCACAGGCAATTACTGGCCAGACTTAGGCTAGCCACATACGAACTTGTTTATCTTCATGGTTGATGCTGACCCGGCAGGTGCCTCGCCTAGCCAACTAATAAAAATAACTAATATTGGTGAACATACACTTATCATCACGGCATCTTTTTTCTTTTTTTTATGTTGGGACAACTCACACACGACCATCTGATCCCAAACTAGGCAGAGCCTGCTCTTATGGTAACCAGACAACTGATATATACTTATATATTTCTAAATAAATACATAGTATAGATAAATTACACCCAGACACAGAACAGATGATCATGCTCATCGCACAAACATTTTTTCTGGGTGGGAATCGACCCCACAACCTTCTGGCAGTCAGGGTCACTAACCACTAGACCAACAGGCCAGTCAATGAAAACCTATATTCTCGTGTCTATCGAAACCATTGTGGTACGCAACCATCAATATGCTCGGTTTTTCAAACCGCTATGAGGAAACCAGTGGGCAATAAAAGATGAGATCAAAGTCGTATGTGTATCATATTGGCCAATCTCAAAATATCACCTGCTAATGTACCCAAATGCACGATACTAATATTTTTATGGTTGTACAGTCAGCAACGTACATTTTTAAATTGAAATTATTTTATAAGTTTCATTAATTTGGTTCCACTATTAAAATATGTATTTATAACGAGATATGAACATGCTTTTTATGACGCAGTGAATAAATGTTATTTTATAAAAATAATTAGTTTAAGAATAAAAAAAGAATCTTATGCATCAGAAAAAAAAACTAAGTATAAGGAAAGCAAATAATTTGTATATCCGTAAATTGTTAAGGTACATAGTTACTGTATCTTTATAGTTATTCTTCATTGTCTTTTACATAATATGTAAAAGACAATGAAGAAATGCCAATACTAAAGGTATAATTTAAGCTTAGTTTTCTCATAACCGATGGACGGCACACGGCACACGGCAAATATAAAAATATTTGAAGGCTAAACCACGGTTATAGCAATAATCTATGGATGTTGAATGATCACTAATTTGAGTGATCTCTAACCACCAAAGACGGAGTAAGAACCGTCTGATGATGATGCCTAGCAAAAAAAAACAACTGTGTCTAACACAAAAACTTTCATAGACACAGTTTTTTTTTCTAACACAAAACTTAACTTTTTTTGTGTTCAACATTCAACCTAATTCAGTTTTACGTATAAATCACAAACAAAGCATAAACCAAGCTAGCATTATTTCAGTATCAACTGTGCACCGAACTTAAAATTTACCTACCTAAATATTGTCGTTCGTAGAAGCAACAATTCTGCTTTGTGGGGCTTCTGAATTTCCACTCGAAGTTTGTTATATGAAAACTGGGAGCTTACGTTTAAAATACAGGTCATTTTGGGTACATATGAGAAATTCAACAGTATCTAATTGTATACATTTGAAGACGATTGCTTTAAATGGAGTAATTTCTGGGGTAATGTGGAATTACGTTGTTGATTAATTTAGCCTCTAATTTTTGTCATATAATACCCAGCTTGCGTTGATACCTGTCTTTGTTTGCGATGTTACAACTTGTAGTACCTAATTCTTCATATTTCTTCGAGAGTACACTTTTTCAAATTGATTTATTCTGTGACCAAGTACGCTGACCATACTACGTGGTTGACCATACTACGTAACCACGTAGTATAGTCCGATATTTTTATGATAGGATAACCATCCTATCATAAAAACCACACTTTACACTGGATACTCTTCTATCTCTAAAATTTTTTGTGCTTTGATAGGCACTCCACAAACAAGCCACGACGTATATGACCAACGTTGAACGCCCAAATGTTTTACATATTGACATTTCAAACATTGTGCACTAGGCTTTACCTGTAACAGGAATAAATTACTTCGGAATAGCGTTCCTCTGTTCAACTTAATTCGGGGTTAAGCTTAATGAGGATTACAGTAAATAACATACATTCCAAACGATTTAGTTCTATTCTCAGCTTTATATATATTCAATGCCAAAATAATAGTTCTCTTCATTAGAGCAAAGACATTAGTTTAATGAGAAATGTACCTTGAAAAGACCACAAGGAGTCCATGAAACATAATTATGATGTGTGAATGTGACGTCCTGATTAGAAGGATAACGTTACGAACTATGACTACAATATCTTCCAATATAAAAGCTGGAAATGAAACAAAAGAACAGCTCAGCATCTATGGGATAGGCTCAAGATGCCAGGCTGAGTAAATAGGACACGGCTCTTAAATAAGAATAAGATAATAGCAAAGGATCCATGCCTGAAATGCCTTAGTTTTTTTTTATTAAACTTTATTGTTCTAAATTTAAAATTTGTTACAAATTGGCGGACTTAATGCTAATGCATTCTCTCCCAGTCAACCATAGGGAAAAACTGAGAAATACGTATGGCGCAAAAGTGAACTACCTAGGTAGGTATTTACGTATTATGAAATTCAATAAATATACTTATACAACATACTTATACAAAATATTTTATAAATATAATAAATATATATAAACATACAGATATAAACACTACATACATATACTCTAAATACCAAAGACGAATATCTAAACAGAAGTTATAATTAAGGGGTCTCACGAAGGTGAAGAGTTGAGAAGTTGTGAGTATACTATTCTTTTAAAGGAAAATTTGGTAGAAGATTATTTGATGGCATGGCAATTATAGTATGAACAAATTTAAGAGGGTAGTTGTAACTAGTTGGCAGGAGACAGAGATATGGAAGAAAGTTCTGCAACAATCGAAATTAATGGAAAAGAGTGGGACAGCAATTTGCTTTACCGATTATCCGTTTGTCCCCTCTTCTATAAAAAAAATAACTGTACAGTAGCTGCTAGCGGCCGTACACGTAAACTATAAGAAAGTTCGTAGAAATAAAAGAGCGTGTTATAATAAATGTAGGGTGCTCTGGTTAGCACATGTTTGTAATTTTCTGATGGAACACGAACGTTTTGTCCGGAGAACTGTTTTGCGGAGAACTGAAACTTATTTTTTCAACAAAAAAAAGCTTTTATTGCTTTAACAAAACTTATCCACCCTGTGTTGAAATAAAAAAACACAGGCGACAATAATAATGATAAAGACATAAAAATAATGATAATAATCCTGGAAATGTTTATAAGTCTATGGACTTCCCTACAAAGAAACGTACTATTTCATCTACAGAAAAGAGGTTCTATGGCATCAGCTACTCTTACGGCTTAGAAGCCAACAGTAATAAAAGTCATCGCTACAGTATATTTTAGACCGGGAAAATCGATAATTGCGATACTGACCTTTGATATATATTATAAAAATTGTAAAAAAATGCAAGATTAAAATATATATCGTTAGTTATTCAAATCATATAAAAATAAAACGCCTTAAAGTATGCAAACCTTTGACATTTACAAAGTCGTGAAAGCTTTCTTTGTGAGGATGATAAAGTGAATGTCGACTTTGTACATTAAACTGTTACGTTACATCTTTGGAATGAACGGTAATTTTTCATGACCACAAGATTTTCTTAAAAATATATTATGAATTTTAAAATTTGGTCATGATTATGAATATAATCTGAGTTAAATTATAGACTTACAGGCAACAAACTGGTAGTAACAAAAAATATAGCAATTTATTACTACCTTTTTTAGATTCTATAAAATCAATCGTATATGCTTAGAAAATTAAATGAGCAGTGTTGTGGTTCATATTAAGAGAGCCCGCACGCATCCTTCGATAAACATTAAGAAGGTCTTTTGAAAATGATCATCATAAATGTATTATAAATGGCTAAACAGTTTCTTTTCAATTAATATTAACGTTAATAAGGATTCACTGGTCTTACTCTTATTAAACTTTGACATTTTACATTATGATATCGACAACAACTATTAATACATACCAATAATATAATGTTCCAAATTGTAATTTTTGCGCTCGACTGTACACTGATTCAAATACATACACTAATATTCCTATAACCTCGTTATAGTTACGGTGCAGTGTTCTTTAAAACAAATATCTATATTGTATCTCATATAGTTATACATAATATATTTACTCGTAGCTTTTCTTTCTCACGATAAAAAAACAATGTCGGTATGTACGAATGGATTTTCCAAAAGGTTTTTATCAGTTGTAACAGTATACCTTGGTTTATGATAGTTTGTCTGTTAGCATGAGCAGCGGTCCAAAGGGGCAATCCAAAAGGGGCTCAAAGTATATCATAATAATTCGGAGTAATAATCGAGTAGCAATTAATTACACTGCTGGTCCTGTCCTATCTGAGCAACGTCTTACGTAAGAGATAGCAGGCTAGGTTTTTATAAAAATAAAAAAATTGGTCGTGTGTAGTATTTTATTCTTTATATTTAAAATATATTATTTATCTTTGAAATTGAATACTAAAAGAGAAGTGGCACTAAAAGTTTCCCCCCGATGGGTATCTATTAGTGTTCGACGTGTGTTTATATGCTTGTTCTAAATCTGTCGGCAGCTCACTGCTTGCTGTCAAACTATTGTCTGATGGATATACGAAATCAAGGAGCACACTGTTTTGTTCAATTGCCAAAATTGTTTATTGCTCATTTAAATTTTGACAATAGTATCGTAAATAATAGTATCCTATAACAAACGAGATATGAATACCTCGTGAAAAAAGAAATCAGTTTCTTTATTTTATGACGGGTAATTTAACAAATCATGGATGGATGAGCTTTTAACCCGGAACCCAGATTATTATTGGTAGCTTTAAGTAGCACACAATAACAACAACAAGTTAATATTGATAAGTATTAAATTCATAATTTGGTCTATTTGGTCTTTCGATTTAGAAAACTGAAAAGCATTTTGTTGGTCGGTCCATGTTGGAAGCGGGGATCGGCCGTCTTGGCGTTCATGGGGACGGATAACTGATCATGTTGATATTGTGGTTTCGTACCATTTGCAAGGATGTGTTATTTTGTTTTTTTTTCTTCATTTTGTTCCCGTGTTTATATACTAATTAGGACTTTTCTAAGCATTATTTATTTGTGAGCTGATGACGAAATATTCTTGAGTTTTAGGAAGGTGGCTATTGGGATAATTATCTTACTAAATAACTAAACAACTTACTATAGCCAGGATTGGCTATAGTAAGTTGTATGACAAGAAATCAACCATACAGTAAATATGACTCATTATCATCATCATAATCATCAGCCTCTATCCGTCCACTGCTGAACATAGGCCTCCCTCAATGAACGCCAAGACGGCCGATCTCTTGCCACTCTTGAAATAAGAGCATTACAGTGCCACATACTTTTCTTGGCCGGCGGCTGAAATTGGTACTACCATCGGCATTTTGAAATGTCAGACTGACATTGTCAGTTAGCTCTCAAATACAACTTGTGGAGTTTTGTGTTTTGTGGATTTTATGAACATCAAACATGCCTGGAGTATTGAAAAGCGATGGCAGAAGCATTGTTTTACGCGTTCTGTCTTTCATGAATGAAGAAAAACGCAACCAAGCGCCAATTATACCATTACAAAAAGTATATGAACGAGTTGCTGCCGCTACAGGTTAGTGTTACCAGCATAGATGGGGATGAATTTACCTACGTATTAATAAAACGGAAACTTACTTATTTACTTTTTTTATTACAGGCGTTAGTGAAAGGTCAGTGCTACGAATGGTAAATGAAAAGAAACGGGCCGATGAAACAGGGACAAAAGTTTCTACTCCGGGGAAAAGAAGAAAAAAAAACAACAGGAAAGATAGAAGTCGTCAACTTTGATCTCGGTATCATAAGAAGGAAAGTTCACGAATTTTACTCAGTTAAAAAAGAAATTCCCACTTTACCGAAGTTACTTAATGTTCTTCGCGAAGAAATTGATTTTAAGGGGAGCCGAGAGACCCCAATCTAATAGTTCTTACTGAACGTAATGATATATCCGCATGGAGGGCGACATATTTACAAAAATTCAGGAAAACGAACTTAGTGACAAAAAGAAACCTGTAGTTTTTTGGACGAAACATATATTCACACTTCGCACACAGCTGGACAATGTTGGCAAAGTAATGAGGATGATGGTGTTCTGAACCCAGTTTCTAAAGGAAATAGATATATAATCGTCAATGCAGGAGGAGAAACAGCTTTTGTCAAGAATGCTTTACTCGTTTTCAAATCAAATATAAAAAGCGGTGATTATCATGATGAAATGAACAACACAAATTTAAAAAAATGGGTCGCTGACAAGTTGCTTCCAAATTTGGATCAATGCAATGCAACTGCATTGCAATGCGGTTGCATTGCACTGATTTGCAATTGCCATGTAGTGAGCTATACAACAATAGCTAACTGAAAAGAACGTGGAATTCCACGAAAGCTATACAAAACCCTAGCTTTATGAACTAAATAAAAGACACAAACCGGCACCAGAAGACGAAATTGATAAATTGATGAAAGATAGAGGACACACGGTGTTAAGATTGACCATATCATTGCGATCTTAATGCAATAGAAATGATCTGGAGTTCAATGAAACGGAATGTAGGAGAGAAGAACCTTCGGAAATCAAGTACTGAAATGCCTCAGTTGATTGCAGAAGCCTTCGACAGAATATCTGTTGTACAATGGAAAAAACATTGCCATCATGTAAAAAAAATGAAAACAAATACCTACAGAGAAAAATATGCGTTTTTAGATGAACCGTTCATTATTAGTTTGGCCAGCGATAGTAAAAGCGAAAGCAGTGATTCTGAAGATGAACATTTTGACTATTCGGGAAATCACATAATTGATGGAGTTCGTCCTCTAGAGTGTGATTCTTCAGATATTGTTTTGTTTGATCATAATTATTGTATCAAAATATAGAGGCAAAACACGTGTAGAGTGCTTAAAATGATTTATTAATAATGCTTTTAGCAATAAGCCCGCTATTTGTACTGTTTTGTAATGTTTGTGTTTATTTTCTTTCTTAGTGCGTACAATAAATAATTTTACTATCCACCAACACCTAATAAAAATCCAACTAAAATGTATTTATTTTTATTTCTTGAATTATTAATTACAATGGCAAAGTTTTAATTATGGAACGGTTCCGATAGCTAGGTATCAAGATATTATATTAATAGTACAGGTAACAAAACCTATCATATCAGTATTGTTCCTAAGTTTATGTCACATTTACTTTCCTAGAACTGTATTTTCTAGATATTAGTATACATTGTTTTATTAAGACACTTCAATAAATTACTTATTAAGGTAGCCTGCATCACTTCAAATTTTTCCCCATATAATGGTTATTTTTTATTTACTAGCAATACTAATATCCATGACAGCAACGCTCTTACCGGCCAAGAAAAGTTTGTGGCGCTATACTTATCAAAATACACAAACGTCAAATGTTTAGATTGTGTTATTGACGTTTTTGTCAAGACTATGTCATCGTATATTATCGTTCATTCACAGCCCTGGTTTTAGGTTATTTAGATGTTTACAGACAATTCACAGTTACTCCGCGCATGGTTTACGAGTTATTGGATACACACGCATGTATGGTCCACTTAAGACTGTTTATAATCAAGATTGCATGATATTTAGGAGTATATTAACTAAAAGGTTATATACCTACTAAAAAAATCTAACGTAATAAAAAAACTAATCTTGAACCGACTGTGCCGATTTTGATAAAATGGGTCTAAGAACAAGCGCTTAATCGCTTTAAAATCAAATCGGCAAAAAACCCGCACCTAACTCGGTACACCATACGCTAGTGCCGCAAAGTCACACTCATAATACCCCTTAATAAAAATAATTTAAAAAAAAATGTATGACAGCCCTATTTCAATCTATTGTAGACCGTCCGTAATTATAGTTTCTATAAATAGGCCACACATTTATCACCTTGACGTGTGCGCTACTAAAAACCGTGAAAAAATAAACTGTGATGCAAAAAAAGCGAATGTGAAAGAAAAACGTCTCTAAAATCAATGGACGTAAAAAACTGGCGAAAATAAGCAATAACGTGTATAACTCCAAAAATTGGTGGAAATCTAAATTTGCAGTTCACATCCATACAAATATTATAAAGCGGAAGAGTTTGTTTGTTTGTTTGAACGCGCTAATCTCAGGAACTACTGGTCCGATTTGAAAAATTATTTCAGTGTTAGATAGCCCATTTATCGAGGAAGGCTATAATATAACATCACGCTGTGACTTATAGGAGTTGAGTAACGCGGGCGAAGCTGCAGGCAACAGCTAGTATAGAAATAAAACGTACAGAAAACTAAGCTGGAAAATGAGACTAGTGCAGTTTTAGGAGTTAGTTACGGTTTGTTTATCTGCCCATACTATCTAGCCATCCAGCTGTTTCTACGGTTTTAGGTAACCCAAAATTGAAATAAGATTTTTTAAAAATAAATATCTTATAAACTTCCTTAACAATTGTGCTTTTAAATGCAAGAAGATTTTTTCGAATCCGATAATTATTTCCGGAGATTAGCGCTTTCAAACAAATAAATAAACCAATCCTTTAGCATCATTATATTGTTGTATAAGATAATATTGGTACAAAGATGAAATTAAATTCATTATAATTTAACAAGAGGTACCTCTCGCTCACATAACACCGGCGTAAAGTGACAGCTGACATTGGTGGGGGGGGGGGCAGAGGAAAAAGGAGGGCAACGCATCTGCATAACTTTTAGTTGTGCGGATGTCTATGGGCGTTGGTAGTCACCATAAGGCTCCGAATGCTCGGTTGCCTCCTTATGACATAAAAAATATATACATGGTGTCCCAAGAAATAGTGTCAAGAGGTTGTCCTAGTTGGTCTGATCTCAAGAAGTAAGTAGGTGTAGGTCGAGATTCATTCGAGCTACTTGTCTTGCACACCACCACACGAGTCCAACAATATTAGGTTTTACCTCGGAATAAGAGATAAAAACTTACATTCACTATTAATTTAAAAAAAATATTTCCTTAGTGGATGCCTACGTTAGAAGAGGAATGCGAACGCGCAATTTTATAGCCTTGAGCTTGGTCTGTGCGTTGATACATCAGTCAATCACTTTTGACTTTTATGTTAGATTTGCTATCATTTACGATAGTTTGTTAGCCGGGTAAGGGAATTAATAATAATGATGATATACTTTAAAAAACAGAACCGCTGGTGAAGTAGTCTTTATAAGGAAGGAGTCTAATCCCGTAAGATCGGCCGTGTTGGCGGACATCCAAAGATGAGGGTGGGTAGAAATGTTTGTCAATTTAAAGAAGGTCAGTTGGGACAGGTATCTCTACGAGGCAAGTGCGGCGAAAATCAATATCTCTTAAACCAATAAAGTATTTAAAAAACGTGCCATAACCTGCCCTTTTACAATAAACTTTAGTTTCCAAGTAAAATTAAGAATGTCGCCACTGAGACTAGTACGGCGTGAGTCGCTATTTTGTTTAAACCATTTTTTTCTCCACCATTCCTTTATAACCTAAAATATACATTTGTTTTCAGGGGTAACCCAAAGTTTAGTTTTGAGTGACAATTGTCGTTATTTTCAGGGTACTACATAATTGATTTCATAAACTATTTCCGATCATAAGCTTTTGTTCAAAAAAATAGACACTATTCTATAATATTATATATTCTAGTAATAACTTAATAAAGACTATTTATTAAGCCAAACCGCACTTACCCCTGATCCAAGGGGAAGTGCCTCTAGGCGACCAGTTTTATTGAAACACGTAAAATCGCAACAAAACGTTGTTAAAATTGCTCGAAAAAATAATAATTTACAATTAAAGAAACAAAGCTATCCAGTAGTACCTACTGCACTTTTATAGTGTTAAATAAAAATAATTACAATTAAAAGTAATCTTTGTAAAACTATACCGCATTTGCCCCAAGCGACCTTACTTTTTTTACGCCGGGTATGTGGGATTCGCTGCGCCCGAAAGATGGTAACGTGGACGCAGCGCTACCCACTAAAACCAGGCGAGAGCCACGAATTCCGCCTTTGGAAAGGTGCTCCGGATCTATTGAGCAAATAGGGCACCTCGGGACAGTGCAATGGGGTGAGGTTCCCATCTTCGCCCCTTGTCCTCCACGCTCTTTTGTCCCCTCTTTTTATATGAGGGGTACAAAGAGCAGCTCCCTCGGTTCAATTTACGTCGCACAAGATGCCGGGTTCACCTTAAGCTATCGAGCCCCACACCCACCAAGCCTTGAACCTTGGTGGGTCTATATTTAAATACCTAATAATATATTGTATCTGCTAAAAATTATCGATTATACTGTAATGTATTATGAAAGTAACGGGGCCGTTTTGGCCTTCTTTTTTATTCATTAAAAGATGTTAAACGGTCTCGCTAGGTCCACCACTCGTTCCCAGTGCTGTTTAGCCAGAATAGAAAGCGGTTTGATGCGATCTCTGGTCGCCCGAAGGAAACGTTCCTTAGAGACCAGCAACTTTAGAAGAATTCAGGAGAAGTAGAAAATATTTTTGCTGCGGGGAGAGATTTATAATGATGATGATGATTCTGTATCTACCACAGTATCTCGATGTGCGAGCTCAATAGATACACAATATAAATCTTCTATTACCCAGGCCACTTGACTTTTATAATCTGTTACAACTGACTCGCACCGATAAATCTACCGTCTCGTTAACTCGTGGCAAGCCCGGGACGGCTATCGTTATTTCCCGGCACAAAGGTTTTTTGACGTGACAACGTCTAATAAATCGATGAACGCCGGCTGCATGCACGAAAATGTCCCTTTACGATCATTATCTCGTTACGTTCATTGTCCCGTTACGCTCATTGTCTCGTTACGCTCATTGTCCCGGTACGCTCATTGTACGCTTGAATAGATTTTAGATAACATGTTCTAAATTAAAGATGAAAATTATAGTTTAATTATGGTGTTGTTCCTTATGACAAAACGGAACATTATTACTTCGTTTTCGTCCGTCTGTCTGTCGTTATGTATGTCTGCCTGTGTGTATGTCTATGATATCATATAATATACACCCACACTAGATTTCGGGAGCGGTGGCGTAGTACAGAATCACGACATGACAACGTCATGTCAATCGCCGTCACGGCACTCGATACCAAGACGCGCCAATAGATGCTTTTCATGTACGAATCAGGCTCCGACTTATCTGCATTTTTATATTGCAGTCTTGTAATTAAATCCCAGTAACGGCATAGTATAACGGACTGTTATCTAACATGCCACAAAGGTGCCAAATATGAGGGAACCTTTTTTTTTTCTTTAACGCCGGGAAATGTTCTGAGGCATCCCGCGGGGGAGAGTGTCTCCTCACGCGGATATGTGGGACTTGCTGCGCCCGAAAGAACTTAAGTGGACGCAGCTCTACCCACTAAACCCCGGCGAGTGCCGAGTCTAATGAGCAAACTGGACACCTAGCCGTCTAGTCAGTCCCCCAAGGGATCGACGCTACCTCCACAGAGGGGTTGTCTCGCACCACATAATAACCCCTCCCAATGTCGGGACAATACATTGAGGTGAGGTTCCCCTCCTCGCCCCTTCCCCCTGCTCTCTGGTTCCCTTTTCTTATAAGACGGGTACAAAGATCCCCCTTGGCTCAATTGTCTTCGCCCAAGGGCCTAGGGTACTGAGCCCCACCGCCACGACAAGGGCTGAACCTAAAATAGGAATCAAGTTTTTCATAACAAAACTATCTAATAGATAATAATTTTTGACACCCTCATCCTGTTACATAAACATTGTGTGTTGTGTGAGTGTCGGTAATCAGACATATAATCTCAGGCTATAAGCCAAGATATAAATTATGATATGATATAACTGAAGCACTAAATAAATACAACATCAATCTATCGATATCCGGGAATTACATTAAACTATTAAGGTTCAAGTGGTCACGTTTGGGTAGACGAAGTGTTGGTCGGCCATTAACCAGGTGGGAAGACGATCTCCGTGCGGTGGCCGGTCCGTGTTGGATGCGAGTGGCAAGGGATCGGCCATCTTGGCGTTCATTGAGGGAGGCCTATGTTCAGTGGACGGATCTCTATCCGTAAGCCTCTGCTTATGATGATGATGCGTAAGTGCATCAATCATTATCATCAGTAACCATCCAATGGACAAGGAATGACTTCTTTCCCGAGCTCATATTCAACTTAGGCCAGTACACAGAGGTCACTAGTTGGATACTTGGAGGTCAGCCTTTGTATTCTTTGTCCCGGATAAATAAACAAGCATCTTAATCATCGACCATAATATAACCGGATAGAGTAGTAATGTGAGGCATAAAAATCCGAAACTGGTCAGTAATTTGTACTGACGTAATAGCAATCCAACCAACCACTGATCTGTATGTACATTGTACGTACCATCGGCTATCAGTCAGTCAATCAGAGCACAGAACTGGCGCAACGTCGCAGCACAAATTTGGCGGAATTTGTTTTCA
The DNA here is from genome assembly GCA_963853865.1 of Helleia helle. Lineage (NCBI taxonomy): Eukaryota > Metazoa > Arthropoda > Insecta > Lepidoptera > Lycaenidae > Helleia > Helleia helle. The sequence continues at coordinate 23,220,831 of OY971420.1, forward strand.
TACAGAACATAATATATCATTACCGCTCTATTCCTGTTATAATATGCTTGGTAAATTTCCAATTTCATGCTTAAATATTACCGGTGGGAGGGAAGCGCTGTGCCGCGCTCCCGGCTGCATGGGTACCACCATCTTGCTTATTTCTCCCGTGAAACAGCTTTGCTGTGTTTCGGAGAGAAGGGCAAGACAGGCAGTGTAATTACTGGCACCGAGACTTAACATCTTATGTCTCAGGATAGGTAACACATAAATGAGTTGCCTGGGCTCGTGCCAGGTATATTAGTTTATGTTCATGGGTGACGTCGACCACTTAACATCAGGTAGTAACCTACTACGTACGTAAACGTACCTACGTTTGACAGTTTGCCTATCCAACTAACATTAAAAAAAGAGTGACCGAGGACTAGTCCAGCCACGTATTACCTATTTATACTGAGGAGTACATATAGAAGATAATACTCATTGCCGGTTCTCCTCTTTCACCTTTCTTTTAAAATAACTATGATAGTACTATGCAGGTGAGCACATAAGACAGATAAGAAAGTGTCGTGTTCAGAAACCTAGACCTTAAGAAACATACAATTCTTACAATTAAGAGCACATCCTCCCGTGACCCATGCTTGAGAATATAAAAAAATTCCAAATAAACCGTGACTTTGACGGATTTTCCGTCAAAGTTGTTTGACTAAAACCCAAATGGAAATCATATAATTCACCATGAATTAACATAATAAATCAGTTTATTTAGTAAATAATATTTTACGAGCAAGGAGAGCAATTTATAAATAAAAATACGGATTGAAACGCAAATTACATCTCCGGTATTAAAGGTACGGGAAAAGCTGCTAAGCTATCATATTACAGAAAAAAAAGAAAAAAAAACAATAAGTCGAATGTTCACCAACTAATGGAGACACCGGTAATAAGAGTAAAAAGTATTTTTATTTGGTGATGAAACTCTTTCATTCAAGTGCCAGATTGTGTGATAAGTGATAACCGTCGCATATACTCACAACTTATAGTAAGTACCTTTGAATTGTAAGAAGATTAAAGGAGAAGATATTATAATTGTAAGAAGTCGTGGAGATGGTAAGAAGACCGCTGTTTAGTACCTACCTCTCTCCAAAAATTTCTCTTTGTCGTTTGGCCACTAGCTGTCTACAGGAGCTGGACATTGGCCTTTTTCAATGATCTCAAACCTGACCGATCCTGTGCCCACATCCAGCCGCATATGCAAGCCTCACCAAATGTCGGTCTACCTTGGGGGAAAACTTACTATCAAATAAGAATAACTATATAATCTTACCTTTCTGTTGCTCTTGAAAACGTTGCATTTGAAAACGTTAGTGGCGCCATCTCTCGCGATGTAAGAGAAGATCTTTAGGTCAGAACTATCGTGGGACACGTAGAAGATTCTGTAGATCGGATGGTGCAGTATCTCTATACAATCGTTGTTCGCCTTCTTACGCCCGAAGAGCATCGCGCCCGGACTCTGTAAAAAAAATATTTTGAATAATAGGAAAATTTCATGAACAAGCTATCATCATCATATAACTAGAACTGGTCACAGAAATGTGATCTCCGTCCCAATTAGTGAGATATCTACCTACCCAGCGTCTTCTCGAACGTGGTTTTAAGTTCGCTTCCGCTCCACATAAACAAAGAGTCTGTTCATCAAGTAAGTGATCCCCAATGTAGGTACACTTAAAGCATTAATAACTTTGTTTTTCATTTTAAATTTAGGACAAATAAGCATCTGATTGAGCGGGATTCAACCCGTTACGATTCATTGTCTTCTCCCTTTATCAGGTTGCACATATATATATATATATATATATATATATATATATATATATATATATATATATATATATATATGTGCAACGTATTGTTTGACGACTTTTTCGTTACGATTATGTATAGTTTGGGGAAATGTGTATTCTATGAGGAAAGTCCCAAACTATATCATATACCTAACGTATTGTTTGAGGAAAATTTATCAATACGTTGCACATACATACGTCAAAGAATACCTCAAACAATACGTTGCATATATATATATATGTATATATTTTGTAGTTATTTCTATAGGCCATGGGAAAACATTTGCTGTTAAGTATCCTATAGGGTATAAATGAGGCTGATCTGTCACGCTCGGATGTGAAAGGCTCGATAGTGTGAGCTTAGGACCGCTGACTCCGAGTGTGCCCGAGCGAGATAGATACTGTCGCTGCGTAACTTTACAATAATTTCTTATGACTTATGAGGTTATTTCTTTAATAAGTAAAATTCGCGTGGAAAACCAACATTAAAAAACCCACATTAAAAATGACGAATAAATGATGTACGACACATAGTTCACAATAATAATTAATGTATGTGAAACTACGTTGTGATTATGTTTTGATCTTTGGTGTGAACAATAAAATATTTTTCTTTCTTTCTTTCTCTCTTTCTTTACATGTCTTTGTTACATAGCGTACAAAATATTAGTTGATTATGTTAGTTGGTTATGATCTAATAATGTATAATATTACACTTTGGTGCTAGTGGCGGATCGGCCGTCATGGCATTTATTAATAGGGGTCTATGTCCAGCAGTGGACTGATAAAGGCTAATCGTAATGATGATATAATACTATAAGTTATGTCGTAAGCGTAGAAGCCAGTACAGATACGTACTACGAATTTTTGCTATAGACATTTTGTATGTAGCAAAAAGGGTGAATTTTGAGGAAAAAGGAATGATTCCCATGGGGCACCCAATAAACTAAAAGCCTTGAGATCTTTTAGATAACGGACGTATCGTAAAGAGTTCCAATTCCAACTGTCCCAATAATATGTCTGATCTTTCTGAAACACAGCAAAACTGTTTCACGGAAGACATTTTTTTTTTCTTTAAAGACGGAAAATTCTCTACGGCATCCTGCGGTGGGAGTGGGTCTCCCCAGGCGGCTATATGGGACTCGTTGCACCCGAAAGCTGGTAAGTGGACGCAGCTCTACCAACTAAAAACCGGCGAGTGCCACCAATGCCGCCTTTGCTGAGGTGTCCCGGATCTGTCGAGTAAACAGTAGCACCGCGATGGCTAGTCAGTCCCCCAGGGGGCCGACGTCACCTCCACAGAGAACAACCCCTCTCAACGTCGGGACAGTACAATGGGATGAGGTTCTCGTCCTCGCATTTTGTCCCCTGCTCTTTTGTGCTCTCTTCTTAAAAGAGGGGTACAAAGACTAAAGAGCCCCTCGGCTTAATCGGTTCGCCCAAGGTGCAGCGGCTCACCTCAGGCTACTGAGCTCCCCGCCACGACAAGGCCTGAACCATGGTGGGAATTCACGGAAGACATAAGCTTCAGATGGTGATGCACATAAGACGACCTATGAAGGCAAGCGCGTGGCACAAGCGATAACCACTTCTTGCTCCGTCCACCATATTGGCTTTAGAATAATGTCATTTAAATAATCCTTTATTATCATTTAAACTAAACGGGTATACAAAAATTTAATCTTTAACTGCTAAAATTCAAAATTCACTTGCAAGATTTGTCCTGAACAACGAAAATTGCTAGTTAAATAGAAATTTTGAAAAGAAGCTTACCTAATAATACATAGGTAATTGATGTTCGATTTACCTAAGTAATACACTTTAATACGTAAATAGTTTATACGTGACTTGTTTACAGAGAACGTAACAAATTGTGCTTTGTACTTGGAGTTTACTAGGGATGGTAGATTCGTTATCCGTTCTGAATAGTTGTACCTTTACAAACCGACTTCGGATCTGACTCTACCCGACTGCGCCCGAAATGTTAAATTCAAGTCAACTCGCTCCATCACTTTTTAGCAGACTGTATTGGAAAAAATGCAGGTTTTGGGGCCAAATTCTTTCTGAAAGAGAAAGAGAGGGAGAGGGGTTGGATTATAAGGCAATTGGGCTTTTTCGTTATCATAGCTAAATAGATAAGATCGCTTCAAATGAAAATGCGCAAATCTCCGAAATTACCAGTCGAATTTGATATTTTTTTGCATTTTATAGATTATTATTGAATAATTTATTTATATTTTATTGATGAATTTAAATAATTGATTTTGATGAATAATTTATTAACTATTTTAATAGCTCACCGGTGGGAGGGAAGCGCTGTGCCGCGCTCCCGGCTGCATGGGTACCACCATCTTGCTTGTTTCTCCTGTGAAACAGCTTTGCTGTGTTTCGGAGGGAAGGGCAAGACAGGCAGTGTAATTACTGGCACTGAGACTTATCATCTTATGTCTCAGGATAGGCAACACATATATGAGTTGCCTGGTGTCGTTCCAGGTAAACTAGTTTATGTTCATGAGCGACGTCGACCACTTAACATCAGGTGGCACGTTTGCCAGTTTACCTATCCAACTAATATAAAAAAAGAAAGAGATAGGCGATCCTATCAAATCAATCAAATGAATTTTGAATTCAATCAAATCAAATTCGAATTTGATTTCTTTTTTTTGCGTTTGATAGCTCAATTATTGAATAATTTATATATTTTTTTTATTTTTGAATTTGATGAATTATTTATTTATTATCTCCATAGCTCAATTACCTATTGAATTATTGATAACTATTTATTTTGTAAGGGTTTTGGTACGCATGACACCGCGAAAGTATTAGAACCTTTCTTTACCTCCATTTCCCATCCATTTTCCGACATTAATTTTTTTCCGATAAATTCTCCGTAACATCCCTACAAACTTCAGTAAATAACGTTAGACCGATTATTCAAGTCCTGTCGAATTGTCTTATTAAACGAATTCGTCCCTGTTTCTTCGGAGTTTGCGTATTGTTCTCTTTTATGTGTTTTTGATTAAGCGTTTCGTGAGTAACATAGAAATTCGGGTATTTTACCTTACAGTGATATTGCATTATCATATATTTTAGCTCAAAATTATCCAGTAAATCCTATAATATCTTTGAAATCTATCTGATAGTGAGGTAGCTTTTAAATCCTCTAAATCTTAGATGATATTTGGTCAAAATTCATATTTCTTAGCAAGTTTTAAGGTTCTGAATTCTAAAATAAATCTCGTACCTCCTGTAAATCCTCAGTTTATTTTTAAAAAATCTATAATACATGAAAATGTTCTCAATATAAATCCTGGTTATCGTCAAAATCAAAACCTGTTCAGATTATCAGTATAATATTTGTCAAAATCTAGCGCTAAGCATAAAACTAAGATATCTTTACTTTGGCCCAAGAGCCAGTGACGGCCGGATCTCCATTATTTCATAAAAGCTGAAAGTTTCTCTGTATGTGTCCCCGACACATATAAGAACGACCAGCGACTATACAGTTTGGATTGTGGTTATTTGGCCAGGTAACGGGCAGTAAAGGTCTATAAAATATTACTTTAAATTCATTTAAGTATAAAGCTCATTTTTTATATTTTCTTTAGGACAACTTTAGAAATCACGTTATCTATTGCCGGACACTTGATGACAGTTGATACCCTGCCAGACACCCCTTTTTTTAGGAAAATACTGTCCCACTGCTGGGCAAAGGCCTCCCACTCTCTTTTCCACGCGTCTCTATCATGAGCTGCACTACGCCAGTTTTTTGAAAAGCGACGAGGTCGTCCCGCCATTTCCGCCGAGGTCTGCCGTGTCTCCGAACCCTGTTTAATTTAACAGACACGACTAAACTTTAATAAATTATAATTATATTTTCGTTATAGTGTAATAGCTAAATTTTATATATGTTATAATGAAACACTTTTTTACGGATTTTATCGCGGTTTATTAAGATTTTTACAAGCCCGACGTTTCGGATACTTTACAGCAACCATGGTCACGGGAGGACTGAGGTGTCATACGTCCTAATGTTACAAAGTTATTCGAAACTACCCTATGATACATCAATATTTTGGTTAGTCCTATCTACGCAGAAAGTGCTAACTGTATCTTTAATCTGTGACATATTATGCTTGGATTTTGATTTGATGATATTAATAATGGGATCCCAAGCAGGTGGTAAGAGTAGCCTTCTTCTCTATTGAAATTAGGATGTTTTTTAATTTCAATAGCCTCACGGATCATCCTTGGTTGGAATCGGTGTTCTTTTGCGAGGACTTGTGGTTTATCAAATCTGATATAATGGCGAGCTTTGTCAAGACTATGTTCACAGATGGCAGACTTAGTTAGTTATATATGTTACTTGGGGACATATAAAAAACGTTACCTCAATAGCCGGACAATTTTAATGGTTTTACATCTAGCCAGACACATTGAGAGTCCGCTCTGTCTCTACTTGTCATTTGAGACAAAAATAATTATTTCTCAACCTCTGATTTGATATGCTTTGAAAGTTTATATATTATGTAAAGTATGTATTCCCCGAAAATATTAGTATCTAAAAGTTAATTTACAGGTGGGAAAGAAGAGATTACACCCATGTACATGGGTTCCATTGTTTATTTGTTCCGTGAATAGTGTGTTGAACGTAGAGCTGGGCAGGCAATGTTATTACCAAGGCTTACGATTACACGTCTCAGGATAGACAACGCAAAAAGATGACTGGGTTGGTTCCGGGTGAACTCGAGATGTGTATGTTACCTTCACTACTTACCATCTCTTAGCTTATCAGCCAATTTGCTTATCCGACTAACATAAAAAAGGATAAAATAATAATTTGTACAACAATATAAAGAACTAAGATAGCCTCATACAAAAAATCTTTTTTGTATGAAACTTGCGATATCTAGCATCGTGTCTTTGGCAATTTATTGGATAAAATTTTCTCTCAATGGATAATGGAACGGTCAATTTTAGCCTTTTGTGTAGCACTATATATACCGATACTGTGATTTACCGTATAGTGACAGTTCTAGCGAATTGTGGTATTTTAATTGACAATTAGTTCCTTTTTAATTACCATCATCAGGTTCCATGATTGGCTTACAACCGCCATTAAAGGACTAAATGAAAATTAAATATGTGAATGAAATTTAGGTAGGTATGGAATTTAGGCATGGAATCTAAGGATGGAATTTAGCGGTGATCACCAGTGACACCATGCGGTGATTAGGAATGAAATAAATAATTCTGTCTAGGAATGGAATTCATACATGGAATCGAGGGATCTAGTAAATGTAGTTATTGAATTATAAATATTTTGAAAGGTTTTTACCCGCGACGGAACGGAGACTGTATATGCGTTTGGGGTGAGAGGCAGTTTGTGTGTGTAAACCTATTTTGCCGCTTATCTCCAATACTACTTGTCCGATTTTGATGCGGTTTTCAGAGATGGGTTCGGATTAGATTGGTGCATATTATTAGATAGATATTAAGTTGATAACTCACTAAAGGGCACTGCAGTAAACGTTTTTTGTACAATCCAATGTTGCCATTTTTATCCAAAACTACTATTTTAATTTTGATACGAATTTCAAAGATGGGTTTGGGTTTGATTGGTGCATGTTCTTAGATAGGTGTAACAATTACAACCCACCAGGCGGCGCTGCAGTAAACATTTGTTTTGATGCGGTTTTAATTCAGTGATGGGTTCTGGTTTGATCGGTGCATGTTCTTGTATTATGTGTTACGATGAAAACTCACCAGGGGGCGCTGCAGTAAACATTTATTTGTACAAATTAATGCTGCAATTTTTCTCCAAAACTACTAGTCTGATTTTGATGCAGTTTTCAATTATGGGTCTGGTTTAATTGGTGCATGTTATCAGATAGGTGTTACAATTACGACATACAAGGGGGCGCTGCAGTAAATATTTGTTTTGATACGGTTTTCATTCATTGGTGGGTTCTGGTTTGATTGGTGGATATTCATATATTTTTTATGACGATGAAAATTCACCAGTAGGGCTAGCAAGCGCGCACGACCCAATTTTGTCTATGCCTTTTCTTGTATTATTTCATATAAGTAATACGAGAAAAGGGGTAGATACAATTTTGTCGTGCGCGTATGCTAGCCCTACAGGGGGCGCTGCAGAAAACATAATATTTTGTTTGTGCAACTACTACTAAGTCCGTTTTGGATGTGGTTTCCGCTTATAGGTTCGATTTAAATTGTGTTGCATGTTCTTAAAAATGTGTTACGGTGACACCTCACTAGGGGGAGCTGCAGTAAACATTGTTTTTACAAAACCAAAACTACTGGTCCGATTTGGATGCGGCTTTTAATAATGGGTTTGTGGTTGATTAGTGAAGATTTTTAATAGGTGTTACGGTATCAATTCACTAGGTGACGCTGCAGTAATATCTAGTCCGATTTTCATACGGTATTCATTATAGGTTTTGTGGTTGATCAGTAAAGGTTCTTAAACAGATGATACGGTGGTAAATCACTTGAAGGCGCTGCAGTCATTAATATATTTAATTTTAGCTTCTACATATTTAATATTAATTAATTTTATAGAGCATACTCTATAAAAAGTTTGAAATAAAAAGCAAAATTAAAAATTTTGAAAAAAACCCACGACGGTTAAAACATAATTGAAAAATGATAAAATAATTAAAAAACCCCGACATTTAAACAACAGAGTATCAGTTTTCATAGCACTTCCCTACGCACCTATTTAGTTCTTGAAGACGTAGATGTGGCAATAACATATTATTCAAGTCCCTATGAACTTAATATAAAACCAAATATAATCCGTCGGGGGCTGCCATCACTATTTTAATCTTCAACATAAATATAAAGAAAAAAAAAACACAAAAAAACCCACGATGGTTAAAATGCAGGTAAGTAATTGAAAAAGAATAAAATAATTAAAAATTCCTCGATTTAAAGAATTTATGCAACTAGAGATAATAAACGTAAAAAACGTAAAAAAATGTTCCCATTTCTCTCCAAAACTACTAGTCTAATTTTGATGCGGTTTCATCACTGTTTTAAATTTAAAAAAATAGAAGTATAACAATAAAATATCTCCAAATTATTGACGTTACTATAAAACTACAAATCTAGTCCATTCAATGGCAGCCCCCGACGGATTTTATTGGGTTTTATATTAAGTTCATAGGGACTTGAATAATATGTTATTGCCACATCTACGTCTTCAAGAACTAAATAGGTGCGTAGGGAAGTGCTATGAAAACTGATACTCTGTTGTTTAAATGTCGGGGTTTTTTAATTATTTTATCATTTTTAACCGACTTCAAAAAAAAAGGAGGTTCTCAATTCGTCTGTATGTTTTTTTTTTTTTTTTTTTTTTTTTTTTTTTTTTTTTTGTATGTATGTGACACGATATCTCCGCCGTTTGTGAATGGATTTCGATGGTTATTTTTTTGTTTGAAAGCTGGTGTTTCCAATTTGGTCCCATATTAATTTTATTAAGATCTGACAAGCCGTTTTTTAGTTATTCCCAATAATGCCTATTTGGTTGGTTTTGTTTATCTTGATGATATGATAATTTTATTACGTGTCGATGTAACTAACAATTGTATAGGATGCTTTGGTAGCACACCATAGTATGTCGCGGTCATCGTAATCATCATCATCATCACCATCATCACCATCATCATCATCATTTATCCATCCACTGCTGAACATGCCTCCTTCAATGAACGTCAAGACGACGAATTTCGGAATCACTAAAAATTAAGAAATAAAAACATTTTACAAAAAAATAAAACCGACTTCAAAAATACTAAACTAAAAAGTAATAAAATAACAGTTTCTTTAATTTTTGTGCTTACAACATATAATCAACTTAATCTTCTACTAATGTACAAACTTTGCGTTTACCACGTCATTATAGTTACTTTTGGAGTCGGTGTCGTATTTGTTGCTGTACATTACCTACCTACCTTGGCTGACACCGACTGCAAAAGTAACTATAATGACGTGGTAAACGCAAAGTTTGTACATTAGTAGAAGATTAAGTTGATTATATGTTGTAAGCACAAAAATTAAAGAAACTGTTATTTTATTACTTTTTAGTTTAGTATTTTTGAAGTCGGTTTTATTTTTTTGTAAAATGTTTTTTCAATTATGTTTTAACCGTCGTGGGTTTTTTTCAAAATTTTTAATTTTGCTTTTTATGGATTTTGAATACATCTTAGTGACTTAAGTCACACGTTCGAATATCACTAGTGGTATTTTAATGTTGACTATACAAGTTTCGTAGAGATATTACGGTCTTTGATTATTTGATGACTAATTTCATTAGCCAACGAGCTTATAATAATTCATTTATTTACGGAAATTCTATTTCATTTTATTGTTTTTATAGCTGAACAAATTCTCTATAACAGGCTGTGTCCAGCTTCACGCGCGATAAAATTTCATTAAAGCTCTATACGAACGCTAACAAAGTGACGCTTTTATCTAACTTTAGAAATAGCTGGATATGTAGCGTAAAATTATTTTTTCGAACTATTCTGGTGGGTTGCAAAATAAATGCATATAAAACGAAAGTTGTAAGAATGAAAGTGATTTTGTTTTTTATTTGTTTAATAGGTACACCAACAGCACTACATATTACATAGTGATGCTATTTTTTTTTTAATTACTGCCATGACCAACTTGAATGTGTTTGGCGGGAAGTTTATAATTCCTGCTTAAATTTATGTCTTTGCTACGATATTAGATATCAATGTATAGGAACAATATGTGTATTGTTTAGGAATTTATGTATTTAGAATTATTTATGTCTTCAATAGAAATTCATATCTAGTAAAACCTGATCGGCCGTCTAGGCGTTCATTGAGTCTATGTTCAGCTGTGGCTGGATAGGGGTTGATGATGATGATGATGATGAAAACCTGAATTTGAAATAACCAATCGGTTACAAGAAGAAGAAATTATAAATGTATTGAATGCTGTTGTTCATCGCCATTCGCGGCACTGAATTAATTCGTTGGAATTGAATTGTGTGGCAGTCACGTGGGAGTCCAGGTGTCTTATGTCTGTGTTTTCAACGATAATATTTGAATTTATTTTATAATTTAACTATTCATTATAAAACAGAAATATGAAATCGTAAAATATATTGTTTTATTTCATCGTGTTATTTTAGAAATGAAAAAGATTTTTGTACAGAGTATTCGTACTCTACAAGTATTTTATTTTATTTGTTACAATAAATAATTATTTACATTAGAGATGGAAAAAATGATTGTATATTGTTTAAAATTAAACTGCCTATTACCCGTAATTTCGCCCGCGTTATAGATTTATCGTCGTAACCGGAGTAGTAATGATTATTTTGTGTCTATATTGCTCAATACTCAGCGATAACGTACCATACTGGTGAAAAAAATTTAAGTCGATCTTTTTTAAAACTACCTAATACATCCAAATTTACAGACATTTCTTCTTAAATTGGTATATAAATATCTTAAAATTTTATTACCTATTATAATGAAATAACTTTAACGGATTTTATCGCGGTTTGTTAAGTTTTTCAACAAGCTTGACATTTCGGATACTTTACAGCAACCATGGTCACGGGAGGACTGAGGTGTCATACGTCCTAATGTTACAAAGTTATTCGAACTACCCTATGATACATCATTATTTTAATAAGTCCTCTCTACGCAGCAAGTGCTAACTGCATCTTTAATCTGTGGTATATTATGCTTGGTTTTTTATTTAATTATTTTAATAATGGGATCCCAAGCAGGTGGTAAGAGCCAGCTATCTTCTCTATTGAAATTTGGATATTTTATAATTCCAATACGGATCACGGGTCTTCTTTGGTTGGAATCGGTGTTTTTTTGCTTTTTTTTGCGAGGACCGGTAGTTTATGAAATCTCTTATTATTTGAACTATGCACCCTCTCTCTGTAAAACTAAGACTAAATTATTTTAAGCACTGAAGGTGTGATTTTCTTATTAAAAAAAAAACATATGCAGAACTAATAAGTAGTACGATGGTGTACATGCGGACAGACAGGGGGAAGTTAATCAAAAGTTGATAACATAAATAATCATCATTATCAACCATTTTAGCAGGTCATAGGCCTCTTTCAATGAATGCCAAGACTTGTCTTTAAAAAAAATAACTCGGTATAAAAAATATACATTAAAAAAGTTCGGAATTCACTTCTTTGGTGTGCGGTTTAATAATTTATCCTCGAACATAAAGCCTGTATACACAAGTTTAATTCGGATGAAGCTTAACAGAGATTTCAGGAAAATAATATGTAAATGTTTTCTCTTGTAAAATCCTTCTTTGTCATGAATTCATTATTAATCCTATTACTTTTATTGCTTTTAATGTCCCATAGGAAATGGATTGGAAAAGATATTGGAAAATAATGGGACTGGCAATATGGGACTTGGACTGGTATGGTGCTATGGTAACTTGGACTATTTAAGTTATGGTTTAAGTTACATAGCTTTTACTTAGTTTAGGTCAAACACGTCGGAGATAGGTCGCGGAATTGAAATGGAGATGGGCAGGATACTTGGCTAAACATGGTGATGGCAGGTGGTCCACGAGCAGGGGACATAGGGCGAAGACGGGACCCTCACACCATTGTACTGTCAAGAGACAACCCCTCTGTGGAGGTGGCGTCGGTCCCCTGAGGGACTGACTAGCCGTCGAGGTGCCCTATTTGCTCATTAGATCCGGGACACTTCACCAAAGAGCAAAGACAGCATTGATGTCACTCGCCGGGTTTTAGTGGGTAGACCTGCGTCCATTTACCAGATTTTGATCGCAGCGAGTCCCACATACCTGCCTGGGGAGACCCACTCCCCCGCGGGATGCCTCTGAGCATTTCCCGGCGTTAAAGAAAAAAAAAGGTAGTCCACGGTTACCGAATGGTGGCCTAGACTGAGCCGAAGAAGTCCAAGTCCTCCTATGATGAGATGGACCGGTGACGTGCGAAAGTTGCTGGACAAAACATGGATGAGACAGGCAAGGGACAGAAAAGATTGGCAAAAATAGGGAGGTCTATGGCAATTTCTGAGAGTTTAAATGACCGCGGGGATTAGGTAGTATATTCATAAATTAGTTTTTGATAAAAAGGACTTACACAAAATAGCTAAAATTATTTTATTTATATTTTTGATGGTACAATGGAGGCGGTATAATTGTCCAATCGTTCAACAAATCCACGAAATATATATATCGAAGCCAGTTTATAATTAATGATATAACGCTATGATGTACTGTATATATAACACAATATTATTAACTAGCTGTTGCCTGCAGCTTCGCCCGCGTTACTCACCTCCTATATGTCAAAGCGTGATGTTATATAGCCCATAGCCTTCCTCGATAAGTGGGCTGTCTAACACTGAAAGAATTTTTCAAATCGGACCAGTAGTTCCTGAGATTAGCGCGTTCAAACAAACAAACAAACTCTTCAGCTTTATAATTCTTATATATAAAATTTCCATGTCACAATGTTAGTTACCGTACTCCTCCGAAACGGCTTTACCGATTTTTACCAAATTTTATATGCGTATTCAGTAGGTCTGAGAATCGGCTGCTATCTATTTTTCATACCCCTAAGTAATAAGGGTGGTCAACTCCTCAAATTTTAAATGTTAACGCAGGCGGAGCTGCGGGCAACAGCTAGTATTAGTATAGATTTAGCCATATTATACACATACGCACAACCAGAGATTATGCAGATGCGTTGACCTCCTTTTCCCTATTCCTCCCAATGGGCTACCGGATACTCACAAACCGCACAAAACGCGACAGCGTAGCTGTCCATTGTCACTTGACGCCGGTGTCATGTGAGCAAGAGGTACCACCCCGGTCGTGCCGGCCCAATTAGGCTACAAAGCACAGCCTCTTACTATCACTTACAGAATATACGTATATAATTTTTAAATGGCAAATCGCTAATTCATTACAGCAATGTTACCTTTACTGAATCCCAAAGTTATTTCCCAAATTCAAATCGGATTACGCCAATACTCGATTGCATTTTATATTCATGGAGGTAAAAAAATTATAGTCCCTCCAAACGGTTTCAAAATTCAAATTCAGCAGTTCCTTATCTTTATTCAATTGCGAATATTGAGTGGCAAATTCGAAACGGTAATGTTTGGTATTTAAGAATATCTTTTTAGAAAAAACATTTTTTAAAGAATAGGAGGGCAAACGAGCAGTCGAAGCCGTTTGGCGACTACCGACGCCCATACACATCCGCACAAGCAGAGATTATGCAGACGCGTTGCCCTCCTTTCCCCTATCCCGCCAATGTGCTACCGGAAACTCACAGACCGCACGAAATGCGACAGCAACGCTGTCACTTTACGTCGGTGCTATGTGAGCGGGAGGTACCACCCAACGTGCCGGCCCAATTTGGCTGTAAAGCAGCATGGCACCTCCGACTCCCAAAAAAGTTATGGAAATATCATCATACCTTGGCTTTGTTGGACCTAGTGCTGACCCTGACTCCATCAGTAGACACGTCAATGGTGACTTTACGCTTCTTAACGCCCTTCGCCTTGAATTCATACTGGAACAAAAATATTTTATTTATTTCTTTTTATTTATTCATCTTGATGTCTGATGTTTGATATTCAGTCATTACAGTGGAACATTAATTAATAATAATAATAATAGTGGAACTTTTATTGAATTTTATTGCGGTATACTAATTCAATAAAGAAAAATAAAATTGGAGTGTCTGTTTGTAATATTAAGATAAGCGCTTTTTACTAAATGCATATCGATGTATACACAGTACATATGCCAAAATAGCATTTTTTACAATTTTTGTCTGTCTGTCCGTCTGTCTGTCTATCTGTCTATTTGTTCCGGCTAATCTCGGCAACGGCTGGGCCGATTTTGGCAGGACTTTCACTGACAGATAGCTGATGTTTTAAGGAGTAACTTAGGCTACAAAAATAATCATCATCAATCCGCATACGGCCGTAAACCTAAGTTATCGCGGGCGAAGCTGCGGGCAACAGCTAGTATAAATTATATAGACCTTCCATGACTATGGTTGCTGTAAAGTATTCAAAACGTTAGGAATGAAGTCTTATTAAACGATGAGCACCAAAACTACTAAACGAATTTTAAAAACTGCACTGTGCAGTTTCCATTTGAGAGAGGAGAATTTTTACACGATCAACGCCGTAATCAGTGACAGGAAGATGTGGCTGTCACATTACCCTGTACTTACTGATAATATACTTTTAATCTATACAGATAACTAAAATTGGAGTGTCTGTTTTTTATATTAAAATAACCGCTTTTTACTAAATGTATATATAGATGTATACACAATACATATACCTACCCATATAGCATTTTTTACCATTTTTCTATTTCTGTGTGTCTGTTTGATTTTGACGATACTTTCACTGACAGATAGCTGAAGTTCTAAGGAGTAACTTACGCTATAAAAATAATCATCATCGATCCGTATACGGCTGTAAATCTAAGTTAACGCGGGCGAAGTTGCGGGCAACAGCTAGTATAATATATATTATGTAAGTATACATAAATTCTTTGCCAAGAATTTAATAAGTAAATACTGCCTGCGATAATATTCCATCATATTTCTAATATGTTTATAAACGGCTATTACTTGTGAAGGAATATTAGCTGAAGAATTTTTCCAGAACCTCTATTATGTTGAAATAAACACAAAACAAAAGTTACAGTCATAAAAGAAATAACCATTAAAATAATCCTTAATCGCCTCTGTTAGCTCAGGTATAATATGCAACCCCACCATGGTTCAGGCCTTGACGTGGCGGTGGGGCTTAGAAGCCTAGGGTGAGCCCAGCACCTTGGGCGAAGCTAATTGATCCGAGGGGGCTCTTTGTACCCCTGTTATAAGAAGAGGGGACGAAAGAGCAGGGGGCAAGGGGTGAGGATGGGAACCTCACCCCATTGTACTGTCCCGACGTTGGGAGGGGTGGTTTTGTGGTGCGGGACAACCCCTCTGTGGAGGTGGCAGCGGTCCCTTGCGGGACTCACTAGCCGTCGAGGTGCCCTGTTAGCTTAACAGATCCGGGGCACCTCACCAAGGCGGCATTGGTGGCACTCGCCGGGTATTAGTGGGTAGAGCTGCGTTCATTTACCGCATCTTTCGGGCGCAGCGAGTCCCACATACCCACCTGGGGAAACCCACTCCCCAGGCGGGATGCCTCAGAGCATTTCCCGGCGCTAAAGAAAAAAAAGGTATAATATACAAAACACAAAAAATATTTTTATTATTATAATTAAGTAATATAAATGCTATGTAAACAAAGCAAGTGAGGCAAAGCTAAATGAAATCCATAATGAAGTAAACGATAGAGTGAAAGTTGCTAAGCCACAATTCATACAAATTTCAAGTTAAATCTTCCGTACAAAACGATTACTAGATTGTTCACGAAATTAATAAAATCCAAGTTCAAGTTGGAAGCCCGTTGAAACCTTACTTAAGTTTAATGAAATAAATATTAATTAGGTGAAATGATACTTTTGATACAATTCTAATATACCTTTAAATAAATTAGGATAAGCTATTATTTCCCCACCATGGTTCTGGCCTTGACGTGGCGATGGGGTTCAGTAGCCTAGGGTGAGCCCACAGCACCTTGGGCGAAGCTAATTGAGCCGAATAAAATAAATTATGTCATGCGGCCATTTTGTGCGCCGTTTAAATTTTATAGGTTTGCAGAATCTTTTAGAAATAGAAATAGAAGAAAATTACAGCCTGTATTATAGGTATTTGAATTTGTTTTGTTTTCACTTCACTTCTATCGGCAATCCCTGTGACTGGTCGGGTTAGTTTTATTTATACGAGACATTCGCAGACAATTTCGAAATAGTATTTCTAGCATTTTCTAGCAGACTAGCAACCACTACAACTTAATGAGGGTTAAATAATTAATCAAAAAAAATAACAAAAGCAAGTCGCCTCTACGATTTTCGATCATCAGATTCTGGTTTCCTTATAATGGAACTTCTAGTTTAGAACAAAAAAAAAAGTCATCAAAATATGTAAATAAACGCCGAAGTTATCCGCGAACACTCATAAACACAGATGTACGGTCCATTTGAGTAACCTCCCTTTTTGAAGTCGGTTAAAAACTGAACATAAAATATGTATTTTCCATAACAATAGCTGATACATAATTTATATACAAAACATATAATATTGTATAATATAATATCATATAATGCATAGAATGTTTGTAATAAATATACCGCTCTGCGCTTCTCCATTGCAACTGTATACTACTAAGTCCCGCAGCGCGTAATAAGATTAAAAAGTATTAATATAGAATATGAGTTGAAAGGTTAGTTCAACCAATATGCAATTAAGGGAAGATACTTTTTTTTTTTTTTTTGTTTTTTTCTTTAACGCCGGGAAATACTCTGAGGCATCCCGCGGGGGAGTGGGTCTCCCCACGCGGGTATGTGGGACTCGCTGCGCCCGACAGCTAGTAAGTGGACGCAGCTCTACCCACTAAAACCAGGCGAATGCCACCAATGCCGCCTTTGGTGAAGTGCCCCGGATCTAGTAAAGAAACAGGGCACCTCGACGGCTAGTCAGTCCCGCAAGGGACCGACGCCACCTCCACAGAGGGGTTGTCCCGCACCACAGAACAACCCCTCTCATCGTCGGGACAGTACAATGGGGTGAGGTTCCCATCCTCGCCCCTTGCCCCCTCTTCTTATAAGAGGGGTAAAAAAAGCCCCCTCGGCCCAATTCGCTTCACCCAAGGTGCAGCGGCTCACCCTAGGTTACTGAGCCCCACCGCCACGACAAGGCTTGAACCTTGGTGGGGAAGGGAAGATACTGAAGTCGACGTTGATATCACATTGATACTATGATTGACACCGGCGTTGCCGGCCTTTCAAATATGAGTATGCTCTTTTCTTGGGACCTTCCCTATCTCCAGCAGTGGAAAGAAGAAGGATGATGATCATGAAGATGTATTCTCTAGGTTGAAATAATTCGTAATGAACTCATTATTCAAATATGTATCTATCTAATAAAAACAAAATATGTATCTATCTAAACAGCGTTGTATTAAGTACATTTGATGAGCTAATAAAGATCTGTTGAGAATGCTTGTAAGTTGAAATTATTTCTGATAGATTGAATGGCGACTATGAATTAATGATGTTTCGTCATTATAGCCTGTAGTTTTTTAGTGACTTCGCGAATTTCTTCAATCGATCATTTTATTAAGGTTAGTTTAAGCAAAATAATTTGGAATAATAGAAAAACAGAGAATATAGTAATTTACTTAAAATGTATCAGTTATACTACAAAATAGTTGCCAGCCATAGGATTATGATTATATCACTCAGTGATAACGAATCAATTGTAAGAATTTAAAAAAATGTAATAGAGTCTCGGTTACATCCTAACATTACTTCTTTATCATCATACTTAAGCGGCTGAAAAAGCTAAAATATGCAAATACAGGCGTCTAGGCTCCGAATATGATTTTGTCCCATTCGGGGTCGTGACCCTTGGTCCGTGGGGTCCTAGTGCTATAAGGCTTTTTAAGGAAATAACAAAAAGATTAGTCGAAATCACAGGAGACCGAAGAGCTGGCAGCTACCGGACAAAGAATTAGTCTAGCTATTCAAAGGGGGAACGCTGTGAAAATCTTCGGAATCTTGCCTAAAGGGACTCTTTTTTATTAATATACTTAAGTTATTATATTATATTTTTTAAGGTTTTTAGTTTTAGTTTTTTTTGTAATTTATAACCAATATGTTTTTATTTACTTATAAATGTATATAATTATATAACGTGTAATAGAATAACTATCATTTTGTACTTTATCAATAAAACATTTGATTTTCTTGTGATATTGTTTTCTAATGTTCACGAAATTTTCTTTCCTTACTTTATTTACCAAATAAAAATACAATGCTAACAAAAGTTATATTAACAGCAAACAACCAAAAAATTATGATGAAACATTTTTTTCTTTTTTTCGGATGGATCTATGCTAACGGCCCGAAGGCCCTAATGCTACATCGGATTAGTGTGAGCCCATTTGGCTCACTTTTGGTTTGTAAAAGTGGGGTTGCCCCCGCCAACCGTGCAATCTGCGACCACACGGCCTCCTGGCGTCGGGTTGGACTGATGAAACTACTTTTTTATATGTTTTACATTTCGGATACTTTACATGTACCTACATGTAAACAACTTAAAAAACCGCGATAAAATCTGTGAAAGGCTGCTTCGGCATAGTTCTGATTCAAGATCCAGATTATGTAATCATGGGATATCAACGCAAATTACCGGTACACCGGATTTGTAATGCTCGGTACACACTTGTGTGGTCTAACACAATTGGATCGGCGAGGCGATTGTTCGCTAATTCTCGGTATTATGGAAATCGATAGTGTGACACAACTTTTAATTCTGACTGGTTTGCGTCATTACGCATTTATGGAATACCGTGCCTAGTATTACATCTCTGCCTGTAGATAAGATCTTCTGGTGGTAGTCTGGTAATAGAAGTTACACCCTGATAATGACGATGATGACGAAAGAACTAAAACGTATAATTAATCAGTTAATATGTTGAAGAAACCAGACCCTTGAAACACCTCATTGGAAATTAAAATTGGCTGTGATTGAAAGCGGCAGTTGTATATTGTAGTTTTGGTAAGTTAAAAATTACAAAATGCATATTTATTAACAAATACTGCAGTTAAAATGAAGTAGTAAAGTAAACATAATGATGATAATTTAATAAATATTGAGTAGTAAAATAGCAGAACGGGCAGTTACGTGAGGGCAGTTAACAAATCGGAATTAGTCTGTAAATAATCTCATTCTAAGCAGTTCTATAAACAATGAGTGGGTAAAATGTATTCCTTGTATATTCGGCGTGTAACTTATAACAGGAAAATATTTAGCTTGTTTTTTTTTTAGTAAATTTAAGTTATAAAAAAGGAAATGACTTTCGCTTTGATTGATGGTATAAAAACAAATTATATGCTATGACAATGATAGATACTTTTAATTTGGTAGAATTGAATAAAAATAATAGTGAAATGACGCTTTGTGGCTTACATTATCTTATTATATATTAATAATAGTAAAATGACGCTTTGTGGCTTAAATTATCTTATTATATATTAATAATAGTGAAATGAAGCTTTGTGGCTTAAATTATCTTATTATATATTAATAATAGTGAAATGAAGCTTTGTGGCTTAAATTATCTTATTATATATTAATAATAGTGAAATGAAGCTTTTTGGCTTAAATTATCTTATTGAATAATAAGAGCAGGTTCGGCTTTTGTCGACCTGCCTCTTTTCCATTTGTGTCTGAGGGGAATGTTCTTGTCTTCAACTGGAACCTCAGTGTACTTAAAGCGTATGGACAGGCCAATAATATGTTTACACTCAATTGTTGCCCAAACTCTTACAAAATGTATATGACATTTGTAAGAGTTTAGGCAAGTAAGTACATGTTACTTGAGTCTATTTATCTTTATAGTGAGGCAATATAACATCTCATTTATTAAAAAACTGCTCTTGATACTCATCAACATTTTACTTAATACAAACTTAGCAATAACACCAAAATAGTTTTTTTTTTGTTAGTTGGATAGGCAAACTGGCAAACGTACCACCTGATGGTAAGTGGTCGACGTCGCCCATGAACATAAACTAGTACACCTGGAACGAGCCCAGGCAACTTATTTATGTGTTGCCTATCCTGAGACATAAGATGTTAAGTCTCGGTGCTAGTAATTACACGGCCTGTCTTGCCCTTCTCTCCGAAACACAGCAAAGCTGTTTCACGGGAGAATCAAGCAAGATGGTGGTACCCATGCAGCCGGGAGCGCGGCACAGCGCTTCCCTCCCACCGGTATAAATAAAATAAAAATGCAATAAACCAAATGAATGAATTTGACACCGGTGATAGCCAATGGTTGCTGTCGCCGCCCGCATTTAAGTGTGGGCGACATTTAATGAAAGTTCACTTCTCTTTTCAATCAAAGTGACCATCTGAAGTCTCTGTTCCCTTTGAACTGCCGAACTATTTATGTAACTTCCCATTCCAACATTTTTACTTACCATTATATTATTACACCGCTTACGAACTGTAACAGCAGTAGTCTGACCTTCGCCGGGGCCAGCCTGTCGCTGAGGTGATCCTGTCTGTTGCCTGCATATTCAGGACCCTCAAAACGCGATTGAAGGTGCTCAAAGTGGTTTAGTTAGGGTGAGCACTACCAGGTGCGAGTCCCACATTGGGTCAGATCCGATCCGAAGAACCTGGCTGCATCCATAAGGATTTCTCTGCGATAAAAAAGCTTTCATGAAGAAAGCTCTAATTTTCAAAGCAATCACATTTGATCAGGCTTCTGACTATAATATGCTATGCTAATTTACACTTAGGCGTTCACATTATTATGTATCAAAATTACATTGTACATTAATTTTATAAACATGCCTAAGTAGTTTATTGTTTAATTGTTGCGAAACATTATAACATAAAACGCAGATAGATAATCATCATATTATGATCTATGCCACACCTATGTATTGTAGGATAAAATAACCGGTCCATTGATTTTTTTACTGTTCATGTTCTACTGTTGCACTAATTTACCAACCACCGAAAAATAAAATAACTGCCTATTTTGATTTTAAAGCACATAAACACTTGCAAATCAGTTCTTCCTTTCGTCCTATCAAACTCATTACTCCATCTCAAATAGCGAACTCTAAACAGCAAAATAATCATTTGTATAGTTTGGCAATTGCGCCTGCGGTAGGAGTAAATATTTACAACATTGGAACTGTCTCGCTTTGCTCCCAAGAGCTGCCGTATTTGCAAGTCTATTTGAATTTAATAAGTTCCGCCTTGCGTCTTTTCAAGCAATCTATTCCATTTGCTTGTAAAAGATTTTGCCCCAGGTGCATAAGAAAACAAATAACTATAATTTAGAGATGTACTTTGAGGTTAAACTGTTCAAAAGTTATAACACTTTGTTCATGTCAGTAAAATGTTCAACTACCCTTCATTGTAGTAGAAGGTTCAGTAAAACTGAACTTACATGATCTATAGAGAATAAAGTGCATAGGTGTGGCATAGATCATAATATCATGATTATCTATCTGCGTTTTATGTTATAATGTTTCGCAACAATTAAACAATAAACTACTTAGGCATGTTTATAAAATTAATGTACAATGTAATTTTGATACATAATAATGTGAACGCCTAAGTGTAAATTAGCATAGCATATTATAGTCAGAAGCCTGATCAAATGTGATTGCTTTGAAAATTAGAGCTTTCTTCATGAAAGCTTTTTTATCGCAGAGAAATCCTTATGGATGCAGCCAGGATCTTCGGATCGGATCTGATCCAATGTGGGACTCGCACCTGGTAGTGCTCACCCTAACTAAACCACTTTGAGCACCTTCAATCGCTTTTTGAGGGTCCTGAATATGCAGGCAACAGACAGGATCACCTCAGCGACAGGCTGGCCCCGGTGAAGGTCAGACTACTGCTCGTAGGGGGAGACTGCCCGGCCGCTACTAAGAAGTCCCCACGACCTCGTGCCATACAGACCCAGGTTCCCATCCTGAGCCCGACACGAACACAGGGGCGTTACGTTAGGCGCATGAAATAAAGCCTTCTACGTACCCCCGTTCGTCTCCCGCGGAAGGAGGCCTCGTCGGCGACCGGCACTTTACTGCCTCGCTTCTGCGAGAACTCGCCGTCCAGGACTCGTCGTCACCGAGCATCGCGGTGATGACGCTCAGCAGAGACAAGTCTCCACCGATGACTGATTTCAGACTGTGACGCAGCGCTGCCCATCTCGGGCACACCTCGAGTGTGTACTGGTCCGAGTCCACCGCCGCGCCACAATCGTGACACACTGCAACGGCTCCCTGCCGGCCGTCCAGCACAGGCACTCACCAAAGCAACCATGCCCGGTGAGCACCTGTGTCAGACGGATTCGTTATTAGAGCTCTCCTCTCTGAGCCTAAACTCTAATTTTCGAATTTAGCAGCAGACATTGTTCAGCAGTGGACGGAAAAGGTTAATAATGATAATACTTCTAATGACAAATGACTTAAATAATAACGATTTAGTAACATTATAATGAAACAATTTTTTACGGATTTTATCGCGGTTATTAGTAACAGTAAAATTTTATCGTTAATAGAGTTAATAGAGTACACAAAATACTAAAGTCATTTATCCATTTCCGTCTAAACAACATCTGCTACCAAAAATCTTTTTCAATTCATCCAAACATTTCGTACGTGACAAGGCGACATTTGCTTAAGCTTTTGACAAATGGTGAGATCGCATCGAAGGTTGACACTATTATCGCCGGGGCCCGGGGGTCCGATCTCTTAAATATGAAATCGAGCCTTCGTCTGAATATAAATGAATCACTTTCTTACATTACTTTATCAAACCATCATAACTCTATATTTTTTTCTGTTTACGCGAATTTCACTCTTTATAATTTTACTTTGCGGATTTTATAACGGTTCATTGAGTTTTTTACATTCTCGACGTTTCATATACTTTACAGCAGATCCCCCCTTGAGAATGGTTACAGTAAATACTTACCCGCGACGAAATAAGTAAAAGTTGTTTCATTATAACTTAGCAAATTATTTGGTAATTGTTTATGTAATTTACCCCCAAATACTCAAACGAATCTCAAATTTAAGACGTACTTAACTCATGCTAAGACGTGTCGGATTCAAAGAAAAAGAGAGGGACAACACGAGTTTAAGTACGTCTCAAATTTGAGATTCGTTTGAGTATTTGGGGGTTAATCTATCATTACATTTATGTAATTTAATCCATCATTAAAATTGAGAACCTAAAATAATGAAGATTGGATGTTGGTCCCAATTTTGTAGTGCGCTCGGAGTGTTCCAAACTTTTAGTGTCTCGGAAGACTTCAAACTTCAATAAGAATGGATTAGTTGGTACAAGTTTGACGTGTTCTGTAACTTCTGAGCCTTTTGATATACATTGTGTCGTTGTGACGGCACGGAGGTCGCTTTGTTTGTGACGTAGACAAAATGCGATATCGGATGGAGTGTCAACCAAAGGGCGAGGCCACAACACTGCGTTGGGTAGTAAAAATCGACGAAGCCGCATAACCATAGAAATCTAGATAATGAGGTAAGTTAAATGAAAATAAAAATAAAAACATAAAAGAATATTTAAAAGTTTAACCTGATCTACATTTAACGCCTCATATTTTCTTTTGAATTGATGTCTGTGTATGTAATGATGTAAAAGAAATGATAGCAATGAGTTCACCCAGTACTTTGTTTCTGTTGTTTCTTATATTCTACTTCTGCTGCGTCTAGTACATGTTTCACTTCTCTCCAAAACACAGAAAATCTGTTTAACGGGAGAAACAAGCAAGATAGTGGTATTGAAGCAGACGGGAGCGCGGCGCAGCGCAACCTTCCTATCGGTAGAATTAGTGATGAGTTGACAATAAGTAATGAATAAAAAAAAACATGTAAATACTATTTTATAAAAGCTATTTTATTAATTTAGGCGAGCACAAATTGTCCGAACGACGCATGATAATTCACGAACACTTGTATTTCGGCGCGGCCGAAAGTACCGGCTATATTTTGGCCAAAACCGTAATTAAGCTCGAAACTAGATTTCATGGCCGTAAACTGGTCGAAACCGAAACCGAATCCGAACTTCTGGCCGGTCACTATGAAATGGGTTATATTTTCCATAATTACTATCTTATTAAACATTGAGTCAAATATTGATAGATATTGACTCCAGTTGTATGTTCTGATGACAGGATTTAGTGAATCATCATCTTTTATCATCATTTAGTGATCCAAAAATAAAACCTTTGTTATTGGATCTATTTATCTATCAAATTGAAGCTTACCACACTTTTCAAAGATTGGTGGACAACACAATGATTTAAAAAGTTTGTTCCAATATCCATCAGGATAATCAGAATTGACGATTTTTTTACAGGGGAGGGGGAAGTGGGTGCTGGTGATGACCCATCTGAACGCTACGGACGGCGCACAAATTAACTACATCACACGTGTAGTTTTTAATATCTAACTCATTCATAATCAAAACTCAACTCATTCATAATTCAGTGCGGCGCTGCTCTCATTACACGAGGCCCTCATGATGATTTAGGTTAAATTCAACCGTAAAAGATTCGTCGACCGTATCGGATTTGACTAGTCCAAATGCTGCTCTCCCGAGCAGCGCGCACGATGAACCGCGGCCCCTGCGGGGCGCGGAGGAGGCGTCCCCCTTTCAAATATTTCTTTAGTGAGCCATCTGCTCATTTACTGTACCGATTGAACTTAAAGGCCGAAAAGTCTAGCCCTTCCGAAAAAAAACCAAATAGTTTTAAAATACTAATAAATAAAGTTTTAAAGTTTAAAAAGCTAAAAAATACGTTTTAATAGCAAACCGAACTAAAACAAAAAATATATTTTTTACTATAAGAATTAAAAGGATGAATAAAAATCATATTATTGTAAAAAAAACATGGGTTGCTTTGTAGGTACATACTAAATTTTTATATATTACTAACTTCACTGTTAGAAATATCTACTGATGAAATCCTTAAGTTTTCTTTTACAATAATATTCTATTATTGTATTCTTTTGTTATTAAAACGTGTTTTTTAGTTTATTAAACTATGATTTTAATATCGTTTACTAATCAAATTAGGCTCTTTACACTATTTATAACTAAACAACTTCTCATAGATTTTATCGCAATTTATTATTATTTTTACATACCAGACGCTTCGGATACTGAACAATAACCGTGGCCACGGGAGGAGGGACACGGATAGCCATGAAACCTTGTTTCATTATAATAAGAAACATATTTTATCGGAAACTTACTATTACTTAAAAACTAAAACTAAAATATATTACATAATTAAAAGTACACTAAAAATACTCACTCGTACTCGACGCATAGCAGCAACGATCTCCACTCTACTTGTCGGCCGCGGCACGTCCATAGTCCCGATGTACTGGAAAAAAGGGAATTTTTAAGCAAACACACGGTTTTTCTACGAAAATATTCGATTTTTTAGCTGAAATTCTTAATTTGACAAAACAACGGGTCAGGCTAAATTGAAACCGGGGAAAATTTATTTGAAATGCGAATTCTAGTGCAATATCAGGAAATGAAGGCGATTTTTATTTTTGTTGATGATTCTGAGTATTTGAAGGTGTTATCATAGACATAATAAATACTGTCTTACCCATTTGATATAACATAATATTATCACACATTTTGGAAGACCCGTAAAATATATTATAGAGAGGACATGTAAGGGTACACGTTTGAAACTAGATAACCTTTTGAAGCATTACTTACAGACTCTCTGATTACAGGCGTCAGGTTTTTAATAAAACTCAGATTTTACTAAAACCCATTTAATTGAGGTCCTCTTTTGACTACATATTTTATACACGTTAGAACTTAATTTTATATTGTCATCGGTGATCCGACCTTATGTATTGTAAAGTAAACATATTTTAAAGTGAACGAAAATAGCCTTCAAAGATATCGTTTCATGCTGGTGAAGTTAATAAGCATTTTAAACAAAGTTTCATCTTCCATCCATGACAAAAATCTTTTTAAGATAGTAAACAAGGTCTGGATTCGATATGGACCGGATAAAATGGTTTTTTTTAAATTTCCCCGTTCACCTGAACATAAAACATAGATTATTCTAACATTAAAGTCTTTAAAATTGTGTGAAATACATTGGGCCAGCGCGTAGATAAACTATAGCTTCCTCCTCGCCTGATTTCGAGCAGGAGACTCTTTTTTATGTTAGTTGCATAGGCAAACTGGCCTATGTGCCACCTGATGGTAAGTGGTCGACGTCGCCAATGAATATAAACTAGTTTACCTGACACGAGCCCAGGCAACTCATCTATGTGTTGCCTATCCTGAGACATGAGATGTTAAGTCTCGGTGCCAGTAATTACACTGCCTGTCTTGCCCTTCTCTCCGAAACACAGCAAAGCTGTTTCACGGGAGAAACAAGCAAGATGATGATACCCATGCAGCCGTGAGCGCGGCACAGCGCTTCCCTCCCACTAATGCCCTTGCCCAACAGTGCGACATATGTGTCGATAATGATTATGAAACAAAGGGTACAAACTATAAACAATAACAACATATCAGATATGACGTGAAACACTTGACAAGCCTAATAGAGAATGTTCTAAATGAGTCCTTTATATCCAGCTACATACAACCCAGCAGGGCACTTCACGTTAATTTGCATGCGTGTTCCCGACACAATATCTCCAGGACGCTTATAATTTAATTCACGGTGTTGCATAACCGGGTAATTTCTCTCAAAAAGAGGACCTAAGTTTCTATTGTAGGCTATTTGTAAGCCCGTATTAAAAGGATTGAAGTGAAGAAGAAACGAAGAAATTAGTGATTTTAAGAATATGATAAATCACCCAGAAGTAGCACAAATACTTGGATTTAGTCTTTCACACATTATGAATACAACTCCAGCACTTGCTGATAATTATAAATTTGTGTCTAAAATGTAATTATCTTGGCAAAATAGTAATTACAATATACTCGTCGGTAATTCCCCTGGCACTCGTTTCAAACTTTGTACATATAATTATTATCAGGGATGACTTACATAATCCCACCGGTGGGAGGGAAGCGCTGTGCCGCGCTCCCGGCTGCATGGATACCACCATCTTGCTTGTTTCTTCCGTGTTTCGGAAGACACGCAGTGTAATTACTGGCACCGAGACTTAACATCTTATGTCTCAGGATAGGCAACACATAAATGAGTTGCCTGGGCTCGTTCCAGGTAAACTAGTTTTATGTATGAACATAAAACTAGTTTACCTGGCGACGTTGACCACTTACCATTACGTGGCACGTTTGCCAGTTTGCCTATCTAACTAACATAAAAAAATCTTAATACATGTTATTAAGTTCGTACTTAGGTAATAGTATTATGGCAAAGTCAAATTACCGGGACAATTATTTTGCTAGGTATATTTAGATTCGTTATTGATTTTCGTTTAATGTAAGCTGTTTTTTTATTTTTAATATGATATCTATGAAATTAAAATATAATTTTACACTTTAGATCAATTAAAATTCTAGTTGAAATCAACAAAAACACACTTTTATGAGATAGTAAAAAATATTTTGTTTTATTAAGAAAGGGGAGGGGAAGAAGGATTCTAATTAAATTGTTTTCATTTTATTGTTCTTAACAATTTTTAGTTTGATTATCTTAAATGTAGTAATCACCCCATTTTAGTTTTGTACGCCTCATAAGGAAGCGTCGAGAGTGCTCTACTCTCGACATGTCAAAAAAGCAGTTTTCTCGAAACTGAATTTGGTTTAGAAGCAACAAATGCTTGTATCGCACTTCTAAGTTAATAAGAATACCAAGTCAAAGAATTAATTTGTTCGGTACATATAAAATATTTTATTAACAATTTTTTTTAACATAGTAAATAATAGCATTACAAATAATCTTTTAAGAGCGTGCGTGTATTCTGTTTCTGTATGAGAGAGGGAAATAGGACGAAAAAATTGTCGCACCGGAACATTGTTTATCATCTAAATAAATGCGCCGAGTTTCCCAATTAATATGAGCGTTCTATTCACTGTCACTTTTATAATAAAAAAAAACTTAAAAAAAAACTAAGATACGACTGTGTATTTTACAAAAATATCAGCCTGTTAAGTATTCGTTGCTATTAGCAAATAGGTCAATTGCTTAGACGTGTATTTTACAAATAATATTTTTTAATAGTTTGAACAGAAAAATAAAAATCCTATGCAGGCGGCTAGGCTAGGTACTTGGGCTGGCACAACCGGGATGGTACCTCTCGCTCACAATATAACACCGGCGTCAAGTGACAGCTATGCTGTCGCGTTTCGTGCGGTTTATGAGTTTTCAGTGGCCCATTGGGGGACAGGGAAAAGGAGGGCAACACATCTGCATAATCTCTGGTTATGCAGATGTGTATAATCGTCGGTAGTCTAAAGCTTCGACTCGCTCGTTTGCCCTCCTCCATGATATATAAAATAAATCTGTATGGGCGATACTTTATGTTGACCTAAAAAGGTACAGTGGCGAGACCACTCTAGGTTTATATATATATCTGGTCAGGGTATATCATCTAAACTCTAAAGTAACAAACAACAAACACTAACGACTATACGAGTATACTAGTATTATATCAATTGAAGACAATTGATATGAGCGATCAATTCGCTGTCATTTAATTATTATTATTATTATTATACAAATGTGCTTTTATATCAGACTGTTTATTCGTTGCTAAGCAACTGATAAGCTGTTACAAATAATCGATTTTATTGTGAAAGATGAGTTTAGGAGGCAAACACTTAAGGATTTTCCAAAGTTAAAAAATGTACTAGGTAAAGATGAATTAAATTCAAAACAATTTGCTAATTCACAAAGCGTTTGGGAGCAAGTGAAAATTAATGAAATTGAAAATCTTGAAATTTCCGTCAAGTAATAAAAAGAAATAAAAAAACGGAATCCCCGTACATACATGTCAACTAAAAAAATCGCTTTCAAAATAAATAACCTAAAAAAAGACGACCGGCAAATGTGAAACATCAAAATTCATAATTAATAAAATCTATCTCATATGATAAAATAAAATCTACATTGTAGACGTTTCACAAAAGTTTTTTCAAAACTAAGCAAATAAGAAAAAAAGAATATCATAGCAATCAACAGTATTCAGTATATTAATTCAGTATTGTGTGGAAAACCATTTCGAGTGGGCAACATAATTACTATGACATGTTCGCACCCCCGTGTAAATCCGTTTAGGGCACTCGCCCGAATGCGTTTAGCCTGTATTTACGTCACATCTGCTAATTGTTTCATGGTGATACCGGTTTTGATTGGCACATCTTTGTGATGAAATGTATTGTAGTTTCATATTATATTAATATTAAAGTAAGAAATACAATATTACATTGATGGTGTTCTCATTATATGCTGGCTGCTCAAGTACTTTCCCAGCCAAGGGAGGCTATGCTAGCCATGTGTGCCTTCGTTATAACTTTTGCAAGACAAGGCATGCCTGCTTCGGAAGGTATCTGTGGAAGGTGGCAGGTGCGGCGGACGCGCAGACCACGCCTTGACAGAGTGCCCAGGTTAGGCGGAGGCGCGGACCTGACGCTTCTTGCGGTCATCCAAGAGAAAACCGTCAGTGAGAGCACATAACAGGTGGTCCTCTCCTTCTTCGAGGACGTGATGTCGCAGAAGGAGGAGGCGGATGGAGCACCGCCGTGAGAGACCTGTGCGCGGCCTATCGGAGCCGTATCCGCCGCGCACGCTAAGTCTCGAGCTATAAGGCGCCCTTACATTTTCAGGAGGCCATAAGTGGAGAGGAGGGAACTCCACCCATCTTGCCTCTAGGGGAGAGTGCCTGGTGGTACGCCTTCGAGACCCTGAGGACGTCCACAGCTCCTTCAGGAACGAACACACGAGACCACCGCTGCGGTTTAGTGGATAGAGGCTGCATCCACCTTACCATCTTTTCCGGCGCAGTGAATGCTCCAGAAAAATAAAATTTTACGCAATTTCAACGAAAAATAACATTAATTCGTTTACGGAACCTACGTCATAAAGACCGTATCTGTATACCGTATAAGTGCAGTAGTTTCATTCCCGGGTTTACGTTCTCATTGTACGTGACTTTACGTATGAAATGTCTCGATAAAAGATATAAAGGGATTTTTCTAGGTATTTAGTAAACTTTTGAAAACCAAGTGCGCGATTCTTTGATTTTCCATTGATACTAATATTGTACTAAAGAGTTTGGTAAGAGGTAGTGCCGCCGTTGCAGCCGATTTGGGCTGGCACGACCGGGGTGATGCCTCTCGCTCGCATAACACCGGCGTCAAATGACAGCTATGCTGTCGCTTTTCGTGCGATTTGTGAGTTCCGGTGGCCCATTGGGTGATATGAAAAAAGTAGGAATCTCTGACTGTGCGGATGTGTACGGGCGTCGATAGTCACCAAAATACTTCAACCGCTCGTTTGCCCTCCTAGTTTGCCTAGTGTTTCATACAATCTTCATACATAATAATATACTGAATCCTAATAATTTTTACTAACAATGAAATAAAATTACCTAATGCCATGAAATAAAAC
Source organism: Helleia helle (assembly GCA_963853865.1). Lineage (NCBI taxonomy): Eukaryota > Metazoa > Arthropoda > Insecta > Lepidoptera > Lycaenidae > Helleia > Helleia helle. The sequence goes on from OY971420.1 coordinate 23,251,936, forward strand.
GATCAGCCCTGAAGCCACAAGATTGAACGTATCGAGTAATAACTTCCTTGAGCGGGAAATCGAAATGGCTCTACGTATGCAGGAAGGAGTACTTTATAAGGAGGTATGTATAGAATCAGGCTTCTAATGATTTTCAATCTGCATGCATTTCGAGGATTTTGTCGGTCAGCATAGGATTTTTCATGCATGCAACTCTGCTTTAGTATATACTGTTTATTATTTAGCAAGTTAATAATAATAATAGCTTCTTTATTTCCATATTGACTGGCTTGTACAATATATTATAATTATTATAGAATTATTGTTACATATTTTATGTGCATGCATATGAATATAAAACAATACAATTAATAACTTTAAATTACAATCATAAGTATCAATATAAAATAATGTCATTTGTGTAATATTTTTCTTTCTTTCTTTCTAATAATTATTAATTTCAAAAAAATAGCAAGATAGGAAATCCCATATTTTACTAAACCATCTATGCAATGGAAGGACGAGTCATGCAAAATGCAAAAAAAAAACCACGGCTTATACTTTCTCTTACTTGTTCTATTAATCCCTTAACCCTTGGTATTGATGGTAGGGTCTCTCAGACCCAGACCAGTAGTTCATTTAAATTTGAATTATGAGCTTGACCGTTCTTAATAGTTGTTTATTTCTAACCGAGTGACGTCTTCAACCATCTTTAAATTCCAAACTAGCTACCAACAAAATAAAACTAGTATTTAAAAGTACCCGTGGGTCCTACAGACCCCAGGAGGCATACGGTGTTAGATTTATAATCGAGTATTTTTTTTTCGTATGATATGATGAAATATATTAATATGCCAAATATTAATCATTTTTATATTTTTTACATTCAACGTGAATAATAATCCTTACTAATATTATAAATGTGAAAGGGTGGATGTTTGTTACGCTTTCACGCGAAAACTACTTAACCGATCATCATGAAACTTATTACACATACACATATTCTGGGAGGAAGTAGTAACATAGGATACTTTTTATTAAAAAAAATCTTATACTGCGCAGAAAAAGTCGCGGGCACCAGCTAGTAATTGGATAAATGGGAATATACTTAGTTAATTTACTATTAAAATTTAAACAAGGAAAAAGGTGCTATTTTTATTCAATCAAGAAAACACAACGGACGAATTTCTGTAGATTTTCGCTAATATCTATTATATCATATTGTATTGGCGATCATAACTGAAACAACTTGATTCTGAAATAGGGTATAGGTGTCATGTTTATCTAACAAAAAATATAACAAAACATAATACATTTGTGACAAATAGGCAGTTTAATTTATGTGCAAATTATTTATTTATAGGCAAATATAAGTGTTGAAAACATATAATTATTTTAATATTTTCTTTACAGCAAAGTTTATTCTTAGATTCTGTCAATTATTTTTCTTGTTCTAATTTAAATTCTATCATCTATTTTTCTCCAAAAAGGAGTTGAGGCAAATGTAATATATTATTATAATATATAAAGTTTGGTATTTTCTAACATGATTTTGATTATTATCTCTTGTGTACGCTTTTAGATTATTTGTTAATGTAATGGTCTTAAATAATTGAAATTGTTATATAATAACAACAAGCTGAAATGGGTCTGACAGACCCACCAGGCATACCGCGTAACTTTATGCTATCAGGTATGCAAAGAGTTCATGCAAGTTTGTAATCAAAACGCGATTAGTTAATATGTATAATTTGTTTCTTTATCTATAGTAAAAAGGTATACCAGAACATAATATATTTAGTCTGCTATCTGAAGGAATAATAATATCCCTAGACAGTCATTTAAAATCCCTGGAAAGGCATAAAATTTATGCTAGCCCATAACCCAGAAGCCATCACAATTACACTCCCACAAGGACTCGTAAAAATAATTATGGATTCTTTAAATGTCGAAAGTATAATTAAATGGATATGGGATGGAAGAGCCTTTCTACACGTTTTACAAGATCTTAATTATTTGTTTCGGAGTAGAAATTAAATATATATTATACTAGTGGCACCGACAGAGTTGTCCTGTACAAAATATGTTTTTTTGTGAATCTAAACCATCCTCGAATCCCCTTGAACTCACACAAAATTTTTTATCAAAATCGGTCCAGCCGTCTAGAAGGAGTTCAGTGACATACACACGCACATAAGAAATATACATATATAAAGATAGTAATAAAAATAGAATGATTTAATAGCGTATAAAAATATTTTGTGCCTTATTTATAATAAAACAATTAAATAAGCAGGTTTTTAAGTAGCTATATACTTGAATACCTACTCAGTAAAAATGAATGAAGATAGGCTCGGCTTCGAATCGAGAGGTCTGGCATCTGCGTATTTCTGAGTTTATCTTTATATGTTATCAGAAAAACCATGAAATGGAAATAGTCTTTAATTAATTCATTATCTCATTTCAGAGACTCAGATCATAGGATTGTAAATCAAAATGGATGAAGTTACAATTATTAGTTCTACATAAATTCTTTTTTTTTTCGGATAGGCTACGCTAATGGCAGGTATTGCTTAATCGGTAAGTGAGGTGATGGGTCACCTAAAATTGATTGGGATAGGCGGAGGGATTGCATTCCACCAACACCTGGCGTCGGGTTGGTTTCTGTGGCGGCTCTGTGCCGCGTCGCCATCGGACGGACCACATAAGCTCGTGTGTGGAACTGCGTCCACCTTACCTTAAGATGGTAATCTTAAAGATGGTAATCTTTCGGGCGCAGCGAGTCTCACATACCCACCTGGGGAGTCCTCCTTCCCTTGTGAGATGCCTAAAAAATAGGCAACTTTTCATGGCCTACTCATCCTTATTTAAGATGGTAAGTATTGTGGTGAGCTTACACTGCTTGTCCTGCCTCTCTTTTCTTTTTATATAAATCACTGGCCTGAGATTTTCCAAGTATACTCAACGTACATGATCAACATAATCGGGTCTGTCTACGCATGCATCTCAAATTCATAATCCAAAGTTTTTTATATCAAATTTTCTGCCCTTTTGCAATCAAACATAAAAAGCGTATTTAAGTACGCATTCCAAAAACACTAATACAATAATTATTGTACATGAGATGTTCCGGTAATAAATCTTGATTATTTGACAAGAAGCGGCTGTAATGGATTATTAAGTGTCACCGTGACAGGTGAGTACAGAAAATAACTTAGATAACAGATGCCTCTGGAGGAAATTGCTTTTCTTTACGACGATAAAAAAACAATGTATATTATAAGATGCCCGTGAACTTAGCAGATCATAGTCCAGTAGAGATTTGTAAAAAGTATCAGGAACTATCTTACTATGCTGCATATGAAAAGAACTCCAATTTATTGGTGATCTGCTCGACAATGATCTGCTAAGTCCACGGGCATAATTATAAGGTTACGTTTTAATCTTATATTATGTACTAGCTGTTGCCCGCAGCTTCGCCGGCGTTAACTTTTATTTACGGACGTATCCGGACCGATGATGATCATTTTTCAACTTTTTTGCTATATCTCTAAATAAGGCTGTATTTTTAATGTAAGCTCCCAAGCGGCTTAAACTTTTCCGACTCTCTCAATAATTATCCAACTATTTATCAATCTATACAGTCTTGGTAAATTATATACTATAACCTGCCTTAGGAATTACTCTATCTCATGTTGACAACAGCATGAAAATCCATTTAGTTTGTTTGTACCTAGTTTTTGAGTTATTATTATTATTATTTAAGGGTGGGGACACCAGCAAGGCCAGACGGGTGATCAACGCCAGATTGGAAGTCAGCGTCAGCGCCAGCGTCTATCTCCGGAGGAGATAGACGCTGGAGAATCTGCCTAGATTAAACGATGCTTTCATTTCAGTTGGATGGCTGATATATACGCCAGCCCCTGACAGCTTTGTCGATTCCTTCCTGGATCCATCTGTGTAGCCGACCATCGTTGTTTTTGGGTGGTCGATGTCAATGTTCCAATTATCTCTCGAGCCTATGCTTATCCTGTATTTCTTGTCGAAGATTCTCTCCTTCTTTATCAAATCATTGTTTGATAAAATCATGGATAGATTTTCTTCGTACGTAGTCGTAGTTTTTGAGTTAATCGCTTACAGATATACAGACGCGAGGAAGGACTTTGCTTTGTATTATATTTTTTGTTTTTATATTATTTATATTTGTGTGTGTGGTGCTGTTGTTTCAGTCATGCTCTCTCGCATGCAGTTTAACCGGGACTCTCGCTCCTCAGCAGATTCTTGTGATCTAACTAATCTCATTCGCTTGGCGTATTTCGATGTAGCAGAAAGAGAAGTTTTCTTTCTGGAAGGCATCGTGTTATGACCGTATTAAAAATATAGAAATCTTTAAAACTACCCTTATAGATAAGGAATCTAGGAAAGGAGGCTAGGAAAAAAACTAGCGCCTAATCTAGAGACTGAGAATTAATAGCTAACTAACTTTACCTATTAACTTTATTGAATTATATATTAATAATTAACTAATACCTATACCAAAGATTATTTTTAAAAACTAAATAAAATTAAAATAATAACGCACGGTACGGTCTAAGTTAAACAAATATATACTAAAACATAATATACGAATGAATAATCCTATCTTTTTTTCGCTGGGGAGTGCGTCTATGCATACCACCGGGTTCGGGGGGTCCCGGGGGTTATGTGGGACTCTCTGCGCCCTAGAAGGTGGTAAGTTGGACGAAGACTACCCACTAAGCCCCAGCGGTGTTCTCCTCGTCGTCTGGGTGATCCGGCGCGAGAGCTGTAGACGTCCGCACCGGGCCACAACGGTGTGCCATCTGGCACTCTCCTCTGGAGGCAGGGGGGTGACATCCCCTCCTCCTACTCCGCAACCTAAGGCACCTTGAACACATAAGGGTGCCTTATAGCCCGGACCCGGCGGATCCCCTGATAGGCCACGCACAGGTCCCTCACGGCGGTGCAACCGCCGCCATGCTCTTTTGCGAGAAGAGGCGCAAGTACGCTCTCTCTCCCACTCCGCCTCCCCCTTTTGCGACATCACTTCCTTGTAGAAGGAGAGTAGGCGGTACATTCCTTCTGCAAGGTAGTCATGCGCTCTCACTGTCAGTCATCTCTCGGATGACCGCAGAAAGCGACATGTCTGCGCCCACTTCTGCTAAACAGTCTTAAATAACCTATACTTTATTTTGTTAACTTTAAAATCTATTCCTACATCTTAACCTCTACCTCTAAACTGTACTTAATAAAAAAAGGAAATGCAAAAGTGCGCGCTGAAAAGCACGGTTGCAAGCATACAATTTCTAAAATTCGACGACCTCTGTGGCTCAGTGGTAAGCGCGTTGGCGCTCAAGCCGGAGGTTGCGGGTTCGAATCCCGCCAGGGAACAAAATTGTTTTCTGTGTACCTGGATCTTTAAGAATGTCTTTAAGAAATGTCTTTAAGAATAATTATTATGAAGGAACACTCCTCGCTCGACACGTCCGTCCGCAATAACAGTTAAAAATATATGAAGCGTCATATATACGCGCGGCCTGAGGCTCTGACATTAGCTAGGTGCTCGGTGGCAGGTCCCCGGCCCCCGCCCATCGGTTTAAGCCAAGATGGACCTTCGGCCCTATTGTTACAGCATAAACTCTACTGCGGTTGACATAACGCACGACAAACTTATTATATATGCTGGTACAGTAACCATGTCTAGGGATCGAACCGCAAAAATAAGTTTGTTTTTAATGTGTATACTTTTCCGGGATAAAAAGTACCCAGTGTGGTGCCCCGGATAGTAAAGTATAATACTTTGAATTGCTAGACTAATTCTTTGTCCAAGGTAGCTGCCAGCTCTTCGGTCTCCTGCATATATATGCTCCATCATCATCAAACGGTGCTTTTTCTATCGAGGCCCATATCAACCGGTTTACCAGTGGGAGGGAAGCGCTGTGCCGCGCTCCCGGCTGCATGGGTACCACCATCTTGCTTGTTTCTCTCGTGAAACAGCTTTGCTGTATTTCGGGGAGAAGGGCAAGACAGGCAGTGTAATTACTGGCACCGAGACTTAATATCTTATGTCTCAGGGTAGGCAACACATAAATGAGTTGCCTGGGCTCGTTCCAGGTATACTAGTTTATATGTTCATGGGCGACGTCGACCACTTACCATCAGGTGGCACGTTTGCCAGTTTGCCTATCCAACTAACATACCAACATACAAACACAAACAAATGCGACTTTGTCTGTCTATGCATTTTCATGAATGTCAATTGTTTTCAATTAATATTAGGACTGTTTAAAAGCAGAACTGAAAATTAACCAAAGGGAGGAAAACCGGACGGAGGAAATAAGAAGATATTGGATTATTTTTTTACGAATACGCTGCATTAAGAATTATTAAACATCTGTTTCAATTCTAAATTCATTAAAAAATCGGAAACAAAAATTTATAATTATATGATACATCGACTTTTTGGCGTATTGTGCTTTAATATAAAAAAAAATCGTCGGCTGGACAAATAGAAACCGACGATGGTCTAGTGACTATTCGGACTCGAAGTGAGAGGTTTGGGTTCAATCCAGATCGGTAAGTACACCTAAAATGGGTTTTTTGAAATTTTGCCTTAACCTGTATGGACTGTATTATGGATTACCATAAAAAAGATACAGTGGCGGTTCTTTGAACCCGCTCACCGATATGCAAAGTTGGTATGTACAATATTTAGCTTGCCATCAAAACAATGAACTAGATGGATGTTTCCATAAGCAGCGAGGCATAGATCTGGTATAATGGAATATTCAACGAATCTCTAAGAGTATTTAGCGCTTTGAGTGTACATTATGTCAATTAATTCTCAGTGCTATAGCGTTAAATTAACGTTGGATCGATTAAAAGTGTTTCATAGGCAAAGTGCGTAAATTGATGTGTACTTAATGTTCTAGAACAAAGGCTTTTTAAAATCGTAAAAGCATACAGTTGATCTATAATGGGTTGGTTTTATTTTGATAATTATGAACCTTTCTCTGTCCATGGACGTTGGCCACTTTTAATGAACGCCAAGACGACACTCGCATCCAAAACCGACCGCCTCTGCACGGTGGTCGTCATCCCACCTAGTAATTTAACAAAAATTGAAAGTATATGAAGGACTAGCTGGCGCCCACAGCTTCACATGCTTTAACTTAGATTTACAACCGTATCCGGATTGATGATGATTATTTTTATAGCCTACGTTCTAATCCAAGGTAAAAACCATTAATTTAAACTTTCAGCCAAATCGGTTCAGCCGTTTTGCCGTGAAAAATCAACAAATATCCAAACTTACAAATGTTTGCCTAACTAATATTAGTAAGATAATAAAATAACAAATAAATATTTCCTGAAAGAAACGCAACCTAATGATAAATGATTATGTAGAAGAGAATACAATATACATACCTACCAATCGTAGGAAGAAGGTCGAAAGACCTATAGCTTGGCAAAAAAGAGTCTGACGTGGTGACAGGTGGAACTAAATATTTTACTAAATGGAAACTATGATGTTGACAATACTTGGCCGACAAATACTAGATTTTTAGTAAAAATTAGTCTATCACGTGTATTTTTAACGATTTGATTAATTTTTTAACTCTCACCGATTCCCTATATTATGAACTAAGTGAAAGTGGCACCCTTATTTTTTCCAAACTCTTTTTTGCCAAACTGTCAGCTTAGATATTAGTAAATATATTCGACATTGCTGACATTATTCGAAGAAAATCTTTCTTTAACACATACCCATATGAAGCCTGTAGGAACCAAGTTAAATTATAGTCCTTATTCACCTAAAATTAGGATTTATATAGATAAACTACATAGAAAAAAATATACGAAAATTGAAAAAAAAAACAATTTAGTCCCATTCTTAATATTTCTCTTTTGGTGGTAGCACCAATATTTTGAAGAATCCGCATCGACATTGACAAATAATTAGGTAATTCGATTATTTTATTGTAAGTATATAAAAGGAATAGGCATTTTAGGTTGATGTTTTTTATTTAGCATAAACTATTACTTTACAATACACAACTGCTTTTTTTCTATTTATTTATATTTAAGTAATATGTACTATAGAAGCTTTCATAATCGGCAATCAAAGTAATACACACTGGAAACATATACTTTTCAATAATCCTTAACGAAACGGTACAGTAACAAGATATGGACCAAAAAGTGGAGAAAGTTTGGGAGCACGTGCCGGAGATTTCTAAATTGGATAATTGAAAGAAAAACTCGGCAACTGAACGTTTACTTTTAACCAAATTAAAAGTAAACGTTCAGTTGCCGAGTTTTTCTTAACTTTTTCTTAAAAACGTATCAATCTGAAGTCTTAATGAGTTGAGGGTACATAATATTAAACATTACAGAGATAGCTCATTTATCTAGCCGTTTCAGCAGTTTCCCTTTCTACTAACACTCCTAACTTTCTCCTAAAATAAATACTAAATAAAAACTGCATAAAAAATGTAAACGTATATCTGACTGGTAGTTTACTAAATTATTCAAACAAATACACAATCTTTTTAGGTTATACTAGTATAGATATGATTTATATATTTTAGCAAACATATTCTAAATTAAGGTATGAATATTCTGAAGGTTATTGGACAGCACACAATATATTTCTAAATTAAAGTCTATTTTTATTTTGATTTAGCTTTATTGTAAAGTTTCATTAAAATCAATACAGTATGTAGTTTTTGTGTGACAGTAACAAACATCAATCCATGTAAACTTTCGCGATTGTAATATTAGATATTAGTAAGATTTATCAAATGTTAATAAAAGTACTTTACATTTTACAGATTTTATCGTGATTTATTAAGATTACATTTTGAAGTAACATAGGATACTTTTTATTAAAAAAAGAAACTAAAATCTTATCCTACGCAGACGAAGTCGCGGGTCCCAGCTAGTATAAAATATAGCTACTTTGACATGCTAGTAAATTCAACTTCATAAGATGTGTTTCACGAATCTATCATGAAAGTACAATATTTAGTATTCTATATTACCTATTTGAAACTTTGGTTCAAATCATTACGTTAATCTAAATAAATATCGCGTTACGTATGCGGTTATGACTACGTTTGGGAGCTTTAAATCAGTAGACAAGAGACGTTTCAAGTATCACGTGAACAATTTATTCACCACGTGAAAATCACGTATCACGTTTGTCGTTTTTTCCGAGATCTGAAATATTTGATGAATATCACGTTGTTGTCATGATTCAACACTGATAAAATAAAGTTTTTCAAGCTGTAGTAATTCTTTAATAATATTAAGTAGTTTTCATCACTAACGACTAAAGCCTGGTCATCAAACCTAAATCCTCAATATTCAAACGAATTTACCCGTAATCTTTAAAGCAGTGATTAGTTTTACCTTTTTTAATTGTAAAGTGCTTTGTTTAATACCCAATTTTTGTATAATCTGTCAGTTGTCACAGTTTTAAGAGAAGTAGCAACTTGGCATCGGCATGGCATATTACCGGATAGAATAATAATGTGAGCCATAAAATTCCGAAACTGGTCAGTGATTTATCACTGACGTAATAGCTATTCAACCAACGTGTAATGTAACAAATGTATGTACGTCGATCCCATCGGCCAATCATCCATAAATGGCCATCAGTCGGCCAATTAGAGCGCAGAATTGGCGCAGCGTCACAGCACAAAGGATTTGTTTTCATACAAAACATTACCACTCTATTCCGATTATATGCTCGATACAACTTGGCCAATCGTTATACAAATAATATTAGCTTTCTTAAAATGTCGTCATAGTTCGTGGTAATATCTCCAAAAATGAAAAGAAATAAACCGTTACGAATCTTTTCTCTTTAACTTTGCACCATTAAACAGAAAAGACCGACAAATTTTTCACCCATTTAGGAAATTCTAGAATACTCTCGACTAGAAAAACGCTGATTTGTCTTCTGTGAAGGAAACTCGATATTCAGTATAGATACGTCTCCGTAAAATCACTCCAAATTAATCCTTACTTGTCGATTTTTTGTATTTGGTTTTTCGGTCCATTTTGTCGCGAGGCCAGCCTGTGAAAGCTCTTTTAAGACATTTCGACACCCTTTACGCAAATATCAGTCATTAAATCATCATATGCGTAAATCATCATCATCACGACATCATTATCAATGTCTTCCGTGGCTGAGCATCACAAAACAATGGACGGTAAATGAAGAGGGCTCTTGGCAGTCTTGCCTTGCCTTGTAATAGCCAGGATGATTGGATAAAGTGTCTTCTTCCTTCTCCTGTAATACTCGGGGTACTTTACGATCATCATTGCTTAAAGCCCTGTTTGATCATTTTTATCAAACTAACGTCCGAATATTCAAACGCATCTCAAATGTAAGACGTACTTAAACTCATGCTACGACGTGTCAGATTCAAAGAAAAAAAGAGGTACGTCTTAAATTTGAGATTCGTTTGAGTATTCGGGCGTTAATCATCTAACCTTTCTCCATGAACGCCAAGACGGTCACGGCTTATATCCAACTTGGATAAACAAACATCAGAACTGTTGCTTTTTTTTATTTTTTTATTTTAGCCCAAGTATGTCCAATTTAAGCAATGAAAGTGGGCTGATGTATACAAATGACAATAATGATGATAACGATAATGACAATGATATAGTTAATGAAAGCGATGATAATGATAATAATAATGAACTGATAATGATAATGACAGTGATGATGATAATGATACTGATAAAAATAACGATAATGACACGGATAATAATAACGATAATGACACTATGATGATATTATGAAACTTCAAAGTTTTAATGAAAATTCACAAGATATAATCGAACAGTTTTGATGAGTTTCACTCGTTTGAAACAGCTGTATAATTTATAGCCACGAAAACATAATTGGGATTGGCCGAAAGTTATACAATCTTCAGCTTTACATTTTTATCCTAATCTGAATATTATATCATAAAAACTTAGAAAACATATTTTTCTCATTATAATGAAACAATTTTTACGGATTTTATCGCGGTTATTAAGATTTTTACAAGCCCGACGTTTCGGATACTTTACAGCAACCATGGTCACGGGAGGACTGAGGTGACAGATGTCCTACCGTTACAAAGTTATTCGAACTACCCTATGATACATCATTATTTTAATAAGTCCTCTCTACGCAGAAAGTGCTAACTGTATCTTTAATATGTGGCATATTATGCTTGGTTTTTGATTTAATTATTTTAATAATGGGATCCCAAGCAGGTGGTAAGAGCCAGCCATCTTCTCTATTGAAATTTGGATGTTTTTTAATTTCAATAGCCTCCAATTGGTTGGAATCGGTGTTCTTTTGCGAGTATCTGTGGTCTATCAAATCTGATATAATGGCGAGCTTTGTCAAGACTATGTTCACAGATGGCAGACTTAGTGTAGCGACGGTGTTTTAAGTCAGCTATATGTTCTTTAACGCGAGTTTTAATTGATCTTTTGGTTTGGCCTATATATGAACCGTGTATATGACCGTGACCATGGTTGCTGTAAAGTATCCGAAACGTCGAGCTTGTAAAAATCTTAATAAACCGCGATAAAATCCGTAAAAATTGTTTCATTATAATGAGTGAAATTCGCGCAAAAATTAGAAAACAACATATTTTTCTATCTATCTTCATCATCAGTCTTTTCCATCCACTGTTAGACATCTCAAACGAATATACATACTAAGTACTAACATACGTCATACATGCTGGCAGATACCTTAGAAAAAATTAGTCTAGCTATTCAAAGGGGGATGCTGCCAGTATCTTCGGAACCTTGCCTAAAGGGACTCTTTTTTAATAATATATTTTAGTTATATGTTATGTTTATGGTTTTTAATTTTAGGTTCTTTGTACTATCATAATGTAATTTAAATTAATAAATACAATATAGATACTAACATACATACATAAACTAAGCTAATATTATAAGCTTGTTGACTTATCTCTGTCTAGTACATAATTAAAATATTGTGAATAAAACTTCATTCCAACTCAAGAGGATTTAGTTGCTAAAAGCATTTAGTAACTCTATTTATAATTTTTGCTCATCAAAGGGAGTCCTTTACGAGTCTCGCTTGAGAGCGTATCATTCAATATTATCTTACAGGAGATATTAGTTTCATAAATTTATCGATTCACTTACCTTATATAACAATCGCTATCTTGGATATTTTATTAAAAACATTAAAAATTAAAATATTAAAATGGGCGTAAAAATGAAATTTTAATAAAAACTGAAAAGAAAAAGCACGTACAAGAGTCTATCTATGTTATGTTTAGTTACTGATACCGTGGCAATAATTTTGTGATCGATACACAAATAAAACGAGTAAATTAAAAATCATAGAACATTGCGATTTATCAGTGGGGACTCACCGCCTAAAATCGTCACAATAATGTGTCGCTGTTTAGGTCGCTATGTTGTTGCAGTCGGGTAAAATCAAATCTATACTTCTAATAAAACTGTAGAAGTGTAAATTCTGTACATTGAAAATAATTAAAAAATAAATAGCAGGGGGTGTTACTAGATATACCCAACCCAAACATGTTTTAGAAAAATTTTTGTCTGTCTGTCTGTTAGTTCAAGCATCACGCAAAAACTACCGGTTCGATTACGATAAACTTGGTATAATTATACTTTACTATCCGGGGCACCACACTGGGTACTTCTTATCCCGGAAAAGTTTACACATTAAAAACAATCTTATTTTTGCGGTTCGATCGCTAGACATGTTTACTGTACCAACATATATAATAAGTTTGTCGTACGTTACGTCAACCGCAGTGTAGTTTATGCTGTAACAACAACTTGGCTTAAAGCAAGAGGCGGGGTCCGGGGACCTGCCAGCGAGCCTTCGGCCGCGCCTATCGCATCTAATCATACCTACATTTTTGACTGTTATTGCGGACGGACGTGTCGAGCGGGGAGTGTTCCTTCATAATAATTATTCTTAAAGACATTTTAGAAATTGTATGCTTGCAACCGTGTTTTTCAGCGCGCACTTTTGCATTTCTTTTATTTTTTATTAAGTACAGTTTAGAGTAGTTACTAATTAGGTTTATTATAAGGTGTAGATTTTAAAGTTAACAAAATAAAGTATAGGTTATTCAAGACTGTTTAGCTGAAGTGGGCGCAGACCTGTCGCTTTCTGCGGTCATCCGAGCGATGACTGACAGTGAGAGCGCATGAGTACCTTGCAGAAGGATAGTACCGCCTACTCTCCTTCTGCAAGGTAGTGATGTTGCAGAAGGGGAAGGCGGAGCGGGAGAGAGAGCGCACTTGCGCCTCTTCCCGCAAGAGAGCACAGACGGTTGCACTGCCATGAGGGACCTGTGCGTGGCCTATCGGGGGATCCGCCGGGTAACATATATACCGGGATAAGGCACCCTTATGTGTTCAGGGTGCCTTAAGCGAAGTAGGAGGAGGAGATGTCACCCCCTGCCTCCAGGGGAGAGTGCCAGATGGCACACCGTTGTGGCCCGGTGCGGACGTCCACAGCTCTCGCGCCGGATCACCCAGACGACGAGGAGAACACCGCTGGGGTTTTGTGGGTAGAGTCTGCGTCCACCTTATCACCTTCTCGGGCGCAGAGTCCCACATAACCCCCGGGACCCCCCGAACCCGGTGGTATACATAGACGCACTCCCCAGCGAAAAAAAAGATAGGATTATTCATTCGTGTATTAAGTTTTAGTAGATATTTGTTAAGCGTAGACCGTACGTAGGCATTATTATTTGAATTTTATTTAGTTTTTAAAAAAAATCGTTGCTATAGGTATTAATTATTAATATATAATTCAATAAAGGTAATTAGGTAAAGTTGGTTAGTTATTAATTTTCAGTCTCTAGATTAGGCGCTAGGTGATTCTTTTTCTATAAGGGTAGTTTTAAAGATTTCTATATTTTTAATACGGTTATAACACGATGCCTTACAGAAAGAAAACTTCTCTTTCTGCTACATCGAAATACGCCAAGCGAATGAGATTAGTTAGATCACAAGAATCTGCTGAGGAGCGAGAGTCCCGGTTAAACCGCATGTGAGAGAGCATGACTGAAACAAGAGCACGCGACAGCAGCGCCGATCGAGAATATAAAACAAAACATAAATAATATAAAAACAAAAAATATAATATGAAACAAAGTCCTTCATCGCGTCTGTCTATCTGTACAACTAGGTACAAACAAACTAAATGGATTTTCATGCTGTTGTCAACATGAGATAGAGTAATTCCTAAGGCAGGTTATAGTATATAATTTACCAAGACTGTATAGATTGATAAATAGTTGGATAATTATTTTGAGAGTCGGAAAAGTTTAAGCCGCTTGGGAGCTTACATTAAAAATACAGCCTTATTTAGAGATATAGCAAAAAAGTAGAAAAATGATCATCATCGGTCCGGATACGTCCGTAAATAAAAGTTAACGCGGGCGAAGCTGCGGGCAACAGCTATAGGAAATAAATCTATTTATTCCTCTTTCAAGTCCATTTTAAATTTTAGTAAAATAAATTAAAAGTAAAATTAATCATATACATTATGTAATAATATTATAAGTTGATAGTTAAATTTAAAAGATTTTTTATTTTTTTTATCTCATTTAAATAAAAGCTTGTTTCTTAAAAGTGTATTTTATTTTGAACAATTCCATCTCAATATTATGATCGAGAACTTCAAAAATCCAAGTATACAAACATTTCATATTGATTTCAGCAACGGAGTTTAAATTCAAGTCGTACTTCTTCTTGTCGTATCGTATCGTATACGAAAGCGAATAAAACTTTGTTCGCCGTCTTTAGAATCCGTCCATACTAGATTTAGTATGACGTCACGATATTTTTCGAACTACTCTCAGCAATCTTTTTCATTTAATACCCATAATGTAGGAGTGCATTAAAATAACCAGCCCGTCATCTTGGCTATTCCATCATGTTGGATTGGGAATGACTTCTCATAGCTTATGATGCATTGTCATCCAAACTAAACGTGTATACAAAATTTCAGCTCAATCAGTTGATTATATCAGATATCTGCTTCAAAATTGAATTGCAAGATGCCACCCGGAAAAACATACATACATTGCAAGTTAATAATAATAATATAATAGTATCAACCCTTATATGTCCCACTGCTGCACGGGTTTCCTCCTCGAAATCAGGCGAGGAGGGTTTTGGGCCATAGTTCACCGATGCGCTGACCCTCCACGAGCTGGTGAACTTCACACACCTTCAAAGACTTTTAATCTCATCAGGCATGTAGGTTTCCTCAAGATGTTTTCTTTTCCTTTTATACATATAATATTACTTATACAGCTTGGCAAAAAAGAGTATGACGCGGTGACAGGTGGAACTAAATATTTTACTAAATGGAAACCTATGATGTTGACAATACTGGGCCGTCAAATACTAGATTTTAAATAAATTTTAGTGTTTCACATTTATTTTTAACGATTTGATTAAATTATCTTACTGATTTTCCATATTATGATAAGACCTAAGTGAAAGTGGCGCCCTCATTTTTTCCAGACTCTTTTTTGCCAAGCTGTACCTATTCTCTACTAATAAAAAAGTTTATTTCAGACCAAGTCCATATTATATTGTTAGTACTTACAAAATCCTTAAAAATAGTGTTAGTTGTTTTAATTATATTTTAATTTAAATATCTCCGAGGCCTGTTCTCAGCACTCGGCACATGCATATTTTTTTTTTCTTTAACGCCGGGAAATGCTCTGAAGCATTCCGCACATCACACATCCTCCTAGCCTGATTTCGTTCGTCTTGATTTTTCGTAGAATAGTCTATATAATAATAATAATAATAATATAATAGTCTAAATAGTCTAAATATATACTATCACTAATTATTATTAGACTACCTTACCTTATATTTTGTATCTGACTGGTATCTCCAGAGATTAGCGCGTGCATACAAACTTATTATATTATAGATAAGTTACTGAAATCTCTCTGTTGACAGTCTGACATAAGTTTGAATATAAATCTGTATGTGATCTATTCGAGATAGATTCGTTGAGGGATCCCTAATGATATTCCTATCCCTATCCGGTCAGCCCCGGGTCTAGATTACGTAAAGTTTATTGATAGCCAATCCCATTGATAAACGTGGGTCAGGATGATAAAGCTTTTTAGTCATCGCCTTTAATCCAGAGTAAGTTTTGCGGAGGGTTACGAATTTTGAAAAGTTTGTAATTTTTTTAAATTTGATGTAATAAAAAAGTGTAAGTAGAGTAAAGGTTTTTATTGTATTGCTAATGAATTAATTGTAACTCTTTGGAATTTTGATGAGACAGGGTTGAAAAATCTTTTCCGAATTGTAGTGTTCACGTTCTTTTATTGAATACTGAAAACAAACGTAAGCAGCCTTAATTTTCCCCCTGCCATCTTTATCATTGCGTCAATTATTCATCAATTTCATCTTACTTGAGTCGTTATCTCATTTGGTTTCACCATCAACGTGTCTTATGTATACATAATTAAAATCTTGATTATTAGCAAGTACTGAGTTTGTAAAACCACAAAGTGTCCATGAAACAAAAACAATGTGAATGTGACAGTCTGGCTAGGAGAACTGATCAGCTTATCCTCATGATTACAGGCTCTTAGCTTAAAGATATGGTGTTCTGGTCGTCCTTTAGATTCCAAGTTTGGGAATGGCACAAAAGACCCCATAGGATCGAATGGAATTGCATAGTCCTAATCAGATAAGACGATATACCAATCGGCACTTGTCTAAGCCAACTTTCAACTTCATTGTACTAAGTAAATTAATATTATAATAGTTATTAGTGAGATCAAAGTCCTACACGTTAGAAACGTGGCTGAGTATTAATTACAGGTGGAACGGTCGGTGCAACCGCTTTGACGATTTATTACCAAATGGAAGTGTTAATTAAAATGTACGTCTGCGGAGTGAATCGACTTATCTGTAAATTTTATTGGTGTACAAGTTTAGCTTATTGCTAAGAAGGGATCAAAACTAAAAGACGACGATGACTAGTGTCGGTCGTCTTGGCGTTTATAAAAGGAGACCTTTAGTCCAGCATAAGACAAAAAAAAATAGTAATGAAGAAAACGAAAGTCAAAAAAGGCGGGGTTGCGCATACACTAGGACAGGCATTGTAATTACCGAGCGTATCGTCTAACGTCTTATGGTAGGTAGTCGATACAGGAACTAAACGCGAAAAGTCCTCTCGTTTTTTATCATAGGCGACGCTGACCACTTAATGGTAAGTGGTCAGCGGTCAAATTTCGCGGTACGTTTTCTTAGGTGACTGCAGTTTTTGGACGACCTTGACGGGGATCATCACTGAGCTTGACACGTTCACGTTGAAATTCAGCAAACCAGCGATAAATTGTGGTTTTGGATGGGGCTTCACCACCAAATGCAGAAATCATCCGGTCAACACACTGTTTTTGTATTAAACCACTTCGAAAGTCATAATAAATCATCGCTCTAAAATTTTCTCGAGTCAATTCCATTTTCTCAACGACTAAACAAGTTTGACCACACCTTGTGACAAGACCGAGAATCTTTTTTTTTAAATAAATAAATGGTATTCGATTATAAAACCAAGAAGTTTTCAATTAAAAAGATTTTAATATGACAGGAACAGTGGAAATATTCCATTCCCGATACTTTTCAGCCTATGTAATAAGATACCTATGCAAATATGTATCAAAAAGAATAACCCAGGTAGGTCGCCATGCATATTGTGTATTGTGTAAATTATGCATGGTTTGAAGGTTGCAATTAGAAATTGTGTTGAAAGTATTCCGGAATTTTCTTTTTTTGCTTTGAGCAACTTGGGAAAAGAAAATAATGGCAGGTGTTACAAAAAGGCTCTTACTTGTTCTTTTACTTCCAAAGAACTTGGGAAGGCAGGTGGCTTTTCATCATTATGATGTATGGGTACATGTTATGTAACTGCACAAGATTTTCGTAGCATACTTAGAAAATTCTTTGCTAGATTTATTTTTAGGAACGTTCAAAGTGAATGAAAACTGTATTTAGATGTATTTTTTTTATAATGTACAATTATTTGTCTTCGGAAGAAACTGTTTATATTAAACTATTCTATAATAATATAATAAAGCTCTTCATCTAGTCATCTAGCAAGAGCAAAAGCAAAAGTGCTACGTTCCGCCGATAAACGCGTTCAAACAGAACGCGTTTATAAAAAAAATATTTTTTGATTTTAATTACTCAATGGTTTAGTAACCAAGATGGTTTTTTATTTTAGATAAAGCGTGTCGTTTTTTTTTTAAATTTTGCAGCGAAATCGATGTCGATGATAAGTACAAGCCAAACATTAACATCGGTATATAAGATTCTTTTTTACAAAAATCGGTTGTCTGTAAACTCGGTTTACTGACGATAGTTGAACGTAGCAACGTAAGTAGTAGAGTAACGTAAATAAGAAAATGGAACGCCTCAGAGCGAGGTAACGCCGCATGCGTCATGTTTTTCCGTTCTTGCAGCCGGCTCCATCGAATTATAAGACGTTGTCACGTCGAAAATATAATATATATTTATAACTGTTTCATATAACTTTGATGGAAAGCCAAAGCAAATATATATTTCGCCTAAAAGCTTATTTCGTATATTTTAGATAAAACTTGGGTGAAGGGGCGACGATATCCTACACAAAATATTCATGGCAATCTGACAAGAGACGGATGAATAATTCAGAGGCACCAATATCGAGTAGCTCTACGATTCAATCGGAACTACATTAAGTTGCTTATTGCAATAAAACGACACAGATCACAAACATCATCGCCATCATTATTATCATTATCATCATCATCATTATCATTATCATCCTCATCATTATCATTATCATCCTATCATTATCATTATCATCATCATTTATCATCCTCGGTACCTCTGTGGACAATATAAAAATTTGCTCGCTGAGAAGTTCGACTGAGAAGTTTGTAATTTCTTCTTTCATGATCTACCTGAATTTCCTCAAGCAGAAATACCTACATGTGGCTTCGAATGCCACTTACGATTTGTATATTGTAGATTTATATTTTGATTATAATCATAGATTTATATATATATTTTTTATATTATAAGGAGGCAACCGAGCAGTCGGAGCCTCATGACGACTACCGACGCCCATAGACATCCGCATAACCATGCAGATGCGTTGCTCTCCTTTTTCCTATCCCACCAATGGGCCACTGGCAACTCACATGCCGCACGAAAACGTGACAGCATCACTTGACGCCGGTGTTATGTGAGCCAGAGGTACCACCCCGGTCGTGCCGGCCCAATTCGGCTGCAAAGCAGCATGGCACTACCTCTTCCTTATTCCTTTTTTATTAAACTGTCTAAAGCGGGTATATCATCATGTCTGCACTTTCGTGAACAAGACGTTCTTAGACAGTGCGGAAATATCGAACTGCGTGAAATAGGAGAAATAAGGGGTATCTTTACTAGTCGCAGGTGAATTCATGTTTATAGGCGGGGTAGTCCATTTACTGTTTGCCTAACATAAAAAAATCGCCTTGCCAACCAACGTATGTTCTTATATCGTAACAATACTTGTCTGGTCGAGTGTAGTCGGCCGTAACGTCCTTGACTCTGAACTGGAACCGGTTTAGAAAGTATAACAGGTCATCCGCCCCGTGTGTTTGTTATGTAAGTGCTTCAAATGTTGACTTCACTTACGATGATTTGATGTGAAATTAAAAGTTCTATGTTCAATGTTCACTAATATTTAATTTTTATAGACAAGATTATATTAAAAGACTAGCTGTTGCCTGCAGCTTCGCCTGCGTTACTCAACTCCTATAAGTCACAGCGTGATGTTTTAGCCTATAGCCTTCCTCGATAAATAAGCTATCTAACACTGAAATAATTTTTCAAATCGGACCAGTAGTTCCTGAGATTAGCGCGTTCAAACAAACAAACAAACTCTTCAGCTTTATAATATTAGTATAGATATATTCATTTGTACTTAATAAAGTCCTTCCGTAACAAATGCTGAGTTGTAAAGTATCCGAAATGAAATAAAAATAAAAATCTTTGTGGACTGCGATAATATAAATAATAATAAAAATAATAACACTGCGTTAATTATAACTAAGCATGGTTATAACCTGTTTAAAAGCTGTCGTTTAGATAGACAAAGTGTTGGTCAGCCATTTACCTGCCGCAGAAGGAGGAGGCGGAGCGGGTGAGGGAGCGCACTGGTGCCCCTTCTCGCAGGAGAGCGCGGCAGCGACAGGCGGTCGCACCGCCGTGAGGGACCTGTGCGTGGCCGATCGGGGGATCTGCCGCGCGCGCGTAAGGTCCGTGCTATAAGGTATCCTTAAGTGTTCGGGGTGCCTTAAGCGGAGTAGGAGGAGTGGACGCCACCCCCTGCCTTCAGAGGAGAGTGCCTCCAGGCACACCGTCGCCGGTGCGGACCATAACATAGTTCCCGCACCGGGCCAGTACGACGAGGAGAACACCGCTGGGGTTTAGTGGGTAGAGTCTGCGCCCACTTAACCATCTTTTCAGGCGCAGAGAGTCCCACATAACCCCCGGGCTCCCCCGGGCCTGGTGGTATGCATAAGAACATTCCCCAGCGGGAACAAAAAAAAAAGCCATTTACCTGGCGGGAAGACGATCTCCGTGCAGTGGGTGTGAGCTGGTTGCGAGTGGCAAGGGATCGATAGTCTTGGCATTCATTGAGGGAGGTACAGCAGTGAGCGGAGAAACACCATTCAGAGACTTAAAATATGGTAATTATCAGTGTAATTACTTTACACTGTCTATCCTTTCTGAAACACAGCAAATCTGTTTTACAGAAGAAAGAAAACAAAATGGGACCCCCATGCAGACAGTTACGTGATACAGCGTATTCTTTACAGCGCTGTTAAGCCTCCTCTACTACCTTTCTCTCCTGCTTCTTTTTAAACACAGCAAAGCCGTTTAACGAAAGAAAAAACAATATGACATTATCCTTGCAGACGGGCGCACCGGTGAATTCTAATCTTGTTTTACGGTCAGACTTTATTGCACTATTTTTCACCTCCCGCGGTCCATAATTCTATATCACGTCATAAATACTAGTCATTTCTGACGTGACAGCTCTGACCTCATCCGATTTATGACGTGACGCGCTAGCTGTCGTAACTGAAACTTACGGTGTACTTTCATGCAACCTGTTGCAGTTCAAATATTTACCTACTAACAAAACCGCAAAGATTATTTACGATTACGTGATTTAGTACATTTTGGGGGAAGATATAATATATTGACTTTCGTTAACCGATGAAGGCCATACGAGAAACAGTACATAGTTCAGGCCTTGTCGTGGCGGTGGGGCTCAGTAGCCTAAGGTGAGCCCAACACCTTGGGCGAAACGAATTGAGCCGAGGGGGCTCTTTGTACCCCTCTTATAAGAAGAGGGGACAAAAGCATCGGTGGGAGGGAAGCGCTGTGCCGCGCTCCCGGCCATCTGGATCTCGCCCGCATACCAAGCCCACCGTTGAAGTTAGATGCAAGAGTCATGTCATCATCTTAGCGGTTTTAAGAGAAGCCTTTATTTAGCAGTAGAATACGAGTCTCTCAGTTTAAGCACACCTATATTTTAACGTATACGTTCTGGTAAAAGTATACACAAACATACACTTCAGAATTGTCGTGATTCTTTGAGGCAGACAGATAAAAACCTAGATTTCAGTTGATATGATCATTTTTTCATTTATCATCATTTGATAGCATAATTGGTGATGCTCATAGACCTAGAAAACCTAGAATAACAAAAGTGACCTAGAAATACAATCTATACTAATATTATAAAGCTGAAGAGTTTGTTTGTTAGTTTGAACGCGCTAATCTCAGGAACTACTGGTCCGATTTGAAAAATTCTTTCAGTGTTAGACAGCCCATTTATCGAGGAAGGCTATGGACTATATAACATCACGCTGTGATATAAAGGAGTTGAGTAACGCGGGCGAAGCTGCAGGCAACAGCTAGTGTTTAATAAAAGTAATAAGCAAAACAAAGGTGAACCTTTCAGCTTTCGATTAGTCAGTGAATGTTTCGTTAATGTTTTAGACATGGTTTCATTTATTTATTTTTATGATATATTTTGATATAAATACGATATGATGTATTTAATAAAAAAATCGGTTTATATGGTTCGTAATTTATATGGTTCGTAATTTATATGGTTCGTAATTTGTTTGACGAGTACCTAAAATCTGAGGCATTTCCAAGTAAAAAACTTTATTTGTTATCAATAACAATAATGCTTTCATTGTTAGCTAGAATGGACGAATTTCTCAGAATTTCAAATCTAGATTCGCAATATAGATTATATTGAAATATCTTTTGTGTATTTTTTTTTTTCATTTACCATTTTACGTAAAAGATAGAAAGTTTGAATTTTGTCAAGGGCATTTTTCAGATGTTTTACGAGCATTTATCTAGGCTACGAGTACGTAGCCTACCTAGGTACCTACCTACGAAGGTATATACTAGATACCTAGACAAACAAATTGTCACATAATATATAGAGCAGCAGTATGTGATAGCATCTAATAAATCGATGAACGCTAGCTTCACGCACAAAAAAGCATGACGCATTGTCACGTTCTGTTTGAGCCGAGCGTGCAAGCGAGAGAGAAAAAGCGATAGAGTTGCACAATCGGCCTAAGCGTTCGGCTTGTGGCGCACTATGACATTATCACGTTAAATTATCGTCCGTAAATCGACTTTACAGGCAACAGGTAGGTTTTTAATTAATTTTTAACCCCCTACGCATTTTTAAAATATATATTTAACTTTTTACAGCGTTATTGAAGTCCACTCTTAGTATAAATTGACCATTAAGTGTCTCCGGTACGATTTATTCAATTAATATTCCATATTCGAAGCGATCCTTCTCGAACGTTCTATGGAAATCTTATTGAATAATTTCGACATTAGTTACCAACAGGAAGTTATGGTGTTTTTGAGCGAACAGTGAATATGAATCGACTTACTACGATCCTAAACTCGTTAATAATTCCATCCAAATACAGCCGCGAGGAAAACGTGAGGAAACCTATTTGATATAATTAAATGATTTTGTGAACAAGTTTAGGCGAATGTTACCCAATAACCTCCTTGCTTGATTTCGAGAGGCGTTACTCTTTTAATCCATTTTGTTTATGGGTGATGTCGACCAATTACCATATGGGCTCATCTATATATCTTAGTTTAAACGTCTATGTTAAATTAAAAAAGAGAAATCAGAAGCAGAAGTAATATAGAGAAATTGGTATAGATATAGAGGAGTATATTTAGAGTAGCAGCAAGTCTAATTTTCGACCTAAAATAAAAAAAAAACTCGAATTACGTTCATGAAATAACTTTCATTAAATACAGGTTATCAAATTTTAAAATATTTTTTCAATACGTCTGCTAGTTCCGGAGCTCCACGCGTGCTTTTTTTTCTGACCCTTTACTACGAGTAAGCTCGGTTCCACTTAATATCCTAAACCATAATCCGCACCGGTGTTACATTAGAAAAATTGGCGCCAAAATAATAAGGATTTGTGTCTGTAACTTCGAGAAGAAATTTTGGATTTATGTATGATGTTGATGGCAAACTCTATACTACTTAATACTTTTATTTTGACGACTTTTTAGTATGAAAAATATATCACGGTTTAATAAGATTATTACAAGCCCGAAGTTTCGGATACTTTACCATGGTCACGGGAGGACTGAGGTATCATACGTCCTTATGTTACAAAGTTAATCGAAACTACCCTATGATACATCAATATTTTGGTTAGTCCACACGATAAAATTCGTAAAAGTTGTATCACTATATTATGAGTTAAATTCGCGTTAACATGAGAAAACAATAGCTTAGTTATCTAATCTATTTGACATTGGAGGAGTTCATTGAAGGATGCTTGTGTCCAGCAGTGGACTAATAGTCTGATGATCATGATGAATCTAGTATCGGCAGAGCATTCTCTAGTCTGTGTAATATGCAAAATACCACAAAAATGTACACCGCAACAATTAGCGTCCATCAGCGTCATGCGGTCTCTTTCACTCTTAGTGGACCTCGGACCTCAGTTCCATACAAAATATTAGCGGTATATATAATAGCGCCCATACGTAGTAACAATCAGTGAAAATTGCTGGACCGCGCTATTGTAGTCCCAGTGGTAATCTATGTAATCTTTCAAACATTATGAGCCACGCTTTCAAGAGATTATAGAGCTGATTACGGGTCGCTGGTTCGATTCTCGCGATATGTGTGAAAGTTCAGTGATGACCCAAAAACGCCGAAGATGGGATAATAGAGTTATGGAGAGGAGACCACGTTTGGGATGGATGATGATATATGGGTACATAGATGGGTCGTCCTAGTTGAAAAGCAGATGACAATGGTGATAATTACGATAATTATGACATTGAGTGTCATGGGTGACGAAACCTCTCAACCTGGATAAAGTAGCGGGCAAAAGCTTGTATTTAATAAGCTAATACAGTTATGCAGTGCCGGTAATAAAAATATCGGAGAGACTGTTGCTTTTTTCTACAGTATTTTTACTACTGCGTATTTTTACGCATATTTTTTATTGTATACCGGTTAGGAGGACAGAACTTATCTCGTCTAAAGGGCACAAAAACGCGAGTAAAATAAGTAATGTATAATGCACGTGTTTAAAAACAGTAAAAGTCTGTCTTTACTATCTATTTATATAGATGTACTGTGTACACTTTGTATAGATATTCATGCAAAGGAGACGGTCCAAAATTGTATGGGACGTTGGTCTACTTTTGTACATGTAATGAGATGAAGGAAAGAAAATATTTTGAATTCATCTCAATTTCAGCGGTAGAATAATTTAATGTTTCCAAGATTTCCAACACTACGTGTATAAAACAATGGCGTATGGCGTATATTCTTTGGCGTTATCTGTCAAATGTAAGGAATTAAGCCATTGTTCGATAGGCATCTATCATCATCTGGTTTGTCATTTGTCAGAAATGACATTTATAATCATCCGTCTGAAGGGCGCCATCTTCATTAAGAATTGCCAACAATGTATTTCAAGTTTTTTTACTTGAAATACATTTATATTTTTAGCATGTAAATTAGTTTCTTATAGTAATTTATTTCATTTTTATTGAAATCTATGTATGTTTTCTCTATTTATGGTATACTGTACAAGACCAGACCAGATATGGACCGTCTCCTTTTACTTAGGCTTTTTTTTGGATTTTTTTCACCTATGGATTATTGAATCCATCTTGTTGAACACAACCCTTTTTCAAGATGGCCACCCTCTTGCATCCAGTGCACGGAGATAATGTTTATATTTGGTTGGTAGACCCTCCAAATACATCTTTGATGTACATAACTATATATGGTCGACTCTTTCAAAACGACGTGACGGATTTATATGAAATTTTATTTTTTATGTATATTTCGTTGGTATGAGAATAGGTCATAAATTATATATATCCTACCGCTAGGTGATGATGGTGTCTCTATCTATTTTTTTTTTCCTCAATCTTGGGAGCCGGAATATTCATTTTAAACAATTAATATGGTAGATGCAAGGTATGTGGGGTTAGATAGTGCATATATAAAAATACAGAGATATTACAAAGGTTAAACCACGAAAACCAATGAAATACACATACATATGTAGCGTTTCCCTTAATTAATCGCATTTCGTTAGAAATTCGGATTCTGTGATTAAAATATATTCCGTTTCATTTGTGTAACTGGCACAGAGTTCTACAATATATGCATGGATGCATTGCCAAGGCGCAATAAGTTCTAGGCCCAGGTGACACGTTTATGTCCATGGAAGTCATTTATTACTAACATTTAGGTGGCATTTTACGTATCCAACAAACATAAAAAGCCTAAAATATAATATTAATCCAAAAAGTCCTTGTAAGCTCACGTATCTTCATAAAGTTGGCCCTTACTGTTAAAAAGTTACCTGAAACAGAGAAAAATCAAATTACATTATGTTCTTTTTTGGAACTTTGTAAAATAAACGGAGAGACAAAAATATGGTGTCTTAATTAAATAACTAAAGCACAATATTAAGAATAAAAACTCCGGTAATTGTTTCTTAATAAATTTTAATTATAATATTAAGCTTTCAATGAAATAAAACAAAATAATTTTTATTTAATAAACATGTGGTAAATTTATAAATCAAACTAATGTTACACACTGATTAATAATGCGCTACGAAATCAACCACGAATATAGATACTAAATAACAGAAAAAGTTTCCATAAACACTTTGAGAGGTACTAAAATAGATAACCTTTTCTATGCCAATTTCGAATTTAAAAATAATTAAGGAGGCAAACGAGTATCCTTTCTTTTATTTGAGAGTTAATTACGAAACTATATTATTAAAATTAAAGGCAATAAATTTAAACTGGGTTTGACTGAAGGTAAGTGATTAATCATCGGTGATGAAAATTAAAAAAAAATGTCTTAACTCTAAAGAAACGGATTCCCATTTAGTGATATTGGAATAGTGTGATATAATTAATATTAAACGCAAAGAATAAGCTCGTTGAAGCGGCAGTGGGCGTCACACACTCAGGAATACGGAAGGCTGATGGGACGATAAGGTTCCTGAGTAGAGGCCACATTTAGGTAGACGAAGTTTTGGTCAGCCATTAACCAGGTGGGAAGACGATCTCCGTGCAGTGGCCGGTCCATGTTGGATGCGAATGGCAAGGGATCAGTCGTCTTGGCGTTCATTGGGGGAGGCCTATGTTCAGCAGTGGACGGATAGTGGCTGATGATGATGATGATACAATTTGTTTTATTTTTACAGCCATTCGCCCACCTTTAACTAATACTGCGGATGTTTAGTAAAAATGCAATCCAACTATGTATTTATATTCCCAACTAAATTTTTGAATATGCACGCCAATCAAATGAACTGCTTTTAAAAATGTTTTCTCTGCCGCCCTATGGTAACTATAATATTGCTAGCTAAATAATTATTTTGCAGTGTAACTCTTTACTTGGCAGTTGGCAAATAGTACATAATGAGACAAGCTGTCTGCTTGTGTTTAAATTACTGACCTAATGATAGTTTAAAGAACAAGGATTGCAGCCTGATTTTTGTCATTGCTAAGAAAATATTTGTATGCTGGCCGAATGATTTATAGGATGTTTGTTGCTAAACAACTTTTAAAATGGCATACCAATTATTTCTCTTAAAAAATAATCAGAAATTTAATAAATTATCTCTACTTGCCCAATGTTTTGGCTACTTTTTTTTATAGAAAGCAAACGGACATTCATTTCACCTGGTGGTAAGTGATAATCGACACCCACATACAGCCTTTACAGCAACCGTGGTCACGGGTG
This sequence comes from Helleia helle, assembly GCA_963853865.1. Classification (NCBI taxonomy): domain Eukaryota; kingdom Metazoa; phylum Arthropoda; class Insecta; order Lepidoptera; family Lycaenidae; genus Helleia; species Helleia helle. Next base: position 23,279,369 of record OY971420.1, read on the forward strand.
GACTGCGATAAAATCCGTAAAAGTTGTTTCATGAGTGCAATTCGCGTAAACTTTAGAAAACAAAATTGCTAATTATATTTACTTGTCAATTTCAATTACAGAAACCCAATAAGAAATGTTTGTACGTCAACCCTAAAAAGTTGGAGTAGAACATAGAAATTGAATTTCAACTGGGAAGGTGACAAAAGGATATCCGGAACTTAACCGTTCGTTTGACCCGGTATTTACGACCGGGACAAAATTTCGTCCCATCCGGAATTGTATCGTACATTGACCAAACTCAAATGAACTATGAGAATCGTTTTATAAGTCTTGTATAAACAACCATCATCATCATCATCATCATCAGCCTCTATTCGTCCACTGCTCCAATATACTGTAGAAGCCTCCCTCAAAGAATGCCAAACGACCGATCCCTCGCCACTCACATCGAACACGGATCGTCATTTCACCTGGTTAATGGGCGGTCAACACTTGAACGGATGGCCGATAGGCAAATAAAGATCAAGTGTTGGTCGTTAACTTATACATTTAAATTCAATTTTTTATCCAAAATAGCTTTTTGAATGTCAATTGAACCTACCAGCGGTTCCGAGGCGAGCCCAATGAGAAGAACCACCGAAACAAACTCAGTGGCTCTTTTAAGTATTTTATAACAAATTTTATAACTTTGTTGGCAGTGGTCGCGGGTTCATATCCTACCTTGGCAGACCTTGTATTATTATGGTTTCTTAGGGAGTAGTCAACGTCTTCCACGAAAATAAAGAAGTAAATGGGAAGGGAGTAAAGTAAGAAATAAAAGACACTTGCACTTGGCCAGTATTGCTAGCATGCGCGCACGACAAATTTTGTGAACCCGTTTTCTCGTATTAAGGCGGGGCTATCCGAGAACTGAATTTAGTATGGAGCTTGAAACCGAGTCGAGCGCTTTGGCAGCGAGTGAAACCACATATTTATTTAATTAAAGGGAGGGATTTATAAAAAAATAATTTATGACGACCTACAACGACGACATTTTCTACAAGGTTTATTATGGTATAAGTTTTATTGTACAGAACCTGATATTGCTCAAATAAAATGGGTTTTTCATCTCAATTTTTTAATGCAGCAAAATATAAGTAATCGTGTATCAAACGGCCGAAATATTATGATGAAGGAGTGTTAAATAGCATATATTTTTTTCAAAACTTAAATCGGCTTAGTTTTTAAATAAAACAGAATTAAAAATGCCGTTTATCGAGAAAGGCCCGCCATAACTGTATAAAATAATACGATACGAGAAAAGGCGTAGACAAAATTTTGTAGTGCGCGCATGCTAGCCATACTGGCATATGACATGTATTGGTGGTGCAGCAGAATACATTAGTCGAGTCACCTGGTAAGCGATCAACGACCACTCCTGCTGCATCCGAGTATTACCGAGTATTAGCTGGTACATTAGGTACCTTTTCCTTTACTTTTCAGATATTAGTGTGCTCTTTTTATTTTCGGTGTCAGTCATTACACTGTAGCTGTTTCACGGAAGAATAGTAACAGGCTGGTGGAACCCACACAGACGGGTGTCTACGGTATATGCGTATCCCTTTCAACCATCTGTACCCAGGTTTTTTTTATGTTAGTTGGATAGGCAAACTGGCAAACGTGCCACTTGATGGTAATTGGTCGACGTCGCCCATGGACTTAAACTAGTATACCTGGAACGAACCCAGGCAACTCATTTATGTGTTGCCTATCCTGAGACATTGGATGTTAAGTCTCGGTGCCAGTAATTACACTGCCTGTCTTACCCTTCTCTCCGAAACACAGCAAAGCTGTTTCACGGGAGAAACAGGCAAGATGGTGGTACCCATTGATTGATGGAGCGCGGCACAGCGCTTCCCTCCCACCGGTAAATGATATGAATATCTGTACCAAATTCTTTCGTTCTTATTCCCGAACTACATAAAAGAGACTAACGGCCGAAGGGAGCGTTGGTTTTTTTTATAGCATAGGAGTGCAAACAAGCATTCGAAGCCTTTGGCGACTATCGACGCCCATAAATATCCGCATAACCAGAGATTATGCAGATGCGTTGCCCTCCTTTGCCCTATTCATTGGCCACCGGAAATTCATAAACCGCACGAAACACGACAGCATAGCTATCACTTGACGTCGGTGTTATGCTAGCGAGAGGTGCCACCCAGGTTATGCTGGCCCAATTCGGATGCAAAGCAGCATGGCACTCTTGCAGTATTATTACAAATCATCTTTAAAAACAATTGTACAGAAACACAATGACAGTAAATCTACAAATTTATAATAAAATATTTTTGTGTATAAACATGGTTGATGACAAAGCTAAAAAGACACTTATCCGTAATGGAGGGTATTTAACAATATTTACGTTAAGTGTTTAAGGGACGAATTTGGACGAAAGTGTTGGGACGTTTGACAAAACGTTCCTCTCGAGCCGCAAGGAAGCTAAATGGATTACAAGGGTACGCTTTACCTAAGGCCCCGTTCATATTGGATTTTTCAACTTCCCGCCAAGAGAATTGGAAATATTGTATTTGACGGGATGTTTTAGTGACAATCGGGTTTTGAGTGGATGGTGTGAGGGAGAGAGAAAGAAAGAGAGAAAGAAGTAGCGACAATTTTTCATAAGGAATTAAATCAGGTAAAACATCATCTCAATATATCTCAGGACAAACAATGCGTCAATGACAAGCGCCGGGGAATCCCACATATCCCCTGGGACGACCCACCCCCGGGTGAATGAGTAAGGCATTTCCATTGTGACAAAAAAGTCTCCGGTGAACTCGTTATGTTCCTGGAAGGTGTTGATCACTTTCTAATGGCTCGTTTGCCAGATTTCCTATATCCTTTTAATATAAGAAGTGACTCTATTCTTTATGATCAAAGTTCAAATTAAAAAACTACTGGATCCAATCCTAACATAAATAAAAACGCTTATCTTACGCTTAACAATTCAACAGTTGAGTGCTATCTTAAGGTAATCCTTTATTTTATAACTAGATGTAGCATAGGGTATGCTTGGATGCTTATGCTTATGCTTTTAATCAGTCACAAGTTATTAACCCCGCTTCAATCGTCCTAAAAATGAAAAATACATCCTCTAAAATAAAATAGCCTATAATCTGCATTTTTTTTCGAATTATTCATTATTATTTGCTTTTTCCGTTCACTGATTATTATATTAGAATATTTATTACATAGTTTTCTATGTAACAAATATTCGCAGGTCGCAATAATCATAATCATCATCATCTTCATCTGCCCACCAATTTCTCAATGAACGCCAACACGACCGATCCCAATATTATGCAATACGCTCATATAATAAACGATAATATAGATAGGTATGTTTTTAACAGATCCAGCTGACGAAATCTCTCAGCTGACGAAATCTCTCAGCTGACGAAATCTCTCAGCTACTAATGCGCGACGCAAAAGCGCGACGCGAACGTCACAGCATATACAGACACACACACGGTGCAAGGTACACCTGCACACCGCTTGGGCCTCGGGGTCGTAAGCGACGTCGAACCCTACACTTGGAAACCACATCGATCCGGATCGATCGCGGAAGCTTAGGTTCGAATCCGATACGAGTAGACACAAACCCAGACCGCGCAAACAGCGCTAGCACTACGCTACCGCTAGATTGCTTGGGCACCGCGCATGACCCGCCTCCCTCTCCAGGAGGGATGATAGGTTAAATTCAACCCTAAAAGATTCGTCGACCGTATCGGATTTGACTAGTCCAAATCCTGCTCTCTCGAGCAGCGCGCGCGATGAAGCGCGCCCCCCGCGGGGCGCGGAGGGGGGCGTCCCACTTTCGAATATTTCTTAAGTGAGCCATCTGCTCACTTACTGTACCGATTGAGCTTAAAGGCCATCAGGCCAAAAAGTCTAGCCCTTCCGAAAAAAAAAACAAAAAGATAGGTATATCAGTGAGTTTATCAGTGACCCACCATGGTTCAGGCCTTGACGTGGCGGTGGGGCTCAGTAGCCTAGGCTACTAGGGTGAGCCCAACACCTTGGGCGAAGCTAATTGAGCCGAGGGGGATCTTTGTACTCCTCTTATAAGAAGAGGGGACAAAAGAGCAGGGGGCAAGGGGTGAGGATTGGAACCTCACCCCATTGTACTGTCCCGACGTTGGGAGGGGTTGTTCTGTGGTGCGAGACAACCCCTCTGTGGAGGTGGGGTCGGTCCCTTGCGGGACTGACTAGCCGTCGAGGTGCCCTGTCAGCTTAACAGATCCGGGGCACTTCACCAAGGCAGCACTGGTGGCACTCGCCGGGTTTTAGTGGGTAGAGCTGCGTCCATTTATCTTTCGGGCGCAGCGAGTCCCACGTACCCACCTAGGGAGACCTACTCCCCAGGGGGGATGCCTCAGAGCATTTCCTGGCGTAAAAGAAAAAAAAAAGTGAGTTTATCAGTTAGTAGTTTCTTAACGTACAGTAGTCAGAATTTTTTAAAACACGTGCTTGAGTATCCATTAGGTTCGCCCATTATCTGATGTTGTTTTAAAAGCTCTTCTATAAGTACCATTTTAGTTTTTTATTTGTATATGCTTACTTATCTAGTCTATACTTATAGTTAGTATATGACTTCTGCCATTCATTTTATATAAAGGTCAATGTTCCTTTGTTCAGTTCTTGATATTCCAAGACTGTTGTCTATTTTAATTACGAACTAGGTAAGGCCCGTGACATGAATATATAGTTTAACTTTGCATACTCATGAACTATCTTGCTTATGCGAGGAAATAGGGAAATGGAAAATGTTCTTTTTTGCAATTGGGCAAAGCTAATCGAGCCGAGGGAGCTGTTCTTTGTACCCCTCTTATAAGAAGAGCAGAGAGACAAGGGGTGAGGATGAGAAGCTCACCCCATTGTACTGTCCCGAAGTAGGGAGGAGTTGTTCTGTGGTACGGGCAATCCCTCTGTGAAGGTGGCTCAACAGATCCGTGGCACCTCATCAAAGGCGGCATTGGTGGCTCTCGCTGGGTTTTAGTGGGTAGAGCTGCGCCTTACCACTCACTCCCCCGCGGCATGCCTAAGATTTATATTATACATTTGCCGGTGCAAAAATTTTTCTGCGAGACGTAAAAACGTGTCGGTGCCAATATTTGCACTGCCTTTGACATTTTTTCCGAAACAGCAAAGCTGTATCACGGACGAAATAAGTATCATAGGTTCATCAGTCCTGGATTTTCTCCCACTGATAAACTGCCTATCAGAAGTGTGCATATAGTGTGCATAAATGATATTAAAGATTTGACTAGAGATCTAGTTGGTCCTTTTTGGGCGGTTTATAGAGAATTGAGGGGTAAAGGTTCGGAGACGCCTAAATCGGCTTCGACTTTGAAACTCATAAATCCCTTAACCATATCTGCAACTAAATTATTGTGTTGATGGTTTCATACATCAGTGGTTCAGCCGATAGTCTGGAAAATTAAGGACAAAACCAGTCATCTGAAAGTGGACACAGGTTACTTTTCATCCTTTTTGAATCCTCGCCCATTCACCGACATAAAAGCGAACACATTCAGGAAAAGGAAACAGGAATAAAATGTACCTGTATTCAATAGGAATTCTTAATGCTCGATTTAAGATCCGATTAAAATTATTGTAGATTTATTTATATAATTCTACTATTGGCACCGACAGACGTTGTCCTGTACTACATATTTAAATATACATATTATTTTATTTTATTGTGAATCTAAACAATTCTCGAATCCATGTGGTTTTGCCAGGCGTTTGAGAAAAAATCTAAATAATAACCAAACCCTGACTATTATTATTATTAGTTTTATATGCCTTTGTCACTCTAACAATTAAGATAAATCTAATGATACCTTAAATATATCAAACCGTTTGTAAATACCGTAAATACCGTAAACATATAAAACCCAAAAAGTTTGTTTCGTCTGGGAAAATCTAAATAAATATCTTGTCAAAAAAAATATCTTTGCTTTTTTCGTTTTCGTTCCTGACAGCCAATAAATGTTCTTACGAGTTACTAAAACTAAGTTCGTTAACATGTATTAAAGTATCCTTATTTTATAATTTTAAACTAATAAGGCCGAGTTTAGACCCCACTGAACCCGGTATAAAATGAAAGGAAACGAAGGTATTACTCATGCGAGGCACGTCGTATGAACACAGAGGCACTCACGTACACAACACTAAAGGAAGAGTCCAGATAAAATACCTGACTATATTACCCTCTTAGAGAACAGAAAATAGGTATTTATTAGTATCCCACACAAAACATAAACCAAAAAATTATATTTTTTCGAGAGTAGGGGGCGCGGCTCATCGCGCGCGCTACCTGGGAGAGTAGGATTTAGACTAGCCAGATTCGATACGGTCGACGAATCTTTTTCGGTTGATTACGTTTATACGTGAAAATGAGAGCAAAGTTAAATATTATGATTGGTGTGGTTGTGTGGACTTCACAAAATACTCTACCTCTGAATGGTGTCTTCGCTAGACAATCCTGTTATTTACTCGTAACATCTATCACCCTTAAGTAAATTGAAAAACCCTTTTTTATGTTAACAAAGTTTCATCATCATCATAAGCCTCTATCCATCCACTGTTGAACATAGGCCTCTCTCAATGAACGCCAAGACGACCGATCCTTTGCCACTCGCATCCAATACGAACCGGTCACAGCACGGAGAACTTTAAACAATATCTGTTATTGAAAAATATTACTATCACATTCTATATGCGTAGTAGTACTAGTATCTAGTCCTGTACGAACTTTTGTACCATTATTGTAGATTTTAATTGGTTGATGGATGGGTGACTATCTTTACATACCGAGACACCTCCATGCCCCAGAAAGCACGTTAAGCCGTTGGTCCCGTCTATCATTCATGGATCTTTGACAGTCATTGCGTGTCGTCATTTTTTATTGGTTAACATTAGTTATTAGGCTGTGGAGGTCAGATAGGCATTCGCTCCATTTAAAATACTGGAGCTTCATCCGGTTAGACTGAAGCCGACCCCAACATAGTTGGGAAAAGGTTACACAAAAGGAGATTGTCGATTATAGTATCTTTCACGTGAACAAAAACTTTTCTAATGATTAATTATTATAAAATTCTTTACTTCATGTATCGTCGATCGACTAGACTAGATCGATGCTTTTCTTCTGTCGGTTCTATGATCAGTTATGGTGTTTGTTAAAAGAGGCCATGAACATTATAACGATGATGACAGTTAAAATTTTTAGTTTATTGATCTTGGCGGTCATTGAAAAACGCATAAACAGTGGACGGAATGGGCTTAAGGAGTTGTTAAATGTTACACGGTACAGCTTATATCGATTAACGGGTGATAACTGAACTAAGCTAAACAAAAAACCGTTTACGCATTTGATAGAACAATTAGGTAAGCTAGTTGAGCGTGTTATTAGGATTGAGAAGGAAAATGAATAAGAAATATCATACTATTTCCTTAATGGTAACTAAAATACTTTTTTACAAGTTAAAAATATTTAAAAAATGCTGTCCCGAGCCCGCTTTGCTTTTTTTTTAACCAAGCACGCAAAAATAGAGGTGTTATAAGTTTGACTTAGATTTCTGTATGTCTCTATGTGTGTGTTTGTTTGTGGCATCGTAGCTCTCAAACGGATAGACGGACAGATTTCAATGTGGTTTTTTTTTTCATTTGAAAGACAGTTTCCTTGCGTTAGTTCTTATACTTGAAATCCAGTTAGGGCGTTTAGCCCTGACTATAGCTGCTGAAGTCCCACCTTTTAGTCCTGACTATAGCTGAGGTCCCACATTTTAGTCCTGACTATAGCTGAGGTCCCACCTTTTTGCGAAACACACTGTTGCCATTATTACTATCTTCTCTTATTGCTTCTTTCTTTTAATATGCTGTTCCTAAACATTAAAATTTAAAATGTACCGCTTACCACAGATGTTATATAGGACACTGTGTTTACCAAATAAAGTTTTATTTATTTATTTATAATATTTTATGTTAAAACTATACGTTAAAGAGTTCTTAAGTTATCGCACCCAGTTTTTCGAAGTTGAGGTTAGTAGAGAGAACCTCTTCCACCTCCCCAGTGATCACTTTGGGCTTCATGTGTATCGCGGCATCATAGAAAGAAAATATACAAGAAGAAAATTAGATGACAAATGGGTCGTTCTTCTTTTTAACCTACAATTTGATAGAACATTTGCTCAATTTCGAAAAAAAATTAACCTTACTCGTCTTTATATATATATATATATATATAAATTCTGGTAGCAGAATTTCTATTGTATAGGATAAAGTTTTGGCCAAGAAGTTTATAGATTTTTACACGATTTTCGAAACCTTAAAGATGGATCCGACTAAAAATTTTACACTTCCGTCACGAAATCTTTTATTTTATTCTATCGTATACTCTTCCTCTAATAACTTGTACTTTTGTAATACATTAATTAACTGAAGGAACTTTTAGAAAACCTATTAAAATAATACATTTGTATTTATAAAATATGTTTTATTCATGATCACACACCACTCTGTCACATTTTCTTCTAACATAAAGTATGTTTTTGCTATAAATCAGTTTTTACTATCATTTACAAATAAATATGAATATCACAGACGGCAATATTATCAACCATTATAATTAAAAAATTTCTAATATTGCACTAGTCACAACAAAATATATAAACGACCATAACAATTTTTCTACCAGGAGACAACATCGTGACAGAGTCGTAATCTATGTGACAGAGTTGTTATTCTAGGGGATACCAGGATACGTTTTAGAATAAAACTGTTACTAATGATATAAACGGCCTCAACGGAAGACCAGTGCTGGAATGGTAATTCCAGCAAACACTGAGTTGAGGCCGTTTTGTGTAACTACAATGTATATATGTTATATTATTAATTGTGTGTCTTATGTGCATAAGTAGTTTCACAAATAAAAATTTTCTTTCTTTCTTTCATAAATATTTGTCAGTCTTCAACATTGTCATACACATGAGATCGAACTTAGATAATTAATGAAATCACAATTGAGAACCATTAGAGTTTAGAATAAGAGATTCGTCTTAAGTAAATAAAAAATCTAGTTCAGAATTAAAATTCCCAAAAACATAAAATAAAATAATCATCATTAACAGTCTAGCAAGACGATAATTAAATTTGGAAGCCTTAGATATAGAAAGTCTTATTTTGCGAATACTGACAACGGCTCTTCGAACTGGAAATATTGTCTCTTTTCCTTTTTAATTATATTTGAAGCCGGTAATACTTTAATCAAGTCATCAAAAGGAACATCCGATATGTCACTCTCCACCAATTTAAAGATTCTTCTTCTTCCACTATCATCGACTAAAACAGTTCCTAAAACAGGAACATTACCAAAACATCGCCTTGTTCATCGACGGTACTTGTTGCTACTCCAGCGTAAGTATATTGGATTTTTCTCTCACTTCGTACTTTAAGCAATACGTGTACTCCGGCTTTTATATTCATTGCATGAATGTCTTCAGGCTGGAGTGTATGGTAAGAACAACCGCAGACGGTAGTTTATCAGTTGGATCTTTCGTTTTAAACGTTAATTTAATTCGTGACTATCTACAAAATTACTTTATTCTTATGTAATGTATTAACCACATAGGTAAAATTTGCATGTAACTTACATAAGCAAGTATTTCTTCCATCTACAGGGTTTGAAGTACCGATTGGATGAGGCGTTTTTCTTCCCGACTTTTGACATGCTTTATATCGTTCTTTAATGGCATTAGAAAAATCGCTGTATTTCTTTGTATTCTATTTCTTACATCTTTGTTGCTGCTGCTATCTTTTTCTGAGTTCCTTTGCAATCTCTTCTTATATTTTCGAACTTTCTTCTCTAACTGGTTTATTTTTACTTGAAATTTAATATTATCTCTGTAAAACTTTGTTCTATCTCTTTTCACTTTCTTTCTTCCCCTTGAACTACAAGTAGATAATTCAGAAGGAGTCGGTGCTGCAGATGGAATCATTCGTGGGGTTTCTGGTATTGGTGATGGAGCCGGCGTGTTTAAAAGTACTTCTTCAAGCATCTTTTTCTTCTCCCTTCTTTTTTTATTTTCTTCTTGCCATATTTTCTTTTTGATTCTATGTTCTTGCATGGTCATGTCAGCCACTAGCTTCTTTCGAGCATGGTATCTTTCTAAATCCTTGCGCTTTATTTCAGCTACCTTCTCAGGGTCATTTTTTCGTCTCTCCCAACAACGCCGCTGCCTTTCTGCTGGTGTTAATGCCTTCTTTTTAGCCATGATGGTATTTGGAAATAGAAATAAGTAATAAGTAAAAACATACGAGAAGATCAGCATAAATAGAACAAGAATATCGTTTATTTTACCTCTCCGTCACGTTCTTTACCACTCCGTCACAATAAACATGTGACGGAGTTGTCGTGTGACGGAGGGGTAAAAATTTGTTGCAAAGTCTATAATAACATTTGACGGTTAACATAGAATATATAATTTATACGTTGGCAATAAAATATATCTTATCACGTAGGAGTAGATAACGAACAGTAAGAATAATAACTATATTTTTAATTAATTACTTACGTGACGAAGCGGTAGCTGAATTAACCTTATCACAGCTTTCTGGCGACTGACCCACTGTCTCTTGATCCCAAAGGGGAAATCGTACCAAAAAGGGGAAGGCGGTCCAAACCGCCAATGGTAGGCCACAAAGACGATCGGCACAAACGCGTATTTCGAAGACAACCCACGTGACAGAATTTACAAAATAAAACGTCAGGTAGTAGGAGACAAGTATTTGAGATTTTTTAAATTAATCTATTAAAAGTGATAGAAAATAGAGGTTGCTATTAAATGATACGCAATATATTTAGTAGTTAAAAGATATTTTTACGTTTTGTGTCATCATATATTTTTTTCGTAATATTTTGGATTAAACGCAAGCCGAGGTAGCAGGAGACACTGTCATCAAGTATGAAATACACTTCTGTCACGCGGATTTACAACTCGGTAACGTACTTTTTACAATGAAATTATTCAATACTTAAGTTATTTAATCGTGCACAGTCATTATGTGTATAGTACAGTGCATGTTGAAATACAATTAAGAACAAATAATAGCAGTTTCCTTGTATTTTTTTTCACTGACTGGTGGAGACACCTTTTTGTAGGTTAAAAAGAAGAATGACCCAAATATCAATGTATTGAACCGAATCGAAGAACCTATAGATTTAGATAGGGGTTATCGATTATAGTTTTGGAATACATTTCGTAATTGCATCAATAATATATTTTTATCATGTACAAATAAAAATATAATAATAATTTATGTGACATCATAAAATACAGTAATAAAATTAATTTAAAATGATTTCCGAAATAAATATTACAGTCACGCATATTGAATAATTATCCAATATGAGGTATTTTTGTGTTGAAGTGAGGTTCTATAGTATAGGTTCGTCGCGTTTAGACGGACAGAGGATTATTCAACGTCGCATATCTTTTTTATGAATAATCTCGATCATTTTTATTCGGGTTGCCGGCATTTTGCCATGATGGGTGATATAGATGTTCAATATTCGGCTAACCAATTTTGGTGAAAATAAAAAGAAATCATACGGATCATAAGTTTTTCATCTGGCAGATGTTATGGTATATATCTGGTTTATGTCCATCTTAAAAATTATAACAAAAATTAGTATTAAATAAAAATTATAGCATGAGAAAAATATTTTTGTATTTTGCTTACTTCTAATTATAAAGTCAAAGTACACAATTGAGTACAAAAAGGATAAAGTAAAGGTCCTGGGATGTTTATAACATTGTCATTTATTTAGCATTACTAACACGTTTACAGGATGAGTAAACCGAATAATTTGGCCAAATATAGTTATTAAACCAATATCGGAAATTTACCTATATTTTGGTAAGAAAAAATATATTCGGTACCTAAGGGTTCGGTTCTGTACTATTATTCTGTCAATTGTTTGAATGAAAACATTTATTTAAACAAATATTCGGTTTTTTATAGATTTTTACGGCATTTCCTGCCTCGCACGACCACTATAGGGAACCAGCTGCTACATACGATATTTCCGAAGCAATACGAATTTAATATTTTACTACGACCTTCAATAATAGAGCATACTCATGCTTGAAAGGCCGGCAATACACCTACTAATCCTCTGATGTAGCCCGCTACATTAGCAGGTGTCTATGGATGTCGCTTATCACTTACCATCAGGTGAAACGACCCCCTCTCCTAAAATCTTTTTATTTAAGCATACAGTTTTAAAAGGTTTTAATTCGTTTCTCACCAACTTCGTGCTCTTGTGATTCAACATGGCAATATCGAAACTATTCATCGTGAAGTCATTCTTATTCCAAGAGCGGCATTTACATGCAATGACTGTTCGGCATTTCAAGGACCTTTTAAAATCTGTCCCATGATCGATTGGCTTAGTCAAGTAGTTTTTCCAAGTATTTGAAATTTAATTTTTTTTTTTATTATTCTAAATAGTTCAAAGGCGAGCCCACTGATAAGAATCAGTGAAACAAATTATTTAAAAATATATTATATAATATTAAAAATTGGAATTATGTATTTTGCAATTAAATTTTGCATAAACACAGAGATGATAACTAGATCCACTCGTTCCCACCGCTGCTACTTCTGTGTAGCCAGGATCGAAGCGGTAACCACAGTTTGATACGATCTCAAAGAGCCACAGAAGGATACTTTGAAACTACCTTGTGCAACTAATTAAATGTGGAGAATTCAGGAAGTGTAGGAAGTATTTTCCAGTCCTCCCTCCCACAATATGATGACACTCTTTTAACCAGCAGAATTAAGCTCGCTACATTAAAAAGTTGCTAGATTTTTTTTTACTTTTTACAACTGAGAATTTTGTACCGTTGAGGCTTGGAGCCACTAAGTTTTGAAAATTTTTGGTCTTAAGCCAGATAATATTAAATATGACAACTGCAGTACTTTATTTATTTAATATTATGTGCATAATGTAAAGTTCATTTGTGGGTATAAAGATGGTGGAATATTTTGATAAATTATCTTTCTTTTTCTTTTGTATATAAGTGGCGAGGATCGGCCTTTTAACTTTTGGTCGATTGAAAGTAACCTATGTTCAGGGCCGGATGAAAAAAAGGTGATACTGATGATGATGAAATGACGTTTTGAGTCCGTCAATGTCATGCTATAAAAGCGATGTATCTACAAAGTCGTGTGCTTCACCATAATCATGGAAATTCTAGGCAACATCTATACAGATAAATAACATTGCAGTGTCTGTTTGTAATATTAAAATTACCGCTTTTTATTAAATGCATATTATGGATGTATCACAGAACACTATTGCGGTATTACGGTACATATGCCAAAATATTTTTTTTTTAATTTTTGTTTGTGTGTCAGTTTGTTGCGGCTTATCTCTGAGACGGCTGTGCCGATTTTGATGGGACTTTCACTGGCAGATAGCTGATGTTATAAGGAGCAACTTAGGTTATAAAAATAATTATCATCAATCCGGGTACGGCTGTAAATCTAAGTTATCGTGGGCGAAGCTGCGAGCAACAGTTACTCGTAGTCTTATCTATACTAATATTATAAAGCTGAATAGTTGGTTTGTTTGAACGCGCTAATCTCAGGAACTACTGGTCTGATTTGAAAAATTCTTACAGTGCTAGATATCCCATTTATCGAGGAAGGTTATAGGCTATATATAACATCACTGTTTGACTAACAGTAATTGAGTAAGTTAACGCGGGCGAAGCTGCGGGCAACAGCTAGTCTATACTAATATTATAAAGCTGAAGAGTTTGTTTGTTTGTTTGAACGCGCTAATCTCAGGAACTACTGGTCCGATTTGAAAAATTCTTTCAGTGTTAGACAGCCCATTTATCGAGGAAGGCTATAGCCTTCCTCGATAAATAAGTTATGTTATATACTATATAGCCTATAGGCTATATAGTATATAACATCACGCTGTGACTTATAGGAGTTGAGTAACGCGGGCGATGCTGCAGGCAACAGCTAGTATAAAATAAAACTCACTTTAAAAAATAAAATAAAGCTCTGGCTTCGCTTCGCGCTTCTGGCAACATAATATTTTGAACATTAGAACAAAGCACAAAAAAATTACGCACGGGCAAAAAATTAAATCTAAAGTATTATAAAAAAACGTTTCTTTCAGAACTTAGTCACATCTAAAGAGTTCTTGGTTTTAGTTCAAAAGCCGTTTGTGATTCTAGCTCTGTATGAACGCTAAGACGCAGTTACATATAGACTAATTTAGGTCACTAAGCATGCCCTAAATGTTGTTTTATTCCAACGTTGAACATTTTTCTTAAGTTCTGGAACAGTTTAGATAATGTTATCTTTAGAAAACTAAGATTGAAATATTTTTTGTGTAAATTATTTTGCAGAAACATAATACAACCTGCTAAAATTAAAATTTTCAAAAGTACGTACTACAACTCTTTTTAGGTACTTATAGTACCTAAAAAAAGTGTGTGTAAAATCATTACGAGTGGGTGAAATTAAACTGCATACAAATCTGAGTTACCCTCTAGTCGCGCCTAAAGAAGTTTTACTTCAAAATAACTCTGGGCGACTTTTTAGTGGTGATAAATTTAATTAAGAGGTTTTAAATATTTGTATTCACTGTCCAAATTCAAATTCCTTTCCTAATAGCAATCTAGAGTAGTCTGTTATCCGTGACGGTTGCGAGTGGCAAGGGATCGGTCGTCTTGGCGTTCATTAAAGGAGGCCTATGTTCAGCAGAGGACGTATAAAGGCTGATGATGATGATGAGGATGATATAATATACCTCCTTTTTTTCTTTAACGCTAGGAAATAATCTGAAGCATCCCGCGGGGGAATGGGTCTCTCCAGGCGGGTATGCGGGACTCGCTGCGCCCGAAAGCTGGTAAGTGGACGCAGCTCTACCCACTAAAACCCGGCGAGTGCCACCAGTGCCGCCTTTGAGAGGTGCCCCGGATCTGTTGAGCAAACAGAGCACCTCGACGGCTAGTCAGTCCCTCAGGGGACCGACGCCACCTCCAGAGAGTGGCTGTCCTACACCACAGAACAACCCCTACCCACGTCGGGACTGTACAATGGGGTGAGGTTCCCGTCCTCGCCCCTTGCCCCCTGTTCTTATAAGAGGGGTACAAAGAGCCCCCTCGGCTCAATTCGCTTCGCCTAAGGTGCTTGGCTCACCCTAAGCTACTGAGCCCCACCGCCACGACAAGGCCTGAACCATGGTGGGGATATCTACTATTGACTAGAGAGCAAAGCATTCTGACACAGACAAAAGCGTTACCTATGCCTACTGTATGTCCTCAACTATACCTACTATCATACGTCGCCTTACGGCATAGTATTTTCTTCATTTTTTATTACTTAGACAATTGAACACATGACCTTCCTGAAGCAATCTGGTTAGCGTCATCCATTAGCATAAGTACACATTGTACCAGTCCGCATAAATCGGACCATCTCACCGGTTCGTGTGATAAAATTTAATTCAATAGTTTCTATAGTTTAAGAGACCATGACCAAAAAAACTAACATGATTTCTATGTAAAGATCTTAACATAATGTATACATAATATTATGTATACAAATAATGTAGGTATGCATGTAATGTGTATTATAATAAATCCGCATTGTTAAGTACTGTTAAGGTTATTAGGAGGTACACCTGCGGTTCATTTATCACACAATGCTACAAAAGAAATATCATACCTTACATGATTCAACGTAATTCATAACGCTGTCATTTCTGCGATAATGTTGAATTTCCTTTTGAGTAATATTACCTGAGGAACGTCGTTTACCTATTAAATTGTCTTTTTAATACAATTTTAGGTTCATCTGTATGTTAGTATTATTATACATTGTATGTATGCATGTATGATGAAATTATTTATATCTGATTTTCATCTACAGTAAAATATCGGAATAAATTATCGGAGATTTTTTTTTTCTTTAACTTTTCAAAAAGGATTAGTATTGAAAAAAATTAAAAAGGTCCTTATCTTTCTGTTACTCTCAACATAAATTATGGGGTCACAAATTTTTTGTGTAACTTTTTATTCACATCACCGATTCATATTCAACTAGCTGGTGCCCGCGACTTCGTCTGCGCAGGATAAGATTTAAGTTTTTTTTTTCATAAAAAGTATCCTATGTTACTTCTAATACCCACAAGAATATGTGTACAAAGTTTCATGATGATCGGTTATGTAGTTTTCGCGTGAAAGCGTAGCAAACAAACTTACTTTCACATTTATAATACTAGTAAAATTAGACTTTATTTAATTTCCTAGTTTGATTCTATCTGCAACTAAAGTTCCATTATAACTTGATTGATAAGTTTCAGTGAGTTTGGTTACATTATGAAGTACCAGTTCATATGCAGATCCGATAAGCGATCTGTGACCCTCTTCATGTCCAAGGCTCACCAAATATTTGACAAGCCTCTTCGTGAGGGGTCAGTTCAAGCTTTGAGGGATAACTTATCTAAAAATATATGATTTTCGATAATCTTGCTGAAGATTTAAGTTTGTTAAATCATATTTAGGACCTAAAACTAGATAGGGCGAAGATCTCCGTAAAGTGGCCGGTCCTGGTCTTGGCGTTGTTTGAGAGAGGCCCATGTGTGTAATATATATATATATATCCCACAGGAACGGGATGTTATATAATTAATATAACATCACCCGCGCAGTTCCCGTTCCTGTGGGATTATAACATATAATCTATGTTACTCACTGATAATGTAACTTTCCAACGGTGAAAAAATTTTTAACATTGGTTTAGTGGTTTAGCCGTGAGAGCGTTACAAACAAACTCATATTCGCATTTATAATATTAGTATTATTTACGTACATTTTCAAGTTTCATATGAAATAAGTATTCAGTAATTATACAATTTCCACTTGTAAAAGTATAATATAATATTTCGAACTAATGGCTCTTTTAATATAACACACAATTTCAGACTATTTTAGTATAACTAAACTTTAAAAAGCTATGTTATAGTGCCTCTCCTATTTAGTTTCTGTGATGCAGGCAACTGAATAAATCATTATACAATAATGATGAATACTGAATATATTTATAACGTGTTTTAAATATAAACAATGCTCTTAATGTATCGTCATCATCATTATAGACCTCCCTCAATGAACCCCAAGACGACCAGTCCAACACAGACCGGTTACTGCACGGAGATCGTTTTCCCACCTGGTTAATGGTCGATTAACACTTCGTCTATCCGAACATGGCCTCCACTCTTGAACCATAATAAACCATCGGCCATACGTTCGCTTGATCAACCCAATGTAGATATAATTACTTAATTTTATAATCATCAAACCCGGCAAGGCTTAATGGGAATTCGTAAAATATATTATTTATTGTTAATAAATAACAAATATTATTAATGTATAATAATTATTAAACAATTATGTATTACAAATTTGTATATTACAGAAGCGTATACAAACGATACTTATAAAAAAGTGTGTGTGTGTCAGCTCCGACGCACGATTGGAGTTAACTCCTTACGAACGATAATTATGATATATATCGAGTAGAAAAAAAGGATAAATGAACGCATCTGCTAAAATGATAAGAGAAACAAACATATATCTGTAATTATTCGGATTATTTATATTACTTCAATAAAGCGTATTTCATAAAGTATGTTACAAAATAATAATAATAATAACAAAGAGGAGGCCCCGAGAATAAGATCAGGGAGGATCAGAAGCATTTCACTTAGTACCTACATTTGGTTTTTTGGAAAGTCGTTATATTGCGTTAGGTGGCGCTATTTTGTTTTTTTTTATGTCTATGAAATTTTTACATGTTTTATGTTGAAGACTAGTTATTCTTATATAAAATATACGTGATTTATTTTTAACAATTATAGGTACATATTTAATACTTAATCGAAATTAAATTCTTTACTTGACAAGTTTGTACAATTAAACTTGAACCAAGTGTTCAATGGTCATATTCTAAGTCTATGCAATGGTCACACCAAATAATATATTTAGGGAGGCAACATTAATATTTTAAAGTTTCTGATTGGTTAATTATCAAATTGAAGAGTTTCAATTTATTGTATTTTTGTTAGAAAGAAATTGCAAATTATAAATATGATTTTGAAAATATGAAAAAGAATATTTGAAAAGAATAAATATATATTAAAATTACTAGACTTTTCTGGGCTGAAATTTAAAATAATTTTAAAATCGCCGCGAATATTGGAACGTAATGACTTTTTTTAGTCTGTGCTAACATTTCTCAATTTTGAATTCATTTTTGTTTTGTTTTCTAATGTTTACGCGAATTTCACTCATTATAATAAAACAATTTTTTACGGATTTTATCGCGGTTTATTAAGATTTTTACAAGCCCGACGTTTCGGATACTTTACAACAACCATGGTCACGGGAGGACTGAGGTGTCATACGTCCTATTATTACAAAGTTATTCGAAACTACCCTATGATACATCAATATTTTGGTCAGTCCTATCTACGCAGAAACTGCTAATCTGATTACAGATTAAAGATACAGTTAGCAGTTTCTGCGTAGATAGGACTGACCAAAATATTGATGTATCATAGGGTAGTTTCAAATAACTTTGTAATAATAGGACGTATGACACCTCAGTCCTCCCGTGACCATGGTTGCTGTAAAGTATCCGAAACGTCGGGCTTGTAAAAATCTTAATAAACCGCGATAAAATCCGTAAAAAATTGTTTCATTTTTGTTATTACGTAGTATTCCCTTTAGTTTGTGCTTTTGATTATTCAATCTTGAATGTGCTCTAGTTGTTTTATTTTCTTATTTACCACTCATGTTTTAAAAAACCATTGTGAGTTGTGACTATGATTACGTAAGAAACTACATGAAGACAGTTTTCTATACGGAAATTAATACAATGCCAATTACATAAATATCAAAATTATGATTTCATATGCAATTTGGTTAGTAATTTTTTCACATACAATAGTGGTGCAAAGATATAAATAATATATTAAGTGGACGCAGAAAGAACACAGTGATAGTGATACAGTAAAAATTTACCTAGTTAATATTTTAATAATAGACGAAAAAATAAAATAATAATTAGTACCTACACATTGTTTTATTTAAAATCCTACATAATAACGTCACGTCAATTTTAGCTAATGCTGACCAAATGGGGGATACTTATTTGTCTTGCAAATCATTGCAACGGAATAAAGTATTATCCCCATTTTTTTTTCATCATTAGCTAAAATTGTTTAAATATCATAAAATATTGCATATATAATGGTCGTGTGATTGACTTTTAGCGCTGTAATATCGTGTTAGATGGCGTTGGCGGCATTATTTTAAGATACGCTGTGTAATGTATTCCATCTCATTCTTTTACACGTTCAATCCTACAGATATATATGCTTGTCTCTTTCTACGTAACGCCTCAACTTTTGTGTTACACTTGATTTTACTTCTCATAAAATTTCCGTCTGGGCCTTATAACTCAAATCGTTTCTTAAGAAGTAAACTCCAATAATACAAAAATAAAGAACAAAAAATTATGTACCTAGTCCGAATAATTTTCAAAGTCAATTTGTTCTTGAATCAATAAGAAACAAAGTTTCGCCGTGGGCGGACATTTTTTCGGTTATTCTTTCCGTTGTAATTTCCTTTATGTCTTTTCTCCAATGATCTAAGCGTTTAAAGTCCTTTGTACACAAAATTGCCTTTCATTAGTATCGTATATTGCTTTGGGCGATATGCTAATAATTATTATTGGTGTATTTTTGTTTGATCTTTTTTCTTTTGTGTATAATATTATTAATCATCATCATTATCACCATTATCATTATCATCACTTATGTGCGCAGGATATTATAATTTTATGTATTTTAGAGTTAGATTTTTTTCTTCTTGGATATTAAATTATAAATCATCATCATCATCACCACGTACAATATTACATTACGCAATCTAACTTAGTTCTTATTATTTCTAAATGTTTTATTCTTCATTGTGATCAATTTGGATATTATATTATGGTCCATCTTTTCTGTAGTTCAAAAGAGCATGAAATACAAATATATTCATAACAAGACTTATAATTTAAGTAAGAAGTAGTGCCATGCTGCATTGCAGCCGAATTGGGCCGGCACGACCGGGGTAGTACCTGTCGTTCACATAACACCGGCGTCAAGTGACAGCTGTGCTGTCTCGTTTCGTGCGGTTTGTGAGTTTCCGATGGCCCATTGGTGGGGGTGGAGGGCGGATGGGGAAGAGGTGGCGCATCTGCGTGGCCTTGGTTGTGCGTATGTGTATGGGCGTCGGCGCCGTGAGGCTCCGACTGCTCGTTTGCCCACGTTTAATCACATAAAAAAAACTTTTTATACGAAATAGAAAGAAAACCTTTTGTTTCAAGTTAACTATCGCAAGTAGTAAAAAGATCCATCCATTTAAGACCACGTGATTATCGATGTAAAATGTCATTTCCATACATTTATTAGTTTTCTACTAGCGCTTACGATTGTAGAATGGCATCTTGACTAACCCACCTGATATGAAACGCTTAGTATGCGTACCTGACGTATACTATATATAAGGTTTTAAAACCTTTCAAAAGAATGCATTATGATTGAAAAAACAGATGAGCGTGGACGATCAAAGGAATCAGTGGTTTGTCAATATAAAATGAAATGTTATGTATTCACTTTTTAAAACTCATGTGACGAGAACAATAATCTATATCTATATATCTATAGCGACGAAGGTCTAGCCGCTAGCGGGTACGGGTTCAGCCTATTGAATAAAAGGTCCGGATTCGATCCTGATCGGTGCCATGAAATGGTTTTTTTTTAATTTCTCCGTCTGTATCAGTCAATTTCAGGAGACACACCTTCCTCAAAGAGTTTTTTTGTAGAATTATCACTCCATCACACACACAATTGAAAAGATTTGCACACAACTTCGCTAATTTATAGATCAGAGTCATATTTTATAATCAATTTTTTTTATTTATTTTTACTTTTTCTAGTTGATAAAGTAAAAATAAATAATTCCAAAGAAACTTAAAACAAAGTAAAAGTGTTCTAGTGAAGGTTTATTTATGTGATTATGCAAAATTGTCTTTATCCGCTTAAGTGTGATCGAGTAACAAACTACCAAGAATTGGAACATGCGGAAGAATACATGACAAGAACAATGTGATGGAAAGAAAATATCCTGCAGCGCGTAAACTATTTCTAGCTTGACTTTGTGCTATATATGTATAAAGCCATATGACGCTCACAACTTTTCTCGCAAGCTATGTATGATTTTTGATAACTGGATTTGTTCTGCCCCATCTAGCATCTACCCGGTTATATGAACGGAATAGAGAAGTCATGTGTTTTGTATGAAAACCGACAACTTTGTGCTGCAACTCTGTTCCAATTCTGCGCTCTGATTGGTCGACTGATGACCATTGATAAATGATTGGCCGATGGGGCGTACACACCAGTTTCAGAATTTCATGGCTCACATAACTATCCGGGTATATGTTCTGACATTATTTTAGAAACTGCCAATTTTCAGGACTTACATTTATAATACTAGGTACAGTCCGATTATTACCTGCCTATTTTGTGACGTAAGACAGTAACTTTTTTACGGCAGTTTTGATTCCTGTCCATTTTCACTATCGAATCACTTCAAAACAGAATATTAATCTTATCTTTATATCTTGAATATATATCATTGTTATCAAAGGATGCATTGTTCATGTATTTCACGTCTCGAATCTCTTATAATCGAAACGCAGCAAAAATTTATTTAAAAAAACGAATATACTTAGATATATACTGTTCTTAGGAACAGAATGGTGGACCTAAGCAGAACATATATTATGTACTGACACAACATCGTTCTTATATTAGAGATTGAAAATTTTCCATTTTTCATTGTCAAGAATATAAAACTTCCAACTCAAATATCGCATTTGTGGCAACGACATTATCTAAATAGAAAATGAAAAGAAACCTTCTGCAGACATAAAAGAGAATTACCATATTGTACTTAGTTGGAAAGAATAAATTATATTTAATAGATCTTTAGTGTTGAATTATTTGCTGCATTTTTAGTACTTCATAAAGATCGGGTTATATTTATAACTAGCTGTTGCCCGCAGCTTCACCCGCGTTAACTTGCTTAACTTCACTCCTGTTAGTTACAGCGTGGTGTTATATAGCTTATAGCCTTTTTTGATAAATGGGCTATCAAACACTGAAAGAATCAAATCGGACTGTAGTTCCTGAGTTTAGCGTGTTCAAACAAACAAATAAACAAACTCTTCAGCTTTATAATATTAGTAAAGATTTATTTCTGGAAAGTTTTTCGATCTTCAAATAGATAGAATAATCTTTGTGCAGTGGCTGGTTTGAGTTGGATATGAGTAGCCATGGATCATATGCCATTAATTGAAAAAGAGTTTTGTAGTGAACAAAATATTATAGAATATACATATTATAATTTTTGAAAAGATTAGTTCCACTGAGTTTGTTTCGCCGGTTCTTCTCAGTGGGCTTACCTTGGTACCGGTGGTAGATTTAATTGACGTTCAAAAAGATACTGTATTAGTACTTTGAATATTAACCAAGTATTTTGAATTAAAAAAATGAATTTGATTTTGATTTTGAAAAAATGAGAAATACGAAAATCGAGGAAGCAGTGACTTGCACACAAAAAATATTCACTTAATAGAGAACTTTCCTGAAAGTTTTATAAAAATCGTAAAGACAAAGAACTCACGAGAACATTGTTCTAAAAGTCCACAATGAGAAGCGATTTGAAGCCGTAAACCCTACGCTGAAACTTCCCCCGTAGTTTTTCACTTAACCTTTTGTACAAGTTTCGGAAAGTTAGAATTTCATTTTTATATCAAACATATGAATATCTCGTATGACGTAAATTCGCAATTTGGTTGATTTCTTTCGGTTTCGGAAAATAAAACAGGAATTCAACTTTTCATATATATACTAGCTCTAGTATAAGGTTAATAAAAGATGTTTTTTTTCTTTTTTTTTTGAGGCATCTCCAGGAAAGTGGGAGGAGTAGTCCCACTCACTGCGCCCAAAAGCTGGTCCCACATACCCGCACGCAGCTCTACCCACTAAAACTCGACGAGTTTTGATGAGGTGCCTCGGATCTAAGAAGCAAACACGGCACCTCGACGGCTAGTCAGTCCCTCAGGGGACCGACGCCACTTCCACAGAGAGATTGTCCCGCACCGTAGAACAACCACTCCCAATGTCGGGACAGTGTAATGGTGTGAGGTTCCCATCCTCGCCCCTTGTCTTCCCTGCTCTTTTATCCCCTCTTCTTTAATAGGGATACAAAGAGCAGCTCTCTCTGCTCAATTTACTTCGCCCAACGTGCTGGGTTTACCTTGGGCTACTGAGGCCCACCGCCACAGCAAGGCTGGTGGGGAAATATTTCACACCTACCTCTTTTTATGACAATCAACTTTTTATTTTACCTCTTATGCTAACAAATCCAACCACGGTGCGGTTGTTCTTTAAACCCCAAGCAATTATTCTTACATGAATAAAAATATTTAACAAAAGTAAACCATGACCAAATGGGTACGATGTTTCAAAGTAACGTGGGTTGAGATCTCAGCATTTAGGTTCCTAACAAATGACAGTTTATACCAGAGCTGATGAGAAAACGTTCTCAGATAACACGCGAACGTAAAACTGTTTTCATATGTATTTAGTAAGGGTAATATAAAAAGGCTTAAAAAACCATTAGATAGATTTTGATCGATCATTGGTCGACGTTGATGATGATGGCAATATGATAATAATAACATCTATGGACGCCTTTACACCACGTCAATCTTGTCCCGTGGTTATCGAAGAACTTGTGTTACGGGTACCAGACAACAAAAATATATTTAATACTATACATATTATATTTATGATTTTTATTTTTAAATACACATATTTAATACACATCCATGACCCAGGAACACAGGAAACTTTTTGTTCTCTGGCGTGATTCGATCCCGCTACCTCCGGTTTGAGCGCCTACGTGCTAACAATTGAGCCACAGAGGTCGTCGGATATGATAATGAATGATGAAGAATGAGTACCTATTTAATAGCTTTTTTTTGACTTAATTGGCCCGGCCTGCGAAATTGATTTTAAAGTGTTTAACTAAGAGGAGCCATTGAGATGGTGGAGGGAGAGAAAGTTTTTTTTTTATGTTAGTTGGATAGGCAAACTGGCAAACGTGCCACCTGATGGTAAGTGGTCGACGTCGCCCATGAACATAAACTAGTTCACCTGGAACGAGCCCAGGCATCTCATTTTTGTGTTGCCTATCCTGAGACATAAGATGTTAAGTCTCGGTGTCAGTAATTACACTGCCTGTCTTGCCCTTCTCTCCGAAACACAGCAAAGCTGTTTCACGGGAGAAACAAGCAAGATGGTGGTACCCATGCAGCCGGGAGCGCGGCACTGCGCTTCCCTCCCACCGGATGTTACCACCGACTCGAACCCTCGCCTTATCCTGAGAAGTACCGGCAAGAAACTCAGTGGGCGGCCCCTATACTTAACACTTGATGATGGTAAAGTGTCACCCGCGCTCAAGACCGTTGTTAATATATTATAGTATACTAGTGGCACCGACAGACGTTGTCCTGTACAAAATATGTTTTTTTGTGAATCTAAACCATCCTCGAATCCCCTTGAACTCACACAAAAAAATTCATCAAAATCGGTCCAGCCGTCTAGGAGGATTTCAGTGACATACACACGCACACAAGAAATATATATATAAAGATTTAGCTTAGGATTTATCAATATTGTGCGGGTGACACTACGGGAAAATATAATATTTAATAAAATACACAAAAGGTAAAAGTAAGAAAAATAACCACACCGAAGCTTTCGAATTAGAGGCAGATAAATGATAATAACGGTTGATCTCTTGCTTGGCGACAGTGATGAAAGTGATAGTGATCATGGATTTTGATAAAATACCAGAAACTCGTACCGGAGTCGGTGTAACCTCGTTAATCTGATCGACTTGGCGATTCCAACCAAATCCCTCTTAATGAACGCCGGGAGCGATCTAGTTCTATAAAGTTCTTTGCAAAAGCTAATGAAAGCTGGTGTTTGTTAATCACAAAAACTTTTAAACAAGCTCCGATGGTGTCTTTGAAAAAGTGGGTCTCCTTATTGGGCTGTCAAATATTGTGTCACGTCGTTTTCTTTACTAGTATAGCTTATTGATGAAATATGAAATCAAATAGGTGGGTGTCTTGGCGTTCATGAAGAGTCCTATCTCAAGTTCTGGATGGATATGAACGGGTTATAATCATGATGAATTTGTGGTGAGATTTTGTTCCAATAATAATATAATCTATACATCAGCTGATTGGAAATTCTTGTTCGACCACAAATGTCTATAAAGAATTTGCCTTATTAAAATAACTTCAATTAATCTATTGATATAAATAACTGAGTGTCCACGACTTTGATGGACTTATCTTGTATTACTCATTGAAACAAGATAACGCGTTGGACTCATTATAGCATAGCAAGTTGATTATAAGCATAAACACTCAACGCCGCCTCCTCCGTGGGAGGCAGCTACCTTGCTTCCAACCTTCGGTCCCGCAAGAGACGAAGGTGATTTTAGAAGCTCTACACTTAACTGATTGCTCATTTTAATAGAAATTGGAAGAAGATCCCTGACTATTCTTAAGAACTAAACTTAAAACGGATTTAAGCCCGCTATAGTTGCTCCATTTACTATACATAACTAAACATCCGTGTTGGATGCGAGTGGCAAGGGATCGGTCGTCTTGGCGTTCATTGAGGGAGGCCTATGTTCAGCAGTGGACGGATAGAGGCTGATGATGATGATGATGATGATGAACTAAACTGGCAGAGAAACCATATTTGTCGGGCGAGATCGGGGGTACGTAGGAGGCGCTACTTGCTGCGCAGTGTGTAGTAACGCCCCTGTGCTCGTGTCGGGTCAGGATAGGATCCTGGGCCTATATGGCACAACGTCGTGGGGACCGCTTAGTGGCAGCCAAACAGTTCCCCCTTACAAGGAGGATCCTGTTTCCTGTTTCCGTTACCCGCAAAAAGCGGCTGAAGGCGCCCGCAGTGGTTTTAGTTTCGGGCACTCTCATGTAAGTCCCACATAGGGTCAAGATCTACCCAAAGATCCTAGCTACATACCTATATAAAGGATTTCCCTGCGATGTAAAAAAAGGAAAAAAATTTATGCGCTGCCTATCCTAAGGCGTATTACTGCCCGACCTGAAACAGCAAAGCTGTATCACGAGAGAAGCAAGTAAGATAATAGCACTCACATACAGGCGCGCAGCAATAGTGCATTAACCCACCGGTACGCTCATAAGTTTCAAAAATGTGAGATAGTTTGGCTTTAGCTGTAGGCAATTTAAGAAATATATATTTCAGCACGAAATATCCGTTTGCCAATATTGCAAAAAATGTTACCTCGTATAACTAACATGCTTTTTTAAACTTTTTTGTTTTTCCGATATCCATCCTGGAACCTATCTAACCTATTCGACTGAAACTAGCTGAAGCAGAATCTAAATATAAAAAGAAGAAAATGTGTCAAGTATTGAGGCATCCTTTTTTTGTTCCTCGTACCTTTCCGAGTATCATGTTTATATCATCCGTAAAAGTAGGGAAGCTAATAACATAAAAAATAAACATGCAATTTATTACATACATATAATTAAAATATACATACATACATATAATTAAAAACAAGCAAGCCAAATCAACGTTAGCAGATGGCAAACCCAAGCAAACTTGAGGTGGAAAGACCCCTAAATTCACCTGGTAAGATTATATTTCTTTATTTGCTGATGTTACCGGCGTAAAAAGTACACGCACAAATTCGCTTGATTGAATCGTTATTCGGCAGTCATGAATTTTATGAGGTGTCGAAGTGTTAGGGATGATAGCATTTACGTAGGACATTTAATCGATTGCACAGGCAGATAAATTATGATGCGAATCATTTAAGTGCGCATTTTCAACAAAATTGACTCGAACGCCGTGACGGAAAACGGCGTGACGAGATCGTGTGTCATGCGTTGTAATTTTTATAAATTCTGAATGTATAATTAACATAGACATTTCAACGCTCGTCCCGTGACGGCCAGTTATTTTATATTAATTGGATAGGTAAAAGAAAGACATTAATGGTAAGTGGTCGGCGACCACAATCACTAACCTAGAAGAGAGACTATCTTGAAATGACTTACACCACAACATAGGAGAGATGAATAGATTGGAACTAAACAAAACTCTATTGAAAAGTGACTTCAACAACTGGCACAACTTCACTCTAAACATTGAGGGACCCCTCGAAATTAGTAAACTATAACTTTGTAAGCATTTGCGGTGGGCGCGACCTGTCCAAACCATGCCTTCATTGTAAACGGATTAAGATGAGATTAAATTATGTATGTTTGTTTTATTCTTATTTACAATATCATTAATATTAATACACTGGATAGTGGTGTGACTGTAGCTGGCTGGTACTCAACCAGCCAGCCAGGAGAGGCCACTAAAGCCGTAAGTTCGAATCCCGCCCGGTATTTATATAATTTTATACGTTTACTTTCGTATACTAAGTCAATAACTAAGTAAGATTTGTGTGAGCGACAGAGGATTGGCCGTCTTGGCGTTCATAGAAAGAGATCTATATCCAGCAGTAGACAGAAAAGATGATAATGATGACGATGAAGAAAAAGATTATGTTAATGAAGTCGATCATTTTTATTCATCGTTCGGTCTCACAGAAATAGTAATAATACCGCAATAGTGTTATGTGTTCTCTGCGGCGTATGTCTCTTGTCAATGAAATTCAAGACAGTTCTCACCGATACACGCTTGAACTGACCACAGCAAAATCGTCGTGCCTATAAATCGATACGTATTCAATTAATTTCTATAGCATAAAGTAACAAAGCAAGCGGCTAGTGAATCCGCCGCCGACCTTTTTAATTGTTTTAATTTTAATTAAAGAAAAAATACGATCATATTACCATCAAATGGCTATGATAATGTTGTACCTCACGTGCCCTCAGTATGCTCGGAGTTTCGCCGCGAATATAGGCTACAGTCAGCTTCGAGCGCATCAGCGACAAATTCACGGTTAGGAGACGTGAATGGTCGCCATGGCCGAAACCGGTCGGATAGATCATCACCCGGTACCGTACCATAAAGGCCCCTGTACCTCACAAGGACTCCAAAGTCCAAATGGCTACTTTATCATTACACATTATTTAATTTAATAAAAGTGGAAAAAATGAAAAAGATTTATAGAATTATTATAAGATCTTTGTAGAAAAATTGTTTCGGCGCTCGGAGCCCTATGTGCCCATGGGCCGCGGCCTGGTTATCCTCTAGTAAAATTTGTTAAAGCATTTTACTAAGGGAACGCTCAAGAAGCAGTGGGACATATGCTGAAGAAACGATGGCCGATGCAAGTGGGCGGGGATGGCCGTCTTGGTGTTCATTAAAAGAGACCCATGTCCAGGACGGAGAGAGGTTGATAATGATGATCTTTATTGGGCCGACATGTCGTCCAATATTGCTTGTTTGTATTTTGCCAAGAACATCCTTATTTATTGTAAATACCTTCACATTTAAGTCAGTAATTTTTCAATAAAATATAAAAATGTTCGCTTTCGGTCCAAAGTATGATATTTCCTACTACGTACGATTTATCCAAGTTTCATTTTAAATAAAGTTGAAAACCTAATACCAACCTTTGAAGTATTCTTTCTTAGAAGTATTTCTATATTTCTGTGTTGAAATTCCGTATTCCATTCCCTGTTTTGAAATAATGACACAACGCTTACGAGATTAAAAGAAAAAAGATGTAACAGATTTGTGGTCTGTTCATTAAAGAAAAAGGGTATGCAAAGACTTTTTCCTGAATTCTCAGCTACTTTTAAAATTTAGTACTGTTTATAATACTTAATACTTAGTAATATAATTTAAAGCAGTAATAGTAGTTGTAGAAGTAAAAGTGGCAGTACATTATTATTATAACAATATTGTTTCCGTTACATTAACGATTTACCGAATGCTGTAACACATACAAGTATTCTTTTTGCTGACGATACCACAATACTAATAAAAGGGAAAAGTAAATATCACGATGAAACAAAAATAAATAACACCTTAAAAAACGCAGTAGAATGGCTAGAATGCAATAATCTAAATATTATTAATATAAATAAAACAAAAATTATAAGTTTCAAAACACGAAAAACTATTATCAAAGAGGTAGAATCAACTTTATTCCTAGGCATAACAGTAGACCACCTTTGTAATTGGAAGGAACACATAAATAATATATGTCATAAATTAGATAAATATATGTTTGTACAAAAAAATATAAAGCAAGAGGTATCAACTAAAGCGGCATTCGTAGCTTACCATGGATATGTTGCGTCCATCTTGAGATATGGCCTATTAATATGGGGAAACTCTGTAGACACTATAAGAGTATTCCGAATTCAAAAAAGTATATAAGGTGTCTGTGTAATGCTAGCTATCGGGATAGTTGCAAGCCCTTGTTTGCACAACACAAAATATTGCCTCTTCCTAGCCTTTATATATTTGAAGTTTGCAAATTTGTTCACAATAACATAGATTCCTTTTTTACAAAAAAATCAGACTCGACCACTAGGAGTTGCAGAGATAAGTATAAGCTGATAGTACCTCACCAGCGAATAAATTTATATAGTAAAAATGCTTATTGTATGGCCATTTCCATATACAATAAATTACCATTAAATTTAAAGAATATTTGTGGGAAAAAGTTTCAAAATGACTTATTTAAATTACTTTTGAGCAAAATTACTATTCAATAAATGAATATTTACTTGATAATGAAATTAATTAGAGAATATCTAACTGTAATATAAAATTGTATGATGATGATGATATTTAACTGTATGTTCTTTTCTGTTGATGTTACCAATGAATTATTGACTTTGCATGTTATTATATTTTAATTTATTATTATTATTAAAAAAAAAATGTTTTATAAAATATTGTTTGCACACTGACATGTAGAATATGGGAACCTGTGAAATATGAAAACCTATTACACCATATTCTGGCAAATAAATAATTATTCTACTCTATTCTATTCTATTCCAAATCTCTTAGATTTTTAAATACCAAATGTCCCTCGTAATGAACAACTATTCATTATATTATTCATTCAAATCCATGTAATCCATTTTTATATATTAATTTTTGTATCATACATATAACATATGTCATATATACCGTGAAGCTCCTAAATTACTGAACAGATTTTAATAGAATCGTGTACACTGTACAGTTATATCTAATGAGTATGATGAGTGGCCATGATGATGATGATGAGGCACTAGTTTTGTGATAAAATTACTTTTACGGATTTTATTTCGGCTTATTGAAATTCCTTAATCGTACTAGTATTATAAAAGCGAAAGTTTGTATGTATGTTACTAATATGGTAAGTAACTCTTTCACGTAACAACTACTGAAGGGATTTCATTAAATTTTTAATGAAACTTTAAAATAATGTAGTTTATACATCAAAATAACACATAGGCATAGGATGTTTATTTTTTAAAATATTTTGTGAATTGTTCAAAATCAAATCCTGCACAGACGAAGTCAGGGGCACCATCTAGTTGTCTATATTCAAGCAATATTACAGCAACCTAATAAAGTAAGATCTTGTTGCTAGTAAATATACGTTTTAATAAAATATTGGAAGTTAAAACAAAACCAAATTAATAAAAAATCTGATCACACCGAAGCGTCTAGAAAACCTCTTTTCCCCACCATGGTTTAAGTCTTGTCGTGTCGGTGGGGCTTAGTAGTAGCCTAGAGTAAGGCCAGCACCTTGGGTAAAGCAAATTGAGCCGAGGGAGTTGCTCTTATAAGTAGAGGGGACAAAAGAGCAGGGGGACAAGGCAAGGGAGCATTGTACTGTCCTGACGTTGGGAGGGATTGTTCTGTTTGCTTAACAGATCCGGGGCACCTCACCAAATGCGGCATTGGTGGCACTCGCAATGGGCGCACCGAGTCCCACATACCCGCCTGGGCAGACCCGTTCCCCCGCGGGATGCTTCAGAGCATTTCCCGGTGTAAAATAATATAAAACATCTCCTTTTAAATAATCAAATCGTTTCAATCTAAACAACCCACAACAACAACAACAACAACAACAACAATACACGTAGCGGTCAGACTTATAACATCCGTATTTATGCTTCAAAGGTGAAAAGGAACTTTAGTCTCTTGGGACTTATAACAGGTGAAATTTTTGATAAATATACTTTTATAGGTATTTACATATTTCGCTTAAACAATTTAGTGTCGGCGGAGAAGCTAAAAGGTGGTGAGGATCAGCCCACAAAGCTTTTAACCTAAAAAGGATGTTCATTTGTACATTAACTTCGTATAACCTTTGTATGTTATACAGGTGTGGGTTGTGAAAAGTATTTTAAATGGCTATAATTTTGTATTATATATTAAGTCTAATACGAATATAGTTAATAGAATCAGGCGTTACTTTGCGGAAATTCATTATATAAGATATTAAATTATATTATTTTAATTAGCAATTATCCCGCGAAACACGCAGTCTTTACAGCAAATGTGTGAGTGCACGCATATGCATGCATATAGCACCCCCTCGATTACTAATCGTAGAGTCTACATCCTGAGGATGCCTCGGTGTCGGGGCGAAACGTGCGTAGATTGTTTGGTGGTGGTCTTTTACTGTGGTTGTGGTGCATGTGGGGTGGTGGTGCATGCGAGTGTACGCATATGCAGTGTGGGAAAGGAGGGCGGTGCTATATGCATGCATATGCGTGCACTCACACATTTGCTGTAAAGACTGCGTGTTTCGCGGGATAATTGCTAATTAATATAATATAATTTAATATCTTATATAATACGAATATATTTTTTCTATAGAATAGAGGGAAAACGGACAGTCGGCTCACCTGTCTAAACCAAAAGTTAAGCCCTCCTTTTCCCTATCCCCCCAATGGGCCACCGAAAACTCGCAAACCGCACGAAACGCGACAGCATTGCTGTCACTTGACGCCGGTGCTATGTGAGCGAGAGGTACCCCAGTCGTGCCGGCCCAATTCGGCTGCAAAGCAGAATGGCACTACCCCTTACTTATCTTACTTAAATCATTATCTGTCCTGTGGCGGCTGTAATTTTAAATTAAACCAGGCGAAGCCGTGAACCGCTAAAATCTAAAATAATAAAACGTTTTACAGTAAAAAAAAATAAGTAAAAAAAAATTCTAATATAATCATAAATAATTAATCAAGTCTCTATTTACAATTTTCTATTTTGGAAAAACTAAACAAATGAAAAATCAGCTTATATAGTCCAACGGCTAAAAGCATTATATCCTTTTGGTATGTTGGCGTATGCGCGACGCTAATATTATAGCTTTATACAAAGGTAAAGGTGACCGCGGCGATTGTAACTGCTACCGTGGTATATCCTTACTAAGCATAGTGGGCAAGCTTTTTGGACGAGTGGTCTTAGGACGAATCCAGAATCTGCTAATCGCGTGTATCCGGAATCACTCTCAATCACTCACGGAATTGACGCGGAGATCGATATTCGTATCGGCAAAGCGGCGATCATGTTCGGGCAGCTTAATACGAGAGTATGGCAAAACAAACATCATACCATGCGCACCAAGATGATCGTGTACCAGGCATGCATCTTGAGTATACTCTCTTACGGAGCTGAAACCTGGTCAACGTACGCAAATCAAGAACGTCGACTAAACGCCACATGCGCTGTCTTCGTAAAATCCTGGGCATATCTTGGGAGGACAGAGTTACCAACGAGCGGATTCTTGAGATTGCACAGCTGCCTAGCTTCACGGCGTCACTCAAGCAGAAGCGGTTGCGCTGGCTAGTATGGAGTCCTCGCGCCTGCCTCGGCAAGTTTTGCTTGGTGCCGTAGCGAATGCAAAACGTAACATAGGGAGGCCCATGCTGCGGTTCAAGGATTGCGCCAAGCGAGATATGCACGCCTTTGGTATTGACCACCGAAACTGGGAAGCAGCTGCCGAGAACCGTGCCAAGTGGCGTAAAGTTGTAGAGGACGGACGCAACGCATATGATCGAGCTTGGTTTGTGACTTTGGCGGCTAGAAGGACGCGACACAATCAAGATTCTTCCGTCATTAACATCACCCATTTTATCTGCAAAGTGTGTGGCAGAATCTGCCACTCACGAATTGGCTTATGCAGCCACGAAAAGAGCTGTGTAATTAAATCACGCTGACACTGTTTAAATCGTCTGCAACTGACGGACTATGATGATATATGATGATGATACCAATGATGATGATGATGATGATGATGTTGGCGTACAAGCAGATTTTTCTATTGTTTAGTTTTTTAGTTAGTCATCCTTATAATATTTGATGGCATAGACTTTGTAAGCTAAAGCTAGCTATGACGGCTTTATTATTAAAAAAATATTGACGAAAATTTTTTATTTGCACCAAAATATGGGTCAAGGGCAGAGAGGGCCTTTAAAAGGTCGTAAACAAGTTTTGTTTCGCTTTTGTTTTTTTGTTTTTTTAATGTTAGTTGGATAGGCAAACTGGCAAACGTGCCACCTGATGGTAAGTGGTCGACGTCACCCATGAACATAAATTAGTATACCTTTTTTTTTTTTTTTTCTTTTTTTTTTTTCTTTAACGCCGGGAAATGCTCTGAGGCACCCCGCGAGGGTATGTGGGACTCGCTGCGCCCGACAGCTGGTAAATGGACGCAGCTCTACCCACTAAAACCCGGCGAGTGCCACCAATGCCGCCTTTGGTGAGGTGCCCCGGATCTAGAAAACAAACAGGGAACCTCGACGGCTAGTCAGTCCCGCAAGGGACCGACGCCACCTCCACAGAGGGGTTGTCCCGCACCACAGAACAACCCCTTCCAACGTCGGGACAGTACAATGGGGTGAGGTTCCCATCCTCACCCCTTGCCCCTGCTCTTCTGTCCCCTCTTCTTATAAGAGGGGTACAAAGAGCCCCTACCTAGGTTACTGAGACCCATAATGTTTCATAAAGATCGTATAAATAAGTAAATATTAAACTAGTCTATGACAAGAGCAAGCACAAATTGGAATTGATGTACTTATCCAAAATAATTAAAAATGAAAAACTAATTAGAGAAAAACGAGAAAAACAAAATTTAATTTAGTACGAAACTTGATACTTTTTCCAATTTAGTAATATAAAAGATTTTTCCCAACATTAATTACAAAAATCAATTTGATCCCAGTCACCTTAAAATTCACAGAACTGTTTTCTTAGTTTGAATAAAATATTGGAACTATCATCATCATCAAACCATAATACCTATGGTCATAGGATAATATGGCAGTAGCTGACATATAACTGATAGATTGTACTGACTGTAGAATTATGAAAGGTAGCTAGCTACTTACATCTATGTATTTGAAATGACTTTTTTATTTTAGTCGTTAGTTAATTTGTTAGTCGGATAGGCAAACGGGCAGATGAGCCACATGATGGTAAGTGGTCAGCGTCATGAGATGAACCCAGCACCTTGGGTGGGAGGTGCTCTTTGGTGAGTGAAAAAGGAGTGAAAAACGTAAAAGAGGTAGTACCATGCTGTGGATCCGAATTGGGCCGGCAGACCGGGATGGTACCTCTCGCTCACATAACACCGGCGTCCAGTGACAGCTATGCTGTCGTGTTTCGTGCGGTTCGTGAGTTTCCGGTGGCCCATTGGGAGGGATAGGGAAAAGGAGGGCAACGCATGTGCATAACTTTTGGTTGTGCGGGTGTTTATGGGCGACGGTAGTAACCATAAAGCTATGGCTCGGTTGGATCCTTGTGACATAAAAAATAAAAATAAAATCCGTTTTAAGTACCTACTTTTGATTATTTTTAGTATGCAATATGCACTAATTACGTTTACTTATTTCTATAGGGAATTGATTTAATAATGCAAGCATGAAATTTCAACTTTCAAGTGTGGAAATAGGAGGTGGAAGTTTCAAAGAGGATCTTTGCTAATTGGAGAATATTAACAGTTCCTGAGTTTATAGAAAAACGTATTTCAAAAATTCGTAAAAACGGGTGAATTTTTTTTTCGACTTATTTTTTAAATGGCCATTACGACATTTTTTATAGAATTGTTTTTTACAGATTACAGAGAAATTACAGCCCGAATATAAAGTTAATCGGCGCAGATGCAGGATACAGTTAGCTTTAATACCCATCTATTTAATTTGTTAACAAACGATAAATTTGTAGAATTATTTATAATCTTTTGTAATTAAAGTAGATCGTTTGAAGTTCAAACATAATTCCCTCGGCATCTGAAGCCGTACTAACATAAAGTTGATTGGCACCACGCAATTGTTACAAATTATTGGGACAATAAAATGTATAATGTGTTTCGTCATCATGTCCATGTGCACTGCGGAGTAGGAAAAAATTATGTACCTAATCTATACTAATATTATAAAGCTGAAGAGTTTGTTTTAACGCACTAATCTCTCAGGAACTACTCATTCGATTTGAAAAATTCTTTCAGTGTTAGATAGCCTATTTATCGAGGAAGGCTATAGGCTATATAACATCACGCTCTGACTAACAGTAGTTAAGTTGAGTAAGTTAACGCGGGCAAAGCTGCGGACAACAGCTAGTGTTTTCTAATGTTTACGCGAATTTCACTCATTATAATAAAACAATTTTTACGGATTTTATCGCGGTTTATTAAGATTTTTATAAGCCCGACGTTTCGGATACTTTACAACAACCATGGTCACGGGAGGACCTCCCGTGACCATGGTTTTTTTATTTTTGCTATACCTGTATATAGTTAGACGTGTACTTGGCGCGACATTTTACAGTGAAACTGTTTTTTGTGGGATATCTCTTTTTTTTGTAAAGCATATATAAATTAACATAACTACATTTCAAATATTTTAAATATTTATACTTCTTGAGTAATTCATTTCAAATACTTTAAAATTTTAAACTTAAACTTCTTGAGTAATTCATCAAAATTTTTATTCATAAATTTTCTCAAATAATTTAATAATAAAAGAGGTTAGTACTATTACAATACTTTTACTTTAAATGACGCTTGTGACTGACCAGTGACCAATGCAACATCGTCATATTTTTTAAAATGTTATTTTGATTTTCAAAATTAACATAGAGCATGCGTTCCTGTTATTCTTCCTGTTTAAATATTTAGAGTGTAAAAGGGAAAGTTAGATACCAGATGGCGCAACATGCAACTTGACCGGCAGTTCAAATCAATAATTAAATTAAAGTAAAATATTATATTTGCTTATTAGTAAATCATGTAATAATAAGCTCAAATATGTAATTAAAAAAATTAATAATTTTTGTTCTTGTCCAATATATGATTCATTATTATTTACCCTAAATTTATTAAGTTATAGTTGAACACTACCATGCCTTCAGAATAAAAAAAATTCAAAACTTTAGATGTTTTACTTTCTTTATTGTTTTCTTAAGAATAATTCAAATCCAACTCCATACGAAGAAAGTCATAAATTTACTTGATACCAATGTACTTATTATTATGTTTATTGTCCTTTAAGGCCTTTAAATATTCTCCTTTCCAGAAGCTAAAAAAATGTAAAACAGTAAGGAAATAACTTCAAATGAAAATAATTAAAATTAAGAAATACTACACACATAAAGTCTCGCAATTTTTGTTTACAACCAGCTCTTTTCCGCTTAAAGTTTTTTTTTTATTGCACGGTCTGTAACAATGAGAAAACAAATTGTATTGACAATAATAAAAGTATGACAAGTCAGAAATTTGAAGTAAAATTACTTACATAATATCATAATCAATACTGAAATTAACTTGTCTGTCTCTATTTGATTATTGGAACAAATATAAGTCATCAACATATAATGCTATAACAATTTTTACATCATTATTCATTTTTGTAAAAACACATGGCTCTATACGACTCCTTTTGAAACCTAACTCACATAAACATTGCTCCACTCTCTAATACCATGATCTAGATGACATGGGGTCGTGCAGCGAAAACGCTACTGATATCCGTCAAGAGAGCGCAGAGAGCAATTCTCAAGGTGGCTACATTTCACCCTTTCCTATTCCCTACTAACCTTCTTTATAAAACATGTAAAGTCCTAACAGTCAGACAACTTTTTATACTAAACATAGTACTAAAACAGCACGCAGCTCTTGCCTACTGTACTGAACTTACTAAAAAACGAAGAAAAGATATAGTTTGCTCCCAAAAAATTGCAATAAAACATACCTTTATAACTAAATTTTATATATACCTAGGCCTTTATCTCTACAACAGATTAAATGCTTTGTTAGATATTTATCGACTAACTTACCATAAATGTAAAAAAAATCTCCAGTTGTCGCTACAAAGTATGTCGTACGAAGAGACAGAGAATTTCTTAATTAGGATAGAGTAGACTTTAACTATTTATACATTTATATTATAAGTTATATGTAGTTTAATATAAATGATACAATATGATTCTCTATATAGTTTGCTCCCAAAAAATTGCAATAAAACATACCTTTATAACTAAATTTTATATATACCTATGCCCTTATCTCTACAACAGATTAAATGCTTTGTTAGATATTTATCGACTAACTTACCATAAATGTAAAAAAAATCTCCAGTTGTCGCTACAAAGTATGTCGTACGAAGAGACAGATAATTTGTTAATTAGGTTAAATTAGACTTAACCTATTTATACTTTTATCTTATAAGTTATATATAGTTTAATATAAATGATAAAATATGATTCGTGAAGCGAGTACACTAGCCCTTTTAGCCTGAAACACAGGATTTCCTAGTTCAGGCAGTCAGTACATATATTGTAAATACCTAAGAAACATTGCATTGTAATTATAGATTTTACTGTACTTAATATGTAAGTTTCTGAAATAAACATTTTTTTTATTTTTTTATTATTATAAATTACTTTGTTTAACAATCTTATTCTTATTTGAATCACAATTAATAACTTGTTGAACCTTATAAATGTCCTCTTTAAGAAAACCATTTAAGAATGCTGTTTTAACATCTAAATGAGTGACATCTAAATTTAACTGAACAGATAGTGCGAACAATAATTTCAAAGTAGAATGTCTGACATCTGGTGAGAAAGTCTATTCATAATCAATACCAGGCCTCTGTGTAACCTTGTGCCCTTAGCCACTAAACATGTTCTGTAACATACACTATTATCACTATTTAATTTCCTTTTATATACCCACTTGCACTGTACTAAAGTTTACTCAAAAGGTAATTCACTCACAGGAACCCATGCATCATTTTCATCAAAAGCTTGCATGCAGCTTTTCCTCTATTGCCTCTATCCACTCTCCAGAGCTTCATGGACACAGACTGGATCATTAGTAACATTTGGACCCAACGTTGTACATAGATTTGGAAATCTATAACGCTCTGGCAGCTTTTTTATTCGCTTAATTTGGGTCCCCCTTTACTAAAAGTAAATGGTACTGGTTCCTCATTTTCTTCTTCAGATTGCTGTCTGTGTATGATATTCCCGTAACTGCTCCATCTTTCATTTTATTCTGGTCATTTATATTCAAATGGCCAATCTCCTATGACACTCTTCACTAATTACTGTTGAAGTAGGAGTAAAAAAACATTGTTTATGTTCCATGACCAACTTATAAACACCATCTTCTTGGTTTGCTACAGCCACCAAACTGTTTTTTCTATTGTAAATATAACAGCATTTCTCCGTTAACTCCACATTGTTTCCATTCTTGATAAGTTGACTAATGTAAATCAATCAATTGGCTATAGTAGAGTATAGCAAAAATTTAATATCAATTTAATTGGTAGTAGATGAAGTCAAGAAACAAACTCCAGCGGCATTTATTATACGGTTATGTCTAATTTTTAGAGTTTTGACCGAATAAAATCGGTTGAAACTAAATAAAATAATACATTAAAATCACATTAAAGCACCACAATTACATAGATAGAGATAGTACATCTCACTTTGTTAAATAATTTTGTTATTTCTCGAAAAATAATTAGACTGTATTGTCATTTTTCTTTCCAATTGGCATTTTCTGTTGGAACCGGCTAAGACCTGAGGCCATGCTGCCATATCTGTTGTGTTAACAAAAATATCTTCTCTGTGCTTTGGAGAAACGGCGGAAAATGCCGACAGAAAAAATAAATAAAAATAAGATATAGAGAATACAAGAAAAAAATCGAAATACTTAATTTTTAATACAACACCGTATATTGATAACGATAGGCAGCATGGCCTCTAGCCTTTGCCTGTTCCGATAGGATAAAACTAAAAAACAAGCAACCAACTTCGATGTCAAAACTCAAAATTCTCACTGTAATGTCATATAAAATATTTTCTCTAAACCTCTTTAATCGCAAAACGGCGCAAGCAATAATTTTCATGTTTGAAATGTATTAAATAATTGCTGAGACCCAATAATTTTTTGTAATATGTGTAAAATTCGTAAAAAGAAACTTATTAAAAATAGTGTGAAGTCTTAGTGTTTTGGCAATAATAACAAAATTTAGCCCCAAAAATATGAGGAGGTTATGTTTACATATGTCTCGAGAATATAATATACACAGTGCCTCACGCCAAACTACTTGCATATGTTCTTGGCGCTAGACACTAACGTGTCTCCTGATCTTATCATATATAAGCCGAAAAATTACGAAAATAAAATACAATTTTCTTCAGGTAAAATAAATCTCTTCATAAAGGAAAAAGTGATTTTCTTATTAAAGAAACATTTTATAAAGATGAAATATGAAGTGAACTTTGTACTAACGAGCCCCTGTGAGCTATAAAGAATAACATGAAAGAACACGAAACTCGACTAATTAATATGTATTAAGGAGGCCACTAAGGAGTGTGCCCATTAATTATACTTCAAAGGGACACTTGTAAGATTTACCCGACCGCTGCAACGTGAGTTGTACTTTCGAAGGGTATGTACAAGTGGAGACTGACTGGGGAGTCACTTAAAACTCGTATACATGATGGTTTAGGATATAATCATCATCCTCACAAGCCTTTATCCGTCCACTGCTAAACATAGGCCTAATTCAATTAACGCCAAGATGATATCTTGCCACTCGCATCCACCACGGGCCAGTTATCTATAAATTAGTTACTATATTAATAGTAACATAGCAGACCTATATCCTACTTAGTAAATATATATTATTTTACGCGACTTAATTTCTAAAGATGACTTATAGTCTAAGATCCGGGATATAAAACGACTTTCACCGATATTTTTATTTGATGAAACGTATTTTATATTTAATTTAATATGTCAATAAATAGATTGTATATGGGTTGCCTAACAAATTTTAGTCCAGGGTATGTTTATATGAAAAGAATAGGCACCCTAACGTTTGCATATTCTATGGGCTTCATACTTTCGATTGGTATAGATTTTATCTTATAATACCGGTGAAATGTTTAAATTTTTTATTTTATTTTTTAAATTACATATTAATTAAACAGATACCCTGTTTAATTAATAATTTAAACAAAAATTACTAAAATTTGTTAGGCAACCCATATATGCAATATATTTATTGATATATTAAATAACATATAAAATAAAAATAAATAAATAAATAAATAGCCTTTATTGCTGTTTTCTTACAAATATAACATATTTACAAAAATGCCTAATACATGTTATGATTCTAAACAATATCTATCTTAAACTATTCTATCGGCAAACGGTTACTCCGCAACAGCTTGTCTTGCGACAAAGGCCTCCTCTAAAGATTTCCATCTCACTCTATCTCTTGCTACTCGAGTCCATAGTGGACCTGCAACCTTTTTTATTTCATCCTCCCATGTTTTAGTTTGTCTACCTCTGTTTCTTTTACTATCTCTTGGGTACCATTCGGTAATCAACTTGGTCCATTTCTCTTTCTCATCTCTTAGAATATGTCCCGTCCATCTCCATTTTAGTTCTCTATATACTGTTTGTGAACTTTTAAATTTAGTTACTTTTTTTATTTCACTCAATCTTATTCTATTTCTTCTCTTCACTCCGATTGCACTTCTCTCGATCCCATTCTGGCATATTTTTATTTTCCTTTGCAGTTGTTCCGTATAAAATACGTTTCATCAAATAAACATCTCGGTGAAGGTCATTTTATAGACGTATCCTATACTATTATTTTACGCGACTCACAGCTCAAAAAATTACGTTCGTTTGCCCTCGCCCTTAGTATGAAACCGAATGCAGCGACTCATTTTACGCGACTCACAGCTCAAAAAATTACGCTCATTTGGCCTTGCCCTAACACTTTCAAACTATTCAGCCTTATTTTATTAGTATAAACTATATCAATACATTGTACAATATGCAAAACTTACTACTCGTATAACCTGCGACCAAGACTTACCTTGACATTAAAATTTATCATACTCGCAGATCTGGAGGCCTCTCGTCGAGACGACTACAAATATAGCAAGCTTCGCGAAATTGTTTGGGTTTAAAATAATTTTAGTTCGCTTCTAGAAATCTTAAT
Organism: Helleia helle; assembly: GCA_963853865.1. Taxonomy (NCBI): domain Eukaryota; kingdom Metazoa; phylum Arthropoda; class Insecta; order Lepidoptera; family Lycaenidae; genus Helleia; species Helleia helle. The sequence continues at coordinate 23,321,129 of OY971420.1, forward strand.
TACAAAAGTATGGTTAATATTATTTAAGTACAATCCAATATCGTGCTATACGTTATAATTTACGATGGAAGAATAACATCCACCAACCATGATAGCGCAAGTTTTTCAAATCAATAATTAAAGTTTTATTGGCTTCAGTTTGGCTACGTAGTTCTTTTAGGTAATTAAATATTCTTGAATGTTTGACTTCTGAGGCCTCTCACGAAAATCTATAAGCCTAGAGGACCTACGTGGGAGACATTAACTATCAGGTAGCTCAAGGGTTTGCTTATAAAAGTGTAACTTTACGTACCTTTTTTTTCATTAACGCCGGGAAATGCTCTGAGACATCCCGCGGGGGAGTAAATCTCCCGACGCGGGTAATGTGTGACTCGCTGCGCCCGAAATATGGTAAGTGGACGCAGCTCTACCCACTAAAGCAGGCGAGTGCCACCAATGCCGCCTTTGGTAAGGTGCCACCAATGCCGCCTTTGGTAAGGTGCCACGGATCTAATGAGCAAACAGGGCTCCTCGACTAGCAGCTGTCCCACAAGGGACCGACGCCACCTCCACAGAGGGGTTATCCCGCACCACAGAACAACCCCTCCTAACGTCGGGACTGTACAATGGGGTGAGGTTCCCGTCCTCGCCCCTTGCTCTCTGCTCTTTTATCCCCCTTCTTATAAAAGGGGTACAAAGTGCCCCTTCGGCTCAATAAGCTTCGCCCAAGGTGCAGTGGCTCACCCTAGGCTACTGAGCCCCACCGCCAAGTCGAGGCCAGAACCAGGTGGGGAACGTTACCTACCATGGCCTATTTTTGACTAAATCATAACAAGTAAAATTTAAAAAAAACGACTGCGACCTTTTTGATATAACTCTCACAATTAAAAAGTGACGAACGTCACTTTTCATGCTTAGTCCATCAAGCCGTTCTGGATACAGATCATGTCAAAGAAATAGACATACATACACAAAAAAATCATGAACCGACGAGTACGAGTGTAAACGAGAGTTGCGAAAACTATTGGCATTCGTAGACAAAGTCGAAAAATCGAGCTCCGCGAATTTAAAATGGTCATGTTAAAGACATACATAATTAATGTTAACGTAATAGATTCATCATTATCATCATCAGCCTCTATTCGTCCAGTGCTCAAAGAGCGCCAAGACGACCGATCCCTCGCTACTCGCAACCAACACGAACCGGCCACTGTACGGAGATCGTCTTCCCACCTGGTTAATGGCCGACCAACACTTCGTCTACCCAAATGCGACAGTGGGCTGGTCACACACTCAGGAGAACGGATGGCCGATGGGCCAATAAGGTTCAAGAGTGGAGGCCGTGCTTGTGTAATATTGCCTATAAAATAATTTTATCGATAAGAAATTATTATTATCACCTACCTTGGCTTGAAACGTGATCCCATACTCGAAAGCCGCGTCAGGATATAAAGGTATCCTCGTATCGCACTCATCATTGGGCACCAGATTGTACCGCTTGGTAGATGGCATCTTTCTACCCCACTTGAGCAATTTCATGGGCAACCGCTTCCATGCGCCAGCCTTCAGCACCACGCGGATATAGCGTGTCTTATGACCCCTTCTGAACATGGCCCTGCGATCGCTTTCCCGACACCAACCGGCTTGTACCTGGAAAGAAAAAGGACGTTACTAGCTGCTCTTGTATTACTAGCCGTATTATAAAGTTAAGCTATTCCTGCTAGCTATATAATAAAATACTAGCTGTTCTTACTAGCTTTTTTATAAAATAGCTCTTCTTACTAGCTTTTTTACAAAATAGCTCTTCTTGCTAGGTATTTTATAATAGACTATATTGTCATGTTCTAGCTAGTTCTATTATAAAAGACTAGCTGTTCTTGTGCATAAAAAAATGCCTACAATTACATCCAAGCGGATTCAAGGAATCAAAAATGTTGACTTAATTAGCATTATCTTCAACAATATTGCAAGCCTCTTAAGGAAGCGTCGAGAGTGGTCTACTCTCGACATTTTAAAAGTGTCAGTTTTCTGAAAACTGAAATTCGTAGACGGAGAATACTATTCTAGTATTCTAATAGTATTCACTGTCTACGCTGAAATTGATGTTTTGTTATTTATATCGCTCTTATACTTGTGTCAAGTTAAATAATCTTTCCGGCACATACAATATATTTCAATAACAATTATTTTGTTTAACATAGTAAATAATAACATTAAAAATAATCTTTTATGGACGTCCATGTTTCTGTGAAAAAAATGTATCATACCGGTTTTTTTTTATCATCTAAAGTAACAATGCGCCGAGTTTCTAAATTATTATGAGCTTTCAATTCCAGTGAACAGTTTTTATAAGTAATAAACGACAGCTCGTTTAATTATTATTTATAAAAACTAAGATACGACTGTGTATTTTACAAAAATATCAGACTGTTTATTTGTTGCCAAGCAACTGACAGGTCAATTGCTGAAACGTACGTAACGTACAAATAACGTAAAGTACAAATAATAATTTTTATCGTCTAAAATACTGCGCACTTTGTTATTCAATTGGAGCGTTTAATTAGCGGTTAATTATTATTATTAATTATAGAAAATAATAAGAAAACTAAGACTACGACTAACAAATATGCATTTTTATCAGACTGTTTATTCGTTGCTAAGCAACTGACAGGTCAATTGCTGAATCGTAGATTACAAATAATCATTTTTATCATCTAAAATACTGCGGACTTTGTTAATCAATTGGAGCGTTTAATTAGCTGTCGTTTAATTATATCAGACTGTTTATTCGTTGCTAAGCAACTGACAGGCTTTTACAAATAATCAATTTTATAGTGAAAAATGCGTAGACAGAGAATACTATAGACTGCTGGATAATGCTTACTCCTTCCCACATAAAAGAGATGTGCTTATTACAATAATTAAGGGAAAACAAGGACAAGACTATACTATTGGCATCTCTCAGTGCGTGCTGATTTTTTCAAGGTCAACAACATATCTTGCTACACAAATTTTGACATTTGTAATTTGTTTACAACGTGTAGTCAGTTGTGAAGTGTTGTTTTAGTATTATTTTAATGTAATTAACGAATTTGTTGGTAATTAAAAAAATAAGGGGAATAAAAACATATTCTGGAATACCCTAACAATGGTTTGGTACAGTATAATTAATTGTAAAAGGGATAGTGACCGGAAAATTCCAAACTTGACTTTTCTCTCGTAAGTTCATATTTTATTTCATATCTTGGTTAATAGTGGTTGAATAACGATATGTGTGATCAGTCTTTATGTATATATACTTTCATTGGTTTATAATTCATAAGTTAATTTGAAAAAAAGGTAATAATTAATATTGATTTTGTGACGTCTTTAATGTTAAAATTACTAGCATTATGTTTTTTCTTTTCCCAGTAATGTATGTTATTAATATTTTGAATTGTGTTGTTTGATTGAATTTATCTCCAAAAGCTATCCTTAAATTAAAAGTGAGATATTTTTATTTAAATCGTAATAGTTTTAAAGAACTTTTGGAGGTTTTTTTTTAAATAAGAAAAATATTATAGAAATATAAATAAGGTTTATTTTTTATACAATATTCTTACTTACTTAACTTAATATTAAAATGATTATAATAGTATTTAGATAATAATTGCGTCATTTTAAATTTTCTAGAATAGGTTAAGGATTCAATTTAATTAAGTTTAAATATTTTTACAAAATTGAGGCTGGACTCCGCAACAGGTGACGTAAAAAAGAGGTTGTAGAAGAGGAATGGCGTTCCCTCTCTATCACTCTCTCTATCCCTCTTCCCTCTACTCCCCTTTGCCGCTAACTCATATTTCAGGAAAAAGGGGGGAGGAAGAAAAATTATCCCTGAAAATAGTTAACACCTGGAAAGTGAGGAACAGAGGGTGGGAAGGGATAAAAAGATGTTCCTTTATTTATCCCATCACCTGCCTTCTCGCTAGGGAGTATATTTAAGAAGAAAAGGGGAAGGGGGAAGGAATTTTTGCATTAATTACAAAAATGCAGGTTTTATTTCAAATTAAACAAAGTTTAAATAATGTAAATATTCATTTGTATCTACTATTAATACCTTAAGTTACCAATTTCTCAATTATAAATTGTTACTCATGATTTAATCTTACATCACAGTTTCAGTTAATCCTGACATTCGGAAGAAATGGATTAAAGCCTCTGGTCGAAATGACTGGATTCCAAAGAAGTGTTCAAAGATTTGCTGTTTGCACTTTTATACAAAACATATCTTAAAAAAGGAAGGTATACTTACATACACCCTGATGCTTTTCCAGTTGTTAAGGTGAGTATTAACTAAATAAATATTTAACTATGTAAGTATGTGGTTTTTGGACAAATTACTTTCTCTTATGTTGATGGGATAAGTCTATATTCATGCTAAATTGAATCATTTTGACGTCCATTCTTTAAAGATAGAAAGAAAAATATTTTATTGTCCACAACAAAGATATGTTATTATTATAAAATATAATCGTACTTTAAGGAAACAAAATAGTTTTTTTTTTCATATTTCAGCTTGGAGCTACTGAAGAGATAAATAAACCCATGCCATGTCCATCTACTGTTATACCATTCACAAAAACAATGGAAGAGCAACCAACGCATGTAAAATTTGATGCAGTAACTGTGCCGTTACGTACGTTTCTGTGTAAAAAAATAAAAAAAATACGTGTTCATATAAGTATCGTTTTTGTTTAATTTTTTATGCCAATTTTTAACCTATAGTATGTAAATAAATCACATACATTTTAACTATTTTTATATATAGAAAATTAGTGATAAAAATAGTTTAATGGGTGTGCATTTTAATTATTTTTATCACTAATTTTCTATACTCTTATTTTCTTCCTTTCCTCCTTTCCTTTCCAGTACTCTTATTTTTATAGTAAGACTTTTGAGAATTTTATGTCAAAAGTCCAGATGTTTATGCTAATATGATAATTTTTCTTGTTTCATATTTATCGACTTTATTTTATTATTTACTAGCTGTTGCCCGCAGCTTCGCCCGCGTTAACTTAGATTTACAGCCGTATGCGGATTGGTGATGATTATTTTGAAGCCCGGCTGGGTACTGGCGCGACGTGGTGCGATGCGCGAGAGCCATTTTTATCGTATTTATTTTTCAAAAAAATTTTAAGTGACATAATAAAGATCTATCCAATCATTTCCACGTCATCCCCGTTTAGCAATTTAAACGTAAAAGTTTCATTAAAATTGAGTTACCCGAAGTCTCATACTACTCAATTTGCTTTTAAAATCGACGTTACTTTAGAATTTTTTTTGATTATGTAAAATGTTAAATATTGTATTTTTATCCAAAAAAATCCCTAGATCAAAGATGTATCTATACCCTATTTTTTTATTATTATTTTAAAATGACGACTTCTATGAAAACACCTCGATCTAGAAACAACAATTTGGGATAAGGGGCCCTTAAAGGGGAGCTACGAAGTTGATAAAAAAAACCTTGTTCAATTTGAGCGCATTCAAATAAAAACACCAAGTTAATGAAACTGTTTAAAATGGAGTATTTACTATGCATCATCATCATCATCATCATCAGCCTAATATTGCCCACTTCTGAGCAAAGGCCTCCATTTTTCCTGCTGATCTCCTCTGTAAATATATACATATTGAAGCCCACCGCCTCGCCACAATTGTGTCATTCTGTCACCAGCTTCCTGTGAGCTGCCCTGTACAGGTAGGTACTCACCAAAGCATTGTTGCTTTGATGAGCACAAGACGGAAGGATCCAGGTAGATAAAGCTAGAGTTTCGTTCACAACCTTAAAAATAAGTTTTTGGCTGATATCTTAGAAGTTATGTACTTTAGGGCAAAAATTATTAAGACCATTATTGTAGAGAATAAAATTTCGCATCTTTTATTTTTTGTAAACATTTTATAAATTTTACCGTTTACAATTTATGACCCACTTAATGAAACGGTTTTTCTATCTCGCCGATGACTCACAATATTGGATTAATCAATAAAATACATCTATAATTGGATAGATATGGGAAGGTCGGGTAAGATGGGGAAAATAGATAATGCAGCGTCACTAGAAAATTTAATTTCACCCCATGTGAGGGTATTTAGCAGTATTATTTTTTTGGATTTAGATTTAATTCAAAATTATCGTTATTAATTAATTTTATAGAATGTGGTTCGAAGTTGTACAAGAAAAACTAATAGACGACGGTGGAGTTAAAAACAAATGAAATTAGCCATTCAAGAAGTTCTGGGTGGAAAAAAGGCTTATAATACGGCCAGCAAGGCTTATAATGTTCCTTAAACAACACTCGAGTGTAAACTTAACCAAGCGAGAAAAAGAGAGAATAGTGCTGCACTAAATGACAAGCTTCCCTTGGGTCCAATTACAACAGTGTTTTCCGAAGAAAAATAACAAATACTTGTTACTTATTTAAAGGAAATGGTAGGGAGATTATTTGGTTTGTTAACTTCCGAATAAAAGTTAGGCTATAAGTAAGTAGTTCGTAACAACAAACAACATGAATTTAATGATCTCAAGGAAAGAGCTGGTAAGGACAAGCTGCGTGGATTACTAAATCGTAATCCTGACTTGAGTTTACAAAATCCAGTAAATACGTCAGCGGCTCGTGCTGCTGGGCTTGATAGAGTGTCTGTTGGAAAGTTTTTTGAACTGCTAGGAAAAACACTTGATGATAACCCTTTCACTCCACACAGGATTTAATTACTGTGACGAAAAATGTGTTTCGGTAGTGCCAAAATTACGATCCAAAGTGATCGCAGCTCCCACTTGCTTTTTAACTGTAAAACTAAAAAAAAATGACATCAACCTGATGGGGCACAACTGTAAGGTAATAATAGCCTTCCGCCTATGTTTATATATACCAGATAATGTATGAAGTACGAACTGTCTCATGGAGCTCCACCGGACCCATGGGCTGAATGTCCGAATTCTGGGTGGATTACTGCAGACATTTTCTTAAGATGGTTTCAGAAGTTTGTGTATTCACCAACGCTTCTAAAACCAAGCCAGTCATGCTGATGTTAGATGGTCATGCCTCTCATACCCAAAATTTGGAGTTAATCGATGAAGCACGTAAATACGGAGTAAAAATAAAAGGTTTCCCACGACACACCACTCTCAAACTACAGTCAGCAGATTTGGTTTTATGCGGTCATTGAGTATATTTTATGATCAGGCTCTAACAGCATGTTTAATATCTATTACTGGGAAAGTACTTTCCCAATTTCAAGTGGCTAAACTGTTCGGGCAAGCGTTTATTTGGACAGCAACAATGACAACTGCAATTAATGCATTTAAAGCATGTGGCCTCTGCAACAATGAAGATGACTTTATTGCTGTAGAGACCACAAAAATTCAATTAAACGCTGAAAAAGAACTTGAACTTGATACAACTCCAACACCATCGATAGCAGTAATGTCACAACGAACATTGACAATTCCACCAATAGTAATATCGTCAGCTCCTGATACTCGAATGACCACCTGCACCTCCTTGAATTCTTCAACAAACACTCTACTTCAACCAACTATTACAACCTTATATCTAGTACAACAACCAAAAATAAATGATCCTTTGGATAATGCAACATTCCATCTGGTTTTCCCGAAATAGTTAATGCCTTATCCACAAATGGACGAAAAAAGATCAAAACAAGTTCGAAGAAAAGGAATAGTAGAAATCACTGCTTCTCCATATAAAATAGAATTAGAGGAAAGACAAAACAGTAGGAAACCGTAACCAAATGTAACAAACAAAAAGAAAATAAAAAAACAAGAGATCTTAAAATACCAACAAATCTAACGAAGAAGCTCAGACATCAGAAGAAGTAGATCATAATGTCTGTACTATCGCCGCTTGTATTCCGAGTCTACTAAAGGATAAATCACTTGTCATACTTTCTGTACAACTTGCGGTAAGTGGGCGCATTGTGGCAAATTAGTTTGCCAACTATATTTCACTTCTGACTTTGTACGCACGCACTTTTTTTTTGTTTTGGCTGATTAATTATAATTAAAGGAAGAAAAACTGATTATTTTCTTAATAAAAGTTCCTACATTGTGCAATTAAAAACGGAGGCTTTTATAAATGAAATACCTTATTGTTTTGGTGGAGCAGTACAAACGTTCGTACCTTTCAGAAAATGTTCTAGTTTTACACACACAGTTTTACACACGTGAGACACACACTTATTATTTTTAAAAAAAAAATTGCAATCAATGTCTTCAATTTTTTTTTGTCTTATTTTTGTTTGTGCAATCAAAAATGTTTTTCTGTGTATATCTTTATGTCTCTGTGCGTCTCCTGGGTGTGTCGAATAAATTTTTCTTTCTTTCTTTCTTTTAGTTTTTGAAACATATTAATGTAATGTTGTTTAAGGTTATCTTTAGATTAATGCTGTTGCATATGGTTCAAACTGATATGCGGTGATAGTCAATCTGTAGAAGATTGACTCATAACGATATATCTGGAACTATAAGACCTAGAGACTTGAAATTTGATATAAATATTACTTTTGCCATTTAGAGGTCAGCTAAGAACTGTGTACGGGCTGAGACTGTCCTTTATTGCTAATGAATAATGAGTATTCTGGCGTAAACTGCTTACGCCGCAAAATGTACGTGCTGGCCCGTACAAACTGATTTTAAGAAATTCCTCCCCCTCCTTTGACAGAACGAAGTCTGTGCGGGCAGCTAGTATTACAATAAAATACCTAACACAGTTTTATTTAAAAAAAAAATGTTATGCTATGTGTATAAAAATATTTAATAATCTACCGTCTCAAATAAAGTGCCTACCCAAGAGACAATTCGAAAAAAAACTAAAAAACTGGCTGCTGACAAAAAATTTCTACAATTTTAGGGAATTCCTAGACGAAAAAATAAATAAATAAAAAATGGTTAATAGAAAAATGAATGTACATATATTATAATGTATAAATAATTGGTGTATGTGAATAATGGTATATATTATTGATATTATTATTTGATTTTTCTCTCATATAGTCAAGCTTCATTTATTTATAATGATTTTAATGTAATTGTACAGTTTGAATTTATTTAATTTTAACTTCATTACTGACTTTTTATTTTGTGACATCTGATAACAATTGTAATGTAAAGTAATTATGTATCTGCTACCTAGTCATAAAAAACTTTTGTAAACATTTGCATGCTGATTGTTCGGCAAAGCATGATGGATTTTATACAATTATTGTTTAATGACGATCTCTGATGTACCATGCCTCTGCAAATAAATAAATTCTATTCTATTCTATTCTATTCTATTCATATTGCTTAGCATAAAGTCATATTATTGTGTAATATTCTTAAATAAATAAATAAACAAAACCTTGATATTAATTACTTCAATAATAGGACCATCGTATGCATAAACATTTTTTTGTCTTTTAATTCCTACTGGTGGTTTCAGCTGTCGGAAGAGATAACCGACAGAGTCTATACTATGATAAAATAGTAGTTTATTTGAACGATCCTATCTCTGAAACTGCCAATCAAATTTAAAAAAAAATTGCATTCAATACACCAATTATTTAGATTGTTTTAAAGGAAATACTTTTATAAAATGTAGGGTATGTAAAACTGGGGGAAACGGCTAATTCAAACAGCAATACACTATATTCAGATGGGTAAACATTTTTCTTCAAAAAGCATTTAAGTTTACTCGAGTATTTACTTAGTATCAAACAGTATTTTGATAAATTTATAAAAAAGACATTTAAAGCCACTTTAATACTTAGTTCCCATCTTAGGTCACATAAGGCTTCATACAGGCTTTAATTAGTCCTCTCAGTCGAACATTAACTTGGCGCTAAGCGAGCTCTTAATAAACTTAAGTCTCGAGTGCCAAAATGCCAAACCAAACTAATTCCGATTTAAAAGTTGCACTTAATCTCAGCTGAGATTGGTTTGAGTGAAAATGACATTTTTATTTGTAACATTCTAGTAGTTATCGATATTTTAAATCTGAGTAATATAAAATAATGTTCTTCTTGATTCAAATATAATATGATTAAAGCTTAAGTGACATTATTATTATAAAGACTTAATAATGTACAAATAATATTGCCGTTTACCCGATTGCGTCTATGGATTATATTTTTCGAATATGTTTCTTTGACAAGCAATGAACCTTGATAGATTTTGGATTGAGAGTAAAATTCGTCGTAACGGTGAAATTGACTCTGGAAATAGATAAATATTCTTTGTATTTAAAAAATGGCGCCAAATTATATGTTCCGTTCTGTTTTTTAACCTTACTGTTGCTGTTTTGTACAGAACGTCTAACGGGTCCTCTACTGATTAATTATATGCAGATATTCTCCCGCCTCAAATGTAATAAAAAAGTCACAAAGGTAGATGATATCGTGACCTTTCTCAACAATTGGGCTATCAAATCAAAATGTTGCTGGCTGGCCTGTTGGTATATTTGTTAGTGACACTGACTACTAAACCAGAAAGTCGTGGGTTCGATCACTTCGATCCCATCCAGGACAAATGTTTGTGTGATGAGCATGATCATTTGTTCTGTGTCTGGGTGTAATTTATCTATAATATGTATGTATTTAGAATTATATGATATGTATGTATCAGTTGTCTGGTTGCCATAATACAAGCTTTGCCTAGTTAGGGATCAATTGGCCGTGTGTGAGTTGTCCCAACATAATATTATTATTATTAAATTAAAAACAGTTTAAAAGAGTTTCAAAATCATTTTCTCAACTTTCAAAGACATCTCATTTACACAAGCATTACATTTTTGTCAGCAAAACTATCGTATTGGGGAACTTCAAACAAAAGCTGATAAACCACTATTAGCATTTAAATGAAAAAATTCCCATCCTAGCCAAAGGCCTTTAGTATATTGTATCCCGAAGGATAAAGGAAAAACAACGTAAGGAAATTCTATATAATCGCTATTATTGAGTTTTCTATGTTAAAGGTTTCGTGTTTTGTATAAAAAACGGCAGGGAATAGACACCTCTAAGTTTTTTATTATTATTTTAGTTGGATAGGAGAAGCGAGAGATAATAAATGGTCAATGTCACCCATGAACCCAAATTCATCTGGCGCTAGCAAACAACTCATTCATGTTTCTTCATGTCTTGCCTATTTATTGCATTGCCTTTTTCCAACGCACAAAAAAGCTTTTTCATGGAAGAAACAAGCATGGTAGCACAAAAAAAAGAGAGTAAAATCTCTCTATAAATAAATTACCGCAATTTTTTGGTACCAGGTAAAATGCGTTATGTCTACACGTACAAATAAATACATTGTTACCTATGGTGTTTTTATTGCATTTTATTTGAAAATGCTAAAAAATAAAACATCAAATAATATAGTCTGTTTAATTTTGTTTCAACGAAATTCATGGCAATAATGAACTGGCTTTTATTCCCTTTAAAGGATACACTATTTATGTCAAACATGGTGTTCCCTGGGGTAAGGTTTTGGAACCCGTTATTTATACAATACATTTTAAAATTACTATCAACATTTTTGACCACATCTGGACAGAGACCTTTCAGTGAACGCCAATACGAGTATTGGTCATACGCAGCGGTTGCGAGTTTGCATCATGCCTAATTCAGGTAAAATTTAAATTATGTGTGCATGGTTCATGGATATCTGTGTTAAGTAATCAAATAAACTTAAAAATTTTTTCCTAATTGTACCCGCAATTCATACGACCCTACGGTTTTACACCAGGTTAGGTTACGACAAAGTTAACATTGTGATTGTTATTAATGATTTAATTTATTATTACTTATTACTTACTACATTTATATTATTCATATATACTTAAAACATCTTATCCTTCTCAATATAATTTATAGACTAGGCAATAATAAAAATTAAACATGAGCATAATATTTTAAATTAACAAATTTGATTACATTTTCGTATGCTTAGGGAGAACATTAAAAATAATTCTATTATGTCTAAACTAATAGCAAAAATAATTGAATTTTTATGATCTGGAGCGAACCCAGACAATAGACTAAAATTATACTAGCTGTTGTCCGCAGCTTCGCCCGCGTTAACTTGCTCAACTTAATTACTGTTAGTCACAGCATGGTGTTATCCTATAGCCTATAGCCTTCCTTGATAAATGGGCTATCTAACGCTGGAATATTTTTTCAAATCGTACCAGTAGCTCCTGAGATTAGCGCGTTCAAACAAACAAACTCTTCAGCTTTATAATATTAGTACCGGTGGGAGGGAAGCGCTGTGCCGCGCTCCCGGCTGCATGTGTACCACCATCTTGCTTGTTTCTCCCGTCAGACAGCTTTGCGGTGTCGGAGAAAAGGGCAAGGCAGGCAGTGTCATTACTGGCACAGAGACTTAACAACTTATATCTCAGGATAGCAACATATGCAACTCATTCAGAGTTGCCTGGGCTCGTTCCAGGCATACTAGTTTATGTTCATGGGCGACGTCGACCACTTACCATCAGGTGGCACGTTTGCCAGTTTGCCTATCCAACTAACATAAAAAAGTATAGATAGCTTTTAATAAATAACTTCTGGTATTGACGATTATCATCATCCATTTAAAATTCTACAAACTCATGATCTTGTAATTTTAGTAATGTCGGCCGTCCTGGTGTTCATTGACAGAGGCTTATGCAAAACAGGAGACGGAAAAGGCTTCTGTAATAGTGAATGACTGTCTATACAAATAAATAAAATTGAAGTTCAAATTAACAGCTTTTCAATAAATTCATGTTAAAAGTACATACGGTACTTACATTAAAAATCATTTTTTGTCCGTCTGTTTGTACCGACTAATCTCTACAACGGCCTATTGGGACGGAACTTTCACTAACAAATAGTTAATGTTAAAAGGAGTAACTGAGGCTATAAATAATCATCATCAATCTGGATACGGCTATAAATCTAAGCTAACGCGGGCGAAGCTGCGGGCAACGGCTAGTTTGACAGTAGCATAAAACTACAGCTTGGCAAAAAAGAGTATGGAAAAAATGAGGGCGCTACTTTCACTTAGGTCTCATCATAATATGGAAAATCAGCAAGATAATTTAATCAAATCGTTAAAAATAAATGTGAAACACTAAGCTGTATTCAAAATCTAGTATTTGTCGGCTAAGTATTGTCAACATCATAGGTTTCCATTTAGTAAAATATTTAGTTCCACCTGTCACTACGTCATACTCTTTTTTGCCAAGCTGTAGACTAACACATCAATAAGTATTTATTACCCAAGAAAATCCTAACAGACACTATGATTTTGTAAAATCAAAATCATTTTTTTTAATTCAAAATAGTACCAATAAATTATCTTTTTGAAAGTCAAATGAATCGACCACCGGTTCCAAGGCAAGCCCACTGAGAAGAACCGGCGAAACAAACTCAGTGGAACTAATCTTTTCAAATATTTTATAACAAATTTCACATGTCGTTATCCTGTAATGCCTGGGAGGAACGCCCTATTCCCAAGGTGTGGTTTTCATAAAATCTTTTACTTTATAATATCCTTTACCACACAAAAGCTCTTTAATAACTTTTTTGAATTTTTTAATGGATAGAGTAAGTAAGCAATGTATCCTAGATATGAAATGTTCATAAGTTTTAAAACTTCGCAGATACCTCAGGAAACTAATATTTGTTATATAAGCTTAGGTTATAATAATCTTTATTGTGAATGTTGCCCGAGGTATGTACACCTGCTTTCCTTTGAAACGGGTTTAAAGTGCAAATATTTGTGTAATGAAAATTAATGTTTGCTTATCACACCTTTATATGTTTTATTTGTAATATAAATAAAATTGGTGTGTCTGATTGTAATATTGAAATACCCGCTTTTATTAAATACATATGGATGTATACACTGTATGTATACCAAAATAGCCCTTTTTACAAATGTTTGTCTGTCCGTCTGTCTATTTAATCCGGCTAATCTCTGAAACGGCTGGGCCAATTTTGATGGGACTTTCACTGGCAGATAAACTGTTGTAACTACGCTAGGAAGAAGAAATTATTTTTTCTAACATACTTATTAGTATGAAAAATGTTCCCTACCATGGTTCAGGCCTTGAAGGTGGTGCTCAGTAGCCTAGGGTGAGCCCAGACAAAAAAAATTTAATTGCTTTTTTGATGTAGGTGCCGTTTATACTTTCATATGAAATTAGTTTATCTTATTCAATTTTATTTATCTGTATAGATGTATAGATTATGAAAATTGTAAGTGGTTAAGTTTGGCAAGTGAACCAACATGACGCCATGTACTTGTCCCATTATATATAAAAAAAAATCAGGAAGTTTATTATTGGACAAGTAAGGGGCAATTACCTGTACAGAAGAATTTTATATAGAGATAACAAAGAGTGTTATTTCTTATGTCTCTAAGTAGCAAGCATGTTATACTTATTAGAAAAACGTAAGAAAAATGTAAGCTTCTTCAAAACTTAACATGGTCATAAAATCTTTGTCATTCTCGAAGTCAGAGATTTATAAATGAGGTAATTTTGCGAAAACTGGAAATGTTCATTAGTAGGAATAAAGTTGGAGAGGCTTAGCGGAAACAAGTCGTTAAAACTTGTGATTCGGGAATATATATCATTCTTAATCTTAGTAATTTTACCGCTGTTCTATAGAGCTACGCAGCAATCTGGTCTGTTCTATAGAGCTATGCGGCAATCTGGTCTGTTCTATAGAGCTATGCGGCAATCTGGTCTGTTCTATAGAGCTATGCGGCAATCTGGTCTGTTCTACAGAGCTATGCGCCAATCTGGTCTGTTCTACAGAGCTAGGCGCCAATCTGGTCTATTCTATAGAGCTATGCGGCAATCTAGTCTGTTCTATAGAGCTATGCGGCAATCTGGTCTGTTCTATAGAGCTATGCGGCAATCTGGTCTGTTCTATAGAGCTATGCGGCAATCTGGTCTGTTCTATAGAGCTATGCGGCAATCTGGTCTGTTCTACAGAGCTATGCGCCAATCTGGTCTGTTCTACAGAGCTATGCGCCAATCTGGTCTATTCTATAGAGCTATACGGCAATCTGGTCTGTTCTACAGAGCTAGGCGCCAATCTGGTCTATTCTATAGAGCTATGCGGCAATCTAGTCTGTTCTATAGAGCTATGCGGCAATCTGGTCTGTTCTATAGAGCTATGTGGCAATCTGGTCTGTTCTATAGAGCTATGCGGCAATCTGGTCTGTTCTATAGAGCTATGCGGCAATCTGGTCTGTTCTACAGAGCTATGCGCCAATCTGGTCTGTTCTACAGAGCTATGCGCCAATCTGGTCTATTCTATAGAGCTATGCGGCAATCTGGTCTGTTCTACAGAGCTAGGCGCCAATCTGGTCTATTCTATAGAGCTATGCGGCAATCTAGTCTGTTCTATAGAGCTATGCGGCAATCTGGTCTGTTCTATAGAGCTATGCGGTAATCTGGTCTGTTCTACAGAGCTATGCGCCAATCTGGTATGTTCTACAGAGCTATGCGCCAATCTGGTCTATTCTATAGAGCTATGCGGCAATCTGGTCTGTTCTATAGAGCTATGCGGCAATCTGGTCTGTTCTACAGAGCTATGCGCCAATCTGGTCTTATTTATAGAGCTATGCGGCAATCTGGTCTGTTCTACAAAGCTAGGCGCCAATCTGGTCTATTTTATAGAGCTATGCGGCAATTTGGTCTGTTCTATAGAACTATGCGGCAATCTGGTCTGTTCTATAGAGCTATGCGGCAATTTAGTCTGTTCTATAGAACTATGCGGCAATCTGGTCTGTTCTATAGAGCTATGCGGCAATCTGGTCTGTTCTATAGAGCTATGCAGCAATCTGGTCTGTTCTATAGAGCTATTTAGCTATCTTGTCTGTTCTATAAAGCTATGTGGCAATATGGTCTGTTCTATAAAGCTATGCGGCAATATGGTCTATTCTATAGAGCTATGTGGCAATCTTGTCTGTTCTATAAAGCTATGCGGAAATCTGATCTGTTCTATAGAGCTTTGTGGCAATCTGGTCTTTTCTATATCTATACCTTTAGATATATGCGGCAATCATGTCTATTCTATAAAGCTATGCGGCAATCTGGTATGTTCTATAGATCTATGCGGCGATCTTGCAAATTGCTTGTTTGTATTTAACAGCTTACGAGCGTGACTCGTCTGGTCTAGCGGTGGGCTCGACATAATATTATGTTCTTAGAGGTCTGGTTCGATCCTGACCGGGTACACTTACAATGTTTTAACATTCATCTTATTATTATGCTAGTTAGAGATTTGTGAAGATAGTGTTCATAAACACCATCTTCACAAACCGGTCTCACCGGTGGGAGGGAAGCGCTGTGCCTCGCTCCCGGCTGCATGGGTACCATCATCTTGCTTATTTCTCCCGTGAAATAGCTTTGCTGTGTTTCGGAGAGAAGAGCAAGACAGGCAGTGTAATTACTGGCACCGAGACTTAACATCTTATGTCTCAGGATAGGCAACACATAAATGAGTTGCCTGGGCTCGTACCAGGTATTCATGTTCATGGGCGACGTAGACCACTTACCATCAGGTGGTACGTTTGCCAGTTTGTCTATCCAACTAACATAAAAAAAAACCAGTAGCATCTTTACAAATTTCCGGACTTTTGAAACAGTCCATTCATTTTGTAACAACTGACAAAGCAAGGGCTATAACCACGGACTAGTACTCAGTAAAAGTAATATTACAGACATCAGACCGACGATGTTCTGTACAATACATTTAAGGTGAACTCAAAAAATTACATCAAAATTGGTCCAGCCGTTTAAGAGAAGCCTCACACACACACACAAAAAAGTTTTATATAAAAAGATAGTATAAGACGTATTACAAAGAGTTGTTTTTGCAACGGCAACTTAGTTCATTCGCGTTTATCAGATACTACCTGACTGGGCGAAAATTTCGCACATCATAGTAATTATGAACCTATTTTTCGTCAATAGTCAGAAATTTAAGCTTTAAAATTACGTTAAAGTAATTTATTTTGATAAACAATTAAAAAAGGAATAAAAATATCTTCGAGGATATAATATGATGGTCCCTTCAATACCAAAGCTGTGAAGATAAAGCATTTTCAAAGAATACACTACAGAAGAATCCTAATCGACAGAACGGCACGACCGAGATACGTGTTTAAGGTACATGAAAATTTGAAAATTGTGCGTGTGCCTTACATTAAAACACCTCACATTTCCTACACAATTTAAGTTTATTCCCGTACTAAAATATAATAATTAGCATATACAGGCCTTATATGTTGTTATTTCTTACCTATATTTTATACGCATGTGCGTATCTTTCTCGGTTTTGCCTCTCTTTCTCGGTTCAGAAAGAGAGGCAAAGAAGGTGTTGGGTCAAGGTTTTTTTTTGTTGGCACTGGGGAATGTTTTTACTCATACCAACGGACCGGGGTCGAACTCTGTGCTCCCGAAGAGTAGTAAGAAGAGAAGGTGAGTTGGACGTAGTCCGTCCCGTCATCTTCTCCTTACGAGGTCGTACGGTACGCACGGAAGGCCCTGACGGCCATGTTCCATTGCGGACTTCGCAACAGGGCCACGTTCTCCGCCCGGGTAATGGTTCACCTATCTTTTCTTTTCTTTAACGCCGCGAAATGCTCTGAGGTATGCAGCGGGGGAGTGGGTCACCCCACGCGGATATGTGCGATTCGCTGCGCCCGATAGCTGGTAAATAGACGCAGCTCTACCAACTAAAACCCGGCAAGTGTCACCAATGCTGACGGCATTGGTGACACTCGCCGGTTTTAGTGAGGTGCGCCATGTAATGAGTTATCCAATGAATGCCCCTTAAGGGATCGTCACCTTCACAGAGGGGTTGTCGCGCACCACAGAACAACCCCTCCCAAAGTCGGGACAGTACAATGAGGTGAGGTTCCCGTCCTCGCCCCTTGCCCCACCTTGCTCTTTAGCCTCCTTTTCTTTATGAGGTGTACAAAGAGCCCCCTCGGCTCAATCAGCTTCGCCCAAAGCGCTGGGCTCACCCTGGGCTAGTGAGCCCCACCGCCACGTTTAGGCCTGACTGAACCATGGTGAGGAATGGTTCACTTGACCCAATGCGGGCTGGTGAACTTTACAAACCTTTAAGACTTTTATCTTATCAGAATCCATCATGTATACGGGTAGCAACTTATAACTGCCACATTAACGCCGTCTGTTTGTTTGTTTCCTTTTCGCGTCTAAGCCACTGATCAATATTTATTGAATAGTGAATCGAATTGAAGCGATACATCGTAAGGAAAGACGCTGTCAAAATAATCATCATCAATCTCGTCACAGCTGTAAATCTATGTCCAGGCGGGTGAAGCTGCGGGCAACAGCTAGTTTAAAATATAAAAGCAGTTGCTCGCGGCTTTACTCTTATCATAGCAATTACAGCGACCTTTAAAATAATATACCACAATTTTTATTATCACTACCAAGTACCAACTAACGTTTTCACTATAAAATGAGTTTCTGGGATAAAAATACTTCTTTCCGCAAACTATCCTGGTAATATAAGGATGTTTTTGATAGTAAAATTACCTGGAGAATGGGGCATTCGCAGGTAATACCGAAATAATCATGCATGCGTTTGCAAGCATATCCAATGCATCCATTTATAAACAACCACTTCTCGTTAACCTAATCCAATGTAAACACAAATGTTTTATAAGAACTATAAAGAAACATCTCACTAATGTGCCCTTGGCAGGATTAAAACCCACGCCCTCAACTAAAATCCCGCAAAATCATATCGAAGTTAAATTATGTTCGCTTACAAACTTCCAATATTGACCGATCCATGGCTTAAGCGCCCCAAAAACTTATAATTACATTTAATCATTGAATATAACTTCGTCCATTTAGATATCTATACATATAATAAAATTTATTTAATTTAATAAATATAATAAAATAATAAATTATTAAATGCATATTGATGTATACACGGTACATATACCAAAACAGCATTTTTTACAATTTTTGTCTGTCTGTCTGTCTGTCTGTCTCTCTGTCTGTTTGTTCCGGCTAATCTCGGTAACGGCTGGGCCGATTTTGACGGGACTTTCACTGACAGATAGCTAAAGTTCCAAGGAGTAACTTAGGCTATAAAAATAATCATCATCAATCCGTATACGCCTGTAAATTTAAGTCAACTCGGGCGAAGCTGCGGGCAACAACTAGTATGATATAAAAACTCAAACAAGTGAGAGTCTGATATGCGGGTTGCGGCTGAGGGTTCCGATACGTGTTTTTAGGGTTACGTTTCTCAAAATTAAAAAAAAAATGAGAATAATCTTGTAAGTATTCTGCCGTATAGGATCACTCTGATTTGTTATTTTCACTCTGTTTTCCGTCTATCAGTATGTCTGCCTGTTGGTTTGTCAAATCAAAACCTTTAAAATATTTACCATTGACATAGAGCCATGAAATTTGGTAAGAAGCAAAGCAAGGAATAAATCTGAAAACCGTTTCTTTGTTATATTACATGGAAGTTTTTTGAACCCTCAGCGCGCGTGTCAAGACTCGCGTTCGCGGATCAAAAGACTCTATGGAGCCATTTAAGGTATAGGTACTAAAAATGAAAAGAAACGCCAAGAGCATTTTCCATACATTTTGTACTGAAAAACGATAAATCTCACCCGATAAACCCGTCTCAAAAATCCACCTGTATATGCTACAAAATACCGAACAATCCAACAATTCGAGGCTGAATATCAGTCACGTACCAATTTGCATCCGAAGACGACCGAGTGTCCTTCAACTTGTCAATTTGATCGCTGACCAGACCTACGTCATCAGCCCAACTGGACTCTGAACGTTAGGGTTTTAGTAGGATCTAGTATTATATTGACGAGACAACATCTTATATTTTATATTTATATTCGATTGAGCCGGCTGCACGAACGAAAAAAGATGACGCATGCGGCGTTACCTCGCTCTGAGGCGTTCCATTTTCTTATGTTGTTGTCACGTTCAACTATCTTCAGTAAACCGACTTTACAGACAACCAATTTTATTTTATACTAGCCGTTGCCTGCAGCTTCGCCCGCGTTAACTTAGATTTACAGCCGTACGCGGATTGATGATGATTATTTTTATAGCCTAAGTTACTCCTTATAACATCAGCTGTCTGCCAGTAAAATTCACATCCAAAAGGCCTAACCGTTTCAGAGATAATCCGGAACAAACAGACAGACAGACAAAAATTGTAAAAAAAATATATTGGGATATGTATCCTGTATACATCCATAATATGCATTTAATAAAAAGCGGTTGTTTTAATATTACAAACACATACTCCAATTTTATTTATCTGTATCTGTTTGAAGCATAGAATGTTAGATATACTTAATATTAGATAGACGCAAATCTAATACGAAGTTAACATCAAAGAATTTAACTAAAATAAAAAAAAACCTAAAATATAATATTTCGGGGCTGCTCGTAAAAATTATTACTAAAAAACGACTGCCGATTTCAAATATGTATGGAATGCTTTAATCAAAATCGTTGAAGGGGACCGTAAAGGGATGATTGTTGAAACTGCGCTATGCGGCAATAGTTGAAAAAAACATTCACAACGCAGTTTATAGCTCAATAGGTATGTACCAACTTTTTTCTGGGGTTTTAGGAAATTTATTTACTAGCTGTTGCCCGCAGCTTTGCCCGCGTTAACTTAATTTTACAGCCGTATTCGGATTGATGATTATTTTTATAGCCTAAGTTACTCCTTAGAACATCAGCTATCTGTCAGTGAAAGTCCCGTCAAAATCGGCCCAGCCATTTCCAAGATTAGCCGGAACAAACAGACAGACAGACAAAAATTTAAAAAAAGTCTATTTTTGTATATGTACCGTGTATACATCCATATGCATTTAGTAAAAAGTAATTATTTTAATATTACAAACAGACACTCCAATTTTATTTATCTGTATAGATGTATAATATGTAATGAATATAATATTTATATTTATATCATCATCATTATAAATCTGCCGTCCACTACAGCCGACTCCACTAGCATCCAATAACTGCGATAAATACAAATGCGAAACTGAAACAAACTGACCTTTGGATATTTTCCTAGTTTTCAGATTGCGATATTTGGATTTGACGATGTAGTCAGATCTCATTCGTAAAAACAATTTTAATAAAATATCTGACGGGAAACAGGTGCATGGTTTTGCTTGTATTAAAATTAATGTTCTTTAAGTGTTGATATTATTTACTTCTAATACAATTTCCAATAATCTATTATGCAGTCTTTCACAGCAGTCAGCACATAATTCAAACAAAACACTTAAAATTTTCAATATAAAAAGCGACAGCCCTGACTTTTGTGTCCCAAGCTAGTATGTCATGACTGTATGACCGCTTGGGCTCGCTCGTCCCCTCCCCTCTCTCGCCCAGCAAACCCCGCACGGTTGCTTTGTCTAGACGTGTCCGCTGGCGGACTGTCGTTTCATAGACTGTGATATAAGTGTTTGTTTCCTTATTAAATAAATACATTTTTTTTTCTATATAGAAATAAATTTCAAAAAATCGGAACGCAAATAAAACCTTATTTACGTATAAGGATATATTTACATAAAGAATATTTTTTTATTCACCACGATACATACAATGGTATCATTATAATGACATAATGATAATGATATTAATGATAAGCCTAATGTTTCGCCGTGCGAAAATATTAATGCATTTTGATTTATACGCGCATTTTCTCGATGCTACTTACACCGTTATGAAAACTAATTAAATTTATTACGGTACAGTTACTTTTTTAATGTTCTTTCCCCTCGTGTTCTGCTGTTTGTAAAAATGTGTATACTTTGAACAGTCACTTCATGTTAACCTAGTTTGAGTGTTTGTGTGTACTAAATTACCAGAAACAGTCATATGAACATGTCTACTCATTGTGGACAGTATTATCATTTTGTTTCTATTTAATATTAGCTATTACCCGCGGATTCACTCACTACAAAACTTTTAAAAAAAAACTTGTATCTAAAATAAACAGCCTTCCTCATTTTTTAAATAATAATAATAATATCTAGTCCCGTGGTGGTTCTTGAAGAACTTGTGTTTACCAGACAACGGGAATATAGGGATTTTTATAAAATAATACATAATTTATATTTAATATACATCCATGACCCAGGAACACAGAAAACTTTTTGTTCCCTGGCGGGATTCGAATTACAATCGTTGTCAATCGTCGAATGGGCTATAGAATGCAAGAGATTTTTTCTATACCATCTGGTAGTTCTGGAGGTTAGTTCAGACCACCAAACTCTTCTTTATGATACGACTTAGGGACCTAAGAAAAAAGCATACTTATATTTGAAAGGCTGGCAACGCACCTGCTAATGTTGTAGATGTCGCTTATCACTTACCACGAGGTGAATCCAAATAGATATATAACCAACCAACCAAATAACCTAATAATATAATACTAATAACCAAAGAACCTAATAATAACCTAACCAACCCAAATAGCTCATATTTTATAAACACTTACAAGTTATCACTTGGTAAAAAATGGTAAGTTTAGTAAGAACTTTTTAAAAGATAATACAAAAAAATATATTAATATATAAAATTTGTGCATTATACAAATTCCTTCACGGGATTCGAACACACGACCATTGCATGTCACTACACCGCTAAGCATATTATATTTGATACAATCAAGAGGTCCGGAAACTTTGTCAAAGCGAATCATTATTTAATCACTTTGTAACAAACGTTGTATAACTTTATTTTAATTTAATTTGTATTAAAGTTACTTCAAACTTTTTAATGTTGAAGATTTTTATTATTGTAAAAGTTAATTGGTATTTAAAAAGTCAAGACGAATTCATTCATTCAATTTTCAAAAAAAAACAATTCATTATTAAACTTGTATTATTGGCATTCGGCGTGGACATGGATGCTACTTTGCAGCCGAATTGGGCCGGCACGACCTGGGTGGTACCTCTCGCTCACATAGCACCGACGTCAAGTGACAGCCATGCTGTCTCATTTCACGCGGTTTGTGAGTTTCCGGTGGTCCATTGGGGGGATAGGGAAAAGGAAGGTATAACCTCTGGTTGTACGGATGTCTATGGGCGTCGGTCACCATAAGGCTCCTACTAGTCAGTTGCCTCCTTATGATAAAAGCATACTAGCTTCTCTACTTACCTATTATCCAAAAGTTTATACTTAAGAATACCGAACAAACAAAAGAGCTGATAACCTTTAAACGGCTTAAACGATTTCGATACAACATTTTGAAGAACCATCACTAAGAAACCTGCTTTCAAATAAAAAACCGCATCCACGTCGGTTCAAAGGGAGCTAGCCACAGACAGACAGCGGTTAAACTTAAAACAACCCACTTCTTGCATCCTACGATAACCACATCATAATTTCTAATAAATTTTATGCTGTTAATATTCACGATGAAGATCCATAACAAAAAATTGAACGATGAAAGTCGAACCCTCTTCCCTAGACCGACCGACGAACGAAAGTCGAACCCTCTTCCCTAGACCGACCGACGAACGAAAGTCGAACCCTCTTCCCTAGACCGACCGACGAACGAAAGTCAAACCCTTAAAGCTTAATAATACCACAAAGATAAGAAAACATAAATAAAATTTACGTTCAATGTTATAATGAATCCTTTAGAAAGTTATAAAAACTTCTTACTGGGGTCGGTTACCTTTGAAGGCCAACCGTTTGGATACAATAAGAAATAAAGTTTATTGTATTATTACAATGTTTAAATAAGCGTGATTTGGGGGGAAATAGATATAGCCATCATCAGCTCGAAACACGTTAATAAACTATCTTTTAGTTTTATATTTATATGTCATTGTCAACCTTTATCCATACTACATAGGCTTCTTATAAGGAACGTCAAGACGGCAGATTCCTAACCTCTTGCGTAGGACCGGCCGACTAGTGGGATAAAACATGTGTCATTAAAGTTGCACATTTTCTGATTAATCCTTACTAATATTATAAATGCGAAAGTAACTCTGCCTGTCTGTCTGTCTGTCACAGACAGATTTGGATGAAATTTGGCACAAAGATAGCTTGAAACCCGAGAAAGGATATATGATAGCTATTATCCCGGAAATCCTACGGGAACGGGATTTATGCGGGTAAAACCCCGGGACTATCTATCTTCTGAACCACGGAACAGATTTGGGTGAAATTTGATATGAAGATACTTTGAAAATTAACATAGGACATTAAATAGTTTTTATCAAGAAAATCCCACGGGAACGGGACCTATGCGGGTAATACCCGAGACTGTCTATCTTCTAAACCACGGCACAGATTTGTGTGAAATTTGATATGAAGATACTTTGGAACTTAACGTAGGATTTAAAATAGTTTTTATCCTAAAAATCCCACGGGAACGGGACCTATGTGGCCAAAACCCGGGACTGTCTCTCCTCTAAGCCACGGAACAGATTTGGGTGAAATTTGGTATGAAGATACTTTGGAACTTAACGCAGGATTTAATAGTTGCTATCCTGAAAATCCCACGGGAACGGGAGTTGTGCAGCTAAAACGCCGGGACTGTGTATTTGTTAAACCACTAAACCGATTTGAGTGAAATTTGATAAGGAGATAGTTTGAGACCCTAGGTAAGATATAAGATGTATAATTAGTGAAACAAGAAGTGAAGAAAGTTTTTAGATGTGTCAATAGATGGCGTTGACACGAAATGTAGATCACACTATCCATTACAAGATGCGAATCCTTATGAGGATCGCACTTTTGTATTGCACGCGTTTTTAATGAAGTATTCATATATTAGTAATTTATCCAAAAATGATTTATTAATAGAATTCATTATATTATAAAAAAGGAATACTTATATATAATAATGAAGCGGCTGAAAAAGCTAAAATATGCAAATACAGGGGTCTAGGCTCCGAATATGATTTTGTCCCATTCGGTATCGAGACCCTTGGTCCGTGGGGTCCTAGCGCTTTAAGGCTCTTTAAGGAAATAACAAAAAGGTTAGTCGACAGGAGACCGAAGAGCTGGCAGCTACCTCGGACAAAGAATTAGTCTAGCAGTTCAAAGGGGAAACGCTGTGAAAATCTTCGGAATCTTGCCTAAAGGGACTCATTTTTATTAATATACTTAAGTTATTAATATTATATTTTTTAAGGTTTTTAGTTTTAGGTTCTTTGTAATTTATATCCAATATGTTTTTATTTGATTATTTAATAATTTAAAATTGCAATAAATGACAAGGACTATTTATAAACAATGCTAGGAACAATAATAAAATATATGAATAAAAAATATAACTTTTTCGTAGTTTTTTGCTGGTAGTAGGTACTAATTTGAATTAAAATATTGATGTATCATAGTGTAGTTACGAATAATTTTGTATCGTTAGGACACAAAATAAATACTATAGGACGTCTGACACCTCAATCCTCCCATGAACATGGTTGCTGGAAAGTATCCGAAACGTCGGGCATTTAAAAATCTTAATAAACCGTGATAAAATCCGTAAAAGTTATTTAAATATAATAAAAATGTACTACTAAATAAAATAAATATATTTTATAAAAACGTACTATCGGGCCTTACAGTGGAAGTAAATAATATTCTTTAAATTATTATAGTTTGTAAATTGGAACCATTTTTTTTTATGTCACATGGAGGCAATCGAGCAGTCGGAGCCGGAGGTGACTACCAACGCCCATAGACCGATGTCGATGTCGTGTGCCGGTGCACAGCCAAAATTTATGCAGATGCGTTGCCCTCCTTTTCCCTATACCTCCCAATGGGCCACCAGAAACTCACAAACCGCACGAAACGCGACAGCATAGCTGTCACTTGACGCCGTTGTTATGTGAGCGAGAGGTACCACCACGGTTGTGCCGACCCAATTCGGTTGCAAAGTAGCATGGCTACTACTACTTTTTTTTAAAAATAAGATTTAAAACAATACTTCTTATACGCGGACGAAGTCGCGGTTAAAATCTATGAAATAATATACTGCACTTACATTAAGTAAAACCATTTTTGTCCGTCTGTTTGTTCCGCTTAATCTCTGAAACGGCTAAGCCGATTTTGACGAGGCTTTTACTGACAGATAGCTGACGTTATAAGGCGTAACTTTGGCCATAAAAATAATCATCATCAATCCTAACGGCTGTAAATCTAAGTGAACGCGGGCGAAGCTGCGGGCAACAGCTAGTTCAATATAATAAAAAAATGAAGGGAGCCTAATGCGACCATAGCAAAGTATACCATACGTTGGGAATGTATAAAAAACCAACGATAAGCAGCTGTTTTATTACATGTAATTAAAAAGCCTGAAAAAATCACTTTATACAAAATAAACAAAAACTGAGTATTCGATACTCGCTTGTGCAAGATCATTAGCAACTTTATACTGAAATATACCCGAAAGCTCTTCTTGCCCTGGGCGTTGTTTTTAATCTGAGACAAAATTATTCATTAAAGGGCGCATTAGAAATTTTGGAGTCAATAATTTCAATTTATTTCAGTAATTCCAAAACGAATGAAAATATAAATTGGTGACCCCAGTTCACGATAAAAACCTTATTTTTGTAGTTTTCAATACATGATTAGGTACCAGATAACTTATTTTATAGATAATATATTTCTTTTGTAACAGATAAAAAATATCGCACACACCTAATTTAAAAAGAGACTCACATCTTATGGGCAAAGAAGCCTCTTAACTTTCTTTGTAGATGAGTATATTATGCATGTTCTTTAAAATTGTAGATGGAATGTCTCCCAATTATCGTTTTTAACACAATAAAATAACAAAAATCATAAAGTATTTCGTTTACGTCCTTTTTATAAACTCGCGTGTTTATGAAAGCCTCACCCCGCTCAGGACGCTCAGTCCCCTCTTGCGCGTGTTCGATATTATAATTATTGTTTAACAATGCGTCGCCTTAAAAGATGGATGAATAAAGATGAAACCTATACTAATACACAAGTGAGTTTGGGTTTATGTTATCTTCGAAACCACTCATCCGAATATAAAATCTTTCATCCCTATAAAGCTACGGTGTCAATGAGTAACACAGGCTTTTTTTATGTTACTTGGATAAGCAAACTGATGGTAAGTCGCCCATGAACATGAACTAGTTTACCTGGAACGAGCCCTATCTATATATATAACCTATCCTGAGACAAGATGTTAAGTCTCGGTGCCAGTAATTACACTGCCTGTCTTGCCCTTCTCTCCGAAACACAGCAAAGCTGTTTCACGGGAGAAATAGGCAAGATGGTGGTACCCATGCAGCCGGGAGCGCGGCACAGCGCTTCCCTCCCACCGGCTTTTAAATATTTATCATCACTCCGTATATAATATTAATATATTATATAGTTCACCGATGGGCTGAATGCGTGTTGGTAACTTCATACACCTTCAAAGACTTAATCTCATCAGGCATGTTTCCTCACACATTTTTCCTTTACCTCACCGGTATAGCGAAAGAAAGCGAATTCTCATATCCAGGTGCACGTAGAAATTTAGAAAAACTCATACCTAGGTATCACAGGGCGGTCAGGATCGAACCCGGACCTCTCAGCTCTCACTTAAGAGGCTGAGCCCATACCCACTAGGCCAACGTCGACACAGTCCATATAATAAGAAATCTAAAATAACACAGGCGAAGCTGCAGGCCAAAGCTAGTACGTAGTATAGAAACATACTTCGCTTTACAGCAATGTCTAAAAAGCATTCCTTCTATCAAGACCCAAAGCTTTTAATGAAAATCTGCACCAAAATATTGAACATTCTACATATGTATCGAAAATATTTTATACCATTATTCTTTTCTTATCTAAAAAATCGATTATGGCACAATTTTGCGAGAGGATCCGCCATTTTAATTTTTAATATACCCAGCGTAAAAACTCTCAGAATTAAGACGAATATCACTAAAATTTAAACTCGAAAAACATTCTTCTGACACAGTACAGTAAAAAGTTACGCGTTTGATTTCTGAGTTCTAGACTTTCAGATATATTTAAATAAACACTATTTTCCCTCAAATGGGTCTCCTATTGCCTGTACAAAAGATATATCTACATATTATATTAGTAATAAGCACGTTAATGTCTACCTAAATTCAGGTACCTATTTATTTTATGCAGTTGAGAATGTGTCTATGCAGGTAATATATTTTACATGCAGGCACGTTTCGGGTTCCCCAGTCTCCGCTACTGAGTTCATTGCCCTATAGATAAAACGTACGTGGACAGTGTTGTTAGTGCCCTGTCATACAAGATATCAGTCGTTGACTTTGGGAAGAGTGCACATCCCACTTTCTCTAACATTAATAATAACGTCAATATCGATTATTTATTGCAAAAGTTCATGAATGATAAAATCTTAGCTTTCATTGATAGAACAATGTGATTCAATTGCAATTTTGAGTGACCACAGCAAAATGGCTGATGAAAATAATATGTAATGCAATGCAACATTTTGTTAATTAACTCGACTTTACATCTTCTGTATAGTAAGATATATTAAATCCACATTACAACGACAACGAGTCTGGCTGAGTTCAAGCACAGTCCAAGCCCGGTTCGCAAAAAATCGAATATGAAACATTATATACAAGTTCTGTATAAGCATGGCACAGGATACAACGCGCGGTATAGAACTGCAGTGTGAAAATGCGTTTAGCTATTTCATAACCTTTTAGTGTGTGTGTGTTTATATTTCCGATTCTAGCATCAAAATCATATTTACTTCATTACCAAGTTCATGGTCTTATTTCAAAGTTCAATATGCTATACCTAATTGCACGTACCATTATAATGGACAAAGAAGATCAGTAGATAATTAAAGGCGGCTGATAAATATTTTCATAACAGTAGAAAAACAGTGCATGATAGTCGCCCGAAAGCTATCCGTCAAAAACTGATCTTGAACCTAAGTTGGATTGGCGACTCGTATTATTTTAACTAGAAATTTAAAATTAGAACATATAATAGAATATTTATCATACCTTCTATCTTCGAAATATTATAGTTTATTGGTTGATAAAAAGAATCATGGAAGTGATCATACTTCACTTCTAGTTATAATTTGTTCAAACAATATTATACAAAGTTTAATAAAAGGATTGTTACAATTATCACAAGCCAGCTATTTCCCGCAGCTTCGGTTGCGATAACTTAGATTAAAATCGGCATCCGTAAATAAGCACATAACTTATTCAATATCATCGTATTTCTTCTTTGTGAGCCTCTTTCAATTCAAAATCTTCGTAAAACTAATATTCAAAGTTAAAAGAAACAAAAAATCATAAACCTTAACGAACTTGAACTTGATATGCTAATAAAGGGCCACAAAGGGCCTATGACCTCAGCTTGACGAAGTCATTTCCTGTGGTTGTGTAACCGATAACGCACGTACCACTGACTCATGATTTGAATATGTATTCCCGCGTTGACCACGCGTGCGCAACCTAATGTTCACAATAAAGTAAGTTTTCATTTAAATTAATTTACTTTAAGCAAATTCAATACAAATTAATGTCTAAAACAATAACTGAGTTATTTCTTATGGTCTTTACGACGCTTATTATAACTTCAAGTATTAAAAGCATTTTTGACATATTTTGATGTTAATTAGATAAGTAAACTAGCAAACGTGCCACCATCCGTGTGTGTGTGTGTGTGTGTGTGTGTGTGTGTGTGTGTGTGTGTGTGTGTCGTATATACATAATATTATGTACCCTCAATATACATCTTTTACCTGAAACACTGAATATATATATATACTATATACCTAACTACTTGGTAAACTACATGTTACTTCCTTACGTTTAAAAAGTAAGTCCTCAAAGGAGATTCAAACCCGCTATCTCTGCGTATTTGCATAGATATTCATAACGGTAGCTGCACCGTACACCAGGGGGAGAGATGTGCTGCGTCGTACTCTTATCTCTGCATGGGTACCACCATCCTGTTTATTTCTTCTGTGAAACCGCGTTTCCATATATCGGAGAGAAGAGCAAGGCAGGCAGTGTAATTACTGGCACAGAGACTTAACATCTTATGTCTCAGGATAGGCAACACTTAAACACAACAAAATGAGTTGCCTGGGCTAGATCCAGGTAAACTAGTTTATGTCATGAACATACGTCGACCACTTACTATCAGGTGGCACGTCTGCCAGTCTACCCACCAACTAGTATTGAAAAAATGTATGGTTAATCAATAGGATCAATAATAATAATAATAATAATCTATCTATGGACGCTTTCACACCACGTCAATCTGGTCCCGTGGTAAGTTCTCGAGGAACTTGTGTTACGGGTACCAGGCAACGGAAATATATTTAATACTTTTATACTATACATATATTTAAGATTTTTATTATTTAATACACATATTTAATACACATCCATGACCCAGGAACACAGAAAATATTTTTTGTTCCCCGCGGGATTCGAACCCGCAACCTCCGGGCTTGAGCGCCAACGCGCTTACCACTGAGCCACAGAGGTCGTCAATATATATCAATTGAAGTATCAAAGTATTAATGGAAAGAAAAAAGAATATTCTTTTAGTCAAGTTCCACTCGGTGATGACGCGGCCCAGTCCCCCCACAGAAATCAACCCGACGCCAGGAGGCCGTGGGGTCGTGGTTAGCGGGGGGCAACCCCCACTAATAATCAATCTTAAGTGAGCCAAATCGGCAACAGTCAGTTGAAGTATTAGGACCTTTTGGCCATTAGCATAGATAATTCCGAAAAAAATATTTAGTCAATTTAACAGCAGTTATGGAAGGACTGTGTACCTAGCATCATAATATTATTCTAGCACTAATCAGCATTGTAGCAAGAAGATGAACAGGAAATTTAATCCAGCCAGGTCTACATCACCTTTTTTTTTGTTTACCGCCGGGAAATGCTCAGAGGCATCCCGCGGGTATGTGGGACTCGCTGCGTGTGCCATCAATGCCGCCTTTGGTCAGGTGCCCCTGATCTAATAAACAAACAGGGCACCTCGACGGCTAGTCAATCCCCCAAGGGACCAACGCCACCTACGCTCCCGCACTACAGAACAGCTCCTCCCAATGTCGGGACAGTACAATGGGGTGAGGTTTCCATCCTCGCCCCTTGCCCTGCTCTTTTGTCCCCTCTTCTTATAAGAGGGGCACAAAGAGCCCCCTCGGCTCAATCAGCTTCGCCCAAGGTGCAGCGGCTCACCCTAGGCTACTAAGCTCCATCGCCACGTCAAGGCCTGAACCATGGTGGGGAGGCCTACACCACCTACACTCTTGCATCTCAATGTTCACTTGTCAATAACTCACCAGGCACAATAAAGAACTCTCAGATTAATTCAGTACACACTTTTAGATAAATTCAACGAATGTTTATTGGATGGACTCAATTTATAGGTCGCGGGTGGTCGCACTTATATTCACGGCTCCCATTTTGCAATTTACCTTTAAAAGGCCTCCAATTTTGCCATGTTGCCAACGCAAATATTTTGTGTTCATATTTTTGTGCCAAATATAGCCAAATTTGTTATCTTTCAGAGCATTTCCCAAAGTCACTTCAACGTGTTCATTATTCGTGAAGTAAATCGTGAGCAGAATTCCAATAACAGAGTAGCCGCGGATAAGCTTTTGACCCGGCTGGTACTACTTATGAGTATACATTTTAAAACTTAATGTATATCAAAGTCCTTTTAATTTTATACTTTGGAGTTTTTTCATCATATATTACACGATTTATGCGGTTTTACCTGTTTTACACATCAGCATGTATTCGTTCAATGGTACAGCATAAGGTCTTTTTCAAAGAAAGTTAAGATTAACTTCAATTCCTTTGTGCTAATACTAATGAAAGTCAAAAACCAGCATTTATATTTTTGAACCGATATAAGATAAAATGGACACTTTCTTGATATGATTCTTGATATTCTTCTTGATAAAATGGACAATTATTTGTCTTCCACATTCATGGTACTCCTTGCTTCAATACTCCATTGTCGATCCCAAACTGAAGCCACTAAGAACTGAAGTGATAGCCATGTACCATATTAACCTTACCGCCAGACTTTCTTAATACGAATGGGTAGGAAAAGTAAATAAATTTAAAGGAAAAGAGATAATACATACGTAACCCCCGATTCAGACATTTATATTCATCATACAAATTTGTCATCAGCTACAATGGTTACTATCGCTCGGTTAAGTTCTGTCACCTAATCTTTTTTTCAGACATTTACACAAAAAATATTTTTCTAACACTGAGAATACGATTAATCAAAAGCAAGACACTGATTTATATAAGTTGAAGGCAGACATTTTTTCTGAAAATTGGATATTCTCCGAGCTTAGAACTTATGTCATCGTCGTCAAAATGAGTTTTGTCATATGGACTTCAAATTCTAAAACTTTGCCACCTGTTTGTTTGAGTACATAACATAACATTACGAACTAGAAGCTACGGTGCGAAGATCTTATCCCATCTGGTACAAGGTCGAAGCAACCACGACGCGGTAATACCAGCTAGCTTGTCTTTAATGTTACTTTTACATTATTTACTAGAGATAATTTTTGTGTCAATAATACCCAAATAAGTATCCATAACATAATCATCATCATTATTATCATCATCGTCATCACTTTTAATTTTTATGTCAATAATAGCCAAATTAATATCCATATCATCATCATCATCATTATCATCATCATCATCACTTTTAATTTTTATGTCAATAATAGCCAAATTAATATCCATATCATCATCATCACCATCATCATCATTATCATCATCATCATCACTTTTAATTTTTATATCAATAATAGCCAAATTAATATCCATATCATTATCATCATCATCACTTTTTCTGTCCACTGCTGGACATAGCAGACTTTTGATGAACGCCAAGATGAGCATAATTAACACACACACACACACACACTCCATATTATACATTAAAGCCAATATGTTATTCCGATAAGTTTCATTAAAATCTATATAGTAGTTTTTGCGTGAAAGAGTAACAAACATCCATACAAACTTTCGCGTTTATAATATTAGCAGGATTATACCACAAACCATCCATGAAACGAAGGTAGACATGAAAAGAATAATCACACTATATTTTTTTAATATATATATCATAGGAGGGCAAACAAACGAGCAGTCAAAGCTACCGATAGACTACCAATACCCATATGATACACATCTGCACAACCAGAGATTATACACATGTATTGCCCTCTTTTCCCTATCCCCCCAATCATGGGTCACCGGAAACTCACCAACCGCACGAAACGCGACAGCATAGCTGTCACTTGACGCCGGTGTTATGTGAGCGAGAGGTACCACACCGGTCGTGTCGGCCCAAGTCGGCTGCATAGCAGCATGGCATTAGGCCTCTTACCAAAACCTCCTCCTTTTTGAATTCGGTGAAAAATCGCGATGGTCACGCTGAATTGATGGCCAATGGGGTAAGATTATGGATTAGAGGCTGACTAGCAGATGAAGGGTAGATAAATTATACGGGAGGATTGAAACTCTGTGCAGTGGTCGCTGGTAGGAGTTGAAAAAGGATTATATCCAATAGTTGGCAGAATCGGGCACATCATAATGTAATTAATGCTCCCATTTAACAAATCATGACAAAAGTCACTTTGATTGCCAGACGGTTAGACGAGTTAATTTATAAGTTCAAATAGAACCCAAAATTCCGGATATTAAGTAACTTCTAATTTAGATAAATAACTTAGATAAAATAAGGGCCATTTTTGTTGATTCTAACTCGCCATATTATTATTATCAAGCCCTTATTATATTTCATATTGAGACAGTGGTTCTTTTTTTATGTTAGTTGGATAGGCAAACTGGCAAACGTGCCACCTGATGGAAAGTGGTCGACGTCGCCCATGAACATAAATTAGTTTAAGTGTCGGTGCCAGTAATTGCACTGCCTGTCTTGCCCTTCTCTCCGAAACACAGCGAAGCTGTTTGACGGGAGAAACAAGCAAGATGGTGGTACCCATGCAGCCGGGAGCGCGGCACAGCGCATTCCTGCCACCGGTGGTCTAGTGGGTATGGCCTCGGTCTCTTGAGTAAAAGGCCCGGTTTAATCCTGACCCCCTGTGATGCCTAGAAATGGATTTTTCTTAATTTCTATGCACACCTGAACATGGAACCATCGCTTGCTCATAGGTGAAGGAAACCTGCATGCCCAATTAGGTTAAAAGTCTTTGAAGGTGTGTGAAGTTCACCAACCCGCATTGGGCCAGTGCATCGGTGAACTATGGCCCAACACTCTCCTCACCTGATTTCGAGGATGAGATCCGTGCCCAGCAGTGGGACATACCAGGGTTGATATTATTATATTATTATTTATGAAATATATTGAAATTCAATATTAAAATTGTCGAAAGTACGCCGCGTGTCAATGGTTGTCTTCCTTAGATATTATATATTCTTAGATATTATATTCTTAAATATTATTTTAAGAATGTTTCAGGTTTCTAGTCATCAAAATTTAACTCTATTCAATCTCGCGTGACCTACATTTCAAATCGGCAGATGATTTTTTGCCAGACATGAGGTTCTCTCCAAGACCATGCCCACTTTTAGGGAGATAGCTAAAGACTTCTTCTTACAATTAGGTACCCGGTATCCTATTAATACTATAATAGCGAAAGTTTGTAAGAATGTATGGATGTTTGTTACTCTTTTCCGCTAAAACTACTGAATGGATTTTAATGAAACTTTACTATAACATAGCTTATACGTCAGCATAACATATTCGGCTATAAATTATCCGGTACTCCCACGGGAATGGGAAGTACGCGGGTGAAACCACGGGACCCTGCTAGTACAAAATAAGATGCTCGTATTATATTTTTTATAATCCCTCTTTACCCTAAGCCAGCTAGTCTAACGATAATTATGCATTCTGGTAGTCGACTAGCTACCGATTTTATTTTATTAATTTACATAGAATGACTTACAGTGACTAATCATTATGGAATCATTCATGGTAATGATCACATTTGAATGTACATGGATATTTTAATCACCTCTTGAAGGCTAAATATGAATGTAATAAAAATGACATTGTAGGCACTCGGCAAAACTCGTGAGAACTCGTGTCTCCACGCCGCCGCGCCGTTACTTAATCAGGGCTGATGATATTAAAATATATCTACTACAAATTAAAATAAAAAGTTGTCGATCACGGACGCCTGACATGACCTGTTAATGTCATGACGTAAATGTAAAAAAAAGTGAAAGATGAGGTTCAAGGAACACAAATATTCATATCAAATAAAAATCTATCACGAAAATTGCTGGGTTAGCCAAGATGCGATTTTATAATCGTAAACGCTATAGAAAAGTAATAAATGTATGGAAATGACATTTTACATCCATAAATCACGTGGTCTTAAATGTAAATTCCATAAATTTATCAGTTTTCTATAGCATTTAGGTACTATTATATAATGGCATCTTGGCTAACCCACGTGGAATGAAATATATGTCAGCGTGCGCGTCATGTCGTTCGCCGTCACGGCATTTGAGTTGATTTTACTGCTAGGTCGCACCAAGAGATATTTGACATAAAAATATATAACCCTTTTATAATTCATATTGCTTTCAACTTTTTTTTTTCTTTTACGCCGTGAAATGCTCTGAGGCATCCCGCCTGGGGAGTGGGTCTCCCCAGGTGAGTATGTGGGACTCTCTGCGCCCGAAAGATGGTAAATGGACGCAGCTCTACCCACTAAAACCCGGCGAGTGCCACCAGTGCCGCCATGGTGAAGTGCCCCGGATCTGTTAAGCTAACAGGGCACCTTGACGGCTAGTCAGCCCCGCAAGAGACTGACGACACCTCCACAGAGGGGTTGTCCCGCACCACAGAACAACCACTCCCAACGTCGGAACAGTACAATGGGGTGAGGTTCCCTTGCCCCCTGCTCTTTTGCCCCCTCTTCTTATAAGAGGGGTACAAACAGCATAACAAATCTACAAAGAGCCCCCTCGGCTCAATTGGCTTCGCCCAAGGTGCTGGGCTCACTCTAGGCTACTGAGCCCCAACGCCACGACAAGGTGAACCATGGTGGGGATATTGCTTTCAACTGTCTCCATAGTCTTCAACTAGAATCATTCTTTAATGCTCAATTATCAATTTTCATACCGTTTGTACAATCTACTTTATTAGTTAGCAATTCGATTGTCTAAGATTAGAACGAGTCCGGTGTTCCCGTGGCGATCATTACAGCGATCCCGTTACATTTGTAAGTAGAGGGTAGTGGATGGACTTATCGACAGCACGCTGAGGTACAATGCATAGGGTACAGCGATTGATCATGGAATCACGATAAATGTCGAGGTAATTTTTTATTATTTTATTCTAAAACGATAAATAAGATTGTAACGTTTGTGAATTTTCAAATAAATAAATATTTAAGTAACAGTATGTTTTGTCTACAGTTTAATTACTTTCAGGTAAACATTGTTGAATGAAATAAGTTCTGTAAAGGCCCGAATCTGTCTCAACATTTTATTATATTTTTCATTTGGATATTTCGGTTCTGAAAATTGTTGTAATGCATCCAAAACTACAGGAATATTTTTAAACAAATGTATAAATAAACGAAAACCTGGGTGCTCCACTTTTTATAACAGGAACCCTAATATTTAAGGGACATATTAAATGAGACTTTTTATTGTTCTAAAAAAATTCCTAATGATTCGTCAACATGGTGGGAAATATTTAGTCCAAGAGCATCGCTTATGGTCTGGTCCGCACGTGCACTGGGACCGGTTTGACTGGACCCGATGGCAACATTTACCTGATGACTAAGCTAAGCGTTTCCTGATCTTAAACCCGATCGGAATTCAATAATTCAACCGTTTCAGCGTCATTACAAAGAATTGCCATAAACAATTTATTTATATTTAGCAATAAAACATTTGGGATGAAATTTATTTCGTTCTATATATACTCTTTAGAGTCTTAACAACTATTAGACCCTACGTTGTGTTATACAAAACTTTTTGTAGTGGATCAAATTCTGAATTTAAACCATCTTAGAATTCACTTGAACATGCAAAAAAAATCAAAATCGATTCAGGCGCCTAGGAGTTCAATAACATACACACATAATAATGTATGTACATGTATAAAGATAATAGCTGTTGCCCGCAGCTTTGCCCGCGTTCACTTAGATTTATAGCCATATAACATCAACTATTTCACGATCTATCACGAAGTCTTGTCAAAATTAGCCCAGCCATTTCAGAGATTAGTCGGAATAAACAGACAGACAGACAAAAAAATAGATTTTTTTCATATCAGTACCGTATATACAGTCATATTAATATAGTGAAAAGCTGTTAATTTTAAATTACAAACAGACACTTCAATTTTGTTTGTGTAATGTTGTACACAAATGTTTTCTACAAAACATTATTTAGAAACAAAATAAAATTCCGCCTATATCACTCGGCAAATTAAAAAGGGACCAGCAAATATATGTGCTGGACGTATTTATTGAACAGAGAACAAAAAACTTTCGCCGTAAAGAAACAATTAAGTTGAATTATTATCTACATCCAAAGGGACACGTTGAACTATCTGAACAGCAAAAGCACAAATGTATAAAAATTTAAACAATAATTCTATTACTTCGACGTGCCTGGAATGGTCCTGGAGTTTATTGAAGGAGACCTATACCAGAAATGCAGTGAAGAAAGGGATTATGATAAACCTGGACATGGTAAGCTCGTAAGAATATATGAAAGCTAATAGAAACAGGAAAAAAATAAAATACTAATACCAGACAGAATACTGGCGCAGCACCTTCGGCTAATCAGGAGCTGCTTGCTGCATCGGTCCACGGATCGATATCCGCAGCCACTGTAGGAAAAATATAAAGGACCTCTGACTGACTAGAAACGGACACATATTTAATAACATTACAATTTACCGTTGGGAAGGAAGCGCTGTGCCGCGCTCCCGGCTGCATGGGTATCACCATCTTGCTTGTTTCTTCCTAGAAACAGCTTTGCTGTGTTTCGTAGAGAAGGGCAAGACAGGCAGTGTAATTACTGGCACCGAGACTTAACATCTTAATATGTCTCAGGATAGGCAACACATAAATGAGTTGCCTGGGCTCGTTCCAGGCATACTAGTTTATGTTCATGGGCGACGTCGACCACTTACCATCAGGTGGTACGTTTGCCAGTTTGCCTATCTAACTAACATAAAAAAACATAAAAAAACAATTCATACGCATCTATGACCCGGTACAAAAATCACAAATTCTGAGTATATCTGATCACCAACCGGTAGTTAAACCTACAAACTTACAAGCTTTATATTTTACATTCCCATCAAACTGTCGTTCTCGATATCACAAAGATATAAATTACAAAATTCTTGAAAATCTAAATTCTAACGGTATGTTTATGACTTTTAGACTACTAGACGCGAAAAATTTCTTAAGTTTGTCATATATGCAATAGCAAAGCGACGCTGATGATTTACTGATCGTGATATCCCATGAACATTAAAAATATCACCCAGAACTATCCCAGACTACTCATTTATGGCATTACACTGCCTGTCTTGTCCTTGAAAAGGACGTAATGGTCAGGATGACGGTATGCAGGCGCGCGGTCCAGCGTATAGGTGATACATGGTAAATATCTCGTTTTATATAATTTTATAGCACCCCTTCATTACATTGCAGTAATATGTTAGATAAAAACAATGAGCTTCATACAGGAAATAATAACACAATAGAAAAAAATCATATTGTGGACGTCATCTAGGTAAATAATAACAATTTCCGGAGAACCCGCCAACCGTTAACGAGTTTATTTTAAATACTAGATGTCGCATAGTTCCGTATGCAGGGTCAAATTTGGAGCGTTTGAAGCCTTGGGCTAAGGTAGGCCGATATATATAATAATAATATCAACCCTTTTATGTCCCACTGCTGGGAACGGGTCTCCTACTCGAAGGAGGCGAGGAGGGTTTTGGGCCATAGTTCACCGATGCGCTGGCCCAATGCGGGTTGGTGAACTTCACACACCTTTATAGACTTAATCTTATCAGGGATGCAGGTTTCACCACGATGTGTCCTTCACCGGTGAGCAAGCGATGGTCTCATGTTCAGATGCACGTAGAAATTAAGAAAAACCCATTTCTAAGCATCACAGGGGGGGGGGTCAGGATCGAACCCGGACCTCTCGGCTCTCACTCAAGAGGCCGAGCCCATACCCACTAGGCCATCGTCGCTCTAGTAGGCCGATAATTACTTTTCAAATAAACCCTTTTTTGTGAATATACAAAAAAAAAACAAATTGAATAAAAACGTAAAAGTAGCTGGCCCTATATTATAACTTAGATTTTTGGTTGTTCACAATTCAAACGCTTTTCGAATATGTTATCGAGATCTCACTCTGACCGAAACTGATTTGATTACCCTCCATTTTCTAAGTTTGTACCAGTTGATCTTAGGGCCATAGTTCGCAGTGCTACTTGTTTCATTCATTCAAAAATACGACCGGTGTTTGCTTTTTTTCACACTTTAAAATTTTAGTAACTAGGTATATTTTAAAAAAGAAACTCTTCAGTTCAAATAAAAAAGTTCTCTAAGTAAATGAATTTACTCAATTTTGTAATTAAAAATTAATTTTCCAGGAAACGTTGAGTTGGCACCGATTTGTTGAAGAGCACTAAAGTAAAACATTTGATGTCGTTTGCTTTGAAAGCTTTCGTGTGGATTTATTTCCAAAGTTTTTGTACTCGTGTAAGGCAAAAAGTTTATTCCACTTTTTTTTCGTCGGCGTATCTCAGGGTCGTCATTTGGGACCACTTTTTTGTCTATTATCTATATTATCTCTTATTTACCCTCCTGTGTAGATGCAAGGAGTTATCTGTCTCGCGCTTAATTCTATATCATTTCTCATTGTTCATCCTATCTTGTTTAGACCCGAATTGGAAGAATCTCGACATTTAAAGCCGTCTTTTGTGATGTTAAATTACATTTTGTAAGGAACATATTTCAAGAGTTTTGAAATTGATTCATTTAGAAAATCTGTTTATTTGAAAATTTAAAAACTAAAAAGGACTTTTTTGTTTTTGCTATTTTCCCAGTTCAACATTTGCCAATTTTTTTTTTATATTATAACAATCTTGAAAATGTTCTATACCACAAAATTGCTCAATAAAATCGCGACGGCAAAAACCACTTATTTCTGATATTGGATTGACAGTCGGATCCACTTAGCTTTGACAAACCGTTCTTCATATCATGGCAGTTAAGGCTTTCATTTTCCATACATCTTTGAATGGAGCACAGTTAAATAGAAAATAGGGACAGGATAAATTTCTAAGAGAGTTAAGGTCCGATTAAGGTACTTTCTTTACGGGCCAGTTGATTTCTTAATCTTTGTCCAGATTTTGACTTTTGTTGTGAAATTGTTGGCTGGGTTGAATGATTTTTTTTAATTGGTCAATATTTTAAAATCGGAAGCTACAACGGATAATCTCAACAACCACTGAATAAATAATGCTTTATGAAACTCTCTGCTACCTATGATAATTCTGAACTATTTCTGTTTTAAATAAATTTTCTTGAGTTATAATAATTGAAAACTAGCTGTCGCCTGCGACTTCACTCGCTTCATAGCTAACCTTCCATGATATAAAGTGCTATCAAATATTAATATTCTTTACTCGCTTGCTAATTATGAATTTGTAATGAGAATTTATATGATAGTAAATAAATAAATATAAATAACACTGCATTGATTTATTACTGAAGACATCAAGCATATAACCGGAACAAATCAGTAATGTGTTTTGTATGATAACAAATTCCGCCAAGTTTGTGCTGCGACGCTGCGCCGGTTCCGCGCTCTGATTGGCCAACTGGTGGCCATTGATGGATGATTGGCCGATGGGACATACATAATGATTACTGGTTCGTTGAATTGTTATTACGTAAAATATGCAATACTCGATGACTGGTTTGAAAAAAGATTTTATTTATTTATATTCATAAATATCCATAATACTTTTAACGCTACTTGGAGTATTTACCCTGTACGTGGTACATTATGTTTAAAAGTCACTTGCAAAATCATAGCCATAACAAGGAACAAAACTAGAACCATAAGGAACTACAACAATACTAGGAAGTAGAACTAATAAGTACAATCGTCCTGTATATTGATTTCTAATAAAAGCTTGTGTTCGTGACATTAGTGTAATGACTTCATATTAGTATTTGCGATGTGAACCGAATGATTTGAAAACTTTAAAGAACTCTTTAAAGTTTTCAAATCATTATCGCCAATTCAGATAAACTTCTTGCATCAAATGTATATATTAACAATAGATTTAAGAAGTTTTGTAAGAAGAAGTGTCATGCGGCTTTGCCAGTACGACCGTGGTGGTACCTCTCGCTCACATAACACCAGCCACAAGTGACATCTATGCCGTCGAGTTTTGTGTGGTTTGTGAGTTTTCAGTGGCCATGTATATGGGCGTCCATAGTCACCATAAGGCTCCGACTGCTCGTTTTCAGATTAAATATTATATGTTTTTAATATAAAATGTTATAATATTTAATTTAATACGATGAAAGAAGATAGAAGAATATTAAAAGATATAAATATACATATAATATGGGAAAAGAAAAAACAACCAGCATTTACGTTTTAAAGGCGGATCTAAAACTAGGGCAAGTTTTAATATATGAAAAGTATTAGTTAAATGAAAACACATGTAGATATTATTATGTTTATCAATTCATTAATATAATGTATAATGTCGCTTTTGTCTTCATGTTCATTGAATATCAAATGTGATTATTTTTGTGATATGTTTTCAACGCTCGCTAGTAGAGAATGTGATGCGGATTATAAAACCTTCATATTTTTAGGGTTCCTCAGATAAAACGGACCCCTTATAGAAATCACTCGGTTGGACGACTGTGTGTCAGTCTGTCTGTGTGTCTGGGTATCAGGTTATATACATAGATTTATTAAATTTGATAGGAAACTGGTTAAAACAACAGTAAAGGAAGAAATCTGAAAACTGTTAAATTGTTATATTACATAAAATACTTTTTTCGGAACCGTCAACGCGCGACTTTGGATAACCTTTTTATCATGGCTAAAAGGTATCGAAACCAAGCCATAAAATATTATAAAAAAATATATTAGATGATAATATATATAAGGACATAAACTGCTATTACATAAAAGCAAATTGAAGAAAACACACCTTGTAAATAAGGCATACGCTCTTAACACTTTCATAGATATAGCTTGACCAGAAATATATAAACCCTGTATCAGTGTCGCTGCTGTGTCTTTTATACGGTAGCACATAGTATATATAGTTCATACAGAAATTACTCCGAAATTTTTATTCTGGTCAGGCTATATTATATATATGTATATGTATGAATTGTGTTTTTTTTTTATTTCGACAAAAGATCAACCCCTGAGCTTATTCAATTATTATTTTTATATTATATACTATCTATGGACGCTTTCACACCACGTCAATCTGGTCCCGTGGTAAGTTCTCGAAGAACTTGTGTTACGGGTACCAGACAACGGAAATATATTTAATAATGTTATACTATACAATATACATATATTTAATATTTTTATACCATACATATATTTAAGATTTTTATTATATAATACACATATTTAATACGCATCCATGACCCAGGAACACAGAAAATATTTTTGTTTCCTGGTGGGATTCGAACCCGCAACCTCCGCTCAAGTTGCTGCGTCACAAACGAATATTTTTTAATAACGTTATTCTTGACTTTTTTTTTATTTTACGTGTTTCAAGTGTACAAGTTTAGTCCCTACGTAATGAATCTATTTTGATTTGATTTAATTGACCTACTACATATTCTACTCTATGTGGCTATCGTGCAATAGACAAACGATATTGCATTTACACTGTACATATTTGTGCTATGCTCATATCAAATACAAACAGTTATACAAACACAAAATAGGTTATATATTAGCCTTGTTTCATCTATTGCTAGGCCTATTGCACATATCAATGCACGCCAAGACCGATCCCCATCGCATCAAATCAGGTAGGGTCCGGCCCTACACGGAGGTCGAACTACCCTCATTTTCGGACGATTTTAGCTCGATATTTTTACATGATCTTGTCTTGTCTACGAATGTCTTGTTCTCAAGTTTGGAGTAAAATATGTTCAGCAGTGCTGTGGACAGATAAAGGCCGATGATGATGATGATGAAAGTATGTTGGAACGAAATATATTAATGATTTTTCAGTTTATCGGATTTCTTTCAGGAAAATTATTTTAATACAACTTATTCAAAACTTAAACAACTTTACAATACAAAAAGTTTTAAGGAACGCTGAATTCCTGTCATCTCTTTTATGTTGAACGAAAATATGTGAAATTGATACAATAATGATATACATACTTATATTTACCAAATTATCCTTTTATTAGAGAGGGGCTAATATAAAATACAATTTCGTATATTTCCATAGGGAATAAAGAAAGTTGTTATAATTTCAATCACAAAGGAAAATATTTGTGAAGGTTTTATGTTTATGAAATTCTTTTTCGTATAACAAATTGTTACTTGGAGATGTTTCACGGTCAAAATGAAATATCAAATATTTGTTTCTGTACTGGATATTGTTTGCGTTAATTGTTTTTCAATTCTAGAGTATTTATAGCAATAAATAAATATAAACAACACTTTATCTGAGTGGTAAGATTCCTTTAGTACCTACGCATAAATTATAAGTTTTGTCAGCGTTTATTATTTTTTATCATATATAGAAATGACTAGATACATCATTATCATATCTAGTCATTTCAGAGAACTAAACACAGTTACTTCAAGAAAATAAAATATATTATTGAAGTGAAAACTGGACTGGACAAAACTATTATTGAAGTGAAATCCATGATTTTTGTACACCCAAAAGGTGTACAAAAATCATGGATCTCACGATATCACCTCGTCACCTACACTTCCAATGTGACATTTATGACGTCATTGTGTATGGCATAATGTCATAATTCTAGTTTTCACTTCTATCGGCAGTATTTTATTTTGAACCTACTTAAAAAAAGAGGACGTTCTTAATTTGTATGTATGTTTTTTATTTTATTTAATGTTATACTTAAAATAGCTCACTGCATCAGGTTATTCACCGAGAAAATTCAGTATCACAAACTCTACATAGACTGCTAAAGCCTATGTAGAGTTTTAGCGTTACCATCGGGTAATAATATAAGTATCGGGTAAGGAATTAGCTGCCACCTATGGTGTTTCCGAACCAATACGACTTAGGGACCTTCAAGAAAAGAGCATACTCACATCTAAAAGGCCGGCAACGCACCTGCTGATCTCTCGGTATAGCGGGTGTCTGTGGATGTCGCTATTCACTTACCACCAGGTGAACCGACTGTCCGTTTGCCCCCTCTTCTATAAAAAATAAATAAATAATAATATCAATGGTGTGGTTTTATCCATTTGCATTAATTTCTCTAGATTTAATTTCATGTCAGTAAGATTTTATGTTCCAGTTCTAGGCAAGCACGATTTCATCATTATTTTTATCAGTTTTGGCCACTGCGTATACGTTTACGTTTTGCTAAATAAAGGACAATAACGATCACACTTCGGGTTCCACCTTCACTAGAAAATATCATAGCATGCCAAGCCGATACAAATTTGT
Organism: Helleia helle; assembly: GCA_963853865.1. Lineage (NCBI taxonomy): Eukaryota > Metazoa > Arthropoda > Insecta > Lepidoptera > Lycaenidae > Helleia > Helleia helle. The sequence goes on from OY971420.1 coordinate 23,365,960, forward strand.
CCTTAGCAGGATTCGAACCCATCGTGGGTTAGATAGAGCGGGTGCTCTTAATTAATATCAGATACAAGCTTCAACGAATAACTGAACTATTTAATTAATTATTAGTTAGCTAAGAGCTGCACATTCGTAATACATAGTAATCTATCAGTTAATTATTAGTAATATTATATAAATTGTTTTTATATTTATACTAATAAATTTTATTAATACAGTGTATGAGTCTGAGTGTGTGTCTTGGCGTTCATTAAATGAGACCTATGTTAAGTAGGACGTAAAACGTAATGATGTTGATGGTGCACATATTTGATTAATGCAGTTGATGATATGTGAATAATTAATTAAATCTCTAAATTGCCTGCTTCGCTTTAAATGCCTATGAGGAGTAGCGAAATAAATTCAAATTGCATAAATTATGATATAAATATCACCTATAAAATAAACTTTACAGATGACCCAGGCGTGCAACGATGCCTAATTACCGCTTTTGCCTTTTCAAAGCGCACTTTCATTAGCGTCATATTTTTGAAAGCTACTCAATAAAGAGTATACTGACATCATTTGAAACTCAAATCAATGACAATTTCTCTATAGGTAATCCTACTAATAAAAACGCGAGTTTGTTTTTTTTTTTTTTATAGAAGAGGGGGCAAACGGACAGTCGGTTCACCTGATGGTAAGTGAATAGCGACATCCACAGACACCTGCTATACCAGGAGATCAGCAGGTGCGTTGCCGGCCTTTTAGATGTGAGTATGCTCTTTTCTTGAAGGTCCCTAAGTCGTATCGGTTCGGATGGTAACACCATAGGTGGCAGCTGATTCCATATATTTGTAGTGCGAGGCAGGAAATGCCGTAAAAATCTAGATGTTGTGGATTTCCGGACATCAAGATGGTGTGGGTGAAATTTGGAATTCTTACGCGATGTCCGGTGGTGGAATTCTGCCGCAGGTATTAATCCGAACAATTCCTCAGAACACTCCCCGTGGTAGATGCGGTAGAAGATGCAGAGCGATCCGACATCTCTACGCAGCGCCAAGGGATCAAGCCGATTGGAGATCACATTATCATCGACGATTCGAGCCGCCCGGCGTTGGACGCGGTCAAATGGAAGGAGCTGATATTGGGGCGCTCCAGCCCAGAGGTGAGAGCAGTATTCCATGTGAGGCCGGATCTGCGCCTTGTATAATTGAAGGCGGTGTGAAGGCATGAAATACTGCTTCGCCCTATTGAGCACGCCAAGTTTCTTAGAGGCTAGTTTAGCCTTTCCTTCCAAATGACCACGAAACTGCACATCTCTCGATATGTCGACGCCAAGTATCCCAATGCTGGCTGCGGCAGTTAGGGGAGTGCCTTCAAATCGTAGAGGAACGACGAAGGGTGATTTTTTGGCGGTAAACGCGCAAACTTGTGTCTTGTTGGGGTTAAATTGGACCAGGTTAAGTCGTCCCCATTCCGAGACTTTGGTCAACAGAGACTCGATTTCAGACACAAGTTTGTTCCGACACTCATCGACTTGTTCCCGAGAAATATTAGAGCGGCCAGTGTATAAGGCATCGCCAGTGCTGTCATCCGCATAACAATGAATGCCGCTGGTTTGCAGCATATCATTGATATGCAGAAGAAACAGGGTTGGAGATAGTACACAGCCTTGCGGAACACCAGCATTAACAGACTTGAGGTCCGAGCATGTACCGTCGACAACGACCTTGATGCTCCTGTCTGCTAAAAAACTGGTGATCCACTTACATAATTTCTCGGGAAGTCTATATGATGGTAGCTTCGCTAGAAGTGCTTTATGCCACACCCGATCAAAGGCCTTCGCTATGTCCAAACTAACCGCCAGTGCTTCCCCCTTGCTCTCAACTGCCTCCGCCCATCGATGCGTTAGGAATATTAGAAGATCACCAGCTGAACGATTCCTTTGAAAGCCATATTGGCGATCGCTAATCAGCTGGTGCTCCTCCAAATACCGCCGGAGCTGGCAGTTAATTATGGATTCCATAATCTTTGAGAACAAGGAAGTTATGGCTATTGGTCTGTAGTTGGACGGGTCTGAGCGGTCCCCTTTCTTAGGGATCGGGTGTACCAAAGCTGTCTTCCACGAGCATGGGACGACGCCTAATGAGTATGAGTGCCGAAAAAGACGCGTAAGGACGGGTGCCAACTCAGGAGCACAAGTACGTAGCACTAACGGAGGGATGCCGTCAGGCCCACTCGACTTATGGATGTCCAGCGAAAAAAGCGCTTTACGTACGGAGCTCTGTCGAAAAATTATTTCCGGCATTGAGGTATCACACCGAGGGATAGACGGTGGTATTTTTCCCTGGTCATCCAAAGTCGAGTTGGAAGCAAAAAGAGAGCCTAGAAGATCGGCCTTCTCCTTCGCGGTGTGGGCCAACGAGTCGTTCCTCATGTGCAAAGATGGTAGGGTATGTTTGGCACTATAGGTAGACCTATAGTGCCAAACATGGCGGCAGCTGGCAAAACGTGGCCATGATGGGCGGGCAACTTGCGGCTTGTTTGTATGTTTATTTCTCTTTCACGCAAATACTACAGAATGGATTTCAATGAAATTTTACAATAACATAGCTTATACATCAGAATAACATATAGGCTATAATTTATCCCTGTACTCTAATGGGAATGGGATATATGTGGATGAAACCATGGGGCGCTGCTAGTATAATTATAATCTATTCACATTGTAATTAGTAATCCATGAAAATACAGTCGCTTAAGTGAAAAGTCTTTAATAATAATTCAATAATCGATCGCGAGTCCCAAAGCAGTTTATGATTTCCAGGGATCACGTCGTTATAATGAAACATGAAACACAAAATTTTTACGGATTTTATCGCGGTTTATTAAGATTTTTACAAGCCCGACGTTACATTAGAAAACAATAGGATCACGTCATATCAAACCTTTGATGGTTTGGATGTCCTGGCTACACATGAATAATATGGGAACGAAAAAAGTCTTATCCCCACTACTATCTTTAACCTCTGTTGGTTATCTAGTTTTAACTTAGCCTATATATATTTTTATAGAAGAAACTGACGGTAAGTGATCAGAGGTGGTGAAATTATTGGTTGGGTACTGATGCATCATCATTACTTACCTTTTTCCACCGACATAGGACTCTCTTAATGTACGCTAAGACGGCCGAAGCATTCTCGCATCTTTACTTATTACTTGCCATCTGATAACTCATTAAATTTGATTAAATTCTCCCACAGACATTAATGCTTATTTGATCAAACTGTTTGAACCAGCCTGTTTGATCAAATTACTTGAACGTATATGACGGCCATAACTAGCACTCACACCGCACGGCGCTGTCAACAAATAAATGGTTGTAAACAAAAGAATTAATTAATTAAATAAATAAATGAATTAATTAATTTAATTAAATAAATGAATTGATTAATTAATTTACATAATTTAATTAATTAATTAATTAATCGAAGTTCCAGTCCTTATTACATATAAAACATAATATAAAATTTTGTACACAATTTTATATTAAATAGAAAGTCGGTCACCGTCAAATTCATATTAAGTAAAAGAAAGGTTTTGTTAAGGCTTTAAGCCTGTAATAGACAGATGTGAATATAATATAGATGAACTTTATAGTGGAAAATATCTGTTTGTCTTACTTGTATTCAGTCTCGTGAATAAGACATTCGTCAACAAGGTCGAAATATCGAGCTCCAGACAAAATTAAGAATTATGTTATATATCAGGTCTTAAATTGTTTTTGTTACCTATATTTATCATCATGTGATGTTAGTCAGATAGGCATACCACGTGATAGTAAGTACGTCAACGTCACCTACAAAGGATATATATTTTATTTCAGTCTCTAACACGTTTTTTTACGTAATTTGTCAAAATTGTACAACATGAGATAAACCATATCCCAATATTATATTATATTGTTATATATAAAAATATTAGGAATATAAAAATAAAAATATATTAGGAATCTCCTCAAAATCAGGCGAACAAAATATACAAATATGTTGTTAGAATTGCGAAACGCAGAACTCTCAGCTAATAACAAATACGAAATTAAAGAAAAGCCTGAATGCGATACCGTGAGACATGCAATTATAATCTTATTTCATTTTTGGTTGACTTATCAACTATAAGGGTTCTCGGAAGAGTAATCTCTTCGCTCCAAGTATCTTTAGCACTGACAGGCCTAATGAGTGAACTGGTTATGTATTCAGAAGGCAAAGACGTTCTAAAAAAGTTGGGAATGGTAAAATCAACATTTCAGGCTTATCCGGCTCGAAGGACTATGAAGTATTAACATTTGAGGATAAAATACCCTTTTTATTACTATCACTCTAATTATGATACCTACAGTAAATATTTTAGACTATCTGTTGCCTGCAGCTTCGCCCGCGTTAACTTAGATTTACAGCCGTACCCGAATTGATGATGAGTATTTTATAGCCTAAGTTACTCCTTATAACATCAGCTATCTGTCAATGAAAGTCCCATTGATATCGGCCCAGCCATTTCTGAGATTAGCCGGAACAAACAGATAGACAGACATACAGACAAAAATTATAAAAAAAATCTATTTTGGTATATGTACCGTGTATACATTTACACGCATTTAGTAAAAAGCGTTATTTTAATATAACAAATAGACACTCCAATTTTATTTGCATGTATATATGTATAGATAAAACTACCAGGATCAGACACATAATTTAAAAGTTATTAAAAACATACAATTTGAAAATCTCAATCTATGAAGGTTTTCATTTTGCCCTTTTCGTTTAATCATTTTGGCAATGTTTTAATTTTGGGGCAGTCAAATTGTGAAACCAGTAGTTTTTTCTAATGTTTACGCGAATTTTAATCTTTATAATAAAACAACTGTTACAGATTGTATCTTTATAGCTACCACGTCACGGGAATACTGATGAGGCTCTAAAAAGTTGTTTCATTTCAATAGTCTTACTAATCTTATAAATGCAAGAGTATCTTTTAGCACTTTACGGCCATAATGATAGCCATGGTCGGATTTCTACCGAATAATATTAAGATAAGCTATCAAAATAATCATCATCTATGACGGTGGCAAATCCATACGTAAATAAATATACAATAAATACAATACTGTTTATATATAAACTGTGTCCCCCGTAATCAGATGCATTGGACCATGAGCGGTCAATAACCCTCCAAACGAGCCATTTTAATTTACATGTAATACGACTTTTATTTAAGGTATTATTAATCGAAGTAGTTGACGCATTGAGCGCGGGATCGGAACGATAATTTGTATGATTAATATAATATTTTCAGAAAATATATGGTTTATATATACTTGCATAATATGTTTATATAACTAACTATAGTATGTTTTTTCCATTATGAGTAGTACTAGATTTTAAAATTCTCTAAATTGATATTTAATTTAGACCAAGATCTAACCACATACTTCAGTCTCGTGACCAAGATATTCGTTGATAATATCAAAATATCGAGCTCCTCGAAGCAAAAGTGAAAAACATACATTTTTTTTATTTACCAAATAAAATGTTTAGGTACGCGAATTTCACTTATTATAATGAAACAATTTTTACGGATTTTATCGAGGTTTATTAAGATTTCTACCGAATAAAAATTACAATACATAAAAATAAGTGAAAGCGAAAAAGTTTAAAAACTTTTCTTGGGTTAAGTCTATGTTAATGTGTGATTATTCATAAATATATGTATCTTATATATTAACTATTTGGGTTCATTTTGCGGTTTCCAAATATATGATAAATACAAAATATTCTAATTTCCCAATAATTGACATTGCGGGAATGGTATTACCGCATAACCGCTGGACCTTGTACTATGTGACCACAACCATATAAGCCCAAATTTTAGTTTATAATGAGTTCTGAATATGTATATTTTAAATATCTATTCCCTTTGATTTCACTCGCTCTTAAATATAAAACTTTCTCTAAAATAAACACACTTAATAATTGGGATATCCAAATTGCGTGTTTTCGAGTTTTAAAAGGGGTAAACGAACGTGTCTAACCCAACATGTATTTTTGTTACAGATTATATAGTAATAGAACTGTAAAAAATATATACGTTACATATAATACATGCTACCCTCAAAATTTAGGGGACTATTTCATGGTCCTTCAAGTCGGATAACACAAAATATATTTTAAGCTAACTAAAAAACTCCAAAATAAATAGCTTTATACAAGAAAATAAAAGAGCTTTGCTGCGTTTTACTTTATTAAACAGCTGTCTAACTTATTTCTACGAATGTAGACCGTACGTCGATGGGCCCGTTGTAAACCATAACTGAGCATATATTATGATACTCGTAGTTCTGAACTGTGCTTGATGTATAAAATGGAAATAAAGATAAACAATTATTATATAAACTCTGATCGCATAAACTATTTCAACATATATTTTGGGCAACTTAATTCCAATTACATTTATTTACAAAGATTATGCCAATAAATATTATTGGAATATTATGAATGCAAATAATTATTCTACTTATTTGATTACAATAAAATGGGAATGATATTTTGAAATACTAATGCCTATAACGGGAATAAATGTAATGATAGACGTGTAGGTGGGATAAGCCTCCCACGTGAGTGTCATGAAAGTTATTATATTATTTGTAATATAAACTAATATATGAATAGCACCATAACTGTTAGGTACGTCTAATATAAAAATCATGCCTATGTTCGCCCACCATCTGCACTAGGCTCCCGAGCTGTAGGGCTTCCAAAAATATTTCTGTGTGATGACGTTTGACGTCCTAACAGGAGAAGGGCCTTCAAAGGCATCTGCATCTGTCATAGAATAAGACCCTTTCCAGAAGCAGAAAGGAGGAACATCGTTGGATTTTAGTGGGTGCGAATCCCATATAACCACCAGATCCCCCTGGGCCCGGTGGTATATAAAAGGCATTTCCCAACGTAAAAAAGGATAATTTTAAAATCATTGAACCTATTGTAATTCAATGTGGCTTACTAAAATAGCATCCTTTCGGACACGATAAGAACGTGATTTAAGTAACAAATTAAAATAAGATTCTTTAAAGTATCATACTCTTTTGATTCTGTGTGTTCTGTTACAAAAAGACGATCTGGAGTATATATGATACACAAATAATTATTTTATTAGCAGTAAAATTTTACTCTAGCGAGCTCTCGCGAGTACCCTTCGAATGAATTATTCAGATTCGAACAAAAATACACCCAATGTATATTATGTTAATCGCATTAGCACGTATTACAGCTTGAAGGTATCCGAGTATTCACGTTTTGAATCCGATTTCGTGAGGGTAAAATGTAAAACGAAAGATGGAATGAAAGAAAATAGTATATTTAGTACGGTGTTTCCGAACCAATACGACTTAGGGACCTACAAGAAAAGAGCATACTCATCATCCAATCATTTGAAAGGCCAGCAACGCATGTCTGTGGATGTCGCTTTTCACTTAAGTACCATCAGGTGAATCGACTATCCGTTAGCTCCCTCTTCTATAAAAAGAAATTAGTACGCGTATTGGAGGCATCACACCGTCATACCGTTTGCTGCTACTGCATTGGGTTTTACTGCTAAGGCGCATGTAATATTGATAGAAATTACAGGAGTTTCAGTTAAATTAATAATAATAATGTTAATACAAATTAAATCTCGTGGGTCTAGCCTAGATTCAAAATGACCTATGACGAGACAGGCTCATACGAGAATGAGTTTATAAAATATATCAGGCCAGTGATTTTTAAAGTAGGTTCTCATTTACTACTGCCTCTATAGCCAATAGTAAATGATACAATCCTATATTCTAAACAGCGCCAACTAGTTATCGGGACAGAAAACTTGTATATCATGATAAACTTACGTTCTGATTATATTAAATAGCTGGATCAGATTGAGATCGTCCTACCAGAACCCACAATGCCTGTATAGTATCCAAAACATTCTTCTTCATTCTTTTTTCAATGACGCAGGTTAATAAATAAATAAATAAAACTTTATTTATTTATTTAAAACACACTGTCCTAACACATTATTGATTATAATATAACATCTGTGGTAAGCTGTACATTTTATATTTTAATGTTTAGGAACAGCATATTAAAAGAAAGAAGCAATAAGAGAAGATAGTAATGTTGGCAACAGTGTTTCGCAAAAAGGTGGGACCTCAGATATAATCACGACTAAAAGGTGGGACCTCAGATATAATCACGACTAAAAGGTGGGACCTCAGATATAATCACGACTAAAAGGTGGGACCTCAACTATAGTCAGGGCTTAAAGGTGGGACCTCAGCTATAGTCAGGACTAACAGGTGGGACTTCAGCAGCTATAGTCAGGGCTAAAAGCCCTAACACTGGTTTAATGTTTGTTTTTTTAATGCTTTCGCATGATCCAGATACACCTTGGGTAAGGCTCCTGGACCTATGTTGGAACTCGCACTTGGGAATACGCTGCCCCACTGAACCACCTGCCGCTTTTTGCCCGTCCGGATCTGCATGCAACAGGATCACCTCAGCGACGTCCAAAACTATCTGAACTCAAGTTGAACCAAACTAAATAGTAAAATTGTATTTTAATCAGTCCAGTAGTTTCCATAGATAAACAAAAGTGACACGAAATAATAATGATAATTATTACGATGATATGTTTATACCGATTTGGCTGCCAATCGTTCTAAGACCATTTACCGGTATGTATATGACATATTAAAGATAAGAAAAATACAAAAAATAAGAAGCGACATTATAAGACAAAAAACAAAAGTAACCGATGCACTTACACACGCCCTGAGACTAAAGTGGAACTGGGCTGGCCATGTCTCCCGATATACAGACAGACTGTGGACCATTGAAACTACGCGTTGGAAAAGACCATTACTAGGGAAAAGAAGGACAGGAAGACCAATAAAACGGTGGGCTGACGACATCAGGAAGGTTGCAGGAAAACGTTGGATGATGCGGGCTAAGGACAGAAAGGCATGGAAAAAGTTGGAGGAGGCCTTTACCCAAACTGGGGTCCATATCCAAAAACCAACTGAAAAATAACACAATTACTAACTACTAAGATTAAGATAAATACTAACAACAACTAACAACATTGTAAATAAAATATGATTAAGGTTATGGAATAAATGGCTTAATAATCTTATATCTTTAAATGAGCAATTCTTGTATATATATATAATTGGAATCTCGGAATCGGCTCCATCGATTTTCATGAAATTTAGTATATAGGGGGTTTCGGGGGCGATAAATCGATCTAGCTAGGAATCATTTTTAGAAAATGTCATTTTATAAAACAAAAAACAAAAAAATACTACTCGGTCATCCGGGTACTAATAATAATATGACATTACACTAGTGATAGATATGCAAGAAGTGTAATATAGAAATCTATTAATATTGGTAGTGAAGACAATAGTGATCTTCATCCCGGAATGTTGAATTTGGCTTTCGATACATAATCGCTATAATTATCGGTCTATAAGTGCTCTACTTCTAATGTGTTTTATTTAGAGCCGCGCTGCGAAGAAGTAAAATAATGATGTAATTTTGTGATGTTAGTGATGTGCTAGATTCATAACATTCATAGCATTCGATAACCATATCGGTTTATGCATTAAAATTATATCCACAGCTCTGCCCGTTTTAATTACGTGGATCATGGATTTGTATAGTTAATAAATGTTTCATTAATTAATTTATTATTCAGTATTAATTTGTATGCGAATTGTGGTAATCGTCATTGTTTAGTAATTCATTACTTTAATGAGACCCTAATGCTTCTGAAAATGCTTCAAAATTTGTAGGTTAAGTATTTTTTTCACTATTAAAACTAAACTAACGCTAGTGATGAAGGCGTTCGTCAACGATGCCGAAGTATCTTGAGCAGTGTTCCGCAAACTTTTGTGAACGAGGATCACGAGTGATCTAGGAAAACGAAAATTTTTGGAGGTACACCATAAAGGAAAAATAGATTTTTCATGTATGGTGTTTTTTTTTTTTTATTAATCTAAAAATCACAGATTTCGTAGAGATGAACTAAACAAAATGGCTTGCTGTGAGCTCGCGTGATTAACATATGTGTAGGTAAGTTTTTTCTGGCGTCCATTTAGCTTTATGAGATTATTTTTTTCTCTTACGCCGGAATATGCTCTAAGGCATCCCGCTGGGGAGTGGGTCTCCCCACGCGGGTATGTGGGACTCGCTGCACCCGAAAGCTCTTACCAGCTTTCGGATGCAGATCTACCCACTAAAACTCGCCGAGTGCCATCAATGCCACCTTTGTTGAGGTGCCCCGGATCTATTGAGCAAACAGGGCAGAGCAAAGAACACGTCGTAGTCAGCTGCAAAACATCAAGATCGCAAAACTGCTCTTACAAAAACGATTAAATGCCTATGCATTTAATCTTTATATACCTGTGTACACAAAATTCTTTCTTCTCCTAAACAGCTGTATTGATTTTAATGATAATTTATGTCCAGTAGTAGGCCCTTGGACGGCTAAAAGTACTAGTTCAATTGCATCCGGTAGATGGCGTTGTTATCGTGTATTTAGATGTCAAAATAGTAAAACATCTGTAGAGCCTCTAGTCTGTATTATTATTTATATGTAATTGGTTTTTTGAAAAAACAAAACAAAATATATTTTAAATTATAATATTTAGCAATATGGAAAATTCTCATTTTTTTACTTTAATTTAAGGAATTAAAAATTGATATAAATGTTAAAAAAATCACCTAACTACAAAGGCGCTACGATTGGCCGCCATGTTTGTGACGTCATAATTTTACCCGATAGTACAGTGTCATCGGCTGCTACACGTGGCAGGTGTATGCGCTACTGTCAGGAGAAATTTAACTAGTGATTTAACAATGTTATCGGGTTTGTTCGGATCTCTCGTCGTGTTTACGCGATTCAAAAATTATTTTCAATTTAATATATTAAAAATTATATTAAAATAGTTTCTTTTAAAAAAATGTATAATAAGATCTGCCATATTCTATTATGCCATATCTATGTATGCCAGAAAATTTCAAAACCCCAATTGTTCTGTGTGTATGTGACTGAACTCCTCCTAGACAGATGAACGAATTTGGATGAAAATTTTTGTGTGTGTTCAAGTGGGTACGAGAATGGTTTAGATTCACAATTCAGTCCACAGCAACACAAAATGTTTTGTATGGAACAACGTTTATCAGGTCCGCTAGTACTTATACAGAATGGATTTTTGAGACGGGTCAGTAAGGGCAGGTCTCCTTAATTGTTACTCTTTAAACTTTAAAAATTGGCAATCTTAAAGCCTTAATGTAAAAGCTATTAACAAAAATACGGTATTAGTCCTGGTATAGCGGGTGTCTGTGGATGTCGCTATTCACTTACCATCAGGTGAACCGACTGTCCGTTTGCCCCCTCTTCTATAAAAAAAAAAAAAAAGTCACTTCATATTATAAAATAAAGTCCTAACGCCCGTCCATAGATAAATAATCATCATCAATCCGTGTACGGCTGTACATCTAAGTTAACGCGGGCGAAGCTGCGGGCAACAGGTAGTATATTATACAATGAATACGTGTGTTAATGTGACGTATCTCTATATACTACCTATATTGAAAGACTTGTTGCGTTCGGCCAGTACATATATACATTTTGTGTAAAACCAATGATATTATAAGTATAGACACATATTATATCATTGGTTTTACAATTACATCGTTTTTCACATTCCAATTGACGTAATTATGAATTACTACTGAAAATAAGGCAAATAAACTTCCCGTGGGAAAATAAAATTTTTGGACATAAAATGTAGTCTATCTCCTAATCCAAGGTATAAACCATCACCATTTCAACTTTCAGCCAAATCAGTTCAGCCGTTTTGCCGTGAAACAGCAACAAACATACAACTTAAAATAAAAAATAAAAATATAGTAGTAAGATTTTTCTGTGCGTGTGTATATCTACATATTATAATATGTATTAATAAGAATCTTCTGTGCGTGTGTATCTACCTGAACTCCTAAATGGCGGGACCGACTATGATCACATTGTTTGTGTGTTCAAGTAGACTCGAGTATGGTTTAGAATCACAATTCGGACCATTTAGGGTGTGATCTGTGGGTCCTCTAAAAAAAGACCGAGTTGAAAACCTCCTCCTTTTTGAAGTCGGTTAAAATATTTTATACAGGACAATTCTGCGGGTCTCTATATCTGTACATTGATTTAATATGTATTCTTTGTATAACCATTGTATGATACGCTGATTCACATTCTACAATTTATTTTTTATTTTTATCTTCTTACAGCTTTCGACATCCATCGAAAAAAGCTCTCATTTAACTTCTTATCCTAAGGATACGAGATAAAATTCAACCTACATAAACAAACAATCTTCACGAAAAGTAAACTTCTTACCTTCTTACCTTCTTACCTTCTTTTATATATTTTTGTATATCATAAGAGGGCAAACGAGCAGTCGAAGCCTTTTGGCGACTACCGACGCCCATACACATCCGCACAACCAGAGATTATGCAGATGTGTTGCCTTCCTTTTCACTATCCACCAATGGGCCAACGGAACACTTTTTACGGATTTTACATTTTAATGTAAAATTTTTGGATATTTCTCGTTTTATTTTTAATAATTTATTATTGTCATTTAACTCATTAGGTAAAGTACTTTCGAAATCAGTTTAAAGTTTTTTGATATCTGTAATAGTTACGGAATAATCGCCTGTGCACACTTAACGATTACACCCGGTATATACATTCGAAACTAACATAAAATATGGTTTATGTTTATGATTTTTTTTTTTTATATTTGAGTTGATTGAAGGAAAGGTAAATTGCGGTTTACGATTTATGACGTATTAATAAAAACGACTTACTATATCTCGTTCAAACTAATTTTCGGTGGAAGTTTGCATGGTATTATACATTATATATATTTTTTTAGTTTTATCATTCTCTTATTTTAGAAGTTACAGGGGTGTTCCAAATTAGTTAAATGTGTGCACATTTAACTAATTTGGAAGTAAAGAAAAAAAAAAGAAAAAGTAAGTTTGGAAGGCGCAAACTATTCAGTTTAGAAAAAAATGGTATTAGAAACCTCAATATCATTTTTGAAGAAGCGTATGGACGCGTGGGCTATCTATGGATAGCATAGATAGCCCACGCGTCCATACGCGTGGGCTTCTTATAGTTTCGGAAAAAGTGGTTGTGACATACGGACGGACAGACAGACAGACAGACAATACGAATCTATAAGAGTTCCATTTTTGCCATTTGACTACAGAACCATAATATATTTGATATGATAGTCCATATTTACCGATTAGAAAAATCATATAATAGCAATGAAAACGTCAAAAGTTGATTCATAAATAAATAACTTGCGACCGTCATACCCTGCTAGACACCTACCTGTCTTCTCGAAATCAGACGAGGGGGGTTTTTGGACATCATTTATTTATATGGCATCTATTCTATTGATGATCGAGGGTTAGTCGATATAATGCTAGGACCATAAATATCTTTATGAAAATCTAGAAATATTTTGAATCTTTTTATCGTCTTATTATGACGTTTTCATATCTACCTATAATTTTTTGTATCATCATCATCATCAGCCTCTATCCGTCCACTGCTGAACATAGGCCTCCCTCAATGAACACCAAATAGTATTTATTCCATACTAGCAACACCGCCTGTCGCATTCAAAACTATCCTTTCTTTTGGACGACATTCCTAAGCCATTTCATCAAAACCGGTCGACTTTATCCCGGACGAACATGACACGAGATTTTTATATATTATATTATTACTGGCTAATATTATAATAGTTACTGGGTAGTTTATGTCAAGTCTAAAAAGACATTTATTGGAAAGATACACAACTATATTTATCTATATATTATACTTACTGAGAAGTTTATATCAAGTGTAAAGGATATTAGAACGGGACAGCTATAACCTACACTCTACGCATCTTTTTCACGGCGTATGAAACTGGTTTCATACAATTAAACTCATTCTTGGTGTCTTTTCAGAAAGTCGTGGATTGATATATGATTCTTTACTAGCTGTTGCCTGCAGCTTTGCCCGCGTTACTCAACTCCTATATGTCACAGCGTGATGTTAGGCCTATAGCCTATAGCCTTCCTCGATAAATGGGCTGTCTAACACTGAAAGAATTTTTCGAATCGGACCAGTAGTTCCTGAGATTAGCGCGTTCAAACAAACAAACAAACTCTTCAGCTTTATAATATTAGTATAGATAACTAAAATACATATGTATAGAACTAAAATGTTGGTTACAGGACGTCCGACTGATGTGAAACATCCATGTTAATAATACAATTTTTTTTTACGGAATTCGATTTCTGCCAAACTGCAAAACAATTTCACATCAAAATAGAATCATAAGGGTCAAATTTGGACACCTAAAAATGTGTCATCGGTTGTATTGAAACAATTTTTACGAATTTTATCGCGGTTTATTAAGATTTCTGTCATCGGGTCAATAAAATGGTCTTAATTGGTATCAGTTAAAATAAGTTTAAGTATATATATAGGCACGTTTGCGGCGATCCTTAAAGTTAAAAACATGTCAGTTTGTACCGCAACTTGTGTAAATCTCGTATCTCGTTACAAAAGTGTGTATACATGTCTTTAAGTGTGTATATTCGTAACTAGTATAACACCTGAGGTTTACTATATGATGTAAATGCGGTTGTTCACCAACATTGATGAAATGTTAAAGCTTCCTCGTCTGATTTCGAGGAACGGAGAGGGGAGAGGAGAGGAGAGGTCAGATTATTAAGATAGTCGCTGTTTTGTCGTGAATCATAACATAGTATAAAACAAAGTCGCTTACCGTCTGTCTATATGCTTAGATCTTTAAAACTACGCAACGGATTTTGATGCGGTTTTTTAAAATAGATAGAGTGATTCAAGGTTTATACAGGGTATAATATATGCATAATCTATACCTACTAATATTATAAAGATGAAAAGTTTGTTTGTTTGAACGCGCTAATCTCAGGAACTACTGGTGCGCTTTGAAAAATTATTTCAGTGTTAGATAGCCCATTTATCGAGGTAGGCTATATAACATTTTTTTTTCTTTAACGCCTGACAGCTGGTAAATGGACGCAGCTCTACCCACTAAAACCCGGCGAGTGCTACCAATGCCGCCTTTGGTGAGGTGCCCCGGATCTAGAAAACAAACAGGGCACCTCAACGGCCAGTCAGTCCCGCAAGGGACCGAGGCCACCTCCACAGAGGGGTTGTCCCGCACCACCGAACAACCCCTCCCAACGTCGGGACAGTACAATGGGGTGAGGTTCCCATCCTCACCCCTTGCCCCCTGCTCTTCTGTCCCGTCTTCTTATCAGAGGGGTACAAAGAGCCCCCACGGCCCAATTAGCTACGCCCAAGGTGCACCGCTCACCCTAGGTTACTGAGCCCCACCGCCGCGTCAAGGCCTGAACCGTGGTGGGGAGGCTATATAACATCACGTTGTGACTAATAGTGGTCAATTCACAACCGACGCCAGGAGGCCGTGTGGTCACAGACTGCACGGTAGGCGGGGGGCAACCCCCCAATCTAAAGTGAGCCGAATGGGCTCACACAAATCCGTTGAAGCATTAGGGCCTTCGGGCCATTAGCATAGATCCATCCGAAAAAAAAAAAAAAAATAGTGGTCAATTTGAGTTAGTTAACGCGAGCGAAGCTGCGGGCAACAGCTAATTATCTATAATTGTTAGTAGGATAAAAATTACTTTGTGTCCTATTCCCAGTCAGTTTTTTGGACAAAATTTAACGCGGGTGAAGCTGCGAGCAACAGCTAGTTTATGTATATAATTTTATATAAATCAGTAAAGCTACAAGTTATCGATAAAAAAGTTCCCTTTAAAAATATAATTAACCGAATTCAAAAAGGAGAAGGTTATCAATTCGTCGTTCGGTAATCAAATTTTTTTGTATGTTACCTGATGACTCGAAGATGGCTGGACCCATTTGAAAAAATGTTTTTTTGTTCTAAAGGGTATACTTTCCAAATTGTCCCATGATAAGGAAACCAGGATCTGATGATGGCATCCCAGAGAAATCGAGAGGAACTTTCGAAAATTGTAGGGGCGACTAGTGCATTTGTTTTTTTTTTTTTATAAAGTGTTTTGAAGAACTACAATTTAATGAAAGTCTAGAGTCGATCTGATGCTGGAGCCGAGAGACAGTCGAGGGAACTCCTCGATGATTTACATCAGTAACTTTGTGTTTGGGCTTGATTGATTTGTAATAATGAGAACTTTACACCTAGATATGTTGCGACTGTCATTAGGGGTGATGATGAAGACAAAGGACAGTTAAGGGAACTCCTCAACAGTTTACAGTAGCTACCTTGTGTTTGGAAGTCCAACAATACAGCTACCTTGTGTTTGGAGTTCTCATCAATTTAAATTGATGAGAATTTTGCACCCATATGGGTTAGAAGCGCCACTACAGGAGTGATGATAGAGACCTTACACAGTCGAGGGGTATCCTCGACGATTTACAGCTTTTATTGAGCTTACTTCATACGGCTAAATAATATGCCTAAATCGTGTAATTTTATTACCTACTTGTCTTTGTTAAATGAACAAAAAACAACTGTGCTGATGTATATTAGTAGAAGAATAAGTGGATTATAAATTGTAGGCACAAAAATTAAGGAAATTATTTTATTACTTTTTAGTTTTTATTTTTTTATTTTGAAGTAGGTTTTTTTTACATCACTTGTAGCTCCTTGTTACTAAGAACATCATCATCATCAGCCTTTATCCGTCCAGTACTGAATAATATAGAATGTGGCGTGTGTGTGCCGCCCTTTTCCACCACCCCTTCTCCTCCTATGATAATGATGTTGGTGAATAAATTAAAAATTCATTAAATTTCCTGCTTCAGTTTTTTTATATTAGGTTCATTAATACAATATTATAATTTTTTAGTTACGAATATAACGCTAAAATAAAATATTATTCGCGCGACCAATATATCTCGGAACCGGTATTTGGAGGTCAAAATTCGATGACATTTTCAAAAACAATAATTGAATATTGGCCCAAAATATATTAATTGTTTTGAATTATGTGTCTCACTTCAGTTCTGACTGATGGAGACTGATGGACTGATGAGAACTGATTAGTCTATACTCGCTCCTGGCATTTTTTAAACGGACGTGTTAATTTTTGGATTGAAGTTTTAGGAAGGATGGCGTTAAAAATGAGACGAAGATTACCTAATCGTTTTTTCCTTGCTTGCTTTTAATAAATAAAAAAGTGTATACACTTTTACAATAGGATCCCAGAAAACGTTCAAAAAAGTTATTATAGAGCGTTTTTGTGGTAAAGAATATTATAAAAGTGAAAGATTTCATGGAAGATACCAATCCCTGGGAATAAGGCGTTCCTCCCAGGTATTTCAAGATAAGATGTAAAAATTGTTAAAGAATACATATTATTTGAAAAGATTAGTTCCACTAAGTTTTTTCGCCGGTTCTTCTCGGTGGGCTTACCTTGGAACCGGTGGTAGATTCAATTGACGTTCAAATAGATACTGTATTGGTACTATTTTGAATAAAAAAAATTGATTTTCATTTTGTATGTATTGTAAAATATTTAATAGATCTGATTTTGATCAACATTTATTTATGTATAAAAGTGCAATAGTGAACTGGCAGTGGGCTGGTCACACACTCAGTAGAATGGATGGTCGATTGGCCAATAAGGTTCAAGAGTGGAGGCCACGTTTAGGTGGATGAAGTGTTGTTCGACCATTAGGTGGGAAGACCATCTCCGTGCAGTGTCCGGTCTGTGTTGGATGCGAGTTGGCGAGGGATCGGTCATCTCAGCGTTCATTGAAGGAGGCCTGAAATGAGCACGATGATAGAAAGTGCAATATCAATTAATATTATAAAACAGTGTTGCCATAAAACGCTACTAAAACCTGATCATTACCTGAATCGACGTAATCATTAAAATAAACATTTTACTACGTCCTTAAGAGTTGTCTGAAACAGAAGTTAATAAGGAAAACTTTTATTATCTTCTTACCAGCGGCTATTTTAATTATTAATAGGTTAGTAGAGGATTTCTTCAGTATTTATAAGATACAAACAGGCAATTGTATTTGTTTTATCATTATTGTGAATACATCAAACATATAGTCAGATTGAATAATAATGTGAGCCATACAATTCCGAAACTGGTCAGTGATTTGTCACTGATGTAATATAAATTCAACCAACCAGTGATCTGTATTTACGTCCCATCAGCCAATCGTCCATCAATGGTAATCAGTCGGCCAATCAGAGCTCAGAACCGGCGCAGCGTCGCAGCACAAATTTGGCGGAATTTATTTTCTTATCAGCAAAACATTACCGCTTTATGCTTTTTATACGCTCGACGTGTGAATATTTTTAACACCTCCAAAAACGGTTGCTACAACTTTGACCGCTAAGTGTGTTATACAGCTTATACCTATTTAGAAACAAGTTTCTATCATTCTTAGACTTGGTTTATCAAAATCGATTCATCCGTCCAAGATCATTAAATACTTTTTAGGATTTTTTTCGAGTATGTAAGTTTTCCTTTTAATATGTTATGTATATATATATACTTTATGGTTTGTCATAATTTTCCCCGAATCAATTGCTACTCATAATACACGATGATCTTGCAACTAAAATGGTCAACAGTCTTTTTGAAGAAAGAAAGAAAGAAACCTTTATTCAACACAGGCAGGAGACACACAGACACATAAAGAGATACACAGAAAAAAATATATTGATCGCACGAATCTAATAAATAAAAAAAATAAAGACAATTATTGCTAACAAACATTTGTAATAATAAAGAGCGTGACTCACGTATGGGTCTAAATGGTCCAGTTCAGCATTGTGTCAGGAAACGTTTCGTGACGCTGATTTTCAACTGAACCAAGAGTACCTAAATCAGGTCACGGATGCCAACTAGATACCCTTTTTTAAGTCCCTTAGGGAAAAAATATTCGTACCATAGCGGTTGTAGAATACCAAATATTTGATGATGGTGGCCGTAAAACAGATTCGCTAGTTGTGCGTAAGGATGTCAGACCTACAAGGTCATTTTTGTACTTACGTAATTTAGCGTCAAATGACCCGCTGCGAAGGTAAACTACTTTCAAGGTGCGTTTTTGATATTTATATGGTTTCCATGTATTGGTCCTTTGATGAATATGATCATTATCATCATCAATATAATAAGGGTTATTATCGTCCCCACCATTGTTCAGGCCTTGACGTGGCGGTGGGGCTCAGTAGCCCAGGGTGTGCCCAGCTTGGGTGAAGCTAATTGAGCCGAAGCGGCTCTTTGTACCCCTCTTATAAGAAGAGGGGACAAAAGAGCAGGGGGCAAGGGGCGAGGACGGGAACCTCACCCCATTGTACTGTCTCGACGTTGGGAGGGGTTGTTCTGTGGTACGGGAGAACCCCTCGGTGGAGGTGGCGTCGGTCCCTTGGGGGACTGACTAGCCGTCGAGGTGCCCTGTTTGTTTATTAGATCCGGTGCACCTCACCAAATGGCGACATTTTTGGCTCTCGTCGGGTTTTAGTGGGTAGAGCAGTGTCCACTTACCAGCTTTCGGGCGCAGCGAGTCCCACATACCCTCGTGGGGAGATCCACTACCCCGCAGCAACCGGGAGTTTAGATGCGGGCTGTCTCGGCGTTCATCAAAAGAGGCCTATGCCCAACAGTGGAGGGACAAAGGCTAATTTTGATGATTATCACATCATTAGAAGCACGATCATCATTCAAATGCCCAAAATATGGTGCGTAATGACTTTTTAATAGAATTGCCTAAATCAGAAAGATAATACAATATTTCCAACATAAAGGACTTGAATAAAAATCTTAATAAAAAAGCGAGTCATTGCTAAAACATCAATCATATCTACAAAGAAGCGACTCAGTGTATAATAATTTCTAGATTCACGTAGATTCGTTGTCTGTTTAAAACATTCAGCCATTACCTTTTGTAGTCTATAATATGTTCCGGCTAATCTCTGAAACGGCCGGGCCGATTTTGACGGGACATTCGTTGAATAGCTTAAGCTATATAAGTAATCATATGGCTGTAAATTTAAGTAACGCGAGCGAAGCTGTGGGCAACAGCTAGTTTAATCAAAAAAAATCAAAATCAAAATCAAATTTTTTTATTCAAAATAGTACTAATACAGTATCTTTTTGAACGTCAATTGAATCTACCACCGGTTCCAAGGTAAGCCCACTGAGAAGAACCGGCGAAACAAACTCAGTGGAACTAATCTTTTCAAATAATATATATTAATAACAATTTTAACATCTTATCTTGAAATGCCCGGGAGGAACGCCTTATTCCCAGGGTGTGGTATCTTCCATGAAATCTTTTACTTTATAATATGCTTTACCACACAAACGTTCTTTAACAACTTTTTTGAATTTTTTTATGGAGAGCTTTTGAACGTTTTCTGGGATCCTATTGTAAAAGCGTATACAGTTGCCTTTAAAAGAATTGCTTACTTTCGAAAGTCTAATCATTGGTGCATGTAACCTGTGTCTATTACGTGTATTCCTACTATGAATATCACTTTTCTTACAAAATTCATTTATGTTTTTACGGACATACAGTAAATTTTCTAAGATGTATTGAGAGGTGACAGTCAGAATTCCTATTTCTTTAAATTTTTCTCTCAAAGATGAATAGGGAGGCAACTTGTAAATTGCACGAATAGCCCGCTTCTGCAGCACAAAAATGTTGTTTATGTCGGCTGCATTTCCCCATAAAAGTATGCCATAAGACATAATGCTATGAAAGTAGCTAAAATATACTATTCGCGCTGTATCTACATCAGTAAACTGTCTTATTTTTCTCACTGCATATGCTGCTGAACTGAGTCTATTCGCCAATTTAGCTATGTGGGGACCCCACTGCAGCTTAAGATCTAGAGTTATTCCTAGGAAAACTGTGGAGTCCACCAATTCCAAGTTTTCACTGTCTAAGAGTACATTTGTTTGCAGTTGCTTAACATTTGGCAAGGAAAATTTTATGCATTTAGTTTTTTTACTATTTAAATGCAAGTTATTAACGCTAAACCAATGTACCATTCTCAAAAGTGTGTTGTTTACCTCGTCATAATTAGTTTCTTGTCGTTTGATTTTAAAAATAAGTGAAGTATCATCAGCAAACAACACTACCTCTTGACTGTCTTTAACTAGGTAAGGTAAATCGTTTACATAAATTAGAAAAAGAAATGGACCTAGAATGGACCCCTGTGGGACCCCCATCTCTATTTTAGTCCCGGATGATCTTTTACCATTTATCTCGACCTTTTGAGTCCTGTTTTTAAGATAGGAATTCAAAAGATCCAGTGCCGTACCGTCTATCCCATAGTGGCGTAATTTCCTGATCAAGGTCTCATGCTGTACACAATCAAACGCCTTGGATAAGTCGTAATGTATTATAATCTATTTTATTTTAATTTTTTTGGATGGGCAAAACATGGATGAGACAGGCAAGAAAAAGATATGCTTAGCAATAGGCTGATGATGATGATGATGATGGGGTATTTTACATAAATTAATTTAGTCATATAAGAATCTTATATCAAGGTATTTTAAGTTTAGACGTATAATATCACATAATTAGAACTAAAATAATATTTTTGTAGTATATAATCTTTTTTTTTTCTTTTACGCCGGGAAATGCTCTGAAGCATCCCGCCTGGGGAGTGGGGTCTCCCCAGGTGGGTATGTGGGACTCGCTGCTCCCGAAAGATGGTAAATGGACGCAGCTCTACCCACTAAAACCCGGCGAGTGCCACCAGTGCCGCCTTGGTGAGGTGCCCCGGATCTGTTAAGCTAACAGGGCACCTCGAAGGCTAGTCAGTCCCGCAAGAGACGGACGCCACCTCCACAGAGGAGTTGTCCCGCACCACAGAATAACCCCTCCCAACGTCGGGACAGTACAATTGGGTGAGGTTCCCATCCTCACCCCTTGCCCCTGCTCTTTTGTCCCCTCTTCTTATAAGAGGGGTACAAAGAGCCCCCTCGGCTCAATTGGCTTCGCCCAAGGTGCTGGGCTCACCCTAGGCTACTGAGCCCCACCGCCACGTCAAGGCTTGAACCATGGTGGGGAGTATATTACAACATATTGTATCCATAATGATTATACAATGTTCTACAGATTTTATCGCGGTTTATTGTGATTTTTACATACCCGACGTTTCAGATTTCACAGTAACCATGGTCTTGGGAGGACCAAATCGTCGCCGTGGGCGACGAACGGCGGTGCGCAGGAGGCGCTACTTAATGCGCCTCCAGTAACGCCCCTGTGCTCGAGTCGGGTTCAGGATGGGAACCTGGGCCCAATATGACACGACGTCGCGGGGACTGCCCAAGCAGCCGGGCAGCCCCCCTTAAGAGGAGTAGTCTGGCCTTCACCGGGGCCAGCCTGTCGCTGAGGTGATCCTGTTGAATGCCTATCCGGGACCCCCAAATTAAAGCGCTGAAGGCGCTCGCAGGCTACATGCGTAAAAAGCATTTCCCTGCGATAACAAAAAAAAAAAAGATCCAAATCGTCGGGAACTAATTCTTAATAAAACGATAAAATCCCGAAAACTACCATTAGGTTGTAAGTGAAATTCGCGTAAACATTATTAAACTTTGCTCGTAATAAACGACATTACAATCCTTAAGTTTCATCAAAATTAATGAAATTCGCGTAAACATTATAAAACTATGGATTCCAGTTTATATACGACATCAATGGGAACCCTTTAAATCCGTATTGGATGGTTCAATACGACCCTCATTGTCCCTTTTACGTCGACTTTAGAGACAAAAACCCACTTGACAAAAATCGCACAATCCAATTGAATCTCATAAGAAATTATATAAAACTATATGTAGTCTTATGATATCTCTTTGGTTCTTTTTATATAGCGCTAGAGGTCCATACAGACGTTGTCCAGAGCAAATATTTTCCAGTGGTCTGAATTGTGAATCGAAACCATTCTCGAATCAACTTCAACACACACACAAACTATCAAAATCAATCCAGCAGATGTGCCTGATGGAACGTGGTCAACGTCGCCTATGAATACAAACAAGTTCACACAGGACAAGTCAAAACGACAAGATCCCCCCTTTGGCCACCTACCAAATGATTATAAATCCAAAGTAAAACAAGCAATGTCGCGAAAAACATTATGTACCGAGGCAAATTAAGTTGGTGAGTGTTAAAGCTTAGTAAAAGTAACATTTAGTGATGGATGTGATAACATCGATATCTTTATCGATATGATATCGAGTGTTATTATCTTTATATCAATATGTGTATCATCATAAAACATTCAAATAGCAATTGAGTTTTATTAAGTACTTGCGCGTTTATTGATAGAGGCCTATGTATAGTGGACGGTAAAGGGATAATAATCATCATGTTGTAAGAGATGTGCCTGTTTAATTTATTTTATTTAATTAATAAAAAAACCTGATTAAATAAAAAAATATTAAAGTAAATAAATGTAAGGGAAAATAGAAAGAGAATAACACAAACAATAACAATAACAATTTAATACAAACATTCATCGTATATTAATATCAAATAATAATCATTTACGTTAGGGAATTGGGAAAATAATAAATTATGGTGAATAAAGCCGTTAATCCTTTCAGCTAATTATTAATTTAGTTAATTAACTAATAGGTAAACATGAAACTTAAACATCAATAACTAGCTATTGTCCGCAGTTTTAGGCTCGCTTTTATTAATATTTGCAGCCGTGTCCGAAGTGATGATTATTTCATAGATGATTCTGATTACTGTGTATAATAGTATCCTTGTGTATGTAGTAATAGTGTCCTTCAGTGATTACGTAAAATTCTCAACATTGATTACGTGAAAGAGTTGTTAAAATCAGTTGAATATATTCGAAAATTATTTACATCAAATCCACAAACACAACCTCTTTATTATATTAGTAAAAATATACAAACAATCACAAAATGTCGATACTATATTTTCATATATTACACAACTCTAGTAACACGAAGTCTCTTTAAGAAATATTAAGCATTCAAAACTTAATTTAACTACAACAAGAACAATGAAGTCCTACATTGTTACATTAAACATTCAAACTAAGC
Source organism: Helleia helle (assembly GCA_963853865.1). Classification (NCBI taxonomy): domain Eukaryota; kingdom Metazoa; phylum Arthropoda; class Insecta; order Lepidoptera; family Lycaenidae; genus Helleia; species Helleia helle. The sequence continues at coordinate 23,390,214 of OY971420.1, forward strand.
GAAACTACCATCAATTTGCTCTTAATCATCACTCCCATCTTTGGCTACTATGGATGCACACCTAGGCTCTCATTTTTATCCTTTAACTACCCCCAGAATCTTCACAAGGCACTCCTAAATACATCCCCTTAAGTAATTCCTAAACACCAGACCCTGAACTGATGTTATAAATTAAAATGCTATACCAGTATTTCTAATGGTACTGAAAATACTCGGTATCCCTATCCATACCCCAGGCACCATCTTCACCTCCTAGCTAATCAGATATCAGTACGCAACAGCAGCACAACCTAGACTTTATAGAAGCTCACAGACTTGAGCATATTGAAGATGCCAAGTACCCCAAGGCATCCCCAAGCAATAATAGGCACCCCTAAAGACGAAGCTATATGGGCAATTTAAGCAAAATTACTATAATGTCAAAACAAGTCACATTTTAAAAACCGGTAGAAATCCTTTGTGCGAAATTTCTTCTCCATACTACCTTCCTGCTAATTTCGTCAGTTTTGCTGCTCCGGAAAGAAGGGCAGGACGGGAAGCGTAATTAAGGGTAAAGACTATCTTTTGTCAGACGCAATAATAGCTGGGCTTGGTTCCAACAAAAAAGGTCTAGTTTCAAAACCTTTTTTAACATTATTTTATACTTTTCGAATCACATGTTGCCATATTTTAATAATATCTTTGTAAGATTATAAGAACATTATATTACACATTCTTTCTCTAAAAATCGTTTATTGCGGACAGATGGCTCATAAGGGGTGCCTTTTTCTCATCAAATATATTTAAGCAGGGCTGTCTCTTCATCACAAATTGTGATTTGTGATATACCACCACCTTTTACTTATAACGATATCAATAAATACAATAACCCGATCTAACGAGATATTTAATATAAATTTAACTAAAATGAAGGAGATGGATAATTTTAAGTAAGATAAAATTAGTTTTAATAATATATTTTTTGTGTGGTGGCAACCCTAAATAAGGTCCTACGAATTGATGGATCCCATTAGTGACCTCGTCTCCTTGTGAACTAAATTAAGTGGCTACCAGATAAAATAGTAGATAGTAAGCATAAAAATCGTGAAGGTAAAAATATTTTTCCCGTTAGTTGAGGGATCTAATCGTCATGGTCTGTTAATGAAGGATTTAGATATTAAATAAAAAGTATTATAGCGTATAGATACGATTAAATTTTTTAGGTCATTAGAGCGTGATAATTAGTATGCAATTTTATATTTTTTTACACTTAGGCTGTTTCCAAAGCTATACTGACCGTAGCGTCGATGCGTACCTACGCGTCGGTTGCGCTTGTCATTTCTAAGCATTTGTACTAAAATAGACAATTACACGCGTACGAGCAATGTTTGTTATGTCCGTAGACAGGTTATGTCATAAGAGGCAACCGAGTAGTCAGAGCCTTATGGTGACTACCGGCGCCCATAGACATCCGCACAACCAAATGTTATGCAGATGCGCTGCCCTTGTTTTAACCTTTCCTCTCCAATGGGCCACTGGAAACTCACAAACCGCACGAAACACTACAACATCGATGGCACTTGTCGCCGGTGTTATATGAGCGAGAGGTACCACCCCGGTAGTGCCAGCCCAATTCGGCTGCATGGCACTACCTGAATAACTGTACTTTCATACAAATGACAAACGTGACCGACGTACGCACCGACGGTCAGTATAGCTCTGCCCATGCAAAACGTCAAGATTTTAAAAGAAAACTAATAGTCCGTTCATCTAGTAAGAGATCATTGACATCCATAGACAATGACTACACTGCAGGGCTTACAGGTGCCCTCACCAAGGTTCAAGCCTTGTCGTGGCGGTGGGGCTCAGGAGCTTAAGATGGACCCAGCACCTGAGCGAAGCAAATTGAACCGAGGGAGCTGCTCTTTGTACCTCTCTTATAAGAAAAGGGGACAAAAGAGCAGGGGGAAAAGTACCGTTTATGTTATTACCGATAGGAGGGAAGCGCTGTGCCGTACTCCCGGCTGCATGGGTCCCACCATCTTGCTTGTTTCTCCCGTGAAACAGCTTTGCTGTGTTTCGGAGAGAAGGACAAGACATGCAGTGTAATTACTGGCACCGAGACTTAACATCTTATGTCTCAGGATAGGCAACACATAGATGAGTTGCCTGGGCTCGTTCCAGGTAAACTAGTTTATGTTCATGGGCGACGTCGACCACTTACCATCAGGTGGCACGTTTGCCAGTTTGGCTACCCAAGTAACAAAAAAGTACCACACATATTCTGTCTCCAGTTTCACTCTTATACGGTCCTTCATGCGTACCTAATTCACTATTATTTGAGTATTGAATAGACGGACAAACGAGACATTATAATTACTATCACAAAATCTTCGATTACAGGGCCATAGTAAGATCGTGTCTTTGAATTCCAATAAGACTAAATACCGTGTGGACTCGATGTTGTTAATAAGTATTGAGTAAATTGATTTGCCTATCTCCGAATTACCTAGATCCTTATCTAATATAATCATCGGCCATGTAAGCTAATAAAATTCCTCACGATCAATAAAACGTTCAAGAGTTTTTCGTATGACTTATGTCCACAACGCATTAGGAACCAAACTTTGGTGATAAATCTTGAGACAATCCATTACAAAGGAGTACGTAATGTTACACTAAGACAAAGTTTTTGTATCCCTTTGTGTAAATGGAGCGAAATATTAGATCCCTGCTATGGGTACCACCATACTGATTGTCCAAAGGACATGTAGTAATCACTGGCCATCCTCTTCATTTGTTCTTATACCGTTGTTATGTTTCGAAAAGAAGACCATAATTTCTGGCAGCGACATTACCAGTACAGACAGTTATTGTTCCTCTGTCATATCCTACTCAATTCTTCTGCAACATTGCTGTGTTTAAAAAAAGTTTTACAGCGTCGAAACTTATTTTTTTCCCCGTGAGTTCGGTGCTGCTTTTTCTTCCACTAGCTTTGTTGCTACCTATCATCATCATCATCATCATCATCATCATCCTCCTCCTCTATCCGTCCACTGCTGAACATAGGCCCTCAATGAACGTCAAGACGGCCGTTCTCATAAGTTTGTGACCAGCCCATTGCCACTTCAACGAGCTAATTTTTTGCGTGATATCGGTAACGTTAGTTCTCTGGCGGAAGTCTTATGTATTACTAGCTGTTGACCGCACCTTCAGCCGCGTTAACTTACTCAACTTAATTACTGTTAGTCACAGTGTGATGTTATATATGCTATAGCCTTGCTCGATAAATGGGCTATCTAAAACTGAAATAATTTTTCAAATCGGATCAGTAGTTGCTGAGATTAGCGCGTTCAAACAAACAAACTCTTCAGCTTTATAATATTAGTATAATACATTATTACCGTATGCTACCTATATACATGCTGAAATATGGGTACCCACAATGTATAATACAGTTGTACTGCGTTTTAAATAAGCATAACCAAGCTCACAAGCTCACACTTTTTTATAGAAGAGGGGGCAAACGGACAGTCGGTTGATCTGATGGTGAGTCATACCGACATCCACTAACACCCACTACATCAGAGGGTTAGCAGGTGCGTTGCCAGCCTTTCAAATGGGAGTATGCTCTTTTCTTGAAGGTCCCTAAGTCATAACGGTTCGGAAATACTTATGCTTATTTCACTTATCATTACTGATATTTTTATAAGGACCAGGAAAGTATCAGAGAACTTAAAGATTGTGCAGCTTAACTTCAAAAACCTGTTTACCTAATAAATATCCTTCGGGCGTGTTTGAAGTTTAACCCGCATTGGACCACAGACGAAGGGTCTAATATCTTCCTCGCCGGATTTCGAGGAAGACTCAGCAGCGAAGAGATTTGTTTTAAATAATATGCTACTACCTATATATTTTATACTATACTTTGAGTTCGTACTCAAGTGCAAGTGGCAAGTCTTGCCAATGTTTAGTAGTTCGGATAAAGTCTGATGATGATGATGATACTTTGAGGGTGTTTGAAGTTCATAAGCCAAGTCTAAGATATCCTGTAGACCCGTACCCGTGAGAAATATAAATGTTGCTTACGCTATATACTTCAATACTAATACTTCAAGTTTAACATTGTAAACTGTTTTATTCTCAACAATTGCTCTGAAATCCATAGATTATTATTATTATTATTATTATTAGACCACAATTCATCATCATATTAAGATAATCAAGGATAATTTTGCTGTTCATTAATTTTAACTTTAAGTAGATACATCTATTTTATGTATATAGTAGAGTACAAATATTAGAAATACCTACTCATAAATTTTTTTTGTAATTATATATATTTTTGTGAAACCAACCCAAAATACTCCTTCTTGCTTAAGATAATTTATGCAGTTAACTACTTTTATGAATAAAAATATAATAATAAGTATTACGCGTGTTGATTACGTTTCTAGTTTGTTCTTGTTAATTTCATGTACAAATGTGAATTTTGAGTATTTATATTAAACTTGAAATTACATTGAATTCGATAAAATTTTTGTGTAAGATATTTTGGTACAAAAGAATACGAATTTTTTCTGCCAAATAATTTTAGTTTCTAAAAATCATTTGCTTTGTTTTGCGATAACTAAGAAATAAATATATTAATACTTACTTCACTTATTATAAACAAGGTTTATATCGAACGATATTTTATACACACTTAAAAAAATACATATAAAAATTGGTATATTCGCACGCGCTAATATAAGTACCAGTCTAACTGGAAAAACTTTTTTGTGAAGGCTATTCATAATATAACAGGTATAACGCGGGCAAAGTCGCAAGGCATAATGCAGATTTAGGACATTTCAAACAAAACGAAACATGTATCTTTTAGTTATATCATTAATGTTATAAAAACGAGATATATCACAACTTTTTTTACTTTTATTAAGTGTTATTGGAATATCTAAATATTGAGTTCCATATAAAAAAGTAAATATCCTGTTTAAAACAGTTTCAATATTAAATATAACCTTAAATTTATTCTTCATAATAGATGCACAAATGCATGTTTTTTCAATCTTATATCCCCCCCACAAGTGTCCTACCAAGAATTGTAAACCGACACCGCCCGTAACTTAGTTGACACAACTTCCTAGAATAAAATTCAAAACTTCGATTGGATATTTTTGAACAAGTTGGACTAAGCACATTGTTTTCAACTCACCGGTTTACGAAGTTCGCAGCATGACAAAGCACAGAACTTTTTCCCAAATTTAGCACAGTAACATATTTTTTTGCGGGCTGGTTCTTTTTTCGAAACTTTTTTTTGAGAACTGGTTTTAGCGTCGGGAAGCTTTAAGCTCGGCGCGATACGGCAGCGCTCGCTCAAGGTGGCACGCGTTGTGACTTGTGAGCGGGTTACGGGTAAGTTAGCCTGCGAAGTAAATGCGGCAACGTCGCGCGGTACCAGATCATTCGTTATCGTCCCGTGGGACGAATTTGGGTACCACTTTTATTGTTATGAGCTATCCACATTTTTATTGTTTATAAAGTTCTAATGTAGTGCTATTAAGTTGACAACAACTTTTGTTAATATTTCATTTACCTACTGAGACATATAGATTCTTCAAACTGCACTTGTGGGGTCGCAGAAGACGTCTATCACTTCCTTTTTGAGTATGTACAGAGTGAAGTATTAAGAACACACATCTATAGTAAATATAATATAAACATACAAGATATCGGTATTTTCCAGAGTATACTGGCAACACCTATGTCAGATGCAGCCAAAGATCTATATAACGGATGTATACAATTGATTAATAATCGTTCTAATGATTGATATTGTTGTAATGTGTGTACATAATTTGCTTTTTTCACCTTTTTGTCAATGTTAACTTGTTAACTAAACGGGACTGACATACCCCTTACAAAAAATAAAGATATAAAAAACTTTTGTTAATATTTATTTTTTGTTATATTTTTTAATAATACTTACATGAATTTCGAATTTGGAGCGGGCCTAATTTCGAATCTTATATAAAATAGTATCATAATATTTTCGATAGTAACATTTTATTATCATCATTATCACTCCATCGTCCACTGCAGGCCTCCTTTTTTAAACAACTTCGAAAAGGAGGAGGTTATAATATGTTCGTGTGTATATATTTTTTTAATGACTTTTAACGATTTTATTGATGATTTTATTTATTTCTAAATCCAATATCAAATATTATAAAGGTGAAAGTTTGTACGTTTGGATGTTTGTTGCTCTTTCACGGCAAAACGGCTCATCTGATTTGGATGAAAGTTGATATTGTGATATTTATTTATTCACTATCCCGAAAAATTTTAAGTTCCTACGGGAATTATATTTGCCTTACTATTAGTAGTATTTCATAGTTATGTCAGTTGAAATGTTAAAAACGACGTAATTGTCAAACGCACAAATATAATGTAGGCAGGTACTGGCCGAACGCAACAAGTATTTCAATAAAGGTATATACACACAATTGCAATTTATAATATTATAACCACAGTCTATATAACTACTTTCTATAATTACTACTTGTCCCTTACGCTGTGATAAAAGTAAGAATAAAAACTACTTATTTGTTTGTTTCTTATCTCATTCTAGGAAGGAACTACATAAGCCACTTTTTCAAAATCCACGCGGGCGTAGTAGCGGGCACTATATTATATAAAAACCGGCCAAGTACGAAAAGACTCGCACACGAGTAATGCCGTATACAATATAACATATTTTTCAAAAATATAATTTTAATTATGATGTAACAAAAAATGTCGACCGAAACAGGTTTGTAGTAAGGCGACCGTGCTCCGGTGCTCTGAAGCATCCCGCGGTGAAGCGGGTCTTCTCAGGCGGGTATGTGGGACTCGCTGCGCCCGGAAGGTGGTAAGGTGGACGCAGCTCTACCCAGTAAAACCCGGCAGTGCCGCCAATGCTGCCTTTGATGAGGTGCCCCGGATCTAATGAGCAAATAGGGCACCTCGACGGCTAGTCAGTTTCTCAAGGCACCACCACCTCCACAGAGGGGTTGTCCCGCACCACAGAATAAGACCTCCCAACGTTGGAACAGTACATTGAAGTGAGGTTCCCATCCTCGCCCTTTGTGCCTCTGCTGTTTTGTCCCCTCCCCCACCGCCACGACAAGACCCTGGAACTACAATAATGTATTCATTATCATCAGTGCGTCCCCTACTGGACATTTTCCACACCAGCCCGATCCAGCTAAATATTTCTCTAATATAGTAATGCTGACTTTGTTTGAACGCGCTAATCTACAAAACTATCATCGGATTCGAAAACATCTTGCATTTGATGAAAAAGGTTATTTGTTTTGAAACCAACATTTTTATATTATGTGGCCTGTTGGTCTAGTGGTTAGTGACCCTGACTGCTAAACCAGAAGTTCGCGGGTTCGATCCCAACCCAGGACAAATGTTTGTGTGATGAGCATGATCATTTGTTCTGTGTCTGGGTGTAGTTTATCTATAATATATCAAGTACTACTATAAGTATAGTAAAGTATATATCAGTTGTCTGGTTACCATAAGAACATTAAGAACAGGCTCTGCCTAGTTTGGGATCAGATGGCCAAGTGTGAGTTGTCCCAACATAATATTATTTTTATTATATTTTAAACGGTTAATTTTATATTCTATTAAAAAATCTGATATTCCTTTTAATACATATAAAATACCATAAAGTTTATATAAAATACCAACCCTATTAAAATGTCTTCTTAATCGGATAGCACAAAAAAATACCTCTAAAGATTTGTGTTGTTACGTTGAACTGTTACGTTAAAGATTATCTGTGACGTTATTCTAATGAAATGAAATTTTTGGGAGATGAGTATAAGAAGTGAAATTAATTGAATTTTTTGTTAGTTGTTTAAAAATTATAGGATAAGGTAGTTTATTGAAGTTCAATGTTATCTTACATCTAGCAATAAAGTCGTTTATTACTTTGAGGATAGAAGAAATATTTTTAAAATGTTTTTCAATTAAGAATGTCTTTAGATTTGTCCGCATGTTTTCGTATGATAATAATAATATTGGTGGAATCCACTATATTTTATCTTTGACAACAGTAATATTTAATCGACTGGCCTGTTGGTCTAGTGGTTAGTGACCCTGACTGCTAGACCAGAAGGTCGTAGGTTCGATCCCCATCCTGGACAATGTTTGTGTGATGAGCATGGTCATTTGTTATGTGTCTGGTTGTAATTTATCTATACTATGTATGTATTTATAAATAAGTATTTATCAGTTGTCTGGTTGCCATAAGAACAGGCTCTGCCGTGTTTGGGATCAGATGGCCGTGTATAAGTTATCCCAAAAACGAGGTCCCAAAGTATCAGGCCTCACATGACCAGTGCTCTAAGTATACTTGGGGCATTTAAAAACTTAATAAACCGCGATAAAATCCATGAAAACTATTTCATTACATACCACATATAATATTCGCAAAATAAAACTTCATCATCATCATCAAGCCTTAATCCGTCCACTGCTGAACAGGTATCCCTCAATGAACGCCAAGATGGCCGATCTTGCCACTCGCATGCAAATAGCTATTAAATTGCTATTAAGGGTAGGCATGAAACTGCAGCCAAAGGCTCTCCACTGAACGAATAAAGTGAACTCTTAAATTTGATTACAAACTGAAACTACGTACTTCGAAATCACTCCAATGTAAAACTTTGGTAATGTACGTTTTAGAGTCCCGCAGTAGTAAAATAGGGAAATAGGAGAATGTTTGAACTCGTCATGATCTAAGACACTCGGAAGTTTATCACCGTTCAATTCAATTTGGACTCGCAAATGAAATCTAGGGAAAAAGTTGGTCGTCACTCCTGTCCCGCTGGCAGATGTGTATCATCTATGTTAATATGCGCATTCATAGTTAATCATCTAGTACCTGGATGACCTAGCTAAGCTCGGTTTTTTTTTTATAAAATGACATTTTCTAAAAATGATTCCTAGCTAGATCGATTTATCGCCCCCGAAACCCCCTATATACTAAATTTTATGAAAATCGTTGGAGCCGATTCCGAGATTCCAAGTATTTATATATATATATATATACAAGAATTGCTCATTTAAAGTTGGGTTGTCTGTAATATAAAAATAACCGCTTTTTATTGAATGCATAATATGGACGTATACACGTTACATATACCAAAATAACATAATTTTTTTACAATTTTTGTCTGTCCGTCTGTCTGTCTGTTTGTTCCGGCAAATCTCTGAAACTGAAAATCTCTGAGCCGATTTTGATGGGACTTTCACTGACAGGTAGCTGATGTTATAAGGAGTAACTTAAGCTATTAAATAATCAAAGTTAACGCGGGCGAAGCTGCGGGCAACAGTAAGTAGTTAATAAAAAATATGGAATAAAATAAATAAATGACAGTTTCATGGCGCTCGCGTCAATTTTTCTGCAGAGGCGCGCCAACAGATGTCTTACATCTTACTAACGCGAAAGTTTGTATATGAATAATTGTTACTCTTTCATGGATTTCATATGACGTAATAGATTCAATTGACGTTCAAAAAGATACTGTATTGGTGCTATTTTGACTTAAATAAAAATGATTTTGATATGGATATTTGTTACGCAAAAACTACTAAATAGATTTTAATGAAACTATACAATAATATAGCTTATTCATCAGAATAATACATACACTATAATTCATAAAGATATTGTGTGTATTGTCGAAAATCTAATCCTGCGCAGACGAAGTCGCGGGCACCAGCAAGTCAAAAATATATTTGAAGAACGAATGGCTCGACGTCCTGGGATGTGCACAGAAAAGTCTGGTTCGTACTCCAACCACTGTGACCTACGATCAATAATAGCAACACTGTGACGTTTCACTTTTCAATTTATTTAAATGTATAAAAAATTATCATCCTCTCTTCTTGGCGATCATGTTGGACCTATGGCCACACTACGGCGAAGACTCCACATGAACTAGGGCGACGCCCTTCATAAATATTGACCATACCAAAATGAAATAATATTTATTGTAACTGGAAAAATACGAGTGCAATTTTTGAATGTAAAACCCAACAATGTATTCAAATGCTATTCATGCATATTCACATCAAAAATCAATTTTATTTTTGATTTGAAACAACTATTGGCCTTGAAGTAAAATGCCGTGATGCTGTCGTTTTAAAAAGACAGACAGGAGAGGCAGTATAATTACTGACATTGAGGTATACTATCTTATGCCACAGGATAGGCAACACATGCGCGACGGTGGCGCTGCCCATTGGAGGGTGTGCTGGGCTACCCTCGAGGTGTGCCCGAGATGAGCAGTGCTGCGTCGCGATCTGATATCAGTCATCGAAGGGGACTTGTCTTCGCCGAGTGTCATCACTGCGACGCTCGCTTAATGCACCTCTAGTAACGCCCTTGTGCTCGTGTCGGACTTCAGGATGGAACCTGGGCAGTCGCATGGACTGCTTAGTAGCGGCCAGAGTTACAAGGAGTAAACTGGCCTTCGCCGGAGGCAGCTTGATGCCTGCAGATCCGGGACCCTCATAAGCGGATGCAGGCGCTCGCAGTGGTTTTAGTCTAGGGTAGGGCACTCCCAGGTGCAAGTCCCACATAGGGTCAGGATGTATCCGCAGATCTTGGCTACATCCGTAAAGGATTTTTCCACGATAAAAAAGGTTGGCATCAAATTATAGTAGAGCACAGAAATCTAAATTTAGATTTCTGTGTAGTAGAGCCTATGTCTAGCACTGGTCCCTGGTGAACTCATTTCTCCTTCTAATCTTCTCAAGTGACGTCAAAAACCTCATCATCATCATCTTATTTTCATCCACTACTCAATAACCCTCTTTAATCGAACTTCAAGACGGCCAATCCTCTGCCACTTACATATCTCAAATACCTCCTTGAAATAAAATGATATTCAGTGATATTTAAATGCATTCATTCATTTCATTCAAAATAAAAAAGTTACGTGTCTTTGGTATCTGAATTCTCAACTAACATAAGCCATTTTTATGTCGGTAAATAGTTAAACAAGAGTAATGCACTTTTGTTAAGGTTATATTATTACACTGTTATCTGAACCGATCATTATTTCCTGTGACTCATCCGGCTAGTGCTGGGCTAAAGGAATATTCATCGATGCTTATTTATCGATCTTGAAATTAATTAATACATGCAGTACTCGGCAAGAGTCGAAATTATAAATACTTTTTTTTTATTATTTAACGCCGGGAAATGCTCTGAGGCATCCCACGGGGAAGTGGGTCTCCCCACGCGGGTATGTAGGACTCGCTACGCCCGAAAACTGGTAAGTGGACGCAGTTCTACCCACTAAAACCCGGCGAGTGTCAACAATTCCGCCTTTGGTGAGGTGCCCCGGATCTAATAAACACCTCGACGGCTAGTCAGTTCTGCAAGGAACTGACGCCACCTCCACAGAGGGGTTCAACCCCTCCCAACGTCGGGACAGTACAATTGGGTGAGGTTCCCATTCTCGCCCCTTGCCCCCTGCTCTTTTGTGTACTCTTCTTATAAGAGGGGTACAAAGAGCCCCTTCGGCTCAATTAGCTTCGCCCAATGTGCCGGGCTCACCCTAGCCTACTGAGCCCCACCATCACGTCAAGGCCTGAACCATGGTGGGGAAATTAAAAATACCTATTTTTTAAGAGTGTAAAACGATACTTTTAATTTATTATAACACTAAAATTAGTAATAGCATAATATTTTAATTGCAAAGACTATTTTGTCTTTATCTTGTATAAATTAAAATGTATTTTTTTTATGTTAGTGGGATAGGCAAACTGCTAAACGTCACCCATGAATATAGACTAGTATACCTGGAACGAGCCCAGGCAACTCATTCATATGTTGCTATCCTGAGACATAAGAGTTAAGTCTCGGTGCCAGTAATTACACTGCCTGTCTTGCCCTTCTCCCCGAAACACAACAAAGCTGTTTCACGGGAGAAACAAGCAAGATGGTGGTACGAGTATGTACCCATGCAGCCGGGAGCGCGGCACAGCGCTTCCCTCCCACCGGTAATGTATATCCGTAAACTAATATAATGAACACATTCATCATCATCATCATCATCATCATCAGCCTCTATCCGTCCACTGCTGAACATAGGCCTCCCTCAATGAACGCCAAGATGGCCGATCCCTTGCCACTCGCATCCAACACGGACCGGCAATGAACACATTGTTTACTATTAATTATTAAAAATTTAAATTACAGATGATGCACAAAAAATATGACGTAACAAAAACAGGGACGTATTATGAACGTATAAAGGATGACTAAATAATGAATCGTCATGATGCCGAGAGTTCAGAACAAAGAACCTATGAGTAAAACATTGGCTTTTGTGTTTGTACGTAATTATAACAATAGTAGGTATTATTAAATATTTAAATGTAGAAAATAGATAAAATGGATTGACACTAACAAAAACAATCAAATGTGACGGCCTCTGTGGCTCAGTGGTTAGCGTGTTGGCGCTCAAGCCGTAGGTGGCGGGTTCGAATTCCGCCAAGGAACAACAAAGATTTCTGTGTTCCTGGGTCATGGATGTGTATTATATATATATGAAATCTTAAATATATGTATATTGTATATAGTATAAAAATATCCTACCCCTACCTACCCCGGACGTGCTGGCCCAGTTTGGCTGCAAAGCAGCATGACACTACCTCTTACAAATATAAATACGTCTTTTTTTAATGCCGCCTTTGGTGAGGTGCCCCGTATCTATTGAGCATTAGGGAACCTCGACGGCTAGTCAGTCCCCCAAGAGACCGATGCCACCTCCAGCACCAAGAGCAACCCCTCCCAACGTCGGGACAATGCAATGGGGTGAGGTTCCCATCCTTACCCTTTGTACACCCCTGCTCTTTTGTCCCCTCTTCTTATAAGAGTGGTACAAAGTGCAGTCCCTCGGCTCAATTTACTTCGCCCAAGGTGCTGCGTTCACCTTAGGCTACTGAGCCCCACCGCCACGACAAGGGTTGAACCATGGTGGGAATAATAAATACGTCTACCATGATAATGGTTATACACTACCGGGCATAAGAAGGGTATTATTAGAGACTAGCTGTTGCCCGCAGCTTCGTCACGTAACATCAGCTATCTGCCAGTGAAGGTCACATCAGAGATGAACCGGAACAAACAGACACACAGACAGTCAGACAGACAAAAATTGCCATGCTGCTTAGCAGCCGAATTGGGCCGGCACGACTGGGGTGGTACCTCTCGCTCACATAACACAGGCGTCAAGTGACAGCTATGCTGTCGCGTTTCGTGCGGTTTGTGAGTATCCGGTGGCCCATTGGGGGGGTTAGGGAAAAGGAGGGCAACGCATCTGCATAATCTTTGGTTGTGCGGAAGTGTTTGGGCGTCGGTAGTCGCCAAACGGCTTCGACTGCTCATTACCCTACTTTGGCCATTAAAAAAAAAAAAAAAACTTTTCTATAAAACAAACAAACCGACTTCAATGATTATTTTGTAGTTCCGTCATTTTTATACCACAGTCTCCTAAATAAAAAGGAAACTTTATACAATGAAGAAAAAAAGCGAAAAAAGAAGAAAGAATTAAGCGAGGGTTGCGTGTAGATACCCAGAATGTAACATATTATTCTGACATAACATCATAAAATAATAATCACAACACATCCCTAGCTTATATAGAAATATGAGTTACATATGAGTATGAGATTTTAGGAGAAAAAAAAATATCTCCAGGATATTTAAACAAACATACTAACACTTTATTTTAGGTCTAGCGAACTCGACAGACGTCCTGTACAAAATATTCTATCATCATCATCATCATCAGCAGTAGCAGCCTCTATCCGTCTACTGCCGAACATAGGCCTCCCTCAAAGAACGCCAAGACGGCCGATCCCGATCGCCAAGTGGCAAGGGCCACTCGCATCCAACACGGACCGGCCACCGCACGGAGATCGTTTTCCCACATATTATATAGTGGGCCGAATTGTGAATCTAAACCATCCTCATCGTCACACACAAAAAATCATCGAAATCCGTCCAGCCATTTAAGTTCAGTGACATACACACGCACAGAAAATTATATAAATAAAGATATCTATACTAATATTATAAAGCTGAAGAGTTTGTTTGTTTGTTTGAACGCGCTAATCTCAGGAACTACTGGTCCGATTTGAAAAATTCTCTCAATTTTAGATAGCCCATTTATCGAGGAAGGCTATAAGCTATATTATAACATCACGCTGTGACATATAGGAGTTGAGTAACGCGGGCGAAGCTGCAGGCAACATCTAGTATTATAATAAAACATACTATCGATGTCTTTTTGTCCATCACTACACAACCAACAGGTGATAAACGGTCCAAATATCTCGCTATCTCTCTCCAAACGCTCACGTTACATCCAATTACGGGGCAACGGTACTGCACTTTCTATGGCATCAGGATTACAACAGATTGATGTGAATCCTGTTATGTTTGTTGGTTTTTCATTAGGAAAATTGAGAATACGTTTTGGAGTGATAAGACTACCCGTCTCAAGACGCCCGTCGCGGTAGATGTTAAACATCTTTGTCTATAACGAAAGATGGAATAAAACACACGATTATGTCAGCGTCATGCCGTAGGCTGTCACGGCATTCGGTTTATGTCACTACCAAGACACACTAACACATATTAAACATGAAAAATTAGAGCTATAACTATGTCGAACCGATATCACCGTGTCGAAGTAAGAAATAAATTCGAGCATAAATATGCCCACAATTTGTAACTATGAGCTCCACCGGATGGTAAATGTCAAAGTCACCCATGATATAAACGATCAAATAATATCTCAGAAACACCGCTTGAATGTATGCTTTCAAAAAACCCACATCCAATTAGGTTCAGCCCTTTAAGAGCAACAGACACAAGCAGCACCTCTTTTAGCGCCGGGGGTCAAAAAATAAGCTTACCGAAAAATACACTGCAAACTTAAAGGAAAAAGCCATTACTCTAGGAATACATAAGAGATCCAAGTTAAAATTTATCTTTGGCTAAGGAAAAAAATTTCAAGTGTAAAAGCGAAGTCGTGTTCACTTCAGTTTTGTATTTAAGTGACGGGAACCGAAAGCGGAGTTAGGGAAAATGGGCGATAATTAACCAGATAACATTAGACAGAACTCCTCGAAAAAAGACGAGGAGTCTAAATCACATACAAATGAAATTGGTATAGTCCTAATTCATGTGTATTACATATTTTAATTTACAATAGGTAATACACATATTTCCGAGCAGTGGCCCTTTGTTTTAGATGCGTGTGGCGAGGAATCGGTTGTGTTGGCGTTCATTGAGGGAGGCCTGCGTTCAGTCCCACCATGGTTTAAGCCTTGTCGTAGCGGTTAGGCTCAGTAGCCTAAGGCGAACCCAGCACCTTAGGCGAAGCAAATTGAGCCGAGGGAGTTGTTCTTTGTAACTCTCTTATGTGAAGAGGGGATAATAGAGCAGGAGGACAAGGGGTGAGAATGGGAACCTCACCCCATTGTACTGTCCCGGCGTTGGGTGGGGTTGTTCTGTGGTACGGGACAACCCCTCTGTGGAGGTGGCGTCGGTCGCTACTCCCTTAAGGGACTGAATAGCCATCGAGATGCCCTGTTCGCTCAACAGATTTGGGGCACCTCACCAAAGGCGGCATTTGTGGCATTCGCTGGGTTTTAGTGGGTAGAGCTGCGTCCACCTTACCACCTTTCGGGCGCAGCGAGTCCCACATACCCGCCTGGGGAGACCCACTCCCCCGCGGGATGTCTCAGAGTATTTCCCGGCGTATAAGAAAAAAAAGGCCTACAGTGGACGGATAGGAGCTGATGATGATGATGAATAGGTATACCTATCAGAATTGAAAAGGGAAAAATTTGAAAAAAATCAAGACTTTCTTGTTTATATTATGGTATGGTATATAATATTTTGATCTTTGATTCAATTTAATTACGATGAATATTTGTTCAAAAAACGATGATGATGATGGCATCAATAATGCCCACATATTCTACTAATGGAGACTTATAAATATATCTTATGATTCACGGCATCAAGCATTCATAATGACCTAATAACAAACGAATGTTTTTTGTTACTGATTCAATATCAGAGTGAGATGCATCACCGGCTAACGTTTTTATAGTTTTAATGGAATTGCAAGTCCGGTAAGAATTCCTTGTCCATATTATATAAAATATAAATCTTTGTACGTCTTTACGAGGTATAAATTACACGCTGCGTGTCAGATTTGAATTATCATCATCATATACATAATATATTTTAAGATACTTTTAAAAAGTTTTTTTCCAATCGGTCTCACCATCTCGAGTAATCGGTGTACATACATAATAAAACCGGCCAAGTGCTAGTCGGACTCGCGCACAAATGGTTCCGTACCATTACATAATGTACATTAGACACTCTAACAGAAATTAAGGTTTATGTTTATGGAATTAAATGTTTTTTTTTTTATATATATTTGAGTTGATTGCATGAAAGGTAAATTGCGGTTTACGATATATGACGTATAAAAAAAAACTACTAGATCTTGTTCAAACCAATTTTCGGTGGAAGTTTGCATGGTAATGTACATCATTTTTTTTTAAGTTTTATCATTCTCCTATTTTAGAAGTTTTAGAAGAAGGGTGGACACACATTTTTCCACTTCGGAAGTGTCTCTCGCGCAAACTGTTCAGTTTAGAATAAAATGGTATTAGAAACCTCAATATCATTTTTGAAGACCTATCCATAGATACCCCACAAGGATGGGTTTGATGAAAAAAAATTGAGTTTTAGTACTAAGTATGGGGACCCCCATAAATTATTGTTTTTTTTCTACTTTTGTGTCAAAATCTTAATGCGGATCACAGAATACTTCTATTTACCAAGTTTCAACAGTATAGCTCTTACAGTTTCGGAAGAAAGTGGCTGTGACATACGGACGGACAGACAGACAGACAGACATGACGAATCTATAAGGGTTCCGTTTTTTGCCATCTGGCTACGGAACCCTAAAAAATACCTATCGAATTGAGACGTTTTGTTGAAATCATTATCGTTCATTAACAACGAATCTATCCGCGAACACTAAAAACATCGGTCGATTTGAGAAACCTCCTCCTTTTTGAAGTCGGTCAAAAAGTGCAAAAGTGTTGCAAGTTCATTAAATCAAATATTTCCTTAACTATTTTGACGACAAACAAATTAATAACCAAAATCACCACGTTAGCCTAAGCCCCAAATCTTAAGTTTGACACAACCGGAGTACCAATAAAGTTGATATATAATTCTTACTGATTAGACAGTTTTGTTACACATACTTTTTTTTATTATAAGAAAGGACATGTAACAAAAAAGGTTAAAATATTACTAAAATTGAATTTCGATCCCCAAAGACCACTTCTAAATAAAACACGGTTAGCATTGTCTCTGAAACCTGCCATTTCCAAGCTACACTTCTAGGGCTAAAAAGCAATTTTTCATATTCAAAGGTTCGTTAAAAATATCTTGCAAACATGTTAATTGAACAAAAACAATTTTGTAAGGGAGACGGAGGCGTATCAGAAGAGAAAAAATATAATTAGAGTTGTCGAGCCGGCGTATGGGGATACCAATTTGAATGGACTCCCCAAACTGTGAGGAATTCGATCTCCATTGGGGATTTTGTGGAGGTAATGCACAAGTCAGTCAATTTATTGGGAACATCTTAAATTATGGAGAAAATCTCGTGTGGGGATTTTTTTTTCTGGGATTGTGGTTCTTATAGTAGATTTTTGCTATATTATAGGACTGCTAATTTCTATAGTGTGGGCATATTGATCTCGATTGAGGATTTTTGGGAACTGTATGGGAACTTCGACGTTTTTGTACCGTAGTTTACGCGGTTATTGATTTATAATAGATGCGTTATATACAATTATTATCAAAATTATTATTGGGATAGTATTGGTGGTAGGTACGAGCTTTTGGTGCGTTTTTCTGTATTTCTTCGTTTACAATTGCTGTCTTTTTGGGGAATCTACGTGAATTGTGTCGGCAGCTCTGGTTGAGTCGTTCTAACAATAAAGACGTTCAGCACCTCTAGAGAATGCCCGCAAATTCCTTTGTTTGAGAATCCACCCCTAGCCTGATAGGGCTGTCAACTTGAATTCGTCGACTATGTATAAAGATAACAAAGTGAGTATGTACCATCGAGCATATAATCGTAATAGAGCGGTATAATGTTGTGCTTTGTATGAAAATAAATACCCTCAAATTTGTGCTGCGACGCAGTGCTGGTTTTGCGCTCTAATAATTGTTCGACTGATGGCCATTGATGGATGATTTGCCGATGGGACGTGCCTATACAGAGATCACTGGTTGGTTGAACTGCTACGTCAGTGACAAGCCACTGACCAGTTTCGGTTATATGCTCGATAGTATGTACTCATTAACATTATCGACCACTTTTATTTTTCCACAGGACATGGGACTAGCCGAAAAGGCGCACTCAACTAGAACCGACCACTGCACGGAGATCGTCTTCTCAAGTAAAAATTTTATATAAATTTATTGACAGTCAGATTTTATGTAGGATGAAGGACAGCCAAAGTGCCTTTTCACACGTGCCGGTTGCCGGGTAGCCGGCGCCGGTTATCCAGTAGCGAAGTGTATGGGCGTGTATGGCAGCTTTCACACGTACCGGCGTAATTTTTTATTTATACTTCGCTACCGGATACCCGGCGCCGGCTACCCGGCAACCGGCACGTGTGAAAAGGCACTAGTCATACCTCAACTTCAAAGCAGAGTCTATTCTAAAAAGAATGTTATCATCAGACATATTTCAATCAGATTTCAATGTGACCGGTGGGAGGGAAGCGCTGTGCCACGCTCCCGGCTGATCCATCTTGATTGTTTCACCCGTGAAACAGCTTTGCCATGTTTCGGAGAGAAGGGCAAGACAGGCAGTGTAATTACTGGCACCGAGACTTAACATCTTATGTCTCACGATAGGCAACACATAGATGAGTTGCCTGGGCTCGTTCCAGGTAAACTAGTTTATGTTCATAGGCGACGTCGACCACTTACCATCAGGTGGCACGTTTGCCAATTTGCCTATCCAACTAACATAAAATAAAAAATAAAATAAATGTTTGTTCTAAGTGTTTTTTGAAATTTACGTTATGAATTATGATGTACCCATCAAAAAAGAATGGTGCACTGGGCTAGCCAAATCTCAACAATGAGACCATCGGGAATCGTCATATTTGCGACTACCATTGGAATATTCTTGAGTGTAGCCCTAAGGAAAACGACCTGAAAGCGCAATTTATGCGAAAATTTCCATGGTAAATTCTGTACAAGCGTGCGTAACATTTCATTTGAGAGGCTTACGACATCAAAGAGGTACAGGTTAGTATTAACACGCGTCTGCAATCGAATTGGATCGAATTTTGCATATTATATTATGACTGTTCATGTGAAAAATGATGGCGCGCTTTACCAGTGAAATTAGAATCGCTGGCCGGGACGCATTATGTCGTGATGCCATTACGCTGTAGTTTTCCAATCCTTAGCGTGTATGTAAGTACCATATTTAGTTTATTTATTTTTTGTTTTAGATTTCTATTAGTTATGAATTTTAATAATAATATAGATGTAAGTTATAAGTTATTTTTTCTTTTACGCTGGGAAATGCTCTAAGCATCCCGCGGGGAGTGGGTCTTCCCAGGCGGGTATGTGGGACTCGCTGCGCCCGAAAGGTGGTAAGGTGGACCACCCACTATAACCCGACGAGTGTCACCAATGCCGCCTTTGGTGAGGGGCCCGTATCTGTTGAATAAACAGGGCACCTCGACGGCCAGTCAATACCTCAAGGACTGACACAGAACCCCTCCCAACGTCGGAACAGAATGGGGTGAGGTTCCCGTTCTCGCCCCTTGTCCCACTGATATTTTGTCCCCTCTTCTTATAAGAGTTGTACAAAGAGAAACTCTTTTGTCTCAATTTCCTTTGCCCAAAGTGCTGGGTACACCATACCTTAGGCTACTGAGCCCCACCGCTACGACAAAGCGTGAATCATTGTGTGGAAGTTACATTTCTTTCGGGGCGTTCCATTGGCCAACTTCTTTGTAAGTCGAACAACTAAAGTTTTTGTTATAGCATTGGAAAACTTTCGGATTATATAACCAATAAATTAGGTACACATTTCAAAATACTTATATTATTATCAATATTTGTATTTCGTATCTATCTTTTTTTTCTCACTATAATAGTACATTTTATTCGACTCCAAGAGTAATTGGATGTATTGTGCCTCAATTTGAAGTTCTCGGTTGAATAAAGGTTAGTCAACTGAGGATTGTAACGCCTATTAAAATAAAGGCGCAATATAATGTACGGAATATTTGCTATTTCTAAACATTGAATGGTAAGTTTTGTCCTAAAAGAAATGGCTAAGTGCATATTGGACACACAATATTGAGTTCAGTACCTGCTTTAAAGGTGCTTTCAGGGTTACTAGAACTTAAATTAAAACAATCAATAATTTTCTAATGTTTACGCGAATTTCACTAATTATAATGATTTTTTTACGGATTTTATGGATCGACTCCTCCCGTGACCATGATTTCTGTAAAGTATCCGTAACAATTCGTAAAAATTGTTTCAATATAATTAATAATTTTATTTATAATGTAGGTTATAATTTATCAAAGCTCGCATTTCCACAAAAAATATTACCATTTTTTTCTACTTTTCTACAATCTTCTGCCCTTATTTTAACCGGTAAAACCAGACAGTTAACAACGATGTCTACATCAAACTAAAAAAATACCTTCCATTCGTTCTTTTTTATTTTTTTTATTTTTATATTTCATAATAGGTTTTAAGTAAAATATCTTAGATCTTTAAATGAGCAATTCTTGTATATATATATATATATATATATATATATATATATATAATTGGAATCTCGGAATCGGCTCCAACGATTTTCATGAAATTTAGTATATAGGGGGTTTCGGGGGCGATAAATCGATCTAGCTAGGAAACATTTTTAGAAAATGTCATTTTATAAAAAAAAAAATAAAAAAAAAATACCGAGCAAAGCTCGGTCATCCGGGTACTTAATTCATAATATGAAGAGCATTGAAATTGAGATTCAGAGAGTATTACGAATTTTAGTGTCTAGACTGCTATTTCGAAATTCATCGACTTTATGAAAACTATTTAAACACAATATATTTTAAAGTATTTCAATTTAAATATATTTTCAATATGAGATATTGTTTTTCATGTCAGGGTTCGCAAGCCCGTGAGTTGAAAATTAAAATTAGGGGTCGAAAATGTGAAAACATTTACAAAGCCAGTTTTATTACGTACTAGCTGTTCCCCGCAGCTTCGCCTGTGTTAACTTAGATTTACAGCCGTAGCTAGACTGATGATGATAATCTTTGTAGTATACGTTACTCCCTTTAACATCAGCTATCTTTCAGTGAAAGTCCCGTCAAAATAGGGCCCAGCCGTTTTAGAGATTAGCCGGAACAAACAGACAGACAGACAGGCAGACAAAAATTTTAAAAAATGTTATTTTGGTATATGTACATATATAGACACTCCAATTTTATTTATCTACTAGCTGTTGCCCGCAGCTTCGCCCGCGTTAACTTAGATTTACAGCCGTATACGGATTGATGATGATTATTTTTATAGCCTGAGTTACTCCTTGAAACATCAGCTATCTGTCAGTGAAAATCCCGTCAAAATTGGCCCAGCCGTTTCCGAGATTAGCCGGAACAAACAGATAGACAGACAGACAAAAATTGTAAAAATTGCTATTTTGGTATATATACCACGTATACATCCATATGCATTTAGTAAAAACCGGTTATTTTAATATTACAAACAGACACTCCAATTTTATTTATCTATATAGATATATATTATGAGGATCAAATCAACCTTGGAGTCCACCCCACCCCAAGACTTGCAGCGCATTATCGCTAAAACCAATATGTAATTTGTAAATCAGTCAGGGCCGTAACTTCCGTTGTATTAGCCATACCAATCAGGCAGTTGGACTCTTTTGATGAACGCCAAGACAGCCGATCCCCAGGCACTTGCAACCAACCGGGACCAACTATGGTGATCGTGGTCCCATCTACACAGCTGTGCTGCACTACATCTTTCTTATTTCTCCCGTGCTTTGCTGTGTTTCGGAGAGAAGGGCAGGCCAGGCAGTGTAATTACTGGCACCGAGACTTAACATTTTATGTCTCAGGATAGGCAACACATAAATGAGTTGCCTGGGCTCGTTCCACGTAAACTAGTCTATGTTCATGGGCGACGTCGACCACTTACCATGAGGTACGTTTGCCAGTTTGCCTATCCAACTAATATAAAAAAAATTGAATCCAACCTGTCTAATCCATCCATAAGTCAAATATACTCTTGATATGTCCATTTCAAAAACATATAAATTCAATTTCCCGCCAATAGGTGGCGCGATCTCGTTACGTGAGAATGTTGCGGGAAAATAAGATCACATTACCATAGTCGAGGGCAAGGGGTGAATATAGATAGTTCTAAGATAGAGATACTTTGAGATATACTACCTGGAGATACTTTGAGACGTTTAGATTCAGTCGTTTGTATGCATTCGTGTGTATTATGATTATAACTTGGTTTTTATTATTTAGTCCTTGGTGTTAGGTAGTATATCATGTTCAATCAAAGTACTTAGTCCAGCCATAAGTTCTGTTACACATGAAAATGTATTTTTTTATGAAGCAATGTAATATTATTAAAATTTATACCTACATATTTATTAAAGACTCAGCATAAAATAAAAAAATATTCTATTCGAAATGGCCACCTTTGGCTTTTATACAGGGCTTTTGTTTAACCACGAATCTATGGATTTACGCACTGTTTCCAAAGGATTTTTTTTAATAGACTCAATGTTGCCGTGTCGTTTAGAGCAGGCCATGTCTTCTACCCCACCATGGTTCAGGCCTTGTCGTGGCGGTGGGGCTCAGTAACCTAGGGTGAGAGGTGCACCTTGGGCGAAGCTAATTGGGCCGAGGGGGCTCTTTGTACCCCTCTTATAAGAAGAGGGGACAGAAGATCAGGGGGTAAGGGGTGAGGATGGGAACCTCACCCCATTGTATTGTCCCGACGTTGGGAGGGTTTGTTCTGTGGAGCAGGACAACCCCTCTGTGGAGGTGGCGTCGGTCCCTTGCGGGACTGACTAGCCGTCGAGGTGCCCTGTTTGTTTTTTAGATCCGGGGCACCTCACCAAAGGCGGCATTGGTGGCACTCGCCGGGTTTTAGTGGGTAGAGCTGCGTCCATTTACCAGCTGTCGGGCGCAGCGAGTCCCACATACCCGCTTGGGGAGACCCACTCCCCCGCGGGATGCCTCAGAGCATTTCCCGGTGTTAAAGAAAAAAAAAGGCCATGTCTTCTAAAACTGACCATAATTTGAAGTCTAAAGGGTTGAGGTCTGGGCTAGATGAGGGCCAGTCTTCAGCTCTTATAAATTCCAGAACGTTGGTTTCAACCCAAGCTTGGGTAATTCGTGCCTTGGGACCAGGTGCAGAGTCCTGCTGGAAAGTCCACGGTATATTTTAAAAAAAATGTATTGCTAAGAGGTTTCACAACATGATCCAAGACTGTATCTTGATACACTTTGGCTGAAGTTTTCACTCCTTTTTTACAAAAATGTAGTTTTGTGACTCCTTGGTAAGACACGCCCCACCAAACCTAACGCAGAGCTGTGAGCGTACACTTTATCATTTTGCTTATTGTAGTGTTCTTCAATCGTGATAATTTTTTCATCGGTGAAGAGGATATTTCTGTGACTTTCACCTGCGTATCTCGACAGAAGCCGTTTTGATCGATCCACTCCCTTTAATTGTAAATACTGATTTAGGGCATGTCCTGTATATCGAGTATAAACAACGAGCTCTTGTTTTATAATACGCGACAGAGTCCTAGCGGGAATATTAATTTTTCGCGATAAGATTTTTTTGCTTCCTAATGGGGTTTCGACGAATTCTGACTTTAACGGCATTAACAGCCTTTGTAGTTCTAACAGCACGCCCCGATCTTTTCTGGTCTTCGAAAGACGAAGTGTTGTTGTATCTGTTGATAGTACGATTTACGAACATAGGGCTGATACCAAGCTTTTGAAGTATCTGGAATATGACCGACGGCTCCATACCCACTTTGTGCAAGGCGATCACTGCAATGCTATTTTCTTTAACACCCAAGTCCATATTAGAATTTGATAATGAACACGAAAAAACATATGTGAAATACCACAAAATCGAAAGAAGTTTTTAAAATAATATACGTGTTCGAAATCCTTACTAATATTACAAATGCGAAAGTAACTCTGTCTGACTGTCTGTCTGTCTCTTCTTCAAAGAGCAGCTCATATTTATATTGTTAAGAATAGTAATCGCGTTAGTTTAAAACAATATAAGAGCAGCTCAGGTCAGTTTGCTTCGCCCAATGTGCTGGGTTCACCTTAGGCTACCCACCTCCAAGACAAGGCTTGAACCATGGTGTAAGTAAGTCAATCCTCGTTGAATTGAAATGACAACAATTCGGTAGACTTGACGTTTTTTTTTTTTCTTTATAGCCGGGAAATGCTCTGAGGCTTCCCGCGAGGGAGTGGGTCTCCCCATGCGGGTATGTGGGACTCGCTGCGCCCGACAGCTGGTAAATGGACGCAGCTCTACCCACTTAAACCCGGCGAGTGCCACCAATGCCGCCTTTGGTGAGGTGCCCCGGATCTAGAAAACAAACAGGGCACCTCGACGGCTAGTCAGTCCCGCAAGGAACCGACGCCACCTCCACAGAGGGGTTGTCCCGCACCACAGAACAACCCCTCCCAACGTCGGGACAGTACAATGGGGTGAGGTTCCCATCCTCACCCCTTGTCCCCTGCTCTTCTGTCCCTTCTTGCCCTTATAAGAGGGGTACAAAGAGCCCCCTCGGCCCAATTAGCTTCACCCAAGGTGCACCGCTCACCCTGGGTTACTGAGCCCCACCGCCACGACAAGGCCTGAACCATGGTGGAGGACGTTCATTAAAATTGGGCTGTCCAGCCATAGACGGAAAAAGATTAATATTGCCTAACGACATGATCATCACGTGATCATCACCAATTCATTTAAAAAAAGGATCAGTAATTAACCAAGACAGCACAGAGAACAAATACAATTCAAACTACGAAAAATATAGCTTTTCAAAAAGTTTAATAACAAAATGGTTCCATTCAGTTCTGGAACGGTTCCAGGTTGGCGCATGTCATGGTACACACGTGCCTGTCGTTAAATCTGTTCATGTTACCGCCGCAGCCGCTGAATGAGAAGCCCCGGCAAGTCCTCTCGGTGATATCAAAGTACCACCTGGAACAAAAACCAGAGTGTGGAACCACATAAGCGTATGTGTTCCATTCGAGTTACACAGACAGACAGTGATATTGTAAGGGTTCCGTTATGTCATTTTGAAAAATGGAACCACACAAATACGAAAAAATCCTGCTAATCGCTCCAAGATTTTTTATGTTTCTAGTATAAGCAAAGATGCAGATCTGATGGTCAGGTTATTCATGCGTTGAGTCCCAGTGCCTATATTAATCAGGAATTTTTTATTTTTACAGAAATATTTAATTCTTATATAATTTTTAAGGCTAAGAAATTACAATATACATATTATACGTGGAGCATTTGCTCACAAATCACAAGTCCCGCCAAGTCAACGGCTAAGGCTCTACTCGACTCTAGCAAGCGGGTCGCGGCCACTCGCGGCCCGTGAGCGAGACTTGTGACGTCCGCGTCGTCGAGAAGCTATAAAGCGGACGGGAAATGTATTATCATAACTTCGACATTTATGGAGATAATTATTGAAAAAAAAATAGTTGGCTTTATTGCCAGTTTATTAGTTTTTTTTTTTAATAATAAAAAAATGAATCTTCCTTATTAAACTGCCTGCCCTACCCTTCTACCTGAAACACTTCAAAGTTGCTTCACGTAAAAATAAGCTAGATAATACCCAGCCACCGGTAAACTTTTTAAACAGTCCTGTAAATTACTAGTTCTTACAGCTTCATCCACAGAGCTTAACTTTGATTTATTATTTGTTCTTATAATAATCAGATAGATAAAATAAAATGATTAATGTTATCGTAGTACTTACATCGGATAATATTTATTGCAATTGCCGAAATCTGGTTGTAAACGACAGTACACATTAGGTGTCAGTTCCTCTGTAATAAGTTCAAGTCCAGCGTCTGAAATATTAAAAAAGTATACGTGCTGGAAACCCGGGAGAAGTGAAAAATTAGAGTCAATCCTACTTATACTATAAACGCAACAGTTTGTATGGATGTTTGTTACTCTTTCACACAGAAACTACAATTTCAATGAAACTTAACAATAATATAGCTTACATGTCAGAATGATGCATAGGCTATAATTTATCTCCATACTCCCACGGGAAAGGAGAGTACACGGGCGAAACCGCGGGGCGCTGCTAGTAATAAAAAAAAGTAAAAGATATTGTGTGCTTAAAGCCACACGCTTAAAAAACTAAAAGGGACACCGGATGGAACTCGAACTTCCTTTCGATTAATTAGTGAAGGAATTGTAATAAAAAACTCTCTAAGAGAGAGAGACAGACAGAGAAAGACGCGCACGCCGCACGGTTTACAAATATAGCAAAAAGTGTCGTTACAACTAATTTTCAACAACAAATTAAACAATAATTATTATAACCGACTTAAAAAAATAAAATAACCAAAAAGTTATAAAATAATCGCGTTTCTTTAATTTTTGTGTCTACAACTAATAATCATCTTGTACTTCTACTATAAATGTACAATTTTTGCGTTTACCACACCAACTCCAAAAGTACCTAACGATAATGACGTGGTAAACGCAAAAATTGACATCGAACATCAAACATCAATTTTTTGAAATTCGGTCCACAATTGACGGAGAAATCGGTGTACATACATTAAAAAAAAATACCGGCCGAATTGAGAACCTCCTCCTTTTTGTTGAGATCGGTTAAAAACATGATTATTGGATCGATGTAAGTTAGACAAGGGAAAAGGAAGGTAACGCATCTGCATAACTTTTCATTCTTCGGATGTCTATGGGCGTCGGTAGTCACCATAAGGCTCCGACTGATCGGTTGCCTCCTTATGACATAAAATAATTGTATAAATTAAAAAAAAAACAATCAAAATAATTTCACTTTGATATTGATATCCCCTGTTTATACTGTATTACAAATTTACTTAACAAAAAAAACTTATTTTCAACATAGCAAACAGCAAACAAAGAGTCTTATTATTTACTAGCTGTTGCGTGCAGCTTCGCCCGCGTTAACTTAGATTTACAGCCGTACCCGGATTGATGATGATTATTTTTATAGCCTTAGTTACACCTTATAACATCAGTCATGTGCCAGTGAAAGTCCCGTCAAAATCGGCAAAGCCGATTAAGATTCAAGTTTCAAAATTAGCCGGAACAAACAGACAGACAGACAAAAATTGTAAAAAATGCTATTTTGGTAGATATACATACGTATTATGTACCTTGTATACATCCATATGCATTTAGTAAAAAGTGGTTATTTTAATGTTACAAACAGACACTCCAATTTTATTTATCTGTATAGACATCACACCGAAAGTTATTCGTATAGGCAAAGAAAGATACCGAAGCGACACGCCGTTCACCTAACAGGGGTTATACCATTTTACAGATATTGGCTACCTAGAGAAAAAGATATTCGTACCCAATCTGGATATACTACATAATAATAATATGTTGGGACAACTCACACACGGCCATCTGATCCCAAACTAGGCAGAGCCTGTTCTGATGGCAACCAGACAATTGAAGCATTCGTATATATTTCTAAATACATGTTTTGTATTATAGATAAATTACAGCCAGACGCTTAATATGATAATTAGTATGATCATGGTCATTACACAAGCATTAATTGTCCTGGTTGGGGATCGAACCCTTAAGTAGTCAGGGTCACTAACCACTAGACCAACAGGCTAGTCAATAAGTGATAATATAATAATAATTAATTAATTTAGTCAACATAGTAATAAGTGATTAAACTTTTACATGCCTAGAAGGTTAAGATCCCGCCAATGAATATTGTTTTTAGTAAGATCATGATCATCATTATAAGTCTCGTCTCCTCTCGAAATCAGGCGAGGGGAGTGTTGGGATTGGATCATGTTCCACTACATTCACGGTCTCCTCCTTAAAAGCACGAGGAGGGTGTCCCCACCAAGGTTCAAGCCTTGTCTTGGAGGTGGGGCTCAGTAACCTAGGGTGAGCCGCTGCACCTTGAGTGAAGCGAATTGGGCCGAGGGGGCTCTTTGTACCCCTGTTATAAGAAGAGCAGGGGGCAAGGGGCGAGGATGGGAACCTCACCCCATTGTACTGTCCCGACGTTGGGAGGGGTTGTTATGTGGTGCGGGACAACCCCTCTGTGGAGGTGGCGTCGGTCCCTTGCGGGACTGACTAGCCGTCGAGGTGCCCTGTTTGTGTACTAGATCCGGGGCACCTCACCAAAGGCGGCATTGGTGGCACTCGCCGGATTTTAGTGGGTGGAGCTGTAGCTGACTTCTAGTACTGGTTTCCTCAAGATGTTTTTCTTCACCGATGAGCAATCAATGTTCTCATGTTCAGGTACACGGGGAAATTTAGACATTTTGTTAAATCATATTTAAATGTAATATAGTGCCTACTATTCCAATTAGCCCAATAATTGGAGGGAAATAGCGCTATAACTTTAGTTGCAAGTTCAGTATGCGACCAGGCATTCCACACAAAGTTATTATTTAGAGTTGTAACTAAATAAAGTTGTTGGCGAAATACATAACTTATATGTCGCAAAGTTATTATAACATAATATTGTAAGTGCCCTGTTATAATTTCACTAATGGTTGTTATATTTGCACGGGTTTTTGAGCAGTCTCCATTTTAAATTGACATGTAAACACATTTAAATTTTAAACAGTTTGATATGTTTATTATCGCAAAAAATGGTATCGAGATCAGACAGATTATAAAACTGTAATCGTCCACAGCTTAATAAGCCTTTTTTCTATTGCACCGGGAAATGTTCTTGAGCATCCCGCGAGGGAGGGAAACTCCCCAGGCGGATATGTGGGACTCGCTGCGCCCGAAATATGGTAAGGACGCAGCTCTACCCACTAAAACCCGACGAGTGCCACCTATGACACCTTAGGTGAGGTGCCCCTGATTTGTTGAGCAGGGTATCTCGACGGCTAGTCAGTCTCCCAATGGACCGACGCCACCTCCACAGAGGGGTTGTCCCGCACTACAGAACAACCCCTTCCAACCTCGGGATAGTACAATTGGGTGAGGTTCCCATCCTCGCCCCTTGTCCGCCCCCTTTTCTTATAAGAGGGGCACAAAGAGCAGCTCCCTGGGTTCAATTGGCTTTCGGTTCAAAAAATCTTCGCCCAAGGTGCTTGGTTCACCTTAAGACTACTGATCCCCACCACCACTACAAGGCTTGGACCATGGTTGGGATAGTTTAATAAGCCTGTCTCAATGATCGTCAAGAAGGACAATCTATCGCATTCATTCTGGACATGGAGGTCATACCGTGTAGAACTATCAAGATAAGTGATAACTTTATCAAACACTATTCCTTAAAACTAGCATAAAGCATTCCAATTAACAGAACGAAGTACCTATGTACAACACTTTAGGAAAACGTCAGAAAGATTTTCGAATATTATGCTATATGTGGCCTGTATTGACGTTTTGACATAACCACCGTACAGTCGAGAACAGCCAATTTGGAATCCGACAGCATTTTACATGACATTCTATCCAGTATCTGTTCTTGTATTCTAAAGAAGAAATATTGTATTTTTTTCTGTATAAGTTATATAGGCTAACTGGCGACCTGCCACCTATTATTAAATACTAAATAGTGAACGTCGCCCATACACCAGGCTACTCATTAATGCGTAAGTGTCTGTGTCAGTAATACCACGAGCATCCTCGAAATTAGGCAAGGAAGGTTAGATAACTTCCTAATATGTTAGTAGAATTCAGATTGGCGAGCTTAACATATCCCAAGAAACAATGGAAGAACTAAGGAATTATCGATGAGTAAGTAAATGAGCGGTGGCCGGTCCATGTTGGATGCGAGTGGCAAGGGATCGGCCGTCTTGGGGTTCATTAAGGAAGGTACTTATTTTTTAAGGCACAAGTTAATCTTGAACCATGAGCCCTTGTTTCGAGGTTAATCTAATTAAAACTAAGTACACTGTCAAGACTAATCCCATTTAGGATATCAAAATAGTTTTTTTTTTCCCCTTAGCATATTTCTTTCAAAAAATAAATATGTAGGATGCACTACCAACAAAAGTTATATTCTTTTAAAAAGTTTATTCACGCGGAAGAAATTTGCAAATTTTGAAGTAAAGGACGGTTAATATTTGCATATTGTTGGCAACCAGGCAATAAAAGTTCGACTTCTAGCGCAACAAAGCGCCTACAATATGTAATTGCAACACGCATACGAGATTTTGCTATATATTTTGTGTAGGCGTAAACTTTATGTGTCCAATATTAAATGTTACCAAATTCAATTTGACGCTATTAAATAAACATATAAAAATAACATAATTGAAATCTAATTTGATGTGTAATTAAATACTTTAATTTGTAATTAAAACTGTAGATATTTTTAAAGTTCTCATCTATCAGTTCTTAATAATATTATAACTCGTGTAAGTACTAAACGTATAGATATAAAAATACATTTGCAAACATTACAATATTTATATTACTAAAAAAATATGTGAATAAGCCCTTGACGTTTAACAAGTCTTCAGCTAGTATTCATCGTCATCACCACAAGTGCCCTCCCACTTGTGGTGATTGTGGTCACATTGTACCACGTGGTCCGAATATGTACCTACCACCAAACAGATAATTCTAGTAGGCATCCATACCTCGGACGGGCAAGGTATTTCTGGTCCTGATAATATCTTACGTATAATAGCAACACAAGGATGCTATATCATAATATCGGCTAGTTTAAACGATGTACATGGGTGACGTTGACCATTAACTTTTGTGTCCGGTCTGTTTGGCCTATCGTACAAATATCTTCCCCTCCATGGTTCAAGCACTGTCGTGGCGGTGATGCTCAGTAGCGCGGTAGGGAGCGAGCGGTTGTTCTGTAGTGCGGGACAACCCCTCTTGAAGGTGGTGTCAGTCCCTTGATGGACCAGTTGGAATAGTTCCGGTTCCGGTTTAGTTGGAATAGTTAGATGGAATAGTTCCGGGCACCTTACCAAAGGTGGGTTTTAATGGGTAGAGCTGCGTCCACCTTACCACCTTTCGGGCGCAGCGAGTCCCACTCCCCCGCGGGATGCCACAGAGCATTTCCCGGCGTAAAATAAAAAAACATACAAATATATATAGCATATAAAATACCTTGACAAGTCTCACTGCAATCTTTTCTTGAGGCAAACGAGTTTTCATTGTAGTCGCAAGTTCCAACTCTTGTTGTTTTACAATCTTGCATTTTTATATCGTAGTAAAATCTAGACAAAGACTAGTAATTACATATAATGTTTTTCAGGCTAATATTTTTAAGTTCTACATCTCCGCCCCTTTAAATTGCTATGAAATAGAGGTTTTTTTTCGGAAGGGACTTTTCAGCCTTATGGCCGGTACAATAGTGAGCAGATGGCTCACTTAGGAATTGAAATAGAGTACGTTCGGTTTTATCACTCAAATAGAAGCAGTGATAGTTGGATGCGAGTGCCGGGAGATCGGCTGTCTGTACGTTCAATGGAGACAAATACCCCAGTGGACGGAACCAGTATAACTCATTGAAAATATTTAATGTGCCTTTTTTTCTTATTTCATTTTGTCATGCTTTGTGATACACTAATGAGCCTTGGTGAAAATGTCATGTTTCTAGCTCATCGGAAAATTACTCTAAAATCAATTAGAAAATTCCTCTCAGTCAGACAACACCCAAAGCAATTAGATGAAAATGAAAATGGTGTAGTTGTTTTTGCTAAATAAAAAATAAATAAAAGAGAGAAAGAGATAGAGGGAGAGAGAAGAGAACGCATTGAAATTATTTTTCAAATATTTACCTTGATCTATACCTCCCGGCTTCGCTACAATCATAGCCGTTCGGTTGCAACTTACAAACCACATGGGTATCAAGGCTCTGCACGTAACCTGAAAATAATCTTAGGTCAAACCTTCGCTAGATCAAATTTGTTGGCGCGCCTTGGCAGCAAAAACGACTCGAATGCAGTGACTGCAAACGGCATTGTGATATCATTTTTTATTTTATTCCTCGTGTCATCATCATCAGCACCTATTCGTCCACTGCTGAACATAAATTTCCCTCAAAGAACGCCAAGATGACCGATACCTCGCCACTGGCATCCAATACGGTATTAGGAAAAAGGAACCGGCCACTGCTCCGAAATCGTCTTCCCATCTGGTTTTCTTTTTTGCATTTCATTCTAGCACACATGTTCGCGCACTATGTCAGGTGAAATAGCATTCATTTAGTTGAAGTTCGCGCCGTCGACTTGTTCAACCTTAACCTCTTAATTCTATATCAAGGGGATTTAAATAATTTGGGACCTATTGCTTTTAGTTTGACAGACAGACATACAGACATCAGAATTCCGTAGGGTTCCATATTGTCATTTTAGGAAACGTAACCCTAATAGGCTGGTTTTCATATAAATACATACGTGCTGTAGTTGTATTGTCAACTGTGGTAGTAATTGTTTCATTGCTTTCTTCTTGAGTGCTAGATAGTTGAATTTGACACAAAACGGTTAACACTGTCACAAAATAAAAGTGCTTATTGCACATCGTGAAAATTATGTATGTGTAATTTCAAGCAGATTTTTAAGTATTAGGGTACGTGCATACTATATTAATATATACTACCGTTAATATATGCCACCTATCGTATCTAAGTCTATGCTATCTCCTAGGACTCTGCACAGTATGGAACATTTCATTAATCAGTCAGTCCAGTAGTTTAGGAAACTATCGCGGACAAACGTAAAACTATTTTTTTGTATATAAAGATGATAGGAACCTTTGTCTCCTTTAGTCAATGGTTATGTGGGAAGATATTGTTGAATGGAAAATGTCCAAAGGGAGATCTCCGAGCGAGATGGTATACCTGGTCAGGCCGAAGCCCCACTTATTATCATTTTAGCTGTCGTATACATAGCGACGACGGAGGGGTGAGGGTCAGGATGAGTCCCCACATCAAATATTTGGGGCTCATCCTTGACGGAGGTTGGACCTTCGGCCCACATTTCTCAATGTTGGGTCCGAAGGTCGTGAAAGCGGCAAGTGTGCTGGGCAGATTCCTCCCGAACCTCGGAGGACCCAGTGCCGCCTGCAGGCAGCTATACTCCGGAGTCTGCCGGAGTATGGCAACCTACGGTGCACCCATCTGGGCGGGTCATCTTACCACGAGGAATAAGGCCCAGCTGCGCTCGGCGCAGCGGGTCATCGCGGTAAGAGTGATCCGGGG
The DNA here is from genome assembly GCA_963853865.1 of Helleia helle. Taxonomy (NCBI): domain Eukaryota; kingdom Metazoa; phylum Arthropoda; class Insecta; order Lepidoptera; family Lycaenidae; genus Helleia; species Helleia helle. The sequence goes on from OY971420.1 coordinate 23,423,855, forward strand.
GTACCGTACAGTATCGTGGGCGGCAGCCACTGCCCTAGCAGGTGACCCCCCGTGGGAACTCGTGGCGGAGGTTCTTGCCGAGACGCACTCCTATGTCTCGGATAGAAGGTCTCTTGGTGAAAGCTTTACGCTGGACGGGATCCTTCGGGTTCGCCGACTACGGCAAGAGTCGTTAATGCGAAGGTGGGGGGAGGACCTGGCGCGACAGCTGTACGGCAAAAGCCTAACGGTTGCTCTGCGTCCAGTCCTTGAGCGGTGGATGCGCCGTAAGCGCAAACCCCTCACCTTCCGTCTGACACAGGTGCTCACTGGGCATGGTTGCTTTGGTGAGTACCTGTGCCGGACGGCCCGCAGGGAGCCGTTGACAGTGTGTCACGATTGTGGCGCGGCGGTGGACTCGGCCCAGCACACCCTTGAGGTGTGCCCGAGATGGGCGGCGCTGCGTCATGGTCTGACATCGGTCATCGGAGGGGACTTGTCTCTGCCGAGTGTCATCATCGTGATGCTCGGTGACGACGAGTTCTGGACGGCGATGGTTTCCTTCTGCGAAGCAGTAATGTCCCAGAAGGAGGCCGACGAGCGGGTGAGAGAGGAGGTCGCCGACGAGGCCTCGCCCCGTGGGCGACGAACGGGGGTGCGCAGGAGGCGCTACTTAATGCGCCTCCAGTAACGCCGTAACCTGGGCTCAGTATGACACGACGTCGCGGGGACTGCCCAAGCAGCCGGGTAGCCTCCCTTAATAGGAGTAGTCTGGCCTTCGCCGGGGCCAGCCTGTCGCTGAGGTGATCCTGTTGAATGCCTATCCGGGACCCTCAAATTAAAGCGGCTGAAGGCGCTCGCAGTGGTCGCCCGAGATCCTGGCTACATGCGTAAAAAGCATTTCCCTGCGATAAAAAAAAAACATAGCGACGAGCTGTGGAACTTCGATAGCGTGATTCAGTAATATGGCGTTGATCGGTCCGCCACAGTTAGGTATATCACGTATGTTTTAAGTGACTAACTACTGTATACAGTTATTGCAACTCAGGCGATGATCCGCCGCTACTCGAAACTATTTTACCATTTGCACCCCAAAACAACATTGAATCATCAGCCTGCACATAAATGTGTGCATCCATTCGTTCATTCATACGTTCATTTATTTCTTCATTTATTCATACATTTATCTACTGTATATATTTATCTATCATATCCAACTAACATAAAAAATATTTATTCAATCACTGATTCTAATTAATTAAGTTTTACATTCATTCTATAATTTATGTTTCTATTAAGTCTAATGGTTTTGTAGATTTTTCTGTCAAAATGTAATTCGCCAATGTACACTCGCCTTGGGAACAATAAATGAATACAATAGTAATAAAGTGTGATAAAATGCACAATATTACTACGCAAACTTGATTAATTATTCATTCGATCTTTTAATTAGGAAAATTTCTTATAGAATGGTAAAATACAAAAGGTGAACAAATTAAAGTGAATGGATACCTCTCCCCTCTCTGGGAGGGACCCACCCCATTCCTAATGCAACCCCTTTAGCTCTTTACAATGTCTTTGGAAAATATGCTGGATACTTTTACATTGTAGGTAAAGCGTGCTTATAATATTTTGTGCTTTCTTTCAGTCGCCTGAAAATAATAAAAAACTGACAGTCATTATTATGACTATCAGTTAGAATGCCGATAGAAGTAAAATCTTATGACTTAGAATTATGACATAATGAAATTTCAAATTTTAATACTAATAATAATATCAACCCAATTATATGTCCCACTGCTGGGCAGGGACTCCTCCTCGAAATCAGGCGAGGAGGGTTTTGGGCCATAGTTCACCGATGCGCTGGCCCAATGCGGGTTGGTGAACATTACACACCTTCAAAGACTTTTAATCTCATCGGGCATGCAGGTTTCCTCACGATGTTTCCTTCACCGGTGAGCAATCGATGGTCTCATGTTCAGGTGCACGTAGAAATGTCACATTAGCTTAGCATAGTTATTGTCATTAGGAATATTGTTTTAATGAAATCTTTAGCTAAAGACACATATTTTTTCTTTTTATTATTACAACGTCATTATCTGACGCTAAAAGAGTTTAGTACAACTTCATTAAAGTGATGAATTAATTAGCAATAGTGAGCCATCAGTTAAAGTTCATTTAATGGTGATCTTTGGGCGTTAGAATAAAGTTTGATAAATAAAATTTTGTAAGTCTCCAAAATAATCTTAAATTAAGGACTATGCATAAATGCAAAAACATCTTCCTTGTAGTTTCGGAGATGACACAAACGTGTTCGAATGCTAGTTATATAAATGTGGGGCCACACTTGTGACAATTTACCGTACATTATCTCGTGACCGTATCAGACGTGTCAACTGTCAGCACCGATTTATGTGGACGTATTTTGTTACGCGAAGAAGAGCGGGGCCCCATTAGTGCGTTGCGTTGCGTCGTCGCAGCGTCGACGCTACGTACTTTTTTCTTATGACGCCCCACCACTTTGTTGCGTTGCAACGCATGACGTTTCAACGACGGATCGACGGACAAGAGACGAAGCGGGAGGGTGGGTGTTACGCTGCAGAATCTTCTATGGTTTCTATGTTTATTTCGACGGTGACGTAATAAAAGCAACAAAGGAACACGTTTGTATCTATCCACTAAGAAAGCTGAACTAAGACGCAGCTACGACGCCGTGCATACCCGCTTGCGTCACAACGTCGTGCGTCGACACAACGCAGTTGTGTTGATCCGTTGCGACTATGTGACGCAACGCAGCGCAACGCACTACTGTGGCCTCGCCCAATTGTTGCAAGCTGCAGTACGATTCAGTCCATTCCAAACACTAAAAGAAACTGCTGAGCAGATAATAAACAGCAAGACAATGTATGGAGTTACGATCTACTAGCTCCATTAGGCTAGGTCCATTGTGGACGCTGGTCTGTGTACTGTTACGTATCTAAGTCACGTGATACGAGCCGTTATGAAACGAGATAGTTTTTTTCAAAGCATTTTCGCTGTTTTCCACATGACCAGGAGACGTCAACACTTGCATTTATGGCATGCGTTGATGTACGCTATATAAAACAGATACAGACACGGGGTAGGAGTAGATCACGTCGTAACGCGTGCCGGTCGGCACGTCCTCCGCCCACAGCTCACCGCCTTGCTGTTCACTCATTCACGCAGCGCACACGTAATTAAACATCGTTCTATTCGTTGCTGTTTATATTAGTTTTTTTTTTGTCGCAAAACAAAACTAATATAAACAGCGATGGCTGTTTATATTAGTATTTATTATTTAGGCATGGATTACAGCAAAGAAGTAGTCCTGTTCATTGAAGCTTATAGAATTAGAGAAATACATATGTTAAAATGGGTAATAAGCAATAAACGATTAAAAAATATCGCTTGGAACTCTAGATTTCTCAAGAAATAAATTAATTGTACATGGTTTTTGACCATGTCTACATTTAGCGAAACATGTTTGTAGCGATGCCACGTAGTCAGTGCGTCGTCATGTCACAAGTGTGTCCCCACCTTAAGCCACTGAAGCTATTTCGATAAATTCTAGTAAAAAGAAAAACGATTGTGGAGACAGTCATTAGCTATTATTTCTATTGAAAAAACTTGACTGAAGATAAAAAAGGAAAGCCGCAGGAAAATACTGATTCATGTGTAAGGGCCATATTTGTGGTTAGAATAGTGCTTGATGCATGATTACTGGATCCTTGAAAATGCAGTTTGGATATCTGAAGTACTCTCATTGTGTATGTTTGACCGAGAGATACACTTTTGTCCTTAAAGAAATATTTCAAATTTTGAATATTAAAGATAGAAATATTTGTAATCACTTGAAAAGAAAATTGTTAAACTAATATTTTAAATACATGTACGATTTTCATTTACCATTTTTTTATTTGAAATAAAATAAGATAAACCAATGACATGCATCATTTTAATTTTCATGTACTACATATGTATGTAGTATATGAAAATTAAAATGATCCGTATTTGTTACTTAGAATTGAAAGTCTTATTAGAACTCAAGTCACACAGATGATTATGTTAAACAAATATATTTATTGCAAAATTTACTTCTTAGGCTTATCAGCCAAAACAGCTATATCTTGTATAGCTTGCTCTAGAAACCTTTTTTGAAACTCCGGGGTGATGGATTTCATCACGTTTAACAGTATCCAGTCTATCATCCACTTCTGGTGAATTCTTGTCTGGGTCTGATGCAGCTTCACTTGGTAATCAAGACGCGACTTTACACCCTGATATACGATCATCATTCGTTCTCTATACGCTGCCTCCAATTGCATTATCACGTTCTCTTTTTTAGCGTCCATCAAAAGTTTCTGTCCTTGTGCTTTCAATTGAGCATCTTTACCATCCTTAACGGCAGTTTCGTAAAAATTCTTTTCATCCTCTCTTGCCTTTTCAAATATAGCTTGATAAGCATCAACTTCTTTGTCAAGAGCCTTCCCGATTTGGGGGCCAAATCTTGTACTCGCGTAGTAGACCATAATGAAAATGGAAATTCCAATGTAATATTCATGTTCCATTACAAATATCTCCTTACTTACTAGGTAATTTGTGACCATTATTCCAAATATGTACGGTCCACTCACTCCAGTTTTAGAATGAAAAAACAGGAACCATTCATCGGGTATAAACCCAAGTCTCACTTTTCCAGTGTGTGTCGCGCGTTGTAGCTTTACGTCGTTTGAAGTGGAATCACATTTCCTAGCAGGACAAGTTTCGGTATGGGCTAGTACGAGTTGAGGAATAAATTTTCTCGGACGAGCAAATTTTAAAATGTTACCAATCATTGTGACGAAACGTTTAAAACGATTTTTCTCTTAAATTATATTGGATGTCATTTTTGACATTTGTTTCTTCTAAGGTTATTTTCTAAAGAGTATATTCTAAAAATTTAAAATACTAAGTTATGATTTCTGGGTGTTTCGTTGAATTACATTAAAAAAAAAAACTAATACGCTTTTTTACAATAACTAATATTTTTGTTAAACCATTTTAATCTTGTAGTAAAAAATATTTTCAAATACTTCGGTTTGCTATTGTAGTGTTTAAGTTGTTAATGTACTATCATATTAGCCTATACAACAAAGACTGTGCGTTTTGTACAGGATATTCTAGGATATAATCAATTTTTTTGGTTTACCATATTTTTATATAAATTATTTTATTTATTTATTTATTTATTCGTAACTCAGATATCAAAGATCCATATACAAAAAAAATAAAAGAAAGAAAAGCTTATAACTAACTTATAACTATGATAATTACAAAACATCAATTAGAATTTATCATTAAATCATTTTCAAAAAAATAAAATTTAATCTGAAATAACAAAACATTTAATAATTATTTAATTTAGATATTATTAAAAAGATATTAATTAATTTTATAAACGGACTCAATTTGTGGATGTGACTGAATGAATTAAATATCCAAAAAATGGTTTCGTCTTTTTTCACATTTTAGTACATTGACATTGACTTCTCAAAAGTGGACATTATTTAAAGTCTCTAATTCATTGGGAAGTTACTTTAAAATCCATTACAAAGTTTCACCCGGGCATACAAATAACAAAGCAAATAAAACCACTCTTTACAAAATTATTTTATTTATTCGTTACAGTGTTGAGTAGATAAGAACTATTTTCAAATACATCTCGATTGAAACTTATTGCTAATTGGATACTTAAAGGCGGTATTTGGCAGCCCGTAGGATGGGATACTTGTCCCCGGTGCACAGACCACGGAAGTCGTCCATGGAGAGGTCTACAATGGAGACGCCACCAAGGTTCTTGGATCTGAAAAAGTGCACCACGTTAGCATCATCTCGTGGCAAATTTAAAACATCTTGTGTGATGCCAGATAAGGTAAATGTATCAGCGCGCATCTCAGCAAGCCTTTTTAAATTTGAATGCATCCTATTAAGGTCTTTTTCATTTTTGAAGTTTACGGTACTTCACAACTAAAGTGACGACGTAATGAACTTTAGCGTGTTATAATAATAATAATGATTATTATTATATTATCAAAAACACTTCTTAAAAATTGTGCAATTTTTTCAGTGACAAAAAAGAATATGTTCTAATCTACTATGTATATGTCGTACCTAAAATTGCTTGTTACAAAAATTCACACCAAGGCCCCGGCGAGATTCGAACTCGCGATCTCCTGTTTACTAGACAGGCGCTTTAACCAACTAAGCCACGGCGCCTCCGTGTCTGTATTCCAAATCTTAGAACATATTTATTACGGAAGACCCCATAAACATTTTTTTATATGTGTATTAATAACTTTAAAGTGATTTCAGGTATTTTTTAGCCAACCCTGATAAACAAAACGGACATATAAGTTTCTAAAGACTACTTTGGGAGTGCACAAAGCTGCTTCGCTGAAGGAATGAGTACCTACAGACACGGAAAGAAGTGCAAGATCATTCCTACTACTGGTTAAACAACTTACAGTTTTTAAGAAAGCAAGAGTTGCTAAGTATATTTAGTTAAAAAACAGCCTTCGTATGGGTCTTTTGTCTCAGTAATTTTATCTGTACATACAAAACTTTCTAAAATATGCGTATAAATGATCATATAATGAATATTCATGTTTCCAATACAATGTTTATCTCAGTTCATTAAATTTCCATTACGTTTCATTAATTACCAAACGATAACAGTTACATTTACAATATACACATACAATACTATGACGACTATTTCGTAATGATAAGCAACGGTTTCTTTATTTTACTTGTATAGGCAAACAGGCAGACCATACCCTGATGGAAAATGATCAGCGTCGCCCATGATTAGAAACAAGTTCACAACTAATCGTGCTTTGTCAATCCTTAAACGTAATATGGTAAGTCTTGGTATCAAGGATGGTGGATACTCATGCAGACGGGAGCTCCCACAGGTATTGCCACTCCTTCGTGTTACCTTAGATTGACAGCCACATATGGTCTGAAGATATGTCTATCCTTTTTTCCTTTGTCTTTTCTTGAAAGCCTCTGACAAATTTTATCGGAATCGACTTATGTGAATTGCATGGACGATGGGATTGAATCACCAAAATACCGGTATCACTTAAGATAAAAGTTTCCCCACCATCGCCATGGGGTAATCAATTTTGATAAAACATCACTAAGAACCAACGCTCGAAAACTTGTTTTATAAAAACTGAAAATAAAAAACACCGCATCCACATAGATTCATCCTTCGGAGAGCTGTGGTAACCTTTTTTTTATAGAAGAGGGGGCAAACGGATGGTTGGTTCACCCGATTTTTGTTAATATAGTGGAGCACAGTACTCACTTGGCATAAGTAGCTTTCTGTCCAGCTGTTTCAGGGTCCTCGTAGCTCACCCATAGACCACCCTCGCCATTGTCGGGTAGGCGGTAGGCGTAAGTACCTAAGAATGAAAATAAAATTAGGAAATGTGCATATTATACACACATAACATATGAGTGCGTAAAATATGCGTGACTATCTAAGCATAGGGACTTTTTTTTAATCTAAGCTCATCATCTTCATCTTTTTCTGTCCATTGCTGAATATGGCATCTTTTAAAATGCCAAGACGGCCGATCGCCACTCGTATACAGTAACGGATTTTTTGGACAGAGATTTCGTAGAGGATTTAGATTCACACATGATAATGATGAATATAATATTAATACAAAACAAATCTGTCTGTCTGTAGGTTTCTGGTAGGATCCTTGACTTATGCCACCACCAAAAGCCAAAAAGCAAGCTACTATGAAATACCAACCAAAGAAATCTCCATCCTGCCTTAAGCCCAGGTCTGAAAATTTAAAAGCCTTCGTACCTTGATCTCAAAAGCGATTATGCATCAATTCAAAAATCTCTTACCGAAACGCTTGCTGGGGTCAGTGACCTTCCTGAGGTGGGGTCTCATGCCCTTCTGGTGGTTAGGATTGATCAGCTTAGCGCATACCTCCGGGTAGCTGAGGATACCCTCGATTTTTGTGTAAGGTCCTGTATAACATACAAGACTACGTTATGTAAATAGTCTTACGGCTTCAATGAATGTATAAATGCTGAATAAGTTATAAAATAATTCTTATCTTATAGTTAATTATCAAGCTAATAAAAAAAATCTAGGTGGTTATACTAAGGATACAATTATGCAGAAAAAGCTTTTCTGATTTCTGAAAACTTTCTTTTTAACAAGGTAAAAATAAGTAACAACTTTTTTATGTTAGTTGGATAGGCAAACTGGTGTACCACCTGATTGTAAGTGGTCGACGTCGCCCATGAACATAAACTAGTATACCAGGCAACTCATTTATGTGTTGCCTATCCTGAGACATAAGATGTTAAGTCTCGGTGCCAGTAATAACACTGCCTGTCTTGCCCTTCCCTCCGAAACACAGCAAAGCTGTTTCACGGGAGAAACAAGCAAGATGGTGGTACCCATGCAGCCGCGACCGCGGCACAGCGCTTCTCTCCCACCGGTAAACAAAAAACGACTGTTTACGAATTATATTTTTTTTACATTGTTGTTCAAATGTTTTACAGCAACCATGGAGGATTGTTTAGTAACGAAATGTCGGGATTGCAAAAATCTCGATAAAATCAGAAAAAAATTGTTGTATTTTATCATATGCTATTTTAATTACCAGCTTCTCCGGGTCCATCGGCGTGCAGAGGCGGTACTCCGGAGATCTCGCTGTCGGCGTCCAGCTTCCATGTCCGGGCGAAGGTGCTGATGCCAACCACCAGCTTGTGGCTTGGGGCACCAGCTGCGATCCTGTTGAGGAGGGATTTAATGAGATTCTAAAGTTGAAGATTTTTTTAGAAAATTAATCAGGTCCTTAAAAAGTTGCAGTTTTTTTTAAAATATGAATGTGATTTCAAAGTAGATGTAGTCTTTTTCCAAGAAGATGAATGAGATTCTATTAAATATTTAAGATGGAACTTTTCCTAGAAATAAACAAGATGGTGATGCCCTGCATCTGCATATCCCTGCATATTACCAGTATCTAGTGGGAAGAAATACTAGACCAAGTTTTTGCACCCTCTGAGTTTCTTAAACCTAACAAAGCAACCGAGTTAGATTTGGAGCTAAATTATCGATATAACTGAAAAATATCTTCTGTAATATATTGTGAGCTCGTTTATCTTTATGTCTTATGTCGATCCATCGAGTATATAACCGGATAGTGTAGTAATGTGGGCCATAAAATTCCGAAACTGGTCAGTGATTTGTCACTGATGTAATAGCAATTCAACTAACCCGTAATCTGATGTACGTCCTCTCGGCCATTCATCAATGGCCATCAGTCGGCCAATCAGTGCGCAGAACAGGCGTAACGTCGCAGATAAAAATGGACGAAATTTGTTTTCATACAAAACACAAAAAAATACCACTCTATTCCGGTTTTATGCTCGATAATTATAATACTGCCTAGGAGGTGAGATGTTAGGTTTCGGCGCCGGAACCTAACATCTGCCTGTTCTTCTATCTAAAATGTAATTGTTGTTTTTATGCACAATAAAGTATATTTCTTCTTCTTGTTCTAAAACGCAGCGAAGCTGCTTTACGAGAGAAATGCAACAGGGTTACCTATCCTATGGACACAGGTGCGCGTCATCGTAGTAGTATTTTTACTCGTATTGGTGGAAGACCCTTAAGTAAGTTCTTCAGAAATATGAGATATCTCACCAGTGGTTGACGACGGCGTCAACATTCAACAGTTCGTTCCTGTTCTGGGGCTTGTAAGTAGGTGCGGTGTAGTCGGCCTCCTTGGGGTTACGTTCAGGTGTGTTGAAGTCGTATACCATCAGGTTGACTATGTCTACCAAGTTGATGATGGCTGGCACGTCGTAGTAGACTGGAAAGAACATAGTCGTTACAACGGGTGTATAGATTTTTTACGTCTAAACATATTTTAGCGCACGTTGGTAGCAAAATCGACTCGAATGCCGTGACGGTAAACGGCATGACGCTGCCATGCCATGATGACATGCCCCCGCTCTAGAATCTATACTATTTATTTATGTCATAAGGAAGCAACCAAAAGTTATTCAGATGCATTGCTCTCCTTTTCCCCATCCCCCTAGTGGGTCACCGGAAACTAACAAACCGCACAGCTGTTACCTGACGCCGGTATTATGTGAACGAAAGGTACCACCCCGGTCGTGCCGGTCCAATGCGGCTGCAAACAGCATGGCACTACCTCTTACTGGTACATTTCTTTATTTTATTTCATTTTTTGCTATGTATAGATTTTAATTATTATTATTTGCTTTTTTATTCTAATATTTATGAGGCCCAGGAGGAGTATTTTAAAAGTAATTTAGTAACTACTCGACCTCATAGTGACATACGGAACATAATACACTAACTTAAATTCAAACAAAAAGTAAAATGACTACATATATTTAATTTGCAGCATTACAGCAGCAAAATATATTTAAATTCACATACATGCTGCATACATGCTGCATACATGCCTATTAAATTTGAACACGGCTGCCATAAAGGAAATCAGATTTCATAACCTGGCACTATGTCTGTCTGTCCTGGCACACTCCATCTGCCGGGCGTCCCGCGTTAGCCAAATTTTTAAAAATAAAAAAGACTAGATTAGTCTCTATTGTCAAGTAACTATTATTAAGGTTACATATGGGAAGTATCCAAGCCTATATTTCAAGCATATTTTTTTTAATTTGACTATCCGGTTACTAAACAACTATCAGATAACGGGATAGACATCTTTGCCCATAACCTGTCGAAATTAATAGAATTAGTTCAGGTTTTTCTCGAAAAAGAATGATGAGAACTTCACTAAATAATGTGTATATTTGTGCGTGTTCCTGTATATATATGTGTCATACGTACGAATACATATTTTATGTCGTTTGTCTACTTGTAACATTGTCTTGGTATAATTATGCTGTAATGATGTTATGATTGTGTCTAAATAAATCATATAGCACACTAAATATACTTCATCTTTTTGTGCCATTAGCATTTTTTCCAACACAGACTAATAAAAAGAAACTCACTTGAAGCGTTGACATTCGGCAGCTGTGAGATGGAGAGTTGCATGTTGGGTTTGACGCTCAGGGCCTGTTTCATCTCGCGGACGAGGGCGGTGAAACCTTCACGGTGCTCAGCCTCCTTGTCATCAACGGGGGTGGTGCCGAAGGTCTTCTTGATGCCGTGCCAGATGGATCCTAGAAGAGGCATGAATGAAAGTATTTCGTAAATATAAAGCATAGGTATGGGCTCATCGTAATCAATGACTTTAGTCTAGAATCTAGATCATCGGAAATTTGTTGAATGATTATATTATTTTAATCATGTCATTTCCTCAAAGATTCAGCACTTTATTGCAATAAAACGAGTAACTAGTTGTGACTCTTACATTATTCACCATTTTTTATTATTATTAGAATAATGAAATTGCCTATAGCCAATTGATATGATAAAGTAAGGTCATTCTATTAGAGAACAATAAACTGTACATAATATAGTACGCTTCTCAATTCCTAGTAAAACATATACAATAGGTATCAATAAAAAACAGCAGCAAATCATTATAATAATATATTCAATGCAACAACTAATACCCCAAGTGGAAAGAAATCATGTCCAAATCCTGCTCTCTCCCGAGCAGCGCGCGCAATGAACCCTATGTACCCCTTTCGAATATTTCTAAAGTGCTCATTTACTGTACCGATTGAGCTTAAAGGCCATCAGGCCTAAAAGTCTATCCCTTCCGAAAAAAAAAACAAGCAAGATGGTGGTACCCATGCTGCAGCGCTACTCTCCCACCGGGAATGATTCCTGGCAATGCAACTTACCCCAAGTGGAGCGGACCTTCTTTGGCTTGATCTTGGCGAACTGCCAGGCCAAGTCGATTCCGTCGAAGCCGTGCTGCTCAGCCAACAGCACCCCAGAGTTGACGAACGCGGTACGAGCTTGCGGAGACTCCAACTGTTGGATTTATGGTTTCTTTAGAGATTTGTTCCCATAATGACAATAGATTTATAGTTTTGTAAGGGCGGAACCCTTTACCAAGTGTTTCCATTTTTTGTGTCACTTGTTGTTGTATGATAGGCAATCTGACAGACGAGCCACTTAATGAAAAGTGGTCAGCGTCACCCATGAACATAAATAATCCACGCAAAACATTCGTGTGTTGTGTGAGACATAAGATGCGAGGCCTCGATGCCACTAATGACACTACATTTCATTAATTTTGAAACATAGCACATTGTTTCACCGAAGAAAGAAACAGGATGGTGGTACCCAAGCAGACGAGAGCGCGACACAAGCGCATCTCTACCACCTGTGCTACTACCGTTTTGTTCGTGTCAATGTGTTGTCCGTCTACCCGTGTTGTAATATTTAAAAGGACCATTTTGAATTTGGTCCATTGCTTCTGGTGGGTTAGTTTTAAATCATTCATATGATTTTTTTTCTTTAACGCTGGGAAATGCTCTGAGACATCCCGCGGGGGAGTGGGTCGCCCCAGGCGGGTATGTGGGACTCGCCACGCCTGAAAGGTGGTAAGATGGACGCAGCTCTACTCACTAAAACCCGGCGAGTTCCACCAATGCCGCCTTTGGTGAGGTGCCCCGGATCTAATGAGCAAACAGGGCACCTCGACGGCTAGTCAGTCCCCGCCACGACATCATGGTGGGGAATCATATTAAATACATGAATACGGTCTGTTTTAATATTTTATTTAATCTTTGTATTTCCTGTATATGTTCGTGATTAAGTTGTCTCAGCTGTTGTGTGGTCTTAAGTACACGACGTTATTTTTAATCAAGTGCCTAGGCGTCGTTTCAATTAGAAAAATAGGAAATAGAGGTACTTCTTGTTTCTCTAAGGTATTTTATGTATTTACCCTTAATTCTTTCCTAGAATTCAGTTTGTAAAACAAAATTGTATAACCTTATTCCCAATTTTAAAATGTGTTGGCAACTATTTTCTTTATATTGAAAAGCTTTGAAAGCGATTTTAGACAACATAAGCAATATATTTAATGTGTAAATCCTTTATAGGTGTGCAAAATCTATCACCCCGGGCCCGCGCATATTACGGTCTACGGCCCAACTCCCTGGCTCCCTGCACTAAGATACCCGCGCTCCGCAGTAAAACACTTAAGGTTTGTTATGATGATGATGATAAAACTCTTCGAAGAATTGTGCCCTATTTCATTATTAAAAAAAAAAATGGTACCAAAACTTTCTTATAATGACCATTACCTGTAATAAAGTAAATAAGAAATCTTTGTCAGTGGTCAAAGTAAGCTACAGTTAAGCATTCTATTAGTTTATAAGAGTCCTAAAGCTTTTATCTACTAACGTTTGTTTTAACGTCAAACTTTTAGTACTTAGAATGTTTTTAGATTACTTTAATAAGTGTCACTTCTGAAGTTATAATTAAAGTCTACATAAAACTTTGAACGAGGCATGAATTACAATGAATTTTGAATTATTATAATAGTAGAACCAATGTACCATATTATAATTATGGATTATTATAAATAACTAGTGGCACCGACAGACGCTGTCCTGTACAAAATCTTTTTTTTTTTGTGAATCCGAAAATGCTCAAAAGATCTTACTAAAATCGTTCCAGCCGCTTAGGAGGAGTTCAGTGTCATACACATGTACAGAAGAATTATACATATTATATATAAAGATATATTAATTTAGAACCGATTCTTTATAACTACTTTTTTTTTATTTTGACTTCGTTAACGCGGTAATAAACAATTACATTCAAATCTACCCACCAGTAAGTTGTACTTCTGTGCGTCTTCAGTATCAGCATCACCTCCGACCGACAGCAAGACCTTGAGACCAGGGTACTTGGTCTTGAAGTTGGTGATGGCTCTGTAGTTGGCGTGTGACCTATCGACATCCAGGTTCTCATTCAAGGACACCATCTTGTAGGTGTCAGGCTGGATGCCAGCGTATCCGTAGACCACATGGGTACAGAAGGAGAGCGCTGGGTCCAAGTCCAATGGCAGCATGCGGGCTTGAGCTGGGTAAATGCAACCATCAACTATATTATATTGATATAACTATATTTAAGTAGTGTAATACTTGTCTTAGAAGAGGGGCTAAATTGACAGTCAGCACAGGTGATAAGTACTTAGCTATAGATACTCGGGAAGGCTGGTGCGTTGCCAGCACTTCAAATATGAATACTAAAGAAGTAAGTAAGTTAGAGGTAGTGCCATGCTGCTTTGCAGCCAAATTGGGCTGGCACGACTGGGTGCTACCTCTCGCTCAAAAAACACCGACGTCAAGTACCAGCTATAATAATAATAATAATAATATCTATGAACGCTTTTACACCACGTCAATCTGGTCCCGTGGTAAGTTCCCGAAGAACTTGTGTTACGGGTACCAGACAACGGAAATATATTTAATACTTTTATACTATACATATATTTAAGATTTTTATTATATAATGTACATCCATGACCCAGGAACACAGAAAATATTTATGTTCCCAGGCGGGATTCGAACCCGCTACCTCCGGCTTGAGCGCCAACGCGCTTGCCATTGAGCCACAGAGGTCGTCGATGATGAGAGCTATGCTGTCGCGTTTCGTGCGGTTTGTGAGATTCTGGTGGCCCATTGGGAGGAGGAGGGATAGGGAAAAGGAGAGCAACGCATCTGCATGACTTTTGGTTGTGTGGATGTCTATGGGCGTCGGTAGTCACCATAAGGCTCCGACTGCTCGGTTGCCTCCTTATGACATAAAAAACTAATTTTATAAATTGTATAAGAAAATTATTATTGTATTTTGTGTTTCGTTTGTTTGTTTGTTTCGGCTATGTATTTAAAAATCGATGTTAAAATCTAACTAATCAACCATGTAAAGACATCAATCTAAAAATATTTTTCTGTCGATCATGCATTTTTGCGAACTTCGTGATTATATGTAGATTATGTTGTAGATATATTTGGAGGTCAAAGCATTCAATGACCTTCATATATTTGTTTTAAGTCACGTTCAGACTAGAATTTATCGAGAAAGATCTATCTTGAATCATATTAAACACATCTTTAAATAAACAAAGAACCTTTAAGTCGATTTTAATGTTAAATATATTTAAAACTAGCTGTTGCCCGCAGCTTCGCCCGCGTTTACTAAGATTTACAGCCGTTCGGATTGATGATGATTATTTTTATGGCCAAAGTTACGCCTTATAACGTCAGCTATCTGCTAGTAAAAGCTTCGTCAAAATCGGCTTAGTCGTTTCAGAGATTAACCGGAACAAACAGACGGACAAAAATGGTTTTTCTTAATGTAAGTGCAGTATATTATTTCATAGATTTTAACCGCGACTTCGTCCGCGTATAAGAAGTATTGTTTTAAATCTTATTTTTCAAATAAAGTAGTAGTAGCCATGCTGCTTTGCAACCGAATTGGCCCGGCACAACCGTAGTGGTGCCTCTCGCTCACATAACACTGGCGTCAAGTGACAGCTATGCTGTCGCGCTTCGTGCGGTTTGTGAGTTTCTGGTGGCCCATTGGGAGGTATAGGGAAAAGGAGGGCAACGCATCTGCATAACTTTTGGCTGTGCCGATGTCTATGGGCGTCGGTAGTCACCTCCTGCTCCAACTGCTCGGTTGCCTCCATGTGACATAAAAAAATGGTTCCAATTTACAAACTATAATAATTTAAAGAATACTTGTGAATGTGGCTTGGATGAAGGCACTCCAGAACATTTTTTTTTCTTGTCCTAAACTACGTTTCTCTGTGTATGATGCTCTTCCGCATGAGATCCCACGACCTACTGATCTAAAATCCTTATTAATGTGTGTTTTCTCTCCGTTTATAAGTTCATTATGCACTTTTATTGAAATTAACAACATAAAACTATAATGCGATCTAACAAAAGTTAATTATCCCAAGTATGTTTTTTCTATTATATATATTTTAATACTTGTGTGTGTTTGTGTCTTAGGCAAGTTAACTTTTCTTTCGGACAAACTTGTGCGGGAATTGGAGCCGAACTTGTACTCCCACTGTAACTCCAAATAAAGCAAAGTTGAAACAAAAACTCTGATATTGGCAACTCCGCAAGGGAGCCATTTCAAGAATAATAATAATAATAATACTTCCACTGTAAGGCCCGATAGTACGTTTTTATAAAATATATTTATTTAATTTAGTAGTACATTTTTATTATACCTTATTTAAATAACTTTTACGGATTTTATCGCGGTTTATTAAGATTTTTATATGCCCGACGTTTCGGATACTTTCCAGCAACCATGTTCACGGGAGGATTGAGGTGTCAGACGTCCTATAGTATTTATTTTGTGTTCTAACGATACAAAATTATTCGTAACTACCCTATGATACATCAACATTTTAATTCAAATTAGTACCTACTACCAGCAAAAAAACTACGAAAAAGTTATATTTATTATTAATATATTTTATTATTGTTCCTAGCATTGTTTATAAATAGAACTTTGTCATTTATTGCAATTTTAAATTATTAAATAATTAAATAAAAACATATTGGATATAAATTACAAAGAAACTAAAACTAAAAACCTTAAAAATATAATATAATAACTTAAGTATATTAATAAAAAGGAGTCCCTTTAGGCAAGGTTCCGAAGGTTTTCACAGCGTTCCCCCTTTGAATTGCTAGACTAATTCTTTGTCCAAGGTAGCTGCTAGCTCTTCGGTCTCCTGTGATGTCGACTAACCTTTTTGTTATTTCCTTAAAGAGCCTTAAAGCGCTAGGACCCCACGGACCAAGGGTCTCGACACCGAATGGGACAAAATCATATTCGGAGCCTAGACCCCTGTATTTGCATATTTTAGCTTTTTCAGCCGCTTCATTATTATATATAAGTATTCCTTTTTTATAATATAATGAATTCTATTAATAAATCATTTTTGGATAAATTACTAATACAATATGAATACTTCATTAAAAACGCGTGCAATACAAAAGTGCGATCCTCATAAGGATTCGCATCTTGTAATGGATAGCATGATCTACATTTTGTGTTAACGCCATCTATTGACACGTCTAAAAAACTTCTTCTTACACTAATTATACATCTTATATCTTACCTAGGGTCTCAAACTATCTCCATATCTAATTTCACTCAAATCGGTTTAGTGGTTTAACAAATACACAGTCCCGGCGTTTTAGCTGCACAACTCCCGTTCCCGTGGGATTTTACAGATAGCAACTATTATATAGGACTTCTACGTTAAGTTTCGAAGTACCTTCATATTAAATTTCACCCAAATCTGTTCCGTGGTTTAGAAGATAGTCTGTTCCGGGGTATTACCCGCATAGGTCCCGTTCCCGGGAGATTTTCAGGATAAAAACTATTTAAGGTCCTATGTTAATTTTCAAAGTATCTTCATATCAAATTTCACCCAAATCTGTTCCGTGGTTCAGAAGATAGATAGTCCCGGGGTTTTACCCGCATAAATCCCGTTTCCGTAGGATTTTCGGGATAAAAACTATCCTATGTCATTTCTCAGGTTTCAAGCTATCTTTGTGCCAAATTTCATCCAAATCTGTTCAGCGGCTTAGGCGTGAAGAAAAGACAGACAGACAGAGTTACTTTCGCATTTATAATATTAGTAAGGATTGGGTATTTTATTGTTAAGCAAACCGAGAAACCTACGAGCCTAATAATATAAAATTTATATTCACAAATATTTGATTTTAAGAGTATAATAATACTCTTAAAATCTCTCATGTTTTCGGGGTAACCCATGGTCCAGTGAGCCTTTTGCAGAAGATGAACAATATCTGTCACGTATATACAGTTTGTATCCGTTACACTGGGATCGCATAAATTAGTGTAGGTGTTCGAAGTTGTTTCCTACATTATCCACTTAGCAGATGACGACAACTTGTACATTATCCGGCCAGCTAACAATGTTGGCAAAAATAACCGCAATACCTTGGAACTTAAATTATTTATTGGTGGGACGCGTGCTGACGTCTAGATGGGTTTTATGGTGATTTTTATGATAGTTTGACGCATTGAGCAGACGAGCCACATGGTGATCAGTGGTTAGCCTCGTCCATGAACGTAAGCTAGTTTACCTGAGACTAGCCCAGGCAATACATTCATGTGCCTATCATGTCTTATGAGACATAAGATGGTAATTGTGCCAGTAATTACACTGCCTGTTCTGACCTTCTCTCCGAAACCCAACAAAGCCGTTTCACTGGTGAAACTAGCAGGATTGCACATGCAGCCACAGCGCGGCACAGCGCGCCCCACCTATTAGTAATCATTATCTGGCAATGCAACCTACCCCAAGTGGATTGGACCTTCTTTGGCTTGATCCACCATATAAATCGTTAAGATAAGATAAAATATAAGATCGTTAAGATTTTATGGAAGATACCACACCCTGGGAATAAGGCGTTCCTCCTGGGCATTTCAGGATAAGATGTTAAAATTGTTATATAATATTATATTATTTGAAAAGATTAGTTCCACTGAGTTTGTTTCGCCGGTTCTTCTCAGTGGGCTTACCTTGTAAGTAATAGTGCTACGTGGTAGATTCAATTGACGTTCAAAAAGATACTGTATTAGTACTATTTTGAATAAAAAAAATTATTTTATTTGATTTGGTTAAACCGCTTTGCCGTGTTTCAGAAAGACACAGGCACTAATACTGACACCGAGACTAGCCATCTTTATGTCTTTTTTTATGTCAATGTTATGTGAGCGAGAGGTACCACCCCGGTCGTGCCGGCCCAATTCGGCTGCAATGCAGCATGCCTCTTAATATGGCTAGGCAACTGATGGGTTTTCTGGGTTAGTGCCAGGTGAACTTGTTCATGGGTGACGCTGACGACTCCAGATGTGTTTACCTATCCAACTATCATTTAAAAAATAACTATAAACTAAGACTAGTTTCATCTCTAACTGGGAGGAGTTTACCGGTGGGAGGGAAGCGATGTGCCGCGCTCTCGGCTGCATTGGTACCACCATTTTGCTTATTTCTTCCGTGAAACAGCTTTGCTGTGTTTCGGAGAGAAGGGCAAGACAGGCAGTGTAATTACTGGCACCGAGACTTAACATCTTATGTCTCAGGATAGCACATAAATGAGTTGCCTGGGCTCGTTCCAGGTATACTAGTTTATGTTCATGGGCGACGTCGACCACTTAACATCAGGTGGTACGTTTGCCAGTTTGCCTATCCAACTAACATTTAAAAAAGTCTCAGCGCAGCGGCCGCTCGTAGGATGCGAGTGGCAGCGGATCTCTCGTTTTGGCGACTGACAGAATTCATCCAAAAACGGATAGATGCAGACTGATAATGATAAAGCGTGATTGATAAAGACGTAGTTAATAGATGGTATTTCTTAGAAAAAAATAATATATTTGAATAATCGACCGTCTTGGCATTAATTAGATGGGGCCTATTTTGCCTTCATAAATGTTGTTCTATTATAGCATTATTGCGAACTTTTGATTTTATAAGATAGCTCTAATGAATGAGTCTGTAATTAAAAAATCCTTGTGATCGTTTAATTAGACGTTTATGTTAATAGTTAAAGACATTTCAAAAATTAAAAAAAAAGATAAAATACTTTAACAAAATATTAAATAAGCTGTCCGCCATATTGGATTAAAAATGGCGATTGTCATCCAAACTATACGCAAAATGTAATCTCAATCGATTAAGGATAATTACTACATTAAAATTCACTTGCAAGATTTGACGCGAACAAAAACCATTCCAAGTTAAATGAAGCTTGTAAAATTAAGTAATAGAAAATTAGAACTAATTAAACATTGTTGGTAAATCTTATGTTTTCTTTTTAGTTTATTCATGTACACAACTTTTGGTAAAGCCTACAAGTCTGTTAAAACAGAAAGTTTCGAAAGAACAAGTAACAAGCATCAAGTTTTAATGATGATATAACAAGTCTTATATTAATATTACAATAGGATATACAAAAGCTAAATAACATAATAAAAATAAAATTAAGCTGAAAAATTTGTTTGTTTCTTTCGAACTAATAGTCGAATTTATAATTCTATTTTGCAAATGACAGTTCTGTTATTGAAAAGGGTATTTTTATAATAATATCTATGGACGCTTTCACGCCACGTCAATCTGGTCCCGTGGTAGGTTCTCAAAGAACTTGTGTTACGGGTACCAGATAACGGAAATATATTTAATACTTTTATACTATACATATATTTAATATTTTTATTATATAATACATACATTTAATACACATCCATGACCCAGGAACACAGAAAATATTTTTTGTTCCCTGGCGGGATTCAAACCCGCAACCTCCGGCTTGAACGCCAACGCGCTTACCACTGAGCCACAAAGGTTGTTTAATAAACATTTAGAGAAAGTATGTATTATAATATACTAGCTGTTTCCCGCAGCTTCGCCCGCGTTAATTTACTCAACTTAACTACTGTTAGTCACAGCGTGATGTTATATATGTATAGCATATAGCATCTTCCTCGATAAATGGGCTATCTAAGACTGAAAGAATTTCTCAAATCAGACCAGTAGTTCCTGATCGCGCGATCAGCGCGTTCAAACAAACAAACTCTTCAGCTTTATAACATTAGTATAGATTTTATTGACGTGAAAAATCTAATGGTATCTTGTTCGCAAATGTCATATCATGGCGCTCACATTACGCCGCCGTATTATATTTTTATATTTTTTCGTTATAGATGATGTGCAACAGGTCCTAGTTGGATGTCTTGGTGTTCATTAAATGAGCCCTATGAGACTATGGTTGCTGTAAAGTATCCGAAACGACCGACACGTAAAAATGTGCGTGCGTACAAAGTACACATGTCACAAGTGAAACTTATTTGACAAACTAATTTTTAAATCTCGTTTCTATTTAAACTAATCTAAAGCTTTAAATTTCCGAGACTTGAGATACGACGTTCGCTCTATGTAACTCTGTCGTCTCGATCTTTCTCACACGCTTACTCTAACTCCATGGCTATGTGCATCATGCTACCTCACCTTTTCTCACTTTCTCTCGTTTGGTCTCATTAACTGTCTCTCTTCTTGGACAAAAACGTTGCACGTTTTCGCGACGTTTCATCCGTAAAAAAATTACCCTCATGCGCGCAAATAGCCGCGATAAAATCCGTATAGGTTGTATCATTATAAATTGTGATGATGATATTCAATTACATACATACATAATATGTATATGTGAATTCTTGCACACCATAATGTTAATAATAACGGTCATAGATTCATATAGAATTACGTATGTCGTTCATAAAATTATTTCCATTTCGAAAATTTTGTAATTTACGTTGCGAGCCTAAATTCGGGGGACGCTATTAATGTTGCCATAATTTATTCCATGCTCAATCTGGATGGTGATTTATTGTTGCCAGATTAGGGGTCGAGATTGGACCCTAATTTATAAATTTTACTGTATCTATTTTTGTTGTTAACTCTTGTTATTTTTTAAATGAACACCAAAAATAAGTATCTTCTTGTAAGAGAGTCAGTATGAAAAGAGGATGATGTAAATATATGAACCGTGCCTAAGAGTAAAAAGGAAGACAGAAATCTCTTCCAGTTTTTAGTCTAAAGAAAGCTAACACCTCCATATAAACTATATCAATCTTTCATAATGCTGGATAAAATGCGTGCGGTGCGTCCGGCGCGGGCCAAGGGACGCGTATTGATGATGATTATATTTATGACCAAAGTTACTCCTTATAGCATCAGCTTTCTGCCGGTGAAAGTCCCATCAAAACCAGCCCAGACGTTTCCGAGATTAGCTGGAAAAAACAGACAGACCGACAGACAGGCATACCGACAAAGATTGTAAAAAATGTTATTTTGGTATATGGACCATAAATACATTTAGATGCATTTAGTTAAAAGCGATTAACAGATACATTTTTTTTTTAATAATATATATAATTATTTTAATATATATTTTTTTAATAATAAATTTATCTAAATCGCATAAGTGCACGATGGGACCTAAATTCAAACATACATTTAAGTTTGCCTATGTAAAAATGTATATGATAAAAAGTGTATGTATAAGGAAAAAAGTGTGTGTGTAATGTATAAGGAAAAAAAGCAATTTTCTTAAGACACTTCCAAGAAATTCTACAAAGATATTGTTTGTCATAATTATCGAGTTACTGATATTGAGGTCAAGATATTTCTCTGAGTAGCCAACGTAAGTCATTTACTTATCTCAAAAGGTCACTGCTTGTAAACAATATTACATAATCATAAGGGTCAAACCCGTTTTTTCTGATTATTTTAGCTATGGCTTGAAACAGTACATCCTTTTTTTCTTGCAAATGCTCTTAGCCATAGGGTATGTGGGACTCGCTGCGCTCATAACATGGTAAGTGGACGCAGCTCTACCCACTAAAACCAGGCGAGTGCCACCAATGCCGCCTTTGGTAAGGTGCCCCGGATTTGTTGCGCAACAGGCCACCTCAAGGTTCACCTTAGGCTACTGAGCCCCACCGCGACTAGAGTCTAGAAGGCTGGAACCGTGGTGAGCAGAACAGTACATCCTAGCACCATATTAAGTTTTAAAAATTGTAAAAACAATATATTATGTTAGAATGAATGCGAGCTATGCGAAACCGGTGGGAGGGAAGCGCTGTGTCGCGCTCCCGGCTGCATGGGTACCACCATCTTGGTTGTTTCTCCCGCGAAACAGCTTTGCTGTGTTTCGGAGAGAAGGGCAAGACAGGCAGTGTAATTACTGGCACCAAGACTTAACATCTTATGTCTCAGGATAGGCAACACATAGATGAGTTGCCTGGGCTCGTTCCAGGTAAACTAGTTTATGTTCATGGGCGACGTCGACCACTTACCATCAGGTGGCACGTTTGCCAGTTTGCCTATCCAACTAACATAAAAAAAAATGCGAAAGGGAGATTTTAAAGATATTTTTATTTGACAATCAAATTTAAGGAATATTTGGAAAGTAGAAAGACAATCCCGAAGACGTAGATATTAACATAATTTTTAGAATTGAGTTCTAGGTTGGAGTTGTATGTATCTTTTGCAAAGAACCTCCTCCTCCTTTTTGTTAAAGTTGGTTAATTAGCTAACTACTAGTGATAAATTTCCTCAGATGAAGGATATATTTTTTGAAAATCCAGACATTTCTTGTTTCCCATTTGAATGTCTGCTTTAAACAATATAATAACAATATCTATGGACGCTTTTACACCACGTCAATCTGGTCCCGTGGTAAGTTCTCGAATAACTTGTGTTACGGGTACCAGACAACGGAAATATATTTAATACTTTAATATTAAACATATATTTAAGATTTTTATTATATAATACACATATTTAAGACACATCCATGACCCAGGAACACAGACAACTTTTTTGTTTTTCGGGATTTGAACCTCAGGCTTGAGCGACAACGCGCTATTGAGTCACAAAGGTCGTAATAAAGAGGTAAAATTTGTTATTTTGTATGTAGGAGGTAATTTCCGAAACTACTTACCCGATTTGAACATTTCTTTCACCACTACGTCATCACTGACTATATCATCACTGGCTATAAAATTATCATCATTAGTTCGGGTAAGGTAATCTTAAACAACACGGACGAAGCTGCGGGCAACAGCTAGTACGTTATAATACATTCATTGGCTTTTTAGTCAACGAGGCCAACGTTATGAATACACGAATGACGTAATTCTTGTATAAGGTGTTTCAAGATTTTTGCAAACTTATGCAACAACTTGAGGAATCGAGGATCGAATCTACTCAGCTCTTCTGTAAGGAGTAACTTAGGCTGACAAAATAATAATAATAATATCTATGGACGCTTTCACACCACGTCAATCTGGTCCCGTGGTAAGTTCTGGAAGAACTTGTGTTACGGGTACCAGACAACGGAAATATATTTAATACTTTTATATTATACATATATTTAAGATTTTTATTATATATAATAATATTTAAGTTTATATATATATATATATATATATATATATATATATATATATATATAATAATATAATAATAATATGTAATATTTAAGACACATCCATGACCCAGGAAGACAAAATATTTTTGTTCCCCGGCGGGATTCGATTACCACCTATTTTTAGATCGTTATTCGTTATCGTACAAATTAAAAATACATATTTTTATACAATTTACTACAAAACTCTGTACTGTTACGATAAAAAAATGTTGTCTGTAAAGTTGGTTTACGGGATAGGCGTGACAGGCGTCATAACAAAATAAAATTAGATCATATCAAGCTTACAATCAGCGTAACGGGACGATGAGCGTTACGGGATATTTCACGCAAATGCAGCCGGCGTCCATCGATTTATTAGACGTTGTGACGTCAATTAAAATGATGATGTCAGAATAAGCTATTAAATGTCAATAAGCAAATAATTACAAAATATCAATCTGAGTTAAGTAGAAATTCATCAATAGAATATAAAGCCTTATTTACCATTTAGCTATGGAGTTTATTCTTAACATTACGCGTTAGAAATTTTGGCGTCAATAATTTCAATTTAATTCAGTAATTCCAAAACGAATGAAAATATAAGTTAGTGACCTGATAGTTCATGATAAAAACCTTATTTTGTTGGTTTTCAAATCATGATTGGGTAAGTTTTGTAACCGAGAAAAAAAATTCAAACATATCTCTTTCTAAAGAGATTCACATCTTTTAGGCAAACGGGACCGGTTTAAGCCTCTTAAATTTATTTGATAGAAGGAATATGACGACCTCTGTGACTCAGTGGACTCTACCACCAAGGAAAGCCCACTGAGAAGGACTGACAAAACAAACTCAGTGGAACTAATCTTATCAAATATTTTATTTAAAAAAATACATGTTATCCTGAAATGCCTGGGAAGAAAGCCCTATTCCCAAGGTGTGGTACGTTCTATAAAACCGTTTACTTCACAAAAGCTCTTTATTAACTTTTTGATTTTCTAATGCATAGGTTTTGATGATTTTCTGGCCTGTCACTATTATAGCCTATATTACTATTATAGGCTATAAATTACATTTTTATAGCCTATGTTACTCAGGAATAAGGTAGTATTGAAATAATGAAATGCTGGCACTGATTTTGATGGAATTGTTGAGAATCGTTATAATATATTATAATATATAGGCTATAAAAATGTAATATAGGCTATAATAGTGACAGGCTATAAAAATGATCATCATCAATCTAAGTACCAGTTATAATGAATTTAAAGCTGCTGGCAAAATCTATTGCCTAATTAAATAAAAAAAATTCACAATAAGAAGGTTTCTGGTTAAAATTTGTAACGGAGATTTGGAAAAAATTTAATTCCATGCGGACGATGCGGGCAAATAAACACATTAAAACATATTGCGAGCCCGACTCACACGCTGAGTTTCCCGAAAAGACCTTTTTTTGTATATTTTATTACTAACTAATAGTTTTGTCCTTTATTTGTGTTGTGAGACCTAGCTTCTTACCAAATCATGATTCCAAGTCATTGTGGAGTAAAGGATACTTCCCATAGGTTTTGCTTTGACGGACAGATAACGGAGCGATCCTATAAGGGTTCCATTTCGTCATTTTGAGGAAGGTAACTCCAATGAAACGAACAAAACAAAACGAGTAATATGAAAATGTACCTCCATCCCTTTTGTACACATCATTCTTTTCAAAAATAGACCGCGCTAAAATATTTTTGAGCATAAGGGTCTCTTGAGGTCTCGACCCTCGTCAGTTATAATGTTAATGAATGTGTTTTTTTAATTTGTACACAAACGAAATAGGTTAAAGTTAACATTAATAAATTGTTAGTTGT
This sequence comes from Helleia helle, assembly GCA_963853865.1. Classification (NCBI taxonomy): domain Eukaryota; kingdom Metazoa; phylum Arthropoda; class Insecta; order Lepidoptera; family Lycaenidae; genus Helleia; species Helleia helle. The sequence goes on from OY971420.1 coordinate 23,449,729, forward strand.
ATTTTAAGCAACATAATATCTGTAAGGTAAAATCAGTGTCATTGACTGCGAAGTAAAAAGTAAAGAATAAATTCACGAGAGATTCGTGAACAAGACGATCGTTGATAATGCCGAAATATCCAACGAATAAAAGCGTTTTAAACGATTTTAATAAAAATGAATTATTTAATTTCTATAGCAAATTTATCTATTTATATTCATCATTTGTTTCCCACATAATCTCGGGAACAATATACCTTATATCAATTTATGACAGTATTTTAAGGTTAACCGTGACAAGGATAAACTTCCAATTAATAAGATTACATCACCAGGCTTCGCCCATACAATAAATCATAAAAGCTATATTTTTTTCCAAGTCAATGCCAATTAGAAATAATAATTTTGATAACACGTTTGGTTTTTTTTTGCAATGAAATTCCATGAGTTATATATGTTTTTAGACAAAAATTTTATATAGTCTTAGTTCGAATTTAAGTTTCAATAAAAATATTTATTATAATTTATGAGTTTTAAAACATGTATTTTTTGTATTTTAGTACGCAGACAGACTTTACAAAAAGAAGCCAAAAAAGATTTAATCGTGTGTACCTAGTCGAATCTTGCTTTAACAGTTAACTGCTGCATAGAATTTAAGACATTTTAAAGTTCCGAAACATATCATAAAAGTATAACTTCTAAAAATAAGATCCTACATAATACTCTTGAAAACCATTTTAGGACTATCCAGTAAACATATAAAATACAAGCAAGTTAGCATCGGGATTTATTTAATACTAGATAGACAGTAGAGGCCTCCTTCAATAAACGCCAAGACGACCGATCCCTCGCCACTAGCATCCAACACATACGGGCCACCGTACGGAGATTGGCAGACCAACACTTCGTCTATATCTCCCCATTTTTAAAGAATACATGCCATAAATCAACAATTCTCAGAAAACAAAATGTCGTTACGAGTAAGAAATCACAAACATTAGCCGGAGGTCAAAGCTTGCCCCTGAACCGAGAATGTTCTAGGTCAATATTATGATCTCAAACGGTTGAATACGTCCTAAGAAAGACGTGTCGCGACTTGATTGTAGTTTAACATGGCGTTTATTTGCTCATGAATTGCAGAATGATCCATCCGTAATCTAGTCACTGAATTAAAAGCATCGGAATGGGAGGTTTGATTTTTTTTTTATAGAAGAGGGGGCAAACGGACAGTCGGTTCACCTGATGGTAAGTGAAAAGCGACATCCACAGACACCCGCTATTGATGAAATCATCAGAATGGACATGCGTGCCTTGTAGTGACCTCACCATAAAAGTGGAAAAATAAACGTAAAATATCGCTTTTTAAGCCATTAATCTACTAAAGACATACACGTCATAAGAATAAACAAAAAAGAGTGCGTGCTTACAAAGTACACGTCATGTCAGAAGTGAAACTTATTTGGAAAACTAACTTTTAAATCTCGTTTATATTTTAAATACTAATATTTCCGAGACTTGCGATGCGACGTTCGCTCTATCTCACTCTCCCTCTCTCGGTCTCTCTCACTCGTTTACTACTCTCACACCATAGCTATGTGCTTCATGCTACGTTTCGCCTTTTCTCACTGTCTCTCAATCAAAAAATAAAGTCTCAATCACTCTCTCCCTCTTCTTGGACAAAAACGTTGCACATTTTCGTGACGTTTCATCCGTAAAAAAATTACCCTCATGCGCGCAAAGAAGTTTTACTTCAAAAATCTTTGGTAATGCCATGGACAATACCATAAAGGCTACTAACAACAAAATGTCACTTGTACCATCAAACTATTACTTACTAGTACGTAGTAATTACAACTCACTGCCCATACCTTATCAATATCGAATAAACTACTAGAATAATTTAAATAAGACGCGGAAACACAAAACAAAATATTCTAATTGTTACCTTAATTTGTCCATTAAAAACAAGCAAAGAAATATAGGTAGCATATTTTTTTACAAATAGTAAAGGCCAAGGACAACTAATGTACTTTTACTTCTATATTTATTTGAATGCTAAAACAACTCTAAACAAATCATGTTATTAAGGCGATTAACATAAATCTTTGTGTAAAGGCTAAGACATTATGCAATAATTTAAAAATAATATTTAGTATCATATATTGTGGCAGCCGAATTGGGCCGGCACGATGGGGAGGTACCTCTGGCTCACTCTATATATTAACCGGCGTAAAATGGCAGATATGCTTTCGCATTTCTTGCGGTTTGTGCGTTTCCGTGGCCTATTGGAGGATATACGGAAAAGAAAGGCAACGCATCTGCATAATCTCTAGTTGTGCGGATGTGTATGGGCGTCGGTAGTCGCCAAAAGGCTTCGACTGCTCGTTTGCCCTCTTATTTAAAAAAAATACGAGCGCCTTGGCAGTGGTGGCAAAATGACCCGAATGCTGTGACGGCTAACGGCATGACGATGATTTCTTTGTTTTATTCCATCTTTCTTTATTCGATTCTAGCTGGTGCCTTTGTTTCGCCTACATAATATACTTAGATGTTCAGCTGTCCCGGGATTGATGAAGATTATTTTATAACATATATCACTCAGTGTTTACGTAAACTTGTAATAGTGAAAGATTTTTAAAATTCAAATTATTACTATTGAGTATAGATTTAGACGACCATTAACCAGGTGAGAAGACGATCTCTGTGCAGTGACCGGTCGGTGTGTATTCGAGTGGCAAAGGATCGGTCGTCTTGGCGTTCAGGAGGCTTATGTTCAGCAGTGGACGGATAAAGACTGCTGATGATGATGATGTTGATGATGATGATGATGTTGATGATGATGATGTTGATGATGATGATGTTGATGATGATGATGATGATGTTGATGGTAGATATTTTTAATATCAAATCTTATATTAATCTAGATGTCTAACTGTTGCTAGTGCATCATTACAGCCAAAGTTTTCACCAAATTTAGTGCTTAATTGTTAACTTGATTAATGATGAAACTAATATTGTTTTCATCATAAAGGCCTCATTATGCTCCAATTATAATTCTAACGGTGATAAGATCGTTAAACGTTACTTTGTTAGATATCGCTGTGCAATTATATTTACATTAATTAGTTTCCAAAAAATAATAATGCAGAAAACAATTCAGATTAGTCTCCTATCTTATAAACATTTCCGGTTAAAAATATATTTGTTGGTATATAATAGTAATACAATAATTGGCTAATTTTAAAAATTTCCAGCACATCCAAATCAATTGAGGAGGGATTTATTCACAGTTGTCAAGTGCTCATAGGAAAGGTTTTCTTCACCGCAGAGCAAAGGATATGGAGCTTCAGAAAAATTCAAAAAAATAATTGAATAATATCAGGATCCAACCATCTCCGAAATCGAAAATCGACTTCAAACGATCGCTTCTGCAATGCTAGCTTACGTCCTTTTAAAAATAATCGTATTTTGGCGGATGATGATAAAAATATGACACGGTAAATAGTTGTATATGTAATAAATTTGAAAACCTAGCATAAGGTAAAATGGAGCATTGGTTAACAAAAAATACAATAAAATCTGCTTACATGGAACCTCGTTTGTCTACAATTACTAAGTGTAATAAGAATTAAAAATTTTAATGAAAAAAATAGATGTAAGTCAGATTATACATTTAAATTTTAATATGAATAATTGAAAATCATCAATAATTTATAACAAAAGGTTTGCAACCTCTTCCGAATGAGACCGATATAATAACAATAAATTAATAACAAAAAATCATAATATAATGTTAGTCAAATTACACAATTAATATTGGATCATGAATTCAAAATGATGAATAATTCATAACTAATAAAAAGTTTGCAACCTCTTTCGAATGAAAGCGTTCGAAGGAGGTTCCAAGTTGCGCTCAGCGAAAAAAACTTACATTCTCTGACATAGCTCTTGTTGTCGTAATAGCAGAGGACTTTGCTTTGGGAGGCCGGCTGGTTGGCAACCGCCAATGCCAAGATGCCCACGAATGCGACTAGTATCTTCATGATTACGTCCGTGCACCACGGAGTGTATGTGGTGAATGAGAATTGACTCCGAATCACATAATAAGATTGGCTGACCGCAGTGTACACGGAAGGTCAAAGATTATGTATTCAACACACCACTCGATCCGACAACGATACCTAAAGGATAAATTTATTTTATAATGTACTGATTTTGATTTCCCGTATCATTCATACTACGTGATAATTTTACTAAGGGAGAAATATTATTTAAAAAAAGTTAACACTGTTTCGAAAGGCACAGGAGTTTTTTTATTAACACGCTTTGATTAGCTTCAGGCCTTGACGTGGCGGTGGGGCTCAGTAGCCTAGGGTGAGCCCAGCACCTTGGGCGAAGCTAAATTGAGCCGAGGGGGCTCTTTGTACCCCTCTTATAAGAAGAGGGGACGAAAGAGCAGGGGGCAAGGGGCAAAGATGGGAACCTCACCTCATTGTACTATCCCTCTGTGGAGGTGGCGTCGGTCCCTTGCGGGACTGACTAGCCGTCTAGATGCCCTGTTTGTTTATTAGATCCGGGGCAAGAATTTTGTAAATTAATTAATTTAGGATTAACAAAAAATATATATTTATTATAAAAAAGCGTGTGGTGCTTTGTTCAAAACTTTTATTCTAACTTCACTTTTAGAAATAGATACTGATAAAATATTTTTAACAATGAATATTGAGCACAAAAAGCGTGAGTTTTTTTTTACAATAAGTATGTAATATCATTTATTTTTTGTTAATGCATTTAATTATTGTATAAAAAAATATTTCCAATTTTTTTTTGTTTTGCTATTAATACGTATTTTTCAGTTATTTTGAAAATATAATTTATTTCTAAATAATACTTTTAGTTAAGTTCATTGTTTTGTGTGTTATGTTTAATCATTACTAGCATAAAATTATTTATGGTTCTCTAAGCATAACCATGCTAAGATAAGAAGTCAGATTATTATTTGTGTTTTATTTATGTTATTATAACAGCTTTATTGTATATTGCTCATAAAATTTTTTTACTTGATTAACAAATAGTCTTTATAATAATAAATAATAATATTATTATAATAACACAATATACAGATTAAAATTCCTGAATGAGAAAAATTAAGGGATGTTTATAATTTTTGGGACTCCTGTTTTATTCTTCGCCAATTTATTGTCCATTTACGTCTCACGTATCGTATCGTACACCTAACGATATTGTAATCGTCGTAGATCGTCGTGTGTAAAGTGGCTTATTGTCAAACATATCAATAGTCACATTATTTATTGTCTGATACACATACACGCAAGATAATGTATCCAGTCGGCACATTCTAGAAGACTGGCCTGAAATATTAACGACATAAACTATCAATAGCAAAAGTTCCTTGCTGATACCTTGAGATACTCCATTTCCAACATTTGGAAAATTTGACTTGAGCGTCAACGCGCTCACCATGGAGCCACAGAGGCCGTCAAAAGAGTGATTGAAGAGAAAGGTTTATGTGTATAATATAGTAGATAAACACTGATAATAGGTTAGTGATATGATGTCGAAAATATACACATTTTTGTGCTTACATTGCAAACGTAGGCTGAACCCTATCAAATAGACCAAAATAACGTATTACAGTATTTTACACCTTAAAAATGACTAGAAAAAAGTAAGCAATGGTATAATATGTCTATCTCTCAGGGATAACCCACAATAACCATTTCTTATCTTTTACTTTTTACGAGAAATAAAGGTATATTTACGAAGCGATTTTAAGCAATACATCATTCATCTTTATCCAATTAAGTAAATTAATTACATTGTGCATTTAATAAAGATCAACATGATCCTTTACAGTATGTAATTGAAATGAATATTTTCCAAGATATTACATTTAAAATGCAGGGACATAGCGGCAGCAGGCTAAGATTTGAGCGTTGAGCATTTTTCACATATTCAATTATACCATACTATGTCGGTCGCTCTTTTCAAGAGTAACATGTAAAGAAAAGTTTTTTTTATTGTCTAATGAGAAAAAAAATTGAGCGTTGTATATAAAGACCGGTGGGAGGGAAGCGCTGTGCCGCGCTCCCGGCTGCATGAGTACCACCATCTTGCTTGTTTCTCCCGTGAAACAGCTTTGCTGTGTTTCGGAGAGAAGGGCAAGACAGGCAGTGTAATTACTGGCACCGAGACTTAACATCTTATGTCTCAGGATAGGCAACACATAAATGAGTTGCCTCGGCTCGTTCCAGGTAAACTAGTTTATGTTCATGGGCGACGTCGACCACTTAACATCAGGTGGTACGTTTGCCAGTTTGCCTATCCAACTAACATAAAAAAGACATTCCATAGTATATTTAGTACCAGCATGGCAACCGTGAGAAGCCGGGGTGGGTCGCTAGTAAAATATATTTTCAATATCGCGGGATGTCAGCCATTAAAAATACATACATAATATACTGTCTATTTATATATAAGTTATGATACATACATTAACTGTTAATGTACCTATACATATAAAAATATACAAGATAAACTCCGACGCCGTAGAACCATTGTGAAAGATAACAAACACATCTAAGTGGTTTTATAATAATAATAATAATTAAAAACAGAGAAATCATTTTTGTTCCCTGGCAGGATTACAACCCTCTACCTCCGGCTTGAGCGCCAACGTGCTGACCATTGAGCCACAGACGTCGTAAATTTTCTATGTAAAAGGTAATATTCATGTACATATATAATACTTCTATATTCAGTATATGCGATTGAACTCCTCCTGAACTCCTAATGATGTTTTTTTGTGTGTTCAAGTGGATCACCACAAAATATTCGGCACAGGACAACGTCTGTCTGATTCACTATTATTGTACATATTATATAACCATTTTTTTATAGAAGAGGGGACAAACGGACAGTCGGTTCACCTGATTGTAAGTGAAAGCGACATCCACTGACACCTGCTACACCAGAGGGTTAGCAGGTGCGTTGCCGGCCTTTCAAATAGGAGTAGGTATGCTCGGTTCGGAAACACCGTAAGTGGCACCTGATTCCATATATTCGTCGTGCGAGGGAAGAAATGCCGTAAAAATCCATAAATACCATAAATTTTATTGCTTGTTTTTCCTGCTTGTTTCTCCAGTGAAACAGCTTTGAAAGAAAAAAACAAACATTTAATTCACACAATATCGCTTTGCTGTGTTTCGAAAAGAAATATCAGGCAGTGTAATTACTGGCACCAAGACTTAACACCTTATGTCTCACGATAGACAACATGAGCTGCTTGAGTTAGTATAGTTTATGCTCATTGGCGACACTGACCACTTACCATCATATGGCAATTCTACCAATTTGTTTATCCAACTATCACAAAAAATGCTGATCTGTTGGTTAATCTATACTAATATTATAAAGCTGAAGACTTTGTTTGTTTGAAGACGCTAATCTCAGAAACTATTGGTCCGATTTGAAAAATTATCTCAGTGTTAGACAGCTTATTTATCGAGGAAGGCTATAAGGCTATATAACATCACGCTGTGACTTAGGAGTATAGTAACGCGGGCGAAGCTGCAGGCAACAGCTAGTCAAGAAATATTGATATTAAAAAACATATTATAAGCATAAAAAAACACCTGTAACTAAGCCAAATGTGGACTGGTCATGACAACATAAGTCGCTAAGCTTTTTCCACTCATATATCATAGCTAGAACTGGAAATATTATCAATAATATTTTTAGATTTGTGAGTATATAATTTTCTTTTTATATGAATTCTCAATGGCTATGAATGTTTTTTTTTCTTTTATTGACTAGTTCGTGTCCAATTCGTGGCTTAGAAGGTAATTTAGAATTATAGGTATCGCGGGGTATTTCTTTAATAAAAGATATTTTTAGACAATAATATAATTTTTGCAAGTTTTTTAAATTTTACTTAGTTGTGTAGATTGTCGTCAGTCCTTCTTGTTTTTATAGATATACTAGCGGCCCGGTACGTGCTTCGCTACGTATAAAGTGAAATAAAAAAAAATTGGAACATCAAATTAATTTATTCAAACAAAAAAAAAATATTAATTGCTAGCTATTTTAAATGTCAACACTGAAAAAAGTTTCAATATGACCTCAACTGAAAAAGTTTCAATTTGACAGCAAAATGTCCATTAACAAAATTATCCGCCATTTATGGAATTAAAAAAATGTGATAAATGAAGAACCGCTCGACCGGTTTTGTGCAAATTTCACATAAACCATCTACTAAATAGTCCGAACAAAGCCTAAACATTTGGTTGGGATTGGTGAGCCCGTTCTTGAGTTATAAAATTACAACGAAAAGTGGCATTGATTTTTATATATAAAGATATATATAAACATAAGTTATTTTACTATGAACGCCTTTATTGTTAAGTGCTTGCTGTCATAATAATATGACTATTACCTTATCATTATATAGATTCATTAATCTACTATAAAAAATTCTACGAAATCTTCGAAATTCATGGCTTGTTGTTTTTGCTTATACTACACTAGCAGTGCCACGCGGTTTCACTTGCGTACTTCCCAATCCCGTGGGAGTTCAGGGATAAGTTATAGCTTATATATTATTCTGATGTAAAAGCTATGTTATTGCAACATTTCATTAAAATCCATTAAGTAGTTTTTGCGTGAAAGGGTAACAAACACACATCCATACATACATACATTAATCGTAGGACAAGTAGGAGGCCCAGCTTGGTTCCTTTTAGCCATAATTATTATTTTGTCAGATCACTTTTCCACCTTATTAGTCTGCGTCCTGTGTCTAGGACCCCAGGTATAGCCAGCACCTTACAGCATACCCTAACTACCTACTCGAGTTATAAGTTAAATCAAACAGCTACCTATTTTGCCTGGCATTGAATAAGTATGTAAATACATAACAATGAATGCTCTAGGTCTTTGTGTAATCTTTGAGACGTGATATCATCGTTGCTAGTTAACAAACGTGTTTTAGCAAACATTTTTTTAATGTTCTAGTCACTTTTTGATGGTTTTAGGCAATTGGCCATCAACTGGTGGAATGGTGTTTAGGTGGTATGTGGATTCCAATCCCGGGAAAGGCAAACTTTTATCTGGTTTTATATGAGCCTAAATATATACAGTTTAATAATATTTCCGATCAATATTTGACATTTTCCCAAATGTTTTCCCTAAGGGATCAGATTAAGGAATAAAAAAAACTCATGCCACCCTAAGTTTGTGCGTTTTGTTCTCTTTGACCATTAAAAGTAAATGTAACCTGATTTTACATTTCATAGTCTCCCAATAAATCTAAAATCGCCAGGGAAAAAATACTTCTATTTCAAGGAAAATGGGTTATAGTAATTTACTTAGGCCTTAAATTTTTCACATTTCCCCGGACTATAAAATTGCTAAAAATTTATAATATTTTTATCCCTCGATACTGGCTTCTCTGGTTTTAGTTCATAATGAGGAGCCAGATTTTCCATTGGATGATGCTCTCATTAATGTCATAAAGAGACAGCCGAACAGTCGGAGCCTTATGGTGACTACCGACGCTCATAGACTCCGCAGAGCCAAAAGTTATGCAGATGCGTTGCCCTCCTTTTCCCTATCCCATCCAATGAGCCACCGGAAACTTTCACCGGTGGGAGGGAAGCGCTGTGCTGCGCTCCCGGCTGCATGGGTACCACCATCTTGCTTGTTTTTCCCGTGAAAGAGCTTCGCTGTGTTACGGAGAGAAGGGCAAGACAGGCAGTGTAATTACTGGCACCGAGACTTAACATCTTATGTATCAGGATAGGCAACACATAAATAAGTTGCCTGGGCTCGTTCCAGGTATACTAGTTTATGTTCATGGGCGACGTCGACCACTTACCATCAGGTGGTACGTGGTGCCACTAGTATTAAATAAACTTCTTATTTTTTAATAGAAGAGGGGGCAAATGGAGAGTTTATGATACCATAGGCCTCCCTCAATGAACGCCATGCCTTTCTACAAACGTGTTCAGTTTTTGCTTTGTACTTCTATTAGTATAAAATATTTTTATGTGTTCGTATTTTGCATGGGTCTTTTGGATAAATTACTATTTACTACATTTTATCAAATGCAGGCTATATCACTCTACCCGCATACACGGTGCAATGTTTAATTACTTTAATGAATTCATGATTAAAACGGGCGAATATTTTGGCATATAACAATTGAATGACGTATGAAAATACTTAAGTCATGTAGCATCACAATAAGGCATCATAGGTACATACTGGTTTTCACTGCTACTAAAATAAGTAATTACTGGCACCGAGACATCTTATGTCTAGGATAAGGTAGATAAGCTTTAGACTACCGACGCCCATACACATCCGCGCAACCAGAGATTATGCAGATGTGTTGCCCTCCTTTTCCCTATCCCCCCAATGAGCCACCGGAAACTCACAAACACGAAAAATGACAGCATACACTGTCACTTGACGCCAGTGTTATGTAAGCGAGAGGTACCATCCCGGTAGTGCCGGCCCAAGTCGGCTGCAAAGCAAGCATGGCACTACGTCTTACAAATTCGCCATCAATTGGTTCAGACACAAAATGGAATAGTCTCGGGGGATTTGTTACTTATCGACGTCGACCACTAACTATCAGCTTGTCAATTTGCAAACTCACAATAAATTATTTACACCTTATATTACACAGATGATCTTAGTTATATTTTAGAGAGTCGATATCGTTTAGTTTAGGGTTATTTTTGTATTGTCAACGGATAAGACAAACATGTTGGCCCACAAGACATTTATTATAGTCTAAGATCCGGGATATAAAACGACCTTCACCGAGATGTTTATTTGATGAAACGTATTTTATATTTAATTTAATATGTCAATAAATATATTGCATATGGGTATATGCAATATATTTATTGCATGTATGTATGTAGTATGAAGCCTATAGAATATGCAAACGTTAGGTTGCCTATTCTTTTCCGGTCACAACTATCGGGTAGCCAAGTATAAATAGGTAAATCTATACCGTACCGGAAAAGAATAGGCAACCTAACGTTTGCATATTCTATGGGCTTCATACTTTCGATTGGTATAGAATTTATCTGATAATCAAACCGGTGAAATGTTTCAAACAATTTTTTTTTATTATTAATTAAAAATACCCTGGACTAAAATTTGCTAGGCAACCCATATGCAATATATTTATTGACGTATTAAATTAAATATAAAATACGTTTCATCAAATAAACATCTCGGTGATGGTCGCTTTATATGCTTATCCTGTACTATTATTAAGCGAAAACTCGCTAAAAAGCAGAAGCAGAATCGACCTATTCCACAATGGTTACAATGCACACTATCAGATACAATGCTAAGAGGCGTCACTGGAGAAGGACAAAGTTGAAGTTGTAAGCTGTAGACTCTCCTAGTCAATAAACTTGTATTTATCTACACTAATGTTTTAAAGAAGCAATATTTGTGTGTTTTTTTGAGGAAGAACTCGTCCACTTAAAATTCTTTCATCAATGTAATGCTAACTTGTCACTGAGACATCCGCCAGAGATCTAAAGTTACGGATATCACGCGAAGAATAAGCTCGTTGAAGTGGCAGTGACAGTCACACACTCAGGAGAACGGATGGCCGAAGGGGCAATAAGGTTCAAGAGCAGAAGCCACGTGACGAAAGACGAAGTGTTGGTCGGCCATTAACCAGGTGGGACGACGATCTCCGTGCGGTGGCCGGTCCGTGTTGCGAGTGGCGAGGGATCGGTCGTCGTATCGGCCTATGTACAGCAGTGGACGATAAAGGCTGATGATAATGATGATGATGATCATCACTGAGTGACATAGACTATAAAAATAATCATTGTCAATCTAGATCTCACTGTAAACACAAGTAAAGGGGGCGAAGCTAAAGGAAACACTTACTAGTTAATATATTATTCCTTATAATATTGTTCCAACATTTTGCTTGATTGATTTATCACAGTTCAGAGTTTATCATAGCAATGATTTGTAATAGTGAAATTACTGGGAATATAATAAGTGCTTACTGTGAATTTAAAACATTTTGTTTTTATATATAATATAATAATATGTTGGGACAACTCACACGCGGCCATCTAAATCCCAAACTAGGCAGAGCCTGTTCTGATGGTAACCAGAAATCTGATAAATACTTATATGTATCTAAATACATACATATTATAGATAAATTACACCCAGACACAGAACAAATGATCATGTTTATCACACAAACATTTCTCCGGGGTGGGGATCGAACCCACGACCTTCTGGTTTAGCAGTCAGGGTCACTAACCACTAGACCAACAGGCCAGTCTCGTGAGATGGTTCCTATAGCTAATACTGAAATTTTTTTTCAAATCGAACCAGTAGTTCCTGAGATTAGCGCATTCAAACAAACAAACTCTTCAACTTTATAATATTAGTACTTATAGATAAGACTAACTATTCTTAGTAGAAAATAGCCTTAGTTGGGGATAGTCTAAGCCACAAAGCAGAAATTAGAAAGTAATACTCGTAGAAACAAACAGACTAATTACAGATCATAAATATAATAATGTCAACCCTTATATGTCCCACTGCTGGGCACGGATCTCCTCATAACCAAGTGAGAAAGGTTTTGGATTATAGTTCACCGATGCGCTGGCCCAATGTGGGTTGGTGAACTTCACACACCTCCAAAGACTTATAATCTCATCAGGCATGGTTTCCTCACAATGTTTCCTTCACCGGTGAGCAAGCCTCTCATGTTCATGTGCACGTAGAAATTTAGAACAAAATATTTCAAAGTATCACAGCGATTATCGAACCCGGACCTTTCACTCAAGAGGCCGAGCCCATACCACATGCCCGTACCCGCTAGACCATCGACACTCACATTACAGACTAAGTGTTAATATATATTAAAATTTTCTGTAGCTTTGAATATTTAGGCCAATTTTAATGAAAGGAAGATGTTTCAATTTAAGCCTCTTATGACTAATACTGTATTTATTCTTACTTTGTAATGGAAAACAAGCAGACAAACAGATGTTTATTTTCTTTGCAAATTTTTTAGGTTTCTTACTTAAGACAGTCAACAGAACTATTTTAATCCTAATTAAGTCAAACTTTGCTGTCAAAATTATTTGACTACAAAATTCGACTTAATAGGGATTTTAATTTAAACCAGAATTACATGATATTTATATTTATTAATTTAGAACTATAATAGAAAGATTTAGTTTGTACCAACGAAATATCACTTACCACCAGGTAAAACGATTGTTTGTTTGCAACCTCTTCTATAAAAACCAGCACCAGTTCATAATTAATAAAAACTCTATAACAAAAAAAAATTCGACGAATTGAGAACCTCCTCCTTTTTGAAGTCGGTTAAAAATAATATAAAATAAAGAAAAATATATGTACCCGATCACACAAAGCAATCGAAAGTCGGCGCAGTGACATCACGACATGACAGCGTCATGCCGTTAGCCGTCATGTCATTCTAAAGAAATCTTATTTATGTTTATTATCATTGTATTATTATCTATTATGATCACAAAAATAGTATTTATTATTTAGAATAAATTCAAATCGGCCAAATGAGAATAAATTTAAAGCTATTCAGGTCTTGTTGTTTGTCACCACATTATGTGATACGAATAGTTTCTAAGAATAGTTGCGTCATCGTTTTAGATAATAATTTTTCCTCTTATCGCGTTACAGGTATCATGTTAAGTGGTAAGTTTGATGAGTGACGAATCATAATTGCATTTTAATGTTATAGATAAAGGGTATGTCAGAATAGTTCATAGGGAGAGCAATTAGTGAAATTTGTTCATAGCCATAATCAGTATCGCCATAGACCGTCTCCAGCTGGACTCCGATGCCATACCAGCCATGACCTCTTAAGATCTCTCACGCCTACAATCCATCTTCCTACTGATATCCCACTTGGATTGGTCACATCATCGTCATTGAGGGAGGGAAAATAAATAGATCATGCATCATCATCAGCATTTATCCACTGCTGAACATAAGCCTCCTTCAATGAACGCCAAGACGACCGACCCCTTGCCACTCGCGTTCAAAACGGATACCTTAACCACAATATTGTTTGTGATAATGATAGGAGTCCTGGAGTTTCTGAAAAAGTTTTTCTTACAAGACATATAAGCATAGCTGTCATTTGACGCCGATGTTATGTGAGCGAAAGGTACCACCCCGGTCGTGCCGGCCCAATTCCCAAAAAAAAGCATGGCACTACCTCATACAAAACATGATAGGTAGTTTGTCATCTGACGAATTATAGAATTTGTCCACAACATAAAAATATACAATAAACTGTAACGGCCTTTATTTGAAAGATTTATGTTTGCTTTTGTCAAGACCAAACAAGTGTCACTCCGAATAGAATCGATTTATGTGAATCGATTTTGTTGCACATAATCGAATCGATGAATATTTTGTATTCATTTAGCATATATAGTTCATTCCACTACTTATTGAAGAAAATTTTATATAAAATGAGCGAGATTTTATTTATTATTTGTATTAAATGTTTTGTAAGTTTAGTGCTAATGTTTCCCATTTAGGTGAATTGTATTCTGGGAAATAAATCTAGCTCAAACCTCAATTTGTAGAAAATGAAAGGAGAACTAAAAAGAATATAAACAAGGATATATAATTTTAATAATTTTCATTTTAAAAAACCAAATTTCAAGTTAATCCAATGTAATTGAGTGGCTTAAATTCGTGTTTAATGTTTCCGTACACACATGGATATATAAAAACATACAGATAAAGTGAATTATAGCATATTAAAAATCGATACGTCCGTCCATATATCGCAACACATAAATTGAGAATCCAGTAATTCCATTAATTTTTAAACAATCGTTGAACGTACATGCCCGCATATCTCAAATCAAATATATTGGAATAAAATTTGTTTCGATTAAAGATCCGAAATGGAAGCTGAATTTTTAAACGAGAATTTTGAATTCAAAAGACAATTAATAGGGCTTCAGCTTACTCCATTTATTCATGGTCCAATTACATATGAAAGTTAAAATTTTGTAATATTGATGAACAATATTTCATCGGACTGATGACGTGGGAAAGCTGGAGGACAAAACGAACGTATGAGACAGGGACAGAATAGATTATCAAAAAAAGGAGATCTTTTTTTTGCGCCGGGAAATGCTCATCCCACGGAGGAGGCAGGTATTTGGGACTCGCTGCGCCCGAAAAATGGTAAGGTGGACACAGATCTGCCCACTAAAACATCTCCACAGAGGGGTTGTGGTGCACCAAAGAACAACCCCTACCAAAGTCGGGACAGTACATATTGTACCTGTTAATTGGAACAGTACATATTGTACCTGTTAATTGGAACCTCGCCCTATTGGGCGAGGTTCCAATTCTCGCCCGTTGTCTTTTGTCCCCTCTTCATATAATAAGGGTACAAAGAGCAGCCCTCTCGGTTCAATTTGCTTCGCCCAAGGTGCCGAGTTCAGCCCCACCGCTACGACAAGGCTTGAACAGTAAAGACCTGTGGCAGCACAATAACATTACAATAATTATGATCATTATTATTATATTTGACTTCTGTTTGAATTCTTGTTTCATTGATCATGGCTGAGGCTTACCTTTTGACTTCTGTATTAGGAACATCTAAGTGTGACACTAAATTTCGGGAGGTTGTGAAATGAAAAGTGTGCTAGCCACGGGTCGGAGGGAAGCGCAGCAGTTATGCCTTAGTGAAACAGTTTGCTATGTTTCGGACAGGCGATACTTATATATTGTACTAGCTGTTGCCCGCAGCTTCGCCCGCTTACTCAACTTAACTACTGTTAGTGATGTTATTCTGTCTATAGCCTTCCTCGGTAAATGGGTTTCTAACACTGAAATAATTTTTCAAATCGGACCAGTAGTTCCTGACATTAGCGCGTTCAAACAAACAAACTCTTTAGATTTATAATATTAGTATAGATGAGTTACCTAGGCCAGTTCCAGGTGGACTTATTATAGGACTAATCGCGACTGCTAAACCTATCCATACAAATAAATAAATTGAAGTAAGTATCTGTTTGCTATTTAGTGAAAAGCTGTTACTTGGAAATTGAATGGATATGAAAGTATATATTATACTTACATCAAAAAAAATTTAAATGTTAGTTGGATAGGCAAACAGGCAAACGTGCCACCTGGTGGTAAGTGGTCGACGTCGCCCATAAACATAAACTAGTTTACCGGGAACGAGACATAAGATGTTAAGTCTCGGTGCCAGTAATTACACTGTCTTTCTTGCCCTTCTCTCCGAAACACAGCAAAGCTGTTGCGCGGGAGAAACAACCAAGATGGTGGTACCCATGCAGCCGGGAGCGCGGCACAGCGCTTCCCTCTCACCGGTGGGCGATCATTTTTTGTCTGTCTGTTTGTTCCGGCTAATCTCTGAAACGGCTGAATAGATTTTGACGGCACGTTCACTGGCAGATAGCTGATATAGTAAGGAGTAATTTGGGCTACAAAAATTATCATCATCAATCTGGATACTGCTGTAAATCTAAGCGCGGACGAAGCTACGGGCAACAGCTAGTTTTCCAATAAGCGCCATGATGCTATTATACATCTTACCAAAATTCTAGTACTTTTACTAATAAATTACACACCCCTATCATATACTTTTACTAATACATATTTACTTTGACAACAAAACATGTGCCCCAGTAAGTAATGTTGACTTTGTTAAGTAGAACCCTCATACTATGGAAACGCGTAGTGCTTTGCGTCGGAACTCGGAGGCCACGTGTTTGATTAGGATAAGTGTTTCCATCTGTAGACTATGTAACTTCGTGTCATGTCAACAAATTCTCTAAGGAGCCACAACTATTCCCGCGTTATGTTGTAACCGTGTCCGGATTGATGATGATTATTCTTACAGAAATATTTTTTAATTCGTTGTAGAGTTTGAGATTATCTTCTACATCTAAATATTCATGCATGTAGCTAATGCATGAATATTTATAATATCTATTTATAATAATATCTATTTATTATAATATCTCTTTATAATATTAGCTATATAGATTCCCCACCACGGTTCAGGCCTTGACGTGGCGGTGGGGCTCAGTAGCTTAGGGTGAGCTCAGCACCTTGGGTGAAGCTAATTGAGCCGAGGGGCTCTTTGTACCCCTCTTATAAGAAGAGGGGACAAAAGAGTAGGGGCAAGGGGCGAGGACGGGTAACTCACCCCATTGTACTGTCCCGACGTTGGGTGGGTTTGTTCTGTGGTGCGGGAATACCCTCTGTGAAGGTGGCGTCGGTCCCTTGGGGGACTGACTAGCAGTCAAGGTGCCTGTTTGTTTATTAGATCCGGGGCACCTCACCAAAGGCGGCATTGGTGGCACTCGCCGGGTTTTAGTCCCACATACCCGCGTGGGGAGACCCGCTCGCCCCCGTGGGATGCCTCAAAGCATTTCCCAGCGTTAAAGAAAAAAAAAGCTATATAAATTACTAGCATTTTTATCAAAAAACTAGTTGTTGTCCGCAGGTTTGCCCGAATTAACTTATATTAACGGACGATGATCATTTTTCTATTTTTGTTATTTTTCTAAAGGAAATATAGTCAATGTAAGCTCCCAAGGGGCTTACATTTTTCCAACTTTTACAATAATTCTCTAACTGTTTACCAATTTATACAGTCTTGGTAAATTATACAATAATATTATATAAACTGCCCCAGGAATTACTCTATCTTATGTTTAAAACAACATGAAAATCCATCTAGTAGTTTTTGAGTTAATCGCGTACAGACAGGTAGAGGCAATTAAGGACTTTAAATAAAATATTGTATTTATGTAAATATAGCTTTTACATTACCGCTGCAAAATTGAATTTTTTTTAAGTTTTAAATTGGATATAGGTACTTAACTCTTTAATATATCGGGATCAAAAGTATCCTATATATTGACCAGGGGTATAAGCAACCACTATACAAAATTTCATTTAAATCGGTCCAGCCACTTCGGAGATTAGCCACTACAAACAGACAGACAAAACAGAGAAACAATAAATTTGAAAAAAATCTAAATTAGTTCTATTTCATTTCCTTCATCCCCCTGACTCGGTTTTCAGCATTTTTTTCATTGTAGAGAAATTCGACCTCTACAGTTTTATTATATGTAATATATAATAGATTACAATGAATAATATATTTTTTTAATCCATTTAATTATAGAATTGAAATTATCACTCAAAACACGCTTTAATAGCAATTCCAACTAAAATTTTAAATTTTAGTTGGAATTGCTATTAAAGCGTGTTTTGAGGTGTCTTTATAAGTTATAATTTTAAACAGTATATTACCATTACCATGTTAAACATTACATAAGTTCGAAAACCATCGTCACCTAAGAACAAAGCGAGCATAGTATATTTACTAACATTATTAGCAAAGAAAACGTTTATGTACCTCTTTCACAAGGTTATATAGCCTTTATTCGTCCACTGCTGAACATAGATCTCCCTCAATGAACGCCAAGACGACCGATCCTTTGCTACTGGCATCCAACATATAATAATATAATATATCGCATTTATATATCCACACATCTATATCTATACAGATAAATAAATTTGGAGTGTCTGTTTGTAATATTAAAATAACCGCTTTTTACTAAATGCATATGGATGTATACACGGGACATTACCAAAATAACATTTTTTATAATTTTTGTCTGTCTGTTTGTTCCGTCTAATCTCTGAAACGGCTGGTCCAATTTAGACAGGACTTCTACTAACAGATAGCTGATGTTATAGGGAGTAACTTAAACTATAAAAATAATCATCATCAATCCTGATACGGCTGTAAATCTAAATTAACTCCGGCGAAGCTGCGGGTAACAGCTAGTCATTTTATAAAACAAGGATTTAACTTTACATTTAGTAGGCTTCTATCCAGTCTTTTTGAAAGCTAGGCGAAGATTTCGAGCTGAAGTACTCCGATCCCATGCGGGACTCGCCGCGCACGAAACCTGGTAAATGGAGGTAGCTCTACCCACTAAAACCCGGTGAGTGCCACCAATGCCGCCTTTGATGAGGTGCCCCGCATCTAATGAGCAAACAGAGCACCTCGACGGCTAGTCAGTCCCCCAAGGGACCGACGCCACTTCCAGAGAGGAGTTGTCCCGCACCACAAAACAACCCCTCTCACCGTCAGGACAATACAATGGGGTAAGGTTCCCATCCTCGCCCCTTGTCCCCTGCTCTTTTGTTTCTCTTCTTATAAGAGGGGTACAAAGAGCCCCCTCGGCTCAATCAGCTTCGCCCAAGGTGCTGGGCTCACCCTAGGCTACTGAGCCC
Source organism: Helleia helle (assembly GCA_963853865.1). Classification (NCBI taxonomy): domain Eukaryota; kingdom Metazoa; phylum Arthropoda; class Insecta; order Lepidoptera; family Lycaenidae; genus Helleia; species Helleia helle. The sequence continues at coordinate 23,469,100 of OY971420.1, forward strand.
CACCGCCACGCCAAGGCCTGAGCCATGGTGGGGTTCCAATGCCTCTTCTCTAGTGAAGGTTGGACGTCATTTCGATATATAAGCCGTGATTTTTCGCCAATCAGAAAAGTTCTGCAACGTTGGCTATCCCCGTCCATTCCCGGACGTTTTCTGAACCAAGACTTTTTCCTCCTACCAGCGCTCCTTGTTATCTCATAGACCAAGTAAAACAAAGAAAAGTATAGAATAATATAAGTGAGAATTAATCTATAATCTATACAGATAAATAAAATTGGAGTGTCTGTTTGTAATATCTAAATAACCCCTTTTTATTGAATGCATATGGATGTATACATGGTAAGTACATATGGGTACCAAAATAGCCTTTTTTACTATTTTTGTCTGTCTGTCCGTGCGTCTGTCTGTCTGTCTGTTTGTACCAGCTAATCTCTGAAACGGCTGGACCAATTTTGATGGGACTTTCACTGGCAGATAGGTAACTAATGTTATAAGGAGTAACTTAGGCTATTAAAATAATCATCATCAATCCGTGTAAGGTTGTATATCTAAGTTAACGCGGGCGAAGCTGCGGGCAACAGCTAGTAATTAATAGAAATCTACATCGCACAAACAAATCAGTCGGCATAGCAGGCATCACGGCAAGCAGCGTCATGCCGTTTACCGTCATGGCATTGTTGATATCCAAGATGTTTCACATAAAAAATTGTATTTGTATAAAGTTGAACATAAATTAAAGTCTAACATTGTAGAAACGGTTAACTGGGATCGGTCCTCTTAACGTTCATTGAAGGTGGCTTATATTCAGACGGATAAAGCCTTTTTTTTCTATAACGCCGGGAAATGCTCTGAGGCATGCCGCGGGGGATCTCCCCACGCGGGTATGTGGGACTCGCATCACCCAAAAGCTGGTAAGTAGACGCAGCTCTACCCACTAAACCCGACGAGCGCTACCAATGCCGCCTTTGATGTGGTGCCCTAGATCTAATGAGCAAACAGGGCACCTCGACGGCAAGTCAGTCCCCCAAGGGACCGACGCCACCTCCACAGGTTGTCCCGCACCACAGAACAACCCCTCCCAACGTCAGGACAATACAATGGAGTTAGATTCCCGTCCTCGCCGTTTGCCCCCTGCTTTTAGTCCCCTCTTTTCTAATAAGAGGGGTACAAAAAGCCCCCTCGGCTCAATGAGCTTCGCCCAAGATACTGGGCTCACCCTAGGCTACTGAACCCCACCGCCACGACAAGATCTGAACAATGGTGGACAGACGGATAAAGGCTGATGATGATTATTATTATTATTAAAACGTTTAGTCACGAGTAAAATAGTTATAAAATTATAGTTATCATATTATTCTTTGCTTACACATTTCTCCAGTCATATAAAATCTCAGGCGTTCAAGCAAAAATGTTTTCCATTGTTATGATAACCTCTTTCAATTGTATTGTACTTGTACTCTGAATCACGGCAGGAATACATTATGAGTCAAGTATGATGCAAGCGTGTTATCGCCTTTCTTGACTGTTATTGTTAACATTTAGATGAACAAACAACGATAAGAATTCCTTTTTGAAAAAATAACTAACCTTCGTTCTGGCGCAGTCGGGTAAAAGTAAGTAAAGATGGAATTATCTCCGTGCAGTAGCCTTCCTTCCGTCCTTGCGTTCATTGAATGAGGCCTATAAAGATGAACGATGATGATGAAGTAAGGATACTATACTTGTACTGCTTTCAATCATACTCAAATATTAAATTGAATATAATATGAAGATCTATTTGAGATGCGAGACATAGGCATGTGTAAGAAAAACTACATTTTTTTATTTTTACTTTAGTTGTTTTGTGTAGTTACATTTTTATGTTAGTTGAAGTTTTTAGGTGAAGAGTTTTTTATATTGGTAGTGTAAGGGTATCGAGCATATAACCGGATAGAGTAGTAATGTAAGCCATACAATTCCGAAACTGCTCAGTGATTTGTCACTGACGTAATAGCAATTCAACCAATCAAATATTTGTATGTATGTCCCATCAGCCAATCATCCATCAATGACAATCAGTCGGCCAATCAGAGCGCAGAACCTTACACATAGCCTTACCGCTCTATTCCGGTTATATGCTCGACGTGTAAGGCACACGCCGGGAAATGCTCTGAGGCATCCCGCGGGGGAGTGGGTCTCCCCACGCGGGTATGTGGGACCCGCTGCGTCCGACAGCTGGCAAATGGACGCAGCTCCACCCACTAAAACCCGGCCGTGCCACCAATGCCGCCTTTGGTGAGGTGCCCCGGATCTAGGAAACAAACAGGGCACCTCGATGGTCAGTCAGTCCCGCAAGGGACCGACGCCACCTCCACAGAGGAGTTGTCCCGCACCACAGAACAACCCCTCCCAATGTCGGGACAGTACAATGGGGTAAGGTTCCCATCCTCACCCCTTGCCCCCTGCTCTTCTGTCCCCTCTCCTTATAAGAGGGGTACAAAGAGCCCCCTCGGCCCAATTAGCTTCGCCCAAGGTGCACCGCTCACTCTAGGTTACTGAGCCCCACCGCCACGACAAGGCCTGAACCATGGTGGGGTGGTGTTTATGCCTGCCATGCATAAATTTATGTGTATAAAAAAGAAATTGGGTATCATCATCATCATCACCAATATTATCAAGCTTCTTCCGTCACCATTCAACTGTTGGACTTAGGTATCTTTCAATAAACGCCAAGACGGCCTATCGGGGTCGCATCCAAGACGGCATTCTTTCTCATCTCTTCTATCGTTTAAGAGCTATGCTCTTGTCAGTGCAGTAATCGCCAATCCTTCCTTCTCCCTGCCAGTTCCTTCTCCTCCTGATACGAGACGACCTGTACCTCCTAGTACTGATCTATATAAGTTCTCCTCGGCTACCTCTTCTTCTTCTTTTCTTCAATCCTTATTTCTACGACATTTCTTCAGGCATCCACTTCAGAACTCATAAAGCATTCAATAAATTCCGCATGAATTCTTAATGATAATTTTCTATATTATAACTCTACATTTTTATTTTCAACTTCAAACATTTGATAGAATATAACTTGATGTCGAGCCGCGCACGAAGTTTTTATTTGAACAAAAGTAATTTCAATTTTTCCTTATTACAGTTGGAAGTCCAATAACGTTCTTTAAGAAATGTTTTTAGAAGTTACGAGCAGCACAAAATTGTGAATCAATGGCGCGTCAAACTTTGTTCTCCGTTTAAACGACAGTAGTGATTCGTAAATGTTGAAACTATGTACATTTCAAGTTAAAAGAAACCATAATAAGTATATAAGTTTACCATCGGTTTTTTTTTCGATTTATATATATATATACGCGTAGGTACTAAATTGGGACGATTTCTTTAGAAGACCGAAGGCCCTAATGCTTCATCGGATTAGTGTGAGCCCATTCGGCTTACTTTTGATTTAAAAAGTGAGGGGTTGCCCCCCGCCTACCGTGCGGTCAGTGACCACACGGCCTCCTGGCTTCGGTTGTGTTTCAGTGGCGGGACTGTGCCGCGTCACCGTCGGGTGGAACATTGAAGGTGCTAATCTTTTTATCTACCAGACTGATTTGGATGTTTCTTACATTTAATAGTCTAATTATTGAGGAATGTAGTGGGCAAATAATTTCGAGGGTTTTTATGTGTTATTTATGATATCATTTTAAAAAGTTAACACCCGCTAAGTGCTAATTAAAGTACTTAAGTTACTTATGGAATCCTATTTTTATCGAATCTAAGTTACCATTACTGTTTGTCAGTCCAATTTATTTTACTTTTTAATTTTAAAGCCATTTAAAGGCAAAAAAATAAAAAAAAATCGAGATACGAGCAAACCTGACTAGCGCGCTGTGAGTTCTAAAAAGTTTTAGTAACGGTTTTCAGATTTTTTACTTTAGCCTTTAGCCCTGGCAACTCGTAGACGTAAGAAGTCTCGATGCCAGTAATTATGTCTGTTCTGCCGTTTTTTAAAAACACAGCAAAAGAAAGCGCATCCATCCCATCGGTAAGACTATACCTAAACTTCTTGGAACATTAAAGCCTCCATTTCTCGAGAATACTTTTGTTTGTCAATATTATTGTGTATTATCATTGTAACGGGAAAGTCCCACAATCTTAATCGTTAGGTCAACGTAAGGGCTGTCACTTGTCAGCTTTTGTAACTTAAGTTAAATGCTTCTCAACGGGGTTGTCTACTATGTACATAATATTCCCCGATGACACATCACGTTTTATATGATAATTACTTAAGTTGCAAGACCTACAATGCACAATCACACACTTGGAACATACATTTATATTCATACAAACAAGTACAACCCTAACTTCTTTTCGAAGTCGGTTAAAACATCAATTGACATCTCATTAATAAAAACCGTAGTGCCTAAAACACATATTGAGATATGTGGTATGTGGAGGTCTTAGAATATACATAATATGTATATATTATGTATATTCATTATATATATTGTATGGTGAAGGCCTAGACCACATATTCAGATATGTGGTTTAAGCTCTACGGTGGTGTAAACAAAAAAAACATACGCCCGAATGCTCAAACGAATTTCAAATTTAAGACGTACTTAAACTCGTGTTATCCCTCGACTAAATGGAATTTACTTCCCGAATTCTCCTATTATTATTATACTTATGATATGTACAACACAGTTATTCGTACCTACTTAGTTGCTTGATAGCTTAGACATTAGATGTTATGTTAGTTATCGCTCTAGGCCCACCACTCGTTCCCGCCGCTGCTCCTGTGTAGTATAATCGACAGGCGACAGCGGTCAGCGGTAATCACTCTTTGGTATTATCTCAATGCCCGAGGGATACATTAAAACTGCCTTGGGATCCGTATCAATCAGAAGAATTCTTGAAGAGTAGGAAATATTTTCCATTACATCAATGGTCAATGAACATGGGTTCAGCCTCTTGAGTAAGAGGTCATTTTTTACTTTAATGCCGGGTAATGCTCTGAGGCATCCCGCTGGGGAGTGAGCATCCCCAGGCGAGTATGTGGGACTCCCTGCACCTAAAAGCTGGTAAGTGGACGCAGCTCTACCCACTAAAACCCGGCGAGTGCCACCAATGCCGCCTTTGGTCTGTTGAGCAAACAGGGCACCTCGACGGCTAATCAGTCCCTCAGGGGACCGACGCCACCGCCACAGAGGGATTTTGCCGCACGACAGAACAACCCCTGCCGACATCGGGACAGTACCTAAAATGGGGTGAGGTTCCCGTTCTCACGCCTTGCTTTTTTGTCCCCTCTTCTTATAAGAGGGGTACAAAGAACCCCCTCGACTCAATTAGCTTCACCCAAGGTGCTGGACACACCCTAGGCTACTGAGCCCAACCGCAACGACAAGGCCTGAACCATGGTGGGGTGAGTAAGAGGTCTGATTTCAATCCTGACCGATAAACCTAGAATGTATTTTTCTTAATTTCTAAACGTCTCTTGCCGGTGAAGTAAAACATCGTGAAAAACCTGCCTAATTAGATTAAGTCTTAAGCCTGTTCCAAAGACCATGGTTTACTATCTAGAACAGCAAATATACCTGCCAATATTAAAGTTATCAGCATAAAAATTAGTTACTATGTTTTATAACATAATCATACTTGTTTTTATTTCTCAATCGCTCGGACCTTAGCACCGTCTGTATCTAAGGTTATCGCTGGGCTGGCCTCACCCATTAAAATCGTTTCTGTATTATAATATAGTCTATTGGCAAGAATTTCCAGCAGGGGATGGAATAAGGTTGATAGGGAATTCTTTTTTTATAGCTAAAGAGGGCAAACGAGCATTCGATGCCTTTTAGTGACTATCCACGCCCATACACACACACACACATCTAGATATTATGCAGATGTGTTGCTCTTCTTTTCCCTATCCCCCCTCCCCCACACACACGCAATGGGCCACCGTGCAATCGTGCCAGCCCGATTCGGCTGCAAAGCATGTCACTACCTCTTACCGGAAGTCTATTATGATAGTATTTCAGAATTTCACTAGGAATAGGGATTAGAGATTTTCACTAGAAAATAATTTCAGAGTTTTTATCGCGGTTTAGTATTTAGTAGATTCATTCTCCCGTGACCACGGATGTAAAGTATCCGAAACGTCGAGAATGTAAAAAACTAAGCCGCGAAAGCCGTAAAAGCTGTTTCATTATAATACCTAACCGTTTTCCGGATTTTATCCAAAGTATACATGGAGTACCTATACAAGGACTACCACGTCATATAGGAGAATAGAAAGTGACTGCAAACAACAGTCAAAAACCGTCCACAAGCAAGAAGAATTCTTGTTTCATTGATCGTGGCTGAGGGGCTGATGCCCTATGAGTATAGGAACATCTAAATTCTAACTGGTGCCAATTCAGAACAGCAGACCCTAAAAAAGAAGAGAATAGGAAGTAGCTGTTTTAGATCTATTTATTGTGCATGTATGTTTTTACATTATTTTACAATGTATATATGTGTGTATATTTCTGTATATACCTATTTCTTCGCGCACACATTTAAAATTTACCTTATGGCTACTGTGAACCTTTAACGCTTTTCGGCGGACACTTTTCATACAAATATGGTTACTCCCTTCTATTCTACGTAGTATTTAAACGACGTCAGTCCACTTCACTTGATGAAAAAATAAAACAATGTTCTTAGAAAAACCCATTCATACACTTGCGTGAGCTTACATAATGTTGTGTGCGCTTCTAGCATATTGTATTACATTATGTTAGTATTTTACTCCTCATACCAGTAACAGGTCCTGGTGGAATATCTCGTATATTTTGCTGCACTGAAAATTTTGGGAATCAAGGAAGTGACACAACATTACTATTTAAAAATGTATTTATTGCTTTTCGAAGTATTCTCCGCGAAATTTGACACATTTTTCCATACGATGAAAGCAATCATTGAAGCAATTATTCCATTCGGAAGTTGGGGTCTCCAAAATGGCCGTTTTGTAGGCGTCCACAGCTTCTTCAGGCGATGAAAATCTCTGACCACGCAATTTATTCTTTATTTTAGGGAAAGTATAGAAATCATTAGGGCTTAGGTCGGGACTGTACGGCGGATGGTCTAATAATTCTATGTTTTCTTGCTCTAAAAACTCTTTTGTTCTGTGTGCGGTGTGAGAACTCGCATTGTCGTGATGGAGGATGATGCGGCGGTTGCAGTTCTCTTTACGGAGTTCAGAAACGACCTGTGGCAAACAAATGCTAGCATACCATTCCGCATTAACCGTTCTTTGTCCCTCAAGAGGAATAGTCGCAACATGGCTGGTTTTGGAGACAAACGTGGCCACCATTTTTTTTGCAACACTCCGTGAACGAACAATTTTTGGTGGCTTTAACTCATTTTCGAACACCCAAACTCGTGACTGGTTTTTTGTTTCGAGTTCGTTCGCGTTTATCCAGGATTGGTCACCTGATACGATGTTGTATACACCATTTGAGGATCCTGCGTGGAATCTTTCGAGAGTTCTGACGCACCAAGTAACGCGAGCCGCTTTTTGCTCTTCAGAGCAAATGCGATATCCATCGGGAAAACAACTTTTTTACACCTAATTGTTCATGCAAGATTATTTGTATTTGACTCATACCAATGTCTAAAGTTGCCTGAATTTCGCGGTATGTCACATGTCGATCTTCCTCAATCAGCTTACGCACAGCATCAACGTTTTCTTGGGTGACTGCAGTTTTTGGACGACCTTGACGGGGATCATCACTGAGCTTGACACGTCCACGTTGAAATTCAGCAAACCAGCGATAAATTGTGGTTTTGGATATGGGGCTTCATCACCAAATGAAGAAATCATCTGGTCAACACACTGTTTTTGTGTTAAACCACTTCGAAAGTCATAATAAATCAACGCTCTAGAATTTTCTCGAGTCAATTCCATTTTCTCAACGACTAAACAAGTTTGACAAGACCTTGTGACAAGACCGAGAATCTTTTTTTAAATAAATAAATGGCATTCGATTTTTAAAACCAAGGAGTTTTCAATTAAAAAGATTGTAATATGACAGGAACAGTGGAAATATTCCATTCCCGATACTTTTAGTGCAGCCTATGTATTTGTTACTAGCAGCGTCCCACGGATTCACCCGCGTAGGTTCAGTTCACGTGTCATTAAAATATAGCCGGTTACGCGCTGATAATGTAGTTTGGTGAAAGATTTTTTTTTAATCAGTTAATGGTTAATGCGTGAAAGCATAACACACAAATCACATTCGCATTGATATTAGTTAAGCATTAGAAATTTTGGAGTCAATAATTTCAATTTATTTCAGTAATTCCAAAACGAATGAAAATATAAGTTGGTGACCTCATAGTTCATTATAAAAACCTTATTTTCTAACTTTTAATACATGATTAGGTATATTTTGTACTTAACAGAAAAAATAATCAAACACCTCTTTTTATTTATTAAAAAAACTAAAAAAAACACGCATAAATAGCAAACCCAACAAAAAATTTTGTAAATGGGTTAACAAAATTACTTACCTATTTTAAAAAAGCGTGGTGTGGTGCTTGTAACTAAGTTTTTATATTAACTTCACTTTAAAGAAATAGATACCGATGAAATATTTTTAATAATGAATATTGAGCACCTCACGCTTTTTTACAATAAGTAATCTTGTTAACCCATTTAATTCATCCATTAAAAATTATTTTCAAATTTTTTGTTGGGTTTGCTATTCATGCGTGTCTTTTCGTTTTTTTAGTGTCGATTTTTTTAATTAAAGATTTTATTAATTCAAAGTACTCAACTAATAACAATCACTTTAGAAATCAGTGAGAGACTAAAAACAACACTAGTGATGTAGGTAACTTGCGCGTCTTACGCCTTCCTAGCATGTGCTATCCTGATTATCCTGATCAGGATATTGGAATAATTTTATCAAATTATTATATTGTCATCTGTCCTCGATAAATCTACAAAGTTTGAACAAAATCTGGTCGTTAGAAGTGAGTCAAAATCAAGTCTAAAGGAGTCGGTTACATACATACAAACTAATAAAAGCGTGTTAAAAAGAGTCACATCTTATGGGCTAATGGGACCGGTTTGAGCCTCTTAACTTTCTTCGTATGAGTCTATACATGTTCTTAATAAAACAGTACCTAGAAGGAATTTCTACAATAATTATCGTTTTTAACACAATAAAATAACAAAAACGATTTTGTCGTTTACGTCCTTTAGGTATATATAAGCTCGCGCGTAATGAGAGCCTCGACCCGCTCAGGACGCTCAGACCCTCTAGCGTATCTGGTATTAGAATTATTGTTTAACAATGTGTCGCCGTAAGAAATGATACTTTATTATTATCTCCTAACTTAACATTGAGGAGACCTTTCCCAATAGTTTATGCACTACCAGGTCAAACAACTAATTATCATAGTGATGAAAGGCCTCTATCGATGAATGCCAAGACACCATTGTAAATATCCTTTTTTAACGCAATATGTGCTTTATAATTTATTTTCTTAGTTAATGCCGAAGAGAACCGTATCTTAAAGATATTATCTAAATAGCTTTGCAAAGTTTATGTATTACCATGACAAATTTCTCAACATTGATCTATATTCATCATTACATGTAAACGTGCACTACTGGATAGGCATTTTCTATCACGAATTCTGGATTCAGCCAGGATCTTCGGGTAGATCCTGACCCGATGGACTGATGGGACTCGCACCTGGGAGTGACCTCCCAACTGCGAAACCACTGCGAGCGCCTTCAGCCGCTTTTTGAGGGTCCCGGATATGCAGGCAACCGACAGGATCACCTCAGCGACAGGCTGGCCTCGGAGAAGGCCAGACTACTCCTCGTAAGGGGGGCTGCACAGTCGCTACTAAGCAGTCCCTGCGACGTAGTGCCATACAGGCCCAGGTTCTCCATCCTGAGCCCGACACGAACACAGGGGTTACTGGTGGCGCATTATGTAGTGCCTCTTAAGCAACCCCGTTCGTCGCACGCGATGGAAGGCCTCGTCAGCGGCCTCCTTCTGGGAAATTACTGCTTCGCAGACGGAAACCATCGCCATCCAGGACTCGTCGTCATCGAGCATCGCGGTGATGACGCTCGGCAGAGACAAGTCCCGTCCGATGACTGATGTCCGACCATGACGTATCGCGACTTCGAGGCTGTGCTGGGCCGAGTCCACTACTGGATAGGCATCTATCAATGAACGCCAAGAACAATTGTAAACATCCGTAGTATACATACAGTAGCTAATTTTCAATGAAAAACTACACGTTGATACAATTTTTTAATACTAGGTAAATAGAAGTAACAAAAATAAGAGAAAAACATGTGTGCACTCACACTTATAATCACTAAAATCTCAGTATACAATGTTAATGCTACATTATAATTTATATCGGCATTTAAACATCGATAAACATGTTTAAAGTAATAAATATATTATATATACACATATATATTACAAAAGACCAAAATTTCCACCTACTATTTATTTTATTATATTAGAATAAATAAATTTTCTAAAAAAATATCTTGTCCAGACAAATATATATTTTTGAGTACACTAACTCGAAAACTCGAATACTTAAAAGAATATTTTGCGAAATTTTTAGTTATAGACATTTTTAGTTATAGACATTGATTATACAAGTTGTGGAAAATGCAGCGTAAAAAGTTTTAAATCAAGATCCTATTTTTCTATACTTAAAATTCATCTTAAACGTAATCATACAAAAAGGAAAGAATTAAAACCATATTCAGATCCTCAGTCAAGGATTTTGTGAAGGAATAAGTTTTATTCTAGGAATAATCAAATTACTCCTAGAAAAGAAATTTTACACTTACCCTATTAAGTTAGGATAAGTCGCATTCAATCTAATACATGAAGCTTCAATAGAATTCAGTGGCCAATTTTCAATAAAAAAATCAATTTGTGACTTATAAGTTTTTTATTTTTTGTAAACTATTCCATTGAATACCAATTTAAATTTGAGCATATCGATGTAAAATATTGCCCGCTAGAAAAATTTGGCACCGTGCTTTTAGCACAGAACATGAGTTTAAATCTAGTTCCGTTCATAGCCTCCATGATTCTTCTTTTGCAGTTTACGCACGATATAATATATAGGATATACATTAATAAATCCAAAAAATTGAATTGAGAAAATATATTTTTGATAAAAAAGTTTTTTATATTTATATTATTAAACAATAAATTCATCTTAAACCTAATAACCTAAACACCTCATTTTCTCATCTAAATTGGATTATAGCTTTTGTAAATTAGTTATGTGCTCTAAAACCATTTCAATACATTTTTCTAGACGTCTTTAATAATTAATACTATTTTCAACTTGTGAACCTGACTACCGATTTTTTGTACTCATAGATCAAACTTTTATACTATACAATTCTGGTTCTTAATATTTCTTTTATATGATATTCGTGCGTAAATCGTGCAATGGTACTTCTGACGTCATCATAAAACAGGGTTGTCACATATATTCCTTCTGCTGAACATAACTAAACTAAACAAGCATTGACATAACTAAACAAGCATTATTACGATATTTGTGATAATATGTAACAATTACTATAAATTATGTTACAATAAAATGATATACAAATGTATGCAAATTTTATACTTTTATATTATTTCCGGTGTATACAATTTGTAAGATATAACAACCCTATTTTAAGATTCGTATCAGTGACTTCTTACTGCATTAGGGGGAGATTGATTTTGAATGGGAACTTGGCCTTGGGCAGGGTTGGGTTGTGGTGGCTGACCTTGGACGTTTTGGCCTGCAGCCACTTGGCCTGGAGGTACTTGGCCTTGGTTTGAATTATTCTGTACTTGACCCTGTACGGGCTGACCCACTGGTGCCTGTACTTGACCTGTTTGTACTGGGACTTGGCCGGTTTGAATTGGGGCTTGGCCTTGTACTGGTTGTGCTGGTATAGTCTGGCCTGGGCTTACATTCTGCGCCTGTACGACTGGCGCTTGAGGCTGGGGAGGTTGCTGGGCCTGAAAAAAAGTAAAATAATATATTACGACTGTACATTTTTTTTTGTACATTGGCGTGTATTGGCGCGCCTTGGCAATAAAATCGGTTCGAATGATGGACGCCATATTATGTTATTTATATCTTTCGTCAGAAATTGTGAATTTTAATATTAACATTACGTTTCACATTTGCCGGGCGCACCGTGACGGCTGTTATGTATTAACACATAAAAAATACAAGTTAAATATGCTCACAGAAACGCATGCCTTACATATACATGCAGTAATTTCTATTAGCATTCCAATCTTAGAATTAGGTACTGTTGATCACAATATATAATTCTCCAATCCATACATTTAAATATCAGAAAAAATCAATTTAAAAATAATAACACATATCTGTAAATTATACAACCACTTAAGACAAAACAATAAATGTGTCATGGAAAAGAGATCCTCAAAATCTAAAATTCATATTAATTATTTAAAAAACTACGAAATATTTACCTGATATTGGGCTTGTTGCTGCAACTGTTGAGGTTGTCCCTGATTTGGGTATCCTTGGGGAATTTGTTGGAATTGAGGTTGACCTTGTTGATATTGGCCTTGACCTTGTTGGTATTGGGGTTGGCCTTGTAGATATTGGGGTTGGCCTTGTTGATATTGGGGTTGTCCTTGTTGATATTGTTGTTGGCCTTGTTGATATTGCTGGCCTTGGTATTGTGCTTGTTGGAACTGGGGTTGGCCTTGAGGACGTTGGCCTGGTGGGTAGTGACCTTGATACTGTTGTTGATAGGCCTGTTGTTCATACGCGTGTTTCTGTTGTAACGCCTGATGTATTTGGTGTTCCGCTCCGGGTATGGGGCGGCCATGGGCATCAACCTTAAATTATATAAATACAATTTAAATAATAATTCTGAAAGTATATTACTTAATAATGTTCTATGAATCTGTTGTTTTTTTTTATTATATTCCTTAGCTATTGGGTGCTTAAGGTTCAACTAGTCGATGCCGCGAACTCTAACAAAATGATTGCTATCTCACCTGACATAAGGCGCGAACATGCGTGCTAGAATGAAATGCACAATGATTCATTCCGAAAATGTCCTTTTAGTAAAACAGTTAATATTATGTAAAAACGAATTAGTGTATCTTTTCAAAATAAATTTATTTTATTTTTTGAATAACTAAACTATATCTGTATGGGCTTTATTTTTGAGCTTTCGTGCTCGGTATACTATTTATTCACGCCCAAAGTTGGGCTAGAATCAGTGTTGAAATACGAAAGTTTAGAAGATTGTATTTTTTAAATGTATAATTTTTTACGATTTTGGGTATGTACACACACATAGATAACGACGAGATCAATTTATATTATACTTAGTTTTTCATAGTAAGTAGTAATTACTGTTCTGCGTTTGTATGGAAAGATGAGCGACTTGTGTAACCTTAATAATGTAGTTTATTGTTCTTTCTTGGTATTCATTGATTATTGTGGTTTTGTTAGACTTATTATAATAATTTGTACTGTCTTATAATAGAAACTTAACACAGTTTTCTATTACACTTTTAACGACAGTTTGTTTACATGTGTATTAGTTGGTAAACTATATCAACGAATCCATTTAAATTGGAACAATTCTCATCATGAAAACCATCATCGAAACTACCGCTAGGTCTCCAGGAAATCAAGCGAGGAAGACGTTGGGTCAAAGCTGTGCGCTGACCCAATACGGGGTTAACTTTACACCTTCAAAGACCTTTTTTTTATAGACGAGGGGGCAAACGGACAGTCGGTTCATATGATGGTAAGTGATAGCGACATCCACTGACACCCACTACACCAGGTTAGCAGATGCGTTGCTGGCAAACTCAATTTTCAAACTCATCAGGCAAGATGTCCTCACCTTTTCCTTCACCAGTCTACTAAGTCTATATAACGATAATTCTTACCAATCCACGTTGTTGTAAATATCGTATTTCTTCTAGTCTCCTGCGCTCGAACGCTTCGTATTCAGATTGGGTGTAAATTTGATTCTCGTCTATTGACTTCCATCCTAGAAAATAAACACTCGAAGTTACACACAAGGTCGAAGTAAAAAGGATATTCTGGGAAAGAAAATTTAGAATATTCCTTCCGTATTGGTTTCTTTAAGTATCTCGAACGTCGGGAGTGTAAAAATCTTAATACACCTTGTTATGATGGCGTATTTACCATTGGAGGGTCGCACTTGTGCCAAGTTCTCGTCTGCATGGATACCACCATTTTATATAAAATATAGGATTAATAAAAGTTTGAAGATGCATCATCTTCCGTCAAACTGTTTTATTTATAAGAGGGTTCCGAAAAACGCGTGCTTTATGTAATACAACAACAAATTAACAGTTGCCAGATTTTTTCCCTTACCTCTGTTGTGAGACCTAGCTTCGTACCATATTTAATGGCCCCATTTCAATGGGAAGTAATCCAATAGGTTTTCGTTCGACAGACAGACAGACTGACAAAAGAACAACAAAGTGATCATATACGGGTTCCGTTGTCATTTTGAGGAACAGCGCCCTAAAAAGACACTAACCTTCGTCCTGGTTGAAATCGGGTCTTTGTGTTTCCAACATAAACTCGTTGAAGTCGATCAGTCCATCCCTGTTCCTGTCGTTTTCCTTGAACACATGCTCCCTCATCCTCTCCATTTCCTCGGCCCTCTCGTGGAGGTCCTTGTTGGGTCCGTTGGGGGTGTATATCTTGTCTAACTCTTTGATGAACAGAGCCTTCACCTCATCAGCGTCCCACACGCCGTTGCCATCGACGTCTATAATCATTACAGTCATCGGACAATCAAGGTAGGTATAAAACGCAGAAGTTCACTAAAAAAATATACTGTACAAAAACAAAATCGGAGAACTTCAAATCATTTGATCGGAAGTTAAAATTTTATTATAAAAAAATTCCATAACAAAACTAATCGCATTTACGTAGAATAGAAAGAGAATTCTTTTAAATTGAGCAAAGAAAAGTTCGCGGTTATCTACACTTACCCTTAAAAAAAATAACTGGATATTAAAGTAAAAAAAAATCGGTTGTCTGTAAAGTCGGTTTACTGACGATACTTGAACGTAACAACGTCATAAGAAAATGGAACGGCTCAGAGCGAGGTAACGCCGCATGAGTCTTGTTTTTCGTACGTGCAGCCGGCTCCATCGAATTATAAGACGTCGTCACGTCAAAATGGTTGTCTGTAAAGTTGGTTTACGGTCAATAGTTTAACGTGACAACGTCATAACAAAACGCAAACGTAAAATGAGCGTAACGGGACCATGAGTGTAACGGGACAATGCGTGTAACGAGACAATGAGCGTTACGGGTCAATGAAAATGCAGCCGGCGTTCATCAATTTATTAAACGTTGTCACGTCAAAAATGGTGTACCATATTTTTATAACGCACTATATATAAAACTTAATATTTTTCATTTTCGTGCATTGTTATCTATTTTTGAATTATGGTCTGAATTTTCGGAAGTTGGTTCAAAAATAATTACATAATTTCACTTAGACAAACAAAGCTCAAAGCGTAGTAAATAAAAATCTAGTACAATTTGAAAAAGGGAAATAATTTTTACAACTGTTATTTAAACATTCGAGAGGTTATTATGATCAGATAAAAAATAGGCAGTTATTTTATTTTTTAACGGTTGGCAAATTAGTGTGACAGTAAAACTTGAACAGTAATTTAAAAAACAAAAGGTTATTTCATTTTACAATATCAATACAAAAATCAGCATCAGTAAAAAAGCGAACTGATTAGGATGCGATTACTTACCGACTAATTCCGATTTGTTAACTACCCTCACGTAACTGCCCGTTTTGCTCAATATTGATTAAATTACGCATTACATTTTTTTTTTGACTCATTTTTTTCTGCTTAATTTTAACTGCAGAACTTGTTCATAATATTGTAATTTTTAACTTACCAAAACTATAATATACAACTGCCGTTTCAAAATCAGAGCCTTTGGAAAATAGGCCGTTGTTTAACGGTATTTTAGTCTTTTCTCTTAGTATTCACAATTTATGCAATGTGCGATTGGCTAATGATAAATTAAGTAATGCGAAATATCTTCACAAACTAATGACATACACATAACAAACTCAATAATAAACTTTAAAACGTGCATTCTACGAACACTAAAAATATTATGGTGTAACTAGACCATCATATTTTATGTCTATGAAATTTTATGCTTTTTAACAGTTGAACAGTGTATAAAAATACTTCTCCTATATTTTACATACCTCAAAAAACAAACAACACTTGATGACGCCAGCTCAATCAAAGGGCGCCAGAGTTGCAACTGACGATGGTATTAGATAACTTACGTATATTTTTATCACATGTACATTTTTTTACAGCATGACTTACATTCGCAGTTAGTTACACCACTATCACAAAAAAAAACATCTAATACTCTACAAAAACACAGTAAAACCTTCACCTATTTCAAAGATGCAAAAAAAAATCGAAACTTGACAAGCACTACGGCTTACCATGCATCATGAAAAACACCTTTGGGTTGAAATCTTTTGTGTCCATTCTGTCCGCGCTTTTCCATATCTCTAACAATTGCGTTCTTGTCACCGGGTGGTGCAACTGCCACAGATAAAGGTCATTAACTCACCGTGCATCATGAAGAATGCTTTTGGGTCGAATTGTTGGTCCATGTGATCTTGTTTGTCCCACACCTCCTCGAGTTGTTGTTTAGAACCCGGGTGGTGTAGCTGCGTTTAATATATTGCTGGCTTTATTATTTCTTAATGTAAGACACCGAGGTATCAAGAGGACGCATTGGTAATTTTAGCGTCAGTAATTTCAATTTAATTCAGTAATTCCAAAACGAATGAAAATATAAGTTAGTGACCTAATAGTTCATGATAAAAACCTTATTTTGTTAGTTTTCAATACACGATTAGGTAACTTTTGTAACCGAGAAAAAATATCAAACATACCTCTTTCTAAAGAGATTCACATCTTTTAGGCAAACGAGACCGGTTTAAGCCTCTTTACTTTCTTCGTAGATGAGTCTATTCATGTTCTTTAAAATAATAGAAAGAATTTGTTCAATCATTGCTTTTAACGCAATAAAATAACAAAAACCATTTTGTCGAATACGTCCTTTAGTTATAAGCTCGCGCGAGTTGGGAGAGCCTCACCCCGCTCACAACGCTCAGTCCCCTCTGGCGCGTGTCCGATATTAGAATTATTGTTTACCAATGCGTCGCCTTAAGTGTAAATGGCATAATATGACAAATGACAGCTGGCCATATACTATATTATTTAGGTGCTTTTTATATAAGTAGGGTTAAGCAAATGTTAGAATAAAATATGTTTGGTAAGAGGTAGGTAGTGCCATGTTACTTTGCAGACGAATTGGGCGGGCACGACCGGGGTGGTACCTCTCGCTCACGTAACACCGACGTACAGTGACAGCTATGCTGTCGCGTCTCGTGCGATTTGTGAATTTTCGGTGGCTCATTGGGGGGATAGGGAAAAGGGTTGATGCGGTCTTTTTTTCTATACACTAAACTTAAGGCACCAAGAAATCTTTGTTATGACAAACGTTACGAATAAATATTAACATTTCTTGTCTTATTTTTTTTTTCCATGTTGAACCATGGTATGGAAAATTTCTTGCCTGCTCGTGTTAAGTGACACACATTTGATAGTTAATATTGATAGTTGATACAAAAAGGTAAAAGAATAGAAAAAGAAATGGATTTCATTAATACGTGTTCGAAAATCACAAATTTCAAAAAATATATTTTTTACCTGACAAATGTACCTTACTGTTAAGAACCAATGTGAGATCAAGAAAACACAAATAAGAGGAATTTTAGGCATGTACTTAAAAGAATAGACATGATTGTGAAAGTACGAGGAAAAAATTGATTTTTATTACTATATTTAGCTATTAGATGAATTTAAAAAAGAAAGAGTAATTGGAAATTCTATATGATTCAAAACATGTGTTTAATGACATGAATCAAATGGATTAAATTGTTTTTATAGTAGAAAAATTAAAATGGAGTTCTTGTTACCTTATTATAGGGCCAAGCCACACTTTCTTTTCCCTTATTTCTTATTTTAATTTTATCTAATTCTAGCTTTAAATACGCTACATCAATGTAGAGTTTTAAAGTAGTAGCCTAGTGTTCATAATTCAAATTAGTAATAAAAGGATGCTAGAAATCTTTACGGTCGCAGACTGCACGGTTGGCAGGGGGCAACCCCCCACTTTTATAAACCAAAAGTGAGCCGAATGGGCTCACACTAATCCGATGTAGCATTAGGGCCTTCGGGCCGTTAGTATAGATCCATTCGAAAAAAAAAAATCTTTACAGATAAAAAAAATTGGAGTCTGTTTGTAATAACAAAATAGCCACTTTTTATTGAATGCATATGGATGTTAACACGGGACAAAAATAGCCTTTTTTACTATTTTTGTCTGTCTGTCTGTTTGTTCCGGTTAATCTCTGAAACGGCTGGGCCGATTGTGATGGGACTTTCACTAGCATATGTTATATGGAGTAAATTAGGCTATAAAAATTATCATCATCAATCCGGATACGGCTGTAAATCTAAGTTAACGCGGGCGAAACTGCGGGCATTAAAATGTAATTCAAAAGTCTGATATAGCCAGCATTGTTATTGAAATAATTTCAACCGCGATAAACCGTGTCGTTGCTAACACCAACAATGGAAATTGCTTTGGAATTTTACATGGAATCCATGGTAATTAATGTTAATTACCGTTGAACTTTTGATGGGCTGGTCGAATGGACACTTCAGCATTCGCGGATTCGAATTCCGCCACGTGTAAAATAATTCGTATGATGAACACGTTTGCACTGGGTCATGGAAATTTTTATACACTGTATAGAGCTAACCACGGGTCTAGGTTAAATTGGTGTAATTGTTGGTATATTTACTTAAATGTTTATTAATTTGTTTTAACTAGCTCCCCAGCGTCATGCCGTATTTTTTTTCTCTAACGCCGGGTAATGCTCTGAGGCATCCCGCGGGGTCTGCCCAGGCGGGTATGTGGGACTCGCTGCGCCCGAAAGGTGGTAAGTGGACGCCGCCTTTGTGAGGTGCCCCGGATCTGGTGAGCAAACAGGGCACTTCGCGGGTAGTCAGCCCCACTGGGACGACGCCACCTCCACATCATGCCATATGCCGTCACGGTGTTTGAGTCTATTTTACTTCCAAGTCGTAATAATAGATAGTTTACATCAAAAGTTAATAGAAATATCTACCGGTTGGTGATGCTTCTTAGCTTCCTTCTCTTGCTTGACTTTCTCCATGTATTCTTTCTTCTTCGTCTCATCAAGCTCTTCCAACTTCTGGTGTTCTTCAAACTCCTTCTGCATCTCGTATTCCTGAAACGAAACGAAATTCATCATTTGGTCGTTTTCATTAAAAGACGTATTTAAGTCTAAGTTGGACCCATCCACCTTAAAACCGTTAGTAATCCCCATGAACATAAAGGTTTACCTACCTTTATGTTCATGGGCGACGTTGACCGTCACGTGGCTCGTCCGTCGTTTTTCAATCCGAACACAAACCTTAAACTGTTCCCTCCGTTTCTTGTCCGCCGCCTCCAAGTCAGCCGAGGTCTTCTGGATGAGTTTCTTCAGATCCTCAATCTCGAAGGTGTGGGGGTTAGCGTGGTCGAGATGCTCATTCGACACCTTCGAATCTACATCCAGATTGTTTGTCAGCTCAAACTTCTAGAAACGTAAAAGAATCGTTTGAAATAAACCCCAACGCAATAACAAAAACCTGTAGACCTTGAAACAGCTGAACATAAAACATAACAACTACACACAATACCGCATTCGAATCGTTTCAAACAAATAATAAGTCGGCCGCCACGGGACTCCGACTGGTAGATGTGAACATATATTAATACGAATTCATCTAGACTCTAGACTATACTAGAGATTCCAATATATTATTTCTCATAGATTAAAAAAAAATGATTTTTTTTTTGGTTCCGGTGGACCCATACAGCCAAATTTCTTCCAAAACTCGACAAAAAATGTGAAGATTAGATCTAACTATGGAAATCGCGGGACGGAGTTCCAAACACGAATTGACAGTTTTCGAAGAAAAATTGGGGATTGATTAGTAAATCAATGGGGCTTTTACGAATTGTGAACCCAATTTTTTTGGTGTCATCAACGTAGACCCCCGTCGAGTCGTCTCAGACTGTCATTGACAGATAGCTGATGTTATTAGGCGTAACTTAGGTTATAAAATAATCATCATCAATTCCAATACGGCTGTAAATCTAAATTAACACGGACGAAGCTGGAGCCAGTATTATTGAATAAACATCAGACAAAGGATTCGATGGCGTCGTAGTGGGTACATCACGGCATGACGGTTCATGCCGTTTGCCGTCACGGCATTCGAGTCGATATTACTGCCAAGGTGTGACACTATAGACGGTTCACATCAAAACCTATTTATATGATCAGGCTGTATTACATTACAAACAGTATTTTAACAGTTACGAAGTTAGCTGTGAGTGTCCGGTTAGGCTGATGATGATGTTGAATCCTACTAACATTATAAACGCGAAAGTAAGAATGTAATCTTTCACGCAAAAACGACTTATTGGATTTTAATGAAACTTTACAATTATATACCTTACACATCAAAATAACACATAACGCTATAATTATCCCTGTACTCCCACGGGAATGGGAGCTACGCGGGTGAAACCGCGAGCTATTAGTAACTAATATCCATAATTACTTTGTTCTGAATTAACTGACCATGAGAAACTCATTTACATTCCGAGTCGAAACAATTGATTAATTCCTTAAATATTAATCATTTTACTTATCATCATCAGGCTTAATCATCTTTTCGAACAAGTTTATTTTATAAACGTCCAAAAAATATTATAAATGAAAAACCTTAATTCACACATTGTTTTGTAATGCGGAATGTATACCGTAAATACGCATAAACTCATTATAGTGAACAACTGTTTACAGTTTTTATCGCGGTTTAGTAAGATTTTGTAAGAGGTGGTGCCATGCTGCATCGCATCCCAGCATGGTTCAGGCCTTGTCGTGGCGGTGGGGCTCAGTTACCTAGGGTGAGTGGTGCACCTTGGCTGAAGCTAATTGGGCCGAGGGGGCTCTTTATACTCTTATAAGAAGAGGGGACAGAAGAGCAGGGGGAAGGGGTGAGGATGGGAACCTCACCCCATTGTACTGTCCCGACGTTGGGAGGGGTTGTTCTGTGGTGCGGGACAACCCCTATTTGGAGGTGGCGTCGGTCCCTTGCGGGACTGACTAGCCGTCGAGGTGCCCTGTTTGTTTTCTAGATCCGGGGCACCTCACCAAAGGCGGCATTGGTGGCACTCGCCGGGTTTTAGTGGGTAGAGCTGCGTCCATTTACCAGCTGTCGGGCGCAGCGAGTCCCACATACCCGCGTGGGGAGACCCACTCCCCCGCGGGATGCCTCAGAGCATTTCCCGGCGTTAAAGAAAAAAAAATGCTGCATCGCAGCCGAATTGCACGATCGGGGCACGATCGGGGTGGTACCTCTCGCTCACATAACTCTAATCTCGCGCACCGGCGTCAAGTGACAGCTATGCTGTCGCGTTTCGTGCGGTTACTGAGTTTCCGGTGGCCCATTGGAGGGGATATGGAAAAGGAGGGCAACACGTCTGCATAATCTCTGGTTGGCGTCTATAGTCCCTAAAAGGCTTCGACTGCTCGTTTGCCCTCCAATGCTATAAAAAAATCATTCCGGACGTTTTGGATACTTTACAGCAACCATGGTCTCAGGAGAACCAATTAACTAACTACTACATTATTAGTATTATTATTGGTTAATTTATTTAAACACTCATCTCGATAAACGGAACCCTAAAATGTTTTAATCTCTACATTTCTACCTGAGCCTTGGACGGCTTCTTTTTGACAAAAAGTTGCTCACTTGCCCTACAAGTGACATTCAACATAGGTACAGGTTTGCTCACCTTGGTGGCCAAATATCGCAGCCGCTCTAGCTCCCTTCGCTTGATCTCGTCCAGTTTAGTCCTCACGTTGTGATTCACGAAGTCTAACTGCTCTGCTATTTTACCCGACTGAAAAATAGTTTGGGTTCAATAAGAAGAAACAAGTGATTATAAAAAATATCGCATGACACATTTTGGCGCCCAAAATTCGACTTTTTAATTATTTGGAGTGATTACCCAGTGTCGCTCTCACAATCAGCTAAAATCTATCAAGCCGTTTAGGCTGCAAAGCGTGCCAATAAACTTACACTCAAAAAGACAATAACCCCCCCCCCCCCCTCCTAGCCCTAACGAAGTGTGTAAAAATTATAGCAATTTAATACCACTAATATACATTTCAGGTACCCAATGGGTTGTCCCGCACCACAGAACAACAACCATTGAACTGTCCCGTCCCAACAACGGGACAGTGCAATGGGGTGAGATTTCCATCCTCACCCCTTGTCCCCCTGCTCGTTTGTACAAAGAACAGCCCCCCGGGTCCATTAGATTCTCCCAAGGTGCTGGGTTCACCTTAGGCTACTGAGTCCCTCAGCCACGACAAGGCTTGAACCATGGTGGGGACATCTGGCATCTGCCGGAACTGATCCTGGTTTTAAATTCCCCCTTCAAACCCTCCAAGATCCTCAAGAGAAGTTCAAAGGGGCTTAACTACAGAATCATCAGCTCAACCAACAGTTGGTTAGTTAAGTCCAATTAAATAAATATTCCCATTAACGACATTAGACATATAACGGCATTTATTGCGGAATATATAACCGGAATAGTGCAGTAATGTCATGTATTTTGTATAAAACAAATTCCATCAAATTTGTGCTGCGACGCTGCACCGGTTCTGCGCCCTGATTGGCCGACTGATGGCCATTGTTGGAGGATTAGCCGATAGGACGTACACACAGTTCACTAGTTGGTTGTATTGCTATTACGTCAGTGACAAATCACACACCAGTTTCGTAATTTTATGGATCACATTACTATTCTATCCGGTTATATGCTCAATGAGAATATCAGTCATCAACGCTGTGATTGGTCTCTTAAGTTTTTGTGACGTCAAAGCATTTCCCATTTTTCAGTATGCATAAGGAACTATCCAAAAATTACGTCACATGTTAATGGGGTCGGCTAACTGTGACATTGTGTGACGAGGGGTGAGAGATCCTAAATTTCCCGATGTCACAATTAAATATCTTACGTGTCTAAGAGAGCATTTATTTATAATATCTATAATATCTAAAGTAAAAATAGTCCAAAAAAAATCATCATACCCTAATATCGTCTTCATTGGCTTTCTCCAGTCGTTCGCGAAATTCTTGATCGCTTTCCAACGCCTGAACTACTTCCTTCAGATATCTATGATACTCTGTGTATTCTGCCTGTAAGTAAATTATATCATCAGCTATTGTCATTATAATAAGAACTATTTAAAGCTTTTATAGCAGTATATTAAGTTTTTTACATTCCCGGAATGCCTTAGGGATGGGGAGGACTCATCCTCTGAAACAATAAAGTGCTATAAAATCCATGAATAATTGTTTCATTGTTTGTTGTGTTAAGTGAAATTCGCGCAAACGTTTGAGAAAACAATATCAACCATTTTCATTCATGTAACTACATATATACAAATATTATTATATTATAATTATACATATGTGTGTATGTTTGTTTGTTCCTTTTGGAAAGTATACTTCAGTTCACTTAAACTACTTTTAATAAACAAATTTCGCACACTCTGTACCTTCAAAATTGTATCAACTTTATAATGTAGTATTTTCAACATAGCAAGCAATATACATAAAAATTATATTGTGTATGTAATGAAATTTGAAATATAATATATTGCAATAAAACATTTTATTACTTTACACAGATTAAATTAAATTATACTTTATATATCAAGACTGGATGTAGGTACTAGACTGCTAAAAGTACCAAAACATTATATTTAAAAAATATGAGATAAATTTTAGTTTATTGTTGAAATTATTTTATGATTTTACAAGTAGTTGGTAAATAAATTTCAAATTGTATATGCAAAATCAAAACTATATTTAACCATTATCTTTTATGGATTTTTTTTAGATCTAACAATAGATCTAGTAACCCAAAAATTTCACCCTTACAAATGTAGATTAAATAGATATAAAAAAGAGATGTCTTTCATGCTATTCTGTTAAGACAATAGTGCAACTCAACATAAACAACTGCTGTGATGTAGAAAATTTATGTTATATGTAGGAATATCAATAGGTGATAATATATCAATATTCTCTAATAAGTTGGCTTGGTGCAGTAGCAAACTCAAAATGTAACATAGGGAGGCCCATGCTACGGTTAAGGATTGGTATTGACCACCAAAAATAGGAAGCAGATGCCGAAAACCGTTACAGGTTGAGTAAAGTTGTAGTGGACAGACGCAAAGCACATGATCAAGCTTGATTTGAGACTTTAGCGGCAAGAAGAACGCGACTACATCAGACATCTTCCGTTATTAACACCACCCTGTTAACCTACAAAGCATGTGGCAGTCTACCGCTGATATTTTTTTTACCGTTTATTAGTTATATAGCTAAATGTTGTTACAGAATAGCACTACTGATAAAAAAATTGAAAATTTATATAAGTCAGAACAGGTATACATATTTTAATATCGCATTTTCCTGGTGTATGACACATAAGTTTATTAATACCATGAATAATTTTCCTACACCAAACATAATATATTAACTGCGCAAGCCTTAGTGTATCTAACCGAAACATAAGCAAAAAGTGATCCAATTATATGTTATGTAAATGTTATGTTAAGATTGCTGGCAATATTTTTCTACATACTAACAAATTTTAATTAAAAGAGAACTGATTAAAGCATTTCTTTTTCTAATACAGATAATAAAAACTTGATTTTGCTGAATTTGCTTTCATCATTATCAAACTTTGGACACAGGTCTCTTTCAAATGCCAAAATGTTCCTTCCTCCGCTATGTTTGCCAGCTGGGGCTTTCTCTAGGTCTATGCACTGATACTTTAATGTAAATAGAAAGTCAAAACATATACACTAGTTTTTATAAAACACAATAAAAATAAAAATTCGCAATTAGGCCCAATAAATAAGATTTTTGTGTGTCAGTTAGAGAAAATATTTAATTAATTTTATATTGAAATTTAGAGTTAGATAATGCTTTATTATTAAAAGATATTTTCTTCCTCTTTAGTTTCATCATCATCAGCCAGTAGTTAACAACTGCAATATCTATGCAAGTTTCAATGGTACTCAATAACTCGATTGTCCTCTGCTTGCAATTAATTAGTCATTTATCATCATTTCCCACTGTTAATTAAGTTTTTCTACCTCTCCCCCCAAATTTAAGCCTCTTTCGCTGAACACGATAATGGATGTTTCCTTGTCATTCACAAAATTTTGTTTACAAGAGATAAATACAAGAATGTCAACAATTGCTATTATTTAGAATAATTAATGTTACAAATATATTGCATCGGCTTATACCTAGTAGTTCCAGAGATTAGCCAAAACAAACAGACAAATATAAAAAACTTTTAGTGGAAACCTCTTAATTTAAAATTACAAACAGACACTTAACTTTAATTTATTTGTATGGATATGAAAGTAAGTTTAGTTTTTTACTTGATCACACAATTGTGTGGTAAAGGATATTACAAAATAAAAGAATTTATTGAAGATACCACACTTTTACTATGCATTTACTACAAAGCTTATATATATAATTATATGTATATTGTAAAATATTCAAAAGATTAGTTTCACTGAATTTGTTTAGCCGGTTCTTCTAGTTTTGGAACCAGTAGTAGAGTTCATTTAACATTCAATAAGATACTTTAATGTATAAAATTTAATAAATAAAAATATTTTTTATAAATGGATGCACATGAAATGTGTTCATAGAACATGAGTCCATGATAATATTATAGCAATAGGTTCCTGTGGGATAACAATTTATAGTTTGTCTTTGCTTGTCACACACACCATGGACAACATGAACAATGTATGTCATAGATGAAAACTCAGAAACGATCACCAATGTTTGAAATATTTTGTGGACCAAAAAACATCGCCTAACCTTTAGGGTACATATATAAAAACACCATATCCATAAAAATACTAAAAGTAAAGGACATAAATCATATTTGTTTAAAGAATGATTTTATGTCCTCATAGTTACAGCGTGGGCATTATAGTAATCAACAGATAATCAATAAATTATGTTAAATAAATAGATTAATTAATTAAATAATTACCAAATCATCTCCAACTCCACTGTCTTCTTCTTTAGATTTATCAGGAGAAACCGGTGGCGCATATGCACAATGCAAAATTACAATGAGACCTAACACACTCAATAGTAGCTTCATCGCAAACCTGCAATCGACGAGATTCGTAACTATCTAATCAAATGGTATCTTGAAAATAGAAAAAACAATGTTTTTACTTGCATTCATACAATTCGAGTTGAAAAAATAATGAAACCAACGTTTATATTACTCAAAAAATTGAAAATAAATATTACTATTAATTATATTATTATAATTTTTTACTTAGAAATATAATATTAATAAAAAAATTACATACGACAACTCAAATGTAGATAGTTATTATAGATCTCTGTAATTTGGTACGCCTGAAATGGTCGTGAAACACAACCGTTCAACAAATAATTAACAATCCATACGTAGTATTCTCTATATAGTTTGTGTAACAATCGTCTAAAAAATTAAAAAATGAAACCTTGGCACCATGACGTGTCTTTAGAAAGCCTTTTTAATAATTATGACAATTGACAGGCTCTAGAAACTTCACTAAACAGCCTTTTACAAATCTTCAGTAAATTATTTGCGTACATCTGTGGTAAAGTTTGTTTCCCACTTCATATTCGCAAAGTTGGGCCAACATTAACTTTCAAGTGGTACAACATGTTATAATGTAATAACATGTATGTAGACAAAATATACCTACTGTACGACAGTATATGTTATTTTTATGCGTGCAACTAACTGTCTACGCTTTCGTCTATGGCCCAACAAATGATCGTCCAAACATGAACCAACATCGCCGTCATGATCGGAAATTCTTTCATTTACTAACTGCATAATAGAACGTCTGCCGAAGATGGAAGTCGAGGAGATGGCTCTTACTTTATCATCATCATACACCTCTACAAGTCCACTGTTGAACATAGGCCTCCCTCAATGAACGCAAAGACGGCCGAGCCCTTGCCACTCACATTAAACTCCATTCATAATCATTTTGTCTTTCTGTCTGTCACCAGGCTGTATAAAAATATATAAACATTTATATGATATTTCAGGGGAGCTCCCATACAAAATATATGTAGTTTTTTGCTCGATATTAATAACAGGAATAGATAGAGACGCTTGAAATATTTGTTACAATAATTAAATGAAATGAAAAATAGTGAAATGTGTGTTCGAACATATAGTAAAAGAGAAACTTCAACAGACAAACGAATCGCAAACACAATATTTTGTTTATATAGGGCGTAGTAGTAAGTAATTAGAATACCTCAAAAGGAGGTCAAAGGAGATCCCTCGTGCACTTTACTAGTACATACCTACACATTCCGTTGAAATCCGGTTGATAAATATCAGTGTAACTGGTATAAATACTAATTACAATATAAATATCGATAGCGCGATTCAGGAGTCCGACAAATAATTATTTATTATTAAAGTTAAACTTTTATGAGATCGTCTCAAACTTTTTCGTCTGTGTGTTGCATGTCGCGTGACGGTCGTTTCCAAGTTTTCCAAGTATAAAACTAAGATTGATAAAGCGATTTTTATACCCTTATTGGAATATTTTTCCCAAAAATTTTTAGTTTAATGTCTATAATTTTTGTTAATAGAATCAGGCGTTACTTTGCGGAAATCCATTATATAAGATTAAATTATAATTTAATTAGCAATAATCCCGCAAAACACGCAGTCTTTACTGCAAATGTGTCAGTGCACGCATATAGCACCGCCCTCCTTTCCCACACTGCATATGCGTACACTCGCATGCGTATACCCCACATGCACCACAACCACAGTTAAATACCACCACCACACAATCTACGCACGTTTCGCCCCGACACCGAGGCATCCTCAGGATGTAGACTGTACGATTAGCAATCGTTAAGTGACGTGCATTTCGGATGGATCTATGCTAATGGCCCGAAGGCCCTAATGCTTCAACGGATTTGTGTGAGCCCATTCGGCTCACTTTAGATTGGGGGGTTGCCCCCCGCCTACCGTGCAGTCTGTGACCACACGGCCTCCTGGCGTCGGTTGTGAGTGACGTGCAGGCCCAAACACCCGCCTTATATTAGCTGGTTCCCCCACTACCCCCACCGAATAACCGTATTATGGGAGAATTCGTTAAATCGGTTTGGTCATTCAAAAATGCAATCGATTTATTATTTTTATGTTTTATTATTTCGAGTTGTTCCAACACACTTAGTCGAAATCCCTTGTCGCATTTGTGTAAAACTTGGAACGTATGGTTGCTACTAATATTATGTCCTGTCTCTAGTAGATGTTTTGCAAAATGGGATTTTTGAGGCTGGTCGTTCCTAAACGCTGAGATATGTTCTTTATATCTAGTTTCGAAATTTCGTCCAGTTTGGCCTACATATACACCGTTACACTGTGAGCATTTTAATTTGTACACACCATATGAATATTTACAATCTATTTTGTCTTTGTTGTTACAAATATTTCTTAATGTATTATTTGTCCTGTAAGCAACATGGACATCAAAATTTCTCAGCGTCTTAGCTATCCGTTCAGATACCGGTCCCATATAGGTCAGGCTGGATTAGGGTGTATTTGGAACGCTTGCGAAAACGAAGAGGTATGATAGTGTTGGCATAGGCTGACATGATACGAGTGAAAAAAACGCGTTTTCTTTTTTTTTTTTTGGTTGCCTTTTTTTTGTATAATCCGGTTTAGTAAACATAATGTTACAGGAATTTGATGATAATGCTTTAAAATTATGTTTTTTTTAAATAAACAGCAATGTAATTGTTGTATGGTTCACGGCGGCTAGCGGACTGAATCAGCTGATAGCGTTCGCCGCATACACGAGGTGAAAGAACTCCCGCACCGCGCGCGTCTTCAGCGCGATTTATCGCTTTCGTCGTTCATCGTTTTGGTTTTTACTAATAAATTCAATAACATCCTTCCTATTTTTTTGTAATTATTAATAAAAAAATAATAGTTTGTAATTATTATTATTGGTTATACGTGTACACCGGAAACGCTCATTGAGCGAAAAATAAGTCCCAACGCGTTGTGGAATGACATACATAACACACGAAACAGCGTAGTGGACGGATAAATGCTGATAATGATGATGATACCAATATAAACTAAAACATTACTTGCTAGTGTTTGTAATAACAAGTTTAGCTATCGTCGGAAGTTTTGTAAAGACACGGCACTCGCCATTTTGTTAGTCGGCACCGTTCCTTTGACGATGCCGCCACGCCGCGGTTTGCCAGAATATTCCACGGCTCAGGTTGCAAAAGTTCCCGATTTATCGGGAGATCTACCGATTTTGGTCACTGTCTCCCGATATCCCGATTTAGCAGTCCTATCTCCTGAATTTACGAATTTTCAACTAATTTAAAATATTTTTGTTATACAGAATAGAAAATAAAATTCTTAATAAGGTAACAAAATTCTTCTGAAATGTGTTGCTGACTCACGCATGTGTGATTTCCAAATTCATCTGCAAATGTAAAACGATATTTTCATCCATAAATTAAATGAAAACTAAACGACGGAACGGATTAATAACATAAAATACTTTCTTTCTACGATTTCTTCCGAATTTATGGATTTTTAATTTTACACTTTTGCAACACTACTCAGGCGCGTCTACCAGTAGTGATGGCAATAACGGCAGTTTTACAATAATAAATTATCCTGTTGCGTTGTTTTGTAACAACTGTTGTTCTAAACTGCCGTCTGTTATCCTGTTAAATAAATTTAATGTTGATTTATAGACGTTGAAAAATATGAATTGTGACAATAAGCAAAAAAAAAGGTAATTCTGCCTATTGCGTGCCTATTCTTACCATTGCGTCATCGTTTCAATAATGACAACTGACAACAGGATATAGTTATTCTTTAATAATGGATTATTAATTATTTTCAAATAACGCATTACTACAACTGTTGTCGTAATAATGACCACCACTATCTGTCAGTAGTCAGTACTGCCCAGTAGTGCCAGACAGTGGCAGGCGGCAGGCCGCAGTTCGCGCTCGAAATTGTAATTCTCGTAATATTGTTTCGTATTTCTTATTATTATTTTATTTACAATTTT
This sequence comes from Helleia helle, assembly GCA_963853865.1. Lineage (NCBI taxonomy): Eukaryota > Metazoa > Arthropoda > Insecta > Lepidoptera > Lycaenidae > Helleia > Helleia helle. The sequence continues at coordinate 23,499,569 of OY971420.1, forward strand.
GAAGGTGCGAATGACGTATTTTGTGGTGTTGTGTTTGTTTTTTGCTCATTTTAATTGGACAACAATCCTGACGCGTACGTTTATAGTGCTCGTGAATACGGTGACATGATCATGTGCTTGGGACAGGCTGAAGGAAAGGTGTTGGAAAATCGTCATTATTTGGAGATCGCTGCATTGGCAGACTAGGGCCTCGTTCACCTGATCTAACCCCATTAGATTTTTTTAAGGGGTTACGTAAAGGAAAAGGTATGCTATCGAAATGCGTGATCGGATTTACAGCGTTTTTGCCAAGTCGAGAGAAGATTGTGTAGAGGATCCGTCTTTAATGCCCCGACTTCACACGAAGAGACCCATAGACGAGCCCAGATTTGCATACACAGGAATGGAGCACAGTTGAAGCAGCAATGAACCCCATCTCATTCGAACCCGAAGGATGTAAAAATGTAAGTGGTTCTGTACTTCTATTTTTGGTTATTTTATGTTATTCAGTGCGCCCGCTAGTCACGCGTCTCGCGGTTAGCATGAGTGCATAGTGTGTATACATACATTGCGGGTTTGCAAAATACACAAGTCCAAAAATTTTCTTTAAAAAACGTTTCTGAGATAAATGGTTATATTATGCATTATATAGTATATAAATAGTATATTATTAGGGATTAATTTTCGCAAGCGTTCCAAATACACACGGTATATTTAGTCATATTGTATTAGATTTCAAATGTACGCCTCTTTTTGGAATAAATCTAACTTCTATTAATCTGATATCTCTATTAGTCTCTTTCTTCATTGTTCTGCTTATCATCATTATTTCTAAATCGACAGAAATAATACACTGTATTCGAGACACCTACGTACTGACTGCTGACGCTGTGAGTTAAAATAGAGTAGTATAGTAGTGGGCCAACATCGGCGAACATTTCTCTGATATATTCCGATACAATGATGAATACGTACGAACTTGGCCCTTGAGCCATGGTTATGCAACACAGACAAATATGCTCTATATAGTATTATTTTAATATCTTGTTGGCCAATGATGGCCTAATTTGGGCCATCATGAAGAGGAGCCTTCACTTCACTCTATGGTAATTTGTAAATGCGTTGTAAGTAGTTGTAAGTAAATGCTTCGTTATTCTTGTTATCAGTTAATCTCATAAAGTTAATATACCTAGCGGAAAGGTATATTAACTATAACATTGTTAATCTATGCAGTGTTGCAAATGTTCCCAATTTATCGGGAGATCTACTGATTTTGGTCACTGTCTCCCGATATCACGATATATCAGTCCTATCTCCCGAATTTTAAAATTTTCAACTACCTAATAATAAATATTTTTTTTATAAAAAAATAGAAAATAAAATTCTTAATGAGGTAACACGAAAATAAACCTGTACCACAAAATCAATGCACAGGGACTTCGTCTTAAAAATAATTCGTTGAAAGGGGCTCTCTATCCGGAAAATGTCAAAAAAGATCAATAGTACCAATTAGTGGTGTGCAAATAAACTATTTTATGATAACGTGCTATGGACTATAAACTATATTTTTCTAGCGCGCTATTTTATAGACTATATTATAACGTGTAGTCGCAAGACTAGAATTACGTAACTCGCGTGAGCCGGCCGGGATAGCGCACGACACATTTAGCGCTAGCGCGCGCTCGACGCTGACTGACGTATAAACTATAAATTATAACGTCTAGCGTCTACGATCCAGCACGTCGGCGTAGTTTGAATGTTATAAAGTTATAACTTATAACTACGGCCTACGCTAGCCGCCTCGCTACATACCTAATGTAGCGAGGCGCTACGTTATAGCGCCGAATAGGAATTTATATAGTGTATGCTATACGTTGAGTATGAATAGCGCGCTACGTTATGGCGCTATGCGTTATATTAACCACCACTAGTACCAATATGTAGACTATTCCCCAATTTATCAGACATAGGTAAATGATTATCAAAAAATTGACACACGTTTACTTCGTAATACGAAAGTCACATAGTCACTCAGTGTAAAAAGCAGAAGAATTTTAGACAAGCGTGAGTAGCATGAAATGTGTTGTTGACTCACGCATGTTTAATTTGTTCTTTTGTTTTCAAAGTTTTAGGTTTTCCAAATTCATCTGCAAATGTAAAAACGATATTTTCATCCATAAATTTAATGAAAACTAGATGGCGGAACGCATTATTAACATAAAATACTTTTGTTTAATTCCGAATAAAATCTCCCGATTTCTTCCGATTTCCAGGTGCCAAATTTAACTATTTTTAATTTTACACTTTTGCAACACTGAATCTATGTAATCTGTTAACATCTGTTTATCTGTGGTTGTACCGTGTACGTCGTAGCATTCTCTATATAGTTTGTGGTCGTAGCAGATAGCAAAGAATATATAAACACTACGTTATATATTTACTTGCTCTGTGGCAGATAGCTTGTGTTTATATAGCTTACAAAGTATTGTGTATTGATTTTCGAATAAAATAAGTACTAAATACGACGTGTTTGCGCCTGTACAAGTACCTATTATAGTGCGTGATGTGTGAATTCTGATCATTATTGATTTTCGACTAACTTGATCTATGTCTAGACTTTCTTTGTTACTACATGTTTTGTAATTACCTACTATGAAACGAAAGAACGATATTTAAAAGTTTCCTATAAGATTGAAAGTGCATTTATCAACATGAATCGTGACAAACGAGAACCCGAATATCCAACGGAATTGGAATCACAATTTATTCTTCGTTTACCTGAAGAACCGGCTAAAGTTCTCCGAGGAGCGCTCAGATCTGGTGAAAATCTAAAAAACCGCTTAAATATCCAAGTTGACAATGATATGAGACATGGTGAAGTTCGGTTCGATCACTGGCTGATGCACGCTAAAGTTGTAGATTTACCAACAATCATAGAATCTTTGAAGACGATTGATACTAAAAGTTTCTATAAAACTGCTGATATATGTCAAATGATGATATGCAAAGAAGAAGCGGACCAGGCGCCATCGGAGGAAGAGTCACCGGCAAAAAATAAGAAAAAAGACCCGTATAAAGTAGACAAGAAGTTCCTTTGGCCGCATGGTATAACTCCGCCTACAAAAAATGTTAGAAAAAGAAGATTTAGAAAGACATTAAAGAAAAAATGTGTTGAAGCACCAGAAATTGAAAAGGAAGTTAAAAGATTGCTGAGGGCTGACAATGAAGCAGTGAAGGTCACATGGGAAGTTATCAACGAAGAAGATGAACACCTCAAACCTGAAACAGTTAAAAATACACCACGTAAATCTGAGAAAAAAGGAAAAGGCAAAAAGGATCAAACCGCTGCTAAGGCTAAAAATCCAGATTCTAAAAATTCAGATTCTAAAAATCCAGATCCCTCAAATGTGGTTGACATATTTGGAGGTGCAGTCAGTGACAGTGATAATGAGGGGGATCATATTAATGTAGAAATTGACGATACTAGAATGTCCGCATATGACGGCAGATTGTCGGAGAATTCTGCATTCGATGGTTGCTCAAAAAGAGACACATTCCCTGTTCAGTTTGAATCTCAAATGTTTAATCCGTCTCAAAGTCAAACTACCAAACGGTCTAATAAACCAAGCAGAACTGTGACGTCCACAGTCACCAGAGGAAATGTTTCATCTGATGACGAAGGTGAGGATGAAGGTCAATCTCAAGATGCAACAAAGGACAACATGACTTTGAGAATTGAGCAAGTACGCGAAGAGTTAGAAGAGCTGAAACAACGTAGACAAAGAACACAGCATGAGATAGCTGGAATGGAAAATATGGCTCTTAGACAAAGATTCCAAGATATCTTGCACACATTAAATCAAGATGTGATGTACAAAGAAATGGAATATCAAGGCCTGATTACTTTACAAAACTCTGAAGATATTTGAGGAACATATTATGACAAGTAAAGTGGGATTTGCTCGCAGATTCACTTCTGAAAATGTTTTACTTTGGGTAAATAAAACATTTTTGAAGACAAAGTTATAATGAACTCTTAATGCTAGTGTAAGTTTTATTTCAACATTAGTTTGTTTTTAACTTTTAAAATTATTGGGAACTCCATTTGAAATATATATATTTTTTTAATTTTAGATCACTATAGAATTTTTAGAATATTTTGTCTACAAAAGACAATTTTTTTATGAGATGTTAAAGGTTTAATTTACATGTATGTAAAGATATTGTATGTATAATATATGCTCCTAGGATATCTAAGATGTTTTACATTCTCATATTTAGATTGATAACATTATATAATAGGACTTAATTATAATGAAATAAATCATACTAAATGTTACATTAAACATACAAAATTTTACATACTGATGTGGACTAAATTAAGAACAATATATGTATATTGTTCTTACTTAAGCACAATATATATGTATATTGTTCTTGTTGTATTTGTTCTACTTAAGAACAAAATATTTTCTTACTTTAGTCAACGTCAGTCCACATTACTTAAGTAAAATTTTAATCATAAGCATAGTTATGTAAGAGTCCAAAAGTATTAAGTTAGGAAATTAAAAATTTGTTAAAATTGTTAGGCCCAACACTAAAGTAAAAATATTAAGTTATTTACAAACAGTTCTAAGAACATAATATTCATAAATTGAAATAAAATTTGGACATAATATTAAGAATAATAATATTAAGGAATAAAAAATCTGAATGTTTAGAAATAATACCAATTGATTATATAATAATATCACCCCTTTAATATCCCACTTCCTCCTCGAAATCAGGCGAGGAGGGTTTTGGGCCATAGTTCACCGATGTGTTGGCCCAATGCAGGTTGGTGAACTTCACACACCTAAGACTTTTAATCTCTTCGGGAATGCAGGCTTCCTCACAATGTTTCCTTCAGCAGTGAGCAAGTGATGGTCACATGTTCAGATGCATGTAGAAGTTAGGAAAAATCACAGGGGGTCAGGATCGAACCCAGATCTTTCGGCTCTCACTCAAGAGGCCGAGCAAATACCCACTAGGCCATCGTCGCTCACTGCAATTGATTGCATAGGTATTTTTTGTTTCAATGTATCTACATTTACACTGGCCCTGGTAGTGTTACCTATACAATATATTTCATATGATTAATCTATAAATTGTCTATTTTTAGGCTTTAGTATTAGCACAAATATTAGTGTAAGTTTGTATTTTTATAGACATAAGTTTTATAGATATAAACAAAAAAACATGAATATTGAATGATGATGAACATGAATTTGACATTCAAAACAATATGCATATGCTAAACAAGCATCATGATTGTATTTTAAATATTTATGACTGGACTGTGTAATACACATTTATAATGCTATTTTTACATAGTATATTAAGTATATTATAATAGCTTTATTACAAATATTAAGTAATAACGAATTTAGAAATAACGGAAATATACTACTTCAAATTTTTTAAATTGATTAAATATGTTTTACGATCTTTACTTGATAGGTAAAGAAATAAAAATAGTAAGTATAAATAACATATTAAGTATCATTGAAAGTTAAGTTAATATTATGATTTTGTAAGAACAATATTTTATATCGCATATTAATAATCGATCGAAATATTTACAATATTCCGTCTAAATGTTTTACATAATATAGATATTTAGGGTATAGAAAATATTATATCACTGGATTTTTTAATGTATAGTTAATCTTAAGTTTATTAAAAAATAACTTGAGTATGCATTAGTATATCGAGCATATAACTGGAATCTGGATAGAGTAGTAATGTGTGCCATAAAATTCCGAAAGTGGTCAGTGATTTGTCGCTAACGTAAAAGCAATTGAGCCAACCAGTGATCTGTATGTACGTCCCATCGGCCGATGATTGGCCGATTAATGGCTCACAGTCAGCCATATAGAGCTCAGAACCGGCACAGCGTCGCAGCAAAATTTGTCGGAATTTGTTTTCATACAAAAAATTACATTACCGGTCTATTCCGGCTATATGCTCGATGGTTTGAAAGGATACCTACATGTACTGAAATAGGCTTTGGCTGAAGAGTCCGGTCGCTATTTTTTTCCTTAAAGTGACTTAAAAAGAAAAACGGTGAAATTGGAAACGATTTTGGGTGACACTAACAGTCATATCAAAAACGAAATTAGGCTCTGCGCAAACGGGCCACCGACCACAGCCACACTTTGTGTATGACCGGTGGCGGGCACTCGCTTATCGCTACAGATGCAGCGGGGAAATACTTATATGAAAGCCATAGGTTGCTGTCGCTGGCGACCGGTGGCTGCGGTTGGTGGCCCGTTTGTGCCAAGCCTAAGAGTTGGGGGTTTATAAATTAGTTTTTAATTTTAAGGGATTTATTTACATTATTTCCAGAATTGGATCAAATTTATAAAGTAAGATATTTGTTAGTAGTTTAGATCATAAATGTACGTGTAATTTTGTACTGAATGTTATTATGTACTTTGTATAAAATGTATTTTTCAATTAGACAATTCAGAGTCGATTATTGATTTATGTCATTTTTTTAAAGTTATAACATATGATGAGGCTAAGGGTACTTGCTAAAATTGAACGAATTTATTCAGAAAAAGTTTTAATCTTGATAGTCATCATATCAATAACTCACATAAACTTTGATAAGTTTGGAGCCGTTTGTTAAAAAATGTTTTATTTTATACTATAGGGAAATTTAGCCCTAAATAATTTATATTTTACATTCCTCTATTCTTATACATTTTAATTTTTTTAAGGCACTTAAGTCTATTGACCTAAAAGGTGTTCTAAATTTTATTCTAGATACTTAAATGTTAAAATATTTATTCGGCTTATATTATGTATTTTCGTACTTTGTAATTCAAGTGTTAGTAAGACATTAAATGTAGTATTTGAATAAAAGTTAAACCATGATATTGGTTTTTAAATTATATTTAAAATCTATCCACAGCTAAACATACAATATAATATATCCCGGGGTGGAAATCACAGAAATATTCTCGATATAATATGTCTGTGGTGGAAATTTATTAGGGCTGGTAAATTGCTTGCAAGGAAACTCATTGATCACAAATTATTAACATTTTTCCCTAAACCAATCTTCCGCCTCTCACTACCAGGTTCTTGTAGTCGACCGAATAAACAACAAACTCAGGCCTAATTCACGAATGCCACCGTTACCTCGAAAGAGCATGTCAACTTAACACAGTGACCCTCCAATGGATAAAAGGGCACAGTGGCTCAAGAGGTAATGATGCAGCAGGCGAGCTGGCCAAACGTGGAGCAAATATGGAGGTCGAAAGGCAATGAACCAATGATCCCGCTACCATATAGCCAGTTAAGGGCATGGGTGAGAATGCACGCAAACACACAACACAGACAGCTCTGGACGAGCAGAGACGATTGCAGACAAGCAAGAGAAGCAATGCCAATAGGCAACCCACGCGTCTCTCGTCAATTAATGCTCTAAAAACGATCAGAACTGCGCCTGATAACAGGACATGGTCACTATAACAAGCATCTTTTCACTATAGGTGTTACAGACAATGAGAGACTCTGCATAGCGGAGGAAGAAACAGCAGCCCATGTACTACTGGAGTGCACAGGAGTAGCACCGCTACGGGCTGCCCATCTCGGATGCCGGAGAACGCTCCCGGAGATTTGCGCCGATGTCAAGAGACTGCTAGCATTCTTGCGGGAGCTTAACTGGCAGTAGGGAGTGCTTCAGGCTCACAGCACGCAAATTAGGTGCAAAAGCGTCGAGTTGCGGAAACCAGCCTGACCTCAAGTAACAAGTAGTCGACCGAATCTGCGCCTTCTCTAATTTATCATCTTAATTTTTGGGGGAAATACTGAAAAAAAAGATGATTTATACGACATCCTAGATTAACTGTATTTTTAGAATCACGATTCATAACGGTTATGTTTATGTTGTATTGTAATATAATATTGACACTAATAATGCTAGTAAGATGCTAGTAGCTTTCCTAGATACATGCAAATTGGTCCAGACTCCAAACAAGTAGGTAATTTAGTCACCTTACAACTAAGCCTTACAATGAATGTCTCATCCATCCTTATTCAAAAACCTAGTCCGATTACCTTTACTTACCTATTATTTTGTATGATATATAATATATTATTATGTTCGTTTATTTTCCTCTTTAGAATAATTATTTTTAGTAGGTTAGAGTTGGGCGATACAAATCGTATATAGATACGAAAACTATATATTGGTCCAATATCTAAAAATCGCTTACTAGCTCATTCGAAATCTATGTAGGTATTATGATATCTAGATATTTGCGTATCGAATAGGTACTCGTACACGCATCTCCTGTAGATGCGTGTGCCGTAATTAATGGATAATCCTTCACCTGCAGCTGGGGAATATCACAACGGATCAGAAAAATACAATTCATATTTAGTAAAAGTGTCATAGTTTTTTAGTTATCTGCCATTTTTTTAAATCTATAAAAAATAAAAATGACACCCTTGCTAACTACCTACATATTTTTGTTGTCACCACAGAGTACATTGTAACGTATAGGAATAGAGACCAATCTTGTTCCATAAAACGGGGTATGAAGAAACTAGCGCCTCTATATTTTAAAGTTAGAACTAAACCTTTGGTATGCGGTATGAATTGGATACCGATATACCTATAGCTATGTAGGTATGTAGGTAGCTAATAGCTATATATTATGTACTTTTAGGTATATTTAATTTAATTCTTTAATATTATGTTCATTTCAGGGATTGATAAATGAAATACGATTTAGCTGACAATGTTTTATTACCATGTACCTAAGTAATACATCTATGTACATCTTATATGGTAAAGATTTAACATACTATTCTGAAATTTTGCAAAATTACATGGACCGGCTAGTAGAGTTAGAGATATAGGTATTTTGTACATAACAATTGCGTTGAAAAGTTTTAGGTAAACGCTTATCAAAATTAGATTAAATTCTCAAACTTAACACTATACTGGAGTCCTATCAGGACTCTACTTTTAATACGAACACTCATAAAATTACTTTCTGGTCACTAATATGTATTATTTTGAGAAACATTAGCTCAACTCGGCAACAAACGTTTAACATAACAATAGGATCACAAAAAAAAACAAAATATCGCAATTAAACTTTCTCCAACTTCTACTTTTCTTCTTCTTCTTTTGCTTTGGCTTTCTGAAGGATTTGCCAAAGTAGAGTAATTTAAGCTTAAATAAAGCTCAGTTTGAGTTATACATTATAATTTAGTCTAACATATATCGCCTACTGTCTGTTATATATAAGTAAGAGAATTAATTAAATATCCAGCAATTATAAAATTTGGTGAGCCAAAAAAATTCATTTAAATAATTTGGTCAGCATACCAATATTTTGTTTGCATCCGCATGAAGTTTTTGTGGTTTGTTTCCGAATTGATGACAGTGACGAACAAAATCCCATTTTTCGGTTTGTTCTACAACTAAATCTATGATTGAAAAAGTATTGGTTTGTGATGCTTTAGAAAAGATATAGCTTAAGTACTTGGGTACCTACATGACAAGTTAAGTATTTTTGCTACTTTTATATGCAGCACAAAATGAATTTTTTTGCTTACCCTCTTAGTGCTTAACAAAATTTTATTAAACCAGAGCTGCTCACTGCAGCTTATATAATTAATAAGCTGTACAAAAACAATTATTGCCATCCAGAATGACATAAATTGCTAATTGATTTTGAAATGTTTGCCCACCATGAGTTGCTGATCAATTAGCTATTTCTGCTTACATATTATTATATTTTTTCTGCTCACAAAAATACTAATACTGTGCTAACCATTTAAATAACACCCCTCATACAATATTTTGCCTGCTATGTATTTGGTCTAGATATTTTTAGGTAAATTTTTTGGAATATGAATTACAAAATTAATTTGCAGTTATGTAGGAAAGCGAACAGTAATTTATTCACATTACTAAACAATGAAACAAAAACACTTCGATTTAAATGCATTATTTCTTTCTTTTCAAACATTTCAACAACATATAAAACTATTTAGTTCTTCATCTTAGATCGGGGAATGATAGTTGATTTATGGAGAACTGGAGGGGCGAAGCCGCGTGCCTTGGTGTTTCCACTATTCTTCCATATTTTAGACAAAATATTGATTACGACAGAATTGGCAGCATGGCCTATGGTCTTAGCCTGTTTCAATATGAACGAAAATAAAAACAACAAACCAAATGCATGATTGTTTTCACGCCATCTTGCGTATCATAGTAGAACTACGAAGATTCAAACGTAAGAGTACTGTCATCTCTTATTTATAGTTGTCATATAATCGTTCGTTTATAATCCAACAAAATTAAAAAAACAGATCTAAACTGATTTTCTACAGGGACTACATATACTTCGTGATTTTATATTATTGTACCCATTGCTGACCCCAGTTTTTTGTACTAAGATTAAGCTCCCTGGTTGTCACAGTCGCAAAAACATGATTATTATTGTTATTATTTTCATTTAAAGGCATTAGCTACTACGCTATTAGCCATACAAAATACAATATTCGGTCTATAATACGGAGAAATGGCGGGAAACCCCAAGGAGCGCGGCTTCGCCCCTCTAGTGGTTGATGGGGGATCAATTAACTATCATTCCCCATTCCATCCAAACAAGGCAGTCCACCACAATATTCGCCAAATAATCACATTATAATATATTACAGAGATTAAGTTTTTAAAACAAACACTATAGAAAACCGCCAGAACAGCCCTAACAAGAAAACCACTCCAGAACGGTACTCCATAAGATTCGCCAACCATGTAGTTTATAATGATAAAAGAATCATAATGATACGATTTGTAGTTTTTGAGATATTAACGAGAATGTGCGATGCAATTGTAAAATTGTCGAGTCTTTGTCATATTTTTGTTGAATAACTTTTTATTGTTTAAAGATATGTCTATAATTTATGTTTTATCATGTAATAGATGTTATGACGTTTTTAAATATGTATAATATGTAACAATTATGGAAAAATGAATAATAAATAAAGGCGAAAAAGGTCTCGGCTCAAAGCAAAAATGAAACGAAAATCACGCGCAATGCGAGCCGCGACGCGTCCTTGGGGCGCGGGAGTATAAATACCGGGCCCGCCGTGGGTTCGGCAGTCAGTCGCGATCAGTCGTCGAACGGTAACAGCCGAATAAGAAGAGGCGAATATAAGGAAGAGCCGAGACCTTGAAGCGAGTATAAGGAAGAATAGTGGTTTTAGTTATTGACTCCCAAGATTTCCGACTCTGTTTCAATTCACGCCTCTCCCGAGGTCCTCACGATCGTAGTGCCAAAATACGCATTCATGGGTGCGTGGTGGCGTACGTTACCAGCGAACGTAAGGAAAGACGTACGTCAAAATATAGTGGGAGATTGTCCCAGGCGAAGCGGCGAGCTACAGTACAACCGACATACCGAGGAACTGCCCAAGCCCGACCGCCCAGCTGCAACACCTAACACAGCCGCCGCTAACAACGGTAGATTTGTCTCACTCTTTCATGCAATGGGTGAAAGAGACACACAGAAGACTAACATCATTGTTTGTCGGAGTGATACTAGTTTTAGGGGGTTGCTGGAGTCAGTGTGCTACCATACTACTTCCATGAGATACGTTTTATTAGTTAGAAAGAATTTATTATTATTGATAAAGTGCTGTGACCTCGGACTTGATTTTGCTCAGTGATATGGACTTGGTAATCCCGTGATACAAATATTGAACTTGTGCTCTAACCCCGGACTTGTTTATTGCTAGTGATTTGGCCTTTTTACCTGCGTAAAATATCAAGCCGCATAGGCAAATCAACAAGAACTGTAAACAGGATTTTAAAACGTGAGAAGCTTCATGCTTTTCATTATAAACGCGTACAAAGTTTTCTGCCAAGGGACTACCCTTTAGGATTAGCATTTTGTCGAAAAATGTTACGAAAAATAAGAAACGAACCAATTTTTTTGGCAAAATATTATGGACTGACGAATCCTCTTGTAAAAAAGATGGCTATTTTAATATGCATAATTTGCACAGTTGGCAGCTGACTAATCCACATTTAGTTAGAGAAAATAGATCCGAGTACTGTGGGACATGTGGCTGCAGCACGACGGCTGTCCTGCGCATTATGCCCTATGGTGATACCAGTTTTGTTATAGGCAGATTACCCAAGAATGTGGTATTATACAGGCTGATTTTTTTAAGAACGGACATAATCATGGACGTGATAGAACATGGTTTCACCAATCAAAGAAAATTATATTCACCAAAAAAAACCACATAAATAACAAAATATAGGCAAATGTAAATAATGCATTGTTGGCCTCAGAATATGGTCACCCTATTGTACTATCACGTGCATTTTACGCGCTAAATTTAGACAGACGGTAGTGGTAGGTATAAAATAATCGAATGAACTTTGTATAAGTGGTAAATAAATAATGTATGTAATTTAAAGTAAATATGATCTCAGTTTTCCTTCATACTTTGATCCTGGCTTAGGACAGGCAAAACTACCTAGGTACTAAAGTAATGATACAAGTTAATTTAATTAAATTGATTTATTTTTATCGTTAATCCTTTGCATTACGAATTTGAGACGCATTTGATTTTTCATTGTGTCTGGGTGCGCGCGTGCTTAACGAAAGCCAAGGGGTTAATGTATTCACATGACGTTAGATAAAAGAAACTGTAGCACCTATGTACTTCTGGCGCATTTAAAAAGTAGAATCATACTATTTACAACAATTGAAAATAACATATTTACACAACTTACATAACTACTAAATTAATCTAAGTAAATGTTCAAAATTAGTACCTCCCCGGTCAACACATAGTTCGGTACGTTTGCGCATATTGTCTTTGTCACGGTTTAGTACAAATGGATCACTTTTCACAGTCTCAAACGCTGTTGTTATCCGTGTTTTTAATTCCTCCCTATCTGCGTACTCTGTCACATAGACTAGGCGTTTGATCTCGCCCCACAGATAAAAGTCTAACGGTGTTAAATCAGGCGAACGAGCCGGCCAAGACACGGGGCCTCCACGACCTATCCACCTCTCGCCAAACTGACAATTGAGATACTCACGAACACGAACCTGGTAATGCGCGGGAGCACCGTCATGCTGGTAGTAGAGGTTACGGTGATAGATGAGAGGCACGTCATCCAACATATCGTTCACCACATTTGACACAAGAGTCAAGTATCTTTCACCGTCGAGTCTATCGTCAATGAAATATGGCCCTAACAGGCAATTTCCAATAATACCAGCCCACACATTTACACTGAATCTATGTTGATACGCGTCCTGTCGCGTCACATATGGGTTATTCTCACTCCACCAATGTTCATTGTGCACTTTAAACACTCCCAGTCTTGTAAATGTGGCTTCATCCGTAAATAAAATGTTCTTGTCCAGGTTGGATAAGTACCAACGGCAAAACTCCACCCGGGGCTCATGGTCGTTCAGTCCAAGTTCTTGTACGGGCCGAAAATGATATGGATGTAATCCTTCTCGGTGTAAAAGTTGCCATACTGTCAACTGCGCAATGCCAAACCATCTAGCGGCCTCTCGAGTACTTCCTTGCGGGTGATGCTCGAAATACTCCAGAATGGCAACTTGAAGACGAACGGGGAGTGGCTGATTCCCTCTCCCTTGAGCATGCGTTGGCACTGTAAACTGCCCGAATTCCCGCAGACGTTGATTAACCCCCAACATCACGCTGTATGAACGTACGCGACGATTCGGAAACCTTTCGCGGTACAAGTCTATCGCACCACGTACACTGTCACCAGATAGAGCATAAGCTCTTACCATCTCCCAATATTCTCCATTTGAACATGGTTAATATTAATATTCGCCTCTTCTTATAAAATTCGCCTCTAAAATATAAAAATGAAACCAATATTAAAGAGTAATTTCGGAAAAAAAAACAGGCAGCATGGCCTCTGGTCTAAGCCTATTCCAATAGAAGAAGAAGGAAAGATAAATAAACTTCAAACTCAAATTTGCTTGTCAGCGGGATGTCTGCGTTCGTTGTTGGTGATTGCCGAGTGGTGCGTCTGAACTCTGAGATCTGAATACGTTTTGTAGTATTCTCTTTATAGTTTGTGCAACTTACTACTGCTTCTTTGAATAATTATTTACTTGAGTTTGACTATTTACGACATAGAAATTATTAAATTAAATTTTAATGCGGTTGTGTAAAAGTTAATACTTAATTCTAGTTAAAAAAAAATGCGTATTTTGCATAAAATATTTTAATATCACTTTTATTCCGCCTTATATTTATTAGAAATCATTGGAATATATAACAAATAACCAAGTTTTACCTAAGTAAATATAATATCGTCGTCGTCGTAATTAAGCAAAATGGATTTTAAAATGCATGAATACACTCACGCTGTTGTCGGGAAAGTTACACCTTTAAGAATTACTGATAGAGCAGATTGTAATGACGCTAGACGACAATACGATTGCTATTTGAGACTTCTCACGGAATTAAATCTAGAGTTAGTAGAACTGGGAACGAATATGTTCTTCCCTGAGAATGTTGTTCTGGAAGACATAGCGGTCGTGTGCCACGGGATAGTGCTATTACCAAAACCCAAATCGGATTCTGAAAGTCAACTGGTAAGCGCGCTTAAAGCCAATTTTTTGTTGATTTACAATTATCTTTGAAAAGTTGACATTCTGTTTTATTGCCTTGAAATAATTCTATATTTATATTTCTTTGCCTTTAAATAATTCTATATTTATATTTCTTTTAATTACTTCATTCTACACACACAAAACAACAAATTGACACATTTAATTAATCAAAGTTTTCAAGATGGTCAATTTCCGGATCTGCTAAAAGTTTCATTAGTAAAACCAATACATAAAAAAGGCGATACTTACACCCCCAATAACTACAGACCCATAGCTCTACTGCCCACCTTTTCAAAAATATTTGAGAAAGCTATGTGTAACCGTTTATACTCATTCTTGGAGAGATTCGGCATTTTGGACGATAGTCAAAATGGATTTAGAAAGTCTAGGTCAACAACACTAGCAGTATATAAGTACATCTAAACGGCTCTTATACGATAAAGTTCGTTACAATATACTTCTCACAAAGTTAAATGGTTGTGGAGTTCGAGGTGCTGCTTACCAATGGTTTAAATCATATCTAACTAATAGGAAACACTATCTGTTTCCTATTAGTTAGATACAGATCGAAAGTTTTGATAATGACAAACAAGAAATTAAGTCCGTGCGTTCCAGAACGAGAAATCTCATATACTCTATCCCTCAAGGTAGTGTACTCGGATGTGTTCTCTTTTTAATATATATAAACAATCTACCGAAGTCGCTGGACACACAATCAACCATACCAGTACTGCAACATAGTTTTAGAAGAAGTTAAAGAATTTAGTCTACTGGGAATAAATATAGACACAATACAATTGGAAAACGCACATTGAAAATGTTAAATCTAAATTATCGAAATTTATATATGCTCTTTTTCAAATTAAACATAGCACAAATACAGAAACAGCTCTATCAGCTTACTATGCATACGCGCACTTTTGGCTCAAGTATGGTGTCATGCTGTGGGGAAACAGTGTTAAAGCGAGTGAGTTATTTTCCAGCTAGTTAACTATTACTATGGTTATAGTTATAGTTAACTAGTTACGATATTAGCTCAAATAGATAACAAGCAAAGTTGTAAGCCACATTTCATTAAATTCAATATATTAACACTACCTTCAATATACATACTTGACATATGCACATTTGCTTATAAAAATATGAATGTATTTTTAAAAAAGAAATATATACACAATATAAATACCCGGAATAAAGAAAAGCTAAATCTACCAAGGTCAAGAATTAAAATGCTAAGCAAAAGCCCCTTTTATATGGCTATAAAAATCTTTAATAAATTGCCAAGCATTATAAAAAACGAAGAAACGGTTGTAAAATTTAATAAAGAATTAAAAAAACATTTGATTAATAAATGCTATTACTCGACAGCTGAATATTTACAAAACAAAATTGTGTTGTAGGAAATAAAATATATTGGATAATACTTTACAATAATAAGTTTTATCATAAAAATATTTTGAATTATTTTATATTTTAATTAATTTTAAATTAAATTAACTACATCTATATTGGATATAAACTAGACATTAAAATTAATAGCACAAATTCTATTTAAAATTATTTATATATTTAATGATGCATTTTTTTTTTGTGTTATATTATACTAATAAACAAGATTGTAAACTTGCCCTCCTGGATATTGCAATGCCTGTAGGCATTGCAATATCAATATCGGCGCTAATAAGTATTTTTATAATAATTTTTAAACCATTTCATATGCACTTAGTTGCAATAAATATTTAAATTTGAATTATTTTGTTCATGATGTTTATACGAATTATCAAGCACCCTCCTGGGAAGTGGTATAGCTGCTTATAATTATCTGAAAATCTTTTGACTGGTGTACATTAAATTATATGAATATGAATTGAAATAGAGTGGAAAACACAAAAAGACCCTATGCATATAATATGTTAAAATAGTACCCTATGCATGCTGACGATAATTGAACGTGACAACCACAGGTGACAACGTCATAAGAAAATGGAACGCCTCAGAGCGAGGTAACGCCTCATGCGTCATGTTTTTTCGTTCTTGCAGCCGGCTCCATCGAATTGTAAGACGTTGTCACGTCAAAAATTTGGGGCTTATACTTGAATGTTAAATACCTAATTATGAATGTTTTATCCCCTATTTCTAATAAGATTTTCAAATTTACACTTGCAGTAACATTAAATTTAGGACAATAAGTAATTAATTGTTGCTCAAAATTTTAGTTATTCAGTTATGGCAAGCCATCAAAGGGGCTTTACAAACCATTTTTATGTACCTTAGTTAAATAGGCAAACTGACGTGCTTGACGTGAAGCTGAAGTGCAGCCAGCAGGGCCGTCTTTCCCACTAGACACTCTGGGCACGTGTTCTGGGCCCCACGATCCATGGGGCCCCATTATTTCTTTCTTATTTCTATCAGAATATGAGTAAGTGATATTACAAAAATGATTGCTGATTAGAATACCTAGTACTGCCCATATTACTTGGATTATTCTTCTGTAGTCTAAAAATCAGGCTCACAGATCTTAAAATTATTGTTTTCGTCGGGGCCCCACTATCCTACTGCCCAGGGCCCCCATACCTTAAAGGGGGCATAGACATCCATCCCAAGCAACTCATTCATGTGTCTTACCTTGAGACGTAGGATATTAAGTCTCTGTGCCAGTAAATACACTGTCTGTCTTGCCTATTATTCTGAATCACAGCAAAGCTGTTTCAAGAGAGAAACAATCAGGATGGTGGTACCCATACATATGTTGTGTTCCTCCCACCGGTACCTTCTGTAGCATTTCTCAACTCATACTTTTTTAATACTGCTGCTAAGGAGAGTTCATTCCTTGTAAATTAATATATATTGATGCCTTTTTTTTCTTTTGCACGGTAAAATGCTCTTAACCGATTCCGTGCGGAGGTCTTTTTAACAAACTTTTGCGCCTGGCGTGAAACAAACATTTCGTGATGCCTCTAGGGCACCAAGCGCCAGAGACTTTATTGATGCCCCTAGGGAATCATCCGCCATGAAATGCGACTTTTAGCTTTTACTCGTGATTCTCTCGTTAAAAGGTCACTTGCAACTCAAAATCGAACGTAAGCGGTCGGTAAATTCGTTCAGTGTTTTGAAAAGTGTTATTCTGTGTGTTAATATAGAAATGGAAGGTACAGCTTGGCAAAAAAGAGTATGACGCGGTGACAAGTGGAACTAAATATTTTACTAAATGGAAATCGATGATGTTGACAATACTGGGCCGTCAAATACTAGATTTAGAATAAATTTTAGTGTTTCACATTTATTATTAACGATTTGTTTAAATTCTCTTACTGATTTTCCATATTATGATAAGACATAAGTGAAAGTTCCAGTATTCAGGGGTCTCCCTGTAACAAAATGACATTAAATCCAAAATCAGTTCTTTCTTTTATAAAATTTCGGTGGAAAGGAGCAAACGGTTCATCAAATTTTTACTTACTATTAAATATTATCTCTGTACATATGTACCTTATTACGACTGGTAAATAATGATGCTTTCCAAGCCGATTTCGGCTACGGCGACAAAACCTCTGACAAATATAAAAGAGTCAAGTGTCATTACATTGATGGGCTCTCACATGGCTAGCATAGCCTATCTTGGCTCGGAAGGTACACGAGCAGCCAGCGCATGTGAGAACACCATCAACGTAGTTATATTGAATATTAGAAGGCGGTTTGCATTTGATGTGTTCCCTCTTTGCATCCAGATCGCGCCTTCGCCTACGACTGGTAAATAAAGTACCTACCTAGCCCGTTTGTGCAATCGTGTAGTCATTAAAATTTTGAAATAACTTTGTAAGTTGCTGTTCTGTTGATTACTCGTCACTTGCAGTCAGTCGGTTTCTTAGTAATTATAGAACCCAAATTATTTAATTTTGACACTTAAAAAATGTAATTTACAGTCACTTGTTTCAATACTACCCTCAATTTATTATCTACTAAAAACATACGCTAAATAAAAGTAATATTTGCATTCTCGAATGCAAATATTCGTTACACCTATGTGTGTAACGAATATTTGCATTCGAGAATATTCGCATGTTTTTGACATTCGCATTCGCATATTGAATGTTTGTTAAAAAAGGTTGACAATCCCTGAAATCTGCGAATTCACGAAATTACTTGAAACGAAAACTGTAGGCATGATATGGGTGACAAATAAAGACACTTTTGTATACGGAGATTTTTTGTCAAATGTCGTTTTATTAAATTTTTTTAAGTTGAAATTATGTATCCTCTCGGGCACGAGAGAGATCGCTTGGTGCCCTAGAGGCATCACGAAATGTTTGTTTGACGCCAGGCGCAAAAGTTTGTTAAAAAGACCTCCGCACGGAATCGGTTAAGCATCTCGCAGGGAATGGGAAACTCCCAAGGCGAATGCAGCTTTACCCACTAAAACCTGGTGAGTGCCACCAATGCCACCTTCGGTGAGGTGCCTTTGATGGCTAGTCATTCTCCAAGGGACTGATGCCACCTCCGGAAGGGTTGTCCTGCACTACAACCCTTCCCAACGTCAGGACAGTGCAATGGGGCTTAAGCAAAATCTGAAATCAGTGCACTTTCAAGATTAAATAAAAACCGGCCAAGTGCTAGTCGGACTCGCGCACAAAGGGTTCCGTACCATTATATAATATACCATATTATATAATATACACTAACAAAAATTAAGGTTTATGTTTGAAAGGTAAATTGCGGTTTACAATTTATGACGTATAAAAAAAACTACTTACTAGATCTTATTCAAACCAATTTTCGGTGGAAGTTTGCATGGTAATGTACATCATATATTTTTTCTAGTTTTACCATTCTCTTATTTTAGAAGTTACAGGGGAGGGGGGGACACACACATTTTTCCACTTTGGAAGTGTCTCTCGCGCAAACTATTCAGTTTATAAATATAAATATAATATGTAATAAAATGGTATTAGAAACCTCAATATCATTTTTGAAGACCTATCCATAGATCCCATCCGTGTGGGGTACACGGATGGGTTTGAT
Organism: Helleia helle; assembly: GCA_963853865.1. Taxonomy (NCBI): domain Eukaryota; kingdom Metazoa; phylum Arthropoda; class Insecta; order Lepidoptera; family Lycaenidae; genus Helleia; species Helleia helle. Next base: position 23,519,263 of record OY971420.1, read on the forward strand.
GAATTATTATTTTTGAGTTTTAAATCTAAGTATTTATTAGTACCCCCAAAATGTATTGTTTTTTTTCTAATATTTTGTCAAAATCTTAATGCGGTTCACAGAATACATCTACTTACCTCGTTTCAGCAGTATAGGTCTTATAGTTTCGGAAGAAAGTGGCTGTGACATACGGACGGACAGACAGACAGACATGACTAATCTATAAGGGTTCCGTTTTTGCTATTTGGCTACGGAACCCTAAAAATCAAACAATCAATTTTATATATTTTTAAATATTTTAACTAATTTAAGAAACAACAGATTACTTTACTTTACTCTGAAATAATAAAACTTGCTCACTTTGATTTGCCTTTACTTTTACCTATCTGTGTATAAATAATAATACCATTGACTGTAGACTTCCGTATATTTTAAATGAATATAAAAATCTTCATTAAAAACTATGTAAGGCCAAATTTTTCTACATGAGATAAAAGTATAATGTACACCAAACAATGCCTCGAGTATTACATAAAAACAACGAATTAGAAAAGGTATGGAATACGAACTGCGCTAAAAAACGGTTCCTCGCAAACTACAATCAAGTGGGCGGGGCCAAAAAAGTACAATCAATTTGTCTCTCAGTCTGCTCACTGCTGCGCGTTCTGTGACAGTCTAGACGACCGTTGCGTTGACGAAAAAATCGTTTCCCAGAGACAAAAATGACCTCCTATGTTGTAAAATGGTGTAAGAGACGAAAAGAAGGAAGTAAAAATCAAACTGGGATAACTTATTCACAGGTAAGTTAATAATTTCGTATTTTATTCACGCTTAAATAACCTCCATATAATTTTTTGTGGTCAGTATAATGCAATCATCAGGCAGCAGATTTTATATACTGAAGTGTTATATTAAATTATACATTGAGTAACGAGTTTTTATATTTTTATTTTTATTCCTTATTTATGTTTTTATCAATTATTTACTTTTAGTTTCCCCATAAACGAGATTCGGCGTTTACAATGGATTGCAGCAGTCCGCTTAGAAAGAAGAAAAGATGACTGGTTACCGACTAACGCCAGTAGAGTGTCTTCTATACATTTTGGAGGTTCTTCTCAGTACTCATGGAACATTTAATTGACGTTCAAAAAGATACTTTAATGGTTCTATTAAAAAAAAAAATGTTAATTTCTTACTAAAGAGAAATACAACTATTTTGACTTGTGATTTTTATTTTATGCCCCATTCCCATTTTTCAAACATTATTGACATTTTAATAATAAAAAACAAGGTTACAACAGACTGTCAACTACTCTAAGGCTTAAAAAATATACGAAACATCGACATTCTGTGTAGTGAGTAAATAATGACTTACTCTCAATTTGATAATAATTATTGGTTAAAAACAGTCATTTTATTACTCGTCATATTCAGACAAAATAAATGTAGGTTTCCACATTAATTCATATAATCAATGACTTTATAATAAAATTTATAAATGTCAGACTAATGCATAACATCATCCTTCTACTTCTCAACTGACATTGTCATTGTACATGTCGCGTAATAGTCCATCACGTTCGCACTCACTTTCTTTGATATTTCAGTTACATTCTATCACTATCCTCCTCAAATAGATTGCGCCTTAATGGATAGGTGGACGAATTCATGGGCACATATTAAATTTAGCAAGTATTTTGTATTGCGCGTGTGCAAATCGTGTTAGTATTAGTTTAGTAGTGTGAGTTTGGAACCATATTTTTCCGAGCTTTGTAAGAGAGTTATGTTTCCATACCTTTACTAATTCGTTGCATAAAAATTACACATAATTGACATAATATATGTATGTTTATTATACATATATACAATATGTAAATTTATCATTGTTCTTTTTCAAGCTTTTGTTCATACAATGATCTATCAAGACTTTATTTGTCATCTCAATCTTATACTTGCTATATTTAATTCAGCTGATTTTTTGTGTAGCCTAAAATTGAGATGTAATTTATGAAATGTACATAAACATGCTACTTTTAATTAAGTAGTAAAAGTTTTTATTTAAGTAAACATAAAAGATCGGCCATCTTGGCCTATGTTCAGCAGTGATGATGATGAAGTAAAAAAAGGTAAGCGACAATGGCCTAGTGGGTCTCGGCTCGACCTCTTGAGTGAGAGCCGAGAGGTTGGGGTTCAATCCTGACCTGTGATGCCTAGAAATGGGTTTTTCTAAATTTCTACATGCACTTGAATATAAGACCATCGTATGCTCACCGGTGAAGGAAACATTTTGAGGAAACCTGCATGCCTGATGAAATTAAAAGTCATTGATGAACTATGGCCCAAAACCCTCCTTCTAAGAGGAGACCGTGGGACATAAAAGGGTAATATTAGTATTATTATACCTGTATTATAAGTAAAAAAGAAATTGAGTGTGTAATTTTCCCTCCTTACCTCAGCCCCTTTTTTGAATACTTCACCCATTCACAAACTGAAAATACTGTAATAACAAAAATAATTTTCATTTGCTATAAATTTTCTTGTACTCCAACATTCTCATCTTTGTTTATCCAGGGCGTTGAAAACATTGCTCTAAATCAAATTAACTAAAATCAGCAAATCTTGTCTTCGTCAGAAACACTCTTAAGCATTGTTTATGATATATTAGTTTTTTATAAGACAATTAAAACTGACTGGTATTTGACTTCAATAAAGTCTCGGTAATCACTTTCTTACATATACATCTCTTGCTTCGTCCGTCCTTCGTTAATATTTATTTTATTTAAAAGGTACAGAAACAGGATACAGATAGAGAATTACACAGTAGAATATTGAACAAAATACAGTTAAAAAATCTGACGCCCAATTACATCTGTACACAACATTTACAAATCATAAGGCTTTAATGCGGGCAAGTAATAAAAACTCCACCCGACGGTGACGCGGCACAGTCCCGCCACTGATACACAACCGACGCCAGGAGGCCGTGTGGTCGCAGACTGCACGGTAGGCGGGGGGCAACCCCCCACTTTATAAATCAAAAGCATTAGGGCCTTCGGGCCATTAGCATAGATCCCTCCGAAAAAAAAAAAGTAATAAAAATACAAAAATAATATATACAGCAAAAATCCAGCAGAGTTATTATTGATATTATGGTTATTTACAATACTCTTAAAATGACATGGTGCTATTTAACTATTGTGAAATATAATTACAAACAGACACTCCAATTTTATTTATCTGTATAGATAATACCAATATAGTTATACCAAACAGCTAAACCAAAAAGGCTGTGATGGTTCTTGGATATTAGCTAATCTAATTGATTCCAATTTTTATATCGCCAGTTGTAATAAAATTCAATTACCAAAATTTTTTGACACAATAAACACTAATTCAGTGCCTTTAAAAAAGTACAATGGTTTTATTAGGTGTTTAATACTATTAACACGATAGTGGCTGCATGTGAGTTTAATTATGGTAATTAACCTAATAAAGTTTAGTTTGCCTCTTGGTGACCTCAATGTATAATTTGTCTCAAGGTTTTTATTTCACACATGACGGTTTTTATTGCCTATTGACGTGAGTGGGTGTGTAGGTAATTTTTCAAAATTGGTAATGTATGAATTACTATATGGTTTTATAATCTGTACAAATTATTGCTAATGCGCTGAAACCTTGTCAAAATAACATCTGCGTGACGCTTGGACATCATCCGCACCAAAAAAGCCCTATGTCAATAATAGTGATTATAATGATGTTAGATCATGCCTTGATAGGCAGGAGTCAGGACATTTGCACTGCATTTTTTTTTTATATAGAAGAGGGGGCAAACCATATATATAATCATACCCGCTAATATCAAAAGTGCATAGCTGCGTTGATCATACTGTAATATCCTCAGTCACTATAGTTATGGAACTGAAAAGTAGCAACTAGTTTATATGAAGTTTATTTTATTAGAATTCTCCATATGTTGTCAATCATACTTTCCGTTCACAACTGGAAATAGTCCTCTTACAATGGACGCCAAAGCGTTCCCTCGCAACGCATCCAACCAGAACCGGCCTCTGCATGGAGCTTCCATCTAGTTGGATGACTTTGTCTTGAACGTGGCCATCACTCTATTATTCTATTATACTATCAGGAGTCTATTATGTACATAAAATAATGTACATAATTATGATCATAATTTTCTAGATCAAATCCATTAAGAGAGCAATGCAAAAGGAGTTGTGTCAGACAGTCGTTGAAGTGGATGATCCTGAGGCAAGGCTCGTCGGTTCTGATGTTTTGTTCACTGGTCAGTATTGGATCTTAATTAAAATTACTTAAACTGATATTATAAAAAGGAAAGATTCGATTTCTTGTTTGTTTGCTACGCTTTAACTCAAAAACTTTTAAATCTATTTTATATTTTGCTCCACTGTTAGAAAGCTACTTTTTTACCGAATAACAGGCTATATTTCATTCCCGTATTATGACAGAAAGGGGAACTACGCGGGTGCAACCGCAGGGCGTTACTTGTTACATAAACTGAGCCGAGCAGAGATCCTGCAACATAAATCACTATTGATTCGAGTCAAATTTGATCTTCTAATAATGAGCCAAATTTCATCAAACTACCATATCGGTCGTTTCAATTTTAGTCATGGATATTTCTGGATCTATCGGAATAATTAATCTATAGTTATTCCGGATTCATCGTGACGCGAGATTTTTATATACATACGATTTCTGGTCATTTCTGCAATTAACTCCTAGGGTACATAACCATGCAGTGAAACTTGACACTGTACAGTTGAGTCACGTGAGATACGATCTATGTCCCCTTTAATCCTTAGGTGATTGTGAGAGATAGGATTTTTCTGGAAACAATTAGTGCTTTGTCCGCCCGCACCCTAGCACAGTAAATATATAAATAAATTATTTGACCCTTTAAAATTTAAACCATCTGACCAATACCACTTAAGGCGTTCATAAGTGATCTGCTCACCTTTCGAAAAAAGTGATCTGCTCATCCATTCACTAGAGATATTGTACCATATTATTTTAGGTCGAGAATTTTTCGTTGGTATATCAGAGAGGAGTAATGAAGCCGGCGCCAGCGCAGTGGCAGAAGCATTTCCAGAATTCCCCTGCACTCCAATTAAGGTAAGTATTTTATGAATTTCAAATGCATTACAGATAACTATAATTGAGATTATTTGTAAAACATATTAATTCTTAAATGAACGGGACTAACCGGAAGTCCCTTTAAAATTTTTCAAAAATCGTGAATTATGAACGATCTGGTAGAAGATAAGGGAAAATAACGACCTGAAGATAAGAGGACAAATAAATAATAGCATTGTCATCGACTCGAGTGTGTAGAATTTCAAAAAAAGCACTATGAAAAGAAAACAACCAAGTCAGAAATCGTCCCAAAATTAAACTTTTCAAGAATAAATTAAATATGTGTTCTGAAAAAGGATAATCAAAGAAAAAAAAGGTAAGCAAAGTAAAGGTAGCTTTATCTATCTATATGGGACCACGATCTCTGGGCGGTGGCCGGCAGTAATTGGATGCGAGTGGCAGGACTGGCCGTCATGACATTCTCTGAAATCTTGATGCTCAGTAGTCGATGAAAAACGTTGATAATCATAATATGGAAGAAAAGAGAACGTAATGTTAGTCCATATATAAAACAGGAAGTGAAGTTTGCTTTTTTTTTGTTCTTTTCAGCTTTCAAAAGGAGCGAAACATCTCAAGAAATATATCACAGTGGCAGGTGAGGATGTACTATGTGTGGGTGCGAGTAAAGAAGCGCAAGAAGTGCTAAAGAGGATGGAGAGGGAGGCGACCTTCTCTTACCAAACGCTGACGGTGCCGGAAGATGAAGCAGCCAATTGCATTTATGTCAACGGAACGCTCATACACCGGGCTATCGAGGAAATACCTGAATCCTTCAAAGTGAGTCTTTCTTTAAGTAGACTATATTTCTGTCATGAAGGGTCTTCCATTTATCTTTCGTATTTCGTGTAGCGCAGTGTAATTACTAGCATCGATAGGTAGCGTAGACGCATACAGGATAAATTACACAAAATGGTCGCTTAGTAGGGGTGCTAGCTGTTGCCCGCAGCTTCGCCCGCGTTAACTTATGTTTACGGACGTATTTGGACCGATGATGATCATTTTTCTACTTTTTTTGTTATTTTTCTAAAGCGATATAGTAGCATACTGTCAACGCCATCAAGTTTATTTAATACGATTAAGAGTCGATAAAAATATTTTGAAGCGTGACATGTTTTTGTAAGGTTTTACTTTTTCGTGGAATCTCGTCACTTTAATGTATAAACCGGTGGGAGGGAAGCGCTGTGCCGCGCTCCCGGCTGCATGGGTACCACCATCTTGCTTGTTTCTCCCGTGAAACAACTTTGCTGTGTTTCGGAGAGAAGGGCAAGACAGGCAATGTAATTACTGGTGTCAAGACTTAACATCTTATGTCTCAGGATAGGCAACACATAAAGGAGTTGCCTGGGCTCGTTTCAGGTAAACTAATTTATGTTCATGGGCGACTTTAACCACTTACCATCAGGTGGTACGTTTGCCAGTTTGCCTATCCAACTAACATAAAAGAAAGAAAAAAAAATGATTTATTGTATGATTATACTTACTTAGGTGCATAAGTTGTATAATAAGCTTTTTAAGTAATTAAATGTTTTTAAGTATCCCACGAAGACGATCTCCGTGCGGTGGCCGGTCCGTGTTGGATGCGAGTGGCAAGGGATCGGCCATCTTGGCGTTCATTGAGGGAGGCCTATGTTCAGCAGTGGACGGATAGAGGCTGATGATGATGATGATGATGAAGTATCCCACGGGAACTCTTTAATTTTTAGGGATGAAAAGTATTTTAAATGTTGGCTGGACATATAAAGTGGCTGGACATACCATGAAATTTCATTTAAATCAATAGATTTACGTTAAATATTTATGTTAAATATTTCATGGTAATATTTACAATACTAAGTTAGACACTGTTTTTGTTATGTTTAAATTTCCCGCGGGTTTAAACTTTTATGGGATTAATAAATTTTATTATAATATACATTACATTGTTTAACCGGCAACATCAGCATACCAAATATTACTAAATTAAGTTCATAAGTTGTTGTATACAACGCTGTTTAATTAAAACAGTTTTTAACTATCCCATTGGAACTATTTCATTTACCAGGATCAAAAGTATCCTATATGTTGGACCAGGGGTATATACAACCCCCCCCATGGTTCAGGCCTTGACGTGGCGGTGGGGCTCAGTAGCCTAGGGAGAGCCTAGCACCTTGGGCGAAGCCAATTGAGCCGAGGGGGCTCTTTGTACCCCTCTTATAAGAAGAGGGGACAAAAGAGCAGGGGGCAAGGGGTGAGGAGGGGAACCTGAGGAGGGGAACCTCACCCCATTGTACTGTCCCGACTTTGGGAGGGGTTGTTCTGTGGTGCGGGACAACCCCTCTGTGGAGGTGGCGTCGGTCCCTTGCGGGACAGACTAGCCGTCGAGGTGCCCTGTTAGCTTAACAGATCCGGGGCACTTCACCAAGGCGGCACTGGTGGCACTCGCCGGGTTTTAGTGGGTAGAGCTGCGTCCATTTATCATCTTTCGGGCGCAGCGAGTCCCACATACCCACCTGGGGAGACCCACTCCCCAGGCGGGGAGTGGGTCTGTGGTGGGAGTGAATGCGAGTGGTGGCCTCAGAGCATTTCCCTGTGTAACAGAAAAAAAAGGGATATATACAACCACTATACAAAATTTCATTTAAATCGGTCTAGTCGTTTCGGAGATTAGCCCCTACAGACAGCCGAACAGAGAATTTTTAGCATATTTTTTCATTGTACAGAAATTGGACTTCTACAGTTTTATTATATGTATAGATTATAGTACTAGTAGATGTTAGGTATTGTAGAAACGCAAAACCAAATCGAAATAATGTAAATAGATATAATCTACATTTATCATAATTTATTTCAGGTGTTCTGCGAAAAAATCGATTTCGCGAGACGATCGATTTGTTTTTCGGAACTAGCGAAAGTTTCCACCGGATTAAGCGCGTGTTGCCTTCTGGTAAGGAAGCCCTGAATGAATAAGTTTGAGACAGCAATTTAACTACTGGACTGAATTTTTAAATATTATTTGGATAAAAAGATGGCGGGTGTGCCAGAACATTCCTTTATTTTATTCTTATTTGATATAATTGTAATATTTAAATAATTCTAATTATTAATAAAATTTTCCTTATAATTCCAAATCTAATATCCGCCATTTTATTATAAAATAAAAAAAATGATTTTGTAAGGTTTTTAAATATTTTAAAGTTCTAAAGAACAGCTGACTATCTTATTTCATCCAGGTCAGTGGTAGGTTTCTTCATGGTTCAATTAATATTATTATTAATTAATATTCAGTCCAGAAATAAAAAAAATAAGTTGTATGAATATGACGCAATAAATATTGTTAATTCTTATTTAATGCCCGATTTGTCTATATATATGTATTGTTAAAAGTACACTGTAGTCTGATAAGATGTGCATAATTTGTGTAATAATGTAGTAAACTATTTATTTTATCGTCGGTTTTTTTAAATATTCGTCTATAGTATTACGAGATTATTGTACTATTATTTACAAAAATTGGCAACACTTTTTAAATAAATTTTCTGACCGCCGACAATACTTAATGCCTTCTTTTCAAATTGGCCAAAAGTCAAATGACTTACATTCTGTCTGTGTCAAGTATATACAATGTTTAAAACTGAAAATAATATATTGTAATAATATGCTTATTTATCGCATTTATAAAATAATATAAGCAATATAATATTCTACAATAAAATATATTATTGTAGAATAAGTATATTGTATATTTAAAATATATGTATATTATCAGTATTTTAGTATTTAGGATATTTATAGTTATTTGTAATCTCTATATTTATTTCAAAGTCGACGATGTTTTATTTTATCGTCAGACAGACGTTTAAATAAATGTTTTATGATAAGGTTTTGACGCGTCATTAAAACTGACACGGCTTGTGATTGATGAGTTCAAAGTAAGTTACGTGCTTTATGCAATAAAAAAAAAACAATTAGGAATTATTCTCTATGATGGCAAGACTAACTATATCGTAATTATTCAATTTCGAGGAAAAAATTAAAAACTGGCTTTTGAACCGGTTTTGTCATGTCACGTATATGATAAAAAAGTGGTTTTGACAGCTGTCATTACCTACATATTTTTAAACTTTGACAACAGGTGTTGTGTGTTGTAAAAACGAAATATCGACTAAAACAAAATATATGGACTGACAAATAATTTTCAATTCCATTTTTTTAATTTTTTTTCCCTAAACATTATCATTCAAATCCTAAGTGTCTTTACTATAGTAATAATAATTCTTGCCGTTAAATATGATCATTATTAGAAAGAAATGTTAAGTTTCAAGTCGTCGATTGCTTTGTCGGGTCTTCTTTTCTTTTGACGATAGTGTTTGAATTTATACAATTCCATTTATATTTTCGTCAAACATTGTAATTCGCGCATTAATGTAATTGTATGTTATTTTAGAAAAATTTTATGACTACACTTTGTTACAATATTATAAAAATGACATTTTCTATGACAATTTTTGACATTTATTCAACAATTAATTATGGCTGTTTTGTGTAGCGATGTACCGTCACAAAGAACATTTGCTTTGCCTTTGCAAGGTACCTGTGTATTGTTTACGAGGATTTAAACATTTTATTTTTGACACATTCTATAATATTAGATTGTGTCACGCACAAATACAAATATCCAACATTTACCTCATCTAGTATAGCGTATCCATTCCCTAAGCTTGAAGACTGACATGAAGAATATAATATATAAATACGTTTTATATGTAATAATATATTATTTTAATACGAGGTCTAGAAGCGCTTTTTGTTTTTTTTATAACATAATATTGTTGTAATTATTATTAATGATACTGTTTTGTTTTTTTTTTTAATATATATATTTTTTTAATTTTATGCAAAGTTTTTTCCTATAGTGCCTCTAGTAAAGCCAATAAATTTTTTGTTCGTTAATTTTTTATCATAGTTGGCAATTAACACATTAGGTCATTAATACTGAAAATATAAGATTAAAAACATAAAAAAGCATTATTCAAAAGTTTTTTCTTGCCAACAATTTTTTTTTCAATATCCTATTTAAGCATAATTAACAATGTTCTCTTATATATTCGTGAAAGGACTGCCTTTGCTGTGCGCTTAAATATTTATTGTGTATTTTATCACAATTTTTATATAAGTAATACTTATTTATTTAATAACAAATTTTCTCAACTGCCCTCATTACATTCCTCTCTAGTTGTAGTTTAGATTTTATACATAACGCATAATATTGTACCTGTATTTTTGTATGGCTCTACAACTTTTGGAGTCCTACAGAGTTATTGAATAGAGGCAATTTATTGTTACTCATATTCAAAAACTTTTCTATTTTATCTTTCGATATTACATTATGTACCCGTTTTAAATATTGTGAACTAATAATTATTATGTATATATAGAGCATATGCACATAATATTGCAAATTGCGGGTTGTATGATGTATGTTAAAAATACGAGAAAGCGAGAAATAATTATGAAAGAGCGAGAAAGTGATAACGAATAGCCATATGGCGCCAATATTTTGTTGCGACGGCTCTATATGTATTATTAAATAATCCAGTGTGTTGATAGACTATCATATATTTAAATAATTGCATTATAAGTGTATTGTGATCCCGGTATTAGATATAACTATATCGTTAAATGTTTTGGTATTTATGTAATTTTATTGTCTATGGTCATTTTGCGGATTCATAAAGTAGGTTCAATGGCTTTTGCTATTGTAAAGTGTTACCACATGTCAAAATATAAACTTTCTCTATCTGGTAACTTAAAAATTATAGTGATTTGGATTATTGTCTGGTAAAAATATCCCCATGATCCATGTTTTGTAGAAATCTCATCGTGAAACATGTACAAAAAATTCTAAACTGATTTTTCTTGTTTGGAATTATTATTGTATAATATTTTTAGTTACGCCTGAAAAATAATATATTGATATGTGTAACGTTCGTGGTTGTTATTATAAAAAGTATTAAAATTAATAATATATATTACAATCGTGTATAATGTTTTCTCGTTTTCGAGGTAAATGATGTTTTAGAATAATTGTTTATGTTATTTATTTTTAGCTGGCCACGGCATTTATTTATTTTAGTGAAAATCACTTTAACGTGTACCTTGACTTACAACGGTGGTTTGCTGGTAACACTGACTTTTTCTATCACTAAAGCTTAGTGGCCGTTTATCTATCATGGCATTACTTAGCTAAGTTGATAATCATTTGATAAGCAATTACTGTACTTGAACATTCGAATTTCTAAGATATATTTGTACATGTTGATTGTTAAAGCTATTTAACGAAATATAATACAATTTTCGAGTCAATGGTGATTCATGTTTTATTAAATTTACTGTGAAGCACAAAATGCTTGGCATCTCACATGTTTTAATCACTATGGTAGCTAGCATTCCCTGTCTAGATGTAGGGTTTATGTAATGTTGTGACTATTGTATAGTATATGTCAGATCTGATTAATATATAAGTTTTTCCCGCCAGGCAGTTAATACATTGAAAAAATGATTGAAACATGGTAATTAAGGACAAAATCATAAATACGCTATTTTTATAAGAAGCGTTTCATTAACTCGATATCTTTCATACTCAACAATGATGTTTGTGCTGGCTGGATTAACGCATTCATCTAGTGTATGTTAATATGTGTATTTATTACAACGATACAGTCACAAACAAAACAACTTAACAAGTCTGAATATTAATGTTTGTTTTTTAGCGTAGAGTATGAACTGGGTAATGTTTTGTGTAAAGTATACATTTATTTTTAATAATTTCTAATACTTCGCTAATAATAGTATAAAATATGATTGATACACATTACCATACGATAAAATAAATTTTATAACTAAATAGATAACTTAGTACAATATGATCTAATTGAGATCTTATAGAGACATTAAAATATTTCAATGTACCATTACTAATACCACAGAATAAATAATAGAGCTAAATAAAAGTACAAAAGACTCACTCTGGACATGATTTAAATCAATAGCGACTCTTGTTACGATGCAATAGAGTTCAATTCAGGCCACGCGGTGGCTAATTGCCTACTCTGATTTGATTTACCTACAAAGTATTCTCTTTCTATCGCGTATGTCTTGCCTTTTCTAACAAGCTAGGGCTGCCTTCGTATATATAATAAAATCATTATCATGATATATCAGGCGTTATAACGCCTGGTAATATTTATTTTATCAGACAAAACACTTGTCGGATAAAATAAAATTTAATAATTTATGTTGAAAGAATATTTTTGTTACTTATATGTGACAAATCAAGTGTACACAGAAGGCGGCCTGCTAAAAGTCAATCTCATCGTATAATATATAATATATCATCGTATAATATATAAAATATCATCGTATAATATGTAAAATATCATCGTATAATATATAAAATATCATCGTATAATATATAAAATATCATCGTATAATATATAAAATATCATCGTATAATATATAAAATATCATCGTATAATATATAATATATATATATTAATGTAAGCGAATAAGAACAATATTCGTTTCAATGTCCAGAACTAATATTAAAAAATATATTTATATTCGTATTAGACTACACGCACATAACACTTACTTAATAGTAGGTACCTACTAAAGAGGTTTATGTTTTTAATTCATTTCTTGATAAATTTTAAATATGTGAATGAATCAATATTGATACGTAATTTTGATTTCTATTAATTAGAAAAATAATACAAATATACAAATTGAATAAATAATATTATTAAAAATTATCACTTTTTTTATCCGTCACACACAATTTTACCCTTAGGTAGGCCTTGTACTTGTAGCTTTATACCTAAACTGCGGAGTGCGCCTAACCTGATATATGATCAGGTATTAATATTAATACAATACCTACTATAACTATTAAGTGTTTTGTTTGTGATTGTACGTGAATCTGAATTTATCAATCATTTCATTGTATATTTATGAAATAAGTATAAATGTATGGTAGAATTCCAATTAAAATGTTGCGAGTGAAATCGTTTCTTTATTACCCTGGTAAAATTGGATTTCTAGTTTAGAGGGGAGAAATACATGAAACTATAGAGGTAAGATAAAAATTGTTAATAAGGGTGGTGGGTTTTAAATTAAGCAACAAGTGTGTACGTGCGTACACACTTTTAATATACATATATTATGACACCCTAAGATTGTAAACACCATTAGATTACTACGAAAGTATCATTGCACATATAACCTCCCATTTATGCCAAACGACCCACCGCCTTCCTAAAACTATATTGTTACAATTTGTAACTTTTACATTACGTACGTACGTTACCAAATTTTAAACCAGCCCTGCAGTTTTAAAAAACTGGGCAATTTTTATCCCAAAACTAGTTGACAGTCACTTGATGATGATATTCAAGGGAGAAACAACTAATAACGTACAAAAAAGGTAACTTTTGAAGCCCAACCATAATTTTACGTTTAGCCGACGCGGGTGAACTGAATGGTGAGTTTTACGGTCCACCGGACTCCATGGCTGGGGGGTTGGGGGTTGGTGGGTGTAAGGGATGTAAAAGATAATTCTCACGTCACTATCGTATTTACGAGCACAAAACGCTGATCACGAAATTGCTGACACGTCGGACTATATTTTATTATTACATTTTCCAAACGGAACTAACACTATAATGAAACTGTAACGACGGACGATTTTCTTACTTACTACTACATAATATCTTGCGAGAAATAAAAACAAATATGACGGCGCCATCACATCGCATCGAAAGATTATAATTTACCGAAAAATAATGCGCTACATTGTGTTACGGTTAACAATCTTACGACAGGTTACAATCTCGCAAGATATATTGTAATCTAACGGTATTTAGAATTTAGGGTGACATACCTATCATCATCATCAGCCTTTATTCATCCACTACTGAACACAGGTCTCCTCAAAGAGTATATAAACACTACGTGGTATCCTTCAATGAACGCCAAAGCGACCGATTCCTCGCTACTCGTATCCAACACGGACTGGTTACTGCACGGTTCCACCTGGTTCTACGTAAACGCGGCCTCCATTCTTGGACCTTATTGGCCCATCGGCCATCCGTTCTTCTGAGTGTGTAACTTGCAGTGGGTTCACTGCAACTTCGACGAGCGCTCATTAAATTCGTATTAAACTTCTACATTCATACCTACTCACATATGAAATTCTCTAGTTCTCTCTACAATCTTTACACGAAACTATGATTTATGAGAAAATTTTGGTAGGATATACTAGGAAAATATTGGAGTTTGGGCTTCTTGCACTCTTAACATCCATAACATGTGGATACAAGAAGTCAATATATTAAGCATAATTAGGGCTACGTTGACTGTCAGTCGGTGCAAATTGTACAGTTTCTATAACTTATTTTTATAGAAGGGGCAAACGGACAGTGGGCAAATTTTTAAAACGAATGTTCCATCCTCCATGTCTCTTTAAATTTTCTTTTTGGGCACTCGATTTAAATCTATATGCAGTAAAAGTGGGTTTCACGTAAAAGAATAAAACATGGGACCTTTGGAAAGTCTTATCTAAAAATATTTTTTGGTTATTAAATTATTGTTCAATTTAATTTTTATCGATGGGAAGAATAAGGTAATGCCGCACGCCGCTCCACTTGGGTACCACCATCCATGTTATTTGTGAAACCACCACAGATCTTACGTATCAGGATAGGCAACGCACAAATGAGCTACCCGAGCTAGTCCAAGATAAACGAGTTTATAGGCTATGACCTCTTACCATCAGGTAGCTACTCTGATCCGGTTATCTATTCAACTAACAAAATAAAATTAAGACGGCCATCTATGAATTTCAAGTTGAACTAGATTCCTACCAAATCCAAATGGTTTTTAGTATAAGCCCACAGCGCTCCTAGCGGGTTATTTTAGAACTACCTGCCAAGGTTGATTGTGTATAATGTTTTACATCACCGTTCTAGTTAATCTCTACTACACAGGTAATGTTAAGCGCTGTTGTCGTTTTTGTTAAAATTGTAAGTATGTGACATCTTAGATATAAGTAATTTAAACATAGTAAGTTTATAAAGTCAATATAAGGGTAAAAATATTTCTAACCATTTCCCGCATCAGTCCTTTGACTGAATATGCTAATTTCGGCCTTTACATTCTTTATGTCATAAGGAGGCAACCGAGCAGTCGGGCCTTATGGTGACTACCGACGCCCATAGACATCCGCACAACCAAAATTTATGCAGATGCGTTGCCCTCCCTTTCCCTATCCCTCCAATGGGCCACTGGAAACTCAAACCGCACGAAACGCGATAGCATAGCTGTCACTTGACGCCGGTGTTAGGGGACATCCATAAATTACGTGAGGTGAATTTGACGATTTTTCGACCCCTTCTCTCCCATTGATGAGATATCGTGAGATTTAGCTTGACCCCCTCCCCCCCGTTCTAATCTCACGTGAGATATTTCTAAACGCGTATTTTAATGTAAATGTCGTGGACCAACTTTACAAAATACAATTTATTTCATTATTTTTATTTAATGAAGTTAATAAAGACATAAGTACGACTCTTAAGTTCGCTGAATGAAATCTAAAATCATAGTGATATAGTTGAACAATATAATACTATTATTAAAGAACATTCTAACTCAGTGATCTAACTATCCGTGATGAGAATTATATTCATTAAGTTTAAAGTAGAATTGGAGGAGGGTAACACTTTAAACTTTCTCGATTTATCGATTACTAAACATGATAACAAGCATGTTTTTGGCATCTACCGTAAGCCGACTTATACCGATACAACCATACCTATATCTTCATGTCATCCTTGGCAACACAAGCTCGCGGCTTTTCATAGTTACGTTCATAGATTAATGTCCGTACCACTTACGAAAGAAAACTATCTAAAAGAACTAGACATAATTCTCCATATTGCTCACGCTAATGGATACAGCTCACAGGTCATTAAGAATATAATTAATAAAACACAAAATAAACTTACAATGAAATATTTATATGCAGTACCGCCAAATAAAGAAGTCAATAATTATAAATCCAGCCTGACCTATATGGGACCGGTATCTGAACGGATAGCTAAGACGCTGAGAAATTATGATGTCCATGTTGCTTACAAGACTAATAATACACTAAGAAATATTTGTAACAACAAAGACAAAATAGATTGCAAATATTTATCTGGTGTTTACAAATTAAAATGCTCACAGTGTAACGGCTTGTACGTAGGCCAAACTGGGCGCAATTTCGAAACTAGATATAAAGAACATATCTCAGCGTTTAGGAACGATCAGCCCCAAAAATCCCATTTCGCAAAACATCTACTAGAGACAGGACATAACGTTAGTAGCGGCCATACGTTCCAGGTTTTACATAAATGCGACAAGGGATTTCGACTAAGTGTGTTGGAACAACTCGAAATAATAAAACATAAAAATAATAAATCGATTGCATTGTTGAATGACCAAACCGATTTAACGAATTCTCCCATAATACGGTTATTCGGTGGGGGTAGTGGGGGAACCAGCTAATATAAGGCGGGTGCTTGGGCCCGCACGTCAGGGATCCGCCTGCTTACCCAGCGATACCAAAATACAAGTGCTTATTCTTTGTGACCATAACTGTGTGTGTTTGTGTTTTGTGTTGTGCGTGTTGCCGCTCGGACCCGTAACGCGCTCGAGTGCGCTGCGTATGGACGCTTCGTGTGCCGTAGTAACTAAACGCGGTGTAACTATACAATCTCAGAAAGGTTAGATGTTAACGACCTGAGATTGGTGCTACTTTCAAGTCAATGTTGCCCGCGGCCGTTGCTCATTAGCACGGTCGTGGTAGGGTCGCGGCAGGGTGAGCCCCCTCTAGTAAACTAGTGTACTAGTGAATTAGTGAATCCGTGTTTTTCATAGTGTTCCAATTATCGGGGGTAGTGCGACGTCCCCGTGAGTGCGAGGGAGACGGCGCCATACTGTCCGGTAAGTGGAAGTGAGAAGTGAGATAGTGACTCTGATGCGGACCGGTGAGGAATTTATTTTTTAAAATACCCCACGCCGATTCGCGATGCCTCGCCCCGATACACCAGGGGCTAAAGACCACAAGAGCCGGCACCGCTCATCGTCCGGCTCGAGTGCCAGGAGCCGCTCGTCGTCCGCCACGCCGACGCCGAGCCAAACCTCCGCCGACCCATTATCCGGCGCACGCTATGCGCAGGCGAGCGGAAGTGCCACCCCGCAGCCTTCGGACATCCCCGGCACGTCGCGCGGGGGCCCGTCGTCGGCATCCGGGGGGATGGACATTGACGTCCTACCCCCAGGATGCAATCCGGCGGCGCCTCCCCGCGAGCCACTCAGCCGGGACGAGACGTATACGGCATGGGAGGCCTTCTATCTAGCCAATGCCAAGAACTTCGACAGGCCTGACTTCCTCGCTGGCTTTACACAACTTCTGCGCCAGAAGGGGAAGATCAGTGACGAAGGAGTGCTAACCCCCCCAGTGGGAGATACAGTTTTCTTACAGCCAATGCCGACGCCGCTATCCAGTAGCAAGAAGCGCTCCCGCCCGGCTACGGAGGAGAGCCCGCACCTGCCCCAGCCGTCGACTTCGCCGCCGTCCAAGCGGACCCCGGTCGCGTCGGCCCAGCCCTCGTCCCCGGTCACACCGACACGCGACCCGCGGCTGGCGCGCTCGTTCGCTGCCGCCGCCGCGTCGCCCGCATCCACCGCTGCCGCGGCTGCCGCCGGCCCTGCTTCATCGGGCCAGCCCGTCGCCAGCACATCTGCCCAGGTACCCTCCCTTAATTGTAGAAAAGTTAAGCAAGACGTGGACTAGACACTTTAAAGCCATGGCCGAAACCCCAACGCTCGTCCCTTCGGAAAGGGCGTCCGCTTCTCGCCGCGGGACGAGAACGAGTATAGAGTGCTGCAGCGATACCTCACCGAGCTGGAACGGGATGAGGGGATCGCGTGGCACTCTTACTCGCTGCCCGCGGACAAAAGTGTAAAGGTAGCCATCAGAGGCCTCCTCGCCGAGACAGATGTCGGCGAGATCGAAGAAGAGCTGACCCGGTTGGGCTTCGAGCCCGAGTATGTCCGGCCTATCCAGGCACGGAAAGGCAGGCCCGGGTGCATCCACCTGGCCATTTTGAAGAGAACGGCGGGGACTATCCCCGACATTTATTCCGTCAACAGCCTCCTGGGCATGGACGGAATAAAAATCGACGCCTGGCGGGGCAAAAAGGGCCCTGCACAATGTCACCGCTGCCAGCAATTCCGTCACGCCAGCAGCAACTGCCATCGGAAGCAGGCCTGCGTACGCTGCGCAGGCGAGCACAGCGCGCGGGACTGCCCGCGGCCCCGCACCGAGCCGCCGACCTGCGCCAACTGTGGCGGGCCTCACACCGCCAATAACACCGCGTGCCCGGTGTTTAAGCGGGAGGCCCGCAACAAACGCGCCGGTCCGAGGGCGCTCACTGCTCCGGCGCCCAGCATCGCTGCGGCGCACCTCCCACCGCCGCCAGCCACCAGCCAGACCTTGATGGCCGCGGCGAACAATTACGTTCCGCGGCCATCCACCGCTGCAGCAACTGCCGCCACGCCTGCCACAGCGGGCACGAAGACCAGGAAGAAGAAAAAGAAAAAGAAGCCTCAGGCCCCGCCAACAGCGGGTCCAAGCGAGGCGCAGGGCCCTTCCAGCCTGCCCGCACCTGCGCTCCCGCCACCTGGCGGTGAGACGCAGGCACCATCTGCCGCCACCGGTGGCGCCGCCAAGCGCCGCCCGCGCGCAACTCACTCCGTGTCGACGCACTGGCTGGTGAAATTGAACTGGCGATAACATCTGCCAGTCGCCAGTGCCCAGTCCACTCCCCCGACCTCTTTTAAGAGCTAGGCCGGAGTTACCCTATCGGCTGGAAAAGATGATCGCCGAAAAACGCCGTCTACGGCGACAGTGGCAAAACACCCGCTGCCCATCACTCAAAAACCAACTAAATCGTTTAACTTCGCAGGTTAAAGACGAATTAGCCTCTTTCAATTCTGCACGATGGCAGGACCGCATCGACGAGGCTGCGGATAGCCTACCATCACTGCGTAAACTATGTAACTACGGCAACTTACCAGCACCAACCCACCACCACGTCCACTATTACACGAGGACCGGACGCCCAGATATCGAGCACAGGACAGGGCCGATATCTTTGCGAGGCACTTAGAACGTCAGTTTTCCCTCTTCTCGTCTGCCGCGGCTGATCATATTGCAAGGGTGCAAATGCAGGTAAAAGAGTTCCTAGCCACTCAGGCCCCTTCCCCTATTATCACCACCGACTTTGTTATCACCCCAGGAGCAGTCCACCGCGCCCTGAGAACCCTCCCGGTTAGGAAGGCGCCGGGCATCGACGGTATCACCAACGGTGCCCTTCGACACCTGCCCCATCGGACAACGGCGTGCTCCGCACCGGCCACTATCCATCACTATGGAAACAAGGTCTGGTGGTGATGATACCCAAAGGTAACAAAGATGCCACTAAGGCCGCTAATTACCGGCCAATTACTTTGTTACCGATTATCTCCAAGGTCTTCGAGAGACTCTTCTTGAAGTACCTCACCCCTTACCTGCCAGCCCGCACCGAGCAATTCGGGTTCCGATCCATGCACAGCACGACACACCAGCTCGCTCGTGTTGTGCATATGATCACCGGCGCTCTTAACAAAAAGGAGAGCGCCACGACAGTCTTCCTCGACATGGAGAAGGCCTTCGACCGGGTCTGGCACGAGGGCCTTATCTTCAAGCTAATAGACTCCCAGGTGCCCCGTCCTCTTGTTCTTGTTACGGCTTCTTTTCTCTGTGACAGGACCTTTCGAGTTAAGGTGGAGAGCTCGATCTCGAACTCCCACCCCATAGCTGCAGGAGTTCCTCAGGGCAGTGTACTATCGCCAGCGCTCTTCAACAGGTACACTGCCGACATTCCCAACGCACCAGGAGTCACCATTGCATTATATGCCGACGACACGGCATACATCGCGTCGTCGCTCAACCGCCGTCATGCGGTCCTCAAGCTGCAGAGGGCGCTGGACATTTTACCAGACTGGCTGGACCGTTGGAGGTTGGCGGTCAACGCCACCAAATCGCACGCGATCGTGTTCCCAAATTGTCAGAGTTCTCTCCCCCCGCCTCTTACCTTGCGGGGGGTCCCCATTCCGTGGGGCACAGTAGTAAAATATCTAGGCATTAAAATTGATACAAACCTAAACATGCATTCACAGCTCAAGCAGGCGGTGGCCAGTACCATCGCCGCACAGCAGCGCCTGCGGCCGGTCCTCTCGTCCCAGCGCATACCCCTGCGTGTTAGGCTGGGGATATATAAGTGCTACCTTCGCTCGCGCCTCACCTATGCGGCGCCGGCATGGTTCCAGCTACTCTCAGAGTCCAACCGTAAGACTCTGAGGGCTCGTCAATCCACTGTCCTGCGCATGATCGCCGGGGCCCCAAGGTTTGTAAGAAACAATACTATATCCCGAGACCTCGCGATGGAGAGCCTGGACGAGTTTATCGCTCGCCTCGCTACCAATCTATTCGAGAGGGCTGACGCATCCGGTTTCGACTCCCTGGCCGATCTTGCCCCTTGGCACGCTCGACCACCTGATGGCAGGGCCTTCCCTAGGAGTCTCATCACACCTAAGGCTTCTCCTGCGTCACCGGCGCCCGCCACGAGCGGTGCGTAGTAGGTACTCGATTACTGTTGCTTGCTGCGTCGCCGTTTTGTTTGTTTGTTGCCGCCGCTGACTTACCAATACACACATTCCATCCTTTCCCCGAATATTTAGTATATTAAAACTATTAAATATATCGATCCCCAAATTCCCAAAAAATCAAATCGCACTCATTTATTTAGTATGTCGCTTTTTATATTTCAATTTCACCGTAGTTGTTCGTATTTATAACCGTTCTTCCATGTCGCTTCTCATTTTCACCTCATTTCATTTCATCTCATTTCACTCAATCATGTTTTATGTTCTTGTTTCATGCCTGGCCTGGTCACGGTGTGCCGCAGCGCCCGCCTCGCAATCTTCGCCCACAACTAGGTGTTATTTGCTGTACGACGCTGCTGCACTGTCCTGCCTAGCTGCCCTGGCCAGTCTAGCACAATCCCGCTATGCGCTCAACTAGCCCGACGAGTGCTACAGGCGGCGCCATCTGTCGCCGATCGCGTCAACTTCGCGCCGCTGTGCCTCGCCTATGTTGTTACATTTTCTCTTCATATTCATTTCTTTTTTTAACCCATATCATTCACATTTTCATTTTCCCAGCTTACATGTACTCTGACGTGTATGTTTATTTGTTTTTATCAGAGATACATCCCGCAAATGCGCCCAGCCAGCTCGACGAGTGATATAGGTGGCGCCACCGGTTGCCACAGCTGCAGCTTTGCGCCGCCTAACCTAGATGTCGCTCTCATTGCCATTCGCTATCATTGTTATTATTGTTTTATTGTTCTGTTTTTCATTTTTATTCTTTCGTTGCTCTTTGTTTGTTTTGTGTTGTGTATGTTGTCACCTTCATCATCACCACCCCAAAACAACCAACCATCCCATAAATAAATCCAACATGCCCTCTCCAATCCAATTGCCCCTCCTGTGGCCCTGATATATAAGGTAGTGGTTATGCCTTTTAAGACTCCCAGGAAAAGGGGCAAAGTATCGTACAGTATCATCATAAATGACGAGAGTTCGCGTCCCGTCATGTCTTCACGTTGCTAGACGAACCAGTCAAATTTATTATTTGGCCATCGGCCTACCCAAAGACCGCCTTATATTTATAAGGTGCGTATGATCCCGCTGCAAGGGGGCCACACGCCCCGACGCAGCTTCCACGAGCCCCTTGCGGGGCTCGCAGAAGAACAACTGCCCGCACGTCACGTAACGATTACTACAGTCTACATCCTGAGGATGCCTCGGTGTCGGGGCGAAACGTGCGTAGATTGTTTGGTGGTGGTCTTTTACTGTGGTTGTGGTGCATGTGGGGTGGTGGTGCATGCGAGTGTACGCATATGCAGTGTGGGAAAGGAGGGCGGTGTTATATGCATGCATATGCGTGCACTCACACATTTGCTGTAAAGACTGCGTATTTCGCGGGATAATTGCTAATAAATATAATATAATTTAATATCTTATATAATGGATTTCCGCAAAGTAACGCCTGATTCTATTAAATATGCTTTACTATAATTTGACCCTATATTCTTGTAATTCTATATGTACTGTTTCTTGCGAAAAAAAAATTACGTGATATTTGTTGTGACCACCCCTCTCCCCCACGTGAGTTTGGGTGAGATTCTGCTCGACCCCCTCCCCCCCTGAAAAACCTCGCGTAATTAATGGACGGCCCCTTATGTGAGCTGGAGATACCACACCAGTCGTGCCGGCCTAATGCGGCTGCAAAGTAGCATGGCACTACCTCTACATATCCACTTTTTACCTATCCTGAGACAAGAAGGTGGTAATACTGTTTGTCCCTTTAATAAATCAAGCACTCGAAAAAAAATTAAGATGGTGGTAAATTTTAACACCGTCTCAGATGGTTGCTGTGAAGTGTAAAGTATTCGAAACCGTAATTTTAAAGTCCGAATAAACCGCAATAAAGCCATACGAATAGTTCTATTGAGAGTGAGATTCGCGTAAACATTAGAAAACAAGATGTCGGTAAGCTTTTCTATACATTATCACTTGGTTCCTATATATACACTATAATACAAACTACAAACCATTCCAACATTTAGACGAGCCGCACGATGGTAAGTAGTCGACGTCGTCCATTAACATAACAAGTTATTATTTTTTTGTTGTCACAGGGAAATACTTTTTACGCATGTAGCCAGGATCTCGGGTAGATCCTGACCCTGATCGTTAGGGGAGACTGCCCGGCCGCTACCAAGCAGTCCCCGCGACGTCGTGTCGTACAGGGCCCAGGTTCCCATCCCAACCCGACACGAACACGGGCGTTACTGGAGGCGCATTAAGTAGCGCCTCCTGCGCAGCCTCATTCGTCGTCCGCGGGGGGAGGCCTCGTCGGCGGCTTCCTCTCTCACCCGATAAACAAGTTATCCTGAGACTAGCACAGGCAACTCATTTATGTGTTACTTATCCTGAGACATAAGAGTCTCGGTGCCAGTAATCACCTGTCTTGCCCTTCTCCGAAACACAGCAAAGCTGTTTCACGGAAGAAACAAGCAAGATGGTGGTACCCATGCAGACGGGAGCGCGGCACACGTGACAAACGCATCCCTGCCACTCTGGCAACTTAGATAATTAGATGTAAATAATAAATATGTATATCTGGTATGTAGGTACAATGACACTATTCTTACAAACCTTAGCGGTTGAATTTCTGTGCTCTGTAACATTTTTTTGTACAGTCTTTGAAGTGAAACATAATATATTTGTATAATTTTATGGATGAAACGTCACGAAAATGTGCAACGTTCGTGTCCAAGAAGAGAGAGAGTGATTGAGAGTCATTGAGAGAGAGAGAGAGAGTGAGAAAAGGCGAACGTAGCATGAAGCACATAGCCATGGAGTGAGAGTAGGGAACAAGCGAGTGAGTATGTTCGAGAGAGTGAAATAGAGCGAACGTTGCATCGCAAATCTCGGAAATTTAAAGCTTTCGATTAGTATAAATATAAACGAGATTTAAAAATTAGTTTGACAAACAAGTTTCACTTCTGACATGTGTAATATGTACGTACACACTTTTTTTTTATTGAAAAAAGTGAGCGGCCTATCGAATATCAAGATCTTTCCAGCTTTCCTGCACATCAATGCTTTAGTAGTAACTGCGTATCAGGTGTAGTCTCAAATCTCAATGTTTATGACGTTTCACAAAAGGTGTGACCTGTTTATAGAAGAACAAACACGCAAGGACCGCTGATAACAAAAAATAATTTCGTCTCTTTTCATACAAATAAGCAGATTATCTTCCCCACTGGGATTTTTTATCCTTTCCTTTGTTATGGCGTTTTGATAAGCCATTATTATGCGGAGACTGTTAGCATTAATTTGAAAATAGATACCGAACTGTATCTTTCGTATCGTGTCAGGGATAGTTTTGATAATATTGGGTGCGTGTGGCTGAGGTTAGTCTGTTCTAGCGGCCATTAAAATTAACCGATGGGAGGGAAGCGCTGTGCCTACGTCATGTAGAAGTACCCGTACAGTACGAGAATAAGAATAAAGTAATAAATAAAAGGCTATGTGGATATAAAACTTATTATTATGTATGTATATAAAAAATGTAATAAAATGCTCTTTTCGCAATGATTGCTTATTAAAGTATGTTAGCTAAATAATTGAATAGTATTTTACGTGCTTAGAGCGTTAAATATGAAAAGACTATCAGTGGTCAAAGCCGTATGATTTCCATATGATCCTGTGTTTGTTCGATCTACTCCGAGTGTTTGTCTAATACGTAGTTCAAATTGCAAAATCTAACAAATGTAACTTACTGATAACGTATTTTTATATCATCATGATCAGCCCCTGTCCATCCACTGCTGAACAAAGGCCTCCCTCAAAGAACGCCAAGACGACCGATCCCAATTTTTATTATTATTTTTTATTTAAGGGTGGGGACACCAGCTAGGCCAGACGGGTGATCAGTCCTCATTACCGGGACCATTTCACCAATTCCCCAAGCTATCCTCTGGGATTAGATGCGGGGATGGGTTACAAATTCGATCGACACTTCGTCTTTCGTCACGTGGCTTCCACTCTTGAACCTTATTTCCACATCGGCCTTCCGTGCTCTGTTTTTTATATAACTGGTAATTTTTTTAGATCTAAATTCGCATAGAAATCGTATTTATTAAATTATTATATTACATTATTATTATTATACAGCGAATTTAGCAAATCAACGAGGTTTTATAACAAAACTAGATACCGACAAATAAATAAGGGCACATAGGTACGGGCAAATTTCGACCCCACAGGACTTCCAGTTTATATTAAATCGTTTGGCCTGACAAAGCTTTGTAGAGCCAAAATCGAAGTCATTAGTGTTAAAATTGGTTCGTGTTTTTCTTTTAACATGAAGTTTCGTCGAGCAAGATTTTTAAAATAATTCCTAAAGTGTGTAAAAATGGGAATGTAGGTAAATGAAATTTGTTAACTGCACATACTATCTGATTGAACATTTTGAAGTGGAATTATTAACTATCCTCCGACAAAAGATTGTAGGTTCCGGTGGGAGCTGACGACCGGCTGGTGGAGTGGTCAGGCACTCTGCATTTCACGCAGCGGTCGTGGGTTCGAATCCCGCCAGGTGTTAATTTTTAAGGTTAATATCTGCACCGGGTCATTAACGAGTATATATCATGTATTTATATAGATGTTTTAGGGATATTTCCGTTCCTAGTACCTGTAACACAAGTTCTTAAGAGTTTTCCAGGGATCTAGGTTACCTCACCATGGTTCAGGCCTTGACGTGGCGGTGGGGGCTCAGTAGCCTAGGGTGAGCCGCTGCACCTTAGGCAAAGCTAATTGAGCTGAGGGGGCTCTTTGTATCCCTCTTATAAGAAGACGGGACAAAAGAGGGGTGAGGATAGGAACCTCACCCCATTGTACTGTCCCGACGTTGGGAAGGGTTGTTCTGTGGTGCGTGACAACCCCTTTGTGTCGGTGGCTTCGCTCCCTTGGGGGACTGACTAGCCGTCGAGGTACCCTGTTTGCTCATTAGATCCGGGGCACCACACCAAAGGCGGCATTGGTGGCACTCGCCGGGCTTTTCGGGCGCAGCGAGTCCCACATACCCGCGTAGGGAGACCCACTCCCCCGCGGGATGCCTCAGAGCATTTCCCGGCGTTAAAGAAAAAAGGGGTCTAGGTTAACGTGGTGGGATTGTTAAAAAAAGATTACTAGGTACTGTGAAGTAACAGCATTTTTTATTTTACAGAAGTTACCCATAAATTCCTCATGATGTTAAAATAGAAAATAAATATAAAATAATACTATGTTTTTTTAATGACCCGTGTCAAATTGGCACAGCCTATAGTGAGTTTTACTTTTATCACGGCAAAGCGGAACCCTTAAGAGTTTTCCCCTCCCCTTGTCCATTCTTCCGTCCGTCTGTACGTGACACCGATTTTACTTTAAAATTATACGGATGATGTGTTTTAAGTTTCGGAGGATTTTTGTATTAAGGAGAGGTTGATAATATAAAGCTACAATTTAATATTTGCAGGAAGAATAATTGGGTTGGCAACGCACTTGCAACTCAGAAGTGGTGTCTATGATCACTTACCACCAGGTGATCCGACTGTCACCAACATGGTTCAAGCCTTGTCGTGGCGGTGGGGCTTAGTAGCCTTAGGTGAACCCAGCAGCTTAGGCGAAGCAAATTGAACCAAGGGAGCTGCTCTTTGTACCCCTCTTATAAGAGGGGACCAAATAGCAAGGGGACAAGGGGCTAGGGGTCCCGACGTTGGCAGGGGTAGTTCGTAGGTGCGGGCCAACCCTTCTGTGGAGGTGGCGTCGGTCCCTTGGGGGACTGGCTGGCCGTCGAATTGCTCAATAGATCCGGGGAACCTCACTAAAGGCGGCATTGGTGGCACTCGCCGCTCTTAGTGGATATAGCTGTGTCCACCTTACCATCTTTCGGGCGCAGCGAGTCCCACATACTTGCTTGGATCATCCTCGCCCGCTGGATGCCTAAGAGCATTTCACGTTGCAAAATAAAAAAAAAACTATACAGAATGGTGGCAGCTAGATAGATTTTTATAGAATAAGAGGCAAACAGACAGTCGGTTCACCTGGTGTAAGTGATTACAGACACCCACCCACCACACCTGAGGGCTTGCAAGTGCGTTGCCGGCTCGTTGCTGGGGGATCTAGTCGAAGCTTTTTATATGAAAACTATTTTGTATTGTAAAATATGTGTCAAGTGTCAATCTAGTGTCGTTAGTCTAGGAGTCGCTGTAATATGCCGCCTTTGGTGAGGTGCCCCGGAGCAAATGAGCAAACAGGGCACCTAGACGGCTAGTCAGTCCCCCAAGGGACCGAAGTCACCTCCACAGAGGGGTTGTCCCGCACCACAGAACAAACCCTCCCAATGTCGGGACAGTACAATGGGGCGAGGTTCCCGTTCTCGCCACTTGCCCCCTGCTCTTTTGTCTTTGTACCCCTCTTCTTATAAGAGAGGTACAAAGAGCCCCCTCCACTCAATTAGCTTCGCCCAAGGTGCAGGGCTCACCCTAGGCTACTGAGCACCACCGCCACATCAAGGCCTGAACCATGGTGGGGATCAATTTAAAAGCTTAGTATATCCAAACTTATTTATAAAACCATTTGCAGAAGCATTAAAATATCCCCAAATTTCCAAAAATTCCATAATTAAACGCGAGGGAAGGCATATTTTTAAAAGTATCACGTTACATTGTAAATTGAACCCATACATTTTATCCTTAAGCATATCTCATCTCTTCTCAGAGGCTTCCTTGACGCCAGATAATGAATGCCCTATCTATGGAACATGTTAAAAAAGTATTGACTTTTTAAGTTCGTTGGATGATTAGGCAAAGCGACAAGCCTAGTTTATCTGCAACCATATATATACCATCTATAACTACATCCATACTCTATACCAGGGGTCGGCAACCTTTTTAGTTGGAAGAGCCAAAATATAGGATTTATAAAATTTCAGTTTTTAAGAGCCACAATTTTTTTTCGTACCAATATAAAATTTACAAAGTTAAAAAACAATATTAAAATACTTGCTTATAAAATGGTATTTTTTATGATTGTAGGCAAACTAGAAGACGAGCTACATAATGGTAAGTGGCCAGCGTCACCCATGAACATAAACAATTAAACATAACTAAGACTAGCCACTCTTTCATGTGCTGCCTATCCTGAGACATAAGGTATAAAGTCTCTGTGTCAGTAATTACACTATCTGTCTTGTTCTCCTGTCTGAAACGCAGCAAAGCTGTTTCAAGGGAGAAACAAGCAGGATGTTGGTGCCCATGCAGACGGGAGCGCGGCACAGCAATCCTCCCACCGGTACTCGATTTTGATTTAAAATGAAACCAATAAATAATATCTCGTATCATTAATACTTCTTTTTACTTCTTACTTAATTTTTAGCGTTCCGTACCCCAAAATGACAAAACGAAACCCTTAAAGGATCACTCCGTTATCCGTCTGTCTGTTTGTCGGTCCATTTCCATTCCAATTGATAGACAATCATAAAGTTTGGTAGGAAGCTAGATCTCACATTAGTAGGGGGCAACCACTGGCCTGGTCGGTGATTTCCCGTGGGAACTCTAGTCGGCAAACCCGAAGGATCCCGTCCAGCGTAAGGCTCTCACCAAGAGACCTCCTATCCGAGACATAGGAGTGCGTCTCAGCAAGAACCTCCGCCACGAGTTCCCACGGGGAGTTACCGGCCAGGGCAGTGACTACCGCCCACGATATCGTACCGGTGCCCCCGGATCACTCTTACCGCGACTACCCGCTGAGCGCAGCTGGGCCTTATTCCTCGTGGTAAGATGACCCGGCCACATGGGTGCACCGTAGGTTGCCATACTCCGGCAGACTCCGGAGTATAGCTGCCTGCAGGCGGCACTGGGTCCTCCGAGGTTCGGAAGGAGTCCGCCCAGCACACTTGCTGCCTTCACGACCTTCGGTCCCAACATTGGGAAATGTGGCCGAAGGTCCACCCTCTGTCAAGTATGAGCCCCACATATTTGATATGTGGGCTCATCCTGACCCTCACCTCTCCGATCTGGAGGGCAGCCCCCGGTGGGAGTCCTTTCCGCCCGACATGTTGTTATCCCGAAATGCCTGGGTACACAAAATACAATTGATATCGGGAGCATTTCCCCATAATAGTCTGCCATAAGCCATAACGCTGTGAAAGTAACTAAATGGGGACCCCACTGTAGCTTAGGATCTACAGTTATTCCTAGAAGACTGTGGAGTCCACCAGCTTCAAGTTCTCACACTTCACATCGAAAGAGCCACAACTTCACATCCAAAGTGCCGCATGTTTCTCGCGAGCCGTGGGTTGCCAACCCCTGCTCTATACAGATAAATAAAATTGTAGTGTCTGGTTGTAATATTAAAATAACCCCTTTTTATTCAATGCATATGGATGTATATCACGGTACATAATTACCAAAATAGCCTTCTTTACATTTTATGTCTGTCTGTTTGTTCAGGCTAATCTCTGAAACGGCTTGGCTGATTTTGATGGGATTTTTACTAGCAAAAGCTGATGTTATAAGGAGTAACTTAGGCTATAAAAATAATCATCATCAATCCGGGTACGGCTGTAAATCTAAGTTTACGCGGTCGAAGCTGTGGGAAACAGCTAGTCCAAATAAAATATTATAGAACTATTTAAAATGATTCGGCATTTCGCACATGCCTCAGCACAAATGTATAGTGACCGCGAATCAAAAGTGATAAACATGGCAAATGTCAATAAATATGAAATATTTTAAGTTTAAGTATTTGGTAGATATGATAAAAGTTCCTGAAGTAATATCGGTAGGTGAATAGAAACCCAAAATTCAGAAATAATTTGTAGGGCAAAACAAAGTTAGGGGTTCAGCTGGTATGTTATATTTTATTGATTTACCATAAAATTATAAATAAATTTATACATTCACTAGCTGTTGCCCGCAGCCTTGCCCGCGTTAACTTGGATTTATGGCAGCACCGGGATTGATGATGGTTACTTTTATAGCCTAAGTTACTCCTTATAACATCAGCTATGTGCCAGTGAAAGTTCCATCAAAATCGGCCCAGCTGTTTCAGATATGAGCTGGACCAAACAGACAGACAGAGAGAAAAAAATAGTAAAAAATGGTATTTTGGTATATGTATATCTCTCACTCACATAACACTGGCGACAAGTGACAGCTATGCTGTCACGTTTCGTGCGGGTTGTGAGTTTCCAGTGGCCCATTAGGGGGGGGGGATTGGGAAAAGGAGGACGGCGCATCTGCGTGGCCTTGGTTGTGTGGATGTGTATGGGCGTCGGCGGCCTGATCACATTAAAAATGAACCGTGTATACATACATATATTTTATGCATTCAACAAAAAGCGGTTATTTTAATATTACAAACAGACAGTCCAATTTTATTTATCTGTATAGATTTAGTTCTATAAACCCAATGAATATCTGAAAAACATTACGCGTAAAACCCTTTAGCCCATAAGATCAATACGCCTTAATAAGTGCTATATAAGTAGATTTCGGCCGTGTTCCGTTCTTCCTTGATTTTTTATTCCATTTCCGCCCCTACGTAACAAGGGTATGTATATTGCAAATATTTGACAACACTCATTTTAAAATATGATTTTCTATTCTGTTGACTGTTGACTGGCCTGTTGGTCTAGTGGTTAGTGACCCTGACTGCTAAGCCAGAAGGTTGTGGGTTCGATCCCCACCCAGGACAAATGTTTGTGTGATGAACATGATCATTTGTTCTGTGTCTGGGTGTAACTTATCTATAATATGTATGTATTTAGAAATATATAAGTATGTATCAGTTGTCCGGTTGCCATATTACAGGCTCTGCCTAGTTTGGGATCAGATGGCCGTGTGTGGAGTTGTCCCAACATATTATTATTATTATTATTATTATTAGGGACTTTTTCATCATTCTGTATTCATACAGGAAAATTCTTGGAAACTGCTTTTATATGTATCTAGCCGACCCTACGCACGGTGTCCTGTACAAAACATTTAAAAGATTTATATATTATAAAGACTAATTCGGATTTTATTGAGATTTATATGCTTAGAAGACACGTCAGTTCAGTATCCAAAACCGATCCCCACTGTACTGTCCCGGTGTGGGACGACCTCTCTGTGGAGGTGATGTCGGTCCCTTGAGGGACTGACTAGCCGTCGAGGGGCCTTGTTTGCTTAATAGCTTCGGGGCACCTCACCAAAGGCGGCATTGTTGGCACTCACCGGGCTTTAGTAGGTAGAGCTGCGTTCACCGTACCATATTTCCGGCGCAGCGAGTCCCAAATACTCGCCTGGAGAGTCCCACGTACCCAGAGCATTTCCCGACGTAAAAGAAAAAAGTGCGCGCGTGAAAGTAAAACTTAATTGGCAAACTAATTTTTAAATCTCGTTTATATTTATACTAATCTAAAGCTATTTCCGAGACTTGCGCTGCGACGTTTGCTCTATCTTACTCTCTCGATCTTTCTCCTACTCTCACTCCATGTCTATGTGCTTCATGCTACGTTCGCCCTTTCTCACTCTCTCTCAATTAGTCTCAATAAGTTTGTCCCTTCTTGGACAAATATATTGCACATTTTCGTGACGTTTCATCCGTAAAAAATTAACCCTCATGCGCGCAAAGAAGTTTCACTTCAAAAGTATCCTAAACCTCGACAATGTAAAAATGAAACCACGCTGAAATGCGTAAAAATGCTTTCATTATACTTGTATTATTTCTTTCTCAGTATCAAACCTGATAATGTAGTTACCCGAGAATCGTCGATGACGTAAAAGCAATACTCTTATGGGGTTGTATTGCCAAATGCTTTTACATATAATGGTACATTTTATTTGGCTGTTACGCTGATTGCGTTTCCATTTTACGCAGTATATACTCTCGCCTATATCTTGTATAATTATGTATCATTGTTGATATGCTACTGGTAAGTGATTTAGACAGGGGGTTCGAATCTTGTCAAAGGACAACTTAATAATCAAATGACATCACAACAAAAAAAATAATTTATCATAATATTATAACCTAGCAAAAATATAATAATCTATTCTCCCCGTTCTTAGATTTTGCGGAATCTTCAAAGTATCCCATATAAAATTTATTACGAAAACGACATGTAATTTTTTCATTTATTATAATCAATCGGGCAAAAGTGCCACATGATAGTAGGTCAGCGTCGCCCATGAACACAAGTAAACCTTAAACTAGTTAAGGCATGTCATGCACGTTGTCTATGCTGAGACATGAAAAATCTCTGCGCCAGTAATCACACTGCCTGTCTTGCCCTTCTCCCCGAATAGCAAAGCGGTTTCACGTATAAACAAGCAACATGGTGGTACCCATGCAGACAGAGAACGGCACGGCGCTCCTTCCTATCAGTCAGATAGTGCCATGCTGTGTAAGATGTGGTGGCATGCAGCCGAATTGGGCCGGCACGACCGGGGTGGTACCTCTCACTTTCATAACACCGGCGTCAAGTGACAGCTATGCTGTCGCGTTTCGCGCGGTGGCCCATTGGGGTGATAAGGAAAAAGAGGGCAACAAATCTGCATAATGTGATCATGCATCTGGTATTACAGATGTGTGTGGGCGTCGGTAGTCTAAAGCTTCGACTGCTCATTTGCCCTCTTATGTTATTAAAAAAATGTCATGTATACATCAAGTCATTTGTGTTTAGCGTGCCTAATAAATAGACGTAAATATACTCATTTGGATAATGTTTTTTTTTAACTACTTAATCTTGTTTATATTTAATATACTAATCTAAATCTTTAAATTTCCGAGACTTGCGATGCGACATTCGTTCTATCTCACTCTCTCTCTCACGATCTTTCTCACTCGCTTGCTCCCTTTTCTCACTCCATGGCTATGTGCTTCATGATACGTTCGCTCTTTCTCACTTTCTCTCAATCGGTCTCAATCACTATCTCCCTCTTCTAGGACAAAAAAGTTGCACATTTGCGTGACGTTTCATCCGTAACAAACGATTTGTTGTTTGAACAGAAAATATTGATCTTCATCACAGCTTATAATAGACAACATTCAAAGATAATAAAAATAGTAGTTTTCTAAAATTTCCCGCCCAGTCGGGCCTTCATTTTGCACCAACTATGACAAAACTGAATATTTACCTAGAATTCAAGTATTTACAAAAGTAATAAAAAACAGGCGCAGTTGGATATGTAACTACATAAGTTTTTTTTAATGAGTTGGCAGTGTGCCCAATTAAGGCCTTTGTCACGGACGACAGGGAAGGTAAAAAGAACGTATTTTTATTAAATTCCTGCTTATCTGTTTTATTTGTTTTATCTGATAGTAAATTATGTTTTGTTTTATTAATTATTAGTTTACAAAAATCTATAGTTTCGTTTTTAGGCAAAAGGTGAACACTAATATAATTAAATTATATATTAATAAAATTTTAATTTTGGGAAATGGAATTTTAGGAAATGGAAATACGTCTCTAAGCTATGCCACTGACAAAATAAGAACGATGGTGGTACTTATACAGAAGCGCGGCACAAGCCCACCCGAAATATCATGGGTATTTATATAATATCAACCCTTAAGTCACACTGTTGGGCGCGTCTCTTCTCCTCGAAATCAGGCGAGCAGGGTGTCGGGTCATAGTTCACCAATGTGCCAGTCGAAAAAAAAAATCCATTTTAGGGCATCACAGGGGTCAGAATCGAACCCAGACCTCTCCCACAAGAGGCCGAGCCCTTACCCACTGGACCATCATGCTCAACTGGTATAATAATTTAATATCAAAATTGATCAAGTAATCTTTAATGAATTAAGAAATTTTCAACCGTACAGCAAATAGATGGTTAGACTCGTTACAATTATTACGCACGAATCCTTATTATCCTTGATGTCAAAAAAAATATTTTACCTATCTTCTATACGATTTAGTAAAGAGAATTGCGTAGAAACCTGAATGTTTAGTTTCATAAAATGTATGAAGTTGGTCAACTACTATTTCCGCCTAGGCAATACCTTAATTTAGGTACCTTTGTTATTATGATTCCGCGATAACTATTCTTACTGTAACTAGTTTATTATTAACTTATTCTTATTATTAACTACCCGCCAAATCCAAGTCACCTGCCAAAGCCTAGTCACCAGCCAAAGCCAAGCCACCTGCCAAAGCCAAGCCACCTGCCAAAGCCAAGCCACCAGCCAAAGCCAAGCCACCCGCAAAAGCCAAGTCACCCACTAAAGTCAATTTAAGCCACCCAGCGCAACAGTATCACTAAGTGATAGTGCTTTTTTATGATAGTTGGATAGGCAAACTGCAAATGGCCAGACGAGCCACATGATGATAAGTGGTTAGCGTCACCCATGAACATAAAAAGTTAGCCTGAGACCAGCTCCAAGCATTCATGTGTTGGTTACGGTATTATTACTATTGCTGTGTGTATGTAGGCAAACTGGCAAACGTGCCACCTGATGGTAAATGGTCGACGTCGCCCATGAACATGAACTAGTAAACCTGGAACGAGCCCAGGAAACTCATTTATGTGTTGCCTATCCTGAGTCATAAGATGTTAAGCCTCTGTGCCAGTATTTACACTGCCTGTCCTATTCTTCTCTCCAAAACGAAAACCTGTGTCGGGAGATACAAGCACGATGGTGGTACCCATGCAACTGGGAGCGCAACCATCTCACCGCTAAATACCTTTTAATTTTTGGCTGGCCCCGCAAACTTTGTCCTGCCGCGTAGGTCCTGCCATATTATTAAACCACTCTTATGACCTAGGTGTTATGAAAATATACTTATATTGTCCTATCAACCAAATATTAACAAAAATCATGAAAATCCGTTGAGCCGTTTAGGAGAAGTGCGACCGTGACATGAGATTTTTATATGTATTTTAACACTCATCAGTTGTCATGCAGTGGCCGCCATGTTTTTTTTGCATGCCGCATAACGTGTGGATTTACATTTCCCATACACTCCAACGTAACATACGGATGGACATGACGAATTCATAATGGTTCAGTATTGATGTGCTCGAAAAGATTTTAAATCAAGTTACTGGTTTTATAGGGTTTATTGAGATTTTGACATACCGTAAATAAAAGTTGTAGTGGTAGTAAACCATAAAAAAACCTTATTTTTCGTACTGTTTGTAAATCAAGAACAATGGAACACAAAGTTTTGTCTCATTTTCGTGCATCCACGTATGAGCAATTTTTTTTCACATTTTAAAATCTAGCTCATCGGGAAATTAGTTACAAATTGCACAGATTTTTTATTCGGATAGACAAAGAAAAAGACAACAAAGCGAAAATGTTGAAAAAGTTTTAAAACCAATATATCGATATATAAATAAATAAATAAATAATAATAAATAAAAATATTTTTATTCAATGTTTTACGTCAAAGTAGCTTATTGAACGTCAAATGACTCTACTACCGGTTCCAAAACTAGTCCACTGAGAAGAACCGGCGAAACAAACTCAGTGAAACTAATCTTTTCAATATTATACAATATAGGTACATAATATGATATAATTATACATAGAAGTCTCGTAGGAAACGCCTTATTCCCAAGCTGTGGTATCTTCAATAAATTCTTTTATTTTGTAGTATCCTTTACCACACAAACGTTCTTTAACAGTTTTTTTAAATTTATTTATTGATAGGTTTTGAACGTTTTCTGGGATCCTATTGTAGAAGCGTATACATTGACCCATAGAAGAATTACTGGCCTTATGTAGCCTAAAATATGGCACAACAAGTTTATGTTTGTTCCTTGTATTTTTATTGGGATTATCGCATTTTTTAACAAATTCATTTATATTTTTGCGAAAATATATCACGTTTACAAAAACGTATTGAGATCAAAATGTCTATTTCTTTAAATTTCTCTCTTAATGATATTCTGGGACCCAGGCAGTAGATAGCCCGTATAGCCCGCTTCTGCAGTATGAAAATTGTATTGACATCAGCGGCATGTCCCCAAAGCAAAATGCCATAGGACATAAGACTGTGGAAATACGCATAATATACTAGTCTAGCCGTATTAACATCCGTTTTGATCTGATTTTTCTAATCGCAAAAACTGCAGAACTAAGTCTACTCGATAAGGTCGCTATATGGGGCGCCCATTGGAGATTGGCATCTAAGGTAATGCCAAGAAAGGTAGTTGAATCCACCAAGTCCATTATCTCCCCACTTAATGTTACATTGGTTTGTACTTGCTTAACATTAGGTAGTGTGAATCTAATCAATTTAGTTTTATTGCAGTTAAGTAACAAATTCTAGACAAATATCGCGGAAATATTTATCTACACCAGACCTACACATAATAAATCTGGTATTACGCTTAGACTTATATTTTATATTCCAACGCATCTAAAAGCATATTTAAAGAATTAACATACTTGAGTAAAGTTCTCAAGTCGCGGTTTAGGGTTGTCGATGTTGGTCTCTTATGTTTTAAGACAAGTTCGTGAACATAGCCTTTGAGGCCCAGAATATGTGCGAACAACATCTCCATATTATTATTCATCTCGTTTTTTATCCGTGATGAACTAAATTACTGAAGGGTTTTAATTAAATTTTGTATATTATGCAGCTTAGTAAATTTGTTGGATAGCATTGTTTTGAAAACTATTGCTGCGTGGGTTCTGATAGAATGAGGTTTGCAACATTAATGGTCAGTAAGCTTTCATCTTTCATTTTTCAGGGGTTCAGGTTTTTAAAAGGGGGTTGGGTTAAAAAAAAAGCTATAAAATAAAATCAAGGTTGATACAGACTGTAAAGCAAATATTTTTCTAAAACTACTTTTGAATGGACTCCACGAAAAGTTTCCGAATTCAATTTAACGAAGAAGTGAGGATTTGATATTTGGTATTCAAATACTTTTTAATTTTTGTAATTTTAATCATCGGACGTTTCATCACGGAGATAACTTTTGAACTAAAAATGTGTATATTTTTTAAAAATGAACATCTCTATATATTTCATCTTTCGTTCGAATTTGTTTCTCTTCACTATTATGTACTACATGAATGTAATAACAGATTTAGATTTAGAGAAATACAGTATTTACGGTATAATGGTCTAGGCAACAGACTAGTTGTTCCCTGCAGATTCACCCGCCACAAAAAAATCTTCGAGATATTTTTTTTATATAGAAGAGGGGCAAACAGACAGTCGTTATGTATATAACTCTACTGACTGGTGGTGGTGGTGGTGTTACTTATGTACCACCATTCTGATATTTCGGCAGATCAGTTTTGCTGTGTTTAGGAAAGAAGGACAGGCAGCGTAATTAGCATGGAGTCTTGCCATCTTACGTCACAATAGGCAACACAATAAGTTGCCTCGTTTTGTCCTAAATGAACTTGTTGCGTTTGACTATCTAACTAATACAATCTTCCTCGATAAATGTGCTAAGTACAACAACATTTTTTTTTTCAAAGTTATCTTGTAATATTTCTTTTTGGTGCATTATTATTTTGGTGTTCACATTTCATAATTCTCCCATTTCTAGGGTATATTTAAAGATGCGGGCTTTTGGCCAAGACATTTTTGATTAAATATTAAAAAATATTATTTGATCTATTGACATTTCATGTCGATTCTACAAGAATTCAAAATAACTGCTTTCTGCATCAGTATGTATGTATAGGGGTGTAAGTTTAGAGTTTTGAGACTGGTATGAAGTGTTTATTATTATTATTAACTAGAGATTATCATGTTCAAAGAAACTCTTCAGTTTGTGGAGTAGTAATTGTAACCTCATAAGTAAACCTGGCTTATAATAAGGCTTACCGTAAACAATAGTTAAGCCTTATTAGTTACTAGTGTTAAATTATTTTAAGCATAATCGTAAAACCTAGGCCCAGTGCAGACATACATACAAAAATCACACTAGATTACACATACACTAAGACATACATTCTTATCAGCAAATTTAACCAGTTAACATATGAACCTAGTTGACCTGAACGAAACCTTACATTATAATATTGTAGTAAACCTATTTTTCGTCTACAGCCAGGAACAAGCTTTTCATGATTCTATTTAATGGGAAGTGCTCTATAGGTCCGATAGACTGACAGACAGATGGACAATAAAGTAATCCTATATGGATTTTTGTAACTTATGATTATCGAGCGACAAAAACAAAGGCCATCACAGCCCTGATTCAAGCCGAAATCGCTTTACCGATTAGCCCTTTGTTATTCGACGCACGGCAGCGCCGATAATCTGTTATTTTATTTGACAACGTTACGTGACAAGTCGCTGCAACATTTTACCGCTCCGGATAATGGCGGGAGATAAACGTTATGTACTTGAGCTTTTTTGTTACGGTAACTTTTAAGGTGACATTCAATG
Source organism: Helleia helle (assembly GCA_963853865.1). Taxonomy (NCBI): domain Eukaryota; kingdom Metazoa; phylum Arthropoda; class Insecta; order Lepidoptera; family Lycaenidae; genus Helleia; species Helleia helle. The sequence goes on from OY971420.1 coordinate 23,557,562, forward strand.
ATCATGATTATAATAATATAATAATGTTAATTTTAATAATAATATACTAATAGTAATCATTGTTATAATCATGATTATAAATATGATTTTACATATTATAGTTGTAATTTATATGAATATTATAGAGGTAGTTTGTATGGTTGTGGGGGGTAAACTCTGGATCCTCTGAACCGTTTTTGAGAGACAGCCAGACAGACAGATATACAGACAGACAGACTATATAATAATTTCTATCAATTCAATTGTTATGATTGGATATATAAGATGCCAGAAAATCAATGGTCCTGTTTTATAAATACTGTGTCATAGCAATTCCAGTATTTATAAAATAACATATAGTTAATATCTTTAATATTATCTAACTTGACTGTCCTAGAATTCTATTTAGTTTTAGAATTATAATATTTCAAATGCTAAAAATGTAGAGATGTGTATAGAAATGACATCAGAATCAAATAAAAATCCTAACATATCACGGCAAAAATGTATGTTAAAATAAATTTTGCGAAATAATAAAGTAAAAAAAGATTGCACCCTCAGCAAAATCGAAAAATACGGGTTTCTTGAGTTTACGATGTCATTTATGGCGGTGAGGTGAATGTCAAGGGTAAGGAATGAACCCCGAATACCTGGCACATTGCCAGATGTTCATAGTTTTAGAACAAGCACATACACCAAGTTATATAGCCAGGATCATGCCTTAACTTGGCTCATGTAAAATTTTGCTTAAAATATAAAATGAAAATATTGAAAAAAAAATCTACCGCTAAGTTTGATTCACCGTTTCTTCACACAGAATTGGTGGAACACTTAATAAACTTTTACTAAAAAATAATGCATTTGAATTTATATTGCCCTTTTCAAAACCCGACGCAAAAAATGGGTGGTATTCGAAAGCATATTAGCCAAATTCACATGCTTTGATAGCTTCAGCCGTTTCAAGGTCAATGGTTCTTTTGCTTTTATCTATATATAGGTAGGTCACCGACTGTCCGTTTGCCCCCTTTTCTATAAAAAAGGTATATTTTGGTATCTTTATTGCATTAGGGTCTTTTATTGTGTGGCCTTAATATTTTTCTTTATATAATAATATCTTCTTTGGAGAGAGGACATAATTTTATTTCACTAATTCACCAAGCACTGAAAATGTAAAATATTATACCTATATTTATATATATACCTGTATATATATACCTGTGTATTTTTATTTTTTTTATTATCTAATATTATGATAAAGTCTATATTCATTCCTTTTAAAAAAATATTTTTTATGAATGGCACGCGTGTATCTGAGCTAAGCAATATTTGCACAGAGTATTATAGTCTTAAAAAATTTTCAACTGAGCGACGGGCAAAAGTTTGAACAAAATAAAAAATACATTAAACAATAAATATTATTGAATAAAGAGGGTAAGAAAACTTGAAATAGAAAGTGAATTGTGATCGTGATGCCCCTCCCTCCGCACAAATTTACGTTTAAAAAAAAATCAGGTTTCAACCACATCAGTAGCGTACATACAACATAATTATTAAAAAAAAAAAACAGAATAACTAAAATAAATTGTAAAACTTGAGTTGGCGCCGACTGTACCTTTAAAACTTACCCTGGCTGCACAGAAGATACAGACAATAGTAGTAGGGTTAAAAATACGTGGTCCAAATGACAAATTAACGTGTTAAATTAAAAGCCGGCTTATTAAGAGGACATATTGGAGATTTTGGCGTCAATAATTTCAATTTATTTCAGTAATTCCAAAACTGAAAAAAAAAGAAAATATAAGTTGGAATATAAGGTGGTTCATAATAAAAACTTTATTTTATTAGTTTTCAATGATTAGGTAACTTTTGTAACAGAGAAAAAAATATCAAACATACCTCTTTTTAAAAAGAGATTCACAACTTATGGGCAAACGGGACCGGTTTAATCCTCTTAACTTTCTTCGTAGATGAGTCTCTACATGTTGTACAAAATAAGAGAGAGATTCATTTATCGTTTTTAATGCAATAAAATAACATGAAATACACATTTTGTCCTTTACGTCTTTTAATTATAAGCTAACGCACGCGCGTTAGCTTATAATTATGAAAATGAAAAAATATAAAAAAAAATAAATATAAAAATGCATCGCCTTAAGAATGTTAAGTTACATATGACTTAGAATAAACCTTCTACCATTTTATACTGTCACTGTCAAAACTCTTTCCTATAAGCTAATAAAGTAACTTTTCAATTTACAATCGCAACGTCAAAGTCTGCAAAACTCTTAATTATACCCATAGCTGTGATCTCTCACTAAAACTTATTTGACCCTTTCAATGGAAACTGGGAAATGAATAAGGGCCTTATTTAAATTATCCGGTAAATTTTTACTTCTGTTGGGTAAAGGGGCAGACGTAGCTAAAGTGATCAGTCACCAATAAACGAAAGGTAATCCAGTGGACTAGGCCAGGCAATTCATTTTTTTGTTATAATTATATTACTCTATGGTTGCTAATCTGCCCCACCATGGTTCAGGCCTTGACGTGGCGGTGGGGCTCAGTAGCCTAGGGTGAGCCCAACACCTTGGGCGAAGCTGATTGAGCCGAGGGGGCTCTTTGTACTCCTCTTATAAGAAGAGGAACCTCACCCCATTGTACTGTCCCGACGTTCGGAGGGGTTGTTCTGTGGTGCGGGGAGGTGGCGTCGGACCCTTTCGGGACTGACTAGCCTTCGAGGTGCCCTGTTAGCTTAACAGATCCGGGATGCCTTAGAGCATTTCCCGGCGTAAAAAAAAAAAAGAGGGCAACGCATCTGCATAACTTTTGGTTGTGCAGATGCCTCCTTATAGCATAAAACAAAATAATAAGGATAAGAGAAAATATTACTGAGTTGAAGTACAGACGTTAAATGGCAGCCAGTAATTATAAACTGTCCTGCCCTTTCCGAAACACAGCAATGACGAAAGACGCAGAAGAGAACGCGGTAAGCGCATTTCTTGCACCGGTAAAATTGGACGATCCGTGTGATTGATCCTAGTTCAATGGGGCTCGTCCTTCTTGGTGTTCATTGAAAGAGTCTTATGTCTATTCGTGGAAAAAAACCTTGATTACACTTATAAAGATTAGGTAAATTTTGCGGTCAGGTATACAGTCCATCGTTGAACTTAACGTTTATTGTGATCGAAAACGTCCGCGGTCATAACAAAGCAATTCTTTTTTATTGACGTAATCTATATAGTTATGTGCCTTCCTGTTATTGTTATTTGAATCATTCGGCGAAACAACGTATCGGTAAATGGAATCTAAATATTTTATGTTTTGTATTAACTGGCGTAAAATTAAATATAAATATTAAGTAAAGAAAAAAATACATACAAAAAAAACACATCTTCCAACCCGGCTGGTCCCCGTGGAGGATTATGACCAAAACCCTCCAAACAGAAACATGTTGTGATCATCAAGAAAAACAAGGATAAAACTTCACCTCATTGGAGGAGGCCTTTACCTGTGAAAAATGGGGTTCTTGCTAAAAGAAAATAATAAAAATACAAACTAGCATTAGAATAAGTAAACATAACACAAATAAAAAATGTATATTATATTAAAAAAAAAAAACTAAATGTAAAAATGGATGCAAGAAATAAAAGGCTTTTTTTTTTTTTTTTTTTTTTTTTTTTTTTTTTTTTTTTTTTTTTTTTTTTTTTTTTTTTTTTATTTTTTTTTTATTTTTATTTATTTTATTTTTATTAACTGGCGTACTGTTTACATGAAACAAGATATACATACTGACAATAATGTTATATAGATTAGTTAAGATGTATATTTTATCTAAGTAGATAATGTTTATGATCTTTTTTAGAATATAGGTAATCTTCTTGTTGAATTTCATAGAAATCCTATCAGCGGTTTAGAAATCATTTAAAACGCAGACAGACTTCAATAACTATTTTAATAACTTTGTCTGTTATTTTTTACGACTAAGCCGTTGAAATAATTGTGAGTAGAGAGAGAGAGAAAGGGAGAGAGAGAGAGAGAGTGAGGGAGGGAGGGAGAGAGGGAGGGAGGGAGGGAGAGAGGGAGGGAGAGAGAAAGAGAGAGAGAGGAAGAGAGAGCGAGAGAGGGGGGGGAGAGGGAGAGAGGGAGGGAGGGAGAGAGAGAGAGGGAGGGAGAGAGAGAGAGGGAGGGAGAGAGAGATCAAATAATTGTAAGAGATAAATCTAAAAAAATGTGTGGGTTGGACATGGTGTTTCTTAGTTCTTAGCAAAATCGCTAGCTCACTTTTTAACGACATGACATGACCGTTGGGCCACACACTCTGCTTTCTTAAGTGAAACAGCTTTGCTAATTGCGATTTCGAAGAAAAGGGTAGGGAGTGTAAAAAATGGGCCGAGACTTACTATCAGAAGAATAACTTCTTGATAATAACATGCATATGTTACCTGGGTTAGTTTCAATGAACTTATTTTAGTTCATGGGCAATATTGACTACTCAGTGCCAGATGACTCGCCTACCCAAATAACATAAGAAGGGAAAAATTCGTAATGGTACTTGCATATTTGATATATTAAAAGACTTTCAGATGTGAAATTCACCACCCTGTAATAGGCAACCCATCTGCAACTTAAGCCAGTAATAATGGCCAAAGCCCAAGTGTAACATTTGAAGTACATATTTATATTTTTTTCTGTTTTTCTTTATCTAACGGTTTACTCACGTATTTTTGGTATACTTAAAGATACCAGAAATTATACTTCAAGTACTCCCAATTAGGTTGGCATACACGGTTAATTGAAACTTCGCATCGCTTACCGTTGTAGGAAATGGTATACTCAAACGTGTAGGGTTGTCTACACATTTAAATAATGTTTTTTGCGCGCATTAAGTTGCACCTAGTTTACCCTGCAACTTGAAGCATGTTTTCATACATTGTTTGACGATTAATGTGATTGTATATTCCAACACGACGCCAGGAGGCCATGTGGTCACAGACTGCACGGTTGGCGGGGGGCAACCCCCTTTGCCTAAGGCCTAATGCTACATGCATTAGGGCCTTCGGGCCGTTAGCATAGATCCATCCGAAAAAAAATGTTATTGTACATCCCTTTTAATACACGATCTTTGCTCGCCACGGAATAGTGTACCGTCAAATGGGTGGAGAATCAGACACAGTCGCACACCAAAATGTTAATGCATGAATGGCAACACTTACCAAATTATTGCAAAATTATGCACCACGAAAAAATTTTAACTTCATCTATATTTTTTTTTAAATTGATACTATATAGCTCCCTATGTTTGTAAGAAAAAACTTCCCATGGTAGCAAAATAAGTAAAGAGCGACTGACTGACTGAAAAGTTAAGTTTGCTATTGATAGGTAAGACGAAAAATCCAAGTTGTTCTCTGAGTGGAAGCGACAACTTATATTGATAGATCATGTTATTGCTAATGCATCAAAATCCATTTATATAACAAAAATAAATTATTATTTTAAGTTACGTAATTTTATATACACATACCTACTTAATTTTATATGTGATTTCTATATATTACCAACACGAAATTAGTAAATATTAAGTTTTGGTTCCCGTATTATTATTATCAGTTATTATTAACGTAGGATTCGGATGGTAGCAGTAAAGACACTGTAGACCACACCCTGGCGAAGTGCCCAGCTTGGGTGAAGGCAAGGGCGTCCCTCATCGCTGAGGTTGGCGCGGACCTGTCACTCCCTACAGTCATCCGAGCGATGACCGTCAGGGAGAGCACATAGTAGGTGGTTCTCTCCTTCTTCGAGGACGTGATGTCGCAGAAGGAGGAGGTGGAGCGCGAGAGAGAGTGCACTGGCGCCTGTTCCCGCAGGAAGCACGGCGGCGACTGCCGACGTGAGGTACCTGTGCTCGGCCGATCGGGGTATACACCGCGCTATAAGGCTCTCTTATCTGTTCAGTGTGCCTTAAGCGGTAAAACAGAAGCCGGATGGCACACCGTTGTGGCCTGGTGCGGACGTCCACAGCTCTCGCGCCGGGTCACCCAGACGACAAGGAGAACACCGCTGGGGCTTAGTGGGTAGAGTTTGCGTCGACCTTACCATCTTCTCGGGTGTAGAGAGTCCCACATAACCCCCGCCCCCTCGGACACGGTGGTATGCCTGAAGGATTCCGCAGCGAAACCAAAAAAAAGAATACGGATGGTAAAATATTTTTTTTAAATCTGTTGAATAGTTTTTGAGTTATAACGTAACATTTGTCTGTACAAATCTTTCCTTTTTATAATATTAAACTAAAGGTGGCAACCCTGGCCTAGTAATTTCGGTTGGTTATTCTTCAAGGCGCAGGTGATCATTACGTTCGGTGGGTGATCGACAACCGTACCTTGTTACTTGAATGTTGCGTGAGGTGTCAGTTTGGCTATTAAGGTTGTCAATCCGGAGTACTTGATATATTGTTGGATAAACTTATTTTGGCAAATAACAAATAAAGATTAAGCAACAATCACACCTCGCTAAGGCAAGTGAAAGTTGTGTCAAGATAGTACTAAGAACTACTAATACTACTTCTTTCAAATGTTTATATAGACAGAAATGTATATATAGATAGAAATGTATATAAAAACACAAGCGAACCTGACAGACGTATTTGATAGAGATGTGACGCTGGTTACCTAAACTGATATATATTGTATAGTAATACTGTTGAATAATAATTAAAGTATAACACTAATAAATCTTAATGTAAAAATTAATATAATAATATGAATGCTATGCTATATTAAATGATGCTATAATTAAAAATGTATTTACAGTAGTTTTTAATAATTGTATGATGATATTAACATTATTTAAAACGGCATATTTAGGTACTATGTTTCGTGAAAAAGCATTCGTAGATAATGGCGAAATATCGAGCTCCGCGAAATAAAAGTGAAAAACATGAAGCGAAAAGAACAAATATCCCGTTTTAAATAGTTTTAGTACATGTCCAGTTGTTGTTGATGATGCTGTCTATTGTCAACAGAATACCCTGATAATGATAATGAAATTATTTCTCTCTCTCCAAAGGCTCTGATTGCCAGAAATTTAATACATTAATTTGCGAAAAGGGATAGAATACTTTTCATTACTTATTAGGGACCTAACCCTAGTTTTAAGGAAATTAAACAATAAATTGATTCCAACCCAACGACTGCTTATTTACGGTTCCAATTATGTAATTTTATTCCCTTTATTACATAAGGTATAGAATTACAGATACGGATGAGTTTTGATGTTAATTTTTTATTCCTACTGGCGCGTCGTGGAGTAAAATCGTTTTGAATGTCGTAACGGAATCGGCATGACGCTTTTATTTATTTATTTTATTCCAACTATCGTTGTAGAACAAGATGATTCATATCTGGTTCCATCTTATTTTAGAATGTGCTTATTGTAGTAATACCTTCATTGAAAGAATATATTTTTTATGATAGTTGTATAGGAAACAGGCAGACCAGCCACCATCCTCACCATGAATCTTGCCTTGTCGTGGCGGTGGGGCGTAGTAGCCTAAGGTGAACCCAGCACCTTGGGCGCAGCAAATTGAGCCGAGGGAGCTGGTCTTTGTACTCCTCTTATAAGAAAAGGGGACATAAGTGCGAGGATGGGAACCTCTACCCCATTGTACTGTCTCGACATTGTCATGGGTTGTTCTGTGGTAAGGGACAACCTTTGTGTCCCTTGAGCGTCTGACTAGCCGTCTAGGTGCCCTGTTAGCTCAACAGATCCGGGGCATCTCACCAAAGGCGGCATTGGTGGCACTCGCCGGGTTTTAGTGGGTAGAGGTGCGTCAACTTACTATCTTTCGGGCGCGGCGAGTCCCACATACCCGCCTGGGGAGACCCACTCCCAAGGCGGGATGCCACAGAGCATTTCCCGGTGTAAAAAAAAAAGTGGTTAGCCAAACGATGGTCAGTCTCAGGGCCAAAAAATAATAAATAAATTTGCTGGAAATTATAGATTGCTAATATAATATAAAGACAAAACCAATAGACTAAACTTTGATATAATACGGATTCATGAGTTCTCCGTATGAGCCAAATTGGTGCATGAATATGAAGATATTCGCAAATGGAGTGCCCCAAATAGAAGCTGGACACCCTTCTATTTTAATTAATGCAGTGTTCTGTTTTACGTCATAACACTGTGATACACATAATTTATAACCTTCTCTGTATAAAATATTAAAAGATAATGCGAGTGGCAAGGGATCGGCGTTCATTGAGGGAGGCCTATGTTCAGCAGTGGACGGATAGAGGCTGATGCTGATGAAGTACCGGTAGTAAATAGGATAAATATAACCGCGATAAAATCCGTAAAATTGTTTCATTGTAATGAGTGAAATTCGCGTAAACATTAGAAGACAATAGATAATAGGTACTTAAAAAACTTTACCATAACATATACAAAATTAGACACTTTAACAAAATAATCAAGTATGGGAGTACCCATTAAATATTTATTTTATTTATTTATTTTTAAAGTTAATATATACATAAATACTATTAAATATTAATTGTTATTGTGAATATTTTAAGCGTCTACCTGTGGCTGTTAATATCAAAAAACGATAAATAAATCACGTTTGTTGTATGGATTACTTTATACTGGCAGATAATATTAATCCTCGTAGTCGACGAGACCCTTTTAAACTCGTAGTTCCCGATAATCCAAGGGCAACTAAATATAATAAAAATTGCCTAAATATGTGTGTTCGCTTGTTTAATAAAATGCCAAACAATCTTAAGTTATTAAATTCTAAACAGTTTAAACTACAATTATATAAATGGTTAAGTGAAAGAAACTTGTATAGCTTTAAGGAACTGTAATTTTTTAAATAATATTTGACTTAAATGTAGCACTAGACATAAAATATCCATTTTGCATGCTAATCAGGAGACACGTTAGTGTCTAGCGCCAAGAACACATCCAAGTATTTTGGCGTGAGGCACTGTGTATATATTCTCGAGACATATGTAAACATAACCTCCTCATATTTTTGGGGCTTTATTTTGTTATTATTGCCAAAACACTAAGACTTCACACTATTTTTAATAAGTTTCTTTTTACGAATTTTACACATATTACTAAAAATTATTGGGTCTCAGCAATTATTTAATACATTTAAAACATGAAAATGATTGCTTGCGCCGTTTTGCGATTAGAGAGGATTAGAGAAAATATTTTATATGACGTTACAGTGAGAATTTTGAGTTTTGACATCGAAGTAGGTTGCTTGTTTTTTAGTTTTATCCTATCGGAACAGGCAAAGGCTAGAGGCCATGCTGCCTATCGTTATCAATATACGGTGTTGTATTAAAAATTAAGTATTTCTTTTTTTCTTGTATTCTCTATAGCTCATTTTTATTTATTTTTTCTGTCATATTTTATATTTTATAAACGTCTTTCGTATAATATATTTTTTCTGTCGTATTTTTTATTTGATAAACGTCTTTTCTTTCATATATTCGTTTCTGTTAAGAGCTCAATCTTCTTCGTTTCTTCCCAGTTTCCCGTTAATTAATTTTTATTTTGTGTTTTGTTCATTCTGAGTGATTTACTAGTGTTTGTTTTAAAAACTGTATATATTGTGATTGGTTGGCGAATATTGTGGAAAACTGTTCTGGAGTGGTTTTCTATTGTAGAACTGTTCTGATGGTTTTCTATAGTGTTTATTTTTAAAACTTAATCTGTGTAATATATAATGTGATTCGTTGGTGAATATTATGGTGAACTGTTCTGGGTGAATAGAATGGGAAGTGATAGTTGATTGATGGGTGCTAGAGGGGCAGAGCCGCGCTTTTTGGCATTTTCCGCCGTTTCTCCAAAGACAAGACAGACAAGATATTTTTGTTAACACAACAGATATGGCAGCATGGCCTCAGGTCTTAGCCGGTTCCAACAGAAAATGCCAATTGGAAAGAAAAATGATAATACAGTCTAATTATTTTTCGAGAAATAACAAAATTATTTAACAAAGTGAGATGTACTCTCTATCTATGTAATTGTGGTGCTTTAATGTATTTTTTTTATTTAGTTTCAACCGATTTTATTCGGTCAAAACTCAAAAAATTAGACATAACCGCATAATAAATGCCGCTGGAGTGTGTTTCTTGACTTCATCTCCTACCAATTAAATTGGTATTAAATTTTTGCTATACTCTCCAATGCCAATTGATTGATTTACATTAGTCAACTTATCAAGAATGGAAACAATGTGGAGTTAACGGAGAAATGCTGTTATGTTTACAATAGAAAAAACAGTTTGGTGTAGCAAACCAAGAAAATGGTGTTTATAAGTTGGTCATGGAACATAAACAATGTTTTTTACTCCTACTTCAACAGTAATTGACAATAAATGACCAGAATAAAATGAAAGATGGAGCAGTTACGGGAATATCATACACAGACAGCAATCTGAAGAAGAAAATGAGGAACCAGTACCATTTACTTTTAGTAAAGGGGGACCCAAATTAAGTGAATAAAAAAGCTGCCAGAGCGTTATAGATTTCCAAATCTATGTACAACGTTGAGTCCAAATGTTACTAATGATCCAGTCTGTGTCCATGAAGCTCTGGAGAGCCCAGAAAGAGACAAGTGGATTGAGGCAATAGAGGAAAAGCTGCATGCAAGCTTTTGAAGAAAATGATGCATGGGTTCCTGTGAGTGAATTACCTTTTGATTAAACTTTAGTACAGTGCAAGTGGGTATATAAAAGGAAATTAAATAGTGATAATAGTGTATGTTACAGAGCATGTTTAGTGGCTAAGGGCACAAGGTTACACAGAGGCCTGGTATTGATTATGAATAGACTTTCTCACCAGATGTTAGACATTCTACTTTGAAATTATTGTTCGCACTATCTGTTCAGTTAAATTTAGATATCACTCATTTAGATGTTAATCTTAAATGGTTTTCTTAAAGAGGACATTTATAAGGTTCAACTAGTTATTAATTATGATTCAAATAAGAATAAGATTGTTAAACACAGTAATTTATGGTTTAAAGCAGTCATCTAGATCATGGTATTAGAGAGTGGAGCAATGTTTATGTGAGTTAGGTTTCAAAAGGAGTCGTATAGAGCCATGTGTTTTTACAAAAATGAATAATGATGTAAAAATTGTTATAGCATTATATGTTGATGACTTATATTTGTTCCAATAATCAAATAGAGACAGACAAGTTAATTTCAGTATTGATTATGATATTATGTAAGTAATTTTACTTCAAATTTCTGACTTGTCATACTTTTATTATTGTCAATACAATTTGTTTTCCCATTGTTACAGACCGTGCAACAAAAAAAACTTTAAGCGGAAAAGAGCTGGTTGTAAATAAAAATTGCGAGACATTATGTGTGTAGTATTTCTTAATTTTAATTATTTTTATTTGAAGTTATTTCCTTACTGTTTTACATTTTTTTAGCTTCTGGAAAGCAGAATATTTAAAGGCCTTAAAGTACAATAAACATAATAATAAGTACATTGGTATCAAGTAAATTTATGACTTTCTTCGTATGGAGTTGGATTTGAATTATTCTTAAGAAAACAATAAAGAAAGTAATACATCTAAAGTTTTGATTTTTTTTTATTCTGAAGGCATGGTAGTGTGCAACTATAACTTAATAAATTTAAGGTAAATAATAATGAATCATATATTGGACAAGAACAAAAAATATTAAATTTTTTAATTACATATTTGAGCTTATTATGACATGATTTACTAATAAGCAAATATAATAATTTACTTTAATTTAATTATTGATTTGACTGCCGGTCAAGTTGCATGTTGCGCCATCTGGTATCTAACTTTCTCTTTTACACTCTAAATATTTCAACAGGAGGAATAACAGGAACGCATGCTCTATGTTAATTTTGAAAATCAAAATAACATTTTAAAAAATATGACGATGTTGCATTGGTCACTGGTCAGTCACAAGCGTCATTTAAAGTAAAAGTATTGTAATAGTACTAACCTCTTTTATTATTAAATTATTTGAGAAAATTTATGAATAAAAATTTTGATGAATTACTCAAGAAGTTTAAGTTTAAAATTTTAAAGTATTTGAAATGAATTACTCAAGAAGTATAAATATTTAAAATATTAAAATATTTGAAATGTAATTATGTTAATTAATATATACTTTACAAAAAAGAGATATCCCACAAAAAACAGTTTCACTGTAAAATGTCGCGCCAAGTACACGTCTAACTTTATACACGTATAGGAAAAATAAAAAAATAAACTAATCTTTACAAAAAATATGAAATAAAAAAACCAAGTACACAAAACCTCTCGGATTAAAAGAAACACTCGTTAAAAACTGTGAAAATTGAAAAAACAATTGGTGTAGTATATTTACAAAAAAAAAAGAAAAATTAGCAATCTACAAAAAAATATAAAATAAAAAAAGTAATCATTGTGATTTTTAATAATTGCAAAATTTTTGTGGCAAATTTTACAATTGAAAACAATTTTTTAAACGTACTTGGCGCGCGTCGTTTTCGATGTATTGTAAATGACTTCACAATATCACTAAGATAAATTATTAATGTCAACTATCAGTTCGAGAAGTTTGTGTTACTCAAGCATTCATTAATGTTATAATTTTCAAAAACAATTTAATAAACATTATCTAAGGTAAAGTACCCAGTAGCTGCTCAGGAACCAGTACCTGCCCACTCTCTGCATTTGTATATCTATATTCAAAAATGCAGATAAACAAATAAAAAGAGTGGAAAGGTGGTTCTGAGCAGTTACTTGGTACTTTACCTTACTAGTAATAAAATCATTTCCTTGTTTCTTGATTCAATTAAAAGGCAAGAAAGCGTCATATTCATATAACTCATATTAGTATAAATGTAATAGGAATAAGAAATATATGTATAAAGAAATGGGTACGAGCTTGAATTTTAATTCTAATAGATTTGATTGAAGACATCAAAATAATCATTAGTGAGGCCAACTACATGGCGTAGAAGGGGTGCAATAATTGTTGTTTTTATACTCCTTTTCCATACCAATTTCCTGGCTGTAGATCACAGAATAATATTACCCTAGCTCTAGATTAACCATGAAAAAAATTGGGGTACTCAATGACGCGCACCAAGTACGTTTGTTTTCAATTGTAAAATTTGCCACAAAAATTTTGCAATTATTGAAAATCACAATGATTACTTTTTTTAATTTATATTTTTTTGTAGATAGCAAATTTCTCTTTTTTTTTGTAAATAAACTACACCAATTGTTTTTTCAATTTTCACAGTTTTTAACGAGTGTTTCTTTTAATCCGAGAGGTTTTGTGTACTTGGTTTTTTTATTTCATATTTTTTGTAAAGATTAGTTTATTTTTTTATTTTTGCTATACGTGTATATAGTTAGACGTGTACTTGGCGCGACATTTTACAGTGAAACTGTTTTTTGTGGGATGTTATAATCTTAGCAAAACATGATGTCCAAAATTGATTTAAACTATGTAACCATGTTTTATGCAAATAAATATTATTATTATTATTATTATACCTTAAATATTAATGTTATTCTGTTTTTAAACGACTTCAAAAAAGGAGGAGGTTCTATGTTCGACTGTTAATATTTTTTTTTTGGTTATTTTAGCGACAGCAAAAATATGTAAAAATATCAACTGTCTATCATGGTTCATGAGATACAACCTGGTGACAGGGGGACAGAAGGACAGAGAGTCGGACGAATAACGGAGTAATAGGGTTCCGTTTTACCCTTTGGATACGGAACCATTATATATAATGGTTATATATATAACCATTTATAAATCCAATATACTTTTGGATGGAATATTGGAATACATTTTATATGATAAATATATTATTTAAATATAACAATATTAGAAATTTACAAAAATGTTGATTACTTACTACGTAAAATAATATTTACTGAAATTTTTCAACTAATAAACGAATAAAAATTATTTAAAATGGGATATTTCCAATGTTTACCAGTCTCGTGAAACAAAAGTGAAAACCATGGTTAAACCACGTTTAAATTTTTTGTATATTAACAATAATGAGCGAATCCGTTGGTACTCTCTATTTCTCTAGAATATACTAGTTTCAGAGAAATCCCAGTTTCAATTAGTCAACGTTAAACACACTGTTAATTGTGTCTACATCTGCACATGTTTGAGTATCGTGTATAAATTGTATTCGAGGCTTGTAATTAGTGAAGTTACTGAATTAAAACTGTTCAAAAATATCATTTACCATGTTTCGTTTTCATTTGGCAAAGTTCCTATTTTAGACCAGTGTCGATTATTGAAAAAGTTAAAAAATATATACCCATATAACAAAAATGAAAGGAAAAAAATATTTTTCTCAAAATATTAAACCGACTTCAAAACCACAAATTGGCACTCAAAAGATTAAAAAAAAAAAATGTTAGTTGGATAGGCAAACTGGCAAACGTGCCACCTGATGGTAAGTGGTCGACGTCATCCATGAACACAAACCAGTTTACCTGGGACGAGCCCAGGCAACTCATTTATGTGTTGCCTATACTGAGACATAAGATGTTAGGTCTCGGTGCCAGTAATTACACTGCCTGTCTTGCCCTTCTCTCCGAAATACAGGAAAGCTGTTTCATGGGAGAAACAAGTAAGATGGTGGTATCCATGCAGCCGGGAGCGCGGCACAGCGCTTCCCTCCCACCGGTACTTTATTACGTGAGGCTATACGGATTACGTGCGGTTTGCGACATAGGAAGACTGGGAAGAGAAGGAAGTAGTTTGGAGCGTTCCACAGGGGTGCTCCTCGGCGCTTACCTCCGCGGCGTGAAAGTACTGTTCTACGGCCTGACCTAGCATACCATCTCACTTCCCCACACCCCTCCACACCACGCCCAGCCAGCTTCACTCTCATTGGGTACCTCACCAACCAGGGTAAACGCATCGCACCCTGGTCAAACCCTTATCGGATTCAACAATTTCACTACACGTCCGGTCAGCAAGCAGAGCACATTTGTACTGGTCAGCACGGAGCATCAGCCCCGCACGGCAGCAATCCTACCCACTGGAGCCCTTGCAAGCAGCAAGCACAGATCCGACTCACTGGAACTCTCAGGTACTGGCGATTCAAGCAGGAGTTTCAAGCATCGAACTCCTGTCTTCTGGTGTAGTGATTTGGTGAACCAATTAGCGCCACAATCCTGAATCGCGTTATCGAAGTTTCACAGTTCGGTGCGTATATAAATACGACAGTTGAAATGATAGCAAGTGGGCTTTGGCCTGATCAAGCATACCATCTCGCTGGGTCGGAAATATCTACCTTTGGGGCTTTCACACCTACATCCCACAGTGGCTTATATAAGACTCGGTTGGCTAGTGGATTGCATCTAAAGAGACGATCAACACTCTCTGAATACCTCGATGACCCATTGATTTTAGTCTAGCTTAAAATCCTTTAAAGTTGATTGAATATTGTGCTTAATAGGACTTTCAATTTAACAAACTATTAATATTATTTGACATGGATCAAACTGTAGATTAATTAATAATATATAAATGAAAACATGATTAGAGTTTATTTAAAATTTCACTGATGAGAATATATAAGATACAAAGTGTATCTTATGATGTCGTAGACGTAATCACTATAACGCTGAGGTACCTTACCCAGATGTGAGAAAATTGCCTTTACACTCTAAGAGCACATTTTTGTGTAAGGGTGAGTACCCACTGGGTACATACATGTAGAAGGTATAAAAATTTAAAACTAAAAAAAACTTTTAAATTAATATTGTATTCTTATTGAACGTCAAATACAATAAGTTTTTTTTTGTTAGCTGGCAGAGATCATCAGTTCAGTGGTCAGCTTTGCTCATGAACATGTTCATGTTAAAAAAAAACTGGTTCACCCATTTAAGAACAACGGCATTAAAGAAAAACATACTTAGAGATCAAACTAAGTGTGTTTACACCCGTGTTTTTGTGTCTGGAGTTAAAATATATAATATAGATATGGTATTATAAGGTTAAGAGCCGTCATTCTAATGAAGTTATGTTTTAAAGGCTTTAAGTATGCCAAATCTGACTGTAATAGTTGTACTCTTTGTGTATATGTATAAATGCTTATTTGGCTCGCCAACACACCACCACGTCCACTCGGGCCGACGGTCTGACAATGACTGTCCTCATTTTGCCCGCCTCGTGACGTATTAGCGCATACGTCACGAGGCGGGCAAAATGAGGACAGTCAAAGAAACGTCATAACACAATGTTTGTATAACTACATACATTACACCGATTTATGTTCATCTGTACAAAATATTTAGCAGTGAACCGAATTGTGAATCTAAACCATTCTAGAATACACTTGATAACACAAAAAAAACTTACTAAAATCGGTCCAGCCGTTTAGGAATTCAGTCACATACACACGCACGTAAGAATTGTATAAATGAATATATAAAACTAGCTTTATTATGTTTCATCTAGCTTATTTTTTAATAGATTTCAGTCATTTCACGTAATCGCTTCTAGTGAGCATTCACCTTAACTTTTTTCTTAGATTTCGGCCGAAGTATAAGAATTTGTTACACGCTGGAAAAAAATAGAAAAATGTTTTTTATAAATATTATAAAAAGAGTGTATGAAGGCGTAGAAAAATTAAAGAATATAGAGGTGCATGTATTATTTAAATTAGCCTTAGTGCCTTTTTTCCTAGTGAGCCTTCAAATTTGTTTCTTAGCCTTCAATTTAAATTTAGTTATATTTTACCTCAGTTAGTTACAAAGTACTTAAAATATGTTATTTAATATTAGGTAAGAAGTAACAGAGGATCGGTCGTCTTGGCGCTCATTGAAGGAGGCCTATGTTCAGCAGTGGACGGATAAAGGATGATGATGATGATGAAGAAGTAACATAGCTCCCACAAATAAAATATGAACAGAAATGGTATTCTTTATATTTATTTGACTTGCTTTTGAATTTCGGATAGATGACTAAAAATAAAGAAGTATAAATGACAACTCGCACTCCGTCAAGCATAGAGATACATGGCGTCGCATCACGAGAGAAGCAGTGGTGCAAGACTCGACCAAGACATGACCACGACCGCTCTGCCAAGAGCGTACGACTGAGAAGAAGAAGACTAAAAATAAAAATAAAGTTTTGTTATACATATTATTACTGTATCATAAGTATGATGAATTTATATTTATTTTAAAGGCCAAATTATTACTAATTTTACAAAATATTTAGAATAAAAATATAAAACCTGTTTAGGACAGCAGTGAATTTCTAATCCCCGAAAATATTCCCCTATTTTTGGGAAGTCGAGAGTCAAAGGCCATTTAAAATTAACAGGCATTTATTAAGGCTGGAATAATTTGAACATTATTCATTGTAAGTTGGAAAACGCTGGTTAACTGTAATTGATGTGTCATCACCATCAGTATTATGAACCACTCTTGACGACATTTTTAAAGAGGTGGCATACGGACTGACGGATCACCTGGTGGTAAGTGATCGCTAACATTAATCCGCTACACCTAAGGGCTTCTAGACGAGTTCAAATATGAGTATCCTCTTTCCTTGAAGGTCCCCATGTTATTTTGGAGTAACATCAGTAGTAAGCAACACCACAAGCAACACTACGTTAGACTCTACCTTTTTTATGTTAGTTGGATAGGCAAACTGGCGAACGTACCACCTAGTAGTAAGTGGTCGACGTCGCCCATGAACATAAACTAGTATACCTGGAACGACCCCAGGCAACTCATTTATATGTTGCCTATCCTGAGACATAAGATGTTAAGTCTCGGTGCCAGTAATTTAAATTACACTGCCTGTCCTGCCCTTCTCTCAGAAACACAGCAAAGCTGTTACACGAGAGAAACAAGCAAGATGGTGGTACCCGTAAAGCCGGGAGCGCGGCACAGCGTTTCCCTCCCACCAGTTGGCCTGTTGAGTGGGAGGTTCGATCCTGACCCCTGCGGTGCCACGTAATGTGGTTATCTAAATATCTTCGTGCACCTGAACATGAGAACATCGCTTGTTCACCGGTTAAGAATAATATCGTAACCTGCATGCCTAAAGATTAAAAGTCTCCTCCTTGGAATCAGACGAGTCGATGATCCGGTGTCGATGATTATGGTGTTCCGGTGCAGTGCTTTATATTCATCATATAAATTACTTCTACGAAATTCGAACCCGCGACCTTTACCTGTCAACTGTCCACAAGACCTTTTTTTTATGTCGGAGGCAACCGAGCAGTCGGAGCCTTATGGTGACTACCGACGCCCATAGACATCCGCATAATCAAAAGTTATGCGAATGCGTTGCCCTCCTTTTCCCTATTCCATCCAATGGGATAACGGAAACTCACAAACCACACGAAACGCGACAGGATAGCTGTCACTTGACGCCGGTGTTATGAGGTAACACTTGATCGTGACCGCCCATTTCGACTACAAAGCAGCATAGCACTTTTTTTGACGCAGTGGAAATGCTTTGCGCATTCACCCGGGGATGGGGCGTCCCCAGGGATATGTGGGACTCCCGGCGCTCCCCCCCAGCGCCGGTATACCGCACTAAAACCACTGCGAGTTGCCTTCAGCCGCTTGACCACACCCCGCGACCGGCCGGTTCCCTCAAAAGGGCTAACCGGTCTTCTTCCTAGTATGGGGGAGCTCCGACAACCTGGAGCATCCCTGCCGACGCCGGAACTTTTCTACCGGGGCAGGTACCCAACCTTACCCCGAGTCCCGTTAGACAGGAGGCAGAAGGTGCGCGTAGCGCCTCCTCCGCACTCCTGTCCTATGTCGACGGAGCGGGACGGACGTGGCGTCGTCCTCTCTGTCCCGCTCCACGGCCTCGAAAACGTTATTTCGCAGAAGTCCTGGAACATAGGCCTTCCTCAATGAACGTCAAGAGAATATATTATTTATATGAGTTAAAATCACTTTATACTCTCAACAATTTAAGTATCAGATAGTTCTAGTATTATTCCTTTACTGCAAAAACACGTTATTGATTGACCGAAGTGCTTTTTCGAATATGTGTAAGTTCTGACATCGACGAGTACAGGAGCACAAAATTGATGGATTCGTTTTAGAATTTGAAAAATTACAGATTGTGTTTAGGATAATTTAAAATGCTTAAGGTAGGAAGCAAAGCATACGTAAGATACAATAAAATAAACTAATTCACTTGTGCCCTTATAATAAATTTTAAAATTTCACCCCCACGACCTGGATGTCCGGAAATCCACAAAAAAAACTTGATTTTAACGGCATTTCATGCCTCCAACTAGCTCCCACATACGGTATTTCGTACGAAACCGATATATATGACTAGGGACCAAGAAAAGAGCATACTCATATTTGAAAGTCCGGCAATACACCTGCTGATGATGTAGCGGGTGTCTATGGATGTTATCACTTACCACCAGGTGAAATGACTGTCCGTTTGCCCCCTCTTCTATAAAAATAAACTATTCCATGGCTTTCCTAGAGATGAAAGCTCTCATTGTGCCAGTGCTCTTTCATGCTTTAACTATGGTGAAATGCTCGATGAAACAAAGTAGAGCCTTTTCACGGGAGATGTAAGAATGGTAGTACATATGCAGAAGAAATAAAGGGGTGGATTGAATAAAGTTCCGGAGGTTATGTTACGTAGCTAAACAGGCAGACCAACTAACTGACGATAATTGGCCAATTTAGCCTATGAAGAATGAACGAAACGAGTAACCTTTTTTTATTTTCCGCCGGGAAATACTCTTAGGCATCCCGCAGGCGGGGGTCTCCCCAGGCGGGTATGAAGGACTCACTGCGCCCGAAAGGTAGACGCAGCTCTACCCACTAAAACCCGGCGGCCACCAATTCCGCCTTTGGTGAGGTGCCCCTGATCTGTTGAGAAAACAGGGCACCTCGACGGCTAGTCACACGTCACTTCCACAGAATGGTTGTCCCATACCACAGAATAACCCCTCCCATTGTCGGGACAGTTCAATGGGGTGATGTTCCCATCGTCGTCCCTTGTACCCTCTTCTTATAATAGGGGTACAAAGAACAGCCCCCTCGTTGCCTTGGCTTCGCCCAAGGTGCTGGGTTCACCTAAGGCTGCTGAGCCATATCGCCGCGACAAATCTTAAACCACGGTGGAGTTCTCTACTAGGATTTTTTATCGCAGGGAAATCCTTATGGTTTTTTTATTTATTTAATTAATGACATATACGAAGATACAATTTTCCTTATTGTTACGGTGTAACAAAAACCCTCCAGGCAGCCAGGCTCTTCGGGTAGATCCTGACCCAATGTGGGATTCGCATCTGGGAGTGCCCACCCTAACTAAAACCACTGCATGATGGATATGCAGGTAACAGACAGGATCACCTCAGCGACGGGCTGGCCTCGGTGAAGGCCAGAATACTCCTCGTAACGGGGGACTGCCCGGCTGCTATCAAGCGGTCCCGACGACCATGCAGACCAAGGTTCCTTTACAACGAGGTTGCCTATCCTCGTTGTAAGATGGTTAGTCTCGGCTTTTACATTGCCTGTCCTTCTTTCCGAAACACAGCAATGAAGGCATAAGCAGAACAGTTGTGCTATATATCTATAAAACTATTAACATGAGCGCATTTAGTAAATTGAGGTACTAATGTACGTTCTCCTTTACGCTCTAAAAGCGCTGGCCTATTTACAAATACGTTAGACGGAGTATGCTGTGGCATAAGTGATCGCTCACGGATCGTTCCAATACATGTACGTGTTTACGACCGTACGTACATACAGGTTTAGTGTTCCAGATGGTTACCTAATACGTCTATTACGCATGTCTACTATTTTTCTAGTTATTGTGGCTTGAAAAGTTTTCAATATTGTTTATTTATTGTGTGAAACATCTAGCGCGCCTCGTATGACATGACGGTAAATGGCATGACACTCTCATATCGTGACGTCACTATGTTGCCGCACTTGAATCCTTTTGTGTGTTTATAATATTTGTATAAATTGTTTTCTTATGTTTACGCGAGAATTTCACTGATTTTAATGAAACAGTGTCCTACTGTGACTATGGTTGCTATAAAGTATTCGAAACATCGGGCTTGTAAAAAATTAAATAAAGCGCGATAAAATCTACAAAAGTTGTGTCATTAATATTCGTATAGATTTGCTAATCGTAACGTCTAATAAATCGATGAACGCCGGCGGCATGCAATGTCTCTTAACACGTCATTGTCTCGTTACGTTCTTTGCCCCGTTACGTTCATTGTCCCGTTACGTCCATTGTCCCGTTTCGTTCGTTTTCCCGTTGCCTTCATTGTCCCGTTATGTACGTTGTCCGGTTGCGTTCATTGTCCCGTTACGTTATGTCGCTTTCACGTTAAACTATCGTCCGTAAACCAACTTTACAGACAGCCAATTTTTTGTTCGTAACTTCGAATATATTATAAGTTTATAAAAACCTACCATGTTAGCACTTGTCTAGACTTTCAGCTCTTTATTGTATAATAGAAATTACTTTTGGGACTCCCTCGGGCTCGAACAGCATCAGGAACCTATCCTTACCTCCGAACAAAGACTTTATGTTACGGTCAATGTTTATTTATTTTGCTCATAAATTATTTATCTTTCATTCGGTTGAATTTATTTTCTTACATATTATTATCCTTGAAATTTGTCGTGCATAATTAATGTATATCATTACAATTATTATTTTTATAATCAGTGCATATAAACATAATCATAATCATCAGTGACCACAACAAAAAATGATTACTCCAGTTGTCGCTCGTTTCTGACTATAGCAGTTTATTTTTTATACCATCACTTTTATTTTAGTAGGATGGGCTAACTGGCAGACGTACCACCCCTCACTATGGTTCAGGGGTAAGAGGGGTAAAAAAAGTCCCTCGGCTCAATTAGCTTCGCCCAAGGTGCAGGTCTCACCTTAGGCTACTGAGCCCCACCGCCACGTCAAGGCCTGAACAATGGTGGGGAGACGGGCTATCTACTATACAACCTACTTCAAGTTTATTTAAAAGAAACAATTAATATAAATAATAATTAATAATTTTGATGTCTCTTTTACATATTAATTTAAACACAAATAAGAACTTCGTATAACATTTTTCAATAGCGCGATGAAATTAGCCGATAGAAACCTACGAAGGGCGTCGCACACTACCGACTTAATATCTTAGGGACGAATACGCTGTGCCGGCAGCACGGCACAGCGTATTATGCATGTACTACCATCTTGCTTATTTCTTCCGTCAAACTTGACTGTGTTTTGGAAATAAGAACGGAACGGGCATTGTAATTACTAGCCGACACTTACCGTCTTGCGTCTCAGGGTACGCGGGAGTTGCCGGGGTTGGTTACCACCACCACAGAGGGACTGTCCCGCACCATAGCACAACCCCTACAAACGTCGGGACAGTACAATGGGGTGAGGTTCCCGTCCTCGACCCTTGCCCCCTTGCTCTTTTGTACCCTCTTCTTATAAGAGGGGTAAAAAGAGCCCCCTCGGATCAATTAGCTTCGCCCAAGGTGCTGGGCTCATCCTAGGCTATTGAGCCCCACCGCCCCGTCAAGGCCTGAACCAAGGTGGGGATACCTCTTACAACATAATATTATGATCATAGTTTACAAGAATAATTTGTTGAACTATAATGAGTCACTACTTTTTTTAATTAAAATATTATTATTACTATAATCGGTCTTGGCGTTCATGGAGGCTTACGCCAGACAGAAAAATGTTGATAGAGATAATGTGTGATTACCTTTATGTGGTTTATGTTACTGGGATAAAAAATATGATACACGCGTTAAAGATATTGTTTTTTGCTGGTAAATTCGAAATAAAATTGATCCTACAAAAGTTATTTCAATGAAAATGTTCATAAAAACCACCTCGATTATTGAAGTAAGTGGAAATAGGTTATTCCAAAACTTTACTCTGTATTGGGAAATCTGGAATGTATTTCGAAGTTGAAAAGTAAATACCCAATCATTCAGAACACAGTTTAAAGCGAAATATTAAAAAAAATCATCTTATATTTATTATCTATTTATTTCAAACAGATATTGATGGTTCGCAAACAATTTTATTTCTTGTATTTGTAATTTATATATAAAGGTTTATTGATTAATTTTGTTGAACGCAACCCTCATATACTTTAAATAGTTATTAGTGTAAGTGTCTATGGAGGTCAGTGACCGGTGTGATGATGTTTGCCTCCTTTTCCATAAAAATCTTAGACAAGCGCGAGTCTGATAATAATATAAAAACGATTTAACGGTTTTTAGATTTTTCTTTACTTACATACGTGAGACGTAGCTTCTTAACAAATTTAATGATTGTATGCCAATGGGAAGTACCCTAAGGGTTTTCGTTTGACAAACCGATAGGCAGACAGGCAAATGGAGAACAAAGTGATCCATTTTGCCATTTTGAGGAACGGAACCAAAAAAAAACTGTGATTGGTATTTAGATAAAATTTCATTGTAATTAGATGAGAAAGTATGTAGTAATTTGAGAAAGTATGATGTAATTCAAATGTCAACATTTAGGACTCGCAACTTAGATAAGACAATTTTGATTTCGTAGACTTATCAAGTATAACATTATTTGTTTGATGAAAATTTGTTTGCTATTTAACAGCTTCTTGAGAAAAAATACTGAGTCGGATAAAATATGAACTGAAATTAATAAAAAACTAATTTCGAAGGCAATTCAAAATCCTCAATCTTAAAAAATGCCTTAAAATGTGTTCTCTACACTGCCGTCCGCAGCTTCAGCAACCTTAATTTACAGTATCTGGGCTGATAATTATTATCATAGCATATCTCAATCAGTAAATAG
Organism: Helleia helle; assembly: GCA_963853865.1. NCBI lineage: Eukaryota > Metazoa > Arthropoda > Insecta > Lepidoptera > Lycaenidae > Helleia > Helleia helle. Next base: position 23,581,413 of record OY971420.1, read on the forward strand.
GTTGATCAATATATCTATTCCATCCAAACTCACCAACGACCTTTATTATCTCTAATATATAAAATTTCCATGTCACAATGTTAGTTACCGTACTCCTCCGAAACGGCTTTACCGATTTTTACCAAATTTTATATGCGTATTCAGTAGGTCTGAGAATCGGCTACTATCTATTTTTTATACCCCTAAGTGATAAGGGTGGTCAATCCCTCAAATTTTAAAAGTTATCGCGGGTGAAGCTGCGGGCAACAGCTAGTATAAGTATAAAAATATTAACGACGTAAAATACATTCACATAATAATATCTCTATATTATTGGAAATGGAAACCAATCTTTCAGAGTACTACTGCTACTTATGCTACAAAATCAACATTCGCTACAAAAGCTACGTTCGCTACAAGCGAGTCCAATACAAAAATAGGTTTGCTACGAAAGATAAGTACACTGCGTAACTACGTACGTAAGGCAATCTGCTGTTGCTACGAAAGCTATGCATGCTACGTAAACTACGAATGCTACGAAAATTACATAAAAAAGAAAGCTACGTACGCCTACGTAAGATATTATAGAAGCTATGTTCAATACGAATAATGCGTACGCTACGAGAGCTACGTAGACTACAAAAAATTTCAAAATTACATTGTTTTATGCATAAATATACCTGATGACATATAATTAAGTTATGGCCCTAACAATAATACTGGCACTGTCCTATTGTCGTTGTTCTTGAGTAAATTAAGACAAACCTGTCCTTAACTTCTATTTTATTACAAGAATATTTTTAGCCCTTCTCTTTGGGTGTTTTAGAAGGTAATTGTTTATCTATCGATCCTGTCAACACAGAAGTGACAAAAAGCCAGGTTCTAAAAAATACGATAATATTTGGAATGAAAATATAGTTATATTATTATAGTCTATTTGATAAATTTATTCACACTCGTATAGCGCTAAGCTTTGAGAAGATAATTGCTTATCTAGAGTCGATTCTATGATATATACATTTAAAATTTTCGTTTTATTTAAACTGTCGGGTACAAAATAGTCGGTGCATAAAAGCTTATTCTTTCATTACCATCACATTTAACTTTATTTACCAGCTGTTGTTGTTTGCAGCTTCACTCACTTTATCTTATACTACAGCAGTATTCAGATTTGTATATTTTTTATGTGAAACATGTTTTTTGTGGGAATTTTTGAAGATTACCCTCTCCAAACTCACAATCGTCACCTTTTTATTATATTATTCTGTACATATTCCATGTCTCTTTAGAGACACATATAGTTTTACGATACGTGTTTTTAAAGCTCTCATTTTTTGTAATCAATTCCTTGATTAAACAACTTCAAAAGCGTTTGAAATATTGAGCTAAAACGCTTCCAGCGAAGCCAATGATTTTTAGATCTTTTTTAGGATTCCGCCACACATTTTATAGAAGTGGATACAATCAGTTAACCCATTGACCTACATGATTACCCCGTCGTTCCTCTGTCTGTTTGGCTGTTTGTCTGTCTATCTGTCTATCAAACAACAGCTTATAAATAACCTATAGGTTTTTGTGCGCGTTCGCAGATAGAAAAAAAGTGCATGCGTACAAAGTATACATATCAGAAGTGAAGCTTATTTGTCAAACTAATTTTTATATTTATACTAATCTAAAGCTTAAAATTTCCGAGACTCGCGATGCGATGTTCGCTTTATCTCACTCTTTCTTGACTTTTCTCACTCGCTTGCTCTCTGCTCTCACTCTATGGCTATATGCTTCATGCTACGCTCGCCATTCATCACTCTCTTTCATTCGGTGTCAATCACTCTCTCCCTCTTCTTGAACAAAAACGTTGCGTTTTCGTGACGTTTCATCCGTAAAAAAATTACCCTCATGCGCGCAAAGAAGTTTCACTTCAAAAAATATTTTTCCTACGGAATCCTAATTGCGAGTGTGACTTTTTTGCCTGATTTTTTCAATCTAGATTACATTCACACAAGACTTTAAGTTTCGTTTGAGCTTGTGTTTGCCGGTCGATTGGATCGCTTATTGAAATATGGTGGGACTTCCTCCCTTCAAACTTATGTTGCCTATTTTTTACCGTCCTGAGTTGTTTCATCTGATTAACAACGATTTATGTTTGTAATAGGAAAAAGTAGCCAAGCTTATGAAAAGTAATTTTTTAGGATAACAATTTGACATATCGACGACTGAAAATAATAAGAGCGTAACCCTGTTATACCCAACTTTACAGACCCAAAAACAAAAAAAAAAGACATTAAATCACTACTTTTTTACATTTAACACATTTTTATACAATTAAACACATTTTCCCCTCAGGTTAGTCCCTCAGGGGACGGTCATTACATCCGGGGCACCTCATTAAAGGCGGCATTGGTTGCACTCGCCAGGTTTTAGAGGGTTCACTTACCAGCTTTCGGGCGCAGTGAGTCCCATATACCCGCTGGGGGAGACCCCCTCTCCCGCAGCATGCCCCAGAACATTTCCCGGCATTAAAGAAAGAAAAAAACACTATACCAGTCGTTTCTAAAAGCGTCGAGGTCATCCTACCATCTTTGTACGATCTACCGCGTCTCCGAACTCTGTTTAATTTGACCCAGTCGATAATTTGATTGGCCCACACATGTCTTCATCATCATCATCATCAGCCTCTATTCGCCCACTGCTGAACATAGGACTCCCTCAATGAACGCCAAGACGGCCGATCCCTTGCCACTCGCATCCAACACGGACCGGCCACCGCACGGAGATCGTCTTCCCACCTGGTTAATGGCCGACCAACACTTCGTCTACCTAAACGTGGCCTCCACTCTAGAACCTTATTGTCCCATCGGCCATCCGTACTCCTGAGTATGTGACCAACCCACTGCCACTACTACTACGTTTTACTACTTTTAAATTCTGAATTTTAATAGTGACACAAATGATTCAAATACTGATATAAATAATTCACATCCCGGGCATGCCGTGAACGCCTTTTTTGTTTGAGGGGCCTATGGAAAGTCAGTTCACCTGGTAGTAAGTGATCACCGACAACCATAGTCTACTACAACGCAAGGTTTCCACCTGATTTTATGCTGCAGAACTTCTACAACAAGTGCAAAAACAGCATTGTACTGGGTGTTAACACAGGACCTATATTTATTGCAATGAATTGAAGTCTTGCGGTTTGTAATGATTTTTATATGCCTTATTTTAACAGCAACCAGGATTACAGGAGGACTGAAGGAACTTAAATAAAGTATTTTCATTATAATGAAAGATCTGATATTATATGTTTAATATTAAAGCAACTAAAATATATAATAAACTACAGAAACAGTTTACTTCAATGAAAATATGATAGAAAGTAAACGTTACACATGAGAACCTGTCCAGTCATTCTTTCCGAAACGCAGCAACGCTGTTTCACAAGAGAAAAAGGCAGTACACTAGCGCTTGTGCTCGGATTCGAGAATAGTTGTGATTCATGAAGATAAAGAACCACGTCTTTCCGGTGTATAGTAGTTATCAGCTTCATCTATTTTGGTATCTTTAAGTTTAACATAAAAGTAAATAAGCTAAAGTGAGATTATCCTAATATAAAGACTTAATAAAGGACAAATAACCTAAAACTAAAAACATTAAAAATATATTAAAAAAAAACTAAAATATATTATTAAAAAAGGAGTACCTTTAGGCAAGGTTCCGAAGATAATGGCAGCGTTCCTCCTTTGAATAGCTAGACTAAATCTTTGTCCGAGGTAGCTGCCAGCTCTTCGGTCACCTGTAATGTCGACTAACCTTTTTGCTATTTCCTTAAAAAGCCTTATAGCGCTAGGATCCCACGGACCAAGGACCAATCATATTCGGAACCTAGACCCTTGTATTTGTATACTTTAGCTTTTTCAGCCGCTTCATATACTATTTATATACTATAGATACGATGTGTTATCATATCAGCATTTATCCGTCCGTCACTGCTGAACATAGGCCTCTTTCAACAATGTTTAATATATGATGTATATTTAATTATTCCGTGTTATACAAAATTAATGTATTTATTTTATTTTATACAAAGTTCGTTTTAAGATTAAATAAGCGTATAAAAGTTTATTTCATATAAAATGTATATTTTATCGTTAAAACGGTCGCTGATCCTTTGTTTTTTAAATACATTCGTAAATTCGTCCGGTTCTGACAGCTTCAATTTATCGAGAACTCTTACTGTTAAATTATACTCGTGTTTATTTCTAGAATTTATTACGCGTTTATCCCTCAAGAGGTACTTGAGGGATGAAAGAGTGGGGTAAATCTTATGAATACGATCGTCTTTTCTAATTTCATAGCCGTGGGTGTCATTATTCGGTTAAAGCACACATGAGATTAAAGCAGTGTTAATCAAATATTTTATTAACAGCTATAGTAAAGTTTGATTTCTTTGGACAAATGCTCAAAAACGAGATTCAATCCAATCACAGAAGTACTTCAGAAGTCGGTCGCGCTTACAAAGTAAAGTATAGTCACACTCGCGCGTGCAATCTAAGGGGCTTTCACATTCGCACAATTCTCCCGATCGCCACGTCACTCGCGTTCACCTTCCCAAATGAATACAGAATTCAATATAGATACCGAACATCGCTGTCACATTTCATACGCTTCAAAAGGTACATAGGACCTCCTAGATACAGGGCAACCACCAAAAGTAAATACAAAAGTTGTAGATTTTTATTACCTACAACTTTGCCATTTTTTCCATAGGACTTGTAGTTTTGCCGAAATTTCAGATAGACTGTTTTTGCCTCTAAAAACTCACTCTCTTCTACTTCCCGACCTCAGATCACCCGTAAATTATTTTTTATTTAATTTTTGTTATATTCGCTTTCTTCTTCTTTGATACGAAAATAGGGAGTACTGTGGAAACTAGTTAGATATTAGGTCTTTAGTCTTTACCTATGAAATTGCCGTTTTGTATGAAAAAAATTATACGATTTTTTTTCAATTTTTTATTTGTATTAGTCGAAGTAATCACCATGCAATCAATGTATCTTTGCCAACGCAGTGGCAGTTTATTGATGCCCTTCTTAAAGAAATTAGTTGGACGGGAGGCAACAAATTCTTCAAAGGCATTTTGTACTGCCTGTCGGGTTATGATTTTTTTTCCCGCCAAGAAGTTAACCAAATTCTGGAAGAAGTAGTAGTCTGTAGGCGCAATATCTATTGAGTAGGGCGGATCACGGAGAGCTTTCAACTCCAGTTCTTGCAACTTGGAGACCGTCTGCTGTGCAGTATGAGGTCGCACGTTGTCGTGTAGGAGCAGCGGAGGCGAGCGATTGACCAATGCTGGTTGGAGATGTGCCAGCTTCTCCATCATTGTGATCAGTTCTTCACAGTACACATTTGCAGTAATGCTCACCCCGTTTGGTAAGAAGCTGTGATGAATCACACCGGCACTAGACCACCAAACAGTGACCATCACTTTTCTAGGGGTAAGTTTTCGTTTAGGGCATTGTTTAGGTGCTGTACCAGGATACAACCAACTTGCTGAGCGCTTGCGGTTATCAAACAGAATCCATTTTACATCGCAGTTAACAAACGTCAAAATTCCTTCATTTGTGTGTCTGTTGAGCAGTGCAAGGCACGTCTCGACGCGTACTTCGCGCTGGCGATCATTGAGTTCGTGGGGCACCCATTTGTCAAGTTTTTTTACCTTGCCAATTTGACGCAAATGGACCAATATTGTTTTGACGCTAACGTCGAAAGCTGCTGCTAATTCAGCCGTAGATTGTGTATTATTAGCTTCCACAATCGCCTTTCATCATTGTCGACCAAAGTCTTCGGACGACCGCGAGGTTCTTTTTTCAGGTCGATATTTTCAGAACGGAAGCGAGCAAACCAATAACAGGTGGTGCGTTAGTTTGTAGTGTTAGCTCCGTAAACGTCGTTAATTCCATAATTACTCGAATTTTTTACGTATCCATGATGACGAAAAAGATTGAAATGCGATGAAAATGTAACACTAATCATTAAACAAATGACTACTTTTAGAAAAAGAATTCCATGTTTTTAAAATAAAATTAATTTGGAATTAGAATTCTTAGCCAAACAAAAATTATTTTGATTTGAAATGGCCAGTACTGCAGAACGGCAATTTCATAGATAAAGACCTAATATTATACATATGTATATAGGTAGACGAAGTGTTGATCGTCCATCAACCAGGTACGAAGACGATCTCTGTGCAGTAACCGGTCCGTGTTGGGTGTTGGTCGTCTTGGCGTTCATTGAAGAAAGCCTATGTTCAGCAGTGGACGGATAAAGGCTGATGATCATGATGAATATACTGTAGCGTAATAATATATCCAATATTGTTCAATTGTATTTTATTACGTTTATAATGCGAAAAAAGTACTTTTACAAAATAATTTACTCTGCTTTGCGGGTATCCTATTCACTATCGGCTTTATTGTTATATCGTTGGTTTTCACTATTTTTTTTAAATAGGAGGGATGTAGTGCCCTTATATGTATTTAGTATATAAGTTAATGTTTATATTAAATAAAGAGAATCATCTCGGCACCCGAGCCTTCCACACGCCTCCTTTCCTTACATGGCGACCCTGCCAGAGCCGCAGCAGATATTAAAATTAAATTAAAATATAATTTAAATAGATAAAATAAATATATAATTATGACAAGATAAATATAAACATATAAGAAAATAACTATGACAAATGACGAAAAATGAAGAATAATAAAATAAAAAGAAGAAATAAAATAGTAGCAAAAAAAAATACATGACATTTAATTAAATAGATAATCAAAAGAAAATTATATAGAAATTATAAAAGTGAATAATAAATAAATTATGAGAGAAGAAATAAAATATATAAAAAGGCCTCACTTGAAGAATAATGAAATGATAAGAAGACAAAGTTTTAAAGTTACATCAATAAAAACAAGGAGATGAAAAGAAGAAAAAGATATTAAGAAGAAATGAAATTGGCGCCTGGAGATGTTGGTGTCCAAGGAATCCAGAGGAAAGGCGCCGGGAGATGTTGGTGTCCTTGGAACGGAGATGTTGAAATTGAAGAGGTTCAGAAGAATGGTGCCGGGAGATGTTGGAGAAAACGTAAGCCACCAGTACCAGGAAACGAAACTCAACTAATTAATCAAATATTAAGTATATTTTTTTATTATTTAGTAATACTAATATTATTTAAAAAAATCTATGTCAGAAATAGCTAAATATTTACGTGGTTTTAAAAAAATAATTTATGTTGCAGTAAAATAAATAAATAAAAATATGTAGGTATTTTAAAAGTATTAGGCACATTATGATCTATTATTTTAATATTATTTTTACCTACATTTTCTTATTTATTTTTGGAGTATGGGTAGAATAATTATTTGTCATTAATAAAAAATAAAAAAAATATATTCATATCATAATGTTCTAAAGCTCCTGTATATTTCATCAGTAATATGAACTATAGTTATAATGCAACGTAGTACATTCTTGTGTTCATACACTTTGTTAGACATTGATATAAAATGAAATAGATGAAATATTTCTTTTTCTCGTATTAATATGAATTTTCTTTACAATTTTAGAAATTAAATTAAAAAATAATGAAATGACAGTAAGTAATGTTAATTGGTAAAAATAAATCATGAGCTAGATACAGTTAAGTTCAGCTTAGCACTTATAACAATGAAAAACTTGATTGACAAAAAGTACGTACATTGATTATGTATTTCAACCGGACTGACGCGATGAAGGAAAAGTAGGAAGGTATGATTAAAACAGAGTTGTTAGATTTACGAATAATGTGACTGCAAACGCATTACATCGATAAAATATGAAGGTTAAGGAAACTCGCTATAAGGATTGCAAAAATATAGACAATACTTTGTGAAATAACACTTCCTTCAATGAACGGTCTGATCACCCGTTTATCGAGTGGAAATACTTAAAAACCAAATAATAATGACGTATAGTCCAAATGCTTGATCATGTTAAACGCGAGACGTTTTCGTGAAAGTTTTAGGATTATTTTAAAACTAGTGCTCGTACGGAGTATAAAAATAAATAAAAAGGAAAAATGTTGATGTTGTAGAATAGGAGAAAGTTTAATACTCTCCAAATAGTAATTGTGTGTTGAATCCTTCCATTCGATCATGGTGCGAACGAGTTTTCCTCCGTGAGATATGTTGGAGTCTAAAAAGGCTTAAATGAGAACCACAAATTATGTTAAAAATTGTAAATAATATATGAGAATTATGTGAAAAAGGGTATGTATGAAACCCAGTGAAATATGATACGAAAGTAGCAATTTATGGAGAATAAATAAAGTATTAATGAGAATGATGATGATGATGAAGAAATAAATAAAGTTAGGGTATATGTGAAACCCATGGAATATGATACGATAGTAGGAATAAACGGAGAATAAATAAAGGATTAATAAGGATAAAAATGTTGATGATGAAATAAAGTAAGTCTAAAAAAAAAGAAACCAAAATATGAAGGAATGTCCTGTATATACAAAATGCGTATGTGTGCGTAAAAATGGTTATGAAAAATGTATTATGTAATTGATGACATGATGATGATGAATGTTATATGTGACTAGTACTCATAGTACACACACAGTAGTTACAGTATCAGTTAGTAACGAGGATCATAAATAGTCAAGAGTCATATTTGAGACTTTGTTATTACATATCGTTGGCCTGATATATTTGATATCGATACCTTATATGTAGAATGGAATTATTAAACTAACTGTCATCTCATTACGACCTCCCAAGAAGTTGTCATACTATAAGTTATAATGTTTTAAAATGTTTATCAATCTATTTATATATTTGTATTATTATTGAGTGTTAAAAAGTATTTGTCATTTGTCATTGTTACTCATTATTATTATGAAATATGTAATCATAATATTAAGACTATTATACCTATTATATTTTAAACAATATTGTTTAAAAAAACATAAAATATATTTAAGTTTTTTTTTAATTTTAGGAAGGGAAATGTAGTGCCCTTATATGTATTTAGTATATAAGTTAATGTTTATATTAAATAAAGAGAATCATCTCGGCACCCGAGCCTTCCACACGGCTCCTTTCCTCAGAGGGATAACGAGCAGTTAAACCCTTTGGTAACTATCGACGCCCATACACCTATCTGCACCAAAGATGCAGATGCGTTACCCTCCTTTTCACTATCAGGGGGGATAGTAAACGAGCGCAACGCACGGGCCAGGAATGGGCCACCGGAAACCTTCAAACCGCACGAAACGCGACAGCATAGCTGTCACTTGACGCCGGTGCTATGTGGGCGAGAGGTACCACCCCGATTGTGCCGGCCCAATTCAGCTGCAAAGCAGCATGGCACTACCTCTTACTGTAATTGTGTGAAATGAGAAAGTTTATGTCTAAATAACGTTAGTAAATAAATAGATTTCCTTAAAAATTGTATGGACCTCAACTTGTCAAAAGTGTTCAAATATCGCTGCGAAATTTAATCACAAAAATATTACATCAAAAACTCATTAACGTTGTTTTTGTATTAATGTCAAAAGAAAACACTCCTAGCCTCAATTTACTTTCGAGATATGAAAGCTACTAAAAGTTTCCCGTATCCAAATTGAGCCTGGGAGGCTTTTCAATCCAACTTTTAAAAAGAACAATTTGTACATGTGTATGAAATGGTAATAAATAGCCTTATAAAGGTAATTTGTTGGTTAGGAGAATGGTACGCAAAATAAAAATGCATGCATACCAGATGGGTATAGATTAAATAAGACCACTAAGGTCCCCCCTGCTAGATCTTTAGCCTATAACAAGGTGCCCCCCTTTTTTTGGATTTCGCGGGGAAAATACAATTGTTAGTGTAACTCGGTTTTTGACCCTGCTGAAGATTGCAGTCAGAAATTTGCAATTGACACCTCAATATGGTCGAATCTGACAGTCCCTAGTCCCTAAAGAGACCGGTCTTCTGCAATATAATGGGAGTGGATCTGACGACTCGAGCAGCACCCGATGACGCTTAGACCGTCCAACGGGATCAGGTTTTCAATCTGACCCCAGCCCCGATTTTACTCAGGAGCCCCGATTTTACTCATTGGCAGGTGTGTAGTGCTTCGGATCCCCTTTTGTCGTCCTTGACGTTGGCTTCTTCGTCATCCTCGCTCCCCCCACTCCATGGCCTCAGGGATACTTCACTTATACATAAAAATAAATAAAAATAAAATGTCTGTAATTTCAAATTATAGCTTTTTACTACTAAATGAATATGAAAGATTATACGGTACTTACATAAAAAATCTTTAAAAACATTTGTCGGTCTGTCGGTCTGTTTGTTCCAGTTAATCTCTTAAACAGCTCTTACTGGCAGATAGCTGATGTTGTAAGGAGTAACTTAGACTATAAAATAATCATCATCAATCCGGGTACGGCCTAAGTTAATAATTATATTTTTGATGTCAGATTTAAGATTGTGTAACCATACCACCACCCTGCCTCTATCCATCCACTGGACATAGTACTGCCCCAATGAAACTTGCTACGTGAAAGAAGATCGTGGTACCTATGCAGATTACGTTATAAAGGTGCTTCTAAACGAGCAATTACATCTCTGCAATGTGTGGCTGCAACGGGATGGCCAGCAACATTGCCGGCAATGACAGCCAAATTATGCAATATATGATTATATTTCCTCAATTGTTCATATAGCTTACACATGTATTGCGTGGTCGAGGTATGTCGGACAGTTGGTCGATGATCGCTCGCATTTCGAAAGTACTGCAGTATTGTTCTGCTTTATTGTTGTTTTTTGTACCAAGTTACCAAGTTTGCAGGGTCGCAAACTTCTGGATTTTCCACTAAAACTGATGCTTTGACTCAAGAGAAAGAGAGGACTCTTAGTGGCAAAATGTTTTCGTGATAGCCCGGCTGTGATAGCCAATATTGATAGTACATATTGCAGCACAAGTATTGCTCGATTAGAAGCACTTTAAGAACATCACTCCTACGAAAAATGTTATAGGACATTGAAAAGATTTTAAACAATCATATCAATATTTGATTTGATAGTTGAGACTGCTTTATTACTTGCACATGTCCATATAAGCAATAGCGAGAATAGTTACTGGGCTACATAATGGATGCAATTGTGCTGTCAGCCAAATATCTTGATTGAATTTGTAACACTCAATGAATATATCAAACCATATTTGGTAGGTACATAAACTAGACGCCAAAGGGCAAAAAACACTAAACATCGTTAGTTTAGTAAAAACTGGTTTGTAATTCAGACTCACCTAAGAAAAATGCGAAAAACACTTGGGGTTGCTTCTTTTGACATCAAAAATAAAACACAGTTTATATATATATAGGTACTTTATGTCCATGTAAAACCTAAACAGTGAATGTTTTATTCCCAAGATGTGGTTGGTATCTTCAATAAAATAATTTATTTCATAATAGCGTTCACCACACTAAAGTGCCTTAACAATTTTCTTAAAATTATTTTCAACTAATAACTAAAGTAATCATTTTAAAAATGGAAGAGAATTGTATGTCACTCGCATCCAAATAAGACCACGCACGAAGATCGTTGTCCCATCGAGTGAGAGAATAAAGGAGCTAGAAATAGGGGTAGATCGATCTTCCCTCCATTCTTTATATTAGTATAGATCTTTATATCCCTCTCTTCATTTAAGAGCCTTGCTCTTATCGGTAAATTTAATATTTCCTAATCTCTGCCAATACCTTCATCTCCTGATACGATACGACCTGTCCTTCTCTACACATTCTACATACATTCTCCTCGGTTCATTTCTTCCTCTATTTGCCTTAATCCTTCTATGATAAAATATAGATAGACACTGTGAAACAATATTTATAATCTTTGTATTAAATTCTATTGTGTGTTCAGTTCTGTATACTAATGCTCGTTATTAAAATATCGCTGGCTTATTGTAGGGTTGCCAATTCATAGAACTTTATGGGACATAAGTGATTTCACCAAGTTTATGGTAGAACATCGATTTTATTATCAAGTTGCAACTTGGTAATAAAATCGGCTCGAATGTCGTGACTTGTAAACGGCATGGCGCTGTCATAGCATTACACTATGAATTTTTGAATTATATTGATGTTTATTCTTCTTTATGCAAAACTAAAAATGACTTATTAAAATGAGCGAAAATGGCCTAGAGAAGTAATATCTAACTGGATGAGATGATGAACTCCTTGCAGTGACCGGTCTTATTTAGTGGCTGGGAATCCATCTTGGCGGATGACAATGTGACAGTGGGGGTTAATATGATGAAAACAAAGTAATCTATCATCGACCTCCGTCTTTCACATTACGAACTGGTACCAGGACCTCGAAATCCATGAGGCCCTATTATTTGAAATAATGACTAGAATACCGGTGGGAGGGAAGCGCTGTGCCGCGCTCCTGGCTGCATGGGTACCACCATCTTGCTTGTTTCTCCCGTGAAACAGCTTTGCTGTGTTTCGGAGAGAAGGGCAAGACAGGCAGTGTAATTACTGGCACCGAGACTTAACATCTTATGTCTCAGGATAGGCAACACATAAATGAGTTGCCTGGGCTCGTTCCATGTAAACTAGTTTATGTTCATGGGCGACGTCGACCACTTACCATCAGGTAGCACGTTTGCCAGTTTGCCTATCCAACTAACATAAAAAAATACCTGGTAGTGCACTAGAGTCCTAGAGTTATAAGAATAACTAAGTCCAAAACTTAGGCTCACAGATCTCAATTTTTTTTTCGTTGAGGCCTATCCTAGTGCCCAATGTCCCCGATAAGTAAAGGGGGTATAGAATCTGCGAATCCATAATTGAACACGACACCAGATATGGCAATAATCACACCCCCATATTATCCCGTGGAACTAATGAAGTTTGGCAACGCGAATCAAAATGCAAATGAATTTATCACATAATGAAATCCCGGGCACGAACTTGTTACATTAGTTATTCATGGGTGTACCGCGCCATCAGATCATCTGTTTAGAATAGTGCTTTTGACTGGAGGTAATCAATTAGATTGATTGCTATTAATTTTGTGAAATTGATAGTAAGTAAAACTATCTTGATTACAACGATTTGCATTAGGTATTCTAATAGTCTAATAATAATAATCAATTAGATTGATTGCTATTAATTTTGTGAAATTGATAGTAAGTAAAACTATCTTGATTACAACGATTTGCATTAGGTATTCTAATAGTCTAATAATAATAATCAATTAGATTGATTGCTATTAATTTTGTGAAATTGATAGTAAGTAAAACTATCTTGATTACAACGATTTGCATTAGGTATTCTAATAGTCTAATAATAATAATCAATTAGATTTATTGCTATTAATTTTGTGAAATTGATAGTAAGTAAAACTATCTTGATTACAACGATTTGCATTAGGTATTCTAATAGTCTAATAATAATAATCAATTAGATTGATTGCTATTAATTTTGTGAAATTGATAGTAAGTAAAACTATCTTGATTACAACGATTTGCATTAGGTATTCGAAAAAATGGGAAAGATTTTTTGGTGACAAATTTTAAAGTTTTAAATTTATTTTCATTTATTGTTCACCTAAAGCTCGGTGAAAGCTTTTAAATAGAAAAAAAACCCTTGACATCAAATGTCCAAAGTATCAAAGATTCTAGCTGTTCAATTTGAAAAAATAATAATAATGCGTTTAAAAGCTCAGTTATGGAGCTATGTCCTTCCTTTACATATTATTATCATAAAGCAGAATAATATTTTTATTTTAGGCAGGTGCAACCATTGGAAAACATATTTTTTAAAAGACAATATAAATGCAACCAGAAAACAAAAGGACAAAAAATCAAACACTCCACGGATTAACAGAGAAATTGTTCCCCAGAGGCGCCGTTCATAATTTCGCACACGTACCCAAAATTTCCACTTTTAACAACCTTCATATTTTTACAAAGTATCAGGGAATTTCTTACGAAAATAGGATGAGGTGGGGATAAAATTCGCGGTGTTTAGTATTGTTATGCAGGTCACGGCGTGAATTTATCACTGCTCTACCTTAGATACTTCAGTGTAATTGACTGGAACAGGCGAGCTGGTCTAGGAGGTGGTTGTGAAAATGGTAGTTTGTATATAAGATATTTTCGAGTCAGGGGATTCAAAAGTGGCCTATTTTGCATGTAGGTTTTTTTCTATGGTGAAGGGATAAAAATACTTCTAATAGGTCTGGTTAATAGATTTGCTGTTCAGCGTGCTATTTAACTAGAGGGTCCTGTGTCGAATAGGATCCACTATGACCTGCCAGAGAAATCAGCTGACAAAGCGAAAAATATATACGCTAAGGCTGTTCACTGAATAAGTGATAGCTGATGGGCTAATAGAGTTCTGGAGTAGGCCATGTTCGGGAAGATGGAGTATTAGTCGACGTATATGGGACGATGATCAGCATGCTGAGGTCAGTCCTAGTTGGATGCAAGTGGTGGGGTATCGGACGCCATGTCGTTTATTTAAGGAGGCTTAGTCGCAAAAAGGTTCATACTGTTATAAAGACAATATAGAGCTAGCGAAACAGGAATAACTGGTCTACCGAAAAGATAGTTGAAAGTAGTGCAGGTTCTACTCAATTTTTTATTATTAATTTACCATCAAGTAAAGGTTGTCGGCTTCTTTAGACTGTTAATTAATATGAAAAAAGTAAAATATGTACTTATTTGTTTTAATAAATGAGAAAACATGTTATATGTACAGTAATTACGTTTTCATATTTATAGGGCTCTCCTAATTCTATTTTCACAACTTTTTAGTTCTGAAAGCTCAGAGAGGACAAAATCAGCTAAAGAGTATCTAAAATAATTATGTACATATTGTTATCAGCCACCGCTTGGTCCATATCGGGTGCTTGTTTTTTGTGTCTCTTTCTCTCTTTTAATCTTCTAAGTGCGATAATTTGGAGGTTACGTACTTATAATAATTACTGAATTAAAGTAATTGAGCGCTTGCCCTTAATGTGCACAATTTTTAACCGAAATCTAATCAAGTTTCTGTTTTAATGTATGATGTTTATTCGGATACCCACATGGGCCATTTTACACTATAGAGTCATGAAACATAGCACCATAATCTCCTCCTGGAAAAGTTTTGTTAAGAAATCGTTTAGACAAATTTTTTCCTAGCCTAGTATCCCACTACTGTGCAAAGGCCTCTTTTTTCCACGTGTCCCTGTCGACAAATATTAAAAAACAGAATACCTGCATTTTTAGTCACAACCGCCTGCCTAAATATAAATAATAATGATTACAGATGTTACTGAAAAGGAGACGATTTTCGATCATTATGTCTCAGGATACGCAACATGGGTTGAATTGCTTTTTTTATTTTTTCTTTCTATCTTTCTCACCTAAATCTACAGGTTGCTTACTATTAACATAAAATCATGGAATTTGGCAAGAAGCTGGGTCTTATCTTAGGGACCGTAAGAAAAATAGTATACTCTATACTTTTTTCTTATACTCATATTTGAAAAGCAACGCACCTGTTAATCCTCTGGTGTAAGTATCTATGACAGTCAAATCACTTACCACCAGGTGAACTGTCTGCCCGTTTGCCCCCTCTTCTAGATAAAATAAAAAATAAGTGAAAAATATTAAAACCTTTAATTTGTTGTTGTATTACACTTATATTACTATTAACGACACTCTGCGTGAGTTAAAATCGCAATTGTCTGGTTATTTTTACTCGCAAGTCCACGAGTTCTAAGCTGGGCTTTACATTTGAGTGAGTGATGAATGCATTTGGAAGGAGTGCGACGGAGCTACGTCACGCGAGGGACGCACTGCGCACCTCAGACCGATTGTGTGCGTTGGGTATGAACCGGTTTAAACCACGCAAAGGACGCGACGCGCTCTAGTCTGTACGTCACACCTTCACTATCTGTATCATCATCATCAGCCTCTATCCACACAATATTATCTTTTTAATTAAATTTAATTACAGTGAACAATTTTAGATCACTCTAAACCTCACACAATATTATCTTTTTAATTTAAATTTAATTACAGTGAACAATTTTAGATCACTCTAACCCTCACACAATATTATCTTTTTAATTTAAATTTAATTACAGTGAACAATTTTAGATCACTCTAAGCCTCACACAATATTATCTTTTTAATTAAATTTAATTACAGTGAACAATTTTAGATCACTCTAACCCTCACACAATATTATCTTTTTAATTTAAATTTAATTACAGTGAACAATTTTAGATCACTCTAAGCCTCACACAATATTATCTTTTTAATTAAATTTAATTACAGTGAACAATTTTAGATCATTCTGAACCTCACATAATATTATCTCTTTAATTTAAATTAATTACAAATAACAGATCTGAAGCTGATGAGGATGATGGTTATAATATCATCCTAAGGCTTTCTTGATGTGGAGATATGTCTGTCAGTTTTCATTAATATAATTATATTAATCAACATATCTTTTGTTAATTACTAAACTTTATTTTTTTTCTATTTCCACCGAACTTTTTAAACCGAAAAAGAAACAAAACATACAAACATCCGAATTAATAACTCCTTTTTTTAGAAGTCGGATAAAACACAACAATTATTCGATTCCTAAAAATCCTCGCGAGTAAATGCGGCTTACATTGTATGTTTATACACTTGATAATTTATTTGAATGAAAAGCTTTAATATATAATCGATTCCCATTCGATTGTATACGAAACCCACACTGCATTCGGATTGGTTTCTGTTTTACGATGTAATTATGTGTGGTAATTGAAATTTTATCCCCATTGGTAACTTTTGTCACCACATTGCCCATTCGAATCACGAATGGTCACTTCACTAATAAAATAAAATAAATATTTAAGGGCCCTTGGTAGGTGAAAACGGCAAAATTAGCTGTTTCCTATTAGCTGCTATTTCACAAGTTGAAGATTTCTGGCACTGAAATTTCTAATATGTATTACAGAACGTATGTATGAGGTGATGACAGTTTTCAAAACACGATTGGAAAAATTTTGCTCGATAGAAAAAAAATCTGAAGTAACCTCTAAAATTTCATATAAATGAATATTACGACCGTGTTTTACAATAATCATTCTTATAAAATCACAAACACATAGGTTTTTACCCTGACGATGTGTTGACAGTTTTAGATTTCCAAAAACTAAAAAAAATATTAACTTTATGATAAAAATTCGAAGTTTCCATACTAACCACGGACCTCGGGCCACACATCACCCGTGAGACCCAGTACCGCTTCGGCATTCACATGCGGGGGTTGTGTCGCTCGTCACGCGGAACCCGCGAAAGTTACGAGTCCAAAGCAAGAGTAAACAAACTAATATTACCTTGGGAAATAAAAGAAAGTCGCTATCGATATTAACTTCCTACTTGTCTGTCTTTACAAAATAATGTTTAGCTAAATATCACAATATATGGTATGGTAATGGATTTTAGTAATTTTTAAATTGTAAATACTTACATGTGCCGGACCGTATGGCAATGGATCAGCAGTCTTTGCGTTCATTGAAGAAGGCCTATATTCAGCGGTGGACGGATAAAGGCTGATGATGATGATGAAATACTTACATAATTACTTAGATACGAACGTGAAGAGTGGTGTGTGGAGTAAATACTATAAATTGTTATAGAATACATACTATTTGAAAAGATTAGTTCTAGTTTTTTTTGAATTTGAAAAAAAATATTAAAACTATACAAATATATTATTTTATTATAAATAAAATTGAAGTGTCTGTATCGTATTATACGAGTAATTTCAAACTTTTCACTAAATATGACGACCTCTGTGGCTCAATAGTTAGCACGTTGGCGCTCAAGCCCGAGGTAGTGGGTTCAAATCCCGACAGGGAACAAAAAATTTTCTGTGTTCCTGGGTCATAGATGTGTATTATACATATAATAAAAAACTTATATATACATGTATAGTATAAAAGTATTAAATATAATATTTCCGTTGTCTGGTATCCGTAATACAAGTTCTTCGAGGATTTACCACGTGACCAGATTGATGTGGTATAAAAAGAGTCCATAGATTTTATTTGTTCCGTACTTACATCGAAAACCATTTTTAAAATCTGTCTGTTTATCTTCCGGAAGTTTGGCTAATCTCAGAAACGGCTGGACCGATTTTGACGGGATTTTCACAGGCAGATAACTGATATTACAAGGAGGAACTTAGGCTACAAAACTAATCATCATCAATTCAAATACTGCTGTACCGACTACCGATGATATATCATCATCATCATCATCATGTATATTATAATATTAGGAGATATTATGATGATATTTTTCATCATCATCATCATCATGTAATGTCGTGATATCGGCCGTATTGAAGTTCATTGTGGGAGGCCTATGTTCAGCCATGGGCGGATAGAGGCTAATGATGATATATTATATCATCATCATCATCATAATGTTCATCACACAACACAACACAACAATCACAGCAAAGCTGTTTCACGGGAGAAACAAGCAAGATTGGGCGTTTTTCCACTCACCGGCACGGCCACGGCACGGTCACGGCACGGCGGTGGCACGGTCACGGCCCGGCACCGGCGCCGTGGCTTCGTTTTTCCACTGTGCCGTTGTAGATGACGGTTTACGCACGTTTTCGGGGTTCAGTACTGACACGGACTTCAGCAAGACGACACGTAGATCATAATACAATTTATAAATGATTGATCCACCCATGGCTGGTGTTAGGCCTCTCTCACTGAACACCAAGACGGCCGATCTTATTACACTACATTACATGATAATGATGATATTATATATATATATATATATATATATATATATCAGTAGCAGAATTGATCCACCCATGGCTGGTGATAGGTCTCTCTCACTGAACACCAAGACGGCCGATCTCATGCCACTACATTACATGATAATGAAGATATTATATATATCAGTAGCAGAATTGATCCACCCATGGCTGGTGATAGGCCTCTCTCACTGAACACCAAGACGGCCGATCTCAAGCCACTACATTACATGATAATGATGATATTATATATATATATCAGTAGCAGAGTTGATCCACCCATGGCTGGTGATAGGTCTCTCTCACTGAACACCAAGACGGCCGATCTCATGCCACTACATTACATGATAATGATGATATTGTATACCTATATCAGTAGCAGAATTGATCCACCCATGGCTGGTGATAGGCCTCTCTTACTAAACACCAAGACGGCCGATCTCATGCCACTACATTACATGATAATGATGATATTATATATATCAGTAGCAGAATTGATCCACCCATGGCTGGTGATAGGCCTCTCTCACTGAACACCAATTTTTAGCCTAAGTTACTCCTTATATCAAACAACATACCTAACATCAACTATCTGTCAGTGAAAGTCCCGTCAAAATCGGGCCAGCCGTTTCAGAGATTAGCCGGAACAAACAGACAGACAGACAGACGGACAGACAAAGAAAAATTGTAAAAAACACTATTTGGGTATAATATGTCCCGTGTAAACATCCATATGCATTCAATAAAAAGCGGTTATTTTGATATTACAAACAGACACTCCAATTTTATTTATCTGTATAGATTACACAAACAACATAGCTATTTAAATAATAATTATTTAAATATTATTTAAATAGCTATGCGCTATTTAAATAATAATTATATATAATAATATACATTTTAATAAATAATAAAAAAATAGGTTGCGGTATACATAGCGAAAGGGCTAAACATTATGTAATGTTTATCTTTCAAAATACAACGAAATAGGATCGCTTGATCTTATTAAGTTCGGTGACCTACACAGTACACTGATTACCCCTCGCGCGGGGCTCGCGCGGGGCTGGCGCGGGGCTGGCGCGGGGCTGGCGCGGGGCTCGTGCGTGTTCCCCGCGCACACAGACCGCTCCCCACACCTCACGGCACGAAATCTGAATTTTCGCTGACCGCCTAAGCCCCCTTAAGGGCTCCGATTTTCAACAAACATGTTTTTTTTGTGTGTGTCTAATGACACATGTTGTATGTTAATGAGTCTGTATTTCAAACGAGTTTTTTTACTACACTTACTTTTTATTGGATACTTGAATTTGATTTTTATATATTTTAATGGTACAGAACCCTTCGTGCGCGAGTCTAACTCGCACATGGCCAGTTTTTTTAAATATTCACCAGTATCTATTTTCGATTAAAAACCGCATTTAAATCTGTCTACTCGCTAGTTGCACAGTAGTTTCTCTCGGCTCAATTTGCTTCGCCCAAGGTGCTGAGTTGACCTTAAGCTACTGAGCCCCACCGCCACGACAAGGCTTGAACCTTGGTGGGGACCTACTTTGCCGCTATTTTTTTCTAATGCGTACGCGAATTTTACTGATTATTACCTCTTTGTGTTGGTGGTTAAAAACTTATATAAACCATCCATTAAAATCTTAAAACACTAGTGCAAAGCGGCAATCTACCGGTGGGAGGGATGCGCTTTGCCGCGCTCCCGGCTGCATGGGTACCACCATCTAGCTTGTTTCTCCCATGAAACAGCTTTGCTGTGTTTCGGAGAGAAGGGCAAGACAGGCAGTGTAATTACTGGCACCGAGACTTAACATCTTATGTCTCAGGTTAGGCAACACATAAATGAGTTGCCTAGGCTCGTTCCAGGTATACTAGTCGTCGTACTAGACGTCGACCACTTACCATCAGTTGGTACGTTTGTCAGTTTGCCTATCCAACTAACATAACGCACCTTTAATCAAATAAAGAATTAACTCAAAATTTGGGTTTTTTGAGTTAACACCGTAAAGTGAAATAACTTCGCAAGGAGAATACGTTCAATCCAACAGCCGTCTCGATACGATGAAAATGACGGAGATAGAAGATCGTAGTTCTCTTTTTGACAAACGCTCGCTAAAAATGTAATACTAATAAAGTGAACGAATTCAGTATTGCGCCGGCGTTGGTCAAGCTAAGAGCTAGACAAAATTAGAGAAAAGCACAATAAATCTAAATAACTCTGTATTTAGTATTAAGATTTGTTTTAATATATTTTAATTTGTTCAAAAACTGTATGGCTGTAGACTTATTTCAGTTTACTATAAAAAGGTGTATTCCTTTTCTGCTAAAATTGCGAGTTATTTCAGTTTTACATAAATTTTATTTTGTATTATTGTACCGCTATTTGAAGTTGTTGCTGTTTTATAATAATATAATCAAGTTAAATTTTAATCAATGAGTATTGTTTCAGTATTTTACTATAATTTATCAAAAACTATGTATTTATCTGTTTTATTGCTGTTTTGGTTTTAATTTTTTTGTTAAAACTATTTTATTTGAAATTATTCCGGTATTTTGATGATTTTACTGAATGTTTTGTTTACTTATTATATACTTACGCTCTAATTTATGAACCTGAATATTTATTTAAGATATTAAATTATATATTAATTAGCTATAATGCCGCGAAATACGTGCACGCATATGCATGCATATAGCACCGCCCTCCTTTCCCACACTGCGTATGACGTTAGACTCGCATGCACCACCACCTACATGCACACACAAACACAATTAAAGACCACCACCAAACATTCTACGCACGTTTCACCCCGACACCGAGGCATCCTCAGGACGTTTTTTTATGTTAGTTGGATAGGCATACTGGCAAACGTGCCACTTGATGTTAAGAGGTCGACGTCGCCCATGAACATAAACTAGTTTACCTGGAACGAGTCTAGGCAACTCATCTATGTGTTGTCTATCCTGAGACATTAGATGTTAAGTCTCGGTGCCAGTAATTACACTATCTGTCTTGCCCTTCTCTCCGAAACACAGCAAAGCTGTTTCACGGGAGAAACAAGCAAGATGGTGGTACCCATGCAGCCGGGAGCGCGGCACAGCGCTTCCCTCCCACGGGTAATGTAGACTCAACGATTAGTAATAAAGTGATAAACACCCGTCTTATATTAGCTACTTACCTCACTAAAGAAAACGTCTATCCAGTACAACTAAAAAGCCCGAAAAAAAATTCTCAATGCATTCGAAAGGAAAGAAAGGGAAGGTAATAAGAGACTTGTCGACTGTATCAGATCCCACGAACTACAATTCAAGATCGGCTTAGCATTAAACGATGTGATCTTCCAATATTCTTAACACAGCGATGAGCGAAAGTGGTTGAGAGCAAGGGGGCAGCGCTGGCGGTTAGCTTGGACGTAGCGAAGGCCTTTGATCGGGTGTGGCATAATAAGCACTTCTAAGAAAGCTACCATCCTATGGGCTTCCCGAGAAATTGTGTAAATGGATCACCAGTTTTTTGGCAGACAGGAACATCAATGTTGTTGTCGACGGTGCTTGCTCGGACCTCGAGTCTGTTAATGCTGGTGTTCCGCAAGGCTGAGTACTATCTCCACACGATGGTTCAGACAGAGCAGGGGGGCAAGGGGGGAGTCTCACCTCATTGTACTGTCCCAACATTGGGAGGGGTTATTCTATGGTGCGGGACAACCCCTCTGTGGAGGTGGCGTCGGTCCCTTGAGGGTCTGACTAGCCGTCGAGGTGCCCTGTTTGCTCATTAGATCCGGGGTACCTCACCAAAGGCGGCATTGGTGGCACTCGCCGGGTTTTAGTTGCCAGTTGGTAGATCTATTCTAAGTCCACCTTACCACTTTTCGGGCGTAGGAAGCACATACCCGCATGAGTAGACTCACTCCGAAACCCACACCCAGACCGCGGGGTGCCTCAGATCATATCATATTATATTATATCATATTATCCCGGCGTAAAAGAAAAAAAAAGGCTCCAACCTTGTTTTTTCTGTATATCGATGATATACTGCAAACTAGCGGTATTCATTGTTATGCAGACGATAGCACAGGAGATGTCCTATACACAGGTTGTCGTAATATTTCTAGGGAACAAGTCGATGAGTGTCGGAAGAAACTTGTGTCTGAAATCGAGTCTCTTTTCCCACCGTCTACCATCATGCAAATCGCAGATCTATCCCCACTAGGAATACTGCTCTCGCCTCTGGGCTGCAGCGCCCCAATATCAGCTCGTTCCATTTGACTGCGTTCGAATCGTCGTTAACGTTCTTTCCGATCGCCTTGAATCCATCCATGATGACTTCCTGACCCATCCACGATGTTGAGCCTTCGAGCCACGCTCACTCTGCAGCTTGTACCGCATCTACTAATAGGAAGCGTTATGAGGAATTGTTCGGAGTAATACCTGCAGCAGAATTCCGCCACCGGACATCGCGTAAATTTTCCAAATTTCACCCACACCTCCTCTATGTCCGGAAATCCGTAACAACTCGATTTTTACGGCATTTCCTGCCTCGTACGATCACAATATGGAATCAGCTGCCACCTACAATATTGCCGAATCGATGCGACTAAGGGATCTTCTAGAAAAGGGCATATTCATATTTGAAAGGCCGGCAACGCACCTGCTAAAAATGATGTTTCTTATAACTTACCACCAGGTAAAAAAAAATATGTTTTCGAGGCAAGGGGACCCGATCCTGTACTAGGTATAGAAAGCGAAAAGCAGGTTGAGGTGTGGCTATTGGCCTATCTTATATCGAGAGGATTAATCCTTTCGTATTATACCCGGTTTTATGATTCTATATTATAATCTTTTTTATTATAATATTAAGATCTCAATTTTGTTTGTAGTGATAGTAAATGACTAAGACTGATTACTAGATCTATACTCTATACAGATAAATAAAATTGGAGTGTCTGTTTGTAATATTAAAATAACCGCTTTTTATTAAATGTATATGGATAATATTATACACGGTACATATTCCAAAATAACATCTTTTACAATTTTTGTCTGTCTGTCTGTCTGTTTGTTCCGGCTAATCTCTGAAACAACTGGGCCGACTTTGATGGGACTTTCACTGGAAGATAGCTGATATCATAAGAAGTAATTTAGGATATAAAAATAATCATCATTAATAGGGGTACGGTTATAAGTCTAAGTTAACGCGGGCGAAGCTGCGGGCTTTTTTCATCTTAGTAATTATAATGATTATTTAAAAAATATATTTTTTCCTTCACCTACCGCGTCAGTTAAGTTTATTTAATAATAATATTAAAAATTAATAAAGAAACATATTTTTACCACCTTTAACAAACCTATTTAATTATTATTAAACTAAAATGGCACTGAAACATTACCAAATATTTTTATGAAAACTTATAATTGAAAATGATAAATTGTAATAAATTTTAACATTTCACTAGCTTTCACCATAACTTTCATGGAAAAAAGAATTATTTGCAATTATTTCGGCCAAATTGAAATTATTTAATTACGTATGAACTTTTTTTTAAACGTATATTTAAATGACTACCTGTAATTATTATTAACATTTATTTTACGTTTTCTAATAATGTATAAATTATTCTTCCCATACCTAGTTTTAGAATTGATCTAACACAGTTATTTATTTTATTCCGATTTTTTCAAGTCCACTGTGTAAACATGCAAAACTTTAAATGCGATTTCCCACAAAATCGAAATTTTGAGTTAATTCATTATTTGAATAAAGGTGCGATAAAAAAATCTATTCTGATTATTTCCGGAGAGAGAATGTTGTAATAAATTTGATGTTAATCAAGCCGACATATAGTTTGGTGGGCAATAATCGTAGTTTTGGTCCAACCTCGAGTTATCTGGGGATCTCACGTGGGAGCCCCTAAATCCGTTGTCCGACTTCGTTTTGGTTTGCGATTTTAACGGGATATAAAAGTGTTCCAGAGCTTTGTTACGCCTCGAATTATGATTGAGTTTATCCGACTGTAGAAAATAATTTTATACGTTTATATATATTATAGGTAATCATAATATGAAATAATTTAAAATGAAACTGACACTTTCTTTTTCAAATATAGTATAGGATACCGATATAAAACGACCTTCACCGAGATGTTTATTTGATGAAACGTATTTTATATTTAAATTAACACAGCGATATTAGCTTATCATGTATACGTATCATATATTTGAAGATATGTCATAATACTATGGGGAAACTCAGTCTATTGTCATAATATTTTCCTGCGGCGCGCAACGTCTACATAGCTGTAAACCATTGTTCCAGCAATATAACATTTTGCCCCTCCCTTGTATATATTTGAGATTATATATTTGAGATACTTGTATACGTACACATAGTGAGTTATTTAAAACACAGAAAAAAGTAACTAGTCTTAGGTCACGTAAAGAAAATAGATTATAAATTGTGTTAAAATTAAAAAAACTTCAAATTTATTCAAACAGTGAATTTTGTATGGCCATGTTTAACAAATTACCACAACAGTACAAAGATGAAAATTTTATAGTATTTAAAAGATTTTTTAAAATATTTTTATCAATAAATGCTATTATAATATAAATTAATTCTTAAATGATAATCAAATAATATAATTTAATTGTATGTAATTGAGCGTTAGGCACAAATTAGATTTTATTCATTTTTTTTATTTTTTATATATTTAGATGTATGTATTATATACATATATCATGATGATTACTTTAAATTAAAATGAAATATTTGCACACTTCTAGCTAAGCTAACTATATTGTACTACATACATATATAGCAAATAAAGGATTATTATTAAAGTCTTAGTTTTAATAATTACACTGCATGACCTGCACTTCTTTTTAAAATACAGAAAAACTGTTGGAAATGAAAATAGGAGAAATAAGTCGGGTGGTAGTACTTATGCAAAGGTGCGACACAGCACATCCCACAGGTGAAAATATCTTACAAAAGGTTGACAATAATCGTATAATATAAGGTATCTTCGTATTGATTTTCCAAGTATTGAAGTATAAGTTATTTTCTCGCCATGGCTGTCCTCCTCCATCTCAATCCGTTTCCCGATGTTTGCGGTCAAATATGATACAGTAGGTACCTGTATTTAATATTATGTCTAGTGGAGATCACTTTTATCCGCGCAAAAAGGTTTTATAATTATTCACTAGGTCTGTCAAACTGAATCAGCCAGTTCCGTGGATACATCAATATCGGATACGGATTATGTACGGTACCATACATACATCAATCTATTTAATCTTATTATCATTAAAATATTAGTACCATTATTTTTAGTACCCCGCGATTTTATCCCCTTCAAAATTATTATTAAAAATAGACAGACAACCTGTCTCAAACTTAAGTTGATATAAGATATGTAACGGATGTGACGTCAGTCAACGCTTCCTGCCGCCAAAGCCAAACCACTAGCCAGAGCCAAGCTATTAGCCGGAGCCAAGACACTAGCAGAGCTTAGCTACAAGCCAGAGCCAAAACACTAGCCGGAGCCAAGGCACTATCCAGAGCCAAGCCACTAGCCAAAGCCAAGCCATCCCCACCATCACTTCGCAGCTCCTCGATAAGTTCCCCGCAATTTTATCCCCCTCAAAATTATTATTAAAAATAGACAGACAACCTGCCTCAAACTTAAGTTGATTTAAGATGTGTGACGGATGTGATGTCAGTCAACGCTTCTTGCTGCCAAAGCCAAGCCACTAGCCGGAGCCAAGCCACTAGCCGGACCCAAGCCACTAGCCAGAGAGAAGCCACTAGCCAGAGCCAAGCCACTAGCCAGAGCCAAGCCACTAGTCGGAGTCAAGCCACTAGCCGGAGCCAAGCCACTAGCCAGAGCCAAGCCACTAGCTAGAGTCAAGCCACTAGCCAAATCCAAGCCATCCCCACCAACACTTCGCATCCCCTCCAACCAAGCCAACAATCATCCTGCCGATGGAGAGGTGCTTATATAAGCACACCACGCCATAACTGGGGTCTTTTGTTAAAAGAATAAATACCTTGTGAAAACTCTGCCCAATTATTATTTTAACCGTAACAGATGTATTGAAATAAGAAATGTGACGTCACAAAATTCAGGAACCCTTGTTACACAGTGTCCCCTCACTTCCCCTTTATATAATGACCATAAGTACTTCTAGTATGAAAAATATGTTGTTTATTACTTTCGTCAAAATCAACTAACGCCAAATACATTTTATAACTAAAGGAAACCTTTGGCGTTAATTGGCGAACGCCCCGTTTATTTTAGTTCATTCAGTTTAGTTGAGTGTTTGGCGCGCCAAAGCGTGCTGTGCCTACATTATGTTTACACTTTAAACATCGACGGGACGGTTCAGCCATATTGTCAAAATGGCGGGTTTTTAGTCTTTATAACGTAAAGATATTATTAAAGATCTTTTCAATAGCATATGCTTCAAATATATTACTAACATAATATGCTGGATATTCGGAAATCGTCTTTTAATTCGTATTTACAAAAATTTACGAAATTATTTTAGATGAAACGTAGTTTTTGCCGATTTTGGGATGGTGAAGTCAGGGTAAACATATATGCTAGCTTTTCGACGGACACATTCCATACACAAAGACTTCAACTTTTATACTCCGTATTATTAGTTGTTACGTGTCATAATTACGTGTATCTCATGTTAAGAATTACGTTAGATGCCCGAGTAAACCATAATCCCGTAGGCTATGTTCAAAGTATAACTTATGCCAGTCTACATGATAATGTACCGTAACAAGTAAACGTCCTCTGATAGATAATACACAAACAACAAAACACCTGAGTGTATTTTTTTTGTCATTTTGACACACACATAAGCCTTATGGTGACTACTGACGCCCATTAAAATACGCACAACCAAAAGTTATGCAGATGCGTTGCCCTCCTTTTCCCTATGCCCCCCAATGGGCCACCGGAAACTCACAAACCGCACGAAACGCAACAACATAGCTGTCACTTGACGCCGGTGCTATGTGAGCGAAAGATCCCCCGGTCGTGCCGGCTAGATTCGGCTGCAAAGCAGCATTACACTACCTCTTACTAAATCGTAGTATCTTTAAGTAGTAACCCGATCACGTAAGAATTTATATTAGTGTAGATATCCAACAGCGGTCTTGGCGTTCGTTAAAAGGTATCCAGTAGTGGACGGGAAAAGGTTGTTGATGATGACGAAGCTCAAACAAATGTTTCTATTGGTATTAATATTATTATTTATTCTTATTCTCGTCACAAGCAAAATGGGAAAAGCAACGGTGGCCCTGAAAATCAGTCTTAGGACTTGTAATCCTTTTTATTTTTTTATTATAATAAAACAATTTTTTACGGATTTTATCGCGGTTTATTAAGATTTTTACAAGCCCGAAGTTTCGGATACTTTACAGCAACCATGGTCACGGGAGGACTGAGGTGTCATACGTCCTATTATTACAAAGTTATTCGAAACTACCCTATGATACATCAATATTTTGGTCAGTCCTATCTACGCAGAAAGTGCTAACTGTATCTTTAATCTGTGACATATTATGCTTGGATTTTGATTTGATAATTTTAATAATGGGATCCCAAGCAGGTGGTAGAAGCCTTTTTATTTTTTTATTTTTTTTTATTTAACGCCGGGAAATGGTACAAAGAGCACCTCGGCTCAATTCGGTGAGCTTCACCCAAGGTGCTGGGCTCACGTAAGGCTACTGAGCCCCACCGCCACGACAATGTTTGAGCCATGGTGGGGAGGACTTTTAGTCCTGATGATAGCTGAGGTTCCACCTTTTTGCAAAACACATTGTTTATCAACACTAATATGTTCTTTTATTGTTTATTTTTCAAAATACATTGTGATTAAAATTTCAAATGTACCACTTACCTAAGATATTGAATAAGTGTGCTTAGAAAACATATACAAAATACTAAACAACTAATTACACTACCACTACCAAATCACATCTTAAAAACTTTAGAGACTAAGTTATTACCAATAAAGAAATTTAAAACCGTCCAAGAAAAATACGATGCTTTTGAAGAAAAAATTAAAGAAACCAACAAAATATTAGAAACAACCAAAAAAATTAAAGACAGATTAGGACCAAAAGCGAGGGACCTAATGCATAGACAGGCACTTCTATTTATAAACGGGAAAAACAATAAACAAGAGACAACCAAACTAAGTAAAGAATTAAATATAGCAATAAGAAAATACAGACATGAACTGAGAACAAAAACAATACAATTTCACATAGAAAAATCGGGCGGAATTAAAACTGAGAAAGAACTTCAATTCAACACAATTTGGATAAATAATATAATAAATAAAAAAACTAAAAAAAGTACATATAAAAGAAACGAAATATTAGAAACCGCGACGGAATTCTATCGTGAACTATACCATGACGATCAAACAACATCTATTACAGACATCGAGACAGACCTTGAAGAAGACATTCCAAGCATACTTAGAGACGAAATTATTAAATCCATAAAATCACTGAAGAGTGAGAAAGCACCAGGTGAAGACGGCATTTCAAACGAACTTTTAATTGGAGCATCGGACAGTATTTTAAACACACTCACGGATATATTTAATGCTATTTTAATAATCGAATATATTCCTCAACAATGGACAGCATCAACTATAATTCTACTACACAAGAAAGGGGGAAAAGATGACATCTCGAACTATAGACCTATTTCACTAATGTCCAATGTATATAAAATATTCTCCAAGGTTATACTAGAGCGACTAACAAATACCTTAGACGAAAATCAACCAAAAGAACAGGCAGGGTTTCGAAGTGGTTTCTATATTCTATAGACCACATCCATACCATAAAACAAGTAATTAAAAAATGTAAGGAATACCAAATAAACTATTACTTAAAATTTATAGATTATAATAAAGCATTTGACTCGCTTAAACAGGGAAAAATATGAGAAGCGCTTTCTTCACAAGGGGTCCATAACTAATACACTCGTATAATTAAAAATATATACATACATATGAAAGCCAAAATACGCACAGAAAGGGTCGGAGAATATTTTCCCATAAGATGTGGCGTTAGACAACCCTTTATCACCCAAACTTTTCTCAGCAACCCTCGAACATGTGTTTCGACAATTCGCATGGAACAACTATGGTATCAATATTAATGGAGAGCTATTAAACCACCTAAGGTTGACCTCATACTTATAAGCGAAGATCCAAAATCCTTGCAAAAGATGATTGAACAACTGGTAATTGAGAGTAAAAAGGTTGGATTATCAATGAATACAAGTAAAACAAAGGTGATGACAAACTATATTAAAACTCATATTACACCGAATAACGCCATCGAATTGGAATATGTAAACGAATATACATATCTTGGCCAAATAATATCTCCCACAGATCTTACGACAAAAGAAATAAAAAACAGAATATCAATAGGGTGGAAGAAGTATTGGGCTCTTAAGGATGTTATGAAAAACTCGGCTGTACCAATTAAAGATAAAAAGAAGATATTTGACACATGTATTCTACCATGCTTGACTTGCACTAACAAAAATATGAAATCTCTAGCCACTTGTCAACATAGAATGTAGAGAAGTATACTTAATATAAAATTAAGAGACAAAATCAGATTAACATCTATTCAGAAAGAAACTAATATTATGGATATAAAATACCGAATCAAACAATTAAAATGGAAATGGACTGGACATCTAATAAGAAGCAAGACGGAAAAATGGGCCAAACAAGTGATTGAATGGTGCCCTAGATATAAAAAGAGAAAAAAAAGGCAGACAACGTCGTCGATGGGACGATGACATTAAAAAGATAGCAGGAACAACTTGGATGAGGAAAGCAGCAGACAGATCTTTGTGGAGAACACTTGGGGAGGCCTATGCAGAAATGCATGACAATCAAGAAACCGGCGTCTAATATATTTTAATTATTAAGTTGTACACAAAAAAAAAATGTAATTTTTAAGATTGTTAATAAAGGCTATCTTTATCTTTATCTTTAAGTGTGTTTACCAAATAAAGTTTTATTTATTTATTTAACTGCCATATGAAAGAAAAGAAAAATAGCAAGTTCTACCATGGACCAGTTTGTATCAAGCCCGGTTGTGCCGTTCAAAGACTTAATATATTTTTTTAAACAAAAATTGAAACGACTTCAAAAAGTAAAAAATAAACTAAAAAAAATGTGTGTGTCAGCTCCGACGCACGATTGGAGTTTACTCCTTACGAACGATAATTATGATATATTATATCGAGTAGAAAAAAACTTAACGCATCTCCTAAAATGATAAGAGAAACAAACATATATCTGTAATTATTCAGATTATTTATAGTACTTCAATAAAGCGTATTACATAAAGTATGTTACAAAATAATAATAATAATAACAAAGAGGAGGCCCCGAGAATAAGATCAGGGAGGATCAAGGGCATTTCACTTAGTACATTTGGTTTTTTGTATGAGATTGGAAAGTCGTTATATTGCGTTAGATGGCGCTATTTTGTTTTTTTTTATGTCTATGAAATTTTTACATGTTTTATGTTGAAGACTAGTTATTCTTATATAAAATATATGTGATTTATTTTTTAATAATTATAGGTACCTATTTAATACTTAATCGAAATTAAATTCTTTACTTGACAAGTTTGTACAATTAAACTTGAACCAAGTGTTCAATGGTCACACCAAATATATTTAGGGAGGCAACATTAATATTTCAAAGTTTCTGATTGGTTAATTATCAATTTGAAGAGTTTCAATTTACTCAGAAAATTTGTGCAAGTTATTGTATTATTGTTAGAAAGAAATTGCAAATTATAAATAGAAAATTATAAATATGATTTTGAAAATATGAAAAAGAATATTTGAAAACAATAATTATATATTAAAATTACTAGACTTTTCTGGGCTGAAATTTAAAACAATTTTAAAATCGCCGCGAATATTGGAACGTAATGACTTTTTTTAGTCTGTGCTAACATTTCTCAATTTTGAATTCATTTTTGTTATTACGTAGTATTACCCTAGTTTGTGTTTTTGATTATTCAATCTTGAATGTGCTCTAGTTGTTTTATTTTATTATTTCCAATCAATTTTGTAATTTCCCGGACCCTGACGACTCTCGATTTTGCTATATCCAGCAAAAAGTTTTATCAAAACATTTTCCAAAATGTAAGTCATTACAGTGTATGTTTTAAAAAACCATTGTGAGTTGTGACTATGATAACGTAAGAAACTACATGGAGACAGTTTTCTATACGGAAATTAATACAATGCGAATTACATAAAAATCTAAATTTTGATTTCATATGAAATTTGGTTAGTAATTTTTTCACATAATATATTAGTGGTACAAAGATATAAATAATATATTAAGTCGACGCAGAAAAGACACAGTGATAGTAATACAGTAAATTTACCTAGTGAATATTTTAATAATAGACGAAATAATAAAATAATAATTAGTACATACAAATTGTTTTATTTAAAATCCTACATAATAACGTCACGTCAATTTTAGCTAATGCTGACCAAATGGGGGATACTTTTACGATTTGTCTTGCAAATCATTGCAACGGAATAAAGTATTATCCCCATTTTTTCAGCATTAGCTAAAATTGTTTAAATATCTTATAATATTGCATATATACTGGTCGTGTGATTGACTTTTAGTGTTGTAATATTGCGTTAGATGGCGTTGGCGGCATTATTTTAAGACACGTTGTGTAATTTATTCTATCTCATTCTTTTACACGTTCAATCCTACAGATATATATGTTTGTCTCTTTCTACGTAACGCCTCAACTTTTAGTGTTACACTTGATTTTACTCCTCATAAAATTTCCGTACCGGGCCTCAAATCGTTTCTTAAGGAGTAAACTCCAAAAAGTAATAAAATAATTGCGTTTCCTTAATTTTTGTGCCTAGAACTTATAATTAACTTGTTATTTTACAAAATACAATCTTTGCGTTTACCACGACTTTGTTGTTACTATTGGAGCCGGTGTCAGCGAAAACAGGTAGGTAGGTGACTGACGACGGTTTTCGTGCTGTACGGTCTATTTAACTTAGCTGACACCGACTCCAAAAGTAACAACAATGACATGGTAAACGCAAAGATTTTTAGTTTACTTTTTACTTTTTGAAGTCGTTTCAATTTTTGTTTAAAATTTTTTTATTTCTTAATTTTTAGTGATTCCGAAATTCGATAACCGATTTTATTTGTCTGAAATATGGATATAACTGTTAAACGTATTTCCACTATATATACTCCATCATTAGACCTTTAATGAGACTTATAACCCATATGTGCGCAAGGTACTCGTCAATATAAATGAATTAAGTCCAAACACAAGGTAGCTACCGTAGAGGAGTTCCCTCAACTGTCTATGGTCTCCATCATCAGACCTGTAATGATACTTATAACCCATATGGGTGCAAAGTTCTGGTCAACATAAATGAATGTTAACCGCTGAGAAGTTCCTTAAACTGTCCTTTGTCTTCATCATCAGACCCCTAATGATAAGTACAATTTATCTAGGTATAAAGTTCTCATCAATACAAATTAATCGAGCCCAAACACAAGGTTACTGCTGTAAATCGTTGAGGAGTTCCCTCGACTGTCTTTCAGCTCCATCATCAGATCAACTCTAGACCTTCATGAAATTATAGTGCTTTAAAATACGTAAATATTTTTTTTTTAAATTAATTAAAAAAAATATTAAACGCACTAGTTACTGCTACAATTTTCGAAAGTTCCTCTCGATTTCTCTGGGATGCCATCATTACATCCTGGTTTCCTTATCATGGGACCACCTCGGAAGTTCACTCTTTTGAATAAAAAAAGAATTTTGAAAATCGGTCCACAATTGACGGAGAAATCGGTGAACATACATTAAAAAAAATAAAAAAAATATACACACAAACATATAACCTCTTCCTTTTCGAAGTCGTTTAAAAAGTAGTATTTTTTAAATGTAATGTAGGTAACAACAGATTTTCAGTTCTTAGATTTTTCTTTCACTTGTCTAATTTAATAATCTATGTGAATGGGAATTTTCCTCTTCCTCTTCTCTTCCTCTAAAACGACGTAATTTTTTTTTTTTTTTTTTTATGTTAGTTGGATAGGCAAACTGGCAAACGTACCACCTGATGTTAAGTGGTCGACGTCGCCCATGAACATAAACTAGTATACCTGGAATGAGCCCAGGCAACTCATCAATGTGTTGCCTATCCTGAGACATAAGATGTTAAGTCTCGGTGCCAGTAATTACACTGCCTGTCTTGCCCTTCTCTCCGAAACACAGCAAAGCTGTTTCACGGGAGAAACAAGCAAGATGGTGGTACCCATGCAGCCGGGAGCGCGGCACAGCGCTTCCCTCCCACCGGTAAATAAATGATAACATTTCAAAATAATTCCTGTAGACTTTAGAGGCAAAGCTAGATTAGTTAGTTGTAAACGTAGATCAGATCTAAGCAAAGCCCAAACATAAACTTGATCACGATATTTAGGCGTCTACCTACCAAACTAGCCGTGTTTGCCTCTTTCCATGTTTGTCAGTCGGCTATGGTCAAATATTATCAGAATAATATCACAGAATGTATGAAGTAGTCGTCAAAGTCAAAACCTAGCATTTACTGGAATTTGTCAAAAGCACCTCGCTTTTGACGAATTCCAGGAGATGCTAGGATCACTGAAGGGCATTTCCTATCTATAAGATGGACACAGAAATGAAAATACTTAAATGAGGCTTTGGTGGACCTTTCCCGATAAACGCCATTTTGAATTATGTTTTATTTAGAAACCTAGCCGATTCAAGTTTTGAAAAAAAAAAATGTTATTTAAAACTCCTTCATCATTACATTTCGGTTGTTCGATACACGATTTCTTATATTTTGCTGCTAAAAAAAATTGCAATGATAAATCTAAATTGAGGTGAAATAACCATTTCATTTGAGTAATATCAGATTTTGTACAATAAAACTTATACATATATAATAATTTTTTTTATAAATAGGAGGGATTTATAAAAAATAATTTATGACCGTTTTAAATCCCATTTTTTACAAGGATTATTATGGTATAAGTTTTATTGTACAAAATCTTCAATTAAATAAATATGTTTTCACTCGCTGCGGAAGCGCTCGACGCGTTTTCAGTGCCTTCATCCAGTTCTCGGATAGTAAAGCCTTAAAAGTAAAAAACGGTTTATCTCGATTTCCGGCAAAACTGCAAGTCTTATGGAAAAAAGTTAAATGATCATGTTGAAAGCAATAAAAAGATCTACAACTTATGTATAATTTACATTTTTTCCAAATAATATCATCAGAATTTATTATAATGAAACAACTTCTACGGATTTTATTAGCTTTTTCAGATTTTTACATGCCCGACGTTTCGGATACTTTAATTAGACTAAATTACAAAATGTCTGAATTGATACTTAATTGTTAATTGTTATTACTTTTAAACAGTTACAAAAGACCAAAAATTTATTTGAATGTATTTTTTGTTCTATTTACATTGGGTAAGTATTGTTTTAAATCATTTTTATGAAAATTTTAAAGACCGAACTAAAGATAAGTTCGAATACGAATATTCCCCTGCTTTCTTTGTGGTCATTATTTTATCAGTTTAATTGAAATAAATTTCTAGTTGCTATGCATTATTGGGAAGATAAGAATATACTTGTTTTTAAAATAATCTGCTAGCCAAGTTCCACGTTTTTTTTTGAGACATTTTAGCGGAAAAAAATCCATAAAATATTGAAATAATATAGTTTTGCGTCTCTTATTTTTAAATTTGGACCAATAATTATTTTTTTTAATATATAGAAAAATATTTATCATAGTTGTATAATAGTAATGTTAATTTTTTTACATAATCATAAAGTTGAGATTGCAACTAACAAAAAAGTTACTGACTTAAAAACAATTAGATATTTTGACGCGAGTATTTTTGATTTAAAATTAGGTTGTTTTTCGATATTAAGTCGAAATAAATCGAGGTAAACCGTTTTTTGGCCTTAACCCCTCCCTTTCCACTTTCCCGACCTCAGATCGTCCTTAAATTATTATTCCTTACATATTATTTTCCTTTTCTGATGGGTTTCATCCTACAATTTTCGAAATTATACTTCTTCTAGCGCGTTAGGGAAACATGATCAAAATTAAATTTTTACGACGCGTGCGTGTTGAAATTAGCTATAGTCAAAATTATTTTAAATAACAATTTTCACATAATGACAGAATAGACGTCAGAAGAAGATATAGTTTTAACTAAAGCTTGGCAAAAAAGAGTATGGAAAAAATGAGGGCGCCACTTTCACTTAGGTCTCATCATAATATGGAAAATCAGCAAGATAATTTAATTAAATCGTTAAAAATAAATGTGAAACACTAAGCTTTACTCAAAATCTAGTATTTGTCGGCCAAGTATTGTCAACATCATAGGTTTCCATTTAGTAAAATATTTAGTTCCACCTGTCACCACGTCATACTCTTTTTTGCCAAGCTATACACAATAAGCAAAAAGGTTACAGTGTAATAAGATTGACTATGTATTTTTCGTTCTAACGCGTGTACATAAGTACATACAATGTTTCAGACTTGGTTCTTGTTGATAGCCATACGTCTCAATATGATATCTACGGTACGTCTATTTTAAGTTAACGCGAAGCTGATAACTGCAAAACTCCATAACAACGGCTTTTTGGACTAATTTCAGTTTCATTCACTGAATATAATAATAAGCGTTGAATAGTTTAGTTCGAAAGCTGGACAGGTGTTACACGAAATTAACTAGAATCTAACATCAATTTCAGCTTGTACCGTTTGTGTAGTGACTATTATTAATACGAATATGTACAGTAATGCGTAAATTTTCAATATCGGTGTGAAACGTGAATAGATCGTTTGGCATCCGTTTAATTAAAATTATATATGAGCGCTATGATTTTTATCACGTTAGATACGACCTTTTACGCCTAAACTGATGATCAGATTTCACATTTGTAAATTTTATCTTGAGAAGAGAGGCTACTAAAATAATCATTATTATAAAAGAACGTATATTTTATCTATAGATAGATAATGCTCAGCTTTCTCCGGTAAACAATTCTTAATACCGGAACATTATAGGCGCATATATTTTAAAGCGCATAAAAAATACACCAAAAATGTTACAGGTGTTCTCCCAGACCTAACTATCATGTTAATCTACTACTTCGTTAAAGTATAATGTTTCTATTAAAAGTATCTATGAAATGATAATTAGTTTATAATTTTGTGTATTTATTTAAAAAAAAACTTAAATAAAAGAAAACAATACAATCAAATATCCAATGAGTGATCACACCATTAGAGCAGACAAAAATTATTTGGTAACGGGAAGAAAAAGTGGCCGGAATAATGTAGGAAACAGCAATAATAGTACAAGGCTTGTGCAAAGTCAAAACCATCTGACGCCCTCTGATTTATAACGTGAAAAAAACTCCGAGACCACTCGCGTTTCTTGCTACAAACGACGGAGGAATATTTTCATTCTAGCGTCGGCCATTTTGTTTTTATTGAATTCTGCCTAACCGCGTGCACGGTTTTATAGGCCCTGAAGTTAGGTCGGGGTTCGAGTCTGACTAGTGTACTTGAAATGAGTTTAATTCACAACTGACTTTGTCAAAATCGCTGGATCACCGGTGAAGGTGAGGACCTGCATCTGCATCTTGGTAAGATTAAGTCTTTGATGGTATTTGTATGAATTTAACCGTGCCTACGTAACGTGGAGTGCATTGAGCCAGCGCGTGTCAGGTGAAGTGTGGCCTAACACTCTCCTTTCTTATTATTTTTTATATTTTGCGCCGGGAAATGCTCTTAGGCATCCCACGGGATAGAGGGGACTCCACAGATGGGTATGTGGGACTCGTTGCGCCCTAAAGATGGTAAGGTGGTCGCAGCTCTACCCACTAAAACCCGGCGAGTGCCATCAACGCCTTTGGTGAGGTGCCTCGGATCTGATGAGCGACAAGTCACCTGGACGGCTAGTACGTCCTCCAAGGGGTCAACGCCACCTCCACAGAGGAGTTGTCCCGCACCACAGAACAATAAAACAAAAAAACAGAACATCCTCGCCCCTTGTCCCCCCTGATCTTTTGTCCCCTCTTCTTATAAGAGGAGTACAAAGAGCAGCTCCCTCAGTTCAATTGGTTTCGCCCAAGGTGCTGGGTTCAACGTGGTAGTGGAGCTCAATAGCCTAGGGTGAGCCACTGCACCTTGAGCGAAGCTCTTAGACTCTTAGGTAGTAAGTGGACGCAGCTCGTAGAGCTACTACTAGCTAGAGTACTAGCTTTCGGGCGCAGCGAGTCCCACATACTCGTGTGGGGAGATTTGGGAATTTCCCGGCGTTAAAGAAAACAAAAGGGCTACAAAAACCTTCAGTCTTTCTTGCCCTGTTGTAACATCTACATTGTTTTTAAATCCTCTAATATTCTTTCATATTATCATGTATATTTTTGTCTAGCTCGTTTCCAAGTAGGAAGGATGCACTTATCGTACTCTTATCTTATAGTTCTTCTGTAAAACAGCTTCATAGATGTTTGAACACTTACCATGAGGTTTTTTTATGTTAGTTGGATAGGCAAACTGGCAAACGTGCCACCTGATGGTAAGTGGTCGACGTCGCCCATGAACATAAACTAGTTTACCTGGAACGAGCCCAGGCAACTCATTTATATGTTGCCTATCTTGAGACATCGATGTTCAGTCTCGGTGCCAGTAATTACACTGCCTATCTTGCCCTTCTCTCAGAAACACAGCAGAGCTGTTTCATGGGAGAAACAAGCAAGATGGTGGTACCCATGCAGCCGGGAGCGCGACACAGCGCTTCCCTCTCACCGGTGGAAACTGGAAGGTGGGATGTACCATCAGGTGGAACGTCTGCCTATTTTCCAATCCAATAAAAAGTTGATATATATTACAGTTTTATCAATATATACCCAATATAAGTTTACCTTCACCTGTATTCAAACCCGCGTACTCCTATTTTTTTTTCTTTAACACCGGGAAATGCTCTGAGGTATCCCGCTGGGGAGGGGGTCTCCCCACGCGGGTATGTGGGACTCGCTGCGCCCGAAATTTGTTAAGTGGACGCAGCTCTACCCGGCGAGTGCCACCAATGCCGCCCTTGGTGAGGTGCCCCGGATCTAATAAACAAACAGTTCACCTCGACGGCTAGTCAGTCCCCCAAGGGACCAACGCCACCTCCACAGAGGGGTTGTCCCGCACCACAGAACAACCTTTTCCAACGTCGGGACAGTACAATGGGGTGAGGTTCCCATCCTCACCCCTTGCCCCCTGCTCTTTTGTCCCCTCTCCTTATAAGAGTGGTAAAAAGAGGCCCCTCGGCTCAATTAGCTTCGCCCAGGGTGTTGGGCTCACCCTAGGCTACTAAGCCCCACCACCACGCCAAGGCCTGAACCATGGTGGGGCGCGTACTCCTATGCTCACGACTACTATAACTATGATATTATTATTAGATTTTTACAAGCTCGTCGTTTAGGATGCTTTACAGCGAGGCTGTGCTTTTAGCAAGGACTATAATATTAAAACTGATAATTAATCTTTCTTTATTTATATTTCTTATATTTTTATTTATAACAGGCTATTGTAGACTATATTTACAGGCTAGGTAATAACTGTCTACTTGCCTGGACTTAGCTCGACTCAGTTTAATCTAGGCTCAGAACGCAACAAGCTTTAGCTAACTTTAATATAGCCATTTTGTTGTCTGGCATGGTGTTTTTATTTCACAACTTTTAATAGTTGTGGCGTACCTACATGGAAAATCTACAGTGACTTTGATTCGCAGTTATAGTTTAATCTGTATTTAAATCACAGATGAATTTTAGAGTACTTTGATTAACTTTGTGATATTAGAACACTCGATTCTTTCTTGACCGTAATAGATTTTTTTTCTTTAACGTTGGGAAATGTTCTGAGGCATCCTGCGGGGGAGTGGGTCTTCCCACGCCCCCGCGGGACGATGTTCCCGTCCTCGTCCCTTGCCAACCTGCTCTTTTGTTCAAAGAGTTTGTAAAAAAGTTTTGGTACAAAGAGCCCCCTAGGCTCAATTAGCTTCGCCCAAGGTGCAGCGGCTCACCCTAAGCTACTGAGCTCCACCGCTACGTCAAAGCCCGAACCATGGTGGGGTGACCGAAATAGATAGTATCCGCAACGACGGGAATGTAAACTCTCGCGATTCTTTATTTGTGAAATTCGAAACATTAGAAAGTAATTTGAGCACTAAATAGTCTAATCCTTTTCTAAATGTGTCGTATGAACATTTAATTTTGTTTTTATGACTGATAAAGTGTATTGGATAAAATAACTAACTCTATGAAAAAAAAGTAAAAAGTGGTTATGGTATTTCGTGTTGGTTTAGTTTATTATTGGTGAATATTTTTAGCATCGCCATATTTTACCTATCTGCCAGGAGACTGTGGTTGAAGATCCCACGATTGGAGGGGGGCAACTTATATAAAAATCATGGCTTACCACTAAACCTATAGATTTATGTTCCAATAGGATTTTTGATAAGAAGCTACTTACATGTGGTCATCTGTCGGCTATTTTGATGTGAATTGTAAGTTTGCTTGGCAGTCAGCAAATATGATATGATGATAACGATACCATAATGAGTAGGCTATTTCACTTAATATGTCATAAAGTTATAAAATAGGTGAATAGTTTGAAAAGAAAGAGTATTGGATTTTATTATCTTTATTGATAATTTATTTATAACAAACATTTATGTTAGTCTTGACACGAGTACATTTATCTTATTTCTATGTAAATATATTTTAAACACATATAAGATATTCCGCTTTTAACGGTAACCATCTAATGATACATTGATATTTGACTAAATATAGAGGGGAAACCATAACCCTTGCCCCCCTCTGGCACACACTCTGCCGACGCCTTCTTTGGGGCGCCAACTTGTTTCACATAGTCTGGTTACAGTTGCTCCGTTTTAAAACAAATAAAAACTTAATAGAGGATTTTTAATTCAAGTGATTGGCCGCCATGTGAAATTCAACTTGAAAGCTTAATTGGAAAAAAACCAATGCGTAATATTAAATGTCTTGATTTTAGATGAGTTTTAAGTGCTTAATAAATATCAAGATGGTTTATCAAAGTTGATAAATATTTGTGCAACATCATCCTCTCAATCAACTCAATCGTATTAGCTCCGGAGTTTGACGTAAATAGATTTTATGAAAATTTTAGATTTGGCACATCTATTTTGGCAATATTTATTATATATATAATATTTTACCTTTGAAAATTATTCAAGAATCATTTATGTTGAAAAGCCAACTGATTTTTTTTATTTACTTTAATTCTACTAATATAAATATTAAAGACGGGATAGTTTGTATGTATGGATGTTTGTTAATCTTTCGCACAAAAACTGCTAACTGGATTTTAATGAAACTTTACAATAATATAGCTAATACATCACAATAACACATAGCTATAATTTATTAAGATATTGTGTGAATTGTACAAAATCTAATCCTGTGTATACGAGGTCGCGGGCACCAGCTAGTACTCTTTTGTTTCTGTCAGGTATTCTACATTCGATTCTACGACCTTAATGTTTAGTTCTTCTTCCTTAAATACAAACCATACCTTTATACTAAAGCTTGCTATTCCCTATCCGAATCCGTAATATGGAATTTAATTAGGAGCAAATAGGTACTTTGTGCGTAGAGTCGCCATCAGTACTTTTTTTATCAAAAGTTATGCACAACTAAATTTATATTTAGTTTAGAAAGTGCATCCATGGAAACTTAGTTACCTCGTATCGGGTTTACTGTTTAAATCCCTATGATTGCAAACTTTACTTGACGATTTAATAACTAAAATTTAAATACAATCCGTAAATATTTTGTTTCTGTCGGTATTCGAAATTTATATTTAGGAATGAATAATATACGCGGATGACAACCCTAATAGTGCAAGACACGCACAATATAACAATAGATAACATATAAAATTTATAATCTAATTACTAGTTAATGAAGGGTATTTGTAAATCAGTCGTTTGTAGAATAATTGTAACTTAATTATAGTTATACATCTATGATATTAA
The DNA here is from genome assembly GCA_963853865.1 of Helleia helle. Classification (NCBI taxonomy): domain Eukaryota; kingdom Metazoa; phylum Arthropoda; class Insecta; order Lepidoptera; family Lycaenidae; genus Helleia; species Helleia helle. Next base: position 23,623,466 of record OY971420.1, read on the forward strand.
AATAATATGGATGTGCGATTTTGTAGATAATGTAAGGGAAATATTATAAATGACTATTACATTATGCAATATTTTCACCCGACATCGGTAGAGCTAAAAAATGCATTATAATTTCTAATAAATACGATGTAGGCAATTTAGGTATCTTCCAACGTAGCGTCTCAAATGCACATTTGACTTTGATGAACGAGTTGTGAATCGATTCGTAATAATAGCTCGGATATTAACTGACTTCAAAAGAAGACGTTTTTTTCGTGAGGTTGAAGTTTTAAGCTTTTACTAGTCGTCGAACGTCGTAAACATAGATAAGTTCTCTCTGGATGATAATTAATTGCCCTAAAACGAAAAAAACAATCCGTTCGATCATTTTGTCCAAGCCTCCCCGTGGCGGTCCCATTTCTAACAATTACACTGCCTCCAATCAGGATGGTTTAATATAATAAATGTAAGTAAAATATTCATAATGTCATAGTCACAAATTATCTAGGAGTCATCCATTGGTTTCAACCATTAACATTTTTACTTCTTACATTTCATTTAAATCTGTTTTTATATCATTTTCTCTTTTCATCATCCTAGTGCATACATTTTTATAGAGCGCGTCATGATTTTCTGCTCTCGCTAAATTTTGAGAGAGCGCGTCATGTTTTTCTGCTCTTATGAAATTTTCAGAGAGCGCGTCATGATTTTCTGCTATCACAAAATTTTGAGGGAGCGCGTCATGATTTTCTGCTCTTACTAAAATCGATTTGTCATTCACCTCGTGTTATTTCCTTCGATTTTTGTTATATCAACCAGAATGGACGTCCAGTTTATTGAAAATATTTAAATCTGCACCGTTTTTTGAGCGCTTAAAATATTTTTTAGCAATTTAAATTTACACCTAGTGGTACAGTCAGCCTATTAAATTCCTACAAGAATACCAATATATGTATATTTTTTTCCGTTGAGTAATTAAAATGACAAAACGGAATTGGGTCACTCCGTTGTCTCTCTATTAAACTAAAACCTATGGGGTACTTCTCATTAACATAGGATCATTAAAAAAGATTCCGACGAATTGTGAACCTCCTACTTTTTCAAGTCGGTTAAAAACAAACCTGTAAACAGTTATTTTTTTTTACATTATATAAAAAATACTTTTTAAACCAGTGCGTGCGAATCAGGCTCGCATCATTATCTAAATAAATAAACATTAAAATTTAGAATTCACTTCCCCATTCCATACACATTTAGATAAGTTTTGGGCACTTCGTTTCTTACTCAACTTACAAAAACATTTTGAAGTGGAACGGAAAAAGTGCGTAATTAAATTAAAAACATAACTTTGACATTACATTATGTAAAATGGTTTCCTTAAAAAGCTTTTCAGGACGGAAGCTTAATGTTAAGCTTAATAATAAATTGGCGAAGTTAAAAGATTGGATTGGGGCCCTTCGGTTATGGGGCCTATTTTTTACGCCCACGTTATCTGGGGCCCTTACTCACTAACTGTTTGACAGTACTCAATTATTTAATTTACTTAAACGGGGATAATTCATAAGCCCCCTTTAATAAAGTAAGGTCATCAAAAAAATTTGGCGGCTACGCCAAATAATACAGTCAGTGTGAAAAATCGCCGATACTTTCATACAAAAAAGAAATTCATAAATTCCAAGTTTCGGCCCGAATTGAATAAATTTATTTATATTCTTTTGATATGATTCCCTTATGTTATAACCATAGATATCATCCATACATTATTTATATTGTACAGACACTATTTTCATTTTAAGTATACTATATTATGTTTCTACTATGAAAGTGATGCGACTGACAGAGGATAAGCCTTATGGAATATACAACACTTATATTCGTATTAACTATTCGATTGTAATTACTGATTAATGGATATTTTAAACATTGAATTGAGACACATATTATTTTAAAACCTGCCACAAGCTGCACTATTAGTGACATATATTTTATAATATTCTGCCATAGCCGATGTGACAGGCAGTGTTAATCCTAAAATAATTATCTAACATCAACATTATTCCTTAAATAATAATAAAATCTATTCTAGTGATACAATTGTATTATAAATATGGCGGAATAAATTGTTCCCAAATTATAAATATAGGATTCAAATGAACCAATGATTAGGAAAACGCAAACTTAAAGTAAATGGAAATCTTGATTATATGCACATTTATTACATGGAATAAGATCTATCTAAAATAATCGAAAGATAATTTTATTATAACGAAGTATTTCTTCTGATAAACATAGAGAAAATGATTCATTTTAATCACTAACTATACTAGACTTACATAGAACATACAATTGTTGTCTAATTGAGAATGTTTTACATTTAACACCAAATTCTTTAGACCCTGATTTTTAACTACAAGATACGCCAATTTTGATTATATTTGAAGAAACATCCAAGCTTCAAAATGGAAAAAAGTGTTGAATTTAATTAGTGGTAAAATAAGTACAAATTAATAAAAAGAAACTCACAGCCGAGACAATAATTAGTATACTTAATATATAGTAAAGTAGTCTCAAATATAGACATAAGAAAGGCCATTAATTTTAAACCCCGACGCCAAAGAACGGCATGGCATAAGCTTGTCTGTTGCAGATCTCAAATGGATAAACCGATTCTGATGCGCTTTTTTATTTAAAAGGTTTGTTTTTCTTAGACATGTTATATCAAAACCGGCTCAGCCGTTCCAAGGTCATTAGGGGCTTTTTAATGACATTTTAGTAACTAGTAGTTTGAGATGTGGTAGTAGGTAGTGAAGTTGTCGTTTACAGTTGGTACAGCTCGACACTGCTAGACCGGCGTCTAGTGAGGGACGCATGGCGCAGGGCGCAGGCATCCCGGGCCGAGGATCAGACTTGTGAGAAGCTCTCTTCCATCTCCGTCTCCTCTTGACCGTTCTGGCTATCAGCAGCGTAGTACTGAAACAACATTTATTTGCTGAACATGTTTAAGTTATCTAGGCTTGTTGTAGATGGTCCATTTCTACTCGCAACTAGGAACAGCAATAAGTCGCCCCAATTTTTATAATTGCCAAGGGAAATGGACAGTCGGTTCCCATGGTAAGTGATCAGCAACATCCGTAGACCTCCGCTATACTAAAGGATTGACAAATGCGTTGCCTGCCTTTCAAATACGTAAGCGCGTTGGCGCTTAAGCCGGAGGTTGAGGGTTCGAATCCCGCCAGGGAACAAAAATATTTTCTGTGTTCCTGGGTCATGGATGTGTATTAAATATGTGTATTATATAATAAAAATCTTAAATATATGTATAGTATAAAAGTATTAAATATATTTCCGTTGTCTGGTACCCGTAATACAAGTTCTTCGAGAACTTACCACGGGACCAGATTGATCTGACGTAAAAGCGTCCATAGATATTATTATTATGATTGGACGTCTACATCAATCTGTTTAAACGTGACCTCCACTTCAAAACTCATTTAGGTCACCAGCTATCGGCTCTAAAAATCTACGTGCTTATACTTCATGGTATAGTTATTATAAATAAATTGGTTCTAAACCACAAAATTCTAAACGACAGGGAAATTCCGGACGGACGGAAAAAGGCTGATAATGATGATGAACTCTAAAGACGTGAAATTTGCCAACCTAAATGTCATGAAATGCAAGCAGTTTATGAAATTTTCTTTGTTTAAACTAAGACAATACAAAAATCTAAAACAATAAATCTCAATTTTTCTAAATCTTCAAGTTTTGACATACCTCGGAATAAGTTGCACCATTCCATCCGATGCGGCCTCGTTCGCGTTGGGCAGGTCGTTGAGGAAGATCCTTGTCTCGTATATCCATGCTAGTGCCAGCTCTAAAAGCATCCCGTAGCGATATGTTAGCACGAGCCGCTTCTGCTCTTCCGTGTTGGAGAAATTCGAGGAAAGCAACCGCCAAGGATACACCCATGCCCGCAATCAGAATGTAGAAGAGTCCCGCTACTTGGTTCAAAGTCAACTGTTTGCCTTGAATCTAAAAAAATAATATTAACAATGAACTTGAATGATTATATTAACAATGAACTTGAAAGATTATATTAACAATGAACTTGAAAGATTATATTAACAATGAACTTGAAAGATTATATTAACAATGAACTTGAAAGATTATATTAACAATAAACTTATTTAGAAAGGCGTTAACTTGTGTGAAATTTGTGTACTCGCTTGCAAAAAATGTATGAAATTTGCTAATAAAATAACTGACCAATGAATTCAATTTTAATAATACTTGATTGGTTGTTGATCATAGAATAGTTAATTTAGTTAATATGCCCTATATATAGTAGCTTGTTACTAATGATAATGAGGGACCATACAAGTAGGTTTCCAAGAACATAACACGGCTTATATTAGAAGCACGCATTTATGAAGCATCACCTTTTGTTTTTGCTGTAATTGTAACATTGAAATAAATAGTAATGTTACAATAATTAATTTAGTGATAAAATCGAACTTTTTATTTTAAAAGTCTATCAACTATGAAATAAATAAGGACTGCACGGACACAGCATGAACAAATAAGTTATTGTTTGTAAAATTATTTTAGATTAATTTTTAAGTTGTTTGTCTTCAAATCTATCTTTATATTTACATATATATATTTCTTGTGTGCGTGTGTATGTCACTGAACTCCTCCTAGACGGCTGGATTTTGATGAAATTTTTTGTGTGAGTTAGATTCACAAAAAAAAGGACACCGTCTGTCGGTGCCACTAGTTAAGTATAATACTGTTTCTACAAATTCGGAATTTAATTTTACGCTAGTACATTGAGAAAAATTAAACATTCTTGTATACTTTTTATAATATTGTTTTCTTACATTATTTCATCATCATTATCATCTGTGCATTAATCAGTATGTTTCTTCTTGCGTATGTTTCTGTGTGTGTCTGGAAATGTCTTTGTTTATTGTGTTAAAGTCACAAACGTAACTTACACCACATACCTCAACGTCCTTGGCACATTGAGGATCGATAAACCACCGGCGCACCAGATTCTGCAGCTGTCCCTCGTTCTTCAGATGTTGCAGCGCTAAATTTACTCCCTCCCTATAAAAGTCTCATTATAAGCACATGCACATGATGAAATTTCGCTTCAAATTCGCACCAAATTCGCAGAGCTCAATTCGCATTGCTTAAATGTTTAGCAATTTCTGGAAAAGTGATCAGCAATCACTCAAAAATGTTCAGCAATTCCTCACCTCAACTTCGAGCCCTTCGGGAAAGCGACGGCAAAATCCTTGACTCCAGCCTGGGTTGCGGAGACCAGCATGTGACATGGCTTCTTATCCTTGTTTGATTCCAACAGCTTCTGGTCAATAAATAATGAGAACCAGCTGGGGCCTTGTAATATATCCTGAGGATATTCAATTTTGAGGTTGTCACGAAGTGAACCAACTAAAGAGGTTCTATTGCATGGGTATGACACTTATTTATACTTGGTAGTACATTAATAATTGAGATAGGTATATTAATTGACTGTGACAAATAAGTAGTTGAATACTACTTTTTTCAGAAAGTGGGGGCGGGGTTTACTTAGGTACAGGACCTACTTCTACCTCTTTCAAACGTAAAGATAATGTATTAATTTAAAAACGATAAAATACCTTTCGTTTAGATACTTACAACTTATTTTTACGTACTATTATGTAATATTGTTTATTAAATACTTGCGTGATTTACAAACTGAACTACTTTTTGAATCCCTTTCAGCAACCTACGTCCTTGTAAACTATCATCTTATATACAACGTGTGTTCTTGTAAACTATTCAAAGCGTCGGGAATATTTGGAAACAGTGGTACAATCCGCAAAAAGTTGTTCCATTATACACTGCATGTTACTGTCATGACGCAACGTACAGTATGGCAAGTCAAAAGCAATACATTACTTCAGGGCAGTTGGTAATCTTGGTGTAGGCTCGTAGCGGTTCGTTGATACGGTTGATCGTCAGGTACGAGGTCAGGTTGGCCGTGTAGGTGGAGACGAGAACGAAGGCGAAGAACCACCAGACGGTGCCGATGATCCTTCCGGAGACGGATCTATAATATTTCATTAGTTATTTCTCAATCCCAATTCAAGTTCCAAACCTGTTATGGGTAAGTCACTTTCTATTTTTTTTTTCCAAGAGCTAGGCCCACTTTTTCCAGCTCACAGCTATTCCTGTGTCGTCAGGATCAACAGAAAATCACTCTATGGTGGAGCCCGATGGATACGTTAAGATTGCCTTGGGACACGCAACAAATTTAACCGGAAGAATTCTTTTAGTATTTGTCTAACTTTATATGATTACTTTGAATATTAGTTGGATAAAGGAAATCCAACTAATATCTGAAGGTCTGGAAAGGTCAGCATCGAGACCCAAGTTGGTAAAGCCCGGTACCAGTAGTTACACTGCCCTGTCCTGCCTTTTCTAAAATAAGCAGAACAATGGTAACCATGTAAATAGGCACGCGGCAAAGCAGTCGTTCCTTATTACAGATTTTTTTCTGTTTACTATTAACAAACGGTATTAAAAACTACTAACCTGGGCGCGATGTCACTACCTTGTTGCATAAATGACCCCACAGAATACCATATAGAGTTCCAAAAGCTGAACTCGTTCACCAGCGTGGTCTGAAACATTAAAATTAAATTAAATATAGTTGAGGTCCATTCATATAGTTGAGTGGTTATAAAAGTTTCCCGCTATTGTAATGTTTGTAATTTTTTTAACACATATTTAGTAAAGTTGTATGTTAAAAAATAACTTTTTTGGACCATTGTTAGAGTTTAGTTTGAATTCTGTGGAATAATGGTTTTTGTAATACAGTACAATTGTGTAAAGATTTTTTTTTAATTAGTAATTTCGTTTTGTATTTAATGCATTTTTTTTTGCCATAGTAATAAATGATTAACGATTGGAAGACTTATTATAATTATTATTATTATATATTTTTATGTTTACCTAACAAGAGAAATGATTTATTGTGAATAGGACAGTTACATTTAGTTATGTTATTTTGTGATTATCATTTTTTGTACATTTTTCCTTGAGGGGAACAAAAAATGGTCAAGTTCTTAACAATACGGACCCCTACAAGGAGTTTATAAGTATGTGTTATATTACCGGAATTTGTCACCATTCTTATCCAAGTACGGTATTTTAATGATGATCCTCAACTATCAACACTGTGTAAAGAAATCTACGTATACTTGTAGAATATCTTATATGAAATAAATGGAATTTATTTAAATATAGATATAAATTCTAAAAATAAATCTAAATAATATATTTTAACATTATCTCCGTGGAGTGCCAGGTCCTAATTGGCAATCGGCCGTCTTGGAGTTTATTGAAACAGGCCTATGTTCAACAAATTTGGAAACTGTTGAACAGTTACTGATTTGGATGATTGCATCATCAGAACTTTACCGATATTTTGTATCAAAAGAGTCTATTTGTACACAATTCCTAGGAAATCCCCCTATTTCTTTATTACTCTATAATTTTGAAAGTTAGTTGTAGGGACGGATTTGCTGCCCTTTTTTTTAGCAAAATTACAATTTCATCCCCTTTTACTTATTCATTAATGATCTAATACTAATATAACAATTAAAAATTATTTAAAGTTATATATAATCCCAAAAAAGCCCCTAAAAATTACACCCTTAAAATCCCATCCCACTTTTTCCCTCCTAATTTTGGAGGGAAAACCACTAAGTTAGCAACCCTGCAACAACCCTGAAACAGATCTAGTGCGTATACTATCGTGCACGATAGTATACGCACTAGATCTGTTTCCGTCATCCGATTTTTACACGGATACACTGCTTAGCTGTCTTTATCAAAACGCTTACCTTACCCTGTTAAGAACGCTTACCCTATTTGAATTGGTATCATTGTTGTCGGCTGATCCCGAGTCAGAATATGACAGAATCCTCCATTCACATGGCGAGAATCGTGACACGAGGTACAGGCAGAAGCTGACAGCAAATATACTGCACAAGACCAACAGCTGTGGACAAACATTTTTAATAACAGATGGCGTTACGAATAATGGCTTATTCCTTTTTCAAATATTGTGGAAATATATTCTATTTTTTAAAACTAACCCGACAGACGTTCTGTACATTTTGTAGCAGATTGTGAATCTAAACCATTCTTGAATCTTGTTGAAATAGCCCCGTGTACGTGGACTTCAGTCACATCATCGCACAGAAAAATTATATAATTCATGCGGTATTTATACAACTTTTTATTGTATTTTGAGTTGAGACTTGAGAAAATGTCGAAATTCGAAGACTGTTGATGATGACTGATCATGATAAGACTTGTGCTAAAAGCTCGAAGAAGGTTTGTTGAGGATTGACAACTCTAATTGACAAATATTTTGCCACTTTCATTTTCAACTGAGACAGTAGAAGAAATAAAAAAGTGTGTGTGTGTGTCATTTCGACGTACAACTTGAGTTTACTCCTTAAGAACGAGTCTTTGATGAGGCACCGAAAAATATTAATATAATAATAATGTATCGTGTCAATATCGATCTAGCAAACTGTGTGCTTTGACAGCACACAACTATGCAAGTTATACATACATTACTAAAAAGTGAAGTTGCAACATAAAACGTAACGAGGCCATTCGGTCACTCTTCAATTTTTTGTATCGGGCGCCTTAATAAAAATCGATTCAGTAGTAAACACCAAAAAGAGACGCAAGTATTGTCATGAGCACTTCTCTAGTTTGGATATACTCATTTAATGACACCGATTTAGTCTCCAGATTCACACCGAGAACGTAATATATTAAGTACAAATAATAACCCGCCATTTTACAGGGATGCGGAACAGTTCCAGGACAAACGACGCTTCGAGTCGTTAAATGGGATAGGATAACATCCATCCTTGTAGCGCCTTCCGGGATGTCTTTGTTATGGTGATGGAATGACAGTGGACTGGCACGCCTTTATGGCATTGATTTAAAAGAACTTTTATTTAATTTGAACATAGAATTAATGTAAAGGAACATTCTGTACATAGTCGTCATAAGTGATGAGTTAAATTGGTGTTGAAGACTTTAATACCAAGATTATTCTAGGTACATACTGGTATGGTACTTGGTACATACTGGTATGGTACTTGGTACATACTGGTATGGTACTTGGTACATACTGGTATGGTACTTGGTAATGGTAATAAATCACGATTAAGCAGCAAAGCGTTTTAAATATTATACCTTCAATCTTCATATTTTGATTATATTATTCATGCTTTTTATGTATTAACTAGCTGTTGCCCGCAGCTTCGCCCGCGTTAACTTATATTTACGGACGTATCCGGACCGATGTTGATCATTTTTTTACTTCTTTGTTATATCTCTTAAGAGAATAAGGCTGTGTTTTTAATGTAAGCTCCCAAGCGGCTTAACTCAGATCCTATTGACAACAGGCATGAAAATCCATTTAGTTAGTTTGTACCTAGTTTTTGAGTTAATTGCGTACAGATAGACAGACGTGAGGAAGGACTTTGTTTTAAATTATATTTTTTCTTTTTATATTATATTTATGTATTGTTTTATATTCTCGATCGGCGCTGCTGTCGCGTGCTCTTGTTTCAGTCATGCTCTCTCACATGCGGTTTAACCGGGACTCTCGCTCCTCAACAGATTCTTGTGATCTAACTAATCTCATTCGCCTAACGTATTTCGATGTAGCAGAAAGAGAAGTTTTCTTTCTGGAAAGCATCGTGTTATAACCGTATTAAAAATATAAAAATCTTCAAAACTACCCTTTATAGAAAAATAATCATCTCGCACCTAATCTAGATAATGAAAATTAATAACTATCCAACTTTACCTATTGAATCCTATATTGAAAACCTTTATTGAATTTTAACTAATACCTATACCAAAGATTATTATTAAAACTAAATAAAATTAAAATAATAATGCCTAAACAAATATCTACCAAAACATATTAATACACGAATGAATAATCCTTCCTTTTTTTCGCTGGGGAGTGCGTTTATGCATACGACCGGGTCCGGGGGGTCTCGGGGGTTATGTGGGAATCTCTGCATCTGAGAAGATGGTAAGGTAGACGCAGACTCTACCCACTAAACCCTAGCGGTATTCTCCTCGTCGACTGGGTGATCCGGCGTGAGAGCTGTGGACGTCCACACCAGGCCACAACGGTGTGCCATCCGGCACTCACCACTGGAGGCAGGGAGGGCGACATCCTCTCCTCCTTCTCCGCTTAAGGCACCTTAACTATCCCGGCGGATCCCCCGATCAGCTTTGCACAGGTCTCTCACGGCAGTGCAACCGCCTGTCGCCGCCGTGCTGTCCTGCGGGAAGAGGCGCCAGTGTGCTCTTACTCTCACTCCATCTCCTTCTTCTGTGACATTACCACCTTGCAGAAGGAGAGGACCGCCTGGCATGCACTCTCACTGTCAGTCGTCGCATCGGATGACCGCAGGGAGCGACAGGTCCGTGCCCACTTCAGCTAAACAGTCTTAAATATACACTACCTATACTTTATTTTCTTAACTTTAAAAGCTATTCCTACACCTTATAACCTAATCGCTTCCCGCTCCGTCGCAATAACAGTCAAAAATGTATGACATGAACTATGATGCGATACGCGCGGCCTATGTCTCTGAAATTAGCTAGGTGCTCGCGGGGCTGATCCCCAGCCCCCGCCTGCCGCTTTAAGCCAAGTTAGACCTTTAGCCCTACTATTACAGCATAAACTTTACTGCGGTTGGCGTAACGTACGACAAACTTATTATATAATATGTTGGTATAGCAGCAAGCATGTCTAGGGATCGAACCGCAAAATTAAGTTTGTTTTTAATGTGTATACTTTTGCGAGATAAAAAGTACCCAGGTTGGTGCCCCGGATAGTGAAGTATAATTATACCAAGTTTCATCGTAATCGAACCGGTAGATTTTGCGTGATGCTTGAACAAACAGACAGACAGACAAAAATTTTGTTGAAAATATTTTTGGGTTGGGTATCGATCTAGTAACACCCCCTGCTGTGTATTTTTTAATTATTTTCAATGTACAGAATGTACACTTCTACAGTTTTATTATGAGAATAGAATAGATATAGATAGATAGCTGATGCCAGCGTGGTATTTATTATTCCTTCAATTAAAATTTTATAGATTGCAATGGCTTATAATGCTTCTTTATAGACGAAATTCAAAGTAAACTGATTAGGAACATTAACTGGAGTTCTCGAGTCACAGAGCCTTGCCTCATGATCTTCATTAGATTCTTGGGATCTCATCATAAAATATTAAGTATTTTAGCTGCGCTGGAGTACTGAGAGAGTTTCGACCTTTTTCTAGGCATTGTGTACAAATTAATCTTTAACCAACACTTTACCAATATTAGAATTGTAATATAAATCTCTTAGCAGAAATAAAGGCTTAAGGCAACCTTTGAAACTTTCTTTCCAATATATACAAAATAAATTAAGGCTGGACCACGTACGAAACGACAATCCTTACGCAACAACTTTTTTTCCCCATCGCGATGTTTAATACTGTCTAAAACGCCATCTACTTTATTTAATACGAATTTATTTAACAGGTAAGAATTGAAATCGTTATAATATTATTTTGACTTATAATATACTGTCATAGTAAACATTCACTATTATTAGCGCCATCTAGTTGTATAGTATGCTAGACACTGTTTTAGTAATGTTTTACTTTCCCGCGGGAATTCGGAACTTTTATGGGAATACATTGTTTGAATACAACGTCAACATAAGGTATCAGCAAATAAAGTTCATAAGTTGTTGTATACAAAGCTGTTTCATTACCTAATTACAGTTTTTTTTACTATCCCACGGGAAGTCTTTAATTTACCGGGATCAAAAGTATCCTATATGTTGACCAGGGCTATAAGCTACCACCATACAAAATTTTGTTCAAATCAGTTGAGTAGCTTCGGAGATTAGCCATTACAAACAGACAGAAAAACAGAGAAAAAAAAATCGAAAAAAATCCAAATTACTTCTATTACATTTCTTACATCCCCCTGACTCGGTTTTGAGCATTTTTTTTCATTGTACATAAATTAGACCTCTACAGATTTATTATATGTATATGTATAGATTATTATTTATTTCATCAGTCGTGCAAAAAATATTGAATAAAACTAAAATAAAAAATTGAAATACAAATGCGGAATGCAACATCTGTATGTACTTTAATTTTTAATTAAAAAATCACGGTCCCCTTAAAATTTTAATAAAATTTTTACTGTTATGATATTGTGTTAATATTTTAGATATAAATATGTAATATATTTATTCCGCTTGCAATTTCTATATTTAAATTCAATTGTGTATTTTTTCAAGATGATAATTCTTTTTTATTGTTATATGAATTTAATTAAGACAAAGGACCTGCCATAAACTGCCAAGAAGATTTAAAAAAATATAAGAAGAATCATCTTAAAAGATAAAATGATATCGATAAATTTTGAATAAAATAATAATTTAGAAGATAATATGATTGTAGCTTTAGTCCACAGCGTCGTAACAATAAGTAAAGTACAATTACTAAAATTTTTGTCAGGAAAAGTAATAGCAAACAATAAACCTTGGATAAGTCCTTAAAAAGGCTAATCAATTCTAAAAATAACTAAACTTTCAATTTCAAAAGTCTCATCGCGTACGTTTTGTTCCCATAGTGATGAATCATTACTCACCCACACTTCAATGGAGAGCGGTCGGAAAAAGCTGAACATGGTCACCAGGTCAGGGTCCTCGGAGTCGGTGGTGTCGCTGAATGACAGGAACGGCTTGCTGAACTCCACCACCGCCTCGCGTCCCAACGTCACAGTCAACGGTGCGATGACTAGGTCCACCTCCTGATGATGATGATGTGATAAAACGACACATAAAGAAAATATTAAGAACCAGGCTTAAGTAAAAGGTTTTTTTCATGGATATGTAATCTAGAAAATGTGCAATACGTGGTCAGCACCACGCAGCATGCTCATGCGCCTAAGTTTAATGCGTTTACTATCCTGAGACGTAAATGATAAGGTGTCAGCTTACACTGCCTTGTTTCCGAAACACAGCATAGCTATTTTATGGAACAAATAAGTAAGACGGTGGTACCCAAGTAAGAGTGTCATGTTGCTTTGCAGCCGGATTGGACGACTTACTAGTCGTGCCGGCCCGACAACGCGCTGAGCATTGACGCACAGAGGTCGTATTTTTTTTTCTTAACAAATTTGAAAATCTGCGTTTGAATAGTTTTATTTACTAATATATAACAATACAGATGTTTACATACAACAAAATATAAAAAATGTTCTTACCAATTTCATATAACTTTCATACAAGCACATACAATAATTATATAAAACAAATATTTAGAAACTAAATAATGTTAAACGACCACTGTGGCTAAATGGTAAGCCCGTTGGCGCTCAAGTCGGTGGTTGCGGGTTTGAATCCCGCCAGGGAACTAAATATTTTCTGTGTTCCTTGGTCATGGATGTGTATAATATAAAAAAAATCTTAAATATATGTATAGTATAAAAGTATTAAATATATTTCCCTTATCTGGCACCCGTAACATAAGTTCTTCGAGAACTTACCACGGGACCAGATTGACGTGGTGTAAAACGCGTCCATAGATATTATATTATTATTATAAATATTTTCAATACATTCAGAAAAAAAACACCACTAAAAGCGTTTTAATACTTTTTAATACCCTATTTAGCGTATATTTGTAAGATAGCTAAGAAAAAAAATTGCCCCAAGCCTCAAGACATACATAAGCAAGCGACTTCCAGCGCGACGGTTTTAAAATGCTAAACAGTATTACCGCCCGCTTTTCACTAGCTTAAGTTTTTGTAAGACCTGAATTTACATGCTGCTTAAAATAACGATGGTTTTGAATATCGTTTGTTTCTGTGTCATTTTTACATTTGTTATTATTTCATAGTTTCATAGCCTTCTTATTAATTTGTTATTTTTTTTTCTATATATATTTATTAAATTATCTATCTTCTCCGGTCGGAGTCATGCGCTGAGCTGTGCTCCTGTCTGCATGGGTACAACCATCCTGCTTGTTTGTCCAAGAGAAGGGCAGGACAGTGTAATTACTGGCACCAAGACTTAACATCTTATGTCTCAGGATGAATAAGTTGCCTGGGCTAGTTTTAGGTTTATGGGTGATGCTGACCACTTATCATCAGGTGGCTGGTTTGTTTGTTTGCATATTATTTAAGGGCGGGGACACCAGCGAGGCCAGACGGGTGATCAGTCCTCATTAACGGGACCATTTCACCCAATTGTTTGCATATCAAACTATCATAAAAAAGACATTGTATCCCGTATCAATGCCACTCAAATTCTTTACCTAAATCAAAATATGTGAGTGACATTCCGCTATCACCTAATCTAGCGTGCAGATATGCCAAAGCCATACATTTTCATATCTTTTGTTTGGTACAAAATATTTTTGTTGTAAATAAAAGAGGATGCTATAAATGTGTTTCAACAGAAATAAAAAAAATATACGACAATACGCTTATTGTATCTAAGGTATTTTTTTAAATATTTAGTTGTAATTTCCATCAAGCCGGTTTTTCGCAAAGTAAAAGGTAAGACCATGTCTTACCTTTATATAGGAGCTCGATATTATGGCACAGTTAACGAATGCCTTGTTCACGAACTTTGAAAAAAAGCAACGGGCTTGAACTTGATGGAAATACCCCGTTTTAAATAATTTTAATACTGAAAATAACTAAGTTATAATATTGCCTAGATCGTCACATTCATATTGTGTGTGAATGTTTCATTATAATGTCGTATTGTTATTGTCCCCAGATGCAAACCGTATGTAAACATGGTTGACAATAATTGTTGTTTATCTAAGATTCCTATCATGTCATGAGAACAAAAATATATTTACACCAGATGCTATGCTTGCAGCACCTTTCCCACCTTGCATATCCGTAAATGCCATTCCATGCAATCGCGCAATACTAACAAATACATTCTCATGTCATGGATTTCCGCAACGATTCTATTAACTATAAATTTTATCAGTTAATCATTGAAAGTGCTTCTAAGCTAAGAGTGCTCCTAAATTCCTTTGTATCTAAGGCCTTTATAAATTCAGTCAAAGGTTTTTATCGCGCGAGTTTGCCACTATTTAATGTGCTGTTTCTGTGGACACGTTTACGAATGTTTTTATTATGGTGAATTCATCTGAGTGAAAATCGCGTAATATGGTTTATAATTGATAAAAGTTTATAAAATGGTTAAACAATGATTATTAAAGTGTTATAATAAGTAAAGAATTATAATGATAAAAGGTTGAGAAATCATAAGATTTGAATCCTATATTCTAAATCGTTTGTTTTTAATTTCACGTCGGTATGAAATCAATATATTTGATATAATTTGAATACTGCAATCCACAAAACTAGTGTTGATTCATGAATGTATTCTATGTTTAATTAATCGGTGAAAGGGTTATACCCATCTGCATGAGTTCCCTCTAGTTTGCTTCGCTGTGTGTCGGATAAATGGACTGAAATGACTGGCACTCCGAGTCTGTTTTTGAATATCAAACTAGCATAAAAAATTATAAAAAAGGTTGAGCGTACCTGACGAATGAGTTCCCCTATCAGTCCATCCCAACCTCCTTGCGCCGTTGGATTCTCTTTTCCGTACTTACCATCAGCCACAGTACGTATTTTATCTGTGAAAAAATATAAGAAAGTACGAGATTAAAAGTTGATATTTGCTGTATAATGAAAAGTTAAAGATTGTTTGTAGACCAATACGCGAATAGAAAGCAACAAAAAAATCACAGCTGTGTGATTGTGTTTACTTATTGCTTTAGTAGTTTTAATAAATATCAGTATATAAAAGATATGCTATATCAAATATTTCATCTTTTTTTGGCTATCTTACGATATATTTATCTACGATCTCATTTTAGTTTATAGGATTAATTTTTTTTTTGCAGATATTGTCAGTTGTTTTTGAAATTGGAAATATTTACTTTAGTTTACACTATTGCATAACTTTTTGATTACGGAATATTTTTTACGGATTTTATCGCGGTTTATTAAGTTTTTTACATTCCGACGTTTTGGATACTTTACAGCAACCATGATCACTGGTACTGGAGGATGAATTTCGTAAAAAAATATTTAATATTAAATATTTCATTATAATAAGTGAAATGCAAGAAAAAATAGATTTTTTGTAATACTTGCATATTGAAATGTTTTTAAGACAAATCTTTAAAAATGGTTGAAGAATGACCACTATACTAATATGGTAATTGAAAATGTGACTATTTGTGTGTAATAAAGATCTAGCGTTTTAGCGTTCGTTGAGAAACACCTACTTTATTGCTAAAAATAATAAATATTTCCTTATAAAATACAGTAATAACTAAATTAGCCTGCATGATCAATTTTATTCAAATTTCGGTCACAAAGACCACGTGGGGTTCATTAATGCTCATGTCATTAATTATTACAGGCATCGAGCATATAACCGGATAGAGTAGTAGTAATGTGAGCAATAAAGTTCCGAAACTAGTAAGTTTTTTATTATTTTATTATTGACGTAATAGGGATTCAACCAACCAGTGATCTGACGTATTGTCAATCTGTGTGATGATACGTCTCATCGGCCATCAATGGCCATTAGCCGGCCAATCAGATAGCAGAACCAGCGCACCACCGCAGCCGAAATTTGGCGGAATTAGTTTTCATACAAAACACAACAATCCTACATGCTCAATTTTAAAAGGCTTCAATAATATTAAAATATTATTGTAGCCTTTTAAGTAGATAGTGATTTTATATATAGTCATATATAGTGGCACCGACAGACGTCTATCTCATGGCAGGCAACATTTAAATGAGTTGCCTGGGCTAGTCTCAGGTTAACTAGTTTATGTTTTTAGGCGACGCTGACCACTTACCATCACGTGACTCTTCTACCCGTTTTCCTATCCAACTCACATAAAATAATAATAAAAAAATAGTGGCGTAATTGACCGGCCATGTCATTGATTGGCAAAAATCTGCAGACGCTACAGTTCCAACTACGATAGACACTAACCGCCTTATTACAAAAAACTTATCTAGTACCAGGATTAAACCAAGACTGAAAAGTCCAGGTTTGTTACGGTATTAACGTTAGTCCATGGACTAAAATTCATTCTTATTACAAATCGAGGACCAACCGAGGTCTAGGTAGTACCAAAGATCGTCCCTGGTTTAATTGTATCCACAGATTATTGAGCAACATATCATTCATTTTGTTCGTTCAATATTTGATTAGTTCGTTACACCGTTCCTTTTTATGCAAAGCTCGCTAATTTATAATTAAATATAATGTGGAAAATACATCAATATTTTGATAATAAAATTTATTGTGTTATATAAAATATCTGAAATCTTTACTACTTTGTACTTTGAGGTAGTGTGATTTAAATTCTTGTTTATTACACACAAATATTGTAATATTTCGCTGTTAAGTTGTTTATATAGCTAGCGTATAAGGGAATGAAATACAAAGCGCGCGTAGTTCTAATGTCATCGAAATGTTTATTGTTTAATGTTTAGTTATTGCAATGTAAGTCGAGTTACCAATAGTTACAATACAGCCATTATTGTTCTTTGATTCTAAATAGACGGTATGTTGTTCATAAGAATAGTATAATATTTTTTGTTGTGAATTTATGTGCCACGAACATTACTTATGTTGTAAAATGTATCAACAAAAGAAAAAAGGGATGATAATTGGACTTCTCAAGAAAAGGTTAGTGTTTATTTAATCCAAACATACATGAAAAATATCAGAGTTAATTAGAATTATTACATATGATATAAAATAGGTATGTATATCAATAACAAAATACAATACAACAAAATTACAGAAATAGAATGTTAAATTATATAAGGATGTCAGAATAATTATTTTAAATGTTAGTCCAATTCCATAATTTTGTCTACATCGAGTTCATTTAATTACCTTTCAATACAATTAATACGAAAAAACGCAAATTCAACGCATAAGACATCTGATAATTTAAAGTTTTGAGGTTAGTACCGAAGTTAAACTAGGGGTCACGGTGGTCTAACTTTAGTACCATAGATAGTCCTGGTACTAGCGTTAAACTAGTTTTTGTAATAACATTTATATTAGACCATGGTTTAAAGCTGGTATTAAACTCGGTACTATATTTAGTCTTCGTTTTGGAATAAGGCGGTAAACTGTTAAACTCGCCTGCATTATCTTTATTATATCAACGGCACTTTGATCATAAACATCATGTGGCGTTCATTGACGCCCAAGTCATTGATAGGCGATAACAATATTTAGACACTATCGCTCATATTACAATGGGGACTAAACTGCTAAACACAGCCTGCATGCTCAACTTTATCCCAGCTTAATTGGAGTTGCGAAACAGCGCCAAAGCATTGAATATCTTCCCCCAAATATTATTTTAACGCTTGTTGGGGGTGGCTTATAACTTATGAACTATAACTTTGTTGTAGTGAGTATCGTTACTGACGCGATCGGAGTAATGGATTAAGTCGGACGTTTACGAAATATTTGTGCTGTATTTTGACCTGATTCTGAGATACGTCGTAGAAATAACAATGCTGCAAGGAAGTATGCAGGATACAAACGTAGAAAGGTTAAAAGCCCCTAATTACCATCGGAGAATTTGTAAGTATTTTCCCATAAAATATTTCAATGTTTTGCTTTTGCTAACTAGATAGTTCTGGTTTATGGCAAGTAGGCGGATACTAAACGCTTGAACATTTTTCAACAACCAACTCAACAATGGACATCCTGTCCATAATTTTGGTTTACTTTTGGTTTACATAATTTTGTGTTGGTACCATAGGTTTGTGAAGGCTATAAATATTAACACTACGTTTATATACGGACTATATTGTTTGGACCTGCGTTCAGCAATCGCCAATAGTAAGCTAATTTAGTTGGTAATGGTAGTGAAGGTAATGTTGTTTGCAATAGTAATAATAGTAATGGTAATAACGGTAATGTTTGTAATGGTAATGTTAGTAATGGTAATAACGGTAATGTTTGTAATGGTAATTTTAGTAATGGTAATAGTGGTAATGTTAGTAATGGTAATGATAACTTACACTTGATTTCCATTTGATCCATCAGCAGTCTTGTCAGGTCAACGCAAAATCCAATTAGTTCGGTCTTGTCTGCGTCCAAAGTCACATATGGTAGCTCTTCAATCGTTGATACCACGTAGGTTTTACTTCTGTCGTAGTGGCCATAGTATTTTGATGGAGAATTCGGTCTTGATATCGTTACCAAGCCCTTGCTATCGTACCACGTACCAACCTTTAGGAACAAATATTACTTTATAGCACACCAATTTTCTTTTTTTTTTGTAGTTAACTAAAAATATTCTTACCGCGGTGTGAAAGGAATCTTTAATAAATAAAATTTTGCATAATAAAAATTAAGGTATTGTTTAAAAAAAAATATTTGCAAAATTTACGTTGGAAAAACGGAAAAGATAAGCGTTTAAAATTTCATATTATAATTTAGTTTTAAAGATCGTCATGTCGATTTACTATAATTGGATTGATTAGCATTATCTCGCTAATTAACGTTTCAAAGTTAAAAAATGTGACATACAATTACCATATTTAACAGAATATATTTCCAAGCATATATGATAATTTACCAATTATTACCATGGTTAACACACAACGCTAACACTCGAAACAATTTGAACATACCTTAACCATTTCCCCACTAACAGTCATCTCCATAACTTGGAGGGTGAAGTTGTGACGATGGCCCTCGTCATTGAAGCGTATGTGCCCGGTCAGGCCATCTATCTCCGTCTGGAACAACAACACAATATCTCCTGGCCTCCGATTTATTACATCACAGGCCAGGCCAAAAATATTGAACATTATATCGAATTGGATTCGCAAGCAAGTATTATTAAATGTAATAAATTAATGTTACTTGTAATAAAAGTAAAGTTAACGTTAGATTTTTTAGGATTTTTACGATCCCCACGTTTTGGATATTTTACATTAAATATGGTAATCAAGGTAATGACATTTATCCAAAACATGGGAAATGTAGTTTTTAATATTGACAAAATACAAAAACTTAACTTTTTACAATAAGAACAATACTCACCACCTTTAGTAGTGAGAATGCTTATTATTAAAACTATTCACAATACTCGAGACCAAGTGAGACCAAGACATTTGTAGATGATGTCGAAATATCGAGCTCCGCAAAACAAACGTGTAAAACATAATAAATATCCCGTTGAAATAGTTTTAGTAGCGAGAATGTTAATTCAAAATCTTATATTACCATTATGTTTATTACGTCATCGTTTTATAATTAAAATATTCAATTATACTTTTTATAAATATTTGAATCTTTAATTTCTAAGCTTAGCTGAAAAAATAAAGAAAATAATTAGTATCCAGCTTATATTTAATTTTAAATCATTGGACTATATTGACGACCCCTTTATTTATTGTAGCTGATAAAAACCGCTAAAAGGCAATTTCGACATCGGATTTCTTTTGTGGCAGAAGCAGCCAGTGAGAAAGGATTTTAGGAAATTCTTTTAAGGGTAAAAGGGGATCTATATAAAGTGTTTCAAAACGTCTATTTTTAAGTAAATGTGGCTAAAGTTGGTTATAAGCTTTTTTGGAATAAGAATTAAATAAAACGAGAAATTAAGAATTACGTATGTATTTGAATATTTAAAAAAATTGTACAAATGAATGTTTTGTTTACGTCACTAACCACTACACCAACAGGCCAGTGTTGGTGTAGTGGTTAGTGACCCTGACTCCTAAACCAGAAGGTCGTGGGTTCGATCCCCACCCCGGACAAATGTTTGTGTGATGAACATGATCATTTGTTCTATGTCTGGATGTAGTTTATCTATAATATGTATGTATTTAGAAATATATAAGTATATATCAGTGGTCTGGTTACCATAAGAACAGTTTGGGATCAGATGTGTGGACACAGCCACAGTTGTCCCAACATAAAAAAAAAAAACTTTAATGCATAGCTGTAAATTATTATCACGCAATTAAATTCGGGCATTAGAAAATAATAACTCATATAAAACATGTACCATGATTTAATAAAACCATTAAGAAGCATAATAATTTTTTCCCCCTTTTTGTTCATATTTATATATTGTCATTTACCTACTTTTGAGTTGTGGTCCAAATTTTAAGTCTCTAGCTTACTGGAGTGTTATTTTAAAATCAATAACAAGATTTCACCGGACATCTATATTACGAAACAATTAATTAGACACAAGAGACTGCGAAGTTGGCTGTTGGCCTAATGATCTACAAACTTCAGCATAGCAGGTGAGCTGATGGTTTATTTAAGGAAATGGAAATATAAAGTAAACGGTATTGTTATGTACTGTTTGCCCGAGGTGATCACAACCTTCCACAATCCGCCGATTATTTAGAAAATCGTGACTCGATTTTTTTAAACATTAACTTCATCATCATCGGTGTCAGCCTTTATCCGCCCACTGCTAAATATTGGGACAATGAACACCAATTGTAATCGACGGTCTACCGACCTTAAATAAATCGCCGGTAAACATATTTAATTAATCCCATGACAGAATGGTTTACCGAGCCCTACAAAATAAACCAGTTATATATTTCTATCAGGCTTTGTAGGGTAAAGTAAAGGTAATTAGACTCTTAATAAGGCCTAGTTAATCGCTCAGCCTGAAGGCTACTGCGCGCTTTCAATATAAAAACCGGCCCATATTCGACACCTGTGTACCTAGGGTTGTCGAAAAAAACTTATGAAAATGTAAAACATATGTTGTATATGGTTGGGTTAGTTATGAGTCGAATATAAAATAAATGTTACATTGATGTAATGTGTAATGTAATATGTATGTTCAACATAGGCTTCCTTCAATGAACGCCAAGACGGCCGATCCCTTTTATTTAATTTTATATATATAAGATTAAAGCTTCATAATCATCATCATCAGCCTTTATCCGACCACTGCTGAACATCCATTAATTTCGTTTCATTCGTTTTTCATTCGTTCATTGAAGGAGGCTTACTCCTTCAATGAACGCCAGGACTCTCTTGCCACTCGCATCCATCGCGGTCCGGCTACGGAGATCGACTTAACACCTGGTTAATGGCCGATCAACGCTTCGTCTACCTAAACGCGGTCGCAAATTGCTAAATAATAATTATATAATGTTTCTAGTGATCCTGACAGATTTCAAAGACACATGAGCGACACCTATCGTGTTCAAAAGTATCTTATCCTTTTGCATAACCGTTTTTCTGTGTATGTCATTGTGTGTTAGTAACCCATCAGAGATTATCACGATATACATTTTGAGTGCATGATATTGGAATAATAATTAATTTTAGAGTGAATTTTAAAATTAATTGATTTCATTCGATACATAATTTTACATTCTGAAATAGGTCTGACAAATTGCGTTTTGTTACATATTTATTTTATGCCGTTTGCAGCCGCTTTGAATTCTGATATTTTCTCCGTGAAGTTCCGTTTGAACACTTTCTTATATTTCCAGATGACGTTGATTTAGGAAAATCTTTTATGTAGGAGATGGAATGTGTATCTATTAAACTCTAATAAAAGTAGTAAACTCTAATACGGTACAAATTCATACTTACTACATAATTTATAGTGGTTTCTTAAGATTTGTGCATTCCCGATTCACGGCATACGATTACGAAAAACCACGATAAAATCCATAAAAGTTGTGTTATGATACGTATAATTCTATTCTTCCCCAGTGTAGTTAGCATCGCAGCTTCATATTGTGCAAGCTTATTAGCAGATGTTGACGAACAAACTCTGAAAGCTTCAGTGTATTTTGCTCTTCCATTTACGCCTACATGTCATCCCTCTCAATATGATAATTACATTTGGATGTTTTAATTAAATGAGCAACTTCTATATGTAAGAGAGACTCAAACTCGGTAATATGGTTTCAATTTTGGCAATTAGGATGTTCTGTAGATGTTTCTGTACTTTGGAGATCAATTAAAGTATTTTACCCTTTTTAGAACGTATTTAAAGTTAATATCTTTTATAATAATTATTGACTTTCACAGATTTAATGTGCACTTGTCGAAATAAGAAACAAAAAATTTATAGTTATAGCCTGCCCAGATATATAATAATCCTCGCCAAATTGCGGACTCTTGCGAAACGAATTTCTGTATGGACGATACTATGTGTTTACGAAAAAGGATACAGTGGCGACACCACGCAGAGTTTATATATTTCTGGTCAAGCTATAAAAAAATCATTTGAAAAAATTGCTTCAACTAAAATTCATTCTACGTCTTTGTGTGCAAGAATAAAGGCACATGAAGTATAATTTAATGCTCTACTTTTTTATTATTCATTCATAATGAATAATCTAAATTGCACATGTAATAATATTTTTTTAAGAAATCGACAACCCTACACTACACCAATATAAGTGTACTTAATTTGCGTCTGACTTACTCGTATTATTCTATATCGAACCTGGTGGTTCATTAAAAAACAAAATTATGTTGAAATGACTTGGTTAAATGTAACTAAAGTTATATTTATTTCGTTAAGTACGTTTAGAGTATGAAAACGCTTTAATTCGTTTTAGGGTTTTACGCTGAATATTTTGAAGCTATTACCTGCTGATGGGAAATAAAGTGCATCGATAATTACATTACATTATAGTTTTAACTTAGTAAATAAGGTGTGAGTAAAAAATAAAGTCAGCACAGACTGGAAAAAGTGAGAGGACTTTTTATATAGAAGTGTAGGCAAAACGGACATTTTTTTATGTTAGTTGGATAGGCAAACTGGCAAACGTGCCATCTGATGGTAAGTGGTTGACGCCGCCCATGAACATAAAATAGTTTACCTGGAACGAGCCCAGGCAACTCATTTATGTGTTGCCTATCCTGAGACATAAGATGTTAAGTCTCGGCGCCAGTAATTACACTGCCTGTCTTGCCCTTCTCTCCGAAACACAGCAAAGCTGTTTCACGGGAGAAACAAGCAAGATAGTGGTACCCATGCAGCCGGGAGCGCGGCACAGTGCTTCCCTCCCACCGGTAACAAACAATGGTTTCACTGGCTGGTAAGTGATTAGCGACATCCATAGACACCCGCTCGTCATTAACAGGTGTGTTGCCGGCTTTACAAACATGAGTTATTTTCTTGAAGGAAAAGAGAAAACTAATATTTTTTGAGCGACTACACAAAAAAGTCAGCTAAAGTTTTAACAGTAGTAAAAAGAAGTATATGCATGAGTATAAGTCACATGGTAGGTTGTAAACGTCAACCCACGACGATTCAGGCCTTGAAGTGGCGGTGGGGCTCAGTAGCCTAAGGTGAACCCAGCACCTTAGGCGAAGTGAATTGAGCCGAGGAGGCTGCTATTTGTACCCCTCTTATAAGAAGAGGGGACAAAAGAGCAGTGGGCAAGGGGCGAGGACGGGAACCTCACCCCATTGTACTATCCCGACATCGGCAGGGGTTGTTCTGTGATGCGTAACAACCCCTCTGTGGAGGTGACGTCGGTCCCCTGAGAGGCTGACTAGCCGTCGGGGTGCCCTGTTTGCTCATTAGATTCGGGGCATCTCACCAAAGGTGGCATTGGTGGTACTCGCCGCGTTTTAGTGGATAGAGCTGCGTCCACTTACCAGCTTTATTACTTTACCGTTTGGGGAGAACCACTTCCCAGCGGGATGCCTCAGAGCATTTCCCGACGTTAAAGAAAAAAAAGGTTGTAAACGTCACCTATGTACAACAGATACATCTTTTTGTTGATTTGGTTGAGTCACAAGAGCAGTTACTAGTAACTTTAGAAAAAAAGATTACACTATCAGATTTCCTAGTAATAATATATTAAGAAAATTGTTTGAGCAATAATAAATATTATGATTTAATTAAATATTTTCTTACTCAACAAAAATAGGACAATGTACTGACTTTGTTAAATGATATTTATTTTATAATGTAATAATTTTAGATACTATATTAATCGTTATAATGAAACAAATTTCACGAAAAATTATTTTATAGGGGATATTTACCAGGTTTTTCATTTTTATTTATATATACAAGGTTGATAAAAGCGAGAGGCATTAAATTAAACTACATATCCTATGTACCATTTTCAGGGTACACACCAAAACTTAGACCAATAGAATCAATAGTATAGTCACAGGATAATTTTAAAGTTTTAAAGCCTCTCCGCTTTGTTCGACCCGGTGAGACGCATGCAGCTTGTGTCGCGCCGACGCAACGTGCTGTGCAACGTTGTCTTTTAGCATTGAAGGTCAGTGGACATTTTACAAAGAATGTTTTCGTTTTACTTTGACTGTTCACGTATTTAAGTTCTTTGAAAAACTTTTTTTTATTATTTCTCTCTTATACTATTTTTAATAGTTTCAGACTAATCCTAAGCATGTGTAGTATATGTGGTTTAATTTAATGCTTCTCGCTTTAATCAACCTTGTATATATTTCGACATTATCTACGAATGTCTTGTTCACGATATTAAGAACATTCGTAGATAATGTCAAAATTGAAAAACATTTAAATAATTTTAGTAATGAAAATAGCCATGTTAACTTAAAATCATATAACTTTCACGGATTTTATCTCGGCTTATTAGGATAGGAAGCCCAACGTTTCGGATACTTTGCAGCAACCTATCGACTTAGGAACCTTCAAGAAAAGATCATACTCCCATTTGAAAGGCCGGCAACGCACCTGCTAACCCTCTGGTGTAGCGGGTGTCAGTGGATGTCGCTTTCACTTACCATCAGGTGAACCGACTATCCGTTTGTCCCCTCTTCTATAAAAAAAACCATGGTCACGGGAGGACTACATTTATTTTATCATCTAAATCAACCATCCTGGTTTTTATTTGCCTATATCCAGAGGAGGATGGTTGATAATGATGAAATCAATATACATGGCTATTCCTTCAAGGTTTACTATTTTGATCTACGTCAACATCTTTTGACGGGCTTGGCTTGACCCCGTCTGAATACAAAACAGTGCGGTTGGTTCCTGCGGGAAATACGGCGTAAGTCATATAAGATGAGTTCTTGAGAAAATAGAATAACTTCAAAACAATATTCTTTGTAGGATTCCTTCTTGTGGATATAATCAGAAAAGTTTCGTTGTATGTCAATCGAAGTCTGGAACGTACATCTCTTCATATATGTTCCAAACTGTATGTAATCTTATGGGTTTTTTAATTATCTCTTGGATCTGATCATGTCACCATCGATTGTCCATCGGCGAAGAAAAATATCGTTAGGAAATCTGCATATAATATTAAGTCTTTTGTGAGAAGTTCATCGCCCCCTTTTGAGCCAGTTAGGAAAACTATGAGCGATATCCTCGTCGCATGTTTTTTTTTATAGAAGAGGGGGCAAACGGATAGTCGGTTCACCTGATGGTAAGTGAAGAGCGACATCCACAGACACCCGCTAAACCAGTGGATTAGCAGGTGCGTTGCCGGCCTTTCAGATATGATTATGCTCTTTTAAGGCAGTTTTAACGTATCCCTCGGGCTCCCTAAGATCGTATCAAAGGGTCATTTAGTGGTTACCGCTGTCGATCCTGGCTATACAGGAGTAGCAGCGGTGGGAACGAGTGGTGGGCCTAGCCCGACTTTAAAAAAAGATTGGAGTTGTACTCTTTGATCGAAGCTGTTTAGAGATAGAAATAGGTTATTTTATAGCCTTACTTCAACGGTTAGAAAACTAGTAAATTCAAATTTGCAAGGAACATCAACTGAATTCAAGAGTCCAATAACGCATAATTTCCAATATTTTGGAATCCATAATTTATGGACTTCCAAACCTAAAACTTAGAATTCCAAAAATGACTAATCGGAATACGTACTATCAAAGGCCTTAACCGAGATCAAATATAATACGAATTTACATATGGAATATAAAGAATTCGCTGGCTGTCATGAAATATAGGAATATCGTTCATTCGCATAAGCACTTTGGAATTTGAAATACTCAAGAGAATTGGAATTAATACATCAATTTATGATAGAATCCAATACTTTTGCACAAAATAGGGGATCAAGCTGATGATTAAGATTAGGTCTTGGAATCTGAGGGTGCGCATATATTTTCTTGCTTCTTATTGTTTGAATAGATTTGCTTGTTCAAATTTATGTAATTTATATTTTGTTAAAGTTTTTAGTAATAGCTCATATGATATATATAGTTCATTTAAATTAAGAAGAAATTGCTATACGTTTGACGTATAACCAGATGTAAAAAAACGATTTTCGAGTGAAGCAAAAAGCCTTCTGCAAGATGTTTTTTAATCACACATTTTTAAAGCAGCAGTACACTTACAGTAGAAACAACATTTTGTTACCCATCTACAAATAAATGAGTATTATTACAAATTAAACATACCCTTTTGATTGTCCTGGACAACTTCTCCCCGAAGTCGAACGGCACGAGATCCTTGTTAAGTGGATTGCAGTCGACAGTCTTGGTGCTGTTGATGTGGGCGTTACGTCTGGTGATGACTCTGAGCAGCTCCGGCTTCTTCCGCGTGAGACGGAGGATGGAATCGATCAGGACTTGCACCGTGTCGAACATGAGTGCCGCTTGAGCCTAGTGAATGAACATATTAGGAATATAAGTAAGAGGTAGCGCCATGCTGCTTTGCAGCCGAATTGGGCCGGCACGACCGGGGTGGCATCTCTCGCTCACATAATACCAGCGTCAAGGGACAGCTATGCTTTCGCGTTTCGTGCGGTTTGTGAGTTTCCGGTGGCCCATTAGGGGGATAAGGAAAAGGAGGGCAACGCATCTGCAACTTTTAGTTGTGCGGATATGTATGAGCGTTGGTAGTCACCATAAGGCTCCAACTGCTCGGTTGCCTTCTGATGGCATAAAAAAACATAAATAGATACAAGATTTTACATGGTTTTTAACGAGGTTTCATGTTTTTCACTTTTATTTCGTGGAACTCGATATTTAGATTATATCTATGTAATAATGTCTTGTTCTCGAGATGAAGTATGCGGTTAGGTATTGGCAGCGTTAGAATTGTCGGTACGTGGGTCTATCCAAAGATGGGCTTCAAGTGTCGAGAGTATGGAATCCAGTAATTAGGTAACGCAAATCCTTGAAGAATACTATACAAATACCCTTAAAGAATACTATAAAGAACCGATTTTGAACTGAGGAACCACACACAATTTCGTTAACGTGATATCATAACCAGAAGCTGTAATATACGCAAGCGTTTTGGTGCGAATTTAAATTATAAACTTTAATATTTCCAATTAAACGCAAATAAACTTTTCTCATAAAATGCGATTGTGCGAATCTTTTCATTTCACATATGAAACCTATTCAATGCAAGTTTTTTATTAAAAAAAGTTGAAATTGTTTCAGTAAGCCAGCACGCGTAGTAAATTTATAATTAAGAAGAACTTTTGTAAGCGTCACAACGCCGCTTAAAACTCAATTATTGCTGAGCTGTCCTCATCTCCTGAGGTTAGCTCGTTATTATAAATATTAGGAACTTTTGTAATTTATAGTTACACCCCGAGTTATATAATTTTAATATATTTCTCGTATGCCCAGCTTGTCTTGTTTCTTGGCTTAAGATCACGCATCTCTAGATCTTTCATGATTTTTTTGTCTTGACAAGTACCTCCGTCTAAATATTTTTTAGCTGTTGCCTGCTTTGCCCCGGTTTTTATCGAAATCCGATCAGAGCTTTAGCAGTACAAGCAGAACAAACAACCAAGCAAACAAACTCAGTTTACATTGTCTAGAGGACACAATATCATCATCATCATCATCATCAGCCTCTATCCGTCCACTGCTGAACATTGGCCTCCCTCAAAGAACGCCAAGACAACCGATCCCTCGCTACTCGCACACAATATGTCGTATTCAATTCAGACGACTGACTCTCTTTCACTTCGTTCCAAGACCTTGTATCGGGCTATACCGTTATTATAATAAGAATTGTACATTTAAACACCTAACATTTTTAGTGCGTTTGTATGTAACTTAACTCCTAACAGCTGGATAAATATTAATGAAATTTTTGTGTATGTTCAAGTGGATTAAAATATGGGTTGATTCACAATTCTTTGAGCTACAAATGTTTTGTACAGGAAAACGTCTGCCGGGTCCGCTTGTACATCTATATAATATAACTTTGTATAGCAACCTGTGCATTGTTACAAGCGAATTTGCACTAAGCAAATCTGATAAGGTACATGAAATCCATTTAATTAGCTTGATAGCATTAGTAGCTCCTGGTAATAATCCTTAATGCTGTTAGACATTAATTCTATCGAACCGACTATCAAATAATATGATTACTACACATAATATGTGTAGTAATGGTACGTATGAAACCTATCTTAAGAAAAACCTAACTGTTTTTTTATGTTAGTTGGATAGGCAAACTGATAGACTACCTGATGGTAAGTGGTCGACGTCGACCATAAACATAATATAGTTTACCTGGAACTAGATCGGGGAACTCCTTTATGTGTTGCCTATCCTGAGACATAAGATATTAAGTCTCGGTGCCAGTAATTACACTGCCTGTCCCACCTTTCTCTCTGAAACACAGCAAAGATGAAGCGGGACAGACAAGCTGGTGTTACCCATACAGCCGGGAGCGCGGGACTGCGCATCCTTCCCTACGGTCAAAATTTTGTCTGTAAAATCGGTTTACGGATGATAATAATTGTACGTGATTACGTAATGCGTCACAAGCCGAACGCTTAGGCCGATTCTGCCTCTCTATCGCTTATTCCTGCTCTCACTTCAACACTCCGCTCAGTTCAGGCACTTGTTCGCGCGTGTAACTGACGTTCGTATACTGACTATTATAGCAGTACTACAGTATACAGACTTCATTGTATTTAATTTACTATGAACTCGAAACTTGTTATGTACCCACAATCTGGCAAATAAAATTATTATTATTATTATTATGACTATAGCAGTGAAAACTCAATGGTCGAAATTTGATGTAAACAGCTGTGGGAAATTGCTTGATAAGCAATAGTCTATTATAATATAATAATCATCAGGATTATTAGTAAAAACTAATAAGCTTATTTCTTTAATCAGTATCGATGTTGTTCTCAATAAAGTAGCGTTAAAAAAAGGTAGCTGAAAAAACAAAATGGTGGAAACATAAAATGGCGCCGCTAAGCGATACAGACTGAATATATTATGACAATAATTCAGTTTATGTAGCTTGTAAAAATCCTGTTTAGTATCGGAATCACGTATTCTTGGACCCATAGCTAATGCTGACGTTATTGACTAAAACGTTGCTTTAAAATTTAAATACTTCGTTTCCATATTATAATTTAGTAAGCTATTCTCATATATTTTGTTAGAGAATTATAATTACACATTTAACACGCTTTCATTAGCTTCAGACGTAGACTGCATAATATGTAACGGAAACTTTGAACATAATTTTTCCCAGTATGAAACGAATGACGATGACAATACAATAATTTAATAAATTTGTGAAATATCCTGATCAAGATAATCAGGATCAGGATCAGGCACATCCAAGAAAGGCACTCAATCTTAAGTGATTGCTAAAAGTTGAATAGTGTAAATTTATTAAAACAATTCGATACTAAAAAAAAATTGTTAAAAAAAACTAAAAAAAAACAATCTTTAATAGCAAATCGAACTAAACATTTGAAAATACTTTTTAATACAGGAATTAAATATACTAACAAAAAATGATATTACTTATTGTAAAAAAACGTGTGATATTTTGTATTAAATTCTTATACTAACTTTTAATAATATTGAATGAATTATTCTTTGAATTATTCTTTGAATGAATTATTCTTTATTGTGCACACAAACAAACAAAACATAAAGACAGAATTACAAAATATTATATCACACAAATTTGTGTACACAAAGGCGGTCTTATTGCTTGCATAGCAATTTCTTCCAGACAACCTTTGTGTATACGATAGAAGAAAAAAAAAATACAAATATGGCAGTAAGCACAAAAATTACAAACTAACAGAAAAACACATCACATTAAGATAATACACATAGACAATACTAGTGCATTATATTCACTATTATTATATTTAATTAAACCTACTTACAAGTTAATACTTATAATATACTTACATAAACCTATCTACACATGATGCATAAATAAATACATTATAAATATATATAAAAATAATATATAGTTATCAGTATGAGTATTATAAGTAGTCACTGACAGCACAAATCTAAGTAGTGAGATTTGACTTGGCTTTTAAATGATGCTAGATTTTTTGAAATTTTTATATGTAACGGTAGAGCATTCCACAAAGTGATGGCCCTAACTGTAAATGACGATTGATAGTACTTACTGTGACATAAAGGTAAATGGAGGAGTAAATTCTGTGTAGAACGAAGTTCTTTGCACACTAGGGTACGAAACTCGAATCGGTTTTTGAGATAAGCTGGTGTTTTAGGATCGTTCATGATACAGTAAACAGCAGAAAGAATTCGAGCATTCCGCCGATATCTTATGGGAAGCCATTTCAGTTTTGAACGAAATTGAGATACGCGGTCATATTTGCGCAAGCCAAATATGAACCTTATTGAGAGATTCTGAAGGCGCTCAAGCCTATTCAGCTGTTCCTCGGTTAGATTGGTGTAACAGATGTCAGCGTAATCAATGATTGAGAGAAATAGTGACTCTGCAATTGAAATTTTGGTAGGAATGGGAAGCAGATATTGCAGACGCCTAAGAGAGTGCCATGTTGCAAAGACTTTCCTACTTATCTGTTTGAGATGGTGTGACCAGGACAGATTTTCATCAATGTATACTCCCAGATTTTTTACTATTTTACTATAAGGTATAGTTGTACCTTTAACTTTTACAGGAGGCAAGCTTGCCCAGTCTATCCGTAACGTGAGTCCAGGACTCCCTACTATAATGACCTGGGTTTTATGTGGATTTACACAAAGTCCGTGCCGCTCACTCCAAGACGAGATTGCAGAGAGGTCATCATTTAATAAGTTAACAGCACTGGCCAGTTCTTCAAGGGATGCGAGCCTATAAACTTGAATATCATCAGCATATAAGTGAAAAAAAGAAGATATTGATTGCGTGATGGAATTTATGAAGAGAGAAAAAAGAAGAGGGGACAAGACACCGCCTTGGGGAACCCCGGCAGATATATCAGACCATGTGGAGAAACGTTTGTCAATCTGAACTCTCTGCCTACGGCCACACAGGTAGGAACGAAACCAGTCAACTGCTGTTGGCGATATGTTCAGGGATAACAGAGTGCGTAAAAGAATTTCATGATCCACTGAGTTGAAGGCATTGCTAAAGTCAAGTAGAGTCAGCACTGTTAGTTGTTTACGATCCATACCTAATCTTATGTCGTCAGTAACTTTGGTAAGAGCGAAGGTGGTGCTATGACCAGGTCGAAAACCGGATTGTAAAGAGTTAAGAATTTTGTTTTTATAGAGGAAGTGTGTTAATTGTTCGTGAACCAATCGCTCCAAGACTTTTGAAAGAAAAGTTAAAATGGAAATAGGGCGATAATCTGTTAAGGAGATAGGTTTTGACTTTTTAGGTAACGGTATAACATTTGCCTCTTTCCAAATGGCCGGGAAGTCACCAGATAAACAGGAGTAATTAAATATATGAACCAGAATTGGTGCAATCTTATCAATGATAGTGACTATCATCTTGCGACTAATGTTATCAGCACCTATGGCATTTGAAGGTATAGCCATGACATTCCTCTTAACATCCCCGACAGAGAATTCATTAAAAGAGAAAGGTGTGAAGCTTGGAGTGGGAAGTCGAGAGAGAAACTTAATAGTATCTGATCTAGTATCGGCATGGAGTGGAGATGAGGATGACGTGAAGTATTTATTTAAGGAATTCTCGTCGGCTGCGCAAATCTCAGAGGAATCTAGGTTCTTTCCAATACCTAGTGTTCGGAGAAACCTCCAGACTTTAGACGGATTGCCATTCTCTATGGACGTATGAATATGGCGGCGTTGTGCATCCCTACACATTCTGTTGCAGCGGTTTCTTAATCTTATGTAACGCTCACGATGCATGTCTGAGTTAGTCTTTTTATATTTTGTCTTAGCTTTGTGTTTCTTTTGTATAATTATTTTAATATCGTCAGTGAGCCATGGTGCTGGAAGGTGTTTTAATTTAACGGGTCGAATAGGCGCATGCTTATCATAAAGCTGCTGTAATTTACAATTAAATGAATTAACCTTAGAATCAGTGGTTTCGGCATTAAATACAGAAGACCAATCAACGGCTTCAGTATCCTGGATTAGGTTGTCTATATTCATATTAGAGAAATTACGCTGCATAAGGACTTTTGGTTTGTGCTTAGGTGGTTTAAGGCAATACGATAGAAAGATAAGGTCATGATAGGAAAATATTTCAGCTGAGCACTGCCCGTGTTTAGCTACGTGGGAAGGAGAAGAAACGATCGCAAGGTCAAGTAACGAAGGCAGACAATTTGGAAAGACGTGCGTAGCCTGAAGGGGAAGAATATACATGTTGCAGCTATCAATAATAGTTTCCAGTTTTTTTGACCTATTATCACCTTTCAGCATACAGGTATAGAAATCGCCCATTAAAATAGTATGACAGTAAGAGGGAGTAATGGATTGGAGTAAATTTTCAAAGGATAAGAAGTAATCTATATTAAGCGACGGAGTGTAAAAAACACCTATAAGAATTTTTGCATGGGACAGCGTAACTTCAATTAGGAGATGTTCCGCAGCATCAGAAGGGGGAGGCTGGGCGGATGAGCTGACTACTAAAAAAGGTATGTCTGCACGCAAGTAAATAGCAACCCCCCCCACCTCTTCCAACGCGATCGTTTCGTATCAGTTTGAAACCAGGCAAACTGTAGCATGTAGAGGGTAAGCAAGGCTTAAGCCAGGATTCCGAGATTAGGATAGCGTCAAGACCATTCAAATTACTGAAACATGTAAGCAGGTCAGAGTAATGTGCCGGAATGCTTTGTGCGTTTATGTGAGCCACATTAAAATTCTTCCTAAAATCCCTAAAACTATTTTCTAGATCATGTTTTAAGGAAACGGATGTAGTACTATGGAAGCTGTCTGTACTGCTAGTACCTGACGAAAGAGAGTAAAAGTCGTCGTCACTATGCGCGTCTATAATATCAAACATGGTTTAAGTTTAATATAAAATATGATATATATATATATATATATATATATATATATATATATACTTATATAAAATAAAATAAAAAAATATATATAATAAATAAATATAATAAACAAATAAATTTAGATAAATATAATATTACTAATTTCTAAAACAAAAAAAAATGTATATAGTATATTATGGTCTATGCAAAAGCTTAAATCAAATCATTTACTTCATTTATAATACTGTGACATTTGAATGCTTATTACTTAACTATAACTTAAAACTAGAACTAAGACAAGAAACAAGGATGTGTAGTAAAACTTGTATAGATAACTTTGCTCATAACCTTGGTAAAAAATGTTCAGCACAGGTGTTAGATTTAGGGTTATCTGATCATACTGCACAATTGCTAAAATATAAAGTTAAAAAGATATGTAGGCTGGATTTCTGGTATATCAAGAGGCGTGACTATAGCGAATGTAATCTTAATAAGTTTAAGAAATGCTTTAGCAATTTAACTTTTTATGAGACATATGAGAGTAAAAATAGTAATAGGGCGTACAATATATTTGTATCTACACTTAAACTTTTTTATGACCTATGTTTTCCATACCGGTTCATTAAAATTAAGTCAATCAAAAAACTAAAATGGATTACCAAAGGCATAAAATTATGTGCCACAAAAAAAAGAAAGCTCCTTTGGCAATGTAGAAAAAACCCGACATCTGAAAATAAAAATATTTTACTTAAATATTCAAAGAGACTAAAAAAAATTATTAAGTTAACTCAACGTGCTCAAAACAATAATGCAATTTTTAAATCGACAAATAAGCCAAGAACAATTTGGAATTTGATTAACAAAAAAAATGACAGCTTGCCACATCCATCAATATCACGTATAAATAAACATGGTCAAATAATTACAGAGCCGCAAGATATCTGCAACACCTTTAATGATTATTTTATCGATAAAATTCTTCCTTTACAGCACGGAAATGACAGTAATTATAATAAATATATAAATAATGTGCCTCCTAATTCTATGTTTTTTAAACCATGTTCGCCTACGGACATTCTCCAAATAATACAAACCCTAAAAAATACTAACAGTGTAGGCCATGATGGAATCTGTACGAAAGTTATTAAGCGCGTGGCAAAGTACATATGTAAGCCTCTCTGCTACATCATCAATTTATGCATAGAAGAAGGTGTATTTCCTGAGCAATTAAAAACTGTTATTATAAAACCTATATATAAGAAAGGTAACAAGGAGTTGATGGAAAATTACAGGCCAATCGCGTTAGTGTCTATATTATCTAAAATCTTTGAGAAATATATATATGATCAAACGTTTCAATATCTGGAAAGTCATAAGATTCTTACTGAGGCACAAAAAGGTTTCAGAAAGAACAAAACAATAAATATGGCAATATATGACTTTCTCAAGTACGTTATGTATAATGTGGACTCTAAAATACCAGTTTGTTCTATTTACATGGATATGACACAAGCGTTTGATTATGTTAACCACAATATTTTACTATATAAATTAGAGTGTTACGGCTTGCGCGGTAATGTTTTGAAATTGTTTACATCTTATCTCCAGAATCGAAAACAATATACAGAAATAACCAGAATTAATATCAAAACGAGAAAAGAAGATACTTTTTTATCCAAAAAACGTCAGTTAATATATGGTGTGCCACAAGGCAGTGTTTTAGGCCCGCTTTTATTCATTATTTATATTAATGATTTACCGAATGCAACTTTGCATCCGATAACGCTTTTTGCTGATGATAGCACTCTCACAATTAAATGTAATGACAAAACTACATATGAACATGATATTAATAATGCTTTAGAAGACTCTATTGAATGGCTTAATTGTAATAATTTAAAAATTAATCTAGAAAAAACTAAACTTATGTATTTTAGTCAGCGAGTGCATCATTTGCCAGTATTAAATATAAACTATAATGGTCAAACTATAAAGGAAACAGAATACACAAAATTTCTTGGATTAATAATCGATAAGAAAATAACGTGGAAAGAGCATAGTGAAGAATTATGCAAAAAAGTGAGTAAATCTGCTTATGCTCTCCACCATCTAGCGCAGGCTGTCAATGTAAGTGCTCTTTTAGCTGCCTATCACGGTCTAGTAGCATCAGTATTGAGATACGGCATTATTTTTTGGGGTTTGTCTACTAGTAAAGAAACAATCTTTAAAACTCAAAAGAGATGTATTAGAGCAATGTTTGGCCTTAAAACTATTGATAGTTGTAAGCCTTTTTTTAAAAAATATAGAATATTAACATTGCCTAGTCTTTACATATTTGAAATAGCAACATTTGTTAAGATAAATATTAATTTTTTTAAATTAGCGTCTCGAGAACATAATAGGCGACAAAGGGATCCTCACAAATTATGCATTAATAGAATCAATACGACATTAATGGAAAAAAATATATTTTACATGGCACCAATTATATATAACAAATTACCCACAGATATTAAGGGGTTAAATATAGTACAATTTAAAAGGAAGCTTAAAAATTATTTATGTGAAAAAGCTTATTATAGTGTTGTTGATTTCTTAACGGACAAAATTACTATAGACCTCTCTTGACATTCATTATTATATTATAGTAGCCGATTGACATATTTATTATTATATTTTTAAATTTTAATTTGACTTCGTCTTTCTTAGAATGTATGCTTATAATTTGACAATCATTATTATTAACCAATTGCATAACATTGAATTTTTTATTATATTAGCTTTGAATTGACAAAAAATATTTACATCATAATGTTAAAAATTATTGTACACCATAGTTATGGTAAGATGTAAGGACTGTTTATACTTGTAAGATCTATCTATTGTATGTACTACATCTAACAATAAAGAATTTTGAATTTGAAAAAAAAAAAAAAAATTGAATTTACCCGCCTGCAAAAATAAGCAATTACAAGCTAACACACAAATTTACACTTAAAATAATCACAATAGAAAATCATAATTTAAGTACCTATGATTTATCCAAATCACAAGTTGCTAAATGAGTGGTTAAGATGACAAAAAAAACCGTGTGAGCCGTCACGGGACGCCTGGCAGATGTGAAACATCGACATTATTTTGTAAAAGTAATATGCATATAATATGTAATATCGTATAGCGTGGCGACGCGTCGCCACGGTATGCGTCGCCACGCCAGAAATCGGTTTTACGTGCGGCTATAGATGTTTCACATCAATAATACCATTTTTTTGTTCATCTATTTAATTCGAGAGTCTTGTACATAGCAAACCATATCCTTCTCTTCACAACATCATTGTATCTGAATAACATAGATTTGATGGATTATGATTGTTACTAATAATTTATTTATGAATATGGATCAACGCGTATGCGTTACCTGTATAGGTAGGTACTATATACATAGACTTTCGAAAGACTTTTTATAGGGTGGACCATAAACTTCTTTTAAACAAAATTGTTTATAATGGGATACGCGAAAATCTACTTCTCTGGTTTGCATCATACATTTTCAATATAACTTAAAAGGTTTGCACAAGGGGATTTGAGTCGGCCTCTTTCATAGTAACTTCTGGAGTACCACAGGGATCCATTTTGGGGTCACTGCTATTTCTTTTGTGGATTTTTCGTAATAAATAATGTATTATCACAATTTTATTATAATCATCAATATCACAAACATAATCATCATTGTTCATATCAAAATCATTATTACCACTAACATAATCATCATGCTATTGTTGTTACGCTGAAGATCACATAGGTGATGAGCCAATAAGTCCTGGTGTAAGTAACCTTCAGCCCATGTATACTGCTGGGCATATCCTTAATGAAGATCAGAGCCTTTACTCGATCAAAAGAGAACCCCACTCATCCCATTTAGTTTGGGGTCAGATAACCATCCATCTTTCAACGTGGTCTGTTTCAACTGACTGTGGTTCTAGATGTCTACGAGATTTGATGGTTTAAGCGTGCTGGTCTCCGAAATACCAGTCAGATTGATATTTTTTATTGCAAAATATTGATTTGAGTGATGAAAGTTGTAGCCTATTTGTTGTTTTTATGAGGAACATTTACTACCGCACCTTAGCGCTATAATAATAATAATAATAATAAACCTTTATTATCAGGCTGCATAGGCCCATAGATAGACCTTAACCTAAACATACATAATTATAAAATGTATTATAATTATGGTATTATGCTGACATTTCTTTATTTTATTCCAACTAACGTTAAATATTTTGTATTAGTTATTAATTTCAATAATAACATAAATATTTCACATTCACATTTCATGCCTGGCAAATTTTAAGTATTTAGATCCAGCAAAGCGGTAAACATAAGTAAATAAAGATTTTCTTACCGATATGCCCTCTCGCCTCCACGTATCGATAAAATCCTTCACGGCCTTTCTGGAATAGTCCAGAACTCGGAAGCCGGTTATGTTAATGGCTCCGTACTCCACAACTTCCTTCTCCCAGCGATCATCCATCACCTACAATCAATCATGGTATTTCGTTGTTATATTTTTGAAATGATCTGATAAAAGAAATAAAAACAATTGTTTGTACAAAGAGCATTATTAATAGCATAGATATAAGTTGATTCATTATTACACTAAATCAACGCTTATTTTTGATTGTTGTAATGTAACGCCATATAATATTGTATGCGTTAAAAATTAGAGTCAGTCAGATCTGAAAAAACCTAATAGAATGCTAAAATTATTAAAGTTTTAACTTCTGAGCTCAAACTTTGCCTTTTACTTCTAAGCATGAGGTGCTCAAAAATACCATGCCCTAAAAATATAGGATCAAAACTTTTTTTATTTGACCGACTATTCGTAATTATTAATAAACGTACCTAATATTTTACATGAAGGTTTCTATTGTACGGAAATTCATGCAAATTCACAATATTACTTCGATTAGAGAGACCAATGCACATATGTAAGGAATTTCATATTAGACTGCCAAATTTAATTGAAGAATATCAGCTTGTGTAATTACTTTTCAATAAAGTCGGTTAATCATTATGCAATACCAAACCAATAATTGTTAACATACAATTGACATTAAATACAAAAAATATTTTACTATGTTTTATTTTTTTAATTCAATGCTTCTTATCTATCTATCTAACATATCAATCAAGACAGACTCTAGTTTCCAAAGGAAAGTAAAATTATTCCTGGGATCCCACACAAGTCCCCAACTACTTTTTTAGTCTTTTTATTAAAAATAAGCTTTAATTTCGAGCACCCTGCGTTTATTTTGCTCTGCCAGTTTACTCTGCGTCATATACACGTATTCTAGATAGTTACTGGAATATACTCACCAGGCCAGTTAAAAAGTAATGGTAGTTTCGGCGTCCAAGATACACATCTCGTACGTGGAGTATCAGGGCATCTTTAGCCAGACGGGTGCTGGAATCCAGGATCACGTATTTGTTACTCCAGCGGTCCAATCTTTCCAGGGAGGCGAGGAAGTCCACCACTTCAGAGGCGTTTGTGACGCGCTTCACATTTGTTATGCGGAAAGTTGCGTTAGCCGGTTGGAGGCTTAGGAACAATTGCTGCAGGCGCAGCAGCCCTGGAAAAAAAGTTTTTTTTTTTTATAAATGGGTATTATTAGCAATGCTGACACTCCTGATGGGGTGGAAGGAATAAGCTGTGCGCTATGAGCACATTTTTATATTATTTGGATATTAAATCGGACATACCAAACAACTGATGGTAAGTGGTCATCGAGGAACACAAACGAAATTTATCTAAAACTAGCTAGTGAGAGGGAAACGCTGTGCATGTATCACTTACTTGCACAGGCAGTGTAAGTTACACCGATACATATATAATAAAGCATATATAATATAGCATAGCTGGAGAAGATAACATGTTAATCTATACAGATAAATAAAATTGGAGTGTCTGTTTGTAATATTAAAATAACCACTTTTTATTAAATGCATATGGATGTATACACGGTACATATACCAAAATAGCATTTTTTTACAATTTTTGTGGGCGAAGCTGCGGGCAACAGCTAGTTTATAATAAGATGGAATCTAGTCATTCCGAATATTAAAGGCCACCAGTGAAAAAACCTTGATATATTTGTATTTCGGTGCGGCTATCAATATTTGTCTGTGTAATTACTGGCACCGAAATACATCAGCATACGTCACAAGATAGGCCACTCATCAGTTGTTTGGGTTAAGCTAGTTCTTGGATGGTAACTAAGCTAACGTTGTGCCAATGCGACCAGATTTAGCAGAATTCTTCGATTATAGCCGAATTGGATTGCAGCCGATTGTGTCGCAGATCTGGATTTTTTTGGTGGAATCTAATAAAACTCCCGCATAATTGTAGCAGATTTAACTGTATTTCAGTTAGGTAGTTGAGCGCAAAATTAACACAAGCTGTGTTACGGCCCCTCTACGCCTTTGATGTATCCGCAGACATCGGCTATTGTACATCTGTCGATACATCTGTCAACGTGCGTCTACACGTCTCTTAGTCACCAAACGTTCGCGCTAAAAGCGTTTGGTCCGTGTCACAAATACCATAAATTAATTTGTGGCGGATGTATCTGCCGACGTACCTACAACCAGATGAGCAAATCACCATATCTACACGTCAGCGGACGCATCTACCGATGACGTCTGCCAATGCATCTGACTACGTGTAGAGGGGCTATTAAACATAGGTAAAATCATCATAGCATATTTGAAAAATATACCAAGTGCGGATACTATTTAGTTTTATAAGACTTCGTATTTTTTTAATGTGGTCCCTAAGGTGGCTCCAAAAAAGTTCATATATCATAATCTGTCATCTGATTCTTTGCATGAAAACATTATGGGTGACAAACAACAAAATGGGGTGAGGTTCCTGTCCTCACCCCATGCCCCGCTGCTCTTTTGTCCCCTCTTCTTATAAGAGGTGTACAAAGAGCCCCCTCGGCTCAATTCGCTTGGTTCACCCTAGGCTACTGAGCCCCACCACCACGACAAGGCCTGAACCATGATGGAGCCCTGACTGATCCTTGACACTTGTCTTGAGATATTAATTAATTGTTTTGTTTGATATTATGACTACGTTAACTTCACGAACACTCTAAAAGGTGCGTGTAGTTAATGCAGATAATGTGTAAGTCTTTATACAGCGTCGCTTTAATTATTTCCCTCAGAGAAGCGAAAGCGCGATGTAATTTTTAACACCGCAATCTATATTAGATCGCGTATAATTATAATATTACCAGCCAGAGGGTGAGTACATTCGATTCTTCGCTATGGGGTGCGTCAACATTTCTCGTACTCCTATGATATAATATGTCTCTTTGAGTCATGTAGATCTTTTGTCTCTACATGAGTCATGACTGGTTCTATAGTTAAGAGTCATTTTTTATTTTGTTACATATAAAAATTATTGGAGATATAATTACGGTTACTATTTTCGAAAACCTTGTGAAATGATCTTTCTTTAAAAGCTTTGCAACCCACGATCTCTTTGGTACCTGCCTTTTTGATTAACTTATTGTTGTTACAGAATACAGTACCTTTTTACATGGCTCCTCCCGGATAGGGTAGAGTCCATTCAATATTGTTAGTACAACTTAACACATTTTTTCCTTAATTTAACTTTGAATGGGTTGTGGAATGTTTGTTGAGATTAAAGATATAAATAGAATTGTATATACGGACTCTATATTACGACTTCGCCACTGCTATTGGTCACTTTAGTAGTGTGACGCCATTCTACCGATTTATTCTGTTTTTTTCGCTGCAGTCGAAGTTGTATGGCGACTATTGACACCCATACACATCCGCACAACCAAAGATTATGAAGATGCGTTGCCCTCCTTTTCCCTATCCCCCAATGGGCCACCAGAAACTCACAAACTGCACGAAACGCGACACATAGCAGTCACTTGACGCTAGTGCTATGTGAGCGGGAGGTACCACGATCGTGCCGGCCCAATTCGCTGCAAGGTAGCATGGCACTGCCTTTTACAAAGTTCCGTGATATCCTTGAGTGACTCATCCTTGTCAAATTGACGGAGTGGCTAAGACTTTTGGCCTTGTGACAATTTTGTATTGTGGGAATATTACTTAAATTGGAACACATACGGTATATATAGCTGAGAGTCTGAAATTATATATATATAAAACTGAATCACAGAAGATAGACGGATAGAGGCTGATGATGATGATGATGATGATGATGATGATAATGATGATAATGATGATGATGATGAATCACAAAATATGATTGGTAACTTTTCTTCTCCGTTTGGCTTTCATGAAGAGCGCTGTAAAGTTGTAAACGATGAGTAATAATAATTATAATACCAACTTGAAAGACATGAAATTGTTGCGGATAAAAGATTTTGTTAATTATTATGGTAGG
Source organism: Helleia helle (assembly GCA_963853865.1). NCBI lineage: Eukaryota > Metazoa > Arthropoda > Insecta > Lepidoptera > Lycaenidae > Helleia > Helleia helle. The sequence continues at coordinate 23,666,247 of OY971420.1, forward strand.
TGTGGCGTGAGATCGGTTCTTGGCGTTCATTGAAGGAGGCCTATGTTCAGAAGTGGACGGATAAAGGCTGATGATGATGACACGAAACAAAATTAGAGTATGCAATTTTATGCTCTGTAACACAAATTGCCTGTTTGAACTACAATTAAGGCGGGGCTGTCCGAGAACTGAATTTAGTATGGAGCTCGAAGCCGCGTCGAGCGCTTTGGCAGCGTGTGAAAACACATATTTATTTAATTGAAGGGAGGATTTATAAAAAAATAATTTATGACAACCGACAAGACGAAATTTTCCACAAGGTTTATTATGGTGAAAGTTTTATTGTACAGAACCTGATAATACTCAAATAAAATGGGTTTTTCATCTCAATTTTGACCTATCTTTGCAATTTTTTTTAATGCAGCCAAATATATGTAATCGTGTATCGAACGACCGAAATATTATGCTAAAGGAGTGTTAAATCTTTATATATATAATTCTTCTGTGCGTGTGTATGTCACTGAACTCCTCCTAAGCGGCTGGACCGATCTTGATGATTTTTTTTGTGTGTTCAAGTGGATTCGAGAATGGGTTAGATTCACAAAAAAATATATTTAGTACAGGACAACGTCTGTCGGGGCCACTAGTAACATATATTTTTTTCAAAACTTAAATCGGCTTAGTTTCTAAATAAAAACAGAATTCAAAATGCCGTTTATCGGGAAAGGCCCGCCTTAATCTAAATTTGATACAACACCTTAAATGTTTGTTAATATTATGCACTTCTCTCTAATCAATTTTGTTTGCGGGACAAATCTTTGAAAAGTCTTTGGCATTTGATTCCCCAATCAATGATCACTAAAACGCGATGAACGTTTAACTAAACGAACGAATAAACTAAAACACCTTACCGATAAACTCAACAAATGAATTATTGAACTTTTTCAAAAGTTTTTACTGAACACCAAAAATGTCATTTCACGCTTGTTGGACGGATAATCTTTTAAGATGAAACCATTCGTCATTGTGTATAACTCTGTCTTTATTTGCAACAGCTTGATCTTTGGATAGTACAAAATTTACATGCAATACTTTAAATTTAAATAATTTGGATAGTACAAAATTTTGACTGTGAAAAAAACTAATTTTGGATAATCCCAAATATCTAGCAAATATAAAAGTGAAAAACACAAAATTTAAACAATTAGTTTTATAGTATAAATTGTATTTATAGTATCTTGGAAGTCTTTTCACCTACTTCTTTTTTCTTGACAAAAATATGTTTTTTTTTTGGTAAGTTGGATAGGTAAGCTAAACTGGCAAACGTTGCCAGTTGATGGTAAGTGGTTGACGTCTAAATACTAAATTTCATGAAAATCGTTGGAACCGATTCCGAGATTCCAATTATATATATATATATATATACACAAGAATTGCTCATTTAAAGATATAAGATAAGATAATAATAGTAAATACATTTTATGATAGTACTAAGGAGTTTAAAATATTACTAAGTTAAGTTTAAAATATTACCCCTTTTTATACCTTAGAAAAAATTGAAAATTCTTTATAAGAGGTGAAACAAGAAACGTATCATCATCATCAGTGCATTGCTGAACATAGGCCTTTTTTGTTATCCCAGGGAAATGCTTTCTACGCATGTAGCCAGGATCTCTTAACCCTAACTCCTAGGTGCAAGTAGTGGCCTACCCGTAAACTAATACTACTGCGAGCGTGTTCAGCCGCATTTTGAGGGTCCAGGGTTTGCAGGCAACAGGATCCCCTCAAAAAAGAATTTGAAAGCAGTGGGATTTGATCTCACGCCCTTTCGGACTGGTGCCTAAAACCAGCGCCTTAAACCACTCGGCCACGCTGCCTACAGAACATAGGCCTCCTTCAATGAACGCCAAGGCGACCGATCCCTTGCCTCTCGCATCCAACGTATGTTTGTAAGAAAATACATATTTTTTAAGCTCCCTCTATAAAATCGGTATTAAGCTTATCGGTAATAAATTAAGATAAACGCGGTTCAGGGTTTTCGTAAATTTATGCCCAAATGATGAATATTTGTTGTTTAAATATGGGTTGAAAATTTGTATGGAAAATACGCGAGTTCAACTAAAAGTAAAGTAGCGGGCGGGATTGAAGTACATAGTAATATAATCGCGCTAATAAAAATAATTTTAATTATCTGGTTTTTTTGGTTTGTTTGTCTGGATCAAGCGTGACCGGCTGAACCGATTTTTATGAAGTTTTATGTATACATACAGATTTGCAATAAATGAAATATATAGAGATATATCATTAGACATGCTAACAAATTAAATATAACCTATGATTAAAAACGAAATTTTGTGTGTTATTGAAAATCATATCACGTCAACTTAGTCCCGTTCCTAGCTCAGGATATATACATCCATGATCCGGTAGACACATGTTGTTTAGTTGGTAAGTGGTCGACGTCGCCCATGGACATAAACTAATTTACCTCGAACCAGCCCAGGCAACCTATTTATGTGTTATCTATCCTGAGACATTAAGATGTTAAGTCCCGGTGCCAGTAATTACACTCCCTGTCCTGCCCTTGTCTCCGAAATACAGTAAAGCTGTTTGATGAGAGAAACAAGTAAGATGGCGGTACCCATGCAGCCGGGAGCGCGGTACAGCGCAGCCCTCCCACCGGTATACAGCGCAGCCCTCCCACCGGTATACAGCGCAACCCTCCCACCGGTATTTTGAATTGTATTCAAATTATTGCTAATGACGGGATCAAACCTGTGATCAGTCTTGCATATCACCGTTAACCAAATCCGTTTGCCTTCTTTTCTATAAAAATAAAATCCTCCTGACCACTGAGCCGGTTGTCAAAGTTCGGTATATTAGTGATTATAAACATTCATTAAAACGTTAATTTGGTAAGAGGTAGTGCCATGCTGCTTTGCAGCCGAATGGGGCCTGAACGACCGGGGTGGTACCACTCGCTCACAAAACACCGGCGTCAAGTGACAGCTATGTTGGCGACAACCAGAGCATGCAGATGCAACGCATCCTCCTACCCTACTATTCCCTATATCCCCCCCAACCGTAATGGGCCACCGGAAACTCATAAACCGCACGAAACTTGCAGTGGCCCATTGGGGGGGATAGGGAAAAGGAAGGCAACGCATCTGCATAATCTCTGGATAGTCAACAAAAGGCTTCGACTGCTCGTTTGCCTATGCTATAAAAAAATCACCAGAACATCAAACAATCAATTTAAATCATAACATAACCTTATAATATAAAAAATAACTTGATCATATTCAAGGTATAGTAACATCCGTAAGATCGCGTTGGAAGAGGGTTGACGGGCGGATAATGAACTAGTGCCATCTAGCGTTCCAAATCAGAAACCATTCCATCTGTCATGTTACGATGACATGTGATTGATCCAACTTAAGTGTCTTTTTATCATTATCTGATCTGTGAACATTATGTTTAATGATGCGAATGCCCTAAAAAGTATTGGTTTATCAAATCGAGGGGGGATTTTATGTTTAGTAAATAAGGTTACGAATTTTTCTATCTGATCCAGGGTGACGAATATCATAGGATAATGTGTAGTAATGAAGCAACTTATGGCTAAAATAACTGATATTGGATCAGTCGTCTTGGCGTTCATTTAAGGAGTCCTATGTTCAGCAGTGGACGGATAAAGGCTGATGATGATGATGATAGATAACTGTTTGTATACATGGAGCTTTTCATTTTCTTGATCCCGTTACAGTAACAGTAGGTAGGATTGCGCTGTACCACCATCCTGCTTTTCCCATGAAACAGCTTTGCCGTATTTCGGAGAGTAGGGCAGGACAGGCAAGTAGTGAGAGATTCAGTAAGAGGTAGTGCCATGCTGCTTTGCAGCCAAATTGGACCAGCACGACCGGGGTGGCACCTCTCGATCACATAACACCGGCGTGAAGTTACAGCTATGCTGTCGTGTTTCGTGTTTAAGAGTTTCCGGTGGCCCATTGGATGGGATTGGGAAAAGGAGGGCAACACATGTTCATACCTTTTGGTAGTGCGAACTGCGAATATCTTTGGGCATGAGTAGTTATCATAAGCCTCCAACTGTTCGGTTGTCTCCTTATGACATTATAAAGGTAGTGTAATTACCGCCACAGAGACTTCAACATCTTGTCTCGTGATAAGCACATTAGTAAGTTGCCGGGGCTAGTTTCAGGTTAAATTGTTTATATTTATCGGCGATGTAGACCATTAAACATCATACTCGTCTGCCTGTTTTCCTATCCAACTAAAATAAAAAAAAATCTGTAATCATCATCATCAATCTTTATCCGTCCACTGCTGAATAAAAGACTCATTCAATGAATGCCAAGAAGACCGATCCCTTGCCATTCGCAACACGGACTGGCTACTGCACGAAAAAGCACTCTAAAGTAATCTCTAAGATTTTTAGAGCTAGATATCGAGATACTTATTTTGTCTATCCGTACTGGATCCTTGAAGGACTCAATATTAGTAATAGTCAATGGAATTGTAAGTTATTACGGAGGGTAACCTAATTAAAACATCTGCGTGGGTGCCAGTGATAACTTCTTTCGCTAAGTAACTTTTTTAGTAACAGAACAGATAATTACCGAGATTACGAATGCTTTGTTCACGAGACTAGTAACAATGCCGAAATATGGAGCTCCGCAAAATATATTACTTTTTTATATTAGTTGGATAGGCAAACTGGCAAACGTGGCACCTGGTGGTAAGTGGTCGACGTCGCCAATGAACATAAACTACCTTTACCTAGAACGAGCCCAGGCAACTCATCTATGTGTTGCCTATCTTGAGACATAAGATGTTAAGTCTCGGTGCCAGGAATGTCTTGCCCTTCTCTCCGAAATACAGCAAAGTTATTTGATTTTTAAATAGTATTAATAGTGAAAGTTAATTTAAAAAAATCCCTGTTTATCAACTTCAGGAACAAGATTCTGGGGCAAATAAAAACACAAGAACCGTCAAGAGCCAGGGTCCCCAGACATAGTCCCATAAAATATTTTAAATGTAAATAGAAAATATTTTTACTTTTTGCGTATATTAAGTCCACATAACCAAATTTTTGTATCCTATGCGACGTTGCGCGCTAAAAAAATAAAATTTTACATTTTACCTTTTCCAAAACCTTTTGTATGCGCGTGGATAAGCAAATAAAATAATATTTTCAAAAAACACCCTTGTGGAGAAATAACACATGTGTTTTTAAAGATAATGAGAGGATGTTCAAATTGTTTTACCTACAATACAATTTTATAAGTATTCATCATCCCTGCGAGAATTATGATGTTTGGTTTTTAACCAGTAATTATATACAAGGGCGACACTGAAAGTTCTTGGAAAATAAAATACAGAACAAATTAGCAAGTTATTAGTTTTATTATACATCGTTTCATCTGAAAAGCACTTTGTACACTAGTCCTTAGGTGTCTTTATGACGGCCCCACAGTCATAGTCATCATCATCATCAGCCTCTATCCGTTCACTGTTGAACACATAGGTCTCCCTCAATGAACGCCAAGACGACCAATCCTTTGCCACTCGCATCCAACACGGACCGACCACCGTACGGAGATCGTCTTCCCACAGTATTAGTATATTATATAAAAACGTAGCCATTGCTTTTTCGGCATCCATAAAACGCTTTATTCGAAGTTTTTCTTTTATTTTCAGTAACTATTTTTAGATCCTCTAAAACAATTGTTGCGTAGTGACCTGTCCTTGCGAAAAACGAGGCCTCTATCTCTTTTCCACACTTCGACCACTCTTAACTTTTGTTGGCAAATCCTCTGAAGGAAATTCAAGTTTCAAGTTCATAACATCGAAAGTCATAAAAAAATCATTGCATGAAAGTTTACTCGCGTCAAATTCACGCTGACGTGACACAGACGATTTTCGATTTACCGCCAAATTGTAAAACAAACGACAAATCAATGAAATACACACATAATAATATTGGCAAAGAGTTCCATTTTCCAAATTTATTTATTTTTTATTATATCATTTACAAGTGGCGAGTCCTAAGAATTTTCAGCGTCACCCTCGTAATAAAAATATGGAATATAAAATTCAAGTTTTCAAGACGTGTATAGATTTTAACTAAGTACAATGCTTTTTATTATGCCGTCAACAGCATTCAATTAATATGGTATATAATATCAGGCAACAGAATGTCTAAAATATAAATATCAGGTTTTTCATTTTCTCTTTAAATATCAATTTTTATTTCTGACAAAAATCTTTAAAATTCTTTTTGACAAAACATAAATAGCATTATAATTTGAAGAAGCAACATTTACAAATATTTTCACAGGCAAAAGGTATATAATTTTTTTCTTAATTTATACATATTATATTTTTAACAAAATTTTCAGCTTTATTATATTATTATTGTAGGTTTTATACACACACAAATAGTACCTAAAATATTTACTAGTTTAAAGATCATGCCCGCTAAACTCCTAAGATTCTTGTCTGCGTTCACTTCGGGATGAAACTTTTCTAAGTCTTTTTAAAACATCTGCCAAATACAAATCGAAAAGTTTTTCTTTATCTTCAGAAGTCTAGCTCAGTAACGATTTGAGCGTATTCTGAGGATCAAGTTAGATCTTTGTCTATGAGTCTATTGGAAATTCAACAGTTTCGTCATTTAAGTAGTTTTCAGATTATATTAGATTTTACGTTTAGATTTGGACTTAATAAAATGAATTCATTATGTACATTGAATGAATTATTTTATTCAATGAATTCATTTCTGGCATTTATATGATCACTTTATTAATATAATTTTATTGTTTTCTATTCTAGTATATAATACTTTCAAATGTAAAAAGGTTTTTTAATCTGATATATATCTGAATAAAAAACCTTTTTACATTGCAATTGCCCCGGGTGCAATTTGTTAAAACGCAATATTTCAACTAATTTTAGCTTTCTAGCTAGTTAGCTACGAGGGATTTTACGTACAGTAGCAATACATTTTTACAATAAATAAATTGCAGGAAAATGGTATAAGTATAAGGTTTGAGTGATTCTAGTGCTTTGGGATACCTGATATGATTTACGGGACGCCTTGTAATGGTGGGCTAAGTGTTTCCTCGTTGTCAAGTTTTACGTAAAAATAGAAATACAAACATAGAAAAGTTTTGCTTGAGAGGTATAATGCTTAGTTAAAGTAGAATCCCCACCACGGTTCAAGTCTTGTCGTGGGTCTCAGTAGCCTAAGGTAAAGCCTAAGGTAAATATAAGGTAAATCAACTTGGGCGAGTAACAAGTGAACCGAGAGGACTACTCTTTGTACCCCTCTTATAATAAGAGGGTATAAAAGAGTAGGAGGGGACAAGGGGCGAGGATGGGATCGTCATCCCATTGCACTGTCCCTACGTTGGAAGGGGTGGTGAGGGACAACCCCTCTGTGGAGGTGGCGTCGGTCCTATGAGAGACTGACTAGCCATCAAGGTGCCCTATTTGCTCAACAGATCCAGGGCAGTTCACCAAAAGTGGCAATAGTGGCACTCGCTGGGTTTTAGTGTGTAGGCCTGTATCCACCTTACCATCTTTCAGGCGCAGCGAGTCCAACATAATGCCTGGGGAGTCCCGCCTCCCCCTCCCCAAAATAAACGTCCTCATTCCATTCATTCCATAAGGCTGTAAAAATAACGTGGGCAAAGTTGCGGGCAATAGCTAGTAATATTTGAATTATGGACTTAGGACTAACACAAGAAGATAAAATCGAGGTTTTTGACAAAAAATAACTCGATTAAACACCGAGTTTATATTTAACATTTTAACACCACGTTTTTTAGTATAGGTGGGCAAACGAGCAGTCGAAGCCTTTTGGCGACTATCGACGCCCATACACATTCGCATTAGCACGTTAGCGCTCAAGACGGAGGTTGCGGGTTGCGGGAACAAAAACTTTCCTGTGTTCCTGGGTCCTGGATGTGTATTAAATATGTGTATTATATAATTTTTTTTTATATATATGTATAGTATACTCGTAAAAATATTAAATATATTACCGTTGTCAGAGTACCCGTAACACAAGTTCTTCGAGAACTTATCACGGGTATTACTATGACCGTAATGATCGTAATTATAATAATTATAATGATGATGATATGACAAAGGCGCCAGATTATGGGTATTATTACAAATTAATTCGCTATAAGTTTGATTGGTGTTATAAACTATTAACTCATCTCCAGAGCTTTCCTGGGGATCAGTTAATAACAGTTCGCAACTTGTTCACGGGAAAGCCTCTGATTGTCCGATTAAATTCGTTCATGCATTTATTTTGTTAAAAGATTATTTTCATAACGGATTCTGGAATTTAAATTATCAAGAGGTATTTTAGTCGGAACTCCTGATTACAATTTTATTGTAGTGATCAGATATGAGTACTTATAAGGTTATTTAAATGACGAAAAATATAACTAAATAATAAAAATAGTCTTCTCTCTTACTAGCTATACAATGAAACTTTTATTTTTAGTGTAATTACTGGCACAGAGACTTAACATCTTATGTCTCAGGATAGGCAACACATAAATGAGTTGCCTGGGCTCGTTCCAGGTAAACTAGTTTATGTTCATGGGCGATTACGACCACTTACCATCAGGTGGCACGGTTGCCAGTTTGCCGATCCAACTAACATAAAAAAAAAGCTACATAATTAATCCAGTTCTTTGATCAATGTTTTCGTTAAAAACTTTTTCACAAACATTATCAACACGTGAACAGGTCGCCTGCAACGTGATAATAGTTATGTAGTAATAATTACTTTCCTGTGTTTTCCAATTTTCAACAGTAAAAGGTTTTTAATTACCACTAGTACTCTTACTAAAGGCAAGGCCCATTACTTTTGGTCTTTCATTTTAGCGTCCTTTGACTCAATAAGTAATTATTATCACTTCGTCTGTTGCTTTGTATACGTTTTAATAACGTATACGTTATAATAAAGTCGGATCTTACATCACTTTTAATCCCAGAATAGCTGAATAGACTTTTATGATTTTTTTAAATTTTAGCATAATGAAAAAAATAGGATTCAAATAAACGAACACGGTGAAGAATATAAGGTTTCTTATACATTTTATTACCAGCCCTTTTCAGATCTGCCTACAGTGCATTTTTATTTATGTCATACATAGCTTAACTAATTCGATAATGTCGTAACTAATTTCCAAATTTGAGTAAAATCACACCACGTAAATCTGGTCCCGTGGTAAGTTCTCGAAGAACTTTTGTTACGGGTACCAGACAACGGAAATATATTTAATACTTTTATCCTATACATATATTTAAGATTTTTATTATATAATACACATATTTAATACACATCCATGACCCAGGAACACAGCGCTTACCACTGAGCCACAGAGGTCGTCTATTATAATAATATTTTATTATTATCTATTATTATAATTATCAGCCCATATTCAGCTACTACTTGTAAAAAGCAATTTTAATAAATAGTCGGATATGTTACAACTCTTATAGATCAATAACAACTGGACAGATTTTTAACATTTTTTATTTCTTCGATTTGTCTCCGTAACGAAGAACAGAATATCTATTTAAAATAATTGGAACAGTAATCATAAAATAAAAAATAATTTTATTATTAATATGTTTTATTAGTTGTCATTCATAATATCATTTCCGTAAAAACGCCGTCTCTTATACCCAAAAATAACTATAATATTTGAAAGAGGTTATATTTTTAAATTGTATCTTCTATGGAGAAGATAACATAGTTATAAGTAATATTAAACTTTTAGGCACGTAAAATAAAAGATTAGACTATAAGTTTTTATTTCACATCGATAGATGCAATATTACTGAAGATCTAAGCATGGGAAGTTTTCGTAGGTTTTTTTGAATGAGTGTTCGTGAGTTGCGCGTGACGTCATCGCTTCCATAACGGCACGGCGGGCACCTACAGTCTTTAGTACATTTCACGGGTAAGTTGTTTGCTGTCGTGACTCTTGTTCTTTTATTGATTTCAAATAATACAGATTTAGTATATTGTGTAATTTTTTGTTTTAGAACTAAAATGGACGAAGGATTAAAACTCATAAATATGAATATTCATAAAATAATGTGTTAATGTGTATCCTTGTTGGTGGATCTGATAATAAATAAATAAATACACATCCGCACAATCAGAGTAGGCAGATACGTTGCCCCCCTTTTCCCTCCCTCACTATGGGCTACCTTAAACTCACGAATCGCACGAAACACGACAGCATAGCTATCACTTTACGCCGGTATTATGTACTTATTCAGTGAGTATAAGTTTTGCATTTTGAACGATAAAATAGATAACCTTTAAGATGTAAAATTGGCATGGTTATTTTCACTTTTAAAACTATTTAAAACCGGTGTCTCAGGGGGAGGGGAACGGATAAGTCGAAAGAGCACACAGAGCTTCGCAAAGTAAACATCGAGTTTTACATAGATTTAGTTATATTATGTAGTATAACGTGTATGTGTTGTGTTATATAACTAAATTTCACCGAAAAAACAGTGACACACAGACAGATCGTTATTTATTAGTATATAATAAGTAATACGATTGACTTCTTATAGAAAAACCTCCATTCAGTCTACACACAATAAGAAGCCACGTAATCATGTCTACAAAATCATGTTAGTTAAATAAATAAACAATAATAAAATTATCATTAATAATAATTAAACTGTAACGTGATATCTGAACCTCAGTCCTCCCATACACAACATAGAAAATCTTAATAAAGGGTCATAGATGCCGGAAAAGTTACAGAGGCCTGTCCAGCACTAAATGGATACCGGATGATAATGATGATGATAAAATAAATATAAGTTAACAATCACGTCAAATTAACCTTTTTTTCTTTTACGCCGGGAAATGCTCTGAGCTCCGTTGGTTCAATTTGCATCGTCCAAGGTGCTAGGTTCACCTTAGGCTACTGAGACCCACCGCCACGATAAGGCTTGAATCATGGTGGGGATGCCACGTTAACTTAGCCCAGTGATAAGTAAGAAAGATTTTGTGTATCCTTCGTATCCCCGAACGTAAAATAGCACGATATTATGAAGCATAAAAGTGTAGACTTATAGTTTTTTTTTTCGGAAGGGCTAGACTTTTCGGCCTTATGGCCTTTAAGCTCAATCGGTACAGTAAATGAGCAGATGACTCACTTAAGAAATATATAGAGTCTATGGAAATAACGCCATGTTGGCGTTCATTGAGGGAGGCCTATGTTCAGCAGTGGACGGATAGAGGCTGATGATGATGATGATGATGATGATAGAAATATATAGACTTATAGTGTCTTCTACTTAATTTCAGTTCATAATGATTCTCTTCACCTTTGAGAACCAACCAGAATCTTTGAGCTCTACATAGGGATAATATAATAGTTTACGCTAATAACCATCAATTGCTACATTCGCAATGTTTTTAACGCAACTTTTATAATTTCAGAGGGTTAAAAATTTATGATGCGAAAAATAAGATGGTTTGGAATACAAAATGGAATCTGTTGGAATTGCACAATACCAAATATAATAGTGTTTAACTACAGGACTTGGTTGTTTTAATTTTAAATGCAGTGCTACATTGTGTAGCGTTGATAAAGTTTTAGGGGTAATATTTGAATATTTCGGAATGGATTTATTCGTGAAATAATTTTAATATGTTTTGGAAAGAAAGAAACAAGCAATGTAATTACTGGCACCGAGACTCAAGTTGACGTCTGAAGACTCGTAACGCGCGAATGAGTTTGATAGGCTACTCTCAGCTTATACCGGTGAGAGCAATGCGCTGTGCTGCGGTGTGATGCGCTTTGCCACGCTCACGTCTCCGCGGGTACCATCTTGGTTAATTCTTCAGTCAAAGGGCTACGTTGTGTTTCTATTTAATCTAAAGTCTTCAAGTGGGTCTAAATTAAGTCCAAAGGAGTCGGTTACAAACTAACATACATAAAAAGCGCGTAGAAAACATTTTAGTCCCATAAGATATTGCCATGCTGCTTTGCAGCCGAATTGTGCTAGCACGACTGTGGTGGTACTTCTCGCTCACCAAACGTTGGGGTCAAGTGACAGCTGTGTTGTCGCGTTTTGTGCGGTTTGTTAGTTTGTGTTGGCCCATTGGGGGTATTAGTTAACTGTACTAAAAAATCTTAGATTAAGAAAGTTTTGCTATCGAATAAATTAATATTTTATTCTAAGATAGAATAAACTATTTTGACCCATATTGTCCGGAACTTTAAAACTTAATATAAGTTCGTGAAACTTAGTATTATGTATAAATTAAGGGTAGTAAGAGTTACTTCAAATATGTCTAATTTGTCTTTTTACCCGCGACGGAACGGAGACTGTATATGCGTTTGGGGTGAGAGGCAGTTTGTGTGTGTAAACCTATTTTGCCGCTTATCTCCAAGACTACTTGGTCTTGAAGAAGTGCTATGAAAGTGTAAATTGTAGGGAACTGCTATGAAAACTGATCCTCTGTTGTTAAATGTCGGGGGTTTTTTTAATTATTTTAGCATTTTTCAATTATATTTTAACCGTCGTGGGTTTTTTCAAAATTTTTAATTTTGCTTTTTATTAGTGGTATAAAATGAATGAAGTACAGCTTGGCAAAAAAGAGTCTGACGTGGTGACAGGTGGAACTAAATATTTTACTAAATGGAAACTATGATGTTGACAATACTTGGCCGACAAATACTAGATTTTGAGTAAAGCTTAGTGTTTCACATTTATTTTTAACGATTTTATTAAATTATCTTACTGATTTTCCATATTATGATGAGACCTAAGTGAAAGTGGCGTCCTCATTTTTTCCATACTCTTTTTTGCCAAGCTGTAAGTACATTTTTATGGTGTATAAAATTTTCTCACATAAGTTGCTTTTAAGATTTACCTATGAAATCTATGTCTATCCCTGTCCGTAGAAAATTAGATTTATATAGCTTTTTTTATTGGTACATTATTATATTTAATGTAATACATTAGATTTATAGGTGAAATAGAATTTTCACAAACTTAACCTAAATTCGTGCAAAGTAACGGGGAATACACAACGAAATAAGTCGCCGAAGACTGCTGAGTTACTTAGTATGCAAGGTTTGTCACTTACTTACGCAAAAAACGACAAAAGTAATTAAGGAGGCAAAATTACAGCTTATCTGGATCTTAATGACAAGGCTAAGGCCATCTAGGCAAGTTTGTATAAATACTAGTCATCTACGTTATTTTTAGTTAATATAGATGTTGTCCGCAGCTTCGCTCTCGTCAACTTATAATTAATTTACAGACCTAATCGTATTTATGATAATTATTTTATAGCCTAAGTGATTACTTATAAGCCTTATAAGCTATCCGCCAGTTAAATTCTCAATATCAACCCAGCCTTTTCAGACATTAGCCGGAACAGACAGGTACGCAGACAAAAATATTTAAAATTGATCTTTTTATGTAAGTACAGTATATTATACTTTCATATGTATTTAAAAATAAAGAAAGAAAGAAATTGAAAAATATAATATAATATGTATTTAGTGAAAAATTGTTAATTTGAAATTACAAACGAACACTTCAATTTTATTTATTTGCATGTACAGATTTATTATACGCTTAATATATTTTTATGTTATTCGGAAAGGTAAATTGCGAGTCGTGGTGTTCTACGATAATCGGGAAGTTGACAGGACAATGTTACCTACCTACTACACTATTACCTACTCGATCGAGCAGCGAGACCATTTCTTACGTCTCAGGGTAGGCAACCCATGAATAAGTTGCCTAGGTTAGTCTAAGAACCCATTGGTGTTACGTGCGACGCTGTCAACTTCACATCAGGTTGCTCATCCAACTAAATACAAAGGGGTATTTATTGACCCCTGCAGTGTAAGGAGTCGAATTTCGAACTACCAACTGTTTTCTAGAATTAATATATGTCATATTGTATAGATATCTATTTAAAGGATGGATATATTTTATACATTTAGTTTATATCTTATATATATTGACGCTTTTACACCACGTTAATCTGGCCCCGTGGTAAGCTCTCGAAGAACTTGTGTTACGAGTTACCAGACAATGCAAATGTATTTAATTTAATACTATACATAATATATTTAAGATTTTTATTATATAATACACATATTTAATACACATACACGACCCAGGAATACAGAATCTTCTGTTTCCTGGCGGGATTCAAACCCGCTACCTCCGGAGTGAGAGTCAACGCGCTAATCATTGAGCTACAGAAGTGGTCGTCGTCAAAACACAAATTAATCAATATTTATGATATTGATTAATTTGTTTTTGCTTTGTACATTTTTAATTCATTTTAATAACTATGGCAACACGAAGTTGTTGGCAATGCTGAGCGCAGTTGGGGGGGTGAAAGAAGATAAAAAAGGTAACCTTTTTTATCTTTTTTCACCCTACTTTCACTCTTTTTTCACCACAGCTAGGGACCCTTGGCATGGGGAGACGGTTCAGAACATACTCAGTATTAGCATCACCTAATATAACGGTACAGAATTGTATTTTGTACGTTGTGGTACCGAGAATAAAGAAGCTGTTATTTGGACGTGGTGGTTTTATCTATACTAATATTATAAAGGTAAAGAGTTTGTTTGTTTGAACGCGCTAAATTCAAGAACTACTGGTCCGATTTGAAAAATTATTTCAGTGTTAGATAGCCCATTTATCGTGGAAGGCTTTAGGCCTATAGCCTTCCTTCCTCCCTTCCTCTTATATATAACATCACGCTGTGACTAACAATAATTAAGTTGAGTATGAGAAGCTGCGGGCAACAGCTAGTACAAAATAAATGTATGAGTACGGTGTGATTACAAAGGCATTTGCGAGAATAGCCCGAGTTGGCTTGTTTCGTCCCAGATCTAAGTAAATCCCTCCCATTCTGTACCGACAATACTTGGGATCGTCATTGTGCCATCCAGTTAGGCGATTACGGTCCCAGTGAAATGTTGAAAATGAAAGGACGCATTATATTGATGAATATATTACATCATCAGCCTTTATCCGTCCATTGCTGAATATAGGCAATGAACGCACAGACAACCGATCCCTTACCACTCGCATATTACATAGCCATTAGATAATCGACGACCTCTGTGGCACAATGGTTAGCGCGTTGGGGCTCAAGCCGGAGGGTTCGAATCCCGCCAGGGAACAAAAAGTTTTCTGTGTTCTTGACCCAGGAGGGTCAAGGATGTATATTAGATCGATATCGAGCTCCTTGAAAAAAAGTGAAACGTGCTAAATGTCCCGTTTTTAATACTTTTTTATGTTAGTTGGGCAGGCAAACTGGCATGGTCGACGTCGCCTATGAACATAAACTAGTTTACCTGGAACGAGCCCGGGCAACTCATTTATGTGTTGCCTATCCTGAGACATAAGATGTTAAGTCTCGGTGCCAGTAATTACGCTGCGTGTGTCTTGCCCTTCTCTCCGAAACACAGCAAAGCTGTTTCACGGGAGAAACAAGCAAGATGGTGGTACCCATGCAGCCGGGAGTGCGGCATAGCGCTTCCCTCCCACCGGTTAATATAAATATATTTCAATGTTAAAATCATAAAAAAGCAAATGCTATATACAACAACGAACGAAAATGATATTTTTATTAATGAGCACTATTAAATTTTCATCATTACGAAGCGAAATCGATTGTCATAATTTTTGGTGTTTAAATTTGGAAATGTTGCGAGTTGAACAAATTTTCAACGTTAATATTAATTTGTAATGAACAATGGTAACGTGTCGATTGGGAAATGGAATCATCATCAATATCATCATTATCATCATCAATATCATCATTATTATCATCATCAGTATCATTATCATCATCATTATCATTATCAATATCATAACCAAAACAGACTCGTTGTTTTATTTGCCTTCTTCCATTTCAGTGTTTCATCTTTTTAATGTTAGTTAGATGGGAAATCTAGCAGATGTGTCTCGTGCGTGATGGTGTGTAGTCAGTATAGCCTATAAACTAGTTTTGGGATTAGCTCATTTATGGTTTGTCCATCAGATGTAAGGTAGTAAGTCACCGAGACTTACCATCCTGTCCTGTCCAAAAACAGGAAACTGTTAGTGTGAAGGAACAAGCAAGATGGAGGTACCCATACAGGCGGGCGCACGACACAATCCCTTCCCGAAATAAAATTATTCAATTTTGACATTGTGTATATATAAGAACAGTGGTCGTGATACTGACAAAATTATTGATAAAACGTAGGATGTGAATTCCTTGGACTAGTTTTATTTCAAACGTCAGAGTACCTACTTAAAAAAGCAAAACACAGGAGAGAGTTGATGTTGATGATCCTCGAAAGCAAGATCCCGGGTAGGCGAAGCCCAGGGCGTCAGAGGAGAAAGTGGCTAGACGACATTAAAGACTGGACCAAACATAGCTACACACTGAAGGAAGCCGCATGGGTTCGCAGGAAATTTTGCCAATTGACCTTGAACTACAATATGAAGATGACACCTGATGATGATGATATTGATGATCATGATTATAATGATATAATAAACCAAGTATTAAATGTCGTCGTTAAAATACCTCCAGCCTTATACCATACAAAGCGCAAACATCTAAAAACCAACGGTAATAACCTTGTTCTAGATAACAAAACATTTGAGTAAAAGATAAAAGTATTATGCCAGGGTGTATTTCCCTGGGAGTCACCCGGCTGTTTTTTCCCTGGGGAATAAGAATTGTATCCCGCTATTACAGCGGGTGAATGCAGCGGTAAATAGGCAAGATTGAAGGGCAGTTTGTATTGCCTATTTCGAGGTTTTCTTTGAAAATTATTTGATATCTTTGAATTACTTCAATTTGACTTGAATTCATGAAATTGTGTAAATCTATTCGTTAGTGATAGAAATATTTCATGATGAACATGTTTCTTAGTTCAAAGTGCTTATTGATTTTGAAAAATTCTTATTTGCTATTTTTGAGAAAAATATTTTCTATCTTTGAGACAGGTAAAGCCTCGATTCCCCGCCATGGTTCAAGCCTTGTCGTGGCGGTGGGGCTCAGTAGCCTAGGGTGAGCCCAGCACTTGGGCGAAGCAAATCGAGCTGAGGGAGCTGCTCTTTGCTCTTATAAGAAGAGGGGACAAAAGAGCAGGGGGACAACGGGCGAGGATGGGAACCTCACCCCATTGTACTATTCCGACGTTTAGAGGACTTGTGGTGCGTGACAACCCCTCTGTGGAGGTGGTGTCGGTCCCTTGAGGGACTGACTAGCCGTCGAGGTGTCTGTTTGCTCAATAGTTCCGGGGCACCTCATCAATGGCGGCATTGGTGGCACTCGCCGGATTTTAGGAGGTGGAGCTGCATCACCTTACCCGCCTGGGGAGACGCACTCCCTCGCGGGATGCCTCAGAGCATTTCCCAGCATAAAAGAAAAAAAGGTAACACCTCGAGGAAAACTATAATAATTTTAGAAAAATCGCTGAGAATTTGTAAAAAATATTTCTTTTCACTATTCCTTGGATTCCAAGAAATATTACATTGCTATTGTTTAGTATATTTTTCTTGGCTATAATAGGATGATATGTTATGTCTGACTGCGTAACTGTTGAAGCGTAAGTTCCTTTTGTTAAAGAAACGGATGTTAACGTAAATATAATTGTTCAACTTCATTTTTAAAATAAAATTGTATTTCATTTAATTTTATAAATTAATACAATAAATAAAATTGAAGAGATGCTTTCAATTGTTATCGAAATTCACAGAAATACTATCCTGCTTATTTCTTCCGAAATGGCATTGCTGTGTTTTGGAGAAACGGACAGGCCAGGCAGTGTAATTAATGGCATTAAGACTATCAGTACTGCCTTAAAGTTGCTTGAACTAGTGCCAGGTGAACATTTATAAGTTCAAGGACGACGCTGACCAATTATACATATTCGTACATATACATATGAACATTACATAGGTACATACAACAGCTAAAATCATTACTATTCGGTTTTTTTTTGTTTTGTTTTCTTTAACGCCGGGAAATGCTCTGAGGCATCCCGCGGGGAGTGGATCTCCCCCCGCGGGTATGTGGGACTCGCTGCGCCCGACAGCTGGTAAGTGGACGTAGCTCTACCCACAAAAACTCGGCGAGTGCCACTAATGCCGTGCTTTGGTGAGGTGCCCCGGATCTAGTTAACAAACAGGGCACCTCGACGGCTAGTCAGTCCCGCAAGGGACCGACGCCACCTCCACAGTGAGGTTGTCCCGCACCACAGAACAACCCTTCCCAACGTCGGGACAATAAAATGGGGTGAGGTTACCATCCTCACCCCTTGCCCCCTGCTCTTATGTCCCCTCTTCTTATAAGAGGGGTACAAAGAGCCCCCTTGGCTCAATCAGCTTCGCCCAAGGTGCAGCGGCTCACCCTAGGTTACTGAGCCCCACCGCCACGCCAAGGCCTGAACCATGGTGGGGAACTATTCGATATGCCGTTATCTAATCAAAATAATTTTAAACTAATTACGTATCAAGTTTGTTGAAAACGAACTTTTACTTATATTACAATGTAGTTTAGTCAACTGGACCATCTATTCTTGCGAAGAATCTATTGATAATTGATTTTCCAAAATCAGATATGCACAAAGATGTTCCATACACACAGTTTGCCAAACTCATAATCCTTCCTTTTGCCGTTGTTGGGTAACAATAATATAAAACTAATATCATCAAGATTGTTGAATATGAACTTTTCGCATATTATAATGTGATGACACGATAAAGTTTAACGGTTTCTCATATATCGTCCCAAGCATATCCCATAACTTATGTTTCTTACGATAAATCACAACTCGTGTAGTGCTCTCAACCCCCTGGTGACTGAGCTTGATTATATTAAAATTATAGGGCAGGATGCACATGATTTACAGCAATTTTCAATAAGAACGGAAGGCTAAAGTATAAAAAAGTGTAAGACTAATGTGGAAGACTAAGTATTTCATGGTGTACAATCAAAGTGTAAGGCCAAATGTAAGAGTAAAGTGTAAAACTAACCACAAATACTAAAGTGATATTTTTTGTGATTAGTTTATAAGAGGTCTATATAATAGGTTTAAACAAATGACTACTTTTGGAAATAGAGTTCCATGTTTTTAAAATAAAATTAATTTGAAATTATAATTCTTAGCCAAACAAAAATTATTTTGAATTGAAATGGCCAGTACTGCAGAACGGCAATTTCATAGGTAAAGACCTATAAATATTACTAGCTGTTTTTCGCCGAATCCATTCTAAAATTGAAAATTACAATCTTACAATCTTTATACCACTAGCAGATATATTTTCAGTGTTGCCTATGAAATACATAAATAATTTATCTAATTTTCTTAAACCAAACGATTTGTTTGTTTAGTTTTAGTTCCTCTGTAGTTTCTTATATCCCTCAAGTGGCGCGGACATTTTGCACGTTTTGTCACTTGTAGAGGAGCGTGGTTTAATTTTCGCGACATCATTGCCTCCAACTAAAATGCTAATATCTCTAAAGTTTTGTAGCGTAGCCGATGAAAAATAATGCGAATCTACAAAACTGTATGTTAAGTTTGTAAAGATATGTAAAGAAAAACATATTTTTCTTGTAATGAAACAATTTTATACATAATATAATATTTTGTAGTGTTTTAAGCACTCCTAAATATGTTACTTTTTTTTTAATAGCTTATTGGATCCCACTGCTGGGCAAAGGCCTCCTCTGCTTTGCTCCACCTAACACGGTCCTATGCCAGCTAAAAAATAAATAAAAAAAAAAAAAAGTGTCAATATCATTTTGTCGTCATCTGCTGGACAGTTCCTTTAAAGTTTAAAATTTAAAAATAACGATGAGCCGATCCTTTCCCCCTCCTAGGACCAGCTGTACAAAAATCGTCCTATTTATGAGGTGCTTGTCTTCTTTCAGAACTCCACTAACCCACTGGCTATCAGCGTTTCGGTATGCGACCGAACTATTGCCACTTCAGCCTGCTTATCCTTCGCGATGTCGGCTACTTTCGTTCTCCGACGAAGGACTTATTTAAAAATCCTTCCGACACAGCTTTCTAGAGTTATCTACCATCGTTTCTTCAGGGTGATTGTCTATAGTGTATATACCGCCTTATTTCCTGCATAATCGATGGTAATGTATACCCTGGGTTAAAATTGCTCCTACATTGAGCTTGTTATGTTTGCTCGGTTTTATCGAGTCAATATTTTGAACCTCCTTACGTCAGTTTGTTTGTACGTCAATTGTTTATCGTTTATACATTTTTGTGAATGCATATTATGGTTTTGAAAACTTATTGTTATTTAGTTTTCTCAGCTTGAGATACAACTTAAATATTATTAAATAAAAAATATATTTTAAAGTTTAATCAAGCTGATCTCTAATTTATGCGTTATCTAACATGTAGTATTCTTACCTATCTAAAATATAAAAATATATGTGATACTGAAACGTTCATATTTCGATAAATAATCGAAAAATAGTCACGTCATAATATTAAAAAAAAGTTCAGTATTGTATGTTAAATAAAACCTATGTAAAAATAGTATAAAAATTACTATACAATGAAACCGTACAAAACTATGATAATATAGTAGATAAATATAGGTATATCTAATATATAAAATTCTTGTATCACATTTTTAGTATTTATACTCCTCAGAAACGGCTTGACCGATTTTGATAAAATTTTGTATTTATATTCAGTAGGTATGAGAATAGATTTATAACAACTTTTTATACCCTAAGTGAAGGTTGGCTCACCAAAAAAAAATATTGCACAATTTCTCTTGGTTATTTTTATGGTGTGGATTAAAAAAATACATTTAGTTCTAAATTTTTACTTCCTACCACCAACCCTTATTTTTTTTGTTAATTATAAACTTACATTGAAAACGCTGCCTTATTTACTTTAGAGATATAGAACAAAATAATAATGTAAAATAATGATTATCAGTCCGAATACGTCTGTAAATATACCTGAGTTAACGCGGGCGAAGCTGCGGGCTACAGCTATTTAATTTAAAAAAAAAAAAATAATTACTTAGGTATATAAATATTAGTATAACGTAAAAAAGTAAAAAAGTCGAAAAATTATCAAATACTATAAATACTTACGTTCAAATGTGTAAAAAGATAAAAAAAAAAATACTATGCAATAAAGCCGGCAGCAATGCGAGCGTTGATACAAGAAAAAACATTGAACATGGACAGTATTAGATAAATATTTATTGTTTCATTTCCTGGGATATCGTTATTTCTGATTTTATCGATAATATCGATAGCTCCCTCAGGTATTCACTGAGTGGAAATAATTTAGAGCTGCGGCTACCAGAAATCTCAAGCTTCTCATTTCTTGATATTTATATCGATAATTTCACACGATTTTGAAGGAAAAGCTCTAACTGAACACGTGAGTACTTTTAAACCCTATCCGCCTTATTCCAAAACGAAGACTAAATATAGTACCGAGTTTAATACCAGCTTTAAACCATGGTCTAATATAAATGTTATTACAAAAACTAGTTTAACGCTAGTACCAGGACTATCTATGGTACTAAAGTTAGACCACCGTGACCCCTAGTTTAACTTCGGTACTAACCTCAAAACTTTAAATTATCAGATGTCTTATGCGTTGAATTTGCGTTTTTTCGTATTAATTGTATTGAAAGGTAATTAAATGAACTCGATGTAGACAAAATTATGGAATTGGACTAACATTTAAAATAATTATTCTGACATCCTTATATAATTTAACATTCTATTTCTGTAATTTTGTTGTATTGTATTTTGTCATTGATATACATACCTATTTTATATCATATGTAATAATTCTAATTAACTCTGATATTTTTCATGTATGTTTGGATTAAATAAACACTAACCTTTTCTTGAGAAGTCCAATTATCATCCCTTTTTTCTTTTGTTGATACATTTTACAACATAAGTAATGTTCGTGGCACACAAATTCACAACAAAAAATATTATACTATTCTTATGAACAACATACCGTCTATTTAGAATCAAAGAACAATAATGGCTGTATTGTAACTATTGGTAACTCGACTTACATTGCAATAACTAAACATTAAACAATAAACATTTCGATGACATTAGAACTACGCGCGCTTTGTATTTCATTCCCTTATACGCTAGCTATATAAACAACTTAACAGCGAAATATTACAATATTTGTGTGTAATAAACAAGAATTTAAATCCACTACCTCAAAGTACAAAGTAGTAAATATTTCAGATATTTTATATAACACAATAAATTTTATTATCAAAATATTGATGTATTTTCCACATTATATTTAATTATAAATTATCGAGCTTTGCATAAAAAGGAACGGTGTACCGAACTAATCAAATATTGAACGAACAAAATGAATGATATGTTGCTCAATAATCTGTGGATACAATTAAACCAGGGACGATCTTTGGTACTACCTAGACCTCGGTTGGTCCTCGATTTGTAATAAGAATGAATTTTAGTCCATGGACTAATGTTAATACCGTAACAAACCGGGACTTTTCAGTCTTGGTTTAATCCTGGTACTAGATAAGTTTTTTGTAATAAGGCGGTATTAGTACACTTTAAATATTATAATTAAAATTCACATCAAAGATTTGTTTTTAAATATTTTATTTACGAGAATATTCCTTTTCTAGATTGATTAATTAAGGGTAACAGTATATTCACAAATTTGATATTATATTATACTTACAATTCTTAGTATTTCTTGTTAACTAACAATTATGGCTCTTTTGAAAATATTGTTTTTTGTCTTAATAAAAAAAATCTTTTAAATTGGAATAGTCAAAGAAATATTTCATTTTTTTACAAACATTCTTAGATCAAACACATTGGTAATATCGACAAACCTCCGTCGAAGATCGTATTGAAAAATCATAAATATTTTTATCTTTTACTGTTCTTCTCTATTATTTTTTAGCTGACATTTTACAGTTATGTTTCTGTAATGAGCAGTTAGTAAAATCTTTACGTAATTTTTATCCTCTTCTTCACTTCTCGTTATAATTTTATTTTTTTCCCTCAACGGATAATTTTATAAAATAATAATAATCAGATCTAAATTTATCTAATCTCATAACACTGTATTGTTGTGATCATTTTAATTTAACGAACAAAGAAGCTTCTCTTCCAGGATTATTTTATCCAGCCATTGTTCTAAAACCTGACGCGTTATAAGCCAAGTATTCAAATCAGTGTCTCTGAGACTCAGTTTGATGTGACAGAAAGACAGAGGAGGGTGTTATTTGGAAATCGGAATGATCTATGTACGATAGGGTGACCACACTTCACGGGCTTACGGACTTTTGTTTTTTACCTGTATTCACGTCGTGTCTTGTAAAGTAATAGTACCAATTCGTTCTAATATAAGAATATTAATACTTTTATTGTGGAGGGGAGTAGCTAAGCCTGCAACTAATTGAGATGACGATCTGCATATAGTGGTTGGTTACTTGGTGGTCTGGGCGTTCATGCCCATATATAGCAGTGGACGGAAAATATGATGATGAAAATTACAGACAAGCTATATACTACTGTTATAGACGATAAATCGCAAAAGATAAACTCATAACAAAAATTGATACAACTTTATTGAATTTCGGTCGACTTTCGGCCTCACACCACCAGCATACCTCAAATATCGTAAAGCCCATTGATATATTGCATTACATATTTAATACCAATATTCTGCGGACACTTTTTGCGAGTTTGTGGAATAAAGCCATCAATGAATATTAAATATATCATATAAAATATTTCAATTACCAAAATCAGGCTTCGACATTTTAAAATGATTTATTGTACGCTTGATTTCGTTCATCAAAATATTATTTGAGCTCAGTAAATTGTAGAAATATTTTATTAAGTTAAATATCAATATCATATTCCGGAAAATTCCGACAAATATCGAATTTCACGGTATTAAAGATTTTTTTCTAGTTTTAAGTTGAAATGTACCTAGAAGTCAACTAAAAGTTGCCATATTTATTTATTTTTTGCTTCTAATAATAATGCTAGACTTCGAATTGAACATAAATTAATTTTACACAAAGATATTAAATTATATATATATAGGATTGGTTCTATTCGCTGAAACAAGAAACGGTCTAGAAAATATGATAAACATATTAAACACAGAAAGCGAAAAAGTAGGTCTCAAAATGAATGAAAATAAAACGAAAATACTGACAAACAGCCGCACACTCAAAAACATGATAAGCCTGAATGGACAGCCGCTTGAGTATGTAAACAACTCCGTATACCTAGGAACACAAATATCATTTGAAGATAAAGGTGAAGAACATGAGGTCGAGCGTCGTATCAATATGAGTTGGAAAAAGTTCTGGTCCTTAAAAGAAATACTGAAAGGGGAATTTCCCCCACACCTAAAGAAAACCGTCTTAGACACTTGTGTTTTACCTACCCTCACATACGGATGCCAAACGTGAACATACAACACAAAAGTAAAATCTAAGCTAGTATCATGCCAGAAAGCAATGGAAAGGAGTTTACTAAAAATAAGAAGAATACAAAAAGTGAAAAGTGAACAGATAAGAAGAAAAACAAAAATTATAGATGCCTTACCTTTTTAAAATTAAATTAAATTAACTTATTGTAACACAATAGTAAAAAAATATATGTAATAACGTTTGTAGATTGGAAATAAATGGGCTTTATTATTATTATTATTATTATTATTATTATTATATAGTATTGGTATGTTTGTTGAGTATCGTTCAAAGTAGGTTTATTCGAGACGAAATTTTTATTTCTGAGTACTGCACTGCCAGAAAAAAACAATAATTTAAAAAGTTTACTTTCTTTTCATAGCATAATTATTATAACACTTTTTAAATATTCTAGCATTTAAAAAGAAATTACTGGTACTTAATATAGTCCAAAAGATTAAATAAAAAAAATCTAGTCACAAGAAGTAACAGAATTTTAAAATAAGCTCATCTTTTTATGCAACTCGATTCACCAATGTCTCAGAAAACGTAGAACAAGTGGACACCCTACATTTCTAAGATTGAGAATCTGATCTCAGCTTTATTTCCGTTCCGTAGATATCGCGATCTCAGCGGCTTATTAAATCCCTGGGGGTAATAAGAGGGCTTGTTTTTTTAATTGACCCCCTGGACGAAAAATTGACCGTAGGATTGTACTTGGGGGTGTCATGGTAGCGATATAATTTTCTATAAGTACTAGAAATCCTTTTTGGCACTAGTTGCATTTTCATTCTAGTAAGGGGTAAGGGTTAATAAATCTAAAAGTGAATCAAACATCGATCCTTTACTTAGATATAAATAATCCTTACTTTGTTATAAATAATAACTCGAAAGAACTAAATAATAATATACGCCTAATAAATGTATACCATGTCCAGGTACTTTATTGTATAACTTCATACATATCAAATAACCACCACGTTTTTAAAACCGATTTTCAATCATGTACATTAACCACCAAATAAATGCGTTGAAAGCGTGTTAGCGAATAAGCAGAGTTAGTTTGCGAGGGAATTACCGGTACAGACAATATTACCCACAAAGCTAATGAAGAGACTATATTACTAGATGTACTAGGAATATCCTCAGTCTTTGAGGGATCAAAAGATATAAATTAGCATTTGGATCCATAAATTGTAGATTTAGGACGGATTATCAAATTTACTGCTAAGCTCCGTCTTATTTCTGATCGATCGTTTTGAATCCAATCTGTCATTTCGCGTTCAATATGCGATGACGACGCAGACATAATGCCAAGGATTTCATTTTTTTATGTCATCAGGGGGCAAACGAGCTGTCGGAGCCTCACGGCGTCGACGCCCATACGCATCCGCACAACCAAGGTCACGCAGATGCACCGCCCTCTTTTTCCCTATCCCCCCAATGGGACACCGGAAACTCACAAACCATACGAAACGCGACAGTATAGCTGTCACTTGACGCCGGTGTTATGTGAGCGAGAGGTACCCGGGTCGTGCTGGCCCGATTCGGCTACGAAGCAGCATGGCACTACCTAAAAGTGTTAATAAGCCACTCATAACAATTAAATAGTTTTTTGGAAGGGGATGAAAACGGATGGTGGGATTCACCTAGCGGTAAGTAATCACCGACAGTTGACACCACAGATACCAACACCAACACCAACACCGGAGCAGGTACGTTTCCTTTCAAATATGAGTATGGTATTTTCTTCAAGGTACTACGCAGAAGATCTTGAGCAGAACATTTGAATATTGCGTAAACCCTCAAACCATTTCTAATTTTAAAATAACTACGATTGCCAATTTACAAAAATTCCCTTAAAATTTTTTGGCGGCCGTTCACAAAATCTGTTATGACATAGATCATAAGTTCTAGACAACCAATTTGGTGTTTGCGAATATATCATGATTTTTTTCATGTTTTTAGGATATTATGGAAACTGGTAGACGTGCTACTTGATGAAAAACTTACACATAAACATGAACCAGTTCATGCAATGCCTAATAATAAAACAATTTTTACGGATTTTATCGCGGTTTAATAAGATTTTTACAAGTCCGACGTTTCGGATACTTTACAGCAACCATGGTCACGGGAGGACGGGCTTGTAAAAATCTTAATAAACTGCGATAAAATCCGTAAAAATTGTTTTATTATAATGAGTGAAATTCGCGTAAACATTGGAAAACAATCATGCAATGCCTATCATGAGACATAAGATGTTCAGTCCCACTGCCAGTAATTACACTGCCTGTTGTT
The DNA here is from genome assembly GCA_963853865.1 of Helleia helle. NCBI lineage: Eukaryota > Metazoa > Arthropoda > Insecta > Lepidoptera > Lycaenidae > Helleia > Helleia helle. The sequence continues at coordinate 23,693,094 of OY971420.1, forward strand.
CTCTTTTTTCCGAAAAGCAGCAAAGCTGTTTGTTTCAAGAAGGTCCACGCAGATGAAAGTGTGGCACCAAATCCATCGTGGCGAAAGTTAAGTTTTTTAGATTATAAAAGCCGATGATATCTTGATATCACATAATTAACTTTAACTTAAAGTAATTTAAATAAATATATAATGAACTTTGAATACAGTATGTTTCTAAATGCGAGTAAACTTAGTTCAGAATGATTTGAAAACTAGTTTCTTGGCTCAAGGCATTGTTTTAATTGCGCCAGCTTAGCTGGAACGTTATAGTTGTGTGCTTTAGTCTTTGTTTTAAGTAACCGATGTTGCTTTATGCCTTCGTTATTAGCTCGTCGTCTTTAGCGTAATCCAACCAACCCAAATTAGACAGTCTAGTTTATTTAGTGTAGTGTTTAATGTTTATGCTAAGATAAAGTCAAAAGCAAAAAATGTATCTTATATTTCTCAGTTGTAGGTAAGCGCTATTACCGCGTGACTTATAAAACGTGACGTGAATTATAAAATTCCGCCCTCCTTCGGTCCAATGTATGGTCTCTTTAAACCAACACCAAGCCCATTCGTAATCCCGATCGGCTACAGATATTGTTATTACTTTTTTTTTTAAATCATTGATAGGCTTGCCACTGTCTCACCTGATGGAAAGTGATGACGTAGCAGATGATGGAGCACGCTTGCCTAGAAGGTATTCACTCTACCTATTCACTCTTTTCTTGAATATCCCCAGTTGTATCCGTAAACACAGATGCTGGTAACGAATTCCATAATTTAGCAGTACGTATGATAAATGTGGAATCGAATCTTTTAGTACGTACTGGAATATCAACCATGTAGCGGTGTCGGGTCTCGGTTTCTGGTTGAAAGTCAACCATCCTTCCTGAACGTGGCCTCCAGAACCTCATTAAGAGCGTAAGCGTGAGCGACGAATTCCTCAACTAAACCGACTTTAACCAAATTTTGCACACAGTGAACAGTTTTATCCAACTTAAAGATTGGTTTATATCTTAATTTATAATCGTTATTTTGCGCAATAAATCGCAATAATAATTTTACTGTATTGAATATTTTACTACAATATAAATTAACTTATATCTTAGCCACAGAACTGTATATACTGGTTCATATGTGTAGATGATATATTACACATAAAACAGTGTTTATTTCTATGGTGGAAATTATTCCAACTATTTCCATTTTGATCATAAAACATGAATCTTTCTACTTACTATTATAATGTACGCGTTTTTGACTGCCTCATTCAATTTTAATGTTCTTAAGGCGTATTCACACTATATTCTTATTATAGTTTATTTGTTCATTCAGGGACCGATTCTAAAAAAACTAAGCGCATAGCTAAGAAATAGGTTTTTTATCCTGTTGTTATGTTTCTTTTTTTATGCTAGTTGGAAAGAAAAGCGCAGTATATTATAAATAGGTTTACCTGGGACTACGACAGAGAACTTATGTGCTTATACTGGGACGTAAGAAAGTAAGTATCCGGTACAGCAATCATACTGTCTGGCTGTCCAAATCCCAGTATAGTTTTACTTCCAAACACATGAAACATCACGTAAGAAATAAGCAGGGTAAGAGAAAATGTGTGTCTCAAGAACCACACATACTGTCTGTGGCGGACACATTATTACACTTTAAGTTAAGAAATATTTCAAGATTTGTGCGTTTAGGGTTGCAAGGTTTCAATGCTGACGAAATATGTTATTTAAATAAAGTTTATATTAAAAAAATTGATATTTTTCAATTCCAAGGCGCGATTATCTTAATTATCTCACTTTCAAGTTTTTGCAAAGATCAATCACTAATTTGATATTGTTGATGTGTGTGTAGCATCGAGCATAACCAGATAGAGTAGTAATGAGAGCAATAAAATTCCGAAACTGGTCAGTGATTTGTCACATACGTAATAGAAATACACCCAATCAGTGATGTACGTCCCATCGGCCAATAATCCATCAATGACCATCAGTCGGCCAATCAGAGCGCAGAATCGGTACAGGGTTGCAGCACAAATTAGGCGGAATGTGTTTTCGTACAAATTACCGGTTCATTCTAGTTATATGCTCGATGAAAAGTGTGATCTCTTTATGTAAGCACAATTTATTTACTTGGAATATTGTGAGTAGATTACCTGTCCGTACCTAGATTGCCTGTGAGTCCGTACGTGATGTACGTGAGAGTAAATTAGTAAAGTCAGTGTTAGTATGGCAAAGAACTTTTAATCTGTTGATTTAAAAAAATTTTGCTACTCATAATACTAGCTTACCTTGTACTTATATCATTAGTCGTTTTGGCATTCTTTGTATCTTTGTATTTGGCCTATCTCTATCAGGGGATGGAAAAAAGTCGATAATAATACTGAGATATTTCAGGTTTGACTACATAGAAACAAAACCACCTCATTTAGCGACAATCGCTTACAACTATAATATCAACCTATGTTGGCTGTTACAAGACGTTATATGAATATTATTAATTCACAACTAATAGAAATCCATCGTACCATACCATGGCAGCGTCATATCCCATCAAACGTTTTCACTGCCTAGGCGCGTCAATAGTCTCGTAAAAAGTGTAAAATCAGCTTAATAATTTATATAACTGATCTATAGAGCATCTGCATCACATCCTTACTCGGGTCTGACATCCGCACTTTTTATGTCTTTTTCATTTTTATTCCCCTCTGTAATGCCAACTGGTACTGAGCGTTATTACTTTGTCTTCGCTTTATTGCTGTCATTATTACTATTATTGCCAAGTTTTTTCCTAACTTGTCGATTATCATTTTTTTTAAGGTTTTTAAGATTCATAGTGTTGAATCGAATATTGTATATAATGGGAATGTATTGGGTTTTGTCCGATTTATTTTCCTTATTATTTTGTATATTTAATCAAGTCTAACATTTCTTAAAGATAATTTAGGAACATTTCAAACGCATCAGAAAAATATACAAAAAAAAAACTTAGTTTATTCCTTTATTATTCTTAGCACAATGTAAGTATAGTTGCTCATTTATTATGTAATGATTTAAATATTCAAAATTTTTTTGCCTGGATTCAACTCGGGAACTTTCTTTACCTTTCAGGATCCCTTGAACCAATCACGTATCATATATACGGAGCCGAACATTTTAACTTCTTAATAACATAGAATGTGCTCTTTATACCTCTAATATGTAAATTCCCACATGTTTTCTATGTGATTGTGCAATTGAGACATAAAATGAAATCACTTTGCATCGACTCGAGACTGCTCCATTAGGTGGAATTGCTCCAGTGCGTGCTACCTTTGGCAGATTAAATTGATTCCATCATCATCAGCTTATCATCTACTCAAGGCTAAAGTGATAAAAGTCAACATCCAACATAACATCTGTCCTAACTAATCTTGATCCAAGTCGGATCTAGTCTATATCATAAAAATTTAAACTAATAATTTATCTTAAGGTCGATCAGTACAATTAGTATTTCGAATTTATTAATGTTTTTATCATTGTTTTTTTTTCCTTAATTATCTTGTATTTCTTTGATTTTCTTCATTTTTATTTAATTAATTGTAGAAATTATTGATTATTGCTATTAATTATTATTATTACTATTAATTGTTGTTTAATCACAGTTATTTTCTTACTTGATTTGACATGTGAACGCTGTGTCACCTATAAAGGTGCACACATCAGAATTAAACTGTTTGCTATAACTAAAATGTTAACATGATTGTGTGTACTGCTGGTGTCCTATTTAAATAAATAAATAAACTTAAACTAATATTTAAATAGGGCAAAATAGTGAAATAATAGGTATGTGTTCGTCATCAGTTGTCTTGTGCTTAGCCTAAAATAGCTAGATTACCATAACTATTTTATCATCTGCTCTAGGCTAAAATTATACATACCAATCATTTTCATTAGTTTTTCATCATCTGCCCTAGGATAAAATAATAAAACTCAGATCTACTTCAGTATATCATCATTTTTCCTAGGCTAAAATGATATACCGGTGGGAGGGAAGCGCTGTGCCGCGCTCCCGGCTGCATGGGTACCACCATCTTGCTTGTTTCTTCCGTCAAACAGCTTTGCTGTGTTTCGGAGAGAAGGGCAAGACAGGCAGTGTAATTACTGGCACCGAGACTTAACATCTTATGTCTCAGGATAGGCAACACATAAATGAGTTGCCTGGGGTCGTTCCAGGTATACTAGTTTATGTTCATGGGCGACGTCGACCACTTACCATCAGGTGGCACGTTTGCCAGTTTGCCTATTCAACTAACATAAAATAAAAAAAAATACAAGTCTTATCAACAGCGGCTTGTTTTATAAGTGTCAATAAAGGCTAAATACTTCTAGTCAGTTTAGCTTTATTTACCTAGAAGTCCTGTTTTGTGGTCCTTATCCGTAATCCATTCCTGATTGTATACCTACGTTTTATATCTCTTTGATATTCGGCTAAATTCTCCTACTTAGGTACGAGCAAGCTTAAGTATTATAATTATTTTAATCTACTTGAGACCATTAATTAGTACTACTTGTACATTTGACTTACGATTTCTAACTATCCAAAATTCGTTACTGTTAATCTTCTTTTAAAAAAATAATATATATTTTTAAAGTATAAAGATTAGTTACTCTTGATCATGTATGTAAAAAGTAAAAATTAACAAAAAAATAGAAACAGCTTGAACAAGATTTAGTTTCTGTTTTAAAACTCACTTAAAAGTTATTCGATATTGAATTTAACTAATGATCAGTGTAATCCGAGTGGGTGGTTTGCGCTTAAAATCAAACTGATCAAGAATCACATAACCAATCAGGCTTTGTATCATAATTTGATTATATCCCACCATAGCCGTATAGTATGGGAATTAGAGGATTCGTGTTGCTATTCAGCTATTTATCTTTATTACCAGTTCAACATGCCTTAAATTTTTTTGATCAGTATACAAATTGAATTACCTGGCTATTGGAATTTAAAATAACCACTTTTGTATGTCACCAGAACTTTAACTTTTTATGAAGATACCACACCTTGGGAATAAGACGTTTCCTACGAGGCTTCTATATATAATTATATTAAATGTGACTACGTATATTTTAAAATATTGAAAAGATTAGTTTCACTGAGTTTGTTTCGCCGGTTCTTGTGGACTAGTTTTGGAACCGGTAGTAGAGTCATTTGACGTTCAATAAACTACTTTGATGTACAACATTGAATAAAAATTATTTTATTTTATTTTAAGTATTTATTTTATAGGCTCAATATCAATCATACAAAATTGCGTATTGACATCTTACAATACCGCATTAATTACTATACCATGCGCCATGTTTGTTAGAAACTTGTCGTTGATTGTTTGCTAATCAATTACTAAGTTATGTTATGCTTCGCTACGTTACGCTACTCTACGCTTCGGTACGCTACACAACACTGCGTTTCACTATGTTGCATTATACTTGCCTAATCAGTAATACCTACAATGTACTACCTTAATCCACTACGTTGCTTCGCTACAGTACGCTACGTGACTTTACATGTCGCTACGACACACTTGAATACTATACTCAACGTTACTTATACTACATTATGTCATTTACGTTACGTCATGTTAAAAACTAATCCCGAGTTTGGATTACATTTCATCGCACAATTTGTCGTAAGGTGGCAATTTTCGCTGTCCCTCGCTAGCATCTTGATGTCAGATATGAGTAGAGTGACGATTATATATTGCGTGAGGACGCGTGCGGAATTTCTGAGTGTGTTAGTTTTTGCTCTCTTAGGGCTATACGAAACTTTTCTAAAAATACAAATACATTTTGTTCTTGTTATTTTTGTTCGTAAATAAAGCGTTAAGAAATATGGTAATTATTATAAATAATTTAAAAAAAATTGAGTCGAAATTGTGTTGATGAATGATGTCTAGTGGGAAATAATTAACATTTATAAGAAAAGGATTTTAATATCAATTCTATGTGTAGGTAGAATGATTTGAGGCCCCTTGGTATAGCGTATCATCATCATCATCAGCCTCTATCCGTTCTGCTGAACATAGGCCTCCCTCAATGAAGGCCAAGACGGCCGATCTCTTGCTACTTGGATCCTACTCGGACCGTATAATATAATATCATCGTTTAATCATTATCACTTGTAATACTTAAAGAACTGGTATAATACTAGTTTACGCCCGAATACTCAAACGAATCTCAAATGTAAGACGTACTTAAACTTATGCTACGACGTGTCAGATTCAAATAAAAAAGAGGGACAGCACGAGTTTAAGTACGTCCTTAATTTGAGATTCGTTTGAGTATTCGGGCGTATACCTCGTAACCCTAACCAAACCTAATAATTTGACACTCGAATCGAACTCGCTTTCAAAATATTTTTTCCACTTAATCACACCGTAACGGTATATTCACATAGTATCTTGGCTACAGTATTAGAATGAAATGAACTTCTCGAACTTTACCATGTTTACAGGCTTTACAATATGCTTTGTAAATTAAGCACTCTAATATATAATATAGGACAAATTCATTAAGTCGAAGTCGAAACTTCAATTTACAAAGGTAACCCCGACTCTAAGAAAATTTATTCACATCACGGAGACTAGAAATTAAGAATCTTAGAATTAATGCTATAGGTATTACGTTTTACGTATAATTATTATTCTATAAACGTTTGGTTTTGTAAATGAGAAAAGCAATAAAGGGTTACTCTTTTAAACTTTCAATTTTAAAACGGACATTTGAAATCGATTCAGCTTACTATTATACTATAATATTCAGCAGGGAGAAAGGTATATTCGCAAGTTGCTACTAGATGGCGGTGTACCAAAACTGAATCGCGCTATAGAGTTGTAGAGACCCGACACTTTTTTTTTTTTTTTTTCCCATTTCTTGGCCTGCACGGTTTGTGCGTCAGCCATGTAAAAAGGTTAGGAAGTGTGTTATTGGATTAATTTTATTGGATCGGAATTTGGAAAAGGATCAGGTAAATTTAGTATATAAGTACATAAATGGTTATAATTTTATATTGTTATGAAAAATGAAACTGGATAAAATTCTATATACATCAATATTTATATTAGATAAAAGGACAGAAATTGAAGTAGGAAAAGGAATTTTAATAAACAAAAGCGAGGAAATAAAAGCGGAACGGTCATGTCGAGGACAGGCAAAGAATATATGATTAAAATCCCCAACATCATTGCCACACTCACATATAGGCAAAAGGTTAAGCCTAGCCAAATGCAAGGGAAAAAAAGGACCCTTATTCGTATGAGGCTGGGACATGCATGCATGTCCCAGCCTCATACGAATAATCGTCGAAGTGATAGCTTTACCAAACGTCAGATTTGAAAACCACGGTTTAGGAGGTATATCCACCTAGATCATGCTGTAATGTCGACCTTTCGTCTGACTCGAAGAACGCCAAATGTGTGTCCAAGAATTCAATAACTGGGATTTAGGAAGGAGAACCAAATCACAATAAAAGTTTTGGTACGCAACCAGATCTCCGTCATTGACCGCAGCTTTGGCAAGGCTATAGGCCTTGGTATTACCAAAGATACCCGAGTGCCCCGGAATCCAAGCAATAGAAACTGTGTAATTTTTGATGCAACATTGATACAATAAATCGCGACATGCAATAATGACTGGATGATTATTTCTGTTACTGCTAAAAGGAGATCTTTCCAAGGCTTGGAGGGCACTTTTAGCGTCAGTTAAAATTATTGAGTTTTTTAGCTTCATAATTAAAATGTACTCCAGAGACTTCAGCAGACCAAAACATTCTCCAGTAAATACTGAAGTCTCTGGAGGCAATTTTATTTTCTGTACAATACCAAACTGTTGATGGAAAACGCCAACTCCCACACACTCCTCGGGACCGGGTTTGGAGGAATCACTAAAAATTAAATGGCAATGTTTCCATCGGCTGTCACTGTCAATAATATCAATAAATTTGGCATTGGCAGAAGGATCTTGTTTACATATATCGAAATCAAACATTATAGATGGATTTACAGTTAAGGCATCATAGTTAACACAAAATATAGGAAGGAATTGTGATCTATGTGTTGGAGCTTGAAGAGCTAAGTATTTTTGGAGACTAACAATAAGACATGGCGGGGATTTATGAGCCCAGTACGGATAATCCATACATTCCAACAGAGACCGTAACTTAGAGTAAAGAGGATGATTATAGACTTGGAATGCTCTAAACAGGAACCTGTCACTAAGAAATTGTCGTCTGAGGTGCAGGGGGGCTTCAGAACATTCAACCTGCAAAGCGTTAATAGGGCTCGAACGCATTGCTCCAGCAATTATTCTCAGAGCCTTAGACTGGATAATGTTTAACTTATGGAGAGCTACTGCATTACAGGGTTCAAGTATAAATGTTCCATAGTCTAAAATACTCCTTATTAGGGCATTATATAGAAGCTTTAGAGAGAAAGGGTGGGCTCCCCACCAAACTCCAGAGAGGCAACGCAGTATGCTTAGAATCTTCTCGCATTTGGCACTTATATAGTAGCAATGAGGGCTTCCTGTAAGTCTAGAGTCTAAAATTACCCCAAGAAATGTTGCTTCACTTTTAACGGGAACTCTAATGTTATTATAAAATACAGACACTGTTGGAGGAAGCCTCATACGTGAATATAAGACTAGATAATACTTTTAGGAACCGAAAGGCTTAGAGAGTTATTGTCAAGCCAGACTTTTAGCAATTTAAGGGAATATGTCATAGTATCAGACATGTTGTCAACAGAATCACCTGAGACATAGAGGAGTAAATCATCTGCATATTGGAGTGTGTTAACTTTACCCTTAAGGGAGGCTTTCAGATCATGAGAATATATATTGTAAAGTAAGGGACTTAAAACTGAGCCCTGAGGTAAACCATTCCAGGCAATACGGTATTGGTATGAGTCTTCTGATATTACTTTAAGCATTCTACCAGAGAGAAGATTAATTATGAAGCTTATAAAAATTTGTGGGATATCCAAATTAATCATTTTTTGTTTCAGAGTTGAAAGGTTGACATTATCATAGGCTGCAGACACATCTAAGAATGCTGCTAACACAGACTTATTGTATGAAAATGCCAATCTTAAGTCTGTCATAAAAATGCTGAGACTATCCATAGTACTCCTGCCTTTCCTAAATCCAAACTGGTTTGGAGATAGTAACCCCTTACTCTCAATAAACCATTCTAGTCTATTCTTAACTAAATGTTCGGAAATTTTGGAAATAACTGAAGCTAATGCAATTGGTCTGTATGATGATGGATCATTAATAGGTTTATTGGGCTTATGTATTGGGATAACTTCATGGATTTTCCATGATGGAGGAATATTACCTGATGTTAGGATTGAATTAATTAAACTGAGAAAATAAGAAAGGCAGGAGTCATTCAGGTTTTGAAGAAAAGAATATGGAATTCCATCACAACCTGGGTATGAATCTCTAAGTTTTGAAAGAACCCCTTTGAGTTCTGAAAAGCTAAAGGAAATTAATGAATCGCTACTATCATGCTGGGAGTGAAGATAAGGCTGTGAATCAGAAGAAATATTATCTATAGATGGGACAAATGGTGGAGCTAATTTGTCAAGAAACAAGTCTACTGTATTGCTATCCATAAAAGGAGACCTTGGAGGTTTAAATGCGGATCTGAATCTACGAATATTTTGCCAAACTTCAGACGGAGAAATGTCTGGTGAAATTGAGGCACAAAAAATTTCCAGCCATTGAATCTTTTTTGTTTTAGTAATTTACGTGTTTTAGTTATAAGATTACAAAGAATATTAAAATTTTGTGTGGTAGAATTTTCTCTGTAATTTTCTTCAGCTAGCTTTCTCTCAGCTATCGCAGCAGAACACTCACTGTCCCACCAAGGAGGTGATGGAATATACTCATTGCCACTATTATTTTTTATAGGGAAAACTTCCTCAGCAGCCTGTAGTAGGGCCCGTGAAAAAGCTTCAGCACAAAGATGATTATTACTGTCATTTAGTGGAGGTATGGTTGATAAATTTTGTTGAATTTTATCTCTAAATAATGACCAGTTGGCATCCTTAAGTCTATATTTTAGTCGGGGAGGAGCCTTTGACGTCTTTTTGCAATTTTTTTGAGGAAATGATACAATTAGGGGAAAGTGATCGCTTCCATATGAAGACAATAGAGGCCACCAGTTTAATGTAGGAGCAAGGGAGGGACTACAAAAGGTAAGGACTGGTGCACTAATACCCTCATGGGGCTGTGTCCTTCGAGTAGGACAACCAGAGTTTAGAAGGCATAAACTATTATCATCTAAGATGTCTAAGATTCTAGCCCCATAATGATCAGACTTAGAACTTCCCCACACAGAATGTTGTGCATTGAAATCTCCCATTACCAAGATAGGGCGCGGAAGGGAAGATAGAATGCTATGAATATTGTCAAAGACTTCAGTGGAAGGGTAAGGTATATACATATTTACAAAACAAATATTATTTACACTAGCAGCAATAATGGAAAATTTTTCACTGTGATTAGGGATGGGTATGTGGACAAAGGGCACCCCTTCCCTCAGAATTAGTGCAACTCCACCATACCCATCTGTTCTGTCTTCTCTAAGACAGGTATGTCCTGGAATTCTACAATTGAATCCAGGAGAAGCCAAGTCTCTTGAAGAGAGACTGCAAATGGTTTGTAGCTATTCAATAAAAAAATTAGGTCACTTTTTTTACTATTAATACTCCGGCAATTCCATTGAATCACCAGAGACTGGTTTTGTGGATGGTCCTGGCTGTCCATGAGTTAAAAAACTTTTTAAAGAAGCGGCATCGTCGGACGGTATTTTAATTATATTAGATTGTGAAAGGTACTGAATTATAGAAATGATGAGATCCTTTGTTATTATTTTTGATAAATCATTGTAATTTTTGAGACAGCCTGTAGAAAAGGAAGGAATGTTGCTGTAATCTTGGATAAGCTCTGCATGCGCTTTTTGATAATATCCCTTACTACCATTTGTGGGACGAGCTTTGGGTTTCAAGAATACTGTTTTCCTATATGACTGTGAGGGACTCTTAGAAAGGTTTGTTAAATTATTGGGGTTGGAGAAAGTAATAGTTGGACCAGAAGGGGCCGATGAAGCAGAAGCAACAACGTCAGCATAAGATTTTGAAACTGGTGGATGAACTTTACTGGCTTCTGAGTAAGATGTAGAGTTTCTAGCCATTGTTTCTTTTATAGCTTTTTGCCTAGCATATTCTGGGCACTTTTTGTCTGTTGCGAAATGGGAACCAGAACATAAGATACACATAGCATCATCTCTTACAGTCTCGCAGTTTATACCTGAATGGTTGTCACCACATTTTTAACACCTTGGAGTGCCTCTGCATTGCATTTTGGTGTGACCAAAACGGCAGCAATTAAAGCATTGTAGTGTGGGGTAAATATAAAGCTCTAAAAGATAGGGAATTGAAACATAAAAAGACCCTGGGAGGTAACACCTTCCCATCAAAGGTTAAAACTACGGTCTCAGTTGGAATGAACTTGGGTGTGTCGCCTTCATATACCTTCCTGTTTAATCTCCGAATTTTCAAAATGCTTCCACAGTTCTGCGGAAGCTCAATATTTTCCATGATATCTTTCTCGTCCCAGTCACATGGAACACCTCTCACTATTCCCATGCGGGTGATAGTGAAGGCCGGAATAAATGCTTTGTAATTATTAACATCAAGAGATTTGTGATTTAGCGTGTGTTATGTGTTAGCATCCTGAAACGTTTTAAACTGTATAGACATCCTGTTCCTTCCAATTTTTTTGATGCTTCCCTCTACAATGCTTTTAATTAAACTTTTTTTAAGGAAAAATCCGAATTGTACTGGGTGAATAGATCCGGTTTGATTTGGTTGTAAGATTTTTTGAACATGGACAACATAAGGCGCAGGGTCTGACGCCTGGTAAAGCCACCTAGCAGCGCGAGGGGTTACTTGTAATATTGTTAGAATTAGCAGCCTCATTATGGTGGATTTCAGTGTTTTTATCATCAGACTCAAACACTTTAGGAATAGCATTATCCTTTAAATCATTGGGGGAAAGTTGGCAATCTGATAGACCTATATGTCTGTGATTCCTTATCTTCTTTTGATTTCTAGCTGAGGTTCTCTTTCTTTTAGCCGATTTCGAGCTTTCCGAACAGTCTGTATCTATAATTGAACCTTCCGTTTCCATTCCCGACGCATCGATTGTGATTACATGAGACACCTGGAGGGATGTCCCTCCAGGGTATTCGGGCTCCAACATGGGCGCCAAGAGAAAAGTCCTATTTTACATATAATACAATGAAATTACTTACCAAACGAAGAAAACAAACTAAAAATATAAATAATCAACAATAACTACTAATAAATACACTTTACAACTTAAATGATCCTGTAATATTAAATTAATTTAATTTTCAAAAGTTTAATTCAAAAAAAAACTCTCGCCTATTTCAACACTTCCCGTGCTTTTTTCACCCGACTCTTATATACCTCGTGATTTATTCGATGATGTACACAAACCTTCAGACCACCTGATGTTGAATAAATTTTTGCAAGTACGACTAATGTTTAGTCGTACCCTAAAGGTACCCTAAGGTACGTATATGTAAAAATACTTAACTTAATGATCCATGTGTAAGCCAGTCTCTTTAGCCAACCAAGAACTTAAATAAAAATTATAGTATAAAAAAAACGTATTAATTCTAAGTTTTTAAACTAACTTCAATTTTGGAAATAGATATCGATGAAATATTTTTACAATTAATATACGCTTTTGTATTGCTTTTGTATGAAGTATTTTTTTGTTAATCCAATTAATTCTTGTGTTAAAAATATTTTCAATTTTAACTATAAAGATAGTTTTCTAGTAGAAATCGCTACCTTAGCGATAAGGCCGCCTTTTGAGTAAGTACAAAGTAAGACAAGAAATAAATTAAAGTTTAAAAAACTAAAAAAAACACTCTTTAATAGAAAATCAAACTAAAAATTAGAAAATATTTTTAACATAAGAATTAAATGGATAAAGAATTTACAAAAAAAAATATATTTCAAATATATTTTATTCTATCTTTGCCTATCCGCTCGTTATATTCATTATTTATACATAATGACCTATACAAAAAATAGATAAACAATTTAATTAAATATTTTCAGTCACTTGACAATAATTTTTAATTAACGCCAAGACGCCAAGATACACAAAAAGTATTATGATATATAAAAAATGCATATCAAATGCTATGCGGAATAAAGAGCCTGCTTGTTGCCAATTTCTTTTTGCTTGATTTTAGTTTACCTTATGTTTAGACATTACAATGTCCAGTGTATCGGTTGCTTTTTTTTACTTTCAACTTCCTTAGATCTGAATAGTTCCATTATTTACTTTTTTCTTTTATTAAAAATATAATCAACGAGTATTTGTAAGAGGTAGTGCCATACTGCTTTGCAGCCGAATTGGGCCGGCGCGACTGGGTAGTAACTAGTTATACTTCTCACTCATGTAAGCCGGCGTCAAGTGACAGCTATGCTTTCGCGTTTCGTGCGGTGGCCAATGGGCCACTGGAAACTCACAGAGTATTTATCTAGTTTAATTTTCAATCTAGTAAAAAGTTGTTACCAGGAAAATATAACAAAAGACATAATATCATTACATATTTTATGTAACTTTACGCGTGTAAAATATAGGTTCAACTAATAATATATAATATACAATAGGCAATTAGATTTTTTGGGAGTTTAGTTCGACGCTCTAAGAAATAGTTTAAATTTGATCTAAAATCCTTCTCACCACCATCCAAAAATCAGAGCATAATGCGACTCAGTTCCGCACAATGCCGAATTGTGCTAATGCTTACTTGGAACGCGAAAGTTTTCAAATACACCAGAGTACGCTAAATTTAGTTGCGAAAAAGAAAACTGGCAAAAAACTTGCTGGTGGTTTTTTTATAAATAGGCAATGTTCAGCCATACTTATGTATATTTTTTACGTAGTCTAAATTTTAGTACATATTTCCAAAAAAAACTACGACGTGACGAAAGCATTAATTTTTTTCCAGCAATAAACAATAATTACTAACGATTATAGCTTTTTTTATGATTAATAGGCTTGCGTTTGGCCACTGCCTCACCTGATGGAAAGTGATGACGTGGCCGACGATGGAGCACGCTTGCCTAGAAGGTACCTATTCACTCTTGCTTTGAATTTCCCTAAGTTGTAGGTATCCAGAAACACAGATGCAGGTAACGAATTCCATAATTTAGCAGTACGAATGATAAATGTGGACTCGAATCTTTTGGTACGTACTGGTGGAATATCAACCATGTAACGGTGTCGGGTCTCGGAGCGTCTGGTTGTCCGCTGATAGAAAGGTGACGGTGGGATGAGGTGGTGAAATTCAGAAGCTCACTCTCCGAAATGAATCCGATAAAATACCGAAAGACTAGCGACTTTCCTGCGATGTTCTAGGCTCTGGAATTTCACACTTGTTTTCTCTTCAAGCTATAGATATATATAGATAGATACAAGCGATTTGCGAGTGCGATCCGATTATGCGAAGCGGTGCTGTAATTGTAACATCAACATTGAGAATTATGCCAAACAATGCGCGTTAGTGCTGTAATTGGAAAACAGACTGTAATTACTGGCACCGAGATCCATTTTGTATCTCAGGATAGAAATGGCCTTAGTGTGAGGAGATACCTCGTTTGTGATGATGTACAGATAACTCGTCCAACAATTTGCCTTTTTACGAACATGAAGAAATTATTTTAATGATCTCTAATCAGTTATTTTTTTATATTAGTTGGATAGGCAAACTGGCAAACGTGCCACCTGATGGTAAGTGGTCAACGTCGCCCATGAACATAAACTAGTTTACCTGGAACGAGCCCAGGCAACTCATCTGTGTGTTGCCTATCCTGAGACATAAGATGTTAAGTCTCGGTGCCAGTAATTACACTGCCTGTCCTGCCCTTCTCTCCGAAACACAGTAAAGCTGTTTCAAGGGAGAAACAATCAAGATGCAGTCGGGAGCGCGGCACAGCGCTTCCCACCGGTAAAAATGGGAAGCACAGTTATGATTACGTTGTCAGGCGACCTTCTAAAGCTTTCTATTGTCTCTATTATATTTTACTCCTTTATAAGCTCAATGCGCGCGCAGAGGGGTGAGGGTGTTATATTGGGGAGCAGGGAGAAAGGTATATTCGCAAGTCACTGCTAGATGGCGGTGTACCAAAACTGAATCGCGCTATAGAGTTGTAGAGACCCGACTCTTATATACCTCGTGATTTATTCGCTAATGTACACAAACCTTCAGACCACCTGATGTTGAATAAATTTTTGCAGGTACGACTAATGTTTAGTCGTACCCTAAATGTAGATTATATGACAAATTACTTTATGATCCGCCAGTCGCCTTAGCAACCAAGAACTTAAATAAAAATTGTAGTATAAAAAAAACTAAAAAACACGCAATAATAGCAAAAGATTAATAAAAAAAAATTGTGTTAAAATAATGGAATTTCATAGTAACACAAATCAGTTCCATCAAGTTAATCCATAGTTCCATTCGGTTGATCATATTTTAAGTAAAATAACGCTGGTTTTTTTGTTGATATCGCAGGGAAATCCTTATGGATGCAGGCACGATCTTTGGGTCGATCCTGACACAATGTGGAACTTGCACGTGGGAATGCCCACCCTAACTAAAACCACTGCGAGCGCCTTTAGCCGCTTTTTTAGGGTCCCAGATATGCAGGCAATAGAAGGTCAAACTCCTCTAAAGGGGGGACTGCCCGGCCGCTAGTAAGCAGCCCTTATGACGTCGTGCCATATAGAACCAGGTTCCGATCCTGAGCCCGACACGAACATAGGGGCGTTACTGACCTCCTACGCACCCCCACTCGTCTTCCGCAAAAGGAGGCCTCTTTAGTGGCCTCCTCTCTCACCCGCTTCCTTCTGGGACATTACTACCGCGCAGAAGTAAACCATCGCCGTCCAGAACTCGTCGTTACCGAGCGTTGCGGTTATGACGCTCGGCAGAGAGTGACTTTCAATGACTGATGTCACACTGTAACGCAGCGCCATTCATCTCAGGCACACCTCGAGGATGTGCTGGGCCGAGTCCACCGCTGCGCCACAATCGTGACACATTGTCAACGGCTCCCTGCGGGCCGTCTGGCACAGGTACTCACCAAAGCAACCATGCCCGGTGAGGAATAAAATAAAATAATTGATCGTCATCATTTCACCAATTAAATCATCCTTCTTCAACTTTGTGATTAATCGTCATTATTGCTCAACCATTTACTACTGAATCATCATCTTCCAATGATCTTCATGATCTATCGCATCTACAGTGATAATTAAAAACCGGTGGAAGGGATGCGCTGTTCCGCGTGTTGCATGGATACCAACCATCCTGCTTGCTTTGCTGTTGCATAAAGAAGGGTGGAACAGGCAGTGTTGCTGGTGTCAAGGTTTTTTTTCGGAATGCCCTAATGCTTCGTTAGATTTGTGTGAGCCCATTTGGCTCACTTTTGGTTTGTTAAATTGGGAGATTGCCCCCCGCCAACCGTGCATAGTGAAGTTGAAAACAACGAATGGATAAGTGATTATGCTTGGCACAATTCGCATTACGCCCGGGTGATCTCGATTATATTATGTCATCGAGCATATATTAAACAGAAGAGCAGTAATGTCATGTGTTATGTATGAAAACAAATTCTTCCAAATTAGTGCTGCAACTCTGCGTCGGTCCTGCATTCTCATTTGCTGACTGATGGCCATTGTGAGATAATTGACCGTGAGACGGGACAGATCACTGGTTGTTTGGATTGATAAATCACTGACCAGTTTCGGATTTTATACCCCACATTACTATTCTATCCGGTTATATTATGCTCGATGTATTTATGAATCACCCATGACGAGGTTACATCTACATGTTTGCATTTTAAATTGGTCTTATAATAATGATTTAAATGTTAATTACCACTTAGAAACTTGCTAACCTGGTAATAGATAGAAAATGTACTATAGATGTTGTTACTTAGCTAATTTTTAATGGATATCCTGCAATCTTGAATCCTGAGGGAGTATACTAACTATAACAGAGAGCTGAGGTAGGCTATGAAACTTTATCGTAATCACAAATGGCATCTTTACTGTATCAGTTAAGGAAAACTAGAAGAAACCTACAGGACTTATATGGTTAAGCCCATGTTTGCATAACAAGCGTTTAACGCGCGTTTTAATAACGCGCGTTTACAACTACATTCATTTTAGTCAAGGCATTCAGACGTTAGTAGTATGTAACTGCAAGCGCGCGTTATGAATACACTCGTTAAACGTTATCATGGGAACCGGGCTTAAAAGTTTCTGAAAGTGTGTGAACTTCACCATAAGCATTGGGCTAGCGCATAGTTAGACTATGGCCCAACATTTCGAGGAGGAGACCCGCGCCCAGAGAGTGGGACATATTATAAGGGTCGATGATTATAATGATGATCTTTGGAGTGGTAAAGAGACGAGATTTTGAAACAGGGGTACGAAATATATCATCCAAGATTTTTTAAATCGTAAAGTATTTTCTAATAAAGAAGTATAATATCACAAATAAAAAAGAATCTCTAAAGTTAATTTATAAATCAAAAAGTGATGAGTCAATGTCTGAATATATAGATTTATAATTTAACAGATTATTTTATATGCATATATATATCTTATATCTTTAAATGAGCAATTCTTATATATATATATATAAGAATTGCTCATTTAAATTATATATATATACATATATATATAATTGGAATCTCGGAATCGGCTCCAACGATTTTCATGAAATTTAGTATATAGGGTGTTTCGGGGGCGATAAATCGATCTAGCTAGGAATCATTTTTAGAAAATGTCATTTTATTAAAAAAAAAAAAAACCGAGCAAAGCTCGGTCATCCGGGTACTATTATATAGTAGATTATTATTATGTGTTTTAAATTTCCCTAAATTAAAAAAAAAATGCCAATTGAAATTTTATATATATTCCACATTACCTAAGCACTTACCATCATGAGAATCGTAGATGTAGACAACAGCTTTCCATCCATAGAAGGTAACGGTATCGATGACAGCGCGATGGTAGTCGGGACGCAGGCTCACAGCGTAGTCGATAAGGCCAGAGGTCGGAGGCAACACCTGAAACAAAGAGATTTTCAAACATATTGCTACATGTATTTTCTGATATAAACGTGGAAGAAGAAAGGTTGACAATTATGACGAAAATGATGCTTATCTCTATCTAAAAAAGTTATGGCACAAAATGACTGTAAGTATAACAGTAGAGTATACTTATTAGTATGTACTGTTAAATAAGATGTTGAGATGATAGAAGAGCTGATCTGGCTAGTCATTATATACGCTGAAGAAATTGACTGCTGATGGACCAATAAGGTTTTCTTTCCTATTAGAAGCATCGGGTAAGTTGAACCAACAAAGACAGGATGAACATCTATAGTAGCCGGTCCTGGTTGATATTGAGAGGTCAGCCACAAGATGGTTTTTAAAAATAGACCTTGGAGTCAATGGACGCAAAAAGTAAGTACTTTTGTAAGGATAGTGCAATGTTTTGCAGCAGAATTGGGTGGGCACGACCGGGGTGGAACCTCTCGCTCACACGATAATGGCGTTTCGTACGGTTTGTGAGTTTCCTGTGGCATAAGAGTGGTGATGTGGTTTACCCATACTCCTTTAGGAGGGCAACTCATCTGCATAACCTCATGTGCGGATATTTGTAGGCGTCAGTAGTCACCTAAGGCTCCAACTGCTCATTTGACCGCTTGTCATGTACATATAAAAATATTGATGATGATAATGATTGATTTTTTATATATGCAGAAAACAATTTCCTAACAAAAACAGTCATCTTTAATCCGCCATTATTTAAAACGATTGGAACTTCCGAATATCGCGCGCACGGGAAAATTTACTTTACGCATATGAAAATTGTTTTATGATAGGCAATCAAAGGAAAGAAATTTTGTGTGTCAAGTGAAAAATGTTTTATATTCTCACAAAATATTGCTCAATAAAGGCTAAAATTGCATACAATGATTCAGCGCCACAAAGTGACAATTTCCCGGACAAAACATTTCAGAATGAGACACTTTGTACATGAACTTTTTTAGCTCAAATGAGTTTACATTTTATGTTGATACTGGAAAGCAGTCTTGCTCACCGTTTTATGAGATTGTTAAGAAATATAAAAATATTTTAGATTTAATTGGAGGAAAAGATGGAAATAGATGGATGATGAAGTGGGAAAGATAATATTATTGATTCGTTAGTCGTTAGTAGTGATTAGAGCGGATAATGATTTCCACGGCTATACTTTTTGTATGTTTGATATGCATAAAAACATTTTACAATAAATTTAAACTGACTTCAAAAATACTAAACTAAAAAGTAATAAAAATATAACTGTGTTTCTTGAATTTTTGTGCTTACAAATTATAATCAACTTAATTTTCTACTAATGTACAAACTTTGCGTTTACCACGTCATTATTGTTACTTTTGGAGTCGGTTTCAGCCAAGGTAGGTCGGTAGGTGAGTTGTTGTCAGCCAAGGTAGGTAGGTAGGTAGGGTACAGCAACAAATACGACACCGATTCCAAAAGTAACTATAATGACGTGGTAAACGCAAAGTTTGTACATTAGTAGAAAATTAATTTGAATATAAGTTGTAAGCACAAACATTAAAAAAAACACAGTTATTTTATTACTTTTTAGTTTAGTATTTTTGAAGACGGTTTTAATTTTTTGTAAAATGTTTTCATTTCTTAATTTTTAGTGATTCCGAAATTCGTCGTCTTGGCGTTCATTGATGGAGGCCTATGTTTAGTTTGGTGTGTTACCAAAACATCCTATACAATTATTGCATCGATAAGTAATATGAGCATATCGTCGAGGTAAAAGAGCAATAGGCATTATTGGGAATAATAACTAAAAAACGGCTTGTCAGATCTTAATAAAATTAATATGGGACCAAATTGGAAATTACAAAATGGAAACAAAAAAATAACCATCGAAATCCATTCACAAACGGCGGAGTAATCGTGTCACATACATACAAAAAAACATACAGACGAATTGATAACCTCCTCTTTTTTTGAAGTCGGTTAAAAATAGTAGACCAACCAACCGATAGCCGAAATATTTAGTTCATATTTGTCTATGGTTAACTTAATTACATTTTGGTGTGGTTGCCAACGAATACATAATTTTGTAATATTATTAAGATGATTAAAATTCCATAAAATACTATTCTTGTGATGAATAAGACGACCTTTTCATCTATCTAGCTTAAACTTAAATTATCAAGATAATGAACAATAACATTTCGCTGTAAAGTTACAATAATAAATTATTTAATAAAACTCGCATACTGATTTCCAGGAGTAACTATTTCTATCAAAGAGAGGCTGATCGAAGCTTTGTATGGAAGCAGTATCTTTAAACTATGCGAAACATTGATGTGCCGGGCTTTGTAATGTAAAACGCATACATTAGGAGTGCGCAATGAAATACAAATTTTATTTTTCTCCAACACGGTCTACTTTTCACTGCACACGCTGGTATTGACACA
Source organism: Helleia helle (assembly GCA_963853865.1). Taxonomy (NCBI): domain Eukaryota; kingdom Metazoa; phylum Arthropoda; class Insecta; order Lepidoptera; family Lycaenidae; genus Helleia; species Helleia helle. Next base: position 23,713,791 of record OY971420.1, read on the forward strand.
CAACACCAATGATGTTTTATTCCGTCGAGGTAAAATCATAGAAATGTGGCTTTTGTTGTATTCTATGGAGTGTTAGAGTGAATTCGATTTAGAATTGAGAATTAGATATGGATATTTCATATAACAATAATGAAAGTGTAAAGGCACAACCTTTTTGAAGTTAATACAAAAATTAACATAAGTTTAGTAATATGAATAAAAAATAAATGACACGAGAAGAGAAAAAAGAAGTGGCTAAAATATAATTTTTGCAAGACAAATACAAGAAACAAGGGACAGCAGAAAGTAAAACAAAATACACACTAATTTAATTGATAAATAGTTATTTTTGAAAACAATACACTACTATTACAACAATAAATATGAAACAAAGGAGGTAAAAATTACGTTTAGTCTTAAGTCTTAAAAGTCCAAAAGAATTCAAATCTTATACTCCACAATAAATTTATTCTTGAATAAATAATGATTGAGAAAATTAAACACATTTGGAATAGAGAAAAAACTAAACTTGTTACATATTTTACCTATTATTAATTCTCATATCAAAAGCTCCTAAGTCTAATTTAATTATATTGTTAAATATTACGGACTAAAAATATTTAGACGCATAACAAATATACAGACTAAACTTAAATTTCAAATCCAGGAATTCACCTTATCAATAGAAATAGCGGAAGAGCAAAATATAAATAGGTGTTATTTATGAAGGCTATAAATAAAGTGACCCTAGGAGACACTGCGGAAACTTGGCGAGTTAATGAACTGATAGCATTTAAACATAAATTGGCAGAAAATGTCATAAATAACCAGCACCGCAAATTAGTTTGCTCCTGCTATGACCGCAAATGCTTCTTACGCTCCTATGACTGTTGCCAAGTGCCAAATGATTCGTTTGTATTTAAGATATATATAATAAATGATAAATAATAAATTTGTTAGTAGTGTCCAATAATCTGACCACCCGAGCCGGTCGTCAAATACATGGACTGTGATGTGACCATTGACTATTACAATGATTTATACATAAATTTGTATGCGCGTAATTTGCATTTTTCATTCGGTAGCCTAAGTAGTTATACATATTGGTCTGTGGTTATCTAAATACTTAAGTATATTATAAGGTTTAAATTATTCTCAAGACGTCAGTATCTAGTCACTTACGTTCAATATTGCTGTAATTTCGCATGAGCGCCGTAAAAATATCTGCTAAAAGCTTATGTGTACACCGCATATGCAAGATGTTACTTATTATACATACATAGTATTGTCCTTTTTTTTCTTTTCTTTTTTTTTCTTTTACGCCGGGAAATGCTCTGAGGCATCCCGCCTGGGGAGTGGGTCTCCCCAGGTGGGTATGTGGGACTCGCTGCGCCCGAAAGATGGTAAATTGACGCAGCTCTACCCACTAAAACCCGGCGAGTGCCACGAGTGCCGCCTTGGTGGTGCCCCGGATCTGTTAAGCTAACAGGGCACCTCGACGGCTAGTCAGTCCCGCAAGGGACCGACGCCCCCTCCACAGAGGGGCTGTCCCCCACCACAGAACAACCCCTCCCAACGTCGGGACAGTACAATGGGGTGAGGTTCCCATCCTCACCCCTTGCCCCCTGCTCTTTTGTCCCCTCTTCTTAAAAGAGGGGTACAAAGAGCCCACTTGGCTCAATTGGCTTCGCCCAAGGTGCTGGGCTCACTCTAGGCTACTGAGCCCCACCGCCACGTCAAGGCCTGAACCATGGGGGGGTACATAGTATTGTCCTAAATATTGTTAAAAGGAAAAAATCTATTGCACGTAGCATTTACTATTATGGTATGTGTTTATTAATATAAAACCAAAAAAAGCATTCGAAGTGGTCTCCATTGTCCGCAATATAGTCTTTTAAGCGTTGAGGCCAAAAAATAGAAACACGCACTCTTTCCATGGGAAAATTCTTCACTACCAAATCGTATGGATTGTTTTAGAAAGTCTTAATCCTGGCATTTAGTGCAAACGATACTCTCTAAAACTGACCATAAATTCAAATCCAACGGATTAAGACGTGGACTAGAAGTCTTTTTTTATGTTAGTTGGATAGGCAAACTAACAAACGTACCACCTGATGGTAAGTGGTCGACGTCGCCCATGAACATAAACTAGTATACCTGGAACGAGCCCAGGCAACTTATTTATGTGTTGCCTATCCTGAGACATAAGATGTTAAGTCTCGGTGCCAGTAATTACACTGCCTGTCTTGCCCTTCTCTCCGAAACACAGCAAAGCTGTTTCACGGGAGAAACAAGCAAGATGGTGGTACCCATGCAGCCGGGAGCGCAGCACTGCGCTTGCCTCCCACCGGTAAGTCGGCCAGTCTTCGGCTCTGATGAAGTTCGGAACGTTGATTTCCAACCAAGATTAGGTGGATCGAGCTTTATTACCCGGCGCCGAGTCTTGCTGAAAGGACCATTCTTAGTTTTTGAGCATGGTGTAGTTAAGGGGGTAACTACCTTTACAAGAATCTTGGTACCTTGGCACACTTATGCCGAAGTTTTCACACCTTTTCCACAAAATATGGCTCAGTCACTCCTTCATAAGTAACAACTGACCAAACCATCACTGACGTCGGCTAATGCCCACGATGTTATTCTGTTGACGATTGGGAAGCTTCCTTAGAGCTTTGAGCATAAGTACGATATTTTTTTTTGTTAAAATATTGTTAAATATTTTAAATAATCTCATTCATTAACAAGATTTTTCTGCGACATCCTTTTGCGTACCATTTAGGTAGTTGTTTTAATTTTACCACCCTATTCTTTTTTAAATTATCAGTTCAGGAATGACCGGTACATATCTTATCCAGTAAGTCATCTTTTAAAATACGCGACAATGTTATTGGTGCTATCCTCATCTCCAGAGGATTTGGGCAGGATTTCTTCAAATTATTTCCCTTACTGCTTTGATCACTTTTTAGTACCAACACTACGTGGACGGCCAGATCTTTCTTGTTACAAACAGAGTACACAAACATTTGATTAATACCATTGCGTATGGAGATTTAAAAAAAATATTTGGCTCCATACCTACTTTGTATAATGCATTCATATAATGCAATGTATTGGCGCGAAAATGAAAAAAAAAAAACTCAACGAAAAATCATATAAAAATGACAGATTCAAAATTCAAATGTAATATATTGTTTGTTTTTAATTATAACAGTATTTATGGCCAGAATATGTATAATCATAACAACTAAATAAACTCAACATAGTTCTACCGCTTCCAAGTGGCCGTTGAGCCATTTTTAAAATCAGTCATCTATGAACAAAATATTCAGTATTCTATGTTCAGTATAAGTAGATCTCAATCGAGCAATGTATAGCAGGGGCTTAGGAGATCAAAGACGGTTTCTTCGTCTTCTTGAAAATTAAATTTCAACAGAGAGTCGTACAAATTGTATTAAGCAGCAAGAGGAAAGGTAATATAAAAGACATTTTTTTTTAAACACAGCATAAATTAATTTCGTATTGTCTGGTCGTATTTATCATATTTTACGACGCTTATAGGGATTTATCGTGGTTTAATTTGATGCCATCATCAACATGTAGGTAAAATACATATTTAGGTAAGACGTAAGGATAAGCTAGATTATTACACTAAGTTACACTTACACTTCATAATTATCATTAGCCTTTTCCTTCCACTGCTGAACATAGACCTATTCATTCAACTAAACTGGAATTTTTAAAAATTATTTTGGAAAAAAATTGGAAGAACCGATAGGAGGAGGTAGTGTTATGCTGCTTTGCAGCCGAATCGGGCCAGCACGGTCGGGGTGTTACGTCTCTTACTCACATAACACCGGCCTCAAGTGACAGCTATGCTGTCACGTTGTATGCGGTTTGTGAGTTTCCGGTGGCCCATATACTAACTACTCGTTCCCACTGGTGGCGTACAACCAAAATATGACCTTTTCATATGATCTCATGGAGTACGAAGGATGGTTAACACTGCCTCGGGACCTGCAATGAGTTTAATCAGAAAAATTCAATAGGCATGCAGTTTTTCCAATTTTCCTCCAAGTTTCCCCAATGAAAGCGGGAAACAGCGCCGAATTACAATGACTTACATAAGTCAAGAAAGAGTATATTATATTCTCGTTAACAATGAGCGGATTAAAATGCACCGTTGATGTCACTGATAATGATGATAACGGTAAATCTCAAATACATGATCTCTCAAATGTGGCATTTGGATCTAACACAAGCTCACCTCACTTATTAAATAAGTTTAATTATTCGTGTAGCCAGTGTATTGGAAACTGGGCCAGCAGAATCCGTTCTTCATGACTGAGTTTTATAATGTCAACCTCTTACATTTGTAGTTTTAATATAATAATACTCCTTATATTGTACTCGCTCATCTTTATTAATTTTAGGCAATGAGATTCAGTTCACCCAAGACTATTCTTAGACCAGGACTAAAAAGTAATGATGGGAATCTCTCGGCTTTAGCTTGAAGAATTAGTGTTCATTCCATATGTGGGAGGTGGTCTGTAGTGAATATCCTCTCAGCTAATAGCCTCGTTTTAGGCGTCTAAAGGCGTCTAAAACCCCCAAATACTCAAACGAATCTCAACGTGTCAGATTCAAGGATAAAAGAGGGACAACACGAGTTTAAGTACGTCTTAAATTTGAGATTCGTTGTAGTATTCGGGCGTTAGTGTTTTAATCTTTTTCATGGCCTAGTGGAATGCAAATAAATACATTTTCTGCACAAAACGGTAACACGTGGGTTAAGTTTCGTTTTCAGATTTTATTAAAGTTAAACTTTGAACTGTTAAAAAATAGTTTAAAGTTTGCACGAATAGGCAGGAGATGTGCAAAATGTAGCCCAACATTTGATAGAAACTTCCTTTGTCTAACTGAGTTTGGCCTCAAAGTGAAAACAAAATTCTTAATATCAAAGCATTGTACATATTTTTTCCGATCACGTAATATTAAATTTTTATGTGATAAAAACTAAGTTGGGTATCGTAAAAATTTTTATATGAGCACCGATGGAATTTCAAAGCCAGATCGTTCTTTGGAATGGTATAAGCCTTCGCCTGTGAATTAGTTGCCTGGATAATATAGTCTGTGACGTCACAGTTAAAAAGAGACAACCATGTAATTGAAAAATTAAGGTTATATGACTTTTCAAAACATGAAACTTAATAAATGACAATTTTTTTATTTGTTTACAAAACAATTTTAAGACAGCAAAAAAAAATGTTTACAAAATTTTTAACACTTTTTTTTCGTTGTGCACTTTATAAGTGATCATCGCAAGTTTTAATGGAGGAAAAAATTATATCAATACATCAATACATTATATCAATACTGAAATATTCAAGGTTTTAGGTAGGTTATTTTAGTAATCAATATTATAGCAGCTGAAGGAATTGGTTTAGAGACCATGGGAAGCATTTTTTGTTTATCTAATACCACAAGGTAATAGGCGGTATAATTTTTTTTACAAAATATTTAACTTGCATATTAATTGATAGACTAAGATAATCTATTAACCACCAAATGCAAACCATTAGCAATAATTGCAGGTAAGTTTGTCCTATTAATTAATGTACTAAATCTAATTGGAGCAATCATCATCAACATCAGCTTGGGATTTGAAAACTAAGAGGAAATGCAGAGCCGGGAAGAGGTAGTAATGGTTTTATGAATTGACGTGGGAGGGATACGCTGTGCGACACACTTCTGCAAGGATACCATCATCCTGCTTAATTCTTCTGTGAAAAAGCTTTGCTGTGTTTTAGAATAAAGGGCAGAACAGGCTGTGTAATTTTACTGGCACTGGAACTTCTGGTACGTTTCATGATAGGTAACGCCTAAGTGCGTGGGCTACAACCATGTGAACTTGGTTATGTTTGTAGGATTATAGGTGGGAAGCTACAAAGGGAGATCTCTGAGCGGGCGAGATGGTACGCTTGGTCAGGCCGAAGCCCCCTTGCTATCGTTTCAGCTGTTGTATATATAGCGACGAGCTGTGTAACTTCGATAGCGCGATTCAGTACTGTGGCGCTGATTGGTCCGCCACAATGTTGATAGGCTGACCTATCATGTAGCAGATACTATATTAATATGGCTAATGGCTATTCAAGTTTAATGCCAGTAGCGTCATGACACAGTCGTCACGGCATTCAAGTCGATTTTACTGCTTCGATTTAACTCACCTTCTCAGGAAACCATGGCGTGACGAACGGTATCTGGAACGTGTTGGTATACGAGTGCAGCGTGTCGAACGAGTCGGGCGTCACGGCGCCGAGCATCGACACCACGCCGCGGGTCACTTGGTTACATACTGGAACAAGGTTATCAATATCATCATCATCATCATCATCATTATCATCATTAATATCACTGACATAAATATCATAATATCATATTTGACTGGCATGTTGGTCTAGTGGTTAGTGACCCTGACTGCTAAACCAGAAGGCCTTGGGTTCGATTTCCACCCAAGACAAATGCTTGTGTGATGAGCATGATCATTTGTTCTGTGTCTGGGTGTAATAATTTATCTATAATATGTATGTATTTAGAAATATATAAGTATTTATCAGTTGTCTGTTTGCCATAAGAACAGGCTCTGCCTAATTTGGGATCAGATGGCCGTGTGTGAGTTGTCCCAACATATTATATTATTATTATAAGAAGGCCCTTCCCACTCGATCGAATTTTAAATATAAAGATATACTTTACACATTTCCTGTAGCTATATAATGAGGTATGCGCTTCATTAAGATGCCCGTTAAGGCTGCGGTGTGGTGACGATAGATAACGTCTCACTACTACAGGTTATTTAATTAAAGTTTTAAGGCTGCGTATAAAGTATCAAAAGTCTTCGAAAGTTAAGGCTATACTTGGAGGCGATACTACGAACTTTTTGATACTTGGTAGAATTTGATGTTTTTGTTTTTTTAATTAGTAAACTGACAGATGTCATCCTAGGACCTCATTCGCGACACCTATAGTGTCAAAAATATCCCAAGTTGGATCAAAATGCAATTAAAAATGAAAATTAAATTTGTAATAGGTAGTGCCATGCTGCTTTGCAGCTAAATTGGGCCGGCACGACCAAGGTGACCTCTCGCTCACATAACACCGGCGTCAAGCGACAGCTATGCTGTCGTGTTTCGTGCGGTTGTTGACAACCGCACGAAACGCGACACGACGTTTCCGGTGGTCCATTGGGGGGATAGGGAAACAGAGGGCAACGCATCTGCCAAACTTTTGGTTGTGCGAATGTCTATGGGCGTTGGTAGTCACCATAAGGCTCCGACTGCTCGGTTGCCTCCTTGTGACATAAAAAAAGACTCTTGTTAAAATATGTTTATGTGTACACTGCGGTAAAGAAGTACAGTTTAAGTATAAGTTGACTGTGAATTATCCCACAAACTTAAAAAAATTAAAACTATCTATATGCATTTCCTACAAGTCTCTTCGGCCGTGTACGCGTTACTAAATAATAGATTAACCATACTTAAAATTTAGGTTAAACACAACTTACGGACTTGTATTGAATAGATCATTATTATTGCCTTACTTTAGAAATGTATAATATTTTACATCCATATATGTATTAAGTCAGCTTTAATATTGCAGTATGCATTAAGTTCTCTCGAATAAATTATGAACTTACTAATAACTGACTGAAACATTGATGTAAAATAAAAATGAAATATGAAACTTCTTTGATCCAGAAACATTGTCCAATGTTTATTTAAAAATAGAATCTTTCAAAATCGTTGTTAATAATATATAAATTAACATGTATATATATATATATATATATATATACATACATATATATATATATATATATATATATATATATATATATATATATATATAACTATATATAATTAACATTTACTATTTTTATTTATTTTTAGAAAAAAAATTAAGAATTTTTTTTCCACTTCAGGGTTGCAAACCTTTTTTTACAACAAAACTGGCATTATTTTAACGACATTTATTATGTACCAAAAAAAACACAATGAACTTTTAATATATGGTTAAGCTGTCATTCGATTCAGAATCATATGTTATGTTTTGAAAAAAAAATAAAAATAAAGCTGAACTCGACAAAATTGCAGTTATAAACGATTAACTGAAAAAAGGTTTGGTTTTTTGCATATATCTCAAAAACTATTTGAGATATTTTAAATCTGAAAAATGATTCAAAAATATTACTTCCTCCCGAAACTGTAGTAACCAATATTAAAAAAAAAATTAACGAGAAAAAAAATATACGTCCAAAAACGCGAATCATCGGACGGCAATTCGCAACAGTTAATTTACCTACGCGTTTATTACATTATAATACTCTACTACCCCTGGTTCTAGTACTACTAGTTCTGGTCTAGACTTTTAGAATTTTTATCAAACATTATAATAAAACAATTTTTACCGATTTTATCGCGGTTTATTAAGATTTTTACACGCCCGACGTTTCGGATACTTTACAGCAACCATGGTCACGGGAGGACTGAGGTGTCATACGTCCTATCATTACAAAGTTATTCGAAACTACCCTATGATACATCAATATTTTGGTCAGTCCTATCTACGCAGAAAGTGCTAACTGTATCTTTAATTTGATAATTTTAATAATGGGATCCCAAGCAGGTGGTAAGAGCCATCTTCTCTATTGAAATTTGGATGTTTTTTAATTTCAATAGCCTCACGGATCATCCTTGGTTGGACTCTGTGTTCTTTTGCGAGGACTTGTGGTTTATCAAATCTGATATAATGGCGAGCTTTGTCAAGACTATGTTCACAGATGGCAGACTTAGTGTAGCGACGGTGTTTTAAATCAGCTATATGTTCTTTCAAGCGAGTTTTAATGGATCTTTTTGTTTGGCCTATATAAGAGAGACCACAGTCACAATCAAGCTTGTATACTCTTGCATCTTGTAAGGGTATATGACACTTGACAGATGGTAAGAATTGACTTATCTTTTTTGGCGGCTTGAAATAAGTTTTTATAGAAGCTCGCTTTAGGATGAAGCCAATTATCAAACATGTTTGTCGTAAAGAATTAAACTTGTGAAATTGGTTTTAATTATTATGGGATATATATAAAAAAATATATGCTTTTATTATACAATTGGTCCAAGTATTTTTTTTGTCCTATGACAAAAGGACAAACTCACATTTATATTTAGGCCAAAAGGTCCTATAAGAGTAAAGGAAATTTATAATATAGCGGACGCAGTTTCAAGACTATATAAACTCGTAGCAGTGCTACGCTAGCAATGCTACGGTGGCGTAGCATTGCTACAAATTTAATGAAACAATGGGAACAATTTCGCGTCCACAAGGTGGTAGTATAATTATAATTAAAATGTTAATATTTGTATCATTTAGGTTGTAATTATCATACTACTTTTACAAGTCTATCAAATGTATTTTTAAAACTAAGAAACTTTTCTTCATCTTTTCATCTATAAATGATATAAATGAAGAAAGTGTGTGTTTTTTTATATTTTTTCAAGTGTATATACCGGTTTTGAGTTTGATTGAGTTGGCTGATTGGTCATAACAACCATTATTATTTAAAATAATTTCCATTGATAAAGTGATTCACGGCGGGATGACCTCGACGGTTTTCAAATAGACTGGTGCGGTGCAGGCCATGATAGAGACGCGTGGAATAGAGAGAGGGAGGCCTTTGCCCAGCAGTGGGACAGTATAGGCTAGGAAAAAAAAAGATTCAAACATAAGCAACCTCGAGCAATAAGATATCGACTTTGTTTTCCTGAACTCATTAATTTGTTTTTTTAAGTAATTTTTAAAACTGAGTTTTAAGAATTATCAAATAAAATTACGAGTTGTATATAGTGTGGTTACGATCGCTATGAATTAACTAATCTGGTTCATGTCACAAATGTATTAATGTGTATGCGACATTGATATAAAATAATATCTATATATTAATTTGATGTACATTATGTTAGTAGTTTACTGTTTACCAGTAAAATACTAACATTGCTTATGTATTTCATCAAGGAGTTTTGCTTTGTTTTAGAATAAAGGGCAGAAAATACTTTATAATTACTGACACCGAGACTTAGCGTCTCACGTCTCAGAGTAGGCAACAGATGAATGAGTTACCTCAGCTCTACCCACTAAAACCTGGCGAGTGCCACCAACGCCGCCTTTGGTGAGGTGTCCCGGATCTAATGAGCAAACAGCGTACCTCAACGGCTAGTCAGTCCCTCAAGGGACCGACACCAACTCCACAGGGAGGTCGTTCCGCACCACATAAAAACCCCTCCCAACATCGGGACAGTACAATGGGGGCAAAAGGTTCCAATCCCCGCCCCTTGCCCCCTTGCTCTTTTGTTCCCTCTTTTTATAAGAGGGGTACAAAGAGCAGCTCCCTCGGTCCAATTTGCTTTGCCCAAGGTGCTGGGCTCATCTTAGGCTACTGAGCCCCACCGCCTTGACAAGGTGAACATTGGTGGGGACGTGGGCTAGTCTCATCACTCCTGGGTGAGTTTGACTGTGGCCATGAGTAACAAATGCCACTTATCAGCCACTTATCGTTTGTTTATGTCCAAGTAATATAAAAAATATTAGTGACAAAGTTTAAAAGAAAATTCAGTATCAATTTGAAGGAGACGAGCTTAGAACTTTTTATTGCATTTTTTATTATTTTTTATTTTTTTTTATGTTAGTTGGATAGGAAAACTGGCAAACGTACCACCTGATGGTATGTGGTCGACGTCGCCCATGAACATAAATCAGTATACCTGGAACGAGCCCAGGCAACTCATTTATGTGTTGCCTATCCTGAGACATAAGATGTTAAGTCTCGGTGCCAGTAATTACACTGCCTGTCTTGCCCTTCTCTCCGAAACACAGCAAAGCTGTTTCACGGGAGAAACAAGCAAGATGGTGGTACCCATGCAGCCGGGAGCGCGGCACAGCGCTTCCCTCCCACCGGTGATTGCATTGCATTCCAAGTAATGGGCTTTTCAACAAGAACTTTGTTTTGTAAATCCAAATAAAATAGGGAATTAAGTTGTGTGACTACGATTACAGCTGGTGTCGATTCTTTCATCAGTTGTTGATCATTTTTTGGGTTATGTTAACTGAGTTGTTAACATGTTGTTAACAACTTAATTTTGGCCAAATATTAATGAATAATCACATAGGTAACTTGTGGTCTTAATAAGGCGGTGCCACAAGTCCCACAGCTCTACACACTTAACAGCTTTTTTTTTCTTTAACGCCGGGTAATGCTCTGAGGCATCCCTCGGAGGAGTGGGTCTACCCACGCGGGTATGTGAGACTCTGGTAAGTGGAACGCAGCTCCACCCAGTAAAACCTGGCAAGTGCCACCAATGCCACCTTTGGTAAGGTGCTCCGGATCTAAAGAGCAAACAGTAAACTTCGGCCAGTGAGTCCCCCAAGTGACCGATGCCACCTCCACAGAGGGGTTGTCCCGCACCACAGAACAACCCCTCTCAACGTCGGGACAGAACAATGGGATGAGGTTTCCGTCCTCGTCCCTTGTCCCCTGCTCTTTTGTCCCCTCTTCTTATAAGAGGGGTACAAAGAGCGATCTCGGCTCAATTAGCTTCGCCTAAAGTGCTGGGCTCACCCTAGGCAGTAGCCTAAACTGAGCCCCACCGCCACGTCAGCGTCACGTTAAGTGGTCAGCTTTACTATATCAATTAACACCGTTGAATTATTTTATGATAAAGACATTGTATTAACATTTTTCATAAAATATTTCATTTATTATATACCTAAGTGATAATATTATAAGTTCAATATCTCCTTTCAATATAATTAATCAATTTTTATCGGAATTTTTCTCGGAAGATGGTCCTTTTATTTTTATCCACTTTCATTTTACTATCTAAAGTGTATTAAACTCTGACAGCTGAACTTCGTACTTTTTCACTCGATGCGCTTTTAAGTAACTTATTCTTTTTCTTTAGTACCATTATTTATTTATTACAAAGAAAGAGTTTTAAAAGAATAGTATCTAGTATTAAAATCATATAAATTACCATTTTTTACACTTGAAATTTTTAATAGTAGATTATATTCTTTTTTCTACAACAATGTGTATTAAAAATTTACCAACATAACAAAAATAGCCAGTCATAATTTTAAAACCTATAAAGGGTAGACAAATTGTTTGGCGCTACTTAATGCACCTCCAGTAACTCCCCTGTGCTGTGTTCAGGTTGAGAACCTGGACATACTATTGCACGACGTCGCGGGGACTGCTTAAGGGGGCCGGGTAGTCCCCCTTTACGAGGAGTAGTCTGGTATTCGCCGTGGCCAGCCTATCGCTGAGGTGATCCCGTTGCCTACAGATCCGGGACCCTCAAAACAGCTGAAGGCGCTCGCAGGTGGTTTAGTGAGGTAGTGCATTCCCAAGTGCGAGTCCACACATAGATCCAGGAGCCTTACTCGAGGTAAACCTAGATCATACGAAAGCATCAATCTACGTTATGAAAAAAGGCTAGTTCCAGTAAACATGAATAATGTGGACCACTTATCATCTCGTCTGTCAGTTAGCCTAACTCATCATCAACCCTTTTATGTTCCACGGATTTCATTGTTGGTCACGGGTCTCCTGCTCGAAATCAAGTGAGGGTGTTAGGCCATAATTCACCCATGCACTGACCCAATGTGTCTTGATGAATTACATCCATACCTTCAATGATTTTTAATCTAATGAGGCATGCAGGTTTCCTCACGATGTTTCCTTCACCGGTGAGCAACTGATGTTATCTTGTTCAGGTGGACGGAGAAATTTAGAAGAACTTAATTCAGGGCGGCCGGTCAGGATCGAACCCAGACTTCTCTCTCAAGAGGCCAAACCTATACAAGCTAGACTATCTTATTAAAACATCTATTATTTATCTATTTTATTAGGTCTAGGCATTCAGCATACGATTCTGCACTAAACATCCAAGTGTTAGCGGTCGCATTAGTATTCAGCTTTGTTCTTGTTACGATAATCCGAAACTATTACTGTATACTGTTTAAATGTTACAAAACTTTTGCAAGTGTATCTGTGAAGGAAATTGCCTTTAAAGCCTTGTCTGAATAGTATGTTCAACCCTGGCCGCAAAAAGGTGTAGGTTTTTTTATGTCATAAGAAGGCAACCGAGCAGTCGGAGCCTCATTTATGGTGACTACCGACACCCATAGATATCCGCACAACCAAAAGTTATGCATTGCCCTCCTTTTCCCTATCCCCCCCAATTGGCCACCGGAAACTCACAAACAGCACGAAACGCGACAGCGTAGCTGTCACTTAACGGTTTGACTGCTCTCTGAGAAAGCTCCTAAACGGATCAAACGATTTGTATACTTTTTTCACCAAGTTTCCTAGCAGCTGGTTCTTGAATATTTTATCAAAATGGGTTCAGCCGGTTGAGTCATAAGCTCTATTTTTATATTGTTTTGAGTTTTTTCAAGTCTAAACTTTTAGTTTTTGTTTATTTTTTTTATTTGTCAAGACTTGTAACGAATTATTTAAGTAATGAAAATAGAATAGTATTTTAAGTGGACTTAAAGAAAGAAAGAAAATGCCTTATGTAAAAGGTTAGTATGTCCAGATACCAAAATTTTGTACCCTTCTTAATATGATTGATGTACCTTAGAATAATTAAATGATTTTTTTTCACTCTTAGTGGGTATTAAGTAGATAATAATTTTTATATAGTTTGTATATTAAATTATCTAAATAAATTTTATTCTATTCTATTCCAAAAAGATATTAACAAATAAAAATTAACAAAAAAGACTTAATAATTAAAATACCTAACATAATAGTCAAGTTGACGAAAAACTTATAATATATAGCTAGTACGATATCCGTCCTCTGGTTTACATAAAATATTTGTATATTCCAGAAAAAAAAATTGTTTCTATAGAATATAGTCGTACTGAAATGCAGTATTACTGTACTATTGTACCTAGAATAGCATTCCATAAAATAAAAATAAAAAATTGTTTCCATAGAATTTAGTCGTATTGAAAAACAGTATTACTGTACTATTGTACCTAGAATAGCGTTCCAGAAAATAAAAATAAAAAATAGTTTCCATAGAATTTGGTCGTACTGAAAAGCAGTATTACTGTACTATTGTACCTAGAATAGCGTAATATTGTCCATTGTTTCCAGAAATAAGCTTAAATCACGCACCGTAGGTGTCCACGCTCAACAGGATTTGTTGGAGCATGAGTGGCATAACAATGTCACATGGTTTTTTCAGTTATAAGCGTATTTGGTATTTTATACAATGTATTTTCATACAAATATACTTTGAAATATATTTATAAACAAACCTACAGTATTAATTTAGCTCTCTTGTTTATTATTATTACTTGTTTAAATTGTTTTTGTAATAATTTTAATTTTATTTATTTGACATAATTACATTACTTGACATTTTATAAATTTTTCGACAATTTAGGTATTACTTATTATTTTACATACTATTATATTTTATCTTTTATAATTACTAACCATTAATTTGTTACACATTAGTTAAGTTTATTAACTCGTGCAGGACAATTACGTATAAATAGAGCTGTATATACCTGTAATTGACATACAAATGTAACCATGACCGTATTCATAATCTGTAAATTAATGTAATTCTACTTTTGCTATGTTGTTGGTATATCTAATAAATAAATAAATAAATAAATTACACATATTATCATCAGTTTGCTACTCGTATATATAAATATATAACACAAAAATAGCCCCACCATTGTTCAAGCCTTGTCGTGGTGGTGAGGCTTAGTAGCTTAGGGTGAGCCCAGCATGTTAAGCAAATCAAATTGAGCCGAGGGAGCTCCCTCTTTGACAAAAGAGCAGGGGGACAAGGGATAGGGACCTCACCCCATTGTACCGTCCCGACGTTAGTAGAGGTTGTTCTGTGGTGTGGTACAACCCCTCATTGGAGGTCTCTTGAGGGACTGACAAGCCGTCGAGCTGTCTTGTTTGCTCATTAGATCCGGGGCACCACATCAAAGGCGGCATTGGTGGCACTCGCCGGGTTTTTGTGGGTAGAGCTGCGTCTACCTTACCACCTTTCGGGCGCATCGAGTTCTACATACCTGCACTGCGGGATGCTTCAGAGCATTTCCCGGCGTAAATGAAAAAAAAAACTAAAAACAGCTAAATCCTATATTAACTGTCTCAATTCTGTACGTGTGTATATAATTGAACTCATCCTAAGCGGCTGGACCAATGTTGATGATTTTTTTTTCTATGTTCATGTAGATTCGAGAATGGTTTATATCTACAAAAATGTAAAGGACAGCGTTTGTCGGTGCCACTAGTGATAAATATTATATATTATTATTATTAAAAAATATGGTGTGTGATTACGAAATAAAATAGATTGAAAAATTTGATCCTTTTCACCCATTTTTATAAATTCAGGTTGGCAATTGCTGTTCGCAACGATCAAAGTTGTTGGAATTTACGTACTTTGACCTTACAAAGAATAATATGACGAAATCCTATCTTAATGGCCGTACATAAAGAAAACCTTCAGCCTAAATTATATACAATTAGCCTCTGTGGTTTCGGATAGGCGATGACCAATTTGACATCATAAATACTCTGATTTCATATAATTCAGACTATGATTTATAATCTAGTGCGTGAATCGATGTATAATAGTTTAGTAATTCTAAATACTAGCTGTTTCCCGGGGCATCATTTTAAAAATTTAAACTAAACTTTCGCAATAATTTCTATATCAAATACGAAAAGAATTTTTAAATCACAACTGGTAGTTGCGGAATTAAATGATCAAACAAACAGACAAAAAATATCTTTTTTTATAAAAAATTCAAACCGACTTCAAAAATACTAAACTAAAAAGTAATAAAATAACTGTTTTTTTAATTTTTGTGCTTACAACTTATAATCAACTTAATCTTCTACACTAATGTAGGTACAAGCTTTGCGTTTAGCACGTCATTATTGTTTCTTTTGGCTTTGGTGTCAGCCAAGGTAGGTAGGTAGGTAGGGTACAGCAACAAATACGACACCGACTCAACTCATTTAAGTGTTGCCTACACTTAAATAAGTTGCCTTTTTTTCTTTAACGCCGGGAAATGCTCTGAGGCATCCCGCGGGGGAGTGGATGCTAAAACCCGGCGAGTGCCAGCAATGCCGCTTGTGGTGAAATGCCCCGGATCTAATAAGCAAACAGGGCATCTCGACGGCTAGTCAGTCCCCCAAGGGACCGACGCCACCTCCACAGAGAGGTTGTCCCACACCATAGAAAAACCGTTCCCAACGTCGGGACAGTACAATGGGGTGAGGTTTCTGTCCTCGCCCCTTGCTATTTTGTCCCCACTTCTTATAAGAGGGTACAAAGAGCCCCCTTGGCCCAATTAGCTTCGCCCAAGGTGCTCAGCTCATCCTAGGCTACTAAGCCCCACCGCCGCGTCAGGGCCTGAACCATGGTGGTGAAACCATTTATAGCCTCTATTACTCGCTGATAATGAGGATTTCTACAGGGGATTTTTTTTCAAATCGGTTCAGTAGTTTTGGAGTCTAGTCAATACAAACAAACAATGAAATCTTTCTTCTTTATAATCATAATATAGAAAATTTATTAGATACAAATAATTTTAGAAAACATCTAACTAACAAAAAATGTATTTTATGATCGATCAATTTACTAATTGAAGTATAAAATGTTTCTAAAAATCACGCGTGATTAATTAATAATTCCACAGTCATAAAATATAACGTTCGTTACTATTAAAATAACTTTTCATCAGTAGTGATAATATTATCTTTATATATATATTTCTTGTGTGCGTGTGTATGTCACTGAACTCCTCCTAGACGGCTGGACCGAATTTGATGAAATTTTTTGTGTGAGTTCAAGGGGATTCGAGGATGGTTTAGATTCACAAAAAAAAATATTTTGTACAGGACAACATCTGTCGGTGCCACTAGTAGTTCTATATATTATTATAGTTAGTTATATTGAACAATCCTATCGCGTTTCCCTCCACGCATTAGTGTAGCCCCAAATATTGTTCAGGGATCCTCTTGAAATATGGATGTGGTAATAAAAAAAGCAAATACAGCCTGTGGCGGACTTTCGCACTCAGAACACGTAGCGAGCTGGCTTGATAGTACTCAATAAGTGTTTCTTATTTTGATCCAACTTAATTATTTTTGTTCTTCTATTTTTCCTATTTTTCACGAATATTATGTTTGTGTATGCATGTACATTCATTTACGTAATTTCATAGTAAGTTATTAAAAATAAATGAGTACATAATTCTTTTTTTGATAATCTAAAATAGTTGAGAGACTAAAATAAAGTTAAATATATTACATATATATACATATCAATGGACTTGATTTTCCATAAAAAATAATATTTTAAATACAATTCTTTAGCTTATATAGCTATAACTTATATATATATATATATATATATATATATATATATATATATATAATAAAAAATATAAATGAATATTGCACGGAAAATAATAAAATTTAAGAATACTTAACCACCATATAAATTTTAGATAAGGCTAGATTAGAAATAGTTGTCGTATAGCATTAGAATAATAAAGACTTTTTAAAAATATGTTTTTATTAATTATAGCAATTCGAATTCAAAATTCATAATTAAGACAGGACTACGTCTGTTCCCCATCATGGTTCAGGCCTTGACGTGGCGGTGGGGCTTAGTAGCCTAGGGTGAGCCCAACACCCTGGGCGAAGATAATTGAGCCAACGGGGCTCTTTTACCCCTCTTATAAGAAGAGGGGACAAAAGAGCAGGGGGCAAGGGGTGAGGATGGGAACCTCACCCCATTGTACTGTCCCGACGTTGGGAGGGGTTGTTCTGTGGTGCGGGACTACCCCTCTGGGGAGGTGGCGTCGGTCTCTTGGGGGACTGACTAGTCGTCGAGGTGCCCTGTTTGTTTATTGGATCCGGGGCACCTCACCAAAGGCGGCATTGATGGCACTCGCCGGGTTTTAGTGGGTAGAGCTGCGTCCACTTACCAGCTTTCGGGCGCAGCGAGTCCCACATACCCGCGTGGGGAGACCCACTCCCCCGCGGGATGCCTCAGAGCATTTCCCGGCGTTAAAAAAATAAATAAATAAATGACTACGTCTGTTGGGTCAGCTAGTTTTCAATAAAATATACAATCTAAGAGACTCCTCTAGAAACATTGTCATGGGAAAGAAGCCTTCTATAATATTTCAAGTTTATCTTTTCTACCGCATGTTCTACCTATTTATAGTGCCTATAATATAACTTATTAGTTGCTTGTGCTTATATTATTTACTTACTAGTAACGCAAACTTAATATTAAATGATATGACTCCAGTAACTAATTAAGCAACTCATGCTTATGAGTAAGTGAAATACGTGTAAGTAACTCGTAGTCTCTTGATGAAACCAATTAGTATACAGTTTCAATACATAATGATACCACTTATTAGCAATGCATTTTAATAGATAATGATACCATTTATTAGTAACACATTTTAATAGATAATGATACCATTTATTAGTAACACATTTTAATAGATAATGATACCATTTATTAGTAACTCATTTTAATAGATAATGATACCACTTATTAGTAACTCATTTTAATTCATAATATACCACCTATTAGTAACTCCTTTTAATAGATAATTATACCAATTATTAGTATGTCATTTTAGTGCGTAATGATATCACTTATTAGTGACCACAGAACACAATTACTCATGGAGTTAGTTAGACTCATTGCTAATGCTGATACCCCTTATTAGCAACATATTGCTAATGGTATGGCTAATAAGACTAACAACTCATGCTTATAACTTGGCGAACATGAAACATTTGACCTCAATATTCCACAACATTATGACAAACTTTAATAAGTTCAACATTTTCTTTTTCGTATATTCCTTTAAACATATTCTTGTTTACGAACTATTTCTACGAGCGTTTCTTTTTTCATTTCTCTTCAATATGAGCATTCATATTCACTGTTAACTTTTCTCATTACAAACTTGGCTACACCTCATTTTATGGTCTTAATAAACATTTATTTGAATGGAAATGCATCTAAAGTGTTGTTTCTTTAGCGAAAAGATGGAAATAATTGTTGTAATAGAAATATTAATACATAAATCTCTATACCGTATTAATTAGAAAAACAGGCGCCTAATGCGTGTGTGTCACGTCAAGACGGTAGATTTTATGATAGTCGGATAGGTAAACCATCAGACAAGCCACATGTTGGTAAGTGGTCAGCATCGCCTATGAACATAAACGAGTTAACGTGCATCTAGCACAGGCAACTAATTCATGTGTTGTCTATCCTGAGACAAAATACTAAGTTTCCGTGGCAGTGTGAACTAAGGGGGCTGCTCTTTGTAAAGAGTAGGATCAAGGGGCGAGGATGGTAACCTCACTCCATTGCATCGTTCCGAAGTTGGGAGGGGTTGTTCTGTGGTCCGGGACTAACTAGCCGTCGAGGTGCCCTGTTTTCTCAACAGATCCGGGGCACCTCACCAAAGGCGGCATTGGTGGCACTCGCCGGGTTTTAGTGGGTAGAGCTGCGACCGCCTTACCATCTTTTGGGCGCAGTCTCACATACCCGCCTGGGGAGTCCCCTTCCCCCGCGGGATGCCTAAGAGAATTACCCGGCGGAAAAAAAAACCAAGCAAACGGGAGCCCAGCACAGCTCAACTCTCCCACTATAGGTAGAATTAAAATATAATGCTAGTGAGAGAAATTAAATTAGAATATGCAGCATCCTATACAATTATATTTATAAGACACATAGTTACAAGAATACGAGAATTCAGGTCGAGGTTCGGTTGTGGTCTGGCAACAGCGCTGCAGGTTAATTATAAAAATGGGACTTAATTCCGTGTGTCAGCCATCAACCTCGTGGGATCCTTGCCCCAGTGCAACTTCAAGCGCCCACCCTCGGGACAATCTCCGCGATGAGTGGTTTTAGTTCGCTTTGCCCCAGATGGTCACCAGCTCTCCACCCGGTCCAGGTGAGGGATTCCAATGAGAGGTGCAGGTAGCGTAAGGGGAGCCAGAGCTGTGCCTCAACAGCCTCAAAATTCCCCTTGGCCCCCTAAGAGCTTCAACCACAGTACCACTAATCCACCACAGCAGGTTGCTGAACCTGAAGGCGTTAGCCTTGGTACTGACCAAGGCTAACAGCTACCACCTTACCAGAACACGAAAAATAAATTTACTCGTCAGACTTTATTTTTAGACCGGCCTGGGTTGTCTGTAATGGGTTTCATTCTACTATAATTTTGTTCCTCTTTTTGCCATTTTCAAAGGCTTTCGTCTATTTAGCTATATGAAGAATTAGGAGTTCTAGAAGAGTTCCCGAGGCAGGTGACGGATTTTACGAAGATAACCGATGTTAAACGTGTTGGGATACAATGCTAATTTAATGTAAAGCGCCTATAATTATGTAAGCATATCAAGGCACAAGAATGATTTTAACGGTAATATTTAACGAGGCGATGTAATATAACATTTTTATATGTTACAGACTGATGAGAAGTTTTATTAGCACTTCTGTTGAACAAGTATAATATAAATTGTACCAGGAAATGAAATTCTTGAGGGAGTAGTTATCGATTTCGGATCGCACGCCACAAAAGTGCAGCGGCTAAGTCCGATACGTAGAAATAATCTGTGTCCCTCGTGTCGATCTACCACGGAGTAGTTTTAGCGCCACTCAAGCTTAATATATCGCCGATTTTATTGTTTTTTTAGCTTTAGATGAATTTTGTGACCATTTGTGTTTGACTATTGGAAACTTATCCTTATTTTCACGTGGTCTATACCGCAGAGAAGAAGTTGAAGACGAAAGTTTTCGACAAATGCGTTCTCCCCGTGAAGAACTACGGGGCTAAAACGTGGCGTCTAAATTTACGGAATTTACGGATTTTCTCAAAGTGCTATGGAGCGTGCTATGATGGGTGTTTCTTTGGCAGATAGGATTCGAAACGAAGACATCTGCCAAAGAACTAAGGTTGCCAATATCATGCGAAGAATAAGTTCGTTGAAGCGGCAATGGGCTGGTCTAACACTCAGGAGAACGGATGACCGATGGGGCAATAAGGTTCTAGAGCGGAGGCCACGTTTAGGTAGACGAAGTGTTGGTCGGCCATTAACCAGGTGGGAAGACGATCTCCGTGCAGTGGCCGGTCCGTGTTGGATGCGAGTGGCAAGGGATCGGCAGTCTTGGCGTTCATCGAGGGAGGCCTATGTTCAGCAGTGATATATATATATATATATATAGAGGCTGATTATGATGATGATGAAGTGTTTGAAGTCACTCATGAATAGCTCCTTGCCTAGTGGTGAGATCACGCAACTCACTCATCTGTCTGTCAGTATGGTAAATTTAAACCTGAAACCGTTGTTGTTAAATGAAATAAAACAATGCGTGTTTCGGAACTCTGAATGCGCGAGTCAGACTTCCAGTGTGGCTGCTTTTTAAAAATCTGTTAGCGTTTTCGTGGATCTCCCAAACTCACAATTTCTTCTTATTGTATAAACACATTTAAAAATGGCCAATAATTTTATTTTAAGTATCAGAACAAAAAATAGCCCCTAAAGTTAAACAACCCCTCCAAAATAGAAAATGGGAGCTTGCATTGAATGTGCATGATTACTTCCAACCTCAGAACAATATTCAACCAACAAAGGTAATTTGCCTGCAATAATTTTGAGCAAAACCCTTTTTGAATTTACATCCTACTATTCTCGATAATACACTGTTTGATGATGATTAGTAAAATATTGCTTATTTGCCCTCGAGGTTTCAGGCTAATGAATCAAAATGATTTTGTTCGTTTTTTTATATTATGCGCGTATTACACATTTTTCTGTACTTTATTTTACATTTGCTGTTACTTTTCTAGTGTTTATTTGGTTTCCATTAAAGATGTTTCATGGAAACCAAAGAAATTTAAGATATAATGCGGGTTTTGTAAAATATCTTTGAAATATAAAATAAAATATGAATAAATTTGTACGGCTTAAAAATAACTAGAGTCAAGACAAACTCAACTTACTGTTCGCTGGAGTGTAAGTATAATTTTTGTACAGAATATTTTAAATTCGACTAAAGAATAGAATTTTAGTAGCTACTCAATTTACAGCGGTACTATAATTCTGTCTCCAGCAGGCTTTATACTGCTCTATTGAATTTCGAATAAGAGATTTTCAGTTCGCTTAGGATTCTAAAGCAAAGGCCTCTGCATAGTCAGAAATATAGGTTACCATTGTCACATCCTTAGAGACTTCAGAAATTGGATATTTCACTTTATTTTTGAGCTAAAATTTTCGAAGTTTGTTATAAAGAGTTAACATGAGTGACCAGCCATTTTGAATTCTAAAAAAGTTTCATATAGTGGGTAGCTGTAAAAATATTCATGTGCGTTTTTTTTTTGGTTTTACAGGGGTGGAAGAGGTTTTATATGGTTCGGAATAGCAGCACCCTGTTTATATTTTTTTATTGGGTTACAGATAAAAAAGCTTCAGACGCTATGGGCTTTATTGTATACAGTCGTCTTTTTATGTACTTTGAAGAAAAATCTGCGTATGTTATTTAGCTATGCCAGTGAAAGAGATGCGCTGTAACATACACATGTTTGCATATGTACTTACTATGGAATGTAATATTTCTTACATCAAATAGGTAAGCTGTGAAGAAGAAAGCTATGTTCTGTACTACTACTATCAAGACTCATGAGTTTGACACTATTAGTTGCATTGACTAATCCTGAGTAAGCTAGTTTATGTTAAGCACTCTCTGATTATTAACTGTTGTTTACCAATACAACTAACGTAAAAAACAACAATAAAGCAACCATAATTTACATAAGTCGTAACGTAGTCGATTCCCAAGAATTTAACTCAGTAAGGGACCCGAATGATTTGCTGGTATTACTGGTAAGACATTCTTTGTCACATCTACCGTTTTTGTGTCTATTAAGAATTAAAAACGAAGTTTTATCACAGTATCCAATCCACTAACTCTATAAATTTAGTCGTAAAAAATCGTAAGATAGGAATAGATGTTCAGCAATTTTTTTTTAATTTTTTTATTATTAATTATCATTAAACTTTCAACTTAATAAAACTTAATTCTAAGATAACAAATTGTCAAACTGAATAATAATATTATAATTAAAATTTTAAAAGTTGAAAAGGTCGATAAAAGATATTTTTTAAATTTCTTTCGAATTGGCTCCATTCGTAAGTCCTCATGAAAGCTATTAAATATGTATTGTAACCATTTCTGTAATTTTCTGTCGTAAGTAGTTTTCAACTCTGGGTACTTCAAATTTGCTTAATATTAATAAGTTTAAATTATAGCGAAACAACTTCTGTGTCGGCGTATATAGATAATGAGGGGAATCCGAGTAAACATAAGAAATTGTGCTGTGAAGATTAACTCGGCATTCTCAAAGAAACTTTAATATCAGTGTAAATCATCAATTGCCCTACTTGGAACGTAAGACAGGAACTAACATAGCAACACGCCTCGGTTTTATATGGAACCTCACATTCCTGTCGACCCAAATAACTACGCAGTAGATGACTCCCAGTATTCCTTACCTTATATGAATTTCTAATGAGAAACGATAGGATTTTTTTGTACCATTTCTCTGTTTATTACTCTGTTATACAATGTGCTCAATAAATATTCGATGGGCTCTAAGTTTTGGGCTGATATGATTTTCTTTTTATTAGATTTGGGTAAAATTTGATAACCAGATTAATTCTAAATCTCTTAGATGCGCATTAGTTACAGGTGGGATACGAAATTTTCAGCAGACGACCAGCCATGTTGTTTATTTCTTATTTTCACTAAAGGTTCCAGTGTAATTACTGGAACCGATACATATAATCTTACGAGCATTAATGGGGAAATACTGAGTTTGCTAGCCTTCTGGGCCTAGTTCCATTGGTGATGCTGAGCAATTAAAATCAGATGCCTGCCTTTTGCCTTTCTAACTTATATAAAAAGGTGTTAGTCATACATAAATTTAAAAATAATATAGTTTGAGCTAAAACACTGTCAGCATTTTTAAAAGCATCTAGGTAGCAAAATTGATAAAATCATGCCAGTATAAGATACTTTGTAATTCTAGTAAAATGTCTATTATGTCCTGACTAAGAGGTTTAATAGCGCTGGTCTTGTCTTGAAAATATTACAGAGCGAGGCAAAATAATCCCTCTTAGAAATAATACAAGCTATGGGAATATTACTAGCAACTTGGAGAGTTGCCTGAAAAATGCCAACTAAAATCATAGTGGATAGGTTGAAAAAGTCGTATAAAATATGGGATTTTGGAATAAGGGTTGTGTTTAGAAATGTATACAAGAAGAATAGACAGAATCAGAAGAAGATAGTACCCAAAAAAAAAACAATAATTGGGGTATATTTTCATTATATAAAGTACATAATATAGTGTAGATTCAGAAAAAATTGAAAAATGGCTGATAGTTGGGAAGACTAGTTCGTCCAAACAAATATCCAAACATTTCAGTATAATTATTAAGCATAGAAATCTAACAAAAAAATGTACATGAATAGTTCTTACTAGCATTCAGACTCTTTTTTGTCTAAATACACAAAACGTATATATGTATAGATGAGTTGATATGGATAAGTTAAAATGCTGATAAGTAAGAATTATTAAGTTTGAAAATTAAGACTTAAATAAAGATTTAGCATCTGGAATATTCAACATTCGTCTATTTCATTTAAACTATCTGCTACTTTCAACTTTACTTGCGCTGACTAAAGGTTGCTTAATTACTGTGAGGTATCTTGCTAAGTTAATATTATAACTTGGATGTTTGTTAGTAAAATAAATTATGAAAAGCTTATATGTTTTATGTGCGAAAACAATAGCAATACCTAAATTATTAGTACAGAAATGCTATCATAGCTTCTAAAAATACGTCGCGAGTTCGAATGTAGTCAGAAAAAAAGAAGTTTTTAAGCTTCAAGCTCACCTAATGGTAAGTGGTAATCCACTAGGTAATTAGGACTGACGTTAACGTGATGATTAACAAATCATTGGATCATAACTCAAACATGATGATGATCATGATGGTTTTCTCATAAGCATTATGGCGACACCGCCAACTGTTTCATCACAACCTAAACGATAGTTTGAAGTTGTGGTATTAACGCGTACTTACAAGGCCTGAAGTTTCACAAATTAAGATCACATGTTCCATGCATGAGGAAACGTAGAAAACTTACTATGTTTTACTGAGGCTAAGAAAACTATAAAATTAGCCTGAGAGTAGTGTAAAAATTATTTTAGACTAAGAGTAGTGTAAAAACTCTTTTAGGCTATGAGTAGTGTAAAAAATATTTTAGCTTACGATTAGTGTAAAAATCTATTTTAGCCTAAGACTAGTGATAAAAAAATGGTTGTGCAATTACTGGCACCAAGACTTTCCATCTTACGCTTCAAGATAGGCGTATGAAAGAGTTGTGGGAGCTAGCCAAAGGTGAACTCGTTTATGTTTATAACCACTCAGCCGCCAGCGCGTCAAAACAAAATATAACGCACACGTTCGCGCACGCTCCCCGTAAAAAATCGCGTCAAAGTTGTCGATGACTGGGCATAGATCAAGTTTGCTAGAATGTTATATAGACGCGGCATTTATTACAGACCATCTAGTATCGAATAAATGGAACTTTTTGAAAATTTTAATTGATAAAAATTCTGAAGAACCTGGATAATTATTTAGGTTGATCTCTTCACTTGGGCGGCTGAGTGGATAAACAACTCTGACAGCTTACCTGATGTGTGGATAAACTAGAATAAAATAAGATATCGATAAAATTTGCTGCAAAATAAATTTTATTTTTGTATGTTTTACTCCTTATTTCTCGCACAAAGTAGCTTTGCTTTGTAATAGAAAGGATTAACATATGCTCTAATTTAACTGGCATCTTAAGTTGTACTGCTGCTACTAATGTGCGACGCAAAAGCGCGACGCGAACGTCACAGCATATACAGACACACACACGGTGCTAGGTACACCTGCACAACGCTTGGGCCTCGGGGTCGTAAGCGACGTCGAACCCTACACATGGAAACCACATCGATCCGGATCGATCGCGGAAGCTTAGGTTCGAATCCGATACGAGTAGACACAAACCCAGACCGCACAAACAGCGCTAGCACTACGCTACCGCTAGATTGCTTGGGCACCGCGCATGACCCGCCATGATGATAGGTTAAATTCAACCGTAAAAGATTCGTCGACCGTATCGGATTTGACTAGTCCAAATCCTGCTCTCACGAGCAGCGCGCGCGATGAACCGCGCCCCCTGTGGGGCGCGGAGGAGGGTGCCCCCCTTTCGAATATTTCCTAAGTGAGCCATCTGCTCACTAACTGTACCGATTGAGCTTAAAGGCCATCAGGCCGAAAAGTCTAGCCCTTCCGAAAAAAAAAAAAGTTGTACTGCAAATATTTCGTCTGCCAATTTACCACCCAGTTGTCTAATTACTAATAAAAAAAATATATATAAATGTACATTCAAAGCTACTAGAATAAAATAATAATATGTCGTTAAAATTTGCTGCAAAATAAATTTTATTTTATTTGTGTATGTTATACTCCTTATTTCTCGTGCAAAGTAGCTTTGCTTGTTATTAGAAAGGAGTAACGCATGCTATAATTTAACTGGCATCTTAAGATGTGCTGCATATAATATTTCGTCTGAGAATTTACCACCCTGTTGTCTAATAAAAAATATAAATGTACATTCAAAGCTACAGGTAAAAGCTAGTACAAAAGTATGACAAAGGAAATAGTCCAAGAGCCTGTATGTAATTTTCATCTGGGGTTATGAAATGACTGGTTTTTAAACTTCAACGTCTACTAAGACGTTCTTTAACACAAGCTTAATATAAAGACGAGTGCTTTACAGTCGTGCATTAAATGCAGAAACGGGGGAAAATTGACCACACCGAGTACAAAGATTAAATTGAATAGGGCAAGTTGCCAAACACATAGTGGTGGAATTACAAAATATTATATGCTGATTTTATAGTTCGAGAGCCCGCTACCGTTTCATACCACTTAAAGTTATATGTTCTGCAGACATCTTTGATATAGCCATACTCAGTGCTTTCATAAGATTTTAAATTACTATGATTTTAAATACCAGTCTCATAAATAAAAAAATCTTCAGTTTATTTTCTAGAAGTACATAGATAATAATGTAAAATATTTTTCCAACAAAGTTATATTGACTTGTTACGACACATTTATGTATAAAAACTTGTTTCGAGTTTCTTTTAAATGAACGCGAGTTTTGACCCTTCTGGCGAACTTCCAGGACATGATAGCAGCTACAGCGAATTTATTTCAAAATTTCAAGTTTAAAATTAAAACAACAAAACATATTATTACAATTTGATTAAATTTAAATAATTGTTTTCTTAGACAAAAAATTCTAAGAAGTCAACAACTTTACCTCGTATACATACATGATAATACATATTATTGTTTTCTGACATTTACGCGATTTTATTGTAACGATAATATTACATCATTTTATATAATTCTTCTGTTCTTCTCCGTCCAAGACTTTGACTTTCATGATGCTATGCCTACTTGTCCTATCATATTGAAGATATCTGATTTCGATTCATGGTCCTGATTATATGGTCCAACCCGATGCCAGGAGGCCATGCGTTTGCAGACTACACGGTTGGCGGGGGGCAACCCCCTAATTTAACAAACCAAAAGTAGGCCAAATCGGCTGACGCTAATCCGATATAGCATTACCCCTTTGGGTCGTTAGCATAGATCATTCCGAAAAAAATAATGAATTGTAAAAATCTTAATAAACTGCGATAAAATCCGTATAAATTGTTTCATTATAATGAGAGAAATTCGCGTAAACATAAGAAAACCATATACAAATATGAACTTTGTGTTTATAAATTCTCTTTTTTTTTTCTAAATTCATATAACTAAATCTTTAACAGTCGGCCACTTTCCCTTTTTTATTTTAAATATTAATTATAATAAACTCTTATGTAACTAACTCAACTCTCTCTTATTTAATTAATTATTAAACGTTACGGAGTAAAAGTTTTTAAACTTTAATAATTCAATGATTTAAAAAAATTACGTTCCTGTTTCGAAAACTTTACCCTTATCATTTTTATTTAATCATGTTTTAAGCATTACTGAAAAAAGAACTCTTTTATTATTATATTAGTTGGAAACTGGCAGACGTGTCACTTCATGATAAGTGATCAACGTCGCCTTTGAACATAACTTATAGTTTACCGGGAACTAGCCTATTATTATTATTATTATTATTATAGTGTATAGTATAGGTATAGTGTATCCATACAGGCGCGCGGTACAAGCGCAACGGAATGGTAAAAAGTCATTGGACATCATTATGTGGTATTTTTATTTATTTAGATTAGCTATTAGAATATCAAGGACAGGTCAAAGACCCGGTGTTTCAGTAGAATGTAGATAGATATACGTAAGTGTCTATTGTAACAAAGACAAACTTACCTTCACTCTTCATGAATGAATATTTTTGATTAAACGAAATGAGATTTGCGTGTTTTCAGTTGGATCCAAATAGCGGGGGATGGACCATCTTGGCGTTCATTGAAGGAGGCCTATATCCAGTAGATGGAAAAAGGTTGATGATAATGAAGTGACATGAATGTTCTTTTTTTAAACATGGAATTTTATCTTTCTTAAAGTTTTGATTGCTATGGATTATAATAATTTATCCATTGAACCTTATTTATATATAAAATCTTTAAAAACATTTCCCGAACACATTTCACTATTACCACCGCCGAATAACCTAAATTCCTGACAAAGCTTGTGTTCCTTTGTGATTTAATACCGAGATGGCATTTTTTCTCCGCGGTTCATTTAAAAGATTAGGTCAGATGACAGATGTGATCGAAGAGAAACAATGGAGGAATGTCTAGACAGCTGAAAAAAATGACAGGCTGAATAAATCTGAACATTAATGACTTTGTAGAGAGAGTACGTTGCTTAAGCCTTTTTTTTTTATTTTTTTTATGTTAGTTGGATAGGCAAACTGGCAAATGTGCCACCTGATGGTAAGTGGTCGACGTCGTCCATGAACATACTATATATATACGTATACTAGTTATACCTGGAACGAGCCCAGGCAACTCATTTATGTGTTGCCTATTCTGAGACATAAGGTGTTAAGTCGCGGTGCCAGTAATTACACTGCCTGTCTTGCCCTTCTCAAACGAAACAAGCAAGATGCAGCCGGGAGCGCGGCACAGCGCTTCCCTCCCACAAGCCTGAAAAGTCAGAATCCTGTGAGACTGGAAAACGAATTGCAGGTAACAAACTACATGCTTTAAAAACATGTAGTTTGTTACCTGGATTAGCAGCCTTAGCTAGCCTTTTTATTTTGGGAATTTTACGATATGTATTGGGTTATTGCGATTTTTTTTCGGTGAAACAAATTTTAAAAACAGTGGTTTAGGCTTGAAAGCCTTACAAACAAATAAAAAAAAAACTCACATTTACATATTATATTAATATTACTTAGTATGTCGTTAAAAATGTAAATAAAATGTCCGTAAAAATTTTTTTTGATAACAATTGGCCAAATGGTGTCTTTTTTTAATTTGAATAGACAAAATGGTAGACGAGCCACGCGATGGTAAGTCAGAATTGACTAGACATTTAAACAAATTCACCTGTGATTTTTTCCATTTTTTCACGCGTTGCCCTATTCCTATCCCTTTTTTTCGCGGGTAAATGCTTAAGGCATCCCGTGAGGGAGGGGGGGCACTCTCCAGGCGAGTATGTAGGACACGCTGCGCTCAAAAGATGTTAAGGTGGACACAGTTCTACCCACTAAAACCTAACGAGTGTCACCAATACCGCATTTTTTTAGCAACAGGGCACCTCGACGGCTATTCAGTACCCCAAGGGACCGACGCCAGCTCCACAGAATGGTTTTCCTACACCACAGAACAACCCCTCCCAATGTCGGGACAGTGCAATAGGGTAAGGTTCCTCGCCCTTTGTCCCTCCCTGCTCTTTTGTCTCCTCTTTTTATAAGAGCGGTACAATGAGCAGCCCCCTCAGTTCGATTTGCTTCACCCAAGGTGCTGGGTTCATGTTAGGCTACTAAGCCTCATCGCCACGGAAAGGTTTGAACCATGGTGGGGCGTTGCCCTATTCCCACGTAAGATGCCAGTTCTCAGTGCCAGTGGACGATTTATTGAGCTTGTATATTAATTTCCATTTTGTGCCTTGGTGCAGTTATGGCACTCTATAATTATAATTATATCGAAAGCATTTATGATCATGCGGCCTTAGATTGAGATAGATTAAACGCATTGTTACCTAAATTATGGTGAAATCTCTATCAGCGATTAATTACGTGTATGTAAATTGTGTGTTAAAGGTACAATGCGATATCATTAATCTTCAACACACAAACATACATTATACATATACATCTATACAGGATGAATTTGCGAGACCGGTCAGTAAGGGCAGATACCTTAACCGTTATAGTTACAGGAAAACGTTCCTAGGAGACCATCTGTAACTTTTTAAGATATTCTGAACTGCATTCACAGTCCCCGAAAATAATGATTTACATAAAATAAAAAAAATAAAAACATTTATATGCCTAGTATGGGTCGCTACTTCGTATGGGGATCAAAAGACTCTATATAGGACTATTTAAATAAATTGAGCCGAGGGAGCTGCTTTTTGTACCCCTCTTATAAGAAGAGGAGACAGAAAAAGAGCAGAGGGGCACGGGGCGAGGATAAGAACCTCACCCCATTGTACTCTCCCAACGTTGGAAGAGGTTGTTCCGTGGTGCGGGACAATCTCTCTGTGTAGGTGGCGTCGGTCTCTTGAGGGAATGACTAGCCGTCTAGGTGCCCTGTTTGCTCAGCAGATCCAGAGCACCTCACCAAAGGCGGTATTGGTGGCACTCGCCGGGTTTTAGTGGGTCCACCTTACCACCTTTCGGGCGAGCGAGTTCCATATACTCACCTGGGGAAAACCACTCCCCCGCGGGATGCCTCAGAACATTGCCTGGCGTAAAAGAAAAAAAAAGTATTCACAGAGTCATGTGTATTTTTATATGTTTTTTTATTTTATTATAATATATAAGTTATTGTGAATTTATGATCTTGGTTAACTTGGCGGGATTGTTAAAAAAAATGATTTGATTTCCAATTTTTATTGGAATAAGTTGTAGTAGAAAAGTATTATTTGTTATATACCAAAAAACTTACTTTTTAACATATACTTATAAAGTATATCTAACGCCTAAGGTGAGATTCTTAATCACACTAAATTTACATTACACAACCTAACCTAAATTCTAGTCAGGGGTAAGTGAAATTCCTTTGCGACTTATAATCGAGTTGGAGACCATTTTTGGCATCTCATTTAAAATTATAACAGTCCTGATCAAAACACGTCTGCTTCTAATGTCCACATTTTACCTTCGGGGCCGTTAAAAAAATTGTGCTTAAAAAATTCTTGTACGGTATGAAAATTGTTATACCTTCGTTCTTAGTGTTTGATTTTATTGTTTGACTTACGAAATTTAAATTTAAAATATTTATTATATTTATCACATATTTTGTTTCTTAATTTTTATACTATAGCCTCTAACTACATATTATATTATTTTTTATATTATTTGTTACTAAAAATGTTTTTTAGGCCATAGTTATCTCAACTGATCTACAGCTTTACGTTTTCAGTTTTTCTTCTTGATAACACAATATGCTGCCAGAGTTTAACTAATGTTGACTGCTAATCGGAGATTGTTTTTTTCCTTAAATCAAAGTAAACTTAATAGTCAGTTAATAATTATAGGAATTGGCTTACAAAACGAATTATTTTAACACAACATATTGTCTCAATTCAATCAGTAGAGTTGACATTTAAATGCAAATGTATACAATAAAATTGTCCAATTTGTCAATTTTGATATAATTATTTAATTAAAATATATTAACATTTTCAAAACAAAATAAAATTGCCAAAGCGATACACGCATTAAGAAGGCCATGGCAAAAACTGCATTATCATTAAGGATGGAAATATTGATGATGATCATGATGATTGTTTCTAACTTAACACAGATAGTTTGGAATCTCCAGCCTAAGACTAACACTATAACCCTAAGCTACTGAACACTTAAGTTTTCAAAAATGCAAATCTTAAATTCAAGCTTAGTTTAATTTTAGTTCCAAAAATAATTTAATGCCTTTGTAATGGAGATGCTGTTGTCCAGGAAACTTCCGTAAACAGGTCAAATGCTTTGTGCTTTAAATACTACATTTTTGTAGGCAATCTAGATGTAGGTCTTAATTATGATGACCAAAAACACTTTTGATGAATTCGTAATAGTCTCATATTTTGCATTGTCTGTCACTTGAATGTGAAGTGAATAAAAAAACATCAATTCACAAACATAAACACAATAAAATAAAATAAATTGTTGTTTGTGAAGTCGGTCGAGAGTTTTACGTGATAACGTCATATTAAATAGACATTGATAAAAAATAATTACATTTTTTGCCGCGATTTTGAGAAAACAATTAATTAAAGTTTTCAAATTAAAATTAGACTGAAAATTGTGGAGGAAATCAATTATATCTTTATTAAATTGTGGAAATAACACAAACAAACAAACACATTGTCGCGTATTCAACATTTATAATAATGGTTTCCAAGCCAACGCTCTCTATCGGTTGACATGCTCAGGCAGAACGGGACTTTTTTCGTGCGCGCTGCCGGTGTTCATCAATTTATAAGACGTTATAACGTCAAAACTGGAAACTATTCTTTCTAAACATTTGACGCAAATTTTACATAGGTATAAAAAGTATTTCGTGATTCATTTGAAGTACTTACTTATTCGAAACGTCAGAAATTTTAGAGTATACATATGTATAGAGTATACATTTGTAAACTCTAAGTCAGAAATATTGTCAACTTAAACAATAAAAAACCCTTCATCATAACGTTATCCGTATTTAGCTATTAAGCAATGTTAATCCACATCCCGTGATACTGAAATCAAAGCTTTAATATTTAATAGTTGCTGTGTTTTGCTAAGTAACAATATAATCCGATGTTGATCCTTTAAGAGAATGTTGAGCTTGACACCGCTCAGCATAATCCTGACAATGTCTCGTTTGGCTTAGCCAATAATTATTCCATTTAACCGGACACTGCTCTAAATCTGGCATGTAAGAGCAATTAAAATATTACTTCAAGGATAACTTTGTGAAAGCATGAATCAGAAGTGTTTAAGAATGTGTCAAATCCCACATTGTTCCAGTACTACTTTGACATTCTGTCTGAATAAATAGTTTAGGAATGTGCGATAATATGCCGCGTAAGGCCAGCAGTGCTTATTATGACACTGCACCTATTTTTTTTTAAGAATTTTTAATATACTCACAATAGAGCCTAATTGTTGTCAAATTTTAAGCGAACGTATTGAGAACCGGCGACATAATTCAGTGGAACTTATGATTTAAATGATTCCCAATTTATGTTAAATTATTGTGATTTGACTTTGAGAATATGGCATTATTCTCAAAGTAAATGTTTTAATCGAATTGAAATTTATTAGACTTTTCTAAAATATAACTTATTTGACCTTAGTGAAATATTAAGCCTCAAAATGTATATTATGGAATAAATAAAATTAAATAACATATGGGAAAGCGATCTCCATATAGTGGCCGGTCCGTGTTGGTTGCGAGTGGCGAGCGCCTTAAATTGGCGCTCTTTGATAGGCCTATGTTCAGCAGTGGACTGATAGGGACTGACAATGATGATGATGATGATGATGATGATGAAATAATAGCGATATCTTTGTTGTTGAATAATTTGTTGCGATGAGCTGTGGAAAATTTATGAAGAATAAATTTTCCACATTGTGTATAATTTAATTCAACTTGAGTTAAATAGGTGGCGCTGTCTGTGGCAGAATGTTATTTAACTATAAATAAGAAAAATAGTTGACTGACATAGGATTCCCAGTAAATATGAAACTTACGCTAATATCATCATCATTAGCATTTATCTATATTATTATCTATATATTATATTAAAATAATATACAATTCTCGTGTCACGGTGTTTGTAATTAAACTCCTCCGAAACGGCTCGACCCATTCTCATGAAATTTTGTGTGCATATCGGGTAGGTCTGAGAATCGGTCAACATCTATTTTTCATCCCCTAAGTTTTTTTTTGACAAAAGTAAACGCGGGCGAAGCTGCGGGCAACAGCTAGTAATTTATATATAGAATACATACAAATGACATGCCGTCTTTCGTCACGGCATTTAAGTATTTTTTTCTGGCACAGCGATAAATTTTTCACATCGAAACTGGTTGGAATAAAAAGAATGCGTATGATTTTAATAACTTGGCTAACAATTATACTGTAAAGTTAAGTCGGTAAAACGTGTGAAGGTCGCTCTTTCACGGCCACAGCGAAGCACCGAGGAGACAAAAATAACTTTTTTTGTGTAATTTCATTGTGAAAGCATGAATCTTTTCTTTGTTTGCGCGATAACTACTCGTGCATCGTTTAATGCAATAATTTTGTTTAATAAATTTGTTTAATGTAAACTAAAGTACCTTACTAATATTATAAATGCAAAAGTAGCTCTGTCTGTCGATCTGTCGGTATGTCTGTCTGTCGGTCTGTCTGTCTTTCCAATTGACCGATTATGATGAAATGTTATACAAGAAAGGACATATTATTATGATAGTTTTAGCACCGGAAATCCCACGGGACCGGGAACTGTGCGGGTAAAAACCCGGGACTGTCGGAAAAAATAGGCCAACTGGGAACTTTCAAGGAAAATGCTGCCTAAGCCCTTTAAAATATAACAAATAATGTATAGTGGAATTGTGTATTTCAATAGGTCTATAGAAAAGTCCGCAGTCGCATAATAATAATAATATAATAATATCTATAGACGCTTTTACACCACGTCAATATGGTCCCGTGGTAAGTTCTCGAAGAACTTGTGTTACGGGTACCAGACAACGGAAATATATTTAATACTTTTATACCATACATATATTTAAGATTTTTATTATATAATACCTATTTAATACACATCCATGACCCAGGAACACAGAAAAACTTTTTGTTCCCTGACAGGATTCGAACCCGCAACCTCCGGCTTGAGCGCCAACGCGCTTACCACTGAGCTACAGAGGTCGTCCAATAATATATCTATCTCTTATGGATAACAAACAATATTTATTTGAATACTTTAAAAATAGGTAATTAAAGGGTAATGTAAATGTTATTTATATAAATACGGTAATAACCCTTATCATCATTATCTAAATAATATAAAACAAAGTCCTCCGCCGCGTCTGTCTGTACGTGAAGTAATTCCTGAGGTAAGTATATAATTTACCAAGATATTGTGTAAATTCATAAATAATATAAGGATAATTATTGTAAGAGTCGGAAAAATTTAAGCCGCTTAAGAGCTTACATTGAAAACGCTGCCTTATTTCCTTTAGAGATATTATAACAAAAAATAAAATAGAAAAAACATCATCATCAGTCCGGATACGTCCGTGAATATGAGTTACCGCGGGCGAAGCTGCGGGCAACAGCTAGTACTATATAATAATATCATGGGGTGATGTTTGTGAGTTTGAATGTAGGAGGTACCTTATCTCTGAAACTACCTATACGAATAAAAAATACCTTCTGCTTAATGACATAGGCTTAAAAATAATTATCATCAATGTGGATACGGCTATTTCAGCTAATGCGGGTGAAGCTGCGGGAAACAAACAGTCAAGTATAAGGCAACTAGCAGAAAAGCCAAGTAATAATACATTCGTTATTGTTCTAATTATCAACCTCTTTCCGTCCATTGAGGCCTTTCAAAGAACGCCAGGACGGCTGATCCCCTGCCTCTCATCCTATACATTTTTATAAACAATTCTTCTGTGCATGTGTATTCATAAACTCCTTCAAAACTGTTGGACCCGATGTGTGTGTGATGTGGATTCGAGAATGACTTAGATTCATAATTCAGATAACTACTAAATATTATGTTGTACAGCAAAACGGACCGATATTTGGTACTTGGGAGCCATCTGTATAAATTATGTCAAACTTTCACGATAAAACCTCTTCGTGTTTGAATAAATACTTATTAGGTATGTTGAAATGTGACGTCAAAAAATCTTGGAGTCCACTCTTTGTCACACAATGTCACGCTCCCTCCTCGTCCCCGGTAACGTGTGACGTAATTTTTGGACGTCCCATTACATAAAACTAACACTAATTGTATAAAAGTTATTGACACTATCAAATAAGTGTAAATAACCTATTAGGAAGGTTTTATTATCATCTATATAATGAAATTGGATTGAAGTGGACGATAGGAGCGGGGTGCTTAGATGCCAATCGATGACGATGGGTATCCATTTATGTTCCAATCACATTTATACAGCTGTATGTAGGTCCTTAGCCCTTATCTTATTGGGTGAAACTGATGTTACGTTTTTCAGTGGTCTTGAAATGGGTTGACTTTGAGGAGCAAAGTGTTTTGTATAGGTACGCTTTTACTAAATTTGTTTAATTTTTAAATATAATCACCACAGTACGAATCAAAAAGCCTTTTGAAAACATAAATATATACCACATGTTTTAAGATAAGCTCATTCAGAAGAATTGGCTAAACAAACTCGACGGTTGGCACCACAGAGTTATAGGAATAAGCCTATAAAATCCTCATATTGGAAAAAAATAAAATATCGCCTTGTTTATCTTTTTTAGGAGATGCTATGCGTATTCTCCCGCCATAATATGTGGGACTCCCGGCGCTCTCTGCTACCCCAGCGCCGGCATACCACGTTAAAACCACTGAGAGTTGCTTTCAGATTTGACTAACACAGGACACAAGTCAAACTAACCATAGTTCAAGCCTTGTTGTGGCGGTAGTGCTCAGTAGCCTAAGGTGAGCTCAGCATCTTCAGCGAAGCTAATTAAGCTGACGGAGCTGCTCTTTGTGGACAAGAGCACATGAGAATGGGAACCTCACCCCATTGTACTGTCCTGACGTCGGGAGGGGTTGTTCTGTAGTGCGGGACAACCCCTCTGTGGAGCTGGCGTCGGTCCCTTGCGGGACTGCCTAACCGTCGAGGTGCCTTGTTAGCTCAACAGATCCGGGCACCTCACCAAAGGCGGCATTAGTGGCACTCGCCGGGTTTTAGTGGGTAGAGCTGCATCCAGTTACCAGCTTTCGGGCGCAGCGAGTCCCACATACCCGCCTGGGGAGACCTACTCCCCGGCAGGATGCCTCAGAGCATTTCCCGGCATAAAAGAAAAAAAAGGGGTCGAACAGATATAGTTTGACGTAAGTTTACACC
Source organism: Helleia helle (assembly GCA_963853865.1). Lineage (NCBI taxonomy): Eukaryota > Metazoa > Arthropoda > Insecta > Lepidoptera > Lycaenidae > Helleia > Helleia helle. Next base: position 23,751,329 of record OY971420.1, read on the forward strand.
GACAAATTAGGTTTCAACTTTGTGGCATCTCATTTCTATTCAAAAGCGCGACTCGTTTTTACTGCCCTTATCAAGCGAAATACAGTTATCGAGTTGAAAAGAAATCTCGAGATCTTTTCGCTACAGAGATAGGGATTCGACTTTACAATAATTTCTAATAAAATTAGAATCAATATATCTTATCGTTGTTTTTACATTTGAGCCGACGTCGAACCTCAAAGACGTAAAAGTTATGATTTAATCAGTTTATATATTGTTATTTTATTGGTGATTTAAATAAAAATCATTTTTATAGTTACCAAACGTTCCAAAATTCTTTATTTCCGCCATCTTAGAATGAATTACTTATTCAGTGTTGCCACTTTATCCTAACATATATTATTATGTTATTTTCTAGTATTAGCGCGGATTTCGCTATAATGGTCGTGAGAGGACCGTGTTTTTATAGTCACGTATGCATAAAACTTTAAAACTTTGATAAAATCCGTAAAAGTTTGATTATAATAAGTGTATATTTGAATTTCCGTATGCTACATCGTAGCGCCTAAACCACCAATTCGATTAGATATGATTTATTTGATAAAGTTCACATTATCGTGTCCAAGCACTTATCACCAGTTGCCTCAATTTACCTGTGCAAACAACATACAATCTAGAAATTTCCATGAAAAATTATACGAAGTGAGATAATATTGTAAAATTTTATTCGATTGTTCATATTAATTAAAACATCTTAAGACTTTGAAAGTAACCGTAATGTAAATACCACAACAGACAAGAAAGTAATTTTATTTATCATAAAAAATGAGAAAAATACTAACAAATGTATGTTTCAGCTAGCAAAATTTATTTCTAACTAGATAAGAAAAACGTGACAGTGACGATGACGTTTTTCGTGTTTAAATAGATGTCAAACTGGAGCACTGTTCCGATCCGGACCATGGTTTAGGCCTTGTCATGGCGGTAGAGGTCAGTAGCCTAAGGTGAACCCAGCACCTTGAGCGAAGCAAATTGAGCCGAGGGAGCTGCTCTTTGTACCCCTCTTATTAGAAGAAGGGACAAAAGAGCAGGGGGACAAAGGGCGAGGATGGGAGCCTCACCCCATTGTACTGTCCCGATTTTGAGAGGGGTTGTTCTGTGGTGCGGGACAACCCCTCTGCGGAGGTGGCGGTGGTCCCTTGAGGGACTGACTAGCCGTCGAGGTGCCCTGTTTGCTCATTAGATCCGGGGCATCTCACCAAAGGCGGCACTGGTGTCACTCGCCGGTTTTAGTGAGTAGAGTTGCGTCCACTTACCAACTTTCGGGTGCAGCGAGTCCCACACACTCGCCGAGAGAGACCCACTCCCCCGCGGGATGAGAGCTTTTTCCGGCGTTAAAGAAAAAAATAAACCCTCCACGACGAGCTCGACAGAAGAGAAGAAGTTATAAGGAAAAAATGGGAAATGGTTGAGGCTAAGGACAGTTAATATGAAGAGAATGGTAAAGATATACTTATCTTTACGCGACTTTCACTCATTAAATGAAACAATTTTACGGATTTTATTGCATAGAGAAGATGACTGGCTATTACCACCAATTTTAACTTTTTTTTGGGATCCATTTATTAAAATAATTAAATCAAAATCCGTGCATTATATACCACAGATTAAAGAATCAGCATTTTCTCCGAGTAATTAAAATATTGATGTATAATAATAATTCGAATAATTTTGTAACGTTAGGACCTCTGTCGCCTCAATCCTCCCGTGACCATAGTTCCTGTAAAGTATCCGAAATTTGGGCTTCTAAAAAACTTAATAAACCACGATAAAATCCGTAAAATTGTTTCATTATAATGATAAAAAGGTAGTAAAACACAAGATTTGAACAAACGAAGAGGAGGAGGTAAGAAACAAAAATGTATAATGTACAATTAATAGATGGTGTTTTAAACAATCTTTTGTAACTATGTTAACTTTGGGTTTTGCGAAGGAATTGTTGACTTAAACTTGACCTCAGACTTATTGTATGAATGGTACATAGGTTTTAAATACCTACGTAGCTAAATCTTAATATATATATTTCTTGTGTGCGTGTGTATGTCACTGAACTCCTCCTAGACGGCTGGACCGATTTTGATGAAATTTTTTGTGTGAGTTCAAGGGTATTCGAGGATGGTTTAGATTCACAAAAAAAAATTGTACAGGACAACGTCTGTCGGTGCCACTAGTATATTATATACCTACCAATTTACATGTTACTATACAATATTAGATACACACATCTGATTAATGAAGTCATTGTACACACACACACACACACACAAGTAATGAATCATTGTAAATAAAATCAGATGATATAATTTGGTTAAATATTATTATTACTAAAATTATTTAAATTGGGATATTTATCATGATTTTCACGTTTTTTTATGTTAGTTGGATAGGCAAATTAGCAAACGATGCCACCTGATGGTAAGTGGTCGACGTCGCCCATGAACATAAACCAGTTTACCTGGAACGAGCCCAAGCAACTCATCTATGTGTTCCTATCCTGAGACATAAGATGTTAAGTCTCGGTGCCAGTAATTACACTGCCTGTCTGGCCCTTTTCTCCGAAACACAGCAAAGTTGTTTCACGGAATTAACAAGCTAGGTGTATCCATGCAGCCGGGAGCGCGGCACAGTGCTTTCCTCACACGTTTATTTTCGTGAACAGGACATTCGTAAGTAATGTCGAAATATCGAGCTCCGCGAAATAAAAGTGAAAAACATGGTCAATATCCCGTTTTAAATAATTTTAGGAATGTTAACTTAAAGTCATTATTATTATTCTTAAATGCATTAATCATATTTTATATATACCGCAGAAAATCACCTAGTACATAATATAATATATTCCTCAAATTTCACACCTATTCCAACATCGAAAAAATTGTACCTCATAATTATGTGCCTTAAGGATACATGTTATTCACGTCGAAATTAATTTTAGCTGAACTAGCTAAAGAATTTACAATAACAACATCAAAGGCATTCCCAATAACTATAATTAATCTAGCTTGGCGTAAATTGCCTAATTATTAATGTTCTGAATTTTCTAGAACAATACAACGAATTTTAGAAATTGAACAGTCGAAGAAGTTATGTAGTATGAAGTTACGTGTGTTTCAAATGAGAATAGGACGGACTTAGGACATATTGTGACGTCATATCTGTCAATTCAAAACAGTTAGGTAGGGTGGGCAAAAAGTTTTATTTTAATTAAATTTATTACAGAGATTAAGTGAAAAAAATCAATATCTCAAATCTCATCTCTGCATTTCTGTCCCAGTGCGCGTCGGATACGTGTTAAAGTGTTTTTATTTACCCCGATAGTCAAATGAACACGCTTGCATCACTTTACTTGCATTTTGCAATGTTTGCAAAATGGTAGCGTACATTTTACGAGTCAAACTTCTATTTCCTTCATGTCCTCACGATGGAGCACACTAAAAACGGGAAGATGGCGACCGGCGTCCTTATTTTTTCATAATTTTGGCATGGCTCTAGGGCCTTTGCGGCAACAATGAAAAAAAAATGTTATTGTATGGTTTTCAAAACGAAATATGACTTTAATTTAAATTCGATTTAAAACTATTAATTATGCCAATAAGTTTTTTTGTAAACTGTACTTTTTAAGTGATGTGTGACTGATAGAGGTTATTGACATTCCTATTCTTATTTGAAACGCATAATACAGTTTCATTTTTAGGTTTGGGTTTGTCATTCAACTTCCTGATTTCGTTGTCCGTCTTTCTGTCGGTTCGTTAAACCAAAACCTATAGTGTACTTCCCATTAAATAGAATCACGTTTAGTAAGCAGCTAGATCTCACAACATACCCTCTGGCTATCTTCGACGTACACTAGTACTTTAAGAAAAGAGATTTTTAACTAACTTATTAACCTTCGCGGTCAATCGATCGATAAGATATGGAAGGTTCTTTTTTTTCTCTCTTTAAAGCCGGGAAATGCTCTGAGGCATCCCGCGGAGAAGTGGGTCTCCTCACGCGGATGTGGGACTCACTGCGCTCGAATGGTGGTAAGGTGGACGCAGCTCTACTCACTAACTGGGTTCACCTTAGACTACTGAGTCCACCGCCACGTCAAGGCCTAATCCATGGTGGGGAAAGTTTACTATCTAGTGCAGTGTTTGTCAATAGACAAAAGAACAATTATACTTCTGCTATTATTTTAACTTTCCTTGTTACAGTCACACAGATTTACAGTTACACAGTTTTACAGTTACACAGTTTTACAGTTTTGAGGATTGACATTTGCAATGCTGCTTTTGCTTTCACGGTTAAGTTTATAGAAATAAATGTCGATTGCTTTTTAATTTTTTGGGAACGAAAACTTTGTTCCCAAAACTAAAGACTCGTTCAAACTCGGTGACAACCGCGCGGTTTCAGAACTACACATAAATAAGACCCGCGCGGTTCCCACACGATAATGAAATCACGCGGTTGTCATCGTGTCTGAACAAGCCCTAAAACTTTACCATAAATTTCAATTTCGTGTCGCGAAGCTAATTCCACATTATTTACGAATGTCTTATTCACAAGATTGAAGTATGCGAGTATATCTTGACGATGTTAGAAGTGTACGTAAAGGACTACCCTCTTTCTCGTGCGTCTGCCATATAATGGTAAGTAAGTGGTCAGAGTTACCCATGAGCATGAACGAGTTTACCTGGAGCTACCCTACGCAACTTATTCGTCTGTTGTCAATATATTAATTCTTTGTAGCAGTACACTGCATGTATTATCCTTCTATCCGAAACACAGCAAAGCTGTTTCACTGATGAAATGAGCAGGATGGTGCATGCAGAGGAGAGCACGGCACAGCGCATCCTACAGCTCAACTGTTCGTTACACCTATTATTGTTTATAGTTTAATAGATTACTTACTTAATCTCGAAAGCTTGAATGCATCAGCAGTGTTGATAATGTCGACGAAGAGTTGGAAGTCCAGGCGGCTCCGGTTGGCGTTGGCATACTGGACCATCGCGAACTTGAATGCGCTCTGGATCTCTTCGGAGTTCTTTTCGAAGACGACACCTGTGAAAAGGTATGTAGTAAGATTTCTATACAAAAAAGTAAATGCAGTAAAATAAGTCCTTTGCCCATCAGTGGGATCCGAAAGGATATAAAAAAAAATCAGTTTTCTGTAAAGTCGGGTTACTGTCGATAGTTGAACGTGACAACGTCATAAGAAAATGGAACGTCTCACAGCGAGGTAACGCCGCATGTGTTATGTTTTTTCGTTCTTGCAGCCGGCTCCATCGAATTATATGACGTTGTCACGTCAAAAATAGATGTCACTGACACTCTGCATTAGTGAATTATTATTTATGTTAAAATTAGAATTTGTAACAAAATGGAATAAAATAAAGAAATAAAGTAAACGCACGTGTACGAAAAAAGATTCGCAAACATATATAGGTATACAACGCTGCTTTCCAAACATTTTTTTTCATGGAGACATCATGCCACGGCTACATACGTCATGCCATTCACGCTCACGATATTCAAGGCCGAGGCGCGTAATATACTTAGTAGAGATAGGGTTACAAAACAAGCGAATGCAAATGGGCATGCAGGTTTCCTCACAATGCTTCCTTGTCTCATGTTCAGGTGCACGTAGAAATTTAGAAAATCCCATTTCTAGGCATCACAAGGGGAGGCGAGGGTCACCATCGAGCCCGGATCTCTCGGCTCTCACTCAAGAGGCCGAGCCCCTAACCCCTAGGCCATCGTCGCTCACATTACGATTAAGATAGGTGTAATATTAAAAGAATAGGCAATTCTCAAAATGGTTCAGCGCGGGTTCAGCAAATATATATGAAATAATAGAAAATAATGTACTCTTAATTTGTAATAGCATTATTAGGGAAAACGAGAATTGGTTAAGCCATATCGTTTCTCGTTTCATAATTGTATCAATACATATATGAAACCTCCTAATGTACGTGGTTATGATGTAAAGGTGTGTTCGCATTGCCAAATGTTGATTTATTTTATAAAAGAGACGGAAAATGTGCAATTGGTTCACCTGGTAAGTGATTATCGACAACATAATGGGAAAATATAGCCTTTAAAATATGAGTATTGAGTATGTTCTGTTTTTATTAAATGCTGTGCTGTGCTGTGCACATAATCGACACACATTTTAGTGACAATGACACAAATATACACGGATTTATGGTTACAAAGATATTATTGCAGCAACCATGATAACGGGAATACGGAGGTGTCAGACGTTCTATAATCACAAAAAAATCACAGATTTTGTCGCGGCTTATTAAGTATTTTTCTGTACTCATACTGTTTTTTTTTATTAAAAAAGTAGGTGCAAACGGATAGTGGTTTCACCTGGTGATAAGTGATAAGCGACATCCATAGACACCCGCTACATCATTAGCAGGTGCGTCGCCGGCCTTTCAAATATGACTATGCTCTTTAGAGCTATTTGAAGAAACCTAAGATTCATTAATCTAATTATTCTGATGTACACAGAAAATGGTGGAAAAAAGGACAAGCTGTGTTACGGGCACCGAGACTTGGTAACCTTAAGTGTGGTGGGGCAACCTTCCCAGGAGGTAGGCTATACATAAATAAGTAGCACTGGCTAGTCCCGGGTGAAGTTCATGGGTTTTTGGCTTTAAATCCGCTACTTAGCCTATCCAACTAATATAAAATATACGTTCGCGCTAGTATGGGTTACACTTTATGATAAGGAAAATAAAATACTGAGGGTAATTGGCTATTGATTAATCTGTAAATACTAGCATTTAAGTCTGTTACTGACTGTTGAATGAGATGACCAAGACATATTATAATGTGGGCATATTGACTTTGCTTTTTAACTCCCAATATAGAAGAGGTGTGTTATAATTTTGACTGCTGTATGTCTGTCTGTGACACCGCAGTTCTTAAACGAGTGAACAATTCTGGGTTTTTATTACAAACAATAGGGTTTTTTCCATTTAAAATTAGGTTTTCCAGTGGTGGTCCTTAGACGTATTTTGTCAAAATTGATTTAGCCGCTTAAAGATGTCCTTCGCTTTTTTTTGAAGATGTCTTTAGCGTTGGGGTTTTCATTTAAACTTTAAGGAATGTTACGCAATAGATGAATATCTCCAAATAACATAAATACCAACGTTTGTATATTACTTACTCTTAGAACTTGTAATTTAAATGGAGTCGAGAGACAGGCCCAGTTTAATCTTTAAAAGACATTTTAGACAGTTATTCCCTAGACTACCAGTTTCTTAGACAGTTCTAATTAAAACCTGCGAAATAATAAAAAGCTTTATAAAAATAAAAAATGTCAAAGGCACCAAAATGTATTTACCAATAAAGAATTTCTGGGATATAGTAAAAATGTATATATGTAATATAAATAGGACAAAACAAATCAAGAAAGGCGACTTGCGCTCTGAAGTTTCCGAAAATGTGGTTAAGGTAACTACAAATTAAGAGTTTTCGCAGTTTCTATTGCACTTAATATGTTGTAAGACCTTTTTTGGCGTGACAACGTCTTATAATTCGATGGAGGCGGCTGCACGAACGAAAAAACATGACTCATGCGGCGTTACCTCGCTCTGAGGCGTTCCATTTTCTTATGACGTTGTCACGTTCAACTATCGTCAGTAAACCGACTTTATAGACAACCGATTTTTTTTTGATTTGATTTTGATTGATTCTTTAACGCCGGGAAATGCTCTGAAACATCCTGCGGAGAAGAGGGTCTCCACCGGCGGGTATGTGGGTCTCGCTGCGCCCAAAAGCTGGTAAGTGGACACGTAACTCTAAGCACTAAAACCCGGCGAGTGCCACCAATGCCGCCTTTGGTGAGGTGTCCCAGATCTAATGAGCAAACAGCGTCGGTCCCCTGAGAGACTGACTAGCCGTCGAGGTGGGCACCTAGTAGTCAGTCTCTCAGGGGACCGACGTCACCCCCACAGAGGGGTTGACCCGCACCACAGAACATCCCCTCTCAACGTCGGGACAATACAATGCTGCGAGGTTCCCATCCTCGCCCCTTGCCTCCTGCTTTTTTGTTCTCTCTTCTTATAAGAGGGGTACAAAGCTCCCCCCTCGGCTCAATTGGCTTCGCCCAAAGTGCTGGGTTCACCCTAGGCTACTGAGCCCCACCGCTACGACAAGGCCTGAACGCTGGTGGGGACTCTTATAAGACCTGGCATTTTGCTTTGCTTTCCAGACAGACGGACAACGGAGTCATCTTATTAAAGTTCGATTTTTTAATGAGAATCGGTACCCTCAAAATTAATATCCACCTATTTGGCGTTCATTGAGTCGCCTATGCTCAACAGTGGACGGATAGGGGCTGATGATCCCCGTTTTGTGATTTTAAGGACCTGAACTCTAAAAATGCCCAAAAAAACAAGTTTACGATATATTAGATAAATACTGTATCGGAACTTAACCCTTAAATACTACTTACTTAAACTGAGTAACATAGATTAAGTCAAGTGCTTCCCAAAGACGAAGCTACTCAGTAGCGTGCTTGATTGCCATTTACTCCAACTTGTCAATTGGCTTACATACGGGTAGTGCGCGAGGCACTCGAAATTTATTATTTTTCGTGAATACTCGTGCTCGTGTTCAGAATTTATTGCTTGGTCTGAATGGAGAAATATACGGATTTATTGTTCTCGTTCAGCAACAAATCTTTATTGCTTTCATATGGTGTTGTAAAATATATCATTATTTATAATTACATGTGCTTATGGTATTGATTCGTATATTTTATTGTTATTAAATTTCACTTAAACAATAAAATATTGTATATTTAATGTGCTATGAATGTGTGTTTTCTGCACTACGTTACGCTTGGGTATGATCTATATTATTACACATGTGTACTATTGAATCATCGTGATAATTATATAATATTATTGTATCATCGCAGTAAGAGCTGAACTGGGCCGGCATGACCGGGGTAGTACCTCTCGTTTACATAACACCGGCGTCAAGTGACAGCTATGCTGTCACGTTTAGTGCGGTTTGTGAGTTTCCGGTGGCCAACTGGGTGGGGGAGTTAGGGAAAAGGAGGGCACCGCATCTGCGTGGCCTTGGTTGTCCGGATGTGTATGGGCGTTGGCGTCGTGAGGCTCCCACTGCTCGTTTGCCCCCTTTTTTTTTTTTTTTTTTTTTTTTCTTTTACTCCGGGAAACGTTCTGAGGCATCCCGCCTGGGGAGTGGGTCACCCCAGGTGGGTATGTGGGACTCGCTGCGCCCGAAAGATGGTAAATGGACGCACCTCTACCCACTAAAACCCGGTGAGTGCCACCAGTGCCGCCTTGGTGAGGTGCCCCGGATCTGTTAAGCTGACAGGGCACCTCGACGGCTAGTCAGTCCCGCAAGGGACCGACGTCACCTTCACAGAGAGGTTGTCCCGCACCACAGAACAACCCCTCCCAACGTCGGGACAGTACAATGGGGTGAGGTTCCCATCCTCACCAATGACCCCTGCTCTTTTGTCCCCTCTTCTTATAAGAAGAGTACAAAGAGCCCCCTCGGCTAAATTAGCTTCGCCCAAGGTGTTGGGCTCACCCTAGGCTACTGAGCCCCACCGCCACGTCAAGGCCTGAACCATGGTGGGGCTCGTTTGCCCCCTGATGACATTAAAAAAAAAATATACTCCGTATTTTATCCGTATCCGTATCCGTATTATCTTCTACTTCATAATTTTTAACGAATTAGGGTTGTTTAATGATTAATTATGTGGCCAGCGTTGCCCTTGGATAGGCTCAATTTCATCAAACAAGCTCATCCCTCGGCGGCAAATAAAATAAAGTATTGCAAATCAGACAATTTATTGGTTGATTTTAGAGAAAGATGTGGTTTAAGGAGACTCCCATTTGAAAATAGAGACAGAGTCAGAATTATTCTTAATATCGGAAGATGATAATGACAAAACGAATGATTAATTATTAAAAAATCATTCGTAACTAAAACAAACTCATAAATTATAAATTGATTAAATAACAAATAAATTCTTCATATCTGTTAATGAAGCACAAACCACAGACAATCGGAATGCAACAGACAATATCACGTGTCAAATAAAAACCATAATGAGACCACAAAATGGCGGACAGACTATACTAATATGCTATCTATAAAGTGATTACCTCTAGGTATTGCTGCGGGAAATAGCTACTTGAAAATATTTTAATATTTACAAACATTTATTTTTTTGATGTGAATAATCTATTGAAGCACCCTGGAAGTAAAATTAACTCGAATGTCGTGGCGGCAAGCGGTATGACGATTTCATGGCGTCATGGAACTACCCTCGACTCCTCTGCGTATAAGCGCGCGTACAGTTTCTATGTTTTAGGTATGTCTTTATAGATTTTGGTAATTTTGAAATTCTATAATATAATGATAATGTGCAGCATAATCTATCATTATGCTTTTATTTGCAAAATATCTGGGATTCCTATATTGCTTGACATAATGCAAAATTTTTCTTTCTCTTTTTTTTTCGTATGAATCGATGCTAACGACCCGAAGGCCCTAATGCTACATCGGATTAGTGTGAGCCCATTTGGCTCACTTTTGGTTTGTAAAAGTGAGGGGTTGCCCCCCGCCAACCGTGCAGTCTTCGACCACACGGCCTCCTGGCGTCGGGTTGGACTCTTTTTGACATAACTCTTTTAATCATATAAGACGATCAATTCCTGGCCATTTGTCAGGAACTAAAAATGATTTGCACAAACACCATGGGAAGGCCAGTTGAAAATGTCACGTGAATAGTTTTTTTGCAATTAGCAACTCATACATTTGTTAAAGATGGATCATTTTATGACTGCAACATTTTTTCGTTCTTTCATTGTATAAATACCGTTGATCTTTCACTCTAAAGGTTAGTTATTTGAATTTCAATTCTTTGAAAGAATTAATATGATTACTCTATTAAAAGTGGACTGAAATATGTAACACCGAATGATATGAAGTATGATCATTGCAAAGACTTTCACAGGTTAACTATTTCATAGGTGAGGTGACTAAATAGCCAGCTAAATCACCAGATTATACGTGATTACTGATTACTATCGCTTACAGACAATTGCAACATGAACAGTTAAGCTCAATTTTTGGAACGAAGTTCCTTATCGCGCGTTGTGAAAGGGGGCTAGACGGAAAAAATTCTCACGAAAAGTTGTCACGACACTTTTTGCGAGTATATCGCATACGTAGGTATGTATAGTGTCGCGCACGGCCCCTTCGCGTATTGGCGATCGCAGCGTCACTTGTTTGTTTATATACATACATATAATATGTATATGTTCATATACTCACACACATATATGTGTGTGTGTGTGTAAATGAACATTTTTTTTTCTTTTTTTTTATTACAATTCCTTCACTAATTAATCGAAACGAACTTCGTTCCATCCGGGTGTCCTTTGACACCTTTTTTGGTTTTTTTATTGTAGGAAATATAAAAAAGGAAAGCAGGGAAAATATAAGAACTACTGCAGTAGCATTGATAGATAAATAAATTCTGGAGTGAAACGTTTGTCAAGAGGTAGTGCCATGCTTTGCAGCCGAATTGGGCAGGCACGACCGGGATGGCACCTCTCGCTCACATAACACCGTCGTCAAGTGACAGCTTTGCTGTCGCGTTTCGTGCGGTTTGTAGGTTTCCGGGGCAAATTGGGGGATTGGGAAAAGGAGGGCAACGCATTTGCATAAATTTTGGTTATGCGAATGTCTATGGGCGTTGGTAGTCACCATAAGGCTCCAACTGCTCGGTTGCTTCCTTGTGATATAAAAAAAACGAAACGCAACACTAAAATACCAACGATTGTTTTAAGATAGGTTTATCAAGAGGTCTGGTTCTGGATTTAGCGTTTGTGACTTCTCAAGTGCAAAATTGATTTACACATTTTCATATTTCAATGAAATTTTTTTTTTTTAGCAAATAAAATATTTCAGTTCGATTGAAAAAGCATAATCGCGGTAAAATATTTACTACATGATTTGACTCGAAGATTCCAAACTTTGCAAGTTAAATAAAAGCTTACTATTTTTAAGTATATAGGTATTCTTTGAGCGTCGGTAGTCACCATGGCTCCGACTGCTAGGTTTCCTCCCATGACATAAAAAAAAGTTAAATAAAAGTTACTACTTTCTATTTAGTATACAATATATATTTATACATGCTTTTGTAAAAAGCAGCTTTTCATAGGTAGTGCTAATTATTTGTCCGTGATATTTAGATTGTTGAAACAAACATTTTTTTGAAAGCAAATAATCCTCTATTTGCTTTCAAAACAATTTTGGGGACAAGAGGATATAATTGTTGCTACACAGACATAGAACGGTAAATACAATGGGAAAATATTATTCGAATATAAAATAAGACGTGTATAATCTTTATTTAAATTAAATAAAGCTTTTATTTTGTATATTATAATTAATTAATTATAATATTGTATATTATTATACTTATAAGCATGGTTCAAGCCTTGTCGTGGCGGTGGGGCTCAGTAGCCTAAGGTGAACCCAGTACCTTGGGCGAAGCAAATTGAACCGACCGAGCTGCTCTTTGTACCCCTCTTATAAGAAGAGGGGACAAAAGAGCAGGGGGGACAAGGGGCGAAGATGGGAACCTCACCCCATTGTGCTGTCTCAAGGTTGGAAGCGGTTGTTCTGTGGTGCGGGACCTCTGTGGAGGTGGCGTCGGACCCTTCTTCTCCATATCAATGGTATGCTGCAAACCAGCGGCAGTTATTGTTATGCGGATGACAGCACTGGCGATGCCTTATACACTGGCCGCTCTAATATTTCTCGGGAACAAGTCGATGAGTGTCGAAACAAACTTGTGTCTGAAATCGAGTCTCTGTTGACCAAAGTCTCGGAATGGGGGCGACTTACACCTGGTCCAATTTAACCCCAATAAGACATAAGTTTGCGCGTTTACCGCAAAAAAAAAATCACTCTTCGTCGTTCCTCTACGATTCGAAGGCACTTCCCTAACTGTCGCAGCCAGCATTGGGATACTTGGCGTCGACATATTAAGGTTACACAAGTCGCTCATCTTTCCATACAAACGCAGAACAGTAATTACTACAATGTTTGACGTTGACCATAAAAAAACTAAGTATAATATAAATTGATCTCGTCGTTGTCTATGTGTGTATGTACCCAAAATCGTAAAAAAAATATACATTTAAAAAATACCAGTTTCTAAACTTTCGCATTTCAACACTGATTTTAGCCCAAATTTGGGCGTAAATAAATAATATACCGACCACGAAAGCTCAAAAATAAAGCTCGTACAGATATAGTTTAGTTATTCAAAAGATAAAATACATTTATTTTGAAAAGATACACTAATTAGTTTTTATATAATATTAACTGTTTTACTAAAAGGACATATTCGGAATGAATCATTGTGCATTTCATTCTAGCACGCACGTTCGCGCCTTATGTCAGGTGAGATAGCAATCATTTTGTTAGAGTTCGCGGCATCGACTAGTTGAACCTTAAGAGATGTGCAGTTTCGTGCTGATTTGGAAGGAGAGGCTAAACTAGCTTCTAAGAAACTCGGCGTGCTCAGTATATAAAATAAATTAATGTTTAATAAATTAATTTTAACAAAAAAAAAACAGTGTAAATATCGCCGAAATTTTCAAAAATATACATATAAATATTATGTTATAAATTATGTTACCATAATTTTTAGGTTATGGTTTATTCACGTCTTCAATTATACAGCTGTTGCCCTTCTATTACTCGACTATGAAACTTTTGGCGTAACTAAGCCGTAATTTAAGTATATAGAACAGCCTAAAGAGTTATGATGGATGTACCTTAGAGTTTAAGTGCTATAGTAGAGCTGCTTAAAAGAGTACGATTAGTAAATATTACAGCAATTCAGGGTTCTATTGAAAGCAAAGAAACCCATTCTGTATATCCAATGTACACTGGAGATTACATTAACTTTGACACTTTAGATTTACAGCCGTTGTTATGACGCAATCATAATTAATTTATTAATTATGTTTAATATGTAGTATAAAAGTACAATTCTAGAGCACTATTCAGCCGATATACTGATCTAGTCTTATAAACTTGCTGATAGTGATTTTTTACACCATACACTGTATTTAAGAGTTTGTCGATGCTCTTTAAAAGCTAAAAGTAATAATTTCGGCTTTATACTGCCTTAAAGCAGCTGTACTGTATTAAATAATATAATTTACGTTCTACTACAGCCTTAAATATATTTTGACGCTTTTGTACATCGTTTATAAAACTTCTAGCTGTTACTGCACTGGTTAAAATATCTTTTTTCAGCTTAAATGTTTATTGGAAGGTGACGTCTAGCAGTGCATGGAAGAAAGGCTCTAAACATATTGTTTTAAAACAATGTTTATTTAGGTTTTTTATTGTTAGTAACACAGCGCGTTGTATCGATATAGTGACGTCACAGGAATTTTCAATTTTTACCTGTTTGACAGCTTTCAACGTTGATATATGCAATTTCCCTTGCACCAAACAAAAATCAGCGCCAAAGCTATAGTTTTTTAAAAACATCAATTTCAGGTCCCTAACAAATCTATGTTTATTTTTATGAAAAGTTACGGGCGCGGGAGGCTCTTTGTACCCCTCTTATAAGAGGGGAAAAAAGAACAGGGGGCAAGGGGCGAAGACGGGAACCTCATCCCATTGTACTGTCCCGACGTTGGGAGTAATTGAACAACATTATGAGGCAGCACCTCGACGGCTACAACGACGGTTTATACAACAGATCCTGGGCACCTCACCAAGGCGGCACTGGTGACACTCGCCGGGTTTTAGTGGGTAGAGCTGCGTCCACTTACCAGCTTTCGGGCGCAGCGAGTCCCACATACCCGCGTGGAGAGACTTACTCCCCCGCGGGATGCCTCCGGCGTTAAAGAAAAAAGAAAACAAACGACAGTCCCACGCATGCTTAAATACATAAACCGCGATAAAATCCGTAATATTTGTTACGTTATAATGAGACCAATTCGCATAAACAAGAAAATAATATTATATTTCACATGTAAATAAATACACCAATTAATGTATATTGTGAATCTTGTTTATATTCAGGCTACAATCCGAGACTTCCACGTGCTAACGTCTCCCCTGGGAAAGACTTCGCAAAGTTCGCCGTTTTAGAAAAAAAAGTAAGATAACAAAATTCCGCTTACGCCATTCAAATATTATTCTTTCGATTATAACAACCTCTTTTGGGAATATGTGAAGTGCTTTGGAACTTAAGTTTGGAATTTTATTATCTGTGTTATTTCATGATTTTGATTGTTCTTTACTTTACTTTGCTACTTTACTTTAATTATAAATGATTTTATGGGTTCTATCACTCAGCATGGTAAGTTGTGACTAATATTTATCGAACGTTTTTTTTTTAATTTTCTTTACTTAGTACTTCTAGAAAGCCCCTTAGGTGGTTTTCCCGCACCACAGAACAACCCCTCCCAAAGTTGGGACAATGCAATGAGATGAGGTTCCCATCCTTCTTGCCCCCTGCTCTTTTGTCCCCTCTTTTTGTAAGAGGAATAGCAGCTCTCTCAGTTCAATTGGTTTCGCCCACGGTGCTGGGCTCACCTTAGGCTACTGAGCTGTAGGGCTCAGTAGCAGTAGTGCCATGACAAGGCTTAACCATGTCGCGGCAAGTAGGTTTCCTTAATTGGGAAAACCGTTTTTATGTCATTAGTCCTCTCATAATAGCCTTTAAATATTTTTAATATAGTGTCTCAATATTTTATTGGATGATCATGAAAGAAGAAAGAAATCAATGATCGGATATGAGTTTTCAAATATTATAGGTATATATATATAATATAGTGTCTCAATATTTTATTGAATGATCATGAAAGAAGAAAGAAATCAATGATCGGATATGAGTTTTCAAATATTATAGGTACGTTATTCGTGTAAACAACCAAACTATTAGTAGTATAGTAGCGTTAGTGCCTTTTCACACAAGCCGGTTGCAGGGTAGCCGGCGCCGGGTATCCGGTAGCGAAGTGTATGCGCGTGTATGGCAGATTTCACACGTAACGGCGTAATTTGCTTACACTTCGCTACCGGATACCCGGCGCCGGCTACCCGGCACCCGGCTCGTGTGAAAAGGCACTTAGAGTATCGAGACTAGACATGTGTAGTCACAAACAATTTAATTATGTGAGTGACGTACTCACGTGCCCTCAATGTGCTTGGAGTTTCGTCGCGAAGATAGGCTACGTTAGCCATTTTCGGGCGCATCAGTGCCAAATTCCCGGCTAGCAGTCCCGAAACTAATCGGCGAATCATTATCATCACAATTATCATTTTTTTCTCTTTATTTAAAGGGACTTTTATCCCACATATGTATGTCAGTCTCATCACAATTGAAATTGAAATATAATATTTTGCTTATGTTATTTAACGTTAAAAAGTATTATTTTCTAAGCCTTTCTCTAAAATAAAATTTCATCTACCCTTTCAAAAAACCTTTCTCAGTAATTGGTGGCTATCATATACAGGGTGGAAGGGAACGGTCGTTTTGGCGTTCTTTGAAATATGCTTATGTTCATCAGTGGGTGGAGAGAGGCTGATGATGATAATGATATTCAAAAATTTTTCAAGTCCGGAGAGTTTCGAAGTTTCGGAGCTTAGCGATTCAAACAAACTTCAGCTTTACCGTATTAGTATAGACAATTTAACATACAAAGTACCGCCATCAGTAAATCTCAGTGCACTAAACACATCAATTTGTCACACAATAGAACGTTGTGTAGTGACGTACTATTAATTTGTGTCTTGTAAATAAATGCCGGGCGTGCGTCTGTGGCGACGGCACGGCGTCTCAGGAAGCTCTAGATTGAAACACAATGCCAAATACGGTGTTGCCAGAGTGGACGTAAATGGCGAGATTTGGGAATATCTTTTTAAATGCTTTTGTTTAACTTGATGGTTTGCGTGGAATCTTACAACTTAATTTTGAAGCAGACATCTTCAGCTGATTGAGCTGAAGTTTTACATACACTTTTGGTTTATATGACAGTGCGTTTATGTAATGTCATTTTAAATCCAACATGGCGGAGAACCCAAGATGGCGAACTAGTTATTTGGAATCAAACTATTTAAGTCCCCGAAATAGAAATAGATGTATTATAAGTTTGACCGTTATGTGTTCTGCTGTCACCACAGCTCTTAAAATGAATAGATTTGAATGCAGTTTTTTTTTTTCAGGCAGGTTTTCCAGCGATGGTTCCTAGACATGTTTTATAAAATCAATTTATCTAATTTAAGGTATTTCTTGTGTTCTTTTGCGTTGGTGGTTTTAAAGCATAATCTTTAATACATTTTTAGTGGACTTATTTTGATATACTTCTATCTACTTACCTGTTAGTCTAATGGTGATCCTGGCTGCTTAACCAGTACGTCGTGAGTTCGTTTGCCACCCAGGACAAATGTTAGTCTGATGAGCATGATCATTTGTTCTGTGTTTATCTATTTGCTATAATATAAGCTCGGCCTAGTTTGGGATCAAATGGCCGTGTGGTAGGTGTCCCAACATCCCCACCATGGTTCAGGCCTTGTCGTGGTGGTGGGGCTCAGTAACCTAGGGTGAGCGGTGCACATTGGCGAAGCTAATTGGGCCGAGGAGGCTCTTTGTACCCCTCTTATAAGAAGAGGGGACTGAAGAGCAGGGGGCAAGGGGTGAGGATGGGAACCTCACCCCATTGTACTGTCCCGACGTTGGGAGGGGTTGTTCTATGGTGCGGGACAACCCCTCTGTGGAGGTGGCGTGTCGGTCCCTTGCGGGACTGACTAGCCGACGAGGTGCCCTGTTTGTTTTCTTGATCCGGGGCACCTCGCCAAAGGCGGCATTGGTGGCACTCGCCGGGTTTTAGTGGGTAGAGCTGCGTCCATTTACCAGCTGTCCGGCGCAGCGAGTCCCACATACCCGCGTGGGGAGACCCACTCTCCCGCGGGATGCCTCATTTCCCGGCGTTAAAGAAAAAAAAAAAAGGTGTCCCAACATATTATATTATTACTAGCTGTTGCCCGCAGTTTCGCCCGAGTTAACTTTTAAAATTTGAGGGGTACTCTTAACATTTAGGGGGATGAAAAATAGATGTTGACCGATTCTCAGACCTACCCGATATGCACACAAAATTTCATGAGAATGGGTCGAGCCGTTTTGGAGGAGTTTAATTACAAACACCGTGACACGAGAATTTTTTAGATTAACTAGCTGTTGCCCGCAGCTTCGCCCGCGTTAACTTTTAAAATTTGAGGGGTTGACCACCCTTATCACTTAGGGGTATGAAAAATAGATAGTAGCCGATTCTCAGACCTACTGAATACGCATATAAAATTTGGTAAAAATCGGTAAAGCCGTTTCGGAGGAGTACGGAAACTGACATTGTGACATGAAAATTTTATATATTAGAGATTATATTATAATATAAGGTAAGTCAAGTAGTCAATTATTATATTATGAGTGCCCGTAGATTCATCATTAATTTATTACTAGAAAACAGTTACACCAAAGATGAAATTTATCTAAATTCTACATGAAATATAAACAATATTTTGCCAGCTAGAATTTCAGAGAGACTATTTTTAGAGGCCCTTACCTATTGTTGGCATCTTTGCCAACTTAATCTAATTTTTCATCATTCTAAATTCATTTTAAGTCCCAGTAGCTCTAAGTTAACATCAATCAAATCGCGATCATCAATCACAAACGTCAGTAAATCTTTTTTTAATCATAAACTACTTACTATTTAAAATAAAAATTTTAGTATTTGGAATTGGTGAAATATGCGAAACAGTGGTGAAATTCAGGCGAGAAATGGCAAAGTTGGCAAGAATCGCAGAATGCGAGCCGAATTATTCTTTGCGACAGTTATATAACCTCCATCTCCCGAGCGATACAGTGACTGATGGGTTTCGTTTTGAATCCGCTCTTCGACTTAATCATGTTTCGTATACTCCGAGTATATTGGAGTACAATCCTCTCACGATCCATTTTGCTTGTGACTTTGTATTTATAAAATGTTAGAGGTCGAATATCTATTTGTAAAGTTTGTTATTATATACCTAAAAAAAAAATATAAAAATTATAACCGACTTCAAAAAATAAAGTAACTAAAATGTTATAAAATAATCGCGTTTCTTAAATTTTTGTGTCTACAACTTATAATCATCTTGTACTTCTACTAATGTACAATATTTGCGTTTCCCACGTCATTATTGTTACTTTTGGAGTCGGTGTCTGTGTGGATTTTATAACATTTTAGTTACTTTATTTTTTGAAGTCGGTTATGATTTTTATATAAATTTTTTTATTTCTTAATTTTTAGTGATTCATTATAGAAAGGCATACAGAAATAGACATTTCGGCATATTAAACCATATGAAGTAAGCCCAAAAAAGCTGTAAATCGTCGAGGAGTTCCCTCGACTGTCTATGGTCTCCATCATCAGACCTGTAATGGCATGTATCACCCATATGGGTGCAAAGTTCTCATCAGTATAATTTAATTAAGTCCAATCACAATATAGCTACTGTAAACTATTTAGGAGTTCCCTTAACTGTCCTTTCTCTTCATCATCAGACCCCCAATCATAGTCACAACCCATCTAGGTGTAAAGTTCTCATCAATACAAATTAATCAAGCCCAAACACAATCTTACTGATGTAAATCGTCGAAGAGTTCCTCTAGACCTTCGTTAAATTTTAGTGCTTTAAAATGCTTATTTAAAAAAATATTAAGCGCACTAGTTGTTCTTACGAATTTTGAAAGTTTCCCTCGATTTCTCTAGGATGCCATCATCAGATCCTGGTTTTCTTATCATGGGACCATTTGGCAAGTATAACCTTTCAAACAAAAAAAGAATTTTAAAAATCGGTCCACAATTGACGGAGAAATCGGTGTACATACATAAAAAAAAAAATACCGGCCGAGTTGAGAACCTCCTCCTTTTTGTTGAAGTCGGTTAAATTTCCTTTGTGATTTCGGGGAGACCTTAACCTGAAGGGAACACAGTAGGATGGGAAAGGCAAGGCAATAAAGATATCTTGCATGGTACTAGTCAAGTATATAGTCAAAGTTTATATAAATCCTAGTCAAAGAGACAAATAGCACAGGACAAAGAAAATTGGGCATTTTTGGAGGAGGCCTTTACCCAATGGCTTCTTGAAGGATACATAGTTAATAATAATAATATAATGTAACTAGAATAGGGTTAGAAAATTAGAATATAGATAATAGGATTTTTATTATCTATTTTCTTATACAATATTTCCAATAAGGTTATATAACTAGAATTATTCTGCATAGATAATAATAAAGAGTGAAGTAGAACGAAGGTATCAAGGCAGTATTATCCATTACGGGACGTGGTAATATGAATGCCATATAAATAAAATATGGGTGCCAAGTGCCAGTAATTACTGCCTGTCCTATACAGACAATAATTACTGACACCCATACAGAAACACAGCAATGGATTTTCAGGAAAGAAATAGGGAAGGGTGTATTTACAATCTCCACGTTATTTTTTTTATTTGAGTGTCGCCATTTACAAAAATAAAATTGCTCGTCAGCTATCTGGCCTCCAAGGCTCTTACGTCACCAAGGATCGCTCGCATACAAATAAATAATAAAATACGGAATCAGTATTCACCGCACACATGTTTTGTATGGCGATATTTGATTACGTGATCGTCGAAGTGATAGGATTTTGACTAAAATATCACTCGTTAAAGATTTATACGACTTTTCGACGAAAGCTGGGGATTTTCTATAATTATATTAAGCAAATGCGATATTACTGTATATGCAATATTAAAACTATTTAAAACGGGATATTTATACTGTTTTGAATTTTTATTTCTTGGATCTCGTTATTTTTAGGTTTTCCTTTTATTTGTGACACTATGTTAATTAGCAAAAAATAATCCTTATATTGAAGCCTTTCATTTTTGTGCTGCAGAAGCGGGCTATTCGTGCAATTTACAAGTTGCCTCCCTATTCATCTTTGAGAGAAAAATTTAAAGAAACAAACATAAATGAATTTTGTAAGAAAAGTGATATTCATAGTAGGAATACACGTAATAGACACAGGTTACATGCACCAATGATTAGACTTTCGAAAGTAAGCAATTCTTTTAAAGGCAACTGTATACGCTTTTACAATAGGATCCCAGAAAACGTTCAAAAGCTCTCCATAAAAAAATTCAAAAAAATTGTTAAATAACGTTTGTGTGGTAAAGCATATTATAAAGTAAAAGATTTCATGGAAGATACCACACCCTGGGAATAAGGCGTTCCTCCCGGGCATTTCAAGATAAGATGTTAAAATTGTTATTATTATATATTATTTGAAAAGATTAGTTCCACTGAGTTTGTTTCGCCGGTTCTTCTCAGTGGGCTTACCTTGGAACCGGTGGTAGATTCAATTGACGTTCAAAAAGATACTGTATTAGTACTATTTTGAATAAAAAAAAATTTGATTTTGATTTTGATTTTGATTTTCAATCGGTATCATAAAACTACAGGATAATCATTTTTCTCATGTAACGGCTTCGATTCCCGTTTCAACAATTTAATTATTAAAATATCTATGAATGCAATTTAAAGTATTTTAATTCAAACAATGTCTTCTTTCTTACTAAATAAAATTAACATGATTACTTTTATATTGTAAGAGGTATTTTTTTTTATTTCGCGGGTAAATCCTTACGCATACATAAGGATAAGGATTTTCGGGTAGATCCGGAACCACTGGGACTCGTACCTGGGACTGCCCACCCTAACTAAAACCACTGCGAGCGCCTTCAGCCGCTTTTTGAGAGTTTTTTTTAAATGGCCCGATAGGGAAAAGGAGGGCAACACATCTGCATAATCTCTGGTGGTGCAGATGTGTATGGGCGTCGGTAGTCTAAAGCTTCGACTGCTCGTTTGCCCTACAAAAAAAAAATGTATTTATCATAAGCCATTGTTATTAAAAAGAAAATTTTCATGAAATAACTTCATACAAAAATAATTTTAAGACATAATTCGGTGAGATTTTATTACATCTATTTTTGTAAGCACAGTTTTAAGAAATCGTTATTTAATTTAAATTAGTTAAAGAAATGGTTCTATTTTATTTAAAAAAAGTGTTGCAACGAAAAAATACGGACTTTTTTATTTACGGATCGCTTTATTCGTTTTCATATTAAGCTTAACACATTGTGTCGTATAATTGAATTGAAAAAATAAACTCGTTAAAATCCTTGACGTATTGTATGTTAATTTTATAGGAATCATTGCGGATATGAATTTTAATTTATCGGAAAATATCCAAAAGCCATGAAAAACAGAGTGTGAAACGTTATTTCTGTAAATCAAGAAACTCATGTATTATTAAATAGACTTCGAAGAGAAGATACGAGTTCTTATCGTCTAGTTTTCGAATCCTCTCTATATCTACATATTAAGATACAACTTGGTAGGGCTGCATCTAAGAAGTACTTTTTTTTTTCTTTAACGCCGGGAAATGCTCTGAGGCATCGCGCCTGGGGAGTGGGCCTCCTCAGGCGGGTATGTGGGACTCGCTGCCCCCAAAGATGGTAAGTGGACGCAGCTCTATCCACTAAAACCCGGCGAGTGCCACCAGTGCCGCCTTTGGTAAGGTGCCCTGGATCTGTTAAGCTAACAGGGCACCTCGATGGCTAGTCAGTCCCTCAGGGGGCCGACGCTACCTCCACAGAGAGATTGTCCCGCACCACAGAACAAACCTTCCCAACGTCGGGACAGTACATTCGAGTGTTGTGTGTTTGTCCCCTCTTCTTACGAGAGGGGTACAAAGAGCCCCCTTGGCACAATTAGCTTTGCCCAAAGTGCGGGGCCTCCCCCTGGGCTACTAAGCTCCACCGCCACGTCAAGACCTGAACCATGGTGGGGTGGTAGGGATGCATCTAAGAAATACTTAACTAAATAATTAGTAATAAAGAAATATGGTAAGGTAAACGCAGGTCTATCCACTAAAACCCGGCGTTTAAAAAAAAAAAAAAGAGTTATTTTGTTGACCCTGAAAAAACTTTGTTGTTTCGGCGAGAAAAGCAGGACAGGCAGTGTAATTACTGGCACAAAGACTCATCATATCTCATATGTCTCAGGATAGGCAGCAAATGAGTTGCGAAACTCGTTTATGTTCATGAGACGCTGCTCATTTATCATCAGGGTCACCGTCTGCCAGATAAATTACTTCCCTGCCACTTTGGACCGGCCAGTTCTCCCTTATCTAACATAAAATATCATATAGTCTGGACCATGGTCTTATACCCCGGCGATGGCTAGACTACTTCTCGTAAGGGGGGACTGCCCAGCCACCACTGGGCTCAGGTTCCCATCCTGAAGCCTGACTCGAGTACAGGGCGTTACTGGAGGCCTAGAAGTGCATTAAGTAGCGCCTCCTACGCACCCCTTTTCTTCGCCCACGGGGGAGGACTCGTCTACGACCTCCTCTCTTGCTCGCTCGTCGTCCTCCTTGTGACTGCTGCCTCGTAGAAGAAGACCATCGCTGTCCAGGATTCATTGTAACCAAGCATTACGGTGATTCCGCTCAGCAGAGACAAGTCATCTCCGATAATTGATATCAGATCATGACGCGAGCACCGCCAATCTCAGGAATCCGAGAATCTCCCCACCTTCGCATTAACGCCTCTTGCCCTAGTTGGCGAACCCACAGGACCCGACCATGATCATAATGCATTAAACATTATCAACACATTTATTAAAAATAAATCCCCTCGCTACACATCAGTAGTGTTTGAATAATTAATGCTAAGATAGTTAATAGAATCAGGCGTTACTTTGCGGAAATCCATTATATAAGATTAAATTAGAATTTAATTAGCAATAATCCCGCAAAACACGCAGTCTTTACTGCAAATGTGTGAGTGCTCGCATATGCATGCATATAGCACCGCCCTCCTTTCCCACACTGCATATGCGTACACTCGCATGCACCACCACCCCACATGCACCACAACCACAGTAAAAGACCACCACCAAACAATCTACGTACGTTTCGCCCCGACACCGAGGCATCCTCAGGATGTAGACTCTACGATTAGCAATCGTTAAATATTACTTAACGCGTCAGTCGCTGCTAACTTCGGTTCGGTCAACTTAAGTTTCACGTACTGTATAATATGATTGTTGAAAAATAATTTACGATGATGTTGAATTACTCTGATTGTAAACCTTTATTAGTACAATTGAGTTGAATTTGAATGTAAAGCTATAACAATTCTGTTAGACTATTCGTGTGAATTTTGAAGGCACTTTGGCATCAGGCTTAATTTTCTGTTCGCTAAACACCTGTCAGCCATTTTACCGAATTGGATGATTTTGAAATTATAGCACATACGAGTTAATTTTAATATTTATTTTAGTTTGATGATTTTAATGCGTCAGCTTTGATAAACTATAAACACTGATTTACTAATAGTTATCTGTATCTATCTTATATCTTTGTTCATATTGGTTTTTTTTACATAATAGGACTTTAAATAATTTTTAAATGTTAGTTTATTTATTTTATTTACCACATAGGGTTTAAACAAGTGCTTAACTTAAGCGTACACCATTTTAAACTTAATTCGTTAAATAAACTAAAAAACTTTATAGCCGATGGTAAGTGATTAGCGTCGTCCATGAACATAAACAAGTTGACCTGAAACTAGTCCAGGCTACTCATTCACCTCACAACAAGCTAGGCTATACGGTTCGCCCCACCATGGTTCAGGCCTTGACGTGGCGATGGGGCTCAGTAGCCTAGGGTGAGCCGCTGCACCTTGGGCGAAGCTAATTGAGCCGAGGGGGCTCTTTGTACCCCTCTTATGAGAAGAGGGGACAAAAGAGCAGGGGGCAAGTGGTGAACACGGGAACCTCACTCCATTGTACTGTCCTGATGTTGGGAGGTTGTTCTGTAGTGCGAGACAACCCTTCTGTGGAGGTGGCGTCGGTCCCTTGTCGGACTGACTAGCCGTCGAGGTGCCCTTTTTGTTTATTAGATCCGGGGCACCTCATTTGGTGAGGCATTAGTGGCACTCGCCGCGTTTTATTGGGTAGAGCTGCGTCCACTTACCAGCTTTCAGCGAGTCCCACATGCCTCAGAGCATTTTCCGGCGTTTAAGAAAAAAAATAAAAAAGGCTATACGTTTCGTACGCCTTGAGTTTCTAGGATGCTGCTGATGATTATTAAAATACTAAGCTATGATGCTAATTAGCTATTTAATTACTACTGAACACGGCCGCGGCTCGCGACATTAAATAGTGCTCTCAACTAAAACATAATAAATATATTATGATATCGCAAGTGCGTGAAATATACAAAAGTGATGACCGCTATCTGTGCGGTTGCACCGTACAGCTATAGAAGAAAAAGCAGGACTGTGATTGGTGGTGCGTATGCAAACGGGTGAGTGGCACAGCGCACCGGTAACAGGTATTGCTTCCTTAAGGTTTTCTGACAGTGTCTCCACTCTCCAGCTTTGTTCCACTCATAATTATCATATTATCATGAAGACAATGTTTTCTGAGCTTCCATATAAATGATCGCTCATTGCAGCTGTTATCTCAAATTCAAGAAAACCCAATTATTATGATTTTATAGGATTCAACACTACACGGATCCAACTTGAATTCTGAATAAACAAAGGCACAAAATCAGACCAACATTCGCCGATCTTATTTTCACAATTTTCACGCTACAGCAAAGTAATTATATCAATTGTGTATTTGCCCTTGTTTTCATCAATTAATAAGTTGATTTGTAACTGAATGAGGACCAAATGTAATTTGATTATTATCGATTTTGACACTATCCGATTTTAATAGAACGTTTCAGAGTTTTTTGGGACTAACCCAATAATATCTCAATACCAACCTGAAATTCATCTTTAAATGTATGAATATAAACTATAACAGCCTTTATATAACAAATGTTATTCGATGTTCGTAAAAGCTCCATATGGTGGGAATCTTTACGGATAGGCACTCGAGAGCTTTCAACGATATGAAAATCTTGTGGTTTTACAGAAATCTAACCATCTGTCGTAAATTCTAAGCCCCTTGTACAAAACTAAACCTTTCTTACGATGTCTCTATCTGGTGAATTATATTGTATATTTCAATGGATTGATAAATAAATAAACAATTTTAAAAATAGAATAGAATTCAAGTATAGTAAAAGTGTTTAGAAATAATATTTTTTGAAATTTTCGTGCTCTAATTTCTCCATATTATTTAAGAAAAGTTCAAACGAACGTTAAAGAAATTTGATCATAGGAGTCGTCTATGACATAATTTTTAATTTATGAGAAAACAAAAATTTGGTGGTTATTTATCTTTATTAAATATTTGATTTTTGTTTGTTTGTTTTGGATACGATTGAACTCAAAAATTACTTAACCGATTTTTTTTAACTCTTTCACCGTTAAAATCACCTTATCACTGAGTGATGTGGTATGAAATCACCATCAATCCGAATGCAGCTGCAAATCTAAGTTAACGCAGGCGAAGTTGCGGGTACCAGCTAGTAGTCAATATAGTTGTTTTTATGTCTATAGAGTTTACAAAAAGTAAGAAGTCAATCGAAATTCATTAAAGAGCTATTTAGACATAATACGGACCCCAAAGTGTCATTAGGGGATAGACGTAAAGAATGATTTTAAGTTAACATGGTTATTTTCATTACGACAATTATTTAAAACGGGATATTAACCATGTTTTTCATTTTTATTTCGCGGAGCTCGATATTTCGACATTATCTACGAATGTCGTGTTCACGAGACTTGAAACTTGAAAAT
Source organism: Helleia helle (assembly GCA_963853865.1). Taxonomy (NCBI): domain Eukaryota; kingdom Metazoa; phylum Arthropoda; class Insecta; order Lepidoptera; family Lycaenidae; genus Helleia; species Helleia helle. The sequence goes on from OY971420.1 coordinate 23,778,242, forward strand.
GAAAAACATGGTAAATATCCCGTTTTAAATGATTGGTTGGTAACGATTGTAGAATGGCATCTTGGCTAACGCACCAGATAATCGTAGATAATGTCGAAATATTATGTAATAAACGTAAAAAAATTAAAAATATTCAGTTTTAAACCAGATTTTCAACTGACAATGTACACATGAAAGTCACATTGCTATGGCTGGTATCATATTTAATAACCTCACATAATGCTTCTGAGGTATCAAGTTGAGACTAGGTTAATTATTCTCCACACAGAAATCCACTCATATTAACACCAGAATGGAATATTCTAGAAAGTGTTTCCTCAACATTCGAGAAAATTCAATTTAGTTGTACAAATATATTCAAATTAAAACAAATTAAAATATCTTCATCACATAAGTACACTTGAAGCACGTCAAAATAAAGAAGTAAGTAATTTAGGCAATAAAAAAATAGCTTATTTTGAATGCAGGGAAAATGACAAAAAAATTGTGGGTTGCTTGCTCTTTTATAAAAAAAACCCACAGTTTATTTAATACCTAATAACATTAAACATAACATACATTTAAAATCTAAAAAAGCCAAAGTATGCAAATACAGGGGTCTAGACTCTGAATATGATTTTGTTCCATTCGGTGTCCAGACCCTTGGTCCGTGGGGTCCTAGCGCTATAATGCTTTTTAGAGAAATAGCAAAAAGGTTGGTCGACATCACAGGAGACCGAAGAGCTGGCAGCTACCGGACAAATAATTAGTCTAGCTATTCAAAGGGAGAACGCTGCCAGAATCTTCGGAACCTTGCCTAAAGGGACTCCTTTTTAATAATATATTTTAGTTTTTTTTTTAAATATATTTTTTAAGATTTTTAGTTTTAGGTTCTTTGTACATTATTAAGTCTTTATATTAGTATATTCTCACTTTAGCTTTAAATAAATATCTATAATTGTAATTTTAATTTCTTAAGAGCCAATGTCTTATTACCAAGGTGTGGTGAATCAAAGGATTATTTTAAAATATCAAAGATATAGTATTTGAGTTCGATAACTTTTAGTATATTCTATAACATATCAATTTACCTTAAAATCGAACGAACAATGTCGTAAAACTACTTTCATGACACTTGTGAATTGGGCATATGTATGTGTATAAACATATTCATCAAAAATCAATAAGTTCCATGCTTACACATATTATAATTTATCAATATGGATCCCAAATTATGGGTCCCACATACTAACTTGAGAGGCATCTTTATATTTTACCTTCTTAATACTCTAAGGTGTAATCAATCTTTCACTTATCATAAAAGCTGTGAAGTTTCTTAAACATCAAAAATACCATGAAAAACTTGGGTTGGATATTTCTTTAGGGAGGAATTAGGGTTCAGTGACCTATCAGCGGTACATAACCAAATGATTTTATATATCTATTGCTAAGATCAAGTATCAATAGATTTGACAAGCTAATAATAATACCGCTATTGGAACGAGATAACAACATACGAAAAATCCAAGAGTGACAGAGACATAGACACTTTCTTTTGTCTTTGTCAGAATATCACACTTTGTTTGTTGGGCACAACAACGATGTGCCCAACAAGACAGAGACATAGACACTTTCTTTTGTCTTTGTCAGAATATCACACTTTGTTTGTTGGGCACAACAACGATGTGCCCAACAAAAAATTATCGACTAAATTTGAATGCCATACAAACATTCTCACTCGTGAACAGTTTGTCAAATATGCCGCCATTTTGTACTACTTTTTAATTTGGTCGGTTTATATAGGTATGGTGATACCAGTTTTGTTATAGGCAGATTACTCAAAAATGTGGTATTATATAAAAAGGGTGACTGGAATTTCCGAAATAAACACAAAAAAAAACAAATATTGCTATCCTAAAAGGCTATGTACTATAGATCATACATATTAAGACGTAAATAGCCTTCTTTTTTGAAGTGAAACTTATTTATCGGGGTTGGAAAAAAAATTTGTGTAACATTTTTTCGTTACGCGTCACATTCTTCCGTTACGCGCCATCTTTTTCTTATCCCTACCACGCGTGATTTGAAAAATAACGTCATAAAGAAGTTTTACTTCTTAAGAGTGTACGCTATTACACACACACTTTTTTTATTATTTATGTTTTTAGCGGTTTGTTATTAGTCATTACATAATATTTTCGATAATCCGGAAAAATGGAGCTGTCTAAAATTACAATAAATGTTTAGTTAGGGCTAATGCTTATAGTTATCTATCAACCTTTACCAGTTTTTTATTATTTTTAATTCACTTGTTTCAAGAAAATAAGTAGACTTGTTATTATGAATGTGGTATCCCTGTAAAATATGCGTGTCCCTTTCGGGTATACGCGAATGTCAATTCCATATTATACTTGTTCCTAGATCTATTGTGTGTTCAAGTGGATTAGAGAATGGTGGATTTTATATATCTATTGTGTGTTCAAGTGGATTAGATAATGGTGGATTTTATATATCTATTGTGTGTTCAAGTGGATTAGAGAATGGTGGATTTTATATATCTATTGTGTGTTCAAGTGGATTAGAGAATGGTGGATTTTATATATCTATTGTGTGTTCAAGTGGATTAGAGAATGGTGGATTTTATATATCTATTGTGTGTTCAAGTGGATTAGAGAATGGTGGATTTTCCTTTCGGTCATTCAAAATCGGTCCATTAAAAAAGTTATGTACAGGACAACGTCGGGTTCGTTAGTATAGTATAATTACACTTCAACCTATCTTCATCAAATTCTAATAAAACCCACTACAATCATGAATGCACATAAAATTTTTGTTTGCTACGAATCTAGGACTGTTTCAAGTGTAGGTCATACTTGCATTATTTGAGCTAATCTAGACTACAGATAGAGCTCTACATCGTATAATCGTTCAAAACATAAGTGCATAATATAATGGGCGCGATAAAATATTATAGATAAGCGATAGAGTTGTAACTATGTGAATGAACGCTATCAAATTTGATATTTATTAACGCTGTGTTTATTTTTATGCGCTATCCAAAAACAAATGAGTACTTTTTAATGGATGTTAGATTATCTAAATTGTAGTTTTGAAATTTATAAATATGGTTTAATAATTAAAGAGAGTATATTATATTAGAACATCAATTTTATCACGGGGAGAACTGCTTGGGTCGAAGAATTTCGTCTTCAAACTCTGCGGTATAGACGACATGAGAATATGGCTAAGCTTCTTGTATGCGGTGCGGTGGCCGGTCCATGTTGGATGCGAGTAGCAAGGGATCGGCCGTCTTGGCGTTTATTGAGGGAGGGCTATGTTCAGCAGTGGACGGATAGAGGCTGATGATGATGATGATGATACATTTTCTTATTAGAATAAAGTTACACTACCTACTAGTATGTATCTGTTACTGTATAAATAGTTCATAAATATTTGGAGAAAATATTACAGATCAACGATGTAGTAACTAAAGTAATAGAAATGAACTTTGGGTCTTTAGAAAAATTACACTAACGAATAGTTTGCTAGTTCCCGTTCTTATGCCGTATCGTGAGTTGGGCAAGGGAAAATCATTGACAATATATTATTCTCGTGCTAAATGCATTACTGTCAGGAGACCTCAAGTCGAATTCAAAATTTTTGACTCCAAAAAGATCTTCAGAAAGTACTAATTAGAAAAAAATACAAACATCCGAATTGAAAACCTCCTCCTTTTTTTTAAAGGCGGTTGATAAAAACTATTGAATTTTTAAATTGGTGAAGCTGGTAGTTGTTTAATAATTTTAGCAATAACCTTGCTGGATTCCCTGGAGTCCCTGGATGGTTTACGAGCCAAGTTTAGTTACTACCGCTTTTTATAGAAGAAGAGGCAAAAGTTGAAAGCCACTTTTTATAGAAGAAGGGAATCCTTTACGAATGTAGCCAGGATCTTCGGTAGATCCTGACCCTATGTGGGACTTGCACTTGAGAGTGCCCTTCCCTAAACTAAAACCACTGCAAGCAACAGGATCACCACAGTGTCAGGCTGGCCCGGGCGCAGGCCAGACTATTCCTCGTAAAGGGGGTCCAGACGCTACCAAGCAGTCATCGCGACGTCGGTTCATGTAGGTTCCCATTCTGAAGCCCGATTCCTGCATAGGTGCGTTAAGTATTAAGTAGCGCCTTCGACGCACCTCTGTTCGTCGCCCGCGGGACAGTTAGTTAACCTGGTGACCAATTTACTGATACTCGTCATGGTTAAAGTGGACTGATTACCACACCGGGAACCTGCATCTGCAAGACCCCCCGTCTTGCAGGTGCATTGTCTTTCAAATGCAGTATCTATTAATTTTATCTTGAAGACCCTACGTCGTGTCGTGCTCAGCTGTGCTGCGCTTCCCTATACATGGGCACCACCATCTTGCTTATTTCTCCTGTCAAACAGCATTGCTATGTTTCGGAAAAAAGGGCAAGACAGGTAGTATAATTACTGGCACAGAGACTTAACATCTTATGTCTCAGGATAGGCAACACATAAATGGGTTGGCTGGGCTCGTTCCAGGTAAACTAGTTTATGTTCATGGGAGTCGCCATCGTACCATCTAGAAGCTCATATGCCAGTTTGTCTATCCAACAATAAAAAAGGTAGATACACATTACACACTCTTATGTATTGTATTAATCAAACATGATACTCGATTTGAACCCGATATTTGTTATAAACTACGCTTTGAGAGTCTTTACTAAAAGATTAAATCTACTTTAAGTGGATTAAAAGTGTACCTCATCAATAGCAGTACTCGCTAAGAAACCACAATCCACATACGAGAATTGATTACAAACTAATAATGTTTTATTTATTAAACCTCTTCTTCACATGTACTCATCATCATCATCAGTCTCTATCCGTCCACGGCTGGATATAGGCCTCATTTAAGAGGACGCATTAGAAATTTTGGCGACAATAATTTCAATTTATGTCAGTCATTCCTAAGCGAATAAAAATATCGGTTGGTGATAAAAATCATATTTTGTTAGTTTTCAAACATGATTAGGTAACTTTTGTAACAGAGAAAAAAAATCATACATATCTCTTTTTAAAAAGAGATTCACATCATTATAATAAAACTATTTTTACGGATTTTATCGCGGTTTATTAAGATTTTTACAAGCCCGACGTTTCGGATACTTTACAGCAACCCGCGATAAAATCCGTAAAAATTGTTTCATTATAATGAGTGAAATTCGCGTTTAAACATTAGAAAACAATATGAGATTCACATCATAAGGGCAAACGGGACCGGCTTAAGTCTCTTAACTTTCTTTGTTTATAGAATATGTTCTTTAAAATTATAGAAGGAATTTCTCCACATATCGTTATTAACGTAATAAAATAACAAATACCATTTTGTTGTTTACGTCCTTCAGTTATAAGCTCGCGCTCGTATGGAGAATCCCGCTCAAGACGCTCAGTTCCCTCTGTCGCGTATTCGGTATTAGAATTATTGTTTAAAAATGCGCCGCTTTTGTGAACGCTAAGATCGCCTCTGTATCCTACCAGGACTTCAAAATCAAAAAATCAAAATCAATTTTTTTTATTCAAAATAGTACTAATACAGTATCTTTTTGAACGTACTATTACTAATCTTCTAAAATAAATAAACTTATCTTTTCAAATAATATATATTACATAACAATTTTAACATCTTATCTTGAAATGCCCGGGAGGAACGCCTTATTCCCAGGGTGTGATATCTTCCATGAAATCTTTTACTTTATAATATGCTTTACCACACAAACGCTCTTTAACAACTTTTTTGAATTTTTTTATGGAGAGCTTTTGAACGTTTTCTGGGATCCTATTGTAAAAGCGTATACAGTTGCCTTTAAAAGAATTGCTTACTTTCGAAAGTCTAATCATTGGTGCATGTAACCTGTGTCTATTACGTGTATTCCTACTATGAATATCACTTTTCTTAGAAAATTCATTTATGTTTTTCCAGACATACAGTAAATTTTCTAAGATGTATTGAGAGGCGACAGTCAGAATTCCTATTTCTTTAAATTTTTCTCTCAAAGATGAATAGGGAGGCAACTTGTAAATTGCACGAATAGCCCGCTTCTGCAGCACAAAAATGTTGTTTATGTCGGCCGCATTTCCCCATAAAAGTATGCCATAAGACATAATGCTATGAAAGTAGCTAAAATATACTATTCGCGCTGTATCTACATCAGTAAACTGTCTTATTTTTCTCACTGCATATGCTGCTGAACTGAGTCTATTCGCCAATTTAGCTATGTGGGGACCCCACTGCAACTTAAGATCTAGAGTTATTCCTAGGAAAACTGTGGAGTCCTCCAATTCCAAGTTTTCACTCTCTAAGAGTACATTGGTTTGCAGTTGCTTAACATTTGGCAAGGAAAATTTTATGCATTTAGTTTTTTTACTATTTAAAAGCAAGTCATTAACCAATGTACCATTCTCGAAAGTGTGTTGTTTACCTTGTCATAATTAGTTTCTTGTCGTTCGATTTTAAAAATAAGTGAAGTATCATCAGCAAACAACACTACCTCTTGACTATCTTTAACTAGGTAAGGTAAATCGTTTACATAAACTAGAAAAAGAAATGGACCTAGAATGGACCCCTGTGGGACTAGTCACTTTATACTCAACAGAACTTAATCTATGGTTGAAAAATGTATAAATTATATTATTATAAATGAAAAAGCAACTCAGTCTATCAAATGTTTATATATATATATAGGCGCTGGCCCAATTCGAGGTGGTGAACTTCACACACCTTCAAAGACTTTTAATCTCATCAGGCAGATTTCCTCACGATGTTCTCCTTTACCGGTGAGCAAGCGATGGTTTCATGTTTAAATGCACGGATATATTTAAAAAAAAAACCGTTTTAAAGCACCACAGAGGTCGGGATCGAACCCGGACTCAAGAGGCCGAGGCCATACCATGCGACCATCGTCGCTCACTACGTATACTCTATAACATTAGAATAATATCTTTTCAACATCATCATCATTATCACCTTTAAGTGTAATATAGGTCTCTTTCAAAACACGCCAATACAATTATTGATCCACTTACCAGGATAATTTGACATACTTCATTAAATTCAATTTTGTTACTCCGTTCCACAGTCAATAAGTATAATTATAATGGAATTGCAAACAAAGGCAAACAAATTACAGGGAACAATATTGAAATATATATTTGTTTAATTATTTGATGTAATTATAAATTGTGTACAAATTATGAATAAAACACAATACGTTAAACCTTGTTTGTATTCATATTTTATTGTTTAATAAACATAAGCATACGAAAACATCCTGTAAATTACTTACAAAATTAAAGGTTCGCAAACTGGGATTTGCTCTACGTATAGAATTGTTTACTTTTTTACTTATTTCAAGGAGACAAAGACCTCCCTGTGAGGTAATTTATACGCCGGCGAGCTAATAGTAAGTTAACGTTGCCATGATCATACAAATTCAAGTTGATTAGCCGTTAATGTACTGGGACAACTAATCCAGATGCCCAGAGAGACCATTAAGAGTGTCGGTTATTACACTACCATTGTTTACAGAACACAGCAAAAGCACAACAAAACAGAAAACTCATGTGACCATTGGTATAAAGTATCTGATACGTGGAACGTGTAGCTGAGAGGCCATAAAATCCGTAGTAAATTGTTCCATTATAAAAAAAGAAATAAACAAAATGGTAGGATCCATGCAGACGGTGTGCATCCCTCCCAATAACAGTTATTTATTCATTTTCTTGTACGCAAACATGCTTGAACAAAATCACTTTTACACCTCGATATTGAAGATAACAAGGCTTAGTCGCATGCACCCGTTATCGCGTGTCCCCAACAAACACCTGCTCTGGGGATTGGGGATGTTGGTTATATTGGGGATTTCAAGAGAAGCTGAGGACTTTTGACAGCTCAAGGGACGTGCTAAGATTGCCGTGTATTTACCGGTGACGAATTTTTATAAAATGCTACCTATTTGAAATTTTCTTGTTACTTTTTGGTTGAGAGATAATTTTGGTCGCGATAAGACGGGTTCTGTCCGATCCACTAGTATTTACAAATTGTTCAGTTCAGAAATTTCGAACTTACGGCCTCTGCGGAGATCTACCTGACTTTTAGAATTCTTTTCGTACCTAAATTCAGTTTGCACATATTTGTCTTTGAAATTGATCATATTTAAAAAAAACTTATTAAACCCATTAAAACATAACCCACGACAGATAATTACGACGAACAGAACCAATTGAATAGAATAATAAACTTTATTTTAGTTTTTAATGATTAGTATTGTCGCTTTAGGAATTAAATAATAATACTTTTTAAACTAACATATTTATTATGACATATAAGTGACCATGATCTCCCCGATCAAATTTATTAATTTATCCACTTTTTCCTTCTTAGCCTTTATTAAGTGGTTTATCATGTGGTCATAGTCACCGTTCTCTCTTAGTTTTCTGATCGCCAGTTCTTTTGTCTTGGCATCATACTTGGCGTATACTTTCTCCCAAAGCATTTTTAATACCATTCCATCGATCTTCTTTCTACTTAAAGTTTCTGATTGTACCTAAAATAATGTCAAAAATGGAAATTTTCAAATCTTGCTATTCAATTATAATCGCCATGCAATGGTTGGCCGAACTTGCTAGAGGCAAGAACCTACCGGTGGGAGGGATACGTTGTGCACGTTTCTAGCATGAAACAGCTTGGCTGTATTTCCGACAGAAGGGGAGGACAGGCAGTGTGACTGGCACAGACTTAACATCTTATGTCTCAGGATATGCTACATAATAAGCCTGAGCTAGTTCCAGGTGAACTAGTTTATGTTCATGGGCGACGTTGACCACTTACCATGAGGTAGCACGTCTGCCAGTTTACCTATCAAATTTTTTTTTATAGAAGAGGGGGCAAACTGACAGTCGGTTCATCTGATGGTAAGTGAAAAGCGACATCCACAGACACCCGCTATACCAGAGGATCAGCAGCTGCGTTGCGACCTTTTAGATATGAGTATGCTCTTTTCTTGAAGGTCCCTAAGTCGTATCGGTTCGGAAACACCATAGGTGGCAGTTGATTCCATATATTTGTAGTGCGAGGCAGGAAATGCCGTAAAAATCGAGATGTTGTGGATTTCCGGACATCAAGTTGGTGTGGGTGAAATTTGGAATTCTTATGCGATTTCCGGTGGTGGAATTCTGCCGCAGGAATTAATCCAAACAATTCCTCAGAATACTCCCCGTGGTAGATGCGATATAAACTAACATAAAAAATCGTCTTGGCGTTCATGAAAAGAAATGTTAAGTTCACTGATAAGATGATGATAAATATTATTCCATTAGTCTTACGGAAAACTGGTGTAGGCGATAAATAATAACAGTTACCCATTAAAATGGACAGAATCTTCTCGAAAGGCCTAGATTGAAAGACATATTCTGGTATAATGAAGATAATATATTTCTGATTTCCGTATATGTCTAGCGGGATTAAAACCAGCGACTCATGTAAGAGTTCACCTACCTGGGAATCTTAAGATTCTTTCTAAAAAATTCTTGTATACTTGTTCACCTTACCGGAATAAGCTCTTTCACTTACACTCAATCTTAATTTAATATCTTATACGAAAACTTACCAAAAGGAATTGAAGATTGATAAAAATTAAGCAGTAAGCGATCCAATAAGACATTTTTGCAGTTCACACCACAATCACTTGAGTCTAAATGACGTGTAGTCAGTGATGTGAAGTAAGAAGGAATGCGAAATTCATAAACATCCGCAACAATAAGCGTAACAATGCAAATACTAAGAAATATTCATTGAAATTAAACAACTCTTACGGATTTAGTCCCTCGGGACCACGGGAAATGATATAATATAGTAAAGTATCTAAAACGTTGGAAATGTGAAAAAAAATAAAAAAAACCCAAAAAATCTTTAGGTACAGATAAATAAAATTGGTGTATGTTTCTAATATTAAAATAACCGCTTTTTATTAATATACACAGTACAGTATAGCATTTTTTACAATTTTTGTCTGTATGTCAATCTATCTGTCCGTTTGTTTCGGCTTATCTCTGAGACGGCTGGGCCGATTTTAATGGTACTTTCACTGGCAGATAGCTGATGTTATAAGGAATAACTTAGGCTATAAAATCATCATCGATTCGGGTACGGCTGTAAATCTAAGTTAACGCAGGCGAAGCTGCGGGCGACCGCTAGTATAATATATAAAACCTGCTGTTGCCCGCAGCTTCACCCGCGTTAGCTGTGAACGTTAGATTTATAACCGTACCCGGATTGATGATGATTATTTTTATAGCCTAAGTTACTCTCTATATTATCAGCTATCTGTCAGTGAAATACCTGACAAAATCGGTCCAGACGTTTCAGAGATTAGCCGAAATAAACAGACAGACAGACAGACAGACATACAAAAATTTTAAAAATTGCATTTTGATGTAGGTACCGTTTATACTTTCATATGCATTTAGTAAAAAGATGTTAATTTGAAATTACAAACAGACACTTCCATTTTATTTATCTGTATATATAAAGAGGTGATGGATGAAAATCCATCCACCCTCCCAAACATCCGGGGGTCAGCCGCGTCGAGGGAAGCCAGTACCGCCAAGCTGGTCTGGATTGGCATCGCTCAGATGTTCCTAATACTCAGAGGGCAAACAGCCACTCAGCCATGATCAATGAAACATCACATTTTTAGTCGACAGAACTACCTTTTTTGTAATTTTGGATGAAAGCACAGGAAACAATAAGCATAAAATGTTTCACTATTAACTCAATTTAATTATTTTACGTGTTATTTGTGTATCGTCAATATTTTATTGAGCCGTTTTGACGTTGTAAACGTCCGCATCAGAATTATTAGTTTTCATCATTTTACGTATACTACAATATTCTGTTTATTTACCACTATATAAATTGTTTGATTATTCATTTGATCAAATATTTAAAGACATTTGGGGGAAATTATCAAAGCATAATTGTTAGTTTTATGGTCATGTAAGGTTATACTGGAACATTAACATCGACCACCCAAAGACAACGATGGTCGGCTACACAGATGGATCCAGGAAGGAATCGACGAAGTTATCAGGGGCTGGCGTATATATTAGCCATCCAACTGAAATGAAAGCATCGTTTAATCTAGGCAGATTCTCCAGCGTATTCCAAGCGGAGATATTCGCAATACGAGAATGCGCCAACATGATCAAACAAAATATCACTAGCGCACAGAGGATTGAGAAGGCAGGCATATACAGTGACAGTCAAGCGGCATTGAAGGCCCTCAATAAGAGGGAGACTACCTCAGCACTGGTCAAAGAATGCAAAAACACCCTGCAAGATCTAGCAGACCAGACTGAGATAGTAGTTGCCTGGGTACCTGGACATGAGGGTAATGCGGGCAATGAAGAAGCAGACAGACTGGCGAGAGAAGGAGCCGATGAGACGTTCATAGGCCCTGAGCCGAGACTGCCAATAGCACACAGGATAACAAAAAATGTTATAACCCTGAGAATAAACAAAGAAACAAACCAGAGATGGAATGACACGAAGAGCTGTAGACAGTCGAAATTCTTCATCTCGACGCTTGACAGCAAGAAGACCAAAGAGTTGCTCAAACTCAATAGGAGCAACATTAGAACAGTTGTGGGAATATTGACAGGACACTGCCCACTCAACAGACACCTGTCAATAATGAAGCTAGCAGAGGACCCTCTGTGTCCTAAGTGCAAAGAGAAAGAAGAGACCAGTCTGCACTTCATAACGGAATGCCCAGTATATGCATACGCAAGATGGGAGCTGTTTGGAGCGGACGAGCTGAAGAAGGAAGCTAAGTAGTTTCTGTAGATCAACACGTAGGTTTGAGGGGGTGACACCAGAGGGGCAAATGATAACCCGTCCCCGCATCTAATCCCAGAGGCGAGCCCGGGGAATTGGGTGAAATGGTCCCGTTAATGAGGACTGATCACCCGTCTGGCCTTGCTGGCGTCCCCAACCCTTAAATAATAATAATAAATAAGGTTATGCTTTGCCTATCTTGAAACGTAAAATAGTAAGAGTAATTACTCTGCCTGTCCTTTTTTACGCCGGGAAATGCTCTGAGGCATACCGCTGGGGAGGGACTCCCCTGGACCCCAAATATGGTAAGGTGGACGCAACTCTACCTACTAAAACCCAGCGAGTCCCACCAATGCCACCTTTGGTGAGGTGCCCCGGATCTATTGAGTAAGCAGTGCACCTCGACGGCTAGTTAGTCCCTCAAGGGACCGTCACAGAGGAGTCGTCCCGCACCACAGAACAATCCCTACCAACGTCAATACAGAGCAATGGCGGGGAGGTTCCCGTCCTCGCCCCGTGTCCCACATGCTCTTTTATTCCCTCTTCTTATAAGGGGGAACAAAAGAGCATGTGGTTCCGCTCGGTTCAATTAGCTTCGCTCAAGGTGCTGGGTTCACCTTAAGCTACTGAGCCCCATCGCAACGACAAGGCTTGAACCTTGGCGGGGCTGCCTGTACTGCTTCCAACACAGCTAACTTTCACGGAAGAAGTAAGCAAGATACCATGTAAATGTACCAATATATCACTCCCACCGGTGTAATGGTAAATTACTGTAGTGAAAAAAAGTTGGCCGGGCTGATGTGAAATGTAATAAATAAAAACCTATAATAAAAGATAGAATAAAGTTAGGTTACGAACGTGCGTTAGTAATTAGTAGACAAAGGAGTGAAACAGCGTAGTGGAGGGCGTCACGGTGTAATAGCGTTTCCCGTCACGTCAGTTCAGTCTATTTTACTGACAAGGCGTGCCAAAATATCTTTCACGTAAAAAGCTTGTTCTAAGCCAGTGTTCAGCAAAGTGCCGCGGCACACTGGTGTACCTTGGTCAATAGTTGGTGCCTTGAAAAATTTGGTCATCTCATAAAACTAAATGGTCGACAAAAAAGTACTTACGTAGTATTATGTAAATCACGTAAGCAAGCGAGGTGTTTTGTTTAGTTAATCTCTACTAAATCTGTGTTTTGTTGTTTTATAAAAAAATACTTAAAAACTGACTTTTCATAAAAGGTGTACCTCCACCACCCACCTCCAAAAATTTTTGTTTTCCTAAAAAGTTTGCGGAAAACTTTCGTAAGGTAATTAATTGTATTGCTGGACAAATACTTATTCAACTTTGAAATCCGTTAGCGGTATGGTTCAAACGATATATGCCAAATCTGAACACGCGCCAATTAAAATTTCGACGCGTTCGTCAGTTCGCGATTCTTTTATTTGACTTTTGTTGGCTGTCAAAATATTTCAAAAAACTATTCCGTGACAGCTTTAGTTTGTTGTGATATAAATGTATTCGTATTGTATTGTACCTCATACGGTAGCTCTTTTACATTGAGCCGAGTTAAAGTCATTCAATTCTTAAGGCACACTTATTCGAGCTGCACGGGTCGAACGTTAGAATCAAAATAGACTGTGCGATGTTTTATGAAACATCATATAAAGAATTCTGAAATTCGTCAGATAATAATTATTATGCGTTCACCTTTAAATGAAAGTAGCGAGTAGCTTTCAAATGTTTTACAATGAAGTAAAGGAGTTTAAACAATAAGAAACAATATTATTGATGTACTAGTTTTGCATCATAATTGAATTATCTCACAACAGAAGCGCTAAAATGGCGAATTACCATCTGGCATACAAGAATCTGAATGCATTCTAATAATTGTATTGTCCTGTTTGTGTGGAATATAAAGTGGGCTTCAAATATTACATGTGCATTTTAAAATGTAAATTTATGCGTTTCATAGTACATTGGATTAATGAGTTGGAGCGAAAAATCGTATTGAAAATTGAATGTGAAGTTAGCTACGTCTAGTTGGGCTACATGAAGTTGAAGTTGCTTCTAAAGTGAAGTTGCTTGTATTAAAAATCGAGAGTGTGAAGTTAACTATATGTAGCTGGCTAAGTGAAGTCATTTGTATTGAAAATGTGATGATAGCTTCGTGTAGTTGCCAACATGTAATTGGCAAATTTGTTAAGTGAAGTGAAGTTTAGCTACATGAAGTAGATTTGACACTCTATTTTATGACGTTTTTATAATTGTAATGTATTGTTGTCTTGTCTTGAGTCTTGTACATACGATTACCTACTTATAATTTGTGTTATTGTACTCTAAGTAAATTTAAGAACAGAAAATATTTACGCAAATATCTGAGACACAAATAAAGCTATAGAGTATTTTTTATGTATGACATACCTACATAGGTTCAAGTGAAAATAATTAAATAAACAGTAAAACGTTTTTAATCAATTTTAAACGTCAATATTCCCATTGAATCGTTTAACGCATGTTTAACGTATTATTACATGAAAATATCTAATAAACTCATCGGAAAAATCTAGAAGCTCTATAAATTATTATAAAAGCATTACAGATCAGCGAGATTTCCCGATATTGCATTAAAAATATATTCAGTCATAATCCAATGATTTTCTCTTTCTTCTTCATTAAGTTCTCTGAATATCGTTTATGAATTCATTATATTATGAGCTTTCCAAATAAAATCACTCGTATTTATTAGTTTTATATTTAATTTAAAACGCGCAGTCGAGTCATTTAATATAAAATAGTTTATCAAGAGGTGGCCCAGGCAACTCATTCACCCCACCATGGTGAGCCCAGCACCTTGGGTGAAGCTAATTTAGTCGAGGGGCTCTTTGTACCCCTCTTATAAGAAGAGGGGACAAAATAGCAGGGGGCAAGGGCTGAGGACGGGAACCTCACCTCATTGTACTGTCCCGACATTGGGAGGGGTTGTTCTGTGGTGCGGGACAACCCCTCTGTGGAGGTGGCGTTGGTCCCTTGGGGGACTGACTATCCGTCGAGGTGCCCTGTTAGCTTAACAGATCCGGGGCCCCTCACTAAAGGCGGCACTGGTGGCACTCGCCGGGTTTAAGTGGGTAGAGCTGCGTCCACTTACCAGCTTTCGGGCGCAGCGAGTCCCACATACCCGCGTAGGGAGACCCACTCCTCCGCGGGATTCCTCAGAGTATTTCCCGGCGTTAAAGAAAAAAAAAGGGTTTGCAAATTTAATAAAAAATCTTGTGTCGCGGTGTTTGTTACCCAACTTCTTCTGGCTCGACCGATTTTCATGAAATGCATATCGGGTATGCCGGGAAATGCTTTGAGGCATCCCGCTGGGGGGATGCCTCAAAGCATTTCCCGGCGTTAAAGAAAAAAAGAAGAAAAAAAGGCAACTCATTCACATGTTGCCTATCCTGAGACCTAAGATGGTAAGTATCGACGCCAGTAATTACACTGCCCTTAAAAAAACACGCAATTTCACGAAAAAAATAAGATGATACTCATGCTTATAAAAGCGTATTTCACCTACCAGTAAGTATCATACGATATTGTTGTTTTTTTTAAAAGATAATATCGGTAGGATGGAATAACGAACTTCGTGCATAGGCCTAAGTTGTATGCTAGGCGTTCATTGAAAAAAGTATGAGTCCAAAAATGTATGAAAATAAAGTTTCTTAATGTTTTTTGCATTCATATATTTACCGGTGGGAGGGAAGCGCTGTGCCGCGCTCCCGGCTGCATGGTTACCACCATCAGGCTTGTTTCTCCCGTGAAACAGCTTTGCTGTGTTTCGGAGAGAAGGGCAAGACAGGCAGTGTAATTACTGCCACCGAGACTTAACATCTTATGTCTCAGGATAGGCAACACATAAATGAGTTGCCTGGGGTCGTTCCAGGTATACTAGTTTATGTTCATGGGCGACGTCGACCACTTACCATCAGGTGGTACGTTTGCCAGTTTGCCTATCCTACTAACATAAAAAAAAATATAATATGTTTGTTTGTTGAATTTGTATATTTCGTAGATATTATGTATGAGTAAAATCAGATTGTTTATATATGACAATTTAGTAAAAGGTTTTCGCGACAGTGAAAAATATATAGGAACGTAAATACACTGGGTTTTGGCGTTAATTGAATGAGTCCTACAACCAGTGTCAGGTAATGAACGATGATGATAACATACTGAAATCTGAGGCTCTTTGTCTTGAAGTTCAGATTGATTGGAAGCAACTGTGAATGGATACTCAACGAAGGCAATGATAAAGCGATATGCGTCAAATATGGAGGGTTATATTGTGTACTATAATGGATGTCGCAGTGCTTCATCTAACTAAGCACTAGTATACATTATACGCCTACGTCTACCGGGTGTAATCGTTAAGTGTGCACAAGCGATTATTCCGTAACTATTACAGAAAAAAACTTTAAACTGATTTCAAAAGTACTTTACCTAATCAGTAAAATGACAATAATAAATTAAAAATAAAACGAGAAATATCCATAAATTTTACATTAAACTCTCCCATACAACGTGTAGGTACGCTGAGAGAGTTCACAGCCTAGAAGAGTTACAGAATCGTGTACGTCGTGCAATTGCTTTAATTACTCCGCAAATTTTAAGGGAAGTTTATTTAGAAACTGTAAATACTAAATAGATCTCGTCATTGTATTTGCAATACACTGACGAGCGAATACTATATTAACTATATTAAACGATTAACGTCACTTCGAACATCTTCTATGAATACAAAATGTTGTAAGTCTAAGAAATAAAATGTATGGCAGAGTTTAATGTAATTTTTTTGGATATTTCTCATTTTATTTATTACTGTCATTTAACTCATTAGGTAAAGTACTTTCGAAATCAGTTTAAAGTTTTTTGATATCTGTAATAGTTACGGAATAATCGCCTGTGCACACTTAACGATTACACCCGGTATATTAATGTAAAACCCACCCAGGGCTGGCGGTGTGCACACCGGACCAAAAAAAGATGAAATATGGAAGATCTCAGTGCTAGAACTGATAATGCAGTTTTGCTCAGCCTGATCTGCCCATCTTACAGCAAGCCTGTTTCAAAGAAAAATTTCAGGATGGTGGTATCCATGTAGATGGACGCACGACACAGCGCATTCCTCCTGTACATAAAAAGTTATACACGCTGTCAGTGTGAAGTGGATCTTACAGTGATAATAAAGGACTTTATGTCAATGTCATCTTGGAATGCCATTTGTCATACTAATGGTCGAAAACGTACCCAGATCAATATGTGTAATCAGATGTATTCCAGACATTTGTCATGATTTAGATAGGATTGTTATGTTATAAAATTATGCACACAATAATGGTGTACACTGAGTTTCATGCGTGCATAGTTCGTAACGTAAATTTGTTGTTTTTTTATGTTAGTTGGATAGGCAAACTGGCAAACGTGCCACCTGATGGTAAGTGGTCGACGTCGTCCATGAACATAAACTAGTTTACCTGGAACGAGCAAGGCAACTTATTTATGTGCTGCCTATCCTGAGACATAAGATGTTAAGTCTCGGTGCCAGTAATTACACTGCCTGTCTTGCCCTTCTCTCCGAAACACAGCAAAGCTGTTTCACGGGAGAAACAAGCAAGATGGTGGTACCCATGCAGCCGGGAGCGCGGCACAGCGCTTCCCTCCCACCGGTTTATAATTTTGTTTATATGTGATAGATATTATTAAAAAATCATTTGGACAATAAAGTTTTTATTTTAGTCTAAATTATTGATATTCAAAATCCTTTGTTTTTAGTATGAAAATACATTTTCCGAATGCCTAAAATTTAATGCATATGAAAAAAATATTTGTTAAAACAATTTCAACTGACTGACCTAATTTATCCTATGTTACTTCTAATACCTCCAAGAATATGTGTACAAAGTTGCAAGATGATCGGTTAAGTAGTTTTCGCGCGTAAGCAAACATCCACGCTTTCACATTTATAATATAAGTATGATTCCCATGGAAATAAGAAAACATTTTAATTGGCCACTTGCTCAAACTTCGACTTCCAACATGCTGAGAATTATTGTTTCAACGATATTAGTGGCTTTTGACAGTTGTCCGGAAACTTTTTTTTTTTTTTTTTTTTTTTATAGAAGAGGGGGCAAACGGATAGTCGGTTCACCTGATGGTAAGTGAAGAGCTACATCCACAGACACCCGCTACACCAGTGAATTAGCAGGTGCGTTGCCGGCCTTTCAGGTATGAGTATGCTCTTTTCTTCTCGAAGTTTATTACATACTGATATGTAGACAACTGGATTTTAAATTTAAATAATAAAGCTATTGTAATAGAGTTGTGTTTTATTAGTATGTTTCTTTTTATGTTAGTTGGATAGGCAAACTGGCAAACGTACCACCTGATAGTAAGTGGTTGACGTCACCCATGAACATAAACTAGTGTAAATAACAGCTTAGATTATAGTTTGTTTTATATACAATAGCTCATAAGTCTAATCGTTATTTTTCTTGTTGTAATTCCTTTATTTTATACACAATTGTTAAAATTATATACATAAGCATTTGTAACCATAAATTTTATATGAATAAAGAAATGCACGCACACTCACGAACAGACATGCTCACTATACACGCCTGCCTCAAAATTTGCGATGAACGCCAGCGCGCTCGCACCTGATTGGTCGAGCGCTCGCAAAATCACACCGGCCCGCCTTCGCACAACGCTGATACGATTCTAATAAGAATCTTGCGCTCGGCGGGCCAAATCACTATTCTGCTTGACTCGCTAGTATCACAAGGTGTCACTCTGCCCGTGACTCCTCCGACACTCTACTATTCACTGCATTGTTTAAATTTAAAAGTTGTTCTTATTTACCTAACCCAAGAATATACAGTCCACTGCTCCACGAAGGCCAAA
The DNA here is from genome assembly GCA_963853865.1 of Helleia helle. NCBI lineage: Eukaryota > Metazoa > Arthropoda > Insecta > Lepidoptera > Lycaenidae > Helleia > Helleia helle. The sequence continues at coordinate 23,797,066 of OY971420.1, forward strand.
GGCGCATGCCCCGCTGAGCGCTGCCCCTTACAACTAGTTTACCTGAAACGAGCCCAGGCAACTCCTTTATGTGTTACCTATCCTGAGACATCAGATGTTAAGTCTCGGTGCCAGTAATTACATTGCCTGTCTTGCCCTTCTCTCCGAAACACAGCAAAGCTGTTTCACGGGAGAAACAAGCAAGATGGTGGTACCCATGCAGCCGGGAGCGCGGCACAGAAAATAATAAAAGTAATCCCAGAGGTAAAAAATTGAACTAATTAAAGATCGCTGATTACAAAGATTTTTTAAATTTCTCTGTGGTTTTGCCATAAACTTCAAATCAATTATAAATTGCTTTTCAAATTTGTATAAATAGAAACAAAAATTTATGGGGATATACCCGTGATAATATATTAAGTTGATATGAACCAAAATATATAATCGAAATGGTTAAAATATTTAACTTTGAAATATCAATTGCTATACCAATACAATACTCAAAAATCAACAAAGACAATCACGTACTAATTTTTTCGATGCCCGTACTTGGGTAGGCGACGATGGCTGAGAAGTCTAGGTTGTATCCTAACCCTGTGATGCCTAGAAATTGGATTCTCTAAATTTTTATGTGCAACTGAACATGAGACCATCGCTTGCTCACCGGTAAAGGAGAACATCGTGAGGAAACCTGCCTGATGAGATTAAAAGTCTTTGAAGGTGTGTGAAGTTCACCAACCCGCATTGGGCCAGCGCATGGGTGAACTATGGCCCAAAACCCTCCTCGCCTGATTTCGAGAAGGAAACCCGTGCCCAGCAGTGGGACATATAAGGGTTGATAATTGATATTATTATTATTACATGTTTGTCAGTTTTATTGTTGAAAATTACTTTAGCATCAAGTAGGTATCTGAAAAGTAAGGAATCCTTTGGCAGAGAAGATTAAAAAAGTTGTCCACGCTAAGTTTACCAAACAATTCCTACTAATATTATATGAAAATTTGTATGGATGTTTGTTACTCTTTCACGCAATAACTACTGAATGGATTATAATGAAACTTTACAATAGTATAGCTTATTTATCAGAGTAGCACTTAAGCTATAATTTATCGCTGCTCACAGGGGAATAGGAAGTACACGGGTAAAACCGCGGAGCGCTGCTAGTATACTGTTTTCTCAACCCTCTCAGCATTGCTCCTATATATATATATATATATATATATATATATATAATATAATAATAAAGCCCATTTATTTCCAATCTACAGACGTTATTACATAATATATTTTTTTACTATTGTGTTACAATAAGTAGGTACTGTTAATTTAATTTTAAAAAGATATTTCGTTAATCACTATTGCAACTATCACCGTTGATTGGAACCCCTTCTTGGGTATATGCCTCCTCCAGCTTGTACCAGGTTTCTCTATCCCTTGCTCTCTCTCCATTCGCTTCCTGCTATTGCAATGATATCTTCTATCCACCTTTTTCTCGGACGCCCTATTCTACTTTTTCTCCTATATATCTATAGTAAGTATATAATATAGTACTAGCAACGTCACGCGATTTCACCTGCTTACTTCTGATTCCGGGGGGGGGGGGGGTTAAGGATTAAATCCTTAATGTCATCGTAAAGTTTCGTATCAAACATACATTCATTCTTACAAACTTTCGCATTTATTATATAGGTAGAATACAAGACTATAGAGTTAGATATACTATTATTGCTATTTTTACATATTTTTGCATTATTTTATATATATTACATTATTACTATTATTGCAATATTGTATGCAGACTCCTTGTAGTCAACAATTGACTTTCCATTCTAAAAGCCTAAGTCCCTTTTCACACGTGCCGGTTGCCGTACACGTGTGAAAAGGGACTTAGGCTTACGTAACTGGTAAACCAGAAAATATAATATAATATTTTCTTTTATATATAACTTTTTACGAATTTTACCGTGTGGTCCTCCCGTGACCACGGTTGCTGTAAGTTTTTGGAAATGTTAAAACTTTTAATAAAATCTTTTCATAATTTTTTTAATAAAAACTATATTAGGATATTTCTTTTTAATAGTTTTTTAGTTATAAAGAGTTGTTTCTTAATGACTTAAATTAATTAGAAAACAACATGGAAATTACATTCCAGACGACACGTTTCATGTAATTAATAATAGTCTGCTAATTACGGGAATCTTGTAAAAGATATTAAACATTCCCATTACTTCAAAGTTGGACCTAATTGGGCTGTCGGTTACAGCGTCCAGGATGTCTGCAAGTTTCTAGTTTCCAACTCGAACAAGATATGACCTTCCATATTTTGTATGTAAATTGTGTATAAATTTGAAGAAATATTCAAAATGTAGTTCAAATCTAGCGGTATTACTTTATCGGTTTTATTTCTATATTTCTATTATTTTTAAATAATTGTTTTCTAATGTTTGCGCGAATTTCACTCATCATATATTAGTGTATAATATTCTATAGATTTAAACTATTTGTTGTTGTCTCGTATGTGTGTCAATAAAGATCTTTTTCTTTCTTTCATCATAATGAAACAATTTTACGGATTCTGTCGCGGTTTATTAAGATTTTTACAAGCCCGACGTTTCGAACGAATCAAAAACCAAGCATAATAGCCACAAATTAAAGATGCAGTTAGCACTTTCTGCGTAGAGAGGACTTATTCCTATACGTAGTTTCGAATAACTTTGTAACGTTAGGACATCTGTCACCTCAGTCCTCCCGTGACCATGGTTGCTGTAAAGTATAATGTCGGGCTTGTAGCCCAACGTTTCGGATACTTTACAGCCAAAAAATCTTAATAAACCGCGATAAAATCCGTAAAATTGTTTCATTATAATTTTTAAATCATTTTAGGTAGAACTTTGTAATTCCGATACACCCACGTTAATTTTAAACAAAAAAGGATTTTCAATAAGTTGACGGAATTCTCGATAAGTTAAGCAAAGTTGATGGTCGGCTTGTGGAGTGGTCAGACTACTGGATACTTTACGCAGCGGTCGCGGGTTCGAATCGCGCCAAGTGCATATAATTTATATTATATTGAATATAGTATATAATATAGTCATGGAAGTGTATATATTTTGTATTTATATACATTTCTTAATTTCTTTTCCATTCCTAGTACCTGTAGTACTAGTTTTAACGAGCTTACTTTAAGTTAACGTGGTGTGATTGTTGACTATTATAAAAAAAATTGCCATCAAATACAAAAACTTTTTAAATGATAATTGTAGTAACAGTGGTTAGCGCGTAACAACATTCTAGTTATCATTATTTAACAACAAATTAATGGCTTTCAGATTTTTTTAATTCCTTTTTGTGAGACCTATCTTGACAAAAATGATTTCATGTCATTGGAAGTACCCTATAGGTTTTGGTTTGACGGACAGAGGGCCGACGTCACCCTAAAAGATTTTGCCTTTTGCGTTCCTCAAAAACCCTAATACGAATTTTTTTATTAAAATAAAAGCATTTACCATCCGCCATTTTACCGACAAAATTATGCAATAATAATTGGAGCTAATAAAATAATGGACATAACAGTATACAGCTGCGGCATATAACCCTACAAAATTGGAAAGGCGGGGGAATAACTAAATTGAACAACCCTATTGAACATCTTAATGCTGTATATAGCATCAATTTATTTATATGTGTAGACGTTTTGTATTGTCAACATCATTATCAGCCATTTTCCGCCCACTACCCATATAGGTCCCTTTCAGTGAACATCAGGACGACCGTACCCCCGCCACTCGTATCCAACTGGGATCGGTCACTTTATGGAGACCGTCATACCATCTAAAACAGTTGGAGGTTGACCTACCCTCCATCTTCTACATAAGAATTTCTTCCGTATTCGATCAGGTGGAATTATTGTTCCCCAAAGCTTTGTCGAGGTGATAGGGCTCAGTAGCCTAAGTTGAACCCAGCCTCTTAGGTGAAGCCAATTGAATCGAGATAGCTGCTCTTTGTACTAAAAGAGGGGGCAAAAGAGTAGGTGCTTGTCATGATCCTTTATATTTTAAGTTATATATGATAACATGATAAGTGAATAGTAAACACTTGCGCGATTATTAATTAATGAGCTTAAAAGCTGACCTACCAATAGTCAATACTAACCTGCGCCAGGAGGCTGCACGTGACAGGATGGCCGAATGTCGTGATTTTCAGTAATTTAAATTAAATATAATTATTACAATATTTTTGTGAGTGTAGGTAGTTAGTTGTAAGTTCGTCTGCGGCGATTGGCGAGGTGGGTGGGGAACTATTATAAAATGTGTGGTAGGGAATGGTGAAGTCTCTCTTGAGTGATCGATTGTCGGTGAGGCTTTAATTAATAATATTAAGCAAGTATAAAGAAAATATATAAAGACAAGGAAGTACTTTGTGAAAAAGATATTAATTCTATTAAAGGATGAGACCTCACCCCATTTCACTGCCCCAACGTTGGGAGGGGCTGATGTGGTGCGAGACAACCCTCTGTGGACGTGGCGTCGGTACCTCATCAAAGGCGGCTGTGGTGGCACTCGCGGGGTTATAGTGGATATTCAGCACCGATATGTGCCTCGAGTCCCACAAACCATCGGAACCGACCCAGGGCCGTGAACGGCGCGTAAAGGTTTTACCCCGTGTTAAAAAGAAAGGTGGAATTATTGTTATTGTTACTATAAACTTGTATAACAAATGTGCTTAAATCGCGCAGCATAATAATATGAGAAAACCTATGATAATTTATGAATTCGACAGCGTCATGCCGTTTGCTATCATGGCGTTCGAGATTAATTTACTGACGCCCCAATAGTTTTACACACAAACCAACATAAAAAATAATAACCCATAAACATTGAATAATAAACCCATTAAATCGCTTGAACGGGTTTTCAATAATTAATTATAATGAGATTACATTAAATACTCGTTAAGCCACAGTTGAAGCAAAGATTAAAGGGCATGATGGGCATTTTTCATTATTATGTCAACTGATAACACGACGGATATCGTTGTGAGCGCTAATATGAAATTTATTATGAATATGCTCGAAATTCGCGAATTTTGCTGATAACTGTTGCCAGTGGCTAAACCGGACTTTCTGTTATAAACTGGTTTTTATTAGCTTCACTTAAATCTATCTATGTATATAACGGAATCTTTAAACGTTACTTTTAGCCACTTTAAGATGTCGGATTAAATTGAAAAATCGCGCACATAATATTATCAAGGTCAGATGACAATACAATAATTAAATAAGTTTGTTCCAATATCCTCGTGGGTTAGCTAAGATGTCATTCTACAATCGTAAACGCTAGTAGAAAACTAATAAATGTATGTATATGTATACCCTGATTTATTGATGTAAAATGTCATTTTCAAATATTTATTAGTTTTCTACTAGCGTTTACGGTTGTAGAATGGTAACTTGGCTAACCCACCTGGTCAAGATAATCAGGATAGCACATCCAAGGGTAGTTATGGTATCAGATGTGCAAATTACTCACATAATGTGTTTTTATTATCAAGTGAATGCCATAATAATATAATATTATGACGCGTCAGGTGCTCATAGCAATTTTTAAATACCTATACAATGTTTTATTTTATTTTTATGATTACAATTTTAAAAACCCCAACGTATTATAAAAGGGAACGTTTAAAAAGTCGAAAATAATACTTTATCTTGAGCAATCCGGGTAAGGCAACAAAAAATTAATCCGACTTCAACAAAAAGGAGGAGGTTCTCAATTCGATCGGTATTTTTTTATGTATGTACACCGATTTCTCCGTCAATTGTGGGCCGATTTTCATAATTCTTTTTTCGTTTGAAAGGGTATACGTGCCAAATGGTCCCATGGTAAGGAAACCAGGGTCTGATGATGGCATCCCGGCGAAATCGAGGGGAACTTTCGTAAATTGTAGGAATTACTAGTGCGCTTAATATTTTTTAAGTAAACATTTTAAAGAACTATAATTTGATGAGGGTCTTTATCTGATACTGGAGCTGAAAGACAGTTGAGGGAACTCCTCGACGATTAACTTTAGTAACCTTGTATTTGGGCTTAATAAATTTGTATTGATGAGAACTTTCCACCTAGATGGGTTGTACTGTGATTGGGGGGTCTGATGATGAAGACAAAGGACAGTTAAGGGATCTCCTAAATTGTTTACAGTAGCTACCTTGTGATTGGACTTAATTAATTTATACTGATGAGAACTTTGTTCCTATATGGGAGATACATGCCATTACAGGTCTGATGATGGAGACCATAGCCAGTCGCGGGAACTCCTCCACAATTTACAGCTTTTGTTGGGCTTACTTCATACGGTTCACTACGCCAAAATGTCTATCTCTTTCGGTCTTTCTGTAATAAATCACTAAAAATTAAGAAATAAAAATTTTAAACAAAAATTATAACCGACTTCAAAAAATAAAATAACTAAAAAGTAATAAAATAATCGCGTTTCTTTAATTTTTGTGTCGGTGTTACTTTATTTTTTGAAGTCGGTTATAATAATAATATTATATTATTATTATAACCGACTAATATTATATTATAATATATATTTAACACCGGGAAATGCTCTGAGGCATCCCGCTGGGGTGTGGGGTGTGGGGCTCCCCACGCGGGTATGTGGGACTTGCTGCGCCCGGAAGCTGGTAAGTGGAGGCAGCTCTACCCACTAAAACCCTGCGAGTGCCACCAGTGCCGCCTTTGGTGAGGTGTCCCGGATCTGTTAAGCTAACAGAGCACCTAGATGGCTAGTCAGTCCTGCAAGGGAACGACGCCACCTGTATACCTGGGGTTGTCCCTCACCCCTCCCAACGTTGGAACAGTACAATGGGGAGAGGTTCCCATCCTCGCCCCTTGCTCTTTTGCCCCCTCTTCTTAAAAGAGGGGTACAAAGAGCCCCCTCGGCTCAATCCTACTAACATTAAAAAGTGTCTATTTAGTTTTATCAAAATCGTTGTGGTTTGTATGATATAAATAAATCCTTAATTCAAAGAAACTTACTGTATAAAAAATTAACTAAATATGAATAGGTACGGAGTCTAGTGTTGAAAAAAATTATATTCTAATAGTCTGAAAAACTTCGTTATGGAACGGCGCAGAAAATAGTTTTTCGCCAAATTTTCCACAGGTACTAAAGGCCTTGGAAATAGTTTCGGAAGTTTCGTAAAAAAAATCATTCAAAGGCTAAATTTGTTAAAGCTTTAGATTTTTAGCTTGTATGAATTTATTTTTGTGAGAGTTAAAATGACTTATAATTATTACTGACTACTTTTTGAATTTAAGTACTATATTAGTGGATCGGACGTCTTGTCGTTCTTTGAGGGCTGATGATGATGATAAGTGGATCATATTAGTGGATAGACGATCTCCGTGCAGTGGCCGGTCCGTGTTGGTTGTGAGATTGGTCGTCTTGGCGTTCATTGAAGGCCTATGTCCAGTAGTGGACGGAGTAAGAATAAGATTAATGATGCTTTTAGCTATTTGTGTTATTGTTGTTATATTATTGTTATAATTTGTTTAATTTTATAATAAATTGTTATAATTAATTATTAAAATTATTTATTATAACAATTCATTATAAAATTAAACAAGCATAATGGATTTTATCGCAGTTACTTTAGATTTTTACATACCCGATGTTTTGGATAGTTTATAACAACCACACTCACCTTAGATTGCTGTGCTGCGTACTGTATTTAAAATAAACGCGGCAGTACAAAACACTGAGTGCAATTACTTGCAGCGCTATTCAGACGTTTAAGGATATTACCGCATGAATATTTAGTAAGAGGTAGTAGCCAACCATTGCAATAGTTGCAAAGACCTACCCTATATGCATTTCATGAAAATCGGTCGAGCCAGAAGGAGTTGGGTAACAAACACCGCGACACAAGATTTTTTATTAAATTCGCAAACCCTAATATTCCTAAAGATACTTCCAATGAACACCCATAAAACATTAATACGAAAAACGTTATCTCTCCCGACCAGAAACATCCAGTTATTATAACGTTAAATCCTGGAACCCTAATACCTAATCCGTACTCATTCACTGAATGTTATTTTCGACAATAGCCACCTAAGCATTTCACAGTTGGGCTTGTTCCTGTAACTTTCCAACGGAAAAGCGATAACATTTTAAGGTTTCAATGCTTGTTTTAGCTTGTATTTTGCGATGATTCATTTCCTTTTCGTTCTTAGATGTGTTATTATTACCGTATATTATGATATTGCGTTGGGGCGACACATGACCACCAAGTCAGTCAGTGCAAGTGAATATAAACCAGTTTATCTGGAACTAGTGCTTAGCCCAAGCAACTCATTCTATACATAAGACTAGCTATTGCCCAAAGCTTCGCCCGCGTTAACTTAGATTAACAGCCGTACCCGGAATGATGATGATTATTTTTATAGCCTAAGTTACTCCTTATAACATCAGCTATCTGCCAATGAAAGTCCCATCAAAATCGTCTCAGCCGTTTGAAAGATTAACAAACAGAGAGACAAACAAATAGACAAAAAAGGGTATATTATATATAGGCTATAAAAAGCAATTATTTTAATAGTACAAACAGACACTCCAATTTTGTTTATCTGTATAGATTGTATAGATGTCAAGTCTACGTGCTGGTCACACAACCTGTCCTGCTCTTCTCTCCCGAAAAAGTAGAATGGAATCAGGAATGAACCTGAGACTAGTGCAAGCAAGTCTTATTAACGTCTTGTCCATCTGAGATTTTCTGTCCCTCTCTCCGAAATACAGCAAATTTGTTTCACGGAAGGAATAGGCAGGCAGACGCATAGAAAAACACAATATTATTCCCACTTTTTTAATTTAATTTTATAAATCGTTAAAAAGACTAAACTGCGGTTTCGAAGTGAAACAGTAGGTATTTGTGAGATATGTCATATGTTCATTGGCGACGTTGACCACGTGTCCCTATTTACTTTATATCCTTACCTTTACCATTCTATATAAAAAGGTGATGCTGCTCTTAAATAAAGATTCTGCTGAATATAATGTATTACTATAAAGATATTATCCTGAATTTGATATACACAGTATGACTCTTGTTGGCTTTAAATTCAATTGTAGTACTAATAGGAGCTCGCCCGTATGTACTCATTGTACAAACCGCAACCTCATGTATGTAAATATACGCCATTATAGACGTCTATAGTTAAAACTAGCTGATGCCCGCAGATTCGTCCGCATTAACTTACATCTATAGCCGTATCCGGAGCGATGATAATTATTTTTGTAGCTTAAGTTACTCCTTACTATATCAGCTATCTGCCAATCAAAGTCCCATCAAATCGGTCTGGCCGTTTCAGAGATTAGCCGGACAGACACAAAAATAAAAAAATAAAAGATTTTTCGTGTACAATTATCGTATAAACTTCCATATCCATTTAGTGAGAATCTGTTAATTTGAAATTACAAACAGACACTTCAATTTTATTTATTTGTTTAGTAGGTAAGTACCGTATTTAAGTATTTTAGAACGTTTTGTTCATACTCATATATATTATATATCTAGCAATCACACAAACTTATCATCCAGGGGAAAACACGAGGAAAAAGACCGCCCAGAAGAAGGCGTACTTCTTGGCTTAATAATCACCGCACATGGTTCAACCGCAGTACCCCGCCATGGTTCAGGCCTTGACGTGGCGGTGGGCCTCAGTAGCCTAGGGTGAGCCCAGCACCCTGGGCGAAGCTAATTGAGCCGAGGGGGCTCTTTGTACCCCTCTTATAAGAAGAGGGGACAAAAGAGCAGTGGGAAAGGGGTGAGGATGGGAACCTCACCCCATTGTACTGTCCCGACGTTGGGAGGGGTTGTTCTGTAGTGCGGGACAACCCCTCTGTGGAGGTGGCGTCGGTCCCTTGCGGGACTGACTAGCCGTCGAGGTGCCCTGTTAGCTTAACAGATCCGGGGCACCTCACCAAGGCGGCATTGGTGGCACTCGCCGGGTTTTAGTGGGTAGAGCTGCGTCCATTTACCACCTTTCGGGCGCACTGAGTCCCACATACCCACCTGGGGAGACCCACTCCCTAGGCGGGATGCCTCAGAGCATTTCCCGGCGTAAAAGAAATATAAATGGTTCAACCCCAGTACAAGATCACTGTTCCGAGCAGAGGTTTCTAAAGTAAAAATAGCCAAACAAACCCTTGTTAAGTTTAAAGAACTTGTGTCATGGGTAGGTATTGGGAACGGACTTAAAATACCTACATAATATGTGGACGTTCATGATACAGCGCATACTTCTATATCGTCGGCTTACTGCAAGAACTCATTAACTTACTGTTATTAACTGTATTATATACTGATGTATTGACAATAATGTATTGATGTGAAATTTTGTATACTCGTTTAGTTTTTATGACAATGTATGCATAGCTCATTGTAATCCAATATGGCGGACGGTCCAAGATGGAGGTGTGGTTTTATCCTTCTAGTTGTACGTCGCAACGCTTCTTTTTCCAGCCGTATGACTGATGATAATCAAGTATAGCCTATGTATCACTGAGTGACTGAGCGTTATATTAATGAAATACTTGTTAAATCTCATAACTAGTTCCAAATAACTAACACATAAACTATCAAACATTAGGTACCTTGTTGCTCGCCGTTTCGCTCGCGTCAACTTAGATTTACAGCCGTGTCCTAATAGATTTTTTTAGATTATTTTTATAGCCCGTATCACTCAGAGTTGACGTAGAATTCTAATAGTGAAAGAGTTTTTAAAATCAGTAGAGCAGTTTTTGTTGAATCATAACAAACAACAAACAAATCTTCCATCTTTACAATATTAGCACTATATTAATATAAATCGATACCGTTGAACTTGTTCCATTTAATTGATAATTATTACAGCCTATGAACTAAATACTAAATTTTAACGCACCACATCCGTATTTACCATGTGCACACAGCCGTATTCGGAGACCGCAGTCACGGTCACAGCACGCATATGCGCCACACGTGCAACATGAATCTTTGGTACCAAGATAATTTTCATTATAAACGAGCTTTGGGGATGATAAAACCTATCGTTATTCGTAGATGTTTGAAAATGTTGAACAAGTATTTTCACTAAGGTACGGCTTAGATATTGATAATAACAATCTATAGAGATAAATAAAATTGGTGTGGTATATATTTGTAACGAGCTGTTGATCGCAGCTTCGCCCGCGTTAACTTACATTTACAGCCGCACGCGGATTGATGATGATTATTTTATAGCCTAAGTTATTCCTTATAACATCAGGTATCTGTCAATGAAAGTCTCATCAAAATCGGCCCAGCCGTTTCAGAGATTAGCCGGTACAAACAGACAGACAGACAGACAGACAGACAGGCGGACAGACAAACAAAAATTGTAAAAAAGGCTATTTTGGTATATGCACCGTGTAAACATCCATATGCATTCAACAAAAAGCGGTTATTTTAATATTTCAAACATACACTCCAATTTTATTTATCTGTATAGATATTGAAATAACCGCTTTTTTAACCCCCAAACCTGACGCCAGGAGGCCGTATGGTCGAAGACTCCACCATAATAATACTTAGGTCCGATTGCACGATATTGTTGGTTAAATAACAATAACGTTGACTTTAACGGTTTAGACAATTGGGTTGTACCAGCATAAAAAATCTGATTGTTAAAGTCACCAGGAATGCGTGCATTCTTAAGGGAAATATTTTAAGACATGGTAATACATACGTAATACATACAAAAAAAAAAAATAGTTTGACGTTTAAAACTTACTGGGCGCCGCCTTCAAATTATATTAAGCCATAGCTGTTATACTGAAATTTCCGAGATTGAGTAAATAATGAAACATATTTTGCAAATATTCCAACCAAATATAACTAAGGTAACTGCGTGTTATTTATTAGATAATAAAAAAATATATAACATGCCTATATTTTCAAAATGTTAAAATAATAAAATTATCTTGTATTTAAATTATGAACTTAATAAATAATTTATATTTCTAATAATACATCATCATCATCACAAGTCTTTGTCCGTCCACTGGTGAACATAGGCCTCCTTTAATGAACGCCGAGACGAATAATATATATTTTACTATCAGTAATATCATTATTAATGATAATATATCATTAATAATGTTTTATTCAAAATCAAAAGAATTCTATTAACAATATATAATTTATTTGATATTTAACAAATATTATTTAAATTTTAATACAATAAAAACTATTTTGTATTTTAATTTGTAATATAATAAAATATTAAAAAACTTAAATTTGACATCTGACGTTAACCATAACTTTAACCGGCCGATTGTGAGCGGTTAAAGTTAGTGTTAAATTATGACGTATTTGACCATAGTCAAATGGTGCAACGCATTTTTACACTAACCGGTATTTTGACGGATTAGTTATTGTTAAAGTAAGATGGTGCAACCCACCCTTAGGTGACAATTAGTTAGTATTCTTAGGTGGCTTACAATTTTTGTCTATCTGTCTGTTTGTTCATTCTCATCCTTAAATACGGTTTTGACGGGACTTTCACTGGCAGATAGATGATGTTATACCTAAGTAGTAACTTAGGCTATAAAAATAATGATCATCAATCCGAACGTCTGTACATCTAAGATAACGCGGGCGAAGCTGCGGGCAATTGATGCTACCTAATATTATTTATAAATATTTAATTAGTATATTATATATCTATACTAATCCTTACTAATATTATAAATGTGAAAACGTGGATGTTTGTTACGCTTTCACGCGAAAACTACTTAGCCGATCATCATGAAACTTTGTACACATATTCTTGGAGGTATTAGAAGTAACATAGAAAGAAAGAAAGAAAGAAAGAAGAAAGAAAAAAATATTTGTGAAACTACTTATTTACTTAAGACACATAATTAATAATAAAACATATATACCTTGTAGTTACACAAAACGGCCTCAACTCAGTGTTTGCTGGAATTACCATTCCAGCACTGGTCTTCCGTTGAGGCCATTCAGTGAAGCCACGAAACGATTACACAGCACAAAAATATATATTTTTATATAAAAAAATATAAATAGGATATATTATTAATGAAAAAAAAAAAACTAAAATATGTTTATTTTTATTGTGGACAATAAACTCAGTGAACACCATTATTAATCGGTGCGTAATTTTGTAACATAAAAAAAACTAAAATCTTATCCTACGCAGACGAAGTCGCGGGCAGCAGCTAGTATATATAATGTACATAATATATACTATGTACGTTCTAAAAACAATCCGCGACAGCATATTATGTCAATCTTTTAAAGTTATATAATCTTTTTTATGATTTTTATGATTTATGCAAGCCAGCCGCTGTCATATATATTATTATATTATGGATATATGTAGCAATGGACGCAAAAACAGCCCACTGATAAACTAAATAGTATAAATCCTTTTTAAAATCCCTTTTTTTGTGTAAAAAAAGACTGTTCTGAAAAACGTGTCTTTTAAGCAACAAAATAATGATTTGGAATTCCCTTTACTTATGTTGTTAGACCGAAGCTTTATGCCAAATTTTATTATTCTAAATCAATGGGCACTTCCTTATAGCTTTTTGTTTGACAGACAGATTGACAGAATATAACGGAGTGATACTATACAAGTCCCGTTTCCTCATTTCACGAGACTCAAACCCATAACCAATGACAAGTGATTGTAAAGTAGATAAATACACAATTTCCCTTGTTTAAATGATCGCGGGAGATTAATGAAATTCATAAGCACCGTCGTTAAGATGGGGTCAGAGGATCCTCCCTAAAGTTAAATGGAATGTAGCCGCACGACTCAATACGATACAATTACAACTTGGGTACTCGTTCGATATCGATATAGCAGGGATGTACCGTATCGATATCGTTTAAAACAATATTTTTATTTATACTATAATATTATAAAGAGGAAAGATTTAGAAAGAGGTAGTGCCATGCATTGCAGCTGAACTGGGCCGGCACGACCGGGGTTGGTACATCTCGCTCACATAACACCGGCATAAAGTAACAGCTATATTGTCGCGTTTCGTGCGGCTTGTGAGTTTTCGGTGGCATAAGCTCTGATTGTGCGGATGTGTATGGGCGTCGGTACCATAATGTTCCAACTACTCGTTTGACACTACTACCCTCATGACATAAAGAAGATTGGATTATTTGTTTGTTTGCTTTGAAGAGGCTCCAAAACTACTGGTCCGATTTGAAAAATTCTTAAGCTACATCATATAGGAGCAGTGCGAAGCAGGGATGGACCGCTAGTCATTAATTTACCTACAAAGTATTCTATTTCTATCGCGTATACCTTACCTTTTCTAACCAAGTTAGGACTACCTTCCTTTCAAAAATAAAATCATCATAATAATAACCTAAAATGAAGAAGATATTTTTTCAATGTCCAGAACTAATTTGAAAACTAATATTTTTATGATTATTTTTTTTTATTCGTATATACTCCACGCACCTAATAATATGATGGTTTTGTTTCAAAAATTCAATTCATTTCTCGATCAATTTAAAAAAAATCGGTTGTCTGTAAAGTCGGTTTACTGACGGTAGTTGAATGTGACAACGTCATAAGAAAATGGAACGCCTCAGAGCGAGGTAACGCCGTATATCTTTTTTCGTTCGTGCAGCCGAACGAAAAAAGAATCGCGAATTATAAGACGTTGTCACGTCAAAAATTTAATCAATATTGATACATAATTTTGATGCCTATGAATTTAACAATTATTATGAAAAAGAACCTTGTGTTATGAAAAAAAAATACTTGAAAAAAATAAAATTGTTATGTCGAATCGGCATTAATAAAAATTCGTAAAAACTGTTTCATGGCAATGAGTGAAATTCGCGTAAATATTAGAAGACAATAGATGACAGTGACGATGGTAATGGTGATGGTGGTGATCACGGTGATGAAGATGATGATAAAATTTGATCAATCTCGTTGCACCGCTCTCGGTCTACAATTAGCTGCATTCATTAGTGAGATCGACGTCACCAATTAAATGACAAATTCCACCACATGTCACCGCATGTTATATATTTTTCATTTATAATATATAAACCCATATACAATGTGTTTTTACGGTAGTAAAATAGGCAAATGGGCAAACGATCCATGTCATGGTCAACGTCGCTTAAGAACATACAGAAATAATCTAAGACTAGCCCATACAACTAATTCAACCCCACCATGGTTTAAGTCTTGTCGTGGCGGTGGGGCTTAGTAGGCTAAGGTGAACCCAGCACGTTGGACGAAGCAAATTGAGCCGATAAAGCTACTCTTTGTACCCCTCTTATAAGAAGAGAGAACAAAAGAGCAGGGAGGGACAAGGAACCAGGATGGGAACCTCACTCTATTGTGCTGTCCCGACATTAGGAGGGGTTGTTCTGTGGTGTGGGACATCCCCTCTGTGGAAGTGGCGTCGGTCCCTTGGGGACTGACTAGCAACAGATCTGGGGCACCTCACCAGCATTGGTGGCAAGGTAGAGCTGCATTCACTTCCGGGCGCAACGAGTCCCCGCCTGGTCCCCAGCGGAATGTCGAAGATCATTTGCTAGTGCACAAGATTTTTATTATCTAAAAATATCATTAATAGACATAAGCTTTTATTATATCCAAGTAGTCTATAGCAATATAATATATCGTAAAAACATTATTATTTATCGCCTAGTCCCAACTAATATAATAATATTTATTTTTCATTTGGTTTTTTCTTTTTGGGGGCTGACTACATTTAATTAGTTCTAAATTTGAACTACAGTGAAATAAGTTTAGAACCAACAGTAAAATTAACAATATTTTTATCATAAATAGTAGATTCACTAATGATACAATTATAATTAGCCATTCATACATGTGGAAACTCCATGAATAATTTCAAATGCTTTTAAGCTTAGCAAATAAATACAAAATTTAAACGTTTACTTTAAAGTATGACGATGGTCTAGTATGGTAATCTGACCCATGGTACCCTAATATGGTATTTTCTAAGTACATTTGACAAGTCAATATCATTTACCGGTGGGCGGGAAGCGCTGTGACGCGCTCCCGGCTGCATGGGTACCACCATCTTGCTTGTTTTTCCCGTGAAACAGCTTTGCTGTGTTTCGGAGAGAAGGGCAAGACAAGTAGTGTAATTACTGGCACCGAGTCTTAACATCTTATGTCTCAGGATAGGCAGCACAAAGATGAGTTGCCTGGGCTCGTTCCAGGTAAACTAGTTTATGTTCATGGGCGACGTCGACCACTTACCATCAGGTGGCACATTTACCAGTTTGCCTATCCAACTAAGATAAACAAAAAAAAATTTGGTCACTCGTTTGAGAGAGCCTGCTGCAGGCCTGATAATATGAAAACATATTAGCGTTTTTAAGAACCTAGGATCGAGGTCTGCTTTAACTTCATCTATGACTATAAAACAAGGCTCAAACCTGTCTAAGTTTAGTTCTTTTAACGTGTATGAATGTAGAACGAGTATGTTCGTCTGTATAAAACCAGTGCATAGCCAAATCCTTAACGACTTCCCCGAGACTGATTTTGAAAAGCATCATAAATGCTTATCGTTCCAAAAAAGGTCTAAATTAAATGGGTCTAAAAAGGTCGATTTTAAATACATTAAATTCTATCGATAATATTGATTCGCACATCACTGATATATCTCTAAAGTAAAAGGCTTTACGCCCTCACTAGCGCTATATTTTTTATCACTGGGAACGTATGAAAGGATATGCCGTCTTTATATGAAGCCCTTACTTTGCACATTTGCAGATAAAATGACTTGATGAAAAATGATGTCAATGACCCTTCATGATTATATGATAGACTTGATGTTATTATTATAGGTAAAGTACATATTGGGATAATAGTGGAGGTATTTTTGGGAGATTTCTTAATTAAAAAAAATCAAGGTTTGTAGTCATCACTCTTACAGAAATAGCCATAACTACTACTTCTACATTCTTGTAATAATCTTCATTTAGGTACAGTATCTTCTTCCCACCACGATTTAAGCGTTGTCGTGGCGGTGGGGCTCAGTAGCGTAAGATGAACCCATTTTTTTTTGTTTTTTTCTTTGACACCGGGAAATGCTCTGAGGCATCCCGCCTGGGGAATGGGTCTCCCCACGCGGGTATGTGGGACTCGCTGCGCCCGAAAGAAGGTAAGTGGACGCAGCTCTAGCCACTAAAACCCGGCGAGTGCCACCAGTGCCGCCTTTGGTGAGGCGCCCCGGATCTGTTTAACTAACAGGGCACCTCGACGGCTAGTCAGTCCCGCAAGGGACCGACGCCACCTCCACAGAGGGGTTGTCCCGTACCACAGAACAACCCCTCCCAACGTCGGGACAGTACAATGGGGTAAGATTCCCATCCTCACCCCTTGCCCCCTGCTCTTTGTCCCCTCTTCTTATAAGAGGGGTACAAAGAGCCCCCTTGGCTCAATTAGCTTCGCCCAAGGTGCTGGGCTCACCCTCGGCTACTAAGCCCTACCGCCACGTCAAGGCCTGAACCATGGTGGGGAGCGTAAGATGAACCCACCCCTTGGGTGAAGCCAATTGAATCAAGGGAGCTCCTCTTTGTACCAATATTTTAAGAAGAGAGGCCAAAAGAGCAGCGGGCAGCTCTTACTCAACAGATTCGGGGCACCTCACCAGCATTGGTGGTAAGGTAGAGCTGCATTCACTTTATCTATCGGTCGCAACGAGTCCCCGCCTGGGGAGTCCCCCCTCCTCCGCGGAATGTCTAAGATCATTTCCTAGTAAAAAGGTATCTCTTTATTGTCTAAAATCATCAACATAAACATTTATTATATCCAAGCTTCTTACCTTATTCTTCATACAAATAAACATTTTCATATTCACTATCTTCTAAATCGGCTTCTATGAAGAAGCTATATTTATCGATACCCTGAATATAATATGCTAACTATCTAGTTTTAGTCCTATCATGATTTTCATCCAAGTTTTCTAATGGTTATGTCCCCACCATGGTTCAGGCCTTGACGTGGCGGTGGGGCTCAGTAGCCTAGGGTAAGCCCAGCACCCTGGGCGAAGCTAATTGAGCCGAGGGGGCTCTTTGTACCCCTTTTATAAGAAGAGGTGACAAAAGAGCAGGGGCAAGGGGCGAGGACGGGAACCTCACCCAATTGTACTGTCCCGACGTTGAGAGGCGTTGTTCTATGGTTCGGGATAACCCCTCTGTAGAGGTGGCTTTGGGTTTTTGGGAACTGACTAGCCGCCGAGGTGTCCTGTTTGCTCATTAGATCCAGGGCACCTCACCAAAGGCAGCATTGGTGGCACTCGCCGGGTTTTAGTGGGTAGAGCTGCGTCCACTTACCAGCTGTCGGGCGCAGCGAGTCCCACATACCCGCGTGGGGAGGCCCACTCCCCCGCGGGATGCCTCAGAGCATTTACCGGCATTAAAGAAAAAAAGGGTTGTTTATGTCAGGTATTTCCCACCGTTAAAAAAAAAGAATTATTTATGCCTTAATTAATTGTGTGAGTTCTTTGAGAGCTCGATGTCCAGACAATTACAGATAGATAATAATGATGGTGATGAATGATAAACAAAGATATTTCTTTGGAATAATTAAAACAATTTAAATGCACTTGCAATGTAAAAAAAGTTTAGAACTTAGTGAGATCTATTCCATTAAGCGTATCTAGTTAAGCGGATATATTGCTTGTGTGGCATCGCCCATGCGGTTGTGATTGTTAATCCTTCTCAACGAGCCATTTATTAGGTGCATGCGTAAGTTTGTTTATAAATTCGTTTCTCAAAATGATAAAACAGATCATTTATTTCATTTTCTTTCGGTGTGTCAAACCAAAACATATTATAGGGTGATTCCCATTGACATAATCATGAAAGAAGTTAGTTCTCACAGCTTAAGTTAAGGAAAAGATAAAAACCCTTATTTTTTGTTATATTACATACAAAATACTTTTGTACGGAACACTCACTCCTTTGATTTTTCTTTTTAATATCTTTATTGCCATTTTAAAAGGGTTATATACATTGTACCTTGTTACATTAACAACTTAATATGCTTTTAAAAGGATAAATAATAATAAAAAAGAAACATTAATCAAGATAATCACTGATTAGGCATAACATGCACCACACTACACGTATTCTTGCTACTTCAGTTTTTGGTTGAAGAATGCTCTGTATTGATTTGAGAATTGGTTGATGAGCATTTATTTTTAGCTTTTAAATAAAATATACTTTACCCTTAACATTCATAGTTTAATTTTATAAATTAATACTGACTAAAGTTAAATTTATTCACCTTTCTTTTTGTTTGGTTTCAACTAACCAGATTTTTCTTTTTGGCAGTGCGTTTAATTTTTAGTTTCGACTTGTATAAATCGTACGAGGGCGGCACTGAAAATTTCGGGAATCAAGGAAGTGACACAACATTACTATTTAAAAATGTATTTATTGGTTTTCGAAGTATTTTCCGCGAAATTTGATACATTTTTCCATACGATGGAACCAATCATTGAAGCAACCATTCTATTCGGAAGTTGGGGTCTCCAAAATGGCCGTTTTGTAGGCGTCCACAGCTTCTTCAGGCTATGAAAATCTCTGACCACGCAATTTATTTATTTATTTATTTATTATACAAACGAAATATAACACCATAACAGACAAAATCCAAGACGATGCTATTTATTCTATTTATTCTTTATTTTAGGGAAAGTATAGAAATCATTAGGGCTTAGTTCGGGGCTGTACGGCGGATGGTCTAATAATTCTATGTTTTCTTGCTCTAAAAACTCTTTTGTTCTGTGCGCGGTGTAAGAACTCGCATTGTCGTGATGGAGGATGATGCGGCGGTTGCAGTTCTCTTTACGGAGTTCAGAAACGACCTGTGGCAAACAAATGCTAGCATACCATTCTGCATTAACCGTTCTTTGTCCCTCAAGAGGAATAGTCGCAACATGGCCGGTTGGGAGACAAACGTGGCCACCATATTTTTTGCAATACTCCGTGAACGAAAAATTTTTGTTGGCTTTAACTCATTTTCGAACACCCAAACTCGTGACTAGTTTCTTGTTTCGGGTTCGTACGCGTATATCCTGGATTCGTCACCTGATACGATGTTGTATACAGCATTTGAGGATCCTGCGTGGAATCTTTCGAGAGTTCTGACGCACCAAGTAACGCGAGCCGCTTTTTGCTCTTCACAGAGCAAATCGGGAAAACAACTTTTTACACCTATTGTTCATGCAAGATTATTTGTATTTGACTCATGCCAATGTCTAAAGTTGCCTGAATTTCGCGGTATGTCGATCTTCCTCAATCAGCTTACGCACAGCTTGGGTGACTGCAGTTTTTGGACGACCTTGACGGGGATCATCACTGAGCTTGAAGTTGAAATTCAGCAAACCAGCGATAAATTGTGGTTTTGGATGGGGCTTCATCACCAAATGCAGAAATCAACACACTGTTTTTGTCTTAAACCACTTCGAAAGTCATAATAAATCATTGCTCTAGAATTTTCTCGAGTCAATTCCATTTTCTCAACGAGTAAACAAGTTCGACAAGAACTTGTGACAAGACCGAGAATCTTTTTTTAAATAAATAAATGGCATTCGATTTTTTAAACCAAGGAGTCTTCAATTAAAAAGATTTTAATATGACAGGAACAGTGGAAATATTCCATTCCGGATACTTTTAGTGCAGCCTATGTACTAAGTATTTTTAGATTTTATTTTCATGTAAAATAAATATTAATTTATCGGCTTCAATATATTTATCTCTACGCAACGCGGGCTGGGGGACAGGGCGGCGCTAACACGAAACATGATGTAACGACAGTCGAATAAAAATTTGAAACATCGTTTTCTGTAATGTATAACAAACGCTATTTACAATTTTAACTATCTAGCAATGCGAAATTGGTGGTGTTTTTTACCTATATCTGTATATAATATATAAACCCTGTTTATATATTATATACAGATTATATAAGATACTAGCTGTAGCACGCAGCTTCGCCCACGTTAACCAAGACTTACAGCCGTACACGGATTGGTGATGATTATTTTTATAGCTTTAGTTACTCCTTATAACATCAGCTATCTGCCAGTGAAAGTTCCATCAAAATCGGCCGAGCCGTTTCAGAGATTAGCTGGCACAAACAGACAGACAGACAAAAATTGTAAAAAACGCAATTTGGTATATGTACCGTGTATACATCCATATGCATTTAGTAAAAAGCGGTTATTTTAATATTACAAACAGACACTCCAATTTTATTTATCTGTATAGATTTTCTATTTATTTATGGATACCAGATCGGATAACATCAAGTTGATATTATGTTCGGAGATTAATTATTATGACAGTGAAGTTATGTTATTGGTGCATGGAGCCCTGGACCATGATATTACTTGAAAACTTACAGTAACTTAAGTTGTGCTGAATCCGTTTAAGTTGTTGTATGACGTAGATGGTAATTGAGAGAGTAATAGATTTTGTGAATGTTCTTAGGCATTTCGTGGGGGAGGGAGAACTCCCCATGGTATGTGGGATTCGCTGCGCTCGAAAAATGATAAGGTGGACACAGTTCTACCCACTAAAACTCTGCTAATGCCACCAGTGCCGGCTTCGGTGAGGTGCCCCGGATCTGTTGAGCAACAGGGCACCTGGACGGCTAGTCAGTCCCAAAGGGACCGACGCCGCCTCCACAGCCCCTCTTTTCCCGCTCCACATAACAAACCCTCCCAATGTCAGGACAGTGCTATGGGGTGAGGTTCCCATCATCGCCTTTTGTCCTCTCATGATTTGTCCCCTCTTATAAGAGGGTTACAAAGAGCAGCTCCCTCGGCTCAATTTGCTTGGCCCGGTGCTGGGTCTACCTTAGGCTACTGAGCACCACAACCACTACAAGGCTCGAAGCGTGGTGGGGATGAATGCTTGTCCTAGTTGAATGCGAGAGGAGATCGTCTGAGCGTTCAATGAAAGTGGTCTGCCCTGGTCTAATGATCAAAAAAGTTTGATGATGTAAATTTTACTTTACAAACTAGAATTAGTAAAATGTATACTCAACATTTGATATAAATTTTAATTACCATTAAAGTTGCTGTGGAAAATATATAAAAAAGTGAAAAAAAATGAAAAATAATTAAACCCTGAAGAGCGCCGCGACAAATTGTGAGTTCCCGACAAGCCTTTGGGAATATTATGTAAAAACAAAGCAACTTCCAGGTGATAAAATATATTTTAATAATTTTTTCGTTGCTTTAGAATATTTTTTACATTTTTCTAGATATTTTCTGATACGTCTGTTTGGTAGCTCGTGGTTTTTGACATTCAACTCTAAAAAGATGGGTGTCATAAGTTTCACTGTTAAATGTTGTATTGCATTGCAAAACGGTTGAAATGATTTGGATATGTTTGTAATTTTGAAGCAGGTTTTCTAGCTGTGGTTAATATTATGTTCTACTAGCTGTTGCCCGCAGCTTCGCCCGCGTTATCTTAGATTTACAACCGTATTAGGCATATTTAGGATATACAATTCCAATTTCCACCATACATTGTCTGACGGAAACTCCGTCCGGCTCGGACGCGAGGTTCGGGCTTCGGCTTTCGGCGGCGCGGCTCGGTCGAATCACGGCGACGCATTATTTTGATTTTGCTATATTTCCTTCATTTTCATTCATTTAATTTCCTTGGTGTAAAGGGAAAAAATAATCTTCATAAAATTCTCAAGCTAATTAACGTATTTAAAATGATAGGGATTATTACCGCATTTGTGTAAATACCTTTCTCATTACCGCTTTATAATTGCCAATTTTTTTAATATTAATAGGGATATAGTATGTTATCCGTAAGAGATAGACATATGTCATCGCGGACTTTTTTATAGACCTTTTTAAGTTGTACAATAATGTAGGACATTATATTGATCTATCCGATAGGGTTCAGGCAGTGTTTGCAATGTAAGCGCAAAAAATGTTTATTTACGACGTCACATTAGAAAGCTCTAAAATTATCAGTGTTGATCTATTATGCATGTATTATACATATAAACCTTCCTCTTGAATCACTCTATCTATTAAAAAAATCATCAAAATCCGTTGCGTGGTTTAAAAGAACTAAGCATACTTACAGACAGACGCGGGAAGCAATTTTGCTTTATACTATGTAGTGATGATAAAATTGGTTTGCCGTCTTCGCTATTTTAATATGGATTCTTTTGTACAAATTTATAATAATTAGTTATTATTAATAAGTCAACTAACTAGCTGAGTTTCACAAAAAAACTGTAAATAGCCGCGTTAGCTTAAACTCTATGTATTGTTTAAATTGACTCAATTAATTTAATTATAAATTTACGAACTCTATAAATTACACAAAATTTTGCACAGTAACACTTCCAACAGTATTTCAGCTTTAAAACATAGCCAGTAAAATGGATAAGTCTAAGCTGCAGGCCGTATGATACAGGGATCGTGTAACGTAAGAGGCTGCGACCGCAGCATGTACACGCTCGCCCTAGTTTACCGAGTAGTGGGGAGATATTATCATCATCAACGTGTAATTGTCCCCTTGGAGTTTACTCTGAGACAGCCGTTCCCATGTTAAATTGAAGTCCACTTAGGGTTTCTTTTTTGACGTGACAACGTCTTATAATTCGATGGAGCCGGCTGCAAGAACGGAAAAACATGACGCATGCGGCGTTACCTCGCTCTGAGGCGTTCCATTTTCTTATGACGTTGTCACGATCAACTATCGTCAGTAAACCGACTTTACAGACAACCGATTTTTGTATCAGCCAGTTTGTATTTTCCTAATTAAAAAAAAATATATATTTTTTGCCATACTTAGAAAGTATTGTTTTTTATGTTTAAAATTTTTTACGTCATAAAAAAAACTTTACGTGTAGCTTACTAACGAAAACTAAATAGCTCGCGAGTCATCTTGGCGTTTATTTAAATATACCTATAATACAGTTACGAGGTTACTGTACGTAGGCCTCGATGAACGGCAAGACGTTCGCATTTAACCAGGACCACTGCACGTTTTGCCATCACATACTATACTAGATATACGTTAATCAAACCCACGATGCAATTAAAACCTAAAGCCAAATGGGGAAAACATAAACTTCACTAAACACTCGTGTAATGATGACATACTTGCAATGTTTTCTCATTATTGACTTTGTCTCCAACTCTATTAAACTCGGTAAATAATGGACTAGAGAAATTTATTACATTATCATCATCAACCTCTATCGGTCACTGCTAAACTCCCCTCCCGCAATGAACGATAAAACGGCCGATCCCTTATCACTCGCATCCAACACGGACCGTCCACCGCAGATAGTCTTCCCATCTGGTTAATGGCCGACCAAGACTTTGTACACCTAAACGTGGTCTCCATTTATGACATATAATATAATATTTGTATGGAAATAGGGTTAGTTAGTACATTAATGGTGACTATTACAAGTAATATGTAATAAATAATGGACTGGCTTGTTGGTCTAGTGGTTAGTGACCCTGACTACTAAACGAGAATTGGTCTTGAGTTCGATCCCCACCCAGGACAAATGTTTGTGGGATGAGCATGATCATTTGTTCTGTGTCTGGTTGTAGTTTTATCTATAATATATGTATTCAGAAATATATAAGTATGTGTCAGTTGTCTGGTTACCATAAGAACAGGCGCTGCCTAGTTTGGGATCAGATGGCCGTGTGTGAGTTGTCCCAACATATTATTATTATGGACAACTTTTTTTTTCGCGGATTATTAAGATGGTACATTCTCGATTTTGAGTCATCTTGCTACTATGGTTGATGTAAAGTATTCGAAAACAGTTCGTAAAAAATGAATGAAGTTCATACAATAAATAATAAGTAAACATTACAAAACCATAGATTATTAAGATGGTACATGCTCGATTTTGAGTCATCTTGCTACTATGGTTGATGTAAAGTATTCGAAAACAGTTCGTAAAAAATGAATGAAGTGCATACAATAAATAATAAGTAAACATTACAAAACCATAGATTATTAAGATGGTACATGCTCGATTTTGAGTCATCTTGCTACTATGGTTGATGTAAAGTATTCGAAAACAGTTCGTAAAAAATGAATGAAGTGCATACAATAAATAATAAGTAAACATTACAAAACCATAGATTATTAAGATGGTACATGCTCGATTTTGAGTCATCTTGCTACTATGGTTGATGTAAAGTATTCGAAAACAGTTCGTAAAAAATGAATGAAGTGCATACAATAAATAATAAGTAAACATTACAAAACCATAGATTATTAAGATGGTACATGCTCGATTTTGAGTCATCTTGCTACTATGGTTGATGTAAAGTATTCGAAAACAGTTCGTAAAAAATGAATGAAGTGCATACAATAAATAATAAGTAAACATTACAAAACCATAGATTATTAAGATGGTACATGCTCGATTTTGAGTCATCTTGCTACTATGGTTGATGTAAAGTATTCGAAAACAGTTCGTAAAAAATGAATGAAGTGCATACAATAAATAATAAGTAAACATTACAAAACCATAGATTATTAAGATGGTACATGCTCGATTTTGAGTCATCTTGCTACTATGGTTGATGTAAAGTATTCGAAAACAGTTCGTAAAAAATGAATGAAGTGCATACAATAAATAATAAGTAAACATTACAAAACCATAGATTATTAAGATGGTACATGCTCGATTTTGAGTCATCTTGCTACTATGGTTGATGTAAAGTATTCGAAAACAGTTCGTAAAAAATGAATGAAGTGCATACAATAAATAATAAGTAAACATTACAAAACCATAGATTCCATACGTTTTTTTTATAGAAGAGGGGGCAAACGGATAGTCGGTTCACCTGATGGTAAGTGAAGAGCGACATCCACAGGCACCCGCTACACCAGTGGATTAGCAGGTGCGTTGCCGGCCTTTCAGATATGAGTATGCTCTTTTCTTGAAGGTCCCTAAGTCGTATCAGTTTGGAAACACCGTAGGAGGCAGCTGATTCCATATATTAGACGTGCGAGGCAGGAAATGCCGTAAAAATCGAGATGTTGTGGATTTCCGGACATCGAGATGGTGTGGGTGAAATTTGGAGTTTTTCCGCGATGTCCGGTGGTGGAATTCTGCTGCAGGCATTAGTCCGAACAATTCCTCAGAGCACTCCCCGTGGTAGATGCGGTAGAAGATGCTGAGCGATCCGACACCTCTACGCAGTGCCAAAGAATCAAGCCGATTGGAGATAACATTGTCGTCGACGATTCGAGCCGCCCGGCGTTGAATGCGGTCAAATGGAAGGAGCTGATATTGGGGCGCTCCAGCCCAGAGGTGAGAGCTGTATTCCGTGTAAGTCCGGATCTGCGCCTTGTATAATTGAAGGCGGTGTGAAGGCATGAAATACTGCTTCGCCCTATTGAGCACGCCGAGTTTCTTCGAGGCTAGTTTAGCCTTTCCTTCCAAATGACCACGAAACTGCACATCTCTCGATATGTCGACGCCAAGTATCCCAATGCTGGCTGCGGCAGTTAGGGGAGTGCCTTCAAATCGTAGAGGAACGACGAAGGGTGATTTTTTGGCGGTAAACGCGCAAACTTGTGTCTTGTTGGGGTTAAATTGGACCAGGTTAAGTCGTCCCCATTCCGAGACTCTGGCCAGCAGAGACTCGATTTCAGACACAAGTTTGTTCCGACACTCATCGACTTGTTCCCGAGAAATATTAGGGCGGCCAGTGTATGAAGCATGTGCAAGTGCTGTCATCTGTATAGCAATGAATGTCGCTGGTTTTCAACATATCATTGATATGCAGAAGAGACAGGGTTGGAGAGCATGCACCGTCGACAACGACCTTAATGCTCCTGTCTGCCAAAAAACTGGTGATCCACCCACATAATTTCTCGGGAAGCCCATAAGATGGTAACTTTGCAAGAAGTGCTTTATGCCACACCCGATCAAAGGCCTTCGCTATGTCCAGCGCCTCTCCCTTGCTCTCAATTGCCTCCGCCCATCGTTGCGTTAGGAATATTAGAAGATCACCAGCTGAGCGATTCCGTTGAAAGCCATATTGGCGATCGCTAATCAGCTGGTGCTCCTCTAAATATCGCCGGAGTTGGCAGTTGATTATGGATTCCATAATCTTGAAACTTTTTTAGGCACGACTTGAGGTTAACTAAATTTGATTCTGACGGAAGTAAAGTAAAGTACTCTAGTAACTTGCGTTGGTCGTGGTAGTGTTCATCTACCATATAGCCAGTTAAGGATCTGGGCTAGAATGCATGCAAGCACACAACACAAAGCTCTGGACGAACAGAGACGATTGAAGTCAGGCAATGGAAGCAATGCCAATCGACTGCGCCTATTAACAGGCACTCAGAAAAAACATCTTTTTACTATAGGTGTAATAAAACCATACTTATCATACGTTTTTGAATTAAAATTTCTTTCGACGTGACTAGAGTATAACTCAGATTTTTATGAAGTTTTACTTCAATCGCGCGTAATGAATACGCGCGATGATACGGGCAGATGACCTTATGTTAAGTGGTCAGCGTCGCCCATTATAATAATAGTAGTCTCAATAATAGTAATTATTCCGCCCGACCTTCTTTCAGAAATACAACAAAGCTGTTTGTCAGTAAAATTGGACAAGATGAGACATCGACATGTGCACAGCACAGCTGATCCCTCTCTATTTATTTTTTTGCTAATAAAGTTAAAACAGGTTCGTTATTCAAAGATAACGTTGCTGTAGTCGGTGTAACCACTAACTGATAACGAACTAGCCATGGTGAACTCATTCCTGCTTAAAAAAGTTAAGTAAAAAGAAATTGATTAATTGTTACTTAGCCTACCTTCACGGGATTTGAACGGATATCTTGTATAAAACACCAATAAAATATATTATTTAGAATCCATCCTCCATATCTTCCTGTTTCCTATGCACATAAAAACACAAACAATCCACACAATTAACATATTATGGCATATAGTCAGTGAAAAAGTAGAAAAACTCCATTAAAATTCCCATTCAGTGGACGCGTGGAAACCTAGCAAACGGAGTCAGGAAGTAACCCGAACTACAAAAGCTCTCATGCGTGGTAAGGATTTTAAAATATCGCGACCCTTTTAAAAAATATGAAACTTGAAACAAATGGAAGTTATGAAACCAAAAATTGGTTTTATGAACATTTTTTTTTTGTTTCCGAGCTCGATTTTGTTAATAAATATTTATATATTGTGTTCTAAACTTTTTTTTAATTACTTAATCAACTCATTTCACTTAGTGCTAACGGAGCATTATATCGGTTTTTTTTTTAATCGGATGATTTTTTTTATAAAGTTACCTCTTAAATCCAAATTCATAACATTATTCTCATGATATTATTTTACATGATAGGTGAAACTAAAAAAGACACCATACTTATTCACTCAAAAAAACCAAAATAAATCTTTGTGATGTGATTGTCTTTGTCATAAGTAAGCCATAACAAGGAAATACGGGATTTCATATAAAATAAAAGTAAGCTTCTATCTGGTCAATGCTTTTATCTCGAAACCTATTAGTGTAAACTCTTGATACTTTGTAACTTGAAAAAGCATAGTTAATATAATACATCAAAAGTATTATATATTAATCCTCTTTCTTTGTTACTTTTTAAAGCGACCGCTACGATAGCTTAATATATTAATATGTTCGGCTAGAAAGATTTTTCACATTTTATCATTTATTTTTTAAAGACTTTTAAAGTTTTTACACTTTTCTAAATTCATCGTTCGATTTTTGTCTTACTTTTTTTTATCCTTTTCTCTATCTCCCCAATGGGCCAGTGAAAACTCACAAACCACACGAAACACGACAGCATAGCTGTCACTTGACGCCAGTGATATGTGAGCAAGAGGTACTACCCCGGTCGTGCCGGCCCAGTTCGGCTGCAATGCAGCATGGCACGGCAGGCAGTAAGAGGTTGACTATATACATATTTTTTTAGCGCAGGGAAATCCTTCATGGATGTATCATGTAGCCAGGAACTACGGGTCGATCCTGACCCTATGTGAGACTTTACTGAGATAGCACTACCCTAAACTTACGAAGTAGCGCCATGCTGCCTTGCAGCTGAATGGGCCGGCGCGTCCGGGGAAGTACTTCGCTCTCACATAATATCGACGTCAAATGGCGGCAAATGTCGTCGTGTTTCGTTCGGTTTGTGAGAGATCCGGTGGCCCATCCCCCCCCCCCCCCCAACATACATGACAGCACAGACTACGCAAAGACTACCCCAGGAGGGTACCGGTCGCACAAGCACCGGAGAATCCCTCTCTAGGCTTCCGGGCTCAGGACACGTACCTGAACCCGGAAACCTGGGCAGCCCCGCGTATTCTGGGGGGGGCGAATCTGTGCTCAAGACAAAAACTGCCCGGGGTAAACGGAGCAGTCGGCAGAAGTCCCCTACCACTATGACCGTGAATTTCTGTAACATAAGAGGACTTCATAGCAATCTCAACGCTGTTCACTACCACCTCCAGACGGCGAAGCCGGCCCTGCTCTTTTTGACCGAGACTCAGATATCTTCTCCGGCTGATACTTCCTATCTCTCTTGTCCGGGGTACAAATTAGAACACTTTTTTGTACCGCGGGCTGGAGTTTGCGCGTACGTCAGAGAGGATGTCTGCTCTCGTCGCCTTGGCAGTCTTGAAGGTAGGGACCTCTCCATCCTCTGGTTGCGCATAGACAGCGATGACCATCCCCGCGTCTATGCCTGCCTATATAGGTCCCACAGCGGTAATGACGAAACCGATCGACTCATAGAGCACATCCAAATGGCTACAGATTCCGTACTACAACAGATCCCATCTGCAGAGATCGTGATACTTGGTGATTTCAACGCCCATCACACCGAGTGGCTCGGCTCACGTACAACCGATCATGCAGGAAGATCTGTTTACGACTTTGCCTCAGCATATGATCTGACACAATTGGTGGTATCACCAACTCGTATCCCTGATGTGGAAGATCATACGCCTTCCCTGTTGGACCTTCTGCTGACCTCTCACCCGGACAATAACGTGGTCTCCGTGGACGCTCCACTTGGCTCATCGGACCACTGTCTGATCCGGAGTTCTGTGCAAGTTGCCCGCCCATCATGGCCACGTTTTGCCAGCTGCCGCCATGTTTGGCACTATAGGTCAGCTGATTGGGATGGAATGCGGTCCTTCTTCGCATCCTACCCATGGGGGCGAATTTGCTTCTCGCTGGATGATCCAGACATCGTTGCCGATTCTGTCGCCGAGGTGGTGCTGCAAGCCATGGAGCTTTTTATTCCAAGCTCTTCAGTGCCTATAGGCGGCAAATCCCAGCCCTGGTTTGGTCAAACTTGTAAGATGGCTGCACGCCACAAGCGGTTAAGCTACCGAGCCTGGGCCAATGCATCGATGTCACAGGATGTAAAGACCAGCGCATTAAAAAAGGAGTATAACTTTGCCTCCAGGTCCTTCAAAAGAGCTATTGCTGAGGCAAAAGCGGAGTACGTGAACAGAATTGGCGAGAGATTGGTTCGACTTCCTTCGGGAACTCGTGCATTCTGGTCACTCGCCAAGGCTGTTCAAGGGAATTTCTGTAAGCCATCCCTACCATCTTTGCACATGAGGAACGACTCGTTGGCCCACACCGCGAAGGAGAAGGCCGATCTTCTAGGCTCTCTTTTTGCTTCCAACTCGACTTTGGATGACCAGGGAAAAATACCACCGACGATCCCTCGGTGTGATACCTCAATGCCGGAAATAATTTTTCGACAGAGCTCCGTACGTAAAGCGCTTTTTTCGCTGGACATCCATAAGTCGAGTGGGCCTGACGGCATCCTTCCGTTAGTGCTACGTACTTGTACTCCTGAGTTGGCACCCGTCCTTACGCGTCTTTTTCGGCATTCATACTCATTAGGCGTCGTCCCATGCTCGTGGAAGACAGCTTTGGTACACCCGATCCCTAAGAAAGGGGACCGCTCAGACCCGTCCAACTACAGACCAATAGCCATAACTTCCTTGTTCTCAAAGATTATGGAATCCATAATTAACTGCCAGCTCCGGCGGTATTTGGAGGAGCACCAGCTGATTAGCGATCGCCAATATGGCTTTCAACGGAATCGTTCAGCTGGTGATCTTCTAATATTCCTAACGCATCGATGGGCGGAGGCAGTTGAGAGCAAGGGGGAAGCACTGGCGGTTAGTTTGGACATAGCGAAGGCCTTTGATCGGGTGTGGCATAAAGCACTTCTAGCGAAGCTACCATCATATGGGCTTCCCGAGAAATTATGTAAGTGGATCACCAGTTTTTTAGCAGACAGGAGCATCAAGGTCGTTGTCGACGGTACATGCTCGGACCTCAAGTCTGTTAATGCTGGTGTTCCGCAAGGCTGTGTACTATCTCCAACTCTGTTTCTTCTGCATATCAATGATATGCTGCAAACCAGCGGCATTCATTGTTATGCGGATGACAGCACTGGAGATGCCTTATACACTGGCCGCTCTAATATTTCTCGGGAACAAGTCGATGAGTGTCGGAACAAACTTGTGTCTGAAATCGAGTCTCTGTTGACCAAAGTCTCGGAATGGGGACGACTTAACCTGGTCCAATTTAACCCCAACAAGACACAAGTTTGCGCGTTTACCGCCAAAAAATCACCCTTCGTCGTTCCTCTACGATTTGAAGGCACTCCCCTAACTGCCGCAGCCAGCATTAGGATACTTGGCGTCGACATATCGAGAGATGTGCAGTTTCGTGGTCATTTGGAAGGAAAGGCTAAACTAGCCTCTAAGAAACTTGGCGTGCTCAATAGGGCGAAGCAGTATTTCATGCCTTCACACCGCCATCAATTATACAAGGCGCAGATCCGGCCTCACATGGAATACTGCTCTCACCTCTGGGCTGGAGCGCCCCAATATCAGCTCCTTCCATTTGACCGCGTCCAACGCCGGGCGGCTCGAATCGTCGATGATAATGTGATCTCCAATCGGCTTGATCCCTTGGCGCTGCGTAGAGATGTCGGATCGCTCTGCATCTTCTACCGCATCTACCACGGGGAGTGTTCTGAGGAATTGTTCGGATTAATGCCTGCGGCAGAATTCCACCACCGGACATCGCGTAAGAATTCCAAATTTCACCCACACCATCTTGATGTCCGGAAATCCACAACATCTAGATTTTTACGGCATTTCCTGCCTCGCACTACAAATATATGGAATCAGCTGCCACCTATGGTGTTTCCGAACCGATACGACTTAGGGACCTTCAAGAAAAGAGCATACTCACATCTAAAAGGCCGGCAACGCACCTGCTGATCTCCTGGTATAGCGGGTGTCTGTGGATGTCGCTATTCACTTACCATCAGGTGAACCGACTGTCAAACGGACAGTCGGTTCACCTGACCCCCTCTTCTATAAAAAAAAAAAAAAAAAAACTAAAACCACTACGAGCACCTTCAGCGGCTTTGGAGGGACCCGGATCTGCAGGACACCTCAGCAACAGTCTGGTGAAGGCCAGACTATTTGGGCAGGGGGGACTTTCCGGCCGCTAATCAGTCCCGGTGGGTATTGCACCTCGGTAACCTGGCTACATGCGTAAAAAGGTTCGATTTGCATATCTCATTATCCACTATTTTCTCTTGGATATGAGTCTCTAAATGACCACCAAAAAGGCCTTGTAAAATTTTTAAACATGTGTAATCGGGTTACCGAAAACTAAAAATGTTATCATAATGCTTATGAATTCCATATTTTTCTGGCGATCCACGAAAAAAAACGTAGTAATGTAAAATTTAATTAAACACCAATATTTGCACCATCATCGCTACTTTATTCATATTTTTAATAAATGATTATTGACATGAACTCAAAGGTGAGCTCTTTTTTATTTATTATGTGAGACGCGACAGTATTTTATTTTATATTTTTTAATATTAGGTAGAGTCTGCGTCCACCTTACTATCTTCTCGGGTGCAGAGAGTCCCACATAAACCCCGGACCCCCGCGGGCCCGGTGGTATGTTTAAACGCATTCCCCAGCGAAACCAAAAAAAAAAGCTACTGACATAAAAATGATATCTCAAAACACCTTCTCTTTTAACTTCTGGAATTTTGCCGTACATGCATTTTACAATAGCTGTCATTTTTAAGTTACGGTAACCACCATGCTATTTAATGCTTTGGCATAAAAAGTATGACCTCCTCAAGGTTGGCCAGCCAAGGGCGAACTTAGGTCTAGTGTCCTAGGTCATTCAGTTCATCATTACCATAATATCATATAAGATTATACATTTGA
The DNA here is from genome assembly GCA_963853865.1 of Helleia helle. NCBI lineage: Eukaryota > Metazoa > Arthropoda > Insecta > Lepidoptera > Lycaenidae > Helleia > Helleia helle. The sequence continues at coordinate 23,830,434 of OY971420.1, forward strand.
TCATATTAACATCTCATTGAAAATCAATTTGAACGTTATTGACGTGACAACGTCTTAAATTAGGTTGCGGCTGGGAGTCACTTATGAAAAAGTGTAACGCTCGGTAACGTTACGATGAGTCACCGAAACGATGTCACGTAAAATCTTCGCCCGTAAAACCGACTTTACAGGCAACCATTTTTTTATATTAGAGTTTTTTTTTTTTTTTTTTTTTTCGCAGGGAAATCCTTATGGATGCAGCCAGGACCTTCGGGAAGATCCTGACCCAATGTGGGACTCGCACCTGGGAGTGCCCACCCTAACTAAAACCGCTGCGAGCGCCTTCAGCCGCTTTTTGAGGGGCCGCTACTAAGCAGTCCCCACGACGTCGTGCCATACAGACCCAGGTTCCCATCCTGGGCCCGACACGAACACAGGGGCGTTACTGGAGGCGCATTAAATAGCGCCTCCTACGCACCCCCGTTCGTCGCCTGCGGGAGGAGGCCTCGTCAGCGGCCTCCTCTCTCACCCGCTCGTCAGCCTCCTTCTGGGACATTACTGCCTCGCAGAAGGAGACCATCGCCGTCCAGGACTCGTCGTCACCGAGCATCGCAGTGGTGACGCTCGGCAGAGACAAGTCCCCTCCGATGAAAGAAAGAAAGAAAGAAAGAAAGAAAGCTACTTTATTTATGTCAATAAAGCTGAAGTAATTGTTTCTTTGACAGATCTTATCTTCTTGATCGGAAAAAAAATTGTAGCCCAATTGACAATGAATATTAGATTATTATTATTGGGTTTTTTAAATTTTAATAATTATTACCAAGTAACCATTAAACCACTAAATATGTATTACAAAGGGTTATTTTAAACACCAGCAACCACGCAGGACTAGATTGATTATACCATAAGCAACAACGTTTTTGACGTGACAACGTCTTATAATTCGATGGAGCCGGCTGCACGAACGAAAAAACATGACGCATGCTGCGTTACCTCGCTGTGAGGCGTTCCATTTTCTTATGACGTTGTCACGTTCAACTATCGTCAGTAAACCGACTTTACAGACAACCGATCTTTTTCTACAACTATTGATAATTCGTTCGATTTTTTCATTTTACAAATAACACTTTTTCTCGGCGTGTTTCCATGTATCCTTCCACTTTGGCTGAACAGAGGGGACGAACCAAGTAAAAACAATCGGTATTCCACTTCAAAAATAACTCTGTATAATACACGTACTGTTGTGTCCAAGCCCCGTATAGCACATAAAGCCAGCACATATAGAAGAGGTCGACTCGTTTGTATCATTTATGTCCGTGGCAAGTGGAACAATAAAATAAATACAGTCGTCAGCAAGCGCTTCCAGCGATTTATTATCATTACAACAAGACTCTGTTTTGCACTCTGCAGTGGAGTCGAAATTAACGGATTTCATCCCGCCGCGGATTAAGAAGCCGGATTTTAGAGTTCCCTTGTATAAGTGAACAAGTTTTATGCAAAATGCCAATTGAACGTGGAAATTTTGGTTCAATAATTAAAGAAAAAGAAGTGATGTTTGGGCAAAGATAATATAGAAATAACTTTACTAAGGACACCTTGGAATAAGATGAAGACAAAGATATGCTGTGTTATTTTCGGGAGCGGCTGCAGTTATCGCGCCTTCTTTAGAGCCTACATTTCATTTTTGCTTGACATTTTTCAAATGAAATAGTCCAGTTCAACATAAATAGGTTACCTACGATACGAAATGAAGATATTTAATTTCAGACTTCTTTATGTCTGTCACCTAATGATTACACCATCCACTCATCACAGTAACATACAATATTAAATAATCTAACCAGTAACTAACAAAAAGAACATATTTTTGCCTTTAGTTCTACAAACACTAAATTCACAATTCCCTTAATAACGTCACAGTATGATTGAGTCGTTACGTTCAAAATTATTTCCTAAGGTTTCCCGTGATCATAATTAATATAGCTGCTCAGTACAATTATAGACGGGTATCCGGTAGTAGTGTATGGGCACACTACTACCGGATACCCGGCGCCGGCTACCCGGCAACCGGCTCGTGTGAAAAGGCACTTACTTAAGCTTTTCTAGCCACACCCCCCCTGCGCCCACGCCACGTTATGAAGTGGATATGTCCAAAATGCAGCTTTCTCGGATTTTTTGCATTTTTAAATGGGTTTTTCTAAATTTCTACTTGCACCTGACCATCGCTCGCTCACCGGTGAAGGAAACATCGTGAGGAAACCTGCATGCCTGATGAGATAAAAAGTCTTTGAAGGTGTGTGAAGTTCACCAGCCCGCATAGGGCCAGCGCATCGGTGAACTATGGCCCAAAACCCTTCTCGCCTGATCTCAAGAAGGAGACCCGTGCCCAGCAGTGGGACATATAAGGCATATGTCCCACTACATACATATTATACTTATATAAAATGTATAATGATAATATAATTATATAAGTAATAATAGTAAAATGATTGGACTAACTGTAGTAAATGATTACAGACTTATATAATTTTAATCAAAATAACTTACAAGCAGTCTATATTCGTAAAAATAATTAAAAAAGGTATCTACATAGAGAAATTACATTCCGTGGGTATCTATGTCAAATAACGTTAAAAAAATAATCATAATCATAACTTTCTTTTGTTTTTGGCCGGAACATAATATGTCTTACGTTCGCGGTTTGATCACGTCACTCAGTTGGACGGACATTCCTGTTAATTGAATAGGTATTTAATGTTGCGTATCCCATTTCTGTGTATATTCTCGTTTTAAAGTGACTACTGTTGTGATTTAAAACTCGATGAAAATAGCTTTTACGAATGTCCTGTATATATGAAACATCATCATCATCAGCCGCTATCCGTCCACTGCTGACATAGGCCTCCCTCAAAGAACGCCGAGACGACCGATCCCTCGCTACTCGCATCCAACACGGACATACTAATCGTACGGAAATCGTCTTCGTCGTCTGAAAAAATATGGAATGAAATAAAGAAATTATTATGCAATGGTCACGGCATCCGAGTCCATTTTAGGTAATAGTAAAATAACCGCTTTTTATTAAATGCATTTTTATATACGGGCTGAAGCAGCTGGCACTTAATTTTTTTTTCTTTTTATATTTCACCTATCTACTTCTTCCTCTTTCGGTAATGTTCTTCGTTTTAAATCTATCGTACCTACGTATCGTATCGTATCGTAGTATTAAAATTGTATTTGCCCAATTTTGGCGTACTGGGTGTATCCTTAAAAAAATATTTTTTCAGTGGATGGTTACTGGAAGAAATCGCTTTAAAGCGATAAGGTCGCCTAATAATTGTACAACTCCTTTCTTTACTTTTAATTTTTCATTGTATGTATCGGCCATCTTGGCGTTCATGGAGGGAGGCCTATGTTCAGCAGTAGACGGATATAGGCTGATGATGATGATGATGATGATGTGTTAATGGTGTGCAATAAAGTTATATTATTATTATTACGGGCTAGGCCCACCACTCGTTCCCACCGCTGCTACTCCTGTTTAGCCAGGATCGACAGCGGTAACCACTAAATGACCCTTAGATACTATCTCAGGGAGCCCGAGGGATACGTTAAAACTACCTTGGGACCCGCAACGAATTTAAGAAGAATTCAGGAGGAGTAGGATTTTTATTTATTTATTATTATTATATTTTATTAAATGCACATGGATGCAAACACGGTATATAATATACCAAAATAACATCTTTTTATAATTTTTGTCTGTCCGTCTATCTGTCTGTCTGTTTGTTCCGGCTAATCTCTGAAATAGCTGATGTTATACGAAGTAACTTAGGCTGTGAAATAATCATCAACCCGAATACGGCTTTGAGTCTAAGTTAACACGGGCAAAGCTGAGGGCAACAGCTATAGTATATATCGAAAAAATCTTACAACCTGTCTATATAAATGACAAAAGTTACCACTAAACGGTTACTGATGATGATGTTGATTTCCACTACAAATGTATGCAAATACATTTATTTGTATACAAAAAAAAGTTTAATTGCAAGATTTCTTTAAAGAACAAAAAAAAAAGTAGTTATTAATGGTTATGAATCTGACAACGTCACGGTAATATCTGGCGTTCCGCAAGGCTCAATCATTGGACCATTGCTGTTTATAATTTATATAAATGATATAGGTGAATGTTTCAAGAGTCCTTTTCTCGGTTGCACTTATGCCCGAGATGTTCTCAGAAAACGTATTTACTTTAGTAATTCGCGGAATAAACTTAACTTGTATAGAAGTGAAGCAGTGGCTTATTGTATTAACGCGGCTGGGAATGCTTTTAATCTTTTTAGGGTTCAGCCAGTAAATAATAACAAACTTATGCCCGAATACTCAAACGAATCTCAAATATAAGACGTACTTAAACTCGTGCTCCGACGTGTCAGATTCAAAGAAAAAAGAGGGACAACACGAGTTTAAGTACGTCTTAAATTTGAGATTCGTTTGAGTATTCGGGCGTTAATAATCCTAACTAATAACACACTTACCAATACTTAATTAGTCTGCCATCTTAGATGCTCCGTCATGTTGAATTTAGAATTACGTCACATGGATATATTATACCTATTATATCCATATTGTATTGTCATCCAAACTAAACGTGTATACAAAATTTCAGCCCAATAGTAAATAGAAGATAGCTACTTCAAAACTGAGTTGCAAGATCCTACCAAAAATAAAAAAAATCATAAAAAATATATATTATGGGTTGGAAGGTATGGAAGAGTTCATAATAATAATAATAATAATAAATTTATTTATTGAAAACAAAAACAGTTTCATGTACATAAGCCCACCAAACTGTGCATCAGTTTGTCGGTGGGATTAGCGCTTGTTGTATAAACATTCAAAATATGTAGGTATATACTTACACCTTACTAAATATGATATTGTATGTAACATATTTTATTAGACACTATCCTTTAATTTAAATAGTATTTTATTTAAAAACAGGCTAAGTAATAACAGCCGCATGGATCGATCCATCAGATAAAACTGCGCTTTCCGCGGTCGGTCCGTGGATGGGTGGCCATCTTTTCATACCGACTTCTCCGTGCCTCGAAAAACACGTTAAGTCGTTGGTCCCGGCTTTCATTCGATCTTTGACTGTCGTTACGGGTCGTCAGAAGCCCAAATGTCTGACAGGGTATTGTATTACTCAGATATTGGGTTGTGGAGGTCAGATAGGCAGTCAGTCCATTTGAAATACTGGTTTCCCTCTGTATTTGGACTGGACTTTATAGACTGGAAGCCGATATAGTTGGGAAAAGGTTAGACAGAAGAAGAAGACTGGAATTGGATGTGTGTATAATAATTAGTAATATAATTATAATTTTCTTAGATATACATATCCGATATTTTGCTAACCTAAATCTATACTTATTATGAAGCTAAACAGTTTGTTTGCTTAGACACGTTAATCTTCAGAACTACCGGGTAAATTTGAATAAATATCGAGTTTTGCATTTAATTGAGTATTTATTTAAGTAGGTTTTAAGGCTATTTATATAGGCAATACTTTTTCACAATTTCTGACAATTTCCGGGCGGACAAAACCGCAGGTAAGAGCTAGTCATCAATTTAATAATAAAAAAGAAGAATGTTTGGATTGTGGGTTCGAAGCCGCCTCGTCTCTTTAATAACCACTCTATAACACACAGACATGCGTCGCTACCAAGTTTTGTCAAATAAAACCTCTCCGGGCGGTGTAATTTAATTTTTCGTCAACTTTCTTCGCTCGGATCCAATGTTTGTGGAAAACTTTGCGATACGCTAATCATATATTTATACAAGACTAGTGGTTACACGAGGATCTGCTTGTAAAATCTTACCTACGGTTGTATTATTACAATGTATGTACGAAGTGACGTATATTGTAAAAAATGTGAAACTTTTATACATATAATAGCAATGAATATGAATTTCAAAGGAGTTTTAAATAAAGTATAAAAATTGATTGAGAAACACCTTGAGAATTTGAATACGTAGAGTTTGTGTGTCTGTTTGTACACGCAAGACTCCTAAAGTGCCGTAATATAAATATAGTTATGTATTTCATACCTCATTATTTGAGAAAGTTATTTTTATTTAGCCTAATGATAATTCAATGAAAAGAGTAATGTAATGTGAGACGTAATATCATGTGTAAAATAAAACGGCTTAAGCAAAAGAGAAATTACCCCAAGGCGAGTGCAATTAGTAGACAATTTGTTGAAAAAAAACTCCGAGATACTCTGTATTAATTTAATGCTTTTTGGTGCCTTAATGAGTGAGACGTGATGTAAAATTTTGTGAAGAAAAATATTAACTAATATTCACAGCAACAACTTAGACACGTGGCAGGTTTGCAAGGGCTTTGATAGGTCTACCAGTAAACTGGTGCAGAAGGGTTGCGCTGTGCCATGCTTCCGTCTTCTTTGTACAATTACCATCCTGCTTGTTTCTCCCGAGAAACAGCTTTGCTTTGTTTCAGAGATAAGAGCAGGATATAGTGTAATTACTGGTACAGACCAAACATATTAGGCCTCATAGGCAACCCATGAATGAGTTGCTTGACTAGTCTCAAGTTAACTTGTTCATGTTCATGGGCGACGCTGACCACTGAACATCATGTGGCTCATCTGCCCGTTGCCTATCCTATTATCATAATAAAATAAGTTTAATTTAATAAATTAATATATACAGATTAGCCCAGTGTAGATTTTTTTTTGCTATCGGTAATGATTTTTACGCATGTAGCATGTAGATCCTGAACCTATCTATATATGTGGGACTCGCGCCTGGGAGTGCCCTACCCGTAAACAAAAACTAGCTAGGCTAGCCCATTGGGGGAGGCCTCGTCAGCGGCCTCCTCTCTCAGCCTCTTATCGACCTATATCGTACAGGTTATATCCAACAACCCCACCATGGTTCAGACCTTGACGTGGCGGTGGGGCTCAGTAGCCTAGGGTGAGCCCAGCAACCTTGGGTGAACCTAAGTGAGCCAAGGGGGCTTTGTACCCCTCTTATAAGAAGAGGTGACAAAAGAGCAGGGGGCAAGGGGCCTCACCCCATTGTACTGTCCTGACGTTGGGAGAGGTTGTTCTGTGGTGTGGGACAACCCCTCTGTGGAGGTGGCGTTGGTCCCTTGGGGGACTGACTAGCTGTCAAGGTGCACTGTTTGTTTTAATAAATTGCAGCAAGCAGCATTGGTGGAATTCGCCGGGTTTTAGTGGGTAAAGCTGCGTCCACTTACCAGCTTTCGGTCGCAGCGAGTCCCACATACCCGCGTGGGGAGATCCACTCCCCCGCGGGATGCCTCAGAGCATTTCCCGGCATTAAAGAAAAAAAAGGCTATATCCAACATACAAACTTTTTTACCCACCAAGTGACTACACTTGGTGGGTAAAAAAAGTGGGATGCAAACCCGCGACCGCTGCCGTTTTAACAGCTCGATTGTTGAATAAGGCTGTTAGCACTGGCCCAATTGCCAACTTCACCATCAAAGACATTTTTCATCACTTATCAGTAAACTAACCAGACTTCACAAAACACCCAAAAACAAAGCGGATTTCGCTTTAACGGTTTCATTTACTATTTTCGTAAAATACGAGCCGGGATTACACTTGACTTGAGTTTAAAGGCAGTGCTATTGAACAAAATATGTTCCGGCAATTGCTGTCCACAAAATTTTCCCGCTATTTTTTTCCTGTTCGCTGCATCGCGCTCAGGCCAAAAATATTTTATGTTTCGTAAATACGAAATGGGTTTAAGAAACATCATCATCATTTGAAGGAAATGAGTGGGCATCCCTACCACTCCCAGCTCGCGTCTTATTTCTGCCGTGATACTTTGATATGTTGTGTGAACGGCAAAACAGGGAGTGTCCTTTTTTAATACGCTTTTATAAGCTTCAGACGTATGTATGTTAGTATGTAACGGAATCTTTGAACATGATTTTGACCCTCTTCAAAACGTCGGATTAACTCGAAATTTGGCATACTCATTAAGGACCAATGACAATTCAATATTTTAAGCACTTTGACCCGTTATCCTTACTAGAATATTCAGGATTAACGATTTAGCGTATTTTATAAGTTTTCTATTTTAATTTTAGACTTTATATTATGACTTACTGTACCTTACTGTATATTGACCTATTAAAGGTCAGTTTCCAGTAAGGAATAATCAGTAAAACACAATATAATGCATTAATCTTATGAAATTGGATACGCGGGTTCCGTAAAACATATTATTTATCGGAATCAAAGTGAGATAAATTAATTTATTGCTAAACTAAAACCATAAAATATAGCAATCCGCCATGATAAATGAAACACCAATCAGAGCGCATTACCTCACGTCTGTCATCGGGCTGTCATCTTTTTTTCCTTTTTTTATGTAATGGGGGGCAAAGGAGCAGTCGGAGCCTCATGGCGCCGACGCCCATACACATCCACACAACCAAGGCCACGCAGATGCGCCGCCCTCCTTTTCCCTTTCCTCACTACCTCTTACTAAATCTCATCTCTGTAAATCTTGGTGTAAGTAAAGTGAATTTCATACAAATCTTCTAACAATCTCTACACGTTTTGATTTAGTTGTTATTAAATTTTATTTGTTTCTAGTGCTCTAATAATCGGTAATATTAATTTTGTGTTCCCAAAAGAAACAACCATGGAACCAGGATTTCCAAGGCGAATTCATTTGCCTGGATGGATGTGCAATTAGCACACCCATCTTTTTCTTGAGATAATTTCTGGGATCAAACACCAATTTTTGTTTGACAGAATTTAGAAATGTGAAGCCATAAATAAAAATTCTCATAATCTGTCATTGCGTCCATTCTTTATCTATATATATAAAAATCGATGCCACTTTTCGTTGCAATTTTATAACTCAAGAACGGGCTCACCAATCCAAACCAAATGTTTAGGCTTTGTTCGGACTATTTAATAGATGGTTTGTGTAAAGTTTGCACAATATCAGTCGAGCGGTTTTTCATTTATCACATTTTTTGTAACAAATCTAAGTATATATTTTACCGTGTGCGGTAGCCGGTCCGTGTTGATGCGAGTGGCAAAGGATCGGCCGATGACGGCGTTCATTGAGGGAGGCCAATGTTCAGCAATGGACGGATATAAGCTGATGAAGATGATGATAACAATGATGATGATGATGAATCTATAACACGACATTCATTGACTGTTAGGCGGTACAAAGTTCGCAGGGGCAGCTAGTTTTATATATTATCAAAGTTCACAGGAAAGTGGACATAGGATGCTAATCAATATACCAATTGCCGATTATTGCGACTTTTCGGTCATATATTTGATCCTACATCAGGCATCAAAAATTTAAATGCAATTCACATGTGAAAGAAGCTACACATTTATACGGATAAATAAAATTGGAGTGTCTGTATGTAATATTAAAATAACCGCTTTTTACTAAATGCTTATTGATGTATACACGGGACATTACCAAAATAACATTTTTACAATTTTTGTCTGTCCGTCTGTTTGTTCCGATTTTGACGGGACTTTCACTGGTAAATAGTTGATGTTATAATGAGTAACTAAGGCTACAAAAATAATCATCATCACTCCGGATACGTCGAAGCTGCGGGCAACAGCTAGTACCTAACCTATAAAAATGTTAACATGGAAATAAGAAAAAGTGCGTGTCGAGGTAAAAAAATTTTCTTTTTGCGGCTTTTGAACTAAATACCTGAATAAAAAAAACACGATATAGACGATAAGATAGTTAGTAGTACATACAAATTATTCTATTGAAGGTCAAATTGAAGACCTCAATCAATCAACAAACAATCATTAATATATTTTTTTTAATTTATCATTGGAACTTTCCTATATTTTGATTGAAAGAGCTTTGCCCATTAGATCTATCAAAGGAATAATTATATCAATCAACATACACTAGTCTGTTTACATTAATGTGATACGTAATTAATAAGTGATTAGAACAAATCATGTGTAAATATTAATTAATGTTAACTAACGGGCCGCTAACGTACGTGGTAGTACATACACACATTGTCCGGTGAATACTAGTGGTGTGCAAATAAACTATTTTATGATAACGTGCTATGGACTATAAACTATATTTTTCTAGCGCGCTATTTTATAGACTATATTATAACGTGTAGTCGTAAGACTAGAATTACGTAACTCGCGTGAGCCGGCCGGGATAGCGCACGACACATCTAGCGCTAGCGCGCGCTCGACGCTGACTGACGTATAAACTATAATTTATAACGTCTAGCGTCTACGATCCAGCACGTCGGCGTAGTTCGAATGTTATAAAGTTATAACTACGGCCTACGCTAGCCGCCTCACTACATACCTAATGTAGCGAGGCACTACGTTATAGCGCCGAATAGGAATTTATATAGCGTACGCTATACGTTCAGTATGAATAGCGCGCTACGTTATGGCGCTATCCGTTATATTAACCACCACTAGTGAATACGCTTCATATATTGTTTGTTAGATGGGATTCGAACCGGTAACCTCTTCATGAGACTACTAGACGCGTATAAAACTACGCTAACACGTTAAGAAACAGAATGATACTATGTTGGTATAGCCTCCACCAAGCCACAATTGGTAACAATAATTTTTGGTTTTTTTTTTTTTTTTGCTTTCTCGTTATAATTTTCTCGTTAAAATTGGTTTCTCGTTATAATTTTGTTTCATCATCATCATCATTTTTTTAAACAACTAGGACCACCGTAGAGGTAGTGCCATGCTGCTGCAGCCGACCAGGGTCTGCACGACCGGGGTGGTACCTCTCGCTCACGTAACACCGGCGTCAAGTGACAGCTTTGCTGTTGCGTTTCGTGCGGTTTGTGAGTTTCCGGTGGCCCGGTGGAAAAAGGAGGGCAACGCATCTGCATAATTTTTAGGTTTGCGGATGTTTATGGCCGTTGGTAGTCACCACAAGGCTCTGTCTTCTCGGTTGCCACCTTATGACATAACAAAAAGATTTTTTTTTACGTTATTATCTACTATCCCTTACGAAGAGTAGTCAAGAATTTGCTAGGGCCAGCCTGTCACTGAGGTGATCATGTTGCCTGCAAAGCATGTCTATGGGCGTCGGTAGTCACCAGAAGGCTCCGACTGCTCGGTTGCCGTCTACGACATAAAAAAACCATGCAATTTTGTACTTACTATGTTTTTAGTAGGTAGGTACATAATATTATTATTGAAATGTGTTTTGTATTGTAGGTTAGCCAGAAAATGTATATAGCTCTCTCACAATACATACATAGTATGTATGTATTAATGTAAATGTGAACTAAAAATTAAGATTAGATATTGTATATATAGTTATTTGAAATTAGAATGAAAATCTATTTAGAAAAGTTATCTAATTGTGTGAGTTATCTGGGTCAATCATAAAAGGAGAGTATTTTTATTTAATAAGTCACGTTATAATTCTTAAATAGTGGTATCACTCTAAAAGTTAAATTTTCTTTTACGAAAAAACAATAAGCACTTTGAATATGATTTGAAGGTAAAACTATAGAGCAATATATATATATAAACTTTCAACTTAAAATATTAAAGCAATATGAAGTTGCTTTTAACTTCATACAAACTGGCGTAAAGTTCAAAAGATAATAATATTATATTTAATTGCAAGTGTAGTAAATATTATTTTTATATATTATTATATATATTATATTTTATATATATTATCTACTATTTTATAAAAAATATTATTTATATTTTATAAACATACTCTCGCTATAAAAAAAACATCTTTTAACCATCGGTGACGTTGTGTTGGTTGGTTGGTATGTGTTGACAGATCCCTACATTAGTAAAATTAACATATAAAAACCCACCCAATCAAATTCATTAAATTCATTTTGTAAATATATTTTTTCTTAAAAACTGTGTGATAAGAAGTCTGATAGGTGTGTAGTAAGAGGTAGTGCCATGTTGTTTTGCAGTCGAATTGGGCCGGCACGACCGGGGTGGTCGCTCACATAATACCGGCGTCCAGTGACAGATTTGCTGTCGCGTTTCGTGTGTTTTTGAGTTTCCGGTGGCCTATTGGGAGTGGGATAGGGAAAAGGAGGGCAACACATCTGCATACCTTTACGTTGTATGAATGTCTATGGGCGTCGGTAGTCACTGGTAATCACCATAAGGCTCCGACTGCTCTGTTGCCTCCTTATGACATAAAAAATATCTGTGTCTGGGTCGTTGGAATATAAAGACTACATCAGTACAGGCAGCAAAAAAACAATAATAATTTGACAAATTTCGACAACTTAATTTTTCTATTTAGTAACAATCCCATACGACTGTGGATTATAAGATACTGATATCGGATTTGTTAAAACAAAAAAGGTCAGCGACCAGTTATTCTGACCATATACAGTCCAAATTGCCTCACATAATTCGCTTAACGAGGAACATAATATTTAATTTCATTATTTGCAAATATCATTATTATTATCCATTAATAACTGAGGAGTAGAGTATCATTATTTCAAATTGCTGAACCGTTATCCAGTCTAAATCCCCAAAGGAACCATACGTTCAGTTTTATCTACGAGAGAACGAATTTAGTCGATGTAAGGAAGCATCCCCGTGAGTGTAAATCTTCCCACCCCAAAGCCTGGGAGACATAACGGCAATTTAGCAACACAAGTTTGGCTAAACAATAGCAAAACCTTGGCAAAATGGCTGAACTCGATTATAAAATCTAAACAAGAATAATGGCGAGTGAGTTATTTAATTTTTGAGATACGGTTTGGCCGCTTATAAAATCTATGAGCTGTTCGTTTATCAATATCATTGGCCTACTAACATTCGGCAAAATCTGCTTATATCGGTCAACATCTACTTACATCTGTCAATTTTCTCCAACAAACATCCGTCAACATCTCCTTCAATCCATCAACACCTACTTACATCCAGCATCATCCGCCGCCACCTACTAACATTCGTCAACATCTCCTTCAATCTACCAACACCTACTTACATCCACCATCATCCGCCACCACCTATTAACATCCGTCAACATCTCCTTCAATCCATCAACATCTACTAACCCGCCACCACCTACTAACATTCTTTGACATTCGCCACCATCTACTAACATCAGTCAACATTCACTAGTATTCTCCACATATAATGTATGCTAGTTGGTGTTTAGAATATGTAATATGTTTTTTTTTTTTTACGTAATGCTCTTCACTAATTTACTTTGTTTATAAATCCTTATTTATTAATGTCTATTTTCTGGACTAACAGGTGGAGATCCCCAGACACTTCTTCTTCTGAACATCTAAGTTACCACATTCATTTTAAACTGACGAACAAATAATATTAACTTAAATGCACATCATAATATTAAGTTGTCGGAGCTTAATAAAGTTTTATACTTGTAATATCTAACAAAGAACTAAAATGATATTGTAGATATATTTTATTTTAATATTATATACAAACTCTCAACATCGAAATCTATCTTTAAATTACCTGATTATGGCAGTCTCCTAACTTAAACTAGCCGCGGGAAACTAACTATAACATATTTCAGGTTGCGTGGGAAGTAGCTATCTTTTCTCATACACTGAAAGTTTATACATCGCAATAGTAACTTACACTATTGCTGATAGAAAAGTACATTACGGTCTTGAAAAACTAGTTAAATATAATATGTTAACTGGCCGCCACGGGACGTCCACCAGATGTTAATTATTCATGTTAATTAAATTTATAATCAATAAAATCTTTAACAAAAGATGGTATAAAACTTGGCATCACAGTAAATTTTTTTTTTCTTTTACGCCGGGAAATACTCTGAGGTATCCCGCCTGGGGAGTGGGTCTCCCCAGGTGGGTATGTGGGACTCGCTGCGCCCGAAAGATGGTAAATGGACGCAGCTCTACCCACTAAAAACCGGCGAGTGCCACCAATGCCGCCTTGGTGATGTGCCCTGGATCTGTTAAGCTAACAGGGCACCTCGACGACTAGTCAGCCCCGCAAGAGACCGACGCCACCTCCACAGAGGGGCTGTCCCGCACCACAGAACAACTCCTCCCAACGTAGGGACAGTACAATAAGGTGCGGTTCGCGTCTTGGCCCCTTGCCCCCTGCTCTTTTGTCCCCTCTTCTTATAAGAGCGGTACAAAGAAACCCTGTCAACTTAATTCACTTCGCCCAAGGTGCAACCCTAAGCTACTATCAGCCCTATAATGATAAGTTGTTACCCACAGATTAAAAAAAAGCCTCTGATTAAGGCAATAGCAATAAAAAATCTTGAAATTGAAATGTTAAACGAATTTTCCACAGTTCAAGTTTACTAATTAAAATCATATTTATTTCCTAAATGTGAATTTCTGTAATTATTTTGCCCCGCAGACAATTAGAAGTTCCAAGTTTTGTTTGGTCTTAATTATTTTTCTGTACATTCACTTTTAACCCAAATTAAGATTTTTTTTTAATAATTTGAATTTAAAAATGGATAGCTGGAATTTAATTGACTTGCAGAGGTTGCGTAGTGTGTACATTCTCAACCGACTTAAAATATTAGGTCACATCGCGCATCGGATACGGACGTGATTATTTAATAAATGTTCAGCGCGGCTATATGCCACTGCCCGCTTGCGTCGCTATGAGCTCGCAACTCATAGCCAACTTTTACGTTGGCATTTATACAAAACGCCATTGACATAAGCATCCTACAAATATGTAAATCTAGCTTCAAAGAAGAAGAAATAAGCGGTGGCAAGCGACTGCTGTACGAGGTGCTGGGCTTGATAAAATGACGTCTCAATGGAGGGATTGAACTGAGAAGAGCGTCCAGGACATCATCACCTTGTTAAAGGTGACCGACCAGGACGAAGTGTCGAGCTTTATGGCGAAGGAGCTGGACAAGCTGCCCTCGCTACGTTCAACCACGTCGATGTCCTGAAGGACGTGAAGTCCCTGAAGTCGAGCCGAACAGAAGTGCAGCACAAGCTAGAGGTCTCAGATATGAACATTCAAGAACTGCGTGCTGAATTACTATGTCGGTAAGTAGGTCACATGAAGAGACGTCAAAAGTGAACATGCGTCGCGGAGTGCAAAATTTCTCCGTCTGCAGTTTTGTCATTTTTGAATTGGCGAACTTCAATGCGTCACCGCATGCTATCGAGTGCGATGCCCCGGCGGTTGCTGAGAGTGTTAGCGTGTTGAAACCTAGCGTTTATAATGACACGGCCGCTGCCGCTGCCTGCTAGCTGGATTACGGTTCGTCAACCTAGCTGCGCCACATCCGCGCCCGCGTCCTCCATGGCACCCCCCATTCGGTTCCTCCACGTGCCGCCAGCTCTCCGTGCCCCGCTGCGATGCCCGTGGCTGCTGCGCAGGCACCACGTTGGGATGAAGATGATTTTGCGATGGTGAAAAAGAAGTGGAAGAGGCGCTTTACCATAACTGTCGCTGAGTCGCAACGGCAAAGCCCCACTGAAGCCAAGGTGCGCTAGAAGTTGAAGTACTGTCCGAGGGTGCAGGAGCTTAACTCGCACCGCAACGTTAATTTTAAGACGTTTGAGATGCCAGTACCGAATTTCTACCCGCAGGAAGTTTTACGCGAAGACTTGGACTCAGAATGTGATGTTCCGTCGCTTCCGCGGACAACTATCACCGGAAAACATGAAAACGTAGCGCTTGGAAGCTTGCTAACATGATTTTCAGGTTTATACTAACACTAATGTAATATAATAATATAATGTATTATTTTATTATGTAAAGTATATATGCAAGACGGACTAATAACCATTAAATTGTATTCTAATTTTACGACTAATATAAAAAATATAGATAATTAATAATCAATTATTTTATTGAAACTGTTATGTACTATGTTTGTACTATGTTTTTTTACTTCACGCGTAGCTTTGAGCATTGTCAGCTATGAATGCCTTGGTCACGATCACTCCTATGAGATTCAATAACATCACAAATTCCGTACTATAATGTATTGGCGTTCACAAGAATCATATGCAGTTATGAATATCTTTTTTGTTATGTATAGTGATATACAATTATATTTTAGTTTGCAATAATTTCATTAACCATGCCTTTTTTACTGCATATGTGGGAGTGCACGCATAATACATAGCACCTTCCTGTTTTCCCACAGTGCATATGACGCACACTTGCATGCACCAGTATCACACACTACGATAAAAATCATAACCATACAATTTAATTTACCGTTAAGTGAACACATAAGAATTATATCATCATCATCATCAGTCTCTGTCCTTCCACTGCTGAATATAGGCCTCCCACAATGAACGCCAAGACGGCCGATACAGTCGGAGCGGCTACCGTAAGGAAATCGTCTTCCCACTCTTGAACCTTATTGGCCCATCGACCATTGTGGTGTTAGAAGCGGATTCGATAACAAGTAGGTTAGCCAAGATGCCTTTCTACAATCGTAAGCGATGGTAGAAAACTATGTATAAAAATTACATATTTTTACATCGATAAATCACGTGGTCATTTCTATACATTTATTAGTTTTCTACTAGCTTTTACGATTGTAGATCTACTACTACACTACTACTACTACATTTTGGCTAACCCACCTGCTTAGATTCACAATTCGGTCCACTACGAAACGGTTTGTATAGGACATCTGTCGAATCCACTAGTAACAAAATATGAGGAAGGCGTAAAAATCAACAAAATTATCTCTAACCATATAAAATATTTTGCTTCATTAAAATTGGATCATGGCCAGTATGGTGCGCAGTAAATGCTTATTTCGTTTTTTATTTACAAAGCTATATTTTACTTAATAGCGTCAGAAAAAAATCCTAGATAAAATTTTACATTCATGTTGGTGTAGGTTGGAACATATTATATGGAATTTTACCGGTGGGAGGGAAGCGCTGTGCGGCGCTCCCGGCTGCATGGGTACCACCATCTTTGATGTGTTTCGGAGAGAAGGGCAAGACAGGCAGTGTAATTACTGGCACCGAGACTTAACATCTTATGTCTCAGGATAGGCAACACATAAGTGAGTTGCCTGGGCTCGTTCCAGATAAACTAGTTTATGTTCATGGGCGACGTCGACCACTTACCATCAGGTGGCACGTTTGCCAGTTTGCCTATCCAACTAACATAAAAAAAATCGTTCATTCAATTATTTACCTTTTTATGTGGTGTGAAAATAATAGAGATAGAAGTAAGGGTCAGAGAGGCAATCAGCCTTAATAATCTATACTCTTACTGCTATGAATTCTTGAGGATTAGAACCATCATCGTCATCATCATCATCGTCCTCATTGTTCATCTATCTCCTTAGACTCTTGACAGGCTTCTTTCAGTGAAGGCCTCGACGTACGATCCCCTTACTATCAGCTATTTGTACACATTTCTACTATAACGAAACCAATTTAAAAAGATATAATATCGATATTAAGTTCTTCGATTATTGCAGTATAAAATATGTTATACCACATTTGAGGTAGGTATTTTAAAATCCATAGAGCTTATTACCTTATCTTTAATACCTGAGTTGAGTGAAATTTTCTAAAATTTATATTTTGTCTATATATTTAAAAGTGCAAACTCGATGTTATAAATGTGAATTGTACTTGTCCCCACGTCCCCACTTGTACACGTCAGTCAGATTTTTTATCCAATTTCATCGAGGTAAAGTTTTTATATGCTAGTGGGATAGACAAACTGACAGACCTGACACTCATCATCATCAGCCCGTTATTGCCCACTGCTGAGCATAGACCTCCATTTTTTTACCTGACACCTGACACTAAATAGTGATAAAAGGTGCGCAGGAACACAAACTAATTTACCAGGGATTAGCCCTCAAGACGAGACTCATTATGTGTTGCCTACTGAGACATAAAAGTTTTCTGAGCGCATCCCGCCGGTTTTTTTTTCTTTTACGCCGGCAAATGCCCTGAGCCATCCCGCCTGGGGAGTGGGTCTCCCCAGTTGTATGTGGGACTCGCTGCGCCCGAAAGATGGTAAATGAACGCAGCTCTACCCACTAAAACCCGGCGAGTGCCACCAGTGCCGCCTTGGTGAGGTGCCCTGGATCCGTTAAGCTAACAGGGCACCTCGACGGCTAGTCAGTCCCGCAAAGGACCGACGCCACCTCCACAGAGGGGCTATCCCGCACCACAGAACAACCCCTCTCAATGTCAGGAGAGTACAATGGGGTGAGGTTCCCACCCTCACCCCTGGCATTCTGCTCTTTTGTCCCCTCTTCTTATAAGAGGGGTACAAAGAGCCCCCCCCCCCCGGCTCAATTAGCTTCGCCCAAGGTACAACGGCTCACCCTAGGCTACTGAGCCCCACCGCCACGTCAAGGCTTGAACCATGGTGGGGATCCCGCCGATATGTCCCAAGGACGTATTTGATATCAAAATAATAGCTAGTCAGTACGATTACCTGTAAAGCTAAGTTAATGGGGACGAAGCCTTAAATATACGGTCACAAACAAATAAACCTACAACCCATTTAGAAATCAAACGAAATTGGAATAAACTATTCGGTTGGACGAAGAGTCGAGCTCCAACTAGACTGATTGGACGCGACTGGCCAACCCACTCTTGGCGTTGGCCACTCACAAACATTCTTGGCGTTCATTGAAATATACCTATTACGCAAAAGATTGATACTGATGATGAAACAATTACTTATGCACAATTTAACACATTTCTTAGGCACACAAAACTATTAATTGCGATCTAAATGCGAAGTTTCTGTTAAATTCATCTTTTGTCTTTTTTACCAAATTGAGAGGCGTTCGTGCCAAAGCGTTTCTTTAATTAAGGATTTTTTGCCGATTAACGAGCGCAAGAGGCCAATATACGTAATTGATGCCATTGTCTACACTTCTGTGGTCTCTTATACTACATTAAAAGGATTTAGGGGATTTTGCTTTATTGAAAATGGCCTATGCTCCGAATAGATGTTAAGGCTGAAAATTTACAAATTAAAACATACGAATTTAGAACTAAAATGTGGAAAAAAAGCAACATTGTAAATCCACACGCTCTTTCCCTGGAACTAAATCTTATTTCTTAATATGATAGGAACCAAGTGTAGGTTACGCATAATTAGTGTTCAAATAGTGACAATATGTATAAAACATGTAACACGTACATGACCGCGATAAATAGGTTTTTAATACATATATCCTTGCTAAGATTTAAATCTCTTTAATAGGAGAGAATTAATTTAATATTATGTTTACACGAAAATATTTCTTAAGTATGTCATTTTATATCAGTACACGTATATGAATACCGATGAAATATAAAAAAGAAAAATCTTGCAAATAATTTCTCTAGGGGCATAGAACACCTTCAATCTCGGGATAGGTAGTTTGATGATATATTTCACATTTTATTTTAGCAATTTTTTACAAGACGATCTCCTTGCAGTGGCCGGTCCGTGTTGGATGTGTGTCCGAGTGGCGAGCGATCGGTCGTCTTGGCGTTCTTTGAGGCCTATGTTCAGCCCGGTTAGCCCTTATGAGGCAACTGGCCGGTCGCGGGGGTTCCCTGTGTTACTCAGATCCTAGACACCCCCTTTCAAGCGGCTGAAGGCAACTCGCAGTAGTTTTGATGAGGTATACCGGCGCCGGGATAAAAGGCATAGGCCAGAACATAGGTTCAGTAATGGACGGATAAAGGATGATGATGATGATGAATTTACATAGCTTAGAACAATGTAAATTCATTATAATCGACTATATACTTCAGTCGTCATGTTCGATGAATTGGTGTTCATTGATAGAGACCTATGTCCGACAATGGACGGAAAAATGATAATGCTATTTCTTACACGTTAGGTCTAGAAAGTAGTAACGTCGTCTAGATTGTTTATAGCATAGGAGAGCAAACGAGCAGTCGAAGCTTTAGACTACCGACGCCCATACTCATCTGCAGAACCAGAGATTTTGCAAATGTGTTGCCCTCCTTTTCTCTATCCCCCCCCAATGTTAAAAATTCCAGGCCACTGGAAACACAAATCGCACGAAAAGCGACAGCATAGCTGTCACTTGACGCCGGTGTTATGTGAGCGAGAGGTACCACCCCGATCGTGCCGGCACAAGTCGGCTGCAAAGCAGCACTGCACTACCCCTTACGCTTCGAGTCATCTACGTACGTTCTATTTTGAGGTACCGTACACAGACTTTACATAATTAATTATGTAAAGTCTGTGTAGCGCTTCAATGGTAATACCGATTTGGATGTGTATTTTAATTTTTTTTTTTTTTTTTGTTTTTGACAATTATCCTTAGATATGTTTTATCAAAATCAGTGCAGCAGTTGAAGTCATCAGCACTTTTTTATTACGTTGGGTTTTTATTTCATTATTTGTTGTTAAATATTTTTTTGGATAATATTCTACTAAGCGTATTTAATGTTTCTGTGCCCATGCATGTTTCTGTGGACATGAATGCTTTTGTGCACATGCGTGTTTCTGTGCACATGTGTGTTTCTGTGCACATGCGTGTTACTGTGTTTCGATGAGCCATCTAATGCAACTAAACTTTTAGTAAGCTCTAATATAAATGTTAAATTCAAAAGTGACTATGCTAAAGTGTGTAGAAGCGAACCAGCCTTTAGCAGTGGCACTTCGTTAACTGTTAAAAGGGTAAATATTAATTTAACCCTCAGACGCCGAGAGCGCGATTTCACTCAGGGAAAAGTTACCTCAAATTCACTTAGGTTAAATGCAGTGAATTTCGTGTAAAATCATAAAAATACTATCTCAGGCCCACGGGTCTATTCTGGCTATTTTGTTATTCGTTTTTAACTCATAATAATTTAAAATTGTGATAGTTATTGAAAATCTAAAAAAAACTAGATATCGCCAGCCAACATCTCATGTTGGTGAACATGAGATGTTGTTGATGATGAGATGATGGGAAGGAAAAAAAATATGATGAGTAAACCTGTGTGTCTTCATGAGATCAAAAGACTTTGAGGGAGTGTACATTTCATCATCCGACCATTGCTGGTACACAGGTGAACCATGTTTCAACAGCCTCCTCGTCTGATTTCTCATCGAAAGTCAAGATGAGACGTAAGGGTTGACTTGAATATGCTACGTACAGTTCCGCTGTATACTAGTCCGCGACCCCACTATGGTTCAGGCCTTGTCGTGGTGGTGGGGCTAAGTAGCCTTAGGTGAACCCAGCATCTTAGGTGAGGCTCTCTTAAAAAAAGAGAGCCTCCCTTTTGTCCCCAAAAGGGTGACCCACTCCCCCGCGGGATGCCTCAGAGCATTTCTCGGCGTTAAAGATGAAAAAAACTAGTCCGCACCATTTATAAAATATCGGTAACTTTTAAAACCAAATATTCCCTTAACAAATATTTATAGGCGAAATCAATTTCAGTAAGAAGTGCAGTGGTCCGTTCCACCATCTCTGCTTCCTGTAATACTTCAAAGCCATATGAGAGCCGATTGTTGGAACCTGGACTTACGGACGTTGTCTGGCCTTGGCAGGATGCCAGCCTTTGTATTTATTGTTTATCGTTTATCAATTATCTGCGAGCGTTGGAATGTGGTTATACTAAAAGTTTTTGATAAATTCCAGAATCTTTTTGTCGAATGTGCCAAATCGATGGTGCAACTTGATGTTGTATTGAGTTTGTTGTTCAATTTTGTTAATTAAATTGTTGTTTGGACGGATATAGGCTGATGATGATGATGAAACATTTAGACGAAGCTATCAGACGAATCCCGTCCAACAAGACGCCTCCCAAATGGTCCATCTTTGGTATTGATCCAACCGACGTATAGACTATCACGGTTGCTCAAAAAAAAAAAAGATTCCATTTTGAACCAATGGTTCTTATGCCAGATACCCAGGTCCACGTCTAGGAACTACTTTGAGGCCAAATATGGCGATTGGATAGTAAGTAAGCACCACTTGGCCTGTTGGTCTAGTGGTTAGTGAGCCTGACTGCTAAATCAGAATTTCGTGGGTGATGAGCATGATCATTTGTTCTGTGTCTGGGTGCAAGTTATCTATAATATGTATGTATTTAGAAATATATCAGTTGTCTGTAATTGTTGTCAGGTTACCATAAGAACAGGCTCTGCCTAGTTTGGGATCAGATGGCCGTGTGTGAGTTGTCCCAACAGATTAGTATTATTGCTTATCCTACTATTTACTGTACACATGACAAAGTCGTTTTATACTAGAAATTAGCTGATAATTTTATGCTAGTTTGATAGAAAAACTATTAAACGTGCAGCCAAGTGATGGTATGTACCTAAGCGTTGCTCTTATACATAAACCTGAACGCCAACATTAAAGTTTACCCAGGACTTGACCACGTAACTCATGATACGTTGTCCACCCGGAGATGTAAAATGGTAAGTCTCTATGCCAGTAATGTTTGTCCTTCCCTTCTTTCCAAAACCAGCAAGCAACAGCAAAAGGCAATCGATACAAGCAATGGTAGTGGTGGATCGATGTGCTGTGCCGCGTTCTCGTTTGCTTAGGTACCACTCTTCTGTTTTTTACCCCCATGAAACAGCTTTGCTGTGCCTTGTAGTCAAAGACAAGACCGGCAGTGTCCCCACCATGGTTTAAGCTTCGTCGTGGCGGTGGGGCTCAGTAGCCTTAGGTGAACCCAGCATCTTAGGTGAGGCTCTCTTAAAAGAAGAGAGCCTCCCTTTTGTCCCCAAAACGGTGGACAAGGGGTGAGGATGGGAACCTCACCCCATTACACTGTCTCGACTTTGGAAGGGGTTATTCTTTAGTGCGGGACAATGCCCGTCGGTCCCTTAGAGGCCTGACTAGCCGTCGAGGTGCCCTGTTGTTCTACATATCCAGGGCACCTCAACAAAGGTGGCATTGGTGGCACTCGCCGGGTTTAAGTGGGTAGAGCTGCCTTCACCTTACCATCTTTCGGGCGCAATGAGTCTCACATAACCACCTGGAGAGTCCCAAGGCCATCTCCTGCGGGATGCCTAAGAGCATTTCCAAGCGCAAAAGAAAAAAAAGGACTGACAGTGTAATTACTAGCACAAAGACTTAACATCTTATGTCTCAGGTTAGGCAATACATGGATAAGTTGCCTGGGCTAGTTCCTAGACCTTGACCACTTACAATCAGGTGGCAAGTCTGCTAGTTTGCCTATCAAAGTAACAAAAAAAGATTGTGATTTCTAGTTTTTACGATGTCTATCAAATCTTTTTCCACCAAACGATGTATATGTAAATAAAATTGGAATTGAAATAAAATGTATAAAGGTTGTTAGTATTCATGTGATATTATACAATATGTTTTTTCCATAATACATTCATGGGGGTATTTCCACGTGTGAATCAAATTTCGTTTATAAATAGCACATACTTTTTTCTTAAAACATACCGACAACAAACCGTCAAGGTGCCCTGTTTGTCAATAGATCTGAGCCACCTCACCAAAGGCGGCACAGTTGTCATTCGCCGTGTTTTAATGAGTAGAGCTGCATCCACCTTACCATCTTTTGGGTGCAGCGAGTCCCACATACCCGCCTGGGGAGTCCCCCCCCCCTTCCCCAGCGGGATGCCTCAGAGCATTTCTCGACGTAAAAAGGCTCTCATAGTAATAGTCCTCTAGACAATATCTCGCCACAGGCATCCAACGAGGTTCATGGTCATCCCATCTAAATGGATCAATCCGACATGTTCCCGAATATATCATATCAATATAAGTAAACTTATATTCTAAGCTGATCAATCTTACAATTAATAAATACTTATAATTAATATTAGCAATATCTTAAACCCTGGTGAAGAGTTAATAATGAACACAGTGTACTTCCACTAAAATACATCTTTATTTCAATAAAATTATATACCTACAAGGCATATTGACGACCTCTGTGGCTCAGTGGTAAGTGCGTTGGCGCTCAAGCCGGAGGTTGCGGGTTCGAATCCCTCCAGGGAACAAAAATATTTTCTGCGTTCCTGGGTCATGGATGTGTATTAAATATGCGTATATAATAAAAATCTTAAATATATGTATAGTATAAAAGTATTAAATATATTTCCGTTTTCACACGTAACACAAGTTCTTCGAAAACTTACCACGGGACCAGATTGACTTGGTGTAATAGCGTCCATAGATATTATTATTATGATAAAATAAAACAACACTAGTAGAAAGTTTTGTAAGCTCGTGCAATAGCGCAGTTTTTATGCTACAAATGATATTGAGATTGGCCTTTACGACTATTGATAAAAAATGATCAAGCGCGAACCCAATCATCACGAATGTGGGTTCTGTAGGGCTTAGATGAATGAAAATAAAGTGCCAATATATTGCCTTGATACTTTCAAACTCTGCAAAACTAGAACAAATAAAAATCGGTTGTCTGTAAAGTCGGTTTACTGATGATAGTTGAACGTGACAACGTCATAAGAAAATGGAACGCCACAGAGCGAGGTAACGCTGCATGCGTCATGGTTTTTCGTTTGTGCAGCCGGCTCCATCGAATTATAAGACGTTTTCACGTCAATAATAAAAAATCGGTTGTCTGTGAAGTCGGTTTACTGACGATAGTTGAACGTGACAACGTCATAAGAAAATGGAACGCCACAGAGCGAGGTAACGCCGCATGCGTCATGTTTTTTCGTGCGTGCAGCCGGCTCCATCGTATTATAAGACGTTGTCACGTCAATAAAAAGTGTTGCATGTTGCTTACGCGAATTTCACTCATTATGACACAACTATTACGAATATTATCGTAGTTTTTTACCCCACGTTTGCTATACACAGAAACCATGTTTTGTCAACTTGAACGCGATAACTATGCGATACCACATCTTAATATGTCAATTGTTTTGCTAACACGTTTTGTTAACCAGAATAAGAAAATGTAGTATGATCATCGTAAATAAACAATTATTAGCATGACAACGTCTTATAATTCGATGGAGCCGGCTGCAAGAACGATAAAACATGACGCATGCGACGTTTCCTCGCTGTGAGGCGTTTCATTTTCTTATAACGTTGTCACGTTCAACTATCGTCAGTAAACCGACTTTACAAAAAACCGATTTTATTATTATACCCTGTCTACTTGAAAGTAACATGAAGTAGCGCATTTACCCCTTAAGAATAATAGATATAGCCCAAGCGTCTCGTAAAATGTGAATCCTAAAAGAACAGAGTCGTAAGTTTGATTCACACACTGAAGAACCCAAAACGCGTTTATATATTATAATACTAGCTGTTGGGCGCAGCTTCGCCCGCGTTAACTTAATTAACTTAACTCCTATTAGTCATAGCGTAATTTTATATAGCCTTCCTCGATAAATGGGCTATCTAACTCTGAAATAATTTTTCAAATCGGACCAGTAGTTATTGAGATTAGCGCGTTCAAACAAACGAACAAACTCTTCAGCTTTATAATATTAGTATAGATTAACATGAATAGCGTTCATATAATATAGATAACAAAATTATAAAGTAAATAATAAGAGGTAGTGCCATGCTGCTATGCAGCAGACTTGGGCCCGCATGACCGAGTGGTACCTCTCGCTCATATAACAACGGCGTCAAGATAGCTATTCGCGTTTCGTGCGGTTTGTGAGTTTCCGGTGGTCCATTGGGGGATAGGGAAAAGGAGGGCAACACATCTGCATAATTTCTGGTTATTCAGATGTATGGGCGTCGGTAGTCTAAAGCTTCGACTGCTCGTTTACCATAAGATGGTATGCTATAAAAAGAAAAAAAAAACAATTTATGGAATTCACTTTCATTTTTCAGCTTATGTTGTAAGATCTAGCTTCTTAATAAATTTCATGATTCTATATCAATGGGAAAGTACCCTTATAGGTTTTGGTTTCATAGAACAACAGACAGACAGAGGGACAGCAAAATGATCATATAAAGTTTTGTTATTTTGTGACACGGAACCCTAAAAAAAGGTTTAAATCCATTAGGCACGTTCAAATGCTTATATGAGTATATAATGCCTTTATGGAGGCTTATCCCGAAATGATAATAACAATATTATAGACCCTATCATTCGAAACTATTTCGGTTTTTATTATGTGGGTTTTGTATGATGTGTGCATTGTTCGTTCATGATATTGAAGGTCTAATCTTCCACATATATTGATACTGATCTAATTTTTTTTATGTTACTTGGATAGGCAAACTGGTTAACGTACCACCTGATGGTAAGTGGTCGATGTTGCCCATGAACATAAACTAGTATACCTGGAACGAGCCCAGGCAACTCATCTTTGTCTTGCCTATCCTGAGACATAAGATGTTAAGTCTCGGTGCCAGTAATTACACTGCCTGTCTTGCCCTTCCCTCCGAAACACAACAAAGCTGTTTCACGGGAGAAACAAGCAAGATGGTGGTACCAATGCAGCCGGGAGCGCGGCACAGCGCTTTCCTCCCACCGGTGGGAATTACTTATATACTAAAGAATTAATTGGAACTTGTAAGAGGCAGTGCCATGCTGCTTTGCAGCCGAATTGATCCGGCACGACCGGGGTGGTCGTCTCTACCTAGGTACCTCTTTCTCACATAACATCGGCGTCAAGTGACAGCTATGGTATCGCGTTTCATGCAGTTTATGAGTACCACAGTGGACCATTGGGGGGGATAGGGAAAATGAGGGAAACGCATCTGCATAATCTCTGGTTCTGCGGATGTGTATGAGCGTCAATAGTTGCCAAAAGGCTTCGACTGCTCGTTTTCCCTCCAATGCAATAAAAAAATGTACCTAGAAGTAATGTAAACTCGAGTTTTGTATGTATGAGGGTATCTCTAAAACTAATAAATTAAAAAAATCTTTTTTTCAGTACAATGATAATTTATAAAGTGACAAAGGTAAAAATCGTCATCATAGCTCCGGTTACAGCTGTAAATCAGAATGAAGACCTAATATTGTATAATATTGAATTTAACAACCTCTGTGGCTCAATGGTTAGCGCGGCGCTCAAGCCGGAGGTAACGGGTCCGAATCCCGCGAGGGAACAAAATTTTATTCTGTGTTCCTGGGGCATAGATACATTGTATTAAGTATATTGTGTATTATATAGTAAAAATTTTATATGTCCGTTGTCTGGTACCCGTAACACAAGTTCCTCGAGAACTTACCACGGGACCAGATTGAAGTGGTGTGAAATCGTCCATAGATGTAAATAGTAATAGCAGCTCCCGACGGATTTACTCGTGTCTCTTATTAAGTTCATAGGGACTTGAATTATTGCCACACCTACATCTTTGTGAACAAAATAAGTGCGTTATATTATATAGAAAAGTGTTATAAAAACTGATACTCTGTTGTTCATAATATGTCCGACTCTGCGCGAGATCAAATCTAAAGCTTTTTACGTTTATTATTTATAATTACATGAATTCTTTAAGTCGGGGTTGTTTAATTTTTTTTTATCCTTTTTCAATTACCTTTTAACCGTCGTGGGGTATATTCAAATTTTTTAATTTTGCTTTTTATTCATAATTATATATTTTGCTTTTTAACGATAAAATATTAACGTTTCGCGTTCTGTCCATGTTCGCTTGCATTCTGATTTGTTTGTTTTTGTTGTCGCCATTTTGTTTTTATAATTCCATCCAAGTCAGCTCGTACAAGGAGAGCGCGAATTTTCACTATCCGAGTAGCATCCGATTAGCCATCTTAGTGCACTCGGTCCGAGTGTACTAAGATAGTGAAAGACGTCTTTGACATTATTTAGTTATACAATTACTATAATTTAAAGTTTTTTGAATGGTCTGTTGGTCTAGTGGTTAGTGAGCCTGACTGCTAAACCAGAAGGTCGTGGGTTCGATCCCCGCCCAGGACAAATGTTTGTGTGATGAGCATGATCATTTGTTCTGTGTCTGGGTGTAATTTATCTATAATTTGTATGTATTTAGAAATATATAAGTATTTATCAGATATCTGGTTGCCATATTATGAACAGGCTCTGCCTAGTTTGGGATCAGTTGTGTTTTTTTTCTTTTTTATGTTAGTTGGATAGGCAAAATGGCAAACGTACCACCTGATGGTAAGTGGTTGACGTCGCCCATGAACATAAACTAGTTTACCTGAAAAGAGCCCAGGCAACTCTTTTATGTGTTGCCTATCCTGAGACATAAGATGTTAAGTTTCGGTGCCAGTAATTACACTGCCTGTCTTGCCCTTCTCTCCGAAACACAGCAAAGCTGTTTCACGGGAGAAACAAGCAAGATGGTGGTACCCATGCAGCTGGGAGCGCGGCACAGCGCTTCCCTCCCGCCGGTGTATGTATGTGTATGAGTTGTCCCAACATATGATATATTATATATTAAACTCAATTCACTTTGTGCCTTGGCAAAATATTAACACAACAACCTAAATTACATTTGAAGGAAGGGTATTGAAATATATTTTAGTGAAAATGTTGGACGGACGTTAAAACCAGCAGAGTTCAAGTAGTGGGTAGGGATGTGACCAAATATTGTCGATGTGTGGATGATCTTTTGTGTTTTGTATATTTTAGTACTTTAATTCTCATCGTCATATGATATGATAAAATATACACGTAACGTAGGCTGAAATTAGTCTTATATTTGATTTTTTAATTCGCGACGTTTCAGTTACTTTACAATGTTACAATGTAAATGTAATATACTGACATAATATACGAAAAACTAAAATCGATTGAAAAGTTGAGGAAAAAATAATTAGCAGTTTTTTCTAGCATATGTCATGAAAAAACTTTTTTGCGTTAACTTTTTAAAATAATTGTTACTCTTCTCTATAGATGATTAATAATAATAATAGTAACTGTGGTTGTTTTTTTACACCAAGTCAATCTGGTCCCGTGGTAAGTTCTCGAAGAACTCGTGTTACGGGTACCAGACAATGGAAATATATTATTTAAGATTTCTATTATACACATATTTATTTTTTGTTCCCTGGCGGGATTCGAACCCACAACTTCTGGTGTAAGCACCAACGCGCTAACTTTTGAGCCGCAGAGGTCGATTGTAGAGACAATAATTGTAGTTTCTAAGTGAAATAAAATACTTAATCGAGATAAACGGGTTAATTACTTTTTTTGTAAGAGGTAGTGCCATGCTGCTCTACAGCTGACACGACCGGGGTGGTACCTCTCACTCATATAACACCGGCGTCAAGTGACAGCTATGCTGTTGCGTTTTGTGCGATATTGCGAGGTTCCAGTGGCCCATTGGGGGATAGAAAAAATGGAGGGCAACACGTCTGCTAATCTCTGGTTGTGTTGAGGTAGAGGTCAGTGAAACGATCACATATGATACTTGTACAATATATAAAAGAAAAATATTAAGTTTACGTATAATAAAACAACTTATGGATTTTATTTTAATGAAATAACTTACTAATTACTTCATATTTAAGTAACGTTGTATAGCATTCACACAACTAATTATTATTAAATAAAATAATATAAGACTATTTTAATAAGTCGCAATATATGTTTTATTATAAAATTATCGATATGTGAACACTCGCATCACATATTCGGCTCGCAGCTGAAAAAATATGGTTACATTTGAGCATTCGAGTGTACAGCCGACATAATTTGCGTGTGCTAGTTTGTAAATATTAAAACTTTTTTTAATTAACTTCATCCTTGATTTATCCCTTATGCGAAAACTTATTTCATAATCATCGGGTCCTCGAAATTGCGTGAGTTAGGCCAACGCGTATGGTGGAGGTGGGGCGCTTCACACCACAAAGACTTAATCCCGTCGGACCAAAGTTTTCCTCTCGATGTTTTTCATATTTTATGATATATATATTTATTTATTCAATATAAATGATATTAAAAATCAATTGCATCTACCACCAGGCACCAAAGCGTTTTTTTTTCTTTCTTTAACGCTGGGAAATGCTCTGAGGCATCCCGCTGGGGTCTCTTCAGCCGGGATGCCTCAGGGGACGTACGCTACTTACACAGAGGGGTTATCCCGCACCACAGCACAACGCCTCCCAACGTCGGTACAGTACAATGGGGTGAGGTTCCCGTCCTCGCCCCTTGCCCCCTGCTCTTTTGTCCTCTCTTATTGGTTCAGGCCTTGACGTGGCGGTGGGGCTTAGTAGCCTAAGGTGTGCCCAGCACCCTGGGCGAAGCTAATTGAACCGAGGGGGCGAAGGGGGGGGGGTAAAGAAGGAATAATAGGGGAAAGGGGGATAATAACAATGTTCCTAATAAATAACAAAAAAATTGTATAGGCATAGGCTTAGTGTAATAGATATCTGACAGTCGATATATTTTTGTTATCACGAGATTGATCTTCCGTATTATGTCCTTGTTCCTAGCCCATAGTTACCAAGGGAGCGAATGATTACAAGTGAGGCTAAGACAAAAACAATTAGAAAAATTACTCAAACATTATATAACCTATTCTTGATATTGAACCGACTGAAGATTATTGATGGAAATTCATGTTTGATAACAATTCTGCAAGTATTTTTCCACTTTACTTTATATATGTTACAATTTACATAAAATTACGTGACTGGTTTTGACAAAGTCACTATCAGATGACTAAATAAAAGTGGAAAAAGTGTCCATAGATATTAGAAAAGAATTATTATCAAATATTAAACTTCAAAAATCGCAATCACAAAAAATGGTGTCCTTGAAACGCTTTACAGATTTAAATAAAACATATTATTATCTAATGACAACAACTAGAAAACCTTTTTTTTACTTTAACGCCGGGCATCCCGCGGGTATGTGGGACTCGCTGCGCCCGACAGCTGGTAAATGGACCCAGCTCTACCCACTAAAACCCGGCGAGTGCCACCAATGCCGCTTTTGGTGAGGTGCCCCGGATCTAGAAAACAAACAGGGCACCTCGACGGCTAGTCAGTCCCGCAAGGGACCTATGCCACCTCCACAGAGGGGTTGTCCCGCACCACAGAACAATTCCTCCCAACGTCGGGACAGTACAATGGGGTAAGGTTCCCATCCTCACCCCTTGCCCCCTGCTCTTCTGTCCCCTCTTCTTATAAGGGGGGTACAAAGAGCCCCCTCGGCCCATTTAGCTTCGCCCAAGGTGCACCGCTCACCCTAGGTTACTGATCCCCACCGCCACGACAAGGCCTGAACCATGGTGGGGAACAACTAGAAAACCTGTTTTGAAATAAGACTGCGGTTAAACTTAGAAAAAGTCTATAATAGCAAAAAATATTCTTCAAACGAATTCATTTGATGATTCGAATCAATGTTGAATTAATTTTTATAAAGCATATTATCTTGATACCACTCAGGGAAAACTGATATTATGTTAAAAAAAAAACAGTGTCCAAATCGGAGCACAAAGCTAAGCACACATAACATATCCAACTTATAACTTCCCTCTTTGTGCATCGCGGGCTAAAAACAACTAGCATTAAAACTAGAATGGTATGTAGTATGTAGTTAGCCGTCAGAAGATAAATATACAGAAGAGGTAGTGGACCGGTCACATATGTCAAACAACCGATAGCCGGTGAACTCATAGAGTTCTAGGGTGGAGACCATTTTTGGAAAGACCAAGGGTCCATCTCCAACTAGTTGGGTCAACGACTTCCGTGTGGATGTTGGATGCGTTTGACGAGTGGAAATAGGCTCGTGTATACCCGTGGATAGATAAACGTTGATGATGATGATGTTGAAACAACTGCTATGTTTTGGAGAGTAATTAATGGCACATAGACTTAACATCTACCGGTGGGAGGGAAGTGCTGTGCCGCGCTCCCGACTGCATGGGTACCACCATCTTGCTTGTTTCTCCCGTGAAACAGCTTTGTTGTGTTTCAGAGAGAAGGGCAAGACAGGCAGTGTAATTACTGGCACCGAGACTTAACATCTTATGTCTCAGGATAGGCACCACATAGATGAGTTGCCTGGGCTCGTTCCAGGTATACTAGTTTATGTTCATGGGCGACGTCGACCACTTACCATCAGGTGGCACGTTTGCCATTTTGCCTATCCAACTAACATAAAAAAAAAAACATCTTATGTTTGTAATGACTTCCCAGGGCTAGCTTGGCGACGCGGTCCACTGACCATCATGTGGCTCGTTTGCCCGTTTGCCTATCCCACAATCATAAAAAATTTAGAATAGAGATGATGATGAGAGATGCAATGACTGTTCACCTTCAAATGAAAGAGTTTGATTCATACGTTATTCCCGATTCACAATTGCCACAGCTAAGCTATGTTCGCTGGGTTATAATTATATAGAATAGTACAAAATATATAACTACGCATTTTGAATCAAACATAACTCGTAAAAAAATAATTATTTATATGGAAATAATAGTTTATTTAAACTTTTTTGAATATCTACTAATCGACCAAAATAATTAGGCGCATGACACTCCCGAACCCCGCCTTCGACCCGCGTTTCTTTGTTTGTAGTATTGAATGCAAAATAAATTCAAAGGAATTTTATATAAATTTATGTATAAAATCCATGTGATAAAGAAATTATACATCTACAACCTTGTGCTAGTAATATTATTATATAAGCTTGGCCTTCTTTTTTAAATACAACAAAGCTTTTTACGGGAGAAAAATACTATAATATACACATAATAATATCTGGTTCAAAATCGCAATTCAATTATATTTATTATTATATAAGAAATAAAATATAATATGTACGGTCAATACGGTGCCATTTTTCCAGGGCTGGCTATACATAAATAGTATCACTAACAAGTTGGGGAAATACGAGAAGTTTGGAATTATAAAATTCCTGGCAAGTCTCGTTGGCGTCCACTTGAAATATGATAGGGACGGGACCTTTGATATTTAATCGGGTTGGGGAATCGAGAGCTCGATCCGATACGTTGACTATCGATACTAGTGACGTGAAAAGCTCTTAAAGAATTAAACTATTTGCTTATACATAGGGACAACCTTTACTCGGACTTAAAGTTACTTGAAGTTGACGATAAACCGATAAAGTATGTGACAAGTTTTAAAGTAGAATTAAGTTTAAGTTATTATAATACTTTAGTATAGATTTCAATTTTCCGATGAAATTGTAGCTCTGTATATTGTCATGAAAACAGTAGACAATATAATATGGCTATATGAGTAAAATCTAGTTTTACTAATGTGAATGTTTTTAATATTATTAAAAAAATATAGATCGTGATGCTTTAATATGAAATAAAACGCGCAGTGGGTCCAGATTAGATGATTTCAGCAAAGTCTAGAGATGGCTCACTTTGAAGGAATACTAGCTACTAGTGCTAAGAAGAAGTACTTACAAAAACACACACGTATAAATACTAAAAAAAACTTATAACATATTATTATTACTAGCATCACAACTTTATAAACCTAAGTTCTATAAGAAATATAGGCTATTTTTATTTTACTAAGATTTTTTTTAATATGCCAGTATAAAAGTAGTATATTAAGACCTCCATGATTTAATACTTGTGATTTTTGTTGTGATTTTTAATTATAAACACGTTCAAAATATGTAAAATGGCATTTCACTTCGACTAAAGACTGTAATTTCGACCTAACTTCGACTAAAGAATAACAAACAACATAAATCGCTTTAAATCAAGTATTTCCCATCGAATTTATTATAAAAAAATATTACAAGAAAAGATAGAAAAATCTTTAATAAGAGTATCCGGTTGACCAATATAGCCATGCTAGATTATATCATTACAGAGAAAGGAAGTATACACCTGCGCTATATTAACGACGTGTAGGAGACAATCTACAATAAAACTATAAAAGTTTATCAGGACCTATCATTTTATCAAGACTTTGTAAAAAGGTATTCCTACTGTTTGTGTGATTTCTACTATTTATACTAGCAATTTCGAGGTTTATCTGTCTCCCGAAAAAATCGCTTCAAAATAGCTTTTAAATTATCGATATTTGTCTTCGGATCACTTCCACTAGATGGGACGACGATATGCGTGTGGTGGTCCATATTGGATGCGTGGCGATTGGCCATCTTGGCGTTCATTGAAAGATACCTCTGTCCATCCAGTAGTGAAAATATTGATGATGAAGATGATAAAAGGTGATAGCATAGTTTGCAATACATGATCTTACAAAATATGTTAGTTCTTACATAGTGACTATTTTACTAGACGATACTAAAAAGTGGGTAATTTCTTTTTAAGCGCGTAAATGTTTTTTATTTAATTATTATGATGAATGGATGAAAACAAGATGACAAACCTCAAAGCGGGAAGGGTTGAAAAAAAGTTGTTTGCTTTGTTACTTTCGTATGGATTGTCAGTCGTTTTGTTTTAATTATCTACGTTTTACTGTAGTCTTATGGTTATTGAACAGCTACTGTTTGTAGTTATAATCAACCGATAATGTCTAAACACACCAAATATAAAAATACATCTAAAGAACACAATACAATATTTATGTAATATACTAATTACACATAGTGGAATAACTTTTGGATATATAAATTTCGCGTATTAAATTTGATGTTGCCGTTAAACGGTTCCTGGAATCGGCACAGGGACAAAAAATATTCGTAAAACAACAACAAGTATAAAAGAAAATCATGCGTCAATCTTGAAAAAGTTCAATTTTCTTAAGAACTTTTCCAAAAGAAACAACCAAATGCTAATAAAAACGTTTTAACATTGTACAGTCGCCCGAATCAAAGTGTCAATACACATTCCATTGTTTAAAGTCAAATTCAATGTATTTTTTGTACTTAGTTAGGGTTCCGTAGCCAAATGGCAAAAAACGGAACCCTTATAGATTTGTCATGTCTGTCTGTCTGTCTGTCTGTCTGTCTGTCCGTCCGTATGTCACAGCCACTTTTTTCCGAAACTATAAGAGCTATACTGTTGAAACTTGGTAAGTAGATGTATTCTGTGAAACGCATTAAGATTTTTACACAAAAGTCGAAAAAAAACCATAAATTTAGGGGGTCTCCATACTTAGAACTGAAACTCAAAATTTTTTTTTCATCAAACCAATACGTGTGGGGTATCTATAGATAGGTATTTAAAAATGATATTCAGGTTTCTATTAACATTTTTTTCTAAACTGAATAGTTTGCGCGAGAGACACTTCCAAAGTGGAAAAATGTGTCCCCCCCTGTAACTTCTAATATATTAAGAGAATGATAAAATAAAAATAAATATGATGTATATTACCATAAAAACTTGCACCGAAAATTGGTTTGAGCGAGATCTAGTAGGTAAGTAGTTTTTTTTTAATACGTCATAAATCGTAAACCGCAATTTACCTTTACATAAACCATATGTTTTCGTGCGCGAGTCTGACTAGCACTTGGCCGATTTTTTTTATTTATATTATGTAGTTTATATACTTTAGTTATATTTATTGTAATACTATAATATTTTGAAAATGTTGTGTTATTTGTGATAAAAGTGTACTTTATGCTACTGTGATTTTTAGTAGTACTTGAATATTTCAAACCAAACTTCATTTAGAAGGACTAATGTAATATATATATAATATTATAGACGTACATTTATCATTACTTTATTAAAGTAACTAATCTTAAGATAGCCCAATTATTAAGATATTATTTTTATTTTTGAAAAAACCTTTTTTATATCATTGGATGGGTGCTCGCTTGAACAGTATCCAAATAAATGCAGCCGACCGTACCGTCAACGATGACACCGAAAAAGTTTTGAAACACATAATAATGCAATAAGGATTACATCACACGAAAAATAAATGATTCCAATGTCTCGTTTCGGCGTCGGCGTGACACTTAAGTTCTCCCGGAGATATTAAGGGATATAAGAATTCCAAGCGTAGGAAAAATAAATTATCGCAAGAGAAAGCTTATGTTGGCTTCCCCGGCTCTGTTATTATGCCTCGCCTTGCGTCCCCATCACGTACAAGATTAAATCGCAGATACTTGTAAATATTAATATTATTTGTGATCATTCTTGTAAAATTTCGTATTCTACATTTCAATCATCACTATCAGATTTGAGCGTTTCCACTGGACGGAGTGGAGAAGAGTGTACAGCCAATCGCAGTGCTCAAGATCTACATTCCGTGATTGCTGATTGGTCAGTTCACTGTCCGCTCTTCTCCATTCCGCACTGCACTGCGGCAGTGGAAACGAATCGTTACTTCTGGAGTGTGAAAGTCCTAGAGTGGAGTTCGCCGAAAGACATGGCCCACAAGATGAACCAAAACATGGTGTGGGTTGCGGAAAGCCGCTGGATGCACGGGACCGGCCAGATTGAAAGCCTTGTAGGCTTGTGGCCAGTAGTTCCAGGTTCTAATTGGATGCGATTAGCGGAGGATTGACCTATTCATATATTCTTAATTCGTTTGAATTTTTCTTTTATTCAATATCACTTATTAACAACATTCAACCTTAAAAATCATAATATTATATGATTTCACTATAAAAGTAAAACAGTGAAATCATAATATTATTTCACTATAAAATGCAAAATAAAATTTATATTACACTTTTTTATTTGTATAATATATTAAAAAAAACTGGAAATCTGGAGTGACGAAAAAAGTTTGATGTTAGATACCTATAACAACAGGAACAAAATTTGAACTCAGTGTATTCAAATCCATATAGCTTGTTGTCCTCTGTTCTATTTTC
Source organism: Helleia helle (assembly GCA_963853865.1). NCBI lineage: Eukaryota > Metazoa > Arthropoda > Insecta > Lepidoptera > Lycaenidae > Helleia > Helleia helle. The sequence goes on from OY971420.1 coordinate 23,867,067, forward strand.
AGGATTGATAGCAAAGGATGGACACCAAACTTTTTCTACCAATAAATGGAATTTTGATAAACTTTGTTGTGTGCCCGTATCATACAACGTAAAAACTGTATGATGAACAATTTTAAAGTGCGTCGTATGGAACGACTAATTTGAACAAAGTTCACTAACTTTGCATTGTTTTGTAGCTATGGGGGCATACAAACAGTGCTCACCTTGTAAGTGATCAGTGACACCTAAATACACTCTGCTGAAGGGTTTTAAGCCTAAGGTGAACCCAACACCATGGGCGAAGCCAAGTGAACAGGGGGGCTGCTCTTTGTACTCCTCTTTAAGAAGAGGGGAGAAAAAAATAGGGAGGACCAGAAGTGAGGATGGGAACCTCACCCCGTTGCACTGTCCCGATATTGGGAGGGATTTTTCTGTGGTGCGGGACAACCCCTTTGTGGAGGTGGTGTAGTTTCCTTACGGACTGTATAACCGTCGAGGTGCCGTGTTATTCAACAGATCCGGAGAACCTCACCCAAAGCGGCATTGGTGACACTCGTCTTGTTTTAGTGGGTAGAGCTGTCCACATTATCATATTTTTGACCCCACATTAGTGAGCCCCACATATCCGCAGGGTTGTCCCCGCTCCCCCGCGGGATATCTATAAAATTTCCCAGCGGAAAAGAAAAAAAAGGGTTTGCTTTGTACATAATATTATGAGGTACCTAGTAATACAGTTTTATTGTTTCAGTGAAAGAAGAGTTTTTGATATTAAGTTAAGTTGCCCGGAAGAACCTAGGAAGTGCATTTGACAGGTTGCCCATCTCCACCAACGTTTAAAAACTTACGCTGCTATTATATGAATTATCAAACTGTGAGTCTTGTGTAAAATAGCGCTTCTGAACTTTATATAAATCAGTAGACAATGTAATCACCAACAGAAGCTTTTTTTTCACAAAGCAATTTTTTTTATTACAACCAAATGACTCTATGAAAGACTCTCAGGTATATATTATAACTGCATTATTACACCGGTGGGAGGGAAGCGCTGTGCCGCGCCCCCGGCTGTATGGGTACTACCATCTTGCTTGTTTCTCCCGTGAAATAGCATTGCTGTGTTTCGGAGAGAAGGGCAAGACATGCAGTGTAATTACTGTCATCGAGACTTAACATCTTATGTCTCACACATAGATGAGTTGCCTGGGCTCGTTCCAGGTAAACTAGTTTATGTTCAAGTGCGACGTCGACCACTTACCATCAGGTGGCACGTTTGCCAATTTGCCTATTCGACTAACATAAAAAAATAAAAGTGCATTGAAACTTACAACGAATTAAATCGGAAGAATTATTGAGTATTAAATTTTCACATTTTTTCAGTTATACCAATCACCAAAATATCAGCAGATACCAAAGTATTATTTACCTCTCATCATTAAGTCTTACTCTCAGTCTATAATTTTGTTTTTCCTCAAACAAAGTTTTTCCTCACTAAAAACAGAATGGGAAAAGGGCGTCTACAAATTAAACGGAAAACTTGCCATAATACAGGTGCTCCAAATGGGCTTACCTCACAAAAGTAAGCTTTCTAAACTCATACAGCTCAATATTCGTTGATTTATGAACTCTACGGCTATACTTGTCAACGGTATAAAGCCAGAATTTTTGTTCTGATTTATTAAAATCTCCCCTTGATACTGAAAATTTCGCCATTATTCTTATGTGCCGCTTATGAGTTCAGTGACTTGAAAGTTATAAGACTTGTGTTTTTGCCCGAGTAAAATTTTGGGCTTGTATAATGTATATTTTGGGTATGTATACTAATATATTTAATGGGATGGATGTGCTATGGTGCACACTTGTCTGCATGTGTACGACCATCCTTCTTTTTAATAGGGCGCAGCTCCACCGCGGCGAACGGTGATTTATTTAAATTTTTTTGCAATTGACATTTTATCACACGTGCGTAGCCTCGGTGGAGCCTGCATGCGCCGTGGTGGACAAAATGCCCCTCCTTCTATAACCTTGTATAAATCTTGTATCCGACCCATTATGTCATACTCTTGTGTCGTATTCGCGCATGTGCCACAAAGTCGACTTAATGCACTACAAATAGTCCAAAATAAATTCTTACGCATGGCAACCGGTTTTTTTCTTTTTTTTTCTTAAACGCCGGGAAATGCTCTGAGGTATCCCGCCTGGGGAGTGGGTCTCTCCAGGCGGGTATGTGGGACTCGCTGCACCCGAAAGATGGTAAGTGGACGCAGCTCTACCCACTAAAACCTGGCGAGTGCCACCTGTGCCGCCTTTGGTGAGCGCGGCAAACTATTCCCCAGATAGCTCAGTTCCAATTAGACATAGGTTACCTAAGCATGTTTTAACAGATCCAGCTGACAAAATCTCTCAGCTACTAATGCGCGACGCAAAAGCATGACGCGAACGTCACAACATACACAGAATCACAAAAAACGGGCACACTTCTTGGGCCTCGGGGTCGTAAGCGACGTCGAACCCTACACATGGAAACCACATCGATCCGGATCGATCGCGGAAGCTTAGGTTCGAATCCGATACGAGTAGACACAAACCCAGACTACGCTAACAGCAGAAGCACTACACTACCGCTACATTGCTTAGGCACCGCGCGTGACCCACTCTCAGACCCTCTAGGAGGGATGAGGGCCGGCCCTCATGATGACAGGTTAAATTCAACCATAAAAGATTCGTCAACCCTATCGGATTTGACTAGTCCAAATCCTGCTCTGCCGAGCAGCGCGCGCGATGAACCACGCCCCTTGCAGGGCGCGGAGGGGGGCGTCCCCCTTTCGAATATTTCTTAAGTGAGCCATCTGTTCACTTACTGTACCGATTGAGCTTAAAAGTCTAGCCCTTCCGAAAAATAATTAAACACATAATACTTATAATGATAGCTATATCAAAATCGTTTTATGTTTGTAATTATGTAACATAATATAATATAAACAAATACTTACAAAAAGCACTAATAGGATTAGAAGAAAAAACTAAAGTTTCAAACTAAAGCATCAAACACAGTAAATAAAAGCTGGTATCTTTTATTTTTCCAAGTGCCGACAGAGTTACACTTGTTTTATATAAAACGAGACGCTTTTAACTTCTGCCAAAGTAATCATCTGAGTTTCGGTTATGTAACTCTTCTGCTGTGTATTTCATTTTTAAAAGGCTTAGCATATGTATTATATTAAAACATACTATTTTATCTATTTCAACTGAAAAAAGATTTGATAAAAAACGTAAGTAAAAAGTTTGACTATAAAATACTTATAATATTATAAGTGAGTATTTGAGTGAATCAAATCAGAAACCGATATTGAGTGCAAAAAACATTAATAAATGAATAATAAACGGTATCTCGTCTAAAATCGTTGTAAAATCAAATAGGAGTGAGAACAAAGCACCCTCTCCTTTGTTCGGCAAGAATACGGAAAACTAGTATGGAAATAATTTTAGAATGATCTGGAAAAAATTGAAAATGGAAGTGGAACATTTATTTTAGAGATCTTTGAAAATATTAAAGTTTTTATTAGTTTTTTTAAATGTATAAGTGTAAGTGTGCGAGTGGCGAGGGTTTGGCTTAATTGGTTGTCGTGAAATACTGGATATTATTATTATTATGTTAATGATTAAGTATAAGTAGGTATTTATCAGTTGTCTAGTTACCATAACAACAGGCTCTGTCTAGTTTAGGATTAGATGGCCGTGTGTGAGTTGTCCCTACATATTATTATAAATTATTATTATTACCTATATTATCATCATCATCATGCTTATATCGCCATCTATAATATAGATGCAGCCCTTTTATGACAATTTTTTTTACGAAACGGTATAAAAGCGCCTACCACATTGGTCTTTTTTACAATATTTACTATATTTGAATGATTGTTGATAACCTAACGCCCATTTAGCACAAAAATATATCATACTTTTTCAATAAATTGGCATTATAATCTCATTTCATACAAAAACGTACTTTGGCCCTTTTAGCACCAGGCCACAGATATCATTGTATCGCATTGGATCGCAGAAAATTTTGCCAACTGACCTCCGAACTTCATTTTGAAGATGGCACCTGATGATGATGATATATCGTGGTAGCAATTTGGCCGTCTTGGTGTTCAGTAAAAGAGGCCTATCTTCAGTCATGGGTGGGTAGAGGCTGATGATGATATACCATCATCATCATCATGTAATGTTGTGGCATGGGATCGGTCGTCTTGGTGTTCAGTGAGGGAGGCCTCTCTTCAGCCATGGGTGGATAGAGGCTGATGATGATAATATATGATATATATATCATCATCGATCAAGGCTGACGATGATATATCATCATCATCATCATGAAATTATAATAATATTATGATCTACGTGTCGTCTTCCTGAAGTTCGTGTCAGTACTGAACTACGAAAACACAAAATTGATTCAGTTAAATATAATAATAATAAATAATATCAATAACATAAATCACAAAGTATCGATAGAACACTACGATATATTATATCGACAAAAATATCGATATTTTTTTTCAAGAACATCCCTAGCGGAAGCCACAGCGCCGGTGCCGAGCCGAACATAGTAAAATTTCCTTCCACTGTAAACTTTTTGCTTGTTCTGTAGTTTAAAACTATATATCTTCTTCGGACGTCTCTATCTACATGTCAATATGTGAAAATTGTTCTATAGCTAACTTCATGGTGTCGGTTTTTTTCGTGCGCCCGCATCGTAAAAATGTACTCTCATCATTTTTCCCTAACACGCCAAAAGAAGTATAATTTCAAAATAAATATATTAAAAAATATATATTTTACTAATTACTGTTATTATTTTATTTTATTCGTTTAATATAAATAAAAAATCCTCTGATATAGCAATTTTACATAATCATCCCCATACTTTACCACACATAGCTATTTATGTATTAATAATTATTGCTATAACAATTTATTATCAGCGGCCAAATCATTCCCCGTTTTCGGGAAAACTTCACCTCTGACTACAGCTGACAACATTACACAATATGTGTATGTGTGCGTGTCATCGAGCGTGTGTGAATTGATAGTCAATATATTTTAGTGCTTCATTTTGGACAGAGCGCTTGTATGAAGACTGTATTTCTATAGTGCAATTATTCTAAGGTGCCTCACTTTTCTGTTATTTACAATCTCAATTTAATATTAAAATACTTTTAGTACAACATAATATTTTATTTCCCACACTACATTTATTTTGCCGTTAGAACATAGAAAGTTGGTATTCATCCGTAAATAATAACTTCATGCATATACAATGAAAGTGTACTGCCTCCGCGTCTTTTCTCCGACGACAACCATTCAACGAAACACCACAGGATATTATTAGTTTTTATGTTTTGCTTTATTTTTCGAACTGAAGGAATTTCGTTATTTTTCGAAATTCGAAATTCATGGAATTTGTTGTTATTTATTCGCTAATTTATGTACCTAGTATCAATTATGAAAGCTACAAAAAAGTCATTTGTAAAAAAACCTGTACCTAACGTAAACTTATCTTCAATATTAACATTTGCCATGACTATACTATTATTATAAAGCTGAAGAGTTTGTTTGTTTGAACGCGCTAATCTCGGAAACTACTGGTCCGATTTGAAAAAATCTTTCAGTGTTAGATAGCCTATTTAACTAGAAAGGCTTATATAACATTACGTGATGACTAATAATAATAATATCTATGGACGCTTTCACATCACGTCAATCTGGTCCCGTGGTAAGTTCTCGAAGAACTTGTGTTACGGGTACCAGACAACGGAAATATATTTAATACTTTTATATTATACATATTATATTTAAGATTTTTATTATATAATACACATCCATGACCCAGGAACACAGAAAATATTTTTGTTCCCTGGCGGGATTCGAACCCACAACCTCCGGCTTGAGCGCCAACGCGCTTACCACTGAGCTACAGAGGTAGTCAATAACTAATAGGAGTTAAGTAATAATAATAATAATAATCTATGGACGCTTTCACACCACGTCAATCTGGTCCCGTGGTAAGTTCTCGAGGAACTTGTGTTACGGGTACCAGGCAACGGAAATATATTTAATACTTTTATACTATACATATATTTAAGATTTTTATTATATAATACACATATTTAATACACATCCATGACTCAGGAACACAGAACCGGTGGGAGGGAAGCGCTACCGGTGGGAGGGAAGCGCTGTGCCGCGCTCCCGGCTGCATGGGTACCACCATCTTGCTTATTTCTCCCGTGAAATAGCTTTGCTGTGTTTCGGAGAGAAGGGCAAGACAGGCAGTGTAATTACTGGCACCGAGACTTAACATCTTATGTCTCAGGATAGGCAACATATAAATGAGTTGCCTGGGGTCGTTCCAGGTATACTAGTTTATGTTCATGGGCGACGTCGACCACTTACCATCAGGTGGTACGTTTGCCAGTTTGCCTATCCAACTAACATAAAAAAAAAAAAAAAAAAAAAAAAAAAAATTTTTTGATCCCTGGCGGGATTCGAACCCGCAACCTCCGGGCTTGAGCGCCAACGCGCTTACCACTGAGCCACAGAGGTCGTCTAAGTAAGGCGGGCGAAGCTGCGTCCAACAGCTAGTATAATATAATTCTAACAGTATATTTAAATTCTATAACTCGTAACATTTATTTTCAAAAGAAATAATTCTGCTAAGAAGTATTTATAACAGAAAAAAATATAAAACTACCTTCAATAATATAAATAAAGAATCAACAAAAATAATCCTTGGATTCGTTTTGTGAATCCTGAATAATGAACCATGTAGGTAATAACACTATAAGACAATAACATTTAAATAAAATATCTAACAGCTTAAATAAAGCTCTTTACACAGCATCATTTTAGTTTTTAGAAACAGCTTCAGAATAATTCGAGCACACAATTTGTAAAAAAATAGGTACATCGTAAGGGAACCTGCATGCCTAAATTAAAAGTCTTTGAAAGTGTGTAAAGTTCATATATGCATCTCTATCTCTATAAATACCTCATATACCCTGAAATATGGACCCAAACACTCTCCTCGCCTGATTTCGAGGAGGAGACCCGTGCCCACCAGTATGTTCCACTGGGAGTTGATATTATTATTATATAGGTACTATGTCTCATCAATTTTAAACATATTTTATACATAAGTTAAAAGTTTGTTACATTCGAGACTGTTCTAGAACGTTCCTCCTTTGAATTCCACGACTCTGTTCAAGCAGAATCGGTGCGCGGGGTACGTATCGCTTATGGTCGCGTTCACAACTACTAGTAGGTATGTTAAAATGGGTTCATACATTATTGTATGCATTATAATATGTGTCTTAATTACTAGTTTGATCACAGCAGTGAAGCAATCATACTTCAAACAACAAAAGGGGTCAGAACACCATAATCGGTCGCTTAAACCAGCCCGTATGCCATTATTGTGATTTAGAATGTGGCTGTACTGAATGTGGGCCAATAAATTAGATCTCAATCAGCTGAAACCCCCATTAGTTATAGCCAATTCAACTACACAGATCCATGTGGGACGTATCTTGTAATGAGATAATTTTCACTCAAGGAGGTTAATGTTCGAGTCCTTTTCAAGCTTTTGTGAATGTTGTGAAATCTTTCAAGGCGATTCTCACTGATTTCCTGATATCCGAGTAGTTTGAAAATTTGTATACGTGCTTAGAACCGATGACATTGCAATATTTTTTATTACAATCATCAGACAATAAATTGTATATCATGGCTTTATTATATTAATGTTCATAATGTTGATGGTCCAATATATACCTAATTATTAATTTATATCTAATTTTACTAATTGCTATCGATAAATTGATACATTAATATAAACACACTCAAACCGGGATGAATGATGAATTCGATCCTATTTTGTGCACTTCCAAAAACGTTTTTATATTTTGATGTAATTTTTCATATCTATTAGCCAATATAATATGTTTATATACATAAATAAGATGATGGACCAATAAGGTCTAAGAGTGGAAGGCCACGTTTAGTTAGATTAAGTGTTGGTCGGCCATTAACCAGGTATTGGATGCGTGTGGCAAGGGATCGGTCGTTTTGGCATTCATTGAGGGAGGCCTATGCTCAGCAGCGGACAAATAGAGGCTGATGATGATGATACACCGCCATCATCAACCTTGACTTCCACTGCTATACATAATATCAACCCCTATATGTCCCACTGCTGGGCACAGTTCTCCTCCTCGAAATCAGGCGAGGAGGGTGATGGCCATAGTTCACCGATGCACGGGCCCAATGCGGGTTAGCAAACTTCACACACCTTCAAAGATTTTTAATCCAATTTTCAGGTTTCTTCACGATGTTTCCTTCACAGGTACAAAATACTTAATTATTTTCCAATAAATACCTATTAAAAATATTTACCAAAATTAATTTTAAATCTATGTTTATAATATTATGTTACAACCTTATATCTAGCATTATTTGTGAATACATTACCTCCTTGACATGAAAAATTACAATGCAATAGACCATAATTAGGTACGATAATGTTAATTGAGATACATTAGCACATTAAAGGTCACTAACATGGTGTGCGACCAGCTACAGGCTTACACGACACGTGAAAAAGTGAATCAACGCCGTGGGCTTTAATTAAACTCACAGCTTTGGAGGTAGGCCCGCTAGCGACGCGGAAAGGCTTAAACAAGCTTATCTCATACTTGAGCCTATCGCAGCTTATATGCTCTGCGTTAAAACTTTATATTAAAATCGATTTTGATTTTTGGAAAATAAAATTAATGTAATAATGATTAATTTTATATAATTCATTTAATATGTTATGACGTGGTGTATCCATAATATAATGAATATAATTTGAAGGTTAGCACATGTAAAGGTAATTTTTTGCTGTTAATCTTTATGTATTGTATTGTAAATTTATATATATACAGCCTTATGTACATGTGAATAAATTTGTAGATTGCCTCATGAAGATCTAATATAAGATCGAAACGTTGCAAAAATTTACAATTTCGTATTTTTTTGGCTCCCTAATTCCACTTCCCTGAGTTTTTTTTCCTAGCCTATACTGTCCCAATGCTGAAATTCAACATTATAAAATTATGTGTTTTTGGAATAACATAGGCATATTTTAGTATGTGAGGTGATCATGTTGCCTGCAGATTCGAGACCCTCAAAAAGCGGCTGAAGGCTCGGTGATGTTTTAGTTCGAGTGTATTCCCGAGTGCTAGGTCCACATATGGTCCAGAACCTTACCCGCGGTAACCGGATACATGCGAAATGCATTTACATGCGTTATAAAAAATTCAGGCTTATGTTAGCTTTCAAGCCAGTTATGTTAAAAAAACGTGTCTGTAAACTATCTTTATTATACAAATAAACTTCAGAATTGATCATATTATACGGTACGGTATGCTGCCTTAATAAAAAAGCAAGTTAAATTTATATATAGGAGCTGTTCTATAGATTGACTCTTAAGATAAGACCTAAAGACTTGAAATTTGGTAGGAATATTACTTTTGCCATGTAGAGGTCAGCTAAGAACGGATTTTTTTTTTGACATTACGAAATTGCGAAACGAAAAAGCGGGTTGCTAGTTTTTCATAATATTATTATTTTTAAACTATGTGTTATGCTAGTTATTTTTACTTATTATTTCTTATTATTAGAAATATTCACAAGAGGACTTATTTTATACCTCCTTCGTGGAAAAAGTTATTTATGCAAATGTTTTCATGTAAACAATCCATCCAAAAGTATTATAAAAGCATAAATTGTCAACATACATAAAAACACGCATTAGAATAATACATGTTCAGCAAAAATGATATAAAACACTGTCCGATTTGAAGCCTAATAAGTGAAGCGTTGATCCTGCTTGAATAATTCAATTAAAGAGTCAACTCAGTTCACTAAATAATAATGCAAAGATTAATGATTGCCGATAACTCAACTCAGTAATAACGATAAGTGTTCTTACAATATCATATTTTACCATCATTTTTGCACGTTTTATCGCAATTTAAGTTTTTACATACTGGACGTACGAGTGGCGAAGGATCGGTCGTCTTGGCGTTCATTGAAGGGGGCCTATGTTTAGCAGTGAACGGGCTGATGATGATGATACTTTACGTTTCGGATACTTTGAGTATTAAGTTGGGTATTATTTCGGGCATTTTTTACAAGTTTTTTCATGCCCAATATATATGGGACGTACAGTCAAAGTATGCGTATGTATAAGTGTTAAATGAAAAAATAAAATCTTAATAAATCGCGAGAAAATTTGACAAAATTATTGGTGAATGATATTGGAAGAAAAAATGTCGCTATTTGCTGATAAAATCGTTAAAAAGTTGTTCTATTATAATAATTGTGTACGGTCTGACCGTACATCGGGCGGCGTCAGCAATGCCATCGTAAATCTAATATATAAAATTTCCATGTCACAATGTTAGTTACCGTACTCCTCCGAAACGGCTTTACCGATTTTTACCAAATTTTATATGCGTATTCATTCAGTAGGTCTGAGAATCGGCTACTATCTATTTTTCATACCCCTAAGTGATAAGGGTGGTCAACCCCTCAAATTTTTAAAGTTAACGCGGGCGAAGCTGCGGGCAACAGCTAGTAATATTATAAATATAGAATTATTTCACAATTTTAGTGGTAACACTGGTGTATCATTTAACAAGCAAATCAAGGTGTACGACAGCACGTACAACTTAAAATTCGTGTAAAAATTAGAAATCAATATTTACCGGTGAGATGTATTTATAGGTTTGTCATCACTAAGTCGCCATATTTGTTCTGTGAATTTCTGTTTCAGCAAGAAGAGCAAGACAACGTAATTACAGACACCGCGACTTATGTTGCGTCTTTGAGTTATGAGTCTGGCGCAATAAGGATAAGTCTCAGTTGAACTTGTTATTGTAGTGAGACGTTGATTACTAACAAACATTCCTTATATTCTGCTAGTAGAAATTCTACTAGACGGCAGACGAGAGGTTTGACGAAAGGTGTTAGTGTGTGTTTGTTTTTTTGTTTGTGTGTGTGTGTGTTTTGTGTGTGTGTGTGTATGTGTGTGTGTTTCTGCGTATGTATTTGTCATGTATTTAACTCTATAAAACCCCTTTAATAGACTGGGTCATGTTACATAAGCTCCAGTTCATATTTGTTTGTCCAAGAATCTCCATTTAGCATACACGAAACTTGTTTCGTCACGGTCATATCCTCCAACGGACGTACTTTTGTCGGATATCAACGGATGTATGAAATGATAAACGGAAATTCTTAAACATCAATCTGCCAAATATAAGTTTTATCTTATACTGTTTAAAGTTGACAAACTTTTTCATTTGGAATGTTGAATAGAATTTATTTATTAATACACTAAAGAAAATTATAAAGTAATATAACAGTACTAAAAATATAATTCGATCCTTTTTAAAGGCTCACAATATAGATACATAATATTTTAGATAAATATAGTTATCCATACCACCAATTTACTATTGATATTTTGCATTGATGTTATATGAAATTACCTAAATAAATGGCTCACATATTATATACTATAATAGAATTTATTTATTAATACACTAAAGAAAATTATAAAGTAATATAACAGTACTAAAAATATAATTCGATACTTTTTAAAGGCTCACAATATAGATACATAATATTTTAGATAAATATAGTTATCCATACCACCAATTTACAATTGATATTTTGCATTGATGTTATATGAAATTACCTAAATAAATGGCTCACATATTATATACTATAATAGAATTTATTTATTAATACACTAAAGAAAATTATAAAGTAATATAACAGTACTAAAAATATAATTCGATCCTTTTTAAAGGCTCACAATATAGATACATAATATTTTAGATAAATATAGTTATCCATACCACCAATTTACAATTGATATTTTGCATTGATGTTATATGAAATTACCTAAATGAATGGCTCACATATTATATACTATAATAGAATTTATTTATTAATACACAAAAGAAAATTATAAAGTAATATAACAGTACTAAAAATATAATTCGATCATTTTTAAAGGCTCACAATATAGATACATAATATTTTAGATAAATATAGTTATCCATACCACCAATTTACTATTGATATTTTGCATTGATGTTATATGAAATTACCTAAATGAATGGCTCACATATATACTATAATATCATTTAAAATTAATAATATCAACCCTAATTTATTATGTCTCACTGCTGGACTCCTCCTCGAAATTAGGCGAGGAGGGTGTTAGGTCACAGTTTACCGATGCGCTGGCCCAATTCGGTTTGGTGAACTTCAAACACCTTCAAAGATTTTTATCTCATCAGACATGCTGGTTTCCTCACGATGATTTTCTTCGCCAGTGAGCAAACGATGGTCTTCTATTCAGGTGCACGTAGATCCATTTCAAGGCATTACAATCAGGATCAAACTCGGACCTCTCACTCAAGAACCCATACCACTCGACCTCTCACGACTACATGCTATTTATCAAATTTAGTTTTGTATAACAGGGAACCCATCACTAAAATATACATAAAGTAATTTTATTTCGTTCGATGACTAATAAAATAAAATCAGACGGAACCTCTTTATTTTCCCTGAAGTATTTTCCAGTGCATTTACCTGACTGAAATAATTGTACTGGCGTTGAGCTTTTAGTTAAAATGACTTATGTCTATCATATTTAAGGTACAGTGAACGGCAAATATCTTTGTACTATTATTACTCGACTGCTTAAGTGGTCAGGCTACTGGTTACTTTCCCGACCATGGTTCAAGCCTAGTCGTGGTGGTAGGGCTCAGTAGCGTAAGGTTAGGTAAGGTAAGCGAACCCAGCACGTTGGGCGAAGCTAATTGAGCCGAAAGAGTGCTTCCCAATGGGCCACCTGAAACTCACAAACCGCACCAAACACGACAGCATAGCTGTCACTTGACGCCGGTGTTATGTGAGTGAGAGGTACCAACCCGGTCGTGTCGGCACAGTTCAGCTTCAATGCAGCCATGGCACCTCTTACTAAATGTAATGTTAGTAATAAAAATAAAATAATTTATGTTATATTCCAATGAAACGTGGGTAATTAGTAGAAAACTAAATATATGTATATTATTTTTTTCAATTACTAAATTAGAATATTTCAATTACTAAATAAAGAAAATTACTAAATAAAAATCTAAAAAAATAATAAGTACTAATAATAATAATTTGAGTGTAGTTTTAAGACGCATTTTTTACTTTTTATGGAATAAAAAGCATAATAATTCGTTTAATATAAACTTAAATACACTGTAAGTATATTTAACAGCGAATATTTGGCACTAGTTTCGAATAAAATTTAAGTGTGTGGTTAAAACGCTTACAAGACTAAAACTATATTTATTGCCTTCCCTGAATTTTTGTTTGAAACATCTTATCATTTTTAAGTATATTATCATGCAATTAGTCTACTCAAATGGGTATTATACAAATATAGTTTATTTTAGTTTGTTACTGATGAATGTATTTTTCTTATTTATTATTAAAAGTATGATAGAAGTAGGAAAATACGATTTACGTATCGATTTTAATAATTAAATCAGAACAGGAAGAATTAAATAGATGTAATGGTTATTGGCCTATTTCAATTAACATCAAGACGACCGATCCTCCGCCACTAGCATCCCCATCCCATCTAATTGGAGGTGAAAGATAAAAAGACAATGATGATAATGATGATGATGAAATGATGAAAGAAGATAATGATGATGAAAAGTTATTAATAAAAGATGGATCTGCGGTCTTTTTGTTTTAGAAGAAAAAAGAGTAAGGACTGGCCAAAAAAAGTTTAATGTTATAGGTAAGTAAACACTTCAACGACTCAATTAATTGGTAGAAAAGGGTTGTGTAAGTAAAATTTTCCCAGCAGTGACTTTATCAAAAGGAAGTATTTACCCGGGTAAATGTTTCTCGCCACTGGCACACGTAATAAGGCATAATTGTACGGCTAATAGCGTGATTAAATATTTTATGAATAATATTAACAACCAGTTGTTTAATAATATGAATAATATAAACAACGAGTTGTTTATTAATATTATTCTATATATTTCAGTATTCGCTCGAGAATTAATACTGAAATATATTTTGCTTTTTATGCCTGTTTAAATAAAGATTGGTGTTTAAATAAAGGTGATTTGTCAATGTCATCCATTATTCAATCTAGTGTTTGTGATAAAAGACCTGAGTTGCAAGATAAGTAATGTTGTAACAAGAATGTCTTTCCAGTCTAGTCAAGAGTCAATTCTATTTTTATTCTTGTTACTATTATAACCTAAAACGAATGTCAGTTTGTTTGTTACACTTGGACCGCTGAACCAATTTTTTTCCACCAACAACAACAAAATTACATGATTATTAACTTCCAGAATGATTCTCGTGGGAACGCTAGTGAGGGCGCGTGGAATAGCTAGTGCTAAAATGAATGATAATCTACTCTATTGATCTCTCAGTGCCAGTGCCAGTAATTACTGGCACCGGGACTTAACGGATGTCGTTAAGTGTTAAAACCTCCTGGTCTAGTTGGGGAACCCGCAGGATCCCGTCCAACGTAAGGTTCTCGCCAAGAGTTCTACTCTCCGAGATATATGAGTGTGTCTTGAGCTCCCACAGCAGGTCACCGGCCAGGGCAGTTGCTGCCACCCACGCTACCCCCGAATCACTCTTACAACAATTACCCGCTGCGCCGAGCGCAACTGGGCCTTATTCCTCGCGACAAGGTGACCATATAATTTCTTATCATTATTTATTAATCCATTCCGCTACCGCCAAAATAAATAAATAATAATTAATGGTGGTCCTGAAAATTGGTGTTGGGATAAGAATATGTACTCGTACATACTAACAGAAGCCGAGGACTTGCTTTTTTGTGGGACGCGCAACTGCCTAAAACTTGCTTAAAAAATAATCTCTTTTAAATGTCTAATGTTTTGTTACTGTTTTTTTATTTGTCTAGGTGTTTTTTTTTTGGGTTATTATTAGTAGGTATTTTTGTATCCTGTGTTTGTTTTTTTACTGTATTGTTTGACGTTTACCTATACTTAATTGTGTGTGGTGCAGCATGTCTCGCAACTAAAGTTATTATTATTATAATGAGTTGCCTATTTTTTTTTTCTTTTACGCCGGGAAATGCTCTGAGGCATCCCGCGGCAATGTGGGACTCGCTGCGCCCGAAAGCTGGTAAGTCGATGCAGTTCTACCCACTAAAACCCGGCGAATGCCACCAATGCCGCCTTTGGTGAGGAGCCCCGGATCTAATGAGCAAATAGGGCACCTCGACGGCTAGTCAATCCCGCAAGGGATCGAAGCCACCTCCACAGAAGGGTTGTCCCGCACCACAGAACAACCGAACAACCCATCCCAACGTCGGGGAAATACAATGGGGTGAGGCTCCCGCCCTCACCCCTTGCCTCCTGCTCTAATGTTCCCTCTTCTTATATGAGAGCTACAAAGAGCCCCCTCGGCTCAATTAGCTTCGCCCAAGGTGCTGGGCTCACCCTAAGCTACTGAGCCCCACCGCCACGTCAAGGCCTGAACCATGGCGGAGAACTAATTACGTATAGAAAAAAAAAATATTTTATTAAATTTTCTCGAATACAGGATGGCACTCCTTTATTCTATAATACTTGATGAATCAAAGGTATAGGATTTGACAATACAAAGATGGCGTCATTCTAAAAATACCGCCTTTATATTCTATTTTACTTTTATGAAATTTCTATTTTATTTTTCACAAGAAACGGAAACATTTCTCGGGATTAGAAGTAGGCTCTTACCAAAATATTCGAAATAACGGAAAAGTCCGGTATTCCAAATATTTTGATCCTAAAAATTATGTCGAATTGTTCGGCGCACAGGAGAGACAATAAAATGTCGCATTTCGATATAAAGCCTCGGCTACAAGGAAGAGTCAAAAGAATTCGTAAACTATTCTATTTTGCAATATTTCCTACTTTTTTTGTATAACATTGTGATACATGTGATAGTAGATAAAATATTTCAGGAGACAGTAATTATTGTATTCAGGTGAATCTAGATTGGAGGCCACGTTCTGGAAGACGGAGATGGTTGACCTACGACTGCGCCATCTGCGTAGTGGCCGGTCCTGTTTGGAAGCGTGTGGTTTTGGAATTCATTAAAAGATGCCTATACCAGTTTTCAATTTTGTATTGGGTGTAGCTGCCGCCCTCAAGAACTCGTGTTTGTATTATACGCGCCCCTAATAAGGAATTAAAATATATACATTTCCAATTCAATTGTATATTAATAAAAACCTTTTGCCTTTCTTTGACCAAAAACTAACACAATTCTGCTGTTGGATTCTACACATATCACGAAATAAAAAATATATCGAAACGGTTTTTTCCTTTTTTTCAATTCGTTATTTTCATATTTAAATCCAAAATGTATGCAACCGCGAGCCCAATCATAAAACTTCTATTCACAAATCAATTTTTCCGATACTTTCACTAATATTACCCAAACTGAATCTCCCACATATTCGCTATTTCCAGAACATTTCCCATAAAGTAAGGCTGAGACCAAATAGTACATGCGGTGTTTGTGAAGGGACCTAAAGGAGGAATCAGGCTCCATTTTGTACTTCAGTTGATATTCGTCTGCTATTGCAAGCTCTTTGCCGCGCACGCTATATTGGTCGACCTGGAGTTACTAATGGGAATACGGGAATCGTAAAAAGATTGACTCGATATTTCAGATTTTTTTTCTCCTTGGAAAAAAGATGAAAAAAAATTTAAAATTATGTGCTAGTACCAACTGGTACAAGATATAACGGAGAGAAATTTAAATTTTAGAAGCATTCTTTATAATAAGATTTATAAACAAAATACGTTATCATGATTATAATATTTTTTCTGGGTTATAATTATAATTAAAGGAAGTTAATATTGTCGTTACTTTTTATATAATATTAACTCCTAAATGATATTATAATAATGTATAATATAAAAATCTTCTTATAATACACATGAAAGTTAGAATGAAAATTGTTATGTCCATGACGCCACAACAGCTAACTTGGATAAATTTGACAAAATGTGTATTTGTGCAAAATGCTTAAGTTTAAGTACCCAAAAAAACGAAAAAGTGCATAAATTATAGTAAACAATAATCTAAGAAAATAAGTTTTATCGTGAATAAGAAAATAATAATAATATTTGATTATTCTCTATGTAATTTTTGACATTAGTTTATATAACGATGCATAGGAGTGACGCTGGTGTAGACTCTAGTGGGTGTGGGCTCCCCACCATGGTTCAAGCCTTATCGTGGCAGTGGGGCTCAGTAGCCTAAGGTAAAATCAGCACCTTGGGCGAAGCCAATTGAGCCAAAGGCGCTGCTCTTTCGATGTGCCCTCTTTCCTCGCCAAAGGCGGCATTGGTGGCACTCGCCGGGTTTTAGTGGATAAAACTGCGTCCACCTTACCACTTTTTGAGCGCAGCGAGTTCCGCATACCCGCCTGGAGAGATCCACATCCCCGGGATGTCTTAGAGCATTTCTCGGTGTAAAAGAAAAAGAAAAGAAAGGGATTTCGCCTGATTTTGAGGAGGAGTGCTCCGCAGTGGGACTAAGTATGATATTATTTTTATTATTATATATTAACTATTCATAAAAACAAGCATTTTAAAGGTCAATCTATGAATATAAATGTCAGACAATATTTTCATAAAGAATTCGTGGAACGTTCCAGATTCGGAACAATTTGATTAATCATTACCAAGATAAGTACATAATATATGTGGGTATGGCCGATGTCATCTGGTATGGAAGCGGACCCCGAAACCCATTTGAAGGGTATCCAATAATTCATTACATTAGATTAATGAAACTTCCCCAAGTAATAATTACGGGTCATAAAATTACTGTGAACGTCGCCTAAGAGAAACTTTAAGTAAGGTGTTTTGATTCGTCCTGCTCTTGAACAGTTACTCAAAAGGTGAGACTCTTAGGTACAATTTAGTTATGAGTAATAATTAATTTAATGGGCTAGGCGGGCATTAATTACTGACACCGACAGTTAACATCTTTTGTCTAGGGTACATGAATGAGTTGCCTGGGCTAGTTTAAGGTTCTAGGTCATGAATCTGGCTGCATGATTATCACCATCCTGCTTTCTTCTCCCGTGAAATGGTGTTTCAGAGAGAAGGGCAAGACATGTAGTGTAATCACTGGCATAAAGACTTAACATCTTATGTCTCCATATCTTTCTTCTGTCATAACATGTATTAGTTGCCTTTTTTTTATTTAACGCCGGGAAATGCTCTGAGGCATCCCGCGGGTATGTGGGACTCGCTGTGACGGAAAGGTCATATAAGGCCCATATGAGGTGCCTTGGATCTAAAGAGCGAACAGGGCACCTCAACGGCTAGTCAGTCCCCCACGGGACCAACGCCACCTCCACAGAGGGGTTGTCCCGCACCAAAAAAAAACCCCTCCCAACGTCGGGACAGTACAATAAGGTAAGGTTCCCGTCCTCGCCCCTTGCCTCCTCTTTTGTCACCTCTTCTTATAAGAGGGGTACAAAGAGCCCCTTCAGCTCAATTAGCTTCGCCAAGGTTCTGGGCTCACCCTAGGCTAAATTGAGCCCCAGCGTCAAGGCTTGAACCATGGTGGGGAGTTTGTTCAGGACTAGTCTGTCTTTTTCGTTCGTTCGTCGTTCGTCGAATCGTTTTTGTGTACCCAGATGCTAAGTCTTGGTGCCAGTTATAACACAGCCTGTCTTTTCGAAAAACAGACAAGTAGCTGTTTCATGTTAAGTTTCATGTGAAGCTATGCTGTCGCGTTTCGTGCGGTTTCTGAGTTTCTGGTGGTCCATTGGGGGGATAGGGAAAAGGAGGGCAATACATCTGCATAAGTTCTGGTTGTACGGATGTGTATGGGCGTCGGCACCATAAAGCTCCGAGCAATCGGAGGTTTATTGTGGCGATGCCCATTTGCCCCCTTATGACGTAAAAAAATATTTTTTGAAATTTATAACAGCTTATACTTATTATTTTAATGATACATAATGATGAAGATGAAACCCATACAGATTGGTGCGCGACACAAACACATCACTGAATTAAGAAAAAATTACGAATGCTGATTACTGAAGAGTATTTTCGTATAACCGGATAGAGTAGTAATTACTCTATCCGGTTATACGAAAAGCCATAAAAATCCGAAAACTTGTCACTGACGTAATAGCAAATCAGCCGACCAGTGATCTGTATGTACCCCTTCGGCCAATCATCAATCAATGGCCACCAGTCGGCCAATAAGAGCGCAGAACCGGAGCAGCGTCGCAGCACAAATTTGGCGGTATTTGTTTTCTTAGCTTTCATAACTTTACCGCTCTATTCCAGTTACATGCTCGATGGGTTGTATTGTTGTGGAGCAGGAGGGGCGGGAGTCGGGAGGTTGTTTTTTTGTCTTTAATATTACTAAAAATATTGTAGGGGGAATTTATTCAATAATTTGGGTAAACAGGAAAATTAGAGAATTTGGACGAAGCTGAAATGAAAATAATAAAACTACATTTGAAATTAATATCAAAATCTTGTCGGTGATGGTCTACCACCCCAAGCTAAAATTAGTTTCCACCCCATAAAATAATAAGCTCCGTTAACGCTGTGAAAAATATCTGACAGTTCGAAAAGCCAACCTAATGTTATTCTCATTGGCCAGTTTTATATTGACTACTTTCTGATCGTACGTTTTAGTGATCATGCCATTTATACTGATATTATAAAGCTGCAGAGTTTGTTTGTTTGAACGCGCTAATCTCAGGAACTGCTGGTCCAATTTGAAAAATTCTTTCAGTGTTAGATAGCCCATTTATCGAGGAAGGCTATGCTATATAACATCACGCTGTGACTAACAGTAATTAAGTTGAGTTAGTTAACGCGGGCGAAGCTGCGGGCTACAGCTAGTATATTATATTACAGGAGACTCAATTTGGATGGTAAAAAAAGATTTTTAATTTTTTTGGTTACGTAAATTGATATACCTTATGGTTAAAGTTAATGACGCCCATAAAGAGATACGAGTTCAACCAAATTATTCCAGACAACTCATACCTAGGTAACACTGAAAATGTTTAGAAAATGAAAAACGGCTTAATGTAGAAAGTTGCCAATACTTTTATTGTTTTTCGAAGTAATCTCCGTTTCTTTCTACACATCGTCGCATTCGATGGAACCACTGAGAAAAGCAGTGGGCCCATTCTTCCTTAAGAGTCTCTTCTATGGCATTTTCGTACGCTTTCACCGCATCTTCAGGGCTCGTAAAGCGAATACCTCGAATTTTATCTTTAGTTCTTGGGAATAAATGAAAGTTGCAGGGCGCCAGGTCAGGACTGTAAGGCAGATGACTCATTATCTCGACACCTGCTATAGTCAAATATTCCGTCCGTTTTGCGGAGTGCGCTGAATCATTGTCGTGGTGAAGGAGGATCCTGCTTCGAGGGCGCTGCTGTCGAATTTTTTCCAAGACAACAGACAAACAGCAATTGACATACCAGTCTGCAGTAACTATCCTTTCATCTTCTATCACAACTGTCGCGAATTGACCTTTCCGACCAAAGAATGAGGCAATCATCTTTTTTCCTTGACTTCTTCCTTTCTTTACCTCAGTTGGCCGATCCTCGAAAGGAAACACCCATTGAGCTGATTGTCTTTTGGTTTTGGGTTCGTAACAATATATACAGCTTTCATCACCTGTTATGATGTCAAATACAGCATTTGAGTTAACGCCGTTGAACTTATCTAACATTTGGCGACACCAGTCCATGCGGAGGCGTTTCTGGTCGTCAGTACAAAGCTTCCTGACGCCTAAATGTTCGTGTAATATTTTTTGAACTTGACTCATACCAATGCCTAGGCTTGCCCGTATCTGCTGATAGGTCACTCTCTTATCTTCCTCTATCATGCGTCGCACAGCACTGATGTTATCTTCAGTAGTCGCTGTTAAAGGACGTCCCTCACGCGGATCATCACTGAGATTGCTACGTCCACGCTTAAATTCGTTAAACCAATTGTAAACAGTGGCACGAGATGGGGCTTCATAAAAAAATGCTAATCGCAGCCTATCATAGCTTTGTTGTTGAGCAAGCCCACAACGAAAGTCATAATAAATCATTGACCGAAAATTTTCTCGCATTATGTTCATTTTCACGTGTAACAAGAGTTTTAGATTTGCCGCCAATTCACAAAAACAAATGACAAATGAATGCAATATTCTACATTAGGTTACCAAAGAGTTCTAAAATTGAAATTCAAAAAAAGTTTTCATCTTCAATGTTTCTAACTGGCCAGTTCTAAACATTTTCAGTGTTACCCACGTACATACGTGGGTTATAATACGTCTCAGAAGCATTGCGTTACAAATTAGTTCCCTGGGATCCCCACCATGGTTCAAGCCTTGTCGTGGCGGTGGGGCTCAGTACCATAGGATGTGAGCAGCACCTTGGGTGAAGCTAATTGAGCCGAGGGAGCTCTTTGTACCCCTCTTATAAGAAGAGGGGATAGGTACCTCACCCCATTGCACTGTTCCGACGTTGGGAATGGTTGTTCTGTGGAGCAAATCACAAAAGCGGGACAATCCCTCTGTGGAGCTGGCGTGGGTCCCTTGAGGTGCCCTGTTTGCTCAATTCCGGGGCACAGCACCAAAGGCGGCTTTGATGGTACTCGCCGGGTTTTAGTGGGTAGGGCTGCGTCCACTTACTAGCTTTCGGGCGCAGCGAGTCCCACATAACCTCCTGGGGCGGCCCACACCCCGCATTAAATAAAAAATACCCGTTTCAAATCGATTATGTTCATAGGTGACGTTGTACATTTACTATCAGGTGGCTTATCTGGCAAACGCCTATCCAACTAACATAAAAAAGAGACAGTGGAAGTGGCAGTAAGCCTTAATAAGCATTATTGGGAATAACTCAAAAACGGATAATTGAATCTTGATTAATTTATTATGGGGCAAAATTAGAATCACCAGCTTTCAAATAAAAAAATAACCACCGAAATCCACTCACAAAAGGCGGAGTAATCATGTCACATACATACGAAATAAACATACATACATACATAATAAAAGTCGGTTATTAATAAAGGTTTAATGAATTGAAATATACCCTTGTTTTGCAAAGATTTATAAAAGCAGTTGTCATGAATATTTTCATAATCATAGTGTGCACGAAACTATGACCTGTAATTCAACAGTTGATGTTTGTCACGATCCAATTTGTAATGGCAAACAAAACGCCATCTAGTACAGTGTGTGAATTTTAGCGGAGCAAACTTTGATAACTAATTTATTAAGCATGAAACTAACCATAATCTCCATACAATGAAAATGATTTTAGTTTTTAGAAGTTGGGAAAATTATGTTTTATCAAAATGTGACAATTTTGTCGAATGATTTTACACTAATTACTAATTTGTTGAAAGAATGGCACCAAGACTTACTATCTTACCGCTTACGTCTAATGAATGCATTTATGCATTCACCCATGAACTGGAAACATCCAGTTCATGGGTGACGCTAGCCTCAGTGGCTTCACTGGTGGGAACGCATCCCGCGTTGTGTGCGTCTCTCTTCCTGGGTACCACCATCTTGCTGGTTTCTCCCTTGCTTGATATTATTAACGGGAAAAATTATAATTTTCATAAAGTTGAAGATTAATGTACATAGATAGTCATCCCCACCATGGTTCAGGCCTTGACGTGGCGGTGGGGTTCAGTAGCCTAGGGTGAGCCCAGCACATTGGGCGAAGCTTATTAAGCCGACGGGGCTCTTTGTACCTCTTTTATGAGAAGAGAGGATAAAAGAGGACGGGAACCTCACCCCATTGTACAGTCCCGACATTGGTGGCACTCGCCGGGTTTTATTGGGTAGAGCTGCGTTTACTTACCAGCTTTCGTGCGCAGCAGTCCCACATACCCACCTGGGGAGACCCTCTCTCTCGCGGGATGTCGCAGAGCACTTCCCGGCGATTAAGAAAAAAATTAAAAAGGCTGTGTATTTGCTGTAAAGACTGCGGGTTTCGCTGGATAATTGCTAATTAATATAATGTAATTTAATATCTTTTATAATGCATTTCCGCAAAGTAACGCCTGATTTTATTAAGACAGGTAAAGTTGAAGTTACTAAAACTTATGTTGAAATTTTATATTGTCTACACAATCATGACTCCACTAGTTTAGTTTCTTAAAAGTTATTTGCAATATTGTGTTTCATTTTAGTATATTATGTTACGTTAGTGGTTAAGAATTTTCGTTACTTCCTTATTATCATGATTCGTTCTCACGTCTACTGTCTGAATGTTGCACATGGGAAAATATAGAAGTAATGTTTGTGATTTTGTATAAAGTAATTTTCTGTGTTCCTGGGTCATGGATGTGTATTATATAATAAAAATCTTAAATATATGTATTGTATAAAAAGAAAGTATTAAATATATATCCGTTGTCTGGTACCCGTAACACAAGTTCTTCCAGAACTTACCACGGGACCAGATTGACGTGGTACACCACGCATTACAAAGCGTCCATAGATATTATTATTATTATTTATTCTATAAAGATAATAAAAATCTAATGTTAAGATAGTTGTAACATCTGGCGGGTTCGCTATGCTATGTTTATATCACGGCGGCCTACAATTAATATATAGTTTCTAGAACATTTCGTGAAATACATTATGTTCAGAACATTTTCGCTGTTCTAAATTACCCCACACGTTGGAATGACGGGTGTGTAAAAAGTTTCCCAGAATCCCTCTCCAGCCTACCCGCTAATTTGTGGGTTTTTTTTGCTTTTACAAGAAAAACCCGACGCTAATTTTCCTTGTCCAGTACATAATGAAAAAGAACAACAATTGTGTGCCTATTTGTATTTTCGTTGCAGAGATATATTTTTTTACGTGTTGATAATAAAACAATTTTATGTTTGTTAAATAGTGGTCAACGTCGCTCAAGAATATAACGAGTTCACTATATTCTCTAACTATGACCAGATATTGCACGATAAAACCTACTTCTCCTTTTTATAAGTCGTGTAAAATGTAGCATAAATAAATAAATAAATAAAACGTGTAACTCCAAAACGTATTGATAAGTTAATGTACTATAACGAAAGCTGAATACCCCAACTAGACCTATAAAATCAAATAATAACATCGTATACGTTGAAAAGCTAAAAAAAGTATGTTTGGATTAAATCAAAAAGTAACAACTATACTGCGCTGGCCGTTAACAGCCACGCCAAGTGTGTACGGTTGGCAAAAACATTATTATTCCCGGATTTTATGTTGGTGAATGCTTTAAGTTTGGTTTTTATTTGATAAATGAAAAAATCCAACACGTTATTGGTAAGTATTTGGTTATTTTTTTTTTTGTATAAAGATTTTATGGTTTTATAAATAGTACATTTACTAAATGTAGGGCTTTCACTACGTTTTGGTGAGGATTAATCTAGTCATTATATGATGATAGTCATCATGATGAAATTGGAATCAATTCTTTCAATAGTCTTTTTTATGTCATTAGAAGGCAATCGAGTAGTCGAAGCATTTTGGAGTTTATCAACGTCCATACACACGAGATTATAATATAGATGCGGCCCACCTTTTCCCTCCAATGGGCCACCGGAAACTCGCAAACCGCACGAAACGTATAGCTGTCACTTGACGCTGGTGTTATGCGAGTGCGAGGTACCACCCCGGTTGGGCCGGCCCAATCCGGCTGCAAAGCAACATGGTGCTACCTCTTACAAATTATATGGGGTCCAAGAAGTAATAAGTCGTGTGATTCGTTCTTAATTTATTTTACAGCAAATATGGTCTTTTTATATTTAAATTACCATATCATAACATTAATTATTTTGTATGTAAAATCAACTATGAGCACATATTACTATACTAAGTTCTTTTGATATAAAATATACTTTGCTGACTGTACTTCGAAGGCAGTACGAGCAAGTTAGTTCTGAAGCACCGTAATTACGTAAGAAGGAATCGTCGGAAACTGAGTTTCTTCCAGGACATCAAAATTACACTTTTCGACTTATGCAATGCCCGATCGTAATCTTTACACATTTGAAGAAATCACGCAGTTTTATTTAGTTTACTAAAGCCATTCTGAGTATTATAATTTTTTAACATGAAAGTTTAGAAAAAAGCATGTGAAAATAGGAAAAGACAAATATAATTCTAAACTATTTAAATAAAAGTTATATATGTACTATAAAATGTTTTATTTTTTGGGTTTTGGTCATGGGAATTTTAACTCAATATTGTCAAAGACTCTTAATTTTATTTGGCAGTAAAAGGTTTTAACAAATTTTAATTTTTGTAAATTTATGTAAATTAAGTTTAAAACTCATTGAGGCATATTTGAACTCAGAGAGCCAGATTGAAACTTAGTGAGTCAGTTGAGAAAATTAGTGAGTCAGATTGCAACTCAGAGAGTCAGTTCAAAAAATCAATGAGTAAGTTCAGAAACTCAGTGAGTCAGTTCGGAAACTCACTGAGTCCATGATTAAATTCAGACCAGTTTCCAGGCTCGCTTGAAATTCGTTAAATGACGGATTAACGAGATCATGTAATCTTGTTCGCGTGTTTCGTTCACTGAATCGAACTATGCAAGGGCTATGTGTTAAAAGCTTCCCAAATACGCTATTACACTATTTGATTAATTTATTGGGCACCTATTACCAAATGCTCTTGTTTTGATAATATACACGTACCGAATATTTGATCGGTAATCTCAAGGATATTGCGTTAGTGGTTACATTATTGACATGTTTCGAAATTATCACGAATAATATATACTAGTTTTGTAAATATGAGTTTGTTTGTTACGCTTTAACGGCTTAACTACTGAGCAATATCATTTTTTTTTATTAAAAATAGAAAGCTACAGTATCAACAAGTAACACAGTCTATTTAGACCCGTCTTGTCTCTGCCGAGCGTCATCACCGTGATGCTTGGTGCCGACGAGTCCTGGACGGCGATGGTCTCCTTCTGCGAGGCAGTAATGTCACAGAAGGAGGCCGACGAGTGGGTGAGAGAGGAGGCCGCCGACGAGGTCTCCCCGTGGGCGACGAACAGGAGTGCGTAGGAGGCGCTACTTAATGCGCCTCGAGTAACGCCCCTGTGCTCGTTTCGTGTTCAGGAGGGGAACCTGGGCCCAGTATGACACGACGTCGCGGGGACAGCCTAAGCAGTCGGGCAGTCCCTTAAGAGGAGTGGTCTGGCCTTCGCCGGGACCAGCCTGTCGCTGAGGTGATCCTGTTTAATGCCTATCCGGGACACTCAAATTAAAGCGGCTGAAGGCGCTCGCAGTGGTTTAGTTTACGGGCAGGGCACTCCCAGGTGCAAGTCCCACATAGGGTCAGGATCTACCCGAGATCCTGGCTTCATACGTAAAAAGCATTTCCCTGCGATAACAAAAAAAAGCCTATTTAGTCCCGTAACGTAACCTTAGGAACGAGAACTACGTGGGAGGAAACTGTGGGTGCTATTCTTGCTATATTGGCAAGCTGGCAGATCCGATGGTAAGTGGGTAGCGTCACAACCCTAATGAGTTCACTTGGTACTAAATAAGCATCTTTGTCCATCCTAAGACGTGGTGGTAAGTCTAGATGCTACTAGCATTAAGACTGGTCCTTTTCTTTTCTTTAACACCGGGAAATGCTCTGAGGCATCCCGCGGGATCTCCTCAGGCGGGTATGTGGGACTCACTGCGCCTCGAGTGAGGTGAGGTACCCTAGATCTGTTGAGCAAATACGGCTAGTCAGTCCCGCAAGGGACCGGCGTCACCTCCACAGAGGGGTTGTCCCGCACAACAGAACAACCCCTCCCAACGTCAGGATAGTACAATGGGGTGAGGTTCCCGGCCTCGCCCCTTGCCCCCTGCTCTTTGTCCCCTCTTATTATAAGAGGGGTACAAAGAGAACCCCACCGCCACGTCAAGGCCTGAACCATGGTGGGGATCTTTGTCTATCCTAGTCAGTCCTATCAGTAAGAGGTAGTGCCATGTTGCTATGCAGCCGACTTGGGCCGGCATGACCAGGGTGGCACCTCTCGCTCACATAACACCAGCGTTAAGTAACAGCTATGCTGTCATGTTTCGTGCGGTTTGTGAGTTTCCTATGGCCCATTGGGGGAGAGGGAAAAGGAGGGCAACGCATCTGCATAACTTTTGGTTGTGCATCATGTGCGTATATGGGCATCGGTAGTCACCATAAGGCTCCGATGCCAGGTTGCCTCCTTATGACATAAAAATATCCTAAGACGTGATCTTAAGTCTCGATGCCAGTAATTAGTGGTCCTACTATTCGAATAACAGCAAAGCAGTTTTACAGAAGAAAGAAGAAAAATATCCACACACATCCCTACCGGTGAAATACCGGTAAAATAAAACGTATGAGTGAATTCTACCTTCAACAGTTTCACTTTTTTTCTATTTTTTACCGGTTATAAGTTATGAGGTGAGTTTCCCACTGGGTAGGGTTTGTGATTTATATACCCTTAAAGGTCCTTTATTCCCGTATGAACACTGGATGGCTTGTCTTTTCAACCTTTATAGATATGTTTTAATATTTGAAAAGTGTTTCAACATCCATCATATTTTGTGTACTTATATATATTTCACTAGGTGATGCCCGCGACTTGATATGCGCAGGATAAGATTTTAGTTCTTTTTCATAAAAAGTATCCTATGTTACTTCTAATACCTCCAAATGTGTACAAAGTTTCATGATGATCCGTTTAGTAGTTTTCGCGTGAAAGCGTAGCAAACAAACTTACTTTCACATTTATTATATTAGTAGTATAATAATTTTGAAAACAGTATTTTTGAAATTTGGAATACAAAAAATAAATAAATCATTATCAAAAATAAACAATTATTTATTCCAGTCAGTTAACACACTTTCAATTAACTTTGTTGTTAATAATGTAAAATAAAATATATTATAAAAATAGTTATTATATATTTTGTATTTGTCTAGATTTAGTTTTAGTTATATACATCATAGACTACGTCAGCACTTGTTGAACCCGCTACCGCTATATTGTATGTATATCAGTCATTTAATTGCTACACTAAAGTTTAATTCTTTTTTCAATTAAAAGGTTTAACTATCTGGTATTGTCGAACTATTCGTATGTGTTGCAAACCATTTTTTTTTCTTTATTGCCGAGAAATGCTCTGAGGCATCTCGCAGGGGAGTGGGTCTCCCCAGGCGGGTATGTGGAACTCGCTGCGCCCGAAATCTGGTATGTGGACGCAGCTCTACTCACTAAAACCCGGCGAGTGCCACCAATGCCGCCTTTGGTGAGGTGCCCCGGATCTAATGACCAAACAGGGCACTTGACGGCTAGTCAGTCCCTCAGGGGACCGACGCCACCTCAACAGAAGCGTTGTCCCGCACCACACAACAACCCTTCCCAACGTCAGGACACTACAGTGGGGTGAAGTTCCCGTCCTCGCTCCTTGCCCCCTCCTCTTTTGTCCTCTCTTCTTATAAGAGAGGTACAAATAAATTAGGGGATTAAAAATGTAATAAAAAACGGTCTATATTATACAAAATCGTATCACGAGATTTTTAAATATAATTAATATTCTATTAAATGTTGTGATACGAATTTTAAATATTTCAATACCTATATGGATTTCTAAATATATAGAATAATAAGATAGCCCATCATAATTATCAAATCGCTTTACTTAATGATAATTCAATTAATAGCGGCTAAACGATAAAAAACGCCCACAAAGAATTTAAGTCCATTAGAGTTCCGCAACTCGGCGTTTATCCATTTCAATAAATCGGTAACAAAATTCAAAGAATGGAAAATATTTTTTAGCTTTCAACTCTTAGCTTTGTGTTATTTACGGTTGTATGTCAGAATCGGTTTGGGCAGTGGGTTTTGGGTTCCGCATAGTGCCATTTGAATTATGTCTATAAATACTAAACTATATTGTGAGTTTTAATTTTAAATGGAAATTTTCACACCGTGGAGCCTAGTCTAATTCAAGATAGAATGGTTTTGGATACGATTGGTCTCCACCATAGGTAAAAAGAGGTTGCTTTGGGGGCATACAAACTGCGCTCACCTGGTAAGTGATCAACGACACCTAAATACACTATGCTGAAGGGTTTCAGTAGCCTAAGGTGAACCCAACACCTTGGGCGAAGCAAAGTGAACAGGGGGGCTGTTCTTTGTACCCCTCTATAAGAAGACGGGATAAAAAGGCAGAGGCCAAGGGGCGAGGACAAGAACCTCACCCCATTGTACTGTCCCGACATTGGGAGGGGTTGTTTTGTGTTGCGGGACAACCCTGTATATGCGTTTGGGGTGAGAGGCAGTTTGTGTGTGTAAACCTATTTTGCCGCTTATCTCCAAGACTACTTGTCCGATTTTGATGCGGTTTTCAGAGATGGGTTCGGATTAGATTGGTGCATATAATTAGATAGATATTAAGTTGATAGCTCACTAGAGGGCACTGCAGTAAACGTTTTTTGTACAATCCAATGTTGCCATTTTTCTCCTAAACTACTATTTTAATTTTGATACGAATTTCAATGATGGGTTTGGGTTTGATTGGTGCATGTTCTTAGATAGGTCCCCACTATGGTTCAGGCCTTGTCGTGGCGGTGGGGCTCAGTAACCTAGGGTGAGCGGTGCACCTTGGGCGAAGCTAATTGGGCCGAGGGGGCTCTTTGTAACCCCTCTTATAAGAAGAGGGGACAGAAGAGCAGGGGACAAGGGGTGAGGATGGGAACCTCACCCCATTGTACTGTCCCAACGTTGGGAGGAGTTGTTCTGTGGTGCGGGACAACCCCTCTGTGGAGGTGGGGTCGGTCCCTTGCGGGACTGACTAGCCGTCGAGGTGCCCTGTTTGTTTTCTAGATCCGTGGCACCTCACCAAAGGCGGCATTGGTGGCACTCGCCGAGTTTTAGTGGGTAGAGCTGCGTCCATTTACCAGCTGTCGGGCGCAGCGACGGATTATATTGGGTTTTATATTAAGTTCATAGGTACTTGAATAATATGTTATTGCCACATCTACGTCTTCCAAATAGGTGCGTGGGGAAGTGCTATGAAAACTGATACTCTGTTGTTTAAATGTCGGGGTTTTTTAATTATTTTATCATTTTTCAATTATGTTTTTAACCGTCGTGGGTTTTTTTTCAAATTTTTTAATTTTGCTTTTTATGTTACTTGGATAGACAAACGGAAAGACGCGTCACATGATGGTACGATCAGCGACGATCATAAACAAAAGCAAGTCAACCTCAAACTTGCACAGGTAACCTAAGACGTAATTACATTGATTTTTTTTCCGAAATAAAAGAAAGCTTGCCCCTCGGCAGAAGCAAACAAGATGGTGCTTTCTATGCAGACAAGTACGGCACAAGCGCACCCCTCCCACTGACATTTCTTAGACACATCTCGCATGCACATGATACAAGTGTTTTCAAGTTACGTTTTTTTATAGAAGAAGAAAAACGGATAGTCGGTTCACCTGATGGTAAGTGAAAAGCGACATCCACATACACCCGCTATACCAGGGTAACAGCAAGCGCGTTGCCGTTCAAATATGAGTATGCTCTTTTCTTGAAGGTCCCTATGTCGTATCTGTTCGGAAACACCGTAGGTGGCAGCCGATACCATATATTTGTCGTGCGAGGCAGGAAATGCCGTAAAAATCGAGTTGTTGTGGATTTCCGGACATCGATATGGTATAATTCTGCTGTAGGTATCAGTCCGAAGAATTTCCTCAGGACACTCCCCGTGGTGGATGCGGTAAAAGATGCCTTATTACGTACCTTTCTTTTTGATAACTCGGGGGAATGCATTAACGCATGTATCTAGGTTACCCTGGGTCAGGTTCCTAGACCTATGTGGGACTCACACTTGGGGGTCCTCCTACATTAATCAAACCACATGCGAGCGCCGTCACCCGCTTTTTTAAAACAAGTTACATACCTAAGTTAACATTTGTCATTATTCATAATTATTACCCATTTCAACACTATGCCAGTAGAAGTGAATAAATTGAAAATGGAATAAATTTAATACTTCTTGTGAAAATAAATTCCTTTGTAAAGTGCTACGAATAATAAAATTTATAAAGTGCATAATTTGTTTATTAAATTATAAGAGATCAGAGTATTTTTAAATGTAAAACTACTATTGGATGCAAAGGCTGGATTTATTTCTGCGAGTATAATAAAATCATTTTGTCACTATCATCATCAGCATTCAGGCATTTAATAATACTAGCATTGTCATACGATGAAACAAAAATGAACCAGCCATTGTTAATGATTATTTAATATGATAGTAAACGGGTAGACAAGCCATTTTTTTATCGCAGGGAAATCCTTATGGATGTAGCCAGGATCTTTAGGTAGATCCTCACCCAATGTGGGCCTCGCACCTGGGAGTGCCCACCCTAACTAAAACCACTGCAAGCGCCTTCAGACGATTTTTTAATCCCAGATAATAAAGGGTCCCGGATATGCAGGCAACAGACAGGATCACCTCAGGTTGGCCCCAGCAAAGGCCAGACTACTGCTCGTAAGAGGAGACTGCCCGACCGCTATTAAGCAGTCCCCGCGACGTCATGCCATACTGGGCCTAGGTTCCCATCCTGAACCCGATACGAGGACAGGGGCGTTACTGGAGGCACTTTAAGTAGCGCCTTCTACGCACCCTGTTCGTCGCCCACAGGGGGAGGCCTCGTCGCCGGCCTCCTCTCTCACCCGCTCGTCGGCCTTCTTCTGGGACATTACTGCCTCGCAAAAAAGGACCATCGCCGTCCAGGACTCGTCGTTACCGAGCATTGCGGTGATGACGCTCGGCAGATACAAGTCCCCTCCGAGCCCATACCCCATAGAGTAATAAAAGGGGAATAGAGAATCCTCTTGAACGTTATTTATGCATACCAATTTGAAACGCCATCTGAAGTTCTTAACGGGGAACTAATACCGATATGTTTAAAACTATAGCTACGTAGATTTATAGCCTATATATATATCCAATATAATAAGGCTGGGCCTTTGTCCAGCTAATCCAAAAGTGGATAATAATAATGATGTAACATTTTCTAAGAAAATGAAAAAAAAATGATAATGATAATAATTTCTGGCATCCTATTGTAGTTCCCAAAGATTATCACACTCACGTGTCAGTTATGGATATTTCGATAATCTAATTTTTGTCCATAGGCATCATTGGAAAAAATTTGATAATAATAATGATGTAAAATTTTGGATAAAAATACTTGATAATAATTTCTGGCATTTTCTTGTTTCAAAGATCACAAAAAAGAAGAAAGTCACACTTGTTAGTCAGTTATGGACATTTCGAGAATCAAATTTATGTCCATACGTTTATTAAATCAATAGTAAAAGGTTAATAATAATGATGTAACATTTTAGTTAAAAATACTAGAAATGATAATGATTTCTGGGATCGTATTGTTCCAAAGATTGTCACACTTGCTAGTCAGTTATTGACATTTTGAGAATCGATTCGGTCCATATTACTTTTACCGCTTCTCCGATTCCCTTAGGATAGCCTAATTATGATTTATAGACAGACGTACGCGTGACCAAGTGGCCCCATAACACTTATAAAGTACTTTCGTATTATTGGGCAAAGCCTATTTTATAAATATAATATAATAATAATAAAAAGAAGAAAATAATAATACGTAACAGCAGTGGACTTATATTGGCTGAAAAAAAAATGGTCGCTTTTTACACCACGTCAATCTGGCTCCGTGGTAAGTTTGAAATAACTTGTGTTACGGGTAACGGCCAACGGAAATATATTTAATACTTTTATACTATACATATATTTAAGATTTTTATTATATAATACACATATTTAATACACATTTATGACCCAGGAACACAGAAAACTTTTTTTTTCCCTGGCACGATTCGAACCCGCAACCTCCGGCTTGAGCGCCAACGCGCTAACCATTGAGCCACGTAGGTTGTCTCAAATATCATCAGAATATTTATTTCGGGTTCAGGAGGAAGATTTTTTGATGTTTCATTTTTTAGTTAGATGGTCACACGAACCTGCAACCCTGATTACTTACCATCGTGGGTAAGTAATCAGGGTTGCCCATGAACATAAACAAGTTACCCTGGAACTAGCTGGCAGCTCATTCACGTTTTACCTATCCTCAGACATATTTGGTCTCAGATCCAGTCATGATACTGCTGTCCTGCCCTTACATCCGAATCACAGCAAAGGCGTTTTACGAAATAAATATGCAGTAAGGCTACCGAGGTGGTAAGGGATCGGCCGTCTTGGCGTTCGTTGAGCCTATGTTCAGCAGACGGATAGAGGCTGATGATGATGATGATGAAAGTCCCCGCTGTAGACGAGAACGCGGCACAGCGTATCCTTTCCACCGATGATGATTTTTTACGTCTATACTTTTTACTTTCACAAATTTTATTTATATAATACTTTACAGTCATCATATTCACAAGAGGATTAAAGTGTCGATCTTAGTACAATTATTTATTTAATATCTCAACATTAAATACAAGATTTTAAGTTAACATGATTATTTTCATTACTAAAATTATTTGAATCGGGATATTTACCATATTTTTCACATTAATTCGCGCAGCTCGATATTTCGACAATATCTTACGATATACGAAGAATAGTAGTGGTGACCAGTGTTAACGTAGCAAACGTACGAGAAAGGAGGTAGTCCGGTACGAACACCTCTAATACCGTCAACATCTACCCGCATCCGCCAAATTTGTGCTGCAATGCTGCACCGGTTCTGCGCTCTGATTAGGCAACTGATGGCCATCAATGGATGGTCGGCCGATGGGAGGTACATACAGATTTTTACATTGGTTGATTGATTAAATTTCTATTACGTCACATTACTACTCTATCTGAAGAACTGTAACTACGAACCAGTTATAGAGTAGTTCAGATTATTTTCACTGAGTTTGTTTCGCCGTTTCTTCTCAGTGGACTAGTTTTGGTACCGGTAGTAGTCATTTAACGAGCAATAAGATACTTTGAAATACAACATTGAAAAAAAAGTAGGTATATAAAACTATTTATTTTGCATACGTTAGTAGAATCGATTTTCTCTTCAAAATTGAGTCTATTTATTTTAAAAGAAAGTTTTTCTTCAAATTGTAGGAGGTTGGGATTGAAATTTCGGAGAAGCTAGTTTAAAAATATTTTACACGCTTTCACTATTATATTTTATAAGCTTGGCGAGATTTGAACTCTTAATATAAACAATGTTTAAATCGATAGGAAAAGATAAGTATTTTCTTCGCATCTATAAGATATCAAGACAGGAACCCCCATTGAGAGTATTTTGCTTTTGACATCACTAATTATTATGTTAATATTATTTGACTTGACGTCTGCCAAGTTACCAAAGTTGACCTGAATGTGTAAGTACCAGATTCTTAATTTGCAATTTAGGGTCGTATTTATATGCGAGAATAAAACTGGTATTTTTAACTCGTAAAACTTGTCATTTTATTCGATTTTTAAAAATCCTATTTAATTTTTATCCTATTTAAATTTACCAAAATTATAATATAAGTTTATCCAAGGTTAGTAAAAATGTTCAAATTATATTGTAGTGACTCCTTTATTGACTATTTACGGATTTGATCGCAGTTTATTAAAAGTATTTAAAGTCCCGCTGTTTCGGATACTTTACTATAACCATTGTCACATTAGGACCAAGAATCTTCCCACCATGGTTCAGGCCTTGTCGTGGCGGTGGCCTAGGGTGAGCATCTTGGGCGAAGCGAATTGAAGCTAGGTGGCTCTTTGTATCCCTCTTATAAGAGGAGGGGACAAAAGAGCAAGGGAGGACGGGAACCTCACCCCATTTTATTGTCCCAACGTTGGGAGCGGTTGTTCTGTGGTGCGGGACAACCCCTCAGTGTCCGTCCCCTGAGGGACTGACTAACCGTCGAGCTACCCTGTTTGCTCAACGGATCCGGGGCACCTCACTAAAGGTGGCATTTGTGGCACTCGCTGGGTTTTAGTGGGTAGAGCTGCGTCCACTTACCAACTTTCGGGCGCAGTGAGTCCCACATACCCGCCTGGGGAGACCCACTCCCTTGCGAGATGACTCAGAGCATTTCCTGGCATTAAAGAAAAAAAAGGACCAAGAAATCTATATAATACTTGTATACAAATCCATGACCCAGTGCATCTATATTCATCATACAGATATTTTGCAACTGGCAGGATTTCAACCCGCGACCGTTGCATGTAGTATCTAATTATAGCTTGACCACTAGACCGTCCAGTTTCTATAAATAGCACAGCATATACTACCCTTACCATGTACTCAGCACTAGTTTACACAGCTACCTATTACTTCAGTGGAAGTTACTCAGGGTTACATATGTGGAAGCTACTCAGCACATAAGTGAAAGCCACTCAATACGTATGCTACTCAGCGCTACAATTTCGTAGCATTCGTAGAAGCATCTTGGCACTACGATTTCGTAGCAATTTTCGTAGAAGCTATAGAATACTTTGTAGATGTTTGACCAGTTCAATGAACTTGAAAATCTAGAATATTGTAATAAAATGTTACTTTAATCTTAAAATATTCAACTCGATATGTACGGGTTATCTGTCATAGTAAATTTTAGCTCATATCTTGTGTCGTAACGGATATTATATTTATTTTTTCGGTATTAGTTTTTTGTAAGATTATACTCTACTAAAGTAGCAAACAGATTTTGCGTCACTTATTATCCTCGTATATTATAATCTTGAGAACACTTGAGCACAAAAAAACCCTTGATCATCTTCCTATAACCTATCAACATTAAATAGTACGTTACATAACCTTATATATAAAAAAAAAGTAATAAACATTAAACGATATTGCTGGATAGAATTCAC
Source organism: Helleia helle (assembly GCA_963853865.1). Classification (NCBI taxonomy): domain Eukaryota; kingdom Metazoa; phylum Arthropoda; class Insecta; order Lepidoptera; family Lycaenidae; genus Helleia; species Helleia helle. The sequence goes on from OY971420.1 coordinate 23,903,114, forward strand.
AATGAAGTCGGGTAAAGGAAAATCTTTAGCGGCGCTACACATCGTTTCCAGGTAAAATCACAATACCACACACGATCTAGTCGACAAAGTATATACTAGTGAATATTTGTGTCATAGCCACAGAGGTATACGTAATATATCTTTGTGGCTCAATGGTGAGCGCGTTGACTCTCAAGCCGGAGTTTGCGGGCTCGAATCCCGCCAGGGAACAAAAAAGTTTTCTGTGTTCCTGGGTCATGGATGTGTATTAAATATTGTATTGTATAATAAATTATAAATTTAAATATTGAAAATCAGTGTCTCACCATTGCTGTAATGGTGTGGCAAATGCTGAGTGGCTTCCTCTATTGTTCGCAATATTAATATGTATGTCAAACTACGTTGTGTACGATTATGTTTTATAATTACATATCTTTGTTGTGGACAGAAAAATATTATTCTTTCTTTCAAATATAATATATACAATATGAACGTTTTAAATATATTTCCGTTGTCTGGTACCCGTGACACAAGTTCTTCGAGTACTTACCATGGGACCAGATTGACGTGGTGTAAAAACGTCCGTAGATATTATTATTATTATACTTTCGGACCCGATAGATGTGGTGTGTTTAAATTAACACTTATTTTTTTTTAAAGATTACAAATGTATGCGCTTCTTTTGATTTTCAGTAAGTACGCATTACAAAAGGAGTAAGGAGAACATAGTTCTTTTTTTTTTAACGCCGGGAAATGCTCTGTGACATCCCGGGGGGGAGTGGGTCTCCCCAGGCGGGGATATGGGACTCGCTGCGCCCGTCAGCTGGTAAATGGACGCAGCTCTACACACTAAAACCCGGCGAGTGCCACCAATGCCGCCTTTGGTGAGGTACCCCGGATCTAGAAAACAAACAGGGCACCTCGACGGCTAGTCAGTCCCGCAAGGGACCGACGCCACCTCCACAGAGGGGTTGTCCAGCACCACAGAACAACCCCTCCCAACGTCGGGACAGTACAATGGGCTCACCCCTTGCCCCCTGCTCTTCTGTCCCCTCTTCTTATAAGAGGGGTACAAAGAGCCCCCTCGGCCTAATTAGCTTCGTCCAAGGTGCACCGCTCACTCTAGGTTACTGAGCCCCACCGCCACGACAAGGCCTGAACCATGGTGGTGAAATAATGGTGATCATACTTCTTAGTATGACGAATATTATTTTTAATGATTACTATAAAGATTGTGATTTAATAAATCATGAATATAAACTCGATCATGACGCCATCTACCGGTACTGATAGTTTAAAAAAAATCGGTTGTGAAAAATGGAACGCCTCAGAGCGAGGTAACGCCGCATACGTCATGTTTTATCTTTCTTGCAGCCGGCTCCATCGAATTATAAGACGTTGTCACGTCAAAAAGAATACTTAAATTTACACATAAAATTTCAACCAAAATCGGACCAGACGTTGAGGAGTACGCTGACAAACACACGTAAAAAAGAATCTTATGTATAAATATATTACAAAAATATAGAACAGTGGTACTAGATGATTCGTTTTGAGAAACCTCCTCCTTACTTGTATAATTCTGTAAATGTCGACCAAAACCTGTCGCTTGCAAAAGCAAGTCCACATTTCTCAGTATTGTCTCGGGAAAATAAAAAAATAAATAAAAGGAAAAACACGAAAATATTTTTAAGGCATAAAGGAAGTCGTAAAAAGATACGCGTGTGTAATGTCTTTTGTCATTGAAGCTTATGTATCTTAATATTTTGACATAGCGAAAATAATATTTATTACGTACATACTAAAGATCATTATTCCGTGTACTTTTTTACTTAAAATATAATATAGCTAACATTTTTCTAAAGTAAACATATTTACGACTTGCACAGTTTCTGGGGAAAATGCTAGATAGTAAAAAATAAAATGAGATAGGTCTTTGACCAATCAAAGAAATAATAGATTTTGACCAATAGTATACTGACTCTTAATTATTGAAAATCAGGGTATACTTTCTAAGTACAGAAAGAAAATGACATAGGCCTTTGACCTCTCAAATTATGCTTCATGACCAATAGCTTACTAAGTTGAGATTGACAATGACAATCGAAACAGTACTAGTTTCTGAGGAATACGGTTTTATGTAGAAGAAAGAAGAGGCATAGAAAATGATATTATAGACTTTTGACCTCTCAAAGAACTATTACGGCATATGACATGTAGAGCTAATTCACAAATCTTAATAATTATGCTACAATTTCTGGGGAAATATTAATATAGAATTACAGAAAGAAGAGGGTTAAATAATATGTTAAAAACTTTAAGCTCCCGAAAAATTATTATGACCAATATAAATTAAATATGTGTATCGGCGTCGGTAGTCACAATATGGTTCCGACTGCTCGGTTGCCTCATGACATAAAAATATAGTTTAGGGAAAATAAACCCACATAGAAAGAAGAAAGAAAATGCGACAGGCTACCCTCTCAAAGAATTTTAACAGCTTATAACCAGGAGCTGTAATATTTAACTCAAGATAGTATAGTACATTGTAAATTTACCGGTGGGAGGGAAGCGCTGTGCCGCGCTCCCGGCTGCATGGGTACCACCATCTTGCTTGTTTCTCCCGTGAAACAGCTTTGCTGTGTTTCGGAGAGAAGGGCAAGACAGGCAGTAATTACTGGCACCGAGACTTAACATTTTATGTCTCAGGATAGGCAACACATAAATGAGTTGCCTGGGCTCGTTCCAGGTATACTAGTTTATGTTCATGGGCGACGTCGACCACTTACCATCAGGTGGTACGTTTGCCAGTTTGCCTATCCAACTAACATAAAAAAGACTCCTACAGTAGAACTTACATTGGTAGCGCTAAAGAACATGGTAACTGAAGCTAGGTAGCTAAACGGAGCCAGCGTTGCTGGTTTTAACTTATTATGGCAATTACCAAAAATATTTTTAGGTGTAAAATTTTTCAACATTAAAATTTTATTTCTTTTAAATATTACAGACACAAAAAAGTTTTTTTTTATTTAAATTTGATAATAATTAATATTTTAAAAGATTTAACGCTGATTATTAATATTATAATCAGGTTATAATAATATAAATAAAATTTGACTTAATAAACTAGATTTTTATATACAATTTTTTCACGCTTATCAGGCTGATCAAGTAAGCTTAAGAACCCAAGTTCTTTTGATGGTTATTTTGCTATTATTTTGTAACTGAATACACTGGTATATGGCTGGCTTAAAATATAAATAAATTACTTTTTTAGAAGTATATGCTAAAAAAAAGTGGTAGCGTTTAAAAGTTCCGCAAATTTTTTTTCGTAACATTTGTATTATATAATATAATAATATTAAATACGAATATTTTCATATAAAAATAATATCTTTTTATACTTCAGACAAAATAAACGTTTTTTTTAATAATATAAATAATTTTATTTACAATGTAATAATATACAAAGTACTTACCAATCGGCACTTTTTCACTGTTAACAATAGTCAAAAAATTAAAGTACATGAAAACAACCACGAGAAACACAATTTGTATAATCCGGATACAAATTTTTAATGGCAACATTTTGCTCGATTTCAGAACGCACTGTCACACATTGTCACTCGCCAAAGTTTCGGAGTGTGAGGCGGCACGTCTGTCTACGAGGGTCGTCGCCTTCAGACTGCAACCCTTGTCTTTCAGCCCCCGCCCGCACGCACGAATTATTTTATTACTTTTATTTTTCTTTAATAATCCCGTTTAATGGCGTGTACCGGTGAGATTTCGGATGTTTAAATGTATTTGAAAGCTGTAAAACGAATTTTTAGATTTGATTTTAGCATGGATTTGTGTTTTAAACGATTTTTATATATAAGATTTTAAAATTTATTTGTCTTGCTAAACGATTTTTATAGATTTGATTTTAAAATAGATTTATCTTGTAAAATGTTTTTACAGATTTAATATTAAACGATTTATTATGTAAAACATTTTTTATAGATTTGATTTCAGAAATTATTTCTAAACTTTTTAACATGTTAAAGAGGCTCGTATGAGTTAAAAAACTATCGTAAATCGTGTTAAGTGAACGTTTTTGTTAAATATATTTTAATGATAATATTATGACTTATGTCATTTTTATTTTATGCATTATTACACGATTTTTATTAGCTTTTCCTGTATGTATGTTTGTTTAAATGTTTGTTTGTAATACTTGTATGTTAGTAATATACTTCTATGGGCATGATTTTGTTTTTGATCAGTTGGATTTATGGGATTATTGATGATAGTTACCTATAAATAAATTATTACAAAATATAATAGCTAAATCTTTACTTTGCATCTACTTTTATTTTTAATACTCGCATTATTTTATAAAGTGCTTTGTTTGATAATTTGACTGCAAAAAAATATATGTGGTTGGTTACGTAGAAGATATTATAATATTATAGTATATGCAGAGGTCACAGATTTTTATCTTGCCAATGGCAGAAATGTATGACTTAATATATTTGAATGAATATAATATTATGTGAAGGGTTAATTTGGAAGAAGGATAAAAATAACTGGCTACTGGTTAGGATGAAGTCTTTAATGTACGAGCTTTCTTGAACAGCGTGACAAATGTAACGTGCAAATATGACAGATAAATCAAAGGTAACAAGTGCATTGATAATTAAAGGATAAAATGAAGCGTTATAGCTATTTTAAACCGACAGGCGCTTCAACAATATGTATTAATTAATGAAGGTACTTAAGACTGCTTTAAGACTAGATAAATGTTTAAGAATATTTAATATCGCATATTACCTAATAATCAAATAATTAATTTTCGTTATGGCAACTTCTTCCCAGCTTTTTACTCTTCTTTTCGTGGTGCATTTTTTTTCGAATGTATTATACAAATTAGTAAAATGCGGTTTTATCAGTTAAATAAATTTATTCCAAATAAATAGTGTTATTTTTTTCCCTTTTTTGATACAAATTTTATTAATGATTTTCATTTGTTTGCGGATTCTCGCTTTTCACAATTAGTAATTTTGAATAATGTAAATTTTGTATAAAGTAATTGTATAACTAATTATAGTAACTTTATATTAGTGAACCTCAACATACTCTATACTGCTAATTTAGAGGCTTATTTTAACCGCACTATTTCCTCTTGATATGTTAATCAATTTAATGGTGTAATATTTTTACTGTGGATATATCAAGAGGTAGTGCCATGATGCTTTGCAACCGAATCGGGCCGGCACAACTGGGGTGGTACCTCTCGCTCACGTAACACCGGCGTCAAGTGACAGCTATGCTGTTACGTGTCGTGCAGTTTGTGAGTTACCGGTGACCCATTGGGGAGATAGGGAAAAGAAGGGTAACGTATTCGTCTAAGTTTTGGTTGTGCGAATGCCCATGGGCGTCGGTCACCATAAAGCTCAGACTGCTCGGTTGCCTCCTTATGACATTAAAAAGAAACATATTCGAGATGTTATGGTAATTTCAAGGATTCAAATCCAGAAAATCTATAGTTTTATAAAACAAAGAAATCATCTTAATTTTTCCATCCATTGCTATACAATATAAGCTTTCTTCAATGAACGCTAAGACAGCCGAACCTCCGCCACTCGCATCCAACTGGGATCGGCTACGCCACGAAGGTCATCCCATTTAGTCGGAGGTCTTCTTACGTTCATCATCATCAGACTCGATCCGTCCACTGCTGAACATAAGCCTCTTTTTCTTTTACGCCAGAAAATGCTTTAAGGCATCCCACGGGGGAGTGGGTCTCCCAAGGCGGGTATGTGGGACTCGCTGCGCCCAAAAGGTAGTAAGGTGGATGCAGCTCTATCCACATTAACTAGCGAGTGCCACCAATGCCGCCTTTGGTGAGGTGACTCGGATCTGTTGAGCAAACAGGGCATCTCGATAGCTAAGCAGTCCCTCAAGGGACTGACGCCACCTCCACAGAGGGGTTGTCCCGCTCCACAGAACAACCCCTCCCAACGTCGGATAGGACAATGGTGTGAGGTTCCCATCCTCGCCCCTTGTCCCTCTGCTCTTTGGTCCCCTCTTCTTATAAGAGCAAGGTACAAAGAGCAGCTCCCTCGGATCAATTTTCTTCTCCCAAGGTGCTGGGCTCACTTTAGGCTACTGAGCCCCACCGCCATGACAAGGCCTGAACCATGGTGGGGATGTTAGTTGGCCTAGTAGTCAAATGATGGCGGTCGCAGGTGCTAATTCTACCAATTCCATAATATATTATAAATAATATTATATACTCTTAAATTTATTTCGGTTCCTAGTATTCGTAGCATATGTTAATATGAACCAAGTGTAATGTTAGCATGGTTCAGTGAACATGTTTCAGGAACTAGAAGTGATAGCCGGCTGATAATGATGACTGCATCCAATAACACAAATAATCTGCAGAATAAATGCTATATGTTATCTTTAAATTTATTACAGATTTATTGGATTCACTGGAAATTAGATTAACGTAACAAACAAAATTGAGTTATGTTCGTTTATTGTATTGAATATAATGCATTATAAAATTTATTAATAAGTAATTAAAATTCATATTAATTAGTGCGAAGGTTGATATGCAAGTATAATAAGGTATAATACATATAGGAAATAGCAATAGCAATAAAATAAGGAAATAATTGTAGAAATACAATATCAGTGATATTCTATCTATGACTCAATGCAAACATTTCATTATAGAAATTGTCTGCACTTGGCGGGATTCGAACCCACGACAATTTTATGAATTGTCTAGTCTAATATCCAGAGAGATTTAAGATTGTCATAAATATATTCATGGTTCAATATATTTTCAGATGTGGTTTCACATAAGTCAGTTCAATTAGTAATTTGGTAGTTTCTTCGATTGGCATGGGCACTCCTTCATGTGTTGCCTATTTCGAGACATAAAATAAGTTTTAAAACTATTAATTAGCTAGTAATTATTCCGAAACACAGCAAAGCTGTTTCACGGGAGAATTAAACAGAATAGTGGCATCAATTTTAAAAGCAATTAATATAACGCATTCTGTGGAATATAATATAAATATAAGCATTGTATTATGTCATATTATATAAATATTAGGATTATCATTATATCATTATAATAGTAGAAATGGTAGGTTCGTCTGGAGCTAGACGGTAATGGTCTCCTTGGAGGAGAAGGCTGACGAGAGGGTGCGAGAGGAACCCGCCGACGTGGCCCGCAGGCAACGAACGGGGGTGCGTAATATGCGCTACTTAATGCGCCTCCAGTAACGCCCTTGTGTTCTGTCGGGCTGGGAACCTGGGTCCAGTAAGGCAGGTCGCGTAGGCAGTCCCTGCTCAGTGGCGGCCGGGCAGTTCCCCCTTACGAAGAGTCTGGCATTCGCCAGGCCTTTCGCTAATCCTGTTACCTGCATATTCGAGACCCTCAAAAAGCGGCTGAAGATGCTTGCAGGTGTTTTAGTCTAGGCAGTGGACTCCGAAGTGTGTTTTCAAAACACAAAAAACAATTGGTTGTACCCATGCAGATACATATATGTCTAGTATTACGTCCCGTCATCAAAATAAAATGTCTAACAAGATGATAGGAAAACGTTCCATTGAACATAGTCTCATGTAAAGTAGGTTAAAATACACTTATGAGAAGAAACCCTCGTACATTCCCAGCCAATATTATCACGCTTTTCTGTAACAACTCGTGCCAAATATTCCTACATAAATTATTGTTGTTTGACGCATTATGGCAAAATCTATTACAACAGTATTAAGTACATGCTCACATATTTAAGAGCTTTTTCTTATTGGATAATCGTTGTTGTTGGGCGTTTTAAAGAATTATTTTGATTTTGAAGTTGTTGTTTTTTTTGTCATGATTTAAAATCTTAATTTTTAGTGAATTTAAATGTGGTTTTAACATTTCTATCCATAAGATTTTTTAATATTTTTTTGCTTTTACACCACGTTAATTTGGTCCCGTGGTAAGTTCTCGAAGAACTTGTATTACGGGTACCAGACGATGGAAATATATTTAATACTTTTATACTATACATATTTTTAAGATATTTATTATCTATACAGATAAATAAAAATGGAGTCTCTGTTTGTAATATCAAAATAACCGCTTTTTATTGAATGCATGTGGATGTATACACGGGACACATACCAAAATAGCCTTTTTCACAATTTTTGTCTGTCTGTCTGTCTGTTTGTTCCGGCTAATCTCTGAAACGACTGGGCCGATTTTGACGGGACTTTAACTGACAGATAGCTGATGTTTTAAGGAGTAACTTAGGCTATAAAAATAATCATCATCAATCCGTATACAGCTGTAAATCTAAGTTAACGCGGGCGAAGCTGCGGGCAACAGTACGTGGGTAACACTGAAAATGTTTAGAACTGGCCAGTTAGAAACATTGAAAATGAAAACTTTTTTCGAATTTCAATTTTAGAACTCTTTGGTAACCTTTTTTTTGCATTGCATTCATTTGTCATTAGTTTTTGTGAATTGGAGGCAAATCTAAAACTTGTTACACGTGAAAATAAACATAACGCGAGAAAATTTTCGGTCAATGATTTATTATGACTTTCGTTGTGGGCTTACTCAACAACAAAGCTATGATAGGCTGCGATTAGCATTTTTAATGAAGCCCCATCTCGTGCCACTATTTACAATTGGTTTAACGAGTTTAAACGTGGACGTAGCAATCTCAGTGACGATCCGCGTGAGGGACGTCCTTTAACAGTGACTACTGAAGATAACATCAGTGCTGTGCGACGCATGATAGAGGAAGATAAGAGAGTGACCTATCAGCAGATACGGGCAAGCCTAGGAATTGGTATGAGTCAAGTTCAAAAAATATTACACGAACATTTAGGCGTCAGGAAGCTTTGTACCAGATGGATTCCCCATACTTTAACCGACGACCAGAAACGCCTCCGCATGGACTGGTGTCGCCAAATGTTAGATAAGTTCAACGGCGGTAACTCAAATGCTGTATTTGAGATCATCACAGGTGATGAAAGCTGGATATATTGCTACGTACCCGAAACCAAAAGACAATCAGCTCAGTGGGTGTTTCCTTTCGAGGATCGGCCAACTAAAGTAAAGAAAGGAAGAAGTCAAGGAAAAAAGATGATTGCCTCATTCTTTGGTCGGAAAGGTCATTTCGCGACAGTTGTGCTAGAAGATGGAAGGACAGTTACTGCAGACTGGTATGTCAATCGCTGTTTGTCTGTTGTCTTGGAAAAAATTCGACAGCAGCGCCCACGAAGCAGGATCCTCCTTCACCACGACAATGCTTCAGCGCACTCCGCAAAACGGACTGTTAAATATTTGACTATGGCAGGTGTCGAGATAATGAGTCATCCGCCTTACAGTCCTAATCTGGCGCCCTGCGACTTTCATTTATTCCCAAGAACTAAAGATAAACTTCGAGGTATTCGCTTTACGAGCCCTGAAGATGCGGTGAAAGCGTACGAAAATGCCATAGAAGAGACTCCTAAGGAAGAATGGGCCCACTGCTTTTCTCAGTGGTTCCATCGAATGCGACGATGTGTAGAAAGAAACGGAGATTACTTCGAAAAACAATAAAAGTATTGGCAACTTTCTACATTAAGCATTTTTTCATTTTCTAAACATTTTTAGTGTTACCTAGGTATAATGTGTATTTAATACACATCCATGACTCTGGAACAAAGAAAACTTTTTGTTCCCTGGCGGGATTTGAACCCGCTACCTCTTTTAATTTGTTATGATTGTTATGTAGATACCTTAGAAAAAATAAATGTTAGAATGATAATAATTGTTATTTAAAGTGTGTAACAGTGTAATGTACTACCTAAATAAATTTTCTTCATTCTATTGTATTCTAACCATTGAGACACAGAGGTCATATATATAGAGCAGAATGCACAAAAATTTACAACAAAATTTTCAAATACACAATTTTGATCACAGAATAGACAAAGCATAAGTGAGTCATTATGTTTAGCTCTCGGTGGACGTGGATAGAGGATACATGTGACAGAATAATTTATCTTGATATTGTCACAGTAAAGGACCACAATAAGAACAAGGCCTAGTTTAACTCATTTATGTTCATGAATGGCGTGAACTACTTACCATCAGTTGGTATATAATATATATGTGTAACCAATAAGTGACTAAATCTGTCTCGAGACAAAATAATAATTTAAGCTTGCCTTCCCTTTGATAGCAAAGCTATCTTAGTGAAGAAATAGTGTATAACATGCACGCAAATGCGCCGCCCTCCTTTCCCTATCCCCCCCAATAGGCCACTGGAAACAAACAAAACGTACGAAACGCGACAGCATAGCCTGTCATTTGACGCCGGTGTTATGTGAGTGAGGTACCACCCCGGTCGTGCCGGCCCAGTTCGGCTGCAATGCAGCATGGCACTACCTCTTCTAAAGTAACTAAGTAGAACTTAGTTACCACAATTCTTACATTAGTTGTACATCTATTTACATCATACATTTCTATCGTCCTAGTGTACAATTACACGCTAAAGTTGTTCATTCTTCATCACCTCTTTCAATTGGACTTATAATATATAATCTTTATATATAAAAATCAATGCCACTTTTCGTTGTAATTTTATAACTCAAGAACGGGCTCATCAATCCCAACCAAATGCTTAGGCTTTGTTCGGACTATTTAGTAGATGGTTTATGTGAAGTTTGCACAAAATCGGTCGAGCGGTTCTTCATTTATCACATTTTTTTAATTAAATAAATGGCGGATCATTTTGTTAATGGAGATTTTGCTGTCAAATTGAAACTTTTTCAGTTGGGGTCATATTGAAACTTTTTTCAGTGTTGAGAGTACAACATTTAGTTTTAAAATAGCTAGCAATTAATAATATATTTTTTTGTTTGAATAAATTAATTTGATGTTCCAATTTTTTTTTTTTCACTTTATACGTAGCGAAGCTCGTACCGGGCCGCTAGTATAATATAATTTACACTATACCACTATGGGATTAGAACTTTTCATTTATCACGCGATAAATCACGAGTGAATCAGATATCGTGTAACACCTATAATTTTTATCAAAGACACTCGTAAAATAAACAGGACATTTGTTTATTTTTTTTGTCAAACTATAATTTACAACAAAAAAAAACACACTAAACTAAGCTTAAATGCAAAAAAAAAAATACTTACCACATAAAAATATATACTGATGATTTATAATTGGTGATTTAATAGCAATAAACAATAAATAATAACACGCTTATGATAATTTCATTAACTATAATTGTCACTCTACGCTCTAACATATTTTATATTACAACAGCCGAAAATGAAACCTTTATGTACTAAAATTTCCAAAGCGACATTATAATTAAATTACTTGTTATTTGTGTTACCTATAATGTAAGGGACTTTAAAAATCCTAAGCCGATTAAAGCTAAAGGTAGATACAATTTGTGACACTTTTAATTTGAAATTATTATAATCGTGATTATATTGGCTTCCGCGTACTTTTTTATAATTATATATATAAATATTTATATATTATAAATATTTTTTTGTTATAAAACCTTTTGGATATTTAAGTAATGTTCAAATAACTAATATCAATTTGACTATATTATTATTTAACAGTAAACTTATCGTAATATATAAACCGTTTTATGTTGTTTTTTCCGCGATAAACTCCTAAAGTGCTGAAGCCATTTTAATAGAATTTTGCACCATGTGCTGTTCTTATTTGTTCTTATTATAACTTATAATATTAACTAATACGTCCAATATTGTAAAACAAGATAGGGTTAAAATCCACATGCATACATGAAATGACGACCTCGGATGATGTTCTTAAACTGCTGAACTGATTTTAACGTTATTTGGATACTGGTTAGCTTGGACAACTTGATAGGTTAGTTTTTAACCGACTTTAAAAAAGAGGAGGTTCTCAATTATTCGTCTGTATGTGTTTTTTTTTGTATGTTTGTGACACGATTACTCCGCCGTTTGTGAATGGATTTCGATGGTTATTATATTTTAGTTATTATATTATTTTTAATTCGGTGTCGTATTTGTTGTTGTACCCTACCTACCTTTTTTTTTTTTTTGACGCAGTGGAAATGCTTTGCGCATTCACTCGGAGATGGGGGGTCCCCGGGGATATTATGTGGGACTCCCCCCCCCCCCCCAGCGCCGGTATACCGCACTAAAACCACTGCGAGTTGCCTTCAGCCGCTTGAAGATAGTGTCCCTGATCTTTCTAACACAGAACACACCCCGCGACCGGCCGGTTTCCTCAAAGGGCTAACCGGTCTTCTTCCTAGTATGGGGGAGCTCCGACAACCTGAAGCACCCCCGCCGACGCCGGAACTTTTCTACCGGGGCAGGTACCCAACCTTACCCCGAGTCCCGTTAGACAAGAGGCACGAGGTGCGCGTAGCGCCTCCTCCGCACTCCTGTCCTACGTCGACGGAGCGGGACGGACGTGGCGTCGTCCTCTCTGTCCCGCTCCGCGGCCTCCTTCTGCAAAATAACGCTTTCGCAGAAGGTGACCGCCGCCTGCCAGGCCTCATCACTCTCGAGCATGCAGCGCACCATACTCGACAGCGAAAGGTCCCCTCCAAGCACAGCCACGAGATCTTGACGCTGTGCGGCCCATCTATCGCACACCTCTAGGGTATGCTGGGCCGAGTCCTCCACAGCACCGCACTCGTGGCAGGCTGGCGTCGGCTCCCTCCTGGCAACACGACACAGGTACGCACCGAAACATCCATGTCCGGTAAGCACCTGTGTCAAGCGGAAGGTGAGGGGTTTCTTCCGGCGACGCATCCACGCTGCCAGGACCAGACGCAGTGCCTCGGCCGTACGTTGGCCGTACGGCGACTATGCCAGGACCTCCCCCCACCCTCGCAACAGCCACTGTTGCCCCAACCTCCGCACACGTGAGAGGTCCTCCCAGCTAGGTGACTCACCGAATTCTGACCTCCTCTGCAAAACGAGGAGGCGCACCTCGGCAAGCACCAACGCCACGAGCTCCCACGGCGGATCTCCAGCCAGGGCAGTGGCTGCCACCCAGGAGACCGTACTGTAACCCCTGATTACCCTCACCGGTACCCTACCTACCTACATTGGCTGACACCGAATCCAAAAGTAACTAAAATGACGCGACGTGGTAAACGTAAAGTTTGTACATTAGTAGAAGATTAAGTTGATTATAAGATGTAAGCACAAAAATTAAAGAAACAGTTATTTTATTACTTTTTAGTTTAGTATTTTTGAAGTCGGTTTTAATTTTTTGTAAATTGCTTTTTTTGTATATTTTTTCTAATGTTTACGCGAATTAACTCACACACCTGTCTTCAGTGCCCCCATAAACATGTTTTATGTAAAGTATACCAAACGTCGGGCTTGTTAAAATCTTAATAAACCGCCGTAGCATCTGTAAAAGATGTTTCATCATATTATATGGTTTTGTATAATATATGCATGGTGGCGCTATTATTATGGTGAGACTTTATATTTAATATATATTATATGATTAAAGCTTCCGACTTTGAAATTTGTATCTATACTAATATTATAAAGCTGAAGAGTTTGTTTGTTTGAACGCGCTAATCTCAGGAACTATTAGTCCGATTTTAAAAATTCTTTCAGTGTTTGATAGCCCATTTATCGAGGAAGGCTATAAGTTACGATACAACAATACGCTGTGACTAATTATAGGAGTTAAGTAACGCGGGCGAAGCTGCCTCCGACAGCTAGTTAGTTATAAAACACACGTGTGTATTCCATTCAATTCTTGAGAGATTATCAATTGATGTACTGTCCAAGTTATCTATTACGACACTCCTGAATTTGGAAGAAACCCCTCTAGGGATAAGCTTTCACCCTTTGTATGATTATTATTGATGTTGTATTCACTTATTTTCCCTCTGTGAACAATTCTATACTAAAATTATGTTGCTCTTTACCTTTTCACGTAAATCAGTTGGATTCAAGTCAAATTTAGTACGAGATAAATTTTATTATAATGAAAGATAATATATCAAAATAATCATCACCAATACGGAAAATACATCATTATATTAATAAAAAGATGGCCGTCTCAGAACGTTACAAAGCTGGGAAACATATTACTTATGTCAATTTTATACCATCACAGGAGACCGAAGAGCTGGCAGCTACCTCGGACAAAGAATTAGTCTAGCAATTCAAAGGGGAACGTTGCCAGTATCTTCGGAACCTTGCCTTAAGGGATTCCTTTTTAATAATATAATTTAGTTATTTTATTATAATTTTTAAGGTTTTTAGTTTAAGGTTCATCATGTACATATTATTATAGCATTTTATTTCATTCCATTTTGTTATTCTTACTTAATTAGATATTATAAATGTTAAAGCGTGGATGTTTGTTACGTTTTCACACGAAAACTACTTAACCGATCATCATGAATCTTTGTACACATATACAAATTTTTACAAAATATTAAAGAGCTTTTGTAGATTTTAATACTTTTTCGCTACTTCAACTTTGACCAGTTGCCGAAAATATGTTTAAACAGTTTCGAGTACATGCCACCGACTGTAATATATTTTGGACCAGTTTTCAAGAGCAGCCTTCGCAGGTAAAGCCGCCCTGTAATTTGTTGAATGAGGTGTGCTTATGACGGCTGAATATTAAATAATATTTTAATAAAATGCCATTTCTCTTTTAATATTTTCATTAAAATATGCTTTATTAATGACAATCGTTTTATTTTAAGTTATATCGTCTTTTATAGGCATTTTGCGTTTTATATTCAATGATATAATAAACCTATTATATTTTTATAATATACACTACATTTTCTACCTCAAAAGTTATTATATCTTTGGGCTAAATTGTATTTTTGACAGTGACATTTTTTGAGATATTGTTAGCCTTCTTACTATGCAGGTTTTCCCTCACAAACATTATATATAAATAGTAACAGCATTAAAATATAATAATTTCCTTATAAATATAGTGTTTTCTAAATTTAAATGCTTACGCAATTTTACTTAAAAATATAATAATAAACATAATTATACATTTAAAACAACCTTTAAGGATTTTATAATAATAAACCACGTAAAATCCACTTAATAAACCACGTAAAATCCACTTAATAAACCACGTAAAATCCACTTAATAAACCACGTAAAATCCACTTAATAAACCACGTAAAATCCACTTAATAAACCACGTAAAATCCGTAAAAATTGTTTCAAATAAAGTTTGTTTGTGAATAAGATGTTTATGTTTATTATTATATTATTTTAATCCTTAGTCGTTTTATTTATTTTTAATTTACAAACCAAAACAAAACAAAAATAGGCGTATTATAAATTGATTCATCGAGCGTATTATAATAGTTCTTATTTTAACTAAGCTCATTGTTGACATATATTGTCTCCCGACTCGACTCATCTTCATCATCACCGCTTTACCGTCCTGTCCTGAACATAGACCTCCTTTGATGAACGCCAAGCCCGTCCCTTGCCACTGGCATCCAACACGGCCAGCACGCATAGAGATCGTCTTCCCATTTGGTTAGTGGCCGACCAACACTTAATCTACCTAGAAGCAGTCTCCACTCTGGAATTGACTTGACTCATGTATCTAATATGCATTATGTGAGTGCGTCCTGGTATTCCAAACAAAATCCCCAAGGAAAGCAACTATTACATTTTCCATTACATTATAGATAAACACATTTAATAATAAACATGATCGTCATTAAAACAACTACAAATAGTGAAATTAAAACTAAATACTCGATTCAGTGACAACAAAAAATGATACTTCAATAATATTACAAAGGCAACATCAAATACAGCCTGGAATAGCTCGCTAGAGTAGTGCACTCGCGTACTATGACGCTTGTGAAAAAAAAACGTACCTCATTGTGTGGTTTTCATTATCTTTTCTATGGTTCGGGGGAAAATTTTGTATGGTTATTTTACCCGACTACAACAAAGCTGAATGGATTATGGTTTTAGTAGTCTATATTATGTGTATAGTGATATTTTCCATCGTAGCGCCCAATCCACTTACCGTGTGAAATGAGGTGTCAATAGCTTATTATGGTCCGAGTATAAGCAATTAAAGTGATTGCATCTTATGATCGAAATGTGCGTAGTCGGGTCATAGCTTTTTTAGTGATCACTGGGCGTGTATACTCTGCTGACAATTAAATTATGATTTAAAAAAAAACTATTTTATAATGAAAAAAATTACTTATAAGAAAACATTCATTTCATTGGATGTATATGTATGAGGGTTTATAAGAACTCTGTTTTTTTAAAGGCCTAGTAGAATCAAGATTATGATATTATATATATGAAACAGCTCTTACGTTTATACCTTTTTAAAGTCAAATTAAACATCTTATCTGAAAAATTGTCTTATTAATGGAAGGAAATAAAAATATATAAATAAATTATATACAAAACTACGTTCCTTAAAATAAGACACTTTTTTACGGAATTTATGACGGCTCATTAACATTTTACATGTCCAACGTTTTGTCCAATATTTTACAACAACCATGGTGACCAGAATCCTGCCGACAAGAAAAAAGGCATAATAAATAGAAATTAAATCCGTAAAAAAATGTTTTATTACGAGTGAAATTCGCGTAAACAGAAAACTACTTTATATATTATTATGTATCTTAAATTTTTACTGTTTTACGGAAAACGGAATCACAAAAGTTAGCTTTATTCCGTCAACTTCCCAAGTGAAACGTGTTGCTGTCGTAAAAAAAATATTCCGAATATGTTCTAGACTGGTTTCTTGTCCAATTCATGTTCTTTTGTTTGAAATTGGATCTCAGCAAATAAATTAAGGTTCTAAAATATAGTATTATGAAATCTTATGTTTCTGTGGATATGTGGCATAAGTTGTCAGTTCGAAGAAAGAGTTGTAATAAAACTACTTTTTACGGAGTATTTATATTTGTTGACTGTATATAGTATATTACATTGTAATGAAAGCCTCTTACGGATTTCTACCATGGGGTATATATACCACGTCATACCGCCATACCACGGTTCAAGCCTTGTCGAGGCGGTGGTGCTCAGTAGCCTAAGGTGAACTTAGCACCTTGGGCAAAGCAAAGTGAAACGATCAGGGTGTTGTTCTGTGTACCTTACTTATAAGAGATATAAGCAGAAGGGACAAAATAGTACGGGGCATAAGGGGCAAGGACGGGAACTTTACCGCATCGCATTGTCCCGACGTTGGGAGGGGTTGTTTTGTGGTGCGGAACAAACTCTCTGTGGAGGTGTCATTAGTCCTTCGAGGGACTGACTAGCTGTCGAGGTGCCCTGTTGCTCAACAGATCCGGGACACCTCACCAAAGGCTGCATTGTTGCAGTTGCCGGGTTTTAGTGGGTAGAGCTGCGTACACATACCATCTTTCGAGTGGAGCGACTCCCACATACCCGCCTGGGGAGTCCCTTCCCCTGCGGGATGCCACAGAGCATTTCCCGGCGTAAAAGAAAAAGAAAATTATAATGAAACACTTTTTTTCGGATTTTATCGCGGTTTATTAAGATTTTTACAAGACAATTTTTCGCGGAAACATTAGAAAACAATATAAGAAAATGACTCGACCCTTCCGTGACCATGGTTGTATGTATGAGTGTATATTTCTCTGGCATGCTCTTTAGGTTCTTGTTATTGATGTATTTGCTTGACACGACTCACAATCAAAACCAATGTGGTCTTGATTGTGAGTCACACTGGGTTTATCGAATGTGGTAGTTGAGTTGTTGCGGATATATGGATATGAATATTTTAGAACGGATTTTGATACTTAATACTTTCTTAGAAAATTATTTGTTATTGTTATAACTCACCTTTCATCATCATCATCATCATCACTAGCCTCTATCCATCCACTGCTGAACATAGGCCTCCCTCAAAGAACGCCAAAACGACCGATCCCACGCCACCCGCATTCAACACAGACCGGTTACTGTACGGAGATCGTCTTCCACCTGGTTAATGGCGGACCAACACTTCGTCTACCCAAATTTGTCAAATGGATTACAAACCTTTATTCAAAATAAAATCAATAATGATGAACTACATAGATCATGATTATTAATTAATTAGAGAATTAATCCACTTTTAAAATGGTATGTTATTTTTTGTGTATCCAAATTTAGTAGTGGATTTTAAATGTTTCATGTATTTGTGTACACTAACGAGCAAATACATTTTAATCTTAACAAGCAAATATTGTATGAAAATATATTTGCTGACGATTTTTATATTGATTATACTTTTTATATAGAAGAGGAGGCAAACGGACAGTCGTTTCACCTGGTGGTAAGTGATATACGACGTTCATAGACACACGCTACATGATCAGCAGGCGCGTTGCCTTCCTAATATGAGTATGCTCTTTTCTTGAAAGTCTCTAAAGTCGTATCGGTTCGGAAATATCGGAGATAGCTGCTGATTCCATATAGTGGTTGTGCGAGGCAATCAATTTCGTAAAAATCGAGTCGTTCTGGATTTCCGGACATATATAAAAAAACATAGCTTGCAAAGGTCCTCTGATTTGCAATTGCAATTTGACGGACCTTTGCAAGCTATGTTTTTTTTTATTTTACGTCGGGATATGCTCTAAGGCATCCCGCCGGGCCCCACTATGGTTCAGGCCTTGTCGTGGCGGTGGGGCTCAGTAACTTAGGGTGAGCGGTGCACCTTGGGCGAAGCTAATCGGGCCGAGGGGGCTCTTTGTACCCCTCTTTAAGAAGAGGGGACAGAAGAGCAGGGGGCAAAGGGTGAGGATGGGAACCTCACCCCATTGTACTGTCCCGACGTTGGGAGGGGTTGCTCTGTGCGGGACAACCCCTCTGTGGAGGTGGCGTCGGTCCCTTGCGGGACTGACTAGCCGTCGAGGTGCCCTGTTTGTTTTCTAGATCCGGGGCACCTCACCAAAGGCGGCATTGGTGGCACTCGCCGGGTTTTTGTGGGTAGAGCTGCGTCCATTTACCAGCTGTCGGGCGCAGCGAGTCCCACATACCCGCGTGGGGAGACCCACTCCCCCGCGGGATGCCTCAGAGCATTTCCCGGCGAAAAAGAAAAAAAAAAGAACCCGCCGGGGAGTGGGTCTCCCCAGGCGGGTATGTGGGACTTGCTGCGCCGAAAGTTCGCAAGGTTAACGCAGCTCTACCCACTAAAACCCGGCGAGTGCAACTAATGCCGCCTTTGGAGATGAACATGTTTAACGACACGTTCTCCCTAGGCCGGTTAACGTTGATGGCATAACTCTCGAAGTCGTGCAAGAGTATGTCTATCTTGGGCACACTTTACAGCTAGGTAGACATAACTTCGAGAGGGAAGCCGATAGGAGGATTCAATTGGGATGGGCAGCATTCAGGAAGCTTAGCCATATTCTCACGTCGTCTATACCGCAGAGTTTGAAGACGAAAGTCTTCGACCAATGCGTTCTCCCCGTGATGACCTACGGGGTTGAAACGTGGCCTCTAAATCTAGGACTGGTCCGTCAGTGTGCCGTAGCTCAACGTGCTATGGAGCGTGCTATGCTGGGTGTTTCTTTGACAGATAGTATTCGGAACGAAGACATCCGTCAGAGAACTAAGGTAACCGATATCACGCACAGAATAAGCTCATTGAAGTGGCAATGGGCTGGTCACACACTCAGGAGAACGGATGGCCGATGGGGCAATAAGGTTCTAGATTGGAGGCCACGTTTAGGTTTTTTTTTTAAATTACCAAATAAAAAATACAATACAGAAGATATCAAAGATTTTAGTAGCAAAAATCCACATAGGGTTTAAACAAGTGCTAAACTACACCACTTTGAACTTAATTAATTTTATTAATAACAATTTTTGTTTTCGATAGGTACGCGCTAAATGTTAGACGCTAGACGAAGTGTTGGTCGTCCATTGACCAGATGGGAAGACGATCTCCGTGCGGTGGGCGGTCCGTGTTGGATGCGAGTGGCAAGCGATCGGCGATCTTGGCATTCATTGCTGGAGACCTAAGTTTTAGCAGTGGACGGATAGTGGCTGATGATGATGATGATGATGATAACAGAAGCAGAGAACTCTTTTCCGCCCGCAACCAGACTGAACTCTTTCAATGATCATTATCATCAATGATCATTAGCATTATTATCAATGATCATGTTCATTATCATCAATGATCATTTTCATTATCATCAATGATCATGATCATTATTATCAATGATCATGTTAATTATCATCAATGATCATGATCATTATTATCAATGATTATGATCTTTGCTGTCAATGATCATCAGCGGTGAAGCAATAAATTACACGCAACACCTTTTCAAAATTAAAATAATATCGATATCAGAAATGGGCGTTACTTGTTACTTAAAGACCAGCTGTCACTGAAATTTGATTTCAATTAAGGAAACCGAAACCCAGAAATTTTAATAAAAGGGAACATTGCTCCACCAAGTTTAATATTTAAGAATACATTCAGAAGTCCGAAGATAAATTGGATTTTACAATATATTATGCTTTCATATTATGTAAGTTATGAATATGTATTATTTGAATTGCATGTATAAAAGTTAAATTATTAGGGTTTACATGGTTAAAACTCATATTCGAGTGTAAAATGGTCTATAGAATGACGGTACAAAAATCGCTTTCATGGTTTAAAAAATTGTAAATTTTATTGATTTAAACTGCTTTCTAACCGATCGGTGTGGAGATACTTATACCCAGCAGTAGTTTTTGGCAGAATGAATACATACTCGTATTGTTTACGCTAATTTGACGCAATGTTCAACTTTTTCGGTTTTTATCGCCGGTTATTTTTTTTTACATTCCCGTCGTTTCGGATACATAAAATATTATATAGTCCTTTCGTGATCCATTTCCTTATTCATATATTAGCATAGCATTTAGCACATAAAATGCTGTATGTGTCCATATTATAATGTACTAATTATAATTTAACTAACTGAAAATAGCTTAATTCTTTTAAAATAAAATGTTTCGTGAGTTCACCTTTGACGTTATCTTAATTACGTGAATAAACCATCAAGAACATTTCGTCATATTTTTTTGGTAGAGGCCATTTATTAAAAGAAAGAAAAAAAAAATTTTTTTTGTTTCACATGGATATTACTTTTTTTTTGTGTGCCACCAGTGCCGCCTTGGTGAGGTGCCCCGGATCTGTTAAGCTAACAGGGCACCTCGACGGCTAGTCAGTCCTGCAAGGGACCGACTCCACCTCCACAGAGGGGTTGTCCCGCACCACAGAACAACCCCTCCCAACGTCGGGACAGTACAATGGGGTGAGGTTCCCATCCTCACCCCTTGCCCCCTGCTATTTTGTCCCCTGTTCTTATAAGAGGAGTACAAAGAGCCCCCTCGGCTCAATTAGCTTCACCCAAGGTGGTGGGCTCACCCTAGGCTAATGAGCCCCACCGCCACGTCAAGGCCTGAACCATGGTGGGGATGGATATTGCTTAGTAAAATTATGACATCATACTAATAAATAAATTATGTTCATAAAACTTTTTAAAATCTTTCTAAATGCGAAAAAGAAGTTTTTCGATTTTTTATTCGGGTGTGACTTTCAGATATTGAAATAAGTAAATAAAAAAGAACATGTACAATCTTCCGTCAGGTATGTATTTTATTACGTTACTTAGTTATGTACACTTACGTACCTATTTCAGTTCCTACGTTACTTATGTAAGTATCTTTTTTCAAAGTTTTCCAAAGACGAAAACAGATTTTTTTTCGATTTTAAATTCGGCTGTTGCCTTATATTTGGATAATAACTCACCGGTGTTGTGGACTAATGGTAAGGGCGATGTGTTTTCATTGGTCCGACGTGAAGAGCGAAGTTTTAGAGCACTTTTATAAATCATGCCTCATATGAACGTGATGGAAAACGAATGTAACTTTGAGATTCTGGTTTTTTCCTATATTTGAGAGGGATTCATTTTTCTCTCGTATACCCACCTTCATCGTATTTATTTACTTCGTCAAACAGCTTAGCTGTGTTTTGAAAGTAAGGGCGTAAATGCATTGTCTCTAGTCCATTGTGAATCTGCCGAATGACAGTAACTATTATATTTTGTCTGTGTCTGAACCAATGTGCCTGTTTGTGAAATTTGAAACGAATAGCGGAATCCGTGATTTTTTTTATGTCATCTGGTGGCAAACCAGCAGTTGGAGCCTCACGGTGCCGATGCCTATACACATCCGCACAACCAAGGCCACTCAAAGCGCCGCCCTCCTTTTCCCTATCCCCCCTAATGGGACACCGGAAACTGACAAACCGCACGAAATACGACAGCATAGCTGTCACTTCACGCCGTGATGATGATTTTTGATCATTACACGACCCTGTCTTACGTTAAGGTATACTTACAATAAAATCCAAGATTTAAACTTTTGTACCATTATTGGAAGAGTGAAACTTAATAAATGTTACTCGACTCCCCGTATTGAGAAAAAGTCAAGAATACGAAAGTGTCTCTGGAGAAATTTTGAAGCCGTTTATAGTACGAAAACGTTTAACATTGGCACATGCTTTATATTATGTAAAAGTCACTTTATATTTTATCCGTATTAGTTTTAGCTTAGAACTAGTTGTGACTTATCTTTTGAATAAATATAGAATTGCTTTTGTAGTTGTTTTAGTGAAATATTAATTATAATGAAACAATTTTTACGGATTTTATCGCGGTTTATTAAGATTTTTACAGCCAATAAGTGAAATTCACGTAAACATTAGCAAAGAAATATTAATGTTAATTTTTATACGATTTGTCACAGACAAATATACAAATAGACTAAGAGCAAATTTAAAAGTTTTTCTTATATTATGTAATCACTGAGCTAGGTTTACATTTCAAATGTATAAGTAAATATTTCTTTGAAATCATAGCCAAGTAAAGGATCAGAGGAAAATTATTTATTTATAGAAGCGGGGGCAAACAGACGGTCGGTTCACCTGATGGTAAGTGAAAAGCGATATCCACAGACACCTGCTACATCAGAGAGTTAGCAGGTGTGTTGCCGTTCAGATACGAGCATGCTCTTTTCTTGAAGTTCCCTAAGTCGTATCGGTTCGGAAACACCTTAGGTGGCAGCTGGTTCCATTCCATTTTGTTTCATCTCCAAATAGATATAATGCTGATCTCCATACCGTGACAGGTCGTTACTGGCTGCCAGTGACTGGAGCCGTCTGTCGTTTATGGTGACTACCGACGCCCATAGACATCCGCACAACCGAAGGTTATGCAAATGCATTGCCCTCATTTTCCCTATACCCCCAATGGGCCACCGGAAACTCACAAACCACACGAAACCCGACAGTATGGCTGTCACTTGACGTCAGTGTTATGTGAGTGAGAGGTACCACCCCGGTCGTGCTGGCCCAATTTGGCTGCAAAGCAGCATGGCAGCTCTTGCCAAAACTAGTAATGAATAGAAAAAATTAAATGTGTTATATTAAGTAGTTCGAAAAATAGTAGAAAGAAATATAATCAAAAGGTTTCAAGCAGTACAACAACAACACAAAAATCTGTTGATAAACGCAACCTCCTTATGAGTGTGAATTCTCAAGCAATAACTAATAAAAAGCAACAAGAAATAAAAAAACCCAACCAGTTACAGGGACTGCCGATATAAGTGAAAACAAAACAATTAAATTTAAATACCTATAATACAGGCTATAAAAGATTATGACAACCTATACAATTTAAACGGCGCACAAAATGGTCGCATGACATAATTTAGAAGCAACACAATTTGCAAAACAAATATTGCATAATCTTATTTAAATATAACAAACGTCAATTTGCGTTTCCACGTCGTCCACGTCATATAAACGTCAAACTGTGTCTCCAGCGTTTCGTGTGCGGTGGCACGAGTTCGGAGATTTCATCTCATGTAAAAATATGCGTGCCGCGCTAAAAGGAGTTTACACTTCAAAAATACTAATAAAATTATCTACTCCAAAACATATATTTCACAAATCTGTGTTTGAATGTGTAAATGAAGTGACGAAGAGTAAAATGGCAAGTCTCCGAGACATCGCGCATGACTTTGAATAAGTAATGAATCCAGCATGTTAAAGACCATCTGATGGGAAAGGCGGTAGCGGTGTACTTATCTTTCAGATCCTAATTATGATATACCACGATTTAGGCTATCCAATCGATTGCTTTCAAGGAATTTATGAGTTTTTTTACATATTACCGAATTTTTTTTTTTATATAATATTAAGTTAAACGAGCAGTCGGAGCCTTATGGTACCGACGCCCATACACATCCGCACAATCATAGTTTATGCAGATGCGTGGCCCTCCTTTTCCCTATCCTCCCAATGGGCCACCAGAAACTCATAAACCGTACGAAACGCGACAGCATAGCTGTCACTTGGCAACCCGGTGGTGCCGGCCCAGTTCAGCTGCAATGCAGCATGGCACTACCTCATACCTTAATCCTGTTTTCTTGCCGCAGAAAAATAAAACTTTACAATATAAAAATCCCACAAAATCTATGGTACTACCGTTCAGGTCTTGGCCTCAAATCACGTAGTAAATTGTGAACGAATCTGTATTATACGTGACATATTGAGAACCGACAATTCAGGTGACCTGGTGTGATTTAAGTTAGCGGGTGGCTATAAATCCTGTTATTAAAATAATAAACTATTATTTCTAAATAATGAAGCTCCTTAAACAGTTTTACGGATTTTATCGCGGTTTATTACGATTGAATAAGAGTAGGTTAGGTTAGAGTAGTGCCATGCTGGTGGACCTCTCGTTCACATAACACCGGCGTCAGTGGCAGCTATGCTGTCGTGTTTCGTGCGGTTTGTGATTTTCCGGTGGCCCATTAGGGGGATAAAAAAGGAGGGCAATACATTTGCATAATCTCTCGGTTGGTCGGTAGTCTAAACATTTGACTGCTCGTTTGCCCTCATCTTTATATATAAAAATCAATGCCACTTTTCATTGTAATTTTATAACTCAAGAACGGGCTCACCAATCCCAACGAAATGTTTAGGCTTTGTTCGGACTATTTAGTAGATGGTTTATGTAAAGTTTGCACAAAATCGGTCGAGCGGTTCTTCATTTATCACATTTTTTTAATTCAATAAATGGCGGATCATTTTGTTAATGGAGATTTTGCTGTCAAATTGAAACTTTTCAGTTGGGGTCATATTAAAACTTTTTGCAGTGTTGGCAGTACAACCTAAGTACAACATTGTTTTAAAATAGCTAGCAATTAATAATATATTTTTTTGTTTGAATAAATTAATTTGATGTTCCAATTTTTTTTATTTCACTTTATACGTAGCGAAGCACGTACCGGGCCGCTAGTGTTCTATAAAAAAATAATTTTACAAGCCCGACATTTTGGATACTTTAGAGCAACCATGTTACGGGATACAACAGTATTTGTTTCATTGTGATGAAACTCGAAATGTCGAAATTCGAAAAATATAATAATAATAATAATAATAATATCTATGGACGCTTTCACACCACGTCAATCTGGTCCGTGGTAAGTCTCGAAGAACTTGTGTTACTGGTACCAGATAACGGAAATATATTTAATACTTTTATTTATACCATTTTTTTGTATTATTTCGTATGTAATTTTACATGAAAATCTTTAACTCAAATTGAAAATATCTTTATAATTTTATACCACTTGAAGCACGTTAAATGATAAGAAATAATAAAAATTGGGCAAAAATAAACTCGCTTGGAATGCATGCTGGTCAAAATTGGGACTGCTCTTTTGTTAATTTTTTTTTATATTATAATACATTTAAATTAATCTTAAGAGCTTTATTGAGGTTATCCACGAAACATTTTTTTTTTAATGTAAGTAATTTTTTTCCGTATTAATCTATGCTTTTGGCACTTACGACCTTTAGAGCAACATCAGGTATTATATTGGCTCAGAATATGTACGTACACGATTTTGTCATATACTTTTTACTAAAACGGTTTATCCCGGTCAACGCTGGTAGCGTGTCCCGGGCGTAAAAGCTCACAGGTTTGTAAGGAAACTAGACGTTAGCCATTCTGCGTGTAAATAAAATGAAAATTAACTTTGAGAGCACTCTGCCCGCGTCCTCAAAGAAAAGCTAAATATATACGTGCAAATATTAAGATTAAGAATATTAAGAAGAAGCTAGACTTTCGGTTTGGTCTGTTTAACCTTAAATTATGTGCATTATGTAATTTATAAATAAAGCGATTTTTTAAATAAATACTCCACTAAATCTATACTCTATACAGATAAATAAAATAGGAATGACTGTTTGTAATATTAAAATAGTCGCTTTTTATTAAATACATATAGATGTATATACACGGTACTTATACCACAATAGCATTTCTTACAATTTTTGTCTGTATGTCCATCTGTCTGTCTGTCTGTTTGTTCCGGCTAATTTCTGAAACGGCTGGGCAGATTTTGACGGAACTTTCACTGGTACATAGCACCTGATTTTATAAGGAGTAACTTAGGCTATAAAAATAATTATCATCAATCCGGGTACGGCTGTAAATCTAAGTTAACGCGAGCGAAGCTGCGGGCAACAGATAGTGTTAAATAAGATTTTTACTTAGTAATATAAAAAAAAACGACGAATTGAGAACCTCCTCCTTTTTGAATTCGGTTAAAAACTCAAATAATTGGTAATGAACAAAATAGTTTTGTAGTTATACTAATAACAACCAACTTATTTGTTATAAACGCCAAAACATCCCAATCCCCGCCACTCGTATCCAGTAGAAGCCTCACTGCAATCCTCTTCGTCCCATCTAGTCTTCCCGACCGTCACTTACTCTCTAGAACTCGTGGGCCCATGGGGATATCAGCTCTATCAGACCGGTGGGCGGGAAGCGCTGTGCTGCATGGGTACCACCATCTTGCTTGTTTCTCTTGTAAAACCGCTTTGCTGTGTTTCGGAGAGAAGGACAAGACAGGCAGTGTAATTACTGGCACCGAGACTTAACATCTTATGTCTCAGGATAGGCAACACATAGATGAGTTGCCTGGGCTCGTTCCAGGTAAACTTGTTTATGTTCATGGGTGACGTCGAACACTTACCATCAGATGGCACGTTTGCCACTTTGATTATCCAAGTAACATAAAAAAACAGCCCACTGCCACTTGACACTGCGTATCGATTAATTTCGTTCTCTTTTTCCATCTAATAATATAAACATTCAGATAATAATAATAATAGTATCTGTGGTTGCTTTTTCACACCACGTTAATCTGGTCCCGTGGTAAGTCCTTGAAGAACTTGTGTTACGGGTACCAGACAACGGAAATATATCTATATCTATACATAAAATATACCCGGAACACGATTTTTTTTGTTGCCTGGCGGGATTCGAACTATTGAGCCACTTCACGAGTCGTCAGGTCGGCTTACGTCATTTTATAATAATAAAATACTATAAAACTAGATAAAATTTATTGCCATCTATATAGAACTTGATCCTTTGACATAATTTCACGAAGCTAGTGCTAGTGAATAAAATGTACGATTAGAATTGGTCCCGGCGGGGAGTCAGTTATCCAAAAATCCACAGTGATTTACTGCGGCTAACAGGGTACGATTTTAAAAGATCCCATTTGATGTTACTCAAGAGATTCCTCACGTATATCTGAAATTAAATGTGTGATATACACATAATAATTTGTATTAAAATTATTACAATGACCTTTAAAAAGAAAGAATTTGAAATATTTAGAAGGAAAGAAATTGAAAGATTTATTATATAAATTTTTATCACTGTAAATCATTTGTGTGAAAAAGAAAAAAATATTGTATAATATTATCTAAAATACTTCAAATCTTCAATTGTATATTTTGCTCCAAATTATAAATAATATTAAGAGGTTAAATAATGAAAAATATAGTTGTTTAATTACTTTTTTCAGTCAGAGGGATATATAATGTCTCTTGTTTTTTTTATAGCATGTGATTCCCTCACATGCGAGAAAAACGAGCAGTCGAAACTTTAGACTACCGTCGCCCATACACATCTGCACAACTAGAAATTGTGCTGATATTGTGTTGCCCTCTTTTTCCCTATCCCCCCAATGGGCGTTGGGAAATTCACAAACCGCACGAAACGCGACAGCATAGCTGTCACTTGACGCCGGTGTTATGTGAGCGAGAGGTACCACCCAGGTCGTGTCGGCCCAAGTCGGCTGCATAGAAGCACGGCACTACCTATTTCGCTTTTTCGTTTATCGGAAAGTCGTACAGGGCTAGTTTAAAAACTAGTACAGGAACTTACATCTTACCTAAAATTACGTTCATGAATGAAAAAAACACTTACCATCAAGTGACTTATTGAATAGTTTTCTAATCCAACAAATATATAAAAAAGGATATCATACACATGTTAGTAATCCCTCAAACAATGCTTAAATTTCTACTTACGTCTATCATAATATTGCAAAGAATTTGAACCCACACTACTACGCCAATTTACTCACAATGAAGCAATTCGTCAAAG
Organism: Helleia helle; assembly: GCA_963853865.1. Lineage (NCBI taxonomy): Eukaryota > Metazoa > Arthropoda > Insecta > Lepidoptera > Lycaenidae > Helleia > Helleia helle. Next base: position 23,931,665 of record OY971420.1, read on the forward strand.
AACCAAAGTTCAGTATCGGAGTTCCGGTCCGCTCAGTTAAATTGAAGAACCCCATTGAACATTCTGGGAAAGTCGAAGACGTAGTTTTAGTTGGCCAACGATCGAAATTTTGTGAGAGTTCTGTGTAAAATGTAATGTGTTAGCCTTTTAATAAAGCCTCAGTCATATCCTTTTTTTACCGATAATGATTTTACAGCATGATTTTTTAATATACTCTATGTTGAGAAAATAATATGTGATCAATAATTAATCGAAGCCATTTCATTCCTAAGAATGAAGTCATCAGACAAAGGTACATACTTTCGTTTTGATATAATTAGTAGATAATAATAAATAATAATTAAAATATCTGCCACTTTTTGAGGGTCGGATTTGCAGACAACAGGATCACCTCAGCGACAGGCATGTAGACTGTGGCAGTGGCAGACTTCTGAGGAGTAGTCAGGAATGGGGGCACCATTCCGTACTACTCCTCAGAAGGTGTAGTAGATAATAAGTAAGTATATAAAATGTATCTTTTTTTATGTCATAACGAGGCAATTGAGCAGTCGGAGCCTTATGGTGACTACCGACGCCTATAGACATCCACACAACTAAAAGTTATGCAGATACGTTGCCCTCCTTTTCCTTATCCCCCCCAATGGGCCACCGGAAACTCACAAACAGCACGAAACACGATAGTATAGCTATCAGTTGACGCTGGTGTTATGTGATCGAGAAGTACAACCCCGGTCGTGCCGGCCCAATTCGGATGCAAAGCAACAAGGCTCCCGTTTGAAGTCGGTTAAAAAGGCTATTATCATGTCTTATGGGCAATATTAGACATTGGTTTTGACGTTTATTGGAATAGCCATATTCATTATTTGACAACCTCTGTTATATATATATATATATATATATATATATATATATATATATATATTTCCGTTATCTGGTACACGTAACACAAGTTCTTCGAGAACTTACCACGGGACCAGATTGTATAGGTCGTGGTGTAAAAGCGTCCATAGATATTATTATTATTATTAATATATTGAATAGAAAGAAGTTGATCATGATGAAGTCTATATTTTATTTTAGTAAACTGTATCATAAATATTACTTTTTAACGAAAATAATAAGTTTGTTGAAGTGGCAGTGGACTACTCACACCCAGGAGGACGAATGGCCAATGTGCCAAATAATGTTCAAGAGTGTAGTTCACATTTAGGTGTGATCGATGTGTCTTTCAGCCACCGGTTAACCAGGGAAGATGATCTCCGTGCGGTAGCCGGTCCGTGTGGGATGCGAATGGCAAGAGATCGCCCGTCTTGGCGTTCATTGAGTGAGCCTATGTTCAGCAGCAGATAGAGTGATGATGAAAAATAAATTGAACAAACATAAAAAAATCTTATTTTAATATTTTTTCTTGATATTTAGTGTTTATTCAATATATTTTAAGTGCACCTGAGAGTAGTAAAGTTGTCTCTTTATGACAGGGCCAGTCGTAACTGAGCGATTGCTGTACGTCTACCATGAGTTTTGTTACAAGCGTAAATGACGTAACTATAGTAGTTACGTAAAACGCAACACGAATAGAAAACTACGATATGGTATAGTTTTCTATTCGTGTTGCATTTTTACGTTAACGTTACGTTACGTATCTTATATCTTTAAATGAGCAATTCTTGTATATATATATATATATATATATATATATATATAATTGGAATCTCGGAATCAGCTCCAACGATTTTCATGAAATTTAGTATATAGGGGGTTTCGGGGGCGATAAATCGATCTAGCTAGGAATCATTTTTAGAAAATGTCATCCGAGCAAAGCTCGGTCATCCAGGTACTAAAAGTAGTTAACGTAAAAACGCAACACGAATAGAAAACTAAGGTATGATATAGTTTTCTATTCGTATATTTGTTTTCTAATGTTTGCGCGAATTTCACTGATTATAATGAAACAATTTTTCGCGGATTTTATCGCGGTTTATTAAGGGGGCTTAGGCGGTCAGCGAAAATTCAGATTTCGTACCGTGAGGAGTGGGGAGCGGTCCGTGTGCGCGGGGGACACGCACGAGCCCCGCGCCAGCCCCGCGCGAGCCCCGCGCGAGGTGTAATCAGTGTACTGTGTAGGTCACCGAACTTAATAATATCAAGCGATCCTATTTCGTTGTATTTTGAATGATAACCATTACATAATGTTTAGCCCTTTCGCTATGTATACCGAAACCTATTTTTTTATTTATTAAAATGTATATTATTATATATAATTATTATTTAAATAGCTATGTTGTTTGTGTAATCTATACAGATAAATAAAATTGGAGTGTCTGTTTGTAATATCAAAATAACCGCTTTTTATTGAATGCATATGGATGATACACGGGACATATTATACCCAAATAGTGTTTTTTACAATTTTTCTTTGTCTGTCCGTCTGTCTGTCTGTCTGTTTGTTCCGGCTAATCTCTGAAACGGCTGGCCCGATTTTGACGGGACTTTCACTGACAGATAGATAGTTGATGTTAGGTATGTTGTTTGATATAAGGAGTAACTCAGGCTAAAAATTGGTGTACAGTGAGAGAGGCCTATCACCAGCCATGGGTGGATCAATTCTGCTACTGATATAGGTATACAATATCATCATTATCATGTAATGGAAGTGGCATGAGATCGGCCGTCTTGGTGTTCAGTGAGAGAGACCTATCACCAGCCATGGGTGGATCAATTCTGCTACTGATATATATATATATATATATATATATATATATATATATATATATATATAATATCATCATTATCATGTAATGTAGTGGCATGAGATCGGCCGTCTTGGTGTTCAGTAAGAGAGGCCTATCACCAGCCATGGGTGGATCAATTCTGCTACTGATATAGGTATATAATATCATCATTATCATGTAATGTAGTAGCATGAGATCGGCCGTCTTGGTGTTCAGTGAGAGAGACCTATCACCAGCCATGGGTGGATCAATTCTGCTACTGATATAGGTATATAATATCATCATTGTCATGTAATGTAGTGGCATGAGATCGGCCGTCTTGGTGTTCAGTGAGAGAGGCCTATCACCAGCCATGGGTGGATCAATTCTGCTACTGATATATATATAATATCATCATTATCATGTAATGTAGTGGCATGAGATCGGCCGTCTTGGTGTTCAGTGAGAGAGACCTATCACCAGCCATGGGTGGATCAATTCTGCTACTGATATATATAATATCATCATTATCATGTAATGTAGTGGCATGAGATCGGCCGTCTTGGTGTTCAGTAAGAGAGGCCTATCACCAGCCATGGGTGGATCAATTCTGCTACTGATATAGGTATATAATATCATCATTATCATGTAATGTAGTGGCATGAGATCGGCCGTCTTGGTGTTCAATGAGAGAGGCCTATCACCAGCCATGGGTGGATCAATTCTGCTACTGATTTATATAATATCATCATATATCATCATTAGCCTCTATCCGCCCATGGCTGAACATAGGCCTCCCACAATGAACTTCAATACGGCCGATCCCATATCACGACATTACATGATGATGATGATGATGATAAATATCATCATAATATCTCCTAATATTATAATATACATGATGATGATGATGATGATATATCATCGGTAGTCGGTACAGCAGTATTTGAATTGATGATGATTAGTTTTGTAGCCTAAGTTCCTCCTTGTAATATCAGTTATCTGCCAGTGAAAATCCCGTCAAAATCGGTCCAGCCGTTTCTGAGATTAGCCAAACTTCCGGCTAAGTAAGATAAACAGACAGATTTTAAAAATGGTTTTCGATGTAAGTACCGAACAAATAAAATCTATGGACTCTTTTTACACCACGTCAATCTGTATTACGGATACCAGACAACGGAAATATTGTATTTAATACTTTTATACTATACATGTATATATAAGTTTTTTATTATATGTATAATACACATCCATGACCCAGGAACACAGAAAATTTTTTGTTCCCTGGCGGGATTTGAACCCACTACCTCGGGCTTGAGCGCCAACGTGCTAACTATTGAGCCACAGAGGTCGTCATATTTAGTGAAAAGTTTGAAATTACTCGTATAATACGATACAGACACTTCAATTTTATTTATAATAAAATAATATATTTGTATAGTTTTAATATTTTTTTTCAAATTCAAAAAAAACTAGAACTAATCTTTTCAAATAGTATGTATTCTATAACAATTTATAGTATTTACTCCACACACCACTCTTCACGTTCGTATCTAAGTAAATTATGTAAGTATTTCATCATCATCATCAGCCCTTATCCGTCCACCGCTGAATATAGGCCTCCTTCAATGAACGCAAAGACGGCTGATCCATTGCCATACGGTCCGGCACATGTAAGTATTTACAATTTAAAAATTACTAAAATCCATTACCATACCATATATTGTGATATTTAGCTAAACATAATTTTGTAAAGACAGACAAGTAGGAAGTCAATATCGATAGCGACTTTCTTTTATTTCCCAAGGTAATATTAGTTTGTTTACTAAGCTTTGGACTCGTAACTTTCGCGGGTTCCGCGTGACGAGCGACACAGCCCCCACATCCGAATGCCGAAGCGGTACTGGGTCTCACGGGTGATGTGTGGCCCGAGGTCCGTGGTTAGTATGGAAACTTCAAATTTTTATCATAAAGTTAATATTTTTTTTAGTTTTTGGAAATCTAAAACTGTCAACATATCGTCAGGGTAAAAACCTATGTGTTTGTGATTTTATAAGAATGATTATTGTAAAACACGGTCGTAATATTCATTTATATGAAATTTTAGAGGTTACTTCAGATTTTTTTTCTATCGAGCAAAATTTTTCCAATCGTGTTTTGAAAACTGTCATCACATACGTTCTGTAATACATATTAGAAATTTCAGTGCCAGAAATCTTCAACTTGTGAAATAGCAGCTAATAGGAAACAGCTAATTTTGCCGTTTTCACCTACCAAGGGCCCTTAAGATTTTTACAAGCCCGACGTTTCGGATACTTTACAGTAACCATGGTCGCGGGTGGACTGAGTGGTTGCTTACTTGTACATATTATATAGAGTGCGAGTGTTACGCCGCTTCATTGTGCCAATCGTAAGCGTTCCATGCGTAATGAATTAAAAAAATGGATATTTGAAATTAGACCTCCATCATCATCAGCATTTATCCATCCACTGTTGAACACAGGCACCTCTCAATGAACGCCAAAACAGAAACGTTATTGCTTCTTTTATTTTGCTTCCGGGGATCATTCTTACAAATTGGCACGTCTTCCCATTTCACCATTTTAGCATAAAAACAAATATAACATCGCTCGCGGACCTAATGTGACGCGGGTTGTTTTTATACTGATTGAACGTTTTCAAGACAATGGTATATGATCGTACCAGTACTTACAGTTCATACTTAGTAACGCGTGCTCTATAAGTATATTATGTTCTATAAGTATATAATATTCGCCATATTCTCCACACTATCGTCACGGGAAAGGCCCTCTATGTTGCTAAGATAATGACTAACTGTGATACTTAATACTTAAGGTCAGGCTGGTTTCCGCAACTTGACGCTTCTGCGCATTTTTTGCGTGCTGCGAGCCTGAAGCACTGCCTACTGCCAGTTGAGCTCGCGCAGGAATGCTAGCACTCTTTTGACATCAGCGCAGATCTCCGAAAGCATTCTCGGGCATCCGAGATTGACAGTCCGTAGCGGTGCTACTCCTGTGCACTCCAGCAGTACGTGGGCTGATGTTTCTTATTCCGCCACGTTGGCTCTGCACAGTGGACTGTCCGTAATACCAATAATGAAAATATGTTTTTTTATAATAACCTTGTCCTGATAAAGTTGTCTGATACAGGCACAGTTCTGATCGTTTTAGGAGCATTAATTGACGAGAAACGCGTATGCCGATTGAAATCGCTTTCCTTGCCTGTCTAGAATCGTCTCTGTTCGTCCAGAGCTCTCTGTGTTGTGTGCTTGCATGCATTCTAAACCATGCTCTTAATTGGCTGTATGACAGCGGAGACATTGCCTTTGATTCACATATTTGCCCCACGTTTGGCCAGCTCGTCTGCTGCATCATTACCTCTGGAGCCACTTCGCCCCTTTATCACTAGGGTGATACTGATGACTGGCAGTAGTGTCACAGTGCTAAATTCACATGCTCTTTCGAGGTAACAGTGGCACTCGTGAATTAGTCCAGAGTTTTTTGTGTATGAGTTTAGTACTGCTTTGCTGTCGGATAAAATCCTTATGGAGTACCCTGTTACTTTCCGCTCTATTACGGCTCTTGCAGCTTGGGCTATACCAACACATTCTGTCAGGAAAACGGAGCTGTATTTGCCGAAGTATATGGCCAGGTGGAGGTTGAGTTCTTCTGGAAAAACCCGGTTCCTTGCTGTATATATATGTATAGTATATGATATAGTATACTAAATTTATATGAATACTCAGCTTCTTAAAGGTGAACAATTGTAATATTATTTGCCAAATACTGGCGTACATGTAAAAATTTGTTTGTCAAATACGACGTCAATCAAATCAAAATTTTCATCAAACTCAACTCTAAAAACTTGTTCCTCTACTAATGTAAAATCCCTGCATTCACCACGTCATTATTGTGACTTTGGAAGTTGGTGTCAGTCAAGGTAGGTCCCTACTTATTGTCATATTTGTTGCTGTACATCCCTATGTACAGCAACAAATATGACAATATTGATTATAAGTTGTAGGCACAAATATTAAGAAAACACGATTATTTTATTACTTTTTATTTTATTTTTTGAAGTCGTTTTTAATTTTTGTTCAAAAAAAATATTCTTTCCGAAACTGTATAACGGCAGAAATAATCAGAATGGTGGTACCTATACTTTCATTGCACAAAATAGTTAATTATTACAGTATTCTTCATATGAAAATGGAAATATATACGGAGATTGGTGGCGCTGCTGTAGCCAATTCAACAACTAGTGACGCCATATGTCGGAAATTGGCGTAGGGATATTTTTATTACGTCATCGACACACAACTCTGCGTATAACAAGCGAAGTGCAGTTAGTCGGGAGCATATTTACATCTGCGAGCTGGAGGATGGAAGTCTTTTTTTTTTCTTTAACGCCGGGAAATGCTCTGAGGCATCCCGCGGGGGAGTGGGTCTCCCCACGCGGGTATGTGGGACTTGCTGCGCCCGACAGCTGGTAAAGGGACGCAACTCTACCCACTAAAACTCGGCGAGTGCCCCCAATCTCGACGACTAGTCAATCCCGCAAGGGACCGACGCCACCTCCACAGAGGGGTTGTCCCGCACCACAGAACAACCCCTCCCAACGTCGGGACAGTATAATGGGGTGAGGTTCCTATCCTCATCCCTTGGCCCCTGCTCTTCTGTCCCCTCTTCTTATAAGAGGGGTACAACGAGCCCCCTCGGCCCAATTAGCTTCGCCCAAGGTGCACCGCTCACCCTAGGTTACAGAGCCCCACCGCCACGGCAAGGCCTGAACCATGGTGGGGAGGATGGAAGTCTAGCGGAACCAATATCGGCCATGTTAAGTTAACGTTTGCATTATATTGGTTACGTAAATTATTAATTGTAATAGTTTAGTAAGTGTATACGTATGCAGTGTGGGTAAGCTTTATGCATGCAAATGCGGGTTCCTGCACATCACTTCTCTTGAATTGTGTAAATTCGTCATTCGATCCCAAACTCGATTACGAAGTCGATACACCAACGTCAAAATATTGTCAAGAGTGCGAAAAATGTACGAGATTGAGAAATTGCAATTTCAATTAGTACATAAAATTCCACTGTGAACGCTACACTAGTGAACGAGTCAAATCGTGCACTAGTGTGGCGTACAATAGTACTGATTGACAGGTTCTCGATCTTAAATTTCAATTGGATCGAATATCAGGAGTAAGCCCGCTGAACTTATAATAATTGTTATAATTTTTTTTTATTTTACTAACAAAAATAATAACAACTTTTTTCACTAATCCCCAAATACTCAAACGAATCTCAAATTTAAGACGCACTTAAACCCATGCTACGACGTGTCAGATTCAAAGAAAAAAGAGGGATAACACGAGTTTAAGTACGTTTTAAATTTGAGATTCGTTTGAGTATTTGGGGATTAGTGAAAAAAGTTGTTATTATTTTTGAAACGCATTTCACTTCTAATTTCCGAAATATAAATATTATTATGACCTATCAATTAAGACTAGTAAGATAGTATGATGAGCAGCTGGTTCACCTAATGGTGAGTGGTCATAACTTTCACAGGTTTGCCTTTCAAAGGCTAGTATGTAGGTCGATAAAGAAAAATACACATACTAAGCTAACGCTGCGGACTTTTTTCAATACTGAGGCGCGAATCTTATTTCGCACAAGATTTATGGTGTTACTTGTAAAATTTTCCAATTACGGAACTCTAAAAATACGGTTCTGACGTGTTCTGAATCCGATTGACGTATGCCGTAACACGTGATGTGTAAATATCGCAGCTAATATCGCAAAATGAAACTTATTTGTAACCTGTTTGTGTGAAGAATGTTTTATTACGAACTAGTCTTAGAGAACGACGAGGTCTTTTCCCGCAGGTCATGAATGGCGGTGCGTAGGACGTGCGTCTCCTCTCCAATAACGCCCCTATGCTCGTGTCGGCTCAGGATGGTAACCTGACCTAGTTAGGCATAACAACTGCTTAGTGGCAGCCAGGAAGTGCCCCTTAGGAGGAGGAGTCAGCTGTCCTTCGGGGCCAGTCTGTCGCTGATCCTGTTGTCTGCAGATCCGGGACCCTCAAAAAGCACCTGAAGGCGCTAGCAGTAATAGTTGGGATGAGTTAACTTTCTAATGGTGGATTTTTTTGATTGGACCAGTCGATTTAGATTTTATTTGTTACAATTTGACGATCTTTGTAGCTCGATGGTAAAAGCGTTATGCTCAAACCGGAGGTTGCGGGTTCGAATCTCGCCAGGGAACAAAAATATTTTCTGTGTTCCTGGGTCATGGATGTGTATTAAATATGTGTATTATATAACAAATATCTTAAATATATGTATAGTATAAAAGTATTAAATATAGGTATTTCCGTTGTCTTGTACCCGTAACACAAGTTCTTGGAGAACTTAAAACGGGACCAGATTGACGTGGTGTAAAAGCGTACATTATTATTATTATTATTCATTATACAAAAGGCCTTTCATCTATAAAATATTATTTTAGATTAGGATACGCTTTTGAATGTCTTAGTAGGCACTATAAGAGTATAATATTATGTAGTTAATATATTTAATTAAAAACTTTAATTTTTCATACCTAACATAATTAAACTTTGCAATGCTGTTTGAAAGGAAGCCTTTGCTGACAACATAGCAACTCAACATGTAAATTTATATGTATGCTATAAAATATCTACTTTTGGTTGTGTTAAAATAAAAAATAAATTTTAATACGCCTAATATTAGTAATAACCGAGTTTTTAATATACAGTACAGTCATCAATAAAATACAGTATCATATTATGTAGAAGTATTTTAGGTTTCGTAGTAATTTTTTTGACTTTTTTCCTTTTGCACCTAATAAAATTACTTCGACTGAAATTGTTCTCTCAACTTTTAATACACAAAACTTTTTAATTTGGATCGAATTGGGAATCGAACCCATTCTCTTACACACAAAAAATTGGTCCAACCGTTTAGGATGAGTTAAATCACATACACACAAGAATAATTATGTCTATAGAATGTACTTTTATGTTTGCACAGGATGTCCATAAATTTATAAATTCCTTTGAAGGTAAAGTAAATGAAAAGTCATAGGTAACTGTACCTCATAGTTCAATGACAATATTGGTTGCGTCGGGGGACTTTACTCAAACACTCATTTATATTGCATTATACTGATTGGTTTACCAATAACTTCGTTAATACGACCATTGACGTGACTCTTGATAATAACGCGATTTATATTATGAAATGTAAATGTTTATAAGGAAACTAACTATTTCTTTAAATTAATACGTTCTACTAATAATAAATTTGATCATATAAATCTATCAGTAAAATTATAAATATCGGTATATATTCGTGAGATAGAAAAATGTCCAAAAATATGATTCCTAACATACCGACTGTTCAATATTTAACGTATTGTTTTGCGATAGTTTGAAATCTATCGAAGAATAATGCGTTAAAATATGAGTTATATACATTCTTATAGTATTTACAGTTGTCCCCACCCTGGTTCTAGCCTTGTCGTGGTGGTGGGGCTTAGTAGCCTAAGGTATGCCCAGCACCTTGGGCGAAGCAAATTGATCCGAGAGAGCTGCTCTTATAAGAAGAGAAGAGAAAAGAGCAGAGAGAGAAGGGTCGAGGATGGGAACCTCAGCCCGACGTTGAGAGGGGCTGTTCTGTGGTACCGGAAACTCGTCTGTAGAGATGTCGGTGCCTTGAGGGACAGGGCCGTCGAGGTGCCCTGTTTGCTCATTAGATCTTGGGCTCACCTCACCAAAGGCAGCATTGGTGACACTCGCCGGGTTTTAGTGAGTAGAGCTGCGTCTAACTTACCAGCTTTCGGGCGCAGCGAGTCCCACATACCCGCCCGAGGAGACCCACTCACTCGCTTGCGGAGACCCACTCCCCTGCGGGATGCCTTAGAGCATTTCCCGGCGTAAAAGAAAAGAAATCTAAAGAGAGGTGTCAAGGGACACCCGGATGGAACGAAGTTCCTTTCGATTAATTAGTGAAGGAATTGTAATAAAAAACAAAAAAAAAGGTTTAAGGAAAATAATTATTCGGGTAGGTATAAATTTTTTATGATTTTTTTATCGATAAAAATCAGAGCATCTCCCGGCGTAAAATATAAAAAAAAACAAAAAAAAGTCACGGAGATCGGTGGGATTTGAACTGGGGTTTTTTACTAAGCAGCCTCAATAGCGTAATAAAAACAGCTACCGACGCAGTGATGTCAATGTCAACCAAAAAGTGCGGCTTTTTGATTGACATTGACATCACTTACAACTATAGCAAAAAGTGTCGTTATAACTTTTCATCTTAATTTTTTCCGTCTAGCCCCCTTTCATAAGGCGTTCCAAAAGTATAATACAATTATACTGTGACATAAATACCACACCATATTCGTAGAAACTCAAATCATCATCATAATAATTAATAGCCTCTATCCGTCGACTGCTGAACATGAACGCCAAGACGGCCGGACCTTGCCACTCGCATCCAACACGGAGTCAAGGCCACCGCACGGAGATTGTCTTCCAACCTGGTTAATGGGCGAACAATACTACATCTCCTTACCTCTTGAATCTTATTGGCCCATCCTTCTCCTGAATGTATAACCAACCCACTGCCACTTCAACGAGCTTATTCTTTGCGTGGTTTCGGAAATCTTAGGTCTCTGGCGGATAATATGTCTTCGTTTCGAATCCTATCTATCAAAGAAACACCCAGCATAGCACGCTCCATAGCACTCAAATGCATGATATTAATTTACATTAATATCTCATCATAATTATTCGAGTACTGCTGTATCCTTTTAGGAATTAGCTTTTACACAAAGTTTGTCATGACATCCAGTTGTAGATCACTGACACTTCCTTTTCTCTAAAACCCAAACATCTGAACATCACTCATTCATTTATGTTTATTAATTATCAATATTACAATTTTATATAATATTTTTACGTTATAACAAAATAACAGTCCAAGATCCTAGGGTCTCTAGACTTAACTAATTTTATGAATGATAAAATTTGGGTGTTATGTTTCTATAAAAAAATACTCGATTGTAGATTTTATGAAATTAATACCAATTGCAAAAAACTAAATCATAAAAAAGAATAAATTGAAATAACAGATTATTTTATTAGATTTTACTGCAATTAACTTAAAAAAGTTTCTTGTAATAATCACTGCAACTTGATCTGAACGAAAAAAAACCTCTAAAAATAAATCATCTACAACGAACTAATTCATAAAACTTCAATGCACTCTTACTCAATGAACTCGACAAAGGTACTTTAACTACTAAGTCAGATTGTCGCTGAAATCAATCCCAGCTGTAACTTTTCTTACGTCGACACAAATAATAGAAGTCTGAATGTCTAATGAAGTTCCTGAAATCCGCACCTCTTACGATACTTTGCATGTAGTGTCAGAAAAAAAGACCTTCTAGTGAAACTACTTTTCACGGATTTCGTTCTTCATTACAATTTTTCATTTTCATTACAAATTTCATTACAAAATTAAAATTTGACACTATGGTCACGGGAAGCCTTTGTAAAAAGTTGATTTTGTACCGAAAACCACCTGCACCTGAATATGAGAATATAGCTAGCTAATATAAGGAAAACATCGTGAGGAAACCTGCACTATGATAAGGTTCAAAGTCAGTTCAAAAGGTGTGTGAAGTTTACCAACCCGCATGGGGACAGCGTATCGGTGAACTATAGCCCAACACCATCCTCGCCTGATTCCGAGGAGGAAACCTGTGCACAGTAGTGGGACATATAAGGGTTGATAGTACTATTATTATTATATTATATTATATATTTTCACACCTAGATTTCATACGATTTATTTCTAAAATAAAACTTAGCATTTCGTTTTAAGTCACTTTTGCTGATCTGTTTCCTTATACTTTCGAGATATAATAATAGCTAAATTAAACCTTAATAAGTTTCCCAATTCTCTCTGTGTTCAAAAATAACACAATGCCATGAGAATGGATCAACCATTCTGGACAACTGTAAAAACTATATTACATAGATCACAAAATATAAACCAAAAAGCAAACACCTCGCATTTTCACATTGCGATATTTTCAGTCCCACAGAGGAGGATATTAAATTAGTCAGACAGCTAGTAATAAGCGAGGTATTCTCAATGTGTACCACAAAGTTATGGGTTCTAAATGTTTCGTTGTTCGCGTCACATTTTATTAGTGCTTATGAAATATCTCGTATATTTATTTGATGGATATTTTTAATTGCCACTAGTTCTTACTGTTACCATTGTGGCTAAGATTGACAGCAGTAATTACCAAATGATTTGACCTTAGAGACACGATAAAACAGCACTGGTAACGAATTTAATCAAAAGACTAAGAGGAGCAGGCAAGTTATCAGTTTTGCTGATTATTATTAATAATTAGATTATTGTATTGATAATATTTTATCGGTCATCGATGTCACATGTCTTTTTACTAGAGTTCTAACATCCATCATATTATGAAACTGTCTTCATATACTTATTTAAAATTTTGTGTAAATCTTTCAAGACAAATAAATAACGATTCGTTTAATTAAATTTTGAATTGAAGATATAAAACTTTTCTATAGAAATTAATTATGCTTCAAAGCCCCTAGCTTCCGAATATCCTAATAATAAGCCATTCGATAATTCTAATTGGCTTAAACGTGAATCCCGACTAATATTATAAATATGAAAGTAATTCTGCCTGTATGTCTGACTCCTCTGCACGCCTAAGCCACTGAATATATTTGGATGAGATTTGGTACAAATATAGTTTGAAAACAGAAAAAGGACATAAGATAGCTTTTACTCTGGAAAGCTCACGGGAACGGGAACTATGCGGGTAAAACCCCGGGACTATCGGGAAAAAATAAGACATCTAAGAGCTTTCGACGAAAACGCTGCCTAAACCCTTAGAGATATAACAAAATAATGTAAGATGGGATCTTGAATAGGTATAAAAAAAGTCTGCAATAGCATATTCTGTCTATATCTCAAGGAAAACATACTATATCTATTTTAATATTTAAAAGGTAATAAAGCGGTACTTGGAAAGCTATTAACACAAATACGGTATTAATCCTAATCATTTTAAATATGTTAGTTGACTTGATCATTTAATGAAGATTATTTATTCCCTATCCATCATGCCAATTGAAACCTTAGGAGATATCGCAAAATCGTAAAATTCTTCACAACCTGTTTCTAAGAAATATCATATTTATTAAAAACGGATGTGTCGTATTTAGGTGGCCAAATTTCTTCGTATATAATATCATATAAGAAAATCGAAAAATTCCACACTTCAGCTGCTCTTTTAAATTTACAAGATAAGGCTTACCGTTGCTGACGGTACCACTCAAATAATTTAAGCCTTGGTCCGCGATGACGTTCTTGCTCAATAATTAAGTATCGGCTCTCATTGCGAGAAACTCAAAATTACTTCTGAATATGCTTCTAATGTATGTATACTATGAATGATCATCTTTTTTTAAATATTATGTACCTACCAACTATTTTAAATTATAAGAATTATAAAAATTCTGATTTTAAAAAACTTCATTGAAAATAAAGAATCTAAAGAACCAATATGTACCTGGTGGAAAACCAGACGGTGCTATATTAAAGATATTAAGAGATTTTCTAAAAAAGGTGATCTGGATTTACATTTTCTTTAAGGAATTATAATATATTATGTACCCGAAGTTGTTGTTTTTTACCGCATTTAGATTTCCACAGATAATATTAAAATCAAAAAATCTTCCTGATCTTTCTTCAGATCATAATTCCTAGATAACTAGGGCGCTCATTTAATATCATACTAAAAATAAAATGCCTTATTATAGTCTCTAATTATTTTTACTTTTTAGTTATAACAACCTTTTTATTGTGCTTTTATTACTGTCATACCTATCATACATAATATATCATACTAGCTTGTGCCCACAGCTTCACCTGCGTTAACTTATATTTACAACCGTATTCGGATTGATGATGATTATTTTTATAGCCTATGTCCTAATCCAAGGTATAAGCCATTTCTTTCAGCCAAATCAGTTCAGCCGCTTTGCCGTTAAAGATAAACAAATATCCAAACTTACAAACTTTCGCCTTTATAATATTAGACAGATTTGCAAAGATCAGCAGATCAATCAATCTGTAGGTAAATAGACTGTCGAGAAATAATAAATAGTCTTTGTCTCTTGTTCAGAAAAGAGGGACACCTTCATCATCATCATCATCATCAGCCTCTATCCATCCACTGATGAACATAGGCCTCCCTCAATAAACGCCAAGATGGCCGATCACTTGCCACTCCCACTTTTACTGGTGGGAGGGAAGCGCTGTACCGCGCTCCCGGCTGCAAGGTTACCACCATCTAGCTTGTTTCTCCCGTGAAACAGCTTTGCTGTGTTTCGGGCTGTGAGTTGCCTGGGCTCGTTCCAGGTAAACTGATTTATTTTCATGGGCGACGTCGACCACTTACCATCAGGTGGCACGTTTGCCAGTTTGCCTCAACTAACATTAAAAAAACTCGTATGCAACATAGACCGGCTACAGCACGGAGATCGTCTTTTTTTTTTTTTTTTTTTTTTTTTTTTAATGCAGCGGAAATTTGCAGACCAAACCATAACTAGGACCGGGGTGAGTTTTAAACCTAGCCGTGAGTGGGGTTCGCACTTGGAGATGCGTTACCCACTAAAACCGCTGCAAGTGCCCTCAGCCGCCTTTTATGAGAGTCCCGGATCATGCAGGCAACGCAGGACCCTCGGCGACAGGCTGGCCCCGGCGAAAAGGCCAGACTCCTCCTCTAAAGGGGGACTGCTCGGCTGTTCGTTTGATTCGATACTTTTAGCAGTCCCCGACGACGTCGTGCCTATCTGGACCCAGGTTAACCCCAGCCTCGGCCCGACACGAGCACAGGGGCGTTACTGGAGGCGCATTAAGTAGCGCCTCCTACGCACCCCTGTTCGTCGCCTGCGGTGGGAGGCCTCGTCGGCGGCCTCCTCTCTCACCCGCTCATCGGCCTCCTTCTGGGACATTACTGCCTCACAGAAGGAGACCATCGCCGTCCAGGACTCATCATTGCGGTGCATCGCGGTGATGATGCTCGGCAAAGACAAGTCCCCTCCGATAACTGTCGTCAGATCGTGACGCAGCGCCGCCCATCTCGGGCACACCTCTAGAGTGTGCTGGGCCGAGTCCACCGCCGCGCCACAATCGTGACATACAGTTGCCGGCTCCCTTTGGGCCGTCCGGCACAGGTACTAACCGAAGCAGCCATGCCCGGTGAGCACCTGTGTCAGACGGAAGGTGAGGGGTTTGCGTTTACGACGCATCCACCGCTCTAGGACCGGACGCAGGGCAACCGTTAGGCGTTTGCCATACGGCTCCCACGCCAGGTCCTCTCCCCACCTCAGCATTAACGCCTCTTGCCCTAGTCGGCGGACCCGCAGGATCCCGTCCAGCGTCAGGCTCTTGCCGAGAGACCTCCTATCCGAGACATAGGAGTGCACCTCAGCAAGAACTTCCGCCACAAGTTCCCACGGGGGTCGCCGGCTAGGGCAGTTGCTGCTGCCCACGATATTGTACGATACCCCCGAATCACTCTTACCGCGATGACCCGCTGCGCCGAGCGCAACTGGGCCCTACTCCGCGCGGTAAGGTGACCCGCCCAAATGGGAGCACCGTATGTCGCCATACTCCGGCAGACACCGGAGTATAGCTGCCTGCAGGCGGCGCTGGGTCCTCCGAGGTTCGGGAGGAGTCTGCCCAACGCACTCGCCGCCTTTACGACCTTCGGTCCCAACTGTGCGAAGTGTGGGCCGAAGGTCCATCCTCCATCAAGGATGAGCCCCAGATATTTAATATGGGGGCTCATCCTGATCCTCACCCCACCGATCTGGAGGGCAGCCCCCGGAGGGGGTCCTTTCCGCCCGGTCCCGCGAAAGAGAAGAGCTTCGGTCTTAGATGGTCTGACCCGAAGCCCTAACCTCTCTATGCGGCTGATCACGAGGTCGAGCCCGACCTCGGCCAGCCGCGCCGCCTCCTTGTAGTCTCGTCCCCGGGCGTAAACGAGGGTGTCATCCGCATAGCAGATGACACCCATCCCGGGAAGGAGACGGCCTCGCAGGACCCAGTCATACCCGATGTCCCACAGGATCGGACCAAGAACCGATCCCTGCGGGACACCGCAGCCGACTTGCCACCACTCTACGGACCCACATCGGTTCTCGCAGGCTACCCTCCTTTCGGAGAGGTACGCCTCCAACAGCCTCCTGAGATAGGGAGGCACTTCGAAGTAGTTCAGGGCCTCCCGTATCACACTGTGCGGGAGGCTATTGAAGGCGTTCGCGATGTCCAAGGACACCGCGACCACCACCTCCCCTCTGTGTTCCGCCTCACGCGTCACCGCCCGCAGGCGTTTGAGGGCGTCGATCGTCGACCGGCGTGCCCGGAACCCGAATTGGGACTCTGAGAGTCCCGGTCCCGGGCCCTCCTCCAGGTGCTGAACGAGTCGGGAAGCCACGACTCTCTCCAGGGCCTTCCCAGCCTCGTTCAGCAACACCACCGGTCGCACCGACGATGCCGAGTCCGGGGTCCGCCCTGCCTTCGGAAGCAGGCAGAGCCGACCCTCCTTCCATGCCCTCGGGAACTGTCCGGACCGCAGGCAGCGATCGAACAGCTCCCGAAGGCTATCACCGAGGTGCTCGAGGGAGATGGCCAAAACCTTCCCGTGCACCCCGTCTGGACCCGGTGCCCTCTTCTTACTCTGGAGGCGGGACAGAACCGCCTCCATTTCAGCCTCGGTGACGGGTGGCGGAACACCCTCCTCGTCCGGCGTCTGCCGAGCCATCCTTGGGGGCGTGAAGTCCCCAGGTGTGTCGGGGAAGAGTTCCCCGACAATCCTCCTCAGTTGGTCCGGCTGGAGCGTCTCGTTGATAGGAGCCGACTGGACGGAGATCGTCTACCTGGTTAATGGCCGACACCTTATCCTATATATATATATATTTAGAAATTTTACAATATGGAATATGCTAAAACTATAAAACTGTGAATTATTTTCAGCAGATTTGATAATAGAAATATTTATGTTAATTTAAAATCCTATATTATCCTAAAAGTATACAAGTATTTAATCCGGGATACAGGGTTGAACATATTTTGAATACACTAGTATTTAATTAATTTTCGCGAAACGATTTGAACGGGCTCAAAATTTAAACTAGCGCTACATTTATGATGTGCAAAGTACAAAGTATTTTAATAAGCCTTGTTTATTTTATTATGGTTTATTTTAAAATGTTTACAGTCCTAATTAAATTTCATTCTTTTTCGCGTCATGCAAAGACTAAAGTTTCATGCTCTTTCTTATGTTTGTCAACCAAGTTTCTTTATGGCATGTATTTTTACTGAATTTAATTTTTAGAAACTAACTACAAAGCCTCTAGTGCAGGCAAAAGCAGTATTGGCAGTGACACTTACCTTTTAAGTGGGACGGATGCCTTGTTCATCATCCTGCAATTTTATTTCGTCAATCAGCTTTGTATCGGAAAGAAAGAATTGTAATTACTTGACCTATAATAAATCGTATCAAATCCAGTGTTATTTTTTTTTTACGCGAATTTATACGCATTATATGACTAGGTTGAACCCGTGACCATGGTTGCTGTAAAGTATCCGAAACATCGGGAATTTAAAAATATGGACAGCTATAAAATCCTTACAAGTTGTTTCATTATATTGAGAGGTATTTATTAATATAATATAATGCTAAAGCATTATATTATATGGCTCTAAACATGTTATACAACTGAACTTAGTCGGAAAATGCTGAGACACTTGGTATATGGGCGTGACGTTTATTACTTTTATACTTTACGATCTGGAAGCTGATTATTGTAGTTTAAGACAAATTGATACTTGTTTATTGTGTTCGTAAAAGGCCGCGTCACTTTAACAAAGTAAATTATTTTGTGTACATATCTTAAATTATATATCTACATAATTTAAAACAAAGTCGTGTTAGTTACCCTAATTATAGCTCGAGATATAATAGATTTTTATGATTTGTGTTTTTGTCCACCTAGACATTTAGGTAGACGAAGTGGTCGGCCATTACCAGGTGGGAAGACGAACTCTGAGCCCATCTGCTGTGGCCCGTCCATGTCCGATGCGACTGGCAAGGGATCGACTGTCTTGGCGTTCATTGAGGGAGGCCTATGTTCAGCCCCACCATGGTTCAGGCATTGTCGCGGCGGTGGGGCTCAGTAGCCTACGGTGAGCCCAGCACCTTGGGCGAAGCTAATTGGGCCGAGGGGGTTCTTTGTACCCCTCTTATAAGAAGAGGGGACAAAAGACCAGGGGCAAGGGGCGAGGATGGGAACCTCACCCCATTGTACTGTCCCGACGTTGGGAGGGGTTGTTCTGTGGAGGTGGCGTCGGTCCCTTGCGGGACTGACTAGCCGTCGAGGTTCCCTGTTTGTTTACTAGATCCGGGGCACCTCACCAAAGGCGGCATTGGTGGCACTCGCCGGGATTTAGTGGGTAGAGCTGCGTCCAATTACAAGCTGTCGGGCGCAGCGAGTCCCACATATCCGCGTGGGGAGACCCACTCCCCCGCGGGATGCCCCAGAGCATTTCCCGGCGTTTAAGAAAAAAAAAAGGCCTATGTTCAGCAGTCTGGGCGGATAGAGGCGGATGATGATAATGTGTTTTTGAATTTGTCTTGGTCCGGAATAGGTAATAAAAAAAAATCGAACCAGTTTGAGTTCGATAAAATGGTTCAGTCGTCTTAAGGCGCATTGGGTTACATACATCAAGAAATTATCACCAGGGAGGTGTCGAAACATCGACCACATACGTACACACCGATTACATGATCCAATAACATAAGCGTCGAGACAATTAAAGGCTTCAAACGGTGTAAACCATGACGTGTGTACCTGATTCATTTAATAATATTATTTTATTAAATACAAAAATAATTATACTCAACATTCACTGATTTATTATTGGTATTGGTATAATTTTAGAACATAATTTCCTTTTATTTAGTACCTACCCATAAAAGTTTCGCTTACTTAGTTTTAAGCACATGTAGTTTTTGTTAAATAGTAGACATTCCCAAGGACTTATTTTTTATTCCAAATGAGCTAGAACTTTCTTAATTTTCTCTAAGGTCCACTGTCATTAGCATTTTACGCACGAAAGTCTGAGCAATCTTTGTTTCTTCCCCAAAGTAACGATGAAAATCAAACTTGGCGAAATTTGCAATGGAAATATCTTTTTATTCCCCTTTGAACCAGACCTCCTCAACTGTCAATTGCTTGAAGATATTAAACTCCTAGGATGTTTGACCCTAAGTTTCAGGACTTTAAATGTGCTTTATTTTTATGTCACTTGGGATTGGTAAATTGGAATGGATACAATAGAATTCACTTGGGGGTTATACTGGGACTGTCGACTTTTTTTTTTACACCACGCTTTTATTAGCTTGTGTTGTAGCTATGTATGTAATTGGAATCTTTGAGCATAATTTTCACTAATTTCCGTAAGTTTGATTAATTTGAAACTTTGCACACGTATCAAGGACCGATGACAATGCAATAATAAAATAAAAGTTTCCCAATAACCTTATTAGGACCGCCAGGATTAATAAATTCTTTCGTGGATCCTTTGTAAGGGAGTAAGAGAGATAGAGCTAGCTCGCGATCTGCGTATGCCTGCAGTTTTGGACTTACTCTTTCGCTCAGATTTCGGTTCAGATGGTGAGCACATGATCAAACCGATATCAATACAGTTCCCAGCGAAATACAGCTATGGTACTGCTGAGAGACGAATAGTGCCATTAATCCTGAGTTGAACTTCAACCGTCCACAAGATGCAAGGTTGTATAGTCGATAATGCGGTCAAATATCTAGCTCGCGACTGTTTGCTGCTGGACAAGCTTATGTAGCACTTAGTCGTGTAAGATCTTTATATGATATTCGGATTGAAGAACTTGATTGCTCTAAGTTAACAGGAAAAACCCCAAAGTTTGGTAATGCATTTCCGCAAATAAATAATCGAAAAATCTAATTAAAAATGAAAAATAAATTATAGTTAAAAAAAATAAAAAACCACGCTTTCATAGCTAATCGAACTAAAAAGTAGAAAATAATTTTTAATTACAAAGAGTTTATATTTTTACTTTGAATTGAATTATTCTCCTAATAACTTAAATTTTATTTTAATTTTATTTTGAAGTAATTAGTTATGTAATATAAGCTCTCTGTAATTAAAAAATATTTTCTACTTTTTAGTTCGATTAGCTATAAAATCGTGGTTTTTTAGTTTTTTTTAAACTATAATTTATTTATACAAATATGAAGACGTCAGTAATTACACATTCTATACTTTTTTTTCTTTAACGCCGAAAAATGCTCTGAGGCATCCCGCGGGGGAGTGGGCCGTCTTAACGTTAATTGAAGTTTAGCAATGTTCGGCAATGATCAACGGGGTATGATATATGAGGGCTGATGGGAAGCTTCCTCTACAACATCATTAAGCTCCTAAAATTCAAGTGAAATCGCGAGGATATTTTCGTAGACTTTTTTCTTATTTCCCGACGATGCAATTTCTGTAGCTAACTTCGCACTTTAGCTATGATGGTCTAATTGTACATTGTTCTCGATTTCGATAAATGCCAAATAACTGTTGTGATGACGCAAGGAAGCACGAAAATACAAATTATGTATACACGTACAGGTCTACCGAGTAGAACAAACTCCCGCTTGATGCGGTGATCGATATTCGTATCAGCAAAGTGGTGATCATGTTCAGGCAGCTTAAAACGAGAGTATGGAAAAACAAACATCTTACCACAAGCACCTACATGATTGAACCCTTACGGAGCTGAAACCTGAATAACGTACGAAAAATAAGAAGTCGACTATGCGCCTTCCATATGCGCTGTTTCCATTACATCTTGGGCATATTTTTTATAGAAGAGGGGACAAACGGAGAGTAAGTTCACCTGATGGTAAGTGGTAAGCAATATCCACAGACACCCGATACACCAGATGATTAGCGGGTGAGTTGCCGGCGCGCGGCGTTTCAAATATGCTCTTTTCTTGAAGGCCCCTAAGTCGTATCGGTTCGGAATTACCGTAGGTGGCATATAGTAGTCGTGCGAGGCAGAAAATGTGTTTTTGCTGACGCAAAGCACATGATCAAGCTTGGTTTGAGACTTTAACGGCAAGAAGAACGCGACAACATCGAACAACTTCCGTCATTAACACCACCCAGTGTCTGTACCTTTTTTTTCTTTAACGCCGGGAAATGCTCTGAGGCATCCCGCCTGCGGAGTGCGTCTCCCCAGTCGGGTATGTGGGACTCGCTGCGCCCGAAAGAAGGTAAGTGGACGCAGCTCTACCCACTAAAACCCGGCGAGTGCCAGCAGTGCCGCCTTTGGTGAGGCGCCCCGGATCTGTTAAACTAACAGGGCACCTCGACGGCTAGTCAGTCTATTAGGTTTGTCCCGCACCACAGAACAACCCCTCCCAATGTCGTTATAGTATAATGGGGTGAGGATCCCATCCTCACCCCCTTTCCCTCTGCTATTTTGTCCCCTCTTCTCTGAAGAGGGGTACAAAGAGCCCCCTTGGCTCAATTAGCTTCGCCCAAGGTGCTGGGCTCACCCTAGGCTACTAAGCCCCACCGCCACGTCATGGCCCGATACATGGTGGGGACCCAGTGTCTGTACCTACAAAGTGTGTGGTTTAATCTTCTGCTCACGAATTAAGTCACGAAATAACTGTGTAATTAACTTCACGCTGACACTGTTTAAATCGTCTGCAATAGACGTACTGAGGGTGATGTCTGTACCGATTGAGCTTAAAGGCCATCAGGCCGAAAAGTCTAGCCCTTCCGAAAAAAAAGGGTGATGATGATGATATTTATCAGTGAATGGATAATGCTGATGATGATGATGATTACAATGATCTCGAAATTCTTTGATGCGCTTCCAAAGCATTCTGATTGAAATAACAAAGTCAAGCAAATAAGTGTTATTGAGAATTATTAATTAAATTAGCATCCATGTTGTATATATAATTTTTAAATATTTGCAGGATAAAAAAAGTAATTGAGAATGACATTAAAACGGCTGTTCAGATCTTGATCAAGATTCATCAAAATCGGTCCAGCCGTTAAGGGGAGTTCAATGACATAAACATGCTCAAAAGAAAAATATAATACATAAAGATACAAAGTCCATTTCCGTTTTTCATGTTTTCTTTCATTTCATCAGTACTAATCTATACTAATATTATAAAGCTGAAGAGTTTGTTTGTTTGAACTCGCTAATATCAGGAACTACTGGTCCAATTTCAAAAATTCTTTCAGTGTCAGATAGTCTTTTTATCGAGGAAGGCTTTAGTCTATATAACATCACGCTGTGACTAATAGGAGTTAAGTAGAGAAACGCGGGCGAAGCTGCGGGCAACAGCTAGTAATACATATTATAAATGTGAAAGTAAGTTGTAACCACCCCACCATGGTTCAGGCCTTGACGCAAACAACGGAATCAGGCAAAGCTAACTGAGCCGAGGGGGCTCTTTGTACTCCCCTTATAAGGAGTGGGGACAAAAGAGTAGGGGGCAAGGGGCGAGGACGGGAATTGTACTGTCCCAACGTTGGGAAGGGTTGTTCTGTGGTGCGGGACAACCCCTCTGTGGAGGTGGCGTCGGTCCCTTGGGGGACTGACTAGCTGTCGAGGTACCTACCCTGTTTGTTTATTAGATCTGGGACACCCCACCAAAGGCGGCATTGGTGGCACTCGCCGGGCTTGAGTGGGTAGAGCTGCGTCCACTTACCAGCTTTCGGGCACAGCGAGTTCCACGTACCCGTGTGGGGAGACCCACTCCCCTGCCGGATGCCTCAGAGCATTGCCCTTTGCATTTTAAAGAGAAAAAAAAAAGTTGTAACCAATCATCATGAAACTTTGTACACATATTCTTTTTATGTTCAATAATTAATTTCCTTTTATGAAAAAAAAATCTTATGCTGCACTGACGAATTCGCGGGCACTAGCTAGTCTTTAATATATTTTTATTTTATGATAGAACTTATCAAGTTGGTGAGGAAAGTATTTTTTTATGTTAGTTGAATAGGCAAACTAGCAAACGTGCCACCTGATGGTAAGTGGTCGACGTCGCCCATGAACATAAACTAGTTTACCTAAAACGAGCCCAGGCAACTCATCTATGTGTTGCCTATCCTGAGACACAAGATGTTAAGTCTCGGTGCCAGTTATTACACTGCCTGTCTTGCCCTTCTCCCCGAAACACAGCAAAGCTGTTTCACGGGAGAAACAAGCAAGATGTTGGTACCCATGCAGCCGGGAGCGCGGCACAGTGCTTCCCTCCCACTAGTAAGTATGAGTGGCCATGGTCAGATTAAAAAGAAAACGCAACAGTATAACATTTATTAATAAGCAAGGGTGATATTAAATCAGCTAAGATCAAGTTGGACATGCGTATGTAGGGTTTCGTATATTTGTACGTAAAAGAGCATCGACCC
This sequence comes from Helleia helle, assembly GCA_963853865.1. Taxonomy (NCBI): domain Eukaryota; kingdom Metazoa; phylum Arthropoda; class Insecta; order Lepidoptera; family Lycaenidae; genus Helleia; species Helleia helle. Next base: position 23,956,016 of record OY971420.1, read on the forward strand.
GAAGTTTTACCCGCGCAGTTCTTTTTACGTGAGAATACTGAGATACAATATAGCCTAAATTATTTGCTGATAATGTATTTGATTGGTATAAGAAATTTTTAAATCAGCTTAGTGATTATGGCATGAAAGCGTAACGAACAAACTCACATTCGCATTTATTATGTTAATTAGGATTAGTCTAATGTTTGTAATCCATAAAGGAAGTGGTTAAAATATATTTAAAATGTAAAAAAAAAACGATACTGACTACGTGATACGCTAGAAATATTTTATGTGTATCTATTATACAAATGTTCACATTAAATAAATACGTATGCTATGTCGTATATTATATTACTTATTTATTTATATTTGTTTTTTTTATAAAAGAAGGGGCAAACGGACATTTGACCTGATGGTAAGTGACAAGCGACATCCATAGTTACATCATCAGCAGGTGCGTTGTACCTGCACTCAATTTATCACGTTGCACTCAATTTATATAAAACTAAACTATGTATATTCGTTTTATAATATTTTCATTTATAAGCTCAGAAACTTTTAATAGTATATTTAGAACATAATAAGTACTAAAAATACGTTCCAATAACAATTGGTGATTAAAACCTCAAGCATTAAACAGTAACATCAATCGTCATCCAATGATTCCCGTTGGAATCGCGAATATGTGAAAAGGATTAATTTTGTATTGCAGACAGGGATTCCTGTTTTCAGCGCCTAGGGGAGAAGAGGCGGCCCCTCCCACCCCGCGCCCCATGCCACTATCCGCCAACCATCAGTCGACCCCAAGTCTCAGGTTTGTACGCAGCACCCCACACCGTTTACGAACATTTTCCCCCAAAAAACTATGTGAATGTGCACAAATACGAAAATGGTGTCGGCGAGTTTTTTTTCCGCCATTTTATTTTTTACGTACACGGCGTCGGCCCAACAATTCCCGCTTGAGAAGATTGCTGTTGGTAAGTGTTTTATTTTATCAATTATATATAATACATTATCAATAGTATTAACTTTATATTCTACTAAATATTTTTAGGTTATATAGATGTAATTATTGTAGTGTTTTCCTCCTTTCTCACTTCAACAAGTCAAATTTTATAGTAGCAAAATGTTGTATCGATTTTCTCTTTCTATCTCATCGTGGTCGCGCTATCTGTCTCTGTCTGTCAGGGGAGGGGCCACCCCTCTTGTATTTGCTTTGAATGTTTTTCGATTCAATAATTATTAAATATTAATTCTTATAATCATCTCAGCAGTAATGTTAATAACTAGCAATGTCATTGAAATTAACATTTGTGGTGAAAGAAAATCCTTTTTCAGCCTAGTACATTACTAGATATAGATAATGCTTTGAATTTATAATCTGTATTCATATATTCATTGATCACTAATTGTTAGATAGAGTAGAATAATGATTTGATAAAATACTTCTGGTTGTAATTTGAGTGGGAAACCTAATTGCAAGTAAATAAGCCTACTTTTATGGAATGTCCCTATGTACTTCGTTACATCTATACAGATAAATAAAATTGAAGTGTCTGTTTGTAATATTAAAATAATCGCTTTTTATTGAATGCATATGGATGTATACACGGTACTTAGACCAAAATAGCTTTTTTTACCATTTTTGTCTATCTGTCTGTCTGTTTGTTCCGGCTAATCTCTGAAATGGCTGGGCTGATTTCGATGGGACTTTCACTGACAGATAGCTTATGTTATAAGGAGTAACTTAGGCTATAAAAATAATCATCATAAATCCGCGTACGTCTGTAAACCTAAGTTAACGCGGGCGAAGCTGTGGGCAGCAGCTAGTTTTATATAAAATCATTAGATTATAGAAGCTCAAATTATAAGATAAGATAGAAATGATATCTTCTGATAATAGGTCTTTACCTATAAAATTGCCGCTCTGCAGTACTGGCAGTTTGATTGTCAAATCAAAATAATTTTGCTTGGCTAAGAATTCTAATTTAAAATTAATTTTATTTTAAAAACATGGAATTCTTTTTCCAAAAGTAGTCATTTGTTTATTGATTAGTGTTACATTCATTCATCGTATTTTAATCTTTGTCGTCATCATAGATTTGTTAAAAATTCGAGTAATGGAATATGAGCACCGTCGTAGCAGCAACGCGGCACAAGCGGCACGCAACATCAACTACGTTTACGGAGCTAACATTACAACCACCTGTTATTGGTGGAAGATGATTATACACAATCTACGGCTGAATTAGCAGCAGCTTTCGATGTTAGCGTCAAAATAATATTGGGCCATTTGCGTCAAATTGGCAAGGTAAAAAAGCTTGACAAATGGGTGCCCCGCCGAGACGTGCCTTGCATTGCTCAACAGACACACAAATGAAAGGAATTTTGAACCGCATTGCTTCTTACCAAACGGAGTGAGCATAACTGCAGATGTGTACTGTGAAAAACTGAACACAATGATGGAGAAGCCATCTCCAACCAGCATTGGTCAATCGCTCATCTCCGCTGCTCCTGCATGACAACGCGCGACCTCATACTGCACAGCAGACGGTCTCCAAGTTGCAAGAACTGGGGTTGGAAGCTTTCCGCCATCCGCCCTACTCACCAGACTTTGCGCTACTACAGACTACTACTTTTTCCAGAATTCGAATAACTTCTTGGCGAGAAAAAAAATCAATACCCGAGAGGCAGTACAAAATGCCTTTGAAGAATTTGTTGCCTCCCGTCCAGCTGATTTCTTTAAGAAGGCATCAATAAACTGCCACTGCGTTGGCAAAGGTGCATTGATTGCATGGGTGATTATTTCGATTAATACAAATAAAAAATACATGAAAAAATATCGTTTATTTTTTTTCATACGAAACGGCAATTTCATAGGTAAATAGCTAATACTAAGCGAGCGATCATGCGCACTAAATATTATTATATTAAATTACTTCAATCTATACTAATGTTATACAGAGAGAGAAATATTGTAATGATATATTTTTCTTAGGAATTTAAATTGTTTCATTTTTGTGCAGCAGAAGCGGGCTATTCGTGCAATTAACAAGTTGCCTCCCTATTCATCTTTGAGAGAAAAATTTAAAGAAATAGGAATTCTGACTGTCGCCTCTCAATACATCTTAAAAAATTTACTGTATGTCCGGAAAAACATAAATGAATTTTGTAAGAAAAGTGATATTCATAGTAGGAATACACGTAATAGACACAGGTTACATGCACCAATGATTAGACTTTCGAAAGTAAGCAATTCTTTTAAAGGCAACTGTATACGCTTTTACAATAGGATCCCAGAAAACGTTCAAAAGCTCTCCATAAAAAAAATCAAAAAAGTTGTTAAAGAGCGTTTGTGTGGTAAAGCATATTATAAAGTAAAAGATTTCATGGAAGATACCACACCCTGGGAATAAGGCGTTCCTCCCGGGCATTTCAAGATACGATGTTGGAATTGTTATATTATAATATATATTATTTGAAAAGATTAGTTCCACTGAGTTTGTTTCGCCGGTTCTTCTCAGTGGGCTTACCTTGGAACCGGTGGTTGATTCAATTGACGTTCAAAAAGATACTGTATTAGTACTATTTTGAATAAAAAAATTAGATTTTGATTTTTTGATTTTTTCATGTGAAATATCAATGGCAGTAAAATCGACTCAAATACCGTGGTAGTAAATGGAATGACACTGAAAAAATATATGTACATACCTACATATTATAAATTATTTATTCATTGTAATGTTATTGTAATAGATATTTCAAATTTGCCGGGCGCCCCTTGACGAAATTTTTTCTTTTATCTCTGACATAATATGTTGGCGATTACTATAATCGACTCAAATACCATGACGGCGTCATGTTGCTGTCATGTAATTCCACCATTCGTTAAAGATTTTTCTTAATTTTAATATTATGTTCGATGTTTCACGTCTTTTCTTTTTTCTCCCGTGAAACAGCTTTGCTGTGTTTCGGAGAGAAGGGCAAGACAGGCAGTGTAATTACTGGCACCGAGACTTAACATCTTATGTCTCAGGATAGGCAACACATAGATGAGTTGCCTGGGCTCGTTCCAGGTAAACTAGTTTATGTTCATGGGCGACGTTGACCACTTCCCATCAGGTGGCACGTTTGCCAGTTTGCTTATCCAAGTAACATTAAAAAAAAGGGAGGAGGGACTCCCCAGACAGGTATGTGGGACTCGTTGCGCCTGATAGACGATAAGGTGGACGCAGCTCTACCTATTAAAGCCCGGTGAGTTCCACTAATGCCGCCTTTGGTGAGGTGCCCCGGATCTGTTGAGCAGCAGGGTACCTTGACGGCTAGTAGTCCCCCAAGAGGCTGACGCCACAGAGGTTTTGTCCCGCACCACAGAACAAGCCCTCCTCACAGAACAAGCGTGGGGAGGCCCACGTCGGGACAATGAAATGAGGTGAGGTTCTCATCCTAGCCCTTGGTCCTCCCCTGTACTTTTGTCCCCTCTTCTGATAAGTGGGGTACAAAGAGAAGCCCTTATAAGGTTCACCTTAGGCGACTGAGCCCCACCGCCATGACAAGGCTTGAACCACGGTGGGGATGTTTCACGTCACGGAACAGCCAATTTTTTTACAAGCACACGTAACTCAGCTTCGTGGCTCGGTAGTTAACGGCTGCTGTGCTGATGATGATAAACCACAAATGCTTATTCGTGTGGCTAGCAAATAAATCTGGCGTTACTTCCCTCGCACGATTTTTTAGGTCGGTACACATCGGCGTAGCGAAGTGTGAGAAGTAACCCATATAAGTGATAGTGGATCTATTTATATATAATACATCGAAGACTTTAGTCAAAGTTTGGTTTCTTGTGTATTTCTAGTGCGTTCATATAGGTTTGTTCTTTCCTTTCGGCATTAGTTTCGTGTAAAAAGTTTAGTATTGTTTTTTTAATAGTTATACTAAATAATATGTACCTATGTGAAACTACGTTGAGTACGATTATGTTTTATAATAACATATCTTTGTTGTGTACAATAAAATATTTTTCTTTCTTTCTTTCTTTCAAATACCACCATCCTACTTGTTTATTTCGAAAAGAGGAACAAGATAGTAATTACTAGCACCGAGACTTAAATCGTTGGAATCAGGGTAGGTGTCCCAGTTAAACTCGTTTGTCTTCATGGGTGATAATTACCGAGTACTTTAAATCTGGAGGCACGCCATTTTGCACATGAAAAAAAAAATTGTCCCAAAAATATATAAATATTTTCACAACTAAAACTATTTAAAGATACAGTCTCGTGAACAAAGCATTGATAGACAATGCCAAAATTTCGAGCTCCGAGAAATAAAATAGCGAAATAATATAATAGGTAAATTATAGGCCAACACCCTCCTCGAATGAATTCGAGAAAGAGATTAGACAGAGAAAAAACATGAGCCAATGATGATGTTAGATTGCTCGTCTTGACATTCATTTATACAGACCATTCCAGTGGACAGAAAAAGGTTAATAATGACGTTTGCGAAACAGCAAATTGTCTATAGACGTTAATAATCATGCAACCATAATGGTAGGTACTTAATCACGCATGTTATAACTTAGTTCCCGAGAACATTGTGATTTCCAAGAACATTTGAAACATCAATCGTTAGTATCGCTATAGTTGTGCTATTAATCAATTTAATGTATGGGTTAAGTACGACATGGATTCGATTATATTAGTATTATCCACATATTTTAGCTTCCTTGGGCTATATCTGTAAGAGGTAGTGCCATGCTGCTTTGCAGCCGAACTGGGTCGGCAGGAGGGTGGTACCTCTCGCTCACATAACACCGGTGTCAAGTGACAGTTATGCTGTCGCGTTTCGTGTGGTTTGTGAGTTTCCAGTAGCCCATTGGGGGGATAGGAAAAAGGAGGTCAACTCATCCGCATAAGTTTTGGTTGTGCGGATGTCTATGGACGTCGGTAGTAACCATAAGGCGGTTGCTTCCTTGTGTTATAAAAAAATATATATCTTATAATTATCATCATCATTGTATCTATCTTATCATAAATCTTTGTTTCTCTCTATTGGTGAACATAAGTATCATACCGGGTGTATTTGGAACGCTTGCAAAAACGAAGAGGTATGATAGTGTTGGCATAGCCTGACATGGTACAAGTGAAAAAAACGCGTTCTTTTTTTTTTGGTTGCCTTTTTTTTGTATAATCCGGTTTAGTAAACATAATGCTACAGAAATTTGATGATAATGCTTTAAAATAATCGTTTTAAAAAAAACGGCAATGTAATTGGTTTATGGTTCACGCCGGCCAGCGGACTGCATCAGCTGACAGAGTTCTCTGTTCGAATTGTATACATACATTGCGGGTTTGCAAAATACATAAGTCCTAAAATTTTCTTAAAAAAACGTTTCTGAGATAAATGGTTATATGAATTATATAGTATATAAATATTATATTATTAGGGTTAAATCTTTACAAGCGTTCAAAATACACCCAATAAGTAGTAAATAAGTTCAATATAATGCCGAGCCACCAATCTCCAACTTTATGCATCTTGGATTGGAACAGAAGTCGCCAACCCAACTAGTTGCAGGTTTACCGACTCTTATGTGGCTTTGGATAGGCAAACTGGTAGACGTGCTACCTGATGGTAAGTGCATGACACAACATAAACTTGATTACGTGTAACGAGCCCAGGCAACTCTTTCATGTGTTGCCTATCCAGAGACATAATATGTTAAGTCTCGGTGCCAGTAATTACACTGCCTGTCTTGCCCTTCTCTCCGAAACACAGCAAAGCTGTTTCACGGGAGAAACAAGCAAGATGGTGGTACCCATGCAGCTAAAAGCAAGGCAAAGTACATTACTCCTACCGGTAAAAGTTATTGATCCTTCGGCCATCACTTTTTCAAATTTGATAGTAACAATGTTGCAAATTAAACATGGCAAATCATAGAGTGAATAGAATAACTTTAAAACATCTGCTCATCAATTGTGAGATTGTACAAGTTAAATCTTCCCACATGCGTGGGTTCCATGATTTGTATGATGATGAAACCATTTTATTGTATTTGGAGAGCAGAGCAAGAAATAAAGTTTTATAAAGATATATTCTTTCTTTCTTATATATAGGATACTTTCTTACGTTTCAGTTCAAATTCAAATTCAAATTCAAATTCAAATTCAAAATATTTATTGCAACTAAGTGTACATGAAATCGTTTAAAAATTATTATAAAAGTACTTATAACTTAGCGCCTTTTACAGGCATTGCAATATCCAGGAGGGCAAGTTTACAATCTTGTTTATTAGTATAATATAACACAAAAAAAATATGCATCATTAAATATACAAATAATTTTAAATAGAATTTTTGTTATTTAATATAATTTCTAGTTTATATCCAATATATTATTTCATTATAATATTATATAGATGTAGTCAATTTAATTTAAAATTAATTAAAATATAAAACAATTCAAAATATTTTTATGATAAAACTTATTATTGTATTATTGTCCAATATATTTTATTTCCTACAACACAATTTTGTTTTGTAAATATTCAGCTGTCGAGTAATAGCATTTATTAATCAAATGTTTTTTTAATTCTTTATTAAATCCTACAACCGTTTCTTCGTTTTTTATAATGCTTGGCAATTTATTAAAGACTTGTTTTATTAACGCCGGGAAATGCTCTGAGGCATCCTTCATGAGGGAGTGGGTCTCCCCACGCGGGTATGTGGTACTCGCTGCGCCCGAAAGCTGGTAAGTGGACGCAGCTCTACCCATTAAAACCCGGCGAGTGCCACCAATGCCGCCTTTGGTGAGGTGCCCCGGATCTAATAAACAAACAGGGCACCTCGACGGTTAGTCAGTCCCGCAAGGGATCGCCTCCACATAGGGGTTGTCCCGCACCACAGAACAATCCCTCTCAACGTCGAGACAGTACAATGGGGCGAGGTTCCCTTCCTCGCCCCATGCCCCCGGCTCTTTTGTCACCTCTTATTATAAGAGGGGTACAAAGAGCCCCCTCGGCTCAATTAGCTTCGCCCAAGGTGCTGGGCTCACCCTAGGCTACTGAGCCCCACCGCTGAGCCATGGTTGGGTGCCTAAGTTGCCTGAGCTAGTCCTTAGTGAACATCCATAAAAGGTGACGTTGACTACTTACTATCACGTAGCTCGCATATCAGATTGTCTATCCAACCAACATAATATTTATGTAAAAGTCATAAAACTAATAAAAGCAGCCACACCAAAGGGTGTCGAATATGACCAATGCATTCCAAGCCACCAGATGATTAGCAAGCGTCAACAAAGTAACATTAAGCTGAGGGGAATTGCTTCACCAATTGTTCGGTTGTCGTTAATTTGCTATATGGCGAGTTGCCAGCGCAACAATTGCGAGTTCCTACAAATCCGCCTGACTGGCGACGACTCTGTCGTGGTATTCGCTGGATGTGTATCTAATGCCCACATTAGCTTTTCCATCTGTAATGAAAGGTAAAAGATTATTTGTTGTTTCTTAAACAAAATAATCTTTACGATTTTGATTATTATATGATTGATCTTCATAATTATAACATTGTATATCACTACCTTCTGCATTATTTGTTACTTTTCCTTTTTGAACAACATTATTTTCATCAAATTGACTATCACCATCTGGGACAACCATTTTGGGCTATATCTTGATCGTCATAAAATATTGACAGACTTATCCTTGTCTGCCTATTTTCATCTAAGCAAACGCTTCCTTAAATTCCAAGATGGCCAAAAAAATACATACAAAATTAATTTGCTCGTTAGTGTGTATACCACTGCACGGGCTACGATACGTATTAAGATTTACATACGAACCCCGATATTACTGAATGAAAATAATATTTTTGTGCAAACTAATAATATATTAAAATTACCAAATATTAACAATTGAAGAATTATTCGAAGTATCGTAACGAAAATCAGGCATTGAATTGCGGTTCAGTGACAAATTTTAAATTAGAATGCACTTTCATATGACGACCTCTGTGGCTCAGTGGTAAGCGCGTTGGCGCTCAAGCCGGAGGTTGCGGGTTCGAATCCCGCCTGGGAATAAAAATGTTTTCTATGTTCCTGGGTCATGGATGTGTATTAAATATGTGTATAATATAATAAAAATCTTAAATATATGTATAGTATAAAAGTATTAAATATATTTCCGTTGTCTGGTACCCGTAACACAAGTTCTTCGAGAACTTACCACGGGACCAGATTGACGTGGTGTGAAAGCGTCCATAGATATTATTATATTATTATTATATTATATTCCCACTTCAATGAATAAAGCTGAATAATGCGGCACACTTTTCAAGATAATGCCCTGTTGCATCCTGAATATTTATCTCCTCGACTAGCACAATGACATATTACGCTTTGAAAGACTTCATGAGTTATGAGACGGGGTATCATTACTAGTGTCTGTACAATTTGTCAGTCTATACTATGATTGATACTTGAAATAATTTGGTAATTCCATATTATTTACTTATATTTATAACTATGTTCCCGTTGTAAATTGCTATTTTCGTCAAGATTTGGGGAATAAATTAAATACAAACTTTCAAATCAGAATGGAATTGGGATCAAACATTCAACGAATAGGCTCATCAGCTTTGAAATAATGGTATTGATTATTAAAATCTGATACTATCATCATAATCATCAGCCCCTATCCGTCCACTACTGAGCATAGGCCTCAAATAACGCCAAGACGACCGATCCCTCGCCACTCGCATCCAACACGGACCGGCCACGGAGACCGTCTTCTTACCTGGTAAATGGCCGACCAACACTCCGTCTACCTAAACGTGGGCTCCAGTTACTGGCCCATCGACCATCCATATTATAATGGTAAATCGCTATATCCATCCAACTTGAACTCATGCATTATTGTAAGCATTGTTTTTCCAAGAACTTTTTCACCTTTCTGTGTTTTCTATAAATAATCAATCACTAAATCCACATAGAATCTTAGAAAAATAAGCCATCGCTACATTGTCCTGTATGTTTAGCTAAGAATAGTCCACTCGATTTTCAGAGTGCAGGATGACATTGTAAAGCGAAGTAAGTACGAAAATGCTCAAAAATCCTTTTGACAATAGTTGATTGCAGTACATTTGTTGTTATGTCAGTAAAGATAGAATCATGTGTTTCAATCCGGATCGAGTGTGCTCAGTATTTGCTGCCTGAAAGCATTTCTATGTGACGATCTATGATGATTAATGACTGTGCAATAATATAGTGATTAGTATAAATCAAGTTGGAATTACTGTAGAAAAGTTTTCGGCAATTATGTAAATCTGTCGACTTAAATGCAGGGCGCCAGTTATGGCCCCCACGAGAGGTATAATGGTAAAGTAACAAGGCTCGTGGGAACAATGATGGTGAAAAACTCTGTAGCGCCATCTATTACCTACATTATATATTAAAATAATAATATCAACCCATAAATGTCCCACAGCTATAATAGCATAATTCACCGATGCGCCGACCTTGAAGTCTTTTAATCTCATGCTGCGTTTCCTTCACCGGTGAGCAAGCGTGTGTGTCCTGTTCAGGCGCACGGAGAAATTTTGTAAAACCCATTTCTAGACATCACATCGGGGTCGGGGTCGAAACCGGACCTCTCGGTCTCACTCAAGAGGCCGAGCCCGTGCCCACTAGAGTCTAGACTCTAGACCATCGCCGCTTACATACATTCACTTCATAAATTATGTACACAAATAGTATATAAATGTCATTAATTACATATTTATCAGGTAAATGAAGTTTTTCGGGTATAATAAACTAAAAGAAAAAGGTTATAATAGTATATATCAATTTGAAGCTAAATAGGTGTAGAATACAAATGATTTATTGACATTTTCAATATTCAAATGACTCATATATTTGAATGAAGCCAACTATGGTGTTTTAATGTAAAGTGTCGATAATAGAACAAATACGTACTGCTAAATTATGAAATGTAGTCCATAACCGTTATTTTATGAAGTGATGATAATGACGAAATCACCAAAGGACTTGCACTGTAAAAATAATGAACAAAAACATCCGTAAAAAATATATTGCACAACAAAAGTATATAAATTAGTGACAACTAAAATATTTATATGTATATTAAAATAGGCATTCACTTTGCGATGCAGCTGCGCGGAACATCAACATTTGTTGTTTGGAAAAACTCTATCGCTAACAACTTTCCGTTGATTTTTATTTGATTTGAAACGCTTTACACCTGATTGTATTTTGTATTACACTCAGATTGGCAAACTGGCTGTGTACTTAGAGAAGAACAGTTTGCCTTTTTTTTTTGACGCCAGGAAATACTCTGAGGCATCCCGTGGGGGAGTTGGTCTCCCCACGCGGGTATGTGGGACTCGCTGCACCCGAAAGCTTGTAAGTGGACGCAGCTCTACCCACTAAAACCAATGCCGCCTTTGGTTAGGTGCCACGGATCTATTTAGCAAACAGGGCACCTCAACAACTAGTCAGTCCCCCAAGGGACCGACACCACTTCAACAGAGGTGTTGTCCCGCACCACAGGACGACTCCTCCCAACGTCGGGACAGTACAATGGGGTGAGGTTCCCATCCCCGCCTTTTGCGCCCTGCTCTTTTGTCCCCTCCTCTTATACGATGGGTACAAAGAGCCCCCTCGGCTCAATTAGCTTCGCCCAAGGTGCAGGGCTCACCCTAGGCTACTGGGCTCCACCGCCACAAGGCCTTGTTTTTTTTTTTTATGTTACTTGGATAGGCAAACTGGCAAACGTACCACCTGATAGTAAGTGGTCGACGTCGCCCATGAACATAAATTAGTTTACGTGGAATGAGCCCAGGCAACTGTTGTTGTTCTCGCGTGATGTATATCCTAGATCTAGCCTTTCTAGATAAATGGGCTATCTAACACTGTTTTTTTTTCAAATCGGACCAGTAGTTCCTGAGATTGGCACGTTGAAACAAACAAACACTTCAGCTTTATAGTATTATAGTATAGACTGTTCCTTCTTTTTAATACTGCTGGCCTGCTTGTCAATAAGTTACATGCTGTGAAAAAACAATATTTGTCTCATATACTGCTACAAGCTGTCCAGTCTCTATTATTGATACAGTCAAACTATAGTCAAAAAAGGCTGGTAAATTCCTCGATTTGGACATTTAAAAATTTGACATAAGCCTTGATAATCGTTATCCTCGTTATCATCCTCGACGACCTCTGTTGCTGAATGGTTAGCGCATTGGCGCTCAAGTCGGAGGTTGCGGGTTGAAATCCCCCCAGGGAACAAAAAAAAAATCTGTGTTCCTGGGTCATGGATGTGTATTAAATACTAGCTGTTACCTGCAGCTTCGCCCGCGTTACTCAACTTCTATACGTCACAGCGTGACGTTATATAGCCTGTAACCTTCCTCGATAAATGGGCTGTCTAACACTGAAAGAATTTTTCAAATCGTACCAGTAGTTCCTGAGATTAGCGCTTTCAAACAAACAAACAAACTCTTCAGCTTTATAAGATTAGTATAGATTATTATTAAAAATCTGAAATGTATAATGTATAGTATAAAAGTATTAATTATATTTCCTTTTGTCTGGTACCCATATAGTACAGTTGGGGCAGACATTTAAATAGAAAAAATTCCGGGGAGCGATTTTTTTTTTTAAACGTCGGGGGGGATGGTTGGAAGTATTAATCTTGATTTTCTAACTAATCCCGGTGAAGGGTTCGCCGCCATCTTGTTTTAAAGTGAAATTTTTCGTTTTTCTGAAATAACTCGTTAATTTTCAACTTTATAGCAAAAATGGCAGTATCCAAAGTTGTTGGAAATTTAATTTCTCACCAGTTTTGTTATTATAATTTTTACGCTAGGATCAATATCGTAGTCTTCCTCCAGCAGGAGATCCCTTGTTTGTTACATTTTCACACGTCTCTCCGCTGCAGTGCAGACATAAAACAGAGCACTTGAGGCCCGCTTTACGGCAGCCGTACATCTTTCCGCACTTGGATTTGCATTTGTAGGAAATTAATTTGAGCAAAGACTCCAGTGCTGGGTCAGCGATGGTTGTAATCGGTTCCAACCCACGATTTGTTTTCTTCCAACCCCAATCCGTTGCGAGCATCAAGTGCGAGAACCAAAGTTGAAGAAAATAAAATTCCACCCATTACGATTTTTTTGATAAACTTGATAGTATAACTCTGCAAATATTGATCCTATCGTAAAAATGACAATGATCAAACTTGTGAGTAATTAAATTTCCAGCAACTTTGGATACCACCATTTTTGCTCTAAAGTTGAAAATTAACGAGTTATTTCAGAATAACGAAAAAATTGAACTTTAAAACAAGATGGCGGCGAACCCTTTACCGGGATTAGTTAGAAAATCGAGATTTAACTTCCAACCATCCCCCCCGACGTTTAAAAAAAAATCAATTATTCTAAGAATGCTTGTAAGAGATTAAAAAATTGTAGACAAACATATTCTTTTATACTATATTAATTGTTTAAATTGTTTTAAAATTCAACAAAATTTTGTTGTCGTATGCTAGGTCCAGGTTCATTTTCATCGACCCATACATCATCGATTAATGTTAGACACGGGTCTCCTCTGAGAAGAGGGTCAAGGCCATAGTCCTCACGACACTGCCCTGTGGGTAGGGGGCTAGGAAATGATTGCAAATCATAAATATTTTGTGATGAAGGTTCCTCATTTTCTTTATTGTCGGACAATTTGGATTCTTCAAGTGTTAACAATTTCTGGCAGAAGACATCACTACATAGTATAAACTATAAAGCAAAATCGCTTCCTGCGTCTGACTGTATATGCTTACATCTTTAAAACTACACAACGGATTTTGATGTGGTTTTTTTAATAGATAGAATGATGCAAGATGAAGATAATACATGCATAATATAGTAGATAAACAGTGACATTTTAGAAGTTTCTGATGTGATGTCATAAATAAACACATTTTTTGCACTTACATTGCAAACGCTGGATGAACCCTAACAGATAAATCAAAATAATGTACTACATTATTGTACACCTTAGCTGGGCCCGGTTCCAAAAGTTAGGATAATTAATTATTGTATCAATGTATGGTAGAATTGTGTATCCTAAATATGCACACTGAAAAGTCCGCGATGGCATAATATGTCTACATTAGTTAAATATAACATACTACCTATATCCATTTTAATACTTAAAAAAATTGCCAATTATAAAGCGGTAATATAAAAGCTATTCACAAAAATACGGTATTAATCACTACATATTATTATAAAATAAAGTCCTACGCCCGTCCATAGATAAATAATTATCATCAATCCGTATATGGCTGTATATCTAAGTTAACGCGGGCGAAGCTGCGGGCAACAGCTAGTTTGTGATATAACTGTATTAAGATTCTTTTTCCTTATTTTACTTTTTTTTTGCCATTTCAATTAAATAACTAGGTACTATACAAACTCAAGTATCTATTTATTTACACTAATTAAAGGTTTTGTATTACTAATTACAACTAAGAACAACAATTGTTAGTAAATATTAAGTAGCTATATTATTTACACTGTGTCGTCTTATTTATTTAGAGATAATAATATGAAATGCGCGGTAACAACGTTGTCATGAGCAAAAGCGGCACAGGTCCTACTTCCATGACGCCCGGCTGGGTACTGGCGCGACGTGGTGCGATGCGCGAGAGCCATTTTTATCGTTTTTTAATTTTCAAACATTTTTGAAGTGACATAATAAAGATCTATCCAATCATTTCCATGTCATCTCCGTTTAGCAATTTAAACGTAAAAGTTTCATTAAAATTGAGTTACCCGAAGTCTCATACTACTCAAAATGCTTTTAAAATCGACGTTACTTTAGATTTTTTTTTGATCATGTAAAATGTTAAATATTGTATTTTTATCAAAAAAATCCCTAGATCAAAGATGTATTTTTTATTATTATTTTAAAATGACGACTTCTATGAAAACACCTCGATCTAGAAATAACAATTTGGGATAAGGGGCCCTTAAAAAGGAACAAAAAATTCTAAATTCCAATTTCAAAAGTATAATTTAAAAAGTATAATTTCCGTTCCGTTCAAAAACTTTTCGCATTCTAAATATTAAGATCGAACATCTTGACAAGTCAATAACTTACATCGAACATAGATATTATTTTGTTTTGAACGAATTCACCATATTTGAGTTTTCGCGAAACAGCCGCGCAACTTTTAACAATATTTGTATAAAGTTCCTAACATTACCAGGTACTGGGGTTGCCTTGTTCTATTTTCTGATACCTTATTTTGCAGAAATCGTTCCAACTGTTTAGTATAGTTTACAAAATGTAATAAGCGATATCTTGCAAGCCATATCAACTTTTTCATAACCTCAAACTTGGTCTGCCTTTATGCTTGATCGAAAAATATTTTGTTTTATATTTTAAAACTATGTGGTATTTAAATTTCTTTAAGGATCACCATTGAAATCTGAGTGAAAATTTAGCGAGACGAAAGTTATATAAACTATCTCATAGGTATGTCTGAATTGGTAGAGACTTTGTGACTCCGTAAGAATATGTATACTCATTTTCGTATAGGAATTAGCTCTGTCGCAGACGGCATCTCTAAATCATTTGAACTTTGTAAAATTAGTAGAGAGAGAAGATAGAGCCATGGAAAGACATGGCTCTATTTTAAGCAGAAAGCTGCTACTGATAGTAAGTAGCATTACTATACGAATGTCATAGAAAACTAAGTAAATAAAAAATTCAAAAGAAGAAACATACAGTACAGCAGTGGAAGGATAGAGGCTGATGATGATGATGATGATGACGATAATGAAGATAATACAGTACAGAAACCACTTAAATTGCAGACTTTCAATGAAACAGGCTTTAACGGGACAGAGCCACAGGAAGACTTAATTTAAAGTTTCCTGGAAAGTATCTGAAACATCGAGAATGTAAAGTTTTTGTAAATCACCATAAAAAAATCCGTAAAATATTGATTCTTTTTTAAGTGAATTGCGTAAACATTATAAAATAATCTCGCGAGCATATCCACTTATGTAAGTACACGTACCAAGCGTAGGCGACACATTATCTATTATACCTAGCCGATTTTCTATACGGGGTCCAAGTATCAATATTATTATTTTATTTGATTTACCCCTGTCTATCAAATATTTGGACACGTAGGTAGATTGACGCTCGGTAAACTTATACACATTGGAAGTCACGTCCAAGACCTGGTAATCAATTTAGGGATAAGATAATTTTTTATCATATATGCTCCCTGTGATATCACTTACCTTAATTTAATAAAAAAACTAATAATCTGCTATGAAATCCAAAAACAATTTTGCGAATGGTTGGTCCGAAGATGAAAAAACACTTCAACTTTTATTATATTAATATGGATAGCTTTTTTAAAGATATTTAATAACTAAAAGTCCTACCAACGGCCAGTCGGTATCAGTAACCCCCAAAGATCTTAAGGAACATAAATAAATAAATACAAACACACGTATGGCCCCCTGCAGACATTTATTATTATTTAAGGGTGGGGACACCAGCAAGGCCAGACGGGTGATCAGTCCTCATTAACGGGACCATTTCACCCAACGCAGACATTTAGATTCAAAATACAAACGATTTGCACTTGTTGGGATTCAAATCCGAGATAACTGCGTGTAATGTCCAGTCACCTGACCACGAGCCAGTCGTCTAATTTCCACTGTATATACTACATGAAGACCGGTGCGATGTTTGTCCATTCTACCCACCTAGCTTATTTCTCCGTGAAACAGATTTGCTGGGTTCTGAAGAGAAAGTTAAACTAGACAGTATTTTTTTTCTTTAACGCCGGGAAATGCTCTGAGGCAACTCCGTGCGGAGTGGGTCTCCCCACGCAGGTATGTAGGACTCAAGCGCTCGAAAGCTGGTAAGTGGATGCAGGTCTACCCACTAAAACCCGGCGAGTGCCACCAAAGCGCAACGGCTAGTCAGTCCCCCAAGGGACCGACGCCACCTCCACAGAGGGGTTATCCCACACCACAGTATAACCCCTTCTAGCGTCGGGACAGTACAATGGGGTGAGGTTCCCGTCCCCGTCCCTTGCCCCCTGCTCATTTGTCCCATATTCTTATAAGAGAGGTACAAATAACCCTCTATACTAATACTATCTCAGACTTACCACCTTGACGTGACGACGCACGTGTAAGTTGACTGGGATAGTCGCCAGTAAACTTGTCCTGTATATTATAATATTTTTCTGATGTTTATTCAAACTACATTCATTGTAATGAAAAACCTTTTATGATAGCAGTTAATTTTACATGAAGTATTGTATATTGATTGATGTCCTACTTGTCGTTTTCGACAATGGCGACCCTTTCTATAAGTTCCTTTGATGGAAACGAATGTGACTTCCAAACCCTATCTTCGCTTTACACACTCTATCACACTGTGCGCAGTAAAGACCCAGAACTATTGTAGGTGTAATTGTAGGAGGGCTTTGGACAGTTTTTCCGTATCAGACGCTTGGCATCTAGGTCTTCGTGACGTGACTTTTCAAACTTCTTGAGTCCTATCATAACAGCGGCACGCCATTCCGGCCTCATCGGGGAAAACTCCTCCCATTTGTCTAGGGAAATATCACATGCGGTCAGATGACGCTTGAGCACGTCCCTGTATAGCAAAAATTGCCCGCCTGGGTCCCTGTATCGCAAGAAATGCCAAGTGGTCAGAGTAATAATAATAATAATAATAATAATAGAGATTTATTAAGGAATATTAATACACCGTTACATAATAAACTTAATCTAATACAACCATATAAAAACAGTAGTTATGTTAAAAATAAAAAGAAAAAACAATAATTGTGGTTACAATAATAAAATTTACAATTTAAACATAAAATACATGCGCCGGAAAATGCACAACAGTGTAATATAATTCCTCAAAAGGTAACCACTCAGTTGTGTGATTGCGGTTTCCTAAGAAACCGCAATCCTGATGTTATGTGGTCCCTGAAAGAGTCACCAATGAATATAAATGATTTTTCCTTGAACTATCCCAGGCGACTCATTTATGTGTTGCCTATCCTGAGACATAAGATGTTAAGTCTTGACACCAGTAATTACACTGCATGTCCTGCCCTTCTCTCCACAACACAGCAAAGCTGTTTCACGGAAGAAATAAGCAGGATGATGGTACCCATGCGGAAGAGAATACTGTACAGCGCCTATATATTTTTGGCACTTTAAAATTTAAAACTTTCATATATTACACAGTATAGAAAAGTTTATTTTTCACTTAATTCTTTATTGCGGAAGTAAAATGCCGTATGATAAAAGCGTAGATACTTTGTGACGTCATAATGCGCTTCGCTCGCGTCTAATCACTATTATGATGTTAAATTAAGAAAACTTCATATATAGGACTGTGATAAATGCTAAAACGCGTATTTAATACTCAAACACTTTTTATTGAAGCTGATGGTAGATTTTTGAATAATGCGCACTTTCCTTACCCCCTCGAAAACTTTCAATCATCATACAGATTTATTTATGATTAAGATATGAATGAGGTGCCTTGAAAGATAAATCAATTATTTTAAATATCAGGATATTTATCAGTAGTAGTTGTTTTTGATAACACTAATGAAAATATAGTCAATGAGAATAAAAACATAACGTCACAGCAATCATCGAACCCTTAATGAACCTTTAAACGACATAAACATCGTTTCAGAATCATGTTTGAAATAATGTGGAGATAGTTAATGGTATTTGAAGTGGTGTCCGTTTAAACTCAATCTGAAGCAATTATATAGTTTGATCACTCAGATAACCGAAGTGCAAATCACTCAAGTTACGAAATGCTCCAGTTTGTAGCACTAACCGTTAAACACTTTAGTTTGATCAATGCAGATGCTTCTAAAAGCAATAGCTTTTGAATGTTTCGTGTCTTGAGGAATATATACTATTATAATATAATTATATTATTATAAGGGCTATAAATAATATTATATTCATCGGCATCACAACTAAACCCCTTCCATTTATTTAATATTGACCTATTAATGAATGTCCCGTCCCTAGAACCCTACCAGCACGGACCACTCCATTGTGTTCTCTAGTTAGACCCATCCTGTAATATTTATTCTATATTAATAATAATAATATCAACCCTTATATGTCCCATTGTTGGGCACGGGTCTCCTCGAAATCAGACGAAGAGGCTGGGCCACGGTTCAACTGATACGCTGGCCTAATGCGGGTTGGTGAGCATCATACACCACCTTTTCCTTTACGGTGAGCAAGCGATGATCTCATGTTCAAGTGCAAGTAGCAATTTAGAAAACCCATTTCTATGCATCACAGGGGTCAGGATCAAACCCAACCCTCTCTCACTCAAGAGACCAAGCCCATGCCCACTAGACTATCGTTGCTCACATTGTATCTTATGTTGTTTAGTTTAAGTTCATGTTATACTAGTTGTACGCAGCTTCCCCACCATGGTTCAGGCCTTAACGTGGCAATGGGGCTCAGTAGCCCAGGGGTAAGCCGCTGCACCTTGGGCGAAGCTAATTGAGTCGGGGGGCTCTTTGTACCCCTCTGATAAGAAGAGGGCCAAATGAGCAGTGGGCAAGGGGCGAGGACGGGAACCTAACCACATTGTACTATCCCGACGTTGGGAGGGATTGTTCTGTGGTGCGGGACAACCCCTCTGTGAAGCTGTTTGTTTATTTGGACACCTCACCAAGGGCGGCATTGGTAGCACTCGCCGGGTTTTAGTGGGTAGAGCTGCGTCCACATACCAGTTTTCAGGCACATCGAGTCCTACATACCCGTGTAGGGAGACCCACTCCCCCGCTGGATGCCTCATAACATTTCCCAGCGTTAAAAGAAAAATCCTAGGTCAATCGGTAATATGAGTGAGCACTTCGTCACACTGGGACTTTTAAGCCACCAGGATGACTAGTTTAAAATATAACCTCAAAACTTACATCAAAACTCAAAAAAATACTTATTTATAATATCAGTCAATTAAAATGTTCATTTTCCGAAATCCACCTAATGCTTAAAAATGCCCATCAGTTTGGCCCATTCGATTGGCTCAAGTATTTTTTATCAACAGTTTTTGAGAAACTATAAACCAAGCAGTAGAGCAATTTTTATTTGGTTAGATTGTTACATACTCTTACACTTGTGCACTTTTCAGGATCTAGTCCATTTTCTTTTTATCCAGCGCACTAAAGTGGATTTTGAGTTCAAAATATAATTTTTGTAACAAAATGAAAATTTACAGTTGCCTTTTGGTTGTAAAAGATCATGTACAGAGGTTGTACCAGATCGCCAGGTAAAATGTTATGTATGTATGTACATGTGTATGTACATGTAAGCAATTTAAAAAAATTGTTTAAAATATATAGTGTGATAGGTCATCTTGGCGTTCATCGAGGAAGGCCTATATTAGGCAGTGGACGGATAGGGGTTGATGATGATTATGATTAAATTTTAAATGCAGTTTAAAATTGCTAATAGCCTAATCTGTTAACCTTATTTAAGGGAATTCAAGGCTTCTCCCACGGTTTATTTGGAAGTATTGTAAGCACAAACAGCAAATCTGTAAGAATTGTAGAATATATTATTATAACAAAATGTTAACACATTAATATAAACGTTTAATCGATATTGATGGGGGGGGGGGTTGTTCTATGAGTACGTAGCATTTGTGGCGGCTTTTCATTTCCTGCATATCGACAGACTGACAACAAAGGAGAACCTAGCTAGCCATTATAATAAGTACTGCAGTGAAAACAAAGGATGATTTTAGGAGATCAGTTTTCAATAATTAACTGTTATATTAATTAACGTCTAAATGAACATTTTATGTAGTACAATAAATAAGGAAAGAAAATAAATTATAATTTTCAACCGCCTAATTCAGATTAAGCTGTTTTAAAAAAGCGTGAGGTGCTCAATATTCATTATTAAAAATATTTCATCGGTATCTATTTCTTAAAAGTGAAGTTAATATAAAAACTTAGTTACAAACACTACGCTTTTTTACAATAAGTAATTTAGTGAACCCATTTTTTTTTTTAATACTTTATTCTCTTTTAAGATACACTTTTTTTCTTATCATCTAATCGCCAAACTGTTCAAGCAGTTTGTAGACGTTCCGCTCAAACTTGTAACATATATATATATATATATTACTAGTATTATTTAAATTCTGTATCTCTCTCTAACCACATAGATAATCCATATAATATACAATATTTATAACAATAAGCAATAAAAAATAATTATTACACATACCTAAGACTTACTTACATTTTTAGTATATCCAAACACTTCTTTCAACTTTTGTTTTAATTTAAATTTACACTTTATTTTCTTTTCCTCTCTTAGTATTTGATATTCATTACATATCTTTGGTACAATATATTTTCTAGTTCTTTCCCCATAGTAGTTATTAACTTTTACTGTCTCTAACTTTCCTTTCTTAATTGACCGAGCGCTGTATTTATATATTTTATTTATTTTAAATTCCTCTCTCTATGTTTAGTCTTTAGTTGTTTGTCTACCATTATTTTTAAGTATCTTAGCTGTATCTTTTTAACTTCTTCTATATAAGTTTTTTTAATTCATTTAATTTAATTCATCCATTAAAGCATATTTTCAAATTTTTAGTTTGGTTTGCTATTAATGCGTGTTTTTAGTTTTTTTTTTAACTATAATTTATTAATATCATGCACTATTCCAAAGATAGATTTATAGGCGCACGTATTTTGGATGGAACCAGAAATTATTGTAGAACTAGTATATCAGAGCATTATTCAATTGCTTGTGATTAGGGTTTTATAAAATTGGTAGCGCCCGCGGTTTTACCCGCGTACTTCTTCTTATAAATTACAGCGTGTTATAATATTATTATAGGCAATGTTATTGTTCAGTTTAATTAGTATTCAGTAGTTTTTACTTAAAAGAGTACCAAACATACATACGGATGTATGTTTGGTACTCTTTTAAGTTTGTAAGGATGTACGGATATCCTTACAAACTTTTGCGTTTATATTATACTAGATGTTGCCTCCAGCTTCACCCACGTTACTTAACTCCTATAAGTCATAGCGTGATGTCATATAGCCTATAGCCTTCTTCGATAAATGGGATATCTAACACTGAAATAATTTTTTAAATCGGACCAGTAGTTCCTGAGATTAGCGCGTTCAAACAAACATACAAACTCTTCAGCTTTATAATATTAGTAATTAGTAAAGATTACTAACTTGTGCCTGTGATTTCATCTGCGCAGGATAAGAATTTAGTTTTTTTTAAATATATTATGTTATTTCTAATAAATCCAAGAATATGTGTACAAAGTTTCATGATGATCGGTTTAGTAGTTTTCGCGTGAAAGCGTAATAAACAAACATACTTTCACATTTATATTATTAGAATGTAGGATAATTTGAAACATATTACATTTCACCGGTGGAGGGTTGCGCTGTGCTATCCTCCCTTCTGCTTGGGTACCACCACCCTACCTATTTCTCTTGTAAAACAACTTCGCTGTGTTTTGGAGACAAGGGCAGGACAGGCAGTGTAATTACCGGCACCAAGACTTAACCTCTTATCTTTCAGGATAGGCAACACATGAATGAGTTGTCTGGGCTCGTTGCACGTTAACTCGTTTATGTTCATTGGCGACGTTGACCACTTATCAACATGTGGCTCATCTGACCATTTGCCTATCCGACTATGATAAAAATGACAGTGCTTAATATTATTAACAGGAAAAATTATAATTTTCATAAAGTTGAACATTAGGTGCCTTTTCACACGTCCCGGTTGCCGGGTAGCCGGCGCTGGGTATCCGGTAGCGTATAGGCGTGTATGACAGCTTTCACACATACCGGCGTAATTTTCTTATATTTCACTACCAGATACCCGACGCCAGCTACCCGGCACCCGGAACGTGTGAAAAGGGACTAAGATAGTAGTTGAAACAATCACTTGTTATTGCGCGCTAGTTTCGATCGTTTTTTCTATTTTGTTCCACGTTATTTCCAATGAAGGCTTTTATTCGACTAACATATCTGGAATGACACTTAGAGTTATAATCTTAAAGAATAATCCTATTGGATTCGGATTATTATGCATACTATTAACAACACATTAAGTTTAACTTAGAATTTACTTTAACACTTTAACTTTACTTTAACGCTCACATTTTTTTTTACATTTCGTCGCGTTTCGTGTGGTTTGTGAGTATTCTTTGGCCCATTGAGGTTTGGGTGAAATGGTCCCGTTAATGAGGACTGATCACCCGTCTGGCCTTGCTGGTGTCCCCACCCTTAAATAATAATGGCCCATTGAGGGGATAGGGAAAAGGAGGGCAACGCATCTGCATAACTTTTAGTTGTTCGAATGTCTATGGGCGTCGGTAGTCACCACTGCTCGGTTGCCTCTAAACAAAAACATACTAAAATAATGGTAAATAATTCGATAAAAAATATTAACAGAAAATTAGAGTTCATTACGTTAAATGAAAAGATTGTTCAAGCAATTACTCGTGATTTCGTATTAGCTTACCATTCAATCCTTTCTCTTGACTGTTCAAAGATAGCTTGTTTATCTATTTTTTAAAACAACTTATGGAAGTTCTGAGAAAAAATAACTTTAACGATAAGATAGTTTTGTGGCAATCAGTCGTGATTACGGGCTAGCTTCTAGCCGTACAATCCTTTGCACAAACGTTCTATCACTCTTCGCAACATCCAGAATTATCTTTCAGGTACAAGTTTAGAGTAAAAATGCATACTTATAGTCTACTTATGTTTGAGGGCGACACATCATTAAAATTTTTCTCAGATCTCATGTTGTTATCTTTTGATCCTTTATTTATTTGTGAAGCTCCTCTGTATTGAAATGGCCTAAGAAAACGAAATTATTTAGAAGGATGTTAAGAGGAAAGGCGATACACGTCTTTTGATTATTTTACAGGTTTTAGAAATATGATTTCGTATAGTATTAGATTATCGTATAAGTAGATAGTATTTCTACTACAATAAAACGCAGTTGAGGTATGTTCGACTTAGAATACGAATGCAGACTGAATACTGAATGCAGAATGCATCCCAAGATCCGTTTATTAAAAAACACAGATAATAACAACAGGTAAGTAAGATGCATATGGAGGCGCTGTTCTCTATGCGGTCAGCGTTCATAGACACAATAAATATATTATTTTTATATAAACCAACATACTATTTATTTATTCTCAGTAAGATTGTATTTGAGTACCATTTTAATCATATTATCTTTTCATATAACAACCATATCAAAGAAATAATTAATACAACAATATTACATTTCACTTCAAATTTGGCAAACTAGGCGTGGGACACTGAAATAATCACCCGTTTTCTCAATTCTTCGTAAGAAATTATAATGAAATATATTTTTTTGTAGGTTTCATTCGTAAACTTAGTTAATTTCATTAAATATTAACCGTTTCATGCGACAAAAATCATTCTTGACGTGATAATATTTGAGAAAATACCTTAAAAAGTTATGGGACGAGCAGTTATCTCCTAGACAATGTTATTGAAAAACACCCTAAAAACACATTCTAAGTTGCCTGGGCTCGTTCCAGGTAAACTAATTTATGTTCATGGGCGACGTCGACCACTTTCCACCAGGTGGCACGTTTGCCAGTTTGCCTATCCAACTAACATAAAAAAAAAAAAACACCCATAATATAGATAAATATATGTTACATGACGGTATGCGAGTGAATTTCTTATTTGTTATTAAGAGTACTTATCCGTGTAAAATAGTTAGTGCGGTTCATGGAATGCTTTATTAAAAATATAATTTAAAGTAAAAAATACGACAACAACGTACAAAACGTTTTGGGCACTTATAATATAACTTACTATCTTATTTATTACGTTAATTACGGAAAATAACAAAATAAAAATTTTAACCATCCAAAAGTAGTTACCGGTGGGCAGCGCTGTGCCGCGCTCCCGGCTGCATGGGTACCACCATCTTGCTTGTTTCTCCCGTGAAACAGCTTTTCTGTGTTTTGGAGAGAAGGGCAAGACAGGCAGTGTAATTACTGGCACCGAGACTTAACATCTTATGTCTCAGGATAGGCAACACATAAATGAGTTGCCTGGGCTCGTTCCAGGTAAACTAGTTTATGATCATGGGTGACGTCGATCACTTACCATACTATCCAGTTTGCCTATCCAACTAACATAAAAAAGTACAAAAATATTCTGAAATCGTTTTTTTCCAAGGGTGTTATAGGAGAAAAATGGTCCTTATTAACCCACCTCCTTCTACATTATAATATAATATTAAAATCATCCAGTAGTTGACAGTTAAATGCCGAAAATGATGATAATGCTAGTAAAACAGGCTCAGTTTCAGATCGACTACATGTGTATTTCTCCGATAAAAACATAAAATCATGTTCTAAAAAACATATCATGTTATAAGACAGCAACTAAGTATGGTATTATATTATACCTCACTTCCAATGCCCATTGAAATATCTAGTGTATTTCAGAATGTTACAACTTTGAATCCCGTCAAGGGCAGACGTCAGTATATTGTATCTCGGGGATAGTAACTTCTACGAGATATTCAACGTTGGTTTATATCTGTGTATGTAAAATATGTCAATCATCTCGCAAAGACCACAAACATTCTCTGACAGAAACATGCTATGTACGATGTGTGCATGTGAGCTCCTCTAACGTGGAAAGGTTCTGCCATCAGATTTTGATAGATTATAAAGAGGAGTAAAAGTTTGGGAATGATAAAAAATCCCATAGGGTTACGATCTCGAGGCGGATAAAAAAAAATAACCCTTCTTTTTAAAATTGCTTAAAATGTAGCCTATATCACCCGAAATATAATTACGAATCAATTACAACCTCATTAATAATTAGCAGACACTACTAAGATTTAAAAGACATACATGTTAAAATCACAATTTTCCTTTACCTTTAGCCGCCTATGACAAAACCCACATATTTCACAACAGGTACACAAAAATTAAATGGACCCAGCACCTTATTATAAGGGTTTTAACATTTTAACTTCTAACTTATTTATGTGACATACAATGTAATTATGTGAAGACTTCACGTAAGCCTCTGGCTTCCCGCCAAACGCGCGGTGTAACCGGGCTTTTAAATTATCGTCAACAAAATTATGTATTCTAATATATTATAATTAACCCACTAGCTAGATGCGTGTCTTTAGTCTAAGTGAACATGCTTATATAATAAGCACGCATCTAAACTTGTTAATCTGTGAACATAAAAGTTATTGTTTTCTATTAACATGCAAATTTTACTCATTATAATGAAACTAATTTGACGGATTTTATAGTGGTTTATTTAGATTACCTATTACGTGCCCGATGTTTCGAATGCTTATTAGCAACCATGGTGACAGGAGTCCTGCCATGTCCATAAAAGTAGTTTCATGTATAATTATTTAATTAAAACACGCATTTAAACACATCTGTCAGTCAGCAAATATGAAGGCTTATATTATAAGCACGCATACACTAAGCAAAGTAAATCAGAAATATATTCCTCATTTATGCTAATATAACAAAGCTAGCATTTTTTTTTCAATTGTTAAGTTAAGAGCAACACAAAAACACACACATACGAAAATGGTCTCGTAGCGTTTCCCTTTTATAAAAAAGGGAAATGCTACGAGACCACTAATATAAATTAGTTAAATAAGCAAACTGGCAAACGTGCTACCTGATGCCAAGTGGTCAGAGTCACCTATGAAGATATATGAATTTCTTAATGTGTTGCCGATCCTGAGACATGAGATGTTAAGTCTTTGTACCAATTATTACACTGCCTATCTTGCCTTTCTCAAACTGGTCACGGGAGAAACAAGCAAGATGATGGTATCCATTCAGCCGGGAGAGCAGCACAGCGCATCCCTCTCACCGGTAAAACATGCAGACGTTTCCCTGCAGACATTTCTCCAATTACCTATTTCTCTCTTTTAGTAACTCCATTTTATCCTCTTTGATCGTATTTTTTTCTTCGTAGATTAACAAGTTTAAACTAACATAAAATAACACAATTCGAAAACCTAACCTTAGGGCTCTTATTTCTCGCCAAAACATAAACAAGCCGGATTTTACAAAAGATTAACCGCAACAAGCGCTATCAAAGCTGAAAAACGTAATATTGCAACTATTATCGTTTCATAAAAGTCACAGCACTGGTTTTAAAATATTTTTGTACCGTTGAAAAAGTTTGTTTTAATCTGCTTTTAATGAAGTAACGGGGACTCAGGTAAGACATTTTCAACAAATAATCCCGTATAAAGTCTTAGGTAAAAACTTTTTCGCTTTATATTGGGTTATTATGGTTATTAAATATTGAATATAAGTGAAGGAGATTATACTTAAGGTATCGCCTACGCTGGAGGATTAATAAAGTGGCAAATGGCTGTCATTAACCACACTCTAATTGTGTTGCCAACCCCTATATTTTAGTTTACGCTAAACTAACACTTTATAAATAAAATTTTGATGTGAATGACTTATGATTAGATTTACTGTATTTACTTTGGTTAAGAATCGTACCGAGCTGATAATCATGGTGAAGCAGTATGGGCATGGAAGACAGTGGTGGTTGGTACCTCTCACTCA
The DNA here is from genome assembly GCA_963853865.1 of Helleia helle. Lineage (NCBI taxonomy): Eukaryota > Metazoa > Arthropoda > Insecta > Lepidoptera > Lycaenidae > Helleia > Helleia helle. The sequence continues at coordinate 23,983,733 of OY971420.1, forward strand.
TATAACACCGACGTCAAGTGATAGCTATGTCGCGTTTCGTGCGGTTTGTGAGTTTCCGGTGGCCCATTGGTGGGGGGGGGGGGTAGAGAAAAAAAGGGCAATGCATCTGCACAATCTCAGGTTGTACGGATGTGTATGGTCGTCGGTAGGAGCTGCTTGTTGGTCCTGCTATGCTATATAAAAAAACAAGATATGTAATTTCGTAGATATTTTTTACTGATGGGAGATGCGCTTTGTACCACTCCCATTTGCATATGTACCATGCAGTCAATATCTGGCATTTATATTCCATCAAACAACTTCGCTGTTTAATAAAGTCTTACTTAGACTTACAATCTAACGTCTCGGGAATGGCGACATATGAATAAGTTTTTCTTGGCTTCACACAATCATCATCATTACCAGATTTTATCTGTCCACTACTGCGCATAAGCCTCCTTCAATGAACTGAACTTCATACACTTAAACTTCACCCCAATTAATTACATTTGTGATTGGTGGTACCTCTCGCTCATATAACACCGGCGTCAATTGATAGCTATGCTGTCGATTTTCGTGCGATTTGCGAGTTTCTGGTGCTCCATTGGGGGGGTCTGATTAAATTTTACTTGCGCGGATATCTGGGCATCTATAGTCGCCATAAGGCTCCGACTGCTCGGTTGCCTTTATATCACATTTAAAAAAATCTACAATCTTTTATTTTATTTGAAAAAACATTTCACCAAGCATTGTTTATAAACAGCAAGCAACATAATATAAACACCTATATCAATACGCCTTAAAATATCATTGTGTTACAATTGAACTTGTAAAAGTACTACAATTATTCGAATATTACCAGAATAAAAGCCTTAAGGCAACTTAATTCGTGTTTTTCTTTAGCCTTTTAGGCGGTGACTCGCTATTGTGAGGCAGAAACAAAGATAGTAGGATAGCGAATAACTAAATCTACAAGGTTTTTATTGGACGTATTTTCATATAAAAATGTTTTGTTTAACAATGATATCTTTTCTTGTAAAAGTTTGTTGTATTAGATATGTTTAATTAGTCTATCAAATCAAATATATTTATTTCGAAGCACAAATTTAACTTGTACATTTGAAATACATACGTCAAATACCTTATTATTTTTATTGACTTTTCGGCAATTAAAATGTTAAAAAAACTAAAGAGAGGTGTCAAGGGACATCCGGATGGAACGAAGTTCCTTTCGATTAATAAGTGAAGGAATTTTAATAAAAACAAAAAAAAGGTGTAAGGAAAATAATTATTCGGGTAGGTATATTTTTTTTTTTTTATCGATAAAAATCAGAGCATCTCCCGGCGTAAAATAATTAAAAAAAAAACAAAAAAGAGCCACCGATATCGGTGGAATTTGAACTGGGGTTTTTTACTAAGCAGCCCCAAGAGTGTAACAAAAACAGCTACCAACGCAAAAACGTGTCAATCAAAAAGCCGCTTACAAATATAGCAAAAAGTGTCGTTCCAACTTTTCATCTTAATTTTTTCCGTCTAGCCCCCTTCCGTAACGCGCGATAAGGAACTACGTTCCAAAAACACGTTTGGAATGTAGACTCTCCTTATATTGATGAAAACGACAAAAAAACTTAGATGTTGTTCTTTTGTCTTCTCCTTTATTGTTTTCTAATGCCATTTTCACTCATTATAATGAAACAATTTTTACGGACTTTATCGTAGTTTATTAAGATTTTTACATGGCTGGCTCTTACCACCTGCTTGGGATCTCATTATTAGAATTATCAAATCAAAATTCAAGCATAATATGTCACAGATTAGAGATGCAGTTAGCACTTTCTGCGTAGATAGGACTGACCAAAATATTGATGTATCATAGAGTAGTTTCGAATAACTTTGTAATGATAGGACGTATGACACTCAGTCCTTCCGTGACCATGGTTGCTGTAAAGTATCCAAAACGTCGGGATTGTAAAAATCTTAATAAATCGCGATAAAACTTGTCAAAATTGTTTCATTATCTTCTCCTTTATTTCATAATAACCTTTGCATTGTACATCAAATATCATTGATTTTTTTACGTGACAACGTCTTAATAATTCGATGGAGCCAGCTGTAAGAACGAAAAAACATAATATGACGCATGCAGCGTTACCTCGCTCTGAGGCGTTCCATTTTCTTATGACGTTGTCACGTTCAACTATCATCAGTAAACCGACTTTACAGACAACCGATTTTTTTGTTTATATGCTATTGTTACTAAGTATTTAATATTATTCTTGACTATGTTATGTATGTATGTAATACCTTTACCGTATTATTATTTCAAAGAAAAAGTATGTGATTCAAATTCCTCTATGATAAATATTTTTCGCGGAATTTATCCTCTTTTCTTTAAGTTGTTTATTGGATATCACAGTCAAAGGAATTTTTTACTAGTTTTAATATCTCATTCAATAAGTCAATACAATATTCTAGATTTGAATACTACCTACGTTCAAAGAAAACTTACAGAAGCAAAACAATGAAAAGCGTTTCCAAACGCGAATTTCCAGTTCTCATTATATTCAACTAGTTAAAAGGTGCATCTTACTAAATACCATTAATACAGGTCTATAGCAGCCGCGGGCCATTTTTAGAGCAATAAAATTAATTTACATCCTCACAATTAGTCTTAAAGAAACTGCAAACGAAGAACTAAGCCAATAAAACAATAGTCTACCAACTAAACCATTAACCGCGCTCAAAGATCATTAGGGTTTTTACAGCTGAAAAAGGCGAAACAATTACCTAAAACGTTTAAGAAAAGAAATAAAAATCGAATGGGACGTTTTGATTTCATAGAACGATATTGCGGCTGGAGAAATATTGCTCGGAATGGAGCGTCGAAATGGCCTTCCAGCTATAATATCGATGCGGGAGCGAAAAAAGGCAGGATATGACCGCGTAAAGCAGGACGCCGGTTTGGTATCAAGGAGCTAACGGAGTGTGTTTCAGTGGCAGATAAACGTTCGGTCAGCGCTCGTATTTCAGCCGATGACACATCTACATTCCACGTAAGACCAGATAAGTGTCCACATAAAATTCTTGGCGTAATTTTTTGCTATAAATGTCCGGACGTTTGTTAAGATTGTGCAGAATTTTAAATCTGACGGAGTTTTTTTATTCGAAATGTAATGTTTATTACGGAATAACCAAATTTTATTACGCTTATATTTAAATACGTGCAAGACGACGAAGTTTATTAATAAAAAAAACATTGCTGGCCCATGTACTTTATAATTTTAATAGAATTTTAAACGTGGATAACTTAAGAAAATTAAATAAAATAGTATTATTTTAATGAACTATTTTCAGTACTTTTATTATAAATCGAATCACACGAAAAATTATAATATAGCAATAAGTTATCATCTACTCTTGCTTTTTTTTAAATTTGATGATGACCAAGTTAACTTTTTAACAGACTTGTTGATGAAAAATATATATTGGCGCGACTTGACCGTAAATGCCGTGACGCTGTCATGTCGTGATGCACCTACTACGCCGCCGCTCTTGACTCTTGCGTGCTAGCGTCTTTTTCCATTTTTTGTTATGGATTATTATTAATTATGAAATACAATATCAAATACTAGAAGTTTTTTCTGTAAACTATACGAGTCAATAGTATCTGTTCCAAATTCAATTCATCTTACTCTGAGGACTTATTACCGAACGTATAAGCTCCTGATAGTCTCTTAATTTTCTTAAAAATGGGTTTATGTTGCAAAAATATACATATGTTTTTTTTTCAATTAAATTTCTAAGTTTATTCGACTTCAATTCTGGAAGCCTAAATCCAGTGGAATATGAGATGAAGTACTTTTATTGTCTTTTTATTTATTTTTATTACAAAACTTTATGACAGCATTTAAGGTTCTCGTTGATAGGATTGCCTTCCCTACCCGTCAAACTTTACCTTACCTTTAAATACTTTAAAACTTTATAAACAAACAATCTATGTTAGTGAACTCTACTTTTTTACGCTGTGCAATTCAAAATTTTTCAAATTTATTCTTTTTATATTTGTAGGGATTCTCTTATTCTTGTCCTGTGATTATGATATTAGGAATATGTTATGAACACAACTTTTCGAAGTCTAAAAACCTGAATGTGCATCATAATATTTTTAAGTCGAAATAAATTTTATAATACCTTTCTTACATCATACAACATGTGGCATTTACATGAATGCCACTTTTTAATTTGGCGTCTATTTATCTTATTCTCGTAAAACTAAAAAGTAAAATAATTTTTTTTATTGTCAGAAAATTATGCTACTTATTAGTATCAATAACTTATATAAATTTGTAATTACTCGACATTAAGTTTTAAAAGTGACGTGCAGCGGACCGAAAAAGATTGATGATGATGACAATGAAGTTCAAAGAGGTATGAGAGCGCAGGAGATACAAGAATCATACAGAAATAAGTTTCGGAGGTTGCGAGTTCGAATTTGGTTGAAGTAAAACGTTTCTCTTTAGGTAATGTTATGGAGGGGTAACGTTTGTAAGGTTGGATGTAAAAGGTAACATAATATTATAAACTACTCATTCGATTTCAAAAATTCTTTTACCTGTATAATCAGTGGCAGCTATAAAAATTATCACTTCCCTGAATACAGCTGTAAATCTAAGAAGCATATTTTGTAACGTCTCGCAACAGGAATGTCCCATAAACACAATTAAAACTTCTCGACGTCACACAATATTTTGGCAGAGTAACGCCCTTAACTTCATCCCCTTAACGTATTTAGGTAAAACACACGCAAGATTTTTTTTTGAATAGGCTCGCCTAAGAGCCACCATTGGCATCCTTTTATACCAAAATGATACAGTCAATAGACAACTATTAATAATTGTTTACCGTAATTATTATAAATATATCATATAAGTCAATACTTAATTAATTATTAGGATTATTAATCAAGCATATTGCTTTATTAATTTTATACTCTAATTATTAATCAACATCATTTTCATGAATAGCACATCCGTTTGGCGCCACCGGAAGTCTATATATTAATTAAAGTCTATATTAAATAAATCTAATCTATCTAAATAATTGAAGTCTATATTTAATTATTATATTTCAATTTCTTTAATTGATGCATTTAGTAAACGGCATCATATCCGGTTGATACTGCAGTGGTTTATAACATATTATAATTTCTATATTATTTCCACTATTTTATACAACCTGCACATAAAACACATTTATTTAATGTGGTGTGATTGTAACTGAAAATGTTCCCTTCCGTGATACCAATGAAATGCAATTAAGCTTAGAGATGGCGTAAAATAAGATTTGTGTTCCTGACGGGAGTAGAAGTGTAGAGCAAATAAAGTTGGAATACAAGTATATGACATGATATATTATTTACTCTTTACGATTGCACTTGAATATAATAGGTACAGTGTAAATCTGATTGCTAAATAAAGATGTGGTACTGTTGATTAATTACAAAGTTTTTTATCTACAAAGGTTTTATTCTATTACTATTGAATTTTTTGTTTTTTAATATTATTTAATTTATTGTAAGTAAGAGTTAGTGCCATGCTGCTTTGCGGTCGAATTGGGCCTGCTCGACCTGGGTGGTACCTCTAGCTCACATAACACCGGCGTCAAGTGATATTATGATGACGTCTATGCTGTCGCGTTTCGTGCGGTTTGTGAGTTTCCGGTGGCCCATTGGGGGGATAGGGAAAAGGAGAGCAACGCATCTGCATAACTTTTGGTTATGCGGATGTCTATAAGAGTATGTAGTCACCATAAGGCTCCGACTGCTCGGTTGTCTCCTTATGACAAAAAAATTGTTTGTGTGTTCACTAAATATTTTTTGCCTTCAAAATATAATGGTATCATAGATTCTTGTACTATCTTAAACATATCCTTTGTTCCAGGCGCCATATTTGATCAGAATACGGAGGAGATTCAGAACGTGTTCAAATATGCCATGACAATACACAACCAGAACATAAGCAGTCGCAGGTTTGAGCTGCAAGCGTACGTCGACGTTATTAACACGGCCGATGCCTTCAAGCTGTCACGCCTCAGTGAGTATTTAAACTAAACTAATAATGGATGATTAATGCAATTACAGCCCTATTAGTTGATTAATTAGGTTATTGCATCACAAGGTAACATTATCCAGGACGTATAATATATTGTATTATCGTTAATAGGCATTGTCCGTTTAGCGGGCTTACTTTTGACACTCGATCCTATTGAGGTTTAGAACTGGGATCGAGAACGTGTCAATCGATACTCTTGTACACTACACTAGTGCACAATTTGACTTGATTACAGTGGAATTTTATGTAACTAATTTTTAAAAATTGTTATTTCTCAATATCGTACATTTTTCTCACTCTTGATAATATTTTGATGATGAACTGTGTAAATTAGTCATTCGATGTCAAACTTGATTTCGAAGTCGATACCTCAACCTCAATGTTTTAGGTTAAGTAGACAAAGTAGTAGTTTGACTAGCCTAGTTTGGCTAAAATGAAAAACTAGATGTGCCTAGCAAAATATTTAAGTTATCTCGGGATTTCAATAAATATTATCTAACAATCACACCACGTTAACCTAGCCCTTTTTTTTTCTTCACCGGGGTGGGGGGATTCCCCTGGCGGGTATGTGGGACTCGCTGCGCCCGAGAGATGGTAAGGTGGACACAGCTCTACCCACTAAAACCTAGCCCTGTGGTAACTTCGTAAGAACTTAGAAGAAGGTAATAAGAACGAAGATGATCACTATCACTACATAGTATAAAGCAAAGTCGCTTCCCGCATCTGTCTGTATTTATGTATGCTTAGATATTTAAAACTTTTTTTAAAGATAGAGTGTATTCAATACCGGATACCCGGCGCCGGCTATCCGGCAACCGGTAAGTGTGAAAAGGCACTTAGGGTCATGGAAGGACTTTGCGTTGTGTTACATTGTTATGTCTTAGCATCTTTCCTATTTTTTCTCTAATGATTACGAGAATTTCACTACTTTATTGAAACAAATTTTACAGCAAGCATGGTCGCGTGTAGACTGTTCCGTAAAAGTGTTTTAACATCGTTTCTATTTATTTAAAGATATAATATTAATGCCAAAACAGGCGATCTTCTTGAAGTGGTCTAGTTGAGTGTACACGTGTTGTGTACCTCATTTATAGAAAGGAATGGTATTAAGTTCGCAACATAACGATGTCTCTATCAGTTGTTTTAGAAAAATACAATTTATCAACCCAATGCCGGATGGTGTTTGTGATCCGTTCATCAATGTAATGGAATCAGTACTATTTTTGTCCATGATATTTTTTGGTAAAAATTGTGAAAAACTTGAGTATAAAACCGTGTTTTATATTTGGTTTTTTATTGTTGTTTTTTATTTAGGAGGCTTACAAATATACACATAAATGACAATTTTACAAATTGGATTCATTTGAAGAATTGTTTGAATGTACATACATGTATTTATTGAAAGAGAGGGAACGGTTAATCTGCTTCAAATTGCGAAATCTGACTTCTCTACTGACTAGTACGAAAAGGGTTTTTCCTAAGCTTTCATATGCACCCAACGGGAACGTGCATGGACCACGGTTCAAGCCTTGTCATGGTGGTGGGGCTCATTGGCCTAAGGTGGACCCAGCACCTTGGGCGAAGCCAAGTGAACCGATAGTAATGCTATTTGTATCTCTCTTATAAGAGGGGACAAAAGAGTAGGAGCAGACAAGGGGAGAGGGTTGGAACCTCACCCCATTTAACTGTCCTGACGTTGGAAGGGGTTTTTCTGTGGTGCGGGAAAACCCCTCTGTGGAGGTGGTGACGGTCCTTTGAGGGACTGACTAGCCGTTGAGATGTCCTTTTTGCTCAACAGATCCGGGGCAAAGTTTTCGATGTATTGTGTGCTATAACGTAGTATGTGTTCGGTCAATATGTTCTCGAGAAAAAAACCTTATAATAAGGAATAAGATAAACAGCTATTGCTGCCGGCAGACCAGAATTTAGACTTACTTGTACAGTGTGCAAAGCTATATTAAAATCGATACAGTAGTTTAGGAGTTTATCATCATTACAGTGAATACATAATACGCAATTTGTATTTAAAACATTATCACCGTACAAAGTTATCATTTGCTATATTATTATACTCCCAAGCATTAGTGTAGATCGAAAATAAGAGATAGAAAAATAAATCTTCTAGCGGAATAAAAATATTAGATTTTTAAGAGTGGTATGCGAGGTAAGATTTAAAACCCTTTGGTTTTTTAGAATAATAAATGCAAGTTTCACATTCAAATTCCGAATATAGGCTTTCTATTTGATGAGTCGGCTTTGAAAAGCTTCCAATTTTTTAAATTTATGGTTTAAAATTTGTAAGGAGATTTCAATCCTTTTTGTAGTAAGTGAATATTAATCTAAGCTATTTTTATATATGAAAAACTGTTACTTTATCATGAATAAGGAAAGACAAATCATTATCAAAATAGTTATCATACGTCCAAATACACCCAAATAAAAAAATAGTAGGCATAAGTAAGTAATTTCAGAAACCAGAAAATGTTCATGGTTCTCCAAATTAAAAGTTATATTCTCACCGCTATTATAATAACATCTCTTATGATGAAATAAGACCCTTGTTATATAAATATGACCCTTGGCGTAATTAGGCGAGGGGGATTGGACCATACCTAATAGTTAAAATAAAGTCTTTATCTATCCCAAACTCGTGCGTCCCAGGTCGTGGCTGGGCGTGTCCTGAGAGTGAAGTTAATCCGTAAATTTATAGCTGTTCAGCTTACTATGGTCTGTGGTGAAGATTTTTTGGGGAATATTCTAGAAAGTCACATAAAAAAGAGTATCTTTTTTTTCCCGAACATCGTTTTCAGTTTTACTTTAAATATCGTTTTCTAGTTTACACGAATGTTCATTATAGTGAAAGTGAAACAAATTTAACGGATTTTATCGCCGTTTATTAAGATTTTTACAAGCCCGACGTTTCGGATACTTTATAGCAACCACCTTCACGGGAGGTAAAGTACCCTATGTTACATCAATATTTTGGTTAGTCTTATCTTTTGTTTTATGTTAGTTGGATAGGCAAACTGGCAAACGTGCCACCTGATGGTAAGTGGTCGACGTCGCCCATGAACATAAACTAGTTTACCTGGAACGAGCCCAGGCAACTCACTATGTGTTGCCTATCCTGAGACATAAGATGTTAAGTCTCGGTGCCAGTAATTACACTGCCTGTCTTGCCCTTCTCTTCGAAACACAGCAAAGCTGTTTCACGGGAGAAACAAGCAAGATGGTGGTACCCATGCAGCCCCCGGGAGCGCGGCACAGCGCTTCCCTCCCACCGGTAAACATTATCGGTAATATAACGGTTATCTACACAGAAAGTGCTAACTGAGTCTTCATCTTTCAGATTTTGATTTGATAATTTTAATAATGGGATCTGAAGCAGGTGGTAAAAGCCAGCCATCTTCTCTATTGAAATTGGGATGTTTTTTTATATATTGGTGAGCTTTGTCAAGACTATGTTCACAGATGGTAGACTTAGTGTAGCGACGGTATTTTAAATAACGAACGACAGGTAGGAAATTCAGAAGTCCCACGCTTGACTAATGTCTTGTCTCTTAAAAAGGTGTTACATAAGATGAGTTCCTTATCACAGTACCCTACAACGGATGAGATTTTGGGCTGATTAACTGCATGAAATTGTGAAAAGCCCCGATTACACAGCTTATAAAAATCCCAGGTAAAAGAATTAATTTGACTTTTGTCAGCATGAATTTTGTCCTTTTATATCTTTGGGTTGCCTATCTGTCTTTTTATTTTGTTCATTTTCTTTGCACAAAAGAAAAAATATTGTCTAATTTTAAGTGTATCTTACGGTGCAAGATATACTGTACAAAAATTGTCTTTGGTCAAACAATGAATCGTTTTTAATTTTTATTAAACAAACTGAAAGTTATGAAAGACAATACGCCGAACGAGGAAGAGACTAATTAATTTTTAAAGAAAATTTTTTTTGCGAATTGAATTCAGCAATCAACTTTTAAGGTTCTTTATACTTGACCTCCGATTCGGAACAGATTATTTAAATTAAACGCAACTGCAGTCAAGGGTTATAGAAACATAACGAAAATATTTAGATTATTTTTTTATAATCATCAATTCAAAATTGTTTTATTAGAGCACGATCTTTTCTTCAATAATAGCTCATATCCGTCATCTACTGATGACGATAAAAGCATTTTGAAAACTATGGCCAAGGAAGAGTTCAAACAGCAAGCTATGCAGTAAGCTTGACTGCTGTACGTAGATTGACTTTCCAGTAGCTGTAAGCAGACTCTAATCAGTGTTTTTTTTTTAAATCTTTATTTATTAATGAGTATTTGTTCACAGATTGAACATGCCATCCTCTAATAATTACTGAATTATTTAAATTAACTTAAGTAACATATTTGTCTTATTGTCTACGCTTAATGCCCAAATTAACCAACTTATAAATTGATCTAGCTTCTTTAGAGTTAGGGTTACTTAAAATAATATTACATAATCTTATAAATTATAAAATATCTCACTAAACACAGAAAAATGTCAAGTTATTACATTCACCAAAAAGAAAAGACCCTTTAACTTTAACACTTATATGATTAAGGGTAAGACAGTAAATAGATTCAATGAGGTTCGTGATCTTGGGGTAATGTTTGACTCAGCTATGTCCTTTAGACCACATCTGCAGTAAGGCTGGTCGTATGCTGTCTTTTGTACTTCGGAACTCTAGGCCCTTCAAACAAATAAGCTCACTACTGACTCTGTACTACTGTTTGGTCAGAAGCGTAGTTGAAGACTGTTCAACTGTGTGGGCTCCTGTGTATAAAATGCACATTGACAGAATAGAAGCTGTACAGAGGCGGTTCGTTAGAGCACTATGCATTAAATTTGGTCTAAGACAAAAGATAAAAGGCTACGAGGATCGACTTACAAAGTTTAAAATGATGAGTCTGGAGAGCAGAAGACGGATGACTGATTTGTGCACACTACACAAAATTATAAATGGTCAACTAGACAGTAACCTTGTCAGTCAGTTGAACTTCAGGGTGCCAACACGATCTGTGCGTAATCCACAACTGTTTTTAATAACTTTTCATAATAATAATGTATCCCAAAATAGTCCACTCTCACGAATGTGTAGAGATTATAACTCCATTTGCTCACAAGTAGACATATTTCATAATAGTTTTACGACTTTCAAAAAACTTCTAGTTCAGATGATTATATTAAATAAATGATGTAAATTGTAATAATGTTCTAATTAATGTCACAGTAGAGTATTGTAAATAAACATAATATCACTAATAACTTTGCTGACTCTTTCTCTGTATATATTATATATTTTTTTTGTATTTTTGTTACTTGCGCGCACTGGCCTTATAATTTGTAAATGTTGTGTATAGATGTAATTGGGCGTCAGATTTTGTTTAGTGTATTTTGTTTAATATTATTTTATGTAATTCTCAATCTGTTGCCTGTTTCTGTAACTTTAAAAAATATATATATATATATAAATTAACACCAAAACAACTTACAAACATATTTCTTTGCTTCGTTACGAACACATTCCACTAAAATGTGATACTCATCCTCAAAAATATCACACTCCGCGCATCTCGGAGATGAAACTTGTCTCATGAGGTATGCAAAGCTAATCAGTGTTAATGTTTTATAATAACTAGCGTAAATTTTCACATTTAACTCTTATTCTATAATTTCTGTATCTTCTCGTATTTCGGAATTTTATTCTCAATGGAAATATCTTAAAAAAGAGACCAATCTACTAATTAAAGTTATTATTTGTCAAATTTAGCGTCATCTCTGGTATCTTTTTAATCTATACTAATATTATAAAGCTGTAGAGTTTGTTTGTGTGAACGGCACTAATCTCAGGAACTACTGCTCCGATTTGAAAAATTCTTTCAGTGTTAGATAGCCCATTTATCGAGGAAGGCTATAAGGCTATATAACATCACGGTGTGACTTATAGGAGTTGAGTAACACGGACGAAGCTGCAGGCAACAGCTAGTTATAGATATTAGCTTTCTAAGTCTACATTTCTAGTCTAGATTAGACTAAACTTTCACGTGAACATACATCAAATAATTTTCTTGACTATTCCAAGTCGCGTAGAGTTTTAAACTTATGAAATATAAAGTGTGCTCCAGGCAAACGTAGTTTGTCAATGAGATTACACGCAATTTGTATGTGTTACCATATTAATATTGTAAACTATTCGTATCTATGGAAATTTATGTGATACATGGGTGTGATGCGTATTAGATATTCTATATTCAACATACAACAAATTTATGGAGAGATAACCAAGACACTACTCCCCTTTACATTAACCGGTTATGTTTATGATTTATAGTGATATTATAGACAATGCTTTGGAAATAGCCTAGTCTTACAAATATGTGTATAAGTATGTTTGTTGTCCTTCTTTCGCTTTGCAATAATATATTACAAAAGAAATTGAGAGGACTTGACATTAACTATAGCGTTAGCTTTGTTGCAAACATAGATTTAGATTTTTTTTACGCAAAAAGATCAACGAAGCGTGAGATCGAGAAATTCAAATCAAATACAAACCACCCAAGAGAAAAAGAGATAGTGAATGAAGCACCGATATGTCACTGGTTTTGGAGATATTTTTTTATTATTCGTGAAATTCGTAAAATTGTATTCGTGCGATAAAAAAATGAAAACATTAAGGGTGACAGAACATAACACCAGTTATGTTCTGTGAGTGAACGTTATCTTATAAGACGTAATAACCCTCATAATAACCCAAAAAGATATACTATACTCACACATGTATATACAATTTTTTACCACGTCCCCGAGCCGTCATTGTGTATCTTGTACATCCTAAATCTATGGTTGCAAATGATTATACAAACCACTTATTTCAATATCTCAAAATCGTAACCCCAAATATGTCTTTCGTTTGAGATTTTACGAAGATTCTTATGTCTAAGAGGCGATTTACAGTGTTTCTACAATAATCCATTAGGTGATGTTATAGAGTGGAAACAATGTTGTTGCCACCTACAGAGAAAGTCGTCCTAAAGTACTGCAGAGGGTGAACTGTTATGCACTGCAATTCTTCTAAAGTAGAAGGCCGTAGCTTCTTAAAAATTGCTGGGGTCACACATAGACAAGGGAGACCTAAATCTTTTTTTTTTATAAGAGGGGGCAAATGGACAGTCGTTGTTACCTGGCAGTAAGTGAAAAGCGATATCCATAGACATCAGCAACATCATTAGCAGGTGCATCTCGGGTGCTATACGTTTATAAAACTGTTATCCGTTATCATTGACGATTTTAGGATGATTACAAATTATAAAAACGCAATGGTTAGGAAGATTAGGTTTTTGAGAATCAGGTGATCGTATTAATATTGATTATAACATTTTTTTTAAAGTATATATGTGTAGATACAATATTTAGTCACTCTTTGTTAGATATAAGTGTAGAATCATTAGTGTTGATTGAAATGACGGTGGATGCGAGTCGAGTACTGTCTTAGCGTTTTCAGAGATCAGGACAAAATATGTTCATAATGGCACGTATAAAGTTATCATCATTAAAGCACACGACAAACAAACAAGCAAGGGTCTTATTGGTCATCGATATTATTAAATTACCGAAGGCCGGTTCTCACACTTTCCAAGTAATTGCAGTCTAACACAATTACGTTAAAAGCCTGTCACGGGGGCGAAATTTAATGAAGTTGGAAATAAATTGTCTTGAATATAATCCATCCTTCAAGGTTTTTTTACCGAAAAATAAATTGGCTTTCAAAGAGGAGTTTTTATACAAAAATAATAAATTGATAAAGTTATTGGATATAAATACATGTAAAATATGCCACCAAAGCCCTTGAATTATAATGGTTACAGTCATATTTTATAAGTAATGTAACTGTTAAGTAATACGAAAAGTATTGGACAGTTATATGTCACATTTTTTTCTTTACACCGGGAAATGGACTCCCCAGGTATGTGGGACTGCGCCGGAAATATGGTAAGGTGTGCAACTCTACCCACTAAAACCCAGCGAGTGCCACCAATGACGCATTTGGTGAGTTGCTTCAGATCTGTGGAGCAACAGGGTACCTCGACGGCTAGTCAATCCTTCAAGGGACTGACGCCACCTCCACAGGGGGGTTATACCGCACCACAGAATAACCCCTCCCAATGTCGAGACAGTGCAATGAGGTAAGGTGAGGTTTCCATTCTCGCCCCTTGTCCCCGCTGCTCTTTAGTCCCCTCTTCTTATAAGACGGGTATATAGACTAGCTCCCTCGGTTCCATTGGCTTCGCCCAAAAGTGCTGGGTTTACCGCTACTGATGCTCACCCACACAACAAGACTTGAACCATGGTGGGGGGCCTATCCTGACACTAAGATGGTAAATATTGGTGTCAGTAAGTACACTGACTGTACTGCCCTTCAACTGAAATACAGCAACCTTGTCTCACGAAAGAAATAAGCAAAAAAACCGATTAAAAATAAAAACTAAGAAGTAATAAATAATCACGTTTTCTTATTTTGCTGCCTACAACTTATAACCAACTTGTTCTTCTACTAATGTAAAATCTTTGTGCTTACCACGTCATTATTGTTACTTTTGGTCAGCCAAGCTAGGTAAAAAAAAAGAATTTTGAAAATCGGTCCTCCATTGACGGAGAAATCGGTGAAAATACATAAAAAAATAAACAAATGAACATAAAACCTCCTTATTTTTTGAAGTCGTTTAATGTCCCACTCAGACAAGAGTGCGACAGCACATCCCTTCCATCTCTAAAAATTTATAACATACAAGAAGTTTTTGTTTAAGAATAGATAATTAGTATGATTATCGTAGTTAGGTACGCAATTATGTTTTCATTCAGCGTACAATATAAAAGTTTTGAAGAGTTTTCTCATTTTATATAAAATCATTTATAAAACGAGTGTAAGGACTTATTTAATGCAACTTTGTTATTGGAAATTCGTTGTATTTGAATGTAGCTTATTCAGCTGCGAGTAGTTTTTTAAAGCTACGGCTTATTAAATATTTGATATTTTACAATTTGTACAATTCTTTCTATTGAGGTGAATAAGTTTTTAGTAATTTGGTTTCAAATTGAATTTCATTTAGATTTGAATAGAAATAGATAGCAAGGGTACCTATATTTTTCTGAATTTGTTCAAGTGACGTTCTTTATTTTAGAACATATTTCTAGGATCCATTAACCGATGAAAAGATGATGATGATGAAGATGTTAATGGGAAGATTCGCGTCAAATTAATTATTGGCCAAGTAGTCGTATCGTAAGTATTGGTAAGAGGCTTATTATTATACATAATTGACAGGGTGAATCTATTCCCTGAAGTAATTTTAAACCTTTTTTTTTCTCCTTTTGCGCTTGAAAATTCTCTTAGGTATCCCCCGAGGGAGGCGACTTCTAAGGCTAAGGGATCCATGTGGGACTAGCTGCACCCAAATGATGGTAAGGTGGTCAGCTCTACTCACTTTAACTTGCAGAGTGCTACCAATGCCGCCTTTGGTGAGGTGCCCCGGATCTATTAAGGAATAGCGTACCTCGAAGGCTAGTCAGTCCTCAAAGGAACTGACGCCACCTCCACAATGGGGTTGTCCCGCACCACAGAACAATCCCTTCCAACGTCAGGACGGTGCAATGGTGTGAGGTTCCCATCCGCGGCCCTTGTTCCACCCTGCTCTTTTGTCTTCTGTTCTTATAAAAGGGGTACAAAGAGCAGCTCCCTCGATTCAATTAGCTTCACCTAAGGTGCTGGGAGGTATTTTCAAACCTACCTTGGTAGACACCGAACATTGAAAACACCAATTATTATTATTATGCCATAGGGACGCCGATCAGTTGGAGGCTTGTGGTGACCGACGCCCATAGACATCTGTATAACCAAAAGTTATACAGATGCGTTTTGCCTTCCTTTTTTTCTCTATCCCCCCAATGGGCCACTGGAAACTCACAAACCGCACGAAACGCGACAGGATAGCTGTTTTATGTGAGCGAGAGGTACCACCCCGGTCGTGCCGGCCTTATTCGGCTGTAAAGCAGCATGGCACTACCTCTTACAGAATTAAAAAGTAATCATTGAAATCCATTCACAATTGGCATCCAAAGTCTGTTAATAACTATACTGTGAATTTATGTTAAAGTGCTTGAAAAGAGCTAGTTTGCTTAGCATCTGAGTGGTTACTTTAGAAATTATATAAAACTTACTTGAGTGCTAATATAAATTAGTCGTCATGTAACAAATCTTAACTACCGACGACGCAAATGCATTGAGAATCATAAAATTTACGTCTTGGCTTTTCTTAATTAAAATTATGATTCGAGCAAACATATTTTACTACATAAATTACGTGTATGAGAAAAGTCTTGAACAGATTTACACAAATGTAATTATGAAAGTAACCCCCGGAGTAGGTTAGTTGATGCTAAGTTCGTTAGTTATTTTACGGGTAATAGGTATGAAAATATATATTATACACTTGCGGATCCGACAGGCTATAACTAATAATTGTTTGTTGTGTTCAACCGAATTGTGAATCTAGAACATTCTCGAACACATTTGACTACACACAAAAAAATCGTCAAAGACAGCCAGTTACGAGGCAAATTATATGTATAAATATTGACGACCTCTGTGGCTCAGTGATAAGCGCGTTAGCGCTCAAGCCGGGGGTTGCGGGTTCGAACAGGGAACAAAAATATTTTCTGTGTTCCTGGGTCATGGATGTGTATTTAATATGTGTATTGTATAATAAAAATCTTAAATATATATAGAGTATAAAAGTATTAAATATATTTCCGTTGTCTGGTACCCGTAACACAAGTACTTCGAGATCTTACCACGGGACCAGATTGACGTGGTGGAAAAAGCGTCCATAGATATTATTATTATTATCTTATATTATAAGCATCCATGACCCGGAGGATAAATGTCTGCAGACATTTATATTCATCATACAAATTATCTCTTAGCGGGATTAGAACCCACGACCGCTACGTGTGGTGTTAATTAGTGAAGCTAATTAAAAAGCACCGGAGTCAATGTGACATGAAGAAATAAACTTGGATTATATTAACACCCCTTGATCTTGCCAAATATTATATAAGCAAGAAATTCATTGTAATACTAAAAAAGTTGCTAAACGTCAAGCACTAAACGTCAAACGTTGTAAGAGGAAATACTTGACTCATTGTGGGAGGGGGGGGGATAGGGAAAGGGAGGGCAGCGCATCTGCATTACTTTTGGTTGTGCGGATGTCTATCATGGGCGTCGGTAGTCATCATAAGGCTCTGGCTGCCCAATTGTCTCCTTATAAAAAAAAACGCCTAAAACAAAAAAAAAACCCCAACCAGTCACAGGGACTGCCAATAGAAGTGAAAACAAAAAAAAAATCAAATACCTATAATACAAGCTGTCAAAGATTATGACAACTTATATAACTTAAACGGCGCACAAAATGACCGCATGACATAATTTAGAAGCCACACAATTTGCAAAACAAATATTGCATAATCTTATATAGTTAATAAATCAAATGTCAAACAGCATCTCCAGCTGCTCGCGTGCGGTGTCGCGAGTCCACGTCATATTAATATCAAACTGCGTCTCCAGCGTTCGCGTTCGTGTAAAAATATGCGTACCTACCGCGCTAAAAGAAGTTTATACTTCAAAAACATGCTCTAAGAGGAACCGGGGAAGAAAATTATAAAATAAACTAACCTATACTCAAGAAAAAGTCACTTCATTCTTTTTTTTTAATAGTTGGATAGGTAGGACAGACGAGCTAAATGATGATAAATGGTTAGCGTCAATTAACATAAACAGTTAAACCTGTGACTATTTTAGGCAACTCATTCATGTGTTGCCTATCCAGATACATAAGGCGGTAAATCTCGGTGCCAGTGTAATAACACTTCATAATATTATACTAATTCAGAGCTTTCCTGTGTTTCGGAGAGAAGGAATAATAAATAAAAAAAGCTGTTTCACTTGAGAAACAAGTAGGATAGTTTAGTGGTAAAACTGAATTCTTCATCTTCAAAATTATTGAAATGAAAAAAGAGCACATCCATTTTTATGAACTATACTTAAATTTTAGTCAATATTTTATTCATTGCCTTTTTCATTGTCTATCTGACCTACACGTCATAACCTCTGAAACAAATAGATAGAGCTCAACTAATTAAATTAATAAACCTTTAATTAGAATAGTTAGTTAATCACGAATGCGGTGGTGAAAATAACGTATTGATATAGAACGTATAATATTATTTTATAATGATGAGCTATTATTGATAATGCGGTTCTTGAACAAATATATCATGTTTTAATTGTATCAGACATATCTTTGTGGTGGCGTTAAAATTGATCATTGGAATCATGACCATTATTTTTCGTATCGTGATCACGATGGGAGGGAGAAGGATTCACCGAAGGGAGGGATACTTGTGCTGCGCTTCCATCTGCATAGGTATCCCCTATTTTTATAGAAGAGGGGGCAAACGGACAGTCGGTTCACCTGATGGTAAGTGAATAGCGACATCCACAGACACCCGCTATACCAGAGGATCAGCAGGTGCGTTGTTTTTAGATGTGGGTATGCTCTTTTCTTGACGGTCCCTAAGTCGTATCGGCACAGAAACACCATAAGTGGCAGCTGATATATATATTTGTGGTGCGAGGCAGGAAATGCCGTAAAAATCTATATTTATTACGGAAAGGAGGGGGGAACGTAATTACTGACACCGAAGCACGGTATATTACGTCTAAGGATAGGCAATACGTAAATATGTTGCCTGGGCTAATCAGATTAACTTGTTTAAGCTTATGGATGACACTGACCCACCTACCATCATATGATTCTGTCCATTTACCTACCCAAATAATATAAAAAACGAGAGCCTAGTTCAGTCCAATACGGGCCTCGAAGGTCTTGGTCCTAAGTGGTGGACCCTAAAAGGGGCTATTCTAAATTACATCGGACCTTCTCAACACCGCTTACTCGCCGGTGCGGATAGCATCTTAAAATCTGAATGCCTCATGATATTAAATAAATGAAGGTATGTCAAGTGCTAGCGCCAATTAAAATATGGGCTATATAATAAAATAAGAATGGCTATTCTTTTCTACTAAACTAAGCATAAAGTAATTTTAACAGAATAATAAATATATTTGAATGTTAACATGCATTTTTTTATAATAATTGTTAGGTAAAACTAGACTTCGCTTGTAGTAGTCGCCTCCGCGGCGTAGGCCTCTTCTAAACATTTCCATACGCCTCTATCTCGCACTATTCCCTTCCAATACGATCCAAATCTTTTGTTAAAATGTCTCTTCATCTTCCATTGGGTCTTCCCTTATATATAAGCTATATTATAGATTTTAAAAACGCCGTGCTCAGCAGTGGTTCACCATTGCACATTCGTGCACTTTATCTGCCGTGCCTAGCAGTGGGCCATACAGCTAATCAGCATTTCATATTATGACAGTAATTCTAAAATATAAAATTCCTATTTATATTGTATATTATGGTCTCTTGTAAATGTTTATTAGGATAAAGGCTTTGGTTTTCATTATTGGATGATGATGATAACGATGTAGGCTGTATACCTAGGTAACACTGAAAATGTTTAGAAAATGAAAAAAGGCTTAATGTAGAAAGTTGCCAATACTTTTATTGTTTTTCGAAGTAATCTCCGTTTCTTTCTACACATCGTCGCATTCGATGGAACCACTGAGAAAAGCAGTGGGCCCATTCTTCCTTAGGAGTCTCTTCTATGGCATTTTCGTACGCTTTCACCGCATCTTCAGGGCTCCTAAAGCAAATACCTCGAATTTTATCTTTAGTTCTTGGGAATAAATGAAGATCGCAGGGCGCCAGGTCAGAGATCTCGACACCTGCCATAGTCAAATATTCAACAGTCCGTTTTGCGGAGTGCGCTGAAGCATTGTCGTGGTGAAGGAGGATCCTGTTTCGAGGGCGCTGCTGTCGATTTTTTTCCAAGACAACAGACAAACAGCGATTGACTTACCAGTCTGCAGTAACTGTCCTTCCATCTTCTAGCACAACTGTCGCGAAATGACCTTTCCGACCAAAGAATGAGGCAATCATCTTTTTTCCTTGACTTCTTCCTTTCCTTACCTTAGTTAGCCGATCCTCGAAAGGAAACACCCACTGAGCTGATTGTCTTTTGGTTTCGGGTTCGTAGCAATATATCCAGCTTTCATCATCTGTGATGATGTCAAATACAGCATTTGAGTTACCGCCGTTGAACTTATCTAACATTTGGCGACACCAGTCCATGCGGAGGCGTTTCTGGTCGGCGGTTAAAGTATGGAGAATCCATCTGGTACAAAGCTTCCTGACGCCTAAATGTCGTGTAATATTTTTTGAACTTGACTCATACCAATGCCTAGGCTTGCCCGTATCTGCTGATAGGTCACTCTCTTATCTTCCTCTATCATGCGTCGCACAGCACTGATGTTATCTTCAGTAGTCGCTGTTAAAGGACGTCCCTCACGCGGATCATCACTGAGATTGCTACGTCCACGCTTAAACTCGTTAAACCAATTGTAAATAGTGGCACGAGATGGGGCTTCATTAAAAAATGCTAATCGCAGCCTATCATAGCTTTGTTGTTGAGTAAGCCCACAACGAAAGTCATAATAAATCATTGACCGAAAATTTTCTCGCGTTATGTTCATTTTCACGGTTAACAAGAGTTTTAGATTTGCCGCCAATTCACAAAAACAAATGACAAATGAATGCAATATACTACATTAGGTTATTTTCGGGCTAGGCCCACCACTCGTTCCCACCACTGCTACTCCTGTATAGCCAGGATCGACAGCGGTAACCACTAAATGACCCTTTGATACGATCTCAGGGAGCCCGAGGGATACGTTAAAACTGCTTTGGGACCCGCAACGAATTTAATCAGAAGTATTCAGGAGGAGTAGGAAAAATTACATTACAAAAAAAACTATATTAGGTTACCAAAAAGTTCAAAAATTGAAATTCAAAAAAAGTATTCATTTTCAATGTTTCTAACTGGCCAGTTCTAAACATTTTCAGTGTTACCTACGTAGTAGGGCATGTTATCATTCTCCACAGTAAAATTGATTATTTGTAATATACTGTCAGTTGCTTAGCAACGAATAAACAGTCTGAAATAAATTCACATGTCTTAGTCGTAGCTTAGTTTTTCTTAATCTATACTGATAACATAAAGCTGCAGAGTTTGTTTGTTTGAACGCGCTAATCTGAGGAATTACTGGTCTCATTTGAAACATTATTTCAGTATTAGATAGCCCATTTATCGAGGAAGGCTATAAGGCTATATAACATTACGCTTTGACTAACAGTAATTAAGTTGAGTAAGTTAACGCGGATGAAGCTGCGGGAAACAGCTAGTAAATAATAACAATAATTAAACGACAATGACGCTTATATTAATAGTAAAACTCGGGCCATTGTTACTTTAGATGTTAAAAAAAAATTATATTTTTTTGTATGCTACCATGAATAGATTGATAATGTCATTCTACAATCGTAAATGTAATTTAAGGCCACATTATTTATCGATGTAAAATGTAATTTCCACACAATTATTAGTATTCTACTAGCGTTTATGGTTTTAGAATGGCATCTTTTCTAATCCACCTGGTAAGTTAGCCAAGATGTCATTCTACAATCGTAAATGTAATTTAAGGCCACATGATTTATCGATGTAAAATGTAATTACCATACATTTATTAGTTTTCTACTAGCGTTTACGATTGTAGAATGACATCTTGGCTAATCTTAAACCATAAACGCTAGTAGTTTTCTACTAGCGTTTATGGTTTTAGATTAGCCAAGATGTCATTCTTCAATCGTAAATGTAATTTAAGACCACATGATTTATCGATGTTAAATGTAATTTCCATACATTTATTAGTTTTCTACTAGCGTTTATGGTTTTAGAATGGCATCTTGGCTAATCCACCTGGTAAGTTAGCCAAGATGTCATTCTAAAATCGTAAATGTAATTTAAGACCACATGATTTATCGATGTAAAATGTAATTTCCATACGTTTATTAGCGTTTACGATTGTAGAATGACATCTTGGCTAATCTTAAACCATAAACGCTAGTAGTTTTCTACTAGCGTTTATGGTTTTAGATTAGCCAAGATGTCATTCTTCAATCGTAAATGTAATTTAAGACCACATGATTTATCGATGTAAAATGTAATTACCATACATTTATTAGTTTTCTACTAGCGTTTACGGTTTTAGAAAGGCATCTTAGCTAATCCACCTGGTAAGTTAGCCAAGATGTCATTCTAAAATCGTAAATGTAATTTAAGACCACATGATTTATCGATGTAAAATGTAATTTCCATACATTTATTAGTTTTCTACTAGAGTTTATGGTTTTAGATTAGCCAAGATGTCAGTCTACAATCGTAAATGTAATTTAAGACCACATGATTTATCGATGTAAAATGTAATTTCCATACATTTATTAGTTTTCTACTAGCGTTTATGGTTTTAGATTAGCCAAGATGTCA
Organism: Helleia helle; assembly: GCA_963853865.1. NCBI lineage: Eukaryota > Metazoa > Arthropoda > Insecta > Lepidoptera > Lycaenidae > Helleia > Helleia helle. The sequence goes on from OY971420.1 coordinate 24,006,412, forward strand.
GTCTACAATCGTAAATGTAATTTAAGACCACATGATTTATCGATGTAAAATGTAATTTCCATACATTTATTAGTTTTCTACTAGCGTTTATGGTTTTAGAATGGCATCTTGGCTAATCCACCTGGTAAGTTAGCCAAGATGTCATTCTAAAATCGTAAATGTAATTTAAGACCACATGATTTATCGATGTATAATGTAATTTCCATACATTTATTAGTTTTCTACTAGCGTTTATGGTTTTAGAATGGCATCTTTTCTAATCCACGTGGTAATTTAGCCAAGATGTCATTCTACAATCGTAAATGTAATTTAAGGACACATGATTTATCAATGTAAAATGTAATTATCATACATTTATTAGTTTTCTACTAGCGTTTACGGTTTTAGAAAGGCATCTTGGCTAATCCACCTGGTTGCCATCCTGTTGTCAGCCATTTTGAACAAGAACGTCCATGTTAAATCTCGACAGGTCTTCAGTCTCTAGTATTATAAAAAACCTGTGTGACAGTTCGTTCAGTATGCAACAGAGTAAAATTTATTTTTTCCGAATTCTTTTATCTTTTAAAAGCTAACATTATTGCAGACGTAGGATTTTTGCCGCTTCCACGCGCGTTTTTGGTTTTGAATGGGCCAATTCAGATCTGTAAATCGGACATAGCCGTGTAGTTTTCGGCTTAGGCTCAATCTATTCTAAACTCCTAAGGTTGAACTATATGCGCGTGTTTTTATAAAAAACCGGGTAACCATTTCAGCGAATGTAAATTGATAAGAACTGTTGGCTTTTTAGATATCTATTATAGTCCTCAAATAATTAAGTTCATGTGATCGAATTTTTTAATACATGTTTTTCATCATCATCATCATCATGAGCCCCTATCTGTCCACTGCTGACATAGGCCTCCTTCAATGAACGCCAAGATGACCGATCCCTCGCTACTTGCATCCAACACGGACCGGCCACTGTACGGAGATCGTCTTAATATTATACATGCTTTTTATTTGTTGCCATTATCAATTATAATAGGATAATCAATATAAAGGAAAGAAAGGAATTGGCCATTTTGGGGTTCATTTAGGGAAGCAGATGATGATGATGAATCAATATAATATTGTTAATAGAATCAGTCGTTACTTTGCGAAAATCCATTATAATATTATAATATATTCCATTATAAATTAGTTCAAAATAATTCCGCGAACCACACAGTCTTTACTGAAAATTTAACCATAATGAATGCAGTGTGGGAAATGAGGGAGGTCCTATATGCATGCATATGCGTGGTTAACATTTGTTGCGTGGTTCGCGGATTTATTTTTAACTAATTTCATATCTCATATATTTTATGCTTCACTGAAATGTATACGTGCTGAAATACTCATCGGCGATGTAAAATTTAAGAAATTGTATGCATGATCTTGATACGCATAATATAAGGGAGCGTATAAGTGAAATCGAACGTATACCACCCTGGTTTCAAGACGGGCGTTTGTACACTATAAGGGTTACTAGAAGTCGCAAGTCAGTCAATATATCATATTGTTTCAGTTTGCAATCAATTTGCACGTGGAGTATTCGCCATGCTGGGAGCTGTTACACCAGAATCATTCGACACGCTACACTCCTACACGAACACATTCCAAATGCCGTTTGTTACACCGTGGTTTCCTGAAAAGGTAAGATATCTTTAGAATCTTAATAATTGCTTAATAATCTTAAAAATACCATCTTTTTGAGAAGTTACGTCTTCTATAATTACTGAATGTTCTCTTATTACCTAAAGAAACTAATTTTAAGACAAAAAAAGGTAAAATTAGTACTGACAAATTTTAGCTTTTTTGGCTTTAGAATCTAAATTTAAGCAGGATTATTGTAATTATGAAATAACTAGCAGTACCCCGTGGTTTCACCCACGTGCTTCTCATTCCCATGGGAGTAAAGGGATAAATTATAGCCTAATTCTTATTCGGATATATAAGCTATGTTTTTATAAAGTTAAATTAAAATCCATTCATTAGTTTTTGCGTGAAAGAGTAACAAACATACCATCCATATATTCTTACAAACTTTCCAGTTTATAATACTTGGAAGATTAACCTCTGTGTGAGATTTTAAGTGTATGAGCAATTTGTGTTCTGAGGTCAAGGTTTTGAATCCCGTAGGGAACAGGATTTCTGAGATAAAAGACTGGTAAATAAAATTATTGGAAAGTCTATATTTAGTCTATAGCTTAGGAATTTAATATGCGCTAGAGCTTCTTAGCCTTGTGGAATGCAAGTTTTATTTAATAATAAGAAATATTTACGAACAAATACATCGCCTTAACCTAGTGCCAAAGTTGTCCTATATCCCTCATTTATAAAAGAAAACTCTTCTAAAACACAGCTTTATTTAAGTAATATTAATATTACAAAATATAAATATCATAGCCACTATTATAAATATTTAAAAATATAATATAACTCCTACGATTCGTCTGATTATTATTTAAATTATCGATTTATTGTGTATATTTTCATCGCAAGAAATGTTTTTTTGTCAATTTTGAGCGTGTGAAAATGCTAAAAATTATCTTGCAATCAGTATCACTTCTTTTACACAATGATTCGATCAACAGTTGGTATTATTGTTGATCGAAGACACAATGGGACACAATGTCTTTGATACAATATGTAGGAAGGAAATAAATCCCTATACAATATATACCACTACTTATGAAAAACAAGGTTTTTGAAGAGAGAAAAAACTAAGTTTTGCTTGCATGATTTGACAAGCATGTGTACTTATATGCTTACTTATATCCCACGTGAATGTAGATTCACGCGGCAAAGTACGCTTGTAGACATTTATTTGTTATTTACTATAATTCAAGCAACGCAATTAGTTCAATGCTAGCTTTTATATTTTTTTTTAATAAAAATACACCACTTGAATTACCCGAAGCGTTCTGGGTATTCATTTTACAAGGCAAAATTTTCTCTTCACTTTTAACTTCGATATACTATTTATTGCTGTATTGGTAATATGAAAATTTCTTTCTTTTCTCGCATAATTTTTCTCATGTTTTGCTTCTGAATTTTTCCTCTAATCCTGGAATGACGGATATTCCCAATTTCACCATTGCCGAAGTTCTTGATGCCCTGAGGTCACTATATATATTACCTTACACAAAATCTAAACGCTAGCTCTAAAGCTAGTATATATATAAAAAGGAGTCATCTTGTTCCTATTTAATATCTAAGCCATACAGAATATCATAGACGAAGTTAAATAGAACCATTTGGGGGTGTCCCGAAACTCAACATCAAGCGGAAACCGGGCTATAGATACTACGTTCAGGGGAAAAATTGCTCAAATTGCTCGCCTTCGACACGAATCATTTATTCGCCTCAAAAAAAATCTTCTAAACATACGTGCAAATCTTCTTAACGCAAATACCCAATTTGAGAACTGACAAATGCACATTTGTTTCGTAGTTTTTTTCACTAGCAGCTCACACAAGTACCTTGATCTGCATAGCGTACGGTTTCAGTGCATTTTTTATTTCCAAATAAAAGCAAAGCAAGAATACAGTAGGATTAACACTCGGGATCTCTGTAAATCCCAGAGGCTGTCTTTTAATCCACAAAAAACGACAATTTGGTTGTCATCATACCCGATATAGAGTAAAACTGGTCTCTATTTGCAATCTATGAGACTGTCACATCTGTAAACTCGTACTAAGGCCTCTTTAAAAACTGAAATAAAAAAAAACTACTTGCAACTAATACCGACTAAGGGTCTTCCATAATGAATAAATATATATAATATGTGACATATTCCATAAAAAATAAAATATGTGACATGGGGTGGGAGAGCTCCCAGATTTTGTGACTTCACATAAGACTATAACTGAGAACTAATAAAAAAACGAAATAAAAAAAAATTCGGAACAGCTGTTTTAATATTTTATCAATTTATGTAAAAAATGCAAAATATGTGACGACACACTAGGCGGGTCTCATAAATGTGACTATCTGTGACAAGGACGGGGGAGGGGTCCATATATCAAGAAATTCGTGTGACATAATTTATTGATGGCCGCTAACCTGATTTTATATTACTCTTCGATTGACTAAGGAAAATGTAGCTACAATGTACACATGTGGGAAATATAGGTGAAAGGCGTAAAGGGAGATCTCCGACCGAGCGAGATGGTATGCTCGGTCAGGCCGAAGCCCACTTGCTATCAATTCAGCTGTTATATGTATAGCGACGAGCTGTGGAACTTTGATAGCGCTATTCAGTATTGTGGCGCTGATTGGTCCGCCACACACATATTTATAATAAAATATGAGCAAAAACCCTTTCGCTCCAAATTTTTTTAGAAAACGTATTTAAATTTAGTTTTGACATGAGTATTTTTTAAAATATCGTTCATATTATGCAATTATTCAAATTGTTTATTTGCATAAGTAATAGTAATATGTTTTTGTTAAAAGTAGATTATATACTCACTAGAGATAGTATACTCACTCCTGCAATTATTATAAACTTCAGCGGAAACTTTACTGGCTTATGTCCTGTTAATTTTGTTTAATATTTTGTAATATTATATTTCTGTATGTTTCCCTAATGAAATAAAAATCATTTCTGTTATTTTATTATTATTATAGAGTACAATAAAAAATAATGACTTTTTTTCACATTCACATAATAAATTAACAATTCATATTCATCATTCAGTTTTACAACTTGTCATCTAAATATCCTTTATCAAAATACATATTTATATACTAAAATTATTTAAAACGGGATATTTACCATGTTTTTCACTTCGTGAATAAGACATTCGTAGATAATGTCGAAATATCGAGATCCGCGAAATAAAAGCGAAAAACACAGTAAATGTCCCGTTTTAAATAATTTTACTAATGGGTGATGAGAATGATGATGATCATGATGATTATAAATGTATCTGTATTGATCAATACCAAGAAGTCATAATTAAATGGATGTGGTGTTGCGGGTCTTCTTGAAGATTGTGCATCCTTATAACGTTGAAATGAGACATTTCAATTAAGCGTTTCATGTGTGTTCAGACACTGACAGGATGGCTTCACATCCAATATGCATAAGCTAATTAAGATCCCACCAATGATGTTACATTGTCTCATAGCAACTGCTCTAAGCGTGACAAGACGAGTCACATGGATGAATATTTTCTTAACTCCACAAAGAGTATCTACAAAACGGTGACTCAAAAGGACCTTTCCTCAAAATAACAAAACTAAACTTATAGGATCACTCCGTTTTGCCTCTATCTGTTTGCGATTTTCCCATTGACATAGAATTATGAAAAGCAAAAGGCTAGGTCTTACATCAAAAAATTTAAAACCGTTTATTAATATTATAACACTTACATTAAAAAATCATTTTCACGAAATTTCGCACAGTTCGACTGTTTTTAAGGTGATATTTCAATAAGTAGGTACTAGTTAAGACATATTATGTCGAGCAAATGAAGAAAAACTAGAATTATAAACATATAATTATATTATAAGAAGCCATGTTGCTTTGCATCCGAATTGGGCCGGCACGACCGGGGTGGTAACTCTCGCTCACATAACACCGGCGTTAAGTGACAGTTATTCTGTCGCGTTTTATGCGGTTTGTGAGTTGCCGGTGGCCCATTGGGGGGATAGGGAAAAGGAGGACAACGCAACTCCATAACTTTTGGTTGTGTCTATGAGCATCGGTAGGCACCATAAGGCTCCGACTGCTCGATTGTCTCCTTGTGATATAAAAAAAATCTAACAATTTTATTTGTTGGCAGGTCATACCTCCATCATCAGGCCTGATAGACCACGCTGTGAGCATGAGGCCCGACTACCACCGAGCCATCGTCGACACGATCATGTATTACGGCTGGAAAGATATCATTTATATGTACGACTCCCACGATGGTAAGTAAATATTATGATAATAGTGTAAGGAAACGGAAGTGGGACTTTGGCCTTTAAAAAAATAACAATAATTGTTTCTCTCCTATAGGTTTTTTTTATAATAATATACGGTTGATTTTGGTAAATTACCACAGATTTTGTCATTTTGTTTTATATATTTTATATTGTAGCTTTTCTGTTTTTTTCCTTACTTATTATTTTAAATTAATCTAGATGATTATAGCATGTAAAGAAGATGGCGCAATGTACAAAGCGCTTCTCTCGAGCGCAATAAATCTAAACTTTTAGAATTAAGCTAGATAGTTTTCAATCATAAGATACAAATAACTTTTTAATCTTCAATAAACTTAAATAATAAACAAAGAAATAAAAAATATAGGTCGATTAAAAAGTTTATTGAAACGGTAAATAAAGGCCAGCCAATAACAAACAGTGGAAGAGAAACAATATCTCGTTCTGAATGATTGACTGGAAAGAAATCGTTTAAGCAGTTATATTCCAATTTTAAAAACCTTAAACCTGCATGTATTTCTATGAAATAGTTGATGATAAAAAACTATATTGTAGAAACTATTGCAATGTATTAGACATAAGTTAATATAAGCTAATTAATGTATATGCTACAATTGAAACCATTTTTTTAGTTATAATGCGTTTTCTACAGTTAAAACTATTTTTTACTAAATGCCTTTGTTAAAGATATAAATACCTAGTCAAAACTAGAATTGGCCACTGATGTATTTAATCTTCAGATAAAACTAGATGTTACTTTGAGCTTTAATTGTAACTAGCAATAGAGAAAGTGATTTGGGATTAAAAATAAGATATAGGTTTCATTCAAAGAACGCCAAGACGACCGAACCCTCGGCAGTCGCATCTATTATGGACTGGCCATCCTACATAGATCATCTTCCCACCTGGTTAATGGCCGACCAACACTTCGTCTACCCGAAAGTTACTCTTGAATCTTATTGGCGCCATCGGCCATCCGTTCTCTTGAATGTGTGTCCAGCCCACTGCCACTTCAACGAGCTTAATCTTCGCGTGTTATCGGTAACTTTAGTTCTCTGTTGGGTGTCTTTGTTTAGAATCCGTTTGAAGACGAAATTATTCAACCAATGCGTTTTCCCCGTTATGACCTACGGGGCCGAAATGTAGCCTCTAAATTTACGACTCGTCTGAAAGTTTGCCGTAGCTCAACGTGTAATGGAGCGTGTCATCTTGGGTGTTTCTAAAAACGTATAGCCAGTCCAATTCTTATTTTTACCTGTAAGTGGGACAAACTGAACTGAATATGAGCGAGTTCAACTTTGGCCAGGCTACTCTTTCATGTATAATACATGAAAGAGTAGAGTAGAGTAGTAGTTACTAGAACCAATTATTGGTAAATGTGTATTTACCAATAATTGTTTGACGTTTTCAAGTTCATTCGTGAGTGTGGGAACGTTCTTTTCGCTGTTCCTTGAAATAGATTTTGAACTAGTCAAACACAAGCTGATATCTTAATTATAAAAGATGTAGCACTCTTTCTCCGGAAATAATTCCTTGCTGAATCGTTTTTAATGAAATTTGGATATGAGTGTGAGTTATGGCAGTTTGTCCTAACCAACTAAATAGATTTACCGATGTGAGGGTTTAGTTGTGCCGCGCCCCCGTCTGTTTAGATACCACCCTGCTTATTTCTACCGTGAAACAGCATTTCTACCGTGAACAGCTTTACTGTGTTTCGGAGAGAAGGAAAGAATAGGCAGTGTAATTACTGGCTTAACATCTTCTGTCTCAGGATGATACAACACATGAATAAGTTGTCTGGGCTACTCTCAGGTTGACCTGTTTGTGACGCTGACCACTGACCATCATACGGTTAGTCTGTCCGTTTGGCTAGATAGCCAAATATATATAGTATAGTTAGATAAGTATCTTTAAAAAACCTCGAGGAAATCTTTGGCCTGGTGAGATTAAAACTGTTTGTGATGTGAAGAAGTATCGATGGCGGTGTTGTCTATGAGCGTCCTTTGCCCGAGCTACTAGCGATGAAAACATATTATGTAATATATGTATTTACAATAATACATTACGGCCCTCATATTTGTCTGAGCTCGGGTGCAAATAGCGTTTGTAAAAAAAGTTCCCGTTTTATTTATTTAGGCCCAAGGGCGTTGCCTAGTAGGATCGAAAGTATTTTATATCTTATAATAAATTATAAATGTGTATGAGATGAATAATAATAATCTCAGTACAGTCACTTGGCCGGTCCGTGTTGGATGCGAGTGGCACGGGATCGGCCGTCTTGATGTTCATTGAGTGAGGCCTATGTTCAGCACCCCACCACGGTTCAGGCCTTGTCGTGGCGGTGGGGCTCAGTTACCTAGGGTGAGCGGTGCACCTTGGGCGAAGCTAATTGGGCCGAGGGGTCTCTTTGTACTCCTCTTATAAGAAGAGGGGACATAAGAGCAGGGGGCAAGGGGTGAGGATGGGAACCTCACCCCATTGTACTGTCCCGACGTTGGGAGGGGTTGTTCTGTGGTGCGGGACAACCTCTCTGTGGAGGTGGCGTTGGTCCCTTGCGGGACTGACTAGCCGACGAGGTGCCCTGTTTGTTTACTAGATCCGGGGCACCTCACCAAAGGCGGCATTGGTGGCACTAGCCGGGTTTTAGTGGGTAGAGCTGCATCCACTTACCAGCTGTCGGGCGCAGCGAGTCCCACATACCCGCGTGGGGAGACCCACTCCTCCGCGGGATGCCTCAGAGCATTTCCCGGCGTTAAAAAAAATTAAGAAATAAAAAATAAAGGCCTATGTTCAGCAGTGGATGGATACAGCTGATGATGATGATGAAGTACCATTTCACATTATTATAGGGATTCTGATAAAGACCATAAAGGTCTGAGCATAATACCAATTAGTGATTGTAGATCACAATAAAATTAAACTAGACCACGGAGAGGTAATTTTGACCACTATCCAGGGTACAATAACTTGTACTTAATTCTGTTTAACGATTCTAGCGTGGAGCCAGATGATAAAACCATTGGAGTAAAAAGGATTTGAGGACAGAGTGTTATTTTATTGTAAAGATTACTGTGTCCTTTTTGATAGCTTTACTTTGAAATTTATTTCACCGGTTAATGTAAAGTCTTTGTTACTTTTATCGATTTTTTTTAAATTATCATAATCATTATCAACCTTTTTCTTATCCTTCACCATTCGAAATCCCGTTCCCCACGGGTTTTGAAATCTTGACCTCAGAACACAAATTGCTCACCTTCTTAATATTATAAATTGGAGAGTTTGTAAGAATATATTATGGATGTATGTTTGTTACTGTTTCACGCAAAAACTACTAGATGGATTTTGATAAAACTGTACAATAATATAGCTTATACATCAGAGTAATGTGTAGGCTATAGTTTATCCCTATATTCCCACGCGAACGGGAAGTACGCAGGTGAAATCGCGGGCACAGCTAGTTAAAAATAAAAATACATCATTTAAATACATCTATAGTAATATAATAAAGAAGAAATGTTTGTGAGTTTGTATGTGGGAGGTAATCTTCAAAACTACTACCGGATATGAAAAATCTTTTACCTAATGCACGTAACCCAGTAAAATTGACAAGGGGTGAGGATGGGAACCTCACACTACAATGGTGTGAGGTTCCCAAGGTAGGTACAAAGAGGGGACTCTTTGTACCCCCTTCATAAAAAGAGGGGATAAAATTACAGAGGGCAAGGGGCAAGGACGGGAACCTCACCCCATTGTACGGTCCGGACGCTGGGAGTGGTTGTTCTGTGGTGGGGGACAACCCATTTGTAGAGAGGGTTTCAGTCCCTTGGGGGACTGACTAACCGCCGAGGTACCCTGTTACTCAACAGATTCGGGCACCTCACCAAGGGCGGCATTGGTAGCACTCGCCGGGTTTCATAGGTGGATCTGCGTCCTCTTTCCCATCTTTCGGGTGCAGTGAGTCCCACATACCCGCCTGGCGAGTCCCCCTTCCCCCGTGTGTGCCTAAGAGCATTTACCGTCGCAAAAGAAAAAAAAAGCTAAAATTAATCATCATCAGTCCGGATAAGTCTATAATCTAAGTTAAGACAGGCGAAGCTGTCGGTAATAGCTAGTCTTAATTAGAGGGCCTTTTTAGATTATTAATTCACGCTTATCTATATGTAAGCATCAGGATTTAAAGATTTCTTTGGATGTGAAACCTCCATTCTCTTTATTTAACTGAAAAGGTTTTATGAATCGTAAATTGTAATGCTGCTGGGATTAGCTTGGTCGATACTAAAATTATAGAAGCTGGAGTACAAGCAGTAAGTCAAGTGTCGTAGTCTATCAGTGGAATACCTAAGTTTATTTAATTTGTGAATACCATACAATACTTTAACAGGGTTTAATTTGTTTTTCACTTTTTTTTCGCGGAGCTCGATATTTCGACATTAACTAAGAATATCGTGTTGTTTTAAAAACATGGAAAATATCCTGTTTTAAATATTTTTGGTAATAAAAATAACCATGTTTACTTAAAATAAAAAAATAAAAATATTTTAATTAATTATTACATAATTAAAAGAATAAAAATTTAATGAAATAATTTTGAACGTTAAATTATTTCGATGTAAGTTATTTCGTTAAGTCTAGTCATCGACTAGACTAGTCTAGTCAAGCACTTCTTTCAAAGGCTATATGGGATTTGAAATAAAATTCAAAAACAAAATACAAAAGTTATTGAGTCGTTATATAAAATTATATAATTTTTTTTGAATATTAATAGAATAATATCTATATTTAATAATTAATGTGTTTTTGTTATTTCAGATGTTTTTTTTTTTGAGAATGATTTAATGATGAATTCTAGTCGATGTTTTTAATTATTGAACTTTGATATCTGACTTAAATAAAAAAAAAAAATAAGTGAGGCAAAGGATATTATAATTTACAGGCTATGTATAATATGATACTATATTTCGGAAGTTAAATCCTCCTAGGATATTTTAGGATACCGAAATACCTCGCGTAGATGTTCATGGTGCCTGCAGGTCTGGGACCCACAAAAAGCGGCTGAAGATTCTCTCAGTGATTTAGTGAAGTTTTATCTACCCAAAGATTCTGGTTATATCCTTAAAAGATTTCCCTGCGGTATAACAAAAGCATTATATAATTTGTCGTGGCGTTCGTAAATATTCGCACCGTTCAATTTGTGTCGCCGGTTCTGACAGTGAGAACGCCTTGAGACTAGTGATAGTCACTTGCAATAAACCAATAAAGTAGCTTTTATGAATTATAAGTAAGTAGTAAGTAATGCCATGCTGCTATGCAGCCGAATTGGGCCGGCACGACCGGGGTGGTACCTCTCTCACACAACACCGGCGTCAAGTGACAGCTACGCTGTTACGTTTCGTGCGGTTTGTGAGTTTCAGGTAGCCCATTGGGTGGATAGGGAAAAGGAGGGCAACACATCTGCATACTTTTTGGTTGTGCAGATATGTATGGGCGTTGGTAGTCTACAGATTCGACTAATCGTTTGCCCTCCTATGCTATAAATTAAGAATTTGGCGATATAACAATGAAAACCTGATGATGTTCATGAAAAAGAGCATTCGTCTTAGCGTTAGGAGGAAGACTTAATCGCCCACTTGATAACACCCTTCATAGTGACAGAGACGTACACCCGTAATAGGGCTCATTAGTTACAATGGTGGCGAAATATCTACTGGAATAGAGATAAGTGGGATGAGGATGAGGAGAAGCGTGGTTATTTGCTTTTTAGGTTTCCGTTCTTCATAATGACTAGATGGAATCCGTTTTCTTTTTTTTTCTTTTGCGGGCCAGGCGGGTATGTGGGACTCGTAGCGCCCGAAAGGTGGTGAGGTGGACGCAGCTCTATCCACTAAAACCCGGCGAGTGCCACCAATGCCGCCTTTGGAGAGGTGCCCCGGATCTAATGGGCAAACAGGGCACCTCGACGGCTAGTCAGTCTCTCAACGGACCTACACAGAGGGGTAATCCCGCACCACAGAACAACCTCTCCCAAAGTCGGGACAGTACAATGAGGTGAGGTTCCCATCCTCCCCCTTGTCCCCCTGCTCTTTTGTCCCCTTTTCTTATAAGTGGGGCACAAAGAGCAGCTCCCTCGGTTCTTGGCTTCTTCCAAGGTGCTGGGTTCACCTTAGGCTACTGAGCCCCACCACCACGACAGGCATGAATCATGGCAGGGATCACTCCATTGTCTGTCTGTCTGTCAAAAATCTATAGGGTACTCTTATCTAATAGGTCAATAGAATCGTGTTTTTATGAAGAGACCTAACAATAAAAGTAAATAATAAAATCTGAAAATAGTTAATTTGTTATGATATACACAAAAAACCACGTTTTTGAGAACCCTCAGCTCGCGATTGACACGTCTTGTTCTTGTCTGAGTTTTTTAAGTTAGAATGGCAGATGAAGATTGTCACCCATAAACAAGTGAACCTGGTACTGACCCAAACATTTTATTCATATTGTGTTGGCTTTTAATTTTAGTTGGATAGGCAAACGGGCAGGCGAACCCTTTGTGAAGGAAGTCCTACCTCTATAATATAATAATAATAATATCAACCCTTATATGCTGCCTATTATGCTCGAAATCAGGCGATGCAGGTTTTGGGCCATAGTTCACCGATGCGCTGGCCCAATGCGGGTTGGTGAACTTCACACACCTTCAAAGACTTTAAATCTCATCGGGCATACAGATTTCACGATGTTTCCTTCACCGGTAAGCAAGCGATGGTCTCATGTTCAGGTGCACGTAGAAATTTAGAAAAACTCATTTATAGGCATCTGGATCGAACCCTCGATTCTCACTCAAGAGGCCAAGCCCATACCCACTAGGCCATCGTCGCTCACACCCTACCTCTGCTATTTTATATATTACTAGCTGTTGCCCGCAGCTTCGCCCGCGTTAACTTTTAAAACTTAAAAAAAAAAAAAAAAAAAAAAACTACTTATAAATATAAATATTTATAAGTAGCTTTCCCAGTATATTACAAGCAGATATATTATACTTACATTAGCGAACGATGATGATGAATTGTATCAACTTAATTCTGTCTGTCTAAATATTATTGGAAAGCCAATATTTAGAGTAAATTTCAAATCAAACTTTTGCAATATCTTGAAACAGTTCGAATTTATTTTGTAGTTGTATTATTTTTTACTTGATTCTGCCAATACCTTTTGATATTAATAAAAGTTGTATTTATTGTATTGACTTACATAAAATATTTTCTATAAAACTAAAGATTTGGAGACTATAAGGTTCTAAAATAAAAAGACTGATGGCCATGAAACAGCTTAACAAATTTAGTTAAACTATGCCCAAGAAGTACCACTAGAAGACGCACTTGAAAATAAAATTAACCGCATCATTTTTTATTCAATTCATCGGGGGTTAATACAAAAATAGCCACGTCATTATCGTGTTAGGCTTGTAAAAGCAGTTAATTATTTTTACCCCTTCACGTATAAACATGGCATACATGTCTTTGTAAGCTCACTGGACTACGTGATTCACGCTGGTAGACAGTGTATAGAAACACAGCAAAAATGCAAAGCTTTTCCTGCACCTACTTGATACCTCTCATGTAGGTTCAGTCCCGAAGTGAGAACTAGGTGTTCGAACCGGGTGCACCTAAAATAAGTAGTTTTAAAAATGCACTGGTGGAGGAAGCATGAGGAAACCTGTATGCGTGATGAGATTGTCTTTTAGGAAGAGTTTGTGTGTGTGTGTGTGTTAACCTATGAACTGCCTGACACCACGTGGCAAGAGAAAAAGAGAAAAGAAGTCAATTAGGCATGCCCAGCAATAGGGCATAAAATGAAGTGAACTAAAAAAAATACCTATTAATATATCTCATTAAAATTCAAATTAACTCTCCTATAAAACTACCTTCTATAAGATGGTGGTAGCTAACGCTCAGCAAAATATATTGTAATAATAACTGTTCAAACATTATATCGAACTGGGGGAGAACATAAATAATATTTGCAGTATAGGCGAACGTCTCATTCGGGACCCGCTATATCTCAAGTTGGAAACTCTCCACAATTTATAGTCAAAGAGTATGTGAGGATCAACTTTGTCGAAGTTTGCATTCTGAAATGAATTGACCAACAATATACTAATTAATGTAAACATAATGTTAATAGCTTGTTAATGGACTTGCGACACCGCACGCGAGCCGCTGGAGATTTATATAAGATTATGCAATATTTGTTTTGCAAATTGTGTTGCTTCTAAATTATATCATGCGGCCATTTTGTGCACCATTTAAATTGTATAGGTTGTCATAATATTTTACAGCCTGTATTTGAATTTAATTGTTTTGTTTTCACTTATATCGGCAGTCCCTGTGAGGTACTATAATTTTTTTTTGTTTGTTTGTCACAGCTTAACTAAAAAACTACTCGACTTATTTAAAAAATATTTCACCATTAGAATGCTGCGTTATCACTGAGTGATATAGGATATAAAAATAATCATCATCAATCCGAATAAGATTATTAATCTAAGTTGCCGCGGACAAAGCTGCGGGCACCAGCTAGTTCAAGTACAGGTAAAGCATTAAACTTCTGATGATGAAGCTAATTCATCTGGCCACGTCGTGTCTATGAGATACATATATCCAAAGAGCAACATATTATGTACAGTTAATTGGGTAGTCAACTGACAGGTGTCAATTTTAGGATAGGTTTGTGCGTTTGGGAAATAATGACGTTTAAGCGCTTAAGTGACGGGGTCTTAGCTAATAATTGCCACTTTGAACAGGCGTAAAAATGGCAAGCATCCAAGAGATGCTTTTTTTTACTCAACTACTTTTTTTTACTTTTTGCTATCTTACCATCATGGGGTTTGTTTATTAGTACTGTTGTATAATAAATAAATAATAATATCAATCCTTATATTATGTCCCACTGCTGGGCACGGGTCTCCTCCTCGAAATCAGGCGGGGAAGGTCTTGGGCCACAGTTTACGCGGTTGCCACGGTTTGATGAACTTCACATATCTTCATAAGCTTTTAATTTCAATGGTCATGCAGGTTTCACTGATGAGCAAGCGATGTTCTCATGTTCAGGTGCATATAGAAATGAAGAAAAACCCATTTCAATGCACCATAGGTCAGAATTGAACCCGGACGTCTCATTCAAGAGACCGAGCTCATACTCACTAGACCACCGTCGCTAACAATACCATTGTACTGTTGTACCTATAGCCAATCAGCCACGTTATGGTAAGTGGTCAGCATCACCCATGAACATAAACAAGTTCAAATTGGGCTAGTTTAGGAATTCAAACAACTTTTTATACAGCAAAATCCCCCTTGAATGTTGGGTCAAGAAGGACCTATGTCGTTCAAGATGTATCCAATGTCATTTGTTCGGGAAGATAGATTGGTGGGTCCACCTCCAACTTAATGACTGGAAGATCTCCGTGCAGTCACTTAATGGTCCTAGTTGGATGCCAGTGGAGTGGGGTCGGTCGTCTTATCTTTCATTGAGAGAGGCCTTCATCCATTAATGGACGAATAAAGGCTTGATGATGATGTTGATATTATTTTATATTAGCACTATATTCATCATCATCATCATCAGCCTCTATCCGTCCACTGCTGAACATAGGACTCCCTCAATGAACGGCCCATTCCTTGCCACTCGCATCCAACATGGACCGGCCACCGCACGGAGATTGTCTTCCCGCCTGGTCAATGGTCGACCAACACTTCGTCTACCTAAACGTGGCCTCCACTCTAGAACCTCATTGCCCCATCGGCCATCCGTTCTTCTGAGTGTGTGACCAGCCCACTGCCACTTCTTATTCTGCGCTATCTTATTATATCTTATTTGAATGAGAGAGCTGACCAGTATCACTTCGAACTTATGTGATATTTTATGTCATTCACTTGACTCCGAGTTCAAAAAGGTATGTCTTCCTGTTGGAAGAGCCTGTTTGACCAGAAACAGATAACGCACCCCAGTAGGCCTGTTTTTGTTTTTTTATTTGGGCTAAGCCGACTACTCGCTTCCTCCCGCTGCTCCTATGTATCCAGGATCGAAAACGGGTACAAAATAACCCTGTAATCTCAGGGAGCCAGAGCGATACGTTAAAACTGCCTTGGCCTGCAACAAATTTAATCAGAAGGATTCAGGAGCAGCAGGAAATATTTCCAGTTTAGTAAAAGTCACGAAAAGGCAACTTGAAGAAGTCCGGCTAGAATGCACCATTGAGAGAATATTATGTTTGGAAATATCTGCATAGTAAGAATAATATAAAATATGTGTATATTGCTATGAGTCATTATGTATAATGTTATGTTTATGCATATTTTGTATGTAATATTAGTAATTGTTGTTTGAAAGAGAGATTTTTTTGAGTCAACTCATAGTGAAACAATATGTATTGTGTATATTAACAATGAGTAATTCATAATATATTAGCTATTTACCTATGAAATTGCCGTTTTTTTTTTTATTAAACGAAATTTTTTCATGTATTTTTTATTTGTATTAATCGAAGTAATCACCCATGCAATCAATGCACCTTTGCCAACGTCAGTGGCAGTTTAATGATGCCCTCCTTAAAAAAATCAGCTGGACGGGAGGCAACAAATTCCTCCTCTCTCTCGGGTATTGATTTTTTTTTCCAGCCAAGAAGTTATCCATTTTTCATCGCAGGTAACAATGTGGTTCAAAATTCCTGCATTACCCTTACCTTAAAGTCTTTGGACGACCGCGAGGTCCATTTTTCAGGTCGAAATTTCCAGAACGGAAGCGAGCAGACCAATAATAGGTGGTGCGTTGGTTTGTAGTGTTAGCTCCGTAAACGTCGTTGATGTTGCGTGTCGCTTGTGCCGCGTTGCTGCCACGACGGTACTCATATTCCATAGTTACTCGAATTTTTAACGTATCCATGATGACGAAAAATATTGAAATGCGATGAAAATGTGACACTAATCAATAAACAAATGACTTACTTTTGGAAAAAGAATTCCATGTTTTTAAAATAAAATTAATTTGAAATTAGAATTCGCCAAACAAAAATTATTTTGATTTGAAATGGCCAGTACTGCAGAATGGCAATTTCATAGGTAAAGATCTATTATTATGACTGGGGGATATATAATTTTTCCAGTAATAATTGAGGCAAAATCGTTTATATTCATGGAAGTTTTTATAATATGTACAGTGTCATCATCATCGTCATCATCATCAGTATCTTTTTCTATTATTATACGTAGGCCCCTAGCAATAAACGTCAAGACAGCAGATCGCCAACCACGCACAACCAGGACTGGCCACTGCATGGTCGTTCCATCTAGTAAAAGATTGACACGGTTTCATGCAACTTGTTCAAAGCATCCAGTAAACTTGGTGATTGGTTACTTTAGTGATTCAAAATGCAAATTCTGTTCATTATCAACAGTATGCAAGCTATTACAGTTAATGGGCGTAATAATAGTTTGAACCGTTTAATTAATGTCTTATGTTACATCTGAAGTCTGGATAGAAATGGAATAGACTACCAATAGGGTTAATAGTCTGAATGCTAGTTATATTTGATGAATATAATAGATAGTAAAAGTTGAATGAAACATCTACGCGCCTTTTTAATGGTAAGGTGGACGCAGCGCTACGCACTAAAACAAGTGCCGGCGAGTGCCAACAACGCCGCATTTGGTCAGGTGCCGCAGATCTTTTCAGCAACAAGGCACCTTGACAGCTAGTCAGTCGGAGATAGCTAAGTGGCGTCGCCACCTCCATAGAGGGGTTGTCCCGCACCACAGAACAACTCCTCCCAACGTCGGAACAGTGCAATGGGATGAGGTTCCCCTCCTCTTCCCCCCTGCTCTTGTGTCCCCTTTTCTTATAAATCAGGGGTAAAAAGAGCTGCTCCCGTGGCTCAATTTGCTTCACCCATGGTGCTGGGCTCACCTTAAGCCACTGGGCCCCACCGCCACGACAAGGCTTGAACTATGGTTGGATCTATATCTAACCTAGTAAGTAAGTAAAACCTAGAAAGCCATATGCATTGCAGCCGAACTGAGCCAGTACGACCGGGATGGTACCTCTCGCTCACAGGACACCGGCGTCAAGTGACAGCTATGGTGTCGCGTTTCGTGCGGTTTGTGAGTTTCCGGTGGCACATTTGGGGGTTAAAGGAGGGCAAAGCATCTGCATAAACTCATATTTAGACGATCTCTGTGGCTCAGTGGTAAGCGCGTTAGCGCTCAAGCCGGAGGTTGCGGGTTCGAATCCCGCCAGGGAACAAAAATATTTTTTGTGTTCCTGGGTCATTGATGTGTATTAAATATGTGTATTATATAATAAAAATCTTAAATATAAAAGTATTAAATATATTTCCGTTGTCTGGTACCAGTAACACAAGTTCTTCGAGTACTTACCACGGGACCAGATTGACGTGGTGTGAAAGCGTCCATAGATAAAATTAATTAAAAATATTGTGCGGTTGTGCATGGGCGTAGGTACCATAAGGCTGCGACTACTCGTTTGCCCCCTAATGACATAAAAAAACATAAGCACATCATGATGACGATTTTTAATGTCAATTACTCGCGCCAGTAATAGTGTTCTTTTTCTATATAATTGGTTCATTTTAGTTACTATTTGTTTTTCTATTAAGGCGTCGGATAAACCCTTCGTAACCATTTACTTTTATCGTTGTAAGGTCTGTACGTTCTACGTTTTAAAACTTCTAATGTGCCTTAGAATGGTTTAACAAAGTCCGTTGAGAGAAATTAAGTTACCACTTTAGTTATATTTAATAATTTGAAATTATATCAATCATTATCTATGCCATTGAAAAAATAAAATTGATATTTAATTATACCTATTATAAAAACTTGTATTTATTATTATGTTATGTATATTATATTGTATTGAAATACATATTTCATAATTTTGAGTAATTTAAATTGAATATTGTAATAATTTTGTGAGTGTAGGTAAGATCGTTTGTGACTCATGGCGGGGCGAACTTTTATAAAATCTGTAGTAGTAAATGGTGAAGGCTCTCTCTTGAGTGATCGATTGTCGTTAAGGATAGCACTACCTCAGACAGTACGATTTCATAATATTGTGCACAAGTATAAAGAACATATATATAAAGACAGGGAATATGTAATATTTATACGAGAGTAAAAATTTTTTACTGTAGATATGTAAAACAAAGTAAGTACTTTGGGATTTTACTTTATTTTTCATTCCGTTCCTCAAAATGGCGACACGGATCTGAGTATGTTTCACCGGTTCTTCTCAGTGGGCTTTCCGATTTTCGAGATTCAATTGACGTTCCAAAAAAAAATACTGTATTGATTTTTTTTTTTTATGTTAGTTGGATAGGCAAACTGGCAAACGTACCACCTGATGTTAAGTGGTCGACGTCGCCCATGAACATAAACTAGTAGACCTGGAACGAGCCCAGGCAACTCATTTATGTGTTGCCTATCCTGAGACATAAGATGTTAAGTCTCGGTGCCAGTAATTACACTGCCTGTCTTGCCCTTCTCTCCGAAACACAGCAAAGCTGTTTCACGGGAGAAATAAGCAAGATGGTGGTACCCATGCAGCCGGGAGCGCGGCACAGCGCTTCCCTCCCACCGGTAAATATATTATATATACTATTTAATTTTTAATGAAACAATTTTTTTTACGGATTTTATCGCGGTTTATTAAGATTTTTACAAGCCCGACGTTTCGGATACTTTACAGCAACCATGGTCACGGGAGGACTGAGGTGACAGATGTCCTAATGTTACAAAGTTATTCGAAACTACCCTATGATACATCATTATTTTAATAAGTCCTCTCTACGCAGAAAGTGCTAACTGCATCTTTAATCTGTGGCATATTATGCTTGGTTTTTGATTTAATTATTTTAATAATGGGATCCCAAGCAGGTGGTAAGAGCCAGCCATCTTCTCTATTGAAATTTGGATGTTTTTTAATTTCAATAGCCTCGCGGATCATCCTTGGTTGGAATCGGTGTTCTTTTGCGAGTATCTGTGGTTTATCAAATCTAATATCGCAAAAGAACACCGATTCCAACCAAGGATGATCCGCGAGGCTATTGAAATTAAAAAACATCCAAATTTCAATAGAGAAGATGGCTGGCTCTTACCACCTGCTTGGGATCCCATTATTAAAATAATTAAATCAAAAACCAAGCATAATATGCCACAGATTAAAGATGCAGTTAGCACTTTCTGCGTAGAGAGGACTTATTAAAATAATGATGTATCATAGGGTAGTTTCGAATAACTTTGTAACATTAGGACATCTGTCACCTCAGTCCTCCCGTGACCATGGTTGCTGTAAAGTATCCGAAACGTCGGGCTTGTAAAAATCTTAATAAACCGCGATAAAATCCGTAAAAAAAATTGTTTCATTAAAAATTAAATAGTATATATAATATATTTACCGGTGGGAGGGAAGCGCTGTGCCGCGCTCCCGGCTGCATGGGTACCACCATCTTGCTTATTTCTCCCGTGAAACAGCTTTGCTGTGTTTCGGAGAGAAGGGCAAGACAGGCAGTGTAATTACTGGCACCGAGACTTAACATCTTATGTCTCAGGATAGGCAACACATAAATGAGTTGCCTGGGCTCGTTCCAGGTCTACTAGTTTATGTTCATGGGCGACGTCGACCACTTAACATCAGGTGGTACGTTTGCCAGTTTGCCTATCCAACTAACATAAAAAAAAAAAAAAAAAATCAATACAGTATTTTTTTTTGGAACGTCAATTGAATCTCGAAAATCGGAAAGCCCACTGAGAAGAACCGGTGAAACATACTCAGATCCGTGTCGCCATTTTGAGGAACGGAATGAAAAATAAAGTAAAATCCCAAAGTACTTACTTTGTTTTACATATCTACAGTAAAAAATTTTTACTCTCGTATAAATATTACATATTCCCTGTCTTTATATATATGTTCTTTATACTTGTGCACAATATTATGAAATCGTACTGTCTGAGGTAGTGCTATCCTTAACGACAATCGATCACTCAAGAGAGAGCCTTCACCATTTACTACTACAGATTTTATAAAAGTTCGCCCCGCCATGAGTCACAAACGATCTTACCTACACTCACAAAATTATTACAATATTCAATTTAAATTACTCAAAATTATGAAATATGTATTTCAATACAATATAATATACATAACATAATAATAAATACAAGTTTTTATAATAGGTATAATTAAATATCAATTTTATTTTTTCAATGGCATAGATAATGATTGATATAATTTCAAATTATTAAATATAACTAAAGTGGTAACTTAATTTCTCTCAACGGACTTTGTTAAACCATTCTAAGGCACATTAGAAGTTTTAAAACGTAGAACGTACAGACCTTACAACGATAAAAGTAAATGGTTACGAAGGGTTTATCCGACGCCTTAATAGAAAAACAAATAGTAACTAAAATGAACCAATTATATAGAAAAAGAACACTATTACTGGCGCGAGTAATTGACATTAAAAATCGTCATCATGATGTGCTTATGTTTTTTTTTATGTCATTAGGGGGCAAACGAGTAGTCGCAGCCTTATGGTACCTACGCCCATGCACAACCGCACAATATTTTTAATTAATTTTATCTATGGACGCTTTCACACCACGTCAATCTGGTCCCGTGGTAAGTACTCGAAGAACTTGTGTTACTGGTACCAGACAACGGAAATATATTTAATACTTTTATATTTAAGATTTTTATTATATAATACACATATTTAATACACATCAATGACCCAGGAACACAAAAAATATTTTTGTTCCCTGGCGGGATTCGAACCCGCAACCTCCGGCTTGAGCGCTAACGCGCTTACCACTGAGCCACAGAGATCGTCTAAATATGAGTTTATGCAGATGCTTTGCCCTCCTTTAACCCCCAAATGTGCCACCGGAAACTCACAAACCGCACGAAACGCGACACCATAGCTGTCACTTGACGCCGGTGTCCTGTGAGCGAGAGGTACCATCCCGGTCGTACTGGCTCAGTTCGGCTGCAATGCATATGGCTTTCTAGGTTTTACTTACTTACTAGGTTAGATATAGATCCAACCATAGTTCAAGCCTTGTCGTGGCGGTGGGGCCCAGTGGCTTAAGGTGAGCCCAGCACCATGGGTGAAGCAAATTGAGCCACGGGAGCAGCTCTTTTTACCCCTGATTTATAAGAAAAGGGGACACAAGAGCAGGGGGAAGAGGAGGGGAACCTCATCCCATTGCACTGTTCCGACGTTGGGAGGAGTTGTTCTGTGGTGCGGGACAACCCCTCTATGGAGGTGGCGACGCCACTTAGCTATCTCCGACTGACTAGCTGTCAAGGTGCCTTGTTGCTGAAAAGATCTGCGGCACCTGACCAAATGCGGCGTTGTTGGCACTCGCCGGCACTTGTTTTAGTGCGTAGCGCTGCGTCCACCTTACCATTAAAAAGGCGCGTAGATGTTTCATTCAACTTTTACTATCTATTATATTCATCAAATATAACTAGCATTCAGACTATTAACCCTATTGGTAGTCTATTCCATTTCTATCCAGACTTCAGATGTAACATAAGACATTAATTAAACGGTTCAAACTATTATTACGCCCATTAACTGTAATAGCTTGCATACTGTTGATAATGAACAGAATTTGCATTTTGAATCACTAAAGTAACCAATCACCAAGTTTACTGGATGCTTTGAACAAGTTGCATGAAACCGTGTCAATCTTTTACTAGATGGAACGACCATGCAGTGGCCAGTCCTGGTTGTGCGTGGTTGGCGATCTGCTGTCTTGACGTTTATTGCTAGGGGCCTACGTATAATAATAGAAAAAGATACTGATGATGATGACGATGATGATGACACTGTACATATTATAAAAACTTCCATGAATATAAACGATTTTGCCTCAATTATTACTGGAAAAATTATATATCCCCCAGTCATAATAATAGATCTTTACCTATGAAATTGCCATTCTGCAGTACTGGCCATTTCAAATCAAAATAATTTTTGTTTGGCGAATTCTAATTTCAAATTAATTTTATTTTAAAAACATGCAATTCTTTTTCCAAAAGTAAGTCATTTGTTTATTGATTAGTGTCACATTTTCATCGCATTTCAATATTTTTCGTCATCATGGATACGTTAAAAATTCGAGTAATTATGGAATATGAGTACCGTCGTGGCAGCAACGCGGCACAAGCGGCACGAAAAATCAACGACGTTTACGGAGCTAACACTACAAAGCAACGCACCACCTATTATTGGTCTGCTCGCTTCCGTTCTGGAAATTTCGACCTGAAAAATGGACCTCGCGGTCGTCCAAAGACTTTAAGGTAAGGGTAATGCAGGAATTTTGAACCACATTGTTACCTGCGATGAAAAATGGATAACTTCTTGGCTGGAAAAAAAAATCAATACCGAGAGAGAGGAGGAATTTGTTGCCTCCCGTCCAGCTGATTTTTTTAAGGAGGGCATCAATAAACTGCTACTGACGTTGGCAAAGGTGCATTGATTGCATGGGTGATTACTTCGATTAATACAAATAAAAAATACATGAAAAAATTTCGTTTAATTAAAAAAAAAACGGCAATTTCATAGGTAAATAGCTAATATATTATGAATAACTCATTGTTAATATACACAATACATATTGTTTCACTATGAGTTGACTCAAAAAAATAAATCTCTCTTTCAAACAACAATTACTAATATTACATACAAAATATGCATAAACATAACATTATACATAATGACTCATAGCAATATACACATATTTTATATTATTCTTACTATGCAGAT
Source organism: Helleia helle (assembly GCA_963853865.1). Classification (NCBI taxonomy): domain Eukaryota; kingdom Metazoa; phylum Arthropoda; class Insecta; order Lepidoptera; family Lycaenidae; genus Helleia; species Helleia helle. The sequence continues at coordinate 24,030,212 of OY971420.1, forward strand.
ATTTCCAAACATAATATTCTCTCAATGGTGCATTCTAGCCGGACTTCTTCAAGTTGCCTTTTCGTGACTTTTACTAAACTGGAAATATTTCCTGCTGCTCCTGAATCCTTCTGATTAAATTTGTTGCAGGCCAAGGCAGTTTTAACGTATCGCTCTGGCTCCCTGAGATTACAGGGTTATTTTGTACCCGTTTTCGATCCTGGATACATAGGAGCAGCGGGAGGAAGCGAGTAGTCGGCTTAGCCCAAATAAAAAAACAAAAACAGGCCTACTGGGGTGCGTTATCTGTTTCTGGTCAAACAGGCTCTTCCAACAGGAAGACATACCTTTTTGAACTCGGAGTCAAGTGAATGACATAAAATATCACATAAGTTCGAAGTGATACTGAAGTATCTGTGGTTTATCAAATCTAATATCGCAAAAGAACACCGATTCCAACCAAGGATGATCCGCGAGGCTATTGAAATTAAAAAACATCCAAATTTCAATAGAGAAGATGGCTGGCTCTTACCACCTGCTTGGGATCCCATTATTAAAATAATTAAATCAAAAACCAAGCATAATATGCCACAGATTAAAGATGCAGTTAGCACTTTCTGCGTAGAGAGGACTTATTAAAATAATGATGTATCATAGGGTAGTTTCGAATAACTTTGTAACATTAGGACATCTGTCACCTCAGTCCTCCCGTGACCATGGTTGCTGTAAAGTATCCGAAACGTCGGGCTTGTAAAAATCTTAATAAACCGCGATAAAATCCGTAAAAAAATTGTTTCATTATAATGAGTGAAATTCGCGCAAACATTAGAAAACAATATATACTATTTAAATAATAAAAAAAAGATTTTAATTTTGATCGCTGTGTTGTCCATCAGTATATCTGTATCTTTGTTTGCCAAATTAAAAGTTATGAATACTTTCCATTGCCACCGAATCATGGGTAAGAAGCTAAGAGTTTCTTCACTATTTTATAAAATCAAAAGTAATTTACGAAGTAGGTCCCCTATTTTACCTCATTAGATGAAAAGGTTTTCGAGGACTTGCATGATTAATATTTATAGATACACTCTTACTAGCTTAATAATTTACAATAATGTTCCTTACCTCATTAAAGTTTGAAGCACTAATATTAATTTGAGATTCCCCAAAATACGTTTTAAGTGTAAATTGTAAAGTTTATTAGAGTTTAGAAAAAAGAAAATTTATGTAGAAAACTAAGTTAATACAACTTAAATTAATAAAATCTTTCAAGTAGCTAAGTTTATAACAATATTTTACATTATTAATCACTATTAATATTAGTACCTGGATGACCGTATGGTATTTTTTTTTTTTTAATAAAATGACATTTTCTAAAAATGATTCCTAGCCAGATCGATTTATCGCCCCCGAAACCCCCTATATACAAAATTTCATGAAAATCGTTGGAGCCGATTCCGAGATTCCAATTATATATATATATATATATATATATATATATACAAGAATTGCTCATTTAAAGATATTGTTTAGGCTATTCAAGTTACTTAGTAATTAAGGTGCTAACTTGAAGGCTAAGAGGCTAACTAAAAACATGAAATGATATGATTTTTTTATAGAAATATATGAATATAATAATTTATTATAATAAAACAACTTTAAATACAGATTTTTATATACCCATAATTGTACTTTTTTAACTCTTTATTACTTTGAAACCTGCATGCCTGATGAGGTAAAAGTGAAGGTGTTCACCAGCCAGCATTGGGCCTAATAATGGTGCAACATCCTCGTTGTCTGATGATCGTAACCGGTGGGAGGGTTGTGCTGCGTGCAGCGTGGCAACGCTCCCGTCTGCTTAGGTACCACTAGGTATACTTCCACCATCGGAGAGAAGGGCAGGACTGCAGTGTTAATTACACTGGTACTTAATATCATTTGACTCATGAAGAAAACCATGAATGAGTTGCCTGGGATAGTCTCAGGTCAACTTGCTGACGTTCATGAGCGATGTTAACCACGTACCATGAGGCTCGTCTACACAGGTCCGTTTGCCTATCTAACTATCATAGAAGTAAAAAATCGTATGATGATTATTTTTGATAACGTAGCATAAAATATTTAATAATCCGATGATTAGTTTCGAAGATTACCGTAACATCCAAACTCACAATCATTATTACAAATGATGATGACTTAATTTATTAACAGTAATAAATAGCTAGTTTGTATATAAATATAATAGCAAGATGAGATTATTTTATGACGTCATATTTTATCGAACAATTATTTATCAGAAATTAGTAACTAGATCTCAATCTATACAGCCTTTAATGCAGAGTACAGTCGTGAAATCTGAATCCAATTTCTAGTCTAAGATGCGGATTTTCGTCTATAGCGCAGTATCTTAAATTCCCGTATTTGTATTGTCTATGAGAGTGAAGGAGTATTTTAAGTGAAAATTTATTGGGCGTCTTGGCAGTAAAATTAACTGGAAAAAACCCGTTAGTTTCTGTACTTTGCACTTAGATTTATGATGTGTAATAGTTACACAATACATAGTTTTACGTTTATAAGTGGATACTTCACAATTTACTGTATCACTGGCATAATTGACGGACTTACCTACTGTATATACAGAGTATCGGCTTGTGGTTAATACACACACTATATAGATACACAACTTAGACATTAAGTATTATTCTAAATACAATTAAAAATATAGGTATTTATGACATAGTTAAAACATCCTTACAAACAATAATCGTCAAACAATACTAAAAATCTCTCAGACCAATATTACATTCAATTAACCATGATAATTTACGTTTGACATGTTATTAGGGGGCAAACTACTAGTCGGAGCCTCACGGCGCCGACGCCAGTACATATCCGCACAACCAAAGCCACGCAGATGCACCGCCCTCCTTTTCCCTATCCCCCAATGGACCACTGAAAACTCACAAGCCACACGAAACGCGACAGCCGATATTATGTGAGCGAGAGGTCCCACCCTCGTAGTGTCGGCTCAGTTTGGCTGCAATTCAGCATAGCACTACCTCTTACATGTGAATTATGTGTAAATATATGCCGGTCATGGATGCTGGTTGCCGTCATGGCGTACATTAAAAAGTCCTATTCAGCAATTGGCAGAAAAAATCTGATGCTGATGATAAAGCCATGAGCTTAGGGAATAAGATAAAGGGTATATTAAAATTATGATCTAAGTTTAAATCTACTTTAAGGAGACGTTTCCCTTTGAGATAAATAAAGGTGAAACTGTTTTGTTGATGTGGCATTAACACAATTATTTAAATAAGATTCGGGGGCTCACTTTCATATTATATTAATTAAATAGAAACTTAACAAAATGTTTGTGATTCAATTCTGAGATGGGTGTTTTAAAAATCGGATACAAAATGCGGAGATCTCATTAAATGTAAAACTTTAAAGTATAAAGTTTTGTATCCTTATAGGCTTTCAAAAATTAAGAAGATAAGCCATTATTTCATCATCATCATCAGCCTCAATCCGTCCAACGCTGAACATAGGCCTCCCTCAATGAACGCCAAGACGGGCGATCCCTTGCCACTCTCATCCAATATCAACGCATCAACTACCTAGTTAATGGCCGACCAACACTTCGAACAACCATTATTAATTATTATGTTATCAATAATAAGAGGTTATTTGAGACAAAATGTAACATTTGATTGATTCATGTATTTGATATATCATTCAACATCGGTCTGTCATGTCTACAGCTAGGTATGGCCAAGCAAAAACATAATATAAATAATTCGCTTGGAATAAAACTCGAAGATTTTTTTCTACTTTTGCGCCGGGAAATACTTCTAGGCATCCCACGCGGAAGGAGGACTCCCCAGGCGGGTACTCACTGCGCCCGAAAGATGGTAGGGTGGACCTCTACCCCGTAAAACCCAGTGAGTGCCACCAATGTCGCCTTTGGAGAGGTGGCCCAGATCTGTTGAGCAACAGTAGACCTCGACAGCTAGTCAGTCCCCAAAGAGCCCGATGCCACCTCCACAGAGCGATTGTCCTGCACCACAGAACAACCAATTCCAATGGGACAGTGCAATGGGGTGAAGTTCCCATCCTCGCCTCTTGTCCCCTCTTCTAATAAGAGGGGTAAAAAGAGCGAGCTGCTCTTTCAATTGGCCTCGGTTCAATTGCCAAAGCACGTTGAACCCAGGACGTTCACCTTATGCTACTGAGGCCCACTGCGACGAAAAGGCTTGAACCATGGTAGGGAAACTTGAAACTTGTTTATGCTCACTGTTTCATTAAATATTTTTTATCGATTTATTTTCTCCTTAATTATTAAATTTTGCTTACAACAATATAAGGAGGTAATTTTTTTAGTAATATTTTTGCTTTAGCAACTTCAGCAACCGGTTACCCCCACAGTCTCAGTAATAACCGTACACCTAACCGGGCCTAACCTTTTTTTGTACCAATAACTTAACACGCCTAAATCGCGTCAACACAAAACTTGGACTAATATATACGTAAATTAACTTATATAATACAATACCTAATGGCTAAGATTCAAAAAGTATTCAAATGCAGGGTTATATGCAATGCGGCCGAGACTAAGATCATATCTGTATTCAATTTATTCCGAGATCAAGGCATAAGTCGTGTCGATACTGCCGAATACAGTAAGCATTTCGTGCGGAAAATGCCTTTTACATTTCAAATTTAAATCTATATTGATGTATATGAAACAGTGAATAGCAAAGTGGTTCCGTCGGCTCTTTCCGTCTTCGTGCTTTCATCATCATTATCAACCCCTTTCCGTCCACTAAATATCTTTTTATCTTGTTTTTTTTGGTATTGTTATATCTAGAATATAATAGGTATATACACATACCCCACCATGATTCAGGCCTTGACGTGGTGGTGGGGCTCAGTAGCCTAGGGTGAGCCCAGCACCTTGGGCGAAGCTAATTGAGCCGAGGGGGCTCTTTGTAGCCCTCTTATAGAATTAGAATTAGAATTTATTTATTTGCAGAGGCATGGTACATCAGAGATCGTCATTAAACAATAATTGTATAAAATCCATCATGCTTTGCCGAACAATCAGCATGCAAATGTTTACAAAAGTTTTTTATAACTAGGTAGCAGATACATAATTACTTTACATTACAATTGTTATCAGATGTCACAAAATGAAAAGTCAGTAATAAATATAAAATTAAATAAATTCAAATATACAATTACATTAAAAGCATTATAAATGAATGAAGCTTGACTATATGAGAGAAAAATCAAATAATAATATCAATAATATATACCATTATTCACATACACAAATTAATTATACATTATAATATATGTACATTTTTCTATTAACCATTTTTTATTTATTTATTTTTTCGTCAAGGAGTTCCCTAACATTGTAGAAATTTTCATTGTATAAGAAGAGGGGACAAAAGATCAGGGGGCAAGGGGCGAGGATGGGAATCTCAACCTATTGTACTGTCCCGACATTGGGAGGGTTGGTTCTGTGGTGCTGGGCATTGGTGGTAAGTACTCGCCTGATTTTAGTAGGTAGAGCTGCGTCACTTCGTCTACCTCAACGCGGTCTATGATGAATAGGTACTAAAAATCTATATCCTCTCTGATTATTATTTTCCGCTATTTTCCTTCCGTAACATTTATGCGAAAAGCCCTATCCACGATGTTATAAATTGTATTTGAAAGGAGAAATTCGAGTCTAAAGTAAATAAGGGGAGGAGGCTTAGGCAGCACTCACTCCTCGTTAACGTTAACCTGTAAGTTGTGACGCTGTTTTTAAACGTAATTGATAAGTTCACATTTAGGTATCTCCCGCTTTTATGTATTCTCGCTTTTACAAGCTTTACTTTCGGATACAACCGACTCCTTTGGACTTAATTTTGACCCACTTTAAAAAGTTTTAACGCTGAAAATAGACATGTCAATTTTAAATCTTAGTATGAAGATTTAACGCGTTTGTACCAAGAATTTTTGATTTAATTAAAATATAATATAGAATAATATAAAAGTATGTACCCGGATGACCGAGCATTGGTCTGGTTTTTTTTTTGGTAAATCTAATTGGAATGTCTAACCTCAAACCAAACACTCATGTTTAGTTGTTTTTAGAAAATATACTTAGACATGAATTGGAACTCCCAATAATATTTTTTCCCTTTTTCAAGTTCCTTCAAACGAAGGAACTTGAAAAAAAGAAATAAAAATAACCAGACTTTTTCTCACATACGCAACAGAACTAGAAAAAAAAAGTTTCGGAAACCAATTTCCCATCTGAGCTAATATAGCATTCTAATTAGTCGCGAAAATTATCTTTGTATTCTAATGATACTATAGCAGTTTTTCATGGCCTGAAATCACGGATAAAAAGAAATTTTCTAAAAATTAAACCTAGCTAGATCGTTATATTAATTATCTGAATCTGAATTCTTGTATATACAAGAATTACTCGTTTGATATCAGATCTAGATCAAAGCCAGATACGTGGTAAATACACGTTCATTTTATCACAGACCTGCCATAGGCTTTGTGAATATTCATAGTACCTACATCCTTCAATGAATACAATCTTGGTTCTGTGGACTAACATAATAATATTATGTACATATATCAGAATTACACAAAAGCATCAGAAGGAAGCATAAACTAATCCTGATAATATAATCGCACATGTGAGTTTGTTACGCTTTCACGTCTAAATCAGTAAACCCATTCAAAAATATTTTATCCCCGTAATCTCACGGGAACAGGAACTACGCGGTTTCATCCGTCGTATATTATAATATTATAACTTTTATTATATTTTTAACATGTGCATACAAACGCGTTGTATGCACATGTTTACAAAATGATGAAATATTGCTGCGATACTTTTTAAATAAAAACATACTATTTTGAATAAAAAAATTGATTTTGATTTGGTATTGATTACAATTTACAATGAAAAAAATAGTAGATATTCCTATTCCAGCAATATAAAAGATGTCCCCTTAATAATTCAATCAATTTTAAAACATTATAGAAAATGTCAGTATAGTGTGTCGTGAATAAGTGCGTACCACGCACCAAACCAGTGGCCCGATTCACGTAACAAAACTTCAACGATATCGTAGCGACATCCACGGTTTGACAGCGTTTCGTATGCACGTAACAATTAAAAGACGATCGAGAAACGATCCTATTGTAGTTCTATCGACGAATCGTTAGGGTGTATTCACGTACGTCAGACGGACGTCAACCGTGGCTTGCGCGTTAATCACCTTTATTTTTCGATTGGCTGTCAACGATAAAACGTCAAACATTCACGGTTGACAAGCACTTGAAGAAAAGTTAGTTATTTGGAGTTGTTGTTTAACTTTTTCTCGGCTTTCTTAAACTTTGAAGATTTGTGTGATGCCCTGTGAATGACCCTTGACTCGGAGGTCGATAGACCGTGTTCCCGTATTTTTACAATGAGCCTCGGCTTAGCCTGTAGCCCGATTCACGTAACAAAACTTCAACGATATCGTAGCGACATCCACGGTTTGACAGCGTTTCGTATGTACGTAACAAATATATGACGATCGAGAAACGATCCTATTATAGTTCTATCGACGAATCGTTAGGGGGTATTCACGTACGTTAGACGGACGTTAACCGTGGCTTGCGAGGTATTCACCTCTTTTTTTCGATTGGCTGTCAACGATTAAACGTCAAACATTCACGGTTAACAAGCAGTTGAAGTAAAGTTAATTATTTGGAGTTGTTGTTTAACTTTTTCTCGACTTTCTTAAACTTTGAAGATTTGTGTGATACCCTGTGAATGACCCTTGACTCGGAGGTTGATATAATGCTTAATATAATGCTTTTGTGACCATGACACACACGCAGTTCATTAAAAGTTACAGACTTACCAAGTAATTGGTGTATAGCCTTATTGTGGATCTTATTCCATTGATACCAAGACAGCAAAGGAGAGATGCTCTATCTGTTCAAGATAAGGTCCACCTTATCTTGAACAGATAGCTTTCTTCATTAAAGTTTAAACTTGTTTAAGATACCTATAGGTCCTTACTATGGTTCAAGCCTTGTTGTTGCGGTGGGGCCCAGTAGCCTAAGGTGAACCTAGCACCTTGGGCGAAGCCAAGTGAACCGAAGGGGCTGCTCTTATAGGAAGATGGAACAAAAGAGCAGTGGGACAAGGGGCGAGGATGGGAACTTCACCCCATTGTACTGTCCTGATATTGTGAGGGGTTGTTCTTTGGTACGGGATAACCCCTTTGTGGAGGTGGCGTGGGTCCCTTGAGGGACTGACTAGCCGTCGAGGTGCCCTGTTTGCTCATTATATACGGGGCACCTCACCAAAGGCGGCATTGGTGGCACTCGCCGGGTTTTTGTAGATAATAAAAGACTATTTATTGTTAAGTATTTTAGTACTTTTTTTTATAAATACTTTGATTGTAATATAGATTATATCAATCAATGACCAAAAATATAGACAGGGAAAAAAACTGTTACATTTAAATATTAGAAGCTAAATATGGTGATATATTTAGATATTGCTACCTTAGGTTGAAAGAGAATAAAAGGCTTATTGTTAAGTATTTTAGTACTTATTTTTATAAATACTGTGATTGTAATATTGATTATAATATATCAATTAATGACCAAAAATATAGATAGGCAAATAAAAACAAATAATAGTTTAACAATAGTTTAATAAAAACATTAAAAACACTTCGCAGCCCATAGCTCACGCACACTAACTTTGGAAGCTCCTGCCTACTTGTTTCCTGGGTGCTGTTTTCCTCTACTGAAGTAGGTGGTATGGTATCCTGTAGATGACTAAAGCTTGCTTCATTACAAATGTTGTGTAAAACACAACAAGCGTTTATAATTCTAACAACTGTGTCCAGATCATAGTGAAGGACCCTGTGGCCTAGGAGACATCGCCACCTATTCTTCAGAACACCCATAGTATGCTTTACTGTATTGCGTGCCACGCAATGAAACTTGGTGTAGTGTTCTTCAGGTGAGCCAGCCGGAGCATCCAAATAGGTGTCATCATAATAGATCTTTGGGCATAGCCCGAGTCTCCTAAAACATAATATAATTATTGCAATATAATATTAATGTATGAAACAAATGATCACTTTATTATGATTTTAACTTAGACTTAACAAGTAAATAAACAAGTTCCCCAAAATTTAAAAAGGAAAGACCACATTTTAAGATTCCTATATAATGTTTATGTTATTTGCCAATTTAAAGGTATTACTAAATGAAATACCTATTAATAGGTATATATATATATATACTATTATATTGTATAATATATTGTATCAATATTATAATATATACATTTTAAAGGTATTACTAAAAAAAGAAAAGGCATTATTAAAACTAAATTATACAATTACAGAATCTAAGAGTCAACTCACAATTAAAACATTTCCTAAGTAAAATCCTTTTCTGTTATAAAACCTCTCATTTTGGGCTGGATGTATGATAGCCATATGAGTACCATCAATAGCACTTACTACGGATGTTATTTGGAAGTTTTCATAAAATCTGAAATTAATGTAAATATGTATAATATGTAACTAAATAAGTCAAATAGATTATTATAATTAGCACTTATTTGATTTATATTAATAGATAGGTATCACATAATATGAAGAACAATGTAGAACCAATCAATAATAAAATAATTTGAGATATAATATTTTTTATGTATCCTACAATTACATAGGCCGTAAATAAAGAGAAAAGATGAACTATAGAAGAGGTTAGATTATAGATATTTCTATTGACATAAGTACCTTTTATCTCGTAAGATACTAGATAGTAGATACAAATCGAAATCGCTATAAATAACTTCAAAGCTACTTGCTGAGGCGATTATATCTCTTAAACTCAACATCACTCATGGTGAACGCATTATTGGCATATAACGCGCCATTCTTCTTAGATTTCGCCTTTGTCTTAGATCTATCCTATTGGAGTTCTTTATTATACCTAAGAAGAAGTGCCAATCGTGCCATAATTTTAATAAAAACACTAAGCAACGCAATCGAACACTAAAAACTTATTTATGTTGAACTGTGTAAATTCGATTCCAAACTCAATTTCGAAGTCGATACGTCAACGTCAAAATATCAATACTTGAGATTCAATATTTTTTTAACACAAAAGCGATGTTTCTTATGATCTAACTCATGCATTAGTCATAGATTGGGATAGAATTGCAGAAAAGATATCAATATGAACCAAAATCATCATACTTTCGCGAGTAATTATGCAAATTATTTTATAATTTTTTGTAACAATCGTGCTGGCAATATTACGCGATAAATTCTACCACAATATTCATTTGTCGTTGACGGTTCGCTGAGTTTCGATCCTATTGAGTTTACGTCCTATTGAAGTAACACATTTATGACTTTTTTTGAATAGGACGATTTCTGAACTTCAACGACATTTGGATCGGTAATAGTTACGTGAATCGGGCTACAGTGCGTGTGCCAAAATTCATCATTCATGGCTATTGAAAAATTGTCGAAATATCGGTACCTCAAAAAATCATTAAATGTAATAAACAATAGTATTGTTGGTTTAATCAGCTGGGAAGACGACCTGCGTGCAGTGGCTGGTCCGTGTTGGATGCGAGCGGCACGGGATCGGCCGTTTTGGCGTTCATTGCGTGATGCGTATGTTCAGCAGTGGACGGATAGAGGCTGATGATGGTGATGACGATGATGATGAAATGATAGTTTAAAAAAGTAGAAAATACGCTTTAATAGCAAACTGAACCAAAATTTTAAAATATTTTTTTATTTCATGAATTAAATGGATAACAAAAAAAAATTACTTATTGTAAAAAAGCATGGTGCTTTGTACTAAGTCTTTATACTAACTTCACTATTAGAAATATATTGAAATATTTCTAATAGTGTAATATTATGTGATAACCACTCCAGATATAAACGCTTTTTGTTACACTGACTAGATTTACCTGCCAGTAATAAGACAAAGTAGGCCTTTAAGGTTAATTGTATACGCAATAATATATTTTGAATTTCTAACTATAAATTTCGAATTTTGACTTCACTAAAGCATTTATTTGCTAGGATATTTTTGTGTGCTGTGCTTATAACATTAGTATGATCTTAGATATGTTTCCATTTAATCTTATAACTCCTTTCCACTTTATTGACTAATTTATCAGTTGTACAAACAAAAAAAAAACACATATTAACTAGCCCTTTCGCGGAGGCCACGTCTAGTTTATTTAAAAATCACCCTCATCATCATGGATCCTTCTATGTCTAGAAGCTGGGCACTAATCTTCTCCTTAAAATCAATATCGGTGGGAGGGAAGCGCTGTGCCGCGCTCCCCGCTGCATGGGTACCACCATCTTGCTTGTTTCTCCCGTGAAACAGCTTTGCTGTGTTTCGGAGAGAAGGGCAAGACAGGCAGTGTAATTACTGGCACCGAGACTTAACTTCTTATGTATCAGGAAAGGCAACATATAGATGAGTTGCCTGGGCTCGTTCCAGGTAAACTAGTTAATGTTCATGGGCGACGTAGACCACTTACCATCAGGTGGCACGTTTGCCAGTTTGCCTATCCAATTAACATAAAAAAAAAAAACTTTATAATATATGTAGTTTACCTATGCATGGTACATGGCCCAATGCGATGTGGCAAACTACACATACTTTCAAAGAATCATAGCAGACATGCAGATTTACTCACAATGTTTTCCTTCACCAGTGAGCAAGCGATGTTCTCAATATATAATTTTAGCTGCACCCGGTCAGGATTAAATCTCACCCCCACCATGGTTCAGACCTTGTCGTGGCGGTGGGGCTCAGTGACCTAGGGTAAGCCCAGAATCTTGGGCGAAGCAAATTGAACCGAGGGGGTTCTTTGTACCCCTCTTATAAGAAGAGGGGACAAAAGAACAAAGGTACGCGAGATGAAAAACAAAGAGAAGACGGGAAACTCACCCCATTGTACTGTACCGACGTTGGAAGGGGTTGTTCTCTGGTACGGGATAGCCCCTCTGTGGAGGTGGCGTCGGTCCTCTGAGGGACTAACTAGCCGTCGAGGTACCCTGTTTGCTCATTAGATCCGGGGCACCTCACCAAGGCGGCATTGGTGGCACTCGCCGGGTTTTAGTGGGTAAAGCTGCATCCACTTACCAGCTTTCGGGCGCAGCGAGTCCCACATACCCGCATGAGGAGAACCACTCCCACGCGAGATGCTTCAGAACATTTTCAGGCGTCAAAGAAAAAAAAAGTATTAAACCTCACGCACGTGGCCGAGCCCTTACCCACTAGACCATATTCACTCATAATAATTTCATAAATTAAATTATATATATATAATAGGTTAAACCTATCTGTTGTCTGTAAAGTCGGTTTACGGATGGACGTAAAGACGGTCGATCGTATCTGTATCTCTCTATCGCTTGTTCCACGCTCTCGCTTGACACTCGGCTCAGAGAGAACGTGACACTTTTTCGTTCGTGCAGCCGGCATTCATTGATTTATAAGATTCTACCACGTGAAAATTATTATATTATAGAGCTACCCATTATTGACCTATAATAATTAGAGCTCAGTCGAGTGCCCCCTAATATTGAAAGGGGCGGATGCGGTTATTCAACAACTTGTTTTAAATAGAACTCATAAACAATAATAATATCAAGTACTTTTATTGTTTTTGGGGCAAGAAATTAAAAATCGAATTTAATTTATTTAAATCATAAAAACAATTTGTTGAGATACAACCGTTTAGTTATTAGTGTTTCTGAAGTTTTTACCCACTTTTATAATATTACTTTTGTGGTTATATATCATACAACGAAGTTTGATTTAAATAATTATAGTAGCATTTGGGAGCTAAGGCCATATAAGAAAAAGAAGAAGTATAGTAGACGTTCTAGAATATTTGAAAACATTATTCACAAAACTAGTTTACAGATAATGCACATCATTTTATAAATGCATACCTGTAAAATATTTTTACGAAATATTTGACCAAGATAACGTAGTGATCATATAAATATAATAATTACATTAAATTATATTTTATAAAGGCATGATTACAAGAAATAATATTTTTAATAATAATTATAAATTACCAGATACATAAATCAGTGAAAAATATTCATGATATATCATTCATCAAATACCACGCAATCTTTTTAAAAAATAAACTTTATCAGATAACCTTAAAATTTCGCTTTTAGCTAAATAGTTCCATATAATATTTTTAACCGACTTCAAAAAAAGGAGGTTCTCAATTCGTCTGTATATTTTTTTTTTTTTTGTATGTATGTGACACGATATCTCCGCCGTTTGTGAATGGATTTCTATGGTTATTTTTTTGTTTGAAAGCTGGTGTTTCCAATTTGGTCCCATATTAATTTTATTAAGATCTGACAAGCCGTTTCTTAGTTATTTCCAATAATGCCTATTTGGTTGGTTTTGTTTACCTTGATGATATGATAATTTTATTACGTGTCGATGTAACAATTGTATAGCATGCTTTGGTACGCTAGGGTTATATTGTTCTGTGCTTTGGTAGCACACCATAGTATGTCGCGGTCATCGTAATCATCATCATCATCATCACCATCATCATCATCATCATCCTTTATCCATCCACTGCTGAACATGCCTCCTTCAATGAACGCCAAGACGACGAATTTCGGAATCACTAAAAATTAAGAAATAAAAACATTTTACAAAAAATTAAAACCGACTTCAAAAATACTAAACTAAAAAAGTAATAAAATAACAGTTTCTTTAATTTTTGTGCTTACAACATATAATCAACTTAATCTTCTACTAATGTACAAACTTTGCGTTTACCACGTCATTATAGTTACTTTTGGAGTCGGTGTCGTATTTGTTGCTGTACATTACCTACCTTGGCTGACACCGACTCCAAAAGTAACTATAATGACGTGGTAAACGCAAAGTTTGTACATTAGTAGAAGATTAAGTTGATTATATGTTGTAAGCACAAAAATTAAAGAAACTGTTATTTTATTACTTTTTAGTTTAGTATTTTTGAAGTCGGTTTTAATTTTTTGTAAAATGTTTTTTATAATACACTTTACAAACTCAATATCCGCTTCACAGAATTATGCCAACACACATCTCCGTGTTTTGGCGTCAAGACGAAAGCTTAGCGATTGTAGAATAGAATCGATAAAAAAAGATACGAGTCGTTGATATAACAAATACAGACAAAGTTAATAATATAATGTAGATCATTCCTTCTGCATACGAAATTACAATTAACGAGACCTTTAGTACATTTAAGTAAGTGAAACGTCACATTCTTTTTAAATTTCTTACAGGGTTCGAATGTCTGTAAAATCATGGAATCACGATTTTTTGTCGTTCATCATACCAATGATAAGATTTTGAGATTCTATGAGTTGTTCATAGGCTCATAGCTGAGAAAGTAGCTGAAATGATTTTAGTCATCATGTTTTATTTAATTAAACAACAAATGATTGGTATTATAAAATAGGTTATAAATAGAATTTTATCATTTTTGTAGTTGTCATTATTAAAAACTTGGGTAACAAATTAACCTTTTGTATTTAATTTTCCAAATAAACTATTTTGTCACTATTTTATTCTTTTTTCTAATTTATCGTGCTATTTTACTTGTTATAGCCCAATGATAAGACGAACGAAGAATGGAAAATCTATTTAAATTTGCAGTATATTTTTACATAGTCATAAAAGGAAAATAATGACGATCATCAACTGTTTACTGTCCACTTTCAGATGCTCCGCTCTCTCAGTAATTGACTGCTCTCAAACTAATTCAACTAATTGCAACTGTAATTACAAACAAAATCTAATTACCGGCTAGGACTTTGGTGTCGTTTTTACTATGTATTTCTTGTAGTAGAAGTAGTACTTACAATGTTATATTAGTGGATTGTAATTCAGTTTAGTTTTGCATTCTCAATAATTATAATCCTTTTAATGTTTGTTTCAACAGATTTTTTATGTAGAAATCATATTTTTCCAACTTCATAATCATCATTATCTTTTTGTTATTGTTAAACAGAAGTTTCGTCAATAAGTGTTAAATTATCTACGACTATCATTTTGAATCAAGAAGTTTGTAAGAACAATAAATCTTGCCTAGCTTTTATTCTGTCTAGATTTTACTGGACAACGGCCTACTGTCACTTCAGTGCTAATTACTCACATTACGTCGGCAACTTTGGTACTTTGATGGATTACTTCGCTAATGAACTCTTAGGTTCCACACACAATTGATCGTTTGATTACAAAATCTAGTTGTTATACATCGATGTGATAAAGGGTTTTTGTTATCTTCTGATCTCATACAAGTGACATGTGAAACATATCTCCTAATTTAAAATAGAATCCCCAGAAAAGGCTGTAACTAAACTTTTGAACATAAATAAACAGAAAATTGCTGTTGAGAACTTGTGTGAAATAGTTAGTGTGTCGCACCTGTTGCTGTTCCTGCACCAAATTCCGTAATTTATTTTCCATTGTTCACTTTTGTGTACTTTGATATCACAATCATCATTGTAAGTAATTACATTAACTAAGCATGAAATATAAAATTTATACTTATAAAGTCGACACTCTAGAGACAGTTTGATTTATCGTCCATTTAAGAATGAGATATTAACTGACCAATTTTAAATTATATATTCTATCATCCCTTAATTTCATCAACCCTTATATTAAGTATAATATAATCCATACAGTAGTATGGATTTCTTCTTAAGGTCAGACGAAGAAGTGATAAGGCCACTGTTCCCCAATGATGGTCGGTGCGAGTCGATACTAAAAATATTTTTAAATCATATCAGAATTGAGAGTTTCTTCATAAATTTTTCGTCGTCGTAGTCTTCGTCATCTCAGCCCATATTCGGTCTTGTCCTTCTCGTATCTAACAGCTTCTTCTTACAAGCGATCAAATAATGTTAACATCGGGTGCAAGTTCTCAAAATCTCCGTAAGTTGAATGTAATCATTGACATTAATCAGCCATCAATGTTCCATCAAACAACAAAAACACAAGTACAATAAATGCATTTCACAAAAACGAATGATCATTACATTTTTTTCTTTTATTCAAATACTGTTTTAAACATGAACCTACTGTATGTGTATTTTCCATTACCAGAACATTCCACATATGTTAATAAGGCGAGCATTGCCGTTCAATACAGCCAATATAACAGAGAGCTTCCTTAAAACAAACTCATACAGATGGAAAAGGTTTAATGATGTTTATAGTTGAATTTTTATTGAAGCGATTTTTTGAAATGTATAAAGCTTCTTGAGTTGATTTTACGGATATTAATCTACTAGTGGGAAATCTTTCAAAGGTTTTCGCATGAAACTTAAATCATTAAACAAAATTCTTAATATATTTATTCACATCGTTTACGCTTTTTTTTCTTTTACGCCGGGAAATGCTCTGAGGCATCCCGCGGGGAAATCTGTCTCCCACGTGGATATGTGGGTCGCTGCGCCTGAAAGCTGGTAAGTGGACGCAGCTGTACCCACTAAAACCCGAGTGCCACCAATGCCGCCTTTGGTGAGGTGCCCCGGATCTAATAAACGAACAGGGCACCTCGATGGCTAGTCAGTCCTCCAAGGGACCGACGCCACCTCCACCGAGGGGTTGTCCCGCACCACAGAGCAACCCCTCCCAGCTTCGGGACAGTACAATGGGGTGAGGTTCCCATCCTCGCCCCGCCCCTGCTCTTTTGTCCCCTCTTTTTATAAGAGGGGTACAAAGAGCCTCCTCAGGTCAATTAGCTTCGTTTAAGGTGCTGGGCTCACCCTGAGCCCCACTGCCACGTCAAGGCCTGAACCATGGTGGGGACATATTTTACGCTGCATCATTAAATCACATAACCGTTTTGTTATTTTTTATTATTATTTTTCATTATAATAAATAACACCTGGATCATTTAGCTTGTCGTGGGTGAATTGATTATATTTATAAGTGATATCGACCGCTGGTATCTCATCTGCTATTTTTACTCCTTGGGCATTAAGAAACTTATCAGCCCCGAACCAAGGGATGGTCTCGAGCGGTTCTTCTATTTCCTTCGATCTGTTTATAATATTGCCAAGTTAATTTGGTATCCTCTTCCAAAGAATATTATCAGCATATTATGTTGTTTATTTTCTTATTCTTGTCACTGGATTTAAATAGGTACTATATTTTGAAACTAAAGTTTTTTTTTTGTATGTTCAAATGAGCTGATTTCAGAAACAATACGCATTATAGTATGAGGACTCAAATCAAAACACCATAACATAGCCGTGACCAAGTTTATTTTAAATTCTAGTTTTTTGACGTTTTATGCGTTTTAACACATATTGTGGCCATCTCTTTTTTATCTTATTGGTGTAGTAGAAATACTAGAATATTAAAATTGCTTAATTAACATTCTCTGTCATTGGTAACTGTTTGATTGTTGACTAATTAGGTTTTACTCAAAGGTTTTAGAGTGCTTTTTATCTAATTGTATTTCAACGGGGAGACGTTTCGTGGTTAATAATTAGATTGGAAATTTTGGTATCCCCTCTCCATAAAATAGGTTGTATTATGATTTTGTCATATACTTTTTTTATTTTTATTTTATTTTGTTTATTAAGAAAACCAACAGCCTTATTTACTAAACATATCACATAAAGTACAATCTTATAGTAAGCTAATAACAGGTTTCCCTTAATTATATGAGCATATTGTAACGTTGATAAATTATTAGGCAGCAGCTCCAGGAACATAATAATAAAATTAATGTTAATACTTATAATATTTGTCTATTAACGAAACAATAACTAGTTTAAAGATAATTATATACATACATATATTATACACGATATACGATTCTTTTGTGTTCTAAGTCGTCTGGCTTGTTCGTATGTAATATCATTTTAAAGATAATTATATACATACATATATTATACACGATATACGATTCTTTTGTGTTCTAAGTCGTCTGGCTTGTTCGTATGTAATATCATTTTAAAGATAATTATATACATACATATATTATACACGATATACGATTCTTTTGTGTTCTAAGTCGTCTGGCTTGTTCGTATGTAATATCATTTTAAAGATAATTATATACATACATATATTATACACGATATACGATTCTTTTGTGTTCTAAGTCGTCTGGCTTGTTCGTATGTAATATCATTTTAAAGATAATTATATACATACATATATTAATCACGATATACGATTCTTTTGTGTTCTAAGTCGTCTGGCTTGTTCGTATGTAATATCATTTTAAAGATAATTATATACATACATATATTATACACGATATACGATTCTTTTGTGTTCTAAGTCGTCTGGCTTGTTCGTATGTAATATCATTTTAAAGATAATTATATACATACATATATTATACACGATATACGATTCTTTTGTGTTCTAAGTCGTCTGGCTTGTTCGTATGTAATATCATTTTAAGCGGAAGCTTGTGAGACTACGAAGTAAGTCTTATACTAAGAAATAGTAAATGTTATTTTTGTATTATACTTTTGAATCGTATAAAAGTTTTAGCTTTACGTGGAAGTATAATAATTTAATTTATGAGCCATTCTTTTGTCTATGTTACAGCTAGTCTTTTGTTTTTTATTAAACACGAAAATAAAACATGAATAACATAAAGCTTTCCAATTTCTAATATTGAAATGGTCAAACAATACAAAGCGAGTGAATTAGTTTTTGTAACGTACAATATAGTGTTCACCATTTTTAATTTTCAATCACTTCACAAAGCCTAGGTAGGCCACGGATATTCAGCGATTATGAAGTAAAAATGTGTGCTGAGCTAAAAATGTATCAACATTATAGTTTTGTATAGATACATACATAATGTATCTATACAAAACTATAATGTTGATATGATAAGAAAATATTTAATATGATTATTGACTCCCAAGCCAGGTTACATACTATCGTAGTCAGATCGTACTTTTAATGTTAAGTTTAAGCCAATATGAATCGAAAAGTAAATGACAGGCATATACCGCTGACATAATATACCGCTTAAGAATTACCAAAGCTTATATGTTAAGAATAGGAACCTCACTTACTTACACAGGACTTATTTCGCGGCAGTGGACTCAGACCAGCACATGAGGTATGCCCGAGATGGGCGGCGTTATATCGCGATCTGTCAGTAGAGCACGACGACGTGGGGACTGCTTAATAGCGGCCAGATAAGGGACTGTCCGGCCGCCACTACGCAGTCCTTACGAGGAGTAGTCTGGCCTTCACCGGGGCCGTATTTGGGACCCTAAAAATGCAGCTGAAGGTAGGCAGTAGTTTTAATTTAAGGGTGGGGCACTCCCAGGTATAGAATTAGGATCTACCCAAAGATCCTGACTACATCAAAAAGTATTTCCCTTCTCTTCCCGTGTCAAAAATGGACTCATTTATGTTTCTGTAATCACTGACCATTTTGCGGTACATCTGCCAATGTGGTTGTCTAAATATAATAAAAATCAAGGTTCATATGTTTTTTGCAGATTCGCAATAATATTGCTCAATACAACTCCATACAATTGGCTTGTGTAAAAGAGTACAAATAAACGTTTATACCATGAACCACTAACGCACCAAAGTGTCGATCTTTTCACAACTACAAATTAAACCTCGCCTGTCTACAATATGTCAGTACCGCATTCTATCGTATTTCGGCTACAAAGAGCGAAGGGAATTGATTTGATCGAACTGAAACTGTAAAAAATTACAAATAAGGAAGGAAAACTTGGACTTGTTCCTTAACTGAAGTGCTCTTAACTTTTATTTACAGAGACATGTATGGAAACTAATCATTAGAAACAAAAATAAATATAATATATTTTTAAATTAAGATGGGCCTTAATTTTGCCTTATTTTGAAATGTTTGTAAGTGGACGTATAAGAAGTATTATGATTAGCTAAGTATTTCACCAACCAAATTTTAGAATTTATAAACTATGGTCCTTCCAGTCGGATGCCTAAAAATTTTACAATTTTTTTTTACTCTTTCAACATGTTCTATAATCAAAAGTGGGATACTACTATACAATATACAAACACATTTAGGATATGAATAATGTTTAAATAAGATCATTTATATTTCTTATATCACAAAATATAATTCAAAATATTCACAAAGTAATAATCAAATGATAATTTTATATAAACTTAATTGATTAATAGAGTTTTAACTTTGATAACTTTCGTCTCGCAGAATAATTGAATCCAACGAGTTATGAACGTATAAGAGTGAGTTGTAAGATATTTGAATATTTCACTCCGTTCGTTCTCTGCCAAGGCTACACCGGTTATACTGAATATATTTCGCAATTTTTCATTCTTACCTTAAATTTTCATTCTCCTCAGAAGCTACATGTTCATTATTTCAACATTTACCTTTGAATTTATGTTAAATTAGTCTTTTAAGTAAAAGTTATGACACTGGAATTTTTACACCATGTAATCTTTATAAATGTTGGCAAACCGCAATCGAGGCAGAATTCGTGAGTGATATAAGAAAATGATATCCACCTTTGTATTTCTTAGGCCAAGATCGTATGATCAGGTTATACCTAGAGTAGCGGGTTACCATATAAAACCTACTTGTAGGCAAGGTTTGGAAATCGTCTGATTTCCATGAATTTACGTGTTTTGTCTAAAATACGTAAGCGTACTTAGATAAGCAAACCCACACTTCATCTTTTTTTATGTCATCAGGGGGCAAACGAGCAGTCGGAGCCTCACGGCGCCGACGCCCATACACATCCGCACAACCGGCGCTGCAACAGGCGATGCAGATGTGCCACCCTCCTTTTTCCTATCCCCCCCTCAATGGGTCACCGAAAACTCAGAAACCGTACGAATCGCGACAACATAGCTGTCACTTAAAGCCAGTGTTGTGTGAGCGAGAGGTACTACCCCGGTCGTGGCGGCCCAGTAAGGCTGCAATGCAGCATGGCACCTGTTACTATCTTAGGAAATATCTAAAATATTTCAATTTCAAACTAGGCGATCTAAGTATATATTATATGATTAGATCAGCCATCTTAGCGTTCATAGAAAGAGGCTTTGTCGAGCAGTTATGCAATTAGCTCAGATGCTTAAATTTAAATAGACTTATAGATAGGTGACCTTGACTATTCAGGGGTAAACTTGTTTAATTATGTTCACGCGCGACGCTGTCCATTTGAATGTATGTTGTATCATGTACGTAAGGTACGTCTGCCAGCTTTCTTTGTTTTGTGAGGTCATTTTATATTAGTACGAGTATTTTATATTAGTAGGCGAAGTACCCACCATAAACCACAGCCGATGGTATAACCACCTGAAGCTACCTTTTAGCAAGTCTTGACACTTTAACTTAACGTATTACTTTTTATACTAGCGTAGGTATATTAGTCCTATACTATATATTAGTCATTTACCTATTCATTTGATATGTGTGATGAAAAATTTCATCAAAATCAATTAAGGCGAGTCACCGAGACTGGGATAGCATTCAAGTTTTGGGATAAATTTGAATAAAAAAAAATCGCAAAACTTAGACTGGAGATTTAAAAACATATAACACGTTCTTTGGTAGTATTGAAAATTAAATATTTTCATATAAAATGATGTACAAACTTACATAATAATTTATGTTATTAGTCAATTATTCGTTTTATTTTCGCGTGTTTTTATGATTTTCTAATATGTTGTAATTAGCACATCCTTTAGAAAATATCTTTAGGTATCTCTGATATTTTTTGTAAGACCGTTATTTATTAGTACATATAATATCTAAAAAAAAATATTTGGCAAACCATTTATCCCGTTTCACATGCGGTGACTCGCTTACAAGTTTAAATTGGATATAACACAATATGTCAAACTTCAAGGGGGCTGCCTGAGAGTCAAATTAGGAATTTGTCCAGCAGTGGACGATTTTTTTTGATAATGATGATAATTGATAGATATATAGACAACCTCCAACTAGATGATATGATGAGGCGCCTTCTTGATGTTCATTGATAGGCTATCGAGCATAGCAGGCTACAGCTGATAATGATGATAAAGATCTGTCCGACCAGTTTCGGCCACGGTGACTATTTAAAACTCCTAGCGGGGATTTGGGCGCTGATTCGGAGTCAAGTATCGGAACCGGTCAGATGCGCAGAAAGTAATATGGTGCACAAGAGTACGCGTGAGACACAGGTGCACAACTCGTCCTTGTCCTTCTGAACCCAATGGAATGGGAACCGTTACGACTGGAGAAAGACTAAGAGAGATGGAACAGTATCGCGGTGAGACAAGGGGCCAGTAATTTCTCACACTCCCTTAATCGCCTCTTAGGATACTCACGGGAAGAACTGGGGTGAAATTGTGTTACCGGCGCATAGACATTTCAAATACATGTTAATGTTTTCGGAAAATGTATATTCAAAGTTGTGTCCCTTTCTTATTAGTCGTACTTAGTAACGTAACAATTATCGCGACGTAAAAGTAACCGCAACTAGTGATGTAACTCGAGAGTATATGAATAGATTTTAATCGATACATAAATCAAGTTATCAATTTATTACAAAACTGAATTATTGAAGCAAAACTTCTTTGCGCGCATGTGGGTAAATTTTTTACAGATGAAACTTCACGAAAATGTGCAACGTTTTTGTCCAAGAAGAGAAGAGTGTGGATTGAGATCGATTGAGAAAGAGTGAGAAAGGGCGAACATAGCATGAAGCACATAGCCATGGAGTGAGAGTAGGAAGCAAGCTAGTGAAAAAGATCGAGAGAGAGAGAGAGAGAGTGAGATAGAGCGAACGTCGCATCGCAAGTCTCGGAAATTTAAAGCTTTAAATTAGTATAAATTAAAAACGAGATTTAAAAATTAGTTTTCCAAATAAGTTTCACTTCTGACATGTGTACTTTTTACGCACGCACTATAATATATTTAAATATAATTAATTATTAATTATTCAGTTCAATAAAATAATTTTATTAACGATAGGAACCTTTATAAGATTTATTATGAAACCAATATTTTACTTTGAACGACGCTCGTACATTATATGTAAACAGAGTTAATTACACCAACATTATCTTTGTCAAATAATTCTATCAGTAGCTCAACGATTTTGTCCGTAAAATGTTTCTTCCAATTTCTCGTTGTTCCCCAGGGAATTTGTATAAATCTTCCATTGACACTGCAGCGGTACTCGAAATTGCCTGCCAAATTTAAAACCTTTATTATACTGAAGAAAATCTTCAGTATAATAAAGGTTTTAAATTTGGCAATTTTTTAAGGTGACGTAACCTTGAACACAGAAATATTAATTGTAAGGTTCCATGTCCTATATTTTACCCTTGATCAATTCATCATCATCATCATCATCAGTTTCTATCCGTCCACTACTGAACATAGGCCTCCATCAATGAACGTCATGATGGCCGATCCCTTGCTACTCGCATTCAACACGGACCGGCCACCGCACTGAGATCGTCTTCCTACCTGGTCAATGGCCGACCAACTCTTGATCGATTATAATAATAATAATAAGTTGTTTTATGCTATAAAATGAAAAGCGTACTAATTTTATAGATTATTTAATATTTTTTTAAATAAGCTGAACCTGGCCAACTTTGTCCTGTCGTTATCCAAAAATGTTCAGCGTCATCGACATTTTTTAATACAAATCTTATTCCGACGATAGCTAACACAACAAAAAAATAATTATGAATTTTGGTGCTGCAATTCTTAGGTTATAATGCATACAGACATTTCGGAAACTCTTTTTTAAATTTATAAAAGATAATATAATTCTTAATATATAAAATCTGAATAGACTAGCTATATCTACTGGTGGGAGGGAAGCGCAGTGCCGCGCTCCCGGCTGCATGGGTACCACCATCTTGCTTGTTTCTCCCGTGAAACAGCTTTGCTGTGTTTCGGAGAGAAGGGCAAGACAGGCAGTGTAATTACTGGCACCGAGACTTAACATCTTATGTCTCAGGATAGGCAACACATAAATGAGTTGCCTGGGCTCGTTCCAGGTAAACTAGTTTGTTTGTATGTCCATGGGCGACGTCGACCACTTACCATCAGGTGGCATGTTTGCCAGTTTGCCTATCCAACTAACATAAAAAAGCTATTGCTAGGCTATAAAACTACTTTTTAATATCATTATATCTCATCATAAAAAAATTCTACCTTTTTCGATCCACTGTTTTTCATAGGTTCAATATTATTTACCAGAGAATAAAGCACACTTCCAAGCCATAGAAAACGATAAAAATGTAACAAAACTAATATTTAATCATTAGATTTCGCCAAGTGTAACTCGAGTAAAACGAGTGATAAAATCGATTCGGAAAAGTCGATATCGCCGACCGCACGCCCCTCAGCGCGAAAAGCTTTTAATTTTCGCCTTTTGCGAGTTGTAATTACAGACATTTAATAAGTTTCGTATTCAATAAAAGTTTATTATCAGGGAGAAGTGGTGATTATAGCAATCGGCTGGCATTGCGTTGATTAACGTATACTTAGAAAGCTGGATGAAAAGAAAGTGATGTAGAAGGGTGGGAAGGGGAGGTCACGACTCTCAGCTGTACTGAGGAACACAAAACAAGGAGAAGGAGGAGAAAGCTCGATGTACCCCGTAGACATAGAAATCTAAATACTTATTATTTAGGTTTCTGTGCCCGCAGATTTTTGTATTTAAAGTCACAATTTTTAATAGAAAGTTTAATATGTACTATTAGGCTCCTTGTGAATTTTTATGTTATAACTAGATGTATCACAAGTAATCAAAGATGACAACGTGTATAGATATGAAATATTGCAATATTATAAACTAACCCCCGAATACTCAAACGAATCTCAAATTTAAGACGTACTTAAACTCATGCTATGACGTGTCAGATACAAAGAAAAAGAGGGACAACACGAGTTTAAGTACGTCTTAAATTTGAGATTCGTTTGAGTATTTTGGGGTTAGTCTTGTTTTTCGTAAAAATAACAATAAGCAAAAAGAATTTTATAAAATAAATTGATTTCAGCAATCAGTATTTTATTGAAGATGTTAAACTAAACTAAAATATAAAATGTAGTCGAGTACTATCGTACTCGACTACATTTTATATTTTAGAGATATATTAGAGAGATATCTCTTGAATAATAAATTCGAAATAGCATTAGCAGAATTTAAATAAAATCTAAGGTTTTAAAGAAATCAGTTTTTTTGGTGCAACAAAATTACTGCAGCGAGGACTTAATTGAGCCCAAATTGATTTAGAAAACGGCTTTAGCCGAATGACTTTCGAATTTCTGTACGTTTCAATTTAAAAATCTGCCAACAAATAAAGTCAGAACTTTTAATATCAAGTATGTAACTTAAAGTTTATGTAAAAAAAATACAACGCAGCAACAAAAGAGTTGATAACGCTGGAACAGCTGAACCTATTTTGATAAAACATATTATCATCTAAGAACCAGTGAGAGAGAATCGTCGTTTAAACAAAAAAAAATACATCTCAAAATCGTTTTAAAGCTAAGGTGCTACAGACATACTCATTTAGCGGTGAATCTTATCAGACTCCTTTTTTTGGAGGGAAAAATCAATAATATTTAAAAAAAAAGTTAGAAGACTTAAGATTCTGACTAAACCTTAATCTCAGGAACTACGTTCAATAAAATTTATAACTAGGATGTGAGTAGATGTAGAGGATTTCTTATTGGCGTGAGGGACATTTAAAAAAGGGACATTTCTGCAATAAACGGAAACACCCTGATGAAACTATGTTTTATATCGATGAGCATATCAGCTATCTAGTAGTAGGGTGAGCCCAACACCTTGGGCGAAGCTAATTGAGCCGAGGGGGCTCTTTGTACTCCTCTTATAAGAAGAGGGGACAAAAGAGCAGGGGGCAAGGGGTGAGGATGGGAACCTCACCCCATTGTACTGTCCCTAGGTTCGGAGGGGTTTTTCTGTGGTGCGGGACAAACCCTCTGTGGAGGTGGCGTCGGTCCCTTGCAGGACTGACTAGCCGTTGAGGTGCCCTGTTAGCTTTACAGATCCGGGGCACCTCACCAAGGCGGCACTGGTGGCACTCGCCGGGTTTTAGTGGATAGAGCTGCGTCCATTCACCATCTTTCTGGCGCAGCAAGTCCCACATATCCACCTGGGAAGACCCACTCCCAGGCGGGACGCCTCAGAGCATTTCCTGGCGTAAAAGAAAAAAAAGCTATCTAGTAGTGGACATTACTAGCTAACGTTATAAAATATAGACAGATTGCACGCAACTCGTATGTCTCATTATCATGACACGGATTGGAGACTAGAATTAGTCTTCAGCTTACGTATGCTAAGAATAAAATATAACATTAACGATCAACTATAACTAAGTAGGGTTGGTGTATTAATATATTAATATGACTAGTATCTACATAGTGGTTGACATATTGGCAAAATTTGATTAATCAAGTAGCACTGATTACATTGATTACTGCTATTAGTGAAGTTTATTAGTGTATTAAGGAGCTAAGTTAATAATATCATTGTTTGAAAAATATCTCCGCTAGCTTTCATTTTCTTTAGTGTTACATTTTCACTTTTTTGCATGAAGTTAAATTAAATATCAACTTTTAAACAACGGGAGGGTAATTAGTTTTTGTTATAATTTATATGAATTTACACTGTAATTTTATTGTACTTTTTTATTATTTCCAATGGTTATAATAAAAAAATATTTGCTCATTTATTCATTCATTTTTTTTGTTTTAGCAATTATTTTATTTGACCGATTGCAACGCCCCCTACTTATTTTGAAATTACCACATCAAGATATATCACCGAACATTTCTGTAATTCCAACGCTCAATCATCTACAATTGGTTAATATGATTGATGTTGCAAGCTGCCATTTGCCATTAGTCGAGTCGCAAACCTCAAGGGTGGCCGGTTCGAATGCGTCACATGTTATGAATAGTTGGAAAGTTTCCCACATTTATCTCGTGGGAACAGTGTGGATTAAAGGATTAATTCAGTAGATTTATTCAGTGACAATTGAAAAGTTTAGTTCTTTACCGATAGTCGTTTTCTATTTGAAATAATTTTTGACATTTTTGTAATAGGTATATGGACTTTAGATAGTGTTGTTTTTTTTTAGATGACAACATTTTTCTTATCAATTTTTTTTTTATCAAATCCGATGTTTGAAAGTAAGATATATGACAACATTTGAAGATTCCGTTCTATATCTATGTATAGATGATGCTAATAAAACAGTTTCTACTTAAATTCTTCTTACGTTAACATCTTCTTTAACAAAAAGCGTTTTGAAAAATTAAATTGAATCGGCAATAAATTCACATCGAGCACAAATTATCTTCATCATTTAGAAATTAGAAAAAAACCTTAAATTCAATGCATCCAAAATTTCCAAAGTTGCAAAGCTTGAAATATGTCAAATGATTCAATCGTTTACAATAGGTGACCCAAAAACCTTTTGCGTTTTCTTCAACATAAAAACTAGGGCATCTCATAAAGTTAGCAAGCGATAATATACTAACGGATGTAACAGCCGCTCGGGGCGCCCTTTCGGAGTAAAACTGTTTATATTTTTTGCTCCAACCATGAACGTTTTATCCTTTTCTTCTATCGTTTGTTTTATGGGATTTAATTCGATAAAACGTTCATTAAAATGGTTTATATGAATAAAAGAAGTTTCTGGGTGGTATTTAAATATTCTGGTTTTCTAGTGAACTATTGTGGCTACTTATATTTAAAAAAGTATTTTATGTAATAGGAGAGACGAAGTTTTAGTTTCCTTGACATTGTTAATGTAATATGATCAACATCTCCCATGCACTAATAATATGACATGATGAAAGCTCAGACTTGCTGCGGCTCCAAATTTAGGCACTAAATACTTTGTCTACTCTAAGACAAAAAGTGCAAGGAACACAGCATATCGGTCCCTTTTCGACAATTTGCTAAAACATTTGGATTTTTTTGTAATTTGATGCAACATGATAAGTGTTACACTAAATGTAAATGATCATCATTAAATATCAAATATTTAAAATAATATTAAATATATTTTCTTACGCAAAATCATCATAACGTCACAATACCAAGACGAATACAAGGAAACAAATGATATAGAAATAAGAATATTGATACTTTCATGTTACTAACAATATATATTTTTGCAGGACTATTACGTCTCCAGCAACTTTATCAAACGATACAACCAGGGAGGACGGCGTTTAAAATATCACTCGTGAAACGTATTAACAACGCATCCGACGCCATGGACTTCCTACTGGCGTTGGAGCAATACGATCGCTGGAGTAACAAAAGGATTGTACTTGATTGCAATGCAAAAAACGCAAAAAGCATCCTGGTTGAGCATGTACGGAAAGTGCAATTGGGACGTAGGACATATCACTATATGCTTAGCGGACTGGTAAGATCGTTTCATTAACTTTTTACGTTGTCGTTTTTTGTGTAAGATATTAAGAAATTTATTTGCTTTTTTTTCTTTCTTTTTTTTCTGTCTGAAGCGTGATATTTACCGTTTTTTTTTACTTCGCTATTTGCTATTACAACTCTTTAGTCCTTTAACTGTTTTTTGTCTGTCACAAAATGCATTTTAGTTCACAATATTTGCTATGTAGGATTGTTCAGCTTTATTATATTATCTTATAGCAAATATAATAGAATAAAGATTATAAATAAAATCAATTTCATTTATGGTCCCAATTTTAAACACGCGTCTGAACCAAGATAAAATTTTTGACAAAATTTTTGAGGTGGATCAAAAAATATGATCGAGTATGAAAATATTTACTTATAAAATATATTTACTGAAAACCAATAGAGTGAAACCATTTGGTACATGATTATTTTTATTAAGGGACAATTTAAAAGTTTAAAAATTTAAGAAAAGTTAAAAAATCTTTTAATAATACTGTGTGTAGTAAAATTATTATAGATTTTGATATATTTATTGATAAATCGGAAATCTAATGCCTCTTTTATCGTTCACTTCGGTAGCATTCAAAATATCTGTGCGCAAAATTCGAGGCATTTCATTGTGAGTACCGCACATTTCGAGGTTACGCTTGAATTCTAGCTCTGAACAAAATAAAGTACACTATTAATCTATTTATGCAATTCCTGTAATGCTTTGAATATACGCAATCGGTTTTATACGTGGGTAGGCAAACTGGCAGAGGAGCCACGATGCTACGTGGTCAACATCGCCCATGATTATGTTGACAGATTCGACTCGAGTCCATTCAACTCGAGTCAACATGCGTATCGGTGTTTTTTCTTCTGGGCGTTCCATGAAAGATACCTGTATCCAAATGTGTGTGTGTGTGTTTATCACAAAGCTAATACTTTATTTATTTGCGTATTATGATTATCTCTGAAACTGCCAGTTGGATTTGGAAAATTCGTACTGCATTTTATATCCAGAGGAAAACTTTTTGGAGAAAAGATTTTTTGTAACAATTTGGTGCTGATGAAACCTCAGAGTACACTCGAATGTCATAAATCTAAAACTGGTTATAATTGTAATACATATTCTATAACATGAAATAGAAAAGTGCAAATACTTGGTATTAAGTTAAACTGACATATTTTATTAGTATTGGCACATTGAAAATTGCCGCACTTAACTTTGCAGGTGAAAAATGTTGCTAGATAAAAGCAAGACAGGAATACAGAAGGGGCATTACGTCTGGCAATTTTATATTTAACCATTATTTAAGTTGTTCTCACTTAGTGTTAAATAATGTTATTTCTCTTGTATTTTATATTAATATTACCGATATTTTTTATGGCAAGAAAAATACTGAACAGCTTTTGATATATTTTTCGTTAATTGAACAGTATGTCGTGATGATGAACATTTTATTAGATGATGAATTTATTACATAGGGTTAGTCTAGGAAAGATGTTCAACACAAAAAATCTCAAAGAAAATAGTAGAATTATACTTTCTTTCTTCTTCTTTATTCTCTCTTCTTCTCTTCTCTTATCTTTTTCTTCAATTATACACCAAAAAAATGATCGCTGAGTCAGGAAGCAAACTAGCAAGACAGTATATTTCTGAATTTTATACCGAACGTTTTTGTTATCCATCTCTCCTATACGGCCTATCTTTTATAGACTTACTAGCTGCTACCCGAGACTATCTGCGCAGGATAAGATTTTAGTTTTTGAAATGAAAACTTCTTTAGGCATACGCATATTTGATATAAAATCTCTGGATTAGCGACACTGTTGCCACCTTTATGAGACGCTATTTGACACTTGATTTATCATATTAGAATAAGCAATATTTGTTTACATAACCAATCATTAAATACATTGAAATGTCAATGACATGTGGTCATTTTGTGCACCGTTTAAATTGTATAGGTTATCATTTATCTTTGACAGTATTATAGGTATTTGAATTTAATTGTTTTGTTTCCACTTCTATCGGCAGTCCATGTGACTGGTTGGGTTTTTTTTAATAAAAAGTATCCTATGTTACTTCTAATACCACCAAAATTTTATGATGATCGGTTTACTAGTTTTCGCGTGAAAGCGTAGCAAACAAACTTACTTTCACATATTTTATTATATTAGTAGGATCCTCAATTGTCCCCACCATGATTCAGGCCTTGTCGTGGCGGTGGGGCTCAGTAACCTAGGGTGAGCGGTGCACCTTGGGCGAAGCTAATTGGGCCGAGGGGGCTCTTTGTACCCCTCTTATAAGAAGAGGGGGCAGAAGAGCAGGGGGCAAGGGGTGAAGATGGGAACCTCACCCCATTGTACTGTCCCGACGTTGGGAGGGGTTGTTCTGTGGTGCGGGACAACCCCTCTGTGGAGGTGGCGTCGGTCCCTTGCGGGACTGACTAGTCGTCGAGGTGCCCTGTTTGTTTTCTAGATCCGGAGCACCTCACCAAAGGCGCCATTGGTGGCACTCGCTGGGTTTTAGTGGTTAGAGCTGCGTCCATTTACCAGCTGTCGGGTGTCGGGTGCAGGGAGTCCCACATACCCGCGTGGCGAGCCTCACTCTCCCGCGGGATGCCTCAGAGCATTTCTCGGCGTTAAAGAAAAAAAAAAGGATCCTCAATTGTAAAAAGTCAATTATAAAAATATTACAATAAAACCTCGAGTGTGCTGTGTAACCTTCGAATTATTTTTTTTCCACTGTATGCATATTTTTCGCGTCAATAATATAAAAGCGTTCCAGCCATCTTAGTCTATTGGAAATGTAAAATACAAAATACATTTTTTATTAAATATGGTAACTCAATCCAGAACCAAGAAAATAACTCAATCACAATTGAATCTACACCTAGTTTCCAAGCCCACTAAGATAACCAGGCGAAGCAAAACAGTACTAAGCTTAGCAATATTCTAGAACAAATTTTACATTTTGTTCCTGTTGTGTCTTGGAAGATGAATGATAAGAATGTAAATTCATTACCACCTAGAGTAGTTGTTATAACCTTATTCCTTATCTACAAACATTTGTGGTAATGTAATTAATTAGTGTAGGTATTTTTTTTTTTCTTTAACGCCGAGAAATGCTCTGAGGCATCCCGCGGGGGAGTGGGTCTTCCTCAGGCGGGTATGTGGGAATCGCTGCGCGCAAAAGCTGGTAAGTGGATACAGCTCTGACTAAAACCCGGCGAATGCCACCAATGCCGCCTTTGGTGAGGTGCCCTGGATCTGTTTAACAAACATAGCACCTCGACGGCTAGTCAGTCCTTCACTCGTCGTCGGGACAGTACAATGGGGTGAGGTTCCCGTCCTCACCCTTTACCCCTGCTCTTTTGTCCTGTCTTCTTATAAGAGGGGTACAAAGAGCCCCTTCGGCTCAATTCGCTTCGCCCAAGGTACAGCGGCTCACCCTAGGTTACTGAGCCCCACCGTTACGACATAACCATGAACCATGGTGGGGTAAAAGTGTATGTCCTATCCTAGCTTATCAAATTCGTTGTAAAGATTCATTAATAGATTTTATTTTTGTCGGTCTAGAATATGAAACCTGTAAACTTGTGACCATCTTAATTAGAATTCTAAAAGGGTATAAGATAAATGAATGCACTTAGAACTCTCGTCACGTGCCCAAGTTTCCTAACTCAAGGTATTTCCATTTGTAGGTTATGGACGATCACTGGGAGAATGAAGTGACGGAGTACGGAGCGGTTAACATCACCGGTTTTCGTATCGTCGACCATTCGCGGAAGATTGTCCGCGATTTCATGGAAGGCTTGCGTCGTATGGACTCCAGGTTCAAGGGAACTATATCGGTGCGTATATGGGTTTTATGTTATTTATGTGATAGGCAAAGTGGTATAACTGATGATATATATCAGCGTCACCCATACATTTAGTTTACCTGGAACTAGCCCAACTGATTCATGAGTTTGCTATTCTGAGACTGAAATTTTTATGTGCCAATATTTACACTGCCTGTCCCTTCACCTAAATGCAGCAAAGCTAATGAAAAAATAGTACAGACAACATTTTTTGTTTGTGAGCTTCCAGTGGCTCATTGGGGGGATAGGGAAAAGGAGGGCAACGCATCTGCATAACTTTTGGCTGTGCTGGATGTCTATGGGCATCGGTAGTCACCATAAAGCTCCGACTGCTCGGTTGCTTCTCTATGACATAAAAAAAAACATTGAACTGAGTTTATTGATAAAACTTTTATTATTCAGTATTGTTCTCTAGTGTATTATAATTATTTATTGTATTGTATTTTTTACATTATGTAGTCTAGTTATTTATTCATTGTATTCATTCTGTAGTGTAATGCTTGGGTGATAATTAAAGAATGTTTAAATGGGGATGGATATGAATTGAAGAAATTTTTTATACAAACAATTTATCTGTTTACATATTCATGATACGCAATATGACCTACTTGATTATATTATAACAAAAGAACGTTTAAATGGGAAGTCTTGCAATAGATATTAAATGAAAAAATATAGACAAACAATATATTGCTATTTATTTATATACATTTATTTATATGACACAATTAATGACCTTCTTCTTCATCATTCCGCCTCTTTGTCATCAAACTTTTACATTCACTGATGCCTCTTTCAATAAACACCAAAATGGCCGATCCCCCTTCACTCGAACCTTCATCATCGTCATCATCAGCCTCTAGCCTTCCACTCGAACCTAAGGAGGATAAAATTACATTATAATAAAGTGAACTTCGACATCTCAGTTCCTATAACTTTTTATATGATTAAAACTTTACGTCATAGTACAATGTTGTTAACACAACTAATAATAGCAAATTAATTTGGAAGTTCACCAAAGTTCGTCATTTCAGTGCCCCGTCTCAAATGGTTTCGTTTGGAAGTTCAATTTATTTTCGCTCTACCTAATGTTACTTAACTTTTCAACTTATTGAAGCCGTTGAAGTGTCTTTATTTTCAACGCGAATCAAGTTAAGCAATATTTCACCGAGAGGTATTAATTTTGTATAGAGTTTATCATCATCATCATCATCATCATCAACAGTTATATGTCCCACTTCTGGGTCTTCTCCTCAAATTCGGGCAAGGAGGCTTGTTCATCGATGCGTTGGAACACCTTTAAATAATTTTCATTCATAATTCATTTACATTTCTACCCTTCTCTCTTTAAATGAATTTATCTGTCTGGCTTACCAACTTTCAATTTACAAACTTTTTTCCATTAATTATTTACCTGCACTCTTGCTTATTGGTTTTCAATGGCGCTGTCCTGCAACTCAATGCACTCAATCATGACCGAATCAATATATCCAATTGTCTCTCTGACTGATCACATAATTTTAAGCTGTGTGCGACATGTCAGATAACTTTGATGACGTTTTTGTAATATTCCTACAGCGCTAATATAAGATTCAAACATTATGTTGCCGATTCTTTTTTACTATCTTTGAATAGGGTTTAGTACAAAAAGAATCAGCAAGACATCTTTTTGGAATTGTTAATATTATTTTCCATATTTCCGTTTTTTTTTATATTCACTTACTTTATTTAGTTTCAAATCCAATCTTAGTAGATGGAAACTAGGATATTATCATACAAATTATGTATACATTCCTTATATTTTTACTAACATCAATAGTTCCTATACAAAAGGGTAGAAATATTTACGCAACCCAATCAGTAAGTGGCCAATCGAAGCATAAAACACAACTACATAAAATATAAGAAACCTATAACATGAAAAAAGGTCTTATTTATACATCTCCTTTATTGCAAGGTATCAACAAAGTTTTACGACAGACCCTGTATAAAGTCGGTGCGAGGTGCTAAATATGGTTCAGAAGAAAATTTGGACGTTGAGTTATAACGCGTTTATGTAAATTTCACAAACTTACACCGTAATGAAACCGTAAGAGGGAGCCTGGTGAATTATTACAGTGCATGATCTTTACATTTTAAGTAACATGCGTAAATTTCACGTCATATTAATAGCGTTGATAACAAGGAGTGGGATGAAAATGGACTGACAGATAATGTAAATCTGAAGTTCTTAGCAAATTATCTGCATTGATAGACACTGTAGACGTATATCTACAGTACTTATACGATAATGATACTTCTTGACTTTTTCTTTAGTATTAAGTTATAAGTGTCAGTTAAATTATAACTATAATTTAAATCTCGTAAAGTAGTTACTTCAGCAATTTATTTTGTCATCTCTTCTTTATAATATAATATGAAGTATAGTAAAACAACTTAACAACATAATATAATCAAGATATTGTATATTTTTCATATTTGTAGTATATTTTATTCTTTCATAAGTTAAAATCTTGACTCAATGTTTTGACTTTCCATTTATTTTAATTTATGAAATAACAAGTCAAATTAATAATATACGTATATATTGGTGTAGATACGAAAATTAACTTAATCCCGATATTTTCCTAGGCACAAACCGCTTTAATGTTTGACGGGGTACAAGTACTAATGGATGCCTTGAGTCGCCTGTGGAGAAAGAAACCAGACGCTTTTAGAAGTGCCCTTCGAAGAGCTGCAGCCCAGGCCAACTCCACTAAGGTCATCGATTGCAACCCCGGGAAGAGTTGGGTGGTGCCATTTGAACATGGCGACAAAATATCCAGATTGATAAAGAAGGTAATAATATTATGGTTTTGGTCCCAGGCGTAAAGGGGTATTTTGTTTGAATGTGGTTTTAGCGGTGGTTTTAAAATATGTTATATCAAAAACGGTTCAGACCTTTTACGGTTTTGGTGTTTGATTTTTAAAGTTTAATCTATTAGATCTATTATAAAGCAAAATAGTGACTGCTTAAATTTTCCGCCATCAAGGCCTTGTAATTTTATTTTGTTTTTTTTTTCAAATAACAAGTTAGCATTTTTTTAGCCGAGACTAGATGAAGAAACTAACAGATGAATTATTCCTGATTACGTTCTTTTATTACATAAATACAAAAGGAGATGTCAGTGTATTAAATAATTAATGTGAAATAATAGTTTTGAAAAACGTGTAACTTAATATTGATTTTTTTCATATTTAAAATCACGAATCACGATAGTCTATTATAGTATATATTTTTTTAAATACTTTTTTATAATAATATGTAAACACTATTATAACAAAAAAATAAGTATCAAATGAACACGTAGGTTCTCAGGTTTAGTTCTAAATAACAGACAGACAGTTAAAAATAATGTTTCTCTAAAACTATATTTTTTTATTAAATAGTATAGTTTAGCTGAACTTTAATACAAAGATTTTTACTGGGATTTTTTGTGAAAGCGATAAAGCTTGGTGCTTCGAAACTTTGTATCGTTAGTTGAGACTTTGGTCATCTGTTCAGCTACCTTTGTGTTTGTACTGTGCTAAATCAAATACGGGTAGTTTGGAAGTCATGCTTCATAATTTATTTTTACTGTTCATTCATTTTTATTGTTCATTTATCCTTTTTTCCATTCATCTATGTGTATCTACCTAGGTAACACTGAAAATGTTTAGAAAATGAAAAACGGCTTAATGTAGAAAGTTGCCAATACTTTTATTGTTTTTCGAAGTAATCTCCGTTTCTTTCTACACATCGTCGCATTCGATGGAACCACTGAGAAAAGCAGTGGGCCCATTCTTCCTTAGGAGTCTCTTCTATGGCATTTTCGTACGCTTTCACCGCATCTTCAGGGCTCGTAAAGCGAATGCCTCAAATTTTATCTTTAGTTCTTGGGAATAAATGAAAGTCGCAGGGCGCCAGGTCAGGACTGTAAGGCGGATGACTCATTATCTCGACACCTGCCATAGTCAAATATTCAACAGTCCGTTTTGCGGAGTGCGCTGAAGCATTGTCGTGGTGAAGGAGGATCCTGCTTCGAGGGCGCTGCTGTCGAATTTTTTCCAAGACAACAGACAAACGGCGATTGACATACCAGTCTGCAGTAACTGTCCTTCCATCTTCTAGCACAACTGTCGCGAACTGACCTTTCCGACCAAAGAATGAGGCAATCATCTTTTTTCCTTGACTTCTTCCTTTCTTTACCTTAGTTGGCCGATCCTCGAAAGAAACACCCACTGAGCTGATTGTCTTTTGGTTTCGGATTCGTAGCAATATATTCAGCTTTCATCACCTGTGATGATGTCAAATACAGCATTTGAGTTACCGCCGTTGAACTTATCTAACATTTGGTGACACCAGTCCATGCGGAGGTGTTTCTGGTCGTCGGTTAAAGTATGGGGAATCCATCTGGTACAAAGCCTAAATGTTCGTGTAATATTTTTTGAACTTGACTCATACCAATGCACTGATGTTATCTTCAGTAGTCGCTGTTAAAGGATCTCACGCGGATCATCACGAAGATTGCTACGTCCACGCTTAAACTCGTTAAACCAATTGTAAATAGTGGCACGAGATGGGGCTTCATTAAAAAATGCTAATCGCAGCCTATCATAGCTTTGTTGTTGAGTAAGCCCACAACGAAAGTCATTATAAATCATTGACCGAAAATTTTCTCGCGTTATGTTCATTTTCACGTGTAACAAGAGTTTTAGATTTGCCGCCAATTCACAAAAACAAATGACAAATGAATGCAATATACTACATTAGGTTACCAAAGAGATCTAAAATTGAAATTCAAAAAAAGTTTTCATTTTCAATGTTCCTAACTGGCCAGTTCTAAACATTTTCAGTGTTACCCACGTATAAAAGTTGAAAAGTATAATTTTACTTTTTAAGAAATTTGAAGAGTTTGTTTTGTATTTTTACAATTTTATATTTTACAACCTATAACAAGAATAAGCTTAAATTATATTTTTACTTTAGAAACTTTTATTTTCAAAAAATCTTAAAGCTAATGATTTTTAAGTCAAGCATTAATTATTAACGTCACATTATTTTCTTAGACGGACATCGAAGGCTTGACTGGTAACATATCCTTTAACGAGGAAGGACATCGATACAATTTCACACTTCATGTCGTCGAGATGACGGTACAAAGCGCTATGGTAAAGGTAAGGAGAAATTTAACGCATTTTTTTAAAGTGAAACTTCTTTGCGCCCATGAGGATAATTTTTTTACGGGTGAAACGTCACTAAAATGTGCAACGTCTTTGACCAAGAAGAGGGAGCAAGCGAGTGAGAAAGATCGAGAGAGATAGTAAGATAGAATAGAAGTCTCGGAAATTTAAAGCTTTAGATTAGTATAAAATAAACGAGATTTAAAAATTAGTTTGTCAAATAAGTTTCTCTTCCGAAACATCTTTCGTGTGTTTAGGGTGTAGACAGTGTATTGACATCAAAACTTATATTGTTTTCTAATGTTTACGCGAATTTCACTCATTATGATGAAACAATTTTACGGATTTTATCGCGGTTTATTAACATTTTTACATGTCCGACGTTTCGGATACTTTATAGCAACCATGGTTAAGAGGAGACTGAGGTGTCAGATGTCCTGATGTTTGTAGTTGCTGTAAAGTATCCGAAACGTCGGGTATGTAAAAAACTTAATAAACCGCGATAAAATCGTTTCATTATAACCAAAAATTCTCTTATATTATCTCAGGATAGGCAATGTACACTGCGACATTAACCACATACCGTAAGGTGACTCGTTCACCTAGTTTATAAAAAAAAACTAGCTGTTAGCTCACAGTTTCGCTCGTATTTACATCACAGCCGTCAATTGTCGTGCATGGATTTCCAGCTGTATCCGACTCAGATGATTATTTTATAACCTAAGTTACTCCTTATAACATCAGCTATCTGTCAGTGAAAGTCCCGTGAAAATCGGCTCAGCCGTTTCAGAGATTAGCTGGAACAAACAGTCAGACAGACAGATGCTATTTTGGTGTATAGACCCATATGCATTTAGTAAAAACAGATACTTCAATTTTATTTATCTGTATAGATGAATTTAGAGAAAAGCTGTTAATTTTAAATTACAAACTGATATGTACTTTAATTTTATTTATTTGTATAGATGAATTAATTTTAGAGAAAAACTGTTAATTTTCTAAATTACAAACTGAAACTTCAATTTTATTTATTTGTATAGATGAATTTAGAGAAAAACTGTTAATTTTAAATTACAAACTGATATGTAATTTAATTTTATTTATTTGTATAGATGAATTAATTTTAGAGAAAAACTGTTAATTTTAAATTACAAACTGAAACTTCAATTTTATTTATTTGTATAGATGAATTTAGAGAAAAACTGTTAATTTTAAATTACAAACTGATATGTACTTTAATTTTATTTATTTGTATAGATTAATTAATTTTAGAGAAAAACTGTTAATTTTAAATTACAAACTGATACTTCAATTTTATTTATTTGTATAGATGAATTTAGAGAAAAACTGTTAATTTTAAATTACAAACTGATACTTCAATTTTTTTTATGTGTATAGATGAATTTAGAAAAAAACTGAATTTTAAATTACAAACTGATACTTCAATTTTATTTATTTGTATAGATGAATTTAGAGAAAAACTGTTAATTTTAAATTACAAACTAATACTTCAATTTTATTTATTTGTATAGATGAATTTAGAGAAAAACTGCTAATTTTAAATTACAAATTGATACTTCAATTTTATTTAATTGTAGCAAGTTGTTAAATAGGTATGCTATTACTAATCGAAATCTGATATTTTAAATACATATTTTATGCGTTTAAATACGGCTTTTCTTCAGCCAACGTAACTTTCTACTGCGTGTTTTTTTTTATTAAATTGAAATGTATTATTTTGTGACATATGATTTTAAAATATTAATCAAAAGTTCAGCAGAAAAGCACACATTTTTTTCAATCTACTAAAGTGTGTAATGCATATGCAGAGCCCCCCTATCTTTCAGTTGTCAAACAAAAGCCCCAAAGCTACGACTGATCTCTTCTGATCCTGCAATAGAAATTGAATGGACTGTGATTGATATCTTAGATGACTTTCGAAGGCGATTCTAGAACATTCCTATCCTAGAAATGGATATTCCGTTTCTCGGCCAGAAATCCTCTTTGAATTGCGTT
Organism: Helleia helle; assembly: GCA_963853865.1. Lineage (NCBI taxonomy): Eukaryota > Metazoa > Arthropoda > Insecta > Lepidoptera > Lycaenidae > Helleia > Helleia helle. The sequence goes on from OY971420.1 coordinate 24,069,822, forward strand.
GGAAACATTGCGAAGAAACGGTGAGCGTGTCAAAAAAAATAATGGCGCGTTTTTTCAAAATATGTAAACAGTACCTAACTGCTATCTTATTTTCTAATATAATATAATATTGTTTAGTAGATATAAAATATTGCTATTTTATGTTACTATATTATTTTTTACTGAATTTTCTTACTGGGTACTCTTAAAAAACCATTTAAAAATGTATTAATTTTTTCTTCATACTATATTATAATTTAGGAGCAAGGCACTGTCTACGCCAAGTCGAGCAAAAATGCGGCATAGCCGTACCATCCTTTTCTCGGAGCAATTCAGGTCATTTTCAATCACCCCTTTACTTCGTTGTGGATTTGAATTTTCAGTAACCAAGCAGGCATTATATAAACACAGTACCTATATTTCAAATTGAAGTCAATTTGAACCGGTAGTTTAAGAATTATTAAAGATTGTCAAAGTTTCTTATCTTTGTCACTCCCTGACCAATCGTCGAAACTCTAAGGCACTTCTAGCAGACATAGCAGCTGCAAATTTATAATTTAATTTGTGTTTTGTGTATAATAAAAAAACACTCAAATATATTGCAATTATAGTCTAGATTTTTAGATACATCAACTGCATAAATATTTTTTTAATTCCATAATGTATAGTAGTATAAAGTTACATTTGCAGTGAATGAATCTGTGTACTATATGTATAATACAGTACCGACGCAGATTTACTATTATTATATTTTAATATATTATAATAATAATAAAAACTTTATTATTATTATCATTGTATATTTATCGCTCACAATGGTTTACCTACTACGACATTACCCAATATAGATAGATTTTATAATCAGTATGTTCAAGATAACAAGGTATCAAGTTAACATGGTAAAATGGTCAACGGAATGAAAAAGCAAGAATGTGACACGCCCTATGAAGTTGTACTATATATATATATATAAATAAACAAAAAAAATGTTGGCAAAAACCTACCTGTTGTCTGTAATGTACGGATGATAATTTTACGTGATAACGTTATAATGCGTCACAAGCCGAACGATTGGCCTGAAATCGTGCCTTTCTATCGCTTGTTCCGCGTTTTCGCTTTCATGCTCGGCTCAGGTGGAACGTGACATTTTTTTGTGCATGCAGCTGGCTCTCATCGATTTATAAGACGCTATCACGTCCAAAACTTTTAATATACTTTCCCACTTTTTACTGTTCCCATATAGTTTACAATTACTGTTGTCGAATGATCTAAGTGTACAAAACATTATTATCTAGAGTAATTGGTATTTAATTAAAAATATAATTGAATTTAAGTTGTGAATTGGAAGAGTTTCTATTAAGCTTGCGAATTCTATTCCAAATCTTAAGAACTTTATCCCTGATAGGCGCCTGATCTTTGAGAATAATTTGAATATATATTGTTATTAAATTTTAAGTTTAATTATTTTTAGTCGAGTTGTTAGTTTAAATTGTAGAATGAAATAGGGTGTAACTCAATTGTGGGTTACAATCAATTATGGTTATATTTTCCTTAATTAGTATTATTTTTCATATTATTAAGTATTGGGAGTGGCAAGGGATCGGCCGTCTTGGCATTCATTGAAGGAAGGGAGGAAAACAATGTATTATACAACCCTAAATAAAAACGTTAACACCAAGTACATTACTAATACGCAACAGTATTAATTTTTTCATTAAAAGTAACAGCAATATATTCTAAGCACTGCATCCACTATGTCTATAGTTACTGATTCAGGACTTTATTAATAGATCAAACTTGGGTCCCGGAGATTGCGTATTCCAGGGAGCTGTAGGGCTTAGAGTTTACGAAATTTAGTACTAGGTGAGCATTTTAGTTCTCGTAATTTATGTGTGTGTATGTGTGTGTGTGAGAGAGTATTATCGGGTGTATTTGGATGATATATTTTTACTACCTACGTGATGGAGATATTTTGTGTGAAGAAATGATGTTCTAAACGTGATATTGTACTCAGTAACAGAATACAAGTGGCAATAGGAATTCATGCTACTTTCAATTTCTTCATCATAATCATCAACCACCAACCAACTTTTCTCCATCCACTGTTGATGGATATGAGGGTCCATGTCATGCTACTTGCGGGAATAAATACGAAATATAAATAAAATGAGACGTGCCAGAGGGGACTGAGCATCCTGAGCGGGGTGAGGCTCTCCATACGCGCGCAGAGTTTTTAACTAAAGACGTAGTCGATGAAATGGTTTTTGTTATTGTATCGAGTTAAAAACGATAATTGGAGAAATTCCTTTTATTATTTAAAAAAAACATACGTATCTATTATTTTAAAACTCATCCACGAAGACATTTATGAGAAGCTTAAGCCGTGTCCCGTTTGCCTATAATATGTTAATCTCTTTTGAAAAATATCAAACATGTAACTTTTGTCACCTACAGGGAAAATGCGATGTCTCGCTAAGAACATGCGATTTAGATTTTACACCAAAGACAAAACGATGATTACTTATTACTATACGATATAACCTAGAGTTCATGGAAACACCGCAATGACAATATCTAAACAAACATTTTCATAATTATAGTTTACTAGCTGTTGCCCGCAGCTTCGCCCGCGTTAACTTTTAAAATTTGAGGGGTTGACCACCCTTATCACTTAGGGGTATGAAAAATAGATAGTAGCCGATTCTCAGACCTACTGAATACGCATATAAAATTTGGTAAAAATCGGTAAAGCCGTTTCGGAGGAGTACGGTAACTAACATTGTGACATGGAAATTTTATATATTAGATAAAGATGCCGGGAGCATGTAAACATATCGATTTCATTAAATAAACAATTAATATCGCAATTAAACCGGCCTGGTTAATAAAATCACCTAATTATCTCACTGTATAGTGAATAGTCAGATGTAGCTGTTTTTAGGGATAGGCCCACCATTCGTTCCTAACGTTACTACTCTTGTGTAGCTAAATTTGTTTATTTATTTATTTTATTTCTTTAGAAAACTTAAAGGCTCTGTAAGTTTTCTAAAGAAATAAAATAGTATACTTCTATATTTTATTTTATCAAAAAATAAGTAATCTACTTTAGCGGTGTCGGATCAGTCTTCGTGGCGTTCATTGAGGGAGGCCTATGTCCAGCAGTGGACTGATAGAGGCTGATAATGATGATGATGAGGATGGTTCACATTGCTCAGTCGGTGTATATTGTTTTTTTTATGTTAGTTGAATACGCAAACTGGCAGACCAGTCCTGGTGGTATGTGGTCAACATCCCCCATGAACAAAAACTAGTTTACCTGGAACTATCCCAGAAAATTTGTTTATGTGTTACCTATCCTGATGTATAAGATGTTACGTCTCAGTGCCAGTAATTACACTGCCTGTCTTGCCCTTCTCTCCGAAACACAGAAAAGGTGTTTCACGGGAGACACAAGCAAGATTGTACCCATGCAGCCGGGAGCGCAGCACAGCGCATCCCTCCCACAGGTATTGTATGAAGATAATGAACCTTTCGTCTTCCCCATCACAACTTCTACTTAAGAACCAATAACACACCTACCAAATTAAATTTCATCGAACTAATCAATTAGTAAGCTTATATTATATCTAGCTGTTGCCTGCAGCTTCGCCCACGTTACTCGACTCCTATATGTCATAGCGTGATGTTATATAGCCTATAGCCTTCCTCGAAAAATGGGCTGTCTGACACTGAAAGAATTTTTCAAATCGGACCAGTAGTTCCTGAGATTAGCGCGTTCAAACAAACAAACTCTGCAGCTTTATAATATTAGTATAGATATGAAACCATATTCACCAGGTTGCAACTTGGAACGACAAACAAGGATTGATGCTGGTCTCACCGAAGTACGTGCATCTCAATTCTCCCGTCTCATTCGAAACCAACAGGACGTATATCATAACGACAATCCTACAAGAACCGTTCCTGATGCTGAAGCCAGCTGAATATGGCCAGAGGGAGGATCAGTACCACGGATTCTCGAAGGACCTCGCTGATTTGCTCGCCAAAAATCTGGGAATTAAATGTGAGTGTTAACATTTTTCATACAATCTCCAGTAACCTGACTTTGGCTCTTATTATGTTTTTTTTTATCTTTAGGAGGTTTAAACGTAGATTGATTATTATCACAAACAGGTTTATTTAAATTCCATAATATTATTATGTAAATTTTGTCGGAGGGTGAGGCTTTAAAAGACTTTTAAAGAAGAATTATTTATGCATATTATACTAATATTATATCTATTATTACGACTTGTTGGCCGGCCATTAACCATGTGGGAAGACGATCTCAGTGCAGTGGCTGGTCCGTGTTGGATGCGAGTGGCAAAGGATCGATCGTCTTAGCGTTAATTGAAGAAGGCTTATGTTCAGCAGTAGATGGATAAAGGCTGATAGTGATAATGATGATGATGATGATATTATTATCTATTGTTTTACCTTATATGTCTTTTATACCTTTACTGGATGGCTGGATATTTTGGAAAGTAATGTGACTTAATTTAAACTAAATAAACAGAAATATTTAGAAAGCGATTCCTTAATTTTTTTTAGAAAAATATTTGTAACACATGTTGAAATAGATGAAAACAAAGAGATAGATGATAATATTCTATTTATTCAACAATTTGAAGTTCTCTTGATATATTATTATAACGCGGTAGAATATCAATTATTATTTTATTTGTGTATTAAGAGGCTTTTGGTTTGTTATTAGATGAAATGCGGCTGGTAAAAGATGGTAAATTTGGTGCGCTTACGAATGACGGTTGGGCTGGAATGATCGGAGAGATACTGAGAAAGGTAAGTTTTTTCATTAAAAAAAAACATTATTTTTTTTAGTATCGATAAAGTATTTTTATACGTCAATTGAATCTACCACCGATTCCAAGGCAAGCCCACTGAGAAGAACCGGCGAAACAAACTCAGTGGAATTAATCTTTTCAAATAATATGTATTCTATAACAATTTTTGCATCTTATCCTAAAATACCTGGGAGGAACGCCTATTCCCAAGGTGTGTTAGCTGTTATCTGTTATATGCTATCTGTTGTATGTTATCTGTTGTCTTTCCTTGCTCCTTGTCCCCCTGCTCTTTAGTGCCCTCTTCTTATATAAGGGGTAGAAAGAGCAGATCCCTCGGCTCAATTTGCTTCACCCAAGGTGCTGGGTTCACCTTAGGCTACTGAGCCCCAACGCGACGTCAACTTGAACCATGGTGGGGTTTCACTACATACTGCAACTGTATGTGCTAACTAGAACTGTATGTTCAATGGTAAAGTGGACCACTGACCAGCTTGCGTATCCAGCTAAAAACAGCTATTTTATTTTCACAATATTCGTATGTACGGTAGACATAGTTGGCAATGTTGACCCAATCTGTTGGTTAACTTCAAACCATTAGGACCTTAGAACGCTAGACACGTAACCAAACTTTTCTTTTGTCCCTTAACAAAGACCTTTAAATAAGTCTAGTGAACGACGACGAAATTTGAACTAAGAGTTCTGGGCTTGTGACTTGTGATTTGGACGGACTATATAAAATACGAAATAAATTTGGAAAATTGAAGGAATAATAGGAACTAAAAATGGTTTGTTTCTTACTTTCTTTCGCAAAACATATTTTTTAAGAAGCCTTCGATCGCCTCTTTTATAGCTTAGTTTGTCGATGTGTAAAAAACTTAAAACTATTAATTCTCTTGCCACGTAATATGTTCTACGTTTTTTATAAACTTAGTATGCGCGGTCATTTATACAAAAACTAAAGTAATCAGGTATATACCAAATACTTCTATTATAACTGATGTAGACTGCCTAGTCTATAGGCGTATCATAATAATGACACGTCACCGGGATTGGCCGTCTTGGCGATCATTGATTTGATTGATTGATCCCACAAAAAACAGTTTCACTGTAGAATGTCGCGCCAAATACCCTTAACTATATACGTATAGCAAAAATAAAAAAATAAACTAATCTTTACAAAAAATATGAAAAAAAAACCAAGTACACAAAACCTCTCGGATTAAAAGAAACACTCATTAAAAACTGTGAAAATTGAAAAAACAATTGGTGTAGTATATTTATTTACAAAAAAAAAAGAAAAATTTGCAATCTACAAAAAAATATAAATTAAAAAAAAGTAATCATTGTGATTTTCAATAATTGCAAAATTTTTGTGACAAATTTTACAATTGAAAACAATTTTTTAAACGTACTTGGCGCGCGTCATTGCGTACCCCAAATTTTTTCATGGCTAATATAGAGCTAGGGTAATATTATTCTGTGATCTACAGCCAGGAAATTGGTATGGAATAGGAGTATAAAAACAACAATTGTTGCAGCCCTTCTACGCCATGTAGATGGCCTCACTAATGATTATTTTGATGTCTTCAATCAAATCTATTAGAATTAAAATTCAAGCTCGTACCCATTTCTTTATATATTTCTTATTCCTATTACATTTATACTCATATGAATATGACGCTTTCTTGCCTTTTAATTGAATCAAGAAATAAGGAAATGATTTTATTACTAGTAAGGTAAAGTACCCAGTAACTGCTCAGAACCACCTTTCCACTCTTTTTATTTGTATAACTGCATTTTTGAATATAGATATACAAATGCAGAGAGTGGGCAGGTACTGATTCCTGAGCAGCTACTGGGTACTTTACCTTAGATAATGTTTATTAAATTGTTTTTGAAAATTATAACATTAATGAATGCTTGAGGAACACAAACTTCTCGAACTGATAGTTGACATTAATAATTTATCTTAGTGATACATATTGTGAAGCCATTTACAATACATCGAAAATGACGCGCGCCAAGTACGTTTAAAAAATTGTTTTCAATTGTAAAATTTGCCACAAAAATTTTGCAATTATTGAAAATCACAATGATTACTTTTTTTTAATTTATATTTTTTTGTAGATTGCAAATTTTTCTTTTTTTTGTAAATATACTACACCAATTGTTTTTTCAGTTTTCACAGTTTTTAATGAGTGTTTCTTTTAATCCGAGAGGTTTTGTGTACTTAGTTTTTTTATTTCATATTTTTTGTAAAGATTAGTTTTTATTTTTTATTTTTGCTATACGTGTATATAGTTAGACGTGTACTTCGCGCGACATTTTACAGTGAAACTGTTTTTTGTGGGATATCTCTTTTTTTTTGTAAAGCATATATTAATTAACATAATTACATTTCAAATATTTTAATATTTTAAATATTTATACTTCTTGAGTAATTCATTTCAAATATTTTAATATTTTAAATATTTATACTTCTTGAGTAATTCATTTCAAATACTTTAAAATTTTAAACTTAAACTTCTTGAGTAATTCATCAAAATTTTTATTCATAAATTTTCTCAAATAATTTAATAATAAAAGAGGTTAGTACTATTACAATACTTTTACTTTAAATGACGCTTGTGACTGACCAGTGACCAATGCAACATCGTCATATTTTTTTAAACGTTATTTTGATTTTCAAAATTAACATAGAGCATGCGTTCCTGTTATTCCTCCTGTTTAAATATTTAGAGTGTAAAAGGGAAAGTTAGATACCAGATGGCGCAAAATGCAACTTAACCGGCAGTTCAAATCAATAATTAAATTAAAGTAAAATATTAAGTATATTTGCTTATTAGTAAATCATGTAATAATAAGCTCAAATATGTAATTAAAAAAAATAATATTTTTTGTTCTTGTCCAATATATGATTCATTATTATTTACCCTAAATTTATTAAGTTATAGTTGCACACTACCATGCCTTCAGAATAAAAAAAAAATCAAAACTTTAGATGTATTACTTTCTTTATTGTTTTCTTAAGAATAATTCAAATCCAACTCCATACGAAGAAAGTCATAAATTTACTTGATACCAATGTACTTATTATTATGTTTATTGTCCTTTAAGGCCTTTAAATATTCTCCTTTCCAGAAGAAAAAATGTAAAACAGTAAGGAAATAACTTCAAATCAAAATAATTAAAATTAAGAAATACTACACACATAATGTCTCGCAATTTTTGTTTACAACCAGCTCTTTTCCGCTTAAAGTTTTTTTTATTGCACGGTCTGTGACAATGGGAAATCAAATTGTATTGACAATAATAAAAGTATGACAAGTCAGAAATTTGAAGTAAAATTACTTACATAATAACATAATCAATACTGAAATTAACTTGTCTGTCTCTATTTGATTATTGGAACAAATATAAGCCATCAACATATAATGCTATAACAATTTTTACATCATTATTCATTTTTGTAAAAACACATGGCTCTATACGACTCCTTTTGAAACCTAACTCACATAAACATTGCTCCACTCTCTAATATCATGATCTAGATGACTGCTTTAAACCATAAATCATCAAGTATCAGCACGTGGGGTGTTGCAACGAAAACGCTACTGATATCCGTCGAGAGAGCGCAGAGAGCAATTCTCAAGGTGGCTACATTTCGCCCTTTCCTATTCCCTACTAACCTTCTTTATAAAACATGTAAAGTCCTAACAGTCAGACAACTTTTTATACTAAACATAGTACTAAAACAGCACGCAGCTCTTGCCTACTGTACTGAACTTACTAAAAAACGAAGAAAAGATATAGTTTGCTCCCAAAAAATTGCAATAAAACATACCTTTATAACTTAATTTTATATATACCTAGGCCCTTATCTCTACAACAGATTAAATGCTTTGTCAGATATTTATCGACTAACTTACCATAAATGTAAAAAAAATCTCCAGTTGTTGCTACAAAGTATGTCGTACGAAGAGACAGAGAATTTGTTAATTAGGATAGAGTAGACTTTAACTATTTACACATTTATATTATAAGTTATATGTAGTTTAATATAAATGATACAATATGGTTCGTGAAGCGAGTACACTAGCCCTTTTAGCCTGAAACACAGGATTTCCTAGTTCAGGCAGTCAGTACAATATAATATATTGTATCATATATAATATATGGTATTAATAATACCTAAGAAACATTGCATTGTAATTATAGATTTTATTGTACTTAATATGTAAGTTTCTGAAATAAACATTTTTATTTATTTATTATAAATTACTTTGTTTAACAATCTTATTCCTTATAAATGTCCTCTTTAAGAAAACCATTTAAGAATTCTATTTTAACATCTAAATGAGTGACATCTAAATTTAACTGAACAGATAGTGCGAACAATAATTTAGAATAGAAATTTATTAAGGAATAAGCATCTATAGTTTATACACTGTTATACAATACACATACTTAATCTAATATACACTTACATGACACATATAAAAACTTTAATTAGATACAGAAATATAAAGAACAGGTTAGATACAAAATACATACAATATATAAAATTTATAACGTAGACATAAATATGCGCCTTAAAACGCACAACAGTGTAATTTCAAAGTAGAATGTCTGACATCTGGTGAGAAAGTCTATTCATAATCAATACCAGGCCTCTGTGTAACCTTGTGCCCTTAGCCACTAAACATGCTCTGTAACATATACTATTATCACTATTTAATTTCCTTTTATATACCCACTTGCACTGTACTAAAGTTTAATCAAAAGGTAATTCACTCACAGGAACCCATGCATCATTTTCTTCAAAAGCTTGCATGCAGCTTTTCCTCTATTTCCTCAATCCACTTGTCTCTTTCTGGGCTCTCCAGAGCTTCATGGACACAGACTGGATCATTAGTAACATTTGGACTCAACATTGTACATAGATTTGGAAATCTATACCGCTCTGGCAGCTTTTTTATTCACTTAATTTGGGTCCCCCTTTACTAAAAGTAAATGGTACTGGTTCCTCATTTTCTTCTTCAGATTTCTGTCTGTGTATGATATTCCCGTAACTGCTCCATCTTTGATTTTATTCTGGTCATTTATATTCAAATGGCCAATCTCCTATGACACTAATCTTCACAATCTTCACTAATTACTGTTGAAGTAGGAGTAAAAAAACATTGTTTATGTTCCATGACCAACTTATAAACACCATCTTCTTGGTTTGCTACAGCCACCAAACTGTTTTTTCTATTGTAAACATAACAGCATTTCTCCTTTAACTCCACATTGTTTCCATTCTTGATAAGTTGACTAATGTAAATCAAGTAGAGTAAAGCAAAAATTTAATACCATTTTAATTGGTAGGAGATGAAGTCAAGAAACAAACTCCAGCGGCACTTAATAAGCGGTTATGTCTAATTTTTAGAGTTTTGACCGAATAAAATCGGTTGAAATTAAATAAAAAAAAATTAAAATCACGTTAAAGCACCACAATTACATAGATAGAGATAGTACATCTCACTTTGTTAAATAATTTTGTTATTTCTCGAAAAATAATTAGACTGCATTGTCATTTTTCTTTCCAATTGGCATTTTCTGTTGGAACCGGCTAAGACCTGAGGCCATGCTGCCATATCTGTTGTGTTAACAAAAATATCTTGTCTGTGCTTTGGACAAACGGCGGAAAATGCCAAAAAGCGCGGCTCTGCCCCTCTAGCACCCATCAATCAACTATCACTTCCCATTCTATTCACCCAGAACAGTTCACCATAATATTCGCCAACGAATCACATTATATATTACACAGATTAAGTTTTAAAAACAAACACTACAGAAAACCATCAGAACAGTCCTACAATAGAAAACCACTCCAGAACAGTTCTCCACAATATTCGCCAACCAATCACAATATATACAGTTTTTAAAACAAACACTAGTAAATCACTCAGAATGAACAAAACACAAAATAACAATTAATTAACGGGAAACTGGGAAGAAACGAAGAAGATTGAGCTCTTAACAGAAACGAATATATGAAACAAAAGACGTTTATCAAATAAAAATACGACAGAAAAAATATATTATACGAAAGACGTTTATCAAATATAAAATATGACAGAAAAAATAAATAAAAATAAGCTATAGAGAATACAAGAAAAAAAACGAAATACTTAATTTTTAATACAACACCGTATATTGATAACGATAGGCAGCATGGCCTCTAGCCTTTACCTGTTCCGATAGGATAAAACTAAAAAACAAGCAACCAACTTCGATGTCAAAACTCAAAATTCTCACTGTAACGTCATATAAAATATTTTCTCTGAACCTCTTTAATCGTAAAACGGCGCAAGCAATAATTTTCATGTTTGAAATGTATTAAATAATTTCTGAGACCCAATAATTTTTTGTAATATGTGTAAAATTCGTAAAAAGAAACTTATTAAAAATAGTGTGAAGTCTTTTGGCAATAATAACAAAATAAAGCCCCAAAAATTTTTTGTTATGTTTTGGAGGTTATGTTTACATATGTCTCGAGAATATGTACACAGTGCCTCACGCCAAACTACTTGGATGTGTTCTTGGCGCTAGACACTAACGTGTCTCCTGATATCTGTTATTGATACGTTATCACTGACTGATTTAGGATATAAAACATTAGTTAACTAATTAGTTACCGGTGGGAGGGAAGCGCTGTGCCGCGCTCCCGGCTGCATGGGTACCACCATCTTGCTTGTTTCTCCCGTCAAACAGCTTTGCTGTGTTTCGGAGAGAATGGCAAGACAGGCAGTGTAATTACTGGCACCGGGACTTAACATCTTATGTCTCAGGATAGGCAACACATAAATGAGTTACCTGGGCTCGTTCCAGGTAAACTAGTTTATGTTCATGGGCGACGTCGACCACTTACCATCAGGTGGCACGTTTGCCAGTTTGCCTATCCAACTAACATAAAAAAAAAATAGGTACTTTTGTGTGTGTATGCAATACCTATTCATAGTTCTGCCTCAGAAGCCTAATAGGTAGGTATATTCGGCGAAACGCATTTTGTGACACAGAAATATACTTAGCTCTGTACTTAGGATATCGTTATAAGATATCTTTTTTATATTACAAATATTCTTGGTTTTTTCAAAATAGTACAGAGTATATTTTTGAAGGTCAATTTAATATACGACCAGTTCCAAGGCAAGCCCCTGCACTGAGAATTTATTCTTTTCAAATATTATAAAACCAATTTGCTGTTGTTATCCTGAAACGCCCTATTCCAAGGTGGTATCTTCCATAAAATCTTTTACTTTATTCTTTACCACACAAACGCTCTTTTATAACTTTTTTTGTTTTTTTCAATTGGGAGGTTTTCAACATCCTTTGGGATCCTATTGTAAAATCGTATACAGTTGCCTTTAAAAGAATTGCTTACTTTTGCGAGTCTCATCACTGGTACATCTAGCCTTTTTTTTTTTTTTTTTTTTGTTCCCGCTGGGGAATGTTCTTATGCATACCACTAGGCCCGGGGGAGCCCGGGGGTTATGTGGGACTCTCTGCGCCTGAAAAGATGGTTAAGTGGGCGCAGACTCTACCCACTAAACCCCAGCGGTGTTCTCCTCGTCGTACTGGCCCGGTGCGGGAACTATGTTATGGTCCGCACCGGCGACGGTGTGCCTGGAGGCACTCTCCTCTGAAGGCAGGGGGTGGCGTCCACTCCTCCTACTCCGCTTAAGGCACCCCGAACACTTAAGGATACCTTATAGCACGGACCTTGCGCGCGCGCGGCAGATCCCCCGATCGGCCACGCACAGGTCCCTCACGGCGGTGCGACCGCCTGTCGCCGCCGCGCTCTCCTGCAAGAAGGGGCGCCAGTGCGCTCCGGTATCACGACTTCGCAGAAGGAGAGGACCGCCTCCCATGCACTCTCACTGCCGGTCATCGCGCGGATGACCGCAGGAAGTGAAAGGTCGGCGCCGACCTCAGCCACGAGGTCCGCCCTTTCTAGCGCCCACGCAGGGCACTCCACCAGGGTGTGGTCAACAGTGTCCTCTTCATTGCTACAGTGATGACACCCTGGCGATTCCTCCGAACCCGCCACCTTGCACAGATAACTCCCGAAGCATCCGTGCCCTGTCAGGATCTGCGCAAGGTGAAAGGTAATAACGCCATGCCGCCGGCCAACCCACTGCTCCAGGATTGGACCGACGGCTGACACCGTGCGATGGCCAGCACTCGGCTCCTCTAGCCGTTCCTTCAATTTTCGGAGGATTCGTCGTTTAAGACGCCTCCGCCAGCTCTCCTCTCCAACTTCTTCTTCAGTCTCGTCCGGGACTCCCTCCTCGACTTCTCCACGTCTCCTCCGCCAAGAACGCGCGAGGGCACCTACCACCAGGTCCCACGGCGCAGAGCCAGCCAGTACGCACGCAGCCTCGTATGAGGTAGTGCGATACGCACGGACGGCCCTGATTGTGGTACATCTAGCCTGTGTCTATTCTGTATATCCCTATTCCTTACTATACTATGTGTCACATTTTTACGGAATTCACTTATATTTTACTGGAATTCACTTATTTTTTTCCGGAATTTACTTATTTTTTCCGGAATTCCATATGTTTTTCTTATATTGGGTAATTTGAGAAGTATTTAGAATCCTAATACCGTAATCACTACCAACATTTTATCCGTCCACTGAGCGTTCCACGAACTCCAAGGCGACCATTCCTCCACTTGAATCCAACTAAGACCTACAAGAAGATCCTCATGCAATTTTCTTTAAAACTTACTATTATTTTAATCATGAAATTTATGTAATTAAAATATATAAAATGGTTGTTACTGAAGCTTGTAGCTCGAGCGATGCTTCTGAAGAGGCTTCAACCCTTTGAGCTGGCTCGTTTGTCTCAACTTTACCCTGGATCTAATATCCGGCTAAGCTACTGTTACTACAAAATACGCCTCGGAAAATTCCTCATACGAATTTCGTTGGAAATCTTTAAAGACGCTTTAAAAGGGATACTCTGATATTTAGTTATTTAATCTGCAAGATCAATTTTTAAATTCAATAAATACACTTACTACAATATTTAAATTTTCAATTTGATATATACAAATTGAAAATTTAAATATTGTACGAAAGCCTACTAAGATTATAAACGTGAAAGTTTATATTTTTGTTTCTTTTTCACACAAAAGCTACTGAATGGATTTTAACTACAATTATAATATAATAACTGTACAATAATATGAATGTAATTATATTTACAAATTTTCTATTTTAACTTACGTATTTTTAATCCCTAAAGATTGTTAATAAGCATATTGTGGCCTTACTTAATTAGTTATTGTGTCGATGATTTAATTGTTTTTTATTTGTAAATGTTATTTTTGATACAAAACTGTGTTTAAACTTAAATAAATAAATAACATCAACATAACACCATAGGCTATAATTTATATATTGTGTGAATTTTCCCAAATGTAATCCTGCGCAGACGAATTCACGGACACCAGCAAGTTATTGATGCATTTAGGGTAGCGTAAATTTATCAGCTTGCAATGGGCCAGGCATACAAACTACGGTCTAACTCCCTCGCTTAAATTCGAGGACAGGACATAAAAGAGTGTACTTCTGATTTCGACAAAACCTGTAAGTTGCTGTAGTAGGAGAGATATATTCTTCCGCGCGCCTGTCTGGGTACCGACCTGCAATTTTTTTCTGTGCTTTGCTGTGAAAAGGCACCTTACGGTTACTAGCATAAAATAACCCAATGGTCAACGGCGATGTTGAATTTTTTACGTGGCTCCATATTTTGTTCGTCTAACCACATATTTAAAAATCCAGCAACACGCCTGCTAATCCTCTGATGTAACGGATGTCTTTGGACGTTACTTATCACCTACTAGGCCAACCATTTTTCCCTGTGCCCCTTTTTATGTAATACACAAATATGTTCAATAGAGCGCTATTGCACCAGCCCTTTTTTTCTTTAACACCGGGAAATGTTTTGAGGCATCCCGCGGGGGAGTTGATCTCCCCACACGGACATGTGGGACCCGCTGCGCCCGAAATCTAGTAAGTGGACGCAGCTCTATCCACTAAAACCCGGCGAGTGCCACCAATGCCGCCTTTGATGAGGTGCCCCAGATCTAATGAGCAAACAGGGTACCTCGACGGCTATAGTCAGTCCCTCAAGGGACCGACGCCACCTCCACCTCCCAACGTCGGGACAGTACAATGGGATGATGATGATGATCCTCGCCCCTTTCCCCCTGCTCTTTTTCCCCTCTTCTAATAAGAGGGGTACAAAGAGCCCCCTCGGCTCAATTAGCTTCGCATAAGGTGCTAGACTCACCCTAAGCTACTGAGCCCTACCGCCACGTCCAGCCTGAACCATGGTGGGGATTGAATCAGCCCTCCATATTTATAACCGTAATACTTATAACTGAAAATATAGGAACTATCTGCTAATATAACCTTTCTTGCAGGAGGCGGACATAACGGTGGCTCCCTTAGCCGTGACTGCGGAGCGACAACGTGTGGTGGACTTCAGTGAGCCCTTTCTATCTATCAAGACACCAATCATAACGACGAAGCCCCCCAAACAACTCTCTGATACCTTCAGTTTTCTGCGTCCACTGTCAAAGGAGATTTGGGTAAGATTTTTAATTAGCACTCTGTGTAAAAAGATTTGACGGCCTCTGTGGCTCAGTGGTAAGCGCGTTAGCGCTCAAGCCGGAGGATGCGGGTTCGAATCCCGCCAAGGAACAAAAATATTTTCTGTGTTCCTGGGTCATGGATGTGTATTATATAATAAAAATCTTAAATTTATGTATAGTATAAAAGTATTAACTATATTTCTGTTGTCTGGTACCCGTAACACAAGTTCTTCGAGAACTTACCGCGGGACCAGATTGACGTGGTGTGAAAGCGTCCATAGATATTATTATTATTATAATGAAATGTTGTCTCGTGTAATCGCGTATTAAAATTTTTATATCAGATGTTTCGTACTATTCATAGGTATTTATTTCAAGAGAACTAAAAATGTTAGGCTTAGACTATTCATCGTACCTAAGTAGCTAATAGATAGATAGATTTTTATGTAACTTTTTTAATCCTAATCATCTCATAATTCCAAACAGGATAAGTTTCCATAAGTTTTAAATTGTGACATCTTATAAATTAACTACAAACAGTATTAAGCTTCTATTTTTCTCTATTACTGAAATCTGAAAAGTACATAAAGTCTTAATAAGATAGTTATAAAGTTTTATCAAAGCTCTGAAAGTTGTTGTAAGTTTTATAAGCTTAATCAACGGTCTATTAGAGAATCGAGTGATGAAGGGTACTTAGAATCGATGAAGAGTACTTCACAGAGATGTGTGTATATACGTTCTTGCGTGCGCATGCACTAGTTAGCCCAGTTACTAAAGTATCGAAAAGGTCAAATATAGCCTTAAGATCAATTCATCAGCCTCTATCCATGCATTGCTGAACATAGGCCTCCCTCCATGAACGCCAAGACGGCCGATCCCTTGCCACTCGCATTCGGTTAATGGTTGACCAACACTTCGTCTACCTAACGCGGCCTCCCCTCTTCCACCTTAATTCCATCAGTGCTCCTGAGTATGTGACCAGCCCACTGCCACTTCAACAAGCTTATTCTTTGCGTGATATTAATATGATAGATATACTTAAACATGTAACGATTTACGTGTATCCTATTATGTAAACCTTTTAATCAGTATTATACATATACCACACCAAGGCCAAGCCTTGTCGTAGCGGTGGGGCTAAGTAGCCTAAGGTGAACCCAGCATCTTGGGCGAAACCAATTGAAACGAGGGGGCTTTTCTTTGTGCCCCTCTTATAAGAAGCAGGGCGGACAAGGGGCGAGGATGGGAACCTCTCCTTTTGTATCGCTTCTGCAATAAAAAAATCGAAAAAGTGGTTTCATCGCGTTTCATTGTGAAAATTTTGTGTTTCCCAATTGATAAGGAACAGTGTCCGCGCATAACGCATAAGTACGTCCCGCTGGTGTTCCTGGATATCTCTGGTGCGTTCGACAACGCCTGGTGGCCGATGATCTTGCTGAAAGCGAAAACCGCGAGTATCCCACCATCCACCACCGTCCCGCGCTTCCATTGAGCAGAAATGCTCTACCGTTTTAAACTCGATCTCCAAATGGGAGACTCGTAATCGGCTGTGGTTTTCGCCAGCAAAGTCCTTGAACATGAAGATCAAAGGTCGATTCAAACGCGCACCTGTTATCATGCTGGAAAGCGCCTCCGTCGCGGGCGTCAATACTGCTAAAGTACTCGGCGTATACATTGATGACGCAAGGTCTATGCGTCTCATGCGTCTTTGATGGTCGAAAAGGCGGCCAGCTCTTTCGGGAAGGTGTCACTTGTCGCTATCCTGACATACGCTGCAACCATATGGTACCGACCTTTTCACGAAAGCTTACTGATCATGTAGCACAGTGACACTTTCTGGTGTTCTGCCTGCCGACTTGGAGGTTGTTCGAGCAGGGCGTGTGTAGGAGGAGTGCAAGGGGCTCTCAGGCGGTGAATGTAATAAGAAGAAGAGTGGGATCCTCAGCGATGTCGTCTCCGCTTGGCAGACGCGCTGGACTGCGAGCGGAGATGGGAGAGAGCTGCATAGCTTCTAGAGGAAGAGCGTAACGTGATGTTGGATGGAATCAAGCGGAGGAAGGTAGGCCCAGTTTACTAAGAAGATCTGACTGCCACGGAGAACAACTTCGGCCATTTACGGATGTTTGCGAACAGTAGGCACAAGCGAAGGACTGAGATGACGTCGTAGTTGCAACATTAACACACCCGGACTGCCATGCCTTCACCGCCGTGATGTGAAGTCGTCGCACTAGAAAGGGAAAGTGACACTAGGGAAGTATTGAAGCACTCTCGTAAGAGGGTGAATTTGATTTGTAGGGAATAAAGAATTATACGGTGGAAGAGATCGTCTAAGCAGGTGTACCAAGTGTATTGAGTGGAGTGGAGGTGGCATCTGTCTCTTTGGGTACTAACTAGTCGTCGATGTGCCTTGTTGCTCTGTTAAGGTCGGTGCACCTCGCCAAAGGCGGCATTGGTGGCACTTACCGGGTTTTAGTGGGTAGAGCTGCGTCCAACTTACCATCTTCACAACCGACGCCAGGAGGCCGAGTGGTCGCTGACCGCACGGTAGGCGGGGGGCAACCCCCCTTTTTTTAATCAAAAATGAGCCGAATGGGCTCACACTAATCCGATGAAGCATTAGGGCCTTCGGGCCATTAGCATAGATCCCTCCGAAAAAAAAAAAAAAACTTACCATCTTTCGGGTGCAGCGAGTCCCATATACCTGGGGAGTCCCCCCTTCCCCCACGGGATGGCTAAGAGCATTTACCGGTGCAAAAGAAAAAAAGGATAATACATTAAAAATAGCGTTATTTTTGTAATCAATTTAACCCCCAAATACTCAAACGAATCTCAAATTTAAGACGTACTTAAACTCGTGTTGTCACTTTTTTTTATTTATAAGTGATGTATCCTGTGAGGTATCATTAAAAATCTATTACAATATACTTGTCTAAAATAAATTTATATTTTACAGCATTTTCTCCTTTTGATAATCGACAAGACTGCTGATCCAGTTGATATAACTGGATCAGCAGTCTTGTCTTATAAATGAAATCATCTATTACGGATTTAATTGCAAATTACCTAATCTTTTCCCGACCATGTTGTTTGTTGTGTTTTCATGTTAAATAAAAATGTGTATTTTGTATTTAGCTTACTAGCTAAGTATTTATTTCCTTAAAGTCTTAACATGTTAGGAAATATTCGTGGAAAATAGCGAGATTATCTCTCAAAGAGGCTTCCCTCAAATCCAGGCGAGCGCACACTTGATTTTGGTACAGAGAATGCAATTTTGTAATTAAATTGTTTACTTATAAAATACATAATTATATTGTGAGCTATTTTAGAGGAAGCGTTTTGTTAAGTATTTTACTTGGAATTTTTCATAAGAATCTGTTATAATTTAGCCTAATTTTATCTTTAAAAATGTTATCTGTAAAAAAACAGATATTATTTTCAGGTATAATAAAAAAATAC
The DNA here is from genome assembly GCA_963853865.1 of Helleia helle. Classification (NCBI taxonomy): domain Eukaryota; kingdom Metazoa; phylum Arthropoda; class Insecta; order Lepidoptera; family Lycaenidae; genus Helleia; species Helleia helle. Next base: position 24,088,751 of record OY971420.1, read on the forward strand.
AATGTTAATCATGAAACGAAGATTTAAATAACATAATACAAAAATAATTAGTAGGAATAAATTAAGTATTTAATTTAATATATAATCTTGTTCCTTAGTTGTGCGTGATCTTCAGTTTTTTCGCTGTCAGCGTTGTTCTGTTCCTGGTGTCACGGTTTTCGCCACATGAGTGGAGGTCCGTCGCGATATCCGACAGCCACTTAGATCATCCAATAAGTAGCACTAATGAGGTAGGTAACATACTATATCCTTTTTAGTGAATATTCTCTGATGGACCTGGTATCTATTGAAGTAAAAAAAAAGATTTTTTGAAAGTGAAACTTCTTTGTGCGCATGAGTACATGTAAATTGTTTACGGATGAAACATTATGAAAATGTGCAACGTTTTTGTCCAAGGGAGAAGGTGATTGAGACCGATTGAAAGAGAGTGAGAAAGGGCGAAAGTAGCATGAAACACATAGCCGTGGAGTAAGAGTGGGGAACAAGCGAGTGAGAAAGATCGAGAGAGAGAGTGAGATAGAGCGAACGTCGCATCAAAAGTCTCAGAAATTTAAAGCTTTAGATTAGTATAAATATAAACGCGATTTAAAAAATCGGTTGTCTGTAAAGTCGGTTTACTGACGATAGTTGAACGTGACAACGTCATAAGAAAATGGAACGCCTCAGAGCGAGGTAACGCCGCATACGTCATGTTTTTTCGTTCTTGCAGCCGGCTCCATCGAATTTTATGACATTGTCACCTCAAAATTACTTTGTCAAATAAGTTTCACTTCTGACATGTGTACTTTGTAGTTTGTACGCATACATTTTTTTTTGTTTGATAGCGCTTTTATTTGGACCTGTACCATTAGTATTTTTTTCCAACCATAGATAGTAATGATATTTATATACAAATAAGTTTTTAGTTCGTTTTATGGGCTTTCAACGAGCGCTAAGCTTTCACAGGATACTTTATATTTCTGCTGTAATAACGGACGAGTTTACTCAGGGCAAGGAAGCTTATATTTTACAGTTTTTTAAATCAACTCTTAGCCAGTATTTCTCGTATCATCATCATCATCAGACCCTATCCGTCCACTGCTGTCCTATCTGATATACATAATGCAAATTACTTAAAATCTACTTGCAACGAATTTAAAGTAAATGAATGTGGATTAGAATCTAACCTGTTTACAAATTTCAGATAATTCTCCATAACGAGTTCAGTATTTGGAATTCGTTTTGGTTTTCGTTGGGCTCATTCATGCAGCAGGGCAGCGATGTGGTGCCACGGTAATATTTTTAATAAATAAAATAAATACTATTTAACAATTACACCACGTTAAGCCCCGTGGTTAGTTCGTAAGAACTTGTGTTATGGTTACTAGGAATGGAAATAATTTTAAGAAATGTATATAAATACATATAAACACATCCATGACTCGCTGCAGACATCTATATTCATCATAAAAATTATCTGCACTTGGCCGGATTTGATCCTGCGACCGCTGCGTAAAGTGTCCAGTAGCCTGACTACTCGACCAGCCGGCCGTCAATTTTAATTTAATTTTAATGTCGCTATCACTTACCATCAGGTGAACTGGCCCCCTCTTCTATAAAAAAAAAAGTTATGCGCCTAACGTATCCGCTGACAACATAATATTATAATATGATCAGCATATTATCTTAAACTTCAGCCTACTGTATCCAACGGCCCAGATGTTAAAACTGTTTTGTAAATGTATAAAAATATTGTTTCTCATTTTAAGTGAATTGTAAATTCTTATGAGAAATAAAAGTTCTTTAAACCTAAATATATGTACCTATAGTATAATATAGTAAATAAATGATTATTGAAATGAATGATTATTCTATTGTATTTATTACTTTTTTTTGTTTTTTTTTGGTTTCGCTGGGCAATGCGTTTAGGCATACCACCGGGTCCGGTGGGGGCCGGCGGTTATGTGGGACTCTCTCCGCCCGAAAAAATGGTAAGGTGGACGCAGACTCTACCCACTAAACCCCAGCGGTGTTCTCCTCGTCGTCTGGGTGGCCCGGCGAGGGAGCTGTGGACGTCCGCACCGGGTCACAACGATGTGCCTTGCGGCACTCTTCTCTGGAGACGGGGGTGGCGTCCCCCCTCCTTCTCCGCTTAAGGCACACTGAACACATAAGGGCGCCTTATAGCCCGGACCTTACGCGCGCGCGGCAGATCCCCCGATCGGCCGCGCACAGGTCCCTCACGGCGGTGCGACCACCTGTCGCCGCCTCGCTCTCGCGTTCTTCGAGAACTTACCACGGGACCAGATTGATGTGGTGTAAAAGCGTCCATAGATATTCTTATTATTTATATGTCGGTTTGACAAATAATTAAACTGCCAGAAGAAACAGCACATGCTAAGTGGCTAGCACCGCCCATAGCAAAAACAAATTATGGGCCAGCCCAGGTAACTTACCGATTCGGTACCTTATGTGTTCGGTGTCTGTCAGTACCGGTGCCAGTAATTACACAGCCTGATTTTGAAACGCATGCGTTGCTTGTGGCGTAAGGTGACTTGACTGTAAAAACGTTTAAATGAATAAGTAATTGGTTTCTAATGTTTAAGCGAATTTCACTAATTCTAATGAAACAACTTTTACGGATTTTACGGAAGTCCTCCCGTTACTGTAAAGTATTCAAAACACCGGATTTGAAAAAATCTTAATAAACCGCGATAAAATCCATAAAAATTGTTTCATTATAATATCAAATGAATAAAGTAATTATTGGAATCACCCTAAAATACTGAAGTATAAGGAAATATTGCTGTTAAACAGAAGGATAAATATGAGGATATATATATATATATATATATATATATATATATATATATATATATATATATATATATATACCTCATCTATACAGATAAATAAAATTGGAGTGTTGGTTTGTGATATTAAAATAACAGCTTTTTACTAAATGCTCATATTTATCTAAATATACAAATTTTACTAAACATTAAAACTACTAACTGTTGCCGGTTTTTTCAACAAACGAGTTCCAAAAATTTTAAATGTGTTGGTCCAATAATCAACAATCTTAAATCACGTAATCTCATTGGCGTTGACAATGCCCTATCTCGCTATTTCAATATCGGAAATATGCGAGAGACATACTAAGTACTCGTTTGTTAAGAAAAACTATAGTCACATTTACGTTCCGTTTTATTTGATCCACAGATCACTATCAGGAAGAATAGTTGGCACCGTATGGTGGTTTTTCGCCCTGATTCTCGTGTGTTCGTACACAGCGAACCTGGCGGCGTATCTTATCGTGGAGCGTATCTCTGAGCCACAGGGTCTCCAGTATGACAGACAAACTGAAGTGAGTGAGATCTCTTATGATTCAGGTAAAAACCCCCGCAATATGCAAATGGCGCAGCGAATTCGCGAAGTAAAAAAATAAAATCATTTATGTAAATATTTACAGCTGTGCGTTCAGGATTTATCTTAGTATTTATATAGATTGTACACATTGTAAAATAAGTTATGGCGTACTATTATTTAATATGATATAATTAATAAAAACTATACATTAATATATAAGTCCTACATAAAATAATCATAATATATTTGAATACACTAAGCACTTTGGCATCTAAGGCTATCTTACAATGTACCAACAAAAAGACACTATTTATGTAAGGCTGTTATGATATTATGTAAATACAAATTTGTGAGATTTTTAGGTACCTTTTAACTAATAATTTAATTAGAAAGTTCATCAATTATTGAAAATAATTGTTTAAGAGGTTCCGGTGGCTCATGGTAAGGGGGACAACACATCTACATAATCTCTGGTTGTGCGGAGCAGCTGAAGCCTTTACGGACTATTGACGCACACATGACACAGCGTCAATAGTCGATAAAGGCTTCGACTGCTCGTTTGCTCTCCTATGCTATAAAAAATGGTTCATAAAACTAATTAGTAGATTTATTGTATAATGTTAGAAAGTAATTGCTTTTAGTGGCTCGACAGCAACGCGAAAGTGACACATTTTTATTATTAAATAATTTACTTACAGCTTGGCAAAAAAGAGTATGACGTGGTGACAGGTGGAACTAAAAATTTTACTAAATGGAAACCTATAATGTTAACAATACTTGGCCGACAAATACTAGATTTAGAGTAAAGCTTAGTGTTTCACATTTATTTTTAACGATTAGATTAAATTATCTTACTGATTTCCATATTGTGATGAGACCTAAGTGAAAGTGGCGCACTCTTTTTTTCCATACTTTTTTTTGGCAAGCTGTATATGTGTTATTTATTAGTATATTCTCATGTTTTCTGTATCGTGTTCTTACCAAGCTCTTGAAAAAAAAATAACTTAAAAAAAACATAGATTTTTTCGTTACAGCTTCTGTTAATAGAAAAGTGCTAAAAATGCTTCAAAATAGAAATATGTTCATTTCAGGAGATGTTCTCGGTCAAGGATGACATACTCAAAGGTTTCGAGAAGAACGACGAAACCATCTCCGACTTCAGTCAGGACAGTTGCCATTCTCGACGCGCCTGCAAATTCAAACATGTCAACTTTGGTATCGCCACAGCTAAATCTTCACCATTAAGGTAAGTCTTGTACCAGACTAGCAAATACCCGCAGCTTTGAGCTTTCAGAGGTTATGTTTATGAATTTGAAAGTAGGAGGTAATTTATACTACTCATTCGATTTTCGGATGGCCGATGGTCCAATAAGTTTTGATCGGCCTCTAACCAGGTGGAAGACGATCTCCGTGCAGTGGCCGGTCCGTGTTGGATGCGAGTGGCGAGGGATCGGTGGTCTTGTCGTTCATTGAGGGAGGCCTATGTTCAGCATAGGATGGATAGAGGCTGATGGTGATGATGATGATGAACCGATAAAAAAATCACCAGTGTTTATCGGTGTACGATCACTGAGTGACATAGGTTAAAAAAAATTAAACAAAAATTAAAACCGACTGCAAAATTTAAAAAAAACTAAAAAGTAATAAAATAATTTCCTTAATCTTTGTGCCTACAATTTATAATCAACTTGTTCTTCTACTAATATACAATCTTTCCATTTACCACGTCATTATTGCTACATTTGGAGTCGGTGTCAGCCAAGGTAGGTAGGGAGGTAGGTACATCAACGAATACGACACCGGCTTCAAAAGTAACAATAATGACGTGGTAAATGCAAAGATTGTATATTAGTAGAAGAACAAGTTGATTATAAATTGTAGACACAAAGATTAAGGAATTTATTTTATTACTTTTTTGTTTTTTTTAAATTTTGAAGTCGGTTTTAATTTTTGTTTAAATTTATTTATTTCTTAATTTTTAGTGATTGCAAAATTCGATATCTGATTTTATTTGTCTGAAATATGGGTAGAACTATTAATCGCGTTGCTCAGTTTAGATAGCGCTGTAATAATGAGATGAACGTAGAAAGGGTTTAAATCATTCATCATCATGGAATTGTGTAAAACTTTATATACATGTAATTGAAAGCAATCACGGCCGATTTCCTGCTATTCATTAAATAATTCAGTTATATATAGGTATAGAACATCATCATCACCAATATATAGGTATCGAATTGATATTATGATGACCTTGAAATACTATGATGCGCTTCCAAGGCACAGTTGTTTTTTGTTCGTTTAACAATGACAAGTAAAATTAAATTAAATTAATTAAACAAAATTACATGATTTTGGTATATTATTTAGCCGTATGAACTAAGCCCAATAAAGTCTGTAAATGGTCGAAGATTCCCCTCGACTGTGTAAGGTCTCCACCATCACACCTGTAATGACACTTATAACCTATATGGGTGCAAAGTTCTCGTCAATATAAATGAATTAAGTCCAAACACAAGGTAGCTACTGTAAACTGCTGAGAAGTTCCTTTACCTGTCCTTCGTTTTCATCATCAGACCCTTAATGACAGTCACAACCCATCTAGGTGTAAAGTTCTCATCATTACAAATTAATCAAGCCCAAACACAAGGTTACTGATGTAAATCGTCGAGGAGTTCCCTCGACTGTCTTTCGGCTCCAGCATCAAATCGACTCTAGACTTTCATTTAATTGTAGTCCTTCAAAACACTTTATAAAAAAAATATCAAACGCACTATTCGCCCCTATGATTTTCGAAAGTTCCCCTCGATTTCTCTGGGATGCCATCATCAGATCCTGGTTTCCTTATCATGGGACCATTTGGGAAGTATAACCCTTTAGAACAAAAAAATATTTTTTTTAAATCGGTCTAGCCATCTTCGAGTAATCAGGTAACATACATAAAAAAAAAAGATTTCGACGAATTGGTAACCTCCTCCTTTTTGAAGTCGGTTAAAAATCAACATTATTCCGGACACAGCTGTATATGATTGGTTTGTCTACATTTACAATCAATTATCTTATTTTCGAATTCGAATCTTTTATTTATAAAGTCTTTCATGGTTTTAATAGTCTGGTTTTTTTGGCAAGTTCAACAAATGTTTATGTGAAACGTGCGACTTGAATGCCGTGACGGCATACGATATGACGCTGTCATGATTTTAGCTATGAAAGTTTTTTCCATCACAAAACCAGTAAAACATTTTTTAAAAACGTAATTTTTCACGCCGGTATTTTAAAAACATTTTCGAAGCAAAAAGTGTCAACGGTGGCGACAAAGCGCCCTTTGATCGCGTATATAGAATAACCGCACTAGCACAAACTAAAGTAACTAAAAATTGGCAGTCAAATTGCTGTGAGTTATTAACCAGTTAACCTGGGAATAGGCAAGACAGCTCATGCGTTGTCCTCAGACGTAAGGTCACTTATCATTATCTTCTAATAAAATAGCTTCATCTTTGTGTACCAGGTATGCTCAAATAAGTGTATTTTTTATGTTAGTTAGAGGCAAACTGGCACCAGATGGTTAATGGCAAACATCACCCAATAACTCTACCCTTCCAGCAAGATCTGCCAACTTTAGTAGATCCCAAGATGGTGTAAAGTTTTGGAAAAATCTCAAAGAACCCTGCCCTCAAATATATAAAATACAAGGTAGTAGTCATGGTCACATACTGAGGATAACGGATGGGCCAATAAGGTTCTAGAGTGAGGGCTGGGTTGACGAAGTGTTGGTCGATCATTAACCAGATGGTAAGACGATCTCCGTACAGTGGCCGGTCTGTGTATGATGCGAGGAACAAGGGATGGGTCATTTTGGCGTTCATTGAGGTAGGCCTATTTTCAGCGGATAAAATCTGATAGGCATAAAGCGCATTTTCCCAAAATTTCATCAAAATTACGAAACTTTAGTCAAATATATACACAATACTCTTTGCAAGCCCACTATCTGGAAATCTCTGGTAATTCCCACTTGGATACTTGTCATAAATCCGCGCTAGTGGGTCCCCACTTTTATGGTGCACCATTTGGGAAACGGGATTTTTAACAACATGTTAAAATTTGCATTTTACTACCATTTTATTATCTTGATCGTCGGAAGTTTATTGGCTTGGCGATTTTGGTACCCGCGTGGAATATAAGAACGCTGGTGTATTTTTTGGAATTCGTAGCGTAATTATTATGCTACATTGTGCAGTGAGATTTTTCTGAAAATTGACTTTTTTACTGTCTACAGTCAATATGAATATTCTGGTGCCAAAAATAATTATGTGAGCGACGATGGCCTAGTGGGTAATGGGTATGGGCTCTGCCTCTTGAGTAAGAGCCGAGAGGTCGGGTTCGATCCTGACCCCCCCCCCTGTGATGCCTAGAAATGGGTTTTTCTAAATTTTTACCTGCACTTGATCATCGCTTACTCACCGGTGAAGGAAACATCGTGAGGAAACCTGCATACCAGATGAGATTAAAAGTCTTTGAAAGTGTGTGAAGTTCACCAACCCGCATTGGGCCAGCGCACTGGATAACTATGAAACGCCTATATAACGCCCGAAACCATCCTCGCCTGATATTATATTATATTATAAATTATATTATAAAAATAATTATTACCACCAGTTTTCCATCCACTGATGGGCGATTCCTATTGATTATGATCATTATTCCGTCGGTTTTGAGACTTTTTTTTTTCTACGTGTGGACTCCATTTGAGAATGTTTGGTCCACTGGTTGGTATATAATTGTGTGGCGATAAGACCTGCCTCATAACTTAATTCATATAAACCTCTTTCAATGAACGCAAAGATGGCGGATTCCCCGCTACCCGCATCCATCGAGGGCGGCTACCGAGTGAGATTCTCATCACCAATATAACCTTTAAAGGTTGACTTACCCTCTGTCTTGTTAAACGGGGCCTCCGGAAATCTTGGCGTTCGCCGTCTTCCCCTCAATTAAAAAGCTAATGCTGTGATTATGAATGATTTTGATGATTATACTTTTAAGTCATAAGGAGGCAACCAAGCAGTCGGAGCCTTATGGTGACTACCGACGCCCATAGACATCCGCACAACCAAAATTTATGCAGATACGTTGCCCGCCTTTTCCTTATCCCCCACTGGGCCACCGGAAACTCACAAACCGCACGAAACGCGATAGCATAGCTGCCACTTAACGCCGGTGTTATGTGAGCGAGAGGTACCACTCCAGTCGTGCCGGCCCGATTCGGCTGCAAAGCAGCATGGCACTACCTCTTTCTACTTTATCGTAACCATATTAATATTATGTATATATGTCAATGCATCATCATCGTCCTCTCTCCGTCCACAACTAAGCTTTTTTTTTTTTTTTTTTTCGGATGGATCTATGCTAATGGCCCGAAGGCCCTAATGCTTCAACGGATTAGTGTGAGCCCATTCGGCTCACTTTTGATTGGGGGGTTGCCCCCCGCCTACCGTGCAGTCTGTGACCACACGGCCTCCTGGCGTCGGTTGTGTCACAACTAAGCATAAATCTTTTTTAATGAAAGCCGAAACGGCCGATCGCTTGCCACGTGCCAATGAGGATAATAATTAAATTTATTATTTACATTTCACATATTATTTTACAGTTAATGTGATAAACTATCTGTAACAGTGTTTTTAGGAACAATGATCAATTAATTATACCTAGTCACTTATTATTAAAATATTTTTTAAATATTAAAATTAGATTTTTTTTTTTAAATAATTGAATACCTTTGCACAAAGGTGAATAAATACCCGATATTGTCACTCAATTTCATAAACTTAATTAATATTGTATTGTTGAAAATTATTTCAGGGAAGGAATAAACCTGGCAATTGTAAATATGAAGAATGATGGAACAATCGCTAAATTGTGGAAGAAATGGCTCGCTACAACTAATAAGGCTGACTGTGAATTAGCTAGAGAAGAGGTATTTATGTCCAATCATTTTAAAAGAATGTAAATTTATTACTCGATTATTTTTAATGCCTGTGATTTTTTTAATAACTTTTAACACGGATTTACCGGCAAGGGGTGCGCTTGTCCCGCGCACCTAGTGTTGCCGTTTAAGGAAAAAACGTCCTCAGACCTAGTTGTAATAGTCCCTAGATTTTGAATAAAAAATAAGGTAAATATCTGCTAGAAGTTGCTAAAAAACAATTAATTTACCTAAAAATCAACACACATGCCACCTAAACCAAAATTAATGGTTCATCCATACTAATATTATAAAGCTGAAGAGTTTGAGGTCTAAAAAAATGGTGTAAAATCAGCAATGTTAACTTTTCATTAAGATAGCGCGGAAATCACTGGGTGTGGACTGATCGATCAAGCGAATTGGGGTAAATTTGTTGCTGAAAGATGCTAAGGAGAAAGAAAATTTTTAAAATAAAAATTGTTTTTTTTTTTTTATTAACCAAAATAAATAATGTCCACGCCAGCTTAACTCCCGAGTTTTCCGTTGAAAAACTATTGTGAATAAAAAACTTTTAAACAAAAATTTAAACGACTTCAAAAAGTAAAAAATAAACTAAAAAGTAATAAAATATTTGCGTTTCCTTAATAATTTTTGTGCCTAGAACTTATAATCAACTTGTTATTTTACTAATTACAATCTTTGCGTTTACCATGTCATTGTTGTTACTATTGTAGCCGGTGTTAGCAAAGACAGGTAGGTAGGTACAGCAACAAATATGATACCGGTGACTGACGTGTTTGGTGCTGTACGGTCTATGCTGACACCGACTCCAAAAGTAACAACAATGACATGGTAAACGCAAAGATTGCAATTAGTAAAATGAAACACGGAAAACCTGTTTCCGTGAAACAGGTTTTCCGTGTTTTTGAAAGAATTAGGTTAGGATTGGACAATTAATGGTACCAGTACTTACAATATTACGTCTCAGGATAGGCCAGGAGTTACCTGGGTTATAGGCGCTGTTGACTACTGACTACTTACGTCTCCCAGTCCATCTATCCTAACATCAAATAAAAGTCTATATTTATTTTTAGGAAACAACAATATCAGAGATGACGTTAAGCCAAGTGGCTGGCATATTCTACGTCCTGGTCGGCGGTCTGGCAGTGGCATTGGGTGTGGCACTGTTAGAGTTCTGCCAGCACGGGCGCGCTGAAGCAGCCAGATCGAACGTGCCACTCCGAACAGCGCTCCGTGCTAAAGCGAGACTCGCGTCTCGCACCGATCGGAAGACGCCACCGCACCGCTTGCATCGTGACCAGGAACGCCTTGGGTGGAACGGCGCTGCTTTTACCGGGGTAAATATTATGTTGTATAAACGAATTAAAATCCACGTAAGCGAGTGAGATATTCTCGTGTTTGTAGATATACACGCACATTGTCGGGAGCGCTCAGTTCAATACGCTGATACTCTCTTTGTAGTTACGAACACAAGAACGCATGCCTGTACTCATCACAACTACAAGTATGGCCCAGCCGCTTTCGTGAAAAAAATACAACTCTATCTACTAACTGATATTGATATGGTGTTCATAAAAAGAGGCATATGCCTAGCCGTGGACGGAAAATATCTATAGGATAGGATTGAAATTGATTCATCCAATCGAAAATTATATAAAAACTAGCTGATGCCCGCGACTTCATCTGCGCAGGATAAGATTTTAGTTTTTTTTAATAAAAAGTATCCTATGTTACATCTAATACCCCCAAGAATATGTGTACAAAGTTTCATGATTATCGGTTTAGTAGTTTTCGCGTGAAAGCGTAGCAAATATCCACGCGTTCACATTTATAATAGTAAGTAAGGATAACTTTACTGTAGTATTTTTTAAAGTAGACAGGTATTATTATGACTTGTCCATATTCATTAGTTTTTATTAAGCAGCTCGCAGTTATATAAAATAACTTTATATAACTGCAAGCAGATTTCCACGAAATCCGTAGTTTATTTAATAATCAGCAATATCCATCAAGATTGCGTAGGTATAGGTTATTACAAAATATTTATATACTGCCAAGACGTTGGCAAAACATAGTGTCCATAGTTTTCTTAAAATTACGTTAAGTCAGAAAATCTCATTTTTCTTGTAATTAGTAATTAATAAACAGTCAAAATAATGACTTATTCTACAATTCAATTTTATTAAACGACTTTATAAAGAGAAAAACTTAGGTGAAATATATTTTAGAAGCAATTTTACTAAAATTTTTAAAATAATTGTGTCAAATAAATCTAATTCTTTCTTTCTTATTTCTTCTAATTATCGTTTTTTATTCTAACTTTATCTTATTTTGCACGTAGTACAATGACTTCCTCCTAGGAAGAGATATGGTGAGGGATTCTCATCGGAAGATGTATTAGGAGAACTAGTAAGTGACAAACATCCGTGTGCGTTCCGATTGTCTGTGTGTATGTCACATACCCTTTATATTGTATTACCACTGTCCAACTTTATAATATGCTCCGTTCTAAGGTCACTGTGTATATATTATATTATATTAATTTTGTGAATAAATAAGTTCTTCAAGAAATACGTAAATTCGATAAAGTGAAAAATAGTGTGAAATAAAAATATTGTATATTTATTTAAAAGTTTTAAAATTAGACAAGAAATATGTAATAATTGGTTACTTTCAGCTAAATCCAGAATCGAATGTTTTCTATCGTATTGTACAAATAAACTAAATTTCGTTTTATCATAATTTTAAAATTTATATTCCACATAATATTATATTTACTATAGTATAATTTAATATATTAATGTTTACCTACATTAACAGCACAAACCCTTCACCATTCAAGTGCACATGGCCTCTTTATATTTTATCTAATATTGCCCAGTTTCCACATCCCTGTTGAACAATGATGTGAAAAACAAAATTATACCGGGAATATACGAATTTGATCCTTACATTTCAGTACTTCACCGCTGGCAATCAAATCGCTCAAGACGACGCAGTCCACGCGAGCTTCACTCACGTCTGATCTTCGGAGAAGGGCGGCTCCAGCATCAGTCGCTCTTCGACCACCAAGACACCCAACAACGTGGATCTGTATCAACTTTAAGTCTTTGAGTATATCCAAAAATAATTTTCAATAGCTTACAGTATGCGTTTTAACTTTCCCAGTGTGAAGTTAGCTAAAGTGACAGCGCAAACGTCACTCATAATTGTTTTTTGAGTAACTAAATTCAATCTGGTTAAGTTATATCCTGGGTACATGTTTTTAAGCTAAACGTTTATAATATTTTTATTTACTACCAATCGTAACTTTAATATTCAACAAAGTAATTAATATATTCTACATAAAGGAATATTGTGTCTTGTCTAGTTTTTTTGTACTTTATTAATCGGAGCGAAGTTAGTAACACAAGTAAGGTCAATGGTGAGTCATATTATATGACGTCACTGTTAGCTAGCTTCAGTGTGGTAAAATGACTAGAAAAGATAGTCGATAGCTAACAGCGTCATCTAATTTCGGACGTAAGAATACAATGTCATGAGTAGCTTAAGAAGTAGGTAATTTAACGAATAACAAACTACTATAGAACATTAAGCAATATTGTCACTTCCAGTAATTCCATAGTATATAATATGTGTTAAATAAAATCATATTAATAAGCAATAAAAAGCACAAATTTACAACACCATTTTGATATAATATCTTCGATATAGCTCACAGTGCGAATATCTGCGATAATATATGTTAGGAAAATATTTTGATGTTGTTTGTAAACAATAGTTAGAGAACAAACATCTACAAGTAAGACTACTTAAAGCACCTTTGATATGCATATACCACAAATGGTACAACTCGCATATGCGATAAAAGATCTAATTCTCGAAAGCAATACCTATTACAAATATTTATTTCATATTTACTAAAATATATTAAAATTGATGTTTAAAAATAAAAGGTATTTAAAAAAATAATAATTTTAATAAAAATATTAATTCTAACCAAAAATTATCTTTTTTCACTTGACTCTGGATTTTGGTGGAAAAAGATAATAGAAAACTATTGATGAAAAGATGTCTTAAATGTTAACTTTTTACTTTTTGAGCTATTAATTTGTTATAATATTATAAGTACCGTGAGAGTACATATGTGTGTATGTGTGGGTGTGTTTCGTTTCTGTAATAACCGACTTTATTAATTAATAAATTAATCTTAAATTCGTTGAATTGTAACAAATTTAGAGCGATCAATTGAACGTATAAATATGGAAAAAGGAACTACTCCTGAGAAAACAAATCCTAGTCTTAATTAAGTTGGTATAATTAATGAAAACTTTTGTGTAAGCTTCTTCAAAGAGTGGAGATCAAAAGAATATATCAAAGTTTTAATCTTTGTCGTAGTTACAAAATAACATGTAATCTAACTTTAAGATGTTTTCATCTTTTATATCTTTTTTGTGTTCAAAGGATGTTTGAAAGACATTGCTTTGTAGTGTAGAAATTACTTAATAGTTTTTCCATATACGCACAAGAATAATCAACAACAGGAAAAAGAAAGTAAATCTAAAACAACATTTTTACTACAGTATTGAATATTTTTATAAGTAACTCATTAGAGTTAAAAAGCTGAGACCATTAAAAAATACCAAACTAAGTGTTTATTTCGAAAGGTCTATATTTTCGGCCTATTGGCCTTTAAACTCAAGCGGAATAGCAGAATTAGCGGGTGAGCAGATGGCTCACTTAAGAAACTAACTTAGCGTCTACTATTTTCTGTTTGTAAGAATCTTCCTGTAAAAGAAGAACGAGAAAAAATAGACGTATTCCAACTGTTTTATCAACGCAGAGCTTGATACTTCAACAAATTTATTTATTTACAATAATAAACAAACAATTTTAATACTTTAGAATATCAGCTAGGGTTTATTATTAAAAAAATCCGAAAAGTAAAGATTTTACTAATTGGAAAAAATCCATACACATGAATATAATTTAATAATATGATTAATTTAATAATAATAATAATATAATGATGAAAAAATGATTAGTAAATACTAATAATGTTGTACCTTTTTCGATTGCGAGTTATAATAACAAATAATTGTAAGCTCAAAATATTATAATAATTATAACAATAAACACTAAGCTCATAAATTTTTATCATGCATTTTCAAAATTATATTGTGTAGTATTGTAATATCGTAAGCGACTAGGTAAGTGAGCAAGGGTTGAGGAGTTTTTCAATTTTACAAAAACTTTCAATCTTTTCAAACATACATATCCTCACGATGTTTCCTTCATCGGTGACAGGATGATGACATGATCAGGTATATATGGAAATTTAGAAAAACCCGTTTAAAATGTACTTTAGTCGAGATGGAGGCCATATTGAATGCCCAAATTAAATCCATGAAGTCCGTATAAATTTTATTTAAATACTGAGAAATTTTAAAGACAAAAAGTCCATGTCATAATCATGAAATTATAAAAAACAATGAAGTTACAGTCAATGATCAAGAAGAGCAATTCATATTAGTAATTTAATATTATTATATACATATTTGTAGATGTTTAGAAGAGTGTTTTGTCAAACGTGGTATTTTACAATATATTTTAATTATATACCAGTTCGGGTAGATGAAGTGCTGGTCGGCCGGTCCGTGTTGGATGCGAGTGGTGAGGGATCGGTCGTCTTGGCGTTATTTGAGGGAGGCCTTATGTTCAGCAGTGGATGTACAGGGGATGACGATGATGAAGAAATCCCAGTTCTTACCTGGCGTTTATACTAATAGGTATTAGTTTTATACCTTATATTAGTTTCAATTTGTAATGTGCCAATATTCAGTATTAAACTATTTATTATAAAATAAATAAAATAAAAAAATAAAAATTTAAACTATAACTATTGTCAATATCGTAATCAAATGAAAAATATTCAGAAAATTGTCTCATTTTACGATTTACTTAATGGTCCAGGATACGGAATCCATTTTTGCCCTCGACCACTATCAAGCTAATTTTCCTATCGACATATTTTATCCTTGCTACCTCTGTTAGCTACCACAATCGAGAAGTTTCACACAGGAAATTGTTGGGAGTCTCATCAAAATGAAGACTCACGGAAAATTAGCTTGATAGTAATGAAGTGCAAAAATGGACCCTGGATCCTGGACCATAAAACGTTTACTTAGTACTTGGATACATTTTATATTTGTAATTTTATTGAAGTATGTTAGTATTATTTTATAAAATTAGCCACTTTTATAAGATTAGTAGTGTGTAAGAGTAACTTATGTCTACTTGTCTCTATTATGTAATGTTAAAAAATGTTATCAAAATCGCATAAATATTATAAAGCTAGTTTCATAAAAGAAGGCAAAGCCCTTTGAACTGTTAAAAAAGGTAGGTTTCATAATTCTCTCTTTTTAAAATATCCTTATGCTATAACTTTTCTATTTTATCTTTAACTATAGTTCAAGCAGCAACCATTGCCAAAATTAGTAGGAAGAATAGCTTCATCTAAAAAATTGTAAACTATTGTTATTTAAAACTAGTATCAAAATTACTAAAATTATTTAAAACGGGATATTTACCATGTTTTTCATTTTTATTTCGCGGATCTCGATATTTAAATAAATATAAATATCTCGTTTTAAATAATTTTAGTAATGAAAATAACCATGTTAACTTAAAATCATATATAGTATCAAAATGCTGGACTTTTTACATTCATATACAAGCAAATTGGTAGACAACATAATGGAAATTAATAATTTCCCACTCGAAGTGGGTTCAAAGGTAGTTCTAATGTATCTCGGGCTTCCTGAAATCGTATCAAATGGTCAGTTGGTAATCTTTGGTCGATCCTGGCTACACGGGAGCAGCAGGAGGGAATGAAGCTTAGTCCGTTTTCAATAATAATAATAATAATAATAATGATAATGGGAAAGTGGCCAATGACATCGGTCAGGCCAGTTGGAATATGCGATGCTTGAACATGAATGCTTCGCCCTTGCTTAAGGTACAAAATGACAGGAAAGGCCAATTACTGTCCTAAAATATGCCTGACAGGTTAATGACAGTAATTTGCCTATCCTCCAAAAAAAAAACTTAGTATGGCGACCAGGACTACTTTTAGTGGATGTCGCTATCACTTACCATCAGGTGAACCGACTGTCCGTTTGCCCCCTCTTCTATAAAAAAAAACTCTTAGCAAACCATTTCCATTTTTAGACATTTTGTCACGCTTTTATCTCTTTACGCTAGTATAGTTAAGTATTCGGTTATGATAGTTTTTAATCAATCATGTATGTATGTAATGTGAAAGTTAATAAACGTTTAATAATCAGGCTTATTATTTATCAACCTCATGCCGAAAAGCTAAACTTTATATATTATGTACTCCTCATTAGATAAAGGTTCTTTATGTCCCCCGCCATGGTTCAGGCCTTGACGTGGCGGGGGGGCTCAGTAGCCTAAGGTGAGCCCAGCACCTTGGGCGAAGTACTGTCCCGATGTTGGGACGGGTTGTTCAATGGTGCGGGACAACCCCTCTGTGCGGTGGCGTCGGTCCCTTGTGGGACTGACTAGCCGTCGAGATGCCCTGTTTGTTTATTAGATCCGGGGCACCTCAACAAAGGCGGCATTGGTGGCACTCGTCGGGTTTTAGTGGGTAAAGCTACGTCCACTTACCAGCTTTCAGGCGCAGTAAATCCCACATACCCGCCTGGGGAGAACCACTCCCCAGCGGGAAGCCTCAGAGCATTTCCAAAAAAAAAAGTTCTTTATTTCGATCAATCCTAACATTTACTAAACAACCGAACGTGCCACCTTTGATATAGCATAGGAGGGCAAACGAGCAGTCGAAGCCCCCAACCCGACGCCAGGAGACCGTGTGGTCGCAGACTGCACGGTTGGCGGGGGCCAACCCCCCACTTTTATAAACCAAAAGTGAGCCGAATGGGCTCATACTAATCCGATGTAGCATTAGGGCCTTCGTGCCGTTAGCATAGAACCATCCGAAAAAAATAGGCTACCGAAAATGCTATAATATGTGTCATTTTACACCGGTATTATATGAGCGAGAGGTACCTCTTGCCGTTCTAATTTGGCAAAATAACAGCAAAACCTCTTATAACCTGGTAAGCGGTCAGTTTTCATTCATTAAAGGAGGCAGTGTGTGTGCTATGGCCAGCAGTGGCTGATGATGATGATTCTGAAGGAACATTTGCGTTGCAACACCATCTGTATTCTTTTGTTTGAAGAAGTTTACAAGCCAGCCATTCAACGTTTTCGTATTTAAACCAAGGTATACAAAATAATGTGAACTTATAAAGAACTAGATGTCTCTGCACTCTGCATTCGATGACTAACTAGCGCAAAATATATTTGAAAAGACCTGAACTTTAGTTTCAAATGTGCACTTCAATCGTCTTTTTTTACTCGATTTTTTGATAAGTTGTTGTACCTTTATACTATGGTAGAGTTTTTGTTTTTTTTTTTTGTAAACGTAAATGGGAAACATGTCACTTTATGATAGGAATAGTGTTGAAAATGAATAAGCTCTAATGATAAGTGCTTACCAATATCCACAAATCAGAGGAATATCAGGCATATTTTCTAGTTAAACGACAAAAAGGCGGTTTGAAACAGCTTAGCTTAAGTTAATAGTATTTGCTTGAAATACCACTGATTACCGTTGGGTTTACTGAGGGAATTGTGCGGTGGATGATTCTAGAAAAAAAAATCTGTAAGAATATATTCGATCCCATGTTAAATGACAAATACAGGCTGAGAATTATTGATGATGATGAATGTCATCTTTTTATATTTTTTGAACTATTTTATGTTGAATAAATTTTTGATTCAAGATATCTGAAACTAGCGAGATATCGACCGTTTTTCATTATTTATATTAATAATAATAATAAAAACTTATTATTATTATTAATGTTTCTCTCATATATGATATAAACAAAGGTAAACAATTATAATGAAGCGTTAGAAACAATAGGTAAGCAAGTCAAAATAACAGTAAATAAAAAACACAGCTTACAAATATACCTACTAATAATAATAACCCAAAAATAAAATCAATTACAGCTAAAAAAAAGCATTAAAAAAGAGAGCAAGTTTTAGGCAGCGCCGCGTCTCACAAAGTAATTCCTCGGCTTCAGTTATTATGGTAATTTGCAATATTTATCTAATGTCCGGTTTCAGGTTAATGTTGAAAATGATGTCGATAATAATTATGATAATGATGGTGATGGTGATGGTGTTGGTGATGATGATGATGATGTTGGTGATGATGATGATGAGTAATGAAAGAAATCATTAGACTTCACTTTTACATTCAGGTCACATTATTCAGAGGCGACAAAGCGTTTTCAAGGCACCTCAATGAACATTTTCTGTTAATACTTTTGCTGGCACACATTTTCATGTGGACGTTTAGCATTTTTTGTTGTGAATAGTTCCATGTAAACTACGTACAGCTTGGCAAAAAAGAGTATGACGTGGTGACAGGTGGAACTAAATATTTTACAAAATGGAAACCTATGATGTTGATAATACTTGGCCGACAAATGCTAGATTTTGAGTAAAACTTAGTGTTTCACATTTATTTTTAACGATTTGATTAAATTATCTTACTGATTTTCCATATTATGATGAGACCTAAGTGAAAGTGGCGCCCTCATTTTTTCCATACTCTTATTTGCTAAGCTGTAGCTGGGCTACAAAAATGTGCCAAAACAGACAGTTTATCACAATAATATTATTATAACACTAGGCTGTTGCCCGCAGCTTTGCCCGCATTAACTTAAATTTATAGCCGTATACGGATTGATGATGATTATTTTTATAGTCTAAGTTACTCCTTGGAACTTTAGCTATCTGTCAGTGAAAGTCCCGTCAAAATCGGCCCAGCCGTTTCCGAGATTAGCCGGAACATACAGACAGACAGACAGACAAAAATTGTAAAATTTTGTACCGTGTATACATCATTATGCATTTAGTAAAAAGCGGTTATTTTAATATTACAAACAGACACTCTAATTTTATTATATGTATATAGATTTAAGTTACATATTATGCAATTTGATAATGATGTTTTGTTACTGCGCTGAGGGTTTTTAAAGTGAAAAATCTACCTTGTCAGTAAAATGAACTAGAATAGCGTGATTGCAAACGGAATGAGTGAATGACGCCGTCATGCCTTGATATTATTTTCCGCTATCTTTTTTCGAAAATTCATTTAAATATAAAGTCTGTTTTGAATTATAATTTTTGCTTTTATGGCCTTATTTGTTATTTATTCAGAAATTTTGTCATTAATTTATTTTCTAGGATAGTTTTTCTAATGTGAAATATTATATCTATTGGCACGCCTTGGCAGTAACATCAACTTGAATGTTGTGACGGCAAGCGGCGTGATGCTTTTCATTACATCTTTCGCTATAGATTATATTATAAACTTATAACCTTACATCGATGTTTCACATCTGTCCATTAATTCACAGCCGTCAACTTTTTTTTAAAATATGTAATATAATAATAATAATATCTATGGACGCTTCCACACCACTTCAATCTGGTCCCGTGGTAAGTTCTCGAAGAACTTGTGTTACGGGTACCAGACAACGGATATATATTTAATACTTTTATACTATACATATATTTAAGATTTTTATTATATAATACACATATTTAATACACATCCATGACCCAGGAACACAGTAAATATTTTTGTTCCCTGGCGGGATTCGAACCCGCAACCTCCGGCTTGAGCGCCAACGCCCTTACCACTGAGCCACAGAGGTCGTCACACAAATATATCCATTTCATACTTTTGTATGTTGGGTATGTGGGGCTCGCTGCGCCCGGAACCTGGTAATTTGACCAAATCTAAAACTAAAACCCAATGCCGCCTTTGGTGAAGTGCCCCGGATCGGTTAAGCAAACAGGGTACCTCTACGGGTAGTCAGTCCCTCAGGGGACCGACGCACCTCCACAGAGGGGTTGTCCCGCACCATAAAACAACGTCGGGACAGTACAATGGGGTGAGATCCTCGCCCCTTGCCACCTGCTCTTTTTTTCCCCCCTCTTCTTATAAGAGGAGTACAAAGAGCCCCCTCGGCTCAATTTGCTTCGCCCAAGGTGCTGGGCTCACCCTAGGCTCCTGAGGCCCACCGCCACGATAAGGCCTGAACCATGGTTGGGGTTCATTCAATATATAATCAACACAATATAATATGCGTTTTCGTTGAATAATATTAACATCGGTATCGTCGGTCTAGGCTGTAACGAACACAAATAACGTGCTATAAACTCGAGCTATGGCGCCAATTACAGCCCGCAGCGAGGGATATAATGCGCTTGTGGCCGAATGTCCAATTTGAACAATTTTCACTGAAATTTTAAAACTAGTTTATGGGTATACAAACTTATACCATAACACATGTCTATTGTGTAGTGTAGTGTATAATTTTGTAAGAGATAATGCCATGCTACTATGCCGGCACGACCGGGGTGGTACCTCTCGCTCACATAGCACTGGCGTCAAGTGACAGCTATGATGTCGCGTTTTGTGTGATTTGTGAGTTTCCGGTGGCCAATTTGAGGGGATAGGGAAAAGGACGGCAACGCATCTGCATCATTCTTTTGGTTGTGCGGAAGTATATGGGCGTCGGTAGTCACCAAAGTCTCCAACTGCTCGGTTGCTTCCTTATGACAAAAAAAAAACCATTAAGGCTTTGTGTATTATGTATGAAAACCAATAAAGAAATTTTATATAGTACTAACTGTTGCCCGCAGCTTCGCCCGCGTTTACTTATATTTATGGACGTATACCGACCGATGAGGATCACTTTTCTACTTTTTTGTTATATCTCTAAAGGGAATAAGGCTGTGTTTTTAATGTAAGCTTCCAGGCGGCTTAAATTTTTCCGACTCTCACAATTATATTTATCCAACTATTTATCAATTTATATAGTCTTGGTAAATTATATACTATTTATAACCAGCCTCAGGAATTACCCTATCTCATGTCGAAAACAGCATGAAAATCCATCTAGTAGTTTTTGAGTGAATCGTTTTATATAGTACTAACCGCGCCTCGCGGTTTAACCCGTGTAGTTCCAATTCTTCTGGGAACTACACGGGTCAAACTATAGGCTATGTTACTCGATTATGTAGCTTTCCATTGGTGATTTTTTAAAATCGGTTTCGTGGTTTAGGTGTGAAAGCGTAGGTAATAAAGAAAAAACCAACATCCCACAAACCGGTGGAAGGGAAGCGCTGTGCCGCGCTCCCGGCTGCATGGGTACCACCATCTTGTTTGTTTCTCCCGTGAAACAGCTTTGCTGTGTTTCGGAGAGAAGGGCAAGACAGGCAGTGTAATTACTGGCACCGAGACTTAACATCTTATGTCTCAGGATAGGCAACACATAGATGAGTTGCCTGGGCTCGTTCCATGTAAACTAGTTTATGTTCATGGGCGACGTCGACCACTTTCCATCAGATGGCACGTTTGCCAGTTTGCCTATCCAACTAACATAAAATAATTAAAAAAAACATTCGCATATACAATATTGGAAACGATGAATAATTTAATTTTTATTCATGATTCCAATGTTTACCAGAACAACCCCTCCCAACGTCGGGACATATCCCACAGCTGGGCATGGGTCTCCTCCTCGAAATCAGGCGAGGAGGGTTTTGGGTCATAGTTCACCGATGCGCTGGCCCAATGCGGGTTCGTGAACTTCACACACCTTTATAGACTTAATCTTATCAGTTTCCTTATGATGTTTCCTTCACCGGTGAGCAAGCGATGGTCTCGTGTTCAGGTGCACGTAGAAATTTAGATAAACCCATTTCTAGGCGTCACATCAGGGTCAGGATCGAACCCGTACCTCTCGGCTGTCACTCAAGAGGCCGAGCGTATACCCACTAGACCATCGTCGCTATATAAAAGCATGTTAATTTAAAACCTTCACAATAGTTTAGCTCAGGTTAATCCGGAATGTTTCACGGTTTTATGTATCAATCAGCTTCACCTGCACGTGGCACGCCTAACGAGTTGGCTTTTTCAGGCTAAATGCCAAGCTAGAGTTCGCTTAGGCCGTTATTGATACTAGCACGGAAGAATGTGACATGGATGGATGGAGATCGGCCATTTTGGATCTCATAGAAAGGTTTTTCAAATGGATGACCGTATTGATGTTCATTGTGAGGCATATTGATGGAAAAAGGTTGTTATTATGATAAATCCAATCCCAGTTGATAAGGCTTCGCTGTCGTTGTGGTGTCTGTTAGAATATCCTGGGAGATGGAAATATCTGTTGTATATTGGGGTATTTACAAAAAACATTTATTATACTCTGTCTAATCTTCTTAGATAAAATATATGTACCTTTTAATTAAATGTGCACATTCCTTGATTTTTCTCTTGATAAGTATACTATTGTGTACAAAAAGCATTAAGTACAAACCCTAGTAATTAAAGTAGTATATAATGTATAAAGAAAACTTATAAACGATTTTAACAGTATTTTGGTAAAGAAAAAAAAATTATATATTATCTGCAATTTTTTTTTTTTTTTACTTTCATTTTAAATTTTAGATTTAAATATTTCTAAATGAAAAGCGGGATATGTTATTGCACATCTGCAAATAACATATTATCCTGCTTTGCCTGATTCCGTGAAAGATGCAAATGCTAGCGGCATTTATATTAAAGAAATTTCTTTTCTTGTCAGAATTTTACGTTCCTCGACATGAAATAACTTATAACCACGGGGACTAAACTAGTAAATTTTAATATACAGCCTCCTTTTATATAAATTCTAGTTAACATTAATTCAAAACTTTCGACATTCAAGAACAAACACCGTTTATTCGAGATTCTACGAAATTCTACAAATCTCTACGAAAGCTACGAAAGGTTCTACGAGTTTATCTACGAAAGTTGCACTAAAGTAAGTTATATTTTAACAAATAATCTTACCAATTAAAACCTTTTGACGTTTGCAATCAGCAGCAAAAGAAAATATCTTGGAGAAAACCTACATTCCTAATGAGATTAAGGTGTGTGGAGTTTATAAACCCGCATTGGGCCAGAGCATCGGAAATGTGTCGGAAAGAAAGAAGTTTTCTAGACTAGTTTTAGATTCAACTTTTACGTACCTACATGAGCAATGCTGGCGTGTGCCTACTTGCCAAGCCAAATATTATAAAAACTATTTAATAAAAAAAAAATAACTATTAAAATTTTTTGTTTGCAATAATAATTGTCTTAATTTTTTTTTGGTCTTATTTTTAGGTATGTGCAATCAAAAATGTTTTTCTGTATCTCTTTCTGTCTCTGTGTGTCTCCTGTTTGTGTCGAATAAATGTTTGTTTCTTCTTTCTTTCTTTTCTTGTTTAAATAATTCGTACCTACATAAATATGCACATACCTATTAGATTATGTAACGTCGCAAATACGATGGTGGCAGAACGTCCAGTTCGAAATTGGATTAGAGAATACCCCCACGACCGGGAAACTGGTTTAGCGATGTCCCCATTTCACATCTGACAGATATTGACGAATTGTAGTTGCGAAGATAATATCGAGGTGAAATATTCAAATTATATCGATATTTATGAATTTAGAAACGAAATGATATAATATATTAGCGATAAAGCGAAATTCGTGCGGACTAGAATCTATGACCAAGTGAATTTGATCTTAACTAGTCGATAGACAACATTTCTTCTTTAATCTCACGCTGTAAATATATCGTTGTAAAAAGTTCGATTCTTCAATTTTTTGTGGTGACCAAATGCTATATATTTTAAGAAGAAAATAACTCGTTTTAGTGTTATATTAGTGATAATGTTGACCAACAGTTATAATGTTTTTTTTTCTGTTTTTTTTTTTACCTAGACCATACATTTTTTTATAGAAGAGGGGACAAAGGATAGTCCGCTTATCCGGTGGTATGTAATAAGTAACACGTTCTCTACAGCAGAGAATAAGTAGCAATATCTAAACTTTTTATTTATAAGAGAGTAGAGGTTTTTTAATATCGATGCAATAAGATTTAATAAGTTCGTTGAAGTGGCAGTCGTTGGCCACACACGGATGGCCGATGGGGCAAGAAGGTTCAAGAGTGGAGGCCGCGTTTAGGTAGACGAAGAGTTGGTCGGCCATTGACCAGGTGGGAAGACGATCTCCGTGCGGTGGCCGGTCCGTGTTGGATGCGAGTGGCGAGGGATCGGCCATCTTGGCGTTCATTGAGGGACGCCTATGTTCAATAGTGGATGGATAGCAGCTGATGATGATAATGAAGCTTTAATAAATATAAGCCCCTGTAATAAAATAATATGACGGAAATAGACGTAAATAAATAAAGAAAACATATTTCTCATATACACGACATGCGAGTACGCCAGTTTACAGTTAAATGTTTGCAATGCATGTTGGTTTAATATGAGTACTGAACGATAGCTTGTCGTTTCATATTACGAATCGATTTCATAAAATAAATGCAAAGCTTTCTAACACTTTCCAGTGATATTCTTGTCAACATCACAGGCTCACTGGAGGTAAGATATTAAGAAAGCTTCCCTGGAAGGATTTTAAAGTAGGTGTAATGCCCTTATTAAATAAAATCAAATGAAAATATTTTTATTTCGTAGGTTGTTGCTTGTACATGAGAAACACGTCAAAATAAAAAAAAAGTAAAATAATATACATCGTCAAAAACCTTAACCGTCCTGCTTATTTCTTACGCTAATTAGATTTACTGTGTTTTGTAAAGAACAGGCATAATTACTGGCATCGTCTCTTATCTTACGTCTCAGGATAGGCAACGCTTAAATAAGTTGCCTGGGACTCAGATTTACCTCTGGTAAGACTCCGGGATCTATGTAGGGACTTGCACTACCCCACTTAGCCATCTGCGCCTTCAACGCGTTTCAAGGGTCTCGGATCTACAGGGAACAGGATCACCTCAGCGATATGCTGGCTCTGGCGAAGGGCAGACAACTCCTCGATCTTTGCTAGATCGCCAATCGCCAAAAAATATTTGTGAAGTGATCTTACCTCAGAGGGTGAGGTGAGGTAAGGTGAGGTAAGGAGGTGAAATATCCTCATCTTACATACGATGAGGATATTTTACCTAATCTTGAAGAAGTTAAGGTTATAGTTTTACACTTAAATTCATAAAAATTGGTTAAAAAATTATAGCAAGCATTTTGCATTTATAATATTGTAAGGGTAAATAGAAATATATTTTGAGTGAAATCGCTTTGGCTCTACGAGTGCACTAGAAAAATGTGATCATAATTTCTCGGATTCTTGTCTCTCTATTTCATATAACGACAGGTACCTTCAATAACATTATAAAATGTCTAACGTTCTTTTGTTTAAAGTTGAATTTCGTGCTTCGGGTTCATAAAATATAATCGATTTCTCAAATGGTTTTCCACTCATACTTTATGTGGATTTTTGTATAGACTAGCTTCGATATACGTAACTATCAATCGTTATGTATATAACTATCATAATATAGATATCTAAGTTTCGTAAGAGATAGTTCCATGCTTTGCGACCGAATTGGGCCGGCACGACCGGGCTGGTAACTCTCGCTCACATAGCACCGGCGTCAAGTGACAGCTACGCTGCCGCGTTTCGTGCGGTTTGTGAGTTTCCGGTGGTCCATTGGGGAGGATAGTGAAAAGGAGGGCAACCTTGGGCATAACTTATAACCGCCCATAGGGGCGTCGGTAGACACCATAAGACTCCGACTGCTCAGTTGCTACCTTATAGCATAAAAAAAAAATATACCTAAAGAGGAGACATTAGTATTTTTTTGTCACAAACAAACAAAAACTACTAGATCGATTTCAAAAAATCTTTTACTATTAGAATGGTACGTTTACACTGAAATGTTAAAGTAATCATCATCAATCCGATCACAGCTGTAAGTCAGTTAGCATGGACAAACTGGTAGCAGTTGGCTGTAGAGCCAGAGTATAATAAAAGGACTACGTCTACAAAATTCTCAAAATCAATCTCGAAGAATCCACGGTTGTGAAGATAATAAGCCTAATACTTTAAATGCTATCAAAATATTACTCTTGCTTGTTTCTCCCATGAAACAGCTTTGCTGTGTTTAAGAGAGAAGGGCAAGACAGGCCGTGTAATTACTGGCACTGAGACTTAACATCTTATGTCTCAGGATAGGCAACACATAGATGAGTTTCCTGGGCTCGTTCTAGGTATGTTATGTTCATGGGCGTCGTCGACCACTTACCATCAGGTGGCACGTTTTCCAGTTTGCCTATACAACTAACATAAAAAAATATCTATCCTGCAGATCTCCTCCGGATATTTTTCAGACGCATTGAATATTCGTTGATGTATATATAAATAAATACCAATAATCACACTTCGTAACTTAGGCCCGTAGTAAGTTGAAAATGCGTTAAGGAAAATTAAAGTGAAAAATATATTCAAGAAATATTTTACGTAATATTTAGAACTAGCTGTTGCCTACAGCTTCGCCCGCGTTAACTTACTCAACTTAACTACTGTTAGTCACAGCGTGATGTTATATAGCCTATAGCCTTCCTAGATAAATGGGCTGTCTAACACTGAAATAATTTTTCAAATCGGAGTATCAGTTCCTGAGATTAGCAATTAACAAACACACTCTTCAGGTTTTAAAATTAGTATAGATTTATTATAGCGGCATTTGAACCCACGACCATCCAGTAGAAGTCATTCGAGTTGGACAACAAACTTTTCATTATTCAATAGTAATGAAAAGCAAACCACATAAGCAAATAACATATTTTCATTACAAAAGACATTTCTTATTTTGAAACTCAACGAGAACTTGAGAAATGAAAACCACTCATGACAGAGAAAAGAATGGAACGGCACGTGTACATTCTTTATACATTTTTATTTCAAGAAAACGGGTCAATTTCATAAACTACTCCACATATTTTCTGCTCCTCTTGTATGGGTTTTGAAGATTTAACGAGACAAATGAATATCATTATTTGTAAGAGGTAGCGCCATGCATGCAGCCGAACTGTGCCGGCACGACCGGGGTGATACATCTCGCTTATACAACACCAGCGTCAAGTGACAGCTATGCTGTTATGACTATAAGTGATAACTATATTTCATGCGGTTTGTGAGTTTCCGGTTGCCTATGGGGGGGGGGGATAGGGAAAAGGAGGGCAACGCACCTGCATAGCCTCTGGT
The DNA here is from genome assembly GCA_963853865.1 of Helleia helle. NCBI lineage: Eukaryota > Metazoa > Arthropoda > Insecta > Lepidoptera > Lycaenidae > Helleia > Helleia helle. The sequence goes on from OY971420.1 coordinate 24,116,341, forward strand.
TGTATGGGCGTTGGTATCATAAGGCTCCGACCGCTCCCCCCCTTATGACATAAAAAAATATATCTATACAGATAAATAAATTTTAATATTACAAACAGACATGTTTGTAATATTAAAATAACCGCTTTTTACTAAATGCATATTAATGTATACACGGTACATATGCCTAAATAGCATTTTTTACCATTTTTGTCTGTCTGTCTGTTTGTTCTGGCTAATCTCGGCAACGGCTGAGCCTATTTTGACGGGACTTTCACTGACAGATAGCTGATATATTAAGGAATAACTAAGGCTACAAAAATAATCATCATCATGTATCGTACTGCGTCTGCGTACGGCCGTAAACCTAAGTAAACGCGAGCGAAGCTGCGGGCAACAGCTAGTATAATATTATAAATATAGATTAATGGTGCACTTTTTCCGCAGTTCTGCCTTGTTAACTAAGACACGGCTGCTACCCGATGCTGATTATTATTTTTATGGCCTCAGAGGTAATGTAGATACAGAGTATAATATATACTGATAAAATATTTATTTTTTAATATCAAATGAGCAGTATTGAAGATTATATTAGTAGAACATTATAGTAAGTACGACAGTACATGACCAAGGCAAGCCTCATGCCTTGTCGTTGCGGTGGGGCTAAGTAGGGTGAGCAAATCGAGCCAAGGGAGACAAGGGGCGGGGATGGGAATCTCACCCCATTGTACTGTTCCGAAGTTAGGGGGGGGGGTTGTTTTGTGGTGCGGGACAACCCTTCTGTGAAGGTGGCGTCGGTCCCTTGAGGGACTGGTTAGCCGTCGAGATGCCCTGTTCGCTTAACAGATATGGGGCGCTCTCCAAAGGCGGCATTGGTGGCACTCGCCGGGTTTTAGTGGGTAAAGCTGCGCCAGGGGAGACCTTTACTTTTCTTTTACGCCGGGAAGGTTCAGAGCATTTCCCGGCGTAAAAGAAAAAAAGGAGACTACATATTATGTCCATTTTGATGAAGTTACTTTAGTGGAAATAGGAATAAATAAAATAAAAAACTAAAGAGAGGTGTCAAGGGACACCCGGATGGAACGAAGTTCCTTTCGATTAATTAGTGAAGGAATTGAAAGCAAAAAAAAGGTGTAAGGAAAATAATTATTCGGGTAGGTATAATTTTTTATGTTTTTTTATCGATAAAAATCAGAGCATCTCCCGGCTTAAAATAATAAAAAAAAAGAAAGTCACCGAGATCGGTGGGTTTTTTACTAAGCAGCCCCAATATTGTAACAAAAACAGCTACCGACGCAGTGATATGACAATCAAAAAGCCGCATATAGCATATATAGCAAAAAGTGTCGTTCCAACTTTTCATCTTAATTTTTTCCGTCTAGCCCCCTTTCGTAACGCGCGATAAGGAACTACGTTCCAAAACTAACCCAACCAATCACAGGGACTGCCGATAGAAGTGCAAACAAAACAAATTCAAATATATTTATAATACAGGCTGAAACAGATTATGACAACCTATACAATTTAAACTACGCACAAAATGGCCGCATGACGTTGACATATCAGTGTGTTTGACGATTGACGATTTCACAATTATTATTTTTTGCATCACTGCATTAATTGGTGGTACCTCTCGCTCACATAACACCGGCGTCAAGTGACAACTATGCTGTCGCGTTTCGTGCGGTTTGTGAGTTTCCGGTGGCCCATTGGCGGGGGGGTTAGGGAAAAGGCGGGCAACGCATCTGCATAATCTTTGGTTGCGCGGATGTGTTTGGGCGTCGGTAGTCGCCAAACGGCTTCGACTGCTCATTGCCCTACTATGCCATAAAAAAAATAAAAAAAAATTTTGGTTCTACGTAAACACATCGAAAACTAAATGAGATAACAGAACGATATCAAAGGCAAGCCTTATTTTTCAAGTAGCTTTGATTTGGACTAAACAGTTTTTAAATTCTATTTACAAAGGTGTCAAAGGTATGAACGTTTTATTGCATTTCACAAAAGCACGATGTTTATGAGCGCTACGCTAGGAATAAAATATATTTCACGAGATACATTTATGATTTCATATTATATTTTGCAATCGTTTTGAGTTTGCTACAACTACATTATGACTATAAGTTATAATGTGGACTCAATATTATAGGTTGTTTGAATATAATGTCATCATCAGCCTCTATCCGTCCACCGCTGAACATAGGCCTCCCTCAATGAACGCCAAGACGACCGATCCCTTGTCACTCGCATCCGACACGGACCGGCCACCGCACGGAGATCGTCTTTCCACCCGGTTAATGGTCGACCAACACTTCGTCCACCTAAACATGGCCTCCAATCTTGAACCTTATTGCCCCATCGGCCATCCATTCTCCTGAGTGTGTGACCAGCCCACTGCCACTTCAACGAGCTTATTTTTTTTGTTTAGTGTGAATGTATACATATTATAATTATTTTCAATATATTATAGATGAAGGTCTATATGTATGGGCTCGGGCACGAAGTGACAGGTACTGGGATCCTGAATGGGTGAACATAAAATGTGTTTTTCAAAAATATTCCGAGTACATGAATGAGGATATTTCTTACTCAACGTTGAAGAAACACGTCGTGAGGGAAGGTTAGTTAACCGACTTAATGAATTCTTCCATGATATATTGATTTGTTGTGGGTAGTGGGGAAATAGCTAATATAAGACGGATGTTTGGGCCGGCAAAGGTTAAACAGTTAAGCGACAATAATTACTAATCGTAGAGTCTACATTCTGAGGATGCCTCGTTATCGGGGTAGATTGTGTGGTGTTGGTATTTAATTACTATGTGTAGTAGTGGTGCATACGAATATGTAGTGTGGGAAAGGAGGGCGGTGCTATATGCACGAATAATGCACTCACACATTTGTAGTAAATATTGCGGGACTGCGGGATAATTGCTAATAAATATTTAATTTAATATGTGAGCCCGAATGTAAATTTGCGCGTTGAAATAAATTAAATAATATTTAATTTAGATTAATTACAATTGCCCAAAAATTGGACTTGGACTCTTGACGTTCATCAAAAGGAGCCTATGTGTAATCATCATCATTAGATGACGAAACTATTTTTTTTATACCATTATCTTTCTTTTACGCCAGAGACGGGGACTCCCCAGGCGGGTATGTGGGACTCGTTGCGAATGAAAGATGTCGATTTTACTTTGGTGAGGTGCCCCGTATTTTTTTAGAAAACATGGAACCTCGACGGCTAGTCCGTCCCTTAGGGGACCGACATCACCTCTACAGAGGGGTCTTCCCGTACAACAGAGCAACCCAACGTCGGGACAGTGCAATGGGGTCATGTTCTCATCCTCGCCCCTTATCCTCCCTGCTCTTTTGTCTCCTCTTCTTATGAGAGGGGTACAAAGAGTAGGTACAAAGTACAAGGTGCTGGGTTCACCTTAGGCTACTGAGCCCCACCGCCACGATAACCTTGATGGTCAATACCTACTGTATACTTACTTTAACAATGTTCTACATCGCAACAGGCTTATCAATTTTCCACCGCGGTAAAAATATTTTTAGACTTTGATAAAAATAAACGTATTGAAAAAGTTTGTATGGGCAGTAAAGAACAAACATAACTTTGTCGCATGCAAAAGTATTACACAGGGAACAATAATTCATAGCGCGACTAAGGAAGAAATACTTCAATATAGTTAGAGTTTGTATACACTTGGTTTTATTTTACAACTAGCTGTATTCCATGACTTTACGCCATTTTTGTGGCTTGAACTAGTCTGTACTAATTTATTTTGTCTTTGGCATATTTAAGCGTTGGTTTTAATCCTTTGAATTATGATTGAAATTAAAAGACATACTTCAAAAATTTTGATTGTTTTAAATTGAGAGAAACTTTTATTATGGCTCTTAAAAAGTAATTTATAGCTAGTAAAATGTTAATAATAGTTTGCACAAAATTTATACACTGCTACAGCTAAAATATATACCAGACAATGGTTGCATTATTTTCACACTCTAGACGTACAAGAGTAAATTTAAAGTAACATCAAGGTTTGGCTTAATTGAAGCTCCAAACCCTAACGCTTTATTGGCTCGGCCATCTTAGCACCACAGGTGTGCACCGTTTCAAACAGCTAATTCGATCTTAGAATAGTTATTTTAGGTATAATATATTTTTATGTTATAAAATATCTGTATTAATCAATAATATAATCCTAATCAATAAGGAGTAATTTCAGTATGTACCTATATTATTCGTTAAAAAATCATCATCATCATCATCCTGTATCTATTCGTTAAAGTACATTGGTCTATTAAAAGCTAAAGTAACTGTTGTGTTTTTGTTCGGTTTCGTTTCCTTAATAGTGCCATAATAGATTGTAGAAACTATAAATATATTTTATCACACAGAATAGCTGCACGTGGCGAGAAGATTGAAAATATACTTAATATCAATTCATAACTAGTACATTGTTATATTTAAAACGGCCTTTTTCATAAAGCTTTAGTAAATTTAACAACTTAACTTCGACGGCTAGCTCAGTCAGGTTACTGGACACTAGACGCAGCGCCCGCAGGTTTGAATCCCGGCAAGTGCAAATACTTTGAATGTCTGCAACCGGGGCATTGACATTAGTTTATCAAAATTTCTTAAATTTATTTTCCTTCATAACGTGTTATGATTGTTAGTTAGTTAGAAGGTGTACATACTGTAATATATATTAAATACTACAATTTATTTTCTTTCCTAGTACCGAAAAGGCAGGTTTACGCGGTTTGATTGTTTGTGTCGTTATTCGTTAAAATCGTCTTCATCATCCACGTTTATCCGGTCACTGCTGAACAAAGGCCTTTTCTCTTTTCCGCAGGGAAATGCTTTTAGGCTTCCCACCGGGGAGGGGGGACTCCCGAAGAGGGTATATGGTAAGGTGGACGCAGCTCTACCCACTAAAACCCGGAAATCTGTTGAGCAAACAGGGCAACTCAACGGCTTGCTAGTATCTCAAAGGACCAACGCCACCTCCACAGAGGCGTTTTCACGCACCACAGAATAACCCCATCCCAAAGTCGAAACAGTGCAATGAGGTGAGATTCCCACCCTTGCCCCTTGTCTCATCCTGTTCTTTTATCCCTTCTTCTATAAAAGGGGTACAAAGAGCAGCTACCTCGGTTCACTTAGCTTCGTCCAAGATGCTCGGTTTACCTTAGGCTACTGAGTTCCAGCGCCACGACAAGGCCTGAACCAAGGTGGGGTCCTAAACATAAACCTTTTTTTTTTTTTTTGTTCTGCAGCGGAAATTTGCAGACCAAACCGTAACTAGGACCGGGGTGGGTTTTAAACCTAGCCGTGTCTGGCGTTCGCACTTGGTGATGCGTTACCCACTAAAACCACTGCAAGTGCCCTCAGCCGCCTTTTATGAGAGTCCCGGATCATGCAGGCAACGCAGAACCACCCTAAACATAGACCTACCTCAATGAACGCCAATATATTTATTATAATTTACTTACTAAAATTTATTTCTATGATAGTACCCGAATTACACTTAGTTAACGTGTTGTAATTATTCTAAACCGAATCGATAAAGCCAGTTAAGATCGATCCAACAGAATCACTCTGTGCTCGTAACATTATCCTTTGATAGCTTATGTAAAGCGTCTAAGCTGTAACGGTAGCTAAGCTGTAACCGAATAGATATTTTAATCGGCTATCATAATTATCAACCTCTTTTAGCGTGTTTCTACAGATTTAAGATAGATTTATTTTCAAATGTTACCGTCGTTGGTAGTCTGGACGCCGAGTGAGAGACAAAAAACTGAATCCCCTCTTCACTTTTTTAATTTTAGGGTTCCGTTAGACAAAATAAAATCGAACCCCATTTCACAGACAGACCGACAGAGGAATAATCCTACGTAATCCTAATGAAGGATCATTACGTATTCGGGCTGTCGGTCAAATGTATAAAAAACCTACATAGTGTTTCTCCTTGACACAGCAAAACTAGCGTAAAAGATACTTGAAAAAAAGTTAATACTTTTTCACGGAATCCTCAGCAGTCACACTCGTACTTTGAAAAGGTTATATTACAAAATTTAAAAGAAAAGGTTATATTATTATTAAAACGGGATATTTACCATGTTTTTCATTTTTATTTCAGTCTCGTGATCAAGACATTCGTAGATAATGTCGAAATATCGAGTTCCGCAAAATAAAAGTGAAAAACGTGGTAAATATTCCGTTTTAAATAATTTTAGTAATTAAAATAACCACGTTAACTTAAAATCATATAAAGGTTCTATTTGTTTGGTGGTGTGTTGGTTTTGCTGATTCTTCTCTTGTCTTGCTTTGGAACCGGTGGTAGATTAAATTGGCGCTCAAAAGGGTACTTTTTGCTACTATTTGGAATTGAAATGTTTGAATTTCTGCTTTTATCATTTAGGGAATGAAGCCCTAATAATGAACCAAATACTAAACATTAATAGTTCACATGTTCAACACATCACAGCGCAAATTGAAGTAATTAAATTATTAATTGCTACTTTGATTAACTTTGTAACGTTAGGTCTGACATCTCAATCCTCTAGTGACCTTTCCTAAAAGTATCAGGTGGCTTAGCCAAGATGCCATTCTACAATCATAAAAGCAAAATTAAAAATTTTGAAAAAAACCCACGACGGTTAAAAGCCAATTGAAAAATTAAAAACCGTATCAAAACAAATGTTTACTGCATCGCCCCCTGGTAAGTTGTGATCGTAATACCTATGTATGAACATGCACTAATTAAACCCAAACCCATCATTGAAAATCACATCAAAATTAGAATAGTCGTTTTGGAGAAAAATGGCAACATTGGATTGTACAAAAAACGTTTGCTGCAGTGCCCCCTGGTGAGTTATCAACGTAATACCTATCTAATAACATGCACCAATCAAATCCGAACCCATCTCTGAAAACCGCATCAAAATCGGACTAGTAGTCTTGGAGATAAGCGGCAAAATAGGTTTACACACACAAACTACCTCTCACCCCAAACGCATATTATACAGTCTCCGTTCCGTCGCGGGTAAAAACGCTAGTAGAAAACTAATAAATGTATGAAAATGTCATTTAAGACCACGTGATTTATCGATGTAAAATGTCATTTCCATACATTTATTAGTTTCCTACTAGCATTTACGATTGTAAAATGGCAGCTTGGCTAACCCACCTGAGATGCGAATCAAAAAAAACAAGTTCTTTGAAAACTTACCACGGCACCAGACGTGACGTGGTATGAAAGCGTCCATAGATATTATTATTATATTATTATATCTTCATGTTTCTATGGTATAGGAAATTAGTCGGCTCTAGTGTTAAATTAAACTGTTAATCTGCCAAATTGTATTCTCGAGTTGCCATTGTAATTGTGTACATCATTTCCGACGTTACGACCCCTGCGTAGTGTGAGGGAGACAACCGATTACCTTTCTTTCGCTCGTAACCCTTCCTTATAATAGGTGGAAATTTGTATACTTCAAAGACATGATTCCTCAGTGCAAAATGCACGAAATGCTAGTGAGATAATACCTTCAACAGCCTCCACTATTTTTTAAGCTTTTACGCTGTGATATCAGATTTTACTTGTAACCAAACAACCTGATAATATATTGTACCAGTGTCTAGAAGTATGTTCCCATCATGGTTCAGGCCTTGACGTGGCGGTGGGGCTCAGTAGCCTAAGGTGTGCCCAGCACCTTGGGCGAAGCTAATTGAGCTGAGGGGGCTCTATGTACCCTTTTATAAGAAGACAGGACAGCCCCTGCTCTTTTATCCTGTCTTGCTGCAAGGGGTGAGGATGGGAACCTCGCTAGATGTATGTTATTTAATATTGTATTTAGAGAAAACGATTTTGTATCAAAACTAACATCTAGTTCTTCAAAGTCCTCCCCACAATCTATTTAGATACAAAAATAACATTTTTTTTTATTAGTCGCTACTGTAGAGATGTCGTCAATATCGACAAGTTTTCTGATTGTGAATTTTGTTTGGGCTTACTTTTATCTTTGAGATTTACCTAGATCTAGATGAATTAGGAGCCGGTGCTAGTTCTAAGTAAACTTGCATATTATGTTCATGGACGATGCTGACTACTTACTTACCACCAATAAAAGAAAAATACAACTCGTCCACAGACTACTGCCATACTAAGACCGGCCGCAGAGGTCGTCGTAAACTCGATTGGAGGTCGACCCTCGTCTTCCCAACACTCCACTAAAGAACTAAATTAGTCTAATCAATATTGTACTTTTCAAATTTATTTTATTCAAAATACAATTGAGCGACCCTTCACACTATTGTATTATGAATAAAAGAAATTCACATTAAAAACACATTTAAACGAAAGTTAACGTATTCATCAAAGTTGAAAATAATATAAATGAAATGAAAGTTGAGAAAAATTAATCAAGGAGAAAATGTTGGTTCTTTGGTTTTCTTGGAAATACAATTGCTTGAAGATTCAATTTTTTTTTTCATTTTTTCGTTTTTTCAAACAAATTTCGTTTCATTTATATATAAAGTAAATACAATATATAAAAATACATTGGTATATATTTATTCTATTATTATATAATGTATTGTATACATTATAATAATATAATACCACCATCCTGCTTATTTCCAATTACCATCTTTCCTCTCAGGATAGGCATCACAATTGTGCCTGTACTGGCACAAGCTATTTATATTTATAAACCACTTACCATCATTTACCATCACACTTCTTACCATCACTTACCACCACCGCTCACCACAGTCTGCTAAATTCGACTGAAATAAAAATATTCGTTGTTTTGTATTCTTTACAATAGGTAGATCAAATAGCTTTTAAATGTTTCAAAAAACAAGCCTTTGTTTCCAGAACAACATTTGATTATTTAAGCCAATTTTGATGAAGCGAAAATTAAATACTCTGATTAAACCATTGTGCAAAATTACACTGAATTTCATTCTAATTAGATTTTGATATTTAATTGACTAACGCCCGAATACTCAAACGAATCTCAAACTTAAGACGTACCTAAACTCGTGTTGTCCCTCTTTTTTTCTTTGAATGTGACACATCGTAGCATGAGTTAAAGTACGTCTTACATTTGAGATTCGTTTGAGTATTCGGGCGTTAATTAGTAACCTGAATTCTCTATGGTTAATATTATATTTTGGATTTTAATTGACAGCTTATTATTATCTTTACATAGTATTAAGCGCAGTCATTTCCGCTGTCTGTTCGTTTATATTATATTTTAAAGTGGTCAACGGATGTTAAAGCAGTTTCAGCAATACATAGTTTGATAAATATGATGAATATGAGTTCTCAAATGATGTATAATAAATAGTACTATAGTTTTTTTTATTACAATGTTACAATTTTTACGGATTTTATCATGGTTTATTAATATTTTTACAAGCACCCTCCTATTACCCTTATATTCCCTCCTATTACTCTCCCTCTCTCTCCTTCTTTGAGACTCGACTAATTAAGGGACAATGGTTGGTGTATACTTACATAAAATAATGAAAAAGTGCAAAATTTTCTTCCGAACAATACAAAAGTTTCATGAGAATAAAATAATGTCACTAGGATAGTATTTGTGAACGTATAAAGTTACAAAGAAAGGAAAGGCCGAGGATAACTCGCTTTGTTAAGATTGAGAAGAGAGTAAACAAGAATTGACAAAAGGAACAGACGTGGTTACCTATATAATATATTATATACTTCTTTTGGTCACTCGGTAGATACAGATGCAATACTATAAAAACAAAACATCTTGTGATCAATAATTAATTGTTAATTCATTATTTTCCTTCTAGGGCACCTCGACGGCTCCATAGAGGGGTTGTCGGTTGAGGTCCCAATCCGGCGGGGATTGGAATCTCACCCCATTACACTGTCCTTTTCGCTTTCTTGACCCCTTTTCTTATAAGAGGGGTACAAAGAGCAGTCCCTCGGTCTGCTCGGTTTCGGTCTCTTGGTTTCCCAGCCCCACCGCGACGACAAGGCTTAAAACATGGTAGGGATTTATAAACACCTACCCCAGAGTATTAAGAGCGTTAATAGCCTGTCAAATATGAGTATCCTTTTCTTGAAGGTTCTAATATTGTTGTCTCTCGTTGGTCGACTTTCGACTTCCCTACTGGTTATCACTAATTCTGAATAACTATGAAATGTAATGTTAATTATTGACCTAAATTGTTGAATAAAATTAGCATTTATAGCGTGAATTAAAAATTTCTAGATGTTAAGCCCGATACGCGGAGTGTAAATTGAGTTTACACATTTGAAAAATATTAAAAATTTATATTCCCCAGATTTCGTTTGAGCGCGATAAACACGCGAGCATGCGATGTAAATTTTGAGGATTTGTTTATACTCTGGATATTACATCATCATCGTTTTTGATGTCAAACATATTTTGGCGTGCCTTGTCAGTGACGTGTCGGCCTCTGTGGCTCAATGGTTAGCGCGTTGGTGGTAAAGCCGGAGGTAGCGGGTTCGAATCCGGCCAGGGAACAAAAAAAATCTATGTTCCTGGGTCATGGATGTGTATTAAATAATAAAAATCTTAAATGAATGTATACTAAGAATATACGATATATAAAACGGAAATATAGTTATATTTCCGTTGGCTGGTACCCGTAACACAAGTTCTTCGAGAACTTACCACGGGACCAGATTGACGTGGTGTAAAAACGTCCATAGATATTATTATTAATATTTTTTGTCAGTAAAATCGACTCGAATTCTATTACGATATGGTATGACGCTAACCATTGAATATTTTTTTTTTTTTTTTTTTTTTTTTTTATTTTTTATAGAAGAGGTACTGATGGTAAGTGAATAGCGACATCCACAGACACCCGCTATACCAGGAGATCAGCAGGTGCGTTGCCGGCCTTTTAGATGTGAGTATGCTCTAATAATACACCCATATTTCTGAATTGTATTCCATCTTTGTTAAAGATTTTTAATTTTTAACATGTAGCTAGATGTTTTTCATTTGCCGTAGCGGCCATCTTTTATCCCGTCTACTACTTGACATAGGCTCCTTTTAAGGCAACATTTTTCACTGATATCCAACCACGGAGATCATCATTCCATATATTATATTGTGTCTCCATCTTTTCCCCACCATGGTTCAGGCCTTGTCCTGGCGGTGGGGCTCAGAAGCCTAGGGTGAACCCAACACCTCAGACAAAGTGAATTGAACCGAGGGGGCTCTTTGTACTTATAAGGCTCTTATAAGAAGAGGGGACAAAAGAGTGGGGTGCAAGGGGCGAGGACGGGAATCTCACCCCATTGTACTGTCCCGACGTTGGGAGGAATTGTTTTGTGGTGCGGGACAACCCCTCTGTGGAGGTGCCATCGGTCCCCTGAGGGACTGACTAGCCGTCGAGGTACCCTGTTTGCGCAACAGATCCGGGGCACCTCAACAAAGGCGGTATTGGTGGCACTTGCCGGGTTTTAGTGGGTAGAGCTGCGTCCAGCTTTACAACCTTTCAGGCGCAGTGAGTCTACATACCCGCCTGGGGAGACCCACTCCCCCGCGAGATGCCTCAGAGCATTCCGCAGCATCCCCGGCGTTAAAGAAAAAAAATATGTCTCTATCTTCCCGAGCATGACCCTTACTCCATAACTCTATAAGTCCACCGGCCTTGTTATTTAGTTCGAGAATTATATATTTTTGGGTTCTGTACCAAACGGGTAGCCTCTCCTGTCGTATGTCACCAGGCCGTATCTCATAAACCGTGATAGCTAGATAATTGAAATTTTCACACAAGATATATTTCTATTGCCGCTATAACAAAAATAAAATAAATACTTTATGGGGCTTCCATACAAGCGTAATTGAAGTGAAAACGTCTTTAGGCCCGGTACGCATATTTGTAGATGAGATCTCTAGATTCGCGACACCGTTACCACCGTTATGAGACGCTATTTGACGTTTATATGACGTTTGATTTATTTATACAAGATAATGCAATATTCGTTTACTTATTCAATCGTCAAACAGTCTGTATTAGAGGTATTTGAATTTAATTGTTTTGTTTTCACTTCTATCGGCAGTCTCTGTGACTGGTCGGATTAGTTATTTTTTCGTTTTTTTTACTCTATATAACGGACAACAGGTTGACAGGAGGTTGAACAGGATTTGAAATAACGAAATGCGCTTTATTAAAAGATTGACATACATAGGCTGCACTAAAAATATCGGGAATGGAATATTTACACTGTTCCTGTCATATTCAAATCTTTTTAATTGAAAACTCCTTGGTTTTAAAAATCGAATACCATTTATTTATTTAAAAAAAGATTCTCGGTCTTGTCACAAGGTCTGGTCAAACTTGTTTAGTCATTGAGAAAATGGAATTAACTCGAGAAAATTCTAGAGCGATGATTTATTATGACTTTCGAAGTGGTTTAACACAAAAACAGTGTGTTGACCGGATAATTTCTGCATTTGGTGATAAAGCCCCATCCAAAACCACAATTTATTGTTTTTCGCTGGTTTGCTGAATTTCAACGTGGACGTGTCTAGCTCAGTGATGATCCCCGTCAAGGTCATCCAAAAACTGCAGTCACCCAAGAAAACGTTGATGCTGTGCGTAAGCTGATTGAGGAAGATCGACATGTGATATACCGCGAAATTCAGGCAACTTTAGACATAGGCATGAGTTAAATACAAATAATCTTGCATTAACAATTACGTGTAAAAAAGTTGTTTTCCCGATTGATACCGCATTTGCTCTGTGAAGAGCAAAAAGCGGCTCGCGTTACTTGGTGCGTCAGAACTCTCGAAAGATTCCACGCAGGATCCTCAAATGCTGTATACAACATCATATCAGGTGACGAATTCTGGATATACGCGTATGAACCCAAAACAACAAACCAGTCACGAGTTTGGGTGTTTGAAAATGAGTTAAAGCCAACAAAAATTGTTCGTTCATGGAGTGTTGCAAAAAAAATGGTGGCCACGTTTGTCTCCAAAACCGGCCATGTTGCGACTATTCCTCTTGAGGGACAAAGAACGGTTAATGCAGAATGGTATGCTAGCATTTGTTTGCCACAGGTCGATTCTGAACTCCTTAAAGAGAACTGCAACCGCCGCATCATCTTCCATCACGACAATGCGAGTTCTCACACCGCGCACAGAACAAAAGAGTTTTTAGAGCAAGAAAATTCTATAATTATTAGACCATTCGCCGTACAGCCTAATGATTTCTATACTTTCCCTAAAATAAAGAATAAATTGCGTGGTCAGAGATTTTCATCGCCTGAAGAAGCTGTGGACGCCTACAAAACGGCCATTTTGGAAACCCCAACTTCCGAATGGAATGGTTGCTTCAATGATTGGTTCCATCGTATGGAAAAATGTGTCAAATTTCGCGGAGAATACTTCGAAAAGCAATAAATACATTTTTAAATAGTCATGTTGTGTCACTTCCTTGATTCCCGAAATTTTCAGTGCCGCCCTCGTATCTAATAAAGATTTATTATTATTGTTATGGTGTAGGTGACACAGTGATGGCCACCTGGTTGAGAGATTAGGTTACTGGACAGTGGAAACTATATGCACTATATAATTTTTCCAATGCATCCAGCACATTTTCCATTTTTTTAAAAAAAGAAGGACTAGAGAGGCACTAGAATTAGTGGCACCGAATCCCCCCCACCCCTCCTTTCAGCCTTAAGTTTGACGACGTCCAGGTGGTTTGTGTTCATGTTTAGATATCTAACTAACACGAACCTCCGTATGTTAGTATACATTCCATCCATTACAAACAAACCGTTTAGTTTTCATTATACTATGAAGGTAATTGTAATTAGTTTTATAACAATTATAGTTGAATAGCGTGCACAAATATCGCATAAACTGCAAACAATTATTTGAATTTAGCATTGCATTATGCATTGAAACACGCTCACCATTTATATAATGGTAGCCTTTTGAATAATTACATTCGTATGATTAACACTCGAAAATTAATGCAATAATGGACTCCTAACCTAATATTATAAATTGAAATGCTAGTTTGTTACGCTCTTACGCCTAAATCAATGAACCAATTTTAAAATTCAACCAATGGATAAGCTACATAATTAGCACGTAGCACGTATTCCCACGGAAACGAAAACTATGCGGGCGAAAACGCGGGTTCCTTCAATTGAATGTCCAAAAGAATTGTACTACGATCGGAAAAGAGCTAAGTCATTTATCATTATTGAACTAAATTTAATGGGTGCTTATTTCTTATGTCAAACAGCTTTGTAGTGCTTCTGAAACAAGGCATCAGAACAGGCATTTTACAATTACTGGCACCAAAAATTAGTATAAAATAATAATGATAAGTTAGGACAATTCACACACGGTTATCTGATCCCAAACTAGGCAGAGCCTGTTCTTATGGCAACCAGACAACTGATACATACCTACATATTTCTAAATACGTACAAATTACCTATAGATAAATTACACCCAGACACAACAAATGGTCATGCTCTTCACACAAATATTTGTCCTGGGTGAGGATCGACCCACGACCTTTTAGTTTACCATTAAGGGTCACTAACCACTTGACCAACAGGCATCTTAGTCTCAAGATACCTTACACATAAATAAGTTGCCTGGACTAGTCTCAGGTAAAATTCTTTAACATCATAGGCAACTACTTACAATCAGGTGGATCGTTTACTTATCAAACTAATCTAAAACGGTACCTACTTGCGCTCGCAGCGTGAATTTTTCTACAAACATGTAAATATCTTAAAAATCGATTTTTAATTATGGGAAAACTTACATATTGAATCTAATATAGAACATATTTCTAGCGTAGGTAGAAGAACAGAACCTAATTTTTTTCTCCAGTTGTGGTGCTAACATATTATCCACTTCGTACCTCTAAAGTATTTGGAATCCAATTTAATCTTCCAATTAATATTTCACTAAGCATCCTTCAAGCAAATTAAATTCTGTTGTGACGCTTTCACAATAACTACCTCGTGGGTAACAAAGAAAATTGGGACAATGCGCCCAGTTTCGCTCCGTGACCAAAATGCTAAAGTAATATACAAATATGAAGAAAAATAATAATTGTGTGACATATAATATGGAAAAATCTTACTTATGCTACTAAAATAGGCAAGGCATATATGCTATATATTGAGTAAAAAATATGTAATTGGTAAGTCAACGTCGCCTATGAACATAGGCTTCTTCAGAATTAGGCCAGACCCAGACCTTCCCGATACCTGTGCTCCTTTACGAAGAACAGCAATATCAAGGGAGAAATAAGTAGGATGACAATATGAGTATACTTTTCTCCTTATTTATACAGGGGATTTATTTTTGAAGTGAAACTTTTTTGCGCGCATGAGGGTTAATTTTTTTTTACAGATGAAATGTCATGAAAATGTGCAACGTTTTTGTTCAAGAAGAGGTAGACAGTGATTGAGACTGATTGAGAGAGCGAGAAAGGACGAACGTAGCATGAAACGAGAAAGAGTTAGATAGAGCAAACGTCGCATAGCAAGTCTCGGAAATTTAAAGCTTTAGATTAGTATAAATATAAACGAGATTTAAAAATTAGTTTATCAAATAAGTTTCTGACATGTATACTTTGTACGCACGCACTTTTCTCCTACCACTTGTTCCCGCAGCTCCTGTGCAAGCAGGATTGACAGCAGAGACCAAAAGACCCTTTGATACGATCTCAGGAAGCCCGTGGCATACGTTAATGCCTTGGTGATCCGCCAACTTTTCTTTTACACCGGGCATTCCCCCGGCGGGATGCTTTGAGGTATCCCGGTAATAGGTCTCTTCAGACGGGTATGTACCCGTGATGGTGGTAGACGTCGCCCATAAACGTAACCTAGTTTACCTGGAACTAGTCCTAATCCTGAGACATAAGATGTTGTCTCGGTGCCAGTAATTACACTGCCTGTCTTGCCCTTCTCTCCAAAATACAGCAAAGCTGGTTACAAAAAAGTACTTATGCAGCCGAAAGCGCAGCAGTGTATCCCTCCCACCGGTAAAAGCTTTTTGTAATGAAACAAATTTTCCGGCTTTTATGGCATTATTAAAAAAATTACATGCCTTTCAGGCGCAGCGAGTCCCACATACCCACCTGGAGATACCCACTCCCTAGGCGGGATGCTTTAGAGCATTTCCACGTTAAAGAAAAAAAAAATGTAGCCCCGTGTCTTATAACGCTTTAAAAATCTCTCTACATACTACCTCCGATTCGTACTTGACCATTTCTTTTATTTACCTTGAATATTCTAGATACATCAATATAAATTATGAACAGTTGTGGATAGAAAATCTTTTGCACATCGGATTGACAGCATCGCTTTTCTTAAAGCGAAAAAGTAATAGAGAGAAAATCTAATAAACAAAAAAAAATTAGGTTTTCCGATACAATAGGTTTAGCCTGACGTAAATATATCTTAATTTAAGACGATAATATTATTTTGATATCAATATCAAAATATTGGAATCATAAATGTGAATATTTGGGAATATGGGTGGAATAGGGTGAATAGAATTTATAGAATAGAAAAGGGAAAAATTATTTTATAATATTTAAATAATATAGTACCATGGGAAGATGCGCTTGGGTTACGCGACTACCTTTATGAGTAGCATTATTCTTATTATTTGTTCCATGAAACAGTTTGCTGTTTTTCTGAGAAAAGGAAGAACAGGACGTCTAATTTCTGCATTTATTGTTATTCTTTACATAAATGATCTTTATAATGATCCATTATAATCGTCTTAGCGGCTAAATTTATAATGATGGTTTGCAACGCGTGTCAGTGTCCCATGTCAGAGAAGATACCCACAAGAAACTCTGCTGGGTTCCTATCATTATTTTAGTTGTAATCATTATTTTACAAAAGTCAATTAAATCTAAATCTAGAGCAATTCATTCCCAAGCGTTTTTATCATTTTTATATTCCTTTACATTATAATACGATTTTGATATTAGTTTCCGTTTTATGGTAGTTTTATTAATTGACATATTATCTATTATATTATTCGAAAGTTTATTATAAAAACGTATACAATTACCCGTAAAAGAGTTAATTCTGTGGAACCTTGTGAAAGTTTATTTTTGAGAAACGTCAAATGTCTCAGGTTCGAAACGTTAGAGTGGCCTGGACTAGGTATCAGGTGGCCACAAAAAAAACTTTCATAATTGGTACGTTTTAGACGTGAAACTTAGTGGGCTTTATTCAAATGCCGTTACGGCAAATGGCGTAACGCTCTTATTACTTTTCTTTATTCGTTATAGATCTTTATTAATTATGGATGTTAATATGTATTAAAACAAGATTCTCATATAGCGGTGTCCTGTGACAGTTTACTTTTTTATAGAAGAGTAGGCAAAAAAGGAGGTATTTATTTTACCTGGAAGTAAGAGGTCACCGACATGCATTACTATCTCATTCAGTCAGAGTCAGAGTCATTGCTATCTACGTATGAATGGGTGCATGAATGAATAAATGGGTGCATGAATGAATAAATGATTTAAAGAATAAATAAATTAGCGAACGATGAACAAACAAAAGTATTAATAAAAATGGATTGTGTGGTATAATGAAACCACGGTAAAAGTGAAACTTTTTTTCACATTATAGACATTTAACTCAAAATTTTTGGAATAATATTCCATTAAGGGTATAAAAATCGCTTTATCAATCTTAATTTTATACATGGAAAACTTGGTGGCCAACCGTCACGCGACATGCAACACACAGACGAAAAAGTTTGAGGCGATGTAATAAAAGTTTCACTTTAATAAATGGAATAATGAAGGAATGAATGTGTAAATTAATATTAGGTGAATGCATCGTGAATGAATGAAAAAACAACACAATATTACAGACTAATTGAGAACATCCTCTTTTTTGAATTCTGTTAAAAAGTATTTATACCTAGTGCACATCGATCATGACCTAACAAAGCTAAGACATGAAGTTAGGACATTCAAAAGTCGCATTGCGGCCGCATCATGGAACCAAGGCACGTGCCAGTAGAGTCGGTTCATAAATAAATCATTATTAGAGTATGTTCGACTCGGGTTCAAATACACCATGTTGCAACGTAACAGATTAGTTTATATTAGTGGAGTTTTATTGTTTTAAAGTTTAAGTGAGCGATTTGTAAGAGCTTAGCCCTAAAAGATGTATTTCGGTTCGATCCAGACTATGACTAAATGGGTTTTTCTAAATTACTAAAATCCTTTTTTTGTTTAACACCGGGAAAAGCACTGAGGCATCCCGCGGGGAAGTGAGTCTCCCCAGACGGAGACTCGCTGTGCCTGAAGGCTGGCAAGTGGACGCAGCTCTACCCACTAAAACCTGGCGAGCGCCACCAATACCGCCTTTGGTAAGGTGCCTCGGATCCAGGACAGGGTACCTCGACGGCTAGTCAGTCCCTCAGGGGACCGATGCCACCTCCACAGAGGGGTTGTCCTTCACTACCCCTCCTAACGTCAGGACAGTACAATGAGGTGAGGTTCCCGTCCTTACCCCTTGCTCCCTGCTCTTTTGTCCCCTAGTCTTATAAGAGGTGTACAAAGGGCACCCTCGGCTCAATTCGCTTTGCCCAAGGTGCTGGGCTCTCCCTAGGCTACTGAGCCGCACTGCCAAGACAAAGCCTGGACCATGGTGGGGACTTTATAACCCATAGCCCTCAACATGAGAACACCGCTTGCTCACCGGTGAGGGAAAGCATCAAGAGGATACATGCATGCCTGATAAAAGTCTTTGAAGATGTGTACAGTTCATCATCCCGCAACTATGGCCTAAGAGAATCCGTGCCATTTTTCGAGGAGTGTGTATGGAAATCCGAAGAAAGTGCCATATGTTGGACTGCTAATAATTGTTTTAGTGGTACTGCATTTTTCAAACGGGTGACTCTTGTTTTCTTTCCGTTGGGAGTTTTTAATGTTTTTTTCGCAATATATTTCTCGTATAAAAAGAAAAAGTCAAGTTAAAAAAAATTATCGACTACAAAATTGCCCCCTAACCTAACCTTTTTTTTTTTGACGCAGTGGAAATGCTTTGCGCATTCACCCGGGGATGGGGCGTCCCCGGGGATATGTGGGACTCCCGGCGCTCCCCCCGCCGGTATACCGCACTAAAACCACTGCGAGTTGCTTTCAGCCGCTTGAAGGGGAGTGTCCCAGATCTTTCTAACACAGAACACACCCCGCGACCGGCCGGTTCCCTCAAAGGGCTAACCGGTCTTCATCCTAGTATGGGGGAGCTCCGACAACCTGGAGCACCCCCGCTGACGCCGGAACTTTTCTACCGGGGCAGGTACCCAACCTTACCCCGAGTCCCGTTCGACGGGAGGCCCCCTAACCTAACCTAACTAAAAAAATAAAAAAAATAAAAAATAAAAAAAAGAAGCGATATCCACAAACCACATGAGTAAATAAAAGGAATAGAGGCTAAGCTTCCATACAATGCGTAAAATTGTTACCTTAAATTATGGTAGGGTTGTCACAGGTGGATAAAATTAAACAAAGAAATGATTTTTTTATTCTGTAGTAATTAATCTATGTAAATATATCGTGCATGCCACTATAATTTACCAATAATTGTTCAAATCGTATACATTTTCTATACGATTTGAACAATTTAGTATTAAACAAATTAGTAGTAACTTACTAGTAACTTAAAATTGAACACAAAAGACAGCACAAAAAAGGTGAAACAGGATAAGAATGTTTTTCTTTATTAGAAAATCTACAAACTGCAACGTAATAAACAGTCAGCTGTGTAATAAGCTGGAGACGGTGCCGCAAAAATGGCAACTTGCCACAGAAAAAACCGATGCGGGCTTTATTTAATTAATGATAATACTCATGCGATCTTCGTTTTAATGACTTTTTCGATTTTAATTCATAAATAAGGGAATTCTTATTTTGTAATATTATGTCTACTTTAAAAGCTGAAAAGCTTGATAGTTTGTTTTAATTAACCTCAGGAACTAAAAGACGTAATTGATTTATTATCTTACCCTCCTAATTATAAGCGTGAACGTTTTTAAGAATATCTAGATGTATATAATATGTTTGTCGCTTTTTCACGCAAAAACTACTAAATAGATTTTTATGAAACTTTAAGATAACATAGCTATATATACATCAAAATAAATATAGGCTATAATTTATCCCTGTACTATTATTTTTTTCGTATTGTCTAAGCTAATGGCCTATTGGCCCAAATGCTACATCGGTTTGGTGGTGAACCAGCTGACTCACCTATTGCTTTTTATATGAAGTTGGGTCGCACCCCGCCAACCGTGGAGTCTTCGACCACACGGCCTCCTGGCGTCGGGTTTGTTTCAGTGGCGGGTCTGTGCTGCGTCACTGTCGGTTGGAGTGGTACCCCAGGCGGTTTGCCCCTACCGGGTGGACTCATTGAGTTGAGGACCCGGCAGACGGCGCCAGCGATACTGGGGCCCACTCCGGGGGTATAATATGTAATATAAATATATTATATTATAATACTATCCAAAAGAAATCATTTTTATGCTTAACAATCCTACTTTGTATGCGGATGAAAAGACTCTATGGGACAATTTAAGGTATGAGTACAATAAATGTCAGAAATAAATGTGTTATTCTGATATATAACCTAATTATTGTAAAGTTTCATTAAAATCCATTCAGTAGTTTTTGTGTGAAAGAATAACAAAATCCATTCATACAAACTTTAGTTTTTAATTTTCGTCGGATTTCTCTATGTAAGTTATTTACCGATGTCCATTCTCGGTGTCTTGCAATGTATTATGTTATATACTCTGTAAAATGTACATAAACTAAAATAAGCTTGCTACTTTTTGTTTGCAGTAAATGTCTAGCAGTGGATGGCTTTATAATGATGATGATGAAGAGGTCACCTACATTTCTGGATAGTACGAAACACTAATACAAAAATAAGTGGTATGATTCGTAAATACTTCATACAAGTAATCCTAAGAATTTCCCTAAAATAAAATTTTCCTTTTATTCATACTATGAAGTATCCGCAACGTGAAAATCCTATTATGTCGGGATGAAATATAAGTTCAAAGTTTCATTACATAAGTTATTCTTAAAATACAGGTCCATCTTTTAAGCACTAACAGTTGAATGCTATGGTCATTTATTAAGTCACGCTTTTAATAACTTTTAATAATTGTTTTTGAAGTGAAAATTACTTTGGGCGCGTTGAGGACATTTTCGCTGAACAAAAATCATGGATCTCGTGACATCGTCACCTAACACTTCCAATGTGGCATTGATGACGTAATCACGAAATCCTAATTTTTTTTGTAATAAAATTTGAAATTTCTGTTATAATTTTAAGTTATAAGTTTTATATAAAATATTTAAAGTTTTTTATTATAACAAGTAAAATTCGCGTAAATATTAGAAATCAATATATAAAGTTTAAGATAATTTAGATGCAAATATTCACGCGGCACAATATCTCCTCTATAATTTTATTTTTTCCTCTTTTTCTTTTTTCTTTTTTTTTTATCTAAATTAAATAATTAATGTTTTGTTATTTCAGATTATAATTTAATATTCGAAAATGATTTAATGATGAAACCTAATCGATGTTTTGTAATTATCATAGTTATAAGCTTTTCTTTTTTTTTGTATATTATGGATCTTTGATATCTGAGTTACGAATAAATAAATAATGAAAGAGAAACATAATAACGGGACTGATTTAAAGTTAATCGTAGTTTTTATTCCTGTTACACTTAATTTACTATGTATCTAACATAAACTACTCGCGATGTCGCGATTCTTCAAGCTATTTATTATGATAGTATATGTAGTTAGTTCGATAGTTGGTTTTTTAATTGGAAGAAATATAACCAGCAGTAATGTATAAAGAGTAGTATCAATGAGAGCTATATAAGATCTTAAAGACAAATGGTATAAAATTGTCTTCTAATGTTTACGCGAATTTCACTCATTATAATGAAACAATTTTACGGATTTTATCGCGGTTTATTAAGTTTTTTACATGCTGTAAAGTATCCGAAGATATTTACATGCTGTAATAAACTTAATAAACAGCGTAAAATTGTTTCGTTATAATGACAAAGTTTATGTATGCAATTGAATTGTCCCTGCCTAATTTATCAATATAATGCCTACGGCATCTAAAGAAAATTTAATTGAATTTACAGAGTGCTTAAGTGAGATAAATTCAATAATTGAAAGTTACGACGTGGAGACTGTTTTCATGCTAGGTGATTATAACGCGCATCCTGGTGAGTTTTTTGCTACTGAATTGTTAAACTTTTGTACAGAACAGTTGTGGTCGTGTGTAGACCTGGACATCCTACCCAGTGAGACGTACACGTTCGTCAGTGACGCGCACGGCTGTAGACGCTGGCTCGGTCACTATGTAGTGACGGAGGCGGCGAGACACACTGTTACTAAAGCGGCAGTGTTGTACGACGTGTACTGGTCCGACCACTATTATAAAAGCTGGTTGTCTGTGGGTAAGCCTTCGTTTGGTTATGCCTACGACAGTATGCGTGAATCCAGGCACCTGTTTAAATCTAAACTAAAATATTGTCAAAAAAATGATCTGCAAATAAAGATGGATATGATTGCCCAACATCATTTGAATAAAAATTTTAACAATTTTTGGAAAACGACAAATAAATTGAATATAAAACCGAGCCTGCCTATGAGTGTGGCTGGTTTGGATGAGCCGGATGGAATCGCAAATGCGATTCGACGGCACTTTAGGGTGGTGTCACCACCGGCACCGGCGGCGCAGGTGGTCGATGCTGTGTCAGGTCAGGAGGGCTATATCCGATTTTCTGCCGCAGAGGTGGTCTTTATTATTAAAAAAATGGTGAGGGGAAAGTCACCCGGACATGACAACCTCAGCATCGAGCATCTGAAGTATGCTGGTGGGCATTTACCGAGGGTCCTATCATTATTATTTAACTTGTGTATCAGTCACGGATATTTACCTGACAATTTAATGTATACAATTGTAGTACCGATTGTAAAAAACAAGACTGGTGATGTGTCCGATATATCCAATTATAGGCCTATATCGTTAGCTACGGTCGTGGCGAAAGTATTGGACAGTTTGCTTGACAAACACCTGGCCCAACACCTGTTTCTCCATGACAATCAATTTGGGTTTAGAACTGGTCTATCCACAGAGACTGCTATTTTAGCTCTCAAGCAAACTGTTCAATATTACACATCTAGAAAGACGCCTGTATACGCATGCTACCTAGACCTGTCAAAGGCTTTTGATTCAGTATCCTATAGTATGTTGTGGCAAAAGCTACAATCAGAATCTAGCCTACCAAATGAAATAACATCATTATTCAAATATTGGTACTGCGATCAAAAGAATAGTGTTGGATGGGCAGGTGAGCACTCAGACGTGTATAGGTTGGAGGGGGCAGGGGGGGCTGAGTTCTCCGCGGCTCTTCAACCTATATTATATGAATGGGCTAATCGGGGAGCTCAACGAAACCAGAGTAGGGTGTCATATAGACGGGGTCTGCATGAACAACATTAGCTATGCGGATGATATGGTTTTGCTGAGCCCGTCGATTGGTGCGTTGCGCATATGTGAAAGGTACGTAACATCCCATGGGCTCAGATATAATGCGAAAAAGAGTGAGATAATGGTTTTCAAGGCAGGCACTAAGTGCTACACGTGTATACCCACTGTTAACCTTTGTGGTACACCATTGACTCAGGTTAAGCAATTTAAATATCTGGGACACTGGGTCACAGAGAATATGTCTGATGTTGTAGACATTGAAAGGGAGCGCAGGGCGCTGTCTGTGCGTTGCAATATGTTGGCGCGCAGGTTTGCACGATGTACCGATCTTGTAAAGGTTACACTTTTTAAGGCTTATTGCCAAACCTTCTACACGTGCAACCTGTGGGTTAACTACACGCAGCGTGCATACAGCGCCTTGCACGTGCAATACAACAACGCATTCCGGGTGCTGTTTGGTTTGCCGCGTTCATGTAGCGCGTCAGGTATGTTCGCGGAAGCGAGAACCAATGATTTCTACGCCATAATGAGGACTCGCTCCGCCTCGTTGCTGAGTCGCCTACGCGCCAGCCCGAACGGCATCCTGGGCGTTTTCGCTAACCGGTGGGACTCCTCCATGCTGCGGCACTGGCTGCGGCTGCATACGGCTCCGCCAAGGCCAGTGTCTAGTGCTATGGCATACGGTTTATAATTGGTTAATTACTATTATTGCTAGAGTAATTATGATTGACCAATTGATAAAGATAAATTATAATAATAAGTGTGAGTGTATGTCAAACTGTTATTATGTACTTACTAACAAAATAAATTAAATAATAAATGTTAACCTACTAACAAAATTTTATATGGAAATACTTTCTGAAATAAAGATTTATTATTATTATTATTATTATTATAGTATCGTAGGTTAATTTAATAAATTAATAAATTACTGGATAACGCTCAAACTAAAACTAATGGTGTATATTAAAGTTTAGCACTTGTTAAAACCCTTTGTGGTTGCAGCTAAAATGTATGATATATCCTCTACATTGTATTTTTTTATTTTGATAAATAATAAATAAAGATAAATAGTGTAGTTAGTACCAGCAACCCGCATTGGGCCAGCGCATCGGTGAACTAGAGTCCAACACCCTCCTCGCCTGATTTCGATGAGGAGACCCGTGCCCAGCAGTGGGACATAAAAGGGTTGATATTATTATATTATTAAATAGTCTAATATTAAACAGACTAATATCCTATCATGGCAAAAACTATTCTCTTTCTAAATAGTGTACTGCGCACAGTGAACAAAATTGCATTAATATCGGTTTAGTCCTTATTAGTTCATCGCAAACTAAAAGCTAGAGGGAAAATTCTTAAAATATAATGTGAATAAGCCTCCAAAGACATTACGTAGTCAAGTTTTATCTCGAAGATAAAGTGATTCTATAAGAAAAGCTTTATAAATATTTTTCTGATTTTATCGTAGCAGTAAATGTGCCTCGATTTTATTATTACCAATCATTTTATTGAACCTTCACTATTATATTCATTTTACTTTATAGTAAATGATTTATAACCAATAGCGTTTATTGAGACAAGTATTGTATTATTTTTTACGATATTTGTATTTAAGGCTTTTTTTGTTTTTTTTTTGATCGTCTGTCAACTGTCTAAAGCATTAAAGCAAACTTATAGAGTTATCGAAAAATATGAAATCTCCGCACCACGCCAGCCAGCTTCAGCCTCTTCGGGTACCTCGACCAATCAGCCCAACTCACCGCGGCCCTGGTCGAACCCTTTCGGCTTCAACGTGCATTCTCACTACACGACCGGTCAGCAAGCAGAGCACATCTCTCCTGGTCAGAACATAGTATCGGCCCCGCACGGCAGCACTCCGACTCACTGGAGCCCGTGCAGCAGCAGCACAGTTCCGACTCACTGGGACTCTCTGGCACAGGCAACTCAAGCAAGAGGACTCAAGATTCGATCTGCGGTCTTCGGGGGGAGTGAGTGGCGCACCAATCAGCGCCACAATACTGAATCACGCTATCAAAGTTCCACAGCTCGTCGCTATACATACAACGGCTGAATTGATAGCAAGTGGGCTTCGGCCTGGCCGAGCATACCATCTCGCTCGGTCGGAGATATCCTTTTGTGGCTATCACCACCTAATCCAACACTACTATAATTTTGTTCCACTTTTTGCCATTTAAAAGGCCATATTGTAAAAATGCAATCCACAAATTGGGTTACAAAATTTAAGGCTTTTATTGCTTTTACGGATACGGGTGCCCATTATTACTTCCAGAGATGTTTCGTTATTTTTAGAGGGCTAGAGGCAAATGAATATGAGAGGTACAGATTCCGCATTCCCGCATGCATAATATGTACCGTTCTCCATCTTATTTCTGCATAATCCACTGCTTTACTTATTATTGCGAGTATACGTACCACAGAAAAAGAGTATGTGTATTGGCCTGCTTATTATTCGTGCAAATGTATTACAGTCCAGCTTATTTTTACAGTATAGGTAGGTACCCTTGCGTGCCTTATTTCTGCGCAAAGATTCTTCATATTATCTGAAAAATAATATTTTCTGTTGTATGTGAACAAAAAACATATGAGAATTATACTGTTATATATCCCGTTTGCCTATAAATTCACGACAGATTGCTTTGATCATAAGTATGCGTTCTTTATCAGCTATCATATCTAAATGAGATACTTCGTATTATATGTAATTTATGCATATTGTTTGATTATGCCAGCTTTGGTTATTATCCCCACCATGGTTCAGGCCTTGTCGTGGCGTTGGGGCTCAGTAACCTAGGGTGAGCCGCTGCACCTTGGGCGAAGCTAATTGGGCCAAGGGGTCTCTTTGTACCCCTCTTATAAGAAGAGGGGACATAAGAGTAGCGGGCAAGGGGTGAGGATGGGAACCTCACCCCATTGTACTGTCCCAACCTCTCTGTGGAGGTGGCGTCGGTCCCTTGCGGGACTGACTAGCCGTCGAGGTGCCCTGTTTATTTACTAGATCCGGGGCACCTCAACAAAGGCGACATTGGTTGCCACCAATGCCGCCTTTGGTGAGGCTCTTCGGGTTTTAGTGGGTAGAGCTGCGTCCACTTACCAGCTGTCGGGCGCAGCGAGTCCCACATAGCCGCGTGGGGAGACCCACTCTCCCACGGGATGCCTCAGAGCATTTCCCGGCGTTAAAGAAAAAAAAAGCTTTGGTTATTATGCGTCCATAATGAGGAATCTTGATATAGTTAGTAGGTTATGACAGCTCATATTACTAACTCTATCCAGATTCATCATAAATAATTAATTATTCGTGAATTACAAGGCTAATATACTTTCCATTCGTAAACACACATAGACATAAAACATTGCACTCATAGTTTTCTCTAATTATAAAAATATAATCTATCTTTTGTGTTCAGTAGGGCGAGGCCAAACGTAACGTGTAATTTTTTTGTCAAATTTCTCGTCTTCGTTAAACAATACTGAATACCATCAAACAAAGTTTTTAGGCTTCTCGTAAATCTTGTAAAAATTCTAATCCTTTGTAGTACCGTTATGACGGTCTTAGGTAGGTACTTGAACCAGGAAGCATGGACCTTTTCACTTTGTTGTTTTCGCGGTTAAAACTTGTACGTGAAATATTGATTCTTTTTTCAATTTTTCTGCCGTAATATTCCGGCGACGAATCTTATATAATTTTATTTTTGACGTGCAATTTTTTTTTTTTTTTTTTTTTTTTTAATTTTTTTTTTTTGCCTTAAAAAAATGATGAACGCCGGCTGCACGCACGAAATGCATGACTCATTATCACGTTCCGCCTGTAACGATTGTGCAAGATAGAGCGCGGAACAAGCGATAGAGAATCCCGATCGGCCTAAACGTTCGGCTTGTGAGACATTACGACGTTATCATGTAAAAGGTTAAATTTAAAGAACATAATATTCTTTGTCTGTAAACGTTAATTGTTAAACTTTATCTGTAATCTGTTGTTATTCTCTATATTCTCCACATTGTCGTCACGGGAAAGGTCCTCCACGCTGCTAAGATAACGACCAACTGTGACACTGTCATACATGGAGAACTTGTTTGCAAATAAGACATCAATCATAACGTTTGAAAAACGCATCATAATAATATCTTAACAAACAAATAAATTTCCAAAAAAAAAACAAACACGTAAAATTTGTCACACAATTTGATTGTTTATATAAAGTGGTTTTATATATTTCAATGATAAACACTTGAGGCTTTATGCTTCCAAGGAGACTTTATTTATTTTTGAATCCTTACAGTAATTAAAATTGTGTTACAGTTATAAAAATAGTTAGCTTTAAATAAAATTCGCATTTATATACAGATGGAACGGATTTACTGAGCATCGTGCCTCTGGTACCAATCTACCTGTAATTTCGGCAGTAAATTATCAGCACCGAGACTTACCATTTAACATTTTAGAAATAATAAAAGTGTATGAGTCTTTTTTTTTTTTTTATCGCAGGGAAATGCTTTTTACGCATGTAGCCAGGATCTCGGGGAGATCCTGACCCTATGTGGGACTCGCACCTGGGAGTGCCCTTCCTATAAACTAAAACCACTTTGAGCGACATCAGCCGCTTTTTAAGGGTCCCGAATCTGCATTCAACGGGATTACCTCAGCGACAGGCTGGCCCCGGCGAAGGCCAGACAATTCCTAAAGGGGCACTGCCTGGCCGCTAGTAAGCAGTCCCTGCGACGTCGTGTCATAAAGGGACCAGGTTCCCATCCTAAGCCCGACATGAGCACAGGGGCGTTTTCTTTTTATGTTAGTTGGATAGGCAAATTGGCAAACGTGCCATCTGATGGTAAGTGGTCGACGTCGCCCATGAACATAAACTAGTTTACCTGGAACGAGCCCAGGCAACTCATTTGAGTATGCAAACGGGTATTTTTTATTTAATATTGCCTGATCCAGACCGATACATATTATATCCAGCTTCAATGCATCCCAGTTAATACATTTCTAAGGCACTTATCTTTGTGCTGCGGGCGGTCGGATGTTTGACTTTCTGCAATATTGCGAGATAGATCGGCTTGGAAAATACAAAAGAGAGGAAACGTATTTCACGTATTGAAAAATCTGTACTATTACCTACGACTTTTCTCGGAGTTTTTTATCGAATGCTCATGATGTTTATTAAGATATTAAGATTGACTGGCCTGTTTGTCTAGTGGTTAGTGACCCTGACTGCTAAACCAGAAGGTCGTGGATTCGATCCCCACCCAGGACAAATGTTTGTGTGATGAACATGATCATTTGTTCTATGTCTGGGTGTAATCTATCTATAATATGTATGTATTTAGACATAATATATAAGTATATATCAGTTGTCTGGTTGCCATAAAAACAGGCTCTGCCAGTTTGGGATCAGATAGCCGTGTGTGAGATATTATTAAAAGTATTAATCTATTCTAACTTCTAGCTAAATTTTATCAAAATCAGAATAGCTAATCACTTTCACATTTTTACATACATAATTATTTCGTAAATGTCATTAAACTGCTCTTAAACGCTGGACCGATTTTGATGATTTTTTTTGTATGTGTTAAAGTAGATTTGAAAATAGCTTATTTTTACGACTTTTGAAATCATAATAATAATATAGTACACACTTTTTACTTATAATTCATAATTAATAAAAATCTATATTGAAAAATGGAATGAAATATGACAGTTCGCCGTCTCGGCGTCCGAAACAATTTTACGACATAAGCACACCAAAAGTTAATTTATTGAGACGCTACACACGTTTAATTAACACTATTTTAATATTGCCTAATGGCTATTTTTAAGTTATAAAGGATAATATTTGGTTCAAAACGGTAAAAATATTTTATCTTTTTTCTTGATTGGAAAATTGTTTAACACGCACCTGCGTGTTTGTATATAAAATGTACATGAACTAATTCTGCTTAATTGAATACATAAGCCAGGTGAAACATAGTCCATTAGATTCGGCGTTTCCTATCAAATATTGTTGAATATCGTACCAACCGCTAGATATATATGTAACATCTGTATGGCTCGAGTTTTGTAAGAATGATTTTTTTTTTGTTTTACACTGGGAAATGCTCTGAGGCATCCCGTGGTGGAGTGGGTCTCCTCCGGCGGGTATGTGGGACTCACTTCGCCCGAAAGCTGGTAAGTGGACGCATCTCTACCCACTAAAACCCGATGAGTGCCACCAATGCCGCCTTTTGTGAGGTGCCCCGGATCTAATGAGCAAACAGGGTACCTCAACGGCTAGTCAGTACCCCAAGGGACCAACGCCACTTCCACAGAGGGGTTGTCCCGAACCACAGAACAACCCCTCCCAACGTCGGGACAGTACAATGGGGTGTGGTTCCCGTCCTCGCCCCTTGCTCCCTGCTCTTCTGTCCCCTCTTCTTATAAGAGAGTTACAAAGAACCCCCTCAGCTCAATTAGCTTCGCCCAAGGTGCTGGGCTCAGCCTAGGCTACTGAGCCCCACCGCCACGACAAGGCCTGAACAATGGTGGGGTGTAAGAATGTTACTTTAATACAGAATGATGATTATTTTTACAGTCTCTGACACTCATTGATCACGTAGTAAAAATATCTTCATTACAATAATGGCGGTTTTTTTAAATCAGGTGAGTAGTTTGAAGTTTCAAGAATAGTTCTTGAATTCAAACTCCCGAACAATCCTCTTTTACAACTATTTAAAACGGGATATTTACTGTGTTTTTCACTGACATTATCTACAAATGAGATTCCTCGTAAATATTTCGTTTTAAATAGTTTTAGAAGTCAAACAACCAATATAACTTTAAATCTTATAATCCTCTTATGATATTACTATAGAAGTAAAGCCTTGAAAAAGAAGAGAAACGTAAAAGGTAGTGCCATGTTTCTTAGCAGCCGAATTAGGCCGGCACGACCAGGGTGGTACCTCTCGATCACATAGCACCGGTGTCAAGTGACAGATATGCTGTCACGTTTCGTGTGGTTTTTGAGTTTCCGGTGGCCCATTGGGGGATAGGGAAAAGGAGGGCAACGCATTTGCATAACTTTTGGTTGTGGGTATCATAAAGCGGGCCATGCTTGGTTGCCTGACATGACATAAAAATGCGCTGAAGGTCTGAGTTTTTTATCTTTGTCCTTCCTTATGTTCCTCCTCAAATCTAATAAAGATGACAGACCGACAGAGCTATCTACATCCATTATTATATCTTATAGACTTTACGATTTCTTGTATAAAGTTAAAGTATAATAAAATCACAAAGACGTCTGGAGCATGCATCAAGAGTCTCTTAAATGCTAATCGTATGGAGAAGCCTCAAAGCCTCTCATGGCTTTGAAGGCGCAAACACTATTGAGAATAAAAATCAATCTTCAATGTATCTTTATACTGTGATTTTTGTACAATATGTTAAAGAATGTTAATATTCTCTATAAATTATCTTATAACTTTCCTGTGTGTGTGCGCACGTGTGCGTGTGTGCGTGCGTGCGTGCGTGTGCGTGTGTGTGTGTGTGTTTGTTTGTGTGTGTGTGTGTGTGTGTGTGTCTGTCTGTGTGTGTGTGTGTGTGTGTGTGTGTGTGTGTGTGTGTGTGTGTGTGTGTGTGTGTGTACTGGACGTCTGTCGGGACCGCTAGTAGAAAAATAAATTACAATCCCGTACCGACGTTAATGTCTAATAAACGGCACAACGGATTTTAATTAAATGCAAAGGATTAGAATGAAATAACTATGGGCCAGCGTATCTTACCTATGGCCTAACAAACTCCTCGCCTGATTTCGAGGAGACATGACCAGCAGTGGGACATATAGGGGTTGATGATGATGAAGTGTTTCACTGACTTTGTGGTCTTTGCAATTTGATATTTAATTATTTAAAAAAAACATTATTATTGAGTATGGGCCGATGGGCCTATAAGGTTCAAGAGTGGAGGTCACGCTTAGGTAGATGCAGTGTTGGTCGACCATCAACCAGGTGGTAAGACGACCCCACCATGGTTCAGGCCTTGTCATGGCGGTGGGGCTCAGTAGCCTAGGGTGAGTCGGCACCTTGGGCGAAGCTAATTGAGCCGAGGGGGCTCTTTGCACCTCTCTTATAAGAAGAGGGGACAAAAGAGCAGGGGAAAAGGGGTGAGAATGAGAACCTCACCCCATTGTACTGTCCCGACGTTAGGAAGGGTTGTTCTGTGGTGCGGGACAACCCTTCTGTGGAGGTGGCGTCGGTCCCTTGTGGGACTGACTAGCCGTCGAGGTGCCCTGTTAGCTTAACAGATCCGGGGCACCTCACCAAGGCGGCACTGGTGGCACTCGCCAGGTTTTAGTGGGTAGAGCTGCGTCCACTTACCATCTTTCGGGCGCAGCGAGTCCCACATACCTGCCTGGGAAGACCCACTCCCCAGGCGGGATGCCTCAGAGCATTTACCGGCGTAAAAGAAAAAAAAAAAGGTGGTAAGACGATCTCCGTGCGGTGGCTGGTCCGTGTTGGATGCCAGTGGCAAGGGATCGTTCGTTTTGGCGTTCAATGAGGGAGGCCTACGTTCGGTAGTGGACGGATAGATACTGAGGATAATGATAATGATTTTATAAATATTTAAATTTAGTTTCCTTTTGGTAGTTTTTCTCGACCTAGCTACGAGACTGGAAAAAAAATCACTTTTCTTTATTCATGGTAATTAAATTTTAACGAGTTTCTCAACTAAGGTTGGAGTAAAAACTCAGTATTGCCAACTTAGGAAATTCTTTCAGACATTTTAATTATTGTCGAATTTAAGACTTCGTCTTTTCGAAATTTGCATTTAATAATATTAAATATTTATTATTGTATCGAAATTATTTATATCATGTACTTGCGAAATGATAACTTACATAATATATCACTGATAAGGTTGACCACCTCTCAAGTCCTTTAATAAATCTCAAATATTCTACCTATGATTTTATAATATTGTCGCGTATATTTCTTAGTTGTAGAGTCCGTTTGTTTTTATTCACAAATCCACGAAACTACCTTTAGGATTAGATTTTTTTTGCACTTCATAACATATTGAGAAAGGCTTTTTTTATTTTAAACGCCTAGGTTATTGGGTTATTACGGGCTTGTGATATCGTGCGGAAACACTAGACGCAAAATAAAAGCGATATACAATCAGCATTTTTATTCACTACTAGCTGTTGCCCGCAGCTTGGCCCGCGTTAACTAATTTAACTTTATTGCTGTTAGTCACATTGTGATGTTATATAGCCTTTAGCCTTCCTCGATAAATGGGCTATCTAACACTGAAATATTTTTTTAAATGGGAACAGTAGTTCCTGAGATTAGCGCGTTCAAACAAACAAACTCATCAGCTTTATAATAATAGTACCTATAGATTAAAATGCAGTATAAAATATAAAATTACAAGGGAGAATTAATTTAAACTGTATGAATTAATGTTCGTTAATTAACGTAATGCGCTTATTGGCGAAGCTGATGCGTCGATATCATCTTAATAACTTCATTTGTATGGTAATAAATAACTTTTATTACTTCATCATCATCATCATCAGCCTGTATCCATCCACTGCTGAACATAGGCCTTCCTCAATGAACGCCAAGACGGACAATCCCTTGCTACTCGCATCTAACACGCACCGGCCACCGCACGGAGATTGTTTTCCCATCTGGTTAATGGCCGACCATACTTCATACGTATAATTACTATAGATAATGAAATGCCTTTCACGAAACTTCGTGAATTTTATGATCATAAAAATACGCAGTTTTCAGTTTATGAAATAAATGAAACAAATGGTGAGATTTTTTTATTGCATATAAAACTAGCTAGGAATATAATGATGAATTCATAGAAATGAATATGATGAATTCATAGAAATGTGATGATAACTGATGACGAAAAAAACTTATTTCTTTTTCTAAAAAAGACGGAAATGTTTAGGATAGCCAATCCCGCTAGTATGAAAATAAATATCCACCGCATTTATAAGGAAAATACACATTTTATAAAATCTTACGTAGGATTAGAAGGGTGGGAGGGGGTCGAGCAAATTCTCACGATATTATTCATTTCGGGAGGGAGGAAGTAAAAATGTCAAATTCGTCTCTTGTAATGAATGCCTCCCAAAATAAAATTTTATCACTAACCAGGAAAGACGCACTCTGTGCGGTAGCCGGTCCTTTTTGGATGCGAGTGGCGAGGGATCGGCCATCTTGGCGTTCATTGAGGGAGGCCTATGTTCAGCAATGGATGGATACAGGCTGATGATGATGATGATGATGATGAAGTAATAAAAGTTATTTATTACCATACAAATGAAGTTATTAAGATGATATCGACGCATCAGCTTCGCCAATAAGCGCATTACGTTAATTAACGAACATTAATTCATAGCAGTGGACTGATAGAGGCTGATGATGATGATGAAAAAGAAATAAGGATGCATGTATGTCATTTTCACATTATAAGCCCCAGAACAAATTTAATCCATCTAGAGAATTACGAAGTCTATACTAATTTGCATATTGTTGTGTCTGGTCTGAGTAATTAAGTTATGAAATTTAGAGGTTCCATCTCGTCTGGCGGGATAAGCTATTTATTCTTAATGATTATCTCTATGATCTCTCTCTCGCCCTCTCTATTTCATCATAATGATTATCTCTATGATCTCTCTGTTTCTCCATTTATTCTTAATGATTATCTCTATGATCTCTCTCTCGCCCTCTCTATTTCATCATAATGATTATCTCTATGATCTCTCTCTATGATCTCTCTGTTTCTCCATTTATTATTAATGAATATCTCTATGATCTCTCTCTCTCTCTCTATTTTATTCTTAATGATTATCTTTATGATCTCTCTCTCTCTTTCTCTATTTATTCTTAATGATTATCTCTATGATCTCTCTCTCTCTCTCTCTCTCTCTCTATTTTATTCTTAATGATTATCTTTATGATTTCTCTCTCTTTCTCTATTTATTCTTAATGATTATCTATATGATCTCTCTCTCTCTCTCTCTCTCTATTTACTTAGTGATTATCTATAAGATCATAATAATTTAGACTTCCCTGTTATAACTGGCCTACGTTCATAATTGTATTAGGAAGACGCTGAAAAAGAAGTTGACTGGACAGAGTGCGGAAAAAGTTTAATGATTTCTTCATATTTATTACATGAGTAATAAAGCTGAAGTTTGTTTGTACACGATAATCTCAAGAAGTACGGGTAGGATTTTAATTATTTTTCGCGTTTGATAGCCCAATTATGGAGGAAGATTTTATAGTCTACTAGCAACGCCCGGTGGTTTTACCCGTGTAGTTTCCGTTCCGTGGAAATATCTACAAAGATAAATTATTGCCTATAATATGTTATTATGATATATAAGCTATGTTACTGTAAAGTTTCATTAAAATCCATCCAGGAGTGTTTACGTGAAAGAGTGACAAACATACATAAATCATACAACAATACATCCATACATACATACTCCGTATATCCACACATCCACAAATCCATACATCCCTACAACCATACATCCATACAGTACGTGGTTTATATTTGGAAGGTTTTCAAAATTTAGGAACGAGTAAAATTGCGAGTATTAGTCGTATGTAATATTCTAAAACCCTATGTAAATGGGTTTTCCAAATAATCATCAGTTGTAAAAACGAGGGGTCATCTTTCAACTAGATGCAATTTCATGATCGTCATCATAATTACCAACCATTTTCCGTCCACTGTTGTTGGATATCTTGGCAAAAACAGGCCTCTTTCAGGGGATAGGAAAAAGAAGGGCAACTTTTGGATGTCTACGGGCACCTATAGCACATGAGTAAATAAACGGACAGAGGCAAAGCTTCATACAACCGCGCGAATCGATTGCACTACTACAAGTGTCGTAACGCATGTGTGCGTAAGCACTCGTGGCTTGTCACGTACGAGTAGAAACCGGTCGAAACCGGTTCGACGAGTGTTCGAACGCGCGGATGTGAGTGCGTTGTATAGTTTTTCGCTTGGCGGGTATATCGAATTATTATCGTTCTTAAATTTTTGTTAACTAAAAGTAAAAAGTGTCAATATTGTATACTATACTGTGTGTATGAACAATAATAGAGCAAATAAAAAAGAATCATATTTTATAACATTGTTCTTAAATTATTATTGATAATTAAAAGTAAAAAGTGTCAATATTGTATACTGTACTGTGTGTATGAACAATAATAGAGCAAATAAAACAAATCATAATATTTTAGATATCCCAAAGATTTCAATAGGTAAGTTGTATCTTATCATTTTATTTCTACTAATTATTATAACTTTTGTTCACTAAGTTTTTATGGATGTGCCTAAAGTCTAGTTAAGGAAACATTTGACCCGATATTAAATCTTAAATCTTAGCTAAACTTTACAGTAAAAATACAATAAGTATAATTACAGAATACGTAATTAGGAGACGATTCCTGTTCGGAAAAAAAATATAATAATTATGATAAAAACGGATATTCAATGAGAGTACTTTGAGCTTTCCATTAGAATTTACCACTCTATTAAAAGGTACAACAGATTATTGTAAATAAAAAATATAAACACAAAATATTTAGAAAAAATATTTTGTAGGTAATAAAGATAGAATATTTACATAGATTACTACTCGATAAAAAAATCGTTTTGTTCGTTTAATTTTATCCACCTGTTACAACCCTTAAATAATTTTACGCGTTGTATGAAAGCTTTGTCTCTGTCCGTTTACTTACTCATGTGCCGATAGTCACCATAAATATGAGACTGCTCGGTTGACGCCTAGTGACATAAAAAATTGTAGTAGGTAGTATCTTATAATAATTATAGGCGATAAAGAATATTACGCATTTACTTATAGCTTTTC
The DNA here is from genome assembly GCA_963853865.1 of Helleia helle. Taxonomy (NCBI): domain Eukaryota; kingdom Metazoa; phylum Arthropoda; class Insecta; order Lepidoptera; family Lycaenidae; genus Helleia; species Helleia helle. Next base: position 24,152,819 of record OY971420.1, read on the forward strand.
AGTACAAAATGTATGGAAAACGTTTGTAGCGATTTCTAATATCAGACCATAATTAATGGTCGCATAGTCTTTTGATGCTCATACAAAGTAGGATCGATAGGCATATAAATGTTTTTTTTTTATTTTTATTATATATATATATATATATATATTTTCTCAAAAATCTGTGAATGCAATTCAGAATATCTTAACAAGTTATGTATGGTCTCCGACGAATATTTTCCTGCAACTATAACGGTTAACGGTACAGCTTCCCTTACTGACCCGTCTCGAAAATCCAGCCTGTGTGTAGTATACTAGCTGTTGCCTGCAGCTTCGCCCGCGTTACTCAACTCCTATATATCACAGCGTGATGTTATATAGCCTATAGCCTCGATAAATGGGCTGTCTAACACTGAAAGAATTTTTCAAATCGGACCAGTAGTTCCTGAGATTAGCCCGTTCAAACAAACAAACAAACAAACAAACTCTTGAGCTTTATAATATTAGTATAGATAAGAAGTAATATAGATAAGAAGAAAAGGGTTGTAAATTGTAGTCACAATGAAAATAAATAGTCTCATTCTAGTGCACTAGATAACTTGATCATAAACATTAGTCTTGTGTCAGATGCAGGCTTGGGGTATTATCTTTTATTTCTCTGATACTCCCCGCAGCGAGGAAAATTAATATATATTATGTTTGATTAGAAATGTCTGTTGATTTAAATTATTCTACCATATATTTTGATAAAGGATACGCGTCCTGGGGTGAGGGAATCGTCTTAGCGTTCATTGAAGGCATAATTAAGGAGTGGACGAAATGAGATTAATAATAATATTAATATTATGCGCTTGTGCGTAAAGATTAGTAATAATTAATATTGTTAAAAGTTATATTAATTATTATTTATTAGACGACCTCTGTAGCTCAGTGGTAAGCGCGTTGGGGCTCAAGCCGGAGGTTGCGGGTTCGAATCCCGCCAGGGAACAAAAATATTTTCTGTGTTCCTGGGTCATGGATGTGTATTAAATAAGTGTATTATATAATAAAAATCTTGAATATATGTATAGTATAAAAGTATTAAATATATTTCCGTTGTCTGGTACACGTAACACAAATTTCTTCGAGTACTTAGCACGGGGCCAGATTAACGTGGTGTGAAAGCGACCATAGATATTATTATTATTATATTATAATTACTTCCTCGAAATCAGGCGAGGAAATAGGTCGAGAATATATATAACATTCCCAACGCGTAAGGAACTACACGAGATACACAAAACTTTGATGGTTTCTTTCATGGTAAGTGATACTGAAGAAGTATGTCCGTAAAAATTGAAAAATAAAAATGTGTGAATAAACCACACACAATATAACATCAATACATAAAGCTGCCACTATATTAAAGTATTAAATCTATAGGCCTCCCTCAATGAACGCCAAGACGCCCGATCCCTCCACTCGCATCCAACAAGGACCGGCCACTGCACGGAAACCGTCTATAATGTTGTCTGTTATACATTTAGCGAAATTATTGTAATAGCATTAACTATAATATATACGTTTGAAAACAATGTCTGGAAAAACAAATACACATACATTCATACATATTCATTCATACAATTAGAAGATCTTCTGTACAATGAAAAGAATTTAGTGAAATTGAAAATATATCCGTCTAAAATCTATAACATCGCTTGAATCGATGTTAAAAATTACAATTTCCTTGTTATTACAAGACCAATCGCTGCATATCACTTATCAACTTTGTTTACATCCTAATTTCACGAATACGCTTAAAATCATCCAAAATTATATGTACATAAATGGACAACCAATTTTCATTCATAAATAATTAAATAAAATCTATCTTATATCAATAATAATCTTCTCAAGTGTAGGTCATTTGATAAAAAATATCTACACTTATAGAGACTTCATTAGTTTGGAAAACATTTGCAGTTGGCGCGCAAAAGTGACAGCTTACTGCACCCTATGATAGATGGAACTACCTACTAACGTTTGACAGCCACGTGGTTTTAAACTAAGTTGAAAAGTTTGTGAAAACTCTTTCAAGAGAGATTTTCACAAAAATATAAGTTCGAAAAATTAATGAATATTATAATATATTATTTAATAACAACTTTGTAAGTTGTCATTAAGTTTTGAGCGGGATCGAAACAGATTTCTCCCAATTCAAGGATTTTGATGTCGCCATCTTGGATCACGGTACTTATCGCAAAATTAAACATGGAGACTTGCAATATTTAACACGGATTTAAAATGAGAATATATCGAGGATTCGTCGATCAGGATCCGTATAAAGTTTTAATGCGAAAATGTAAAGTTCGTAGTGGCGCTGTAGTCATGAACGTTCGTATATAAGGATCGATAGGGTGCGGTGGTTCGCCGTCAGTCCGCCCTGCACTTCGGCGGCGGCGGCACGTATTCTCGGCTCGATGACAACGCACACGACATGAATCGCCGCCCCCGCAGCGCGCCGCTTCTTCTAGCGATCGCAGCGACCTTGTTCCCGCAGGCGAACTATGTCGCGTGAGTAACTTTTGCAAACTTTTTTAAAGTTACTTTTTTTAAATTATATATTTTTTTATTAATTCAGATGTTTAAAATAATTTTATTTAATACGGATTTTAAAGTTTTAAAAGTTTTAAAAACTTTTTATTATGATTGAAAGTTTGAAAAAAAGTTGGTTTTTTTATTTTAATCGATAGATAATAAATATTTATGGTTGGGAAAAAGTAAAATTAATTTTTATTTTTTATATTTTTTTGTAAATTTAATATTTTAGCTTGAGCGACAAAACAATATTTTTTGACTAAATGATGAAATAAACTTACAAAATTTATATTAAATTAATTTCTAGACATATTTTTTGAGACTCTTACGTTGAGAAATATTTTTTTAAAGTTATTTTAGTATGTTTTTTGACAACTTTAAGTGTTAAATACTCGCGGTGTAAATAATAACTTTTAAAAGACTTTTTATGACTGTGTGTGTGCATAAAATGAAAAACCCGAATTTATTATTCATATATTTATGGGAATTGTGTGCTTTTATAGATTTAATAGAATATTCGTCTTATCGTTTTCATTTCGTTACGACTTCGAAATTCAAATTCACGCGTATGAGCGAGACATCGTAGACAATTATGATCATTGGCTATTATTTATATTGCCATCATTATTATATTGTTTTACTAATATTTAGTAATATAATACCTATTATATTTTTTGTTTATAATACTTTTTACTTGTAAAAGTTTTACTTAGTGTTGTATTTATAGTAGAAACTTTTTTGTTGAGATTACACATTTTTTTACTTCTCTATAAATAAACAGGTGTTATTTGGATTTTTCTTTTATTATATTTGAGTGGATTAATATTAACACTTTCTTAAAATATGGAGTATTTATTTGGAGATGAATATTATTATAATAAAATGTTAATTTATTTTGTGTTGTTTATTTTTGACATTTTTTAATTCACGTTTAGAAAAAGGATACGTGTATTTTATGGGTTTGTTATTTGTTTAGATAATATGTTTTTTTGAAAATAAATTAAGATAAATTAAATCAAACTTCGCGACGGTGTTGCGGTTTTGTGTACACTCCCAATATTTTTATGTGTTTTGTTAATGTTTTCAATTCATCATCATTAACTGATGATCGCCTTTTTATCGGCAGGCTTTGCTGTAGTCTGTCAGGTGTTTAAAACCTTTTAAGGATATTATAATGATCAAAATTATGTTATTTAAAACTTTGACGTAGAGTTATACATGGAAATGAGAAGCAAGCGCCATTGCATTAAAATAGCAGGTCAGCAGGGCAATTACAGTCAAATTATTTTTACTTCATGTAAAGTTTTTTTTTATTGTACGATTGTTTTTATCTTGATTGCTATATTTATCTACCTTAAGTTGTTTTTTACAATAATATACACTACGTGTTTCTTCAATCTAGGTGATGTTATAATTTGAAACTACCGGTGGGATGGAAGCGCTGTGCCATGCTCCCGGCTGCATGGGTACCACCATCTTGCTTGTTTCTCCCGTGAAACAGCTTTGCTGTATTTCGGAGAGAAGGGCAAGACAGGCAGTTTAATTACTGGCACCGAGACATAAAATCTTATGTCTCAGGATAGGCAACACATAGATGAGTTGCCTGGGCTCGTTCCAGGTAAACTAGTTTATGTTCATGGGCCACGTCGACCACTTACCATCAGGTGGCATTTTTGCCAGTTTGCCTATCCAACTAACATAAAAAAAACAACAACAATATTGAAAAAAACTCATTATCATTCCTACCTCTATATTATCATCATCATCATTATCATCATCATTCGTAGTAGACATAGGTCTTTTTCACTAAACTGTCTTTGTCAGCTTTAGCCCCCGGCGTTCCTCGCGTTAATGTAGATTAAGAAATAGATCAAGTCTGTTTGCTGGTCAACAACTGGTATTTTAAAAAAACGCCCTTCATTGGATTGGTTCAGCGTCCAAACCTGACGGACTTGAGTCTGCTCCTCAGATTCTTGGATTCTAGCAACCATAGATTTATTGAAAAAATCCAGTGAGGTATTTTATCATTTAGATATATATTACTAATATTTTCCTCACTTAATAATACATTTATGAAAAAGAGATACAATATACCTATCCGAAAGATTATAAATGAACCCCAAGAGAAACAAAAAAAAACTTTTTCTAAACGATAAATAAATTTATCTTCATCATCATCATCAGATTTTATCTTACAACTAAGTTACTTACTTACTACCATTTAGATTCTCTGCAAACACAAAACAAAATAGTTGATACCCTAGGGCTTGGCTTCTACATAACTAGGCATTTTTTTTCTTTAACGCTGGGAAATGCTCTGAGGCATTCCGCTGGGGAGAGGGGACTCCCCAGGGTACGTGGGATTCCCTGCGCCCTAAGGATAGTAAGGTGCACGAGTAAAGTGGAGCAAACGGGGCACCTCGACGGCTAGTCAGTTCATCAAAGTACTGACACCACCTCCACAGAGAAGTCGTTTCGCACCACAGAACAACCCCTGCCAACGTCGGGACAGTTCAATGGGGTGAGGTTCAGATCCTCGCCCCTTGTCCCCCCTGCTCTTTTGTCTCCTCTTCGCTTCCACAAAGGCCTTCAATTAACGCCCAAACGATATATGCTGGAGGTGGCATTTGTTCAGTAGTTGATGGATCAAGGCTGATGATGATGATGCTGGACTAGGCCTGTACATTGATACATCAGTAAATCACTTTTACCTTTTCAACATTAAAAAAATTCATCCCCTATACTCTTAGGAATTGAATTTAGGAAAAAAAAGATACTATTATCTCATTGTTTTTGCCGTAACTAATTCATACGAAATTTCGTGTGCAAGGAATAAAGTTTCATTGAAATTTTTATCCCCTATTTCACCCCCTTGGGCGTTGAATTTTGAAAAATCGTTTCTTATTGAATGTCTACGCCATAAGAGGGATTCGTGTGCGAAATTTTAATGTCTAGCGCTAAGGGCTAGCCTGTCCATTGATACATCAGTCAATCGCTTTTCTCTTTAATTAAAATTTTTATCCCCTATTTTACACTCTTAGACAGTTTCTGTAATTATAATATAATTATTCTTATTTTATTATTATATTTATTATATTATTCTTATTATTATACATGAACTTGTAACTAAGCGACAGGATTAAATGTATTTAATTTAATGAATATGTAAACCTTTGTGAAAGAAAAAATAAATAAATATATATAATATATATAATTCTCATTAATTTCCATATCCGTAAACCTTTCTTAATAATTACTTTTACAAAAAAGGTTTCTAAAATTCTAAAGCCACATTTTCCTTAAATTTCGGAATCGACATTTTTATAAAATGTTATTTAATCTCCCGAAGTAAGAATTCTTAAAATTATTAAGATTGGGTAGAAATACGGGTAACATTTATGAAATCTTTTCGTAGTGTCGCTAAATCGGAAAAGAAGTCCATTGCTTCAATTTTATTACTGGTTTAGGAAAAAACGTTTTAATATTAAAATAACTTTCAGACATTTTTATCGAAGTACATTATAATATTATAGTATAGAATTAAAAAAGTATTACCGTTGGAATAGGTACCCTTCTTCGTGAGACCTGCATACGTTTCAGATGCCAACGTCCTCTTTATTTTTTCTGATAAGCAACTTAGGAAGGAATAAGAAGTATTATTAATGGCAAAGGTCTCTGTAGTTTTTGCGTGCTATTAAACTTATGTATACTTATGGGCAACGGTAAACAAATGCCATCAGCTGGCATAGATGTTAGCATATTATTTGCCAACTAGCATTAAAAGAAATATATATAAAATATCTATAATAAATGATAGGATGACATTCACCAGTATCAATTAGGTACAGTAAATAAATAATAATAATTATTATAAATAATATAAAAAAATATACGAAAAAAATATTGTTGTGGTAGTGGAATGAGATAGGCAAACTGGCGAATATCAACGAGTTCACAGAGTTTAAAAAAAAATGTAATATGACGATGTAATTGTGAGAATATTGAACAAACTCTTAAAAAAACGTAGCACACATGCATATTTAGTGATCTGCTTTTCCCAAAAACTTCGGAAACATGTACCGTGTAATGAAGCTACAAAAGCGATCTTCCAACTTATAAGCTAGTGGAAGTCTGCTCTAGTTTTAATACCCATCATCAGTACTTATATTGGAACAAAACTTAACTTCAACTAAGTTATTCATACCCGTGCATCATATATTAATTAAATTTTGAACTTAAGTTATTCAAGACGTTATTTGAATTGATCTTTCGAAGGCATTTTCTTACAAGAAATTAGTTTTGCTACTAAATATCCTCTTAGAAAGTTGCTCGACTGTCGTATTTTAATTTGATTCTTTCAGAGATTTAGGAAAGAATATCAGTTAACCAGTTGTCTTTATCTTCCCCACCATGGTTCAGGCCTTGACGTGGCGGTGGGGCTCAGTAGCCTTAAGTGTGCCGAGCACCTAGGGCAAAGCTAATTGAGCCAATGGGGCTCTTTGTACCCCTCTTATAAGAAGTGGGAACAAAAAAGAAGGGAGTAAGGGGCGAGGATGAGAACCTCGCCCTATTGTACTGTCCCGACGTTGGGATTGTCCTGTGGCGCGGAAGAATCCCTCTGTGGAGGTGGCGTCGGTCTCCTGAGGGTCTGACTAGCCGTAGAGGTGCCCTGTCATGCTCATTAGATCCGGGGCACCTCACCAAAGGCGGCATTGGTGGCACTCGCCGGGTTTTAGTGGTTAGAGCTGCGTCCACTTAACACCTTTCGGGTGCAGCGAGTCCCACATACCCTCCAGTAGGGCTAGCATGCGCGCACGAAAAAATTTTTTCTACGCCTTTTCTCGTCTTACTTATATGAAATAATACGAGAAAAAGGGTAGACAAAATTTTGTCGTGCGCGCATGCTAGCCCTACTGGGGAGACCCACTCCCCATCGGGATGCCTCAGAGCATTTCCCGGCGTTAAAGAATAGTATAACATATAAATAAAATTTGTTTCATGATAATGGCCATGGTTATTCTTACTATCAATCTGTTTGTTACATAATATTTACCACGTAATTAATTCACTTAAATTTCGGCGAGTCCAATAATTCTTCACTATCTTCGAAAGCCTTCTTCAACTTCTTCGGTAGTTCTATTTTATTAATTTCTAAAAATATTCTCCTTTTCATACAATTGTTATTTCAAATTTAGATATAATAACACATGGGACAAATATCTTTACAAACCATTCTGATATATCGATAAAACCCAAGCAAATTGTACTACAACCTTTGTCAAGTTTTAGACTTCAAGCATACAGCTGTTACCGTTAGCTTTCATCTAAATACCTTTGTAGATAACTTGAGCTTTGCACTAAAGCTAGCTAGTGATTTTCTATTGAGGAACTCCTATTGCGATACATAATATTATTGCTTTTTCTATTTATTCACTTAGTTCTCTATATAGTCTCGTTGTGTGCCATTCAGAATGCCTGAGATTAGATTTCAAAAGATTTTTAATTGCATAAGTGAATACTCTTTATTTTTTTGAAAACCATCATATCATGATCTAGACACACAGGCATTTTCCAGTCTTCCCACCACGATCAAGAGTAACTTTACGAACTAAATAATCAAATGTCAGTAAAAAATAAATTAATTGTTAATTGCGTTTTCTGGAAACAAGTAGTTTTATATGAATAAATAATATACTACTACTACTACAAACGAGTAAGTACTGTAAAATGATTATCATAAGGTACACGACTGTTTGAGAAAATATATTTTTATTTCGGGGAAGATAATGGGAGTATCGAGTGGGGGCCACGTTTAGGTAGATGAAGTGTTTGTTGGTCGGCCATTAACCAGGTGGGAAGACGATCTCCGTGCAGTGACCGGTCCATGTTGGATGCGAGTAGCAAGGGATCGGCCGTCGTGGCGTTCATTGAGGGAGGCCCATATTCAGCAATGGACGGATAGAAGCTGATGATGATGATGAATGGGAGTATCCAGGTGGAGATGGTGTGTATGTCGATAGAAGTGCTCGTGATCATAATTCTATAAGTTATTTATTTTGTTACATACAAACAAATAAATACTCTCCGCTTGAAGTGTATTGAAAAGATTGTTTAAGATTTATATAAAACCTATTTCAGTTTCCGCAAGTATGAAATTTCAAGCTACATTTACTTTTAAAGGAAAATATTTAACTTTAGCTCTGCTAGAGACTTGAGTAAAAATATCAGCGCTTGAAACGTTTCTAGTACGAGTCAGAAATTCCAATTTCGACTCTTTGACATAAAAAAATCCTCAAGTATCAATAATCAAATAGAAATAAATAAAAAATATTTGTATAAGCTGGTTTTAAGTCACTCGATGATCACTATAAAAACACTTAGCGGCTTTGGCTGTATGTGCATGATGCAAGTGCAAAATAATATAGTCAATTGAATTTCGATAATTGAAACTGACAAAAGCCAGTTGAATTGGACAAAATCGGTGATTTGAACAAATAACGCGACATCTCATCATCAAAATGACGTCACGTCATGAAATTGTCCATTCTTAGGCTATGTTATATATAAATGGATATTTCCTACTAGAGCAGTATTCCACGACTTCACCCGCATAGTGTCCGTTTCAGTGGGAATGCGGAGATAAATATAGCCTCTGTTATTCCCTAATAAGGATTTTTTTTATTTTTACAAACATATTATATATTTTTTTAATTGTATAGGCCTAGAACTGTAACAAAAACGAAATGTAGGTACACTCACATATTATTAGTTAGGATAACATTAATTGAGATGTCATACGTTAAAATCGGATTTACATTGAAAACATACCAGATTTTCCTTATTGATTAGCTTCCCAGTTCTTAAACCCTAATAAAAAGAGGAAGGATATTGCTTTTGCAATGCCTCCTTTTGTAAGTAATAACGTTTACCCAAGACAATAAGGGTAATACAGTAATTCGAAATAAGCCCCGTACGTGTGTATATGCAGATAATATAATAAGCACTTAAAAATCTTACAAATATATATCCTTAAGATTTTTTCCATTCTCTCCAGGTTTTATATATTTTAACGCAAATTTATACAGAAAAAATGTGGTATATGTTTGACCGCTCTCCGTGTGTGTCCGAGTGTCAGCACATGGCACCGTAGCTACGAAACGGGTGGACCGGTTTAGATGCTGTTTATTTGATTAGAAAGCAGGTTTTTCAGATTTTTCTTAGACATATATTATAATATAATCAAAGTTGGTTTACTCCATTCAAAGTTATCAGATTTTGTATTAGCTGCGGTAGGAATCTCAGGCGAATAATGTGTATTTACTTGCAATACGTGTGACCTAAAATCTGAAACCTAAGGAGACTGTTCTCAATTCTGACGTTTGTTTGTTTTTTTTTTTTTAATTTCAGCCTAAAGACTTGTTACATATTGTTTCTTTTTCATTTATAAGTTTTTTTTTTCTATCTAGCAACAATATACAAAAGCAACAACATACAATAAAAAAGTCATATTGTAAAGATTTATGAACTAGATAAGTTTGCAATTAAAACGGAAAATGCCGAGTTTGAAATTCACTCTGCATTATAAATGGACAGTTATTAAGCAAATTACACAAATAAATGGCTCTTGCAGTTTAATCGGTAAAATGATTTACTTTGTTTGTATTTGATATTCAGATTATTTGACCAGGTGGGAAGACGATCTCCGTGCGGTGGCCGGTCCATGTTGCATGCGAGTGGCAAGGGATCGGCCGTTTTGGCGTTCATTAAGAGAGGCTTATGTTCAATAGTGGACGGATACAGGCTAATAATGATGATGATTTTGATGATTCAGATATTTTAAATATTTCAATTAATTATTAACGCCATTTATGGTTTTAATTAATGCTTTTTAATTTACTAAAGATAAAAAAGAATATAAGGTGAATGAGTACCAGAATTTGAGTGTTACTTAAAACCTAATTTACTAAAATGAAGTCGGTATAGCAGGTGTCTATGGATGTTAGTGATCACTTCATCATCATCATTATCATCATAATCAGCCTCTATCTATCCACTGTTGAACATCTAGCTATGCCTCCGTCACTGAACGCCAAAGCTACGGATCCCTTGCCACTCGCATCCAACACGCACCGGCCACTGTACGGAGATCATCTTCCCACTTGCCAACACTTTGTCTCTCGTCACGTGGCTTCCACTCTTGAGCCTTATTGGCCCATCGGCCATCCATTCTCCTGAGTGTGTGATCAGCCCACTGCCACTTCAATGAGCTTATTTTTTGCGTTGCTCTGGTTTCGTTTGGTGATCACTTACTACAAGTTTATTTGACTGTCCGTTTGCCACATTATTATACACCATAATACATTCGGTTGATCAGGTTGGTAAAGAAGACGAACCACTGAATTGGCTTCGTAAAGCTTTCCCCTCTTTTGGCTTCTAAAAATGTGAAGTTTTAAAAATATCTTAATAAACCGTTACAAAACTGTTAAAACTGTATATTTACCGAATGTTTAACTCTAATTTTTCGAAGCTCGATTGAAAGGCATTTCCTCCGAATGCCTTGTTGTTCGCGTGATAAAAGTAAAATGGTGAATTATATTAATCAATTTTTATATTAAAAATAATGTTATTTTAAAATGTTAAACGGTTTTAAAAATTGTTTAACCATTAATTACCTTACGGTCGTAAAATACGGCTTATAATATGAAAAGCTCTTAACTGCGTTGCAAAATCAATTATTTTCACTCGTTTGTGGACGCGAGCTTTTAACGGGAAAGTTGGGAATGACATATTAAATTGTAAACTATATTTTTAGGTTTACTCTCTTGCATAATTCGTATAAATATACATCTATTTTTTTATCTTAAAACAAATGATAAGCTTAAAAGTAAATTCTGGTGTTTTTTATGACTGTAGTTTTTTCAAGCTTAATCTGAAATTATGTTCGTTCAGGACCAGTAATGTATAGTGATAGAAATACAGGCATTTCTTTAATCATTTCAAAGTGTATTAATATGATTTTAAATTATAGCTTACTGCAAAATAATACGTTTGATGTACTTTCAAGGATTATTGCAATATTCCTTTAATGTGTGGCAACACTATAAAATACTAGGTTGATAAATTATAGTCCACAAAGATACATCAGTGGAGCATTTAAAATAATTATAGATACAATATTCTACAGACAGTGTTAGGGTGGATTCCGTTATAGACGAATTTAAGTTTTAATTATAGAAGTTCTCGTATTTATCCTATTTATATACTTATACTAGTGGCACTGATAGACGTTGTCCTGTACAATTATTTTTTTGTGAATCTTAACCATTCTCGAACCTTTTTGAACACACACAAAAAAATTCATCAATATCGGTCCAGCCGCATAGTAGGAGTTCAGTGACATACACACGTACAGAAGAATTATAGATTTAAGTATTAAAATTTAAAATACGCTTAAAAAATTGAAAATTCATCCAATCGGACAAAGAGATACCTAAATTATATTGTAAAAACGTTATATTATATGACTTCGTTTAAATAGTAGTTTTTAATTCAAGTCAGCATATAGTAACATCGATCAAAATTTGATATCATTATTTAAAAATAGACGATCTCCGTGCAGTAATCGGTCCGTGTTAGATGCGGGCGAAACCACGGGGCGCTACTAAGTTTTAATAAATTATATCACTTAAATGCTACCATTTATAATTAACATACACGTACACTATTATAATAATTATCACCAGTCCAGATAAACCCATAAACATAAAGCTAACCCTGGTAAAACTGCATCACCATATTGTATTGTATCATCATCGTCACCGTAAGTTTTTATCCGTCTACTGGTGAATATTGGCCTCGTTCAATTAATTCCAAGACGGCCGATGCCTAGCCCCTCTCATCAAACATGGACTAGCTACTGCACATATTAAGTATACTTAATAAAAACGTTTAAAAATTTAAAACGAATTGCTATTCAACCGCTAAAATCTCTTATGAATACTTAAAAAGGACTTAAGCGTCTATAAGCTATTACCGGCGCCAGTTAAGTACCTCTTCATATCAGTGGCCCTTACGCTCAAACAAAAACAAATTTTCCCGATAAAAACGGGGAAATTTTCTAAAAAATTACAGTGTAAAATGATTGGGAATATTTGTTGGCGCACTTTAGCATTGAAATTGACGCGAATTTCGTGCCACCAAATGGCATGATCCTTTCATATATCAAACCTATCGTTATAGATTGTTATTAATTATGAATTGTAATATTAAAACGGATCTTTCACATCTGCCGGCGTATCTTTCCCATTGGGCACTCTGGGCACGTCCCAGGACCCCACGATCCATGAGGCCCCATTATATCTCTCAGAATATGATTGAGTGATATTACAAATATGATTGCTGATTAGAATACCTAGTACTGCCCTCATTACTAGGTTTATTTTCTCTAATCCAAAAATCAAGCTCACAAATCTAAAAATTGTTGTTTTCGTTGGGGCCCCATTATCCTACTGCCCTACTGTCTACTTTTTTCTCTATCTAATATTATACTAATATAAGCTGAAGAGTTTGTTTGTTTGTTTGAACGCGCAAATCTCAGGAACTACTAGGCCGATTTGAAAAATTCTTTCAGTGTTAGATAGCACATTTATCTAGGAAGACTATAGGCTATAACATCACGCTGTGACTAACAGTAATAAAGTTGAGTAAGTTAAAGCGGGCGAAACTGCGGGCAACAGTTAGTCATTCATATGTGTCGATATAAGATATGGATTTTTCAAACTCGGGATACTATGTATACTACCAAGTACGACAAACTTAAGGGGGTGATAGCTTACTATACTGGCTACTTACCTATCAAAATATCTAAATATTATGACCTTAGTAAAAATCAAATGAATAAAATACACTAAATTATTTTTGATAGGTAGCATTACGGAATGTTAATGATCCTCACATACATGTACAATATGCATGAACCTATCAAAAATAATTGAGTGTATTTTATTCGTTTGCATGTGTTATTTTGAAAAACTAGTAGTTAATAATCCGACACAAGGTTTATTATTATTTAACGGATTTTTAAAAAGTCTAAATATCTCGAAAATGGTGAGGTTTTTACTAAGGTCAAATTTACATATTCTGCCAGGTAATGACCCAAACTGTCACCCCCATAAGTTTGTCGTACTAGTCCTTGAACACCCTGTATGTAATATATTTAGTAATTTTTTTAGTCGTTCTTTATTTCTGAGGTACAAAACTAGAGTTCTAGCCTCAATAGGTAGACTTTGTCAGACACCATGACTATTTGATCATCACCATGACGCATTATTAGTTCATATAAAGCGAAAGAAGAAAGCAATAAAAAGAAAATTCACAATCAATCATTTAACAGAACTCATAAAACTCTAGTGGAATTTCATAGAAATGCATGCAGCATTTTTGTGACTTTTCAGATGTGAATGCTTTCCATTCTGTATGAATATGTCTTTTACCCGTGAAAATATCTCTGGCACGTTTAAATCCCTGGAATCGTTTCACAATTTTTCATGCATATTTGCCCAACACCTTCCGTTAGTTTTTCTCTTTCAAAGGGTTTAATTTCACTAAATTTTAAGCTGTTTCACGAATGGCTTTTACAAATTTATTTTAAAATTCTTTGTGTAAGTGACTTTGAATGTAAAATGTATATTTATAATATTCTCATACTCACATCGCGTCATTTGTATGTGATACTAAATTAATTGGTGATGAAGGTTTTAATTAAATTTTAGACACTGCAGTTTGATAGAATAGGACAGTTAGGATCCCCACCATTGTTCAGGCCTTGACGTGACGGTGGGGCTCAGTAGCCTAGGGTGAGCCCAACACCTTGGGCGAAGCTAATTGAGCCGAGAGGGCTCTTTGTACCCCTCTTATATGAAGAGGGGACAAAAGAGCAGGCGGCAAGGGGTGAGGATAGGAACCTCACCCCATTGTACTATCCCGACGTTAGGAGGGGTTGTTCTGTGGTGCGGGACAATCCCTCTGTGGAGTGGGCGTCGGTCCCTTGCGGGACTGACTAGCCGTCGGGGTGCCCTGTTAGCTTTACAGATCCGGGGCACCTCACCAAGGCGACATTGGTGGCACTCGCCGGGTTTTAGTGGGTAGAGCTGCGTCCATTTACCACCTTTCGGGCGCAGCGAGTCCCACATACCCACCTGAGGAGACCTGCTCCCCAGGCGGGATGCCTCTATATAATAATCTATGTCGAAAATAAATGGGTTAATTTTCGACTTCGTACAAATTACAAACTCATTATAATATTACTGTAAAAAGGTTCCGATCAAGTAACCAGTACCTCTACCATGAGTTCGCACATGACATAACTATAGTAGCGCAACACGAATAGAAAACTATGCCATACCTTAGTTTTCTATCCGTGTTGCGTTTTACGTAACTACTATAGTTATGTCATTTGCGCTTGTAACAAAAACTCATGGTGGAGGTAATCTAATCTAAGCCCACATTTCGTTTAAATAAATTTTGCAGGCATTATTTTATTAACAACTCGATTTTTACGGCATTTCCTGCCTCGCACAACGAATATATGGAATCAGCTGCCACTTACGGTGTTTCCGAACCGATACGACTTAGGGACCTTCAAGAAAAGAGCATACTCCCATTTGAAAGGCCGGCAACACACCTGCTAACCCTCTGGTGTAGCGTGAATCAGTGGATATCACTATCACTTACCATCAGATGAACCGTCCATTTGCCCCCTCTTCTATAGAAAAAAGGCTTTTTTGTACTTGGATAGGAAAACGAGTGATTAACGTCGCCTATGCCCATAAACAAGTAAACCTGGAACTATCGACGGCCTCCGTGGCTCAGTGGTAAGCGCGTGACGCTTGTGCCGGAGGTTGTAGGTTCGAATCCCGGCAGGGAACAAAAAATATTTCCTGTGTTCTTGGGTCATGGATGTGTATTAAATAATATGTGTATGATATAATAAAAATCTTGAATGTAATATGTATGGTATAAAAGTATTAAATGTATAATATTATATTATAATCTGATATGATATCTAAAGCGGGTTTCTGTGGTGTAAAAGCGTCCATAGATTAATTATATAGTCCATAGATTATTGTAAAGTATATAATTCTAGGAAACTCACTGACGTATTGTGTATACTGAGACGTAAGATGGTATGTCTCGGTGCCAGTAATGTCCTGCCCTTCTCCAAAATACAGCAAAGCTGTTTCACGGAAGAAACAAGCAAGATAGTTGTACACATGCAGACAGAAAAGTTCTACTAGCGCATCCTTCCAATCTATACTAATATTATAAAGCTGAAGAGTTTGTTTGATTGTTTGAACGCGCTAATCTCAGGAATTAATGGTCCAATTTGAAAAATTCTTTCAGTGTTAGACAGCTTATTTATCGAGGAAGGCTATAGGCTATAAAACATCACGCTGTGACATATAGGAGTTGAGTAACGCGGGCGAAGCTGCAGGCAACAGCTAGTCGATAATAATGCTAAAGAATCTCATTTAAATGGATACACTCATACATATGATAAATAAAACCAAAGGTCCCCCGTGATATGAAATTCAAAATAAACCCGCAGAATATACAGAACATAAAATTGATCGGCCTCGGTAAAAGGTTATCCTATTGGGACATAAGCCATCAAGATGAAAGAGACAGAAATAATAAAGGGAGAGAACTAACGGGCCGTTATAGAATATATTAGCATAGAAAATGTAATTCGTTTAACCTTTCCAGTTTACCACAATACGGTCTTAATATTCAGGATTTAATTATGTGTGATACCGCAAATGTACGCTTTCAACTATCCGACTTATAGAATAATATATTCTATGAAAAAGATTTGCTGTAATTCAGAAACTCTGCCTTTCTGTAATACAGCACAGGCAATGTAATTAATATGTGACGTCACAAAATATGTGATGATTGAGCATCTTTGTTTTCTTTTTTTTTTTTTTCTTTTGCACCCGGCAGGGCAGGGGAGACTCCCGAGGTGTGACTCACTGCGCCCGAAAGATGGTGAGGTGGGCGCAGCTCTACCCACTAAAATCCGGCAAGTGCCACCAAGCGAGATGCCCCGGATCTGTTGAGCAGCAGGACACCTCGACGGCTAGTCAGTGCCCCAAGGAACCGACGCCACCTTCACAGAGGGGTTATCCCGCACTACATTGTTAGGGAAATTTATGTAATAAATTCCTTGATAAAAACATCAATAATAAAATTTAAATAAAAATAATATTTATGTGACTAATCAAAATATTTGCATGTCATTAAAATGGCGAATATTATAAAACTTTCAATATAATAACAACTTAATTGTGATTTGTATCTATAATATTCCTGCAAATAATAATAATTATTATATTAAAACATAACAACCCTTCCCAACGTCAGGGCAGTGCAATGGGGTGAGGTTCCCATCCTCGCCCCCTTTCCCCCTGTTATTTTGTCCCCTCTTCTTATAAAGAGCTCTTTGTGGTACAAAGAGCAGCTCCCTCGGTTCAATTGGCTTCGCCCAAGGTGCCTAGCACCTTCATTCACCTTAGGCTACTGAGCCTCACCGCCACGAAAAGATTTGAACCATGCTGGGGACGATTGAGTATCCTGAGCTATTACCGGGTAAAATTATTTTTTTTACCCAATAGATGATTTGTATGCGAGTGCCGAATTAATATTATTAAAATAAAATATTTTAATGCTATTAATTGATACAAATATATTAAATTGTCGGTTTATAATGTCAAAACGCTTTTCTACTGACAGACAGTTGATGTTATAAGGAACTATATATTTATTTATATAACTAAATAATTTACACTACCATAAACGACTATTTATAAATATTCAAAATAAATATGTATGCTTTTATTCTTTTATTTTCTATCTCATGCTATAATATATTATAGACTTTTAGCTTATAGTACAAACTTTAACAAAAATTAACTTTATAATTTTAAGTAATAATTCATTTGAAGATAGTTGTTTTAAAGATTTACCTTCGTGAGGACTTTCAATTCTTTCAATTATACTGACGTATGTTAATCATTATTTTACGAAGATGAACTTTAAATATTGTATAGATATCGTATGGATATGGATTATATACTTAATCATAAAAAAATAACCGCTTACTCAGTTTTTAACAAACACGGATCGAAGAATAACGCTTATAAAATACAACAACTTAATAGATTTTAATGATATGACTTCTCTTTAAATCAATATCAATCGGTATACACCGCGTATATTATACAAAACTTTTATGAATTAGTACCAACCTGACCTGATATACAAATTCTGTACCTCCACCATGAGTTTTTGTTACAAGCGCAAATGACATAACTATAGTAGTTACGTAAAAACTCAACACGAATAGAAAACTAAGGTATGGTATAGGCATCGATTCGTGTTGCGATCGTACTGAATAGGGAAGCCTCTACGACTTATTGTCATGTCATAAACGTAATATCATCAAACATGTAACCGGATAGAGTACTACTCTATGTGAGCCACAATTTTCTGAAACTGGTCAGTGATTTGTCTGTATGTTTCCTCACACTATTTTTTTTTCACCGGCAAGCAATCGATATTCTCATGTCCAGGTACACGGGGATATTTAGAAACAACAATTTCACGTGCATTCAAACCTCTCACTTTTGCGGCTCACTAGGTCAACATGGTTCTACCCAATTTTTTATTTACTATAACGTAAATTCGGCAAAATATACGTATCCATGTAGTTAATATTCATCATCATTATCATTTTTTCCGTCTAGATCTTGACATAGGCCTCGTTCAACCAATGCCGAGATCGATCTTCCACACATCGAACTATAATATCCCTCTGTTCTCTCGAAACTGGTTCTAGCGTATTTCTTCATGAATTGTACGCAATTGTTTCTACAAGAGAATCTCACAGATATGTAAATACATAATATATTTTATTTAAATAATATAATAGTCTATGAAACTACAGTCGGCCAACGGACAGAGCAATCGTGCGGGGGTTTGCGTGGTGAGAGAGGCGGTAGCGAGCCCAAGCTACCGTACACTCCCTTGGGACACGTCAGTCAGGACTATCGCTTATTATTTTAATTATTTTAAGTATTTGGTTTCAGTTGTATTTGTTAATAATGTTTCATACTACATGTGCTGTGAGAGACTGCAATGGAAATTGTTGGAAATGGTATTGGAAGTCAATTATATCAACACTTAGAGAACATTAATTTTAATACAAAACCATGGGCCCGCATCACGTTAGATTTTTTAAAAATTAATTATTCGTATGAGAATTTACTACAACGTCAATTCATATATTGCAATCTGATAACTATTTTTTCAATTTATTTCTGATACTTTACATACACATACTACGAATAAACAATTAATGTAGAACGCATGATGTAAAATATATTATGTACATATTGTGACAACCCTGCAGCAACGACGAATGCCTACACAAAAGCGGCATTTCACGTGACTTCAAACGCGTTGTCTCATTGTTGTTCCTTAAGCTGCGATAATACGTTGCGGTTGAACGCAAATGTTCGTTTTCGGAGTAAGATTAGCGTGGTGTCACTCTTTACCGTTTTATATTTAAGTTTCTCAATAATATTATTCAATGATATTATTAATATATTCTTATTTGCTTTTGAAGGTATATTCTGTATTTCAAAGTTCTAATGTATTTTTAGACGTAATTACTTAAAGCTTTGATTACTAGCTTACAATTGAGCTTTTTACGTTGTTTCTCCCCTCCGTTGAACAATGCGGCTGGGTCGGATCAATAGCGGTGAGTCGCTGCGAGCTTTGGGAGGTGTGTTAATATTTCGGGCTCGCAAATTGTGTACTTTTGAGCTTTTCCGTGAGCTTTTGAACTGTGTTGATTTTAGATTATTAGGTTTGTTTTATTGATAGAATTCGTTTTAAAAGAGAAAATTGTGCACCTTCGAGTTTTAATGTGTGAGAATTTGTAATGATCAGGTTCGTTTTGCTGTTAAACTTCATTTTGAAACACAAAATTGGATGTTTGAACTTTAGAACAATGTTCGTTTCCAATAATTCTGTTTTTTGTTAATATTTTACACCTGGCTTTAGAGCAGCAGCAACTTTTGTCACTTTATTGTTGCCTTAAAAGTAGGTTAATATGAAACGCAGCTCCTTTCAAAGAATGTCAAGTTACATAAATTTTTGTTCTGTGTTTCAGAATAATTGACGAAAAGGATTTTATAAAAGTCACTAGAATTTTTTAACTCCATTTTTGGTTTTGTTTGTAATACTAATACTAATTTTTAAATCCGTTTTCATATGGGATAATGACATGGCGCTTGTATGCTTTTATAGACTATTAATTATAAATTTTATAATTAAGTTATATTTAACAAGAAATATGTTTTATAAATCAAAATAAAACAATTAATTTAGATGACAATGGTACTCCCTAAAACATCAGCTATCTGTCAGCGAAAGTATTGGCGTTCATTGAGGGAGGCCTATGTTCAGCAGTGGACTGATAGAGGCTGATGATGATGATGACATCTAAATTCGATGTTTTATTTTGATTACAAAACAAAGTTCTTGTTGGAACGGACGAACATGGACTTCCCATGACTTTTTTTTTTTGGACTGCTGTGACTACACCACCACTACTTATATAGGGTTATAATGCACACTGTTATACCTTATCCTCTGTTTTTTTGACTGCAAACTTTTTGATAATTGATAACATTTAATATTTTTTAAAGTCCCTGTTAATAAAATAAAAGGTTATATTTAAAATATTTAAATGTAACAAAAAAAAGTAATAAAGAGCAATATCTAAAATATTCGAAGATACTCAGGATATGTATAGCTAAATCACAATCTCTGGGCAATATCAAATACATTAATCGTGCTAAAATAAATGTAAAGCATCATGGGACGTAATTCATTTAGCTACAGGTACCTACGAAAGCAATTAACAATTTAATAGAAAACATAAAAATAAATAACATTATGATTAATAATCCCGCAGATATAGCTGAACTTTAATAAAAAAAATATTTTAATATGTAATAAGATTTAATCCGTTTACATGCGATCATATATTATGATAAATCAAATTTCCTATAATTATAAAACCTTATTTCTATCTCCTACTGATCCGGAAGACATTTTCAAAGTAATAAAAACATTAAACAATACTAAATCTGTCGGATTTGATGATATTAGCACAAAAATAATAAAAATATGTGCTGCAAGTCTTGAGTGCTCCATTAAGTCATATTGTTAACTTATCTTTCATTGGCGACAAATTTCCAAATAATTTGAAGTTCTCGATAATAAAGCCCCTTTATAAAAAGACGAGAAAACTAATATAAATACTACCGCCCAGTGACTTTATTATCAAATTTAGCTAAGGTAATGGAAAAAGTATTGCATACAAAAATATATGACTTTATAAACTCTTTCAATTTACTTAAATCTCAACAGTATGGATTTAAAAAGAATTGTAATACCAGCTTAGCATGTTTTAAATAAAATAGTGACGGATAAATTAAATTGTAGTAATTCAGTTCTAGCATTTTTTTTAGACATGACAAAAGCTTTTGATTTAGTTTGTCACACCACATTGCTCTCAAAACTAGATAGAGAAAGAGAAGACTAAGATTATAAATTTAAAACTTATAAAAGTAAAAATATAAATATGAACACAAAATATAATGGTTCCTCTATACAGATTGTTGAGGAAACGCCTTTTATAGAAATTACTGTTGACCAACATTGTAACTGGAAATCTCACGTAGATAAACTTGGTATTAAACTAGATAGATTTGTGTATGTGCTTGGAACTGTTTGATATAACTTTAATATACACACAGCGTTATTAGCTTATTATGGAATCATCTATTTTGAGATACAGTATAATACTATGGGAAAACTCAGTCCATAGTCATAATATTTTCGTAAGACAAAAGGCATGTATTAGGGCCTCTGCGGCGCGCAATGTATAGATAGTTGTAAGCCATTGTTCCAGCAATATAAAATTTTGCCCTTCCCTTGTCTATATAATTATATTCGAGATGCTGGTATTTGTACGGAAACAGTGAATTATTTAAAACACAGAAAGAAGTAACTAGTCATAGATCACGTAAAGAAAATAGATTATATCTTCCGATTAAAAAACTTCAAATTTATTCAAACATTGCATTTTGTATGGCTATTACATTGTTTAATAAATTACTAAAACAGTACAAAGATGAAAATTTTATAGTATTTAAAAGAAAAAAAAATATCTGCCTATCAAAAAATGGTACATATTATAATGTAAATTAATTCTTAAATGATAATAATATACCTAAATATAGTGTATATTGCAAAATATCAAATAAACTTAGGTGTCAATTACAAATAGAGCAGAGTGAAGGCGCTGGAGCCGGTCTTAGATTATTCTAACACAAATAAATAATACGGAGAGAGGTTGTGTGAAAGAATGATATATTTGACATTATTGATTATCGTATGATTGATGACATTTTCATTTATATTTTTTTCTCTAGTATTAAGTAACAAAAAAATTATATTACTAAGCAGGATTGAAAAATAAATAAATGGCATGTTTATTTTACATTATACTCATAATATATAGCATTTACATTACTAAAATAAACACAAAGGCAAGTCATAAAAACTACTTAACAACTTTTCTTATCCAACTTTCATAATGTTCTTAATAGCCTATAATTTTCCGAACAACTGGCAACTTTCAATACAATTCAGTGAAATTTAACAAAGAATTAAAGCGGAATAATTATTAAAACTGTATTACATTATTTTTACATTTGAAAAATATTAATATGAGATCAATTGGGAAGGCTGGTGGACAAAACATGTATGAGACAGGCAAGAGACAGAAGAGATTGGCAAAAATAGAGAGGTCTATGGCAGTGGGCGATAACGGGCTGATGATGATGATGATGAAGATAGGTATGCAGGTATTATTAAAATAGTTACAGTCAGATAAATTTTTACACCACAAAGCTAAAAAGAAAAATATGTTTACTACTTATGAAAACTAAAAACTATTATGGTATTATTATTTTCAATAGCTTTTATATACCTGATTAGTAACATGATAGTTGCGTGATACTGCGGAACATACCCCCTCCCCCACCCCAAGGATCTCCACAAAATTCCACCATTCGTTTATACTAAAACATTTTTTGCTATAATAGGTACAAGTTACATTAAAGAATCTGTAATACGAAAAGTAAAACTGAGATCGCATTGCTGTGTTTTGTTGAAATTCACATATGAATCAAATATTGGCTCCTATTTAAGAAAATATACTGTGCCAAAACTATTTTGGCACGAATACAAACATGGAAGAAAGGAAGAAAGCATTTGGTGATGTGTAGTCAAAACTATTCCAAGGCCGTTTCGAGGTTTTAGCTATTAATGCGATCACAACCAGAATTCGGCCACGAATAAAATTCTAAGTGACCATGTTTTATCGATGAGTGAGTCCGCAAACCAGCTAGGATTCGTTTTGGAAAGACTGTCACGACAAGGCTTTACTGGCACCGAGACTTACCATTTTACATGATAGGCAATACAATAGTTGCCTAGGCTTGTTCCAGGGAAGAACATGGCTGTCTGTCAGCTTTATCTCAATATCATCATCATCAGTCTTTATTCGTCCACTCCTGAACATAGTTTACATACCCTGTTTTCTTTTTTCCTTTTTTTCGCCGGGAAATGATCTTAGTTATCCCGTGGGGGAGAGGAAGCTCCCCAGGCGCGCGCCCGAAAGTGGTTGAAACTCTACCCACTAAAACCCGGCGAGTGTCACTAATGCCGCCTTTGGTAAGATGCCCCAGATCTGTTGAGCAACATGGCAACTTGACGGCTAGTCAGTTCTCAGGGGATCAATGCCACCTCCATAGAGAGGTTGTCCTGCACCACAAAACAACCTCCCCCAACGGACAGTGCAATGGATTGAGGGTCCTATCCTCTCCCCTTGTCCCCCCTACTCTTTTGTCTCCTCTTCCTATAAGAGGAATGCAAAGAACAGCCCTCTCGGTTTACTTGGCTTTGCGCAAGGTGCTGGGTTCATCTTAAGCCACCTGAGCACACCCGCCATGACAAGGCTTGAACCATGGTGAGGCGAAACATAGTTTACCTATCTAACTAATAAAAAAATATTTTTAACGATAGGTAATTAACTTTGATTAAGATGTCAACTTCTGGGCCTACATTTTAAAGAATAATAATTTATTATAAAAAGTATACACAGTCCTACTGTAAACTGAATGTTAACTTATTTAATATTATTTGAGCTACGTAAAGTTTTGTTGCCTAAATAATTATAGGTTCCGAAAATTAATTTCATTTAATATAATTTACAAGCCAAAGTAAATGAAAGAAAAAACATATATTTCACATTAACAAACATGACGCGTTAATATACATATTACTAGTGGCACCGACAGACGTTAACTTGTACAAAATATTTTTTTTGTGAATCAATGTATGATATGTATATTATAAAATCTTTATATATATATATTTCTTGTGTGCGTGTGTATGTCACTGAACTCCTCCTAGACGGCTGGACCGATTTTGATGAAATTTTTTGTATGAGTTCAAGGGGATTCGAGGAAGGCTTAGATTCACAAAAAATATATTTTGTACAGGACAACGTCTGTCGGTGCCACTAGTATATTATATATTCATATCGTTGTTTTACCTAGCGTGAAATATTAGCCTGTTTTCATTATCATTCGCGTAAATTTGAAACTCTCAAATTGTTTTGTATGGGGCTTGTAGCGTCCGCTTTATTTGAAAAGCCACTCAATATGAGCAATTAGAGGTATTGTAAATGTGAAACGTTTCTGATTTTAGTTTCTAATGTAGCCAATTGACGGCCAGCTAGTCAGGCTACTGGAAACATTTTTTTTCCTTTTGTGCCGTGAAATGCTCTGAGGCATTTCTACCCACTAAAACCCGGCGAGTGCCACGAATTCCGCCTTTGGTGAAGTGCCCCAGATCTATTGAGCAAGCAGGACACTTCGACGGCTCCCAATCGGAACTCGAGGTGGTTGGGGACTGCCCCAAAGGGAAAGACGCCACCTCCACAGAGGGGTAGTCCCGCACCACAGAACAAACCCACCCAACGTCGAGACAGCGCAATGGGTGAAGTTCTCTTCCTCGGCCCTTATCCCCCTGCTCTTTTGTCCCCTCTTCTTACAAGAGGGATACAAAGAGCAGCTCCCTCGGTTCAATTTGTTTCGCCAAAGGTGCTGGATTCACCTTAATCTACTGAGCCCCACCGATACGACAAGGCTTGAACCTTGGTGGTGAGGCTACTGGACCCAAGGTTAACGTGTTGGATATTATTTATTTACTTATCCTAAAAAAAACGCACAACACATTGACCTATAAACACTATTAAAAGTGAATAAAAAGCTTCATAGTTATTATTTGTATCTTGTTTATACGTCCAAAACTCTACAAGTATAGGTAAGTAGAAGCGATATAAAAACACAGATTAGATAATACACAGTTACGTATAAAATAATCTCATCTAAAGTAATTCTACACGCTACTCTGGCATGTACAAAGACAAGGCTTTTGATACGTGGAGGTATCGTGTCGTGCGTTTATCTACATAGTTATCATCTAACTTTTTTGCTAACGTACTTTGCTATTTTGTAAAGGTCAGGGTATACAGTGTCCCCACCATGGTTCAGGCCTTGACGTAGTGATGGGGCTCATTAGCCTAAGCTGTGCCCAGCACTTTGGGCGAATCTAATTGAACCGAGGGGGCTCTTTGTACGCCTCTTATAAGAATGTACGGGACAACCCGTCTGTGGAGGTGGTGACGGCTCCCTGGTGTGCAAACTAGCCAACGCCAGGAAATGCTCTGAGGTATCCCGTGGTGGAGTGGATCTCCCCACGCGGATATATGGAACTCGCTGCGCCCGAAAAGCTGGAAAGTGGACTCAGCTCTACCCACTAAAACCCGGCGAGTGCCACCAATACCGCCTTTGGTTAGGTGCCCCGGATCTAATGAGCAAACAGGGAAAACAACAGGGTTGACCCGCACCACCGAACAACCCCCCCAAACGTCAGGACAGTACAATGGGGCGAGGATCCCGTCCTCACCCCTTGCCCCCTGCCCTTTTGTCCCCTCTTCTTAAAAGAGGGGTACAAAGGCACCCCTCGGCTCAATTAGCTTCGCCCAAGGTGCAGTGGCTCACCCTAGGCTACTGAGCCCCACCGCCACGTCAAGGCCTGAACCATGGTGGGGAGGACACAGGACTCCTATAATATAGGCCATGTTGCTTTTTACATTATTTTTGTTAAATTATTTAAGGATCTCTTCCTTAAATAATTTAACCTTTTTTTTAAAAAGCCTTTGTGCAAACGTAGAGCAGATAGATAATGATGATGAAATCTATCTAAATTTAATTGGATATTTAATTGGATTTAACGTGTAGACCTGATAAATGTTAAATACAAATGAAATACATATAAATCTATACTAATATTATAAAGCTAAAGAGTTTGTTTGTTTGTTTGTTTGAACGCGCTAATCTCAGGAACTACTGGTCCGATTTGAAAAATTCTTGTGACTAACAGTAATTAAGATGAGTAAGTCAACGCGGTCGAAGCTGCGGGCAACAGCTAGTGTTGAATACAAGTGTTAAACTACTGCGAGGTGAATTTTCGACTTCAAATATTGAACTTTACAAAGTTGTGCTTCCACCGTTTTTACCTTATGCATTTCATGTTTGTTTTTGATATTTGTAGTATATCTTAAACACATACGAGGTGTGAGCAAATATTTGTATTGAATGCACGAACAGAAGAGACAATAAAACACGTTTTGGTCAGATTTTATTCACCGGTCGTGGTAATTGACTTAACGATATTGACGCTCGGTATGAGTGGAAATTTAATAAAACTACCATCATCACCATCATCATCATCATCAACTTCATCATAATCATCATCATAATCATCAATCATTATCATTATGAGTGATGCACTAATAGGATTGAAAGGAAGAATATTGAAAACATTAGTTCCACTGAGTTTGTTTCGCTGGTTCCTCTCAGTGCACTTGTCTTGAAACCTGTGGTAGATTCAATTGACGTTCGTTGAGTTACTTTGTTGGTAGTATCTATATGGAATCGAACCCATACTTCGCACTTCTCTAACTCGTAACAAATTAATTGTATACGCCTATACAAAATAAGCATTAAAATTTAATTATATAAATATTATGCCAGCATTCAAAGAACAAGAAAGTAACTGATGTAATTTGGCAAGTTTCGTCCAAGAGCAAAAAATATTCCGAGGAAGCAGTAAATGGCTTTTTGCCTGTCGCCTGCACGCTGGACCAAGTTTTTGAATTTGTATACAGCTGTTTCCAACACGAAGTTAGACTTGAAATTGCACCACTTTTTGAATAAAATTGATTTAAATTACATAGATAGGCAAGAAGCAAACAATACGCCAGAAATAGTCATTGGACACTCGATCAGAGTTCACCCACCACTATTCTTACTTGTACTTAATATAGGTATCTACATTAAGGCAAGAGGTGAGGACGAGTGCATACTCTTCCTTGCCTTTCCTGAGACGTGAGTTGCTAGGTATTCATGCCAGTTTATGCTGTCTTGTTCATGTCCTTGACTTTCCTAAGACAAGTTTATACATACCTGTCCTGTTTTTCTTTATCACAGCAATATTTAAGCAGGCACTCATGCATCTTCCTCACCGGTAATTTTGAATTTTCTCTCATATGATTTCCGAGTTAATACCTCTATTGAGAATATTATATTAAGTACAAAGCTTCAGATGTACTAAATAATTTACTATGTAGCAGACAAAGCTGTAACCGCATAAATAACAAAACAGCTTAAAACTTAACCCCTTAGCCGCGGTCGACCTAAAGTATGAATAATCAGCTTATTTGAAAATGTTGTTTGAAATATTATATTAATATAAATTATGCGTAATAAATGTTTATATTTAATAATTTTTCATTTCCAATATTACGTTTTTTATAAGAACTATAATTAAAGAGATCACAAAGATTTTCGTTTATTTAAGTTATACTTCTTTTGACGCGTTAGGGAAAAATGATAGTCTTGCTTGCTTGTTTCTCCCGTGAAACAGCTTTACTGTGTTTCGGAGAGAAGGGCAAGACAGGCAGTGTAATTACTGGCACCGAGACTTCAGGCTCAAACATCTTTAGCTCAGGATAGGCAACACATAGATGAGTTGCCTGGACTCGTTCCAGGTAAACTAGTTTATGTTCATGGGCGACGTCGACCACTTACCATCAGGTGGCACGTTTGCCAGTTTGCCTATCCAACTAACATAAAAAATACTACTACGAAACCCCAATGAATGAAAAAAATGGACAACATAAAAAAAAATTTACGATGCGCGCGCACACCGTTACGAAAAAAACCGACACCACGAAGTTAGAGCTATAGAACATTTTTTTATAGACGTCAGAAGAAGATATAGTTTTTAACTACACAATAAGCAAAAAGGTATTGAATTTATACTATGTGTTTTTCTTTACGGAGTATAACTTCTAACTAGTGTACAATAAATAAGTACTTATAAGTACACACACACACACTTTTTTTTAGAGCGTCATCTATAGACACCAATATAATTTAATGTATATGTAAAGTAACGTAAATGCAAAGACGAAGCTAATGATAAAGATAATAATTTTATGTAAGTTGAAATACAGCTACAAATATAACAAGTAGTTGCATTATTGCCCTGCAAGCAATCTATATTGGACAATACATGAAAGTATTGAGTCTAAGACCAGCCCACAGCCACATTATTTTTAATATGATAATGATTATTAATATAATGCAAATATATCGTAGTCACGTGTGTACTTATTTCTGGACACTTTATATACGATTACAATCTTTATAATATGCAAAAAAATCTTATAATAATTTCAAATAGATATTGTTAACGAGACTGCCGTAATATCCCAAGGAGTGAAAGTGATAACTCATATAATTTAAATTTTAACAAAATTGCAAGACTTCATATTGTCTGGTGGTTCACGGTCTGCTAAGCCTCACGCTATCAGCGCAGGGTTAAACTAAGCTTAAAGTTTGAAATGTACTTTGAAGCTAGTTTCAGGTTTCTAGCACATCCAATTTGAGATTAGATATTCACATCTAGATATTGTGGCTTTCGACGCATTAAATTTATGTTGTACATTTTGATGTTGATCGGAGATGGATATTTACTTTTATTTTGACAGCCTATTTAAGGATTGTCTAGACATTTTTTAACGAATTTAGGGCGGATGAAGCCGCGACAGCGATCATTATGACTATCATCCAATTAATCTTTATATATATATTTCTTGTGTGCGTGTGTATGTCACTGAACTCCTCCTAGACGGTTAGACCGATTTTGATGAAATTTTTTGTGTGAGTTCAAGGGGATTCGAGGATGGTTTAGATTCACAAAAAAACAAAAAAAAATACAGGACAACGTCTGTCGGTGCCACTAGTATATTATATGATGACATTTTTTTTTCATCTCACATTTTGCACGGTTAGTATGTTCCTTGGTCCTATCCTAAAATCTTAAGGGATAATATATTATTTATCCTATAATAGTAAACTATTTTTTTTATTATTATAATAGTATACTATTATATGTGTGCCTTTGAACTATAATCCCATTAGTATAAGCTATAGTTATAGGTAATTAGTCAAGTTCATTGACCTCTTATGAGAGCTCACTAGTTCTCATAATGAGAAAGAAAATCTCATTCGCTGAGTAGACAGGCAGTGCCAACAGTGCGATCCATATTTGTGCACTCTGACATAATTAATGTTGATTGGACCGTTCTTATAGTATTTGGCTTATCGAAATGATGCAATGATAATCTTAAGCGTTTGTTACATAATACATTCATATTAAATAGCGGACGTTGTATTTTTTTTTTGTAGTGGACTGAATTGTGAATCTAAATCATACTCGAATCCACTAAAATGCACTAACAAAAGAAATATATGATTTATAAAGCCTGACCAGAAATATATAAACCCTGCGTGGTGTCGCCACTGTATCTTTTTTACGTCAATAAATAGTATCGTCCATACAGAAATTAGTTCCGAAATTTTCCGCAATATGGTGAGGGTTCTTATTTTTCTGGCCTGGCTATAACATAGTGATAACTTAACTGAGAACGCATCAAACTCAAATTGGACATATTATCTGTAACGTCACAATGATGTATCTATTTAATCTGTATTTAGTACTGTTGCCTGCAGCTTCGTCCGCGTTACTCAACTCCTATATGTCACAGTGTGATGTTATATAGCCTATAACCTTCCTCGATAAATGGGCTATCGAACACTGAAAGAATTTTTCAAATCGGACCAGTAGTTCCTGAGATTAGCGCGTTCAAACAAACAAAAAAGCTTCATATTAGTATAGATTTATAAAATAAGATCTATGTCCTTTATTCCTTTAGACCGTTAGTCACTAAAACATCTCATAGAACTAAAATTAAGTGTAAAAAAAACCTTTTTTACAAAAACTAAAGTTCATTTGTCTTTATTCACGGAATTACTATAGCCATTTAAATTGCAAACATTAATTTGATTCCACAAACACTATTCAGGCTGCAATGTTAATGGAAAATACCTTACCGAATACCGTCGGTTGTTGAACTTAGTAAAGGAAATGAAATGGCAAACGATTCACAAAATACTTTTAACTAGTAGTATTCCTTATAATTGAAAAAAAACTATATTATTTCTATTTATATAAATAAAATTGGAGTGTCTATTTGGAATATTAAAATAAAAGCTTTTCACTAAATGCATATAATATATGGATGTAAACACGGTACAAACCAAAATAACATTTTTCACAGTTTTTGTCTATCTGTCCGACTGTTTGTTTCGGTTAATCTCTAAAACGGCTGGGCTGATTTTGACGGGACTTTCACTGGCAGATAGGTGATATTATAAGGAGTTAAACTTAGGTTAAAAAGATAATCATCATCACTCCGGATACGGCTCTAAATGTACGGTTAACGCGGGTGAAACTGCGGGCAGTAGTTCGTAAGTAAAAAGCTTATAGACAGTCCAGAGCCGCGGCGTAGTGATATCAGATTGGTTGGCCAAGATGCCATTATACAATCGTAAATGCTAATAGAAAACTAATAAATGTATGGAAATGACATTTAAGACCACGTGATTTATCGATGTAAAATGTCATTTTCATACATTTATTGGTATTACATATACATACATATTCGTATATGCGCTCATCCCTGGATGGAAGATTTTAAAAAGTACTTTTAAATTAGCCCAATTATTGAAGAAAGCTAAGGCTCAGGGATTTCTTTTAATTTTTAGGTGGCTGAGACCGCTAATTTTAATTTTACTTTATCATCATCATCAGCCTCTATCCATCCACTGCTGAACATAAGCCTCCTTCAATGAACACCAAGACGACCGAACGCCACTCGCATCTGCCACAGACCGGCTACTGCACAGAGATCGTCTTCCCACCTAGCGTCTACCAAAACTTCGTCCACCTAAATGCGGCCTCCACTCTAAAGAAGAATAAGCACGTTGAAGTGTCAGTGGGGGGACATGCTCGTGAGAATGGATGGCTGATGGGCCAATAAGGTTTAAGAATTTTACTTATAAATATTTAGCTAATTATCAAGTTACAATCTGGAATTATTTATTACTTAATGATTTCTTAACGAATACAATAGCTCAAGTCTAAGGGATTCTATTTCATCAAAATACGTTCTAAAATAGCCTAAAGTAGCTTCTTGCCGTAATACAGCAATGCTATTTCTGTAAAAGCAAGATGGTACCCATGCAGATATGTACGTTTCAAGCTGACGCCTCCGGTAATACCACATCCTAATCCCCTAAGATAAATACTAGGTAATATACATTATAACCCCTAAATAAGGTAACAAACATATTAAAACCCCTGTGAAATTCCCTTTATAATTTCAAACACCCGCATGATTAATTGGTATTTACTCTTTTTGTTTATTGTAAATAATTACCATTTAAGTCATTGGTTTTATTTGAGTGTAAATATTTACAATAGCCTCGTTAACAGATGAGTGTTGTACAAATATTTGCTGTGTGAGATTTTAACTAGTGTGATAAAAGCTGTTAAAATGTTTTTACTATATAAATATTTAATAGTTTCTTTATATTTATTTAATCTAATTTTAAATTCTCGTGTCACATGTGTTTGTAACAAAATTCCTTCGAAATAGCTAAGCCGATTTTTATGAAATTTGGTGTGTATTTTGGCTACTTTACAATTGGCCTGAACATAGAACATAAACTGTTTTTCATACGCCTTAGTGGGGTGGTTCAACGAAAAAAATTTTTTGTTATTTTTGGACATAATTTGTTTTAATTAATTTATGATTTGGCATTAAAATACATGCAGCCCTAAATTTTCATATTTGTAACACCATTTTTAATAGTGATATTAATATTTTAATAATTTCCAACTCTCGGCGGTCGATAATAATGGATCATCAGTTATGCTCTCTTCTCTCACTCACCCCATCTTTCTGTCTTTCTCAGACAATAAGTTTTCTCTGACTCACTAAAGTTTAGGGGCTTACAGCTTGGCAAAAAAAAGTATGGAAAAAATGAGGGCGCCACTTACACTTAGGTCTCATCATAATATGGAAAATCAGTAAGATAATTTAATAAAATCGTTGAAAATAAATGTGAATTATTAAAAAGTATTGTCAACATCATTTCCATTAAGTAAAATATTTAGTTCCACCTGTCACCACGTCATACACTTTTTTGCCAAGCTTTAATTGTTTCCGGCCAATGAAATATCATTGACGCACAAACAATAGATTAAATGTATTCTATTAGTAAATGTGACATAGCGCAACTGCGTGAATCAATATCACTAGAGGATAGAGCTGTACAACATCAACATTAACAATTAGAAAAAAGACAAGCATTTCGATTCGTAGTTGATACACGCAGATCAAATGACCAACAACATCATCAAGTACATCGAGCGCTTACATCCGATATATTTTGTCTAGCATTCGAGTATGAGCCCGATATTAAATATTACACTCATACAAAAGGGGATTGGTGCTATAGACAAGGAATGTATTCATTGTTATATGGGCTTAAATTAAAAAAAATGAGCCAGCCGGGATGTGTTGTCAGGAAAAGTGCAACTACCGGAAATTGAAACGCCATCCGAACCATTGAACGGTTATTTATTGGTACGGATACAGATTCTAACCTGTTACTGAATGAAATTCGAAAATTCAATTTATGTTTTCAAATCACATCGCTTAGACTTTAGAGAAATAGAAATAGTTAAAATAATGCTTAAAGTAGGCAACAATTTCATTCAACATTAATAATCAAAGTCCGAGTTTATGACGTGGATTCATTGCTGCTTATTTCAAACGAACCAAATACATTTAAACTTTATGGACAGCGAGGACTCCGAATGCACACTCGTCAATCGTGTGGGTGCACATTGTAGCTATAATAACTTCAATTCACCTGAATCTCAGTAAGCTGGACGCTCTATGGAATGAACACAATGAATTGTTAAAATTATTCAAACAAATTACATAGTGACAGCACGTTATTGTCAAAAACCCTGATAAGATACCAGGTTGAGAGCATATTCGTAAATTCACTGTTCACGTTGGTGACCGTACAGGTACGTGAGAAATCGTGATACGAATAAATAATAATAATCTTAAGTTCATTGCTGATGTACACCCTTTATACGATACTTTCGAGGTAAAAGTACAACTAAAAGTAAAAATACGCGTTCAAATGCTTCAAGATCCATTCGTTGAAGCATTCTAAAAAAAAACAGCTAGATATCTGCGATTGAAAAGTTGATGTACATACATGAAAATACTGGATAAATGAAATGGTCTACCAATTTCTGCACAGTCATTAATTCGCTAAATGCTCTCGTAGACCCGATAAATCCCTTTATAAATACACACACGCATACACACAATACATAAATGGCTAGCAGAAAAAATATTTTTGGCAGCAAAAAATGTGGATGTCAATGATTTAAATTTCAAGATACAACAGTTGTAACCTGCGAACTTGGTGTCATACAAATCTATCACTACAATTGCGATACTAACGAAGCTGTAATTTATCCAGCAGAGTTTTTGAGCTCATTTTTCCAGGCATGCCACCGCACCATTTATAAACGAAGGTTGGATCTGCGATTATTTTTATTCATAGATTCAACACACGAAGGCTGTGTAATGGCACGCGATAAGTCATAAAAAATTGATGAAAAACCCTGTTGAAGCTTACCATTAAAATTTTATTTAATGGCAAGTTCCGAGAAGAAGAGGTATTACTACCTAGATTCCCACCGATGTACCAATTGAATTCAATCGGGTTCAATTTCCAATTGTATTGGCATTTGCGATGACAATCTATTGATTAGTAGTATCAAAGCCAAACTGACATCGCTTGTTGCTTGGATTTGGACACATCGTATATTGTCCACTTTGTGTTGGCTAAAAATATTAATTAATAATAAAAAATACACTCGATTGCACTAAGATACTGGTAATATTTTTGTCATAATTTGTGATAAAGATGTAATCGTAGGTGATGAAAATAATGAATTCAAAGATGAATGTTTGGTGTTTTGATAATTTTATAGACCTTCACAGTGGTCCAACCGTGGCTCCAATCCTCTTGTAAGCTTACCAAAAAAGATTTAATTCTAAATTATTGTTTATATTTAAATTAACTATAGTATTAGGACAATCATCATCAACGCCATCAGCCTTTATCGGTCCACTGGTGAACATATTCAAGAACGCCAAGACGACCGATCCCTTGCCACTTACATCCAACGTGGACCGGATATTTGACGGAAATCGTCTTCCCACCGGTTAATGAACCAACACTTAAGAACGATCTGCGTTTAGGTAGACCAAGTGTTGACCTTAGGACACCGATGAGAGGGAAGCGCTGTGCCGCGCTCCTGGCTGCATGGGTACCACCATCTTGCTTGTTTCTCCCGTGAAACAGCTTTGCTGTGTTTCGGAGAGAAGGGCAAGACAGGCAGTGTAAGTACTGGCACCGAGACTTAACATCTTATGTCTCAGGATAGGCAACACATAAATGAGTTGCCTGGGCTCATTCCAGGTATACTAGTTTATGTTCATGGGCGACGTCGACCCCTTACCATCAGGTAGTACGTTTGCCAGTTCGACTATTCAAGTAACATAAAAAATACTACTACGAAACCCCAATGAATGAAAAAAATGGGCAACTCATAAATATTAGGTACTCCTTAGTTAAGAGGAGTTGTCGCAGTTTTGTCTATTTTTATATCAAGGAAATATAAAGTAGTTCCTTCGTTTAATCAATTCAATCATTTCTTAATAATTGGTCTATTAATCGTAAAATTAATTTTTCAAATGCGACTGATACCAACATTAGCGCGTTCAAACAAACAAACTTTTGATCTTTATTATATTAGTATAAATTGGTTAGGCAAAGACCAACTGAAGTCCTTAGTGACAAATTTTATTTTGTATTTACTTATAAATTAAGTTATCGCAAAATCAACTGCCTTTTACCAAGAGCAAAAGTTCCCTTCAAGTAATGTTGGCTTTCGATATAATATTATGTTATACCTTAGGGGAAGTATGAAATACATCGTGATAAAACAAAACTAATTATTATTAGATTTCTTATAACGTTTTTAGAGTCGAGTAGACTTGGATTTTCATATTTTTTTTTTTTTTAATATGTTAGCTAGATAGGTTAGACCACAAAAGGTAAGTGGTCAGCATCGCACTTGAATTTAATCTGGGAGTAGCTCGGGCAACTGATGGCTCGCCTGCAGACTATAACGTGGCGTAAGACGTTAAGTCTCGGTACCAGCAATTACATTCTGAACTGACTATTTCTGGAACATGGGAAAGGTGTTTCACAAAATAAATAAACTGGATGTTGGAATCCATGACGCGTGTCGTTTGGGTAGACGTAGTGTTGGTCGGGCATTAACCAGACGGGAAGACGATCTCCGTACAGTGGCCGGACCATGTTGGATTCGAGTGGCAAGGGATCGGTCGTCTTGGCGTTCATTGAGGGAGGCCTATGTTTAGCAGTGGATGAATAGGGGTTCTTGATGATGATGATAATGATGGAATCTATGCAGGCGCAGTACATGGCGCCGCTCAACCGTCCCACCATTAACATACAGGCTCCATGTCTATAATTATATTGCTTAACTTTAGTTCAATCTGATTACGAATTTATAATCTGATTAGATTAGGTTCCTTTACTTATCAGGTGAGATTATTAATCTTAATAGAGATAAAATAGTTGCGTGGGCAATGATAATAGTGTTTAAGACTTGAAGTCAACGAATCTAATATTTTTTCCATTATACTCGACTTGTGCAACTAGAAAAATATTTATTCCATAATGGTACGGAAAAATGAAGCAATTTTATTTGTGATTCCCTCTTGAGATTTTCATCTTAGCACTAGTCTGAAAGCCGTTATTAGAAATTGTTGTTTAATGGATGTTTAAAGTTTGTATTGACTAAATGAAGATATAATAATAAGAGTGCATTTTCATAAAGATAGGAACATAGTTCTTAGCTTCATATTCGCTACCGAAAGGGTTATTTATTTACATAGATTATCCATATTAGTAAGCCAACGGATATTTACTTTTATATTAAAGCTTAAAAGATTATTTGCAAGAGTGCGCTAATCTCAGAAACTTCCTCTCGGACGCAATTTTTTCTATCATTCGATATTGCAAAAGTTAAAGGCTATTTTTTTAAATTATATTTATTTAAATAGGAGTTTTTGTCCAACAAGGCACGTCAACTCCATTGTTTCTACTAATTATACAATACATAAAATACTATTGAAACTTATATAATAGAACAGAATTTAATACATATCTCAGATGTAGGTTTTGATAAAATAGAAATAATTATACCAATTACATCTGACCTATTTAAATTAAATTGTTTTATAATAACTACTCTTTCACGTTTGTTCCGAACACAATCCATCAACGAACACAATCAACATAAGGCTGATATTTTAGAGGAAAGTTTTTTTGGGTGGGTGAAATCAGCAGGAAAACAACCGATGTATATTGCCTTCAAATTTGGAAAAAAGTGCTATCACTTTCTGCACTGTAAGACGAATTCTAAGAGAGGTGTGGACCTCTTTGAGTGAAACCGTTCTCAATTCTATAGAATCAGTCCTTTTTTTTTTCGCAGGGAAATCCTTATGGATGCAGCCAGGATCCTTGGGTAGATCCTGATCCAATGTGGGACTCGCACCTGGGAGTGCCCACCCTAACTAAAACCACTGCGAGCGCCTTCAGCCGCTTTTTGAGGGTCCCGGATATGCAGGCATCGGACAGGATCACCTCAGCTGGCCCCGGCGAAGGCCCGACTACTCCTCGTAGGGGGGGGGGGATAGCCCGGCCACTACTAAGTAGTCCCCACGACGTCGTGCCATACAGACCCAGGTTCCCATCCTGAGCCCGACACGAACACAGGGGCGTTACTGAAGGCGCATTAAATACGCCTCCTACGCAGCCCCGTTCGTCGCCTGCGGGAGGAGGCCTCGTCGGCGGCCTCCTCTCTCACCCGCTCGTCGGCCTCCTTCTGGGACATTACTGCCTCGCAGAAGGAGACCATCGCCGTCCAGGACTCGTCATCACCGAGCATCGCGATGATGACGCTCGGCAGAGACAGGTCCCCTCCGATGACTGATGTCAGACTATGACGCAGCGCCGCCCATCTCGGGCACACCTCGAGTGTGTGCTGGGCCGAGTCCACCGCCGCGCCACAATCGTGACACACTGTCAACGGCTCCCTGCGGGCCGTCCGGCACAGGTACTCACCAAAGTAACCATGCCCGGTGAGCACCTATGTCAAACGGAAGATGAGGAGTTTGCGCTTACGGCGCATCCACCGCTCAAGGACCGGACGCAGAGCAACCGTCAGGTTTTTGCCATACGGCTGCTGCGCCAGGTCCTCCCCCCACCTCCGCATTAACGCCTCTTGCCCTAGTCGGCGAACCCGCAGGATCCCGTCCAGCGTAAGGCTCTCACCGAGACATCTCCTATCCGAGACATAGGAGTGCATCTCGGCAAGAACCTCCGCCACGAGCTCCCACGGGGGGGTCACCGGCCAGGGCAGTGGCTGCTGCCCACGAAACCGTACGGTACCCCGTACCATACATATGGGCGCGGAGCTTGTTCCGCGCCCATATGTATGGTCCCCAGGGGTCTCTGTTGAGACCCCCAACCATCTCCAGCCAGGCCTCCTCCTTGGCTCGGCAGATGGCTTTCTGCAGGATCTTTCGCTTTTCTGCGTAGACCCTGCGCAGCCTGTCGTCCCTGTCGACGTCCTGCGGGAGCCGCCGCCTGCTCCGGGTATAAAGCCGTCTGGCCCGATTGCAGGTGGCCCGGAGACCAGCAATCTCATCTGACCACCAGTATAGCGCCCGTTGCGGGGGTGGACGTCTGGCGGGCGGCATGGCCGCTCTGCAGACCGCGGTGAACGCGTCGCAGAGGCGGTCAGCCGCCTCATCCACCCCTAGCTCTAACAGCAGCGGGAGGCTCCACCGGCCGACTATAGCAGCCTCCTCTGCCAGTTCCCGGTCGAGCTTTGAGAGTGCCTAACGCGGAAACTGACTTCTCCCTCTGGACGACGACGACGACGATGACGCTGGACGGACGGGAGCTGGAGACACCTCGAACCTTATATAGCGATGGTCCGAGAGAGTCTCCACCCCCGTCTCCACCCTCCACCCCTCCACTCTGCGTGCGATGGCTGGCGTGGCGAATGTGACATCCACCATGGAACCTCCCGACCAACGCACGCACGTCTGGACTGTCCCTACGTTGAGCAGGGACAGGCCGGCAGCTAGCGCCCACTCCTCCACTTCCCTCCCTTTTGGATTCGTGACCGGGTTGTCCCATGCCGTGGACTTGGCATTGAGGTCCCCGACCACGAACACCTGTAGGGGAGCTAGCTGCCCCACCAGCGGCCCCAGAACGTCGAGAAACCGCTCCAGGGCCGCCAAATCGCAGTGTGGGCTAGTAGGAGGCACAGCGTATGGCTCGGCAACGATCGCGACGTCAACTCTCCACTCCGCCATGGACTGCAGAAGAAGATCCTGAGCCCCGGCGCAGTGGTTGACTTTCGCCTGGAGAACGCTGAGATGCCTGGACATTATTCGGCCATCTCAGCGTCCGCCGACTCTACTCGGTTCCCCCCGGCTTGTTGGGAGGGGAACTTCCCGCGGGTAGATGGGGGCTTGCACGCTATGCCTTCCATCACGTGCCGTAGAGCGTTACGTATACGTTACGGCCGTAGAGCGGGGGAGTGCCAGTTTAGGTTTGAAGCCTCCTTCTTAGCCGGCAGCGCGGAGGCCGTCGGTTTTTTTGCCGGTGGCGCTGAAGCTGCCGGTTTTTTCACCGCCGCTTTCCGGCGGACAACTTCCGTCCATTCCACTGGTACCGACTCCTGTGTGGCTTTAGCCCCCTCTTTTTTCCTCATTTTGGGGGCAGCCTCTTTGGAGTTGGAGGGACCGAACGCGGTCCATGCCGCTTCCTGTCCGTTCCCCTTGCCCTTCCCCTTGCCTTTTACGGCTTGAGGCAGGGCAGGAAACTCGTCAGT
The DNA here is from genome assembly GCA_963853865.1 of Helleia helle. Classification (NCBI taxonomy): domain Eukaryota; kingdom Metazoa; phylum Arthropoda; class Insecta; order Lepidoptera; family Lycaenidae; genus Helleia; species Helleia helle. The sequence goes on from OY971420.1 coordinate 24,192,155, forward strand.
GTGTCCCACCACCTCATCGACGATGGCGACGGCCGCCGCTTTTTTCTTTGCCGCCGCTATGTCGGCCCTCGTAGCCTTCGCCAGCTCCTTCTTATCCCCCGCCGTGGGGAACCTCCTTCAGCTTCTTGAACGCCCGTTTGTTTAGAACAGCCTGGAACTCGTCCTCACGCTCATTCTCCACCCTCGCCCTTAGTGTCGCTCGCGCACTGGAGATCGAAATCACCTTGCCGCGTTTCGCAGCTGGCCGCGTCTTCCTCTTAACATCCCCCCCCCCCGTCTCGGTGTCCGAACTGGAGCCTCCCGATACCTCCGAAAACAAACGTTTCAGCCCAAGCTCCGACTCCGACAACGACGTCAAAGACATCCCGTCTCACACGTCTGTATCCACCTTCTTTCTTCCCTTTGGGCGACCTTTACCCACCTTATTTTTCATTTCCACCTTCTCCCTCACCGTGGTCGCCTCGGTCCGGGGTTGCCGGACCGCCGAAGTTTTGAAGTGCCCCCTCCGTATTACTTGGGGCAGCACACGAGGTGACGGGATTGGAACCCGCTCGGAGAGTAGTTTCATTGTAGTTACTAATTTTAGTTTCAAAACTTTCCCCCTCTGATGTTTCCATCTTCGGGGCTAGGGAAACAAAGACATCCTGGGCAGAGCCCTGTGCACCAGGATGGCGTACATTTATGCCTGACCGGGGGGTCCGCAGGTACCCCGGCTAGGGGTGCACTAACGGCTGGTGACATTCATTCATCTCCTCGCCGCGCACCAAAACTTGAGATTAGGGTAATTTTTTAGAGTGGTTTTCTTCCACGTAGTCCCCATCCCGGGATGGGATGGCGACCACCACCCCCAGCCTTATGGACCGGGGAGCGGCTTGGCCGGCAGTGGTCTGAACCAACTGCCGCCCGGGATCCGATTGGTCGCCCAAGGTGCTGGATTGCACCCCAGGCTTAAGCCCCACCGCCGCGACAAGGCTCAGATCATGGTGAGGTATAGAATCAGTCCTCCTGTAACCAATGGTTGCTGTAAAGTATCCGAAACGTCGAGCACGCAAAGATTTAATAAGCCGCGAAAAAATCCGTATAAGATGTTCCATAATGAGTGAAATTTTCCAACCCGACGCCAGGAGGCCGTGTGGTCGCAGACTGCATGGTTGGCGGGGGGCAACCCCCCACTTTTATAACCAAAAGTGAGCCAAATGGGCGCACACTAATCCGATGTAGCATTAGGGTCTTCGGGCCGTTAGCATAGATCCTTCCGAAAAAAAAAGAGTGAAATTATAATAAAAAAAAAAGAAATACCATTTTATTTGGTAAACAAACTGTCTTAACACATTATAATATAACATCTGTGGTAAGCTGTACATTTTAAATTTTAATGTTTAGGAACAGCATATTAAAAGAAAGAAGCAATAAGAGAAGATAGTAATAATGGCAACAGTGTGTTTCGCAAAAAGGTGGGACCTCAGCTATAGTCAGGACTAAAATGTGGGACCTCAGCTATAGTCAGGACTAAAAGGTAGGACCTCAGATATAATCACGACTAAAAGGTGGGACCTCAGATATAATCACGACTAAAAGGTGGGACCTCAGATATAATCACGACTAAAAGGTGGGACCTCAGATATAATCACGACTAAAAGGTGGGACCTCAGATATAATCACGACTAAAAGATGGGACCTCAGATATAATCACGACTAAAAGGTGGGACCTCAACTATAGTCAGGGCTTAAAGGTGGGACCTCAGCTATAGTCAGGACTAACAGGTGGGACTTCAGCAGCTATAGTCAGGGCTAAAAGCCCTAACACTGGTTTTCAGGACCACCGCTGCTTTTCCCATTTTGGCGTAAACATTAGAAAACATCAATGGAACCTTTTGTTATTAATGACCCACAATACATTAATAAGCATGGAATATCATTGCATGCGATTTGAATGTAGATAGCTGAAGGTCTCGACTGATTTGCATATACGAGGCCGAATGAACACGCGAATAAATACTTAGCTCTCTATTGTAAAACTGGAACAGGTTAATGGTTTCAGTAATTATATTCAAATTCGATTATATTTGAGATGTTTTGAGCTTTTTGAGTTAAATATTGCGTGTTTCAATCTATACTGATAGATAGAACGCGCTAATCTAAGGAACTACTGGTCCGATTTGAAAAATTATTTCAGTGTTAGATAGCCCATTTATCGAGGAAGCTTTTTATTTAAAAAGCTAGCACTAGAATTGCAACTGATATTTAATAAATAATTATTAATGAGCTGAACATACCAACAGTTCCGGGCTACACCGAAATAACAACCTACACATGAATAGCAGAACCTTCTACATTAAATTGGCGTACTGCCAAGCTGGTGATTGAGAGAATGCGATTTACACAGTTGCTAACGGGCTGATACTGATTTAACCGACTTCAAACATAAAAGTATGGACTTGTATGAAAAAGAAAAGTGGGCACTATACATTGGTCTCATAATTGTTACTAGCCGGGATGCCAAATAGTTATAAACTCTTTTTAAAAAGTAAAAGTAATTTGAGAATTCCAATCCTCAAAATTTCAAAACGGGAAATAGGATCACTCCGCTGCCCGTCTGTCTGTCCGTCTGTCTGTCTGTCTGTCTGTCTGTCTGTCTGTCTGTCTGTCTGTCAAACCAAAACCAATAGAGTTCTCCCCATCGACATAATCCATGATCTTTAGTAACATCCTTAGTTACTTAATATTATGAATGTGAAAGCGTGGATTGCTACGCTTTCACGCGAAAATCACTTAACCGATCATTATGAAACTTTGTACACATATTCTTGGAGGTATTAGAAGTAAGATAGGATACTTTTTATGAAAAAAAACTAAAACCTTATCCCACGCAGACGAAGTCGCGGGCACCAGCTAGTAATATATAAATAAAGGAAAAAAAAAAACACCTACTCCTCATAAGATTGGAGAAATAAATTCGATGGAAAGGAGCTTGCCACGGGAAAATTTAAATTAAGAAGAGAATAAGAACAAAATTGATAAAGAATGAACTCAGTTCTATTAAATATTAGTACAGGGTTGAAATAATGAGTTGTGTCGTGCGACGTGAACACTCAGGGAAAGGCATGAGTTTTGCGAATAGCGTTTTACGACCGACATTCAATTTTATCGCCAGTATTAATATCCACTATTCCTTATTTATATCATAGCGTTGCTACGTCACTATCATCATCATCATCATCATTATGTTTATCTCTACATTCTGTACATTCTATGCAGATAAATAAAGTTGGAGTGTCTGTTTGTAATATTAAAATAACCGCTTTTCATTGAACGAATGAAAAAATGTTTTTGGCGTTAACTGACATTTCTATTATTCATACCTGAAATGGTCCCATAGCCTATACAAAATATAAATAAAACGAATAAAATCAAACAAAACAGATTTATTCGTAAAAATATTTACATTGACAAAACCGGAACGCAAATGGACATGAATTAAAGATTATTCCATTTTGGCTTGAAAAACCTACCGTTGTATTTGCGACGGAATTTATTACCCGAAAGTAATATAAATAGGATTAATGGGGTATTGTTCGTTCCAGTCAACTGACAAATAAACGATTCATCATCATCACCAGCCACTATACGTCCACTGCTGAACATAGGCCTCCCTCAATGAACGCCAAGACGGCTGATCCCTCGCCACTGGCATCCAACACGGACCGGCCACCGCATGGAGACCGTCTTCGCGCTTTTTATTACGCCGAAAAATACTCTGAGGCATCACAGGGGAGTGGGTCTCCCAAAGCGGGTATGTCGGACTCGCTGCGCCCGAAAGGTGATAAGGTGGACACAGCTCTACCCACTAAAACCCAGCAATTGCCACCAATGCCGCATAACCAGACAACTGATACATACTTATGTATTTCTAAATACATACATATTATAGATAAATTACACCCAGACACAGAACAAAATATGATCATGCTTATCACACAAACATTTGTCCTGGGTGGGGATCGAACCCACGACCTTCTGGTTTAGCAGTCAGGGTCACTAACCACTAGACTAACATGCCAGTTAGTCATATGCTTAGAAGTCAGGTTTTTGCATCGTCCTTTGACCAGGTCATGGTCTTGGGAATGGAAACTCACTGATAAGATTACAGCCGTTAATCCAATGAAAGTGTTAAGGTCTTCCTTACTGCTTTTAATTGTGTGTTGGTACGCGGATACGTATTAATACATTAAATTTACAAGACCGAACTAAAAATCCAGATCATTCAGGCGTATAAAGTGCTGCCTTTGACCTGAACTTCAATATAGGGTGATTTTTATCCCGTTTAGTGGTTTAAGAGGAATAATTATCATATTTGTTCACATTAATACACCATACACTTCACTGAAAATGTGAGCACAAGCAAAACCACGGACCTAAGTAGGCAACATTGAAAGTAATTATACAAAGTTATTAAGAGGGCTTCTGGCGGACTAATTATAAACTTGACTAACTTTCTCCTTACCGTTCGCTGTTATTGTCAAAATAGATATTGTTATTAACTTAAATATATTTTGCTGATTTTTTGTATGGAATAAGATTTTCCCAAAAAAGTTGACGAAGTTCTAAAAATAGGTTTATCATAATTCTTTCGCGACTTGTCATCGCTTCATCATCAATCAGTCTCTACCTATCCACTGCTGAACATAGGCCTCCCTCAAAGAACGCCAAGACGGCCGATCCCTAGCCACTCGCATCCAACACGGACCGGCCACTGGCTACTGGCCACTGTCATCGCTTACAAGTGAAAAAAAAAAAATGCGCACTTGCGTTTGCGACGAATTATAAGCCTTTGAGTTATGTGTGAGCCCTCTTTGGACCAGCAAGCTAGCCTGTGTAGCCTTTGTTTCTCGCTTAATTTCGAGGAGACAATTGGAACCATGTTGTACGGCGCATACTGGTCCCTTAGCATACCGCTAGTTCCGTTTGTATCTCATAATTACTAATTTAAAATAATTATGAGTTTGGTGTATATTTGAAACCTCCAAAAGAACCTCAAGTTGGTTCTCATTAACTAATTAGCGAGCTTTCAGTTTAATTACAGCCTCTCCAAGTTTTGCCGCCTTCAACAACGGGTTCTTAATTCAGTAAATAATTTACTGGAATATATGCGTATATTTATTTTGGAGATACCTTAATTTAGTAATGTGGCCTCGTCAACATCAGCCCGTCACTAGTCATTACTGGAATTTTGTTTTGGATTCGTTATCATTTTAGAAGTAATAGTGACCTTATAAGCATCATCGGCCGGCGTCCAACTATGAAAAAGTAGTCAATAATACTTGAACTACCATTTTCCCCCTTTTATAATAGGGCCTTAGACAATAGAGCAGATGGACAAGGGGCGAGGAGGGGATCCTCACCCCATTGTACTGTCCTCACATTGGGAGAGGGTGTTCTGTGGTGCGGTATAACCTCTGTCACTTGACGCCGGTGTTATGTGAGCAAGAGGTACCACCCCGGTCGTGCCGGCCCAATTTGGCTGCAAAGCATGTTGTACCTCTTACAAGCAAATTTATAGCTTATGTCTTTTCTTTTGTCTATTTTGATGCTATGTTTCTAAAGTTTCAATAAAATCCATTAAGCAGTTTTTGTGTGAAACAGTAACAAACATACAAACTAGCGCGTTTATAATATTAGTAGGATTTACCACGGTAAATTAACTTGACATGATGTGATAAAGGAGACATAATTAGGCGTTCTTACGCCTAATTATGTCTCTCATCATACTTCAGGCTCTTGCCTGGATGTATTATTCGAGACGCTTAACATATGGAATATTCAATCATTTACGCTTACATAATATCAGATACACAGATATTTGAAATAAGATCTGATATTATCTTACTTCTTTGAAACTAAATAGTTGCGGAGTTCATCGCGAATAAACAACGTGACAGGTAATTTTTGAAGTGAAAACTTCTTTTAGCGCGGTACACATATTTTTAGATGAGATAAAATCTCTGAACTCGCGACACCGCACACGAAACGCTGGAGACGCAGTTTGACATTTATAATATGACGTGGACTCGCGACACCGCATGCGAGCCGCTGGAGACGCAGTTTGACGTTTGATTTATTTATATATTGATGATGTTTGTGCAATATTTGTTTTGAAAATTGCTTCTAAAATATGTCATGTGGCCATTTTGTGCGCCGTTTAAATTACACAGATTGTCATAATCTTTTACAGCCTGTATTTGAATTTAATTCTTTTGTTTCCACTTCTATCGGCAGTCCCTGTGACTGGTTGGGTTTTTTATATTATAAAGATAATACACTTATGAAAAACCCTAATATCGTTACAAATAAGATAAGACCTAGTACTACTACTAGTAGACCTGTTGTATTTTTATAAACGTGAAACAAAGAAAAGCAATAAAAACGTTATGAGATACCGCATAGACGGTAACAGAAGCATTCTAATATCCAACGTGCAGTAAAAATACTTTTATTATTAAAATAAAAGTATTCGCATAACACTTTACGTGAGATAATAATATTCTCTTAAAAATAATAAAAATATTATACAGAAGAATATAAATAACGAGCTGCGAGAAATCTACCCTAATAACAAAGACGAGTTTGTGTGAAAGCGTCGGTCTGGAAGGATAATAAGAATTTAAAATGTTTTAATGCATTTAATCTTAATAGGACGGGAAAATTTTCTGGAATAATAAAAGCTGATCGTAGAAAGAAGTCGTGACTGCGTAACACTAGAAGTGGATGGGCGTCTATGGAGATATATAATGCCGAATATACAGATCTGACTGCCAAACTTCACTAATTGGAGAGGCACTCCAAGAAGAAGAAAAATAGCGTTTAAATAGAAAATAAGTCAATGTTAAAATGCATGATGATATAATATATACTGTTTATACGTATAATCATGCAATATTGACTTATTATGTATTTGTTTATTGTTATATTTCACATATTTCGCTGACATAATACCGGCGTCAAGTGACAGCTATGCTGTCGCGTTTCGTGCAGCTTGAGAGTTTCCGGTGGCCCATTGGAGAGGATGGGGAAAAGGAGGGCAACGCATCTGCATACCGTTTGGTCATGCGAATGTATATGGGTGTCGGTAGTCACCATAAGGCTCTGACTGCTCGGTTGCCTCCTTATGACATAGAAAAAACATATAGGATTATTTATTTTTTATATTATTATATTATATTTCTTCACAACGAATATAGCATCAATATCAGCAGCATCGCCCCCCGTATATTACCATAATATGACATAAACTAACCTAACCGTATTCATGTCTGTTAACTGTTGATTTTTTTTTACTGCAAAAGATGCAGATGAAAGTCTATTCGATAACTATGTGTGGGCCCTAGAAATACCGTCGAATTTAACAAAATTTTTCATTTTTTGTTATTTATTACTTATGTTAAAAGCATGTAAAAATGTTACAAGCACTTCTTAGGCATTAAATAAACGTGAACTGAAACTAGCTATAATCAAATCGGTTCTCTAGATTAAGGATCACAATAGATACACAGACTTGGCAGTCAAAATAAAAATAAATACATTTTGAGTAAAGAATATAAAGAAGATAATGCTAAATTAAATGACAATGATAATGAAAAAAATTAAAACCTAAACATTTAAACATTATGTATATTATGTAAAATAGCAAATAAATAGATATATAAAAAATATTAACACAGAATAACAAACGTATGAATGCATGAAGAATAACTCACGTATTAAAACGTAAAGAATAACAAACGTAATAATGCATGAAGAATACATTCGTGAAACAGGTGAATATATCACACAGAGGAGTCGACGCGGATGACGCGACATTATCTCCAGATGCCAGACTGCATCGTTGTGATACATGTGAATAATTGACACCGTCATACGAATATATACGTACATACAAATGTAACCGGATGTGCGAGATGGAAAGATTTTTGAAGTGAAAACTTCTTTAGGCGCGATACGTATATTTTTAGACGAGATAAAATCTCTGGACTCGCGACACCGTTACCACCGTTATGAGACGTTATTTTACGTTTATATGACGCTTGGTTTATTTATATAAGATTATGTAATATTTGTTTACATAACCAATCATCAAACACAAAATCTCAATGTCATGCGAAATACGAATTCGGCAGCCAGAAGTCTTAAAAAAAACCAAATATTATCTTAATACTTTATTAACTAACTTATAATCTAATTACAAAATACTATCCGTGATCGATGCTAGATCAGAATAGAATGATTTAATTTATTATTACAATAAAATTACAAAGCTAGGTAAAATGCTGGAACAGCAGAACGGTTCCTCGAAGCCGGCACGTTGTCCATACACGTGCCGCCGCGTCAGCGATCTTCTTTGGGGTACCGTATGTAATTCCTCCACCCTCAGAACAGCAACTATTTGAGCACTTTGAGGGAAAATGTTGCTGGTATTCCATTATTTCCGGGGTCATCAGGAGAAGCGTAGATATGGCTGTTTTTTGGTTCTTCTTCTGGCGTGGCAGGGTTCTTCCGCAGGTATCGTCGAAGAGAAAGGACGAGGAGAATTGTAACTATACCAAACACAAGCGCATAGAGAGGCAACGTTGTGTGGTACAGTGAATAATCAAGGTGGGCAAGATTAACTTCTTTCTGTAGTAGAATTCTATTTTCCAGATGATGCAGATTATTGAGATTTAATGAGTTAAGAGTAATATGTGGAATGTCGTTATTTTCAGCTTCAGTGAAATTACTTCGTATCTCGGTGATTTTCAGCGGCTGTCCTTTGACTTCATCTTCAATATTAGTTATCTTAAAGGTGTCTGTTCGTAAAGAACATCCATGGGGAATTTTCGCTAAGTAGCTGCCAGATAGGGATACATATTCCTGCCGTTCGCAATGGAGTTCAACTTTTGTAGGCTTTGGGAAGAAGATAGTATAGTGCCTATCATCTAGTCGTTCCATGGCTTGTCTATTAATCGAGACTTCAGTAGGGCGGCATGACTTGTCTAGAGATTGATGAATAATGATACTAAAGATGCAATCTGACTGTTCCCGTGGCTGGTAAAAATTTGAGCTTTCTTCACAGAGAAGGTATTCGCCAATCTTTGGGCATTCGGTTTGCAAGTACATGAAAAATTTCCCATTGGTTGCTATGAAGGGATGTATAGGTATAAAGGTCTGTTGGAATTTATTAGGAACAACGGAAAGCCTAAATAAGTCAAAACTCTCTTTACATATAATAGGAACTCTAAAAATTATAACAATTCTCTTACCTATAAAATAACTACCTGGTTTAATGAGATTATAATATTCTCTTAAATCAATATCTAATATTTCATTATTACTATATATTTCTTTAAGCCTACTAACCATATGTGCTAAGTTATCTATGCTTATCATACTATGGTGCGTGCTCGCTGCACGTATAAATCCTAAAATGTTCTCTATTCTAATTAACTCTAAATATACATCATCCGTGTTTTCAGTAATAATAGCTAATAATTGGGCAAATTTTGCGAATTTAGCTTCAATAAGATAATACTTATCTATAACTAATTTCAATGTCTCGTTAATTTTAATCTGGTTTTCTGCTAAATTACTAATAACTTGTGAATATTGACTCATCCAATCTTTATTAATACTTATGTGATCATTTAATTCAGAAACTAATTTATTTTCATTTGCTTCTAATAGTTCTATGGCTTTATTAAATCTTTCAGCGTCTGCATAATCCAAATTACCTGTAATACCTTTAATTAATGATCCTAGTCCATTAATAAGTCCTCTTTTTAATCTAGAAGGTTCTAACGTTTTTAGTTGAGAATTTATTTTTGTCAATTTAGTATACAGATAATCAATTTGAATTTCATATATAGGCAAGGTAGTGTTGTCAAGTTTAGTTTTAAAATAATCTAATTGTTCATTTATAGAATTGATACGATTTTCTAATTCTGAAAGTTCTAAATACTGTATAAAAGTATGGTAATGTGATATTAGCTTAGCTTGACCGAGTTTAAAAGGTAGAAGTCCAGGTCCATTGTCGAGAGTCTCAAGTTTTATGTCTGCTGCTTGCGTCATTGTCGTTGTCACTATTAGTATTAGTCGGTACCTGTAACAATTTCGACGTTTTTGGTACTCGTTTCAGACGACATTTAGCAACAGGCCCTTTTTTCTTTGATGTGTATATGTGAATAGGTAAGTCAGCTAAAACATTGTCGTGAGTGTATCGGGGTGCTAATTTTTGTCTGTTAGCCATGGGATTTTTAATAAAAACTTGCTGGTCTGGAGTGTATACTGTTTCTGGTTCCCGATTTTTATTCCTATTGCTCATTAAATTTGTACGGTCACGTGTTGTCGATTCATTGATAATTTCATAAACTGTTTTCATTTGGTCTCGGTGTGTCAAAATGTACTGTTGCATTAGGTGTTCGGTCAGGTTAATGTCTAGTGGATCCCTAGGATCAAAATGTCCTCTAATAATATCATGCGGTCTACATTTGGTGAAACTGTGTACTGAACTATTATAACCTAAGATTGCATAAGGCATTTGATTTATTGTGGGTTCATCTTTATTTTTCAGGCGAAGAATACGAAGGTGTTCTAGTAGGGTGGAATGGAATCTTTCAATAATTCCATTATCGTTTGGCGAGTGAGCTAGTGTCCTGTGATGATTAATTTTATGTAGTCTAACAAATTCTGCAAAAAGTTGATTAGTAAACTCAGTCCCGTTGTCTGTCACTATAGTCATAGGTAGTCCATGGTGAGTACTGAAATTTAATAGTCCTTGGATAATGCTTATAGCGGTACCGTCTCGTAAATGATATGCTTGGCCGTACTTGGAGAAGGAATCTACAAAGGTAAGATATTTTTCAGCTTGCGCTGTGAACAGATCCATGTGAACTATCTCAAAAGGCTTAGTTGCAGGTGGTACTATGCTAAACTGTGGTCTTATTGGGTTTCTGTCATATTTAGTCTGTCCGCAAATTGTACATTCATTTATATATTTAGTAATTTCTTCTCTCATTTTAGGCCAGTAATAACGACGTGACAAGGCTAGATAGCATTCATTGATGCCTCTATGGTTGGTTTTGCCTTCATGATAGTGTTTAATTATTTCCTGCTGTCTTAAATACTCTTTAACATCTTCTAATTCGGTTTTCGTTAAAACTAAATGCATAGAATTAGATCTAAAATTCTTTTGCAAGATAGGAATTACAGTGTACATACCTAATGGTGGTGTTATTTTAATTGCGGTCTTTATTTTAGGATTGATATATTCTTTAACTGCATTTATGATATCCTGTTCTAAAGAAGATTCTGATAACTGTATATGGGTCCGTGTGTGTGTATCAAAGGGTTTAGTCACTGTCGGCCTTCTTTTAATGTCACCTACTATTGTAAAACAAATTTGTCTATGGAATTTATTCAAAGGTTCGTCTGTAATGGGTATTTCAAGGATGGGGTTTTCAGCTGATGTGTGTGCGGTTAAGGTAGTAGATCCTGAAGGTTCAGGTTGTACTGATACGTCTATACCACATTCTTTAAGAAGAGATTCTATTTCTTCATTATTTATCTGTACCCGGGATAAGGCGTCAGCGTTAGTATTATATTTGCCTTTTTTATAAATTACGGTATAGTCAAATTCACTCAGTTTCAGTCGCCAGCGTGTCAGTCTCGAGTTCGGTTCTTTCAGGTTCATAATCCACTGAAGTGGTTTATGGTCAGTTATAATTTTGAATTTTCGACCAAACAAATAGGGTCGAAAATACTTAGTTGCCCATACTATCGCCAAAAGTTCTTTCTCGATGGTGCTATAATTTAACTCGCTGTCACTTAATGTTCTAGAAGCATAGCAAACTGGTTTGTCGGATCCTACTGTACCTTGGGAAAGTACTGCACCTATTGCTACGTTGGAGGCGTCTGTCGTCAATATGAAGTCTTTGGTAAAGTCCGGATATTGTAAAATGGGGTCATTAGTCAGTAAGGTTTTACAATGTTCGAAACATTTGACATATTCCGAGTCTATAGTAATTTTGTTAGTCTTTTTAAGGCACTTTGTCAATGGTTTAGTGATTCGAGCGAAATCAGGTATGAATTTTCTATAATAGCCTAATAGTCCTAAAAATTGTTTGATTTCTTTAGTTGTTTTTGGTATCGGATATTTTTCTATGGCTTTAATTTTATCTGGATTTGGTTTAATACCTTCGTTACTGATGATATGACCAAGATAGGCGGTCTCAAGCTGCAAAAATTCAGATTTATCCATCTGGATTTTAAAATTTGACTCTCTCAATCTGCTAAATACTTTTTCGAGATTAATCATGTGTTCTTGCAGGGATGTACTAAATACTATAATATCATCGAGATACACTAGGCATATCTCATTCTGCAGGCCTCTAAGGATGTTATCCATTACACGCTGAAACGTGGATGGAGAGTTCTTGAGTCCCATTGGCATTCGTAGGAACTCAAAATGACCATGTTCTACATTAAATGCGGTCTTTGGAATGTCTTCGGGGTTCATCTCAACCTGATAAAACCCAGATGCCAGGTCAAGGGTCGTAAAGTACTGACATCTACCTAATTTGTCTAACACGTCAGTAATGTTGGGAATGGGGTATTTGTCGTCAATTGTCTTGTCATTCAGTTTCCTAAAGTCCACTACAAGTCGCCATTTTTGTCTACCCGAAGCGTCAGCTTTCTTTGGGACTACCCAAATGGGTGAGCTCCAAGCAGAGTCAGAAGGTCTTATTATTCCTTGTTCGAGCATTTTTGAAATTTGTTCTCTAACTTCCTGACGGTGTACAAAAGGATATCGGTAACTTTTAGTGTAAACGGGGTTCTCGTCATGAGTTCTAATGCTGTGTTTAATTTTGTTAGTGAAAGTTAATGGTTCGCCTTCAATATAAAATATGTCGGCGTAACGCTTACAAAGTGTCTCTAAATTTGCTCGTTCTTCACTATTTAAATGATTAGTTCTAAGTTTATCTAAAACCTGTTTTGCTCTGTCTGAGTCGGGTTCAGTATGAGAACTTTCAAAGTTAAATAAGTGAAGTTGTATAGGTCTGTCAAATGAAATTACAGTGTCTTCGTCTGTCATATTTTTAACTTCTACTACACAAGTCTGGTCAGTCACAGTAGTAATACATTCATGAATAATGCAATTAGATATAAACTGTTCCGGTATAAATACGTCACCATCGTCTTGATGAATCGGTATGCTAACTAAACGAGATGATTTTGCTGGTATTAATTGATCTGTATTTCGCCTTCTACATTGATAACGGAATAATGGAATCTTTGCACTTTCAGTTATTAATATATTGTCTTTAAGATCAATTCTACAGTTTTCTAACAAATCTAGCCCTATTAAACCATCGAAGTGATTATGAAATTTATAGATGAATAGTTTTATATTTTTATTATCATTAAATTCAGAGAAACTAGGAATTAATATTGAATGTTCATGAATGCTTGTTACTCTAGAATTAGTTACTTCAAAAGGATCATACATTTTTGGAATATTACTGAAATATTTATCTACTGCTTCAGGGCTTATGAATGATTGATTGGCCCCTGTATCAATGAGAAATTTTAAAGGTGGATTATTAATTTTAACATAGGGTAATTCTTTTTTTGACTGTAGATTTAATTCTATTCTGGTGCGGATTTCCCGTGGCTCGGGTGAAAATCCTGATTTTGCCTACTATTAGATTGTCTGGATTGAATAGCTTTACTAGTACTAGGCAAACTACTGTCATAGTGCGGGCTATCTTCTATTGGTGGTAAGTCCTGTTGTTCACAATACTGATTATTACCATAGTCATAATTCACGTATTGTCCATAGTAGTCATTATAGTCATAGTCTGTATTACAGTAATTATAGTCAGCATAATAATTGTCATCATTACCGTATTCATAATCATTATAATCATGAAATTCATTAAAATTGAGTTCTTTAGTTTTAAAATAATTAGACGGAGGGGGATTGCCAAATTTTTGCCAATCATGACCATGAATTCTAGGCGGTAACGGTTTTGTTACGAAATGACTCACGCCACTCATAGGCTTAGGGCCCGAATTATTCTGTGGAGGATTCCTGTTAGGTATCCTAAAACCACTATTATAATTAGGCAACGGTGCTCTGAACATTTGCTGAGTACGCGTTGGTTGCATAGGCATACGCTGATGATGATTAAATTGAGGATTAAAATTAGGTCTTTGCCAGCTAGGTCCAGGTAAAAATTTAGGAGGATTAAAGTTATTATTCATAGGAGGAAATTTGGGTAGTGTAAATTGTTGGTGTGAGTTGTGTGGTGTTGATGATGATGGTGGTTTTCTCGGATCTGTTGCTAAATTGTTTCGCTGCTGCAAATACATGACATTAAGTTCGTCTTGGACAAATTCCAAAGCCTTCTCTATAGTTTCAGGCCTCATACACCTTATACGCGACCCGAGAGGATCTTTTAGACCTCTTACAAATGCTTGTAAGGTTAATTTGCGATACAAAATTCTTTTAGCTTCCACGGTTGTCTCTAATGTCTCATGCAATGATACATAGGACATTATAGTGCTAAAAAGGTTTTGGCATTTGTCATAAAATTCCTGCGGTGTTTCATTAGATTGTGTCGCTAAAGCTAAGTCGTTATAAAGTGCGGTCTCGTCTCTCTGGTCAGAAAAATTGTTAATTAAAGTATTCCTAATCCCTATCCAATTTTCAGGAATGCCGTTTGAATTTATTGTACGAGCTGCAGAACCCGTAATTTTATTTAAGATGCCATTAATTACACATAAATTCGATAACTCGTAGCCTGGCTCGTCTTTCACACATTGAATTACTATTTGATCACATATTCTAATAAATCTAGGAAGGATATGTGGGTTCCCATCGAATTCAGGAACTGGGCGGAGAGCCTTGTATACCGTATCGGGATCCATTTTATAAACTAAGTTACTGAAATTTAAATTCGAACTATTATCTAAACTTTGAGGGCAATTCGAGCTCTCAGAAAAATTATTTAAATGTATATCTAATAAATCTAAATTATTTAAATCTACAGGCGGGCGATTCGAGCCTGCACTTAATAATTGACGATTCAAGTCTACTAAACTATCCCTACGAATTTTAAGCCTGGTGGTGACAGGACTATTTTTCATAGGACGGAAAATTGTGACGAGGAGAAAGCAACACTGATGGAAAAAAAAATCAATGTACTCACATAACTCGTCGACTTCCCTGGTTTTCTTTAAGCTCCACTGATTTTTGAGTGTCTCCCGGCCGCTCCCTCGTGATGTTCGGATAGCTCGGTGAACGCTTAAAAGCGATGGCTAGAATGACCGCTCGCGGAGTCGATTCTAGATTCTTCGGATATCTTCCAAATTACGCGATCGCGGTAGCCCCGAAGCTATCCTACCGACTGCGCCAAATACGAATTCGGCAGCCAGAAGTCTTAAAAAAAACCAAAAATTATCTTAATACTTTATTAACTAACTTATAATCTAATTACAAAATACTATCCGTGATCGATGCTAGATCAGAATAGAATGATTTAATTTATTATTACAATAAAATTACAAAGCTAGGTAAAATGCTGGAACAGCAGAACGGTTCCTCGAAGCCGGCACGTTGTCCATACACGTGCCGCCGCGTCAGCGATCTTCTTTGGGGTACCGTATGTAATTTGCGGCCATCTCGTGCGCCGTTTAAATTGTATTGGTTGTCATATTTTTTTTCAGCATGTAATATATAGGTATTTGAATTTAATTCTTTTGTTTTAACTTCTATCGGCAGTCCCTGTGACTGGTTGGGTTAGTTTTTTTTATTTGCTGTACTTTTAGGTTAGGTTACGTTTGGTAAAGACTTTAAGAAATGAATTAAAAAGGGATATGTACCATGTTTCTAAAATATTAAAATCTACTCGATCACCGTGACGGCAGACAGCATAATCCTCTCATATTTTATTTTATTCCAATTTTCATAATTCCTATTAATTAATTTTTTAATTAGAAATGAATTAAGGATTTATTAATTAATTGATTAATTAATTGGAACTTGAACGTTTTCTATCGACATTTCATGTTATGCAAAGTTTAAAACGGGCATCGGGTAACATCAAAAAGGCTTTGTAGCTAAAATCAAAATTTTACTGACAAAAGACGACTGAATTTCAGAACTGTCAATAGAGTATAAAGTACGATAAAGCTTTCTAGCGTATTTATTTTTAGAAAAAATGAAACGCCATTGGGAGTAAAATATGTAGTAATGAACTAACTTCATACAAAAACCTTTTATGGGATAAATGTTATTATAACGACAGCCTCTGTGGCTCAATGGTAAGCGCGTTGGGGCTCAAGCCGGGAGGTAGCGGGTTCAAATACCGCCAGAGTACAAAAAAGTTTTCTGTGTTCCTGGATTATGGATGTGTATTAAATATGTGTCTTATATAATAAAAATCTTAAATATCTTATTATTATCTTATACATAATATACGTATAGTGCAAAAGTATTAACACGGGACCAGATTGACGTGGTATGCATGCATATTTTTTATTTATTTGCACATCCATGCAATCACACGTGATCTACATACTTTTGGTGTGTAAAATATTGCCTAAATAGAACTAAATATATTTTATATTTATGTTCAAAGTTGATTCACCGTATAAATTTGGTTATTCCAATTATCATTAAAAAAGAAAGTAAGCTTGAGCATCTGGTAAGTTTCCTATCTCTGTAATATATAACATGTCTAATAAGCTTAGACTTAAAGTTACACTCTACAGCAAATATAAAGTTACAAATAAGCAAGTATTGTGTACACATTTGCTAAACTTAGTTGACACTAAGTTTGGTTGAAGTTGTGAACGTTTCACCCGCTTAGCACTGTCTTGTATAACTTGAAATATTATGGAAGTACTTATTGAATATATCAGGTATATTATGCTATGAATATGATTCATCATCAACAACAACAGTTTTCATCGTCTGCTATAATATGCCTCTTTCGATGTAACGATTGTGGCGCGGTGGTGGACTCGGCCCAGCACACCCTCGATGTGTGCTCGAGATGGGCGGCGCTGCGTTACGGTCTGACATCAGTCATCGCAGGGGACTTGTCTCGGCCGAGCGTCATCACCACGATGCTCGATGATGACGAGTCGTGGCCGGCGATGGTCTTCTTCTGTGAGGCAGTAATGTCCCAGAAGGAGGCCGACGAGCGGGTGAGAGAGGAGGCCGCCGACGAGGCCTCCCCCCCGCGGTTGACGAACGAGGGTGCGTAGGAGGCGCTACCTTATGCGCCTTAACGCCTTTGCTCGTGTCGGGTTCAGGATGGGAACATGGGCCCAGTATGACACGACGTCACGGGACTACTTAGTAGCGGCCGTGCAGTCGCCCCTTACGAGAAGTTGTCGGGCCTTCGCCGGGACGCGTCTGTTTAGTTTACGGGTAGGGCACTCCCAGGTGCGAGTACCACATAGGATCAGGATCTACCCGAGATCCTGGCTACATGCGAAAAAAATATTTCCCTGCGTATTATCCCCATTTTTTCAGCATTAGCTAAAATTATTGTTTAAATATCTTTTATTATTGCATATAATATACTGGTCGTGTGATTGACTTTTAGTGCTGTAATATTGCGTTAGATGGCGTTGGCGGCATTATTTTAGGATACGCTGTGTAATGTATTCCATCTCATTCTTTTACACGTTCAATCCTACAGATATATATGTTTGTCTCTTTCTACGTAACGCCTCAACTTTTGTGTTACACTTGATTTTACTCCTCATAAAATTTCCGTACCAGGCCTTATAACTCAAATCGTTTCTTAAGGAGTAAACTGCAATAATATACGTAATAATTTGAATATCATAAATCTGGAAATACGATTAAGGTTACGATTTATCTTTATTTTATTCCTCTGGTTATTTTTATTAATTTCATATGATACTGCCAAATAGGCTCTAAACATTAGCATTGGAATACTGCTGTTGATGCTGAAATTCGATTACACCAATCATAGTAATGCCCAATATTATGAGTGGTTGATAGATAGTATTTTTAACCGATTTCAAAAAGGAGGAGGTTATCAAGTCGTCGGAATCATTTTTTTTTTTTTTTTATGTATGTTACCTGATTACTCGAAGATGGCTAGACCGATTGGAAAAATTATTTTTTTGTTCTAAAGGGTATACTTCCCAAATGGTCCCATGATAAGGAAACCAGGATCTGATGATGGCATCCCAGAGAAATCGAAGGGAACTTTCGAAAATCATAGGGGCGACTAGTGCGTTTGATATATTTTTTGTAAAGTGTTTTAAAGGACTACAATTTAATGAAGGTCTAGAGTCGATCTGATGCTGGAGCCGAAAGACAGTCGAGGGAACTCCTCGACGATTTACATCAGTAACCTTGAGTTTGGGCTTGATTAATTTGTAATGATGAGAACTTTACACCTAGATGGGTTGTGACTGTCATTATGGGTATGATGATGAAGACAAATGACAGTTAAGGGAACTCCTCAACAGTTTACAGTAGCTACCTTGTGTTTGGACTTAATTAATTTAAATTGATGAGAACTTTGCACCCATATGGGGTATAAGCGCCATTACAGGTGTGATGATGGAGACCTTACACAGTCGAAGGGAATCCTCGACGATTTACAGCTTTTATTGGGCTTAGTTCATACGGCTAAACAATATACCAAAATCATGTAATTTTGTTTAATTGATTTAATTTAATTTTACTTGTTGTTGTTAAATGAACAACAAACAACTGTGCCTTGGAAGCGCATCATAGTATTTCAAGGTCATCATAATATCCATTCTATACCTATATATTGGTGATGGTGCTGTTCTATACCTATATATAACTGAATTATTTATTGAATAGCAGCAAATCTGCCGTGATTGCTTTCAATTACATGTATATAAAGTTTTACACAATTCCATTTCTGTTTTTTCATTAATTGTTATGTAATTATTTAAACCCTTTCTACGTTCATCTCATTAATACAGCGCTATCTAATCTGAGCAACGCGTTTAATAGTTCTACCCATATTTCAGACAATTAAACCAGTGATCGAATTTTAAAGTCACAAAAATTTAAGTAAATAAAAAAATTTTAAACAAAAATTAAAACTGACTTCAAAATTAGAAAAAAACTAATAAGTAATAAAATAAATTCCGGAATCTTTGTGCCTACAATTTATAATCAACTTGTTCTCCTACTAATATACAATCTTTGCATTCACCACGTCATTATTGTTACTTTTGGAGTCGGTGTCAGCCAAGGTAGGTAGGGAGGTAGGTACATCAACGAAGAACAAGTTGATTATAAATTGTAGGCACAAATATTCCGGAATTTATTTTATTACTTTTTAGTTTTTTTCTAATTTTGAAGTCGGTTTTAATCAGTTATTGAAACTGAATTTTACTGAACCACTAAATCCACCAGTTACTAATGTAGTCCACTAAGATGGTCAAAAACACCAGTTTTAGTGGAAAAATCTATTCAAGCAACACTGCAAAGTTCACATCGTATCAAAAAAGGATGCACCTGTGTCAAAAAATGAAACAACAAAAAAGCTGGCAGAGCAATATTGCAGTATTTTCGAATGGCGATCGATTGTGCGGCAAATGTCTGGAACATATTGACAATGCAAAACATGTGTATCTATATGGACGAGCCATTCCAAAAATAATGTCGTATATTGCATAGTCTCGCTGTCATGCCACTGTTGCTGACCATCCTTTTTTTTCTTTAACGCCGGGAAATTCTCTGGGCATCCCACGGGGTCTCCTCAGGCGGGTATGTGGGACTCGCTGCACCCGAAAGCTGGTAAGTGGACGCAGCTCTACCCACTAAAACCCGGCGAGTGCTACCAATGCCGCCTTTGGTGAGGTGACGGCATTGGAGGCACCCCCCGGGTTTTAGTGTGTAGAGCTGCGTCCACCTTATCACATTTAGAGCATATCCCCGTACTATCTGTTACTCGCGTCTTTTTTCTCATACACTAAAACTCGCAAACTTTACCCTTTTCTTTTAAATGTACAGATAAAAATATAAATTACTCGTAAACCAGTAAAATCGCCGCCGCCGCCTTGTGCATAATATAACTTTGTAAGTTTTTGTGTTTAGTAATAAATTACACTTATTTAAGATATAATATGCGTAATTTATTATGCACAATAACGTATATTTGTTCTTCTTCTAAAATCAGTTTTTACGGTTTAGCATTAATGTGCGAAACACTTAATTTAATTTTGTGTTAAATTAAACTTTAGGTACACTAGTCTGTCGATTAATTCTTTTTTTCCCTTCCAGGGGTGCCGGTGGGGGTGGCATGTTCGGAGACGTCAATATATCAGCAATTTTGGACTCATTTAGCATAAGTTACGATAAAAGAGTAAGACCTAATTATGGAGGTTAGTGATTTTTTAATATTAAAGACATATCTTAGTATTTGAACAGTAATAAAATAATTATTCTGAAACAACGAAAATGGATTGAAAACAAAAAACCTACTAAACTGATTTGATAAAACTTAGATAGACGCATGGTATAGGTTCTATCCTGGGCTATGCACCAAAACCTATTCTGAAGTGATGGAAATATATTGAGGAAATCTGATTTAAACACGCTTAGCGTATGTAGATTATCAAACTTAATCTGATTTCAAAGAGGAATTGTCGAGCAGTGAATAGTGATCAAGATCAAATTATACAACGATCAAATTATTTACGTGTCAATAGTCTTTGATTATATAGGCTATAATTATCGTTACCTGGGCTTAGTGAAACCAGTAAGCTAATAGTTCAGCTCAAGACTAGCTCTAATTGTAAACTGAATAACGGCTAGAGTATTCACAGTATGAAGCAAACAAATTAGCTCATTTTATGAAGGTGAAACCTAAAGGCTAGGATTTAAGGAGTATATAAGCTATGTTCCGATCGGGGGAAATTGCCCTAGTACATTAATAAGTCACTGTGTAGTTTTGGATTTATAATGATTTAATTAAAAGCTACTAAGCTTAGCGGAAGGGTTTTTGACCATTGAATAGACGCGATCTCCGGTGACTGGTATAATTTGGTTCGATCCCGGAGACTGAAGATTAATGAGGCCTATATGAAACAGGTGGACGTGGATTGATAATGATTAAACTCCGTCCTAATATTGATTGTATTGTATTGTATCGTGTCTTTTTAGATGGTTACTTACAATTATTTTCGTTAAGGACTTGTTTTAAGTTTGTATAAGAATCAATATCTTCTAAGATATTATATTAAGTAGCAAGGGATCGGTCGTCTTGGCGTTCTTTGAGGGAGGCCTATGTTCAGCAATGGCGGATAGAGGGTGATGATGATGATGATAAAGATATATAAAAATTTGCTATTTATGGATGAACAAGTGAAGCGCTTGTGTTTCGTGCCAGTCTGTATACACCTTTAGGTACCTTTGTACCACCATCCTGTTCGCTTATATCGTTTCTTTCGAGAATTGTCTTCCATCTCATGACAGATAATGCAAATAATAGGTTCAGCCCGAGTGAACTCGTTCATGTTCATGTGCGAAGTTGACCGTTCACCGTTGGTGCCTTATTTGCCAGTTTTCCTATACAACTAACAACACAAAAAGCGATATTGGTAATATTTTGCACACATACATTATTATTAATTGTTATATTTGGTATCTCTATGTTTGTTAAAAACTAGCCGCGTCGACTAAGAGTTAAACTTAACGGATTTATTTTTAACCCGTTTTGATGTAAAACATCTGTTGCCGTACTTTGGCAGTAAAATTGACGCAGATCGGATTGAATTGGCATGACGGTGTAATGTTGTGATGCATCCACTACGAGTACACCGCCACTCTCAAATCCTTATGTTTCATTTCTATGTTCTGTAATCGATTTTTCAATTGTTTTACACAAATCGGGCTTCCCGACTGCCAATTTTTATTGATTCTTGCCATGTTTGTAATTATATACTCTTTAATGTGTCGCGTATAACTTTCATATACATTAAAGTATATATGTGGAGTGTCCGTTCAAAACTAGCTATTTACATAAGAATGAATTCTACAGAAAATATAGAATCGAACAAATTATACCAGTCACCGGAGATTGCGTCTATTCAATGGTCAAAAACCCTTCTCCTAAGCTTGGTAGCTTTTAATTAAACAACCATGTTTATAAACCCAAAACTAAACAATTCTAAGGACTTGTCAATTAACTAGGACAAATTCCCCCGATCGGAACATAGCTCCTATAGTCCTTAAATGCCACAAATGAATTTGAGCACAATTGATATTATTGAATTGTATTTTTAATAAATAAATGATAGCAAATTTTGGTCGAACTCATTTAAAAAACACAAAAGAAACAATGAACCTGAATAGAACAAAAAAACAAAACGATCTCAAAAGCTAAATAGCTAGTTTTAAACGGACATTTCTCATATATCTTTGAAACAATTCTAAACATTATCTCAAATCTCACCTATAGAAGTCTTACAATTGCACAAGAATGTAATTTAATGCAACAAGAAATCTTTGACGGCAATGGCTTCACTTCACTTCTCATTTAATATTTTCTTGGAAATGTAAGCAATAGTAAACTAAAGTTTTGATTGTTCATATTTATATCAACCGTTGAATCAATGAAGAAATTTATTTTGAAGTCACAGATTTAAACTTATTACATTTTATCCAACTATTATTATTTTTTTATGTTAGTTGGATAGGCAAACTGGCAAACGTGCCACCTGATGGTAAGCGATCGACGTCGCCCATGAACATAAACTCGTTTACCTGGAACGAGCCCAGGCAACTCATTTATGTGTTGCCCATCCTAAGACATAAGATGCTGAGTCTCGGTGCCAGTAATTACACTGCCTGTCTCGCCCTTCTCTCCGAAACATAGTAAAGCTGTTTCACGTGAGAAACAAGCTAGATGGTGGTACCCATGCACCCTCCCACTGGTGACTGTATGTTTGTAAAGCGATTACTCCGTCAATTATAAATGGATTTTGATGATCCTTTTATCGTAAGGTAAGTCATGTTTAGAAGTTATTCCTTATAAATTTTATGGAAACTGATTCCGTGATTTGTTTTTAAATTAAGAAAAACATAATGAAGTTCGTATAAGTAGTGAAGTCGGTAATTTTATCTTAAAAATATATTTTTACTTTAGAAACCAAAATGTTTAGGTAGCCTAATGCCGTTTATCCACCGCCACCGTCACAGGGACGTCGCCATCAAGTCCTTGTATTATGACTGAATATTTCATAAAACTTATAAAACACTATAAAAACGACGAATATACTATGACAATTAATAAATATAAACATGTAGGTATAGGCCAATGCCTGCAAAATTATTTTAAGAGGACGCATTGGAAATTTTGGCGTCAATAATTTCAATTTATTTCAGTAATTCCAAAATGAATGAAAATATTATAAGTTAGTGATCTAATAGTTCATGATAAAAACCTTACATTTTTTGTTTTCAATACATGATTAGGTAACTTTTGTAACAGAGAAAAAAATATCAAACATACATCTTTATAAAAAGAGATTCACATCTTAAAGGCAAACGGGACCGGTTTAAGCCTCTTAACTTTCTTCGTATATGTCTATACGTCATGCTCTTTAAAATATTAGGAAGAATTTTGAACAAAAACCATTTTCTCGTTTATGTCCTTTAGTTATAAGCTCGCCCCGCTCAGGACGCTCAGTCCCCTCTGGCACGTGTCTGGTGTTGGAATTATTGTTTAACAATGCGTTGCCTTAATATGCCACGAGTTATTTTTTAAACTTAAAAACATGATAAAAACATATTAATTAATAATGGTGTAAAAACATTTATATACAATCTTATAAAAAAATATAATTATTACACTTGTGATACTACTGCTGCTTCGTTCTTTTACAGATTAACTTTCTGAAGATTTTACTACCGCTTTAGTAAATTCATAGACGTTTTTTTTTCGGATGGATCTATGCTAACGGCTCGAAGGCCCTAATGCTACATCGGATTAGGATTATTATTATATTATTACCCATTTGGCTCACTTTTGTAAAATTGAGCCTTTTGGTTGTAAAAGTGGGGGGTTGCTCCCCGCCAACTCTTCTTTCATCTATATTAAATATAAATTTTATATAAGTAGTTAAAATATTATTTAACTTTAACATTCATTCAATTTTTTCCAGTCTAGAACGATCTATCTGTGCCCAGTGAATAGGTAAGGATGTAGCTTATATATAGTTAGTTACGCTGTGCCGCGTTAGCGTCTGTAAGGGTACTATCATCCTGCTTTTCACTATGTTTCGGAGAGTAGGCCTGGACAAGCTGTGTAATTACTGCCAAGAAGACTTAATATCTTATGCCTCAGGATAGCTAACACATGTCTGAGTTGCCTGTATGTTTATGGGCGACGCTAGCCACTTACCACCATGTGGCTCGTCTGTACAATTGCAAATCCAACTAACATAAAAAAAGACACTGCCTGTTTTAGTGAAGGCTCTTTTTAGGATTTCATCATCATCCTCTATCCATCCTGCTGAACATAGGCTTCCTTCAATGAACGCCAAGACGACCGATCCCTCGCCACTCGTATCCAACACGGACCTGCCACTGTACGGAGATTGTCTTCCGGCTGTACGACCAACATTTCGTCTACCCGAACGCGGCCTCCACTCTTGAACCTTATAGGCACATCGGCAAAAAAGAAAAAAGATCGAAAATCTAAAATAGATCATAAATAATAAAACTAAAAACTTGAATTTCAACGTGCACTTGATTTATATATTATACGTAAATTAAAAAACTACCTTAAATCATCTCTTTTTAATTTTTATTCCTGAAATAAACCAGCTAAAGCTAGCGAACAAGTAAATACTCGTTTAAACGAAGTCTTTGTCAGTAAGTCATATTTTTAAATACGCTATCTTTTTAAGTTGAATAAATAAAATGTTTACCTCGTGTTATTCCGTTTTACTCCTTTTACACAAAGTGTAAATTACTCACTAGGGTGTAACTACTGGACGCTTATAGCAAGTGATGAAAAAACTCAGAGATAGAAAAAAACATAGACGTTTTGACGCAGGTATCGAGGCTTATGTAACTAAAAATAATAATGACTTGTGGAATGCAAGTTAATTTACTTAGTTAAACTTTGGTACACTATCGTAACCTTTTACGTTTTTGTTCAATAGGTCCCTTTCAATGAATGCCAAGACGGTGGGTCCCTCCGCTACTAGTATCCAAAAAGGACCTCCTTACTACTAGTTATGACGAGGATCTCCATGAGATCCTCGTCATAACTAGTAGTAATTGTAGGCGCATTACATTCATCATACATCCCTTAGCGGGATTCGAACCAAGTACATCTGCATTGGTATCTAGCAGATGAGCTTATTACTATAATTACACTTTACCATCCTTCGGGATTCTGAACGAATTACAGTATTTTCTAAAAATTTATACGATTTTAACGAGCATTTCTATTTTAGTCTAAAATTATTTAATGTGTCTGGAACCAACTTGGAAAGTTATAACACGATTTGCATATTTTAAAATGGTTCGTGACTTTATCTGGCTCGACTTTTTACTTAATTATATATTTAAACTACCCGTATCCTTTTATACTTCTGAGCTTAGCTTGTACCTTCCTCAGTGGGGTATGAAATGCAAACAGTGTCTTTTTAAATCAAACTTTCTCAATATTAACGCGTTTAAACACGTTTACATTTACTGGTTGGAAGGATGTCATCATCATCAGTCTCTATCCGTCCACTGCTGAACATAGGCCTCCTTCAATGAACACCAAGACGAACGATCCCTTGCTCTCTCTTTCGCAACTCGCATCCAACACGAACCGGCCACCGCACGGAGATCGTCTTCCCACCTGGTTAATGGCCGACAAACACTTCGTCTACCCAATCTTGGCCTTATCGGCCCATCAGCCGTTCTTCTGAGTGTGTAACTAGTCCACTGCCAATTGTCAAAGATATCACCCTTCTGTTTATTTCTTCTATTATTTCGGGAAAAAGGACGGGACAGGCAGTGTTATATTTACTGGCACCGAGACTTAACATCTTATGTCAGAAATGAGTTGCCTGGGCTCGTTCCAGGTAAACTAGTTTATGTTCATGGGCGACGTCGACCACTTACAATCAGGTGGTATGTTTGCCAGTTTGCCTATCCAACTAACATTAAAAAAAAACAAACCAACTATGTATTCATCTTTATTCTTCTAATATATAAAATTTCCATGTCACAATGTTAGTTACCGTACTCCTCCGAAACAGCTTTACCGATTTTTACCAAATTTAATATGCGTATTCAGTAGGTCTGAGAATCGGCTACTAACTATTTTTCATACCCCTAAGTCATAAGAGTGGTCAACCCCTCAAATTTTAAAAGTTAACGCGGGCGAAGCTGCGGGCAACAGCTATTATACTATAAATTAATTTCCTTAGTTAATATAAAATCCAATTCCGTGTATCATTTTTGTTAGAAAGAAGTATATTTATTAACTTTAGCATACAACACGAACAACATGAGCGCAATACAATATTATGACCTCCATAATCCAGACATTACGCGGTAAACTAGTGATCGTAAATTGTAACGAAGCTAAGCCCAAACAATTCCCGAATAATGTCAGCTGCTCCTAACAGCACTTAAATGCACACCATTCACCAATATTCTGACTTTATTTAAGACCCGGTTCCCCAAGTGATTAATGCGAGTTTTGATAACGTGCACATACAACTTATACATACTACTAACCGGCGTTAGCGCTATCAAAACGCGAGTTAAACGCTTTAAGAGTTTGTGTCAATTTCATACCCATTAGACCCAGTTCCTATGACAAGCGTTTAACGCTCGTTTTGATAAAGCGCGTATACAACTACATTCATTTATTCAAGGCGTTTACATGCTAACGCACGTTGGTAAGATGTAATTGCAAACGCGCTTTATCAAAACGCGCGTTAAACGCTTGTCGTGAGAATCGGGTCTAATAGTAAAAACATGAATATTTACGTAAATAATATATTTATTGTACGCCTGTAGATTCCATAGCAATGCAAAGTTTCATCTAAACGCTCTGCTATGTAATATCTCGGCGAATCCATTATTCATCTGAGACTGAGCTGCGAAAAACTGGGATATTAAATCCCGTGTTCGGGATTAAGTTAGCTTTCCTCTTTCCAATTTGAGCACGTCTGTTAATCTTCGAGAACTTTCCACTGACACGGCGTTTTGTTGGAATACTTTTTTAAATCGGCTTTAATTGGAATAGCAAGATGTGGTAGTCTTTTTTATTTGAACACTGACCTAGTTAGCTGATGTTACTGGTTTAGCAGAAATATTTAATACAATTTCTTCTAAATTACAATATATCTCGCCTTAGTGGAATAAACACCCTTGTAATTTTGATAGCATTTTTATAAAGTACTAGCTATGCATTTTCTTTTTGGACATACAAAGTCTAGCTGCTCCTTTTTTTAAGTGTCATCATCATTATCAGGCTTTTCCCGCACTTACCCTAATCATGCCACTAGCATCCAATTAGGACCAGCCGTTGCACAGATACGACTATATCTGTGCAATGGCTGGTCCTAATTGGATGCTAATGCCACCTATCTTGAGGTCGACATATCCTTTATCTTCACACACTTTTTGTAAAGTCAGGAGGCATTTGTAAAACTTGATAAAAGCCTCAATTTCAAAATCAAATAAACATTGAGTTGAAAAATAAATACATATTATGTCCTTTAAATAAATGAACACTGATTGCTGTCAGAATTGTAATTCATTTACACAGCACTACAAAGCAATCGAACGAAAAATTACTCTACAGTTGAACGTCCAACGGAATTAACGATAATGTTACAAAAGGATAATGTGTATTGTTGAATTATCCTTTAACAAAAATACCTACTGTGCATTTGATTGAAGAGAAGTTAAAAAAAATCGAGGTGTTCATGCGAAGGATGAACACTTTGAAATACTTAAGTAGGTACTAAGAATTCATGAGTGATGGTTACGCTGTTGAGAAATTAGGTTTTAATTCGCCGCATCCCCATAGGCATAGTTATAGGGGACGAACTCGTCAACTTAAATTGGATGACATTTTGAGCGTGGCCTATTGCATGAACATTCCATGTAGTAAGCCGGTACTAGTAAGAAAAATTGACTTTCTAATCATTGGAATAGTTTCACGTCCGGCAGAGAATACACAAAAAATAAAATAAAATGGAATTTATTGTTAATAATTAATATAAATAAATCCTATATCCAGTAGTCGAAGAAATCACTAATAATGATATCGACGAAAGAAAATACGCTATTTCTAATGATTACGAATACAAAAGAATTTATCGACTACGATAAACGGCTCTTGTTGTCGTGAATAGAAAGGTGTATAATTACAGGCTTTACGTTTAACAATAACCATTCACATGGCTAGCGCTTTTAGACTACATTGTAAATAGTGTTTTAAGTGAGTACGCCTTTTATTCTGAAAGATTAAACTCCTCATTTAACACCGAGCTTGCATTCCAAAATTAGTTTCAAATGAAATTAGAAACTAGGTTTATTTGAATTGTAAGTATTTGCGTTATAATTTGATGGGTTTGCATACTTTGTAGTTCCTTCATTTGCAAATTAGTATTTAGTATTATATTATGATGTAATAAGACAAGCATAAAATTATATTATTGCCGTTTTATCTTATCATTGTCTGAGACTAATTTTACTTTGTATATATTACCTATTATATTCGCTTCATTTTGTAAAATTAATACAAATTGCATACACAACCTAAACAAAAATAGGACTAGAATGAGCATCATCAAACCATGTCTGTATTTACTGAACATAAAATGGGAGAGCACGATGTACGTACATAGATAGAATACAAAAACTAATAATAATTAATAGCTTCATACTCCAAGCTATAAAACTCCATAAAGTTTTTAATTCTTCTAATCTTCTCATGTCACGAAATAACATACATGAAACAAAACTCAAGAATATTAAAAATTTCAGTATTAATAAATCTAATTCTACTCTAAAGAGCATTTTCAGTTCGTGAATATATTTAAAATGCTATTTGAAATTGCACAGTAAAGTAACAAATTCTATTCTTTGAATATTCCTATTACTCGTTTAAAAATACGTAACAAATAAAAATAAATGTAAATTGTAGATACTTTATTTTTACCTTTTCTTTGAGCTTTTAGATTGTCAGTCTAAATGCACAGTTTGAGAGGAGCTTTGCTTGGTAGAGAAATTGAATAATAGAGATCGACGGATTAAGTCTCAGATATCGGTTCCAATTTAATTTAAGCGATACGAATTGCAGACTGGAAATTCTAGAGATTTAGTTTACATGAACGTTATTGTGGCCATTTCTTTGATGGTATTATTGTAAATGGTTTTGCTTTGATACATTTATTAAAGTCTTTTAATTTTTAGTATAAGACAGAAGAATTTAAATAAATGAATTTACTGTAGAAAAAACAATTTAACAAACATATTATATTCTTGGAACGGATAGATGGAATAATATGTATAATAACAATTCTAGCCAATATAATATATAATATGAATAGGCTAATTTTAGTGCTAAAATGACATGTAGCAGAAAACAAGAACAATTTAATTCAACTACTTAATAATAATTTAGAATTACCTTTGTTAATATAATAATAATAAACAGTAAACCATACCTATATATAGAGCTGGTTAGTATAGCTAGGTCTCTATTATGTGTCATGTGTATTGTATCATTTTCAGGACCACCCGTGGAAGTGGGGGTTACCATGTACGTGCTCTCCATCAGCTCTCTGTCTGAAGTGAAAATGGTACCTTATTTTCAAAGCAATTTTAAAGACACAGCGCATACATAGCAAGAATTTCTCCTTTAGTATGATCACCAGCATAACCGTTCATTGTAGCACCCGTGTCCACGGTTCGATCGCAAAAGGCGCGATGCGATGAGGTTGTGAAGATTCGTACTCGTTAACTCCCCGCACGCACCCCGCGCCTCTTGCGTCCCCGCTCCGGCTTGGGGCATATCACCTCGTTGGTTTGGTTTTCACGGCGCGAGGCGCGCGCGCGACTCACGATTGGACTTGATTGCAGGTCCGCCAGTGGAGGTGGGCGTCACCATGTATGTGCTCTCTATCAGCTCCGTCTCCGAAGTGCTCATGGTACTCGCCACTGTCAACTCACGCTTGACTCGGTCCCCCGGCCCTGTGTCGCTGCGACCGAGCAGCCCTAGATACGAGGCTGCGAGCATGTCCGCGTTTTGTGAAACAGAACGCACTTTGTCCGCAAAATTGTTTTCTTATTATGAGTATTCTTGATACGTTTGTAGAGCCAAATTTAAAATTTCCGCATCATAATAAGAAAGGCAATTCGATGTGATCTTAAAATTATCAGGTTGTGTGTCCAGCAGTTTTCGTAACTCCAAAGACAAAGATTTACGCAAATGAAGTTGCGCGTAGAACGGACTTGATATAAACGCGGTATCACCTTTTTGGTAGCAGAGCATCTAGTTAAAGTAAATGCGTGATTCGTTATGGTAGGACATTCAAAGGCGAGGTTGCCGCCTATCATTCTCTATGGATTTGCGACGACTGTAAAATTCTTATGGTATCTCATTTCGTAGTTTGATGTGTATGTGTCTATCTGTGTATCGACTGAAATTGCCATCGTTTTTTTCCAAGCTCTTGGACCAACTTGGAACACCGGTGTTTTTGTCCGTTGCTATTTGATATTGCTTTAAATCTTTTGGTATTTATGTAGAACAAAAATTACGTTAAAATAATCCGGTCTTCCAAAGTGTGTATCGAAACCGCGAGGCTTTGGGGTAAAACACTCTAAAGTGGAAACCAAATCAAGGTTAGAAGGTCACAATATGACGTGGCCCAATGCCGTGGAGGTTACCTTATCTTTTTACGAGTATTGAGCTCGCGATCTTTGTACGAATCAAATACGATTTGTACTGTCTTAATTTTAAATCGTGGCAAAGTACAAGTGGCGGCTTCAGCTTAAAAATCGCCTTTATCGAGCCGTGGGTACCGTACGCCACCCACCCTGCCCTTCCAGTAACTAGCACCTACCTGTTCTTTAGACTTCACTTTGTTACGTAGACTACCACAAAACACTATGTGCACATTTTTTGTTTGTAAAGCTTCGCTCAATGATGTTGTATTCTATGTATTCAATTATCGCATTGTTATAGTTCTAAATGATACTAAGCTTATGGATCATTGTTAGAATAAGTGATATCCTCAACTTCGTAGGATCCTTGGATGCAGACCAACTAAGCATGCGAATAGTTGTTATAGAAAAAAATATTATGGTAATTTGTTGAAATATTTGACATAAATCAAATTTCAAATTATGCTATACCCTAACTTAAATATATTCAGTGAACAGAAAATGTCATTCAAACATTTTAATACAATTGCAGCTCCAACGAAGCTTTCATTTTGTTAACTTTAACAAATTTGTTAACATTTTAGAACTACTATCAATTCACCGACTTTCTAAGCCTTATATGTTTCTTTTGGACTCTTGATACTCACATTTGATTTCTTTTTCAGGACTTTACGCTTGATTTCTACTTTAGACAGTTTTGGACGGACCCAAGATTGGCATACAAAAAAAGACCCGGTGTTGAAACATTATCAGTTGGTTCTGAATTTATAAAGAACATTTGGGTACCGGACACATTTTTTGTAAATGAAAAACAATCATATTTCCACATAGCCACCACAAGCAACGAATTCATACGTATCCATTATTCTGGGTCTATAACCAGGAGTATCAGGTATAAAAACTGTATTTTCGCTAGTATCGTTGTGGCTGTTAAGGTGAATATACTAGTATGGTCTATATGATTCTGATGTTAAATGTTGTTTTATAGATTGACTATCACAGCTTCTTGTCCAATGAATCTTCAGTACTTCCCAATGGATCGGCAGCTGTGTCACATCGAAATCGAGAGTTGTAAGTATCTTAGTGATAATTTTATATGACTCGTCTTATATGTCCCCTAATTGCAAATTAATTTCATAAGTAAATAATATATTATGATAGAGATTACCTTAGAATATTTGTGAAAGTGGAATTAACAAAGGGAATGTGAGTATTAATTTAATAATTTCAATATCAAATGAATTTAAATTAATTAATTTTGTATGTACGACATTCATTGATGATAGAAAAATAATTTGTATAAAAAATACATACGTGTGTTCACTTAAGCAATCATTTATTTAATTATTATCACAGTGCAAAATTTTCACTAGGCTTACAAATATTGTGTTGTGACCACTTTCTTGTATCACAGATACTATCAGGGATACCCTGAGCACAAGCGTACAACCTTATCGTCGACACGTGCTGTGATTTTCCTCGTGTTCATAAATTGGAATGTCGCCTTCTCGCATACAGCACCCGCAGAAGGCAGACACGTATAGTAAGCCTTGTCCTCACGTGCATTAAGCGAACGAAATGATATTGAGACATCGCTGAGAAAGCTGAGCGGGCCGACGGAGGCGGGGCAAGGCCGGAGTCTGCACAACCACCGAATGCCGTGCCGCAGACGCGGGCCAATGCGCCCATACCCATACCACTGCGCACCCTACCGCATCTCATTACACTACGCGGCAGTGTGAGCACCACCCACCTAGCACTACACCCGCTTCATGCACATTTGTAACACTATAGAATCTTTTTACTGCACTTGCATGATACGCTTTGGCACTCTTTACTTTTGCTACATCACTTCTAGTACCAGTAGATTTTATATTTTTCTATCATCCACAAAACCGATCTGAGAGCTGTAAATTTTCATCTATCTATCTCAACTCAGTTCGGATTAGTCTCGCTGTACGTCCGCGAGTTTCACCAACAACAGCCGCGTGAGGGATACGCGATGCTTCGCAGCGTAAGTGATAGCGTTTTGTGTGTTTGGCATGTCTCCGGAGTCGGGTACACGATGAGAGATATTCGGTATCATTGGAAAGATGGCCTAGCGAGCGTTGGGATGAGCAACGAAGTGCAACTGCCGCAATTCAGAGTACTGGGGCATCGTCAACGGGCCACTGTCGTAGCGCTAACAACAGGTAACGAGATTTCTAAGCCGGCTACCAAAAGCATTTTCCATCCATAGCCTGTCACAAACCCCGTCTCCCTCAGCCCGTGTGCAGATTATCAATACCGCGACACTAGCACACATGCTAATAATAACACGACCGCACAAGACGCGAAGCGGATTTCGCGACTTCCCGCTCTTGCCCGATCGAGCAACTCGAGGCAAAACCCATTGTGATGGGCCTGGGGTCATTTCATTTATTTATCCGCTGCGCACAGTCGGCTACACCATGCGAGACATCCGATACAAATGGAACGAGGGACCCAACTCTGTAGGCGTTTCGAGCGAAGTGTCCCTCCCGCAGTTCAAGGTCCTTGGGCATCGTCAACGCGCGATGGAAATCTCTCTTACAACAGGTACTATTATGGGGATACAGTGAATAAACAGTACAAATTACAACTATAAAATTTAACACTGGATATAATATATATACTGTCACGTTTTTTTTCACGTCCTGCTTTTGTATTCTTGCACTATTAACACTGAGTGGTGTATATTAGAATTAATATTTGGATTTAACTAAAACGTTTGGCTTTCTAATATCAGAATGTACTTTAATTGCAAGTTTCTAACTGTAATGGGGAGGTTAACATTTAATAAAGAGAATAAACCTAACTTGTGACATTGACATCTGCCCTTTTCTACATCCTTAATATTTTGTAAGTGAAAAATTTACAGGAAATTATTCAAGATTGGCGTGTGAGATTCAGTTCGTTCGCTCCATGGGTTATTATCTTATCCAAATTTATATACCGTCTGGTCTGATCGTCATCATATCCTGGGTATCGTTCTGGCTCAATCGAAATGCTACTCCCGCTCGAGTGGCCCTCGGAGTAACCACCGTGTTGACCATGACTACCCTCATGTCATCCACAAATGCAGCTTTACCTAAGATATCGTATGTGAAATCGATAGACGTTTACCTAGGAACCTGCTTCGTGATGGTCTTCGCTAGTTTATTAGGTAATTATTATTTTATATTTATGATAAAATTATGTATGTCGTTTTTATTCTATATTTGAAATGTGTATCCTATAATATTTCTTAATGTGCAGCTATTTAATATTTATCTATAAGTTTTATGTTACATGAAACTGGATACTTAACTGATCTATGTTTATTTGTTTTTATTTTCCGAGTTTTGTTAAAGTCCGAGTGTCTTCCAAATATAAATAAATATCTGCGATTTCTTGCTTTGCGATGTATATTCTAATTTTTATGTTGCAATTGCAATTTAATACATGTATTTTAAGCAGCAAGAAGCTTGTTTCTAGCGACGTGGAAATTTCAGAGAATCAGTGAATGACGGTATATGTCTTTTCAGAATACGCTACAGTGGGATATATGGCTAAGAGAATACAAATGAGGAAACAAAGATTTGTGGCAATACAGAAAATAGCATCAGAAAAGAAAATGCCAGATTGTCCTCCAGTTGGGGATTCTCATACTTTGTCCAAAATGGGAACGATTGGAAGGTGTCCTCCCGGAAGACCATCAGTACGTTTATATTAAAACTAGAATTACAATTTTATTAATTTAGGCCTTTTTTGATTTCAAATAACTGAAATTTTCATTTTAGGAAGTTAGATTTAAAGTGCATGATCCAAAAGTACACTCAAAAGGTGGTACTTTAGAAAATACGGTAAACGGTGGAAGAGGTGCAGAGGAAGATAATCCAGGACCCCCGCCACATATTCTGCATCCTGGAAAGGTAATAAAAGATACAACCCTATTTGCTACGGAAGCGATGAAATATAATATTATGATCTGCAATGCGATACCTATAAAATTCTTTTTTATGTGTTGTGCATAAGCGAAGCAAATGCATAAGCTGCGCGTTTTTCAGGTTTATTGTATAAATAATCAACTGTGTGATAAGAATTCTGGTGTATTTTCAGGATATAAGCAAGCTGTTGGGCATGACACCATCAGATATTGACAAGTACTCTCGCATCGTATTTCCAGTTTGCTTCGTCTGCTTTAATCTCATGTATTGGATTATATATCTTCACGTTTCTGACGTCGTGGCTGATGATCTGGTTCTTCTGGAAGAAGATAAATAGAGGGTGTTCATAAGAATCCACTTATTTTGTGCACTAGCAGTAGTGACGTAATAATTTGAAACGAGTAGTATCGTAACAGTTGAAAAAAGCAAAGATTTAAAATTTTTACTCACGGAAAGAAAGTCTTAAATTATATCCAGCAAAATGTTCTGAGTATAATGGTAAGATTTACTGAGTTTGCTGTTATGAAAATACTGCGAAGCTTTAGAAATAGCGAGTAATTACTGTCATTAATTTTATGGTAGGCTATTAAAATTAAAATGTCTAGTCTCGGAGTCTGAAGTAGAAACAATTCGACTGAATTAATGTCATTTACTTCCTTGCAGAGGATCGTACGTCCATAGGGCGCTTTTAGGAGTAGGGACAAAAATTTTACATTGGACTTATCCTTATGATAATTGTAAATATATGATAACTAGAAATATTGAATCATATACATAGCTCATCAACATATATTTAAACTAACGAAGTACCTTTCTAGCGTAACCATGAATTTAAACGTTTTCATAAGTATCGAAGAAAGTTCCTAAGGACATTAATTGCCATGACTTTAGATCTCGCTATTAGAGTTAAAAAGTTTCAAATTGTTACTAATGCGACAAAATAAGTGGTACAATTTTACTTATTGTTATATAAATCTGATGCTCAAAAATGCTTTTATTATTAATTAGTTGTAGAAATTGTACTTATATGTTAATAATTTTATTGTTTTGCATTATATCATTGTGATAATAACATTAGGTATTTTATTTTAATGTAGTGGCTAATCATTTGAAGTTTATACTTAAAGATTCAATTTTACTATCTTAGCTTCATGTTACGTAATTTCAAACGGATAAGTGTCTTCATTAAGTAATATTACTGCTTTTCATTGGAATTTGCATGTAAATTCTTGTTAATTTCTATCCAAATCATTATTATTATTAAGAAACAATGGTTTATTAAATGTACGATCATTACTATTATTTTATTCATAACATTTTTAGGGTCTTATCAATTATATAAGGAATTTGCTATGGGTATTTAAATATCTGAAAATTTATCACCTTTAGCATGCATGCGTCTTTTATTAATTCTAATGCTTTAAGCATGTTTTCTATTTTTACGTATGAAATATATTATATCATCAAGTTATGATTCCCTGACTGTATCACAATTAGCTTAGTTAGGTTATAATTTTTCAAAAACATCGCTTCCTTGATTAGACATTCCATCCTTTATTTAGGAAATTTTACACATAATATATTCCTTGCAACTACTGTTCAGATTGATGTGTTTCAATATAATCAAAATATAATTCAATTATGAATGAGATTAATTCCAATTAATTGAAACAAATTTGAGGTTATTGCTGCTTTACTGAAAATATTCCATTATATCATCTCAATCTCCATGACTGGATCATTCGTACAAAGACATTATACGCAACTTTTGTATTCAATAGACCTGCACAGTAGTCGACGCTTACCTGAATTAGTTCTAGAAGCGCTTTTTGCTAGCTCCTATCAATCAAAGTTATTGTAGTTAGAATTGGGCATTACATTTGACAATTGTTTTTATGGGGAGCATAGTTTTTAAGTTGCATATTTTTGTTATGAACAAAAATGTGTTGGCTTTGAACAAAACTTCCTGTGATAACAATTATTTCCCTCCGTTATCTGAAAAGCAGGGCTCCTGTCTTCAGCTACGACTAATATTTTTTTAAAGATTTGCTGATCAAGTTTCACAAATGCGCAAATGCGTTTCATATGACCTACGTCACATCACACTGCCGTTTATAAAACACCAACGTTAGGATAGTTACACATAAAATGTTTTGTTAGATAAAACGCCTTGGAAATAGAATGACGCGATGATGTATGAAGGGATAATAATAATTGTTTTAATAGCTTAAATAAATGTATTTATAGTTTTGTTATTTTTATGATTAAGTATTTACAATATTATGAGTAGGTATATGAATGTTTTTTAATTGTTATTTCTGTATAATTAAATGCATATTTTGGCGTGTAATAAATGACTAATGTACATACTTGTTCATACTAAGATTTTTCTGTAACTAATTTCTTGTTGTATTAAAATATTTAATGTGATCTATGCATTTTGAAAATTTTCAATTAAATTATTAGTTGTTGCACTAAATATCATTGGCGTAAAATATGATATATTATTTTGTTTTCTCGTGAGTAAATAATAAAATCTGGAATTTACTTTCCAATTAGGTATAATATATTTACGTGAGCGCTATAGATCTTCATTTTAGATATAAATATATTTATAGACATGTTAAAATTCTAAATACTAAGATCATGACTTACGCCATTTTGTAAACTATAATCATAATATGCACAGATATAAAGGCACTATGTAATCGATGTAAACCACGTTATGTTTACTCACATTTCGTAATGATTGTATCTACTAAAATTAGGAAAACTCTAGTTTAATCTAAGGTAGATTGTTTGATGTAGGTTTTATGTATGGCATTATCTCTCCGAAACGAAATTCTAAAATATATTGTTAGAAATTAGATAATAAGTATAAAAAATAAATAAGACTTAGGTAACTTTAGATACTATCCAATATTTTTACGCACATTAGTGTCATCTTTAATACCACTTAATTGTAATTTGGTAAATTTCTTTGTATTAACGTTTTATATGTATTATACGCAATAGCACCATTAACACCAATTTAAGCAATTGTACCTAATGTATACCTTAGTGAGAGCAATAGGATTTCAATGTTACGATATAGATAAAACTAAACAAAGGTATTTTACCATAATATGTTATTCTGAATATTATATAACGGTGATGAAGCTTAGACATAGTATGTTATAAAACATTTCAATAAAATCATGTTACGTGTTCTGCTCGACAGAAGTAATCCAAAGCAAGCTATAAGAAGTGACGCAGCGTTGAGAGGAATCAGGGCAGAATATTCCAGAAAAAAATTCCAAGCAAAAGTTTTTATTTAGTAGAAAATGTATGTAGAGTAATAAAAAAAGTGAAATAAACAAATATGTTTATATTTTATTGAGAATCACCTAATTAGTGATTTATTTTCGACGTAATGGAAATAAAGAAAAATTTTATTCGATACATTTATTTCGTTTGCAACTTAAATATTAAACAAATACCAAGAAAAAATGCCGTGATATTTTAAATGAAATTGGAAACACATTTTTCCAGTGATAGAAAAATTGTATTCATATTTATATATAGTTAAAATTATTATTGAAAAAGAAAACTATAATAGATAAATTTAGAAGAAACAGATCGCTAGAAATATAAAGTATAGCTCCGAAATAACTACAAATGTAGGCTTTATAGAACGAAGTATATTTTTTTCAATATAATAAATAATAGTTAATAGATACCGAGAATAATAGTCAAAGTTGAATTTACTTTTTAAATTCTCAAAATTATAATATTATAGTTTTTCTTTGACTTTCAATTTTTATTTAATTAAAATCTTTTTAAATTTTGATTCCATTTATACTCATAAAAGATTTCTTTGGTCATAAATAATTTCAATCGCTATATTTTTTTTCTATCATTAAATTTGTTTATGTTATATTTCCATTGAAGTATCAGTTCTTATAAGACCAGAAGGATCGTTTTTCATTACTTATGAACGTCTTAATCTGAATATCTAAACTGATAAATGTTTGTAGTTTAGGTATATAGGATATAAACGAATTTTTTTATTTATTCTTCTATTTTGCCATTTAAATTTATCTACGTTAGGTTCGTCAACTATTACCCTATTTATTATCTTTTTCACTTATCTTTTTTTGAGAATATTCAATAGACCTCATGTGTTACTATACCGTCTACATCTGTATTAAATTTGATAAATTTATACTTACTATACTTACTAGCCCCTCCAATGTATATCTGAAGAAGTATACTTACGTCTTCTATTAAATCTTCATTTCCATTTATACTTATCCTATCACCAATGTCCATAAAAATTATTATCAATTATTCGTTTTAATTCAATAGATTTATTTATTCAGTCTAGTAAATAATAAGAGAAGCTAGTATATTCACATTACCAAATGTTTAAATAATAAACGAAGAAAGTTCACATATGCCTTCAGAAATTACTAAGAATGTAATAATATAATCGTGAATGTTTGCTAGATTATTAAATTTTTTATATTATATTTATACACGGATATAAGGTTTTATAGTATATTAACATGGTTATCTTCAATATTAACACTACTTAAAACGGAATACGGACATTTAACACTGTCAACGACCTCATACTTCAATCTCGTTAACTCAGACATTCGTAGACAATGCTGAAATATTGAGCTCCGCGAAACGAAATGTAAAACATGGTAAATATTAAATATTCCGTTTTAAATAATTTTAATAGACACTTATTTCGTGGATAGTATTGATTTCTTCACGTCATATTTTTATATCTATATTTTATATAGCTCAATATAATATTAGATGAAAAAGGGCTAAAATTTCGTTCTACTTCTGTCGTCTTCTGTTGAAATCATTTCTTTTTTATATTGACAATCTCTTAATGTCACTGAAATATAGGTATTTAAATATTTTAAAACATGTTATATAGTTTAATGTAAGAACTATTATTATTTACAAGATAGTTACATATTAAGAGATTAAAAATCAAACGTTCTAAATCTTGAGGAGTAAACATCTTGTAAACAATACTGCTTCTTTTAACAAATACTCCAATCCGCAATATTAGAAAGTAATATTCATACAAATATTTACTAAGTAAATATCAAACATTGAAAGACTTAAATCGTGTTAATAATTTAATGTACCTCAGATGAAAATAGTACCCAATAATGTTGCATTATTAGAAATAAGTAAAATAAGCAAGTAGTGCATAAATCGTAGTCATTATAGAGGTAGTACTGAATTAGATGATTATATAACTGATGGTAATGAAGAGCTGAAATTTATTTCGCCTTAGCATAATATAGCAGATTATTTCAATAAAAGGTGACAGAAAAAGTTAAGAAGAAAGTTAAAAAGAAAAAAATCGAGAGTGAAAGCAGAATTGCATCTGATACACAAACCATAGCGGGTTGTGAAAATTGTATATCTTACTATATTTAAAATAAATAGAGTGACAAAGTTGCGTAGTGTATCAGATGTATTTCTCAGAGCCGGTTACCATGACTAGCGTTTAAAGCGCATTATGTTAACGAGCGTTTACAACTACATTCATTTTATTCATGACCCACATGCTAACGTGTGTAATCAGTATGAAGTTGTAAGCGCGCGTTATCAAAACGCGCGTTAAACGCTTTTCATGGAAACCAGGTCTAATTCTAATTGAATAAAAAAAGGCAAGACAGGTACGAAAATACCAAAATATGTTTTATAATTTGAGGCATGAATGAAAAGTAAAAAAATAATAATTTAAGACTATATATTGGGCTTACCAAAATTAAATATAGTCTTACTTCACAAGACTGGATAAAAACATGTCTAAACAATGTTATGTTAAGGTGAAATAAATAAATCATATTATTGGTGCAGCGGTTTGATATAAGTGCAACAAAAATAAAGCGTTTTTGTAATGAAATGTTCACGAGTATATGAAGCGCTTATGAAATACAAGCAATAAACGATCTCACTGAATGAGATGCATTACGCTTTACTAAATTATTAAGACTTTTATTTGTATGTACTATCCGTAAGTTTTGCTGTTCTTTGTAAACCCGCTATAGATTATAATATTAAAATAACCCTGTATTTTTTTTAATTATCAATCGCAATATTATGATAATTTGTATAATTGATATAATTTAAAAAGAATGAAAATAAATTGTTTTTTTTAATTACATCTTGTTTCATTTAGTACTAGTTACTACTCATATTTTAGTACTAGTTACCATAAAGATGTCCAGTCTACATACAGGTTGCCAATTGCATGGTTCGAATTAGCCATCTGATGGCAAAAAAAATTGCCAAATTAGATTTTTACATACAGATGTGGTTCTATTCCCCAAAAAAATTATAATCTCACTAAGTTCCTAAATTAAAAAAATTAACCAATAACAATATGTTTATAAACCCTAAAAGTATTTGTAAAATGCATCAGCAATTAAGTACCCACTGATATACAAATGATAAAAAAAATAATCTTTTTTTTATCTCAATAATCTTCAAAGGAGATCATATTTCCCATTATTTCAAAATCCCTTAAAATTCAGCATCTTCAGAACAGTGAGATGCACACGAGAACGTACAGAATATCACGTATTGTACCTATTGTCATTTTTTTGCTTGGATAAATCATATGATGTACTTTTTATCATATTAAACATCTTATATAAAAACTAAACAGAATTTACAAATAATTTTCTTAATAGATAAAATATTTAAATACAAGCATTTTTTTTTCTCTAAATACATTCACAATATTAAAATATAATATATTAAAATTTCGCTAATTACGTCAATTTCTTCTCCATCAGTATGTTTATTTTATGCAAAATATTCATAAATATTACATAAACATAATATTATTACAATATTTCAGACAAAT
Source organism: Helleia helle (assembly GCA_963853865.1). Classification (NCBI taxonomy): domain Eukaryota; kingdom Metazoa; phylum Arthropoda; class Insecta; order Lepidoptera; family Lycaenidae; genus Helleia; species Helleia helle. Next base: position 24,233,970 of record OY971420.1, read on the forward strand.
ATTTTTAAATACTTTAGATAAAACTTAAGGTAAATCTTTTTTAAGATAGATATTTTAAAAATTTTTTTTAATTATAATCATTCCATATTTAATAATTTATTTTCTATACCAACATACTTTGTACCGATATATTTATTTATATTTATAAATAAAATACACCAAATATATTTGGCATTACAATAATTATTATTATTATATACATGCTAAATCATACCTTTATATTAGTAGTGAATGGTAGTGAAGAATTAAAATGCCGTGTGAAAAAACGATCCATCAGAAAATATAAAGTGGCATCATTTTAAGGTTAATAAATAAAATTACAATATCGAAAAAAAACAGAAATAAGTTTCTTTCCAGTATATGTCGAGAACAAATTTTTGCAGGGATAGGTAGGGATAGGATTATAAGGTACATGTGATCGTTCGCTGCCCTTGCGAGGCGGCAAAGACGATCATGACGAAGGGCAGGCTGCTGGTGGGCTGGGTGTCGGCGCAGTTTCGACTTCTCGACGCCCGCCCACTGAGGTGCTTCCGCTGCCAGGAGCAGGGGCATATGGCGGCCGTTTGCTCCTCTGTAGTAGACCGGAGCGGCCTTTGCTTCCGTTGCGGGGAGACAGGGCACAAAGCCAGAGACTGCTCTGCGGCCACCCCTAAGTTTGCTCTCTGCTCAGAGAAGGGACTTCCTGCCACCCACAAAATGGGCGGTGGAGCGTGCGTCGCCCCGCAGCGTAGCCGGGTCGAGCGCAAAGAGGCTGAAAAAGCTGAGGGCCCTAGACAACCCACGCAGCCTATATGCCCGACCGCGAACAGCTTTGCGGTCCTGGGCGAGGAGGTCCCCATGGCCTTGGAGTGATGGCACGCCACACCCAAGTTCTACAGGCGAATCTCAACCACTGCGCCAGAGCCCAAGACTTGTTCTTTCAGGCCCTGGCGGAGTGGTCAGTGCAGGTGGCAGTGGTCGCCGAGCCATACCGCGTCATCAACTCTCCAAGTTGGGTCGGAGACGAGGACGGTGTTGTGGCCATCGCTAGTCTAAACGGCTCGCCTCCTTTCGGGGCCGTGGAGAGAGGCCGTGGGTACGTGGCTGCGGAAATTGGCCGCGTACTTGTCGTCGGGGTTTACTTCTCGCCCAACCGAAGCATCGCCGACTTTGAACAGTTCCTAGTTCGGGTTGGCTCTCTGGTTGGGCGGCTTCGCGTCGACCACGTCCTCGTCGCCGGAGACCTCAACGCCAAATCTGAGGCGTGGGGTTCCCGGCGTACCGACGCGCGTGGTGCGGAGCTGGAGGAATGGTCGGTCAAGGCTGGGCTAGAGGTCCTCAACGTGGGGTCGAGGCACACGTGCGTGCGGCGTCAAGGCGGCAGCATCGTCGATGTGACCTTCGCCGATGCTGCTCTCGCTCGCCGCGTGCAGGGCTGGGAGGTGTTGGAGTGCGAGACGCTGTCGGACCACCAGTACATCCGGTTCCGATACAGCAACGCCACCCCCTCTCAAAGCCTTGGCTCGAGCCTCTCAAAGCTTGTACGGAGTGCGGACCACGTTGGGCCTCGAGGAGGATGGACAGAGAGGCTCTCCTCGAGGCGGCCCTGGTACAGGCCTGGTGCATGGACGGTGGCCCAGCCTCGAGCGATGTGGACGAGGAGACCGACCGCATGGTCGCCGCGATGTCGCAAGTGTGCGACGCGGCCATGCCAAGGATCGGTCGGCGGCCGCCGCGACGCAGGAGGGTGTACTGGTGGTTGGAGGAACTCGCCGAGCTGCGCAGGAGTTGCGTTGCGGCGAGACGCCAGTACACCCGGAGTCGCAGGCGAAGGCGCCGTGACGAGGTGGAGGAGGGGCGGCTCTATGACATCTACAGAGCCGCCGCCGGGGAGCTAAGGACGGCCATAGGCCGAGCCGAGATGCTGGAGTCTCTGGATCGAGACCCGTGGGGGAGGCCGTACAGGATGGTTCGCAACAAACTGCGCCCCTGTGCCCCTCCCCTAACCGAGAGTCTCCAGCCTGATCTTGTGGCCCGGATAGTTCCGGCCCTGTTCCCCGGCCGGGGAGAGCACGCGCCCCCGCCTATGGCTCCATCAGGCGGTGAGCTGCCGAGTGACGAAGCTCTGGAGGTATCGGAGGCGGAGCTGGACGTGGTGTTAACGCGCATGAGGGCGCGCAATACTGCTCCGGGTCCGGATGGTGTTCCTGGGCGAGCCTTGGTTCTGGACCTTGGCCCGCTTCGGACACAGGTGACTCGCCTGTTTAACGCTTGTCTGGCGCAGGGTCAGTTTCCCACGGCGTGGAAAAAGGGCAGGCTTACCCTGATCCGGAAGGAGGGACGACCGGTCGACTCACTGTCGGCGTACCGACCGATCGTCCTACTTGATGAGGTGGGCAAGCTGCTGGAGCGGATCGCAGCTGCCCGTATCATCAATCACATGGAGGAGACAGGCTTGAACCTCAGTGCCTACCAGTTTGGCTTCCGGCGGGGCAGGTCCACCCTGGACGCTCTGGCCAGGGTGAGGGCCCTTACCGATGAGGCAGTCGAGGGAGGAGAGGTGCTTTTGGCGGTGTCTATTGACATCGCCAACGCCTTCAACACCTTACCCTTCGACACAATCCTGGAGGCGCTGAGGTACCACGGCGTGCCGACGTATCTGCGCAGACTGGTAAGAGATTACCTGTCTGGTAGATGCGTCGCGTACCCCACAGCTGGTGGCTGGGTGACGACGAGAGTGGCGTGCGGTGTTCCGCAGGGGTCTGTCTTAGGCCCACTCTTGTGGAACATCGGCTACGATTGGGTCCTCCGCGGCGCGAACTTGCCGGGCGTCGGCGTTACGTGTTACGCTGACGACACCGTCGTCACCGCGCGCGGAGGGACCTTTTCGGAGGCACGCATTCTGGCGGTAGCTGGAGTCGGCCAGGTGGTAGCGAGGATCCGGCGTCTTGGGCTCGAAGTGGCCCTGGCGAAGTGCGAAGCTATTTGCTTCCACGGGCCCCGGCGAGCCCCTCCACCCGGATCTTGCCTTGTTGTAGAGGGAACTTCCATCGCTGTCGAGCCGACTATGAAGTACCTGGGCCTCGTCCTCGACAGTCGATGGAACTTCCGAGAACATTTCCGGCGTCTCGTCCCGAGGTTGCTCGGAACTGCACGAGCGTTAAGTCGTCTCCTCCCCAACGTGGGTGGACCGAGCGTTGGCTGCCGCCGCCTATATGCGGGCGTCTTGCAGTCGATGGGGCTGTACGGCGCGCCGATATGGGCGAGCGCCCTGATGACGGAGAACGTGGCTCTTCTGCGACGTCCGCAGAGAGTCATGGCCGTTAGGGCCGTCCGTGCGTACCGTACGACCTCATGCGAGGCTGCGTGCGTACTGGCGGGCTCAGCGCCGTGGGACCTGGTTGCAAGGGCCCTGGCGCAGACGTGGAGGAGACGACGAGGAGACCTCCTCTCCTCTCAGGAAGAGGAGGAGGAGACCTCCCAAGAAGAGGTGTCCTGGCGGAGCCGCCTACGAAGGCAAGTGCTCCGTCAGTGGAAGGAGAGGCTAGAGGAGCCTAGTGCTCCGTCAGTGGAAGGAGAGGCTAGAGGAGCCTAGTGCGGGACACCGAACCGTGCTGGCCGCCGGTCCAATCCTGGAGCAGTGGATTGACCGGCGGCACGGCATCATCACCTTCCACCTTGCGCAGATCCTGACGGGGCATGGATGCTTCGGAAGGTATCTGTGGAAGGTGGCAGGGGCAGAGGACTCGCCAGGGTGTCATCACTGCAACAGCAGTGAAGACACTGCAGACCACCCCGGCGGAGTGTCCAGCGTGGGCGGAGGCAAGAGCGCCCCTCATCGTTGAGGTTGGCGCGGACCTGTCGCTCCCTGCGGTCATCCGAGCGATGACTGTCAGTGAGAGCACATGGCAGGTGGTCCTCTCCTTCTGCGAGGACGTGATGTCGCAGAAGGAGGAGGCGGAGCGGGAGAGGGAGCGCACTGGCGCCCCTTCCCGCAGAAGAGCACGGCGGCGACAGGCGGTCGCACCGCCGTGAGGGACCTGTGCGCGGCCGATCGGGGGATTTGCTGCGCGCGCGTAAGGTCCCCCCGGACCCGGTGGTATGCCTAAACGCATTCCCCAGCGAAACCAAAAAAAAAAATTATAAGGTACATAATTTAAGAGGGACAGGATACATAAGATATAATATTAACAACAACAACCACAAACCACAACGCAAAAACATTTTTAATATCACACTTACTAATTAAAAACATAACATGGACGGAAAATAAACAATTGAGAATACATAAAAAAGACAATCCGTTTCTATTTGATAATAATAGAAAATAATAAACTGAAAAAACGTAATCCGATTTTTCGATGCCAATTACATATATGAAAATTTTCAATGCTTCCACATAAAAATTAAAAAGTGTAATGTAAAAATTACAAACTAGTGAATTGTTTTAAGTATTAATTTTTTTGATAAAATCTATAAAATCATCAAAATATCATATTAAATTTGAAAATGATAATTATTCTTTTTAACATAGTGGTATTTTTTTTCCTCAAATAATTACCATGACATAAAAGTTTATATTTTGGCGGTATTGTATTTTGTATTAAAAATATTGTAGAAAAAACGATTACGACTTTTATATTGGTTTACGTAAGCGATGAAAATGTAATATAGGTAGTTTTTTAGTAATATTTTTAATAAACACTCGAACAAAAAAAACAACAATAATAAAATAAAACGAACTGCATACAATAACACACATAAATTCGTATAATATTGGTAAATATTGGCCAATTGTCAATTGTTTTTTTTTTTAATTCAACTATAAATCCTATTTTCAAATTCATTTTTACATACAGTTTAATTGGCACTTTAAAACTCTTCTTCAATTTTAAATTGGAAAGTGCATTAAAAATTATTATATTTAGGTATTTAAAAACATTTTATAATTATATATGTTTATAATAAATATTTATTATAAAATATCCAAATTAAGTATTTGATTATTATAAATATTTTACGTTACTGACTAGGTTATATCTCACTTTTTGAAACTTCATATCTTTTTTTTTACATTTCAATAATTTTAACTTTGGAATATATTATGCATTATATCAATCAATTATCAAAATATTTTACAAAATAAAGATCCAGTATTATTATCTATATCAAATGGAGGGTTTTCCATCACGTATTCATCTATTATTTTAACTAATTACTGAAAATAATTTGGTATACTAACTCAATCATAATATTTTCATACTTTTATATTAGTGGGAGGCTTCCCGTTTTCGTATCTGTCCCACATTTTCTTATAAAGCACCTCCAATCCGTCGACGTAGTGCTTGCAATCAAATAGCGAAGACTCCAAACGGGCGCGGGACACTTTCGCTTGAATGTAATTTCGACTGAAATAAAAATTATTAGATTCAAGTTAGGCAGTCGTTGATATGAAAAAAAAAATTTTGCCATACAAAAACCAAGGTAGCCAACATCACACGAAAGATAAGCACGTTGAGGTTGGTTAAGTTCGTTACATTCGCCGAAGAAGATGGAGAGCTAATAATTCTGGACTAGACGAGTTCGGGTCTCGGGAATACAGAGAACCGACGTTCAACAAATTGCGACGATCTCCAAACAAAATCCAGTTCTAGAAGGATGCAAGGAGCTGGGAATCTGGGGGAGGAGGGGAATTCTAATACTGGAGATGATAATTATTGACCATAAATATTATTCGTGACGACAATTCCTACAAGCCTGTAATGGGATTACGTTAAGCAGTGTAAATGATCATAAAATATGATATACTCGTATGAAAGCGAGTAGTAAAATCAGCTTAAAAATAAAACTTTACTATTTGATTTTATGAGAGCGTTCAAACAGGATTATCGCGTCTCATATCAAATTAATCTCAGTATCACGTTATTAATTACATGAAAAGTCTAAGGGTAAATAAAAGCGCTTTCATACGCGAGTAGCTCATTATAAATTTTAATTGTAATTAAAACATTACAGATATAAATGTTATACTTCAAACACACAGCGCCTACAAAAGAGTTATTATATACTAGCTGTTGCCTGCAGCTTCGCCCACGTTATTCAACTCCTATATGTCACAGCGTGATGTTATATAGCCTATAGCCTTCCTCGATAAATGGGCTGTCTAACACTGAAAGAATTTTTCAAATCGGACCAGAAGTTCCTGAGATTAGCGTTCAAACAAACAAACAAACTCTTCAGCTTTATAATATTAGTATAGATAATGGACTTGAAACTACGTAACCAATGTTGATATAACCACCAGGAAAGCTGTTTTAAAAAACCACAACCAAATCAGTTCACCCGTTTAAGAGCTAAAGTGCCTAAGACAGACGCAATTAACAGTCAATTTTCTAACATCTCTGCGTGGGGGTTTTAAGAAAATACATACTATTCTGCATCGTTTCCAAGTTTCACGGCTATATTTTCATAGTCACTTCTATTTTTCGCTATAAGCTCTTGACAATGCAGGGCTTGTAGTTGCGAAGCGGCCACCCTGAAAATTGGTTTTTGTGTGATAGAAATTTGTTGACTAATATGACTTATTATTTTCTGCGCCTTTTCCGTTTATATATTTTCTAATATAATGTTTTGTTTATATATTTTCTAATAAATAACTAAATATATGAGTCAGTATTTACATAAATTCAGCTGAAGTACAGTACAGTAAAGTAATGGGTGAGAAACGAACAGTCGGAGTCTTGTAGTACCGACGCCCATGATACACAAACGCACAACCATGGGTTATGCAGATGTATTGCCCTCCGTTTCCCTATCCACCCATGGGCCACCAGAAACTCACAAACTACACGAAACTCACAAACTACATAGCAGCATAGCAGCATAGGTATAAAACCCCGGTCGTCGTCGGCCCAAGTCGGCTTCATAGCAGCATGGCACTACCTCTTACTAGATCCTACAAGCCGCTTTGGTAAATATTTGAATTCGATAAAGATTTTTAATTCGCAGTAGATCATAAAAAATCATATTTATTTACAATATAAACAGTTGCAAGCATTATTTACGTTAAATAATTGAACAATAAAAACAACATACAAACGATAAAATGTGAAACATATTATAGGTACGAATTACTAAAATAAATACATTTTCAAATATTTAGAAAACATTTTAAAGTTACAAAATGGTTCAAAATGTTCTAAATATCTATATCGTTGAATTATGCTTTACCATGTTGATATTTCAAATCGAAATCATAAAGAGAATAAAACAATCACTAAATTATAATACATAATGGATACAACATAATTTCAAAACAGTCGCATTGCATGAATAAATCCCAACACAAAATATCAGATAGTCAACTAAAATGATCACCCAATGACATAAATAGCAAATAGATAGACAATAAAATCAAATAGATAGAAATAGATAGACCATGATTCCTGGCCAAATAGTAAAGTAGAATATAATCACCTAGATGCCAAGGTATCTCCAGGAAGAGTTACTACAGGAGTACCAGCCCAGAGGACATCCATTGTGGTAGTGTGACCATTGCACAGTGGTGTGTCCAAACATACATCTGCTAACTGCCCACGTCTGACATGTTCCTCTTTACACGCTATCATGGAAAATATTATTCGATTGGTCGACATACCTGAAAATTACAAAATTATATACAACTACAATAAAACTGTTAGCTGATGGGTTCGGTTGTTTGAAGGCACTTTTCACGGAACTATTTTTTGATATATTTATATTAATATATGCATACATTTAAACATACATACATTTATATATATACAATTAAACATAAATAATACATAAGTTTTTTGCATCTTATACTAGATTTCATTAAAAATATTATAGTAATAGGATTTCGGCAACAACGTAATTATTTTTTAAATCAAATTTCTATGAACGATGTTTAGATAATGCAATAATATTTTTTGGAGAATTTTATTTATAAAACATCTTATTTGATAAATTGTAATCCATAATGGGCCTACAAAAAAATACTTTTGATGTTTTAAACGGAACCTCGAAATCATCTTGACATTTAGAATATAGACCCGCTATAATCTTATTTATGAATTAAAATAATATTGGCAGTCATAAGGACTGCCTACAAAAGTGAAAACTAAAAATTAACATTATGACATTACGAAATTAATAATTTTAAGACGAGGCCAGTGAACGATTTTCGCTCATTGAAAAAAAATGAGGCAAAACACTTTTGGGAAGTATACATTTCGACATTCTAAGCAAAGTAAGTTAACTACGTGAAAGAAATTTTAGTGCTATTTTTAGTGTTATCGTTAAAAAAAAGCATAATAAAAAATCTATACCTCGAATATAATTAGAAATTAATGTTTTTATAATAAGGAACTTCGTTTCTCTGGTGTCCCACAACACTACTATTATTTATTATGTGTTCATACTTCGAAATTTTCGGAAACGTTAGTAGTGCCTTATTGCCGAATTGGGAAAAAAGCATGTTATTTACTTGCGTATCTAGTTTATTTTATACTTTCAGGACTTATGCCGCAAACGCTTTTGTGTTCATTAGAGTCTTTCGTCTCTCTTTTTACGCATGGAAGTAAATAAACTTTCTATTTCGTAAGTATGTGAAATGGGGAGATCAAGCGTGAAAATTATTTAGCGGGTGGCCTCGTCTTAATATAAAAATTATATATATATATAATGACATCATAATGTCACATAAGCATGTCGCGATGTTGTCGCAAACCTATTGTTGCTTCCACACTACTGTCATAAAATGTTTAATAAAAATAAAATATTTTATAACAGCTGAGTGGCAGTACCATATATATAAGATTTTACCCTACCAAAACCTACGTGGAGTGACCAAAGAATTTATCACTTCAAAAATAGACAGAAAATAATAAATTTAATAATATACTTTATGTTAAATTACATACTTACAAAACTGGAAGCCATAACAAAAAAAATGTTGATATAACATGTATAAGAACCACCACCGCTAAAAAAAGTACTTTCAAATGAAAAACCTCATCCAAATTGGTTGTTGCATTTAGACGCTACAATGCCTCAGGCACATCCACAGTAATTAAGCGGTCAATCTGATAACAGTTTTGCAAGGGTGTTTAAAAACAATAAAGTCTTAAAATATAAATGACTATAATATTTTCATCCTCACCTAAGGTTTTTACGTATCGTAGTAGATTCGGCTCTCCTAGAGTTGGAAAACTTAATAGCCATAGGACACTATTTGGTACTTTTTCTAAAATTGTGACCCACATACTCAAAACTGTAGGATCTGTTTTGTACAGTTGATTGAAATTGCAAAATACCACTGCATCGTCAGGGAGACCGTACTGTTGCCTCGAAGTAAAAACAATATTTCTAAACATAATTTCACCCGAACCAATCTTAGCATTTATGTTATTTACTGCTGTACCATTAGTTATCATAACACCATCTACACATACCTGTAATTATAGATATTAATTAATTATGACTCTTATAATCTAATAATTATTATATGCATAAAATATACAAACCTGTTCTTGTCTAGAATTAATGGTCTTTTCAATTACGTATTTAGGAATGTCTATTTCGTGAATAACTACATCTATTGGTTCCAATTCTTTATAAGAATAAGTTTTTTTTTCTCTTCTCACTTTAAAGTATTCATCTATATCAATATCATCTGACACATTTAATATAGCTATATATTTTTGTTCATCGCAAATCCTAACATTATATCTTATTTTTAAATGTGGGAACATGTTACTATGATCCCCGATAAAATATGTATATGGCATATAAGCAAATTTCTCACTAAAATCATCTACAGTAGACATTGGGCTCGATGTTTCATCGGTTATAACGTAATCCATATAACTAGCTCCACTCGTGCCAGGATAGCCTAGCCACATTACTTGTATTGGTGCGGAGTTAATAGCAAATAATTCATTTCTAGCACCCTTAGTGTAACCATTCATGTTTACCAATATATGTATATCATCACTATATATTTTTTTGGCAGCTTCAATATTACACTTATAAACTGACAAATCTACAAAATGTTCTGCTTCTTTAACTATCTTACTACGGAATGTTGTCCCATCGTCTGGATTTAGAGCATAACAATAAACTTCAACGTTCGTTCGATCATGCATTCCTGGTATAGATTGCATGAGGTGAGATGTTGGATGGTTACCAAAATCACTGCTGACGTAGCCTATTCTTAATCTGCCGTTACATTTTGGATTATGAACAAAATTTGTTTTTTGTAACATCGACACTTTCTCTGTATATAAGATTGCATGTCTCGCTGCAATTTCTCGTCTTGCTCGATTTGACAATGGATATAAAATGGAATGATGCGGATGGACTGATGCTAATTTTTCTCCCTGCAATTGTTCTTCGACAATAGACACAACGTTGTTCATTCGTTCTTCATATTCATCCCAGTTGCAAATTATTTGCAAGCAATGTGTTAAATTACAATACGCGTCGGGAAAATCGGGTTTTATTTTTAAAGCGTTATTATATGATTCAATCGCCTCATTGATACTACCAACATCTTTGTAAATACTCGCTAAATTGCAATATGCATCAGCGAAATTAGGATTTATTTCTATTGCTTTTTTAAAACAAATCAAAGCGCCTTCGATATCTTGCATTTCTCGCAACGTATTTCCCATGTTACTGTACGCATCGGCAAACTTAGGTTGAATTTTAATAGCTTGCTTATAATGTAATAAGGCTTTTTCAAGCTTCCCTGTAAACAAGTAAAGCTTAGATTAAATGAGGTATTACAGTGCCGCACCCGAAAGAACTTAAAACACCTTTTGTTTGCAGATTAATATTACTATTAATAAGACTTGGTATCCTAATTATTAAGTGTTGAATCCTTTTTAAATCATAACCGCCTTATTACAAAAAACTGATCTAGTACCGGGATTAAACCAAGACTTAAAAGTCCAGGTTTCTTACGCTATTAACGTTAGTCTTTGGGCTAAAATTCATCCTTATTACAAATCCAAGACCAACCGAGGTCTAGCTAGTACCAAAGATCGTCCCTGGTTTAATTGTATCCACAGATTATTGAGCAACATAATATCATTCAATCATTCGTCCAATATTTGATTAGTTTGGTGCACCGTTTCTTTTCATGCAAATGTAGAATAAAAATTGTGAAAAATACATTAATATTTATGATAATAAAATTAATTATGCTATTTAAAATATCTGAAATCTTTACTACTTTATACTTTGAAGTACTATATGATTTGAATTCTTGTTTATTACACAAATATTTCGCAGTTAAGTTATTTATAGGTATATATCGCTAGCGTATAAGGGAATGAAATACAAAGCGCGCGTAGTTTTAATATTATCAAAATTGTTTACATATGTAGTTCAATGTAAGTCGAGTTCACAATAGTTACAAATTACAATACAGCAACTTGAAACTAAATAGGTAGACGGTTGTGAATTTCTGTGCGACGAACGTTAGGCTGTAAAATGGATCAGCAAAAGAAAAGAAGGGGTGATAATTGGACTTCTGAAGAAAAGGTTAGTTTCTTTATTGAATCCGAACATACATGAAAAATATCAGAATCAGAGTTATTACATATTATATAAAATATGTACCTATAACAATGACAAAATACAATACAACAAAATCACAGAAATAGAATGTTCAGTTCCTACTTATGGATGTCTCAGTAATTATTTTAAATGTTAGTCCAAATCAACAATGTTGTCTACGACTAGTTCATTAAATTATTTTTCAATACAATTAATACGAATTTTCATGTTATACTAGGAAATACTACGTCAACTTGTTTCCCAGTCTGCACATATCCTAGAAGATAAGTCCACAAAAACTAATACAAATATGTTAAAATGTAAAGAATGGAAAAATGTGACTAATAAGTGAGTAACGTGTTTATTATGTCATGTTACTGATCGCCTTGTAAGTACCTTTTTTACCACTAAGGTTATACTTATATGAAATTGTTGCTCTGGCAATAATTATGTTTTACATGTTTTCAGACTAAATGAAATTGTAGGAAAATCACGAACTGATGTAGAACTCAAGTTGGCTTGGAAACGGATGAAGTTGAAAGCTAAGGCTAACTTATCCCTGCATAGAAAGGAACAGTCCCAAACGGGAGGTGGTCAAAAGCCCCCATCACCTTCTCCAGAGGACTTACAAATTATATCTATTGCTCCCCATGACTTTGTCATAGATGTAAATGATTATGACAGTGATGCTGTGGTAAGTAAGAAATATTGAAGCCTACAAATAGATTTTCTATTATCAATTTATGAAAACAGAAAAATTATAATAAAAAAATGTAAGTAGCGCTCACAATAAATAAGTCTATGTTAAAAAATGCTATACTGCACATATATATCTATATGCTTATGGCTTCGGTGTTTCCAAAAACTTCAGATCTTAATTTAATTGATAAAGTTTTTATAAACAGAAATGATTTGATTATACCCAGGCATAATCTTTGTGGTAATTATTATTATATTTATTTTAATACCTCCTTCAGCTTACAGTCCCACCTGAGATGGTTGATAGCCCTATGGCTGGCTCTAGCTTAGAGTATGACCAACCAATTTTATCTGCAGACAATGCAATAAATACATCTAATAAGGAAATTAAAGGTAAACTAGGAACTAGACAATGAAACATATATGTTTGTAAGAAAATTGGTTTTATTCATCTTTGTTTTTTTTTCAGCTATTATAGATATGCCTAAGAATGCTGAAAAAAAGACCAGAAAGGTCTCTCATAATAGGTATGTGATGTTTGAATAAATAATAAAGTAACACTAAATAATGACTTTACTTATCAAACATGCTTTACACTTAAATATAATAATAATAAAGATTTTTTTTAACAGAAGCGAACAAGGCCGTCAGGCTATAATAAACAGCAATATAGATTTTAAGAAAAAACAATTAGAAATGTTGGAAGTGGAGCACAAATATAATATAAAAATATCAGAACTAAAAATAAAAAAACTTGAATTAGAAATTGATCTTTTAAAAAATCAAAAAATATCTATTACCAAAGAACCAGAAAATAATTAGAAAAACAGTTAGAAAAATAAAATGTGAGTAATATTAAAACTAAAATTTCAGATAACAATAAAATTTTATTGGTAGTTCTTTTTATAGCAATGGCATATTTACATTTTTAATTACATTAATAGCAAGTAACCACACTATGTACCACATGTTTAAAATAAATGTGGGGTTCTTATATTTAAAGACATATTATACTAATACTTAATTGTTCTTTTTCAGATTTTATATATTACCTGCTTTCGTCAACATTGCACCAAGCATTTGTGTACAACAGAAAAAGCCATAACAACCAATAAACCAAACATGAACCAATTGTTCAACTGTAAATTAATAAAAAACAATATTTAAGTTTTATTTTAGTACTAACACCATAGAAATAGTAATAATACTAACATTATGTACTTACATTTAAATTAAAATATTAATTTTGCACACCAGTTATGGTAAATAGCATAGTTTATGCTACATTAATATATTTGTACTGATCAATTTCTGTTTCTAAATAATTTTGTCTTTTCTATTTATATATTTGAAACATTTGTTTTAATAGTGTTGTTGTGTCAGCTAAATTTTCAATATTATTAAGTTAAACATAATCAAACTTATAAAGTAATTATATTACCTGAGTATATGACCATGGCCACTTCAACGAGCTTATCAACAATCTCCTTGTGGTGGTCGGTCCGTGTTGGATGAGAGTGTCATAGGATCGGCTGTCTTGGCGCTCATTAAGGGAGGCCTATGTTCAGCAGTGGATGGATAAGGGCTAATGATGATGATGATGATTTAAATAACATAATTAAAGTGAAAAAAAGTAATTAAAGTATAAATATAAATTGTTACAGTTATGAAAAGTATGTTTCAATAAACTGCCTTCTCCTTATATTCCCTCTAGTTGAGTTTGCAACATATGGTTGCACTGGTATATTATGCTCAGTATGAACATGCCCTTCACCATGAAATAAGTCTTCCTTCATATCAATGGCTATATTGTGAAGAACAGCACATGCAACAATAGTCTTCCTGGCAGTTTCAATATCCCCATATAATCCTCTTAGCAGACAACGGAAACGTTGTTTCCACAGACCAAAACATCTCTCGATGGTATTCCTGGTGCGGATGTGGCTCCTGTTGTACCTTTGTTCTGCCTCTGTTTGTGGGTTTAACACTGGGGTAAACAGATATGGTGTGCAAGGATAGCCACTATCACCTAGAAGTAAGCCAGAGAATGCACCAGCTTCGAACCTCTGCTTCAAGCGGCTCTCCCTAAATACTCTAGAATCATGAACACTGCCACGCCATCGTGTCACAATGTCCATGATTTTCAGATCTGCATTACAAACCACCTGAAATTAATGAATAATTATTTATACTTTTTAAATTACACTAACAAAAGTATGCTATTTCATAAACTAAAATATTATTTTAGTTACCTGTACGTTAATTGATGGAAATCCTTTCCGATTAATGTACAATAGACCTCCATCAGCTCTTATTTTTTTTATTTTAATATGTGTGCAGTCTATTGCGCCTACTACTCTTGGGAAATTGGCAATGTTACGAAATTTGCGCATGCTTTCTTCTTGTTCATCCAATGTAGTAGGCATTTTAATATATCTTTGAGATATACTTGCTAAAAGGCTGGCTATTTTCTTGCATGTTTTACTGATTGCTGGTTGGGATACTCCATGCAAGTCACCAGTATCGTCTTGAATCTGTGAATAATACAATAATAAGTAGATTAGCCTTCGAAACATGCTAGAATTTTTTGGTTTTTGTATTAGGTATCATGTTTTTATACTTACTTCATGACGAGCCCAGTTGCGTATTGCGCAAACTACTTGCAACTTAGGACTAAGAGCCTGTCCTCGACGGTCGTAGGCTAAATCCTCGCGTAGTAAATTAACTATTTTTAAACCAAACCTTTTATTAAACCTATATTTATACCGGAATTCATCATCATCCAGATCAAATGGATTCACGCGATTACGATGTATGTTAGATCGCCGGTATGTTTCCAGCACTTCCAAGTCTTCTAAATCCATAAAATCAATAGTGTTAACGTCCATTTTTCTATTTTTGTTGATTTTTATATAAAATAAAACAAATGCAACAGATAAGGCAACTGGGAATTTGACGTTTTGAGGTTAGTACTGAAGATAAACTAGGGGTCACGGTGGTCTATCTTTAGTACCATAGATAATCCTGGTACTAGCGATAAACTCGTTTTTGTAATAACATTTATTTTAGTTCATGGTTTAAAGCTGGTATTAAAGTCGGTACCATATTTAGTCTTCGTTTTGGAATAAGGCTGGCAAACCTTTCTTCTATCTTTAGTACCATAGATAATCCTGGTACTAGCGATAAACTCGTTTTTGTAATAACATTTATTTTAGTTCATGGTTTAAAGCTGGTATTAAAGTCGGTACCATATTTAGTCTTCGTTTTGGAATAAGGCGGTAAATGTTTTGTGTATAACTTTCTAATGATTTTTTTATAGTGCACGGTTTTTTGTACAAGCTGATGAGTTAACAAGTTCAATGCAGTCATAAATAACCAATCGGCTCGTTATAAATTACGAGTAGTTTATGTCTGCTGCAAGTGTGGTTCGATCGATATAGTCAGCTATAGAAATACAAATTTTCATATCGCTGCATATAATATGACTCAATAATATGAACAGGAAGAAATTCATTTAACGGAGTATTAATTAACTTAGTTACAATAATAATTAATGTGAATTCTAACTCAATGCTCTTAGCAAATTAGCAATTTGTTGTAAACACATTTATCACGATCGTAACAGGAACATTCCCCGTTGATTTAATTATTGCTTCTAGTAGCACTGACATAAAAACAAAACATAATGTAATTCTAAAACCGTAGGCCAATCAGCTAGGTGTTTTTAGCAACTAAAATATATTCACAATGTCACAATAATTTCACAGTGAAATACAATAAATATCTGAAATATATTAAGAGGTAGTGCCACGCTGCTTAGCAAGCGACTGGGCTGGCACGACCGGGGTGGTACCTCTCGCTCACATAACACCGGCGTCAAGTGACAGCTATGCTGTCGCATTTCGTGCGGTTTGTGAGTTTCCGGTGGCCCATTGGGGGGGTTAGGGAAAAGGAGGGCAACGCATCTGCATAATCTTTGGTTGTGCGGATGTGTTTGGGTGTCGGTAGTCGCCAAACGACTTCGATAGCTCCTTGCCCTACTATGCCATAAATAAATATATATATATACAAATAATACCTTGTTGTTGCAAGAGGGAAGCCAAATTACTGTGTGTGGCGGCGAAATTAGGGAAAACTTCCAGCGCTTGCAAATATAATTTGGTTGCCTCTTCAATTTTACCCTGTTCCCTCTTAACGTTTCCAAGATTGTTGAGTGTGTCGACATGTGACGGGCATAGATACAAGGCCTTGTTATAGCAATCTTCCGCTTCATTGACAAGGCCTTTTTCCTTTAGCGCATTGGCAAGGTTGCAATACGCGTCCGGAAAATTCGGTTGGAGTTCAATAGCTCGTCTGTACGTGTCTATTGCTAGATCTATGAAGCCCTGTTTATAATATAAACATGCCAAGTTTCCGTGTATGACACCGTTGTTTGGCGCGAGTTTCAGTGATTGAAGATATACTGCTACCGTTCTGAAACAATAAACAGCGTGTTACTTGATGACTGCGTCTGTTAGCACGATAAAACCTCAGGGCCGCGAATTTATCGGTTTTAAGATCTAAAATCAATAAAGTTTAAAAATACTTTATGTTATGTTATTTTGGTATAACCAAGGATATTTACTTCTTAACCATCATGCCTGAATAACAGGATTAGCCTTCTGATAAATTCTAAATTATATAAAAGCTCGTAATTTTCATTCGAGGCGCCGTCATCTCAGAGATTATCTCGCTTTTCCATACTAGTGACGCAGTGAGGCAGTCTTGAATGTATTATATTTGGTCATATATTTATATATATATATATTTGTACCTACAGTGTTTAACTATCAAGTAACTTTAGAAATTTAGCTAAGTAAGTAAATAATAAATATATAAAAAAAATATAAATATAAAAAAAGACAAACACAAAATGTTTGTCTTTTTTATTATTATACAGAGATATACCGAGAAAAATACATCAATTTTCTGATATTAATATTAAATTTATATAAGATTACTATCAGATGCGATATTTAAATTCAATAAAAATACATTTCACTTCTCAAAATAAAACAGCCATTCCTCAATTTTACCAACCAATTTCACATGCTGTTAAACTTTATATTATTTCAAGTTTCTTTACTCTTTTGTAACTATAAATACAAAACATAAAATCCAGCACACTTATAAACTATTACCACGTATAATAATAATAATAAAGCTTTAATTATTCCATACAAAAGGTAAGGTACAAAAACAATGAAATGAAAAAAAAAACATACAAGAACTTACAATAATTATACACAAAAACATCGCATTTACCCAATTAAATACATAATTAGTGGTAGTGGTAGTACTAGAATTAATTAACTATTTCAACCAATTCATTCCAGTGATTTCCAAGCAATTGCTGTTCGCCCTGACCAAATAACGTTCGAAATATCTAACTCAACGCAAACCGCAATTGAATCAGAATTCAATAGGCGTTTGATTCTGAATAGACCTTATCTAGAAAATCTGTATATATTTTTGATTAATTGGAAGGGCAAAATGTCAGATAACTTTGATGGTAAATGGTCGACGCCATCATGGATATGAGTTGCCTTGAGATTAACCCAAGCCACTATTTTATGAGTTTTATGTCCTGAAACGTAAGATGGTATTTCTAAGCCTGTATTACACTGCCTTTTTTACCCTTGTTGCCAAAAAATAGGAAGCTGTTTCACCGAATAAAAAGGCAGGAAAGTGTGTCATGCTGGCTGCGCCCAATCAAAACAATGAAGATAAAATTATTTAATTTAAACTATACTAATATTGGAAAGAGGAAAAATTTGATTTTTTGTTTCCATTGATTAGACTCGGAAACTACTGCGCCGATTTGAAAAATTAAAGGATCCGTATGAAAACTTTGATAAAGTAACCCAACGTGTGAAAAAATACCAAAAAATTCGTACATCGCGGTGCCGAAACTACTGACAATAGAACGTAATGTACTACAGTTTTGTAGATGACATCAATTTATCTACAAAATAGTCCCTGATATCAAATTAAAATAATAAATAAATAAAAGTAGTCCCCTTTTTTAGTCTTTGTTAATTCAGCATCAATCAACAACGTCACTGGAGTGCGGGATGGTAGTCAATGTCAAAAAATAAAGTACCACGCAGCTCACGCATAGGTCGTTTGCAGAATCGTATAATTTTAACTTGAAGATATTTCGATTTAAATTAATTTATTTGGTATGAATATAATATTATAATAAACCATATAAAAAAGTGAGAGAGTATATGTGACGCGGCGGTGCTGGCGGCTTACTGAACAAAATGTGAGAACCTCTCAAGCACGAGGGGTACGCATTAGTTGAAGATTTTCATCTTCAAATGCTGTGGTATAGAAGAATGTACTATCCGTTTACTGCTGAACATGGCCTCCCTCAATAAATACCAAGACGGCCGATCCCTTGCCACTCACATTCAACACAGACTACCTTACTTTAACTTCCTTTATAAAGTACTCTGTTTTGGTAACCTCCGAACGTAGCCGGGACGAGCCTCTATATCTATACTAATATTATATACTACATTTAATAGTTTGTTTGTTTGCATTGAATATACTCCGAAACAACTGGACTGAATTGGAAAATTCAGCAGAACACCACATTTTCAGCGGGTACGTAGGTTAAAAATAGTTAAATTGTACAAAGTCGGGATAGAACGCTAGTAAGAATTAAATTTATAAAAAAGATTGTCTGTGCAAATTTATGTAGATACTAACAGACTCTTCCACCAAGAGAAGTCCAGAAAGCTCGTTTTTGAATAAAAATGTCTTCGACAATTTGTTTAAAAAAGACAAAAAATATAGTTAGTCTTCGTAAGTTTCAATTATACTATGTTTATTTTCATATAATTTCAATTTACAGTACGATAATAATTTCAAAAGAAAATTTTGTTTCATTTAAATGACTTAACCAAATTTCTCATAGTCCGATGCGGTGATATTAATTATAATATTGCAACACGAATTTCGCAAAAGGCTCACCAGTCTGCCGACGCCCATTCGTGTATTGACACGATGTTTCAATAGCCCAAAATTGAATTTGTAAAGACAATATAAATCAATATTCAGCTCCACTCATTAAGCCTCCCGTTAATTATTGTTATTCTTTCTGTATCAATAAATAAAAGAAAAAAAAAAAAAAAAAAAAAAAAATTCTCAATCATTATTTGATGGCCGTTTGATAGTGATTGATTTGATTAAGATTTTTTTATTTGATCGTTATTACTTGCTCCAATATGTTGCTCAAACCAATATTGGTTACTTTATTCATAAATTTATTTTTCTAATTGGCCTAAAATTCTTTTTAGCAGTATTAATACTAGCACCAAAACTTTGCATTTGACAAAACAGGCAACATATGAATGAGTGAGTGAATAAATAGAATGAATGAATGTATAGCCTGGATTAGTCCCGAGTGAACTTGCTTGTGATGATGGCAGTGTAGACCACTTAACATTAGGTGGCTTGTTTATCAATTTACCTAATTCAACTTTTATGAAACATCTTATTATACATATGAATGAGTGAGTGAATAAATAGAATGAATGAATGTATAGCCTGGATTAGTCCCGAGTGAACTTGCTTGTGATGATGGCAGTGTAGACCACTTAACATTAGGTGGCTTGTTTATCAATTTACCTAATTCAACTTTTATGAAAAATCTTATTATACATATGAATGAGTGAGTGAATAAATAGAATGAATGAATGTATAGCCTGGATTAGTCCCGAGTGAACTTGCTTGTGATGATGGCAGTGTAGACCACTTAACATTAGGTGGCTTGTTTATCAATTTACCTAATTCAACTTTTATGAAAAATCTTATTATACATATGAATGAGTGAGTGAATAAATAGAATGAATGAATGTATAGCCTGGATTAGTCCCGAGTGAACTTGCTTGTGATGATGGCAGTGTAGACCACTTAACATTAGGTGGCTTGTTTATCAATTTACCTAATTCAACTTTTATGAAAAATCTTATTCGACATTACGTAAAGCTGTTAAGTCTGCGACGATTTGAAACCTATTTGTACTTTACGAAAACGTTAATAGGGAATAATTTTTCCAATTAATTAAAATGAAAATTAATTAATCCAATAATTTGAAGCCGTACAATATTAGGCTCCTGTATTCGCACGTTTAAAAAATTGTTGAAAACTCGTAAATAGAGACCATCATCATCATCAGCCTCTATCCGTCCATCTATGCTGAACATAGGCCTCCCTCAAAGAATGCCAAGACGGCCGATCCCTTGCCACTGGCATCCAACACGGACCGGCCACAGCACGGAGTTCGTCTTTCCACCTGGTTAATGATCGACCAACACTTCGTCTACCAAAACGTGGCCTCTAAATCTACGATTGTTATTTGGATAGGCAAACTGGCAAACGTGCCACCTGATGGTAAGTGGTCGACGTCGCCCATGAACATAAACTAGTTTACCTGGAACGAGCCCAGGCAATTCATCTATGTGTTGCCTATCCTGAGACATAAGATGTTAAGTTTCGGTGCCAGTAATTACACTGCCTGTCTTGCCCTTCTCTCCGAATTACAGCAAAGCTGCAGAAGAGCAAGCTGGTCCGTACGTTTACCGGAGCACAACGTGCTATGGAGCGTGCTATGCTTGGTGTTTCTTTGACAGACAGGATTCGAAACGAAGACATATTATCCGCCAGAGAAATAGAGATAATTCTATTAAAACACAAAGAGGTTGTTGGTTTGTTTGAACGCGCTGATAACTAATGCGCCTAGCATAGGATAGACTTAATGACTCTCCCATTATGGTCAAGCCTTGTCGTGGTGGTGGGGTTCAGTAGCCTAAGGTGAACCCAGCACCTTGGGTGAAACCAATTGAACCGAGGGAGCTGCTCTTCTTATGAGAAGAAGGAACAAAACAGCAGGGGGCCAAGGGGCGAGGATGGGAACCTCACCCCATTGCACTGTTCCGACGTTGGGACGGGTTATTCTGTGGCGCTTGATAACCCCTCTGTGGAGATGGTGACGGTCGCTTGAGGGACTGACCAGCCATTGAGGTGCCCTGTTGCTCAACAGATCCAGGAAACCTCACCAAAAGCGGCATTGGTGGCATTCGCCGGGTTTTAGTGGTCCCGTGGTAAGTTCTCGAAGAACTTGTGTTACGGGTACCAGACAACGGAAATATACTTAATACTTATAAACTATACATATATTAAAGATTTTTACTATATAATAAACATACTTAATACACATCCATGACCCAGGAACACAGAAAATATATTTTTTTTTTATAGAAGAGGGGGCAAACGGACAGTCGGTTTACCTGATGGTAAGTGAATAGCGACATCCACAGACACCCACTATACCAGGAGATCAGCAGGTGCGTTGCCGGCCTTTTAGATGCGAGTATGCTCTTTTCTTGAAGGTCCCTAAGTCGTATCGTTTCGGAAACACCGTAGGTGGCAGCTGATTCCATATATTTGTGGTGCGAGGCAGGAAATGCCGTAAAAATCTAGATATTTGTTCCCTGGCGGGATTCGAACCCGCAACTCCTGGCTTGAGTGCCAACGCGCTTACCACTGAGCCACAGAGGTCGTCGTCATTAAATGACTCTGATATTCATGTTTTGATACAAAATATGTATTTTTGTTTATGTACAGTAACTATTTGGAGATAAAAATAATAACGCTGACACTAGTACTAAAGTTATCCGCAAGAAGCAATTAAAAAAACTGCCATAATAAAACAAATTATTCCCTCCCTCCCTCGAAAAAGGCAAGGAACCCATTGCTAATAATAAGCCTGGGCAAATCAAGCCGGTGACATCAAGAATTTTTAATATCTCGTTTTAAATAGGTACTTATAGATGTTGCAGGAAATTCGTTCAAAAAATTATACAACATTGTTCTTTAGACAGTATCAAGACAATAAATAAAATATATCCTTTTGTTGGAAATATAATTTAAAATGATCAAAGAATTTATCTGTGAAAGAAAAACTTGTAACAAATGATTCCGGGCTTGAAGATTCCAAGAAGCGTTTTATAATATCAATGTGGAACTAAAAAAATATTGTATCATGAGGACAAAAATATTGTATATTTGATGAATGTAAAGACCACTCAATTAGTCATAACCTTCCATATATTTGGAGTTAAACATCTTCCTAAATCATATGCCTAATCCTAACTATAAGTGGATCACCAGTTTTTTAGCAGACAGGAGCATCAAGGTCGTTGTCGACGGTACATGCTCGGACCTCAAGTCTGTTAATGCTGGTGTTCCGCAAGGCTGTGTACTATCTCTAACCCTGTTTCTTCTGCATATCAATGATATGCTGCAAACCAGCGGCATTCATTGTTATGCGAATGACAGCACTGGAGGTGCCTTATACACTGGCCGCTCTAATATTTCTGGGGAACAAGTCGATGAGTGTCGGAACAAACTTGTGTCTGAAATCGAGTCTCTGTTGACCAAAGTCTCGGAATGGGGACGACTTAACCTGGTCCAATTTAACCCCAACAAGACACAAGTTTGCGCGTTTACCGCCAAACAATCACCCTTCGTCGTTCCTCTACGATTTGAAGGCACTCCCCTAACTTGGCGTGCTCAATAGGGCGAAGCAGTATTTCATGCCTTCACACCGTCTTCAATTATACAAGGCGCAGATCCGGCCTCACATGGAATACTGCTCTCACCTCTGGGCTGGAGCGCCCCAATATCAGCTCCTTCCATTTGACCGCGTCCAACGCCGGGCGGCTCGAATCGTCGATGATAATGTGATCTCCAATCGGCTTGATCCCTTGGCGCTGCGTAGAGATGTCGGATCGCTCTGCATCTTCTACCGCATCTACCACGGGGAGTGTTCTGAGGAATTGTTCGGATTAATACCTGCGGCAGAATTCCACCACTGGACATCGCGTAAGAATTCCAAATTTCACCCACACCATCTTGATATCCGGAAATCCACAACATCTAGATTTTTACGGCATTTCCTGCCTCGCGCTACAAATATATGGAATCAGCTGCCACCTATGGTGTTTCCGAACCGATACGACTTAGGGACCTTCAAGAAAAGAGCATACTCACATCTAAAAGGTTCTCCTGGTATAGCGGGTGTCTGTGGATGTCGATATTCACTTACCATCAGGTGAACCGACTGTCCGTTTGCCTTGTCTTCTATAAACAAAAAATAACTATATATAATATTATCAATTATTAATGACAATTCCTTTCCACCATCACCTGACATCATACAATTTTCAGTACACGATTTTCACCAAAAAGGAACTAGTCTACGATAGGGACAAAATTTTTTATACCTATATAAGTCGATATTAAAAAAACTGCGAAGGCTGAGACTAGTAGGCAAAAATAGCCTTTCCCATTTTCAATACGGGAATTTATAAAATTATCAGATTTTATAAAAATATTTACTATATTATATAAGTACTGCCTGTTGCCCTTAGCTTCGCCTGCGTTTACTTAGATTTACAGCCGCATCAAGTTTGATGATGATTATTTTTATAGCCTAAGTTACTCCTTACATCAGCTTTCTGCTAGTGAAAGTCCAATCAAAATCGGCCCAGCCCTTACAGAGATTAGCCGGAACAAACAGATAGACAGACAAAAAATTGTAAAAAATGTTATTTTGGTAAAATATGTACCGTGTATACATCCATAATATGCATTCAATAAAAAGCGGTTATTTTAATATTACAAACATACCCTCCAATTTTATTTTTATTTAATAATAATAATAGATGTAAGTACCGTGTATATTTTTATATGCATTTCATATTTAGTAAAAAGCTTATAATTTAATATTATAAACAGACACAATTAGATAGATATTCCAAGTTACAACTATATTAACTATAGCAGAAATAACACTCACACTTTTCTCTCCACTTTCGTAAATAAATAATCCACTATAATGCCCGCGGCTATGCTAGTGCAGGCATATATTAAAAACGCTGGAACATCCAAGCTTTTACTCCCATTTTACTCTTTGGGAAAAAATGTAATAAAATCCCTTTACAGTGAGACCAAATAAAAAATACCTACGCGCAGTTTTCAGATTTTCAAGTGTAGCGATCATCAAAGATATTAAAAAGCTGTTACGAACTGAATAAAGTATACGAGAACGAAATGCATAAACCATATTATGTATGCATAGGTACCATCCTGGTAATTTTTCAATGTATTAGCTTTTTTATGTTCTATGGAAAATTACAGGATCGGTAATTTAATCACTTACATCCCAAACTAGATAATACAGAAATTTTTCATCTGGTTCTGTTATTATAACAAAATAGTGTGTTTTAGAAAGGAGAGGAGCAGTATTACTGGCACCGTGAATTACGATATTATGTATCAGGATTTGAGCAAAATATAACCGGAATAGAGCGATAATGGTATTTTGTATGAAAACAATTTCCGCCAAATTTGTGCTGCGACGTTGCGCTCTGATTGGCCTACTGATGGCTATTGATGCTTGGCCGATGGGACGTACATACAGACCACTGGGTGGTTAAATTTCCATTACATCAGTGACATATCACTGAACAGTTTCGGAATTATATGGCTAACATTATACGCTATCTGGTCATAATATGCTCGATGGTGTCAGGATAGGCTAGACTAATTCCGCCTTATTACAAAAAACTGATCTAGTACCGGGATTAAACCAAGACTTAAAAGTCCAGGTTTCTTACGCTATTAACGTTAGTCTTTGGGCTAAAATTCATCCTTATTACAAATCCAAGACCAACCGAGGTCTAGCTAGTACCAAAGATCGTCCCTGGTTTAATTGTATCCACAGATTATTGAGCAACATAATATCATTCAATCATTCGTCCAATATTTGATTAGTTTGGTGCACCGTTTCTTTTCATGCAAATGTAGAATAAAAATTGTGAAAAATACATTAATATTTATGATAATAAAATTAATTATGCTATTTAAAATATCTGAAATCTTTACTACTTTATACTTTGAAGTACTATATGATTTGAATTCTTGTTTATTACACAAATATTTCGCAGTTAAGTTATTTATAGGTATATATCGCTAGCGTATAAGGGAATGAAATACAAAGCGCGCGTAGTTTTAATATTATCAAAATTGTTTACATATGTAGTTCAATGTAAGTCGAGTTCACAATAGTTACAAATTACAATACAGCAACTTGAAACTAAATAGGTAGACGGTTGTGAATTTCTGTGCGACGAACGTTAGGCTGTAAAATGGATCAGCAAAAGAAAAGAAGGGGTGATAATTGGACTTCTGAAGAAAAGGTTAGTTTCTTTATTGAATCCGAACATACATGAAAAATATCAGAATCAGAGTTATTACATATTATATAAAATATGTACCTATAACAATGACAAAATACAATACAACAAAATCACAGAAATAGAATGTTCAGTTCCTACTTATGGATGTCTCAGTAATTATTTTAAATGTTAGTCCAAATCAACAATGTTGTCTACGACTAGTTCATTAAATTATTTTTCAATACAATTAATACGAATTTTCATGTTATACTAGGAAATACTACGTCAACTTGTTTCCCAGTCTGCACATATCCTAGAAGATAAGTCCACAAAAACTAATACAAATATGTTAAAATGTAAAGAATGGAAAAATGTGACTAATAAGTGAGTAACGTGTTTATTATGTCATGTTACTGATCGCCTTGTAAGTACCTTTTTTACCACTAAGGTTATACTTATATGAAATTGTTGCTCTGGCAATAATTATGTTTTACATGTTTTCAGACTAAATGAAATTGTAGGAAAATCACGAACTGATGTAGAACTCAAGTTGGCTTGGAAACGGATGAAGTTGAAAGCTAAGGCTAACTTATCCCTGCATAGAAAGGAACAGTCCCAAACGGGAGGTGGTCAAAAGCCCCCATCACCTTCTCCAGAGGACTTACAAATTATATCTATTGCTCCCCATGACTTTGTCATAGATGTAAATGATTATGACAGTGATGCTGTGGTAAGTAAGAAATATTGAAGCCTACAAATAGATTTTCTATTATCAATTTATGAAAACAGAAAAATTATAATAAAAAAATGTAAGTAGCGCTCACAATAAATAAGTCTATGTTAAAAAATGCTATACTGCACATATATATCTATATGCTTATGGCTTCGGTGTTTCCAAAAACTTCAGATCTTAATTTAATTGATAAAGTTTTTATAAACAGAAATGATTTGATTATACCCAGGCATAATCTTTGTGGTAATTATTATTATATTTATTTTAATACCTCCTTCAGCTTACAGTCCCACCTGAGATGGTTGATAGCCCTATGGCTGGCTCTAGCTTAGAGTATGACCAACCAATTTTATCTGCAGACAATGCAATAAATACATCTAATAAGGAAATTAAAGGTAAACTAGGAACTAGACAATGAAACATATATGTTTGTAAGAAAATTGGTTTTATTCATCTTTGTTTTTTTTTCAGCTATTATAGATATGCCTAAGAATGCTGAAAAAAAGACCAGAAAGGTCTCTCATAATAGGTATGTGATGTTTGAATAAATAATAAAGTAACACTAAATAATGACTTTACTTATCAAACATGCTTTACACTTAAATATAATAATAATAAAGATTTTTTTTAACAGAAGCGAACAAGGCCGTCAGGCTATAATAAACAGCAATATAGATTTTAAGAAAAAACAATTAGAAATGTTGGAAGTGGAGCACAAATATAATATAAAAATATCAGAACTAAAAATAAAAAAACTTGAATTAGAAATTGATCTTTTAAAAAATCAAAAAATATCTATTACCAAAGAACCAGAAAATAATTAGAAAAACAGTTAGAAAAATAAAATGTGAGTAATATTAAAACTAAAATTTCAGATAACAATAAAATTTTATTGGTAGTTCTTTTTATAGCAATGGCATATTTACATTTTTAATTACATTAATAGCAAGTAACCACACTATGTACCACATGTTTAAAATAAATGTGGGGTTCTTATATTTAAAGACATATTATACTAATACTTAATTGTTCTTTTTCAGATTTTATATATTACCTGCTTTCGTCAACATTGCACCAAGCATTTGTGTACAACAGAAAAAGCCATAACAACCAATAAACCAAACATGAACCAATTGTTCAACTGTAAATTAATAAAAAACAATATTTAAGTTTTATTTTAGTACTAACACCATAGAAATAGTAATAATACTAACATTATGTACTTACATTTAAATTAAAATATTAATTTTGCACACCAGTTATGGTAAATAGCATAGTTTATGCTACATTAATATATTTGTACTGATCAATTTCTGTTTCTAAATAATTTTGTCTTTTCTATTTATATATTTGAAACATTTGTTTTAATAGTGTTGTTGTGTCAGCTAAATTTTCAATATTATTAAGTTAAACATAATCAAACTTATAAAGTAATTATATTACCTGAGTATATGACCATGGCCACTTCAACGAGCTTATCAACAATCTCCTTGTGGTGGTCGGTCCGTGTTGGATGAGAGTGTCATAGGATCGGCTGTCTTGGCGCTCATTAAGGGAGGCCTATGTTCAGCAGTGGATGGATAAGGGCTAATGATGATGATGATGATTTAAATAACATAATTAAAGTGAAAAAAGTAATTAAAGTATAAATATAAATTGTTACAGTTATGAAAAGTATGTTTCAATAAACTGCCTTCTCCTTATATTCCCTCTAGTTGAGTTTGCAACATATGGTTGCACTGGTATATTATGCTCAGTATGAACATGCCCTTCACCATGAAATAAGTCTTCCT
The DNA here is from genome assembly GCA_963853865.1 of Helleia helle. Lineage (NCBI taxonomy): Eukaryota > Metazoa > Arthropoda > Insecta > Lepidoptera > Lycaenidae > Helleia > Helleia helle. Next base: position 24,262,049 of record OY971420.1, read on the forward strand.
TCATATCAATGGCTATATTGTGAAGAACAGCACATGCAACAATAGTCTTCCTGGCAGTTTCAATATCCCCATATAATCCTCTTAGCAGACAACGGAAACGTTGTTTCCACAGACCAAAACATCTCTCGATGGTATTCCTGGTGCGGATGTGGCTCCTGTTGTACCTTTGTTCTGCCTCTGTTTGTGGGTTTAACACTGGGGTAAACAGATATGGTGTGCAAGGATAGCCACTATCACCTAGAAGTAAGCCAGAGAATGCACCAGCTTCGAACCTCTGCTTCAAGCGGCTCTCCCTAAATACTCTAGAATCATGAACACTGCCACGCCATCGTGTCACAATGTCCATGATTTTCAGATCTGCATTACAAACCACCTGAAATTAATGAATAATTATTTATACTTTTTAAATTACACTAACAAAAGTATGCTATTTCATAAACTAAAATATTATTTTAGTTACCTGTACGTTAATTGATGGAAATCCTTTCCGATTAATGTACAATAGACCTCCATCAGCTCTTATTTTTTTTATTTTAATATGTGTGCAGTCTATTGCGCCTACTACTCTTGGGAAATTGGCAATGTTACGAAATTTGCGCATGCTTTCTTCTTGTTCATCCAATGTAGTAGGCATTTTAATATATCTTTGAGATATACTTGCTAAAAGGCTGGCTATTTTCTTGCATGTTTTACTGATTGCTGGTTGGGATACTCCATGCAAGTCACCAGTATCGTCTTGAATCTGTGAATAATACAATAATAAGTAGATTAGCCTTCGAAACATGCTAGAATTTTTTGGTTTTTGTATTAGGTATCATGTTTTTATACTTACTTCATGACGAGCCCAGTTGCGTATTGCGCAAACTACTTGCAACTTAGGACTAAGAGCCTGTCCTCGACGGTCGTAGGCTAAATCCTCGCGTAGTAAATTAACTATTTTTAAACCAAACCTTTTATTAAACCTATATTTATACCGGAATTCATCATCATCCAGATCAAATGGATTCACGCGATTACGATGTATGTTAGATCGCCGGTATGTTTCCAGCACTTCCAAGTCTTCTAAATCCATAAAATCAATAGTGTTAACGTCCATTTTTCTATTTTTGTTGATTTTTATATAAAATAAAACAAATGCAACAGATAAGGCAACTGGGAATTTGACGTTTTGAGGTTAGTACTGAAGATAAACTAGGGGTCACGGTGGTCTATCTTTAGTACCATAGATAATCCTGGTACTAGCGATAAACTCGTTTTTGTAATAACATTTATTTTAGTTCATGGTTTAAAGCTGGTATTAAAGTCGGTACCATATTTAGTCTTCGTTTTGGAATAAGGCTGGCAAACCTTTCTTCTATCTTTAGTACCATAGATAATCCTGGTACTAGCGATAAACTCGTTTTTGTAATAACATTTATTTTAGTTCATGGTTTAAAGCTGGTATTAAAGTCGGTACCATATTTAGTCTTCGTTTTGGAATAAGGCGGATTGAGTTTACTAGGCACTAGCCCACCCCCGGAATTGCCTGGATGAACTCGCTGACGTTCACGGATGTTGACACCTTAAATGAGCTATACCTAAGACAGCTCACATACCTGATAGCAAAAGTCTCATGAGCCAGGCTTTTTTTTTTCGGAAGGGCTAGACTTTTCGACCTGATGGCCTTTAAGCTCAATCGGTACAGTAAGTGAGCAGATGGCTCAGATGTTAATTCTGAGTAAACTCTTGCATATTTATTGCATCCTCTCAGGTATTAATCGAATTTTCAATGTTGTGTCTAGTTATAATAGGGCTCCAGTGTTCTAAAAGATTCTTCTATTTCTATTTTATTGTGTATGCTAGTCTATCTGTAGCCTGTAACTATTCCAATTGTAAAAAAAATAAAAATAAAATAAAATTTAGTCTTCCTCATCATCATCATCAGGCTCTATCCGTCCACTTTTGAACATAGGCATCCTTCAATAAACACCAAGATGGCTGATCCCTCGCCTACCTCTGCCTATTTACATAAATAGAAAAATCCTTTAAGTAGCAGCGCTTGTAAATGAGATGAATTTATGTCGTTCCTATCTTAATTGAAAGAAATACGAAGTATCGCAGTGAACCAATGTATTGATGATGATAATTCTGAATTTCAACGTAGAAAATAAACGCCCAAATTGAATTCACTTGAAACATTTAAAACTCGTTTGTTTATCTAATAGTAAATAACAGAAATAAAAGAAAGTGAAAAATGCGTATAACGGTTCAAATGGTTTTGATTCGTTTTTATTCCTGCCTGGAGCGGGCAATCGCTTGTTTTATTTGGTATCGCTGTTCAGTTATTGTCGATATTGTTTGGAGCATTGCCTGCGGCTTTTCTCACGAGCATATTTTTGCGGTAGCTATTTCAAATTTGCCATTTTAAATTATGTTGTTTCCCACAGAATCACTCAATTACAAGCCTTTTATTTCTTTAACGCTGGGAAATGTCTGATGCATCCCGCGGGGAATTGGGTCTCCCCAGGTGGGTATGTGGGACTTGCTGCGCCCGAAAGCTGGTAAGTGGACGCAGCTCTACCCACTAAAACCCGGCTAGTGCCACCAATGCTGCCTTTGGTGAGGTGTCCCGGATCTAATAAGCAAACTACCTTCACAGAGAGGTTATTCCGCGCCACAGAACAACCCCTAACAACGTCGAGACAGTACAATGGGGTAAGGTTCCCATCCTCGCCCCTTGCCACTGCTCTTTTGTCTCCTCTTCTTATAAGAGGGATACAAAGAGCCCCCTCGGCTCAATTAGCTTCGCCCAAAGTGCTGAGCTCACCCTAGGCTACTGAGCCTCACCGCCACGTTAAGGCTTGAATCATGTTGGCAAAAATTTACCAACTTTTTATATCAGTTCAGATAACTGTGAATTAGTTAAAACTCAAATCTAGATTTCAAAATCTTAGCTTACAATAACTAGACCAATATAAAAACTTCACGTGTAATAAAATTTTCATCATTATTACAGCCGCACCCGTCCCCAAGGGAACCCTATTCATTGAACGGGGTAGGAGCGGTTCGATTGCGTCATTATGACACGCCCACAAGATTTTTTAGTAATTATCCCTAGTATTTTTATGGTTTCGTTCCTCAAATTGAAAAAAAAACGTAACCTAAAAATAGAATCCCTCTGTTATTCGTCTGACTGTCTGTTAAACCAAAATCGACAGAGAACTTCTGTTTGACATAGAGTCATGACATTTGCTAAAAAGTTAGGTCTCGAGACATTCATTAGTAAAAAACGTGTAAATTTGTTGTTATATATATTACTGAAAAAACACAATACACATTTTTTATATCTATTGGCGCGCCTTAAAACTAAAGGTAATGCAAACGGCATGACGCTGTCATGTCGTGATGTCGATGTCGCTTTGCGTGAACCCGCATACTGCCTCTATGCCGCCGCTCTCTATTATTTGGTGCACAGTCATGTTTATTTTGTTTCATATGGCAGGGCGTTCCATTATGGTCAACTTAATATTATTATTTTTAAGTGGCCTTAGTGTGGAACATTAGTTATGACTTCTTCATACATATGGCCGAAAGAAATTTATTGTCATAAAGAATTACAAAATTCACTTAAAATGATAAATTAACATAACATTTAATCCTAACTATACAACATATATGCGAACATGCTACTTACATCTTAACAATACACAAATATTATACTAGCTACTAGAAGTGGTAACAATATTTTTTTTTTTTTTTTTTTATTTGTTAAAATTGCATTAACTAGGATTTATAAGCTAGAAAACGTAACGTTTTATTTAATTTGATGAATTTATTACTGTGATTTTATGCAATGTTTTATCGAAATATCTATTTTTATTGCTAGATGAAGACTTTATTTAATAGTTTATTTTTAATTAGTTAATATATTAATTAATAGAATCAGGCGTTACTTTCCGGAAATCCAATTAATAAGATTAAATTATAATTTAATTAGCAATAATGCATGTGGGGTGGTGGTGCATGCGAGTGTACGCATATGCAATGTGGGAAAGGAGGGCGGTGCTATATGCATGCCCTGTGCGTGCACTCACATCTTATATAATATATCAATATTTATTATATTATATGCCTGTAGATAAATATTATATGCACACATATCCTAATGGATGATGTATTACCTAGGTACTCAAATATAATAAATATATATATATATATATATAGCATAAGCACATGATTTCATATTATTTGAAATAATATGTAAATAATATATTTATTATTGCAGCATATTTGCTACAATGATTTTCATGAACTATTAGATTTCTCTATAATAATTGTTTTGTAAATATTTATAATATATTCACTTATACCATGTGCATATGTACACAGACACAAAGACACATATATTATATTAACACATAAATATACATATATATATATAAACATATTTTTCTAAATTTTATAGGTACATACGCAACAGATAACACACTATTATAAGAAAAATATAATCAATTTCATCTAGTTCAAACGAAATCACTTCAACTCCAGTTGACTCTTGAATACGAGAGGTTTTCAAGACTTGGACTCTAGAAATGGTTTATATAAATTCAAGCTTAAGTAAAGGGAAACAGCGCAGACCAGTATGCTTAGAACTAAAATTGATTGTATGTGAAGTTTGGCCGCATTTGAAGCACAGGCAAACTACGGTGTTCTCGTTTTTCGAGGAGATCCGTGGAACTAATACAATATAATAAAGAGATAATGTTTTTATGAAGGAGGGAATCTTCGAAACTACATATCAGGTTTTTTAAAAAATACTTTAGTACGTTATCACCAAGTATAGGCTATATCAGTGATAATAATTATCATTGGTCCGGCTAGACTCTAGAGTGTAAACCGAACTCAGTTCAAGCAAAGCTGCGGGCAACAGCTACTCTTTTTATTTTACTTGGATAGGCAAACAGGTAGACGCATCTGATGGTAAATGGTCAACCTCGCCCTAGGGCTGACCCAGGCCACTCATTCATGTATTGTCTATCCTGAGACGTAAGATGGAAAGTTTTTTTGCTAGTAATTACACTGCCTCTGTTGTACTTATTCCCGAAAATCAAGATACATATTATATATCTAGTCTATCTATAGGTGAGACTACGAGGCTTAAACTTTATAAGCCTAGCATATTCCTAACCTGCCAGGCTTTATAGCTCTCACCCCCAAATACTCAAACGAATCTCAAATTTAAGACGTACTTAAACTCGTGTTGTCTCTATTTTTTGTATCTGACACGTCGTAGCATGAGTTTAAGTACGTCTTAAATTTGAGATTCGTTTGAGTATTTGGGGGTCAGGCTCCTAATCACAGAACACAATAAATGGGTGTTTCGTAACCGCTGATTACCTAAGACTAATTGGTAAAAGCCTGTCATTTCCAAGGAAATAATTAAGTTAGAATTTGTACATAAGTGCTGGTCTTTATTTTAATCAATTCATGTACATATTTAAGTATCATCTTCATCAATCTTAATCCATCCACTGCTTAACATGGGCCTCCCTCAAAGAACGCCAAGACGACCGATCCCTCGCTCCCCTCTTGATCTAATATACTATTTTAAAATTTTCTAGTTTATTTCCTACTTACCTAAATAAAGAAATACTTAAGAAATATGTATTTTTCCAACCCTACTGTAAGCGATTGATTAAATTAATTTCCATTGCATTTAGCTACGATACGATACAAAGGAAGCGCTGAGTCACTATCAGTAACAGCTTTCCTATGAAATTAATACAGCTCTCAAGCTAAATCTATTTACAATCTATCTCGAAATATGATGACTCATATCATCATCATAATCACTACTAACTTTGTAACATTAGAAACGTCGGGCTTAAAAAACTTAAGCCGTGATAATATTCTCAAAAAATTGTTTCAATATAATAATAATAATAATATCTATGGACGCTTTCATACCACGTCAATCTGGTCCCGTGATAAGTCCTCGAAGATTATATTTACTAGTAGTACATTACTAATACTATTTTTACAATAGCATAATAGAACTAATGTACTATTGTCTATTAGTACTATTGTAGATATCAGTAATCTGATATCTCCAAATAATATTCACTAAGATGACAGATGATGGGTCAATAAGGTTCAAGAGTGGAGACCACGTTAGACGAAATTTTGGTCGGCAATTATGGTTCATTCCCACCTGGTGGTGGGGAGACGATCTCCGTGCAGAGGCGGGTCCGTGTTGGATTCCAGTGGCAAGGGAGTGATCTTGGCGTTCATTGAGGGAGGCCCAATGTTTAGCAGTGTACGGATGAGGCTGATGATGATGATGATGCAGATGACAGATTTATATATATTTTCAAAATTAATATCACGGTGGAGCGAGGTTTTGTCTATAGCAGTGTCACCTACAGCTTGGTCTGGCTTGTAGTATTCAATGAAAATATTTCATTTTGCATAAATTGCGTGGTTTATTTTATTTTATTTACAATGTAATTTTAAGATATTCAAATGAGTGCTGCAGCCTCGCCCACTAGATTTACAAATTTTTGACTGTGACTAATAAAACATTTGCGTATGTAATAGAGTAAAAAATATAATTCACATTTTGTAAAAAGTGTTTTATGATAAATTATATCGAAATGTAAATCCAAATGCAAATTACAAATACGTTTATGATCGATAAACAAACAAGCCTTCACGCCTAAAATGTTAGTTTTATCATAATAATATATCAAACAAAAGCGGTTGGTAAAAGCTTAGCTTTTAAAAAGCTTTCACGGGCACATAAATAAAAGTTCTATAATTTGTGGTGTGGAAACGTGAAACCGTCAGACATAAAATTGAGATAAAAGAGAGGAAATGTTTCATGTGTCGGAAGCGAGACCACAATTTGCTTTGCCTTTTGTGACACTTGTATTGTCAAAACGCGATCGGGTCACCACCGTGACGTGTACAAGTATTAAAGCTAAAATAATTTTGTATTTATACGAAACTTCGGGCGGCGCATACCTACCTTTAGTCGCTCGCCGCGCTGCCACTCTCTTTGCTAAGTGTCAGATTTTACCATTACACTAAACGCAACGCCCGCGTCATTTTTTAATAGCATAGTAGGGCCAACAATTTGAGGAGGAAGCGGTTGACAACTATCGACGCCCATACACATCCGCACAGCCGGAGATTATGCACATGCGTTGCCCTCTTTTTCCTATCCCCTCCAATGGGCCACCGGAAACTCATAAACCGCACGAAATGCGACAGCTAGCTGTCACTTGACGCCAATGTTATGTGAGCTGGAGTTGGTACTCCAGCGAGGTGGTCCTCGTTCGTGCCGGCCCAATTTGGCTGCAAAGCACTTTACCTCTTACTAAATTTCATTCGTTCAAAATGCAGCATGGCACTACCTCTTATTATGTCTAGGCATATACAACTCCTCTGTGGACATGGCGTCGGTCTCTTGGGGGACTGACTGGTCGTCGAGGTGTCCGGTCGCTCAACAGATCCGAGACTCCTCAACAAAGCCGGCATTGGTGGCGCTCGTCGGGTTTTAGTGGGTAGAGCTGGGTCTACCTCACCATATTTCTGGCGCAGCGAAACCCACATACCTGCCTGGAGAGTCTTGTTCTCTACAATGTGTCTACTTTACTATTTAATATGCTTAAGAAATAAAAGTTTTTAATTTATTATTATTTATTTATTATTTCCCGGTGGAATAAAAATGCAATTATCTTCCTCGCCTGATTTCGAGGATAGTGGCTAACATGACTTTGATTGCTTATGCTTTCCATGGATCTCAATATTTAGTGATCATAAAATCATCAACATAACATTACACAGATATTATAAACCACATCTAAATTAAGTCCAACACTTCAGATGAGTAGAAGATTGAAACATATTTAATGCGGGACTTCAATTTGATTCAGTCTTATAATACTAACAAGTACCATTCCGTTCAGCTCATTACGAGTTACAAAATATATTTGTGTAATACTTCGTCCCGTGACTGTAAAAAATTGTAGCTATTTATCATTAAAATGTATTTTTGAATATGTGAAGAAACTGTGTATAAAAAAGGTGATTCATTATATAGTATTATGAATATAATTAATTCCACTTGATATATTTGTACTTACCTATTAGGAAATAAAAGGCTTTTTATATATTTTTTTAAATAAAAATATTATTTAATTTATTACATTATTCTGAAATAGGAACAAGCAGTCGAGTCACCCGATGGTAAGTGTTCATTATGTATAGTACCTATGAAATTGAAACAATAGAACCGTGGATAGTAGCCTATTCGAAGACATTAGGTAGGATCGCTAGTTCGGTGTCAGTTACTGACACCCGATGACCACTTACCATCGGGTGACTCGTCTGCTTGTTCGTTTGTCTTCTGCCTAAGCAAAGAAGTCTGTCTGCATTTAAGAAATCGATTATTTCTAGTTTAATAACTCTTTGGCTATCAATATCGTAGCATCTTAAATTCTAATTCTAACCAGAATTTCTAAATTAAATAGTCTGTGAATGTTTCAAAAGTTGTTGTTGTCGTTATTAATATCAAGCAAAAAATGACAAAAAAATCACGTTTGTTGTATTAGGGCCCCCTTAAATATAGGTATTTGTTGATTCTGTTTTTAGTATTTGTTGTTATAGCGGCAACGGAAATACGTTTAAGTGAAAATGAAACTGTCTAGCTATCACGGTTCATGAGACCTGGGGAATGATAGGCAGAGGATGAATGGCCAGAGAAGGCAAAAATCAAAATCATTTTTTTTTATTCAAAACAAAAATTAAAACCGACTTCAAATTTAAAAAAAAAACTAAAAAGTAATAAAATAATATCCTTAATTTTTGTGCCTACAATTTATAATCAACTTGTTCTTCTACTAATATACAATCTTTGCGTTTACCACGTCATTATTGTTACTTTTGGAGTCGGTGTCAGCCAAGGTAGGTTAGGAGGTAGGTCCTGCAGGCAGCTATACTCCGGTGTCTGCCGGAGTATGGCGACATACGGTGCTCCCATTTGGGCGGGTCACCTTACCGCGCGGAGTAGGGCCCAGTTGCGCTCAGCGCAGCGGGTCATCGCGGTAAGAGTGATTCGGGGGTATCGTACGATATCGTGGGCAGCAGCAACTGCCCTAGCCGGCGACCCCCCGTGGGAACTCGTGGCGGAAGTTCTTGCTGAGGTGCACTCCTATGTCTCGGATAGGAGGTCTCTCGGCGAGAGCCTGACGCTGGACGGGATCCTGCGGGTCCGCCGACTAGGGCAAGAGGCGTTAATGCTGAGGTGGGGAGAGGACCTGGCGTGGGAGCCGTATGGCAAACGCCTAACGGTTGCCCTGCGTCCGGTCCTAGAGCGGTGGATGCGCCGTAAGCGCAAACCCCTTACCTTCCGTCTGACACAGGTGCTCACTGGGCATGGTTGCTTTGGTGAGTACCTGTGCCGGACGGCCCGCAGGGAGCCGTTGGCAGTGTGTCACGATTGTGGCACGGCGGTGGACTCGGCCCAGCACACCCTCGAGGTGTGCCCGAGATGGGCGGCGCTGCGTCATGATCTGACATCGGTCATCGGAGGGGACTTGTCTCTGCCGAGTGTCATCCCCGCGATGCTCGGCGACGACGAGTCCTGGACGGCGATGGTCTCCTTCTGCGAGGCAGTAATGTCCCAGAAGGAGGCCGATGAGCGGGTGAGAGAGGAGGCCGCCGACGAGGCCTCCCACCGCGGGCGACGAACGGGAGTGCGTAGGAGGCGCTACCTAATGCGCCTCCAGTAACGCCCCTGTGCTCGTGTCGGGCCCAGGATGGGGTTTTAACCTGGGTCCAGCTAGACACGACGTCGTCGGGGACTGCTAAAAGTATCGAATCAAACGAACAGCCGAGCAGTCCCCCTTTAGAGGAGGAGTCTGGCCTTTTCGCCGGGCCCAGCCTGTCGCCGAGGGTCCTGCGTTGCCTGCATGATCCGGGACTCTCATAAAAGGCGGCTGAGGGCACTTGCAGCGGTTTTAGTGGGTAACGCATCTCCAAGTGCGAACCCCACTCACGGCTAGGTTTAAAACTCACCCCGGTCCTAGTTATGGTTTGGTCTGCAAATTTCCGCTGCATTAAAAAAAAAAAAAAAAAAAAAAAAAGGTTAGGAGGTAGGTACATCAACAAATAGGACACCGGCTTCAAAAGTAACAATAATGACGTGGTAAACGCTAAGATTGTATATTAGTAGAAGAACAAGTTGATTATAAATTGTAGGCACAAAAATTAAGGAAATTATTTTATTACTTTTTAGTTTTTTTTTAAAATTTGAAGTCGGTTTTAATTTTTGTTTAATTTTTTTTTATTTCTTAATTTTTAGTGATTGCAAAATTTGATAACTGATTTTATTTGTCTGAAATATGGGTAGAACTATTAAACGCGTTGCTCAGATTAAAGCAATCACGGCAGATTTGCTGCTATTAGTTAAATAATTCCATTATATATAGGTATAGAACATCACCAATATATAGATAAAGAATGGATATTATGATGACCTTGAAAACCTATGATGCGCTTCCAAGCCAGAGTTGTTTTTTGTTCATTTAACAACGACAAGTAATAAAATTACATGATTTTGGCATAATATTATTTACCGTATGAAGTAAGGCCAATAAAAGCTGTAAATCGTCGCGGATTCCCCTCTACTGTGTATGGTCTCCATCATCACAATTGTAATGGCGCTTATAACCCATATGGGTACAAAGTTCTCATCAATTTAAATTAATTAAGTCCAAACACAAGGTAGCTACTGTAAACTGTTGAGGAGTTCCCTTAACTGTCCTTTGTCTTTATCATCAGACCCCTAATGACAGTCACAATCCATCTAGGTGTAAAGTTCTCATCATTACAAATTAATCAAGCCCAAAGTTACTGATGTAAATCGTTGAGGAGTTCCCTCGATTGTCTTTCGGCTCCAGCATCAGATCGACTCTAGACCTTCATTAAATTGTAGTCATTCAAAACACTTTATAAAAAAAATATCAAACGCACTAGTCGCCCCTACGATTTTCGAAAGTTCCCCTCGATTTCTCTGGGATGCCATCATCAGATCCTGGTTTCCTTATCATGGGACCATTTGGGAAGTATACCCTTTAGAACAAAAAAATAATTTTTCAAATCGGTTTAGCCATCTTCGAGTAATCAGGTAACATACATAAAAAAAAAAAAAAAAAACCGACGAATTGATAACCTCCTCCTTTTTTAAGTCGGTTAAAAATAGTACCTTTTTACCGTCAATTGAATCTACCACAGGCTTAGTAATAGGTTCCAGTTCGGAATATTTGGGTATGGAACTAGTTTCCGTACAAAAATAATGGCATTATTATAGTTTTATGCGTTGATCTAAATTTTTGCTATTATAAAGTCGTAAAATAAAATTACACCTTATTATACAATACAGATTTCGAAAATCAGTGGTGCTTTTGAAGTTAATGCCACATTTTTCCCAACAAACTACAGACACCCACGCTCGCTATGTAATCCCAAATTTCTGTGTAGTTTCATATTTTGAAGACACTTTAGTAGGAATTTTCCAGAGACCATGCCTAACGTCTAGAAAAACATATTTTTTTGTATCTTTAACTTTCAACTTTTATACTTTTAATTTTTGAAACTTCTTTGCGCGCATAATGGTAATTTTTTTACGGATGAAACGTCATGAAAATGTGCAACGTTTTTGTCCAAGAATAGGGAGAGAGTGAGAAAGGGCGAACGTAGCATGAAGCATATAGTCATGGAGTGAGAGTAGGAAGCAAGCGAATGAGAAAAAACGAGAGATAGAATGAGATAGAGCGAACGTCGTATCCCAAGTCTCGGTAATGTAAAGCTTTAGATTAGTGTAAGTAAATATAAACGAGATTTAAAAATTCGTTTGCTAAATAAGCTTCACTTCTGACTTTCTTTTCGTATACTATATACGCGCGCACTTTTTTGAACATAATCCATTTTAAAAATATCCTATGTTGTGTGTGTATGTATAGGGTTGGCTAGTGGCTAGTGCCAACCATACATATACCGAATAAACTTGGAATAACAACAGTACGTAGGTAACGTAACAGTACCAATACACCTTCTGTACCCAAGTACAGAACCCAAAAAACCTAAAACGCATCCACTCACGTTACTTATCTCTTTTTACGTGACGTGTAATAAATTGGATCCACTGAAGATATATCCCTACCTCCATTTTTATAACGAGATGTATTACAATTTGCTAATGACGCAAGAAAAATGTTTTTCATAAAGGATTACATTCACTGGATGTCTTGAATAAGGTTTTTTGTACACAATAAGAAACCAATATTAAGCTGATGCCACATCACTATTTAGTTTTTATGTATTTTCTGCTACCTTTATGCACCAAACGGCAATCACCAATTCTCTGCCGTATTGTTTTTTTTTAAATAATCGTTTTTGTTGTATGATAAAAATTTAAAAAATATTATAACCCTATTTATGTCCATCGAATTCATAATATAAATACGACAATTTAAATGAGCATCTATATTTTTAGTACTGTTTAATTCGCGAGCAAGGTAATCGTAGTTAATTCTAAAAGTCAGATTTTCAGTGGTACGTACGTGAGCGTTTTGTGATTTATTTTGAATCCTTTGTTAAATAACACTGAATTAATGATTTTTCTATCATCATCATCAACGTCAACAGCCTGTATCTGTCCACTGCTGAACATAGGCCTTTTTACTTTTACGCTGTGAAATGTACTGAGGCATTCCGCGGGGATGTGGGTCTCCCTCCCCAGGCGGAGCACGAGTGCCAACAATACCATCTTTAGTGAGGTGCCCCGGATATGTTCAGCAAACAGGGTACCTCGACGGCTAGTCAGTCCCTCAAGGGACCGACGCCACCTCGACAGAGGTGTTGTCCCGCTCCACAGAACAACCCCTTCCAACGGCGGGACAGTACAATGGGGTGAGGTTCCCATCCTCGCCCCTTAAGCTCTTTTGTCCCCTGTTCCTATAAGAGGGGTACAAAGAGCAGCTCCCTCAGCTCAATTTGCTTCACCCTAGACTACTGAGCCACGACAGGGCTTGAACCATGGTGGGGACTGCTGAACATAGGCCTCCCTCAATGAACGCCACTGTTAATATAATAATAATATTATCTTTATTTAGAACTAGCTGTGGCCTGCAGCTTCGCCCGCGTTACTCAACTTGTATATATCACAGCGTAATGTTATATAGCCTATAGCCATCCTCGATAAATTAGCTATCTAACACTGAAATAATTTTTTAAATCGGACCAGTAGTTCCTGAGATTAGCGCGTTCAAACAAACAAACTCTTCAGCTTTATAATATTAGTATAGATGACGTTATATAGAGATAATATAATATTAACAAGACGCACGGCATTAAGTAAAACCCATGTACGATGCATGTAAGGAATAAAGTACCTTTAAACTACTAAGGCTTATTAACTCTTGTACAAAGTACAAAGTAGTGAGTTACTTGTGATACATATTTTAAAACTAAGTATAATATCATCATCATCATCATCAGCCTCTATCCATCCACTGCTGAACACAGGCCTCCCTCCATGAACGCCACGACAGCCGATCGCTTACCAATCGCATCCAACACGGACCGGCCACCGCACGGAGATCGTCTTCCCACCTGGTTAATGGCCGACCAACACGACAAAGTGTTGGAAGTTTAAATAAAGTATCTTTAAATTAGAAAACTCATTGTATCTACTAGTATTGAAGAAACATTTTAAAAACATTTATTAACGGTTTTTATTTGTTCCTTTACATATTCAAAAGGTTGCCGCTACCAGTTGCACTTCGCTTCGGATAAAATCGTTTATCAATAGTGTGCCGGTAATTGCCGGGTTTGCAGCCGGATATCCTGTAGATCACAGCAAAACGCTTTCCAATCTATATTTGATTACTTGCGTTAGTCGTATATTTCCGTTGAAAATGTTTGATTAATTTATGTGAATATCGTCTTTATTATCATTTAAATGATAATGATTAATTAAAATAATCATATTTTATACCATTATCACTTTAATAATGATTAATGATTTTTAATGACAGCTTAGGATCACGGGTCACGGCATAAACGCTTAAAGCTTACGAATAGACTGTAATAATTATTAATTACTCGTAAAGTTGTAGTAGGAATGATCTTTATCATTTAATAATAATCTTTGTAATCATTAATTATTATATAATAGTAATCACAGAGTCATGACAGAATGATTTGCCCTATCTGTGTTTGATTACTGTTAAGGAGAAAAAAAATTGAAATAAGTATAAGATAGAGTAACGCGATGGCGTTTAAAATATATGATTATTGATATGATAACGTCTTAAAAATTGATTTAAGCCGCCTGCATGAACGAAAAATATCACGTTCCGCCTGAGCCGAGCGTGCGAACGAGATGGCGGAGCAAGTGATAGAGAGGCACGATCGGCCTTAGCAATCGGCTTGTGACGCATTATGACGGACACTAGTTTATTATACAACAGGTGTATTTTATTATAAGTATCTTTATCGTCTTTACTTAAGGTAAATGCTTTTAGATTGGCCCACCCTCTGGATATGTTTAAGCAGTATTTGGGTACTAGTAACCATCTTTTAATCCATCAAAGAAAACAAGAATTGATTCAGTGTACAAAGGTACCATCATGTTACTGTTTATTCTTGTTTAAAACCGCTTTGCTGTGAGGGATAAATACACAGTCTATTCACCTGATGGTAAGTGATTACAGCCACCCACTACACCGGAGGGCTTTTGCGTTAGCTGCCTCTTGGTGGGTTCTAGTAAAACAGGTATAGTATTACTGGCACTCAGACCTTCGGGCTTACTCTTGACACTGGATCCTATTGAAATTTAGGATTGATTGATCGAAAACCTGTCAATCAGTACTATTGTACACTACACTAGCGCACGATTTGACTCTATCGCAGTGGAATTTTATGTTTTGTTTTCTTATAGAAGAAGGGTAACTAATTGAAATTGCTATTTCTCAATCTCGTAATTTTTTCCACTCTTGATAATATTTTGACGTTGAACTGTGTAAATTCGTCATTCGAACCAAACTCGATTTCGAAGTCGATACGTCAATGTCAAAATATTGTCAAGAGTGCGAAAATTTTACGAGATTGAGAAATAGCAATTTCAATTATTTCACACCGATTGACAAGTTCTCGATCTCAATCCTAAATTTCAATAGGATCGAGTGTCAAGAGATATTCTAAGTCTATGGTCAAGAGTAAGCCCGCTGATCTTTGTCTCGGAATATACAATGAATGTATCTGGATCTAGTGCAGTAAAAGCTAGGGAATCTAGAAAGTTCATAGACAATGACAGCTTACGATGGGTGATTCACTAAATTTGTTTTTCTCGGTTACATAAAAGATGCACAAGTCGTACAGTAAAAATCTGTTTTCTTCTTACATAAAATAAAATAATTCAACATCTTAAGGAGATTTAAATTAAATGGTTGGATGAACCCAGGAATTAACTTGGTTTGGTTGGCTTAGGCAAGTTTGAAATGTAAGTCCCATTCACTAAGTTTAGTTTTGCAACAAAATCATAGGCGAGCAGAGACAATATTACATAAGAAATTTTTTATGTTATTTCGATAGACAAATAAACAGACAAGCCAATAGGAAGGAAAGTGGTTAGCGTCGCCTTCCTGTTGTATTAATGTACCCTATGGCGTCACCCATGAACACAAACAAGTAAACTTTTTTTTTTTCTTTAACTCCGGGAAATGCTCTGAGGCATCCCGCGGGGGAGAGGATCTTCCCAGGCGGGTATGTGGGGCTCGCTGCACCCAAAAGATGGTAAGTGGACGCAGCTCTACCCACTAAAACCCGGTGCCACCAGTGCCGCCTTTGGTGCGGTGCCCCGGATCTGTTAAGCTAACTAGGCAGTCAACCCCGCAAGGGACCGACGCCACCTCCACAAAAGGGTTGTCACGCACCACAGAACAATCCCTCCCTACGTCGAGATAGTGCCGGGGGGGGGTGAGGTTCCTATCCTCGCCCGTTGCCCACTGCTCTTTGTCCCCTCTTCTTATAAGAGGGGTACAAAGAGCCCCAATTAGCTTCGCACAAAGTGCTAGGCTCACCCTAGGCTACTAAGCCCCACCGCCACGTCAAGGTCCTGAACCAAAGTGGGGAAACAAGTAAACCTGATACTATCCCAGGCAAATCATCTATGTGTTGCCTATCCTGAGACATAAGATGTTAAGTCTCGGTGCCAGTAATTACACTGCCTGTCCTGCCCTTCTCTCCGAAACTAAACAAAGCTGTTTCACAGAAGACACGAGCAGAATGGTGGTATCCAAGCAGACGGGTACGGGGCACAATCATATCCCTCCTCCCACTGGTAAAACAGTATACCAAGTAGATCCACTCAACTTGATGCGTAATTAAAACCTGTGACGTCGGTAATGGTTTGAAATTCTTGAAGAAACGTCAACGACTAAAATTCTGATGGATAACGTTCTGGCGTATGGATTATGACTGTCTTGGTTGTGTAGTAGTTTCCACCTGTTCATCCTCCTTTAAATTAGAGAAAAATGTATCTTTTAAAGAAAAGTAAATTTAAAAGAACTTAGATTCTTTCCTAATAACGGGGCACTAAATATATTTTAAATATGACAGGTATTTTCGGAGATCGTATTAAAACAAAAAACCGTTTAGCTTTATTGTATGAGTATATATGTATGTATGTATGTATAATATACCATGCCTACCTAGTCTCATATTAAGCTCCTAAGACCTTTATCCAAGGTTAATATGTTAGTTTCTATGTCAATAAATATCTGCCTGTCCTGCTCTTCTCTCTGAAACACAGCAAACCTGTTTTACGTAAGAAATAAGGATGATATTACCTCAGCGCATCGCTCCCACCGGTGTAAGCTTCTAATATATTTATGAAATACATTCAGATGAAAGACTTTCTTCTAAAAAATTACCTCTCTGACGACTTACACTCTGCATTTAATATTTAAAACTACCCGCAGTAAGGAAACAAACAAGTTATATTTTCATGTTCTTTCATTTCATCTATATTTTGTTTATTTATCTAATAAAATAAGACTGCAAAATGATATTGTTTTCTAATTTCGAAACGTCGGGCTTGTAAAAATCTAAATAAACCGTGATAAAATCCGTAAAAATTGTTTCATTATACTGCAAAAGGATTTAAAATCTGTTAATATACTATTCAGCTATGTTAGATCTCCAAACTATCTACTTCACCGATTTTAATCTTACTAATAATTGTTTTATAGATCTGGATAGATAGTGCTGTTAAAGAAGTACTTCTGAATATATAGTAGACTTTTAGACAAGCTTAGAAATGATAGTGCACTGACTTTTAGACTAGCTTGGCAGCAACAGTACACTGACTCTTAGACAAGCTAAGAAAAGACAGTACACTGACTTTTAGACAAGCTTAGAAAAGACAGTGCACTGACTTTTAGACTAGCTTGGCAGCAACAGTACACTGACTCTTAGACAAGCTTAGAAAAGACAGTACACTGACTTTTAGACAAGCTTAGAAAAGACAACATACCGACTTTTAGGCTAGCTTAGAATAGCTTCATGGCGAGACACCTGGGTCTTTCATTTAACTAGTCCCAGGTGTTTATGGTCGTCGTTGACAGCATGCAATCAGATTCCGGAGTAATAATTTTAATTGACAGATTTGGGTGTGTTCCAACAAGTCTTGTTTTTTCTCCTTCTTTACTCGGAAATGCTTTATGACTTTGATCAGCATTAGAATAAAGTTGCCTAGATATTGTGGGAATTTACCTCAATAAAATTTATCTTTTATTTGTGTATCTTTTTTTTTATGTCACAAAGAGGCAACCGAGCAGTTGGAGCATTATAATAACTACCGACGCCCATAGACATCCGCCCAACTAAAAGTTACGCGAATGTATTGCCTTCCTTTTCTCTATCCCCCCAAATGGGGTCTACAGAAAACTCATCGCACAAAACGCGATAGCGTAGCTGTCACTTGACACGGTGGGGCTCAGTAGCCTAGGGTGAGCCCAGCACCTTGGGCGAAGCTAATTGAGCCGAGAGGGCTCTTTGTATCCACCAATGCCGCCTTTGGTGAGGTGCCCCGGATCTAGTAAACAAACAGGGCACCACGATGGCCAGTCAGTCACTCAATGGACCGACGCCACCTCCACAGAGGGGTTGTCCCGCACCACAGAACAACCCATCCTAATGTCGAGACAGTACAATGGGGTGAGGTTCCCAACCTCGCCCCTTGTCCCCCTGCTATTATGTCCCCTCTTCTTATAAGATAGGTACAAAGAGCAGCTCCCTCTGCATAATTTGCTTCGCCCAAGGTGTTGGGATGATTCAGTAGTCTAGATTTACATGGACTTGTCTAGACCACTTACCATCGGTGGAAAATATGTTTGTCTATCTAACTTAGATAAAAAAATACACCACGTTAAACAAGTTGTGGTAGTTTCGTTATGACATCCGTTACGTGTAGGTAAAATCAAAAATACATTTACGAAATGTATGTAAAAATAATTCATAAGCCCGCCGTTTATTTTCATACAAATGTCCCTGACCGATTCGAACCGGTGACTCTTCTACGTAATAATTACGCCAGGGTTAAGGTAAAATAATGAGTTAATTTAATGTTAGTAAAACTGTCTACGAATGTCTTACGACTGTTCACCAGAGTTTCAGTCTCGTGAACAATATATTTGTAATATGTTATTCGATTTTTTTTGCATTAGTATAGACTAATCGATATAAAGTGTCAGCAACAATTAGACACGAGCCAATAATTAATGATTATTAATATAATGCAAATAACAAACCAAGTGGCATTTTGCTGGGCTGGCGTCAGTCATCCGTTGAGTGTCTTACACTCAAGAGAACGGATGGCCGACGGGTTAATAGGGTTCAAGAGTGGGGACCGCGCTTAGGTAGACGAAGTGTTGGCCAGCCATTAACCAGGAGGGAAGACGAACTCCGTGCGGTGGCTGGTCCGTGTTGGATGCGAGTGGCGAGGGATTGGCCGTCTTGGCGTTCATTGAGTGAGGCCTATGTTCGGCAGTGGACAGATAGAGGCTGACGATGATGATTATGATGATTTTGAAATACAGTAAAATTGGCAAAAACTTATCATCCAAAATTGCGGAGCATATGATAGTTTAATGATAAATTATATTTTCCAAGAACAGGACAGAAACTAAGACAAATTACCGACGCTTGGAAGAAACATTGTAAATATAGAAATAATTACCGCTGTGAGATAGACTATTATTTGGTACGAGGGATGCGCTTATTTTCCACTATCCTGCTTATTTCTGACGTTAAAAACCTTTGCTGAGTTTCCAAACCAGGTACGGAAATTACTAACCGAGCCCTACCATCTCACGTCTCGGGACAGGCAATCCATGAATGAGTTGCCTGGACTAGTCTCAGATGAACTCGTTTTTATTTATGGGCAACGTTGGCTGCTTAAAAAAAATCTTATCTAGTGAGCCTAGGCAAAATGGCAAGATATAAAATAATGCATTTACCTGAATTATTTCTTTCGATTGGCATTACTAATAAATTAAAAAATTAAGAAAAATATGTTTGCTTATTACCTATTAGATTATATTAACAACGTAGGTAACAATTAATAATAAGATATATCAAAATCAATGTTTAGTAAGAAGAAAATTAAATAAAAATGGTTAATTGTGTATTCAATTATAATAATATTGATTTTTAATATAGTAGCACTATAAAATATTTAAAAATATTTTTAATATAAAAAGAGAATATAAAAATATATTAAGTATATTATTTAATGAAATCGCGCATACATTTTTAAAACAATAATTGCGTGCATTTAAAAAAAATATAAATAATTATAATATCAAAGAAAAATATCTTGACTAAAATATCGTTATATTTTATAAAAACAAAAATATAATTATTAAAACTTATAAATATAAAATATAAATATAAATATAAATAGAAGGAACAAAATAAAAATATAACTTTTAAAAAACAAAAGTCTATGATTTTTTTTACCGAAAACAAATACACAACTAACCTCTTGATTTTATTCTTGATCCAATCGACGCAGCCATTGGAGATCGCCGCTTGCGCCGACAGGCGGGGCGGGGTGATGTTGATGACGGTATACACGACCACACATTGGTAATCCATAACACGGACATATCCCTCGCCAGACTCGCACCGATTGTGACCGATGCGCCAATGTGCCAACGTCTACGCACGCCGCGACCTTGGCTCAAACGACAACATTATAAAAGGCCCAGCCGAAGTGTGTAAAAGTTTCCCAGCCAAAGTGTGTAAAAGTTTACGTATCGATTGGACGGGAGCGACGCGACGACCCGCCACGAATTCTGGCTCAGACTGACTTTCCCGCGTTTAGGACTCCACAAGTCGAATCCTCTAGCATTCTGCGATGTGTCGTGTCGTGAAGGACTAAGCGGTTTAGTTCGTTAGATTTTTAGTTTGTTACTCTGTTGCCTACTTTTATTCTAGTATTGATTTTTAGTTCGTTAGTTTGTATCGCCCTATGTAATAATCGCTTATTTGTTTTTAGTTATTTTTCTTTTAAATTTTATATTTGTATTTTCTAGTACGCCCTTTAACTTCAGCCACCAAAATGAGGTTATGATTTCCAAGCTTAAGTTTGTTAGGTTGTTAGAATAGAAAATGTATTCTACCAATTTTAAAATAAATCACAATATTATGATGAAAATAACCTTGTATACATTTAGCTTATAACATTGTAATATTACATGCATGAAATAAAGGACTAACTATTGATCAGAACATGTGTATATTTCCACGGCTGATATAATCAAGCTATTTCGATGAAAATTACCGAGGTATAATCTATAACAATATAATGGCCGTATTATGGATTCTTTGGTGGGATAAAGCTTGTAATAAATCAAGATTTATTTACGTGTAAGTTTTCCGTTTACTAATGGGTCTTTTTGATGATGCACATTAATGCTTTCGCACTCACACTGGGAATGCACTACCCCATTAAACCACCTGCGAGTGCCTTCAGCTGCTTTTTGAGGGTCCCGAATCTGCAGGCAACGTGATCACCTCGACCTCGGCGTAGGTCAGATTACTCCTCGTAAAGGGGGACTGACCCGACACTAGCACTAGGGACGTTACTGGAGACGCGCGGGAGTAGGCCTCGTCGGCGGCCTCTTCTATCACCCGCTCGTCTGCCTCCTTCTGGGACATTGATGCCTCGCATAAGGAAACCATCGCCGTCCAGGTTATTAAAGGGTCTAACCTCATCCAGAGTTACCTCAGGATTAATGAGTCGAGATAATGTTAGACCGAGTGACACTTTTAAAGGCCTTTGAGATGTGGCCTGTGATTGTCATAGTTGACCACTATTGACCACGGCGGGTAAAGTTAAAATATAGTTCATACCTAAGTTTGAACATTTTAGACCATAACCGGCTAATGAACTACATATATGATCATGTACCTATTAACACCTTTTTGGCACCACAATATCTGATCGTACGCTGTTCGTCGGTTTTACGGAAAAAAATACATCATTAAAAACACCCATTTGTAAGAATCTTGTGAACATTCATACGACACTTCAGCACATTGAACTGTCAAGAAAAATAAATTCGGTGTATTTCTCGTTGAAGGTATCACTTAATTATTATACAGGCACATACATGTCTGTTTTTTTAGGGCTCTGTCAGTCTTTCTGTCTCACTGTTTGACTGACTGACTATGGGTTTGCCAGTCAAAGCAAAACCTGTAAGGATATTTCCCATTGAACTAGTCATGAAATTTTGGCATCAATATTCTTTGACGTAAGTGTCAGCCGTCTTAGCTTTCATTGAGGGAGGCCTGTGTTCAGCAGTGGAAGGATAGAGGCTGATGATGATGATGATCAAGTCTCAGTGCCAGCAATGCCTCTCCTACTCTTTAGCCTGAAACACAGCAAACTTGACTCACAAAAGAAAGCAAGAAAGTAGAACCCACCCGGTCGGACGCTTCGAGTCCTTCCCACGTGCTTTACGTGTGCTCAAAATATCATAGTAAAACGATGATAACTTTTACAACTAAGGTTCGACTTAAATAAAACAAAATAAATGGTGCTACCAGCTTAGCTTATTCTTGTTGTGTAGATTCCAAATATGTAAAACAATCTTAAGTTTCCAACAATATTATGTACACACTAAAAGATAGAGAATCTGGACTGTATGCTTTATCACCCGCATTTATCTATACAGATAAATAAAATTGAAGTGTCTGTTTGTAATATTACATTTTTTACTAAATGCATAGGGATGTATACACGGTACATATACCAAAATAGCAATTTTTACAATTTTTGTCTGTCTGTCTGTTTGTTCCGGCTAATCTCAGAAACGGCTGGACCGATTTTGACTGGACTTTCACTGACAGATAATTGATGTTTTAAGGAGTAACTTAGGTATTAAAAAAATAATCATCAATCTGCGTACAGCTGTAAGTCAAAGTTAACGCGGGCGAAGCTGCGGGCAACAGCTAGTTTTATTTTTTATAAAATTCTTTCTACAGACTCACGGTTGCTTTAATCTACCCATTTGTAATCATTATTAATAGTCGGTCTCTTTATTATTTAATATAATAATATAAATGTACTTCTATGTAACAAAATCTTGATTATAAACGTTACAATTTTATATGTATTGCACATAGGTACTATTTCAGCCGTATAATAAATGGAATACGAAAAAATGAGAGATTATAATCATTATGGCCGACATAATTCACTATTATGAAACTCTGGCTATTTGCCAGAATCGGTATATCAATGCCACTGAAACTTTCTAACTGATCGAAAATCTCGTGTTAATAATACGAAAACGAAAGTTTGTCATATTATGTGGTTCAGAAAAAAGAACTGAAATATAATATATACAATGTGGTCCAGGATACAGGGTCCATTTTAGCACTTGACTACCATCAAGCTAATTTTTCGTGAGTCTTCATTTTGATGAGACGTCCAACAATTTCCTGTATGAAAATTCTCGATTGTGGTAGCTAATAGAGGTAGCGAGGATAAAATATTGGATATATTGCCACAGATTAAAGATACAGTTAGCACTTTCTGCGTAGAGAGGACTTATCAAAATAATGATGTATCATCAACATCTGTCACCTCAGTCCTCCCGTGACCATGGTTGCTGTTAAGTATCCGAAACGTCGGGCTTGTAAAAATCTTAATAAACCGCGATAAAATCCGTAAAAATTGTTTCATTATGAGTGAAATTCGCGCAAACATTAGAAAACAATCTTTCAGTGTTAGACAGCCCATTTATAGAGGAAGGCCGCGTGATGTTATATAGCCTAATATAACATCACGCGGTGACTAATAGCAGTTGAGTAACGCGGGCGAAGCTGCAGGCAACAGCTAGTATTATAATTTAATATCTTAGGTTTTTTTGTTAAATCTGATGATAATTCCCCCGTCTGTCGGTCTCCATTAGGATTTCTAAACGCTAAAAAAGGTGTCGAAAACGACGGAAATATAAAAATATGTTACCGCGACAAAACCCGTAAAATCACAGACATCGAGTGTAAAATAGTACAGTTTTCATGACGTGTACACAAATATGAGACACAAGGTATATATACGTCTTATAACGTGTCTGGCGCAGGTAAAAATCTATCTTATTATATCTAAAAGCTTACATATACGTACAAAGTTTTGAACTCTTATATTTTGGCAACGTTCCAATGGAAACGATTACGGGGGACCGCTGAAAGTTTCCCATTAAAATATACTTATACCACAGCTTATACTGAATATATTGCAAAATATTCTTAAACGATTTAACCGACCGAGTAAAGGAAAGTTTGTTTTTACATTATGTTCGTGTTTGGTTTTTTTCTGTAACCACGCTACCAATTAATTGTATCATTATTTATTATTCCTCACAGGAAGCCGTCTAAAGATAATTTAAGTAAAAAAATAAACGAGTCGGATTCGCACACGAAGGGTTCCGTACTACATTAGACACTAACAAAAAATGAAGTTTTTTGTATGGGAGCCCCTTAAATTATTTTATTTTAATTAATTATATTTAAAGAGAACAGAAAAATGAATATTCTGTGAATAGTTTAAGCGTGTACCTGTCGCCTTTATTAGTATCGAGCAAGAAACGGAAAAAAAATCGCGTTTGTTGTAGGATCCCCACTTGAATATTTGTTTTATTTTATTTTAGTATTAATTGTTGTTATAGCGGCAATAAAAATACACTATCTGTGAAAATTTCAACTGTGTAGCTAATAGCTATCACCGTTCTTGAGATACAGCCTGGTGACAGACGGACGGACGCACAGTGAAGTCTCAGTAATAGGGTCCCGTATTTACCCTTTGGACACGGAACCCTAAACAGCAAAGAATATCATATAACGTTAAAGGATACGGCCGATCTCAAAAGCTAGTTTACTGAGACGAGCTTCGTTAGTAGATATCTAACTCCTGTCGATATTTTCATATTCGTGGATTATTTGCATTCACTGCCTATGAAACATCATATCAAAGAAAATTCCATAAATTGTTGATCCTATAAATTACATTCTACCGCAACTGTCTTAAACCTTCAAAGCAACAATCGTCTTCAAAGGGAAACATAAAGAACAAAAAATTGTATACAATTTGACTTTCAGTATTATTTTGGCCCAGTTAAGTAAATACAATAATAAAATTATTTAACATATAGACATCATGGTTCAAGCTTCGTCGTGGCAGTGGCCTTAGATGAACCCAGCACCTTGGGCGAATCAAATTGAGCCGAAGGAGCTGCTCTTTGTACATGTTTGTAAAGGAGTAGGGGGGACAAGGGGCGAGGATGGGAACCTCACCCCATTCCACTCCCTCAGGACTGACTAGCCGTCGAGGTGCCCTGTAGCTCAACAGATTCATATTTACAGTCAGAATTCTTACTTTTATTTCAGTATGACAATGCATATTTATTTATACATGTACAGCATTAACGCGTATAGTAAAACATTTTGTAAAGTAAGTTTTATCTCAAATCGCTTGTCGAGTCTTTGTCCTAATATTCATAAAACTTTCGGCAATAACAAATATTGGACATCCAAATTGATGTCACCACTGACGCTAAAATATACAGACGCCATTTTTATCTGACACTGCTTCATGGTGTCAACAGTTTTATTATTTCCATGATGAGACGGCAAAAAGCTGGATCGCTTTTTTAGCATTATTATAAATAATATTTTATTATTATTATTTATTTATTATTATATTTTTTTTATTATTATAATGTTTTTTTACTAATGTAACCACAGAAAAAAATATAATTATACAAAAATATCAAAACGTTGTATTTGAAACGAAATCCATAAACCAATATCTTTTAGCGTCGTAGGTTAAAAAGTAACAGATGCTACTTGTTAATATAAACAGTTACAGATCAAGATTTTTATAGAAAAGGGCCAATTGGAATGAGGAGGCTATTCCTGAAGGTCCCTGAGTCCCTTACCTGTCATTCCATCCGACCGGTACCGTCATTCAATATTCCACTCACATTCGAAATATATTCGTCGTATATCGAAGATTTGTTTTGATTGAGGAAAATCTTAGAGAATTATAATCATACAAAATCTTTTTAACAATTCTAATATTTTGCCACGTTCGCACGCAATATTATGTCCACGTCCTAATACTTATGATTTATACTAATATAATACCTACTACCATTTGGGTGTTTTAAGATTTTTTTTTAATCTATGAAAATATTTATATCAAACAGTTTTTATAAAATAATTAAAAATATAAATATAAATAAAAAAGTGAGGTATAAAATAAAATATAAAATTATGAATTCAGTACCGAAAACACGTACACAGTACCCGAAATAAGCTGATAGTCGACAATGTTAATTTCTCTTGACAAAAAAAAATCATTTATTTCAGGTTAATCACCCATGATGATGACACCGGGAATCTCCTTTACATTATGACGTCACAAACATTAATTTGTGATCAATTGTCGCACGTTCGATTTCGAAAATTCGAATCTTAATTGTTTATGTTTAATTGAAAAAAAAATATATAGTTTTTCGCTTTAACTAATAATATATTTTATTTAAAAATCCGTTTATTCTATATACAAAATAAATTGAACGTATGTTGAAGATATGTTTTAATATGTGCCCTCTCATCGTAACAGGTAGTAACTGAAAATCAGTCGATCTTTCTTCGGATTGATCTATTAGTACTGAGTTATATACCTTTTTGCGATTCTGCAGCACACATACACTTTATTTAAGTGTGATAATAGTACCAATGCTGTTATCATATTTTATCTGTCTTTCTTTTTATTGTGTATGTGAAATGTGGAATTGTGAATAAAGTTTTTATCTATCTATCTATCTATATATCTATCTATCTATCTGGCTGGATCATAGAAAATTTTAATCTGGCATAATCTCGTACAAATTCCAAAGTGTTGCCAGATTTAAACTCACCTCAAATATCCTCGAACACAAATTGTATGCTGGGGAGAGAACCAAATCAAATTCAACTTCCAATTATCTCGAAATCTAACGAGGAAAGTAATTAAGGCGCCATTTTCATTACCAGATATTCGAGGAGGAAACAAAACGTCAATGATTTACTAGACACCGTCGCCTATCTATTTGATTCATTGTTTTGTAAGTTACTATGATAGATTAGCGCCAGTATGGCGCCTCTAGGGTCACCAACTGCCATCAGGTAAAATAATAACTAGCCCTCACAAAAAACAGATACGTTAGTTAGATCAACGGTTAGCGCGTTGGCGCTCAAGCCGGAGGTTGCGGGTTCGAATCCCGCCAGGGTACAAAAACGTTTTCTGTATTCCTGGGTGGGTAAATATGTGTATTATATAATAAAAATCTTAAATTCTGTATAGTATAAAAATATTAAATATATTTCCGTTGACTGATAGCCGTAACACAAGTTCTTAGAGAACTTACCACGGGACCAGATTAACGTGGTGTAAAAAAGCGTCCATAAATATTATTATTATAATTTAATTAAATGCGTTTAAAAACAACAAAAAACTAACATCATCTTGATATTGGGAAATTCACAATAGTGCAATTTCATGGCACTTTATGCCTGTCGTGACAATTATCGGAGCATACACACATTAATTGAAAGAGTGAGTTCTAGTCCCTGTGGCAGTTATTCCTGTCTATATTCCTGTATGTTCTGTCTTAACGTTCTCTACGAAATAACAGCAAAGTTGTTTCACGGGAAAAATATGCAGGTGGTACACATGCAGAAAATTCCCACCGGAAAATTGAGAATATCCTAGCCATATCCTCAATTTTCCGGTTGTTCTGTTTCTCAATGTTCATTGCAAGTAATCTTTATCAAGCAGTGGATGGTTACAGGCTGAGTGAAGATCGAAGTGAATGTCATTGCCAACCTGATGACGTCATCGAGCACATAAATGGAATAGAGCGGTAACGTTATGTGTTTTGTATGAAAGTAAATTCCGCCAAAGTGCTGCGACGCTGTGTCGGTTCTGCGCTCTGATTTGCCGACTGATAGACATTCATGGATGATTACCGATGGGATATACATACAGATCACTGGTTGGTTAAATTGCTATTAGGTCAGTGACAAATCACTGACCAGTTTCGGAATAGGCTCACATTACTACTCTAACCGGTTATATGCTCGATGGATGACGATAACAAAGGTGATCACAATGAATAGAAAAAGATGTTAAAATTTTTGTATAAACAATAAACGAATAAAGAATAATTATTTAATGTTTCTTTCATTAGGAGATCAGCTCCCAAGATATTTCATTAAAGACAAGTGAGACTAAGAGGCTTTCTCATCAATCTCCCCTTTGTTTTGTACATAATACATTTTCGTCTAAACTGAGGTTTCATAATATTCTTAATTAGTTAGTAACGAGTTTTAAAACTTAATTTATTATCTGTATTATATATTTAATTATCATCTTTATCTCGAAGTACATTGCTAGATGGCCTGCCTTATTGTTTTCTAAATCTTCATATACTTTCATCATCATTATCATTATCAAACTTTTTCCGTGCACAGTTGGATATGCCTCTTTAAGATGCGTGAGCGGATGGGCTGTCTTAGCGTTCAAACTATCTATAGCTTTAAATATATTTTTCATATATTTTTTTTGTTACACATGAACAAGCTGATAGCACACTGTAAGTGGTCAACGTGGGTTACGTTTCAAATCATCTTTGACATTTCTTTCACCACCTTTGAAATTGTCACGAAAATTCCTTTTGAGTTTACATTTTGAAAGCTCATTAAAATCCAATCAAAAGATACGGTGTATTAATTAGGTCGACGTCTTGTGGCATATTCGTGAATGTGACATAGAGGAAAATATTATAAAGATTTATAATAGCTTATTTAATGGATAGGTCACTATATGATTAGATGTATAAGTACGCACTTTAAATCTGTATTTGATAGTGATTGAAATATAAGTCCACTTCAACAATAATCTGTAATATTTTTTTTCTTTGTCATATATAAAAATATATCAAAGACAGATACATTTAGGTAACCTTTTATAATAAAAGCTTACGTTTTATAATGATTTTATAAGACCCCTCAGCCTCTTAACTAACTTAGGATGCTATATTATTATAACTTTCGACTTTTATAAGGGACCTGTGCGTATTACAATGGCTGGATGGTTTACCGAATTTTTTACCGAAAGATTTCGGAGTCTTGATATTATCACTCAACCGGAACTTTTGAAGTACAGTTTACACAAAAGGTACCTAACTCTGCATGATAGCAAGTAAACAGTTTAAAAACTATGACCCGTTTACGGAAAATATATCCGCATCGTTTCGAAGTCGGTTGAAATGTAATTAAAATGCCTCTGTGTAGTTATCATGTTCAGATGCACAGTAATTCAGAAATACCCATTTTAGCTTGCAATAACTTCTATCAGTAATATAAGTATCTACCAAGGGGACAAGGTAAATAGTTAAAATTTCCGACTAATTTGCTGAATATTTTGAAAATAAAATTTTGTTGAAATGTTTTGAATTAAATAAAAATCGTATGTATCAGGACTCTTGGGTGGATTCAGGTGGACTCCCCTGAGGTGATAAGCCCTGTCGTGGCGGTAGGACTCACTAAGGTGAACCCAGCACCTTGGGCTGACCCAATTGAACCGAGCTACTCTTTGTAACCCTCTTATAGTAAGAGTGGACAAAAGAGAAGGGGGACCAGTAGCTAGGATGGGAACCTCGCCCCATTGCTCAGTCCCGACGTTGGGAAGGGTTATTCAGTGGCGCGTGACAACCCCTCTGTGGAGGTGGCGTCGGTCTCTTGGGAGACTGACTGACTCAACTGATCCGGGGTACCTTACCAAAGGTGGCATTGGTGGTACTCGCCGGATTTTAGTGGGTAGAGCTGCGTCCACTTATCAGCTTTCGGGCGCAGTGAGTACCCACAAACCTGCCTGGCAGGTCCCCTCAATCGCGGGGTGACTAAGAGCATTTCCCGGTGCAAAGAAAAATAAAGGTTTGATAGCTTTAGTCAGTGTCAGCTAAGAAGACCAGCTACAGCGACAAATACGTTTATGTTAGTTGGATAGGCAAACTGGCAAACGTACCACCTGATGGTAAGTGGTTGACGTCGCCCATGAACTAACACATATGTGTTGCATAGGCAACACATATGTTCATATATAGGATAGCCTGAGACATAAGATGTTAAGTCTCTGTGCCAGTAATTACACTGCCTGTCTTGCCCTTCTCTTCGAAACACAGCAAAGCTGTTTCACGGGAGAAACAAGCAAGATGGTGGTACCCATGCAGCCGGGAGCGCGGCACAGCGCTTCCCTCCCACCGTCGTCCGTCACCAGTATCGTATTTGCTGCTGTAGCTGAGTAGACCAGGTACAGCAACAAATACGTCACCGTCGTCCGTCACCGGTGTCGTATTTGCTGCTGTAGGTTGGCTGACCGACTCCAAAAGTAACAATAATGACGTGGTAAACGCAAAAATTGTACATTAGTAGAAGTACAAGATGATTATTAGTTGTTGACACAAATATTAAAGAAACGCGATTATTTTATTACTTTTCAGTTATTTTATTTTTTGAAGTCAGTTATAATTTTTTGTTTAATTTTTTTTAATTCTATATATAATATAATCTAAATATAATAATTTTCTTTAATTAATCACTAAAAATTTATTTTTAGTGATTAATTAAAGAAAGACATACAGAGACAGACATTTTGGCATATTTAACCGTATGAAGTTAGGCCAACAAAAGCTGTAAATCGTCGTCGTCTGACTGTCTATGGTCTCCATCATCAGACCTGTAATGGCACGTGTCACCTATATGGGTACAAAGTTCTCATCAGTATAAATTCATTAAGTCCAATCACAAGGTAGCTATTGTAAACTATTTAGGAGTTCCCTTAACTGAGCTTCGTCCCATCAGACCCCCAATCACAGTTACAACCCATCTAGGTGTAAAGTTCTCATCAATACAAATTAATCAAGCCCAAACACAAGGTTACTGAAGTAAATCGTCGAGAAGTTCCCTCGACTGTCTTCCAGCTACAGCATCAGATCGACTCTAGACCTTCATTAAATTGTAGTGCTTTAAATGCTTATTTAAAAAAATATTAATCGCACACAAATTTCGAAAGTTTTCGTCGATTTCTCTAGGATGCCATCATCAGATCCTGGTTTCCTTATCATGGGACTATTTAGCAAGTAAGTAAGCCTTTATAAAAAAAAAAGAATTTTGAAAATCGGTTCAAAATTGACGGAGAATTCGGCCGGTAATACCGGCCGAATTGAGAACCTCGTCCTTTTTGTTGAAGTCGGTTAAAAAACCACAAAATATTATTAATTGAGCGGAATTCTATTTTTTGTTATTAATTGTACAATCTTACAATAAACCTAATTTTAGTATTTAATAATAAATCTAAGTTTTAATAGTTTGTTGTTAATTTTCGGAATTAGTAACAAAAAAATAATTTGTTAGCCCAATCGATTTTAGGGCGGGTGAAACCGCGAGAGAAAACTAGTGTATAATATAAGGCACTTTATATAACGGTATTCGACATTCGATTCCTAAAACCAATACGTTTGAAACTTTATTATTCTACACATGTTTGGTCTTTGAAATTGAAAGAAAATAAGTGAACCTTTAGAAGTCGCAAACGGTCCCTTCGTAACATGTCGAGTTACGCGAAATAATTTTAGGGTTTCGTTTCCTCAAAATAGTTATAATAATCCTTATCACTTTGCAAAACTGTCAGATCTACACCTAGTACATTCATTTGACTCAGAATCATGAAAATCGACAAGTAAGCAAACCTACAGAAAAGAAAGCAAGCAAAGTACACCTTAAATAAACATAATATATAAAAGATAATTATCATTATTTTAATACGAGGAGACAGATGAATGTGCTTAATATTGTTTTTGTTAATATCTAATAATAAGCATCATTATATTCCAAGATACTGATTCTTAATATCATAACGAATCGTCTATTAATATATAAAAATAGAAAGACTTTTTTCTCGTTTAAGTTGCCCGGCTTTTACTAACGTACTGAACTTAGTTTAATTTTGCGGTAAACGAGTTGAGATAATAGTATTTTTAATCTTTTTGTGTAATGGATTCTAATTTTTAATGTGTTGTAAAAATATTTAAGTCATTTTAATATTACGAGGGCGACACTGAAATTTCTTAGAAAATAAAACAATACTCACCAATTGAGCAAGTTATTAGTTTTATTATATCTTTTCAAAATAATGACCATTCACCAATACATCGCTGCATCCGATGGAACTACTGAGAAGAGCACTTTGCCCACTGGTCTTTAGGGATTTCTGCCTTTTGAAACGCAACCACTGCATCCGGCATCCGTAAAACATTTTCCTCGAAGTTTTTCTTTTATTTTCAGGAATAAATAAAATATTAGGGCTATACGGCGGGTGACACCTGGCGTCGCCGAATAGTCGATCGTTTGCTTAGTGGCGCCCTGCAATGCGTTGTCGTGGTGAAGGGGGATCCTACTGCGAGGTCATTTCTGCCGAACTTTTTCCAAGACAAGTGGCAAACTATTCTTAGTGTGTGAATTTTTGATGACTCTTCTGAACGAACTCTTCTGGTGTCTTTGGTCATCAGAAATGTCTCCTGTCAAGTTATGAGGTATCCACTGAGCGCAAAGCTTCCTGACCGCTAAATGTTCATGGACTAATAGGTGCACTAGAATCATAACGATGCCTAAGCTTGTCCGAAAGTCTCTATCATACGCCGCACAACATTGATCTTATCTTTAATTATCGCCGTAGAAGTCACGCAGATCATCGTTGAGATTGGTACGATCACGTTTAAACACACTAAACCTGTTTTAAACAGTGACACAAATTAGGGTTTCATCGTGAAAGGCTACTCTAAGTTCTCGTTGGATTAAATGACTTCGAAAGTCATAAAAAAGATTGCACGAAATTTTTTTCGCGTTAAATTTGGGCTGACGTGACACAGAAAATGTTCAATTCCCCGCCAAATCGTATAACAAATGACATATAAATGAAATTGATAGACAATAATATTGGAAAATTGTTTTTTTTTTCCAAACTAATACTTATATTTTATTATATCGTTTACAATAACCAGTTCTTGAATAATATTCAGTGTCACCCTCGTACATAGTCCTTGTATGTACAATGATCGTGATTGTATACGTCATTATCATTATCAGTGTGTGTTTTCATCATTATGTAAAATGAAATCCAGTGTTAAGATTATTAAAATATTATATTATAATAATTTTGTCAAAACTCGTTTAAAATATCAAAAATTCTTTTCCGCACTAACGGCGGTAGCACACCTGCGCTGCGAAATCCTAACAGCGGAACCGCAGTAATTTCGCCATGTCTTGCCCGTATATAGGAAATTCGCAGCGAACTTTCCTTCTAAGTTCGCTGGAAATGCGGCTGTTCCAACGCCGTACTTCCGCGCTCCGGCCATCACGGCTTTCGCACTCCTTTATGGTACGAATCGACAAAAGTAAAAGTGACACTATGTATTTTTTTTTTCATAAAATATAATTAATTTTACAGAAAAAATAATTCTGAAATTCTGGAGGTCTGAAATATGTATAGAAACGGTTTTAATGTGACTCTAATTCTCTACATAATCGGTTTTCTCCTAATTTCCTCCTTTTTTTCATTCTCGTGAACCCAAATTCAAAATTAAAGTCCATAATAATATTTCTTCCACTTCTGACTCTGATGATGACGAAGACTCTTGGCTGACGTTTCGACGCCCAGTTCCGCTACTTCAACTACATATTTTGGTCGCATCGGAATTAATTCGGCGGTTCCACTACTCGTATTTCGTTGCGGAGTTGTGCTTGTGTCATAATAACTCATTAAATTTAATAACTAATTGTTTTGTCATTTTTAGTAAGGTATTTTTTCTGGTAGTTACAGTTGTCGGCCATGTTTAATAATTAAGAAACAGAATAATATAGAAATATAAAAATATGTCTATTTCGTCGTTTTTTTGATGATATTATGAATGTAACGTAAATATCATAAAAACCCATTGGATACCTGAAACGATAAATAATTTTAGCCACGTCGAGAGTATTTCTAGCGAAATATTATGAATTCGAGCATTGAAAATAAAATATTTCTATGCATGTTTACACAACCTTGGGACAAAACAAACAGTTTTATAGGAAATATCGTTCCCGAGTATATTTATTTTCATCTTGTTATATTCGCTGACTGATTAAAGTTTACATTTCTGTTTTATTCTGTATATTAAATGTTGGACCTTTTTCGTGCAATATGATATTAATATATTTGTTTGTGTTGTTTGTCCATATGTATTCTTCTTTTATGCGTATTTATTCAACTGTACGTGTGTTTTTCTCCTTTTTCACCTACAACCTTTATGGTTTGAACGATTTGGATGCAATTGTATTGCCCGTAGATAACAGCCGTGATCGCGTTTTCGAAAAAAATCGAATTTTCAGATGAAGAGATCAATGACCTCTAAACAGTCGATTTGATAAAATATGCCTAAGAAACTCCTAATGTTTCCTAATGTTTATGCGAATTTCACGCATTATACTGAACCAACTTTTACGATTTTATTTTGATTACTATTTTTACAAAGCACAGATTTTCCCGTGAAGAAGGTTGCTGTAAAGTGTTTAAAATGTCAGGTACCTATGTCAAAACCTTAATAAACTGCGATAACCATTATATTCTAATCCGCTTAAATAAAATCGCTTCCGCATCGGTTAACCCGTTACAGTGCCACAGACAGACTCTCTTGGCTCTTAAACTTATGACACTTCGACTTCGAGCTTCCAAGTATTTTATTTGTCCGAGTCACAAAATGTATCTGTAATAATATAAGAGTGTGTTTGTAACTTTTACTTTATTAATATTATAAATTTAAATATAATGAAAATTTCGACAAAAGCAAAAAGTAAATTGAAAATCTTCCATG
This sequence comes from Helleia helle, assembly GCA_963853865.1. NCBI lineage: Eukaryota > Metazoa > Arthropoda > Insecta > Lepidoptera > Lycaenidae > Helleia > Helleia helle. Next base: position 24,296,626 of record OY971420.1, read on the forward strand.
TTCTTGCTTTTAATGCTTTACGGTACCCGGCTCGTGTGAAAAGGCACTTACACTAAACGCGCGGCGCGCGCGTGGCATTTTTACCACGCTTTTATTAGCTTAGGTTGTATCTATGTATCTATGTATGTAATGGAATCTTTGAACATGATTTTGACCCTCTTCTAACGACCAGATTTTGTTCAAACTTTGTAGATTTATCGAGGACCGATGACAATACAATATTTTGATAAAATTATTCCAATATCCTAATAAGGATAATCAGGATAGCACATCCTAGGCAGGCGTAAGGCGCGCAAGTTACCTACATCACTTGTGTTGTTTTTAGTCTCTCACTCATTACTAAAGTGATTGTTAATAGTTGAGTACTTTAAATTAATAAAAAGTTTGATTAATTTGAAACTTTGCACACGTATCAAGGACCGATGACAATGCAATAATTTAATAACAGTTTCCCAATATTCCTATAAGGACCACCAGGATTAATTAATTCTTTTGTGGATCCTCTGTAAGGGAGTAAGAAAGATAGAGCTATCGCGTGATCTGCGCATGTCTGCAGTTTCGGACTCCCTCCTTTTCATTACGGGAGTGGGTAATTTGCGCGCCTGCTGCTTTCCTTGGCTGTGGTAGCCGTTTCTCAGGCTCCCTCTCCTAAAAATGAGTTCTTACTCCCGATTACTTTTGTATCAATTACGATTCCTGCATAGCTTTGGACTTACAGTCGATAAAGAAGGAATCAAATCTAATAAACCAAACTAAAAAGTGAAAAATAAATTATAGTTAAAAAAAACTAAAAAAACCACGCTTTTAAAACTGATTAAACTAAAAAATTAAAAATAAAACTATAGTAATCAATTGAAAAATTCATATTATTATACAAAAAGCGTGGGGGCTTGATTTCGATTGTGGTAAACATATTATCAATAATTTACTATATCTGTGGATATCATAACAAGCAACCCCACGTGTTTTGTACAATAATATGAATTTTTCAATTGATTACTATAGTTTTATTTTTAATTTTTTAGTTAAATCAGTTCTAAAAGCGTGGTTTTTTAGTTTTTTTAAACTATAATTTATTAACGCTTACTTTTGCGCGCTATAAAACTTCGCTTCTTTGGGACATCCCTAGACGGTCTGTTTCTTTATTTTTATATCAGCCTGATTATTATTGTGTACAAAAAACATTTCATGTAAAATTTTCAAGTTCAAATCTACTAACCCATATTATAATGAATAGGAAAGTAAATCTTTCTGTTTGTTTCTTTTTTACGCATAAACTGCTGATCAAAATTGCTCTATTAGAGCAATTTAGGTACGTCATAAAAAAGGAAAAATATAAAATTAATCATCATCAATTAGGGTCTGTAAATAAGAAGACGCGGGTAACACCGCGCGTAGCAGCTAAGTATATGAAATTGTAATTTAGCACACGTTCGTTTATTTGTGTACAAAAATCTAAATTTTAATATTTTAATGTAATAATATCTTTATTATTACATTATTATTTGGAGATTCCCAAGAGTAGATATTTATATTACAAATAACATTACGTTAATTACAATACGACTATCAGCAGGAATGTCCGATTAAAACAATTTAATCTTCTTGATCATAATCCTTACTAATATCCTTACTAATATTATAAATGCGAAAGTAACTCTGTCTGTCTGTCTGTCTGTCTATCTCTTCTTCACGCCAAAACCGCTGAACAGATTTAAATGAAATTTGGCACAAAGATAGCTTGTAACCCGAGAAAGGACATAGAATATTTTTTATCCCGGAAATACTACGGGAACCGGATTTATGCGGGTAAAACCCCGGGACTATCTATCTTCTGAACCACGGAACAGATTTGGGTGAGATTTGGTATAAAGATACTTTGGAACTTAACGTAGGACCTAAAATAGTTGCTATCCTTAAAATCCCACGGGAACGGGAGTTGTGCAGCTAAAACGCCGGGACTGTGTATTTGTTAAATCACTAAACCGATTTCAGTGAAATTAGATATGGAGATAGTTTGAGGTAAGATATAAGATGTATAATTAGTGTAACAAGAAGTTTTTTAGATGTGTCAATAGATGGCGTTAACACAAAATGTAGATCACGCTATCCATTACAAGATGCGAATCCTTATGAGGATCGCACTTTTGTATTGCACGCGTTTTTAATGAAGTATTCATATTATATTAGTAATTTATCCAAAAATGATTTATTAATAGAATTCATTATATTATAAAAAAGGAATACTTATATATAATAATGAAGCGGCTGAAAAAGCTAAAATATGCAAATACAGGGGTCTAGGCTCCGAATATGATTTTGTCCCATTCGGTGTCGAGACCCTTGGTCCTAGCGCTTTAAGGCTCTTTAAGGAAATAACAAAAAGGTTAGTCGACATCACAGGAGACCGAAGAGCTGGCAGCTACCTCGGACAAAGAATCAGTCTAGCAATTCAAAGGGGGAACGCTGTGAAAACCTTCGGAACCTTGCCTAAAGGGACTCCTTTTTATTAATATACTTAAGTTATTATATTATATTTCTTTAAGGTTTTTAGTTTTAGTTTCTTTGTAATTTATATCCAAAATGTTTTTGTTTAATAAATAAAAATTGCAATAAATGACAAAGTACTATTTATAAACATTGCTAGAAACTATAATAAAATATATGAATAAAAAATATAACTTTTTCGTAGCTTTTTTGTTTTTAGTAGGTACTAATTTGAATTAAAATATTGATGTATCATAGGGTAGTTACGAATAATTTTGTATCGTTAGGACACAAAGTAAATACTATAGGACGTCTGACACCTCAATCCTCCCATGAACATGGTTGCTGGAAAGTATCCGAAACGTCGGGCATTTAAAAATCTTAATAAACCGCGATAAAATCCGTTAAATGTACTACTAAATTAAATAAATATATTTTATAAAAACGTACTATCGGGCCTTACAGTGGAAGTAAATAGTATTCTTTAAATTATTATAGTTTGTAAATTGGAACCATTTTTTTTATGTCACATGGAGGCAACCGAGCAGTCGGAGCCGGAGGTGACTACCGACACCCATAGACATCGGCACAGCCAAAAGTTATGCAGATGCGTTGCCCTCCTTTTCCCTATACCTCCCAATGGGCCACCAGAAACTCACAAACCGCACGAAACGCGACAGCATATCTGTCACTTGACGCCGGTGTTATGTGAGCGAGAGGCACCACCACGGTTGTGCCGGCCCAATTCGGTTGCAAAGCAGCATGGCTACTACTACGTTATTTGAAAAATAAGATTTAAAACAATACTTCTTATACGCGGACGAAGTCGCGGTTAAAATCTATGAAATAATATACTGCACTTACATTAAGAAAAACCATTTTTGTCCGTCTGTTTATTCCGGTTAATCTCTGAAACGGCTAAGCCGATTTTGACGAGGCTTTTACTAGCAGATAGCTGACGTTATAAGGCGTAACTTTGGCCAAAAAAATAATCATCATCAATCCGAACAGCTGTAAATCTAAGTAAACGCGGGCGAAGCTGCGGGCAACAGCTTGTAATAATATAAATAATTATTTTAAATACATTATTAATTATAGCATTATTAATCATGTATATTTAGATTTATTAATGTTATACTTTAATTATTATTCAACATTATCGTCATGAATACAGATCCTTCTGGCGCCACCTGAAGTTTATTACTATAATTCATGTACAATTCAGATGGTAAACGGCCGTCACATCCAGTTGTTACTGCTAGTGGTTTGTAACAATTGTCAATTCGGGGGTTATGGTAATAAGTATGCAATCAGGTATATTTTAATTTTTTATGGTGAATTTAGTTGGACGAGTCGTCTTAGTGTTCATTGGTCATCCATGTACATGTCCTCTGGGCCCTGGTGTAGCTATCTACTCAATGGATATTGCTGATCACTTAAGCCACCATGTGAACAGACTATCCGTTTGCCCTCTCTTCTTTCTTTTTCTTTTCTTTGATGGTAATTATAATATTTTAATTTTATAAAACGGCAAAATGTGATGAAAAGTTTTTGATTGCGGTAAGTTTCACCAAGCAAAGAAATAGGCAAAATATTATGTAATACACGCCTGATCTCGAGGAGGAAAATATTGTCCAGTATTAAGATATAATGGTCACTTACTTATATGTTCTTATAAAGTAACCAACCAAGCCAAATCCCTCCTTATGTTCTTAAAAACTAGGGTCTAAAAAAGAAGGGCGTCACGAGACGGTTTTTTTATGGCATAGGAGGGCAAACGCTTTATACTACCGACGCCCCTACACATCTGCACAAACAGAGATTATTGAAGACGTATTGCCTTCCTTTTCTCTATCCGCCCAATGGGCCACCGGAAACTCGCAAACCGCATGAAACGCGACAGCATAGCTGTCATTTGACACCGGTGTTATGTGAGCGAGAGGTACCAGGTAGTGCCGGTCCCAGTCGGTTGCATTGCAGCATGCACCTCTAAATGAAGATAATATGAAACATCGAATATATAATGTTAGAATTTATATATACAGATAAATAAAATTGAAGTGTCTGTTTGTAATATTAAAATAACCGCTTTTCATTAAATGCATATGGATGTATTCACGGTACATATACCAAAATAGCCTTTTTTAATTTTTGTCTGTCTGTTCATCTGTCTGTCTGTCTGTTTGTTCCGGCTAATCTCTGAAACGGCTGGGCCGATTTTGATGGGACTTTCATTTGCAGATAGCTGAGGTTATAAGGAAGAATCGTCATCAATCCGCATACGGCTGTAAATCTAAGTTAACGCGGGCGAAGCTGCGGGCAACAGCCAGTAATTTATAAGAATACAATATAACGAAAGATGGAATAATATGCGTGCGCAGGCGCAGGAACTCAGACACCCAGAGTAGCGTAATGCCGTTTGGCGTCACGGAAAGGCGCTCCAATAGTTTGTATCAAAAACTTTGTAACTAAAATATGAGGTGTTTCTTACTAAGTATAGAAGTATTTAGATTCTAAAATAAATAATTAATCAGTTCATGCGTCGGGATATCCGTTGACTACCGAAATTGTATCAAATTGTAAGCAATACCTACTACGTATTTACGATCGTAAACTAAATCGTAATTATATTTAACGTGTCTAAAACCGTTTGAATTTGAATTTAAATGTAGTCAAATTGCCGTTGCAATTACAACCCAGTTTGTGAACGCCTTGTTACAAATTGTAACGAAATTACAATATTGAAATATCGCTCAGAATGACCGCTTTCAATTTACTTGATGAATTTATAGATTTAAGGTATTAGATTCAGAAAAAAATTAGAACCACTTGATATTTTTTTTCGTTTATATTTGAACAAGCTAAGACCAGAAGCCATGCTGCCAATTATGTCACAGTGAATATTGACTTAGTCCGTATATTTTGTTTAGTAAGGCCATAGAGCATATAATCGGATAGAGTAGTAATGTAAGCCATAAAATTCTGAAACTGTCAGTGATTTGTCACTGACGTAATAACGATTCAACCAAGCAGGTACCAGTGATCTGTATCTATCTATGGCCATCACCTTCAATCACCGCCACGGGATCATGACACTGTGCGGCCCATCTATGGCACACCTCTAGAGTATGCTGTGCCGAATCCTCTACTGCGCCGCACTCGTGGTAGGCTGGCGTCGAGGTCGCGAAACAACCATGTCCGGTGACCACCTGTGTCAGGCGGAAGGAAAGGGGTTTCTTCCAGCGGCGCATCCACACCAACAGAACTGGACGGAGTACATCGTTTTATTAATTTTGCACTTAATAACAGCTTTGAAAGTATTACAATTACTTCAAAAGCTTCAATATATTGACAAATCCTTGAGGAAGCTAACATTGAAGAGGAAGAATAACTTACTAATAACTGATAAGTAATAATAGTCGTATTGGTTTGGAAGCTAAATTGATAAATCTCTAATAAAACGTTTACAAAGTATATAAAGCCGTTATATTTCTAAGCTGAATGGCATTTAGGCAATTACATAATATTATATTTCTTCTTTTATTTTAGGCGTACGATCGTCTTTTGCGATATTCTCCCAGTAAATCTATTTGACTTTGATGCGATTACTTGTAAAGTTTTGACAGCTGTCAGCAGCCAATATAAAGTAAGTATCGAGATATATTTACGAAAATATTCTACATACACGTACATAAACGTCATAATATGTGGAACGTTTATATTTTAGCTTTTTCTTCAATTTTATACTTAATAATAAGGAAAATAATAATTATTATATCCATGGACACTTTTATATCACGTCAATCTGGTCCCGTGGTAAGTTCTCGAAGAACTGTGTTACGGGTACCAGACAACGGAAATATTATATTTAGTACTTTTTATACTATATTTAAGATTTTTATTATATAAGACACATATTTAATACACATCCATGACCCAGGAACACAGAAAACTTTTTGTACCCTGGCGGGATTCGAACCCGCTACCTCCGGCTTGAGCGCCAGTGCGCTAACGATTGAGCCACAGATGTCGTCAAACTTAAAAATGATTCAGTCCGGTAATTATATACGTACAACGTTAATATTTAATAGGAAGTCATACTTTTTGATTGCGGGTCTTATCCAGCTAAGGGAAAGTTTTTGGTGGATAGCATAGATTTAACTGAATCAGAAAATACTTCAGTGTAGCGGTGGTCTTGGGATTTCGGCGATCACTTATCACTAGGTAAGCCGACTGTCTGTTCTCCCCCCTTTCCATTAAAAGAAAATATTCACCTCAACTCCTACACTTTCGTTAGTACTTTCGGGTAACTTGGTGTGAATAATTTATGTTAGTAAACGAATTGAAAACCTATTTATTATTTATTGAGTGTATTTAAAATCTTCAAAGCTTAGCGAAAAGCTATCAAAACTTCAACTAAAATTGCTTGTCAATCTACAAAAGTTAATAACGATTGAACTAAAATACAACAGATTAAAAATGCCTAACAGTCAAAAGCCCTCGGCCTATTTGCAACAAAGCTTTGAATTGGACAAAAGCTCAGTCAAGGACAAAGTATTAATTGCAGGCATGATCCATTAGCACGGCTTTAGGCCTTGGCAAAGTTTTTTAACATTTATCATTTATAATTGTTGTATATATGCTACATGTCGAAGGTTTGCCTAGACTGCTTTAAAAAAAGAAAGTATAAGAAAAAAGCGAAGTTCCACTTGATGGCCGGCTGTTCGTGTAGTCCGGCTACTGGACACTACGCAGCGATACCGGGTTCGAATCCTGCCCAGTGCGGATAATTAGTATGATGAATACCTAGGTAACACTGAAAATATTTAGAAAATGAAAAACGGCTTAATGTAGAAAGTTGCCAATACTTTTATTGTTTTTCGAAGTAATCTCCGTTTTTTTCTACACATCGTCGCATTCGATGGAACCACTGAGAAAAGCAGTGGGCCCATTCTTCCTTAGGAATCTCTTCTATGGCATTTTCGTACGCTTTCACCGCATCTTCAGGGCTCGTAAAGCGAATACCTCGAATTTTATCTTTAGTTCTTGGGAATAAATGAAAGTCGCAGGGCGCCAGGTCAGGACTGTAAGGCGGATGACTCATTATCTCGACACATGCCATAGTCAAATATTCAACGGTCTGTTTTGCGGAGTGCGCTGAAGCATTGTCGTGGTGAAAGACGATCCTGCTTCGAGGGCGCTGCTGTCGAATTTTTTCCAAGACAACAGACAAACAGCGATTGACATACCAGTCTGCAGTAACTGTCCTTCCATATTCTAGCACAACTGTCGCGAACTGACCTTTCCGACCAAAGAATGAGGCAATCATCTTTTTTCCTTGACTTCTTCCTTTCTTTACCTTAGTTGGCCGATCCTCGAAAGGAAACACCCACTGAGCTGATTGCCTTTTAATTTCGGGTTCGTAGCAATATATCCAGCTTTCATCACCTGTGATGATGTCAAATACAGCATTTGAGTTACCGCCGTTGAACTTATCTAACATTTGGCGACACCAGTCCATGCGGAGGCGTTTCTGGTCGTCGGTTAATTATGGGGAATCCATCTGGTACAAAGCTTCCTGACGCCTAAATGTTCGTGTAATATTTTTTGAACTTGACTCATACCAATGCCTAGGCTTGCCCGTATCTGCTGATAGGTCACTCACCTATCTTCCTCTATCATGCGTCGCACAGCACTGAGGTTATCTTCAGTAGTCGCTGTTAAAGGACGTCCCTCACGCGGATCATCACTTCTCAATGATGATCCGGGTGAGGGACGCATGACGTAGCAATCTCTTGCTACGTCCACGCTTAAACTCGTTAAACCAATTGTAAATAGTGGCACGAGATGGGGCTTCATTAAAAAATGCTAATCGCAGCCTATCATAGCTTTGTTGTTGAGTAAGCCCACAACGAAAGTCATAATAAATCATTGACCGAAAATTTTCTCGCGTTATGTTCATTTTCACGTGTAACAAGAGTTTAAGTTTTGCCGCCAATTCACAAAAACAAATGACAAATGAATGCAATATACTACATTAGGTTACCAAAGAGTTCTAAAATTGAAATTCAAAAAAAGTTTTCATTTTCAATGTTTCTAACTGGCCAATTCTAAACATTTTCAGTGTTACCCACGTACATGTCTGCTCCGGGTCATGGATGTTTGTATTTATATAAACTTCCTAATTTTAATAACTTAGCCCCGGGCAAGTTCGTAAAAACTTGTGTTACGGGTACCAGACAACGGAAATATATTTAATACTTTTATACTATACATATATGAGTGGAGGCCACGTTTAGGTAGACGAAGTGTTGGTCGGCCATTGACCAGGTGGGAAGACGATCTCCGTGCGGTGGCCGGTCCGTGTTGGATGCGAGTGGCAAGGGATCGGCCATCTTGGCGTTCATTGAGGGAGGCCTATGTTCAGCCCCACCACGGTTCAAGCCTTGTCGTGGCGGTGGGGCTCAGTAGCCTAGGGTGAGCCCAGCACCTTAGGCGAAGCTAATTGAGCCGAGGGGGCTCTTTGTACCCCTCTTATAAGAAGAGGGGACAAAAGAGCAGGGGGCAAGGGGTGAGGATGGGAACCTCACCCCATTGTACTGTCCCGACGTTGGTGGGGGTTGTTCTGTGGTGCGGGGCAACCCCTCTGTGGAGGTGGCGTCGGTCCCTTGCGGGACTGACTAGCCGTCGAGGTGCCCTGTTATCTTAAAAGATCCGGGGCACCTCACCAAGGCGGCATTGGTGGCACTCGCCGGGTTTTAGTGGGTAGAGCTGCGTCCATTTACCATCTTTCGGGCGCAGCGAGTCCCACATACCCACCTGGGGAGACCCACTTCCCAGGCGGGATGCCTCAGAGCATTTCCCGGCGTAAAAGAAAAAAAAAAAAAAAAGGCCTATGTTCAGCAGTGGATGGATAGAGGCTGATGATGATGATGATACATATATTTAAGATTTTTATTATATAATACACATATTTAGTACACATCCATGACCCAGGAACACAGAAAACTTTTTTTGTTCTCTGGCGGGATTTGAATCCGCAACCTCTGGCTTGAGCGCCAACGCGCTAGTCATTGAGCCACGAAGGTCGTCAAAATATAATTATACTAGTGACTCCCCAAGGCTTCGCACGGGTGCAATGATGATAATAAATAATAAACATACTACCAAATGTCATTAATATACAAAGTTCACAGCTTTTTTATCATTAGACAAAAAAAACATGTTTTCTTTAGAGGTCACTCTTGAACGAGTGATATATAATTGGCCATGTGAAAAACACCCAACGCTCAAATCTAAGCCTGCATTGAACGTTGAAAGTTTGACTCTGCCATTTACGGATACCCCGGACGGTTCCGCCGCAGCCCCTCAGTTAAATGTGTTATATTATATTCGAAAATGTTCATTTAATTTATATGCTGTCAAGGGCCATATTGATCTTTATTGTATTGTACAAAGTATTTAAGGTATTTAATTGGATAAGGACTAATGCTGTATTGCTTAAAATCGCTACGTAAATAAGCCTTTATTTCTCGTATAAAGTAAAGGGAAAAAAAAAAGTTATTGTCGCTTAATCCTAAGAGATAGACATTACCACTGCGGATTTTTTAGTAGACCTTCTTAAGGTGTACAATACAGTTTAGTAGTACATTATTTTGATCTATCGGGTAGGGTTCAGCCAGCGTGTGCTGTGTAAGCGCAAAAGCGCTTACACAGCACACATTTTTATGTGTATATTTACGACATCACATTAGAAATATCTAAAATTTTCAGTATTCATCTCTATATATTATGCATGTATTTTATCTATAAATCTTCCTCTTGAATCACTATCTATTTTTAAAAAGCCGCATCAAAGATCTAAGCACATATCAGGACAGACAGACAGGGAAGCAGCTTTGTTATATACTATGTTATGATATATTCAAATATGTACGATTCAGAGCTTAATTCACATGCGGACGCCGTACGCGCCTCTTACACCCTCAAATTTCGTGGCCATTCATATCCGACAAGAAACAGGACCCGTGCCCTACTAACCTACTTCATGTACCTTTTTACGTAACAATATAACCTCTTATTGATTCGTGAGTATGGCTCTCATAATTTTATGATTATTTGAGAATTGAAAATTTTAAATACTATATATCTTTTGTTTTATCATTATCGTTATTCAAAGCCTGTAATGCTGAAAAAGACCTTTTTTTTCTTTAACGCCGGGAAATGCTCTGAGGCATCCCGCCTGGGGAGTGGGTCTCCCCAGGCGGGTATGTGGGACTCACTGCGCCCGAAAGATGGTAATTGGACGCAGCTCTACCCACTAAAACCCGGCGAGTGCCACCAGTGCCGCCTTTGGTGAGGTGCCCCGGATCTGTTAAACTAACAGGTCACCTCGACGGCTAGTCGACCGACGCCACCTCCACAGAGGGGTTGTCCCGCACCACAGAACAACCCCTCCCAACGCCGGGACAGTACAATGGGGTGAGGTTCCCATCCTCGCCCCTTGCCCCCTTCTCATTTGTCCTCTCTTCTAATAAGAGGTGTACAAAGAGCCCCCTCGGCTCAATTAGCTTCGCCCAAGGCTCACTCTAGGCTACTGAGCCCCACCACCACGTCAATGCCTGAACCATGGTGAGGTTTGCTGGAAAAGACCTCTCTCAATGAACACTAAGATGGCATTTCATTTTTTATATTTTTAAATTAGGAAACGCGTAAGGAAACACGCTTTTTTACAATTAGATATTTTTTTTCGTTAATCCATTTAACTCTTGTATTAATAATTATTATCAAATTTTTACTTCGGTTTGCTATTACAGAGTATTTTTTAGTTTTTAAACTATGATTTATTTTTTACTATAGATTTTTTTTAGTAATCACTTTAGGAATGTATGAGAGAGTAAAGATACGAAGGTAACTTGCACGCCTTATGCTTTCCTTTGATTTGCTATTCTGATTATCTTGATCAGGATATTGGAAAACTTATTAAATCGTTGTATTGTCATCGATCCTTAGCTGTTACTTGACGCCGGTGTTATGTAAGCGAAAGGTACCACCACCCCGGTCGTGCCGGACCAATTCGGCTAGTTTGTAACCTTCCTACCTACTACCTCTTACTAAAACTACTCTTAATGTTATTCTACTAGAACAACACATTTTTCGGAACCCTCGGTGCGTGAATCATTCTCACTGGCCTCAGTTTTTCTAGAAGGCCTCTAGGGTACAATATGTCTGTTATTTTTTAATTCCTAAGCCGCCGAATATCATCATATTTCGATGATTCTATGTCAATGGATAGTACCCTATGTTTTGGTTTTACAACTGAGTTATCCTATAAGGGGTATAATTTTCAGGTAAAGAATAGTAAATATTATGTACTTTTGACTGTAAAAGACTATATAAGGATAAGAAATGATATTCAAATAAAATAATCGTTATCAAAAGTTGTAAGATCTAACAGCTAACAATGGGGCGCGCCACACCATTTAGCGCAGCCAAACCGAACTAACATTCTGACCAACTATGAGCGCGGGGAGTGAATCACTAGGATCCACACCCCGTGACACAACTAACATACTAATAACGGTGACAAAATAAGAGGAGCCCTTAACCACCAACTTGAGCGCGCGTGACCACTAAACACCGTGCAAACAATTTACCATCTATAGGTAAGTGTCAAGTACAGGGACGCTGCCCACTGAGTTTCTTGCCGGTTCCTCTGGCAAGGGCTAGGGTTTGAACTGGTGGTAATATCCTCTCTCCCTCTTCCAGCCCAGCGGCTCCTCTTAAGCTAATCAATCAATTATCATCAACTAACCTCCTAACGAACTCCAATTCTGCGGAGCAACAGAAGTAACAATCAATCATCATCAAAACCAGTCTAACAATGGTGCGGTCCAATGGTCTGCAGAGTATTCTTAATAAAAAAAATATGGCTGACTTAGCTGGTTATGGACAAATATTATAACAAGTATACAAACTTTTCAAACAAAAAAAGAATTTTGAAAATCGGTCCACAATTGACGGAGAAATCGGTGTACATACATAAAAAAAAATACCGGCCGAGTTGAGAACCTCCTCCTTTTTGTTGAAGTCGGTTAAAAATGCAGACCAAACGACAGACAACAGCCAGTATGTAAACCACGAACAAATATCTCGTACAACGTGTCATTTCATTTGACACTTATTTTACTTTTAATTAAAATGTCCGTCATTTTATTCCACCGAAACTCGCAAGGGATTACCAAGGTCTCGACTGTTATATAATAATTATTAAATGAGTTGTTGTAATGATCATCATCATCATTACTGACGTTTTTTTCTATGTCCAGCAAATCACCAGGTTCATTGACCACACCCACCATAGTTCAGGCCTTGTCGTGGTGGTGGGGCTCAGTAGCCTAGGGTGAGCCCAGCACCTTGGGCGAAGCTAATTAAGCCGAGGGGGCTCTTTGTACCCCTCTTATAAGAAGAGGGGACAAAAGAGCTGGGGGCAAGGGGCGAGGATGAGAACCTCACCCCATTGTACTGTCCCGACGTTGGGAGGGGTTGTGCGTTGTGCGTGTCTGTGGTGCCGGACAACCCCCCTGTGAAGGTGGCTTACCATATTTCGGGCGCAGCGAGTCCCACATACCAGCGTGGGGAGACCCACTCCCCATGCGGGATGCCTCAGAGCATTTCCCTGTGTTAAAGAAAATAAAAAGGTTAATTGAAAGTCAAAACGGATTTCTCACCAATCCGCAATAATTCTAATTTACAGCACTTCTTGGCACGTGGAACCAGCTGCCCATGGTATTACCGAAGCTATATGACTAAAGAACCTTCAAGAAAAGAGCATACTCATATATTAAGGGCAACACTCCTTCTTTTGTTGTTAACACGCGGATACGCTTTTACGGGCAGTCAAACGTCTTGGATGGTGTAGGTGCTGTGTGGGACTTGCGGCACATACCCACTATAACTTCGCGAGTGCCACCAATGCCGCATTATCTGAGGTGCCCCGGATCTGTTGCAACAGGGCACCTCGACGGCTAGTAAGTCCCCCAAGAGACCAACGCCACCTCCACAGAGGGGACATAGGGGAACAACAAACAGAGGAGAAGTATGTTGTCTCGTACCACAGAACTTAGGCTACTGAGCCCCACCACAACGACAAGGCTTGAACCATGGTGGGGAAAGGCAACGCACCTGCTAATCGATCTGTTTGTCTCTTCTTCTATACAAAGATGAGCAGGTGATTTGAAGGTATGTATTTCGAAAATGTTTGCTCATAATGTATTCGGAGCCTAACCACGTGCAAATACGCGTATAATAGAAGAAGAAGAAAAAACGATTATTTGTACACACACTAGAGACAACAACAAAACAACATATAACTAGATTAAAATTACAATCATACAAAAAACTATAGCGTGCCTCCAGGATGCAGCAAATTGGTATGGTTCGACATAGTCAGATAGCCATATTAAATAATTATGGTATCTAACGCCGGTAATAGATGTTACTAGAATCTTTTTTTTTCGGATGGATTTATGCTAACGGCCCGAAGGCCCTAAAAAAAATTCTTGTCCCTTTCATGTATTCAATTATATACGTGGATTACGGTTCATTGAAATGAGTAATCACTCTTAGTTCCATCTACGAAACAGACATCTCATCTAATGGTTCATTAGATTTTATTAGTTTATGGGTAGTTGGGTAGTATGTCATAAGGGGGCAAACGAGCAGTCCAAGCCTTATGATACCGACGCCCATACACATCCGCACAACCAGAGGCTAGGCAGATGCGTTGCCCTCCTTTTAAAAATAAACTTGTCACGTGGTGATTTTTTTACACGTAGGTAGTAGTAGTAGTAGCTTACTTTATATACATTTGTCTATGCGTGTGTCTCCTGAAGTCCCTCTAATAGGCCTCTATTTTAATGAAACTTTTGTATGAGTTCTAGTAGATTCAAGAATGGTTCAGATCCACAATTTGGTCTAATACATAATGTTTTGTAAAATGCGACAACGTCTGACGAGTCCACTAATATAAGATATAAATTAATACATACATTGTATAACAATACTAAGTCTATAATTATTATACACATCACCTCTTAAATCGTAACTTTACCCGTAGTCAAGTCAGTTGTCAAAAATGTCCAGAAACTTCCAAGTCCTTGGCTCTCGATTTCGAAATTCAAATTAGTTTCGACGCCATGATGTGCATTAATATTAATTTTCTTTCGCCCATTTAAATGTTGGCTAAATATTCCTCTAATTTTATTATATTAAAATGGAAGTATTAATTTATGACATTCTAAAAAGTTATACATTATTCTTTTGATTTTCAGAGAGGATAAAAAACTAAACAGTCATTCGTCTGTTCTCTAATGATTTATCAGTCCAAAAGAAAAAAAAATCTGAAAGAAATAGCATAATATTGTATGATATATTATGTTACCCGTTAATCAGACTAACAAATACATTTCTTTTCAATTCGACTGGAAACAGCATCAGCAATCTCATCTATATAGCAGCTTCAGCTATTTCTATGAATTAGTTTTAACTTCTGGATACATTATGACGAAAGATGAGCAACATTATTCTTGGTCTTGCATTCTAGATATTGGTCTCACCTAGGTGGTCCATTTCTACACAGGAAGTCGGTGTACCAGAGAGCCGATGAAAATCTATGCCATCTTGTGTCTAACTAACACGTCCTTCTGTCTATTAGTGTTCGAAAAATTTAAAAATTTAAAAAAGCCACTTGATTTGATTTCCCCCACCATGGTTCAAGGCTTCTCATGGCCCCACCGCCATGAGAAGCCTTGAACCACTCAGTAGCCTATGGTGAACCCAACACCTTGGGTGAAGCAAATTGAGCCGAGGGAGCTCTATAAAAGATTCTGAAACAGTTAGTTTTTACTTTCAACGTCTTTTATTCAAATATTCAGATCTAACAATGTTTTCTTTCACCGGTGAGAAAAGTGTTTCAGAATGAAAACAAAACATTAATATTTGGAATACAATAGTCACAAACCTTCCAGTGATCTCTTGGTAGGTGTATTATGTCCCCTTTTTACTAAAATCGTTTCTTATCTCTTTATAAACTGAGGCTTTCCTATCAAAGTTTTTTTAAAGTTACATAAACAAAAAAATATCGCTTGTGCTGTGAGACCAAGCTTCTTGACAATTCATGATGACACTACAGCCTTTATGTGTCAAACAGACAAACGGACAACGGATTTTTACTACAATAGTTACATTTTGTCAATATGAGGAATCTAAAAAGGTTTCAGGTTGCTGTAAAGTATCTAAAATGTCAGGCATGTAAAAATCTTAATAAACCGCGATAAAATCCGTAAAAAGATATAATTTTGAGACCCGAGCTCAGAACGACTAGATACTACTGCAGATCCACTAATCTCTGCAAACCCTTAAAAAGCGTCTGAAGGCGCTAGCAGGTGGTTTTAGACATAGGATCAGAAATCTACCCTGGTGCTGGCTACTAGTGGCTACACGCATAAAGCATTTCCCTGCGTCAAAAAAAGACTCTACTTAAGATCAAAATATAATACAAAAGTTATTTAACATATTTGGACTAGTTCCAAATCGCTTTCATAATTCGGAAGAATGATTCTCCCATTTGCTCTGAATGTGAAAAATGGTATGACCTTCACGTTATAATAGAGTTTGTCTGGCGCAAGGGTACGTACAGGTAACAAAATTATGTGTAAGCTTAAGTGCCTCCGCAAATGCTTTTATTCACTTACTGAATGTATTTATATAACTTTGCGTTTGTCTACGGTTACACCAGCAATTATAATAAACTTCTTATATAATAAAATAACTTTATTGGATTTATTATTGGAATTCGGTTCATTAAGATTTCTTCTTGCCGCAATATAATCCGTAAAAATTGTTTGTTTATAATGAGTGAAATTCGCGTTTTAGATTACAAGCTATGAATAGGCTATCGGGTAAACGAGTCGCACGATGGTGCCTAAGTGGTCAGGCATCCTGCGGGGGAGTGACTCTCCCTAGGCGGGTATGTGGGACTCGCTGCGCCCGAAAGCTAGTAAGTGGACGCAAATAAAACCCAGCGAGTGCCACCAATGTCAAGTGAGCAAACAGGACACCTCGACGGTTAGTCAGTCCCTCAGGGGACCGACGCCACCTCCACACCGCACGACAGAACAACCCCTCCCAATGTCGGGACAGTACAATGGGGTGAGGTTCTCGTCCTCGCTCCTTGCCCCCTCCTCATTTGTACATTCGCTTCGCCCAAGATGCTGGGCCCCTAGGCTACTGAGCTCCACCGCCACGACTGACCAGAAGGATGGTCGCTCATGCAGACGAGAGGAAAGGAAAAAGCATCGGTAAAAAAAGCAATAATTGAGATATCTAGTGCAAAAACATTTATCATAATACTTATGTGATGTGGTGATAAACCAGTGAAAACAAGAAACCAGTACATAAGCTACACTACTTACAGGAGTAATACAAAGATACAAAAAAACTGGTGGACCAGACAAACGTCCTGTACATATTTTCTAGCGGACTGGAGTGTGAATCTAAACCATTCTTGAATTCCCTTGAATAATAAAATTTCATCAAAATCGGTCCAGCCGTTATCAGCCGGAGTTCAGTGACACACGTACAGAAAATACAGAACAGATATCAGTCACTGTTTCATACTTAAAGTACATGCGGGCGAACCTTCGTCTAGATGACCTCATATTTGATTTGAATTGTATAATGTAAGAGAATTATATTATGATAAAATCATAATGTAAAATATTATTTCTTCCGTAAAAAAAGTTTGCTGTGTTCCGCAGAGAAGGGCAGCACAGGCAGTAATTACTAAGTCTCAGAATACACTAAGAGTTGTCTGCGCTAGTTCAAAATTTCGCTTATGAATGAATTAATGAAATATGCTTTATTGTGCAGACAAAAGGTACAAAAATTACTAAACTTAATTTAACAAAATTATGTACACAAAGGTGGCCTTATTGCTTGAATAGCAATTTCTGCCAGACGACCTTTGAGTATAAAAAGCAGAGAGAAAAAAGTATCTAGGTAGCACAAAAAATCACAATAAAAAGGTACTTACAGTTATATAAACATGTAACAGTAACGTGGTACATACCTTGACGTTGCAATAAATAAATACGATATAATAAATACTAAATAGCAGATTGCTTATGTTCACGGGCGACGTCGACCACTTACTAATTACAGTGGCACGAGTGGCAGTTGGATATGCCAGTTGGATATGCCAGTTTGATATGCCAGTTTGCCTTTCCAACTTGCATAAAAAATGGTTGTCACATTTCTAAATGGATCAACACTATCAGCCTAGATGAACACTAGCCATGAACACAGTATACATACGACATCGTGGGGACTGCTTTGTAGTGGTTGGGCATTCCCCTATTACGAGGAGTAGTCTGGCCTTCGCCGGGACCAGCCTGTCACTGATCCTGTTACCTGCAGAATCGGGACCCTTAAAAGGCAGCTGCAGGCGCTCGCAGTGGTTTTAGTTAGGGTGGGCACTACCAGGTGTGAGTCCTACTTTGGGTCAGGATCCACCCGAAGATACTGGCTGCATCCATACGGATTTCCCTGCGACATCAAAAAAATGGACACAGTATACACAACTGTGTCCATTATCCATATTTTTATATATTGTGTCCAATATTAAAAATAATATCAATAAGAAATATATCAATAAATTGACAATGTTTAATAATCAGTGTTTTCCCCTCCTCGAATATCTTTTAACTTAGCCTTAATTACTTCCCTCCTTAGATTTCGAGGTAATCGGAAGGACATTCGATCTACGCCAAGATGACCGATCTTCTACCACTCATATCCAACTTGCACCAGCTACTAGACGTTAAGACGGCTTTCTTACTGATCATCATCATTATCTTTTTCCCATCTGTGCTGGTCATAGGTCTCTTTCAATTAAAGCCAAGTAAGCATTATACTCAACACTAAGTGATGCTTAAAAATTGATTCAACGGAATCAAAAAATTGAATGCAACTTTTATTGCTAAAAACTGATAAATCGCTCCAGACCCTTGAGACAACGGTCGCTCGAGCCTTTGCGAACCTTTTTAATAAAACGTGTGTGTTTATTTTTACTGACCCTCTCGCCTTTAATCCTATGCTTTTGGGATACATTTTCTATGATATATAAAAATAGGCATATATACAGATGAATTATTTAATGTTAGTTGGATAAAGTAGTCATTCATTGTTGGTGGGATGAAGTAGACTCGCCATGTAAATAAAGTGGACATTATCATTCAAGAGCATAAAATACTACGAGGGAATAACTCGGGTTTAATTCATTCTTAACCTCAGATGACCCAACACAAATTGCAGGCAACTATAATCCGGAGACTGCTGGAGTACCGCAAAGTACGGTGCACCCATCTGGGCGGGTTACATTACCATGAAGAATAAGGCGATTCATTGCGGTAAGTGAGGAGCAGCCGATGCCCTAGCCGATGACCCACCGTAGGAACTCGTGGTGGAGGTTCTTGCAGGGAATCGCTCCTATGTCTCGGATAGGAGGTCTCTCGGCGAGGGCCTTACGCTGGACGAGATCCTGCGGGTTGGCCAAATGGCACAAGATGCGTTAATGTGGAGCTGGAGAGAAAGCCCGTGTAGGTCTGTAGAGCGGTGGCGAGTCGGGTACGGTATCCCACACGGATTTTTTCTGGGTCCGATATGTAGGACATCAGCTACGACTGGGTCCTACAAAAGCCGCATCCTCCCCGGGATGGGTGTCATCTGCTACGAGGATGACACCCTCATGTACGCCCGGGGACGAGGCTACAGGCCCGGAGACAGGGGTGCATAGGAGGTTCTACTTAATCCGCCTCCAGTAACGATCAATATTACACAAATTCGCGGGAACTAGTTAGTAGCGGCCGGGCAGTCCCGCCTTACGAGGAGTAGCAGATCCAGGACCCTTAAAATGTGGCTGATGGTTCTCGCTCGCTCGCTCACATTTTAGTTTAGAGATATCAAAAAAAGGCAACTCATGCTTTGTCTGTCCTGAGATGATAGCTTTTGAGAAATGATACTGCTCGTCCTGCCCTTCTTTCAGGATCTCAGCAACATAAACCCTCTGGTGTAGCGGGTGTCAGTGGATGTCGCTATCACTTACCATCAGGTGAACCGACTATCCATTTGCCCCCTCTTCTATAAAAAAAAACATGGAGGATAAAATTTTGCAAAATGCTATTTATGCAAAATAGCGAGTGGCACAAGTGACAAGCGATTCCACCAGTAAAGTCACTTTATAATCGAGATACAAATAGGCAGAAAAAAAGATGACCACGAATTTTTTTTTTGATGAAACCAACTTTTTTATTTGAATGTGGGTTTCAAATAATTACAGAGCGGTCAAACTTATAACATCCCTCTCTTTGCGTCGAGGTTGAAAAAGCTTGTAGTACCTATATTTTGTTATATTTAGTTTCTTAAACAATATAATATGAATAATACAAATTATGTTCCAATAAGTATAAGTATGAAGTCCGTTTGTGGACGGACGGAGTGGCGGGGGATCGGTCGTATTGGCGTTCTTTAAGGGAGGCCTATGTTCAGCAGTGTGATTCCACTGCTTGATGATTATGATGATGATGATGAAGTATAAAAGGGTAAATCCGGTGGACACATGCATTGATCGAGTTACTTTTCATCCGATCTATTATAATCATGATTTATTTAAGTTTATTTGAATGTAATATACAAGTAACAAAAATATACAGATTATAAAGCAGAAAACACTTATCCTATACTTGTTCTAAAACGATTAAAATTTGGAAAGCCGCTAGCATAGTCATAAATAACAGTAGTCATAACAAAGTATTATTTAAATCCCAGACACTTCAAAATAGATTGGACTAATTCAAAATAATTGATGTTTTACTGCGCTAATTCATTCGCTGTAGCGATCAGCCATCTGACCATTCGACCTAACGGCCGTCTATAGATGTAGGTGTACTGATAATGATAATAAAATGGATAATGATAATAAAATGGATAATGATAATGATGTTGATAATGCTAATGATAATGACGATGACATCGTATTATCTATTTAGAGCTTATAGCTTATAGTATGTCGTTGTTAAGCCCCGCTTCACGTGATTATACGAAAACGGCACATGAAAGTCGAGTCCTTGGCAATGCTTCTTTAATTTAATTATAACTACACACGTATCACTCAAAAACGTCGGTTGGCAAGCGCAGCGCACTACTGGGTTTATAAATAGATTGGACTAAGTGAGCCCGCGTCTTTGGGCGACATTTTCGATCAAAGTTCAGATCAGATCTGCTCAGGTGAACATAGGCTTATAAATAAATAAATAAATAAATAAATAAATTAATTAATTAATTAATTAATTAATTAATAATTAAATAAATAAATAAATAAATGAATCTTTATTTCAGAAATCCATCATTCCATATTTTGTTAGTACACAGGAACTTAATATTATAAAAGCTATGTTAGTATTATTATTATTATTTAAGGGGTGGGGACACCAGCAAGGCCAGACGGGTGATCAGTCCTCATTAACGGGACCATTTCACCCAATTCCCCGGGCTCGCCTCTGGGATTAGATGCGGGGACGGGTTATCATTTGCCCCTCCGGTGTCACCCCCTCAAACCTACGTGTTGATCTACAAAAACTACTTAGCTGCCTTATGGTTAGATATGCTAAATCTTCCTTCTTCAGCTCGTCCGCTCCAAACAGCTCCCATCTTGCGTATGCATATGCTGGGCATTCCGTTATGAAGTGCAGACTGGTCTCTTCTTTCTCTTTGCACTTAGGACACAGAGGGTCCTCTGTTAGCTTCATTATTGACAGGTGTCTGTTGAGTGGGCAGTGTCCCGTCAATATTCCCACAACTGTTCTAATGTTGCTCCTATTGAGTTTGAGCAACTCTTTAGTCTTCTTGCTGTCAAGCGTCGAGATGAAGAATTTCGACTGTCTACAGCTCTTCGTGTCGTTCCATCTCTGGTTTGTTTCTTTGTTTATTCTCAGGGTTATAACATTTTTTGTTATCCTGTGTGCTATTGGCAGTCTCGGCTCAGGGCCTATGAACGTCTCATCGGCACCTTCTCTCGCCAGTCTGTCTGCTTCTTCATTGCCCGCATTTCCCTCATGTCCAGGTACCCAGGCAACTTCTAACTCAGTCTGGTCTGCTAGATCTTGCAGGGTGTTTTTGCATTCTTTGACCAGTGCTGAGGTAGTCTCCCTCTTACTGAGGGCCTTCAATGCCACTTGACTGTCACTGTATATGACTGCCTTCTCAATCCTCTGTGCGCTAGTGATATTTTGTTTAATCATGTTGGCGCATTCTCGTATTGCGAATATCTTCGCTTGGAATACGCTGGAGAATCTGCCTAGATTAAACGATGCTTTCATTTCAGTTGGATGGCTAATATATACGCCAGCCCCTGATAACTTTGTCGATTCCTTCCTGGATCCATCTGTGTAGCCGACCATCGTTGTTTTTGGGTGGTCGATGTTAATGTTCCAGTTATCTCTCGAGCCTATGCTTATCCTGTATTTCTTGTCGAAGATTCTCTCCTTCTTTATCAAATCATTGTTTGATAAAATCATGGATAGATTTTCTTCGTACTGTTTTGCTATCTCGGCGTGACCTTTATCATAGTGCCCTCCCTTCCATAATTTGTTGCTCTTAAGCTTGAACCATTGTTCAGTCGCTTTCTTCTTGATCGTGAGATCAACTGGGTTGAGGCCGAGTATCATCTCTAGAGCCGCCGTTGGTGTTGTTTTCATGGCGCTCGATATCATGATGCTGGCTAGTCTCTGTACTTTTGTGAATTCTTTCCTGTTCGTTCCTAATTGTGCCTTGTGCCACCACACTAAGGCTCCATGTAGAATTCTTGGTAGTACTATGGCCTTGTAGATCCAATGAACCACATTTGGTTTCATGCCCCAGGTTCTACCTACCGCTCTCCTGCATTGCACAAGGGCACATTTGGATTTTGTGCAGATCTCTTTAACGTGGGCTTTGTAGTTCAGATTTCTATCTAGGATTACTCCCAGATATTTTATTTCATTGACTACCTCTAGATTTTCGTTATCGATTCTCAATGGAATCATGCTATCAATCTTCCTCTTGTTTGTGAATAACACTAGCTTGGTTTTTGCTGGGTTCAGGTTTAGCCCTTTATCCCTGCACCATCGTAGCGCTGTGTCGATTCCTCGCTTCATGATGTCTCTGGTCACGCTCAGTACTTTACCTGTGACCAGAATTAGACCATCGTCTGAGTACGCCTGTATGTAAATGTGCATGGCGTTTATCTTTGATACTAATTCGTCTATGGGAATGCACCATAGGAGCGGAGACAGGCATCCTCCTTGCGGAAATCCTCTTCTTGCTCGAATGGTGCATGTTGTTCCCGCTAAGTCAGCTTGTATCGAGCGATGTTTTAACATATTAGTTATCCATCCCGTTATCTGTCCAGATATCCCCTCTAAGCTATGTTAGTAACAATCACATTATTTTAATTTAAATATATAAATACCAGGCCTGTTTGAGACACTAGGTCTATGCACATGCATAGACATCCAGTGCCTCCGAACAGGACAATCCGGCTTATCACTAATAGTTTTCAGGATGGTGTTGGTGCCATCACGAAGTCTGCGCATAAGCGAGGCGACCCTTTTGCGCAGCACCGCCTGAAAGCTATCGGTGTGAGCTTGCGCAAACATGCCCGACGCACTGCAGAACCACGGTAGATCCAACATCACCCTGAAAGCATTGTTATACTGTACTCGGAGCGCGTTGAAAGCCCCCCGCGTATAATCAACCCACAGATTACACGTGTACTTATTCCATCCTTCTTATTTTTTCCGCGATTCGTTACGGAAATAAACACATATAATAATGGTACGGAGAGTTGCCATTTAGGTATGTATTATTTAAGGGTGGAGACACCAGCTAGGCCGGACGGGTGATCAGTCCTCATTACTGGGACCATTTCACCCAAATTTAGGAAGGTACGTCTCGTAGGCAAGATGTGAAGTCTTTTTTGTCGTCACATTGGAAATGTTTTGTTCATTCATGGATATTATGTGTGGGGCTCCCCGCTACCCCCGCACCGGTATATCTCAAAACCACTTTTAGCACACCTCTAGGGTGTGCTGTGCCAAATCCTCTACAGTGCCACACTCGTGGCAGGCTATAGGCTATAGAAATCGTTTTCCCACCTGTTTCACGGTCGACCAACACTTCCTCTACCCAAACGCGCCGCCACTCTTGAACCTTATTGGCTCATCGTCAGTCCGTTATCCTGAATGTGTGACCAGCCCACTTCCATTTCAACAAGCTTATTCTTTGCGTGATATCGGTAACTTTTTCTCTGGCGGATGTCTTCGTTTCGAATCCTATCTGCCAAAGAAACACACAACACGCTGCATAGCACGTTGAGCTTTAATAACATCGCCTGAGAAACCTTTAAACTACTCAACTTTTAAAGTTTAAATTACTAATAGGGTTAAAAGTATAATTGAGCGAAGACGGTAATTTATCATGAGATTTGTTATAAAGTTCCAAAGAGAGAATTAATATAATTATACAACGAGAGTAACGCTCTAGTTTCCAACAATGAAAGGTCTTGAACGTGGCATTAAAATAACTTTTGTTAACTTTAAGGTGACTAGTAGTGCACGCCCCCAGTTTTGCTTATTTACATATCTAGATTATTTAGCTTACTTTTATATTTTATTTTATTTTGTTTATCTCTTTATTGGTAATCCAACAGCTTTACAATTGATCTTATTCTCAAAGAGATAAAATGTAGGGATAAATCTAGCACTTGAAGTTATAAGCGGATGGGCTAATGGGCACGTTTGGGAAGATGGACCAATCTCGAATCTCACGATCTCTGTACAGTCCTGGAGTCCTGGTTACATGCGCGTGGGGATCTTTGTTCTGGCGTTCATTGAAATGACCAAGAGTGGAGGGGAAAAGGCTGATAATGATGAGGATATATCAGTGCCTTGCCTCATACGACAAACAAAAAACACTAAAAATGTAATTGTTGTTATAATAAAAGAGATTGTATAAAATATTTCTGATACCAACACAAAGTTCACAAAATTTTGACAAATAACTCATAAGGCTCATTAAGATATTTTAAAATATATGTGAATCAATCCAGAATAATTATAAGTTGAATGCTTAAATATTGTTCCGTTGTTAACAGTTTTGTTTTGTCTAACCGATTATTGTACGTGAATTTTCGCGGTATTAAAAACTTGAAATTTCGATAATTGACCTTTATTTATATTAATATAATATAATAAAAAGTAATAAAACATTTTGGCTGTAAATTAGATTTTAGGTTTTGATTACGAGATTCAAGCTAGATTTAGGTCTCGGTTTACAAGAAAACGGGGTATGTCATTTCTCCTTTTTTATTCTTCTCCCCAGGCGAGTATGTGAGACTAGCTGCGCCCGAAAGATGGTAAGGTGGATGCAGCTCTACCCACTAAAACCTGGCGAGTGCCACCAATTCCGCCTTTGGTAAGGTGCCCCGGATTTGTTGAGCAACAGGACTCCTCGACGGTCAGTCTCCCAAGGGACTGACGCCACCTCCATAGAGGGGTTGTCCCGCACCACAGAACAACCCCTCCCAACAATTGTTGGGAGTGACAGTGCAATTGGGTGAGGTTCCAATCCTCGCCCCTTATTCCCCCTCCGTTCTTTTGTCCCTTCTTCTTATAAGAGGAGTAAAAAGAGCAGCCGCCTTAGATCAATTGGCTTCGCTCAAGGTGCTGGGTTCACTTTAGGCTACTGAACCCCACCGCCACGACAAGGCTTGAACCATGGTTCACATGGTGGAGGAAGTCAGTTCGCCTTGCGGTAAATAACCAGCATATAGACACCCGCTACACCAAAAAAATAACTAACGGTTTTTCGATAGACCCCCGCTTCACCTGGTGGTAAGTGATAATATCCATAGACACCCGCTACATCATTATCAGGTGCGTAACCTTTCAAATATGACTATGCTCTTTTCTTGAAGGTCCCTAGTACATCTAGTATTAGCGTACATTTATTGTTTCAAACATGATAATAAATGATGACGACGCGCTTACGATAGTGATGATGGATGATAATAATTATAAAGACAAACAGTTTACCTATGAAAATGAAGTGACATTCTGTCGGGACCACAGCCAAATTCGGATTACGCAAACGTCACGTAACTTTCCGCTAGACAACAAAGGAACTCAAATTAATCACGATTAATAAAATTAACTCTGTAATAAATTATTTCCTCAATAAATAGTTTTGAAAACCAAAATAAACTATAATCGAATTACGTCTAAGTTAAAAAAGTGGATCGTCACATAATAACGAAAGAAAATAGCTAGACGTCATGCCATTTGGCGTCACGACATTATAGTCGATTTTACTGCCAAGGTGATACAGATGTTTAAAAAATTACGGAATTTCATTACGTGTCTCATTAACTACCTTTCCTAAACACTTTCGCTAATTGCAAATTTGAGAAATATTGTTATTAATATTCAAATTAGTAGGTAATCTATATTCTTAGAATAAGTAATAGTACTAACTATAGAAACCTAGGCCGCGCCCCCATTTTGAAGCACCTTTATTGGAGCCATAAATGGCTCCAAACGCACCGGGCCGCTGCGTAGTGTTCAATGTCAAAGCGAGCTGAACGTGTCACGCGAAAAAAAAATATGACTATTAATTGTACAGTTAAATTTTAGATAAGAAGAAAACAAAATAAGTGTAATAACATCACTTTTCACACGAAACCTCTAAATATTTCGTAGCATCTTGTAGCTAATTAGATTTAAATAGAAACGTTTTGTTTTAACGCTCAGTGTTTCCCGAACGGACAGTTAGTATGTAGCGGGTACGTTTTTTTTTCGGCTAGACTAGAAGGGTTAGACTTTTCGGCCTGATGACCTTTAAGCTCAATCGGTACAGTAAATGAGCAGATGGCTCACTTAAGAAATATTCGAAAGGGGGACGCCCCCCTCCGCACCCCACGGGGGCGCGTCTCACCGCACGCACTGCTCGGGAGAGCAGGATTTGGACTTGAATCTTTTACGGTTGAATTTAACCTAAACCAAAATCATCATGAGGGCCGGCCCTCATCCCTCCCTCTGGAGAGGGAGGCGGGTCATGCGCAATTCTCAAGCAATCTAGCGGCAGCGTAGTACGCGTCGCGCTTTTGCCTGACGCATTAGTAGCTGAGAGATTTCGTCAGCTGGATCTGTTAAAACATGCTTAGGTAACATATGTATTTTACCCAAATGTTTTACCTGATCTACTCTGGGTATTTCTATATTGTTTAACCTTATCGGTTTCATGGTATGTCATGGTTTCACGATAAGGTCGTCTGTTTGTGACCCTCCTACGTGAGAATTTTATGGAGGCACTTTTTTCTGGGTTTATATCAATCCTCCATTTTGCGAACCATTCACCCAGCTCGGTGATGGGCTGGGGGATGGTAGAAGCCCTTGCGGCTGAGGGGTGGGTGATATACAGAACGGTGTCTTCTGCAAAGAGAGCCCGTTTAACCGTTCGGGGATGTCGGAGGTATACAAGTTATACAAGGTCGGAGACAGCACGGAGCCCTGTGGGACTCCGGCCCTCAGAAGTCTCCGAGAGGACAGAGTGCCCTCTACTCTATATCTAAAAGGTAGTCGTGGATGATGATGACTAATCTGTTTGGTATTCCTAACTTGAATAGTTTGAATATGAGGCCTTCGTGCCAGATTTTATCGAAGGCTTTTGCTACATCAAAGAATACAGCGCACGTGTCGTGTTTGTTTTTCTTATGGAAACCTCTGAGTATATCCTCCGTCATACGGTGGAATTGCCTCGGGCAGCAGTGGTTTTCGCGGAAGGCGAATTGCTCATCTATGAAAAGATTCTTTTCCCTAATGACGGTTTTCAACCGCCTAAGCAGGATTCTTTCATAGATTTTTCCTAACTCGGGAACGTTTGCAACCCTTTTGAGTACGGAATACTTAAAAGTTAGTTTCATGCGTTCATCTACATTTTTACTAGGATAAAGTCGTAAAATAAAATTACACCTTAGTTTACAATACAGATTTCGAAAATCAGTGTTGCTTTTGAAGAATGCTACATTTTGTCCCAACAAACTACAAACACCCACGCTGGCTATCAAATCCCAAACATTCACCAATACACCATTAACAAAACCACAGGGTTTCCTCTATAAACGCAAGTCTTAAAACCAAAATAAATATGTTACTCATAATCTTTATAGGCATGTGGTAAGCGAAAACATTTCGAAAATTGCAAAGCTATTTTAATTGTAAACATCTGCGATCGTAAATTAACAAAATATTCAATATTTTCCAAATTTATTAAAATATCCGATCGATGAAATTCATGATTATATTCAGATTTGGGAGATGCCAACTTTATAGAATCATCGACTAAATTACATTTTCGTTTTATTATATAATTAGTAATTACAGCTTTGATGTCGAAACTAAAACATTTACCACGTTGAGAATTTTTATCAGAGGTGCTCTTCGCTTTGGGCGCGATGCCAATATATCAAAGTCATTAATTTTTTAATCTAAAATAATACAGAATAAGGTCACTGGACGGTCTGTGTTACGTCATTCACCTTCCAATGTTGATATTTATTTAAATGTTCATTTGACGTCAAATCTAACATTCAGGTATTTGTCAATGTAGTGTAATTAATAGACTTAAAAAAAGGAGCTAGTTCTATGTTCCACAGTATTTCTTATCGATTTAAAAACTATATTTTTTAAATGTTTATTCTATTTCGTCAATTGTGAATGGATTGCAATCATTCTTTTTTAATTTCATATCCCATTCCTCATCAATGAGATCCCATTTTAATTCGATCAAGATCTGTTTTTGAGTATTCTCAATATTGGCTTTACTTATTTTACGTCAATAATATTATGCTCATTTATAATTATGTAAATGTAAAATGAACAAAAAACTGTATAGGATGCTTTGGAAGCGCATCGTAGTATTTAGACGTAATTATTGTATCTATTCTAATTTGGTGACGTTCTCATGAAGATCTTAGTGATATGTAACAGAATTATTTAATAATTGGCAGCAAATCTGCCATGATGATATGTATTTTTTTGATTGGTGAATTGGAATATTTCCTACTCCTCTTGAATTCTTTGGATTAAATTCAATGTGGGTTGCAGCTGGCAGTTGTGAGATGTATCAATATTAGTAAGATTATATCGAAGTGGCTAGCATGGTCGATCTTGGCTGCAAAGAAAAGAAGCGGAGTTGAAGGGACGGGAACGATTGGTGGACCTGGCTCTACTACGTCTATTAAAAACAATTATGCCAAAATTAAAAAAAAAAAAAAAACAGTAGCTTGATTGAAAATGATATTTTTAAATTATCCATAACATGTATTTAACCTCATTAAATTCAATGTCCTAATGAAATTAATGATCCTTCTTTTTAAATGAAAAATGTAGACCCAACCAATATCTTAAGAAAATTCAACATTCAAAAAAAATTATCACACAGAATAGTAGAATTTTTTACGAAGCTAGAAAGGCGTGTTTTTTTAATGATGTGAACTTTTAAAACTCAAATAATGTAAGTGTAATTTACTAGGTCGTTGGTGTAATGTGTTATGTAAGTGCTGTCAGTGATGTCACTCCAAGTGAGTGACAATGAGGAGTCACTGAAAATCAGCGTCTCAAAGTTAATATGTGTGTGAAACTACGTTGTGTATGATTGTGTTTTATAATAACATATCTTTGTTGTGGACTATAAAATATATTTGATAGATCGCTCAAAGAACATTTATTAAAATCTTAAAGCATTTAATAATCACTGAACTTAGGTATTAAAATATATTAAAATATTATGGTACCGCCAAGCGGCGGACCAAGCTCTAGTGAGTTTTCGCGGCAAGCTTACAAATAAGTGTTGTGTGTTTTTAGGGTTCCGTAGCCAAATGGCAAAAAAACGGAACCCTTATAGATTCGTCATGTCTGTCCGTCCGTATGTCACAGCCACTTTCTTCCGAAACTATAAGAGATATACTGTTGAAACTTGGTTAGTAGATGTATTCTGTGAACCGCGTTAAGATTTTGACACAAAAGTAGAAAAAAAGCAATAAATTTTGGGGGTCCCCATACTTAGAACTAAAATCAAAAATAAAAAATTCATCAAACCTATCCTTCTGGGGTATTTATAGATATGTCTTCAAAAATGATATTGAGGTTTCTAATACCATTTTATTCTAAACTGAATAGTATGCGCGGGAGACACTTCCAAAGTGGAAAAATGTATGTCACCCCCCCTGTAACTTCTAAAATAAGGGAATGATAAAACTAAAAAAAATATATAATGTACATTACCATGCAAACTTCCACTAAAAATTGGTTTGAACAAGATCTAGTAAGTAGTTTTTTATACGTCATAAATCGTAAACCGCAATTTACCTTTCATGCAATCAACTCAAATATATAAAAAAAACATTTAATTACATAAACATAAACCTTAATTTTTGTTAAAGTGTCTAATGTTGTATATTATGTAATGGTACGGAACCCTTTGTGCGCGAGTACGACTAGCACTTGGCCGGTTTTTGTATTTTTGAACAATAAAAAAATAATAACGTGAATGTCCCAGTACTAAGCATTCCAATATACCTAATACTAAAAATAGGCGAGTTAATTTGCGGCTTCCTTAGTTTATTAATTTGTTAATCAACGCCCAGTCAGCTATGTACACGCATTCTTTGGCGTCCATCGAAGGCCTTATTTGTTCGAGCGCTTTCGTGATGAAATGAATTCCAGAATTCCAGTGCTTATGAATCTGTTTAATGAAAGATTAGTAAAATTGCTAATTATTCAAATATTAAAACTGTAAATATATTATATCTTGTTAAATGGATATAGAATTAAAATATAAATATTACTATGTATAATAATGTACTAATAATATACACTGGTCCGAAAATGAAGGTCGAGAGATCGAAGGGACCTCTAACTAGATTTCATGCGGAGGTCCTAGATGCGAGGAATTGGTCATCTTGGTGTTCCTTAAAATATATTTATGTCTACCAATGGCTATATAGGTTAAAGTAAAATACAGTTAAAGTTGATGAAAGTAAAATACATAACTAAGTAACTACACGCATTGTATAAAAGATATAAGATTATGTAAATGATTTTGTTTCAAGGTCTACTGCTCTGCAAATCGGAGGCATGCGCCGTGCCGCGCTCCCAGCTGAATGGGGTACCCATTCAGCTTGTCACACTTGACACAGCTTTGGTGTATTTCGGAGAGAAGGACAGAATAGGCAGTATAACTACTGGCACAGAGACTTAACATCTTATGTCTTAGGATAGACAGCACAGGAGTGGGTCTGGGATAGTTCCGAGCAAACAGTGAACTCGTTTAATGTCATGGCATATAACATTTACGTTATGGCACATAACATTTTAAAAAATACGAAATCCAAAAATATATTTTATCGACTACCTGACTTAATTAAGTGACCCTGAGTGACCCGGAGAGCTTGGCTCTTCTCAGTGAAGTTAGTAATCGCCAATCCTTCTTTCTCTCTGCCAATTCATAAATCCTTGTGCTGCTCTATATACGTTCTCATCGACTACCTCTTCTTCTCTTTCCTTCAATCCTTCCTGTTAAGAGGTAGTGCCATGCTGCTTAGCAGCCAAATTGGGCCGGCACGACCGGGGTGGTACCTCTCGCTCACATAACACCGGCGTCAAGTGACAGCTATGCTGTCGCGTTTCGTGCGGTTTGTGAGTTTCCGGTGGCCCATTGGGGGGGGGTTAGGGAAAATGAGGGCAACGCATCTGCATAATCTTTGGTTGTGCGGATGTGTTTGGGCGTCGGTAGTCGCCAAACGGCTTCGACTGCTCATCGCACTACTATGCCATAAAAAACACACTTATGATCCACATGAAAGGAACGCCGTTCCGTGTTGGATACGAGTGGCAAGGGATCGTCCGTCTTGACGTTCTTTGAGGGAGGCTTATGTTCAGTAGTGGATGGATAGATACTGATAATGATGATGATGATGATGATAAAAGGTGAAGGAAGTAATAATTATTATAGATTTTAACTGATAATCATTAATGTTTGTGAACATTATATTAATACCCTGTACCAAAAATATATCTTAATTCGACCCGAAAAAAGATGGTTTATCTACGTCACTTGATTAATGTGCATTTTGAGAATTGGATACGTGGGATGATTGTAAAATCATCAACTTTCAAACAAAACAATAAAATATACATTATACTTCAACATCGTTATCATCCTGTATCCGTCCACTGCTGGAGATAGGCCTCCTTCAATGAATGCAAAGACCGCAGATATCCGCCCCCATCCAACACGGACCGGCCACTGCACGGAGATGCTATGATTTTGTTCATAAAATGTTTCTTAAAGTAATCAGTTCATATAATATTATGAAAATAGTATTTATTTTCAGTTCCGTTCTCACCTAGTTAATGGCCAACCAACACTATGTCTACTTAAATGTGGCCTCCACCCTGACTAAATTATTTAAATATATTGTAAAACGGTACAATTATAACTGGGCAGAGTTTTATCAAGGTATTAATTCTTTAAAAAAAGACCCAATTATGACGTGACTGATTGTTGGGGGTTGGGGGTGTGGAGTAGCGGGGGTGGCTAGGCTTTTCGCGGCAGAAAGTGTTTAAGTCACATCCGTTACAATTGGTTAAATGTAGATGAATCAGACCTCAATACAAATGGGTTTTATAAATGTTATTACTATAATGGTTCTTAAAATATTGATTACTAATTATATAAAGCTATCATAACGTTCGTTTGCACTTGCCCATTTTTATGTTACTTAGATAGGTAAAGGCCTCTTTTTCTGTATAATATCATTGGGTAAAGACCTATAACCTGATATTAAATGGTCAACGTTGCCCATGAGCACAAACGGGAGACTAGCCCAAGCAACTTATGTGTGGGCCTATCCCTTCTTTCCAAAACACAATCAAGCTATTTTACGAAAGAAATAAGCAGTACGTTGTTCATATTTTACGAAAGAAATAAGCAGTACGTTGTCCATATTTTACGAAAGAAATAAGCAGTACGTTGTCCATATTTTACGAAAGAAATAAGCAGTTTGTCAAACGATGAGTTTCTGCTGATAAAGTCGAGTAAATAAAAAGAACCATTCATGCTATACATTTAATTAATACATGAACATCATAATATAATTTTCTATTTAAATATTCGCAGAATTGCATAATATTATTGTTCCATTCAACATTTCAAAGAATACAATAATTGAATATTGTTAATAAGCTTAATAATACGCCTGATATAATATTTACCAGAATGTACTTTATTAAATAATAACATTTACAATCATTATAATAAAACAATTTTTTACGGATTTTATCGCGGTTTATTAAGATTTTTACAAGCCCGACGTTTCGGATACTTTACAGCAACCATGGTCACGGGAGGACTGAGGTGTCATACGTCCTATTATTACAAAGTTATTCGAAACTACCCTATGTTCTTTTGCAAGGACTTGTGGTTTATCAAATCTGATATAATGGCGAGCTTTGTCAAGACTATGTTCACAGATGGCAGACTTAGTGTAGCGACGGTGTTTTAAATTTTAAAAATCCTTTTAAAACACCGTCGCTACACTAAGTCTGCCATCTGTGAACATAGTCTTGACAAAGCTCGCCATTATATCAGATTTGATAAACCACAAGTCCTTGCAAAAGAACACAGATTCCAACCAAGGATGATCCGTGAGGCTATTGAAATTAAAAAACATCCTAATTTCAATAGAGAAGATGGCTGGCTTCTACCACCTGCTTCCCATTATTCATCCCATTATTAAAATTATCAAATCAAAATCCAAGCATAATATGTCACAGATTAAAGATACAGTTAGCACTTTCTGCGTAGATAGGACTGACCAAAATATTGATGTATCATAGGGTAGTTTCGGATAACTTTGTAATAATAGGACGTATGACAGTCCTCCCGTGACCATGGTTGCTGTAAAGTATCCGAAACGTCGGGCTTGTAAAAATCTTAATAAACCGCGATAAAATCCGTAAAAAATTGTTTTATTATAATGAGTGAAATTCGCGTAAACATTAGAAAACAATATATTTACAATCATTTTAAAACATATATTTAATATTTTTAACGTAGCAAATACAATAGATTAAGCTCTATAATATATTATGTATAGATAAAAATGAATCGTCGAAATGTATGTATGGACATAACTTCAGCACTTATACTGCACCTTAGATAATTCTTTTATCGTTTTGGTTATTGATAAGGATTGTGATGATGATGAGGTAAGGCCAACATTACTTTTGTCAAAATCAATAGAAATAAGATTAAAAAAACTTGTACCTATATTATATTCTTTACTTAATAACTATGCTATTATTAATTTTGACTTCATACAATTTGTTATAAGTATTAAGGTAAAGTTAAAGATAGGACAGAAGATAAATTTAGGATAATAGACAGCATCGTCCTGAAATAATAGTAAACAATAGGATACCTTGAATAAATCGCTGTAAAGCGATAAAGTCGCCTAATTGTACAACTCCTTCCTTTTTTAAAATTGTAATTTTTCTTTGTATGTGTTAATGGTGTGCAATAAAGTTATATTATTATTATTATTAGGTACTATGTCTATCTTAAAGTATATAAGTATTGGTAGGTTTGAAGAAAAAAGGTCATATATTCTGAAGGCAGAGTAGATAATATCACTCATAATAATGAAATCTTTTCATGGATTTTTTACAATATGTCCTCCTTGGCCGTATTTGAAGCGAGGGAAATAATATAAGTATTCCGTAATAGATGTTTTGTTAAATCAATTGTATGATAAGTAATAAAAAAATAATACTAATATTACTAATACATTTTGAAATACACTTTATAAGCTTATAAGGTAAGGTAAGGTAAGATAAGCAAATTCTTCGTCTATTTCGTTTTTTCCCGTCTCGGAGATAGGCCGCGTTCAGAATTTGGTGAACTTCCTCCAGAAGTACTTTGAGGGCTTCTCTCGTTCACCTAAAATCAATTTAAATACATGACTTTTTACTGACACAAAAAAGGATGAAGTAAAATTAAGGTTATAGCTTACAAGGGTCTTATGAATAAACTCAAATCAGAAATAGTGCTAAAACTATTTAATACTGTATTTGTACCATATTTACCCGTTTTATCTCAAAATTATTTTTTCCTTTTTTTCTTTAACGCCGGGAAATGCTCTGAGGCATCCCTCGAGGGAGTGGGTCTCCTCACGCGGGTATGTGGGGCTCGCTGCGCCTGAAAGCTGGTAAGCGGATGCAGCTCTACCCACTAAAACCCGGCGAGTGCCACCAATGCCGCCTTTGGTGAGGTGCTCCGGATCTAATGAGCAAACAGGGCACCTCGACGGATAGTCAGTCCCCCAAGGGACCGACGCTACCTCCACAGAGGAGTTGTCCCGCACCACAGAACAACCCCAACCAACGTCGGGACAGTACAATGGGGTGAGGTTCCCCCTGCTCTTTTGTCCCCTCTTATAAGAGGGGTACAAAGAGCCCCCTCGGCTCAATTAGCTTCGCCCTTAGGGGCCATCCATAAAGTACGTCACACGAATTTTAGGACTTTTGAACCCCTCCCCCCGTCCTTGTCACAGGTTGTCACATTTTTATAAACCCCTCCCCCCTCCTGATGTGACGTCACACATTTTTAAAATGTATGTATATATTTAAAAATAATCGAGAGAAAGCAGCTATTTCCATTTTTTACTTATTTTTATTAAATAATAATCTAATAAAATCAACATAAAGTCCAACATTTCATAAAACCGAAAAAACAAACGACTAGTTAGAAAATAATAAACGATTAATTATATTAATTAAAGATAAAAAACTTAATTATCGAGTGTCCATGGACTTTGGATCCACCCTTTTATATCAGCTATTACTGGTAAATCAGGCACTTCATTTTCGTTCTGAATTTGAACGTCAGGAACATCCTTAGTGTCGACATCATTCTCTACCATCCATAAAGCATCGTCATCATTCATTAAACAGAGAATTGCTAAATTATTAATAAATATAGATCAAGTTCGTAAATTTTTAAAATTTTCAATTCACATCCAAACTTTGCGTTTTAGTATTTTAAATTTTAACATGTGACGTCACAAAACTATTGACCCCCCCATGCCCCTTGTCACACGATGTCACACTTCGGTGATACCCTCCCTTCCCATTAACGTGTGACGTACTTTATGGATGGCCCCTAAGTGCTGGGCTCACCCTAGGCTACTGAGCCCCACCGCCACGACAAGGCCTGAACCATGGTGGGGATTATTTCAACATTGTCTTATAATTAACTGAACTATTTTTTTATTATTTCTATATTATCATTAGCGCGATTCAGTCTCGTGGGCAACATTCGTAGATAATGTCTAAATATCGTGCTCCGCAAAATAAAAGTGAAAAACATTGTAAATATTATGCCGTTTTAAATATTTTTAGTAATAAAATAAACATGTTATAATAGTGAACTAAAATTTAATTATAGGCTAACTAGCCACCGTCTTTGTGATCATTAAATTAGTCTAGCAGTGGACTGTGGACGTGAAGGAATTAACAGATTAGTTGATGGTAGATTGTCAACGGTCATGACAAACGAATTCAAATAAAATGAGCCCCAGATATAATATTTATGTCTAGACCGGATGCCCAGGCGTTAAATCGAATATTGCCTATCCAGAGACACAAATTAGTAAATCTCTCAGATGTGAGACATCTACTAATTTGTATCAATAATAATAATCAGAAAAACTCCCTTCATTTAAGAGTGCTAATTCCTCTTGTCGGTGGTGTACGAAAAACACTCGAAAAGCACAATCCTAAAGTATTATTATTATTATTAGTAATGTAAAAAATGTTTAAAATGCAATAACGAAGTATATAAAACTAATTTAGACCATTTCTTAACGTATATAATAAATAACTAATGAAATGTAATTTTGGAATACAATAAAAGTGAAGTTGAATTTCTTAATTAATTTTGTCAACGTAACAGTAATAAGAAGCAGATGATTTTTTTATTTTAGCTAGCTATCCCATG
Source organism: Helleia helle (assembly GCA_963853865.1). Lineage (NCBI taxonomy): Eukaryota > Metazoa > Arthropoda > Insecta > Lepidoptera > Lycaenidae > Helleia > Helleia helle. Next base: position 24,333,325 of record OY971420.1, read on the forward strand.
CGACCTTGCTTGCGGTAATCTATATTCACTGTTATGTAAATATTTTATTATTACGATAATGTCCTAGTTGGAAGAACCTTACGAAAGACGCCAAGACGGCTGATCCCGTGGTGTCGGCCCCAGCATCTTGGCGTTCATAGAATGAATTTATCCTAAGGAGTGGATGAAATCGTTGATAATAATAAAATATAGTATAATAATAACATAATAATGCGGATTATGATTAAAATAATGATAATGATGATGATGATGATGAATGCCTATTTTTATTAACATGTATCATTCAAATATATTATTTGCCAACGACATCCATATAGACAGAAAGCATTATTTTCGCATTTATAATATAAATATGGATATGGAACTATGGAGATGTAGGATCTCCATCTAGATGGGATCTTCTCTGTACAGGGGCAGTTTGATTTGAGTGTTGGGTGTCGTCTAGGAGTTCATTAAAAGAGGCCTAAATCCAACAGTGAAGGGATCAAAATAAATGGGACCGACTCAAGTTCGACGCACACAGCTTATTTCTTGTTAGTTGGATAGGCAAACTGGCAAACGTGCCACCTGATGGTAAGTGGTTGACGTCGCCCATTAAAATATTAAACTAGTTTACCTGGAGCGAGCCCAGACAACTCATTTATGTGTTGCCTATCCTGAGACATAAGATGTTAAGTATCGGTGCCGTAATTACACTGCCTGTCTTTCCCTTCTCCCCGAACCACAGCAAAGCTGTTTCACGGGAGAAACAAGCAAGACCCATGCAGCCGGGAGCGCGGCACAGCGGTACCCTCCCACCGGTAATATCAACAGCAGCTTGGCGTTGTTGATATTAAATCAAAGGCCAGTAAGCCACTAATATCACAGTGAATGACCGTTGGACCTTCAGCGTATTTCGGTTTATTCAACGTTAATATGGCTTCCGGGCTTATCACTGACATAGAACACCTGTTGGAAGGTCGCTGACTGGCCTTGACGTTGATTTAAGTCGCATGAAAATATAATGAGCCGTAATAATAATATGTTGGGACAACTAACACACGGGCATCTGATCCCAAACTAGGCAGAGCCCGTTCACTATAGCAACCAGACAACTGATAAATATAATTATATTAATTATTACAGCCAGACACAGAACAAAATATGATCATGCTCGCCACATAAACATTTGTCCTGGGTGGGGATCTTTGTGGGAGTCGAACCCACGATCTTCTGGTTTAGCAGTCAGGGTCACTAATCACTAGACCAACAGGCCAGTTAAGTCAAAGGTTTTTTTGGGTCTATGTTAACTACCAGACACTCTCTATGTTTATTTTTAAGCTATTTGTTCCATATTTAATGAGGAATATTGGAATCCCAGATATGTCATCTGTATACACTGGACTTAATTCCTTCAACAGCTCACCTTCTTCCCTGGCTGAGCTTAACTCAACCCTGGAAAATAATTCGTGTGTTAATTATCTTGAGACGAGAGAGTAAATACACTGTCCTGCCCGTTTTTTAGAAATACAGCAAAGTTATTTCACAGCACATCTTTCTCTGCTATTGAGAGTTCCAACCGAATAATGCTGGCCATTTGCGTCCAAGGAATCATTGGTAGGCAGGCGAGTTTCTACGAGATTCAAAGCCAACTCGATAACGATCAGTTTCCACTTCGATCGAGGTGTGCGTAAATGTAAAAATCAAAAAGGTCTTTTGATTTTTTACTCTACTTAATTTCGTGTCACTGTTATCCAGCTTGGATTATCTTTATGGACTTTCCATGTCTCTTCAGATGCAATCCAAAACTCTCTTATCTAATATATATTTCTCTTTTTCCATTCTAATATAAGCAGCAAAGTTTATCGTTGGAAGGAATGCGCGTTCTTCACGCACATCTGCATGACCACAAATGTTATTCCTTCCGTGAAATTATTGAGAGAAGGATCAGAGAAGGATGCCTATTTTGTGTAAACTGGCACCATCTTACGTTTCAGAATAGGCCACCAGTTCATTTCCCAGGCAAGTCCCGGTAGAATGCTTTTATCGACGATGTTGACCCGAACCAAAACACTGACTAAGTTGTACATAATTTGACTATTTTCAAATCCAGAATAAAAATTTATATGATTACTGATAAAATATAGTAGATTAACGTTTTTGACCAAGTGTTTATTTCAGTCGCCGATCTAGGTTAAGGAACGTCGGCGTAAATATGAATTTTTATGTGTCCCATACAAATAGATTCTATTTATACTGTTTGAAAATAAAATTGTATTATCCACACTAATGTTTTATTCAGGTATTATTGTATGTAGGAGATTTTTTTATGTTAGTTGGATAGGCAAACTGGCAAACGTGATGGTAAGTGGTCGACGTCGCCCATGAACATAAACTAGGATACCTGGATCGAGCCCAGGCAACCCATTTATGTGTTGCCTATCCTGAGACATAAGATGTTAAGTCTCGGTGCCAGTCATTACGCTGCCTGTCTTGCCCTTCTCTCCGAATTACAGCAAAGCTGTTTCACGGGAGGAACAAGCAAGATGGCGGTACCCATGCAGCCGGGAGCGCGGCACAGCGCTTTCCTCCCACCGGTAAATCTAAGATAATCTCAAATACTTAAATTAAATTATTCCACCAGTATATATACCTACTATTTTTTTCGCCAGGAAAAGCTCTTAGGCATCCCGCGGGGTAGGGGGGACTCCCCTAGCAGGTATGTGGGGCTCGCTGCGCCCGAAAGATGGTAAGGTGGACGCAGCTCTACCCACTAAAACCCGGCGGTGTTCTCCTAGTCGTGCTGGCCCGGTGCGGGAACTATGGTATGGTATCGTATCCACACCGGTGACAATGTGCCTGAAGGCACTCTCCTTAGGAAGCAGTGGATAGCGTTCCCTTCTCCTACTCCGCTTAAGGCACCCTGAACATTTAAGGGTACCTTATAACCTGGACATTACGCGCGAGCGGCGGATCCCCCAAACGGCCGCGCACAGGTCCCTCGCGCTCTTCTGCGAGAAGGGGCGCCAGTGCGCTCCCTCTCCCGATCCGCCTCCTCCTTCTGCGGCTTCACAACCTTGCAGAAGGAGAGGACCGCCTCCCATGCACTCTCACTGTCGATCATCGCGCGGATGACCGCAGGAAATGAACAATATACATACCTAATATAATGCTACGTTATCACTGAATAACTTAACTCGGGCGAAGTTGCGGGCAAAAGTTGTATATTTGGAGATGCTAATATGCTAAATAATATTATGGTTTATTACTATTTAGGAATAGGAGTGTGCACAAATGGTGGTCTTACTGCTTTAAGGTCTCTACCAAGAAAAAAGTATTAAGTAGTTCATTCTCTATCTACGGTTTTTTTTATTTTTTTATCGTGATGACGTGGCAAATGACATGAAAAATTTATTATTGAAACACGCCAGTAAAAGATGATCAGCTGATGATGAAACATAAATAAGAGTATTTATTCAAGGAAACATATATTAAAAACACGAGGACTAATTTTGAAACGGTAAAGAATTACTGTTTTTTTTTTAATTATTTATTAAGAAACAATTGTAAGTAAAGAGAATTGGCGAACTAATATCTGTGCCTATTGACATTAAAAAAAACCTTTCCCAAAAAATATCTGTACATACAAACGAAATTCTTCAAATTAGAATATTAAAGTAAACATAATATTATCTATTGTATAGTTTGTTTTGTGGAAACTTCGTAGAAATGAGACTTTACTAAGTTATATAGTTTTTCGTCTTTAAAACATTCAATGGTACAAGGTCGTAGATGGAATTGATCTTTGAAGTTAATGTGTTTTCTTTCTTAGCTTAGCATTGAAACTTTTTAATAAAATCTATCAAGCTATATTATGTAACAATTAGGTAGTACAATAAACCTAGATTATGTAGGTTTATACAATATCTAACTTACAAACAATACGTTTTTATAATACTTGTATTCAGTTTAATAGCAACCGAAGTAGAATATCAAAGGATCTTTCCTATTTTTTATTTTTATAAACTTTCAACATAATTCTAAGTTTACAAATTGTCCCGCAAAACTGCTTACACAGTTTGACTGCGGGATCCGAGTATATATCTGTGTAAACTGTAAACGTCTTGAAATACCTAAAATGTTATATTTCGAAATGGGCAAGGCATGAATTAGTAAGTTGATTTGAGGCTTTAGTGAAGTGATTCGTATTCATTTCACGATTCGATCTATTACAAAATGTTTTCACTAAATTATATTAAACTTAATTAAATGACTACTTCTCTCGGATCCATTACCTATTAATTTATTAAATCCATGGAGATTGGATTTAATTAATTATTAATTATCGCCATATTTTATGGGTTAGTTTAAATCATACTTACTTACTAATATTATAAACTAGCTATTGCCCACAGTTTCACCCGCGTAAACTAATATTGACGGACGATGATCATTTTTTAACTTTTTTGTTATTGTACTAAAGGGAATAAGGCTGCATTTCAATGTAAGCTCCCAAGCAGCTCACATTTTTCTGACTCTTACAATAATTCTCTAACTGTTTACTAATTTTTACAGTCTTGATAAATTATATACTATAACCAGCCTCAGGAATTACTTCTTGAAAACAGAACCTCCTCTACATTTAGAAAACAGCATAAAAATCCATCTAGTAGTTTTTCAGTTAATCGCGTGTAAATATAGCTTTTACATTATCGCTGTAAGATTGCCAATTTTTAAAAGTATGTATTAAATTGGATAAATAACTTCTGGACCTTTTTGTTTTGGGAAAGGAGTCAGGCAGGGCTGTATGAAACTTTGTATACATATACTTATCCTACGTATCGGAGGTATTTCCCACCATGGTTCAGGCCTTGTCGCGGCGGTGGGGCTCAGTAGCCTAGGGTGAGCTCAGCACCTCGGGCGAAGCTAATTGAGCCGAGAGGGCTCTTTGTACCCCTTTTATAAGAAGAGGGGACAAAAGACAAGGGGCGAGGATGGGAACCTCACCCCACCTTAGGAGGGGTTGTTTTGTGGTGCGGGAAAACCCCTCTGAGGAGGTGGCGTCGATCGCTTGCGGGACTGACTAGCCGTCGAAGTGTCCTGTTTGTTTACTAGATCCGGGGCACCTCACCAAAGCTATAGCTGCGTCCACTTACCAGCTGTCGGGCGCAGCGAGTCCCACATACCCGCGTAGGGAGACCTACTCCCCCGCGGGATGCCTCAGAGCATTTCCCGGCGTTAAAGAAAAAAAAGGGTATCAGAGATATTAGAAGTAACTATACTTTTTATGAAAAAAAAGGTATCAGAAGTATTAGAAGTAACGATACTTTTAATGAAAGAAAACTTAAATCTTATCCTGCGCAGACGAAATGGGCATCAGATAGTATATTATAAATATTATGTTGTCTATTTATGTAGACAATGATATAATCATAATCTACTACAAAGTCTACAATCCTATTTATTTCTAAAGGCCTGTCCGAGACGTAGCAAAGAACTTACTTTATGGGAGAAATACAGAACCGCTGGTTCTGTGTTGTTTTTTTTTTTTATTTACCTGTAATCCAGTATGCAGCATATTCGCGATGGTTTCCACGTCCAATGTGGAGTCCTGGGCTGATATCTTCTTTATGGCTGATGACACTATGCAAATGTCTCCCCTCAGCTCTCTTACTAGAGCGGTGATCTTCTGCGCATTGCTCAGTACCTCCACACTCTGGGTGTAGGGGTTGTATCTTACTCCGAATGGACGCTGGATACTGTCAGCGAAGGCTCTGGAACATCGATGGTGTTTTTTTAATTTGGGTTACTCTAAATGACAAAACAGAACCGTTATAGGATCACTCCGTTGTCCAGCTGTCATAAGGGAGCAAACGAGCAGTTGGAGCCTAATGATACCGACGGCCATACACATCCGCACAACCAGAGGCTATAAAAATGCGTTGCCCTCGTTTTCCCTATCCCCCCCCCCAATGGGCCACCGAAAACTCACAAATCGCAGGAAACGCAACAGCATAGCTGTCGCATGACGCCGGTATTATGTGAGGTGCCACCCCGGTCGTGCCGGCCCAGTTCGGCTACAATGCAGCATGGCACTACCTCTTACAAGGGTAGGTACTTCCCATTGACTTGATCATTTTTATGATAGCTATAGGCAAACTGGCAAACCTCTAAGTGGTCAGCCATAAACTACATAGGACTAGCCCAAGCAACTCATGCGTTGCCTATCCTGAGACGTATGAAATCTCGATGCCATGAACTTTCTGCCCTACCCTTGCGTCGTGGCGGTGGGACTTAGCAGCCTAAGGGGAACCCAACACCTTTGGCGAAGCAAATTAAGCCGAGGGAACTGCTCTTTGTACCCCTCGGCGGGACAAGGGACGAGGATGGGAACCTCACCCCATGCACTATGCCGACGTTAGGAGGGGTTGTTTTGCGGTTCGAGACAACCCTTTTGTGGAGGTGGAGTCGTTCCCTTGGGGGAGTATATAAAGTTTCCTGTTGCTCAACAAATCCGGTGCACCTCTCTTTTTAATTGGCGACACTCGACGGGTTTAAGTGGTTAGAGCTGCGTCCACCTTACCATATTTCGGGCACAGCGAGTCCCTCATACCCGTCTAGAGAGTCCCCCATCCCCCGCGAGATGCCAAAGGCGAAAAAGAAAATAAAGGATAGTTGTTGTGGGCACGTGGTACCCCCACCATGGTTCAAGCCTTGACGTAGCGGTGGGGCTCAGTAGCCAGTAGTAGGTGAGCCGCTGTACCTTGGGCGAAGCTAATTGAGCCGGGGGGGCTCTTTGTACCCCTCTTATAAGAAGAGGGGACAAAATAGCAGGGGGCAAGGGGTGAGGGTGGGAACCTCACCCATTGTACTGTCCCGACGTTGGGAGGGGTTGTTCTGTGGTGCGGGATAACCCCTCTCTGGAGGTGGCATTGGTCCCTTGCGGGACTGACTAGCCGTCGAGGTGCCCTGTTAGCTTAACAGATCCGGGGCACCTCACCAAGGCGGCACTGGTGGCACTGGTTTTAGTGGTAGAGCTGCGTCCATTTACCATCTTTCGGGCGCTTCGAGTCCCACATTTCCCGGCGTAAAAGAAGAAAAAAGGGCCCGTGGTACAATCGGTAAAGGTTTGTTAAGTGGAAAAAATAAAGTGACAATAACTAAGTATACGACCAATAACGACCAGTACCTGGTGGTCTGGATTGAAATGCCATTTTGGGATGTCGTGATAAGAAAAACAGTGGCAAAACCTCAACAAGCAATGTTTCCTGTTTTCAGTTCCGAAGAAATGAATAATTATTATAGTAAGTTCTTATTATATATAGGATAATTCCTGTTACAGGCAACAGTAATAAAAAGAAATAGGGAATAGAATGACAGTCACACATTTACAACAAGAGAAAGAAGGATTTTAGGAATCTCCAATTATCGTTTGGATCGAAAAACACAGTATTTTATGAAGAAAGTTTTTATAATACACTAGCTGTTGCCTGCAGCTTCGCCTGCGTTACTCAACTCCTATAAGTCACAGCGTGATGTTTTATATCCTATAGCCTTCCTCGATGAATAAGCTGTCTAACACTGAAAGAATTTTTCAAATCGGACCATTACTTCCTGAGATTACCGCGTTCAAACAAACAAACAAACTCTTCAGCTTTATAATATTATTATAGATTTTGCGAAACGTTGGGCATGAACTATTGGTTTATCTTGTAACTAGAATAACATTATCATTTTTAACTCAATTCTTAGGATAGTAACATAATATTATGTTTCTTTAGTAAGAATATTAAAAGTGAAGAGTTGGTGGACCTCCAAGTACACGGGACTTCAATTATTATATCCGTCCTTGTATTAGATCGATCGTTTCGGTGTTCTTTGTGACTAGCAGGAAAAGGTTGATTTTATAGCACCCATAGTGGTAGAGCCGTATAATCGTCCCACCATGGTTCAAGCCTTGTCGTGGCGGTGGGGCTCAGTAGCCTAAGGTGAACCCAGAACCTTGGGCAAAGCAATTTGAGCCGAGAGAGCTGCTCTTTGTACCCCTCTTATAAGAAGATGGGACAAAATAGCAGGAGGACAAGGGGCGAGGATGGGAACCTGACCCGATTGTACCGTCCCAATGTTGGGAGGCGTAGTTCTGTGGTGCAGGACAACCGCTCTGTGGAGGTGGCGTCGGTCCCTTGCGGAACTGACTATCCGTCGAGGTGCCCTGTTTGCTCAACAGATCCGGGGCACCTCACAAAAGGCGGCATTGGTGGCACTCGCCGGGTTTTAATGGGTAGAGCTGTAAGCAGACCTTACCACCTTTCAGACCCACATACCCGCCTGGGGCGACCCACTCCTCCGTAGGATGCTTCAGAGTATTTCCCCGTATTTTAGTAATCGTAGCTCAATCGTGCGTCGTATGACTACTCGACTAGTAGAGCGACATCCTTATTTCTATAACTCAATTCTCTTTTTTAAAGAATACGTACGTGTCAAGTGGCTTTTAATTTTTTTCACTTTAAAAAATTCCGTGTGTCCTGCGCGACCCGAATAAAAGTTCGAATGATTATTCAATTGTTTTAATTTAGTAAATACACCAATATTTTGTTAAAATAGTCTTTTAAATTAGCCATCCTTGGACCAAGACTATAATATATTCTTTATTTTTATGTTAGTTGGATAGACAGACGTGCCACCTGGTGGTAAGTGGTCGTCACCCATGAACATAAATCAGTTTACCTAGAACTAGTCCAGACAACTCATGTATGTGTTGTCTTTTTTTTTTTTTTTCTTTAACGCCGTGAAATGCTCTGAGGCATCCCGCGGGGGAGTAGGTGTCCCCACGCGGGTATGTGGAACTCGCTGCGCCCGACAGCTGGTAAATGGCAGTTCTACCCACTAAAACCCGGCGAGTGCCACCAATGCCGCCTTTGGTGAGGTGCCCCGGATCTAGAAAACAAACAGGGCATCTCGACGGCTAGTCAGTCCCGCAATGGACCGACGCCACCTCCACAGAGGGGTTGTCCCGCATCACAGAACAACCACTTCCAACGTCGGGACAGTACAATGGGGTGAGGTTCCCATCCTCATCCCTTGCCCTTTCTTCTGTCCCCTCTTCTTATAAGAGGGGTACAAAGAACCCCTCGGCCCAATTAGCTTCGCCCAAGGTGCACCGCTCACCCTAGGTTACTGAGCCCCACCGCCACGACAAGGCCTGAATCATGGTGGGAATGTATGTGTTGTCTATCCTGAGACATAAGATGTTAAGTCTCGGTGCCGGTAATTACACAGCCTGTCCTGTCCTCTCCGAAACACGCATGCAGACGGGAGCGCGTGGAGGGACGCAGATGGTGTTGGTCATTAATATTATTATTATTTTTTTATGTTAGTTGGATAGGCAAACTGGCAAACATACCACCTGATGGTAAGTGGTCGACGTCGCCCATGAACATAAACTAGTATACCTATACCAATAAAAAATTAAAATGTGTATGTTACAAACGTATGCGAATAAAAAAAAATCATACTAACATCCGAATTAAATACCTCCTTTTTTAGAAATCGGTTAATAAATACACTAATTTTAGTCCAGTCGGCGCAGACATAAAACTAGCCTAACTAACTAGCTCGATTTTCTAACTAATCCCGGTAGAGGATTCGCCGCCATCTTGTTGGAAAGTTAAATTTTTTCGTTTTTCTGAAATAACACGTTAATTTTTAACTTTAGAGCAAAAATGGCGGCATTCAAAGTTGTTGGAAATTTAATTTCTCACAAGTTTGGTCATTATCATTTTTACTTGTCTTTTTTGTTTTTAAATGTCTGCCCCGACTGGACTGCTTAAATCAAAATATATTTACCTAGAGATAACAAAACAATTATCTGTGGGTTCTTAAAGTTTGCCTCGAATAAGCTTCGACACGATTCAGTAGACATTCAAAGACAGTAGAAATTATCGAAAACTTTCCGCTTTAATCCCTAAAATTTTCACTTTCAGTTGAAACTTTGTCTGTTTAATTTAGAATTTACTCTGGTTTACTTATCGATATTCAATATATATCATCATCATCATCATCATCAGCTTATTATTGCCCACTGCTGATAGGTCTACGCATTACAAACTTGCCAGTGGAATTCAAACCTTCAATTTCAGTTATAAGATTTTTAGTATATCGTTACAATCCTGGATGTAGGCGTACTCGCCTGGCCTACAAAAAACTATCACGGTTTTATGACATGAGTAGATTGACTCTATCCCCTATTCTATCCCGTAACCCTTTCCATCCCATCCCCATCAGCTAACCCTTAATCCATAATGATTATAAAAGTTGGTGATGCGTCAAAGTTTTAGCATCTGTAGCGGTAACCACATTTATCTACGTTCATAGATTTATTAAATAACTAGCGAACCTGCGGGCAACAGTGCCCGCAGGTTCGCCCGCATTAACTTAGATTTACAGCCGTACGCGGATTGGACGATGATTATTTTTATAACCTAAGTTATTCCTTATAACATCAGCTATCTATCAGTAAAAGTCCCGTCAAAATCGGACCAGCCGTTTTAGAGATTATGCGGAACAAACAGACAGAAAGACAAAAATTGTAAAAAAGACTATTTTGGTATATTATGTCCTTATATTATGTATACATCTATATGCATTTAGTAAAAAGCGGTTATTTTAATATTACAAACAGACACTCCAATTTTATTTATCTGTACAGATGTATAGATGAAAATACCCCAAGCATTAATGTCATCAAACTGGAAAAAAAATCCTACTTCTAAACTACTTAAATTGTTAATGCTGGTCCCAGGGCAGCTTTACCTTGATCTCTCTGGGATCGTATGAAAGGTGGATACTATTGTCGGTCCCGCCTATCTCGCCAAGTGCATACTATTTTTATAACGATTATAAATGTCTGCGCCGGATTATATGTGTATTTATATAAATGTTTACCATATTATGTCACGTAATAAATACTAATTTATTATCATTATTATTCGTTGTAGTGTTATTATTATTATTTGTATTGTTATTATTATTATTAGTTGTAGTGTTATTGTTAGATAATATTAAGATAAAACATTTTTCGCCGGTCATTTTTTCACCCAGCTTAGTTGTGTTTTGAAAAAAAAAATGGTATGAATGAATAAGTTGCCTGGACTACTTTCATGTTTTATTCACTCCTTTATGTTGAACACTTTCCATCCGACACGTCTCCCACTAGCCTAATAAGGTGGTTTATGTCGATCCTTTTTTTTTCTTTCTTTAACGCCGGGAAATGCTCTGTGAGACTCGCTGCGCCCGACTGCTGGTTAATGGACTCAGCTCTACCACTTAAACCCGGCGAGTGCCTCCAATGCCCCCTTTGGTGAGGTGCCCTGGATATAGTAAACAAACAGGACACCTCGACGGCTAGTTATTTCCGCAAGGGACCGACGCTACCTCCACAGGGCGGTTATCTCGCACCACAGAACAACCCCTCTTAACGTCGGGACAGTACAATGGGGTGAGGTTCTCGTCCTCACCCCTTGCCCCCTGCTCTTTTGTCCCCTCTTCTTGTAAGAGGGGCACAAAGAGCCCCCTCGGCTCAATTAGCTTCGCCCAAGGTGCTGGGCTCACCTTAGGCTACTGAGCCTCACCGCCATGTCAAGGCCTGAACCATGGTGGGGGTTTCTGTCGATCCTGACTAAAATGTGTCGTACTACAATGATGTCTGATATACATCAGTATTAATAGCAGCCTATAAAACATTAGCTCCTGTAAGCGATTACCGTTTTACGAGCGGCCGCCTGGCGCCCGCGAATACGCTGCGTAATAAAGTTTTGATAAAACAACATAGTAGTTCGAATGGAGTGTTTCTAATATTAGGTATGGTTTGGTCAAGAACTCTAGACTTTTGAGCCATCTGCTCACTTACTGTACCGATTGAGCTTAAAGGCCACCAGGCCGAAAAGTCTAGCCCTTCCGAAAAAAAAAGGTCAAGAACTCTATAACTCTTAGGATATGTAAAATTGTCAACAAATATTTGTAATTTCTAGTTAAATAATTCTAAATTAAGAACTCGTTTTACTTAACGTAATTGTAAATAAATATCAAGAGATGAATGCATGATGCAGTCAACACAAATAGACAGAGAAAGCAGTAGACTATGTATTTTTAAAATTAAAAATAAAATTGAATGAAAAAAGGAAGTAATTATCAAAGGAAATTGATGAATAATTGGTAACTAATTATAAAAACAACACAAACACAGACACACACAGACAAAAGACAGATAAACCTCACGTTAGGTTTATTGGTTAAATTAAGAGAATGATGTACATAATATATTTTATTATGTGTATAAATCATTATACACATACCTTTATAGTATATGTATGTATAGATTCATCATTATCATCATCATCATCTTTATCAGCCTCTATCTGTCCACTGCTGAACGCTAAGACGGCCGATCCATTTATACATGCACATCTTACATATTATTTTGCTCTCATATGGATTTTACCTGCATATAAAAAAGATGAAGCGGTGAGAGGAATGTGTCTGTGTACCGCGACACTCTGCATAAGTAGCCAGCTTTCTCATGTGAAAACTTTGTGTTGGAGTAAGAAAGACAGGCAGTGTAACTACTTTTTTTTCTTTTCACAGTACAATGTGGTAAGGTTCCCACCCTCACCCCTTGCTTCCCTGCTCTTCTTGTAAGGCTACAAAGAGCAGCTGCCTTGGCTAGCTTCGCCCAAGGTGCTGGGCTCACCCTAGGCCATGGTGGGGAGGCAGTGTAACTACTGGCACAGACACTCACTACCTTACGTCTCAAGATAGCCATGCATTAGTACCTGGGCTAGTTGAATGCACTCGCTTACATAGGCGTTGACCACCTACCACCACGAGGCTCATCTACCAGTCTGCCTATCCTACATTAGAAAAATACAAAAGTAGGCAACTATCAACATACCTCATCTTCTCCTTGGCCTCTTCGAACGAGTCGGTATAATAATAGGCGTTCTGATAAGACGTGATTATGCATTCCTCATTCACAGTCACATCAGGATCGAATCTCTTTATTTTCTCTGGTGTGGCCAGAGCGTGCTGCAGTTCAGCGACAGACGAGAGCAGACCAGCCCCGTAGACGCGGAAACTGCCATCCGCTTGACGACACAAACCAAATTCTACCGTGAAGAAGTATAGCTGGAAAGGAAATAAATAATCTAAAACCATATTTTACCTAATATTATACTGAGTAATAGGTAAAGTACAACTTTGGAATTGTATCTGCCATCGTCATCATAAGCGACCCTTATATGTCCTACTGCTAGGCAGACTAGGAGGAGTATGGATGTGGGGCTCCTCGAAATCAGGCGAGGAGCTGGACCGTAGATCACCCGTGCGCTTTTTTTTTTCTTGGTTTCGCTGGGGAATGCGTTTAGGCATACCACCGGGTCCGGGGGGGCCCGGTGGTTATGTGGGACTCTCTGCGCCCGAGAAGATGGGGTAAGGTGGACGCAGACTCTACCCACTAAACCCCAGCGGTGTTCTCCTCTTCGTTTGGGTGACCCGGCGCGAGAGCTGTGGACGTCCGTATCGGGCCACAACGGTGTGCCATACGGCACTCTTCTCTGGAGGCGGGGAGTAGCATCCCCTCCTCCTTCTCCGCTTAAGGCACACTGAACACACAAGGGTGCCTTATAGCTCGGACCTTACGCGCGCGCAGCGGATCCCCCGATCTGCCGCGCACAGGTCCCTCACGGCGTTGCAACCGCCTGTCGCCGCCGTGCTCTCCTGCGGGAAGAGGCGCCAGTGCGCTCTCTCTCCCGCTCCGCCTGCTCCTTCTGCGACATCACGTCCTCGCAGAAGGAGAGGACCACCTGCCATGTGCTCTCACTGACGGTCATCGCTCGGATGACCGCAGGGAGCGACAGGTCCGCGCCAACCTCAGCGATGAGGGGCGCCCTTGCCTCTGCCCAGGCTGGGCACTCCGCCAGGGTGTGGTCAGCAGTGTCCTCACTGCTGTCACAATGATGACACCCTGGTGAGTCCTCCGCCCCTGCCACCTTCCACAGATACCTTCCGAAGCATCCATGCCCCGTCAGGATCTGCGCAAGGTGGAAGGATTTTGTGCCGTGCCGCCGGTCAACCCACTGCTCCAGGATTGGACCGACGGCCAACACCGTCTGGTGTCCCGCGCTCGGCTCTCTGAGTCGCTCACCCCACTGGCTGAGCACCCGCCTCCTCAGGCGGCTCCGCCAAGTCTCTTCCTCGTCAGAGACCTCCTCTTCCTCTCCCCGTCGTCTTCTCCACTCACGCGCTAGGGCCCCAGCGTGCAGGTCCCATGGCGCAGTACCCGCCAGTACGCACGCAGCCTCGTACGAGGTCGTACGGTACGCACGGACAGCCCTGACGGCCATGAACCGTTGCGGACGTCGCAACAGGGCCACGTTCTCCGCCTTCAGGGCACGCGCCCAGATCGGCGCGCCGTACAACGCCATGGACCGCAGGACGCCTGTGTACAGGCGACGGCAGCCAGCACTAGGCCCACCCACGTTTGGGAGAAGACGACCCAATGCTCGAGCAGTTCCGAGCAACCTCGGGATGAGGCGCCGGAAGTGCTCCTTGAAGTCCCATCGCCTGTCGAGGACGAGTCCCAAGTACCTCATGGTCGACTCGACAGCGATGGGAGTTCCTCCTACTATCAGGTGGGATCCGGCTGGAGGGGCCCGACGGGGCCCGTGGAAGCATATGGCTTCGCACTTCTCTAGGGCCACCTCTAGCCCGAGACGCCGGATCCTTGCCACCACCTGCGCCACTCCTGCTACCGCCAGTAGGCGGGCCTCCGAGAAGGTACTACTGCGTGCGGTGACGACGGTGTCGTCGGCGTAACAAGCGACCTGTGCGCTACCCTAACGTGAGTGAACTTCACTTATCCTTAAATTTTAATAAAATAAAAATTTATCCTCAAAATTAAAAACAATAAAATTATAATAATTAAGCTTGCAGGTTTTCTCTCAATTATTTTCAGGTGCACTGAAAAATTTAGAAAAACACAGGTTAGGATGAAATCCAGATCTCTTACTTAGGCATGCCAATATTGCCATTGGCATGCCCACGTAAGAGATCCATACCTAAAATATGTTCTCATTCTTTCGAATAATAATTTATACATTCTCATGAACGGCGAGACCGATCTTAATATGACATGGTATGTAAATAGTAAAAGCACGTGATAAGGAAAATTATGAGGCAGATATGAGTGCAATTATGATACCGGCTTGTATTTAAAATCATTCTTTTTTTGGCAATGTTGTTAAGAAAAATTAGTCCAAAAGTCTTTTAAAAATCTTGAGTGTCTATCAAAGTTTAGTAAGAGGTAGTGCCATACTGCTTTGCAGCCAAATTGGGCCAGCACCACTGGGATGGTACCCTGTGGTTGGTACCTCTCGCTCACATAACACCGGCGTCAAGTTTCAGCTATGCAGTCGCGTTTCGTGCGGTTTGTGAGTTCCCGGTAGTCCATATCCCGGGGGATCGGGAAAAGGAGGGTAACACATCTGCATAACCTTTGGTTGTACGGATGTCTATGGGCATCGGTAGTCACCAACTACTCGGTTGCCTGCTTCTGACATAAAAAAGTTCAAGTCAAAGTTGAAAATCAAATAACAATATTTAATATAAAAATACAAGTTAAATTTTCATCCGCCGCTTTTTCATCTGTTATTTTATTATTAACTTTGATTCAATATTAACTTGATTATTTTTAATTGAAATAAAGGTTTCAAACGAAATGACTTTTCAATATATTATTCTGAATTGTTCCAACACAAAGAAATATTCAAAAATGATTTTCCTCAATTACCTGCTTCAGTAATTTTTCAAACGAGTATGCAATATTGCCGAAGAGAAAACTTAATTGTACAAAGGAAAATTATACAATTTGCAAAAATATTTGAACGTAAAGGCCTATATTGAAAGGTTATTTTTATGTTCGTTTTAAGGCAAACTGTCAGGCATGCCATCTAGTGGTTACTAGATAGTTCCAGGTAAACTAGTTACTAAACTAGCTCAAGCAACTATTCCTGTATTGCCTATCCTAAGACATAAGCTGGTACGTATAGGTGCTAGTCTTGCCCTTGTCTCCGAAACACATCATAGCTGTTGGACGGGAAAAACAAGTACGATGGTGGTACCCATACAGCCTGGAGCGCGGCACAGCGCTTCCCTCCCACCGAACTAAATTGGAGTTTTCAGTTTGAGAAGTTCACCACGCCAAATGATTATAACGATAGCCGGACTTCGTAATTCGGGGCCAACCCATTTTGACATTCAAATCCAAAATTACAAAACAATATAATAATAATAATAATAAAGAATTTATTATTATTATTAAATAAGGATAGACAGTCAAGAGACGCCAACAAATGTGATCCATCTATGTTAATATTAGAATTCGTAATTAATAAAAATCTATCACAAAAGATGAAATAGGTAGCTTATGCGTGCCACAAACGGACCACAATATTAGAACCAAGTAGTCGAGAGCGTCAAGAGAGAAGGCAAGGCATATGAGTAAATGTTATAAGGCGCATCAAAAAGAGAAGAATGCAATTAAGGACTTACCGTTGCCAGTTTATCGATATCATCGTCCGAGGCACCCAGCGATGCCAGTCCGAGCTCTTGAGAGAACTGGGCAAAACTTGGGTTTGCCAGGAGTGGCATGTGCCCCAGAAGCTCATGACAACAATCACTGTAAGAAAGGATTATTAAAGTTAGGGCTTATTAGATAAGAGGCTGCTTAAATAGTCAGATAGACCGTTAATAATTTTGTATTATTGCAACATAAGTAATTTTAATTTCTTAGGCTAGCCATATAGCCAGTGCTATTGCGTATGTAAAGGAAATTCATACCAAAGTAAGAACGAATGAATGAATGTAAAATTTAACAATCTTGATTCGAATAATAATAATACCAACAGCCATAATTATTGTTATGACAAAATAAAAAACTCACGGTTCAGGCGTATAAAAGGGATCGGACGAGTGCCGTATGTACTGGGTACAATGGAACACCCTAAATGCCAGCCCGGATAGAAAGTCCCTCGGCGACAGGTACCCAGCCACGGGCCGGAGCTGGAAACCGGTCTTCCGCTTCAGGAACGTACTTACATCTTCCAACTGGAATAATAAATAAATAAAATAATCATTTTTTTGTTAAAATAGTAGGTAGGTAACTTAATACCCCCACCATGGTTCAGGCCTTGACGTGGCGGTGGGGCTCAGTAGCCTAGGGTGAGCCTAACATCTTGGGCGAAGCCAATTGAGCCGAGGGGGCTCTTTGTATTCCTCTTATAAGAAGAGGGGACAAAAGAGCAGGGGGCAAGGGGTGAGGATGGGAAGCTCACCCCATTGCACTGTCCTGACGTTGGGAGGGGTTGTTCTGTGGTGCGGGACAACCCCTCTGTAGAGGTGGCGTCGGTCCCTTGCTAGCCGTCGAGGTGCCCTGTTAGCTTAACAGATCCGGGGCACCTCACCAAGGCGGCACTGGTGGCACTCGCCGGGTTTTAGTGTGTAGAGCAGCGTCCATTCACCATTTTTCGGGCGCAGCGAGTCCCACATACCCACCTGGGGAGACCCACTCCCCAGGCGGGATGCATCAGAGCATTTCCCGGCGTAAAAAAAAAAAGTTAATTAACCTACCAACAATGCAACTCATAGAACGTCAACTGAATCTTCCATCGGTTCCAAGGCGAGCCCACTGAGAAGAACTGTCGAAACAAATTAGTCAGTGGAACTAATAATTACAAATATTCTAAAACAATTTTTAAACTTTGTTATCCTGAAATGCCTGGGAGGAACGCCTATTCCCAAGTTGTATCTTCCATAAAATCTGTTCCATAATATCAGTTACAACACAAACGATCTTTAACTTTTTTAAATGTTTGATTGAGTTGATTTTTTTTTCGGATGGATCTATGCAGCTACCGGCCCGAAGGCCCTAATGCTACATCGGATTAGTGTGAGCCCATTTGGCTCACTTTTGGTTTGTAAAAGTGGGCGGTTGCCCCCCGTCAACCGTGCAGTCTTCGACCACACGGTCTCCTGGCGTCGGGTTGGTGATTGACTTGAATGAATTAATAAACATTAGCCAATAACCGCACCACGTTGACCTAAGCGGTAAGCTCGTTAGGAATTGTGTGGTACCAGGAACGCAAATAAATTTTAGAACATAATATTATATTACATACACGTTCATGACCCATGTATGTAGCCATGTATTTCATGACCTATGTATAGTGTCCAATAGCCTGACCACTTCAGCCAGTTGTCGAGCGTCATGGAATGGTTTTTTCACACACTCTTTAGGGTTTTAGAGGGGTTTGAAGCCTTTTTGAAAAGGTGGGCTAGGCGTTAAGTGTGATTGGCGTTATATTAAAGGTGTAATAGATGTAATAGGCATTATTTTAAAGGTGTGATAGGCGTTATATTAAAGGTGTAATAAGTGTAATAGGCATTATTTTAAAGGTGTGATAGGCGTTATATTAAAGGTGTAATAGATGCAATAGGCATTATATTAAAGGTGTGATAGGTGTTATATTAAAGGTGTAATAAGTGTAAAAGGCATTATATTAAAGGTGTGATAGGCGTTATATTAAAGGTGAAATAGATATAATAGGCATTAAATTAAAGGTGCGATAGGCCTGTGATATGTGTGAGATAAGTCATGGGAGCTGGTGGGAGCAACGCATGTGCAGCGCTCTAATCTGGATGAACAACCACCTTGCGTAAATATGATCAATGAAATAGATTTACTATGTTTCGGAGAGAGGGACAGGACAGACAGTGTTAATAATTACAGGCACAGACTTATCATCTTTTCATATTCTATTTTCATGGGCGACGCTGACAACTTACCATCAGGTGGTACGTATGTACAATAAAAAGCATTTCATTGTCAACGTCGCCCATTAGTAGCCTTTTTTGCCTATCATAAATATGGTAAATCCTGTCCTTCTTTACGTAACAGAAGCATGGAATACACAAAGACTCGCCATTTTCTCAACTAAATCGCATTTATTATAGCGGTTAAAGGATAGTTACTTAGACGAGGATTAGGCTTAGAGCTTCATCATCATCATTAGCCTTTACCCGTCCACTGTTGAACATGGCCTATGTTTACTGTTGAATATGGCTTATGTCCCTCAATTAACGCCAAGACTACTTAGTCTTAATAATTTATCTTTACCATATTATAAAATCAAAACAAATATTTTTTTTGGAATCATTGCGATAAGTAATAATAAAATTATTAAAGATTAATAAGATTACTAAAATATTCTTTTGAATGCCATCCCTATGAATGCTAAGAAGAAAAAAAAGCAACTTTTGGGTTTACTCGTTCACTATTTACCAATGTAAATGGGACCCTTTCCCTAAGTAAACCCCTTTCCGAAATCAATTGAATGGAATATTAGATCATAATATTTCACCTATGACGCAAGACGTGTTCGTACGTTTAGTTACGACATTATATAGGTACTTACAATTATATCAATTCACAAAAATTAGGAATCACAGTAAGTATTTTTTTTCTTTTACGCCAGGAAATGCTCTGAGGCATCCCGCTGGTCTCCCCACGCGGGTATGTGGGACTCGCTGCGCCCGAAAGATGGTAAGTGGATGCAGCTCTACCCACAAAAACCCGGCGAGTGCCACCAATGCCGCCTTTTGTGAGGTGCCCCGGATCTAATGAGCAAACAGGGCACCTCGACAGCTAGTTAGTGCTTCAGGGGACCGACGCCACGTCCACATTTTTTGCGGGTTTGTCCCGCACCACAGAGCAAGCCCCCCTTCAACGTCGAGACAGTACAATGGGGTGAGGTTCCCGTCCTCGCCCCTTGCCCCCTGCTCTTTGTCCTCTCTTCTTGTATGAGGGGTACAAAGAGCCCCCTCGGCTCAATTAGCTTCGCTCAAGGTGCTGGGCTCACCCTAGGCTACTGAGCCCCACCGCCACGTCAAGGCCTGAACCATGGTGAGCACAGTAAATCTTATATCTGTTAAAGAATAAGTATTATGAAGATTGAAAAACAATATTATTACATTTCTATTTGATCATATGATTGCTTTTCAGTACAGTCGTTTTGGGTCCGCATTTGATCGATAATATTATTTTCTTTTGTAATATTTTAATAGTAGCTCGCAACTTCACTAAGGGCTAAGGCTAACTTTTTACAGCCAGTCCGGATTGATGATGATTATTTTTATAGCCTATGACACGCGGTGATAACGTAGCATTCTAAATGTGTAAGAATTTTTAAATTGCTGATTGAAAATTTTAAAATTGAAAATTGTAAAAATAATTAATTGTGCAGTTTCCAAAATTACACCCTACACAAAAACATACAAAAATAATAGTTTAATATAATATTGTTGAAATTGTATGGTGCCCAATAAAGAGTATTTATTAATTAAATTTGGTGGATACAAACATCATTAATATATGAATTATTAAGTACATTATATTCTACAGTCTACTTCAATACATGTCTATATTAATGAATTTGATAATTGCGATAGTCTGTCTTCCCAGACGTCATTACTGTTCTAAAACTTCGATGCGATGACTAGCCCATCGCTTCAATAACGGCAACATAGTTGACCTATTATAATTTGAAATTCGAACGTTTGTTACGTGTGATCATGGTGTCATGATGGTGATTAATTTTTATATATTGTTCAAAAAATTTGCTATGAAAATAGTCATGACATGTAAGTCTAAATTTGCGTAAGCAATCTCGCAAGTCGCAGGCAATAGCTAGTAATATAAAAACTAAAAACCAACAACAATAAAAAATATTTTAACATAATTTTATTAGTATAATCACTTTTACTACTTTGAAAAGTTATTTCAAGCGAAATTTTAATTAGTAAACTAATTACTAGTTTCAAAAGTTTGAAACTTTGATTGACCAATCAGGTTCAAGCTCAAACTTTATTGAAGCAGACTGAGAAAACTGCTAACGCCATCTGTTGTCGAGTTATATTCATTACACGCTCGTTTCAAAAAAGCGCTATCTGTAGTGTACTTTTAATCAATTTGTTTTAGTCTAAGGTTTAGCTTAATGCCATCTGTGATCAATACTTCTATAAGTGTCATATTAATATAAGTGAGGTGGATAGAAATAAAAAAAAAATACTATAATGTTGTATATGTCCACAAATACATTATTATACAAAACAAATTCATCTGTCATTGCGTGTGTCATGTATTTATCGTCTCGAACTATTTGCGACATCTATCGTAAATAAATAGTACTACATAAAATATATTTGGTTTAAATAAAAGTATGACGTATAGGACAGATGTCACTAATCAATATTTCAAAATGCGGATAGAAATATCTTTGTAATTATAGATGGCATTTATGCCATCTGTACTCTAAAACCTACTTAAGAAGGCAAAAGAAATACCCATATTATAATATAGTTAGTGTGTTAGTTACAAAATTAACTTATAAGTATGTTGGTAGGGTTAGTTTTTGACAATAAATGTATTTTTTTTAAAATATAATATTTTGCTTTATAATATGTATTTCATTAAGTTTAATTTATCGTTATAATTGTGTACGGAGTTAGAAGTCAGGATTCAGGACTATATTTTATGTTTTTTTTAACTTTTGGACTACCAGGTTAAGGTAAGGCTCGTATAATGGTAAAAATCATAAGTCTAACTTACATCCATAAATTAATAATTAGTTTGTATGAAAAGAGAAAAACAAAAATCATGATACCTGATTTTACAATTACATTAATTGCAAAATTGTGTTAGTTTATTTATTTGTTAACTTTTTTCACTGGTAGGTAATCAGATTTCGATAAAATATTTTATTATAAAAGTATGTTATGTAAGATATAACCCAAATTTACATGGCAACCTTAAGGTTACCTACATAGGCTGTCAATTTAATGATCATCAGCTCGGAAACGACTGTGTATATGCTTGCGAAACAAACAGGTACTTATAATATATTTCTAAAGTATTTTCTATCATATTTCTAAGCCAAAATTTGCGAACATACTCCAACATTTTAATGTATACCTGTCTGATATATTTTACACGTAGCACATAAATTACTAGTATATTACCTGTGGCAAGTTGTCCTCCCTGTAGCCGCAGTATTTAACAAGTTGCGGCCAGTTCTCCAAGTACTCATCACATGCGTGCTTCTGGTACAACTTGTGGAGCTCACGAAACACGATTCCCCTGCCAAATTATTATTCATACTAAATTAACTTACAATTTGTTAGAATAATTCAAATTATTTTTATTCAATATAATATTGTAAATTTATTTTAATAAACTTTATTTGGTGAATAAAAATCATGTAAACTTGAAACATGTCCATTGTAATTAAGTCAATTAAAAAAACTTAGGATGTAGACTCTCCTTAAGAGAACTGAAAAGTTGATTAAAGCAAAACCCTATTACTATTTATTAATGCCTTTTAAATTGCCTTTTGCCTTTCGAAATGACTTATAGACAAACAATTTTATGTTATAGAGGTTGTGGAAACATTTCTATAAGTTACTGAGGGCTAATACAGAGATTATTTATTGAAGTTATAGAGGTTTTGGGCTCTGATGGGAAGGGAACATATTATTATTTTTTGAAGTTACAGAGGTTTTTAAGTTACCGAGGTTTGAGTTATCGAGGTATATACTGTATTTAGAACTTAACGAAACACTCGTTTCCTAAGAACTCATGCACATTATTTATACACGATGTTCTCGTATAATAAACCTTATATTTTTTATTATATAATGGATTGAAAGCAAATTGTTACAGATTGGATACAGACCCGAAAAAGTTCTCCATTATTAAATCTGAATATTTATGACTTGTAAAATTATAGATCAACTTTTGAGGAGTTCATAATTATATCGACCTGAAGGACTTTAACGGCAGTATAATTCCTTACTTGGTGATATTCATCATCAACACTCTTAGAGAATAGAGAAGGATGATGTCAAAATGATGATGATGATGATATAAATGTTCGCGAAATGTTGTATTATATACGTTAGTGATAAATCAGAACTAAAGTTGAATGTAGTTTAGTTTCCATAATTTTTAACTATGAACCTTTTAAGATAAAAAATCTTAATATTGTAGGTATAAGACAATTGTACTGAATTAAGTAATCTGTTTTATAAGCACATGCAAACTAAAAGCATTTTTTTAACGGGAAAACTTCTTTGGATACGTTGTGATTTGAAAGTCGATGAAACGAAAAAGCAACAGTAAAAAGAGACAGACACATAAATTCATAAGATTTGACGTGGGAGAAAATGAGATAGCAAGCACTATAATGCAGTTTCATAAGTTCGCGAATTGCACCCAATATGTTTTTTATTCAATTGTGAATTTATTGTAATCACTGAAAATTTGATAAACGTAATCACAGAAATACATCAAAATGACACTCATGTAAGTACATAAAAGTAGAAAATTTAAAGACACGGACACAAAAACTTACCAAGTTTTTATTTCCACTTCAGTATATTGTACTTTTGGTATTGGTTGGCCACTGTAAACGTGAAGGTATCATTATATTCTATGTTAGTTGGATAGGAGGTGCGCTTGTATCGCACTCCCGTCTGCATGGGTACCACCATCCTTTGCCTCCTCTCAAACAGTTATGCTGTATTTCAGACAGAGGAATAGGACAGGCAGGGTACAGACTACAGACGCAGAGTGTTCGGAGGCTTAAAATCTTATGTCCCAGGATTAAGCAGCACATAAATGGGTTGCTTTTTTTTGTTGATGCAGGTTAATGCTTTCGCGTGATCCAGATTTACCTCGGGTAAAGCTCCTGGAATTATGTATGAACTCGCACTTGGGAATGCACTACCCTATTAAACCACCTGCGAGTGCCTTCAGCCGCTTATAGAGGGTTCGTGCAGCCGGCTCCATCGAATTATAAGACGTTGTCAATCAAAATATGGACTGAGCCACCCACAAAAAATATTTATAAACCTATTCTCATACTTACTGAATATACATATAAAATTTCATCAAAATCGGTCAAGCCGTTTCGTAGGAGTTTAAACACTAAAACTGTGACACAAGAATTTTATATATCAGATAATTATTATAATTATCAATGTATCGAAGTATATTATAGGTATGACTGTTCGTTAAAACAAATTATTTATCGAAACCGAATATGCATCTCGTTTATATTTTGCCACATGTTTAGAAGGGCTGATATATTCTTTTCGGAACACAGAAAAGCTCTATCAATTAATTCCAAGAAAGCCACGCCTCTGAACGTCAAGTTAAATCGGCTAAGTTAGTCGAGTTAAGCCGAAACAATAGCTGTGTCAAACTTCAAATTATTTACTAACGTTTGTAAACATTTTTAACAGCAGTGTACGACACTAAGTAATGAGTATGGTACTTAATAAAGCAAATATAAAACTAATGGCAACTTGCAGAAAGGAGATAATAAGTCACGTTTGCTTAAATTCGATTTACTACTAAGCCGTCTTAAGTTTAAACCGATTTAAATTTCTCTTGCTTTGCCTTTTTTTCTTGAAGATGTAACTAAGTCGACTTAATTGAGTCGTATGACTTTTCAATCGGTCTTTACGTTTCGTTCACACATTTTGCTTTTAAGACTGTCAAATTATCTTATGATGTCAATAACATTTTGCGTGGAACGAAACGAATCTTGTTAATTTTGACGTTCGTTGGCTGACGTCTAACATCAACGTTAAATCTAGATTTAAGAACCATAGACTTAAACATATATTATACTGTACGACAGTATATTATATGTTTAGACTGTACGACAGTAAATTATATGTTTATGTTAAGAACTAACTAAACCCACATTGTTGCCGGTTTAATTTTGACATATTTTGTTTAAATCCAGAGTTAACACTAAATTGACGCCGTGCAAGACAAAAATGGAGGATGAACACTAAACCAAGCTTAAGTTGTACTAAATCTCGATT
This sequence comes from Helleia helle, assembly GCA_963853865.1. Lineage (NCBI taxonomy): Eukaryota > Metazoa > Arthropoda > Insecta > Lepidoptera > Lycaenidae > Helleia > Helleia helle. Next base: position 24,358,306 of record OY971420.1, read on the forward strand.
TTAGCAACTTCTGCAAGCCTCATCATCTTGCTAAAATATTTTAAATATTTAAATATTTTGGCAAGACGCCTGAATTTCATTTATCGCATATCATTTTTCCTTTTTAAGCGAAATCAAAAAAGGAGGTTCTCATTTCAATTGTCTTTTTTATATGTACTTCAAAACGTTTTTCTGCTTAATCCGGTTTTAATTAGAAGAGGGGACGAAAGAGCATGGGACTAGGGGCGAGGACGGGAACCTCAACCCATTTTACTGTCCCGACGTTGGGAGGGGTTGTTCTGTGGTGCGCGACAAACCCTCTGTGAAGGTGACAAATCAGTGTCAGGTTCTTGGGGGACTGACTAGCCGTCGAGGTACCCTGTTTGCTCATTAGATCCGAGGCACCTCACCAAAGGCGGCATTTGTGGCACTCGCCGGGTTTTAGTGGGTAGAGCTGCGTCCACTTACCACCTTTCGGGCGCAGTGAGTCCCACATACCCGCCTGGATAGACCCCCTCCCCTGCGGGATGCCTCAGAGCATTTCCCGGCGTTAAAGAAAAAAAAGAGTACCATAGACATCACCGCGATGCTCGTCGAGTCCTGGATGGCGAAAGTATACTTCTGCGAGGCAGTAATGTCCCAGAAGGAGGCCGACGAGCGGGTGAGGGAGGAGGCCGACGATGAGACCTCCTCCCGCAGACGACGAACGGGGGTGCGTAGGAGGCACTACTTAACGCGCCTTCAGTAACGCCCCTGTGTTCGTGTTGGGCTCAGGATGGAAACCTGAGTCTATATGGCATAACGTCGTGGGGACTGCTTAGTAGCGACCGGGCAGTCCCCCCTTTCGAGGAGTAGTCTGGCCTTCGTCGGGGCCAGCTGTGTGTTGCCTGCATATCCGGGACCCACAAAAAGCGACTGAAAGAGCACGCAGTGGTTTTAGTTAGGGTGGGCACGCCCAGGTGCAAGTTCCACATTGGGTCAGGATCTACCCAAAGATCCTGGCTGCATCCATAAGGATTTCCCTGCGATATAAAAAAAGAGTGCCATAGACTAAAAATAATCATCATCAATCCGGACGCGGCTTTAATCTAGGTTAACGCGGACGGGCACCACCAACACCATCTAGTTATCTTAATACTCACTACTTGTAATTATTGGCGATTGCAGCGAACTGTTCCCGTCTCTTGCGGTAAACGGGATCCTTGAATCCAGGATGATCAGCGTCCAGCTCGGAGCCGTACATCAGGACGTTCTGAGCCCGATCCAGGTCAGAGATCTTCCGCGGAAACCAGTGCATCTCACCGAAGTCTAAACGAAGTTACGTTAAGTGAAAAATTTGCATTTTAATAAGTTAAAAAAAAAAACACAAATAAAAAGAGATTGTCAATCGTTCCTCCCGTGTATCCGAAGCATCGAGCTTGTAAAAATCATAATAAACCGCGATAAAATCCGTAAAAGTTTTATTTCTTTACTTTTACATGACATAAACGTAAGTTTAAGTTGTTTCATTATAAATAAAAAGAAAACCAAGATAATTATCATTTACAAAAGAATAAAGAGGATTTTATAACGTATCTTTAAAGTATTAATAGAAATTCTAATGAAAAAATGAAATATTTAATGAAATGCTATAATAATATTATAATACATGAGTTAGATAAAGAATTTAAAATTAATGATTAGCAGCCCGTTATGTCTTTATAATAGATAATAAGCACAATGTCTTATTTTAGCAAAAAAGTCCGAGTATATCTACAGGAAAAACTTGTACGTCGCAGCTTAAAATTACAGATGAAACAATAATCAATATGCCAGCACTCCACAAATTTTAAGCAATCGCATGAATATGTAATTTTATTTATATGTAACTACATTAGTATTAGTATTGTACTAAAATTTATAAAATAAATATATTTTTACCAAAGCTAGCCGCAGCTGAAAGCGGAGTGGGGGGAGGAAATTCCTCGTCGATTTGAGATGAGACCACCTCAAAGTCCGGCACCTCACGCTTCATCATTCGTTTGAGCTGCTCCATCCTTCTGGAGTCACACTCCACGTCCACCAATATGTCAGACTAAAAATAAGTATTATTATTTAATAACGGATTTCACTTTTTTATGTTGGAAGAATTAAAACTTCTTGCCTATAATATTTTGTTTTGAGATTGTAAGTGTTTGGTTGATGCTTAAATTATACATAATATATGATGGGGTTCATGGGTAAATATATGATTGTTGTATGGGTTAGCTAAAACGCAAAACTTTTTAACTTACTGCCGATGCTTCCATCGCCGACTTCCTCGATTCGATGTGAAGAACATTGATGCCCAGATCTTGGAAGACTGAGAGGACCCGAACCAGTCCTCCCACTTGGTTCTTGACCGTAAAAATTACTGAGATTCTCTCCCCCTCGGGGGCGTGTTGCTGAACAGCCTGAATCTCACCAAGTTTTGGATGATGGGGAGATTCATTTTTCACTTGCCAATCAGACCCATTCCTGTACAACCATAACCCCAAAAAGCCTTTACCTGACCCACTCATTATAATTAGATTATTGTTATTTAAAAATGTTTATTGTAATCGGTAATTTATTTATTGTGATCAGGAATTAAGTTATTGTAATCGGAAAATCTGTAATTGTAATTGGAAATACTGGATTTTATTGTATTGTAATTTAAAATTACTTAAGATTTTTATTTTATTTTATGCTAATTAGTTACTAACCAACTGGTACACTGTCGGAGATATACTGTGCGTCAGTGGGTCCTCTGCTCGCTTATAAAGAGAAGAGGGGAGGGAGAATGGTTGGAGGATGGGTATATTTGATTGGCTGAATCAAGTGTTCACAGTAACTTGGAAAATCTTTCCTTCGGTTAAGTCACGAACACACTTCGGCTGATTTTAGGATATTCGTAAATTGTATTCTAAGTTATAGAACCCTTTTGTATTTAAATACGTTTTATAATATTATGACGATGTCAAAAGTAAGCAAAATTAGGAATATTAAAAAAAATATGATATATTGAAAATAAACTTTGTTAAGTAGTTTGATTGAGAATTTTTGAAGATATTTAATTTCCATTAATCATCATCATCAGCCCCTATCCGTCCACTGCTGAACAAAGACCTCCCTCAATGAACGCCAAGACGACTGATCCCTCGCCACTCGCATCAATACAATAGTATGTAACCATCTAATAAAAAACTTAATAATATTATGTTGTCAAAGTAAACATGATTAGTACGGATGAAACTCGTTCTTACCAATGCTTACTACTGACTACTTGTACACACCAATCCAACTTATTTTTAAAACGTAACGTAACGTTACGTTACGTAACGTAAAAGAATGCCGTGTTGAAAGAATGGGACTTACTGTGTTATTTCGCACTGAGATTTACCATCTCACTTCTCAGGATGCGTCTGAATCAGTTGCCTCCCGGGTGAACTCGCGCATATTCGACCACTTGTCTTCAAACTGTCAGATGGCCTATTCAATTACATGAAAAGGCTGTTTGCCTACAAATATAAAAGGCCAAGTATAAAGGCAATGGAAAAAAAGGCCAAGTGCTAGTATGTCCCTCCCCTGGCCCACACATCTCCCGAGTTAAACGCACCAGTCACTGTATTTATTACCATTGTTTAGCGGAAAGTGTTCCCGTTCGTTATCTCGATAGTTTTTCCCTTTTATGCAGCCTTAGGTAAAGGTTAAGTCACAATGTGAAGGTTATTAGGAATTTAGGGACAGGAGGTATATACAAAATGTCTGTGATCAGATGCTACTAGGTGGATTGATTTTGCCCCTCTTCAAAAATAATTTAAAAAAAACAAGTGTCACGTTTATTACGTCATTAACTTTACTACTGGACTAATTTTAATGAAATTTTGTTCACATTTCGGTCCAACTGGGATATTTGTTGCAAGTGGCAACGTTCAGGCAGTCTACCTGGGCTACTTTGATACTTGTAGTTAATTTCTACATGACGCATGTCCGCGTTCAACTATACCACTGAACAGATTTTAATCGAAATTTGTACTGTAGTTTCGTACAACTTGACACTTCTTGGACAAGAAAGGTGATGTCTGTTTCAATATAGGTACGTTTTGCAGTCATCTCAAAATAGACAAAACGGTTTGGTCCTTTTTTTCAGATCAGACATCTAGTACTATAAAACGCTGAAAAGATGAAAATCGATCAGTGATTTTTGTTTAATTGATTTGTAACAAACATCGTAAACTTCCGATTAATTAATTTTAAAAAAACCTGTTTAATACGAGTTATTTCATATTTCAGTGTTCAAAGATTTCGAGATTTTTTAACAGGATTTAGACTGAAATTAGTGTTACGATACGTTTCACGACTTTAGTGTCCACATATAAAGGCCACAGCCCATATCGCGTAAGATACAAAAGCGTATCGGTCCTTTGACGTCACTTCCCATGGCTCGTTAGGCGGGTCATAATTAATTTTCTCGGTAATGTCCTGATTTTTAAGGATAGATAAGTAACAATTATATTAACTTATCTACGCCTTTACGCTAATTTTACTTATTATAATGAAACTCTTTACGGAGGATGACCGAGAGGGTCTCTGCAAGATCATCGTTGTTATAAAGTATAAGTGAATGTAGTAAGTATACAAAGACTTATCACCAGTCAAGCGATACTCGCAATTTATTCTTCATTGGTGAGAAAAGATGTCTCAAGTTCAGGTGCAAAGAAATTTAGTACAAGCCACCTTAGATGCACCAGTTAGGATCAAACCTCTCACTTCTATACACAATACACACTAGCCTACTGTTGCTTAATAATAGTATAGCGGTGGGAGGGAAGCGCTGTGCCGCGCTCCCGGCTGCTAATTACTGGCACCGAGACTATGTTACTTCTTGTAACATCAGCTATCTGTCACTGAAAATATGTTAAAATCGGCCTAGCCGTTTCAAAGATTATCCGATACAGACAGATAGATAAAAAAATTAAAAAGAAAAAAAAAACAAGTACCATTCTACCATTTTAAAAGTTGGAAATAATTTTGGAAACAATAATTTATTTCTCCGTCCTTTGCTGGACCTAAACTCTTCAATAAATTCCTTTTCCGCAATCAAAATATTAAAAACTAGCTCACAGCTTCCACACCAGCCTAGCCACACCTTTTTTTTTTTTTGTTCTGCAGCGGAAATTTGCAGACCAAACCATAACTAGGACCGGGGTGAGTTTTAAACCTAGCCGTGTGTGGGGTTCGCACTTGGAGATGCGTTACCCACTAAAACCGCTGCAAGTGCCCTCAGCCGCCTTTTATGAGAGTCCCGGATCATGCAGGCAACGCAGGACCCTCGGCGACAGGCTGGCCCCGGCCTAGCTGGACCCAGGTTAAAACACCTAGCCACACCTAGCCACAGCTCAACAACAACAGTTTACTTTTGTGTATCGTTTCGTTTATAATTTTTGTTTGGTTTCCAGTATCTGAACTGATATAACTACTCAGTGGTAACATTCCATTTAACTGGTGATTTTTAAGTCGGATAAGTAGTTTCGATATCTACCTGGTACATCTGAACATTACCTGTTTATCATAATAATACACAAATCTTAAGAGAATTCTTTTCATAAGCACCTTATTGTATGAAGTCGCATCAAGCCGCTATTGATACTACTGATTTGATTTCCACAGAGGCGCTCCGAGATTTAAGTGAAACATTTACTAAACAATGGGCTATGATTTGAAACCATCTTTTGTCTCTTTGACTTTGTATTTCTTAAATCTTTCAATAATATATTAGGTTTATAAAATAAAACGAAAATAAATATGTTTGTTCATCGTTTACAGTATATGAGAAACACAACTAATAAAACAATAAGGTTTTGAATTCAAGTGTAAACTTTATACGCTATTTCTTTTTATTTCTTGAAAAATATTAAGTTTTTTAGGAGCTCGAAGTTTCGGAAACTTTAACAGCAACCATGGTCACGGGAGGACTAAGGTGTCATACGTCCTAACGTTACAAAGTTATTTGAAACTACCCTATGATATTAACCCAATACTCATATTTTAATCAGTCCTCTCTACGCAAAAAGTGATATCTGAGTCTTCAATCTGTTGCCACAGATAATATGCCTATTATGTTTAGCTTTTTATTTAATTATTTTAATAATGGTATCCGAAGAAGGTGGTAAGAGCCTTGAATGCAGCGTAAGTGGAAACCTCTCACTTTCCGTCTGACACAGGTGCTCACCGGGCATGGTTGCTGTGGTGAGTACCTATGCCGGACGGCACATAAGGAGCCGTTGACAGTATGCCCGAGATGGGCAGCGCTGCGTCACGGTCTGACATCATCATCACTACGATGCTCGGTGACGACGAGTCCTGGACGGCGATGGTCTCCTTCTGAGGCAGTAATGTCTCAGAAGGAGGCCAACGAGCGGGTGAGAGAGGAGGCCGTCGATGAGGCCTCCCCCCACAGGCGACGAACGGGGGACTGCTTAGTAGCGGCCGGGCAGTCCCTCATTACGAGGAGTTATCTGGCCTTCGCCGGGCCAGCCTGTCGCTGAGGTAATCCCGTTGAAGGCAGATCCGGGACCCTCAAAAAGCGTCTTAAGACGCTCGCAGTGGTTTTAGTATACGTGAGTCCCACATAGGGCCAGGATCTACCCGAGATCCTGGTTAGGTTAGGTTAGCGAGCATATAGCCCTGCGATAACAAAAAAGAAGGTGCCAGCCATCTATTGAAATTTGGATGTTTTATTTTTTATTTCAATAGCCTCACCGATCATCCTTGGTTAAAATCGGTGTTCTTTTGCGAGGACTTGTGGTTTATCAAATCTAATATGATGGCGAGCTTTGTCTAGACTGTGTTCACTTAGATTACAGACTTAGAAGTTAGCTATATTTTGTTTTTTATCGCGAGTTCTAATTAATCTTTTGGATTGACCTATATAAGAGAGTCCACAGTCACAATCAAGCTTTTATACCTTTTGTAAGGGTATATTATGACACATGACATATTTATGTTAAAACTATGTTTTTAGCGGCTTGAAATAAGTTTTTATAGAAGCTCGCTTTAGAATGAAGCCAATCTTGTCAGTGACGCCTTTCATAAACGGTAGCACTCCAGGTACTCGACGGTGGCTGGTTTCATACGTTCACTGTGATGAAAACGTGGTATCGGGAGCTTGTTGTCCCGCAGTACTTGCTTGATATAATGATTCGGTCTCCAGGTGTTCACAGCTCCCTTATGCTCACTGAAACAAAGATTTACCCCAGGTAGCTAACCGTGTTGGATAGTGGTGAGATTTTCCATTTAAGTACCTATCCAGGAGCTGAGCTATATCTACATTACAAATTATTCTATACTAATATTATAAAGCTAAAGAGTTTGTTTGTTTGAACGCGCTAATTTCAGGAACTACTGGTCCAATTTAAAAAAATCTTTCAGTGTTAGATAGCCCATTTATAGAGGAAGGCTATAGGCTATATAACATCACGCTGTGACTAACAGTAGTTAAGTTGAGTAAATTAACGCGGGCGGAGCTGCGGACAACAGCTAGTATTAAATAAACATGAATTTCCATCAATAACCATCGGTACAATGAATCAGTTATACCAGGTAAACCCGTTTATGTTTATAGGCAACACTGAACATTTACAACCAGGTGACACGTATGTCAGTTTGTATCATCATCATTATCAGCCCCTATCCGTCCACTGCTGAACTTAGGCCTACCTCAAAAAACGCCAAGACGACCGATCCCTCGCCATTCGCACCCAACATGGACCGGCCATCGCACGAAGATCGTCTTCCCACCTGATTAATGGCCACCTCTTCGTCAGTTTGTGTACCTAACATTAAAAAAAACTTTCAAAAAAGTTTGTGAAGTATGCGAAAGATCTTTAAAAATCTTATAAATTACATGAAATCCGTCAAAGCATGCGTCTTATTATGTGTGAAATTCGTGAAAACATTAAATAATATCATTAAGGTTATTTTTAGAATATAATAAATACTAATTCAAAAGAAATATGTAGACCTGATCAAACAGCCCTTTTATCCCGCGGACTCTACACAGCGCACGTCTAGAGTCTACAGCAAACACTCCACGCCGCCGACTCGACTGGACTCACTTCAGATAAATCTTTACGATGAACTTTTAAATGCCCTACTGTTTAAAAGTTTACAGTTTATATGTACACACCGCTATTTTTAAATTATCAAAAAATAATGGTACCTATACTAAGAAATTTTATGCATTATAAATGCGCAATCCAGTGCTAAACCCACTAAAACCCGGCGAGTGCCACCAATGCCGCCCTTGGTGAGGTGTCATGGATCTAATTAGCAAACAGGGTACCTTGATGGCTAGTTAGTTCCTCGGGGGACTGACGCCACCTCCACAGAGGGGTTGTCCCGCACCACAGAAAAACCCCTCCCAACATCGGGACAGTACAATGGGGTGAGGTTCCCATCGTCGCCTCTCACCCCCTCTTCTTATAAGAGGGGTACAAAGAGCCCCGCTCAATTAAAATCAAAATCAAAATCAAATTTTTTTTTATTCAAAATAGTACTAATACAGTATCTTTTTGAACGTCAATTGAATCTACCACTAGCTACCATTAGCTTCGCCAAGGTACTGTGCTCACCCTAGGCTACCGAGCCCCACCGCCACATCAAGGCCTGAACCACGGTGGGGCAATCAGATAGGTATTGAAAATTATAATGAAACAAATTTTACTATTTTTACAAGCCTGACGTTTCGGATACTTTACAGCAACCGTGGTCACGGCAGAAGAACATAATAATAAAATGTACAGGCAATTTTAATTTGTATTTCCAAATATCATCTCAGCATTTTTATAATAATTTATAAACCACTAGCTGTTGCCCGCAGCTTCGTTTATGTTTTCTATTTTTATACCCTGTGACACTCACAAGTAATGAGGTTTTCTATGGGTAAAATAACTTTAAAATCAGTTCAGTGGATCTAGAGTACCCCCTATAACTTCACAAACTCAAAAACTCACAATCTTTATTTCTTTATAATATTAGCATAGATTTACTAGGTGGGAAGACGATGGGGGCTCTTTGTACCCCTCTTATAAGAAGAGGGGACAGAAGAGCAGGGGGCAAGAGGTGAGGATGGGAACCTCAACCCATTATACTGTCCCGACGATGGGAGGGGTTGTTCTGTGGTGCGGGACAACGCCTCTGTGGAGGTGGCGTCGGTCCCTTGCGGGACTGACTAGCCGTCGAGGTGCCCTGTTTGTTTTCTAGATCCGGGGCACCTCACCAAAGGCGGCATTGGTGGCACTCGCCGGGTTTTAGTGGGTAGAGCTGCCATTTACCAGCTGTCGGGCGCAGCGAGTATCACATACCCGCGTGGGGAGACCCACTCTCCCGCGGAATGCCTTAGAGCATTTCCCGGCTTTAAAGAAAAAAAAAGGTGGGAAGACGATTTCCATGCACTGGCCGGTCTGTGTTGGATGCGAGTGGCGAGGGATCGGTCGTCTAGACGTTTATTGAGGCAGGCCTATTTTCATCGCCGCTGAGATGGTCATGTTGCCTGCAGATCCGGGACCCTCTAAAAGCGGCTGAAGGCGCTCGCAGGTGGTTTAATTCATTCCGAAGTGTGAGTCCTCATATAGGTCCAGGCAGACCTTACCGGAGGTAAACCTGGATCAGGCGATAGCATTAACCTACGTCTTAAAATGGCCTATGTTCAGCAGTGGACGGTTAGTGCAGATGATGATGATGAAGGCGATAAAAAATTCAGTGGACTATTTCGCGTAGAGAAAATATACTAGAAACTGTGATTTGTGATTAAGCATCACAAAAATAGTGTTTTTTACTTTTACTTATTTTTTACGCTAAGTATAGATAAAAGTTTATAAAATATTCATAAGCTGGTAATCTTTTCAAATATGTTTTATTACAGTCTGAGCTAGGATTTGGAAAAATAACTACAGCGCCATCTATGTCAAACACGTGTATGCTGTTAAACGTACAAATTCTAAGAACTCTTTAAAATGATATTCAACCGAGCTGAGTCCGCTAGAGTGCGTATTTTAGTATAATTACACAATATGCTTAAGTTTGCTTTACAAAATAATATTGTTTTTTAATATAAAACTTAAATTGCTCACTATCTGCCTCAATAAGAAACTAATAACAACAACTTATAAAATCCTTCTTCTTCTTTAAAAAATATTTATCGCTAAAGATCCAAAATAATAATGAGACCAAACATAATTTTTTAAAGTTAAAATAAAGATACTTTTTTGCTTACAAAATTTAGCACATAAAATAATTTCAAGTAAGCGCCCTCTACATTCTCGCCGAAACTTTACGAGTTGCATATTATATAGTACACTATTATCTCGTATCTATTTGTATGGTCATTATGTTCACATTTTTGTGTTTAATAACACATTTCTTTAACCAGACATAAAATTATGATAAAGAATACAACTCAAAGCTTCTATGACATATATTTCTTTTACTTTATTTCTAACACTATCTATATCTAAGGTAGTACTAGTAGGTGTTATACGGCGGAAAGTAAAGCGAGAATGATTCCACTCACCGTCTTATCTCGGAAGATAGGCTCGCTGAGACCTCTCGCCCAAATTTAAAAGCGCACTCTACAGGTGAAAATTAGACCATCAGGCAAAGAGAATGTAGAGAGTGGATTGTAGAGTCTCTAGCTAACATAGGACTACACGAGAAATGATTTAAATATTTGATGCATGATAACTTTTCAAATAGAGGCTCCAAACTTTCGTAAAGTTTCGGCAAGAGTGTAGACCGCACATAAGCGTAACGAATACTCAAACCAGAATTTGTAAATTATTCGTCATTATCATGTAGTATCACAACAAAGATTATTTAACCTTAAATTATATACAATTTTTTAACCTTTCTATACTGATCTAACCGATGTTTTTTTTTAATTTTGTAATTTCTAGAAAATTTGTTATGTCCAGACCAGTTTTTAAATTAACATCGTTTTTTTATTCAAATTGTTTAAAACGGAATATTTGCCGTTTTCTTAATTTTTTTTTCACGGAGCTCTATAATACGACTTGAATTGAATTCGTGAACAAAGCATTCATAGACAATGGTGAAATATATTATATATAATTTAAATAAAATATGCCGTTTTACGATATACGATACTTCTTAGTAAGAATACAATTCACGTAATTTAATAAATACAAGCTAATTTTAAAACTAAATATATACTTTGGAAGCACGGTACTGTTCTAAAAAAAGTAGTAAATACATGAAAGCAAATTAGGCCCTGATTGTGGAGGTATATTAGATGAAGAGATATAAACAATGCATAACAACTAACTACGTAATTATAACTATAACATTTTCCGATAACAAGTCGATCACAATTACATTGTTTGTAGAGTTTTTTTTTTTTTCGGATGGATCTATGCTAACGGCCCGAAGGCCCTAATGCTACATCGGATTAGTGTGAGCCCATTTGGCTCACTTTTGGTTTATAAAAGTGGGAGGTTGCCCCCCGCCAACCATGCAGTCTGCGACCACACGGCCTCCTGGCGTCGGGTTGGAGAGTAGAGTTAGTTACCATTATTAGTTTAAAAATTTGTTAGTGTGAGTAATATTTTTTTTAAGTAAAGTTTTAATATAAGTAATTATTGTTAGATTAAATGACACAACCCCTCCCAACGTCTGGACAGCTTCGCCCAAGGTGCTGGGCTCACCTGAAGCTACTGCCACGATAAGGCCTGAACCATGGTGTGGTGTATGTAGGTATTTTTTTATTCTTTAACAACGGGAAATGCTCTGAGGCATCCCGCGGGGGAGTGGGTCTCTCCAGGCGGGTATATGAGACTCGCTGCGCCCGAAAGCTGGTAAGTGTTAACGTTAAGTAAAACCCGGCGAGTGCCACCCATGCCGAACTACACACGGGGTTGTCCCGCACTACAGAACAACCCCTCCTAACGTTGGGACAGTACAATGGGGTGAGGTTCCCATCCTCGCCCCTTGTCCCCTGCTCTTTTGTCCCCTCATCTTATAAGAGAGGTACAAAGAGCCCCCTAGACTCAATTCACTTCGCACAAGGTGCAGCGGCTCATCCCAGACTACTGAGCCCCACCGCCACGACAAGGCCGGAATCATGGCGGGGTGTATGTAGGTAATAGGTACTCAGAAATGTATAAAAATATAAGATTGTAATAATTACTAGCTCGTTATTTATTAATTACTATTTACCGTGTTACATAGCACAAGGGATCGGTCGTCTTGGCGTTCATTGAGGGAGGCCTATGTTCAGCAGTGGATGGATAAAGGCTGATGATGATGATCAATTTACTAGCTGTTCGCAGGTTCCCCCGTGTTAGCTTATGTTTACAGTCGTATCCAGATCGGTGATTATCATTTTTATAGACTAAGCTACGCCTTAGAACATCAGCTATCTGCCAGTGAAATCCTATCAAAAACAGTCAGCGGTTTATTATAACAAAAAGAACAAACAGACAAAAATTGTAAATAGTGTTATTTTGGTATAATATGTACCATGTATATGTAGTAGTTATTTTAATATTACAAACAATAACTCCACTTTATTTAACTGTACCTATAGATTTAATAAATATTTTACTATTTATCTAATAATTATAAATATTATGAATTACATTCCATGAAAAATCTAATAAAAGGTTGGGAAAAAACATGCTACTATATGTATAATTTGTTAATATTAAAATTCATAATCAACAAAAATCTATATAAAAAATGATAACTAATCGTCATGCCGTCACGGCATTCTTGATTCTCGCATGGCGCGCCTATAATCAAAAATTCAGTTTCTGAGTTCCCGCTGATTCACACAACTAATAACATTAGAGTGACATTTTCGAGCATGCGCCCCTACAAATGTAGGGGCAGAGGAAATCCTCTGCGCTTGCGTAGTCGCCATTAAAGTCGGTCGATAACACCCGCTACGTTTCGTGTTCAACAGTCGAACTCTAGCATCATGGCGGACAGTGAATTTGAAGAATTTCGGAGAGTGTTCGATAAACTGCCACAGCACATAAAAGCACCCACGCCATTTTACTCGTAAGTACAACATAGAAAAAGATAGAAACCACATACATCTTATACGCAAAGGTTATATATATATATATATGTCATACATATGAATGCGAATGTGATATTTTATATATATACTATTACATATTATAGTATAATATATAGTATGATTTACTTATCATAATTAATTCAAATTGCAGACTAGTGCCAAATGTGGGTTTGGAAGATGAATCGCCGTCATCGAAAAGTGATGGAACGCCTGAAGAAGATGGTGGTGACATGGAACAAGCTGGTCAGGAACAAACTCAGGACTCAGGCGAACAGCGCAGCCCTAGGCATCAAAATTTTACAAATGGCGAACGAAAACGACGAAAACTACCCGAGATACCAAAGACAAGAAAATGTAAGTTCAATTTTGTACTCTATGTATACACTCAGCGAATGAAAAGCGAATTCTATATTAGCTGTGCGAATTTCCAATTTTTATTATTCTTCTACTTGGTGTATTTGCCTACCTACATGATTCTATAAATAACTCACTATGGGAAAAGCAAACCTCTGTATAATAAAAAAATGTACCTATATTGAATTTAATCAATAACAATATTCTTGTATGATTTGCATACACAAGTCTATAATAAGTATATAATGCGTAAACTCAGTACATATTTGTTTTTAATATACACCGGGATTTCATACTTAAATTAACATATAATTAATTGAATGCTGCATTCATATTGCTTAAATAATTTATTTGTTTTAGTTTGTAATGTCTCACTTACGTATGCGAAATTTATATATTAGTTCATTTCATTTAACTAGGTCACTTTAGGTACTCTATTCTTAGCTAGGTATATTCCCCATGTCAAGCCATAGTAATGGTCTTAAATTAGACCTGAATTAAATCTTGCCTAAAATTGAGTTAGCTCGGCTTAAGTATTTTTAGATTTGAATCTAAAACTCATACCAGAAATTATTAATAAATTTAGTCTAGATATTTTATCTTTTTCTTATATATAAAATTTCCATGTCACAATGTTAGTTACCGTACTCCTCCGAAACGGCTTTACCGATTTTTACCAAATTTTATATGCGTATTCAGTAGGTCTGAGAATCGGCTACTATCAAATTTTCATACCCCTAAGTGATAAGGATGGTCAACCCCTCAAATTTTAAAAGTTAACGCGGGCGAAGCTGCGGGCAACAGCTAGTCTAATATATAAAATTTCCATGTCACAATGTTAGTTACCGTACTCCTCCGAAACGGCTTTACCGATTTTTACCAAATTTTATATGCGTATTCAGTAGGTCTGAGAATCGGCTACTATCAATTTTTCATACCCCTAAGTGATAAGGGTGGTCAACCCCTCAAATTTTAAAAGTTAACGCGGGCGAAGCTGCGGGCAACAGCTAGTATTTTATAATTTAGACATTTTAAACTAGGTCTGAGCGTTTAAAATAATAATAAATTGAAGCGTTGTATGATATCTTCACATGAATGATGGAAGCCATATGAAAATAATATACAAAAACCATATTATTTTCTGGTAAGGGCTATCCTGCTTAATTCTTAAATCACACTTATTTTCTGTTTTTTTTTTTTAGAAGATCAAGCTAGTATCAATATAGATAGTGGTATTTTTTTGTTTTCGCTGGGAAAGCATTTAGACATACCTACCACCGGGCCCGGAGGCCGTGGCTTATGTGGGGCTCTCTGCGTCTGAGAAAATAGTAAGGTGGACGCAGACTCTCCCCACTAAACCCTAGCGGTGTTCTCCTCGTCGTCTGGCCAGCCTGGCGTGGGAGCTGTGGTCGTCTACGGGAGCTAGACAGCGTGCCATTCAGCACCCCTCCTCCGGCAGTCGGCCCCTCCTCCTTCTCCGCTTAAGGCACCCTGAACACATAAGGATGCCTAATAGCCCGGACCTTAAGCGCTGATCGGCCGCGCAAAGGTCTCTCAGGGCGGTTTGACCGCCAGTCACCGCCGCGCTCTTCTGTCCCAGGCGCCAGTGCGCTCTCTTTCCCGCTCCGCCTCCTCCTTCTGCGACTGACTACCTGGCCGGCAGGCTTGAGAGGACCACCTGCCATGTGCTCTCACTGACACTCATCACTCGGATGGCTGCAGGGAGAGACAGGTCCGAAGATGGTGGTATCTAGAGCAACCTTTTCTTTCTTTCAGTCATGCAGCGGAGCCTATCTGACTAGTATAATAATTATGAGATTTCATTTAAATTGTAAAGCTATGCACATATACACAAAAATGAATTAATTAAAATGGAAAAATAACATTGAGACTATTTTTTTGTAAAAGGGGAAAGAATTGCTTTTATTTTTTTGTTTGTTACGATTTTACTCAAAAATTAAATTTAAATCATCCCCAAGTAACAGTCTATTATATTTTCAAAAAAATAGAGATCCCTACCTAAATTGGAACAATGTAAAACAATAATATATTGTTTTCTAAATATGTTTACATACGCGAATTTCACTCATTATAATGAAATAATTTTGTACGGATTTTATCGCGAATTTTTAATGTATTTGATTATAATGAATGTAAATCAAGTTAATAAAATATTGCCGATACAAGTCATTATTTCGCGTGCGCTGCGAAAACAATTAACGATTTATAAAATAATGTTGTATAAGTATATGTATTATTAGAAAGAAAGAAAAAAAATATAGGTACGTACATATCTGAAAAGATATTAAAAAACTAAAAAAACACGCTTTAATAGCAAACCCAACAAAAAATTTGAAAATAATTTTTAATAGATGAATTAAATGGGTTAACAAAATTACTTATTGTAAAAAAGCGTGGTGCTTGTAACTAAGTTTTTATATTAACTTCACTTTTTAGAAATAGATACCGATGAAATATTTTTAATAATGAATATTGAGCACCTCACGCTTTTTTACAATAAGTAATTTTGTTAACCCATTTAATTCATCTATTAAAAATATTTTTTTGTTTTGTTGGGTTTGCTATTAAAGCGTGTTTTTTTAGTTTTTTTTTAAACTATAATTTATTTTTTACTTTTTAGTGTCGATTTTTTTAATTAAAGATTTTATTAATTTAATGTATTCAACTATTAACAATCACTTTAGAAATGAGTGAGAGACTAAAAACAACACAAGAGATGTAGGTAACTTGCGCGCCTTAAGCCTTCCTAGCATGTGCTATCCTGATTATCCTTATCAGGATATTGGAATAATTTTATCAAATTATTGTATTGTCATCGGTCCTCGATAAATCTACAAAGTTTGAACAAAATCTGGTCTTTAGAAGTGGGTCAAAATCATGTTCAAAGATTCCATTACATACATAGATACAACCCAAGCTAATAAAAAAGCGTGGTAATAAAAAAAGGTAATTAATAGTACTTATGATTAATCACAAAAAAGTCCGCGATGGAATACCCCTAGCTATTATAATATAGTTAAGACCTAAGCCACAGTAATAGTTTTTGCTCAAATAAGTTCAAATGTGGGTGGAATCTAATAGTGGTAAAATTGCTATTAGAATATGAATCATTATCCATTTAAATTATTTTTTTAATTAGGTTGATTATCTGCATGTAAATTTTGCTATAAATTATTCGGATCGGACTTTTCATTTAGAAGTTATGACGGTTGTATACATTCTCTAGGTAAGAAAAATATCCCAATTTCAATTCTGGTTATATGCTCTATAATTAGATCATACTATTTTTTGTTAAGTCTACCGAACCGATCCAAATGATATTTGGTATGGATATAGTTTGAGACCCAGAAAAGGTGATATTATAGTTTTATCCTGAAAAAATCCCACGGGAACGGGAACTTCAAAGTTAGGATGTATGAGATAATCTTCGAAACTACTCATACGATTGAAAAAGACTGGCCTGTTGGTCTAGTGGTTAGTGACCCTGACTGCTAAACCAGAAGGTCGTGGGTTTGATTCCCACCCAGGAAAAATGTTTGTGTGATGAGCATGATCATTTGTTCTGTGTCTGGGTGTATTTTATCTATAATTAGTATGTATTTAGAAATATATAAGTATATACCTATCAGTTGTCTGGTTACCATAAGAACAGGCTCTGCCTAGTTTGGGCTCAGATGGCCGTGTGTGAGTTGTCCCAACATATTGTTATTATTATATTATTATTATTTAAAAAATCATCATAACGTTCATCATAATATTTCGATCGATTACTTAACTCGAAAATTAAAAAAAAAAGAATTTGTAAAAAACATAGTACATTATGGTAGCTTCTTTTCTTAAGAAAAGTCTGGTTCTCAGCCATTTCTGTAATGCCTACATTCTAAGCAAATAAAGAGTTCTGATATGAGTTCAATTCAACTGTTTGTTTTATTGTATGTTTCTTCCGCGATTACTCCGTCAATTATGAATAGATTCATATCTATTCATATTCACTTATATATATATATATATATATATATATATGCAACGTATTGTTTGACGTATGTGACGTACGTATGTATGTGCAACGTATTGATAAATTTTCCTCAAACAATACGTTAGGTATATGATATAGTTTGGGACTTTCCTCATAGAATACACATTTCCCCAAACTATACAAAATCTTAACGAAAAAGTCGTCAAACAATATGTTGCACATATATATATATTTTTTTTTTTATTTGCAAGCAGTTGTTTAATTCATACTGGCATTAACTTCAAATGTAACAATAATGGCGTTTTAAAATGGGCTTTTTTCGGCCTGATTGCCTTTAAGCTCAATCAGAACAGCAGGTGAGCAGATGGCTCACTTAGAAGAGAGTAGGATTTAGACTAGTCAAATCCGATACGGTCGCGATTCCTTTTTGATTGAATTTACTTTATCATCACGAGGGCCGGCCTCATGACACCCTCAGGAGAGGGAGATGGGCCCGCGTGGTACCCGTACAATCTGACGGTAGCATAGTGTTACCACTGTTTGCGCGGGCTGATTTGGCGTCTAATCGTATCGGATTCGAACCTTAGCTTTCGCGGTCGATCCGCATCGATGTGGTTTCCATATGTAAGCAGTGTGCATGTGTACCTAGCTCCGTGTGTTGTACTATTGTGTGTTTTGACGATCGCGTATATTTTTGCAGCTGGATCGGTTAAGATATGCTTATGTAACCTATGTCTAAATGGAACTGCTGAAGCTGAACTGAGCTATCTGGGGTATAATTTGCCGCGCGTGTTTGGGTGGAGAAGTGCATTTTCAAAGTGACGTTTTGACATTGCTTTGAAGTGGCCCCTAATGGACTCTATTCTCGAGTACCTGTGCAGGTTGTTTCTTACGCACCACGGCCTAGTAAACGTATACATTGGAAGAAAAATAAATCGATTGTATAAGTCGTAGACACAAGATTTAAACAAACGAAAAAATTTTTTAAAATTTTTAATTCATTAATTTTTGAAGTCGGTTTTTATTTTATTTTTTTGTATTTGAATCGGATGCAATGCGAAACCTCTCTTAAAGCGAATAAGATTGGGTTAATAGTAAGATATCCATTTTAGGTTTCCAATCATCTCCACAATCTGCTTTGCCATCTTTTTTAATATAAGGTTATTTTTGAATCATTTTGTTTAATTGGCAATTTCTTATTCAAGATTTAATGCGCAATAGCTTGTCAGCTAGTTCGCTTTATAATAAGGATTCATGATATTGCATATGCATGATATAGTTAAATATATTATCGGTATATCTATCCTAAACTATTAAATTATGATCTTATATCTTGAACAGTACCTTAGGGAAGCGAAGTATATTTTGCACATTTTTTTGTTCATTTGGAACTAATTCCGAAATGCATTATAAAATTTATCCATGGGAGATTATTAAATTTTTATTCATTCAATCATCTAAGCGATGATTTAAGTCACTGCCAGTCACATACTGAAATAAAATCCATTTTATAATACAATTAAATGAAATTCAATATCCTTGAAATCATCAATGCAATGCTTTTCAGCAACGATTGGCCCAAGTCACCCAGCGTCTTTAGCTGATGAGTTAGGATCACTAACCGGTGTACTCATACGACCAGCATGCCAAGGACGACCGCTGCTTGTTCTCAAGTGTGGCTACCTACTCGACGAAGACTCCAGCCCTGACTCCGAAAGACTGCAAAGCCTAGGCGACGTGGACAGCGGACACAGCACAGCACATTCTCCAATCGACACAGGACCAAAAAGTTTATCTCCAACCCCATTACAGCAAAATGGTAAGTATGTTCTTAATGATGTTTTATTTGCTGTTAGTTAATCTGAATTGACACAATCAGAGGCAAAGTAGGTAGTAGAAATCCACAGTGAATAAAGAAGACTGATTAGAAGGCAACAATTTTAAATATAATATGAAACATCTAAAGACATAAATAATACATACCTAGCAGTTTCAATATACCTAGAACAGTTTAAATGAAAGAATAATATAATATATGAGCAAAAAATACAATTTTTACTATTTTCAGCGCTACTAACACTTATATTAAGCAAATCCTTAATGAATGTGACGACTACCGATTTATTGATTATTTTAGCGCCATGCAACACTTTTGGAAAAGTTACACTTTCCTTTTTAGCATTTCATTCGTTCTTATGAATCCTAATTATTTAAAGAATTATTTCTTACTGTAGTTCTCTAAATTTATGTAAAGCTAACTATCGAGTAAAAATGTAATTGTATATCTGATTTTTGCCAGTCACACAAGTTTCGTTTGTGTTTTGCTTGTTTTAAAGTTTTTTTGTACAAGTACCCTGCTCTTCTTATATTTTAGCTAAATTATTTTATCAGAGTAAAGATTTAAATGAGTTGTTATTTTAGAAGAGAATTCGAATAATTTAAATTCTTAATAACTTAGATTTTTTTGTAAATAGCTGATCATACGGGTGACCCTTTTTCCAAAATGACACGTTTCTCTTTACAACCTTCCTTGCACTTTAAAAATGTACATTTTACTGTTCTTAAAATGGAAAATCAAATATATTATTAAATTTATTGTACTTAGTTTCGCCATCCTCAAGCTGCAGTATCAGCGGCATCAATTTGGCTGGAAATATTACAACAGTACCACATAGTCAACTGGAAATGCTTGAAGCAACACACAGAGGACTACACAAGTTTAATCCTAGGCATCATGACGAAATCGAAGTTGAAATAGGAGATCCTATTTATGTTCAGAAAGAAGCAGAGGATTTGTGGTGTGAAGGTATGGTAGAAATAATTGATTACGAAATAATTTTTCTTCTATAATAACAAGTGACGAATTATATATGAATGAATTAGCAAAAGTAGTGGCAATAACAATGCTTTTACAAAAGCGGCTCGGTCGTTTAAAAGAAAATAAACAAAAAAGGCACATAATTTAATAAAGATAGAACATAGTAACGCCGAATATGCAATATCATCTGATTTCAATTTACTAGTATCTGGAAATTGTTTGTCTTAACATTGTATGTTTGTAATTGATTTAATCCGAAAAACTTTATTATATATTTATTTACCAAGCAATATTGAAAATAAAATATTTCATATTAATATTGAATATTTGGTTATATTACTAAAACATGTAATATAACTGCTAAGTATCTTAGCGGCGACCCCTAACAATGATTTGCTCACAATTGGAAAATTGCGGATCTTGTCATTTTGCAATTCTGCAAATGAAATCGTAAAAGTATCAAACATAATGTAGTAGTAGGTAAATAATATTATTTTTCGCGTGTATATCGGTAACTTTAGTAATTAACAGTTTAGTTGGTCAACAATTAACCAGATGGAAAGATGATCTCCGTGCAGGAAGATGATCTCCGTCTCATCTTGGATGCGAATGTCAAAGGATGGATCGTCTTGAGGTTCTTTCAAGGAGGCTTATGTTCAGCAGTGGATGGATAATTCTGATGCAGTGAAGGCTGCTGATGATGACGATTAAATAATATTGTATAATTTATAGCATATGTGAAAGACATCTCTAGTATTTTTGATATAATTATTATACTTATATCATTTTTATAATAATATACCCCTTAAGAATAAATTTTTATAGTAGACGAAAAAATATGAGGAGTAAAATTTTGTAATCGAGTTTCTTCTAGATCTAAAGATGTTGATCTTCTTGCAGAAACCCGCCCGTGTTTGATGGGAGTAGCGTGGAATCAGAAATTCAATAAATGCCCTTGCCATGTCTTGTAGTAGATGAATACGCGTTGATGATAATGATAAAAAAGTTAATAATAAATGTTATTGATAATGTTCATAAGATATAGCTACTACGATCAAAGATAATAATGATGATCATATTGCAGGTGTAAATCTTCGAACCGGTCAACAAGGTATATTTCCATCAGCATATGCGGTGGACATGGACTACAATGACTTTGATCCAGCAAATGCCAAAGTAAAGAGAGAACGTTATTTATTAGGGTACGTACATTTTACTAACATACTCAAAACAAAATGCAGTTAATAGAAAGTAAATAGTCAAGTTTTTTTTAAAACAAATACAAAAGAGTGACTATGCAAAAAATGAGTAGTATATTGAGTAAATTCTTAGCAAAACTGTCAGTATTTAGAGTACTCTATTTTGCACAGTCACTATTATAGTTAATCATAAATAAATAATTCATGATATCCAAAAAACTTTGAAATGAGATGATACACTTAGCTAATAGACTTTGTAGGATTAAATGCGTTTTGCGTTATTTTTAGTTAGTTTTTTATTGATATTACTTACAAATCCATGACTTTTAATAGCAGAATCAATTTTTATGAACTGTTCATTTAATGTGGTGTAAGTACCTATTTTATTGTTTGTTTCGTGGATCTGACTGATTTTTTGTCAGAAAAAGGAATAGAATCATATAATCAAAACCTTTTAAAATGTAACTTTAAACACGTTTTTCATTTTTATTTTTCGAAGCTCGATATTGTTCATGAGACTTTTAAGGAGCGTTCGACTGAATGCCAAAATAAAGAGCTCCGTAAAATAAATATATACAACATAGTAAATTTCCCATTTAAATAAGGTTTCAATAGTGAATGTAGGTAACCAATACCCAACTATAATATTCCAAAATTTCATATGAATTAGAAAATTTTATTTTCGTAGATACATGGGTTCTGTAGAGACCTTAGCACACAAAGGCACAGGAGTGGTGTGCCAAGCTGTGAAGAAAATAGTTGGAGAAAGTAATGGAGACCCAGGTGCACAAGCTTGTATACTAGAAGTATCGGACCAAGGTCTTCGTATGGTGGACAGATCAAAACCTGATGTAAGTTTGCTATGGTCTGAAAACTTTAAACTGTAAAATTGTAATCTACACAATCTATAACATCTATGCTAATATTGAGAAAAAATATGATTATGAGTTTGTTTTTATAATTTATTTTGCTCAAAAACAACTAGACCAATTTTCAAAATTCTTTAACCATTATGTAATCACTGAGTGACATGGATATAAAATAATCATCATCAATCCGACCAATCTGCTAGCTAATCAATAAAAATACTAAAGAAGGCTTATAAGTTGATTAGTCAAGCAATCTAACCAAAAAGAAGAAAAAGAAATAAGTTTTTAAATAGTGGCATTGAATCTACCACCAGTTCAAAGCAAGCCCACTGAGAAGAACCGGCGAAACAAACAACCCACTTGTCTGTCACTTGTGAAATGTCACTTAATTTTGAATAAGCCTCTTATCACCGTTTTACACATTATAATATCATATTATATTTTTTATTTTTTTTACAATTGGAATAGTCACAGGCTACAGATATACTAGCATACACAATAAAATTTAAATAGAAGAATCTTTTAGAACACTAGAGCCCTCTTATAACTAAACACAACATTAAAAATTCGATTCATTTTAGTGTCTTACACAGTCAAAAAGAAAAACATATACAAATACAAAATCAAATTAAATAAGTAGGTAATTATATAATATGACACTACTCATTTTACTAATGCTAGACATATTTCTGATAGACATAATATCCCTCAGAAGAACGCAAAGACGACTGATCCTCCACCTATGCATTTGAAGGCTAACCGTTCCTTCGTCTTCTCGAACGTGTTCCCCACTCCAGAACTCCATTAGCCCACCAGAAACAGTTATTCGGTGAAAATGACCGACAGACTGTCATTTCATTGTTTGTCGTGTCTAGTAGGTATTTTCTTAAAGTATTTGTGGTTTTTTTTGCAGAGGAGTCGATCTGGACCATGCATCGACTATTTTTACTCGTTAAAGAACGTCTCATTCTGCGCCTTCCACCCGCGGGACCATCGGTATCTTGGCTTTATCACAAAACATCCTACGTTGCAAAGATTCGCCTGTCACGTTTTCCGGGGTCAGGAATCAACCCGACCTGTAGCGGAGGCAGTAGGGTGAGTAATATGGACACTTCGAAAAACATAATACAGGCTTATTTCTAAGCACCAGCAACTTCGCAGGACTGGATAGCTAATATCATAAACATTAAGGTTTGTGTTTTTCTAGCACTTTTGATAATTCACTACATTTTTTACTGTCCGTTTGAATGTTGTGTGAACGATGTGACGATCCTGTTCGAGTCCGGTGCCCGGGCGGGCCTGGAAGAAAAATCCAAGGCGGCACTGAAGCTCGTCAGTGAGTGGGGTGAGAGGAATCGGCTGGAGTTTTCCCCTGCTAAGTCATCCACGATGACAATCAGGGGTAAATTCCAGCGTCCACCCACCATCAGATTCGGGAGTAACTCGATCAGGAGCGTCACATCGACCACGGTACTGGGAGTGGTGGTGGACTCGAGCCTTTCCTTCGCGCAGCATGCGGTGGACATAGGGGAGAGGGCGGCAAATTGTTTCAGCAAGATGTCGAGAGTGTCGGCATGCTCATGGGGTATCAGGTACAGAGCCCTTAAGGTTCTGTACAAGGGTACATTCGTGTCCACGGTGACGTATGCTGCTGCATGTTGGTATGAGCGTGCGTCCCTTCACGTTGTGCGGAGTGCGCTCCTGCGCACCCAGAGACCCGCCTTGATCCTTCTGACAAAGGCGTATCGCTCGACGAACACTGACGGACTGGCGGTGTTGGCTGGTGTGCTGTCTGTGCTCTGTACAGGGATGAGCGTAGGGACAATTGATAGACGGCATCGAAGTACAAGAGGTGGGACCGATCTACAACGGCGATGTTGTGGCTTCTGCGGCGAACTTCGGTAGACTACGGGATTTCGCGCGACAATGGCACAAGAGAAGGAGCGACCTCTAGAAGAACGGAGGCGAAGAATGAAGCGGAAACCCAGAGAGGTGAAGAAGACCATCGAAGATAGCAGAGCGCACTATCGGCAGACACCGAAGGCGTATCTGTGCCGTCCGCCCCAGAAAGGGGAGAAGGACTAAGGGACAAGTAGAAAGAGATTAAATAACTTGTAGGGAACGGAAGCGTGCGCACCTGAAGGGCAAAGAAGAAGAAACCCCAGACAATAGGGTGCGCACTCCCGAGATTCGGCCCGTATAACCGCGACAGATTGATAGGGCCATGGGTTGGTGGAGGGACTTGTCCGTTTGAATGTTACCTCAATGCGCATTGCAAAGATTAGGTAAACATAATTTTATTCCGTACGAATCACAGGGTTGGGGATAGGGCGGCACTATGGCAATTTTTTTGCGCAAATTATTAAAATGTTTAAGTACTTTAGGCACAGATCATTATATTATATGTCATTGTTATCATTCTTATCTCGCCGATTAATCTTAAAATATTGGATTAATCAATAAAATGCATCTAAAATCGATACATGCATTTTATTGATTAATTCAATATATTTGAAATATCACAATATATGTGAGATAGAAAAACCAGTTCTTTGTGCCATAAATCATAAACGAGTTTTTATTTTATTTTATTATTACCAAATAAAAAGTACAATACAGAAGAGATCAAAGATTTTAGCAGCAAAAAATATAACATACATAGGGTTTAAACAAGTGCTAAACTTTAGTGTACACCATTTTAATCTTAATTAATTAATAACAACATTTTTTTTCGATAGGTACGCGCTAAAGGACTTAGGAGCTAGGTGACTTAATAGTCACTATTAATAAATTTTTACATCTTTTATTAGTTGTACACTAATGTGTACAACTAATAAAGTACACTAATGTGTACAACTAATAAAAGATGTAAAATTTTATTCTCTAAATAAATATCTCGATAGCTTTTGCCGTAAAGTGCATAGTTTCCGAGATGTCGGCCCAAGGCTTTTTTAAGGCGCTTGAAGCTTCACCTGGGTCTACGAGTATAAGCGTTTCGTGATTTTATGCTTAGTAAGTGAATCTACACCTTATCAAAAAAAAATTGGTCGGAATTTTTGTGAAGGTTGTGAAAGTAAATCGTCTATTTTTACTGTACTCTATGTCTTTAGCATTAAAACAAAGGTTTCTGGTGTTTTACAAATAAACCTGTATATGACTAAAAGTCATGAAATTACCAAAAGTATGATAACAATATTTTTTGTTTCAGGAGAGCTTTCCAAAGGTTCTATCAGAAGTTTATCGAAACGGCATATCCCATAGAGGACATATATATAGAATAAAGTATTAAAATCTCAATCACTAGGTGTAAGCTCTCTTTCGTAGTCCCTTAGCGTTTAATTTTTATAATCGTGTCAATTTATCATAAATGCTTGGATCAATTTTATTTAAATCCTGTGTTCTTGATTCTGTGCTACTTTTTATTGACGTGACAACGTCTTATAATTCAATGGAGCCCGCTGCAAGAAGGAAAAAACATGACGCGTGCGGCGTTACCTCGCTCTGAGGCGTTCCATTTTCTTATGACGTTGTCACGTTCTACTATCGCCAGTAAACCGACTTTACAGACAACCGATTTTTAGTTACATGTTATGTACAAACTGCCTGTCAATAGACGCGCCGTGAAATGTGAACGCCTATGCTAATTTTATAAAATATATAAATATAAATAAATGAATATAAATATATAAATAAATAAAAATTCGAATTCATAATTAATGTATGTATAAAGCAAAATGAAATAAACAGCTGATGCGTGATACTATTTATCGTCACGACATTCGAGTCGGTTTTACTGCCATACGCCAATAGATGTTTCACTTAAAAAATATTGTGATATTTTCTATTTGAACCTCTTCAATTTATTATAAACCATATCGCTCAAACAACGCTAAGAGACTATGAATTCCTAGCTGTTCAAAATCTGCGGAGCGTACTTATTATAAAATTCAATATTATATTTTTAACTCAACTAGGGCCTTAACAATGTAGTATGTAACAATAAAACATTATTATTTTTATATACAAGCAAGAATAGAGAAGATTGTACGAATATGAGGTATCAAGCTCAAAAATGTTTGTTTGAATATAAAATTCTATTAAGAATCTCGAAGCGCCATCTTGTTTTAATATTTCTATGCACTCATAGATGGCGTTGACAATGTTAGTTTTAATTTCGCAAAAACCATAGATAAATTACCTATTTTATTTAGTCAATAAGTATCAATTTGTGTAAATATAGTATTATTTTTGTATATTTTACGAATTTAAATTGTATATTATGTTAAATATTTGTCTGCAATTTTCTATGTTTACAGCTATTCATAGAGACTGTTCGATCGAGCTACATCTTCGAGAGATTTGATGGTGTCCTGTATTAGGGATGTTGCATGCGTGATATCACATGACATGCATATTTCATACAAATACAGACAAGTTATTTTTAATAAAGACTGTACAGAATATTGCGAGAAATATTGGACATGGAGTATAATGAACATAAAGCCTGATTAACGATTTGATCTTCCTCAACTCGTTTAACCATATTCATGTAATCGTAATGCCTCACTATGTGCGCTATTTGTGTCTGACTAAACTGTATGTCTTGGTACACGACTGCGATTTTTTTTACTGTGGTGCAAAATATTTTTTCCGCAACACGATTATAACATGCTAGAATTCCAGCTTCTGGGCTGCCAAATGTCTCAGAAACGGGACTATATAAGATGCTAAGTTTCTAGCTTCTATGCTGCAAAATGCCACATGATTATGAAGATGCTAAGACTCTAGGTTTTGTGCTAATTAAGGTCATCAGAACACGATTATAACATGCTAAGATTATGTCTAATTAGCCTATACTATATAGCTCAGCATGTCGTAACTATGGCATGATTTCTAGTCTCCGTTTAAAAGATAGAAACTTTCATTACTACAATTACTGAATAAATTCTAAAACGACAAGCAAAAATTTAATGCAATATAAGCTCGATATTTTTTCACTCGACATACCGTAAAATAAAAGTGAAAAACATGGTAAATATCATGTTAACATGGTAAATAATAATGATTTCTTACTGACAAGTTGTTTACACGAGACAGTAGCCGAGACATGTAATAATTATAAACACCTTGCCTTGCGCCTTGCTTTAATATTAGAATTTATAAATATATTATAACCACACAATAAAATTATTCATAGACATGACAAAACAACAAGTTAAAAATATAAACATGTTACTGAATTGGTTATTACTATACATTACTGTTATATAAAAGATTACACAAATAACACTTTTTCAATAAAACGCCCATTGTAATACAAAATATATAACAAATGTATCATATTATATGATATTTTCATTACTAAAATTATTTTCATAACTAAAATTATTTACAACGAGATATTTACCACGTCTTTCTGTCTCGTGAACAAGACATTCGTAGATAATGTCGCAAAGTGAAAAACATGGTAAATATCCCGTTTTAAATGATTTTAGAAATGTATCATAGATTCGCAAAAGTTTATTAAACATAATCTGAAATACTGTGATATATTTCGCGAACTTTTTATATGTTAAATAATTTCTAAATAATTATTATATTTGTACATGGGTACCGTAATCCTGGTACCCGCTTTGATGTGTTTCGGAAGGAAGGACAGGACAGGCAGTGTAATTACTAACACAGAGAATTCCTATGTCCTAGGACTGGACTAGTCACAAGTTGAGTTTAGGTTATTAATGTTCATTAGAAATTACGTTATATTATTTTTAAAACATACGTTTTTTGCTACTTATGAATTAATTATATTTAGATTTATTTACCTATATCTCAATAAATCTTTTTATAGTATTCTTGATCCTTTATCAAAAATATAACATTTTTTTAATAATAATATTTTGATATATTATTATGTATATTACATGTTTTTCTTTGAGTTTATTATTTTATTATAGCATATAAAATTATTAATAGTTCGCGAAATAGACAATATAGCAGTCAAAAATTCGTGTATACATGTTCTTAAAAATAAGTTTTACAACAAAATATACCTTAGTCTGACTTATGGTCAATAAACCTGAAAATTGAATCTCAAGTATTTGTATAACATGATAATTATAACCTTTTTTATTAATCTGTAAATATAGGTCGCACCGGTTGTAGAATATTCTTTTTATTGATAGATTCTGTAAATAGTTATTACTTTAGTTACATTCATAATGCGATTTTAAATGTTACAGCCATTGTCACGACACTAAAAGGGAATGATTTTTCTTTCGTATAATATTAAAAATATACTACATACATTATTGGTAATCCTTTACTACAACTGATAATTTTTAACATATATTTTTCGTTAGTTTTACCTACAGTCTGTAAGTCAAACAAAATGGTGCTTATAGGTTACTTACATGAAACTACCATCATGTAGGATAAGAGGCTTTTAATAGACCAGGGCTATATATTTGTTGACAGCTAAAAATGTCAGAGGTGCATGTAAAACATAGATAAATAAATGTAAAATATGCATGCATAATTGAAAAATATGCATGCACGAATGTAAAACATGCATCCATAAATGTAAAACACGCTCAATTGTGTAATCTGTATCTGTATTTTTTCCAATTATTTACAATTTTATCACTTAAAAAATCAGTTTTAAAAA
This sequence comes from Helleia helle, assembly GCA_963853865.1. NCBI lineage: Eukaryota > Metazoa > Arthropoda > Insecta > Lepidoptera > Lycaenidae > Helleia > Helleia helle. The sequence continues at coordinate 24,387,288 of OY971420.1, forward strand.
GTTACGTTTATTTTTATATAGGTAATGGTTTAGGTATAGGCTACTTTCAAACAAAAGATTATTCTAAGGATTATGAATATTCGTCAGCAATAAAACAACTTGTAAGACTTGGCTGTTCTAATTTAGAAACAAATATATTCAAGAAATTATGAATTATACATAATTAGTGACCAAGACTATAATAGTAATCAAGTTTTTTTTTAATTAAAAAAATCGCACGATTAATGTAACCTTAATGCCTTTATTACAATGTTCAATTTTCTTTTCTTTAAACTCAATAGACCATAAAAAGTAAAATACATTCAAGTTTGATAAAAGCGAGAGGGATTAAATTAAACCACATATACTATATACCATTTCAGGCTACAGAACAAAACTTAGACCAGTAGAATCAATAGTTTGGTCACAGGATATGTTTAAAGTTTTAAAGCTGCTCCGCTTTGTTCGACCCGGTGAGACGCACCCTGTGCCGCGCCGACGCAACGTGCTGTGCGATGTTGTCCTTTGATTATAATATATACGTCGTATGTATAATCGACGACGAATAATACGACGTATATATAATCAAAGATGTTGCCTTTTAGATTCGAAGGTCAGTTTACTTTGACTATTCACGTACCTATTTAAGTTCTTTAAAAAACTTTTTTTTTCATTGGAACGTAGTTCCTTATCGCGCATTATGAAAGGGGGCTAGACGGAAAATTTACTATTGGGGCTGCTTAGTAAAAAACCCCAGTTCAAATCCCACCGATCTCGGTGACTTTATTTTTTTTATTTTGCGCCGGGAGATGCTCTGATTTTTATCGATAAAAAAATCATAAAAAAATTAATTATACCTACCCGAATTTTCCTTACACCTTTTTTTTTGTTTTTTATTATAATTCCTTCACTAATTAATCGAAAAGAAATTCGTTCCATCCGGGTGTCCCTTGACACCTCTCTTTAGTTTTTTTTCTCTCATAAACTATTTTTGAATAGTTCGAATTAACCGTAAATATAATATGTGTAGTATATAATATGGTTTAATTTAATAGCTCTCGCTTTTATCAAGCTTGTATATTGCACACCTCATAACTGAAGCGTTGAGGTGGTGCGCTATATTCTACGATACGACTATTTTGTTTAACATGTAAATACCTAATAACATTAAAAATAATCTTTTGTGGACGTCAGTGTCCATAAAAGATAAGATAAGGTTGGAATTGGTTGGACAAAATAACACACTGGAATAATATATTTTTTTTACATTTAAGTAACACAGCGCGGACTTTCATTAACATGAGCGTTCATTTCATTATCGTTTAATTATTTATAACAAACTAAGGTGTGTAAAACGACTGTGTATTTTACAAAAATATCAGGTTTATTTATTGCTAAGTAAAAAGTAAAGAGCATACTCATATTTGAAACGGCACCTCACCTGCTAATGATGTAGCGGGTGTTTGGATGTCGCATATCACTTACCACTACGTAAAGCGACTGTCGGTTTGCCCCCTCTTCTATAAAAATGATCCCATTGTATAATAATATTGTTATAGTAATCAATTTTATGGTGGAAAGTGAGATTATGAGGCGTGCACTTTTGGATTTTCCAAATTTTTTCATAAGTATATCTAAACACTAAGCACAATTTCAATGGTAATAATATGGAAGCAAAATGCTTGTATTACTTTCCCAATTTTTTTACTATCTTATTGAAAAGTTAATAAAGGTAACATTCGCCGACATTTATATTCGATTTAGAAAAAAAAAATATGTGCATGTAATCTTTACGCGCTATTGAAGTGAAACTTCATAAAAATCTGAGTTACCGTCGCGCCTTAAGCAGTCTTACTTAAACTCATAAAATAAATTGATTGAGAGTAAGAAATTTAAGATTAGGTCAGCATAATATTATATCAATATACCCTTGTTATTGAATATTGAAGAATATCACAAACGTCAGATTTATAAATAACTAGTGGCTCCGACTGACGTTGTTCTGTACAAAACATATTAAAGCGGGCTAAATTGTGAAATATTGACGTGACAACGTCTTATAATGCTATGGAACCGGCTGCACGAACGAAAAAAGATGACGTTCCATTTTCTTATGACGCTGTCACGTTCAACTATCGTCAGTAAACCAACTTTACAGACAACCGATTTGTTTTTTAAGTAAATATATGTACGCAATCAAACAAATATTGTGCTAAATGCACATATTTTGTTTGATTGCGACTCATATTAGACTGTTTATTCGATGCTAAGCAACTGTGGTCCACAGGCTGCTTAGCAATGATATTGTATGTATATTGAATACTTATTATATCATTCTTGCTTAGCAACGAATAAATAAAACGAACAAAAACGAATAAGCGTTACTTTCGTCAGAAAAAACATCATATCAGCAGTAGTAAGTAAATCTTCTGTAGGAGCGACTAGAGGGTAACTCTAGTTGCGCCTAAATAAGATTTACTTCATAAATATTAAGCATAATTTTTCATAAAAAATAAACGTATTTTTTTTGTTTGGACGAGTGGCGAATTTTTTTGTATTGCAAAGCCTAATCGCTTTTGGACATTGTGAAAAGGCGAATATTGTAAATATTTCCACCATATTAACTGTCAACAAAGCAAATTTACGCTGTGACATAAACGGAGGTTAAAAAAAGTTATTTATTTTTCCATTCCTGTAATAGCGTATTTGACAATGTTGCATAAGACATTAAATTGTATTATGTGGGACTGAACAGATGTTTTTTTAAGCTAATGGAATTATTCATTTGCTTTTTTATCCTTATAATGTTGGAATTGGCAGAAGACATATAATAGCTATGACAAATACCAGGAGCATGGACTTTTTATTGCATATAAGAAAGAGCAAACTTGACACGAAGGAACCACTTACCGTTTCTTTTCTTTAACGCCGGGAAATGCTCTGAGGCATCCCGTGGGGAGTGGGTCTCCCCACGCGGGTATGTGGGACTTGCTGCTCCCGAAAGCTGGTAGGTGGACGCAGCTCTACCCACTAAAACCTGGCGAGTGCCAACAATGCCGCTTTTGGTGAGGTGCCCCGGGTGTAATGAGCAAACGGGGCACCTCGGCTAGTCAGACCCCCAAGCGACCGACGCCACCTCAACAGAGGGGTTGTTCCGCACCACAGAAAAACCTCTCCTAACGTCGGTACAGTACAATGGAGTGAGGTTCCCGTCCTTGCCCCTTGCCCCCTGCTCTTTCGTCCCCTCTTCTTATAAGAGGGGTACAAAGAGCCCCCTTGGCTCAATTTGTTTCACCTAAGGTGCTGGGCTCACCCTAGACTACTGAGCCCCACCGCAACGTCAAGGCCTGAACCATGGTGGGGATGTAACCACTTACCTACCTTTTTGGATTGTAAAGGATTGAGTATGGAAAAAATATGAAGCATCTTGTTCAATGAAAAGCCCGATCGAGGTCCATCAGTTGACTGATAAGGTTAAATGTGATAATAACATTGAAGGATCCGACTAGGGATAGAGTAAGACGTAGTTATGGCGATAACTGACGTGCTGAAACACTGTTTCTCTATGGCAAAAGGTAAGGCCAGAAAGTAATGCCCAAATCAACTTCTAGTGCAAAATCAGCTCTTGAAGAAGTCTCTAGAACTGTCTCCCACGTCACGTATAACATGCAAGTTTTTCGAGTTCCATTTCTACAATTTAATGTACACTGATAATTATTAATAATTTCAACGCGCTTTTAGTTGCTAAAAGCGCCATCTCTACGTGAGGAGCGGGACTATTTTATAGCTTATATTATAGTTGGAGGCGCTGATGTCAAAATTATTGTTTAATATTATTATTTTAATATTGAAGTAGGGATAAAAATTGATATACTGAATGCCAAGAAGCTACGCCTTTGTTTCTGAAAAAATATTTGTTTATTTCGGCGCCATCTATACGTGAGTAGCTAAACTGTTATGAATAGAGTGATAGTATGTGATTATACGCTATAAGATGGCGCTGCACTCCATAACAACCAAAGCAAAAAATAAAATATTATAATATTGTATTAAATAAAGATTTAATTAGTGTACTATTCATAAAATATATATTATTATTCATTTTATAGACTGATTGCCATATTTTATTTAATAGCCTCGTTTTTGTGGAAAATAATATGTTTTACATCAAAAATTGTTTAGCGAGAATATAATATCTAAATAAAATAAAAATGAAAATATGAGGCATCTTACGGGGCGGGGCGCATCTTACTATCAATCAATATTTGATTAAAATCTATATTAAAGCTATTCTATAGATTGACTCATCACGATATCTCTGGAACTATTTATAAGACCAAGAGACTTGAAATTTGGTAGGAATATTACTTTTGCCATGTACATACAGGTCAGGTAAAAACTGATTAGGTAGGTATATATTTTTTTAATTTTGACAGAACGAAGTCTGTGCGGGAAGCTAGTAATGTTATAAAATATTATCTAAATCTGTTTCTGGGGTTTACTTAATCAATTCTTGTACTGTACTTGTGCAACACTAAATGACATTAACATCACATTATATTTCGGTTCCTCAAAATGACAAATCCTTATAGAATCACTTTGTTGACCTTCTTACTTTCCATTGCCATAGAATCATGAAAATAGGAAGCTAGGTCTCGCAACATAAGTCAAGGCAGATTTCTGGAAATTGTTAATTTGTTGTAGGTACTTATTACATTAAAAAAGTTATTTGGATGTTTTTTTTTATTTCGCTAATCAATAATAGTCTAAAGCTGCGTCCTCCTGCCCTTTTAAATATATATCACAAGCCTATAATTAGATATAACAAGACATTCGCAGACCATATCAAAATATCCAGCCATGTGAAATAAAACTGAAAAACATGGTGAATAGACCGTTTGGATATATAGATGGATAATATTAATTGTCAAAATAGATATCTTAGTTTTAAATTTGTTATAAAGTCTTTTCTGAATGCTTGATCTTGTAGACATCGCTAGCTCACCTAATAGTAAGGTAACCTGACAAAGTTGAAATCTTAGAATGAAAATTTTAAAAGCAGATGAACAAACTAAGTCGAAACCAGAAGGAGGAATGCTCTGTGCCGCCCTCCTGTCTGCATGAGTGCCACCATCTTTTTTGTCTCGTTAAACAGCTTTGCTGTGTTTTGAGGTGTAGGCCAAGACAGTAAGTGTTATTACTGGCGCCGAGAAGTATTATTTTACGCCGCAGTGTATGTAGCACGTGAATTAGTTGCCTGTGCTAGTGTATGAGGCTATCTTGTTTTTGTAGTATATTAAGTGCGTCTCACCGGGTCGAATAAAGCGGAGCGGCTTTAAAACTTTAAAAATATCCTGTGTCTAAACTATTGATTCTATTGGTCTAAGTTTTGGTGTGTAGCCTGAAAATGGTACATAGTATATGTGGTTTAATTTAATGCCTCTCACTTTTATCAACCTTGTATGTATAAAGTTACTTATCGCTGTCTGTAGTGAGATGTTATATCACCAAGGAAATTCACAATCATCATCAATTTGGATGCGGCTGTAAAAATGTTAGCCCTAAGTTAACGGGGATGAAGCTACGGGTAACAGCTGGTTAATGAAACTATCATTTTTATGGAATTTAATAACTTGACCTTAGATGATTTCAATTTATAACATTTGATTAGCATCACTTCTTTTTCTTCTTTGTTCGTGGCTCCCCAAAGGATTTGCCAGGATTAGCATCACATCTCTGGCGAAATGTCAAAATATCCAAAAACCTAGTGAAATAAATGTATACTTACCTACATTTTAAAAATAAATACAAAATATATCTAAAAATATTTTATACATAATTTTTATGTTATATAATAATATGTTATACCTATATTATGTTGAGATTTGTATAAGAGTAGGTACTCAAAATAAAAATACATTCAAATTATTTCAATTACAAAGTTATTATTGATCAAATTTAATAAGTCTTCTTTTATTAGGTTTAGTACCTGGATGACCGAGCTTTGCTCGGTATTTTTTTATATATTTAAAAAAAAAAAAATGACATTTTCTAAAAATGATTCCTAGCTAGATCGATTTATCGCCCCCGAAACCCCCTATATACTAAATTTCATGAAAATCGTTGGAGCCGATTCCGAGATTCCAATGATATATATACAAGAATTGCTCATTTAAAGATATAAGATTAAAGGGTCTATATTTTTTGTGTTCGATAAGGCAGCTAAAGATGATAGTGAATCCGACAAAATTAGGAACTTTTTTTCTGTAGTTGGGTTGTTCTTAATGACCTCCAAGCATTTTAAGATATCTATTTACCGCTTCGCATGTCAATATAGATGTATAGTCGGGTAATGTAATGTGTACTTGTAACTGCTATTGGGTGATACAATTGCACAACCCGTTCTATCATTATAAATAGACCCATCAGTAAAATACATGATATAATCCGAATATTGTTCTCTAATTTCATAAAACAGGTTCCTGTAAATATAATCAGTAGTAGTTTATTATAAGCGCTATCTATTTGAAGTATGTGCCAGCCAAGCCAAGTAGGTATCCTTGAATACCTACTTGGCTTGGCTGGCTCCCGGGGGCTATGTGGGACCTCCTCTTCGGCTTCTCCTCTCCTCCTCCGCCACGAGTGCGCTGGAGCACCTGCCACCAGGTCCCATGGCGTAGAGCCCGCCAGTACGTACGCAGCGTATAAGGTAGTGCGGTACGCGCGGACGACCCTGATTGCTCTAGCTTTCTGTGGACGTCTCATGTTTTCTCCCGCTCATATCGGCGCGCCGTACAGCCTCATGGACTGCGAGACACCCGTATATAGGCGCCAGCAACCAGCGCTCGGCCCAACCACGATGGGGAGGAGACGACTTAGCACCCGCGCGGCTCCGAGCAACTTCAGAACTTGTTGTCCTTTGTTTGTCCTTTTTTGTGCAAAGCAAACTATAATTTCTTTCTCAAGTTTTTGCAAACTGAATAATTATTTCGGCATAATGAAACGTATGAAGTAACTCCAACAATAGGTAACTGCTGTAAATCGTTGAGAAATTCCCTCGACCGTCTATCATCTCTATAATTAGACCTGTGATGGCTCTTATGTCCCATATGGGTCCAAGTTCTCATCAATGTACATGAGTTAAGTCCAAACACAAGGTAGTTACTGTAAACCGCTGAGAAATGCCCTTAATTGTCCTTCGTCTTCATCATCAGACTCCTAGTGACAGCCACTCATTTAGATAGATTCTCATAAATAAAAATTTATGATGTCCAAACACAATGCAACTGCTGTAATTTTTTTTCGGCTCCATCATCAGATCGATGCTTTAAAATACCGAATGAAAAAATTAACAAACGCACTAGTCGCCATTACGATTTTCGAAGGTTCCCCTCAATTTCTCTTGGATGCCATCATCAGATGCTGGTTTCCTTATCATGGGACCACCCTTGGAATAAATGGCATAAGTAAACAAAGGCCTAACGCTCTACGCGCATGATTTTGAGAAGGAGTGCAAAAAAAAACTGTCTTATAAAGCTAAGCGTCAGGAGGCAAGGAAAACTTATGTACAAGACCAAACTCTGATCGAATCTTATTTTGATCTTGATTTTGATAATTGAAGGCATGGCAACAAGGCAAGGCAGGACGAAGCCAATTTTGTTCATCACTAATCGTGATATCTACTAAGGTAACCGATATCACGCAAATAATAAGCTCGTAGAAGTTGCAGTGGGCTGGTCACACACTCAGGAGAACGACGGGACAATAAGGTTCCAGAGTGGAGGCCACGTTTAGGTAGACGAAGTGTTGGTCGGCCATTCACCAGGTGGGAAGACGATCTCCGTGTGGTGGCCGGTCCGTATTAGATGCGATTGGTAAGGGATCGGCGTTCTTTGAGGCCTACGTTCAGCAGGGAATGGATAGAGGCTGATGATGATGATATAAAGATGTAGACATGTCCATCAGTGGACGGGAAAAGGTTGATGATGACGATTGACGACAAGATAGTCCTGGTTCTGTCTATAATAGCCTTCCTGTGTTGGTGTTTAGTGCGCCTCGCTTGTCTGGATCAGTAAGTATCTATCATTATCTTATTATTCCGCCAACAGTTTTGCAGTTTCCAGATGAATAGGTAGGAAGTACACTGAATGAATTTACAAGGATAGCGTTATATGTTTTGTTATATAAGTTCAATGATGTGTGCTTCACTATCGAATTGGGTAATAGGTAACTGTAATGATAGTTACAGGTATTACCCAAGTAAGTTGGGGGTGATATAAATAAAGTTAAATATGATATATGTCAGTGCCTGGCACAGTTTTTCATCATTCATCATAATTATACAGATATCAGGCTATTAGTAAGCGGTAGGCTCATCGGGGGGGGTTAGATAGGGGGAAAGGAAAAGGGCAGCGCATCTGCATAACTTTTGGTTGTGCAGATGTCTCTGTAGTCACCATAAGACTCCGACTGTCAAATAGAGACTTTAGTATTTAATAGTAAGACATAATATTTTACCTATGTGCTGGAAGATAAATTCTTTTTAATTCATTAAGCTCTAGACTTTACGGCTGGTCGCGTGGTCACTTCAAACATCGGTCGCGGGTTCGACACCCGACAAGCGCAGATAATTTTTATGATGAATATATGATATAATATAGCCGAGAGGTCCGGGTTCGATCCTGACCCCCCCCCCCTCTGTGATGCCTATAAATGGGTTTTTCTTAATTTCTACGTGCATCTGAACATGAGACCATCGCTTGCTCACCGGTGAAGGAAACATCGCGAGAAAACCTGAATGCCTGATGAGATTAAAAAACTTTGAAGGTGTGTTAAGTTCACCAACGAATCCCTAAGGCAGTTTCAAAATTTGGTTACCTCTGCCCATTTTGGCTACACAGGAGCAGCAGTGGAGGCGAGTGGTGGACCATGATCCATGATTAAAAATAAAACGGAGATACATCTGAATCCGATACACAATATCTGTTTCGGGGGAACACAATTTATGAATCCTCCCGAACTATCTTTCATAACGAGTGGATTTGAATATTCATGGATTTTCCAAATAAAAGACGGGTTTCTCGTTTCGTCTAATCGAGTTGGCTTCATAAAACAATTCCACTTCTAGTGGATGGGATATCAAGATTCATCATCATCAGCCTCTATCCGTCCACTGCTGAACAAAGGCCTCCAAATTAACGCCAAGACGACCGATCCCTTGCCACTCGCATCCAAAACGGACCGGCCACCGCACGGAAATTGTCTTCTCACCTATCAATGGCCGACCAACACTTAATCTACTTATACGTGGCCTCTACTCTGAAGCCTTATTGTTCCGTCGTTCTCCTGAGTGTGCGACCAGCCCACTGCAACTTCAACGAGCTTATTCTTTGCGTGATATCGGTAACCGTAGTAGATATCCGTACCGATACCATAAGCGACGTCGACCCCTACACATGGAAACCACATCGATCCGGATCGATCGTGGAAGCTTAGGTTCGAATCCGATACGAGTAGACACAAACCCAGACCGCGCAAACAGCGCTAGCACTACGCTACCGCTAGATTGCTTGGGCACCGCGCATGACCCCTCCCCAGAGGGAGGGGTGAGGGCCGGCCCTCATGACGATAGGTTAAATTCAACTGTAAAAGATTCGTCAACAGTATCGGATTTGACTAGTCCAAATCCTGCTCTCCCGAGCAGCGCGCGCGATGAGCGTCCCCCTTTCGGATATTTCTTAAGTGAGCCATCTGCTCATTTACTGTACCGATTGAGCTTAAAGGCCATCAGGCCGAAAAGTTTAACCCTTCCGAAAAAAAAAATAATAACACGATTTGTGATGAACAAAATTGGCCTTGTCCTGCCTTGCCTTGTTGACATGCCTTCAATAATTATCAAAATCAAGATCAAAATAAGATGCGGTTAGAGTTTAGTCTTGTACATAAGTTGTCCTTGCCTCCTGACGCTTAACCTTATAAGACATATTTTTGGCACTCCTCAAAATCAGGCGCGTAGGTCGTTAGGTCTTTGTTGACTTATGCACTGAGTTGATACAGAGTTTTTATGTTATTTCGATTGGATAGGTATATGGTCAACATCACTCATGTATTATAATGAAACAATTTTTTACGGATTTTATCGCGGTTTATTAAGATTTTTACAAGCCCGACGTTTCGGATACTTTACAGCAACCATGGTCACGGGAGGACTGAGGTGACAGATGTCCTAATGTTACAAAGTTATTCGAAACTACCCTATGATACATCATTATTTTAATAAGTCCTCTCTACGCAGAAAGTGCTAACTGCATCTTTAATCTGTGGCATATTATGCTTGGTTTTTGATTTAATTATTTTAATAATGGGATCCCAAGCAGGTGGTAAGAGCCAGCCATCTTCTCTATTGAAATTTGGATGTTTTTTAATTTCAATAGCCTCGCGGATCATCCTTGGTTGGAATCGGTGTTCTTTTGCGAGTATCTGTGGTTTATCAAATCTAATATAATGGCGAGCTTTGTCTAGACTATGTTCACAGATTGCAGACTTAGTGTAGCGACGGTGTTTTAAGTCAGCTATATGTTCTTTAACGCGAGTTTTAATTGATCTTTTGGTTTGGCCTATATAAGAGAGGCCACAATCACAATCAAGCTTGTATACTCCTGCATCTTGTAAGGGTATATGACACTTGACAGATGGTAAGAATTGACCTATCTTTTTAGGCGGCTTGAAATAAGTTTTTATAGAAGCTCGCTTTAGGATGAAGCCAATCTTGTCAGTGACGCCTTTCATAAACGGTAGCACAGCAGGTACTCGCTCGACGGTGGCTGGTTTCACACGTTCACTGTGACGGAGACGCGGTACCCGAAGCTTGTTGTCACGCAGTACTTGCTTGACATGTTGAAGTTCGGTCTCCAGGTGCTGCTCATCACAGATCCCTTGTGCTCTCTGTAACAAAGATTTACCCACGGTAGCTAACTGTGTTGGATGGTGGTGTGATTCGCCATTTAAATACCTATCCGTATGGGTATGTTTCCTATACACTGTGTGGCTTAAGGTGTTATTGGGATTACGGATAACTAATACATCTAAGAAAGCTAAAGAATTATTTGCCTCCAATTCCATTGTGAATTGAATTTTAGTATTGATGGAATTGAGATGGTTTAAGAATATGGTTACTTTATCAGATGGCAATATTGTGAAAGTATCATCTACATACCGCTTGTAGAACCTGGGTGTTATTGGTGAGGTATGCAGAGCAGTCTCCTCGAAGTCCTCCATGAATATGTCGGCAACAACGGGGGATACTGGTGAGCCCATAGCTACGCCATCTACTTGCTGGTAGAACTGGTTATTCCACAACATGTAGCCAGATGTCAGGCAATGTTTTAGAAGTTCAGCATATTCTATTGGCATGTCATTCTCTCTTAGCTTTCTTGATACAATATTAATGCAATCTTCCACCGGTAAGCATGTAAAAAGTGATTAGAGTTTTGATGTGCACTAACCATAGTTTCATTGTTACTGAGATGTAGGTGTTTGATCTCATTAACAAAGTGGTATGAATCCCGTGTATGTGCTCTGGTTTGTCCACGCAGCGGCGAAAGTACATGGGCAACATGTTTAGCCAGCCTGTAGGTTGGTGAGTCGATCTGGCTTACAATTGGACGTAGTGGAGCATTAGCCTTGTGTATTTTTGGCAGCCCATACAGTTTAGGTGGCTTTGGACAAGAAGGAATCAATGATTTGACGTCTAGATTCAATGAACTGGAGTGCTTCTTTATAAGGTCACTGGTGATTTTCAAGACCTTGTTAGTTGGATCGGCTTTGAGATCTGTGTAAGTGCTTTCATCCAATAAAAGTTGTTGAATTTTATCATTGTAATCTGACGTGTCCATCACAACCGTTGCATTACCTTTATCCGCACGAAGAACCGTTAATTCTCGTCTGTTGCGTAGGTTTATTAACGCTTTGTATTGTTCGCGGGGAAGATTTAGTTTCGGCACAGAACTTCGTCGTAATGCTGACGATACATCTTGTCTGATGGCCTCCGAATCTTCCTTCTTTATATTATTTATCGACAGACAATGTTCAACGTTACAAATTATTTCTTCGAACGGGATTTTGCGAGGTGTAACAGCGAAATTTAATCCCTTTTCCAAAACTTTTATTGTGTTATTGTCTAAATGACATTTTGACAGATTGACAACTGCGCGTGAGCTGTCATTGTCTGTGGTCTTCGTTTCGTTATTTTTGACATTTGATTTGCTGTTTAACTTTTCGAATTTTAAAATTTGTTGTTTTTTGCATTTATTGTATTGAGATATTTCGCGCTTATTTAAAGTTTCTATGCAATTATCGAAATCAAATGTCGTTAAAATTATCTTTAACGCGGCGGTCAAGCATCCAATTTCTTTTTCACAAGCAGCTAGATCGGAACGATTTTGATGAATCACCGTCCGTAATAACTTTTTACTCGCCTGGTTTAAGATTTTTGCGCTCCCTCGGATGTCGTTTTTTGGTGAAATCTTGACACACGTAGGGATGAGATCTTGGTCTCTGCATCTCTTCAAGAAATTTAATGATGTTATAAATCTTGCGCGCTTTGTCATAAGAGCTTCCAGGCGGCGAATTTTGTTTGCGGTTTCCAGTCCGTACTGGTTCACATATTGTTTTCTAATGTTTGCGCGAATTTCACTCATTATAATGAAACCATTTTTTACGGATTTTATCGCGGTTTATTAAGATTTTTACAAGCCCGACGTTTCGGATACTTTACAGCAACCATGGTCACGGGAGGACTGAGGTGACAGATGTCCTAATGTTACAAAGTTATTCGAAACTACCCTATGATACATCATTATTTTAATAAGTCCTCTCTACGCAGAAAGTGCTAACTGCATCTTTAATCTGTGGCATATTATGCTTGGTTTTTGATTTAATTATTTTAATAATGGGATCCCAAGCAGGTGGTAAGAGCCAGCCATCTTCTCTATTGAAATTTGGATGTTTTTTAATTTCAATAGCCTCGCGGATCATCCTTGGTTGGAATCGGTGTTCTTTTGGTCCACCGTCGAGCGAGTACCTGCTGTGCTACCGTTTATGAAAGGCGTCACTGACAAGATTGGCTTCATCCTAAAGCGAGCTTCTATAAAAACTTATTTCAAGCCGCCTAAAAAGATAGGTCAATTCTTACCATCTGTCAAGTGTCATATACCCTTACAAGATGCAGGAGTATACAAGCTTGATTGTGATTGTGGCCTCTCTTATATAGGCCAAACCAAAAGATCAATTAAAACTCGCGTTAAAGAACATATAGCTGACTTAAAACACCGTCGCTACACTAAGTCTGCAATCTGTGAACATAGTCTAGACAAAGCTCGCCATTATATTAGATTTGATAAACCACAGATACTCGCAAAAGAACACCGATTCCAACCAAGGATGATCCGCGAGGCTATTGAAATTAAAAAACATCCAAATTTCAATAGAGAAGATGGCTGGCTCTTACCACCTGCTTGGGATCCCATTATTAAAATAATTAAATCAAAAACCAAGCATAATATGCCACAGATTAAAGATGCAGTTAGCACTTTCTGCGTAGAGAGGACTTATTAAAATAATGATGTATCATAGGGTAGTTTCGAATAACTTTGTAACATTAGGACATCTGTCACCTCAGTCCTCCCGTGACCATGGTTGCTGTAAAGTATCCGAAACGTCGGGCTTGTAAAAATCTTAATAAACCGCGATAAAATCCGTAAAAAATTGTTTCATTATAATGAGTGAAATTCGCGCAAACATTAGAAAACAATATATCACTCATGTACATTGACGATTTCATTAATTTTCCATATTAGTTTGGATTTGATTTTGAATATAGTCGGAGGAAAAGATATAACGTCTCTACAGCAGGGATGCACCACTAAAAATATCCAAAAAAATTGAAATTGAGTATCCTTACTTCCTTACTAATATTATAAATGCGAAAGTAACTCTGTCTGTCTGTCTGTCTTTCTGTCTGTCTGTCTGTCTGACTGTCTGTCTGTCTGTCTGTCTGTCTGTCTGTCTGTCTGTCTGTCTGTCTGTCTGTCTGTCTGTCTGTCTGTCTCTTCTTCATGCCTAATCCGCTGAACGGATTTGGATGAAATTTGGCACAAATATAGCTTGAAACCCGAGAAAGGACATAGAATAGCTATTATCCCGGAATAGTTTTTATCCTAAAAATCCCACGGGAACGGGACCTATGTGGGTAAAACCCGGGACTGTCTATCCTCTAAGCCACGGCACAGATTTGTGTGAAATTTGGTATGAAGATACTTTGGAACTTAACGCAGGATTTAAAATAAAGTTGCTATCCTGAAAATCCCACGGGAACGGGAGTTGTGCAGCTAAAACGCCGGGACTGTGTATTTGTTAAACCACTTAACCGATTTGAATGAAATTTGATATGGAGATAGTTTGAGACCCTAGGTAAGATATAAGATGTATAATTAATGAAACAAGAAGTTTTTTAGATGTGTCAATAGATGGCGTTGACACGAAATGTAGATCACGCTATCCATTACAATATGCGAATCCTTATGAGGATCGCACTTTTGTATTGCACGCGTTTTTAATGAAGTATTCGTATATTAGTAATTTATCCAAAAATGATTTATTAATAGAATTCATTATCTTATAAAAAAGGAATACTTATATTTAATAATGAAGCGGCTGAAAAAGCTAAAATATGCAAATACAGGGGTCTAGGCTCCGATTTTGTCCCATTCGGTATCGAGACCCTTGGTCCGTGGGGTCCTAGTGCTTTAAGGCTCTTTAAGGAAATAACAAAAAGGTTAGTCGACATCACAGGAGACCGAAGAGCTGGAAGCTACCTCGGACAAAGAATTAGTCTAGCATTTCGAAGGGGGAACGCTGTGATAATCTTCGAAACCTTGCCTAAAGGGACTCCTTTTTATTAATATACTTAAGTAATAAATAATATATTTTTTAAGGTTTTTAGTTTTAGGTTCTTTGTAATTTATATCCAATATGTTTTTATTTGATTATTTAATAATTTAAAATTGCAATAAATGACAAAGTACTATTTATAAACAATGCTAGAACAATAATAAAATCCTTACTAATATTATAAATGCGAAAGTAACTCTGTCTGTCTGTCTGTCTGTCTGTCTCTTCTTCACGCCTAAACCGCTGAACAGATTTGGATGAAATTTGGCACAAAGATAGCTTGAAACCCGAGAAAGGACATAGGATAGCTATTATCCCGGAAATCCTACGGGAACAGGATTTATGCGGGTAAAACCCCGGGACTATCTATCTTCTGAACCACGGAACAGATTTTGGTGAAATTTGATATGAAGATACTTTGAAAATTAACGTAGGATTTAAAATAAATCTTATCCAGAAAATCCCACGGGAATGGGAACTATGCGCGTTAGACCCCGGGACTGTCTATCTTCTAAACCACAACACAGATTTGTGTGACATTTGATATGAAGATACTTTGGAACTTAACGTAGGATTAAAAATAGTTTTTATCCTAAAAATCCCACGGGAACGGGACCTATGTGAGTAAAACCCGGGACTGTCTATCTTCTAAACCACGGAACAGATTTGGGTGAAATTTGGTATGAAGATACTTTGGAACTTAACGTAGGACTTAAAATACTTGCTATCCTGAAAATCCCACGGGAACGGGAGTTGTGCAGCTAAAACGCCGGGACTGTGTATTTGTTAAACCACTAAACTGATTTGAGCGAAATTTGATATGGAGATAGTTTAAGACCCTAGGTAAGATATAAGATGTATTGTGTAACAAGAAGTTTTTTAGATGTGTCAATAGATGGCGTTAACACAAAATGTAGATCACGCTATCCATTACAAGATGCGAATACTTATGAGGATCGCACGTTGTATTGCACGCGTTTTTAATAAAGTATCCATATATAAGTAATTTATCCAAAAATGATTTATTAATAGAATTCATTATATTATTATAAAAAAGGAATACTTATATATAATAATGAAGCGGCTGAAAAAGCTAAAATATGCAAATACAGGGGTCTAGGCTCCGAATATGATTTTGTCCCATTCGGTGTCGAGACCCTTGGTCCTAGCGCTTTAAGGCTCTTTAAGGAAATAACAAAAAGGTTAGTCGACATCACAGGAGACCCTTTAGCTGGCAGCTACCTCGGACAAAGAATTAGTATAGCAATTCAAAGGGGGAACGCTGTGAAAATCTTCGGAACCTTGCCTAAAGATACTCCTTTTTATTAATATACTTAAGTTATTTTAATATATTTTTTAAGTTTTAGGTTCTTTGTAATTTATATCCAATATGATTTTATTTAATAATTTAATAATTTAAAATTGCAATAAATAACAAAGTACTATTTATAAACAATGCTAGGAACAATAATAAAATATATGAATAAAAAATATAACTTTTTCGTAGTTTTTTTGCTGGTAGTAGGTAACAATTTGAATTAAAATATTGATGTATCATAGGGTAGTTACGAATAATTTTGTATCGTTAGGACACAAAATAAATACTATAGGACGTCTGACACCTCAATCCTCCCATGAACATGGTTGCTGGAAAGTATCCGAAACGTCGGGCATTTAAAAATCTTAATAAACCGCGATAAAATCCGTAAAAGTTATTTAAATATAATAAAAATGTACTACTAAATTAAATAAATATATTTTATAAAAATGTACTATTGGGCCTTACCGTGGAAGTAAATAGTATTCTTTAAATTATTGTAGTTTGTTAATTGGAACCATTTTTTTATGTCACATGGAGGCAACCGACCAGTCGGAGCCGGAGGTGACTACTGACGCCCATAGACATCGGCACAGCCAAAACTTATGCAGATGCGTTGCCCTCCTTTTCCCTATACCTCCCAAAGGGCCACCAGAAACTCACAAACCGCACGAAACGCGACAGCATAGCGGTCACTTGACGCCGGTGTTATGTGAGCGAGAGGTACTACCACGGTTGTGCCGGCCTAATTCGGTTGCAAAGCAGCATGGCTACTACTACTTTATTTGAAAAATAAGATTTAAAACAATACTTCTTATACGCGGACGAAGTCGCGGTTAAAATCTATGAAATAATATACTGCACTTACATTAAGAAAAACCATTTTTGTCCGTTTGTTTATTCCGGTTAATCTCTGAAACGGCTAAGCCGATTTTGACGAGGCTTTTACTGACAGATATCTGACGTTATAAGGCGTAACTTTGGCCATAAAAATCTCATCATCAATCCGAACCGCTGTAAATCAAAGTAAACGCGGGCGAAGCTGCGGGCAACAGCTAGTATATGAATAAAAAATATAACTTTTTCGTAGTTTTTTGCTGGTAGTAGGTACTAATTTGAATTAAAATATTGATGTATCATAGGGTGGTTACGAATAATTTTGTATCGTTAGGACACAAAATAAATACTATAGGACGTCTGACACCTCAATCCTCCCATGAACATGCTCATATTGCTGGAAAGTATCCGAAACGTCGGGCATTTAAAAATCTTAATACCTAGGTAACACTGAAAATGTTTAGAAAATGAAAAACGGCTTAATGTAGAAAGTTGCCAATACTTTTATTGTTTTTCGAAGTAATCTCCGTTTCTTTCTACACATCGTCGCATTCGATGGAACCACTGAGAAAAGCAGTGGGCCCATTCTTCCTTGGGAGTCTCTTCTATGGCATTTTCGTACGCTTTCACTGCATCTTCAGGGCTCGTAAAGCGAATACCTCGAATTTTATCTTTAGTTCTTGGGAATAAATGAAAGTCGCAGGGCGCCAGGTCAGGACTGTAAGGCGGATGACTCATTATCTCGACACCTGCCATAGTCAAATACTCAACAGTGCGTTTCGCGGAGTGCGCTGAAGCATTGTCGTAGTGAAGGAGGTTCCTGCTTCGAGGGCGCTGCTGTCGAATTTTTTCCAAGACAATAGACAAACAGCGATTGACATACCAGTCTGCAGTAACTGCCCTTCCATTTTCTAGCACAACTGTTGCGAACTGACCTTTCCGACCAAAGAATGAGGCAATGATCTTTTTTTCCTTGACTTCTTCCTTTCTTTACCTTAGTTGGCCGATCCTCGAAAGGAAACACCCTCTGAGCTGATTGTCTTTTGGTTTCGGGTTCGTAGCAATATATCCAGCTTTCATCACCTGTGATGATGTCAAATACAGCATTTGAGTTACCGCCGTTGAACTTATCTAACATTTGGCGACACCAGTCCATGCGGAGGCGTTTCTGGTCGTCGGTTAAAGTATGGGGAATCCATCTGGTACAAAGCTTCCTGACGCCTAAATGTTCGTGTAATATTTTTTGAACTTAATTCATACCAATGCCTAGGCTTGCCCGTATCTGCTGATAGGTCACTCTCTTATATTTCTCTATCATGCGTCGCACAGCACTGATGTTATCTTCAGTAGTCGCTGTTAAAGGACGTCCCTCACGCGGATCATCACTGAGATTGCTACGTCCACGCTTATACTCGTTAAACCAATTGTAAATAGTGGCACGAGATGGGGCTTCATTAAAAAATGCTAATCGCAGCCTATCATAGCTTTGTTGTTGAGTAAGCCCACAACGAAAGTCATAATAAATCATTGACCGAAAATTTTCTCGCGTTATGTTCATTTTCACGTGTAACAAGAGTTTTAGTTTTGCCGCCAATTCCAAAAACAAATGACAAATGAATGCAATATACTACATTAGGTTACCAAAGAGTTCTAAAATTGAAATTCAAAAATAGTTTTCATTTTCAATGTTTCTAACTGGCCAGTTCTAAACATTTTCAGTGTTACCCACGTAAACCGCGATAAAATCATATAATAAAAATGTACTACGAAATAAAATAAATATATTTTATAAAAACGTACTATCGGGCCTTACAGTGGAAGTAAATAGTATTCTTTAAATTATTATAGTTTTTAAATTGGAACCATTTTTTTTTATGTCACATGGAGGCAATCGAGCAGTCGGAGCCGGAGGTGACTACTAACGCCCATAGACATCGGCACAGCCAAAATTTATGCTGATGCGTTGCCCTCCTTTTCCCTATATCTCCCAATGGGCCACCAGAAACTCGGTTGCAAAGCAGCATGGCTCCTACTACTTTATTCGAAAAATAAGATTTAAAACAATACTTCTTATACGCGGACGAAGTCGCGGTTAAAATCTATGAAATAATATACTGCACTTACATTAAGAAAAACCATTTTTGTCCGTCTGTTTGTTCCGGTTAATCTCTGAAACGGCTAAGCCGATTTTGACGAGGCTTTTACTGGCAGATAGCTGACGTTATAAGGCGTAACTTTGGCCATAAAAATAATCATCATCAATCCTAACGGCTGTAAATCTAAGTGAACGCGGGCGAAGTTGCGGGCAACACCTAGTTATATTATATTTTAATAATTATTTATAAATATTAAGAATAATGAGAAATAAGAGAATGATATAATATGATATTATAATATTATTTCCCGACGTCATGATAACATAATATTTACATTCTCAATTAATATTTTTTATAGTTTCTTTGGTTTATAAAATAATTATTTTCCTCGAACATCACAATAGTGGATTGCATAATTTTTAGGGCCCCGTAACCAAAGTGTGCCTACGGAACCATATTGCTGATATCACACTTTCTATCACACGTTGTATTAATTTTACTTATGGTCATACACAAAGAACTGATAGCCGGTGCTGATAGAGTTCTGGAGTGACGTTCAGGAAAACGGACGGATGACCTCCGGCCAGAGTTTTTTTATGAAACAACCGGTATTGGTCAAACAAACGGTGGCAGGGAAGCGCTGTACCGCGCTCCCGGCTGCATGGGTACCACCATCTTGCTTGTTTCTCCGTTTCAGCTTTACTGTGTTTCGGAGAGAAGGGCAAGACTTAGACTTAACATCTTATGTCGCAGGATAGGCAACACATAGATGAGTTGCCTGGGCTCGTTCCAGGTAAACTAGTTTATGTTCATGGGCGACGTTGACCACTTACCATCACGTGGCACGTTTGCCAGCTTGCCTATTCAACTAACATAAAAAAACAAAAGACTTTTATTTAAAAGCTTTTATTTAACAAATATGTTTTACATTTGTTTTTAGGTACTGTCAAACTGTATTTGAAGTTGAATTATTTTTTTGACGTGATAACGTCTTATAAATCGATGAACACCAGCTGCACGGACGGTGTCACGTTCCTGAGCCGAGTGTGCAAGCGAGAGCACGAAACAAGCGATAGAGAGGTACGATCAGCCTAAGTGTTCGATTTGTGACGCAGTATGACGTCATCACATGAAATTATCGTTCGTAAACCCACTTTACAGACTACAGGTAGGTTTTGATTTATATAATACATTCCATGTACTTACTCTCCTTTTTTAATCGAAATCGAATTTCGAACGCAGTCGACCACCAGTATTATTATTTCTTCCAATACTACAGCACAGACTACAGTCCTTCGATATTGTATTAGTGACTATTTAACGATATTTAAGTTTGTACTCTATTCTTTGGGCGATACGCATTGAAATCCAAAACAATAGTCTACAACCGTTTGATTTAGATCAATTTGCGTATATTTGTGATATCTATATGACAGAGCATATAATTATGATCCTGATATTACACAATGTTAGTCAATATTAAATTAAACATTTTTTCTTAATGGAAATACTTCAGTTCATTCTATACTAATATTATAAAGCTGAAGAGTTTGTTTGTTTGTTTGAACGCGCTAATCTCAGGAACTACTGGTCCGATTTGAAAAATTAATTCATTGTTAGACAGCCCATTTATCGAGGAAGGCTATAGGCTATATAACATCACGCGGTGACATATTATAGGAGTTGAGTAACGCGGGTGAAGCTGCAGGCAACAGCTAGTAATTTATATGATGTCTGTCTTCATTGAGTCATGGATGTGTATTAGAATCGCCTTAGTAACATGCCGTGCCGCTGTCATGTCGTGATGCCCTTAATAGGCCGCTCTCGGCTGCTTTATGTGCGCGTATATAATTTTTTTTAATTTGATATTTCGTTGTAGATTTTTATATGAACTGTAATGTAAAGATGTTTCACGTCTGGCGGTCGTTTAGTTATATTTTTTTTTTGTTAAAGTTGTTTGGTTCTCTAGAGGTTTTGCATGATCGGGTTATCTCATAACCATAGGGTTTACACTGTATTATGGTATCTAGAGTTACTTGGTACGTACATTAGTCCAAAAGCCTAACGGTTGCTCTGCGTCCGGTTCTTGAGCGGTGGATGCACCGTAAGCGGAAATCCCTCACCTTCCGTCTGACACTGGTGCTCGCCGAGTATGGTTGCTTCGGTGAGTACCTGTGCCGGACGGCCCTCAGGGAGCCGTTGACAGTGTGTCACGATTGTGGCGCGGTGGTGGACTCGGCCCAGCACACCCTCGAGGTGTGCCCGAGATCACAGTCATCGGAGGTCACTTGTCTCTGCCGAACATTATCACCGCGATGCTCGGTGACGATGAGTCCTGGACGGTGATGGTCTCCTTCTGAAGGCAGTAATGTCCCAGAAGGAGGCCGACGAGTGGGTGAGAGAGGAGGCCTCCCCCCGCAGGTGACGAACGGGGGTACGTAGGAGTCGCTACTTAATGCACCTCCAGTAAGCACAGGGGCGCTCGTGTCAGGCTTCAGGATGGGAACCTGAGCCCAGTATATCACGACGACATTGGGACTACTTAGTAGTGGTCGGGCAGTCCCCCCTTACGAGGAGTAGTTGACATTCGCCGGGACCAGCCTGTCGCTGAGGTGAGGAACAGACAGGCTGTTACCTGCATATCCGAGACCCTCAAAAAGTGGCTGAAGGCGCTAGCAGTGGTTTTAGTTAGGGTGGGCCCAGGTGCGAGTCCCACATTCTACAGTCAGGATCTATCCAAAGATCCTGGCGGCATCCATAAGGATTTCTCTTTTTTTTATTTAACGCCGGGAAATGCTCTGAAACATCCTGCCATGGGAGTGGGTCTCCCCAGGCGGGTATGTGAAACTCACTGCACCCGAAAGATGGTAAGTGGACGCAGCTCTACCTACTAAAACCCGGTGAGTGCCACCAGTGCCGCCTTTGGTGAGGTGCCCCGGATCTGTTATCTAACAGGGTACTTCGACGGCTAGTCAGTCCCGCCAGGGACCGACGCCACCTCCACAGAGGGGTTGTCCCGCACTACAGAACAACCCCTCGCAACGTCAGGACAGTACACTGGGGTGAGGTTCCCATCCTCGCCCCTTGCCCCCTGCTCTTTTGTCCCCTCTTCTTATAAGATGTATACAAAGAGCCCCCTTGGCTCAATTAGCTTCTCCCAGGGTGCTGGGCTCACCCTAAGCTACTGAGCCCCACCGCCACATCAAGGCCTGAACCATAAGGATTTTCCTGCGATATCAAAAAAAGGCTAATATGCCCATATAGTTTATTGTTGACTTTCGACGACACGTCATTATAACTAGAGATACATTATCATCTTGCCGAATAATAGAATACCGAATACATTTCGGTTAAACCTTTGGACGTAATTGACAAAAGCTATACCCCAAATACTTGTGAAGTATTCTCCCTTTGTCCCTAAAATAAATTTTGTGGTCTGTAGCAGCTAAACAAACCAATACACGGGAGAGATTGATTAATACATAGATTGTTTAATTTATAATTTAATTATAGTTAAAATGTGGACCCAAGTTGAGTATCTGTTAAGTATGTACATTTCTGAACATTAGTTTGTAAAATTTAATTTTACTTAATGTATTTCATGACGTAGATTGATTTGAAGTAGATATTTTTCATTCAAAGTGACACTAGGTTATTAATCTTATAAGTATAAGTATACATAATATACATATTTATAATTATATTATTATAATATACTTATATCATCATTAATATAGATAATTAATTTTATCAGTTTTGATAACTATAAATTAAGTAAGTAGTACTATATTATATTATTTTTCCCTAAGTATGCTTATTGATAGAGGTCATGTGTACCTACCAAGCCAAGTGAGCTATCGTTAACCCAAGTGTGCTTATTGATAAGGTCACGTATACCTACCGAGCAAAGTGAGCTCTAGTTAAGCTAAGTGTCCTTAATGATAGAAGTCACGTGTACCTACCGGGCCAAGTGAGCTGTAGTTAACCCAAGTGTGCTTATTGATAGAGGTCACGAGTGCCTACCGTGTTAATTGAGCTTTAGTTAACCCAAGTGTGCTTATTGATAGCGGTTATGTGTACCTACCAAGCCAGGTGTGCTTTGCAAAAATGAGTCATAATATGAATATGATATCTGTACTTTTAGCTATCAAACAACAAGCTAAATCTATAAAATTAAAGGATTTTAAGATATGTTTTGAGAAATATTTTAAATACATCTTTTATTTAATTCTTATTATAGTCATTTATATTTGATGATGTGAATCTAATGCCTGCCACACACGTTTCAGTTGACCGGAGAGGTCTACCTGCGCGGGAGTACCTGCACAGGTCGACGGTACCGGAACGTCTGTGGTAATAGACCTGTGCAGTTTTTTGTACCTACCGTGGTTCGGTTGACCTGCGCAGGCTAACCTGTACAGGTAACCTCTTCCGTAGGCCGTAGCGTATATTATGGCTTATATAATATTGATTTTGTTATGTTTTAATGCTATGAACTCCAATGAAGTGGTGACTCCTGGGAAGCCTCAAGGTCAAGAAGTAATAAAAGTAAGCGAGGATGATCACCCAGCCTTTCCTTGTCCAAAAGTTAATATTTGAGTGACCCTTCGCAAGTCAGAGGATAAGAAGCTGGCAAATGGTCCACAAAAGGGGGTGAAAGGATATAAAAGGCTTTAGGCAATAATCGGCTGCATATGCACTAATATGAACTGAATACTCATACATAATTATAAACAATTGTTATTAGTAAATAAAACTTTAAACTATGTTATTCACACTCCACTTGAACTAACTTCTTAGGGCATTCCGGTGATTTTTGATTTTGATGGAGAAATTTGATAGCATAGCGGCAAGCAACCCAAGATGGTCATGAATTGGTGCTTCTAATCAAAACAACAAACATATTTTAATGTGAACCAGTATGTTGTAGAAGCGCATCTGCTGGTGAAAATTATAAAATAAATGTATAACCACAAAGTCAATCTGAAACCAAATTTAATGAGCGAATATAATGATCAATTAATGAAATTTTAATAATGATAATTCCAATTATAGAATAATTAATAATCCGATATTAATATTTTAGTTCTATAAATAATAGGTATACATTATTATTTAAACACGCTCAAACGCGCGTCGGAGAATACAAAAGAATAGAATAGAAAAACATTATAGAAATTTGCATTATAGAAATAATTTTATGCAATTTGAGACAATATATTTACAATAAGTTGTGAATTTGACTATTTCTTATGCTATATAAATCAATATTTATTTTTAAGGAATTGTATAAAATCTTTATTTTGTATTTACATTTTTATTCTCATTAT
This sequence comes from Helleia helle, assembly GCA_963853865.1. Lineage (NCBI taxonomy): Eukaryota > Metazoa > Arthropoda > Insecta > Lepidoptera > Lycaenidae > Helleia > Helleia helle. The sequence goes on from OY971420.1 coordinate 24,411,797, forward strand.
AAGATCAATCTATGAAGTTATTTTGACCATAGTCAAATGTGTTTCACACACATTTTTACACTAACAGGTATGTACTTTGACAGAACATTTATTGATAAAGTAAGAAAGCGCAACCTACCCTTAAGATACTTCAAATACTTAAACAACACGAATGGACCAGAACTCAGTCATCTATCTGGGTCACCTTATCACAAGGAATAAGGTTCAGCAGCACAGGCAACCAACCTACAACCTACCGGTTGCTCTGCGTCCGGTCTTCGAGCATGGCTGCTTTGGTGAGGCGGCGCTGCGTCCCGATATGACATTCGTCATCGGAGGGGACTCCTCCCTGGCGAGCGTCATCACCACGATGCTCGGTGACGACGAGTCCAGGACGGCGATGGTCTCCTTCTGCGAAGCAGTAATGTGCCAGTAGGAGTCCGACGAGGTAGGTTCTATTGTGCTCGGTATGACACGACGTCGCGAGGACTGCTTAGTAGCGGACTGGCAGTCCCTCTCCCCTCCCCCCTTACGAGTAGTCTGGCCTTCGCCGGGCCATCCTGTCACTGAGGTGATCCTATTGACCATATCCTAGTCGTATCCTATTCGGGACCCTCAAAAGCGGCTGAAGGCTCTTGAAGTGGTTTTTCTTTAGGGTAGGGCACTCCCAGGTACAAGTCCCACATAGAGTCAGAATATACCCAAAGATCCTGGCTACTGGGATAAAGGATTTCACTGCGCTAAAAAAAGAACCCAGTCCTCCCGTGACCATGGGTCGGGCAACAATATTTAAATATTGTGATGAAATAAAAGTTGTTTCACTATAGCACTTGTAAACCATTTTGTGGGGCTGACGTCTGTCCTGCACTTCTTATCGAAACAACAAAACTATTCTATAAGGACTGGGCGTACGGCCTAAGCGGATCCTTAAACCAATTATAATACATGTTGTTTAAATACTCAATGGATTCTAAAGGGATTTTAAGATACTTTAGGATAGTCTTTAAGCACAATCTCATTATTTTTTATTATACATTCAACAATAGAACAATATTCAAGTAAATTTGAAAATAGAAAAAAATAACACACACATGTATGCAAAAAAGTTGAAATAAACATTTTAAAATACAAGAAAACATTAAATAACAATAAAAATCATGACTATTTTTAATAATAAAAATTTAAGATACAAAAACACGAAAATATTAAACTCAGTTAATGTTTCTCTATTATAGTAGTCATAATTTATTAATTTATCTAAAGAATATACTATATTATCATGAAATAAGGATTACGTGGCAGATGGTGCAGTGATTAGAAGAATGGATACCACGCACAATTTACGAGTTCTCGCGAGGGACATTATAGTGTTGAATATGTCGTATTTATTAGATTATGGATAAAAGATTTTTTTTATTTTTGTTAATAAGCAAATGGACAGTCGGTTCACCTGCCGCTAAGTGAAAAGCGATACCCACAGACACCCGCTACACCAGAGGCCGGCCTTTCAAATATGAGCATGCTCTTTTCTTGAAGGTACCTAAATCGTATCGGTTCAAAAATACAAATAAATCATTCAAAGACTGTTTCAATACCTGTTGATTACTTTTTGAATTATTGAAATCGGGCATTCCATTCGAAGATCGAAATAACGAAGTTAAAAATGTCAATATAAACAAAAAAAGCTTGTAAAATAGACGGCGCTGAGCCGTTGTGGCTCCACGAAGCGCAGCGAGCAACGCGGCGAGAGAAGTGGCAACGAAGTTCAAAGTGGGGCGTGCATAATATATTATTATCTCTGGTATTATCACGTATTATAAAGAGGAAATGTTTGTTTGTTTGCATTGAATAGGCTCCGAAACTACTGAACCGATTTGAAAAATTCTTTTATCTATAGCTTTCTATAGATAAATAACTTTTCAAATCGGTTTTTACATTATCATCGAATATATTACTCACTGGTTATGTGGCTATAAATTGTTTACCCGTGCGAAGCCGAGACAGACCGCTAGCAATTTAAAGGTACTATTTTTTAGAATGGATAACTATAAATTGAAATGAATATTATTTTTAATTTATGTTGCTAAAATCATTTTTAGCGTATATTTTTCCATGTATTTTGCTTATTTATAACCATTTGTTCTATTTTAGAGCTTAATGGGCCACCGAAAACTCTCGCACGAAACAACACCATAGCTGTCACTTTTTACATCGTATTATGTGAGCGAGAGGTACACACAGCCGCACGTCAGCCTACCCCACTTTGACCTTGAGGCCGCCTCTATTCCCTACACAATAAAAGCTGTTTTTGTAGTTCAAATGGGTAACCTGACGTGCTGCCGTCTGTACCAGCCCGGTCGTGCCGGCCTAATTGGGCTGCAAAGCAGCATAGCACTACCTTTTACAAAATATTAATTGTTAATTGTTGTTACAGAAACATACTTACATAATATAAACTCGACTTCGTCTTGGTTTTTTCATTCCATTTTTAGTTAGGTATGTGCAAGTAATTACACTGCACTTTCTGGCCCTTGTAACATAAGGTCACGCAAAAGACGTAAAATCGCCAGCAACCGATGCCAAAATATTACAAATGCGTATGATTGTATAATTGACACTTACATGTAGTATTATAACATCTTCTATCTTTTGTATAAATAAAACTGAATCGCCATATTCGTTACTAAGTGCAAAATTTAAGACTAGCTCGATCAATTCGGCCATTTTAAAATTGTAAAACATTCTAAAACTGTAAAAACATATCTTTTCCTTTACTATACAAACCATAGAGTAAATTAAAACACATATAGATATCATTCTGTCGAAAGATATGGATTTTATGTTGGTTGGATAGGCAAACTGGCAAACGTACCACCTGATGGTAAGTGCTCGACGTCGCCCATGAACATAAACCAGTTTACCTGGAACGAGCCCAGGCAACTGTGTTGCCTTCCTGAGATATAAGATGTTAAGTCTCGGTGCCATTAATTACACTGCCTGTCTTGACCTTCTCTCCGAAATACAGCAAAGCTGTTTCACGGGAGAAACAAGCAAGATGGTGGTACCCATGCAGCCGGGAGCGCGGCACAGTGCTTCCGTCTCACCGGTGGACTAGCTGCCCCCAGACATCGTACTGTCAAATGTTGTTGGTTAAAAAAAAAATAAGTATTTCAGAATGATCACTTCATTTGTTGTTAGTTGTAATAAGAATAAGTAAGTATAAAAAATATAATATAAGTTGGATGCCAAAGCAAGGAGATCAATCGCTTTAGTATCAATCTATGTCCAACAGAGAATATATATTTTAATCGTGTAGTTTAGCTTTCAATGCCCGTTCAATTAAATGTTCCCCTGTTGAACCAATAACAAAAATACAAAGGTACTTTTGTTATTGGTTCAACAGTCTTGTTACTTGGATAGACAAACTGGCAGACGTGCCTCCTGATAGTAAGTGGTCAACGTCGCCTATGGACATAAACGAGTCTACCTGGAATATGCCTAGGCAACTCATATGTCGCCTAATCTGAGATATAAAAATTGTCTGTGCCAGTAATTGCTTTACCTGTCCTGCCCTTCTCTTTGAAACACAGCAAAGGTATTTTACGGACAAAACAAACAGGATAGTGGTAACCAAGCAGATGGGAGCGTAGCACAGTGCAACCCTCCCTCCAGTAAAACTTATGAAAGTTATGAATGATGTAATTGAAGAGATTTACTTCTTGGACGCTCCGTGTGGTACAGGAAAGACTATTTTGGTTGAATTGATTTTAGCAACAACTAGCTAATACAGTGTAATTGTACGCCACACTTGCTTTACCAGATGTACTGTAGCCGCATTGCCTGAAGGCGGTCGAACAGCCCATTCAGCCTTAAAACTACCATTGAATATTCAAAGCAATGAAACTCTGACCTGCAACATTTAGATAAATTCTGTAATAGTAAAGGTTTTGCAGCAATAAAGCTAATAATTCGCGATGGATAAGTCTTTGAAAGCACTAGATAGAACTATGAAAAATCTGCGAAACAATCAAAAGCGATTTGGGGGAGCGATGATATTGTTAGCAGAAAATATTCATTTTACGGTCCATTTTCTACGGCCAACGCCATCAACTCAATGCATGTTCAAAGTACTCAATTTTTTTGGAAAAAATTAACATACTTAGTTCAACAAAACATAAGCGTGTCGAATTGCAAAATGGAGAAATATTTTTAAAACAACTCATTAGTAATGGGAAAATCCCTAGAGACGTTATGACTGGCTGCAATACATTTCTCAATTTTCATCAGTTGATTGAAAATTAAACCGAGGTCATTCAAAAGATATTCCCTTACGTCGCTTAAAATTACAGTGATTATTATAATGAAACAATTTTTACGGATTTTATCGCGGTTTATTAAGATTTTTACAAGCCCGACGTTTCGGATACTTTACAGCAACCATGGTCACGGGAGCCAATCTTGTCAGTGACGCCTTTCATAAACGGTAGCATAAACCGCGATAAAATCCGTAAAAATTGTTTCATTATAATGAGTGAAATTCGCACAAACATAAGAAAACAATTACAGTGATTATTTTTGGTTGAGCGACAAACCTATATTAGCTGCCAAATAAGGATGTAAATTAATTATTAATAAATAATAATATAATAATAATAAGGATTTGATTGCAGCCACATCTCCACCAAGGTTCAAGCCTAATCGTGGCGGTGGGGCTCAGCAGCTTAAGGTGAACCCAGCACCTTGCGCAAAGCAAATTGAACCGAGGGAGCCGTTCTTTGTACCCTTTATAAAAACAGGGGACAAAAGATCAGGGAGGATAAGGGGCGAGGATGAAAACCTCATCCTACTGCACTATCCTGACGTTGGGAAAGGTTGGTGTGGGACGACCCCTCTGTGGAGGTGGTGTCGGTCCCTTGAGGGAATGACTAGCCGTCGAGGTGCCTTGTTTGCTCAAATGATGCGGGGAACCTCACTAAAGGTGCCATTGGTGGCACTCGCCGGGTTTTAGTGGGTAGAGTTGCGTCCACCTTACCTCTCTCGGGCGCAGCGAGTGCCACATACCCGCCTAGGGAGTTCCCCCCTCCCCAACACATCTTTTCCTTCCTTCCCTTTGCATAGTTGCTTCGATCACATTAATCAGCAATGCTTTCACTGCCATGTACGCAAAGACGTGGATGGATAATATTTCGCAACATTACAACCGATCTTACTTTTGATTGAAGATTATGTGGCTGCAATCCGTTTTTTTACGCCGGGAAATGCTCTGAGGGATCCCGTGTTGATACGCACAACTCAATGGTACTAACTGACGTACAATTTGCATTCAAACGATTGCAATTTCCAGTGCGGCTTGCTTTCGCTATAACCATAAATGAATCACAATTAGTAATGTTTGTTTTATTCAGCTAGGTAATCAAACAAAAATATTGTGTACTATACGGTATCGAAATGAAAATATTATCTCAATAGTATTAAAGTCTTTAGACTGAAAGTGTAGGTACGAAACAGAATATTTATTTTTGTAAGTCATCGTTTTCGATGATTGAGATGATTAAAATACTAAATAAAGACGTTTAATTTTATTTTGTAAGTTTTTTTTAACCAACAACTTTTGACTGAACGAAGTCTGTCGGATCAGCTAGTTATATATAGATGTCAAAAATAAATCTCATGTCACGGTGTTTGTAGTCGCATTACGGAACGAAGTATTTTTCTTTATTCTATGTCAAGAATTGTTCGTGAAGTATATTTATTAGCACTGGGTGATTAGGGTGTCCCTATCCAGAAATAATTTATATACCCAGTCAGCTAGTATTTATGCATCAATGATAGTATCCAATTTCTTTAAAAAAAAATCCTATATTTCAGATTTCACACAAATCAGTACAAAATACATATTAAAATTTAAATGAAAAAAATAATACCCAATATTAAAATCAAATACCAGTACATACATTTAATGTCGAAAAGAATTACAAATTAAAATTAAAAATTATATAATTACTTAATAATTAATTATAAATATAAGGGAGTTATAAGTTTAAATCACTAAGCTAATCGTATATTGCGATTATGAACAAAAACTATGCAAAGGGAAGTAAGAAATACATATTAAAATTTAAATGAAAAAAATAATACCCAATATTAAAATCAAATACCAGTACATACATTTAATGTCGAAAAGAATTACAAATTAAAATTAAAAATTATATAATTAATTAATAATTAATTATAAATATAAGGGAGTTATAAGTTTAAATCACTAAGCTAATCGTATATAGCGATTATGAACACAAACACAAAAGTTTTTGTTCATAATCGCTATTATCATATTAACCTATTCCAGCCTATTTACACCCTGTAATCCTTGTCGTATTACTAACTCATATTGTTTGTCATATTTCCATGGTCTACCGCTTCTACAAAATGTTTAATACGATCAACATGGTGATTGAAAGGCAAAGTCACGGTTAACAAGGAGGCTAAATAAAAACATATTTTTTTTTGGTCTGGTATTTTTACATTTATCCCTCTGTAATAACTTCAAATCGAAAATAAAATAAAAAAAGGAATTATTTGATTAAACTATGTTTTTTCCTCACGTATTTTTACATGTATTGCTATCATACCTTAAATCGATAATATATCGTTAAGATCAAACAACGATAATCGATTTTAGACTCGCGGCATAGATCGACTTATTTTAAATCTTTATATTTAGACGTGCAGTCGGCCGCTGTGACAGTGTCCGAACGATAGTGATAAAATTCCTAAGCAATGTCTCTACAATTTTGAGTTTACGTAACGTTATATGATAAATACATGGTGTGTCTCCGTACAGTTGTATTGCAAACGCATGACTTGAACGATGTATTCGACGGTTGTATGTGTAGTGCTCGCTGTAACTGTATGCATACTCAAATCTATGATCAAACCGAGAAGGTTTCCGCCAGGTAAGTCTTATCTATAATAAACGATAAATGGTTTTGATAAATGTTTCTATGTGACTTGGCTGATTAGTTCAATATATACATTTTGAAGCTTCCCTGATTAATATAGCTAAGATTCTTATGTGATTTCGTCTTTTTATAAACGTGTATTTAATATAAAGTTTGATAAATATTTGATAAACGTTATGCTGATTAGTTGTGATTTATATTTCTGTGATTTTGAAGCTTTTAGCAATTTTAAATATTATAAAAATTTATTGTATATAATAAGATAAATAGTAATAAGTAATTGCTTATATTAAGGAGAATTGGTTACGGATTTATGTCTGTTTAAAATATAACTTTTGAAGCTTCTCTGGTTATAATATTCATATAAGTTGCTATGTGATTTTGCAGATTAAATTGTTGTATTCTGAGGTGTATTTAGTGTCAAAGTAAAATAAATAGTATTAAGGAGTAATTGTTTGGAAGATGTTATGACATACTTACATGTTGTCAGACATTGGCACCTCATCTGCAGCTAGTCCAAGTTTCAATTTATTGATGTTGATGGATCTTAATCAGTACATTACAAATATTAGCGTGAATCTGTCGTCAATCGTTAAATGATTGGTCATTTTTTATTAAAAAAAAATTAAAGATTTTATTTTTATTTTAAATGATAATTTTAAAATTAGATGAAGATTCTAAACCTTTTTTATATTATTTTAGTAAATTTTTTGTAAATTTCATTTCATTTAAAAAAAACCTAACCCTAGAAAAACGTGAGTTCTTCTAGGGTTGATTATAGAATATGTCTAGAGTATCTATAATATATAGAAATGATTGAACAAAAGACAAATTATGTTAAATTTTTATAGGAGATCAAAATTAAATATTCTTACGGTTTCATCCAAATTCTTATAACTTATACGTATATAGCTTTAATATTTAAATTACAAAACTGTATTAAACTATATTATAATATGGATATAAAAAAGAACATTGAAGAATATAAAAAAAAAATCGTAGGTATCATTAATACATTGAGAACAAAAATTTAAGAATAACAATATGTATTTTCCTTTTGCATGTTTATCAGCACCATGCTTACTCTTACTGTCGATCGTTTTGAGCATTAAGTGAGGCCTTGTAGTTAGATAAGGCAACTGGCCTGGTAAATTAGTTCATTGATGGTAATACCCATTTAGAATCAGGTGACTAATGGCCTTTTTTTTCTTTTGCACCGGGAAATTCTCTTAGGGTGGGGACTTACACCCCAGGCGGGAATGTGGGACTCGCTGCGCCCGAAAAATGGTAAGGTGGACCCAGCTCCTTCTACTAAAGCCCGACGAGTGCCACCAATGCCACCTTTGGTGAGGTTCTGGTTCTGTCAAGCAACAGGGCACCCCAAGTCCCCCAAGGGACCGACACCACCTCCATAGAGGGGCTATTCCGCAACGCGAGTTATTAAACAGCGCCATCTAGCGATTGTACACACGAATGTACACACAAATACGCCCATTGTTCTCATACCAAGAAAACATCATTGCATTAAAACTACAATGCCTCACAACACATAGCAAATGATATCCGTTTATAGAGGCGTTTTTGGTTGTGTGTTTTGATACCAGTAATTTTTAAGACAGACAGAAAATGGTCACAAGTACTTATAATATTTAATCAATTAAAATTTCAATCAGTTAGGCCCGAAAGTTGAACGCCGAACGCTCGAATGCTAAACGCTCGAACGCTATGCGCTGGAACGCTGATCTAATAATGAAATACAAACTAAGATTCCTGTGTATTTTATCTAGCAAAATATCAAGATCAGTCAAAAATATCGGGCATTAGATAAGCGTTTGTTTGCATTAGTAAATATTATCTAATATCTCTGCTTACCCAAAAAACTGTCTTGATACTGAATCACCAATTGCAAATGTCTCTCCCTCTCTCAGGCTATTGCTCTTGTCGGTGGAGCAGTCGCCAATCCTTCCTTCTCTCCGCTAGCAACTTCACCTCCTGATACTATACGACGTGTACCTTCTTCTTTATCTGTTCCATATAAGTTCTCCTCGGTCTACCTCTTCCTCTCTTTCCTTCAATCCTTCCTACTGTGATATTTTTGAAAAACGATTCATATCATATCAGGTGACCAATCATATTATTTCCTCTTCGTTTCTCTATGGTACTAATAATGTTTATTTTCTCTTTTACCTATTACGGAGTATGAAATGTAAAAAATAAGTAATTGAAAATCTATATGTATTTATTTGTTCTGTGTGTATGTCACTAAACTTTCCTACACAGCTAGATCGATTTTAATGATTGCCAATGATTCAGATTCACGATTCAGTGCAATATTAAATATTTTGTACTGGAAGTCTTTTGGTGACACTAGTTATAATTATGCTCGCGAAATTTAACTTATATAATTTCTTTAACATTCCTCATGAAACTTGAGGAGCAGTCGTGTTATTCATTAGAATACGCCTATCCAGACGAAGAGGCAATAAAATAACCTAGTTCTTTACTGTAATTTACTTTTGACTAATCATTTGTAAAATTAATGTTTTAGTTTTACCAATATAGTATATTATATCAATAGTCTCAACTGCTTAGAAGCTTAATAATTTCAGGCCAGATAACACTAAGGCCTTGATAATCATCATCAACCCCTCTTCGGGTTAGTGGTGATACACGATTAGTTTATGATATTCTAGTATTTAATGTTGGTTTTTTCTTCCTTTCTGATTACACTTATCCCTTATGTTTGCGAGTCCTTGATATTAATTGCATAGCGATATATTATATTATAATTTATATAGTAATATTACAAGCGGCCACGCATTCTCGACATAGTTTATCAGTGTTATGGACATATTCAACACTTCACTCGCGTGTTACACAAGCTTAAGTCTGCAGTCGTATAGACTGATTTATTTGTATAGGCAAACGGACAGATAATCCATTGTGGTCAGTCAGTGGTCAGCATCACCCATGAATACAAACAAGTCAACCTGCAACTAGCCTGGACAAATCATTCACGTTTTGAGATGTAGATGTTAAGTCTCTCGGTACACTGCCTGTTCTGCCCTTCTTTTCGAAATACAGCAAAGCTGTTTCACGGAAGAAACAAAGAGGGTGGGGGTACCAGACGGGAGACCATAATAACTGGTAAAGACCGGTAAATAATAATTATTTTTGTAGCTTATGTCACTCAGTAATAACTTAATATGAGACTGGTATTACTACTTTCCGAGACAGTCCGCGTGTCGATGTTACTGTCATGTTATGACAGCACGACCGTCGACGTTATACTTTGGTTCGCTCTCACTGACACACCGTCAATTTTTTTTACGCCGGAAAATGCTCTGACTTTTGAGGCATCTCGCTGGGGAGGGGGGGACTCCCCAAGCGGGCATGTGGGTCTCGCTACGCCCGAAAGATGGTAAGATTGGCACCGGCGAGTGCCAGGAATGCCGCCTTTGGTGAGGTGCCCCGGATCTATTGAGCAAATACCTCGACGGCTAGTCAGAGACCGACACCACCTCTACAGAGGGGTCGTACCGCACTTGTCCCCGCTGCTCTTTTGTAATTCTTATAAGAGGGGTACGAAAAGCAGCCTCCTCGACTCAATTTGTTTCGCCCAAAGTGCTGGGCTCACCTTACGCTACTCAGCCCCACCGCCACGACAAGGCTTGAACCGTGGGGTACCGCCCATAGCTTGTTAATAGCGCTACTATAGAGCACGTGACCTAGTGTCATATCACCCTCATCTATTTTGAGTCAGGTGTTGTATCAAACACTACAAAAATCTGACATTGTATTTCACTGACAAAAATTATTGCACAAATAAAAGTGTAATGGCATTTGGATGTCGAGAGCTACTGCTCTGTTTGACTATGGCCAACGCCCATGGATACTACCATCTGTGGGCGATCGGTCACATCGCGAAATGTGCGATAGCCACGATGTGACAGCCTAAAGAAGGTGCTTGAAATTGTATGAGATATTTAAGTGTCACAATTTCTACAAGAAACCAACTGTCCCGGAAAGTGTTAAGTTATACTGGAGTAGTTTAGAAGGTTACCTCGGAGGCATTCAAACTCACAAACATTACCTGTTAGTAATATTGAAATGAACGGCGATGGTAGTAAATATGAGCTCGGTAAAACTCTATAAGACTAACTTCATTGTCGTCCAGAACAATAAAAAGGTAATTTAACTATAATTTAATGTTCTCTTTTATATATTACTAGCTCTTGCCCGCAGCTTCGTCCGCGTTAACTTAATCAACTTAACTACTGTTAGTCACAGCGTGATTTTATAGCCTATAGCCTTCCTAGCTAAATGGGCTATCTAACACTGAAATAATTTTTCAAATGAAGCCAGTAGTTCCTGAGATTATCGCGTTCAAACAAACAAACTTTAAAGCTTTATAATATTAGTAAATATAATATTTTTATTGTCATTTTCAAAACATATTTTATAGTTCAAACCAATTTGAGCGGCCTTTTTAGATTAAGCTTGTTTTTTGTCAATAGTATGTCATTCAGGAAAAATTATGAATGAACACTTAAAACAAATTAAGTTATGTTTCAATTTAGATGGTTTTTGGTTTTTCCGTAGTTTTGTCGGCTAAAAATATTTAGATAACTTATTAATTTCGTACAACTAAAATGCAACCTAAATTCTCTCTAGTTTCTATTTTTTTTTCACAAGTAAATTAATTATTATCATAAGATTATTAATTTTTAAAAGATCACCCACAAAAATATTGAGAAGAAAATATATCATCTCATTATTTTTGTAGGCTATAAATAGTATGACCTGACCAGAACAATAAAAACCCTCGCCATATTGCGGAAAATTTCGGAACTAATTTTTGTATGGACTATACTATGGGTTACCATAAAAACATACAGTAGCGACACCAATGCATGGTTCATATAAGTATTTCTGGTGAGGCTATATAGTATAATGTCATTATTTTTACACGCTTTTTATTAGCTTCACCTGTATGTTTGTATGTTTGTATGTTTGTTTGTAACCGACTTCTTTGGACGCTATTTTGACCCACTTCTAACGACCAGATTTCGTTCAAACTTTGTAGATTTATCGAGGACCGATGACAATACAATAATTTGATAAAGTTATTCCAATATCCTGATCAGGATAATCAGGATAGCACATGCTAGGAAGGCATACCGCGCAAGTTACCTACATCACATGTGTTGTTTTTAGTCTCTCACTCATTTCTAAAGTGATTGCCATTAGTTGAGTACTTTAAATTAATAAAATCTTTAATTAAAAAAATCGACACTAAAAAGTAAAACATAAATTATAGTTTAAAAAAAACTAAAAAACACGCTTTAATAGCAAACCGAACTATAAATTTGAAAATAATTTTTAATAGATGAATTAAATGGGTTAACATAATAAATAAATGATATTACTTATTGTAAAAAAGTGTGGTGCTTGTAACTAAGTTTTTATACTAACTTCACTTTTTAAAAATAGATACCGATGAAATATTTTTAACAAGAATATCGAGCACCTCGCGCTTTTTTACAATAAGTAATATCATTTATTTATTATCTTAACCCATTTAATTCTTCTATTAAAAATTATTTTCAAATTTATAGTTCGGTTCGCTATTAAAGCGTGTTTTTTAGTTTTTTTTAAACTATAATTTATTGTAGGCGACATTTAACTTATTTGGCATTTTACGAAATAAGAAAAATAGTGGTAGTCCAATGTACTGTTTAAAGTCACCACTTCGTCGCATTTTACTTATTACTTAACATAGCCACGTTTACATCCTAAATCTGGACACAAGTCTACTAAAATAAAGAGTCCTGTGAGACTGCTTGCTAGTCTATTAAAAACCAGGATATCTTGATAATTAAAGATTAACTGTCTTATTTTGAACGCTCTTAATTTATTTTCCTCTACCTGATTTCAATCAATACAAAATTTCTGTTACAGGTCCGAAATGGTATCCATTTTTCGGTAGCAGCGCTTTCGTTCAGAAACTAACCCTGCAATACGGCTCGCAATGGAAGGCGGTGTCACACTTAGCGAAGCAGTACTCCACTGACATACTGGGCCTGAAACTTGGTTCCGAAAAAGTGGTGGTGCTGTTTGGTGAGAGGATCCTCAAAAACGATTTCACCCACCAAGCCTTCGAAGGACGACCAGACACGTTCTTTCTGAGACTGAGATGCTTGGGCAAGAGATTGGGTGAGTTGTGTTGGACTATAAGGTAGTAAATAGCTATATTATACACTAAAGTTAACGTAGAAATACAGTCGAATAATAATACAATAAAATAGAAATACATTTTTTTTTTCTTTAACGCCGCGAAATGCTCTGAGGCATCCCGGGGAAAGTGGACTCCCCAGGCGGCTATGTGGGACTCGCTGCGCCCGAAAGATGGTAAGTGGACGCAGCTCTATCCACTAAAACCCGGCGAGTGCCACCAATGCCGCCTTTGGTGAGGTTCCCCGGATCTAATGAGTATACAGGGCACCTCGACGGCTAGTCAGTCCCTTAAGGGACCGACTCCACTTCTACAGAGGGTTTGTCCCGCACCACAGAACAACCCCTCCCAACGTCTGGACAGTACAATGGGGTGAGGTTCCCATCCTCGCCCATCTTTTGCCCCCTCTTCTTATAAGAGGGGTACAAAGAGCCCCCGGGTTTTAGTGGGTAGAGTTGCATCCACTTACAAGCTTTCGGGCGCAGCGAGTCCCCGCCTGGGGAGACCCACTCCCCCGCGGGATGCCTCAAAGCATTTCCCGGCGTTAAAGAAAAAAAAGGTTCTGCGGCGTATGTAATCGCTCTGCCACGTTAGCGTGCTTAGCCTTTGTGTGTTCATTTTGAGCTGGTCCCATTGGTATAGGCCCCGTCCCGATGTCTGGGTGTGCGCCTGACCTTTCGAATTTCTTGCACCTGACCTTATCAATATTTGCCTCACTATTTACATAAGCACTACCACTATTACGTCTATCTCTGCAGCGCTATCTACTGGCGAGTAGCAACAAAAGCTATCTACGTGTAAATAGAGTAATGACCCAAATTTCTTGGTCATCGACATGTGTTTTTATGTTGTGTCCGAAATTGTTAAGTTCTTGCGATCTAGTTTAACCACTATGTTTAACTAGTTTTCACCCACGGTTTTTCCGAATCGATCCAAAGGCATTACATATCTATAAAAATGAAGAAAATCGTCATGAAGATGTATAATAACATGCCTGATATAATTGGCAACTGTTTCTAATTTCCTTTAATAAATAATATTTAAGCTAAACAGCTTAGAAAATTACAACTAGAGAGAATATTTTATTTTTATTTTTATTTCACTAAAGTGAAGTCAAACCTTATCTTAAGATCAATAATAATTATTACATGGAATTTTATTACTTTTATTTTATACTTATACATAATGCCAACAATTTAAATAACTTTTAATAACTTTTTTTTTTTCTATAAATAAACTTTATTATTCTTTATTATATCAATTTTATTTCAGAACTATTGCGTAATCAGTAAACCATAATTTACAAGGAAGTATTAATGTAAAAATAATTTAATAGAGGTCTTGTATGGGTGTTTTTTTATGTTAGCTGGATAGGCAAACTGGCAAACGTGCCACCTGATGGTAAGTGGTCGACGTCGCCCATGAACATAAACTAGTTTACCTGGAACGAGCCCAGGCAGGTAAGTCTCGGTACCAGTAATTACATTGCCTGTGCCCTTCTCTCCGAAACACAGCAAAGCTGTTTCACCGGAGAAACAAGCAAGATGGTGGTACCCATGCAGCCAGGAGCGCAACACAGCGCTTCCCTCCCACCGGTGAAATAAAATCTTATTAAATTTTTATTAGTTGCGGTTTCTTAAAGCAACTTTTTGTAGCGGTTGTTCTTAGGTGAGTTTCAAATGGCGCCCTGAAACGCGTTGGCAATAAACCTGAGCGCGGTTGATCGGGGGATCCGCTGCACGCGTGTAAGGTCATAAGGCGCCCTGGGTGTTCAGGGTGCCTTGCTAGCGGAGAGTGCCGATGGGCACAGCGTTGGGGCCTGGTGCGGCAGACTACAGTTCCCGCACCCGGCCCTCTGAACATGTTAGCGTTGGTTGGTAGTAGTAGTATCTAATAGATTTCCCCGACAGAAAATAGCGGTTGTTCTTAGGTGTATCAAAATCGGGTTAGCCGTTTTAAAACCATCTGTTCCTTGGTTATGTATTGGGTTTCCTTAAAGTATAACTTTTTTCTACTGAATACGCATGTAAAATTTGGTAAAAATCGGTAAAGCCGTTTCGGAGGAGTACGGTAACTAACATTGTGACATGGAAATTTTATATATTAGAAAATAAATAACTAAAATATATTATTAAAAAAGAGTCCCTTTAGGCAAGGTTCCGAAGATACTGGCAGCGTTCCCCCTTTGAATAGCTAGACTAATTATTTGTCCGAGGTAGCTGCCAGCTCTTCGGTCTCCTGTGATGTCGACTAACCTTTTTGCTATTTCCCTAAAAAGCCCTATAGCGCTAGGACCCCACGGACCAAGGGTCTCGACACCGAATGGGACAAAATCATATTGGTTTTGATATTCTTGTTTTAAACTTGCCATCATGATTACTATGTTGTAAGATAACATATTATTTGGAGGTCCAGATAGTATTTTGTCTCGTTTCAGGAATAACATTCACGGATGGTCCACTGTGGAAGGAGCATAGAAGTTTTACTGTCAAACATTTGAAGAATGTTGGCTTCGGTAAAACCAAGACAGAGGCTGAAATACAGAAGGAACTCTTGAATATAATAGATTATATTGACAAGAACAATAGCAAACCTATTAATCCCAAGATTTTACTGGCTATGTCCGTCATGAATATTCTATGGAAGTTTACGGCAGGTAAATGAAGGGATTAATTTTTAATCCGCTATAAAACGTTATTTTTGTCTAAAAAGAATTCCCTATTTATTTTATTTTAAACGTTATTTTTAGTAAAGTATTTCCTTGTTTATAAGTGTCATAATTTTTATTACTTTATTAAAATCACTAACTAATTCTTACGCCTGACTTCGTTCTGACTCTAATACCAAGATTCATCTCATGCAAATTCGACTAACTATTGCATGATTGATAAAATGATACCCCTCTCCGATACTACTCCTGGAAGAATACCCTCTTTACTTGATTTTTTTTATGACATAGTAGGGCAATGAGCAGTCGAAGCCGTTTGGCGACTACCGACGCCCAAACACATCCGCGCAACCAAAGATTATGCAGATACGTTGTCCTCCTTTTTGATCAATTCCAATTTTTTACGAAATCGGTGACAAGAATTTACAAATAAACTTAGATAAGCAAACTAAGTCAACGTCACCCATTAACAGTAATTAGTATTTGTGTCAAGAGAATTAAGCTCAGGCAACTCCTAGTGATATGCTGATATCAAGATACTGTTTGCCCTATCCTTCATACCAGAGCAAATACTTGATAGAAATAATCAACCAAAATTTATAGACGCATAAAATCTATATTATATTCTTGCTATGACAGAACAACGTTTGCTAAGTCAGCTAGGATATAATAGTAATTGTAAGAGGTAGTGTCATGCTGCTTTGCATACGAATTGGGCCGGCACGACTGTTATATAAGCAAGAGGTACCCTCTTGCTTATATTACACCGGCGTCAAGTGATAGCTATGCTGTCGCGTTTCGCGGTTTTTTACTTTCCGGTGGCCCATTGGGAGGACAGAAGACGAGGTCAACGCATCTGTATAAGTTTTGGTTGTGCGGATGCCTATGGGCATCGGCAGGTTGCCTCCTTGCGGCATAAAAAATAGAGTGATAACGATAATCGAAACTAGGTAGGTACCTGCTAATTCGATAAAAAAGTCAGATATATTATGCGATATTATCACTGAAGGGCATAGCCTAAATAATCGTCTTTAGTTCAGCTGTAAATTTAAGTTAACTTGAAGCTGCGGGCAATAGTGACAGCTTTATAATTCACAAGCCGTTTTCTCTACATACAAAGCGCATTTTCAGTCCACTTTGTTCTCTCGAGGGAGAATGTGTTGGATTGAAAAGTAGCTTCGTTCTCCGTTGGTTGTAATCTTGTTAGCGGGACGTGCAAACAAACATGTTATGGCTTGTTTATAAACAACAAGATCTTTTTATATATTGATCAGGATAAATTTTTATTTTCTTTTAATTTTTATCTCCTTCTTAGAAATCTGCTTATTTTTTGTTTGAAGATTAATTTTGTTTGTTTTTTTTTGTCGGTAATATTATAAACATTTTCAATATTTTTCCGTCCACTGATGGACATAGGACTCGTTCAATGAACGCCAAAACTACCGTTTCCCATCGTTTTTTTAATTTTTTTATGTTAGTCGGATAGGCAGACTGGCAAACGTGCCACCTAATGGTAAGTGGTCGACGTCGCCCATGAACATAAACTAGTTTACCTGGAACGAGCCCAGGCAACTCATCTATGTGTTGCCTATCCTGAGACATAAGATGTTAAGTCTCGGTGCCAGTCATTACGCTGCCTGTCTTGCCCTTCTCTCCGAATTACAGCAAAGCTGATTCACGGGAGGAACAAGCAAGATGACGGTACCCATGCAGCCGGGAGCGCGGCACAGCGGTTCTCTCTCACCAGTAATAGTAGATGAACTCAGCATGCGCATTTTATAATTAAAATAATGGAAACGACAAACATTAAGTACAATTTAAGTTTTTAACGTGATTATTATTACTTACTATTTACGACATAAGATTACCACATAATGTAGAAATTTAGAACATTCTGTAAAGTAGGTAACGTAAACTAATGAATGTTATTAACAAAACTAAAAGAAAGCGGAGCAAATAAAAATCATTATTCATGGAACTTTATCCAAACAATGGTGCGGACCAATGGTCTGCAGAGTTAAAAAAAAAACGAATGAATGATGATATTTAATAATAATTATTTCGTTTATTCATAATATTAAAATTCCGAAATAATTAGAATAAATTATTAATTGTATCAGTTTAAACTATAACTAACTAGTTATAAGTAAGAATCATCAAAATCCATTTATGTTAGAGAAATAATCGCGTACATACGAAAACAAACATACAGTCGAATTGAGAATCTTTTTGGTTGGTTAATAGGTCGACCTTGAAACACACAAATTAAATAAATTTTGTGTATCAACATGCAATGAGATTTGAACCCGCGACCGCTGCGTATCACCTGACTACTGTGCCTTCGTCGCCTCATGTAATGCAAGATACACTAATATTAAAATAACCTTTTCAGGTGAGAAAATAAAAGAGGACAGACTGGCTTATCTTCTAGACATAATGGCTAAGCGGTCGAAAGCCTTCACGATATCTGGCGGGAAGCTCAACCAGTGGCCGTGGCTGAGATACGTGTTCCCTGAACAAACTGGTTTTAATCTCATCAATAAAATGAATCAGGAGATATCCGGTATTATACGGGTAACGATCATATTTTTTTATTTTATAAGGAGGCAACCGAGCAGTCGGGAGTCTTAAGGTGGGCAACATCATTACTTCCTAGTTGTGTAGAAGTGTATGGGCGTCGGTGGATCACCATAAGGCTCCGACTGCTTGTTTACCTCCTTATGCCATAAATATAGTAATAATACGTACCCTTTGGCCTTACGGTATTGGGCAAAAACCAGCACATGTGAATCTTGTTTAATGTTCCTGAAAAAAAAACCTGAAAAGAAAAGTGAATTCGATATAATAGCGTTGAAATTAGTTTTCTTGATTCAAAAAAATCAAGGAAATAAAGTCAGACGATAGAACAGTGTTCTGATATCAAACTATAAGAAAACTAATTTTCGAATCGAGCTCTTATTTACTCTGAGCGAGTTTCAGAACTAATTATACTGTACAAGCAATTGCGAAGAAATACTTTATTTCAATGAGAAAGCAAGAGTTGTGATCTAGTTTTTACTTAGTTTGTCGAAAAGAGGGTGAAGCTTTTTTATATCTTTGGCTACTTTTATCTAGTATATAAGATTTGATAGATTTTAGCATGACAGATGCTTTATTCATCTGATATTGTGATTTATTATTTCTTACTTCATTTGAATTAAAGTTGAAATTACTCTTTCTTAACCCAGATTGTCTTAACCCTATTCATATAATGTACTGGCTTATGTCCGCTTCTTTGCCCGAATCATTTTATTTACAGCTGCATCCAGACTGATGATAGCTAATTTAATAGCCTTTGTCACTAATGATAACGTGGCACTATAACAGTGGCGCAAGATTTTATAAAATTCTGATGAGTAGAATCTTCTACTGTTTACGTCGTGATTTTTTCATTCACAAACATTGCCTCTTTAATAATTATATGAACCTCCTATTAGATCGTCTGGTCAGTAAAATCAGCTTGAAGGAAGCCGTGACGCCAAACAGCATGACGCTCTTATTTGCTTATTTCAGTTTTTGTTGTGGATTTTTGTTGATTATTAATTTTAATATCAACATAATATGTTTCACATTTGCTAGGCATGCAATGAAGGCTAACATTTACCTAGATTTGTATAGACTAATAGAACAACTTTTACTAATATTACACAAACATTTTTTTTAGGAAGCAATCGAGAAACACAAGAACGGGGTTATAAAAGATAACGATTTTATTTATTTCTTTTTGACAGAAATGCAACAAGGCGGAAGTACATTTACAGGTAAAATAAGCCTATTTTGTTATAATATGTCATATTTATTATCATTATTGCCATCATTACCATCATCACTATCATCATTATCATCATCATTATAATCAACATTTGGCCTTCCAGTGCAAGATTAGAATTCTTAAACCTATATTATTATGTTAATCGCTAAATAAATTAAAATAATTATAGAATAGTACAAATAATAAAAGATGCTGTAAAGTTAGATATGATGAAGACGTCAATTCACAGAAAATGAAGTTTCGCTAAACTAACTATAGTTTGGTTTGTGAAAGCTGAAAAGGCAGTATTCATTTATGTGCTTTATTCATTTACTTTTCATATTAATATATCGATGCATTAAATAGGCTTTTAAATTAATATAACATAGCAATCTGTTAATCGGATTTACGGAATTATCTCAGCTTATGATTTTCCAAGGTTCAAGGGTGGAGGCCACGTTTAGGTACACGAAGTCGACCATTAGCCAGGTGGGAAGACGATCCGTGTTGGATGCGAGTTGCAAGGGATCGGCCATCTTGGCGTTCATTGAAGGAGGCCTATGTTCGGCAGCGGACGGATAACGGCTGATGATGATGGTGATGAAGAAGAAGATTTTCCATGGTCACGGGGTCAGTCACGAAACGTCGGGAATGTGAAAAACACAAATCGCGATAAAATCCGTAAAAAGTAGTGCCAGTGTTTTCTTTACTAGTTACTACCTCACTTTAGAGCTGTTTTTTCTTGTTTTTACTGTACCGATTGAGCTTAAAGGCCATAAGGCCGAAAAGTCTAGCCCTTCCGAAAAAAAATATCTTGTTTTTTTTTGTTTGTCCCACTTAGTTTGCTTCACTGGATATTGAGTGGGTTAGCGTTATTATAATCGGTAGAAGACTCAATTCGACTTTCAATAAGATACTTTGTAAATCATATAAATTAATATCTTTGTATGTTACTAATCATCATCAGCATCAGCCCCTACCCGTCCACTACTGAACATATGCCTCCCTCAAAGTACGCCAAGACGACAGATCCCTCGCCACTATCATCTAACACGGACCGGCCACCGCACGAAGTTCGTCTTCCCACCTGGTCAATGGCCGAACAACACTTCGTCTACCTAAACGTGGCCTCCACTCTTGAACCTTATTGGCCCATCGGCCATCCGTTTTCCTGAGTTTGTGACCAGCCCACTTCAACAAGTGATTGCCAATCCTCCTGCTCAGCGTGGAAATTAGGAGCATATCCCCTCAAATAGATTACAGACATCTTGTTAATATATTTGTAAATTTCAGAGGACCAACTAGAGATAATATGTCTGGATATTCTAATAGCTGGGTCACAAACTACGAGTAGTACGCTAGAGTTCGCCTTACTAACAGCTCTGAGGAATCCAACGATGCAGAACAAGATCTATGATGAGATCAGAACTGTTCTTGGTGACGATATGCCCTGTTGGGGGGATACCAGTAGGTAAGGATATATAATTAGAAAATACCTTTAGAATTGATGAATAGTCTAGGTTTCTTCCTGATAGATTAAATTATGTTTTTTTTATGAAACTAGAAATTGAATTTTGAAGGAAAATCTTTGATAAGAGATTTAAATTATCGTAGTTCTTTACAACGAACTGCTTCAAAAATAACGCTTCAATAAATTTCATTTTCAATTCGTGGAACTCGAATCAATTCGGCATTATCTATGAATGAAATGAGATTGCATTGAAATTTTATTGCATACATAGTTCATAAAAATAATGCAATAAATTTACCGGTGGGAGCGATGCGCTGTGCCGCGCTCCCGGCTGCATGTGTACCACTATCTTGCTTGTTTCTCCCGTGAAACAGCTTTGCTGTGTTTCGGAGAGAAGGGCAAGACAGGCAGTGTAATTACTGGCACCGAGACTTAACATCTTATGTCTCGTCTCAGGATATAAACAGCAACATTAAAGTCAAAATATAATAAAGTTGCCTGGGCTAGTCTCAGGTTAACTTACCTGTGTTCATGGGCGACGCAGACCATCCACCATTATATTGTGGCTCGTCAGCCCGTTTGTCTATCCAAATAATATAAAAAAAAAACTTGTAGATGATATTTTACATTAACTTGATTATTTTCACTACTAAATCAAGTTAGCACA
This sequence comes from Helleia helle, assembly GCA_963853865.1. Lineage (NCBI taxonomy): Eukaryota > Metazoa > Arthropoda > Insecta > Lepidoptera > Lycaenidae > Helleia > Helleia helle. The sequence goes on from OY971420.1 coordinate 24,433,566, forward strand.
AGATAATATTTACAATGTTGTTCAGTTTCGCGGACCTCGATATTTCGACATTGTGTAAAAATGTCTTGTTTACGAAACTTAAACTAAATATTATGGTAAAATACCGTTTTAATCTTGTGTAACCAAACTATGAAACATGGTTGTTTTGGAATCGGATAAAGAATTATTAAAAAAAAAGCGATTTGAGCGAAGATGTAGAATAACGTACAGATTGGCTTTGATTTTATAATTTTAATTGGAATTTTATTTCATTATTTAATATTTAGGTATGAAATAAAAAAAAGTAATCGGTTACTTTACTAAAACGTTAGTCTAGCTATGTAATTAGTAAAAAAATTGTGGTGTTGTCGCTGATAATTACGAGAATTTAAATTAATATTTTTTCGGTGCGAAGTTTATATTTTTTTTCAAAAATCAGATAATTTTTCTCGGTTACTCGACTTCTACAGTGTTTATGGCTTCCTATAGTATTTTTCAAATTCTGAATTATTTGGTTCTTTCCCATTAAACTATGGGCTTAACACTAGGAAGACCGAAATTTTGAACTACCTAGAAAGACCACGAGCGGTCAAATGACGTATTTATGTGTTTTCATGTTTTATTTATATGTTATGCTTTGATATTTGTAATTTATACATTGGGTAATTAAGAAAACAACCAAAGGACATAGATATATTTATTTTAAGTAATAAATCAAAAAAAATATACATATTTTACGCACAAAGATGACACTTTAATATTTTGTTCACATTGCAAGAACCGCATAATGGTTTATTGCAGGTATCACAATGTTTGTTTGTTTTGTTTCTGCATTTTTGCATAGAACACTGTCTCCTCTTCCTACTATGTTCCACTTCCAGCACTGGAAGGGAGTCAGTGCTAGGTTGTGAGGTCACTGCTGAATATGTGTGAGGTCACTTCTGAATATGCCGCAAAATGGAAATATCAATAATGAGTTTCCATGCTGATAAAATGCTACCTTTGAAGCACCGTTTTGAAAAAGAAGTGGATCCGGCTCCTTCTGTCAGAACATTTTGCCGTGGACGGCGACCAGGTTGATCTGATGCTGACAGATTCCCAGGGCTCCAAAGTACGCCATTAGAAGATACACCGCCATCGGTATCTTGATAAACAACTTCAGATTGTGCTCTTGATATTCGGCCACGATATCTTTTACTTCGGCCTCGACCACGGGCTTGACCTCGACCATGACCTCTTCTTACGTAAGTAGAAAGGGGTAGTGAATCTAAAACAATCATATATGTATCTGAGAGTACTGACAAAAATAATTTATTTGAAATTTTTTACACATAACTAGATAAGACAGAAATATGTTTACTTACCATCAGAATCGCTGCGAGTACATTCATCATCATCACTAGAAAAATCACTTTCTCGTCTAACTGCATTGTAATCACTGTCTTCACTATCAGAATCTAATTGCAAAATACGTTTTCTTCTTTAGTCGGTTCACAAACTGATTGGTCTTGCGGTATATTTTGCAGCTGTTCAAGTATTTCTGGATCGCGATGAGAACGGTTCCTCGACATGATTATTGTAATATAATAGGGAACAGTTTTACGTCGTGACTATGAACTAAACGAAATGACAATACAAGTACGTTGTTTCAACTACCCACAATCGCATTTGTAAACATTGCGGTCAAATGACCATTGTGGACTTTCTTGGTATTAGGTCAATTTGTATGAACATCAATTAAACTTTCGTTTTAACCTCCTGCCTACCAGAGACACTTTTTCTGGAGTACGCTCTTGAAATTTTAGTATCATATCGGTAATAGGGTATTGTACACTGGAAAAATAGTCAAAAAAATCCTACATCCGGAAAAACGGTTTTTCACTATGTCCTTTATGTAGGACAAAGTGGCTATATTACTATGTGATTTGTGTAGGACATAGAATAGTTTATGGATATAAATTGTGAATAGAAAAGAAATAAAACACAAAACGTATTGTAACCTTCATATTATATTTAGGTATCATAAAGTTTCTGAAAAAAAAAAAGCAACTTCTAAACAAAACTTTCATAATGAAACATTTATTGTCATAAAAATAACTAAACAAACTAAAAACAGTGCGTCACACAGTTTGATTGAGGTGAACAACCAGTCAAAGAACGATAAGTGCCCGGAAACTAAATTTAGAGTCAAATGTAAGACTTCGGTTACGCCTAGACCAAATCCATGGCTTGAGAGGGGGTAATGTAGTATCACTGTGATAATTCACCTTGTCACAAGCTACGCCTTGCGGTGTGGCAAGAGCCAAACGTGTTCCAAATCTTTGGTATCCTCTGTTCTGCTGTGACTTCAACATCATAAACACAGTACAGCCGTCGTCTAATAAAAAATAATCTGCTTCTTGTCATAGCTACTGCTATAATGGAAACTTTTCACTTTTCTGGTCAGTACATATCAATTCGTGGATACTGAAGTGCTGACATTATCATTGTTGAATCCTCCTCCTCCTTATTATTATATTTAAGTTACCTCAAATTACACAAATTCCATATTAAAAATAGATTTTCCTGTCTCCAAGACATGCATCCTATTTGTACAGTTGACCATACTTATTAAAATATAATTGTCGTCGATCAAAGAATTGATTCCATTCCCAATCCTTAGTTTCTGGCTGCATCAATTCGGTAACTTCTAAATCTAATATTCTTGATCCAGTGTATTGAAAGCTATCATTATATTGTTGATTCCTAATAGCAATCTGGCGGGTTGCTAAAGGCGACGATTGCGGCCGTGGAGTATATTTTTTTATATCCTTGTAAAGGACATAAAAAAATACCACACGTTGTCTCGTATGTTTTATACAATTACGCTAAAATAAAACTGCATATCATCATTTTATACTTCTAATTACTTAACTATCGCAAGAAATGCAATTATAACTTAGATTGAAATAAGATTTATATCGATTAGCTTACCTCTGCGCGCACGCATCGACACACGTCCGTCTTCTTTCACCATTTCAAAAAAAGAGGACGACACGGGAATTGACATGTATCTCTATTTTGAAACCCAAATACTCGATGAATATCACCATTCAACTATTTCGCGGTTATCATTTAAAAAACTGGTAGTATATTTTTTTAATTCCTATGTCCTGTCTGTAGTACAGATGTAGGCAGTAGCGGTCGTTTGACCGCTGCGGTCTTTCTAGTGTTAAAAATAGATCGTTTCTCTCCATTTTCGCTATACCGTATTTATTATAGATATTTATAGTTATTATTATATCATATAAATATATAGTAATGTATGTAGGTACATTTGAAACAAAATTATAGAATACTAAACTACAGAAAGAATTTATTTTTTTCTGTTAAAAAAATACAATTGTAGATGCTACAACATCTAGTTTATAACCTGAAAAAAAATACATGATAACACAAAGAAAGCTTAAAATATAATTATCATACAAGTGCCTAATACGCAGACGATCACGGTTTCTTGTACTGTGTGACGTCGATAAGTATAAGGTGCGCGTTTTAAAATTAATAAAACTAAGAACAAGTCTATTATTTGTTCACGGATGTAAATAATTTAAAGAGGAAAATACTCAAGTTCGTCATCATCATCAACCCTTATCAGTCCACTGTTGAATAAAGGCCTCCCTCAATGAGCGCCAAGACGATCGATCCCTCGCCACTCGCATCCAACACGGACCGGCCACTGCACGGAGATCGTCCCCCCACCTGGTTAATGGCCGATCAATACTTTGTCTAGCTAAACGCGCTACTCTTTCTTGAACTATATTAGCCCATCGGCCATCCGTTCTCCTGAGTGTATGATCAACCCACTGCCACTTCAATGAGCTTATTCTTTGCGTGATATCGGTAATTTTAGTTATCTGGCGGATGTCTTTGTTTCGAATCCTACGTGGAAACAGGAAACAAGAAACAGGAAAAAAAACACTTCTTCTTTTAATTGTTGTCCTAGTGCAAACGTTTTGCACATTCACCCGGGATGTGTTATCACCGAGAATATACGGGACTCCGGGGCGCCCCCCGCACTAAAACCACTGCGGGTTGCCTTTAACCGTTTGTCCGGCAACTTATTAACACAGGACAACCCCCGCGACCGGCCGGTACCCTCGAAAGGGTAACCGGGCTTCCTCGGACGGTTAACTCTGACAACCTGAAGTATCCGCGCCGACGGTATTATAAAAAACCCACGAAAATTTTAAGCGTATACGTTTTATGGATTTTGTCTTATAAAGAATATGTAAAAGGTGTTGTTTTGTCCGTGTATTTATTTTCAGTATCATAGAAAATAGTTAAGCCTATTTTTATACGAATACGATACTATAATATGATATTGTATTCAATAATATTTTATTTATTACTTTATTTTTGCAAAGCGTGTTGTTTATTATTTGTGTTTTTTATTGTTTATTTTATATTTTAAATTTAAAATATACTTAATATTAAGTAAAAATTTAAGTAGTATATTTAAAAAAAATCAATTCTATTTAAAGCAAAGGAAAATGTAAAATAGGTACAAGTTAAAATTTGGTATTTCAGTATCAAATGGAAAACTATTTTTAAAACATCTTATGTAAATTTCGCTTGTTCAAGACGATCATGGCCTTGAAATTGTTTATTTATTCAATTAGGGTAGTATTTGGGACTCTCTGCGAACATTGTTCTGTATTTTTTTTTCAACGCACCTGCTAATCCACTGGTGTAGCGGGTGTCTGTGGATGTCGCTCTTCACTTAACATCAGATGAACCGACTATCCGTTTGCCCCCTCTTCTATAAAAAAAAAATCTGGGTGTAATTTATCTATCTTTATATATAAAAATTACGTGTCACTTTGTTTGTCCGCGGTGAACTCCTCAACTATGAACAGATTTTAACCAAATTTTGCATACACACTAGAAGTTTGATCCACCTTAAGAGATAGGATAGTTTACATCTCAATTTATAATCACATTTTTTTATTCATAAATAATAATTTTACTCTATTGAATTCAATTGAGATTCAAAAGAGAATTCAAAGAAATTAATTGTAGTAATCTTAATACAATTGAATATTATTTTAACGCATATCGTAGTCACAGCAACGCGTGGCCGGACTGGCCGGGTCTGCTAGTAGTATATAATATGTATTATAATGTTTGAATGAGATGGCAGAGTGTGAGTTGTCCCTACATATTCTTATTACTGTATTATTATTATATGTGCCTATATATGGGACTATTATTTTATCAAAGTTCATTCTTGGCATTAGTGTCAATAATATAATTTTTGAAATTTTACACTAAGCCCATTGTTGATACCCCGCTCCCATAATTGACGCTACTAACTTGCCATTACTTAATAAGGTTCTTATCCAGTTAACAGTGTTGCAAAGATAAACAGAAACATTGGTTTCTTCTCTTTATAAATTGACATCATATAGAAAGACATATTAGAAAGCAGCCAAACTTTAACTAGTTTGGTAATTCGAGAACAGTTACAGCTTGGCAAAAAAGAGTATGGAAAAAATGAGGGCGCCACTTTCACTGAGGTCTCATCATAATATGGAAAATCAGTAAGATAATTTAATCAAATCTTTAAAAATAAACGTGAAACACTAAGCTTTACTCAATATCTAGTATTTGTCGGCCAAGTATTGTCAACATCATGGGTTTCCATTTAGTAAAATATTTAGTTCCACCTGTCACCACGTCATACTCTTTTTTGCCAAGCTGTACTTAAGGAACCTTCGTGTTTTAATGGTTTTGGTAATCATTTGTGGTACCCACGATTGAAGCAAAAATATTTTCAAAATAAGAAATACAACCTCAAATCTGGATTGGTCACTATGTTTTATCACTATGTTTTAGACATAGTGACCAATCCAGATAATAGGCAAAAATATTTCAAGACCAACCTCTTAAAAACTATTTCAAGAGAAACCTCTTTGATCGAAAAGTACAGTTGACTGAAAAGTACAGTGATATCGGCGACAAAAGGTAAAAAAAAATATCTATGACTCCTGGTGTGCTATTCACATTCAATATTTTCAATACTGTTACTCCACCTCTTGCCATTTCCGCTAAGAGGCTTTTATCAAGCAAGTTGCACTCTAAAATTCCTCCTGATCGGGAATCGGGCTTTCCAATAATGGATGGATGAATATTGAAAATTATTAATTTTTTATTAATATTTTTTTTAGGTTCCTACCGTGTTGCTAAAAGTATCAATAAGTGGGTAGCTTACCCCACATCAAAAAATTAAATGTCAATTTCTTCATTACAACATCAAAGTATACGTAATTTTTAAAACACCAATTGCCATCCGTAACCCTTTGTGACGCAAATATCGTAAGAAATGATTTCGTAAACAACAAGCCCAAAATGTTGATTAGTTCCACTTTTAATTCGGGAATGAAGCGAGGACAAAAATATATTTTATATACTTATTTACCCAAGGACATGAAATGCCTTGATACAGGTGAAAGGGTTGTTTGTTTGGCGTCATATTACCCTACTGCGATAGAACGGATTGTTTTACCTACCTAATATTTTTCGGGTGGGTATGTATGTACCTACTACGTACGTAGATCTCTATTTTCCCTGGTATAGCCTCAACACCTAGAAGGATTGTAACTTTGAGATATGGTTAGATTTGTCTTGATAGAGAGTGACACTGGGTAAATAAAAAGAAAAAAATGGCAGTTGCTTAGCAGCGAATAAAATATCGTCTGATGTTTTTGTAAAATATACACTCTTATCTTAGTTCTTTATAAATTCTAATTGTACGACAGTGAATTGAACGCTCATATTTACTGAGAAAGTCCGCGCTATGATAAAAAAATATTCCTATATAATATTTTTTTCTCTGCCACATCCAGTCACAGAAACACGGGCGTCCATAAAAGATTATTTTCAATGTTATTATTTACTATGTTAAGTAAAGTAATTGATATTAAAATATTATATTTTACTAGCTGTAGCCTGCAGCTTCGCCCGCGTTACTCAACGCCTATAAGTCACAGCGTGATGTTATAATATAGCCTATAGCCTTCCTCGATAAATGGGCTATCTAACACTGAAAGAACTTTTCATATTGGACCAGTAGTTCCTGAGATTAGCGGGTTCAAACGAACAAACAAACTCTTCAGCTTTATAATACTAGTTGTGCCGATCAAGATTATTTGACTTGATATAAGTGCAAGTCGAGCACACTCTACGTTTCCCTTATGCGGCGTCCAAAATAAGCTCTATCATTTAGTGTGAAGTGTACCTATACAGTTCACCGCGTACCTATGTATTTTATTCAATACTTAAGCGCGGCTCCACCGCGGCGCACGCTAAGGCTACGCGCGTGTTAAAATATCAGTCGCAAGAAAATGTCAATTGATGCGCAGCGAGTGTGGGTAATATATATTTTCTTACAAAGACACCTGTTATTATTCTGTTTTTCAGTTAAACTCGTTTATGTTCATGGGCGAAGTTGACCACTTACCATCAGGTGGCACGTCTGCCAGTTTTAAAGCCCTGCTTATTCAAGTAACAAAAAGCAAAGAACGTCATGTCTTTAAGTGTGTGCGTAAATAGACAGTAGAATTGAACTGTGTAAAAAGTATCGTATTTTTACGCTAATGAAAAGTTAAAAAATCTCATTACATTTATTATTGCAGGTTAACATACACTATGGCGTTTTTGTACGAGATCCAAAGGTATTTCGTCATAGCTCCTCTCATAGGTCCAAGGAGAATGCTGAGTGACTATACACTAGATGGGTACTTACTGTCAAAAGGCACGACTATTCTCATGTCCATAGGTGATATCCATTTCGACCCACAAACCTGGGATGAACCAGAGAAATTCAATCCGGAGAGGTTTCTCAGTGATAAGGGGGAATTGATTAATACGAATCAGATATACCCGTTTGGTATAGGTAAGGTTTTGTTTTAATGTTTTAGATTTTATAAATATACTAGCTGTTGCTCGCAGCTTCGCCCGCGTTAACATTTAAAATTTGAGGGGTTGACCACCCTTATCAGTTAGGGGTATGAAAAATTGATAGTAGCCGATTCTCAGACCTACTGAATACGCATATAAAATTTGGTAAAAATCGGTAAAGCCGTTTCGGAGGAGTACGGTAACTAACATTGTGACATGGAAATTTTATATAAAGATTTCAAGGTGGCTCTTTCTAGATTCCTGTCTACAATAAATTAATGGTGGCTTCAAATCCCAATGACAAATTTTATGATTGAATATGAAAGTGGACCTGAGTATATATGTGTGTGTATCATATTATTAATTATACCTTGCATACATATTTTCAAAACAGAAAATTAATTAAAGATGAGTAAACTAAGACCAACAACAGCGAATGAAAAGGGTTCGGACGTTTTGCCGTTCTTTGAGGGAGGCCTATGTTCAGCAGGGGAAGGATAGGGTCTGATGATGATGATGAGTAAAGCAAGACCAAGACTGTCAGTCCTGTGTCTAGGTCTTTTTATGGGGTTCGATTTTCAATGAATATTTTCAGCTTTAATAACAGCATTAAAAAAAAATGCAAAACAATTGCAAAAAAATTGGAAAATATCTCCAAAAATTTTCTTTTTCTGAGCGTCCCTTTTTTTATTTAAATCAAAACTACTCGACTTAAATTATACTTAGGCTACATTTTGTCCGACTTCAAAAGAGGATTATTTAAAACGTGATATTTAACATGTTTTTCACTTTTATTCCGTGGAGCTGACGTAACTATCTCGTACGTGGAAACGTACGAGATAGGAGGTAGTCCGATACGGACACCTTCAATGCCGTCAATCCGCATACTTCAGTCTCGTGAACAAGACGTTGGTAGGTAATGTCGAAATATCGAGCTCCGCGAAATAAAAGTGAAAAACATGATAAATATCCCGTTTTAAATAATTTTAGTAATAAAAATAACCATGTTAACTTAAAATCATATATTCAAAAGAGAAGTCGGATAGTTTTTAATTTTTTACACTTCATATCTCTTAGGTCGGAGAAGATGTCCAGGAGATTCGCTGGCGAGGTCATTCGTCTTCATCACCTTCGTGGGCATCATGCAGAAGTTCAGGATCAGCTGCTGCAACGGAGTCTTACCTTCGGACGAACCCGTCATCGGTCTTCTGTCCTCTCCAAGACCCTTTGTAGCGGATTTCACATCGAGACATTCATAGATCTTTTATATTAAATAAAAAAGGCTATCAGCGGTTTTTTTGGTTTTCAAAATAAAAAAAAAACTTAATAAATAATGTAAAAAAAAAACTTAAAAAATAGATGCTGGTCGTAACTTAGACGTCCATTTACTATCCCTTTCTTTAAATTACTGAGGTACTTGCAGGCTTAGGAATCATTGCGGACCATATCATAGTTCCCGCACCGGGCCAGTACGACTAGAAGAACACTGCTGGGGTTAAGTGGGTAGAGTCTTGCGCCCACTTAACCATCTTTTCGGGCGCAGAGAGTCCCACATAACCCCCGGGCTCCCCCGGGCCTGGTGGTATGCATAAGAGCATTCCCCAGCGGGAACAAAAAAAAGGTTTAGGAATCATAGTAACAGTGATCTTAATTTGTGTTATAAGGAATTTATTTTTATTAAATAGTTTGTAATCATATGCTTGTTTTTTATAAATTTTTCCCGAGGCGATTTTGTGAAGTCGAAGCAACTTATGATAGAATATACTGGGATAAAAGTATCAATGTATTATATCAAAGCTAAACAAATATTCAGATTTTTGAAACAGGAAATTTTCCGAAGGAATCATAAAATGGTAATATCTATACAGAACGCTGCGTCTGTACAAAACGCATACTTCTATTATAAAGAGGTTGTTTGTTAAGATTTAACTTTAAAACTAGTTTTTTTGTTTGATGACCTCTGAGTCTCTATAGTTAGCAGGAGGTAGCGGGTTCGAATGCCGCCAGGAACCAAAAAGTTTTCTATGTTCCTGGGTCATGGATGTGTATGAAATATGTGTATAATATAATAAAAAAATTAAATGTATGTATAGTATAAAAGTATTAAATATATTTCCGTTGTCTCATACCCATAATCCAAGTTCTTCAAGAACTTACCACGGGACCAGATTGACGTGGTGTGAAAGCGTTCATAGATATTATATAAATAAAAACTACTCGACCGATTTTTAAAAATCTCTCCCCGTTGGTACAATGCAACGTTAACATTGAGTGGTATGAGTACGGGGTATATTATACATACATAATATTATGTATGTATAATATATCACATCATAATTATGGGATGGAATTAAATACGTGCCTAATCAAGCAGGATCATAGATCTAGCAAATTAGAAACGCTTATTTCTTCTCTTAACATGCACATATTACCTCTCTTGGCAACATATTTTCCTCCTAATGCAAAACCTTCACTTTTAGATCTAATTTTTGTATCCAAACCCGAAAAAGTGATCTCTTACGATCAGGTCACAGCCCCTTTTTCCTACCATGACCTTTTGTACATTTCTTATAATCTTCGTACACCTAAATCAAGGGGAAGGACTATCATGCAACGTAGTCTTACCAAGATAGATAAACAGCAGTTGCGTAAGGACTTTATTGCAATTAATTGGGAGCCGCTGTATGATGCAACATCTATTGATGCCAAAGTTGATTTTTTTTCTTCTGCAATAAATAATATATATGATAAACATGCACCAATCAAACCAATACGTATTAAACGTTTGCCTGCTCCTTGGCTTACTTCCGAGATTAAGAATTTAATGACTAAACGAGATAAAGCCAAGAACAAATGTAAGCGATCACCTTCAGAAGATAGCATCAGAGCGTACAAGTTACGTAATCTCCGCAACAGGCAGTGTAGGGATGCCAAGCGCCGGTATATTTTCGCTTCTATAGAAAATATGTCTACTGCCCAGACGTGGAAATTTCTTAGTTCATTTGGCATTGGCAAATCGTCTACCACTTGTGCTCATTTGAAAGTCATAGACTCTCTCAATGAACATTTTGCTACTTCGCCAGTCGTATTGTCTGATAATAATAAATCTACATGCTTTGACTTACTTTCCCAATCAAGCCCTCCCTCTTACGAACCCTTTGTTTTGAATGGCATCTCAGAGCAACAAGTATACACTGGATTTTTATCTATATCCACCAAAGCATTTGGTTGTGATGGTATAAACAAGGACATGTTATTACCAGTTGCTGATCTACTGTCTCCTATAATTGCCCATATTTTAAATTTCTCTATTTCTCCTAATACTTTTCCTTCGGAGTGGAAGCAGGCTCATGTAATACCTCTTCCTAAAAATGCTAACCCAAACTCTCTTTTAGATTATCGCCCTATTTCAATCTTACCTATCCTTTCCAAAATTCTGGAACAAGCGGTATCTAAGCAACTTTCTCTATTTCTATACAAAAATAATATAATGAGCCCCTTCCAATCGGGATTTCGCCCTTTTCACAGTACTACCACTGCACTACTCAAAGTAACAGATGATATATGATTGGCGATGGACAACAAAAAGCTTTCAATTGTTATCTTGTTAGATTTCAGCAGCGCATTCAACTCGGTAGACTATGATGTCTTACTTGCCATTTTTAGATCGATTGGTATGTCTCATTCAGCTGTGTCTTGGTTTGAGTCGTACCTCAGAGGCCGAAAACAGCGTATTTATATTTCTGAGTACAGTTCCAACTGGTGTAAACTTGACACTGATGTACCTCAGGGGGGAGTATTGTCGCCTTTACTTTTCGCTATATTCATTAATGAGCTTACTAAGACAATCTCGTCTTGCTATCATCTTTATGCAGATGATGATGATGATGAGTGCTTTATAAGCACTCTACCGCTCAAGACATTGCCGATACAATTAAGGAGCTAAATTTTGACCTTATGAGGATCCAAGAATGGGCTAACACATTTAGTGTACTTGTAAATCCAAAAAAGTCGCAGGCATTGTTAATTAGCAGTAGGCAACTACGTAGCAAAATAGATGTAGGTACTCTAGACAGAATTTTATATGGTGGTAATGTAATACATTTTAGTTCTAGTGCTAAAAATTTGGGTTTATTTATGGACTCAGATTTATCTTGGTCTGTGCATATTAACAATGTCTGTAAGCGTGTGCACCACTCTTTGCACGCACTAAAGAGGTTGCAGAATTTTCTCCCTATTACTACCAAAATACTTCTAGCACAATTTCTTCTACATCCTCTTTTAGATTATGCCGATGCCTGTTACTTGGATATTACTGAGGAGCTTCTAAATAAACTCGAACGCCTCCAGAATTTGTGCATACGTTTTATATATGGTCTGCGCAAATTTGATCACATAACAGAATTTCGTATTAAATTACAATGGCTCCCTATCCGTCTTCGTCGGAATTTTCACATTTTGACGCTTCTGTTCAAAATTCTTACTACTCATTCTCCGCCATATCTCTTCGAACGCTTTAATTATACTCCCCGAGCGACAGGCCTGTAAGATCTTGCACCGTTAAAAAAGCTCTAGTAGTCCCTTACCACAACACTACCTTCTATGCGAACTCGTTTTCTGTTCGTGCGGCTCAGCTGTGGAATGCCCTTCCCGATAATATACAGCAAAGTCCATCAGTGTCCACATTTAAATCGAGACTAAAGAGCCATTACTTATCATCCTTATAGATTGATTATATGTAGGAATAATATGTAAGTATTATTATTTAATATTTTATTGTATATATTTAATATCAGGTATGTATATGTATGAGTGTATATGTAATATGTATGTATTTATTATAAGTAGTTCATATTATTATGTTAATAGACGTATGTATTATTATCGTATTATCATTTATATTTTGTTATTAATTAATTTGTTAGCGCCTTTATGTTTTAATTTTAGTTGTTTTTTGTTTGGTCTTTTTTTTTCTGTACTGTGTGCTTTTGTACTGTGCCCGTATTCGACTCTCTTCACGAACTCTTTATGGTTAGCTGGTAGAGATATCTTGTAGAGATAAGCACACCCATGTATCTTAAGTATCTGTTATATAAGTTGGAATATTTGTTTTTTTTTAATGTTCATAAAGAATAAATAAATAAATATACCCCGCCATTATTGTTATATATATAATAATATATTTATATATATTGTTATATATATAATAATATCATTGTACATTATTACACTTTTCGTTTTTTATTTTAAAATATGAGCGATGATGGTCTAGACTCTAGACTAGAAATCCAGGTTTTTTTAAATTTCAACATGCACCTAAACATGAGACCATCTTTTGCTCACCGGTAAAGGAAACATCGTGAGGAAACCTGCATGCCTGATGAGATTAAAAGTCTTTGAAGGTGTGTGAAGATCACCATCCCGCATTCATCGCATCGGTGAACTATGGCCTCCTCCCTCCACCCTCCTCACCTGATTTCGAGGAGGAGATCCGAGCCTAGCAGTGGGACATAATTGGGTTGATTTTTAACCGACTTCAAAAAAAAGAGGATGTTCTCAATTCGTTTGTATGTTTTTTTTTTTTTTGTATGTATGTGACACGATTACTCCGCCGTTTGTGCATGGATTTCGATGGTTATTTTTTTGTTTGAAAGTCGGTGTCGTATTTGTTGCTGTACATTACCTACCTACCTACCTTGGCTGACACCGACTCCAAAAGTAACTATAATGACGTGGTAAACGCAAAGTTTGTACATTAGTAGAAGATTAAGTTGATTATATGTTGTAAGCATAAAAATTAAAGAAACTGTTATTTTATTACTTTTTAGTTTAGTATTTTGAAGTCGGTTTAAATTTTTTGTAAAATGTTTTTATAGAATATTATTTTTTTAGGCAATTGATTTTTTTAAACGATTTTAGCAGAATAGATATATTGAAAATATACTTGATGGAAGCTCAGGCAATTTATTCATGCGTTGCCTATCTTACGAGTGCGGGACACATCTTCCCACTGGCTAAAGGCAGAGTTAATGTATTGGATAAATTCAATCACATCGTTTCGCGTACTCTTACTAGTTCTTGGTCGAACCTACATCACGTTAATGGTGAATATTTTAATTATGCATCTTTAGACTGCTGAAACATTTTTTTTAAATAGATAGAAAGAAATAATTAGATTTATTTGACACAAAAAATAGTTAAATCTGTTTAGATAGCCGAGTAACTCCGAAAATTATGCTTATGAGTTAATAATATAATAATAATATTATATTGTGACAACTCACACACGGCCATCTGATCCCAAACTAGGCAGAGCCTGTTCTTATGGTGACCAGACAACTGAACTTACTTATATATTTCTAAATACATACATATTATAGATAAACAACACCCAGATACAGAACAAATGATCATGTTCATCACACAAACATTTGTCCTGGTTATGAATCGAACCCACGACCTTCTGGTTTAGCAGTCAGGGTCACTTACCACTAGACGAACAGGCCAGTCAAGTTATACTATATATATCCAAACTTATAATTATGCCCTTTAAAATATTAGTATAGATTTAATTGTAGCCTTATCTTAGCTTATCTTAGCTAGTGACGCTACTAACCTAGTTTAGCATGTTAAATATTCCTTGACGTGAAGCAACCCTTTCCACGTGATCACGGTTCAGGGGAAAAATATATCAAAGGTCCGAGGCGTTTGTGACCACAAAGAAAATTTTTTTTTTTTGCGGCTTCTGAAAATCATTTCCTACCCCTGAAAGTACAACGTGATTCTTTGTTATGGAGTGAAATTGAGATTATATATAGTTTAGGCAATACGGGATTTTTGTCAGTTCCCGACTTACCTTCGAAGGGAACAAATGTGTTTCAAGTCTGATTTTGTCGAAATAAAAAAATCAAGTGATCGTTACAGTTTTTAAAAGTTTATAATCGTTACTATCAATCCGTGTAGATACTGAGATGTTTTATATTTCTTGAAACGAACGAAAATGGCTGATTATTCTGATAATTTTATTATAATGTGGGTTCGAATCCAGTGAATTTGGAATGTTGGTGTTATTTAGAGAGGTTGGATTCAGCGGTGAAATAAAATTAGTGGATAATGGTGACGGAGATAATAGTTTTCAGGGAATCCAGGACTTAAGGCGCATTTGTAGTTCGAGTATTTAAAAATCTGTAACACTAGTTGCTAGTGCCGAAAGTTTGCTTAATAGCGGCAGTTGCTGATTGCTGCTTTAAGGAGTTAAGGATTTAAAAAAATGTAATTTCATGATTCACTAATAGAAGAGTCAGCTTGTGTGTTTTCAGTCATCATATTAATCTAATTTACAGGTCTGACTTGGATGGGGCCAGGTCCAACTAGTTGCTGTGATGGCCACTTCAACATCTATGGCGAACAAGACTACGACGGAATCGTCCTCCGAGAGGTCGTCATTCAGCGGCCTGCAAAAAACAACAATTACAACAACAAAGACTACAACAATGGTGGCAACAACAACGACTGCAACAACAAGCTCTACCCCAACCTCAACTACCGTGACTCTGACAACAACAACCACTAAGTCAGAGACAACAACAACAATAATGACAGTGATGACAGAAACCATTCCGCCGCCTGAGGTGATAGATAACGACCCCTGGGAAGATGATTTTCCATTTGGTATTCAAGATGCAGTCGGGCAGCACTTCAATGATGGCGCGAATGCCAACAATGACTTCATTGGGGATGATGACGGTAACGATGATGATGAAAGATATCAGAATGATTACCAAGTCGAAGAGTATGAGGTGTACCTATATGACGATATCATCTCCAATAGACGTCCAAATATGAGAAATCGTCGGTATTTTAGATACAACTCCAATTAATGTATGTATCCTTTTTGTGCTTATAGATTTTTTGTCAAAAATATGTAAGACATTTTTGTCCCGTTTTTTTATTAGTTTATTATTTTTTGTAAATTAGATTAGGATTATTGTAACTAATGTCAGTATTTTTGTAAACTAGATTAACATGAATTTAACCAAGGTTAGTATTTTTGTAAATTAGATCTGCATGGTTGTAATGAGGGTTAGTATTTTTGAAAAGAAGCCCCCTTTTTTCTTTGTTTAATACTGTTCTTGAGGTTAGTGTTATTGTAAATTAAGTTTAGAATTGATGTAAACTTGATTCCTATAGATATTTATATTATTTGTTTCCTTAGTTTTGTTTATAATTGTAAACGAGATTAATATTATTATAATTTAGGTAAGTATTGATGTAAATTCAGTTACTATTTCAAATCAAGTTGTTATTTTCTTATGTTATGAAAACCATAATGAAATAATATTTTTTTTTAAATATTCAAATACTCATAACAACTAGATTTAAAATTTATATTGTTGTTGTTTTAAAATTATAATAAAAAATGATGTCAAAGATATTTTAAGGAATAATTATAATTAGTGATTACCATTTATACAAATATATTCTATAAATAGTTTAACGTATCAGTACTATGAAAAATTTGTACAATAATTATAATAATATGTCGTTTGCCTGTAAATTAACCTCCTGGAAAAAATGTAATGTTCTTGAAAACTTTGTGTAAAAAACATTTATGTCTAATATATTATGATTTTAAGTTCAATAATTTATTTAGTTAATAACTTTTTAAACGCCATTCCTCGCTCATATTTTTTACCCGCGACAGAACGGAGACTTTATATGCGTTTGGGGTGAGATGCAGTTTGTGTGTGTAAATTTATTTTGCCGCTTATCTCCAAGACTACTTGTCCGATTTTGATCCGGTTTTCAGAGATGGGTTTGGATTAGATTGGTGCATATTATTAGATAGATATTAAGTTGATAACTCACTAGAGAGCACTGCAGTAAACGTTTTTTGTACAATCCAATGTTGCCATTTTTCTCCAAAACTACTATTTTAATTTTGATAAGAATTTCAATGATGGGTTTCGGTTTGATTGGTGCATGTTCTTAGATAGGTGTTACAATTACAACCCACCAGGGGGCGCTGAAGTAAATGTTTGTTTGTCCGCTTTAGATGCGATTTTCGGTGATAGGTTCGGGTTTAATTGTGGTACGTGTTCTTAAATGTGTTACGGTGACGACTCACCAGGGGGGGCTGCAGCAAACATTTATTTGTACAAACTAATGCTGCAAATTTTCTTCAAAACTACTATTCTGTTTTTGATGCGGTTTTCAATTATGGGTTTGGATTTAATTGGTGCATGTTATCAGATAGGAGTTACAATTACGACTTACCAGAGGGCGCTGCAGTAAATATTTGTTTTGATGCGGTTTTCATTCAGTGGTGGGTTCTGGTTTGATTTGTGGATATTGATATATTTTTATGAACGATGAAAATTCACCAGTAGGGCTAGCATGCGCGCACGACAAAATTTTGTCTACGCCTTTTCTCGTATTATTTCATATTATAAGTAATACGAGAAAAGGGGTAGATACAATTTTGTCGTGCGCGTATGCTACATAGGCTGCACTAAAAGTATCGGGAATGGAATATTTCCACTGACCCTGTCATATTAAAATCTTTTTAATTGAAAACTTCTTGGTTTTAAAAATCAAATACCATTTATTTAATTAGAAAAAGATTCTCGGTCTTGTCACAAGGTCTTGTCAAACTTGTTTAGTCGTTGAGAAAATGGAATTGACTCGAGAAAATTCTAGAGCGATGATTTATTATGACTTTCGAAGTGGTTTAACACAAAAACAGTGTGTTGACCGGATGATTTCTGCATTTGGTGATGAAGCCCCATCTAAAACCACAATTTATCGCTGGTTTGCTGAATTTCAACGTGGACGTGTCAAGCTCAGTGATGATCCCCGTCAAGGTCGTCCAAAAATTGCAGTCACCCAAGAAAACGTTGATGCTGTGCGTAAGCTGATTGAGGAAGATCGACATGTGACATACCGCGAAATTCAGGCAACTTTAGACATTGGCATGAGTCAAATACAAATAATCTTGCATGAACAATTAGGTGTAAAAAAGTTGTTTTCCCGATGGATACCGCATTTGCTCTGTGAAGAGCAAAAAGCGGCTCGCGTTACTTGGTGCGTCAGAACTCTCAAAAGATTCCACGCAGGATCCTCAAATGCTGTACACAACATCGTATCAGGTGACGAATCCTGGATATACGCGTACGAACCCGAAACAAAAAACCAGTCACGAGTTTGGGTTAAATGAAGTTAAAGCCAACAAAAATTGTTCGTTCACGGAGTGTTGCAAAAAAAATGGTGGCCACGTTTGTCTCCAAAACCGTCCATGTTGCGACTATTCCTCTTGAGGGACAAAGAACGGTTAATGCAGAATGGTATGCTAGCATTTGTTTGCCACAGATCATTTCTGAACTCCGTAAAGAGAACTGCAACCGCCACATCATCCTCCATTACGACAATGCGAGTTCTCACACTGGGCACAGAACAAAAGAGTTTTTAGAATCCCGACGGATTATATTGGGTTTTATATTAAGTTCATAGGGACTTGAATAATATGTTATTGCCACATCTAGGTCTTCGAGAACCAAATAGATGCGTAGGGAAGTGCTATGAAAACTGATACTCTGTTGTTTAAATGACGGGGTTTTTTAATTATTTTATCATTTTTCAATTATGTTTTAACCGTCGTGGGCTCTTTTCAAATTTTTTAATTTTGCGTTTTTGTATAACACTTTTATGTAATTAATTTAACATTATTATATAATGCATGTGAGTTGATGAAACTAAATGTCAAAGTAATTTCTGAACTGAACTACTTAGCTATAGAATTATGAATACTCAATGCACGCAAAAACAGCCCTCGTTTATCCCACTGCTATTCACTAATCTCCGCAAAATTAGACGAATATCCTTGGACCGTAATCCACCTTGCTGACCTAATGTGGAGTTAGAACTTCACACCCTCAGACTTTTCAAGGCATGCAGCTTCCTTACAATTGTTTCCTTCACCGGTGAGCAAGCGAAGGAAAATTAACTTATAGATTACTTTTATTTAACTTGCTGTAACCATATTTTTTGTTTACTAATACACAGTATGACATTCACGTTTGACGTCATTCATCGTCACGTTTTTACGTCGGTGTTCGGAGGGATCTTGTCTCTGCCTAGCATCATCACCGCGATGTTAGGTGATGATCTGTCCATACCATCCTAACCAGATGCAGAGCAGCTTCCGTCTGACACCACCTGGGTCTCACCGGGCATGGTAACCTGTGCCGGGCGCCCCACAGTAATTACAAAGTAGGTATGTAGGCGGAATTGAGAACCTTAAAAAATAGTAATAAATAGGTTAAAAATAGGACTGCAGATTTTAAAAAAATAGTACGATGTCTCTATTTAGTCGGTATTAAAAATTAAATATTTTCATATAAAATGATGTGCAAACTCGCCTTGTTACGGGAAAAAAGGTTTGCCAAATCAAATTTTAGAGATACTTACGGATATTTTAGAGATATATAGCGGTATCACAAAAACATCAGAGACACCTAAATATATTGCCTAAAGATGTGCTAATTAATTACACGATAAGATGTACTTTTACTTGATTATAAAAAATCCTGAAAACAGGCTAAAATAAAAACTAAAACGAATAATTTACTAGCGTCCATAGATATTATTATTGTTATTAAAATATGTATATGTTTGCGAATAATGGCCGACTAACACTTCGTCTTTTGATTCAATCGATAACTGGCCTCAACGTTTAAAGAACTGTATTGCAGCCAATGGAAACCACTTCCAATAAGCTAAATATATTTTTAATGGTTTTATATTAATGTATTAAACCATAGACTTGGAATATACTGTCATCTTAGAATAATTACACTATAGAAGGCATAAACATATAATATGACAGTATTATAATGAAACAATTTTTTACGGATTTTATCGCGGTTTATTAAGATTTTTACAAGCCCGACGTTTCGGATACTTTACAGCAACCATGGTCACGGGAGGACTGAGGTGACAGATGTCCTAATCTTACAAAGTTATTCGAAACTACCCTATGATACATCATTATTTTAATAAGTCCTCTCTACGCAGAAAGTGCTAACTGCATCTTTAATCTGTGGCATATTATGCTTGGTTTTTTATTTAATTATTTTAATAATGGCATGCCAATAGAATATGCTGAACTTCTAAAACATTGCCTTACATCTGGCTACATGTTGTGGAATAACCAGTTCTACCAGCAAGTAGATGGCGTAGCTATGGGCTCACCAGTATCCCCCGTTGTTGCCGACATATTCATGGAGGACTTCGAGGAGACTGCTCTGCATACCTCACCAATAACACCCAGGTTCTACAAGCGGTATGTAGATGATACTTTCACAATATTGCCATCTGATAAAGTAACCATATTCTGAAACCATCTCAATTCCATCAATACTAAAATTCAATTCACAATGGAATTGGAGGCAAATAATTCTTTAGCTTTCTTAGATGTATTAGTTATCCGTAATCCCAATAACACCTTAAGCCACACAGTGTATAGGAAACATACCCATATGGATAGGTATTTAAACGGCGAATCACACCACCATCCAACACAGTTAGCTACCGTGGGTAAATCTTTGTTACAGAGAGCACAAGGGATCTGTGATGAGCAGCACCTGGAGACCGAACTTCAACATGTCAAGCAAGTACTGCGTGACAACAAGCTTCGGGTACCGCGTCTCCGTCACAGTGAACGTGTGAAACCAGCCACCGTCGAGCGAGTACCTGCTGTGCTACCGTTTATGAAAGGCGTCACTGACAAGATTGGCTTCATCCTAAAGCGAGCTTCTATAAAAACTTATTTCAAGCCGCCTAAAAAGATAGGTCAATTCTTACCATCTGTCAAGTGTCATATACCCTTACAAGATGCAGGAGTATACAAGCTTGATTGTGATTGTGGCCTCTCTTATATAGGCCAAACCAAAAGATCAATTAAAACTCGCGTTAAAGAACATATAGCTGACTTAAAACACCGTCGCTACACTAAGTCTGCAATCTGTGAACATAGTCTAGACAAAGCTCGCCATTATATTAGATTTGATAAACCACAGATACTCGCAAAAGAACACCGATTCCAACCAAGGATGATCCGCGAGGCTATTGAAATTAAAAAACATCCAAATTTCAATAGAGAAGATGGCTGGCTCTTACCACCTGCTTGGGATCCCATTATTAAAATAATTAAATCAAAAACCAAGCATAATATGCCACAGATTAAAGTTGCAGTTAGCACTTTCTGCGTAGAGAGGACTTATTAAAATAATGATGTATCATAGGGTAGTTTCGAATAACTTTGTAACATTAGGACATCTGTCACCTCAGTCCTCCCGTGACCATGGTTGCTGTAAAGTATCCGAAACGTCGGGCTTGTAAAAATCTTAATAAACCGCGATAAAATCCGTAAAAAATTGTTTCATTATAATGAGTGAAATTCGCGCAAACATTAGAAAACAATATATGACAGTATATTCTAAGTTTATGATAGAAGGTCAGTCTTCATACAAGCGCGCTGTCAAAAATGAAGCACTAAATTGATTCAATGTTGCCAGTAGTGGTGAAGTTTTCCCGAAAACGGGAAAACTTCAACATTCACGGATTGTTATAGCAATAATGTTTAATACATAAATATATTAATAAATAGCTAGGTGCATATCTATTTATGTATTAATTTATAACAACTTTACTTAACCATGTATACACAAGCTATATTATTATTTATTATGTATAATTGTTATATTACAAGAATGTTTATTTATATGAAACGAAGAAAATATAACAGTAATTAGTAAAATATACATTTTGGTAATTATTTTTTATTGGTATGAAACACAGTTGTAATGTAAAGTTGTTATACACATTACTGTTCAAACTTGTAACTTGTAATATAAACGCGAAAGTTTGTATGTATGGAAGTATGAATATTTGTTACTGTTTTACTGTTTGTATTTGATATCGTTAAATCACACAAATACATTAATTCGAGAACGTGTCACGTACCTACCTACGTAAATATAAGTAGCAATTGTTTTTAATTTAATCAGTGGGGGAAAATAATCACTAAAAATATTTTCACAATCGGGCAATACTGAGCATTGAAAAAAATTGTATTTATTTAAACCTAATTAATTACAAGATACCTACTACGAAATATTGAAAAATTTCCAGTGAAAAGTGATGTTATTACATTTATTTTGTTATTCAGATATATTGTCATACAATTTAACTGCACAAACCGTCATAATTATATATTTTACGGAGACACGTTTGGTGCGGTTTGACATAGAATACAACGGAACTTCCCGGCGCTTGGGGCAAAAATGGCTCCATGTGAGTTGCTTCAAAATGGCCGCGCGGACTAGGCTTCTATAGTGTAATTATTCTAAGACTGTCATATTATGTGTTTATGTCTACGGTTTATGTATTAAACTAACACACTAACACACTGCAATAGTAATAAATGTTATGTAGAAAAACGTTTTTTTTTTTCTTTGTAACAATATTTTGAGCAAGATCATGTGAAGTTCAAGAAAAATAATTTGAGTCTCATAAGTACTGACTGTGTAAGTTATGTAGCCATGTGTTCTGCTATATTTTTTTTATTTAACTTTGATTTAAGTAAATTAAGTATTTGGTTTTTTATTTTTTATTGCCAAAGGCATCATGTTTAAAATCCTATGCTTCTTCTGAAAGAGACATACGTGTCAAATAAATTTTCTTTTGAAGTATTAAATGTAATCTAATATTATATAATATCGATTATTTAGTATAGATCGTGTTTATACAATATAATAAGTGAGTGTTCTATAATATTATACTAGTTGTTTGTCCACATCGTGTGTAAAGTGTAAGTTTTTTACATACACTAAGATAATTTCTAAGATCCGAATATATGGGACGTGACAAAGATCGACTTGTGTAGCTTTTTTAGTTAAATCGACACTCAAATATACTTCCAGAATTCATTTTAGGAATAAATCAAAAACATGATTCAATCACAGATTTATTCACTGGAAATTGTCTTATTCATATTTATTTCTATACACTTTATTTGATTTTGTGTTTTTTCCTTATACAAATCTCACTGTGACATACTTATTTTACATTTTGTTAATAAGTAGTTATTGCCTGTGGCTTCGCACGCCTTATTGGATATATGCCGGGCACAAATACGATGATATTTTTATAATAAATTACATACTCTTCTGACGTTACACATCCCAAAAGTTTTATGATGCCTTTGGGTCTACCCAGAAATTATGTACCTATTAGGGTTAGAATGTCCTACTTGCGAATAAAAATTGCTCTTTGTTAAAAGCAATAAATAAAATCCAAGTATTTGTAAGTATTCATTTTAGAAGTAATCGAAGCAACGTCATTAATCGTAAGATACTTTCTCAATAGCCCTTTCATAAGGGACTCGTCATAAGCCCCGATCAGCTTAAGCCATCGCGGGTGGATTCAGCCACCCGTATTAACGTGCCTCGGGTCTACCAGTACCAGGGCACGGTGTTGATAGGTTGGTCAACCAGGACCGATCTCATTCACCCCTCCCGCCAGGGTCTCCCCACGCGGGTACGTGGGACTCGCTGCGCCCGAAAGCTGGTAAGTGGACGCAGCTCTACCCACTAAAACCCGGCGAATGCCACCAGTGCCGCCTTTGATGAAGTACCCCGGATCTAATGAGCAAAGAGGGCAACGGCTAGTCAGTCCCTCAGGAGACCGACGCCACCTCCACAGAGGGGTTGTCCCGCACCACAGAACAACCCGTCCTAACGTAGGGACAGTACAATGGGGTGAGGTTCCCGTCCTCACCCCTTGCCTCCTGTTATTAACCGACTTCAACAAAAAGGAGGAGGTTCTCAACTCGGCCGGTATTTTTTTTTATGTATGTACACCGATTTCTCCGTTAATTTCTTCAAAATTCTTTTTTTGTTTGAAAGGGTATACTTGCCATTTGGTGCCATGATAAGGAAACCAGGATCTGATGATGGCATCCTAGAGAAATCGAGGAAAACTTTCGAAATTTGTAGGAATGACTAGTGTACTTAATATTTTTTTAAATAAGCATTTTAAAGCACTACAATTTAATGAAGGTCTAGAGTCGATCTGATGCTGGAACTGGAAGACAGTCGAGGGAACTTCTCGACGATTTACTTCAGTAACCTTGTGTTTGGGCTTGATTAATTTGTATTGATGAGAACTTTACACCTAGATGGGTTGTGACTATGATTGGGGGTCTGATGATGAAGACGAAGCTCAGTTGCTTGATCGGACTTAATTAATTTATACTGATGAGAACTTTGCACCCTTATGGGTGATACGTACCATTACCGTTATGATGATGGAGACTATAGACAGTCGAGGGAACTCCTCGACGATTTACAGATTTTTTTGGGCTTACTTCATACGGTTCAATATGCCAAAATGTCTATCTCTGTATGCCTTTCTTTAATGAATCACAAAAAATTAAGAAATAAAAATTTTTAAATAAAAATTATAACCGACTTCAAAAAATAAAGTAACTAAAATGTTATAAAATAATCGCGTGTACAATCTTTGCGTTTACCACGTCATTATTGTTACTTTTGGAGTCGGTGTCAGCCAAGGTAGATAGGTAGGTACCTAGAGCAACAAATACGATAATGGTGACGTATTTGTTGCTGTAGGTACCTATTTATTAATTTTGTCCCCTCTTCTTATTAGAGGGGTACAGTCCCCTCAGCTCAATTGGCTTCGTCCAAGGTCCTGGGCTCACTGTAGGCTACTGAGCCCCACCGCCACGACAAGGCCTGAACCACGGCGGGAGGGCCACCCATAATCCATGGTCCCAGATCATCGAGGTGGGATCACCGCCATATCCATCATCTGTGGAGCGGGAAGCTTTGCCTGTCAACCTGTCCTTATCAGTGGCCCCCTAGTCATGAGTTCAGCTGGAATCGATTATGTTCATGAGCTTCGTTTTCGAGTTCATCAATAAGGTAGCCCATCTGCTAGTTTATATATCTTACTAGTATAGAAAAAATACTATAAAGAGCCATAAATTTTTACAACATCTATTTACTATCCACAGAGCGGTATTGATTGATGTTAACCCAGACAACCAGTCTGACTCACACAGTGAGGGTCCGAAAAACGTGTTTTTATGTTATTAAACGACTTCTAAAAAGGAGGTACTAAGTTCAAATATTTGTATGTTTTTATATCAACAAATTAACGTTTTTTTATTGTGAAGAAGTGGGAAGAACTATAGATTTTTGTTAGACCCCTACTATGGTTCAGGCCTTGACGTGGCGGTGGGGCTCAGTAGTCTAGGGTGAGCCCAGCACCTTGGGCGAAGCTAATTGAGCCGAGGGGGCTCTTTGTACCCCTCTTATAAGAAGAGGGGACAGAAGATGGGCGAGGATGAGAACCTCACCCCATTGAACTGTCTAGACGTTGGGAGGGGTTGTTCTGTGGTGCGGGATAACCCCTCTGTGAAGGTGGCGTCAGTCCCCTGAATGACTGACTAGCCGTCGAGGGGCCCTGTTTTCTCATTAGATCCGAGGCACCTCACCTAAGGCGGCATTGGTGGCACACGCCGGGTTTTAGTGGGTAGACCTGCGTCCACTTAACAGCTTTCGGGCGCAGCGAGTCCCACATTCCCGCCTGGGGAGACGGACCTACTCCCCAACGGGATGCCTCAGGGCATTTCCCGGCGTTAAAGAAAAAAAGAAGGTTTTTGTTAGACAAGCCCAACAAACAGACAGTCAGACTGAGAACGGGGTGGTCCTAAGGGTTCCGTTTTGTCAAGTGGATAGAAGTAACCCTAAAAGGTCTTATATTGAAGTCTATAAGATCAGTATAGTGGCGTACGCCTAGGAGCATGGGTTTTAGCTTTTAGACCTACATGACAAAATCTTCGTCAACATTTTTCCGTACAACGTTAGACAGGCCTTTTAAATAACGCCGAGACGGCCGATCACACACCACCCACACGAACAAACATACTTTCCAAATCATATTATCGTTCTTATTCCTTTTAGGAAAGATCATAGTACCAGTGCTAAATAAAATCACACTTTAAAATAACAAAATTTTCATATCAATAACTTAGAAAAAGATACATAATAGTTATATTTTCGCAAGTTAAGTTTATATTATTATGTATATTAATATCATAGTAATATTTGTCGTTAGCCTAGCTAATAATAATATAGAGTAGTGCTACGAATCTACCCTTAAAATTACATACGGAAATACTGGTCAAAACATTACGTCACGAGGTAACGACCTCTGCCGGTACACCCGAGAATAGCCGAGCGCACCCGAACACTCCCGAATGCAAGTCAGGATCGATAGGTAGAAAGTGAATGTTGATAAAACAACGTGACCTTGATAACAGGAAGGAAAGCACGTGATTTACACTAGTTTTACGTTATTTTCTAGTTGAGTTTTGACTTTAATCGTGGTTTTGTATGAAACCTTTTTTTGGCTATATCGTGATCGTGGTGTATCTTTTATAGAAATTACCCACCCTTATGATAATAATTTGTTCTTCCTCATATTTACAAAAATTAAGCTGAAGAGTTATTAGGGAAGGTTAGGCTATTTATTTTGAAATAATTTTTGCAGCTAGTGTATTAAAAAATTAGGAAATGCTAGCATATGAATGAAAAATATTTTATGAAATTTATTTTAATTAAAATTTGTTTTATGGTACCTGTTTCCTCCTATATCTACTGTACCATTTTCGCCCCTTATGAAAGAGCCATCTACTGGATTGCAATAAATTATGTAGCATCAAACCTTCTCAATTCTACTAATATTATAAACGCGAAAGTTTTTCTTTTTTGTTTTTCAAGCAAAAGCTATTGGTGGATTTCACAATAACATTAGCTTATACATCAGAATAACATATAATTCCCTGTACGACCATGAGAATGGGAAGTACACGGGCGAAACCGCAGGGCGCTGCTAGTAGTAAATTTAGTTAATACATAAATGTGCCAAAAGTCATGGTCATCGGTCAGCGTTGGAATATCGATCTTTACACACACGCTTGTATGTAAATATTGTACTAGCGGCCGGGGCACACGTACCTCTACATCCACGTCCAACTACAGCGCCATCTAGGGTCCGAACTCATCAAACGGACCAAACTACATTGAGCTCTTCATTGAAATCGGTTCAGTAGTTTTGAGGAAATGTGACATGAAATTTATATGTATTATTCATCATTATCGGTCTTTTTCCATCCAGCCGAATGAACGCGAAGATGGCCGATTCCCCACTCGCATCTAACTAGTACCATCCACTGCATAGATATCGTCGTCTCATCTAGGTCTCCAACTAGAACCAACATATTGTCTTTCTGAACGTATTACATATTATAAAAATAGACCAACGATTTTCCTGCTTCAGACTTTTAAACTAGCTGTACGATTGTTAAAAAGAGAGCCACTGTAATCTGGCTATTTTAAGATAATCCCATCTTGTTGGCAGTTTCCATTTCAATGTTATTATCATGACATAAGCTTTTGGTATTTGATGTATAGGACATAAGTTTTATTGGTTATTTTATTGTATTACATTTTTTTTACTATCTTAGGCTCTGGAGAGTTGCCCCACCATGGTTCAGGCCTTGACGTGCTGGTGGGGCTCAGTAGCCTAGGGTGAGCCCACACCTTGGGCGAAGCTAATCGAGTCGAGGGGGCTCTTTGTACTCCTCTTATAAGAAGAGGGGACAAAAGAGCAGGGGGCAAGGGGTGAGGATGGGAACCTCACCTCATTGTACTGTCCCGACGTTAGGAGGGGTGGTTCTGTGGTGCGGGACAACCCCTCTGTGGAGGTGGCGTCGGTCCCTTGCGGGACTGTCTAGCCGTCGAGGTACCCTGTTAGCTTAACAGATCCAGGGCACCTCACCAAGGTGGCACTGGTGGCACTCGCCGGGTTTTAGTGGGTAGAGCTGCGTCCATTTACCATCTTTCGGGCGCAGCGAGTCCCACATACCCACCTGGGGAGATTCAGTCCCCAGGCGGGATGCCTCAGAGCATTTCCCGGCGCAAAAAAAAAAAAAAGGCTCTGGAGAGTTTCGCGGGGTGTGTTCTGTCTTAAAAAGATCCGGGCACTCCCCTTCAAGCGACTGAAGGCAACTCGCAGTGGTTTTAGTGCAGTATACTGGCGCTGGGGGAGGGTGTGCCGGGAGTCCCACATATTCCAGGGACGCCCCTTCCCCTGGTGAATGCGCAAAGCATTTCCACTGCTTCAAAAAAAAAGGCTCTCCACTGGAGAGTTCTTATGTGATAAGGTCATTTTAAAATAGGGGTAGGTTCCTGACCCTATGTTGGACGTCTCGCACTTGGTAGTGCACTACCTACACTAAAACATCTGCGAGCGCCTTCAGCCGCCTTGGATCTGAGGCGAAGGCCAGACTACTCCTCGAACTAGCACAGGGGCGTTACTGGAGTCTGCCGTTCTTCGCCTGTGGGGAGTGGCCTCCTCGCCGGCCTACTCTCTCACTCACTTATCTGCCTCCTTCTGGGACATTTCTGCCTCGCAGAAGGACACCATCGTCGTCCAAAACTCGGCGTCCCGTCGTCCATCGTCGTCAAACATCACGGTGATGACATTCGGCAGAGCAAGTCCCCTGTGATGACCCCATCCCCATCTCGGGCACACCTCGAGGGTGTGCTGGGTAGAGTCCACCGCTGCACCACAATCGTGACACACTATCACCGGCTCCCTGCAGGCCGTCCAGCACAGTTACTCACCAAAGCGACCATGCCCGGTGAGCACCTGTGTAAGAGGGAAAATGGTGTTTGCGCTTATGGCACATCCACTACTCGAATAATGGACGCAGAGCAGCCGTTCGGTTTTTGCCATACATCTGCCGCGCTAAGTCTTCCCCCCACTCTCATATTACAACTCGACCTGCCTTAGTCGGCGAATCGTATTTACCCGTCCAACGTAAGGCTCTCTCTGAGAGCCCTCCTACCCGAGACATAAGAGTGCGTCTCGGCAAGAACCACCGGCACGAGTTCTTATGAGGGGAGCATTTCAAAAAGCCGAACTCTATTATGCAAGTATATTATTTCTTACATCTTTCATAATGTTTTTTTTTATTTGGCAGGGCCTGCTACTTGTTCCTACCGCTGAATATTATCGAATACTTAGTGCCAGTGGACATTTTTTTTATGTTAGTTGGATAGGCAAACTGGCAAACGTTGTAATGATGGTAAGTGGTCGACGTCGCCCATGAACATAAACTAGTTTACCTGGAATGAGCCCAGGCAACTCATCTATGTGTTGCCTATCCTGATACATAATATGTTAAGTCTCGGTGCCAGTAATTACACTGCCTGTCTTGCCCTTCCCTCCGAAACACAGCAAAACTGTTTGACGAGAGAAACAAGCAAGATGGTGGTACCCATGCAGTCGGGAGCGCGGCGCAGCGCATCCCTCCCCCCGGTAAAATAATTTTCATGTTAATACTATATATATCTATAGGCTATAATATCTTATAAGGCAAAGCCCACCTTTGATGACCATTTGATACAATCTTAGGCAGCCCGATATGCTTCAAAAGGTCTGTCTAGGGACACGCAACAAATTTAGCAGAATTCAGGATGAGTAGGAAATATTTTCCTTACTTCCAAATTAATGTGGGTGATAGTTCAAAATTGCAATGATTTATATGTAAGAGCTTATGAGCTAAGAAAATACAGCTTTTATAGTATATTTAAATCAAGGTGTTTTAAATGCTTTAACTAATGTCTCTAGTTTAATTCGCTTTCCTGTTCATATAAATCTAACACAACACTTGCATGTGGTTTGATATAGTACATAGAGTGTCATTACGAGTATGTACTTTCACAGGAAATAATAATTATAATATATCTATAATAACTTTACAAATAAATTAAAAGCAAAAAAACTTAAAAAAAGCTTTTATTTAAACGCTCTAAAAAGAAGAAAATAAAATTTTAATTAATAATAATTTCAAATATCAACTTATAACCTCATTATGCACAATTTATATAATCCTAAAACGCTGTCGCGCGATTTGTAAACAAACTATACGAATTTAATTATGTAAATTAATCTGCAAAATTTATTATATTCTCAATTTCAATTTAATACTGATAGGTAATTAAACCTCGTGATAATCTTGTATGATCATATAAATTGTATAAAATGGTTGATAGTTAAAATATTTACGGAAAAAAATATTTTCTTCTTTTTAGAGCGTTTAAATAAAAGCTCTTTCTTTAAGATTTTTGCTTTTAATTTATTGTTTACTTTTTAGTTATCGCTGGCTCAGTTCGTTCATCTCATTCGATGCACCATTGTCGTTTGCCGGTTAATTTCGAATAGCAGCTCTTCAATAAGGAGACCTTCTATGTCTTTACCCTACTTAAAGCCACGTATGCTTGAAAAGCAGCAAAGAGCTTAGACCCTATTTAAGCTTTAAGCCTACTTGTGCCTGAAGGAACACAGTTTCGAATTTGATTTTGGAGTTGTCCTTCTCCTAGACAGGTAGCAGACCAATGCTGATGACGGCCATCTCTCCAAATTACACAAGTCAAACTTATGATGAGCCCTTTCATTTGATACCCATATTGCAGAAGTGCATTAAGAATAACTTTTCTTCTATCTTGGATGATCCGCCATATTGGGTTTAGAATGACGTCACATTATTTTTCGAGTTACTGTCAACCGTCCCTTTCATTTGATACCCATATTGTAGAAGTGCATGAAAATAACTACTCCGCCATCTTGGATGGTCCGCCATATTGGATTTAGAGTGGCGCCAAATTATTTTTCGAGTTACTCTTTTCATTTAATATCTATATTGTAGAAATGCATTAGGTAAAAATAACTATTCCGCCATCTTGAATGGTCAGCCATATTGGATTCAGAATGATGTCACATACCATATCGTGCATCATCATCCAAACTAAACGTTTATACAAAATTTCAGCTCAATCGGTTGAAGGATATCTACTTCAAAATTGAGTTCAAAGATTCCACCCGAACCAACTTTAGCTTACATACATACATAGCAAATTAAATAAAAGCCTTTAAAAAATCGGCCAAGTGCTAGTCAGACTCGCGCACGAAGGGTTCCGTACCATTACATAGTATACAACATTAGACACTAACAAAAAATATGGTTTATGTAAAGGTAAATTGCGGTTTACGATTTATGACGTATTAAATAAAAACTAAGTACTTACCGAAAATTGGTTTGAGCGAGATCTATCTCGCTCAAACAAATTTTCGGTGGAAATTTTTATGGTAATATACATCATATATTTTTTATAGTTTTATCATTCTCTTATTTTAGAAGCTACGGGGGGGGGGGGGGAGGGTCACATTTTTTCTCGCTTTTCACTCCGCAACACACTAAGGTAGTGTTTAAAAAGCAATATATTTTGCGCTACAGATATTTTACGTATACTTGTTTTTTAAGATTTTTAAGTAAAATATACTAACAATGTAATATTTAGATATGATAACAGATTCCATAACTTGTTAAATGTTTGATTTCACTTCTGTTCTTACAACAAACTACTGAACACGACGGAATTGGTATACGTTTTCTCGTTTGCGGGCGACATCATACTGATTTGCGCTGCCGGTCATTTTTTAAATGTGTGCCCGCTTTGCTCAAGCAGCATCTACGCGGACACGCCTCCATACCACTTCTCGACCTGTTCTTAATATTTCTATGGACCTACCCGTAAACTAAAACCACTGCGAGCGCGAAATATAGTACGCACACCCACAAAAGGATTGGAGAGCGGCGGCGTAGTGGGGTCATCACGACATGACAATGTCATATCATCGCCCATCACGGCATGCGAGGTCCGCCAATAGATATTTCACACAATTGTATAATTAATCTAAATAAATATAAGAAATCGTTTTTTTTTTAATATTTACTTTTGGGCCCGTTGAGCTTAGACGTCCTTAGCCTATGGGCCCTGGCATTTTCCTCGCCATAACATCACTCATGAGACGTAGGATGTTAAGTGCCTTTTCACACGTGCCGGTTGCCGGGTAGCTGGCGCCGGGTATCCGGTAGTTAAGTGTATGGGCGTGATTAATTATTTGTAATATAAACGTCTAATCCGATTGTTTAAACAGCTACATACCAAAGATTAACAAAGAAACAGATTGATATTAATATTAATTAAGAAAGACCGCACTAAGAGACGATTTAATGATGATTTAAACTGTCCTTAGTAAATATTTCAAAATGTCACTCTGAGTCAGATAATGATTCGTTATTGGGTCTAATCAAAAATTAACTTTAAGTAGCGCCCGACCCTTACTAAACTTGTTAAATGGAGATTTTGACGTTTCGAAAATGAGCGTGTTGATGTAGAACAATTAATAATTTCGATTGTCAGGAAGTATTTTTTTAAATAATAATATCTATGGACGCTTTCACACCACGTCAATCTAGTCCCGTGATAAGTTCTCGAAGAACTTGTGTTACGGGTACCAGACAACGGAAAATATATTTAATACTTTTATATTTATACTATACATATATTTAAGATTTTTATTATATAATACACATATTTAATACACATCCATGACCCAGGAACACAAATATATGTTCCCTGGCGGGATTCGAACCCGCAACCTCCGGCTTGAGCGCCAACGCGCTTACCACTGAGCCACAGAGGTCGTCTATAGTATTAAATATTACCATTGAAAAGTCACGTAAAATATATTTCCATTGTATATTTAGGTAAAAACAGATATTAAAAGAACTAATTCTTACATAATATATACGCATAAAATGAGGTTTTAATGTATTTTATTGTAAATTTTATTAATATGAATATTCTTTTTGAGAGGCAGCAACACCAACCCTTTAATCGATAAAGGGTTGGTGTTGATTTGGTTGTTATTCTATCGAAAAAGTCACCTCGGTGACACTGTCACTTAAATCTGTTATTTACTAACGAACCCATAATAATTATGTCTCTGGGATGTGACGACAATTAAGGGATTTAATGCCAATTACTTAAGTCCTGATTAGTACTAATTTAATGAACCTTTGTAAGCGCGGCCGTAAGTCATTTTTTTTTCTTTAATACCGGGAAATACTCTGAGGCATCCCGCGGGGGAATGGGTTTCCCCGTGCGAGTATGTGGAACTCGCTGCGCCCGAAAGATTATAAGTGGACGCAGGTCTACCCACTAAAACCCGGCGAGTGCCACCAATGCCGCCTTTGGTGAGGTGCCCCGGATCTAATAAACAAACAGGGCACCTCAGGGATAGTACAATGGGGTGCGATTCCCGTGCTCGCCCCTTGCCCCCTGCTCTTTTGTCCCCTCTTCTTATAAGAGGGGTACAAAGAGCCCCCTCGGTTCAATTAGCTTTGCCCAAGATGCCGGGCTCACCCTAGGCTACTGAGATCCACCGCCACCTCAAGGCATCTTCCTTATAACATCAGCTATATATCAGTGAAAGTCCCGTCAATTTCCGAAATTAGCCGGAACAAACAGACAGACAGACAAAAATTAATATCCATATGCATTCAATAAAAAGCGGTTATTTTAATATTACAAACAGACACTCCAATTTTATTTACCTATATCTAATATATAAAATTTCCATGTCACAATGTTAGTTACCGTACTCCTCCGAAACGGCTTTACCGATTTTTACCAAATTTTATATGCGTATTCAGTAGGTCTGAGAATCGGCTACTATCTATTTTTCATATCCCTAAGTGATAAGGGTGGTCAACCCCTCAAATTTTAAAAGTTAACGCGGGTGAAGCTGCGGCCAACAGCTAGTAGATAATATATAGATGATCAAAGGACAGTGAATTGAACTTGCTAATTGAGAAACTCGGGTCATTGTTACTTTAGATGAAAAAAATATGATTCCAGTATCATAATGTGTTAAAATTGCCCTGCCACATCTGTATGTGGCAGGGTTTGTCTGTACAAAAACACGAACAATATTATTTTAACAATATGTGCTGGAAAGATTATTTGACTTGTTATAAGTGCACTCATATTGACCTATTAATGCGATATAAATAATAAAAATTCAATTTGAGTTTCGAGAAAACATTTTTTCTGAAATATCGACAGTAGAGCACTCTCTTACGCTTCGCTTATAAGGCGTGCAATTTGTTTCATATCTTTATTTGTATAAATTTTCCTATGTGTATGTGGCTGAACTAAAGGGCTGTATCGATTTTGATTTAAACTTTGTGAAATGAATGGTTTAGATTCACAATTAGCCCACTACAAAATCTTTACAATGTCTATACAGGACGTCTATAGAGTACGCTAGTAGGCGTATGATAATATATCTCCTTTTTAGGTTTCCGTAGCCAAATGGCAAAAAACGGAACCCTTATAGATTCGTCATGTCTGTCTGTCTGTCTGTCCGTCCGTATGTCACAGCCACTTTCTTCCGAAACTATAAGAATTGTACTGTTGAAACTTGGTAAGTAGATGTATTATGTGAGCCGCATATTGGTGGCACTCGGTGGGTAGACCTGCGTCCACTTATAATCTTTCGGGCGCAGCGAGTTCCACATACTCGCGTGGGGAAACCCATTCCCCCGCGGGATGCCTCAGAGTATTTCCCGGTGTTAAAGAAAAAAAAATGACTTACGGCCGCGCTTACAAAGGTTCATTAAATTAGTACTAATCAGGACTTAAGTAATTGGCATTAAATCCCTTAATTGTCGTCACATCCCAGAGACATAATTATTATGGGTTCGTTAGTAAATAACAGATTTAAGTGACAGTGTCACCGAGGTGACTTCTTCGATATTCTTTTTGAGAGGCAGCAACACGGTTGGTGTTGCTGCCTCTCAAAAAGAATATTCATATTAATAAAATTTACAATAAAATACATTAAAACCTCATTTTATGCGTATATATTATGTAAGAATTAGTTCTTTTAATATCTGTTTTTACCTAAATATACAATGGAAATATATTTTACGTGACTTTTCAATGGTAATATTTTATACTATAGACTACCTCTGTGGCTCAGTGGTAAGCGCGTTGGCGCTCAAGCCGGAGGTTGCGGGTTCGAATCCCGCCAGGGAACATATATTTGTGTTCCTGGGTCATGGATGTGTATTAAATATGTGTATTATATAATAAAAATCTTAAATATATGTATAGTATAAATATAAAAGTATTAAATATATTTCCGTTGTCTGGTACCCGTAACACAAGTTCTTCGAGAACTTATCACGGGACTAGATTGACGTGGTGTGAAAGCGTCCATAGATATTATTATTAAAAAAAATACTTCCTGACAATCGAAATTATTAATTGTTCTACATCAACACGCTCATTTTCGAAACGTCAAAATATCCATTTAACAAGTTTAGTAAGGGTCGGGCGCTACTTAAAGTTAATTTTTGATTAGACCCAATAACGAATCATTATCTGACTCAGAGTGACAACATTTTGAAATATTTACTAAGGACAGTTTAAATCATCATTAAATCGTCTCTTAGTGCGGTCTTTCTTAATTAATATTAATATCAATCTGTTTCTTTGTTAATCGTTGGTATGTAGCTGTTTAAACAATCGGATTAGACGTTTATATTACAAATAATTAATCATTTTAGATTACTTAAAGTAAATAGTAATAAACTGCGGTCTTTCTCAATTATTAATATCAGTGTTCAATTTACTGTTATTTAATGTTTATTATTATTTATAAACCAAACTTAGATATGACTAATAAGTGTGCATATTATTATACATAAAATATCAGATTGTATATTCGTTGCTAAGCAACTGACAGGCAGTTTACAAATAATCAATTTTATTTATCATACACTTGTAGATGGGGTGATTTGCTCATCTGTCGTAGGTATCAACGTCGGCAGATGAATCTGCTTTAAATCCGTATGTTGACGGTTTTTGTGACACGGATCGACGGTGAAAGGATTTCAGTGGTTTCAGATCTGTCGAAGTGTCGAAGAGAAGGGCCGTTAAACATACTTTAGCAATTAATTATATCATTGGTTCCTTCTTATCACTCACGCACGCACACACGCACGCACTCATGCACGCACGCACGCACTCGCACGCGCACTCACGCGTATATTCACGCGCACACGCATCCTCCCACGCACACTCACACGCTCTCTCTCTCTCTCACACACACACACCACACGCGCGCGCATGCCGTGTGCATTCGAATTGATTTTACCACAGCGCGCCAAAAATATTTCATATCAAAAATTGATGATAAAAATATATGTAAATGAAACTAATATTAATAGTACACCGTTTTATTACGGGAGATCATATTGCATACATGGTTTGGTTTAAGCTCAACTAACTCCTCAAAGTTAAGCGAAAAGTTCAACTGGCGCGTATAGAGGATAAGCCCTGCATACATTTCACACGTGTACTGACATTTAATATTTAGCACTGAAAATATATACTAAGTACCTATTTATTTCTTTAGTGAAAACTGAAAATGCTTTGCTAGAAAACTTAGTGCCTTTTCACACAAGCCGGTTACCGGGTAGCCTGCGACCGGCACATGTGAAAGCTGCCATACACGCCAATACACTTAACTACCGGATACCCGGCGCCAGCTACCCGGCAACCGGTACGTGTGAAAAGGCACTTAACATCCTACGTCTCATGAGTGATGTTATGGCGAGGAAAATGCCAGGGCCCATAGGCTAAGGACGTATAAGCTCAACGGGTCCAAAAGTAAATATTAAAAAAAAACGATTTCTAATACTAATTATACAATTGTGTGAAATATCTATTGGCGGACCTCGCATGCCGTGATGGGCGATGATATGACATTGTCATGTCGTGATGACCCCACTACGCCGCCGCTCTCCAATCCTTTTGTGGGTGTGCGTACTATATTTCGCGCTCGCAGTGGTTTTAGTTTACGGGTAGGTCCATAGAAATATTAAGAACAGGTCGAGAAGTGGTATGGAGGCGTGTCCGCGTAGATGCTGCTTGAGCAAAGCGGGCACACATTTAAAAAATGACCGGCAGCGCAAATCAGTATGATGTCGCCCGCAAACGAGAAAACATATACCAATTCCGTCGTGTTCAGTAGTTTGTTGTAAGAACAGAAGTGAAATCAAACATTTAACAAGTTATGGAATCTGTTATCATATATAAATATTACATTGTTAGTATATTTTTCTTAAAAATCTTAAAAAACAAGTATACGTAAAATATCTGTAGCGCAAAATATATTGCTTTTTAAACACTACCTTAGTGTGTTGCGGAGTGACTGGACACGCAATGTAAACGATACTGTTTTTTGTCGTCGGGACAGTGATGTTCATGCATAGCAACTGATTCAAGCTATCATCAACACGTCGATTATTGATTGACTTATTTCTATTGCAGTTAATTATACATTTTGTGTGTATGTACTCGTTTAATTTTAGTTATATGTTATGTATTTTTTATAAGTGTTTAACTGATTAGTGTATTATGAGTTAAGCGTCCTTTTACATTGCTATTTTATTGTATGTTTGTTTAACGAAATAATGTATGAATTATAGCCAAATTTTAATATTTTTCAACCGTATAGTTCTACAAAATAGAGTTTTTTTTACTAATTTCTATCATTTTACTGTGTTGTTATGAGATATTTGGATAAGAAGCGATAATTAGAATTATGACAATGAAAAGTAAGCAAAATAAAACATTGTACAGCTTGGCAAAAAAGAGTCTGGAAAAAATGAGGGCGCCACTTTCACTTTGGTCTCATCATATTATGGGAAATCAGTAAGAGAATTTAATCAAATCGTTAAAAATAAATGTGAAACAATAAAATTTATTCAAAACCTAGTATTTGTCGGCCCAGTATTGTCAACATCATAGGTTTCCTATTAGTAAAATATTTAGTTCCACCTGTCACCGCGTCATACTCTTTTTTGCCAAGCTGTACTTCATTTTATTTCGTGCAACATATTTTTTATATATAATAAATTATTTTCTGATCATGAATGCTTAGAAAGAGTCCGAGCGATCCGTATCTACGGTGCGTGTTGAATGAGCGCTGTGTAAGATAACATAAGGTTTATTTTTATTCTTTAGAACGTTGTGATTTATGTATAGCTATGTGTGTGCGCGGCCTTGCGAAATGTGGAAGGGAGAAATGTGACGACTTGAGTTCTCGCACATTTTGAATGAAATAACATATCTCCTTATTTCAAATATCTGTGGGTAGGTCACTCTCATTTGTGAGGTTCCCCGGAACTGTTCAGAAACAGGGCACCACGACGGCTAGTCAGTCGCCCATGGGACCGACCCCACCTACACAGAGGGGTTCCCCGTATATGAGAACAACCCCTCCCAACGTCGAGACAGTGAAATGGGGTGAAGTTTCCATCCTGGCCCCATGCACCCTGCTCTTTTGTCCACTCTTCTTATAAGAGGGGAATACAGAGGAATACCCTCGGTTCAATTGGCCCAAGTTGCTGGGGTTCACCTTAGGCTACAGCGCCCCATCACCACGACAAGGCTGGAACCATGGTGGGGACTTATCCTGATGCCTGGGCTAGTTTCAGGTTTTTTATAAAAATTGTTTTGGTTCATGGGCGACGTTGACCACTTACCATCATTTGACTCGTCTGTCTGTTTGCCTATCACACTAACATAAACATATTTCTACATCTATACGGCGGCCAAATTTTTTTAGAGGTTATACTTATAGAATCACTTTTTGTATGTTTCTCTCTCTGTTAGTTTGATAAACCAAAACCAAAATCCATTCTCATTGACATGTAATCATGAAATTTGGTCTCACAAGTAAAGAAAAAAGTGTGATAATCGTTGATTTGTCGCTATTATAAATAAAAAACAGGATTTTCGGAAAACGGTGTCTGACTTGTCCTTGTCTTTTTTTTAGTTTCGTATAGGACCCGTGTTCATAATTTACCAGGTTCGAATTGCGTCGTTACACTCCTATTCGATATATAAAGGCAATATTAATATCAATTGACCTACAATCCATAGTCCTTGAGCTATGAGCGTCTATGATTTTGAATCGCTTCATATTACACGTGTATGTTTCCAGGAACCCTGCATCTTGTACACGTGTACAGATCGACACGGGAGTATTTCCCGGTAAATGATCAACTTGAACTTCAATCGTAACAGTTTAAATGTATTTAATGTTATCTGAGTATACTGGCTTTGGTAAAGTCGGGTCACATTGAACAAGTATAATTTGTGATGAAAGCTTGTTACCTTATTTGGCGAAAGAAATCCGCCATTTTTATTTTTTTCAGGTTTTTTTTTATATTTATAATAATAATATCTATGGACGCTTTCACACCACGTCAATCTAGTACCGTGATAAGTTCTCGAACAACTTGTGTTACGGGTACCACACAACGGAAATATATTTAACACTTTTATACTACGAGGGCTGCACTGAAAATTTCGGGAATCAAGGAAGTGACACATCATTACTATTTAAAAATGTATTTATTGCTTTTCGAAGTATTCTCCGCGAAATTTGACACATTTTTCCATACGATGGAACCAATCATTGAAGCAACCATTCCATTCGGAAGTTGGGGTCTCCAAAATGGCCGTTTTGTAGGCGTCCACAGCTTCTTCAGGCGATGAAAATCTCTGACCACCAATTTATTCTTTATTTTAGGGAAAGTATTGAAATCATTAGGGCTTAGGTCGGGGCTGTACGGCGGATGGTCTAATAATTCTATGTTTTCTTGCTCTAAAAACTCTTTTGTTCTGTGCGCGGTGTGAGAACTCGCATTGTCGTGATGGAGGATGATGCGGCGGTTGCAGTTCTCTTTACGGAGTTCAGAAACGACCTGTGGCAAACAAATGCTAGCATACCATTCTGTATTAACTGTTTTTTGTCCCTCAAGAGGAATATTCGCAACATGGCCGGTTTTGGAGACAAACGTGGCCATCATTTTTTTTGCAACACTCCGTGAACGAACAATTTTTGTTGGCTTTAACTCATTTTCGAACACCCAAACTCGTGACTGGTTTTTTGTTTCGGGTTCGTACGCGTATATCCAGGATTCGTCACCTGATACGATGTTGTATATAGCATTTGAGGATCCTGCGTGGAATCTTTCGAGAGTTCTGACGCACCTTGGTGCGTAAGAACGTAAGTAACGCGAGCCGCTTTTTGCTTTTACAGAGCAAATGCGGTATCCATCGGGAAAACAACTTTTTTACATCTAATTGTTCATGCAAGATTATTTGTATTTAACTCATGCCAATGTCTAAAGTTTCCAGAATTTCGCGGTATGTCACATGTTGATCTTCCTCAATCACCTTACGCACACCATCAACGTTTTCTTGGGTGACTGTAGTTTTTGGACGACCTTGACAGGGATCATCACTGAGCTTGACACGTCCACGTTTAAATTCAGCAAACCAGCGATAAATTGTGGTTTTGGATGGGGCTTCATCACCAAATGCAGAAATCATCCGGTCAACACACTGTTTTTGTGTTAAACCACTTCGAAAGTCATAATAAATCATCGCTCTAGAATTTTCTCGAGTCAATTCCATTTTCTCAACGACTTAACAAGTTTGACAAGACCTTGTGACAAGACCGAGAATCTTTTTTTAAATAAATAAATGGTATTTGATTTTTAAGACCAAGGAGTTTTCAATTAAAAAGATTTTAATATGACAGGAACAGTGGAAATATTCCATTCCCGATACTTTTAGTGCAGCCTATGTATACAAATATTTAAGATTTTTATTATATAATAAATACACAAATATTTAATATACATTCATGACCCAGGAACACAGAAAATTTTATATTTTTGTTCCCTGGCGAGATTCAAACCTGCAACCTCCGGCTTGAGCGCCAACGCGCTTACCACTGAGCCACAGAGGTCGTCATGAAGATTGAAGTTCAATCTGATCAGCATGATGACAGCATAGTAGGGCAAACGAGCAATCGAAGCTTTAGACTACCAACCCTCCTCATCTGATTTCGAGGAGGAGACCCGTGTATATTATTATACTAGCCTGCAGCTTCGCAGCAACTCAACTCCTATAAGTCACAGCGTGATGTTATATAGCCTTCCTCGATAAATATCTAACACTGAAAGAATTTTTCAAATCGGACCAGTAGTTCCTGAGATTAGCGCGTTCAAACAAACAAACAAACTCTTCAGCTTTATAATAATAGTATAGATTGAATTTGTAAAATATTGTAGGTATTGAAAAAGTGTTATTGTCTATATTATTATTGTTGAATAAGACCTATTTATCAGTGAAATAAAATTTACCGGATTGCTATTTTTTGGTCTTTTCTGACGGACATTAATTAAGTTCATGAAATTCATAAAACAAAATAACAATAAAAAATCTTTTTTTATTGTACTATATTACCGACGGTCGAGCCAATATTCAGTTTGACCATTCAACTGAATACATAATATTGACTCTACCGTAATATAGCACGTGTTGGCACTTTTTTTAATATACTCGCTGAAATGCTAGATGGTGTTTATTTGCTTGAATTTTTATGAACAATCATCTATCTACCAAAATTAATTTTCTTACCCTACGTAATTTTTTTTAAATAAATTATCATAATATATCCAAATACCTTTGAGAATATGTGTACAAAGTTTCATGATCATCGGTTGTGTAGTTATTACGTGAAAGCAAACAAACTCACATTCACAATTATTAGTCAGGATTGTAATATAAGATACATTTATAAATAATTAATTTATAATGGAAAAGTTTTACTCGGTTTTCTAAAGGTTAGATATTATGTTTTTACCGGTGGGAGGGAAGCGCTGTGCCGCGCTCCCGGCTGCATGGGTACCACCATCTTGCTTATTTCTCCCGTGAAACAGCTTTGCTGTGTTTCGGAGAGAAGGGCAAGACAGGCAGTGTAATTACTGGCACCGAGACTTAACATCTTATGTCTCAGGATAGGCAACACATAAATGAGTGGCCTGGGCTCGTTCCAGGTATACTAGCTTATGTTCATGGGCGACGTCGATCACTTAACATCAGGTGGTACGTTTGCCAGTTTGCCTATCCAACTAACATAAAAAAAAATGTTTATTCAATTACAAACCATTTTTATGTTAGTTGGGTGGACAAACTGGCGGACTTGTCATTAATTGTTGCCTATCCTAACACTTAAGACGTTAAGTCTTGATGCTAGTAATTACACTACCTATTCTGCCCTTCTCGCTGAAACACAGCAATGCTGTTTAATGCGGGCTTAAACATTGATTTTATGAAAAATCGTATGGGTCACGTGAAGTGTATCGTCGGGACTCAAGAGAAGAAATAAAATATATAATTCAATTTTTTTTTCTTAGTATAGAATTTACAAAGTAGGTTTTCGAATGTGGTTCGATCAAGACAGGCCCACTAAGAATATCCAACAGAAATAATATTATGTATTTTACCACACAATTGCTCTACAACATTATTTTTTTCAATTTATAATTGTTACATATATAAAATTCTCGTATCACAGTGTACGTAATTGAACTCCTCCGAAACGACTCGACCGATTCTCATGAAATTTTGTGTGTATATCGGGTAGGTCTGAGAATCTGTCAACATCTTTTTTTAATACTCCTAAATGTTAAGGGTGGTCCACCCCTTACATTTTTAAAGTTAACGCGGGCGAAGCTGCTGGTAACAGCTAGTATTATATAATATGAAATAAATAAAAAATTGAAATTAAAAAAGAAATTTAATAATAATTATTTTAAAAAGGATTTAAAAAGACAGATTATCGTATTATAGAAGCGTAGACACCGTTATTAAAATAATTGTTTCCTTTGGTACATCGAGAATAAAAACGGAATAGAGCGGTAATGTTATGTATTTTGTATTAAAACTAATCCGGCCAAATTTGTGCTGATTCTGCGCTCTGATTGGCCGACTGATGGCCATTGATGGATAATTGGCTGATGGGATGTACACAGATCATAGGTTAGTGGAATTGCTATTACGTTAGTGACAAATCACTGACTTGTTTGGGAATTCTATGGCTCACATTATTATATTTACTCTATCCGGTTATGTAGGTACTCGATGCGTGTATCTA
Organism: Helleia helle; assembly: GCA_963853865.1. NCBI lineage: Eukaryota > Metazoa > Arthropoda > Insecta > Lepidoptera > Lycaenidae > Helleia > Helleia helle. The sequence continues at coordinate 24,476,577 of OY971420.1, forward strand.
CTATGGTGGTCACTTTTCTTAATAATTTGTTTATGTTTTTCCGCATATTCAGTAGTGTATTTATTGTGCTTTTAGAAGCCTGTTTATAAAATAAAAAAGTTTCACTTTCAACAGGATTTTAGCCATTCAAAAAAATACTCACTCAATTTCATTGAATACCTAGATTCAGTGAAATCGAGTGAAAATAGTTCTTGGTATTAAATACAGACAAAATGTTGTTATAATAGAAAATGTGATTTTGATAATATTGCATAAATAATGTGAAAACACTTTACAAACGATAAAATCTCAGATGGAAAAAATATGTTAAAATACATACACATAAATATAATTTTTATCGTAAAAGAATACTCGTGTATGTTCAATCTGAAAATAGAATACCTCTTACGGCCCTCACGTTAAGTAGGACGCTTTTTTCTCCAAGTCCATTATAATTACCAGATCATCATAAGTCATGACGGATGACATGACGTTGACGTCATTAGCATTAAGTGATATGAAAGGAGATTTGACACGTAAAAATGTGAGTATATAATGGGATTCATGAAATATATTTTATTCAACGTAAGTGAATATACATTTATACCCCAAAAGCTGTTAAGTGACGGTGGGCGGTAACATTGCTCGAAGGACCGATGTTGATGAGGTGTGGTTCTAATACGACCGCGGTACTTACTAAAGACGTAGCTGATGAAGGTCTTCACAAGGTGGTCCGACGGATGAGGATCGCGGCTGATGGATGCAAAACGGGACCGGTCACGTGTACATATAAAAGGCCTGCTACACGGTACCTAACCGACGCGTGCGACGTCTGACAGAAGAAATCTTGTTAGTTTCCAACGAGACGGTTTGGTCCTGGTTTGCTTCCGACCGTGTGTACAGCGGTTGGCAATCCTGAGTATGTCAGTTGCTGTGAATCGTCGTATCGGTCGCACGCGTTTCCTTAAACACTTTAGACACTTTAACAAAAAAATACATTTGTTTTGTTAAAGATAAATTCGCTGCCACGACACGTCTTCAACGCTCGAATATCACGGATAAATGGCTTGTTGGCAACCATGTAGATGAAACTTTAAACAGACGTTTTGGTAGCTGACAATGTTACCTCCGTCAGTGCCTTTTCACACGAGCTGGTTGCCGGGTAGCCGTGTGAAAAGGCACCCAGGCGTCGGTAACAAACCGTGTAGCAGAAGTTTAAATCTTTTGGAACGTAGTTCCTTATGGCACGTTTCGTCTGAATTTTTTCCGTTTAGCCAAGACTGAAAAAAATCAGACGAAAAGTTGGTACGACACTTTTTGCTATAGTGTGTGTGTATTTACTGTTTATCATAAAAGTATGAAACCTTATATATATATAACATTATCTATATCTATAAACGCCATTAACATCATGTCACCTATAGGTGACATATATATAAACATATATATTTATGTCACCTATAGGAAACATATATATATGTTTATATATATAAACATATATATATGTTTTTATATATGTCACCTATAGGTGACATGATGTTAATGGCGTTGTTTAGTAATAGCGCGATGCAATTACTAAACAACGCCATCTATTGGTAGTTTTATGTAAGCTTTGAATAATTATACATATGTACCACGCCATATAAATCTGCATTTACATAAATGCTTTAAGAATTATACAATTTAAACATGTTTGAGAAATTAGATATGTAAGTAGTTTTCATTATAACACATTCCACGTACCTACAGTTGACTTATTTTGACTTGCAAAAATTGTTGGTAATGTGTTTTATTAATAGGTCTTCACTAATTAATCGAAAGGAACTTCGTTCCACCCGGGTGTCCCTTGACACCTCTCTTTAGTTTTTTAAGTAATGTTTGGAGTATACATACTTAGAAACCATAATATAAATATTATGATGTTATTATTTGTATAAAATTAAGAGGGAACAAAAACACAGAATGCTTACACCGACTATGAGCTCAGGTATTACGTACCCGTTAGGTATTACATAGTTATGACATATTTTAAGTTTTACAAATCGGGTGTATGAGATACCCGACCTCATAATGGGAAATTAATATTGAATACAAATCAGAACCTGTATATATGAAATTAATATTGTATACAAATCAGAATATATACAGGACTAGCGGCCCGGTACGTGCTTCGCTACGTATAAAGTGAAATAAAATAAAATTGGAACATCAAATTAATTTATTCAAACAAAAAATATATAATTAATTGCTAGCTATTTTAAACTTAATGTTGTTCTGTCAACACTGAAAAAAGTTTCAATATGACCCCAACTGAAAAAGTTTCAATTTGACAGCAAAATCTCCATTAATTTATTGAATAAAAAAAATGTGATAAATGAAGAACCGCTCAACCGATTTTGTGCAAACTTCACATAAACCATCTACTAAATAGTCCGAACAAAGCCTAAACATTTGGTTGGGATTGGTGAGCCCGTTCTTGAGTTATAAAATTACAACGAAAAGTGGCATTGATTTTTATATATAAAGATATATTATGAAATTTTATGTAAAGTCATTACATATAATAATATTTTTTTTAAGTGAAACTTCTTTGCTTTGAGGGTAAAATTTCTACGGATGAAACGTCACGGAAATGTTTTTGTCCACGAAGTGGAAGAGAGTGATTGAGACCAATTGAGAGAGAGTGAAAAAGAGCGAACGTAGCATGAAACACATAGCCATGTAGTGAGAGTAGGGAGCAAGCGAGTGAGACAGATGGAGAGATAGAGTGAGATAGAGCGAAAGCCGCATCGTAAGTCTCGGAAATTTAAAGCTTGAGATTAGAATAAATATAAACAAGATTTAAAAATTATTTTGCCAAATAAGTTTCACTTCTGACATATTATGTACTTTGTAAGCACGCACTTTTTTATATTTATATAAAAACGTTCGGGGCGCGTCGCTTTTTACAGAATCCCAAAAAGGAGAAGGTACTATAATATTCGTATGTATGTTTAATGTTTCTTTTTTTGTATATGTTCATCTATCTATATTTATCGCCAATAGAGAACCGATTTTGATGATCCTCTTTTTGTTCAAAAAGAGATATTTTAATGGTGGTCCCATGATAAGGAAAGACCTGATGATGACAGCCTAGAGAAATCGAGAAGGACTTTCAAAAATCTTAGCGGTGACTTGTGCGTTTGTTAATTTTTTCATTAAGTATTTTAAAACACTACAATTTCATGAAAGTCTGGAGTCGATCTGATGATGGAGTTAAAATACATTCGAGGGGACGTTGAGGATTTACAGCAGTTTGGGTTTGGGCTTGATTAATTTTTGATGAAAATTTAGATGATTTGTGACCGTCATCCAGGGGTCTGATGATAAAGGCGAAGGGCAGTTAAGGTGACTCCTGAGCGGTTTACAGTGGCTACCTTGTATTTGGACTTAATTTATTTGTATTGATGAGAACTTTACACCCATATGGGACAAAAGTGCCATTACAGGTCTGACAATGGAGACCGTAGACTCTTAACTCTAAATAGTCGAGGGAATTCCTCAACTATTTAGAGCAGTTACATTGTGTTGGACTTACTTCATACGTTTCAGTATGCCAAAATTATCAGTTCTTTAAAAATTTAGAAGTAAAAAGATACAATTTTTTTTAACTAAAAATTTGTTTTGCACTAAAAAGGGTAAATTAAAAAAAAAACCGTCTTCAAACCCACAACTTATGCATGTAGTAAGTAGGTAGATACTTGTAGGTAGTATCTATCAACTATCTTTTATACTTGGCTGGTACGGACTTCAAAGAGATGAGTGGGTAGCGCTTATAATAACACGGTCACGGGTCTCCTCCTCGAAATCAGGTGACGATGGCCTAGTGCAGTGATGGCGGATCAGTGGTACGCGTGCCCTCAATGGCACCCGAACCAATAATTTGGGCACGCCACTACGAAGTATTAGGTAAATACTTAATTAGATGCGCTCTTACAATACATTAGGTGCCAGAAAATGTGTCATTGGTGGGAAGAGTGAGAATAAAAAGTTTTGATAGTATTTAGTATTATTATGGTTCCAATAATCATGAAATTCAAATTATTTGAGGGCACGTGGCTGTGGCTTCGTTAAACATTTTCTAGACATGTCAATACATAAAGATTCGCCACCCCTGGCCTAGTAGGTATGGGCTGGGCCTCTTGAGGGAGAGCCGAGAGGTCCGGGTTCGATCCTGACCCTCTCCCCCTGTAATGCCTATAAATGGGTTTTTCTTAATTTCCACGTAAATCTGAACCTTATCTGAACATGAGACCATCGCTTGCTCACCGGTGAAGGACACATCGTGAGAAAACCTGCATGCCTGATAAGATTAAAAGTCTTTGAAGGTGTTTGAAGTTCACCAACCCGCATTGGGCCAGCGCATCGGTGAACTATGACCCAAAACCCTTCTCTCCTGATACCTAGGTATTAATTTATTATTCGCTTTCAATTACCTATTTGTGGTTCTGAAGTCGGTTTAATTTTTTATTTCTTAACCACTTAAACGCAATCAATACTCATTCATTCAAAACGTAAGGTCACTCTCCATCTTGAAACCTAAAGCACAACATTGTTTGTAAATTGGCGTAGTAAATAACCTATCTATCAGGTGAGGTTACCCTTGTTCAGATGCGCAAGTAATACAATATCTCAATCGATCCTCACCGTGAACTTGATAGGCTAAAGTTTCCGAGCCTGATAGTTAGTTTAGCCCATACAGCTGTAATTAACTCACAGTTTGATTTTGCTTTATTTTTCATATTCTCGTCTCATCATATTATTATTTTATCAAGTGAAATATGTAATTAAGGCGAGTCACCGCATGCGAAACGGGAAAAATGGCTTGCCAAAAATTTTTTTGAGATACTTGGTATTAAGTAACGGTCTCACAAAAATATACGGGACACCTAAAGATATTGTCTTATGTATGTGCTTATTGGTTACACTATAAGATGTACTTTACTCGATCTTAAAAAATCCCGAAAACAGACTAAGTAATAGAAACATTTTACAAAAAATTAAAACCGACTTCAAAAATACTAAACTAAAAAGTAATAAACTGTGTTAAATAACTGTGTTTCTTTAATTTTCGTGCTTACAGCTTATAATCAATCTTCTACTAATGCACAAACTTTGCGTTTACCATGGCATTATAGTTACTTTTGGAGTCGCCATAATAAATATAGTACCTAGGTAACAGTGAAAATGTTTAGAAAATGAAAAACTGCTTAATGTAGAAAGTTGCCAATACTTTTATTGTTTTTCGAAGTAATCTCCGTTTCTTTCTACACATCGTCGCATTCGATGGAACCACTGAGAAAAGCAGTGGGCCCATTCTTCCTTAGGAGTCTCTTCTATGGCATTTTCGTACGCTTTAACCGCATCTTCAGGGCTCGTAAAGCGAATACCTCGAATTTTATCTTTAGTTCTTGGGAATAAATGAAAGTCGCAGGGCGCCAGGTCAGGACTGTAAGGCGGATGACTCATTATCTCGACACCTGCCATAGTCAAATATTCAACAGTCCGTTTTGCGGAGTGCGCTGAAGCATTGTCGTGGTGAAGGAGGATCCTGCTTCGAGGGCGCTGCAGTCGAATTTTTTCCAATACAACAGACAAACAGCGATTGACATACCAGTCTGCAGTAACTGTCCTTCCATCTTCTAGCACAACTGTCGCGAAATGACCTTTCCGACCAAACAATGAGGCAATCATCTTTTTTTCTTGACTTCTTCCTTTCTTTACCTTAGTTGGCCGATCCTTGAAAGGAAACACCCACTGAGCTGATTGTCTTTTGGTTTCGGGTTCGTAGCAATATATCCAGCTTTCATCACCTGTGATGATGTCAAATACAGCATTTGAGTTACCGCCGTTGAACTTATCTAACATTTGGCGACACCAGTCCATGCGGAGGCGTTTCTGGTCGTCGGTTAAAGTATGGGGAATCCATCTGGTACAAAGCTTCCTGACGCCTAAATGTTCGTGTAATATTTTTTGAACTTGATTCATACCAATGCCTAGGCTTGCCCGTATCTGCTGATAGGTCACTCTCTTATCTTTCTCTATCATGCGTCGCACAGCACTGATGTTATCTTCAGTAGTCGCTGTTAAAGGACGTCCCTCACGCGGATCATTGTTTTCGCGTTGATTCGCGTTAAACCAATTGTAAATAGTGGCACGAGATGGGGCTTCATTAAAAAATGCTAATCGCAGCCTATCATAGCTTTGTTATTGAGTAAGCCCACAACGAAAGTCATAATAAATCATTGACCGAAAATTTTCTCGCGTCATGTTCATTTTCACGTGTAACAAGAGTTTTAGATTTGCCGCCAATTCACAAAAACAAATGACAAATGAATGCAATATACTACATTAGGTTACCAAAGAGTTCTAAAATTGAAATTCAAAAAAAGTTTTCATTTTCAATGTTTCTAACTGGCCAGTTCTAAACATTTTCAGTGTTACCCACGTATCTGACTTGAAGCTTTCCAGTTTAAGCACAGTGCTAACAATTTAAAACTGATACCAATGCAAGAATCCAAAGGCAAAATAGCAGTAAAAATGTTTAGAACGGTGGGAGAAATTATGTGTCGGCATGGGTACCACTACCTTTTTTGGAGTAGCCTGCCTGTTCTGCCATCTTAGCTAGTGAAACAGTATAACTGTTTTGGTATGATGGCAGAACAGGAATTGTAGCTACTAGCATTGGCATTCTAGAATACTGATAGAACTAGTTGATATCCAAGTAACTTTTTACTTGCAGATAACCCACCAGGTAAGTTCTGCTTGACTATCTAACTAACATTTTATTTTTGTATATTTCAGAGAAATTCAATGTATATTCAACGATGCGTTCATTGTTATTAGATCTTAAAAGAAGTACTTCACAATCTTTATCTGATAAATATGTAAGTTATTTTCATCCTTTTTAATCATTAAGCATTTGAAGTGTGACTCGAATCCCTGCAAGTGCTAGAGTACGAAGAATATATTATTGTATATCTTTACTGGTCTTTGGATGTATTTCCTCATTTCTATTACAGACTTGTGGCGGACCAATTTTCAGTTAATAAATTTGGCCTGACTGAGCATATCATCTCGCTCGGTCGGACATCTTTAGGGCTTTTACCATACTATCCCACATTGGTGACCCTTGATAGAACATGCCTCCTTCTGAACTTCATTATCAACACTCCCCCACCCCTCCGTACTACGCCAGTCAGCTTCAGCTTTATCGAGTACCTCGACCAACTAGCCTCAACGCACCGCGGCCTGGTCCAGCCCCGGACGGCAGCACTCCGGAGCCCGTGCAGCAGCAACACAGTACCGACTCACTGGGAGTCTCTGGAACTGGCGACTCAAGCAAGAAGTATCAATGTTCGACATCCGGTCTTCGGGTGTGATGATGAGTGATGTGGCAGACCAATTATTAGTACCACAATCCTGAATCGCGCTATCGAAGTTTAACATACAACGTCTAAAATGATAACAAGTGGGCTTCGGCCTGACCGCGCATTCCATCTCGCTCGGTCGGAGATCTCCCTTTGGGGCCTTCCACCTACATTCCCTTACTGTATTTCTTTCCACGCCTTTGATAATAAATGATAAAATATTGTATAGGTAGTTTTCACTAAAATTTGGCATTATTATGAGGGCTCCTTTCTCATGACGATGAGGAGTACGTCCGCCTTCATTGGTATCACTATTCCGCTTATTTTTTCTATGAAACTGTCTATTTGAAGTAAAATGCAGGTCTAGCCATGGTCCCCACCATGGTTCAGGCCTTGTCGTGGCGGTAGGGCTCAGTAACCTAGGGTGAGCGGTGCACCTTGGGCGAAGCTAATTGGGCCGAGAGGGCTCTTTGTACCCCTAGGGGACAGAAGAGAAGGGGGCAAGGGGTGAGGATGGGAGCCTCACCCCATTGTACTGTCCCGACGTTGGGAGGGGTTGTTCGGCATTTGTGGCAAGGCGGCATTGGTGGCACTCGCCGGGTTTTAGTGGATAGAGCTGCGTCCATTTACCAGCTGTCGGGCGCAGCGAAAAAAAAAAAAGTCTAGCCATGGTACCGAGACATAACATCTTACTTCTAGATAGGCAACTAGTGGATGAGTTGCCTCGCTAGTTCCAAGTAGACTTTATTATGTTTATGGGTGATGCTGACCACTTGCCATCTGGTGCTCGTCTATCAGTTTTCCTATCCAAATAAAATGAGGTATAAATAAGTTATATTTTTTCAGGATTTCAACGCGGAAAGGCATTTCAGATGGGGGAGCATCAAAAAATTTATTTTCATGGCAAACGCGTTCACATCTTCGACGAACCACTTCGACGTATTTTCAAGAGCGGTGAAACCTCGTTGTAATATACTTTTTGTAAAGATGGATATGTGATGGTAAGTGATCACCGTCGCCCATAACCTTTAAAGACTTGATTATTTCATGCGGGATAAGAAAAACATATATGTTACAAGCGACCATACAAGAAAAAAAATGGTACAACCATAAAGATTATATACCGTTTTCATCTTATCAATGACAAAAATAGATTCTTTAGAATGTTAAATTTTGTTTAATATAGTTCATATAAGTTCTCTAATTCCATGCATTTGATCTCAATATGCTATATTGAGTTCATATGAAATCATGAAGAAAATATCGCCTTGAAACCTACATGACTGATAAGTTAAAACATTTCGAGGAAGCGTAAAATTTGTCACATGAATTTTCCCGATTTTTAAGGACACATCTACAGTGGAAAGTTTAGTTCTAAATAACACCGCTGCAGTTATTAATGTATTATACTTATTTCAGTATGTTTCCCCTTGTCCATCCTGTTCGGTATATGGCCAGGCATGGCGTATATGTTTATGGATTTCTTCATAAAACTCTACACGAGGAAATTGGACTACAATGCAAACATGAATCCGCTTTTGCGCGGAGTTTCGGTTGGCATTATGTTACAAACTGCGGTTTGGTCGTTGATTGTAAGTGAAATAATATTGAGTAATATTGATTATTAATCATAGAGTCCATTCTTTATATTTATTATAATGTTGAAGTTCTCAGGGAAGTGGATTTAAGGAGCCAAACGAAATACCAAATTGTAAATTCTTGCAACATTTTGATCTTATATTATATCTTCATCAGGATTTTTTTTTGTCTGATGAAGATCTAATATAAGATCGAAACGTTGCAAGAATTTACAATTTGGTATTTCGTTTGGCTCCTTAATTCCACTTCCCTGAGAACTTTAACATTATATTGAGTAATATTTTTTTATGATAGTTGTATAGGCAAACAGACAGACAAGCCACATGATGGTAAGTGGTCAGCGTCGCCCATGAACATAACCTGAAACTAGCCCAGGCAATTCATACATGTTGCCTATCCTGAGATATAAGATGTTAAGTCTCGGTGCCAGTAATTACAATGCCTATCCTGCCGTTATTTCTATGGTGGTACCCAAGCAGATGAGAGTACGGCACAGCGCCCTCCCACTGAAGAATATATAGATTAGATTAAAAAAATAGAAAACGTTAATTTGCTAAAATTATGATCCACACGGGTATTCAATATGAAAACAAAACAAAAACTCGGTGATAAATATACAACTTACGCTGACAAAGTTTGGATAAATCTAGTAGGTACTATAAATTTAGCGCTTATGCATACAAGCTTACTAAATGAACCTATTCACTAGTGTGGTATGATCGGCTGAATATTTATTTATCAAAAACTAAGCTTATTGTGCTATAAATCAATAAACTACACAGAGTTTGGGCAAAATGTAGTGCCTAAATTAATGTGTCCACCTAAGCTATGCCTGCGTATGTTCTAAATTCTCTGCATGACATTTTAGGTACTTCCATAATTTTCTATGTATATTGTAGATGAAGTGCTTAAATTTGCTAAGTGCTAGAGTTAAAAATACACCTTATTCGAAAAAAGGTTAAGCTAAAGCTTAAATTTCACAAACTAAGCTTAGATAAAAGGTAAAGAACTAGACTGCGCGATTATAATGTTTGAGTGATAGAACCTGTAACCCAAGTTTTTAGGAACTTAACCCGTGGCTAGATAAACGTGGTCTGATGTAGGATAATATATATAAGACGGATAGAGGCTGATAATGATAATCATCATCAAGAGCCTCTATCCGTCCACTGCTGAACATAGGCCTCACTCGAATAACGCCAAGACGACCGATCCCTCGCCATTCGCATCCAACACGCACCGGCCAATGTACGGAGATTGTCCTCCCACCTGTTAATGGGTGACCAACACTTCGTCTACCAAACGCGGCCTCTACTCAATAATGTATACTATACAATAATGTAATACGAAATTTAAATTACATAGTATACATAATAAAATGGAAAAGTGAAACAAAGAAAAAAAGATTTTATTATTATAAATTACATAGATTAAAATAATGTAGTACCTACCTACTCCTACTCCAAATCTCAAAACTTATCCAGGCGAATTTGGGGTATCAGATTTTATCATTAAAAAGGTATAGGTTCCCTTTAACTCTAGAATCTATCCAGGTGATAGTTAAAACGTAATCCTATAAATAACGTGTAATAACGTAGCCAACAAAGTAATACTAGACCAGGTGTCAATGTTACGAGCTGGCATTTCGCTGAACTTGAATATGCAAACATTTCTATTTTCCATTTCCGACACTCTCATACACAAATAAATGTTATTTTTCATTGAAACATAATATTCTTGACAGGAATATAGCTTGCAACGTTCATATATATGTAAGTAAGGTTTATTTACAAATAGTAAAGGAAAAAATATATTTATGTTAATAAAAGTTGGATTGAGGCGTCTACTTTACGACGTTACAGTTTAAAACGTCAATGTGGATTCCATAGCATAGGTAAGAATTACCTGATACACCACGTGAACCTCGTACTATAAACACCAGCATCAAAATTGATTAAAATAAATGGCCTATCTTTCACTCATTATAATGAAACAATTTGTACTGATTTTATCGAGGTTTATTAAGTTTTTTACAAGCTCTACGTTTCGGATACTTTACAGCAACCATGGTCACGGGAGGACTCTATCTTTCAGTATATCTTATAAAAACAGTTCAGAAGATTTGTGCGTTTAAATAAACAAACACTTCACAACTTAATAATATACCTAGATATTCAGCCACAACCCCGTTTACAAATATCTATATTATCATACATTATCTGCTCTTGGATTTGAAACCACTTTTTTTTATATAGAAGAGGGGGCAAACGGACAGTCGATTCACCTGACGGTAAGAGAAAGCGACATCCACCGACACCCGCTACACCAGAGGGTTAGCAGGTGATTTGCCGGCCTTTCAAATGGGAGTATGCTCTTTTTTTCTCTTCTTTTCCTCTTACTCCAGTCACCCCATCAAGATGATCCTCCGGCTTTTTTCAGCATGCTCGCGACTTGGCAGACTCCATCAGGTTCTTAATGAGTAGCTTCTACTCCGTCCCCACGTGGTCCAAATGTCAGAAGGTCGATATCAACCACACATGCTACTCGTCCGAAGATGTGATACGGAGATGTAGGAACAAAGTCCTGACTGATTTGCACGTCACCTCAGTACATGTTTATTACAAGTAAGTACCTCCTTGATGACGTCGCATTGACAAAATGGCGTCGGTAATACTTTAAGGGAATATCAGTATACATAATACTCATGAATTCATGATATAAGCTGTATAATATCTCTATATTTTGACGACCTCTGTGGTTCAATGGTTAGCGCGTTGGTGGTCAAGCTGGAGATAGTGGGTTAGAATCCCAACAGGGAACAAAAAGTTTTCTGTGTTCCTAAGTCTTGGATGTGTATTAAATATGTGTATTATATAATAAAAATCATAAATATATTATGTACTAGCGGCCCGGTACGTACTTCGCTACGTTTAAAGTGAAATAAAAAAAAATTGGAACATCAAATTAATTTATTCAAACAAAAAAATATATTATTAATTGCTAGCTATTTTAAAACTTAATGTTGTACTGTCAACACTGAAAAAGTTTCAATATGACCCCAACTGGAAAAGTTTGACAGCAAAATCTCCATTAACAAAAATATCCGCCATTTATTGAATTAAAAAAATGTGATAAATGAAAAACCGCTCGACCGATTTTGTGCAAACTTCACATAAACCATCTACTAAATAGTCCGAACAAAGCCTAAACATTTGGTTGGGATTGGTGAGCCCGTTCTTGAGTTATAAAATTACAACGAAAAGTGGCATTGATTTTTATATATAAAGATATATTATAAAAGTATTAAATATATTTCCGTTGTCTGGTACCCGTAACACAAGTTCTTCGAGAACTTACCACGGGACCAGATTGACGTGGTGTAAAAGCGTCCATAGATATTATTATTATTATATCTCACTGAAAACTACTGGTGGATATGATGCGCTGTGCCGCACTCCCATGCATGGGTACCACCATCTTGCTTGATTCTCCCGTGAAACAGCTTTGCTGTGTTTTGGAGAGAAGGGCTAGATAGGCAGTGACCGAGCACCGAGACAACATCTTATTTCTCAGGATAAACGACACATAAATGAGTTGCCCGGGCTCGTTCCAGGTTTATGTTAATGAGTGACGTCGACCACTTACCATCAGGTGGCACGTCTGCCAGATTGACTATCGAACTAACATAAAAATCTGCATTTTTCATATTCTGTAGTCTAATCTGGGCTAGGTTTTACACATCCTCAAATACTTAATCTTATTATTATTCCAAAATTTAAAGAAAGACATACTACATATTAGAAGAAAATTTACATATTTGATAGATTCGTAGATTGCGAATATGGTTTTGTAATAAATAAACTTTTCAGCTTAATTATGTTAGCATAGATGCAGTATTTATCATAAAGAAAAGCTTTATAATAAACTAGCTGTTGCTCGCAGCTTCGCCTGCGTTAACTTAGATTTACAGCCGTACGCGGTTTGATGATGATTATTTTGGTAACCTAAGTTACTTCTTATAACATCAGCTATTTGGCAGTGAAAGTCCCATCAAAATCGCCAAAGCCGTTTCAGAGATTAGCCGGAACAAACAGACAGACAGACAAAAACTGTAAAAAATGCTATTTTGGTATAATATGTACCAAATAATAAAAAGTGTTTATTTTAATATTACAAACAGACACTCCAATTTTATTTATCTATACACATATAAAAATACTGCTAAGACTTGATGTCATCTCGGAAGAAAGTGCCAATCTCCGGTAGTTATAGAATATGAGCCCTTTGCACGTGTCCAATGCATGAATTGATACGTAATGTGTTACGTATTACCCGACACAGGCATAACCAAGTTATAAATATCAGCCATTTAAGTAAGGTTATATCATCAAAGGAATCTTTACACCACACAAATTGTAATTTCTATTTTTGTGACCAGAAAATCAAGACTAAAATGGCCACAACTAATTGTATGCAACCTTTTCAATTTTCACGATTTCGTCTTGTTTTTTTTAAATGTTAGTTGGATAGTCAGAGTGGTGGCACGACACCTGATGGTAAATGGTCGACGTCGCCCATGAACATAAACTAGTTTGCCTGGAACGAGCCCAGGCAACTCATTTATGTGTTGCCTATCCTGAGATATAAGATGTTAAGTCTCGGTGCCAGTGATTACACTGCCTGTCTTTCCCTTCTCTCCGAAACACAGCAAAGTTGTTTCACGGGAGAATCAAGCAAGATGGTGGAACCCATGCAGCCGGGAGCGCGGCACAGCGCTTCCCTCCCACCGGTAAATGTTTCTTGTTGATTTTATTATTACTTCTTATTTACATGCAATAATGGCATTGTAAAGTTAGATATTTTTAGTGTTGCATGTTCATTATAATCAGACATTAAAATTATTTTAGGTTGAAACTAAAAATAGCGCATGTAACTTTTAGGGCTCTGAGTCATCTCGGCACCCGAGCCTCACACGTCTCTTTCCTTAGTATGTTTTATGTTTTAGTTGCATAAAATAAGAAATCACAAGCCTTAAGGTTGAAAAAGTCGACGGCGCGAACTCCAACTAAATGAATGTTATCTCACCTGACATAGTGCGCGAACATGTGGGCTAGTGAGAATGAAATGCACAATCATTCATTCCTAAAATGTCCTTTTAGCAAAACAGTTATTATAGATAAACTATTAAGTGTATCATTTTAAAATAAATTTATTTAAATTTTTGAATAGCTAAACTATGTATGTATGGGCTTTATTTTTGAGCTTACGTGCGCCGTATACTATTTATTTTTGCCCAAAGTTGGGCTAAAATTTGTGTTGAAATACGAAATTTTAGAAGCTTGTATTTTTTTATTTACATTTTTTTTACGATTTTGGGTACTTACATACAGACATAGATAATGACGAGATCAAATTTATACTATCCTTAGTTTTGTATGGTCAACGTCAAACATTATAGTATTTTTTTTTTGGAGGGATCGATGCTAACGACCCCAAGTCCCTAATGCTTCGTCGGATTAGTGTGAGCCCGTTTGGCGCACTATTGGTTTGTTAAAGTGGGGGATTGCCCCCCGTCAACCGTGCAGTCTGCGACCACACGGCCGCCTGGCGTCGGGTTGGGTGTAGTAATTACTGATGTGCATATGTATGGAAATATGAGCGACTTGTGTAATCTTAAAGGATTACTCCGATGGCGCTGCATAATGCGCTTCCAGTAACGTTCCTTGTACTCGTGCCGAGTCAGGATTGGAACCTGGCCCAGTAAGGCACGATGTCGCGGACTGCTTTGTGGCCGGGCAGTCCCCTCTTACAAGGAGTAGTCTAGCCTTCGCCGGGGCCAGCTTATGACTATGCTGATCCTGTTGCCTGCAGATCCAGGTCAAAGAGAGGCTGAAGGCGCTCGCAGGTGGTTAAGTGGGGTAGTACATTCCCAAGTGCGGATCCCCACAGAGGTCCAGGAGCCTTACCCGAGGTAAACCTGGATCATGCGAAAACATTAACCTGCGTCATAAAAAAAAGGATTACTCCGATGTCCATCTGTTTGCCTCTGTGTCCGTAGATCCGGAAATCGTACATTAATTATTGTTTTTTATTATCATATACATTTTTGAGGTTCCCCCACCATGGTTCAGGCCTTGTCGTGGCGGTGGGCCGAGGGGGCTCTTTGTACCCCTCTTATAAGAAGAGGGGACAGAAGAGCAGGGGGCAAGGGGTGAGAATGGGAACCTCACCCCATTGTACTGTCCCGACGTTGGGAGGGGTTGTTCTGTGGAGGTGGCGTCGGTCCCTTGAGGGACTGACTAGCCGTCAAGGTGCCCTGTTTATTTTCTAGATCCGGGGCACCTCACCAAAGGCGGCATTGGTGGCACTCGCCGGATTTTAGTGGGTAGAGCTGCGTCCATTTACTAGCAGCTGTCGGGCGCAGCGAGTCCCACATACCCGCGCGGGGAGACCCACTCCCCCGCGGGATGCCTCATTTCCCGGCATTAAAGAAAAAAAAAAAGATCCTAAATGATTATCACCGCCTACAAACTAGCATATCACTATCATTGTCAGCCTGCAAGCGTCCCATGTTGGCTTACAGTGGCTTTTAGAATGAACGCCGAAACGATTGAGACTTCAAAGTGGACTAGCAAATACACGAAGATTGTCATCCCATATTGGAGATGTATTCCTTCATCCATTCCACTGCAACTCTACTGCAGACAATATTTAAAATGTAATTTCAAGACTTCAGCACTCGCGTAAAGCTTGTTTTGTATTAAATTTAAATATTTTAAATAATAATGGACTATTTTGTAAACGATGTCTGCAATTTTCAGTGGCGTGTTGACAGCCATTGTGTTGAATTTACAATAACACAATTAGCATAATAATGTAACATTTAAAGAAACGCAAAATAGTTTGTAGGTTTCACTCCTGCTTTGCGCATATAATAGTATCTATACATATATAAATTATCTAGCTTATTTCTCCCCTAAAAGAGCTGTGTTTTGGAAAAATTGACAGGACAGGCTGTGTACTGGTACCAAGACTTATAGTCCAGTCGGGGCAGACATAAAACTAGCCTGAAATAGAAAAAAATGGGGTAGGGGGGATTTTCTTAACGTTGAGGGGGGGGGGGGGTGGACGAATAAATCTAGATTTTCTAACTAATCCCGGTAGAGGATACGCCGCCATTTTGTTTTAAAGTTCATTCGTTTTTCTGAAATAACTCGTTAATTTTCAATTTTAGAGCAAAAATGGCGGTATCCAAAGTTGTTGGAAATTTAATTTCTCACAAGTTTGGTCATTACCATTTTTACGCTATGATCAGCGTATCGGCGTAGCGATCAGACAACATTTTTGCTCTAAAGTTGAAAATTAACGAATTATTTCAGAAAAATGAAAAAAAAATAACTTTAAAACAAGAGGGCGGCGAATCCTTTACCGGGATTAGTTTGAAAATCAAGATATTATATACTTCCAACCACCCCCCGACGTTTAAAAAAAATCGCTCCCGGAATTTTTTCTATTTAAATGTCTGCCCCGACTTGACTATTACCATTTTACATCTTAAGACAAGCTTCCTGGATGAACACGTTTATTTTACGGGTGATGTGACCAAACTTCAGGTTACATTATTAACTAACATGAAAGTAGTTTGGTAACTGTACTGAAATTTAAGTTTAGGTTTTAAGGATATCTGATTTTTTGGACACTTTTGTATCATAGTACCGTTGTCACCGAGACCGTAGACTTCATGGTAGGTCGTGTGTACATGGGTCACCTAAAATTGAAAAAGTTTCTGACACCAAGGTGATAAAAATATCCTAATATCATTGCCAACAACTAATAGGTATGTACGTAAGTAAATAATATTAAACTTAAAAGTACGTTACTTTATATCACAAGTACATAATCAAAAGCTACAAAAATACAATAAAGAAGACCTAGAAAATAATGCCAATCAAAATTCATACGAATAAAACACAGAGATGACTTATACGCTTGCAGGCTTTCGTTTGTCTCTTTTGAATTATTTATTTAAATTAAAGGTCTTTATTCTTTGTGTGTTATGTTAGTTGGATAGGCAAATTGACAGAGGACCCTTATAGTAATCGTCAACCTATGAACATAAACAAGTTGACTTTTTTATAGCATAGGGCAAACAAGCAATCGAAGCCTTTTTCCACGAGTATCACATCACAAACCGCACAAAACGAGACAGCATTGCTGTCACTTGACGCCGGTGTTATGTGAGCGAGCGGTGCTACCCCGGTCGTGCCAGACCAATTCGGATGCAAAGCTGCATGGCACCACCTCTACCTTGATCTAGATAACTCATTCATGCGTTGCCTATTCTGATAGGTAAGGTCTTTCCGAAACAACTAGTTAATGGAAAAAATATTCAAGCTATTGCTGTTTTGCTAGTGTGTCTTATATTTTAGGATAATTCGGGGGGAATTCAGATAAAATTTGTATAAATAAGTTTTATTATTAGATAATATTTTATTAATTTTGTAGCAAGTCGTTCACACATTCGGATGAGAACAATATATCGACACGGACATTTGTGACCGCGCTGGTGTGGCTTGGAAATTTTTTCATCACAACAATAACAAGTTCTAACAGATTAAAGGTAAATAATCCAAAAATAGCTGAAATCTGTTAAGGTGAAAAACGATTCAAAACGGCATGCTTGAACGGGAAGTGAATGAACGCAAAGCGTTTAAAAGCGGAATGCTTGATGCTGAACGCTTAAGTGCATGAACAAAGAACACTTGAAAGCGGAGCTCTTACATGCGCAATGCTTGATGCTAAACGCTATAACACATGAACGCGGCACGCTGAACTCGGAACGCGTGACGCTGAATTCTCGATCGCAGAACGCTTGTAAACTGAACATTTGAACGCTGAACACATGAATTCGGATCGTTTGAACGCTAATGCGCGGAAAGCTTGGCCGGTCTTTTGCTGTGTGTATAGATTAAAGAATAATTATTGTAATTAAAATTATATCAAATTTTAATGTAATTGAACATCTTACAATTTTTTCTCTCATCTGTCATCGTCACGTCATCAAACTGAACAATTACACTGTGTTATACAATGCATGCCACATGCCTATAAAAATATATTATATTTCCCATGAAGATTTGTGAGGAAAATCTACGATGGCCTCTTATTCCAAAATTTAATTTTCAGTTCTTCAAAATAACTTTTCTGTTTGGGCTGTATTCCACCGTGGTAATTGTCGCTGTCCAGTTGTACGAAAATAAATTCGTAATGACAGCCTTTTACGAAATAATGGCGATTAGATATGATTCTGTAAGTTTTAATTTATTACATAATATAACATTTAACATCGTAATAATGATCTTTTAGATTATCAATATTATTAGAACCAATATTATATATGCACATACTATATTATGTTAGATTTGGTTTCACTTCAGTTCATGACTAAAATATAGCCACAACACGGCCTAGGTTTATTTTGAAAGACTACCGTACAATCAACTTACGTCATTGCCAAATTTTAACAGAATTCTATCTACAGTTCAAACAAGGGAAACAAACATTTAAAGTTAAATACGAATTTAAAAAATTAGCATCCACGATGATATCATACCTATTTCAAAACTACAGTATTTGTTAAAACATCACTAAAATTGAAATCCACTAATTTGTCTAAACCCTGACCCTGAGGCTACCCAGCCTAACCCAGCTAGAGGACACAAAGCATTTTGTAGTGGATTGAATTAAGAATATTCTCGATACCACTTGAACATGGGTATGTTCAAGTTTGGGTAAAAATATTCACTAAAATTGGTCTAGCCGCTTAACCTCGAGTAGTTCAGTAATTGTACACGCACAAAAGAACTACCTATATATAGTTTATTTTTAAAAGATAATCATTATTTAAATACGGTTGAAGATAAATATGGGTGAAATCGTATACAACTGATAAGCAGAAGCAAGCCCGTGCCCAGTAGTGGGACTTTGGCGAATAAGGCGAAGAGGGTGTTAAACCATAGTTAACTATTAGTATAGTTAACTATGGTTTCTATACTAATAGTTAACCCTCATCCAGGTGGTGAATACACCCGTAAAGCCGATTTAGATTTCATTTACCGATGATAACATGATAATGGATACTTATATGCCCTACTGTTGGGCACGGGCCTTCGAAAGGTGTTGGACATAGTTAAACTTCACATATTCAGAGTCTTTTAATCTCATCAATCATGCAGGTTTTCTCACGATATTTTCACTTGTGAGCAAACGATATTCTCATGTTATATATTAAAGTGACATACCTAAAATATCGTTATTATTTTTACAGGGTATACACCTAAAATTCACTTCAGACTTATACGGTGTTGGTCTCGTGGGGGTATACGACTTTGAAACCATGTCTCCTTATACCATGGTTGACAACGCTGTGATGATCTTTACACTGGTTCTAACCATCACATCGATGGCAAGATCCTTGATTGTCCAGATGATGGTGTTCCACCTGGGGTTGTGTGTAGACAATTTATCTACTTCGAGCCCCCATTACCTCTACTTTGTGGTGCTACCACTGAGCGCTGAGTTTATGCTGGCTAACAAGATATACGTGCTGTATATTTATTTAAATCTGACCGCTGGGACCACTGCATGTTTGGTGAGTGTGTTCTGTTTTTAATAGCGTAATAGTCAGACGGTCGCGAGTTCGAATCCCGCTAAGGCTATTTGTATCTTTATTAATATAATAGCTAAGACTAATCCGTCGAATTTGTAAGGTTGTTATTTTAAATTTTGCATTTCTGATGTCAAGTGGTGATAAAATCAAATTCTTATTAGTAGACATTTCTACCGCATTTTCTAAACATAGCTTCATTTGAAAAATTAAAATTAATATGGTTAGTTTTGATTAATAAAACCGATTAACACGACCCTATAAGGAAAGAATTCCTAGACAATGAAAAACATCGGGGGTCAAGAAACAAGATTGAAAAACATGGTAGGTATATCCCATTTTAAACACTTTTAATAGCAAAACCAAACTGATTTTATAATGAGACAAATTTAATAGATTTTCTACAAGACCGGATAACTGTAGAAAATACTTTGAAAGTCAATAAGTTTTAAAAAACTCGGTTCAAAGACAAAGTTTGTAAAAAGTCTTTGACAGACAGACGGCAGATAGCGAGAGTTAATTTTTATCTTACGTCGAGAAGTTAGTTGAGTAGTATTATTAGTTGGCTTGGCCGGCTTTATGAGGCTTTACGGAGATATTAATTAAAGTATAATTAAAGTATATTAATAATATTATTAGTCGATATTTTACAAGTGTTTATAAAGGTGCGGCTCCACCGCTGCGCATGCTGTGCACAAGCACGCAGCACATTTTAGCTGCGATTATTTGTTTGACAACGTAGGTCTACGTTTCCACTGCGGTACACATTACTATACACGAAAAACCACGACTATGTACAGCTGTAGCGTGGTTCACCACGGCGTACGGAGAGGCTACGCACGTGTTTTCTGCAGCCCACGGACACGTTATGCATAAATTGCCGTCAAGTGACCCACGTTGTCAAACAAATGTAGGTATCCTCGCAGCTAAAATGCCCGTGTATTCACAGCATTCACAGCGCTGATATACGCTTTGTGGAACTTCGTGCAGTGCGTTGACAGCGTTAAGCTATGCAAGCGCATATTAGAGCAAGCCACCATGTAACAATGATGTCATTGTGGGTTGCAGTGGACACAATCACATATGTACATTTTCTTGCAAAAAGAAACTTAACAAACATCAGCTATTAACGCTATAGTAAAATAGACTCGAACACCGTGACGACAAACAGCATGACGCTGTCATATCATATTATTGTAAGTATTTTTATTAACTGTGAATTCTAATATTAACAAAAATGTTTAACCTTCCTGAATATTAGCGGATATATTAGGCGCGGTTGCCGCACGAGCTTACATGAATATTACCGGTAATTATTAAGCGCAGTTGCGGCGCGATCCTACCTGAATATTACCGGTATCTATCCAAGCGCGTTTCCTCTGCGTGCCTACTTGAATATTCCCAGTATTTATTAGGCGTGGTTACCGCGCGAGCCTACATGAATATTACCGGTATCTATCAGGCGCGGTTACGGTGCGTGCCTACTCGAATATTCCCGGTATTTATTGGGCGTGGTTACCGCGCGAGCCTACATGAATATTACCGGTATCTATCAAGTGCGGTTACGGTGCGTGTCTACATGAATACTCCCGGTAATTATTAGGCGTGATTGCCGCGCGAGCCTATATGAATAGCACATGCCGTGACACAGTAAGTGCCTAGGTGACAGTTTCAAGAAAACAGCTCGTTTAGTTTTGTTTCCTATTATTGACATTTCTTCTAAAATATAGATTATATTTTAAGTTTTACAATGATTGTTATTTATTCATATTTACATAATATAGGTATGTATGTGATTGATCCCACTGCAACCCCATGGGGTTGAAAAATGAATGAAATCAATTAATGCGTAGGGTACTTACATCCCCTAGGCTACTGAGCCCCACCGGCACGCTGAGCTCTTGCTTAATTAATATCTTTACTGTTTTTAATACGGAAGACGAGCGTATTTTTGAATTATTTATGCGTAAATAAATAAACATTAGCCAACAATCACACAACGTTAACCTAGCTCCGTGGTAAATTCGTAAGAACTTGTGTTACGGCCTACGGGTACTAGGAACGAAAATAAACCTAAATACACCAATATATACATTTCTTAAATGATCTGACACCTATATTTATCATTTAAATTATATGCCTATGTAAAGTTTCCAGTAATCTAACTCCTCGTCCAGCCGACCGTCACGATACAAATAATATTTTCTAACATGCATAAATTAATGTTAGTACTCAACTACTAAAATTATTGTTTTCTTGTTTTTGTATATAGGTATTAGAACTTACTCTTGAATTAGTTAATAGAATCAGGCGTCACTTTGCGGAAATCCATTATATAATATATTAAATTATATTATATTAATTAGCATATGCAGTGTGGGAAAGGAGGGCGGTGCTATATGCATGCATATGCGTGCAATAGATAATAATAAATACTCACAAATATCGTGCAAAAAAATACTCACACATTTGCTGTAAAGACTGCGTGTTTCGCGGGATAATTGCTAATTAATATAATATAATTTAGTATCTTATACTCTTGAATTAATAAATTTGTTTTAGTTTGCATTTAAATGTATACACATACATCGACTGCAAAACTTACTGCTTTGTACGCTTTATTACCTTTAATAATTCTAATAATAATAACTAATAATGACGCGTGTCTCGAGCAGGCGACAGTCGAAACACAAGTCTCGCATGTTCCATAATATTATAGTTCCGTAATATCGTTTCCATGACCGGTGTCTATGTGTGCGTTGCTCGAGCGCGCGTTGTATGGAGATTACCTTCTGTTCGTATTTATTTTGTGACTGAGGTGTCGTGCTAACATTACAAAGTTATTCCAAACTACACTATGATACATCAATATTTTAATTAATTCTCTCTATGCATTAATTGACATTCATTGGTCAACCCCATAGGGTTGCAGTGGAATCAATCACATACATAATATTATAAATGAATATGAATAATTAACAATAATTATTGTAAAACTTTTAGAAGAAATGTCAAGCTGATTTGATAAGTTTGATTAAAATTGACCTATGATTGGAATTTATATTTGATGGGTTTCATTCTTAGAATAATTACACTATAGAAACCGAGTCCGCGCGGTCATTTTGAAGCAACTCACATGGAGCCATTTTTGCCCCAAGCGCCGGGAAGTTCCGTAGTATTCTATGTCAAACCGCGCCAAACGTGTATCCGTAAAATAAATAATTATGACGATTTGTGCAGTTAAATTGTATGACAATACATCTGAATAACAAAATAATGTAATAACACTTTTCACAGAAAATCTTTCAATATTTCGTAGTATCTTGTAATTAATTAGGTTTAAATAAATACAATTTCTTTCAATGCTCAATATTGCCCGATTGTGAAAATATTTTTACTGATTATTTTCCCCCACTGATTAAATTTAAAACAGTTGCTACTGATATTCCGACTTGTTTATGCGTATTCAGTATTTTTATATCAGATTCAAACGAGCTAGCTCACTAGATCGTAAGTGATATCGTAGCCCACAACGATCACGTTAGAGTGTGAGTGGAGTGGAGTGATGTAGTCTACCTTGTGGAATTAGGGAATAAAAAGGTAATGGAAATTAAGGATGGTACTAGGGTTTTGGGATAGGCTAGCTAAATGCCAAAGCATTAGCTTATCACATTTGAAGAACTGATTATAGTGTGTGGGCGGAGTGATGGTCATCATTGGAACCTTCGAGATGAGATGAATTCCTCCGTGTACCGGCCTTTAGTTGCAGTGGGTACGGGTCGCCGTGAATCATGCCAATCATGTCTGGTGGTGAACGGCAAATGGATGATAACGATAATTACGATGACAATGATAAAGATGATAATGAACGGCCTCTTCTTCTGACCTTTCAATTGATGCCGAGTGTTTCAGACATACAGTAAACTCCCCACCATGGCTAAACCATTGACGTGGCGTGGGGCTCAGTAGTCTAGGGTGAGCCGCTACACCTTGGGCGAAGCTAATTGAGCCAAGGGGGCTCTTTGTACCCCTTTTATAAGAATACGGGACAAAATAGCAGGGGTCAAGGAGTGAGGACGGGAACCTTACGCCATTGTACTGTCCCGACGTTGGGAAGGATTGTTCTGTGGAGGTGGTGTCGGTCCTTTGGAGGACCGACAAGCCGTCAAGGTGCCCTGTTTGCTCATTAGATCCGGCACCTAACTAAAGGCGGCATTGGTGACGCTCTCCGGGTTTTAGTGGGTAGAGTTGCAACCACTTACCAGCTTTTCGGGCGCAGCGAGTCCCATATACCCGCGTGGGTGAGACCCACTCCCCCGCGGGATGCCTCAGAGCATTTCCAGGCGTTAAAAAAAACACAGTAAACTACTATGCAAAACATCAAACAATACGTGCTGGGAAAGGCTTCCACGGGACACAATCGTATTGTGGCGCAAATAGGATTAAAGTCTCCGCACGTTGATGAAGCCTGACATTGAACGTTACATATTACACTCGCAAAATAATTGGCCAGAATTTCACCGTCGAATCAATATTCCATTGGAAATGCGTTTAAATATTATAGGCTCTCAATTAGAGAGGCTATAATATAACAACCAACGCAATAACAAAACAGTGGATGACCTTATAAGGGCTGTAATGATTATGATAAACATAAGAACCGGTGGTCTGCATGGTACCACCATCCTGTTGGTTTCTTCCGTTAAACAGCTTTTCTGTGTTTTGGAATAAAGGCCAGGACAAGCACCGCATGAATGAACTTTGACTCAGGATATGCATTTACGCATGTATCCAGGTTAACTTGAGAAAGGCTCCTGGATCAATGTGAGACAGACTCACTCTCGGGCCGTGTACTTCCCTAACTAAAACCACTGCGAGCGCCTTCAGCCGCTTTTTGAGGGTCTACAAGCAACAGGATCACCTCAGAGACATTTACCGGTGGGAGGGAAGTGCTGTGCCGCGCTCCCGGCTGCATGGGTATCACCATCTTGCTTGTTTCTCCCGTGAAACAGCTTTGCTGTGTTTCGGAGAGAAGGGCAAGGCAGGCAGTGTAATTACTGGCACCGAGACTTAACATCTTATGTCTCAGGATAGGCAACACATGAATGAGTTTCCTGGGCTCGTTCCAGGTAAACTAGTTTATGTTCATGGGCGATTACGACCACTTACCATCAGGTGGTACGTTTGCCAGTTTGCCTATCCAACTAACATAAAAAAAGATAAAAAAAGAATATTATCTCGTTGCGTGTTCATGAACTACTGATTCTATTTTTACACGCTCGTTTGTTTGTAGCCGACTTCTTTGGGCGTGATTTTGACCCACTTCAAACGGCTAGATTTCGTTTAAACTTAGTAGATTTATGTAATACCGATGACAATACAATAATTTAATACCTAAGTTTATTCCCAAATTCTGATCAGCATAATCAGGATAGCACACGCAAGGAAGGCATAAGGCGCGCAAGTTATCACTTCATATACATCACTTATGTCGTTTTTAGTCACTCATTATATAGTGAATGCCATAAGTTAAGTGGGTACTTTAAAAACTTTTTTTACTTAGTTTGGTAATATCGATCACATCAAGTTATTACTTCACTTGTTCATCTACAAAATACTAAATAACCCGAACTTTTATTTACACAAGTTTTAAAGGAAAAGTATATTTTACCAGTCTCCTTTAAAATTTTGGAGGAAAGATTTTTTTTTGTACGTCATCTATTGCCGAGTCTTGGCAGTAAAATCGACTCGAATGCCGTGACAAAAAACGACATGACGCTGTCATGTTGCCATATTTCGTTATAGATTTTTAATAGTAATGAATTGTAATATTATCAATAATGTGTCGCATCTGCCGGGTGTCTCTCGATGAGCAATTTTTTATATATTTTAGGGTCGGATAACGCAGGGAATTAATACAACCCAAAGGTAATCCACTCAGGATGGAAACCTGGGCTCAGTATGACACGACGTCACTAGGACTGCTTAGTATGGCAGGGCAGTCCACCCTTACAATAAGTAGTCTGGCCTTCGCCGGGGCCAGCCTCTTGCTGAGGTGATCCTGTTGCCTGCAAATCCGGGACCCTCAAAAAGCGGCCGAAGGCGCTCGCAGTGGTTTTAGTTCATGGGTAGGGCACTCCCAGATGCGAGTCCCACATAGGGTTAGGATCCTTGAGCCTTTCAACATGCGTAAAAAGCATTTCCCTGCCATATAAAGGGACGAGTAATCCCTAAAAGGCTAAAGATCACATTTTTATTTTGATTTTGATTCTTGTCTTGTGTCACATATTTACGCATTTTATTATGAATTTATACAATTGCTGTAAATTCTTAACAGGATCAAAGTATATGAGTAATATAGTAGACTATCGGTTGCCCGTAGCTTCGCCCACTTTGCAAAGTTGTATATGATCTGGTGATGATTATTCTGATACTGTATTATAGTCAAATGAATGAATTCTCTGACGAATCACTTGGTGACGTCATTCGTGGCTGACGTCAGACCGGCCGAGGCAAATTCCTCGCTTAATTAGCGACAACTTCATAGCTATTGTTCTTTTTCCAGACAACATTTACTGCGACGGTTTCCCGCCAAATTCACAGTGAGTTTCAGTCCGTCAAAATAATTTACATCGTTGGGCTGTTCTGTTTCATCGGGTTTGCGGTTTCTTTGTATATAAATACGGTTAGTGAAGTATAATTTATAAGATAAGTTTAACATTCAGTTAATTTATAGATACGTGATCATTACATTGTAAGTGCGAATTTTAAACAAACATAAAGCATAATGTGCGACACATTATGCTTTATGTTTATTTAAAATGTTGGACTGGATATAAAACGTCAATTCCAGCTGGGAGTTTAAGGGAAACTGAATTTATCGGTGGGAGTGTGGGTGGGAGTGTTGCGCTGTGTCGCGCTCCCGTATGGCGTCTGCTTGGGTTCTATCCGTGAAATAGCATTACTATGATTCGAAGAGAAGCACAGGAACGGCTATGGAAACATAATTACTGGCACCAGAGACTTATTGCAACATCTTATGTCTCAGGATAGGCAATACACGAATGTGTCGCCTGGGCTGGTTGGTTAACTTATGTTCATGGGCGACGTAGACCATTTACCATCATCTGGCACGTGTGCCAGTTTGCCTATCCAACTAACATAAAAACTAAGCTAACTTGCTAAGGACTCGGAGAAACAAACTGAGTAAGTAGATAGGGTTACAACATACTTAGCCAACCTTTTTTGTTAGTAGGCTTTGTCGTTCTCAGCATACACTTGGCATTTCATAAGAAGTATAATTGTACGTATTTTTTTCTTCCACGCCGATAAATGCTCTGAGGCATCCCGCGGGGGAGGGGGTCTCCCCAGGCGGGTATGTAGGACTCGCTGCCCCCGAAAGGTAATAAGGTGGACGCAGCTCTACATCTTAAAACGCGGCGATTGCTACCAATGCTGCCTTTGGTGAGATGCCACGCATCTGAAGAGCAAACAGGGCTATCCATGACGGCTATTCAATCCCACAAGGGACCGACGCCAGCACCACAAAGGGGTTGTCCCGCATTACAGAACAACCCTTCCCAACGTCGGGACAGTGCAATGGGGTGAGGTTCCCATCCTCACTACTTGTACCCCTGTTCTTTTGACCCCTCTTCTTACAAAAGGGATATAAAGAGCAGCTCCCTCGGTTCAATTGGCTTCACACAAGGTGCTGGGTTCACCTTAGGCTACTGAGCCCCACCGAAGATTGTACGTACCTTATCATATCTAAACTAAAAAAAAAAACGGCCAAGTGCTAGTCGGACTCGCGCACGAAGGGTTCCGTACCATTAAATAGTATACAACATTAGACACTTTAACAAAAAAATATGGTTTATGTAAAGGTAAATTGCGGTTTACGATTTATGACGTATTAAAAAAAAAATTCTTACCTACTAGATCTCGCTCAAACCAATTTTCGGTGGAAGTTTTTATGGTATATGTTTTTTTAGTTTTATCATTCTCTTATTTTAGAAGTTAAAGGGGGGGGACACACATTTTTCCACTTTGGAAGTGTCTCTCGCGCAAACTATTCAGTTTAGAAAAAAATGGTTCTAGAAACCTCAATATCATTTTTAAAGACCTATCCATAGATACCCCACCCCCCAAATTTATTGTTTTTTTGCTACTTTTGCATCAAAATCTTAATGCGGTTTACAGAATACATCTACTTACCAAGTTTCAACAGTACAGTTCTTATAGTTTCGGAAAAAAGTGGCTGTGACATACGGACGGACAGACAGACAGACATGACGAATCTATAAGGGTTCCGTTTTTTGCCATTTGGCTACGGAACCCTAACTAGACAAATGCGAGTCTAGCTCACGCGCTTAGCGGTTCCCTAATATAATATTTTAATGTAGTTTTATACATGTCGTTTTAATTTTCTTTGTATTAAAAATAATTGTGCTGAGGCCTTAGACAAAGTAACATTAAAAAAAACGATAACGAAGTTCGAAAAGAATAAAATGTATGGGATTGACATAGGCCGTCGTTAATTATGTCACTCGTTATCGTTATCGCAAGTTGGTAGACAATGTTAAAATTCGTAACAAAATCATAAACTGTCAATTGGTTATCGAACACTTATGTCAAACTTATGTTATTTTATTATTGATATTGATTCGTTATCCGTGGGCGTGGGCCACGGAGGGTAACATTTTCACAATTTTTATGAGTTATAGTGTGTATGAGGTCTGTTTACATAGATATAAATTTAAATTTTTTAGTCCGATTTGACACTTCTTGTCGAACTTTGTTGACACTTGACAGTTGTTGTCGTTGCACTGTCACGATCTTTGATTGATCATTGGCTAGAAAATATTATCGTTATCTCAAAGACGATAACGAATTTCGGCTACAAAGCGATGTCACTTTGTCTACAGGCCCTGTTCTGAATTCTTTCAATTTGATAGGCTTCGGTTGGATGACAACAGTATTTTGTATGTTTTCTGTTTTATCTATTCAAGGAATGGACTAAATACTAAAAATTCCTTTTATTCACCATCGGAAAAGTTTTAACATGTTCAGTTTGCATATAAATAGCGCAGTCCTATTGACAATTCCAAAACGCAAGCTCGTGAAAAAACTAAAAAGTCATAGGTCTGTTTTCGCTATTTTTTGTTTCATACGCCAAATAGTCATGTCAAACTTTCCAGTGAAAGCAAATGCCAAGCTGAGTTCAAATGTATTCAGTTCTTTTTTTTTTCCTAAAATGCCTGGAAATGCTCTGAGGCATCCCGCTCGGAGAGGAAACCCCCCAGGCGGCTATGTGGGACTCGCTGCACCCGAAAGATGGTAACGTAGACTCAGCTCTACTCACTAAAACCCGAGGAGTGCCACCAATGCCGCCTTTGGTGAGGTGCCCCGGATTTGTTGTATAAACCGGGCCTCGACGGTTAGTCAGATTCTCAGGGGACCCACGCCACCTCCCGTGGTGCGGGACAACCCCTCTCGGTATCGTGATCCCTCGTGGGAACTCGTGGCAGAGGTTCTTGCCGAGACGCACTCCTATGTCTCGGATAGGTCTCTCAACGAGAGCCTTAGGTACATTGGTGCTGCGACGGGAACCTGCGGGTTTACCGTCTAGGGCAAGAGGCGTTATGAGGAGGTGGGGGAGGACCTGGTACGGCAGCCTTATGGCAATAGCCTACCGGCTGCCCTGCCTCAGGTCCACGAATGGTGGCCGCGCCGAAAGCGCAAACCCCTCACAATCCGTCAGATTCAGGTACTCTGCGGGCATAGTTGCTTTGGTGAGTACATGTGCCGGAAAGACCACAGGGAGCCATTGACAATGTGTCACGATTGTGGCGCAGCGTGGACTTGGCCCAACACATCCTCGAGGTTTGCCCGAGATGGGCGGTCCTGCGCCACGATCTGACATCTGTCATCGGAGGGGACTCCTGGACAGCTATGGTATCATTATGCGAGGCAGTAATGTCACATAGGGTTAGGATCTACCCAAAGATGCTGGGTAGATGCGAAAAAGCATAATAACGCAGGGGCGTTATCAAAGAAGAGGTGATTCACTCACAGCATATCTTAAACACAACAAAGGTATTTCACGGAATATTATTCCGTTAAAATACATAAAAAGCAGGATAATGATAAGAAAATACAGTTAACCGAATTTAAAACTATACTTGTGTTTATACTTAAATTCTAGAACAAATCCACCCCAGGACATGTAACCTCTTCGTATTCAGAGGATGTTTCATGTAAAATTTCCGATGTTAGCACGTAGTCCCGGCGCTGAATTTTTAGGCATCCACTGAATTGTTAATATCTTGACTTGTATGGTACTTTGACGTTAACTCAAACTGCCTGTCGAAATGTTTTATATAATTGTTTTTGTAACATAGATTACTTTAGAAAGATAATATAATAATATCTATGGGTTTTACACCACGTCAATCTGGACCCGTGGTAAGTTCTCGAACTTGTGTTACGGGAACCAGACAACAGAAATATATTTAATACTTTTATACTATACATATATTTAAGATTTTAGTTATATAATACACATCCATGACCCAGCAACACAGAAAATATTTTTTGTTCCCTGGCGGGATTCGAACCTGCAACCTCCGGCCTGAGCGCCAACGCGCTTACCATTGAGCCACAGAGATCGTCAAAAATAATAATAATATGGATATTGGATTGATATTTAACATAAAACAAGTAATTTAAAAAGTGGTTTCAAATGTCCTGAAGAAGTGGCGGTTGGGTCAATAGAGTGCTGAATAGGCCAGATTTTGGATAAGGTATTTTTAGTCATCCTACAGGTAGATAAAAAGGTGATCTCTGTGCTGTGGTCATGATAGTGTCTTGGCATTTTACAAAACTTATGTCCACCGACGCAAAAAAATGGCCGTGCACTTATCAGATCATTGTCCAAGAGATGAAATGTCCAACAAATGAATTGGAGTTCAGTTCAGTCAAATCATGAGGCACCCATTTTTCATATTTTTATTTTATTGATTTGACGAAAATGAGTGAATATTGTTGGTAAGGTAACGTTAAACCATACCGCTAATTCCTGAGTAGTTTGGCTCGGATCGAATTCCACCAGCTCTTTCAATTCATTGTTTTTCACCTTTGGGGGCGGTCTTCCACATGGTTCGGTCTTCAAATCAAAGTTTCCATCACGAAAGCGTTTAAACCAAAATCACACGGTGCGTTCATTAACAGTCCCCTCAAACACAACATTGATATTGCGAACTGTTACTGCCACGTTAGTTCCGCTTCGGAACTCGTATTCAAAATCACTCAAATTATCGAATCTATCTTGTCTAAGCTAAATAAATAAAAAACAACTGAAAGTCCATAATCGAATGTTGCACATTTTTAAAAGAAGAACTACATAGGTAAAAAAATTGGCACCAAAAAATCTCAAAGCATGAAAGTTCTACGTCAATTCGAAATACCTATAAAACGGCAACTTCATACTTTAACCCCTATTATTTTCCAATTTGCCCACTATATCAAATTGTAAACAAAATTGAAATCGGATCTTTTAGCTTGTTATTTATTAATTTAGTTTCTAGAAAGTACTTAACGGATCACTTTTGACATTGTTATTATACAAAATCAGTGATTGGATAAAGTGATACTAATAAAATAACAAGACAGCCATTATTAAGTGAGTGACGATGCTCTAGTGGGTATGTGTTCGGCCTCTTGAGTGAGAGTCGAGAGGTCCGGGTTCGATCCTGACCTGTGACGCCTAAAATGGGTTTTTAAAATTTTTATCTGTACCTCAACATGAGACCATCGCTTGCTCACCGGTGAAGGAAACATCGTGAGGAAACCTGCATGCCTGATGAGATTAAAAGTCTTTGAAGGTGTGTGAAGTTCACCAACCTGCATTGGGAGCATTGGTGGGTCATGGCTCGAAAGACCCGTGCCCAGCAGAGGGACGTATAAGGGTTGATGATATTAAATTATTATTATAGTCTGTTAATTTAATGATGACAGACAGATAGCCATTCTGCTTGTTTCTTCAAACAGCTTTGTGGTTCGGAGAAAAATCAAAATCATTTTTCTTCATTGAAAATAGTACTAAAGTATACAGTATATTTTTGAACGTCAATTGAATCTACCACCGGTTCAAAGGTAAGCCCACTGAGAAGAACCGGCGAAACAAACTCAGTGGAACTATTCAAATAGGTAATATAATATTATGTTCTATAACAATTTTAACATCTTATCGCCTTGATGCCTTATTCGCATTAAAGGAACGCCTTATTCACAGGGTGTGGTTTCTTCCACGAAATCTTTTACTTTATAATATCCTTTACCATACAAACGCTCTTTAATAACTTTTTTGATTTCTTTAATGGATACCTTTTGAACGTTTTCTGGGATCCTATTGTAAAGCGTATACAGTTGCCTTTAAAAGAATTGCTTACTTTTGATAGTCTAACCACTGGTACATCTAACCTATGTGTATTACGTATATGCCTACTATGAATATCACTTTTCTTACAAAATTCATTTCCATCCTTTCTTGTTCCACGGTGTAAGTGAATTTACTCATACCGCTAATCCTGAGTGGATTCTGGTGGTTATGTTAGACTCAACATAGCCACTATCAACTATAAACCACCGCGGGAAGTCATAAATTTTCTCTACCAACTAAAACCCGGCGATTACCATCACTGTCACCTTTGATAAGGTGCCCCGGGTCTGAACAGTAACCGGGCACCTGATGGCTAGTCAGTCCTAAGGGACAAACGCCAGCTTCATAGAGGGGTTGTCCTGCACCACAGAACAACCTCTCCCGACGCCGTGACAGTGCAATGGGGTGAGGTTCCCTTCCTTGACCCTTGTACCCCCAGCTCTTTTGTCCATTCTTCTTATAAGAGGGGTATAAAGAGCAGCTCCTTCGGTTCAAATGGCATCGCCCAAGGTGCTGGGTTTACTTTAGGCTACTGAGCCCCACCGCCACGCCAAGGCTTGAACCATGGTGGGGTGAATAAGTTGCCTGAGCTAGTTTCCGGTGAACCCATTAATGTTTATAAGCGTCATGACCGGGAATGATGACCTGAGCCTTTTTTTGCCTTTCCAGCCAACATAAAAAAAAAACTTGATTTTAAACCAAATAAAAATTCATATATTGTAATTAAATATTCTTCGAACTGGAATATAATATTTAAAACATTTTTTGCGTATAAAAGTTTACCTCAATAAGGCAATTTTTTTAAATTTTAGATATTTTCTTACGTTCATTATTTTATGAAAATATATAAAATATAAAATAAATTTTCACGTTAAAGTACCTACTAATGACGTTATTATCAAATTTCAAAGGAGATAATAATATAATATTTATAAAACTTCCAAAAAATTTTAAAAAATCCTAATTTTTATAAAAACTGTTTATAATCTTACTTGTATTTTACCGTTCATCAATTCTGCAAAATATTAGCTTACGCTTTTTTTAATTTGTTTTTTCAAAAACCTTAATTATGCTCGCGCAATACAAAAGGCGCTTATGCTCGATGAGGATGTTCAGTCGTCTTGGCGTTCATTAAAATCCCAGTGGCAGACGGATACGAGCTTCTTTTTTTTCTTTAACGCCGGGAAATGCTCTGAGGAAAATGTTCATTTACCATCTTTCGGGCGCAGCGAGTCCCACATACCCACCTGGGGAAACACACTCCCCAGGCGGGTATGTGGGACTCGCTGCACCCGAAAGATAGTAAATGAACGCAGCTCTACCCACTAAAACCCGGCGAGTGCCACCAATTCCGCCTTGATGAGGTGCCCCGGATCTGTTAAGCTAACAGGGCACCTCGACGGCTAGTCAGTCCCGCAAGGGACCGATGCCACCCCCACAGAGGGGTTGTCCAGCACCACAGAACCACCCCTCCCAATGTTGGGACAGTACAATGGGGTCAGGTTCCCATTCTCACCCCTTGCCCCCTGCTCTTTTGTCCCCTCTTCTTATAAGAGGGGTACAAAGAGCCCCCTCGGCTCAATTAGCTTCGCCCAAGGTGCTGGGCTCACCCTAGGCTATTGAGCCCCACCGCCACGTCAAGGTTTGAACCATGGTGGGGAGACGAATACAAGCTGATAATATTCGGATGTAATCTAGCCACGGTTTCACGGAAACCCTTACTCCAACGGGACATATTACAAGGGTCTATATATAAGGTATATCTAAGGTCTGTCTACATATTCAATATTCATACACAATCACAGAAACCTTCGTGGGCTCGTAAAAACTTATGTTACCTACGTCTAATAGAGGCTAAACAAAATTAGAACCTCACTTCTGTAACTCCAAACTCATGTATGATTTAATTTAAGTATTAAATTAAATCATCAACCACTGAGAGAATTTTGTGACAAACGATTTTAACCAAGTTAACTTCACGGGACGACCGCCACATGTGAATACCATAATATTAGAAAGAAAGATCATAAAAATATAAGACAGCATCATCCCATTTGCCGTCATGGCATTCGAGTCAATTTTACTCCCAACGGATGTTTTTCATTAATTCTTTCCCCAGTATTATGCTCTGTTATCACTGTGGCATAGGCTTTTTTGTGCCATAAGGAGGCAACCGAGCAGTCGGAGCTTTATGGTGACCAACGCCCATATACACCCGCACATCCAAAGGTTATACAGATGCATTTCTTCCCTTTTCCCTATCCCCCAATGGACCACCGGAAACTCACAAACCACACGAAACGCGACAGCATAGCTATCACTTGACGCAGATGTTATGTGAGCGAGAGGAGCCACCTCGGTCGTGCCGGCCCAATTCGGCTGCAAACCAGGATAGCACTACCTTTTACTAAAGCTATAAAGGCTATAAAATTATTTCTCATCACTGAAAAGTTAACGTGGCTAATAGCTGGTATTAAATATGAAAACATTCCCGTAATTACCGTACCGTTTATTGAATAACAACTTGAACTCAATTATAAAACTAATTCATTCCTAACGGCCCGAACTCTGCCAGGGAATCACATTATTGCCGGACCAACACTGTTACTAAAACTTTGTTACACTTTTTATATACCTTCCTGAATATCGTCCTTTTTACTGGAATAAAATCAAATGGGGTTTATAGCAATCTGAATGTTTTTCATGTTGTTCTAAAATACTGAGATGCTTATGAATTTGGTCTGGTCTCAAACGATCTTAGTCTGGTTTATTGTAAAGATTGATGATATACCGGGTGATTTTTATAGCCTAGTCTATGCCCAACAGCTGGTCAAAGCCCTCAAGTCCCACTTCATAGTCGGATCAACTAATTAATTATTCAAGCAAATGAACTTACAATTGAATTGATTGAACTTGATACTTATTTTTAGGGTTCCGTAGCCAAATGGCAAAAACGGAACCCTTATAAATTCTTCATATCTGTCTGTCTGTTTGTCTGTCCGTCCGTATATCATAGCCACTTTTTTCCCAAACTAAAAGAAATATACTGTTGAAACTTGGTAAGTAGAAGTATTCTGTGAACCGCATCAAGATTTTTACACATAAGTAGAAAAAAAAACAATAAATTTTGGGGATTTTTTAACAATTTTTTTTTATCATCAAACCCATACGTGTACCCATCTATGAATAGGAAATTAAAGGAACGCGATTAATTTATTACTTTTTTGTTTTTTGAAGTCGGTTTTATTTCTTGTTTAATTTTTTTTTGGTATTCATCATCAGACCCCGAATGACAGTCACAGCCAGGTGTAAAGTTCTCATCAATACAAATTAATCAAGCCCAAACACAAGGTTACTGCTGTAATAGTTGAGGAGTTCCCTCGACTGTCTTTCGGCTTATCAGATCGGATTCAAACCTGCAGTAAATTGTAGTGCTTTAAAATACCTCACCTAAAACTTTACAAACGCACTAGTCACTCCTACGATTTTCGAAAGTTCCCTCGATTTCTCTGAGATGCCATCATCAGATCCTGGTGTCCTTATCATGGGAAGTATATATACCCTTTCAAACAAAAAAAAAAGATTTTCTTCAAATCAGTTGATAAATAAACGTAGTTATGCCCGAAAAAACAAAAAAAAATACAAAGATCCGAATTGAGAACTTCCTCCTTATTTAGAAGTTGGTTAAACACAAAATTAAATGGGGCTCCCATACAAAAAACCTTATTTTTTTTTATTTTTTGCCAGATATTAATATCGGCAACAATTAGTTATAGTGTCTAATGTTGTATATAATATAATGGTACGCAACCCTTCTTGCGCGAGTTCGACGGACTTGCCCGTTTTTTTTAAATTTGTTTCGTGTTTTTCTACCAATTCTGCTGTTTTGAACCCCCGATGCAACAAGATAGGTGTTATAAGTTTAACCGTAATAATAATTGTGTTGTCTGTCCATTTGTAGCACCAAGTTCACAAACAGGGGGACCGATTTGGATGCGGTTTTTTTTAAATTCTATTATTATAATAATTTAACCTTTTATTGTTCTATCTTTCAGATATCATCAAGTCAAGTTACAGTTATAATGCAAAGTTTGAACATGAGCTCTATATCCTTGGGAAGTCTTAGGATGGGAATAGTGATGTGGGTATACGGAGTCAAGAGGTTCTGTGATGATGTGCATTTCTGGCTTGGCTTCAAGCCCACCAAGTGTTGGAGAGTTTTGTGGGCGACGCTACCGGTTTTTCTCTTTGTAAGTAAACACGTACACTCGGAAAATAAACATGTATCGATATCAAGTAGCGCTAACATCGAGTATATAACCGGAGAGAGTTACAATGTGAGCCATGAAAATTCCGAAACTGTTCAGTGATTTGTCACTAGCGTTGCAATTCAACCAACCAGTGATATGTGTATATATCCCGTGGGCCAATCATATATCAATGGTCATCAGTCGGCCAAAGAGCGCAGAACCGGCGCAGGGCCGCAGCACAAATTAGTCGAAATTGACTTCAAACAAACATCATTACCGCTCTATTTCGATTATATGCTCGATGAGTACTAGCAACGTGTTAGCTCCGGTACTAGGAACGGATAAATAAGACATTCACGTCCATGACCCGGTGCAGACATCTATATCTTACAAATTATTTAGTTTTGGCTGGATACGGATCCATGTATTTATCTATGTCTATAATTTTGGGGCCTAGCCTTAGAGTATATATAATATAATATAAAGTGCTAGTGTCACGTCGCTTCATTGTGCCGATCGTAAGCAGATGCGTTATATAGATATTTATCTATAGTAAAACGCTGTGAGAGTGACGTTCCATGCGTAATACATAAAAAAAATATTTTTTTTTTAAATCGGTCTGCTAAACATCGGATTGCTCGTCTGCCAGTTTGCCTATCAGTCAGTATCAGTATCAGTATCAGTAATAGGAACAAAGAACCAGTATAAATATATAGATGAACCTTCTAGAACCTCATCCCTACCCCGGGACTGGGTTAACGAGGAACATAAAAATATTTTTACGGAAATCTCATCGATACCACATTGGGTCTAGTATTCTTTATCGAGACCGATACAGCGTCCTTATCCTTCGAGTAATGCGAGCCTTTTCTTATCTGCAACCTAAATATTTACCACTTAATGAACCAATTCGAAACAGAAATATCAATGATTTTAGACAAAAAATCCCGCAACAAATATTTCATATTGTGATGGTATAAACTAAATCTATAGGTATTGTATATTCTATTATATTTAACATCCATTATCTTTATACGTATTTAATATTGTAATAAAATTCTTCTGTGCGTGTGATATACATAATTTTTTGGTGTGTGTTCAAGTGGATTTGAAAATGACACTCACAAATCTTAAAATTCAATAATTAATTATATATTTTTATTTCTTTAATTGATAGCTAACGGTGGTAACGAAAGCTGATAAGTGGTCGCAGCTCTACCCACTAAAACCCGGCGAGTGCCACCAATGCCGCCTTTGGTGAGGTGCCCCGGATCTGATGAGCAAACAGGGCACTTCGACGGCTAGTCAGTCCCTCAAGGGATCAACGCCACCTCTACAGAAGGGTTGTCCCGCACCACAGAACAACCCCAACGTCGGAACAGTACAATGGGATGAGGTTCCCGTCCTCACCCCTTCTCCTCTCTTCTTATAAGAGGGTTATAAAGAGTCCTCTCGGCTCAATTAGCTTCGCGCAAGATGCAGCGGCTTACCCCAAGCTACTGAGCCCCGCCGCCACGACAAGGCCTGAACCAGGGTGGGGAATTAATTATATAATATAAACCATTGGTCTACTATAAAATGTTTTGTACAGAACGTCTGTTTTCGGCGGGTATTGCCTTTTCATAATAAGACACTAACACGAAAACCTATTTAATTTATATATGCATTGTATACTTTCATCTTTGAAAATACTTGTTTGATTAGTAGATTGATGAAATTAGAAAACCGTGAAAAAATATATTTCACAGAGAGCCTCGTAAACGCAGAAAAAGCTGCATGTACTAACTATTAACTTAACACATAATATATAAAAAAACTAAACATAAAAATTGCGATATATTTATTCTTTTTAAAGGCAATTTTGAAAATACTCTGAACTGATGCAGTGCTCTACATTTGAGGAGCCTTCTATAGGCGTATACCGCATTTATATGAGGGCAGTACAAACACTTCCAATTTTAATTTACCTCTCATCTCCTGAGTGCTTATAAAGTCCTGGTACTTTTGTAGTGGATAAAAATGAATGTGGAATATTCGGTGATACAAAATAGATGTTAAAAATATTTTTTAATAAAATTCCATCACATTCTTCTACAAAAATGACCAGTGTGGACGGAAAGCAGCATTGGGTTCCAGTGCCACCAAACATAGTATGAGGTCTGCACTGGGTCGTAGGGCCCGGGACTGGGACTCTCAGAGTCCCAATTTGGATTATGGGCATGCCGGTCGACCGTCGACGCCCTCAAACATACTCAGGCGGTGACGGGTGAGGCGGAACATAGACGGGAGGTCTTGGTGTACTTGGACATCACGAACACATTCAACAGCCTCCCGCATAGTGTGATACGGGAGGCACTGAATTTCTTCGGAGTGCCCTGATTCTAAGGAGGCTGTTGGAGGCATACCTCTCCGAGAGGAGGGTAGCCTGTGAGGACCGGTGTAGGTCCGTAGAGTGGTGGCGAGTCGGATGCGGTTTCCTTCAGGAATCGGTTCTGGGCCCGATCCTGTGAGACATTGGGTACGACTGGGTCCTGCGAGGCAACCTCCTCCCCGGGATCCGTGTCATCTGCTACGCGAATGACACCCACGTCTACACACGGGGTCGAAGCTATAAGTAGGCGGCGTGGATAGCTGAGGTCGGGCTCAACCTCGTTATCAGCCGCATAGATAAGTTAGGGTTAGATGTTCGGGTCAGACCTGAGAAGACGGAAGCCCTTCTCTTCCGTGGGACCGGGCGGAAAGGACCTCCACCGGGTCTTGCACTCCTGATCGGAGGGGTCAGCGTCAGGATGTACCCCCATATTAAATATCTGGGGATCATCTTTGACGGAGGGTGGACCTTAGGCCCACATTTCTTTTTGTTGAGGCCGAAGGCCGTGAAGTTGGCAAGTGTGCTGGGCAGACTCCTCCCCAACCTCAGAGGTAACCGTATGTATAGGGTGGGGTGGGGTCGTATGTATAAAAAATCTATTTAGCCAATGCAGTCTGTCTAATTTAGACACACCACTTGATCTACCGCTTTGACTAAACTACAACTAACATTCACAATTTTTCAGCTCCAGTTTATGGCGACATACTTTTTGTTTATATCTGAATATGCCAAAGAGTATATTTGGATAAACGTGTGGCTCGGATTAACGTTTACGATCATGCTAACGTTCCATGTTAAGACTATTGCCAAATACATCTCAAATAACGTAAGTCCTTTACTATATTATAGAGATTTCATT
The DNA here is from genome assembly GCA_963853865.1 of Helleia helle. Classification (NCBI taxonomy): domain Eukaryota; kingdom Metazoa; phylum Arthropoda; class Insecta; order Lepidoptera; family Lycaenidae; genus Helleia; species Helleia helle. The sequence goes on from OY971420.1 coordinate 24,516,149, forward strand.
GTTTATTTATATCGACAGACAACTTTTGAATGGTTATATTATCTAGTGACCGGATTGGCCGTGTTGGTGTCCATCGAAATAGCCTGTTTCGAGCAGTAGATGGAAAATGGAAGTTAATGATGAACGTTATTAATTTATATGTATGCTAGTGGGATATTAGGTCCTACCTTGTGTTTATTCTATAAAGTTTTTCTTTTATAGTAAGCAATAGACTGGGTCCTATTAAACGGGATTCGGAGACGCGCAGAATTTTATGGAAATGGTGGGATGACCTCGACGCATTTCGAAAAGACTGGCTCATGATAGAGACTCGTAGAAAAGAGAGAGGGTGGCTTTTGCCCAGCAGTGGAACAGTATAGGCTGGAAAAAAAATTAAAGAGAAATATATACTATGCTGTTACTGGTATTATCACCGTTGCTTCTCAAGATACGCAAACACTAGTTGGCTGTCCTTAGTCTAGAATGAATCGTTATTCGTTGACCGTATTTTATTACTAGTAAGAAAGACTCGCACTTAGGATTTTGTATTGTGCCATTAAAGTTTACGCATGCAGGAACACATAATAATGTTTTTTTTATTTAAATCTCATGAGCTAAACAATCGTACACAATGTCTTAATATCAAGGTACTTTAAACAAAATTGAACACCATTATACAGTTTTAATTCAGATCAATTTTGTCTCAATTTCAGAATCTGGTTGGAATATTCAAAAGTTCACCAAAATACGGTCCCCCGGATAAGGAGGATCGCAAGCGGAGAAGACGTTTCGACGAAATCACCCAGAGTAGAGTCTGTCATCATGATTGCTTAGTTTTTCATGTAAGTGGTATATTTTACTAGAATATATTTGATTTCACTCAATCTAATAAAAATTCCTTTAAAATAAACATCCCTATAAACTTTAACAATTTTGTTTGAAAACAGAATTAAAATCTCATTGGTAGTTAAGAATCGCGTTACAACAGAAAACTTAGCTTTAAATTAATATAGATCAAATTAACACCACTTCTAACGCGTTTAAGAATTTAATTTAAAACTATCGAAATGTCTTGTAATGTGTTCTTGTGTCGAAATATTGAGCTTCGCAAAAAGCGTGGTATAAATTTATATTTTATAATTAATAACAATGAATTGGAAAATTATACCATAAAATGGTAATTATAATACCAGTTCATGGTACAGTTAAACGGTTATAGATGTAAAGAGAACAAAAAATGCTGTTTTAGGTTATTATTATTTAGGTTTTAAACAAACACCATTAGAGTTTTTTAGGTGTTAAACACCATAATATTATATAGAGCATGCGTCACTAAGTATCAACTGTAAGCACGGGTATGAACATAGACAAAACCATTGTCTTGGAAACGTTATGTAAGCGATTTTGGAGACAATTGGAACGCATGGATGTCCGAATAATACTGACTATATTTCATAGCTAAATGTTATAATATAAAGATTAACATAATGCATAGATACAAAACATATCATATTATAGAGTATACCTTCACAGTTCAATCAGTGTCAAAAAGCAAGCGCTTTTCATCATATTTGTTTTTATGTTAAAATTGTGAAATATCAAGTGCCAATTTGTAAGAATGATTCCTGGAAGCAAAATAAAAGAAAGCAATAACATTTCTGTTTTGGCGTTTATTGAGGGGTGCTTATGTTTAGCAGTGTGTGGCGGACCAATCTTATCTACTACCTACAGCTGAATTGATAGCAAGTGGGCTTCGTCCTGACCGAGCATACCATCTCGCTCGGTCGGAGATCTCCCTTTGGGGCTCACACCTATATATTCCCACAAGTGGATGGATAGAGGCTGATGGTGATGACGATGATGATGAATGTCCTAATTTAAAATATAGATATTTTTTTATGTATTACGCATGGAACGTCACTCTCACAGCGCTTTACTATAGATAAATATCTAAATAACGCATCTGCTTACGATCGGCACAATGAAGCGGCGTGATTATGTATACTCTAAGTAAACACATATTTGGTCGACGATCAAGACCGATTTCTAGGTTCCAGTGATGCTGGCATGATAGCTAGGTCATGCTTAGTTTACAGATCGACCTCATATTGTCTACAATCGCATAAGCATATGTAATCAATGGCCTATATATATTCAGTCGTGTAGTCAGGTGAACGAACTACGGTAAACCACTGACCTAGTTCAAACAGGCTCTGTCTAGTTTATTTTTATCATTTAAACTTGGACAATACGTGGAGATTCAAAGAAACTCGGCTATCCAAGTAGGCAATGTGTAATGATTTTTCTTGTTGTTGTTCCTGTCGGTTTCATAGGAGATTTCTCTTCCTCCTTCGATAGCTCCCTTAGTGCTGAGAATCGTGACTCTTCTTTATCTTATCCCTCCATCGCTTCATGTGCTATGACTGGTCGATGGCCATTGGTAGATTATTGGCTGATGGGACGTACATACAGATCACTGGTTGGTTGAATTGCTATTGCATCAGTGTCAAATTGACCAATTTCATAATTTTATAGTTCACATTACTACCACAGCGTGAGGAACAACCATAGGACAACGTGTTTGAAGTCACGTGAATTGCCGCTTTTGTGGTCCAGGTCTTCTGCCCTCAATCTTCCCCGTCTCCGTTAGTCTGTCCAGATTGTCCGCGCCTCTACGCACTATATGTATTACCAAAGTATCACACTATACGTTGTAAGCAGACAAGTGACAAGCGCCTTTCTCCACGAAACAGTCTTAAAATATCAAAGAAAAAAATATCAGTCTACATCAAGGCTAAAATGAGGTCCCCACCATGGTTCAGGCCTTGACGTGGCGATGGGGCTCAGTAGCCTAGGGTGAGCCCAGTACCTTGGGTGAAGCTAATTATGCCAAGGGGGCTCTTTGTACCTCTCTCATAAAAAGAGGGGACAAAAGAGCAGGGGGCAAGGGGCGAGCACGGGAACCTCACAACCTACTGTCCCAACGTTAGGACGGGTTGTTCTGTGGTTCGGCACAACCCCTCTTTGGAGGTGGCATCGGTCCTTTGGGGGACTGACTAGCCGTCGAGGTGCTCATTAGATCCAGTGCACCTCGACAAAGGCGACATTGGTGGCACTCGCCGGGTTTAAGTGGCTAGAGCTGCTTCCATTTACCAGATTTCAGGCGCATTGAGCCCCACATACCCGCCTGCGGAGACCCACTCCCCCGCGGGATGTTTCAGAGCATTTCCCGGCGTAAAGAAAAAAAGGCTAAAATGAGGTGCTAGTATATTATAATATACTAGGTTTCTTACTGCATCAGAGTGAAATAAAATGGGTACGTTTCGAAACAGTCGTAAAACTATATTTTGTACAGTAGTTTTCGTACCTACAAGATCCACGATATCCGATTTCTCTCCATCATTCATGAGTCTATTTCGGAGGAAGAACTGAGGTCACCATAGTTTCATTGGTACAATCTGAATAGCGTTATATTCATGGATTACAATAGGATTGGCGGTCCCATCACAATAAAATCCTCAAACGCTTGATAATATTAACAACACCATCTATGACTTGAGAGGCAACTAATAAAAAAAAACGGCGTAATTTAAAATAATAATAATATCTATGGACGCTTTTTTACACCACGTCAATCTGGTCCCGTAGTAAGTTCTCGAAGAACTTGTGTTGCTAGTACCAGACAACGGAAATATATTTAATAATTTTATACTATACATGCCCATATTTAGGATTTTTATTTTATGATACACAATTATTTTATACACATCCATGACCCAGGAACACAGAAAACTTTTTGTTCCCTGGCGAGATTCGAAACCGCCAACCTCCGGCTTGACCGCTAACGTGCTAATCATTGAGCCACAGAGGTCATCGAATATGAAAACTACTTTTTCAGGATACTTGTACTAGGGTCAAAATTTGTTTCTTGAAATAATTAGCAATAATATCAAAAATAATATTAGTTTTAACAATATTATCACGGGACTATTATATTTTATTTTATTGTTATAACGTAGTTCTAAGGGACGTTCTTCTCCTCCATCCTCCGTCGTCCAAAATAATATCAAGTGGTGGAAAAGGATGATGAAACCTTCAGAAACTCTAAATAACGTTCTAAAGATTGGTATTGACCTATATGATTGAACCTAGACTTATATAATAACTAGAAGACCCGGCCACGCGTTGCAGTGGCTAAGGTAGGTACCTATATAAATATTTCTGTCTAAATGAGTTTTGGATTTGACAACATCTTGAAAATTTGACATCTGCAATCTGCATACAGTAACAAAATTTAAACAAATAATTTGCAATAACAAATATTGAGATAAAAACTACCCTATCTCCCAAGTTGGGCCAAATTACAAATGCTTACAAAATTTTATAAAGATTAGTTCAGTAGTTTCGGAGTTTATCGCGAACAAACCTCGTGACACGAAATTTTTATATATATTAGATGAAGTCTGCCACAATCATACGCTTGATAAGTTGTACTTAATGTAATAAAGTCAATATTAGACGGGAAGCGTCAGGCGAATTACCGATCGTGTGATAGAGTAATTACGATGTACCTATATAAAATACCCCAGCTTCGCACGGGTGCAATGATGATGATAAACACTACAATGTCCTTTTGAACAGCGTTCACACCTTTTTTGTCATTAAACAATAAAAACATGTTATCTTTAGAGGTTACTCTTGAAAGAGCGACAAATAATGGAAGCAGTGTGGAAAAGGCTCAACACTCAAATCTAAGCAACGAAAGTTTGACCCTGCGATTGCTAAAATAGTCATTGATAAAATGGGATACCCCAGCCAGTAGGTATTGCATTTTAAATCTTTAATATCTTCAAAAATATTCATTAAAATTATATACTGTAAAGGGCCATATTGATATTTATTAAATGCACAATGTATTTACGGTGCTTAATTAGATAAGGATTAATGTTGTATTGCTTAAAATCGCTTCGTAAATAAGCCATTATTTCTCGTAAAAAGTAAAGGATAAAAAATGGTTCTTGTGGGCTATCCCTAATTATTATTATTATCATACATGATTTGCGATCTTTCACCAATCCCTTCCTAAAATCACAAAAATAATTCCATCTCGTCGCTTCTATTCCGTTCCAGTATGACTTTATTATATTTTTCATAATCTAGCCCACAGTTTTACCTGGGGACGTTATATATCATGATTTTTCTGGTTATAAATTCCGGACCGCAGCTTTGTGCATTTTGGAACGCAACTGCCATATATTGGCATTCGGCCAATTCCAGATTATAATGCTTTAAAATTCTGCACATGATTATTAATATTATTATTGACGTCCCGCGGATCGTGACGTATTAACTGTGTCCGGAAAAGTCCGTAATTTATGGTTACATTTTTTAACTAGAGGATTTATCTACGTGATACCTATTCAATTAACCATTGAATATAGTTTTTTATGTCATAAGGAGGCATCGAGCATAGGTATAACCGGATAGAGTGATAATGTGAACCATACAATTCCGAAACTGGTCAGTGATTTGTCATTCACGTAATAGCAATTCAACCAACCAGTGATATATCCGATCCCATAGTATATCCCATCGACAATCAATCAATGGCTATCAGTCAGCCAATCAGAACGCAGAACTGGGGCAGCGCCGCAGCACAAATATGGCGAAATTTGTTTTCATACAAAACACATAACATTACCACTCTGTTCCGGTTATATTATGCTCGATGTAAGGAGGCAACCGAGCAGTCGGATCCACAAGATGACTACCGACGCCCATAGTGATCCACACAGCCAAAAGTTATGTAGACGCATTAATGCATGGTTAAAGTACGCGAACCATCCACTCGTTTGTCTTTTTATGTCATTGTATAAGCACACGTGATTAATGAGTAAGGTATAATCGTTCATATTCTCTTTATTATTTCTTATTTGATGCGTAAAATGCGTAATTATTGTGCATTGCTAAATAATAGTGCATTAATGCATTTGCATGTATATGGACAACTATATAGAAATCGTGTGCAATCGTAAATCTTCTGTTTGTCAAGCGTGCGTTTACACGCGTCCCCACCATGGTTCAAGCATTGTCGTGTCGGGGGGTCAGTATCCTAGGGTGAGACCAGCACCTTGGGCGAAGCTAATTGAGCCGAGGAGGCTCTTTGTACCGCTCTTATGAGAAGAGGGGACAAAAGAGCAGGAGGCAAGGGGCGAGGACGGGAACTTCACCCCATTGTACTGTCCCAACGTTGGAAGAGGTTGTTCTGTGGTACGGGACAACCCTTCTATGGAGGTAGCGTCGGTCCCATGGGGGACTGACTAGCCGTCGAGGTGCCCTTTTAGCTCATTAGATCCGGGGCACCTCACCAAAGGCGGCATTGGTGGCACCTGCCGGGTTTTAGTGGAGAGCTGCGTGCAGTTACCAGCTTTCGGGCGCAGCGAGTCCCACATACCCGCGTGGGGAGACCCACTCCCCCGCGGGATGCTTCAGAGCATTTCCGGCGTTAAAAAAAAGGTGGTGATCGAGTGGTTGAAAGAGGTTGCATCGTAACATCCTAACATAACATTTTCATCCTTAAAACCATCGCCACAGATATGTCAGCTTCTCTAATAGGTATTAATGTTTATCGAATTTTTCAATACCTATAAATGAATGTCCCAATACGCTTCAAGCCAGAACTTGAACTGGCATACAGCAATGAACGTCGCTTTTTTAAGCGTTAGAGTTGTACCTCACTAGGCTGGTTGTACCGAAAAACTATCGTGGGTTGGTTAGAGAGAATTAGGTTAGGACGTCTGACACCTCAATTCTTCTGTAAGGTTTTGTAAAGTATCCGAAACGATAAATCCGTAATACTTGATTCATTATAACAAATTCAATGCCAATTTCTCTGCTTCATTCTACGAGCTGTCATCGTATTTTTCCTGTTTGCTCTTTTGGCTCTCGCATCATCGTGACATCATTTTAGCAACATGTGTGGCGGCCTTTACGCTCTCCCATCTGTCACTGTCACCTGAGTAATTCGCGCGATTTCGCCCAGCGTTACCGTTCCCCGCATTGGGCACTTCTTGATTGGCAGACCCGATACCGGTACCGGCCCGGCACCGACAGAACACGACGCGACGACCCGACACGAGTTGCGTACACATTCAATTATCTTTGGGTCACCCAAAGATAATTGAATGTGAATGAATTACAATTTATTTGAAAAACTAATAATTAACCCGGATAAGCTTTACAATTATTATTATTTTCAAAAATGTTTTATTTATATTTCAAAGTAGTAATGAAAGTTGCAGCAGGGTGCGCGGGCGGGTTCGGTGATCACGCCTACACGGAAGTGTAGGTACGTGTGTCAGTACACAACACATGCATAAAGATGTCGGCCCGATTCAAGCGGGAAGCTTGCTGACGACGACACCGATATGTCGGTGCCGGCGCCGGCTTGTCGGTGCCGGGCCGGGCCACTGAGACAGCGTGCAGTACAGTTTCATAGAATAAATCGTCCACTGGTGACGGTGCCGGCACCGGGCCGGTGCCGGTGTCGTGTCGGGTCGGTCAATCAAGAAGTACTCATTCTTGTCAATTATCTTTATCAATCCTTTCCGTATGAAATCACATTTAAAAATGCAGACTTCCATTATGAAATTACAAATTAAATTTTGAAATTTTAAGTCTCATTTTGATTTCCGATGCTTAGGAGATTCGACCATTGAATAAAAACCTTGACTACCTTAGGTACCCTAAGGCATTGGTTTTTATTCAATATTGTACTTTATTATAGCCAAGTCTGTAGCACTTTTACTTCAGACTTTATTTCCTCTTTTTTTTTCTTTAGGGCATACGATACGTGTATTTCGTTGCGGAACGCATCTGAAGTTCGCCAAATCGTTACGAACGTAGATCACGTAGGACTGCGGCCCATTCTCCGCCCGGCGTAATAAAGATTATATATTTTATAGCTCGTATAAATTATAAAACAGTATACTTATTGGATTAGTTTGTGGGTTGTCTATCGGCGATTCGTGTTTTTTAGTCTGGATGACTTTTAATGATATATTTTTCTACGTTTATCGAGCTTATAAAATGTAAATTATAATAGTATTATTAAATAATTATCTTAATTATATTACTATCAAGCTTGTATACTCCTGCGTCTTGTAAGGGTATAATATGACACTTGACAGATGGTAAGAATTGACCTCGGTGGAGGAGGTTCCTATGGCGTTGGAGGAATAGTAACCCTGGGAACCTCCACCACGAGGAGAGACGCGGTGGCGACATGTTGTCGCTCCGCCGAAAGAGACCTGCCGGCCTACTCTTGACTGCAGTTCCAATCTCACAACAATACGAATTCAATCCAGTTCCAGTTCCAATCTGGAGTATATTGGTACTCTTGAACAAATCGAGTTTACGATTGAATTGAAATTGGAATCGACGACCGATGTGGCCATTATAATAAAATATAATAACAAAATAAAATTCAACATATTATGATGTTTATGTTTTTTTTAATTAAAATATGTCTCCCATAATGAATTATTATCTATTATAATGTAGTTCCTTAAATTAAACCTAAGCTTATTTTTTAAAGCATTAAAAGCAAAATAAATTATTATACATTCTGGCATAATGTGTATTGCTGCTATAAAAAATAGCTTACGCGCAATTTTGAATACACATCAAATTTCAAAATAGCTCAAAATATAGTAAACAAAAAAATAAAATATAAATCATCTTCTTTCTTAATTTACCAGTAATGCTGGTGCCAAGGCTTTCCAAAATAATAACTGAAGTTCTGACAGACAACATACAAATTTTTATTGTTATGTATTTTAGTGATTGGTCATCTTGGTGTTTATTTATTGAAAATGAAGTATTTTACTCATAAACGATTTTATAAATACTGTGATTTATTTAAATATTGCTTTCTTGGGTTAAAAGATAATAGAAGACCAATTGTTAAGTATTTTAGTCCTTATTTTTATAAATACTGTGATTGTAATATAGATTATATCAATCAATGACAAAAATATAGACAGGGAAATAAAAACTGTTACATTTAAATATTGCTACCTTAGGTTAAAAGAGAATAAAAGGCTTATTGTTAAGTATTTTAGTACTTATTTTTATAAATACTGTGATTGTAATATTGATTATATCAATCAATGACCAAAAATATAGATAGGCAAATAAAAACAAATAGTAGTTTAACAAGAGTTTAATGAAAACATTAAAAACACTGTGGCCTAGGAGACATCGTCACCTATTCTTCAGAACACCCATAGTATGCTTACTGTATAGCATGCCTCACAATTAAATTTGGTGTAGTGTTCTTCAGGTGAGCCAGCTGGAGCATCCAAATAGGTGTCATCATAATAGTTCTTTGGGCATAGCCCGAGTCTCCTAAAAACATATAATTATTGCAATATAATATTTATGTATGGAACAAATGATCACTTTCTTATAGTGAAGGACCCTGTGGCCTAGGAGACATCGCCACCTATTCTTCAAAACATCAATAGTATGCTTTACTGTATTGCGTGCTACACAATGAAACTTGGTGTAGTGTTCTTCAGGTGAGCCAGCCGGAGCATCCAAATAGGTGTCATCATAATAGTTATTTGGGCATAGCCTGAGTCTCCTAAATACATAATTATTGCAATATAATATTTTATGTATGGAACAAATGATCACTTTCTTATAGTGAAGGACCCTATGGCCTAGAAGACTTCATCACCTATTCTTCAGTACACCAATAGTATGATTTACTGTATTGCGTGCCATGCAATGAAACTTGGTGTAGTGTTCTTCAGGTAAGCCAGCCGGAGCATCCAAATAGCTGTTATCATAATAGTTCTTTGGCCATAGCCCGAGTCTCCTAAAACATATAATTATTGCAATATAATATTAATGTATGAAACAAATGATCACTTTCTTATGATTTTAACTTGTTTATTTACTTGTTAATTCTAAATTAACAAGTAAATAAACAAGTTCCCCAAAATTTAAAAAGGAATGAACACATTTTAGATTCCTTTATAATGTTTATGTTATTTGCCAATTTAAAGGTATTACTAAAAGGATATACCTATTAATATATATAATTAATTTGTTTAAATTGTATAATATATTATTTCAATATAATATATGTATACAATTTAAAGGTATTACTAATAAAAGAAAAGGCATTATTAAAACTAAATTATACAATTACAGAATCCAAGAGACAACTTATTTTTCTATTATAAAACCTCTCATTTTGGGCTGGACGTATGATAGCCATATGAGTACCATCAATAGCACTTCCTACGGATGTTATTTGGAAGTTTTCATAAAATAATGCAAATATATGTAACTCAATAAGTCAAATAGATTATTATAATTAGCACTTTGATTTGTCTAATAGATAGGTATCACATAATATGAAGAACAATGTAGAACCAATCAATAATAAAATAATTTGAGATATATTTTTTATGTATCCTACGCCGTAAATAAAGAGAAAAGATGAACTATAGAAGAGGTTAGATTATAGATATTTCTATTAACATACTTTATAACGCGTGGATACTAGATAGTAGATACAAATCCAAATCGCTATGAACAACTTCAAAGCTCCTTGCTGAGGCAATATTAATATCTCTTAAACTCCCCATCACTCATGGTGATTGTGTTCAACACGCAACATTGATCAGGAAATTACATCACTATGGTATCAGGGGCACAGAACTTAAACTATTAGCATCTTACTTAAATAACAGAACACAAAAGGTAATTGTAAATAATAAAAGTTCCTCTGGTACCAACATAAAAATGGGGGTGCCTCAAGGTTCCATTCTGGGTCCGTTTCTCTTCCTCGTTTACATAAATGACCTACCTTTTCTCATGAAGGATAAGCATGAAATAGTATTGTTTGCCGATGATACTTCTTTAATATTTAAAATTAAGCGACAACAAATGATTTCTGACGAAGTAAACGATGCTCTTTCAAAGATGGTACATTGGTTTAGTGTCAATAATTTGTTACTTAACTGCAATAAAACTAAATTGATTAGATTTACACTACCTAATGTTAAGCAAGTACAAACCAATGTAACATTAAGTGGGGAGATAATGGACTTGGTGAATTCAACTACCTTTCTTGGCATTACCTTAGATGCCAATCTCCAATGGGCGCCCCATATAGCTACCTTATCGAGTAGACTCAGTTCTGCAGTTTTTGCGATTAGAAAAATCAGGTCAATTACGGATGTTAATACGGCTAGACTAGTATATTATGCGTATTTCCACAGTCTTATGTCCTACGGCATTTCGCTTTGGGGACATGCCGCTGATGTCAATACAATTTTCATACTGCAGAAGCGGGCTATACGGGCTATCTACTGTCTGGGTCCCAGAATATCATTAAGAGAGACATTTAAAGAAATAGATATATATATAGATATATTTGACTGTAGCATCTCAATACATTTTTGTAAACGTGATGTATGTTCGCAAAAATATAAATGAATTTGTAAAAAAATGCGATAATCACAATAAAAATACAAGGAACAAACAGAAACTTGTTGTGCCATATTTTAGGCTACATAAGGTCAGTAATTCTTTTATGGTTCAATGTATACGCTTCTACAATAGGATCCCAGAAAACGTTCTAAACCTATCGATAAATAAATTTAAAAAAAACTGTTAAAGAACGTTTGTGTGGTAAAGGATACTACAAAATAAAAGAATTTATTGAAGATACCATACCTTGGGAATAAGGCGTTTCCTACATGGCTTCTATGTATAATTATATCATATTATGTACCTATATTGTATAATATTGAAAAGATTAGTTTCACTGAGTTTGTTACGCCGGTTCTTCTCAGTGGACTAGTTTTGGAACCGGTAGTAGAGTCCTTTGACGTTCAATAAGCTACTTTGATGTACAACATTGAATAAAAATATTTTTATTTTATTTTATTTTATTTTGAACGCATTATTGGCATATAACGCGCCATTCTTCTTAGATTTCGCCTTTGTCTTAGATCTATCCTAATATATCCAAAAAAGAAGTGCCAATCGTGCCATAATTTTAATAAAAAACACTTTAAACAACGCAATCGAACACAACTTAAGTTTTGTTGAACAATGAAGTATGAACTGTGTAGTGTGTAAATTCGAACCCAATCTCAATTTCGAAGTCGATACGTCAACGTCAAAATGTTGTCAAGAGTACGAAGGAAATATGTATGAACAAGATCGAGAAATCCCGATGTCAATTAGTTACATAAAATTTCACTGTAATCGAGTCAAATTGTGCGATAGTTGTAGCGTCTTTTCGATCCCAATCCTAAATTTCGATCGGATCGAGTGTCAAGAGTAGGCCGGCTGTGCGTGGCTGGTCGGGGGATTAGCCGCGCGCGCGAGAAGGTTTGAGCTGCAAGGCGCCCTTCGTGTTCAGGGTGCCTTACCAGCAGAGTGCCGAGGAGCACAATTAGTGTCGTCTCGGTAAAGTCCTTCATGGTGCTAAGAATTAAGATATCGAACAACTTTGATATTTTTTGACAAACGCTGCGGTACGTGTACAAATGCTGCTGTACATGTACAAACGCTGCTGTACAGCTTGGCAAAAAAGAGTATGACGCGGTGACAAGTGGAACTAAATATTTTACTAAATGGAAACCTATGATGTTGACAATACTTTGCCGACAAATACTAGATTTTGAGTAAAATCAAATCGTTAATAATAAATGTGAAACACTAAAGTTTCACATTTATTATTAACGATTTGATTAAATTCTCTTACTGATTTTCCATATTATGATGAGACCTAAGTGAAAGTGGCGCCCTCATTTTTTCCATACTCTTATTTGCCAAGCTGTACGTGTACAAACTTAATCAAAATTTTCATTAAACTCTACAAAGTTATATTAAAAAACTCGATAGATATGTAGACGTTAACAAACGCATCAAACAAAGTTGAATACAACCAAAATAATTTGACAAACACCTTAAATTTGACAAACAATTAGATCTGTTTTAAGTTAACTCAATAACAGATTTTTAACTCTTCAGTATTATTAGTATGTATGTCTTGTATTATAAAACTGGAGCGTTTTATAATATTAGCGCGCGCGTTTATCTTCGAAACTACAAGACGGAATTAATTTATTACGACGGAATAAATATTAATTAAGTTGGGATGTTTATACTACATATTTATATAAACGTAAAATATATAGATATTATTGAACATTTTCTTTTATTTTTTGGTGAATAAAATGCGTAAAAATCTAACACTTATAGAGGTCAGCTTTTAAATTATAGTACAATCAACCCTTAAGTAAAAAACACAAGGTGAAAATACAATAGAAATTCCCTTCAAATTCCAAATTCCTTGAAACCTTCGCACACGTGTTTCGGATAGAAGCAATACTCAACACTTCAACTATAGTGCCTTAAAGCCAATTACAGGTTTAAACTAAGTAACTAAGCCTTTATAAGTCCTGAGTGTGTTCTGAAAACTTCGTGCTTGCAATATCGCACAAATCAACTGTAATGTAAGTTACGTGGATATGGAAATAACTCCGAATTCCTGGCTTACCAGATCGCAATTCTCATTCATCATCGGCTATTATTTCACTTGCCTCAAACTAGGAACAGGTACTGCTATAGGGTAGGTAGACATGATACCGTTGACATTCTAGTTGCATGTCTCATGACTCTTCATCTCCCTGAATACGGCTTGCACACCAAGACCCTATTTCAATATCAAACATCTATTAGCGCACGTTATCAGTAAAATGCCGTGACGGTAAACGATATGTCGTGATGTGCCCACTACGCTGCCGCTAACTACCTAATCACTGACAGTCATAAATACTCACAGCATTCGAGGGCGTATCAAAATTTATCAGGTTATTGAGAAATTTTAAAATATAACATTATCATAGTTTTTGAAGTGACACTTCGCTTCATGAGGGTAAAATTATTACGGATGAAACGTCACTAAAATGTGCAACGTTTTTGTCCAAGAAGAGGGAAAGAGTGATTGAAACCGATTGAGAGAATGAGGAAGGGCGAACCTAGCATGAAGCACATAGCCATGGAGTGAGAGTAGGGAGCAAGTGAGTGAGAAATATAAAGAGAGAGAGAGTGCGATAGAGCGGACGTCGCATCGCAAGTCTCGGAAATTTAAAGCTTTAGATTAGTATAAATATAAACTAGATTTAAAAATTAGTTTGCCAAATAAGTTTCACTTCTGACATGTGTACTTTGTACGCACGCACTTTTGTTTTTTCGTTCACGCCACTTATAAACATATTCATTGTTGTTGCAGGAAAACTTCACCTGTTACCACATTCCGGTTTCACCGAGAAGTCGAACGAGAAAACGCAGCGCAGAATCTTTAAGAAACATATATCATCCGGAGCACGCAAGCCACTCAAGCACAGTCATGTTCTCATCGTAATGTCTCAACTGTAGAAGTGAATATAATCAACTCAATTCGAGGATATTAAATATTATATATAAATATAAATATTATAATTATATATAATTAATCAGCAGATTTCGTCCAGTGCTGGACTGGCCTGTTTCAAACAACGATCCAAGACAATCTTTTGTTACTGGAATCTAGTAGTAATAAGTGGATCCTCAACTATAATATGAAGATCTTCATCCTACAAATGTAGTTGAACTCAAAAAAGTTCTAGGGTGGATAAAAATTCTCTTCTCCATATTAATTGTATTTTATCCTAAGGATAAGTGCTGGGTTAGTTGAAAATACATTTGTGAGTAATTTATAAGTTCCTTCCTAGAATGTTTTTTTTGTTTGTTTTTAAATCCACTATAAATTTAGTAGCGCCAGAACTTTTAAAATTGCAGGGTAATGTAAACGTTTTCCGACGTAAAAATAATTGTACAAATGATTAAAATATCTTTTAAACGTTGAATGTGTTTTATCTTTTTAACTTTGAATTATTTATGTATGTACATTTAACTATGAAATACAGATATTAGTTAGCAAGCTTTTGTTCAGTAGAGAGAAGCGAAAGGGCTAGATCGGAGGGATTTTTTTGCCGGGAAATGCTCTGAGGCATTCCGCGGGGGAGTGGGATCCCCCCGGTGGGTATGTGGGACTCGCTGCGTCCGAAAGCTGGTAAGTGGATGCAGCTCTACCCACTAGAACCCGGCGATTGTCACCAATGCCGCCTTTGGTGAGGTGCCCCAGAACTAATGAGCAAACTGAGCACGTCGACAGCTAGACAGTCCCCCGGGGGAACGACGCCACCGAGGGGTTATCCCGCACCACAGAACAACCCCTCCCAACGTCGTAGTACAATGGCTTAAGGTTCCCATCCTCGCCCCTTGCCCCCTGCTCTTTTGTCCCCTCTTATAAGAGGGGTACAAAGAGCCCCCCCTGCTCTATTAGTTTCGCCTAAGGTGCTGGGCTTACCCTAGGCTACTGAGCCCTACCACACGACAAGGCGTGAACTATGGTGTGGTGATCGGAGTGATACGCAAATCAACTTAGTTTAAAAAATTCTATAAACAGTTTCTTCACAGAAAGGGAACCGCTTATGCCGCAATATCGTCTCTATAGGTACAAATATCCTGATTATTAATTATTACTTACATGCTATACTTGGTTAGCAAAGGACAGTGAATGTAATTACTGACATATACTTACCAACTTACGTTTCAGGATAGACAACATAACGAATGAGTGACTTAGGATAGTCCCAGCTAAACTGGTTATGTTCACGGGCGACGTCGACCAATTATTATTTGGCTTGCCAGCTTGTAAGCCTATCTCAACAACATTAAAACTATAATATATCCTTTCACTACTTAACCTAATCAACTAGTGTATACAAAAGAATATATACTAGGGGTGATATTGAAAATAGCTAAGAGAGTTTAAGACTATCTATCTCCCTCTCTCACACAATTTTCTCGTGATACACGATTGCATAAGTACGAAACGATCAAGCTTAACTGATGGGTTGATAGCAGTGAAATGAATCGAATGTAACTCTCTTTACAGATGTATAAATCTATCGAAGACTGACAATCTATTGTATTTTTTATATCATAGAAGGGCAAACGAGCGGTCGAAGCTTTATATTACCGACGCCCATACACATCTGCACAACCAGAGATTATGCGGATGTGTTACTCTCCTTTTCGCTATCCTCCCAATGGGCCACCGGAAAAACAAACTGCACGAATCGTGACAGCATAGCTGTCACTTAATACCGGTGTTATGTGAGCGAGAGGTACCACCCCGGTCGTGCCAGCCCAAGTCGGCTGTATAGCAGCATGGCACTACCTCTTACTACTAATGATCACGACCTTGCATTTGTTCGCTTGATGTTGGTCACTTACAATAAACAACAGCTGAGAAATCGCTACGATAAATACTATACGACTTTTTTTCGGAATGATCTATGCTAACGGTCCAAAGGCCCTAATGCTACATCGAATTAGCGTGAGCCGATTTGGCTCACGCTATTTGGGGGTTGCCCATCGCTAACCCTGTAGTCTGCGACCGCACGGCCTCCTGGCGTCGGGTTGGACCATACGACTATACTTTAGATAAATATACTTTAATTGATCATCATAATCATCATTAATATAAATAACCTTTCACATCTGTACAAAAGCCTCCTTCAATGAACGCCAAGACGTCTGACCTTCGCCACTTGCACCTTGATAGGACCACTGTACTTATGTGGGTAACACTGAAAATGTTTAGAACTGGCCAGTTAGAAACATTGAAAATGAAAACTTTTTTTGAATTTCAATTTTAGAACTCTTTGGTAACCTAATGTATAGCTTGGCAAAAAAGAGTATGACGTGGTGACAGGTAGAACTAAATATTTTACTAAATGGAAACCTATGATTAAATTATCTTACTGATTTTCCATATTTTGATGAGACCTAAGTGAATGTGGCGCCCTCATTTTTTCCATACTCTTTTTTGCCAAGTTGTAGTATATTGCATTAATTTGTCATTTGTTTTTGTGAATTGGCGGCAAATCTAAAACTCTTGTTACACGTGAAAATGAACATAACGCGAGAAAAATTTCGGTCAATGATTTATTATGACTTTCGTTGTGGGCTTACTCAACAACAAAGCTATGATAGGCTGCGATTAGCATTTTTTAATGAAGCCCCATCTCGTGCCACTATTTACAATTGGTTTAACGAGTTTAAGCGTGGACGTAGCAATCTCAGTGATGATCCGCGTGAGGGACGTCCTTTAACAGCGACTACTGAAGATAACATCATGATAGAGGAAGATAAGAGAGTGACCTATCAGCAGATACGGGCAAGCCTAGACATTGGTATGAGTCAAGTTCAAAAAATATTACACGAACATTTAGGCGTCAGAAAGCTTTGTACCAGATGGATTCCCCATACTTTAACCGACGACCAGAAACGCCTCCGCATGGACTGGTGTCGCCAAATGTTAGATAAGTTCAACGGCGGTAACTCAAATGCTGTATTTTATATCATCACAGGTGATGAAAGCTGGATATATTGCTACGAACCCGAAACC
Source organism: Helleia helle (assembly GCA_963853865.1). Classification (NCBI taxonomy): domain Eukaryota; kingdom Metazoa; phylum Arthropoda; class Insecta; order Lepidoptera; family Lycaenidae; genus Helleia; species Helleia helle. The sequence continues at coordinate 24,533,682 of OY971420.1, forward strand.
AAAAGATAATCAGCTCAGTGGGTGTTTCCTTTCGAGGATCGGCCAACTAAGGTAAAGAAAGGAAAAAGTCAAGGAAAAAAGATGATTGCCTCATTCTTTGGTCGGAAAGGTCAGTTCGCGACAGTTGTGCTAGAAGATAGAAGGACAGTTACTGCAGATTGGTATGTCAATCGCTGTTTGTCTGTTGTCTTGGAAAAAATTCGACAGCAGCGCCCTCAAAGCAGGATCCTCCTTCACCACGACAATGCTTCAGCGCACTCCGCAAAACGGACTGTTGAATATTTGACTATGGCAGGTGTCGAGATAATGAGTCATCCGCCTTACAGTCCTGACCTGGCGCCCTGCGACTTTCATTTATTCCCAAGAACTAAAGATAAAATTCGAGGTATTCGCTTTACGAGCCCTGAAGATGCGGTGAAAGCGTACGAAAATGCCATAGAAGAGACTCCTAAGGAAGAATGGGCCCACTGCTTTTCTCAGTGGTGCCATCGAATGCGACGATGTGTAGAAAGAAACGGAGATTACTTCGAAAAACAATAAAAGTATTGGCAACTTTCTACATTAAGCCGTTCTTCATTTTCTAAACATTTTCAGTGTTACCTAGGTATAATACCTTTATTACATTTTCTAAATAAAAAAAGTAATCTGAGAAATTCACGTTTATTGTTTTAAAGCAATTTCCTGACAAAGGAAGAAAGTACTCGTCTGATAAGGATTTAATTTAACACTTAAGAATAAAATAGACAAACAGTAAAATACAGACGAAATAACTTCTGTATTTCCATCATCATCATCATACACCTTTTCCCGTCCATTGCATGTGACCAGGGTTACCTGGTCACATGCGTAAAAAGGATTTCCCTGCGTCGACAAAAAAAGCCAGGAGGTTCAGTACGAACTTTCTCCACCCGCACATTTCAGTCTCAAATAATGTCTCTTAAATAATGTCGAAAAATCAAATCCGGATATAAAACTGAAAAACATGATAAATATCCCGTTTAAATAGTTTTAGCATTACAGTTATAGTTCATGATTAGCATTACAATGATATTTAGCATTACAATGATAATTCTATGATAACTATAAACATGTCTGTGATAATGATCACAATGATCATGATTAAGGTGATTTTCGCTTTTTATTTAATATCTGAGTTTAAAGTAAGGCACTGAAAATTTCGAGAATCAAGGAAGTGACACAACATTACTATTTAAAAATGTATTTATTGCTTTTCGAAGTATTCTCCGCGAAATTTGACACATTTTTCCATACGATGGAACCAATCATTGAAGCAACCATTCCATTCGGAAGTTGGGGTCTCCAAAATGGCCGTTTAGTAGCTTCTTCAGGCGATGAAAATCTCTGACCACGCAATTTATTCTTTATTTTAGGGAAAGTATAGAAATCATTAGGGCTTAGGTCGGGACTGTACGGCGGATGGTCTAATAATTCTATGTTTTCTTGCTCTAAAAACTCTTTTGTTCTGGGCGCGGTGTGAGAACTCGCATTGTCGTGATGGAGGATGATGCGGCGGTTGCAGTTCTCTTTACGGTGTTCAGAAACGACCTGTGGCAAACAAATGCTAGCATACCATTCTGCATTAACCGTTCTTTGTCCCTTAAGAGGAATAGTCGCAACATGGCCGGTTTTGGAGACAAACGTGGCCACCATTTTTTTTGCAACACTCCGTGAACGAACAATTTTTGTTGGCTTTAACTTCATTTAACCCAAACTCTAGAATTTTCTCGAGTCAATTCCATTTTCTCAACGACTAAACAAGTTTGACAAGACCTTGTGACAAGACCGAGAATCTTTTTTAAATAAATAAATGGTATTCGATTTTTTAAACCAAGGAGTTTTCAATTAAAAAGATTTTAATATGACAGGAACAGTGGAAATATTCCATTCCCGATACTTATGCCTATGTATTACGAATGTACTTAACAGATGATTATAAAGACACTGAGTGTCATTTACTGTGCAGCCAATTAGTATGTTACCTACGTAACAAGTTATCTAGTGGAGAGCCTATTCAGATTACCTACGTAAAATATTACATATGAAAAAATTCACATTTCGTGCATTTTCGCGTTTCCTCGAATTCATTGATTCGATACTAGGCTTTATATATATTGCATATATTATTATACTATTATACTCACAATGTTTTTTTTTATTTTATAATTGGACAAATATTGCTATTTCGGCGTTCAAGGATCTGATTTAATATGGACCTTGTACGTATATACATATAGAATAGAGTAGAGTAGAATAGAATAGAATAGAATAGAATCAGTAACTCATGCATGTGACTGCAGTACAGATAAACTTTAATACATTAGAAGTATGTTTACAAAATAAATGTACAAAATAAAGTATGTTTTAAAAAATATATACAAAAGGAAAAGAATAATAATAATACATAAAATCGGAGACAAATCATGTAAAAGTACACGCAAACCAACGATCACTCCTTTTCTCTTTTTAAGATTATTAATTTATACTCATAATATATTTCTTATAGATAAACTAGCTGTTGCCCGCAGCTTCGCCCGCGTAAACTTTTAAAATTTGAGGGGTTGACCACCCTTATCACTTAGGGGTATGAAAAATAGATAGTAGCTGATTCTCAGACCTACTGAATACGCATATAAAATTTGGTAAAAATCGGTAAAGCCGTTTCGGAGGAGTAGGAGGCTCCAGGCTTTTGTCTTACGCCTGTCGCGCTAGGTCCTCCCACACCCCCCGTATTAACGCCTCTAACGCTCCCGTCTAACGTAAGGCTCTTGCCGAGAGACACCCGTCCCGGAAAGAACCGCTGCCACGAGTTGCCAGTTCCCACGGGCCATATCACCGGCCAAGGAAGTGCCGCCTAAGATGCTGTACGGTACCCACGAATCACTTTTACCGTGATGACACGCTGCGCCCAAAGCATCTTTTAGGGCCTATCTCTCGCGATAATATTATGACACGCCCAAGCGCACCGTACGTCGCCATACTCCGACTGACTCTGAAATATAGCTGCCTGCAGGTGGCGCTGGGTCCTCCGAAGTTCGGGAGGAGTCTGCCCAGCGCACTTTACCACTTCACAACCTTCGGTCCCAATATTGAGAACTGCGGACCAAAGGTCGTGAAGGACGAGCCCCAGATATTAGATATGGGGGCTCACCCTGATCCTCACCCCTCTGATCTGTAGAGCAGGTGAGGGTCCTTTGGGGCCATCCATAAATTACGTCACACGAATTTCAAGATATTTGGACCCCTCCCCCGTCCTTGTCACTGATGGTCCAATTTATAAGACCCCCCCCCCCCCCTAGTGTGACGTCACATATTTTGTAATTTTTAAATAAATATATTGATAAATTAAAACATCTGTTCCGAAATTAGTTTTATTTTGGTTTAAATTGTTTTTAATTTCATTTTTTAATTAGTTCACAGTAGGTACCTAGTTTTATGTGACGTTACAAAATCTGGGAGCCCTACCACCCCCTTGTCACATAATGTCACACTTCGTCGGGAAACCCCCCCCCCCCCTACCCCTTAACGTGTGACGTATACGAATACATCGACGTTCAGACAAATATTTAAAGATCCATCCCTTTTAAGCTCCGATAAATAAAGCTTGGTTTGAAGTAGAAAAATACAGTAAAATAATAAAACGTTTTAGATTTTAATTCATTCACTACGGGGAATGAGAAGTATTAATTAATTACTAGAAACTGCAAATATTTGACCAAAAGATTCTAAAGCACTACAGGCTTTTGATCAAACAACTGTAATAATATTTTTATGGAATCACTGCTTATTATATTTAATTACTTACTTATATTAATATTTACAGCAAAGTATATTTCACTCTCGGTAATAAGCTATGAATCATCATCAGCACGTGGCAACTAATGACGACCTAAAAACCAGGCCTCTTTTAATGAACGCCAGGACAGCCTATTTTTGAGAAGTATCAAACCAGTACCAGCTTAGACTGTTTCTTTTATATGTAGAACATCGTCATCACATCTAGTTGAATGAACTCCTCTACATGGCCTCCAGAATCATATTAGATGAGACCACATAAAACGCATGGGAGTAGTCAAAAATATTTATGAATATTAGGATACTTTAATCACTTATTAACTTAGGACGTCCCGCGAGGAATAAGGCCCAGCTGCGCTCGGCGCAGCGGATCAGCGGCAAGGTGCTGGGTTCACCTTAGGCTACTGAGCCCCACTGCCACGACAAGGCTTGAACCATGGTGGGGCCATGAGCTGTTATACCCCAGGTAAACCGATCATGCAAAAGAATTAATTTGTGTGATCAAAAAAAACTAACCTAACCAGTCACAGAGACTGCCAATAAAAGTGAAAACAAAACAATTAAATTAAAATACCTAGTAGGCTGGAAAAGATTATGACAACCTCTACAATTTAAACGACGCACCAAATGGCCGCATGACTTTGACCTTTCAGTGTGTTTACTGTTTGACGATTGGCTAAGTAAACAAATATTGCTCTTCTTATATAAATAAATCAAACGTCATATAAACGTCAAATAGCGTCACATAACGTTGGTAATGGTGTAGCAAATCCAAAGATTTTATCTCATCTAGAAATATGCGTACAGCGCCTAAAGGAATTTTCACTTCCAAAAGTATAGCCAGCAAAGGACTACTAATCTTTGAACATTTTTAATCAGGAGTGTGGTAGCACCATAAAGTCAAAAATATATATTTAGTGTTGTACTTAAAAGTATTAATTGGACGTCAATTTTTTTCTAAACAAACTCAGCGAAACTAATCTCATAAATATACAATATATACAATTTATAATATAGTATATTATTATCCACAAGCTTCATAGTGAACGCCCTATTCCCAAGGTACCTACTTTATAATAACATCCTTTAGCACACAAACGCTCATTAATAACTTTTTTAATTTGTTTAATGGATAGCTTTAGAACGTTTTCTGGGATCCTATTGTAAAAGCGCATAAAGGAATTGCTTACTTTTGTGAGTCTAATCACTGGTACATCTAGGCTGTGTTTATTGCGTAAATTAATGTTACTTTTCTTTGTCACAATTCATTTTTTTCGGACATACAGTAGATTTTCTAAGACGTATTGACCTGCGACAGTAAAAGGTGAATAGGGGGCAATTTGCCCCACCATGGTTCAGGCCTTGACGTGGCGGTGGGGCTTAGTAGCCTAGGGTGAGCCCAGCACCTTGGGCGAAGCTAATTGAGCCAAGGGGGCTCTTTGTACCCCTCTTATAAGAAGAGGGGACAAAAGAGCAGGGGGCAAGGGGCGAGTATGAGAACCTCACCCCATTGTACTGTCCCGACGTAGGGAGGTGTTGTCCTGTGGTGCGGAACAACCCCTCTGTGGAGGTGGCGGCGGTCCCTTGCGGGATTGACTAGCCGTCGAGGTGACCTGTTAGTTTAACAGATCCGGAGCGCCTCACCCAAGACGGCACTGGTGTTACTCGCCGGGTTTTAGTGGGTGGAGCTGCGTCCACTTACCTTCTTTCGGGCGCAGCGAGTCCCACATACCCGCCTGGGGAGACCCATTCCCCAGGCGGGATGCCTCAGAGCATTTCCCGGCGTTAAAAAACTTGTAAAATGCACGGATAGCTCGCTTCTGCAGCACAAAAACGTTGTTTATATCGCTAGCATTTCCCCATAAAGGGTTTGTTATTGTTTGACTGAAGCAACATTAACAAAATGCTGAAATTATTATATTTAGATTTGAATATAGAAATTGTTTTATCATTATTACTCTTTTTCTGTCCTACTGGACTTCAATAAATGCCAAGACGGCCTATTCCACGCCACATCCAACTAGAGCCGGCCACTGTACGGAAATCGTCATCCCAAAAAAACCAAGGTACTATACTATCAAATATCCGAAATGTTTCTTAATTGTAATCTAAATCTATTGGAATTCGTCTAATGGAAATAAAATTACAATTAGTAGGATTCTCGTAGACTACACAATATATACATTAAAAAGGTTTTTGTTGGCGTTTCGGTAACTGCGATATTCACAGGGTGTTTCCGTTTGGGCGATAATAATAAATATTTAACCACGTTAACCTAGTTGCGTGGTGCACCTACTAGCTAACGCGATAAATTTACGAAAGGCTTGTAGAAAACAGTATATAGCATTAAGTTATTAGAAAGGTATTTTATGTTAGACGAACTCGCATCTAAGTAACCTGCATGGTAAGTAATTAAAATGTACATAAAAAAGTTCATCTGGCACTTGTTTTATTAGTTTCATAGACAACCTAGCTCACCTGGGACTTGTTTTATTAGTTTGATAGACAACCAAGCTCACCTGGGACTTGATTTATTAGTTTGATAGACAAACTAGTTCACCTGGGACTTGTTTTATTAGTTTGATAGACAAACTAGTTCACCTGGGACTTGTTTTATTAGTTTGATACACAAACTAGTTCACCTGGGACTTGTTTTATTAGTTTGATAGACAAACTAGTTCACCTGGGACTTGTTTTATTAGTTTGATAGACAAACTAGTTCACCTGGGACTTGTTTTATTAGTTTGATAGACAAACTGGTTCACCTGGGACTTGTTTTATTAGTTTGATACACAAAATAGTTCTCCTGGGACTTATTTTGCTGGTTAGATTGATAAATACGTTCACCTGGCACTAGTTTTGTTTGATAGATAGACAAACTAGCAGACGGGTCACGCACGAAACAAGTTTCACAGACTAGCCCTGCAGGTTTTTCTTTAACTCAGGTTATCGGTTCAGATCATAGAAATATAAAGAACATATTATTTTTTAATATCTGTGGTTCAAATGCTGGACACTTCTTCTTTAATACAATTATTTTATTCTTTATTACAAAAATTTAGTAAAGTTAATTCATATATTAAATAATCAGCCGTCTCAAGTTCGAACCCTGCGAAGCGCAGAGATTGTATAATGAATACAGATGCACTGATGATGATGATGTTTACTAGGTTATAAAACTTACGTTTTTATAAGGGTCTTACAATATATTATGTTCATATAATATATTTATCAAACACGATTGTCAAGTATAATTTGTTTATTTGTGTAACTGAGAGAAGACGAAATACACGAAGGATGACTCTGTATGTGATAATATAACGTAGATATTACTTTAAAATATCCTGCAGTGATACAATGACAGCGAGAATAAGAGAAAAATATCTTATTAGCAGAGAAAACTGTGCAATAATGTTAATTCCTAATTATTTTACTTCTACGTCCTTTATCCTAACAGTACTTAGATGTTTTTAATTTATATTTTTAATTACTTATGCACTATACTGTTTTTAATTTATTAAAAAAAAATGTATTAATTAATGGACACAAAGATTAGACCGTTTTTAATTTTAGTTCGATAGGCATGCGGGCAGTCGCCCCATCTGAAGGTATGAAGCGTTCATGAACTTATATAAATTAGTTCACCTGAGGTCATGGTTATTTCAGATAAGCATTCATGAGACCTGAGGGTAGGTCTTCATCGCTGCCTGTCTCGCTTGCCACACACTCACAGCGAAACTGTTTGTAGAAATAAGCAGGATGGTGGTGCTGATATGGTACCAACCAAGAGCGGACACATCCCTCCCACCGGTTTATCGTTATTAAATTTTCAGGTACTAGGTATTCATAAAATAAAAGAAGCTCTATCGGTAAGTATGTAAAATCCAACAAAATACACATCTAATATAGCTGTTTTCAAACATTAATTGTTTGGTTACAAGTTTCAAGTGCTGTGTACTGACCGACATTATTACGCTGGTTTCATTAAACTACTTATAGACTCGAGTACCAAAGAGTTTTTATTAAGGGGCTACACTACCTCAGCTCGAATTCAGATTTTACCCCCACTTCGTCATAACCGCACCCCGCTTGCGGGGAGCGCGCGCGGCCGTTCGACGCCATGGATATTGGATAAAATATAGTAGTTGCTGGGTACGAGTACGCTGAGTACGCGCGCATTCGCTTGCTACTCGCTAGTACTACACAATATAATATTATAAACTATTATGCCGTGGCCGGTGACCGGTCGATGTCGGCCGGGTAGGTACTAGGTATACCTATGTAGTATGTTGGTAGACTGTATTTACCTTTAGGTAAGTACTAGTACCTACAATTATTAATCAACAGTAAAATTATGGTATAATAAATATCTGATAGAAATAAAATAAACATTGCTGTTTATGCCTAATATCGCCGGGAATCTTTATATTCTATTCCCTGTTTGGATTCTCCTAAAATACACCTTGTCCTGAATATGAATAGTACAATAATAATTTACGGTGAAATTCTTTTTTATACATTTACAACTACAGCTTTACTACTCATTGCGATGGGGGTTCCGCATAATCTAAAAAATACTAGTATTATATAAATATTATTTTGCCTTGTGGGTATGATGAATATACATATAGGTTGGAAAAAAAAGTTGATGTTTTAAAGCGAAAAAAAAAATTAAAACCAAGTTTTGAAAAGAATTCGTAATGCATTTTATAATTATCAAAAATATATTTTGTCTCGTAGATAAACAAGTGCGAGTCGGACACGCACACGAAGGGTTCCGTTTAGTAAAAACCGCAAAAAATCATGCTTGTTGTATGGGAGCTCCTTTATTATTTACTTTATTCTGTTTTTAGTATTTATTGTTATAACTTCAACATAAATACATCATCTGTGAAATTTTCGACTGTTTCATTTTTGCGGTTCATAAGTTACAGCCTGGAGACAGACAGACGGATGGACAGCGGAATCTATGAATAAGGCCACAAAATCAAAATCAAAAATCAAAATCATTTTCTTTTTATTCACAGTAGTACCACAGCGTAAGTAGTTACAGTGGGCCAACGCGTTTGAAGTCACGAGAAATGCAGCTTTTGTTTAGACATTCGTTCAAAATTTATTTAGCCTGTATTTTTTTATTCCATAAGGAGGCAACCGGCAGTCGGAGCCTGATGGTGACTACCGATGCCCATAGACCTCCTTTTCCCTCCAATGGGCCATCGGGAACTCACTAAAAGCACGATACGCCCGTGCTATTAAGAGTGACTGCTACCACCCCGGTCGTGCCGGCCCAATTCGTCTGCAAAGAAGTATGGAGAAATGAAGTATATATATTATTTTTTAGATCCCATATGAAGGCATAAATTATTAAAAAGTTTCGGATACAGAAAGTCAGACTCCTCAGTTGAACACATCAAATGAAATGCAAAACATAATATTATGTGATGATGATGCGAATGGGTACTTTCTAACCAGAAACACCAGAAAGGGAACATTTTTGAGAGACAAATTTAAACCAATTAGAATTCTGACTGTCGCGTCTTAAAATATAGAAAATATTTACTATATTATGTACAGAAAAACAAGTGAATTCTGTAAAAAAGTGACATTATAGTAGGGATATACGGTATAGACCCAGGCTAGATGTACCAGTTATTAGACACAAAAATAAGCATCTACAAGGTATGGACGTCTTTACAATAGGATCACTAAAAATGTTCAATACCTCCCAATTAAAAAATTATAAAGTAGAAGATTTTATGGAAGATACCACACCTTGGGAATAGGGCGATCCGCCCAGGCATTTCAGGATAAAATCATGTAAAATTTGTTTTAAAATATTTGAAAAGACTAGGTCCACTGAGTTGGTTTCACCGGTTCTCAGTGGGCTTGCCTTGGAACCGGCGGTGGTAGACTCTATTGACTTTCAAAAAGATACTCTGTTGGTTCACTTTTTTTTCTAAAAATCTTAATAATTCTCAATAAAATCCGTAAAAATTGTTTCATTATATCACTCTGTTGGTACTACCACAGTATATACGCTATAAAGTGGCCAACGTAGACATTCTATGTACCTCCTCGACCGGGAAACCTGATGGACCAGGTAGTCTTTTATTTCGGCCGGGTCCATGTCTCGGGGCACCCCTACGATATCGTCCTCCAGGGCGTAAGTTTGTTGACTCAGGAAGGCTGTGAACCTGCGGTGGTCATTAGAGTTCTCTACTTGTAATGGTTTTTGGGGATGCCGGTTACGAATATGGAGTAGTGATATCTTTGCACGACCTGATTAAACTATAAACAAACTATTTTTAGTATTTACGACGAGTAAATCCAAAAATAGTTTGTCATAAAATATATACATATTTACACAGAAATTTTACATAATATAAAACACTATTTATAAAAAAATGTGATATGGACAACATAATAAATAATACTGCATAATAGGTTTATTCGATCCACATATACACACACACACACATACTTACATATATATCTATATGTATGTGTGTGTGTGTGTGTGTGTGTATAATATCCAAATACATATTATATATGATAATATATTATACTCGCATAAAAATTTAAAAAGAAAAAAAGAAAAGAAAAAAAAATAGTCACAGCTACAAAAAAACTGATGGAGATATTATGACAACCCTACAGCAATGACGAATGTCTAAACAAAAGCTGCATTTCTCGTGACTTCAAACGCGTTGGCCCACTGTAACTACTTACGCTGTGGTACTACTATGAATAAAAAGAAAATGATTTTGATTTTTTATTTTGATTTTGTGGCCTTATTCATAGACTCCGCTGTCCATCCGTCTGTCTGTCTCCAGGCTGTAACTCATGAACCGCAAAAATGAAACAGTCGAAAATTTCACAGATGATGTAGATAAACAGAATAAAGTAAATAATAAAGGAGCTCCCATACAACAAGCATGATTTTTTGCGTTTTTTACTAAACGGAACCCTTCGTGCGCGTGTCCGACTCACACTTGTTATCTACGAGACAAAATATATTTTTGATAATTATAAAATGCATTACGAATTCTTTTCAAAACTTGGTTTTAATTTTTTTGTTCGCTTTAAAACATCAACTTTTTATTTCAACCTATATGTATATTCATCATACCCACAAGGCAAAATAATATTTATATAATGCTAGTATTTTTTAGATTATGCGGAACCCTGTAAAGCTGTTGTTGTAAATTTATAAAAAAGAATTTCACCGATTTTGTAAATTATTATTGTACTATTCATATTCAGGACCAGGTGTATTTTACCTCCATAAATTTTGAAATAATGCTATCACGAGTAGGTAGGTGAATACGTTGGTGACAATTAAACAATAATTATTGTGAAATTTCAATAAATCATAATCTTTAAACTCGTATCATAGGTAGATAAGATATAGGTTATAAGTACTTACAATTCCATGTTTTGTAAAATATGAAAATTTGTTGAATTTGCTTCAGAAGTTACAAGATTAGCTTGTGACTTCTGAAGCAAATTCAAGAAGCAATTGGACGATATTATCATCCTATAAAAGTAACATTTTTATTTTTCTCACAAAAATATTTTATCTAAGAAACCCTAAAAACACTAGTGATGCTGCGTCTAAATTATTTTACTAAAATATTTTTCAACAGAACTTTTATATTCAAACGATAAGGAACCCTAAAATACCTATAATGCTCTATATAAAATTTTCACAAAAATATTTCAATTCTATATTCTCACGATAAGGATCCCTAAAACATCTCTAATGCGGTAGGAAGATAAAATTTTCTACAGAAATATTACAAATATGCACCTGTATTTACAATGTAATTTTTTTGAAATAAATTGTTATTATTATCTTTTAGTAGTGAATTATTATTATTATTACTATTTTATTTTAGCGAGTAGCGAGGGATCGGTCATCTTGGCGTTCTTTGAGGGAGGCCTATGTTCAGTAGTGGACGGATAGAGGCTGATGATGATGATGATGGTGATGATTATTATATTTTAGTAGTTTAGTAGTCTCTGTGGTAATCTCATTTTTGCCACAAGTATGTTCTGTGTTTCGATTAGTTTGTAATAGACGGCTTCTGAAAATGCAGACAAGTAGGTAGGTAAGTAATTACAATTTTCAATAGAAGATACAGAAAAAAATATATTATCGAATGGTTATAAAAGAAATACCTAACCAGATTTATGACGACGGTCAGTGAACTCACTAATTCTTACTTACTTCATTATAGCCTTCATACGGTTCATATGTTGGGCATTTTTCTTACGCCACGTCATATTTTTCTTCTTCCTAATATTTGGCATGTTGAATGGAAGTATACATACTCAAATATTATAGTACCGTTCATCGTTCAGTAAGAGCTCAAGCAACGCGGATACCCCTCACGAAAGCCAAAGCGGTACTGATCTCAGACCTACACATGAGATAGTTTGGTTGTTCTTTGCGCAAATTGTAGGTATTTCCTCCTCACAAGCATTATAATAGTTATTTTTAAAAAACGCCACATATGAATTGTTGGTCATACTTATTTCAATTACCATGCTTAATCTCATGGTCATAACTTATGTATTTACTGAGATATTTGAGATTTAATAAAAAATTAAAGGTAACTTTGCGATTTTTTTCTATCGAGAAAATTTATATATAATATTATTATTTATTTATTATTTAATTTTATATATTCGTATTTTCGAAACATATGAAAGATAGATTATAACCTGAACTTTAATATACGTAAATTTCGAACTTAAATATTTAGTAATTTGGAAGATATGGAGGTCCTGCCGAGTGGAAAATACGCCATTTGAGGTAGTATACACCCTTAATTACATTATTATGTAGTGTGGGATTTCAACAACCTAATGGCGGCACTTGGCGTATCGTGTTCGTGTATCGATGTCATTCTGTTTGACCATATTTTTGGTGTACCAGAAAAAAACTACAAAGATCATCTATACAATATGCACTGTGCAGGCAAATAACTCAAACATTTTTATTTTTCTTTTTTCTTTTACGCCGGGAACTGCTCTGAGGCATCCCGCGGGGGAGTGGGTCTCCCCACGCGGATATGTGGGACTCGCTGCGCCCGACAGCTGGTAAATGGATGCAGCTCTACCCACTAAAACTCGGCGAGTGCCACCAATGCCGCCTTTGGTGAGGCGCCCCGGATCTAGTAAACAAACAGGGCACCTCGACGGCTAGTCAGTCCCGCAAGGCACCGACGCCACCTCCACGGAGAGGTTGACCTGCACCACAGAACAACCCCTCCCAACGTCGGGACAGTACAATGGGGTGAGGTTCCCATCCTCACCCCTTGACCTCTTATGTCCCCTCTTCTTATAAGAGGAGTACAAAGAGCCCCCTTGGCCCAATTAGCTTCGCCCAAGGTGCAGCGGCTCACCCTAGGCTACTGAGCCCCACCGCCACGTCAAGGCCTGAACCATGGTGGGGAAATAACTCAAACATGCCACAATATTGCTTCATCATCATCATCATCATAATCATTAGCCTCTATCCGTCTACTGCTGAACATAGGCCCTTTTTGGTGACGCAGTGGATATGTGGGACTAAAATATTTGAAAAGATTAGTACCACTGAGTTTGTTTCGCCGGTTCTTCTCTGTGGGCTTACCTTGGAATCGATGGTAGACTCAATTGACGTTGAAAAAGATACTCTGTTGGTATTTTGAATAAAAAGATTTTGATTTTTGATTTTGGTTAGCGTGTTAAAGATCTGAAGAACTTAAATGATTACTGAAAGCGAATATAAAGTAAGATAAACTCATATCTAATTGGAATATTCAGTCGCGAAGCACTTTCGCTACATTTGTTGTTATCATTTTTTATATTTAAATATTATTATCTTAAGAGCATTTGACGTGTTAAGTGCTTGAAAAACTTGAATGATTGTATGTAGGCGTTATCTTATTATTTTTATTTAGAATATGATATGATAATGGGTACGAAAATAATTTAATATTCGCATTTCTGCTTGGTAAATGGAAAATACAATAAGCATCGAAAATGCTAAGCTATTTGAATAAATAAAATATTATACTCGACTTTAAGTGCTACGAATTGTAAGTAAAATCATAATACCATTACAACATAAAAGAACTCAATAAATGAAGTAACTCATAGCTAAGAAGAAGATATAAATTTAGTTAACAGCTTTATAATAATATTGATGAGTCCGAAATGAATGTTTCTGGATGGAGTAAATCCAAGTAGTTTTCTTACCGCCTTAAAGGAAGCCTTAATAACACAAGAATGGGGACAGCAATTTGATATCCAATTATAGACTAATCTCAATGTTTCCCCTATTCCATAAAATTCAAGTAATTAGTTACCGCAAAACAAAAAAAGAACTGTCACAGAGGAAAACGCCAGATAGCTGCATTATCAGCAGAAAGAGGATCCCTTTTGACCATTATAGTTGTTTGCATGAATGCTTCTGGTCATTTTGTGCCACCGTTCATTATTTTTCCCAGAAAAAATTTGAGTGTTCAACTAGAGGTTGTCCACCAGGATCACTCGGAGTTGCACATCCATCAGGGACAGGGTGAATACAAACCAAAATCTTCTATCATTCATCATCTGATACTAGATGGACACTATAGTCATACACGTAATATCGATATAATAGATATGGCTAGTGATGATATCGTAGACATCACTTCTTTACCTCCACGTACGACTCGCAAGCTGCAGCCGTTAGACAAGACTTTCATGGGTTAAAAACATATTATTATGGCGAGGAAATACGCATGTGGATTAGAAACAGCAACATACCACTTAGTCTATAATATGATACTGTTTAGCCGTTTGGAAAATCCTATTTAAAAGTACAAAGAAGTGAGATTTCAGAGGTTTAAAGTCTTCAAATAAATATATTATCAGTGGTGTGGACTTTATTGCTGGACAAAAAAAATCTATAAGACGGTTGTACAACCTTGTTATACTAGAATCAAAATCTGAAACTGATCAAGCCCTGACAGAAATACCTGTATCAGAAACAGATGGTAATGTACCACTTGTATCCTCGACTTCTAATCTTAATCGCAGCAGCCTAGATCTGGTATGCTATTTCACGGTATAAATAAGCAGGATGGTGGTAGGCATGGAAACAAAGTGGGACACTTTCATTTCGCGGCGCATGCCTCTTAATGTTAAAGTGAATTATTAATAAAAATTAAAAATAGTTTAATTTACGGCTGTAAACAAAAAGTGACTACAGAATTGCTGTAAACAAAAGGTGACTTTTTAAAGAGTTCACAAAAGCTTTTATGTAAGCACGTTACATAGTTCGACGCATATAAAGCATTGTGAAGAAATGTTGCTAAACAGTTAAACTATCTGAAAGGACATAATTATAGGAACAAACGTTTTGTTTCCTAAGCTTCTATAATTACGTCGTCGTCGCACAATTGTGTTGCCGCTGTTGCCTTTGTTTTCTAAAGCTGCGTAAATCCAAGTTCAGGGTTACTAACATGAAATTGCTCATTCGCATCGTCATATATTATTGTTCTCCTTTATATATTTTTTGTGTTAAATGTAATACTTGTATTGACTAAATTTTTCGTGGAACTTCAAGATGCAGAACAAGGGCCATGAAGAAGGAAGGTTTAGCAGGTTCTGGGAGGTGAATTTAAAAAATATTTTTCTTGCATCTAGCCAATGCTCATGATACTCTTTCAATTGACATAGATAACAGTTATCACTTGGAATGTTTCATTTATTTGATTTTTTTTTCACTGGTAAATACTCTGAGCCATCCACAACCCCTCCCAACGTCGGAACAGTGCAATGGGGTGAGGTTCCCATCCTCGCCCCTTGTCCCTCCTGATCTTGTGTCCCCTCTTCTTATAAGTGAGGTACAAAGAGCAGCCTCCTCGGTTCAATTTGCTTCGCCCAAGGTGCTGGGTTCACCTTAAGCTACTGAGGCCCACCGCCACGATAAGGCTTGAACCTTGGTGGGGTTTATTTGATACTTAGCATTTCTAATGATTAAATTTTTTTAACCACATCATAGATATTTTGTTAAATCGTCTATATAATATTATACCTAATATCATAACATACTAAAATATTTATATTGTATGTCATTAAATAACGTGATAGTTTAATATTAATCTTAACATGCAACTTTGGCACTCCATCGTTTTTATGAATACTATAGCATTAGTTTATGCATGCATAAGAACCAATTGAGCTCTCAATGGACATAACATAAAGACTTTTATACATCCGATAAATAATGTAGGTCCAAAAACATCGCCCAGTGGTACTCCATTGCTTATAATCATTATTTCCTATATATGTTTTAAGATCCTTCCCCTCTCACGGAGATCTTCGTAGAATCCTAGTAGTCGCCTAGAAGGATGAGTGCTAGGGCCATAAGTAAGTATCATAAACTTAATTAAAACATTTTTGCTGCTTCATTGATATTGACATTTTATTATGGTTGAAAAAGTCAATTACTTTGTATTTCAAAAAATTTGTAGCTTACTATCGCGTTTGTTATTCCACTTCAAACCTCAAGCGCATTATAATTTTCAAAGCTAACACCAGTATTGAATAACATTTTCGTACGTACATGAAAAAGGACGCTTAATTTTTTCAAACCGACGACAAACGAAATATTTTTTTATGAATTAAATAAATTTCCTAACTTTTCAAACAATCAAACTATCTTAACGAGTGGCGTGCTCAATCTTTCTTAAGCAATTTTCTTATAAACTTATAGCTAGTAAGCTCAAGCAATTACCACATCTATTCTACTAATATTGTAAACGGATTATTTTTGTGAGTTTTTAGGAGTCTTCGAAATAATCCGGATTTAGATATTTTTTATATCACTAGAATTTTATATCATTACTGAAAGACATTGGCTAAAAAAATGTGTGTGTGTGTACAATTCATTATAATTTTATTTTCTTCAACGTATAAGTTTTATTTAATTTTAAAAAAACACGCTGTTGTCACCAGGCTCATTTTAACATATTTAACGACATCTATGGTCCAGGACGTCGAAGAAGATTATAGTACATACTTGTATGATTGCGTTCAATCGCAATCTCGCTGGCTAAATTCTATTAATTAGTTATGGATGTGTTTTTCTCTTTTTGCTGTCCCTTTTTTGTTTCAGCGAAATATTAAATCACAACGGTACCTACTAAAGAAGTGTCACTTCAATAATCAGTGTAAGTCCTTATGGCTTTAACTGTAAATTATTATCACGGCCAAAGTTACGGGCAATATAATAATATAATATAGTATTTAATAGGTATTAGAATTGATATATTGAAGGTACGAGTAATAGTCTACTAAATGGGTCTACACTTCACAGTTATGGGCTTAGATCTCACAGGGCAAACAATTTGTGTGAATAATACCATATAATATAATATGAAGAGATGGAACTGTTAGTGGCTAGGGAGATCGGCCATATTGGTGTTCACTGAATTATTTTTCTAATAACAACTACTAAAGCTAGTTAGTAACTACCTAATGAAAAAAAAAAAATCAGCGACATTTTTATGTGAAACATCTATGCCCACCTGACGCCTGCCGCCTGACGTGCCTGGGCAGTATAATTTATTCGAATGCCGTGACGGCAAATAGCATGATTTGTATGTACTGTGTATATATTATTACTTTTTTTATAGCATAGGAGGGCAAACGAGCAGTCGAAGTCTTTGGAGACTATTGACGCTCATTATACACATCCGCCGGTGGTCCATCCGAGGTGCCGGTCGTGTCAGCCCAATTCGGCTGCAAAGCAGCATGGCACTACCTCTTGCAGTTTTCTTCCATATAGCTGTTGCCCGCAGCTTCGCCCGCGTTAACTTAGATTTACAGCCGTATGTGGATTGATGATGATTATTTTTATAGCCTAAGTTACTTCTTATAACGTCAGCTATCTGCCAGTGAAAGTACCATCAAAATCGGCTTAGCCGTTTCAGAGATTAGCCGGAACAAATAGACAGACAAACAGACAGACAGATAGACAAAAATTGTAAAATTGGTATATTATGTACCGTGTATGCATGCATATACATTCAAAAAAGCGGTTATTTTAATATTACAAACAGACACTCCAATTTTATTTATCTGTATAGATAGATTTCTTCATATATTTTTTTATTTGTTGTTAATTATTATATTATAATCATAGATATTTAATTTAATGTCTGCCGGATGTCCTGTGACCAATAACTTTTTGGCGTGATTTTAAATTGTTATTTAGAGCATCTAAAAACTGGCCTGTTGGTCTAGTGGTTCGTGACCCTGACTGCTAAACCTGAAGGTCGTGGGTTCGTTTTCCACCCAAACCCCACCCAACAAATGTTTGTGTGATGAGCATAATCATTTTTTCTGTGTCTGGATGTATTGTATCTATAATATTTGTATGTATTTAGAAATATATAGGTATTTGGATGTTTTTTAATTTCATTAGCCTCACGGATCATTCTTGGTTTTGTTATATGTTAGGACAACTCACACACGGCCTGATCCCAAACCAGTCAGAGCCTGTTCTTATGGTAACCAGACAACTGTATATCAGTTGTCTGGTTACCATAAGAACAGGCAAATTTCAATCATTCATCAAAATAGCTGGCTCTTACCACCTGCTTGGGATCCCATTACTAAAATAATTAAATCGAAAACCAAGCATAATATTATACACAGATTAAAAATGCAGTTTCTGCGTACTTTCTGCGTAGAGAGCACCAATTAAAATATTTATGTATCATAGGGTAGTTCGAATAACTTTGTAACATTAATACATCTGTCACCTCAGTCCTCCCGTGACCATGGTTGCTGTAAAGTATCCGAAACGTCGGGCTTGTAAAAATCTTAATAAACCGCGATAAAATCCGTAAAAAATGTTTCATCGTAGGTTAGTTTCACTAGCACTACATCAGATACCTAGTCATGCAAGACCTAGTGCTAGTCCTGATGGATTAGTGAACTCGTTGCATCAAATAGACTATCAGGTAGTGCTATCCAACAAAAAGCCTTGGAATAACGGACGTCAGCACAAAGCTGAAATTACGACTTGTATGCACCACCCCTTAAATGTAGACACATATCTTTCAAAGAGATTTTCATTCAAAAGAGAATTCCTTTTAGGTTTATGAGTGTATTTTTTTGCTGTGTATTAATCATGTTTTATGATGATTTTTAATTACAGTGAATTATGAATGTGAGGGTCGGCCTTGGCGTTCATTGAAAGTAAAAGATGATGATTATTTGTGAGTCTCGATGGTCTTGCTGGCTCGGCCTTGAAACAGAAGTTAGGAATCGTTCTAGAGGTATGTTCTCTGGAAAAAATAGGATTTTATCAAATTTACCTTTAGTGAAGAAAAACGTTTTGAGAAATCTTGTATGTTTGATAATTAAAACTCTTAAGGAATGTGAAGATATTAAGTTTCGGTGAGAACTAAACTCCTCGCCTGGTTTCGAAGAGACCTTTTTTTTTTTTTCTTTAACGCCGGGAAATGCTCTAAGGCATCCCGCGGGGGAGTGGGTCTCCCCACGCGGGTATGTGGGACTCGCTGCGCCCGACAGCTGGTAAATGGACGCAGCTCTACCCACTAAAACCCGGCGAGTGCCACCAATGCCGCCTTTGGTGAGGTGCCCCGGATCTAGAAAACAAACAGGGCACCTCGACGGCTAGTCAGTCCCGCAAGGGACCGACGCCACCTCCACAGAGGGGTTGTCCCGCACCACAGAACAACCCCTCCCAACGTCGGAACAGTACAATGGGGTGAGGTTCCCATCCTCACCCCTTGCCCCCTGCTCTTCTGTCCCCTCTTCTTATAAGAGGGGTACAAAGAGCCCCCTCGGCCCAATTAGCTTCACTCAAGGTGCACCGCTCACCCTAGGTTACTGAGCCCCACCGCCACGACAAGGCCTGAACCATGGTGGGGAGTTTCGAGGAGACCTGCGCCGATGTATAAGGTAACAACATAAGTATACAATATTAGTGCTGTTCTAATTTTATCATCATCATCACCATAACCATCGTCGATATCCACAATAGGTATAACTTAGTATTCAATTTTAAGTCGACCTATACTTTACTAGATGAATTATATCGCTCGAACAAACAAACAAAGCAAATAACATTAGCAAACTAAAAGCTTAAATTGATCCAGTAACAAACTTACATGTTAACAGCGCACTTGAAGCGTGTTTCGACTTTCGTTTGCCTTTAAATACATAATATATAATATTATGTATGTTTTATGTTTTATGTTTTCGTATTGTATTTTATTCCAATCATCATCAGGGTAATCCTATCCTATTATCATGTACCCAAAAATAAATGATTAAATATATCAAGCAACAATCACACCACGTTAACTTAGCCCCGTGGTAATTTCGTAAGGACTTGTTACAGGTACAAGGAACGGAAATAAATTTATGTCGTTTTTTTGGCAACTACCGACACCCTTAAACATTTTTTTTATGCAATAATAAGGCAATCGAGTTTGTTTATTAGTTCCACTGAGTTGTTTTCGCCAGTTCTTCTCAGTGGGCTTGCTTTGGAACCAGCGGTAGATTCAATTGACGTTCATAAAGATAATCTGTTTGTACAATTTTGAATAAATAATTTGCTTCGATTTGATTTGAGGCTTACATCCAATACAGAAAGGTTCTCCAATTATGATGATTATGTCTACCTACATAACATCACTTTGAGGATTTTTTATTTTATTATGCATTTTAAAACTCCAAAAAGTTCAATGGTGAAAGTGCTGCGCAGTGAAACATAAACAACAAAGCCAAATTAAAGCTTTTAAACGATATATCTCGATATATCTGTTAAGCTTAAATAAAAATATGATTATTCAATAAACGATTTCAAGGTAAAATGGACTGGATTTTTTCCTCGCTTAAATAAAGATCTCTTTCATTAGGATTCGCTTAAGCGAAATAAAAACGCTTCGAGAAATTAGCATAAAATAACTGTTGCGCTGAGGAGCTTAGCATAAAATAAATTTAGCTTATAGAGGCGTGTGCATAAACTACTTTTTCCAATCAATAAATGTGATTAATATTACCTTATACGTTTTATACAAGAACCTCTAACAATGGGATGAAAGAACAAGATAATAAGAGAGTAGAGTGTATACTAGTATAGTGCGATCTTCTTGCAAAAACTGAACGATTTCGTGTGAGTAGTGTCGTGGCTGTCTTGACGTTTATTAAGAGGGGCCTGAGTCCAGCAGTTGCTGGTTCATTGATGATGATGATTTTTTCAACATCAAATAAACACTAAAAACATAAATTGCTTTTAGTGTTTGTTTACTCGTAATTACACTGACGTTTACTTATAATTACACTTACGTATATACTGTTAACCAAAACTAGACACCCATTTTTTTTTTGTTTCGCAGCATATTCATATTTCCACCGTTCAAAGCTTCAATACAAAAGTATTGCCCTGTATTATCGTGAATTCTATGCCTCGCTTCGGGTTATGAATTTACCTTTCAGCGGGCTTTGTAACGGAAATAGAGAGCAAAAACATACGATCTTATGCTATACATTGTATTAATATACTTTGATTGTATTATTGTTTCATATTAAAACTAACTGTTGCACGCAGCTTCGCCCGCTTATATTAACAGCAAGCTGATGATGATTTTGATACCCTATATCCTTATTTAAAGTATAATCTGACTGGCAGACTCCGTTTTCCCTATTTTCTATAAAAAAATGAATAACCAATCTCTTTGACAAATTTCATCAGAGTCCGATTCCAGCGTGAATACCGGTGGGAGGAATGCGCTGAAACTCCCGGCAGCATGGGCTGCTTGTTCTCATGTGAAACAGCTTTGCTGTGTTTCGTAGAGAAGGGCAAGACAGGCAGTGGAATTACTGCTACTGAGACTTTATATCATATTATGTCTCAAGTGTATGTCCAGTAGTGACAGGAAAAAGGTTTATAAAGATGATTAGGATTTTCCCATATATTCCTTCAGTCCGTAAAAAACATTGATCAATTCTAAATTATTCTTCTCTACGTAACGCTAAGCAGATTCGAAATTCGCTATGATATCATGATTTTCGATACATTTTGCTCAAAACTTATATAATAATAATAATAATGAATGCTTTATTTTGTACCAATACAATAATAATTATTATTATATTACTAGCTGTTGCCAGCAGCTTCGCCCGCGTTAACTTTTAAAATTTGAGGGGTTGACCACCCTTATCACTTAGGGGTATGAAAAATAGATAGTAGCTGATTCTCAGTCTTACTGAATACGCATATAAAATTTGGTAAAAATCGGTATAGCCGTTTCGGAGGAGTACGGTAACTAACATTGTGACATGAAAATTTTATATATTAGACTAGCTGTTGCCCGCAGCTTCGCCCGCGTTAACTTTTAAAATTTGAGGGATTGACCACCCTTATCACTTAGGGGTATGAAAAATAGATAGTAGCTGATTCTCAGTCTTACTGAATACGCATATAAAATTTGGTAAAAATCGGTATAGCCGTTTCGGAGGAGTACGGTAACTAACATTGTGACATGGAAATTTTATATATTAGAAGATAATATTAATTATAATAATTTCGTGGTAAATGAACCACTTAAAAATAATTAAATAATAGGGCAAACGTCATAAAAAGTCCAATCATAGCCAGCCTCTTGGGTCTCCTAAGTTTATTAAATGATTTTTCCATTATTATGCACGACTTTGAAGAATTTAATAAAATGCATAAGGGCCTAGATGTAAAGGTAAAACAAGTTTACTTTCATGGAAGGCAAATGTTTGACTACAAGTCATATGAGTGGATGAACCTAATAAAAAGGCATGCACATTAAAACATAATGTATCTTTCCGAAACATATGCATGCTATGTCATGCATTTAGCATGTGTGATTTTCCATTCATCGTTTTTGATATGAAATGTTTGTCGATTACAGTCAAGTATCGGCTGACTTGGCGTTCATTGAGGGAGGCCTATGTTCAGCAGTGGACGGATAGAGGCTGATGGTGATGATGATAAATAAATAAAATAAAATAAAATTCTTTATTTCATAAAGAGAGTTCACATGATGGTGAAGATATGTTTATTAATGAAAATATTAATCCGTCCAACTCTTAATTTGTAAAGGCTCCATTAGTAGAAAATATATACAAAGTTCGGGGAATACGTGCATAAATGAGGTGTTCCGACGGGTTTTCAATACAGGAATAATCACTTGCAAAATTTCGCCGAATATTATGTTAACGAAATTAATGGAGTAGCAATCAATTTCTAAATACCGCGCGCTAGTTTGGCGGGCTTTTAATTACTTGAATTAAACAGATTTACTATTTCGGTCAGAACTTGACAGGCTGTGTAATTATTGGCGCCAAAACTTGTGTAATACTTATTGTAGTTAGCCATGATGAATTCTTTTGTTCTCATAGCCAATCCACCCTCCTAAATGATAGATATATTGTCCATGCATTATTCTAAGATACAATATAGATATATACATTTGCTCTGTTGATGACAAATTCCAAGCCCTTTAACTATTTTGGCGAAAGACATCCGAAATTAGTAAGTGATCCAGATTGTGAGAATAAAGGCAGATCTAAAGCCGAATACCACATTACTGCCAGTTTCCATCCGGGACTGTAGATATGAATTAAGAACATTTTGCTCACGGAAATTATTATCTTCTATCAGTTAACCAAGAGTGAGTAAACCAAATGGTGTATCTATAGACGTCGTTGTCAGTTCTCATGCACCAATGGTTAAGTAAATTGACGTGATATCGATTGAAGGTATGCTTGAGTGGATGACTAATTCATTGCAAAATTAGTTTCAAAGCATACTTTAATTTTAAATTATATAACAATATTTTGATATATACAGGGCACTGCAACAAAGAATTGAAGCTGTGTCAAAAAATGAAACAATTTTTTTACGGATTTTATCGCGGTTTTTTAAGATTTTTCGGCAGGGGGGCGGTCCTGTAAAGTATGGTTGCTGTAAAGTATCCGAAACGTCGGGCTTGTAAAAATCTTAATAAGCCGCGATAAAATCCGTAAAAATTGTTTCATTATAATAATAAAGAGAACGATAAATTTCAGTGAAGTTATATCTGCGTAGTTGTTTGTTGTGTGTTATGGCACCGAAACCTATATAGGTTCTGCGTCAAACTATATGTTTCATGAGAATATTTTTTTCCTTAAGGTCTCTTTATATTTATGGGCTGTATCTCTTTTGGAGCATCACCTTTTTGCGCCGGGAAACGCTCTTAGGCATCCCGTGGGGAAGGGGGTCTCCCCAGGGTGATATGTGAGTCTCGGTGCGCCCGAAATATGCTAAGGTGGTCGCGCTCTATCCACTAAAACCCGGCAAGTGCCAACAATGCCGCCTTTGGTGAGGTGCCCCGGATCTGTTGAGCAACAGGGCACCTCGACGACTAGTCAGTCACCCAAGGGACTGACGTTATCTCACAGTAGGGTTGTCCCGCACTACAGAACAACCCCTCCCAACGCCGGGACAGTGCAATGGGGTGAGGTTCCTATCCTCGCACCTTGTCCCACCTGCTCTTTTGTACCCCCTTCTTATAAAAGGGGGAGAGAGGCAGCTTCCTCGCTTGAATTTGCTTCGCCAAAGGTACTGAGTTGTCACCCCTCTGTGGAGATGGCGTCGATCCCCTGACGGACTGACTAGCCGTCGAGGTGCCCTGTTTGCTCAACAGATCCGAGGGTACCTCACCAGGAGTGGCATTGGTGGCACTCACCGGGTTTTATTGGGTAGAGCTGCGTCCACTTACCAGCTTTCGGAGCATTGAGTCCTACATACTCGCCTAGGGAGACCCACTCCCCAGCGGGATGCCTCACAGCATTTCCCGGCGTTATAAAAAAAAGTAAACTGATACTTTAGGAGTTCCACTATGTTTCTAGTCTTTGTGAATCTTACACGGTTTTAAAATCAAGTTCAATAGTTTTTTGGACTTGACTGCAGATGGAGGAGGGTTATAATATTTTTTTAGTATATTTATATCTCTTGAGCGTGCTCCTATGAATAAGCGACGGATTTTTACTTAAGAGGTGTTGCTAGTTGTTTTTTTTTAGATTTAATTGTGAAAGACACATTGGATACATAAAAAAAAAATGGCGATCTTTCGGCGCCGTGTTTTAATTTTTATCTTAAAATATATTTTATTTATTAATTTATCTATTTATTGGTAATCCGACAGCTTTACAATTGATCTTATTCTAGTTAACATCTTTTATAGGTATAATAGGCCAATATAGGATTACAACTTAAGATCAAGTCTCTAAAAAAAATACATTAGGTATGACGTCATGCTGAGTGTTATCAAGTAAGCTGTCAGTGCGTTGTGTGTTATTGAGTGAGCATGAATGCGTGTGTTTGCCTGTGTGTGTTTGTGTGAGTGTATATAAGTGTTTGTTTTTATGGTTATATTAATATTATAACCTCAAAGTTTTTCAACTTAGAACTTTAAGTTTACAATTTTCCACAGCGGCTTTATGGTTTTTTTTATTTATTTTACTTTGATTGAACACTTTGCCTTGATTGAACACTTTCAAATGAATAAGCTGAACTTGGACGAACAAGGCTCAAGTTTCGCGAACAAGTTGAAACTTGTCCCGTGTATGATACGTCAATTTGGTAATTGTAACTCTTCTAAGGGCGTATGGGTCGAGTGTGGGTCGAGTGGGGGTCGAGTGGAGGTCGAGGTTGTAATACCAGTGCCTGTTACTGTGTTTAATTAACTATTCTCTTGTCCGTCGCATTGTTGATCAACGCGCATTGTACGTATATATTGTCTTTTTGGTTTAGTGATTAAGTGCTGAATTATGAGTTTGTGGGCTCTAAATTGAAAGTTATGGTCAATTAATGATAATAAACAATAATAGGTACTCCACACATGTGAAAATGTGTTGAGTTATCATTAAGTCAGTTTATCATTATTTTATCAACTGGACTTGGAAAATACTATGAATTCCAAGAGGACAAAAGATTTTGGGTTTTTTTTCAGAATTGCATTTCTTATACTTTTAACTTCTTGTAATAAGGCTTTTCACCAGGGTTATCATATTATCAAGATTTGCTGCGGTTACGGATAATTTGGTTTTAATTCCGTTTACTTCGGATTAAACTTAATTTACTGCAGTATCAGTTTTGTTGTCATGAGAAGAATTTCTACTAGAAATAATCACTTCACGTATCTATTTTGAATGTCTTTTTATGGTTTGCTCTCCACATCTAAGTCTAACTCATCTCACAATGTGAGAAAGTTCTTGGTGGATTTTCAGAGCTAGTATTTATACATAATATTATGTTTAGCTTGCGTTTTCTTTAGAACTAGTGTCTATAGGTATATTTTGTTAAAATTGCTTGTTATGAATATCCATTTGTTGTTTTTATACTGATTTTAGAGGGATAAATCACCAGGACTAATTTTGATATAATTTAATCCATTTTCACTTCTTATTCCTGAGGTGGGATTTTTTTTAGTAACAGTATTATACTGAATATCCAAGCTTTCTTTTAAATGCAAGACGGTGTTCAAACAGCTTTGCTGTATTTCGGAGAGAAAGGCAGTCTAAATACTGGCACCGAGACTTTACATCTTATGTCTCTTGCACATGGCTGACGTCAACCACTTACTTACCATCAGGTGGCACATCTGCCAGTTTGCGTATCAAACTAACATAAAAAAGGTATACTTAATAACCCCCACACAAAAGGGTGTTATAAATATTACCTCTTAGTGTGTATGCCTTTTTTATGTTCGTTGAATTGCTACCTGATGGTAAGTGGTCAGCATCACCCATAAACATGAACTCACCTTAGAACAGCCAACAAGGCCAGGCAACTCACTCATGTGTTGCTTATGTCTATCTTATCTATGCCTGGTATGTGGTAAATCTCTGTGCCAGTAAAATTAACACTGCCTGTCCCGCCCATTTTTTTAGAAGAGAGCAAACGAAGAGTTGTTTCACCTGGTGTTCATTGTTAGTCGATATCCACACCACCCGCTATTTTATTAGAAGATGTGTTGCCGTCATTTCAAATATAAGTATGCTCTTTTCTTGAAGGTTTCTAAGTCGTATCGGTTCGGAAATACAGTAGGTGGTCGGATCCATATAGTTGTCGTGTGAGGCAGGAAATGCCGTAAAAATTGAAAACAGCAAAGCTGTTTCACGGAAGGTACCAACAGGGTGGTGCTACCCATACATAAGAGCACGGCACAACGCATCCTTCCCACTGGTGTCTGTGTATAATACCGTACTTCTCAAAGACCGGCGTCAAGTGACAGCTATGCATTCGCGTTTGGTGCGGTTGTGAGTTTTCGGTGGCCCATTGGGGGGGATAGGCAAAAGGAGAGCAACGTATCTGAATAACTTTTGGTTGTGCGGATGTCGATGGACGTCAGTAGTCACCATGAGGCTGCCCGGCTGCCTCCTTATGACATAAAAAAAGAGAACCGATTTTGATGTGGTTTTTTAAAGCGAATTTCCTAGTGTTTTTTTTATTACGATCTGATCATATTATTGAGTTGGAATATTTTTTAATTTTTTGTAGCTTTTTAAAATGTTCGACGTAAGTGTAACTTGATTCTGTTGCCCTTAACCGTCAATTAAATATGAATGTTTTATTTTATTTAATATTATTCCTCTCGCCGCAACATTACGCGAATGCAGGTTGAATAAACGGGTATATACATTGCTATGCTTTATTTCATTAAATTGAAGCACTTCCTATCGTGTATCTGAGAAGCATTCATGATCCTCTGAATTGCGAAGGTGCTCTCGTATTGCACTGTGAGGAATGTTTGGTGAACTTGCATCGGATGTCACGGCCAATGGTATTGATATCAAGAAGTGTTTCTCGCTCGATAAGAGTTGAGGATCGGAGAAGAAACAGCCGGGTTGCGGTCGATAGATAGCGCAGGCGCGAGGCTTGGGGTATATCGCTGGCACCGGAGGTCGTGGTATAGTCCGCCGGCGGGCAGACACGGGGCTGCCGGCAGCCTAGTGCCGCCGCGGCCAAACATGTTTACGTTTAGGCGCGGAGTGCGCACCGTGTTGTTGGTCACCGCGCTACTCAGTTTACCCCATCCAGAACACGCCGCGTGAGTATGACTACTTAGGATTCCACCGCATCGATGAAACTCGCGCTATGAAACTTTTTGCAAAGTTCGTCAGAGAAAAAAAACTTTGGATTTTTTTTTTATAAAAGAAGATTTTTTTCGCACTTATAATTTCCTCCCGTGTTTGTAATTGTAAATTAGCGTCAGTTGAATAACGCAAAATTGTACGTCGAAATGTGAGATGCGTATGGAATTCTATTAGCAATTTAGTGTTAAATGTTATTTTAACGTTTGTGCTAATGCGTTCATTTCACGTCATTACAAGCTAAGCGGTTCAGTTTTATTAACAGGAAAAAGCAAAGCGAAAAGGTATTCAATGCGAGTTTCCTTTATTTCATCCTTTTCTATTGTCCATTGTATTTGCTTCTTTATTTAAACACAATCAACTGAACGACATTAAAGCCATTTTTATTGTAATAAATCGTATTGTTATACTTTCAAGTACTTTTATTTGGAAAATTCGATGCTATAAAGTTAAAACGTGTACCATAATTACACCAAGAAACCGAAAAAAAATGCACAGAATTTAACAATATGCAATTGGATGAGGAAGCGTAACATAACTAGCAGAATCGTAACAATTTGAGACTGCTGACGCCTAAAACATGGTGGCTTTTAGATTTCCTGTATTCGTACCGAAAAATAAAAATCCCTGCACATGAAGTTTCGGTACAAATGAAAGTCACGTTTTAGATAATTTCGTTATAGCACAGTCGTGACATGCTTTAGAATTTCCATAAGCGGGGTAAAGTAATTAGTTTATCTTAAAACACCAAATAGCGCTAAATATCTGCAATAGAACACGTGAATTTTTTTTAGGGAATATAATTTACGGGTTGATGAGGATGATGATAATTTTGACACTTTTTACCATTTTAAAGGTTTACTTTCTGCGCAGGTTCCAAATTTCATGCTTATACGAGATCTGAGAGCATTTTGAATAGTAACCTAACGCGATATCAAAAAAATCATAATTTACTTCGATATAAATACAGATTTATCATTGTTTTCTAATAATGTCAAAAATGAAATAGCTATGTTTTTATGTTTCGGAAGGAAGGGCAAGATTTACTGGTTGCGAAACATAATATTATGGTATATTTCTATACCAGTAATTTATTTACTTCACCTTACCATTTTCCTTCACCCCACCATCTGGATATCTCCTAAATTGCACTGGTCATTTGTCTCTTCTATTGGCTACACTTACCTTCATGTGACCACTTACCACTTTTCCTAATTAAATAACCATTGTTTTCTAATGTTTGCGCGAATTTCACTCATTATAATGAAACAATTTTTACGGATTTTGAAACGATTTTGACGGGACTTTCACTGACAGATAGATGATATTATAAGGAGTAACTTAGGCTATAAAAATAATCATCATCAATCCGGGTACGGCTGTAAATCTAAGATAACGCGGGCGTAGCTGCGGGCAACAGCTAGTCTGAAATATAATATAAACTCAATAAGATTTAGTGTAGATTTGATTCCAACCAAGGATGATCCGTGAGGCTATTGAAATTAAAAAACATCCAAATTTCAATAGAGAAGATGGCTGGCTCTTACCACCTGCTTGGGATCCCATTATTAAAATAATTAAATCAAAAACCAAGCATAATATGCCACAGATTAAAGATACAGTTAGCACTTTCTGCGTAGAGAGGACTTATCAAAATAATGATGTATCATAGGGTAGTTCGAATAACTTTGTAACGTTAGGACATCTGTCACCTCAGTCCTCCCGTGACCATGGTTACTGTAAAGTATCCGAAACGTCGGGCTTGTAAAAATCTTAATAAACCGCGATAAAATCCGTAAAAATTGTTTCATTATAATAAATTACATTTTTTTAAAAATACTTTAAAATCTCTTATCGCCATTGCCGTGATTTATCGCGTGAAAGACTTAATCATCTGAAATACCCGGCGAGAATATAACCGGATAGAGTAGTAACGTGAGCCACGATATTGCGAAACTGGTCAGTGATTTGTCATTGATGTAATAGCAATTCCACCAACCAGTGATCTATATGTACGGCCACCAATCAGAGCGCAGAACCGGCGTAGCGTCGCTGCACGTTGGCGTAATTTGTTTTCTTACAAAACGCATAACATTACCATTCTATGCTAGATGGAAATCCCTAACGACTAATCACAGTTCCAAAGATAGTCGATGGAGAAGTGATGATGATGACCCATTTTAATAAACGCTGCAGTTAACATAAAAGCAATTTTTTTTTATAGCGTCCAAGTTGTTATTTTTGCGTTTAATTGCTCAGCGTGAAGCTTAATAAGGATATAAAATTGAGGTATGTAAATAAATAAATTGCTAATAAACTTTGAGAAGCGCTCGGTTATAGCACAAGACTAAGCCGAAAATAGTATTTAGCCTTTTATCATCGTATAAACAAAACGTTATGTAAACTTAATTTATTTATAAAGTCTTAAAGTTGACAAATCATCCAGGGAGACAGAATCTCATAGCCATGGAGGCAAGTTCATAAGGATATAATATCTATACAGATAAATAACATTGGGGTATCTGTTTGTAATATTAAAATTATTAAATGCATATGGATGTATACACGGTCTTCTTATTTGTCGTTACACTCTTGACACAGCGGTCGTGGTCGATACTTCATCCGTGTTGGTGGCGTGTATACACGGTACTTATACCGAAATAGATTTTTATTACAATTTTTGTCTGTCTGTCTGTCTGTTTGCTCCGGATAATCTTTGAAACGATTTTGACGGGACTTTCACTGACAGATAGATGATATTATAGGGAGTAACTTAGGCTATAAAAATAATCATCATCAATCCGGGTACGGCTTTAAATCTAAGATAACGCGGGCGTAGCTGCGGGCAACAGCTAGTCTGAAATATAATATAAACTCAATAAGATTTAGTGTATGCATTTTTAAGATGTTGTTGTCTCGTAAATTTAATATATTTATTTTAATTTCATATTAATTATCTATCTGAGCCTCATATGGTGAACAGCAACGAGCTGATTACGAATCATTGCCATTATGTAACTACCGTGGCCTACTAACAGTAGAACAAATTTGAATAAAATTCTTTACCGTCTTATAATAGGCAACTAACTGAATTGTATGACTCTAGGAAAACTATTTTGACCTACTTTATGTGGTTTGACAACAAAGTTTGGAAACCAAACGATTCTGATATCAACAGCACCCCCTGTTTTATAGATTCAATAAAATTAATAAATGTTTGTAAACAAACACAGACCCTTGTGACAATTACTAAAAACTTTTAGGAAAGTTGTAAATTGTTTTCTAATGTTTGTGTGTCACATATTATAATGAATCAATTTTACGGAGTATATTGAGGTTTGTTAAGTTTATTACATGCCATACATTCGGATACTTTACAATAACCTTGGTCACGGAAGGACTCATGGTCCTCCCCACCATGGTTCAAGCTTGGCGTGGCGGTGAGGCTCAGTAGCCTAGGGTAGAGTAACCTTGGGCGAAGTGAATTGAGCCAAAGGGACTCTTTGTACTCCTATTATAAGAAGAGGGGACAAACGAACAGGGGCGAGGAAGGGAACCACACCCCATTTTACTGTCCTGACGTTGGTAGGGGTTGTTCTATGGTGCGGAACAACCCCTCTGTGGAGGTGGCGTCGGTCCCCTGAAGGACTGACTAACCTCGACTGTTTGCTCAACAGATCCGGGGCACCTCACCAAAGGCGGCATTGGTGGCACTCACCGGGTTTTAGTGAGTAGAGCTGCGTCCACTTACCATCTTTCGGGCGCAGCGAGTCCCACATACCCGCCTGGGGAGACCCACTCCCCGCGGGATGTCTCAAAACATTTCGCGTCTTTAAAGTAAAAAAAAGGACTCATGGTCCTTTTTCAGCGTCCAAATTATAATAAGTTTTAAATTTATGATTAGAAACTTCATAAATAATCGATAGTGAGATTTCCTCACAGTGAGAGGTATTTTTCAGTTTCCCAACCTTATTGGCGACACGCTATAACGAAAGAACTAATTGGAACGGCTGAACCGATTTTAATAAAACATATCTGAGAACCATTGCTAGTAAAACCGATCTCAAATATAGAAAAACTGGTTTTTTATGTCATCAGGGGGCAAAGGAGCAGTCACCGCGCCGATGCATATACACATCCGCCCAACCAAACAAATGCTATGTAACACGTAGCGGTCAAACCTACAACACGGTCGCTTTGGGAAGTTAAAAAAAAAAACATATAAACTTTATCAACATTTAAACGACAGCAATTCTATACAAAGCTATTCACATTGTTAAAGATTTTACCGTCGGAAACGTATTTCTCGTGCAAGATATTTTTCAGGCAACTTTCGCTGCCTTTACGTATGTTGTACAATTGAAATGAATCCGATGCACTATAGAAACCAATATGTATTGAACTCTCAAAGATATTTGATTTAATGCTTTTTACCCGACTCTCTCAAAGCCGTATTTATGATTTTAACTACCGATTGTTTTCGTCGGTATTGGGTTAAAATAATTTACTTTTCGTATAGCTGGTAAACATTTTAAATATATAAATTATTTCTATTCGATACCTATAGAGTATCTTCATTTTTTTTTCTTCTGTTCATGTCATTGACCACATCATCATCATCATCAGCCTTTATCCGTCTACTGCTGAACATAGGCCTCTCTCAAAGAACTCCAAGACGGCCAATCCCACGCCTCGCATCCAACACGGACGTCCACCGCACTGAGATCGTCTTCCCACCTGGTTAATAGTCGTCCAACACTTCGTCTACTTAAACGCGGCCTTCACTCAATATTGAAACTTACATTGAATATATTCCTATCTCCCTCGAAACAGGTTTCCTCGAATTAGAGCGAGATTAATGCGTAGTTCACGGCTTAATGTGGGTTAGCGGACCACACGTCGAAGATAATCTCAAACGACAAACACGTAATCATATGCAAATGGAAAGTGCCTGTATTGTATGTGATACTAAATCCACTCAGATTGAGAGACCAGGGCCATCTTTCATATTGGGTACCCTAAGTGCCCAGGAACCCACGAACAATGAACCCAATGTTCGTGAGGTCCATTATTTCTATCAGATTATGATTAAGTAATTTAAAGAAATCCGCTCGCTAACCCGAAAAATATAATAATATTTTTTTAAGAACCCAAAAAATATTTTATATAATATAATGGACCTATAATGTATTATTGCTACAATACATTGTTAGTCACACAAACACAATATTTGAACTACTAACAGCTCTAGTTATTCGGACATATTTTTCTTTTGAGTCCTCGCTTTTCTAATCTTGTTTTTTATTCTGAGATTGACTAATCTAAGGAAACATATTATTGTATTTTAATTAACTCTGAAAACACAACCTTTATAAATATTTATTTTAAACTAAATAGAGTTTTCGAGACCAACGCTTTAATATACTTCTTCTGCTCTTGCCTCCGGCGCCACTTTAGCAGGCTTTTAATGAATATTTGCTAAAGTATACAACATACAGTTATTTAAATTTAATCTAAATTTGAAAAACGGTTCAAACGGGTAGAGATAGACTAAGGTCTTTTTTCGAGTTTATTACTTGTTTCCCCCAACTTTATTTGCCTTAATTAAGGTTCACAGCTCCCGATAATAATAGTAATTGATGATGAATGGTTTAATAGCCGTGTGACCTATCTGATAAAATTGTATCGAAATCCCATCAGTGATTTAATTTATAAAGGTAACCAATAGAGTTAGGTACTTATTCATTTATAATATTAAGTAATGAAACATCATCATCGTCATCAGCCTCTGTCCGACAACTGATCCTTCGCCACTCGCATCCAATACGGACCGGCCACTGTACGGAGATCATCTTCCCACCTGATTAATGGGCGACCGAAAAGGGTTTCACGTATTAATATATAAATAAAATTACTAGACATGTATGTACACATTTTATTGTGTTATAATAATAATATAATAACTTCATTAAATTAATTCAAATAAGAAATAAATATTTCCTATAAAACTATCTGACCCAAAGTCGACCTAAATGTAAGCGGGCTGTGTCTAGCTATCAATCTAAATTCCTAAACCTAGCCCCAAATGTAGACCAAATTAATGCCTCGCAAAACGTTGAACTTTAATATCGGGGTAGGTCTGTTTTGAAGTATCCGATTTGAATTTTTTCAGGACACAAGGAGTGTTCGATTGTAAACAAGTTTTCCCAATGCATATATAACTAAGTGGCAGTGGGCTGGTCACACACTGAGGAGAACGGATGGCCGATGGGGCAATGAGGTTCAAGAGTGGAGGCCACGTTTAGGTAGACGAAGTGTTGGCCATTAACCGGATGGGAAGACGATCTCCGTGCAGTAACCGGTCCGTGTTGGATGCGAGTGACAAGGGATCGGTCGTTTTAGCGTTTATTGAGGAAGGCCTGTGTTCAGTGGAAGCATTGAGGCTGATAATGATAGTAATGATAGCATAACATTTTTGGAAATGTCGCATTCGCCGTCTTCGGCAAACTGATAAAAACTGTGACGTAAAAAGCCGGACGTGAGACGTCTGTCAGATATCAAACATGTTGATTATTATTTGAATTCATGACATATAAAATTGGCACGTTTGCCAGTTTGCCTATCTACCTAACATTAAAAAATCCATAACCGAAAATAGAATAAAATAAAGAAAAGACAGCGTCATATCTTTAGCCATCACGCCATTGGAAACGATTTTACTCCACGAACCAATACACATTAATTGAGCCAAGTCTAAAAATACACACGTGTCAATTCGCACTAGTTGTTTACCAAAGGTCACAGGCATAGTTCAATACTACCTGACCTTCACAGAAATACTCGTAATAAACGATAGATAAAATAGAGAATAATTTTATTATGTAGTTCAATATAGTGACAAGGTTAGAAGTGTTGTCGAATGAATTTATCATTTATGTCCTGTTAGGGGTCCAAATCTGGGTCAATGACGTGCTAATCTTACGTGTGTGGATGGGCAATACGTGAATGACTTGGTTAGGCTAGCCTCTTATTTCTTTTTACTCGACTGCGCCAAAGAAGGCTTATGTTTTTCGAGAGTAATTATGTATTTATTATTGTTTGGCACGCTCTGCATAGATTCGATGGATTTTAGCTTGAGAGGTATCGTTAAATTCGTATTTACTATGAGAGTAGCACTGAGTATATCAAAAAACAAAATGGTGGATTTTTGGCCCCAAATTCAAATGTTTTTTGCAGTCGGGTTTTTTAATATTCATTTTTTTTATAATAATATCTATGGACGCTTTTACACCACGTCAATCTGGTCCCGTGGTAAGTTCTCGAAGAATTTGTGCTACGGGTACCAGACAACGGAAATATATTTAATACTTTTATACTATACTTATATTTAAGATTTTTATTATAAAATACACATATTTAATACACATCCATGACCCAGGAACACGGAAAATATTTTTTTTTTCCCTGGCGGGATTCGAACCCGCAACCTCCAGCTTGAGCGCCAACGCGCTTACCACTGAGCCACAGAGATCGTCATAATTTTATTTTAGGTTTACTTGTATATCCTCACCATGGTTCAGGCCTTGTCATGACGATGGGGCGCAATAGCCTAGGGTGACTCGCTGCACCTTCAGCGAAGCTAATTGCTCTGAGGGGGCTCTTATATATATAAAAGGGAGGGGTACCTCTTATAAGAAGAGGGGACAAAAGAGCAGGGAGCAAGGGGCAAGGAACCTTACCCCATTGTACTGTCCCGACGTTGGAAGGCGTTGTTCTGTGGTGCGGGACAACTCCTCTGTGGAGGTAGCGTCGGTCCCTTGGGGCACTGACTAGCCGTCGAGATACCCTGTTTGCGCAACAGATCCGGGGCACCTCACCAAAGGCAGCATTGGTGGCACTCGCCGGGTTTTAGTAGGCAGAGCTGCGTCCACTTACCAGTTTTCGGGCACAGCGAGTCCCACATACCCGCGTGGGGAGACCCACTCCCCCATGCCTCAGAGCATTTTCCAATGTTAAAGGAAAAAAGAAAAAAAGAGTAATACCTCCAGCTACAGCCTTTACAAAAGGCGCTAAACATGTAAAATTATATATACTAGTCAATATGATAGTTTGCTTGTTCGAGTAATTAGTTAATTTATTTAATATATTTAAAGGTATTATTATGTATTACAATTTAAAAATGTAAACAATCGGAGCGTTAAACCAAACCATTAAACAATATCAAACAATAAACATCTTATTGAACTTTATCAAACAACTGAAATAACGAGATTATATAGCGGGCATTTTGTTTGTTTATTTCTGTTGGAAAAACACCACTTCTACTGAGTTAACGTTTAAAAAGAATTTAATTTTTAAACATCGACGTCCCACATTGGATTTCTTTTGTCAATCGTTTATAAATAATTTGTTGATTACAATTGTTATTTGATCCATAAAAATGAAATGATTAATATAATATTATATATATATATATATATATATATATATATATATATATATATATATATATATATATACATTTGACTGTTAGTTTGGGTATTTATTTATTAGATCCGTCAAGTTTAAATGGATTTAATTATTTCCTAATCTCATCCTTATTGACGTGATAACGTCTTATAATTCGATGGAGCCGGGTGCAAGAACGATAAAAGGTTACGTATGCGGCGTTACCTCGCTCGGAGGCGTTCCATTTTCTTATGACGTTGTCACGTTCAACTATCGTCAGTAAACCGACTTTACAGACAACCGATTTTTTTTATTGGATTTCGGGACCTATGACTTCAGACAAAACGATTATCTCCACCGATATATTTTGTTCTTAATATTACTATTATAATCATACATAGGCCACACTGTGAATTTTAGAACTGGCCACTTGTAAACCATTTTAAAAAATAAGTTTAAATTATGAAAATGGAACTCTTTGTAAGGACATGTTGTATTTATCAAGTTTATTTAATTGTATCTATTTTTTCCTGTTAATTTATACTAATTGTTTATTTATGTAAAGTTTTATTTTCACACACCATGTTATGGTAGAATGTATAGAACTTGTTTTTTTTTTTAATATCACCTATGTATTTACTACATTCATGGGAATAAATAAATAAATAAAACAATTGTGTCAATAACATATCTATTGAGACAGTTTATAAAGTGATCCTACACGCCTCCTACATATTCGTAATATTATTGTATTTTATAAAAATATTCACTGTCGCATTCACTTATTACCTATTTTTATTAATATACAATTTTAAGGGATATTTTAAAAAATGGCAACCCTTCATTCACTCACACATACTTAAAAAAGTGGCTTCACTTTCTTGTTCCAAGTGCGCTATCTACCTTTTTTTACTTCATCTGAGGAAAACTATTTTAAAGCTCGTATTTTTTCCGTCAAACTTCCTTTACACACGTGGATATAAAAGGCCCAACCGTGAGGACATAATTGAGAACAAACAGCTATTTGCCCTACGATTATACTCTTAACCACTTTTAGTTATTTATGTTTCAGTAGGAATGGTGAGTTTTTGGCGTTAATTTAAACGCTTTCGATCAGGGGTGATGAAGGTTTTCTTTCCAAGTTCACGTAAGCCGTTCACCGATATATTTTTGAGGATGCTAGTGGCAGGGATCAGTCTTGGTGACTATTGTAGGAGGCCTCTGTCAAAAAAATTGAAATAGAATTATAGTGATAATTACAGCTTGGCAAAAAAGAGTATGACGTGGTGACAGGTGGAACTAAATATTTTACTAAATGGAAACCTATGATGTTGACAATACTTGGCCGACAAATACTAGATTTTGAGTAAAGCTTGTTTCACATTTATTTTTAACGATTTGATTAAATTATCTTGCTGATTTTCCATATTATGATGAGACCTAAGTGCAAGTGGCGCCCTCATTTTTTCCATACTCTATTTTGCCAAGCTGTAGTTTAATTTCTTTATCTATTCTTGTTGTTTATGTTCATTCGACCACAGAATAATATATATTTTATATTTCAGAAATATCTAAAATCCATGTCATGTATATCGGTAGGATAGGAAAGTTATTATGCGCCATTATATTTTCATTTTGAACTATGCTGTTCTTAAATTAATTAATCTCATAAATCGGGAACTCAGAATGAAGATAAGAATATAATAAGACAAATTTTGGTTTTATATAGCTTATTAAAAAAAGCGCATTGCTAACGTTTCGAATACGTTAGCTTTTTAATGTTTAAATTCACGATAACACTGGAAAACTATATTAAATCAAAAACCAAGCAAAATATGCCACATATTAAAGATACAGTTAGCACTTTCTGCGTAGAGAAGACTTATCAAAATAATGATGTATCATAGGGTAGTTCGAATAACTTTGTAACGTTAGGACATCTGTCACCTCAGTCCTCCCGTGACCATGGTCGCTGTAAAGTATCCGAAACGTCGGGCTTGTAAAAATCTTAATAAACCGAGATAAAATCCGTAAAAATTGTTTCATTATAATTAATACGTCAATTTTTATCCTGAGACTATATGCGTTTGGGGTGAGAGGCAGTTTGTGTGTGCAAACCTATTTTGCCGTTTATCTCCAAGACTACTCGTCCGAATTAGATGCGGTTTTCAGAGATGGGTTCGGATTAGATTGGTGCATGTTATTAGATAGGTATTACGTTGAGAACTCACTAGAGGGCACTGCAGTAAACGTTTTTTGTACAATCCAATGTTGCCATTTTTCTCCAAAACTACTATTCTAATTTTGATGCGATTTTAAATGATGGGTTTGTGTTTGATTGGTGCATGTTTTTAGATAGGTGTTACTATTACAACTTACCAGGGCGCGATGCAGTAAACATTTGTTTTGATACGGTTTTTAATTTTTCAATTGACTTTTAACCGTCGTGGGTATTTTCAATTTTTTTTATTTTGCTTTTATTATATAAAACTAAATAATTTATATAAAACTAAATAATAAACTATTATATAAAACTAAACACTTTAATAAGTCATTACACAAGCATATGCCTTTTGATTACAAAAATAGCAGTATGTAAGAGGTTTCCAACACAAAGAGGGAACAAAAGTCACAAGTAAGGAGCACTTGTGCCAAACGTCCTTTTAACGTCTTTTTTCTATCGTAAGTCGATAAAACTACTTAAATATTAAAACTGAAGGAAACTCTGCAATAGTTTTTCTGTTTTGAGTAAATTTTCATTACCGTCATCGCTATCGTCCACCGTAACATTCATGGCTCTCGCAATGCAAAAAATTTAGTTGATACAAAAAAATATTATGATTAAAAACGAGCATGAAATTCTGATTGAAGATAGATCAGGACTATTATTATTTTATAACTCAATAGTTTAATGTAATTTAAACTAATATAAGCTGCATGGTTTGTTTTTAGTTTCAAAACGGAAATCGCTAATCACATTTGATATTTTTTTTCGGTGAGAGTCACATACCTAACTTAAGTTTAGGGGATGTATAAGGAAAGAAATTAGGTATCACTCTTAATGTGGTCTTCTAGAACTATTTCTAAACTATGGCAGAAACTATATTAATTATATGAATTATATTGACATGTAACCTTCCACGCATTGTTCTCCGTTGAATAGACTTCCCGCCAATCTTGTTAATTGCATAATGGCACAATATGCAGCTGTCATCATTACCATGTCTCTGGTAGATATTGAATAGCTAACAATCACTGTGATATCTTTCCATTTATCGTCACTAATATTATAGCCTATGAAACTTCCGCTTAACCTTTCTCTTTTACGCTGTTTAAATATTATAAATGCGAAAGTTTGGATGTCATATTTTACTCATAAACGAAATAATTGCTTTACGGGTTTCGATGAAATTTAGTAGGTAGGCAGAATATTGGATAACATATTAAATGCTACTTTTTAACCCGAAATAATTTAAAAAATTAAGAAACCTCCGACGCTAAAGCGAACATTTAAAAAGTCAAAAATAAAACCTTAATAGCAACCTTAAATAGAACTCTCAGGGTTCAATATATTTTATATCCATATCGTTATTAGACTCCTAGCGAAGGCTCACTGTCACTAGAAGATTATGATCATCATCATAGGTACAAGCATTTCTTTGGACTTGACCAAAATTTCTGATCTATGAGAATAATAATAAGCTGGTAAAATGGTCAGGTCACAACTAATACGTATTCCAAGGCTTCAAATACCGCCAAGTGTAATATTATAACTATATATTTTTGTACATCGGTGCGGGACAACCCTTGAGGGACTAACTATTATTGCCGTCGAGGTGCTTTGTTTGCTCAATATATCCGGAGCACCTCAAAGGCGGCATTGGTGGCACGAGTTTTAGTAGATAGAGCTGCGTCCACTTACCATCTTTCGGGCGCAGCGAGACCCCAACTCCCGCGCGGGATGCATTAGAGCATTTCCCGGCGTTAAATAAAAAAAGTGTGAGTCCTCTTAAATTTTTCTTAATATTTTCTGTATGATACATATTAGCTAGACAGTCACGGATTGATGATGATTTGGATCACAGAGATTACGCCAGTATTAACATAGGCGACTATTTTTATAGGATATAGGCATTTGACAGGTTTCGGTGACTACCACAGCTAATGAATCGAGCATTTAAGTGATTTCAAATATGCTGACTAAAATCATCAACGTAATCGTCGTCATCATTATGATAGCTGGACTGTACTGCTATTTCTTTTGGCAATATAAGTCATTGCGATCTTGCACTGTCTCTTGGTCTAACTGGGGAGAGAAACTGGAAAATATTACACGCCTCACAACACTTCAGTGGGGTAGAACAGCTTTATTTCCAATTCTTCCGGAAACCTTCTGATTAAATTCGTTGCGGGACCAAGTCAGTTTAAACGTATCCCTCGGGCTCCTGGATCTATCGATGATTTTTGTTAATCGTACACAAAGGTAGCAGAATATGGCTTAACGCTAAATCTAAATAAATGGTAAGTGGTAGTGCCATGCTGCTCTGGAGTCGAATTGGGCCGGCATGACCGGGGTGGTACCTCTCACTCACATAACACCGGCATCCAGTGACAGCTATGCTGTCGCGTTTCGTGCGGTTTGTGAGTTTCCGGTGGCCCATTGGCGGGATAGGGAAAAGAAGGGCAACGCATCTGCATAACTTTTGGCTGTGCAGATGTCTATGGGCGTCGGTAGTCATCATAAGGCTTCGACTGCTCGGTTGCCTCCTTATGACATTAAAAAAATCAAAGTTTATGAATCCTCAACAGCCAGTCTCTTATATTCACCGCCTTCCATAACGTTAATTAAAATTACAAGTCTTGCAATGTAAGTAAGTACTAGTTATTTATGCAACTGTTGTATAAGGGGTATTAAAATGGGAATGTGGGTTTATATAATATGATAATAGAGCATCACGAGTGTTATAATAACTAATTATTAACAGGTGCATACAAGACTTTATCTACAGCCATTGAAATAATTAATTATTGTAGTAGTAATTAACATGCGTTCTGGTAGTTAAATGACAATGTTAATTTTTTGAAATACATACAGATGTTCTTTATATCAGAGCTGCAGTAAGAATGTCCCTACCATGGCTCAGGCCTTGTCGTGGCGGTGTGCA
Organism: Helleia helle; assembly: GCA_963853865.1. NCBI lineage: Eukaryota > Metazoa > Arthropoda > Insecta > Lepidoptera > Lycaenidae > Helleia > Helleia helle. The sequence goes on from OY971420.1 coordinate 24,575,297, forward strand.
CTGCACTCTTTGTTTTGCTCTTCTTATAAGAAGAGGGGACAAAAGAGCAGGGGGCAAGGGGCGAGGACGGGAACCTCACCCCACACATACTGTCCCGCACCACAGAACAACCCCTCCCATGTGGAGGTGGCGTCGGTCCCCTGACTAGCCGTTGACATGCCCTGTTTGCTCAACAGATCCGGGGCACCTTACAAAAGGCGGCATTGGTGGCACTCACCGAGTTTTAGTGGGTAGAGCTGCGTCCACTTATCAGCTTTCGGGCGCAGCGAGTCCCACATACCCGCCTGGGGGACCTACTCCCCCGCAGGATGCCTCAGAGCATTTCCCGGCGTAAAAAAAAGAGCAGTAACAATGTGCCCGACTGTTGAATAAACCCTTTGCGCAGAAGGGGTCGAAAAAAACAACGGAGTGTTATAATGAAATTCAATACAACATTATAATATAATCCGTTTGGATGATATTATAATTCTTATTAGGACATTGGGTGTTTAAATGTTGGCGATAACTTAATTGTTTCAAATTATTTTATAAAGGATGTAAAGCGTGGGAGTTGATAAAATAATTAATTAATGTAACCAGTTGTGAAATTACGCAGTTTTCACCTTCGCGATTGCTTTCAAGAACCATCGTCATGGTCTACTAAAATACTTGTATTCCTTCAAACAGATTTATTTAAATTGGTTTAAATATTTCGAACACTATCAGCTTTATTTGTTCAGCGGATGTGAAAGTTTCATTATAATCATCTTGACTTCTGTTTACTGCTTAAGTCACAATCTCAATCAACTTATTATGCTTACCGCTATTCAAATCAAATCCAAATATCTTTTTTTCTTAGGTAACCACTCGTACACTTAAAATACGTCAAAAAAACAAAAAAAGAAGGCATAAAACGGTGTAGTAATTAAAAAAAAACTCGTTTGGAATGCAGACTCCCCCAAGAAAAACGAGAAAAAATCTTGAGGGTTGCTCTTTAGTCATCAACATAAAATACATAGTTTATAAATAGGTACATCATGTCCATGCAAAACCTAAACAGTGAATGTCTTATTCCCAAGGTGTGGTATCTTCAATAAAATATTTTATTTCATAATAGCCTTTACCACACAAAGGTTCTTTAACAGTTTTCTTAAATTTATTAATGGAAAGATTTTGAACGTTTTCTAGGATCCTATTGTAAAAACGTATTCATTGTCCCATAATTTATAAATTATCATTTTAATCACAAACATAATATTTCCTATATTTTTCACCTTCATTTCTATTGTTATACTTAAAGTCGTCATCATCATCAGCAATCATCGTAATCATCATTTCCTTCAACCGATTTATAAAATTCACTCAAAACAAGAAATACAAAAACAAATACAAAAGATATTTATAAAGAAATATTTTTGGCCACGAAATTCTAATACTTACGTCATACCGCAGGTAGTAGGGGGTAAGATAAGATCACAATCAGTAACTTTAATACAAGTAAAACACTTAGAACAGTAATTTGAAGGTTGATCCATGCTACCATTTTGTTTCTTTAATATACAATTAACCCACTTATTGCTAACTGGCTGTGATCTAAAACTTGACCTGCATTTACTTAGATGTATACGGATTATGAGAAAACGATCTCCGTGCAGTGGCCGGTCCGTGTTGGATGCGAGTGGCGAAGGATCGGCCGTCTTGGCGTTCATTGAAGGAGGCCTATGTTCAGCAGTGGATGGATAGGGGATGGTGATGATGATACAGATTATTCATTATTTTATAATGATATGTATTCTAATGATTACAAACGCGAAATTCACTCTTTATAAAACAACCTATATGGATTTTATCGTGGTATTTTTTCATATAGCATAGGTGGGCAAACGGGCAATCAAAGCCTTTTGGCGACTATCGTACGCCCGTACACATCCGCACAGCCAGAGACTATGCAGGTGCGTGTCATTTTGACGACCTCTGTGGCTCAGTGGTAAGCATGTTGGCGATCAAGCCGGAGGTTGCGGGTTCGAATCCCGCCTGGGAACAAAAATAGTTTCTGTGTTCTTTGGTCATGGATGTGTATTAAATATGTGTATTATATAATAAAAATCTTAAATATGTGTATAGTATAAAAGTATCTATTAAATATATTTCCGTTGTCTGGTACCCGTAATACAAGTTCCTCAAGAACTTACCACGTGACCAGATTGACGTGGTGTGAAAGCGTCCATAGATATTATTATTATTATTATTATTATTATTATTATTTGAAGCCGGTGCTATGTGAGTGAGAGGTACCACCTCGGTCGTGTCAGCCAAATTTGGCTGCAAAGCACCATGACTAGTGTCATTCAAGAGGTAGTCCTCTTACAAAGCATGGTATATTAATATAGAAGGTTTATTAAGTTTATTAAGTTTTTTTTAACCATGTTGTCATCACATGACAACTCCGGTTGCAAATCCGAAATCCTCTTCATAATATTAATATCGGCCCAAAGCTAAGTACTTCGCATTAGATTTCCGGTATTCGGATGATTGGATCGGTCAAGTGCTTCTGCGAGCTCAAGTGTCGTTTAGAATTACCAACAATCCGCTATCAATAATATCTTATTATACAGTTTGAAACCAATTTACCAAAATAATTTTATTTCGTAGAACTTGATGTTTACAACTTACAGGTTTTAAATAAACGGGATATTTACCATGGTCTGTACTAATATTTCACGGAGCTAAACATTTAGGCACTGTCTACGAATGCCTTGCTTCTCTTTATGTCATAGGGGGGCAAACAATCAGTCAGAGCCTTATGCTACTGACGCTCATACACATCTGCACAACCAGATCGTTTATGCAGATGCGTTGCCACCCTTTCTTGACGTGTGTCTTGACGTGTTATGTGAGCGAGAGGTACCATCCCGGTTGTGCCGGCCCAATTCGGCTGCAAAGTACTGGCACTGCCTCTTATGCTTACTAGACTATGGTGATATCCCGTTTTGAACATTCTTCGTAGTGAAAATAATAATGCTAATTTAAAATCTCATAATAAGACCTTGTTACTCGTCTGTGAAGTGATTTCTTCATAACAGCTTTCTTTTTTATATCTTCTTCACTGTCCGTGTTTCTTTAGTCTTGCCTTTCTTCAAATCTTCATTCAATAACACCTTTTTCATATGGCATCATAATATGTGCTTGCATTCACATGAATTTTCCACATTGCTATAAAACTTCTTTATATAGATTTTATCTTTTATAAAAAATATATTCACGTTTTGGATACATTACCCATCTACGAAAGCACTAAGTTTGATGTTGTTACTATTATTTTCAAATAAAAACAATAAGAAAGTTTATATATATATATATATATATATATATATATATATATATATATATATATATACTAGCAGTTGCCCGCAGCTTCGCCCGCGTTAATTTTTAAAATTTGAGGGGTTAACCACCCTTATCACTTAGGGGTATAAAAAATAGATAGTAGCCGATTCTCAGACCTACTGAATACGCATATAAAATTTGGTAAAAATCGGTAAAGCCGTTTCGGAGGAGTACGGTAACTAACATTGTGACATGGAAATTTTATATATTAGATATATAATTCTTCTGTACGTGTGTATGTCACTGAACTCCTCCTAAGCGGCTGGACCGATCTTGATTTTTTTTTGTGTGAGTTCACGGGGATTCGAGAATGGTTTAGATTCACAAAAGAAAAAAAAAATTGTACAGGACAACGTCTGTCGGGGCCACTAGTCTTTATATATATAATTCTTCTGTGCGTGTGTATGTCACTGAACTCCTCCTCAGCGGCTGGACCGATCTTGATGATTTTTTTTGTGTGAGTTTAAGGGGATTCGAGGATGGTTTAGATTCACAAAAAATATTGTACAGGACAACGTCTGTTGGTGCCACTAGTATAATATATATTTCTTTTTAAAATTCTAAACTAAAGGACCACCGTTGCGGCCCCTAGAAAATAACCCTATCAACTAATAGAGGACATAGTCAACCGTTCAGTGCGTTCATTAACAGAGGCCTACGTTGAAAAGGGATAATGATGTGATTGATTTCGAATTTCGACATAATTGTAATATTTTTAAATTTCATTTCATAGAAGTCGTAGGTGTTCGAATTAAAATATTGAATTGGTAAACGAAGCACTCAAAATTATAACGAAATGTAAATAAAAATATTATGTATTAAAAATGAACTTTAATAGATTTTTTATCGTAGCGAATTGCAGTGTCTGTGAGAGTACCACCACCCTGATTTTTTCTTTTGTGAAACTGTGCCGTGTTTTAGAAAGAAATGCAGGGCAGGCAGTAGAATTATTGTCCCCGAGATTTACTAACTTATGTCACTTCTCAGGATACGTACATAAAGTATGTATTGTGTGTCAAATATACAAATATAGTTGGTAGTAGTTAGCGATTTAAATTGTATTGGTTGTATATAGATACATATACTTATAGAGGTATAATCATTTACAGCCTGTATTGTATTTGAATTTAATTGTTTTGTTTTCACTTCTATCGACAGTCCCTGTGACTGGTTGGGTTTTTTTGTTATACCTATATATGTAAGAAGTACCTAGATAATTATAATTACCGGTTTAGATTTCGTAGTAGATATAATATTTGTATTCATATAAATTTGTTACATCTATTAACATTGTTAATTATACCCGTTATACAAAATATTACCTTATAATATATATTTCATGTGTGCGTGTGTATGTCACTGAACTCCTCCTAGACGGTTAGACCGATTTTGATGAAATTTTTTGTGAGAGTTCAAGGGGATTCGAGGATGGTTTAGATTCACAAAAAAAAATATTTTGTACAGGACAACGTCTGTCGGGGCGGGGCCACTAGTTACCTTATAATATATTGTGTGCGTGTGTATGTCACTAAACTCCTCTTAGACGGCTGGACCAATTTTGATGATTTTTTTTGTGTGAGTTCAAGGGGATTCGAGAATAGTTTAGATTCACAAAAAAAAATTGTACAGGACAACGTCTATCGGTGCCACTAGTAATATTATAAAACTAACCATGGTTAGAGCGATGTAATTGGTAAGATTTTTTAATTGAAACTTATATTGACGCGCCTTGGGATTAAAATCTACTCGAATGCCGTGACGGAAAACTGCATGACACTGTAATTTTTTTTATTTTATTCCTTCTTTCGTTATAGATTAGTATTTATTTCTAGCTTCGCCCGCGTATACTTTTGTCTAAAAAAATAAAAAAAAAACCTTTAAAATTTAGGGGGATGAAAAATAGATGTTGACCGATTCTCAAACCCACCTGACCACACAAAATTTCATGAGAATCGGTCGAGCCATTTCGTTTAATTACAAACACTGTGACACGAGAATTATATATTATATTTATAATATATTAAATGAATTCAATAATAGATGTTTCACATATCTGCCCAACACCCGTTAGAACAAACTTTTTGTATGTATGAATGAATAAAAATGAAACGAATGATGATGATTTTCGATTTACGTATCGGTCGTCTTGGCGTTCACTAATTGAGACCTATCCACCTGAAAACAGAAAAAGCTTGATAATGATGATGATAATGGTTATTATAATTATGTTATAATCACCATTATCCGAAACAAAAAGTATATTAAATATAACAGGTTTAAATATATCCTTTAATTAAAACGTACGCAGCGTTCATCAATTGTATAAACATTTCTGAGTGTTCTTGATAATACCGCGGAATTATTGGAGATAATTATTATGTTAATCTGAAATTGCAACACTTTATCATTTTATTATAATCATCAACGTGTGTGTGTCTGTGTGTGTGTGTGTGTGTGTGTGTGTGTGTGTGTGTGTGTGTGTTGGTGTGTGTCTGTGTGTGTGTGTGTGTGTGTGTGTGTGCGCGTGCGTGCGTGAGTGCGTGCGTGCGTGCGTGTGTGTGTGTGTTTTGTGTAGATTTTGTGTGTAGATTTTGTTAATTATTACGAATTGCACTATTCACATAGATATTTCACATCTACCAGATAATGTAAAAAAAATGTTTTTCTAAGGATCAAATTTTTTACGGTAATTTTAACTGAAAATAAATTACATGAATGGCTGCAGAATTTGTACCTACTTTATATTTAAACTAGCTGTTGCCCGCAGCTTCGTATATATTATAGCCGTACGTGGATTGATAATGATTATATAGGCTATAGCCTAAGTTACTCGTCTGTACTGTAATATCTCGTCAAAATCTGCTTAGCCGTTTAAGAGATTAACCGGAACAAACAGAGAGACAAAAATATTTTTTTTTATGTAAGTACATACCGTATATTATTTCATAGCTTATTGTTTTCTAATGTTTGCGCGAATTTCACTCATTATAATGAAACAATTTTTACGGATTTTATCGCGGTTTATCAAGATTTTTACAAGCCCGACGTTTCGGATACTTTACAGCAACCATGGTCACGGGAGGACTGAGGTGACAGATGTCCTAACGTTACAAAGTTATATGTATATATATAAAAGTCAGCTATATGACATATAGCTGACTTAAAACACCGTGGCTACACTAAGCCTGCAATCTGTGAACATAGTCTAGACAAAGCTCGCCATTATATCAGATTCGATAGACCACAGATACTCGCAAAAGAACACCGATTCCAACCAAGGATGATCCGTGAGGCTATTGAAATTAAAAAACATCCAAATTTCAATAGAGAAGATGGCTGGCTCTTACCACCTGCTTGGGATCCCATTATTAAAAAAATTAAATCAAAACCAAGCATAATATGCCACAGATTAAAGATACAGTTAGCACTTTCTGCGTAGAGAGGACTTATCAAAATAATGATGTATCATCAACATCTGTCACTTCAGTCCTCCCGTGACCATGGTTGCTGTAAAGTATCCGAAACGTCGGGCTTGTAAAAATCTTAATAAACCGCGATAAAATCCGTAAAAATTGTTTCATTATAATTATTTCATAGCTTTTACCCGCGACTTCATCCGCATGTTAGAAGTATATTTTACTGTAAGGCCCGATAGTACGTTTTTACAAAATATATTTATTTAATTTAGAAGTACATTTTTATTATAATGAACCAACTTTTAAGGATTTTATCGCGGTTTATTAAGATTTTTACAAGCGCGACGTTTCAGATACTTTACGGCAACCATGGTCACGGTCCTATTTGAGGTGACAAATGTCCTAATGTTACAAAGTTATTCGAACTACCCTATGATACATCAATATATTTTTAATTCAAATTAGTACCAACAAAAGAACTGCGAAAACGAAATCTTATATGTTATTATTCATATTTTTTTATATATATATATATATATATATATATATATATATATATATATATATATATATATATATATATATATATATATATATATATATATATGTATTCCTTTATAATATAGTAATATTATATAATATTATAAATACTATTAATAAATCATTCTGGATAAATTATTATTAGTAGTAATTGTAGTAGTAATATATGGAAACAGTATTCAGTGCAATAGAAAGGTGCGATCCTCATAAGGATTTGCATCTTGTAATCAATAGCGTGATAGCTACGTTTTGTGTTAAGACCATCTATTGACATTTTCAAAAAACTTCTTGTTGCACTTATACTTCTTATATCTTACCTTGGGTCTCAAATTATCTCCATAACAAATTTCACTAAAATCGGTTCGATGATTTAATAAATCCACAGTCCCGATGTTTTACCTGCACAACTCCCGTTCCCGAGGGATTTTCAAGATAAGAACTATTTTATGTCCTACGCTAGGTTCCAAAGTGTTTTCACATCAAATTTCACCCAAATCTGTTCCGTGGCTTAGAAGATAGACAATCCCGGGGTTTTACCAGTATAGTTCCCGTTGCCGTGGGATTTTTAGGATAAAAATTATTTGATGCCCTAAATTAAGTTCCAAAGTATATTCATATCAAATTTCACCCAAATCTGTTCCTTGGTTTAGAAGATAGATAGTCCCGGGGTTATACTCCTGTATTTCATCATCATCATCATTAACACCATTAGCCTCTCTCCGTCTACTGCTAAATATAGGCCTCCCTCCATGAACGCCAAGAACGAAAAGAATTGCGTATTAAGAATATCGTAATGTATCACCTTCAAAAGGTCTAAAACCTTTGCATATTAAATTATCATTCAAAATTCACAATAACAGATCACAATAATGATAAGTCATACCCGAAGCTGAATTCAAAGTAATGCCAACGGCGCAGACAGAATTATTCAGATATTTATGGCAACACAAGAAACGGCTGAATCTAAATGAGCCATTGGAATTCGGAGATCGATAAATTAAATATTGTTGAAGCACGCAATAGTTGTCAATGGATGATGAACGGGGTTGCTGTAATGTTACTTTCCCCCTTTCATTATTTGGTGTTGCCAGTTTATGGGTAATTTCGGGAAATGCGGGAAAATGTCTTAACGTTTTTGTGGTATAATTTAATAATCGATTAATAGCAAATATGTATGTGGTGGTTTTTTATTTTTAATTATACTGTATGATGAAAATTAAAATTCATAAACGTTTACCTAGCGTAAAAATGAACAGAAAACATTAAAAAGAGCAGGTTACACAGGTCTTCGTTACTTGAAAATATCCTAAAAGTTTGAATTAATTTTTAAATGTCTCATCTATTCCTTGCATTTTATTACTTTCGACCGGTGTAACTGCAAAGGTGATTAAAAGAGGATAAAACAGTTATAAATCCTCAGTGTTAAAATTTACACGTGCCAATTTTAAAGATCATACAATGTTGGAGTAAAGCGATTAAATATAAACTCCCAATGTAATAACTAGTTTCTCACAAGCTAATTTTGAGTCTTAAATATTATCGAAACTTATACTTGAAAGGTAAAGTGTTAATTATAAAATAATGACGCGAAACAATTTTTCGACCACTTATTTTCGATATCAAAAAGTCAAGTGTTCAACTTAAGATCCGTCTTATTGCATTCTTCATACTTCTGTACCTCTACCATGAGTTTTGTTACAAGAGTATGACATAACTATATTAGTTACTTAAAATGCAAAACGACTAGAAAACTAAGGTATTATATAGTTTTCTATTCGTGTTGCGTTTTTACGTAACTACTATAGTTATGTCATTTACGCTTGTGACAAAACTCATGGTAGAGGTACTGTTCACTTAGTTTTCTAGTTCAGATATACGCCGTATAGATTGACAGAGAGGCTCTCATTTCTCTTTTATTTATATACTTATCCTACATTTCCATCAAAATTCATTAAACCTGATATAAAGACCTTCTAGACAGACCCAAAAATACTAAGCCATGCGCTCTGTCAGAACCATCGATATATGTATACACAAGATGCAGTCATTGTTCCGCTGTTTAATACACTTCACGTAACGAACTTTTACACGGCCAGCCCGTAACACTTAAACAGATTACTCTTATGTAGTAACGTTTTAATTTACTTATTTAATGGAATGACGCGCTGGTATGAAAGGCTAGATTAATTAGATTGTTGGATGAAGGTTACTTTTCTATAGAACACAGTCGTTTGGAGTTGTTAGGTTCGAATCTAGTGAAGTCACTATTTGTACGTTGTGTACGTGAACATCTCATATACGAGCTGCATTCATTAAAAGGGGTTGTGAGTGAGGGGAAAAGGTGGATATCGATGATGATAACATATTCTATGCCCCATCATGGTTCAAGCCTTGTCGTGGCGGTGGGCTCAGTAGCTTAGGGTGTACCTAGCATCTTTAGTTTATTTAAACTACAACCAAAAGTCCTAGTAACACAAGGCTCATCCTCCTGAGTTCCTCTGATTAAAGTCTTTAATAATAATCATCTGACACTAAAGTCTAGCCAACTAATTCATTTAATTTGTTAGAGCAATACAAGACTCATACATTTTAACACACTTTATATTAACTTCACCTGTACGTTTGTTCGTATGTAACCGACTTCTTGGGACTTGATTTTGACCTACTTTAAACGGCCAGATTTCGTTCAAACTTTGTAGATTTATCGAGGACCGATGGAAAATAGTGTGTGGTGATTTGTAGTTACACGCTTTATATTTTTTATAATAACTTCATTTTTAGAAATGGATACCGAAAACGCTTTTTACACTTTGTAATATGATTTTTTTTTGTATTAAAATTTTCTTAAATTTCTTCCTTTCTTTTCTTAAAAAATTCTTGTATTAAAATTATTTTTAATTTTTTTGTCCGGTTTGCTAATAAAGCGTGTTTTTTTGTCAGGACAATAGCATTAAGACCTCGCATCTTGTCTCAATGGAAAGAGAGAGTAGTTGAGCATAATTATATGGGGAAATCGAATTCCCACTTCCCACTCAACTAAAACATTTAAAAATCTTGACGGTACACGGGTTTATGATAATCATTATAATGTACCCTTTCCATCTACCTTACAAACCATTGCACGCAATCGTGTGCTTGCCGTTATAAGATATATCGATCGATTTTAATTATATTTAAGTACGAACAAAGGAAACGTAGAGGAATTAACATTAGAGAAGAAATTATCAAAATCCTTTTTTATCAAAATCGGTTCAGCCCTGTCAAAGTCATCCAATTATAATTCATTCAAACGCAAAATAAACGATTCTTTTATCTCCGATTACTCGCTCGATGCGATATTTATATTTTGCGTGAAAATAAAATGTCACCAAAAAGTTTGTAGTTTTAATAAAAGCTGTAAAGATTAAAAATACGAATGGGTGAAAATTGATAATCCTATTAAATCTGATGGGTGGATAAAGTTTGATATTTCATAGGAAATACAAATTGAGGTTTGAACACTTTGTATTTTTTTTTGACAAATTAAATAAAGCCAAACATTCACAGTAACAGTATGTAAGAGGTAGTGTCATGCTGCATTGCAGCCGAACTGGGCCGGCACGACCGGGGTGGTACCTCTCGCTCACATAACACCAGCGTCAAAACATCTATGCTATCGCGTTTCGTGCTGTTTGTGTGTTTCCCGTAGCACATTGGATAGAGAAAAGGAGAGCAACGCATGTGCATAACTTTTGGTTGTGCGAATGTTTAAGGGCGTACCGAGGCAACTGAGCAGTCGGAGCCTCTTTGTAACATAAAAATGCCACTCAGTAATAACGTTACATTATAATATACTGGTAAATACTCTTTTTAATCGGACTAAAAATCTCGAAGAGTACCCCCTATCTAAACTAACCTTACCTCTGTTAGTACTTACAGCCCCGATCGGCTCCGTAAAAAGGTATTAAATAAATGTTTCCTAAGCACGTGACTCTTAATGAAGTTGATATAGCTTTAATTTGTTATACAAGAAAGTTAGTACCGAGAAACCTTGGACGTTGTACACGAGGCACTGAACGTACTGGAAAATGGAAATTAATTGAGACTATTTCATACGTGGATTCGAACTCAAGACTCAAGACTGTGGTAGGATTTTGAGAATAATTGGCCATTGTCAATAGATATTATATGTATGTAAGTAGTGTAAAATGTATATTTCTAGTACAAAACATAGATTAGAAATTAATCACGAGAACAGATTAACGTGATGGTATTATTTCATTAATTATTACTTCACTCTCGATTTATTCATTCATTTGTTCATAAAAAAATCGTTAATACATTTATTTATTAGTTAAGAAAATAAACAGTCCTAGTTAGGCCAATGCAACTTTGAATGATATGCTTAATCGTACTATTTTTTCCAACAAAATACAAAAACCTTTACAATCCTACTAATATTATAAATGTTTAAAGTAAGTTTGTTTGCTACGCTTTAACGCAAAAACTACTTAACCGATCATCATGAAACTTTGTACACATATTCTTGGAGGTATAAGAAGTAACATAGGTTTTTTTTCTTTAATGCTGGGAAATGCTCTGAGGCATCCCGCGGGGGAGTGGGTCTCCCCACGCGGGTATGTGGGACTCGCTGCGCCCGAAAGCTAGTAAGTGGATTCAGCTCTACCCACTGAAACCCAGCGAGTGCCACCAATGCCGCCTTTGGTGATGTACCCCGGATCTAATGAGCAAACAGGGCATCTCAACGGCTAGTCAGTCCCCCAAGAGACCGACGCCACCTCCACTGAGAGTTTGTTACGCACCACAGAACAGCTTCTCTCAACGTCGGGATATTACAATGGGGTGAGGTTCCCGTCCCCGCCCCTTGCCTCCTTTGTCCCCTTTTCTTATAAGACGAGTACAAAGAGTACCCTCGGCTCAATTAGCTTCGCCCAAGGTGCAGCGGCACACCCTAGGCTACTGAGCCCCACCGCCACGTCAAGGCCAAAACCATGGTGGGGAGAAGTAACATAGGATATTATGAAAAAAAAAACTAAAATCTTTTCCTGCGCAGACGAAGTCGCGGGCACCAACTAGTATTAACATAAAAAGCAAATAAGGCTTTGAAAAATCACAACAAAACACTTGAATAAAAATAATCAAATTAAAGAGCTTTACTAACAAGCAATACACAAAATAAACGTCAAAAACAATTATGTATATCGCAATTGTCTACCGAAAGCTTACATATTTTCTATTCATGCTAGCTGTTGCCCGCAGCTTCGTCCGCGTATACTAATATTTACGGACTGGTGATGATCATTATTTTACTTTATTTTGTTGTTATAACTATAGAGGAAATAAGGCAGCGCATTCGATGTAAGCTTAAAAAAAATTAAGCATTAAAATGGATATAGTAGTTATGTTATCTTTAACATACTGAAATATTATTATGCCACAGCGGACTATTCTGAAGGCATATTTAGGGTACACAATTCCACCATACATTGATACACTACCTACTTAAACTTTCGGAACCCCCGGCTCGGAAGCGAGGCCTGGCGTCACCGCATACGGTCGAAATCACCGCAACGCCTTATTTTGATTTTGCAATATCTCCTAAGGTATTGATTATATTATACATTATGGTATGTGTATATGTATATATAACATTATGGTATTGAATGTGTATATGATTATAGATATGTGGCGCTAGGTCCTCCGATGTTCAGGAGGAGTCTGCCTAGTGAGACTTCACGACCTCCGGTTCCAACATTGAGAAATATGGGTCAAAGATTCCACGATTCGTCAAGGATGAGCCCCAGATACTTGATGTGGCGGCTCATTCTGATCCTCTCCGCTCTGTTATGGACGATAGCTCCTGGTTGGGATCCCTTCCGGCCGATGCCGTGGAAGAGAAGGGCTTCGGTCATCTCAACCGTGACCTGAACAAGGTCGAGCCTGACCTTGGCTAGCCGCGCCGCCTTTTTATAGCCTCATCCCTAGGCGTACACGAGGTGTCATCCGCGTAGCAGATGGCACCCATCCCGGGAAGAAGGTCGTATCGCGCCTCGTACCTTTTTTTTTTTTTAACGCCGGGAAATGCTCTGAGGCATCCAGCGGAGGAGTGGGTCTTCCCACGCGGGTATGTGGGACTCGCTGCGCCCGACAGCTGGTAAATAGACGCAGCTCTACCCACTAAAACCCGGCGAGTCCCACCAATGCCGCCTTTGGTGAGGTGCCCCGGATCTAGAAAACAAACAGGGCACCTCGACGGCTAGTCAGTCCCGCAAGGGACCGACGCCACTTCCACAGAGGGGTTGTCCCGCACCACAGAATAACCCCTCCCAACGTCGGGACAGTACAATGGGGTGAGGTTATCGCGCCTCGTACCCACCTTACCGATGGGTGACCGACCGAAGGCGTGTGAGTCCGAGGGCGTCGACAGTCTACCGGCGCGCCCAGAACCCAAATTGGGACTGTGAGTGTCCTGGTCCCAGGCCCTCTCTCTTATAGGAACTTAGGTTGACCACATTTAAGAACTTCACAATCTATAGTAACTATACAAAATAGGTTTTATATCAAAATCCTGATTGCTTTGTTTGATCCAAACCTTAATACCGGACAAGATAAATAGTGGAGATCTGTGCCTCGCGCTTCTGCAGTTTCCACCGTTCTGCTAATTTAATCCGTAAAAACGACTTGCTGTGTTTTGGACATAAAGGCAGGACAGGCAGTGTAATTACTAGCACAGAGACTTCTTACGTCTCAGGATAGGCACAACAATGATTTGAGTGGGCTAGTTTCAGGTAAACTTGATTCTGAGCGATCAGCATGGCATTTACTTTGTTAATTATTCTGTGCTACTAATATTAATTAAGATAGCGAGGTTGAAGATTGGATGTTCAATATAATATTAATTTATTTTTTTTTTTTAATTTTGTGACTCATTGTTGCACCAATTTCAATTATATTTTTATCCGAAGGCAATGTCGAAAAGAAAGGCTATTTTAGCGGTCTCTTTGTATGTAGGTTTGTATTTACGTATGTTCCACTTTAGCACCGAATAATCGGATTTAATGGGAGGGAAGTCAGTCTATTTGTTGTTATAGTCAGACTGGACTATCTTTTCACCGACATCAAAAAGAAATTCAGGGTTTTTGTAAGCGAATCCAACTTTTACGTTATCTCACGAATATTAAAAAATGTACAGAATATTCTAGAGTTTTCTCGAAAACACGCGCATCCTTAGAATAATAACACTATAGAAACCAAGTCCACGCGCCCATTTTAAAGCACTTTTGATGGAGCCAATAATGGCTCCAAACGCCGGCCCACTCCGTAGTCTTCAATGTCAAAGTGAGTCGAACGTGTCTTAAGAAAAAAAAAATGAAGATGTGCAGTTACAAGTTTAAATAGTAATATGTATAACAACTTTACATTACTACTGTTTCATGCCAATAAAAAATAAATATAAAAATGTATATTTTACTAATTACTGTTACATTTTTTTCGTTTCATATAAATAAACATTATTGTAATATAACAATTATACATAATAAATAATAATATAGCTTGTGTATACATGGTTAAGTTGTTATAAATTAATACACAAATAGATATGCCCACCTAGCTATTTATGTATTAAATATTATTGCTATAACAAATTGTTATCAGCGGCCGAATCATTTCCCGTTTTCGGGAAAACTTCACCACTACTAGCAACATTGAATCCATTTAGTGTTTCATTTTTGACAGCGCACTTGTATGAAGACTGACCTTCTATAGTGTAATTATTCTAAACGTGCATCATATCTATTGCGGCAATTATCTATGTCGGTAATTCCTTAGCCCTTGAACCTTATACTTGCTTGGTATATTTCGCTTAATTCATATCAAACACGTGTGAAATCATATAATATTGTAATGTAAATGCATCTTTATAATATATTATTCATGTTGTACTTACGTTGTAAGAGGTAGTGCTATGCTCGGCTATGCAGCCGAATTGGGCCGGCACGTCCGGGGTTGTACCTCTCGCTTAGAGAACACCGGCGTCAAGTGACAGCTATGCTGTCGCGTTTCGTGCGGTTTGTGAGTTTCCGGTGGTCCATTGGGAGATAGGGAAAAAGACTGACGGCATAATCAGTGGTCGACACCACTGATTATGCCGTCTAAAGCTTCGATTGCTCGTTTGCACTCCTATGCTATAAAAAATGTTCATCTGTCATCATCAGTTTGACATAGGCCTCCCTCGATGAACGCCAAGACGACGATCCTCCGCCACCAGCACCCAACCTGGACCGATTCGTATCATCATTATCATCAACCTTTATCCGCCCACTGCTGAACATAGGTCTCCCCCTATGAACGCCAAGACGGCCGATCCCTTGCCACTCGATTCCAACACGGACCGGCCAATACGCGTTGTTTTTCTTTCCACCTGTTTAATGGCCGACCAACACTTCGTCTACCGATTATATAATATTATAAAATAAAATATTTATTACATAACACAGATTTTCAATAATGTTTAACATATTATTTTTTTATATTAAATCGAACCACTTAAAATCGTTAACTTTAATATATACAATATTATGATAAATATTTACAATGGAAAATATAATTTATTACTTTTTAATAACGATACAAAATAAATTCTCTTATAAAAAAGGTTTTATATTAAAAAGGAACAAATAAACATCTTTTCGGTGAACTCATTTCGCTGTTGCCAAGGTACAAGATATTTTTAACCTGTTTAATAAAATATAATTATTCGGATCATTTTGACGAGCCGAAAAGTTAGTACTATGATTTTTTTATAGTGTCGATAAATGACCCATTGTCGATATTGGAGGAATTTTTCATGGTTTAAAATAAAAATAAAAAGTGTTTGCGTGTTACTCTTTACGCGGGATTGAGGTAAAACTTCATAAAGCCCACCATGGTTCAGGCCTTGTCGTGACGGTGGGGTTCAGTAGCCTAGGATGAGCCCAGCACCTTGGGCGAAGCAAATTGAGCCGAAGGGTCTCTCTGTACCCCTCTTATAAGAAGAGGGGACAAAAGAGCAGGGGGCAAGGGGCGAGGACGGGACCCTCACCCCATTGTACTGTCTCGACGTTGGGAGGGGTTGTTCTGTGGTGCGGGACAACCCCTCTGTGGAGGTGGGGCACCTTTGGGCCACTGACTAGCCGTCGAGGTGCCCTGTTTGCTCAACAGATCCGGGGCAACTCAATAAAGGCGGCATTGGTGGTACTCGCCGGGTTTTAGTTTCTTTTTTTTATGTTAGTTTGATAGGCAATCTGGCAAACGTACCACCTGATGGTAAGTGGTCGACGTCGCCCATGAACATAAACTAGTTTACCTGGAACGAGCCCAGGCCACTCATTTATTTTGTGTTGCCTATCCTGAGACATAAGATGTTAAGTCTCGGTGCCAGTAATTACACTGCATGTCTTGCCCTTCTCTCCGAAACACAGCAAAGCTGTTTCACGGGAGAAACAAGCAAGATGGTGGTACCCATGCAGCCGGGAGCGCGGCACAGCGCTTCCCTCCCACCTGTAGTTGGTACCTTAGTGGGTAAAGTTGCGTCCACCTACCAGCTTTCGGGCGCAGCGAGTCCCACGTACCCGCGTGGAGAGACGCACTCCCCCGGGACGCCTCAGAGCATTTAAAGAAAAAAAATCATAAAAAGAGAATTCAAAGTAAAATACTAATGAGTCTTTTACCGGCTCCCAGCTACATGGTTACTACGGACCACCATCTTGCTTGTTTCTCCCATCAAACAGCTTTGCTGTGTTTCAGAGAGAAGGGCAAGACAGATACTGTAATTACTGGCACCGATCTTATGTTATGATGACCTCTGTTGCTCAATGGTTAGCGCGTTGGCGCTCAAGCCGGAGGTAGCGGGTTCGAATCCCGCCAGAGAACAAAAAGTTTTCTGTGTTCTTGGGTCATCGATGTGTATGAAATATGTATAGTATAAAAGTATTAAATATATTTCCGTTGTCTGGTACCCGTAACACAAGTTCTTCGAGAACTTACCACGGGACCAGATTGACGTGGTGTAAAAGCGTTAAGATTTTTACTATACAATACACATTAATTAATACACATCCAAGACCCAGGAACACAGAAAATATTTTTGTTCCCTGGCGGGATTCGAACCTGCAACCTCCGGCTTGAGCGCCAACGCGCTTACCACTGAGCCACAGAGATCGTCTTAAATAATAAATAACGTTTCATATTTTTCCACATATATAAAATAAAACTAAAATTATGGTCTATTGTTGTATTAACGAAGTAAGATTTTTTGATCTCTTTGAGAAATAAAAATATTATCGAATACATTTTTCCACACATTTCTCACATCTTTGAATAGCGAAATGGTCGAGAATAAATTGTGGAGAGCCCAACGTCGCATCAAAGAAAGTGTCGAGTGTCAATAAAACGAGAGCCTTCGTATCGAGTGTCACTCGACGTCCGGTAATGTGCCGAAGTGTACCCATCATTAACTTGATCACTAGATTATTTGTCATAAACATTTCATAACAAAAAAAGCGTATATATTTATTATGGACGTAAGTTTTACTTAAAAGTTTAATTTGTTATCCGGTATTAAACACGCCTTGTAGTTTTATTATAAAGTATTATGTTAATTGAAAAGACAGACGTGAGGCGTGATGTTAAGCAGGAACTAGCTCAAGAAAATTATTCACGTGTTGCCTATCCTAAGACATAAAGTGTTAGATCTCGGTGCCAGTAATTACACTACCTGTCCTGACCTTCTCTCCGAAACACAACAAAGCTGTGTCGCGAGAGAAACAAGCAAGATGGTGGTACTCATATAGCCGGGAGCGCGGCTCAGCGCAGACCTCCTAGTTCCCACGGTGATTTATGAATAATTGAGAATCTACTGTTTTTACATATAATATATACTATACTCTATATAAATAACCGGAATAGAGCGATAATGATATATGTTTTGTATGAAAACCAATTCCGCCTTTGTGCTGCGATGCTGTACCGATTCTGTACTTATATTGGCCGACTGATGGCCAATGGTGGATAAGTGGCCAATAAGACGTCACTAATTGGATGAGTTGCGGATTTTCATGACTCACTATTCCTATTCTGTTTAAATCTTGCCTCAAGTAACCCTCAACCAAAGAACCCCCTCATAGTACTAGACTCTAGTGTTTAAAATAAACCTACATTGATCCAGGGAAACTATATATATCCTTTAACGACCCCTGTAGCTCAACTGTCAGCGCGTTAGCGCTCAAGTCGGAGGTAGCGGGTTTGAACCCTGTCAGGGAACAAAAAAAATTCTGTTTTCCTGGGCTATGGATGTGTGTTAAATATGTGTGTATTATATAATAAAAATCTTAAATATAATATGTATAGTATAAACTATTAACTATATTTCCTTTGTCTGGTACCCATAACACGAGTTCTTCGAGAACGTGGTGTAAAAGCGTCAAAATCAAAAAGCACAATATGCTTAATCAAATTAATATTAATCCAATGGCTTAAGAGTTCATAGCAGAGAAAGACATGAAACTTTTTGTAAAGATAATAAGCTGAAGGGTTTTTTTAAGCGCACTAATCTCCGGAATCTGGAAATTTTTATATCCGAGTGGTTGAGTTGGATTTGAACATTCTTTTGACATTTGACCTAATTACTGAAGTTATTAAAGTTATTTTATAAAATATTTGTTTTAGGGGTTTTGGAGTTGACTCGATTTAAATATAACCCGCCCGGTGTGAGAAAAACACAAAGAGTAAAATTTGGTGATCAAATGACTTCGTTACGTTTTTTGTGGGCAACCTTTTACTTTTTTACGATTCAGTACCCAAAGGGGCCCTTTTTGCTAAGCCTCCGCTGTCTGCCCGTTCGTCCGTCCGTCTGTCACCAGGCTGTATCTCATGAACCATGATAGCTAGGGAGTTGAGGTTTTCACACTCGATGTATTTCTGTCGCCGTTATAACAACAAAGACAAAAACAAAATAAAATAAATATTTAAGGGGCCCCCATATATTCAAACGTGATTTTGGCGTTTTTACTGGCATCTTTTGAAATATTCACAAAAGATTTAGTTTGTTAAAAAATATAACCAAACGTGATTTTGGCGTTTTTACTGGCAACAGGTAGACCTTTAAAATATTCACAAAAGATTTATTTTGTTAAAAAAACATTAATTAAGGAAGCACCCATACAATGAACGTTATTATTTGTATGGATAATAGTACGGAACCTTTCGTGCGCGAGTCCAACTCTAATTTGTTTTTTTAAACGTATAAATTGTATACTTGTGTTATGCTGAGGCAGCTGACGCATGTATTTTTAAGTTTTGTTGCTATTCATAATAATTGCAGATTATTTTTAGTCTTTTTGTCTGTGCCTATTCAAAGACAATGGTTCCTAGGGTGGAAAATCCAGTCGTACGACGCATTTAACATACACAGTCTTTTCAATTAGATCGATTAAAATAAAAATAAAACTGTACATAAATATCCCACCAGATCCATTATCTAGTAAAACTCCCTAGAGCTTATTTACTAAAATATGATGCTAACATCGTAGCTGGTTCGCGGACTTAATTAACTTTATCGATTCACCTCTGCAATTTTCGGTCTACCGCTAGCTTTAAATATTGTATTAATATGCTTGTCTGAATTTTCTAGATAAAATTCTAGAGTTTGTTTACCAAAAAGGCAATTTTTAGGTTTCAAAACGAGGAAATTTTCATATTTAAAGAATGCGTCTATACAAATATCTAGTGTATATTTTTATGTTTTTTATAGCATAGGGGATAAACGAACAGTCGAAGCTTTAGACTACCGACGCCCGTACACATCTGCACAACCAGAGATTGCAGATGCGTTGCCCTCCTTTTCCCTATTCCCCCAAGGGGCCACCGGAAACTCATAAACCGCACGACGCGACAACATAGCTAGCTGTCACTTGACGCCTCTTATGTGAGCGAGAGGTCGTGCCGGCCCAGGTCGGCTACCTATTACTAAATGTGAAAGATGTTTCGCTAGTTTTATAAGTGACTTTCGTCTCATTGTTAAGCATTTTCCTCAGGTGTGTACGAAAACTCCACTGTCCATAATTATAAAGTAAATATAAGCCACTATCCAAATTATAATATGGACGCTTTCACACCACGTCAATCTGGTCCCGTGGTATGTTCTTGAAAAACTTGTGTTACGGGTACCAGACAGCGGAAATATATTTAATACTTTTTATACTATACATATATTTAAGATTTTTATTATATAATACACATATTTAATATACAACTACGACCCAGGAACACAGAAAATAATTTTGTTCCCTGGCGGGATTCGAACCCGCAACCTCCGGCTTGAGCGCCAACGCGCTTACCACTGAGCCACAGAGGTCGTCAAAAATTAAAAAATTCAAACGTCAAATATTATTTTGTAATTTGTGTTAGTACTTTATTTTATCCTCTAATAAAATCATCCCTAGACGCCCACATTCTATGAATTGCGATGTTATGGACAATTCTCAATAATTGGCCTTACAAATATATCTCAAAGGCCCTTTGAGATGAGGGCATACTCATATTTCAAAGCCGCCTCTGCAAATCCTCCGTAACGGGTGTCTATAGATATCGCTGTTCACTTAACAGGTGCACCGAGTATCTGGTTGCCCCCACTTTATAAAATAAACCCAATCAAGCACAAATATAATTTTAGTCGAGAAACTTGGTTTTAATGTAATAATAATAATAATATCTATGGACGCTTTCACACCACGTCAATCTGGTCCCGCGGTAAGTTTTTGAAGAACTTGTGTTACGGGTACTGGACAACGGAAATATATTTAATACTTTTAAACTATACATATATTTAAGATTTTTATTATATAATACACATATTTAATACACATTCATGACCCAGGAACACAGAAAATATTTTTGTTCTCTGGTGGGATTCAAACCCGCAACCTCCGGCTTGAGCGCCAACGCGCTTACCACTGAGCCACAGAGGTCGTCAAGTGTATTTATAAATATTAACTTATAATTTTCAGATGTTTTCCTTTATTTATCTTGTCAGACCTAGCCTTTTACTAAATTTCATTTGTCTACCTGTACCTTTTCTATAAGTTTTCATTTGACACACAGACAGACAGACAAAGAAGTGATCTTAAACAGGTTATGTCCAGGTACACAACTCTTCAAACCAGATTAGTCCTGGGGATCACTATCAACCAAATTCTTTAGCGTATATCTAGCACCTATAAGCTGGACTCACTGTTTGCATATGCATGCATGAACCCACTATCGACCAAACTCTTCAGCGTTTAGTTATAACCTGCACCCACTGTTTGCATGCAAACATGTCCCAATGATTAATATCAAATAAACTCTTTACTGTATAGTATAAGATGCACCTACTGTTTGCATATGCATGCATGCTTGTTAGACCCAATTCGGGCTGTTCTTGACCGAGTTACTGCGCGGCCGTGAAGCAACACCGCAGTAAGGATTGCAACTCGCATATAATATGAATTTGTGTTTTTCACTTCAATAATTATGGCGGTCTTGTTGTACTAATTACTGGTTTGAAATAGTAGTATCTCATCTTGGTGGGGATCGACCGTCATGGCTGGACGCCATGACGGCGTTCAGATGTAATGTACAGATGTTAGAAAAAGTCTTAAAATGGTTATCACTAATTCAATGAAATTAATGCGGATATCGAGGCATCGACAACAAGGTAACTTAAGGGCCGAAACACATAACCGCGTTGCGGCGCCGCGCCGCTTAAATCAGCAGTGGCGTCCCTGCCGATTTCAGCGGCGCGGTGCCGCCGCCGCGACGCGAAATTTTACCGGCACGGCGTCATACTTATTGACAATGCTTCAGTTTATTTCAAAGACTACTACTACTATTGTTTGTTTCTATCACTTTT
The DNA here is from genome assembly GCA_963853865.1 of Helleia helle. Classification (NCBI taxonomy): domain Eukaryota; kingdom Metazoa; phylum Arthropoda; class Insecta; order Lepidoptera; family Lycaenidae; genus Helleia; species Helleia helle. The sequence goes on from OY971420.1 coordinate 24,597,548, forward strand.
GCAAACAACTTGCGTAAAGTCAGAAGCAGTTTTAAAATTAAATTTTCATTTATATTTTTGGTTCAGGAACGCCCTTGTTTGTGGGATTACTGTGGGTATTTTCCATCGGGATTCATAGTCTTATTACATGAATGTATCCAGTATCTTCTTTGTCGTACATTTAAAACAGAGTTATGTGTTCTTAATAACAAATAAGCAATAAGTTTATTACAATCCATGGCAGAGACACGTCTATCAACAATCAAAATCACGAGGAACTGGTTACCCTACCGTAGGACAATAAAACGCTCTTTTTCGCGACGCCGCAACGCCGCAACGCAAACTACCGTTTTCAGCGTTGCGGCGTCGCAACGCGGCTATGTGTTTCGGCCCTAAGAAACGATTTGAATTTTATTTCGATTTTTTACACCACGTAAATCTGGTCCCGTTGTAAGTTCTCGAAGAACTTGTGTTACTGGTACCAGAGATATTTATATATATTTAATTATTTTATACTATACATATATTTAAGATTTTTATTAGATAATACATATATTTAATACACATCCATGACCCAGGAACACAGTTTTTTTTATTCCCTGGCGGGATTCGTAACCGCTACTTTTGGCTCTGGCGCCAACGTGTTAACCGTTGAGCCACAGAGATCGTCAAATTAATGCATATAAACCAAAAATATATCCATTATCTTTATTAACGTACTTTTCCGCCCGCTGCTGGACACATTTATATTTAAATGAACGCCACGATGGCACTGGCATTCAACCAGGACAGATCATCGACCACACGGAGATCTTCAACCCATCTAGAAAAATCGACCGTCCGTCTTTCTGCACGTGGCCAGTATTGATATACTGACATTTTTTTATTTAATACACTAGCTTACTTAGTACATCTAGAGATGATTCAATTTAATCATATCACACATATCTTTAACTGTATATTCAATATTCTAAAGATCAAATGACCAACAAGTACCCTATTAATACAAAAGACTCAGAGACGATCTTCAAAGCAATAAATATCCAATACGTTTATTAGAAATGAGTTTTCTTTTTCACGCTTTATCCTCTAATCGTACCTATTATATTTCTTAAATAAGTTTTTTAACAAAAATCTTAAATTGATCCTTACTAATAACAAGAATGCAAAAGTAATTTTGTTATATTTTCACGTGTGAACCTCTAAACTTGTAATTATTTATGTTCATAAAATATAATATGTAGATTATGGAAATACTATATTTTCCCATATTATTATAATCATCATATTTCATTTATGTATTTCAACTACAACCTAAAGTTAATTATACAATATCTAGTTAATATTTGACCATTTTACCCAACATGTTTGCCGTAAGGTTTGCCGTAGCTCAACGTGCTATGAAGCGTGCTATGCTGGGTGTTTCTTTAACAGATAGTATTCGAAACAAAGACATCGCCAGATAACTAAGGTTACCGATTGTACACAAAGAATAAGCTCGTTCAAGTGGCAATAGGCTGATCCCACACTCATGAGAACATAAGAGAATAAGAGAATCTGGTTCTAGAGTGGAGACTGTATTTGGGTAGACGAAGTGTTGGTCGGCCATTAACCAGGTCCCTACTATGGTTCGAGCCTTGTCCTGATGGTGGGGCTCAGTAGCCTAAGGTGAACCCAGCACTTTGGGCGAAGCAAATTGAACCGAGAGGGCTACTCTTTGTATCCATCTTATAAGAAGAGGGGACGAAAGAGTTGGGGGGACAAGGGCCGAGGATAGGAACCTCACCCCATTGCACACTTGACTTTGGGAGGGGTGCGGGACAACCCCTCTGTGGAGGTGGCATTGGTCCCTTGAGGGACTGACTAGCCGTCGAGGTGCCATATCGCACAACAAATCCGAGGCACCTGATCAAAGGCGGCATTGGTAGCACTCGCCGGGTTTTAATGGGTAGAGCTGCGTCCACTTACCATCTTTCGAGCGCAGCGAGTCTCACATACCCACCAATTGTTTCCCCCTACCCCGCGGGATGCCTAAGAGTATTTCCCGGCGGAAAAGAAAATAAAATAAACAGGTGGGAAAACGATCTCTGTGCGGTGGCCGATCCGTGTTGGATGCGAGTGGCAAGGGATCGGCCCTCTTGGCTTTCATTGAGGGAGGCCTATGTTCAGCAGTGGACTGATAGAGACTGATAGTGATGATAAGGGAATAATTTTCATATATGCCTTTCGTTGGAGACTAGATTGATATCAATTATGCTCTATCATGTGCTTGTACCTAATATTATAGGTTCTCAATCGTTACTATTAAACCAATTAGCACTGCATTAGACATATTATAATTATGATATTGCTTCTATCAATCAATATTTGATTATTTGGTATATTGTGGAGTAGTTAATGGAATTTCATCCTATAATATATACTAATATTATAAAGCTGAAGAGTTTGTTTGTTTGTTTGAACGCGCTCTCAGGAACTACTGGTCCAATTTGAAAAATTCTTTCAGTGTTAGACAGCCCATTTTATCGAGGAAGGCTATATACTATATAACATCATATAGGAATTGAGTAACGTGGGCGAAGTTCGGGTTTATTGAGCTCCACGTGACTTGAAGGGTCGGTAGGTGTCGCATAGAACCCTGTGTACTTTTTTTTCTTTTTTTTCCGATGGGAAATGCTCTTAGGCATCCCGTGGGGAGAGGGGAATCCCCAGGCGGGTATGTGGGACTTTCTGCGCCCGAAAGATGGTGAGTTGGATGCACCTCTACCCACAAAACCTGGCGAGTGCCACCATTGGTGATGGGCCCCGGATCTGTTGAGCAACAGGGCACCTGGACGGCTAGTTAATCCCCCAAGGGACCGTCGCCATAGAACAACCCCTCCCAACGTCGGGATTGTGCAATGGGGTGAGGTTCCCATCCTCGTCCCTTGTCCCCCACTCTTTTGTTCCCTCTTCTTATAAGAGTTGTACAAAGAGCAGCCTCCTCGGTTCACTTGGCTTCGCTCCAGAATCTGGGTTCACCTTAAGCTACTGAGCCCCACTGCCACGACAAGGATTGAACTATGGTGTGGAAAATTCTGTATAGTCAGCTTCAGTCGTTTTGTGTTACGTTTTCAAATTGAAGAACATAAGAAAATTCAATTCTTAAAAAATATTTAATTAACGTGGTTATTTTTAGTATTATAAATTGTCTGTGAACAAGACAATTGTTGACAAATGCTGAAATATAGAACTGCACAAAATATAAAATAAAAACGTGGCAAACATCCCGTTTAAATAACTTTTCTATATCTGAAAAGTCTATAAAAGATTTAACAGATTTTAAGCTTATCTGCACTAAGAATATTTAATTCAATGTATCTCTGAAAATATTTCCTGCCAGCTCTTGCCCAAGGCGTGGCTTTAAATTTACAATCGCCTGTAAGCGTGGATGTAAAAATATTCGGCATAGAGATAAATATAAGAGATAGATAAAATATAAATTGAAGATACCACACCTTGGGAATAAGGCGTTCACTACGAGGCTTCTATGTTACATAATTATATGAAGTAAACTGTAAAATATTGAAAAGATTAGGTGCACTGAGTTTGTTTCGCCGGTTCTTCTCAGTGGACTAGTTTTTGAACCAGTAGTAGAGTCATTTGACGTTCAATATACTACTTTGATGTATAACATTTAAATAAAAATTATTTTATTTTATTTATTTATAGAGTCGATTATAATCTCACAGGAACCTCAATCGGCATACAATTATGGGACCTTTTACAAATTCAGTCTATTGCCGAGCGAACAAAGATAGAATAACAAACGATCTAAATACAGTTCACTCTCACACCTAAGACTCGCACACCTACCACGCACACATAGAACTCACACTCGCAAAGTGTAAAGTGGAGTAAATTCAAGGACGTTCGGCACAGACGCCGTGTCTCCTTCATTATTTACGAACGTGGGAAGGCGGGTCGATGTGCCGTGTCAATGCCAGTGTGCCAGCTTAACTTATAATTACTACACATTCAGTGTACAATAGATTTATTTTAGGGTTCCCAATTTCCAGTACAAATATCAAAGCTTTAGGAATTTCCCGTCATTCGTAATTTCCTCCATAACTAAAGAATAAAATGAGTTGAAATATTTAATACTAGCTGGTCTTCGACTTCGTCTGCGCAGGATAAGATTTTAGTTTTTTTCTTCATAAAAAGTATCCTTAGTTACTTCTAATACCTCCAAGAATATGTGTACAAAGTTTCATGATGATCAGTTAAGTAGTTTAGAGGACCCTGGGGATAGAAAAATATCCACCAGAATAAAAAGGCAATAATAATAATAATAATAATTAATTATTAATTGTATAGCCTTAATAATTAATTGTATAGCTTTGAATCCCTTATCTGACTTACTTGATCAAGCTTCCGCAGGATTCAAACTTAAATTATTATTCCAGTTAGCTGACATTACACAATCATTTTCTAAAGATATAGGTATGCAATTTGGAATAGATAAATGCAAAATACATTCTATTCATAAAGGAAACATTCAAAACAACACTTACACTATGAATAATGGAGAGCAAATAGAACCCATGACCGAAGAAGATACATACAAATATCTAGGTTTTCACCAATCAAGAAAAATACATCAAAATCAGACAAAACAAGAACTCACTCGTAAATTTAAACATGGACTGCCCATTCCAAAATCCCATCTTAATTCACGTAATACCATAAAGGCCATTAACACTTTTGAAATACCCATTCTGACATATGCATTCGGCGTAATAAACTGGTCACAGACGGATCTGAAGAAACTACAACGTACAATTAACACAAACCTCACGAAGCACAGAACCCAAATCATGTATACAAAGACTCACATTACCAAGACACAAAGGCGGCAGAGGCCTTATAGATATACAGAATCTACACAAAAAACAAATAACCACTCTTAGACATTATTTTCACGCAAAATCTGAACACTCCCCATTACAAAAATATACAGCTAATATAGACGACCATTACACACCACTTAATTTACAAGATAATAATATTCAACGCAATGAGAAAATAACGAGCCTTCAAGAAAAAACGTATGAGTGGGCCCAAAAAACCTTACACGGGAGGCATTATGCCGATCTTGCTCAATCATATGTAGATAAAATATTATCAAACTCCTTCCTGAAAAGGGGTGACCTATTTACAGAAACTGAAGCTTTTGTGTCAGCTATACAAGATCAAGTTATAGCTACTCGAAATTATAGAAAACATAATATAACCAAGGAACTAGAACAACAGACTGATATATGCAGACATTGCAATAGTGCCCCCGAAACTATACAACACATAACCGGAGCTTGTAAAGCTATAGTACAGACTGACTACAAACACCGTCATGATCAGGTTTCATCTATAATTCATCAACATTTAGCATATAAATTTAAATTCATTACTAAAAAAGTTGCATATTATAAATACACCCCACCCCATCCACAGTACTGGAAAACAGACATCACAAAATATACTGGGATCGCACGATTATAACAGACAAAACTATACATTACAACAGATCAGATATTACATTTTTTGATAAAACCATTGCCATCCCAAACACGCATAACCTTCAAACAGCCATAAACGAAAAACTCGCTAAATACCAAGATTTATCCATAGAACTTAAACGACAGTGGCAAGCGAATACAATACATAGTTCCCATAGTGATTTCTACAACCGGAGTGATCCCCAAAACACTGAAAAAAAGTCTAGATATTCTACACATCCCAATTAAAATCATAAACATAATGCAGAAAGCAACAATTTTAAATACATGCCGCATCACTAGAAAATTTTTGACATCTGCAACAATATCAGACAACAATTACTTAAATGTCCTATCATAATTATTTATTAATCCTCTATTACGCTTGGCTACGGCCCGCATGATAGAGTAAAACCCTGTAAAAAGGAGAAAAAAAGCAAAGAAAAAGATAATAATAATAATAAGGCATTTCCCAACGTAAAAAAAAGGTTATCACCGAGTTACATAGGCTATAAAATCATCCCCACCATGGTTCAGGCCTTGACGTGGCGGTGGGGCTCAGTAGTCTAGGGTGAGCCCAGCACCTTGGACGAAGCTAATTGAGCCGAGGGGGCTCTTTGTACCCCTCTTATAAGAAGAAGGGACAAAAGAGCAGGGGGCAAGGGGTGAGAATGGGAGCCACACCGCATTGTACTACCCCGGCGTTGGGAGGGGTTGTTCTGTGGTGCGGGACAACCCCTCTGTGGAGGTGGCGTCGGTCCCCCTGGGGAGTGACTAGCCGGCGAGGTGCCCTGTTTGCTTATTCGATCCGGGACACCTCACCAAAGGCGGCATTGGTAGCACTCGCCGGGTTTTAGTGGGTAGAGCTGCGTCCACTTACCACCTTTCGGGCGCAGCGAGTCGCACATACCCGCGTGGGGAGACCAACTCCCCCGCGGGATGCCTCAGAGCATTTCCCGACGTTAAAGAAAAAAAAAGGCTATAAAATCATCAGAAGTCCGGATACGGCTGTAAATCTAAATTAACGCGGGAGCTTTTTAATACCGTGGCATGAAATAAAATGTTCGAGCATTTTTATTGGATATGAAAGGCGAGTCTAATCACTTAGCTTTCCTTTGAAGGATAATATTTTCAATTGGTATTTTACGCTTACCGCGTTTGTGTATTAATTAAGCTTTTTATGAAACAGCTTTCATCACTCTGTCGACCGATCTCAATAATTATAGGATATTGAATTTTTGTGGTAATATTAGATTTTACCTATAAAATTGCCGTTTTGTATGAAAATCTTTAAACGATTATTTTTTCATGCATTATTTATTTGTATTAATTGAAGTAATCACCCATGCAATCAATGCATCTCTGCCAACTCAGTAGCAGTTTATTGATGGCCTTCTTAAAGAAATCAGCTGGACGCGAGGCAACAAATTCTTCAAAGGCATTTTGTACTGCCTCTCGGGTATTGAACTTTTTCCCGCCAAGAAGTTATTCAAATTCTGAAAAAAATAGTAGGTAGTCTGTAGGCGCAAGGTCTGGTGAGTAGCGCGGATGACGGAGAGCTTCCAACCCCAGTTCTTGCATCTTGGAGACCGTCTGCTGTGCAGTATGAGGTCGCGCTTCTCCATCATTGTGTTCAGTTCTTCACAGTACATATTTGCAGTAATGCTCACCCCGTTTGGTAAGAAGCTGTCATGAATCACACCGGCACTAGACCACCAAACAGTGACCATCACTTTTCTAGGGGTAAGTTTTCGTTTAGGGCATTGTTTAGGTGCTGAACCAGGATCCAACCAACTTGCTGAGCTTTTCATCGCAGGTAACAATGCGGTTCAAAATTCCTTCATTTGTGTATCTGATGAGCTGTGTTGGGCACGTCTCAACGCGTAACTTCGCGCTGGCAATCATTGAGTTTGTGGGGCACCCATTTGTCAAGCTTTTTTACCTTGCCAATTAGATGCAAATGGACCAATATTGTTTTGACGCTAACGTCGAAAGCGACTGCTAATTCAGCCGTCGATTGTGTATCATCAGCTTCCACAATCGCCTTTAATTCGTCATTGTTGACCAAAGTCTTCGGACGACCGCGAGGTTCATTTTTCAGGTCGAAATTTCCAGAACGGAAACGAGCAAACCCATAACAGGTGGTGCGTTGGTTTGTAGTGTTAGCTCCGTAAACGTCGTTGATGTTGCGTGCCGCTTGTGCCGCGTTGCTGCCACGACGGTACTCATGTTCCATAATTACTCGAATTTTTAATGTATCCATGATGACGAAAAATATTGAAATGCGATGAAAATGTAACACTAATCAATAAACAAATGACTACTTTTGGAAAAAGAATTCCATGTTTTTAAAATAAAATTGATTTGAAATTAGAATTTTTAGCTAAACAAAAAATCTGTAAAGTCGGTTTACTGACGATAGTTGAACGTGACAACGTCATAAGAAAATGGAACGCCTCACAGCGAGGTAACGCCGCATGCGTTACGTTTTTTCGTTCGTGCAGCCGACTCTATCAAATTATAAGACGTTGTCACGTCAAAATCATTTAAATTTGAAATGGCCAGTACTGCAGAACGGCAATTTCATAGGTAAAGACCTATTATATAAATATGAAGATGTCTAATGATAAAAGGTTGATCACCAACTAGATGGATCCATCTGTATAGCCAGTCTGACTTGGATGCGTGTGATTGGGAATAGCCTTGGCGCTCATTAATTGGGGGGCAGCCTAGCAGTGTAAGAAAATAAATTATACCTAAGCTGTTATTTCTTCTATCTCATCACGTATCTTGTTGTTTTCCCCGCCATGGTTCACAGGCCTTGTCGTGGCGGTGGGGTTCAGTAGCCTAGGGCGAGCCCAGTGAACCTTGAGCTAAGCGAATTGAGCCGTGAGGGCTCTTTGTACCCCGCTTATAAGAATAGGGGACAAAAGAGCAGGGGGCAAGGGGAAAGGACGGGAACTTTACCCCATTGCACTGCCCCGACGTTGGGAGGAGTCGTTCTGTAGTGCGGGACAACCTTTCTTTGGAGGTGGCGTCCGTCCCCTGAGTCTACTAGCCTACTAGACTAGCCGTCGAGGTGCCCTGTTTGCTTAACAGACCCGGGGCACCTCACCAAAGCGGCATTGATAGCACTCGCCGAGTTTTAGTGGGTAGAGCTGCGTCCACCTTATCACCTTTCGGGCGCAGTGAGTCCCACATACCCGCCTGGGAGACCCACTCCCCCGCCGGATGCCTCAGAGCATTTCCCAGCGTAATAGAAAAAAATGCGTTCACGTGTGACTAAACATAAGCGATATTGAAATAAGGCATTCTCTATGCCTTTCTTAAACATGCTAATAGTGTTTTAATGCTTTCGCTCTATTAGCTGTTACCTGCTTTGCATACTTCAGGTTGTTAAATTTTTACATGGCTCTTTACTTTCGGAAATCTAGTGTGTAAAATTGCATGTGACCTACGCGTTGAGGCTTTCAGATTGTGTCTCTACTTAGAATTTCTTCTATTATTATGTCTTAACTTGTCAATTCTTAGCCTACCTTAATATAAAGTAGGTGTGATAATCTTTGCTCCTCTGGCTGGACAAAACATTGGTCATTTTCATTACTTAAATTATTTAAGACGGAACATTTACTATGTTTTTCACTTTTATTTTGAGGAGATATATCGACATTATCTACGAATGTCTCGTGAACAAGATATTTGTGGAGTCTAAAAGTGAAAAAAACATGATAAATATCCCGTTTTAAATAATTTCAGTAACAGCAAATCTTACTTTGATTGGGATAGGAAAGGACGAATTGTAAAACAAGCGTATGGCTCCATCTGCCTGGACATAGATTAATAACTAAATAAAAATATATATACTTAGAAAAATAAATTGACTAATATCGTGTGTAACCAAATTTTAAGCTCATTACCAAGAGTTACTAAATAATAGAATAAAGAAATAGAAAAAAGTTTCATAGAATTCGGTCGAACCGTTCTTGAGTTACCAGAGAACACAGACGAAACTGGTGGGTACTAATATAGGTACTCTAGAATTATTTAGTGATAAGAATTGCCGATTGCCCAACATTTCGATTCGGAGTGCCCTACAACAAACATTACGCGAGAATATCAAATTTAGCCAAATACAATACCAGCTTTGAATTCACTTGATCGACTCCACTATTCCTTTATATCTTATACCCTAAAACTGGCCTGTACTTGAAATTTTGCTCCCAGTATTTCACAATAAAGCGTCTCAAGTAATGTCGTTGAAATGCAAACTCGCAGATCAATGGTATTATATTTTATCGGAATTTTCGCCATGTAAAGGCGCTTTGTTAAATGTCTGAAGGTTTATCTATTGTTACAGATTTGTTTTCGTATGTTTATAATCTGAGATATTTATTAATTCAATTTAAAAAATATTTACAATATTTGCCAATGGGACTCAAACTAAGCACCGCGTAGGTATATAATATCTCGGGCCATAATAGCGAATGATTACAACAGACTTTTTATAAATTCTCAGACATCGTCGTGTATATTATAATACGTGAAGAAAAAACCTTTGTACCCTTTTGAAGAGGATTGCGCAAACGGAGGAATATGAAATTTTGGTAAAATTAAAGATTAAGTTGAGAGGGAGTTGAGAAAGCTATTATTTTTGTATAACATGAAGTATAAATACATAAAAAATTTAAATATTACACACACTACGATACGCACACTTTCAAAGTTAAATAATGACGACAGTGTCAAACAATAGAATATGACGACTGACGTTCGGCGTTTAGATTTTATTTTACAAAAAAGTTTTGAAGCGTTCATTTTTACGTACTGTCAAACTGTATTTGAAGTTGAATGTTTTTGTTTTATAAATTGAGATCGAATGTAGATCGCTCGGCGACCTCTAGTTTTGACGGGGGAGTGGGTCTCCCCAGGCGAGTATGTGGGACTCGCTGCGCCTGGATGGTGGTAAGGTGGACGCAGCTCCACCCACTAAAACCCGGCGAGTGCCGCCAATGCCGCCTTTGGTGAGGTGCCCCGGATCTGTTGAGCAAACAGGGCACCTCGACGGCTAGTCAGTCCCTCAAGGAATCGACGGCACCTTCACAGAGGGGTTGTCCCGCACCACAGAACAACCCCTCCCAACGTTGTGACAATTCATTAGGATGAGTTTCCCATCCTCACCGCTAGCCCCTCTGCTCTTTTGTCTCCTCTTCTTATAAGAGGAGTACAAAGGGCAACTCCCTTGGCTCAGTTTGCTTCGGCCAAGGTGCTGGGTTCACCTTAGGTTACTGAACCTTAACGCCACCGCAAAGCTTGAATCATGGTGGGGGAACACTACATTATGAGCTTTTTCCATATTATCATCAATAGCGACCCTTACATATCCGACAACTGGATATTCGTCACCTCCTCGAAATCAAGAGAGGTGAGTTAGTCTCCATAGTTCTCCTACATGCCATAGAAAATCACAACCCTCAATTTTTTTAAACTCATCAGGCATGCAGGTTTCCTCGTCATGATTTCTTTTACTGGTGAGCAATGTACGTTGGATCTGAGATAGACGTCGTCGCACACAATTTATTTGTAGAAATTTTATATTATCAGCCCGTATCTGTCCACTCACTTTGGCAACATTTTATGAATGTCAAGACTCCACAGCAGACAAGACACAGATCTTAGTCTAGTTAGAGGTTGTTCAACCTTCTATTGTTAAATCTCCGTTTAAATACGCATGACAATTTTACAGGTGGGAGGAATATGTACGCTTATGTACCACCATCCTTCTTACATCCTCCATGATACAGCTTTGCTGTGTTTTTTTTAAATGATTGATAGGCTTGCGTTTGGCCACTGTCCCACCTGATGGAAAGTGATGACGTGGCCGATGATGGAGCACGCTTGCCTAGAAGGTGCCTATTCACTCTTGTTTCGAAAAGAAGGGCAACCAGCCCGAAATAAAAAATCCAGACGCAAGAATGAGTGATAGGCTAAATCAGTGTGAGCTCGATTGTTTCAAAGGCGACGTTACCACCTCGTGTTTACCATTTAGTATTGGGTAGCTTCCAACAGGTGGTTTGATAAACTAACTGTTATAAAAAAGTTTTTACATAAGATATTATAATGAATGTTTAATATTAAGTATTCTCTCAATTAATTGTTTCCAAGCCAAACAAATCAATATTTCTCATTACATTGGCGAAACGGATTGGAATATTACAAATAGAAGTGAACCAAAAACAATAAATTAATTTTCATATTGTTATTCAATGCAAATGTTAATTCAACTGTTTTATAAATTTGATTTCAGTTAAAATAGTAGGTTCACGACTTTTGCATCGACCAACCTGACGCCAGGATGCCGTGCGGTCACAGACTTCACGGTCAGTTTTACAAACCAAGAGAGCCAAATGGGCTCACTCTAATCCAATGTAGCATTAGGGCCTTTGGTCCGCTAGATCATTCAGAAAAAAAAGCTAGCATCGATGTTACTTTATTATACACTAGCGGACAGACCGGACATACATTTTATTTATAATTTATACTTACCATAAATATTAAAAAGTGATGACAATTTTATATATTTCCCCCATATAATTTTCATAAAATGTTAATACTTAAAAAATGTTAGAACTAAATATTATGTACGCCTGGGAAAAGATTTATTATCTGACTTTAATATGAAAAGTGTCGCAATACTAAAGCATCACCACATAGTACTTTTTTACATAAATGAATGAGTATCACTATTAAGATATGCAATATGCATCCACATGTCCGCATCGTACGCAACGTACGCATCGCACACATCGCACACATCGCATCAAACGGATCGTAGTATTCTATAGTACTTTTTTACATAAATGAATGAGTATCACTATTAAGATATGCAATATGCATCCACATGTCCGCATCGTACGCAACGTACGCATCGCACACATCGCATCAAACGGATCGTAGTATTCTTTGTATAGAAATTCACACAAGTTGATTCACTGATCCGCACCGTACGAATCGCACTTTCTATACAAATCGTTTGATGCAATGTGTACGATACGGACATGTGGACGCTTACCCTAAATGTTCTCAGTAAACAACTCTGTTTTTTATACAAACACGTATACGACATCATCTACTGTATTCAATTTTATTTTTTTAATTCAATAACTTACTCAAAATACACAAAATTTTAACCAAATCGGTTCAGCTGGGATTAAAAGGGGTAGGGTGAAAGCACACGTATGAATCTAATAGGTATATATTTTACCGGTGGAAAGGTCGCTCGTGCACTGTGCAGCGATCCTATCTGCACAATTTTATGTTCTTCGTTGACTCTAACAGTAACTACAAAAAGGTTTACCTGTGTCTATAAAAGTAGCATATTTTAACACCACAAACTTCTATCTAAATGATTGTGAAACAGATAAATAATTAATGGTCCAGTAAATCGGAGAAATTGTAAGTTTAATTTAAATTAAAATAATGGTAAGTGTAAACAAGAACTACCACGGTATGAGCAAGTTGAAACAATATTCCCCACCATGGTTCAGGCCTTGACGTGGCGGTGGGGCTCAGTAGCCTAAGGTATGCCCAGCACCTTGGGCGAAGCTAATTAAGGCGAGGGGGCTCTTTGTACCTCTCTTATAAGAAGAGAGGACAAAATAGCAGGGGGCAAGAGGCCAGGACGGGAACCTCACCCCATGGTACTGTCTCGACGTTGGGTGGGGTTGTTCTGTGATGCGGGACAACCTCTGTGGAGGTGGCGTTGGTTCCCTGAGGGGCTGACTAGCCGTCGAGGTGTCCTGTATGCTCATTAGATCCAAGGCACCTCACCAAAGGCGGCATTGGTGGCACTCGCCGAGTTTTAGTAGGTAGAGCTGCGTCCACTTACCACCTTTGGGGCGCAACGAGTCCCACATATACCCGCCTGGGGTACCCACTCCCCAGGCGGGATGCCTCAGAGCATTTCTCGGCGTTAAAATAAAATAAAAAAAGTTGAAACAATATTATTAATCTAGCCTCGAATTTGTTTAAAAGAAAGTCTAAACAATATTATAGATTTTAGCCTCAAATTGGGTTAAAAGTTGGTAAGACTGAAAATAGTAAGCCATCACGCAACCTCCAACATCTAGAATTTATAATTAACTAGATGACCCGGTGAACTTCGTATCACCGGCGACTATACCAATGTATTTTGAACGCTTGCATTTGATTATTTTAAAGCATTATCATCAAATTTCTGTAACATTATGTTTACTGAATCGGATTATACAAAAAAAAAGGCAACCAAAAAAAACGCGTTTTTACACTTGTATCATGTCAGGCTATGCCAACACTATACACTACATCCGGTATGTTATAATATAATTATAGAGTTAACTTAAAGGAATAACTAACCTATTTAGTTATTAAAATACATTGCACGTTCTGAAAAAAGTGGATTGAGCGGCAGAACAACCGAAATGTATGTCTCGGTTGTTGTGGGTATTTGTCATGTACCTATTATTTGTAGGCACATGTTGTTATTACATTTGCGAACAATGTGCGAATTTGATATGGCGATGAAGATATGACGAAATCCTTGAGTGTATTATCCCAGTTGACACGCCTCACGGTAAGTCGCATACAGATGTCCATCAACTTTTCTCATTTGTTGAAACGATGTCGAATCACGAACATTCAACACCGACAAGCGAAAATAACAACATTCATCGTTATCTACTGTGTAGATGCGACCTAGTGCATCTGAGAAAAATACATAGGTACATACATTGGATTCCTTATAAAGTGCTCCTTGTTGCCACAGACAGTTGACGCAGAAACGATTTCGATGGTGCGTTCCGCGTGTATATTATAGCGTGGCATATTAGCATACAGCCAAGTGCTAGCTAAATCATCAGTTTGAAAAATAAAAATAAAAAACTTAATTTGGACGATAGTGGACGTACCGCTTTCTCGTATTGATATTAACTCGTAAATTTTCTATATAAACGGTGTGTCTTTCGTGGTCTGGTGGTGTGGATGATGTGATAATGATGGTGACAGAATGACGGATCAACTATTTAATGTTACGTCTCTAGCATGCGGCCAACCAGTTAAGATAATCTGTACAACTAACCATGCTTAAGGAAATAAATTATTATTATTATTATTGAAATTTATTTCTTATTCAACCAAAAACTCAAACTTTTAAGATTTTCAATAATACCGATTTGGATTTCCACAAAACAGATAAGTTTCTGAACGCACATACAAAATATATTTGACTACCAAGTTATTCTGGAGACTCGATTTATCCTAGCGACGGGGCCACGGAACAATCTAACATATACTGTGGTAAAATTTTATTGTTCTTTTTAATAGTTTACTTCAACTTTTTCTTTTTCTCAGCGTTTCAATATTATATTATATAACTTCCAAAATTATTTTAAGATCAAAATTAGCCAAATCGGTCCAACCATTCTCGAGTTTTAGCGATACTAACGGACTAATTGTATTATTATTATTATTATATATTTATATTAAAGATATATATTTTTATCTATATATCTTTAATCTATCTAATGAAAAAAATCGCGAGCGGCGACGTAGTTGGGCATTAATACGGCATGCAATTTTCCGGCGCACCAATAGCTAAATGTTTCAGAACAATAAAAAGCACGGTATGAACTAGTTGAAACAATATTTTAGATTTTAGCTTATTTGGGTTAAAAGTCAGTAAGTCTGAAGTTCGTTGATGTGACCTGGCAATGGACGGAAATGGGTAAGCGTCTCGTTCAGAAATAATAGCGATACTTGACTATGCAAGGCAGTTGAGTGATTTAGTGAATTTATGCGAAACACCGGCTTTTATCCGTTCCGATTGTGACCACTTGGGTATTGTGATCGGCTGAGGCCTGAGATGCACGACATCTTTACTAACAGATCGGTAGACCTGCGATTAATCTATGATAATAAAATATAAAAATCGTTTTGTTTCTTTAACAATATTGCTGATATAATTAAATAGAACGTATAAATAATATTATACCAGTATATAATAAAAGCAGTTATGAAATAAGTACCCTAAAATATTCGATAGAATTAAAATCAGGTATGAATATCACTTCAACTAGAATTCGTGTAAATAGAATAGTAGTGCCTTGTTTCACAACTTTACTACAACTGAATTTGAATTTTGATAAATTTACTTAATTTATCGATTGTTAATTAAAACGTAATTAATTCTCGCTAGAAATTTCACAAATAAAAACAGACGAAACCGAAAAATGTAAATTGCTTTCGCTATTAATGTTTAATTTTTTTTTTTTTTATGTTAATTGGATAGGCAAACTGGCAAACGTGCCACCTGATGGTAAGTGATCGACGTCGCCCATGAACATAAACCAGTTTACCTGGAACGAGCCCAGGCAACTTATTTATGTGCTGCCTATCCTGAGACATAAGATGTTAAGTATCGGTGCCAGTAATTACACTGCCTGTCTTGCCCTTATCTCCGAAACACAGCAAAGCTGTTTGACGGGAAAAATAAGCAAGATGGTGGTACCCATGCAGCCGGGAGCGCGGCACAGCGCTTCCCTCCCACCGGTTTTTACATTAAAACCATGCGAATATATCTCTAGTAATATCGTTAAATATGATCTAATTAAAATGAGACCTTACAAAAACTTAACGTTTTATTATCTATTAGGAATATACATGCCAAAATTAGCTTGTAGCATTATTCGGACATTTCGCGATTAATCAGCTTTCCCTTTCGACTAAATAGACAGAAATGTAGAACAGAATCGGCACTAATTTGTCGCATTTCTGTCGGCAGAAAGTAAGATTTTAAAATTAAAGCTACCGAGCGTCGGACTAAAGGAATCGTGTAATCCCTTTTAAAGGAAACTGTCGACGAATGATTAAATTGGATAAAGACGACTGCGCTATTTTCAATCGACTTTTCCACGAATTTACGACTTTAAATACGTTTAACAATAATATGAGGCTGGAAGTTTTCAAAGATATATTATATCTAGATATATTATAGTTTTAGTTTATTTGACTTGTATAATCACAGGTAATCTAAGTTGAATAGAAAAAAGATTTTTTTTTGAAGAATAAAAAACCTCATTTTGGAGACACTTAAAACTGTACTATGTTAGATTGGTATTGATGGTAGAGGTTGTTCAGAGACAACCTAGAACTCAGGTCTCAAAAGCTTAGCCTGCTCTGCGCACCCAAAATCGAACACAATAATCCTGGTCATCTTACGTCTCAGGATAGGCAATGAATGAATTACCTGCTGGGCTAGCATCAGTACAACGAGATATCTCTTGACTAGAGAGAGAGATAGAGATAATGTCTACATTATTATTTTATTACTATATTATATACTATATACTACGAGTATTTTCTCGATTACTCGTTAGGGTAATACCACGTAATAGTTAATACGAAGAGTACTACTACAATAACACTCTTCTATACCTAACTTATACAATTATAGTAGGGAAACGTTGAAGTATACAAAACATAGGCACCCAGTTTTATTTATTTAAGTTTAAATTACTTTATCCTGTCCTTAATATTGAAAACGCATGTTAGCTACTGTAGACAGAAAGACAATAATCCTTTTTTATGTTAGTTGGATAAGCAAACTAGCAAACGTGCCACCTGATGGTAAGTGGTCGACGTCGCCCATGAACATAAACATACGAGAAAAGAGTATTATGACGCTGACTACTGCCGTCAGATGGCTGTACCAGTTTGCCCACACAAAAAGCAAAACCTAATTCGCACATCACATAAAACTAAGTGTTTCGTAAAGATACTATTTTACTTTACTATTTATAAATAATAACACCGAAACTTAATAATTTTGTTTACTTAAACCGAAAGAAACACAAAATAAAATAGACAATAAACTTAAAAGACTTAATTATTTACAATGTTACTACTTATAGCTTAAGCGGACAAGACCCGACTTGTTTCACATTCTATTTTATAATTCTCTTATTCTAAATTCTAAAATAGGCGCTCGCGGGAAAATCATTATCTATTTAGTCCTTCTCCTTCTTTTTTACATCAACATATAATTTTTATAACGAGAAGGAGGAGGTACGTGCCAGCGTTCGGAAATGCCAGGACGGGGATGAATAGTATTTACGATAAGTGGTATTTTTATTAAAAAATCTTTTGTTTCCTTGAACATGGAATCCGATGCGGTTGCATACATAATATGCGTTTATATTTAAATCACTTACAATAATACGAAGATGTCTTGTAAAACGTTCTAGGGTTTTCTTTATTAAATTCTTTCGTCACCAATTCAATAAACAAGACCAAGCATATTGGAATAGCAGGGTTTGAAATTAAAAATATTTTCAACTGGATACAACTACCTATGTGAATATAGCTGTTATTCAATTTTGATGCAGAACGCAAAGATTTCTTTGTAACGTTTAAGAATTTTAGACCTCAAAATTTAATATTTCTTGGCATAGGTACTTATACTAAATTAAATAAATTAAAATACATATAAATTACATCGCTTTCAAAAAACATATACCTATCTATAGGCGGCAGGTAGCTGCATCGCAACGTGTGCATCGCAGTGCGTATAGAAATGTATCCAACTTAATAATATTATAAACGCGAAAGTTTGTAAGAATGTATGAATGTGTGTATGTGTGTGTGTGTTGCTCTTTCACGCAAAAACTACAGTTTGGATTTTGATGAAATTATAGATATGTAAGATGTATACATTAGTATAACATGCAGGCTATAATTTATTTCTGTACTCCCACGGGAATGGGAAGTACGCGGGTGAAAACGTGAGGCGCTGCTAGTGTTACATATAATATATTTGTTTGCTGGCGGTCAGCCACGTGGCTAGCCTTGTTGCGGTTACTCGCCTGGTGCGTGCCTTAGATTTCACGTGAAAAAAAATTGCATGGCCACCTATGGGTAACCTACCTATCATAAATTTGGTATTCGTAAAATTTACATACTGATGCTTGGTGCTGTGATACTATGATAATCTTGCTTATAAAGAATTATAGCATTTTTGTGTTGTGTCTTGGAGGGCAGAACAGCCATTTTTTTTGCAATACAAGCAACTACAGGCATCGATACCTAACTTTATATTGTCTCAAAAGTCCAGACTACTCATTCTTGCGTTGTCTATTCTGAGACGTAAGGTACGCTTGTAATTACATTGCCTGTCGTGCAGTTTTTCCTTAGCTTATCGAAGCTGCTTCGCGGAACAACAAATAGGATGGTGCCATCCACCATCTTGGATGCGCATGTGTTTTGTGTCATGCTCATTCCACCGTCACCATTAGAAACCTGCTCAAATTAAGTGTCCTAAAGTTGAAAGTGAAACTATAGTTAAACACCGCAAACACGAATACGCGTTTGTGAAATACCAGAATATTCCAACTATTGTGTGTGGATCTCGTTTATTGCCTACACTGCGTTTTTCCTGCACAATAGCAGGGACCGACTCAATAAAGACTAAGCCGTGTACTATGTCGGGACGAGTTGTTTTATTCAGTGCTCACAAGTACTGTGTAATAATACGGATTTATTTAATCCTGTACTTGTGTGATGTAGATAAAACACCCAATCGTTGGCACTCCACCAATTATTGACTCTTTAAACTTTAGTTCGAAAAAAGAAGAAAACTATACCTACTATTATATATTCAAGTTTGGTATGAATTAAAAATATAAATAGTATTATTTATCTGAAAAAATTGGCAGCACTGTTTCAGTACCAATATAGTGATTTAGAAACAACACCTAGTGTGTGGCTGTGCTAGTGGTTTGGTGATAATCATAGTCGCAGCTATTCGGCTAGTTGATAATTCCAAAATCTTATGATATACTTTACACTTCTGAGCAGTAGATACAAGATTACTTTTTATATACCTAATAAGTAATAATACCTATATTATTTTAAGATATTTTTTAAAAGTATTTTAGTTATAGGTAGCATGTGCCAATATAATATGAGACTATAATTTCATCAAAATATCTTCATTAGCATTAGACCCAAGTATAATATTATTATGATTATATGAATTTTTCACTAAGCCCATTTTTGGCACCTACGTCCCCATTGGCAGTGTAATCTTAATATAATTATTTAATAAGGATCTAATTCAGTTAACGTTGTTGCAAAAATAAACAGAAACATTGGTTTCTTCTCTTTATAAATTGTCAACACTCAACAGTCACATTTTAAATTTTGTTTATGTCACAACTAGTTTTATGTTTGCTCTTAATTATACGAAAAGTAGCATTCAAAAAACTTAATATACATCAATAAGATACGTAAAAGTAATTTCATTATCTTTCTTTCTTCTTTCTTTGATTATTATATAGTTTTATGCCTCATGGTTGCGAGCAGTTACTTAAGTTTTGTTAAGGTACCTTTGTGTTGTAGTGGTTTTTGTGATGATTTATTATGGTTACAATTTAATTGATATATTAAAAGATCGTAAAAAAAATATAAGCGTCAGACAAATTTTAGTCTATGCCCGAAGAGTAGGGTGATATTGGGCCAAAAGGTACAAAAATGTCTATGAGATCCTTCGATGCTTTTCACATTCGGTGCTGGTGGCAGTGTTACTCTACCTGTGTCATTTTCGCTAAAAGGTTTTTACCAAGCGAGTTGCACTCCAAAATTCCTTTTGATCGGGGAATTGGGCTTTTCAATAAATGGAATTTGTTTATGGCATAAAGAGACAAAGCAGCAGTCGGAGCCTTATGGTGTATATAGAGGTTAATCAGATAGTTTTCTCTCCTTTTCTAAACCCCCCTTCCTACCAAAGACCCACCGGAAAGTCAAGAATCGCACTAAACGCGACAGCAAAGCTGTTCCTTTACGCCGATTAAAACATTTCAAAACGGGATACCGCAGCTCAATATTTAGGAATTGTCTACGAACGCTATGACGAGATAATATGAAATTTCATTCTTGTGTTTTCTGAATAAGGCCTTTAATATCTAATTCGCACCTTTGAAATCTTGGATATAATACCTACTAATATTGGATAATAACCTGGGTCCTTGTGTGGTCTATGTAGTCTATCAAGCTTAAAATCAGATAGAGTAGTAATGTGTGACAAAAATTCCGAAACTGGTCCGTGATTTGTCACTGATATAATAGCAATTCAACCAGTCAGTGATCTGTATATATGTCTCATTGGTCAATCATCCGTCAATGGCCATCGATCGGCTAATCAGAGCGCATAACCAGCGCAGCTTCGCAGTACAAATTTCATGGAATTTGTTTTTATACAAAACACATAATATTACCGCTCCATTCGAGCATATAACCGGTATACGCTCGATGATGTAGTCCAACACATACTTGGTCTTAACATATTATTTTTCCACCAGCGGCACCGGTGGCGGTGGCATGTTCGGAGATGTCAACATATCTGCTATCCTGGATTCCTTGAGCGTGAGCTATGACAAACGAGTGCGCCCAAACTATGGAGGTGAGCAAACTTATATACATGCTAAAGTCTGCCTTTTTGGATATTTCCGCTACACATGGGTACTTTGCGTTCATTAAATGAGTCATATACTTTGAATTGGTAAGTCTGCATGTGTACCACCTTCCTACATATTTCTTCAGTTAAACAGCCTTGATCTGTTTCGTAGAGGACAGGACAGGCAGGGTAATAACTGGAATCGTGACTATTATTTTACGCCTAGGATAGTCAACGCAAGTATGACTTTCCAAGTGAACTTTTTTGGGTTCAAATCAAAGTTATTGCGAACTAAGGAGCAGGCATGAGCCTTAAAAATTAAGTTACAACATCTTTTATATGCTAAATAGAGTACTCATATTCCAAACTTCTGACTGAGAGCTTCAAATGATAATTCGTCAAGGGTACATTTCTGCAAAAAATATTGTTTCCCATAAAATAGTTTTAAATAGAAAAACAAATAAGAATTGCAAAGGAATGTATCTCCTTGATATTTTAAAATTTTCAGATTTTTGTACAATGTCAATTTAAAGGTTACTTTATCCTAAAATGTGTAGACATAAGTGACCATCCACTTTGAGGTTATCTTGTAACTTGTTTCAAACTAAAGCATCCAACAATAAAATGTATAATGCACTTCGGATTTTGGAAAAGATAATGCTGTTCACCCTCTTAGTACTAAAACCTAATATCTATAAGGATTTAGGAGTATAATATGATGTTGAATTTAAATTGTTAATCTAATTCAATAATATCAGTTATATTATATCTAATTCACTATTATCTTTTCGATTTCTCCTAATGTAGTGCATCAGCATGTTTAAGTGGAGTATACAACGCATATTTCCACAGGCATCTAAATTTTTAACAACACATCTTCCTTAAAATCAAGTGCGTGTAATGTTTTATTATATATCTTAAAAGCAAAACCTATGTATGTTCTTAAAAATGAATTTTCTAGCTATACTCAATAGACAACAATTATTGTTAATACGTAACAACGTTTAACATAAAGGTTAGTAAGAAACGGTAAGCCTAAATTTCACGAAGTATTTTTGTTTGACTTTGGCAATTACTGCCTAAAATATTTTTCTAAACAATTAGAGAGAACAATTAAGAACTGGTTAGGACTATGATAACTAAACGGCCAAAAATGAACAGTGAGTATATGAAATAAAATCCGCGATTTTATCGACTGACAACAAGCTAAAAATCAAGGTAATAAAAAACCAGTGAAATACTCTAATCCTGTTTACATTGGATGTTTGTGTGGTCGCACCACACAAAAATACTTGAATTTTTTAAGTAAAAATTATATATGGAGTCGAGTTTATTGAAAGCAACAAAGGTCCAGCTGTGAACGGCAATTGGTTGATAGTGATAGTTGATAGTCTTAATATGTAAGAATGGACTTTGACTGTATGAAACAGGATTATATGAATATTCTGCAATTCACAAAAAATAAATAAAAATATATCATACAGTTTAACGATGTGGACACGATACAGAAATGAACCACATAAAGAACCACAAATTGGAATCCAGGCCCTTCAATGTTTCAGTGGTTGGTCTGTATCACAACTGGGTTAACTACTACAGCTAAGATAGCTACGTGAACTCTTTAGTAGGAGTCAATTTATGAAGATGAAATGATTGTTGTGTTACTTGATATTGTATAAATGATAGTTAATGTAGAGTAGAGATTTAGCATGAAGATCTGGACTATACAAATACTTTTTGACAATATAATTTAGTAGCCACGAATACATCATATATTTTTATGTATTAAACTCCGAGTGGACGGAACCGCGGGCAACATTCGCGGTTTTGATTTAGATATGTATGGTCTCAGTCCTAATCTTACTAATATTTCAGGACCACCCGTGGATGTGGGAGTCACCATGTACGTGCTATCCATCAGCTCCTTATCTGAAGTGAAAATGGTATTTGAGAGACTATTTTGTAGACCGTTTAGAATTGGGGAGTTAGGTACTGCCCTCGCTCGAGCGTATTGCCACGTTCTATCGAGTGGACATCGTCCTCTGGTTTGGTTTTCACAGCGCGAGGGGCGCGCGACTCACGATTGGGCTTGATTGCAGGTCCGCCAGTGGAGGTGGGCGTCACCATGTATGTGCTCTCTATCAGCTCCGTCTCCGAAGTGCTCATGGTACTCGCCACTGTCAACTCACGCTTGACTCGGTCGCGCCGGCTGAGCGCCGCTGCGACCGAACAGCCCCAGACACGAGGCTGCGAGCATGCCGGCGTTATGGAGCAGACTGCCCGGATTGCTTACCACTATTTGATAATTTCTCTAAATTACATAATTCTAAAGTGGCACAAGTTCTCCGGGCCTGTCTTAGCAAAACATACTATGCTATTTGCTATTAAGCATACCTCCAAGCAAGACACTGCCATAAATTTGCTCCATTGTTGTTTTTTTTAAGCTTTTTATGTTTTTGAGTAGGTATCTGTTGTGTCTGTGGGTTTCTTACTATTGTCTCCCAAAAAGGCGTTTCAACTCTTGAGAGTCGTGAAACGCAACTTTCTATTTAGTAGTCTTGCTATGAATGTTTTTAATGTTTGTACCGCTGTCCAGCAAGTTCCGATTGGACGAGGGAACTTCGAGTACATTTTTATTTATTTCTTTTTGTTTTGTTACTAAATGTTATTATCTCAAATTTAATGTTTTAATCCAACGAGATTCAGCATTAATATCAAAGTTCGTTCGTTCGTTATGGTAAAGAGAATAAAATCGGAAATTGAAATATTTTATGCGCCGTATACCCTTGATAACGGTTCCAAAATGTTACGTCTGAATGAGACCAGGGCGTATGACCCCTAGTGGAAACCAAATCAAGGGGACTCGAAAGTCACACCACGACGTGACCCATATTCGGATATTAGAATAGAATGATAAAATAGTACAATTTGAAGCACACGTTATGAAAATACCTAAGCTTTTTGAAAATTCTATCGTGGTTTGTCAAGATTTAAAGACACTTCATAAATTTGCATTGATGCAAACAGATTTTGACGAATGAAAATATTAGAAACTAGAACGTAAAAAGTTTAACAAACCGCGATAAATTGGAAAAACGTAGTTTTATAACAATTTTGAAAATTAGTGAAATTCGTATATATATATATTCAAACCCACGTAGATTTTAATTAACAAAACGTGTACTTCAAGAAATTCTGTTTGATGGATAACAATGACTTTTGTAATTTGTCTAATTTATGTATTTATTATGGCATGTGACAGCATTTTATATAAATAATTGGTAATACACAATCATTTCAAATACACTACCAGCATAATAAAATATGTGAATTTCAAAATGGCAAAGAAATCCATTAAATTCTGTCATATGAACACTCGGACAATCCATGTCTTTATTTGATTCTATTTTATCAACAGTTTCAAATGTAACTTTTTTTAATAATTCAAATCACACGACATGTATTGTTGATATTAAAATATCTAAGCCCTTGACATTTTATAAAGAAAAGCCTCGTTTCAGGACTTCACATTGGACTTCTACTTTCGTCAATTTTGGACGGATCCAAGACTTGCGTATAAGAAAAGACCCGGGGTAGAAACTTTGTCTGTTGGATCCGAATTCATAAGGAACATATGGGTTCCAGATACCTTCTTCGTCAATGAAAAACAATCCTACTTTCACATTGCGACCACTAGCAACGAATTTATCCGTATTCATCATTCGGGATCCATTACACGTAGCATCAGGTAAGCTATTCGTTTTTAAATTAACATGATTATTTTCATTATTGGAACTGTTTAGAATGGGATACTAGATATTTCAGCATTATAGGCAAATGTCCTTTTTATGAGATTAATGTGGTAAAATTTAATTTAATTAATTTAATTTTACAGTTTCTTTATTTAACAATAAAATGATATTTAACATCAGTTTATGCATGCTACTATGTAAGATGAATTAAAAAAAAAATTTTTTTTTGGTTTACTGGTTGACTCACTAGGAAGCCCTGTGCTGAGCCAGCCAGTGTAATATTTATAATATATCCTTTGTTAATCAGTTCAAACGTCTATTAAGAAATATAAATTCATTAGACAAACATATTCGGATCTCAAATCAGGTAGTTAAAGCGTGCGTGCTATTTCCAGACTGACTATTACCGCATCATGCCCAATGGATTTGCAATACTTTCCAATGGACCGCCAACTATGCAACATCGAGATTGAAAGTTGTGAGTATACTCAAAACTATTTCCCCATATAAGGCTATCTATCTTTAGTATTTGTGTAAAAAAGTCTCTTATAGTTTTTTTTCTATTGTTATTCGCTTGGAAATTAAGGGAAACATACAAATAATAAAGACGTGTGCGTTTAAGCTTCGATTTGGTAGTAATGAGCTACAAACGGAATTTTTGTAACGACGCCCCATATCGCGTCGGATGTTTTAGCTTAGTAGTCATTCATTTCTTCAAAACCCCAGTATGATGGGTGTATTATATCGTTCCATATTGCATGGTACAGTCGGCTACACCATGCGAGACATCAGATATAAGTGGAATGAGGGGCCCAATTCCGTGGGAGTTTCCAGCGAGGTGTCCCTACCGCAGTTTAAGGTGCTCGGCCATCGACAACGAGCTATGGAGATCTCCCTCACGACAGGTACCAGGCACTTTGCGTATCTCTTTTTCAAAAGTATTTACCATATTTTGCACGTTTTGTATTAATTACACTAAAATAAAAAGTTATTTGGACACTAGTCGCTTATTCGCCATATTAGTACCATTCTTATTTCTATTTTATCAATCAATTAAAAAAAAATCTTTTATATCAATACTAAAATAGTATAGTTACTATAATGTGTGTATTATTACAGGAAACTATTCTCGACTGGCGTGCGAGATTCAGTTCGTGCGATCTATGGGATATTACCTGATCCAGATTTACATTCCATCTGGTCTGATAGTCATCATATCTTGGGTGTCGTTTTGGTTGAACCGAAATGCCACGCCAGCGCGTGTGTCGCTTGGCGTTACCACTGTCTTGACCATGACGACCCTAATGTCATCAACCAACGCTGCCCTACCTAAGATATCTTACGTCAAGTCTATCGACGTCTACCTGGGGACCTGCTTCGTTATGGTCTTCGCAAGCTTATTAGGTATCCGAAATGAACTTTGCAGTACTAGATTTATATATTTATTTGTGCTTTGCGTTTAATTAGTGGAGCTATGCGATGATAAAGAACATCGTTAAAACGGATTTCTTCATTTCAGAATACGCAACCGTCGGTTACATGGCGAAGAGGATCCAAATGAGAAAACAACGATTCACAGCTGTTCAGAAAATGGCCGCCGAAAAGAAAATACAAATTGACCCGCCCCCGGTACCAGTTGGACCGGAGCCATTGCCCCCACCAAGGACGACGACGCTATCTAGGCCAACACCTCCCAGCCGATCATCGGTGAGCGTTTATTCAATTTTTCAAACTGACATTTTAATGGTTCGGAGCGCAAATGCTACCCCTAATTTAGTCTTACAATCCCCACACACAGGAGGTGCGCTTCAAGCTTCATGACCCCAAGGTCTTCACCAAAGTGACCACAATGGAGACATCGCTCAATGGCGCTCGCAGTGGAACATCATCGACCGCCCCTGCACCGCAACCAGATGAGGAAATTCCGGCTCACCTGCTACAGGCCAAGGTAAGTTCTTTAAGAAATGCCCACGTGATTATAATATTTACTTTTTACACCTAGACAATAATTACTCAGCGAATGTATGTTGCTTAGCCGAGCGAATTTTTTCAGACAATGCGATTGTTGTAAGCACGGCCTTATGCGAAGTTCATGTTTGTCAACATTGTAATAGATGTTTAATTTATGCTACACATAATATTTATAATTGGCTTTTCTGGCCAAACGTATAATTTAATTAAGACTATTTAATTAAATGAGTTATTATGATAAACCGTAATTGAAAGTCATATTAATTATTCGTTAAAAGCATATTATAACGACGTGATATTCATCTTTCGTATTTCATATTGTTTTCTTTTCAACAACACTTTGTCACAAATATTTACGAAACTTTATTTTCAAACTCTTTTATTCGATACCTAACCTATGACCTTTTTTGTTACGTTATGGCACACGCTCTATTCACTTTATAATATTTTGATGAAGGTGTACTTAACAAAATGTAATTAGTAGTTTAATAAATCTTTTGGGTTTAATTCATTCCTGTGTAAGCAAATATTATTTTAATATACAAATTATAGATTGCCTATTTGTTTCATGACAAAAGCTATTGATCAGATTACTTGTAGGGAGTCAAGTGAAATAATGTTGCAGGGTATCAACAAACTGCTGGGCACGACGCCGTCTGACATCGACAAATATTCTCGCATTGTGTTCCCCGTCTGCTTCGTCTGCTTCAACTTGATGTACTGGATCATCTACCTACACGTCTCCGATGTAGTCGCCGATGACTTGGTCCTACTCGGAGAAGAGAACTAAGCCGACCCAAGCTACGTCTTTGGATTTACATTTCGACTCAAGAGATTTTATTACGACCAGGCAAGTTTATTACCACATGGAAACTGATTTGAATTCCTAATTAAAATAAATAATTTTATCAGTAACTTTAATTAAAATTATATAAATGTTGTATGTTGTAAGACACTTCTTTCTAAGTTTATTAAATTTTAACTCATGCACTAGTAGATGTACCATTCGATCATCTTTATATTTTTCTTTTATTTACAGATGTCGATTTATGTGAACCTATTTAAAAAGACTCAAATATACTAAGCTGTATTATAATTATTGTTATAGAATCTAACTATTAACCATTCCCCATTAAAATATCATTATAAAATACCATTACGCGATCGATTCCTCTAGTTCTAAAATATTTATTACCACTAGCACTCGTATTCATATTTGTAAGTTTCATACTTGTAAGATTTTTTCAAAATGGTCGCATGATGTATGAAATTTGAAGGAATTAAAATTAGAAAATGTTTATAACAAAAAAATTCTAGTGCCTCTTCCGATACCTGTCTTGGTGCTTGCAAAAGAAAATAAAGTTGGCACGAAAGAGCAGAGACAACAGGTGTAAAGTAAGAGTATTGTACATAATTATACATATATTTATATTATTAGAATACTCAAGCATAATTGCCCTAGTTTTATATAAAATATTATTCTGTTCAATCATATTATCATATACACCAAAAAACACGTCAATATCAATTCT
Source organism: Helleia helle (assembly GCA_963853865.1). Lineage (NCBI taxonomy): Eukaryota > Metazoa > Arthropoda > Insecta > Lepidoptera > Lycaenidae > Helleia > Helleia helle. Next base: position 24,625,797 of record OY971420.1, read on the forward strand.
TGCACTAAACACGTTTTCTACGAACCTAGTAAGGTTGTCTAAATTAAAATTGGATCAACAAATTTTGTAATATTCTTTATACTTGTAACACTTTAAAAAATAATCATGCACATTGATGTCAAAGCTACTAAAACTGGTGCAGAAAGATCTCGCGATTGCTTAGTGCTAACCATTTTTTTTAAATGTTAGTTGGATAGGCAAACTGGCAAACGTGCCACCTGATGGTAAGTGGTCGACGTCGCCCATGAACATAAACTAGTTTAGAGGCACTTTGATGGAAATTCAAACGAGTATTAGCAAAATACTTTTCAACGATGTTGTCATTGATCGTCTGGAATAGTCTAATTACAGAGACGGTAAATTTTATAGCTAGATTTCCAAATTTTAAAAGTGTACCGCATATTCTAATCGATATTACAAGTATAAAGAATATTTACTATGTTTAAATAACTTTATTCATATTCTGGCGCTATAAAATTAAAAATATTAAAAAAAACAAGTAATCCGGCCAAAACTAACTAAAAAATTAATTTATTCAATATTGTCCTTTTTGAAGACTTTCTTTATTTTAATAAAATCATTCTGCTATGTAGTGGATATTATCTAATAAAACGACTTGCCTAACTAAAACTATACATACATACAACTATACAGCATAGCTGTCACTTGACACCGGTGTTATGTGAGCGAGAGGTACCAACCACCCTGGTCGTGCCGGCCCAATTCGGCTGCAAAGCAGCATGGCACATGCTTTTGTTATTTGAACTCAGAATAAGCTCTTTTATAGTACAAAGCACCAGTAATCATAGATTTACAACAAAAGAAACTAGTCCTTATTTCGTCAGCATTCAAGAAGTTACTTATATTATCTTTGAATAAGTACAACAACTAATAGAAAACTTGATTTTTTATTATTACTAACTTAAAACGATTCTAGATCTTATTGACAATAAATTAGAATCAAACTACAAAATACTACCAACAAAAAACAACAACGAAAAAACAAGAAGAAAAGACCACTGGTGGATGAAAAAATTTTACAATGATGCTTAAACATTTTATAATATCTTCAGTTGCAGTCTTGCGATATTCGGAGATTATTTATGAAAAAACACATAATATAAAATTTAAAATGCCTACTGTTTTTATAAAGAAGATTGGATTCTACAACAAATAATATTAAACTACAAAGCAGAATGGAAGACTGCAATTATAAAATATGCAATAAGTCTTTATATGCCTGACAACTGTCAGTACCTGCAAAATAGTGCTGTGAATGTTTTTGTTCCAAATATTCATATAAAATTATTTGTATGTTTTTTGAAATATTAAAGTTTTTATAAATTGTTTACTAAATATTTAATGAGTTGTTTAAATATTGAAAGTTTATATTGCATTGAATCATCCAAATGAAAGTTGATCTTTGTATTTCGTGTTGGTTGTATCGTTGAATAATATTATATTGAACAAAGATTTATCTATATAGCTTTAAAAGAAATTAAATTTCAAATTTTTTTTTAAACAATATTTTTGTTCATAATTTGCCTCACGTTTGCCTTTGTGTGTAAACAATTTAACATTAAACAAGTATTATTTTTAAACAAAAATTTATTACAAAATAAGTTATATTTTAAGTCTTTTAAATGAAAATTATTTATTATGGTTAAAATTAATGTTTTTTTAATTATTTGAATTTTGAATGTGTATGTAACATGCGGCAAACATTTCCTTAAGGTTGCACTTCACGACAATAGTCACGCGAAGAACAAACCTAATTCGACCGTGTTGTAAGAGGTTTTTGCATTTGACGTGACATACTTTCGTATCTTCTGTCTTTTCTCATTTATTCTTAACATCAATTTATTATTTTCACACAGAAAAGCTTACTTACTCTAAACCCGCATTTATATTAGTTATAATATGACATAACTTTATATTGTTACTTTATAACTTATTCTAGTCATTATCTCATCGTTAAACATTTTAATTTTTAAAATTTGCTCAATATTATATTAAAGATATTATATAATAATTAAAAAATACTCAGGAATTATAATATAACTAGAGCTATACATAAGTACCTAACTCTTTTGTGTTAATTCTTTGTTGTTCTGTCTTTGCCTACTAGAATAATTATTATTTATAAAATATTTATTTTGACTAGGTATAAAATATATATATATATTACACTTTTAAAGTTATTAGATCAAATTAAATTATTCTTGAAGACTGATTTAATATTTCTAAATTCAATTTAATTAAGTTGAGATTTTACTATTCTCGTTTGATAATATCGTTAATTATATTTATTACACTTCGTTACTATTCATATACTTAATTGCAGATAAACCAAATTGTTTCTATATAAATTTAAATTATATAATGCTACTGCTATATTAATAAACTTTAGAAAAACACTATAATACAACCACGAAAGTGTTTTAGCAAAATTATATAGATTGTTAAATTACTATTAGATGAAACACAGCCAAAAGAAAAATTTCATGACTTATAAAATTCCGAATGAATATAGGAAATGAGTAAAGAACATGAAGATATACTGCACCCTAGTATTTAAGTAGGTAGTGTAGCTTTGCAGGAGGGGGATTGGGCGAAATGCGTCAAATTTTGACAAGGTAAAGATAAGTAGACGATAATAAGGAAACCTAAGGACAATACCATGAATGTTACGTAGGTATGTTATGACCGAGCAAGCGATTTTTTTCTTCCATCTAGATCTTTTTCTAAGGTATTGAAGTCCAATTTTCCTTGACTGTGGTTCGGTAACCAGTTATATCGTAACCATAACACCGACTAATGCTTTTTTTAATGGATTTTTTTGATGAAAGGGTCCTCACGCGCAAATCGCCTAAAAACCCCGAACGCGCAACCAAATTCTAAATGACATTAAAAATAAAACTAGCGTAATTAAATATATTAAAACAGTAAACGGTAATTTAGAGAAACTTAATAATAAAATATTTACTGTAGTTATGGAAATGATTCTTCAAACATATATCACAATACAAATATTAGAATGAAGTACCTACACCTTTAGGACACAAAAATTAGGTATAGAGTATAGATATACCTGACTAGATACACAGGTATATCAATTGAAGATATTGCCTCAGAAAACTGTATGTGAAGAAAATTACCTTATTTTTGCCTTAGTAATTGTTGTAAATCATGTTATAATTTTTTTTAATATTTGGCAGATTACATCAAGTATTTAGTCTTCTTTTAAAATTAAGTATTCATTCCTTTTTATCGATTCAATAGTTAATATCATTTTTTAAAATATTGTTTTCACTAACTCTTACTAAAGGAATGACAGCGACATTTTTAATATTTGCTTATTATTGTTTTAGGAGAAGAGTCTAGTTTTATTATTATTTTAAGATGAGTTACACCATCTGTGTTCTTTCCATTCACGTTGATCAGCTGTGTATCTAGTTGATATTGTATATCTAAATAATCGAAGTCAGATTTGTGCAAGTGACACTATCCCATTCAGATTTTCATTAAAATATACGATAATTGAAGGCAATGATTTAAAAAAAAGATTAGTCTAGGCTAATCAATAACTATTGAAGCTTTAATTAAATCAACACAAACTCTTGCAAGGTTTCGAAATTTTCCAAAAAAAACTAAATTGGAAACCATAGTCAATTCCTCATAGAATAGATTGGGCTAAGTCACTTGCCAAAGCACCAAATATTATGATATTTAGATGCCTTTAATATAAATATAAATAAATATTTTTTTCTATAAAGTTTAAGGCCTGCAAAGAGCACATGATACTATATCTAGCACACAGAAGAGTTACACTAAATATTCATAATGTTCATAATATTTATTAATAATATTCAGGCGATTTCAATTGATTTTATAAAGAGTATTTTTTTAATGAGCAAATTTTGAAGCATCTTCGTCGATCATAAAATTGTTTTAAGCTACAATGCTATCATATTATACGTTAAACATTTCATTAAAATCATCTTCTTAAACTCTGTTGGTGTTGTGTCTTATGTCCCTAGCTACCAAAGTCGTAATGATAGTGACATTAGTATTTAATATGTTCAATGTTGTAGTGTCGATATTTTTCTTGTCTTATCAATTGTAGTTCGACATCTTGTGCCAAAAATGGTATTAAAAATACATAGGTGTTAGGAAGAATTTTGAATTCTGACCCATGAAGCTCCCGCGATGTTAGAAGTGAAATTCTATTAGGAATTACTTTTGTATATACATCTCACTCGAAAAGCAACGAGGGAAGGCGTAAAGGAAAAAGATAGCTGGGGCGATGACGTCATAGGCCCAAAGTCATTTACACAAATCCACCAACTTGTCGATCCCCAATGTTGTCACAGCTATTCATTTGTTCCCGAAGGCTATTGCACTTTCCTTTTCATCATAAAAGAGTGTGAGCAAGATAGTGTATGACCTAAGTCGCTAAAGAGCTTTTCTATCTATTAAATTAACATAAAAATCACCACATATTTCGATTAATATTCAAATTGTGTTCTTCATTTGTTATTTCGAAAGCGTAATTCAGTTTGAATGTATGTATACGATACCAACTTTGGTCTGGCCGTTCGGCCGAAGACAGGCCTAAGTATTTTATTGATTACGCCTGAGCCAAATCCGGCTCCTTTCTGACCGCTGACGCTTGGTGAGCTTGGGACAAGTTTTATTAACATTGTAATATGCAAACATAATATATTAATATTAATTATGTTATATTTTTGAGTATACTATATTTGCACTATGAAATCATTCGTACCCCTATAAAATATAAGCATCCTTAGGATTAGTATTAGTGATAGTATTACGAATATATACTTTGGCAATTATATTTAACCAGCACGATCATTTTTAATAATTGCATCGTCATTTAGTCATCATGAAATTTATCATACACGAATGTATGAAGTATAACATCAAACAAAGTATGTTTCAACAAAGGTGATGATTGTTTTTTTTTTCTATGATTGGGAGGATGTATAATTTTGTAAAATGGAAATATGAACATGCCACTCAAAATTAACAACAACGCAATAATTTTGCGTTGGGCGGCTGTATCGTTGCGTTGGAATGACATCAATGATGCACCGTCCGATGCGTTGCCTGTTCATCTCGGGGGTTTTCAAAGTCTTAGTACAGTAACGATTGAATGAGCAATAAAATCATTAAAATAGTACAAATGAAATTGTATGTTTGATATTTTTATATTGTTCTTAGTAGGCTATGAAGCTAATGATTCATTTCATACCAGTCGATCCATGAGTTCTATGTGGTGTCGTTTTAAAAACGACAATACCAAAAGCTATTGATGAGTAGAATGTTGTATTGGTAATAAAAAACCAAGATCAAAATAAAACCTAATATGCTACAGTTAGACAATATCACAGGCCTTTTATAACCATGATAAGATTCTAGACCAAGACAAGGCACATAAAAGAAAATATATACTAAATCGTGACAATATCCTTTTGTAGCTACGATAGGATTTTTGGTTGAGGATGGTTTTGAAAAAGAACTAAGGCCAAGACACAGTAATCACAATAATAAGGTCAACATAAATTTAATAATTTCATCAATATTGTTTGCCTTGGTCCTTTGACTTTATAATATTACAGTTTGATGATTGGTTTTGAAATGAAACCTTGTAAAGGTTTCATTCTTAGAATGTCATTAGCTCATAGCCATTATATTGTATGTATAATAGAGTCAGTTATTTACTTTTGTTAAATTTTTGAGTACGATTGATTATAGCTGATACTACAAATCAACCACAAAAGTTTTTTAGTAAGTTAGCCAGATTTAATCTTGAGATCAATGACAAAGCCTATCCAATGAAACCTATCGAATTCTTTGATAATATCAATTACTTATATAATGTTTATAAAACGATCATAATTAATCGAGTGTGCAAATTAGTTATATCAATTTGTTTTTATAAATTGAATGTGGGCAACAAATTATTAAGACAGGCTGTGAATATAATCGGTGAAAAGAAAAATTGAATAAATAAAGATATAGATAAAGGAGAAGAAGTGAAAACTTGGATATGCATTGTCATTTTCAAGAAACATATAGCAATAAAAAACCTTAAAAACGGTGACACACGTGAAACATCTAAATTACATTTTCACAAATCCACATACAATTATTGAGACAATTGGTCATTTAGAATTTCTAAATTCCAAAAACTCCACGCGATTGGTCGAATATAACATTGTGACGTCACTCACCACAGATGTGCCACAGATGTTTCACTGCGTAAAGCTATTTGTTTTTATAAATTGAATGTGGGCAACAAATTATTAAGACAGGCTGTGAATATAATCGGTGAAAAGAAAAATTGAATAAATAAAGATATAGATAAAGGAGAAGAAGTGAAAACTTGGATATGCATTGTCATTTTCAAGAAACATATAGCAATAAAAAACCTTAAAAACGGTGACACACGTGAAACATCTAAATTACATTTTCACAAATCCACATACAATTATTGAGACAATTGGTCATTTAGAATTTCTAAATTCCAAAAACTCCACGCGATTGGTCGAATATAACATTGTGACGTCACTCACCACAGATGTGCCACAGATGTTTCACTGCGTAAAGCTATATTCAATCTACTTTTTATGTTCTTTAAGTCCGAGTTTGATGTTGTAATGAAAGCTGCATTGTTATTGCACGTAGAAAATATTTTTATATCATAATTATATATTGAACAGTTTGTATGAGAATATAACATTTGTAATACATTTTACATATTCATCCATTTATATTTCACTTCATCTTTTCATACAAATAGATAATTTTTGAGCTTATCGAATGGTTTGATATTGGTTTACACCAGTGTAACAAGAGATGCCATCCAGTCACCATGTTATCTTTCTGTGTCTGTGCTTTAAACTAAATAAACTATTGTGCTATTTGCAGTGCTTTTAACACTTATACTTTAGCAGATAGTTCTTAATCGGTAAACATTTCTGTTCGAGACTGATATAGTTGTCTATGATCTTCGAACTGATTGACTCCCTCATAATTTTAATCTATACTATACGTTCTCTTTCTTCTTTTTTCCAATGGTGAAAGAGATTTTTGTGTGAAATGATGTTGCTCAAAATGGATACGTTTAACCGTTTATGTAGTAAAATGTACGAAATTTAGTTCTGTGATCCAATAAATATTATATGATCATGGATTGTTGTTTTATTTTACCTTAGAAAATATGTTTTGGTCATGGTGGACTTAGAAAGGTAAGTAAAGGAAATGTAAATCGTAGTGCATTGACCTCCAAGTAGATGGAATAACCATCTCCATATAGTAGCCGGCCCTAGTTGGACGTGAGTGTTGAGGGAGCAGCAGTCTTGGTGTTCATTGAAAAGAAGTGGGCGAAAATCCACCTGGGATTACGATGATCAAACTTTTATTATCTCTAGAAACCCTGCAATTTCTAAAATGTATGTAAGTGGCCAGCGTCGCCCATTTCTGTTGCACATGAATGCTGTTCCACGCAATAAGCATGATGTTTGTACCCATGAAGATGAGGGCAGAAATAAAATGTTTGCAACATATTATTTTATAGAAGAGCGGAATCTCCTGACACAAGTCACTATTTTATTTGAGCGATATAGGACGTTGTATTATTTATAACCTTACTCTCATCACATTATTTATGTACCCCTAACACAATATTTTTAGAACACTGATTAATGCATCCTGTTAATAACGATGCAATTGTGGTATATGGATGGGAATTGTCTGTCTTGGCGCTAATTGAACAGGGCTTATTTTTAGCAGTGGATGAATAGAGATTGATGATGATGGTGATAATAGAACATTATTCTTGATAATATCTTGTTAGTTCTATGTTGAAAATAACTTATAACATCAAAATTACCAGGTAGTCCCCCCTTACGAGGAGTAGTATGGCCTTCGCCGGGGCCAGCCTGTCGCTGAGGTGATCCTGTTGAACTATCCGGGACACTCAAAATGCGGCTGAAGGCGCTGCCGGTGGTTTTAGTTTACGGGTACTACTGCGGAAGGGCACTCCCAGTTGCGAGTCCCACATAGGGTCAGGATCTAGGCCCATCACTCGTTCCCTCGTTCCAAAAAAAAATGCACTTGTTCCGCGCTCTTATCTGCATGGGTACCACCATTCTGATTGTTGCTTCGTGAAAGAGTTTTGCTGCTTAGACAATGAAATCTCGAAACTGGTGGACACAGTTTTCATAGAACTCGAAGTTTTAAGATATAATGGAGTCCCCATATAGCTAAATTGACGAATAGAATCAGTTCAGCATTATAAGCAGTGAGAAAAAGAAAAAAAACAGCTGATGAGGATACGGCGCGAATAGTTTGTTTTAGTTACTTTCATAGCAATAACTCTTATGGTACTACTATTGGGAAACACTACTGTTATCAACAATGTTTTTGTGCTGCAGAAGCGGGATATCTATGCACTTTACAAGTTGCCCCTTAATTCATAATATGAAATTTATAAATATTATTTGGGAGACAAATTTTAACAAACACGAATTCTAACTATGCCTCTTAAGATTACACAAGTCGATCATCTTTCCATACAAACGCCGAACAGTAATTACTTCAATGTTTGACGTTGACCATCAAAAACTAAGACTAATATAAATTGATCTCGTCATTATCTATGTGTGTATGTATCCATAATCGTAAAAAAGTATACATTTAAAAAATACAAGCTTCTAAAGTTTCAAATTTCAACACTGAATTTAGCCTAACTTTGGGCGAAAATAAATAGTATACAGAGCACGAAAGCTCAAAAATAAAGCCCGTACAGACATAGTTAAGTTATTAAAAAGTTGAAATAAATTTATTGTAAAAAGATACACTTAATAGTTTTTCTATAATAACTGTTTTGATAAAAGGACATTTTCGACAAAAAGATAGCTGAATTTTTCAGAGACCCTGTCATTTTATTTCGATGCCGACGTATTCCTCGCCGTGTCCCTGAACGGTCTTGGAAGTCTATTGTCCTGCGGTGAATGTACTCTTGGTCATGAACGTGTATTTTTTAAAATCATCATTATAGTTTGTATGTTTATTCTTCTGTGTTTCTTTTTGTTTCAACAACCCAAGACAGACTGTCCTGGCGCCGCAGAACGAGGAGAGCTGACCCCAAATAATGGGGAATGGCTAGGACACAAACAGGCACATATGACATCTTTTTTTCTTCTTTTTTTTCTGCCGAGAAATGCTCTTAGGCATCCCGCGGGGGAGGGGTAACTTCCCAGGCTCGGTGCGCCCGTAAGATTGTAAGGTGATGAACGCCAAGACGGCCGATCCCTTGACACTCGCATCCAACACGGACGGGCCACCGCACGGAGATCTTCCCAGGTGGTTAATGGCCGACCAACACTTCGAGTATCTGTCTATCTTGGGCATACTTTGCAGCTAGGCCGACATTACTTCGCTAAGCCGAAAGGGGGATTCCACTAGAATTTGCAGCATTCAGGAAGCATAGCCATGCTGTCATCTGGGATTAGCAGAAGCAATTCATGCGTGGTCTATGCAGAGACAATACTTTTCCACCGTTCCACTTGTTTCTTCCATGAAAAATATTTGCTGTGTTTCGGAAAAAACAAACTTTGCTATCTTATTACATATTATAATTATAATATTATTTATATATTATTATATTATTAAATAATATTATTATAACTGCTATAATATATAATCTTTATATATATATATTACTTGTGTGCGTGTGTATATCACTGAACTCCTCCAAGACGGCTGGACCGATTTTGATGAAATTTTTTGTGTCAGTTCAAGGGGATTCGAGGATGGTTTAGATTCACAAAAAAAATGTACAGGACAACGTCTGTCGGTGCCTCTAGCATGTGCCTGTAGCCCGATTCACGTAACTATTACGGATCCAAATGTCGTTGAAGTTCAGAAATCGTCCTATTCAAAACAAGTCATAAATGTGTTACTTTAAAAGGACGTAAACTCAATAGGATCGAAACTCAGTTTTTTCCCTGTCTATATTTTTGGTCATTGATTGATATAATCTATATTACAATATTTAGTATTTATAAAAAAAGTACTAAAATACTTAACAATAATTAGTCTTTTATTATCTACTAAAACCCGGCGAGTGCCACCAATGCCGCCTTTGGTGAGGTGCCCCATATGTAATGAGCAAACAGGGCACCTCGACGGCTAGTCAGTCCCTCAAGGGACCCACGCCACCTCCACAAAGGGGTTATCCCTTACCAAAGAACAACCTCATCAAGATACATACATATTGGGCAGCATGGGATGCACTCGGTTTAATTCTTTTCATTGAAGCAGCTTATGATATACGACATTTTTTTTAACAGGCGCAATAATAAATATATCAGATGATTTGTCGACACGTGACCACGCCACGTGCAACTGACCATGAGATGGATTTGAAGTTGAGACCAAAAACAGTCACAATTCGCCTTACGATTTGTTGATCGTCATGGCGAAGGCAATACGAATCATCATCATCATGGGTACCCCATGAATCCAACGATGATGATGATTCTTATCTTCATATTAAAGTTTGCAGGTCAGCTTGCGGTACTTGTCCGATCATGGGATATTCTGTTCATTTGGTGGTAACTTAGTCCTGTCCAAACCCTGATGTCGTCAAAAAACTTTCGCCTTGGTCTTTCTGGTGGCTTACTACCTGGTATCTTGTCCTCGAGGATTGTCCGTAGGGATTCAAAGACTGACTCTCTTTGCAAGTGTCCAAAGAAGGCCACAAATCGAGAACTGAATTTTTTTAAGCTCAAAGGGCATATCCGTTGGGATCATTGGAAACCTCGGAATGAGAACTCATCTTAAAACTTTCCTTTGAGTATCGTCGCGTGAATCACATTACTCATCAGTTTTATGATCACCAAGCGTGTTCCATTGCATAGTTTTGGTTGATTTAGATTTCGAAGCATGATGACTACCGAGCCCACCTTCAGTTATAAATTATGTGGTGTTAAACCAGGAACATCCAAGGAGCTTAAAAATTCAGTTGGATAGTTATTGGCTTCATCTTCGTTTGTTACACAGTCAATAGATTTGAATGAATGTAAAGTACCAACGATTTGATTCTAAATTATAAAGTTTAAGTCAGATCTTTATTCCCAGCCGCCAAAATGCTCGCTCGCTTAACTGGATGCTCCTGACGGAACTGGAAATACATTCCTCATATCATCGAATTTAGCCACTGTTTGTGCGAGATTCGTAGTTGCGGAAGCAGTTGCTTCTTCTGGAATAGCGACCACGATGTTAGAAGGATGCCGTGCGGCTCATTCAGCGTTAAAATTGCCATTGAATCTTCAAAATTTTCGTGGTGCAATGATTTTACTATCTGGCAATTTGTGCCAAACACTGCCACTCATTCCAAAATCAACTGCTGCCGATGAAATAAAAGCTTGCCTTAAATCATCAAATCTGTGGTTCATGTGAAGAAACTTCAACTGGTTTGGATTGGTGAGCCCGTTCTTGAGTTATAAAATTACAACGAAAAGTGGCATTGATTTTTATATATAAAGAAGATATGATATTATAGTAGAACAGTGGAAAAGTTATCCTTAGATTGATTATAGCACCCAAACCAAAGATGGGACGGATACAAATTCAATATTATCGGAGCAATAGTCAATATAATATCTGCGTATCATATTTTCCAAATTTACCTGACTTCAAATGTTATTGGATTACAATTGGAAAGCACCGAGAAAAAGAATTCTTAGTATAAAAAAAAATCTGATAGCGATTCTTCACGAAGTAGCGCCATGCGGCTTTGCAGCTGAATGGGCCGGCGCGTCCGGGGAAGTACTTCGCTCTCACATAACATCGACGTCAAATGGCGGCTAATGTCGTCGTGTTTCGTTCAGTTTGTGAGAGATCCGGTGGCCCACAACCCCCCCCCCCCCACACACACACATGACAGCACAGAATACTCAAAGTCTACCCCAGGAGGGTACCGGTCGCGCAAGCACCGGAGAATCCCTCTCTAGGCCTCCGGGCTCAGGACAGGTACTTGAACCCGGAGACCTGGGCAGCCCCGCATATTCTGGGGGGGCGAATCTGTGCTTAACACAAAAACTGCCCAGGGTAAACGGAGCCGTCGGCAGAAGTCCCCTACCTCTATGACCGTGGATTTCTGTAACATTAGGGGACTTCATACCAATCTTGACGCCGTCCATTACCACCTCCAGACGGCGAAGCCGGCCTTGCTCTTTTTAACCGAGACTCAGATATCCTCTCCGGCTGATACTTCTTATCTCTCTTGTCCGGGGTAATAATTAGAACACTTTTTTGTACCGCGGGCTGGAGTTTGCGCGTACGTCAGAGAGAATGTCTGCTCTCGTCGCCTTGGCAGTCTTGAAGGTAGGGACCTCTCCATCCTCTGGTTGCGCATTGACAGCGACGACCATCCCCGCATTTATGCTTGCCTATATAGGTCCCATAGCGGTAATGACGAAACCGACCGACTTGTGGAGCACATTCAAATGGCTACAGATTCCGTACTACAACAGATTCCATCCGCAGAGATCGTGATTCTTGGTGATTTCAACGCCCATCACACCGAGTGGCTCGGCTCTCGTACAACCGATCATGCGGGAAGATCTGTTTACGAGTTTGCCTTAGCATATGATCTGACACAATTGGTGGTATCACCAACTCGTATCCCTGATGTGGAAGATCATACGCCTTCCCTGTTGGACCTTTTGCTGACCTCTCACCCGGACAATTACGTGGTCTCCGTGGACGCTCCACTTCGCTCATCGGACCACTGTCTGATCCGGAGTTCTGTACCTGTCGCAAGCCCATCATGGCCTCGTTTTGCGGGCTGCCGCCGCGTTTGGCACTATAGGTCAGCTGATTGGGACGGGATGCGGTCCTTCTTTGCTTCCTACCCATGGGGGCGAATTTGCTTCTCGCTGGATGGTCCAGATATCGTTGCCGATTCTGTTGCCGATGTGGTGCTGCAAGCCATGGAGCTTTTCATTCCTAGCTCTGCAGTGCCTATAGGCGGCAAATCCAAGCCCTGGTTTGGTGAAACCTGTAAGATGGCTGCACGCCATAAAAGGTTAAGCTACCGAGCCTGGGCCAAAGCATCGATGTCCCAGGATGTAAAGACCAGCACATTGAAAAAGGAGTATAACTTTGCCTCCAGGTTCTTCAAAAGAGCTATTGCTGAGGCAAAAGCGGAGTACGTGAACAGAATTGGCGAGAGATTGGTTCGACTTCCTTCGGGAACTCGTGCATTCTGGTCTCTTGCCAAGGCTGTTCAAGGGAATTTTTGTAAGCCATCCCTACCATCTCTGCATATGAGGAATGACTCGTTGGCCCACACCGCGAAGGAGAAGGCCGATCTTCTAGGCACTCTTTTTGCTTCCAACTCGACTTTGGATGACCAGGAAAAAATACCACCGACGATCCCTCGGTGTGATACTTCAATGCCGGAAATAATTTTCCGACAGAGCTCCGTACGCAAAGCACTCTTTTCGCTGGACATATATAAGTCGAGTAGGCCTGACGGCATCCCTCCATTAGTGCTACGAACTTGTGCTCCTGAGTTGGCACCCGTCCTTACGCGTCTTTTCCGGCACTCTTACTCATTAGGCGTCGTCCCATGCTCGTGGAAGACAGCTTTGGTACACCCGATCCCTAAGAAAGGGGACCGCTCAGACCCGTCCAACTACCGACCAATAGCCATAACTACCTTGTTCTCAAAGATTATGGAATCCATAACCAACTGCCAGCTCCGGCGATATTTGGAGGAGCACCAGCTGATTAGCGATCGCCAATATGGCTTTCAACGGAATCGCTCAGCTGGTGATCTTCTAATATTCCTAACGCAACGATGGGCGGAAGCAGTTGAGAGCAAGGGGGAGGCGCTGGTGGTTAGTTTGGACATAGCGAAGGCCTTTGATCGGGTGTGGCATAAAGCACTTCTTGCAAAGCTACCATCTTATGGGCTTCCCGAGAAATTATGCATGTGGATCACTGGCTGGTGTTCCCCAAGGCTGTATACTATCTCCAACCCTGTTTCTTCTGCATATCAATGACATGCTGAAAACCAGCGGCATTCATTGCTATGCGGATGATAGCACTGGAGATGCTTTATACACTGGCCGCCCTAATATTTCTCGGGAACAAGTCGATGAGTGTCGGAACAAACTTGTGTCTGAAATCGAGTCTCTGCTGGCCAGAGTTTCGGAATGGGGGCGACATAACCTAGTCCAATTTAACCCCAACAAGACACAGTTTGCGCGTTTACCGCAAAAAAATCACCCTTCGTCGTTCCTCTACAATTCGAAGGCACTTCCCTAATCGCCTCAGCCAGCATTGGGATACTTGGCGTCGATATATCGAGAGATGTGCAGTTTCGTGGTCATTTGGAGGGAAAGGCTAAACTAGCCTCGAAGAAACTCGGCGTGCTCAATAGGGCGAAGCAGTATTTCATGCCTTCACACCGCCTTCAATTATACAAGGCGCAGATCCGGCCTCACATGGAATACTGCTCTCTGGCTAAAGACCTCTGGGCTGGAGCGCCCCAATATCAGCTCCTTCCATTTGACCGCATTCAACGCCGGGCGGCTCGAATCGTCGACGACAATGTTATCTCCAATCGGCTTGATTCTTTGGCGCTGCGTAGAGATGTCGGATCGCTCTGCATCTTCTACCGCATCTACCACGGGGAGTGCTCTGAGGAATTGTTCGGACTAATACCTGCAGCAGAATTCCATCACCGGACATCGCGGAAAAACTCCAAATTTCACCCACACAATCTCGATGTCCGGAAATCCACAACATCTCGATTTTTACGGCATTTCCTTCGTCGCACGACTAATATATGGAATCAGCTGCCTCCTACGGTTCGGAAACACCGATACGACTTAGGGGCCTTCAAGAAAAGAGCATACTCATATCTGAAAGGCCGGCAACGCACCTGCTAATCCACTGGGGTAGTGGGTGTCTGTGGATGTCGCTCTTCACTTACCATCAGGTGAACCGACTATCCGTTTGCCCCCTCTTCTATAAAAAAAATGGTAATAAAAAGAACTTGTAGAATATATTTCTTTATCTTTCAACCTTATCATTATTAATTGAAATTTTATTATGTTATTAAAATAACAATGTATTTTGTCATGTATTTTGTCTTCCATTAACGCATTCACAACTTTTACAACATCTAAGTATTATACATACTTTTATAAGCCACGCCAAATGCGACGACTAAAATGATATTATTAATATTATGAAAATATAGTCTGCTATCCAGACCGATGATGATCATTATTTTACTATATTATTTTTGTTATATCTCTAAAGGAAATAAGGCAGCGTTTTCAATGTAAGCTCCTAAGCGGCTTAAATTGTTCCGGATCTTACAATAATTACCCTTATATTATTTACCAATTTACACATTATCTTGGTAAATTATATACTAAACCTGCCTCAGAAATCTTGTATCTCATGTTGAAAACAGCATGAAAACCCACCACGGTTCAAGCCTTATCGTGGCGGTGGGGCTCATGCACTGTCCTGACGTTGAGAGGGGTGTGTGGAGATGGCGTCGGTTCATTAAAGGACTGACTAACCGTCGAGGTGCCCTTTTTACTCAACATATCCGGGGCACCTCAACAAAGATGGCATTGGTGGCACTCACCAGGTTTTAGTGGGTAGAGCTGCGTCCGTCCTTACCTTACCACATTTCGAACGCTGCGAGTCCCACATACACGCCTGGGGAGACCCACCCGCCGGCGGGATGCCACATAGTATTTCCTGGCGTAAAAGAAAAAAAAAAGAATGCACAAGAATTCGTCTAGAACTGTTTGAGTTTATCGTGTACAGATAGACACTACATTACACTACTCTACCAGCTACACCATACCAGATAGATCAAAATAATTTGCTACAGTAGGTATATTATTATGTCTATCGCTTAGGTATAATCTACAATAACCATTTTTAATCCTTTACTTTTTACGAGAAATACTTTACCGGTGGGAGGGAAGCGCTGTGCCGCGCTCCCGGCTGCATCGGTACCACCATCTTGCTTGTTTCTCCCGTGAAACAGCTTTGCTATGTTTCGGAGAGAAGGGCAAGACAAGCAGTGTAATTACTGGCACCGAGACTTAACATCTTATGTCTCAGGATAGGCAACACATAAATGAGTTGCCTGGGCTCGTTCCAGGTAAACTAGTGTATGTTCATGGGCGACGTCGACCACTTACCACCAGGTGGCACGTTTGCCAGTTTGCCTATCCAACTAACATAAAAAAAACGTAAAATAACGGCATATTTACGAAGCTATTTTAAGCAATACTTCATTAATCCTTATCCAATTAAGTAACTTAAATACATTGTTCATTTAATAAAGATCAGGCAGGCCCTTTACAACATGTAATTTAAATAAATATTGTCGAAGATACTATTACAGATTTAAAATACAGGAACATAGCAGCTGCGGGTGGTATCGACCGGGATATCCGATTTCATCAATGGCCGTTTAATAAATCGCATTGTTATATTTTAGCATTGTGTGTATATTATCTCTCTCTTTTTAATTGTCTGTAGTATATTAAGTATCAACATTGCACCCGCGCGAAGCCAGGGCGGGTCGCTATTTGATCATAACAATGACAAAGGACAATCTTTCTTTTCTTGGGAGGTTTTAATGAGATGACAAAGTTTGTTTAATAATTCCATGCTACATATTATATGGTAAGGATATCAAATACATCAAGGCCAGCGATAATTAATAACAAAGTTTCAAATAATTTATGATCCTCGTTACTAAATGATATTATAGTTACTTATAAAGTTCATCATTATCATTTTCATCAATCACTTAATACTTTTTTTCCATTATAACTTTCATTTCTACGTACACATAAGTACATTCAAATTCTTATTTTGGTTCGTTTTTATTCCTTAGACTCCTTTTTTATTTCGTAATAATCATTGTCATCCTCATCAATACTTTATTCATTCTTCATAAATTCCTACTTTCGTATCTTATTATTTTTTATTTTAATATTATATACCCTAACTTTATTTCTCTACTTTTTATTCCTTTACTTTTCTATCTTTCTTTTATATCTTCAATTTATACCTACACTTACTTCATTTATTGATTTTATACTCAATTTTTATTCATTTACCTTATCTTAACTTTTTTATTCTTCTCATATTCCCTTATTTTATTTACTATTTTTAATATAATTTGTGGTCATCATTTAAGTCTCTTTAGACTCTAATATAATTTACGAAGGATAACTCGTTCACGCATTTAGAGTCTCATAAAATGTCTCCTACTCTATACTAAGTACATCAACATATTTTTTATTAATTCTTCTTTTTTATTTATTTCTCACTACTCTTAAATAATCCTAAAACTCTCATGAAAACGTCTCGCTGAAACATGATCAAGGATTTGAACGATACGTCATAAAAAACTTTTCCAATTTCGTCTTGTTTTAATCCAATACAATTCTTTGGTTTCTTAAGCATATCAACTTGAGGGGTGAGTGATCAGACTGTTCGTCGAAGGATGGGTTATTTAACAAAATATCGTCTATATTTATGTCAGCTTATTTTTTCAAACATAAATAATGCGTTTGCGGCATCATTTTTTCATCATTTATTAATCTAACCGAGTCGTCCATCGTCGCGTCTGTCCGATTGAACGAAATCAATCTACGCAATCAAGCTTTTCATAGTTGTAAATGCTAAGTTGAACCTTTTTTTCCTTTTTTATTAGGGAAATCGTCACGATATCCCAGGCTCGGGGTAGTCTGGTGGTTATGTGGGACTCTAGCCCATAAACTAAAACCCCAAGGCGTTCCTCTGTACCACGTTTACGGGGTAATGGGTACGAAGGACTACCACCATAACCCCCTCTGCGGATGCCCTTGCGGGCTCTCCTCTGGGTGGTGTGGTGTGACATGTCACGCCACCAGTACGCATTCCTCCGGGGGTGCGCTAGACCGAACAAATATACAACCATAAGCATGGGATTCGGGATAAATTTTCAAGAGGTTTTCTTTCTCATCTCCTCTGGTTTTTTAAGAGGTTTCCATGAGTTATGAGGTATGAGTTGCCTGGGCTAGTTCCAGGTAAACTAGTTTATGTTCATGGGCGACGTCGACCACTTACCATCAGTTGGTAGGTTTGCCAGTTTGCTTATCCAACTAACATAAAAAAGGTCTCTTGTGTTGGGAGCGAGCTTACGTTTCGCTTCTGGTACGCCTTCCTCCGGGGGTGCGGATTAGTTCACCCGGATTTTGCACCCCGCGCTTATGCCCCACCGCCGCGACAAGGCTCGGATCCAATGGTGGGGTGCTAAGTTGAACCTAACTGTACATTACTCATAATTTTTTTCTTTCAAAATATATTAGGTACCTACCTATTTACTATTTTTTAATTTCATTATTTTTAATTTAAAACATTTATTTATATACCTACATATAAATATTATGTGTACATTAAATTCAATAAAAAACTTATCAATACGAAAAAAATAATATGAATAATATGAATCTATTTTATTTTATATCGATGCCCAATAAAGTGTCCAACACAATGAATGTATCTACTATTCTGCATTAATAACTAGTTATAGTTCATCATATTACTGATAAAACATACAGGAGCGTTAGAACATTATAATATGGATATAAATAAAATATTTATTTCAATTATAAATTATTCTAACCATATTGTGTACTCTTAACATTAAATAGAAAAATGTAAATTAAAGTAATTAAACCTACGCCTAATTCCACCCTTAAAAATATTTGTATTAATTAATTTTATTGCAACATAAAGTTATTTTTAAAACCATTCAAATACTTATTTATTTCTGACATAGATATTTTTAACCGACTTCAAAAAAAGAGGAGGTTCTCAATTCGTCTGTTTCTTTTTGTATGTATGTGACATGATTACTCCGCAATTTGTGCATGGATTTCGATGTTTATTTTTTTGTTTGAAAGCTGGTGTTTCCAATTTGGACCCATATTAATTTTATTAAGATCTGACAAACCGTTTTTTAGTTATTCCCAATAATGCCTATTTGGTTGGTTTTGTTTACCTTGATGATATTATGATCATTTTATTACGTGCCGATGTAACAATTGTATAGGATGCTTTGGTGGTACACCATAGTATGTCGCGGTCATCGTAATCATCATCATCATCATCCTTTATCCATCCACTGCTGAACATGCCTCCTTCAATGAACGCCAAGACGACGAATTTCGTAATCACTAAAAATTAAGAAATAAAATCATTTTACAAAAAATTAAAACCGACTTCAAAAATACTAAACTAAAAAGTAATAAAATAACAGTTTCTTTAATTTTTGTGCTTACAACTTATAATCAATCTTCGTAATATCGTCGTATAATCAAAAATGTCGTATTTGTTGCTGTACATTACCTACCTACTTGGCTGACACCGACTCCAAAAGTAACTATAATGACGTGGTAAACGCAAAGTTTGTACATTAGTAGAATATTAAGTTGATTATAAGTTGTAAGCACAAAAATTAAAGAAACTGTTATTATTACTTTTTAGTTTAGTATTTTTGAAGTCAGTTTTAATTTTTTGTAAAATGATTTTTAATATAAGCTAAATAATGACAAATATGTCTCGTATTTGATAAACATAATATGATAATGCAACAACTTCTCCAGGTAAGTGGAATTTGTGTCTGTTTATCTTATATAAATATTTTATATCTCAAATAAATTTTGTTTTTGTTGGTTTCTAGGTACAGTAATTACAATTACATAAATATTATATTTTTCATTTCAATGACGTTAAAATGGCTTAAATAGTTTTGTTCTATCTCGTCGATCATTCCGTATAGCCTATGGATTTTCGGTGAAACTGAAAGCTGTGAGCCCGCTTTGATGGATTTGGATAAACGAACGATTCAGATAACGAGTTGCACTAGTTCACTGTGACATAGATGACATTCGAAGCTTATGTGTCAGCATTTGTATGACATATCAAAGGCAGCTGACGGTCTTCGAGCCAGGTTTAGCTAAACACAGCCAACGATAAAGATAGAGTTATCTCTCTCTCTCTCTTATGTATGCTCTTCCTCGTATCTGACAATTAACTATTTGATTACCTTGTAAAGCATCCAAAACTTATGTAATATAATAAAAGTAAATGCGGCTTGTATCTAATTATTGAAATCCGCGTATTATTAAAAAATATTCGTCATATTTTAAATGTTAAGTTGTAAAGTGGCTTTAAAGTATCCCATTATATTGAAGAGTTTCACTAGACTTTATTTTTAAATGAATTGATAATGTTTTATTTATATAAAAGGAATGTAATCACTTTCAGAATTTCAAATCGATTAGACGACTTGGAATAGGTTAAATGTCTTTGACGTCGAGCTTATCATGAATTTTTTAAGGATAGGCAACACAATTACATAAGTTTCAGGTTACTTATGTTCATAGGCGACGCTAACCACTTAAACTCACGTTGCTCGTCTGCCTGTTTACATATCCAACTAAAATAAAAAATAAAAAACATAAAGCTGAAGCTACTAAAGCGTGCTTAAAACCTAAATAGGCAAAATTTTGGTAAAACGCGCACTTCACGAAATTGATATCTCCATAGCCACTTATATCAGGGGGAGAGTTCGCCAATATAGCCTTTGTTAGTGAACTGTCAAATGTACGGACAAATTGTAATAAATAAATAAATATTAGCAATCACAACCACGCTAACCTAGCCCCGTGGTAAGCTCGTTAGAACTTTTGTTTAGACTAGTCAGTCCCACAAGGGACCGACGCCACCTCCACAGAGGGGTTGTCCCGCACCACAGAACAACCCCTCCCAACGTCGGGACAGTACAATGGGGTGAGGTTCCCACCCTCACCCCTTGCCCCCTGCTCTTCTGTCCCCTCTTCTTATAAGAGGGGTACAAAGAGCCCCCTCGGCCCAATTAGCTTCGCCCAAAGTGCACCGCTCACCCTAGGCTACTGAGCCCCACCGCCACGACAAGGCCTTAACCATGGTGGGGATAAATGAGTTGCCTGGGCTCGTTCCACGTAAACTTATTTATGTTCATGAGCGACGTTGACCACTTACCATCAGGTGGCACGTTTGCTAGTTTGCCTATCCAACTAACATAAAAAAAGAAAAAAAAATTGCTTCGCCAAGGTGTTGGGTTCACCTTAAGCTACTGAGCCCCACTGCCTCGACAAGACTTGAACCATGGTGGGGATCGCACACCTCTAGAGAGTACTAGGCCGAGTCCTCAACAGCGCCGGTCTGTTATTTGCCTATTCAATTATACTAATATAAAATGATACTTAGCCTTGCAACTGCGTATATCGCAAATTACTCCTCCCCAAGGCTTCGTGGGTAGAAAATCTGTATCATTAGATGCGTTCTCGACATACTCACTCACCATATATTTTATCAATTGTATGTGATTTGTACAGTCAACAATTTACAAAAGGCACACCTAAGCCCGTATTATAAATTAATACAATTTTATAATATTGTTTTTTAATGCGTAAGAGAATTCCGTTGATTAAAATGAAATAACCATTAACATAGATAACCTTAAAATTCAATACAAAAATATGTCCTTTTTCATCATTTAATTTGTGTTTTTTATTATTTACAACATTGCGAAAATCACCTCCTAAAGTCACACAGGCAAAACAGAGAATTACAGCATGTATATATAAATGTATTATACACGAAGTTTTTTAGTGTTCCGTACATAATAAACCCTTAACCTAATTTTTTAATTGGAATGATGATGACGTGTGAAAAAAAAATTCTTTGTTCATTTATGCTGGCGACTGTACCTACTGTTACTTAAGTGACTTGTGCGAGCAAATCAAGCAAAATACGGAGACAGCTATTCATGCTGCGACCTAATGAGGCGACCTAACATGCTAGGTTCTCTACATCTTACTATACTTAGAACTGTATTAGAGCACAGTTCACTAGAATCGGATTTAAGAAAAGGTTTCAATATTTACCATGACTTTTTATTATTGAAGTTTTATTTCTTTTGGCGTGTTAGGGAAAAATGCTGCGAATAATTTTATAAAATGCGCGCGCACACCGTCACGAAAAACAGACACCCTGAAGTTAGTTATATTCAACATTATTTTGTATAACAATTTTCACATAATGACAGCATAGAGCAAAAATGTTACAGTGTAATGAAATTGTACTATGTATTTTTCTTTAAGGAGTATAATTTCTACCGCGTGTACATAAGTATCCACAAACTTTTTTTGTAGCGCTCAATGTTTCGGATTTCTCTACAAATGGTAACTTTTTTATAAATATAAATGCAGTGCAGTTATAGCATGGATAATAAAATATAGTTCCTGCCCCTGTACGGAACCCAGGTAGACAGTTAAAGTGATTGCGGGTGCGTTGGTCTATGACTTTGCTCTTATATGCCTAATGAATATCACGTTATCCGAACGCCGAAACAAGTTGTCTCCCTTGCAAACAAAAGATGCACTTTACTTCTTCAATCCCTGGGGAACTGTTACAGGAAAATGTGGATATAATATGTCGTAAATACAACCTTGGAGCGGCTTGAGAGTGATATTCGGTCCACCCCGATATTCTCTGAGGGATTCTTGTCCAACCGCGGATATTTTTCTCCCGTCACAAATCCGAGGTTTCAAGACAAGGAAAAAGTATGTTTTAAAGTTTATCGGTTACATCGAGCATATATCCGGATAGAGTAGTAATGTGAGCCATGAAATTCCGAAACCGGTCAGTGATTTATCACTGACGTAATAGCAATTTAACCAACCAATCTGTATGTACGTCCCATCAGCCAATCATCATCGGTCTCATGTTCAGGTGCACGTAGAAATTTAGAAAAACCCACTCTTAGGTTTGGCTTTTGTTACCATTAATCAAGATAATAATATATTCTTGTCTATAAAAATAAAATAAAACATTTTGTGGCCTACTCACTATCACTGGTGATACGAGTGATTAGGTCTTTACATATAAAATTGCATTTTGTATGAAAAAAAAAATACGAATTTTTGCATGTATTTTATATTTGTATTAATCGAAGTAATCACCCATGCAATCAATGCATTTTTGCCAACGCAGTGGCAGTTTATTGATGCCCTTCTTAAAGAAATCAGCTGGACGCGAGGCAACAAATTCTTCAAAGGCATTTTGTACTGCCTCTCGGGTATTGCATTTTTTTCCCGTCAAGAAATTATCCAAATTCTGGAAAAAGAAGAAGTCTGTAGGCGCAAGGTCTGGTGAGTAGGGCGGATGGAGAGCTTCCAACACCAGTTCTTGCTAATTGAAGGCCGTCTGCTGTGCAGTGTGAGGTCGCGCGTTGTCGTGCAGGAGCAGCGAAGACGAGCGATTGGCCAATGCTGGTTGGAGATGTGCCAGCTTCTCCATCATTGTGTTCAGTTCTTCACAGTACACATCTGCAGTAATGCTCACCCCGTTTGGTAAGCTGTGATGAATCACACCGGCGCTAGACCACCAAACAGTGACCATCAGTTTACTAGGGGTAAGTTTTCGATAAAGGCATTGTTTAGGTGCTGAACCAGGATCCAACCAAATTGCTGAGCGCTTGCGGTTATCAAACAGGATTCTGTTTTTCATCGTAGGTAACAATACGGTTCAAAATTCCTTCATTTGTGTGTCTGTTGAGCAGTGATCATTGAGTTCGTGGGGCACCCATTTGCCAAGCTTTTTTACCTTGCCAATTTGACGCAAATGGACCAATATTGTTTTGACGCTAACGTCGAAAGCTGCTGCTAATTCAGCCGTAGATTGTGTATCATCAGCTTCCACAATCGCCTTTAATTCGTCATTGTTGACCAAAGTCTTCGGACGACCGCGAGGTTCATTTTTCAGGTCGAAATTTCCAGAACGGAAGCGAGCAAACCAATAACAAGTGGTGCGTTGGTTTGTGGTGCTATATAAATAATATGTGTCGTTGATATTGCGTGCCGCTTGTGCCGCGTTGCTGCCACGACGGTACTCATATTCCATAATTAGGTACTCGAATTTTTTACGCATTCTGTATCCATGATGACGAAAAAGATTGAAATGCGATGAAAATGTAACACTAATCAATAAATAAATGACTACTTTTGGAAAAAGATTTCCATGTTTTTAAAATAAAATTAATTTGAAATTAGAATTCTTAGCCAAACAAAAATTATTTTGATTTGAAATGGCCAGTACTGCAGAACGGCAATTTCATAGGTTTTTAAGACCTATTTTTTTTCAGACAGACAGGTTTCACCCATATCAGTAGGTATATATAATATAAATATTAAAATTTAAAGGACAAAAATAATACCTAATAGTCTATGGTGTAATTTAATGCGTTATAACCGTTATATCAACGGGAACCCTTGCCTACCCCGGTAGCAAAGTCCCGGTGTCGGCGGAAGTGCTTCAGGTTATCAGAGTTCCCTCATATTAGGAGGCGTCCGTGTTAATCAGATCTGGGATACTCCCCTTCAAGCGACTGAAGACAAGTCGCAGTAGTTTTAGTGCGACGATGAGCGCCGGCGAGTCCCACATAATATGCCAGGGGAACTCATCTCCGGGTGAAAGAAAAAAAGAAACAAACATATTTTATTCGAATAAAATTGAGGCCTATGTTCAGCAGTGGACGGATCTCTATACGTCCACTGCTTAACATAGGCCTGATCAATGATGATGATGATGATAATAATATAAAATTACGCGCTATTGAAGTAAAACTTCATAATATCTGAGTTACAGTTTCTAGAAAGAAGTTTTACTTAAAATTAACACTTGGGTTTTTTACAGGTCAAAGAGGTTCTTGATTTTCTTCTTTCATTAGCCTTGACTATTGTTTATTTACTTTGCTACAAATTCAATTAATTATATTGCAATTGTGGACCAAAAGTCAACAACAGTAATATGTATTTTATATAATATAAAATATTAGACTACCAACGTCCGTCAGAAAAAATGCCATAGCAATGCAAGTTACTATTTTTGAATAGAATGATAGATTATATTTTATTGAGTCAGAAAAAAACTGATTACCCAAATTCTCTACATAAGAAGGTTTACTTCAATAAAATATAATCCTAATTTATAAGGATCTTTTCCACTATTTGGCATATAAATCAAAAAGCGAAGAATACGTAATAATATGACTTATGACTCACGACCAATGCGAGTTTCGTTTTTTGAATAGCGGAAATTATCTGCTAAGACTATAGAATACTGAATCAACTAACATGCCGAATGGTAAGAGGTAGTGCCATGCTGTTTTGCAGCCTAATTGGGCCGGCACGACCGGGGTGGTACCTCTCGCTCACATAAAACCGGCGTCAAGTGACAGCTACGCTGTAGCGTTTCGTGCGATTTGTGGGTTTCCGGTAGCCCATTGGGGAGGATAGGGGATAGGAGAATAATGCATCTGCATAACCTCTGGTTGTGCAGATGTCTATGAGCGTTAGTAATCACCATGGCTCCGACTGCTAGGTTATACCAGACCCATTCCAATTACAAACCTGCCTTTTTTGTCAAATGTAACTGGCCCATGTAACATTACTAATATGAAACAGATAAATAGATATATTTTATGATGCTGAATTGTTTTAATTATACCTAATATTTATAATACTAAATTATTTCTTAATTATATCAGTACTTATAGTACCGATTTAGGGTATGCAATTGTCCCATTTCTGTACCGAGTAACGAATAACGATTGGCCGAATTTAGAACATCTGCATTAGGTGTGATTTCGAGTTGACTGTAGCTACTAGCTGCAATGAAGCTGATGTACTATATCGTACATTAAAAACCGGTGCTTTAATATACTATAGTGTCATTACACAAGTACCATAAGATAAATAATAATAAATAATCACAGTACTATGTAATGTGGCTACTAAGAATGTACCTAATTTAAAAAACGGTAAAAAAAATTCGAGATATTGCAGCGAATTGCTGGTAACGAAATAAAAAATGACAAAATGTATTCTATTTAAACAAGATTTAAACGCTTTTTGAGTAGATATAAGTAATAATTATTATTCGAAATAAACAAATAAAAAATATTTAAACTTAAGCTTAATTTGTCAGCAGATGTCACTAAACAAAATTATGACAAAAACCTTCTTGTAGTTATTCTACTTGATACAAGATGGCACATCGGAGGTGCTATGTTACTTTCAGGTTTACATGACGTACCAATAGATGTCATTTTTCGTCTAAAATATACTGTCACCGCGTAGAGTGTAGACAGAGCTTGCTTTCATAGTCTATCTCTAGTTGTCACAGTATACCATCGGTATACAGTCAAAATAATTTTTAAAGTTATCATAAATACTTAACTACAACAAAATCCTTTAGAATTAGTACGTACGTAAATAATAGTAGCATTTTTTTTTATTATCAAAATTAAAATCCAATATTTTCAGACTTTTGTCAACCTATTAGATATTCAAGACTTACTTGAAAGCTCCAATTACAGAGCATACATAATAAGACTCAGTGGTGCACGATTTCAAATTGTGCTAATGCATAATTGGAACGTGAATTAGTTTTCAAGTGCACCAGGGTGCAGAGTGCGCTAAGTACAGTTTTGAAAAGAAATATGAAATATGAAAAAAAACGTGTCCTTTATTTTTAAATCTATAATATAAAAAGAAATAGTCAATACATATTATATTATATAGTACCCGGATGACCGAGCTTTGCTCGGTGTTTTTTTTTTTTTTAAATAAAATTACATTTTCTAAAAATGATTCCTAGCTAGATCGATTTATCGCCCCCGAAACCCCCCATATACTAAATTTCATGAAAATCGTTGGAGCCGATTCCGATATTCCAATTATATATATATACAAGAATTGCTCATTTAAAGATATTATATAATTATAATATAAGATAATATAATCATCAATATTTATTATTTATTTTTGATAGAGTCTGAATTAACACCCACCCATCCAGAACAGTATATTCGCCATATTGTGGTGGACTGTTCTGGGTGGGTGAAGTGGAAAATGATAGAATATAGTTGATTGATGGGTTGGAGGGGCGAAGCCACGCTCTTTAGAGTTCTCGCCGTTTTTCCGTATTACAGAATAAATATTGTATTTTGTATGGCTAATAGCTTAGTAGCTAATGATTTTGAATAAAAAAATAATGTCAAATAAGTGTCAAAACTGTCAAGTGTCAATACGGTTGTTATTTTTCTAGGCTCATTATACTATATTTTTATTATTATGATCAATGTTGTGCTAACAAAGTACTGATCAAAGTGCAAATAGATAAGACGTTTAGTAGCCTTTAAAGTACCAGTACTCTAGAAATTATTTCATTCGGAAAATATGTCTAGTTACGGCAAGTTTGGTCCACTCGTTGGTGCTATAGATGAAGGAACATCTAGCGCCAGATTTATAATATTTAAAGCGAATTCATGTGAAGTAGTTGCAACACATCAAAAGGAGCTAGAGCAAATATTTCCTCAAGAAGGATGGGTGGAACAAGACCCTATGGCTATTTTAGATGTAGTAGTAACCTGTGTAAACAAGGCTGTGGAAAAATTAGTAGAATTAGGTGGAAGTCCAAAGGTAGGTATTATAAACATACAGACACCATGTATGATATGTACAAATTACATAACTTTGCGAGTAACAATATACATGGCTATATAAAAATGTTATGTTGTGGTTTTCCTGTTATAGGTAATTGAATGATTCATAATATTATCTACATAAAGACGAAAAAACGATACTACAGGGTTGAAAAAAAACCTATGTTTCTTAGAAAAAATTACTGCAATCTCTGTAAGATATATTTCATTCATAACACATACCTACAACTGTACTTTTTATGATGAAAAAGTATGTTCTTTGTTCAAAATTCCCAGTAAAATTGCCTCATAAAAATAGTAATTGTATTCCTTGTCTACTATAATGTAGATAGGTTATTATTATTAACAGCTAAAAATTATCTTAAATCATTCTAAAAGGGAAATTGAAAATACAAAGTAATATGTAATTTAGTACATTCTGTACAAAAAACATGTTTATCAGGCTTTGCGAAACTGTAAATATAACTGTACCTACTCGTAAACTGTCATATTTATAATAAGAAAATGATGATTAGCATGATTATGATAAATGTTGATTTTTAGGCTGTACAGTTTTGGCTGTACTTGGGGCAAATAATAGTCCATAATAATATATTTAACATTTATTTTCTTAATTTTAATGTTCGTAAGAAGACACCCAAAGATATAATAATGTAAAACATGTATAATTTATAATGAAAATTTTACAAAAAATAATTGACATTTTGAATATTAAAATACAGTAGAAACTCGATTATCCGGCTCTCAGTTATCCGGATTTGCGATTATCCGTACTACCAACCACGATCAGTTATATTAAATACAAGTTGAATTTATGCAACCATGAACATGTTTTTTTTTTTTGTTAGTTGGATAAGAAAACTGGCAAACGTGCCATCTGATGGTATGTGGTCGACGTCGCCCATGAACATAAACTAGTATACCTGGAACGAGCCCAGGCAACTCAAGAGAACTAAACTTTACAAACTAAACAAAATTAAACTTATTATTTTATTTCATGATTAAGTCTGTAATTTAAGAAAATAAGTACATAAATAAGTGCTTACTTACCTGTAGGTATGTATTCATATTATACAAACCTATCTTATATCTTATATGTTTAAATGAGCAATTCTTGTATATATATATATATATTAAATCGATCTAGCTAGGAATCATTTTTAGAAAATGTCATTTTATTAAAAAAAATACAGAGCAAAGCTCGGTCATCCGGGTACTGTATACAACACATGATACATAATATGATGTATCATATGTTGGATAATGTATCTCTTACTAATTTCTTAATAAACATTGATTTTCGTGACATATGCACAAAACCCGCTTTTCTTCGTACATTCAATTATCCGGATTTTCGATTATCCGAATGCCTAACGACAACAATTAGTCAGGTTAATCGAGTTTTCAAAATATAAAAAACTCCATGGTCAATTATTTACATAATACACAGGCCGTATGTGCCTGAACACAGACACATAGTTTTAAAGTATATGAGGACTTTGTCTCAATATTGAATATAATTATTGCTATAAAATAAAATAAAAAAATACTGAATAAACCGTTAAACTTAGACCTAAGACTCTTATAATTGACTAGAAATTGAACCAATAATAAGAAAATATGGAGAAAACAATGTTTTCAGCTGAAAAATTTTGTGTGTTTTTTTCCAAGAAAAAGATTTCATTTTAGGAAAATAAATTGAAAGTAGAAAAGTTGTATGCACCCTTTTAATATAGCATATAATAATTTATTAATACTAATTCACTAATTATAATAGCCATTTTGTATATTGTTTTCTAATGCTTTAGCGAATTCCACTCATTAAGTATAATGAAACAATTTTTTACGGATTTTATCGCTATTTTTGTCATTTTGGCCATATACGCAACTCAAATTTGATAATTTGGCATCAGCAATCTGGGGCAGAAATTATTGTCTATACAAATAGAAAATTTACCATGTCTTTTTGGATTTTGGGTAGCTGGTGTTCGAAGACAATGAAGAAATGTCTTGCTTATTTAAACAGTTTTAGATGTTAAGTAATTATATTATATTTCAGGACATTATAGCGGTAGGTGTGACTAATCAAAGAGAGACTACAATAGTATGGGACAGAACGACAGGGAAACCGCTCCATAATGCTATTGTATGGCTGGACATGAGAACCTCATCAACTATAGATAAACTACTAGATATGGTGCCAAATAAGACAATGAATAAGAATTATTTGAAGGTATGTAAAGTTATTTAAACCCACACCTTTAACTTCGTTTTATTTCACCGTTCAAATGATACTGATGCGAGAAAATAAACACTTATTTCCTGAATTAAATTGATGACTATTCATATTTAAATAAATATTATTTAGGGTGCAGTAAGCACCCGAAACTATATTTATTAATTAACTCACTTTGGGCTTTATTTATCTGGGTATACTTTTGTATTTTTACTAACTTTCAGGAAGTTGCGGTAAACACATGTATGTATTCCTTTTAGGTCATTAATAAAAATGTGGATCATTTAAATTGTTTTTGATTTAAATGATCATTTAAATTATTTGATTTCTATCATCTAATAGGCATCTACTAAGCTTACCCAATCTAATTGTACAATTGAAAGATATGCTTTTATTTTTAATGCTCTGTTATTATATAAACAAGTATTGGTTAGACATTATCTAGACATTCTTATCACATAATATATATTATATATATATATATAATAATGATGAAGCTGAAATCAAAAGTAAACATACTATATTAATACTATTTATGTTTTCATAAAAGGATAGATAATATATGTGTTAAGCAATCTCACAACACTTTACACACACATGCATTACTAGGCAAAAACCCCACACTGCCATAATTAAGGCGTTGGCCTTTTAGGCAAGTTAGTAACACTTAATGCTAATGTTAAAAATTATCTATACAAATATATGTACAATGAAATTGTCTGTTTGTAATTTCAAATTAACCATGTTTCACTAAATGCATATAAAAGGCATATACAGTATTAAGACAAAAAGTCAATTGTTAAAAGTTTGCTGCCTGTCTGCTTATTCCGTCTAATCTCTAAAACAGCTGGGCCCACTTTGGCGAGACTTTTAGTCTAGTTTTAGTAGTGGTAGTTAGCTTATGAGGTTATAAAAGTAGGCTATAAAATAATCGTCATCAAACTGGATACGGCTGTAAATCGAAGGTATATAATAATAATGTCTTTCAATACAATAAATATAATTCTTCAGCCACTCTGCGGCCTGCCCATGTCACCATACTTCAGTGCGGTGAAGTTAAGATGGTTGAGTGATAATGTAGAAGCCGTGAGACAGGCTATGAAGAAAGGAACTTGCTGTTTTGGAACTGTTGATACATGGATCATTTGGAACTTAACAGGTATTGCAACAATATTTTATAGTACACTAGTGGCACCGACAGACATTGTCCTGTACATTTTTTTTTTTGTGAATCTAAACCATCCTCGAATCCCCTTGAACTGAAACAAAAAATTTCATCAAAATCGGTCCAGCCGCCTAGGAGGAGTTCAGTGACATACACACGCACACAAGAAATATATATATAAAGATAGGATGTTTCCAATGTTATGGGAATTGTGCTATAATTAGGCAGAAATTATAGGCAATGCTATCGGTGCCAGACAAGTCTTGATATGTTTATGCATCTATCTAGTGCATTTTTTTTCCGCCGGGTTATGCTCTTAGGCATCCCGTGGGGTAGGGGGGACTCCCCAGGTGGGTATGTTGGCCTCCCTGCACCTGAAAGATCGTAAGTGGACGAAGGTCTACCCACTAAAACCCGGCGAGTGCCACCAATGCCGCCTCTGGTGAGGTGCCCGGGATCTCTTGAACAACAGGGCACCTCGACGGCTAGTCAGTCCCCCAAGGGACAAACGCCACCTCCACAGAGGGGTTGTCCCGCACCAGAACAACCCCTCCCAGCGCTGGGACAGTGGAATGGGGTGAGTCTCCATCCTCGCCCTTGTGCCTCCTACTCATTCGGCCTCTCTTTTTATATGAGGGGTATAAGGGGTACTCGGCTTTGGTCTCACGCCCCACCGCCACGACAAGGCTTGAAACATGGTGGGGATCTAGTGCAATATTGTTCAATCCTTTAGGTGTTTGACTCATATAGACGAGTTTTCATAGCACTGGTTTTGTTACCATTTCTTTTCCTGTAACGCCGGGATATGCTCTGAGGCATCCCGCCTGGGGACTGGGTTTCCCCAGGCGGGTATGTGGGACTCGTTCCGCCCTAAAGATCGTAAGTGGACGCAGCTCTACCCACTAAAACCAGGCGAGTGCCACCAGGGCCACCTTTGGTGAGGAGCCCCGGATCTGTTAAGCTGACAGGGCAATACGACGGCTAGTCAGTCCTGCAAGGGACCGACGCCACCTCTACAGAGGGGTTGTCCCGCACCACAGAATAATCCCTCCCAACATCAGGACAGTGCAATGGGACGAGGTTCCCGTCCTCGCCCCTTGCCCCCTGCTCTTTTGTCCCCTCTTCTTATAAGAGGAGTACAAAAAGCCCCCTCGACTCAATTAGCTTCGCCCAAGGTGCTGGGCTCACCCTAGGCTACTGAACCCCTCCGCCAAGGCCTGAACCATGGGGAGGACTGGTTTTGTTACCATGAAAGACATACCAAAATCTCAAAGAGCTATATTGTTCTTTATGTGATGTGGCTTAGTCTAGGATTGTAAGTACTATGATAACTGAAACTGTGCGTGTTACTTTTATGGTCGCATTTATAGGCATTTATATACAGTCCCCACCATGGTTCAAGCCTTGACGAGGCGGTGGGGCTCAGTAGCCCAGCACCTTGGGCGAAGCTAATTTAGTCGAGGGTGCTTTTTGTACTCCTCTTATAAGAAGAGGGGATAAAAGAGCAGGGGGCAAGGGGCGAGGACGGGAACCTCGCCCCATTGTACTGTCCTGATGTTGGGAGGGATTGTTCTGTGGTGCGGGACAACCCCTCTGTGGAGGTGGCGTCGGTCCCTTGGGGGGACTGACGAGCCGTCGAGGTGCCCTGTTTGCTCATTATCCGGGGAACCACACCGAAGACGGCATTGGTGGCCCTCGCCGGTTTTAGTTGGTAGAGCTGCATCCACTTACCAGCTTTCGGGCGCAGCGAGTCCCACATACCCGCGTGGGGAGACCCACTCCCCCGCGGGATGCCTCGGAGAATTTCCCGGCATTAAAGAAAAAAAAAGGCATTTAAATACAGTATATAGTTTCCTTGTATGTCATAATATGTATATCTATATTTTTTCAGGCGGTGTGAATGGCGGTAAGCATATAACAGACGTTTCAAATGCATCCAGAACAATGTTGATGAATATAGAGACTCTGAAATGGGAACCGCTGCTGTTGAAGTTCTTTGAAGTGCCCACATCTGTCTTGCCTGAAATCAAATCTAGTTCAGATGTAAGTGAATTTATTTAATCCATATATTACATCTCTTTTGCTTATTTTTTCATTGGAACTGTTTTGTAGAGTTAAAAAAAAACAGGCTGTGTAATTACTGGCACCGAACTCATGACTTATCTGGCAACGATTCGGTGAACATATTTATAATAATAATTGACGATAAATGACGTTGACACCCCAGGCTCTAACCTTACTTATCTTCATCATCGAGACCGAGATCATTCTATAGGTTATATCATTAATATAGGTTATATGTATTTTCAGATATACGGCTACGTTGCCGACGGTCCCATCAAGGGCACACCTATATCGGGTTGCCTGGGCGACCAGCAAGCGGCCCTGGTGGGACAGATGTGCCTTCAGAAGGGCCAGGCCAAAGCCACGTACGGCACCGGGTGTTTCGTGTTGTACAACACGGGTGATATACGTGTGGACTCGAGTCGGGGGTTGCTAACCACGGTTGCCTACCAGATAGGCAGTAAAAACCCGCCCTGCTACGCTCTGGAAGGATCGGTGAGTTCCTAGAATGTAGTTCTATTAAGGCTCTATTGTCTGTATTTCACGTGGTATTGAAATTTTCACTGAGTACATCACGTACAGTCCATTTTTTTAGAAGTGTCCCAAATGATAAACAAATATGGTGTACTTCCGGCCACAGACAAATAGACCAAAAGTGTAGTTTAGTGAAGTGACACAAAATTTAAATGAATGAACAATATACCTTAGCGATAAGACCGCCTTTTGTGTACATTTTTTTTCTGTAATTTCCATGATTGATGTATGTATTCTTATGTACACAATAAAGTATATTTTCTTTCTTTTCTTTCTTTCTATTAATAAGTCATTGATGAAAGTAAAATTGATTTCGTATTCAAATATTTAACGATACCATATTGGTGAAATTATTTAAAAAAGACAAATTTATCAATTTCTTTTCGTAAATACAAAATAACTCTTATAAATTAATTCCTCTTTTAAGCCATTGGCATCACTTCTGTAAGGAAACAAAAGTGTCCCTATAGTTATTTTTGTTTACTTGGGATTCAGTAAGATGGCCGGTAAAAAAGACGTCACAAATAAAAAGACGTCACAAATAAAATTTTAACACAATAGGGCGGTTAGAACCTAGAAAATAGGTCGACCCTATTAGTAGGTATTATTGTCACCTTATTTATATTTATTTTGATTAAAAAATCTTGCGCCGGCGGCTCACTGTCTCGTAACATCTAAACAAAAGGAATGAGAACATTGTTTTTCACGAAGTACTTAATTGGGTAATCCTAAGTCTCATCTTAAAGTCCCACAAAATATTCCTGTAAACTTCAGTGAAGTTTTATGCCAGTGCTATGTAAATGTTCAGGATGAAATTGATATTTAGAAATATTCATAATATAAAATAAAACCTTTACAATAAATACTTTAATATAAAACATTGACATTTGTAATATTTTAGAAGCATTATTTTCGTTCAACATAAAAAATCAATGCATAACAACTTAATAACAAATCGCATGACGGTAACATTGTTTTATAATCTATTAACCAATTGTAATTCAAGAAATTTTAAAAAATAAGTAAAGAGCACGGCCAATTTTATCGTTCATTTTATTCATTCACTTATACACAATCGCCTCTAAAATATAATGACCACATCCCTATTTGCCTTATAAAAAACGATGATGAAATGACATATTAAAAAATATAATTATATTATGTACCCTCGATATTCGATATTTTACAAGTTAAGTGTTTAAATGATAAATACTAGTGATATTTGTTTTTAGTGAAATAAATAGTAAATGAAGTTTTATAATTAGTAAGCTAATGTGTCGTGAAAATAAATGCCGAAAAATCATAAAATGCGTATTGACAGGGTTTGTTTACTAAATAAGACGCTTCTAAAAAATGAACTTTATTATGTACATTTAAATTTGGCTTTGAAACAAATCATATTATTGTCTTAAGTATATACGGTAATTTCACACATACACACACACGAAACATTTATTAAAGACTTACCCGATGTTTTGGATACTCTATATTCCTCTCGTGATCATAGTTGCTGTAAAGTACATGGGCGACGGCACGGCAACGGTCCGTCATCGTTTTTCTACTGAGCCGGCGTCGATGACGGTTTACGTCCGTTTTCGTACAGCAGTACTGTACGACACTGTATGACACGTAGATCATATTAGATCATGTCTATGATGATGATTATCATCATCAGCCTCTATTTATTCAGTGGTCGAAGGATGGAGACTGATGATGATGATGATGAATATAGATTGACCTTCACCCGTCTGTTTATCGAATTAAACATTTTTTTATCGCATTTCATACATAGACAAATACATCTTGCATGAAATGAAATTTGATAAAAAAAAAAGATTTCATCCGTTAAATAGATGGGTGAAGGTCGACCGATATTCGGATCTTAGACTATAAGTTCTAAACGCAAATTTCAGGTGGCGATAGCTGGCGCCGCGCTGGGCTGGCTCCGAGACAACATCGGTCTTATAGAGAGCGCCAAGGACTCGCAGGAGATAGCCGAGCGGGCGACAGAGAACGGCAGTGTTGTGTTCGTGCCTGCTTTTAGCGGGCTGTACGCGCCTTATTGGAGGCAGGATGCGAGGGGGTAGGATCATGTTTCGTGCATTCGTTCATTAAGGCGGGCTTATGAGGCGCACGGGCCGATCACATGGGGTGAGGTGCGGGGAAATCCGCGGGGCGCTCTCCGCGCGTCCTGGTCGCGCCGATCTTGTGGCGGCCATTGAACTATATTACTAGCGTACTTGAACTACCTATATTACTACTTAGTAATTACAACTCACTGATGGCGACTAAAATATTTAAGTTATAATCGAATTATCAGGAGAGTGACTGCAGTATTTTCTTTATACGAGTATATTAGTAAGTATAATATAAAAAAGTATTAATTGCTTAAAATACTTTTGATATACTTATTCAACATTCAAACAAACAAAAAAAAACAAAACCTATAAAATACTATTTATTTGTAGCAATGTTTATAAATAAATACATTTAAATTCATTGTTTGAAATATTTTTAGATAAATATCCCATTAGTAAAATCAGTAGTCTGTAATGTGCAAGTCATGAAATGAAACATCCCGTGGGGGAATGGGTCTCCCCACGCGGGTATGTGGGACTCGCTGCGCCCAAAAGCTGGTAAGTGGACGCCGCTCTACCCACTAAAACCCGGCAACTGCCACCAATGCCGCCATTGGTGAGGTGCCCCGGATCTAATGAGCAAACAGGGCACCTCGACGACTAGTCAGTCCCCTAAGGGACCGACGCCACCTCCACAGAGGGGTTGTCCCGCACCATAGAACAACCCCTCCCAACGTCGAGACAGTACAATGGGGTGAGGTTCCCGTCCTCACCCCTTGCCCCTGCTCTTTTGTCCCCTCTTCTTATAAAAGGGGTATAAAGAGCCCCCTCGGCTCAATTAGCTTCGCTCAAGGTGCTGGGCACACCTTAGGCTATTGAGCCCCACCGCCACGTCAAGGCCTGAACCATGGTGGACAGGAGTGAAGAGGTAACAAACACACACACACACACACACACAAACTTTGTCATCAATACATCTATACAAATAAATAAAATTAAAGATAACCGCTTTTTACTAAATGAATAATATGGATGTATACACGACACATGGTATATGTGTCGTGTATACATACATACATATAATAGCCTTTTTTACAATTTTTGTCTGTATGTCTGTCTGTCTGTTTGTTCCGGCTAATCTCTGAAATGGCTGGGCCGATTTTGACAGGACTTTGACTTTGAATGGTGACGCCTTTCAATTCCATTAGTTTCCGTTTTTGAGTCTCTTTCTAGCTCTTAAGACTGCTGGCGTCGTTATACTAGCAGTAGTTGAATTGAAAAAGAATAAAAGTAAATTATTTTTCAAAAATCCTTTGCTATACTGGCAGCACTAATTGAGCACTAAATGGTGACGTCTTTCAATTCTATTAGTTTCCGTTTTAGAGTCTGTTTCTCGCTCTTGAGACTGCTGGAGTCGTTATACTAGCAGTAGTTGCTTTGAAAAAAATAATAATTAAAAAGTATATTTAAAATCACGAATGGTACACTGCTAGCTTAATTAAAAGTTAGCAGTGTTCTCATTTTTGGTCCACCTATCACAGCACCAAATATCTGTTATCAGCACTAAATTCGCACTAAACGAGCACTAAATTTTGAGATATAAAACGAGTGATTCTGCCGACTTGACCTTTCTAGCTTTACATACGTCACAAACTTTGTCATCTATACAGATAAATAAAATAGGAGAGTCTGTCTTAATACTTTTATACTATACATATATTTAAGATTTTTATAATACACATATTTAATACACATCCATGACCCAGGAACACAGAAAATATTTTTGTTCTCTGGCGGGATTCGAACCTGCAACCTCCGGCTTTAGCGCTAACGCGCTTACCACTGAGCCACAGATGTCGTCAAGCTTGTCCCTAGAAATGTTTGCTAATTGCTAGGTAGGTGGGCAAGGACAGTTTATGTGCGGTTTCGGTACCTAGATTGGTACCTATATAATTTGGGCAGAGTGTATTATTATGATTTACTTGTTTTGTTTCTGTATCGGTTGTACCGGAACCAGTTCAGTTAGTGTCATGTTATTTTTACTTATTTATCTTGATACTTACAAAACAAACAATAATATTGAGATGAGTTAGTCAGATTACTATTTCGTCGCAAAATGAACTAACATTATACTATACTATATAATATTATAATATACATCCATGACCCAGGAACACAGAAAACTGTTTTGTTCGCTGGCGGGATTCGAACCCGCTACCTCTGGCTTGAGCGTCAACGCGCTAAACCATCGAACTACTGAACCACAGAGGTCGTCAAATATATGTGTCGTATAAAAGCTGTAAATATACTTCCGTTCTTTGGTACCCGTAACACAAGTTCTTTGAGAACTCACCACGGGACCAGATTGACGTGGTGTAAAAGCGTCCATAGATATTTAAAAAATATATAATATATTTCCCATCTTCTAAACTACGCATATTATTATTTATTATACGTTGCGCCAAGCGAGAGAGCGTGCGGACCACACCCGATCACGACAAGCGAGGCTTGTCGACTGCCGCCAGTGTACAATCTGATGCAACGCTTGCGCTCCGTTCACAAAGTTGAGATTTGTTTAGCAGGACAAGGGCGTGTGAAATTTGTAGGACGCAATAAATGGTTTTATTGTAACATTTTTGTTTATTTACAGAAAGGGGGGGTTCTAATAAAAATGTGGCTGATTTAGTATATAAGTGAATATTATACGATTTATATTCTCGAAAAAAAAAACTATGGTTATCACTGAAATAAAAGAGAACTTTGAACTGAAAAATAATATTTTATAGCGAACTTAAGTATTTTATTACTAAATAATTACAATAAATTTTAAGATTATGTTCGAATTAGTATTTAATTAAGTAGCTATTCTTTACGCATGATTTTTTTCAATATTTTATCATTTAAGGAAGTGCCCCAAACTGATCACGAAAAAAGGGTCTAATCAGCGGTATTTTCTCATAACCTCGCCTTAATTAATTAATTCATTATTGTATAAATTTGTTTATTTATTTATATATTAATCATTCATTTATACATTCAATCAGTCATTCATTAAGTATCGGTATGTGCCTCCTCTAGTAAAGTAAAGTAAAAAGGTTTTTATTCAATATTGTAAAATGTACATAAGAGTAACTACTACCAGTTCCAAAGCTAGTGCACAGAGGAGAGACGGCGAAACAAATTAGTAAATCTAATAGAAGCCTTGTAGCACACGCCTTATTCCCAAGTCTTTGTTTCAAAAATTCTTCCACTAAAATATATAAATTCCTTCCAATAAAAAGCCTACATTGGGCTAACTAATGAAAAAAATATTCTAATCAATACAAGCAAACAAGCTCTTCGACTGTATTAAATCTGATTATTGGCTGTTATTTCGGAAATATCAGGATATATTATATAACACAAAGCATTGGAGTATATACTCTTATGATTATAAATGTTTTAGCGTAATCTGCGGTATAACGGAAGACACAAACTCGAATCACGTGGTGAAAGCTGCGCTGGAAGCGGTGTGCTTCCAAGTGAGGGATATATTGGATGCGATGAATGAGGACTGTGGGATACCACTACAAGTTCTGAAGGTATGTGGATAGAATGGGAGTACAAAAGTATGAGATAGGCTTCTCCTCGAATTTAGGCGAGGAGAATATGAGTATTATTGAGTATTGGGCAATCATTTGATATATCTGCTCGAGATCAGTATTAAATCAAACTCTGTTTTGTAACGTTTTGCTGTGTTTCGGAGAAAACGACAGGAAGGGCAGAAAAAGGCAGTGTAATTACTGGTACCGCGACTTATACTGGTATCTTATGTCTCAGGATAGACAGCAATAAGTTGCCTGGGGTAGTCCAAGATGAACGCATTTATATCCATGGGCGACGTTGACTTATTATCAGACTGTACATACGCTAGTCTTCCTATCCAACAAATGATTCTAACTGCTAAATATATTATCGTTTTACTCTCTTTCATTTAGTATACAGATAAACATTCCCAGATTGGGACGTTAGACAACATAAGAGGCTTGAAAAGACTAAATTGTGATTCTAATTATAATTTTTTTAATTACCCTTTTTTAACAGTATTAACAACATTGTAAGAGGTAGTCCCATGCTGCTAAGAGGTAGTCCCATTCAGCCAAATTGGGCCGGCACGATCGGGACCAGGGCGTCAAGTGACAGCTATGTGCTATCGCGTTTTCTGCGGTTTGTGAGTTTCCGGTGGTGCAATGGGGAAATAGGGAAAAGGAGGGCAACGCATCTGCATAAATTTTGGTTGGTTTTTCGGATGTCTATGGATGTTGGTAGTCATAAGGCTCCGACTGCTCGGCTAACTTTTTTTTTAACAAAGTGTAAAATATTCAAAGCGAGCACTAAACTAAACCTATCTTCCTCAGGTCGACGGCGGTATGACCTCCAATGAGTTTGTAATGCAAATGCAGGCTGACCTAATAGGTATTGACGTGGTAAAAGCCGGCTTCACTGAGAGCACAGCTTTGGGGGCTGCTCTAGTAGCCTATTGGGGATTGGACCCCAATAAGGAAGCCACCCCCATCAGCATGACCACTGGGATGTCCTACACCCCCAAAATCAGCGAGGACGAACGCGACATGAGGTATAAGCAGTGGAAGATGGCGGTGGAAAGGTCTTTAGGGTGGGAGCAAAATTGATGGGACTTAGTCACGTCATAATGTTATATATTTTTGTTAGAGCGCCGTATTAGAAATAGTGGTCTTCAAATTTTAGTAAGTTTTGACTTTGGTTTGACATGGCGATGACATTGACCCAAATTACTAGGACGCGTTTAGGCTTTATTTTAACATAGTATGAATAATTTTGAATGATAATTATTGACTAATCAACCAATCAAATGAGATATATTTTATTGACATAAGAACTGACGTGACTTAGAATAAGAAATGGATAATTTTAATATTTCATAGCTAAGAACTGAATCTAATTAGAAACACCGAGACCCAGGTCTTAAAACTGACTTACCAATTAATGACCGTCTGAAATATAATTATTTTTGTTACTTCAAAAACATTTTCTCTTTTCAAACAAATACCTTTTTGGAGTAAATCTTCTCTAGGCGCGACTAGAGAGTAACTCAGATTTTTTTACTAACGTAAGTAATGCTCATTAATTTATATTCAAAAATAGTCACTTGCATTGGCAATTTATCCAAGGGTCTACGGCGACATACCGAACACGTTAAAACATAATTAATTAATTCTTTGGAGGGCTCTCGGCTATTAACACACACACACACACACACACACACTACTATTTTTCTTTGAATTCCTTTGTTCATAATTTGTTAATTATATTTGTGACTTATATTTTTTTATATAAAAAAGTTGTAAAATATCTATCAAATTATAAACCAATAAGCCTGATTAACACATATAAAGTTTTCCTAAAATAATTATTAATAAAATAAGCACAACGTTGGCTGAAAACCGATACAACAAAGTTGGCTTTAGTAAAAAATTTTTGCCACAATAGACCATATAAATCGTCAAAAAATATAGTGGATAGAACAGACCTATGTTTGTCAGGTTTGTGAATATCAGACATGAAGCAATTTGGGGAGTCTAAAAAAACAAGGAATGTCTAATATGTACATTAACATCATTAAAAATATTATATATTCTAATTGTAAAGCTAGAATACAAATGGGGTCCTTAGTCTTTTGGCGACTATCGACGCCCATACACATCCGCACAACCAGATGCAGGTGCATTGCCCTCCTTAAGGGGCCACCAGAAACTCACAAACCCCTGTCACTTGACGCCGGTGTTATGAACGAGAGGTAATTACCCCGGTCGTGCCGGTACTACCTACCGTACTACCGTAGAGGTGTAAAATATTAGTGCCATGCTGCTAGGAATATTTATTAAGTTAAAAGTAAAAAAATAAACCGAGATACAAAGGCTATATTTTGTATTGTATAAACGTAAGTGTTCAATTTTTAAAGTAAAACTTATCTAGACACGACTAGAGAGTAAGTGATTTTTATGAATTTTTACATC
This sequence comes from Helleia helle, assembly GCA_963853865.1. Classification (NCBI taxonomy): domain Eukaryota; kingdom Metazoa; phylum Arthropoda; class Insecta; order Lepidoptera; family Lycaenidae; genus Helleia; species Helleia helle. The sequence continues at coordinate 24,667,600 of OY971420.1, forward strand.
AATCGCGCGTAAAGATTACACGCACACTTACTACTTTTTTTACGACCAAAAAGCAGTTAACCAGTTGATTTCTTCGTATCTTTTTAGTTTTAATTAGAGAAGGTCTTAAGCACAATGACAATATTTCGCTTAACAGGACTGAGTTAATTATACTAAATATATCTTTGTTAGTATAATAATAAACTGTGCTTTGTGCAAAGGCTGATGTAGATCATCAGGCTTTGCACAAAGCACTGTTGTCAACAATTTAATCTGCGAATGCCTTGTGTTTTAGTTTTAAAAGTGAAGATAAACATCGTTCATTTAAAATCATATAATCACTTCATTAAAGTTGCTGAGAGCGAATGGCCGGTAGATCGATAATATTATTATAGAATGGATTATAAAAAGGATGTTTATGTAATCATCAATCGCCATTCTACACTATTATAAAATGCACCTTGCCTTCAATACGTTTAAATATCGCGCGTATTTAGTATTATGAGATATCTTACTTTCGATAGACAAAAAATGTCTAATTGTTTTACCCTACCTGGATTTATATACCATCGTTAGCAACATTGTCCGTCACTGCTGGTCATAGGATGGCCAATGAACGTCAAGACGGTTGATCCCTGTGACACGCAAGTCGCATTCAACTAGAGGACCAAACGGATATCGTCGTCCCATTCAACTGGAGGTCGTTGCCCTTGTTTAAACTAGTCGATATTTTGGCTTTTATTAGGAGTCTTCAGTAGTCAGCTTTGAATATCGTAACTAAAATACAAATTTTAGACGATGACGTATTTAATTTGTCTGAACCATGTTAATATGACACTAAAATGACAAAGCATTTCATGTTTGTGCAAATTTTGACAACCCTGTTTTAGTTTTTAAGTGTAACACCTGTTGGCGCGCCTCGACAGTACAATCTATTCGAATGCCGTGACGGGAAATGGCATGATCTGCCTTATTTTTTTTTCATCTTTCGTTGTAGATTTTTAATAATTATGAATTCTATAATAATATTAATATAAAATTTTCACATGTGCCACGTCTCGGGGGTGCCGCTTTTTTATAGAAATGAGGATTTTTTTCAATCTGTTTTATTGTTTTTTTTATATAGCCTCTTAATAATATTTCTTTCTTAGATGTAATTGTTTTTGTAATCATATCGTATGTTTGTTTGTTGTATGGTTTTAATGACGAAATTCTATTTTTTATCGTTTAAACTAATGATAATGATATTATATTGTATATACTACACGGTAAATGGACATTTACGTTCTGCAGAGGTAAGGAAATCAAGGCATTTTTATTTATTTTGCTTTGTGAATTTATTTGAATAATTGTTTTTAAAAGTTCTGATTTCAATAAACTTGAAAATGAACCTTTACGGATTTCTTATAAAGATTTTTACGTGCCCAACGTTTCGGATACTTTAGGATCAGACTGAGAAATATCTTTGTTTTATCATCAATTTTAAAATCTTTTTTCCTTATTTTAATATGTTATTATCAATTTGAATGTTATTATTTTATTTACATTATTTTAAATATCATTTTTATCGTTATTAGTTATAAATATTATGATATTATTAACGTTTAATTGTAGGTGCTTTGTAGATTTTCCACCAGTCTGTTGTAAACGGAAGTATTTGATGATAATAAATATTATCAAATTATTGTATAAAAATATTTATGCATAGTGTAAGTTTTTTCGTTAAATTTTTATGAAAGTCTTTGATAATATACTTGTCTAGATGGAGCAATAAGAACAAACGACGCGCACAAAACGTCTCCAATTCCGCGATTAATACCGCATACTTATTGTAGTCTAACTATTAAGGTGTGCGTGTTTAGGGATGCCTACTCCAAACTATTAACTTACTTTTCAGTCAAACAAAATAGGTTAAATAGGGTAATTGTTTTTTGACGTGACAACGTCTTATAATTCGATGGAGACGAACGAAAAAAAATGACACATGCGGCGTTACCTCTCTCTGAGGCGTTCCATTTTCTTATGACGTTGTCACGTTCAACTATCGTCAGTAAACCGATTTATTTTGATTATGGTCTTTAGTCGCATAGTTAATTTAGTCGCAACAAAAAATACACGAAAAAAAAAACAATGAAATCCAATAATATTGCTTCTGTAAAAAAGAAATGTACAGATTTAGGTGTCGTAGGTAACCCCTATGTAAAGTACTTTTCATCACCTAAGTCAAGTGAGGGTTTCAATGATCTTCATTTCGTGTCATCGGGGCTCTGTATAATGTATTACCAGCAAATATTAGCTGTTACCGAATTTATATGAAATCTGAAACCCCAATTACTGAAAAAAGTAATAAAAATACCATTTATTTTAATTCATTTATTTTTGTGGTTCGTTGTGATTTTCTGATCAAATAACCTAACAAGTAGTTACTATTGCATCATTTTATGATTTACACTTATATTTTGATGATTTATAATTATAATTTGTCTCCCATAGTTTCGGCAAATCTCCCAAATTTGAAATATCGATCAATCAGTGTACTTACCTAAAAAAATGGATTATAAAATCGTGTTTTCTTAAAAAATAGTGGATAATAACATAACTTATTTATGTAAAGTAGACTTTTTTGTCGCCATTCTGTGCGGCTAATGCGGTATATATGTATATAATCAAAGATGATAGTGAATATGATTAAATTATTTTGTAAAAGAGACATCTGGGAATGGTTTTTATTGTTATATTATAACACTATTATTCTATTTTTTATTGCATTTTATATAGCTTAGTTTATTATTTCTTGTTAGTGTATTTTATTATAATTTTTTATATAAACTTGTATAAGTCATGTTTAAATTTAATTTAATAATTCCTCCATAACACATGAAGAAAAAACTTACACTACTCATTATGTATAAGCATCGGCCTTTGTACTATGTGATAGCGTATCGTGTTACATGAAATTGTGATATATTAACACTTTTAATTTATTTGAAATTTATTTTTTAAACGTTGAAACATATAAAGGTTTTGTTGGTTAATACTTTATCAATACAGTACATCGAATATCGTTTGTAATTATAAATTAGTCATTCCTTTTAGCGTGGAGAATAGATATAAAAGTATTTTGGGATAAATGTTGAATAAAATATTATATGAATTTGTTTTATTTTTCTTACATATCTTAATATATACTATAATAAAACAAAACAATATAAATATATGGGATACCTATAAAAAGTTTTCTGTGTTCCTGGGTCATGGATGTGTATTAAATATGTGTATTATATAATAAAAATCTTAAATATATGTATAGTATAAAAGTATTAAATATATTTCCGTTGTCTGGTACCCGTAACACAAGTTCTTCGAGAATTTACCACGGGACCAGATTGACGTGGTGTAAAAGTGATTTTATTATTATTAATAATAAAGGCTGTCTGTCTATCCTGAGACGTAAAGTGGTAACTTGTAAGTCTCCGTGCAATTACACTGCCTGTTGCCTCCTCTCCGAAACATAGCAAAGCTTTTTCACTCTGGGGCTAGTTGATAAGGTCTCGGAATCAAAAGGGGATTTCTTTAAATTTTCCTTTGCATCTGATCATGTCAACTTCACTTACCTACACTCCGCTAAAGGGAAACTTTGTAATTAATACCTACTACCTATTTCGTCTTCGAGGGAGAGTTAAGTTCGCTAACCTAAATTGGGCCGGCGCATAGGCATCCTCCTATCCTCATCCTCCTAGCCTGAGTTCAAGAGCCGTGCCCAAAAGTGGGAAATATTGAAGCCCGCTCATACAAGCAGCTAAATAGGTTACTTAATTAAAAAATTAAGTGATAATTCCAATTAAAGCTACAATCGGATTTTTTATTCATGTATAAGCACCCTGAACCCCAACAAAAATATGTACAATCATACAAATTACGTAACGTACGGGACAGTACAATGGGGTGAGGTTCCCGTCCTCGCCCCTTGCCGCCTGCTCTTTTGTCCCTTCTTATAAGAGTGGTACAAAGAGCCCCCTCGGCGCAATTAGCTTCGCCCAAGGTGCTGGGCTCACCTTAGGCTACTGAGCCCCACCGCCACGTCAAGGCCTGAACCATGGTGGGTATGGTGTGGTATATTATACTTGGGTTTTGATTTAATTATTTTCATAATGGGATTCCAAGCAGGTGGTAAGAGCCAGTCTCTTCTCTATTGAATTTTGGATATTTTTAGGGTTCCGTAGCCAAATGGCAAAAAACGGAACCCTTATAGATTCGTCATGTCTGTCTGTCTATCTGCCTGTCTGTCCGGCCGTATGTCACAGCCACTTTTTTCCGAAACTGTAAGATCTATACTGTTGAAACTTAGTAAGTAGACGTATTCTGTGAACCGCATTAAGATTTTGACACAAAAGTAGAAAAAAACCAATAAATTTTGGGGGTCCCCATACTTATAACTAAAATTCAAATTCTTTTTCATCAAACCCATCCGTTTGGGGTATCTATGGATAGGTCTTTAAAAATTATATTGAGGTTTCTAATACCATTTTATTCTAAACTGAATAGTTTGTGGGAGAGACACTTCCAAAGTTGAAAAATGTGTGTTCCCCCCACTGTAACTTCTAAAATAAGAGAATGATAAAACTAAAAAAAATATATGTTGTAGGTACATTACTATGCAAACTTCCACCGAAAATTGGTTTGAACAAGATCTACTAGATAGATACATAGAGTAGTTTTTTTATACGACATAAATCGTAAACCGCAATTTACCTTTCATGCAATCAACTCAAATATATAAAAAAAACATTTAATTCCATAAACATAAACCTTAATTTTTGTTAAAGTGTCTAATGTTGTATATTATGTAATGGTACGGAACCCTTTGTGCGCGAGTCCGACTAGCACTTGGCCGGTTTTTTTTTCTACGTGCACCTGAACATGAGACCATTGTTTGCTCACCGGTGAAGGAAACATCGTAAGGAAACCTGCATACCTGATGAGATTAAAAGTCTTTGAACGTGTGTGAAGTTCATCAACCCGCACTGGGTCAGCGCATAGGTGAATTATGGCCCAACACCCTTCTCGCCTGACATAGAGGAGGAGGCCCGTGCCTAGCAGTGGGACATATATTATTATTATATAGTATGAAGAAATTATTGCAAGTTTTTTTTATTAAATTATTAAATAAAAACAAGTTCTTTGTTAAAAAATAAGCAAGTAAGTAATAATCTCTAATCTATCTACAAAAATTAATAAGACTTGCATTTAAACTTTTTTTTATATAAAATATAGCCTGACCAGAAAAATAAAAACCCTCGCCATATTGCGGAAAATTTCGGAACTAATTTCTGTATGGACTTTATTATGTGTTACCGTATAAAAGATACAGTAGCGACACCAATGCAGTCTTTATATATTTCTGGTCAAGCTATACCTGGAAAATGTTTTTGGCGTTTCAGGGCCTGTAGACAAAGTGACATCGCTTTGTAGCCGAAATTCGTTATCGTCTTTGAGATAACGATAATAATTTTCTAGCCAATTATCAATCAAAGATTGTGACAGTGCAACGACAACAACTGTCAAGTGTCAACAAAGTTCGACAAGAAGTGTCAAATCGGACCAAAAAATTAAAATAATATCTATGTGAATAGACCTCACTAAAACTCATAAAAAATGTGAAAATGTTGCCCTCCATGGCACACGCCCACGGATAACGAATCAATATCAATAATAAAATAACATAAGTTTGACATAAGTGTTCGATAACCAATTGACAGTTTATGATTTTGTTACGAATTTTAACATTGTCTACCAACTTGCGATAACGATAACGAGTGACATAATTGACGACGGCTTATGTCAATCTCATACATTTTATTCTTTTCGAACTTCGTTATCGTTTTTTTAATGTTACTTTGTCTAAGGCCTCTGTTTACACAAGAGCTGCTCGATTTTATATATTCTCATTCGGTCAAATAGGCCATCGCTATCTTAACCTTTTGAACGTCATTGTCGACTATATGTGAAATCTGGCCCAGACCGCCAATGACGCCAATATGTGACAAAATACACGTCGTATCATATCATGAAATAAATAATCTAACCATTACTTTTGAGTGTTTTTTTTTTATATATATTTTTTTTATTTATATAATTTAAAAGTATAAGCTTCCGTCTATATTTGATAGCATAAAACTAATAAAAATATGCCATTAATATTGAGAAATTCAATAACCATCGAGCATATAACCGTATAATATAGTAGTAATGTGAACCATAAATTTCCGAAACTGGTCAGTGATTTGTCACTGACTTTATAGAATTTCCACCAACCAGTGATGTGTATGTACATTCCATTTGCCGATCATCAATCAATGGTCATTTTTTCATTTTTTTTTCTTTTACGCCGGGAAATGCTCTGAGGCATCCCGCCTGGGGAGTGGGTCTCCCCAGGTGGGTATGTGGGACTCGCTGCGTCCGAAAGGTGGTATATGGACGCAGCTCTACCCACTAAAACCTGGCTAGTGCCACCAATGCCGCCTTGGTGAGGTGCCCGGGATCTGTTAAGCTAACAGGGCACCTTGACGGCTAGTCAGTCCCGCAAGGAACCGACGCCACCTCCACAGAGGGGTTGTCCCGCACCACAGAACAACCCCTCCCAACGTCGCGACAGTACAATGGGGTGAGATTCCCATCCTCACCCCTTGCCCCCTGCTCTTTTGTCCCCTCTTCTTATAAGAGGAGTACAAAGAGACCCCTCGGCTCAATTAGCTTCGCCCAAGGTGTTGGGCTCACCCTAGGCTACTGAGCCCTACCGCCACGTCAAGGCCTGAACCATGGTGGGGAATCAATGGCCATCAGTTGGACAATCAGAGCACAAAAAAAAATTGTTTGACCAAACAAAACAAATAACATTAACGCTGTATTGCGGTTATATGTTCGATGTATGTAACTGTTATTTTTTTATTATTCTTAAGAAAAACAATAATTATTAAAATACTGATTTCCATTTAATCTTTTCATTATAAAATTTAAAAAAAATCGCGCATTTTAAATATGGTTATTATATTAGTAAGAACACTTCTCTAGTAAAAGGTAGTGCCTCCTTATAAAGAAAAACTTAATACAATCGTTTAACAACGTGTACACTGCACATCCCTAATTCAGATGTCAAAAAAGAATGTCAAAAAAGAGACTGGCTGGCCACGCCATTGTCACTATACCAAGTCAAAATATGTTGAATAATGATGTAACCATATCGTAATTTGTTATTATTTTAATTTTCTAATATCTGCTTTTACATTGATAAAGACTGTTAAATGCGGTGTAAAGATTACTATATTATTAAGTACTATATTGGGATGTAGTTGCTGGGTAAATGAAATATCCTGTTGTGAGTACGGTTTATTAGAAAATGGAAGACAAAAATAAAAACTCAGTTGTATATCGATTAAGATTTCAACATCCCTATAATCTATGAAGGTAATTTTACAGAAAAAGTGGCTTTGCGTCTGGGGTACGGCGTTTTATGCCGGCGTTCAAAAGGTAAGGAATAAAACATTATAATATCTACGTTAATTAGCTTAGCACTACATGTACGTATGCCTATATTATACGGAACGGGATGACCACTGTATCCATCTACTAGTGTGACCATCGTTTTGAAAAACTCAGAACTCTGTACCTAATTTTTTTCCATGTTTTACTTACAATGTGTAAAAAATTATTATTATTATTAAATGTTTTTTTTTTGCATTTACAAAGGTACCATATTAATAATAAATAAAAGTAAAAATAAAATTATACATTGATATTCCAAAAACCCATAAATACTAATAAAACGATCCCAACAACACTCAAACCATGGTACCGCTCAAAGTCAAGTAGCCGTAGACACGTGTAAGGCCGAGAGTGCGGAACCATGTACTTCTACCGACAGCCTGACTGATGGCTGATCATCTCGCTTCCCACAAATGTACACAATATTTATTTACCAATTATTCTTATTCCCCAGTTGGGCCTATTTTATGGCCCACCTTAGTAATGTAAACTAAACAATGTATTAACATGGTAAGGCAACTTGTTGGGCTTAGGATGATTTTTATGGCCCACTTTAGTAATATAAGCAAAATTAAATACAAGGTAGGGCACAATATGTACAGGAATTTGGATATTTAGGTAATTAATAAGGTGATAAAATATGAATATGCAAGATACAAATTATAACGTTATACCTAGACACAACATTATGATCATACCAAAATCTATTGAAGGTAATTAACCTGCTAATATTATCTTAATACATATAATAATATATATAATACTTACACAAATGTCTACGTTAGTTATAGGGTTATCCCTATCACTAGGTATAATTAAAAGTGAATATAACTTATTATTTATTCGTAGGAATATAAGTATATTATATTCTAGTGGAATTACTTTTAGTTTATCGTTGCGAATCAACGAATCGTCTACATACAATATTATGATTTTCTTTTCCGAATTGGCCTCCGAATGGAAATATGTAACTTACACACTACAATTAAAGAAAATATGTATTTTGTCGTGGAACAAGAGTACAATTATAATGAATCTGATATTATAATTATCGTTTCATTTAATTAACGAAAACGGCCCACCGGACAATAAAACGTGACGTATGCGGACAATAACCATCAATTATTGTAACAATTTACCGATACACTTTACTTGTTTTCCATTTTTAATGATTTTGACCGCAAGTGTAATTTTTTTTATATTTATTTTTCGTATCATCATCATCATTATCAAATCAATTTTGCTGGAAATAGACTTTCAATAAACGCCGAGATGATCTTCCGCCACTCGCATCGCAACTAGGGCTAGACGCTTATAGTGACTGCATTTTTTTTTGTATATAGAAGATTTATATAAAAGTTTGTACAGGTTGCTGTTGATTTGGTGGGGGTCCCAATCATCTAAGGTGAACCGAAATTTGGAATAAACGTATCATATATAATATATTATGACTGTGGAATACCTTCGTTAATTTTAATATCTATAATAACCGCCATCAATAACAAAATCTCGAAGTCAATCTCAATGACACTACAATTTTTCAACTTCATGAGACGCGAAAGACAAGTATCTTTTCGTCTTCCGCATGTTTATCGAGTAATCACTCAGGGCTGCTCAATATTGACGGCTCTATCGCGGGGCTTTGGTCTGCAAACACCTAGCGCCCCGCCCGAGCAAACGCGTGCCAAATTTTGATAAAGTCGCTTCATGTTTAATCATACGATTTTGTGTTGCTAGTGTATAAATTTACCATCAAATCTGTGGTATATTATGCTTGGTCTTTGATTAAATAATTATTTTAATAATGGGATCGAGATTAAAGACGCAGTTAGCACTTGATGCGAAGAGAGGACTAATTAAAATATTGATGTATCATAGGGTAGTTTCGAATAACTTTGTAACGTTAGGACATATTCTGACACCACACTCCACAGTCCTCCCGTGACCATAGTTTCTGTAAAGTATCCGAAACTTCGGGCTTGTAAAAACTTAACAAACTGCTATAAAATCCGTAAAATTGTCCTAAATCTAACCTAACCTAACCTAACCTAACTATGTATGTACCTATATCAATTGTTAGCGCAAATTAAGATTATTTTAATTTTAATTTTTTATTAGATATAGATTATAGGTACAAATAAAAGTCAAAATGAAAAAAATATTTAAAAAAACCAGTTAATTTTTTTTTACATATAGCGTGATGTTAAAAGTTATTGGCCCAAAATTGCAAATTTATAATATATTTTTTCACCGTAATAATAAAATTATTTATCGAGACAGTATATTAGTAGAAACAGAAGTCGAACTCTAAGATTTAAAATTTAATTTAATATTAAAGTCACTTTTATCACTAAAATATATTATTATAAAAGGCAGTACAAAGCGAATGTTTTTTCCACATGCTACCAATGCTAATCGCCTTGCCGCTGATCCGCGACTTTAGATAAACCCCGTACCTCTAAATCCTACCAAATAAAAGAAACGGATTAGACCACCCCACTTCAGGCTGGGTATTATACCCCGAAGGATTTGTCTGTGAATTAAGACTTGTCTGTGAATGATTGCTCAATATTATTGCAATGTAATTTGTCTCTTTACTTTGTAATACATATTTTAGTAATTAGGTACTTAATTACATTTTTAAACACATTTATTATGATAAAAAATCAAAAACGATAAAAATATTTATATATATTATTAGCTATATCAAAATATTTTTATGAAATAATATGACATCCATATCCCATGAATTTGTATATATCCCAATAATCAACCAAATTCAATTACTTAAGGCTTTTGCAAGAATTTTCTTTCAGTCTAATTTTTATTTATGGGTTGTTAATGTGTTACTTTATCATTATTAATCCAAATACGCCACCCCCCCAATACACTTGCATTAAACCGAATTGGCCAAGTATCAGTTTAAGATCATAATATTTTCCAAACTTTTTTTATTTATTAAGACACTAAACAATATTGCCTTTATTATCTCATAACATTACAATAATGCAATTCGTTTCATTTATTAATAATAAATAACAAAAAAAAAAAAACAGGGCAAAAACAACAAGCGAATAGGGGTAAATGTATTTCCATCGCGCCAACACCGATAGGACATTAAAGGCGTATGTACACAGGCGACGTATGCACGATGCATTATCATTTTCCATTAGTCCGCTGTCGATCGACTGCGGGTTTGTTTATCAAATGGCTTGCCAGCTCCCAACCTAATTTCGCACCATTGTAGGGGTTGTCAGATAACATAAATTAACTTGTTTTTTTGGCCTTATTTTCAAACCTTATATTATTGGCCTCTCCCCTTGCCTGTTCTCTGTTGTTTTATATAATGTGAAACAATTTTATTTATATTGAGGGATGTTACAATTATTTTGTCAAAGATAATTTTAAGCCGATTTGAGTGTTTTTACACTTTAAAGATCTTTAGATTTACTTTTATGTGTTTTAATAATAAATTAGGAGATTCTAATAAATTATGAGTTTCGTCAAATACAGGTAGACGTTCAAATTTATCGTAGTTGTTATTGAGATCGAAATAAAAGCCAAACAGCCAATTATATACAGAGAAAACTATATATTTTCCGAAAAAATATAATACGGATGTTATGTCACTTGTACGGAATTTTTAAGCAGGAATTGTAATTTCTTGCAAAAGCCTTATTTGAATTTGGTTGCTCTTTAGGATATACAAATTCATGGGATATGACGTAGGTACCTATGTTATATTATATTTTCATAACATTTTCACACCACGGGGAGTGTTCTGAGAAATTGTTCGGACTAATACCTGCAACAGAATTACCGGACCTGGTGTAAAAATTACAAATTTCACCCACACCATCTCTATGTCCAGAAATCCACAACGACTCGATTTTTACGGCATTTCCTGCTTCGCACTAGGTACGTGCCTCGTACATCTATTATCTAACCAGCTGCCACCTACAGTGTTTCCGAACCGATACGACTTAGGAACCTCCAAGAAGCATATTCATATTGAAAGGCCGGCGTTAGCACCTGCTGATGATGTAGCGGGTGTCTATGGATGTCGCTTATCACTTACCACCAGGTGAAACGACTGGCTGTTTGTTCTATATATAGAAAAGCAGCATTTTCGTATCCATTTTTTTCTTTTACTACTGCATGTATAAATAATATAATAATAACTAAGATATTATATAATAATAATATGTTCTAAATAATATAACTGATGTGATCTAGAGTAATATCAAATCTATACTAATAATATTATATAGCTGAAGAGATTGTTTGTTTGTTTGAACGCGCTAATGTCAGGAACTACTGGTCCGATTTGAAAAATTGTTTCAGTGTTAGACAGCTTATTTATCGAGGAAGGCTATAGGCTATATAACATCACGCTGTGACTTATAGGAGTTGAGTATCGCGGGCGAAGCTGCAGGCAACAGCTAGTATAATATAAAATAAATATATTTTACACTCGTGACGCCAGTCACCCCAAAATTGTAGCGCAACGCGCCATCTAGCGTAGAATAGACAAACTACATTGATTTAACTGTATTAAACACGAACAATAGATGACGCTACGAAATAACAATTTGAATATTATGAATATAGTTATTTGATTTATCATTTTCAGTTTGTAATTAACTGTAGTAATGTTTTTAGAATATAATTATTTCTTTGAGCCCATACTTGGTAAAATATAAATATACTAACATAAATGTGTTAGTCACTATTCTAAATTAATAATGGAATTATTTTATTACTTAACTAAGATTTATTACTTATTATTAAATTTAACCATAGTTTCATGAATACTAGATGAGGCACGTAACTACCCTGAATATTAGTTAAAAACTTAAATTTACTGATGTAGGTACATAATAATAATATGTACCTATATCATAATATATTATAATATTATTTATATAATTATTATTAAACGTCCTCTCTAACTCAAATATGTATAAATAATTAATGTCAAAATCATTTCCAAGGTGGCACATCAATTTTTTGCCTATAATAAAAAAAAAATCGTCAGATAAGTAATTACCATAATTACACTCAATAACGAATATTATGCGATTGTCAACGATTTGTCATATAAACGGTTCGTTGGATCGATTTTAAAAACCCTTTGAAAATTCAAAATAGCTGCATTAGTTCCAGTTGGGACTAACGATGGAATGATTGAAAGTTAAAGGATATTCATTGTTGAACGTATTTTAAATACGCGTTTAGTTTAATCACGCGTGAAACTGTCGATTTTCAAACGATCCACATTTTTGGGGACAGCTGATAATCTATCCTCCATCTTTGTTACGTCAAGTTTGAGTTTGAATTTGGAATGCCTACGTAAAAATTTTACTGTTGTTTAAAAAGGTTCCTAAGCTTTGTTTGCATGATAATATCTGTATTATTATCGATTTTTTTATACCTAGATATTGATGCGAATTTCGTAAATACTATATAAATATAAAATCATTACAAATATAAGATCGTCATCATTTGATGGTGGCCCCCAACCAACAAATCAGACTGGCTGGGGACTTCTCTCTCCAGAATTTCGTGAAAGTAGTAGTCAAGTAGAAACTCCTTGGAAATACCTACTTTTATATTTTCTGTTAAGATCAGGTACTCGGCGATATAAAGATGATCGCCTGACATCGCCTCATGTATAATGTGCATACAAATTTGAGTGGGTGTTGGTCCGGGTGTGATCCTGTGAAAATAGGGACAGTCGGACGAATCGTTTTTTATATATCTATGGCAGGAAAAATATTTTTGTCTATGTTTTGTGTCTGTGATGTCCGCTAATAAACGTATTTACTTCTTCTTTTGAACCTGGTTTAATTAATAATTTGCCAAACACTTATATTTGCAAGCTTTGGTTATTCAATTAAATTTGTCAAATATATTATAATATGTATTTCTCTTCTTTGGCAATTGCCAAATCAATTGATTTATTATACTGTCGTTCTAATTCCTTACTAGCCCGTTACTTTTCAGTAATCAAATCAGTTTTTGCATATTTTGGTATAGATTTTATTATTTTTGCTTCTTAATAACACATCTTTATTAAGGAATAATTCATGAGACTAAATGAAGCTTTCTAAACCAATTATCAATGTACCCATTGATAATTGGTTTAGAAAGCTTAGGCATAGTTTAGGCATGAACTACGACTATAGAAGGCATGAATACAATTCATGCCTACCTAAAAGGCATTGCAATTAAAAGGTGCCTCAAATGATTTTCACATTCCTTAGACTGTACTAGGGTATAAGAAGATGAGGTGTACATGTGTCGTCGCGACGCCGTGCCCCCCTCCGCGTCCCCTACCCCCTCGCGCCCCCTGACACATGTAAGCGAGCGCCGACGCTTGCTCAGTTACGAGGTACGGATTCTGTACCGAGTTTGTACCCTTATATTTACATCGGAAATATTTTTATATTCGCATCCGTAACGAGTGTATATAGATATTAGACTGGAACATTTCTTGACACTTTATGCACTAACGTTTGGGGTGCTTAATGGGTTTTTTTTTTAATTTAGTTCTCTTTGAATGAAGAAGCACGTGATTTTTCATTATTTCGCAGATGTTAAGGTTTTGTCAAGTTTTATAATTCACGAGACTGTCTTCTCTATGAGTCTCAATTAGTCATCACACGCGATGTAAAGCCTTTTTTTATAGACAAGAGGGCCAACTGGTAATCAGGGTAAAGGTTCTCCTGTGAGTAGTATGTTTGCTTGTTATTCTAAGCAGTTTTGCCAAGCACCAAAAGACCCTAAGATATTTTGTGACCTAAAATAGGCGTAGAAGTCACCGGGTCAGGAATATACATTCCGGGTCTACCACAAGCAGCTAAGGTGATATCTCAATTTATGTTAGAAATAACGTGACGACTACCCGAAACTTAGAAATCACGAAAAAATATTGGTAACTTTTCTCTTCATTATAGTATACACTATTGTATTATAGATGGCGCTGTACTATTTAAAACGAGTTCTCGATTTCTTGTTTTTAACCTGTACCTACGATCTAATGATTTATAGATTAGTCATGAGCTGTACCAAAACTAGATTTGTAGTAAAAGCCAAAAAGGTGTAAGCTAACATTAAAACTAAAGGTACATAACACATCAAAACTTTTTTATGATAGGTAGGTACTATCGCCATGAACAATGCGACCAAAATATATAGAGACTATTAGAGCTCCGCGGAATTTAAATGTAAAACCTGTTTTTTTTTTCGATTAAAACAGTTTTAATCGTCAAAATAACCATTTTTTTCGGATGGATCTATGCTAACGGCCCGAAGGCCCTAATGCTACATCGGATTAGTGTGAGCCCATTTGGCTCACGTTTGGTTTGTAAAAGTGGGGGGTTGCCCCCCGCCAACCATGCAGTCTGCGACCACACGACCTCCTGGCGTCGGGTTGGAATAACCATGTAAGTTTAAAAGTCTTGTACTTAAATATTTCATTTATGAGATATTATAAGCATGTTTAGAAAACTGTAAATTATCGATTTTATCCATTACAGGCAAAATACAAGAACTAGAAGACATGTGGACGATTTGATCCAATTCAAACAATCGAATTCAGAACTCGTTTTGAATTCAAATCATAACTTACAGAATACAGATCAAAACATTGCCGAAGGGACACACCTTGCGCAGATCTTACATGAGTGTTTATATTAAAGTTCCACCCTTTTACACCCTTTGCCCCTATAAAACACCCTTAACAAACATGAGTTATTATAACTGGTTCTTTTGTTAATGGATGTGTTTAATGTTAGGACTGCTAATGTACATACTTAAGTAAATACAATAATGACAACATGGCTGTCTTTTGGACTGGTTATAAGTTGTAATAATTTTTGGCCTATTTACATTTGGCACATTTGTTGGTCGCACCCGTATAACAAAGCTGCGAAAAGAACTATAAATAGCGACCTTTCGAATACTTTTTTTTTTCTTTAACGCCGGGAAACGCTCTGAGGCATCCCGCGGGGGAGTGGGTCTCCCTACGCGGGTATGTGGGACTCGCTGCGCCCGACAGCTGGTAAGTTTGGTGAGGTGCCCCGGATCTAGTAAACAAACAGGGCACCTCGACGGCTAGTCATTCCGCAAAGGACCGTCGCCACCTCCACAGAGGTTGTCCCGCACCACAGAACAACCCCTCCCAACGTCGGGACAGTACAATGGGGTGAGGTTCCCATCCTCACCCCTTGCCCCAATTAGCTTCGCCCAAGGTGCACCGCTCACCCTAGGTTACTGAGCCCCACCGCCACGGCAAGGCCTGAACCATAGTGGGGTTCGAATACTTTACAGCAACATCATTTTCACAAATTGACAAAACAGTAAAGCTCATTAATTATAAAATTCATTAAAATATAGAAGCAAGAAATACTAATTACGGTTTAAGTAGAAATTACATATTTCTAGAATCAGAAACGTATGAAATGTATGAAAAGGCAAATTCGTACTCCGCGTTCAAACATAATAATAACAAAATATATTATGAATTACAATATAAAATATTGATTACAAAACGTATAAATTATAAAGGTAAACGTTACACACATACAGTCTAGGTTTTATTGATTAAGCGGTATATGTCCATATCTTTTTTCCCCGAGGGGGAGTCTTCGTAATGATTTTCCAGACTCCTTTGGGGAAGTATGGGGGTTTCTGGCGATTTTTACCGAAACCCCCTCGCTTCCTGGGGAGCCCTTGGTTAAAACAACACCAGACAATGTCTGTAATGGATGTGATTTGACGGTTGACGCCTAAACAAGTTGAAGTATAATTTTACGTCAGAAGGTAAAAGCTTATGTTTTTGAGTGTACATCATATTTAATATGATTTTTTTCTTTGACACGGTTTTTATTAAATTTAGCCTGTGAGAGTGACAACGAGTATATTAAAAAAATAAAATGACTGTGTTGCGTTAGATTCGCCATGTGAGTGACAATGTACATAATAAAATTAAAATGGCGGGCTTATGCCAACAATTTGTCACTTATTCGTTTTATAAAATACCCTGTCTTATTTCATAAACTGATCAAGCGAAAGACATTTACACCGTGTATACTTTTATAAAGTAGAAAGGAATATTATGTATTCTTGTACTCTTATTATTAATATACACTTTTAATAAGCGGTAAACATAATACAACGTACTTAATATACTCAAACGTATTAAAAACTTATAACACCTCTCTTTTTGCGTCGGGGGCTAAAAAAATAACCACTAAAATAATTCTGTGGCCAATGTAAAAGAGGAATGACACATCACATTCGAAAGTTCTAAATATGAATTTCTCACAAACGTCATTCAAATTCACAGATTAAATATTATATCCTCAATGCAAAAATTACCTGCTTTGAAGTCTGTTTATCCATAGATTATCTGTAAACAAAAACTGTTAAAATCCTCTTTGACGGTGCGATTGAGTTTGTTCAGGTGTATTAACAATACTCACGTTGGCTTCGTATCCTATTCCTACTTAAAAACGTTGACAGATGGGAGAAGAAACTCTTTGTCAATGTAATTATAAATTGGCTACTATAATTGATATTATATTATGCTAAATGGGCATTGAGGATTCATATTTTTACAGCATTAAAGGTTTTATAGTGGGCAAAAAAAGTAGGTACTGATTTTATTCTTATAATTGGACTTTTACTTATATGGCAGTTTGAAGATAACTTTTGTATGATATAAAAAAACACGTTATGTCCACTTCAATTATATTTAGGTTTTAATCCACAAATAATGTACTTAAAAATGATTTTTGGTAGTATAATATATTATAATTATTTAAATACAGAGAACGACTATTTGCGAATTTATAGTGAAATTTGTCCCTTTAATCTGGAAAAATAATATCTTTCAGATCGTATATATTAAATTGTATTCTAGACAATTATTAAATAAACGAACAGGCCCCATATACAAAGAAAAAAAAACATACGATTTTCATCTTTGAGTATCGTGAAAAGGATTAAACGAATCATCATATATGTGTCTCTCTCATCTTTAACATTACCTGATTATGTTAATTTGAAAGAAAAAAATGAATCGCATCATAAAAACGTCGCATAAATTTCGAAAACAAAGCGCACATACCGGGAACATGCGAAAATATAACATTAATACTTGAGCGCAAAATCCCGGGCTTACTAAGTCGCAAAAAAAATCCTCCATTCATATTTAATCTCGTTTGCCCACAAAAAACAATCATTTCACGGAACGAATGTTATGGTAACATCGGTCGGGTCCGCAAACATCGTTTATTAAAAAGTTGTCAATTATATTTACGGACATTTTACTCTGTGTTTATTTTATAAATCCATTGTGTGCGGCGGTTGAAATTATAGGATTCTCTGTCAATATTGACGCTGCGGCTTGCTTAGCGCATCCCACTGGGAATAAGGTCGGCCTTTCGATAATAGATGGCGCTGTATAACTAAAATGGCGTTTAGAATTGCATCTGTCTCGCTTCATACATTTGTGTGCTTGTTACTAGCTAGACTGTAATTATGACTGTGCACATACCGATACAATATGATCTATCTAGACTTGGTATCTAGAGTTGGTATGCGCTAATCTCTGAATTAATAAATAGCTTATAAACTTCCTCAAGTATTTATGCAACTGGATTAGGTACTCCGAATTCTCAAAATTAGCGTATTGAATCAAACAAAATCGTCAGCTCTATATAATTATTTTAATCCACGCAAATAAAACATTGGTTTTAATTTTTTTTAATAACTTAAAGTTTATATTTTACCTAATCAAACGCCATGATTAAAGAGTTAATAACCTTGAATTGATTGGACTGATTTTGATAAAACATGATTAAAAATCACCACTAGTAAACCTGCTTTCAAATAAAATAACCGCAATTAAATCCTTATCCGTCAGATAGATTCTAGTGAGAGTCTATCTAATCTAGTCTACTAAACTTAAATTTAAATACCTTATTTATCAGGAAATACTTTCAGCTAAGAATACGACGAAAGAATAAATTTGCTTATCCACAAAATATTCTAAGTATATTTGTATTCTAAGTAGGTCCGCGCCAAAACTAAAGTGAAATTATTTCACGTACTTTAATGTTCGTAATTTCATCGATCTTACCTCACTTAACATTAAAAAAAAACCTTTTTAAAATTCAATTTTAAAGAGTTTGGTCAAATGAGAGCGGCGTAAGGCTTAGCGCATAATGTTGTTATACAAGAGACGAATAAAAATATTTTTATTTGACACCGATTTTTTTAAAATACTTGACTGTTAATATTTAATATAGTTGTAGGGTTGAAAATTCACTATATTATAATGACTGATTATATTAAGCCTATTTTTTATATTTCATCATTCAGAAGTTTATTTGAGAAAACTTACAGACAGATACAAAATATGACAAATATTATATAATGAGGTAAGTAGGTTATAGTAAGTGGCAGTTAAAAAAACGGCATCTATTTTAAAGTCATTGACAGAACATTATGACGTAATGTTTATTTTCTGGATCAATATCTGGGCTAAATTGATTTCTATGAAATTTTACATATAGATAGACAGTGAGCCAGACAATACACATGGGTTAAATATGACTGATGATTAACTAGATGCGTATTTATGTTACTTAGACAGGTCAACTGGTAGACGTGCCACCTGATTTTAAGTGGTCGACGTCGCCCATGAACATGAACTAGTTTACCTGGAACTAGCCCAGGCAACTCATTTAAATGTTGCCTATCCTGAGATATGATATTAAGGATCGGTGTAAGTAATTACGCTGCCTGTCTTGCCCTTCTCCGAAACACAGCAAAGCTGTTTCACGGGAGGAATAAGGAAGATGGTGGTACCCATGCAGCCGGGAGCGCGGCACAGAACATCGCTCCCACCGGTACTGCTTTACGTAAATATTACAAAAAAAAATATAAACATGAAGTTATAGCTGACATATTATTTTATGTAAATAGCTGGTACCCGCACCATCGCCCATGACTTTTTTTAGATTAGCAACTGTATTCGACTGCTGATGGTTATAGTCTATATATCCCAGTGCTACGTTATCATTGTACTGATAAAACAGGCATAGTTTCGAAGATAACCCATATCCAACCTCTTAATATCACGTTAAATACTTTCCCATTCAGTCCTCACCTTAAGAGGGGTATCATTAGTGCCCCCCCATTCTAATGCCTAACCGATCCGCCCCCCATTGTCACATAATGAGCAACTAACGAGTGGCCCCACGAAAATGCCAGGATTTTTTAAACAGCGATTTCAAGATTCATTAAAATTTCAAATGGCATATACCATTGTGGATGCACAATGGAGTCACATGTATTCATATCCATAATGAGATGAACAATTACCTAGTGTACTAAAATGAATGAACATTGGCGGGTTTTGTGTGTTAAAATGTTTTTTTCAAATAAGGAGTAGATTTTTGTGTTACGCAAAAAATTTCATTGGCAGGTTCAAATGCGTAAAATAATGATTTATAAATATGGTCGTAATCTTTACATATACTTTACTTTCTTTTTTCTTTTTTTTTTCTTTTACGCCGGGAAATGCTCTGAGGCATCCCGCCTGGGGAGTGGGTCTCCTCAGGTGGGTATGTGGAAGATGGTAAATGGATGCAGCTCTACCCACTAAAACCCAACAAGTGCCACCAGTGCCGCCTTGGTGAGGTGCCCCGGATCTGTTAAGCTAACAGGGCACCTCGACGGCTAGTCAGTCCCGCAAGGGACCGACGCCACCTCCACAGAGGGGTAGTCCCGCACCACAGAACAACCCCTCCCAACGTCAGGACAGTACAATGGGGTGAGGTTCCCATACTCGCCCCTTGCCCCCGGCTCTTTTGTCCCCTCTTCTTATAAGAGGGGTACAACGAGCCCCCTCGGCTCAATTAGCTTCGCCCAAGGTGCTGGGCTCACCCTAGGCTACTAAGCCCCACCGCAACGTCAAGGCCTGAACCATGGTGGGGACACATACTTTACTTAAATTAGAGTTATTTAATCTATAATAATATAAATTGTATCAAAATATGATAAGATATATAAGTACCATATTATATTAGTGTATTATCTATGTATAGGTATAAGCGTGGAGAGAATACAGTAACTTTAAATTGTACTCACCACAAGATTATCATGGTGTGTTTGTTGGCTAATATGTATTTATTTATAATATTATAAGTTTTGATAAATTCTTGTAATTTTAATTTAAAATTATATTGTTTTATTGTTTTAAAGTAGGTAATGTAAATATTAAAAAAATCTTACTGCGTTTATATGCCCAAGATTTTTTTTTTTTTTTTTTCGGAGGGATCTATGCTAATGGCCCGAAGGCCCTAATGCTTCATCGGTTTAGTGTGAGCCTATTCGGCTCACTTTTGATTTATAAATTGGGGGTTGGCCCCCGCCTACCGTGCAGTCTGCGACCACACGGCCTCCTGGCGTCGGTTGTGTGCCCAAGATAGTCATGTCAAGATTTTAGTAAGCTTGTAAGAATATGCTATTGGTACAACATTTTTTTCTGTTTTTGTTTTTTTAGTCTATTTACAATCAGCCTTATAGCTTTAATTAAATCTGTTGAACTTTCCAGCGATGTGACATCCCTCAATAATTTACTTCAAATGGAAGCTAGTCTTCGTTTTTTAAGTCGAAATATATTATTGGATAAGGAAAGGAAAGCTACTGGTACAACTAGCGTAAATAATTATTTGTTTCATGTTTTAAAAAATTGAGATATTTTTTAAAACATGAATCCAGTTAAGACTATACACAACTATTTGGCGGGAATAACTCGCTACTTATGACTGATTTTATACCATAAATCGTAATGCTTTATCATACTTTTTCTAAGACGGTATAGTGACAGTACAAATAGTGTTGTTTGCATTCCGTGTGATATATCGACGTTGAAGGATAAGCCCGCCCCTAGTTAAACACGCGGTGTTATTTTTCACAAACTCGAATGTCAAAATCATTGTTGACGTGGTAATAACATCCTTCGGTGGATTTTGGGGTGTTTCACGGTGTATTAACGGGACAGATGTTGGACCTGGGTTTGTGATCATTTGTGTGATTTTGTGATTATTAATATGATTACTTGTAAGTATTATTGTCTTATTAGTGATATTATATTGATATGATTATGTATGGTTTATATTCCTGATCGGAATCCACTTACTTTTAGATTGCTAATTGTCTGCAACCGTGCAGAATTAGAAAGTGAAAACGCAATTATTATAATATAGTCACTTACAGAAAGTTATTAATATTTTGTTGCTTTTTATAACGAAAAGTAACGTGATAATTTTTATGTTACTGTTTAAAAAGCAAAGCTTTTTGAAAGCTAGCTACTGGCTTTATGCTAATGTAAGCTGATGGCTAAAAAACCTAACCGTCGATCACAAAATTTTACTCTTCATATTTTTTTTTTCAAAATGAAACGAACGATCTTTTCAAAAAGAACTCCAAAAAGGCAATACAACCCAATACCACTAGCAGAATAAACATCTAGAGTATCAAACTGTCCTTTCTCTGAGGGTAGTGTAACAATACACGGGGCGCCCTCTGTTTGGCTTCATGTGATTTATTCGTTACGCCGGATTTAAAGGCAAAGTGCTATTAGGCCTCTTCGTCACTTATGTTAACCCAATATAATGTGATGTTTAATTAGTGGCTTCATTGATGATATCATGGTATCGAATGGCAACTGTGAAGCATGTTTTATTTGAAGTGAAACTTCTTTGCGCGTAGAGTACAATTTTTATGGATGAAACGTCACGAAATTGTGCAACGTTAGTGATTGAGACCGTTTAAGAGAGAGAGAGAAAGTGCGAACGTAGCATGAAGCACATACCCACATAGCATTTGACAGCTGTATAAAGGCTGTACAATGGAAATTTTGAAGGGCTTAGGCTGTACAAGTTGGCTGTATTATGGCTGTAAATCCGGATATACAGCACTTATATCCGCAATTTGGGCCCCAAATTATAAAGCTTTAAGTGTAGATCTAGCTGTCTAACAGCTGTATAATAGCTGCGTAATAGCTGACTTAGAGCATAATTAGATACCATTATACAGCTACTGTTCTCAAGTCTTACCTATTTTATTCTTATATACAGCCTCAGGCTTGTAAACGTCTGAATATAAGAATAAAATTATCTTTGTGGTTGAATTTCCTTCCATATATACTTATTTTTAAAAGACAATTTATTCATCGGATCAATAAGTGACACACTGTGGCCATATTTTAATTTGTGAAGTGAACAAATATTATTTTGCTGTATGGTAAGTACCCATTCTTAATTTATGGTCGTTATTTTGCTTGCGGCTGCTACTTCTTCGTGAATATGTATACTAATAGCAAGCCAAAAACTCATGCGCTCTCGAAATAATATATAATAACGAAAGAGTAAGTGTAATAAGAACCATGTAAGCCAAATTCAGACTAGCTTTATTAGTCCGCAGTGCCTTAAATAGTAAATAAATTAACTTTTGTATTGTGTACAAGTAAAATTATGTGTAAATATCGCCGAATTTTTCAAAAATATACATATAAATATGTTATAAATTATGTTACCATAATTTTTAGGTTATGGTTTAATGGCGTCTTCAATTATACAGCTGTTGCCCTTCTATAAAGCTTTTGGCGTAACAAAGCCGTAATTTAAGTATATACAACAACCTAAAGAGTAATGATGGATGTACCTTAGAGTTTAATTGCTATAGTAGCTGCTTAAAAGAGTACGTTTAGTAAATATTACAGCAATTCAGGGTTCTATTGAAAGCAAAGAAACCCATTCTGTATATCCAATGTACACTGGAGATTACATTAACTTTTGCACTTTAGATTTACAGCCATCGTTATGACGCAATCATAATTAATTTATTAATTAGGTTTAATATGTAGGTGTATTTACAGCACATTTAATATTTAAGGTTTTGTACTGACACACTGCTGTTTGAATTTTTTTATTTAATTATAATGTTTATTCATTTTAGGTACTTCAATATTCAGGTACCTAGCTAGCTATATTGACAAGTTATTTTCAAACCAAAAACAAATTCTGGATAAAGAAGATGAGAAAAACTTATAATTAGTATTAGATACAAACAAAATTTTGTGACTGATCGTATCATTATCGAAATAAATAACTAAAAGTATAACGCATTTTTTTTATTTTTTATACAGTACTTATGTAAGACTGGCCACAATATATATAATTAACTGTGCAAAAATGTCATTTCCAGTTTGACTTAGACATTAAAATATTCGATAAGCTGCATATTTCTCTATTTAAACACTATTAACGTAAAAGTCATCTACTGTAACACCGAGGGCTGTACAATAGATAAAAATTACGCTTATCGCGTTAGCTTTACAATAGAGTAAGACTAAACTCTTTTGCAGCAGACATCATATTATTACACTCTTATACAGAAATTTTCTTTCTAAGGGTTTCCTAGATAACCATTGAACAGCTATTATCCAGCCATATATGATGACTGTACTACAGAGTAATTATACACCAATATCCAGAAGGTAGCAATATTCAATGCTCTTGTACAGCATTAGGCAATACAAAAGTAGATTTCTAGAGCACTATTCAGCCGATATACTGCTCTAGTCTTATAAACTTGCTTATAGTGGTTTTTTACACCATACGCTGTATTTTAGAGTTTTTCGGTGCTCTTGACAAGCTAAAAGTAATAATTTCGGCTTTATACAGCCTTAAAGCAGCTGTACTGTATTAAATAATACAATTTACCCTCTTCTACGCCTTAAGTATATTTTGACGCTTTTGTACATCGTTTATAAAGCTTCTAGCTGTTATTGCACTGGTTAAAAGATCTTTTTTCAGCTTAAATGTTTATTGGGTAGCCATGGAGTGAGAGTAGGGAGCAAGCGAGTGAGATATCGAGAAAGAGAGTGAGGTAGAGCGAACGTTGCATCGCAAGTCTCGGAAATTTAAAGCTTTACATTAGTATAAATATAATCGAGATTTAAAAATTAGTTTGCCAAATAAGTTTCACTTCTGACATAATGTGTACTTTTTATGCACGCACTTTTTTTAATTCTAAACGGTACCAACAACGTCATTTGATACTACTGCCGGTTCCAAGGCGAACCCACTGAGAAGAATTGTCAAGAGAAAATATATTCCATTCGTGTCCAACTACAACACGGTGAGCTTCGACGGCTTCGAGGTCTCGTCAGCTACACTCCAGAACTTTATTAGCCGATGTGCTATCATCTCCTCCGCCTCGCCCACTCTCACTACTGTTACCTACTTATCTGCATTCAACAAGGACGGGAGACCAATAAAAAAAAATCTTTCTGAAACGTATCAAAGTTAAGAAAATATTCTGTGAACTTAATGCCATATTGCCTTTTAACGACAATGAGACAGACCTGGGTATGAGACAAGGCGTCGACAAGTAGACATGTACAAGTGTGATCCGCAATGAGACAGAAAATGTTGAAGCGAAAGATGATATTATATTTATTACTTATTTTTGACACCGACACAGAGACCGACATAAATAAATATATATTTGTCTTAACATTTTATTTTCATTACGAAAATTATTGTTCACGAGATAACCGAGTTAACAAGACATTCGTAGATAATGTCAAATACCGAGCTCCGAGAAATGAGAATAAAAACATGGCCGGCCCGTTTTAAATAATTTTAGCTCAAATTGTCTGCGTTGTAGTTTCCTGCTATTTTATTCTGTCATTAGGGGGCCATTGGTGAGCATAATATTATCAACCCTTGTAAGTCTCACTGCTGTGCACGGGCCTCCTCCTCGAAGGACGCGAGGAGGGTTTTGGGCCATAGTTCGCCGATGCGCTGACCCAATGCGGATTGGTGAACTTCACACACCTTCAAAGACTTTTAATCTCATCGGGCATGCAGGTTTTCTCGGTGGTCGTCGCGTAGGGGGAAATCAGTCCTTTTTTTTCTTCTTTTTTTGACGCAGTGGAAATCCTTTGCGCATTCACCCGGGGATGGGACTCCCGGCGCTCCCCCAGCGCTGATATACCGCACTAAAGCCACTGCGAGTTGCCCGGATCTGACTAACACAGGCCACCCCCCGCGACCGGCTGGTTCCCTCAAAAGGGCCAACCGGGCTTCCTCCTATTATTGGGGCACTCTGACAACCTACAGCACCCCCGCCGATGTCGGAACTTTTTACCGGGTCAGGTAACAAACCTTACCCCGAGTCCCGTTACACGGGAGGCAGGAGGTGCGTATAGTGCCTCCTTCGCACTCCCGTCTTACGTCGACGGAGCGGGACGGATGCGGCGTCATCCTCTCTGTCCCGCTCCGCTGCCTCCTGCAGGTGACCGCCGCCTGCCAGGCCTCATCACTCTCGAGCATGCAGCGCACCACACTCGAGAGTGAAAGGTCCCCTCCAAGCACTGCCACAAGATCATGACGCTGTCCGGCCCATCTAGCGCACACCTGTATGGTGTGCTTGCCCGAGTCCTTCACAGCGCCGCCCTCGTGGCAGGCTGGTGTCGGCTCCCTCCTGGCCCCGTTTTAGTGTTCATTACGCCTCCTCTGCGAATAATAATAATAATAATAATAATAAAAAACCTGAATAAAAGAGAAGTCTAAATAGAAACCAAACATGTATTTAAATATAATACGGAAAACAAAGCTTAAATAAATAAAATAAGTACCGCACCTCTTTCTCCTCTGTAAGTAGCGCACCATATCGGACTGATGATGATAACCATTAGAGCATGCAGTGTGAAAAAGGGAAATTCATACAGATTTATTTTTGCTATTCATTTAAAAAGAGCAAGGAACGGGATTTTATAGGATAATTTGTGCTTGCGTTTACGACGTTATACCCTCCTCGACTGATTTCGAGGGGAGAAACCATCTCCAACAATGGGAAGTAATGTAATTACAAAGCGTATGGTAAACGGTTTGTTTGGTTGGTTATTTTAAATATGTAAAATATTATGAAGTTTGTCTTTAGTAAGTTAATAAGTAGTATGTAATAATATAGAATAGATATTTATTAGTGGTGTATAGATAACTTTGTGATGGTACAGTATATAATTTCTTTATATGCTGCTAAGTGGCCTGCCTGGTGGGTTAGCCAAGATATCATTTTATCATCACATTTATCATATTCAATCGTAAACGCTAGTAGAAAACTAATAAATGTATTTATTTATTTTATGGAAATAACATTTAAGACCACGTAAATCGATGTAAAATGTCATTTGCATACATATTTTATTAGTTTTCTACTAGCGTTAACGATTGTAGAATGGCATCTTGGCTAACCCACCTACCTACCTGTTCGGATTACAAATATGTTACACTCAAAAACTAAAAAAACTAGAAAAAAACTAAAAACTTATCCTGCGCAGACGAAGTGGCGGTAACCAGCTAGTATATTATGAAGAAAGTAACATAACATACACAGTCCATTTTTTTATTAGTAATAACTTTTGGTTATCTATCACTGGTAGACATCGAAGGATCGAATTCAGTCCAGACGATTAGTATGATAAATGCCTTAGTTTACCTCGGGAAAGGCCAGGCCTTTCCCTTTTTGGACCTATGTATATGTACTCGCACTTGGGAATGCACTACCTTACTAAGCGAGCGCCTTCAGCCGCTTTTTGAGGGTCTCG
Organism: Helleia helle; assembly: GCA_963853865.1. Lineage (NCBI taxonomy): Eukaryota > Metazoa > Arthropoda > Insecta > Lepidoptera > Lycaenidae > Helleia > Helleia helle. The sequence continues at coordinate 24,694,820 of OY971420.1, forward strand.
GATCTGCAAGCAACAGAATCACCTCAGAAAAATACTTCTCATAAACATCATCTTAACCTTGGTTTAGCAAATACGAGGTTAACATGTATCTTTTACACACATACATGACTGTGATCGGCCGTCTTAGTGTTCGTTAATATCCAGCTGCGGATATTCACGGGCTAATAATTATGACATATAGTGATTGGCCGTCCTTACATATTTTATAGAGCGTTCTTTATGGCATATGAGAGCAAACGAGCAATCAAAGCCTTTTGGCAACTATCGACGACCCATACACATTTTTTTTCTTTTACGTCGGGAAATGACCCACTCCTCTCTCTCACTCCCAGTGGGTCTCCCCTGGCGGGTATGTGGGACTTGCTGCGCCCGAAAGATGGTAAGGTGGACGCAGCTTTACCCACTAAAAACCGGCGAGTGCCACCAATTCCGTCTTTGTTGAGGTGTCCCGGATCTAATGAGCAAACAGGGCACCTCGATGGCTAGTCAGTCCTTCAAGGGACCGACGCCACCTCCACAGAGGGGTTGTCCCGCACCACAGAACAACCCCTCCAACATCGGGACAGTATAACAATGGGGTGAGGTTCCCATTTTCGCCCCTAGTCCCAGCCCATACACATCCGCACAACCAGAGATTATGCAGATGTGTTGCCCTCCTTTTCCCTATCCTCCCAATGGGCCACCGGAAACTCACAAACTGCACGAAACGCGACGGCATAGCTGTCACTTGACGCCGGTGTTATGTGAACGAGAGGTACCACCCGGTCATGCCGGCCCAATTCGGCTGCAAAGCAGCACGGCACTTACAAACGTGTCCTCAGAATTAGATGTATAAAGGCTGATTATAATGACACAGGTAAAAACTTTTGATTAGAACCCTCTAATCTGAAAGGTATAAATATTTTATGTGCAATTAAAAGATTATACTCGTAATTATGAAAAATGTCAACAACATATAAAGAGGGTGCCGTCATCTGCTTCCAACATAATTAGGAGAACTGAATTATGTCAAGCCAAACCCACTGGAGGTTTTATTTTACAGAGTGCCATTAAATTTAGTTTTGTGGAGGTGGCAGGCAGAGTTATGACCTTTATATTTTCGAGACATTTAATGGTGCGAGTTTTTAAGGATTGGTAGTCTTTTGTCTATGTTCTTGAGGGTTATGGCTATCGGATTGGCTTTAGGTCTTGGTGAGAGTCTTGGTGGACCTGAAATGGGTAGAGTTCTTCACATCGTCATCGCTTGCACGCCAGTGAAGGAACACGTGAGGAAATCTGCCTGAGGTTAAAGTTTAAGGGTGTGTAAAGTTCACTCAGCATTCGACCATGGTGAACTATTACTTTCCCTAGCTTGATTTCGTGGAAAAAACTGGGGATTCGTACCAAGCATTGTATAGAAGGGTAGCGTTATGTGAGAATGGTTTGGTTTTAAAATCCATGGTATGATAAATATAGAATATGATAAAATAAATATAGTTTCCATATTTATTTTTATCAGAAGGTCGAAATTTCAAAACACAACTGGTTATAATGAAAAAAAATTTGAATAATTATTAGATTCGCTGGAATTTGTTTCACCTTATAAAACGCTACCTTTTTTGTAGATTTGTCGCCCAACAAATTACTTTGTAGGTACAACATAAAAAAAATATATGATTTAATTTGAGTAATTTTTAGATCTGTCAACTGATCTATCGTTTTAAAAGTGTAGATATTGTATAGTCAGTACTGCTTCATTATTGGATGAAAATTTTGGTGGTTTCATTTACTAGTAACAGGAATTTTACTGTTTTCTTATAAAATAAAGCCTTCTAGCCCCCAAATACGAATCCCAAATTTAAGACGTACTTAAACTCGTGTTGTCCCACTTTTTTCTTTGAATCTGACACGTCATAGCATGAGTTTAAGTACGTCTTAAATTCGAGATTCGTTTGAGTATTTGGGGGTAAGAGTAGTGTAGAATATTTAGTAAGGTTCACATTAATCGTATAAGGAACTCTAAAAACAGCCGTCCCCACGTGTTCTAAAATAAGTTGATTCGTGAATAAACTTCTTTGTAATTAAAAGCTACCAACACGTATACAAGAGCTTAAAGCTCAAACACGTCTTATCGGAGGATCGCGGACGATCGCGCTTTTAATTTATCCCCGCTCTGGAATCGGTGTTAAAATGTGCTTTTTTTATCTCCTTGCAAAAGCTATTGAGTTTTAACACGCCATCGAATTTTAATTTATACGGAAAGCACACAAAATGAGCTTCGAGCTTTAGACTTTGTGCTGAAATTAATAGTCTCACTCAAATGATGAAGTCAATTTTTTGTGTTTGTTGCATATGCAATCATGCAGGCGAGCCAGCTGATAGTATGGTGTCAACGTCGCCTATGAACCAGTTAACGAATTTCCTAACGCAGGAAATTCGTTCATGTGTTGCCTGAGGCATAAAATATTAAGCAGTTACACTGCGTGTACTTATATCCGAAATACAGCAAAGCCAACATGGAATACATAAGCATGATGATACCAAGACAGACCCAAACAAGATGGAAATACTTGAAGAAGTTCGATATTGATGAAGAGGTAGGGAAGATCTATGTTCACCGCCTTAATGTAGCAATTAATTTGACGATATTGATAAAATGTCAGTTCCTTAATTATCAAAGAATGTAACTGCATTTTTTTATGTTAGTTGGATAGGCAAACTGGCAAACGTGCCACCTGATGGTAAGTGGTCGACGTCGCCCATGAACATAAACTAGTTTATCTGGAACGAGCCCAGGCAACTCACTATGTGTTGCCTATCCTGAGACATAAGATGTTAAGTCTCGGTGCCAGTAATTACACTGCCTGTCTTGCCCTTCTCTCCGAAACACAGCAAAGCTGTTTCACGGGAGAAATAAGCCAGATGATATAAAATGATGATAATATGTCAGTTCCTTAATTTTCAAAGAGTGTAACTGCATGAAGTAGATAAATAGTATGTGATTGTGTACCCACTAAATTAGGTTTCAGTTCGGCTCTTTTTACGCCATAAGCATCTTTATTTCGTGTCTCGTTGTTCGCTATGATATCTTAACTTAAAGATAATAGTTTTGGACATAGGTGTCGCTATTGTCTGTGGCAGTACTGACTGTATCACTAATAAAATACTAAAGACATCTCTATAATTTTATTGCAAGAATATTTTCAGCCTATAAAATGTCGCTAAAATATTCATCAAAAATCCTTCAATTTATTTATTATGTTATTAATTTTCCTATAAAAGCTCCGGAATGGTTCAATTCCCATGACATATCTATACTAAATCCTTCAACATTGGGTATGAGGTATCCCGGATTAGAAATAATCTGTAAAACTTGACCATCCCGGCACTATTCATAATTAAACAAGGGAACCCCCACAAATAGATGTAGCCTTTAGGGATGTTACGGAGGTTCGTTCGGTTGCGAAGGTCGGAACTCCCGATCGATATCGAACTCCGACTTGGACTTTGGTCCCGCACTTTTTAATCGGAGGTTAGAATTGGAGGGCAAAGGAGGCAGTGCGTTCAAACAAGCTTATACTTGTCACATGGGAATTACTAACGTGACCAGACGTTATTCTGTAACCTGTCCGTTTCTTTCTTATTTCTTTCCGTCTTTTTAAATTGTTCGAATTGTTTACAAAAAAGTCAACACTTTTTAAAAACCAATTGAATAATATTAAATCTGCCCTTAGCGGGTCTGTTATCTGCCGGAGGCCTTCTGTCTCTCAACTCTCTCTAACTCAAAGTTAAAAATTCCGACTCCGACTTCGGTTTCATAATTCATAAATACTTCCGTGACATCCCTAGTCGCCATAATCTCAACCGCCGTTCAATTATTTAAGTGTTTGTGTGTGGATATGTATAATCTTTTATTAATATTTTAGTTGGCCGCAGTTTAAGTTGGATTTACATTATCCGGATGATTATTATAATATAGTCATTCATTCATTCATCATGATCATTCTTGTCATCATAACATAATATTATGATATAAAGTAGTAATACATCTATAATATCTATGGAAGCTTTCACACCACCTCAATCTGGTCCCGTGGTAAATTCTTAAAGAACTTGTGTTACGGGTACCAGACAACGGAAATATATTTAATACTTTTATACTATACTTATATTTAAGATTTTTGTCATATAATACACATATTTAATACACATCCATGACCAAGGAACACAGAAAATATTTTTGTTCCCTGGCGGGATTCGAACCCGCAACCTCCGGCTTGAGCGGCAACGCGCTTGCCACTGAGCCACAGAGGTCGTCGAGGCAGATTATAACTTATAGTGTACTAGCGGCCCGGTACGTGCTTCGCTACGTATAAAGTGAAATAAAAAAAAATTGGAACATCAAATTAATTTATTCAAACAAAAAAATATATTATTAATTGCTAGCTATTTTAAAACTTAGATCCGGTTGCACGATATTGTTGGTTAAAGTAATAGTCAAAGTTAAATTTGACACTAATAATAACGTTGACTTTTACGGTTTCGACAATTGGGTTGCACCGGCATAAAAAATCTTATTGTTAAAGTTACCAGGGTTGCATGTCTAATGATGCCTAATTTGATCCTAATTCCTTAAGGGAAATATTTTAAGACATGGTAATACATACGTAAAAAAACGGTTTGACGTTTAAAACTTACTGGGCGCCGCCTTCAAATTATATTATGTCATAGTTATTTTGAAATTTCCGAGATTGAGTAAATAATGAAACATATTTTGCAAATATTCCAACCAAATATAACTAAGGTAAGTGCGTGCTATTTATTACACAATAAAAAAATCTATAAAATATGCCTATATTTTCAAAATGTTAAAATAATAAAACTATCTTATTTTAAATTATGAACTTAATAAATAATTTATATTTCTAATAATATATCATCATCATCTTAAGTCTTTGTCCGTCCTCTGGTGAACATAGGCCTCCTATAATGAACGCCAAGACGAATAATATACATTTTACTATCAGTAATATTATATTATCATTAATAATGTTTTAGTCATAATCAAAACTATTAACAATATATAATTTACTTGATATTTAAGAAATATTTGAATTTTAATACAGTAAAAACTATTTTGTATTTTAATTTGGAATATAATAAAAGAATAAAAAACTCAAATTTGACATCTGACGTTAACAATAACTTTAACCGGCCGATTGTGAGCGGGTAAAGTTAGTGTTAAATTATGACGTATTTTGACCATAGTCAAATGGTGCAACGCATTTTTACACTAACCGGTATTTTGACGGATCAGTTATTGTTAAAGTAAGATGGTGCAACCCACCCTTAATGTTGTACTGTTAACACTGAAAAAAGTTTCAATATGACCCCAACTGAAAAAGTTTCAATTTGACAGCAAAATCTCCATTAACAAAATTATCCGCCATTTATTGAATTAAAAAAAGGTGATAAATGAAGAACCGCTCGACCGATTTTGTGCAAACTTCACATAAACCATCTACTAAATAGTCCGAACAAAGCCTAAACATTTGGTTGGGATTGGTGAGCCCGTTCTTGAGTTATAAAATTACAACGAAAAGTGGCATTGATTTTTATATATAAAGATAATTTACCAAGATTTTGTGTAAAATTGGTAAATATTAAAAGGATAATAGTTATTGTAAGAGTCGGAAAAATTTCAACCGCAAGGAAACTTACATTGAAAACGTTGCCTTATTTCCTTTAGAGATAAATTAAAAAAATAAATTAAAATAATAATCATCATCAGTTCGAATACGTCTATAAATATAAGTTAACGCGGGCGAAACTGCGGGCAACATATAGTATAATTTAGGAAGGGATGATCAGCCTTAATAAATGCAGCTAATAATTTATACTTAATCTTAGGAGAATAATATATATACCCAATCAAAATTATCAACATTTGCGTGATTCTAAATAATAAGTTTTTATAGTAACAAGAATTATTATTTAATATTTTACATTCCAAGTACCTGATTTTCACCTCGTTAAAAAACTTGTTTCTTTATTTGGGCCACATTAAATGTTATACGCGTTGAAAAAATACGTTAATTACTATTATAGTAACGTAAATAGACCATAAAATTAATAATTATATTACACGTCGACGAAGAATTTGTTTATAATTTAATTATAAGTTATATTATAATACAAGTTTTTATTATTATGTATGATAAATTGAGTGGAAAATATTTTTAATTTTATAAATCTTTTTATAAAATTATTTTTTTTTATTTAATTAATTAATTATTACACCGGACTAAGCCAAAATTTAAAAACATGTGATGTTAGCTATGTACTAACATAGGTCTTAGAACTTTAGCATATATCTAGATCTATTAAAAAGTCGGCAAACCTGCTAATCCTCTGGTGTAGCGTAATAGATGTCGTTCTTCACTTACCATTAGGTGAACTGTCCTTCTCTTCTATAAAAATAATAATAATCCTAAAAAATAAATTATCGTTCAATAAATGCTCCACGAAACTAGTCTCAATTACCTGCACGGATAGTATACCCACGTGGTTATAATAATAATAATATCTATGGACGCTTTTACACCACGTTAATTTGGTCCCGTGGTAAGTTCTCGAAGAACTTGTGTTACGGCTACCAGACAACGGAAATATATTTAATACTTTTATACTATTCATCTACCTAAAACGCGGCCTCCACTCTTGAACCTTATTAAGCCCATCGGCCATCATCAACCCTCCGTAAAGCTCGTTAAAGTGTAAGGACTTATATTTACTGGTGAGAGCTCTGTACTGCCCGTTCCTGCATCACCACCACCAGTTTTGGAGAGAAGAGTAGGACAGGCAGTGTAATTACTGGCACCGAGACTTAACATCTTATGTCTCAGGATAGGCAACACATAGATGATTTGCCTGGACTAGTTTCAGGTGAACATGTGATGTAGATGGAAGGCCCCGAAGACGATCTTTGCCCTAGCGAGATGGTATGCTCGGTCAGGCCGAAGCCCATTTGTTATCATATCAGCTGTTGTATATTATGTGCCGACGAAATGTGAAACTTCGATAGCGCGATTCAGAATTTTGGCGCTAATTGGTCCGCCACAAACACGTTTATGTTTATCGGCAAAATTTAACACTTATGATCACTCGTCTATTATTTTTCCTAGCCAAGTAACAAAACTATTAGTCGTACATTTACAACATTTGAAATAGATTACTGAAGTTTAAATATGATATCAGTCGATTCACTAAGAAAAGTATCACTTAAGCCAAAGTATCTGTCATAGTGAAGTATCGCTTTGTAGGTGTCCATCCCACAGTCCTACCACACCCACGATATTGTCCTACAATACGTAGGAGTTTCGTAAAAATAATGATTCTTGTTAATCTCACAGATATCATTAATTTGGTGAATTATATCGAAAAATATCAAATTATACCCGTATAAAATTATCACTAGATACAGATAATGATATATAAGCGCTATTTTATTTGGTAGCTATTAAATTATCTTCATATTAGATTGTTGTTTGATAAAGGTAGCGTTCTTACAGGTTTGGATTTAACACTTCAAATGGTGATGGATATTTTATACCCCTTAAATATTATTTAATTGATTATAGTTTATTGTTTTGATAAAAACATATTATGTGATTATATTATATTATTATTATTATTATTATGTAAATGAGAGGAGTAGGCAGGTATTCATGACTTTAGTTTTCATTCGTATGGTCATATCGCTTTTGAATATTTCTTTGAGACTCCAGAACTTTTTCCATGTGGTGTTGATTCTTCTTTCTACTTCCAATTCGTTATTTTGGTGGTTGAATGAAACTTGCTTTCCTAGATAGATGTAGGTATCGACATAATATGTTAAAAGTGAATTTTCGAGATATATAGGTCTTTTAATATGGTTCGTCATTATATTAGTTTTTGTAAGGTTGATTTTTAGGCCTACTTTTCTATTTTCTTCGTGTAGAGTGTTTAACATTACTTGAAGTTGATTTGTATTTTCTGATAGCAGGACTATCTGTCCTATATCCGCAAATCACAAGTGATTCAAGTAATTCAAGTAAGTAATTTTTCCTTTAATGAACGTAAACTAATGTTTTTACAAAGAAACTATAGCAGTATATGAAGAAAATGGCCAACCAAATGACATGACAATCTCCGTGCAATGGATTTTTTTATAGAAAAGGGAGCAAAGGGGATAGTTGTTTTACTTGGTGGTAAATAATAAGCGACATCCATAGACACCGTCTACATCATACGCAGGTTGGTTGCCAGACTTTCAAATATGAGTACTATGCTCTTTTTTTAAGGTCCCTGAGTCGTATCAGTACGAAAATACCGTAAGTGGCTACTGGTTACAAGTCGTTCGAGACAGAAAATGCCGTATAAATTAAGTTGTTGTGGATTTCCGGACATCGAGATCGTGTGGGTGAAGTTTAGAATTTTGACGCGATGTCCGGTGGTGGAATGCTGCTGTAGGTATTAGTTCGAACTATTTCCGATAGAACACTTCCCATGGTAAATGCGGTAGAAGATGCAGAGTGATCCGAAATCTCTTCACAGCACCAAACAATTAACCAATCTGAGAGAACATTGTCGTCGACGATTTAAGCTGCCCGGCGTTGAACACGGTGAACGGTCCAATGGGAGGAGCCGATATCGGGGTGCTCCAGCCCAGAAGTGAGAGCAGTATTCCATGTGGGGCCGGACTTGCGCCTTGTATAATTGAAGGCGGTAGGAAGGCATAAAACTGCTTCGCCCTAATGAGCACACCGAGTTTTTAGAGGCTAGTTTTGCCTTTCCTTCCAAATGACCACGAAATTTCACATTGATCGACATCAACTCTTAGTACTCCAATACTGGCTAAGGCGGTTAGGGAAGTCCTTTCTAATTGTAGTGGAACGACGAAGGTGATTTTTTTGCGGTTAACGTGTTAAAAAGTTAACGTGCAAAATTGTGTCTTGTTGGGGTTAAATTGGACTAGGAAATATTAGGACGGCCACGATAGGGAAACTTCTATAACTCTGCTAGTTCTTCTTCTAGTTTGCAGCGTATTCTTGATATGCAGAAGAAACGACACGAGAAAATAGGCTTCGGTGTTCGTTGAGAGGGACCAATGTTCATATACACGTGAGCTGGCGATCATTCTATACTTTATTTTTAGTGCTCTTGTTAAGTTGTTAAGCAATAATTTGTACTTAGTCTAGGAATTAAACTCAATATTATAAGTTACACCTTATGTGAAACGTTCTGGAACGGATGCCAAAACTATAAAGCAGAGAGGTAATCAAACCAAATTGCTAATAGAATCTACGCTTAGCTTCGTGTTATATATTCAAGACAATATGAAGATCTTGTGCATTAACGGCCCAATCTCGTCATAAGCCTTATTAAATTAAATATTGTAAAAATAAGGAATACTAACGTAATATCAGACTTATTTTGTCCGTATTATTCGTAAAATTTGACGATGTTTACCTCTTTTGACCTATTTATGTATTGTTTAGAATTATATCAGCATTAATAATAGTCTTTGGACTTTGAACTTGATTACTTCATTACCGAGGAAAGTCATAGGACATTTGTTGTTAAGTAGGAAAGATTTAAATTTTATTTTAGTTTAGAACCGCGGGGATAATATTCTTAGTAATTATTATTTATTATAATTTGTCTAGACGACACAATCTTTAACATTATGGGGTATTTGAGGCCCCACAGCAGCGTTGTGTTGAATCATTACAATAGGCGAGTATTTTTAGTACATCGTCCGGACCACGCTTGACGTAAACAAATTACATTGACTGTCATCTATCTGAAACAATATACCGGTTTAACTTATCTCAGTGCTTTTCTCGATACACCGGTAAGGGGTGCGATTGATGAGCGAGTTGATTTTTTAACAGTATTTTCTTAAAAGTTTAATTTAATGTTTCAAACTCCTATAATGGGATTCTAGGAGAAACTTGAGATATTAAAATTGATATGGATTTTTTAAAATATAATATTATTTTAGTAAAAATATGACTACATAAAGATAATGTTACGTTTTCATTCAGAAAAATTAAGAATAGTATATAGATACCAAAGTTTAGAAAGGGACATATTGCAAGTGACAATTTCTTTTTTATCTTACCAATATTGTATAGAAAAAGTGTGTAACTTTGGATGTTTGGATGTTTGTTGATCTTTCATGAAAAACAGCTGAACTGATTTGGCTGAAAGTTGAAATGGTGATTTATACCTTGGATTAGGACATAGGCTATAAAAATAATCATCATCAATCCGGACACGGTTGTAAATCTAAGTTAACGCTTGCGAAGGCAGGGAAGCACCAGCTAGTTAAAAATAAGCATTAAAATATCAAATGGAATAACTATGAGTACTAAACTATATAAATAGTATAAACGCAGATCAGAATAGAAGCCGCTGGTGAGAACCCAACGATTACTACTGATGAAGTGTTCAATCTTAAAAACTTTACCTCAACAATTAATAGTATAACATAAACTTACAAACCCAGGATTTGAACCTGGATACCGCTGACGTCGATCACGGTCATAAAACCAAAATGTCATTATAGAGGTAGAGTCATAGACCATATTTCACCGGCGCAGTATCGGCCGGGTATCGGGTCTATTTGTAACTTTATCTACATTTTGTCCCAGGTTATAGTTCAGCATTAACGTATCTTTGTAATCTATTTACTCTATTGTATCTGTCTGCCCAATCATTATTAATCTTTGGTTTTCAAACGTGGGTGAAATAAGGTGAATGGTTAGTTTTGAAAAGTCTGTAAAAATATTTAAAATTTGATTGGGAAGTAGTATCCAAAATGTGTGTTATATTCGAGTATCATTATAAACGATAAAATCCGCTAAAATATTTTCATTATCACAAGTGAAATCCGTGTACACAAAAAAATATAAAATAAATCATTTAGGATACCGCTACGGATGCCTTGGGAATAAGGCGTTCGTTAAAAGCCTTTCGAAAAGTATTAATTTTTTTTATATATTGGATAGGCAAACTGGCAAACGTGCCACCTGATGGTAAGTGGTCCACGTCGCCCATGAACATAAACTAGTTTATTTGGAACGAGCCCAGGCAACTCATTTATGTGTTGCCTATCCTGAGACATAAGATGTTAAGTCTCGGTGCCAGTATTTACACTGCCTGTCTTGCCCTTCTCTCCGAAACACAGCAAAGCTGTTTGACGGGAGAAACAAGCAAGATGGTGGTACCTATGCAGCCGGGAGCGCGGCACAGCGCTTCCCTCCCACCGGTAACCGGTGTAAAAATTCCAAATTTTTACAAAATTTGGAATTTTTACACCAGTTACCGGTTACAAAATATGTATAAAATACATTCCAATAAATTTGTTTCTATTCTTCTCATTGCTAAGCTTAAGCCGCTAATTGTACCAATTCTCTGTTCTGTGTTTAATTTATATATTGTAATTATATAATGTAAATTGTGTAATGCGTGTAATAAAGAATTATTCTAAACGGGATATTTACCATGTTTTACCTTTTATTTCGCGGAGCTCGATATTTCGACATTATCTACGAATGTCTTGTTCACGACAAAAAACGCGAAAAACATGGTAAATTATATCCCGTATGAAATAATTGTAGTAGGTAATGAAAATAACAATATTAACTTAAAATGGTGTGTAATTTTATTTTATTCACAATTCAGATATCAAAGATTATATTAAATAAAACATATAAGTATAATAATTACAAACATCGATTAGAATTCATCATTAAATCATTCTCAAAAAATTAAATTATAATCTGAAATAACAAAACACATTAATTATTAAATATATTATTAATAAAGTTTATTTATTATTAAACTTTATTTTAAACTAAATATTATTATTAAACTAAATATTATATTATACATACTAGCTTTGATGATGATTATTTTAAAGTCTAAGCTCCTTATAACATCAGCTATCTGCCAGTGAAAGTCCCATCAAGATTGGCCCAGCCGTTTCAAAGATTAGCCGGAACTTACAGACAGGCAGACAAAATTGTAAAAAATGTTATTTCGATATATATATACCTACCGTGTATACATCCGGATTTCATAAAAAGAGATAATTTTAATATTACAAATAGACCCTCCATTTTTATTTATTTGTATAGATAATATTTATATACACTATTAAAAAAAAAAAATTCTCAACATTGTACATGAGAATTCAGATATTCTTCCGAACGTCAAATTATCTTGTACTATACATATTATACTTTTAATTTTATAATTAGAAGATAATTACATGGCGAGACAGTGGTACTGTAACTTACGGAAAAAACAACAGTGTTGTAACGGCTCCCAAAAAAAACTATTCCATATGCGACACCTTAATTGCTGTAGAGTTCCCGAGGGACTCTATTAGTGAGGTGTAATGTGAACAAGACGCTCCCGGATCCCTTATTTCCTGGATCTATATGTGTCGGGATTAATAACGATCATTCACGTTTTTAATAGACAATCATCATTTTTACCGACTTCCTAAAAAAAAAGGAGGTACTATGTTCGTCTGTATATGTATCTTTTTTGTGTATGTTTATCGATATTTATCGCCAATTGTGAACCGATTTTAATGATTCTTTTTTTGTTGACCAGACCCCGGAGAAACCGAGTGCGTTTGTAAATTTTTCATTAAGTATTTTAAAGCATTACAATTTCATGAAAGTAAATTCGGTTTATTTTTTTTTAATAATTCATTTTCAACTGCTGTAGACAATAATATAAAGTTCATGTAATTAGGTGTTAAGTAAAAACTACGTTATTTATATAAAATTTTCTATGGATATGCAATTTGGCAGAACCAGAGGGCGGACATAAACACGAACATTTAGGTGTTGCATATCCTGAGATGTAAGATGTTAATCTCGGTGACAGTAACAACTCTGCCTGTCCTACCCTTATTTCTGAAGTACAGAAATGCTGTTTCATAGAAATAAGATGGCGGTACCCGTCCAAACGGCACAATGCAACCCTCCACCGATAAAACCGAGTGGATCAGCCATAATGGCGTTGAGCGAGGTTTAACCGGTGCGGTAATAATGCTATATATCTGTACTATATGTGCAATGCTTAAGTGTATGGCTTCTTGCACCGGCCATAGTTGAAACCTTGCATATGTGCAAATACAATTATTCTATTAGACGGATTTATGCTAATGCGATTTACACTTTCGTATATTTATGTTTAGAACAATCACACCACGCTCACGTGGTAAGGCACTCATGCTGTGAGTACTAGGAATGAAACTGTTTAGTGTAATTATTTCACTAAACTAAAACAGATAACGGAAACACTCTGGCGTTTTCGCGCCAAAGAAAATGATTCTGTGAGTAAAACAAAATAGGTTTTTCATGTTTCTTTATTCATTATAGATGTATTATGTTGTTTTTTATTTAATATATTATAAAATAAACAAACGTCGCTAATTTTCGAGATTATTCCGTATCTCAAAATCTTATCGTATCGTCAAAGGTAAAAGAAAAACAAAGCAATTTTTTTCTTGATAATGTAATTAAAAGTGATTTAAAAAGTGTATTGGTTAACCAATAGAGAATATAGCCGTTTTTCCTATAATACATCAAATTTAAGAATAATTTGTCAATAGCAGTATCAACTTTGAACCCGACCAAAGATACTATTTAATAAATGAAGTAAAATCTCTATGAATGAACACCAAACCGGTATTGTCGATACTAGAGGTATCTCTATGTACGCGACGGCCTGTCTCAAGCACAGCATTCCAGAAGCTTCTTGTCCAACTTTTGAATATATAGCAGGGGTCCAAATTTGACCTCATTTCATAGGTTTATACTTTATAGTATAAATTTTTGTTTATTTCATTTGTCAAATACCTTCATCACTGCTGCAATGTTGAAATTTATACCTATGGCACTTTGTTTGTCAGGCCCATTGAGTATATTATTACCGGAATAGAGCAGTAATCAAATGGTGTTTTGTATGAAAATTCCGCTAAATTTGTGCTGCGACGCTGCGCCAGTTCTGCGCTCTGATTGGCCGACTGATGGCCATTGATGCCATCGGATGCCAGAGAAACGATTGGCCGATGGGACGTATTTTTTTTGCTATTACATCAGTGACAAATCACTGATCAGTTTCGGAATTGTATGGCTTATGTTATATCAGAAGATGTAGGTACATATAACAATTTAATTAATTAATTGAATGTATTTCTTATTCATCATCATCAGTTTTGGTATCAGCGTTTAAAAGAACGCTAATATTTGTGTATTGATATTAAATTCATTTGCATTTTCCTTTCGTTTCTGCGCGCCATTAAAACAGGTACAAAAAATTCATGTACCTATTTGTATGATAGATTACCATAAAATATAATTATCTAATTAATTTATATTACAATGACACCTTAACTAACTTTCTAAGATGGAATCAGTTCGGAAATCATTCGCTGGGTATACGCAATCTGTTCTCCATCATATCTGTTACTGATTCTATCTCACAGTAACAAATTACTGTGACTACCACCGGCCCACTGTTACTGTCATACCGTATCCATTTGTCATTTAAATACACACTTTTTAATAAAACGCTTTTTTATATAAACAATAATTATAATGGAAACAAATAGAAAGTATAGAAAAAAGTGCGTGCATACAGAGTACACAATATGTCAGAAGTGAAACTTATTTGGTAAACGAATTTTTAAATCTCGTTTATATTTATACTAATCTTAAAGCTTTAAATTTCCGAGACTTGCGATGCGACATTCGCTCTATCTCACTCTCTCTCTCGATCCTTCTCACTTGCTTGCTCCCTACTCTCACTCCACGGCTATGTGCTACATGATACATTCGCCCTTTCTCACTCTCTCAATTCGGTCTCAATCACTCTCTCCCTGTTCTTGGACAAAAACGTTTCACATTTTCGTGACGTTAAATCCGTAAAATTTATAACCCCTATGCGGGCAAAAAGAATTTTCATTTCAAAAGTATGATAAAATCTTATAGTATTTTTTTTTGTTGTAATGTTTTATTTGGAAAATACAAATATGACGAAAACAAAATATAGAAACTAAAACAAAGGAATATGAAATATTTTGGCGTTATTCTTGTAAAAATAATATTAAGATTTTTCACTTTATAAGCTCAGTTTTTTGTCGGTTGGACGTAAGGGTTAATAAAAGTGGGAATAGGATCGCAGGATCGGATTAATCTGTTCTGCTGTTAAAGGTGTTTAAACTCTGAGGGATTATTAATCTTGTAAGGGAAGATGTATATTGTACACATAAGCTTACATAAGCTTTTTGATGTGATAACGTCTTACGAATCGAAGGATGCTGTCTGCACGCACAAAAAAGTATCACGTTCCGCTTGAGCCAAGCGTGCAAGCAACAAGCGATAGAGAGGCACGATAGGCCGGTGGGAGGGAAGCGCTGTGCCGCGCTCCCGGCTGCATGGGTACCACCATCTTGCTTGTTTCTCCCGTGAAACAGCTTTGCTGTGTTTCGGAGAGAAGAGCAAGACAGGCAGTGTAATTACTGGCACCGAGACTTAACATATTATGTATCAGGACACATAAATGAGTTGCCTGGGCTCGTTCCAGGTATACTAGTTTATGTTCATGGGCGACGTTGACCACTTACCATCAGGTGGTACGTTTGCCAGTTTGCCTATACATAAAAAAGGCCTAAGCGTTCGGCTTGTGACGCATTATGACGATAATACGTAAACGTATCGTATATAAACCCATTTTACAGACCAAATGTAGGTTTTTAACACTTTTATAGTATGTACACACTTGGTACACTTTTGTTCTGTAACAAAGTATACCAAGGTTAGAAATGAAATTTTTTAATTTAAATATTGTAAAAAAACCGTGGCTTCATACTAAAAATAGATAATATTATTTGTCCTATGTAATCTATAATAATCTAAATAATGTAAGAAAAACTACACTCTTACACTTTTAAGCCTAGCCCGCTAATCAAATTTTGATACGATTTTACAAAAATATACACTAACTATTAAAATAATCATTATTGGTCCGGATATGTCATATTAAATTTAGCAAATATAAATACGCTATCAAAACTTTTACTATCACACCGGATACCACAAAAAAAACATGCAGGCAACACAAGTTATTGAGAAAGTAATTTTGAGAACTGTACCGCTGTTTTCTATTAAACTCCTATGGGATATGTTTTTACTGCGAGCGCAGATAAACGGTCTTCCCGATGTTAAGTGGCAAACGACACCCATAAACACAGCCACCACGAAATTGTGAACAAGATGCATGTGTTATATGATAATCAGCTGCCGTGTTTTTTGTTATTGACGATTTTCAAGTACCGAGGGAATTATATCTAACTGGCTATTGCTGGAGTCGAAAACGTTGACTTGAACAAGTAAGACTGGCCTGTATTAGGTTCAAAAGGTCTTGGGATATATCTTGGGGGCAAATATAGATGTATCCTACCCACAAAATACTGTTATTGGTATAAGATATCCGGCGCTGATGGTTAAGGTTATTGATAAGATAAACTAGTTGGACACATATGGCTGTTTTAGGCCTTTATAAGATTGCCTTATATCTTAAGGCACTTTGGGGGCAAATATGGATCTTAGCTGTTATATCCTGAGCCAAAACCTAAGATATGCCGGATAGGATCCATACCATTGGATGACCTTTTTGATGGTCCAAAGTCCATACCATTTACCTTCGACTTTTATATAGCTTGGTCAGTATCCTACCACTGGCAAAGGTAGTGCAGGTACAGTGATGATACCCACCATGGTTCAGGCCTTGTCGTGGCGATGGGGCTCAGTAGCCTAGGGTGAGTCGGCACCTTGGGCGAAGCTAATTGAGCCGAGGGGGCTCTTTGTACCCCTCTTATAAGAAGAGGGGACAAAAGAGCAGGGGGCAAGGGACGAGGATGGGAACCTCACCCCATTGTACTGTCCCGACGTTGGGAGGGGTTGTTCAGTGGAGGTGGCGGGAGTGACTAGCCGTCGAGGTGCCCTGTTAGCTTAAAAGATCCGGGGCACCTTACCAAGGCGGCACTGGTGGCACTCGCCGGGTTTTAGTGGGTAGATCTGCGTCCATTTACCATCTTTCGGGCGCAGCGAGTCTCACATACCTACCTGGGGAGACCCACTCCCCAGGCGAGATGCCTTTTCTTTTACGCCGGGAAATTCTCTGAGCATTTCCCGGCGTAAAAGAAAAAAAAACGCCTCACCACAGATGAACTCGCATCATGAGTACCGGTGCTATAACTGTCACCTGTTAGAGTCTGTCTATCGTTAATCTATCATCATCAGCCCCTATCCGTCCACTGCTGAACCTCCCTCAATGAACGCGAAGACGGCCGATCCCTCGCCACTCGCATCCAACACGGACCGGCCACTGTACGGAGATCGTACAGTAACCTAACCTAACTTTTACGTGGTTCTAACAAATTCAAAGAGGTTGTTTTGAACTGATAGTTTTAGAGAATAGCGTGTTCAAACTCTTCACTTCTATCTCATTATAGATTACTAATTAGCGTCACAATCATTTGGGGTCTTCATCTAGCGTCACACATCTACTTAGGGTACTCTATATTACTGTATTATATTTAATAAGTTATTCCTATGAAGGTTTAGAGCTAAAATAAGAATTGGTTGTCTCTAAAGTTGGTTTACGGACGATAGTTTAACGTGACAACGTCATAACAAAACGCAAGCGTACAATGAGAGTAACGGGACAATGATGCGACATCTCACGAAAATACACTCGGCGTTCGTCGATTTATTAGACGTTGTCACATCAAAACTTACCTTACTTTTAGTAATATAATCTTAATCATTTTTCGAATGGGTTTCATCCATATACTTAGAATATACTTATATTATATGTTTATGGTTTCCTCACTGCCAAAATACTTCAATATATTCTATTCATAATTATATTTTATTCTAATAAACATGTTGAGCTAAAAAACTTACCGCCAGACGTGTCCGTTTGCCTCCTAGAAGCCCCAAAAAAAATGTGGTCCACGGTAAGCTATGAAACGATGTCAAAACATTCAAATAAAGAACCCCAAAGTTAATCTACGCGTACGTCTCGGAGGAGCGTTTTGGAAATTATTAATGGTTTGTTTGAGTCATCCGCTTTGTTGGCCGGATGTGATAGTTGACACTAATTATTCCATCAATGATATATTACCACGGACAAATC
This sequence comes from Helleia helle, assembly GCA_963853865.1. Classification (NCBI taxonomy): domain Eukaryota; kingdom Metazoa; phylum Arthropoda; class Insecta; order Lepidoptera; family Lycaenidae; genus Helleia; species Helleia helle. Next base: position 24,713,069 of record OY971420.1, read on the forward strand.
ACTGGTAAAAAAAGGTTTTAGCTTCAACAAACGGGTATTAGTGTTAAGATTGTCAAATGATTTTAAACTGTGTTTTTTTTTTTTTGTAGAAGTGGGGAAAAGCGGACAGTCGTTTCACCTGCTGTATTAATAAAGAAATAAGCAATAGCAGTGGCTATGAAGTAACTGTAGGTGTCGTTCTCTACTCCATGAAACCTCTTTGCGATTTATAAAAACCTAAAAATGTACTAGAACTATATTATATATAAACTGTACTTAATATCATGATTTCAGGTATCATGAAGGTAGCATAGGAGCAAACGACCAGTCGAAGTCTTTTAGTGACTATCAACTCAAATAAACATCCGCACAAACAGAGATTATGTAGATGCGTTGCCCTTCTTTTTTCCTATCCTCCCCAATGAGCCACCGGAAACTCACAAACCGCACGAAACGCGACAGAATACTTGTCACTTTACGCTTTTATTATACGAGCGATAGGTACCACCTCGGTCGTGCCGGTCCAATTCGGCTGTCACTACCTTTAGCAAGGATTTTTAGTTATAATTCAATAACACTATAATTTCTAGTTTATATACGCTTTGCTGTGCCTCGTGCACGTATAGGTACTATCTCTCTGAATAACCAAAGGCCTGAATAAGTGAAATAGCGTTTTCGTGTTTCAGTGAGAAGGGAAAGACAAGTACCTGTCACTGTAATGTCTGGCACTAAAGCATTTCACATCTCAGGATAGTCAAGGCAAGATATCTTAAAATTCCACACTTGAGGATAGCCTAAGCAAGATTCCTGAGCTACCAATTAATTCCTTGTAAAATAACATACCATGTTTATGGGATTCTCTAACCACCATCTTATTGCATTGCCTGTATAATTTCAACGAAATAGGATCCCTCCCACGAACTCTGAATGTATCGTTTGCAACCCGGATATACCCGAGTTTTATTGGTCACATATCAAAAAGTCAACACATTTGTACACCAGACGTCAAAGGATTCGGTTCAACGTAAGACGCGTCAACAGATTTACTCCCAGAGATCTTTCACCTGAGTATTTAGCCGTGTAAAAATAAGTTTCTCGGAAAAACCACAGTGAGATTATATTTGTCATCGGCGGATATTAAGGGTGTTTACTGGGTTTTGAAGTTGCTTAAAAATAGGGTTGCCATGGTTTGTACACAAAATGATTAAAATACTGTGTCTGAATATATCCTGGAAATATCTAAAATCATGGTAACTTAGTTCAGATTCAAATATAATTCCGTGTGATAAAAAAATTGAAGATCTTCCATTTTTTAATTTAATCCAAGGTTTTCAGGATGTACTACAGGCAAGGTAATGAATATAAAACAAATATAAAATGAAGGTTTATTTGGTTTTCTAATTTACGCGATTTTTACTTAACTGTGTAACTTTTACGGATTTTATTAAGTTTTGTTACATGCCCGACGTCACTGATGCTTTACAGCAACCATGGTTGGGGACTGTCTTAGTCTCAATCCTGTGTCTGTAAAAGGTCTCCTCCTCGAAATCAGGCGAGGAGAATGTTGGGTCATAGTTCATAGGCTGGCCCAATGCGGATTGTAGACTTCACACACCTTCAAAGACTTTTAATTTCATCAGGCATGCAGGTTTCCTCGCGATGTTTTTCTATTATACTAAATCTAACATTTTTATTTAATCTTTCGCGATCCAAATCACGCTCATATCACGATCATATGCTCTAAAATTTGAAACACGATTCTATTAAGGATAAATAAAGAAAAAAATAATTACATATTTTCTAGATTTATTCCAAGTGTGTCCTATTAAACGAGTAATCCATAGCCACCACACGTTCTGCATAATAAACAGATGTTTTGTCAGCGCTCCCCGCGTCAATAACTTAAAATAAACACAATTTTTAAATACCCACCTATTTATACAGACGTCATCTCGGCTTAGACATCTAATGAGCCGCTCCTGATAGAGTATGGTCGGCCACACTTGAATGCTGCACACTTGTGGAGAGAAGCTGTTAAAAAATAATATTAATGACAAGTTTAGGTAATATAATATAAATTGAATATGATATTTCCATATTCTGTTACTCTTAAATCACTATTATTAGTAAGTAAGAAAAGTAAGCATTTTTTTGTATTTTTTAATTTAGTTTAAATGATTTTATACTGGTGATTTCTTGTTAATATTTTTATATATTTATTTATTAGGTAAGTAAATATATGTTTAACATATTTTTTAAAATATATTTTTTATATAATTCAACTTATAAAAAAATAGTTATTAGTAACAATATATACGTACATTATAATAGTTAAATATACTACTAATTTCGTTATTAATGTAGATATGAAAAAAAAATATTTGCAATAAATATATTATAAAATATATATATTTGCAATTAAAACTTGCAACGACTTTGGTAAGCAGTGCACCAGAGCGTTATTTTATAGCACCAATAAACTTTTCACGATGACTGTACTTAATTACGTTCCCCACACTTGATGTTTTCCAAGTATTTTGACGAAAAGAACAGCTTCATACATTTATTGTTTTTTTATATCTTTACGCCTCTTTAGAATCCTCTAAATAGCCGAATGAAATGCAAGGAAACTGATAAAAGAAAAGGCTAAATATCTTTACGTTGGTTTCAAAGACCAGTGAGTAGATGAGCCACATGATGGTAAGCGGACAGCGTCGCCTATAAATGTTAACCAAATAACCAGGGTCGTCTTTCCCACTGAGCACTCTGGGCACGTGCCCAGGGCCCTAAGATCCACGAGGCCCCATTATTTCTATCAGAATATGATTGAGTGATATTACAAAAATGATTGCTGATTAGAATACCTAGTACTGCCCTCATTACTAGGTTTATTCTTCTCTAGTCCAAAAATCAGGTTCACAGATCTTAAAATTGTTGTTTTCGTCACGGCCCCATTATCCTTCTGCCCAGGGCCCCCAACTGGTTAAAGGGGGCATAGAAGATAACCTGAAACTATCTCAGGCAACTCATTTATGTGTTGCCTATCCTAAGACATAAGATGTTAAGTCTCGGTGCCAGTAATTACACTGCCTATCCTACCCTTATCTCCAAAACACAGCAAATCTGTTTTGTGAGAGAAACAAGCAAGATGGTTGTGAAACGCAAACCCTTCCATTGCTCTGGAGGATAGGCATGTATCCTGCCTAAATGAGTCTGGTCTAGTCTCTGGTGAACACGTTTATGTTTGGTGGGGCTGTATTTTGGAGTGTTTTGTAAATAGAAGCTACATTACCGAAGCTATATCAGTCCATTTATATGAAACTACGATTTTCTCAAGGCCGATCCTAGTTGGATTCGAAAGCCATTGTTAGTCATGTCAAGCTCAAATGAGGCATTCTTTGCAATTTTATAGCTACAAATCGTATACAACTGAAAAGATTTTGACACCAGTACTTAAAATTGTAATTAGTGTACATACGGAACGATATTCGAACCGTGTCCGATATGTACAGTCAGTGCAATTATAACCTTTTTCGCCCACTGCTGGATTTAGGCCTCTTTCAATGACAGCCGAGATGGCTGATGCCATTCGTATCTGAGCCTCTCGGGCTGCACGAAGATCGTCAACCCATCTAATTGAAGATCGACTGACTCTCCGTCTTCTAGAACCCTACATATTATGAATATTGAAAATTTCTTAAAAATTAAGGCGAAATTTGAAAAAAATAAAGAAAGTTTGGGGTTCGATGTAGAAGGTATTCTTAAAAATAGCATACTCATATATGAAAGGCCGGCAACGCACCTGCTAATCCACTGGTGTAGCGGGTGTCTGTGGATGTCGCTCTTCACTTACCATCAGGTGAACCGACTATCCGTTTGCCCCTTCTTCTATAAAAAAAAAACAAACTAAACAATATTCCAAACTAAAAAACTCAACAAATAAAAAAATACTAGTAGTACCTATATAATAGGCTATATAAGAAGTCATCATCAGTTTGGGGAGGAGAAACAAAGGGAAAGAGGCTGGTAACCTCACCTATGAACTACACAAATATACCAGAGAACTCAGGCAAATCTTTCATGTGTTACCTATCCTAAGACGTAAGTCTCGGTACCCGAAATTACACTGCCTGTTCGGACATTCTATCCTCAACAGACACTGCTTCGCGGAAGAAATAAGCAGGACCATAGTTTCATAAATTAAGCTGTATATCTAAGTTATACAGGACGAATCTGCTGGCTGTATAGGCTATAAAGACTATAGTTGTAGGCGAAGCCGCGCTCCAGCCAGTGTACACATAATATTATGTCCGACTATACCGCTATCCGTACTCGTTATTCAACACAACTGAGCATTCGTTTCGGCTTTTTTATGACTTAGTTTCGCTTAATTGGAGTCTTTTGCTCGCTCAATACAAAATATGAGGTTTTATGCTAACATGGCTTAACTAATGAAACTCTTTAAAATGTACCTCTAAATGTGAGTACCTCTAAATTCGATAAAATTGTCAATACAATTTTTTATTGTAATCAATTGATATACGTTACTTAGGTCACCACCATGATTTTAATACATTATACACATATAAGTACGGTAGGTTATAATTTTGGGATTATTTGAGGCTTAGTGCACAATACTAAATATGATAATTAAAATTGAATTAAATATTGTACCGGTGAGAGGGACGCATTTTGAAGCGCGTCTCTTCCTGGGGACCACCATCTTGCTTGTTTCCTCCGTGAAACAGATAATTTGGTGTGTTTCGGAGAGAAGGACAGACTTAACATCTTAGTCTAGATAGGCAACACATAAATGAGTTGTCTGTGCTAGTTCCAGGTCTATGCATGTCCCCACCATGGTTCAGGCCTTGTCGTGGCGGTGGGGCTCAGTAACCTAGGGTGAGCGGTGCACCTTGGGCGAAGCTTATTGGGCCGAGGGGGCTCTTTGTACCCCTCTTATAAGAAGAGGAGACAGAAGAGCAGGGGCAAGGGGTGAGGATGGGAAACTCACCCCATTGTACTGTCCCGACGTTGGGAAGGGTTGTTCTGTGGTGCGGGACAACCCCACTGTGGAGGTGGCGTCGGTCCCTTACGGGACTGACTAGCCGTAGAGGTGCCCTGTTTGTTTTCTAGATCCGGGGCACTTCACCAAAGGCGGCATTGGTGGCGCTTGCCGGGTTTTAGTGGGTAGAGCTGCGTCCATTTACCAGCTGTCAGGCGCAGCGAGTCCCACATACCCGCGTGGGGAGACCCACTCCTCCGCGGGATGCCTCAGAGCATTTCCCGGCGTTAAAGCAAAAAAAAGAAAAAAAAAAGGTCTATGCATGTAGTAGGTCTATTTACATTTTTTGTTTTATGGTTACAAAAGACTTAAAAAAGTAGGAGTTTTTATTCCGTAGCTGGTTAGCGTTTTTTTTTTCATTTATGTGCAAAGTTATTTTTTACATTTTTATTTTTTAGTGGTGTACAGAAACGTGTTTTAAGACAAATGTATGCACATCAGACTCGCATACGAAGAACCGATGAAAGTTTATTATGGCTCGAGAATTGGCGCATCGTTTATAGAGAACAATTAACAATGTTTTTATAGTGACTTCTCATCATCATCATCAGCCTCTATCCATCCACTACTGAAAATAGACCTCCCTCAATGGACACCTAGACGGACGATCTCTTGCAACTCGCATCCAACTCGGACCGGCCACCGCACGGAGAATGTCTTCCCACCTGGTTAATGGCCGACCAACACTGTCCACCACCAACCACGTCTACTCAAACATGGCTTCCACTCTTTAACCTTACCTATCCAAGCATATTTTGATTAATACATTTTCTTTATATTCCTTTCCATCTTCCGTTTAGTCATTACTGTCTACGTTATCCGTATCAAATCTGGTATTAGTCATCTGCAGTTTTCCACCTGGATTTTTCGCTGGGATGCAGTATCTCGTTACTATGCAAATTTGGGGATGCCCAAACCCAATATAGGATTATAGGCGGCGTCGTATTTGAGCAATCGATTTTAAGCCGCCTATTTAAAAACAAGACGAGATTGGTTTGAAAACAAACAATTTATAAGATCTTGGCGTTTATTGGAAGATACCTTTTTTTGTGGAAGGTATGCCATCTATGGTGTTTCCGAACCGATACGACTTAGGGACCTTCAAGAAAAGAGCATACTCATATTAGGAAGGCAACGCACCAGCTAATCCTCTGGTGTAGCAGGTGTCTGTGGATGTCGCTGTCCGTTCGCCCCCTCTCCTATAAAAAAGGAAATGAAGATCGCTGTTTTCTTATAAATATAATGTTTTTTGACGTGACAACGTCTTATAATTCGATGGAGCCGGCTGCATGAACGAAAAAACATGACGCATGCGGCGTTACCTCTCTGTGAGGCGTTCCATTTTCTTATGACGTTGTCACGTTTAACTATCGCCAGTAAACTGACTTTACAGACAACTGATTTTTTTCAGTAAATTATGTTAAAGATATTTTGTTAAATATTATGTTATTTTATTATATTATTTAGCAACAAAATAGATCGAAGAAAGTGAGGATCTACTATGGAGAGAAAGAGGTTGATGTTGACGATAATTCCGTTTTTTAATCATATTATTTTGCAAAAAAAACTCCTTTTCATAGATTTTATAACCGTTGAGTTTATTTTTTCGTTTGTTTTTGCCATCGGGCATATAACCGGAACAATATGTATGAAAACACCGATGGGACATACATAGTGTACAGTGATCCCACTGGTTGGTTGAATTGCTATTACGTCAGTGACAAATCACTGACAAGTTTCGGAATTGTATGACTCTTGGTTGATGGTTTTTGCTTACTATCCAAAAAATCAGGAATCTTAATAAGCTGCGTAATAAGCTGCTGTAACGTTCATAGGTATGTATATATAATGTATAGATTTAATACTATGTGTTAATAATAAATAATATTATAAATTAAATAAATAAGCAATCACAAAATGTTTTTTTATGTTGTAGTAAAAAATTTTTGGTAGGTTTATACATATAGATTCACAGATCTCAGAATTACCTGCCGCTCAAATTTTTCGATTGTTTTTTTTTCATTTCGCTAAAAAATATTTCCTGTAGCTCGTATATTGTGTATAGAATAGTTTTTTTGTTACTTTATGCTTCATTATTATATACTTTCTGTTATATATTTTCATCCAAAATACCGGTCACTAATTTAACAATAAAAATGTCAGCGTTTTACTAACCTATCTATTTGCTAAGCAACTGATTGACCAGTCATTCTGACCTCACAAAAAGCTGGTCCCGGACCAAAATATGTTCATTCAATATAATAGACGTAGGTATATCAACACGTTCGTACATTCATTATGGTTATTCACAACTAGGTGACTTGTATCATAGTTTATCGTGGTTTATCACTATTTACATCTTTATAAATAGAGAATGTTTATGAGTTGGAATGTAAAAATGCAAAAAGTTGTTTTATCTATAATGTTTTGCTATCTTTATCTTAAGCTATTAAAAATTAATATCAGTCATAGGGAGGCAACCCAGCAGTCGGAGCCTTAATGTAACTGCCGACGCACATAGACATCCGCACAAACGAAAGTTATGCAGATGTGCCGCCCTCCTTTCCCCTATCCCCCAATGGGCCACCGAAAATTAACAAATCGCACGAAACGCGACAGCATAGCTGTCACTTGACGCCGGTGATATGTGAGTGAGAGATACCATCCCGGTCGTGCCGGCCCAAGTTAGCTGCAAAGCAGAATGGCACTCTTCATCTTGGTGTTGTTTTGCAAGTTTAAGAGCTTGTATGATATGTATGTGACTTTTATACCTGCGAACAATAATAAGTAAAATAATATCGTAATCATGATTAGGTACTATCTTCAATATTCACATTCACAGCTTCGTTAGTTCATCGTGTAATCTTTGCATCGACATTCAAACCTACAAACTTTCGAATCCTATTTTTTTACGCGAATTACACCGTGCTGGATATAGGCCTCTTCCAATGAATGACAAGATGGCCGATCTTCCCGAATTTCAGTAACTAATAAAATAACATACTGATATGATCCCGACACGTACTTTTCCAGAAAGATCGATAAACAACATAAATATCGCATCAAATAGAAAAGGCTCAAGAAATGGGGGTGACTTTTTGCTGACATTCGTTTCAGATGCCCATAACTGCCAAGCTGAGTAGCTGGCCCTTAATTTTAGGAATAAGACCATCCTCGAATCTCGAGGATCTCTTCTATAAGGTTCATGGTATGATGTATCCGCGTTTCTGTTCCTTTTTATTTTGTAGTTACGTAAGTATATTATTTTATTCGCCAGTTTACAAAGTGAGATTTTTGTAGTATTTAGTATCAAGCAGAAGCGATCTTAGTTCCTTCTCGATAGCCAGTCTAGACGAGTTGAATGTGCCGTCGAAAGTTTGTATCCAACACGTCTAGAAAGCAGGCATCAATAATGCTGGTGGTATCTATTAGTAAATCTGATATTCTTTTTTATAATATCTATAATTCTATGGATGTTTCTTTAACACCTGGTCAATTTTTTTTTTTTTTTTTTAACTCACACACGGCCATCTGATTCCAAACTAGGCAGAGCCTGTTCTTATGGTAACCAGACAACTGATATATATATATATATATATATATATATATATATACTTATATATTACTAAATACATACATATAAATTACACCCAGACACAGAACAAATGATTATGCTCATCACACAAACATTTGTCCTGGGTGGGAATCGAACCCACGACCTTCTGGTTTAGCAGTCAGAGTCACTAATCACTAGACCAACCGGCCAGTCAATTTGGTCCAGTGGTAAGTTCTCGAAGAACTTATGTTACGGGTACCAGACAACGGAAATATATTTAATAGGTACTTGTATACTATAATTATATTTAAGATTTTTATTATACACATATCTACACATTCATGACCCAGGAACACAGAAAACTTTTTGTTCCCTGGCAGGATTCGAACCCGCTACCTCCGGCTTGAGCGCCAACTCGCTGACCATTGAGCCGCAAAGGTCGTCTTTTTTTTTTACGTTAGATAAGTCAACAAGCAGATGATTTACCTTATGTTAAGTGGTGCTAGGTCATCCATAATATAAACGAGTCTAAACCTAGGCAACTGCGTTGCCTATCCTAAGACGTAATAAGTCTCGGTGCCAGTAATTACACTGCATGGGTGTGTGTGTGTGTGTACCTTCTCTTTGAAACACAACGATGTTTGACGAAAGAAATATGTAATTTGGTGGTGCCCATGAAGGCGCTTCCATCCTGCCGGGTGGTCATATCAATTATGTTCCACGAGATTAAAAGGTTTACAATTTAACGGTTAAATTCCCCTGATAATGTCAAACTCGACTATAAGAAAAGTAAAATTAACAATCGACGCACGGCCTAATAAAGCGTCAACTAATTAGCAAATGAAGACTTCGAGACTATTCATAATTCACGAGGCCTATCCCAGACTGATTGAAGTTCGGAATTAATAAAACACAAAAAAACAACAATTCAAAATCGAACATTTTGTCGGTATGACAAAACCGTCTCGACGATTGTTTGCGGAATACTAATACGGGTTAAAGAAGAAATAAAGGATCGCATAATATCATGTTGTATTTGTAATATGGACAGCTATTAATCATAGGGAACGAACCACAGTCGTTCCGATGACTTGGCATGCCGCAAAAAATAATACAAGCCATCATTCAGATGCCCAGTAGAATTGGGTGGGAGCGACCACTTGCAGGGTTGTGGGTTCTTGGATGTGTCAATATTTTCTGTATTAATATACTACTGATGTACCACCATGGGATGACAAAGTGTATACCACACTTTGTCGTCCCATCTAGTTGGATTTCGTAGAAGTGTTAAGTCTCACAGAAAATGCTCTATTGATATGAAATGCCTTGCGCCACGACAGTAAAATCGAATACGTACCGACGGTCGGTATAGTTCTGAAACTGACCTAATGCCTCGACGGCATTATGTCATTTCTATTTTATCCCATATTTCGTCATAATTATGAATTTTAGTATTAATAACGATTCACGTGTCAGGCACCCCGTGATGGACAGCTATTTCTCTTCATTTGTGGATTTCTTTCAAAGAGCTTCGGAGAGATGACAATCTCCGTGTGCTCGGTTTTAGTTGGAGGTATCTTCCGTCTTGGTGTTCAATGAAAGAGGCTTATGTTCAGTTAGGGAATAGTTGATATGAGATATATACCTGGGAGGTCGGCAACTATACCTGCTAATTTCATCTGCCAATTTATCTAGGTATGATGATGCATGCAATATAAGGTTACCTTGATACGTTACAGGCTAGCCTTCCTTAATTTTTTTATTGATTAATTATGTTTGATTTCTGTTTATCTGTATTAACCAGTGTAAAAATACTTGTATATACCGTCAATGATGGTGGATCTATAGTTTTTACTCAAAATATTCTAGAAGTTTTTAAATACTTTCTTTATAATATTCGCCTCAAAGAAATACCTATTTAAGCAAAATTTTAATACATTTCTACTTATGCCATTTATGAATAAATCAATGTAGGTATGAAATGATACGAACTCTGTCTTTCTTTCCCGTAAATTTTCAAACAAGTAAGACAAACTAACTAGACTCATTAAAACTAAGCCTTATAATTTAGGTAAAAATATCTCGGTGCTTATACAAACTGTATTCTCCTATTAGGTACAACTTTTATGGAAAATCCATAAAAGTTTTTTTTTATTTTTTATTGCCACTTATTTAGTTTTTTAAATACCCGATGTATGTATTCTCCTATCCTAAATTGTGTAAGTAATTTTGAAGTGGCAGTGGTCTGGTAACACACTCAGGAGAACGGATGGCTGATGGGGCAATAAGGTTCTAGAGTGGAGGCCACGTTTAGGTAGACGAAATGTTGGTCGACCATTGACCAGGTGGGAAAACGATCTCCATGCGGTGGCCAGTCCGTGTTGGATGCGGGTGGCTTGTCGTCTTGGCGTTCATTGAGGGAGACATAAGTTCAGCAGTGGACGGATAGAGGCTGATGATGACGATTTGATCTCCCGAAATCCATAACATTTTTATTTTTGAAAACAACCTACTTCGCTCATTATTCTACAGAAACAACAAATGTTGTGTTTCCAAATCCGAAAGACCATAAGAACCTTAAAAACAACACTCTTCAATCAATCTTAAAGGCCGTCAAATTATTAGAGCCTCTAGTATTTTGTCTATGGGCATTGGTGATGACTTAACACTAGGTGCCTTAGGCTCTTTAATCCGCTTGTTTTTTTTTCCTACGAATAAGAATTATTAACTTCTTTTAGCCTACTGGATACCTACCAGCTATAACCATTTAAATTTATTTATCAACAATATCTTACTAATATTAAAAAAATATAATACTCTATCATTATTTTTAAAACAATTTCTAATGCCCAGATAAATCTAAGTAAGAATCGATCTACAGGTGAACTCGGTACAAACGACCCAACGAGATTCGAATCCGCTACCAACATACCATGACTAGACAATGTTAACATCTCGTGTTATCTCCTCGTCGGCCTTTCTCTACGGATGCTGTAATCTAACCACGGGTCTTGCTTACATCATCCTACATCTTAGTAACTATTATAGTGGACTTTGATAGGAGCGCACAGAATGGTTGGGAATTTTACCTTTAATTTATATATGTGAATGTATTTCTGTAGTATTCTAGTGTATTCCTTTTAAAATTTAAGTAGATTGTAAGAGGTGCTTTGCAGCGGAATTGGGCCGGCAAGACTGGGGTCGTACCTCTCGCTCACATAACAGCGGCGTCAAGTGACAACTATGCTGTCGCGTTTCGTGCGGTTTGTGAGTTTCAGGTGGCCTATTGGGGGATAGGGAAAGGAAGGGCAACACATCTGCATAACTTTTGGTTGTGCGGATGTCTATGGGCGTCGGTACTCACCGTAAGGCTTCGACTGCTGCCTCCTCATGACATAAAAGAAATAAAAACATTTTTGAAATCATAAGTATGTATTTTTTATCATGAATAGTAAAATAATATTTTAGTAACTATCTAGTTACTACTAACTGGATCTAAAAATCTAATATTGTCAGATTTTTTTTGTTAAATTTGAAATCCCTCCTCCTCCCAAAATATAATATGGCAAATATAGTAAGTAACACAAAGTATTGTTTTTACATAATTTCTGCTTGTACTCTATCGATAAAAAAGGAATTAAATAAAAGTACTTATTTTTAGTTTAAATGAAATAAAATGTTTAAAATAATGCATATATATAAATGAATGTTAAAATGAACCAATTCTTTCCTGTAGGGCTAGCATGCGCGCACGACAAAATTTTGTCTACCCGTTTTCTCGATTTACTTATATGAAATAATACGAGAAAAGGCGTTGACATTTTGTCGTGCGCGCATTCTAGCCCTAATGGTTAGTGAAGTAACACTTCTCTTATATTATATTGTGTGTAGGAATACCTCAATAGGCTCTGACTATCAAGGTAATTTTACTTTTGTCTCTAAAATATAAAGCTTCAAGCGTGAGTCAATCTAATGCTTTATAAAAATGTACTTAGGATTTTTTTTAAATATTGAAAAAAGCATATTTATTTTGTATTTGTAGTCTAAATAAACCACAACGAAAACGTTTTGAAAATGTAAAAACCTACAGTAGATAACATAATATTATTTATGTATGCATTAAATCTGCATAATGATTTTTTTTTGCAATATTTTTCATTTTATAACATTGAAAAGTATACAAACTTTATATCTAACTTTTGAAACATTTTTATAAATAATATTTTTGCAGTTAGCAACCCTAAAATTCGGTCACCATTTATTATAAGTTTCGCTGCACTAATATGATAACCATGTAGGTACCACGAATAAAATTTACATCCATGTTATAGACTTACTTTTTGTCAACCTTGCTCGATCACGATTTACAAAAGTAAAACAAAATGGTGGAATAAATACTCTTAAGTTATTTATCTATTGAATCAATGATGCGATTATGAAAGCCCTTTCATGTTCATTTATAATTTTTAATCTGTTTTTATTAATCTGTCGTCTTGCACTTTGGGATGAGCTGATGGTGTGTCAGGAGCGACATGACTGTTTAAATTTTCAAAAAGTAATCTTATGTTGCGTGTACAAAGGAGGTTGTAATACTGACTTTTTTGCAAGGATTACAGAAAGAAAAGTCAGCTAGGCTCCGAAATATATTATACAAATTATAATGAAAGGAGACTAACATATTTTACCGATCCTATAGTTTATTTGATGCTAGCAGAAGTAAGAGCTACAAATATGAGCTTAAACATCTTAGCCGTTATAGAGAAAATAATAAAATCAATAAGCAGGTCAAAAATTAGCCCTTTTTAAGACATGAGATTTGTGCGTCTCTATTTTGATTAAATCTTCAAGTCAGTCAATCCAAGTAATAATATATAGATGGTTACTACATTACATTATTTTAGCAACCGCACTTTAGTTTAATCCAACAACGAATGGACAAAATACAATAACATTCCGTGCAGATAGTTTCCCATATGGTCCACGAAAGTGGTGGGAAAAAAATGTGGTTAACATTTTATATTGCTCGGCTAAGTGTGATTAGGTGTGAGAATCCACTTGTATCAGGTATCACCACGTGGGTACCATACTTTAAAATATGCATACATTCCCTTGACGATCCGTTCATTGTTCCAAACGCAGAAAGAACAAAACACCACAAGATGGAGATGTCCAATATTTTAGATGGGATAGCATTCGCCGCTACGAAATCGACATTCCTCTTCCAAGGATCCTACAAGATATGGACCCAAATACATCTTTAATCATATCGATTTTGAGTCCTTTTCGGTTTAATCGATTCAAGGAGACTAAAGGGACATTCGGTTTGTCTTTAGCCAGGTATGCAATAGACAACCATGTTTTATGCTAATCCAAGAAACATAACATAACTTACAAATTTTCGACATGAAATCTTAAAGTCTCGCCCTCCTGAGTTCAATCAACATTGGATTGTACTCACGTCATCAGTCGAGATTTCTTTGTTATGAAAACATGTCTGCCTATTTATACAACACATTGCTCGGCTTTTTGTGTGCCCGAATCTCCAAGTCACTTATACTTTTAATATAGGATGTCTTTATTACAAATTAAATGAGAGGTTGAGGTGACAATGAGACCTGATTGGTCCGTGAGATTCGTCAGACCCTAATTGGGTTGTGAGTCATCGGTCAGCGATGCTGATTAGCTCTGGGGTCGATATTGTACCAGCATATACGATGTTCCCGTTCTCATGATTAGTGATTTGTATGATTTGTTTATGTGATAGCTTTTTAATGTGGAGTGCTCAATTGTATGGCGTTCTATTAAATGCAATTGTGTGATGTTTAACGATGTATGATGTGTCAATCAGATAAATCACAAGATGATATTTTGAAAGACTTTTATTACATTTTTTTACCAGGGGAAGGGATGTGCTCATGCTGCGCGCACATCTGCCTACATACAACCTTCTAATTTATTTCGTTAAATATCTTGCTATTTTTAGTTGTACTGAGAGATCTAACCTCTAAGGATACATAACGCAAGAATTTGTAGCTTGGGCTACACACAGATGAAGTCGTTTATTTTCATGGGTGACGCTGACCACTCACAACAGCTCATCTTCTAGTTATCCCAATATATATCCTTAGGTATATAAATGGGCGCGAAGCGCCTCCCTCCGCTAAGTCCATACACTTCCAACAAATGCCCCAATTAAAATATCGTAAGCTTATATAATATTTTTTGTTACATGAAATGTATGTCTGTAAATCCGTCTTCACAAACTATGTTTAGCCGAAACGGATGAGAGTAATTGTTGGCTTCTCGTGAACCCGTAACTCTCTCATGCATCCTATCAACACTGTCGCTGGCTTATGATATGTTTATTTATGTTTGGCGGCTTTCATCTATACGTGAGCAAATAATAAATGTATGACATATCGGCGAGGGTGACCAAACCGTACTGTGTTTGTTGAGACAGTCCTGAAAAAATTATTACGTTTATTAAGAAAATGGGGAGTAAAATATTATATAAATGTACTTAAATATAATATGTATTTTAGGGATAGAAATATTGTATATGAAAATAATAAAATGACGCAACTTTCCGTGCTTCCGGTAAGCGATTACTTAAATTACATAAATGACTAAATTCATTCATTTACGACAAAAAACGTTTTAAAACAAGCAGAAAATCCACTAATTTGATGAATCATTTTTGGTAACGCTTACTAAGTACCAAAAATTTGGGTATTATCTATTATTATTATTTATCCAGTTTTAAATTACCAATAATAATAATAAAATGTAACTAAAAGTAGTAACAAACATATTCTAACATAATATGTGGTCACCCTAAACACTTAAGGTAGGTTTCAAACACTCTTAAAGATCATAATAATATTCATTGTTAATTTATTCTATTCATAATCATATCAACGACTGGACATCAATTATACAATATTATTTACAATATGATTTAATAAATAACTTCTGCGTCCGAAGTAGTAACGAGAATCATTTGCTTTTTGATATATTATAGGTAATTCTCACAAGTGTTATATTTGATGGTATAAATACAGGTTTGCAATTAATAAGCTATATCTCCCAACTTTGCTCGCATGTAGGTATGCCACGCCGCTAAACATAGAAAAAAAAAATACATGCAGACGATAACCTCCTCTTTTTTTGAAGTCGGTTAAAAAGTAGCACAATGTGATTTTTATGAATGCACTGTATAAATGTCACAATAATAGTAATTAAATATTTGTATTATAATTGAGTCAGTTATAATAAAAGTCTTTGATATTATTAGATAATTAACTTTCATATTGATATTTTTTTCTTCATTTATTTCAAATATTACCAATATTTTTGGATGCGTTTAAACCAATAATAGTGTTCATCAAACGAGATGCAAAAATAATGATGATCGTGTTTTTACAATATAAATATTTTTCTTAACCAAAATATTTTTGTTCACTTTCGACTTTTTCAAATAAAAAATAATACAGTCATATATTTATTTCAAAAGTGTCCCACAAAAACACACATCATGGTACGTTAGCCCAAGAATGTGCTGACGCGTAGACACCGTGCAAATCTCCAAGTGTGACGTCACCGGACACGGCACATCAAAGCGGCGCGTTATGATTTACGTGTATTTGTCCCAGGTTCCAATTACGCCGGGAAAATTTGTGCATTTCCATTATAAAGAGTTTACCGGTGTGATACTTTGATCTCTAATTGGGTGCACCAGATTTACTTAATTATTATATGTTGAGTGATTTAAAGATGTGCCTGTATCATCAGCTGTGTCTACAAGCCTTCAAGCGAAAATATTGTCACAGATATGAATTTGTTCAATAAATGTTCATTTTCGAAGACGAGAGAAGTAGAAGACCTTATAATGTCGCATGTATTTTGGAGTTTCCTCGTCCTCGTCGCTGGACCATGGGCTGAAGACAAGGACGTCAGCACTTGTTTCGGGGTGGTTATTACGTGTGTTATGTCATGTATTTATATTGATTAAACAACAGATGAGAAATTGTGTAAGCAACTGTGACATAATGAAATCTACTGATATCGTTAAAGATGAACTATTTTAATATACTAATTTTATTTTCAAATAAATATTCTTAGACAAATATGACCTTTTCTATACAGTAAATAGAATTGAATTTAACATATATTACAACTTAAATGCTGAGGTCAAAGTGGAAACTTTCACAACTGAGCACATAAGGATCTTCTTTAACAATCTCGAAGAAATTTCACTTACGATATAAATTTATGCGGATACAGTAAATATATAAATGGACATATAAACAGGAACTGGTGAAGTTTTTTTATATACTGTAGGGAGGTAAATGAGCAGTCGGAGCCTTAGGTGACTACCCATAAACCTTTACCCCATCCCCGCCCATAGGGTTACCGAAAACTCACTAACCGCACGAAACGCGACAGCATAGCTGTCAATGTACGCCAGTATCATGTTCGAGAGGTAGAGGTCGTGCCGGCCCAATTCGGCTCCAAAGCAGCATGGCAATACCTCTTACAAAAAGTTAGTGAAACTTTATCAGGCCAAGTTGAATTCTTAAAATTGGGTCATGTATTAAATATGTGTATTACCTATAATCTATACTAATATTATAAAGCTGAAGAGTTTGTTTGTTTGTTTGAACACGCTAATCTCAGGAACTAATGGTCAGATTTGGAAAATTATTTCAGTGTTAGACAGCTTATTTATCGAGGAAGGCTATAAGCTATAAAACATCACGCTGTGACTTATAGGAGTTGAGTAACGCGGCCGAAGCTGCAGGCATAATTAATAAAAATCTTTAAAAAAAAATTATTCAAAATAGTACCAATACAATATATTTTTCAACATCAATTGAATCTACCACCGGTTCCAAGGCTAGCCCACAGAGAAGAACCGGCGAAACAAACTCAGTGAAACTAATATTTTCAAATAATATGTATTCTATAACAACTTTAACATCTTATCCTGAAATGCCTGGAAGGAACGCCTTATTCCCAGGGAAATGAAATCTTTAACTTTATAATATCCTTTACCACACAAACGCTCTTTAACAACTTTTTAGATTTTTTTAATGGAGAGCTTTTGAACGTTTTCTGGGATTCTATTGTAAAAGCGTATACAGCTGTTGCCTTTAAAAGAAATGATTACTTTTGATAGTCTAATCACTGGTACATATAGCCTGTGTCTATTACGTACATGTGTACCTGTGTC
This sequence comes from Helleia helle, assembly GCA_963853865.1. Lineage (NCBI taxonomy): Eukaryota > Metazoa > Arthropoda > Insecta > Lepidoptera > Lycaenidae > Helleia > Helleia helle. Next base: position 24,730,898 of record OY971420.1, read on the forward strand.
TATTAAATATATGTATATGTTTATATTAATATTGTTACGGGTGCTTACCGCGTTCAATATTAATATAAACATGAATAGTGATCGCGTTAGCTTAAAACAATATAATATATTATGTATAGTATAAAAGTATTAAATTGATTTAATGCTATCAAGACCCAAGCATGCTTATTCTCTGCTAAACGGAGCGCTTTTTTACTGGCTCCAACTTTCCGAAACGAACCAGTACCGATTACTGACCACCTTGAGCTTCTGGGATTTACCGTAACATCCACTTTAAACTTTGGCTCTTTTATAGAATTTGTGGCTCGCACTGCTACCAAAAAACTGGGAATCTTTAAATCGAAGGTGAGGCAATACTTTTCACTGGAACAGCTGCTCAGATTGTATTAAGCACAAGTTCGATCGTGCATGCAGGATTGTTCGCATCTTTGGGACGGCTCAGCAAAGCGCCAACTCGAAGCTCTAGAATCTATCGAAAAGCGTGCTTTTAAAATTATTTCAGATAATTCATTAGTTGAGTCGAAATTCCAGAGCTTAGAATATCGCAGGAAAGTCGCTAGTCTTTTGGTATTTTATCGGATTCATTTCGGAGAGTGAGCTTCTGAACTTCACCGGTGGGAGGGAAGCGCTGTGCCGCGCTCCCGGCTGCATGGGTACCACCATCTTGCTTGTTTCTACCGTGAAACAGCTTTGCTGTGTTTCGGAGAGAAGGGCAAGACAGGCAGTGTAATTACTGGCACAGAGACTTAACATCTTAATATTATGTCTCAGGATAGGCAACACAAAGGAGTTGCCTGGGCTCGTTTCAGGTAAACTGGTTTATGTTCGTACGTTTGCCAGTTTGCCTATCCAACTAACATAAAAAAAAAAAAAAACCTCACCCCACCGTCACCTTTCTATCAGCGGACAACCAGACGCTCCGAGACCCGACATCGTTACATGGTTGATAATCCACCAGTACGTACTAAAAGATTCGATTCCACATTTATCATACGTACTGCTAAATCTGTGTTTCCGGATACCTACAACTTAGGGAAATTCAAAAAAGTGTGAATACTTCTAGGCAAGCGTGCTCCATCGTCGACCACGTCATCACTTTCCATTAGGTGAGACAGTGGCCAAACGCAAGTCTATAAATCATAAACAAAAAAAACACAAGTTCTTGGAGAACTTACCACGGGACCAGATTGACCTGGTGTAAAAGCGTCCATAGATATTATTATTATTATCATAATCATCATCAGCCTCTATCCGTCCACTGATGAACATAGGCCTCCCTCAATGAACGCCAAGCCGGATGATCCCTTGCCACTCGCATCCAACACGGACCGGCCACCGCATGGATATCGTCTTCCCACCTGGTTAATGACCGACCAATTCTTCGTCTACCTAATCGTGGCCTCCACTCTAGAACCTTATTGCCCCATCGGCCATCCGTTCTCCTGAGTGTGTGACTAGCCCACTGCCACTTCAACGAGCTTATTCTTTGCGTGATATCGGTTACCTTAGTTCTCTGACGGATGTATTCGTTCCGAATCCTATCTGTCAAAGTAACACCCAGCATAGCACGCTCCATAGCACGTTGAGCGACGGCAAACTTACGGACCACGATTTAGAGGCCATGTTTCAGCCCCATAGGTCATCACGGGGAGAACGCATTGGTCGAAGACTTTCGTCTTCAAACTCTGCGGTATAGACGACGTGAGAATATGGCTAAGCTTCCTGAATGCTGCCCATCCCAAATGAATCCTCCTATCGGCTTCTCTCTCGAAGCTACGTCGACCTAGCTGCAAAGTGTGCCCAATATAGATACTCTTGCAAGACTTCGAGAGAGATTGTACTATTATTATTATTATATTAAGACTCACCGTTTATCGTGGCTTTTAATTTTTTAGCCGTATATCTATAATCTTATATCGATCTATAATAAGTGGCGGAGGATTGCCCGTTTTGGGGTTCATTGAAGGAATCCATGTCCATCAGTGGCCGACACGATACAGGCTCGTAATTATTACAGTGCCACTTCTTTTTTCAATACAATCTATCTCCAGGCCTTCATCGAAATCTGATATGCTTAGGTGTGAAAATGTAATACACTCGCTTATAACAGTATCGATTTTATTCCCAATAAAGTAATCGATTACCCCAATAAAAGTTATTATAGAATATTTGACACGTAAAGCTACTTCAGGTGTATCATCTCGTATTTGATTACAGCCTCCCAGTCGTTAAGATAACAGATGTAAGGTAGACGCGGTGTTTGTCCCGGTCAGACGGGCGATCGTCGCGCGTTTTTGTCGTGACAGCGTTCTGCTTCTGTTGTATTTAATTCTGGATCAATAAATATGGATTTTTATTTAAGTATTGTCTGTTATTGAGCAATTAGTGTAATGAATATAATATAAGTTGTTATGTTTAATTTAATATATTATTTGAAAAATACATTTTTAGTGTATGTTGTTAAAAATTGCCTGTCTTATACCTAAATGTACTCATATAAACTTTGGCAACTTGAATAGGCCTATAAAAATAACTGTTTTGCAGAAACAGTTTGTGTTCATGTTTTATCAATAGTAGATACATTGACGAAAAAGTAAATATAGATTTTCATATCAATAAATTCATACATACTCCATCAGGAGTCAGATATGGAATGAAAATGATAATGAGAAAATGTCATTTTATTTAAAAAAAAAAAAAAAAACCGAGCAAAGCTCGGTCATCCAACTAGTAATAATAATATAATATAAACTAAATGGAACGACGATCTCCGTACATTTTCCAATCCTAGTCGCATGCTACTGGCGGGAATCAGCCGTCTTAGCGTTCAATGAAAGAGGCATATTACCAGCATGGGATAAAAAATGTCGATAGTAATTATGATGATAGTAGCATAAAAATATCCATGGTACTATCGACATAGACATAACGCTATTGGATTTATTTAACTTTATCATTCCGCGCGTTAAACGGTTCATGTCTGATTTGCCACTTAATGCTCTCATATATATGTCTACTATTAATTAAAATATAATGGTTTTATTAATTTTATTTATGATAGTTTTTTCAAATTGACATATTTTAATAGATACCAATAATTGTAGACTACAAATCATTATCACTTCATATATTTTAATGTGCGTAGCTGGTGCGTAGTATATAATATAAGTATGTGTAGTTTACCCATACTTCTATGATCGTGCTACTAAAACCACTTAATCATTATTATTTTCGTATATTAAAATACTTTAAATCTACTCCGCCGTCACGTCACCTTACACTTTTTTATGTTTGTGTTTGTGTCAATAATAAAATAACAAGACTATTTGGGTGAGTGTCTTTTGCAGATGGCATTCACCTTAAGCCGTTCATCAAATCTCAGTCAATTAACTCATTCATTCACAGTTCAACAAATCATACCGAGAGTAAAAAATGATTATGATGTTTCATGTAATGTTAATTAGGTAATTTTATGGGTTTTTAATTTTTTAAGGTGAATGAATGGAACTGTATTACATAGTGATTCGTCTGTCCGTCTTCACTTACAATTAATTAACAAAACCTAACAAAAAATAAGACCTTTTTGTAAAAAGAATACAATTGAGTAAACATTCTATTTTATACCCAAGAGTTTTAAGATGAATGCCTTTAATCAATGCGTTCTCCCCGTGATGATTTACGAGCCCGAAACGTGGCCTCTAATTTACGAATGGTCCGAAAGTTTTTTTTTTTTTTTTTTTTTTAATAACTCTGCAGACCATTGGTCCGCACCATTGTTCGATTAAAGTACTAAAGTAATGATTGTTATTTGCTCCGCTTGTTTTAGTTTTGTTAATGATGATGATTTTAATACTGTTTAGCCTAAGAGGAGCCATCGAGATGATGGAGGGAGAGTGACATGTTTCCACCGGTTCGAACCCTAGCCCTATCCTGAGAAGAACCGGCAACAAACTCAGTGGGCGGCATCCCTATACTTAACACTTGATGCTGGTAAAGTGTTTGCGCGGTGGATGGTGGTCACGCGCGCTCAAGTAGGTGGTTCTAGGCTCCTCTTATTTTGTCATTGTTAAATTGTCAGATTTAATCCCTGTCAAGGGGTGTGGATCCTAGTGATTCACTCCCGGTGCTCATAGCTGGTTAATGTTAATAATTGACTAAATGTTTATTTTTATTGTTGGGCTCCTCTGGTTGGTGTTGGGCGTCCCGTTGTCCTCAAGTCCTGGTTAGTTCATTGATGACGGCCTGGTCTCTGCTGCGGATGGCCATCTTAAGGTTGTAATCTTTAATTTCATTTTCTTTGTGCGGGACCATTGCCGGTTTAATTAATTTGCCCAATGCGTCATCGCTGTCATCTGTATAGTATATGAATTCCTTGTTGTGACGCGAGAGGGCAACCACTGCGTGAGACGCGCTATCATGGAGTCGTATCTTTTTCTTCTCGTTTCTTACTACGTACACGGTTTCGTAGCGGAGTCCCTGTGCTTCGTGGATGGTCAGAACTAGGGACTCTTCGCCCTCTCCGAACCCTTGGTCTTTTAGGGTGTACTTTCCCTCTTGAGTATATGTTAGGAAAAGCGTATTCGGGCGCTTTTGCTGTTGTTTGCCTCCAGTAAGGGTCTTGTGCTGAGTGATTGCTTTACTTTACTGGAAGAGTATATGCCCTTGTGTATGTTTCTGAGGGCATATGCTACGTCTTGTGGGCATCGGTGTGTACATAGTAATTCTTCCGTGACAGATGTTATTACGGTTGGGCGGTGGTAATAGATTGGGAAAAGATTCTCGCGCTCTATGTAAGGCAGCTGGTTGATATCGCCTAAAAGGAGCAGATCTTTGGCTTTTAAGATCTTCAGTATCATCACTATGGAGCCGAAGTGATTCATGAGTGCTTCATCCACGATTAATCGCTTGCACTCAATCCTCTCGAATCCTTTTGCTCCATTGGCGAGAACCGAGGCCAGTGTGCGGACTCTGTTCCTTGCATCTGCTCCTGCACTGTTGGCTATCCTTTAACTCCTTTTTCGCCTCGATGGTTGCTGTCACTACGACATCCGTTTCTTTGTTGAAATTGGCAATAATCCAGGTGGTCTTCCCGCAGCCTGGCACCCCGTTGACCCATCTTGTTCGGGGCAACTCCCACGTGTCAGGAGGATCGTTTTCCGCCAGAATCTTGGCTTGGTCCAAGATCCTGTCGTCCAACCAGATTTCCGTGCCCTTGGTGGTAACTACGATGGGGTCTCTCCTCGGTGTCTTGAATACGGGAACACATTTCCTTTTTGTGGTCTCTTCGTCTAGGGGAACTATGCCTGCTGTGGCATTATATGCGGCCATGTGGTATCTTATCTTGTTCCCCTTTATCGTCTTGGTGGTCATATTGTTATAAATTGTAGCCTCTGCCTCCTCCAATCTGACATCTTCCGTCCGAAAGTTTGCCATGCTGGGTGTTTCTATGACAGATAGGATTCGAAAGGAGGACATCCGGCATAGTGCTAAAGTTATCGATATCACGCGAAGAATAAGCTCGTTGAAGTGGCACTTATCATACACTCAGGAGAACGGATGGTGGATGGGCCAATAAGCTTCAAGAGAGGAGGCCGCGTTTAAGTAGACGAAATGTTGGTCGACCATTAACCAAGTGGGAAGATGATATCTCCGTGCTGTGGCCGGTCCGTGTCTGAATGTGACCGGACCAATCTGTTCAGACAGTAGTAGCAAGTAGCAAGGGATCATTCTTTTTGGCGTTCATTTAAGAAAACCTATCTATGTTCAGCAGTGGACGGATAGAGGCTGATGATAATGATGAAACACTCTTTTAATTTTTATTGTTTTATTTTTTATAATTTCGTATGTGCACAATATAATATTATATTCGTTTATTATTTCATTCATTCATCCAATCTATAGTAAAATATGAATACATTTCAGGAAATGTAGTTGTAACTCTAAAGAAACTTGAAACTCTGATAAATGCAATAGTTCTACATTCATCGATTTGATTAATCGTTTTTATTCATTGAATGTTTTGAATGAATGAACAATTTGTTCTTTCGTTTGTGTAAAGTATGTCTATCTGTCGTATTAGCATACAAAGACATAAAAAGCTGGACATTAATAAATAAGTATATTCATGTCTGGCCAGCCCTTAGACCACCGCTGAATACCCGGTTTATTGAGTCAGCTTGATGAGTATAGTCTGAGAGCTAATTTAATTTTTAAAGACTTTTGTAATTAAATTTATAGTCGGTCAGGATGTTTGTATAATTGATATATATGATCATTTTATGGTTCCTGATGTTATGTGCTCAACATCACTTATGTGCTATGTTCACTGGAACTGATTAGTTAACTTAATAACAAGCTGTCAACCTGGAAGCAGGTCCTTGTTTTTAATCCAACGTCAAGTTACAGCGAAGCTATTTTTCATAAATAGTTTAGGAGACTCAGGAATTATGGGCGTTTCTGGTAGTCTAGATAAGTTAATTTCTGCGGTTTCACCCACTGTAAATTTAAATAGATCTCCAAAATGAATAATCTCCAAAATTTTACTATAAAATACAAGGGTATTTTTCAAATCCAATCGGTGCTTATGGAGATCAGCGCCTTCAAACAATTTTTTTCAGATGATTATTTAGCAAATCTCTAGATAATTTATATGTAAGTAATAAAACAACGATTTATTTCTGTATTAAATTTTATTGCATCTATTCACACACCTTTTAGGGGGCCGGCTTAGGACATCTAACAAAATATACAACGCATATAACATACAAAAAAATGTTCTTAGAATATAAATAAATAAACATTTTTCTACGGTTTACATGCGCCAAATGAAAACTTCGTTGTTACAATAATTCGTCATATAATATTGCTAATACAGAAATTAATTCTTATTTATCAATTACAATACTTACAACAGCGGAATATTTACAATTCGATACGGACTTTCAGTCTCTAATGAACGAATCATGAAACACACGGATTACTGTACAGTTACAATATACAAGGCCAAGAGAACTAGCGAATATTGTGATCACGGCTTAGACAAGGTTACTTTTTACATCGGGCAATGAAAAATAATTATAAATATTTTTTATAGAAGAGCTGGCAAACGGACAGTCGATACCCCGAGTGGTAAATAATCAGTGAAATCCATAGACACCCGCTACACAAGAGGAATAGCAGGTGCGGTGCTGCCCTTTCTTATCATGAAGATACAACTTTCATGGATTTTATCGCGGCTTATTAAGACTTATATGTATTTCGGATCTTAACAGCAACCAGGATTGAGGTGTCAAATCTTAATATCACAATATACAAAGTACCCTAATATTAATTAATTTAGCCTATCAACAGAACCACGATAAAATGCATAAAAAGCGGTTTTAAGAAAACAATAATAATATAATTGCTTCTAAAACCACATTCAAAATTTCTGTGAAATATGTGTGAATGTTCTGAATCAGGGACATATAGAAACAAAATTAAAGGTTAAAGAGACTTAAAATTTCTGTAAAACGCTTATAAAATTAAATGTTATGTGATATGTTAGGATATAATGAAAATCAATGAACTGAATTAAGATATGTCGTAACCTATGCATAATGTAGGGCGTACAAAAGTTTCATAGACTATTTATTTATTTATTTAATAGGTACACCAACAGCACTACATATTACAACATTCGTTTATAGAATATAATTATGGTCGACTTTAAAGGTTTTGACAATTTTTATTTTCAAAATCTCGAGAAGTATTTAATAAGGAGGTTTTATTAAACGCGCGATTCGAAGCGCGTAAAGGATCCGCCATCTTGTTCTTTATTGATTCAATTAAATGATCTAAGAGAATCGATGTAAAAAGTATCCGTGTATATCTAACGCTTAGTTTTATAATGCAGAAATTCAACACAAGTGTCACAAAAAACCATGTAACAAACAGAACTACATCTCACTAACTAGTTTTAAATCTGTTTTAAAATCTTAAAACGAAATCCATAGCTCATATATTTGTGTTTCTTTATTGAATATAGTCATCTGACTAGAAATGATGTACATGACTCTGTAGAAGCTATCATCGGTATTTCATAGGATTAAATAGAAATAACAGATAATACCTACTGACCTCGTATCAATAAATATATTTAGAACCGTAAGATATTTGGATATATCAAACAACAGAGATTAAATGGACGTAATCAGGCACTAAACATAAGGAGAACATTTCGAAAATAATTTACACTCTACATATGAAATTATACCTAACAGTGTTGTTTACCTAGGAAACATAACACATTAATACCTATTCTCGAATTAAATCACTTTCTTCACCTCCAATATGAACTACATCGAGTGTAGCAAGGTCCAACTCGTTTTAGCACCTAGTATTGTCGGTCGGTCGGCGCGGAGACTCTTCCATATGTCCACTATCACATATCTAAGCTTCTCTACCGGTGCATAAATTATTATCACGTATATATATACGTATGTATATATAAATTTATATTTATAGGATGATATTTACAAATGATTTGCCATAGCCGTCGATGTTTGAATTATTGTCGATGCGCCAACGGCGGCCGGGTGGCAGGCGGTCAGGCGCGGGAGGGAGGCGGCTCGGCAAGTGAGGAGGTGGAGGATGAAGAAGGTGAGGGAGCGGGAGGTGCTGGAGCAGGCGCTGCCAGGGCGAGGGTGCGCGAGTACTCCAGGAGAGCCACGTCTGCTGGGTGCGTAGGGGGGTACAGACCCCGATACAGCTCTGGTCGACCATACGGATGCGCGAGACGCGCGGCAGCCGCAGCTGCTGCGGTCTGGTAAAACGCAGACGCAGTGGGTTGTGAGGGCGCTTCGCCCTCTTTACTCGCCATATCGGCTAACGACCATATTCTCGGTTTGGCTGAAGCTGGGGTGCTGCCAGGTTGAGCTCGGGATGGAAGGTGCTGGAATGCTGGATGAATAGGTCGTTCGTAGGGCTCCGGTGACTCAGGTCCACTGTCAGCCCGCGATTCCGACCATTCAGATTCCGTTCGTTGTCCCAAAAGATCGAGCCTTTGTTGAGGTCTATCGCCATCCTCACTGGATCCAGTACCGGAATCTTTGCCATCTATAAAGAAATAAATATGTTTATATTATAATTTTACGAATACATATATTATGCATAGAATTGGTACACGCACTCGCAAAACTATTATAATATTTGATAAATTACTTAAAATAAGTGAATCCACGACGGCATGTTTGTAAAAAATCATGAATTCCAGTTACAAGGTTTGTAGATGAACGTACAAATTAATGCAAAATACATTCACTTTAATACTGGGTATTAGTACCCAATGTTACGGTAACACATCACAAGGACTATGCGAAAGCACTAAGATTGACTGACTGATTGACTTTATAATAAAAAATATCGTTTTGTCGAATGTAAGTCAAGATATATTAAACTTTGACATTTCTTCTTATTTATGACTGAACTAATTGCCCTGTTTTCATGAATATGTACAAATATACCTATAATTTTAGCAACCCATCTATCACTTCCAGACCATTTTGATCTAATGAAGTATATTCAGTTTTAATTATTCACAAAAACATTTTTAAATTAATCGCACACCGTAGTTTTAGTCAATCATTAAAGTCACATTGAGCACAGTATAAACGTTTCAATTTTTATCGCTTAAAAGCGTTTGCTGTAATTATTATCAAATATTTTTTATAACATTTTACAACTTACCTAATGCATCTTTTCCGTCGTTACTCTTATGATCATCGTCATCATTGTTGTTATCTTCATCATCAACCCGATTTCTCGGCTCCCACGTCATTTTGTTCTCCTTTTTCAGTCGACGTCTGGCGTTTGCAAACCATGTCGATACTTGCGTCAGGGTCATCTTTGTGATGATTGCCAACATTATCTTCTCGCCCTTTGTTGGGTATGGGTTCTTCTTGTGTTCATTGAGCCACGCCTTAAGCGTGCTTGTAGTTTCTCTTGTAGCATTCTTTCTTCTTGCGCCATTTAAATCCATACCATATCTGTTGACAAATATATTTTATTAGAATTATGTTTACGGTTTACGGGATATAATGATAATCGTTCATTAGAAACTATATCATTGTAACAATGAGCTGTAGGTGGGTTATTGACAGAACATTCAATGTGATTAAGTGAAATATATAAAGTATAGGAGACGTGGTTGTAAATATTTTTCCTATGTGTAATATTATGGAAAAATCCCCTTTTTTCTTCAAATAAATATATTTGGAAGTTAGCAAAAAACTTGAATTTCCAATTTTTTTGGCAAATCGGCGGTCTTCGCGTTCTGAGGGAGGCCTATGTTCAGCAGTGGACGGATAGAGGCTGATGATGATGACCCTGCATCTTTAATTTTTTTAAATATCAACATAAAGGAATAAATAGTTTTTTGAATGTATTTATTTAATTTACATAAGTAATTACAACATTTCTAATAGAATCTGTAAACACACACTTTATTTCAATACAAACACGAAAACATTTTTAAATCCAATCATATATGATATCGCTAGCAACCACATAGTCAGAAAACAATGTAAGATATTAATAAATTTCTAAACGTTTCATGAAAATCCCCTTAAGAGTAGTCGTGACCGTACACCCGACGGGTATGAAGGCATAATTGAAATCTAGATAAATCGCAGTGCTATAGTATATCTTATCTTTCAGCAAGCACGCATTCGCAGACGCACATCGATTCAAATACCCTCATTATTTATGCATACCCCATCTTTATTCTATTGAGATTTAATATTTGCACGTTTCTTTGTGATTATAGGATCTAATATGACCACGATTTGGGACGGGTATAAAATTCTGAAGCAATAAGACTGGATTACATTTATTTTTCACTGAAAGGAACTGAAATGCATAAAAAAATGGATTTTTATGTAGATGATCGGAAAATTGCTTGTTCAAGTTAGGTGTGATGAATATACCTAATACAAAAATTGACGTATTATATATACGACGAATAATTATATATTAAATATATAATTTGTCTATAGCTGAACATGAAGCTCTTAATGAAAGCCAATATTAGGTATAGCCAATTGTTTGCTACTTAGCCGCTTTCATTAAGGTTCCTTTAAAGTATGATGATTTCGACGATACTTTTAGATGAAATTTCTTTCTTTTCAGATGATGGCTATCCTATACAATTTAGGCCCATATAAAGGAAAACGGTTTTGCCGTCTGCTAAATACGTATACGTAAATACTTTGTGATTATGATGACGTAATTCCAAATACGCCAAAATACTAAAACTAAAAATTCATGGCGCTGCATAAATATCGATATTTCGAAAAAAGTCACCAGTTGTAACTGAGAAGGGTGGAAAACGGGGATGAGTATGGGAAATTAATAAAACTGTCACTTAAATCGCTGAAGTGACAGCCAGTGCCCCTCGGTGGGGAGGCTGCAATGCATTCGGTGCTCAGCTGCGTCCCGATACGGTCGTGTATCCCGTGACTCCGTTGGATATAAACTGCACTCCATTGTTAAGTTCGCTGTTGACTTAATTCTCACCCTCTATCAAATAAGATTCTCTTAAATAATACAGCTTTCCTTCGCGTTTTGTTTGTGCTAATGCAATACGCTTTATTCTTAGTTTATTAATCCTAAATAATAAGGAAATTTATGTGATATTAGGGATTGTTACACTATCAAATACTAAATGTCTTTTGATAAAACTTTAAACAGTATTTTAGGATAACTAATTTATTAATGTGTCATCGGATGACTTGAAGACTTAACATAAGTAAAATCTAATATAAATTGGATAGATAACTGGAATCAGCTAATCCTATTGGAATTTTTCGATAGTATTTTGATCACCCTGACAGTACCGCTCTGATATTGATATATAGCCATATCCAGCAACAGCGCTCAGTATTGAGAAGACTAAATCCAGCCCAATATTCAGATGCGCATGTCAATATTAATCAAACATTTCTTTACAAACTTGAAATAGGCCTATTCTAAAAGCGTCCATTGAAATGGCAAACGCGATATTGATAAAAGCATAATTTATGGATATTATTGATTTTGAACATTTCACGTTACGTAAATCTGAACTATACTGAAACCTTCCACGGATCAGTATTATTTCCAGTAAGATACAGTGCGAGCACAGTTACAAGCTACTTAATTATATAATTCAAGAAAGTCTTTAATAAATAGAAGTAAGCAAATTTAGCTTTAGTAAGCAAATAATTATAAATACACTTTCAAAAGACCATATTTTTTTCCGACGCCCTCCAGAATAAACGCGGCGGCAACGTTACCAACAGATAGTATATTTCCGTGATGACTTATTACTAAATAATAAATCTAGTCGCTAGATCCGTCTAGTAGTAGATTTATAGTAGCTATAAGTAACTCTATATAATAACAGTGACTAGATAACAACCGGGTTCAGTCAGTACTTACTATGAAGTTGTGATATGATGATACCATGTTAAACTTTCGGCTTCCTATTACTACTTGTAAAGGTTCAGAAGTCCAATATTTATATAATTTGTAATCAATCCCATTTATATATTAAAAAAATAAACAAATCACGCCTAGTATTGACCGCTGAAATATTTAGACTTAGAGTTTTGAAATCATTATTCGTTACCATTGAAATTCGAAATAACTTACAGAATTCTTAATATAAAAGGTATAATAAAACATTTTATTTAAACTCGAAAATATAAAATGTATGTATTGAAGCGTTTTATAACAATCATAGACACTTCAACCAACATATACCGCGGTGGAAAAACAAAAAATATTCATTTATCCCAGCGTGCCAGTTTCACAGCTTCCGAGCTTCAGGGGTTGCTTTTTTATTTCATCCCCGCAGCCGGGAGGCTAACCCTCGCCCCAGCGTTCAATTAAATCCCTATTCCTCTCACCACCTCATGCTTCCTACTTAAACTCATAAAAATGAAATAAACACAAAAATACAACCTATCAATGTGATTAAATTGGGTTATGCGATATTAAGATTGAATTTATGATTGTTATCAGGGATTATATTATAATTTTATGGAGTTTTACGATTGTGATAACGATTCAGATTTTTTAATTCCATGGATTTTTTTGCTGATAAGTGACGCCACGTCACCATGAGAATGAACATCTTATGAAGAAATGTAACCGCTGTATGTACCGCTTACCATTTTTTTAAGCCATAAGGAGGCAATCGAGCAGTGGAGCCTTATGGTGACTACGAACGCCAATAGACATCCGCACAAACAAAACTTATGCACATGCGTTGCCCTCCTTTACCCTTTCTCCCAATGGGCCACCGGAAAGTCACAAACCGCACGAAACGCGACAAAATAGCTGTCACTTTACGCCAGTGTTATGTGAGCGACATGCACTACCTCTTACCATCATGTACGTCTGTCATTTTAACTATACAGGTAACATAAAAATATATAGGTAAAATATTTTTGCATAATATGTATCATGTATCTGCAAAAATAGATACGTATCATTTTCACGGAGAAAATATTTGAACGTGATACATTTTAGCATATATATGTTTCACGATCACTTACAAATTCTTCCGAACCAATTCTTTTGTGATATTAGGTTCCAAGCATATTGCTTAAATTAACATCCTTGTTTTTTCAAGCGGCTTAAACATCTACCTCCCAAGGAGAACATGGTTTTCTCAAATCTTAAAGAAACTCGAAATTTGCGATGAATGATTCAAGGATCTTTATATTTTTTCATTCGAATAACTTTTCTGCTCTCATTTCTTTAGAGATAGATAAACAGACTTCTCACTTCAGAAGCAGATTTCTCAACGAAGACTCGTAAAATACTCGCAACAAATACTAGTCAAAGATTTTAATTCAAAACCAAAGTGTATGTTGAAAATAAAACCTACTAAACATGGATCATATATAGTTTTTTTGAGTCCAGAAAGATCGAAAAGTCATTACGGGATTTAATATAATAAAATAACTCTACTTGAAAATCAGGATTGCCTAAATGCAGATCATAGATGGCGCTAGCTTGAGTGTGAAATAAAAAAAAATCCTTGGATGGTTAAATTTATAAAACTTCATCGATGTAAACGATATTATGTAACCATATACCTTTGATTATGAACCGGCCAGATCAACAGGTAAGGTTAAACTGGTCGGTGGTGTTGGATGTCATACAATATGATTTTAGCAGTGACATCGTTGTACGACCTATGATAGACGTACATCGTCTTCCACTTCACCAAGTGTGCCTATGAAATTAAAAACGGTGACACTTTTTTAACTCTTGGTGACAGTTTTCTCAATGTCGGTGACCGTACAGTGATATTACGTTACATTATGTCTACGAATAGATTTTTTTACATTTTCCGTTTTACAAGACGGGGCTTCAGTAACATAAAACGATTTTGTAATATTACATTGTTGTACGTTTGATTTTGTAGCAGCTGTTGCTTACACTCCAGTGAACTCCAGGCTATGTTACAATCTAATGATGTTCATAGATTATGTACATAACTTTATTGTAAAGTTATAATTTTTTTTATATAAATAATATAAAATAAAAAAAGAAAAAAAAAACCCGTAAAATTCTCAAAGCTAGGGAATATGACGATAGTTGTATTCCACTTTTTATTCGACAGATATTGCACAAATATGATTTATAACTTGATGTAGTAGTGCTTAAAATAGGGCTACTTCTACCAATTTTGTAACGTTATTAGTTATAGTATATATTTTTTTAATTATTATGGCAATCACTTTGCATGAGTGAGAGACTAAAAACCACACAGATGATGCAGGTAACTTGCGCGCCTTATGCCTTGACCTTGCATATGCTATCCTGATTATCCTGATCAGAATATTGGAACAAACTTATTAAATTATTGCATTGTCACGGGTCCTTAAAAAGTTTGCAAAGTTTTAATTTAATATGACTTCTTAAAGTGGTTTAAAATCAAGTCTAAAGGAGTCGGTTATAAACAAACATTATAAGGAGTGAATTATTTTATTGTTGACGAAGTGTTGACGGGAATGCGTGTGAACCTGTAATTGGTAGGTGATAACTCTTTTGTCCATACACGGGTTCAATAGCATTGACATTCAGGAAAAACCTGCAATATTTTCAATGATTACATTTTTTTTGTCGCAGGGAAATACTTTTTACGCATGTGATCTTGGGTAGATTCTGACTCTATGTGGGACTCGCGCTTGGGAGTGCCCTTCCCGTAACTAAAACCACTGCAAGCGCCTTCAGCTGCTGTTTGAGGGTCTCGGATTTGCAGGCAACAGGTTCTCCTCAGCGATAGACTGGGTTATTACCCATGTATATGTATGTATATGTTGGCGTAACCTTTGTTGTAACTTCATCATAAGCGACAACGGGCTTTTGCTTCAATATTTTAAATTTTGTCCGAAACATTCGTTATGTCAGATAACTTAATTACCATTAGTGAAATTGCAATAAAAATGACGTTTAAATGAACATTAAAAAAACAAATGACCATATCGAACCTTTCTTTTCTATAGCTACTTGCGTTATCTGATGAATGTAATTACACGCGAGGGCTATGGGTGGTACAATATTGGGCGGGTATCGGCAACACGCCAAAAACACATTACAAGCGGACTCGCTATTACGGCCTACCGCAGGCCGGGCGATGCATATGATACAGAGGACTAATTGGCCGGTAAAAACAACACGCCTCAACACGGTGATCGTATTGTTATTGCCAATATACCGTGAAAGATTGCTTTGCTCTAGGAAAATTTATTTTGGAAGTTACACTTTCCCGTATATAATTTATCTGTCTAACCAGAGATCCTAACGTATTTTGGAATCTTAAGAAACTCTCCATGACCTTGGTAGGTGGGTTTATCAAAATCTACCTGAAATCCTGGCTACATGTGTTATAAGCGAAAACAAAAAAGATGGGTTTGTCAAAGCGACTATCAATCATTTCTAAAATGAATATTCAAAATGTTTATTATTTCGTCCTTATAGAATAACCTAATATATGTGACACCAAATTGAATGTACTCTATATGAGAAAGGTAAACGTAAAAATCTAATAAAAAGTAATATGCATACCCTAATCAAAATAACTTCATCTGCTACCCGTGTCTGAATAAAACAAACATAAAACTAGATACAATAAAAGATTACGGCTGTAAAAAATACTTAATTGATACGATTACAAGGAAGTTTACGGGGAAGGGAATCTAAGGGAGCTAAATAATTTAGTTTGACCAATCGGTGTTGACCACCTTAAGGGCGTAATGAGTGGGGCGTAACGTGACATGAAGCGTGAACGCAGTCCATCGGCCATATTAAATTTGTTTGATGTTCAACATACATAGATTATGTACTTATTATTAATTTGTGTTTTTCATACTTTTGTTTAAATGTATTATCATTATCTTATTATAGTTATTATTAGAAATAATTGTGTCGTAGTAATATGTCATTTTGGAAAAATAGCCTTCTTCAAATTTTATTCTAGTAAATAAATTGGTCGGCCATTAACCAGGTGGGAAGATATCCTTCTGTCATCAGTCCGTGTTGGATGCGAGTGGCAAGAGATCGGTCGTCATGGCGTTCATTGAAGGAGGCCTATGACGATATGAGGCCAGTGGACGGATAGAGGCTGATGATGATGAAATAAATTTGCATTTCAACTGTACTTTCACTTGTTTTATGTGTTTTATTCGATATCTAAGTATTATTATTGTCTTGTTATCGTCTTCGTTACCAACAACAACTTTATTAGCTTAAGCCTAACATTCAAGACTACAATAAAATAAAAATGTGTGAATATTTTCATGTCAAATAAATCTAATTATTTCTTTCTTTCTTTCTTTAAATAAACTTAATAATAAGTAAACGGTACATTTTTAGTTTTAGCATTATTCGCTACAATATAATTGTGAAGGTCGAATTTATAAAAGCATATCAATTATTTATAACAAAAGTCATCACTAGCAAATTATTTTTCTGTCCAACAAGGTCTCGACCCTTACGTCACACGATAACAATGCATACATCCATGCCTTCATTAAATAATATATACTGGGGTAAGTAATTAAATTACCCATTTTTGAGTCCACTTATCTATCCTTATCTCCCTCAGGGCAGCACCGGCTAATGAGGGTAAATTACAAATTTTGTGTCTAGTAACAATAAAGAAGTATTAAATTATAGTTTGCTTACAAATATATTATGTTAAAATTTCGTGTTTTTTTGTTTTTATCTAAATATTATATGTTTCACTGATAACTATAAATTAGTTCATATATGAAGATATGGTGGATAGTAGAAAAATTAAAAGCAATTAAAAATGTCAGATAAATGGAAATAATCGTATATTAATACTTCCAATATACTACTAGTCTGCATAGGCACAAATATACTTTTTAAACATGCAGAATAGGACAGAGAAGGAGAGAGAGAAGGATAGATACCACTCAGGATAGGTATCTTTACAGAAACCATCTTTTTTATTGCCTATACTGAGACGCAATATTGTTTCAAATAGGTAGTGTAATAGTGGTTGTCCATTCTTCCTTTCTTACTAACACCAAAAGAAACATTACGACGGTATCATATTTTGAAAATACCACACACAACGCATCTCAAAATCAGAAAATCAATCAGACAAAACTAAAATCGTAATAATGCGAATATAATATTTAACATAAAAATACGTTCACCGATCCTTCCGTATTACCATAATGTAATAGATAATTTAATACAATTCTTATATGCTAATAAAAACGTGTTGAATATGTTATACTTTGTGGGAACGTAAAAAGTTTTTGTCGATAAGGTGACATTATTTTTGTTGTAACATGTGTATTATAAACATAAATTACTTTATCGATTTAAATGTTACTATCGATTTATAGGAGACCTGATTTTAAATGTCGATAGATCAAGATAGAGGAAGACGATTTTGTCGATTGTGGATTTTGTTTATTCAAATTTCTACATAAATAAAAATGAATCGCCTTGCTCTAGTTAATTGTTACCAAGCTTCACGTCCTTAGATTTGCAGACGTATTCGAACCTATGATGGATATTTTTGTAGCCTATGCTACTCAGTGATAATATCATATCATTTTATAGGTGAAAGAATTATTTAAATCTAGTCTTTAGTCTTGGAATTCATTGGCCTCCCGCCTATGTTTAGCAGCTGACGGATAGAGGCCGATGATGATGATTATGAAGTAGTTTAGAAGATTCTCATCTACATGTAAACTGACAAACATTATAATATTTATTATAATAGTAACACAACAGACAATTGACCAGCATGTGCTTTTTTGTATGGCGCATTTTAAAGCGATTTTTAAAGAACTCTTGAATCTATATCGAATTTATTTTTCCAACGTTTAAACCTATCTCTTAATTAGACTAGAATTTTCGATATTGTCTCTTATTTTAGGTATTGGCGTTTGTGGAAATATCTGAATTAAGGGTGGATGTTTTGTCACCCACTGTGACACTGGCAAATCCATTTGGGAGCCTTAGCTCCTTAGCTGCTTTAGCAGAAGAAGAAGTAGAACAGTGGATGATAATGATTATTAAATGAGTCATCTCTGTTCCTAGCTACATCGGAATCGGAAGCTATAATGGTCTTTTGATACGGGTCTAATAGAACACAAAAAATACTTTCTTTGGAATAAATATTCAACCTTGTGTAATTTGTCATGATAAGGTTTCAAACTACGATAGGTGAAATATTTTTAAATGTAAACGGAAATGTGTTTCGATAAGAATTAAGAAATTATATGGCAAAAGGTGTTTAAGGTTTTTATAGCTATATTAGTTACTCTCACCTGCTTTGGTCACATTAAGTGCTGTCCTAACGAATTTTGTTTGTTTTTTAATCTTTGGCACCTCAATTCGAATGCCGTGACGGCGAAAGGCTTGACGCTGTAATTTCCTTATTTTATCATCTTTTTTATAGATTTTTTGAATAAAGAATTTCACTTAACATGTAATATGGTCCAGGTCCGCCTAAGGTCCCGTGACGAATAACTTTTTCAATAGCAGCTTTTCTGTATTATTTCTATCGTATACAAAATATTACAAAAAATATATTAATAATAACTAAATATAGGTTTTTAATGATGTTCTTGTCATATTTTATCAAATCAATCAGTGGTTTAGGCTACAAACTATCAGAGTTAATAATTAATAATATTAGAATGTTGTTTTTTGTTCTTTACAATACTTGATTAGCAAATACCTATAACTCTTTGTGGTTTGAAAGTTTTACTTGACCTGACTGAAGTTAGTTACAGACGCATATTCCTAGTTCCAATTGCGCCTAATTAATAAAAACTAACTTCAGTTTACATTATTAATAGTTAAGGGAACTTTATTGCTTGGAGTGGAGTGCACAGGAGTATCATATTTTAAGTAACATTTATGATTACAAAGATAATTTCAGAAAACTTTGATGTATGTATTCCATGTTTAAAAAACATTGTATATAGACAAGAATCTGAGAAAACATAAAACAGAAGCAAAAATAACGCAAATTTGAATTGGTTTTTACTTTTACGTCAAAAACCATCAAATTCAGAAACCTAATGGTACTTGTATGGTAAAAACAATGAAAAATCTTTACAAAAGGTAAAAATTTTTCATTGTTTATAGAACTATGTAAGCAGGATATTTGCCATAATATCTTTATTTTATTAATTAATTTAATTTTTATTTCGCAAGTCTCGTAAACAATCTAGAGGCAGTGAAATATTAAGCTCTGCGCAATAAAAAAAAATTAAAAAAAAACATATAGCTAGTTAATTGAGATACGATAACAATTTACTGAATATTTTTTAAATATTTATTTTATTTATTTAGAAAACAAACAGACTTCGGCTTAATAGTTATAACAGTGAAAATAATAATCATTACTTTCCAATCTTTATACCTTTTTTTTCGAAAGGGCTAGACTTTTCGGCCTGATGGCTCCAATCTTATGCCTTCTTATTCCTATCATATGTGATTTATATAAAATTATATATCCTTATATATTATACAGTGGCGCCAATATAGTCTGGACCTCACAAGGCGCGGAATGTGGAACAAATATACTAGTGAAAATTAAGTGTTGTCTCTTGGGGTCAGAAGTTATCGGGGGTCGCGTCTCATATTATTATTGACATATTAATATAGATGAGAACATTGAATTTTATGATTCTGGGAGGTATTGTTTCGTAATTTTGTATTCGGATTATATCAGTCTGTTGCGGAGAAGCTTGGTCTTCTCATAAAGAGTTAGCTTCGTTGTGGTAAGTGATAGAGGCCCCCCCACCATGGTTCAAGCCTTGTCGTGGTGGTGGGGTAGCCTAAGGGGAACCCAACCTTGGGCGAAGCAAATCGAGCCGAGGGAGCTGCTCTTTGTACCCCTCTTATAAAAAGAGGGGACAAAAGAGCAGAGGGACAAGGGGCGAGGACGGGAACCACACCAAATTGTACTGTCTCGACGTTGGGAGGGGTTGTTCTGTGGTGCGGGAAAGAAAAAAGTGATAGAGGCCCATGCCCAGTGATATAATTATCATCATCGATTATTATATTCTGGTTGGGTAGGTAATGATGATGATGATGACGACGAATGATACGATTTTCCGGATAGGATTTTATTACATTTCCATCTGCATAAGTGTGTTTCATCATCATTATCAGCCTTCATCTGTCCATGCTGAAAATAGGCCTCCCTCAAGGAACGCCAAGACAACCGATCTCGGCCTGACCGAGCATATTATACTTGTTACATTATGACATATATTTTATTATCCTCATCAGTCTTTATCCGTCCACTGCTGAACATAGGCATCCCTCAATGAACGCCAAGACGGCCGATCTATATACGGCCGTATATGCCTAATAAAAAATAAATATCCGTTATTTTTATACTTAACAACTCTAAAATAAGTTTCCTTTATATGGGTTCCGTCTCAATGGGCTCTAATTATAATCAATTTTGATATAAGTTTCGTTTGTGAACCGGTTTATACATAACCAGTTCCTCACAATGACAGTCATGACAGTGTCGTGGTCACTCAGACCTCCCAGTTTCATTAAAGGCCCTAAATAGCGTCTTTGAAATCACCCAAAAGAATCTTCCATCGAATACACACTTTATTTACTGTAGGAGGATAATCCGTCTATTTCTGTCGTGAAAAAATACTGTCCTGCTTATTTCTTCTTTGCTTTGTTCTAGAATGACACTATACATGTACCGAGATCTGAAGATTCTATAATAATAATAATAATAATAAATAATTTATTTGCATCAAACATGGTAGTAAGATTTTACAGTACATGAAGTCTGCATGTTTCGCTACACTAAATAATAGCACGCAAAGAATTAAATACAAGACAATAAACTATCCATTCCAGTTACATACAAATACAATAAACTAATACAAATTACAATATAATTTAGGTCAATTTATGCTACATTATTATTTAATGTTATAAATATCTTTCACGCTATAGATGTTCATTTTAAGATGTTGTTTCAGGCTATGGAAGTTATTTAGAAGAAGAATAAATTTTATTCTAAATCCCAGGTGGAATAAATGTTATTCGTGGAAGGATTTTAAATAGCCAGTCACTCGTCTGTTGCTTCACCTAGCTCAATTAGTATTTTGTTGTTTTTTATGAAACCAAGTACTTATAATAGTACTTATAACGTAAATGTGGGTTATCGTTATAGATATAAGTTTGTAGTCTTATTAAAATGAAACGAACAAACATTCTTATGATATTATTAAAAAAGATTGATAACGAAATCATCATCTTATAGCTGCCAATGTTTGGCATGGGTCTCCTCGAAAACATTCGAGGAAGCTGTTCGGATTGCCAGAATTGTTGTTCAATGCTCTGGCCTTATGCAA
Source organism: Helleia helle (assembly GCA_963853865.1). NCBI lineage: Eukaryota > Metazoa > Arthropoda > Insecta > Lepidoptera > Lycaenidae > Helleia > Helleia helle. The sequence goes on from OY971420.1 coordinate 24,752,821, forward strand.
TGTGGTGAACTACAGATACAAATAGTTTTTCCACGCGATGGTTTCCTTCACCGATATTTCATAACGTAATAAAACTATACTTATTTTAAAAAATCAAACATTTGGATCGAAACCCTTTCATTGTATTAGCATATGTGGACAAAGTCACGGTGTTATATAATATTTTAGCGGTCACGGCCGGTATGATAATTCGATACTATTCGTAGTTCAATGTCGTTGTGCCGAATTTGAACTGGGGCATTTGAAACATTTGTAAGTCAATTTGAACTCGTTTCCGTTATTAGGAAATGTAGACTGATTTTTTATATTATTCATATTATTACATCAGTTAGCGGTCAGAAAGATAACTATACTATAATAAAGCTGAAGAGATTTGTCTAATCTACGGAACGTAGGTGGAAGGTTGATTGATATCCATCGAGATAGGACGACGATATGCGTGCGGTGACCGATCCTAGTTGGTTGCTACTGGCGGGGATCGGTCGTTGTTCATTGAAAGAAACCTAGGCAGTGGACGGATAAAGGCTGATAATGATTACGGTGAATCTACGGACTCCCAGACGTATTTAAAACTTTTATTTGTTTAATCGGTGAAAGCGTATTTGTTTAATATGGCTATAGACATCTCACATTGTTTCTATTTATTATGGTGAAAATTATTGCTACGAGTATAATTATATAATTTTTACAGATTTTATCCTTGCTACCTCTGTGAGCTACCACAATTTTCACACAGGAAATTGTTGGTCGTCTCATCAAAATGAAGACTCACGGAAAATTAGCTTGATAGTTAAGTAGTCAAGTGCAAACATTTACCATTTGGATTTCTTGCATCAAGACAGTTGAAGTAGATGGAAACAATATTAGTAATTTTTATTTTAAGACATCGTATACCGTCAAACAATCTAAAATTATAAGCGAAGGTCTACAGATGTACCTAACCACAAAACTATGCAAATATCCGACATAATTTAAAAACTAATCTAGCAGTTTAAGTTGGTAAATAAGGTAGCAGCTTACGTCTTAGTAATTAGAGTAGCAGCTAACACGCTAATTATGGTAGTAGCTAAACATCGTAATTGGGGTAGCAGCTAACTTGGTAATTAGGGTAGCATCTAACTTCGTATTTAGGGTAGCAGTTTACCTGTGTAATTTGAGTAGTAGCTAACTTGATAATTAGGGTACTAGCTAACTTGGTAACGAGTTACCGGTTTACTTGGTGAATAGATACCAGCTCACTCGGTAATGAGGGTAGCATCTTACTTGGTAATTGGGGTAGCAGTTTTTACTTAGAAATACGCCGTTGACCGATAGGAAATAGGAAAGAGGAAACGCTACATGCGCATGGAATAACATTAGTCGGCCGGTCAATTACTCCGCGCCGAGGCTGGGGTACTAATGCGCTCTCATTAGAATGCTGGACACCAAACTCTTTATTGTTCCATAGATCGGTAATACACGGGAGGACTGGCACTTTGTGCTGTAAATTGTGGTCTGTACACGTTTCCTCGATTAAAGGTAGGCACACACTTGCGTTTTTCCTGTTCAGAGAATCATAAAGCGCACTGCTACAGTCCGATGTTTGCTTTTGATGGTATTTAATATTTTTTGAAGTGAAGGGGAAATTTTTCTGAGGAATAAGCTCCTTCCCACTCTGAGGTGTATGGAGATTTTAACGCACAAACACACCAGGTGGAAAGTTAGTCTTGTAGATGTTTTAATTTGTTTTTTTATCTATTGATATCAGTACTAGCGGTTAATAATGGACTGATATAGCCAGATTCTTGATTATTAGATATACGGTGAAAGATTTTTTTTTATGTCAATAGGGGGCAAATGAGCAGTCGGAGCCTCACGGCGCCGACGCCCATACACATCCGTACAACCGAGGCCACGCAGATGCGCCGCCCTCCTTTTGTCCTATGCCCTAACCCCCCAATGGCCACCGAATGGAAATGGAAACTCACAAACCGAACGGTATTATGTGAGCGAGAGCTACCACCAGTAGGCCCAGTTCGGCTGCAATGCAGCATGGCACTACCTCTTACTAAATAAAAAAAATATACACAACATACTTTCGGCTTACATTGTTTCAGACCCCCAAATAATAAACTACATAGGTTAAAATCATATTCTACCACATTTATATGCAGCACCTTTATTTATATACGTATGTTGTCAGTGTGCGCCCGAGCGTCAGTAGTCGCCGCTGTGACATCACGTCCGGACTAGATGACCACACGCGAGGATATGTCGCCCCGTACATGCACAATTACATACCATCATCATCACCCCCTATATACTAGATATATATTTTTAAACCCGGTCGTAAAAGGGTAGGTAGTATTAGTTTGACTGCTATTGTCTGGGGCACTGTAGAGCTTATACGGATAATCCGATTTTGATGCTTTTTTCTTTGTGGAAAGCAGATTTTAGTGGTAGTTTTTAGTTTTATCAAAATCTGTTCAGCCAATTGGATCAGCACGTTTGTAATTATGATGGGATTTTAAGTATGATTATTATTATAGTATATAAAGCTTATAGTTATTTTATAATAGTTAGGAATAAATAAACCAGCGACGAGGTAATTTTTTTAATAACGATAAACATAAACATTTTATGAAACCACAGCTATAGTGGTAGACCTGATGGTAAGTGGTTAACGTCACCCGTGAATAAAAACGAGTTATCCTGGAACCAGCAATTAAAGCCAGGTAAACACGAGATTAAAGGTTTGGCGGCGGGACACGGATACAGACTACTAAATTTTTTTTTTGTATTCTTTAAACATTACACAAAATATTATTTTCTTTATTTGAACACGTTATATTGTTATTTTTTTGTTTTCAAATTCACTATTTCCATTTGACTTAAAATATGTTATAGCTACTTAGGTATTTAGTATAAGTTTAGAAAACTTATGCTCTTTTTATAAATACTTTTTAAACAAACTCAGTGGACTAACAGACAAAACAACTTAATCTAAAATATTACTTTCCGAGAGGGAAAACGTTTTATCCCCAATTTGAAGATATGGCTTTAACCTACTTAGACATAGTCTAGGCACTTCGTCTTTTTTAACTTACGTAAAACATTGAATATTGTACAAGCATCGACCTTTGAACTCAATTCGAAGTTGAGCCCAATTATTTGAACATTGGTTTACTTTTATTTATGTACATAAATTGCTTAATCATGAGGGGCCTCTATTTTAAGACTGATGATGATGATCGAAATCATTTTAATAGTATTCTTAATTTGAATACCATTGGTACAAGAATACCAGTGTAATTGAAAAATACATCACAACTGTCTCGGGATTGATGATGATTATTTTTATATTCTATGTTAGTTGGTGATAACATGGTATTATACGGGTAAAATACTCTTTAAATTAGACAAGTAGTTTCAAAGATCAACACCTACATTCACACAAACATAGTACTTGCTAGCGGACTAATTCGGCCTACAAAACATTTTGTGGGTCGAATTGTGAATCTAAAAATAACATTATCAAAATCGGCCCAGCTGTTTACGAGTTCAGTGACATACAAACAGAAAAATTATAGATATATAGATTACAACACTTAACAGCAAAGATTTATTAGGATTTAGCATTAGCAGAATTAGTATTTGAAGTGGAATGCCCTGAGAATGGGTCCTAGGAACGCTAGGTAAGCTAGTTTTGACAGTTCGTGAGTTATGTTCGGATAAAGCTTACTTAAGTGTTATCTGATAACATTTACAACTTGCTTATGTCTTAAATATTCGACTGTGTAGTTTATAATATCGATAGCCTAAGACATGTCTGCACGTTTTAGTGTGAATCATTTATTTCATTTGTCATCATCGTCATCATCATCATCAACATCATCATCATTATATATGCGAACAGCGAACACCTAAACAGTTCAAACAGCTAGGGATATTAAAGAACTAGGTAGTACACTCAAAATTCATTTTAAAAGAGCTTATTATAATCTTTTAATTTTAAGTTTTTCTTGTCGGTTTGTTACATGACTGTACGTATAAATTAATAAAATAATTTACTTGAAATTTAATATGAATGATTTTTATAACCGCTATAAATAAAATATAGTTGAAACTGAAAAACTGTTTATAGAAAATATTTGTTTTCATGGACGATTCATCGGAAGCCTTCGGTGCAACTCGCACATTTAACCTGTATCCGAAGCTTCATGCATGCACATGATTATTTCAGGAAAATATACATTCTAACTGGTCATTTATAAAATATTAATGAACATTTATATATGAGCATATTATGACTTAATTTTCAAGAGATATCCCACAAGGTACCGTGTTAACGCATTATAATGTTATCTATACATTTGTATAATTGTGTTCGTAAAAAGTTTTAATTATACCTAAATAATTAGCTCGGTAGCTTGTTTGAATTATGATAAAATTACAGTGAACATAGATATTAGTTGGATATACAGACGGGTAGACAATCCACTTAGTGGTGAGTGATCAGCGTCGCCCATTAAAATAAACGTGTCAACGTAAGAAAGTGTCCGTGCAAGTAACTACTTATTCCCTTTTTTTCGAATCACAGAAAAGTTTGACTTAAGAAGAAAGCAGGATGGTGGTACCCACGCAGATCAGCACGACGTCAAGCCATTTAAAATCCCCGAAGCATGAAGGGTGTTATAAATTTGACCGCTGTATGTGTATGATTGTCTCTAAGTTGTAGCTCTATTATTTTTCAGTGATAAGATCCCAACAACTAATTACAAGGAAACCCGCAGCCATTACTAAATCATTTCGCAAAACTAAATCCGTGAAGCGCCTTTTAGGAAGTTATAACCATTAAGAGAACAATCGCAATTTCTTCCTGTCGTAAATATTCTTCGGTATGAGTAATTGTTACTTTGTGTGCAAGTAGGGGCAAAGTGGTACGTGCACAGCATTACTGCGCATACGCTTATAAAGTGTGTATCATAACACGAGGAACGAGAGTCTTGTATCGCGCGGCCATCTATGTCGGTTCGATGAAATTCGACTTGGTTGTTGGGTGAATTTTCCATTTGTATATGCCGTGGACGGAAGTGTTGGTTGGTGTTGGTATGCTCGTCACGTGGAGAGTGGTTGACGGTAACGGGCCCGCCTATAAGGATTGTCCCAGGGGCTTTAATGACTAATAGGTTGCCTTCATGGTGATGGTATTTTGGAAAGATTGGATGTGGAAGAAAGAAGGAAGAAGTGGGTGTTAAATTTTAACAGTGCACTGATTATAATAGCAGTTGGTAAAGAGAGATTGGACACTTGTAGAGAGGATCCCTTTATGAATTTCCAAGATTGACCCTCGACGGCAAGATCCCGGATAGGCGAAGCCCAGGGCGTCAGAGGAGAAAGTGGCTAGACGACATTAAAGACTGGACCAAACATAGCTACACACTGGAGGAAGCCGCATGGGTTCGCAGGAAATTTTGCCAATTGACCTTGAACTACAATATGAAGATGACACCTGATGGTGATGATAATTAAGGAGATTATTCTATTAAATTTTACCGGTTGGAGAGATGCGCTGTCCCGTGCTCCGGTCTGCATGTCTACCACCATCTTGCTTATTCCTCCCGAGAAACAGCTTTGCTGTGTCTCGGTGCCAGTGTAATTACTGGCACCGAGACTTAACATCTTATGTCTTAGGATAGGTAACACATAAATGAGTTGCCTGGGCTAGCTCCAGGAAAACTAGTCCATCAGGTGGCACGTCTGCCAGTTTGCCTATTCCAGTAACACAAAAAATCTATTAAAATATACTTTGTGACGTCATGTATAAGAAAATCCGGTAAAAACATAGATTTTTATTAAAATCATGAAAGTTTGCAAGTTTGCTAGTATATTTGTTTGTTATTCACGCATGAACATCTGAACGGAATTCCATAAAACTTTAGTACATAGATCATGACATTGAACTTTTATCACGATTATGGGTAGGATTCCTGTAAAATATATAAACTATTTAACTACTAATCTAATTTATTTTTTATTAACATTTAATATTCATGTTATTAATCTATTTCTATGTATACATTGTGTTAGAATGTGAACAAATAAAAATTTCAAATTATTGTTAATAACAATAACAATGTTAAAATATAAAGTGAGTTTATATTAATATAAAGACATAATAAAGTACAAAGAACCTAAAACTAAAAGCCTTAATAAACATAATATATATTATAACTAAAATATATAATTATAAAAAAGGAGTCCCTTTAGGCAAGGTTCCGAAAATACTAGCAGCGTTCACCCTTTGAATAGCTAGACTAATTTAATTGCTTAATATTATGCAAGTAGATCGAAAAAAGCTTCGGTTAAAAGTTAAGTTTGAATTAGTTCATCATTACTTAACTTTTTAAGTGACTAACAAACTGACATACATACGAAAAATAGGACATTAATTTCCTGCTCTTAATCCCGCTGTTAAAAAAAATCGCAAATATCATTATCAAAATCTGATCAGATGGTTATAAATCTAGATAGGTAAAGATGTAGATAGCGATTGTGTTTTGTAATCAAGTGGTCGCGACACATCGATTATGCGCTTGTGTCTTGTGTGATCACGTGGTCACAACGATTTTGTGCGTAAAATGTGGTCATATTATAGCAATTATGCGCTAGCGGGATTAGGTATATGTACGTCTGATATCACTTCCACAGCAATTTTTAATTGATGTGACCACGTACATACAGACATTGTTTGTATCGCGATCACGAAATCATATCACTATGCTTGTGCGGTCGCGTAACCATAACATAGCAGTGTGCCTGTACCTTGGCTACGTAGCGACTCTCAGAGAATGAATATTACGATATTATGATCTTGTGCTAGTCTTGCGTGATCATGCAAAGTGATGCACTTGTCTGGTTATCACGTGCGATGGGCTTGTACTATGATCACGTGATCATGTACACTGCGACCACGTGATCGCAATGCAATAAGTTACGCAACACCGTCGAGATGCAGGTATGCGGCCCTTCGCATGCCACCCCCGGCTTCCCAACAATCTATAGAATTCCACCGCGATCTCCGTCCGTAATCTCTGAGAATATCATCGGGCTAAACGATTCCAATGTACATATTATTTAACATACCGCGTAACGGTATATTGTAGGCATTAAAATTTGTACCCGCGGACAAAACTTTTGTGAGACTTCGCTTTTGCAATATTCAAAGAAAATATTAGTCTTCATTTCAAAGATAATATGTAAGCCATTCAGCCTTTTAGTCAGTCTGTTGTAGTTAGTTAGGATTTTATTTATTTCCAACGCTTTTCATTTTAAAAACATACAGACGTGTATTCATTGTTTCTATATGCAAATCAGATTTTGATATCTGATTAGTTTTTATCTCGGAAAATTTTAAAATGCTGATATATGGCGTGATAAACGTTTACTACTACATATTTTGTATAAAAAAAGTTTATAAAAGCTTGACCATACTAAGAAATAATATGTAAATAGAAACTACGGTAAGCAAAAAATGTAAATTTAATAAAGTCTTAGTCTACCTAACAAGAAAACTTTACCTACTACAATCGAGACTACTGCTTGTAGTTTCACTGGGGTTTTCTTAGTTCCCCACCATGGATCAGGCCTTGACGTGTAGGTGGGGCTCAGTAGCCTAGGGTGAGCCCAGCACCTTGGGCGAAGCTAATTGTGACGAAAGGGCCCTTTGTACACCTCTTCTAAGACGAGGGGACAAAGAGTAGGAGAGGACCAGAGGCGAGGATGGGAACCTCCCCCATTGCACTGTCCTGTAATTAGGAGGGGTTGTTCTATGGTGCGGGACAACCTCTCAGTGGAGGTGGCGTCGGTCCCTTGAGGGACTTACTAGCCTTGTGCCTTGTTTGCTTAACAGATCCGGGGCACCTCACTAAAGGCGGCATTGGTGGCACTTGCTGCGCTCCTAGAGCTGCGTCCACCGTACCATCTTTCGGGCGCAGCTAGTCCAACATAGCCGCCTGGGGAGTCCCTCCTCCCCCGCGGGATGCCTAAGAGCATTTCCCAGCGGAAAAGAAAAAAAAGAATAATAGAATAAGTATAGATAAATATAATTATTGTGATACCCTTATTGTTGTAATTAGCTCATCTATTAGTAAATAGTAATATTCGATAAGGTATTAATTTTGGAAAAATAAAAAAAACTGAGTTAGAAACGTAAGAAATAATAATAAACTGATTGAATGTACTGATGGTTCTTAAAGGAAATTCATTTTTATGATAATTATAAAAATCTTTTTTAGAAATAGTATAAAATATAATGTATAAAAACAGTAATAAAGGTTTTTTCATATGTAATTAGTTCACATAATGTATTTACTAATTTGATGATTATTTATAATAACAGGTTGCATTTAAATAGGCGGTCACAGGATAAGTGGATAAGCAATTAACTCTGTCTGCTCATTCGCTGAACAGAGCAATTAGAGGCATGTAATAACGGCTGCCTACAAAAAGCATCTGAGCAATATTGGCTAATTTCTGAAGCGGACATAGCTTGGTAATGGTTCATGTATTGTATTATATACATGGAATAAGGAGTGTGTTTCGTCATCATCAGTACGATGACGGCTTTCACGAATTTTATCGCTAGCCCGACATTTCGGATACTACTACAACTCGCGGGAAAACTGATGAAATGTTTTATTATAATGAGGATCCGTAGATATTATTATTATTAAGTTAACGTAAACATTAGAAAACTACGTATAACAACCATAATTTGACGACCTCTCTGGCTCAGTGGTAAGCGCGTTGGCGCTCAAGCCGGAGGTTGCGGGTTCGAATCCCGCCAGGGAACAAAAAAAATATTTTCTGTGTTCCTGGGTCATGGATGTATATTAAATATATGTATTATATAATAAAAATCTTAAATATATGTATAGTATTAAATATATTTCCGTTGCCTGGTACCCGTAATACAAGTTCCTCGAGAACTTACCACGGGACCAGATTGACGTGGTGTGAAAGCGTCCATAGATGTTATTATTATAATTTTATATTACTTTTAATTACCTATTTTTATCCACTCGATGAACGTCAAGACGCCACACATCCAACCAGGACCGGCCGGAGGGTGCAGTCACCGTCGCCCCAACTTGTGTTAATTTGATTTGTTTGGATATAATTGATATTGATAATTGATATCATCATCATCAGCCTCTATGCGTCTACTGCTGAACATGAGGCCTCCTTCAATGAACGCTAAGACGGCCAATCCCTTGCCACGCGCATCCAACAAGGATCAGCCACTGCAAGGACGAGATGAACATGTACCTTATCCACTATCAACAAAAACGAGTTTGCTACGGATCCGATTAGATGTGAGAACACCTTAAGACAACAGATTAGGATTTCCACCACTAATAATAATAATATTATCTTTATTTGCTGGAATATGGTTCGTAATTAAAGATGTTAACATAATATATGTGGTGCTATTGGCAGAATATGAGCTGCCAATAGCGTGCAAATCTTATAATTTTACTAATTAGATTTAAAGATAAAACTAGGAAGAAGGGAAGATAAACCTTCCCTTTTCCTGGACCACTAGGAGTAATAGATGCCACGGTATAGACAAAGCAATTTAAATCTAATAACATAATTATACAATATTCATTTTTGTAAAATATGTAGGTATAGCTTGTTTTTTAGAAGGAGAACCGGTTTTCAGGTTCGTTTAAAGCTAAATACCTTTATCCAATAATTGTAAGTATCGGGCTGATGCTGATATTTGCGGTTACAAATCGCGCTATTAACTCGTCTTTGAACATGAACAAAATAGTAATAAATTGTAATGAGTTAAACCATTTGACCTTTGGGTCCTTGAAATTAACGACACAATTTGACACAATACCGTACTTTAATGTGCCTTTTTGTACACTTGTATTTTTCTAGAAGCGATTTTTTTTCCTTTATATTATGATCAGGGGGCAAACGAGCAGTCGGAGTTTCACGGCGCCGGCGTCCATACGATGTGTATGGACAACCAACCACCACACAACCAAGGCCACGCAGATGCGCCGCCCTCCTTTTCCCTTTCCCTCCCAATGGGCCACCGGAAACTCACAAACAGCACGAAACGCGACAGCATAGCTGTCACTTGACGCCTGTGTTATGTGAGTACCAGAGTACCAGAGTACCCCGGTCATGCCGGCCCAATTCGGCTGCAAAGCAGCATGGCACTACCTTTTGCAAAATTAGATTTAGAAAAAAGATATACTTTTTACACAGGAATGTAAATTAACGGTCTCTTCACTTTTAAAACCATAAAACGGGATATTTACCATGTTTTTCACCTTTCACGGAGGATATTTCGACTCTACGATTGTCTTGCTCTTGTGAAATTAAAATGTACTTTCTTCCATTATAAATAATTTCAAATTGAACAATACTCACATATCAGTTCTCACTGGCTGTCATTTAAATATCCTTCCGATAAAATCGAATGAAGCGAACATCGTGCGAACGTATTGTTAAGAAAATCGATTTTATCAAAATTTCACAAAAAATCGATTCTTGTGTCAATTCATACCGTATCTAGATCGGCCTTAATCTTTTTAATTATTCAAAGCTGTAATTAAATGCACGTATAATGTAGAATCGTCGTCTACTTCACTTGCATATTACGAATGGATAGGCAACGCATGAATGAATTAGGTGGTCCCGGGTGATAGGCAACTTTTTAATTGATCATTTTCAAACTCGTCTGTTTATACTATGATTAAGAACCATATTTCAACTCGACTACTGATACGATTTTGATGATACCACACGATGGATTATTTACCTACAGGTAGAGGTAACCAAATAGAGGACTGAGTTCGAGAATAAACTGCATTGCCGATTTGAGTGGTGTATCAAGAATTACTTCTCTCCACTCTCTTATATCTCGTCCAATGAAAGTATGATGACAAATCATCACATTAATCCATCAAGGCTATCACTATCTTCATGAAATCTTTCACGCAAAACTAAGCTAATTTTTTAAATACATTTTCTCTATCGTCGGTTAATAATTTGTTTGTCACAATTCATAATGCAACACTTATGTGTACACGACATTGTCGATATCAAATAATTTACATATGTATGTACAACTGCGTATAGCACATATAATTGTTGTTTTACATAATGTATACAGGAAATTACGTGTCAACTAAATTTGATTGTACAACTATGTTATATCATCATCATCAATACGGACACAATTTAGTTTTTCTTTGTCATACAAACACCAAATTGTAATAAAATATTATACTTTTATTTATTTATTAGGTAAGCCCACAAAGTTATTATCTGGACATAATATCATTTAATAATTATTAGGTAGGTAATTTACAGCTTACACTCAGCATTTCACGCTTTGAATAATATTTAATGCTAAAAGCCATTTTTTTTCTTCATCACTGATAATATCTTTTTCGTTTTTTGCATCGCAAATAAAGATATTTCCGACCTGACAAGTGACCGGTGGGACAGGACTGTTATCTGAATTATTCTGGCCCAGGTCAGCTGCCAATCTTCATTTCCAACTGTCCCTTCCCTAATTGCCGGGGAGAAACTGATCCAATATGTACGTTAGTTTTGGTTTAGTTTAATGACATGTTTAAGTCGATTTAGTGTTTGGGCTTAAACATTTTTTCATCATCATTATCAAACTGTTTACGACCACTGGATATAAAGATTTTAAATTTAAAGAAATCTGTTTTTCGGTTTTAATTCGCGGCGGATATTTCGTGCTACCCCGTGAGTAAGAAATTCGTAGACATTGACGAAATATCGAGCTCCGCGAAATAAAAATGAAAAACAAAAGATATTTTTCAATGGGAATTGGCGTTCCCAAGAGGTCAGTTTACAATAAATAATATGTTATTCTTCTTGTCTTCTAAAAAATTAGAATATCACGTGTTAATAACAACAACAGAACCAAAATAACATTTGCAATAAATTATTTAGCTACTTCAGTGTTTGCTGCCTCCGTCTTACTGCTGTCAATGACAGGAAAGACATACAACTGGCATCTTGCGCCTAAGGATAAGCAAATCAATTGGCACATAGTCATGTTATACATGGGTGAACTTGTTTACGCCAAAATAACGAATATCAAAGATAACGTTATCGCAAAAGCTTTGTTTGACCTTATATATCGAGGATTTATACCATAAGATATAATACTTCATTCACACCTGCCTTTCCACTTGGCGGAACTCACACCGTTATTATAACGTAGACACCCCACACTTTAGACGGTATTAATCGTGCTAAACGCTCTCGTCTGACGGTGTAATTAATGCCTCAGTGTGATCGCTACAATGAGGAATATACACTTTCAATGTAATAAAGATGTTTTTAATATGTTGTTGTGGTTTTTTTAAGTTATCAGGGGGCGAACGAGCAGTCGGAGCCTTAGGGCGCCGACGCTCATACACATCCACACAACCAAGGCCATGCGCTGCCCTCCTTTTCCGTCCCCCCAATGGGCCACCGGAAACTCACAAACCGCACGAAACGCGACAGCTTAGCTGTCACTTGACGCCGTTGTTATGTGAGCGAGAGGTACCACCCCAGTCGTCCCGCCCCAGTTCGGCTGCTATGCACCATGGCACTACCTCCTACAATAGTTAATAATGTAGTTATAGAAAAATATACACTCGTGATGGGTGATGGAGCATCACCCATGATCATAAGTTCACTTCTCTCTTGCCTGACTCATGCCAGTAATTACATCTGTGCTGCCTTTTTCGAACCGCAGCAAAGCTGTTACACGGAAGAATTAAGCAGGGTACCCTTGCAGACGGGCGCGCATCACAGCGCATCTACCTACCTATTTAAGACGAGTCCCAGCATGTGAAAAGGAAAAATAGTTTGCCAATTCAATATATTTACTATTGAAAAACGGCCTAACAAAAAATATCAGCGACACCTTTAAGATAATGTCTAAAGGATGTGCTAATTGGTTACACGATAATGTAATTTACTCGATGATAAAAAATCCTGAAAACAGGATAAAATAAAATATAAACGAATAATTTATTAATAAAGTTGCACATCATTTTTATATGGAAATATTTAATTTTCAATACTACAGAGAACTTGTTATTATTTTTAAATCTCAAGTACTATATTTTTTATTCATCAATTTATCCTCAAACTTGAATGCTATCTAGGGGCCGCGAAAGTTGCGGTGAGGTAGGAATATGGACTCGCCTTAACATAGTAATCGTTATGTTATTATAAATAGTATTGATATAGTTGATTATTACTGACACGTATAGACAGTATTTTGTAAAAACAGTTATGGCTGAACGAATCCTTTATTTTTCTAACAACTTAATTTAACTTGTTACTTGATCGCGTGTTTTCTGAACGGATTTGCATGTAACTGCTCCAGGTTAGGACATAGGATATTTGTATTCATTTTTACAGCATTACTGTTTTGTGGCGTACAGCATTTTAACAACCATTTTGTTTTCGAATACCAATATAGCTTGGGTGTATAATTTATATACTATAGGGAAAGCCCCTATATCATATTTTGGATATCCTGTGAGCAATTATATTGACTGTGTATCATGTCAGGTTGTTTAGACTAGCAACTATCAACCAAAACTTGAAGGAAGATATTACATTACACTACAGGGTAAATAATACACTATAATGTAGTTATACTGCAGGATCCAGGAAAAAATATAGGTATCTATGTTCGAGTTGTTTTATCTACATGCAACATTATAAAAAATAATTACTAACTTCCTTTAACTTAAGGTATAATTAAAACATTATTTAAAAGAACATTAGAAATATAAAGCTAATTAAGTTTTAAAGGTTGAGTACCCCTGTAAAATGAATATAGTACTTTTAAAGATGTACTTTGTCTCATATTGTCAAAAGTTCAGAAGTTAAGACGTGACAAGGTAAGCTTTTCCGCATAAGATAATATAATATCAGTATGAATATGATAATGGCAATAATAGTGATATAATAACCTAAATAAGTCTCGAGACAAAATATTTATAGATGATATTGATAATAGCAAAACTGATAGAGTAATAGCAGACAAACTTTAATATTAGACAATGATACTAGAAAAATATACAGAAAAATAAAATTGGAGTATCTGTTTGTAAAAAAGCATTTTTTTACAATTTTTGTTTGTACATCTGTTTATTCCGGATCATCTCTGAAACGGCAGCGCTGATTTTGATGGGACTTTCAGATAGTTCACTGGCAGATAGTTGTTGTAAATCTAAGTTAACGCGGGCGAATCTGCGTACAACAACTACTTAGTATACATAAAACTAACAAACTTCAATACTAGACTATACTGGAACTAGAAAAGATACCTTAAATATTGCAAATCCAAAAAGCGTGACCACTAACAAACTAACATTAAATAGGATTAGGTTACCTTAATAAGACCTACTGATAACATAATAGTGCTTGTTTAAACACTAAGACAGTAACGCGATGTCAAGACCACCGAAGCATGGCTACCGTTACATAACCTTTTTATGACCTTATATAGGCATTAGTATACCTAAGTGGCATGTTTACGTTAAGGCTAAAAGTCTAGAATTTTAATTGTTTGTTGTTGTTTATTGTTTTTGTATTGTTATGTTTGAACGTCGTTTAAAAGTTCCGCTGTCTTCTCATGTCATTAGAAAGTCGATTGGCGTTATTATGGTGCGCTTAAAGGCCACCAGGCCGAAAAGTCTAGCCCTTTAAAAATAGCGTTAATATAAAATGAAAACAATGAAGAGGATGTTAATGTTGAATTATTCACTAAACAACATATTTGTTCATTGTTCTCTAGAACCAAGTCCGGCTTATGAAATTTGTATTTTAGTGCAACATAATATTAGAACAGGGCTTGCTCGCTGGGGTCCTTGGGCACACATAAATTTTGGAGCCCTTTTGAAAAGAAGAGAAAGAGAATGACAATAATCTAATATTTTGGAACATACATATAATATACTGTGAGTTTGCTAATGGTCATTACATAATATAGTACCAGCAACTGTATTTTATATTATATACTGTAATCATACATATCTTCATATTTTGCCCCCTCCCCCTGTGATAATCTGAGCCTGATGTGGTGTTTTATTAACGAATCACTTCAAATATCAGACTTAAAAAAATCTTAGAACCTTTTTTAATTTACGATATTCTTTAAAAAACTATTTCAACATCAAACCATAACTACTTTTTCCATTAAGATATAATTAAAACATTATATATTAGAACATTAGAAGTATAAAGCTAATTAAGTTTTAAAGGTTGAGTACCCCTGTTACTCCCAGACAACCACTTAAACTATAAAAATGGATAAAACAACATTGATCTAGATACAATCTTGTCGTCTTAATAGATAAGAAGTGTCTAATTAAAAATACACAGTCATGGTACGTTGGGCACTCCGCAAAAACGCCTGAGAATGACGGCCTTTCCTATCAATAGCCCATAATTAGCAAGAAATCTAGAGGCGAGAACTAATGTCAATCGGTTACAGAAATCCTTTATGTTTCCATATTAGGGGAGTCCGTTTATGGCACGTCATTTACGATGGGCGAAATGTATTTGGTTATGTGACGAGCCTGTATGACATTTATAATTTCCCTTGTAAATCTATAAAGTACTTAGGCTTTGCCATATTGTTTTATGTGTTGTCCGTTTGCCCCTTCTTCTATAAAAAAAATCTCTTTTAGATGAGATAAAATCTCTGGACTCGCGACACCGTTACGAGACGCGATTTGACGTTTATATGACGTTTGATTTATTTCAAACATATGCAATATTTGTTTTGCAAAGTGTGTTGCTTCTAAATTATTTGAAGGAACTTATAGGTATTCGTTTAGGTCATAGTATTTGAATTTTAATTGTTTTGTTTTCACTTCTATTGGCAGTCCCTGTGACTGGTTTTTTTTTATTTTTTTATAATGCATACTTGTTATTTTTACTTAACTTAGTAATAACTATTTAAGGGTCATCGCAAGACACCAGACACCTGAGAGCACTAGAATATTGTCTAGGCATTTACTAATAGGACAAACTAAAAAAGTAATAAATGGAAATGGACATGGACTTATAACACTGGACGAAGTATAGATATAAGAGATAACACGAGGTTTCTGTCTGGAAAAGCAACAGGCGACTATTATACAAAACGGAGTAGGTACGTGATCGTTAAGACGACGTCCTCAAGTATTTTGTGACACGTAAAATATGTTGAATGACGAGAAGGATTTTATGTGATGGTTTAGACCCGAGGTACTTTTAAATGGGTCATCAAATTTCGGCTTGGTCATCAGGTGAGCATATAAACTTAGAGAATATAGAAACGAATTTGTCCATTTGTTTTACTATCTATTTATACATAATATATGAGAGTAAGTATATGAAAAATCTTCGAAAAACCCTTTGGCGATCACCACAAAAGTTTGCATAAATGTGGGTTTAATCCCATTCTTATTATAATTTACAACTTACACTTACTACATGGCACTGTAGAAATAAACAAAGTGGGTACATCTCATGTAATTGTACAATATATAAAATAATTCGGTAGATTTTCATTTCAATAACGTATACAAGATATTATAAACGTGAGATCATATATATGAGAACGAGAAATCATTTATATATACTCTAAAATTTATTTCGTCATGCTCTATGTAACGTTTATTTAATCGAAGATCATATTTTGATCTTTCGTTTCAAATGTTAAATGATATTTATATACCATAGTTTTACCTAACACCCCAATTCAGCAATCGGATAGGTTTGGTTAAGGATAGAGCTGTCTCGCCATTCGTGGTTAGGTTTTTTTTATTTGCACAGAAAACCACTATCAGTTTTATTGCCTCTGCTAAGATTCTTCCCTAGTGGTTTGTCGAGCTATATTGGCAGGAGGTATTTAGTTACTAGATATATCTAACAGTGACAGAAATAATAAAAACAATATAGTATTTTAAGTTACTTAGTGGCGTTTTTGTCATATTAGATTTAATAGATTTTAAATGGTACATATTCAAACGATGAATAACGCTTACAAAATTAGTTATTTTAAAATTATATCAATCGTTTATTATATTAACTGATCGTTATATTCAATAACATTTTGTATTTATATCATATTAGATACTTATCCGGACAAAGCTATGAATAAAAGCTAGGATCTATTTGTGTATCACGAGTTCTTACGAGTTTACCACAAGACTATTTACCCAGATTCACATTAACATTATATTCACGTTTGTAAATAAATAAATATCGCAACTAACTGTTAGTTACAAATTGAACGTATGTTTAAAATGTCTAAAGAATATGTAAATTATTCATCATAAATATTTTATTGTTTATGTAAAACTATATAAAAAGTAGTCGGTACTTTGATACTGTAATAATATAAAAAAAATTGGAAATTTCAATTGTTTAGGCTTTGAGAAATCCCTGAGGAATTATTTAACATCTGATTACTATATTTCAAATGTTTCCAGTTTCTAAAAGATAAAACCCACTTAATGACGCGATAACCTAACTCCACATGAGTTACAATCTTAAAAATCTAAGAAAACTATTTATACTTACAGTTACTTACTTTACCTTACTGAGTAGTACTTAAGTAAAAAAGAAGAGAGGAACTACAAATATAGTGGCGTTGTAAAAACTAAAATCAAACATTTATAATCTATAACTAACACACATTAATTAATACGAAGACAAAATCAAGTTAATTTTCAAATCGTTATCAAATATATAATTACAACTTATATAAAATGTAAGCGGCTACCTAAAAACGAACAACACTATCTTCGATCAATCGAATTATAAACGAATTTGCCGTCTATAGAACCATTTACGAAAATATGATTGATAAAGATATTTAGGTATACAAGTCCATATTTCTATGTTCAGTGCCGACAAACATCAGAAACGATAATCTATTACAAGGTTCATATCAACTAAAATCATGTTTTGTGCCGTTTCAAATTTACCGCTATCAGTACGAATGCAGAATGGCTGTAGAATGTACCTATGTGATAAGTGCCTGTTAACATTTATTTAGTAGCGAATAGTTTTTTATCGGGCAACAGTCAAAAACCCCGTTTAGAGAAAGAGATGAAATGACCCTTCGGCCGCTTAGCTTACGTTCGTATTTCAAGGATCTTAATTTTTTTTCCTGGAGAGCTATGATTTTATCTCAAGAACTATTTTGTTATACCGTTAGACGTCAAGATTACCTAAAAACTATGGTCAAATCTGGTAAAAGCTTCCAAAAGCGTAGTTCTTAAATTTAGATTATCTTTTGTCAATGTTCTAGAAAAATATCTAATTGTTTAGCCCTAGGCTTTAAAAATGAACTACGCCGTTTAGAACGTGCAGCAGCGTTTAAATTTTAGATAGGGTTGTTGAGTGCGTCGCTTAATTAAAGTCTATAATGGGTATTAAAATTTTAGAGAATGTCCCCGTAATGATCGCTCTGGACATTATGGTATCTATCTAACATCTGCCGCTAATAAGATTTGAAGGGTTAAAAGCTTTAGTCGCATAGATAAAAGACGTAGGTGTGCGTTTTTGTACGAGTCCTTGCTTTCTTTCAATAAGCAATCGGCTACTGCCATACTTTATGAAGTAGCTGGAAGTAGTCTTGAACTCATTTGGGAGTAACTAAAGCTAGTTTTAGCGAACATAGCTTTTTACAGTTACTGAAAATAGTAATATGCAAAGGGTAATCATTATTATGTCACAGTAGATGTATAAATACGATTATAAATGTGATTCTGTTCTCCAGAAGACAACAAAGCAAAGACTGAAAGCCATGTGTTTCAGATCGTGGGACCTATGATGAGATGCTTTTGAATAAATTTCTTTGAACCCTTTTTATGAACAAATTTGAATTCAAATTTGTAAATCTTAAAAACTACCGCGCATTGAATAATCATAATTACAAAAATTATCTATGATTTATTGTACATTCAAACGTTTTATACCTGGCTATAAATTATACATGTAATTAAAAAATATACGTAATTTGACAAGAGGTAACTAAAATTAATGGGAATAAAAACATATGTAAATAACAATGTACTTATTAATTTTGTATCCCACTTCAAAGGCTTTGGCGGAAAATTGATATAAACCCAGACACAGTATAACCGATCTTTTAATAGTTTGTCGTGTAACGCCACTAGATGCCACTTCAAATTCACCATCACCATGAAACCGTACACACAAGAACTTACATAGAATACTTTCGCGTTATTATTTGGCAACTGCCGGGTTCAACTAAACATAGAGATATCTAATAAAATATTTGTATATCAAACTTAGGTTATTCGAATAACATTATTAATATAGTGTGAATGATATGTAACATATATTGGCGTAACATAACATATACTCAAATGCCGTGACAGCGCTGTCATCGTTTATATATCATTATAGCTTTTTATTACCCGTGACAATTGTATGATATGGTAGACTTACCCATTAAATGGATATCCCGCGAAGGCCGCGTCGTAGGGATGATACACAGAAGGGTAAGGCCAGGAGGCGGCGCTCGCGGCCAAGTTCTCCTTCAGCTCAATACCAGCCGCCTGTTGAACAATCGTTTATCATCAAAATGGCCTTCCCTTGGCACGTACACATATTTTAATGATATTTTTCACTGGGCTTATATTTACAATGGTATCAGCGTGATTTTTAAGACTTATGTTTTTAACCAATTTATAAATTGTTAGTAGTAATTCGTATCGCACTTACACGAATTATTAGAAATGGGATACATGCGAAATTTCATTAAAATCCAATACAATATTTTTCAACTAACAAATAATATTTAAAATTGTTAAATACATATTATCAATCTTTTTTATGACACGTTCAATAATTTCATAATATTTAAAGAAAAAAAGCTATAGAAAAGTATTGAATGAAATTATTAAGATAATATTAATTTGTAACATAATTATCATCTATTGCTAAGGCATATTACATAAAAGTTTTTGTAGTTATCATTGAATAACTTGTGTGGGCAATATATTGTTTAATGAGCCTGTTTCGGAGATAGACTATGATTGATACACACAACATATCTCAAAGCATTAAATAATAATAGTTAATACCTATGGATGATCGATCATCAGATCAAACCATTGGGATTTGGTAATGGATTCGGTGATGCTGTGGGAGGTATCTCGGTATTTGGATAAACATAACAAGTTTTGTAATGTTAAATACATAATACATAGTATCAAAACTACTGTTTCCATACGCTTATTGGTTATTGAAACAGTTATTAGATTTTTACATAGTTTTTTATTTATTTCTTAAATAATAAGTATTATGTTTTTTTTATGTCAGTAGGAGGCAAACAATCAGTCGGAGCCTCACGGTGCCGACGCCCATACACATCCGCACAACTAGTGGTGGTCATTATTACAACAACAGTAATAGTAGTAATGTGTTATTTGAAAGTAATAGATAATCCATTATTAACGAATAACTATCATGTTGTCAGTTGTTATTATTGAAACTATGATTTAATGGTAAAAATAGGCACGCAATAGGCAGAATTTAATTTTTTTTGATTTTTCGAAAATCTTTTCATATTTTTCAACGTCTATAAATCAATAACAACAGGATAACAGACAGCAGTTTAGAACAAGTGGGTTACAAAATAAATCATCAGGATAATTTATTATTGTAAAACAGCCGTTATTGCCATCACTACGCACAACCAATGCCACGCAGATGCGCCACCCTCCTCTTACCCACCCCCCAATGGACCACCGGAAACTCACAAACCGCACCAAACGCGACAGCACAGCTGTCACTTGACGCCGGTGTTATGTGAGTGAGAGGTACCACCCCGGTCGTGCCGGCCCAATTCGGCTGAAATGCAGCATGGCACTACCTCGTATTAAATGTATTATAATATTCTGAAGAATTTTATTTTCAGAGAAAATAATATATGTGAGAATTGTATTTTATTAATTGGTGCATTTTGGTCCATACTTTAACAACCTAGTTGATATAATATGACACAATAAAGCAAGGGATATGTTTGATATTTTTTTCAATGTTGTTGATTTATATGCGATAATATATTATGATTTCTACACACATCAAGAATTATAATTTTTGAAATGAAACTTCTTTAGGTGCGAGTAGAGGGTAAATCAGATTTTTTTCTGACGAAAGTAACGCTAAGTATTCTATTTTTGAATATATATATATTTAGATATATAGGGTGAAAGAATTTCAAATCAGTTAAGTAGTTACGATTTCTTTATACATCAAACTTTATAATATTAATAAAGACGTATCAATACTTTAATAAACATAAAAAAAACACCCAAAAAATTCTTATAATCAAGAAATCGCGTAAAACATGTACATTAATCCGGTATTAACGTGCGACGAATCTATCAAAAGATTTCTCCGTCACAACTCCATCGGTGGCCGAATTGAAAATCCGATAATAAATTTAACTCAAGTACGACAGCGTAAGCTCGGTCTTTGTTGCTCCAAGCTCTGTTATAATACCAGTTTTCTGTTACTTCAATAATCGGGCAGCAACGCGAATCTACAGGATTTATTGGGGCCCGGTTGTGTCCGAACGGATTATTCTGCCTATATCGGTGATCGGACACGAAATTCGTTGGGGGTCAATTTTTTACGCTAAGTTCGGCTAAACATTTTGGATTAAGGTAAAATACATTAGTTTTCTTCAAATGTTGCTGAAAAAATTGACAGTAGGTGAGTATATAAATTTCAATAAGTGTATATATAACTATCAATAATTGGGCCATCAAATGTATTTTTTTTTTAATCAATTTTTTGAAATTATCGCGTTAACAAACTTTTTACCTTCATTATGTTAGTATAGGTTACGCTCCCCACCATGGTTCAGGCGGCGGTGACGTGGCGGTGGGGCTCAGTATCCTAGGGTGAGCCCAGCACCTTGGGCGAAGCTAATTGAGCCAAGAGGGCTCTTTGTACCCCTCTTATAAGAAGAGGGGACAAAATAGCAGGGGGCAAGGGGCGAGGATGGGAACCTCAACCCATTGTACTGTCCCGACGATGGGAGAGGTAGTTCGTGGTGCGGGTCAACCCCTCTGTGGAGGTGGCGTCGGTCCCTTATAGGACTAACTAGCCGTCGAGGTGCCCTGTTAGTTTTAACAGATCCGGGGCACCTCACCAAAGGCGGCACTGGTGGCACTCGCCGGGTTTTAGTGGGTAGAGTCCACTTACCATCCTTCGGGCGCGCGAGTCCCACATACCCGCCTGGGGAGACCCCAGGCGGGATGCCTGTTTCATTTCCCGGCGTTAAACAAAAAAAAAAGTATAGGTTACGCTCCCAACACCACGGTTCAAGCCTTGTCGTGGCGGTGGGGTTTAGTAGCCTAAGGTGAACCTAGCACATTGGGTGAAGCCAAGTGGACCGAGGAGGCTGCTCTTTATACCCCTCTTACTATACAAAAAAGAGCACAGGGGGACAAGGGGTGAGGATGGGAACCTCACCCCATTGAATTGTTTGTTCTTTGCCCTGTTTGCTCAACAGATCCAGGGCACCTCACCAAAGGCGGCATTGGTGCCACTCGCCGGGTTTTAATAGGTAGAACTGCTTCCACCTTACCATCATTCGGGTGTAGCGAGTCCCACATACCCACCTGGTGAACCCTCCCTCTCCCGCAGGGTGCCTAAGAGCATTTCCAAAAAAGTATAAATTACGCTATATTGGTTATAGAGGATATATTATGTATACTCCTATTAGATTATTTAACTATGTTAATATGATAAAATATAATTAAAGATTTATTATTCTAGGAAGTTTTCAAGAAGAAAACAGACTAGTAAGAGTTAGTTAAGAGGTAAGTAATGACTTCCAATCACCACTACGCCTGCCCGTTGACAATTTCTCCATAGCCTGACAAATATTCCACTTTCTAAACTATTTACTAATATTAACGCGATTCAAGGTATTATATTTCGTATTCTTTACAACTACAGAGTTAAAAGTCTCTTGTCCATTCTTACTGGTCCAAGGTTATGACAA
Source organism: Helleia helle (assembly GCA_963853865.1). Taxonomy (NCBI): domain Eukaryota; kingdom Metazoa; phylum Arthropoda; class Insecta; order Lepidoptera; family Lycaenidae; genus Helleia; species Helleia helle. The sequence continues at coordinate 24,775,919 of OY971420.1, forward strand.
TGTGAATTCGCGTAAAAATAAAACCTCTTTCGATAAAACTTTAAACAATACATTCTTCCGGTGTCCAAAACTGGTTACTACCAATTTATTTAAAAATAAACGATTCCTACCAGTTTTGATTCAAACATTCGAATTAACATTCAAATGAGATAAAAAATGTAAAATAGACAATTTATTAGACACCAAGAGTTATTCATAACATTTAAATGTTTGTGTATGTATGTTCTTATATTGTGTCTATGTGTTTATATTGTGTTATATATGTTATTTCTTTTTATGTAGATTTTTTGGAAATACTTAAAACAAGTCGCAAATAACGTGAATCTCAAAATGATTTTCTCATGTAATGTATAGTATGACCTGACAAATAAAACTCTCGCCATATTGCGGAAAATTTCGGAACTAGTTTACTTGGGCAAGGTACATATCGGATAAGCCCATGGTAATGACTTCATATTATCATCATCCAGATCTTTTTGCCCATTTATGTCTATAGATACTTTTAATAACTCCCAATACGACATTTTCTTTGTAATCGTATATTAATTTTAAAACATAACATGAATTCAAATGCAAAATCTTAATCAAGAAGAACCCTTAAAGGATCTCACAAAAGCAATTTAATTACGCCATATCGTTGTCAAGTCACCCCAAACTAGGCGTAATCCGAAAATAATTATTAAAGTGTCATCCAACTATTTTGCTGACTGTACGTCTAATCCCACATCCAATTGTAGGGACAGGGATATTTTTATGGATGCAATAGATTTATAATCTGTTGAACGCTTTTACGAACACGCAAGAGTACGGAACCAACATTAATTACCCGCGAACGACTTTATAACTGGTGTTAAATTTTAATACTAGATAATTGACTTTGAATGGCACTTGGGCGGAGGTCGGTGAGCCAATGGCTGTAATAGAAAACTGGAATAGGAATAATAGAAAACTTCTTGTCGAAGTTGGACATATCGTCCAACTTCGACAAGAAGATATGACAGGAAAAAAGAAGGAAATAAGACTGAAAAAATGATAGAAGATAATAAGATAGAAGAAAAAATGCGTTAAATTTAGAGAATATAAAAAAAGAATATTTAGTGACACAGCTAAAATAAGCATACTTTTACGTTAAACGTTAAAAATAATAGATGATAGATTGTATGAATTTTACTCTGCAATTGCCAAGATGTTTTTGGTTTGCAATATCAGATTCCTCCACTCTATAAGACTATAAAACGTCAAATTACAAACAGAATTTGATCTACACGAAACTATATATAAATTAATCGTTATAGGTGATAAATAATCTGAAAATGGTCTATTTAGTATTTTAAAAGTTTTTACCAGTTTGATCTTTCCAAGTTCCAAAAAGTTTGCACCGAGAGGACTGACGACAGGTTTTATCTTCGATATATTAATTTACCCATCACTGGAAACTATATTACAACTTTCCAGAACTGTTTCTTTCTAGAATCTTAAGAAAAATTTAAATGGAACAGCATTGGTTGTTTTTAGAGTTTTATATAGAAATCGTTCGGTTGTCACAAGCGTGACAGTGTTTTGATTAATGACGGTCGTTACCACAAACCTATTAAGAGCTATTAGGAGATTTTATTTTTGTTCTAATTCATTTGAAATATAAACCATAATGCTGTTATAGTATTCATATACTATAACAGCAGGAAGGTGATTCCTTATAAAGCAATTGAATGCTATATTTATTTTTGTTACTCTGAATTTCTTCTAGATTTATTACATACTATATAATATCTAGTATCTGTAACTTTGCCTGCGAAATATTGTAGCGTAATATAATAGATATTTATCTTCATATTAAGTAGCACTTACTACTTAGCTTTCCTCGATTTATGATGGTATAAAACTTATGAAATAATTATTATTAATATTTACAGAACTGCATTTTAAAGCTTATTATTATCTTTCTATCATATTATTATATTTCTATTATATATATCTTATTATCTACGTAATAATTATGGTATAAACTATTTGATCAAAATGTGTTAAACACTTATTTTTTTTTACCAAATAAGTTAATGTCCTCGACTTTGCCTGTGTGAAGTTTTTTTTATTACCAAGTACTCGATAAGCACTAAAAGGACGATGAACGTTATATCTGATTCTAACTCATCAATCACATTTTGAAGTTGCAAAAAATATACTTAGTATTTTTATAGTTACTTCAAAGTAAATTTTGTAATGTTCAGCATTATTCTATACAAATACAATTGTTGTGAAGCCGCGGGCATGAAATAGTATTATATCCGTTACTATTTTATATGCAGCCTTCGGATTTCTTGGTAATTTATAATTAACATTCCTTTCCCTCATGTGGGACACTTTTTCTAATTAATATTTGTTTTATTATTTTTTAAGTGTCTACACTATATCAAGGTTGCAGACGTGTTTTTATTTGTTGTTAGTCAATTAAAATTGTTATTTCTATATCCGCGCATATTTTAATGAATACCAAATTTTATTCCATAGTCCAAATTATAATTAAACAATCATAATTTTTATAATTAGGTAATGGACAATCCCCTAATGCTAAACTTGTATAATAGTTAGTTGTGCTTACAATTGAAAAATAAACAGAACTTTGATTGATTTTATAAATATTTATATAGCATTATGTTAATATGTACCATAAGTTATTTATGGATGAAATGATAATAATATAAAAAATCTTTTGGAAAAGTATTTATATTATAAAATCGTTTCTTTTTGTAGTTATAACTTTTACTCATTAATAGTCAATTTCATTTCAAGCTCAAGCGACTAAAAGCAACAGAAGCAAATAAAATTGACTAAACAAACATAAAAAACTAATAAAAAAATTTGGTGCATCCAAGGGATCCTTTCTCGGCCCGGTCGAATTTAACACTTTCATCGCCATGATAAATGATCGTATCTTATGAATGATCGAATCATCTAGACACGTTCTTGTGCCTTTTAACACCTCCCCGTTTTACAACATCATATATAACAGTACCAAAATGTTATTATCATTATCATTCAAAGTCACCCACACCGTGGCGTTTTATGACGAACACACATTACGTGTGAAGACGCTTTTCAAAATTTCAAACAGTGCTTTATTGATAGTTTCCTGCCTTCCTCTTTAATAATCCCTCAACGTACATGTACTGGAACTGGTGTTTTGGAGGTGAATGCCGTAATAACTCATAGTTGATGTTAACATATGTATTTATGTAGAAATTTGATATGCGGCCCTCTTTGTGTCAGAACAATGACTCCGTTTATGAATAATTTTCGGTTTTTATAAGCTTTGATACACACATTTATAAATTATTGATTTGTTGGAAATTAATATAGACCACCTAGTAAAGGTTTCAATGTTTTTATGAAATACGAATACATGTGGTTGTTTTTGTTACATCATATAATCAAGGAGATTTTTATTATATTTTATCGGAATGACTGAAGCGTTTAATTTCATTCGTTTGTGTTGGCAATATATTATAATTATAAAGAGCTAAGCGTACGGGATAACGGTGTATTTCTGTCTCACAAAATGACGATACTTAGTAATTTGAAAAATTTAACCGTTTTGTTTTTCAGACTTCAAAACAGCAACTTATCTATCTGTCCAACAAAAATCAAACTACTAACAACTAAGCGAATCCAAAACAAGTCAAATATACTTTCGTAATAAATATTTCCATAAAACTAAATAAACCATGTTTTCAAGATTCACATTAATAAGAATCAGAAAATGAAATATAAGAAACTAAACAAGTTACAAACAAGCAAATAATTTATGTATAACAAACATAATTCGATGACAATCGATACGAGTCGTAAGACCTTTAACGTCACTCTGATCTCGGGGACTTGTTAAACGCATTAAGATATTAAACCCGAGCGAGGTAGAAAACATTTTGGTAGAGACATACATCAACAGATTAGAGCTCCCATTCATGTGCATTCATAAAGTAGAACTTATTGTGGTTCTTAACGATGAATTGGTTCGACTATTTTGACATCGCCTCCTAATTATTTCGAATCATATGATTTATTAATGTTTTCTTAAGTTGAGATTTGTTATTTTAATTATATATTGTATTGTAATATTTGGAGTTCTGGACACGTTCTTGAAAGACAACGACTAATAGGCTGGAACTATTTAGATGCGTTGGCGTTCATTGAAACAGATCAACAGTGGAGGGAAAAAGTTTGATAATGATGACGAATGGTTGGATATTGTTTTAAATATCTGACAAGTGATATTGAGGAGGAAGATAAATGGCAATCCTACAATTTGTCACACTCGGTCCCTTATAGGATTTATGAGATGTGAAATATTTGGATGATATCCAATTTTATCTGAGCCTAATCTAACAAATTCAATTTTGATGTGTCACAAAGGTTTACATTCTTTATTATTTAGATAGAACCTGCCTAGTCAACGTCACCCAACAATAGAAGTCCAAAAAAAATTGGAAAAAATTAGAAATCTTAGAATCTCAACCTTTATGAAGCCAAGACTAAGTGACTTAACGCATCCTTTTGGAGCTTTGCATGATGAAAGAAATATTTTGGTAGAAATAAAAATAAATGGGTGCAACAAAGAGCATTCATCCAATTAGCATGCAAAGGGTCGATGAAGTAAACATTACTTTGGATGAATGCAAATGTGTCACTTCCTACAATTTAATTATTTTAGATGACATTTTGATAAAATTCAAAAAGCTAGTTCTGCGGGTATTTACACTGAAGATATCAATCTAAGTAAAATGCTTTGATAACTTGTTTTATATACGTAAAGCTATTTTTGATACAAGTGTAAGGACCTTATAAACGTCCCAACAAACGTTAATGCAAAGGTTTGTTACCTTTTTGCGCCTAAACCGGTATCAACATTTGGCAAAGAGAAGGATTATACTTTGGAAAAGGACGTAGGTAGGTTAAATAATCATGATCTATTAACAAAGGTTGATATTATTTATCGGACTTTAGCCGGTAGTCTAATATATTTCTGGAGTATAGGGCAAAGTTCGGAAAGACAAAGGACGGGACGGGACGATGCGGTGGACGGTCTTAGTTAGATGCAAGTGACCCTGGATTGGCATCTTGCCGTTCATTGATCGAGGCTTATGTGCGGTGGACGGAAAAAGTGTGGTAATGATTATGTTAAGACTTTACCCAAAACTATTAAATCTCACGTATTTAATATAAAATAATATTAAATTGAACTTATTTACTTATTAATAATCTAATTAATTATAAATATAGAAAGTACGTGTAATATTTAATAAAGTTCTTGTGATTAGTATAAAACCTATCATGTCGGAATTAATGTATTTTGTACGATGGTTTGTAACAATAATAACTCAGCGCCCGTATCCGCTTGTTCATGTACCGTTGAGTTTTTTGTACGACTCGCACACATCACAATAGGCGTCGGCACTTAATTATGTATAGTTTATTATAACGTTATACTAATGCACCTAATATCATTATTACAGCCTTCTGGTCTAGTGGTCTACAGGGTCGCAGGGTCGAATCTCATCAAGATAAATTGTGCGTTGAATACGAGGATGTATGATCAGATGCAAATACACCGTCATGGATTTGTTTATACCTAAATTTATTTCCGTACTTTGTACCCATAAAATTTTTGACCTAACCAAAGGAGTATGTTAAGGTGTTATTGTAAGTTAATATTTATTCATTTTTCATCTAGCCACCATGATCTAGAATTCTACACTCTATACTCAACGAAAGTCGAAACTCTTTGATGATTTGAACATAGGTTATCTTATTAAAAGATGGCAAAATCGAAATGGAATTCAATTGTTTATATTCAGAAATGGTGTAATTTTTTTACTACAAATAACATTATCAAAAGGTCTCGTAGCTTAAAGGTTACATTTTTCTTTCAACATGTACTTCAAGTGACTTAAAAAGATAAAAACGATTGACGTAGCGCTAGAGTATTCGTGTTTGGTGTTATGGGGTAAAGTATATACAATGTATTTAATAATACTGTCATTATTTAATCATCATAATCAGCCTATTTCCATTGGAATATTTGAAAATATTTCCATATTACTGCTTTGGTGACTACCGACGCCCATAGACATCCGCACAATCAAAGTTATGCAGATGCGTTGCCCTCCTTTTCTCTATCCCCCCAATGGGCCACCGGAAACTCACAAACCGCACGAAACGCGACAGCACAGCTGTCACTTAACGGCCGGTATTATGTGAGCGCGAGATACCACCCCGGTCGTGCCAGCGCAATTCGAACTTACATCCAAATAGGACATGTTAGTACAAAACTACACGGCGATCGTCATCATACTTTTTCACTTTTACATCATACAATTGGAGGTCGACCGACTTTCTATCATAAGCGTATAAGTATGAGCAAATTTTTGTCCACAGTTGGCCATTTTCATTGACTCTTGATACCTAAAAGATATTCATAAACCCATTTTGTATAGGTTAGGTCATAAGTATACTTACAGTATTCGCGTAGAACGGTGGCTGATCCGCTGCCAGGGCGGGGAAGTATGCTGCCATGCCAGCCGCCGTCGCCGCGTCGGGGTATGGCGCGCTATACATCGACAATGGCATGCCAGACGCGAGCCGCTGATAGTTGAGGAACTCGTACTGGCACGAGCAGACAGTCTGCCCAGTAATGGGGTCTTGGAATATCGTGCGGCCAGTGTCGCAGCATCGCGCCGGCGGGGGGGAGGTTGGGCGAGCTGCGCCTCCCCCTCCCGCGCCGCTCATGCCCGCCTGCGCCGGCGGGGGACTGTTGGAGGCTGTCGATATGGTGCTCTGTAAGTTACAAAGTTTGAAATGCTTACGCGTTTCCACATTCGCCAGTGCGTGAGGGCCCCCATGCGCGTAGCAATCGCATAGCCACACAGATGCAACGTTTAACGGGCGTAGTTGTTACCTCGTCAGTATTTCATAATATAATATATCAGCGAAAAATCACTATTATAGCCGTCTTAGAGCCGGAGGTTTAACTAATATCTGGTCTGCCTTTGTTCGAAAGTTTTATTTGCAAGCATTGTTACCTTTCTTAAAATGACTACAAATCTTGTCTGATCTTAGTTTGGAATAAATATTTATTGGATGAAATATGGATTTTATCAATGAGAATCATAAACCGAGATATGCCGAGAATGTGCCAGGAATAAATGTATACGTTTTTCCGGTTTTACCGGGATTGGTAGAAGTGTTTTTGAGTTTATGTCTATCCCTTTAGCTGGTCGATGATAGGTTTGAAAAAGCTTGAATTTTTTGAGTGACACAAAATAGCACATTTTCCAGTTTTCTTTATTTTTCTCGTTTGACATTTTATTTGAGGTTCTATTTGACCGTTAGTGTTTAAACTCAGGCTTGACCTAGATAAGGCTTCCCACCTTATGTGAGTGAATTTAATCCCGAAGCCAAGTTAATCCTTGTATACAGTTTGGTTTACAGTTGATTATTCAACCTTATGGTATTGATGATTGAATTGTGTTTCAAAGGGTTTTGAATTTCTGTTCTACATATCCGCCATTGTATAAATCGCTTATGTATTCAGCAATTATATGAGATTAATATCATGTGGTAGTTTTGTTTTCACGATTAGTATTATTATAGGTATATATTTTCGATTAAAATTATATTTAAACGGGATCTAAGCTATTTGTATGTCACCGATATTTTCTTTATTTATTGCGGTTGAATTTTAGATAAATTTTATGCATCCGAAACTTCAAGATTGCGAAAATCTTGATACACGATCAAATTCGTGAAAAATAATTTTATCACAATGTCGTCTTTTTATAGGCAAGTATTACAAAGTCAAAATTAAATATAGTGTATGTTTGGTTCGGTTTGAGTATAAATACCCAAATAGAAATTTGATAATAGCTAAATAAATATACATATTTGCAAACGAACAAGACTTTTGATATAAGGAACGCTATGTTTTAATTAAACTAATGAAAATCATTTGTTTCGTTAAAAAATAGGCTAGAAAGTGGTTTATATTATTAAAACTAGTAGAAGTATACCTACCAGAAGAACATTGATGATTTAAAAGTATAACTTATATTATCACCGCTGTTGCACAAAACTACCTTATCATATTATTATATGTAACTTAACGGGTGTTTCGCTCTATGACATTTGATTTTAGATCTAAATCTTAATCTATCTTATCTTTTTTATCTTTATCTTAATTTTTTATTCTTATCTTTATCTTAATCTACCGCTGCAATGTCGCGCATGTGTAAGCTTTCTTATTTTTTTCTTCTCCTTTCTGCTTATTTCGCCCGTGAAAAAGCTTTGCTGTGTTACCATCTTACGTGTTAATGTTACACATGAGTTGCCTGGGCTAGTTCTAGGGCTCGTTCATGTTATGGGTGACGCTGACCACTTACAATTACTGTCCACTTGTATTTCCAACTAACATAAAAAAATGTTTAAACGTTTAAACGCTTATCTTTAAAGGACCGCTAAGTTATGAATTCGTTCGCTACATTTTTTGTAAGTTAAGTGTTTCTCAAGTGCGTAAGTGTGGAGTGATGATGACTATAAATAGTATCAAATATTTTATACAATACTAGTGGAACCAACAGACGTTGTCCTGTCCAAAATATTTTTTGTGAATCTAAACCATCCTCGAATCCCCTTGAACTCACACAAAAAATTTCATCAAAATCGGTCCAGCCGTCTAGGAGGAGTTCAGTGACATACACACGCACACAAGAAATATATATATAAAGATATTTTGTCTCTTCTCAAATGAATGTCAAATATTCTCGAATGTCAAAACGTTTTGGGCAATTGAATGTCAATTGCCCTTGCATTAAGGTGCTCCCTCACTAGGAGCATTCGCGTGTAATGTAACGTTACAGATTTGAGCATTACATCAGTGAAGGAGGAGAATCGAGCATTACAATGCGCACCTTGAAATGATACAATGTGTAATATCTTCATATAACTTGTTACATCAAATAACAATTAATATGGAATCAACTTGCTATGGAATGCTATAATATTACACTACACGCGAATGCTCGTCAGTCAGGGAGGTAGTATTGTAATGTAATGCTCAAAGTCGAATCTATAATGTTACAGTACACGTGAATGCTCCCGATGAGAGAGCACCTTAAAACATAGGTATCATAATATATTATCATTATTATGAGACGACTCCAAGATATTTATTTACGTTATTATGATACGGAAGCCTCAATTATATGGTAGATGGTAGTTGAATGGTAGTAAAAGGATAATGAATATGTAGATTTTATTAAATTAAACGTGACAAAATAAATTTAAGCTGTTTATATTTATTACTCGACTAATGATAGAATAAATCTTCGAATAAATTATACATATAAATAAAACTTTATTATTACTTATATAAGAATAATTAAAAAATATAAATCAACTAATATTTGACTTGACGCTGGTGAAGCAGGAAATTATAATTAGATATTCATATTTAAATCATTTCATTTTATATTTTTGCCTACGTACCATATTACAGTACGCTTATTTGAGTGATATAAGCTGCGAGTGACGTAGCAAGGTGTGCAAAACAAACGAACTTCACACCGTCCAAGTTAACGCGCGCACTGTAGTACTGCTAGTATAGTGGTGAGGCAATACTCGACGCGGGGTTTCAGGTTTTAATTCTTGTAATCGATGGTAGATATTATGTATATTGGTGTGATTTTTTTGTTTCCTACATACATTGTTTGTACATAAGTATGTAAGTACTAATGTTTTAAAGCAGGTTGACAAAATGCTTTCATGGGACATATTATACCCTTTTTCCGCATTTATTCCACGGATCTTGATATTTTGACATTACCTACAAAATACAAATTATGCCATCTTTGTAAATCCATGACGGAATATTGTGCTCGTTTGATTTAGAGAAAATGATCATATAATTTAAAAAGCAGTAGTATTAATTAGGAACAGTACACCACGTTAACCTATACTAAGAAAAAAATCAGTTAATTACCAACGCTACATATATATTAGATAATGAAACAAAAAAAGCATGTCATCATATCCTTTTTAAATATCGGCGGCTATGAAAGGGCCGCCGCTTATCTGGTGCAGACATCTTTTAAAAAACAAACAGGAGAATCTGTTTTTGTGTTCCTTTTTGAAAGGATGTGTTAGAATCGTTAAGCACTTTTAAGTGTTAAACCATGTAACTGAATATTCCCGGTCTATTTGTTAAATGTTAAAAAAAATAATCTCCAAGGAATCTGAGTGACACGAATTCGAAAAAAAGAACGTCAACAGGTATCGTATTTTTTTCGAAATTAAAGTATTATGTTTGGGTCGTGTACATCCACCTGCATGGTAGCATCGAGTGACTATTTTTTATACAAGTAATAAGTCAGTTTTTGTGGCTGATGGTCAACGTCGCCTATACATAAATGGGTTCATCTAGAATTTTCAATAAAGCTCATGACTTTTCAATAAAGCTCAAGTATTGACCTCAAGAATCTTACATGTAAGGGTTTGTGCCAATGATAGCTTTTTCTGTGCTTTATTCTGAAACTAGTCGGTCTACCGTAACCTAAGTTGGTTACGGGTGACAGTCTAGTTTGGTACTTCTTACTACTACTACTACTACTAGTACTACTAGTAGTAGTACTACTAGTAGGTACTACTTGGGTATTTCGGCCAGGTGGAAGGAAAAAGACCTCGCGGCAGATGTGACCAAGTTACCCCTCACAGGACACGAAAACAGGACAATGTAGAGCGAAATAACGTACAAAACTATTAACTATGCAAGCCTTTCAAAGGCACGACCTTCAAAAATGAAGTAAATGGACGATAAGAAGAGAAGAACACTTTAACGGCACGAGAAAGAAATCTAAATAATGATAGAAATCTTACAAATATAATAACAGTAGATGAATGAAGTTTGCTCAGTTTCCCCACCATGGTTCAGGCCTTGACGTGGCGGTGGGGCTCAATAGCCTAGGGTGAGCCCAGCACCTTGGGCGAAGCTAATTGAGCCGAGGGGGCTCTTTGTGCCCCTCTTATAAGAAGAGGGGACAAAAGAGCAGGGGGCAAGGGGTGAGGATGGGAACCTCACCCCATTGTACTGTCCCGACGTTGGGAGGGGTGGTTCTGTGATGCGGGACAACCCCTCTGTGGAGGTGGCGTCGGTCCCTTGCGAGACTGACTAGCCGTCGAGGTGCCCAGTTAGCTTAATAGATCCGGGGCACCTGACCAAGGCGGCATTGGTGGCATTCGCCGGGTTTTGGTGGGTAGAGCTGCGTTCATTTACCATCTTTTGGACGCAGCGAGTCCCACATACCCGCGTGGGGAGACCCACTCCCCAGGCGGGATGCCTCAGAGCATTTCCCGGCGTTAAAGGAAAAAAAAGTTTGATCAGTTTGAACGTACGAGAATAATTATACAAATCTGTACATATAACTAAATGTTTTCACTTTTGAAAATCCTCCAACACGTTAACGAAATGGGCTGATAACTGAGGCTGAACCTATTTTGATAAATCATGTAAAAAATCTACTAAGATTTGCTTTAAAAAACTTACATCTAACGGTTCATTCACCTTTTTAAGAGCTACGCATAGACATACATAACGTAGAAAACCTTCTCTTTACGAGGCCGTGAGGGTCAAAAGTAATATGATGACTTGCTTTCAAATAGAAGCGTCTAACAGTTCATACCCCCTCTTTTTACAGGGGTTAAAACATATTACAAATTTTTCATAAAATGGCGATCGACAAACGGAACGACCATATTATAACGATGACCGTTTAGATTATTTACATAAAAGTGCCTTAATTGGACAATTACAGACAATGCCTGATATCCTGATAACCATAATGGGCCCACCCTAAACGAAACACCTTTAAGGGCTTGAATAGAGATGGGTATTTGTGTTACTGACTTTTAGTTTATTTATTATTTATTTATTATTATTTATTATTAAAACATTGTAATTTATTAATGCTTTAACATATAAAAATATCCGTGGTTTATTATCAAAAAAATCAATTTAGTATTCGTGGTCTAAATCTAACTTTTAAAATATATTAAGAGCATGAAAATCAAAATGTGGTTATTTACTAAATACAAGAAATCAGACTGTAAATATATATTTGATGTATTTTACATTTCATACTTTCTAACATTTCATGATACAAATATTCAAAGAACAACAGTAACCTTGACATAAATTATTACAAATGATATCTGGATCAGTTTTCGAACCCGTGGCGGCGCGGTGTTCCATTCTACCTATGTAATTGGCGGTGAACATATTATTATCTTTAATTAACTAAAACTTACGCTTACGCGAATTCCACTCGTTATAATGAATCAATTTTTTCGGATTTTATCGCGGTTTATTAAGATTTTTACAAGCACGACGTTTCATATACTTTACAGCAACCATGGTCATGGGAGCACTGCGTAATAAACCACTATAAAATCCGTAAAAAAAATGTTTTATTATAAGAAAACTAACGCATTATAAAAATACCATATCACTCTTAAAATACTATCATCTTACATCTTAGCCTAATCCAATAACTTAGTTAAAACTTAAAACCAACAAACATAACTTATCAATAGCCTGCCAAATAAGACATCGACACACAACCCATTTCAACACAGTCGGTCAATTGAAATGAGCCATAGTGAAAACCAATACGTATGAAGTTATGGCAGGTGAAATTCTTTATCCAATATTAACATGTTGCATTCAATAAGTCATTCATAAAATTGGACGCCAACGAACCGACGCCGACACACACCATCGAATGTTATAATTTCAGTCCTGATAAAGGGTCAATGACATCTATTTCGGAAGGTTTGTAACTCGATCGAGCAAAATATTAAATTTTTATAGCATTGTTTTGAAATGGTTGGCATTCAAATGGGGTGACGTGCCTTTTTAGTTGGTAGTTGGCTGTCTTGGTGTTCTGTGAGAGGGGACACGTTTAGAAGTGAAATAGGTCGATAACTTCGTTAACTTACAGCTAACATTATTAGATTTCTTAATAAACATGCTAAACAGATTTTATAGTATTTTTTAGTTCGTTATAATACGTTTGACAGCTGTACTGTAAGTGATGATGATTATTTTGTACCATACTTCTTAAAACTTCCTTACTCTATCTCGTTGCCAAATTTTATCGAAATCCGATCAGTTTAGACGTGTAGCGATAAGAGTCAGGCACATTTATAATATCAATAAGCGCGGATCAGCTTTATTGTTTTATGCGTTTTAAAAAAAAAACTCTTTCCTGATTTTATCGCTGTTTATATATATATATATAATATTTCTTAAAGTAAAAAAAGTATACAGCAACTATAGTCATGGGGTATAACTGTGTCAGGAGTGAACTGCGACATACAAATATTACATTACAACATACATATTATACAAAGTAATTTAAAGTACTCTCATATGAGATATGTCAAGTATGAGTGACGTGTCAAATATCGATAGATTTGTAAGAGAAAGTTATTTTAGTAACTCTAATCTATATCCTTTCTGTATTCCTAGTGTGATGGAACCTATGTTGAGTTGTAGTTAAGATAAGGCATTGATAATGAGAACCTAATCTGGCAATGGGGATCCACCACATGCTGATGATTATAAAAATGATAATGACCCAAGGGTGACAGGGTTGGAAGCCACTGACAGTATAGAACATTGAAGATCCTTGGATGCCCAGTGGACGTCTACCAGTTGAGACGTAATCATTGTAAAGACTTCATCATTATTTGTGTCATCTCTCTCTCTGTATGTGCGTGCGTGCGTGTGTGTGTGTGTGTGTGTGTGTGTCACTGCTCCTAAACGGGTCCGATTATGATGAAATTTTTTGTGTGTTCAAGTGGATTCGAGTCGGACAATTCGGTACAAAAATATTTTGTAGAAGACTGTCCGCTAGTGATCGCGAACAATCGTGAACAATTCCGCTATTTTTACGATGGCCAATTCGGGAAATACAAAGAATGGTATTGAGCACTAATGAAGTTGTTACGGCCGTTTGCGCAGATTTATGTCCGCAATGAAACATGCAGGAGTTGAGCTAATATTAACCGAGCTTTATTATGCCAACGTTTTTGATCTTACCACATTTCTGAAGAAACGTGAAAATTCTATTCTGCTAGTTATTTTACACACTAGCACCTGGGAGCCTATGAGATACCCAGGAGAAATTAAATAGAGAAGGAAAAGTTTGTGGATGACAACTCGACTCTTTCTCCAATATAACATTAAAAAAACTTACTTTGATTCAATTGAACCAAAATTATATGCAATAGATTATACATAAGAAGGATATGTATACAAGTTATAATTTAATTATAATACCTCATGATAATGTTACGTAGGATTATTATACAACTATTTGACCTGGGTTCAGACTACAGGACAAATAGGACATACAATACTTGTACCTCGTACCCCATTACCATAGGTTCCTTTATAGCCCGGTACCATAGTTCAAGCCTTGTCGTGGTGGTGGGGCTCTGTAGCCTAAGGTATGTCAAGCACCTTAGGCGAAGCAAATTGAACTGAGGGAGCTGCTCTTTGTACCCCTCTTATAGGAAGAGGGGACAAAAAGGCAAATGCACAAGGGGCGAGGATGGGAACCTCACCCCATTGTACAGTCCCGACGTTGGGAGGGGTTGTTCTGTGGTGCGGGACAATCCCTATGTGGAGGTGGCGTCGGTCCCTTGAGCGACTGACTAGCCGTCGAAGTGCCCTGTTTGCTCATTAGATCCAGGGCACCTTACCAAAGGAAGCATTGGTGGCACTCACTAGGTTTTAGTGGGTAGAGCTGCGTCCACTTCACATAACCATCTTTCGCGCGCAGCGAGTCCCACACCCGCGTGGGGAGACCCACTCCCCCGTGGGATGTCTCAGAGCATCTCCCGGCGTTAAAGAAAAAAAAAATGGTTCATCTCTAGATTATTTTATAAAAACAACCTATCATTATAGTTAACTTTAGAATCGTTACTCGGTTGCTTATCCTAAAATCCCACGTATAAATCCACGTGAACACAATAATTTTCGCCGAATGTGTCCAATAATAAAATCGATTCGAACATGTGTTCGTATCGAGTAAACGTTATCGAATATTGAATTATCGAATATGGCCGCCATTAAACGTGGCTCCAAAACATCCGCGCCGAGTCCTTTATTACCCCTGTCGTTACCTACTAATCGAGTTATTACTAGAATAACTGCGAATACCGCATCGAATCAAATAACGCTTTACAACATCGAAAATATCTTTATAGCGAAAGAAAACCTTAGAAAATATTATAACAATTTGAGAACCATGTTTTTCAATTAATGTAATTGAAATTAGAATATTTTTTTACATATTTCGGAACTAAGTACATTATCTACTTCATCGGTTGAAATCGAGAATAAGAACGGTACTTAATGAATGATGAAAGAGGCTTTGCAAAATAGTTGAATTCTATCTCTTAGACGATAATTACTTTATAGATATATTGTTTATCTTATTATAAGATTCATAATAATTTAAAGCCCGTAAAGCTAAGAATATTTTCTTTTAAGAATTTTCTTCAACTAAGAATATAGGTACAATAATTTATAAGACCTAAAAACTTAACATTTCTCCATATTCCAAATAAGAATAAGTAACAGAATAAATGATCCATACACTTGTTCACTAATGGTTTTGTTTGTAAATTCTATAGATTACTTGAAGTGTTAAAATGTAAAAAATACTGAGAACAAAAGTATGTAATAACATGGTATAGAAACTACGCTCTATGGTTTTAGTGGCAAAACACATTTTGCTTTGAGTGTACCGAGCGTGTTAATTTAGTGTTTACTCACTCACACACAATCATTCACATACACACAGACATAAATCCGGTTGCGCAGGCACATTAGGCTGTCTACACGAATTAAACTTTAATTGTTTTTTTTCTATTCAATTAAATATTAACTAAGTTAGTACAATTATTTATCATAAACAAAATCGTATATGTACTGAAATTAATTTAAATTAAAAAACAAAAAAAAGTTAGTAAAAATCCAATTTCATATACATAGGCACTTAATATAATATTATATACATATTATCGATTCCATATTACCATTGTGGGCTACCTAAGAATCGATACCTTTTTTCGGAGAATTTAATTAAAAATTCCAAGAAAGCTATCTGATTAGGAAGAGCCGAGCTTCTGTGTAAGCGATACGGTGATACGGGTAGGTGTTGAGTATCGAGTTGAGATTCTATCGATACAAACTCGATTCGAGATCGAGTACACGCGATTTTTTTTTCTCATCTCATTTTCATCTCATCTCATCATTTTTCATCATTCTTTACTTGTGAGTAAAAAAACTCAAAAGTAAAGGTAAATCATCCAACGGTCAGTGAACCCTGTTTGTTTAGTGTACTTGTTTTAAATACGTATTGTTTCATCGTCATTATTACCAACCTATATACACAGAGGCATTTTTAATGGCCTTTGCTTATTGGAAGAAACTATCTGCCCTTTTCCTCAAATTTACTAAGCGGATAAAAATCTTGGGCTATGAATTGTAGTAGTATCGTAGGTATTTTAGTAAGATAGGACAGGTAAAGTTTATATCTTAGGATGACTCTAGGGAACACACACTGTTCAATGTTCATGCTGCCTTTCTATCAGCAGCTCAACTGTTTGGCGGAAGAAAGAAAATGATGGTACATACAACCGGACAAAAAATCTACTAGATGAATCTTATTTAAAGAAAAAAAAAATAAAATAACAATGTCAAGATTTTTAAATAAAGTTTATTTCGTTCATCTCTAAGCAATCGCAGATCGATTAACACTGTTCCACTGAACAGTGTTAATCGATCTGCGATTTACATTTTTACCCTGTACTCTGTTCATAGTAAGAGTTTTTACCCTGTACTCTGTTCATAGGAAGAGTTTTTAACCTGTACTCTGTTCATAGTAAGAGTTTTTACCCTGTACTCTGTTCATAGTAAGAGTTTTTACCCTGTACTCTGTTCATAGTAAGAGTTTTTACCCTGTACTCTGTTCATAGTAAGAGTTTTTACCCTGTACTCTGTTCATAGTAAGAGTTTTTACCCTGTACTCTGTTCATAGTAAGAGTTTTTACCCTGTACTCTGTTCATAGTAAGAGTTTTTACCCTGTACCCTGTTCATAGTAAGAGTTTTTACCCTGTACTCTGTTCATAGTAAGAGTTTTTACCCTGTACTCTGTTCATAGTAAGAGTTTTTACCCTATACCCTGTTCATAGTAAGAGTTTTTACCCTGTACCCTGTTTATAGTAAGAGCTTTAGTAAAAAAGCTGCTTTTAGCATGTTTCATTAACTTCTTGTCTATGTTATATTAAGAATGTAATAATTTATCTGACGATCGAGCCATTTTTATTTATTTTAAATATTCTAACATTTAAATAGTGTAACTTTCATAGAATATTGAAAAGATTAGTCCCACTGAGTCTGTTTCGCCGGTTCTTCACAGTGGGCTCGCTAACCGGTGATAGATTCAACTGACGTTCAATAAGCTGTTACTTTGCTGGTACTATTTTGGATACATATTTTGATTTTTTGTTTTTAAACCAATTCAATCAATCAAGCATTCAAATGAATTTCATTCCATTTTTAATTCGATACATTGAAGAAATAAAGAAAGGAATTTTTTAATTTAAATTCTTTCGGTTATAAACAGTATATTTTATCTCGACTATACAACCTTTATGGTCGCTGGGAACAATAGCATTTACTTAATTATACTTGCTTGTTACTTTATTTTTAGTTGAGGTAAGTGCTAAAGTTAAATAGTGCGTGTGCGTAGAATGGGGTCAGAGAGGTCGAATATTAGCATATCGATATATCGATAATTATATAAGTAGTTAAGTAAGTTTGGACTTAGAATACATAATAACCCACAATTTTAAGTTATGTATGTAAGTTACTAATTAGTAACTTACATAAATAATACATAAGTTAAAGCTGCCAAATCAATTGATATGGCAGCTTTAACTTAACTTACTTAGAGCCTTATGGATTGATGATGATTTTCAGTAGATAGTTACTCTGTGATAATGTAGTATACCAATGACCCCACCATGGTTCAGGCCTTGTCGTGGTGGTGGGGCTCAGTAGCCCAAGGTGAACCCAGTGTCTTGGGTGAATTGAAAAGCCAATGAACCGAGGGAGCTCTTTGTAGCCCTCTTATAAGAAGAGGAGACAAAAGAGCAGGGGGTACAGGGTGCGAGAATGGGAAACTCACCCTGTTGCACTATCCCGACGTTTGGGAGGTGGGGGGGGGGGGGGTGGAGGTAGCGTCGATGCCTTGACACCTCACCAAAGGAGTGAAAGGTAGAGTTGCGGCCATGAGAATCCCCCCTCCCCCGCGGGATACCTAAGAGTATACCTTTAAAAGATTTTTTTAATATCACATTTCAGAATCAGAGATTTCGGAGATTAGCTCCTCCATCCAAACTGAGAAAGTACCTCTTTATACAAAATAGTAGCTGTTGCCCGCAGCTTCACCCGCGTTAACTTACTCAACTTAATTACTGTTGGTCACAGCGTAACACTGAAATAATTTTTAAAATCGAACCAATAGTTCCTGAGATTAGCGCGTTCAAACAAACAAACTCTTTAGTTTTGTAATATGTATTAGTATAGATTATTATGTCTCACATTGACTCATTAAGCTTAGGTCTGGTCGGTAATATGTAAAATAGTATAAATTTTTTGCTAAAAATGTGCTAAAGATGCGGTCATTTATAATTATACTATATACTATGTGATTTATTAGGGCCAAACTACGTAGGTTGACGTAGTGTTTTCTATGTATAAGCTTTTACATTGTGGAGCTCACATTTTTGTCTACAATTCCTTATACAAAAATAAACGGAAGATTCTATTTACATATTTAACGAGTTATTAATATTAGTTCAAATTAGCAAATTTATTTTACTATACATGATAAATTACCATTTTGAGTGTATGACTATATATGTTTCTATGGATTTAAATTTGGAAGTAATTTAATATACACAAAATTTATATCGAAAAATTTATCGATACTTTATTGACCGATATCGATATTATTCGCCACATGCCTTACATCAATATTTGTAATGCAAGCTGCAATGGTAGTGATTCCTCACGGCTTATTATAAATGAATGTTTTTTTCACAACAAGGTTACGAAGGAATGTTCTTGGGAGTTAAAGTTTACTAACATAATATTAAGTCTACCTGATGACTTCCTAGGCTAGATGACTTACTAGAATTATGAATTGAAGTGGCAACTCCGATATATTACGCTACCTATCGAAATTACACCTAAAACTTACCCGTACCGCTTTTATTTCCCTAAATTTGGGGAAAATTAACGGTAGCATTATAAAATAAGTGATTCTTACGGTGCTGGTATAGTTATATTTTGAAACTAAACATAAATTCAACACTTTTTACAACAGTAGTGGTTAGTTGTTGGTCGGTGATTCTTTGTTCTTTGATCGCCAATTTGTACTCGTCTGTTAAATTATTGGCTTTTATATTAGCTATTTAAAATATTATACAATTTTAAATGGGACTTCATAGAACCTTCAACTTAAGAATAAATTAGAAATACCCAACAGTTAATCATTTATAATATTATTATATATAAAATTAAATTCTTATTAACGAAATATGTATATGTAATTAATTCCAAACATATACAATATATATTATATACTTAACAATGGTAAATATTACTTAATTTGTCAAAATAAGTAACTTATTTAATTATGTTTCAAATTTATTAACACTCGAGATAATTAAAAGTTAAATGGTAATTTTTGTTTATAAAATATAAAAATATTCAGCTATGTAATATTAGGAATTTTGGAGCCTAGTTTAAGTTAGATTTGAATTTGGATGGTATTGTTAGATCATATTGGCCCACTAAATTTTATCAGTGGGAGGGGTGCGCTGTGCCCCACTCCAGTCGACAAGGTACCACGAACCACCGCCCTGCTTGTTACTTCCATGAAACAGCTGTGCTATATTTCGAAAAAATTGCAGAAAAGGCTTCATGACACCAACTTAACATCTTACGTCTCAGTACAGCTCGACAGCCCGTTTACCTATCCAACTAACATAAATAAATGTGGCCTAAGATACCCTCATGATACAGTTTTTATTTAAGTCTTAAAAACTATTTTATTTAAACATTAACTATAAATTTTACAATTAACAATAAACTATTTAATGTAATGCAAAGGGCAGAAACATTAAAATTGACATAAATAACATTTTGGAAATTAAATTCTGTTCTATTATATAAGTTTCAATAGTATTTTATGTATTGTATAATTAATAGAAATAATGGAGTTGACGTGCCTTGTTGGACAAAAACTCCTATTTAAATAAAGATATATTAAAAGAAAAAACATTTTGGAAAGTATTTTAGTTGAAGACAAATCGAAATATTATTAAGTAATGTAACTTAACTGTTATAGATTTTATTGAGGTTTATCAAGACGTCATCGCGGCGTTAAACATTTTATTTGACATTATCGTCTGATAGAAATTATTTTTATACTCCACGTAAATTACAGCATATAAAATATTATAGAAATATTATGATTAGTAGTTAAGACACCTTCGTGTTAAGTATTGGTTAAAGTACCAGTTTGCAGGATGCAGGTGGTGGCGCATCGACCGTCTTGACGTGCATTAATAGAGGCCTTTGTCTATCAGTGGAAAAAGGTTCATTATGATGATTAAGTATTGATTAACATTCACTATGTTTTGGACACTTTAAACCTATAGCTATTTAAAATGATGTTTTAATGATAGACGAACATTAACTTTACAACCGAGCTTCAGCCGGGCAGCGACAATATAAAATAATATTTGGTCAAATGTCACATTGTAGGCTGAGCAATAAATAACAGGGAGAGTACAATGGGCTCCCTATAAATATAATGATTGTATTGATGTGGAATGAAAACGGCTTAATGTGGACCCTCCAACGATCGAATGAAAACTTATTACGTATGAATAGTTCAACCGCCAAAATAAAATGGCTAACGCTCTAAATCGCATTACTGTAAGATAGATTGTGTTGTGTTTTATGTAAAAGTCAAATTGTAAAATCTATTACGCTTTACTAAAACGATTAGACGGAAAACTTTTTGGTAATATTATTAATTATTAATTTTGTGAATATATTATGCTTATGTTAAGGTCAAATCATAAAATACATTAGGATTTACTAAAATTTTTTAATAAATTACATTAGGATTTACTAAAATACATTAGGATATTTTGTAGAAACACCAGCTTTTGATAATGTAAATATAATATTGAATCATCGGTAATTGACATAATTTTGATGTACATTATGTCAGTATTAATATTTCTGTGTAAGAATTATATTACTGTAGACTTTTTATAATATATTTTTTATAATAACGGTTTGAGGGAATTTTTGAAGTAACCGAGATATATCATACAATTATTTCATCATCATCGCATTGGACTATGATATATTATGTATATAATATATACATATGTATATTTTATGTTTCTTAAAATTAACTTAATAATATATTTAATATATCATATGTTTCATTGCCAAGACCAATTGTATATGTAATATGTGAATATCTTACTCGATCGTAAAAATATGAAGAGTTATTTTTTTAATAAATATTTTCACATACAAATTACCATAACACTATAGCTGATTAAAAATATAATAAATCATTTTAACTAGAATTATTCATATTAATATCCGTCCAGTCTTTTTATATTTCATATTATTTTATTATATTTGTTGCAAACATATTATATTTGTGTCATATAAAAATAAAAGTCCTGCTTTGCATTTTCATGGTTTGTTTAAAATTATGTGTCATAATAAGTTTGTATTGAAATGGATAAAATTATGCCAAATTAAAATACAATATTAAATACACAGTTAAGACAAACGTCATCGAATACTATAATTTATAGCGCCAAAATTAAAAACATTCTAAATAGACTGGAACAAAGAGTTTTACCCGATTTTTTTTAATAGCCTATTGGATCCCACTGCTGGGCAAAGACCTCCCCAGCTTTGCTCCACCTATCACGGTTCCTGTGCCAACTCCGACCAGGTCTTATTATATATTAATTCTAATGGAAAAAAAATATGTACTTGTGAAAAATCAACACAAATCAGCAATATAGTCATTACAATAAAATACTAGTGATTACTGCGCATATAAAATCAAAATCCGTATACTAAGATATTAAGCTACTTTTACAAAGCATCGTATATATTACGACACCTAATACGTGAACATGATACAATATGGCTACATGTGTGGTTTTGACCGTAAATACAAAGGGCGTGTGTCCCTCTTTTGTGTAAAACTATGGCTTCTAAGTCTAGCAACAGTATACTTATGTTATAAAGTGATGAAAAAACTTTTTGTCGATGTTTTAAATTACTATGTATGTATAAATGGATAGTTTTATGATTACGATTTTCGAATTGTGGATTTTAATATCATCAGTATATCGTTTTGTAAATTGTTTATTACGGAGTTTAAATTGTGGATTTAAAATTTTCGATTTTTTTTATCAATAACTGTTGAATCATTAAAAAGAGTTTGCTTGTACGCGTAAAAGATTGTTATGTTCTTTGAATTATATTTTACACAATACTAGTTACAAAGTCAATTGAAAAATCATAAATTCACAATAGAAGTATGGGACAGTAATCTACAAATAAATATTATGTATGCAATAAAACAACATTAAAACCTTGATATTGGCTGACGTAAAACTTGTTTATAAACCAAAACAATCCAAATCATATACGCTTATGTAAATGTAATTTTCTAATAGTCACGGATAATTCGCGTCAAATAAAAATAACGACAAACTAAGTGTCAATGTTGTTTTATTTAATAAAGGCTTAGGAGTTAAGTAGCTAGATGAAATAAGGCGATTGACCGGCGTAGGTAGCAGCTGATGTGGAGCCCGAAAATAAGAAATAATAAGGATAATCCCTTTGCTTTGGGGAGGACTTATCGATAGATAGGAAAATAGATCGCGCCTGACACGCACGGCTCATCACTAATTTGTAGGGTTGCCATCTTGTACGTTTTATATTAAATTTATATAATTATTTACTTTTATGAAATGATTCAGATACTGCAATTAATATAACAAAATTTTACGAGTTAAAGAAAAGTCCTTCATTCGAACTGTTGGCCAGCCAGTTTTTAATGTAAAAGTTTATAAGTCGGTTTATTACTCGATTACCCATGAACCCACCATCTGCTTAACTAAAAAATAGAAAAGACGGGTAATCGAACGTAGCTTATAGATTTTTGGCTATTCTTTTTTCTGGGTTTCCCTGTATATAATATTAATTTACTTATTGTATTATTAAGTTGCTTGTGTGTTTCTACGTATGTCTCAACTCACAGTAGTAGGTGCACCGATCGACGTACTGCTGTGTGACGAAGCCACGTCAACAACTAGTTAAAACGTAAATAAATTGAACTATAGACCTTCGTGCATCCGTCCAATACATTAACTACTATACCTCAAGGGTGAATTATCTTTATTACTACCATTCCCTTTATATATGGCACACGAAATAGAATACAGATAACGTAACAAGTTCAATATTAACAAGTTCGTGAAATTTAATAAACTCTTATCAGATAACATACATGGTGGGTATATAAATTATTAACGAATGTACACTCAAAGATAATTTTAATAAACTTGGGGTTTTTCGCTGTCCCACGGAAAATAGCGCCTGCTAATTGTGATGGTCTATCTCTCCTTAATAATGTTTCAAACAGAGAAATAATGAGTAACACTAATTGTTTTGTTATATGGTGAGTAAAGGAGATACGTGGTCAACTCTGCTGGACTTGATTATTGATTGACTGTGCCAGAAGGAGGATTATTGTCATAGGTAACTACCGAGTAATAATATGGAGTAAATATATTATGTCATTGGTTCTGTATGGACCTCTATGGTTAGCGCGTTGGCGCTCAAGCCGGAGGTAGCGGATTCGAATCCCGAATAAAAAGGTTTTCTGTGTTCCTGAGTCATGGATCTGTATTAAATATGTGTGTGTAATTTATGTATGTATTGTAATAAAAATCCAAAATATATATTATGTATAGTATAAAATTATTAAATATATTTATTATATATATATATATATATATATATATATATATATATATATATATATATATATATATAATTATTAAATTAATAAATATATTTCCGTTGTCTGGAACCCGTAACACAAGTTCTTCGAGAATTTACCACAGGACCAGATTGACGTGGTGTAAAAGCGTCCATAGATATTATTATTATCATCTTTATGTATACAATTTTTACGATGTAAACCATGATAAGCAGATATTTCTAGAGTTCTTAAGTAAAATAGATTTGTACCTCATGGACAACGACTCTATTAAAGAACTCTAATTTTTAAATACCCAATATATTACAACTGTGTGTCTGTATCTTAGATGCCAGTACCTCCAAATAGGTGTTGTGTAACGCCATTTTTGCAACTCAACAGCAGAATCCACGGTAATGTAATCTTACACTTAAGGTTACACAAGTCGCTCATCTTCCCATTCAAACGCAGAACAGTAATTACTACAATGTTTGACGTTGACCATGAAAAACTAAGTATAAAATAAATTGATCTCGTCGTTATCTATGTCTGTATGTACCCAAAATCGTAAAAAAATACATTTAAAAAATACAAGCTTCTAAACATTCGTTTTTCAACACTGATTTTAGCCCAACTTTGGGCGAAAATAAATAGCATACATAGTACGAAAGCTCAAAAATAAAGCCCGTACAGACATAGTTTAGTTATTCAAAAGTTGAAATAAATTTATTTTAAAAAGATACACTTAATAGTTTTTCTATAATAACTGTTTTGCTAAAAGTACGTTTTCGGAATTAATCATTCTGCATTTCATTCTAGCACACGTGTTTGCGCCTTATGTCAGGTGAGATAGCAATCATTTTGTTAGAGTTCGCGCCGTCGACTAGTTCAACCTTAAAATGTAAACTTTAAGTTGCAAAAATATGTTTACAGAATAGCTCAACAGGCGTAAACTGTGACTTGTCAATTCGTATACGTCGTTCCACGGTTGCCTGCCTATACATGGGAGGTCTTGGTAATTAATATTAAATTGGCTATAAATAACACAAAAACTCACAAGTATATAATTGTTCAAAAAATATGAATTCCACCACGTCTCAATTATAAAATGATAATTGAAATATCCTTCCGAGCAAAAAGTATTTTTATAAAGCGACTAAACAACAAAAACAGCGAGTCTTAACTTATGTCGCGGCGTCGTTTATAGTTTTTTATTTAAGTATTTAGTCTCTAATTATGTCCAACTTATGCACATCCCAGCGCGGTGAGTACAAAGGGACATAGAACATTACAAGAATATATTTAATTTTTACGAGAAAATTTACTTGTGTAATATACGGGTATAGGAATGTTTACATATCATCGTCATCATACTTATGGGCCTCTCTTAACGAACGCCAAGACGATTGTTTTTCCGCTACTTCATGGAGTCATCCCATCTAGTTAGAAGTAATTAATTTTGTTAGTTAAATTCATACTAATATTATGAACATCAAAGTTTCCTTGTAAGGAGTCGTAATTGTAAACAAATCAACATATAAATTTAAAATGAAAAAAAACAAGTATATTCATTGTCCTTGCTATTTATTTTCCGGGAATAAATTCCGTGGGGAAAAGGTAGGGTATTGCGAGTAATTAAACAGATCCGGGCACCTCACCAAAGGCGGTATTGGCGGCACTCGCCGGGTTTTAATGGGTAGAGGGTCCACCTTACCATCTTTCGGGCGCAGCGAGTCCCACATGACGCTGGGGAAGTCCCCCCTCCACCACGAGATGCCTAAGAGCATTTCCCGACGTGAAAGCAAAAAAAGGCTATTTCTAGTAGCAACGTATCAAGGAGGTTTTAACACTATCATTCTTGAAATAAATCTCTATATATATATTTATTTTGTGTTCGTGTATATGCAGACTGCAGAACTTCTCCTTTTTGGGCCCATTTTAATGATTTTTTTGTATGTGTTCAAGTGGATTCAAGGATTTTTTAGATTCACAACTCGGTCCACTATAAAATGATTTGTATTTGATAACGTTTGTCGGTCAGCTGTTCATAATGTGTACAATTTAACGCGTGTGAAACCTCAAGCAATATCTTGTATAGACTTGAATTTACAGTAATAAATTTTCAATGATTGGGCATCGTTTTCACGCGATCTATTTGCAATTAATTTGAAAAATATTCATAACAAATAAGATAAGCGGAAATTACCTCAACACTGGTAGTTCAACAATAAATTATGACAATGAAATTTTTAGCGACTTTTTTTATAAATTATTATAAATATTTTTTTCTTTTAGTCAAAAAGTATAAGTAAGTATTTAAAAATAAACAATTTATATTAGTTTCAATTTCTCTACATCATATTTTACTATTAACGCTAATATCACAAATAAATATCATAAAATATGTGTTAAGTGGGAACCAAAAAAAATATTATTTTTTATTTATCACTTAAAAATATATTTTTTTACATATTTTTTTTTTTTTAAATTTACATAAGTACATTTTTTTCAACACTAAGCACAACACACTTGCACATGCCGTATCCAATAAACATAAAATACCTCGACTTATATTAGGCGATTCCTTAAATAGTTTCAAAGCTAATTAAAATTTTTTAGCGATATTAAAATTAGAACTTTAATGCGTTGTTAAAATAGTACCGTGTACATCATTGTAATTCTTCGTAAGATCGAATTTTTTTGATTAAATACTTTTATGTGCATTGTTTGTGTATTTTGTAAGGAAGTGAATTATAGTTTATACCAAAACTATAATATTGTTGATTACTGTAAAATTTAGTTTCTTCGTTCTAGTCAATATTACTAGTATTTATAATATTATGTACTGCTTCTACTAATATCTATAAAATAAATATGGCTGCTTTGTGATAGAATAGGTTGTGGTCTAATTATTTATTTAAAATTTTGAGCGTGTTATATTTTAAGATATTCATTGATTAATAATTATGATTATAAGTTTCATAAAATCAAGTCAAGTCAAAGTATAAATAGACAAAAGTAATAATCATTCGTTCTCTCGCCAATAGATGGCGCAACTAGTAGATATCCTGATCTTGACTCGAATATAAAATAAATTATTCCTGTAATAAAAACAGAGAGTACGATAATAATTGACTAGAGAGTGTATAAAAACACTTTTGTATTTTATAAGAACGTAATAAAAAAAAGAAAAACAAAAAAATATATAAAATTATATAAAATACAACACCAGTACCGGTGTATTCATTAATATGATACTGAAAAAGTAATTAAAATCATTTTTTTCTTACTGTTAATGTTTTTACGAGGTTTGCGTCACGGTTATTTAGCAGTTCACCGCTGGGCGTAGCTATTCTTGTCTGACCCGATGACAGCCGAATTATTATAATGTAACTTTAAATCATCTAATTTAATGAAAATAGCGATGACAGAATCTCCATCATTATCAATATCGTCATCATCATCATCATCATCACCATCACCATCATCGTTAGTATCGTATGTCTATTTCTGTCATTGTTGAACATAGCATGATAGAATAGTGAATCCATTCATTACCCGACTGTCAGAAGATTTTCTTAAGAGATTAGTCTCCATGATTCTTTGATAACTTTTTTTATGTCATAAGGAGCCAACCGAGCAGTTGGAGCAACAATCAAAAGGTATGCAGATGCGTTTCCCTCCTTTTCCCTATCCCCCTCAATGGGCCACCGGAAACTAACAAACTGCACGAAACATGACAGCAAAGCTGTCCGTATATACTGGTATTCATAAAGTTATTGATCTGTAGTTCATAATATTTTTTTTGTCTTTCCTTAGGTACTTTATTCACTTTTGACCTTTTCTAGTAGGTACATTCAAGAGGTAGTGCCATGCTGCTTTGCAGCCGATTGGGCCGGCACGACCGAGGTGGTACCTCTCACTCACATAGCACCGGCGTCAAGTGACAGCTATGCTGAGTTTCGTGCGGTTTGTTAGTTTCAGGTGGCCAATTAAGGGGGATAGGGAAAAGGAAGGCAACACATATGTCAATTTTCTTACGTTTCCTAATGATGATTTTACTCTAAATTTACGCTTTATAACACACATATAATATTTGTTATTCTTGCTAATAAGATTTCCGGCTTAAGCTTGTTTGAATTTGTTAAAATATTATTCTATTACAAACCACAAACAATTTTAAGCCAATTATGAGAATCGTGTGCACATGTATGCGTAAAACTGTGTTATATAAATTTTATAAGGAATTTTCTTTAAAATGTTCGCAACCATCTTCAATTTCATTTTATTTGATAGCTTAAGTGAAATTAAGTTTAGGTCACCTAGGTAGAAGTTATTTAGATTCATCCATACAATTTGTATAATATATAATATATAACTGTATTGGGCTCAATAAGTATTTTCAAATATTATTATTATCGAGTAATTTATTTATTAATTTGCAACAGTTACACGATACAAAAATCATTACATTTGTTACTTGAATATATTACATTAAAGAAAATAGTTAAATTTGTGTATCTATAACAACTATGCACAAAGTAAATAAAGTTTAAAGAATATACTACACCTATGGCTAATTAAATACTACGCGACATATAAATTGAGACACAAAACAATAAATAAATAAATTATATTATTATTAATATGTTCGAAAAAAAATCTAGTTTAATTACTTATTAATAAAATTACTTATATTTTATAACAACACTATAAAAATAATGTATTTTGTATAAAAGTCTTAATAAATGTAATATATAAAGATACATTATTTTACTAATATATAGATAAAAAATTGGTAGGTATAGGGACCGCGGTTAGAAGTGAAAACTTATAACTAAGAATTATGACGTCATAATGTCACGCAACGCGAACCTATAAGATTTTCTCCTACCAAAAAGTGCTAAACGGCTAAAGAAGTTTTCACTTTAAGTGTGTCTCTTGTCGTATCTAGCATTGAAGTCTTTGCATTAAAAAAATATCTCTTAGCATCCAACTCAATCTTTTATAAATTTAGATTCCATACGCGAAATAAGGCCAAAAAGAGTACGAAGTAATTACAAAAAAATGTTAACACCTTGAGCGAAACTAACTTTACTACTAAATAACTCTCATATTTTGATGAATTAAATTACCCCTCATTTAAAGTTTCTAATAACTACTGTAATACCCATCGGCAATATAACTTTTATAATCAACATAACTTATATTAATTGGTACTAATGATGAGTATAAAATAGATTAGGTAGCGAAATTTAATTATACGGTAGTTTGAGATGTTTTAGGGATAAAGTTTCATCATACTCATACATTGCCTCAATTATAAGGCTCTATCAATGAACATTAAGATGTCAATCCAGCAACTACAGATTTAGTAAGCTTTTGAAAATTTTCAATTTTCTACGACTATCAGATCATCCCCACCACGGTTCAAGCCATGTCGTGGCGTGGGGCTTTGAAGCCTAAGGTGCAACCATCACCTTGGGAAAAAGCGAATTCAACCGAGGGAGCTGTTCTTCGTATCCCTCTTATAAGAAGAGGGGACAAAAGAGCAGGGGGAACAAGGGGCGAGGGAGGAACCACACCCCATTGTACTGTCCCGACTTTGGGAGGGGTTGTTCTGTGGTGCGGGACAACCCCTCTATGGAGGTGGCATCGGTCCCTTGAGGGACTGACTAGCCATCGAGGTACCCTGTTTGCTCAAGAGATCCGGGGCACTTCACCAAAGGCAGTATTGATGGCACTCCTGGGTCTTAGTGGGTGGAGCTGCGTCCACCTTGCCACCTTTCGGGCGCAGCGAGTCCCACATACCCATCTTGTTAATATACCTCATACCTCATCTTTTTAATTTCTTGTCCATAAAAATTAAATACCTATAAGTATCTAGATGGATAAATACTGATGATGATAATCAGTTATTCTAGAATTTACTTCAGTACAAATATAGACGCTTCAAGTCGTGGGCATTTGAGTCCGGGTTCGGGCTGCCTCAAGTAATAGACAAAGTTTTAGAAATAGACAAGCAAGAAAAAGATTCTTCAGTCGGGTTAGTAGATACTGACTGATATGTTAAAAGCGTCTAAGTGCTCCCCATAGAGATCATAGATGTCATCGTAGGCACCATAGACAAACTTTAGTGTACATATAAGGTTTGTCTATGGTGCCTACGATTTGTCTAGTTCACATCACTAGCTGATGTATTCAGTCGCGGTAAAATAACATTGTACATCACTGATAACGTAGCATATTGGTGAATGGATTTTAAATGGGATGAGTAGTTTCGAAGATAACCTCGTACTTCCAAATGCACTAACATTACCTCGATATTATTAGAATCGGTTATAAAATCAAAGAAATTTTCTTTCTCATATTAAATAATCGGAAACGAATCTATTAATGCCTTAAGCTCTACGTTTTTTCCTGTTGTCTGTATGTGGTATTATGATTTCTCTAATTATAAGGAAGAAACGCAACTATATAAGGCGTAGTATATGGCTGTCTAAACATCCTATGCCTGATAAAAAATGGTATTAAATTTAATAAAATTTTATATACTTACAATTAAAATATCTATATTACTTATTCAAAAATAAAAACATATTTTTTTGAAAATAAGATTACCCTGGCTTTCTCAATGAACGCCAAGACCGCAATCTTGAATCTAAACTGGCAATAACATCTCTAATCGGTGAACGATAACTCAATCTAGAAACATTCATTTATTCATTCACCCGTTCTTAATGAAATGATGAATGATTAAGCGAGATTATATTTATAACTTTAAAATCTCATCAGACATAGCCCATTTTTTAAATACCCTAGAGTACTCTACAATAACAACGATGTCTAGTAGCCATTTTGATAATTTTCCTTTTAATTATTGTCATTAATTAATTATCATTAATCAATCATCAATCATTCACTTATACTAATTGTTTTTGAACATTTCATTTAATTAAAATCGATGCCATGAGATTATCTTAAATATATTGGGTATTCTTAAACTGATTTAGGATAATTTGAAAAGACAAGACGCCTCACCACTTTAGTTAACGCATACATATTATCACTTGAGTAATATTTGCTATTTGGACGTCAATCCCAGAACTAGAATATTATGAACTGGTGAACATGGCTATTGTACAGAATTTAAAGTGAAATCTAGTATATTTTTTGCGTTAAAAGTCCCATATATTATAGAAGATTATCCTGATATAGGTAAAACAGATCAAAGTAGTTTATCCCTGTTCAGTTTTCAAATTAGATTTCAAATATTTCAAAGAGACAGAAGAGAATATTGTACCTACATGTAACAGTTTTACTTTACTAGTATTAATTGTAACATTGTAACTTTACGTTTATAATGAATACAACAATGTATTCTTATCATTTTACAGAATTTTCTGATAGGATGCACTTACCCCATTGCAATTCTAGTCTTAGTCAAACTTATTTCTTATTTTTTAAGAATTAAAATTATTTCGTATAGTACCTACTATAACAATAGGTAATTTGTTAAGAATAATGCGTTTAAAGATTATACAAAAAAAAACAGTATTATCCTACAAATATTATAAGCGCGAAAGTTTGTTAGAATGTATGGATGTATGTTTGTTACTGTTTCACACAAAACTACTGAATGATTTTAATGAAACTTTACACTAACATAGCTTATACATCAGAATAACATGTAGGCTATAATTTATCCCTGTACTGCCACGGGAATGGGAAGTACGCGGGTGAAACAGCGGGGCGCTGCTAGTTATCAATATAGAGTACAGTGATAGAGATCTATTTCAATTACGGCTAAATCTTGTAAATATCTTGAAAAAACTACAGTTTGTGCTTACCTGGATAGGTAGTAGTAGTTTTCGCATCAATCGATGATATGAGTGACCTACCCTTAAGAAACTTATGAACATAATACCTATTATCTAATTTCGTTGTAAATAAAATTTATACCATTAAATATGACGAGTGACGACAAAATTAAATTGAAAGCTTATAATACGGTTACTGCGGCTGGTGTATGAATAGAACGAAGTTTGTTTTGGTATTTTTATTTGGAATTGTATTTCTATTTAGAAGCTTTTTCCTTGTTCTTATTTTTACGAAACACTTTCTTTGAGCGAATCAAAATATTTTTAGGAAATACGCTACCGTGGAACATAAAGATAGCTTTTCTAAATAAAGGTATTCATTTGCGCTGTGCCTATTTTTATTTTCCTCGTAAGTATTTCCTTTGCACAATGCAAAGGAAATACTTTTTTTTATAAACATTTACGCATTTTCTTTAAGTAATAAAACGTAAAATTTTATTAATAAATGGGATCATAAAATAGTATTATATTAATTAGTATGAAATTTATACGCCACCGGTTTGAATAAATAAATAACTACAACGAAAAAATGTGTATACATGAAAACCTAGATAAAAATAACTTATTTTTTTCTATTAACTTTTTTCTTGGCAAATATTTTACTCGAAATATTGATTAGTAATTATTTTGACTTGATTCACTTGATTTTTTTATTAATAATAAATAGTTCTTAATCAAGACCTAATATCAACAGACTACAATCTGATTTAATACAAGCTCTCAGTTACTTTAATTTTACACTGACTAAGACTCGGCAATTTCGTTTTTCTACGAGGTAACAGTACGCCCATTAAAAATTAGCACGCTGTGCATAATCATGATGACACAGAATATATAACACAGCATTAACAGTAAAATCGCGGAGCAATACACAGTAACAAAACATCCATTACCTGATTCGGTGGCGATCCACGGAACGCGAACTGAGATGTCATATTTTCACTGTAATGTTTGTATCACGCGAGTCTGTCACTTCACACTTCACAAACAATCCCGGGGTGACATGGGTGCACTGAGGTGACTCGATCGATCGGGTGCCGGGTGCTCGGGTGCTGGCTCGGGTGCCGGCGGAGCTCCAAGCGCCGGTGCAGCAAGCGCGTGGTCGCGCGCGCGGCGGCAGTGGGTAATGCGGTAGCGGCCCGCCAGGTGATAGTAATTGACGCCGCTGTCCCTCTCTCGCGGACCTCCCTCTCACACGTTCGCTCTTGTGTGAGTCCGCTCCTTCTTTTCACGCGGCGCTGTTTGACCCCGCGCCAGTCGACGGTCTCGATTTTTGCGGTGCGATGGGTGGCGCCCCGTTGTGGGCGGCCCCGCTCGGTGGGGGTAAAAAGTGGGGATGCACTCCTTTCTTTTTTAAAAGCGTCTCTTTCTTTTCTCGTATTTTTTACGTCGGTGCGGTCCCTTTTATTTCATTTTATACTTATATATTGTGATAATTAACACCGACGAGGCGCACGCCGAGACGCCGTAGTCGGCTTAATGATAGCTTTGCATGTGATTAAAGGTAACCACGACATTTGTAATTTTTATTTTCCGACAACCGAAGTATCGAGTGGGTTGTCTGTCGTTGTGGGTTGTGTGCTCGATAGCTTATTACTGGGGTCGCCTCGGTGGGAACATGTTAGCGTTGTCAGCTAAACGGTATTCCGAATGTGCCGCTCCCCCATCGCCGCTTACGTCTTATTAGCCACCACCAGCTACAAATGGTGGCAATTTTCAAGAACTTGAATTATAAATGTTGTTACCAACGCATTCATAAAACTTTATTGCGAAGACGTAACTAAAGTAACGACCATTATGGTTCTATATCTTTATGTTTTAATGTTGTTAGTATCTGATATATAAAATGAAAGATTTAGATGTGCTTATTAATAGATGCAGATGCTGTTATTTAAATGAGCGTTTGATTATTTTTATTCAAATGACTTTACTTAAGTTTTCTGAGTTTTACTTGCATGTGGACGTTGGTAAATGCATAATGTATAATAACATTTGTTAATTATTCTATGCTTAACAACAGCCATATAAAACTTCCTGACGATGAAATAATGACTGCATAATGAATGACTGTTAATGGAGAGCAATATTAGGTATATTAAATGTGGTGGTATATTTTTAAATATTGCCTTTGGTGGGTATTATTACTGTGATATAAAAATATTAACATACCTATTTAAACTTTTGTAATATTATAAAGATACGTCATTGTTAATAGAGTATATTAGTGTATATTATACATTTTTTTCATAATAGTAATGAATCAAAATTGCTAATCACTAAATAGAATCATAGTAGAACCTACTATGAGTATTTAATTGTTATAATCAAACTCATATAACCAAAAAATATATCATAAGCAAATTGACGAACAGCAGACAGTACAATTAAACTAGTACAATAAAAGCGAACCTCGAAATAAAACGGTACACGATCGATCTCGGAGCCCTCTTTCTTATCGCGCGTATATTTCACACTGAACGCAAAAAACTCACACAGATATAATATATTCAAACGTTATAACAAAATAAATTATCTTAGGTGAGTGTTGTTTGTGTGAGTCGCCCCCCTCAAGGGGCGGGACTGAAGCGACCAATTGGGTGGAGCGGCGCGCGGCGCGACTCACTCGAGGTGAGAAACTCAGCAACACAACACGACTGGACTCGCAACGGTCACAGCGGCGCATCACTGCTAACGACATTCTTTTTTTAACGGTCACTAGTAGCATCACTGCAAATGACTTTTTTTAACGGTCACAAGATTTGTGCATCACTGCCATTGATTACGCTAAGGTTCAATGTTACTTAATGTAATAATATTGAAATATTTGTGAAAATTATTATTGTGATTTTAATTTTGAACTTAATTTGTATCCCTTATTTAAGTCTACAATATTTACGTATTAACTTGTTAATGACCTAATAATATAATTAATAACCTAATTAATGTGTGTTATAATAATCATCAACTCCTACCTATCCAATGAAGTAGGTACACAATAAAGATATAGAGCTATTTATCAAAGCATTTGTTATAAAAAAATTGTCGAATAATCCAGGCAATGTTTACTTATTATAAACATAGATTGTTCTTTAGCTCTGGCTCTAATATGAAATATAGTGTTATTGATAATTCCCTGTGCAACAATGTTGAATGTAGGTAGATATGATTTAACGGTCATTGATGACGCATTAGATACATGATGATGATGATGATATTTGACAATGATAAGACAATGATTATAAATATATTAAGAGTAACAAACGTAGGATTCAATTATTGTTATGTTTAAAAAAAGTTAAAAAGCAACACTAACAAGGTTGCTATTTTTTTATTTTTTTTTAGACAATATTTACGGATTGATTTAAAATGTTGTAGAGTGACAAGTAAATGTAAACCGCGATAAAACTCGTAAATGTTGTTTCGTTATAATGAGTGAAATTCGCGTAAACATTAAATATTTACACACTAACAAGGTCTTATGTTCTCGAAAAATAAGTCAATAAAGATATCGCTATAGGTTTCCGGACTGACGAGCGTGTTCGAAGGGTTGGTTAGCTTCCAACTAGAGGCTATGATGTACCGAACAGATGATCTAAGTTCAATGCGAGGGGATCCATTATTTTGGCGTTCATTGAAAGGGTTATGTGGCAGTGAATCTATACTATAATATTATAAAGCTAAAGAGTTTGTTTGTTTGAACGCGCTAATCTCAGGAACTACTGGTCCGATTTGAAAAATTCATTCAGTGTTAGTCAGCCCATTTAACGGGGAAGGCTATAGGCTATATAACATCACGTTGTGACTTATAGGAGTTGAGTAACGCGGGCGAAGCTGCAGGCAACAGCTAGTGCATTATAAACCCTTTTGAAGATGGTAGGTATGGTGGACGCAGCTCTACCCACTAAAACCCGGCGAGTGCCACCAATACAGTATTTGATGAGGTGCCCGGATCTATTGAGTAACAGGGCACCTCAACGCGTGGCCAGTCCGCCAAGGGATCGACACCGCCTCCACAGATGGGCTGTCATGCACCACAGAACAACCACTCCTAACGTCGGGACAATGCAATGGGCTGAGATTCCCATCCCTTGTCCCCCCTGATCTTTTGTCCCCTCTTCTTATAAGAGGGGTAAAAGGAGCAGCTCCCCGGTTCACTTGGCTTCGCCTAATGTGTTGGGTTGACTTTAGGCTACTGAACCCCACCACCGTGACAATGCAATGGATGACTTACCTGGGCTAGTCCTCGGCGAACTTTATGGGCGACGCTGACAACATACCATCAGGTGCCTCACTTACCGTTAGCATATGCTAACGGTTAGAGAATATTCAAGTGCACTTGAATATTCAAGTAGAGTAAAAATAATTAATGTTAACACAAAAACGTTTGAAATCAGAAGTAGAAGTAAAAAGTATAAATAGAGAAATTGATCTTATTTAATTAAAGACACATTAAGGGGAAGGTTTAGTGCGGAACTGATAGAAAAAAATTATGTATATGGATGTTGCTTATCACTTACCACCAGGTGATTTGTTTGTGAGCCTACCCCTTCTATAAAAAACCGAACATATAGCCTATTATATCTTATTAGTGTTATTTATTAAAATGTTACAATAAAAACAATAAATCACAACAGTTAGCACAGCAACAGTGTCTACAAACGCTGCACAAAAAGAGCATACAATTCTGCACCCAATTGCTGTTCTCATGATATTCATACTGTGCACAAAAGCTGCTGTTATTTAGGGTCGCGAAATGCCAAATACATTTTGTTTGTTGTAGTTTCTCCCATACTTTATCCCGGTCACGTGTCGTTACATGTTTGTGTACTGTGAAGTTAATGATATTCATCATTAGCTAACTTCAGCGGTCAGTGGTAGTAGCATTTTAGGGTTGTTTTTTAATTCTTATCTATACTACATCAATATAAATGGTTGCCGCGTTAATTATTATTGACAGTGTATCTTCTATACATTATCATGAAACTAGCCTACATTTCTTTTCAGAGGAAGAGAGAAAGAGAAAGAGAGAGAGAGAGAGAGAGAGTATGCCTACGCTATATTTTCTACTTGTTTTTTTTTATTCGTAGCCTATACCTACTCTCCGATTGCTAGACAAAGGCCTTTACTTGTTTATTGCTAAAAATATACTTTGCTTATTTATTGTTTTCTGTTCTGTCAATTATTTTGAACGTATCTGTAATCTGTACTATTATTATAAAGCTGAAGAGATTGTTTGTTTGAACGCGCTTATCTTAGGAACTATTGGTCCGATATGAAAAATTATTTCAGTGTTAGATAGCCCATTTATTGAGGAAGGCTATAGGCTATATAATATTATGCTGTGACTAATAGGAGTTAAGTAAGTTAACGCGGACGAAGCTGCGTCCAACAGCTAGTTTAAAGATATATGTAAAAAGAATAGGCGGAAACGAATTTAATTCCGTGAAATTACATATGAATTGAAAAAACGCTACAAAAAGTACAACAAACGCCTAATCCAAACATAAATATAGCTATTAATTAATTTGATCCAAAAAAATTATAATCGTCAAATCTGAGTTCTTAATCTAATGCATACTTTGTCATGGACCTCAAATGAGTTTGACAAATGGGCCCGTAGATGAACGGATAAGCTAGCATACGGAACTTTAATTTATGAACGTTTAGGGCCCAAAAAACGTCGAAACCCATTGATAATTTTTTTGGCGGGACAGTTTTTGAAATCTCCGAATTTTTTAGCGAAGATAGCATCTTTGCAGAATGTGATGGATGGATGGAAGAGTTTAATCAGAGCCATTTGGGAGCTATCCAAAAAACCAGGTAGACTCGTGAAGAGGTTTGAATGTCTTCAGGTAATTTATTAGATCAAAATTTAAATACCCTTTAAGCTGACCTTCTGCTTCTTATACAACGTGGAATGTCATGGGGTCCTTCGTCCCATCTAGTAGTTGATCAATAATATTTCTGACAGACGCTCTAGAATCCTATTTAATATTCTAGAACAGTCTCTAGTTTTGTTCTGTTCGTCCAGTGCATATATTTCGCCATGAAATATTCAGTGTTGAGATTATTAACGAATTATTAATCGATTTGTTTAAGCAACTTGATTATGTCTATAGCGTCGTCTTGATTATCAATAACATTGATTAGTTATTGCCGAATCGAGTGATTTTAATCTTCATTATATCAAACTTTTTAAATCTCCTTATAAACTTTTTTTATACATTAATTTATTTAAGCTAGATGATCATCTAATTTTTAACATAGATTTAATTTTTATTAAGATATTTACCTTGTTCTGTTGCTAAAAAAGGAAAGCAAGTTATTCTTTTTTTATATTTGTAATATCAAGTTATTGTAAAAAATGTAAAAAAGTTGACAGAATTGTGTCTAAAAATAGACATAGTTTCATCGTTTATCTTTAGAATAAAATCGTGATCAGGTTGATTATAATTAAGATGGTAATTTCTCAGATTCATTTTTTAGCTAAAAATTAATGAATATCTTTTTACTATCAGATAATATTATAGTGTTCTTATCCTTTACTTTCTTATCAGTTACTGATTATGATCAACATTTTGATCTAAGCAGCACCTGCCTTTAATTATTGCTATAAAGATCTAAGAAAAAAGTCTTTCCAAAAAAACGGCGCGTGCGCACTACGAAAGAGTGAACTTGTGTGTAAGTTTATAGTTTAAAGTATCTTTGTCTCTTCCTGTCAACATTTTTGTCACGTCAAGAATGTTTATTTTTTATTTAGAACAGCGCGCTTTAATTTGATTGTAATTTCAATTCACATAATTTCGACCTCAAAACCTGATTATCAAGAAGGCTTCTCTCACAAAACGCCACGATGACTGTTCCCAAAACATTTGGTATGATATAGGTACTTAATATTTTTAACAGAGACAAGACAGATAATTGAAAAATATAATCAAAGGTATGTGTTTTCTGTACCACCATCCTGCATATTTCTTACACACAATTTTGTGATTTCAAATAGATGGATATAATATACATAGGTATGTGTTTTTTTTGTCTCTAATTAACCGACTCCAAAAAGGAGGAGCTCTCAATTCGTCAAAATATTTTTTTTGACACAATTCCTTCATTGAAATTTGACAATTTCGAATAAAATAGAACGCTAAACTATATTTCTTTTCCCTTTGCTTTTCTGTAGTTAAAGCAACAGCACAAAAAACAGTTATAGGTACATTTTATAATACATTTTTTTATGTTAGTTGGATAGGCAAACTGGCAAACGATTGCAATGAAAATACTACCGATATTTTCCACTTGATCAAAGTATGTTATGATCTTCGGAATAAGAATAAACAAACATTCTCAGAATTTGTCACATGGAAATAATAAAATTCACGAGAACCAATAAACAGCGAGGAGGAATTAAAACAACATCTAATATTATTCCTTTGATGTAATCCATATGCCATCGCCTCAATTGAAATAAACTTGGCGATAAAAACTTCGCCTACCAAATGAGTTTGGGCTTTATTAATGCGTTTCAAAGACAATTCAAATATCGCACTAAAAGCGTCGATCTACATACAAGCAAATCCTAAAAGTGATTTATATTGAGATTCCATTGGAGGAGATTACAAATGAATAAAATTGCATACGGAATGAGCAGACTCATCGGGTTTCGAGGGGAGGTACCTAGGTATATTATCGTCAAACGCTTTGATGTGTGATTTGGCGGTGCAATTGCTGGTCCGTGAATATGAAGTTTGTTTTGGCGATCAAACGGTTTCATTAAATTTAGGAACCTGTACATGGCTATATGGTCATTGTAAAAATATTATTGTCTGGTAAATGTTTTTCTTAAATGGTATATTGACTATTGAGTATATTTTATTTGAAATCATTATAGAAATACATGTGACTTGACTAGATTTCCCGGGGTTCCGTCACCTCTTCATTGGAAAGAAGGTTATAGGGACTACCGATACAAGTGAAATAACTCAATAAACATTATCATGCCAAGGTAAATTAAATATGCCTCCAGAAAAGTCGACGATTGCAATAATATGTCACCTTATATTATGTTACGTGGCATTTAGCAGTTTTCATGAGTTTTTTTGTCTTTTTTATAATCTATGTTTTCCTAAAGTGCGAATTAAAGTAACTACTAATAAAAGAAATCAAAACTGGATGAGTAGAGGTCTAAAAGTAAGCTGCAATACTAAACGAAAATTAAGATATAACTATTACAAAAATAAAAATATTGTTAACAAGACAAACTACACCAAATATTCAAATATCTTAAAAAATGCATCATAATCTCAAAAAAAAAAACGCGAACATAAACTATATACAAAATAATGATAACAAATGTAAAGCCACATGGACCGTTATCAGAAATGAAATACACAACACACATAATATTAAGAATACTATTCAAAGCATTAAAAGTGATAATAAAATAATAACCAATCCCATAGAAATAGCGACTGCGTTTAATAATTTCTACATAAATTCGACACACAGAAACACAACTGCGAGTGTTAAAACTAGAAATAAAATTGTATTAAATAATAATAATACAATGTTTCTCAAACCTATGTCCCAAAGCGAAGTCAAAACCGAAATGATGTTACTAAGAAACACAAAGTCTGAAGGATATGACGAAATCAACACAAAAGTTATAAAAGCTTGCACAAACGAACTAACAGCAATATTAACATATTTGATTAATTTGTCATTTTCTTGTGGATCGTTTCCAGATGCGTTAAAATTATCTTTTATTAAACCGATATATAAGAAAGGAGAAAAACATGACATGGGCAATTATCGCCCAATAATTTTAATACCTATATTGTCAAAGATATTCGAAAAGTGCATGTTAAAAAGACTTCTTGAGTTTTGCAATAAATATAAAATAATAGCAAACGAACAGTACGGGTTTCAAAAAGGAAAGTCAACTACGCTAGCGATATTTGCACTTTTCAAAACAGTCATAAATAATATAAATGATAATAATATTACGACAGGGCTATTCTTTGATTTATCTAAAGCCTTTGATTTAGTTTCGCACGACCTTTTGCTGCAAAAATTAGAAAATCTTGGAATTAGAGGTCCAACTCTTCAGTGGATTTCTACTTACCTAATTGACCGACAACAGTGTGTTACCATAACCGAAATAAACGAAAACAAAGAACTCACATCGTACTCGTCAAAATACGAATATAACAGATATGGAGTGCCACAGGGCAGTGTCCTGGGACCTATCCTATTTTTATTGTACATAAATGATATAATTACTATTACTAAACACAAATGTATCTTATATGCTGACGATATTACAATTATTGTGACATCTAATAAAAAATATAATACAATTAATGACCATGAGAATGATATAAATAATACAATTGATAATTTAATTAAATGGCTTGACATGAATAATTTGGACATAAACTTAAATAAATTTAAATATATACAATTCAATAACATTAATAACAATAAAAACAAACTGAAGCTTAAAATACCTAAAATAACAAGAGTTACAAACACAAATTTTTTAGGTCTAACAATAGACGAACATTTAGACTGGAAAGTTCATATAAACGACTTGTCTTCTCGGATAAATAAATTTGTATATGCCCTTAAACGTATTAAAAACACGACTAACGCAAAAATGGCTATTTTATCATATCATGCCTACGTGGAATCCATTTTGCGTTATGGACTTATACTATGGGGTAATAGTACAGACTTTACTAGAGCATTTATCGCACAGAAAAAATGCGTCCGTGCTATATGTGGACTCAAACCGGATGAATCCTGTCAACCCATCTTCAAAAAACTTGGCTTATTACCGCTACCGTCACTATATTTCTTTGAGACTTGTATGTTCGTACGCAGGCATAAATACCTGTTTATGTCAGCAGTGGAAATAAACTCTCGTAGCCGGCGAGACCCCTATAAGCTAGTGATAGATACTCAACCTAGATTAAGTAAATATAATAAAAGCTGTTTAAATATGTGTGTAAAGCTATATAATAAATTACCGATTAACATAAAGAAGCTAAGTATAAGAATGTTTAAAATTAAAATGTATGAGTGGGTCTCAAAAAATAATTTTTATAGCATTAATGACATAATTACAATGAAATAATTAATAATATCTATATAAAGCCTTCTCTACTGTTTCTCTATTCTATTATTTTGCATGCTATTAAATTGTGTAGCAAAACATGAGAATCACAATGTATTGTAACAACTTACAACCATGTTTGATGCAAATAAATTATTATTATTTTTATT
Organism: Helleia helle; assembly: GCA_963853865.1. NCBI lineage: Eukaryota > Metazoa > Arthropoda > Insecta > Lepidoptera > Lycaenidae > Helleia > Helleia helle. The sequence continues at coordinate 24,818,311 of OY971420.1, forward strand.
ATTTTTAAAGATAACATACTATGTATTTTATTACTTTTAAAAATTGGCTATTTTAAAGCAGTAATGTATGCAGCTATTTAGACCAATACGGTATTAATTCTTATCATCATTTCATAATATATAAACCAAAGTCCTCCGCCGCGTCTGTGATCTGTACCTACGCGATAAACTCAAAACTACTAGATGGATTTCATGCTGTTTTCAACATGAGATATAGTAATTCATGAGGCAGATTATTATAGCATATAATTTACTAAGATTTTGTGTAAATTGGTAAATAATATAAGAATAATTATTGTAAGAGTCGGAAAAATTTAAGCCGCTTACATTGAACACAGGCAGCGTGTTCAATGTCCTTTAGAGATATAACAAAAAAAAAGTGGAAAAATGATCACCATCAGTCCGGATACGTCCGTAAATGTTAGACCACGCGGGAAAAGCTGCGAGCAACAGCTAGTTAAAAATAAAAATCGAAGAATCATAATATAATTGCTGGTGATTTCAGTATGTTTATACTCGGGTGTGTTTTCAAAAGAACTTTCTTGCCTATAATTATTATTATTGTAATTGCAGAACGAGGACAGTTTAACAAATAATAGTGGAACGTGCATCGATAATATTAATATGTTAAAAGCCAATATCATTAACGTTAAATCTTATATTTATACAAATACATTCGCGGATATTCACTATAATTTATTGTTACAGTTAAAAATGTGTAAAAAAACGTACCAGTTAACTGTAACGTCGGTTTACGGATGATAATTTTACATGATAACGTATATGAATAGTTCATCACAAGCCGAACACTAAGGCCGATCGTACCTCTCTGTTGCTTATTCTGCGCTCTCGCTTGCACACTTGGCACAGGCGGAACGTGACATTTCTTCGTGCGTGCAGCTGGCGTTCATCGGTTATAGTGGTCAGGTCACGAATTGTAGAGAATTGTTAAATTACCGTTCATCTGATGAAACTGTGTTTAAGAATTGAAAATATTCATAGCATTGTTGAGAGATACAGAAACAGGAAAAGAAGAATCAACCTTGTAAGGACTGGATCACTAGTGGTATAATGAATTAGTGTAAAAAGAAAGATTTTTAATTTTAATTTACTTGGGTTAAAAATAAAAACAATATTGTACTAAAAAAATAATATACGCTATAAGCAAAGGACTAGCTCATTAGCTAGTGTGTTACTATCATCCATAGACAACCGCTACATATAGCAGTTGTCTATGGATGTCGCTTATCACTTAACACCAGGTGAAACGACTGTACGTTTGTCCTATGTTCTATATAAATAAACTGAAAAACTGAAAGCAAATTGCTGACAGTTTAGTTAAATTTTTCAGTAATGTTGGCATCACCTAAGTATCTAAAATAACCAAAAATAAGATTCTGAAAAGAATAAAATATGATTCAAATCCATATAACATTTTTCTAGTACCAACTAGTATAGTTGAAATAGAAAAAAATGAGTTAAAAAATAAATCAAACTGTTGGTGGAATCAGTAGTAAAGTATTAAAAAGTAAAGCTGGCGATATTAGTTAGTCGTTAGCACACATATTATTTCATATTGGTATGATTTATTGAGCTGGAATTTATTGAATTACAACATAATAAATTCATTAGAATTTAGATAATAATTTGTTAACGTTAAAATCGCATTTAAAGTTTTGCATGTTTACACAGTGGACTTGAAAAAATCGTAATAAAATAAATAACTGTATTAGATCAATTCTAAAGCTAGGTATGGGAAGAATAATTTATACATTATTAGAATACGTAAAATAAATATTAATAATAAGTACAGGTAGTCATTTAAATATACGTTTAAAAAAAAGTTCATACTTATTTCACTATTCCACAAAACATAAAATTAAATAATTTCAATTTGGCCGAAGTAATTGCAAATAATTCTTTTTTCCATGAAAGTTATGCTGAAAGCTAGTGAAATATTAAAATTTATTACAATTTATCATTTTCAATTATAAGTTTTCATAAAAATATTTGGTAATGTTTCAGTGTCATTTTAGTTTAATAATAATAAAATAGGTTTGTTAAAGGTGGTAAAAATATGTTTCTTCGTTAATTTTTTTAATATTATTATTAAATAAACTTAACTGACGCGGTAGGTGAAGGAAAAAATATATTTTTAAATAATCAATATAATTACTAAGATGAAAAAAGCCCGCAGCTTCGCCCGCGTTAACTTAGATTTATAACCGTACCCGTATTAATGATGATTATTTTTATAGCCTAAATTACTCCTTATAATATCAGCTATCTTCCAGTGAAAGTCCCATCAAAGTCGGCCCAGTCATTTCAGAGATTAGCCGGAACAAACAGACAGACAGACAAAAATTGTAAAAGATGTAATTTTGGAATATGTACCGTGTATAATATTATCCATATACATTTAATAAAAAGCGGTTATTTATCTCTATAGAGTTTAGATCTATTAATCAGTCTTAGTCATTTACTATCACTACAAACAAAATTGAGATCTTAATATTATAATAAAAAAGATTATAATATAGAATCATAAAACCGGGCATAATACGAAAGGATTACCTAATCCTCTCGATATAAGATAGGCCAATAGCCACACTTCAACCTGCTTTTCGCTTTCTATACCTAGTACAGGATCGGGTCCCCTTGCCTCGAAAACATTTTTTTATAGAAAATGGGGCATACGGACAGTCGGTTTACCTGGTGGTAAGTTATAAGAAACATCATTTTTTTAGCAGGTGCGTTGCCGGCCTTTCAAATATGAATTCGGTCCGATAAAACGATAAAAAAAAAGTAAAAATCCGATTCGGCAATACTGTAGGTGGCAGCTAATTCCATATTGTGATCGTACGAGGCAGGAAATGCCGTAAAAATCGAGTTTGCGGATTTCCGGACATAGAGGTGGTGTGTGTGAAATCTCATCTCATGTCTCAGGAGAGACAACACATTGATGAGTTGCCTGGACTCGGCCCAGGTAAACTAGTTTATGTTCATGGGCGACGTCGACCTCGGCCTCGGTGTCGGGGCGAAACGTGCGTAGAATGTTTGGTGGTGGTCTTTAATTGTGTTTGTGGTACATGTGGGGTGGGGTGGTGGTGCATGCTAGTCTAAGCATACGAAGTGTGGGAAAGGAGGGCGGTGCTATATGCATGCATATAGCACCTCACACATTTGCAGTAAAGACTACTACGTATTTCGTGGCATTATTGCTGATTAATATATAATTTAATATCTTAAATAAATATTCAGGTTCAAAAATTAGAGCGTAAGTATATAATAAGTAAACAAAACATTCAGTAAAATTATTAAAATACCGGAATAATTTCAAATAAAATAATAGTTTTAACAAAAAAATTAAAACCAAAACAGCAATAAAACAAATAAATACATAGTTTTTGATAAATTATAGTAAAATACTGAAACAATACCCATTGCTTAAAATTTAACTTGACTATAATATTATAAAACAGCAACAACTTCAAATAGTGGTACAATAATACACAATAAAATTTATGTAAAACTGAAATAACTCGCAATTTTACCAGAAAAGGAATACACCTTTTTATAGTAAACTGAAATAAGTCTACAGCCATACAGTTTTTGAACAAATTAAAATATATTAAAACAAATCTTAATACTAATATACAGAGTCATTTAGATTTATTGTGCTTTTCTCTAATTTTTTCTAGCTCTTAGCTTGACCAACGCCGGCGCAATACTAAATTCGTTCACTTTATTAGTATTACATTTTTAGCGAGCGTTTGTCAAAAAGAGAACTACGATCTTCTATCTCCGTCATTTTCATCGTATCGAGACGGCTGTTGGATTGAACGTATTCTCCTTGCGAAGTTATTTCACTTTACGGTGTTAACTCAAAAAACCCAAATTTTGAGTTAATTCTTTATTTGATTAAAGGTGCGATGTGAAATTTAGTAATGAAATAAGCTCAAAAATGAAAGTAACTATTAGTGTGCTGCAAGGGACAATTCTAGGCCCTTCGTTCATTGTACTTTACATAAAATTGATGCTTTTAGACTACTCGCAGACAACTCAATTGTTTTCTATGCTAATGATACGATGGTACTATGCTCGAGTTGAAATTGGAATGAAGTAAAAAAAACAACTGCGTGGTTGAAAATTTTAAATATATGCGTGTCAACCAAATATCGGCAAAACCTCGTATATTATATATAACCTTTGGAGTTTGGATGCTACTCAAACATTGTTCCAAATAACTGATTAAATTAAAGAGAGTAATATATTGAAAATACCTAGGTATAGTTCTAAATAAGGTATGAAGTGGGATATAAAAGAATTGATAAAGAAAATTAAATAATTTATTTTTAATTTTAATACCTAAATTATGTCTAATTACGAATAAAAAAACTCCGAGAATTATTTATCAGACCTCGATTGAAACTATGGTATAAATACCGAATGGTCAATCCTATAATAATAATACGTGTAATTCATTCGTTCGAATCCAAAATAAATTGATGAAAAAATAGTGAGTATATTATATTGGATACTAAGAAATCGTTTATCATTAGTGCAAGTTCAAGCTTATGTAGGTATAGAGATATATTAATGGTAAACACAAGAACAAAATCTATTTCATTGCCAAAAAGGAACAACTATTTCATGTAAAAGTACTAGCTATACTGCAGTGAAATATTGTAATAAGTTACCGAAAAATCTAAACATATTAGTGGTAAAAAATCAATCAAGATAAAAATTACAAAGTGGCTATATATTATGCTATCTTGGATATGCACTATAGGTACTACTTCTATGTAAAGATGGAAATCATCTCTATAGGACATATATTTTGATGTATATATTAACATAATGTATTTTAAATATCTCTTAACTTTCTGGTAATACGTGTTATTAAATATTATTGTTACACTATACTCATAACTTTCATGCATGATAAAAATCGCACGCGTGATACTAACTGTAAAATATTGACGTAATTAACAACCCAATAATTAAAGACAAGAGGCTATTTATTTTATAGGTAAGTATTTTTTTTGGATTTTGTAGAAAAGTACAAATCATATTTTTCAACATTTCTCATGCAAAGAACCTTATTGTTAAACCAAAGCTAGCCTGAGAACAACCGGTAAAGAATGTATACATTTTATGATTAGATAATTTATGTTTTGTGAGGGCAAAACGGGGAACAGCATTTATCTTATAATTTTGTACTAACTCGAATACTAACTCGTCATAGTCAAAACAGAGAAATAATACATAAACATAATTCACAATAATAAAACCCATAAATATACGTAGCATGAGCTAATTATGTTAAAATATATTAGCTGCGGTTTTTATCTAATAATTGATTCGTTCATTGATAATTACCTATAATTATGTGCACAGCCTTGATCAAGTTCATGGAGAAAATATATTTAAGATTGTAAGAAGTTTTGTTGATATTTAAGGTTGATTGTTAAGATGCTTTTTATTTTAAATAAAATTATGTTGTTTGCTTTTTTGCGTAAAGTTAGGTAAAACGTGGGACTGCTTAAGAGGTGATAAGAGTTCGAAAACCAAGAGCTATCCCTCCTTCCCTGCTAATATTTTAAATGTGAATGTGAGTTTGTTTGTTTGCCTTTCACAACAAAACGGCTCAACTGATTTGTATTAAAGCTTAAAAGATAATGGCATGTATGGATTTGAAAAATTCAAAGTTCCTACGGGAATTACTGATTATTAGTAGTAATTCATAATTACGTCAGTTCAAATGTCAAAACGAAATAATTGTCAAACGCACAAAATATGTACTTACTGGCCGAACGCAACAAGTCTTACGGTATTCGCTGGGTTCGTGATGACAGCGCCAACTAGCGGTTACAATTACGGCGGGTTTTCATTATGAATAGTAAGCAAACAAACATTATTGAAGTTATACTTCTTTTGGCGCGTTAGGGAAAAATCATGAGAATAAATTTTTACAATGCGCGCGCACACCGTCACGAAAAAAACCGACACCATGAAGTTAGCTATAGAACAATTTTCACATAATAACAGTATAGACGTCAGAAGAAGATATAGTTTTTAACTACTCAATAAGCAAAAAGGTTACAGTGTAATGAAATTGTACTATGTATTTTTCTTTAAGGAGGAGTATAACTTCTAACGCGTGTACATAAGTACACACACATTTTTTTTATGTTGATTATTATGTTGATCTTTTTTTCCCGTCTAAAATGCCTAATCAATAATTTTCAGGTTGTACACACTACAGATATCGAGTAGGCCTTCTCAATATATTATATAATGTGGTACCCACAGACTTTCTTATTGCTGACTGCACGAAAAATAAGTAAAAAATATACAAAAATGGACTAACGCAATTCATGTATATTGGAGATGATCATTTATGAGTGTAGTTAATAATGAAGACTATTGTGTATTTTCAGTTAAACATCTTCAAATTTATTATAAAACTGGATTCCAAAAAAATCACACACGATATCGCTTTCCAACCACAAATGATCTTTTCGATGCTATCTTTTTGTTTATTCTCCAGTAGCAGTTGCGCAGTAAGAGTAGATAGAGATGAACATTTTAAAGAGAGTAAAGTAAAGATTTTTATTTTTGACAATATTTACTATATTTGCCAGTGGCGATTGGTTATAAAGAACGGAATGAAAAGAATAATCATAAGCTTTTTTTTTTTTACTTCTTTAACGCCGGGAAATACTCTGAGACATTCCGCGGGGGAGTCGGTCTCCCCATGTGGATATGTGGGACTCGCTGTGTCCGAAAGCTGGTAAGTGGACGCCGTTCTTTCTACCCACTAAAACCCGGCGGGTGCCACCAATGCCGCCCTTGGTGAGGTGCCCTGCATCTAATGAGCGGACAGGGCACCTCGACGGCTAGTCAGTCCCCCAAGGGACCAACGCCACCTCCACAGAGGGCTTGTCCCGCACCACAGAACAACCCCTCCCAACATCGGGACAGTACAATGGGGTGAGGTTCCCGTCCTTATAAATTAAGATGATTAATGTTGTTGAACATTCATAATTTATTAGTTACATGTTAATTGTTCAATTATTTATAATAAAACATCTAAGTTTATATATGCACACAATATATTTCATAGTTTAAATAAAAGTAAGCTGCATTATGATTTTTTTTTATTTCAATTGAATTCTTGGAAACAGATGATGTTATTTTGCCCTAATGTAGACCACTTAGCGGGCAATTTAGATTTACAGCCGTCTCCGCATTGATGATGATTATACTAAAGCCACAGTCATACCCCTTTTTATAATATTAGTGTGTATTCTATAACAGTATTGTACCTACGCACTTTCCCGCATGAATGTCGATTCTCGCGCTATAGACAAGCGACGACACGTGCGAGTGTCAGTCAATAAAATCAATACCGTACAAATAATGCGAACGTTTCCAAACTTTATGCCGGTGGAAAGTCAAAGAAAATAAAAACCTTTTTAATTTTGTTACGTATGGTCTGAGTAAGCGACTCATTCAAATAAGTGGGTAAACATCTCTTCGTGAAAGAAGGGGACAAGTTACAAAAACAATTTAAGACAAAAAAGTGTAGCGAAAACCAGAAATGAATCTGGGCGGGCGGCCCGCCCTGGGGAGGTGGGGTGAACATCCGAGCTGAGTAGTGTGTGGACGGGATAGAAGTGGCAACGGCAGGTAAATAAATTATGTGAGTATAGTTATATAGATTCTAGACTAATGTAAGAAAGCTGAAGATATTGTTTGTTTGAAGGCATTAATCTTCGGAAACATCAATCTTAATAACATAATATTTGCTTTTGATAGCGTATTGAAGCTTATAGGCGATAAAGAAAACCGAGTAAAACCACGCAGAATAGCTAGTGTTTGTCGACATTTTATTAAAACGTGTTGATAGTCCGTTATGAACTAAGAGATAACCGCTATAAGCTAAGAGAGAGAGCATACTCATATCTTAAAAGGCCGGCAACGCACCTGCTAATCCTCTGGTGTAGCGGGTGTCTGTGGATGTCGCTCTTCACTTACCATCAGGTGAACCGACTGTCCGTTTGCCCCTCTTCTATAAAAAAAGCTACAGAATAAGTATGAATTTTGGTTGTTGGTCCATCTTATAGTAGTTTTGTAAGTATGACGTCTACTTGGACGGGCATGACTAAATGTATGTTAAAATCGATAGGAATAGGAGCAGTATCATTGTATATTAAGTATAGCTGTTGCCCTCAGCTTCGTTCGCGTTAACTTATATGTATTTACAGTCGTACCCGGATTGATGATGATTATTAACCGACTTCAACAAAAAGGAGGAGGTTCTGAACTCGGCCGGTATTTTTTTTTTATGTATGTACACCGATTTCTCCGTCAATTGTGGACCGATTTTCAAAATTCTTTTTTTGTTTGAAAGGGTATACTTGCCATTTGGTCCCATGATAAACCAGGATCTGATGATGGCATCCTAGAGAAATCGAGGGAAACTTTCGAAATTTGTAGGAATAACTAGTGTGCTTAATATTTTTTTAAATAAGCATTTTAAAGCACTACAATTTAATGAAGGTCTAGAGTCGATCTGATGCTGGAGCTGGAAGACAGTCGAGGGAACTCCTCGACGATTTACTTCAGTAACCTTGTGTTTGGGCTTGATTAATTTGTATTGATGATAACTTTACACCTAGATGGGTTGTGACTGTGATTGGGGGTCTGATGATGAAGACGAAGCTCAGTTAAGGGAACTCCTAAATAGTTTAAAGTAGCTACCTTGTGATTGGACTTAAATAATTTATACTGATGAGAACTTTGCACCCTTATGGGTGATACGTGCCATTACCGTTATGATGATGGAGACTATAGACAGTCGAGGGAACTCCTCGACGATTTACATATTTTTTTGGGCTTACTTCATACGGTTCAATATGCCAAAATGTGTATCTCTGTATGCCTTTCTTTAATGAATCACTAAAAATTAGGAAATAAAATTTTTTAAATAAAAATTATAACCGACTTCAAAAAATAAAGTAACTAAAACGTTATAAAATAATCGCGTGTACAATCTTTGCGTTTACCACGTCATTATTGTTACTTTTGGAGTCGGTGTCAGCCAAGGTAGGTAGATAGGTAGGTACCTAGAGCAACAAATACGACAATGGTGACGTATTTGTTGCTGTAGGTACCTATTTAACTTAGCTGACACCGACTCCAAAAGTAACAATAATGACGTGATAAACGCAAAGATTGTACACGCGATTATTTTATAACATTTTAGTTACTTTATTTTTTGAAGTCGGTTATATTTTTTTTTTAGTCTAAGTTACTCCTTATAATATCAGCTATATGTCAAGCCGTTTCAGAGATTAGCCGGAACGTTTGTTCCTGCTAATCTCTGAAACGGTATTAGACATTGTCTGTTTAGACAGACATACAGATTGTAAAAATGCTAGTTTAATAAAAAGCGGTTATTTAATATTACAAACAGACATTCTCATTTTATACAGTACTTATACTCCTAGAAGAATTATCTATTTACTCTTTATAATTTGGGAAAAAGACCAAATTGGGTGAAGATATAGGAATATTAAAGGACGTTATATCTTAATAGATTTATCGTATTTAGATACCTACCTATACCGTATTTCCTTATGGTTGATAAGTTATGAAAAAATGCAGGTAAATATTATAAACACAAATACGTTGGTAAAATATTCGCTTTTGTATGAGAGTAAAAATATATTACATTAATTATATTGTAATTATATAAAATTACGTTTCGTAAACGTTGTTTTTGCTGTTATACCAAGGTCATTACTTATATTATAAAAAAAATATTCATATACTAATTCTTTATTCATAAATTCTCGTAAGGTATAACTGTAGTGTTTATTTTATGGTTTTCGTTGGCGTGCCGACTTTAATTGTTATTAGTAAAACTTTTCACGTAATCCCGAATTCCTTTTTCCTTTTTATTGTTATTAGATGTTTAATAATATGAACGTAACGTTTTACGTCAGTCGTCACATATTTTTAAGACTAATTTTGAAGTGAAACTTCTTTGCGCGCATGAGGGTAAAACTTTTACAGATGAAATGTCACGAAAATGTGCAACGTTTTTGTCTAAGAAGAGGGAGAGAGTGATTGAGACCGATTGAGAGAGAGTGATTGAGACCGATTGAGAGAGAGTGAGAGGGGGCGAACGTAGAATGTAGCACATAGCCATGGAGTGAGAGTAGCGAGCAAGCGAGTGAGAAAGATCGAGAGAGAGAGAGAGAGATAGAGTGAGATAGAGCAAATGTCGCATCGCAAGTTTCGGAAATTTATAGCTTTAGATTAGTATAAATATAAACGAGATTTAAAAATTAGTTTTCCAAATAAGATTCACTTCTAACATATTGTGTATTTTGTACGTACGCACTTTTTTATTGAATAGAATATTACTCCTTAGTTCATTGAATATTGCAAATTAGGAAAATACTAATAGCATATGTTACTAAACCAATTATTGTTACCAGAAATTATCAGTGATCAATGTAGCATTGTACCTACTGATGGATAATTTTTTTTATTTCGCATGAATAGTTCAGAAAATACACCCAAACTCACAAACACTTTAATAGTATAGTTTAGATACAATCCTTAATTCCTGAATCGATGTTTATGAAGTTTTGCAATCTTTAATGAATCTTTTCCAGGTTCAGACACAGGTACAGGGACAACACTGTTGTCTGTATGCTACTACTATCACAAGTATTTTATAATCATCAATCATTATCAATCTCTTTTTCTAAACAAAAAAAACAATGCTATTTTAATGTTTATGCGAATTTCACTCATTACATATAAGTATTATAAGTAACGACTAATTAAAAAAATAAATATTTGGACGTTCGGTAACGACAGAGTATAACGTAATACTACTAAACACTATGTAAGCAATGAAAAAGCTTTTGTCGGATTTGTCTTGGTTTAAGATTTTCACATTTCCGATGTTGACCTCCAAACTTTAATATGAAGATGGCACCCCATGATGATGATGATGATGATGATGTTTGGGATACTTTACAGCAAGGACCATCCCATGACTATAGTGATTATAAATAATAGCATAACGACAACATAGAAGCGACATTACCAAAATAAACCGCGGTTTAGTATCCGTAATATACATCTTAATAAACCGTGATAAAATAAAAGTTGTTATTTTCTAAGATTTAAAAAAAATATAATGCCAGTTTCCTCATAAAAAATAAATATATTGCCACTTCTACGTATCCATAGGCATACTTACCGAGTATACTGTTTGTGGATACGGCACGGGTTAACTGAGTAGAGGGATGGTCATTTAGTGGAAGGTACCCCCCGTGTCTGCAACATAGACTGATTAAACGATTCCCTGTCTGTCTCAACTTGTTTTGCTCTGTCAATACTGATATTAAAGCGATTCCTTTGGCGGTATCGATTTTGCGCTTTTTATGTGATTGTGTTTTGACGGGATTAATAGGATTTGTAGGAGTTCAGTACTACAGGTATTTATCCTACAGTAAGTAAAATGCCACGAGAAGATTAGACTCGTTGAAGTGACAGTGATCTGGTCACACACTCAGGAGAACGGTTGGCCGATGGGACAATAAGGTTCAAGAGTGGAGGCCGTTTGGGTAGACGAAGTGTTGGTCAGCTATAAGCCAGGTGGGATGATGATCTCCGTGCGGTGGCTGGTCCGCGTTGGATGCGAGTAGCGAGGGATCGGTCGTCTTGGCGTTCATTGAGGGAGACCAATGTTCAGCAATGGCGGATAGAGGGTGATGATGATGATGATGAAGTAGTATGTAAAAATCTCACAATTTTAGTTCCAGGTAAACTCCAAAACTATATAATCGATTTAGATGAAATTTGGCTTATTGTGTAGTGCGTCTTACTTAAAAGTTGTTAAACTTACTTAAAAGAAAATTTACAACTAATGATGGATTAAAATAAAGAAAACAAAGTGCATATCTAACATACGCGCGCAAAGGAGTCGAGAGCGACGGCGTAGTGGCATCACGGCATGACAGCGTTACGCCGTTCCCGTCGCGACATTCGTGTTAATTACTGCCAATAGATGTTTCAAATTAAAATGATGTTATCAGGGACTTTACGGCATGTTCAGTCTTGAAATTTAATAATTTGCAGTAAGTGATAGTGCCATGCTGCATTGCAGCAGAACTGGGCCGGCACGACCGGGGTGGTACCTCTCGCTCACATAACACCGGTGTCAAGTGACAACTATGCTGTCGCGTTTTGTGCGGTTTGTGAGTCTCCGGTGACCCATTGAGGAGGATAGGGAAAAGGAGGGCAACGCATCTGCATAAGCGATTGTGCGGATGTGTATGGGCGTCGGTATCAGTTTTTTTATGTTAGTAGGATAGGCAAACTGGCAAACGTGCCACCTGATGGTAAGTGGTCGACGTCGCCCATGAACATAAATTAGTTTACCTGGAACGAGCCCAGGCGACTTAGCTATGTGTTGCCTATCCTGAGACATAAGATGTTAAGTCTCGGTGCCAGTAATTACACTGCTTGTCTTGCCCTTCTCTCCGAAACACAGCAAAGCTGTTTCACGGGAGAAACAAGCAAGATGGTGGTACCCATGCAGCCGGGAGCGCGGCACAGCGCTTCCCTCCCACCGGTAAATATATATATATATAACGGTATGAAGCTCTGACTACTCGTTTGTCCCCTTATGACATAAAAAAAGAAGTTCCAGAAATATTCCAGAATGGATACAGCTTTTGTGCCTCCGGAGTGCCTCTAACTATAATAATATTATGACGATGTTTCCGCATAGACTGAAGTTACACCCCACCTTAGATGAACCAAGCACCTTGGGCGTAACAAATTGAGCCGAGGGAGCTGCCCTTTGTACCCCTCTTATAAGAAGAGGGGATAAAAGAGCAGGGGAGGCAAGGGGCAACGATGAAAACCTCACCCCATTCTAGTGCCCCGACGTTGGGAGGGGTTTTTCTGTGGTGCGAGACAACCCCTCTCTGGAGGTGGTGTCGGTCTCTTGAGGGACTGACTAGCCATCGAAGTGTCTGCCCTGTTGGGTCAACAGATCCGGGGCACCTTACCAAAGGTGGCATTGGAGGCACTGGCCGGGCTTAAGTGGGAAGAGCTGCGTCCACCGTACCACTTTTCGGGCGCTGAGACTCTCTCATACAGGGGGCATCAGAGTATTTCCCGGCGAAAAGAAAAAAAAAATTAAAGTTGCAGCGACTGTCAGATCAGCCATCATGGCGGTGAATACCTATCCAGCTGAAAACAAAGTAAATTGAGAAGCCAAGCTCAACTATCAAGGAGGCCAAGCTCAACTATCTGTGCAACCGCTTAAGCTATATTTTTAGAATTTGTCTCGTCAAATAGTTTATAGGTATTGAGGTCAAATTGGTTCTTAATGGGTATAATTTACACACAGATGTTACCAGTTCTTAAGCTTGGTTTTCACTATATCTAAATTATAGATGACCAGTGTTCAGATATTTCAGTAATAATTCCAACACCTCCACCCAACATGATCGTGTTGGTATTTTAAATAAACTAATGGATATTTCATCATGCGTATCAGAATTTCCAATAACCGGGATAGCGTGGAATCAGGTCATAACTTCATTTTAACGAACTACGATAACAATCTCCGCCAAAATGGAATATCCAAATGTATGACGTGAAAACGTTTGGTTTTGGCGTTTACATTGTAATTTGATAATGATTTTGCAATCATTATTGTAGAGTAACATTTTAATGCAAGTCAGATTTATCTGGCTTTTGTACGCTTTTTTATCACATAATTAGTATGTTTGACCGAATTCTGACGCGAAGGTAATTTAAATATCACTACGTGAGATACTCGATGAAAAAGTCACAAACCACCTCCTTAAAAAATCTTAGAAAGATTAGGGTGTCAGCAAAATAGCAAAACAAGCAATCTCACGGTAAGTCAAATTGGTCTATATACACTAGATAACAGTAGACTAGGCAAAGCGAGTGTCAATGCGCTGTCTATCCTAAAACTTAAGAGAGCATGTATGATGACAGTAAAAAAATGTCACCGAGATTAGCCCTCTTACGTGGACAGTGCCTGTCTCTCTCTTCTTTCCGAAACACAGAAAAGGAGTTTCATGGAAGACATAAGCAGGAATCGAAAAAATAAGTAGGATGGCGGTACTCAATAAGACAAATCTCTCTTACTATTGTTTGTACTTCGAAGACAATTTTTTTCAGAAGGATCTATGCTAACGGCCCAAAGGCCCTAATGCTTCGTCTGACAATTGTGAGCCGATCTGGCTCACTTAAGATTGATTATTATTGGGGGCTTAGAAGACTCATGGACGATTGTATCCTTAATAACCCTTTAAGACACTGTTGCAAGCCTAAGCCAATTATTATTTACGTTTAATAACAAACAATAAAACAGCGCGTTAAAACAATAATTAAGTTTTCATGTGACGTAATATCTTTATTAAATCAAATATATTCACTTAACGAAAAGGAAACTATTGAAGTTATACGTTAATTAAAATATATTACGACCAATTATGATATTTTAATAATTATAATGGTAACTTTATGTAGTATGTGGCGGCCGAGTAATTTTCGTGAAAATGGCGACATTGTTTTGCACATGGCTACATATATTTTACATTTTTAATTTAACAAAAATCAAGATTTTAAATTCGAATGTGTGTATTGTTGCTTTTAAGGGTGCCGTACCTTAAAATGTAAAAAAGCAACCCTTATAAGATCACTCTCTTGTCCGTCTGTCAGTCTGTCCGTGTGTCACCACCAATTTTCTCAGGAACGGGTAGACCTAGCAAGTTGAAATTTATAGCAAATACTGAAGTAATTTCCTATTAAGTGTACAAAAATCGAGGACCTGAGTCAAGACTATAAAAAGATATGGGAAAATTTTGATTTTCGCGTTTTGTAATTGTACTAAAATTAACCTTATTTTATTTTATTTTTCGGAATTTTCTCTTTATTTGTAAGACAATGCTTTTAACCAAAAAAGGGAAAAATATATGTCAACTGGAAGTACCCTATATGTTTTGGGTGGTAAACCTATATGGTAGATCCCGTTGACCTGTAATCACGAAATTTGCAAAAAATCTTACAGCTCAATTAAACGAAACTTTAAAAAAATAATTGAAAATTACAGGTTCCCATACATACATAGATGACGCCAGTTAAAATAGTCTTCTGAGTTGTATGAGTGCTCATACAATTCAGAGATCTAGTTTAATTGGAATCAACCTCACATAAGGTAGGTAAATAAATAAAATTGTGCTAATAAGTGAAAGAAAAAATATGTTGTTTAATTCTGATGATTTGGTGTACATATTAATTTTAAAATTTAATAAAATCTCCACTAAGTCTGTGGGTGCGTCGCGATTATTATTTATAGAAACAAATAGTATACCTATTTATAAATGAAAGGGACGGAAAATTGTATGTGACGTGGGTCTACTTTTGAACAGATAAAGAAGGAAAGAAAATATTCAAACAGTTTTGACTGACATAATTTAATGTTTCCAAGATATGAACGCTACGTGCATACAACAATGGCGTATGGCGTATATTCTACATACACTAATCATTTTTAGCGAAATTATATAGCGAACGTTCTACTATCATTCATCTAATTGACACAAACGTTCTGTAAAAAGGGAATATGAAACAGATTATGTTTTTAGAGAATTTACTAAGAAAGCTTTTTTTTGGTTATCGCAGGGAGATGCTTTTTACGCATGTAGCCTGGATCTCGCGTAGATGCTGACCCTATGTGGGACTCGCACCTGGGAGTGCCCTAGCCGTAAACTAAAACTACTGCGAGCGCCTTCAGCCGCATTTTGAGGGTCCCGAGTCTGTAGGCAATAGGATCACCTGAGCGACAGGCTGGCCCCGGCGAAGGTCAGACTACTCCTCTGAAGGGGGGACTGCCCGGCTGCTTAGGCAGTTCCCGCAACGTCGTGTCATACTGGGCCCAGGTTCACATCCTGAACCCGAAACGAGCACAGGGGCGTTACTGGAGGCACATTAAGTAGCGCCTCTTACGCACCCCAGATCGATCTGCCTCACAGTAGGAAACCATCGCCGTCCAGGACTCGTCGTCACCGAGCATCGCGGTGATGACACTCGGCAGAGACAAGTCCCCTCCGATAAAGCTAAAGCAAACTAAGACGAAGTCACCGTCCAAACAGGTAAAGAGAAAGAAATTGTAATAATTTCTCAATATTTTTCTAATTTTTTTGGCGTGTTTTTAATCCCCGGTGCAAAAAGAATGTTGATACACATATAACATTTTTCTCCGGTATGTTATGTCTACAACATAATATTAGTTCCTTTAGTTCCGACCATATGATCTTGAATCTTGGTCCCATCTTGTAATGACTGCACTGTAGGTCACCATCAGCTGGTAATGAAGTTCAAATTAATTGTACATAGTTGATTACCCTCTTTACGTCTTGTCCATTGTTTCATTTAAATTATGCGAAGTATGCGTGCGCACACTATAGACGTGTACTAAATATAATGAAACTCCACTTTTACGGATTTTATCGCTTGTGATACATTAATATTAACGTTTAATATGGCTTAATGCAATAATGAAACAATTTTTACAGATTTTGTCGCGGTTTATTAAGATTTTTCCAAGCCCGACGTCCTCCCGTGACCATGGTTGCTGTAAAGTATCCGAAACGTCGGGCTTGTAAAAATCTTAATAAACCGCGACAAAATCCGTAAAAAATGTTTCATTATAATCAGTGAAATTGGCGTAAACATTAGAAAATAATATGGCTTAATGTTACAACCGTCAATTGAATCTCTTTAAAACGGGATATTTACCAACAGATCTAGTATCGCAAATACCGTTGACAATGCTGAAATAAAAATTAACAAAAAAAATGAAAACATGGTAAAAATCCTATTTTAAAAAGTGAAAATAACCACAAAAATTTTAAACCTTTAAAAATTTATTCTGTGATTGATTTGTCTCATTTTATTTCCTATGCAGAAATATATTGTGGTATTCGACCGGATGGTGGTGGAACACATACACAATATTTCCTATTGCAAATAATACTCGATTCACCTTTATATTAATTTTTCTGTACGTGTGTATTTCACTGAATTCCTCCTAAACCGATGGGCCGATTTGAATGAAATTTGTGTTTAAGTGAATTTGAGAATGGTTTAGATTCACAATTTGGTCCACTACAAAATGTTTTGTACATTTCTTCAGTGGACTGGTCCGCTAGTTAAAAGGTAATATAAAACCACAAAATCACGGATGTATGCTTGTCTTAAAGGTATTCGTAACAATGCAAATTGTATTCATATTTCGATGCTAGGAATTTGAATGGGTGTTCGGTAGTAGGTCACCTGACCCTTGGTCAGGGGTCTGTGAGGGAGGGAGACCTTTTATTAATCATGTTTCTACTAATAACATCATTATAGTTTGAACGATTTGTAGCGTTGAGTTTTTCAATTTTAAAGACGAATAAGAAGCAAATGAGTTCATGACCTGGAGTCTAAAGTTTGGACTAGGGTAGCAGCATCATCATCAAGCCACTGATGATCATTACTGGATTGTTAATTGAAAATGATCAACACTTACCGGTGGGAGGGAAGCGCTATGCCGCGCTCCCGGCTGCATGAGTACCACCATCTTGCTTGTTTCTCCCGTGAAACAGCTTTGCTGTGTTTCAGAGAGAAGGGCAAGACAGGCAGTGTAATTACTGGCACCGAGACTTAACATCTTATGTCTTAGGATAGGCAACACATATTAAATGAGTTGCCTGGGCTCGTTCCAGGTAAACTAGTTCATGTTCATGGGCGACGTCGACCACTTACCATCAGGTGGTACGTTTGCCAGTTTGCCTATCCAACTAACATAAAAAAAAAACTTGATGCTTTATCAAAGTGGCCCATTGGCAATTCTAAGCACGGAGCAATATTCCTAGAGTACTCTTTCCGGTAAATTATTTTAAAAATCTTAGTTCTAAGTTCCGATAAGTAACATACTGGTTTGACTCAAACACAAACCTCTCATTCGGGGGCATAGGCTTTTCATTCATTCACCATATTTTAAACCAAAAAGTCATCGCGCACACATTCAACGTTTTATAACCTATCCGTAGTCCGTTCATGACTTTATATAATAAAAAAATCCATTCATTTACCATTCTATCATTTCTATCTATAGATAAATAAAATTGGAGCGTCGGTTTGTAATATTAAAATAACCGCTTTTTATACTTTGTTTACAATTTGTCTCTGTCTGTCTGTCTGTTTGTCTGTCAGTTTGTTCCATCTAATCTCTGAAACGCCTGGGTCGATTTTGACGGAACTTCCACTGGAAGATAGCTGATGTTATAAGGATATAACTTAGGCTAAAAAAATAATCATCATCAAACCGGGTACGGCTGTAAATGTATGTTAACGCGGGCGAAGCTGCGAGCAACAGTTAGCTCATAATAAAAACTACCAGGTACTATTTTCGACTACACAGCAGTAGCGGATCCTATCTTTACCAGAACATTCGAGCCCATAACCGTTTTGATACTTTTATTTGTTGAACATTTTTAACTGGCCTCTTATCTTTTGGGGAACCGTAAATTAAGTTTTAAATAAAAGAGAACTTGTAAACATCAAACCTTTAGCTAAAAGCACCCATAAATTCAAAGGGAACATTTTATTTGAGGTCTGTTCTGTAACTGTTTTGCAAGTTGTGTTTTTGTATAAATGTTTTTACTATCGTTTTAGCTTGCCTGGACCTTTATTTTTCTAACAGGTATTTGCCTGAAAAATGATTTTAATTTATTAAATAATTTTTTATGTAAATAATATAAATTAAATAAGAATCAACGTGACAGGAGATCGAAGAGCTGGCAGCTACTACGGACAAGGTATTAGTCTAAGGGAGAACGCTGCCAGTATCTTCGTAGCCTTGCCTAAAGGGACTCCTTTTTAATAATATATTTTAGTTAATAGATTATATTTTTTAAGGTTTTTAGTTATAATTTCTTTGTACTATTTTTTTTAGAATTATGTTGAGTAGCCAAAATGATATTAGAATAAAGATCTTCTATTAATTTACATATAATTTAATAGCACATTAATCTAGCCGTAACAAGTTTTTGGCATCTGTAATCACACATCTTAACTCATCCATCATCAAATTTCGCTCCCGGAGATCTTTCGAGAAGGCGTGATCAACTAGATATGAAGATTTTCATGCAGTGACCAGTCCTAAGGGAAGGTGCGTCTGGCCTTAACGTTTATGGAAGGTCCAGCTGTAGATTTTTTTTTCTTTAACGCCAGGAAATGCTCTGAGGCATCCCGTGGGGGACTGGGTCTCCCCACGCGGGTATGTGGGACTCGCTGCGCCCGAAAGCTGGTAAGCGGACGCAGCTCTACCCACTAAAAGCCGACGAGTGCCACCAATACCGCCTTTGGTGAGGTGCCCCAGATCTAATAAACAAACAGGGCACCTCGACGGCTAATCAGTCCCCCAAGGGACCGACGCCACCCCCACAGAGGGGTGGTACCGCACCACAGAACAACCCCTCCCAACGTCGTGACAGTACAATGGGGTGAGGTTCACGTCCTCATCCCTTGCCCCCTTATCTTTTGTCTCCTCTTCTTATAAGAGCCCCCTAGGCTCAATTAGCTTCGCCTAAGGTACAGCGGCTCACCTTAGGCTATTGAGCCACACCGCCACGTCAAGGCCTGAACCATGGTGGGGGTCCAGTTGTAGATGGATAAACATTGATAACGAAAAATAGTTCGATCAAAAAGGGTTTTAATACACTGAATTACTCGGCGTCGGCGAGTCTGCGAGTTATTATCAGTAACCAGTTTTCTTATCTATAAAGAGACGCTTGAAAGGCGAAGAGCCACATGTGGAAAATTGGGGACCCGCACCCATAGGTTAAGTTTTATCTTCGACTAGCTGTTGCCTGCAGCTTCGCCCGCGTTTACTTACTTAACTCTTATTCACCTTATCACTTAGTCACCGCGTATTGTTATATAGCGTATTGTTATATAGCCTATAGCCTTCCTCGATAAATGGGCTATCTAAAACTGAAATAATTTTTCAAATCGCACCAGTTGTTCCTGAGATTAGCGCTTTCAAACAAACAAACTCTTCAGTTTTATGATAATACTAGCTGGTGCCGGCGACTTCGTCTGCGCAGGATAAGATTTTAGTTTTTTTTTATAAAATGTATCCTATGTTACTTCTAATACCTCCAAAAATATGTGTACAAAGTTTCATGATGATCGGTTTAGTAGTTTTCGAGTGAAAACGTAACAAACATCCACGCTTTCACATTTATAATAGTACCTGGATGACCGAGCTTTGCTCGGTATTTTTTTTTTTTTTTTTAATAAAATGACATTTTCTAAAAATGATTCCTAGCTAGATCGATTTATCACCCCCGAAACCCCCTATATACTAAATTTCATGAAAATCGTTGGAGCCGATTCCGAGATTCCAATATATATATATATATATATATATATATATATATATATATATATATATATATATATATATATATATATATATATATACAAGAATTGCTCATTTAAAGATATACGATAGCTTGAAGAGCAATTTTGTATTCGTCTGAATTAGGTGACAAGACAATTTATTGAGATTATTGGCAAGATTATTTTGATGTTATAATATTATGTCTTGATACTTTGAATTGATCTTAATACTTACACAGATTCTGATGAAACTCTACACATCAGATAGACCATCTATTGAACATATTATGGTATCCTTATAATAACAATAATGTTGGTGAGTTTGGTTGTATACGGTAATCTTCGTAACTCCTCCTCCTGTTTCAAAATATCAATATTATAATGTTACATTACAGTCCGGATCCAGCTGCGAATGTAACTTAACTCGAGCAAAGCTGCGGGCTACATCTAGTTCTTACAGGATAAGGCTTCTAATACTCATTTTATGGTCTACATTAATAGTCATGGGCAAAAAACGTAATAGCGAGGTTCGAACTCGCTACCCAAGAATTTCTTAAATACTTCGCCTTTGCCATCAATAAAGTAGTAGTAGTACTCAAGATGTCTTGACAACGTTTTTATTCATACTTGCTATTTACGCCTTTCTGTAAAAGTATTTAATACAAAGAAGGCCATGTCACCTGCAATTAACTGTAATAATTTCTTTTTTTAGGTCATACAAGTTGACTGAAGTCTGAAGGTAATATTAGGGTCTGTCAATACTTACAGTGAATCATCGTAAAGCTTGGTCTATGCTTTATTGTTGTATATGCTAACTGGCAGTACTATTAGTACTATTTTGAATAAAAAAAAATTTTGATTTTGATTTATTGCAGACAAGTCATTTGATTGTAAGTCGCTCATTTATATTAGCTAGGCTCGCTAGCCCATGCAATTCTTTTATGAATTGCCTATCCTTTTTTACTTTAACGCCGGGAAATGCTGTGAGGCATCCCGCGGGGGAGTGGGTCTCCCCAGGCGGGTATGTGAGACTCGCTGCGCCCCTATGTGAACGCAGCTCTACCCACTAAAACCCGGTGAGTGCCACCAATGCCGCCTTTGGTGAGGTGCCCCGATGTAATGAGCAAACAGGGCACCTCGACGATCCTAACTATCCTTAGTAGCCATCCTAGGCTACTAAGCCCCACTGCCATGACAAGTCCTAAACCATGGTGGGGATGCATTGCCCATCCTGATATGAGATACTAAGTCTCGGTGTCCACTTACCCACCCATCCACTTCACACTATATATACCTTCCGCAGTCTTTGAATTTTTTATCTTTCTTGTGTCATGTACAGAAATCTATATATTAAATTAATATTACCAACTTTATTCATAGAGATTACGATCAAACTTAAGTAGTTTTACTTCATCATCATCAACCTCTATCCGTCTACTGCTGAACATAGGCCTCCCTCAAAGAACGCCAAGACGACCGATCCCTCGCCACTCGCATGCAACATGGATCGGCCACTGTAGTTTTACTTATGTAAATTAATATAAAACTAATATTTTGTAATCGGTATGTAATCTCGAATATGTAAAGACGATCTCTGTGGCTCAATGGTTAAAGCGTTGATGCTCAAGCCAGAGGTAGCGGGCTCGAATCTCGCCAGGGAACTAAAAGTTTTCTGTGTTCCTGGGATCATGGATGTGTATTAAATGTGTGTTTTATATAATAAAATCTTAAATATATGTATAGTATAAAAGTATTAAATATAGTTCCGTTGTCTGGTGCCCGCAACACTAGTTTATCAAGAACTTACTACGGGTCCAGATTAGCGTGGTGTTAAAAACGTCCATAGATAAAATAAAAAAATCTGCGAAAGTATTACTTGTAGGATGGAGTAACAACCATCACAGTATTTATTATCAACGCGTAAGATTACAAATCTAAATTAGGCAATGGACAACTAGCTAATTTTTCAAATACAAATGGACGTACCTAGGTACCTACTTTAAGTTTTAACTCATAACTGAATTGAATAATTAATTAACGTATTTAATCCTACCGAAACGTATTATATTCATAACTAACGCTAAAATGGAAAAAAAAAACTCCATAACTGCTAGCCAAAATCTCTAAGTATCTATATAGTCAGATATGTCAAAGTCTCGGAATGGGGACGACTTTTTTTTTTTTTTGTTCTGCAGAGGAAATTTGCAGACCAAACCATAACTAGGACCGGGGTGGGTTTTAAACCTAGCCGTGTGTGGGGTTCGCACTTGGAGATGCGTTACTCACTAAAACCGCTGCAAGTGCCCTCAGCCGCCTTTTATGAGAGTCCCGGATCGTGCAGGCAACGCAGGACCCTCGGCGACAGGCTGGCCCCGGCGAAAAGGCCAGACTCCTCCTTCTAAAGGGGGACTGCTCGGCTGTTCGTTTGCACGATACTTTTAGCAGTCCCCGACGACGTCGTGTCTAGCTGGACCCAGGTTAAAACCCCATCCTGAGCCCGACACGAGCACAGGGGCGTTACTGGAGGCGCATAAGGTAGCGCCTCCTACGCACCCCCGTTCGTCGCCCGCGGTGGGAGGCCTCGTCGGCGGCCTCCTTCTGGGACATTACTGCCTCGCAGAAGGAGACCATCGCCGTCCAGGACTCGTCGTCACCGAGCATCGCGGCGATGACACTCGGCAGAGACAAGTCCCCTCCGATGACCGATGTCAGATCATGACGAAGCACCGCCCATCTCGGGCAAACCTCGAGGGTGCGCTGGGCCGAGTCCACCGCCGCGCCACAATCGTGACACACAGTTACCGGCTCCCTTTGGGCCGTCCTGCACAGATACTCACCGAAGCAC
Organism: Helleia helle; assembly: GCA_963853865.1. Lineage (NCBI taxonomy): Eukaryota > Metazoa > Arthropoda > Insecta > Lepidoptera > Lycaenidae > Helleia > Helleia helle. The sequence continues at coordinate 24,841,688 of OY971420.1, forward strand.
CCATGCCCGGTGAGCACCTGTGTTAGACGGAAGGTGAGGGGTTTGCGTTTACGACGCATCCACCGCTCAAGGACCGGGCGCAGGGCAACCGTTACGCCTTTGCCATACGGCTGCCGCGCCAAGTCCTCCCCCCACCTTCGCATTAGTGCCTCCTGCCCTAGTCGGCGGACCAGTAGGATCCCGTCCGGCGTCACGTCCTCTCCGAGGGACCTCCTATCCGAGACATAGGAGTATACCTCGGCGAGAACTTCCGCCACGAGTTCCCACGGGGGGTCGCCGGCTAAGGCAGTAGCTGCAGCCCATGATATCGTACGATACCCCCGGACCACTCTTACCGCGATCACCCGCTGCGCCGAGCGCAGCTGGGCCCTACTCCGCGCGGTAAGCCGATCCGTCCAAATCGGACCACCGTACGTCGCCATACTCCCGCAGACACCGGAGTATAGCTGCCTGTAGGTGGCGCTGAGTCCTCCGAGGTTCGGGAGGAGTCTGCCCAGCGCACTCGCCGCCTTCACGACCTTCGGACCCAATTGTTCGAAATGTGGGCCGAAGGTCCATCCACCGTCGAGGATGAGCCCCAGATATTTGATGTGAGGGCTCATCCTGACCCTCGCCCCTCCGATCTGGAGGGCAGGGGACGACTTAACCTAGTCCAATTTAACCCCAACAAGACACAAGTTTGCGCATTTACCGCCAAAAAATCACCCTTCGTCGTTCTTCTACGATTTGAAGGCACTTACCTAACTGCCACAGCCAGCATTGGGATATTTGGCGTCGACATATCGAGAGATGTGCAGTCTCGTGGTCATTTGGAAGGAAAGGCTAAACTAGCCTCTAAAAAACGTGGCGTGGCTAGGGCGAAGCAGTATTTCATGCCTTCACACCGCCTTCAATTATACTGGGCGCAGATCCAGCCTCACATGGAATAGGTACTGCTCTCACCTCTGGGCTGGAGCACCCCAATATCAGCTCCTACCATTTGACCGCGTCCAACGCCGGGCGGCTCGAATCGTCAATGATAATGTTATCTCCAATCGGTTTGATTCCTTGGCGCTGCGTAGAGATGTCGGATCGCTCTGCATCTTCTACCGCATTTACCACGGGGAGTGTTCTGAGGAATTGTTCGGATTAATGCCTGCGGCAGAATTCCAGCACCGGACATCGCGTAAGAATTCCAAATTTCATCCACACCATCTTGATGTCCGGAAATCCACAACATCTAGATTTTTACGGCATTTCCTGCCACGCACCACAAATATATGGAAATAATGGATCTTCAAGAAAAGAGCATACTCACATCTAAAAGGCCGGCAACGCACCCGCTGATCTCCTGGTATAGCGGGTGTCTGTGGATGTCGCTATTCACTTACCATCAGGTGAACCGACTGTCCGTTTGCCCCCTCTTCTATAAAAAAAAATATATATTCTGGTTACCAACAATGGAAAACTGGTTGGTTTTAGCCAACATAACGTGAAGAATTAATTTTGTATCAACCAACATTTAATATGTTCGGGATTTTATAACATTATTACTTATTAGGTCATTATGTAGTTGTCTGTACTATTATTATATACAGGTACCTAATGATTGTAAGTTTGGATGTAGTAAAAAAGATTAGTAAAAGGCCTTGCTGCATAGCAGCCAAATTGGGCTGACCGGGGTTGGTACCCCTCGCTCACATAACATCGCCGTCAAGTGACAACTATGCTGTCTTTCGAGTAGCTTGTGAGTTTCCAGCGGCCCATTGGGAGGGATAGGGAAAAGGCAATTCATCTGAATAATCTCTGTGCGGATATGTATGGGCGCTAGTCGCCAAAAGGCTTCGACTGCTCGTTTGCCCTCCTATGCTATATAAAATATATTTCATCTGTAGAACGCTCTCTGAATGTAAATCGAAGTCACAAGTGAAACAGTTTTTTTTTCTTTTTATCTCAAATATTGATAAACATTCCGTTCAGAACGTGCTTCAACTGGATGATTTTAGCTGGTCCAACTGGATCATCAAAGACGTCCGTAAATGACTATTAATCATCACCATAACATATACTAAAACTCATCCAGGATCACAATGTTATCAGCACGGATGTTCCTCCAGTTTATTGGTTCCCGTTTATTATCAAGATAACGTATCTGTGAGGGGCCCAATTAAATTTGAAAACAAAGGTAACATAATAAGGCGCCACGCTGCATCCTGAGGGGCGGGGTGCGGGGGCAGGGAAGGGGAGGGGGTATTCGCTCGATGCGTAGGCGCTGCCGCTTTGTAGTTCAACGGATTTAAACTTGATGGTGTGGAGACGGCTTTTTCGTTGTATCTTATATTTGGTACTTTTAATACTACCAAAAACAACTTCTGCGGCAAAAATTTTCTTTTCTTGTTTTATGAGGCAAGTAAATAAAAAATATCCTTAATATGGTGCCGGGATCGGTGGTTTTGGTGTCAAAGAGGCTTATGTCGCGTTCGCTATACACCGAGTTGTAGCCCATTTTAGCAAGTACATTTTGTGGATATTTAAAAAAAAAAATTTAAGTGTGTGAGCATAAGTGAATTTTGTGAACATCTTCCTCGCTTGATTTCGAGGAGGAGACCCGTGGCCGAGAAATCTGACATACAAGGATCGAATATAATGATTTATTATGATATTTTGTACATTTATTTCTATGACTTTATAAAATTGCAAATAAAATTTCTTCCAGGATGACAGTGACAACATTCGTCATAATATCCTACCTCATAGCCCATTCCACACTCTCCCAATATCCGTTCAGCGCCTTCTACTTTATAGCCCTTATTCCGTCCAATGGCAGACACAAAGAATTGTGTTTATAGCTAATGGTACTTAGGTGTGTATTTTAACACAGCCAAATCTACAAAAGGTACGCGTAAAAAAATAAACACGATCATATAAGCATCGGCTGCCGACGGTACAATATATCAAATGTCCACACTGGAATATCGCCTTTATCACTTGTTTGTTGATACGAAAATGGCATATCAGGTTATTATAAGCAGCTTGTCAATCCGAAGGATTTCTCTTTGGTGGCGCCTGTTTTTTGTGTTTTTTTTATTGGAAGTTGGCACTTTAATAAAATGGCTAAGCGCCGATTTCGGCAGGACGCTATAATACGTTACGTGGGAAAATTCGGATTTTTGCTGACCCTATCATATGTAGCGCTGTTATAAAATGCAATATAAAAGACGATAGATTGGAAATATTGTGCTCACTTTTTAAATTAATATATATCTATTAAATAACTAGTCCTATGTTCAGCAGTGGACGGTAAGGGGCTGATGATGATGATGATGATGATGAAATAAGTAGTATAAAATTCTAAGTTATAAGTATTAAAAATATTTATTTTATTTTATTTTTAGAACTTGATACTTCGATGTCTACTACCTAGTCTTTTTAATGCAGAATTAATAATAATTTCATTGATTTATAGATCGACTTTTAATTTATTTCAGTAGCACGTAGCGTAATATAAGCCGGTGAGTTTACCGGTGGGAGGGAAGCTCTGTGCCACGCTTCCGACCATGGGTTCCACCATCTTGCTTGTTTGTCCCGTGAAACAGCTTTGCTGTGTTTCGGAGAGAAGGGCAGGACAGGCAGTGTAATTACTGGCACCGAGACTTAACATCTTATGTCTCAGGATAGGCAACACATAGATGAGTTGCCTGGGCTCGTTCCAGGTAAACTATGTTTATGGGCGACGTCGACCACTGGTCGACATCATCTGGTAGCACGTTTGCCAATTTAACTAACACAAAAAACCTATATAAACATGATACCATCTAATGCGACCTACTAAGACCCTGATGGCAGCAGCAATATAATAATAATAATATCTATGGACGCTTTCACACACCGTCAATCTGGTCCCGTGGTAAGTTCTCAAACTTGTGTTACGGTACCAGACAACGGAAATATATTTAATACTTTTATACTATACATATATTTAATATATGACACATCCATGACCCAGAAACACAGAAAACTTTTTGTTCCCTGGCGGAATTCGAACTCTAAACACTACCTCCGGCTTTAGCGCCACTGCGCAAACCACATTGAGCCACAGAGGGGGGCCATGACGCTCAGTAGGTACTGAGGAACACGAACAAAGATACTGCATCGAACTTTTAATTGTCTCTGGAATATAACAGCCTAAGTAGTCGAGAAAGCCTTCGTGTTTCTGAACGCGGCTACCTTCAACTTGTTTGCACGAAAGACGCCCTTCAATGTGCATTTGATGCTAAGTTCTTAAAAACTAAGTTTTCATTGTTAGTCATGCCATCATAAAATACCATGAGATATTTACCATCGACCCGCCACGAAGCTCTTCGTCAATTGTCTTTAGGCATTCCTGATCTGATTATGAATTATAATAATGGGCTCGTTCCAGGTAAACTAGTTTATGTTCATGGACGACGTCGAACACTTACCATCAGGTGGCACGTTTGCCCGTTTGCTTATCCAAGTAACATAAAAGAAAGCTTTTTTTCCCTTCTACCTGTCTGTTTATATTAGGCATAAAGGCAGACCATTTTTAAAATTTAACACATCTTTCAAGACTCCAGATTTCCAGAAAATCAGGCGCTCATAAACGCATGTAATAAGATCCTATCAAAATATAAATAATAAGAAATTTATTTGCTCAACGTTGAACGGAGATAGTTCCATCTAGTTGTCTCAGCATAGGCAATACATAAAATATGATTTGCCTGGGTAATAAATTTAACAGTTGATGTTCATGGGCGACGTCGACCACTTACCTACCATCGGGTCATCTGCCAGGTTGCATATCCAACTAACAAAAAAAAAATTGGAAGTCGATTTGCTCTTCGTCTACCTTATTTTATCGTCGTCATTCGTCAGTCGTCGTTATCTCCTAGATTTAGGGCTTTTCAATGAAAGCCAAGATGGCATTAATTACAGGCACGAAAACATTACGCATCTATAAAATATCCGCTTTTCGGTACCGTGGTAATGGTGATTACAGTCGCTTAGTATAAATCAAAAGAAATATTTACATTAGAACAAAAACCAAAATCGTATCCAGAGGGTTGAGTGAAGTTAACTGTTGAATTAGTTTGTTTTGTCACGCGAGTGCCGAATGTGCCTCCAGAAATATTGTTAATGATCCACGATGTATGTACAATAGACACAGCACTTGATTTAATAACTATACAAATATAATAAAGCTTGAGTTTGTTTGAACGCGTTAATTTCTGAAACCTGGTGGCTTTGAAAAAAAGTTTTTTTTTTCTATTGCTTACTACTTACTATTGCGATTTTCACTCATAATAAAATAACTTTTACTGATTTTTACGCGGCTTATTGATTTTTGAATATATAACTTTTAAAGTACGCGAAACGTCGACCATGTGAATATCTTAATAAACCGCGATATAATACGTAAAAATTGTTTCATTGTGATATGATTTTGCATTTGATAGCGCCATTCTAGAGGAAGGCTGTTTATTTACTGCTGTTTATAATTTGACGAGCTGTAAAATATTTTATAAGAATTATAATTTTAGTGAGATTTTTTTAAATTGAACCCCAGGCGTTTTAAGTATTTTGTAGATACTTCAAAACGTTTATACTTAGTGTAATGATTTTTTAAAAATAATTTATGAAAAAAAAAAACCTTTTTAGGGGAATTTTATTGAGGAGGCCTATGTTTAGCAGTCGACGGATAAAGACTGATGTCGATGAATATACTTAGTTGTTGGTCCATTTATATATTAGGCATTTTAAATTATCTTTTCATTACTTACCATTAAAACAAATTTATTTATTGTTTTAAAAATAGTTTTTTTCGATTTCACTTACTTGTGGGGTGGGGTGTTCATTTATTAATTTTTGGGATACGTATATTATATCTCTTTTTCATAAATGTATGATTAAGTGAGGTAAAATATCATAATTAGGTAGGTAGTAGTAGTAATTTATTTAAAAGATGAAATGCCTCGTAGGATTAATTCCAATAAAGTTACGGTTGCTAGAATCCAATAATCCGAGAGGCAGACTCAAATCCGTCTGGTTTTGGATGTGCAAGCAATCCAGTAAAGGGTGGTAATATAACAGTCTTAAAAATGCTCTATCCTTCACAAGGACCAGCGAATAAACATTATCTATTTCTCAACTCATTTAACACGAGCGAAGCCACGGGCAAAACTAGTTGTTTAATCTTATAAACTTCAGTTATACTTATAGACTTAACTCTCTTGACTGAAGTCTGTACTAGAAAATTGCAAATTTCGAATATCCAAATTAACGCATGGTAAGTGCTTTTTTACAGACTTGCTGCAGTCCTATAAACTTTATGTTTATTTTTTGATAGCCGTAGTGGGCCTACCACCAAAAAACCATTTTACCATGACTCAATTTACATAGCAATGGAATTGAAATCTAGAAAGAAAGAAAGAAAAACATTTATTTGACCACACACTAGAGACAACAACAAAATAGTTTAGGATATACAATTGAAATATATATACTACTACTAGATACTTATAGATTTAGTTGACAATAATCATCCCATAAACTAAAGTGTGCCTCAAGGATGCAGCAAATTGGTTTAGTTCGACATTGTCAGATAACCATAGTAAATATGGTATCTGACGCCGGTTTTCAACTAAACCAGTGAAGGAGTGCGTCCCTAACATCACGTGCCTACTCATAAATAAAATGGCAAAGCAGTAGGTACTATAGAGTCAATTAGTACATACATAAATATAAAATCAATAAAATAAGTTCACACACCCAATATATACAAGTAGATTAAAATACTAATAACTATATATTATATTATAATACAGATACATAAAATATAATAAACAGATAGGTACTCGATAAATATTATATAATAGAGACATTCTCGATAGCCATGCCCCTCTTTCGTTGCTCGTCTAAAAGAAACTGTTTCAGATGTCTTTTGAATGTTTCTAAGGTGTAGAGTGCCTTTATTGGCGGCGGCAGGTTGTTCCACACCTTCGAAGCCGAGTAACGGAAACTAGCTCTGAAGGCTGCGGTTTTGTGCGGGTGTGTTGCAAGTTGCTGTGAGCACTGCCTGCGTGCCGTGAGCCAACTCAACTTGTCATATAAGTATAGTGGCTTTCGATATTTAACGAGTCCAAACAGTTTCTTAACGATCTGAGACTTGTCTTCTGCATCTAGTTATTCACCACCAATGAGAGGGTTAATAGAAAATATTGACGTGACACAAAACTGTACTCTTGCAAATACAAACTTATTTAAAGTTCTCCGATGTCACACGCACAAGCTGATATACGTTACTGTGCGACCAATTTATGTTTTCGCCCAAAAAACTATTGTATTTCGTCATTTCGTTATTTATGTGAAACATTACCGTCGTAATTGGCTGTAATAAATGGTCTTTATATTACAGGAACTGAAAATAGAGGAGGCAGAGCACTTGTTACTTATGTATTTACAAAGCATAGAGCGATATTTCGGCATATAGAGCGTAAAGGCACGGACAGTTTGGACAGACTAACGACGGACAAAAGACCTCGTGAACGAAATACCACACGAAGTTCAGACCAGGTATCTGAACAACTTGGATTAACGGTCAACTGATACGCAAGATCAGCAAGCCCCATCATGGTTCAGGCCTTGACGTGGCGGTGGGGCTCAGTCGCCTAGGGTGAGCCCAGCACTTTGGGCGATATTAATTGAGCCGAGGGGGCTCTTTGTAACCCTCTTATAAGAAGAGGGGTCAAAAGAACAGGGGGCAAGGGGCGAGGATGGGAACCTCACTCCATTGTCACTGTCCCGACGTTGGAAGGGGTTGTTTTGTGGTGCGGGACAACCCCTCTGTGAAAGTGGCGTCGGCCCCTTGCGGGACTGATTAGCCGTCGAGGTGCCATGTTAGCTTAACAGACCGGATCTGTTCATCTCACCAAAGGCGGCACTGGTGGCACTCGGCGGGTTTTAGTGGGTAGAGTTGCGTCCAACTTACCTTTCGGACGCAGCGAGTCCCACATACCCGCCTGGGGAGACCCACTCCCCAGGCAGGATGCCTCAGAGCATTTCCCGGGATTAAAGAAAAATAAAAGGCAAGATCAGCAATGAGGACGATCACGAAGAAGAGGAAGATAGTTGTTTCAATGTTTCATTACCTCAACATCATCAATAACAACAACATACAACTAGACATAGGGATATTTCAGGAAACGCAATGTCTGATTCCCCCCCGTATCTAAATAGAAGCAGAAACTCGGAGGTCGTCTTCCCATCTTATTCTCATCCTAAGTCATCTCACACTCTTCCTAAGCTTGCCTCTTGCTTGATTTTAGAAGGTTACACTTACTACCAGTTGAAATAACTTTTTGTTTGTGTTCTATAAAAAATGACTGAATGTCTCGGCACTGAGATTTGATTTTGTGCCAGTGAATACCGATTTATTAGACACCTAATAACAGGCTAACAAGTACAGTGCCTTTTAAATATGAGTCAGCTCTTCTTGAAGGTCCGTAAGTCGTTTCGGTTCGGAAATAGCGGAGGCATATGGTTCCAGTGATTTCGCGAGGCACTACGATGCGAGAAATTGTCGCTGTTATGGATTTCCGAACGTCGAGGTGCTATGAGTGGAATTTTGAGTTATGAACATTTAGCACCTGATGCCTGAATTCATGAATACGTTAAAAATACGAAAAAAAAAGAATTAAATATATATGAACTTAACTAAATTAAGGTGTTATGCAATTTTTGTTTAAATTAATTAAAAATTCGTGTTTGTATTCACGCTGTGTTATAATATTATATTCATTATCATTCAAAATTAATTATTCAAACTAGTTGTTGACAGGTCATTTAAATCTGAGGAGTTGTAGAATTGTTTGCTGTTTTAAGAGGTCTTTATATGGTAAGATGATGCCCCACCATGGTTCAGGCCTTGTCGTGGCGGTGGGGCTCAGTAACCTAGGGTGTGCCCAGCACCTTGGGCGAGCCGAGGACTCTTTGTACCCCTCTTATAAGAAGAGGGGACAAAAGAGCAGGGGGCAAGAGTCGAGGATGGGAACCTCACCCCATTGTACTGTCCTGACGTTAGGAGGGGTTGTTCTGTGTTGCGAGACAACCCCTCTGTGGAAGTGGCGTCGGTCCCTTGCGGGACTGTTTGCTCATTAGTTTCGGGGCATCTCACCAAAGGCGGCTTTGGTGGCACTCGCCGGCTTTTAGTGGGTAGAGCTGCGTCCACTTACCAGCTTTCGGGCGCAGCGAGTCCCACATACTCGCGTGGGGAGACCCACTCCCCCGCGGGATGCCTCAGAATCCCAGCGTAAAAGAAATAAAAAGTAAGATGATGACGATGAACTGGACCTGTCTAGTCTCATGTTGCATTATTTTTTATATGTTAATCGGATAGCCAGATCAGCCAACAGATGCCTCTAGCGTCGCTAATGAATAAAAACGCAAGCTCAGGCAGCTCTTTTATTGTCTATCCTAAGGCGTAAAAAATAATAAAACTGTAAGTCTCGGTGCCAGTAATTACACTGACTGGTTAGCCCTCCGTTCCAAATGATAGCAAAGCTTCACAGAAGAAATGAGCAGAATGGCGAAAAATATACAATTGTTGGATATTTATGATCACTGAATAGATTTATAATATAATAATATCAACCCTTATATGTCCCACTGCTGGGCACGGGTCTCCTCCTCGAATTCAGGCGAGGAGGGTTTTGGGCCATAGTTCACCAATGCGCTGGCCCAATGCGGGTTGGTGAACTTCACACACCTTCAAAGACTTTTAATCTCATCAGGCATGCAGGTTTCCTCACGATGTGTCCTTCACCGGTGAGCAAGCGATGGTTCAGGTGCACATAGAAATTTAGAAAAATCCATTTCTAGCCATCACAGGGGGGCGGGTCAGGATGGAACCCCGAGAGGTACTCTCACTCATGAGGCCGAGCCCGTACCCACTAGGCCATCGTCACTCACACTGAATAGATTTGTCCCTTAATAATTGTTTTTTTTTCACCGTAGCACGCCAAACGAACTAGGCAATGATAGCCTTCCTAAGAAAACTTAAGAGTCGATAGGAATTCAATATGTGAGACATGATTGTGGATGAATATCGCCTTCCCCTTGTAAATCTTGACCTTTGAAACTTGCTATCAATTAGAGAAATCAATAATTTTGCTGTTATCGCTGTTTTGACCGCCCTAAATTAATAAAAAATTAGTTGTCTGTAAAGTCGGTTTACTGACGATAGTTGAACGTAACAACTTCATAAGAAAATGGAACGCCTCACAGCGAGTTAACGCCGCATACGTCATGTTTTTTTTGTTCGTGAAGCCGGCTCCATCGAATTATAAGACGTTGTCACGTCAACCCTACGTTTTTTTCTCTTGTTTATCACTTGGGTTTTGGACTTATTTATCGCTCCCATTAGTCCCAATACTTGCATCGGAGTGTCACAAAACGCACAATTTCGTTAGCAAATCTAGATTAGTTAGTGCCTTGCCACCGACTACAATGCCTTTGTTAGACCATGAAGCTGCCAGCTTACGGGAAAAATAATCGAGTATGCTGGTGAAAAGTTTGGGTGAAAGCGCATCTCCATGTTTAACGCCTTTGAGTATTGGGAACGAGGGGCCAATAGTATTGTTTAATTTCACGTTTGCTTAGCTATTGTTATATTATTATATATTCTTAGAAGGTGGATGTAGGTTGTATCAAGTTTTTGGTTTTTAAGTGCTGAAAATATTAGGGAATGTTTGATGCTGTCAAAGGCTGTTGTAAAGTCAACGAATGCAAGGTTTGTTAAACTCGGTGTATTTTTCCAGGATTAATTGTTTGTAGGTGGTAGAAAAGATATGACGGAAGTCAGCTTACTGGTTGCTGTCTGTCTAGTTTTCCATCGATGCGGTTTAATATTATTATTTTAATTAATGTTTTATATAAATGTGATATAATACTTATTGGGCGATAATTGGCAATGCTACTTTTATTACCTTTTCATGGAGGATAATTATTATGTTGGAGTGGCATTTACTTTTCGAAAGTTTAGTTTAATATGGAAGTAGAGTAGGAGCGCCGAATTAAGAAAAATAAAAATAATCAGTTTGTTAACATCATACAATCAGACATCAGGTGTTTTGTTTCAATTAAAAACCTACCTGTTGTCTGTAATCTTACGGACGATAATTTCACGTGATAACGTCATAATGCGTCACAAGCTGAACGCTTAGGCCGATCATGCTTCTCTATCTCTTGTTCCGCGCTCTCGCTTGCACGCTCGGCTCAGGCCAGACGTTTTTCGTGAGTATAGCCGGCGTTCATTTTATAATGCTATCACGTAAAAATAATAATTAAAATTATTAGCATGTTTTTAATAATAGTAAAGTTTTAAATAATTTTAGTAATATAAATAACAATTTTAACTTAATATATTATCTAAAAAACTATATTAATATTGTTTATTACTATATTAATATTGTTTATTACTATATTAATATTGTTAAATTACATTTACTTCGCAGTGTAAATTAAAATTTACCTATATTCCGAAGTAGTTTGTTTCTTTGAACGACACAGGTCAAAAAACATGCCCTCAAAAAACGGTCATTTGTGATACCCATTAACCGGAGTTTATCTTCGTTTTTTCTTCATTAATATATTAACGTGATTCTGTAAAAGCATATTAAAATAAACTGGAATATTTAAACTTAATCTATTATCTATATTCAAAGGACCGATTGCCGATAACTTGCTCCTACTGTTCTTTGACAAAAAACCCGTCTTCCTGTTCGGCTTTTATCAAAAATTTTTCGTTTGTTTGTTAGTTATCTATGAATTAGTAGTTGATTTCATTTGTTAAACGTTGCATGTTAGATAAGTATTGAGTTGATGCGGAGAGAGGGATGCGACTTGGGGACGTTTAAGAAAAGAGATAAATATTTGAAAAGCATAATCAGAATATCGGGTGTGTATGGGTGTTGGTGATGCCAAAAAAAAAAGGTATAAATGCGATGTTTTAGGAAACTTGGATATTTTACTGGTCGTACAGATTCGGAGATCGACAGGACAGGTAGTGTAACATCAGAGCAGCAGTGGCAGAAGTATCACGTCGATCTCAGAATAGGCAACGGGTAAGATGCATAAGCATAGCACATACTCCGGTTGAACACGACCGCGAAAAAATCAAACCCGACCAGTACCCCTTTTTTTTTTCTTTAACGCCGGGAAATGCTCTGAGGCATCCCGCGGGGAAGTGGGTACGTGGATCTCGCTTCGCCCGAAAGCTGGTAAGTGGACGCAGCTCTATCCACTAAAACCCGACGTGTGCCACCAATGCCGCCTTTGATGTGGTGCCCCGGATCAGTTGAGTAAACAGGGCACCTCAACGACTAGTCAGTCCCCCAAGGGACTGATGCCACCTTCACAGAGGGGTTATCCTGCACCACAGAACAACCCCTCCCAACGTCGGGACAGTACAATGGGGTGAGGTTCCCGCCCTCGCCCCTTGCCCCCTGCTCTTTTGTGAGTGTCTTCTTATGAGAGAGGTACAAAGAGCCCTTCGGCTCAATTAGCTTCCCCCAAGGTGCTCACCCTAGGCTACTGAGCCCCACCGCCACGTCAAGGCCTGAACCATGGTGGGGACCCAACCAGGACCCAAGCGTCTAAGCATATAAAGTCCTCAGATTTCTTACTTCATCATCATTACCATCCTGATTCCTCTGCTGGACAGGCCCCTTTTAATAAACACCAAGATGGATCCCCCGCCACTCGCACTGAACGGAGATTATATAGTATATTAATAGATATATGTAAGTGAGTTGTAGTTATAGTGAGTTCACCACTATAGTCTAATCCGTATGAACAAACTTTACAAGTTCTCAAAGACTTTAATCTTAGCAAGCAGTTTCCCCACAGAGACTTCGTCAGTAAGTGATTAAAACCTTTCATGATCATCTTTATAAATGAGAAAGATCCCATCGCTCATTTCTCTGCTTTAAGACTTTTTCTACACGATTTTATATTTAATTTATCTTCATTAATAAAACTTTTATACCAACTTTACCATTCATGCTTTTATTTCGCGAAGCCCGATATTTTGGCAATGCTAAGTGCCAACGGAAGCCTTGTTTACAAGTTTACCGGTGGGAGGGATGCGCTGTGCCGCGCTCCCGGCTGCATGAGTACCAACATTGCTTGATTCTCATCTGACACAGCTTTGCTGTGATTCGGAGAGAAGGCCAGAACAGGCAGTGTAATTACAGGCACAGAAACTTACCATCAAGCCAATATATAGAGTTGCCTGGGCTAGTTTATGTTCGTGGGTGACGTCAACCACTTACCATCAGGTGGTACATCTGCCAGTTTGCATGGTATTATCCCTTAATATTTTTTCTGCATAGATTGCAATACTTATAAAAGTTTAATGTCGGTATAGAAGTGTTTCTTACATAACCCCAGCCCGACTTCGCGTGGGCTCACAAGTTTACAAACGCATGTTGTTTTGTAGTTGTGACATTCAGCGTTATAGCGTGTTAACAAACCTAAGTAAATTATAAATTATCCCCTAGAATCGATCAAAATCACTCAACCTTTTTCCGTCGACTCTAGTAAGGCCAGGCCTATGCCTGTTTCAATGAATGTCAAGACGCCACTCGAAATCAACTAGGACCGACCACATGGTTATCTTCGTCTTCCTTCTTAAATACAATGATGCTTAAAATCGTTACGAAATTCATTAACAATTTATGCGCCTTCACATAATATTACAATTAAAGTTTACCGTAAATGAGACGTCCAATAAAAAGGCAAAGCTATCTAGATCAACAATAGCAACACACTCTCCATTAGCTTGAGGGTGGCTGTCACGACTCCAACGCTGCCTTACATGCCACGACAATACGCTCATGCATAAAGAAATGCGAGTTATTTAATGACCACTTCAGTGCCTCGTTCGGATGATTTAATTATCATTATTCAACAATATACTGTATCTGGCAGACCCAGCAAGGCATGGCATATTCAATTTGCTAGCATAGGAAGGCGATTGATTTCTTTATGACTCTAATGACTATTTACCATTTTATATCTTGGAGTTTGTCTAGCTGAATTGCCAATTTGCAAAACATCTTTGCCGTAATTATGCCTTCTTCTAATTGTTTAATGAGATTGTCTGAAGCTAGGTATTTATGGTCTAGATACTGATAGATCCAAACTGGTCTAAGTCTTCAACTTTAGAAAATATTTGTATTATGTATTCGTATGTCTGACAGCATTAAAGTATACCGGGTGTATTTGTAACGCTTGCGAAAACGAAGAGGTATGATAGTGTTAGCATGTTCACTTGTATCATGTCATGAGACAGGTGAAAAAAAACGCGTTTTCTTTTCTTTTTTGGTTGCCTTTTTTATTTTTATTTTTTGTATAATCCGGTTTAGTAAACATAATGTTACAGGAATTTGATGATAATGCTTTAAAATTATGGTTTTTTGAAAAAAAAAACAGCAATCGAATAAATTTAACTTAAATAAACGGCTAGTGGACTGAATCAGCTGAAAGCGTTCCCCATGCACGAGGTGGACGAACTCCCGCACGGCGCGCGTTCAGTGCGCCCGCTAGTTGCGCGTCTCGCGGTTAGCATGATTGCATAGTGTGTATACATACATTGCGGGTTTGCAAAATACACAAGACCTAAAATTTTCTTTATAAAATGTCTCTGAGATAAATGGTCATATGCATTATATAGTATATAGATAGTATATTATTAGGGTTTAATCTTTCCAAGAGTTCCAAATACACCCGGTATAAAGTAATAAAGCTGTATATTTTTATGTTAGTTGGATAGGCAAACTGGCAAACGTGCCACCTGATGGTAAGTGGTCGACGTCACCCATGAACATAAACCAGTTTACCTGGAACGAGCCCAGACAACTCATTTATGTGTTGCCTATCCTGAGACATAAGATGTTAAGTCTCGGTGCCAGTAAGTAATGCCTGTCTTTTAATACTTTTAATACGGAAATATATTTAATACTTTTATACTATACATATATTTAAGATTTTTATTATATAATACACATATTTAATACACATCCATGTCCCAGGAACACAGAAAACTTTTTGTTCCCAGGCGGGATTCGAACCCGCTACCTCCGGCTTGAGCGCCAACGCGCTAACCATTGAGCCAACTATCATATCAACTGCCCTGTTGGGCACAGGTCTCCTCGAAATCGGGCGAGGAGGATGTTTGGGCCATACTTAGCGCTCGCGCAATGCGGGTTTCGCTAAAGACTTTTAAGAATTTTAATCTCAGATGTACCGGTTTCCTTACGATGTTTCCCTTCACCACAAGCGATGTTCTCATGTTCAGGTGCACGGAGTAATTTAGAAAAACGCAGAACTCGGCACCGTTCAGGATCGAACCCAGACCTCTCACTCAAGAGATAGAGATACCCATAACCACTACACCAACGTCGCTCACTACATTTTGCTGGCATAGTACTTTTTTAATTAGTGCTATAATGCCTTATTAAACAGAAAAGGACTTCATCTTCTTTAAGTTTTAAAAGAAATAAAATCCACTTCTTTGTTATCCTTCAAACTCATTATATAAGATACTGAATTACATTATATCTGGTATACAGAAGATATTGTTTTACTTGCTTCAAAGTAAGCCTTTTAAATATGATCTACTTATAAATATAAAAATACAGCAATAAAAAAATTATATAAAAAATAAAAGGGCATTTCATTTGTTAATCATAATCATGAATAACTTAATTATAGAAAATTAATAATCAATTAACAACACACGCGACTAACAATAACGACCTCAAGAATAAGTAACCCCCTGGCGTATTGACAATGTTACATGTTCTTATATTTATATGCTTAAAAAACTTGCAAAGTAAAGAAATTGCATGTTAGCATGTTAGTCTGTTAGCATGTTAGCCTGTTAGCATTTTAGCCTGTTAGCATGTTAGCCTGTTAGCATGTGAGTGTTGTTTTATTATGGTAATGTACATTCAATGCATACATTACACATAATATGTATGTGAGCTAATTCTGGAGTTTCTACTAGATACACGGCGATCGACTTAGGCTACGCGGGTCTAAGAATGCCAGTGGTGTTGTCTTGGAGTTCAGTAAAAGGGTCCAACGTGTAGTGGTGAACGTGTTGTTGATGATGGTAATGCAGCATGTCTTTTATTGTTCCTTGACTTTACTGCTCTGTCCGTCATAAGAATATTATCTTATTTCCATAATGTATTAATACCTCTCTCTCTCTCACACACACACACACACTCTATTTAAGAGCTTTGCTCTTGTCGATGGAGCAGTCTTTCATACTCCATAATTAGGGCGCTTACAACGGTGGTTATCCCACTTGCCTTCGTTTCCGCAGCACAATAACCAATTTGTATCTCGTTGATCTGTAATCCAGAGCCCTACTGAAATCTATTCCCTCGGCCTCTAGTCAGTACTGATACCGCTACTGCGGTATTGAGGGGGGGGGGGGGGGGTTGTAGCGCTTTATAGTAGCGGCGCTTGCTCGCTACGTCACAAGATCGTCATAGGAACTATATAGCATTTTATAGGTTAGCCCATTCCCCTGGACTACCCACTACATCATAGTAGATATCTTGTCACTGCTAGATCGGGGACTTCTTATTCGTATTATCTGCCATATGCGGACCCCATAGATAGCCTGAACATGATGATTATTATTTTTAGGTTTCTGCGATCTTAATTTCCAGCAGGGCGCAGAAAACCACTGGATGCGGGAGCCGCAGGCCGGTCGTTGACGAAATCCTTGGGTGAGTCCTACGTCCTGAACTGCACTTGTATTGGCTATTGAATGAATGAATGAATGGTGATTATTTTGATAACTTAATATGTCCTTCCTCGAAGTATATATAGATGCCTAATTTTACGCTTAATTTAAGATTTAGAGCAGTAAAAGTAAAAGACAGATATTGTTTTTAATGTATACTCTAATTTCAGTAATTACGCACCTGCTAATCCACTGGTGTAGCGGGTGTCTGTGGATGTCGCTCTTCACTTACCATCAGGTGAACCGACTATCCGTTTGCCCCCTCTTCTATAAAAAAAATATATTATTTTTATTGAGGAAGTTTACAGGTGAGTGAAACAACAGTAACAGCTAAATTAATAAAAAATAAAAATAAAACACCATAACTTAAAGAGGATCGACTTATTCTTTAATTTATTTTATATGGCCTTTATATTTATATTTCTTTAATACCTCATGTATAAAACGATACTTGATTTTTTAAAGATGGTCTTTTTGAAGGCCTCATATAAAAGGATACTTCAATTGTTTTTTAAGATGGCCTTTTTTTGGGGGCCTTTACAAAAAATGTTACACCTTACCGCTGCACCTTAATCCTTGCATTACGAGCTATCAACGCGTCCTATAATTACCCGCTTCCTGCCAATTAACTTTTAATTAAGGTTATAAAGTTGATGACCAATTTTTTGTGTCATACAATATGATTATGAACTAGAAAAATCATCATCATGTGTACCAGAGACTTCTGATGAGGCTTGGGCCCACACCAGTTAATATATACGTACCTCTACTGATTAATTTATTTCAAAAAAAAATCTTCTATTATTTCAATGTGACTTAGATTTATATAAACTTCTGTCTTTTACAATATTGCTATTTAGATGTGATTATAAGAAGAAGCTTATAAGAAGCCCCTACATCTAAGCTACAAAGAGCCCCCTCGGCTCAATTAGCTTCGCCCAAGGTGCAGCGGCTTACCCTGGGCTAATGAGCCCCACCACCACGTCAAGGCCTGAACCATGGTGGGGTAAGCATGTACCCCTTAACTAATATTATAAATAGGAATTGTTTGTGAGTTTGGATGTTGGAGAAGATCTTTGAAAAAAAGAAAAAATTCAATTTTTTGTGTACTTGTTTAAGTATAACTTACTTTTACTTGTGTAAATGTGTGTGTAATCATCAGTTTGGGTCTGAAGTAACGTAAGTGAAGCTACGAGCCATAGCCTACATTTACTTAATAATTATTAGTATATACTAAAAGCTCTTAAGTAAACTTGTGAGTGCTAAAGATAGATAGAAGCAGCTTTTTAGAATGTTCCAGATATGCTGGATGATATAAAATATACTGTACCATAGAGCTTAGACGGAAATTAGGCCAACTATGGCCTACATATTGTTTTCTAATGTTTACGCGAATTTCACTCATTATAATGAAACCATGGTCACGGGAGGACTCACGGGAGGACTCCTCCCGTGAGTCCTCCCGTGACCATTATTGCTGTAAAGTATCCGAAACGTCGGGCTTGTAAAAATCTTAATAAACCGCGATAAAATCCGTAAAAATTGTTTCATTATAACTATGGCCTAATTTGTCTAGATAATGCTCTTAAACATCCCGCGGGGGTTGCGGCTCCCGAGGCGGGTATGTGGGACTAGCTATGTCCGAAATATGGTAACGTGAACCCAGCTCTACCCACCACAAAAACCTGGCGAGTGCCAATAATGCCACCTTTGGTGAGGTTCCCGGTTCTGTTGAGCAACATGGCACCTCAATGGCTAGTGATCCCCAAGAGGCTGTCACCACCTCAACAGAGGGATTGTCCTGCTACACAGAACAACCTATCCCTTCGTTGGGATAGTGCAATGCCTGCTCTAGTCCCCTCTTCTTATAAGAGGGGTATAAAGAGCAGCTTCCTCGGCTCAATTTACTTCGCCCAAGGTGGTGGATCCTCCTTAGGCTACTGAGCCCCACCGCTACGACAAGGGTTTGTGGCCCTCTTTGAGTTCAAAACATGGCAAGACACGAACCCGTAACCGCGGGTGTGTCTGACCTGACCACTCGACCAGTGGTCGAAGGTAAGTCAAAGGTAAGTAAATAATTCCATCAACCACTAGAGACAGGATTCGTAAACAATCATAAATACTGCACCGTTTATAATGCAATAAACATAATATGAATATTAAATAAGTTCGCCTTTGACTAGATAACGGCCAGTAACCGGTTACGGTAGAGATTGGCCATTAACTTTAAGATCTAACAACTTAAGATCTAGTCAAGATGGGACGACGATATCGGTCCGGTCCTAGTAGAGGACAAAAGAGCAGGGGCCAAGGGGTGAGGACGGGAACCTCACCCCATTTTACTGTTCCGACGTTAGGAGGGGTTGTTCTGTGGTGCGGGACAACCTCTCTGTGGAGGTGACGTCGGTCCCCTGAGGGACGGACTAGCCGTCTAGGTGCCCTGTTCGCTCATTAGATCCGGGGCACCTCACCAAAGGCGGCATTAGTGGCACTCGCCGGGTTTTAGTGGGTAGAGCTGCGTCCATTTACCAGCTTTCGGGCACAGCGAGTCCCACATACCCGCGTGGGGAGACCCACTCCCCAGAGGGATGCCTCGGAGCATTTCCCGGCGTTAAAGAAAAGAAGCGTTTTGAATTATGACGGCGGTGTTGAAGATTCAAGAATAATCCAAGCACCAGAAATTTATCACTAAATAGTCATAATCAGTAATAAGGTATCATTTAGCATTCGTTGTAAAACTACGAGATTATAATAACGAAGATGATAATGATGAATGAAATTAAAGAAATATTTTTGCATGGACCCGTCAAAGTCCTGTTTAAAATTCCTCAACCCAAGTTTAACAGGAAAAACACCGAAACCGACGTTAATTAACGTATTTAAAGTAATTGTTAATAACATTGAGTATACTTTGTGATTTGGACCCAAATGCTCCAAGCTATAACTTAGTAAAAAATAAGTACAATGAATTTTCCCTTCCAAACGTTTAGCGGTCGAAGACAATGCCGCCTAAACTGTTTAATTCACATCCAAAACAGCATAGCAAAAAGTAAAATTGGTGACATGAGCCGACACACCGAAAGCCTATAGCTGCTGTGGCCGAGACCCGCCGTCGCAAAAACGACGAATCATTAGAAGGCGCCACACGAAAGCCCATTTAAAAGTATGAGAATATTTCCACAAAAAACCCCACATTCAACTCCCAGCACATTCATTTTATGAGAACAATGAGTGATTTTTGTATTTCCCTTTAATTCTATGTCGATTTTATCCGTGGAGGCGAACCTCGGCGCTTGTCGAGCCATCTTCGACTTTTTGCCGTAGGAAGCGCGGGCGAGGAGATGTGGTTTCGTTCCTCACACCTTGCGCTGACCCCGTTCGCCGGCGCCTCGCTTCACGCTCGACCGAATCGCAACCGAATAATACCTCCAATCGCATAATTCGTTTTGCATATCCTAATTACAATTTCGCCTCAAACTTTCGCGTCGCTCAAATTTAATTGGTGTCCATCGGTGGGTTTGTTAGCGTTATCCGATTGTTTATTAAGGACTCCGTCGTTGTAATGAGAGTCGCCGGTTTTTTGTTTATTTCTAACAGATCTATGACGTTTACGTGCGTGTCCGTGTCGACGTAATGGTGCTGAGACAATGGACTTCAAGACTTGTTTATTGAGTGGATGGAGTTGTTTTGTAGTAAAATGTGTTCAGGTGGAGGCGGCGTCAGTTTCCCGCGAGCCAATGGTAGCGAGGCTCACGGTGGGAGGAACTGTGGCTACTGAGATGCTCACTTACCACTCGCTACCACGCCGTTCGTTATGTCGGTTTGTTTGTTTTCTCTACATCAAATGCACTTTTTTCTTGCGTCAATTATGCCGCGTCATAATTGAGACATAAATATTTTTTTAACATTCGCATCGAGTGTGTATAAAAATGATATTTTATTATTATTAAATACCTACCACTAGTAAATATTACATACGACTTTTAATGTTAAGTTTTTGCTTGCATTATTATGCGTGTTCATATAAATTGCTTCCAGAATAAACTTTAAATATACATCTATTTAAAGTTTCAAGTAAATTTTTCAATGTCCATGTGTGTAGTTAAAAGTCCATATATATTTTGGAGTAGTCGTATAATTGTTCTTAATTACGCAGAAACAATACAAGTTGATTGTCGTTCCTAAACGGTTAGTGAAGCTCGTAGGGATGTATGTATATGACATGATTATCTCAATGTTACCTCAAAATATTATAAATATAGATTTCTCACATCTACTTAAAAATTAAAATATGCAACAAATCACTTTTTGCTTTTTAAAATGTTAGGAATTTAAATAATTTAATAAACTTTGAAAAATCTCCAAAAAATATGACGTATAATAAAAAAAGGGTCGCGGTTAATCGTGCGCGCTGCTCGGAAGAGCAGAATTTGGACTAGTCAAATCCGATATGGTCGACGATTCTTTTACGACACTATTTACCTTGTGAACAAGACATTCGTACCTAAATAATGTCGAAATTTCGAGCGATGGGGCTTATTAGCCTCAGGTGAACCTAGTACCTTGGGCAATGTAAGTTGAGCCGACCGACGCTGCACTTTGTGTCTCGACTGCTCTCTTGTCTCGACAAGAGAGCAGGGGGACAAGGGGCGAGGATGGGAACCTCACACCATTGTACTGTCCCGACGTAGGGAGGGGTTGTTCTGTGGTGCGGGACAACCGCTCTGTGGAGATGAAGTCGGTCCCTTCAGGGACTGACTAGCCGTCGAGGTGCTCTGTTTGGTCATTACATCCGGGTAACCTCGCCATAGGCAGCATTGCCGGGTTTTAGTGGGTAGAGCTGCATCCACCCTACCACCTTTCAGGCGCAGCGAGTCCCACTACCTGCCTAGGGAGGGATTCCTCAGAGTATTTCCCGGAGTAAAAAAAGGCTATAAAATCATCAATCCAGATACAAATGTAAAATTTTTACATGGGTAAAGCTACAAAGTTAGTTCATAATATAAAAGTCCTTCTTTAAACAAACCTTTGACGAGGGTTTCTCAAGAATTGAATTTACTAACCGCAGGAGAGAATCAGAAAATATTTCTGTCGATCTTGTACCACTTAGCTTATCTTTGAATTCGCGCCATCCTTCGATTGTGAGCTACCTCGTTATCACAATAAGAAATATAATGATATTTATTAATTGTAACGAGACCTGTATTTAATAGGGATGTTAATAGAATTCAAATAAATCATAATTTTGATGTGAAATGGTTCCTGTGATGGAATTCTAAAAAACACAATACTTTCCCTTATTTCATTAATTAAATTAAATTTGTTTCAGATTGCGTATACGTAAGTGATGGGTCCCTGCGACATTTTCCGTAAGCGGTACAAGTATTTAAAACACTTTTCAGGCGTTTTGATAGTGGTACTTACAGACATAGGCAAAACATGGAAGCGATTATTATTATCAACGAAAACTATGTAGAATCACAATAACAGATGAATGATGCTTATTTATCATCATCATCGTCATCATCATCAGCCTCTATCCGTCCACTGCTGAACATAGGCCTCCCTCAATGAGAGACCGTCTTCCCACCTGGTTAATGATGCTTATTATTACGATTATATTATATTATTACGTCACCGTATATGCAATTTAAATTGCAAAATTTTATATGCATTAGACGTATTTAAACAAAAGTAGGTAATCAATACTTAGGCCCCAGAAATTTATAAACGATTTTAAAAAATGCAAAAAAAATTGTAACCGTAAAATTGGTTTCTTTATAATGAATTAGTATTAGTTAAAGGAAAAGATCAATTTATAAAATCAAAAAAAAAAAACGTTATATTTGTTTATTTGCAATCAAATTGTAAAAAATAGTAGCTAAATAAAAATATTTGCGCCTCTTTATATACCTAAGTGTTTTTTTTTTAGTTGTAAAGTGAATGTAATGCAAGTGCATTACAATAAAAACTAAACTTTCCTTTACATATCAGTGTAATCTGATAAAATCCAGAAGCGAAGCAGAAGCTAAACATATTTTAATCTATTACCTATATTTTTTTGTTGCGGCAAAAACCTTATCAGATTGATAAACATTCTTGACGTTCATAAGTTTCCGGTAAAAAACCTTTACTAACCTGACAATTAATGTTAACGGAACTAATTAACAATATTGTGTGTGTTGGTTTTTAATTGCATTACCGTTCTCTTGAGGTCTAGATTTTTAATAGGTCTATCTACTGATGCTATAATTATTATACACTAATTGTTAAGAGATCCTTTTTTTAGGTGAATTCGCTTTAGATCTTTTAAATGAATAAAAATAGCAGCCAAAAAAAGAAAAAAAAAACATTGACACGCTGTTAAAATATACCTATATTGTACAAAGGTGCAAAGAGAAAAGAAATCAGGCAGGCCTTATCGATATCGATAAGCGTTCCTTTTAATTCTCCGTATCGATAAGACAACGGTAGGGATGTCCTTAAAGGAATTTAAAAAGCTAAATAGATTTAAATGAGTGTGCGTAATGGACGCTGTTACTTTCGTCATCCAAATTCAAATTACCTTTATTTTCTAGGTAAACTGGTAACACTTCACTTGAATTAGTAGATGAAAATTTCCAAAAATAGTGACATAATATTATAACAGAGAAATATAAAGTTCTCACGTAAATGAAGTTGCTATAAACTGTAAAGTATCTGAAATGTCGGGAAATCCGTAAAAGTAGTTTCATTATAAGATTGAAATTCTTGTAAACTATGAAATCAATATTGTTTGTAAACAAAATCTTTTCTTTTTCTTAGCTGATCATCATGAGTAAAGTACCCACCATGGTTCAGGCCTTGTCGTGGCGGTGGGGCTCAGTAACCTAGGGTAAGCCGCTGCACCTTGGGCGAAGCTAATTGGGCCAAGGGGGCTCTTTGTATCCCTCTTATAAGAAGAAGGGACATAAGATATAAGAGAGAAGAAGGCAAGGGGCGAGGATGGGAACCTCACCTCATTGTACTGTCCCGACGTTGGGAGGGGTTGTTCTGTGGTATGAGACAACCCCTATGTGGAGGTGGCGTTGGTCCCTTGCGGGACTGACTAGCCGTCGAGGTGCCCTGTTAGCTTAACCGATCCGGGGAACCTCACCAAGGCGGCACTGGTGGCACTCGCCGGGTTTTAGTGGGTAGAGCTGCGTCCATTTACCATCTTTCGGGCGCAGCGAGTCCCACATACCCACCTGGGGGGGAGACTCACTCCCCAGGCGGGATGCCTCAGAGCATTTCCCGGCATAAAAGAAAAAAAATGTGGATGTCGCTCTTCACTTACCATCAGGTGAAAACCGACTATCCGTTTGCCCCTCTACTATATAAAAAAAAAAAAAACATGAGTAAGGTCGATCTTGCTAATGCGCTGTGACATATATAAAAGGTTAAGTATACGTTTACTCTTTTTTCCTTCGTTGTAGTCCCTTCTTATCTTATCTTTATAAAATTCTCAAGTATTACCTACATTGTTTGTAATAGACCTGATTAAACTTAAAAATGATTTTAAGTTTAAAGTCTTGAATATAAGTTGTCGCTATTGAGAAGGTATAAACTTGGTGCAGAATAATGGTAATGGAACAAAATCATCAGAAATTCATCTTTAGGAATTTAAAGTTAAAAATAAATACTGACGAAAATAAATAAATAATAGGTTAGGTTACCTATGAATCGGAGGGGACTTGTCTCTGCCGAGCGTCATCATCGCGATGCTCGGTGACGACGAGTCCTGGACGGCGATGGTCTCCTGCTGCGAGGCAGTAATGTCCCAGAAGGAGGCCGACGAGTGGGTGAGAGAGGAGGCCGCCGACGAGGCCTCCCCCCGCAGGCGACGAACGGGGGTGCGTAGGAGGCGCTACCTAATGCGCCTACAGTAACGCCCCTGTGCTACAGTAAAGCCCCAGGCTTCAGGATGGGAACCTGAGCTCAGTATGGCACGACGTCGCGGGGACTGCTTAGTAGCGGTCGGGCAGTCCCCCCTTAGAGGAGTAGTCTGGCCTTCGCCGGGGCCAGCCTGTCGGTGAGGTGATCCTGTCCGTTGCCTGCATATCCGGGACCCTCAAAAAGCGGCTGAAGGCGCTCGCAGTGGTTTTAGTTAGGTTGGGCACTCCCAGGTGCGAGTTCCACATTGGGTCAGGATCTACCCGAAGATCCTGGCTGCATCCATAAGGATTTCCCTGCGAAAAAAAAAAAGGCTACCCATGAAATTGTCGTTCTGCAGTACAGGCCATTTCAAATTAAAATAATTTTTGTTTGGCTAAGAATTCTAGTTTCAAATTAATTACCTGTATTTTAAAAACATGGAATTCTTTTTCCAAAGGTAGTCATTTATTTATTGATTAGTGTGACATTTTCATTGCATTTCAATCTTTTTTGTCATCATGGATATGTTAAAAATTCGAGTAATTATGGAATATGAGTACCATCGTGGCAGCAACGCGGCACAAGCGGCACGCACCATCAACGACGTTTACGGAGCTAACACTACAACCACCGCACCACCTGTTATTGGTTTGCTCGCTTTCGTTCTGGAAATTTCGACCTTAAAAATGAATCTCGCGGTCGTTCAAAGACTTTGGTCGACAATGTCGAATTAAAGGCGATTGTGGAAGCTGATGATACACAATCGACGGCTGAATTAGCAGTCGCTTTCGACATTAGCGTCAAAACAATATTGGTCCATTTGAGTCAAATTAGCAAGGTAAAAAAGCTTGACAAATGGGTGCCCCACGAACTCAATGATCGCCAGCGCAAAGTACGCGTCGAGACGTGCCTTGCACTGCTCAACAGACACACAAATGAAGGAATTTTGAACTGCATTGTTACCTGCGATGAAAAATGGATTCTGTTTGATAAGCGCAAGTGCTCAGCAAGTTGGTCGGATCCTGGTTCAGCACCTAAACAATGCCCTGAATGAAAACTTATCTAAGTGATGGTCACTGTTTGGTGGTCTAGCACCGGTTTGATTCATCACAGCTTCTTACCAAACGGGGTGAGCATTACTGCAGATGTGTACTGTGAAGAACTGAACACAATAATGGAGAAGCTGGCACATCTCCAACCAGCAATGGTCAATCGCTCGTCTCCGCTGCTCCTGCACGACAACGCGCGACCTCATACTGCACAGTAGACGGTCTCCGCCCTACTCACCAGGCCTTGCGCCTTACTACTTTTTCTAGAATTTGGATAACTTCTTGGCGGGAAAAAAATTCAATACCCGAGAGGCAGTACAAAATACCTTTGAAAAATTTGTTGCCTCCCGTCCAGCTGATTTCTTTAAGAAGGGCATCAATAAACTGCCACTGCGTTGGCAAAGATGCATTGATTGCATGGGTGATTACTTCAATTAATACAAATAAAAAATTTCATATAAAACGGCAATTTCATAGGTAAAGACCTAATATTATGATCAAGAATTGTAAAAGTAGGGCTACTGAAGGTAGTTTAAAAATCCTTACCCGTGAGGTATCCTAATTTTTAGAAGACTCGTGCCCGAGTAAAAAGATTTCAATTAAAATGGGTATTCCGTTTTCAAACTAATTTAAAAAAAGAGCTTGACATTTTAGAGATTTTGACATTGTTAACCATGGCTCGTTATGAACTCTTTTTGGCAACTTTTACTTAGATTTTTTTGTGAAAAGTATGATCTAGTTCTTATAACCTGTTTTTTTTTCTTTAACGCCGGTAAATGTTCTGAGGCATCCCGCTGGTGAGCGGGTCTCCCCACGCGGGTACGTGGGACTCGCTGCGCCCGAAAGCTGGTAATTGATCGCAGCTCTACCTACTAAAACCTGGCGAGTGCCACCAATGCCGCCTTTGGTGAGGTGCCCCGAATCTAATAAGCAAACAGGGAACCTCGACGGCTAGTCAGCCCCTCAGGGGACCGACGCCACCTCCACAAATGGTTATGCCGCACCACAGAACAACACCTCCCAACGTTGGGACAGTACAATGGGGTGAGTTTCCCGTCCTTTTCGGCCCTTGCGCGCTGCACATTACCCACTATACTCTTCTTATAATAGGAGTACAAAGAACGCCCTCGGCTCAATTAGCTTCGCGCAAGGTGCTAGCCACACCTTAGGCTACTGAGCCCCACCGCCACGTCAAGGTCTGAACAAGGTCTGTGATTACACCTTCGCATACCTCTTTGCCTATCCAACTAACATAACAAAAAAAGGTATTCTCGACATCGCTTCCATAACGGTACGGAAAAATTGTATAATGTTCATTAAAAATGTAGTAACGGTTATCGTGAGCGTTCGTGTCGCCAGATACCAGGGAGGCATAAATATAATGGCGGTATCAGATGGGCCCGGACATCGCGTGACAATACCCTGTTTGTACCATCATTGTCTCATTTTGCATCCTCGCCCAATCAAAATATAACTAGTAAGATTATGTGAACCTGGGGTCTTTTTTGCAGAAATAAATTCACACTTAGGATCACATTTAATTTTATTCGTCAAATATTTTTAAGTAGGTGAAAAATAATTAAGAAACTTAAACTTAACCTTTACTTAAGTACCTTTATACTAAGCCCAAGTAATGCATTGCTGACCTCGTCAAAAGTTTACATATTTGCTTTAGTTGGGGAGAAGAAAAACGGTTGCATAAAAAAAAACGAAAAAACATCGAAATATTTAAAAAAAAGAAAATCATGATAATAATTACCGTAATTAGCTATTATCTGCAGCTTCTTCCACGTTATTACATTTGCAGATGTATGCGTACTGATGATGATTTTATATCCTAAATCTCTCAGTGATATTAATATAGTGATATTATATTATTGTGTAAGAATTTTACAGGTAATTCATAAAGTTATGTATAGGTAAAAATATTTAAAAATTATATAGGATATTAGCATTTAAGGGCAGTTAATGAAGTTTAAAGGCTTCTTCTAGTCACACAGAATCCTTACAATTTCATTAAACTTTCCACCATAATGGTCTTTTTACTCGACCATTATGTTGGAAAGACGATCTTCGTGGAGTATTCGGTCCGTGTTGGATGCAAGTGACAAGAAATGGGTCGCCTTGGCGTTCGTTGAAGGAGGCCTATGTCAGCAGTGGACGGATAAAGGCTGATGATGCTGAAAGAAGAATGAATTAGTCGTCTCAGCTTACATCGACTGAACACGTCTATCGGATCTTATTTGTACAGGAATGCCCGGCATCATGCGCCCGGTCCGACATTTCAACCCTTCGTGATCTTTTATGCCATTCTCATCCCTTGCTCTTCCTCGGATTTGTTAAGAAATTGGATGAACCTTGCCACCACTTTACGCTGCCATAATCTCTTCTGCGACCCATCTTCTTCTGCGATCTTCTGCGATTCAACATCTCTGATTTTGACCATGGTCATCTTTTTCCAAAAACTTCCTTTCATTTCTCTTAGTACATCTTGCTTAATCAAACATCGAAGCTTAAATGTCTACCTATCTACAAATAGTTTGAGTGCATTGTGCATCTTAGCACTTACAAGCAGGTGTAAGATAAATTTATTAGAAAGCTCAATTCCATTCATTAAAACCATCTTAGTCTTAAAGTGATATAATATTATTTTTGGGACATTTTTAACTATACCATCGGTGTCCAGTAATTAGATGCCGATGTGTTATCACTATAACCATCTACATCATAAAAATATTTTCAGTAATTAGATGTTAACGTTCATTGCTCTTTAATTTAAAAACCAGTGCGTTTTCGTTTTTTTCTTTGTTTCTTAGGAGTTTTTTCTAAGCCTTGAACATAGGGTTTTTTGGAATTCAAAAACTGTGTCACATACTAAAACATGAAAACAAAGTCTTTGCAAGAATGAAAAAAATACATTATTAATAAAAAAAAAGCTATTTTATGTAACTACACGTAATCCTATATTGCATATTAAATGTTTATTTTAGATTAATATAAATTTACTAAAATAGTATTAATTCATATTAATGATTTCAATATACAACAAAGTGACAAGAAAATCATATTTTTCCTAATGAATATAAAAAAAATACCTTTTTACGTTTTGCTATTTATTATTATAAAAGATGATATTAATATTATTCTTCATCCATCCTTTATTCGTTACATCCATTTTTCTCCGAGTTTCCTATTTTAACCATATTTATACATAATACTAATAGTTTTGATAAGGCTAAGAAAGGTAAATATTAGTTTTTAAAAAATCAAAATAATTTTGTTAAATTTCAGACCGCACACTCCTTTAATTATAAGCAAAAATCAGTGTGCCGCAGGGCTCCAACCCGGGGCCCACTTATCTTATTATCGTCGAAGCTGGCGAGGACACAGCTAGTACAAAACTTTTGTTTCGTTATAATGAATTGTCAGGAATACTAACGAATGTGGTTGTCCTTATTATGTATGTAGTTTTCATTTAATTTATTCAGTGTGAGGAGTGGGCAGGTACGATCTTGTCATGATACAATAATCTCAAGTTACAGGTTGTTCGTCGAGTCTTAATTGGCGCCGAAGATGCGTTCGTGGCTCCGACACTCTTTTTTCTGATCTGCAAGATAGTGGCTAGGTGGTGAAAAAAATTGCCAAATTAAACGTATATCTTGTGTTGCCTTGTATACTTGGTGTTTTGTTGGTTATTGACACAAAAACATGGTGGACCTAGATGTCTGATAAGATTTTAATTATTTGTATGCGAAGTTTTCCACATTAGACCTGTCAAATAAATTCGCTCTTTATTAACCCTTTGCAAAATGGTGGTAGAGCAATTTAAGCTTTAGCAAAGCAAAACACATAACAGAAGAATCAATGTGAAAAATTATGAATAGATTTTAGAAAATCATCAAGTTCATCAGAACATCAACTCTCCTTAAGGAACTTAACGGGTTTAGTAAAAAATCCCTATCCTTGCTTATTTATAAGAAGTTTTACTTATTAATAACTATTTGATTATTATTATTATTTTAAAAAATATTTATTATTCAGAATTATGGTTAATAATCAAATTAGACGAAAAAATCTAGGTTTACGACTAAAAATTGCGGTAATTAAAACAATTTATTTGAAGGGCTTCAAATTAGCTGTGAACATTAAATTATTGTGGTAATAATATAATTTTATTACACTTGTACGCTGACCTTATTCTGGTCAGGTGTACGTGACAATTTTATTGTTAAGGTTTAACTCTTAACATACAACGATGTATTATATTGCATATATAAACTCTTTTTTTTATAAAATGAAATAGGATAAATTTGATATAAAAATACTATCATTGTCATCACTATCTACCTCCTTCCGTCCACTGCTGGACATAGGCCTGTTTCAATGAACGCTAAGACGACTGATCTCTCACCACTTGCGTTAAACTAGGACTGACCACCGCAAGAATTGTCGTCCATCGACTTACGAATAAGTAACTTAATAAAAAAAATTAGCCAATTGCTTGTTGGACTCGCACGCGAGGATACGTATATTACACACCTTAAAAAATAAATAGCTGGTTTTGTTAAAGTTGTTTGAAAAACGCTTGACTTAATAATTAAACTATTATTATTTATTGTGAGATCGGTTACGATTCCTTTGATTTAATACTATTCCAATGGGCGTTGTTGATACATACATGATTTTTCAAGTGTCAAGAAAATCAATTTTAAGGGGGGGCTTCTCCTTAAAATTGATTTTATTGTAAATATCAAGGTTCATTCTACAGACGGGCGGACGGATAACAAAGTATAGAGTTCCCGTTTTGCCCTTTGGGTACAGAACCCTAAAAAAATGGCAGTCATAGGGACTGCCGATAGAAGTGACAACTTACAACTTAAAATTGTGATAATTATGAAATTTCAAATATTAGTACTAAAAATTGAGGTTTCATATTGTCATCATAATGTCGAATATGTGAATTGGGTGACGCGAGTTCCATGATTTTTGTTCACCCACAAAGTGCTCAATGCATCTAAAGTTTTCACTTCACAAAATTAAACAGTTACACACATTGATAAATTCATAACAATACCTTTTTTTTTGTTATCGCAGGGAAATGCTTTTTACGCATGTAGCCAGGATCTTGGGTAGATCCTGACCCTATGTGGGACTCGCACCTGGGAGTGCCCTACCCATAAACTAAAACCACTGCGAGCGCCTTCAGCCGCATTTTGAGGGTCCCAGGGTTGAGAGTGTGTTCTACGGGATTACCTCAGCGACAGGCTGGCCCCGGCGAAGGCCAGACTACTCCTCGTAAGGGGGGACTGCCCGACCGCTACTAAGCAGTCCCCGCGACGTTGTGTCATACTGGGCACAGGTTCCCATCTTCAGCCCGACACAAGCATAGGGGTGTTACTGGAGGCGCATTAAGTAGCGCGTCC
Source organism: Helleia helle (assembly GCA_963853865.1). Classification (NCBI taxonomy): domain Eukaryota; kingdom Metazoa; phylum Arthropoda; class Insecta; order Lepidoptera; family Lycaenidae; genus Helleia; species Helleia helle. The sequence goes on from OY971420.1 coordinate 24,872,872, forward strand.
TACGCAACCCCGTTCGTCGCCCGCGGGGAGGGGCCTCATCAGCAGCCGCCTCTCTCACCCGCCTCACCTCTGTCTCCTTTCGGAGAGATATGCCTCCAACAGTCTCCTTAGATACGGGGGCACCCTGAAGAAGTTCAGTGCCTCCCGTATCACACTGTGGGGGAGGCTGTTGAAAGTTGTTGTTGCGTTCGCGATGTCTAGCGACACCGCGACCACCACTTCGCCTTCGTGTTACGCCTCACCCGTCACCGCCCGAAGGCGTTTGAGGGCATCGACAGTCGACCGGCGTGCCCGGAACCCAAATTGGGACTCTGAGAGTCTCGGCCCCGGGCCCTCCTCCAGGTGCTGAACGAGCCGGGAGGCCACTAAACTCTCCAAGGCCTTCCCAGCTTTGCTCAGCAGCACCACCGGTCGCACCGCCGAAGCCGAGTCCGGGGTCCGCCCTGCCTTTGGTAGCAAGCAGATCCGACCCTCCTTCCAGGCCCTCGGGAACTGCCCGGACCGCAGGCAGCGGTCAAAGGCGAAGGCGATAGCCTTCGGTAGCTGTTTGACCGCTCGCGTACCCCGGTGATAACCGGTGATAACCGGGGTACGCGAGAGAGATCGCGAGGACTCTCCCATGCACCCCGTCTGGACCCGGCGTCCTCTTCTTACTCTGGAGGCGGGACAGAACCGCCTTAATTTCAGCCTCCGTGGCGGGTGACGGAACACCCTCCTCGTCCGACGTCTGCCGAGCTATTCTGGGGGGCACCAAGCCCACGGGTGTGTCGGAATAAAGTTCCCCGACGATCCTCCCCAGTTGGCCCGGCTGGGGCGTCTCAGTGATTGGGGCCGACTGGGCGCGGAGCTTGTGAGCAGGGGTCTCTGTTGAGACCCTCAACCATCTCCAGCCAGGCCTCCTCCTTGGCTCGGCAAATGGCCTGCTGCAGGATCTTCCTTTTCTCCACGTAAATCCTGCGCAGCCTGTCATCCCTGTCGACGTCCTGGGGGCGCCGCCGCCTGCTCCGGGTATAGAGCCGTCTGTCCCGGTTGCAGGCGACCCGGAGACCGGCTATCTCAGTCGACCACCCGCCTCACTCATCTCTCATCCCGTATCTCAGTAGAGTGCCCGCCGCCGGGGTGGACGTCTCACTGACGGCATGGCCGCCCTGCATACCGCAGTGAACACGACGCAGAGCTGGTCAGCCGCCTCATCCACCCCCAGTTCCGACAACGGCGGCAGGCTCCACCGGCAGACAATACCGGCCTCCTCTGCCAGTTCCTGGTCGAGCTTAGAGAGTACCCAACGCGAAAACTGGCTTCTTCCCCTGGTCCATAACAATACCTTCTGCGTCAATGGTTAACCACTGAATTAATAATCAGAGATTTTGGTAGACTTTAAGCCCGACTTTTATGCATTTGGAATTCTCAGTATAATTGACATAGACAGTTTTAATTTCTTTTTTTAGCACTGATAATAATTTACTTCATAAAATTATCGCGACATTCACGGGACCCCAAATTTAAGACAAGCTGCAAGTGACATCAGCTATTTAACTCCTACAATTTAATTAATTATTTTACATCATTAATATAATAAAGAATATAAAATAATGATTTCATTGTATTTATGCTTTTAATTACCAGATGATACATTCGATCTAAGATAAGATCTAATTGATGGCGTTCATTGAAACTGGTTGAAAATGATGATTACGATTCAGATGATCAAATTATAAACATATATTAAGAAATTGGATTTCTGCCAGACATAACAAAAGTTTTACCGGTGGGAGGGAAGCAATTTGCCGCGCTCCTGGCTGCATGGGTACCACCATCTTGCTTGTTTCTCCCGTGAAACAGCTTTTCTGTGTTTCAGAGAGAAGGGCAAGACAGGCAGTGTAATTACTGGCACCGAGACTTTACATCTTATGTCTCAGGGTAGACAACACATAAATGAATTGCCTAGGCTCGTTCCAGGTATAGGTACTAGTCCGAACCAAGGTTCAAGCCTTGTCGTGGCGGTGGGGCTCAGTAACCTAGGGTGAGCCGCTGCACCTTGGGTGAAGCGAATTGGGCCGAGGGGGCTCTTTGTACCTCTCTTATAAGAAGAGGGGACAAAAGAGCAGAGGGAAAGGTGCGAGGATGGGAACCTCACCCCATTGTCCCGAAGTTGGGAGGGGTTGTTCTGAGGTGCGGGACAACCCCTCTGTGGAGGTGGCGTCGGTCCCTTGCGGGACTGACTAGCCGTCGAGGTGCCCTGTTTGTTTACGGCGGCATTGGTGGCACTCGCCGGGTTTTAGTGGGTAGAGCTGCGTCCCACGAGTCGCACGAGTCCCACGTACCCGCGTGGGGAAATCCAAGCCCCCGCGGGATGCCTCAGAGCATTTCCCTCAAGAAAAAAAAAGGCATAGGTACTAGTTTATGTTCATGGGAGACGTCTTACCATCAGATGGTACCTACGTTTGCCAGTTTTGCCTATCCAACTAAAATAAAAAATATATAAAAATAATAAGTTTTTTTAATATTATTAATAGGTTTAAGAGATTAGATTTTCACCTTCACGTCATCCAAGTTCTAAGTAAATATTTATACAGGAAATCATAACAAAAGTTATTAAAATAGTTTTATTATTAGATAGATTATAAGATTACATTTACAATAATCCAAATCACAGATTAACGCGATCAAAAATCAGTACAATCGGACCATTAAGACGGTGTCAAAAGTCCCCCACATTCGGACAATGGTTGGAACATTAATCATTGGCATAGCGGATGCGAGCGGCCTAAGCAATAACGGCACTACTAAATTAAATGCCGACACATCTCCGCAAAAGCGCTAGGAATGTCCAAATAATTTTTTTCGCACCGGAAGCCAGTTGGTCCTATTTCATTGTTTCTCCCCGCGTGGTATTTGACCGCGGCGCCTTTGACCGATTGGAGATAAGGTTCCAACGGAATTAATCGAGCATCACCTGTATTGCCAGTTCTTGGCCGTATATTTCATTAATTAATGGCCGGTAGAACGTTTGAAAGGGCCGCTCAGTTTGACGTCAGCGAGGAGTTCCAGTGTCTAGTGTAGCTTAATGAAAGGTTTCGAGGATGACCTTAAAAAAAATCAGTAGGGATAGGTCATTAAAAAAAGGTCTGATAAGATAGCCTTCTAAAGTATTTGTATTTCCAAATTTCACATATAGCCTAGTCCCAAAAGTGAGACTTTCTTATGAAATTTATAGTATTTTTTAAATCTAAACTATGGAAAAAATTGTAAAATAACAACTAATCGAAGATTAGGTCATACCTAAAACCCTCCTCGCCTGGTTTCGAGGAGAGGACATGCTAAAGTGCGTGTCCGCCCCGTATAAAGCTATACAAATATTCCATAAACAAGTTGAGGATGATAACTCAAAAGCATAAAACAATGCTTTATCTACGATCAAACGACAGCATTGGGTGAGTTTAGTGTGAATTGTGTTCTCAAAGGCACCATTTAGTAGCGTAATACGCGTGACTGAGGTACAAATTATGCGTTTCGGAGAAAATTCGATTTTTATTGCCGCGGAAGTGATGTCAATAAACCACTGTATGAGTTTAATGTTCATAATTCCTTGTGCCTCACGACATGCCGCGGAATGTAGAACACGACCGAATTGATATGATGTATGATTGTGGTTAAGAAATGCACGATACTAATAATATTTACATAGATTTTAATATGCTTGAAAATTGCAGTCCAGGCAACTCATCCATATCCTGAGACAAAAAATAAATCTTAATCACGACAGTTTTTTTTTCGTTATTCAAATCGTAGAGTATCATAGACATGGTATTGAAAAAAGCGAAGAGTATAAGGAGACTTTAAAAAAAAATATTGGTTGTAAAAGCAAATTGGCAGACGTGAGACTGTGAATTCACCTGGTACTATTATATACCAGGGAGCTCATTTTTGCGCATCATCAGACGTAAGATTGTAAATGTCAGTGCCAGTCATTTCTGTCGGCCATTTTTATTTATTTTCTTTTTATTGAAGAGCGGGCAAACGGTCAGTCGGTTCGCCTGATGGTAAGTGAAAGCGAGATCCACAGACACCCGCTACACCAGAGGATTAGCAGGTGCGTCGCTGGCCTTTCAAATAGAGTATGCTCTTGTCTTGCTCTTTGCCAGAATCCTTTAGACGGAAGACATTGTAGGATGGTAGACTGGCACAAGCGCATTCCTATTATCAATATACACGTTTTAGGTGTTTGTTTCATATCTTCTTTCCTATGCCTACTTTGTTATAAATGTACATCGCACATTTCATGCCTAAACCTGTGATAGGATTTAAAGAAAATTTATTGTCACGCAGACGAAGTCACGGCCAAGAACTAGTAAGAATTTATTGGCGACGTTAGTCTTTTTTTTGTAACTCTGGGACTAAAAATACTATTTCAATATGATGTTCAATAACACAACACCGAAAACTTACCATCAGGTACGTATGCTAGCTTATTTAAGTAACATAAAATTAATTTCTAGTTTCAACGATGGCCCAAACAAATCCCAGACTCAATTTTTGTCACACAGCTACTTTAAACTATTACATTGCCATAAATAAAAAACAATCCTTAATAAATCCCACTACCACTTGCAAAAATAAATGGCACGTCACGCCCTTCGGGAGCGAGTCGAAAAAATGATAAACTTTATATCGAATGGAGAATAAATCGCGTATTTCCTTTAAGTGCCAATAAAAGTGGGAGTAAATCATAAAAGTATCACTCCACGGTACGTATATAACAAGTGTGTTATTGCAGAATAATTCAGGGGGTGGTTTTGAACGATGGCTCCCTCATGGTCCCGATTCAGGAATTCCCGACGCTAGAGCCTTCAATTATTTATCGGACCCGTGTCTTTCCACTCCTTTCCAAGGAAATGTGTGCCTGGCGGGAATTGGGAAAATAAACTAATATGAAATGTTAACAGATTTTGTTTGCACGAATAAGTTTGGATATGTTAAAACCGTTTCAGCTGTTTACCATTTTCATTTTTATCGAAGCTCGATGTTTCGGCATTGTTCGGCAGGACACGATTTTTATAGTGAAAGCTTTTTTTTTCTCGGAATGATCTATGCTAAAGGCCCAAAGGCCCTAATACTACATCGGATTAGTGTGAGCCTATTTGGCTCACTTTTGATGTGTAAAAGTGGGGGGTTGCCAACCGTACAGTCTGCGACCGCACGGCCTGCTGGCATCGGGTTGGAATATATAGTAAAAGCGTGTTCATATAAAATGATTGAAATTTTACTAGTTTTTTAAGATTTTATTAATAATAAGAATTACGCAAGATCAGAGATTAAGTGTGTTTTTTCAATAGTCAGCAAGTACATATAACGAACATAAAAACTCATTTTATATAGCTAGTTCCCCGCGGTTTCACCCGCCACAAAGTAAAATCGGAACTTGCCTTAATAAATAGCCTTTTACCTTCCTCAACAGGTCTATCAAATTAAAAAAGATCATTTTAAGACAGCTACCGCATTCAAAAACATAAACTTTTTTTATATAGGAGGGCAAACGAGCAGTCGAAGCCTTTTGGCGACTATCGACGCCCATACACATCCGCACAACTAGAGATTATGCAGACGCGTTGCCTCCATTTTTCCTATCCCCCCAACCGAAACTCACAAACCGCGAAACACGACAGCATGGCTGTCACTAGACACCGGTGTTATGTCAGCGAGAGGTACCACCCCGGTCGTGCCGGCCCAATTCGGCTGTAAATCAGAATGGCACTGCCTCTTACAGCTAGATACATTTTCAAAAATAAGGAAAACATGACACGAAAGATATTTTACCAACTATCAAGAGAAATAAAAATACTACGATACATAATTTTATTCGCTTTTAAAATAGGCAATGTTACTCTCGCATCCAACAGTGATCTTCAAAAGTCGAGTAGCAGTGGATCGGTCGTCTTGGCGTTCTTTGTGGGAGGCCTATGTTCAGCAGTAGACTGATGAAAATTAATCTAACACCTCTCAAGCCAATCAAAACGTCCAGCTGTTAAGTGTCCTAACAAAATAGGCATTCATACACACACTCGAAAAACACAACCCTCATCCAGTCGTATAAAAGGCATGATAAATGTGGTGTAAGATTTAATTACATCTCATGTATAGATTTTAGTATTCCTGACCGTAAATATTTTGTTATCTTGTGGTGTCATTAAAATCCTACGTGACTCGGATGGGGATGGAGAATGTTTTAATTTTCAGTTTTGTTAACACAAAAGCGTTTTTAAAATAATTGCCTTTCGGGTTGCCGTTCTTAGCGTGCTATGTATGCTATTTTACCAATTAGGTTGCGCTTGCACCGCACTCCCGTATGCTTGGATACCATACCGCTTGTTTCTTTCGCAAAATAGCATTACTGTGTTTCGGAGATAACATCAGGGCAATCATATACACAGCACAGAACAATTATAATATAAGGATGAAACCATGAAAGAGCAGTTTGAAAGTGAGTGCGACGACTTTTTACTTTTAACATGGTAGCTGAGGTTTCTTACCGATGGGATAATCGCACTATGTCACACTGTAGCTGCAAGGGTACCGCCATCTTACTTATTTCTGCCGTGAAACAAATTCGCTGTGTCGTCGCAGGATAGGCAACACGTGAATGAGTTGCGCTAGTCTCTGGTTAACCGTTTATGTTCATGGGTGACGCTAACAACTAAAACGTCTGCTACACGCTTTGCTCCCGACGCCTGACAGAGGTAACATTGGTCAGTTACCAAAAGGTCTGTTTCAACTGCATGGTTGCCAAGAAGCTATTGTGCCGCGATATTCAAGCATTAATGACGTTTCGTGGAAGAAAATTTGTCAAATTTGTAACAAAAAAGTGTGGTAACGAAAACGCTTGCGAACGATGACCGAAACCGTGACGACGATTCACAACAACTGACATACTCGGCATTGCCAACCGCCGTCTACAAGGTCAGAAGCAAACCAGACGCCCTTTATTCCCTTTTGTTAGGTAGAGCAGCTCTCACGACCAATGACGTTGGAAAGTCCAGCGAAATTTGGTAGCTAACCACAGTCTACACGGTTGGAATCTAACAAGGTCTCCTATGTCAGGCGCCGGTTGGAAACCGTGAAGCAGGCATTTAACCATCACATGGCACCTCTGCCCTTACAAATTTTTTGTTTGCCTTTGCCTATAGAAAATTTAAAAACAATGCTTTAGGTTTCTTTGTCGGATAGAATGCGTAATAAAGTCGAAAACAAAATTAGCCAACATTATGCGAAGGATTAGCACGCTATAGGTTTCTTATATGCTAATTTGTAAGTACAATGTTAAAACAACCGGTCAAGTGCGAGTCGAACTCGTGCGCCAAGGGTTCCGTACCATTATACCACCAAAATCGCGCTCAACAAATTGGGAAGTGCATAGTGTAACGATCGCTTTAGTCTTTATTGTAAAATCTTCCGCGCACACGAGCATAATATTGCAATAAATATTTTCTTTTATTTTCTTTCACACAATAGCACAATTTCATTTATTTACCTTATTTGAGGTTAGTGCCAATTAAGTAAGTCTAAATGGTATTACCGCACTACTTTAGGAGGCTTGGGGAGGGCTACCTCTCCGGTAGGTCCGTTATCTACCCGACTGCAGAAGATCTGGTGAGGAGAGAGGGCTCTGTGCTTGGGCCGCTCCTGTGGAACGTCGAGTACGATAGAGTCAGACCGTCCACGGCGTGAATCTGATGGGTGTCGGTGTTACCTGTTACGCTGAAACCGTCATCACCACGCGCGGAGGTAACTTTTAGGAGGCCCGCATACGTGCGGTAGCAGATGTTGCGAAGATGGTTGAGAAGATCCGGCGCTGTCTTGGACTCGAAGTGGTCCTGGAGGAAAGCGGATCTATATGCTTCTGCGAGCCACGGCAAGCCTCTCTAGCCGGATCCCACTTAATCGCGGGGGTAACTTTCATCGTTGTCGAGTCGACCATGAGTCAATGTCTTACCTGGGCCTTGTCATCGAAGTTGCTTTGAGCCGTGCAGGCGCTGAGACGCCTTCTCCCTAACGTGAGAGGATCGAGCGCTGGCTGCCACCGCTTATATGCGGGCGTCTTGCAGTCAACGGTGCCGTACGGCGCGCCGAAAAAAGCGGCTTCTTTGACAAGACAGAATGTGGCTCTCTTGCGACGTCCGCAGAGGAGCCCATGCCATGATATCCTTTTATTTATTTTTATACATCTAATATAATATAATCTAGACTAGACGGATATCCGGTAATTATCTGTTATCTGGCCTATCCAGCCTTCTTTTTACTATCCAGACAGATACCGGATAGTAATTCAGTATCCCAGAGGATGCTGGGTAGTAAAAAAAGAACTCATTATTTTACTCAATAATACCCTTAATAAGCAATTTATACCTTTTATTGTTATAATCGCACGTCAAAAATGTTTGTTTTATTAATTAGTTTAGTAATCAAAATTAACAAGTGGCAGATTGTGGTGAATGAATACCAAATTTTCCGCATTTGTTCGCAAGAGGCGACTTCGATTGGTACCAGCTTCTGAAAACAGCCTTTCGCTGTAAACGCTACTGCCAGGTGCTACGTATAAAATATAAATTCTAACAAACCTTGACAACTGCGGGCAATTCAAATTAACAGACCACCACACATATGGGTTGTGATTGCAATCGATTTGAAATGTATTTATGAAAAAGTCAATCTCCTAAGAAAGTTGATTTTATTTTTCTTCATCACAAAGATCACTACTACTATTATCCGTCGCTGCTTCATTAGAACAGTCCCAAAAAGTATCATGCGCTTCACATGTGAAATTGGACCTAGTTTGGATCTAGTAGTTAGTAATGCGATAAAGAGCCGAATATGCGCTCCGGCCGAATATCCGGTATCCGGTATTCAGTATCCGGCCAGCCAAACCCCTATCCGTACTACTATATACCTCAGTATCTGGTATAAATTTCAAAGCCGCTAGGTCCACCAGTTTCTGAGATAACGGTGGTGACACACGGACGGTCAGACAGACAAGAGTGTTTACCGGTGGGAGGGAAGCGCTATGCCGCGCTCCCGGCTGCATGGGTACTACCATATTGCTTGTTTCTCCCGTGAAACAGCTTTGCTGTATTTCGGAGAGAAGGTCAAGACAGGCAGTGTAATTACAGGCACCGAGACTAAACATCTAATGTCTCAGGATAGGCAACACATTGATGAGTTGCCTGGGCTCGTTCCAGGTAAACTAGTTTTTATGTTCATGGACGACGTCGACCACTTACCATCAGGTGGCACGTTTGCCATTTTGCCTATCCGACTAACATAAAAAACATAAAAAAAACTTAAATAGTTATCTTATAAGGGTTTACCTTTTCAGGTACGGAACCCTAAAAACACTTAATTAAAGTTAATTAGACACCTGACAATAATTTTTACTTTTATTAAATCAGTGATCTAATCTCCTATGGACTAGATAGTACGTTCACACGTTAGCCTAAGGTCTTTGTACTTATTATTACTGTCTTAGAATATAGTCACTGGCTAATAAACAAAAAAGTGGAAAACCTATGACCCGACAACGAAGAACCCTTTGGAAATTACTCAAGTTATAGGACATGTCACTCGGACCATAATAACGAACCATAAAACTGCCAGTTACCATTACACTGCCGGAGAGTAAGGTAGGACCTTTCTTTGGGAAACACAGCAAAACGGCATGGGAGAAATAAGGAGAATGGTTAGTATCCAAGCAGACGGGAGCGCGGCATAACCACGTGTGTATATTACAATATTTATTTACTCGTACAATAATGTAAAATTAGTTATCTTTATATATATTGTTAGGTTAAAACTGCTTTGACGGTTAGGTAATGGCAACATCACCTGACAGCTAGTAAAATAGAAGAAGGAATTGGATAGCTTGTCAGTGGATTGGCGCCATTTTGGGCTCTCGATATTTTGTACTTTGTTAAATATTCTTGTATTTGTTTAATTCATGTGTCTAAATCATTTTGTGCTTTGTTGCTATGTAAATTAACGATTGTTCTATTTAATGCTGAGTTAAGAAAGGTTTTAGGGAATATTTAAAGTAATAAACTGGATTAAGCTTTTAAGAAGATTAATTTGATTGTAGGTATAGCAATTGTTGTCTTTTATTTATCTCCACTTCTGATCCCCAAAAATATATATTTCTTGTGTGCGTGTGTATGTCACTGAACTTCTCCTAGACGGCTGGACCGATTTTGATGATTTTTTTGTGTGAGTTCAAGGGGATTCGAGGATGGTTTAGATTCACAAAAAAACATATTTTGTAAAGGACAACGTCTGTCGGTGCCACTAGTATTATATAAATGAATACATATAACATCATTATTATATGAAATAAATAAATATATACTAGGTAGAACAATGAACCTAAAACTAAAAACCTTAAAAAATATAATATAATAACTTAAATACCTATATTAATAAAAAGGAGTCCCTTTAGGCAAGGTTCCGAAGATACTGGCAGATTTCCCCCTTTGAATAGCTAGACTAATTCTTTGTCCGAGGTAGCTGCCAGCACTTCGGTCACCTGTGATGTCGACTATCCTTTTTGCTATTTCCACTTATGTATATTATATTACTCATCATCAACAAAATTCATCATTCAATGAACATCATGACCGTTCCCCGTCTCTAGAATTCAAGTTTGATTGAGGTATGGACCGGACCGATCGCGAAAGCTTAGGTTCGAATCCGATACGAGTAGACACAAACCCAGATCGCGCTAACAGCGGTAGCACTACACTACCGCTAGATTGCTTGGGCACCGCGCGTGGCCCGCCTACCTCTACAGAGGGAGGGATGAGGGCCGGCCCTCATGATGATAGGTTAAATTCAACCGTAAAAGATTCGTCAACCGTATCGGATTTGACTAGTCCAAATCCTGCTCTCCCGAGCAGCGCGCGCGATGAACCGCGCCCTCAGCGGGGCGCGGAGGGGGCCTCCCCCTTTCGAATATTTCTTAAGTGCGCCATCTGTTCACTTACTGTACCGATTGAGCTTAAAGGCCATCAGGCCGAAAAGTCTAGCTATCCGAAAAAAAATTTGAGGTATGGAAATTGACAACTAAATGTCGTTTTTGTCGCGCGTGCACATTTCAGTTTGACGTGCAATTAAATAACTACCGAATATACCTAATTAAGGTTTTTATCAGATAAGTTAATTATAATAATTGAGTCGTAAAAGAACAATTATTCATAAAACTATCACCATCAGCCGAGTTCCATACTGCTCTATAATTGTGAAGTAGAAAAGTTTTTAATTTTGGTGAATTCATCGATATCACTCAAAATATCTGGAAACTTGATTATATAAAAAGATTACACTCGTTTTTTACTGTCACAGTAAACTTGTTTTATGAAGATATTGTTCTTTACGTTCGTCAGATAATTGGCAGACGAGTCCCTGATGGTAAGTTGTCACCTTCAACCGTAAGAGTTCACCTGGGACTAACCCAAGAAATAAGGGTAGCGTAATCAAGGCATTTAATTCATGCCTTGCTTATGCTCTTCTTTCAACTCTTCCGAAACCTTCCTTCCTTTCAAAACTGTTTCACGGTATAAATAAGCAGGAGGATGGTACTCATGAACGGGTACGCGGCACATCCCGCTCCTGGCGATTAAAACCACAGGAAATAACTAATAATATTCCCAAAAATAAACAGTTGTAATACACAAATCATTTCTTCGACAATACCTATTCACGACTCACATAAACATCAATACCTAATAAATCAAAACAATAATTTATAGTTTATAGTCACCAATAAAAAGTTGGTAAAAGTAAGTTGAATCGTAAAATATCGTCACGTGTGCCGATTTTTACTATAGTGTGTTGTAAATCGTTTGAACTAATTTCGTAGTAAAATCGATAATAGATTAATATCGAATATAGTCGATATTATCTGTACTGATGTAATAAATATAGTTTTTTTTGTAGTTGATTTACGGTCAAAAAATTTTAATTATTTACATACGTGCATTTTTTTAATTTTGAGGCAAGAACTGTGGGGAACAGCTAATCCTAATAATATTAGAAAGAAAAAAAGAATTCGATTTATTTGACACAAAAAAATACACGTACATATCTGAAAAGATGTAAAAAAAAAGGTTAAGGTCAAAAAGGCAATCAGTTCAGATGTTAAGTGATCACAAACAATTTTATTATTATAATAAAACAATTTTTTACGGATTTTATCGCGGTTTATTAAGATTTTTACAAGCCCGACGTTTCGGATACTTTACAGCAACCATGGTCACGGGAGGACTGAGGTGTCATACGTCCTATCATTACAAAGTTATTCGAAACTACCCTATGATACATCAATATTTTGGTCAGTCCTATCTACGCAGAAAGTGCTAACTGTATCTTTAATCTGTGACATATTATGCTTGGATTTTGATTTGATAATTTTAATAATGGGATCCCAAGCAGGTGGTAGAAGCCAGCCATCTTCTCTATTGAAATTAGGATGTTTTTTAATTTCAATAGCCTCACGGATCATCCTTGGTTGGAATCTGTGTTCTTTTGCGAGGACTTGTGGTTTATCAAATCTGATATAATGGCGAGCTTTGTCAAGACTATGTTCACAGATGGCAGACTTAGTGTAGCGACGGTGTTTTAAATCAGCTATATGTTCTTTCACGCGAGTTTTAATGGATCTTTTAGTTTGGCCTATATAGGAGAGACCACAGTCACAATCAAGCTTGTATACTCCTGCATCTTGTAAGGGTATATGACACTTGACAGATGGTAAGAATTGACTTATCTTTTTTGGCGGCTTGAAATAAGTTTTTATAGAAGCTCGCTTTAGGATGAAGCCAATCTTGTCAGTGACGCCTTTAATAAACGGGAGAACTGCAGGTACTCGCTCGACGGTGGTTGGTTTCACACGTTCACTGTGACGGAGACGCGGTACCCGAAGCTTGTTGTCACGCAGTACTTGCTTGACATGTTGAAGTTCGGTCTCCAGGTGTTGCTCATCACAGATCCCTTGTGCTCTCTGAAACAAATATTTACCCACGGTAGCTAACTGTGTTGGATGGTGGTGAGATTCGCCGTTTAGGTACTTATCCGTATGGGTATGCTTCCTATACACTGTGTGGCTTAAGGTATTGTTGGGATTACGGATAACTAATACATCTAAGAAGGCTAGAGAATTATTTTCTTCTAATTCCATTGTGAATTGAATTTTGGAATTAATGGAATTAAGATGGTCTAAGAATATGGTTACTTTATCAGATGGTAATATTGTGAATGTATCATCTACGTACCGCTTGTAGAACCTGGGTGTTATGGGCGAAGTTTGCAGAGCAGTCTCCTCGAAGTCCTCCATAAATATGTCGGCAACAACAGGGGATACTGGTGAGCCCATGGCCACACCATCTACTTGCTTGTAGGAATAATTATTCCACAACATATAGCCAGATGTAAGGCAATGTTCCAAAAGGTCAGCATATTCCATTGGCATGTCATTTTCTCTTAGCTTTCTTCTTACTATTTTATTATAATGAGTGAAATTCGCGTAAACATTAGAAAACAATTTTATTATATTTACAATTTACATGGCTACTTTCAGTATAGATTTTATTGCCTCGTTCACGAGACTCATTCTTCACTCAGTGCATTTTTATACTTAACATTGCATTATACCTAATAATTAATTATCGATAAATGATTCCAAAAATTACCAGTAAGATCTATAAAAAAGGTTTGTTTTGTCCTACATTTTTGTTTGGTCCTACATTTTTTTTGGTCCTACATTTTTTGGAAGGGTGTCAAAGAGACTGTTACAAAGTACATTGAATGTAGGCGAATCTAATGACTGCTCAAACCCTATTGTGAGTGTCGAGTGTACGTCCTGAGGGTCCCATTTTCTAAGAGAGGGCTATTATGTGAGTTTCCTACTTCCCTATGGGGCTGGGTGGAAACAAGGACGGCGACTCATTCATAGGACACGGTTTTTGATACACATGTTGATGAATAATCATACATTAATTAAATCTATTCAAAAACCATTAGCCACAAATATTCTTTCAATCTACAAATAGTAATTTTAGAAGATTATTATGGTTTAAGATCGCAATTATCGCATCGCACCTATGAGTATTATTTATATCGGTGGTCTAAAATTCCTGGTTACATCCATCTATCCAACCTAATAGGTTTAAACACAGTATTTTCTATATAGTCTTAAACAAGCATGTGCTAAGCCATTTAAGAAACTTCTTACGACCAATGGAAACAGAGTTTCAATAAACGTCAAATCGCTTGATGATTCTCATGTGCGTTTTATGGCCCTCATTAATACTGTCAATCTATCAATCACCGAGAGAGCTGGCAAGTTTATACAGAGGTAATTAAAATATTGATTTCTTATATTTAAGCGTTTTTCACTACATGCTATAACTATACTAGTTGTTGCCCACAGTTTCGCCCGCTTTAACTTAGATTTACAGCTGTATCTGGATTGATAATGATCATTTTGTACCCTCTGTCTCTGAGTGTTACCGTAGCATTCTAACGATGAAAGAAATTTATAAAATCGCTGGAATAGTTTTAGAGTTAATTCGTAACTAATAAAAAAACTAACTTTTCTCTACTTTCGATCATAGAAAATATATGTATGTATATGTATATATGGTTCCTAAGTATGATATACTTAGGAACCTGCCCTAGTTTGTAACGAAGCCGAAAGGACGAGCCGAAAATCTCGATGCACAAACAGACCAAAATTAAAAGCGCCTTCAATTGATACTATGTAGGTAAAGATTAGGAGTAACTCTTGACTGTGCGTATCCAAAACGCCGGGAATGTAAATCAAAACTATTTTTTTTTTTTTGGTTTGAACACATATAATAATTCTAAAATCTTTTTTTCACTTTTCCATTTATTGTGAAGTGAAAAAAAGATTTTATAATTATTATAAAAATGAATTTCCATCAAAAACCATCAGTACAATCAATCAGTTATATTGAACTCATATCTCTGGAGCTACTGGAAATTATAGCGATTGTATAGCATAGCGATTGAACTTCATCATCATATTCGACCTTATACCGTCAACTGGGTGTAAGCCTCATTCAAGGAACGCGAAGACGGCTAACTTTAGACTTTCACTTATAGAACAGAAAATATCAGTAGGTATTCTTATGATGATGGAAACTCACGTTCAAAATGATTATGGTTGATAAATGAGGTTTGTTAAAAATATAACAATATAAATAATAGAACAATAATCACACTAAGGAAATTAATTACATAAAAACTTTAAATATGTTTTTCAAAATGGCGGATTATAAAAACTGACATTTTATTATATTTTCAATAGCTTAGGACTTTTATGATGTGTTTATTATTTTTTATATTGTGTCCATTTATGTTATTTTCATGTATTAAGAATACGTTATAGCGATATATATTATATTGCTTATGAGAAATGTCATTAAAATTATGAAGAGTTACCTGGCGAGTGAACACAAGTAATTTCGTTGGAAGTATTAATTATTACGGATTATTATATATTAATTAATTAAATTATTATATTAATTATTATTTATTATTATTATTATTATTATTAATTATTATTTTCTAGAAAAATATATAATTTTTTCATTGATTTCTTTCAAAACATACGTTTCTCTTTTATATTTACATAATTTGATAAGTTAATAGTAGTAGAATCTATTATAAATATATCTATTTCATTGAATAGGAGCAGAAAGAAAAGAAGATAAGAAGAAAAAGAAATCGTATTTGTTGTGTTATTAATAATAAACGTAGTCTAGTTCTTTATATATTCATAAACATACTTTAATCATTATAATGCCTTAGTCTAATTGGTCTTTTCAAATATCTTTTTGAAATTCCCTGGATGTTATTGTTCAAAGGCCAAGAATACTTTTGTAAACTATTACTCATATACCATTTTAATTATGATAATTATATTCCTATATGATTTTCAATAACAGATGAATTCTGATTCTTCTAGAAACATCAAATTGCACATAACTGCCTTGCAAGAAAAGTACTGCCTTGCAAGAAAAATGATGCCTTGCAAGAAAAATATAGCCTTGAAAGAAAAATCCTGCTTCGCAAATAAAATACTGGCTTGCAAGTAAAATAGGCTGCCTTGTGAGTAAAAAAAGATTTTTCTAAGTTTATCCGGGTAGGTGTGGTCGGTAAAGTTTCCCGGCTTTGGCAGTTGTGTGGCAAAAAGCGATGATAATGACGAGTGGGGTGAGATAGTGTACGTGGCTGGAATAATGATGGATATAGACTTACGAATGTTCAACGGGATAGACACGCCGATCTCAGATCTAAGTTTTTTTAAAACACAATTCTACTACAAAAAAGCATGAAAAAGATGTTCCCACGTTAAATTTCATTTACAGCCGTGGGGCCTCTGTATTATGTATATCACTTAGAGTTAATGTAACGGTGTACTGGTGGATTTTTTTTTCAAAAAGACCTGCTTGGGTACCATCATCCTGCTTTTCTTCCGTCAAACAGCATCAACAGTTTCCGAAAGAAAGGAAAAAAATTAGGTACATAATATCACCATTTATCGTAAGTACTAATACTTAACTCTTTTTTTCAGTGTCATGTCTACGATCCTCTATATCTCTAATAATAATATAAAATTGTAGATACTCAGTGGCATGGAGGGGCCTTAGGCAATAGAAGTATACACGTCGCTAACATCTAGGGGTCACGTACGCGGTGCCGAATTACCCGCTTGTGCAAACTGATCCTTATTGTGCCCCAGAAATATGGTAGGGAAATAAAGAGAGATAAACTTTTATACTCACCGAACGCAATTGATACAATATAGGATACATATTACACTTTGGGTGAAATGGATTATTCTGGAAATTTTGTGACAAGTGAAACAAACATAGCTTCGACGACCTCTGTGGCTGAGTGGTAAGCGCGTTGGCGCTCAAGCCGGAGGTTGCGGGTACGAATCCCGCCAGGGGAAAAAAAAACTGTGTTCCTGGGTCATGGATGTGTATTAAATATGCGTATTATATAATAAAAATCTCAAATATATGTATAGTATAAAAGTATTAAATATATTTCCGTTGTCTGGTACCCGTAACACAAGTTCTTCGAGAACTTACCACGGGATTGACGTGGTTTGAAAACGTCCATAGATAGCTTAATGGAATTTATACAAGGAATGATTTTTTTGGTATAGACGAATAGGCCGGCCACAGACGCTGAAGAACTGATAGGCTAATAGAGCTCTTATGTGGTGGTCTCGTTCGGGAAGATGAAGTCATTCGCCTAGATGGGACAGTGACCTCCATGTGGTCCTGTTAAGACGCGGGTGCCGGGGATCGGCCGTCTTGGCGTCCATTAAAGCAGGCCTATGTGTGGCAAAAACAGATGCTGAAAATGATGATGATATTAATTCCTAAGTGCTACCGTTATTCCATTATTATAAAGTGCGTATTTTTGGTGTTATCATAGTGTAGTAACAAATATATTATACCACTACCTATTGCTGGTAACTGGTAACCCTACAGATAAATAAAATTGGAGTGTCTGTTTGTAATATTAAAATAACAGATTTTTATTAAATGCATATGGATATACAGGTACACGGTACATATACGAAAATAATACTTTTACAATTTTTGTATGTTTGTCTGTTTGCCTAGCCAATTTTGATGGGACTTTTACTGGCAGATAGTTGTCATAAGGACACTGCAACTAAGGCTATAAAATAATCATCATCAATCCGGGTACGGCTGTAAATATAAGTTAACGAGGGCGAAGCTGCGGCCAACAGCTAGTTTATTATAAAAGGGATTAACAGAATACAGTAAATATTATGTCTTCAATTCATTGGTTATGTTTGTTAGTATTCTATCACTAGTTGCTGAAACCTATTTCTGCATAGAATAAATTTGATCGAAAATACTAGAATTTTCAATACTTGACATCTCAAGGTGGGAGGCAAGCGCTGTGCCGCGCTCCCGGCTGCATGGGTACCACCATCTTGCTTGTTTCTCCCGTGAAACAGCTTTGCTATGTTTCGGAGAGAAGGGCAATACATGAAGTGTAAAAACTGGTTTATGTTCATGGGTGACGTCAACTACTTACCATCAGGTGGTACGTTTGCCAGTTTTCCTATCCAACTAACATAAAATAAAATCTCATAATACTTACCTATGTAAAGTTTCTAAAGCTTTCATTGCCTCATGATTTGAAATTCTTACAAAGTCTTTCACAGTCTTCTTCTACTTCTAAGATAAGTAACTAGAAAAGTAAAGACAAGTCAAGCACGTGTGGAAGAAATTCAAGTGTCAAGTCAAGTGGCAGCTATGCTGTCGCACTTCGTGCAGTTTGTGAGTTTCCGGTGGCTCATGGGGGGGGGGGAAGGAGGCGTATGGCGTTAAAAGGCTCCTAAACAGAAGTAATTCGATAACAGTGTAACAGGTGTCAGTGGATGTCGCTTTCACTTACCATCAGGTGAACCGACTGTCCGTTTGTTGTTGTTTGTTGTTCTATAAAAAAACAGTGCTAGGACCTCATTGCGATTCTCAAAAATAGAGGTTTTTCACTTATTCAGGTCCCATTTAACCAGACTTTTTTATAGAACAGGGGGCAAAAAGACAGTCGGTTCACGACATCCACAGACACCCGCTAAACCAAAGGATTAGCAAGTGCGTTGCCGGCCTTTCTTCTTTTTTTCTTTTCTCGTTCTTTTCTTAAAGGTCCCTAAGTCAGCTGGTTCCATATATTCGTCGTGCGAGACAGAAAATGCCGTAAAAATCGAGATGTTGTGGAATTCCGGACATCGAGATTTCACGCGGTTTCACCCGCGTAATTCCCGTTCCCATGGGAACACGCTGATGAAATAAATCCAATGTTACTCCAGAAAATGTACCTTATCATTGTAAAATATTTTTTAAAGTTATTTAGGCATAAAAACGTAAGAAACAAAAAAACTCGCATCAGAATATTTTATAATATGAATTATTTTATATACATACTAGCTGTTGCCCGCAGCTTCGCCCGCTTTAACTTTTAAAATTTGAGGGGTTGACCACCCTTATCACTTAGGGGTATGAAAAATAGATAGTAGCCGATTCTCAGACCTACTGAATACGCATATAAAATTTGGTAAAAATCGGTAAAGCCGTTTCGGAGGAGTACGGTAACTAACATTGTGACATGGAAATTTTATATATTAGATTATATTAAGGCTCTTCTCTTCATCATAGTTTTACATGTTCACGGAAGTCTAATGGACATAATCAAGTGAAATAAACCTGTCTCCAATGACAACTTTATCATGACTAGAGAACAGGTGGTCTCAACACCTACGGGTGAGACGTCAAGCTGTTTATTGAGTAATAAAAATATTAATTGGAAAGCTGATAATTAACAATAGCTTTTTATGTTCGTCAAAACACCTCGTGTAACTCGAACTTGCCACAGTATGTGGGTTTGGATCCTACTAATAACATACGAGGTATACGATCCCCACCCCTGTTCAAGCCTTGTCGTGGCGGTGGGGCTCAGTAGTCTAAGGTGAACCCAGCCCCTTGGCTTCACAAAGTGAACCAAGGGGGCTGCTCTTTGTGCCCCTCTTATAATAAGAGGGGACAAAAGAGTAGGAGGGACAGGGGGCGAGGATGGGGAGCTCACCCCATTGCACTGTCCCGACGTTAAGAGAGGTTGTTCTGTGGTACGGCACAACCCCTCTGTGGAAGTGGCGTTAGTCCCTTGAGGAACTGACAAGCCGTCGAAGTGCCCAGTTTGCTCAATAAATCCGGGGCACCTCACCAAAGGCGGCATTGGTGGCACTCGCCGGGTTTTAGAGGTTAGAGCTGCGTCCACTTACCATCTTTCGGGCGCAGCAAGTCCCCCCTCTCCAGCAGAATGCCTCAGAGCATTTCTCGGCGTTAAATAAAAAAAGAAGGTATACGATAGTGGTGATCGTCTGCACGGGTCACCATCCTGCTTATTTCTTCTCAAACATCTTTGTGATAGGGCAAGAAGGGTAAGACTGGAACCGTGATCTTACGTTTAGTATAAATGAATGGGGCTAGAAAAGGTAACTTGGCTAGGCTCACATGAACCGTTTATGTGATGGTATTCATTCAGAGGAGATTGGCAGAAAAAGGAAGGCCTATGCTCAGCAGTGGGTGAAAAGCTGATGATGATGATGATTCATTCAGAGCCCTCGTTTATCACGCCAGGTCTCACCATCTTCTTTCTTCCGTGATAAAGCTTTGCTGTGTTTCCAGTAGCTGTATTAGACTAAAGAACAGGAGCAGAACAATTAGCATTTCTTTACAACAAGCATATTTACGCGAAATATATCAGTGAATATAATTATGTTATTCCTATTAGTCAAGATAGCAAAAGACAAAACAATAATAACATTAAAAATATCTCAAATTGTTGATTTGTGCAAGTTACGCCTGAATCTATTAACTATTGAAAGCCCATAAGCTAAAGTAAAAATTAAATGCTTAGAAAATAGCTTTCATCCAATACTTTCTTCCCCACTCTATATTGTATTTTAAATAACAAAAAATACTTAAAGTTACAAATGTATATCCAAGTTCAATTAATAAATTGCAACCTTACACCCCAAACAACCACACAAACTGGTTAATTCTCACACGAGCATGAACCGATTGGATAATAGTAATTTATGGGGAAAATCAAAAATATGTCCTCAGACCCTCAGTCACAGATGGTCACACCCCAGCGTACCCTCGAAGGGTAAGTTTCAAATAAGATTTTAAAGAGTGTAAGTTATTGCTTTTAACACCCACTGTGCTGTTTAAATAACTTTCATTGGTTATAAAGTTTATGTTTGAAAAGTGTTTAAGTGCATTATAAAAAAATAAAGATTTTTTTTCTCATAAAGAAACAAAATGAAAATTTCATTAAAAATTTACTTGGTCGGTCAGTGTTGGATGCGAGTAGCGAGGGATCGGTCGTCTTGGCGTTCTTTGAGGGAGGCCAATGTTCAGCAGTGGACGGATAGAGGCTGATGATGATGATGATGAAATGTACTTGTTTTGTGTTTATCATCATTATCGTTATCAACATTTTGCTGGGCGTAAGCCTCTTACAATGAACGCCGATACTGCTGATTTTATTTTCCTGTGTAAAAAAAAAAATCAATTCATCGTCAAATAAAATATATTAATATTTATTTATGATTTCAACTGTACTGTATATTCATGTTAATTATGTATATCCTAAATATAAAAAAGTAATAAGTATTTATTAACTGCGGACAAATTTTATAAAGTTATATGAATATTATATACTAGCTTTTGAGTTTTAAATCTTATGTATTTCCTTGCTATAATGAGATAAAATAATAAACATATATTTATCCTTACTACTATTATAAGAATACATACTTGTGTTAGAGAACCACATCATATACTATACCAGTAGCACGGACAGACGTCCTGTACAAAATATTTAAATATTTTTTTTTTGTGAATTTTGTGAACATTCTCGACTCTACTTTAACACACAAAAATAATCATCAAGATCGGTCCAGCCGCTCAGGAGGAGTTAAGTGACACACGTACATAATAATTATATTACATATATAGGTACATATAAAATATAAGGTAGGTACATATAGAATATAAGGTAAATATAGAATATAAGTAATAATGCGTCTGAAGTGTTTATTAGCTCTTTTAAATGTCTCTTCAATCAACCGAATGATGTATTAAAAAAAATAACGCAAAAATATATATAGTGCTTTCATATTCTCTGTTGAATATATTTTTGGCCTTTATACCATCACAACCAGAACCCAAAAGATTGTTTCATAATATATAAGATATTATGGGTATCTTATATATAATGAAACATAATCGCCAAGTAACATGCACAATTATGTTTTGTAAAATGACAAAACAAAAATGTCTATAAAATTATTTTCCTGCACATTAAAATATAACATTAAAACAATTTGAGATAAAATTCAAAACCTGTCTGTTATACCATATTTTAAAAATATCCGTATCTATAATATAATTGTATAAATTTGAAACATATATGTTATCTTAACGAAGTGTTATTTTTAAGTATAGTCTATCTTTGTAAGCATATCTTGAAACATAATATTATACATTTACAGCACAAAATGAATGTGTAATTATTAAATAATGATGATCATTAATAAAACGTCTTATTAAATAGAAGCTCCGATACTCCGGAAGTTAAGTCATTATTATAATAGAGTGTAACATGAACGCTTATATTATAATAATGATTCAGTCATTATTATGTTATAATTAATTCACAACATTTATCATTAATGTGTGATATTGTTAATGTAATTATTGGGTGTTATAGTGTCGATATTGGCTGCTAGTTCTTCAGTAGGTTCTATTATTGATTGGCGTAATATATTTTGTATTTGACATGCATCATATTGTTTTATGTATATTATTTTGTCTAGTATTTTAGTAAATTTTGTATATTTAATCACTAGCTGTTGCCCGCAGCTTCGCCCGCGATAACTAACTCAACTTAACTACTGTCAGTCACAGCGTAATGTTATATAGCTCTTCTCGATAAATGAGCTATCTAGCACTGAATTATTTTTTCAAATCGGACCAGTAATTCCTGAGATTAGCGCATTCAAACAAAATACTCTTCAACTTTATAAAATTAGTATATATTAATTTATATTATTTCTAAACAGCGTATTTTCTTAATATCCATGAAATTAATAATTTAGTATAAAAATAAATATGTATAAATTGTGTGAGCAAAAATATTAATCTCTGCTTAATATATGATCTATATTTAAACATAAACACATCCATCATTAACAAAATATAACAACTAGTAGCTCTACGATTCAACAGACATAATTAAAAAATTTACATCCCCATCCATCACAACTATAATAATAACGCATCGGAAACACAGTGATAAATTAATACACCGTCTATGGACGCCGTAAAAACTGTATGTCACTTTAATTTTAAGGCCGATTGAAAGGGTACGGACCCCTTCCTTTCGTCACGCACACGACGTCAAATGGGATTTTAACTTTTAAAATTGGTATTTTATTGCGATTTAAAATGGATGTAGTTCAATATTATGCAGTTGGTAGAGGCTGGTGCAAATCTTGTATGTCACATAGATATTTTAAAGCTGAAGAAGAAGTATTAGAATCGACAATGCAGAACTCTTTAGCGTAGGCGCGGCCTTCTGCACCATCCTACTAATTTACAGGCTGCTATGCTTCGGAAAGAAGGCCAGACAGTGTGATTACTGGCACCGAAACTTACCATTTCATGTCTCAGGAAAGTTGTTCATGTTCTAATTATGAAATGAATTTATGTTCAAGGCCACGTCGACCACTTACCATCAGGTGGCACGTCTGCTAGTTTATCTAACAACTAACATAAAAAAATGTAGAACCTCTAAATTATTTTTTCACACTTAGTGGTTGTTAGCAAGTCCTGTGCATATAATCAATTATAATTATAAAACTTTGTAATTATCAGTTTTTTATACATTGCGTAATAAACAATTTACAGGTAGTAAAAATTTGATGTCTTTTTTATGTGCTCATTATAATATTAACTACAATTTTTTGTGCAAATTAGGTTTACTGAATGTTAAACAATGAAACTAAATTAAATTGGATACCTATTTTTATGGGTTATTTGGAAAACGGGTATTTCGTTTGTTTTATTGGCTATGAGATTAAGATGATCTGTTTTTAGAGTTAGTTGTATAGACAAACTGGGAGATATACCTGATGGTGCGTGGTCAGCGTCACCCATGAACGTCCCATGAATAGTGCATCCCTCCCACCGGAAAATATAAGGTTTTCGTAAAACAGTTTCCAACCATAATAATACAATCGAAACCATTACAAAACTCTTTAGAATATCTTAAAATCTTTAAGTCATTTCTCATTAACTTGAATCATTTCTCAGTAACCTTTATTTCTTTTAAATCTCTCCAAACCTTTAAAATTGTAGATCGATGTAGGTATACATATTATTTAAGAGTTAAACAACTAACTTTAGCCCAATTTTGACTGAAGTTAACGATCATTATCAGCATGAATCCGTCCACCGCTGGAAAGGCTTTTATAACTTTGATTTTTAAATAAAAATTCAATTTTAAAATTTTGATGATTTAATGGCAATAAGTGCTAGGCTAGGCAATTTAATGTCCACCACGGTTCAAGCCTTATCGTGGCGGTGGAGCTCAGTAGCCTAAGGTCAACCCAGCACAGGTAGGTAGAGCTGGACGCAGCTTATCAGCTTATCAGCTTTCGGGCGCAGCGAGTCCCACATGCCTGGGGTAAAAAAGACTAGACAATTGAATACTGGAATACCTGATAAGATAATCATAATTCACTTTTTAACCACTCCTTTACTAATTTTATTTTAATTACTACTAACTAATTATTATTTTTATACAGTATGACAATTACACTGATAGCATAGGTAAAATATGATATTAAAATTACTTTTTCTCATATTTAGTGTAAAAGCTAGCATAGTTTTCAAAATAACAAGCTGGCAATATAAACATCTTTAAAACTCCATAAGCTATACAAAATTATCCAAAAATTAATATCCTAAAAAGGCACAAAAATATAACATCGACTATATATAGCGTCATCTATCGATTCCAAAATAGTATCTGAAACCTATACATTTTAAAAATATCATTTACATTTAGTTATTCCAAATTGTTGTTTCTAGATCGATTTGTTTTTATAGAAGTCGTCATTTTAAAATAATAATAAAAAAATAAGGTATAGATACATCTTTGATCTAGGGACTTTTTTGGATAAAAATACAATATTTAATATTTTATATGATCAAAAAAAATTCTAAAGTAACGTCGATTTTAAAAGCATTTTGAGTAGTAAAAGACTTCGGGTAACTCAATTTTAATGAAACTTTTACGTTGAAATTGCTAAACGGAGATGACGTGGAAATGATTGGATAGATTTTTAATATGTCACTTCAAAAATTTTTGAAAAATAAAAAACGATAAAAATAGCTCTCGCACATCGCACCACGTTGCGCCAGTACCCAGCCGGGCGTCATCGAAGTAGGACAATACCGTATTTTTGTGAATAGCTTTTACATTACCGCTTTATAATTGGCACTTTTAAAGTATTAAAATGGATATAGGTAGTATGTTATATTTAACTAATGTAGACAATATATTATGCCATCGCGGACTTTTCAGTAGGCATATTTAGGATACACAATTCTACCATACATTGATACAATAATAATTAATTATCCTAACTTTCTGAACCGGGCTCGGCTAAGGTGTACAATAATGTAGTACATTATTTTGATCTATCTGTTAGGGCTCTTCCAGCGTTTGCAATGTAAGTGCAAAAAATGTGTTTATTTACGACATCACATCAGAAACTTCTAAAATTATCAGTGTTTATCTACTATATTATGCATGTATTACCTTCCTCTTGAATCATTCTAAATGTTTTTTTTTTAAATTGAAAATCCGTTGTGTAGTTTTAAAGATATAAGCATACATACAGACAGACGCGGGAAGCGACTTTGCTTTATAGTTTATACTATGTAGTGATGTCTTCTGCCAGAAATTGTTAACACTTGAAGAATCCAAATTGTCCGACAATAAAGAAAATGAGGAACCTCCATCACAAAATATTTCTGATTTGCAATCATTTCCTAGCCCCCTACCCACAGGGCAGTGTCGTGAGGACTATGGCCTTGACCCTCTTCTCAGAGTAGACCCGTATCTAACATTAATCGATGATATATGGGTCGTTGAAAATGAACCTGGACCTAGCATACGACAACTAAATTTTGTTGAATTTTAAAACAATTTAAACAATTAATATAGTATAAAAGAATATGTTTGTCTACAATTTTTTAATCTCCTACAAGCATTCTTAGAAATATTGATTTTTTTATAGCTTAGGCCTTAGGGGGACAAACGAGCATTCGGAGTCTTAGATGACTACCGACTCACATAATAATAATAATATCTAAGGACGCTTTTTGCACCACGTCAATCTGGTCCCGTGGTAAGTTCTCGAAGAACTTACGAGCAGCAGACAATGGAAATATATTTAATATTTTATACTATACACATATTTAAGAGTTTAAATTTATAATACACATATTTAATACACATCCATGAACCAGGAACACAGAAAACTTTTTGTTCCCTAGCGGGATTCGAACCCACAACCTCCGGCTTTAACGCTAACGCGCTAACCATTGAGCCACAGAGGTCGTCCTCGTAAACATCCATACAAGAGATTATGCGGATGCTCCCCTCCTTTACCCCATCCCCTGCCATGGGACACCGGAAACCCACACACCGCAAGAAACGCGACAGCATAGGTGTCACTTGACGCCATTATCATGTTAACGAGCGGTACCCCTCCGGTCGTGCCGGCCCAATTCGGCTGAAAGCAGCATGGCACTACCTTTTAGGCCTATGTAGCTAATTCATCCTTTCTAATCCTTACTAATATTATAAATGTGAAAGCGTGGATGTTTATTACGCTTTCACGCGAAAACTACTTAATCGATCATCATGAAACTTCGTACACATATTCTTGGAGGTATTAGAAGTAACATACGATACTTTTTATAAAAAAAAAACTAAAGAGAGGTTTCAAGGGACACCCGGATGGATCGAAATTCCTTTCGATTAATTAGTGAAGAAATAAAACTATCTTATCCTGCGCAGACGAAGTCGCTGGCACCAGCTAGTATTTCTATTATTCCAAAACTAGATAATTATAACAATAACAAGATTTTGTTATGCATAATTATTAATTATCACATCTAAGAATAATTCGAGTATAGTCAATCTACTGCTTATTCGTATACTGTGGCGTGCTTGCCGGCCGTGGTAGGTCACCGGAGTTCATATAAAGACATCTCTCGCGCAACGCAAGTGCAAACCGATTCGGTGCGTTAAATACCTATAGTTTTGGGAGAAGGGGCCCTTAAGCAATCATTCTGATATTACGCGAATTTCACTGATTGAAATTAAACATCTTACTTAGTTTATCGCAGTTTTCTACTCTTGTATTCCCGACGTTTCGGATACTTTACAGCAATCATAGTCACGGTTAACGATCAGTCTATAACAAACATCTTTTGATATATTATTAAGATAAAGAAATCTTGAATTCAAAGATAACATTTATGTATTCTTTATTAGAATCTCATATCCTGTTTCAAATTATACTTAAAAATTATAATATAGTAATATAATTAAAGTATAGTTTTAGCTTTTCTATCATTAAAATATTTCTACATTTACATCAGTTTTAGATATACATCCGAATGACTTTAACACAATATGGGAAACTCATTATTTTTATATGTATATAATTGAGAGTCTTTGTGTCTTTATCCTTCGTATTTTATAATATTACTAGTGGCACCGACAGACGTTGTCCTGTACAAAATATTTTTTTTGTATAGTAAGCCCACTGAGAAGAACCGGCGAAACAAACTCAGTGGAACTAATCTTTTCAAATAATATAATATATTGTATGACAATTTTAACATTTTATCCTGAAATGCCCGAGAGGAACGCCTTATTCCCAGGGTGTGGTATCTTCCATAAAATCTTTTACTTTATCACACAAACGCTCTTTAACAACTTTTTTGAATTTTTTTATGGATAGCTTTTGAACGTTTTCTGGGATCCTATTGTAAAAGCGTTGCCTTTAAAAGAATTGCTTACTTTCGAAAGTCTAATCATTGGTGCATGTAACCTGTGTCTATTACGCGTATTCCTACTATGAATATCACTTTTCTTCTTCATTTATGTTTTTCCGGACATACATTTTTTCTAAGATGTATTGAGAGGCGACAGTCAGAATTACTATTTATTAAAATTTTTCTCTCAAAGATGAATAGGGAGGCATCTTGTAAGTTGCACGAATAGCCCGCTTCTGCAGCACAAAAATGTTGTTTATGTCGGCCGCATTTCCCCATAAAAGTATGCCATAAGACATAATGCTATGAAAGTAGCTAAAATATACTATTCGCGCTGAATCTTCATCAGTAAACTGTCTTATTTTTCTCACTGCATATGCTGCTGAACTGAGTCTATTCGCTAATTTAGCTATGTGGGGACCCCACTGCAGCTTAAAATTTAGAGTTATTCCTAGGAAAACTGTGGAGTCCACCAATTCCAAGTTTTCACTGTCTAAGAGTACATTGGTTTGCAGTGGCTTTACATTTGGCAAGGAAAATTTTATGCATTTAGTTTTTTTACTATTTAAAAGCAAGTTATTAACGCTAAACCAATGTAACATTCGCGAAAGTCTGTTGTTTACCTCGTCATAATTAGTTTCTTGTCGTTTCATTTTAAAAATAAATGAAGTATCATCAGCAAACAACACTACCTCTTGACTAACTTTAACTAGGTAAGGTAAATCGTTTACATAAACTAGAAAAAGAAATGGATCTAGAATGGACCCCTGTGGGACCCCCATCTATATTTTAGTCCCGGATGATATTGTACCATTTATCTCGACCTTTGGAGTCCTGTTTTTAAGATAGGAATTCAAAAGATCCAGTGCCGTACCGTCTATCCCATAGTGGCGTAATTTCCTGATCAAGGTCACATGCTGTACACAATCAAACGCCTTGGATAAGTCACAGAAAACTCTCAAAGCATCACGTGATTCCTCCCAGGCCTCATAAATGTGGTCAATTAAGTTAACGCCAGCGTCTGTTGTGGAGAGACCCTTTCTAAATCCGAATTGTTTTTTGTGCAGTAACATATTTGTTTCAAAGTAATATAGTAACTGATTTAACATAATTTTTTCAAAAATTTTACTAAATGAGGGGAGTATTGATATTGGTCGAAAATTTGTAACATCTGATTGATGTACTGCCAGATTTAAAAAGAGGCAAGACTCGACTATGTTTCATTAAGTCAGGAAAAACGTTGTCATTCAAAAATTAAGTCATCAATACATTTATTAAAAATTGTTGCTAGATGGGGTGCAATTACATCAACTATGAGCTTAGTGACTTTTACAGATATTCCTCATAAATCTGGGGTATTTTTATTCTTTAATAAGTTCAATACATTTAAAACATCTTTGGGTCCTATCTCTTTAAGGTTAGCTTCACATTGTTTGACATTGGTTTTAAGCAATGATTTGCCAATTGCAGATCATGAGATTAAATTTTGAACAATGACCAGAAACTAAAACTAATAAGTGGTCAGCGTCGCCTATACTAAACAAGTTCATTTGGGAACTAGCCTAGACAACTCTTGCGCTATCTATCCTAAGAAGTGAAATGGTCTTGGTGTCAGTAATTACATTGCCTGTTCTGCCCTTTGTGAAACAGCAAATCTATTTGACTGGAAACATTCCAACTGGGTTATCGTGAAGTATCTTGTACTCTTTTTTTTTTTCTTTAACGCCGGGAAATGCTCTGAGGCATCCCGCCTGGGGAGTGGGTCTCCCCAGGTGGGTATGTGGGACTCGCTGCGCCCAAAGATGTTAAATGAACGCAGCTCTACCCACTAAAACCCGGCGAGTGCCACCGTGCCGCCTTGGTGAGGTGCCCCGGATCTGTTAAGCTAACAGGGCACCTCGACGGCTACTCATGCCCGCAAGGGACCGACGCCACCTCCACAGAGGGGTTGTCCCGCACCACAGAACTACCCCTCCCAACGTCGGGACAGTACAATGGGGTGAGGTTCCCATCCTCACCCCTTGCCCCCCTGCTCTTTTGTCCCCTCTTCTTATAAGAGGGGCATAAAGAGCCCCCTCGGCTCAATTAGCTTCGCCCAAGGTGCTGGGCTCACCCTAGGCTACTGAGCCCCACCGCCACGTCAGGGCCTGAACCATGGTGGGGGAAGTATCTTATACTCTATTGCAATCTTAGACATTCAAACATTCATTTATAGTATGTAATAAATATTCGCATTATCATTTTTCTTCAATTTGGTATTTAATAACATTAAAACCCAGTATATTTGTCCTCTCTCCTCGGTTCTCCGTAGCACGGTAGCAAGAACTAATTTGATGTCTGTAGGTTTGTATTATTAGTTTTCCTTGAATACAGAACTCAATAGATTTAATAGTTGCATTGAAGCAAGACTATTTCCATATGAGTTTATTCAGTCTTCATTAGAATCTAGATTCCGAGGTTCTTTTCTTCTATTATTTGTGAGTGGTATCGTAGTGGGGTTTTTGTACATAATACTATGTAGTATATGCATAATATTACATAGGTAAGGAATATGATAGGAGTTACGCATACTTATATTTTATTATACAAGTTCTAAGCAATTTATTCCATGCCTTTTTTCTCTGTAACGACGGGAAATACTCTGAGACATCCCGCGGGGGAGTGGGTCTCCCCAGGCGGGTATGTGGGACTCGCTGCGCCCGAAAGCTGGTAAGTGGACGCAGCTGTACCCACTAAAACTCGGCGAGTGCCACCAATGCCGCCTTTGGTGAGGTGCCCCGGATCTGTTGAGCAAACAGGTCACCTCGACGGCTGGTCAGTCTCTCAGGACACCAACGCCACCTCCACAGAGGGGTTGTCCCGCAAAATAGAACAACCCGTCTCAACGTCGGGACGGCTCAATTCACAGCGCCCAAGGTGCTGGGCTCACCCTAGGCTACTGTACCCCACCGCCATGACAAGGTCTGAACCATGGTGGGAAACTTATACCATACCTTACCTTGAGATGCTCTATATTGTCTTGGTGCTCCGTGCTAACAATACAATAACCCCTTTCACTATTTTGAAATAAGCCCATATGCTAATATATCGATTTATCATATCAAATACGCTACCAATCTAAATTAAGTGCATAAATAATCGCTACGACCGACGGGAAACTACCAGTTGTTGCAGGTAATAACAGACCACAGTTTTCAGTCCTAAACATAACCTACAATAGATCATGGGATTACTCCACACCCCCACGAAACCGACCTTGGTGTAAGGGCTTTGGGCTCAGTTTGGACTGCATGCATGAGTACTTTTGAATTTAAAATCACTGTTGAATAGTATAATTGGAGAGCTAATATTTCGTGAGTCGCTTGATCACTTAATTTGTGTTTGTTAAGGTGTGAAATTGTGTGAAGAGAATTAAATCGGCTTATTTTTTAAACAGTCAATGTTGGTACGATGACTGATCAATATCATAATTCATAATAATCAACCCTATTCCTTAATATTATAAAGGCGATAGTTTGTAAGTTTGGATGTTTGTTGATCTTTCACGACAAAACGGCTGAACTGATTTGGCTGAAAGTTGAAATGGTGATTTATACCTTGGATTAGGACATAGGCTATAAAAATAATCATCATCAATCCGGATACGGTTGTAAATATAAGTTGACGCAGGCGAAGCTGTGGGCCCCACCAAGGTTCAAGCCTTGTCGTGGCGTTGGGGCTCATTAGCTTAAGGTGTGCCCGGCATCTTGAGAGAAAAAAATTGAGCCGAGGGAGCTGCTTTTTGTACCCTACTTATAAGAAGAGGGGACAAAAGAGCAGAGGGACAAGGGGCAAGGATGGGAACCTCACCCCATTGTTCTGTCCCGACGTTGGGAGGGGTTGTTCTGTGGTGCGGGACAACCCCTCTGTGAAGGTGGCGTCGGTCCCTTGAGGGTCTGACTAGCCGTCGAGGTACCTTGTTTGCTCTTTAGATCCGGGGCACGTCACCAAAGGCGGCATTGGTGGCACTCGCCGGGTTTTAGTAGATAGAGCTGCGTCCACCTTATCACCTTTTGGTCGCAGCGAGTCCCACATACCCACCTGGGGAGACCCACTCCCTAGCGAGATGCCACAGAGCATTTCCCGGTGTTAAAGAAAAAAAAAGCGAAGCTTGGGCACTAGCTAGTGTTATTTTATGCAATTAATCAGTCATCGCAGGCCGCCACGGCTTTTAAATAAGTTGTTACCATAGTGATGGAGTCAGATAACTCGTCTTATATCTTTACGTAAAATATCTATAATTTCTATTACTTACACTGTTTTCTCTCATAGAAAATAGCTAGCACAAAAGTACATAATACTCGTGAAAGAGCACCAATAACCTACCACATAGGTTTGAAAATAACCCCATCATTTCAAGTCTAGCCGTAGACAACATTAATATACGTTTAAAATGTTATTATCACTCACGTAGACAAAGTTTAGCTTTATTCCTCTGGAAAAATAGGGATAAAAAATTAAGAATCTCATATTGAAGTTTCGCAAAACAGCGAGAAAGTTCGTCTGAGTGTGGAAGGCAATGTACAAACTGAAAGTTAAACCGAGCGGTCTCCGTGTAGAAGAAAACGAAATGAAAAAACTTATGAATAGAATGCATTGTGCTTATACACTCGTTTGAGATTCATTAGTCAAATACTGACTTCACTGAATATATTGTATCTGCAAAAACAAAAAAAAAATATGTTAGGAATTTTACAATTACGATATTAATTAAAACAACATCAAACTGTAAGCGCATACCGTGTTCGCTGCATTGTGTTTATGGGTTATGCCAAAGACTGCATCACAGTCCGTCAACATTTAGTTATCATTATTTTTTCAGGTCTAATCAAATCAAATCAAATCAATTGGAATGGATCGGTAATGTTATGGGTTTAGTATGAAAATAAATTCCACCAAATTTGTGCTGCAACGCTGCACCGGTTCTGCGCTTTGATTGGTTGACTGATAGCCATTGATGAATGATGGACCGATGGGACATACATACAGGTCACTGGTTGCTTGAATTTCTATTATGTCAGTGACAAATCACTGACCAGTTTCGAAAATTTATAGCTCACATTACTAGTCTACCCGGTATATGCTCGATGGCCAAGGTTGATATTGATGATGATAATGATGACAGCATATGTAATGGGGTTAATATCGAATCTCAAGAAGTACTAGAATAGCAAAAATGAAGGATTATTTTATAATAATCATAAAACTCTTTTTTCACTTTTTCCACTTTTATTTTATGTGTGACGTCACCTGACGATGACTTTGTCGAAACCGGTCGTGTAATTTAATCTAAATTTGTAATATATATATAAAATAAAAGTGGAAAAAATAAAAAAAATGTTTTAGGATTATTATAAAACATGAATTTCCACCAAGAACCATCAGTAGGTACAATCAATCAGTTATAGGATTGTTTTAGTTTCATTTATAGACATTTTATACAATATACTGGCACCTGGAAGGCATGGCATACTTCTTTTGACTCAGGCTAGGGACATGGAAGGTTTCATGGAGAGAAAATTCGGGGTCCATAAGTTGTTAAATAAGTGTTTTTGTTTGTTAAATAAATTTTAAGTGGTTCTTGACCACTTAAAATTATTTGATTCTATCAGGTTTGAAAACTTATAATAATTTAAAAAAAAAAAAATTAACTTTTACTGATTCCTTTTTTTTAATGTTCTACTAATAAAATAATCGCACAAATCGCTAAACAAATTCAGCGAATATAATAAAGCACTATAAAGAAACTGCAAATACCAGAAATACTGTTTCACAATTATAGTAAGTTATTTAAACCAGGAATCACGACAAATTTTTTCCATAACATTGTTAGCGTTGAAGTTGTAGTTGTAACTTGTAAGTGCTACCAAGATAAGTTTACTTCTTTACAATGGTATTAGTGACAAAAAACAAAGTGGATGTCGGTATACTAATGAACGGTTCTGTATAATAATTTAGCAGTGTTTTAATACTTATTTATTAAGTGTAAATTATTTGTATTGAGCACATCAAGAAAATTCTAAAGTAATGCTCAAATGATTTAGAAATTTATTCTGAATGTCCACCAATAAAAATATTTTAAATTTGTTTGTACCATTTGATATCGCAATTATCGTAAGCTAAGCTTTTGCTTGATAAAATTAAAAGTTTGATAAAAATTATAATCCTACATGAACAGGCAAGACTACTATGGAAGGAAGGAAGTCTATAATATCAAAACGGCTTATAAGCTCGCTAGTTGCGATACGGTAGAGTTAATTTGACGTTCACAAAGATCCTTTAATGTACAACATCGAATATTTTTGAAGTGAAAACTTCTTTCGCCGCGTTGAGCGCTTTTTCGTAGGGGGAAAATCATATAGGTTCGCGCCAACGACGAATCATTATGACGACATTATAAAAAAAATCAATATTTTGTAGTATTAAAATTTCAAAATCTTAGTTATAAGTTTTCTGTCTTCTGTCCGCCATTGACTGTCATTATTTTACTTTACCTTATATTATGAGTATGATTATAGATATAGAAGAGATAGCCCACCATGGTTCAGGCCTTGTCGTGGCAGTGTGGCTCAGTAACGTAGGGTGAGCCCAGCACCTTGGGCAAAGTGAATTGAGCCGAGGGGGCTCTTTGTACCTCTCTTATAAGAAGAGAGGGCAAGGGGCGAGGACAGGAACCTCACCCCATTGTACTGTCCCGACGTCGGGAGGGGTTGTTATGTGGTGCGGGACATCCCCTCTGTGGCGGTGGCGTCCGTCCCTTGAGGGACTGATAAGCCGTCGAGATGCCCTGTTTGCTCAGCAGATCCTGGGCTACCTCACCAAAGGCAGCATTGGTGGCACTCGCCGGGTTTTAATGGGTAGAGCTGCGTCCACTTACCATCTTTCGAGCACAGCGAGTCCCACGTACCCGTCCGGGGAGACCCGCTCCCTCGCGGTATAGGTACCTCAGAGCATTTCGCGGCGTAAGAGAAAAAAAGAAAAAAAAGATATAGAAGAGAACAAGCCTACCTAAGATGAGCATAAACTACGGAACCCTTTTCATTAACCTTACCACATAAATCCTCTAAACTTGGTGATAATCAATTAATCGACCAGTTTACTTATTTTTTTTCAAAAACACTAGAACTCTAACGTCTATTTAAATAGCACCAAACCAGCGAAGGCTTGTAGTTAATAAATAACTCGATTAATGGTCCGTTTTTTGTCGTGGGCAGCGGAAACGCGGTCTTCTTGATGTGCATTGGACCAATTAAACTATTTTTTTGGTCTTGAGATTTTTATAGTAAGGTCTTTTTCAAGGATATTTTGGAAATTTTACATTGATAGCAAAGTAGAATATTATTGACAAAACACCCAAGAAATAAAGCAAAGATAAATGGGAGTTATTATGTAGGCGTTTTAGCTTCAGTATCTTGTATTAAACATATTTACAAATAAATCCGTAGTTTTCTATAATTCTCTTATTTACTTATAGTCATACAATACAGAAGAGGTAATGCCATGCTGCAGCCGAATTGGGGCGGCATTATCGAGGTGGTACTTCTCGCTCACATAACACCGACTGCTCGTTTGCCCTCCTTTTTTTTTCTTTAACGCCGGGAAATACTCTGAGGCATCCCGCAGGGAAGTGGGTCTCCCCATGCCAGCCAGCTTTCGGGCGCAGCTCTACCCATTAAAACCCGGCGAGTGCCACCAAAGCTGCCTTTGGTGCGGTGCCCCGGATCTAATGAGCATCCTGTATGCTCATTAGACGGCCTGTCAGTCCCCCAAGGGAACGACGCCACCTCCACAGAACAACCCCTCCCAACGTCAGGACAGTACAATGGGTTGAGGGTCCCGTCATCGCCCCTTGCCCCCCTGCTCTTTTGTAACCTCTTTTTATAAGAGGGATACCAATACCCCTCGGCTCAATTAGCTTCGCCCAAGGTGCCGCCGGGCCCACCCTAGGCTACTGAGCCCCACCGCCACGTCAAGGCCTAAGCCATTGTGGGTTTGCCCTCCTATGCTATAAAAAAATAACTAAGGGTAAGGGTCTCTACCTCGAACTTAAGTGAAGAGGTCATCGGGCCCAGTGCGGTGTGGCGAACTTCACACACCTTCAAAGACTCTCAGGGACTCCTCACAATGTTTTCCTTTACCAGTGTGCAAATAGTTACTGATAAATATAGACATTGTATAGGTCATTGAATTGTAGAACAATAAACAATAATCGGGGCGCTCGTTCTGTTACAGACAACAGCGCCCCGCATCCGTAATTATCCCTCAAGTAGAACGAAACTGGAAAATTTCATTAAAATCGGTTCAGTTTTCATCGCGAACAAACAACGAATGAGACTCCGTTATAGTTTTAAACTGTCGAAGCGCAGACACCGCAACAAAGTTTTGAAGATCTCGCGGGTATATTACGTTTAATTATTTTTTATATCACATCTCCGACGTATCGATTTTCTATTTTAATGCAAACACTAGAAATAGAGAAAAATAGATAAGGAATTATTGGTGCAGTTGTCCAAAAAAAGGATAGAAGGTTTGAATGTAGACTTCATTTTCTAAATATTTTTTTGTCTTTTTTTTATGTGACGAGGAGGCAACCGAGCAGTCGGAGCATTATGATGACTTACGACGCCTAGAGACATCATCTGCACAACCAAAAGTTATGCAAATACGTTGCCCTCCTTTTCCTTATTCCCCCCTCCCCCATGGAACACCGGAAACAAACCGCACGAAACAGCGTAGCTGTCACTTGACCCGATGTTATGTGAGAATAAAATCTAGTCCTATTGGAGCGGTTGATGGTGGAGAATGATGATTATTAATACCTATATCTTTCCTTACGCTATAATTATTTTCATTTTTAATTTCATTCAAATCCTATTAGCTGTTAAAACGTGTATTTCACATCATTTGCGACCCTTATATGTAACCTGCTGGGCACGGGTCTCCTCCTCGAAAACGTTTGCGTTATTTGACGTAGAGAAATTCACACACCCTCAAAGATTATTAATCGAACAAAAATCATACATTCAACACACATACATACTAATAATCACATTTATTGGGTCTCACATACGACGAGAAACAGCGCAGTTTTATTATCATAACCTGAAATCCGGTGGGTGCTTTAATAAAACTATGGAACAAACAGCTGAACTCTTGCAAATTGCTCCGAGCTTGAGGCGGCGGCATTTAACAAGAACCTGTGCGATATACTTCCGTCGAGCTCTTAAGGGGACGCACTGAACCTATTATATTATATTTAACTTTAATTTCGAAGGCCTTAAAAGTTGGTCTTAAACTACGAGAGGATCGGTAATGATATATTAATATGTTTTGTATGAAAAAAAAATTCGCCAAATTTGTGCTGCGACGCTGCGCCCATTCTGCGCTCTGCTCTGATTGGCCGATGGCCGTGACCTACACACAGATCACTGGTTGGTTGAATTGCATAAACGTAAGCGACAAATCACTGACCATTTTCGGAATTTTCTAGCTCACGTTACTACTCTATCCAGTTATATGCTCGATCTTTATATCCCAAAAAGGTCAGGAATTAATAAAAGTATATAAAAGAACTCTTTAATGACGATTAGTTTGATAGGCAAAAAACCACTTCGTGATAAGTTGTCAGCGTATAAACATTGTGTTTCCTATCTTACATAAGCCCTAGCACCTAAAGTACTGTGCCCTGGTGTTAGTAATGTCACTGGTATCCTGTCCTCTTTTCCGCAACACAGCAAAGCTGTTTCATGGTAGAAATAAGCAGGTGGTGCCCACATAGCCACGCGACACAAGCGCATTCCTACCGCTGATAAAGATATAAAGATATCATATTTTTTAATCCTTTCTTTACTTATTGTGTTATGGACTAAAAACATTCATCCATACTCACATTAGAAGATATAATGATAGAGTTATCAGCCTATATTACTAGCGGACTTGGTTACGTTGTCCTGTACAAAAACATATGGTAGTGGACCGTATTGTAAATCTAAACCATTATCGAATCCACTTGAACACGCATAAAGAAACATAAAATCGGTCCAACTGTTTAGGAGAAGTTCAGTGACATACACACACAGAAGAACTATATAATAAAAAGATTTATACCCTATCACTTTACATGATTGATTCTGACTTACATTTCCATGATTTCTATCGTTCATTCGTTCGATAGTTCTCAAGTCTTCAAAGTTCAAACAGTTGACCACTCAACCAGTCGCCATTTAACGCTAGCAATTTCAGTTTGAAATACTAAAAACAGTCCTTAACGTTACTCGCATAAGGTTTTATTATTTTTCTAACATTGGATACATGTATATTATATTATTGTATTTAACTAGGGTATCGCTTATACTTTTGCGTAATCAGAGAATCGCCGTCTTGGCGTTTATTCTAAGAGGCCCATGTTTAGCAGTGGATGCAAAGAGGTCACAATGATGGTAGTTTAGTCATTTAAAGGAAGGGACTGTAAATGGCGCTTTCATTCACCACTATATTCGCATGTGTAACAAAAGATCGTATTGTTGATTTTTTCGTTTACAAAATTAATTAGTAACAGCTGAGCCTTAAGAGTGGGCGATGAGTGAGCAGAACTATGTGGTGGGGGGTTGCAAGCAATGCACCTACGTCCTACACCCCACCGTTGTATTGTAATATGTCTATTTATTACTGTGAAGTCAGCCCGTATTGATTTTAACTTGCATGTCGTTTACTGTTACATACTATGCAACATTGATGTGAAGTTTTTTAGATGATTAATATTGTTGTTTGTTTCAATACGTGTTTGTGAAAGGTAAAAAATGGTTACAATGATAATATAAATAAATTTGGTAATGTAATACCTACTTATAGAATGGTAAAATGTTTTTTGGTAATGGTAAAATGGTAAAATTACACAAACAATTAATACGGACCTTTTTGGAACTTACTTATCTATATAATATAATAACATAAGCCATTTTAGCATGAGCTCTGAATTATATTTCTTTTTTGTTTCATTGCGACAACGTTTTTTACCAATACCACCAGATCCAGCCACTTGCCAGTAACGAGCTACAATAATTGAGTTGCCCTGGAGTGCCCCGGATGTGTTAGAAAAGGGCACATACATTGTGAACATAATATTTGAATAAAACTTTATTTTTTCCATAGATCAATACGGGCCTCCGCCCGGCGCCGGAGATTTTTTCAAAGTATTGTCATACTAAGGAATCAAGATGATACCGGTGCGAAAATCACATCAGCATTTTCATCTTAGCACGGAGGACATAAATTCCTTTTTCGTTTCGGTCCCACTTAAGGGAAATAATAACCCAAATAGGTATAAAACATTTACATATGTATTTAACAGCATGGATTTATATGTTCAAGATTAATACTAAATAAGAATACAGACTTTCAAATAAATTCTATCAGTTTACTGCCTGCTTAAAATCATCATTATCATCAGCCCCCATCCATCAACTGTTGAATATAGGCCTAACTCAATGAACGCCAAGACGACGGATCGCCGGCCACTCGCACGGCACCGTGCCGGCTGGGTGGCTAACCCTGGCCTCCGCTCTTGAACCTTTTTGGCCCATCGGCCATCCGTTCTGTTTAAAATACGCGATTATAACTAATCTAAATGTAATAAGGGTGTAATACAGCTGGTATTATAAGCACAATAGTTTTTGTACGTGTAAGTTTTTATGTATTACTGATTGACTAGTCTGGAAAGAAACTAATGAAGTTTTTTTTTATGTCATCAGGGGGCAAACGAGCAGTCGGAGCCACACATCCGCACAACCAAGGCCACGCAGATGCGCCGCCCTCCTTTTCCCTATTCCCTCCAATGGGCAACCGGAAACTCACAAACCACACGAAACGCTACAGCATAGCTGTCACTTGAAGCTAGTGCTATGTGAATAAGAGGTACCACCCCAGTCGTGCCGGCCCAGTTCGGCTGTAATGCAGCATGACACTACCTCTTCAAATTATTACATTTTGTTAAATACAGTTATATCATCATTCTTATTTTTCAAGCGCCTCTCACGTATGTCAAGACGAGTAGATTAAATACAAAAGTGAGATGAGATTGATAACACAGAATAAGACTTTTGTAAACCTTTAAAATATATGTTTTTACCGGTTAAAATATATACATTTATGCTGCATGGGTACCACCATCTTTTTTTTATGGCATAGTAGGGTAATGAGCAGTCGAAGCCGTTTGGTGACTACCGACGCCCAAACACATCCGCACAACCAAAGATTATGCAGATGCGTTGCCCTCCTTTTCCTTAACCCCCCCCCCCCCCCCAATGGGCCCCCGGAAACTCACAAACCGCACGAAACGCGACAGCATAGTTGTCACTTGACGCCGGTGTTATGTGAGCGAGAGGTACCACCCCGGTCGTGCCGGCCCAATTCGGCTGCTAAGCAGCATGGCACTACCTCTTAACCATCTTGCTTGTTTCTCCCGTGAAACAGCTTTGCTATGTTTCGGAGAGAAGGGCAAGACAGGCAGTGTAATTACTGGCACCGAGACTTAACATCTTATGTCTCAGGATAGGCAACACATAAATGAGTTGCCTGGGCTCGTTCCAGGTAAACTGGTTCATGTTCACGGGCGACGTCGACCACTTACCATCAGGTGGCACGTTTACCAGTTTGCTTAACCAACTAACATAAAAAAGTATGTAGGTACCTACCTACTATTCAAATAAAACGTACGTATATAGTCGTCTAATAAAACTACAACTAATAAAAAATAATTAACCCTTAAGCATAACCTGGAGTGAACCTTCAAATGGTTTTGGAAGATTGATAGGTGTCCTCATCATCCCAGTAATCGGTTCCTGTTGGTTCGTTAGTGCCCGATCTGATCACAATTTTGTTGTAAAGATTATGTCCAAAACCCTCATCCGGTGTTTGGGGATACACACGATGTTGTGGGTCCGATCTTAAGATGGGTCCGATGATTTTTTTATATTTACATTTTACTGTACAAATATATTATGATACTAAAATTTAAGAGTTTTTTGTTGAGCGCATTTAATAAGAACAACCATTTGATTTTTTATAATAAGGTTCTTTATTTGAAA
This sequence comes from Helleia helle, assembly GCA_963853865.1. Lineage (NCBI taxonomy): Eukaryota > Metazoa > Arthropoda > Insecta > Lepidoptera > Lycaenidae > Helleia > Helleia helle. The sequence continues at coordinate 24,913,757 of OY971420.1, forward strand.
GGCAAGATTTTTCAAATTTGGAAAGGGTAAAACCACGGAAAACAGCTAGTGTAAAAAAAATATAATAGCCTTTATAAAAACGATATAAATTGATTGGTTATATAACTTGTACGTTGACAGCTTTTTACACATTATAATATGTTTTCGATAACAGCCTCCAAAGATTAAAACTATATACATTTTTATCGACATTTTATTATAATCGCGTAAATAATGAATTTTAATAAGTGATTATAAAAAAATATATACAATATTATCAATTAATTAGTTTTTATGTATAATAATTAATAGACAGGTAGTAATGTTATCATAACATGTGATAATATTCTTGTTATATAAATCTATTATCGCGAGACCTGTCCGCGATAGATAACACCGTATACTAGGTAGACATTGGTCCTGCGATGTCCGACATGTAGCTGCTATCAGTTTCGATGCATTTGTCGTTTAAACACCAACCTATAATAAATCAGACTCCCGTCCACCCGACATATAACAACCTAACACACACACACCATCATACAAATCTCGACTTTATCCCAAAAAACTTTAGTCCACTTTCAACTAAAATAACACGCACTTTGAACCTGTAGTGTTGTTAGTCAATCCTATCTCAAGTCCTTGAACACTCTTCATTCAATACGTTAAATGAGATTCTTATCGAGGATCCTTAAATAGATTATTAGATTAATGATGCCACTAATAATTAATAATGGTTCGTGAATTTTACAACAACAATAAAAGTCTCCGGCAGTAAAGTCGAATTGATTCAATTTTTACGACTCGTCAATAGATACTTGGTAATGTATAATTATTATTATTTTATTGGCACATCTTGCTAAAGGAGTTTTAATAGTAAGGAGGTTTTTATGATTATTTCGTCAAACAGCTTTATGGCTTCGAAAAGAAGGACAGGATAGGTAGTGTTATTACTCCCCACCATGGTTCAGGCGTTGTCGTGGCGGTGGGGCTCAGTAGCCTAGGGTGAGCCCAGCACCAAAAGCGAATTGGGTGTTTGTTACTCTTTCGCACAAAAACTACTGCATGCATTTTAATGAAACTTTACAATAATATAGCTTATACATTGAAATAACACATAGATTATAATTTATAAAGATATTATGCAAGATCTAATCCCGCGCAGACGAAGTCGCGGCACCAGCTAGTATATGATAATTTTGATAATTGTGGGGAGTTTTTTACCTCATTAGCAAGCTGACAGGGTTATGGTTTCAACAGACAATGCACGTTTGTAATACAAACCGTTGCTTAAACTTATCCGATTTTAATTAATGAAGTGTCAATAATTGATGCTTTAAAATCTAGATGATATATTTTAACCGACTTAACTTTAAAGCGATTAAAGTAGGGGCTATTTTTTTGGGTCTTTCCTCGATTCGCATCACTCCTTTTGTACTGCGTCGTTGATAGCCTAACAATTAATTAATATAGATCTATATGAATTAATACCTGTGGGTAGGTAATTTATTAATATATTTATATGTCATTGGGAGGCAACCTAGCAGTTGGAGCCTTATAGTGACTACCGACGCCCATAGACATCCGCAAAACCGAAAGTTATCCCCTATCCCTCCAATGGGCCACCTGAAACTCACAAACCGTACAAAACGCATCAGCATAGCTGTCACTTGACGCCGGTGTTATTTGAGCGATAGGTCACCCCGGTCGTGCCGGCCCAATTCGCCTGCAAAGCAGCGTGGCACTACCTCTTACAAAATATATATAGGTAGGTAATCCTTTTAATAATATTTGTTTTCTTCAATTTGAGCCTGATGATTTGACCTACGATATAATATTGCGCAGTTGCAAGCAACATTAAAACCACGGATCCCTGTTTTTTAATGACAATATAAAATTGATGATACCATAACATCGTCTGTCCTCTTGTATTCAAATTACCTATAGGACCAATTAATTGCTACAAGATATCGCTAAAAGTATAAATTACAAGACGGTCGAACCTCGCCAGTTTAATGTACAAGTGTCCTTGGTTCATCATCATCATCAAAACTTTGACAACTTTTTTCCGTCCACTGGTTATAGGACTCCTTGGTTTCCTCGCAAAATTTAGCATGGGCTAACTAGGTACACCATTTTTCAGATAAAAATAATAATTATATCTGCTCGCTCTTACACCACGTCAATCTGGTCCCCTAGTAACCAGACAACGGAAATATATTTAATACCAAATACTACCTATACAAATATTTTTTAAATAATATTATAATTACACTTATTTAATTCATGACAATACAGAAATCTTTTTGTTCCCTGGCGGGATTCGAACCCGCTACCTCCAGCTTGAGCATCAAAGCGCTAACCATTGGGCCACAGAGATCGTCATTCTCAATAATATGCTAGTTTTGGTGATTATAGCGTTTAATTTAGTAAATAAACAATCAGAAAAACAAATCTTCAGTTATTTTACTACAGTTAAATATTAAAGGCAGTCAAGAAGATCTTAGAGCCGCAAAAGGTAGCGTATTTGATCCTGATCATCATCATCAGCCTCGTTCCATCCACGCTGAACATAGGCCTCCCTCAACGAACGCCAAGACGACCAATCCCTCGTCTTCCCACCTGGTTAAATAACATCCGACCAACACTTCATCTACCGGTAGGTTATTTATAAGTTTTTAATTATAAACAAAGACAAGGAAATTCTTATAACTTTGGCAATAGAAATAGTTGTGGTGGGACTCGTCAGTAGCTCATCAGATATAAGACAACCATCTTTATTATCATAATCTCTAGACCGTTACTCTACCTTTGTCAACGGAGGCCGAAATGCCCAAAAAAGCGCAACATAAAAAATAATCCGTCGACTTAAGTTTTCAATTTATATAATGCAGTACAAAATTAATCCTGTACAAAAAAATATATAAAAAATAAGCTACCTTCACCCATTTTAAGGGGATTATTTTAATAAAAAAATTAAGCAACGAAACCCGATGTTTGCACCCACTTATCTTTTTATCGACTTAATTGAAATCCATACAAGAACCATTGAGATTGATCTCATCAAATGACTCAGTAAAAAACTGGTCCGAGCGTTTTTCGGTCAACGTACAAGCTTCAAAAGTTAAGTCCTTTTTCGTAAAAAAACCCACTTCTAATTGATGCGTTGTCTTTGTTTAGTTTAATTCAAACATGCTTTTCCCATTAAAGTGGTCAGGATCGGGGTATCGGGGTTGAGATAAGATTCTCTTACTCCTTACAACTTATAATATTATAAAGCGGGACGCGCCCCACCGTATCGCTAATCCCGGTTTAACACAGCAAATAAAGTCGGGCGTTATGCTGTGTCGCGTTTTTACACTCCCTCGGGTACAGTGCATTGAGAATCGATATGTTTGCGCTAAGTGCTTAAGTGCTTGCCAGGGATACAGTTTCACTGATGAATAAGCAATGCAAATTTATTAGTATTCACGCATTTGCGTTTTTAAAGTTAATGTTTTTTCCAACAAAACAATCCGGTCCCCTATGTATTTGTGCTCAAATAAGCTAAGGACGTTTGTATTATATATGTCGTGGTGGATTCTTTAATAAGTAAACTGACGTTCTGTTGTGGGTAAACTTCATATATTTAATGAACTTTTCTCTTGTTTAATAATTGTTGAATTTGAAAAAAAAATACTTTTGAATTTTTATTACATACTTAATTAGATTAATTAGGCCTATGTTCAGCAGTGGACGGATAAGGGATGATGATGATGATGATGAATTAGATTTATCTTGGAACTAAACAATTGTGCTTTTAGGTGACTTTATATACATTGGAGACTTTTGGGGTGCTAGTTTTGTCAGGGATTATAAGGTTACTCCAGTATTCTTTTCCCCCGGGATAGAGGGATAGCTTTAACTGATATTTTCGAAGTAATCTAAGCTGCAGTGATAAATATATATATTTAGCAATTATTTAAGACGTACTATTAGTCCTTTTTATACACTTTATGCAAAACAAACAGACATTTTAGAATCATAGAGATTAATAGGAAAATAATCTGAGTGGAGTAATAATATAAACCATTTATGTATTTAATATTATGAATTTCCATATAGGTTTACTGAAAATGGTCTACAATATTTTATTTTTTTCAACAGTTTCTTATAATAATAGTCAGTACAAATCATAAAAAAACAGAACTACTGACTAAAATCAAAGATTTAACGGAGACAATAACGATTTTGGGATATTCAAATTAATTGTAGCAGGAAAATGTTTAATCTCTAAGTTTAATCTAACCTCCTAACTAAACACAACATTGTATATATTCTATAAACATTGCAAATCAGTAAACTTAATTTACCCATCCTAAAATCGACTTTATAAGTTTCCTGTATCAAAATTTATACATTGTAGCACCGGTCCGCAGAGCACTCGGCACCTTTGTAAGGTCTTATGGATAATCTTAGTTTTACGTGTCGCAACATGGCGACCTGTGTCCCTTCTCACATCCTCTCTTATCAATCAACGCTTATTTCGATAATTTTATTACAGAAGTTTTGTCAAATTACTTAAGCCCTCCGACCAAATTAAATGATACTTGTTCACGTTGATATGAATTAATTTATTATACTTTATCTTCGGATACGTTTAATAGAATATTTGTAAGCGATATACGTCCCACTTTTATGTTGGTTAAAAGCTCGATTGAAATCACATCTGTCAAACCAATGCAACTATGATCGCGTTTTGAACAGTAGTTCTGTCGGTTTGGCAGCTGTCATTCTAATCAAGTTGTTTTAAGAAATAAAGTGTTATCGAGATGAAGTCTATCTATCTATCCAGATTTGTTCCAGACAATCTTTTTGGTGTTTGACCTGTTAAACAGAGCTATGTCTGGATTTTAGTACAAATACAATGGAGTTGAATGTTTCTTATAAGTAATCATTTTGTGGCTAAACTTAAATTATCTTACCGCTTTAATATTTACTTTCGATGTAAAAATATTTAATACGAAAAAGGTATCGTACGGTTTGTCAAACATTAAGGCGTTGCTACACCGCGACTCACGAGAGGCTACGCACTGGTAATTGCGAGAAAACGTCAATTAATACGTAGCGTGTCCGTGGTTCAGTGGTGGATGTAGTGGAAATGATCACAAACATTTTCTTGCAAATTGAAACTTGACAATATGCGTAGTCTTTACTTGCGCTGCGGTGGAGCCGCGCCCTTATGTTTATGGATGTTTCTTTTTTAATTACTTACAAGTTATAATGATTGTTTTCGTATTATTGATTATGAGTTATACACATATTTTTTTTTTAATGCATTGAGAATTTTTAGTGATTCTAATTTTTACCAAGCGGCCATTTTTCTTATTAGTATGTACATAATATGTATATATGTATTATGACGTAAGATTTATTATACCGTATTCAATGTTAAAATAACATGCCGCATAATCACTGGCTGTTTAAAGCCAACTCCGGTCCCAAAGTTGTACCCCCTGACAGGAATAGCTCCACCAGAGGTTCGTAGAGCGGTAGCATGCTCCAGTGAAAGGGCCAATATGGAGAAGGATACGCGACATCCTATGCACCATCACACCCCGGTGCCGCAAAGGCTAAAAAGCCGCAACAGTTTCGCCAGTTGTGTCCACCCTCTTTCAGGAAACCGATCCCAAACTAGAATTCGACTGTGGCGAGATAGCATTCCGCTCCCTACGCCTTTTGTCTCACCGTCCGAGAGTCCCCCACCTGGACACGAGCTGCCGTGGCCGACCTGGAAGTGCTTGAATAGACTTAGAACTCAGATCGGCCGGAGCAAGGATAACTGTGTTCGGTGGGGATTCACAGATCCCGCCATATGGAGTGCATGTGTGGTGCCGTCCCACAAACAATGGACCATCTCATGTCGTGTCCTGCGTGCCCTACCACCTGCACATTGCAGGACTTAATGGACGCTACTGAGAATGGAATACTCGTAGCTGAGTTCTGGGCGGATAAAATTTAGGTAGCCATCGACACGCTAAGAAGAAGAAGTTAAAATAATAATATGTAAGTATACACAATTTAAATAACAAAATAGTTTTGTTGTATTCAAGGTACTTAAAACTCCGTATGTTCACAAATAGCTTGTACTAATAAATTGTTTATATCTTATACCATTTAAATAAGGGCAATACAAAGGTTTAACCAAAGATCCAGCGAAAGATGGAGAATGGACAACTTTATTGGCTGTTTAGAATGTGTACATCCGATGTGCTGTGACGTCATAATGTTATATTAGCCTTCATATAGCTGTTCCTTGCGGCTTTACCCGTCCAAATATAAAAAAACCTTCTTTCCTTAATTAATAGTAGGTATATACATTTTTACAGGTGGGTGGGACGCACTTGTGCCGCGGTCTACTTTGTTTGCATGGATTATTATCATCCTGAACCTTTGACATTTCTTCCGTGGAACAACTTTGCTGTGCTTCGGAAAGAAGATCAGGCACTGTTATTAATGTAACCGTATTAAATCTGAAAATAGACAACACATTAATAGTCAGATAATATTGATTTATTTTATTTTTTATTTATTTATTTTTATTATATTATTGATACTGAACATGTTTTTGTTCATGGGCAATACTGACCATTTACATTTAGACCATTTACGTTTGCTCGTTTGCCGCGATGTAAAAAATCTTTCTCGATAATTGAGCTATCAATGACATTCTTTTTAATTTCAACTTTGGCTCCAGATTTTAACAGCCTCCGACTAAAAAAAGTGCAAAAATCAAAAGTTATTTTTTTAACATGTTGCAATATATAATTACCTATTTTTAACCAACTTTAAAAAAAGAGGAGGTTCTAAATTTGTCTGCATGTTTTTTTTGTATGTATGTGACACGATTACTCCGCTGTTTGTGAATGGATTTCGATGGTTATTTTTTCGTTTGAAAGCTGCTTCCAATTTGGTCCAATATAAATTTTATTAAGATCTGACAAGCCGTTTTTTAGTTATTCCCAATAATGACTATTTATAGTTACTTTTGGAGTTGGTGTCGTATTTGTTGCTGTAACTAATTACCTACCTTTTTTTTTTTTTAACGCCGGGAAATGCTCTGGGGCATCCCGCCTGGGGATTAAATCTCCCCAGGTGGGTATGTGGGACTCGCTGCGCCCGAAAGATGGTAAATGAACGCAGCTCTACCCACTAAAACCCGGCGAGTGCCACCAGTGACGCCATGGTGAGGTGCCCCGAATCTGTTAAGCTAACAGGGCACCTCGACGGCTAGTCAGCCCCGCAAGAACAACCCCTTCCAACGTCGGGACAGTACAATGGGGTGAGGTTCCCATCTTCACCCCTTGCTCTTTTGTCCCTTCTTCTTATAAGAGGGGTACAAAGAGCCCCCTCGGCTCAATTGGCTTCGCCCAAGGTGCTGGGCTCACCCTAGGCTACTGAGCCCCACCGCCACGACAAGGCCTGAACCATATGGTGGGGACCTAATTACCTACCTACCTTGGCTGACACTGACTCCAAAAATAACAATAATGATGTGGTAAACTCAAATTTTCTACTACGAAAACATTCTACTAATTTGTACATTAGTAGAAGATTAAGTTGACTAAAATTTTAAACAAAAATTAAAACCGACTTCAAAATTAAAAAAAAACTAAAAAGTAATAAAATAATTTCCGTAATCTTTGTGCCTACAATTTATAATCAACTTGTTCTTCTAGTAATATACAATCTTTGCATTTACCACGTCATTATTGTTACTTTTGGAGTCGGTGTCAGCCAAGGTAGATAGGGAGGTAGGTACATCAACGAATACGACACCGGCTTCAAAAGTAACAATCATGACGTGGTAAATGCAAAGATTGTATATTAGTAGAAGAACAAGTTGATTATAAATTGTAGGCACAAAGATTACGGAAATTATTTTATTACTTTTTAGTTCTTTTTTATTTTGAAGTCGGTTTTAATTTTTGTTTAAATTTTTTTTATTTCTTAATTTTTAGTGATTGCAAAATTCGATAACTGATTTTATTTGTCTGAAATATGGGTAGAACTATTAAACGCGTTGCTCAGATTAGATAGCGCTGTATTAATGAGATGAACGTAGAAAAAAAAAGGTTTAAATCATTACATAACAAATGATAAAACCGAAATGAAATTGTGTAAAACTTTATATACATGTAATTGAAAACAATCACGGCAGATTTGCTGCTATTCATTAAATAATTCAGTTATATATAGGTATAGAACATCACCATCAAATATATAGATATAGAATGGATATTATGATGACCTAGAAAAACTATGATGCGCTTCCAAAGCACAGTTGTTTTTTGATCATTTAAAACAACGACAAGTAAATTATAATAAAACAATTTTTTACGGATTTTATCGCGGTTTATTAAGATTTTTACAAGCCCAATATCTGCGTAGATAGGACTGACCAAAATATTGATGTATCATAGGGTAGTTTCAAATAACTTTGTAATAATAGGACGTATGACACCTCAGTCCTCCCGTGACCATGGTTGCTGTAAAGTATCCGAAACGTCGGGCTTGTAAAAATCTTAATAAACCGCGATAAAATCCGTAAAAAATTGTTTTATTATAATGAGTGAAATTCGCGTAAACATTAGAAAACAATAAACGACAAGTAAAATTAAATTAACTAAACAAAATTACATGATTTTGGTATATTATTTAGCCGTATGAACTAAGCCCAATAAAAGCTGTAAATCGTCGAGGATTCCCCTCGACTGTGTAAGGTCTCCATCATCACACCTGTAATGGCGCTTAGACCCCATATGGGTGCAAAGTTCTCATCAATTTAAATTAATTAAGCCCAAACACAAGGTAGCTACTGTAAACTGTTGAGGAGTTCCCTTAACTGTCATTTGTCTTCATCATCAGACCCTTAATGACAGTCACAACCCATCTAAGTGTAAAGTTCTCATCATTACAAATTAATCAAGCCCAAACACAAGGTTACTAATATAAATCGTCGAGGAGTTCCCTCGACTGTCTTTCGGCTCCAGCATCAGATCGACTTTAGACCTTCATTAAATTGTAGTCCTTCAAAACACTTTATAAAAAAAATATCAAACGCACTAGTCACCCCTACGATTTTCAAAAGTTCCCCTCGATTTCTCTGGGATGCCATCATCAGATCCTGGTTTTCTTATCATGGGACCATTTGGGAAATATACCCTTTAGAACAAAAAAATATTTTTTCAAATCGGTCCAGCCATCTTTTTGAAGTCGGTTAATAAATTGTAAGCACAAAAATTTAAGAAACACAGTTATTAGTTTAGTATTTGTGAAGTCAGTTTTAATTTTTTGTAAAATGTTTTTATAACATACCTACTTCAAGTTACTTAACGAAATGCTCACAAAATTAATTTATCCATATTATTTTTATCGCGATTTATTATGATTTTTACCCGTCGAACGTTTCAGCTACTTTACACCAATCTTTCTTGAAATATGTCTCATTACTTGAGCGAAATTCGCATAAATATTGTAAAAAGTGGTTTTCAAAAGTCGACGTCATTTCTCAATTGGAAAAATTCCTCATAATCCAAAAATCAAACAAACAACGCATGCGTCGACACTAAACAAAAGTATCACAAGTTTATTAATTATACGGAACTCATGAATAATAATTAGGGGTTACTGAAAAGCTCCGGCGCAAGGAGGGAAAGTTTTACAAAAGAGCTTTTATTATTTAAGAACAGGACAAAATCATATTTGTACTTTATGTGTTGTGTATAAGGTGTTCTTTTGAGTGGGAAATTCGTCTATTTGAGTAGGCTTATGAACTTCCTTTGAGTCATATTGAAATGTGTTAAAATTGAGTGTACCATTGTTTCAGATAATAAATCTTTACTTTATGCTTATTTATGATGTGAGTCGATATTGTGGGAAGGGATGAGATTTGTTTGACATTAAGTAATTTTTTCAGTTAAGTATGCTCAAAAATTATTTTATGGTCTCTAAAAGACGGAAACATGTTAATAATAATGAGGTGATGATGAAATTGATTAAAAATACATAATAAGATTTTTTATTTCTAAGTCGATTTAAAAAAATCGTAAAAGGTATGTAAATTTGCGTTACGGTTCAGGGTAAACTCTTGTTCATAAGCTTGAGTAATAATTTAGATTGTATACCTATTTTATAATATGTATCATTCAGAACTCAAAAAGGAAAATATTCGCAAGTATTTAATGGAGAACAAAACTCCTGTCCTTTGAAATAAATATACAAGCTACTATTTTCCTTGGTTACTAATTGGTATTATAAAGAAGAAGAAGAAGAAGAAGTTAATCAATGGACAAACCATCTGACGGTGAGCGTTACCCTATCAACATTGAAGAGTAGCCTGGGCCTGGTCGTTCTGCTAGGCACCTCGCACTAGAAAACAATATACCAAGGTTTACTTACCTTTAGTAAGTGGCTAAGTAATCTCGCAGATTACTTAGCAAATATTAACTTTATCACCAAGTTAACCTAGCACTGCCATATGATAACTTCGTAAAGACTTGTTACAGATACTAAAAACTAATATGAATTCAAAGATGCGCGAACGACAAAATTTTGTCTACCCCTTTTCTCGTATTATTTCATATAGTTAATACGAGAAAAGGGGTAGACAAAATTTTGTCGTGAGCGCATGCTAGCCCTACTGGTGCAGACATCTATATCCATTTTCAAAAAATCTACTCGTGTCCAGTAGCCATTCGGCCCTCAAACTGCAGCGTTCGCAAGCAAATAGACATTAGTAATGTCCCTTGACTAACACGCGTGAAACCACGGGGCGCGATATACCCAGTTTCCCACAGTGATTAAACACACACAAAGCACTGGAAGTGGCGTACTACAGTTATGAAAACAAATACACATTCGTTTATACGAAATCTTGCAACTAATGATGTTAAAAGGGAGGGTAGATTTACAATGTTCACAGTCATAGTTAGACCCTCACTGTGCAACACAAATTCAACACAGCCTTGTTGATTTGAACATACACGTTTTCCATTACGCGTTTCCACTCCCAGTATCAATTCTTTCAAGTTGTAAGCCGGCAATGTATGTTCTGCATATTAGAGAATAAATATGAACGTATTGGTATGTGTATAATATTCGGGAATGAGAAGGTTGCCAAAAGTCGTAAATACCACGATGGGGGGCCCGCCTCGGTACAATAACGTATATGCACGTGTTTACATTAGCCCCGTGCTTAATACCTTGTCCTTATTCGCTTAAGAGGTTAAGACTTACACCGTGTTCATTAAATAATTACTTTAAATAATAACTAGTCACTTTGTCGGGTGTATTTTGCATGTGCTTTTGTATGTGATTTTGAATGTATATGGATAAGGAAGTGATTTCATTTACTAATCAATACATATCGCTTATAAAAAATGAAATCAAAAAATAGTATTTTTAGGACTTGACTTACTTTATTGATTATTTTGTGTGTATATATGAAGTTATATATATATGATATAGCTATAATCATATGAAGTTAATTAGGTTATATATTATGAGAGATACCCTGAGAGAAAAAAAAAACAAAATATATTCTTTTTTTAATTTAGCAACTTTTCAAAAATACATAGGTGCTTTACCCTATTCGTTAGAATGTGACCAAAGACTTCTATTATAACCGAGGTAAACTAGGCATACGCACCAAATTTTTAATTGTTCAAATTTCAAACGGAGCTAATTCACACCATTGATTTCAGTGTTAACGCTCGCGCTCTACCCAACGGACCTACACGTAACTAGTTTAAATAAAGAAAAATAATTATTTATAGTGTATTAAAAGCTACAATCTTGTCGCAGGACGTAACTAAAATATAAGGAGTACCGTAAGTATACACAACTATTGCGTATTTTGTTAGTTTTGTGAAATGTGTTAGCTTTCGGATATAAGTCATTAGTACCGAATTCCATTTATATAGCTAGCTGTCTTTGTAGTTCTTATTGTCAGTTTCTCGCGCTAGTAGACGTAACTACATTCGTTTGTGTGTATATAACATACCTATTTGTCACTGTGTGATTTCAAGATTGCTTCTGAAATGTCATTTGGTATAGTACGCCCCGTATACCCTCCCACCCACGCACACCTCAGTTATAATAAAAGTATTTGGATGAGACCAACCCGACGCCAGGAGGCCAATTGGCGGGGGGAAACCCTCCAATTTAACAAACCAAAAGTGAGCCAAATCGGCTCACACTAATCCGATGTAGCATTAGGGCCTTTGGGCCGTTAGCATAGATCATTCCGAAAAAAATAATTGGATGAAAGCTGTTACTGCGTCCGAGTTTTATTGGAGTTAATTTAAAATAAAAGGATGTTACATATTCAAAGATAGCTACCGGTATAATGCTACCTACGGCTATTAGCATGGACAGCTCTAACATATTGGTGCTATTCAGAGAGGTAACAAGTTTGAATCCCACCAGGTACAAACATGACGTATATTTAATAAATATATCAGGATTGATTTGTATGTATATATTTTTCTATATCAGGTATCTATAGACAGTGTCATTCTCTCCAAATCTATCACAAAGCATTTCCCTTGTTTACAGTCCCGTTCATTAGCAGAAATTTTCATTAATAACTTCAAACAAAAAACGACACAATCGAAAAAGGACTCAAAATTGTCTGGCCCTTGTACTAGTCATTAAACTGCGAACAAAACCTAGAACACGAGGAACAAAATGTAGAGTTAGGGAAAAGTCAATGTACAATTTTAATGGGTATATACTTATGATACTTCCAAAACGCCGAATCTGCTATACCCTGTTATTTTTTTTTAGACTTTGCAGACATGTAATAAGTTGTATGTTGCAAAAAATGTTTGATGTAAGTGTAACGTTTTAAATGTCGCTAAAGTTACATTGATGTCATAATTTCTAGATGCTGACCAATTTAAAATTCCTTGACTTTTAAATAATAGTTTCATATTCGTAATTTCTGGGTGAATCACGATTTAAAAAGACGAAGACAAAAAATTATACACCTATATTATGTGTATTAGGCTATTTATATACTATATTTTGGTAAAATATGCATAACCGTTTCAATAAATTCCGTAAAACTCCTTTTTTTACTGAAAGAAGTAGAGGACACTGGACCGGCACCGAGACTCACCATCTCCCACCATCTCACATCTCAGAGTCTCAGGAATCAGGAGAGGTAACGCATTTGAGGTGGTTTTTTATGTCATCAGGGGGCAAACGAGCAGTCGGAACCTCTCGACGCCGAAGCCCATACATATCCGCACAACCAAGGCCACGCAGATGCGCCGCCCTCTTCTTCCCCATCCTCCCAATGGGCCACTGGACACTCACAAACCACATGAAAGGAGACAGCACAGCTATCATTTGCCGTCAGTGTTATGTGAGCGAGAGGTCGTGCCGGTCGTGCCGGCGCAATTCGGTTGCAATGCAGCATGGCACTACCTCTTATATATATCTTATAAATTTTATTATTTTAGATTGGTGTCGGTTTGTACTAATATTGAATTTTCTATTGATTCAAGACAAAATAATAGGTAGTAGTAGGCGATAATAAGGATTGATTCATATTTACTGGAAATTTATTTAATACTAAAACTAATATTTCTATTCAAAATCTAAAACTACTTCTTGCTGTTCTCCTTTGCTTGTTAATGTCTATCATTCATACATCGTTTTCCCGCCCTCCTAGCCTCTGGCTCACTTGAAGTTGCTCATGACCTCAGGCTCTGGCCTACACAAATGTTACTCTTTTGTATATCTACTAACATGCACTTTTGTTGTTGCCCTCCCAACACGTGCCTCTTGTCCCTTTGATTGTGAACAAGTCGATAATTTTAATTGTATTGATCGGGGGAAAATAATTTGCAATATGTTTTAATTAATTTTTACAATTTTTTATTTAATTTTTTCAAAAAATTCAATGCAATATGTTTTAATTAATTAATCAAAAAATTTGCAGTATAAGAATGAATTACTAAAATACAATTATTTCTAATAAATAAAATAAATAGATTTGCATTGATCAATTGGAAATATATATTTTCTCGACGTCGACGACCTCTATGGTCAACGCGCTCAAGCCGGAGGTAGCGGGTTCGAATCCCGCCAGGGAACAAAAAGTTTTTTGTGCACCTGGGTCATGGATGTATATTAAATATGTGTATCTTATAATAAAAATATGAAATATAGTAAAGTATAAAAGTATTAAATATAATATTTCCGTTGTCTGGTATCCATAACACAAGTTCTTCGAGAACTGACCACGGGACCAGATTGACGTGGTGTACGAGTGTCCAAAGATATTATTATTATTATATTATAAAAAAACATAATCCTAAACTACTATAGCAAATGTTTATTTTATTAATGTCCGAAAAAAATGTTTCTATCTTTTGTACTAAAGTTAGGTAACTAAATATACTGTTTTCTGATGTTATAACACCAATTTCACTCAATATAAAGGTCCCCTCCTGCTCAGTCCCTCAGTCCTCCTGTGACATCTCCCGTGGTTGCTATAAAGTATCCGAAACGTCGGGCTTGTAAAAATCTTAATAAACCGCGATGAAATCCGTAAAAGTTGTTTTATTATAATAATAATACATACTTAAAAATTAAAGATAAGCCTATCCTTCATTAAATTTGGTGTGATAGAAAAACAAGACAGACATACAAAGTAAAAGCATCAACTACTTGTTAAAGACTTCGCAATGACTGACGATGAAAAAAAGAACTATAGCATCTAGTTAAATTGACGTAAATATAATAAATCATAAATGGAACAGTTTTTTGTGTTAATACTATTACAGAAATTGTAAAATGTGTTACTAAATTATACCTGCTCTATGTCAATATTGATGTTCGCACCAAACAGACGTCCTGTCGTTCAGCAGTTTTGTGTAACAACAAAGGAGTTTTGACACGTTTTTATGTTAGACAAACATAGGGCTTTCTGACATAAACGGATTACCCGAAGCTTGTTTCGCCCAAGGTATCTCTCGATGAATAGAAGAAAGCCAGAAAGAGGAAGGACACGATGTCGGGTAGTCGGTTCTGGTTACATGTGCGTAGGAAGGGGGGGGGGGTCATTGATAGGCTTTATTAATTTGCTAGTTTACAATGTCTCTACCTTTCTTCCTGTCAGTCTTTTGTCAGTTAACTAAACTGCAACTTGATATTGTCAAAGATTTATTGTAATGAAAAAATCCTGATTGTGTTTATGCTCTTATATAATCATATGTCTATGCTAAACAACTATATTATATTTTATAGTGTGTACATCTGTCTATACGTGGTGTGTATGAGCGTGTATGACTTGTTTATCTGTGTATGTGTGAGTGTGTGTTCACACATTCCTGTCATTACAATACTGTCTATAATCCGCGATATATTATATCACTACAATTTGTTTAAACTAGATTATAATAGTTCTGTTTATTTTCGATCGTGAAATGTTCGGGACGTAGAATATGGGGTTCTTAATTTATAAATAAACTAGCTGTTGCCCGCAGCTTCGCCCGCGCTAACTTAGATGTACAGCCGTACACGGATTGATGATGATTTTTTATCTATGGACGGGCGTAGGACTTTATTTTATAATATAAAGTGATTAATACCGTATTTTTGTAAATAGCTTTTACATTACTGCTTTATAATTGCCAATTTTTAAAGTATTAAAATGGATATAGGTAGTATGTTATATTTAACTATTATGGAATATTATGCCATCGCGGACTTTTCAGTAGGCATAGTTAGGATACACAATTCTACCATACATTGATACAATAATAATTATTATCCTAACTTTCGGAACCGGGGCCGGGCCCGGCTCAGGCGCGAGGCGCGGTATCACGGAGCGCCCGGCTCGCGCGGCTCGGTCGAAATCACGGTGTCGCATTATTTTGATTTTGATATACCTATCTCCTAAGATATGCATTTCATTTGCATGGTGTAAACGAGAAAAACATACTACATAAAACGATCAAGCTAATTAACATATTTAATATGATAAGGATTAATACCACATTTGTGTAAATAGCCTTCCAACTACCGTTTTATAATTGCCCATTTTTTAAGTATTAAAATGGATATAGTATGTTATTCTTAAGAGATACACATATACCATCGCAGACTTTTTTGTAGATCTTTTTAAGGTGTACAATAATGTATTACATTATTTTGATCTATCTGTTAGGGTTCATCCAGCGTTTGCAATGTAAGTGCAAAAAATGTGTTTATCTACGACATCACATTAGAAACTCATCTCATCAAAAAAAGAGCATACTCATATCTGAAAGGCCGGCAACGCACCTGCTAATCCACTGGTGTAGCGGGTGTCTGTGGATGTCGCTCTTCACTTACCATCAGGTGAACCGACTATCCGTTTGCCCCCTCTTCTACAAAAAAAACCTCTAAAATTATCAGTGTTTATCTACTATATTATTATTTATATTCTACACATAAACCATCCTCTTGAATCATTCTATCTATTTAAAAAAAACCGCATCAAAATCCGTTGTGTAGTTTTAAAGATCTAAGCATACAAAGCGACATAGGGACAGAGAAAGCGACTTTGTTTTATACTATGTAGTGATTCCACTTAAAAAACATAAATTATCTTCATTGATAATTTAACTACCAAATGCCTATGAAAATTTTCATCCGAATGGTATTTTTAAAGATTTAAGCGTTCAAACAAATTTTTCTGTAATATTATATCGGTTTAAAGCTCTTCTGGATCGAATCATACATTTACCAGTAGAAGGTTTGCGCTGTATCATGCCCCCGTCTGCATGGATACCACCATCTTGCTTATTTCTTTCGTTTTATTGCTGCCAGTGCAATTACGGGCACCAACAATCTAACGTCGCAGCATGAGCAATGCATGATTGAGTTACCTTTTTTTTATTTTGTGCCGAGAATTTCTTAGACATCTCGCGGGGGAGGGCGACTCTTTGGGTGGGTATGTGGGAGTCGCTGCGCCCGAAAGGTGGTAAGGTGAATGCAGCTCTTCCCACTAAAACCCGGCGAATACCACTAACGCCGTCTTTAGTGAGGTGCCCCTGATCTGTTGAGCAACAAAACACTTCGACGTATGGATGAGGTTCCCATCCTCGCCCCTTGTCCCCCCTACTCTGTTTGTTCTCTCTTCTTATAATCGGGGTACAAAAAGCAGCTCCCTCGGCTCAATTCGCTTCGCCCAAGGTGCTGGGCACACCCTAGACTACTGAGCTCCACCGCCACGTCAAGGCCTGAACCATGGTGGGGAGTTACCTGGGTTAGTCAAATTCAAATCGAAAAAAGTTAAAGGGTCTTAAGAAATTGAAGTAGCCAAGGACCGACTTGATATTTCCCATAGTCTTTCTTATCTATAATCAACTGACGGATACGTTGATGATTTCTTTCTTGTATAAACTTTTTTATTGTTACTTTAAACATTTAATGTCCATTTTATGGATGTACAAAAATAATAAACGTATAACACACATATAAAACCAACAGCCATAAAGATATGGTGAGATTACAATCTCGCTGATCAGATGTGTACCTACCGTTTCATAAACTGGTTCCTATATCACGAAATAAAGGCAACGAAAAATGTCGAAATAGTTGGAACACTTGACTGTGTCAATCTTGTTTTACATGACGAGGAAACTATACATGTCGTTGAATATTCATAGATATAACGGGATGGGTTGGAAAAATGGAATGATCCCGGATAACTATTGGCTTTTAATGGTGGCCATCTTGGTTCAGCCGCACGCTCCTGTCAAAAATATGTACCTAGTTGGATCTAAATAGGTTTATGAAATTATTACGACTATCTCTTCTTCTATTCATCAAGTTTATTAAAGACTAGCTGTTGCCCGCAGCTTCGCCCGCGTTAACTTAGATTTACAGCCGTAACCGGATTGATGATGATTATTTTTATAGCCTAAGTTACTCCCCATAACATCAGCTATCTGCCAGTCAAAGTCCCATTAAAATCGGCCCAGCCGTTTCAGAGATTAGCCGCAACAAACAGACAGACAGACAGACAGACAGATAGACAGACAGTCAAACAGACAAAAATTGTAAAAATGGCTATTTTGGTGTATGTCCCGTGTATACATCTATATTATGCATTCAATAAAAAGCGGTTATTTTAATATTACAAACAGACACTCCAATTTTATTTATCTGTATAGATATTTTTACCGGGCTGCTTTTGACAGCATTCTGCATGTTCATAAAGGTTATGTATATTAATTGTATGTACATGTATATATGTCTATTTCTCACACGCGAGGTATCGAGGCTCGTTTTGTGTGACAGTGATATAATCATAAAAAAAATTGGAACTCGCAACCAATTTAATGAAAAGAATTCAGGAGTAGGTCATATTTTTGCGTGAAAATGTGAAAGGAAATGTGAAAATACCTGCAGAGATACATATTATGTATTTACGTTAGATGCAATAGGTACTAAGCCTACCTGAATACTGTACATTCACTTATATACAAGTTGACAACGAGATGCCGGTCAAAACAAATTCCAGATTTAAAATTCATAACTTTTAATTAACTGAACTGGTAACACTGTTACACACTTTATTGTCGTATCTAATTATACAGAATGGACGGTACAGTCAGTTGCATTAATGCTATTATTTCTTAGACTATATTTCTAATTAAATACTTAATGTAAAAAAGCTGAGTACTTTTGGAAAAAAGCTGATAATCATACGGATGATGGGGATTTTTTTCAATGTTTGATTTAACAGTTAAAATAAAAATAAGTAGAGTTTGTTTAGTCTAAAGTGTTTCGGAGTGTTGGTCGGCCATTGACCAGGTGGGAGAACGATCTCCATACGCTGGCCGCTCCGTGTTGCATGCGAGTGGCAAAGGATCGGTCGTCTTGGCGTTCATTGACGGAGGCTTATGTTAAGCAGTGGACAGACAGAGGCTGATGATGATGATGAGAGTTTGTTTAGATATAAAACTATTCATCTAGACCATCAAGCATTTTCTAAGCCGTATAAACCTAATAATTTAGAAATACTCAATTTAAGACATTTTAATTTGATCTTTTCAGAGCCATTTCGTTTAAACAGTTATTCAAATTCAAATAATTTATTTCAGACACAGAGTCCATAGTGTTAGTGTCAAAGGTTCTTAATAGCTCATGTTAGTAAGGACATATGAGATGAACATGAATAAATCTACAAAAACCTTACCAAAGGTGCTGGTGGGACATGCAACCCACAGTGTCATATGTACGGACTAATACCTGCAGCAGAATTCCACCACCGGAAATCGCGTAAAAATTACAAATTTCACGTGTAAAAAAGGCTAATGAATTGGTATATGTACCGTAGGTACAGCCATATGGATTTAATAAAAAGCGGTTATTTTAATATTACATACAGACACTAATTTTATTGCTCTGTATAGATTATTCAATATAATTAAATTTAATATAGATAAAAAAATAAGAAGCCTATGAGCAATGCATATGATAGTGTGAAAAAAATATTTTTCTTTGATTTAGACGTAAAACCGGTCAAAATCGTTCATCTCGTTCACAAGTAACACACGTTGTATATGTATATGTATATGTATATGTATATGTATATGTATATGTATATGTATATGTATATGTATTCACAAAATTAATGTTATTTATGTCTGTTCAATATATTAACATAATATATAGCCTCGTTATCTTTTATTATGTGGATTACGATAAACATTCTACATGCGTGCACATCCATCATGGATTTCAAATATTTGTTACTCCATGTTATTTCTATGTCATGTCACCGAGAAAGTGGTAAGCCCAGGCAACTCTTGAATTGTCTATCCTGAGACATAATTAAGCCTCTGTGCCTTGCTGCTTGTACTTCAGCAGGAAGGTTGTCCCAAACACTGGAAGGCTATTTGACATATGATATAAGTATGATTCAATATATGCAGGATATTAACACTTATATATCAATAAGGGGAAGCGCTGTGCCGCGCTTCCGGTTGCATAGATACCATCTTGCTTGTTTCTCCCGTGAAACAGCTTTGCTGTGTTTCGGAGAGAAGGGCAAGTCAGGCAGTGTAATTACTGGCACCGAGACTTAACATCTTATGTCTCAGGATAGGCAACACATAAATGAGTTGCCTGGGCTCGTTCCAGGTAAACTAGTTTATGTTCATGGGCGACGTTGACCACTTACCATCAGGTGGCACGTTTGCCAGTTTGCCTATCCAACTAACATTTAAGAAAATAAGTTAACGCCAAGAAAACCCCCATCCAACGAAAACTAGCTATACAAAGATGGTCGTGCCACCTGTTTGGAGGAGTCTGTCCCACCTAACATGGCTTTTACCCCTGAACTTACAATCCACTGATTATCAACTATATAACTCAAATATCCAAACTAGGTACAATTTGTACATCAGGACATCTTTCGACTTTAGAAAGATTGTATATTTTTGTGTATATTTATATAAGTGTGTTACAAAAAATGGTATAATTTAATATGGTCAGTATACCTGCATTACTTAGCGGTACTTACCCAGTGTCGTATAAAGTTTATAAAACGTACATTATTTCCGATAGTGTATCTCACTAACAGAAAAGAGTGGCTTGAGAGTTAAGTAGCCAACGTCACAGTCACCAACCACATCATCATTATCATCATCATATTTAAAGTCAACCTTTTCCCGCCACTATTAACCTTTTTAATGAACTCCAAAACGGTCGATCCACCCCAACTAACAACACAAAAATCTATGACAAACAAAATCAATTATCCCTTCAACTGTACACACTCATAAAATATGAGAATGATTACTTTTAAAACAAAGCAATGTAACGCGGAATTTAGTGCTCAGTGCAGATGGTGTAAGCTCTTAGGGGTTCTAGAGCGGATTGGTCGCAGTAATGCCTCAGTTTGCTCCAAGGCGGTGTTAATTTCGTCGCGACAGTGGAACAGATGTTTGCAACGCCTCTTGCTACGTTATCCGATCCTGGTACATCTTATTTGGAATAATCAAAACTCGCGCTTAGATTTTTGTAACATTCAATGGTATTGAAAATAATTAGACTAAGCTTAGCACAAAATGTACTTTTCAAAATATTCTGAAGTAACAACGTGTTTCACAGAATGAACAACTCTATCGAATAGAGTTTGTAAAAGAAAAATGAATATGGCGCTCTCTCAGAACATTCGCATACATGATGATAGACAACAATAGTTATCATGTAACATCATGTATCTAGAATACTGTTTCAGATTAAAAGATATTCAAAGTCAAGTTAATATTAAGTTAATATACCTAACAATAAGTTAAGTTAATATACCAAACAATAAGTTATAATATTTAGGGCCTGCTTATTATTTATTTTTTTAATGTGTTTAGTTTTTCGAGTCTGGTATAAGAAGCTTTCGACAAATATAATTATTATTTAATAATTTCTAACACTTTATGAACAAAAATAAAGTAACCCAACACCGTAACATTTCGCAGAAGTTACATTAAGGTTTAATACACAATAACCAAAACGCCCATACAATTCGGTGCCTTCAGCGGAATAATATTGTAAAACGTTAAGTCACACCCGAATCTTCAATCGAGTTATAAATTAAATCGCAACTTGGGCTTCACCAAAAATTTTAATAACAAAATAACTTGCCAACTCTCCCCGTCGAAACCAAGTTGGAAGTAATAACAAAATTTAATGCAAGGGGAAGAAAGCACTTGTCGTTCACACAAATGAGGCGTCTGTATTATTAAGATGAACAACTTCTTAACAAATATAAATTTAATGCGTTGATTTTTTAGCCTTAATTATTATTTACGAGTCGGTATATTTTTAAATTTATGTGTCCTCAGATGAATGTTGGTATAATTGTAAGGAGTAGTTCAAATATGAAATAATAAAGATTTTAGGATTGAAGGTAATCTTCAAAACCACTAATTCGATACATAATACGACAATAAACCTTTCGTAGATATAATATAATAATAATATCATTGGACGCTTTTACACCACGTCAATCTGGTCCCGTGGTAAGTTCTCGGAGAAGTTCTGTTACAGGTACCAGACAACGGAAATATATTTTATATTTTTATGTATGTAATACATATATTTAAGATTTTTATTATATTATACACATATTTAATACACTTTCTTGACCCAGGAACAGAGTCACTTTTGACGTGACAACGTCTTATAATTCGATGGAGCCGGCTGCAAGAACGAAAATACATAACGCCTGCGGCGTTACCTCGCTGTGAGGCGTTCCATTTTCTTATGATGTTGTCACGTTCAACTATCGTCAGTAAACCTACTTTACAGACAACCGATTTTTTGTTCCCTGGCGAGATTCGAACCCGCTACCTCCTGCTTCAGCGCCAATGCGCTAAACATTGAGCCACAGAGGTCATCAAAGGTTACGTTATAACTGAGTGACATAGGTTCATATATTATGATCCCCGAAACGGCTGCAAATCTAAGTCAACGTGTGTAAGTGGTTGTAAATGAGCTTATATTAGTAAGTATAGAGCTTATATAAGTAGTGTAGAAAAATTACATCTTAAAATATTTTTAAACAGTCAGAAGAGTAGAAGTACTCGTTTATCAACGAATCAGCTAAAACCACACAGTTTTATAAAAAATAGCAATCTAAGTGTTTAATAAATCTCAGTTATGGGCTGAGGACTGTCAGACATGAGGACAATAAGAGTGATATACGCTAGCTCTTGGCCGTCAGAATAGGCTGACCAGGTCTAAATGTTTATGCCATCCTAGTAACTCATTAGTTAGTAGTAGACTTGAAATTGGGTGGTTCCCGCGTGTCTGGACTAGGGCTTAAACGATCACTTGAGGTCCCCCGTCCCATGAAGGAGGAACTGGCCTTTACACCAAAATATATTTTAAAATCCATTTGAAAACGTGTACTGTCATGTCACAATGCCGATGCCACAAGTCACTAGTGCAAAATGGCTGCGGATTTCTGAACACCTTCCGCCGCCGATCACAGAGTTCGCCTGCCAACCGAATTCGTACAGCGCGCGGGCGCACCCACCGAGGCTTTTTAATATAGTCTAAGATCCGGGATTAGAAAAATATAATCTCATCTGTTAATTAGATGAAACAATTTTAAATTAAAATATTGATGACAAAATAGGCCGATTTAAACCTACTGAAAAAAGATAGATACGCTACCGACGCACCAAACGCGTACCGTGAATTGGTCCTAATTGTGACCATTGCAGTCAGTCGAGCTGTGCCGGTCATTGTGAGCGAATGTATTGAGTACCTAATTCCTAAAATATCATTGAGGTCGACACAATCTTTTTAAAAATATCTTTGTTACAAACAGATGCAATTCCATCAATGTATGTAATTCCAAGTCAAAACCATCAACGATTACGAAAAATCTCATCATTCCAACAACAAAATGATGTTCGAGTTAATCTCAACAAACCATTTCTTTGAAATTCACTAACACCTTTTACAAATGTTTGTAAGTTGTAACTGAATTTGAGCAGTCCAGACAATTGGCTTACGGGCTGCAGCTAAACATGGACGTGTGCATCCATTGTTGTTGTTGGGTATTCTTCATGAAAACTATTACGTTAAAGTCTTTTTTTATAGCATTGGAGGGCAAACGAGCAGTCCCAACCTTTTGGCGACTATCGACGCCAATATACGGATGCATAACCAAAGATTATGCAGATGCGTTGCCCTCCTTTTCCTAACCCTTCCAATGGGCCACCGGAAACTCACAAAGCGCACGTAAAGCGATAGCATAGCTGTCACTTGACGCCAGTGTTATGTGAGCGAGAGGTAGCACCACCCCGGTTGTGCCGGCCCAAAATGGCTGCAAAGTCTTATGTCCTCTTACAAAGTCTTGTGATATATGAAGAGCTTATTTCTACTAATTTTTTTACGTTTACTTACGTTACGTTTAGCGTAGATATTACACACATACATATCAAGATTACATAATATATCTATAGTATATATACGAAACTATCGCTATCAGTATACGTACATACATAAAAATCCACCAAGATAACACAAAAGAAGACAATCGTTTTAGACTTTATTATTCACCGCGAACCCCAAAAGAGTGCAAATTTTAAAATGCCGAGCGTACCGAATCGCGGGATGTCACAGCATTTACATATAACAGCGAAATATATTAAAATGCTGTCAAGCTAAGACACAGTTGGTAACGTCATCAGCACAAGGCGCGATCTGATTAGCTGGGGGAGACAAGGAAAAAGGGCTACCCCGCTAATAATTGCGTTACTCCCGTGAATAATTACCAGGAGATCAGAAGACATTAGGAGCTGTTAATGAGCCAGCAAATTTTTATGTCACCCCAATCGATATGGCCTTTGTGCTTAGGTTGCAGCCTTTGGTTCGTTTTTATGACATTTGTGGGCCTGAATTTCTGGACTCGTAAAAGGCGATTTCTCTTGAGACTTTTTATATTGATTTATAACGAATCAATTAATAGGAATAATACAGTACACTTTTGAAGTGATGTCTTCTTTAAATTCGATACAATACAAAGGAAAAGTGACATTGATAAGAAAAAAAAAATACCGTTATGTTTAAGTTTATTAATCATCTGTAATCCCTAGAATTGTCTAGCTTTTGATATGCCACACGTCACTTTCTGAAAGTAGTTGTTTGTAGGTCCTGCGACGAAGCATTTTAATATATTTTTTAAACAAACTTTATTTTAAGCCTATAAAGGAAATATAGCGTAAGCAAACTAGACAATTCCCAATAAGTCATATTACGTATGTGGAGAAAATAAATTTCTTTATGAATTGAAACAAAATCAGGGTTTCGTCCAATCAACTAGACTATTTATCAACCGTGTTTTTTCGCATACAAAAACATCAACATTGAACTAGAACGACACGCTACACGGCTGGTTTGTCATTCCAAATCTCGCATATCATAAAACATATTTTTTCCACTTCCTCGACATATGGCCGACAAAATTATAGTTACCTCTGATACGTCCAAACATTTGTATTTTGAAATTTATCATCGCACACGGGGGTCCGAACGTATTTTCAAATTGGCAAATTTCGCGCGTGAAATGAGTCGCATTCACGGGATAGTGGGACAGCGGGATAACAGGATAGTGGAATAGGATGATGGGATAGACGAAACACGTGTATGTGGGCTGGGGTGCAGACGGATACCTGTCAAAATATGACGACTGTACAGATGTCTCTATTGTCGACTAATTCTGTGTCGTCAACCATGAAAGTGTGCGATTAACACATTTTCGTCGCGAATTATTGGAAGCATGTCAGTTTTGCGTAAGCCGTGACAGGAGAGTGGCAGGCAGGGCTGATCTGGGGGCCCATGCGACCATGCGTGCATTGCGCAGATTTCGCCATCTAACAAATACCCATCGGAATAATGCATCAGATTTGATTGTAACAAACGATAACAGGGCTAATATTTTAATCCTTGACTTCTTATTTAGCCGCATAGTTCTTTTAATTCAATTATCTTGTGAGGGTTGGAATTCGTAGACAACTATGTAACATCATATCACTTTTATCAGTCGCTATGGATTGTTTGTGGTTTGGTTGGTGGTGGTGTGTTTTTTTTTCGGAAGGATCTATGCTAACGGCCCGAAGGCCCTAATGCTACATCCTATTATTGTGAGCCTGTTTGGCTCACTTTTGGTTTGTAAAAGTGGGGGTTGCCTCCCGCCAACCGTGAAGCGACCACACGGCCTCCTGGCGTCGGATTGGGACTGTTCTGAAACTAGCTGATATCCGCACATTGTTCTGAAACTAGCTGATATCCGCATCTGTACCTTGCTTACAATTACAAGGCCTTTGTCCAATTAAATGATACTATATTTTTAAAATATGTGAACAGACAAACTTGAGATTTAAATATCGATAAAAACATATTATGTATCTGAGTATTAGATACCAACGTACATAATTTTCTATGTAAAATATTACATTTGTTACGTTATATGAGTATATCCCTAAGCCGAATCTCACTCCATCGTGCGCACAATGAGATTACAAAGGGGTTCAAAAATTTCTTTATTAATATACATTTTATTTCATCTGTAGAGTTGCAATAAACACGAGTTGTTTTAGCCTACATTGTAAACATAATATATAAATCTTAATATAATAGCACACACCGTAATATGTTTTAAGATTTATACAATAAACAATATTTATATTTTTTGTAATTGTTTTAAAAATACAGCCATTAAAAAAATACATTTGTCCTATTTATAATTATTCAAATTGTTTTTTTTTATTAGTATTCAAATATTCACAATGACACACACACACATACGCATACAATAATATATTTTAAGATTTATACAATAAACAATATTTATATTTTTTGTAATTGTTTTAAAAATACAGCCATTAAAAAAATACATTTGACCTATTTATAATTATTCAAATTGTTTTTTTTTTATTATTATTCAAATATGCACAATGGCACACACACACATACGCATACAATAATATGTTTTAAGATTTATACAATAAACAATATTTATATTTTTTGTAATTGTTTTAAAAATACAGCCATTAAAAAAAATACATTTGATCTATTTATAATTATTCAAATTGTTTTTTTTTTTATTATTATTCAAATATGCACAATGGCACACACACACATACGCATACAATAATATGTTTTAAGATTTATACAATAAACAATATTTATATTTTTTGTAATTGTTTTAAAAATAAAGCCATTAAAAAAATACATTTGACCTATTTATAATTATTCAAATTGTTTTTTTTTATTATTATTCAAATATGCACAATGGCACACACACATACGCATACAATCACAAACACACACACACACACACTCTTGTGCACGTACATAACCCACACACATTATATATTTTGTTCTTTCCTTGTCACAATAATAAATTGTATCGCACTTTTGCACATGGGAGCTCTGTTTAACCTAAAACACAGGGTTTTTACCCTAATTTAGGGAACAGCGGCAAACCATTATGTTATAAAATTGTATTAGGACATATCTACACTGTTTAAAAAAATTTTGATTGTTCATACTTCTTTTGGTGCTCGAATAAAGTATTTATTATTATTATACAAGAGATTTATTTATGTAAATTAATTATCAACATTTTTTGTAATTTGAAAAATATTTCCTAGGTAAGATAGTCTAAAAGATCTGCTTTGATTAAGGAGCAAATTTTGACAATTCCTAAAAATTTATTAAAACACAAAAGAAACAGATTTCGTTGAATCTACATACATATAAATTAATGGGTAAAGAATAACTAGTGTAAATTCCGGTATAAAATAACGTATTGACATTGCTTCAATCTATCATCATCGTAATATTATCTTCAAACCCCCACCCCCCTCCCCCATTGTCATTTGTAATTCTAAAACGTGTCAGCCATAATTTATTCAATCATCAACGCATGCAAACTCAGATAAAGTCGTATCGTTGTCCAAACAGCAGACGTCCCTCGAAGATCTCGCTACTTAGTGAAATTAGGGGGTCGGGTGCGTCACACGAAACTTATTTAGATGTTTACGTGTGCACCGTTGCATTAAATAAGCAAGGAATCGTTGCGGGGGGTTCGAGCGCAGCCGGGACAATAGGCTAGTGTCACAATTGATACAGCCCACCCGGCGCGCACGTCAATGCGTTGCGCTTTTTTTTCGAGCGACATCATTTCTCTAATTTTTATTAGCGACATCAGAATGTCGGGATATAGATTAGGATATATTAAATGTTTTGAATGTTGTCACGTTATAAATTATGGATTATATTATGAATTGAAAAGATATATGAAGTTGATTTTTTGTATGTACGTACATCAGAATAGTTGCGAAGTACGTCAGAAATTATCAAATGATCTTTTTAGGTAAATATAATAATAATTCGATATGAAACAAAAGAACCTGTATCCAAAAAATACCCTTGCATTTATCCACCACCGACATCAGATCTATCACAAAAATAATATCTGAATGATATAAAATAATTACAATTTATCTATGTGATAAATTGTAATTATTATTATTGTACATAACATAATTGTAATATTAGATATTTACGAAGATTAAAAGCATTGTAAGAGTTGAGATATGGTTATTGGCTCGCCCTTTGAACTGAGCAGTTTGTTAAAGACTACCGTTTAAAAATTTCGATCAGAATCTCTTGAGACGATCTTCGCACCTCTAGTAAAGATTAAATTCTACAGTTCTTTTTTTTGTTCTCTCGACATCAGTGTTGTTTTAAGAGTACGGAAGTGGGTAAATTTAAACGGTGGTAAATAGAAATATCAAAATCATCTCCAATCCAACAATAGTTATGCGCTGCGTGTCATTATTGTTTTATTTAGATACTAGCTGACCCGACAGACGTAGTCCTGTCTTGATTAAGAATATTGAATTCGAATTGGTATAATTAATTCTAATGATATACGACAATTATTTCCAATCTATCCTTATCTAAAATTTTATATGGTGTTTAAGTATTCTTAAATTTTCTTATTTTCCGCGCAATATTCTAAATATTTTCTTTCATAGGATCCTTCTCCTGACAATAACACAACAAAAAAAAATTAGCGTAATCGTTAATATAATCGTTAATAGCGAAAGTTATTTTATGTCTTTTAATTATTAACCCCCGTGGATAAATAATTAATTTATCCACATTGACCCTCAACAAGATCTTTTTATCGAATACTGTATATATTCGGTTTGAAAATCGATTTTTGAATAGAACCTGAGGCCATTAGCCCTAATGGCGTTAACATCTACATCGGATTATTGTGGGTGAAGAGCGCACTCGAAACTATTCCAGTACTGAGTGCAAGGGGTCTTGAGGGAGGTTCCATACACCCCATATTCTAAGATACATACAAATTTGATTGTACATGACTGATATCTCATCAGCAGTAGACGACATTACAGATTCAACCTTGCAGTGTGAGTTTATATAGTTAAGAAGTTATTATAAAAGTCAAAAGTCATCCCTTCGTGCCACCTAATGCTAAGTGGTCGACGTCGCCTATGAAGATAACTAAATAGTTTAACTGGAACTAATCCAGGCAACTCATTTATGTGGTGCCTATCCTGAGACATAAGATGTTAAGTCTCGGTGCCAGTGATTACACTGCCTGTCCTGCCCTTTTCTACTGCCTGTTTCGCGGGAGAAACAAGCAAGATGGTGGTACCCATGCAGCCGGGAGCGCAGCACAGCGCATCCCTCCCACCGATAAGATATCGCTTATCGGTAAGAGTTGATAAGAATAGATATCGCTTTTTTATCTAGTGAAGAGTTGACTATCAAAGAGTCATCGCATCTAGTAAATCGTTTAACCCTAAAACACTCATATGCTCCTAAACATGCACGTTCACACATCATAGGCTTAAATAGCAACTTAATAGCGTATGAAAGAATCAGTCCCAAATAATAAACTCCAGTTAAGATCATAATCATTAATTATAATTCTTCAATTAACACGTTCGGATATCTTCCTCACAAAATCAATCACTCGTCAGACGCTAAAATGTTCTGAGCTGTATAACTTGTAGACGAACAAACAACTTATCACACCCGAACAAACGAACAAATTTCGTCCAAACACCGCGAGGATAGGCGATAGAATCGCGTGAACGAATCCAAAAGTACACCACAGAATTAGCTGACATACGCAGTCCCCGAGGTGAGCGTCTAATACCGAGATAATGTTCAGACATAGGAGTTAATTGCAGGCGCAGCACAGACGTCAGGGCCTCTCCCGAGAGATCTCCCCCTAAGCGATCTCATCTTAATCATTCACTCTTAATGGAAATCCAGTGCTAAAATACGCATGAAATTTAGATGTGCAAAAAATGGCGACAATGCGAACCACCAACGCGGTTCCCGCAGCGAACTTAGTTGACAACAAAACCTGTACCATCAATCAATACTGTTTCATTAGTAAACATTAAGATGTTTGCTTACATGTTCCAATATTGGGCGATATATGGCTAAATTCCGTGAAATTTAATGAATTATGGCGTGCGTTGTCATGTTTGACAATGGCGGAGGGTAAATAATGGCGATCCTGGCATCGCGGGTGTCTCGGGTCTGACCACTGGCGAAGTGACTCTTTTGTGACTTATGACCATCGTATGGAAAGTGACGTGTCATTTAGTGTCACAAAAATTTTGTTATCACTTTCAAACTGTATAATGGCTTTTTTTTTTGGATCGACACTAAAGTATTATATTTATCATGTTTCGATTATTTGTTTGTTCGCATACTCGTATACTTCTATTATCAAAAGGAATCATGTTATTTGCCAACTTTGAAATTCATTAGTAAAATATCTATCTAGTCCGGTAAAAAATACTCTAAAACCAGTTTAAGTTTTAAAAAAGGTTGCGTTGATCACGGGAACAAACCTATCTTGACGACAAAATACATTATGTTATCAATGCAGTATTTGATACATTATCAATACTCACTAAATAAAGAAACAAATTTTTAAACTGTTTAAGTTATAGCAATGTATGTACTTAATTTTGAAGTGAAACTTCTTTGCGCGCACGAATTTTTTTACGGATGAAACGTCACGAAAATGTGCAATGTTTTTGTCCAAGAAGAGTTATTGATACTTATTGAGAGCGAGTGAGAAAGGGCGAACGTGAAGCATATAGCCATGGAGTGAGAGTAGGGAGCAAGCGAGTGAGAAAGATCGAGAAAGAGAGTGAGATAGAGCATCGCATCGAAAGTCTCGGAAATTTAAAGCTTTAAATTAGTATAAATTTTAATATAAACGAGATTTAAAAATTAGTTTGCCAAATAAGTTTCACTTCTGACATGTGTACTTTGTACGCACGCACTTTTTTATTATTATTTAAATGTTGGTTGGATAGGCAAACTGGCAGACGTGCCACCTGATGGTAAGTGGTCGACGTCGCCCATGAACATAAACTAGTTTACCTGGAATTAGACCAGGCAATTTATTTGTGTTGCCTATCCTGAGACATAAGATGTTAATTCTTGGTGCCAGTAATTACACTGTCTGTTTTGTCCTTCTCTTTAAACACAGCAAAGCTTCACGGAAGAAACAAGCAAGATGGTGGCACCCATGCAGCCGGGAGCGTGGCACGGCGCATCCCTACCACCGGTGAGCAACCAAAACAGTGCATATAATGCTACCTAGTTCTTACATTCTCACAATTTCTGCTTTATCCAATTCTTGGAATATTTCACACGAATTCCCGTATCTATCTATGCTATTTACATCTATAACAACCTCCGCAAAGTTTAAAAGTTGTAATTGAAAAACTATAAAAAATTGTTGAATATAGAAAAAATATATTACTTAAT
The DNA here is from genome assembly GCA_963853865.1 of Helleia helle. Lineage (NCBI taxonomy): Eukaryota > Metazoa > Arthropoda > Insecta > Lepidoptera > Lycaenidae > Helleia > Helleia helle. Next base: position 24,945,143 of record OY971420.1, read on the forward strand.
TATTAAACCTTTATTTTTTTTTTTTATTTGAATAATAATATTATGTAAAACAACTCTAGTATTTGAGTATAACCACATCTTCGATAATAAACGACTTATTAGCGCCTAGTAAAACTATACAAAGTGGCATTTGTTTTAATTATTGCTATGTGTGTAATTTTAGGCGCTTTCTACGTACTTGCTGTAGATTTGAGTATGATATGAGTCGAATGAACGAGAGATAATAAACTTATGTGATTTATTGAATGATAATGTAAAAAATATATTTATTTTTTAATATAGCTATTAGTTTTTCGTGTATATTTTTATGTTGGTTTTATGTGTTAGTGTTCTTTATTTTGTCAAATAATATTAGCGTCTCCTAGAGGATACATACATCTTTTATTAGATAATGTGGAATCTCAATTTGGCTAATCATGCCGGTCATCATTATGATTTTTCTCGCGGCGTAGGTACCGTTTGGAAATACCTATACTTTTCATCCTTTAATATGATATGATGATATTTCTTGGAAAATGGAAGTAAAAAGAATGTAACATATACGTATCATAAACATAGTCACCTATCATTATTTTAAGGTACGTTAAAATTAGTTGACATGCGAGTAAAGTCGTAGGAAAAAGGTAGTAAAAATATATTCAATGTTAATAAATAAGATTTCGTATAAAACATTAAAATCATCATCATCGTCATCAACAACCGTCTATTAATTCCATATTTCCAACCCATGACCATTACGCATAAAATTCAATCACTGCGCCAAAAAGGTCCCATAAATATTTGCAAAAGGCACAATGTACCTTTTTTAAAATCGATTTCATTCAAACCTCATATTCAAAACGATTCTTTTACAAGGCCAAAAGGTATACCTGTAATCTTGTATTAATTGATAAATGTTAATCATTATAAGGTAATCATTAATATAGTGGTGCAATGATGGAGTGGGCATGCCTCCTTTATTTATCAAGAAATATATAATAAAAAAGGTGAACCTCCTTGTTATAAAGTCGGTTATGTATCTTAATTAATATTTTAATTTGTAACTCGATTCTAAGTGCTGGAGGAATTGGCACGTTTTGCATATAAATATAAAATAATACTAAAATGGGACTTGGGGTATTTTTAACCTGATATTAGGGTCCCATAGGATTTATAATCTATTATTTGTTAAATACCTACTTTGCTTAAGATTTCAGGTTATCTAATACTGATATAATAAATCTAAAGAGTTTTTGTTTTTTGTTTGAATTTAAGTTTAATTTTTGAACAATTTTTTTGAATGAATGCGATAATCTCCGTAACGACCTGGCGGTTTTGAATTTTCTCATGAGTTTCATAGTCCAATTATTATTTAAGGATTTTATTTTAGAAGACAGTTGATTTTTCGAGGGTGAAACTGTGGGGGAACAGCGTAGTGATTACACCAAAGGTGTTTTTTTCTGTTGCCCCGCGTTAACTTTTACAGCTGTATCTTGACTGATAGTATTTTGATACTGATAATCTTCTCCATATTTCATAAAAATCCTATCTGACTTAGGTAAAATTTATCAGAAAAAGTTTTGCTGTTATGACGGTAATATGGTTGGAATCTTGACATATTTGGGTTCCTTTGTTCGGTCAAATCTTCCTTCCGTCCTTTCGACGGCTGTGTCTCTTTCCATTGTATCTATTTGATTTTAACACAATATCTATTATGACTTTGAGAAATGTACCTTTTTGTTGTTTTTAATCTGTAGTAAAACGCAGTGACAATGTCGTTTTCACATTTGTGATTATAAATGTCATAAATCGGTGAATTTACGAAGTATTACGATTTCGACTTATAATTGATCGGTTTTAGATTATTAACATTAAAATCGATTAAGTAGCTTCGGAGTTCAAGACAAACATGACCAGAATATTTTTTGCATGGATTTTTAAATTCGCAGGATTATCAATTCAGCAATGATGATATTTATTATTAGTCTTTATTCGAATACTAGTTTTTATTCAAAATCTGTTTATACATGTAAATGAGAAACAAACATCCATACATCATAGGCTATCTCCAAATGTATGCCGGCCTTCTAAGATGTTGGGTTTTGTACTCGGAAACTGTAAAATCTTTCGACAAAGCAAAACCAAGATATTACTCTATTTCAGTCTGGTGCGGAGTATACTTGAATACAACAGCGTTGTTTGGAGACCACATTACGCCACACACTGCTTACGCATAGAAAGAATCCAGAAACGTTTTCTGTGGCACCTTGCGTTCTCAACTGGAGTGGCAAAAACAATTCCTCCCTACAACCGTAGACTGAAATACTTTGCAATGAACAGTCTAGAGGAGCGCAGGCGATTGATGGACATAGTGTTCGCAAGCAAAATTATTCAAGGTTGCATTGACTCCCCACAATTACTAGCTCAGTTCAACTTTCGTGCCCCCAAGCGACTGCCACGCAATCCCACAACTCCACTTTGCCCTCCTTTAAGTAGAACAGTATTGGGCACTAATTCCCCATGTGTCAGAATGTGTAAGACTGTAAATGAATGGAGCGACTTGATCGATATATATTTCGAACCGCACTACAAAATTAAATACATATTGGAAAAACACTTACGTGATCATCGCCAGTAACATCCAAAGTACACACACATACGCACACACGCGCACGCGCATATACACGCACACGCGCACGCATACGCGCAAGCACACGCACACACACAAGTACTCACAAACTAGTGGTAATGAACAAAAAAAACCGATCCCAAGAGTAACATCGTAGGGCTAGAACAGAACAGAACAACAAACACACACGCACGCACACGCCAGAACATCCAAGCATATGCACACACTCACTCTCACGCACATAATATACACACAATACTAGCCTGGACACAACAAATTGGATACATGTAAGTATGAACTTACATATAATATACATATAAAGTTATAGCATTGCAAAAAAATGTCATCTATATTATATTATGTATGTCTTTATAACACTACAATAATCTTTTACTAATTTGTTATAACTACTATGTCTTGTTGTGATTTAACTGATCATGTGGTGTTTGCCTTTATGTGATTAATGCACTGTAAACTGTAAAAAATCTATGTAAAAAAACAAATGTATCTGTGTTATCAATTGTTGGTAAACCAATAAATAAATAAATAAATAAATGTATTAGTGGGATAAGACAGCATGAGACAACACATAATATTAGTACCTACGGAATCCTACACACAACAAAAAATATATCAGATCCTAAACAAATACGATTAATAAAACGTACACATCAATTTCAAATTAATAACATGTTTAAGTTATATTGGGTGTATAAACTTTTATGTCTCCCTTATAATGCCTAATTTAATGATAGCCTTAGAACCCAACCCTTTTACTGATGTAATATAACCCATCATCATCAGCGCTGTGAATGTCAAACGGGATGATTTATTTAGTTGTGGGTGGGACGCTACCATTTGGTTGTTTCAACAGCTTTCAACAGCAAGAAGGGCAGGACAGGTAATCAAAGCGGAGAGGACGTAATGTATCATAAGCTGCTTTTTTATATCGCAGGGAAATGATTTTTACGCATTTAGCCAGGATCTTTAGATAGATCCTGACCCTGTGTGGGAGTTACACCTGGGAGTGCCCTTCGCTTAAACTGAAACCACTGCGAGCGCCTTCAGACTCTTTTTAAGGGTGCCGGATCTGCAGGTGACATGATCACCTCAGTAACAGGTTGGTTTTGGCGAAGGCCAGACTACTCCTCGTAATGAAGACTGCCCACCCGCTACTAAGAAGTCCCCGCGACGTCGCGTCATGCCATACTCCAGGTCCAGGTTTCCATCCTGAAGCCCGACACTAGCACAAGGGCGTTACTGGATCTCCTTCTGAGACATTAATGCCTCGCGGGCACATCTCGAGGGTGTGCTGGTCCGAGTCCAGCGCCGCGCCACAATCGTGACACATTGTCAACGGCTCCCTGCGAGCCGTCCGGCACAGGTACGCACCAAATCAATCATGCCCGGTGAGCACCTGTGTCAGACGGAAGGTGAGGAGTTTGTGTTTACGGCGTATCCACGGCTCGAGGACCAGATGCAGAGCAGCCGTTAGGCTTTTGCCATACAGCTGTCGTGCCAGGTCCTCCCCTCACCTCCGCATTAAAGCCTCTTGCCCTAGTCGGCGAACTCGCAGGATGCCGTCAGACGACATCCTAATAGAGACATAGGAGTGCGTCTCGGCAATAACCTCCGCCACGAGTTCGCACGGGGGTCACCGGCCAGGGCAGTGGCTCCCGCCTACTCATAAGCTGCCACAGAGAAACTCATTTATGCTCATGGGTGACGCTGACAACTTACCGTAAAATACCTAACCCAATATATAAAAAGCATTATTTTCACTATTGACAAGAGATCATGATCATCTTAAATGTACCTACATCTTAAAGGTACATCCAATAATAACTCCAAACCTTAAGAATCGGCCATCGGTTTTATATCTGGTTCATTAAAAACCAAAAAATAAACTACTAATATAACATTGAAGGTTACTTGATTAGGAAATAAAAGATTCACCGACAGACTCTTCTGTAAAATACATATTTTTAAATAAAAAGAGTATTAGATTTTTTTTTTAAATCTGACATTATAGTTAATTTCGTATTCCTCTAAGCTTAATCAACTTTACTGAATATAATAAGTAGGCAATTGGAAACCTCTTAGCCGTGTATTGGAATATCCAGTCGCTTTATAAATCTTACCAACATCTTGTGAACTTTCGGTATGAAAAGCCCTCAAAGAATTTGCACAAAATCATCCCGTACCTCGATCATCAATCATGTTAAATGAAATATAGAGCGTGTAATATTATGTCATTCTACCCTGAGGAATGTCCAGTTATTTTGTGATGGAATCCCCTGGCCACCAGTAAAATAATACAGACGAAGGAAGGTTTTATTACACATAACTTATCCCAACCATCATTTATACCAAATACCATATTTATGCCAAAATGAGAATTTTCAAATATAAATACTTGCACAAATATTATTAATATATGAGATATACGTGTTCTTACTTCATGTACGTTTTTATTAAGTTGGATATTGCTTTATTTGAGAAAGTTTATCTTTATTACTATATCCGACTCGAAGGACCATGAATTAAATTTAATAATTTCATACAAAGTAAAAAACTAAACATGGACATAATAAGTTCTCAAAAATTAATAAAAACAGCAGGTATTTAGGAGTACTAATTATTTCGTAACCGTCCATCATAACATAGGTATCTAATTGAAAAAAGACCGAATATTATTCATAAGTATTACCTTATTTGTATTCAAACCGTATATTCATACATTTAGTGGTTGAACATATAAAATTTCAACAAACGCTTAAAAATAACAACAGTTCCAAACAAAATGTCCGTTCAAACATTATAAATCATACATACAGAGTCCCCTACATTCCACAGACCCGAAAGCCACAGAGATATTATTTTAATTATTACATCAATAAATAATTTATAATTCTCCTTTATAAATTTTGTATGGACTAGTCTAATGCTATTTAGGGCTGCCAAAAGTTTTTTGACTTTTATGAACTTTGTATAAATATTTTATGTATTTAAATTGAAATAATTTGTTTTATACATATTTTATATTGGAAATATTTTTCATTGAATATCAAATAGAAGTTTGAAAGTGTAATTTGAAAAAGGTGTCTTTTTATATTGGTAAGTATGTCATATTAAATTATTTTAAAATAATCAAGTAAGTACCAATGGTCAATAGGGCAATAAGGTTCCAGAGTGGAGGCCACGTTTAAGTAGACGAAGTGTTGGTCGGCCATTGACCAGGTGGGAAGACGATCTCCGTGGGGTGGCCGGTCCATGTTGGATGCGAGTAGCAAGGGATCGGCCGTCTTGGCGTTCATTGAGGGAGGCCTATGTTCAGCAGTGGACTGATAGAGGCTGATGATGATGATGATGATGATGATGAAGTAAGTACCTAGATGATACTTAAATTAAATAATAATTCCTTACCTTCAGGAAGTAATCATCATATCTTGCTTACACTCCTCGAATATTTTCTTCGTATTTCATTGGCTCATCTACCACTAACCAGGTAATATTTGCATGCGAAATCTAATATTCAAACTATCATGCAACGATTGACAGTAAAAGTACCAAAAATCCAACCACGTATCAAAACCAGTTTATAGATTTCCATCAGCCGGTCCTTCTCAACCCTAGGCCAGCGCGTGCCAGGGATTATTTTGTATATTTTCATATCAAAAGACTGCTCAATATTATTACTATTGGACGTCTCTGACGCGTGGGAGAATTCGTTGCACTTCTTAATCGAGTCTGTGTATTCATGCCTTTATCTTTGCGAATTTTTATGGGCTGTGTTATTTTTATTGAATTTGGTTATGGGCTTTTATGAGCGATTTTAGATGAAATTTGTCGTTTGGCGTGGTCCAGATGGAGCGAGATCTATGGAAAGTTGGATGTAAGTGACGTATGACGTTCATAGGAGATGTATTTATTATGACCAGTATGTGGGTGAAAAAGGTTGATAATGATGATGATTAAAGTCTTAAAATTATAAAGTACTTATTCTTATATTATAATTAGTAGGTTCTTTCATTATTAATGTTCATCAACAGGTCGACTTTTTGTGATTGTAATAATATCCTTAAGTATAACTAACATTTTAAGTTTATGTTGCCTGTATTAATGATAATTTATTATAAAGTATTCCTACTTATTTCTTGAGTTCCCACTTGTTATTAGCGGTTATAATTTTCTTACTTATTTCCAGTAAGAATATTGTTTTTTTTAGCTTTTAATTATTAAATATGCGATGACTAGTAAAGTACTAATAAAGGACTATTTTTAGGAATCCCGAATCTAGGAAATATATACATATATACACATTCCATATGCCAAAACAAACACATATATTGAAATATTAAACCTCATCTATTTGCATAATCAGCTCGCTACGTTTAACTAAAGTCTTTCTTCATTGATCTCTTCAATGCGTTTGTGGCTCGTGCGTCCGTTTAAGGCCACCAAATTACTTTTTTTTTTCTACGAAAAACGTTGCTGTATTTAGGAAAGAATTCAGGACAGGCGTGTAATTACCGTTACCGAGACTTAACATCTTGTCTCAGGCTATACGCAAAATAGGAGGACGCCCATCAGCCAGTTTGCGTATCCAACTAAGATACATCTGAATTGGTTACAAATAATATAGAGTTATACCGTAGTTTGTAGAATAACACTATTTGTTCCGCGACAGGTCATCATTGAGACTACCACCCAGTGGTGCATCCTATAGACGAATATATGAATAATATTAAATTAATAGTTTAGGGAAGCGTAAATGGAACATCATTAGTAAATTCCTAAATATTATTATTTAAGTATGAATATAAATTCTTCAAATTATTTGAATGATTCTTGAGATTCGTGGTTGATCTGAGATGAGGATGAATTTTCTTATGTGTAGTTTCTAGAATGATTTCCAGGACATAAAGAAGGGCCAAACTTTCTAATAAGAAAATTAAATGTTTATGAGATACGCATACAATATAGTTAGATATTATGTAAAAAACTAAACTTCTCGAACTAACTATTTTCATCATCATCAGTATATTTTTTTTTCTGTTCACGACTGGACATAGTCTAAAAATGCATTTCTTTACAGACTGTAAAATCTGGTTAAAACACGAGCTTAAAATTCTCATTTATATCATAGTTTAAAAAATAAGTTAATAACAAAAAATCTAGAAATGATCCTAATAAAGTTTTCATCATTTTTACGTACACTGCTGCATGAACGCCAAGACCGATCGATAAAGTTCAACAGACATAATACGTCATAAAGTCTGCATTGTCCGTAAATAAACTTGTAAGCAAACATCCCGATTCCAGCCGGACCACCGTGGCCTGGCATTGTCAGATTTGTTCCTATTTCCCTGAATTTTGTTTATTCAACTGTCCTTTTTTTCTGTCTTTTCTGTACTGATTTATTTCTGCCCATTAGGTTATGGTGAGTAATGCACCTCATGCCGCACGGCGGGGTGCCTGATGCTTTTGCGCAGATAGGGTTTACATGTGTTGTCGCGTTGTAGGTTTTCATCCGAATATGATGTTCGAAATAAAATGCCGTGTCAGCTATTAGTTTGATTAGATTTTAACACCTTCATTTTATATTTTATTCTCGTTTTTTACGTACTTTTTTTGTTATTTGAGTGTTGAGTTTTATTTTAGGAAAAAATGTTGGGAATTTTTTATTTCATCATATTATTCATATTTTTGGGATAAAGACTTTAGAAGTAACTTTTTAGGAAGGAAGAAATTAGGGTATTTTTATACTTGGTAGAAAATTTCAAAGAATAGGGATAAACTTTGATGAGGCAGATGCTAGAAAAAGAAGAAGTTAGAAAATGAGGATAGCTTTATGTAGTAACAAATCTAGCAAACGTGAAAACGTCATGATAAAAAGCAAGGGTACAATGAGTGAGACATTATCACGTCAAAAAAAAATTGTATGAATAAAACTTATGTATTAAATTTGTTTTAAATTTAACTTTATTCATATGGCGAAATTATAATATAAGATCATTATATACACTACTACATTATATATACGGGACTAGATATAAAATCTAGATACCTAAAGTGATTTTATTAATGAATATTGTTGAATGAATTCAAATTCGACATCGTTCTATTCTGTCCTATTTTAGACTAGAACGAAATTCACGATACCAGTAAAATGTACACACCTAGAACATTCAAAATTAACCTAGACACCATAGATTTTCAAGCCAACACATTCGTGAACAAACGCACCGTCATAAGATTAAACAAATCAACGAATTATAAAGCACTGTTGTCACGCGACGTAAGAGTTTTTTACTGTTGTATTTATAACAAGACTTTTTGTATGGCATGGACTCGGCGGGCGGTCTCAGTCCCCTACATGCACAAACATTTCGTGAGCCAGAGACAAAAGGAGCATCGAAGGCTATATATTGGATTGCTTAATTCAATTTTTTGTATTGTTTATGGACGTCAGATTCAATTATAGAAAATGACCGTAGAGGGGTCGAATCTAATATTTTTTATCTACTGGTAAGTACAAATAGCCTTTTCAGTTTTCTGCAAAGACGAGTGATAAAAGAGCAATATCCAACATATAAGGCTTGATTCTAATAATGATGATATTGATTGATGATGATTAATACTGATGATTATAAAGTTGATGATGATACTGCTGATGATCATGATTGGTCCACAAGTGATAGTGATGGCGATAAAGTCTTAGGGACATAAATTCCACACCAAATAATAGAAAGCATAAAAAATCGGACGTATAGGAAGTGCTTTTTGTTGTGACAAAAAAGGTTTTTAAGGTTTGTTCGATCTAATGTAAGTTCATGATTGATGACTGCCTTTTTGATGACTAAAAATCGGACTTGCGACGAAATCCTTGATATATGGACTTCATGTCTTAAATATCATAACATATTTTATAACACAATGTTATTTGTAAAGGCCTATTCATAAATATAATCCACGATAAGATTTTTTTATTCATTTTTGCTTTAATATTTTAGGGATCGGGAGCCCATACCCACTAAGAGCCGAGAAGTCCGGGATCGATCCTGACCTGTGATGCCTAGGAATGGAACTATTATATCTAATTTCTACATGCATGAGACCATCGTTTGCTTTCGTGAACAGGGAAGAATTATCTTAAAAGTAATTTTCTTGATAATATCACAAATACATCGCAATTCACAAGTAGGTTGACATTGAATCAAAATTATCAAAATACAAAAGTTAAGAACATCGACAAGAGCGATATTGACCCGCACATTGATTGTAAAAGAACGTGTTTTTATGTAATTTATATTTTATAGGTTTTTTACTTTATTATTTTAAGAACCACTCTGTGAAACCTAGTTATTGCCAAATTTCATTATTTCATGTCAATGGAAATCATCCTTTGGTTTTTGGTTTGTTGTGTGGTGTGTTTGATTGTTGTGGTTACAGACAGACGGACAAGCACTTTGTAACTAGGAAATTGAAATAAAACACGCAATACTTTTTACACATTTTTTATATATTAGTCCAAGCGAATACGGATGATTAACTATAACACCTTATAGTTGAGTATCAGTTTTCCTGCTATAAGACGCTATAGTTCCTTAACCTAAGAAGTCAGACTAGATATTCCATAATTGATAATACATAAACACGTAACATCGTCTTTATCAACTTTTTTCTGCCCACTGTTTGACGTAGGCTCTAGGCCTCTGTTAATGAACACTAAGACCGATCCCCATCTATCTGAATCGAAACAGGACCGTCCATATTAAGACAGTCTCAAATAATCAACTTATTAGTTATTAGTCTAATTTTTAAATGTTTAGTCTCTGAATCATTATGTGGCGGAGATGAATTAGCGCCACAATCCTGAATCGCGCTATTGTAGTTTCACAGTTCGGCGCTATACACCGAGCATACCACCTCGCTCGGTCAGAGATCTCCTTCTGAGGCTTTCCCTCATATCCCACACATAATATTATACTATTTGATATATAATGCAAAGAACATTTAAACGAATTAGCAAAATAAGTTACCTACGATAGATATTATCTTCTACTAAATCATTACAATAGAACTCATTTCATATGCAAAGAGGATAGCCAATACCAAGTAGGTAGCTTTGACGTTGATCAGCCCGATTAAAAAATCTACCGGTCCACCTATATGTCATATAATATTCGAATATAATATACAAGATATTTTCATTCATCACAAAGTATTGGCTTATTTTTTGATAGGCAATATTATGCATTCATATTATTGACTATCCAAGTCATTATTTAATGAAATAACTTTTTACGGATTTTATCGATAGAGAATAGAGACAGATATAGAAATTCGGGTTGACATTAGACAATATTTTTATTGACACAAATTGTAAAAAAATATATGATATTTAATTCGTACTGACGACACTCGAATCGTGGTTGATAAATAACAACATCGAACATTTGAAAAGTGGCTTTATATCAAAACATATTTAACGAAAATTCCATTGTATAAATATTAGGGAACCCCATTTGGCGAATCTATACATTGCAACATTCAAACTTATATCAAATTTTATTAATACATCAATGAATTCTGATTTATTTATAACATTGTACTATTGTAATTCTCAAGTCCGGAAATCCAGTTATAAAGGCCTCTCACTGTGAGACCGATGTACAAAAAATATCCAATATTGAAGTATGGGACATACAGACTTACATTTTCACCTGCTCCGTACTACATAAATTATAACATTATCATAACGTTAACTTTAGAATGAGATGTTTATTTCGACTATCCTTTATACTGGGTGAGTAATGTATGCTGGGGGATATTAGATATTTTGGATTCTGTATTGGAGGTTTATGTGGGTTCTTATTTAGTAACAATTTTATAAATAGCTCTTGACCGTAGCTTCGATTGGTTGACTTAGATTTACAACCGTATCCGGACTGATGATTATTGTTATAGCCTACGTCACTTAGTGATGACGTAATATTACACTGGTGAATGTATTTATGAAATGACTAGTTCACATATTGTTTTCTAATGTTTACGCGAATTTCACTCATTATAATGAAACAATTTTTACGGATTTTATCGCGGTTTATTAAGATTTTTACAAGCCCGACGTTTCGGATACTTTACAGCAACCATGGTCACGGGAGGACTGAGGTGTCATACGTCCTATCATTACAGAGTTATTCGTAACTACCCTACGATACTCGACTTTACTAAACCGCGATAAAATCCGTTAAAATTAAAGTTAAAATTATTTCATTATAATAAATGACTAGTTTTGAAAATCAACCCCTTTATCCAAACTTGGTAAGACGATACACCGAAAGCCTATATACATTTGCCGGGCATGACTGAAATATAAACAACTAGCTGTTGCCCACAGCTTCGCCCGCGTTAACTTACTCAACTTAATTACTGTTAGTCACAGCGTGATATTATATAGCCTATAGCTCGATAAATGGGCTATCTAACACTGAAATAATTTTTCAAATCGGACCAGTAGTTCCTGAGATTAGCGCGTTCAAACAAACTAACTCTTTCGCTTTATAATATTAGTATAGATTAAGCGTACCTAAATCACTGTAATATTTTATACTAGCGCCATATTGTTAAAGGTTGACCAATAACTGGCAATCATAGTCACTAGAAACTTCGAGCGTGTAAAAACTAAATAAACCGCTATGAAATCTGTAAACTAGTTGTATCATGAGTAAAATTCGTCCAAATATTAGACAACTATTCATCTGATTTAAAATATGTTTCTGATCACTGATTATAAACACATCGGCTATGAAAATAATCATCATCAGACCCTATACAGCAGTAAATCTGGGGCAAACTGTGGGCAACAGCATTTTAAATATGAAAACAAACAATCTTTTACAATAATACAATTATCGGAATAAACTATCACATGAAGATGTTTATCGCAAATTCACTTATTGCCGTTTCACAGAGGGGGACAAACTCGCTATAATATAGCCAGATTGTCATCTCACTCCTAGCCCTCGAACGCCAAAACTTTCCGCATCTGTTTGTCAATTTGGCGTTTTATAATTTGGCGCTTCAATTAGAAAGTTTTTCTATTTAGTACGTTGTTCTAGCAAAAAAAAAATCACCAAAAAAGCATTACCTTTCTTTACTCAAAAAAAAACCTTCATAATTCTTCAAAAGATATCCTACCTAGTCTATGATCAACTTTAGGTCTTGCCTATAAAAGAATCTAGAAGTAAAAGAAAACGGCTAATAACTTGAAAAATACACAACTTTCGCACTAAATAAATCACTCCATTATACCCACTATCTGATGCAGTACAATAAGAAAACTCCATATCAAAAGACAAAGTCAGCTGTACAATTAAAAATAATAGACCACTTTATATTTCAAATGTAACCGCGCGGATATCCCAATCTTTTTTACTATTTGCTCTCCGTCGTAAATCTTAGCGCTACTATGTAATAATTCGCTACATTAAACTTTTATTTCGCGGGGCTCACCGATTTGATTCAGTGAGCCATTAAAATCGATTCCGCGCCCTCCCTAATTAGCGCAGAATCGAATTAGAAAAGTCGTAAAAATCGATTACGCTATTTTACCGCACGATATCGAATTCCTTTTATTATCAATTAGATGGGTTTATATCGAGTAGGTGAGGATTAGTGTTGCGTGACTCGATGCGTCGGCTAGAGCTTAACCTCGAGGGCCGAGCTGACCCTCCTGACAGCTGCCTTTGTCATGTCCGAGGAGGAATTTTATACCGCGAAATTGACAGCAACGTAACACCGTAACTCATCACGAATACAAGTGTTTGAAAGTCGCAATAAAATATACGTACACGGTCGTTGGGACTTCGCTCTACGGGGTTCAATTTATGCGCTTTTATATAGGCTTGTCCGTTTTTGTTAATGCGAAAATTAAGAGGTGTGTTTCGTGTGAAGAGAATAAGTTGGCGCCAATTTTTTACTTTTGTTGCGTTATGATTTAGTGTTGAGATCCGTTTGTTCTAGGTTGCGTGTTTCTATTTGTTTTATTCGATTATTTTATCGCGTTTGCTGTTTTGTTTCTCGTTTTAATATAAGTATGTATAATGTTATAAATAATCATTATTATTTACATGTGTATGGTCACTAGTATTAGTGCTCTACTGGTTTTTATAGTATGATTACCATAAGCTAGAGAGCTGAGACTAGGGAGTTATTGTTGATGACTTTCCATCAGCTCCTCTATCGATTCAGATATCTTAATACATAGGAAGTATGTCGTCAATTACATATGAGGGCTTCGTCCAAAAATTAAGATGTCGATGAACATATTTGTGTTAATTATCTTGTTTTGTACCGTAGACAATTAAGACACTTATTTATCAGTGTCATACTTAGCAAGTAATAGATAAGTACAGTATCACACAGTAATGCTAATCACTGTTCAATCAAATCAAAATCAAATCAATTATGTATATTGTATCAAGAACACGTGATATAATTATGACACTATAACTGGTAGTCATTTATTATTTATGTTATGATTTCCTAGTTTTGTCTCAATCTGTTTAGAGATCCGTACTTCGTAAAGTCGGTGGTTTGTTTAGAAGTATATTTACTATATAATCTTAAAAAATACTTTTTAGTGCTTAGAGGAGGATTTAAGCGATTAAAAAGAATAAATAGATTACAATATTATTATACGTACACTAAAATTTATATATTATGAAAACGAATTAATATTATTTAAAGTTAAAACTATTTATCAGTAGTAGTCGCCTCTGATACGTAGGCTTCTCCTAAAACTTTCCATAGTTCTCTTTCTCTGACCTTTTCCATTAATTCTGTTTCTGAAAATATCACTCCATCTTTTGCTTGGACAAGAGAACAAAGTTTGTCCATCTTTTGTTATCCATCCTATAAATATTAAAGCGAATATTGATAGATAAACTTGGATTTAAAAAAATATGACAAATTCATAATTAAGGTGCAGAAAGTGAAAGAAGCTTATGAAATGAAGAAAAATATAAATTTTAAGACAGAAGTAAATCAGAAAAGAGTAGCTAAATTGCAGAATATAGAAGTGGAACTCAAATAATGGGGAGGGAGAGAAGATATTTGAAAAAAATATGAATTGAAGTGTATTAGGGTTTACTGATATAATATAGAGTAATAATTGGTGTAATATAGAGACTAAAATTATAGTCTGATGGAGGGAGACATACATCTAATGATCAAACTGATTATCATTCTTACCATATTATTAGTGTTCACTTTCACTTACAATAGAACCCGATTAATCCCCACCATGGTTCAGGCCTGTGGGGCTCAGTAACCTAGGTTCAGCCCAGCACCTTGGGCGAAGCTAATTGAGCCGAATGGGCTCTTTGTACCCCTCTTATAAGAAGAAGGGACAAAAGAGCAGGGGGCAAGGGGCGAGGTCGGGAAACTTATCCCATTGTACTGTCCCGACGTTGGGAGAGTTTGTTTTGTTGTGCGGAACAACCCCTCTGTGGAGGTGACGTCGGTCTCTTGGGGGATTGACTAGCCATCGAGGTGTCCTGTTTGCTCATTAGATCCGGGGCACCTCACCAAAGGCGGCATTGGTGGCACTCGCTGGGTTTTAGTGGGTAGAGCTGCGTCCACTTATCAGCTTTCGGGCGCAGCGAGTCCCACAAACCCGCGTCTGGAGACCCATTACCCCGCGGGATGCCTCAGAGCATTTCCGATGTTAAAGAAAAAAAAAGAACCCGATTCCTACGATCATGCTGATAACGATTTCTCGTCTAGTATGATATTTTACGTCAGTCTCTGCAACTTGATTCATAAATTTTTGCGATTTGTCATCCCGTTTAATATCTACAAGATCTTTTCTCTCCACGGCATAGTGTATCTATCGACAAATCAGTGGGTAATCAGACACAGTCACACAAGATGTTGATACATGGATGGATGGCAACACTTCCCGTTGTTGCAAAATTATGAACCACGAATAATTTTTAACGCACTCTGCGTTTATTTTGTAATTGATTCTAGATAGGTTAGATAAATGTTTTTAAGGGAAAAACTTGCCATGGTAGCAAAGCAAGTAAAGAGCGACTGACTGTCCTGACTTGTTCTAATTCCTATATTTTTTTGGAAATTTCAGAGTTGATCACTGACAATTCTCTTTAATATACATTATATTTTACTATATTATATTTTTGCACAACGATTCAAATGAAAATACCAATCACTGTCTTCTGGACTATACGATTCTTCGGGGACGAATTCCTCGCCAGCTATGCGGCGTCTCACGCCTGCTCGTGAAAGTATTCCCAACTTGGGTGTCAGATTCCCGTAATATTAATGAGACAAATCATAGGAGCCGTTTGTATAGAACCTGTACGTGAGTAAAGTTTGGGTTTCTGGCTCCTAAATGGTTTTAAAACGATATCGGGAACTCTAAATTTAATAACAGAATTTGTTTTCTTTCACACACGTTCGCCACTTCACAATCTCGAGAGAAAGATTATAATGTAACTGTTTCTTTTAAATATAATTACATCGTCTATCTATAAAAAAAATATTAGTAACTTCATGAAAATAATCTGCCGACCATTTTATACTAATCCTGGAGATCTAAAACGTATCTCCCTTTCGCTATAATTATGCGCACTTGCAATCCAAGTACTTACTTATCCAAGTAGGCAAATTAAATAAGTGAGAAGTAATCACGCAGGCACATACGATATTCTTAACGGAAGAAGTAAGCAGAGCATACATAGATAAATCGTACATCAAAGATCTTTTAACAAGCAAGTAAGTACGCCAACAAAATCTCTATAAGATATTAAATTATATTATATTAATTAGCAATTATCCCGCGAAACACGCAGTCTTTACAGCAAATGTGTGAGTGCACGCATATGCATGCATATAGCGATTGATTGTTTGGTAGTGGTCTTTTACTGTGGTTGTGGTGCATGTGGGGTGGTGGTGCATGCGAGTGTACGCATATGCAGTGTGGGAAAGGAGGGCGGTGCTATATGCATGCATATGCGTGCACTCACACATTTGCTGTAAAGACTGCGTGTTTCGCGGGATAATTGCTAATTAATATAATATAATTTAATATCTTATATAATGGATTTCCGCAAAGTAACGCCTTATTCTATTAACTAACAAAATCTCTATTTAAACCAATATCCTATGACATAAAGATAAAAATATGGCATTTAATAAGTAGCAGATAAACAAATGACCCGGTATAAATAACGTATGTCATGTTTTCAGTATCTCCGAAGGGAGCGAGGAATGCTGGTGATCGAATCTTGAAGGGACGATCGATGCTGCGATATTACTCTGCGTGTACCGATGGTAAATAAAATCACATCACTTTTATTACCGACGAAAACACTTAGATGTCTTAAAGATATATGGAATTAAAGTGGTTATGGGCTTTATACTAGCTGGTGCCCGCAGCTTCGCCCGCGTTAATTTGGATTTACAGCCGTTCCCGGATCGATGATTATTTAATAGCCTCTGTCGCTAGGTGTTAACGTAGCATTCTATGGTGAAAGAAATTTTAAAATTGCAGGGGTTCCGTTTTTGAAATATTTTTGAAGTTATACTTCTTTTGGCGCGCACGCCGTCACGAAAAACCGACATCATGAAGTTAGCTATATAACCATTTTCACACAATTACTGTATAGACGTCAGAAGAAGATATAGTTTTTAACTTCACAATAAGCAAAAAGGTTGATGTAATGAAATGTTACTATGTATTTCTCTTTAAGGAGTATAATAAAATATCTATGGATGCTGGATTTACGGGAACAGATTCCCGTGGTAAGTTCTCGAAGAACTTGTGTTAAGGGTACCAGACAATGTATAACTTCTAACTTGTGTAAATAAGTACACACACACACTTTTTTATTTCTAGAAATTAAATCAAAAATAACCCACGGAACCCACCGCACCTGGCACACTTCTGCTATCCGTATCGGACAGTAGTCGGTGTGAAACATGAACTAAGCAGTACATGTCATAACATTAATCGACATTACATCTAATGACACGGCATATGTCACGCTTATGCCTTGTCCACATTCTTAGGACGCCTTAATTATACTCATTTGTAAAAGACATTATACCAAAAGTATATGTTTTCAATAATATCGATAAAATTTCGAAACATAGTTCAACAATCTAAGCTCATATAAAGCTGTTTGTTTGGTTGAAAGCTCTAATCTCCGGAACAACGGGTTGGAATTGGACATAATTTTTTTAAGAGCCCATTTATTTTTGAGAAAAGCTATTTTTAGGAGCGAGTGAAGATACGAGCAACATCTTTTTTTTTCTTTAACGCCGGGAAATACTCTGAGACATCCCGCGGGGGAGTGGGTCTCCCCCTCCCTGCTGCGTCCGACAGCTGGTAAGTGGACGCAGCTCTACCCACTAAACCTCGGCGAGTGCCACCAATGCCGCCTTTAGTGAGGTGCCCCGGATCTAGTAAACAAACAGGGCACCTCGACGGCTAGTCAGTCCCGCAAGGGGTTGTCCCGCACCAAAGAACAACCCCACCCAACGTCGGGACAGTACAATGGGGTGAGGTTCCCATGCTCGCCCCTTGTCCCCTGATCTTTTGTCCCCTCTTCTTATAAGAGGGTTACAAAGAGCCCCCTCGGCTCAATCAGCTTCGCCCAAAGTGCTGGGCTCACCCCAGGCTGCTGAACCCCACCGCCACATCAAGGCCTGCACCATGGTGGAGACGAGCGACATCTAGTGTATGATATGGTGTAACAACTTTTTACGAATTATTATGGGTTTTTCTTATGGGACGTTTCGGATACTTTATGATGAATCTGTTTTTATCTTGAGAACCAGTTTACTATCGTATATTTTGGGTAGGCAACAGTCTTCAATAAAAAAGGTGTTAACAAACACAAATGTGTGAAAGTCATTTCACGCTCATATAAACCTAGTAGCAGTTTATTTATTTAAGTTAAAAATGCCCAGTGCATAGGCTAGCAGGTCTGGTACCTTCCTCGTCTGTTTTCGAGAAAGAGATCAATGTAGGGTCTCAGGATGTTTAATCGCTTATGATTATGCAACTGTGGTAATATTGAGCCTTATCTATACATCGATACAGATAAATAAAATTGGAGTGTCTGTTTGTAATATCAAAATAACCGCTTTTTATTGAATGCATATTATGGATGTTTACACGGGACTTATATCAAAATGACCGTGAACATAGGCCAAATACTCTCGTCTTGAAATTTTGTGGAGCTAGCCACGGGGTTTTTTTAATTTAACCTTTATAAATGAGAAAGAGAATCACAAACCAACTAAGACTTTAAATATATAGGAAAATGGACAAGATACGTGAGACAAAAGATGAGGCAGCTATTAATCATACTGTTTTTCCATCAGGAACAAATGTTAGGGACCCCTTGTTCATAGGCGTTGCCACCTAATACCTCTCGTATGCCGATTTGATTTATTTGGAATATAATATAAGCCTGATAGTATAGTAGGTTTTTTTTATCGTAATGATCTATGCTAACGGCCCAAAGGCCCTAATACTACATCGGATTAATGTGCCCATTTGGCCGTACGGCCTCCTGGCGTCGGGTTGGAGAAGGGTTTTAATGGCGGAGAGATGCTTGTACCGCGCTCCCGTCTGCATGGGAACTACCATCCTGCTTGTCGCGCCCATGAAACAGCTTTGCTGTGTTTCGAAAGGAAGGGCAGCACAGACATCGAGATCGTCTTATGCCTCGGGATAGGCAAAGGGATATTTCCTGGACTATTTATAGGTTCACGGGCGTTGCTGTTACTACTACCCCCCCCCCCCCCATACCATCATGTACCTCGTCTGCCTGTTTGCTTATTAGTGTTATGTTATATATATGTTAGTTGGTAACAAGAAAAACGGGGATAGGTGTATCCCAATGCTCAGAACTGGCTTTCTCCTCGAAATCATGTCAGGAGAATATTTGACGTAATTTCTGATTATTTAAAAACATAAGGATCAATATTAGCATAGCAGCATATAATCAAACTTTTTTCATCCTGGCGCTGGTCTGTTCCACGACATCAGTTGAGGAGGGTAGATCAACCTAGTATGAATGACTTGATCGATGATTAACCAATGTATAAGCTGCATAGGTAGGTAGGACTTGTATAAGATGTAGATTTTAACCGAGAACTCATATTTTGTGCTTCTCTCTTCAAGTTGACTGACTTATCACTAACTGTATCATCGTCACCACATCGTCTACTGCCGGAAATACGCCTCTATCACTAATATTACTTACAAATAAAGACAATAAGTTAACTAATAAGTTCATATTTTATCTTACACCAAACAAACATCTTCATCTACATACAAAACAATCGGATTCGAACCTAAATAGGCAGTCAAAATCACTTACTCTTATCCATAGGTGAAGCGATCAGTCATAAGCTATGTCCGATGAATAAAAATCAGGGTTCAATGCATATAGAGGCGATATTACTATTTGATTTATTAGGGCAAGGTGCGTCCGGGTCCCTCCGAACCGACATCTGCAGAACCCAAAACTTCACTCACTACATTAAAATTGCAAAATCAATATGTACGAGTAATATATATAGAGTATGAAGTTTGTGTTAAATGTGTTAATATTATTATTTTAGTATATGTATATACATCATTATCAACCTTTTTCCGTTAACGGACATAGGTCTCTTTCCATGAACGTAGAGAGTACTCGCATTCAACTAGAAATAAAAATGCGTTATTGAATAACCATCTCCCACCGCCAGAAAACCTGGTTTCAAATAAATAAGCCGCCTCCAAATTCACAATTTTGGATCTACGGTGCACTGACACATAGTTGTCAACCTTATAACAACTCTTTGTGTTTTTGGGGTTGAAAAGGATTTGCGACTAAATACTACGTGTTGTAATGAAAGGTATTCCTAATATTCGCAAGCAAAACCGTACAATGAGTCTTGTTTCAAAAATATGATGAATTGGAGGATGTGAATAAATTTGGCCGTTTACTTGTGATTAGACCTAAGGCGAGCAGGTGTCGTTTCTTACATAATATTAAGTACCTACCTACTTTACCGCGTTAGAAACATTAAGTAGCGAAAATTAAGAATTTAATAAAGTATGTAAAAGTATTTCAAAACAAAATGTATAATTACTTTACAATGACAGAGAAATGCATGTAATATCATTATAGATTACGCAAAGAAATTTAAAATTTACCTATTTCTATTTTTGGTAAAAGCTGATGATGATGATGATGACGATGACGATGACGATGACGATGATGATGATGGTGACGATGATGATGATGATGAATTTCGAAAATAACCATCTTATTCAAAAGTATTATATCTAAGTTGGATATTGAAAATAATCTTATAAATCTAATAATTTATTTCATATATTTATAGTTTCCACAAAACATGTTCCGAACTTCAAGTTTGATTGTAGTTTATCAATACGAACCTTATTATTATTATTAACTTCATCTTATTCCCATCTTCACCAACGAATTTCAAATGAAACTTTCCCCATAATCACCATTTAATTGAATTGTAAAAACCCAAAACGCAAACCGACGAAACAGTATATAATATTGTCCACAATCTAAATATTAATTTGGAGGGGTCAAATGGGTCAGGAGGGGGTCAGGACCCGACCTCGACCGCAAACTGGACTGTTCTGGACTCCGGGACGACTCTTTAAAATTTAAATAGGCTTTTAGCGGATACGAATTCGTATTCGTAGCGGAATAGTAGTTAAAATGGTGGGATTCATTTGCTTTTGGTGATCTGAAACTTTGTAATGCATTTCTTACAGTATTTATCGCACTTTATTAAGATTTTATTTTTTATATTATAGACATTTCGGACATATGTAGTTTTTTTTTATCCTGTTATTCATTATAATGAAACACTTTTTTACGGATTTTATCGCGGTTTATTAAGATTTTTACAAGCCCGACGTTTCGTATACTTTACAGCAACCATGGTCACGGGAGGACCATACTCCCGTGACCATGGTTGCTATAATAATAATAAACCGCGATAAAATCCGTAAAAAAGTGTTTCATTATAATGAGTGAAATTCGCGTAAACATTAGAAAACAATATTATCCTGTTATTTTTATTCTTTTTCTCTAACACGTCGCTATGATGTGACTTATATGAAAACGTACGTTTGAACGTACTAATCACCTAAACGATGTATTTCGATTTAGAAATCCCGGCGGGATTCCTAAATCTAAAATCATTTGAACAATGCATTTGAGAGTTCAATTTTCGAATGAATAACGTATAGGCTTTTGATCGTGAGCATTTTTTTTAACTGCATGTGAAACGACGTTCTTTTTTGTTCATAAAATGCATTTTCTAATCACAAAAAAAACTGCAATAAAACGTAAAGACGTTAAGCAAACCTTAGCTCAAAAACGTATTACTCGATTTTCAAGACTTTCTAACAGATAATATTAGACATAACACTAAATGACTAAGTCCCCAAACATTGGTTGAACGCTAAACTATCTCCAACTTACCAGGTGCGCCATCTGGTATCCTTTTCCGGCAACTTGTGAAGCTTACAAACTTTCCGAAGCTGTGCTTGTCCTAGGGATACGAATTAGATGGTGTAAAATGCAGCTCTTATTAATTATTATCGATTAAAAACTATAATAACGATTGTTGAATACAAAAAAGCTTTAGTTTTTGTGTCACTGTTTTGTGTACCTTTCACTGAAAATTATTTTGTAATGTGCAAAATTCTGTCTATTGCAAACATTTAAAACAATAATTATTTATTGCTATATTATTAAAATTATGAATATGATTTTGCGAAGTTTATGTTGCAAAAATTTGTAAATAATATTTCATGACATATTATTTATCCGCGATGAAAATGAAAACTAAACCAATTTTCATGAAATTTTTGACACTCTGATTTGGCACTTAAGATATTATAGTTTTGTACAGGACGTTTTTCCGGATCATTCATCATCAATTAGATCAGTCAATTGCATCTCTGTTATAAAATACTAATACCATATTATTAAGGTAAGATTGGTATTTCGTTTGATTGTCGCAATAAACTAGATTTAATTAACACGACAAACACTTTTACTTACCTTGCGAATGACGTCAAATAGTTGTCATTATTTGTTGTCTGTTTATGACTGTTTTACGAGTGGATATTTTATTGCGTATTTATATCATTTGATTAAGCATAGCCTTATATCATAGTTATTGCCTATTCATACATATGGACATATTAATTGGACTCTTTATTGGATTTTACGTTTTAGTATGTTTTGTTAAACATATAATTAAGAGTCATAAATGGTCGTTTTAAAACATTACTAAAATTGCGATAGTCTTTTTAAATAAATTTATTATTGATATCTCCCGTTTCGTTGAAAAGAGAAACAATTTTTAATTATTACAGATACTTTATAAATTATAAAACGACTTATGAATTGAATATTTGTAGTTTATTGTTATTTGATACCTACGAGTCGGAACAAGACCAGTTAGTCTAGGTTACGGGTTCAAATCCACCAAGAGTACTTCGTTTGTTTAATGTAAATGTTTGTTTTAAACGCGTATTATTTTCCACTTAATTTCTTATAAAGTACAGTTCGTGACAAAATGAACAATAGTAGAAAGTTATGAATGTCTACTTAACGTGTTTTACTGTTTTGTTTCTTATAAAATATAATGCTAATATATTATATATTTGGCTTATAATTGGGATGTATAACTGAGAATTGAGAACTGCTATGTCGTACCGTCTGTCTATTTACTTAGCTTGTATTTACAATATCATTGATAGTATTTTTTTTACTTTTGTTAATTTGTACGTAGTAAAAAATATGCGCAAGAAATTTTGCTTACTGAATAACTTCAACATGATGTGGCACTCGATGATGATGAAGAGGAAAATAATAGTGAGAAAACTTGGAAACACCTTTATCGATTCTAGGAGGAGACCTGCCAAGCATTGGGACATATATGGGTGATGCTGATGATGATGATGAATTCACTATGAATACCATACAATAATAATATCGTACTTTAGTTTCAGAAATTTTTATTTTAAAGAACTACAATCGCTTTGACAGTTTCCTCAGTAAAAATTTGGAGTTATGCTCGAAGGTTCTTTGAATTTCTTTTATACTGATATATGAGAATCAGATAGAATTATGTCTTGTGAGACTCTTGAATCACCTTGCAATAACATATAATAATATCAACCCTTACGTGTCCCACTGCTGGGCACGGGTCTCCTTCTCAAAATCAGCCGAGGAGGGTTTTGGGCTTTAGTTTACCGATGCGCTAGCCCAATGCGTTTTGGTGAACTACACACCTTCAAAGAATCTCATCATGCATGCAGATTTCCTCACGACGTTTCCTTTACCGGTGAGCAAGCGATGGCCTCATGTTCAAGTGCACTTAGATATTTATGAAACACTATTTTAAGGCATAACAGGGGCATAATAAGGAGTCGGGGTCGAAACCGGACCCCTCGGCTCACACTCAAGAGGGTGAGCCCGTACCCACTAGGCCAACGTCGCTTATCCTCTTGCAATCTTGCATCTCACCGGCTATGTGCACCGTGCAATGTCGGCCAAATAAGATACTTGCGGTGGAATATCGCTTTCAACGAACGCCGGTCTCGGCGTTCATTGAAAAAGGCCAGTGGACGGCAAAAGATCGGTAGTGATGATGATTATTAAAAAGGCTTGTTAAAGTAAATAAGGTAATGACATAGGCTACATCATATCTGTATCTAGGTATAATTGTCTTAAGCACTTTGATTCATTGAGCTCTAAGGAGTGCACAGATGCGGGCTGACGATAATAAAATAAAGACTATAAATTAACTCCCAGTTCCCATTGATTTCGTTAATCTCTCTTTTAATTTACTAAATTACGTCTTGAGCTCCGAGTTTTAAAACTCAAAAAAGCGGTTCTTTTATTAGTCCTTAAGTATTGTTTAAGAGTTAGAAGGGTCCCTCCCTCAACCTTTACTGGTTCATTAGGCATTTTTTTTCGTTTTGTTCGACTTTTTTTCATTACGTCCGTAACTCAAGATTGAGCAGCCCTAAATCTCGTATCGGCTATTTTATCTCAAATGCTAGATAAAAAGTTATCTCGTTTTAATGCCTCCCTTTTGTATCCTGATATTTTTTATAACCTACGTTTATAAATGATGCCATTTTATTAAGTTGCAATTTGTTGTTTTACATCATATATATTAAATACTTCCTATTTATATCCTTTAAGTATAAATTAATTCTAAAAATAATTTCTCTCTCTCAAGAATACACAACTTTATTAATTTTTAAACGACTTCGAAAAGAAGGAGGTTATATGTTCGTGTTATTATAGTAATTTGATGTTAGTATAGTCTATAATTATAATGAATTATCATTATATAATAGTCCTTATTAATAGTAGTATATTATAATATATAACACGCTCTTAATGCCTGTGTATATATAGCATGCATATGCATGCTATATATACACAGGCATTAATAACGTGTATACTTATACATTATACTCTTAAGAATATTCCATCAAAATTTCAAATATGTCGAGGGATCGGTCGTCTTGGTGATCATTGTGACAGAGAGGTCACTGACCGATTACAATCTAGCGATTATGATAATTGAGGGAGGCCTATGTTCAGCAGTGGGTGGATAGAGGCTGATGATGATGATGATGAGGATTAAACAAAATATATAATAATATATTTTATATTTATATAATATTATGTCTATGTGATTCTTGAATGGAGTTTGGTGATCTGCGTTCGTTAACCGGTTTCAGATGGTAGAACCGGTCGAGAGGGCGAGAAAACCTTAAGATAATGATAATGATGACGATACTTATAACTGCTGATTACCGTAGTATTAGTAGTATTCAAATATAAAAGAGTTTGTTTGTTCGTCTAATCTCCGGTACCTCTAGGAAAATTTTGTTTCGTGTTTGATATGCTAATTGAGGAAGGCTTTATGTTAGGGTTTTCAAGTTTAGACGGTTGAAGACGCGGGGTAGAACTAGATGTAAAATAAAATATAATCCATTGAAATAAAGTTTTAATTACAATCGTTACATAATTTTACTCATAATAATTAATAGGTACATATTCTATAAATATCTATATAGAACATTTATTATTAAGCGGATACATTCGATTTGGTCACAATTAAATTGTCGTTAATGAAAATGAGTCAATTTCAATTACAAGCCTCAATATTGCATTTAACGAAGTACGGTGACCTATTTATTACATCGCTTAGACCAAGCCCACTTAATCTAACTAACGCGAGACTCATAAACTTATACGTCCAAACGCAATCACATTTGCATAAGTGTAACATATTACAATTACACTTGTAGAAATACAATTAAATTTGCAAAAAAAAAAAACTAATTGAATTTGCACAAATATAATGACACTAGCAAAAATAATTAATTGTAGATGTAATAATATATTTGAATAAGTATAATACACTTGCAGATATATTTAATGCAGGTCTGTACAATTACATTTTTAAGCAAATACATGTTCCTCGCGTCAGTTACGATAATGCACTCGTTCCTAAAGTGAAAAATCAATAATTATTGCTACAAAACTGCTTATTGTTAATGTATAATAAATTATCTTAGAAAATCTATGATCAACCGATGTACTATAAGTTTCTACTAATTATTATTTAAATATATCAGTGTTTCCAAAATCATATTCTGCTATTATTATATCAACTTCCCCTTATTTATTATACAGTTTTTGTTTTCTTAATTGATAATAATTGCGAACGTAACTTTAAGGGCAAAGGATATTAATTTAATCATAGATAATATTGTTTGTTAAATATATTAAATGTTTAGCATATTTACAAAACACAAATTCAAGAAACGCTAATATTATCGATTTAATAATTGTAAGAGGTGGGATATAAATTTACACTAAACTTCGATGTCTGCTCTACCCCTTACAATTGCAAATCTCCAATAGCCACCATTAACATAAAAATATTGCCATCTGCGTCAATTGCTAAATTGATTCAACCGTGTTGTAAATATTATGCCTTAATTTACTTCAACATCAACTTATTCTCTATTCACATGGGCGTATTCAATTGCAGTATAAAATAAAATATTCAGGATAAATGTATTTACATGTATTCTAATAATACTTTTAAACAATATTTATAGTTCATTTCGATACATCGAAAGTGAGAAAACAGTCCCCATTGATTTGTACATTGATGATAAACTAAAAAATAGAAAATCTACAAAACTTCAATTATGTACAACGTCAACAATAATAACTGACCCGACGACAGCTCTTGCGTCGTAGTTTATAACATATAATAAACGTGAACCGGCCCCTATCACTTTATACAATGATCTTAAATAAATATTCGATCGCTTCAAAAACGATTTACGTTAAAACGAAAATTTCACTCTAATTGGAAGATCTGATAAATACTTTTATTTCAAATCCGTTTGAAATTATAAAAATAAATATACTAGAATTCTTTAAAATCACTAATTTCTAAAATAATGGGTTCGATTGGATTCCATAAATAATCAAGTCCGGTTATACTTAATTCTATAAAAATACTGAGCAACATTCTCATACATAAGTACTAATGACAACCGTCAATATATTCACATGAAATCATTTTTAAGTACAAATTAACAAATTACTTTTTACATTATCATAATCTGTGCTATTAAATTTAGGAATTTCAAAAATTATTCTACACGATAATCGAACAAATGCCATTGCAAAATAATATTTATAACTAGATTATCTATAAAGTTTTTAGCAAAGACTCGGTTTGCTGTTGTGTCGAAGATCGTGTCATAACACTGTGCCACTGTGGAACTGTAAGTCTCTAATGATTAGAATTTGGTGCAGCGACCCAGCCCCTCCTTGCTTTACCTGCAACAAACAACATATTATCGTTAACAATGAGAACAAATACGTATTATAAACTGAATAGTATTACAGTATCTATTTGATGGATACTAAACGTAACATTAAGAATCTGTAACCGAATGTTATCTAAGTCTCAAATTTGAATAATTTCCTTAATAGTATAAATTTTTTGTCGGCACAGTTAGAGGAACTTATAAATATCCGAAAGATGTAACCGAATGTGTTTATAAAAACACTCTGAATGACCCTGCACTTTAACTAAAAGAATATTCTAAAAAGAATAGCGGTATTTAAATTACCGAAAAAACAAGGTCCGGCGAGATAGCTGATTCTATCTAAGCGTTGCCGTCCGAGCCCTCCGCCGTGTTCACACATAACGGCCGAAAAAAAAACAAAAGTTAAAAGCAATCGAGATGAGGTGACGAAACGTTCAGTCTCATTATCTGAGAATTTATTAACGAATCGTCCGGACCGGAAAACCAAAATGTGAAAGAAATAAAAATTTGACCTCAGCGGCGGTCATCTAAACCGTACGTGAATGAAAAAAGTCGAACAGGTTTACCGGACTCGCTGAATGAAACAGAGAAGGACCCGGGGATCGAGAGATAAGAGGTAAGATTAGGGCGACGGAAAAAATAAAGCCTTAATGTGGAGTTGGTGTTGAATGAAGAGGCTCATTGATACTTCACCCACGCACGACGCGAGCGCTATCTGGGGCCCAGCCACTGTCGACGCGACGCCAGGAACAATACTACGTACACCCATAAATTAACGTGTTTTTTGTTCTTAGAACAATTCCCAATTTATATTATTCAAATACGTTTCTTTGGACGGTATTAGAGTTTAACGGATAACGTGTACTGGCTTTCTGTATGTTTGTTATACTTAATCGAATGGGTACTTTTAATAGAAAAAACAAACTTTGATAAAATGTACCTATCATAATTGCTGCTTTGTAGTTATTTCTTGTAGCTGCAGATTTTTTACTATTATGTTTACGTACTACAAATGGTTGACTATTTAATTCTTATACATTATTTATATATTTATTTCAATTTCGTTATTTCAAAGTCCCTTCATTACTCATTACAATCTTCGCTAATCTTGTTCTGAAGAATGTATTAAGAAGGACGATTTTTGCATTAATATTACTTAGTTTAATAAAAGAGACACGAGTATGTTATTTAAGTCAAAAACGAGTATCGAAATCGATACATTCTTTTTGGGTTACCTTTGAAGGAATGCCGCGATAAGGAGTTATTTTCGCGTCAAGGAATTCGCACGGCAAAAAGGCGTGAAAACGAAAATAACACAAAAAGTTATAGACGTGAATTTGTGAGCGTTCGGTAAGAACAGAATTCCCCGCGCATCCTCCGTGTGCGGCGGCGTCGACGATGCGATTTATTGTAATGAGACGAGGATGCCGCGGACCGTTCTAAGAAATCCTTCGGAGACTCTTAGAAACGTGCGACTACACCCAAACGGGTAGCTTATTAGAATTTGTCCTGATCCAAGATGGTGCTTGATAAACTTAATGTCTCGTAATACAATGCTATTATATTAGCTTTTGATTATTCATCTGTGTTCCTAATGTTTGATTCTTAGAATTTATGGTTTTGCTTTTATTCATTCTATATCTGGAGCTACGTTTTCGATGCTTTTAATGCTCAGATTATCTAAAACTACAGTAATTAGTGGTTAGTATAGTACCTAATTAATGAGTTAGATACTGATTTTGTATTTACAGTTCCTTTTCAGCTATTAATTAATTATTATATTTAAATAGCTGTTTGTAAATTAAAATTATTTTTTAATAGTCTACAAGACATAACAAACAACATCTAGTGTAATTGTAAAGTTATATGTGTATTTATTTCAAATTCATATATTTCGAGTAATACCTATATACTTTTAGATTTTATCACTTTTCATATTTGAATGAATACCTAAACGGGATCTTACCGGGTAATTTTTGTCTTTCGATAGTGACTGAAACATTACCGAAATACAACTATACAAATCTAAGTTCCAGTTAAAATATGTTTTATCTTATATATCTAGTATATTTAAAGCCGATGTAATTTGGGTAGGTCAGCCTACGTAGGTGTGGGTCCCCCGACACTGACAAATGACACAAGATTGCAATCTCTACGTCTCCCTTCCTCGACGCGCCTCCATTGTTTTCAATTACCGACATGACACTGCCTGAACCGTTACACCGAAGCTCTGTTTATGGTCCTCCATATCTTGAGTACAATCATTCATTTGGAGTTTCTCATTTGCATCGTCGAAGGAGAAGAAGTCAATATGATTTAAGCTATTATAAAGTAGATATTTAAAAAGTCATATTATAAGTATTTTGTAATATCTAAAGGGAAACGGTCCAAAAACGTGACCTTTGGGTACTCCTATTTTTAAATTTCTAGTACTATAATATAACAATATACTCCTGGATTAAAACAAAATGTTTTATCAATACAAAGAAGAATTTTCTGAAAGATTATACGACTATATTATGAGCGTGACAGAGCATAAACTTAAATATAACATTTGTATAATATATGAGGTCTTTGATTTTATAGGTATAAAAAAATTGAAGACTTAAACAGAGAAAAAATAAATATATTCACCTTTTATAAAACGGCTTGAACGCTGCAGACCCCTCGTGGTGTTGGTTAGGCTGGTGATTGTTGGTGTGGTGAGCGTTGTGGTAGGGATCACGATGTGGCGACTGTTGGTGTCGCGGAAAACAGTACCCTGACCCACCACCGCTGCCCAGAGGATTGGCTACACTCGGTACTTTCATGTTAGGAGGCGTTTGTGGCGGTGTGTCCGTCTGTACATCGGGAAACGCGGCTGGATGTACACAGGGGTGTTGCCCACCATACTGAGCTCCAGGAAAACCACCGTACCGTCCGTACGCACCACTGGCCGGACTAGCAGCTGCCGTCGCAGGTAAGGCGAATCCATTTGAGCTACCATCGCTAGCTGATGATCGTTCTGGTCCCGGGCCGTAGCCATGCTGAGGCCAGGGCTGGGCAGCTGGTGGCGGTGTTTTACACGCCGCTGTGTCCGCTAGCGACCATATCTTCGGCTTGGAAGCTGGTATCGGTACTCCACAGTCTCCTGCGACTCGCTTCGACTCCTCCTTGATACCGTACCCCAACAATTGGCTATGCATCCCCTGGAGCAGTTCATCGCCCTTGCGCTCGTCATCTGTAAAGATAATTGTATTCCGTTAATATCTGCCCAACAAGCTTTCGGACATAAAAAAAGATTAGTCGCAATAGCCATGACTAAGTCACAATAAAAAGGGGATAACAAAGTTTACGAATCTCACGTGGACGTAAGTTTCGGCTTGTGAGACTGTATCTTCGCCCTCAGTAAAGTCGTGTGAAAATACGTTTGGCGTGCAGTGACCCATTCGTTAAGTGGTTATCCGATTAGCGAAGTGAAAATACCACTTTGGGGCGCGACACCCCTGCCGCGGGCGATTTTTTTTTTTTTTTTTTTTTTTCGGATGGATCTATGCTAATGGCCCGAAGGCCCTAATGCTTCAACGGATTGATGTGAGCCCATTCGGCTCACTTTTGATTGGGGGGTTGCCCCCCGCCAACCGTGCAGTCTGCGACCACACGGCCTCCTGGCGTCGGTTGTGTGTCAGTGGCGGGACTGTGCCGCGTCACCGTCGGGTGGAGTGGAGCCCCAGGCGGTCTACCCCTACCGGGTGGGCTCATTGGCGTGAGGACCCGGCAGATGGCGCCAGCGATACTGGGGCCCACTCCGCCGGTCGGAGTTGCAGCGTCCGCCACAGGAGGTCTTGATGAGGGTTGTTGGGCGGGGCCCCCCTCGACACTCCGCGGGCGAAGCGATCCCTTTCGTATTTAAGCTGGCCATTTATTTCGCATTTCACCCCGCGTCGCCCCCTCCCGCGCTGCCCGGGCCGCCCGCACCCCCGCCCCTCTTCTCTCCGCGGAATGCGCTGCGACCCACACAATTAATGGTCAACCTCGCGTCTCGTTCCCATTTAGCCCCTTTCGTATATTTCCTTTTTTACTATTCAAAATTGGTCAATCCTTTTTACTTTTTTTTAATAGAATAATGACGAAAATTGTGCTAGCTGTGACTACGTAACGATGAATCAGTTACTATTATATTATTATAGTATGTACTGTTACAGTTCTGTCGATATTTTGGCAATTTTTACTAGAATATACACATACATACGGTAATACAAAACAAAAAATTACAAAATACCAAAAAATACGCACAGTAAAAGTAAAAGTTAATTTCAAGTTAAACGTTATATACAATTAAATAGGAATGTTTATTCAGCGAAATTTTATAAGGCTCTAAGTATTATCATAATACCATTTTCCGTTGTAAAGTGGCTTCGGTGAGGGTTTTGGGCGGTAATGAAATTCCAGGCCTGCGGGGGGCGCGACCGCTCTATTTCGTACACTTTATTCCATTTAATGCTGACTGCTCCTAGCTTTTAAGAGGGGTTATCCATGCCCTTCGAGGGGAAAGGGCCACTGATACTCGGCGCGAAGATATTTAGCCGGCAAATTGTTTTAATTTTCATTGTATTAATCTAATAAGGGCCCATGGAGATAAGGGACTTTACGTTTTATTACCAGCACAATGTGTACGTTTAGATAATTTTATTAATTGGGCCCGCAATTCAAATTGAT
This sequence comes from Helleia helle, assembly GCA_963853865.1. Lineage (NCBI taxonomy): Eukaryota > Metazoa > Arthropoda > Insecta > Lepidoptera > Lycaenidae > Helleia > Helleia helle. The sequence continues at coordinate 24,977,425 of OY971420.1, forward strand.
TTGTCTCATTTGCTTGGATTAATCAGATATTTATCGTTAACTTATATTATAACTTTAGAATGATTTTCTACTTTTCCTGTAAACGTAAATGTGAATTTAAGATGTTTGTATCACGTTAAAACGGCTGTTTACATCAGGTTGACATTTGAAACATGGATAGATTTCAGTTTGGAATAGTACATAGCTAGTTTTAAATAAAAAGTATAACTTTCCTTATTTAATTATTGATTTTATTATTTTACAGTAAAGAACGGATATTATAAAATTAAATGATTCGATTATTAGAGACACATAACTGGATAGCATCTGCGTTCTCTTTTATCATATCCTCGAACTCTTGTAGGAGACATTATATAAAGATATTTCTATTCCTTTGTCTTTCTTAAAGGGATGCCCTCAATTTTTCGACGGTAGTCATTCACCATAGCCACATAATTGTTAGATTATTTATATAAATGATCGTTAAGTATTATAATATGATAATTAGTATATTCCAGTAGTAAAGAACATTGTTTTAAACTATGTATAAGTAATAATTATTTTAATTACCTACAACAATCATTAATTATTTATAATAATGCCTACTCACTTTAATCATTGCTATTTTATTATGATTATTTATGACTACGTGTTGAACCGGTGACAATGATACTTAGTCGAAAAAATGATTTATATTTTGTTACTTATCGTTGGCATATTTTTATTATAAAATAAATATTTATGTGTAGTGCGGCATGTTTCACAAATAAAGTTATTATTATTATTACTGTTATTATTATTATTATTATTATTATTTGTGGTTTTTTTTTCTCAGCCTATAGCTGGTTTCTACTACATTCACGAGCTATTGCCAAGTGAATGCAGGTGGTGTTTTGGTGTATTGTTGTTATGTAGTGTGTTTATGTTGAATGTTCTTGTGTGTTTTCTTCTATTTGTAGGAATTTTCTAACTATTCGGCATGTATTTAAAATAGCAGCTTTTTGTAGGTGGATGTATAGGGATTCTTCGAGGTTTATTAATTTTAGGCTATGGAGAAGATGATTGGGTATAACGCCGGTAGTAGAGAGAACTATGGGAATAACATATACATTTTCTTGTCTCCATATTCTTACGACCTCTTCTCTAAGTTCCGTATATTTGCTTATTTTTTCTGTTATCGTTTTTTGTAGGTTGTGGGTATTGGGAATAGCAATGTCTATAAGGTAGGTTATTTTTTTTGTTTTGTTTTGTCTTATTTATTATTATTATTATTACTGTTATCCGAGAAATGGTCTCAGCCAAATGCCGGAATTTTATATTTTATTTTATTATTATTATTATTATTATTATATACAATTTGAGTCTCGGCTATTTGCCGGATAGAAGATTCAAGCACGGGCTATATTATTATTATTATTATTACTCAAAGGGTAAAATTTATAAAAAAAGGTAATGGTGGAAAAATACGTGTATTCAGCACTTAAAGGGAATAAAAAACTTCTTCTTACTTCTGTAGATGCTAGACCATTATTTATAGATTTAGGCCTAAATTGAACACAAACATAAAATGTGTATTTTTATTATTTTTTAATATGTCCCTTTATTTTAAGTATTTTTGTTCTTCTCATCCGTATTTTTTTAAAACTTACTTTGATTCTATTTTATCTAATACAACTGGAACATAATAATTAACCCGATGATTTGGAAAAAGATTTTTTTGTTTTATACCTCGTAGGCTCGTAACATAAAAATTTCTAACGTTAAAAAACAACATTTAATTTAAACAATATAATCATTATGTTGACATAGTCAAATGAAACTAAGTGCGTTTTATGTGCAACGCTTTTAACCCTCAATATTCAAAGAGTCACCGCCGGCGCGTGGAAAATCGAAGCTGATCCTTCGAGTGGTTTTCCCCTTTCGAAGCCGGGAGCAAAGGGAAATAAAAAGCCCCTTACCCTGTCTCCAGCATGGACAAAGTCGCGGCAATTTATTACACTGTGATACAATAGTATTAATGTACGTGTGAATGTTTGGGTGTTTGTTAATCACGGAACGGATTAAGATTTGGAAGACAGATTCAAATATTGTTTTCTAATGTTTACGCGAATTTCACTCATTATAATAAAACAATTTTCATCCGATCCGATCCGTTAGGCTATTGGAATTAAAAAACATCCTAATTTCAATAGAGAAGATGGCTGGCTTTTACCACCTGCTTGGGATCCCATTATTAAAATTATCAAATCAAAATCCAAGCATAATATGTCACAGATTAAAGATACAGTTAGCACTTTCTGCGTAGATAGGACTGACCAAAATATTGATGTATCATAGGGTAGTTTCGAATAACTTTGTAACATTAGGACGTATGACACCTCAGTCCTCCCGTGACCATGGTTGCTGTAAAGTATCCGAAACGTCGGGCTTGTAAAAATCTTAATAAACCGCGATAAAATCCGTAAAAATTGTTTTATTATAAAGACAGATTCAAAGTCAATTTTATAATCAGTGTCGTAAAGAGTTGTAGTAAATCGTAATCAGTAGTAAGAAGTAGTGCCATGGTGGAGCGGGGCCCAATTCCTGCTGCAATACAGATTGCAGCAGGAATTGGGCCCGCTCCACCGGGGTGGTACCTCTCGCTCACATAACACCGGTGTCAAGTGACAGCTGTGCTGTCGCGTTTGGTGCAGTTTGTGAGTTTCCGGTGGCCCATTGGGGGGATGGGGAAGAGGAGGGCAGCGCATCTACGTGGCCTTGGTTGTGCGGATGTATGTGGGTGTCAATGCCGTGAGGCTCCGACTGCTCGTTTACCCCCTAATGATATAAAAAAAGTCATTCGGCGCCTTAAATGTTTAGATCCAAAACCTTGTCTTAGCACTTCTAAATATCTAATATTATTTCAAAATAACGTGATCGACGGGTTTCATATAAATTATTCTAATCCGAGACAGCCCATAGGCTCCCAACCAGGTTCAGGCCTTGTCGTGGCGGTGGGGCTCAGTAGCCTGGGGTGAGCCCAGCACCTTGGGTGAAGCTAATTGAGTCGATAGGGCTCTTTGTACCCCTCTTATAAGAAATGGGACAAAAGAACAGGGGGCAAGGGGCGAGGATGGGAACCTCACCCCATTGTACTGTCCCGACGTTGGGAGGGGTTGTTCTGTGGTGCGGGAAAACCCCTCTGTGGAGGTGTCGTCGGTCCCTTGTGGGACTCACTAGCCGTCGAGGTGCCCAGTTTGTTCATTAGATCTGGGGCACCTCACCAAACGCGGCATTGGTGGCACTTGCCGGGTTTTAGTGAGTAGAGCTACGTCCATTTACCAGCTTTCGGGCGCAGCTTGTCCCACATACCCGCGTGGGGAGACCCACTCCTCCGCGGGATGCCTCCGAGCATTTCCCGGCGTTAAAGAAAAAAAACCCATAGGCTACTTTTTGATCCAGAAATGCGTAGATTTAATTAACTAGTTTTATTTACTAATAATAATAATACACGTCGGCTCACGCTATAAGTGACGTTTAACACACATATTGTGTTTGCACGAGTACTTGGCGCGAGACACTACTGTGTCTGCGGATCTAGCCTTATAATATGTCCCAATGCTGGGTGTCGGGCCATAGTTCACTGATGTGGTGGCCCAATGCGGATTGATGAACTTCACACACTTTCAAATATTTTTTTAATCTCCTTAGACATGCAGGTTTCCAAACGATGTTTTCCATCATGCATCACAGGAATCAGAACCGAACCCGGACCTCTCACTCAAGAGGCCGCGCCCATACCCTCTAGGCCATCGTTAATTAACTAGGACTAATAAATTATTCACGTATCCAAGGGTACTTTCGAATAACTTTTAGCGTTAGGACGTCTGACACCTCAGCCCTCCCGTGATCATGGTTGCTGTAAAATATACGAAACGTGTGTAAAAATTATAATAAGCGATAAAATCTGTAAAACTCATTTTATTATAACTATTTATTTTAATTTAATTTTCAATTTACTAGGTAAAGAACATTTGAAATACACCCAATAGTTTCACTTTCCATTAACGCGTTTTGTTTGCACTGTCAAAAATTAACATTTATGACTTGGGGTCCGTGTTTGCCAACGTCCAAGACCTCGTGTGAAATCCATTGTTTGATGCGAATGATATATCGCGCGTCAGTAACATCGATGTTTGGTTAGGTGCTGGGAACGGGGAAGTAATCTCGGGGTCATTAGATGTTAATGTTGTTTGATCATAACATTATGTGTAATTTAGCTAGTTTATTGAATGGATTATATTGATTAAGATTTACGCAAATTTCACTCATTATTATGAAAAAACTTTTACGGATTTTACACGTAGGACGTCTGACATTTCAGTTGTTCCGAGACCACGGTTACTTTAAATATCCGAAAAGTCTGGCATGTAAAAATCTTAATAAGCCTCGATAAAATCTGTAAAAATATTTAATTATAAGGATTATATTATATATTATAATTATTGTGTATATCGGAAAGATGAATTAAAAGATTTTGTTCGATTATGTATTTCAGCAAATTAAGTAAATATAGCTTCTAGAATCTAGATGACCTTTAGCTTTGTTTGCTTACTGAATCAAGTAAATCGTATTTCTAGCTATATTATTCAAGATGCTGTGAATGTTTAAGAGACTTAGGCATACTATTATCCTGCATATATTCTCACAAAAATGATGATTGACTAAAAAATTGATAAAGGTTTTCAGTGCTTAAATCAAAATCGAATTCAAGCAACCTCTCAGCTGCTATTAATTTATTTTATTCGTACCGTATATATAAAACACAATAGTTTTCTATACTTTATCATAATTCCATTAATTTAAAATAAAGTAAAAACCTATTTAAAGTGGAGAGATTTCGTATTCAAGCTCAATACAATTAGGCTTATACGGCGCACCACATATGTCAAACCTTGCGTGATGACTTTAGAGTGGATAAGCCGGATTCGCTGCTCTTTGGGAAACAGACTTAGGGGTCACGATAAAAAGTGAATTGTCATTGAAATGACGTCACGCGCTTGTGATTGGTTGCTTTTATTCGTGTGACGTCATGCGATATGTTTTAGTAATTACTAATTGTGCTTTGGTTTACGGTTTGAATACATTCTAAGATGCAGATAATTAGAATGTCAATGTGTATTTTTATAATTAATTCACACAGCCAGTTTGCCTATCCAACTAACACAAACATATAAAAAAACTACTTATCACTACGCGGTTTCGATCGCTGAGTTTATCTGTGCTTCATCTCTTTTGAGAAAAAATGGTCTTGCATGGTGATCGGTCAAAAACAACTTATAGATTTTATATAATTAGATTTTTTATACTTTAAAACCGTAAATTGTAATACGTAGTTACATAACGTCACTTATCGACCTCTTAGGATGTTTTCATACTATAATCCTTAAAACCTATTTACCCCCCTTTTATTACGATATTTCCAAAACATCCCGTTCTGTTGGTAACACAATATAAATTATGTACAGCGCAGAGTGGCGCAATTAATATCAGGAGAGGAGTGTCACAGAAATTTAATAATAACAAGTCGTGCGGCGGCAGAAGTGAGAAATCATGGAGTCGCCACGTGCCGCTAAGCCGCCGATGGGGCTGCGGTGACAGTGGGTCCAAAAAGTTACGAACAAACATTATTTTTGAGATTCGTTATTTCTATATTGTTTGGGCTAACGCACTTTTGTCACATGCCAAATTTATCGGGATAGGTAGGTGAATCGAAAAATCGATACGCGAAATATCCGATACGCGAATGTAGGTCTAGGATAGTGAGTGGTTAGCGTCACATAAGCAACGGATGTAGCTGCGATATTAGTGAATGAAAAAATCTGGAACAAAAATTTTTTTGACGTTCATCTGGACTACACGATACAGAAGAGATACAGCAGACGAAGGTAAGACTTCTACGGCCACGAACTAGAGTATTCCCGAGACTAAAAATCACAGGCTTTACCTACCATGAGATGTAAGATGACAAGCTGTGCTAATAATTACGCTGCACTTGTTTGCACAGATTTTGGCGGAAGAAATTGAGTGAATGGTGCTCTCATGCAGACTTCAGCGCAGCACAGCGCAGCACAGCGCATCCCTCCCCCCGGGACATAAGCCTACGTCCAGCAATGTGTGTGGGATGATGATGTTGATGATGAAAGATGTAATGCATTTTTTGGTACCTACGTCTGTTCTGTGCTCCATATACTTTATGGATTTTAAAACTTCAAGTCAATATAAATTTGAAACACTGCTACTCATATTAAATATTACACTCTTTAAATTAAGTTACCAAGTTAAAAGATAAACTATCGAAGCCATTTATAACTTATAACAGCCGCAGCGAGAATTAATATTGTAAGTTCTTAAGTTGGGAGTTAAGTTAATCAATTGCCCTTACATGTGATAAATATTACTTGGATGTTTTAATCGGTAACACCGAGGTCGTCTACGCTTACATATTATATTATATGTATATAAATATTATATAGTAAACACCATCACAATTGAGGAGGAAAAAAAAATTGCAAATCAAGTACCGACTTGACGAAATTACTAGCCATCTAATAAACGGATGGATGGATGCAAAATCAATCGTTTTAGTTTTAAAGACTAACCAACGCAAACTCGTGTAACCTTTTTTTGTTATCGGAAATGCTTTTTACTCGTGTGGCCAGGATCTCAGATAGATCCTGACCCTATGTGGGACTCGCACCTGGAAGTGCCCTACCCATAAACTAAAACCACTGCCTTCAGCCGCTTATTGAGGGTCCCGGATCTGCAGGCAACAGGAACACCTCAGCGACAGGCTGGCCCCGGCGAAGGCCAAACTACTCGTAAAGTCGTGTAACCTACCTCAATATATAAAAAATCTACAGTTTTATTTTTTTATTTCTTGTATAAATATTATATATATCTATTTCTTATTACACATAAAATCCGTAAATCAACTCTACATCAACATATTCATAAAAATATAAAGCCATTTGCTTGTACAATAAAAAAACATTCTTTGTTGGAATAACAAATTCATATTAATTTATTTAAAAAATGTTGTTTGTTTTATACGCTAACTGTATACTTTTCTTGATTTTTATCATTACACGCACCTGTTTTTTATGTTTGAATGTTCCTTTATATATTTTATATCATTCGTCTAAAAATATTTTATATATCTATTTTTCACGACATAAAACTATTGCCACAAAAAATATTTTTTTCAACTTGACACTGGCTAGCAGCCAAATATCTTGTCTATGGCTTTTGTTTCACAGAATATTATTTTTCCATACAGTGTGCGGTTTTTTTATAATTCCCGTCCTTAACATATTAATTAAGGTTATGAATTAATCGAAGCTAATCACAGAGGGCTTTTAATGCCGTCAACAGTTTTATCCAGATAAATATAATTCACTTTTTATTGCTCCTAGGTAGACCATAATCTAGACTGGTACCTTATAATTTATTTTACAATCCGCGTTTATCGACCATTTGCTACTAGTTATTTCTCGCAGATTTGTCCGCTTTAACTGATATATTTACCGTATGACGGACAGATGACGATTTTTAACCATATCTCTCATATGCAAACTTAAAAACAGTACCTCTTTTTTGTATAACATGTTTAGTTAATTACCAATATAATTTGGCTGGTTTAGTGTTTTGGTACGGAGATCTCGGATTTGCATTCCACAAAGGCAAAAAAAAATATTCAAATATTTTATTGCATATTTTTTCCATTTTTAACACAAGATCTTAAAAAGGTATTAAGTAATTTTTCCCAGAGACAGAAAAACAAACATTTTCAGATTATTAAGCACTGACGTGAAAAGAGGTGTGTTATAAATTAAGCCGCTTTATGTGTAAACGTCTTTTTTTTTTCTTTAACGCCGGGAAATACTCTGAGGCATCCCGCGGGGGAGTGTGTCTCCCCACGCGGGTATGTGGGACTCGCTGCGCCCGAAAGCTGGCAAGTGGACGCAGCTCTACCCACTAAAATCCGGCGAGTGCCACCAATGCCGCCTTTGGTGAGGTGCCCCGGATCTAATAAGCAAACAGGGCACCTCGATGGCTAGTCAGTCCCCCAAGGGACCGACACTACCTCCACAGAGGGGTATCCCGCACCACAGAACAACTCCTGCCAACGTCGGGACAGTACAATGGGGTGAGTTTCCCGTCCTCGCCCCTTGCCCCCTGCTCTTTTGTCCCCTCTTCTTATAAGAGGGGTACAATGAGCCCCCTCAGCTCAATTAGCTTCACCCAAGATGCTGGGCACACCTTAGGCTACTGAGCCCAACCGCCACGTCAAGGTCTGAACCATGGTGGGTATGTCTAAACGCCTAAATGGATACCCTTTTACCTCGTTTTAGCTTTACATATTATAGACTAATAATATAGGTCAATGCACCTAATATATCCAGCAGAATTTCGTAACAAGAAACTTCGAATCAATACACGAGCGAAATATAGCGAATATGTACACGAAAATAAACATAGCGTTTCATAAAAAGTTTCCCATCAAAAAGGTTTTATATTTTATGGTCTCCGCAGGCGATCCTGCACTTTGGCGACAATAGTTCATCCCTCTTGCGTTAGCCGTGACTGGGGGATGGGTGACGGCAACACTCAAGCCCACTTATTTATGTTGTTGACAAGCGAACCTAATGAACCCCATCTGTGGGATTTCAATACTGATTAACTTATGATTGTGAGGGATAAGAAACCCTGATAGTAATGACTTACATCACCATCATTTTTAGGGCCCGACGATCGAGTGGTCAGGCTTCAGGTACTTTACGCAGCGGTCGCAGGTTCGAATGCCGTCAAGTGTAGTGCAGAGTATGATGCACCGAAAATATATAAGTACCTACCAATGTGTTTTTTTAATTTCTTTTTTCGTTCCTAACACATGTTCTTAGGAACTTAAATAACTAACGCTAATCGCTAGCTTGTTGACGTATTTATTTATTTCATCATCAACTTATTTTCAATGAATGCGAAGACCCGAAGTTGTCTGTTAAGCGTCAGAAGTTTTATTCAAAGGTTTACGCGAATACGTTTCATGAAACATCTCTTTTATGGATTTTATCGCATTTCTTAGGTTTTTTGCAATTCTGACGTTTCGGAATTCGACAGCAACAACAACCATGGTATAACAATAAAAAATAAGGAACTTGTATATTTTAAACATTGATAAAAAAATAATTACCAACGCTATATTTACAAAAATAGTAAAAAGTGACGTTTTTTCATGTATCTCTTCACATACTTACATTGTTTAGAGTACAATTAAAAAAACTGAATTTGATATTATTACTGTTCTCAATTCCTTGTTTTATTTCTTAAAACCCCTTCGTTCAAAAATAAAAACAACGAAGCTTACGTATCAAAATTTACTAATAGTAACCTAAAATTTAAATTGAAGTACCTACGTGTATAAAACTAACAAAAGTAACAATATTAAAGGTACCTATAAAATTAGTTAGAGTTGATATTTTTATTTACTGCCATTACTTTTACAGAAGAAAACAATAAAGTATTAATACAAAACACATTTTGCAACTTTAAGTAACTATCCAGTAGATTTATAAATCTGTACTTACAAGTATAGGCAATGTACGGAAGGAGCTTGTGAAATTTGAGTTCGGGCGCCGCCCACTTTACTACTAACAGGAAATCCGGTAGCGTGGAGCGGTTACGCACAGTTACACGCCGAGACCTCCCCTCCCGCCCTCCGCCTCCCACCCTAAACCCTCCCACGTTATGCCAATTCACTGGATTTATACACTGACAAAATTAAAACAATTTTATAAAAACGCCAGCTCAATCGCTCGCACAGACACTTCGCAAGCAATAATACAAAGAGAATTTAATTAATACTATCGTTAAGACTATTATGAAATCTCAACGAACCTTTGTTTGATTTAATTTTATCGTCCTGTTCTTTGTCTTCATCTGAGAGCATGGTGTCGTCGTCATCATCGGTCTTATTTTTCGGCTCCCACGTCATTTTGTTCTCCTTCTTCAGGCGGCGTCTAGCATTCGCGAACCACGTTGAGACTTGGGTCAGCGTCATCTTTGTGATGATTGCCAGCATGATCTTCTCCCCCTTGGTGGGGTAGGGGTTCTTCTTGTGCTCATTCAGCCAAGCCTTCAACGTTGCTGTGGACTCTCGTGTGGCGTTTTTCCGTCTCGCGGCTAGATCGTACCCGGCTCCGTATCTGTTAACAAACATAAGTTTATCCATATACTTAAGGTCACGCTTCTCGCCTTCATAACATTCGCAGTAATGGAGGCTAGTTTTGGTGTCATGGAGTCATTAAAAGGTCAATTTGTGAAAGAGAATAACTCACTTTTTAAAGAAAGAAATATTGAGACTTTTGAATTATTATTACTATTGGAATATATTAAAAATTGATATATATATATATATATATATATATATATATATATATATATATATATATATATATATGTAATTTAGTATAATTAGTCTATGCTATATTAAAATGTGTGTTTATTTGAATATATAGTACAGATTAATGTCCTCATTTGAATCAATAAATACATAGTAATTTAAAGGTAAATAAGTAAACATTATAATATAAATTAGTAAATATTTTGTAAAAATTAATTGTGTTTGTTTATTTTTTTATTTATTGTATCATTAAGAAAATACGTATTTTATTTTTTTCCCCATATTTAGAAATTAGTAGAGTCAGTAGGCATAAAGTAGGTATGTAAGTTTAAATGAATATCAAGAACTACTGGGTTCGAATAAATATTTATTCTGTCCATTCATCAAGACGTATAATATAACTTTTGTAAGAGGCAGTGCCATGCTGCTGTGCAGTCGAATTGCTCTACTACTCTTGTTCACATAACACCGGCGGCAAGTTACGCCGGTGTTATGCTGTCGCGTTTCGTGCGGTTTGTGAGTTTGCGGTGGCCCATTGGGGGGATAGGGAAAAGGAGACCAACGCAATAGCATAACCTGTGTCTGTGTATGGACGTCATAAGCCTTCGAGTGCTCGTTTGCCCTCCTATGATTTAAAAAAAAAAAACTAGTCACGTTTAAAAAAGTATACACTGTATTTTATACATATACGATTATTAAGTACTAGATGGTGACCGCAGCCACGCCTGTGTCATTAGATTTACAACAGTTTACGGATTAATGATGTTTTTTTTTACGTCACTCAGTGTTAAGATAACGTTTTTAAGGTAAAAGAATTTTAAAAATCGATCGTCTAGTTATTGAGTTAAATGGTAACAAACAAAAAATCAAATCATTCCTCTTTATAACATCAGTATAGACTACATAGGTAAGCTTCCATAATATAAAACAAACGCATGTAAAACCCCAGTCATACATTATAAAGTAATAAATATCGGTAGATCGTATAAGGAGTTTAGCGAAAACTTATTTGCATCGTTTGATGCGCGATTGTGGCTCTCCCCCAAACGTTCGATTTTCAAAGGCCTGGGGCCCAATACGTGAAAATAGGTAAAAAATGGCCCCACGGCGATCAAATTGTTACCCTATGTAGTGGTTGCACGGCTTAATATGAGATTTTCCGATCTCACGTGACTCGAATAAAATTGCTTCGCTTTGGTTTCGAGTTATTCAGCGATTTGGGGACTAATCTTTATATATCGTCTTGTATGTAATCTTTATATATCGTCTTGTATGTAAGCGATGAACTGCTGAACAGATTTTAATGAAATTGCAATGTGTTTTGTGCAGTTTCAAAAATTGTTTTGGACATAAAGATTTTTGTCTGTGACGGGTTATCTGCTCAGTTAACTAGTTTTTTATTATATCTTATAATATTTACTATTATTATTATATCCTCTAATTCGTAATTACAGGCAAATGTTGGTAATTATTAGTTAACTTGGTAAAAGTATCTACCATACCTTCATTCCCACTATTGAAATCACGCGGAACTACTTACATCTCCAAACGTGGGTTGGCAAACTTCACAACCCCTCAAAACTTAATCTTTTCAGGTATGCAGGTCAGGTGCACGGGGGATTTTATAAAAAAAAACAGCTTTAAGTAGACACCTTATATTTCGTATACATCTAGATCTTCGTAATCATTTAAATAAGTTTCTTTCATTATAACGAAACACTTTACGGATTGTACAGTACATTATTAAGATTTTAACATTAATTTTTCTAATCGGTACTTTACGGCAACCATGCTCATTTTCTTTCAAATTCGCGCAAATATTAAGGTTCGCTTTTTCTTTTGTTTTGCACTTTTTGTTCATGTTAAAACAATATGTAGTTTATTTCACAACCCAAATAGCATTCTATGACTAAGTTATAGTATTTGGTATTGCTTTACTTTATCATTACAATAAATTAATATTTATGTATTATTTGCAAATTTTAATATTAATAGACGCAATAAAATTTAAGGTCAATACAATTATTGTGTTTGTATTACTATGTTTTGTTTGCATATTGTTGTTAAATTTTACAGTCGGACACACATTTTGTTGTTTATTGTTTACCTAATTAAGAATTATTATAGTGAACGAAAATTTCTACACGTTTGTATTATAAAAAATACATTAATTTAAGTTTATATTTAGAATAAAATTGATTTGATTATATTAATAGTCTTTAGCCTTATGTTTTTTATTTAAAGTTAGCGATTTAAGCCCATCATTATTCAAGCTATTATCATTACAGGATCGAAAAATTCATAATATGTCGTATTATTAATTTATTTATTTCGTTCTAATTTAATTCCTTGTATACGAAATTTCTATTTTTATTCGTATATTTTGTTTCAACAAAAATTAAAATACATATAAACTATATTACTGTACAAAAAAGAAACTCAAATCGTTTTTAGTATCGATGTTTATTTTATTCATTTATTATCGATATTTTTTATAATCCGATAATTATTCTTCTACCAAGTGGCAGGTACCAGGTCTGGCAGGGTAGCATGGGCGTCGCAGCGCAGGCGTGGGTACCGTGGGCGTCGGTGCATCGATCGCCCGCCATCTTGCGTCTTCCCACCGATTGTACCCAAGTACCCAGCACTTATTAGTAAAGTCTTACTTTATTCAGTGTAGTAGCTTCTACAGTATTTCTTCTAGCCACTTGGGTTTAGCCGTAACTGATAATTATCTTGATATACTTAATTAATCTATCGCTTTGCAAGTTTTAAGTGAGAGCTTAGCAAGCTCGTACTACGTAGATTCACCCGCGTCAACAAATTATTTTATCATCATCAGCCTTTATCCGTCAACTGCTGAACATAGGCTTTCTTCAATGAACGCTAAGACGGCCGATCCTTTACCACTGCCAACACGGACAGGCCACAGCACGGAGATCGTCTTCCCACCTGGTTAATGGTCCACCAACACTTCGTCTACCTAAGTGGGCCTCCACTCTTGAACCTTTTTGGTCCATCGACCATCCGTTCTCCTGAGTGTGAGATCAACCCACTGCCACTTTGTTTACTTCGATGTTCATGTATCATTTATTCATTAATATCCTCGCACTACGTGGGTTACGTTATCTAAGGTCTTCAGCATCCGGACTGATAATAATTATCTTGATAGCCTTATTATATAACCTATCTATTTTTATCGGAATCCAATCAGCTGTTAGACGTGAAAGGGTAACCAACTTGTACGAATAATACATCCGCGATAACTTAAATTTTGCGGTATTCGAAACAAGCTCAGTCGAAAATTGTATGTTTAAATTTTATTAGTTAGATATAGCATTTGTCTTGACGTATCCTCCCTCAAATATTAGCCTCAAAAGCTACTCAATCGAGGATGAATATGGTCTTTCTATTGCCCTCTTTGGCTTTAATATAAAAATGAGAGCTACCATTTTACTTACTTGATTCTAAGATGAGTAAATGCCATAGTGAAGTCCAGGAGTTTTAACGGACATCCTATAGATAATATAAATCATAAATCCAGCTCTATTTCAAGGTAGACGAGGCTATTCCGCTTATCTTTATAGACCAGTACATCTGTCTGCCAGTTCACCTGCCATCATTAACATATAAACATTACTATAATTATTAACATTTATTAAGTTGAGGTAATTTTAAGTGGGTATAATCAATAATCGATAGATAAGAATCGGTGACATTTAAAGCCCTTTAGTACTCAATATGATGGTACTATGACGAGACAGGCTGTTTGAGTATTATTATATAATCTAATTATCATCAGCATCATCGTTGTGTTTAATTCTTTTAATTTAATTTGGATTTTCTGATTTTAAATATAACTTCTTATATATGGTATAGGTATTATTTATATAATTAGTATGCAATAATCTCAAAATATATTATAAATTCCGATTTAAAAAGTGTGAGACTAAAGAGATAAATTGACTAATGTTAGTATCGTATCTTACGTTACCTACTAGTAGGGACTAGTTCATGTATTGTCTTTATTGATTTACCTTAGACCGACAGATAATTAATTAGGAATAAATAATGAGATCAGTGGACAATATGCATACCGGTAAATTGCAGTCCTAAAAAAGGATTCCACAGGGATCTATACTGGGACCGGTCTTGTATAGCATGTATCAATTGTCTACCATAAAATCTACATCAACATGTTAATTACTAACAACAAAGAGAATTCACTCAATTAAACATCAATAATTGAACACTTGAGACACTAGATGTTTTTCTTAAAGTGCAAACTGACATCACTAATGATTAGCATACTTAAGAAAAACTTAATCAGCTATTATGCTTTTAGCTACAGCAATCTAGAGAATGTAGGTCTTAGACTAGTAAAATAAAGTATAGAAGTTTCTTGTTGAATGAATGAGTTGCTTGTTTATCGTCTTTTTGCATACCAATAATAAGTTATTCAGACCAAAAGCACCTAACTTCACAAGACGGATAAAAAGCTTAGTGATGAGACGAAAAATGGTAGCGGCTTTAAGATAGCCCCCAAACTTACAGCGGTGAAAGTGTTAAGGGTCGATTAAGCTCTGTAATTAATTTAGTCTATCCACTTACGTCTACTTAACCCTGGAGTAACCGATGGATTAGTGTTGGGATGTATCGTTTGCTCGGATTAAATAAAAACCTTGCCTAGGACCTTTGTCTTATTCAAGGAGGAGTCCATTGTGGATTAGTCTTATGGAGACCTAGTTTTGTGCGTGAACGTTGTCTACGATAGGTTTCGGTGCCAGATATGACAATTACAACACTGTGTCCTTTCCGTACCACCCAGCTTTACAAAATAAGCATTAATATGGATATGAATTTTAATAATAAATAAAATAAAAAATACAGATGTACTCTAAAATTTACAGGTAAGTGGCAATATAAATATTACAGTGAGCGTAATTTTTTTGCTGTTTGACTAGTTAGAATATTCAATACAAGAACCAATTATTACTAAATGCTGATCTTCGGCCAGTATTTAGTTGGAATTAGTGTATAATGTTATTATTTATCTCGCACCAAACAATCTTTAATAATTACAATTTTATTACCTTACTTAAAAAGATATATCTTTATTATAACATAATATCTTTATATCTTTTTCTAGAGATTGTATTTTAGAGCTTTATCAACTGATGCCATAAAGCTATAATACTGTATGGAGGCGTCACGAATGTGATAATAGGGCGATAGCCTGGCCATTAAATAATTTATAGAATAACTTATTATATCGTGTGTAAGACAAAAAATGGTTTATTAGTAGAGATAGGATATGATAGACCACTAGACATTTAACTAACCTAAATATTTTTTTGTCTTACATATTTACTTATGTACTTTTTGATGTTAAACATCTGTGTAAACTTGACAGTAAAATCGTCATTATTGCCGTGACAGCTAAAAATATGACGCTGTCAACCGTTCGTTATAGATTTTTATTAATCATAAATTCTAATATTAGCATTGATGTTTCATCTGCCAGCTGTCCCGATCAACTTTGTTAAGGTTTTATTTGTTAAGTTGTAGTCAAAGCTATTACTTCCCGTATTCTATGCTAATAAAGAATATACAAGCATCCCAACGTTTTGAAACTGTTTGGAATTAAATTGTTTGGGCGGGGAGGCTGTACATATTAGAGGTGCATTGAATTGGCGGCATCGAAGGTTTACTACGGGGCTTGCGGCATATCCCCCCACTACATAAGTAACACCCCCCACTCCCGGGGGCTAAACCGTTTCCATTTAATCATCTGTTTATTTTGAGCTTAAATTAACTTTAGCTATTGTTAATATTTAATTTTATGGTGTTGCAAGTTTGCACGTGTAAAATTACATTTATAGATATTTTATTAGGATGCAAAATTTAATAATGAGTGGGGTTATGAAAGATATCAAAAAAAATACTTTTAATCCAGTTCAAAATCAATATTAAGATTTTGAGTAGGTACTTATAAACCAAGAATAGGTAGTTAATTATTATTATGATTAAAGCCTTTGGTGTTTTTTTATTATTAATTTATTATTCGATTGTTTCGCTATAATCGATGATATTCAAAATTTAAACTTGTATAACAACACTTACATTAATAAAAAGATTTAAACATTATTTTAGCCATTGGTTACTAACAAGTTAGGATGCTATTTTAAACAACTAACGTATAGTGAAATTATCGAGAGAATTTAAATTTTAGCGGTTGCTTTTACACGAAGAAAATTTACCATCGTGTGGGTAATAATATGGTTTTGACATGACATGAAGATTGCTCAGCGACATTTCCTGATGTGTAATTTTTTGTGTGATAATTGGTCCGCCCTGATGATAGTGAACACATATATTGTGGCTTTAAAATCGTGATAATTTCATGATAATCGCTTCGGCCAAGTAAGTTTGTACCTTAAGCTGTTTTTTTTTAATTTAAAGAATTATTGTAATCGAATCGGTAGTTTCGAAGATTATAACTGCTTTATCATATTAATATATTATATATGTATGTACCTATATCTAATATAGGCTAGTTTTTAAAGATATGTTACAAATATTTTCAAACTTTAAAATATCACTTTACTATACTTTTTGCCAGCATATCATAAAAATCGCAATCATGTTTAAATCATCACCATTACAAGCTACTTTGGACGACCTCTTTCTATTCTAAATACATCTTTATAAAACATCACAATTAAGTACATTCATGTGTTATTTTTAACGGGCGTAAAAAAACGTTTAGGCGACATCGACCTACCCTATTTGGTTTATTTAAAACGCCCAAACATAATTCTCGTGTCCCGCGGCCGTAATTTCCTTCGTATTCCGATCTGAATGTAGCCCTCTTCACTTTTCTCTAATTTTTGTATTCTGCCCGAGACTTGTGTTAAAAATATCCGAGTAATTTTTCATTTCGAGCGGGCGTGGCAGATTACAGGGTGTTCCAGCCAACGGTACTTAAAGCTTCACAACTTTTGTTGCTCCACAATTTTCCATCTCTTTGTGCTTTATACTAACTTATTGCCGTTTTATGAAGTTTTTCTTTATGGTGGAATGAATATTAGAAGCAATTTGTATTATTTGAGTGTTTACTGTATTCATAAGTTTTGAACTGTTGAATGTTTGCTAAATATGAGTTTTACAGGAAATTTATGTCAACACGGGTTTTTGGCTTGTTATTGAGTTTCAACCTATTTTATTTTTATCTTGTAGCAAGTATTTCGTTATGTTAAAAATATTTTAATACACAAGTTAACAACTGAAAATTGAGTGTTTTTTTCTAATGATATAATTCGAATGATGTTTATTGATACGATTGTAAAATATTTAGGTAAGAATTTTTTTAATAGTTTTTATCTTCACTTTTATCAATAATTATTTACAGTTTACGTACTTTTCTCGTTCGTCTAAAAACACGATCGATAATAGAGCGCATCCTATACATGTCGATGTCATTGATCAGCCTATATATCGCGAGTCAGGAGCGCGATATATCAGTGTATTTCCGTGACACAAACTCGACTATCATTCCATCTTTTTTACGCTTAAAAACTAATGTCGTTCCTAATTATTTTTAGATTACACCGCCTGTTATATATTAGGCGAACCGTGCCCGAATTGTCAGCATAACTCCGCTTTGATGTGTCTTGATTTGTTTTTATTTTCGACCACTTCCAGTGTGATTCATGGGCGAATAAATTTTCAAGTGCGTTCAATATGCTCTCGCATTATGGTTGTGACGTACTTTTGTCGAATTCACAACGTCACCGTTTTTTATCGGATTTTTCATCATCGTTTTTCATTTCGATTGTTCAATTGGTTTTCACTTGAATGTGAAATGAGAAATCGGATGAAAAAGAATTATTTCATAGCTATTTGCACTGGCTCAATGTACGAAGTAATTTAATTTTAAGTTTTTTTTCAATATATTAAAACGAATGTTTTATGTGCCGTTTTTATGTTATCTCACCAGAATAGGGTTAAAGATTAAGCTCTGCTAATTAGTACGCGAGTACGATCATAGAAAATGAAAAATGATATAAGATAAATGGATAATGTAAAAAGTGTTAAGTTTTTTCGGTACTGTCTGCGTTTGGCACGTCAATAAGCCTAAAACGTCAACGAAGCGCGACAGGCGAATGGTTTTCAAAGAAAAACACTGAATTAATCAGGCCCTAGTGCGAAATGGTGGCGTCATCTGTCTCTGTCACACTTGTGGACGGGCACACATTAAAATGGGACGGCGAAAAACCGGGAGTGGTTATTCGGTCGTTTGTCCCTTGCGGGCACGCACTTCCAAAAGTATCCGTTTATCGTATTGTCTACTTCATATTTATTTTACATTGCTAGTGTAGTTGGGCTCTCCAAATAAATGATCATGGAAGACCAGCGTTGAATGACACACGCTGAGTGAGCTACCCAATTAGGGCAAACCTAAAAGGAATGATTATGATTTTAACAGTCTGTGTATAAAAATTTCCATTTTACTTTCTGTTTTAACCAATTTCAATACTAATAAGTTTTTATTTATTATAAAACATTTAGGAAGTATCCAGTAATCCAGGCTCATGCAAGCGTTGCATATACTGAGACTTATCGTACTTTTTACCCAGTTTTCGGTGGTGGTTTTTTACGGTTAACTCATTTCTACATCTAGTTAGCAGTGACTACTGTCTCATAACTTGTGAGACCAAAGTAATTAACCACACATGACTACTGGAAACTGTGACTACTTATAGTGGTATAATATATTTCCTACAATGCTTAATATATAAAATAATAGCAAAGATTACGATTAATTACAGCACTAGGGAGACGCTTTGGCATATGAGGTGAAATTAGTTCTTAATTATAAAAATGACTATATATTTTTTAGTTAATTTTTACAAGTTTTGTTTATGGGTATTTTGTGCATCTATTTCGGTATGTTTCCTTAAATTCCAATTGCAGATTTTAAGAATCGTTACTGACTATAGCATTTTTCATTTATAGAATATTTGTAAATTAATAACAAAAAATGCTGAATTTATTAAAAAAAAAACTTTATAATTGCATACCTATTACCCTAAAATAGAATATGGCCTAATATTATCATAATCAGCGCGTAAACAATTATAAATCCATACCAAGTTGGTAAGCCAATAACATTTAATGTTTTAAGAGCGTGTCTCATAATCGAGATTAAATCGAAATCGATACAAATAAGAATAAATATGATTCGAACCCAGGACGCCGTTAATTAATATATTGTATTGTTCGGCCATTTAACCTGTCGCCACCTTTCGGTATTGTCATAAATATGCTACTTTATGATTTTTATGTATTGAATCGATTTTTGTATTTATTGTTTTGTCAAGAACAACAAAAGGATCCATTTTATGAGTTTTATGTTCTGTATATATAATAAATATAATATGTGTTTAAACTGTATATTATTATAAATATGGTGTATAATATATGTGTTACCAATAAAGTACTAATGCTTTTATTTAATAATCGACAATGACGTTTTAATGACAGATGACATCAAAATGGCCGCCACACGGGTACATGTGCACAAAATGACAGGTTCCATTAAAACTAACGCGTGTGCCAAACAGAATGGTCCTTCGCTGTGCCAATATGTTAATCTGCATTGCTTTATCTAGCGCTGGCCTGGGTGACCCCTGGGACTTACCCGTAGGCTGCCAGGGTGGGGTCGTAGGGGTAGTAGCCGCCGGAGGGTTGGAGACCTGCGGACGTCCACGCTGACATCTCACCACTCCCCTCCTTGAGCGCGTAGGGGTTGCTCTGGAAACAAACGATATTATCATATTAATTAACAGGATTATACGATTTGATTGAAATATTTCATACTATAAAGTATCTGAACATCTGTATCTATTACAGATAAATAAAATAAGAGTGTCTGTTTGTATTATTAAAATAACAGATTTTTATACTAAACGCATATAAATGTGTACGTTACATATTATCCCAAACATTTTTTTTAATTTTTGTCTCTCTTTCAGTCTATTTGTTCCGCCTAATCTCTAAAACAGCTGGGCCTATTTTGATGGACTTTTAACTGGCAGATAGCTGATGTTACAGGGAGTAACTTGGGCTATAAAAATAATCATCATCAATCTGGGTACAGCCGAAATCTAATTTAACGGGGGCGAAGCTTTGGGCATCAGCTAGTCTCATATAAAGTATCGCTTTTCACAGCAGCAGAACTAGCTGTTCCAAGTAACTTAAATTTGTTTTAGTGATGATGATTATAACCGCTGAGCAGTTTTGTAGCTTTTGCAGCTTCACCCAGCGCGTGTGACGTTGAAATATTTTTTAAATCGGATTCTGGGTTTTCAAGATAAACTTACGACATTTCGTATATTATAAATTCAAGAAGACATGTTGAGTAAGACATAGCAAAATAGTAATTAATCATAACGCCACTATTGTAAATCTAAGTTAATATGGACAAAGCCACGGGCAACAGCGAGTCTATTATGTAAATGTCATTATAGCCAAGAGGGAGGTGCGTTAAGGGTGCTTGAAGTCTCGACCAATAGTAGTTGAGAGAATTTTCAGAGGTAAATCCCTCACTCCAAAATGTTGCCTACTCTCCTTTCACGTTTTCGAAGTATATCAACCTCTTTAAATAATTTGTTCGTTGTACTTGTGAAAATAATTTGAAAAATCACTTCGTTGTTTGTCCTCGATAAATAGCTGAACCGATTTTGATGGAACATAGTAGTATTGATTTGATCAAACGTGGAAGTTAGGACAGCAGATGGCGCCGTAGTAGACAAAAATCGAACATGTCACATAAGTTAAATCAGTAAGTAAGTTAAAATGTTTCATAATCAAAAGATACAATAATTTAAAGCCCCGCCAACAGTAACCATTGTCACAATCAGTTATTAGTTAACGTTTAGTTAAATCTCAGTTATTTAATTAAAGTTAACTGAGGAGAATAAACTGGCAACAACAATAACCTCCCCAACGTATCAGTGGCACATTTGCATAATGTAGAGGGTTCAAACTATTACGCACCCTTGGATTAGGGTTGCCACAACTTACTTAATGTTATATTACTTATTATAATATTATTTTTATTTTTTTAATGTATAAAGTCTTGATAAGTAACGCATTAAACGTTATTAATTTATATATTTTTTAACATAGCACTAGTACTCTAAATAAAACTTTATACGGAATTTATCGCGGTTAATTTAGATTTTTGATGATGATGATGATGAATTTAGAATTATACATGATTGACTACACTTTTTGCAATATATCAATTTATGTAATTACTTTTATATAAACATGGAAGTTTTATACTATTAAACTAAATAAAACAGTCATTCATCATTGCGATAAAATGAAAACTATGACTACGAAAATATAATAGTGACTTTATGTTCTTCTTTGTAATTCTAGTATTGAGATATGTTATATTGAGTAGGTCCCGAGTACCTAGTTCAATATATTGTTATTTAAGATTTAGCATCCAAAATATCTTCAAATCGCCAACCCTATATTTGATAGTTGTTTAACAGCTAGTGAGGGTCTCTACCCTCTCAAGTTATTCGCATACATTAGGAGCAACTAAATTAAAAGTGTGAATGATCCCCATTCCCCGTGGACGTCGGTAATAAAATGAAAGACATTACGGGACATATGAACTGGGATAACTGAATTTGGCCCATTCGCCCCCTGTTGATGTATTGGAGATTAAGGATTCTTGGTTGTTTATAAACATTGTTCTATGTTAGTTGGATATTGGGCAAGGCCACCTGATGTTGGCAGTGTTTAAAAGTTCAGCAGGGATTAGCCTAGGCAATTCATTTGTTACCTATGCTAAAAGCCTCGGTGCCAGTAATTACACTGCCCGTCCCTACAAAGCGCAGTAAAGCTGTTTCACGGGAGATAAGCAGGATGGTGGTACCTAAGCATTCACATAAAACTACCAGCTTCTGAATATTTGAATTTTTTTTTTTATCTTAGTTGGATAGGCAAACTGGCAAACGTGCCACCTGTTGGTAAGTGGCCGACATCGCCCATGAATGTATTTGAAGTCACGGTAAAAGCAGGTGCCTTGATTGTGGTCAGAAAGAACAAGCCATTTCTCTCCAAATTTCGAAGCTAATATTGATGTGAACAGAATCACTTTATGGATCCAAAGATTGCAAGCTATAGCTTTAGACTAGGTTTCCTTACGGTGAATAAACAAGGTGAAAATTGGCGCAAAAATTAGAACCATCACCTTTTGGATATATACTACAACTTGCATGCATATGTACTGTCATTTCTCACGATTGGTGCATGTTAATAAACGACATTATTGCTTATTAGTATGGTAACAGAAATGGCGGGAAAATAACTTAATTATCGTTCTAGAGCCGCATTCAAGGGTTTCTTGCTAGCTTTGCAAAGTGGTTGCAAATTAGTTTGGTATGTAATTACTAGAAGAAAATAAAGGAGATTATATATGTATGTATGTACGATGTCGACTTCTGAATCCGAGCTACAGGGGTGGGCAAGGCCGGTCCAAGTATCTTTTAAACAAGCGAGTTCTATTTTCAGTATATTATGTATGTTTGTATATATTATATAATAATGTATATAAGTCATAATTTCATCTAAAACCAGATCGGTGTCTTATCAATTTAACGAATTAAATAAATTACCATATTAAGTAATAATTTCAAAACATGTTTGATATTAGGGTTCCGTTCACACAAATAAAATTAAGTGTCTGTCTGTCAAATCAAACCTATCCTTTCCGCTGACATATATTATCATGAATTTGGCAAGAAGCAACGTAGGTACTGTAGGAATAAATTAGAAAAACAAGTAGGTTTGTCTTTTTTACGTTGAAAATACCTACCTTTTACGGAACTCTTCACGCACGACTTAGACTCACCCATGTTTGTTTTTTTAGAATACAAGCTGTTGCCCGCAGCTTCGCCCGCGTTAACTTAGATTTACAGCCGTACGCAGATTGATGATGATTTTATAGCCTAAGTTACTCCTTATAAAATCAGCTATCTGCCAGTAACAGTCCCATCAAAATCGGCCCAGCCGTTTCAGATTAGCCAGAACAAACATAGAGACATCCAGACAGACGGACATACAGACAAAAATTGTAAAAAGCTTATTTTGGTATATGTACCGTATATGCATCCATATGCAATTAATAAAAAGCGGTTATTTTAATATTACAAACAGACACTCCAATTTTATTTATATGTATAGAAGATTATAATTCTCATTGTGGACAAAAACTACTAAACACACAAAAGTAAAAATAGTATTTATTTAATGTTGTTATTTTGTGGGTTTCGTAAATGTGACAAAAATTTATACATGACACATTTTTATTCAAAAATGGACACTTCGATCGATAAAAATAATTCTTGGTAACCTGTTTTTTGGTATCTGATTTTGAAATATCAACATGCATATCTTAGTTTTCTTACGACAGAAATATACATATTATAGCTAATGAGCATAGTATAATTTATAACATTATAGTAGATATCCGAAAAAAAAACTTTTTTTGCTATCAATGTTTTATATACTCTTTAAACCAAAATAATAATTACTTATAAAAAGATAATGTACCATAGTAACTATATTTCATAATAGATGGCGCTACGTGGTATACTGGTACAAAACTGTGTGTATTTACACAGCCGAAAATAAATATCGAAAACATATTAGTACCTACTTTAGTACTATAACTTTAAATATCTAGTTCTATAAAAATATGATCTCCTTATAAATTGATATGATTGTTTAAACAATTTGCGAGTTACTTAAGTACTAGATAAATAGTAACATTTAAGTAATGTAAACAAATTACTCACATTATATACTAGAATTGTTTACATAAATTGTTCTCCAAATCAGCCTTTATGGTATAGTATGACAAATACCTTTTACAAAATCTAATAAAACCTCGATCACTGCAAATTGAATATTATACTCTATACCGGTTTTATGATAATTTATTCTTTGATAACTATAGTTACATGTACCTTATAATATGCTATTATCAGATTTTGTACCTAGCTGGCCTGACGAAACCAACCAGAAATATATTTAGTTTTTATAAAATCATCATCAACGTTTTCCGTCCACCGTAGGACACTTTAACGAACGTGAAGACGGCCGATTCCCCGACTATCGCTAATCATGACTTACTATTAATACAAAGATTCTTAGGGCATATGAATTATACTTACTTTTGATTAGATTTTACCAACAGATGGTTCACGTTATAAGAGACGATTATTATATTATATATAAACAATTATTAGCTCCCTGAATTTGATTGATAAAAATTGTTATCTCAAAATTAAATTTTCCTTAATTAATTATTGTACTGAATAATAACGATGCCATTTCTAAACACTTTTCAGCCTTTTATAAATCTGACTTTTACATGAGATAATTCAGTTTATATTAATATTAAATGCACCAAATCCGACCCCATCGCCGGTGATTGTGAAAAATGAGACATCTCCTACATTCCGCACGCATCATTAATATCTATCATTGTAAAGAAAAACATAACACTTCCCCCCAAATAGAGCGAGTGACAAATTTCCCCAACTCTTTGTGGGGAGGTGATAAAATTGTGTCTTTTCGTCTCGGCATAAGCCCGGAGGCTAACTATGATGAAGTGGCCCGGAGTAAGAGGGCCCCGAAGTAAAGGCCCCCGGAGAGAGGGGGCTGCGGAGTGAGGGGGACCGTAGTAAGTGAGGGCCCCCGTCGGCGGCCACGTGACCACGCATTAACAATCGCCGTGATCGCCCCAACACGTTTCAAGCTAAGTATTAAAAGTAAAGTTTGGCGATGAATCATATTATTATTTTGATGGCTGTTTCATGATGTTGCAAAGTCGATGGTTATGTTTTGATGTTTCATGGTTTTAAATTATTTTCAGATTTGAGAATTGATTGGTGATACGCATAATAACACAACCAGTGCTGTAATTTTTATTGTCATGAATTTTTATTATTATATTCGGATTTGAGAATTGATTGGTGATACGGATAATAACACAACCAGTGCTGTAATTTTTATTGTCATGAATTTTTATTATTATTTTCGGATTTGAGAATTGAGTAGTATTTATATAGCTCTTTATCTAATTAAAATTCTACCACAATTTGGATGATCGAGACGTTACTTTGAAGTAATTTAGCTAGCGTTATGTTCAAAATTTATAGTTTATTTCTTTGCTGATTCTATCTGAATGGATTGTCAGTAATATGAAAATAATAATGACTGATATAGATGGTGTAGGCTCACTCGTAATGATAATCATTGTTTTATTCTTATATTACCCCTTACAGCATGACTTGAGTAGAGTGAGTTTGAATGTTTAGAGCAGACATCATTAAGTTGAATACAAATAATCATCACCATGATCAACTTTTAATAATTGATGTAATAAACCTGCTATATTTTTATTACGTTTTTTTTTATAGAAGAGGGGGCAAACGGACAGTCAGTTCACCTGACGGTAAGTGAATAGCGTACATATTTTTTTCTTTTTTGACGTGTTTCAAGTGTAGTTTGTGGCCTATGAAATATACGTATGTTGATTTTATTTGATTTGTTAAAGTAGATTATTGACGTGACAACGTCTAATAATTCGATGGAGCCGGCTGCAAAAACGAAAATACATGACGCATGCGATGACGTATGCGGCGTTACCTCGCTGTGAGGCGTTCCATTTTCTTATGACGTTGTCAAGTTCAACTATCGTCACTAAATCGAGATTTTTTTTAGCTTTAGTTATGTTTAATAATGGTTTTACCATCTTACGTAGGTATGCGATGAACGTTTAGTTCAACGAAACATGATTTTAAAACTTGACAAACTGAAATCCACAGTTAATTGAAAGCGTTACTGCCGACATTTAAATGTAATGGCGCCATCGCAACGCCCACCAGATTTGGCGTCCTCCCGTCATTATGGACGTTTATGAACCAGAAAATGGTAACACATCCCAAGATCCCGCCTCCGGATGATGGAGAGACCATTTGGCACGGATCCCGTCGGCACGGCGCCGCCCGGGCGCTAGGCGGCGGTTTATGAACCGTCAAATAACTTAACCAGTTAACGCAAGTCTTATTTGTAATGTTTGTATTTTACAGGCCACCCTAAAATCAGACAAAGCATTGAACTAATAGATATTTAAAATGTCAATTGTATAACCGCTATTAAAAAAATTGTACCTCGCCTAACTCGCTTACGATTTGCAACCGTATCCAGACTGATTATGATATTGATAGTAGGTATGTATATATATGATATAATACATATTATATTTTATTATCCTCTCTTGTAATTTACATCCAATCAGCGGCTTAGGCGTAAAAAGGTTTTTTCGGGCTACTAAGTTTGTCCTACAATAAGGCTTGTCAGTTTTCCTAATAAAAAAATATTTTCAAACTTACAAACATTTTAAAAGTTATACCTATATACACTTGAAAATTACCGTTGAATGTACCCGACTCACACTTGACCGTTTGTTTATGGTTCTAGCGACGCGTGTGAATAATACTGGGGGTGTTTTAGGGGTGTAATAAGTCGATCTGCCGAGTTGAGTCTGCGTAGAATTGATTAAAACATTGGTATTAGGGTGAATTAGGGATTATTTTTAAGGGTTAATAAATGAGCTTTATCGCCCAGTTAAATAGAAGTGACGGTTTGTTTTAACCAACGGTTTAACTGGGTGCTTGAAAATAGGTTGGTTTGTTGCAGCGAATATTTTATTATGGATGGTTTTTATATCTTTCGTAAGTATATAACTGTAATAGAATATGAATTTATTTAAAATCAAATAGAGATGCTCAAATATTTACGTGTATGATTAAATGCCTAAATGTAGGATTTTTTTTTCATGAACTTTACTTTACATTTTATTTAATTCCACAAGAATTAAATATTTACATACATCGCCGTTATTGTATTTTAAATAATTGATTATTTTTTATCGAAAAAAGTTATTTTTAAAATTATTATAAGAAAACATGACAAATATCTAATCAACTTTATCATAGGTATACAAGATAATTACGAAAACAATTGACATATTTTTTTTGTACAAACTATTATTTTTGATGATAAAAAATAGTAGACTCTCTGTTGCATTGGTTAAAGACTAGGTATTTAATTCCGAGATCAACAGTTCAAATCCTTACATATGTATACAAGCTGTTGCATACAGCTTCGCTGTGTTTTGGAAACAAGCATAGACATAATAATACGAGACATAAGACAGACATAAGACAGAAGCATAGGCTAGATTCACCAGTGATTAGAGTCACAAAAGTAAGCAATTCTTTTAAAAGCAACTGTATACGATTTTACAATAGGATCCCAGAAAATGTGCAAAACCTCGCAATAAAAAAAATTAAATTCAACTAGTTATTAAAGAGCGTTTGTGTAGTGAAGGATATTATATAGGAAAAGATTTTATGGAAGATACCACACCTTGGGAATATGGCGTTCCTCCGCCTTGTGAAATTTGGTAAGTACATATTTGAAAAGATTAGTTCCATTGAGTTTGTTTCGCTAGTTTAGCGGTTTCAAGGCAAGCTAGGAACCGGTAGTAGATTCAATTGACGTTCAAAAAGATACTTTGTTTGTACTATTTTGAATGAAAAAAAATTATTGGATTTGATTTGATGTAATTACTGGCACCGAGACTTACGTCTCAGGATAGATAACGTATGAATAAGTTGTCCGGCTGTATTTTTATTTTCATGGGCGATCTTGTCCGCTTACCATCAGATGGCGCGTTGGTTTCCAACTAACGTAAATAAATAAGGCGTTTGCGAAGACGTGTTAGGCATATTCCAACTAGATGGCTCTTCAGTAGCCAGAATTACCTGCCAGGATTTACCTTTTCCAAAATTCGCCACAAAATAATGAAGCAATCAAAAGTGCCACAATAGTAAAAAATGTTATTCATGAAGGAAATAAACGGGAACAGCGAATCTCTAAGTGAATTGTAGCGAGTGGAAAAAAGCTAAGTGGCCAAACAGAACAATAACTTGGCTCGGCGACACAACCAACCCTACTTGTACAGGGTAGGGTCGAAACTCGGCAAACCCGACCCTCCCCCAAATAAGCCATAAAACCCTTATCCCTTCAATTATTTGTTTACGTAGATGGAACAATAATTTTATTTTACTTAACATTTATTCTGTCCCGCCAATTTCACGGGAATCAGTGGGTAGGTAGCGATTTTAATGGAATTGCTTATTTACCATATCGGCTGTCTTTTTACGTATTTGTGGAATGTTTTTTTTTAAACGAATGTGTATTATTGATACGTTTCGATTCGCCAGTACTTTTCAGTGGGACTTTATAGCATTTTTTAGATGTATTTGACGTTAAACAGACTACTTTCTAAGTACTTTAAATAAATTGGATTAAATCTGAGAATATATTAGGTGTTACCGTTTATAAATATTTCAAAACAGAAATTAAATAATTATTGATGAAATCTTGAACAGAAAATAAATATTGGATAAAATTGGATGACCGTTTACTATATAAACTCCACCCAACTCTAATGTACTAGGCAACATTTGACCGATCATGAAAGTAGACGCATATACCTATTGTATTTCCAATGAATGTATTCACACAATGAATTTCAGTTACTCGTTACTAGATGGCGCTGCTTTTTAAACTTCGTACTCCGATCATCATTCCTTTCCGTCCACTTGACATAATATGCCTCTTTCAACGAACGCCAAGACGATACAGATAATTAAGACAAACAAAACTTGTCAGTATTGCCTTCCACAAATACCCCAATCGAACTGTCCTCATATATCCACTTTAAAACTGTTTAAAACCACTAGACAATTCGCCATTAATAAATAAACAGTAAACCAGGATTAACTGACTCAATCGGATCTCTCAGACAATGCGGTTACAGTCACGGTTAAAGTTAACTGGTCGTAATTCAGTGATCGTAAACCGAATGATGCCAATTAAGAGGACGGATGGCTGTAATTAAGAGCCTGAGGTGTGATGATGGGATACAGGACTTAGATGACTTGTTTCCTGATGAGTGATAGGATGAGGAGAGTATGAAAAATATGAATATGGTGTTCACGGTGGCTATTTTTACGATCATCAAGCGACCCTTATATTCGAGGACGAAGTTAAATTATATTTTATTTGACTTTTGTATGGCATATTTATTATTGTTGTTGTTGTGATATGATTCGAATCCCAGCAATGATGTTTTCAGTGTGCGATAGTTTAATTACCGGCATCAAAAGTAAGATATAGCTTAATATAAGCAATGCATGAACAATTCAAGACCTATGCTAGGTATTATGTTAAAGCACCTGTCTTAATTAGTGGTGTACTGGTTGGATGGATCAGTAACTTTGACCAACATCATCATCCTCTATCCTTCACTGCTGAACATAGGCCTCCCTCAATGAACGCCAAGATGGCCGATCATCAATTACCATCACTTGTATTCAATTCGTATTCAACAGTGGAACTTTGCTAAATGCAGCCATTTTAAATGATTATTATAACGAACGAAGATTACTATCCGCACCTTTAACTGATAAACAGTTGCGATATTTAAGCACAAGAATTTCCATCAATAATTCAATAACGCCTTTACAATTTCCAATATCATTAATATTTAGTGGGTCATAAATATTTCATTAAAATATTCATACGTAATTGTTTGTCCACAATTTGAATTATAACCCATCAAATAATAAGTTTCCGGCGTGGTATCTGATAGCGGTCTGGGGTAAAGCTGAATACTAACATTAAAAACCATTTAGAGAGAACGCCATTGAATAAATTATATATTTTGATGGCGTTAGGTGTCACAGATAATGGCGGGAGGACAAAGCATCCCTAGGGAGCCTTTGTTGCCAGATTCTGCCCTTGACATCTGCCCGAATTGCCACAGTGGGCAAAAAACGGCAGAAACTCATGCGCTTATTTCATAGATGTCTTTATTTATCTCATTGTTGGTTTTGACGTACCATTTACCATTTATTCTAAACTAGGGCTTGCACCCGGTGGTCCTCGCTTGGCTGTCACAATATTTTATACGGTGATAAATTCGGCCAAGCCATTGTCGGTATTGTTGTCTTAATAGGCCATCGAATAAATTGTTTTCAATTTATTAGCGTTTTTATTGAAGTAATGTCTAGCTACTGTAGCATGTGAATGAATTAATATTCATTCGTTCATTCATGTTACAGTAATTAAAAGTGATATTACATTACGCCAATATGTAATATTAATTTATGAATCTGTTTTATATTGAAACACAAATTTTGAGTTCATTTTTATTTGTTGTCTTTACCGTTTGTGTTTTGTTTTTTTATGTTATAAAAATAAGTATTTAAGAACGTTACCTTCTTTTTAGTTCATATTTTTGTAGGACGGAGGATAAAGAAATATTTGCAGAGTGGATTTGCACACATTCATAACTTTATGGTTCTTGGGGGTAACTTTTATGACTTCAACTACGTTCATTTTTTATATAAGCTTACTTAAGGTTTGTTGGTATCACCACCCATCTGAATCTATAATAGATACGTTTTTATTTTACATTTCTATTTTAATTAATTTTACATTTCTATTATAATTAATCCGATCATATAAAGTCATGTATCTTAAAAACTATAACTATTGTTCACCCAACACAAAAAATATTTAAATTGGTATTATCAGATATTACGTTTTTAAAGTTACATACATTGAAACTTAAACGTATGTTTTGTGACAAATCTAGACTAAACAAATAAGAATATAGCTAACATGATCATCATCAGCCCGTATTTAAATAAGTGAGCAGCGTTTATAAATATATTTTAATTATGTAATTACATAAAAGGTACATTTTTAACAAAACCCGACGCGTACTCAACGAAAACGGGTTTTTTGCACAACTCCCAAGATAATAGAGGTAAATTTATGAAAATATATGCAGATTAAAGTAAATTATCTCGAACAGGACTAGAATGTTCAAACCCTCGTCAGTCCAAGTGATAATTGGCCTGCAAATAAACTCATCTCACTAAACGCTTACTTGACTACTTTAATGAGTGAGCAAACATTGGTCACCCGGTCATAAATCTTCCTTCCCCCAGCTCACCCTCCGTTATAAATTACCAGGCCAACTCTAAATCAAACAATAGTCAGGCTAAATGCATTTGCCATTGTTGGACCACACCACAGACATAGGTTGTGGTCCGGGAAATGACCAAGTTTTATTTGGACCGGACGCGCGGATATTGCTTGTTCCGGGGCAAGATTTATCTTAAGATTCCATATCGTTGGTATCGATTTTGAAAAATTGTTATTGTGATTGTGATTTTGGAATGGGTTTGAAACTATGTAGATAGAAATTTGTTTTATGAATATATGTTATTTCTTTTTATAAATATTTTATAAAAATTATATCTATAACTAAGGATTAACATTAACGTGGTGCTGTGAGTAAATATTTATTTATTAGTGTAGTCAGCTAACTAATTAGAGGTAGTAATGACTAGTGGTTGCTCAGTGTAGTAATTAAAAACAAATTCTACAATTGATAAGAAACTGTGTCCAAACTCCCAAGTAGATTATATTGATGATGAAAAAATGTGTTCGGATACACAATTAGAAAATGAAAGACAGTACAAAGAATATTATAGAAAAGTAACTCCAAAGACATTGTACATAATATACTGGCGTCGATTTCATCATAATTAGATAATAATATACCTAATATTATGTAAAAAAAACCTAAAAAGTCATAGGGACTGACGATAGAAGTGAAAACACAACGACACAGCACACAGAAGTGAAGAGCAGCTGACCTTTCTCGCTCGGGCACACTCGGCGGCCCCGAGTTCACCCGATCGAGCCTATCAACTTCGAGCGTGACGGATCAGCCTCACTCACATCTTACAAAAATCTGTGTGGTGCGCCAAAATCAGTTTTGACTTCAATTATAGGTACTAGTAACCCCGTAGCCGGCCATTGGCCGTGAATCGTGATGCACCAGGGAACGGCTACGGACTAATAATGATGATAAATAATGAGAGATTCGATAAAGAAAGGTGATGTTCACACGAATAATACCCTCACACATTTACCCTTAAACAATGTTATATTAAGTAATTGAAAGCCTCTAATAAAAATACCCTAACGTTTTCAAAATAAGGGTCACATTAAAGGTGCTTGAAGCTTATCGGCACCGGAAACGGAAAAAATGATCTGACCCTCAAATTAGGATAAAATGTGTCGATCGAAGCAAAGATAGTTTAGATTTTAATTATTTCATTACAGAGTGTTTAGTGTATGAATAAAATATGAGCTAAGACGCTCGTTTGACTTTGAGTTGCTATTTTGATTGTGTCGAATTTTATATAATGATAGTGATAGGTTCGTATGGTATATAATTATTGACTTAAGATCTGATAATGACGAATAAGACATTGAGGTAAGTAAACATGAAATTTGTATCTTTTGAACTATAATGGTACGTATTGCCCTATTATTACCCTACTATTTTCACCCTTCTTTTTAATATTTGGTTTCATCCGTCCATTATTTCTTTAAATAAAGCTTACAGAGATTTGACTTTTAAAAATTTTACGAAGTTCACCTTCCGTTTAATTGTTTTATATATTACAGAATAAAGTTCTTTTGCATGTTTTCAATAGGCTTTTCCAAAGCCCTCCTACAATAGTTCTGGGTCTTTACTGCGCACAGTGTGACAGAGTGTTTAAAGCGAAGATAGGGTTTGCAAGTCATATTCGTTTCCATCAAAGAAACTCATAGCAAGGGGTCACCGTTGTCGGATACGACAAGGAGGACATCGTTCATTCATTCATGATAGGTCAAAAGGTCAGTAAAATCTACACGCATCTGTCGCAGATTGTAATCCCGAAAACTGCTGATAAGTTGTATGACGAATAAAACCTATTATATAGAACCTATTGATTTAAAACATATTTCCGTTTCTAGTTCCCATAACACATGTTTTTACGGACTTACCGCGGTAAGTTTAATGGAGTGATTGTTGGATGATATTTATCATTTACTACTTTGAACATAGAATTTCATTTTTATATTTGTCTTTCTTAGTCTAATTCCAAACGTATTTTTCACCATTGTGGCATTAGATTTTATGTGGGTGCTATAGCTAAGGTGAAAACATGCGTTAAAAATAAATAACGTTTATGAGGCCGTTAGCGTCCCCTGAACATAAATTAGACCACGCCCAAATTTTTCATTAGACTCGATATTTATAACTTTTATCTTATCATTGGACTTTATTGTAATTAATTATTGTATGGAAAATATGTATGGGGTGAGTGGTAACATGCTGGTATCATTATTATGTTCTTATTAATTTTAATAATATACAATTAATAATTAGTACGTTTGTTTGTTCGATCGTCAAAAAATGAATGAACATATTTGCGTACTTAAGACATGATCAATGAAAAAATTGAAATATAATCTTACTATATTTGAATGAAGGTAGTGAGAGATCGATAATCTTGGCGTTTATTGAAAGAGACCTACGTCTCTTGCTTGAAACAGGACAAGACCTGTTATGGATGATGATGATGATGTAGCCATACTTAGAATAGAACTCCAGTTATGTAAACATATACTCCACTCGACATCATTAACACGACTTACTTTTTGGCGTTCATTGAGACTGAACTACTTGCATATCTCTTGCGTGCCTTTGATGATGACGGTGATGTCAGACTACTCCTGTTATATATAGATAAGTCCACTCGATATCCCTATATACCTTGTACACATACATACTTGTCGGCAGATAAGCTATCAAGACAAACACGCGGTGTCAATCACGGGGCGGTCCTTTTGCTGTTATCATGTGTCATATAAACTAACGCATTTATGTCAAATCGCCGAGATAAGGCCACCCACGTTTACGTTTCGTCATAACCGATGGCGTGTGTAATACAGGCGGTGATAGAAGTGGTTGGGTGGATCTGGGTTTCTTCTGATGTCTGATTAATATTATAGAAAATAAAATAAAGAAGTGATTTTCGTAAGTATGTATGAAGGTTCCTCCTTTCTTCTGATCGTGATTCGTGATTTTTCTTACATCTCTTCTTTATTACATCAACTGTAAAAAAGGGGAAGAAAAATATGATAAATCCTGCCTCGTTTTAAGATTTGAGCATGACTGGCAAGGGCCCAATAGAATTGGTTATTTAACATTTGAACTTAAAATCGCTTGCTAAAGAGTTGAGGAAAAGCAATCTTTTTTTCGTCAAACATGACTGATAACATTGAGTTTTTGGCAGTGGTGGTGGCAATCGTGCAAATACTGAATTGGATGGGAATATCTATTAATAACTGTATTTCCGATATAATTTTTATATAATTTCGGTTTTATGGTTGACCAAAATTAAAAAAAAAATTGAGCCAAGTATAATATAATGTTCTGATCCGATTAAAATTCTGAATCAAGTATTATATACATCTTCACATATTAAAAAATATAGAAATGGCAATATACATATGCATTTAGTATGCACATACTATCAATAACAGTTATAATTGTCACAAACGACTTGTGTAGTCGCCGGTACGTCGTAACAAAAAATGACATATGTTTGTTATGTACTCGGAGCGGCATACCTGAGTGTCGCTAGTAATCTCATAATTATTAAAGCAATTTTCCAGTACACACTAGAAGCATGTTCGCACGAACATATATACATGTAATTATTATGATATGATATTTCCATTCGAAGTTTTTATTTATGTAAAAATATTTAAAATTATTTAAAGAGCCCCCTCGGCTCAATTCGCTTTGCCCAAGGTACAGCGGCTCACTCTAGGCTACTGAGCCGCACCGCCATGACAAGGCCTGAACCATGGCCTCCCCGCTTTGTCTACCCGAATACCGTTTCATACCATAAAATTACATTACGTGTAGATTAGTCAATAATATTAATTACTATAATCAAATCCATGGATGCCTCCACTACCTACGTTCTAAGGTACTCGTACCACTAGACCAGCCATGTCTGCTTTCCTTTGTAAATAAAAACCACATTAAACTCAACCTAATAATAGTAATACCTATATAAAAGTTGAAAACTGAATCAAATATCTAATACACATATTTCAAATAAATCAAAAGACAATTAATCGTTTAAACGCCAATACACAAATCGATTAAGCCCTAACAACGGCAGCGGAAACGAAGAATAAACAAATAAAAGGGTCGAATAAAGAGAATTAAGAACACTAAAGAACCTTGCGCATAATTAAAATAAATTTACTTCAACTTTAGTCAACAAATATCTAAACGAAAGTTCTTCAGGCTGTGAAACTTCTCACAGTTTTTTATTTGAGCATTTCTATATCTCTTATAAAATGGATCGATTATATTTTTTATTTGAGAAAAACTTAGGTTATGTACAAAGATATACGTATCTAGATAGGACACCTAAGTAAAAAAAATATGGTTTAAAACCATGTAACGTTGACTTTAGGATACATCTGTCTCACGGTGTCTGCATTATTTATAGTTCTATTTAAGGGCATGACCCATTCTTTACCTTAGAGTAAATACATCTCAACAAATGCTAACATTATCATAACATCAAAGGTTATTTTCGCCTTAACATTACATTTTATTAAAAATACCCTCCAAAAACCCCTTGAAAGAACTTT
Organism: Helleia helle; assembly: GCA_963853865.1. Taxonomy (NCBI): domain Eukaryota; kingdom Metazoa; phylum Arthropoda; class Insecta; order Lepidoptera; family Lycaenidae; genus Helleia; species Helleia helle. The sequence goes on from OY971420.1 coordinate 25,013,603, forward strand.
CTTCTAAAATAAATAGCCTATGATTTTCATAAAAAAATGGCCTCTCAAATGCAAAAAGAGTTCAATTTCACCTCTTAAATTCGACTCGTAGTAGCGTAGATTAGCCCGAACAAGCTTTATTAAATTAAAAAATATAAAAAACGAATAGAATTATCCTTAAGCAATTACACCGCGTTAATATAGTCTCGCGGTTGTTGTGGTGTAAGGGAACGGAAACAAAACGGCAAATTTATGATATTCAAATGGGCCCACAAACATTTATATTCATCATCCCTTTCGGATTCGAGCCCGCGACCACTAAAGGTTTATCCTTTGACCACCAGATCATTAACATTTAGAACAACCGAAACAATATTAATGCGAAAGTAAGTCGGTTTTACTAATATAATGAACAAAAAAACTTACAAACTCGAAGATACTTATCCGATTTAGACAATTCTTTCACCGGTATAATGTAGTGAGTAGATCTCTGAGTGGCAGACTAGATCATCATCATCAGACATGATACTGCTGTAAAACTATGGCCAGTTGCGACAGCTGGTAAACCACTGATCAGATATCAATGAAATTCTACAAACATAGTATATTCTAACCTATACTGATATAATGAACTTAAGTTTTGTTTAAATGCCCGAATTCTCTGATCTTTCGATATAATCATAAAATGTTTTGATAGGTCAATTAGGTATATAACAGTGAAAGAGTAATCCTTTTTTTTTAATGTTGTTGCGAATAAATCGTGAAGCATAATATATGACAAAGGCCATGCAATTAATCCATACAATGTCTACTTAGTATAAAATAAGTATAAATAGTCTTAAAGTCTAGAACAAATTGGACCTATCGCAAGTTCCAGCTAATAGCGGAGTATCAGCCAGCATCAGTCAACTAATTAACTACCAACCTTGCCTCCAAGTTAATTTTATTACCAATTAGCTGGAAATACTGCAATATATTGTTCGCTACATTTCACAAATGTTAAATTATTTATTGCCGGTCCGTTTTGGATGCGAGCGGCAAGGGATCGGCCGTCTTGGCGTTTATTGAGGGAGACCTATGTTCAGCAGTGGACGGATAGAGGCTGATGATAATTATAAAATTATTTATAGCAAAAAGGTTATATATAGGTACATAAAGTTTCCTAATACGCGGCTTTGTACAATTAAAAAGTATTGTTTTGACCATGCGTAAAGCTTTTGATCTGACATAACTAACACAAATATAATATGACATCATCATCATCCTTTTAGTCACCTGCTACGTCATAGGCTTTCAATGAACGCCATGACGGCTGATATCCCTCCGTATCTATTCAGAACCGTAACTTACTAATATAAAATGTTAAGATGTATGATATAATATAATGTATTATGATCAGTATTATGTTTTATTCTTATAAAAACCAATAGTGAAAGTTATTGACTGATCACCGTACCGTGCATTTTATTGTATGTATTTTATATTAGTTATAGGTATTATGTCTATGTTATTAAATGACCTGGTATCGTTAAAAAGCGAGTAGGGAAAGTTTTAATTGCTTACCTTTCGTGCTATAAAATATATGTCCTATGTGGCAGTTGACATTTATACATACAGTTAATTATTACTATAGCTTTATCTGAAGTGCTCACAAATTTTGTGTCATAACTTTTGTCATAACTACTATAAAGTTACAACGTTAACTTATACGATAATACTTATGATTTTGCGAAATTTTTTAATTAAAAAACGAATACTAATTTATTTTACTTAAGAAAGGCATTTTGATGCAACCCTATTTATCCTATTACCTTTTCTTAGGAGGAAATACATTAAATTCTATATTAATTATATACTTCTCAAGATAAGGTTAGTATTTATTATTATATTTAATATATTCTAGAGGAATAACGCTAAGACCATTACCCACTTTATAATCTGGCCCACGTGGGCGCGTGGTACTGATACTAATATGTGTCTAAATTCATAGAAAAGATTCCATTCAATGATTTTGACAGCCGTCAAAGAAGGCGTAAAGTGTACTCCAATGAAACGAATGAAATAATTTATAACTTTGGACATAAAGATGCTGTTAATACTTGATAACGTAGATTTGATCCTGAGCAGTATTAATCATATTATATTTTAGTTAGTAAAAGTATCAGTAAAGAACGTTTTTTGAGGTTTTTTTTTTATAAATTATATACCTGTTATTTATTTTTTTACTTGAAAACATTATTACGCGTTTACATCTAAGTTATTTAACAAGTTAATAAAAAATATGAAGTGTCCCTGAAAAGCAAGATGGCGCAATGGTCAATAGAGCCACTATAGTTCATATAGCCACGTCTTAATAACAATGGCATAGAATATTCAACGATACGTTTCACGGTGTACATAATTAAATAGACCAGATTGCTAATTAACGAACAAAGAACCGACCACCCAAGAAGACGGCTTAATAAGCTCCCATTAGCACCTTATTTTCAGTTCAGCTTCCGTCCCTTTCTATCATTGTCCTCCATCACCCTCACGCAATTTAAGATACCTTTTTCTGAACTTATTCCCTTTGACTCGAGATTAGTATTCAAATTGATGTTTTTTTAAGTCCCCGGCTCTTATCTGACTTTTAATTTAATCTCGATACCAAAGTTGAGTTCAACTGTATGATTCAATTTTGGGGATCTTAGATTACGTTACGAATGGTTTTAGATTTTAAACTTTAATGTTTCAACTTGTATTTTAATTATGCTTGATTTTAGAAGAAAACGAAAGTTTACTGATATCATTATTTTAGGCACATGATCTTGAAGTGGAATTTACTTAGTTTTTTTTTATGTCATAAGGAGGTTACCGAGATGCAGATACGTTACCCTCCTTTTTCCTATCCCCCCTCTCCAATGGGCCTGGAAACTCACAAACCGCTCGAAACGCGACAGCATAGCTGTCACTTGACGCCAGTGTTATGTGAGCGAGAGGTACCACCTATACTTATAAATAAAATTACTACCTAGATACAGTCCTTTAACTACACATCCTTATTCAACGAAAAGCGATATAAATTCCTGCCATATTCAAATGTATTTCAATCTGTGGCTAATAAGGCAGGTTTCCTGTCCTCGTAAACTGTGGGACAGATGTGATGATGTATTTTATTGCCACACCCGCGGGATGCTAAATGAATGGTGCCAATAAAATGGCGGGGGATAAAATGTTTATTGTTCTAATTTGATGTTTATGTGTGGCTATATTAGGACTGGCAATGGTCCCCACCAGGGTTTAAGCCTTATCATGGCGGTGGAGCTCAGTGGCCTCAGGTGAACCCAGCACCTTGGGCGTAGCAAATTGAGCCAAAAGAGCTCTTTGTACCCCTCTTATAAGAAGAAAGGACAAAAGAACTGGGGGGCAAAGGGCGAGAATGGGTACCCCATTGTACTGTCCCGACTTTAGGAGGGGTTTTGTGGGGTTGGCGTCGGTCCCTAGAAGGATTGACTAGCCGTCGAGGTGCCCTGTTTTCTCAACAGATCCGGGGCATCTCACCAAAGGCGGCATTAGTGACACTCGCCGAGTTTTAGTGGGTAGATCTGCGTCCACCTTACCATCTTTCGGGCGCCAGTCCCACATATCTGTCTGGAGAGACCAACTCCGCGGGATGCCTCAGAGCATTTCCCGGAGTAAGAAAAAGGATTGGCTATGGTAAGTGCCAACAATGAATGTGAAATATTATAAACTATGACACACTAAATAAAATTTTGAAGAAATTCGGCAATGATATACATACGTAAGACGGCTATTAAAATAATAATAATCTGTTGAGATATCTAGTTAGTGGTCTCATCTATCGTATAAATACTTGGTTATAATATTAGCAAATAATAGCAAAGAATATTTTCAAAAGCTTTAGACAACTTTTGACAACAAATAAAAAAACTTTTTCTTATTAATCTGCAAGGCCTAGGAACTAAAAATTTAATAAAAAAACTAAGAAGTAAATAATAGTAACTACGTAAATAAAAATAAATATTCATATTAAAAACCCGTATTGAAATAAATAATAAACAAGTTCAAGCCTAAACTATTTAATATATAACGCGTAAAACCCCTTCCAAAGTCGTCTAACACCAACTCCTGAATTTAATTCCCAGGCGAGGTGTTGAAAAAAGTGCCATTGTCAGCCAATGGAAAGTGAACACCTCTCTGGGGCTTGGCAATTTTTTATTCGAATGTTTGTTTGAGCCCTATATGTCCATGAATACGTTAATATTGATTTCGATAGAACTTATTTTTTTATAGTGTAGTTAAGCTGTAATTCGTTCATTACCTAATAAATGTTGGCCTCTTTAATGAATTTATAAGTTTGGTTTAATCAATTTTGATAAAAAATCAGTCATTGTGTGTCTAACAAAAAATTTAAAAGTATGAGATATATTTGCCATTTTGTTTAGTAGGTATAGGTTAACAGTAATTAATGTTTTGCAATATTTAATTTAATTTACTATGCCTACATAAAACATAATATATTGTGAATATTTAGACTGCACATCATCGAATCAAGTTTGCCATCTTTAAATGAATACAAAGATGGCGGTATTGCATTATTATTGAATCTATTTTTGATATGAAATTCATCATCATCATCAGTCTCTATCCGTCCACATCAGTACAGCATACTATAGCGTCTTTATATTAGGCTCTGCTTTCACATAAACTCTATACCAAAAATAACTTATAAAAGTTACAATAGCTCAGAAAAGAATTCAAATTTAGATATATAGACTTAGTTGATTTTACGAGAGAAGATGACAAATAGTTAGGATATGTCTGACAATTTTATCATACAGATAATCGAATCAATTAAAAAACCATGTACGATATACTTATCTGTTTGAAAACTGTAAATGGATGTTAATTGTTTTTAAGCTACATTTTAAAATGACTGAAGCTACATATATTATGTGAAACAAAATATATTTTAATTAAGATATTATTACTTACTTGCTACTGACTGAACATGGAATTTCTCCTTCTTTGTTGACTACAAGTTCGTGACAGTTTTCAGCTTGTTAGTGATAGACGAATCTCTCTCTGGCTAGTCCAAATCCTGCTCTGCCGAGCAGCGCGCGCGATGAACCGTCCCCCTTTCGAATATTTCTTAAGTAAGCCATCTGTTCACTTACTGTACCGATTGAGCTTAAAGGCCATCAGGCCGAAAAGTCTAGCCCTTCCGAAAAAAAAAGAATCTTTCTCTCACAGTAATACAAAAAAGTATAAAGTTACTATCAATAAATAAAATAGGTGAGAAAAGGTAAACAATAATGAATTAGTAAGTATTTAAAACTATAAACAAAACCACCGATATACGATATATGAAAGGACGGTGCAAACCATTTTATTGATTATCAAAGAGAATAGATAAAGGGGTTGGTTATTGTTGGCCAACAGACGGCGCCACCGGCGGCGCGCTCCGAAATGGCAGTTGAATTATACGCAGTGTTGCCAGCGAAAAGTGGCTTCTGGCTCCCGGGGAGAAGGTCGAATATCGCGAACGCCGGGACGGCATATTTGTGGCGAAGCGTCCTCATTGTTCGTTAAATTGTCGCTCGCACGGAACCGGCTTGTCGTGAGTTAGGTATATACACCTGTTATTTAACATGCAAGGTTATTCAGAGCGGATTAGGATGAACGGGGTACCGGGTTTGAATCCCGCTAAAGTATAAAGAATAGGTACATTTATACATACCGTTTACATGTACCTATTTACTATCTCATTATTATATCAATATTAATTAAATGTTGTATGATATAGGTGGCAATGTTGTCTGTGGCAGGAAATATGTCGTAGCCGCTAATAAAATACAAATGTATACATGTATACTCGTAACAAATCTCACGAGATAGCCACATATGTGGGTTAACCGTGGTGTGATTGTAAGTTTATATTTCTAAACAGTTCAACGTACCCAATGCTTTAATATTAAAATAATTAACCACATATTCACAGCGATTGTAAAACATCGTACAAGATTAAATTCCCAGGGCGTATTTTTATTTCATACGATTTTCTGGGCTTAACGGATCTCTCACGGTACCTTCAACTGAAGGAGTGAAATCTGAAAATATGTTCGAGAAATTCTCTCCTCGCGTGTCGGTTACAGAACCTTAAGGGATTAAGGTATCACCGCTTATTTGTCCCTTACACACCCTTTACGATATATTTAATTTTTGGACTAAGTGGTTTTAATGTACTGAGAGGCTCTTGGAGAGAGAATTAAGCTACTTTAATATATATTAGAAGGAGGCGTCGTCTTGGCATTCCTTGGCCTATGTTCAGCACTGGACGGATAAAGGCTCATGATGATGATGATAAATACATAGAGGCTCTTGGAAAGATAATTAAGCTACTTGAATATATAGGAAGGTGGAGGAGGCCTATGTTCAGCACTGGAGGGATAAAGGCTCATGATGATGATGAATGCATAGAGGCTTTTGGAAAGATAATTAAGCTACTTGAATATATAGGAAGGTGGAGGAGGCCTCCCCACCATGGTTCATTCCTTGTCGCGGCGGTGGGGCTCAGTAGCCTAGGGTGAGCCCAGCACCTTGGGCGAAGCCAATTGAGCCGAGGGGGCTCTTTGTACCCCTCTTACAAGAAGAGGGGACAAAAGAGCAGGGGGCAAGGGGTGAGGATGGGAACCTCACCCCATTGTACTGTCCCGACGTTGGGAGGGGTTGTTCTGTGGTGCGGGACAACCCCTCTGTGGAGGTGGCGTCGGTCCCTTGCGGGGCTGACTAGCTGTCGAGGTGCCCTGTTAGCTTAACAGATCCGGGGCACCTCACGAAGGCGGCACGGGTGGCACTCGCCGGGTTTTAGTGGGTAGAGCTGCGTCCATTTACCATCTTTCGGGCGCAGCGAGTCCCACATACCCACCTGGGGAGACCCACTCCCCAGGCGGGAAATACTTTTTGGCGTAAAAGAAAAAAAAAAAAAAAAAAGTGGAGGAGGCCTATGTTCAGCACTGGACGGATAAAGGCTCATGATGATGATGAATGCATAGAGGCTCTTGGAAAAACCACCAGGCACCTACTTGAAACTATCGTGAATAGTTTATCAAGTTAGTAGCATTACTCAAGCCCGTCCGATCTCATAAATGTTAATCCATCATTTTTCTCCCTTCTTTAGATCGGACAAGAGGCTAAGTACACTTACATATTTAAAAAATCTAAGATAGATTTGGAGTGTCTGTTTATAAAATTAAAATAATCGCTTTTTACTAAATGCATATGACGTACACATGGTACATATCTATAGCAAAATATAATTTTTTACAATATTTGTCTTCACTGACAGATAGCTGATGCTTTAAGGGGTAACTTAGGCTATAAAAATAATCATCATCACTCTGGTTGCGGCTGAAAATCTAAGTTAACGCGGACGAAGCTGGTGGCAACAGTTTAGTTGAGGTAAAGTTTGTGAGTTTGTGAAGGTTTTAGAGGGTAATCTTTGGATCCACGGAACGGATTTTGAAAGGTATTGTTTCAATAAAAAGCCACATTATTTCTGAGTATCATAGGCTATACAAATAACATACATCAGTCCGGGTCCGACTATATTTCTACGTTAACGCAGGCGAAGCTGCGAGCAACAGCTAGTGAAATATTACCCACATATTTGTACACATAATATATCTCACCTACTACTGAAGAAAATGCCCAGCTGCAGACAAAAGTTGTTGATCATTATTTTATACTTAAGCCTCTTAAATCCGTTTCGTTTCTAATCGGTGTCCATTGGACTGAAGGATCATAATGAGTATACAGTATATATTATAGCATCGGCGCTTTTGGAGTTAAGTTAAATATTAATGTGGCGTGACAGGCGCTGGAGGTGTTAGCGGTTTCTGGTCCAACGCATGCGGACCGGTTGGCGTTGGTTCATGCCTTGTACTTGCTTCGCCAACGCTTCAGACTGATTCGCAAGACTTTTGGAGTTGTTGTGTTTTGTAATGGTTTTGGTATATCTCGACAAAATATATTGTACCTAAATGATGAGATGAAACGTAAAAAATAGTAAATATTTGGAATAATATTGTTTTCTAATGTTTACGCGAATTTCACTCATTATAATAAAACAATTTTTACGGATCTTATCGCGGTTTATTAATATTTTTTTTTTAATTATATTATTTAGGTAGGTATATAATTTCTTCTAAAATGACATAAACACATTTAAAACACATTAAAAAAAATATCCTTCTGATGAGTTTTCTATACCAATCTTAGAACGATCATTATTTGAAAAAAATAATGGATGGGAACGTTAAATCCATTCATATAGCTTTTATGACGTCATCATTATTGCTGATCATATTACACTACGAATATTAAAACTTACCAATGGTGAATAAAACGCTGAACTGTCCACACCGATGCTGGGATACGGGTTCTGGTCGGTAGACGGATAGGGGGCGCCGTACACACCCACCGCGGCGCTAGGCAGACGAGGGTACGAGGTCAGAGCTAGCCTGGCTCCATCGTACTGACAGGAACAGACCGTCTGCCCAGACACGGGGTCTGTGATGATGGGGCGTGGCGTGTCGCAGCAGGAGGCGGCGGGTGTGCTGGCGTGGCTGCCGGCGCCGGGGGACAGGGCTCCACCGACGACCCCGGAGCCCCCGGGGGACAGCGGCGGCGCGGAGCTGGAGCCCCCGTCAGGGGACGTTGCAGCCCCGCCGTTGCCCGCCCCGCTGCTACCCACCAGCAACTGGAATGAGAAGTAGGTTAGAGTTTTCATTCAACTAAATGGCTAATGAAGACGGGTCGAACAGTCGGTTCACCTGATAGTAAGTGATCAATAATCAGTCATAGTAAGGATTGGCAGGGGCGTTGCTGGATATCAAGTTACGTGACTTCGTAGTTGACAATTATAGTACTACTTTAGGTCCAATTTCGCTTGTGTGGAGTTATTTTACTCACATAGCATTTGTTGTACAAGCTGTCCACCTTGATCTCATCGCTGCTACTCCCGTAGCAGAGATTGACTGTGGTTACGCGGTTAAGTGCCTTGGGACCCGCAACGAATTTAATCAGAAGAAGTTCTGAATAAAATGTAAGAAATACCTATATATGACTAGCTACTTCCCACAGCTTCACCCGCGTTAACTTAGATTTACAGCCGTACCTGGAATGATGATGATGATTTTATAGCCTAAGTTACTTCTTATAACATCAGCTATCTGCCAGTGAAAGTCCCATCAAAATATGCTCAGCCGTTTCTGAGATTAGCCGGAACAGACAGACAGACAGACAAAAATTGTAAAAAATGTCGAATTTTTCGATTCTAAAATGGAAATCTATATACCTATAGACAAATAAAATTGGAGTGTAATATTAAATTAACCGATTTTTATGGAAAGCTGTATGCTTTCCATAAAAACGGTAAATAATACAAAAATAGCATTTTTTACAATTTTTGTATGTCTGTCTGTCTGTTTATTCCGGCTAACTGTACTTCTGTAATTCTGAAACGACCGGGCCGATTTTGATGGGACTTTCACTGGTAGATAGCTGATGTTATAATATCTATATATGATGTTATAATCATCATCAATCCGGGTACGGCTGTACATCTAAGTTAACGCAGGCGAAGCTGCGGGCAACAGCTAGTCTATCTAGATAAAATAACAATCTAAACTGATCCATTCTAATCATAAAAAAAACAAAAAAGATTTTTCATATTACGTGACCCCAAAATAAAATATTTTACCGAACAAATCACACTAAGCCCAGTTTCAGTGATAATTTACGGTATTAATAAATATTCGAAACGGTAATGAATGAACAATAATCGGTGTCAACGCCCATGTATAACGGCTTCGAATCCAACCTGTTGAAGTATTTAGTATTGTGTTTATCATGTGGAAAAAATAACTTTTAAAACGCGATCAAAAGACCTTTCATATAGTCAATATTTCAGTTTCAGATAGTCTTTTTAATTTCTTTTGTAATTTTGACTCTTTTGTATTCTTTTGAAATCTCCGTTTTTTGTCAGAAGGAGCTGATTAAAGGTTAAACTTTGAAAAATCCAAAAGTGCACGCCTCATAATCTCTTAGAGATCTTAGCCTATTATTTTAGAATTTAGATAATAAGAAGAAATTAATCCGGTACGATAATTTTTTCGACCAATTCCCCTGCCACATACAGACACAAAAAACACGAATGACCATAAAGTACCTATTACTTACAATGTTAAATAAAATATTTTTTTTTTAAGTATTTGCACCAATATTAAGCTATAGGTTATAAGTCCAGTATAAGTCTGAAATAAATAATAAAAAATCAAGCTTTTTTTGACGTCTAGAGTAGAGCATTCTCAACACTTCGATTATTAGGCGTTGATTGATGGCTAAGCAACTGCTTATGCCATGAACTCCAGAGGCCCGTTGCTGACTAAAACAATTACACATCGCTAGCTCAACGCTGAAGAAAAACATCGTTAGCAAAACCATTTGCCTGATGACTTTGAGGGTGTGAGAAGTAATACCCCTATTTTCAGGACTATTTTCAGAAGTGGACGAATAAAGGCTGATGATGATAATGATGATGATGATGATAATGAAATATATCATATCTAAATTTATTAAATATTATAGGTATTAAATATTAAGAATCCCAGCACATTCGATGTAATATGAAAAAAACAATCAGTGTAAAACAACTTCATTAACCACGTCGTGAGATCCTAACCACTGAACCATTCAACGTAAACTCATTCTCATACTTTTTATAAGCACTAGTTGCTGCCCGTGACTTTGCACATAATATTTATTTTCAATTTACTATATCCTTTTTTGTAAATTATATAGAACCAGATCAGGGTCACTAGTTGTTGCTTTGCCCGTGTTAACTTATCGACAATATATGTCTGGTATTATTTAGATAGCATAATAATTATGTGATCTATTTTCTAGCCAACTTTTATTGATTTTTAATCGATAGCTATAGACGGAAAAGATACTTTAGCATTTATAACATAAGTGCAGGTTAGTCCTGGAATGAAAACTTTCCCTACCATGGTTCTGGGATTATCTTGGCGGTGGGGCTCAGTAGCCTAGGGTCAGCCCAGCGCCTTATTTGCTCAACAGATCCGGGGCACCCCACCAATGGCGGCATTGGTGGCACTCGCCGGGTTTTAGTGTGTAGAGCTTCATCCACTTCCCAGCTTTCGGGTGCAGCGAGTCCCACATACTCGCCTGGGGAGACACACTCCCGCGCAGGATGCCTCTGATGCATGCCTCGGATGCATTAAAAAAATAGAATGAAAACTCTTTGATAGCTTTAATTGAATTCCAATCAATGACTTAGGTTTGTAAGTGATCAATATTCATAGGCCAATCTTGTGGCACAGTGATCTGATTATGATGACACCGAGGGGGTAAAGCCCCCTTACATAAAGGGGGCAAGTGAAAATAATGGCATTGGTGAACTTTTATGAGTTCACGTGTATTAAATAGATAAGTTACCAAATGATATACAATGTCAGTAAACTGCCTGTGGAGGCACGCTACACCTGTCCGCGGTAGGGTTATCGAAATGGATTTTCTAACAGTTGTAAACGAGCAGATGATGATTAACCATAGCCACGAGAGGACTGTGCCAGTGTTTGTGCAGGGGCTGGGAATTGATCGATCTTGGCATTCATTGAAAGAGGCCTAGCTAAGACGAAAAAGGCAGATAATGATTTTGATGACAGTCTTTGCAGTTTGTTCAGTTTTATCAATATTGAACTTACAATTCTTATTTATAAATATTCAAATCGGTGTTTTTTTTCGATCGATGATGAAAATTGTATTTATATTCGATTCCCCTTAAAATTCATTCAAATCTCTATAACTACAATCGTCAACCCTATTCCATATATATTAAGAACTAAAATATTCTATACCCACATAAAAACCGTCGTTGGTTAACTGTATTATTATTAATAGCACAGGTCGTAATCGTATTGGTGGGTTTAATAGTAACACAATATCAAGAATCTATTCGCACGAATGTTCTGATCTGGTTAACTTAATAAGATGTAAAAATATTAACTAAGCGAGCACGCGACATGCTTTATGCGATATTAGATTAGCTATTTGTATGGTTTTAATAATTTCTAGTAGGGTTGGTACTTTGTTTTACATATGTGCTAGTTGATAATATCCACGACGCTCCTATATTGTCTAGTGGATATTGCAGTGGAATGAAAACGTGAAGATGATGATTATGATATGTTGTATTGAAATCTATTTATTAAGAAATACTAAATTCTATGTACCTATGTCGTCCATTTCTTAGTTTCTAATTTTATTAATAAACAAAAGAAATTACTTTTTTTCGCTTACTTACGTTCTTTATATACAAAGACTATGAATTATATATTAATTTGACAATCACTTACCAGCAGTTGCCAGTAACTAAATGTACATACTAATGTGTTAATATACATTATTTATATGAGGAAAAAAATGAATAAGAATGGTAATAATTGATTTAGTGAAGATAAAGATCTGTTAAAAGTTTTTTGAATTTAGAGCATTTGAATAAATATATGTAAATATATACAATTCGTAGGGCGATAATATCGTCAAGGTTTTATTTTTGTTTTTAATGGCTTAATTATTTGAAATAACTATAAAATTATACTTTTATATGAAAGGTGTTGCAGACGAGTATAGTTTATTGCCACACGAGAATATTTGTATTTTTAACTGCGTAGATACAAATCTTTGTTTTACGATTGATTCTAATTCCCAAATATTACCAAATCATATTGGTAAATGGTGAGGGTATTTCAAAATCCACACAAGTATGTTAGTATTACTAATGTGAAGAGAATTTATGTAAACTAGAACTGACACTCGGCCATGCAAGTCATTCAAGCATTGATTACCCTGTGATATAAGATGATAAGTATCTGTGCCAGTTCACTGCCAGTCCTGCCCTTCTCTCAAAACACATTGAAGCTCTTTCACGGAAGAAAAAGGCTGAATGGTGGTACACCTGACCCCTGTGGAGGTGAACGTCACTTCCCACCAATAACAAATCAAATAATCTTCGAACCAAATTAAAACTAAATATCTTTATTTCGTAGGTAACTCAGTATAAATATGGTACAGTACAAAAACTACGAACAAACTCTAAACGGCACACTTACGCAAACATGTTCATCGACGAGACCCCGAAGCGAACTTCGCAGTGCTGTCAGTAGGAAGGGTTGGTACGTTCTTTTTTTCAAAAGAAACGCCGGGAAATGCTCTGAGATATCCCACTGGGAAGGGGGAGACTTCCCAGGCGGGTATGTGGGACTCACTGCGCTCGAAAGATGGACGCAGCTCTACCCACAAAAATAGGGCGAGTGCCACCAATGCCGCCTTTGGTGAGATGCCCCACATCTATTGAGCAAACTGGGCACCTCGATGGCTAGTCAGTCTCTCAGGGGAGCGACGCCACCTCCACAGAGGGGTTGTCCCGCACCACAGAACAACCTCTCCCACTGTCGGGACAGTATAATGGGGTGATGTTCCCGTCCTAGCCCCGTGCCCCCTGCTATTTTGTCCCCTCTTCTTATAAGAGGGGTACAAAGATCTCCCTCGGCTCAATTCGCTTTGTCCAAGGTGCTGGGCTCACCTTAGGCTACTGAGCCCCACTGCTACGACAAGGCTTGATTCATGGGGGGTGGCTATCAGTAGTAAGGGTTGGTACGTACTACAATTGAAATACGTCAAAAAAGTTGGCCGTCAATAAAAAAATTGGCAAAAAAACTCGTTTGGAATGCAGGCCACTTAAGCAAAGTGGAAAAAAAACTTAGGGTTTAAGTACTGTTTTGTCTACAATCAATTAATTAATTTCCACATCTTAATATACGAATGAAAATATATTCTAAAACAATATTAATATAAAATCGTAATCATAGTATGGTGCCGAAACTAGTCTAACATAATTATAACGTAAACGATCTGATAAATATAATTATAGTGTTAAATAACTCTACAACTGTTTGCACCTTTTTAAAAGAATTAGCTTGCAAATTTATTACATGTACACAAAGCAGTATTATGGTTTTGTGTAGCAACATTCGAATCAGACGTTTGTAAAGTTAATAAATGACATAAGAATACCAATTTTAATATAAAATGTTTTGCACTCATACAAATATATTAAAACTAGTGTATATATAGTTAGCGTTTAACCCTCAAATACTCAAACGAATCTCAAATTTAAGCGACGTGTCAGATTCAAAGTAAAAAGAGGAACAACATGAGTTTAAGTACGTAAATTTGAAATTCGTTTGAGTATTTGGAGGTAAAAATCATTTGGAAATTTCTTATCCGATAACTTTCATTAACTTTTATAAGTTGGAAATAAGCCTCTTTTAATTGACACCAAAATTGTCCTTATAATGTCTATTTTCAGAAGTGGACGGATAGGGGCTGATGATGATGATGAAATAAAATCTTACCAGATCCTGATTCAAGAGTATTCAGAAAATATGAATAATTAGTGTACTGCTTTTTTTACTATTTTTTATATCTTTGTATTTGTAAGTGGTACTGCCATGCTGCATTGCAGCCGAATTGGGCTGGCACGACCGGGGTGGTACATCTCGCTTACATAACACCGGCGTCAAGTGACAACTATGCTGTCGCGTTTCGTGTGGTTTGTGAGTTTCCGGTGGCCAATTGGGGGGGATAGGGAAAAGGATGGCGGTGCATCTGCGTGGCTATGGTTGTGCGGATGTGTATGGACGTCGGCGCCGTGAGACTTCGACTGCTCGTTTGACCCCTGATGATATAAAAAACAAGAAACCTATAGATGAGACTATCCCCTTTTTCTATGTCTTTTTGAGTAGATTCAGATAACTTCTTGAATCCAAACTCACATTACCTATACTATAAGTATAGAGAGTCAATACGTTTAAACTATATTTCGAAGATTGCAATACTAAAAACTTTCAGACCATTCGAAGGAACCTTAAAACAAGATCTTGGTCCTCAAATATTATCTATGGAAGATAAACACGCGGCGAGTCAAAGGGATTTGACCAAATATTGTTGTGTGGACAGAAATACCATGAACACACTGGCATGCTCCATTTGAATACGAACAAACAAGACGAGACCCCTCATTGGTCCTTTTGTAAATAGGACCTTTTTAGATACAGCCCGAGTAGGCTTTGTGCAAGCTTTGGCATTTAACAACTAAGTGTTATGTACGCTAAGCAAGCTTGTATACTTATATTAAGTATAAGTATACTTATAATAAGTAAGTAACCCCTCTGTGGAGGTGGCGTCGGTCGGAGGAGCCCCTCAGGTTGGCCGTCGAGGTGCCCTGTTAGCTCAACAGATCCGGGGCACCTCACCAAAGGCGGCATTGGTGGCACTCGCCAGGTTTGAGTGGGTAGAGCTGCGTCCACTTCGTCACACGTCCACACCAGCTTTTGGGTGCAGTGAGTCCCACAAACCCGCGTGGGAGACCCGCTCCCCGCGGGATGCCTCAAAGCATTTCCCGGCGTTAAAGAAAAAAAAGGATGCTAAGGAAACTAAGTACTTGACTATATTAGAATATAATCTAGACTAGAATAGTCTAGATTCTAGAAAGTCTAGAGAGGGAATATAGAGATAATACAAGGTATCGGTATTATCGTCACGCATCTAGCGTCGATGTGTTAAAGATATTAATATTCAGCGGAAGACCGCACCACCAAATTATAGGAGACTAGTTGTTGACTGCAGCTTCAACCGACTTGATTTATATCTGCTGTAGCCGTGATTACATATCACTGTGCAAAAGAAAGGTTATTTCGAATCGGATGTGTTGTTTTGAATATTACTTACTAGAAACTTTAAAAAACTCTTTAGGTATTATACTAGTAAAAATTATGTGGAAGTTTTCGTACAAATCCATTTGGGTATTAACAAGTGATCAATAAAGAGACAGCCCACTAACAAATTAACATTTATCATGAATATCAATTTTATAAATTAATAACAACTACTTTTTTATATAGAAGTTGTGACAAACGGACAGTCGGCTCACCTGATGGTAAGTGAGAAGCGACATGCACAGACACCCGCTACACCAGAGGATTAGAAGGTGCGCACTATTTCACAATATTCGCGATATTATCTTTCGTGAGTGCGTTACAAATATGAAAATAAAATTAGTTAAGTACGTAAATACATAATATGAATATCTACGTCTACATTAAAGTTCAAATATAGCATAGTTAGACTGGCCTAATAATTGGTCTAGTGCTTAGTAACCCTGACTGCTAGTAGTAGAAGGTACGTTGGGTTCGATTCCACCCAGGACAAATTTTTGTGTGATGAGCATGGTCATTTGTTCTGTGTATGGGTGTAATTTATATATAATATGTATATATTTAGAAATATATATATATATATATATATATATATATATATATATATATATATATATATATATATATATATATATATATATATTGTTAGAGTTGTCCCAACATATTATTATTATTTTACCAGAAACAAAGTTTTTTTTATTATAATAAGTGAAATTCGCGTAAACATTAGAAAAGAATACAGAAACAAAGGCTTAAGAAGGTGCCCTTGATGTTCACATAAATAGACACAACATAAAAATCATACTATTTTGCTAAACTTTTTTGTCGTAGTAAAAACAGAATTGCGTATTACATACTTATATCAAGTTGCGATGGTTATATGAAGTGATTTAATAATTTTGTAGTCTGTTAAAATGAAGGCTCTTATTGTTGACGCATAACAAGCGTTTCAAACATATTTAGCACATGAAAGAGATTTACTTAAAACAATATTTCTTAATAAAATTGCTGCCGAGTTTGGACCCCCTGCGAAAATACGCTTGAACACTTAACATCTAGATGGTATGTAACATGAACGCGAGAAGCCAAGTGAAATCGGAATCCGCGATGACGCAAACCCTCGCACCTCCGCATCACTATGACTATGGTTACGGCGGCCATGTTTGTTCGAGCTGCCACAGGGTAACTTACACAACAAGACAACCATTTTTAATTTTTATATTAAAAAAAATCTTTTTATGGATGATATTAATATCTTAATCTTGCATGCACATCGATGTTCTATAATTATATATTTTTTGTTACCTATTAATATTAACATTTTATAATTTATATTTTATTAAAATATTTTAACTCAGCTTTTTATAACCTTACAACTGGTTATAGAAGATGTAACTATAATATAATTTACTGCAATGTTATATTAGCAAATCTAATCATAAATATTTATATTTATCATTAGATCTATTTAATTCTAATCATCTATTTATAAATATTTTTTAGTTTCGAAAATTTGGAGACCAAATACCAAATCAGGGATTTGATCAGGGTAACAGATTCAAATCTTATAGTACCGATCGACAGGAGATCTTGATTTTTTTTATTTCTGAGAACGAGAGTATAAAACAGTTATACAATAAAATTATATTCCCTACAAGACTTGGAGGTCAATCCGACCGCAAGAAGTCTAGCGTGGTCGAATTACATCTTCATTTTGTCTACAAGCGGTGCGAAATATATATATTTTTAGATTAACATACTTTTTTAATTCTTTCAAGTTTATATTGAACCGGTGGGAGGGTGCTGCCGTGGCGGCTGCATGCACCACCATTTTGCTTGTTTTGTTTCCTGGAAACAGCTTTGCTGTGTTTCTGAGAGACGAGCAACACCGGCAGTATAATTACTGTCACCGAGACTTAACATCTTATGTCTAAGGATAGGTAACACATAAATGAATATCCTGGGCTAGTTCGAACTTCCAGGTAAACTAGTTCATGTTCGCGGTAATGGTGATTTGGGAGTATCGTACTGTATTATGGGCGGCAGCCACTGCTCTGGCCGGTGACCCCCCGTGGGAACTCATGGCGGAGGTTCTTGCCGAGACGCACTCCTATGTCTCGGATAGGAGGGCTCTCGGCGAGAACCTTACGTTGGACGGGATCCTGCGGGCTTAATTCGGAGGTAGGGAGAGGACCTGGTGCGGTAAACGTATGGTAAAAGTCTAACAGCTGCTCTGCGTCCGGTCCTCGAGCAGTGGAATTACCGTAAGCGCAAACCCCTCACCTTCCGCCTGACACAGGTGCTCACCGGCCCACAGGGAGCCTATGACAGTGTGTACAATTATGGCGCGGTAGTACACTCGGCCCAGCACACCTTCGAGGTGTACCCGAGATGGGCGGTGCTGCGTTATACTCTTACATCGGTCATCGGAGGGCACATGTCTCTGCTGAGCATCATCATCGCGATGCTCTGGGACAACGAGTCCTGGACGGTGATGGTCTCCTTCTGCGAGGCTGTAATGTCCCAGAAGGAATGCGCTACCTAATGTACCTCCAGTCATACCCCTGTGCTCGTGTCGGGTTCAGGATGGGATTTGGCGCAGACTCGACATCTGGGGACTGCTTAGTGGGCAGTGCACTCCCAAGTGCGAATCCCACATAGGGTCAGGAAACCCCCCCCCCCCCCCCCCGGTAGCCTAGCTACATGCGAAATGTATTTCCCTGCGTTATCAAAAACAAAGAGGACGGTGGTACACATTGTATTTTGCTCGTCATTGTCTATTACTCTACCTATACCATCAGTCATTTCTGTAAAAAAAGTGTCTGAAAGTGCTAAATATAATCTAGTCAAAATTACAAGTAAATACCTCGGCCGGCAGTTTTTACTCATCATACAGATGTACGGCTATTATGTTATAATACCTGTTAACATGTTTCCGCGATGTACGTTATTTACATTACATATTCATAATTAGCATTAACAAACTAGCAATCTTTTATTTACAACAAAACTTATTTGTCATAAATTTTTTTCTGAAAAATTTTTATTACTAAAAATTGTTTCACATAATTACAATTGTGGCACAAGGAATTTATGCTAAATGCTTTTTTTGTGTTTTACATTCAATAAACAATATTAATTTGACTTTAAGTGCGGCAAGGTTAAAAATTTATTGCATCATTCAGTGATTACTGTAATTATTAATAATACCTTTGTATGTTCTGCTACCAGATTGATAAAGGAAAACAGAAACTTTTTTCTAATCGGTTAAATAAAAAAAATCTTATATATGCCATATATCCAATCTTTTATATACATCAAAACTATGAGTATATATTCATTTTTATTGATTTTCATTTACTTTCGCTGCAAAAAAAATCTCTACCATCATAATATATTCATTCCCTCTTAAAAACCAACCGTACCATACGTCCTTAGCTTTATATTAATAAAATATTGTGTTATCGCCATACCCGGCTTTTTATTATAAGCTAAACATATTTTTATCGCGACCGTTAGAGTGAAATACAAAATGGTTTCTCCCGTTGGCGTGCAACGATGTAATTAGTCGTATCAGCTAGGTAACGTAGCCAACATCGCCGATATAGCCGATATAGCCGACACACTGTCATTAGCAGTGATAACAATGTGCATTCGTTTTCATTTGATTGATAATGATAGTAAAAACTGGCGGGATCATGATCATCGGGGTACTATATTTAATATGCATCCTAATGCATGCCTTTTAAAGCCTTGTTTTGTTAAGTGTGGTTGCTAACAGAGAAACGATCTTGCAAATCAAAGTAGGCAACGCAATAGATAAGTTACCAGGACCTAAAGTATTGAAAAAAAAAACAAAAAAGTTTTGATTTTTTTTACTTTTTTTATTTCTTAATTTTTAGTGATTCCGAAATTCAATTTTCGAACTGTTAAACGCGTTGCATATATTACACAGCGCCACTTGAAACGAAAAAAAGGGTTTGAACCAATAACAAAAACCAATTTAGAAATGTGTAAACAACTCATATTATACACGTAATTGAAAGCAATAACGGCAGATTTGCTGCTTTTTATAAAATAATTCCGTAATATAGGTATAGAACATCACCAAATTAGAATGGATATTACAATGACCTCGAAATACTACGATGTGTTTCCAAGGCTTCCTATGCAGTTGTTTTTTGTTCATTTTATCGATACAAGTAATAAAATGAGCATATTATCATTGAGGTAAACATAGTAAACCAAATAAGCATTATTGAGAAAAACTCAAAAACGACTGGCCAGATCTTGATCAAATTTATATAGGACCAAATTTAAAACATCAGCATTCGAACAATAGAGAATCATCGAGATACATTTCCAATTGGCGGAGTAATTGTGTCACAAACATACAAAAAAAACACACACAGGTGAATTGATAACCTCCTATTTTTTCGAAGTCGGTTAAAAATAAATCTAGTCCCGGGTAAAATCATTAAACATATAGCAGATTGACATCTCAGTTCTCATCATCAGTTATGAACGTCTCGTAATACAGTAACGATCCTTCAATGACAAAAAACTAACGGCTAGTTCCGATCTAAAACCAATTAAAGTTTATACATGCATCAAATGTCGATGATGATCATTCTCATTCTCATATAAAACAGATTAAAGTACCGTCAAGTGCAATCAAAGGACTATCACTTGTGAGTCCAAACAGAACTTCTAATAAAAACTACTTGGAGACAACAAACACTCCCTTTCTCCCTTTAGTGGCCTCAAATTAAATAAAAAGGCTTTATATCAGTGCAATCTGTCAAATGAAGAGTGTACTGCAAAGAGAGGGATCTAATGGTGGGGAGATATGATAGGGTAGGGTTGAGTGATACAGATGTTCATTATTAGCTATTTACTTTTTACTCACTGTACGTGTACTGCTGCCCTCGGGTTTGGCCGGGTTTACTTAGCTCTAGTATATTTGATTGGATATTCGGAGCAGTAAGAAAGCAAATTGAAACGCAAGTTATAACTGGAATTGTATTGTTATAGTAATATGTGTATATATGTATAAGCTCGTTGAAGTGGCAGTGGCCTGGTCACACACTCAGGAGAACGGATGGCCGATGGGGCAATAAGGTTCTAGAGTGGAGGCCACGTTAAGGTAGACAAAGTGTTGGTCGGCCATTAACCAGGTGGGAAGGCGATCTCCGTCCGGTGGCCGGTCCATTTTGGATGCGAGTGGCAAGGGATCGGCCGTCTTGGCGTTCTGGAAGGCCTATGTTCAGCAGTGGACGGATAGAGACAGATGATGATGTTGATGAATAAATATTTTGAAGTGATAGTAAGTACTAATTTACATCTGATATTCGGTTGTAACTTAAGGTTTTCGCTATCTTATAATTCGATATTTTAAGTAGGTAGTTTAGTTTTTATCAATAGGTATAATAATCAGACAAAATATAATATGAGTCACCACGAGACCTGTTACCTTTTGAACAATGCTTCGTCTCACAGTGAGATAACCTCAAAACAAAGCATTAACAAGTTAATACGATCAATTAAAATGATTATCATGTAATACACGAGTTTTTAATTATGATCCATAACACTATCAGTGTCATCATGATGTTTATCAGTTAATGTATTCTGATGATAAGTTCCCAATTAGGATGATATAAAGAACCTTGTCTGTCTATATGATACATTGGGACTAATAATAATAATAATAATATAGCCTTTTATTCAGATCTTATGGAAATTAAAACTGAATTTAAACTTACAAAGTAAAAAAAAACTAATAATAATAACAATAGACTCTTAAATTAAATAAAGTATTTAAACTAATATTTGTTGCTTAGTTATCTTTCCTAGATCTGTTTGCCAGTCGGCAAAAGCCTCCTCCAACCTTTTGAATTCTTTTCGGTCACGGGCCACTCTGTTCCACATGACTCCAGCGACTTGTCTAATGTCATCATCCCACCTTTTCTGCGGTCTACCCCCTCTTCCTATTGCCCTCTCGGGGGTACCACTGTGACACTCTTCTACTCCATTTGTCGTGTCCTCTTATCACGTGGCCAGCACATCTCCATTTTAATCTTTTGATTTTGTTTGTTGCGACTGTAGTTTTTGTTTTATTTCTGATGAGCAAGTTTCGCAATTTGTCAGACTTTTTGACATTTAGCATACTCCTTTCCATTGTATATTGACACGATGCTAATTTGTATTGTTCCTGATTTAAAGCCCATGTTTGACAGCCGTACGTAAGGACTGGTAATACGCAGGTGTCAAACAATTTACTTTTTATGTTTATATGAAGGTTTTTGTTTTTCATAGCCTCTCTCAAGCTCCAGTATCTCTTCCAGCCATTTGTAATTCTTCTGTCAACTTCCTTTTGCATATGTTCTTTTTCAGTTATTAGTTGGCCTAGATATATGTATTCGTCAGTATAATCAATTACAGTGTTCGCTAATTCTATAGTATGTTTGTGTCCATTTATCATTACTCTAGTTTTTAGTGGATTCAGAGTCAAACCTACTTTCTCACTTTCAGTCGCCAGTTCTTTTAGCATTTTACTTATGTCTTTTGATGTGTTTGCTAGTAATACTATAATATCATCAGTGAATCTCAAATGTGACAACATTGTGCCATCTACATTTATCCCGAGATGTTCCCAATCAAGTCTTCTATAGATTGATTCTAACACTGCAGAAAATAATTTCGGAGATAGGGGGTCTCCCTGTCTGACGCCTTTTTCTACTCTGAATGATGCGCTTTTCTTCTCTAATTCGATTCTCGCGGTACTGCGACTGTATATGTTTTTTATTAATCTAATGTATTTGTGTTCGATTCCTTGATCTTATAATGCCTCCCATATTTTTTCATGTAATAGAGAATCGAATGCTTTTTGTAGTCAATATATGCAAGGTAATATGTTAGCTGGTATTCTTTATATTTCTCTAAAACTTGACGCACTACGTGGGTGTGGTCTATTACCGAATAGTTTTTACGAAATCCTGCTTGCTCTATTGGCTGGTGTTCGTCTAGAGTTTTTTCAATACGTTTTAAGATGATTTAGCAAAAATCTTATATATATATTGGACATAAGGCTGATGGGGCGATAGTTTCCTATATCATATTTATTCCCTTTCTTATACAATAGTATGATGCTAGACGCTGTCCATTGCTGGGGAATAATTTCGGTGTTTATGATATCATTGAACATATCCGTCAGGACAGGTATCAGGATCTCCTTGCTTTGTATTAGAATTGCATTGCTTATGCCGTCGGGTCCGGATGCTTTGTCTTCCTTTTGGGTATCAATTGCGTTCCTGACTTCATTATAGAGGATATTTGGAATATTCGATATTTCCACCAGTTCGATTTCGCCTTGCTTAGTATTGCTTCCATAAAGTTTTTTATAATATGATGTAGCTGTTTCTAGTATGTGTGTTCTATGGTGATTCCATTTTCCATGGTCATCTTTAATTTTTACAATCCAATTCTTAGTATTGGTCATTTCCTTGAGTGCTTTTTTAGTTCCACCTGTACTGATTATATATTTTTCTATCGTTTTCATCCTCCATTTTTTTCTGTCTTTTCTTATGTTTTCTTTTATTTCTTTGCTAACTTTGGCGAGTTTCTTTCTTCTGTTTTGAATATTTCTTGCGCTGAGAAGGTGATTTCTTTCTTCTAATAGGTTTAAAGTTGTTGTTGATAGCATTTTTTTAGTATCCATTTTTGTGTTAATTATGTGTTTTGTCTGGATTTTAATAATATTTTCTATGCTATTGTATTTTTCTTGGACTCCTAGTTTAGTAGAGTTTTCTTTGAAGTTTGCAAATTCATCCTTCAGGGCGATTGTTATTTGTTCTATTTGCTGTTTGCTGAGTTTTATGTAACCCGAGTATTGTCTTTCTCGGGGTTTCTTTGGTGGGCTTGTTTTTAGTTCAGCTCTGATTAGCCTGTGATTGGTATTAAAGTTGAATCTTTTAATGACGGCAAAGTTAGTAAAATACTGGTTTCTGTTTGTCATAATAAAATCTATTTCGTTTTTTGTTCTACCATCAGGCGAGACCCATGTCCACATGCTTTTTCTGTTTTTCTTATACTTAGTATTTAAGATTGTTAGGTTATTTTCTAGTGCAAAGTTCGTAATTTTTTCCCCATTTCGACTTCTGATCTTGTTGCTATACGAAAATGGTCCTAGTATTGTGTTTTCTCCTGGGCGTCTTGCTCCAATTTATTCATTGTAATCTCCCATTACAATAAGATTTTTATGTGTATGTTTCTGAATCGCCTCGTTAAGATCGTGGTAGAAGGTGTTTATAGTTTCTAAATTTGATTGTTCTGTAGGTGAATAAACCTGTACAATAGACCATGAGTCCTTATATCCCGGTAGTTTCACATTCATAATCGCTATGCGCTCTGAGATTCCTATGAATTCTTCAACATACTTCGTTATATATTTCTTAATAATAAATCCTACCCCGTGGTGGCCTTGTGTCTCTCCTAAATGATATAGTAGGTAGTCTGGATGAGAAATAATACTTTCGCCCATTCTTCTTACTTCGCTCAGGCCAACTATGTCCCATTTGATTTGTTTTAGCGCGTATGTTAATTCCGTAAGATTTTCTTCGTTTCTCAGGGTAAGTATATTGAGGGATGCGATATATATTACTGATTTTTGGTGATTTTTATCTGTTAGTGTTGGAGAGTTGTGGTCTCTGTCCTCCACGAGGACCAGTCGGCTTGGGGGAACATTGGGACTAACGGCCTCAAAATACACTGCGCTTCTCTGAAAATAAATATAGAAAAAAATCCTGTATCTTTATTATGAAATCTTCTAACCTCAGCGCCATTTAAACATGTGACCATGTAAACTTGCAAGTCGTATCTCCTAATACTGCGGTTAAAATATTTAAAATCTTAGTATGTTCGGATACGCCTAATATTTTTTCTAATAACAACAACTTTTTTTTTCGGATGGATCTATGCTAACGGCCCGAAGGCCCTATTGCTACATCGGATTAGTGTGAGCCCATTGGGCTTACTTTTTGTTTATAAAAGTGGGGGGTTTCCCCCGCCAACCGTGCAGTCTACGACCACACGGCCTCCTGTAGAGCTAGCATGCGCGTACGACAAAATTTTGTCTACCCCTTTTCTCGTGTTAACTATATGAAATAATACGAGAAAAGGGGTAGACAAAATTATGTCGTGCGCGCATGCTAGCCCTACTGGCGTCGGGTGTGATAACAACAACTAGATTAACTAATGTTCTATTGGTAAATCAACGCTAAACAAATCCACTCGGGACCCATGCTCACAAAATAGGTGTCAGCGAACACTAAGCAGGATCCCAACGGCGAAATAAGTACATAACGGCCCATAACGATCCGCCGACTTTTGTATCACTGCATAATTGAAATAGGGAGGAGCCACATTCACTATGCGTCTAGTACAAGGTCCACTAATGGACGCCGCTTCCACTATTAATATTTGATTCCGCTCGGACAACAGCCTGTCATAGACCCTATTTCGGGCTTTCAGGCAATCTTTCAATCAACCTTTAATATTTTAGGGGCTAAACAGTTTTACGTTTTCGAATAATGCGTTCGGTTCGAGTTTTAGGAAATCCGATTTATCATCGAAAACAGAGATTATCTCTGATCGTTATTAACCTCCATTCCTCCACCGCTAAGTCCCTATCAATAAACGACAAGACGGCCGATCACCGATATTTTTTCTATTATGGTCGTAAATTGAACACATTATTAGGTCATATGAAGATTGGTATAGTAGATTTGTAAATAATGTAGACAAAAAATTTTTGTTGCGACTTTCAAAGATTCGAATGGAACTTATATAGAACGAAAATTTTGATAACCAGATTTTGTAAGTAAAGCCTGGATCAGAACACTGTTGTTCCTGTAACTCTCATTGCTACGTAGTCCTATCCCACAGGACTTACTTTCACCATAAATTCCTTTTTTAACCAACTTCGAAGGGAGGAGGTTCTCAATTAGTCTGATTTTTTTTTCATATATTATATTTGTAGTTGAATAAATGCCTTTTTAGTAAACTAACAATAGCAATCCTTCAGAATTAATTAGACGTGTTCGAATATTTGTAAGTTCTTGTTCTTTGTTATAAAATGAAAAAGACAAAATCATAAAATTAATTTTCGTAGAATTACACTGTTATACTAATATATTTAGTCCAATTTTAACGTAATATAAAATAAAGAATTCTTAATGCTACACGGTGGAATGATTTTACAAAAAACATCAAATTTATGTTGTGTTCGAACTGTAATTAGACACACAAATGTAACCTCTGATACAAAAATATTAAAAACTATGAAAGAGATTTGTTGATTATATATACATAATAAACATACATACGTAATATTATTATATCATTTTTATATTAGGAGAGGAACAAATTGACCGGCGAGTACAATGAATCATTATGATCTGCACGTAATTGTCAACTTCTTAAACATAATTTTTACCAACAGAATCCGGCTGAGATCTTTCTAAAAACATAAATTCAGACAAAAAGTAGGTAACATTTATCTCATCAAGAGTTTTGGCGTTCCTTGATAGAGGCCTATGAGCACACATCAACTGGATTATGATCATATTGACTGCAGTATTATCATGTTTGTCAGCCCTTATTAACAGGCTGGACAAATTTTTTAATTAAGTTAGGACTGTTTAGTGAAATTAAAATAACAGGTTTTCGCATTTAATAATAAAAACCTAACTTATACCTTGATTAGTCGTTTAAATGTTTAGACTGATTTGAAGATTTCGACATTTGAACATAATTTCAAAGGTATGCTGATGATACAGGGTTAATGGGTTGAAGATAAGTGGGAGCAGTCACGGATGTGAATCGGTAGCCTGTAACCTACCGAAACCTCCCCACAGGCCTCGAAATTTTACAAACAACGAATTTATTTATTTATTAAGACGTGGGAAATAGACGATCTCCGTACAGTGGCTGGTCCTTTTTGGATACGAGTGGCGAGGGATCGGTCGTCTTGGCGTTCATTGGGGGAGGCATATGTTCAGCTACCTATATAACATAGTGAAAAACATTATACGCGTAACAGAATTTATAAAAAAGGTGAGTGATTCCAAATATTACCTTCCCATTTCAAACTTATAATAAATATAAATAAATAATTAAAACTGCATCAAAACAAATGTTTACTGTAGCGCCCCCTGGTGAGTTGTAATTGTAACACCTATCTTAGAACATGCACTAATCAAACCCAAACCCATCATTGAAATTCGTATCAAAATTAAAATAGTAGTTTTGGAGAAAAATGGCAACATTGGATTGTACAAAAAACGTTTACTGCAGTGCCCTCCAGTGAGTTATCAACTTAATATCTATCTAATAATATGCACCAATCTAATCCAAACCCATCTCTGAAAACCGCATCAAAATCGGACAAGTAGTCTTGGAGATAAGCGGCAAAATAGGTTTACACACACAAACTGCCTCTCACCCCAAACGCATATACAGTCTCCGTTCCGTCGCGGGTAAAAATATTTTTATTCAATGTACATCAAAGTATCTAGAGTAAATAAGATACTTTGATTTGATTAATTTTTTACTTTGGACCGACAAAAACTAGGAACTCTATCATAAGAAGTTGTTTTAATTTTAATAATGTGTTCATTCCAGAGTCAATCTCATAATCACGGTCCAAATTCAATATGTTAATGGGACATTACTATAATAAGATTGTTATCAGAGGTTATTATATGAATTTTACAAAATTATAGGAGATAACGCAACCAATAGACTAGCCGGGAGCTAAGTCAAGAGCACGCTATACTAAATCGATTATCAATCAATATAATGATGGTGCACGCTACTTTTTTAGGGTTCCACTCCTCGAAATGACAAAACGGAACCCACAGACAGACAGACAAAGTTTATCGTTTGCTTTACGTTCTGTGGTACATACCCGAAACTTATAGCTCCCGTTCACACATAATCATTTTACAAGAAGCTAGGTATTTCGGCTTAGGACGAAAAATACTGAATGTCCTTAGTTTTTAAATGTGTTTATGTATGTCACTGAACTTCTCCTAAGGGTCGGCCCCTTTTATTATATTATATTTTATTTATTTCGATGATACTTTTTGTGTGTTCACGCGGATTCAAGAATGATTTATATTCACAACAAGCTGTTGCCCGCAGCTTCGCCCGCGATAACTTAGATTTACAGCCGTATAGGTACCGATCGATGATGATTATTATTATAGCCTAAGTTACTCCTTATAACATCAGCTATCTGTCAGTGAAAGTCCCCTTAAAATCGGCGCAGCCGTTTCAGAGATTAGCCAGAACAAACAGACAGACAGACAGACAGGCAGATAAAAATTGTAGGCCCCACAATGGTTCAGGCCTTGACGTGGCGGTGGGGCTCAGTAGCCTAGGGTGAGCCCAACACCTTGGGCGAAGCTAATTGAGCCGAGGGGGCTCTTTGTACTCCTCTTATAAGAAGAGGGGACAAAAGAACAGGGGGCAAGGAGTGAGGATGGGAACCTCAGCCCATTGTACTGTCCTGACGTTGGGAGGGGTTGTTCTGTGGTGCGGGACAACCCCTCTGTGGAGGTGGCGTCGGTCCCTTGAGGGACTGACTAGCCGTCTAGGTGCCCTGTTAGCTTAACAGATCCGGGGCACCTCACCAAGGCGGCATTGGCGGCACTTGCCGGGTTTTAGTGAGTAGAGCTGCGTTCATTTACCACCTTTCGGGCGCAGCGAGTCCCACATACCCACCTGGGGAGACCCACTCCCCAAGCGGGATGCCTCAGAGCATTTCCCGGCGTAAAAGAAAAAATTTTGTAGAAAATGCTATTTTTGTATATTTACCGTGTATACATTTATGTGCATTCAGTAAAAAGCGGTTATTTTAATATTACAAACAGACACCCCAATTTTATTTATCTGCATAGATTTGGTATACTAAAAATGTTTTATACAGAATATCCGGCGAGTCCGCGAAATAGTCATAAAAATATGTTTTTCGAAACCCTCAACGTTTGCCAGACTTACGCTTGACCATGTTTTTTGTTGACGAAACGGGAGTCGTATTTAATATGTAGGTCCGAAATCTTCCTAATCGTCTGACCGCAAATAATATGTTTAACAATCGGTGTTGTGCAGAAAATTATACGGCGGGCCGACTTAACGATCACGGTTTGTCGTGTGTGTTCATACTATTGTTATTTGGTCCTAGGTCTTTAGCACGGTTTTGGTTCTCATTCAAGTCTTCATTCGTGAGGACTAAGTCATCGATGGTAGGAATGGTGTCTGCATGGGTCATCTTATTACAGTCAAACAGCATTTTTGTAAAAGAAATAAGGGCTGCCAGTGTAATTACAGGAACACCGAACCTTATATCCCTGGATAACCAACACATGAAAGATTGAACCCAACTATACCTATGGGTGACGTTTACTACTAACCATCCATCCATTCCCCGCTAGCTTGCCTAAAAAGTATTTGTATTGTAAAAACTAATTTCATCAAATACCAGCTTCTCTCGCGACCAATCCCCATAACTGCCCTATTTAACCAGGTTTCTAATATTAAGTAATCTGATTTTATAATATTGTAATATTATCAATTTAATACAGTTAACTAGCTTGTATAATTCAATAGTTAATAATAGTTTTTTAGTTGTTAATTGTCATTTTGCGAATGCTGTGGTAGCTATATGTAGTGCAGTTATGTCATGCTTTCAGTAATATTTTCATATTTGTAAGTATTTATTGTAACTATAACTGGTTGTTCTTAATAAATAAATAAAGTCGGTAGTAGGAATTATTAAGTGCCTATTATTTAAGTAAATCTCCTGTTTGAGTTTTGAATATTTTAGTTTTCATGTCTGTCTGTCTGCCAGCACTGTCACTGTCAGCTCTAATTATATTATAAAATCTATAATTAAGAGGTAATGTTTGTTAAGTAGATGTAGGTAATAATCAAATATAAATAATAAATAAAAGATAAATAATAAAAAAAAGATAATCTCCGAACTTACTTATCTGATTTAAAAAAACATCTTTCACCATATAATTCTACGATCACCAAGTAACATCTATAAAAATCATCATCCTTTTGACACGTCTGTAAATCTAAAACGCGAGCTGTGGACGACGGTATTGAATAAAGCATGAAAACACGCTCAAAATATAACAGAATGCATACAAATTTCCAACAAAGAGACCAAAAAAATCAACGGCCTTTTAAACGTTACGGTGCGTGGGTTGTCACTGTAACTACTATTTAAATACGAGAGCGGATGGCATTATGGCTTTTTTGGCATCAATTCAACACCACAACCTTATCGGCGGTCGCGTTAACATGTCGGGGCAAACAATCGAAAAATACGCTTTTTAGTGTCCGGTAAACGTTATCAAGTCATTCTACTAATTATGATAGGTATTTGGAATCAGCCTACACAAATTACATTTCATTGATTAAAAATTTAAGTCCTACATTTTTAAAAAATCCGTGGGAAAAACTGGTCTATGCTATTGTTTCTTCTCTACATGTTCTCTACTCTCATTCTCTCATGAGACAGAACTGCCCATGTAAGCGTTTATGTCATTCTTCTACCAATTATTAACAATATTAATATTATTATTAACCAGTTATACTAGAATTAAATAAAATTAAAGGTAAACGACTGCATATATTGTAGACATAAAAAAATAAATTGTAACCCGAAAACCACCAGCCAAGATCCAATCTATTATTAAAATATAATACTCAAAAGGTTCACTATCATTATGTCATTAAAGCATCCATTTTGGACGTTCGACAAATTGATAGGCATCTAAAACAAGATGGCGGCCGTTGAAATGTCACTCGTGACACGTTCGTCACGAGTTGACGAGTGCGTGGTGTAGCGGCGCGTGCGCATGAAATAGGTCAAATTATTACCTACGACACTTTCCCTTTTTAGTTTTTATATATAGTTTGAAACAATTTAAAACGGGACATTCACCATGAAACTGACGTAGCCTCGTGAACAAGACATATAAATGTCGATATACCTATCCATAAAAAACATGATTAACTCAACTAAAATAATACCATCAAAGTACAAAGTAGAAAATCCTGATTACTTGTGGTTTATAAAACAATTTACTGAAGTGTATGTATAGGTACACTTTTTATCTTTATTTATTTGATTGATTTTACTATTATAATGAAACAATTTTTTACGGATTTTATCGCGGTTTATTAAGATTTTTACAAGCCCGACGTTTCGGATACTATGTTGAATTTACTATGTTGACTACTTACTTATCACCTTGTTGACTGTTGGTCTTGGCTACGCTCCGACCGTAGCGGAGACCAATATTAATAATCTTAGGTTGACTATTTGGTTTACCATTTTTTATGCATTTGTGTCAGTAGATTTAGAGATGCTATTTATGCATAAGAAGACAAAATCATTTAGACTACCAATAAACAGTATAACATAATATAATATCAGACGATCTTAAAATCCACGTTTAACAGAATTTATTTGTTTGCACAACCTTTCCATACGAACGCGCCTATACAAACACGCGCCAATAAAAACGTCAGCCACTTTAAAAGGGTTAGCTTTTATTTGCTATAAAGGTTAGTGAATATTTTTATTGCGATTGAATATTGTGATAAAAATTGATATATAATGTCTATATATCGGCACAGAATCAACGCGTGCGCAACGTCGTTTGTATGATGACCACGCGATGTTATTTATTAGGATAAAAATTATTAAATTTTTATAGAGGTACTTTCTGTATTAAGTCATAGTGATAGAATATTGTGGTACCCGAAGATTTTTTTTCTTTAGTTTGGAAATAGAGAAGGAAAAGGGGAATAACTTTCAATAACATTTGAACAACTTAAAATGAAATAGTAATGTTATGTGGTTACTTAGATCAATATTAATGAAAAAATGAGCAAGTTTTACTTTCTTTTCGTTAAGTGCTTATGTCATGTCACATTCGTCGTTATGTCACAACTAACAACAACAACACTGTAAATGTTTGCTTCTTATGTTGTCTTCTATTCTTTCTTTCTGCTTTTATTTTAACTCATGATCTTACCAAATCTCACACCGTGCATATCTTTAATATATTTAAGATTTATCTTGGATCGGGGGTGTCTTATAGAGAGAGGCCTCTGGCAGTGGACGAAAAACTATTGACCATGTTAAATTATGTAAAATATTTTTTATTATTTATATGTTCGCATAATATTTTCCATAGTATTATTGGTTGTAACAGTCCCAGTGCAATCCAGGGCACGTGGTATTAGTAATGCACGCGTCCACCGCCCGGGGAGATCTCATCTGATTTCAATCGAGCCGCCACAATTAATGGTTATTTAACAGCCTACCGTTCAATTATCATCGGATTTCGACGATAACTGTGTTCCCAGTGGCGCATTCATTTATGCATATTGACCAGGTTAACATGATATGTTTGATATTAAATTTTAGATATTTATGCGAAGAATTAAAACATTACGTACGATTAAGTAGTTTCATAAAAAATAAAGAAAAAAACAAGTGACGTTTTATGATTCACGAACATAAAAAATTCGCAACTTTAATGGTTAAAAATTAAAAAATATATTTAAATAATTTAATTACGAACTTAACTTTATTAATTTTTTTTATCTTTTATTAAAAAATAATGTGTCCCAATTTTTTTACATGTGGTAACCCTACGATCGATTAATTTCGCAAGGTTCGCATTTAACCAACCGTTAAAGTATGTTAATTTTACAGTTAGTAGAAAATATTAATAGCTAATTGCTAACGATCGAAATAATTGAGCGTACAGATGGTTGAAATTGCAGTACGCTTCAGGACTATATAATTAATTTTAGAGAAATGCCACTGTATCAGATTACGCTAGTAGTAAATGTAGATATGATGAAAGATTTAGTGAAAAAGAACTAAATAGAAAAAAAAGGACTTCGGTAAGACTTTCAGACAAGAACGTCTTCTTCAGGAATCGAAGGTACAAATTAATTGACAGTCGCAGAGATATACAGATAAATAGGACAGTTGACGGAAAGCGATCGTTAATGATGATGATGAATGTATTTCATTTGAAGTACAAGATTACAAAAGCTTATTCGATTATTTTTAAGCTCTTTATGATACTAAATAGCATTTATTAGTATTTCAATATGAAAAGAATCGTGTATTTCAAGATATTTCGTAAATTACTTACAATAATTAAACGTCGTACACCAGGTAACAAACAGTAGCCGAATTAAATTCTTTAAATAAAAGCGTAAAGATAACGTCCGTTGGAACCTAATTAACTTTTTATCTTATAAAAACATTACGTCTTTCCGAATTGCTTAAGTTAAATGAAAATCTTTGTACATGGTGTTCCAAATTTTATACTTTTTTGCGCCCATTCATGTTTAGGGTCAATACCTAAAGATCAAACGGGAATTCTATTACTAATACTCCGCTGTTCGTCCGTCTGTCTTACCATCAGGTCAACCGACTGTCCGTTTGCCTCCTCTTCTATAACAAAAAGGCTGTAACTCATGAACCGTGATAGTTTTTACTCGATATAACGGCAACAGGTAGACGCTTTAAATAATCACAGAATATTCAGTTATAATAAATTATCTTCAAATAAATAAATAAAAGTGTGTATGTACTTATGTACACGCGTTAGAAGTTATACTTCTCCTTAAAGAAAAATATACATAGTAAAATTTCATTACACTCACATTTTTGCTTATTGTGTAGTTAAAAAGTATATCTTCTTCTGACGTCTATACTGTCATTATGTGAAAATTGTTCTATAGCTAACTTCATGGTGTCGGTTTTTTTCGTGACTGTGTGCGCGTGCATCGTAAAAGTTTACTCTCATCGTTTTTCTCTAACGCGCCAAAAAAGTATAACTTCAATTAAAATAAAATAAATTAAAAAATTAAGGGGGCTCCCGTGCAACAAACGTGATTTTTTTGTTAGTGTCTAATGTTGTATAATGTATAATGGTATGGAACCCTTCTTGCGCGAGTCCAATTTGCACTTGGCCATTTTTTATCATGTCACTACTAAGATTATTTTTGATGGGTACTAATTTTAGAATTTAATAAGTGATTCCTCATTATTGTGATACTAATTATATTAAATACAATATAGTGATATGCATACAAAAGACATGCACGAGGAAAATATAGTTATTAAGTAGTACAATTACATAAATTGAATAATAAAACTATAATCACTATTTAGTGGCCATAAAAACTTACTCGTATCCGTATGCGTGAACGGTCTGGTGAACTGTACATAGCAAATAAATTAAATCAAATTGCGTTCAGTAATTGATCGGGTTGAATACAAACTAAGCGTGCGCGAAAACCCAATCAGCCGTGGCGCAGCAATTTGAAAATCTTGTTCCATCTTAAATTATCAACAAGTTTAATAACAAGGGTACGTGAAAGTATAATGGTGATTAATATACGAATGCGATAAACTGGCAACACTTATTGAGCGTGAATTGAACTAGGAATTATAATCTGCAATTAATATTGTGGGTAATACAATGGAATCGGAATTTTCACTTACAAATGACATATCAGGTGGGATTGAGCAAATAGTTATTTGAAACTGAAAAATTTGCTATCGCACATAATTTACTAACACAAATAGGATATAAATGAATTGTTGTGATTATATTATAAAGAAAAAAATCTTTATAATATTTTCATTCGTTTTAATACGTTCCATATGATATTATTATTCCATTTCATATATTTAAGTTGCGCTGTATTTAGTTAAGTTAAGCTGTATTTGAATTTCCTTGAGAATAAAATAGTTTTTAAAAAGAAAAAAATAAGAGTAATTGTAAAAATCAAAACTTTCAGATAAAAAGCCTGAAAAGCCGGCCAAATCAACTGGGTACCTGTACCTAAAATTGTGAACCTATATGCGGTTCATGATTTTTTAACTCTTTAAACTATCGTAAATATTTTAGTCAAAAACAATATTTTAGTCAAAAGCACTAAACAGTTTGAAAATTACAACCTTTTTACAATCCGCTAAAAGGACACGAAAATAAAAAAAAAGACCACAAATGAGAACACTCTGTATACGAATGGGATGTAACGAGGAAACGCCGTCGGGCATCCACTTAGCTTATATCGTTTAGCTGGGCGAGGATTATGAGGTGACTCAATTAACCAGGCCCTATGACCTCCCATCCTACGGGAGGGCCTAAACTCCTGTTTCAAATAACTCTATTAACGGTGGTACAAAAACATAATGTGATTATGCTTTAACAGATAGGAAGGTTTGGAGTTATTATTGTTAATTATGAGGCTATAGTACAAGTTTTATTATATTATCACGTTATTATAGACCTTTGGTAAGTGTAGAATGTGTTAAAGGGAGCAAATAAAGTTAATTAATGTCTATACTAATATTTTAAAGAGAAATATTTGATTGTAAGTTTGTTTGTTTGCTTTGAGTAGGCTCCGAAACTACTGGACCGATTTGAATGATTCTTTCAATTATAGAATAACAGAGACTTGTTTATCCGAGCGAACCAGGGAAACCGCTAGTATTTTATAAAATAATATACCATATATTCGTCACTAAAATATTACCTTCG
The DNA here is from genome assembly GCA_963853865.1 of Helleia helle. NCBI lineage: Eukaryota > Metazoa > Arthropoda > Insecta > Lepidoptera > Lycaenidae > Helleia > Helleia helle. Next base: position 25,049,106 of record OY971420.1, read on the forward strand.
TGGGCTCCAAATTCTGATCGAATATTCTAGTGACATGTATTATTACCATAATTATCAACATGTTTGTCCACTGCTTAACAGTAGGCCTCATTCAATGAACGCTCGAACAGCGGATCCCCCGCTCTGGGACCGGCCACACTTCATCGTAACATATTATATTTATACATAATTCTATATTCATTGGTCAAAACGTCCCACGGCTGTATAACAGTCTGTTTTTAACATATTCTAGGACTAGTTGTTTTTCTATACTGACAACACAACATAATTTTATCGATGCAAAAACTAGCCATCGCCGTGGGCTTTGTAACCAGTTTTTCCGAGGGGAGCTGAACGTATATTATTACGGCTAAACTATGAAATTATAATTTTTGTCCCACCTGTGATGCTATCAAGCCAACTTACGTTCATCGATTTATTCCATTGTCTACAAAATGTATTTAATTCTCAAACAAATTTTTATGTACCCACTTACCCATACTTTACTTCTTCTGTGCGTAGCGTAATTCCTCATTCCTCAACTTTCTTTTCACTGCTAGCACAGTACTTCTTTTAGTTAGCCTTTAAATACATATAATTCTTCTGTGCATATGTATGTCACTAAACACCTCAAAAACTGCAAATGTCGATGAATTTTGTTCATGGATTCAAGAATGGTTCGAATTCCCAATTCAGTTCACTCCAATTTTTTGTACAGGACAACGGCTTGGTAGTAGTAAAACATACAATTTGGTATCGCAAAACTTCTGAAAAACAGAAACCTACTGGCTCATTAAAATGCCAAATAAAGTAGTGTTTTCTATAGTGATCACCAATTGGTGTAAAAATTTGTAATGGTGGATAATATTAGCTTTATAAATATTGAATTGTGAAAATATAAAAACCCCATTGAATTTCATAAACGCAACGTAGGTACATAAATAATTCAGTACGCGTGTTTAAGTTAAAAAACTGAGGATAGTGTGAGGTCTTTCCCCTCGTAAATAAAGGTTTTGTTGATCCTCGTACCACAATTTATCGGTGCCTGACAGTATGGCGATTCTTATTATCATTATCGTAGACTGTGTGAAGTTAATGAGTTGGAGGTATTTATGTTCCCCGATGTTCGGGAAGACAATTAAATTTAACGTACATACATACATGTAACGTAAAAAGATTGTACAGTTGCACAAATTGGTCACGCTGAGTATGAGTATACACAATGAAATCAGGGTTCTATTGTTTTGGTCGCTTTACCGTCACCGAGTCTCTAGACAGGTCACCCATGCTACACTCCTATACGGCTACCTATAGGACTACGATATCCTTCATAGTTATAAAAATGATACGTTCTAATAAAAAAGTGTTACAGTAAAAAAATGTTATAATAAAAAGTGTTACAGTAAAAAATGTTATAATAAAAAGTGTTATAATAAAAAAGTGTTATATAAAAAAGAGTTATAAGAAAAACCATGCAACGATGTTCTAGTGGGTGCGGGATCGGCTTTTCGAGTGAGAGGTACGGGTTCGATCCTGACCCCTGTGATGCCTTGAAATGGGTGTTTTCTGAATTTCTACGTGCACCTGAACATGAGACCATCGCTTGCTCACCGGTGAAAGAAACATCGTGATGAAACCTGCATCTAATCAGATTATAAGTCTTTAAAGATGTGTGAAGTTCACCAGCCCGCATTGGGGCAGCGCATCGGTGACACGTCTGTGTGACGATGGCCATCGGTATTATCTACAGATCTTACTTTAGATTACGTTGCTGGTTTAGTGATTATTCATTAGCCAGTTTAGCTACTTCTAGAGGGGCCCTGCATCAATATATTGAGACAAAAGTTTAAACAGGATTCTGGATAGTTTTAAAACCTTATACACTTTGGGGCTATGTAGCCTGGGGGCCCCGTAATGTGGCGGTAGCCTCGACTCTGACCATCAATAACATTCGAGAAAGTTCGAAATCACATTTGGCGCGTATTCAACACAAAAAAACCGTAATTCACCCGTTTATATGGGAATGCTTTAAGTATTTACTGCGTTGAACCGATGAATGGCTGAATGGTTGGCTGCATGCATTCAATCACACGGAAAATTGGCGAGAGAGTGAGCTGTGTAATATTTTTATTGGATGTTATATGATCTTCCGTTAAGGTTATTGGTATAGGTTGTGAGGCTTGAATACCAATTCTAGGTTTGGTTTGGGTATATAGTGTTGATGGTCATGAATGTCCCAGGTATTTTTTTACATACGAGGGAGTGAACAGACAGTGCGTTCGTGTGGTATCACCGACACCCGAGTCACAGCGAAGATAATATAAAACATATCTTATGCTATATGTATTAAGATTGAGATTTGTATAAAATGTATCAGATTTTGACTTGGCGATCATAGTGGTTGGATACGTATGTACTGGGACTCTTGGCGTTCATTAAAAAGACCTATAACCAATAGAAAAGGAAAAGGGCTGATGGTGATAAAGTTGTAAGTAGTAATCATTTTAAATGGAATCTTTTTTAACATTTAAAATAGTGAGTATAATCTACTCAAAACCTCAAACAGTTTTGTGGTTATTTAAGTTAATTTCTTATCATCCATTTACCCTCTTTTAAAAAAACCTTTTAACTTACAATAATGATTCAGATGTTAAAACTAATATAAATGGATCTGTCACTGTACCAAATCTGGTTGGTAATGGGACCCACACTCAGCGCTCCCAGGGGAAATATGGGATCAGCACGATTTGTCCGGGAGTTTGTTTATGAAACATTGTTATGTTTCTGTTTTGAATGTCGTCATCTCAATATGTATATAATATATAGTTGGATAGGCAAATTGGCATTTGTGCCAGTTTGCCTGGAACTATCCCAGACTCATTTATATGTTGTCTATCCTGAGACGTGCAAGTAATCCGGGCGTGTCTTGCCCTTCTCTCCGAAACACAGCAAAGCTGTTTCACGGGAGAGACAAGCAATATGGTGGTACCCATGCAGCCGGGAGCGCGGCACAGCGCTTCCCTCCCACAGGTAACTTTAGCTTACTTTAACACAAATTAGTGTAACTCATTTATGTTATCAGAGACGCATCTTCGTCTATGGTAAGTCTCGGTGCCAGTTAGTGGTAGAGCTGAAAAATAATCAGAACCACCCAACCATGGTTCAAGCATTGTCGTGGCGGTGGGGCTCAGTAGCCTAAGGTGAACCCAGCACCTTGGGCGAAGCAAATTGAGCCGAGGGGAGCTGCTCTTTGTACCGCTTTTATAAGAAGAGGGAACAAAAGAGAAGGGAGAGAAGGGGCGAGGATGGGAACCTCACCCCATTGTATAGTACAATGGGACGTTGGGAGAGGTTGTTCTGTGGAGCGGATCAACCCCTCTGCGGAGGAGGCGTTGGTCCCTTGAGGGACTGATTAGCCGTCGAGGTGCCCTGTATGCTCAACAGATCCGCGGCACCTCACCAAAGGTGGCATTGGTGCCACTCGCCGGGTTTTAGTGGGTAGAAATGCGTAAAAAAGGATGGTAGACCAGGTCTAAGGTGCCGTACACACAATATATCTGTCGGTTGTGAGCGAGGTTGTATTCATCATGATCATTATCGTCGTCCACTTGAAGCCTATAATTAACGTAATTATACATATTATATTATACAATTAAGAATACCCCATATAATATATAAAAAACAAATAAAAATTACCACCAGCCTGTACCGTATCTTTCAAGCAAATTAGATAAGACATAATTTTCATCATCATCATCACTTTAAATGAAAAGTTACCCTGACAATAATAAAAAAAAAAAATTTTTTAATTCAAAATAGTAGGTACCAATACCTTTAACTTTCTTTTTTTAAACTTTTCTTTTAACTTTTTGAACGTCAATTGAATCTACCACCGGTTCCAAGGCGAGCCCACTGAGAAAAACTGGCGAAACAAACTCAGTGGAACTAATCTTTTCAAATTGTATGTATTCTATAACTATTTTAACATCTTATCCTGAAATGCCTAGGAGGAACGCCCTATTCCCAGGGTGTGGTATCTTCCATGAAATCTTTTACTTTATAATATTCTTTACCACACAAACGCTCTTTAACAACTTTATTGAATTTTCAATCATCATCAGAAATTTATAACCATCAGCCTGTAGCCCATCAACATTAAACTTTACTATTAAAGTTAACTGGATTTAATGAATATGACTCCATCACTTCAGTCCGTTGACAGGATTACTTTGGTTACTCCGTGATCCCTCTCGTGTGAGGGTAGCTAATTTAGAGGGTCATAGCTGATCACCCTCTTGACAAATATTTACTTTGTTAATAATATTCATAAGAAATTACGTGTGGATACATGAAATTATTAATGTATGTTGAACCGTGATATCTTCATAATCACACTGTAAGTTAAGGCGTTTTTTATTTGTTTAAGTCCAAATATATATTTGGAAAATATCTGTAATATATGATCGAATATTAATTCTATTATGTGTAATAACTTTACAAAATTTAAAACAACTAAATTTGAATTATCATTTTATCCTAGTAAGTCTTATTTTCATTATGCTTTATAATTAATCAATATTTTTTACATTTAAGCCTAAGCCGGGTGCAACAACTAGTATATAACACAAAGTCACCGGTATATAACTTCGGCGTCATGTTCATATAATCTCAAGTTGTATTGCCGTTGATAAGCTTATCTTAAGTTTCAGGACATTATTCATTAAATCAGTACTTTACCTATAATAACCTTATACCAATATATATATATACATATTATGTGTGATTTTACTCAACTAAAAAACTTATAATGACAAAACCGAAACATCTGCGCTACTTCTTACATGAGAAGACGCCGCACCCACATACTGCAAGTAGGATGCGAAAAGCGGGAAACAGCCATCTTGACTTTTTTGAAAAAAGAGTGTCCAGCAAAAGATAGATACTGGCTGATAATATTAAGTCTGGATTTATGAAGACGAAAGAGTAGTAAAAGAGATAAGATATAACAGGAAAAAGTGCCACAATAGATTCGTGTTATAAATAAACTTTCATCCTATCTATGAACAAGTCATAGATAGCGCCGTATTTAAAAACGAAAGACAGCGCCATCTATCGCCGTAAATAGCCACGTGTCATGTTGCGTTTTGGCCTCACAGATGGCGTTGATCGATTAAAACGCTTTTAGGTGGATTTATCATTTTTATTCAATTATTAAGATTCTTTATCTAGAGCTATAATAAAAGAGTCTTATTTCTCTCGATCATTCTCTGTCTTCTCCTTATAAAATGTATGTAGGACAACATGATCATATTATACCGACAGTGTCTAAATAACACATAAACCTAGAAAATAAGTAACAATAAAATATTAAACGGTATATACGGCTATTAAAACTAATTTAGTCTCGTGATAAGCCCGATAGAACTTACGTTGCCGGTACTAGAAAATGGCTGAAACATACAGACACTCAGATTCATATTAAGTATATACATAATATTATATCTCCAGTATAAACTGAAAATACAATAAAAAACAAAAAAAAAACAAAACTAAAGAGAGGTGTCAAGGGACACCCGGATGGAACGAAGTTCCTTTCGATTAATTAGTGAAGACCTATTAATAAAACACATTACCAACAATTTTTGCAAGTCAAATTAAGTCAACTGTGGAATGTGTTTAAATAATGAAAACTACTTACATATTATAAAATTTTTCAAACATGTTTAAATTGTATAATTTTTAAAGAATTTATATAAATCTGCCAATAGATGGCGTGGTATATAATTATCAAACTTTTCCGTGAATTTACTAATAGATGGCGTTGTTTAGTAATTGCATCTCGCTATAGGTGACATGATGTTATTCGATAAGGTTTCAAACTTTTATATTAACAGTAAAAACACACACACACACTCACACATATATAGCAAAAATTGTCATGCCAGCTTTTCGTCTGAATTTTTTCCGTCTAGCCCCCTTTCCAAAAGATAATATTCAAAATAGTACCAATAAAGTATATTTTTGAACGTCAATTAAATCTACCACTACTACAATACTTTATCGTTACATATAGCTACTCAAGAAACACCTTTTATTTAATATTAGACTGAAGTTACTTAGAAAACTATCATACGTAATCGAGATATCCAAATACTATTATCAACCATTCTCTGTTCACAGCTGAACACTATAAGCCGATCATTTGGTCATTTCACGATGGTAGGTATTATTAAAAAAACCCTAACACTCCTCGCTTGATGTCATGTAGATAAATGTTACCATTAAAAAATGGGAGCCATAATAGTAAAATCATCATATAGAAGTGATTAAGATATAATATCAATGACTCAGATATTTTTAATGATTTTGTAAAGGTTGATCACAAGAGTATCTTTATATTGATACGTGTGGAGAAATTTTTGAAATCTCTTTTAAGATTAACGCGCACGCAGTTAGTTTTGGTATACTTAGAAAGCTGACATTTATATTATCTACAAATATAATAAAGAAGTAACGCTTGTGAGTTTGGATACGGGAGGTAATCTCGAAAAGTAGTCATTGTATTATAAACTATCAAAAGTGTATGATAGCATATGATTCAAGAGTGGAGGCCGCCTTCGGGTAGACAAAGAGTTGTTCGACTATTAACTAGGTGAGAAGACGATCTCCGTACAGTGGCCGATCCGTGTTGGATGCGAGTGGCGAGGGATCGGCCACCTTGGCGTTCACCGAGGGAGGCCTATATTCAGCAGTGGACGGATAGGGGCTGATGAAGGTGATGATGATGTTAGCTATCATTGAGGCTACAAAAACAAACACTTATTATCACTTCGACTACGGTCAATTAATACGGGCAAAGCCGCGGGCAAAAAGTTTTGGAATTAAATAAAATGTAGGTATTATTGTAAGCTGGCGTCGACAGTCTGTCGGGTATTATAAGAAAACGCACAGCATCCCTGATTCACCGTGTGCGGCGCAGCATCAACAGTCTGGTGAAGACAGTGGCGGCCAGATTGGACGTGGACAGTGCTCTGATGCAGCACTGGACTCGTATACATTTGGTCAAAGACACCAGACCTTCATATAATTTTAATTTAGATAACTAACGATTGTAAATAACACTCTAAAATCCGAAATAAATGATTTTATTTTATTTATTTTATTATACTCAATAAACTGTTTGCGTTAATATTAACAAAACATCAAACCTACAATTTTAAAACTCCATATTAAGGTTAAAACCCGACCCTGTTTCAGTATTTATACTAGAGCCATGGGGTCGATATTCGACCTCAATTCATCAAAGTCGCGGAGACAGGGTATAAGCTAGTATAAATATCCGCTATGAAGGATGGCGGTCGAAGAATGACAAAAACGCTTTGTGTTCACAATATGCTCGTAAATCAGTCGAAATGTTTCAAATACTTTTTATTAATGTCATAATGCATGAGTTTGATATATCAATTAAATGGTAGCAAAGACCATTTTGTGATAGAATATATGTGTAAGAATATTTGTATACTTACAAATATATATATATATGTGTGAATGTCAGTTTGTTTGTTTCGCTTTCACGTAGAAACTACTAAACCGATCAGCATAAAACTTTGTACACGTATTTCCAAAGGTATTGCGAATGATATAGCTTTTTAATAAAAAAATATAATTTTAGAGACAGTTAAATTGTACAATAATAAATGATCCTACATGTCAAATATTTAATATTCGCCCTGTGTCCGGTGTCACTTGGAAGTCAAATATTTAGTGCGTTCAAAAATTGTAAAAATCCTCAAAGTTTTAGTTGGTTGTCAAACCTACAAATAGTATTATAAACGCGAATGTTTGTATGTATGGACGTTTGTTACTCTTTCACATTAAAATTACTGAATGAATTTTAATGAAACTTCTTTAATAATATAGCATATACATCAGAATAACACAGGCTAGAATTTATAAACATATTGTATGAAGTACAATCTAATCCTGCGTAGACGAAGTCGCGGGCACCAGCTAGTATATTTTAAAATTAAAAATATTTTTTATAGCCTGATCAGAAAATAAAAGACATAAGTAGCGATACCAACGCAGGGCTTTTATATTATTTCTGGTCAGGCTATAACTACATAAGGAGGATCTACTCCTTGGTATTTCATAATCATCAGTCGTAATCCGTCCAGTGTCCACAGCAGAACATAGCATAACATAGCCCCTTTCAATGATCGCTAAGATTACCACAAAAATAACTTACATTCACATTTTTTCTGTGAGTCATATTTTTGTATGAATACGATTTTTAATAATTAATGCATATCTAACAATTTTTTTTTTGTTTAGAAGGAAGGTTTTAAAAATATTTAATATTCACTTAACAAGCGAGTTAAATTGGAGTACGTTTTATTTGAATTATATAAGTATTTTATATTCATATAATCTAAATTTTTAGTAATTTGTAACGATAATATTAGCAGCACTATGAAGGATACGAGGAAACCTAAATTCTGATAAGATTAAACTGGATTCTGATTTGATAATTCTGAAGTTCGCCAACTCACAAGGTTAATGACCTCAAACCTCGACAGAATTCGTGGAGTCTATGGGTTTATTGTAATTTATTTTATTCCACTTTTTCTACATGCGAATATTTTTGCAGCGACGGCAACATTTTTATATGCTTACAAAATATTATAGAATATTTGCATAGCTACGATACACGATAGTACAGACTGGGTTCGATACTGTGCTGTGAGATTTGAATATGTCCATATAGCATTGCAATGATTTCGCTAACAACTTATTTAACCTAGCTGTATCATGTCTTGTTTTTCAAACATGGCCTCGCCATAAATAAGTAATAATATGACAGTTGTAATCGTCATTCACTTGTGATATAAGAAAATAATTTAAAATAAATATATAGTAAGAGGTAGGGCCATGCTGCATTGCAGCCGAACTGGGCTGTTAGGTACGACCGGGGTGGTACCGCTTGCTAAGATAACACCGGCGTCAAGTGACAGCTATGCTGTCGCGTTTCGTGTGGCTTGTGAGTTTCCGGTGGCTCATTGGGGGGATAGGGAAAAGGAGGGCAACGCATTTTCATTACCTCCGGTTGTGCGGATGTGTATTGTATGTGGGCGTCGGTACCATAAGGCTCTGACTGCTACTTTGCCCCCTTATGACATAAAATAATACAAACGTATGTTTTAAAATGATACACCTATCCACTCTTGAAGTTTTACTGACACACCAGATTGTCCACTACCATCAGATATATGGAAACCTAAATTACTTGTCAATAGTTTTACGCAAAAGTACAAAAAAATCACAGCTATGGAAAACGTTTTTTTTTCGGAATGATCTTTGCTAATGGCCCAAAGGCCCTAATGCTTCATCGGATTATTGTGAGCCGATTTGGCTCACTTATAGTTTATTATTAGAGGGGGGTTGCCCCCCACCAACCGTGTAGTCATCGACCACCTGGCGTCGGATTGAGGAAAGCGTTGTTCTTGTAGAGACCGACACAATAAAAATCGGTTAGAAACCAAAGCTAGTATAAGATTTTTATACAAGATGACATCTATTGTAAAGATAAGTAGACGCGTATGGGAATTTGGAAAATAAATTATGATCTTAACCACTAAGCACAACAGCTTAGGGTGGCAAAATGCCAAACAAAAAGTCTAAACAAATAAATCAAATGAAATAGACTCAAGTGCACTCTTAGAAATAGGAAGACATTTTAAAGAATAATATTTTATTTAAATTGCATATGTGTGAGTAAATTATTATAAGCTTACATTTAATTTAGGTACGAAGTAGGTAATTATATAGGTAGGTTTTGATTACAGATATATATGAAAGGACGGACGGATAGAGGCTGATGATGATGATGATGATGAGATATGAAATCTAAATATGTCATATAATATGTCATAGTATTGACTATATTGTATACTAATTGTATATTGTCTTCTAATGTTTTTACGAATTACATTAATTGTAATGAAAAAAATTCTACCGACTTCATTGCGGCATATCATGATTTTACAAACACAATTTTACAGATTTTTACTTAGGGTATCGAATAACTTTGTAACGTTAGGACATCTGTCACCGCAGTGCTCCCGTGACCATGGTTGCTGTAAAGTATCCGAAACGTCGGGCTTGTAAAAATATTAATAAACCGCGATAAAATCCGTAAAAATTGTTTCATTATAATGAGAAAATTGTGTGTTTTATGGAGAAGTTAATATATAATTTAATATATATGTAGTAAAAAAAATATTATCAACTCTATTATCACATTTAATCGTATATTTTAATTACTAAGTATCAACCGTAATCAACACAATAATAGGACAAATTGTTACTTGTAATTATCCATAACTATGTAAATTATTCACTTCATTGTCAGAGACGGATTCGTGTTCGTTAAAAAGTCTTCCAGTGACTACTAAAGATTGATGATTATATTGAATATTAATAAAATTAATCAAAGTTTATCGACAGCAACCTGTATATTACTTCTTACACCTGGATTCTTCTGATTAAATTCGGTTCAAGTCATAAACAGTCTTAACTTATCCGATCGTATCAAAGGGTCATTTGGTGACCTCTTCGATCTTTGCTACACAGCAGCAGCGATGGGAACGTGGTGGGCCTAGCCCGTAGAAAAAACAGCATCCTTTGTGCTCCTACAACGAGGGAATCTGCTCGTCATTATGATGATGATCATTAAATTTCCAATCAGCCTATCTACGAAGATAGTGTTATTTTTACACACTAATCTCGGCTAATCCGATTTCATACATTTAGTATCAAGCCACTTATAATGAAAAATGAATAATTGAATAATTATTCCATCATTAGGCCTTTTATACAATATTTCCATTTAGCACTTCCTGTTACTTGAAGCCATTACAGTTTTATCGTGAAACCCTTAAGGTGACGAGGCATTTTACTTCAAAGGGCCAAGTGCCTTATTTTGACGGTTGCCTTGTTATAAAATAAAGTTAACAGTTGGGTTATGGCGGCGATAATTTTATTTAGGCTATACGTTTCTTACTGTTACTTAGGTATTTCATTTTATTGTAACAAATTTTCATTACTAATGATCACAAACTTCAGGAATGTACAAATCTTAATAAACTAAAATCCGAGTAAACTAGTTTTTTTATTTCGTTAGTTTATAGTTATTATTACAATTTGGCGTATAGGCATTATGAGTGTTTTAAAATACTAATGATTCCTTACTATTAGAATGGAAAAACATCCGCCATTTCAAAGCGGCCAAAACCGTGTTAGGTCTATTTAGTTTTAGTTTATTTGTTTGTTAATGTTTGGTTCATCTTGTATTGTATTGTTATTTCGTATATGTCTGTGATGTGTTTGTATACCAGATGTTTATGTATATACCGATTTATAGTTGTACATGAGTCAATGACAATCTATATACATACAAAGTAATTTTACGACTAAAACCGTTTTGTAGTTTTTGAGTAATGGAAAAATATCCTAGTATCAAAACAAACATTAGGTATATTTATTTGTATTATAATTTGTATATTGTAGTTCTCAGTATTAATAGTGTTAACATTTGTATATTTTTAATAATAATATTTAATTATTATTATTAAAAAATACTATTATTAATAATATTTGTTTATTATTATGTATTTATTAAGATAGTTTAAGTATTATTGTAATCCCATTGATTGTAATTATGGTGTTAAGATTAGGCGTCCATTACACAAATTAATATAAGTAGGTACCTCCTAGATATATATATTATACTTTTGTGTTTTTGTGTTATACTTTTGTGTTTATTACCTCAAGATTGGGTTTTATTACGCACGACAGACAAATGTTTATATGAGTTAAGTTTACATTTTTAAGTTATACTTACTTTAAAATTCATAAACCTAGATTCTTCAGACCTAGGTTCTTTCAAACGACTTAAACATATTATGCACATAATAGGAACCGACGGAACGCGAAATATTTTGCACTTATCAAGAATTCATTTATTATTAAGTAATATTCATTAATATAAACTATATTTTGCTATTATTATAAAAAATATTAATCTCATTTTAAAATAATATTAAAATTGTAATACATTATAAAGTAAACAAGACAGGCAAGGATGGAATACGCGCTTAAAAACATACATTACTCATTATATCTCTATAATTAATTATACTAAATCTACATCTTAAACATAAGTTAAACAATATTATATTATACTTACATAACATTAAATTTACATTAAGATCCATTTTCTATATATGTTTGATCATTAATCTTAACTGCAAAACTTTTGCAACATATGCTAAAGTTGTTTTTCATATGTTACACAATTCTAGTACAAAAATAGGTGCTGTAGCTACTTAGGCACTCGTTAGATATATTCGTACCTATCGTATTTATATCACTATGTGTTTTACCTACATCATAATATTTACATATTTCTCTATACCTTACGTAACAAAGATAAGATGTAACTATAGAATAAGAGAAGGTTACTATGTAATGGATGGTATTGGTGAGGTGTAAGTGTTATGGTAACAGTGGTAAGGGTAAGTGGTACGAACCTGCGAGGCGGGCGGGTACGAATAGCCGAACTGAGCATACGCTGCCATGGGCACGATCATATGGGCGGCTTCACGGAACACTGTCTCTCAAATGTCAATACACGGACGGGTTAATATAAAAGTATCACAGCTAGGATGCGCGGCGGGTGCGCTGCGCGCTGCCATCCCTCTTACGGCGTCGGGGCGCGCGCTAGCATACCTCACACCCTCACAACCTTACACGGTCACCTCTCGACACAGACTGGCGCGCGTCGAACCAAAAAACCCCTCCGCTGTAGGATTGAGCGATTTTCACTCCGCCCACTGGGAGGAGTTTCAACCGTTCCGCCAATGCGCGATTAAATTTTCTGTCCCTCTCGAAATTGTACCGCCGAATACGGTACACCATTGGCGTGTTTATCCCCACCTTTAGTGGCTCCTCCCCACAGAAGCCCCTCCTTTGTGGGGGGGATAGAAAAAGCAGTCGGGTCGAGTCGATGTTTATGGGTTTTCGGCGAGACAGCCAGCGCACCGCGGCTAAACAAATCTCTCGGGAAAAAATAGCTGGACAAGTTGTTGCGCCATGTCGGTTTTAGAGTTGGACTCTTACCTGTACTTATATTTAAGTACTTCGCAATGTTTTATTTTTATTTTATGATTGTGTTTTAACTTGGCGTTGGATAGTAAGTTAGAGGTTTTGAGTATCGCGTATATATATATATATATATATATATATACTAGCTGTTGCCCGCAGCTTCGCCCGCGTTTACTTAGATTTACAGCCGTTCGGATTGATGATGATTATTTTTATGGACAAAGTTACGCCTTATAACGTCAGCTATCTGCCAGTAAAAGCCTCGTCAAAATCGGCTTAGCCGTTTCAGAGATTAACCGGAACAAACAGACGGACAAAAATGGTTTTTCTTAATGTAAGTGCAGTATATTATTTCATAGATTTTAACCGCGACTTCGTCCGCGTATAAGAAGAAGAAGAAGTATTGTTTTAAATTTTATTTTTCAAATAAAGTAGTAGTAGCCATGCTGCTTTGCAACCGAATTGGGCCGGCACAACCGTGGTGGTGCCTCTCGCTCACATAACACCGGCGTTAAGTGACAGCTATGCTGTCGCGTTTCGTGCGGTTTGTAAGTTTCTGGTGGCCCATTGGGAGGTATAGGGAAAAGGAGGGCAACGCATCTGCATAACTTTTGGCTGTGCCGATGTCTATTGGCGTCGGTAGTCACCTCCGGCTCCGACTGCTCTATTGCCTCCATGTGACATAAAAAAATGGTTCCAATTTACAAACTATAATAATTTAAAGAATACTATTTACTTCCACGGTAAGGCCCAATAGTACATTTTTATAAAATATATTTATTTAATTTAGTAGTACATTTTTATTATATTTAAATAACTTTTACGGATTTTATCGCGGTTTATTTAGATTTTTAAATGCCCGACGTTTCGGATACTTTCCAGCAACCATGTTCATGGGAGGATAGAGGTGTCAGACGTCCTATAGTATTTATTTTGTGTCCTAGCGATACAAAATTATTCGTAACTACCCTATGATACATCAATATTTTAATTCAAATTAGTACCTACTACCAGCAAAAAAATTACGAAAAAGTTATATTTTTTATTCATATATTTTATTATTGTTCCTAGCATTGTTTATATATAGTACTTTGTCATTTATTGCAATTTTAAATTATTAAAAAATCAAATAAAAACATATTGGATATAAATTACAAAGAACCTAAAACTAAAAACCTTAAAAAATATAATATTAATAACTTAAGTATATTAATAAAAAGGAATCCCTTTAGGCAAGGTTCCGAAGATTTTCACAGCGTTCCCCCTTTGAATTGCTAGACTAATTCTTTGTCCGAGGTAGCTGCCAGCTCTTTGGTCTCCTGTGATGTCGACTAACCTTTTTGTTATTTCCTTAAAGAGCCTTAAAGTGCTAGGACCCCACGGACCAAGGGTCTCGACACCGAATGGGACAAAATCATTTTCGGAGCCTAGACCCCCGTATTTGCATATTTTAACTTTTTCGGCCGCTTCATTATTATATATATAAGTATTCCTTTTTTATAATAATATAATGAATTCTATTAATAAATCATTTTTTATAATATGAATACTTATAGCGTGATCTACATTTTGTGTTAACGCCATCTATTGTCACATCTAAAAAAACTTCTTGTTACACTAATTATACATCTTATATCTTACCTAGGGTCTCAAACTATCTCCATATCAAATTACACTCAAATCGGTTGTGGTTTAACAAATACACAGTCCCGGCGTTTTAGCTGCACAACTCCCGTTCCCGTGGGATTTTCAGGATAGCAACTATTTTATGTCCTACGTTAAGTTCCAAAGTATCTTCATACCAAATCTCACCCAAATCTGTTCAATGGTTTAGAAGATAGACTGTCCCGGGTTTTACCCACATAGGTCCCGTTCCCGTGGGATTTTTGGGATAAAAACTATTTTAAATCCTACGTTAAGTTCCAAAGTGGTTCAGAAGGTAGATAGTCTCGGGGTTTTACCCGAATAAATCCCGTTCCTGTAGGATTTCCGGGATAAAAACTATCCTATGTCCTTTCTCGGGTTTCAAGCTATCTTTGTGCCAAATTTCATTCAAATCGGTTTAGCGGTTTAGGCATGAAGAAGAGACAGACAGACAGACAGACAGAGTTACTTTCGCATTTATAATATTAGTAAGGATGTATACCTTTAGCAGTACATCAATATTGTTATAAGTTGATATTTTTTAGGTTTGCTTTATTGTATTAATCTAGGTAATTGATATTTAAAAAAAAAATTTCGATAGAGATCGATGTTTAGTAGGTAAGTTTATGTTAGGAAATTATTTGATAGCGGGTTCGATTCCCAATTTTTTTTTTGCAACTACATTTAAAACTAGATTCATAAGCAGATTATATATGAGGATTTTTGACTAAATATGCTTTATCAATGTTTTAACAATGTCTATTGAATCTGTTTATTGGAGATATCGTGATCAATCGATAATATGTTCAGCTCAATTACTTAGAATTGTAAAGACAAATAGGTAAATATTATTTATATTTAACTATATATTACAGTTTACTTGAATGTTATTTATACCTCGTTCGATATCTGTTTATTACAGACATCAGTGTTAGGTATTATTCTAAAATTATGGCGCTTTTTATAGATAGAGCGATGACCGTCTAGTGAACTCTAGTGGGTAGCTCGAAGTGAGAAGTGCGGGTTTGATTCCGATCGTTTTTGTATGATGATCATGATGTATGTAAAAGTGGTTAAATTTTAGGAGGTAGGGATAGGTATTTTTTCTTTTTTCAACTTAATATTATTAGGGCCTTTAAATTTTGTGTATATTTAAGGACGATGTGACTAATGTTTTTGTTAAATTAGCCTGATTGATAAAGGCTGTGTATGATCTGTGTTAAATTTGTTAAATTAATAATGTAGGTGTTTTTAGAGTTTAGTGATATTTGAGTCATTTTATTATATTTTCCTAAGAATGGGATAGTGTTTCACTGTTACATACATGTCTCCGAGAAATAGTATTCATTAATTAGTGTTGTCAATTTTCAACTGGGCCAGCGCATGGGCAAATGGCCTTTTCGCCTGATTTCGAGAAGTGTCTAGCAGTGGGACGTATAAGGATCGCTTATTGTTATGGTAATTAGTGTATAAGCAACGGCCCAACAGGTTTTATAAAGAGGTTTTTTGTGTGTTGGAACTTAGAAGATAATCGAATGTTCGAAACTACTCTTCCGATTTCGAAACAATTGAAAAGATTACTTAATTTCACTGAGTTGGTTTCGCCGGTTCTTCTCAGTGAGCTTGGAACCGGTGGTAGATTCAATTGACATTCAAAAAGATACTTTTATTTGTAATAAAAAAAAAATGTTGATTTTGATGTAGGTAAGTGAAAAGCTGCTGGCAACAGCTGGCATTGATTTAGCATTTAATACGATGTTATTATACCTGCATTTATTGGAAATGTTCATAGGTATTCCATTATAATATAAAATATTTTTTAAATACTTAATCTAATAGGTATTATGCTATGAATAGTTAACGATCGAACACACTGTAAATGTCTGTAATAATTAATATATTTTTGGTTTGAACGCACAACCGCCGCAACCACTGAATGAGTGGCGTCGATTTCTAAATATGCCTGCGTATAAATATGTCATCATCATTATTATCATACCTTTTAGAGAAAAAAAATGATGACAGTACCTATGTACTATCATCAATTTTAGGTTTTTTTTATCATTTATTTTTACTTTTTTTTTATTGATAAAAACGATATGCACAGCACGACATAGGTCTCTATCAAGAAACGTCTAGATCACAAGATACAAATCCCCCTTACAAATATTTATTGGGAAATTTACAGATTGAAACGGTAAATGAAGCTTTTCAAGTTTAATTATAGTTTGTATATACTCTTGATTTATAGTAGGTAATAAAAAAACGCATATTACGATAGTGGTTTTGGATGGAAATTTATATAAAACTATTTCAATGCGACGACGATGTAATTAAAATGCAAAATAATATAGGTATTCTATAAAGTATCGTAAAATATGCCTATTGGACAACTACAGCAGAACAAGTAATAAAATCTATACCTACATATGGAAAAATACTATAAAAGTAAAACGCTTGAAGTAAGTAAGTCATGTTACAATGTGTCATAGCGATAGGTCTGTGTGACGCTCCATCCGACTTAGGGGTACTTCACACGTGCGACACTAAACGCAATATCGTTATACATAGCCCATGTTTGACTAAGTATTAAGAGATCATATTTGTACTAAAATAAGTATTTGACCAGCAAATAACACACTACAAGATATAAAGCATAATTCTGTATGATGACCATAAAAATATGTAAACCACTAACCAAATAACCACTGTATATGTAATAATTTCAAATGCCTATATTTTGGATAACGGATATAATTATATATTAATTTCACAACCTACTGCGGCACTAACAATCACTCATTAACCGTGTACGGTGGTATGTTCGGCGATATGTATATTTTAAGATCTCCGCGCGTGGTCGGTCCGTGTTGGATGCGAGTGGCAAGGGATGGGCCGTCTTGACTCTTGGCGTTCATTGAGGAAGGCCTATGTTAAACAGTGAACAGATCTAGGCTGACGACGACGATGATGATGATATATTTTTGCATGTACAATTTAGATACATATTTGATGTACATCATAGAAAGTATTATGTGGATTCGAACCTGCGACCGCTGCGATTATAACCACCTGACCAGCAGAGATCAGTTTAATATTAAATATCTTGTATAATTTTGTTCCAAGATCACGGGGTTAACCTAGACGCTAGCAATACAGAAAGGACATTTAATGAGAAAAATAATACATTTCCTTAAATTAAAAAAAAAAATAATTACAAAATTGTGTAAAGTTGCGACAGTTAGTTTGAAGTACATACATTCATACGTTAGAATATATATCTCTCTCAGTACCTTCTACGTAAAAACCATTAACTGTATCCAAACTAATCGTGTCGCAATCTCGTCGGTGGTTCTCAATCAGCCTTAAATGGTGTATGAATATTCATCGGAATTTGCATATCCGCAGAGTTACATGTTGTAATGTCAGGTGCGGAGTGATCTGTATATAGGTGACTAAATCTATGTTTGAAAGTATGTTTGTTTGCCGATCACAAACAACATAACCCAGACTATTTAATATAAAATCTTCCCTACCATGGTTCAGGCCTTGTCGTGGCGGTGGGGTTCAGTAGTCTAGAGTGAGCCGCAGCACCTAGGGCGAAGCGAGCTGAGCCGAGGGGCTCTTTGTACCCTTCTTATAAGAAGGGACAAAAGAGTAGGGGGCAAGGGGTGAGGACGGAAACCTCACCCCATTGTACTGTCCCTACGTTGGGAGAAGTTGTTCTGTAGTGCGGCACAACCCCTCCGTGAAGGTGGCGTCGGTCCCCCGAGGGACTGACTAGCCGTCCAGGTGCCCTATTTGCTCAACAGATCCGGGGTACCTCACCAAAGGCGGCATTGGTGACACTCGCCGGGTTTTAGGGGGTAAAACTGCGTCCACTTAATTCTTGGGCGCAGCGAGTCCCACTCCCCCGCGGGATGCCTCAGAGTATTTTCCGACGTTAAAGAAAATAAAATACTATTTAAAATAAAGATTGTTCTACGTTTTTCATACCTCAATAGTGAGAAACACTATTTTGATCTAGGTAGGTAGGTATTCAAGTTTGTTTATATTATGACGATCACAAACATAATATAACCCGGAAAACTATTTCGAATATAATATTCCGTATTTTTCCACATTCGTGGATCGATAATTCGGCATTGCCTGCAAATGCCTCGATCGAGAACAGAAAACATCTCGTAATAACAGAACCCGGAATAAGACAGACTTTGTTAATTATTTTTATTATTAAATGGAGTTTGAGTATTATTTCCAACCACATGTGTGTATGTGTGATTTACAAACATCGAAAAACTAATGATTAGAAGATTTATAGAGATATAGTGGTGGCAAAATCCGGAAAGAAGTGAAATTCCAGTTAGATGGGACGTAGTACGCCGTGTATCCTATCCTAGTAAGATGCCGTCTTGGCGTTCATTGAAAAAAACCTTTCACGTTGATGGAAAATGTTGATGTTGTAGTTAATTCATCAAGGATCTTTTAAAATGCAAGATGCACAAATCGTAAGCTATAATTTACGAAAGGATGAATACGCACAATTATGAACACTGCAGGTATGTAGGTGATAAATGTACTAACTATACCACCATCCATATTGTTTGTTCCTGTCATTGCTGACTGTATATTTTTATGTTAACAAGTCTTGTTATAAAATCATCATTATATTAATTATTATCAAATGCACAGACAGACGATTTCCAGTACAAAATATTTTATAGTGGAGCGAATTGTGAATTTAAACCGCAGTGACATACACACGCACAGGTGAATTATATATGTATGTATATGAAGATTAACCCAGCAGTGGACAGTAATAATAAGAATGATGATATCACTACTAACCTGGTCCAGTAAACTCGTAAGAAATTGTGTTACGGGTACTTTTACAGGAGGTTCTAATGTATTTTTATGTAATGATTATAATATGATTATAATTAGCACTTAAGCAGGATTGAGTGAACTAACACGTTAGTTCATCATCAAACGGTCCTTAGATTCTGATTAATTATTATTATAATTGAAAAAAATTATAATTGATTAAGATAGTTTTCGACGCTATAGCTTGTGTCTGCTGGGCCGAATGCAAACGGCAGGTGGCATGTCGTCGAATAAAAACTTTGAGACCAATAAAATTATCCTAAGAACCTATAAAACGCTTATCAAAGTTACTGAGTAATATTTATAAGTAACGTTATTAGCATTATATATTATGATATATTTATTGTGTACGGAAGTAACGACATTGTTGGCTCCGTGATGCGTATAGGTACGATACCCCCATTGTGAGCTTTTACTGACAAAAAACGACCTAGAAAAAAGTTTTTTTCTATTTTTTGTTAATAATTTAAACATACTACTTACCGGCACCAACAGACGTTGTCCTGTACAATTTTTTTTTGTGAATATAAACCATCCTCGAATCCTCTTGAACTCACACAAAAAATTTCATCAAAATCGGTCCAGCCGTCTAGGAGGGGTTCAGTGACATACACACGCACACAAGAAATATATATATATAAAGATTTTGACATATATTATTATTAAAATTTGTGTCACTATATTTGTGGACTCCCCTCCGAAACCGCTCAACCAATATTTATAAAAAACATGTACATTTTTAGGTATGAGAATACCTAGGTCATAAAGTATATTCCATTGTAGGTTTAGGTTATGTAATTAGAGTGCGATGAACTTCTACTAAACCGATTTTAATTAAATTTTCACATTGCAATTTCGTTCAACTTCGGAGATAGGATAGTTTTGTATGTAGGTGGTGCTGTAGTGTGTGGAAGAATTTTTAATTCACACTAGGTGCAAGAGCTTCTATCTATCTATCTTGGGAATATTTTGCAGCTGGATCGACAAAACTTCGAGAGGGAAGCCGGTAGGAGGATCGGCAGCATTCAGGAAGCTTAGCCATATTCTCACGTCGTCTATAACGGAGAGTTTGAAGAAATTCTTCAACCAATGTGCTCTCCCCGTGATGACCCACGGGACCTAAACGTGGCCTCTAAACTTACGATTGGTCCCTAAGTTTGCCGTAGCTCAACGTGCTATGGAGCGTGCTATATTGGTGTTTCTACACATGATACAGATAGGATTCTAAACTAAGACATCCACCAGAGAACTAAGGCTACCGATATCACGCAAAGAACTCGTTGAAGTGGCAGTGGGCTGGTCACACACTCAGGAGAACGGATGGCCGATGGACCAATAAGGTTGAAGAGTGGAGGCCGCGTTGATGAAGTGTTGGTCGGCCATCAACCAAGTGGGAAGACGATCTCCGTGCGGTGGCCGGTCCGTGTTGGATGCGATTGGCAAGGGATCGGCCCTCTTGGCGTTCATTGAAGGAGGACTATGTTCAGCAGTGGACGGATAGAGGCTGATGTAGATGATATATTATAGTAACCGTAACAAAGTACATTATTTATTAGCTGTTAGTTGTTACTGTTACTCGCAGCTTCACAGCGGGGTAGTCTAATTACCTACCTAACTCAAAACTAAATACCGATAAGTGAGGTGATTTAATAAATTAAAACTATACCTAATTAGGGTTGAAGGCTCATATGTTTTAGAATTAGGAACTTTGTGTATCACGCAAAACCTTCCATAGTTATTATGTGGTTATAGAATTAGTTATTTACCTTCTGAATTGTGTAAGCTTGCTCTTTAAAAACATGAAAAGAAGAAACAGCATAGGTAATTGCAGTTTCGAAAAAATATTAAGATGAGATAGGAATGAGTTTCCTCACACTATCCAAGTTTCCTCACACTATCCAAGTTTCCTTACACTATCCAAGGGTTCTCGCTTGTATTTAGGAACAACGTTGACGACTTATCAAGTGGCACATTCAATCAGTCTTATCGAAACTATATATATATATATATATATATATATATATATATATATATATATATGTAATATAAAAGATCGTTAAGCGTCACGGGACAGGGCAGATGTAAAACAGTTATGTCAATATCACCATCAGCCTCTATCCGTCCACTGCTGAACATAGGCCTACCTCAAAGAACGCCAAGACGACCGATCCCTCGCCGCTCGCATCCAACACGGCCACTGTAGATGCGGCCTCCACTCTAAGTGCCTTTTCACACAAGCCGGTCGCTGGGTATCCGAAAGCGTAATGTAAGCAAATTACGCCGGTACGTGTGAAAGCTGCCATACACGCCCATACAATTCGCTACCGAATACCGAATACCCGCAACCGGCACGTGTGATAAGGCACTCAAACTTATGTTAATATAAGATTTCATAATTCATAGAAATTCAACGCGTGACATGACAGTGTCAGGCCGCTTGTCATCACGGCAATTGAGTAAATTTTACTGAACACGCGCCAATAGATGTTTTACATCAAAAAGTTTCACAATTCATGCTTGGTTCTATAACCGGATCATTATTTTGGAGCGTGATTGATCCAACAGCGTGCTCGCGTGTTGTTTGATGGCGTGACAAATATTAAATGTCCATGGTTGTATTGACAAGTTAGTTGTGAGTCGTTTAGGTGGTTGTAACATAAAACAGTGTAAATAATAAAACACACTTACCTATCTATTTTAGTGACTGTACATTTCCAAAGACTTAGTGTAACTCGAAATATGGACAATGAGCATAATATGAGGAGGTCTACCATATTTGCTATAAAGTATGGAAAACGACAGGAACCTTCAAAACTTAATGAGCCGCGATGAAAGCAAAGGAATAGTATCATTTCATAAAAAAGTCAATGCCATATTTTTTAGCCAACACTTTGGATCCCCATAATTACATAGTTTAAGCCTTGTCGTGGCGGTGGAGCTCAGTAGCTTAAGGTGAAACCAGGACCTTGGGCGAAGCTAATTGAAATGAGAACCTCACTCCATTGCACTGGAAGGGGTTGTTTTGTAGTGTGGGACAATCCTTCTGTCGAAGTGGCGTCGGTCCTCAACAATTGCCCAACAGATTGGGGGCACCTCACCAAAGGTGGCATTGGTGGCACTCGCCGGGTTTTAGTGGGTAGAGCTGCGTCCACTTTACCACCTTTCAGGCGCAGCGAGTCCCACATATACGCCCGGGACTCTCCCCTCCCCCACGGAATGTCTAAGAGCATTTCCCGGCGCAAAAGAAAAAAAGGTAATACTTTGGATACTAAATAAATATGAAGAATATTTCGTTATAATAATATCCGAACCGATACGACTTAGGGACCTTCAAGAAAAGAGCATACTCATATCTGAAAGGCCGGCAACGCACCTGCTAATCCACTGGTGTAGCGGGTGTCTGTGGATGTCGCTTTTCACTTACCATCAGGTGGACTGACTCTCCGTTTGTCCCCTCTTCTATAAAATATATAGATATATAGATCTATATATATATATATATATATATAACATCTCCAATTTTTTATGACGTCAAGGTAGAAAAGCCTTGAAAATGAGTCATACCTAGAGAGCGAATGTTTTGATCACATTTTTTAGGATAAGGTTTTCTATCCACTCGATACTACCTATACAGAAATACACATCAACTAAACGCAAAAAATAAATGGTAAGCCCACCGACACGACAAGGCCTGAACCATGGTGGGGAAGACGGCCGATCCTTCGCCACTCTCATCCAACACCGACCGGCCACTGCATGCAGATCTTCATCCCACCTGGTTAAAGGCCGACCAACACTTCGCCTACGTATGAATCTACTACTAATATTATTAGTTTTTAAGAATGCAACCTATGTTTTCCAAAAAAAAACAACTAAATAACAACATCGATATTTTAAAAACACGACATGTAAATGTGCATTCGAGTGAAGCCGCGTGCAACAGCGAGAGCAATAAATACCATAAGTCAACGTGTGTCTGTCCGTGGGCAGTAAACCTCTTAATTTATATGTGTCCCGGATAAACGGCAAAAAATCTGTGTGTCACTAATTGTGCATCTATACACCAGATATCAACATATCCGATCTGTTTTCTAGTATACGCCATACTAATGTAGACTCTACTACGTCAAACTATGGCGGGATTTGAACTGGGTACCCGTCGCCTGGCGCCAAGACATCTGTCATCGTTAATAACAAGCAATTTGAGACAATTTGGCATTTTTGGAATTTACGAGAGCCCGGCCAGGAATAGGCAGGAAGTTGCAAAAACGAACACCTAATAAAGCCCGTAGTTAACTAGATACAAAAAGTGTTTTCACTTTTACCTGTTTTACACGTTGCTATTATAGTTTTGAATTTATTGTAACATATACGCTTGTAATTAAAATAAGCAAATTAAGCTTAGTTATCTTTCTTGGTAGTTTTACATAAAAAGTATCCTTCAGGTAGAAAATTATTTCTACTATACTTTTCTTCCTATAAAAATACTTTTTATGAACTGACACCGATACTACCTAACAGTCCACCCTTAGAAAGTCATGCAAATAAAGAAATCATTTATTGAAAAAATATTGTAAAAATCGATCCATGGTTTACTAAGAAATCGATGCACATACATAAAATACATACAGTGTAAAATCGCCAAATTTCTTTGACATGTTTGACAACTTAACAACCAAGTTAAAAGTTATATTAAACGTTCAAATGGTACCTACAGCTGTTTCATGATAATCACTTTTAATCGTTACTAAGTGTATCACGCGAATATTCGAGACCGTTTATTAAGATTAGATCTTCAGCAATTATCAGCTCGTTAGTAAACAGCTTGAAGTTGAGAATTAATCCAAAAAAATAGGAAATAGTATGATGTTTACGTTGAGATCAAGTTATGAAAACTTTTTTGATATATGTCTCTGTTACTGCTCATATCTGTCGCAGAAAGCTTTATACAGGATCAGTCAGGTAGGAGATACTTGTCTCTACAGCCAAGTTTAATATAACCAGAATTACCGTGAGACAGATATATCTATCGTCTCATTCACACATATCACCACCACCATTGTGGGGTTTATCTTTGTACAGCTTTTACGTTTCCCACCCTCATTATTATGTAATAATATGGTAAGAACGTCCATTTTCAATATTTTGTATGTCATTTATAAGATACTAGGTAGACAGTTACTAAGTAGGGTCAATTTGACTTTTTATACTAAGTTTTATTTAAGATGTTTAATGTTAATAAAAATATAGTTTTTCCTTCTTTACTTGCTTCAGAACTATATTTTTACCACGTTTGTGGTAGTTTTATTAGGACAGTAGTCGCAGCAGTAAAATTTTAGTAAGGCAAGCCCCTATTTGTAATACAAACATAGCTAAAATGTAAAAAACTTTGGCTAAAATTTACGGCGGTGCCAACCTTTTTTTTTTGTTAGGTAGGTACCTAATTAAAATTAAATACCTATTTCTATTTTATGCAAATCACACTTTTTCCTTGCGTCTACTTATTTTGAATATTTCTGTAATTACATTTCAAGCTGTAGGTAATAAAGATAATATTTAGTAAACGATTTCTTTTGGTAGTTTTTGTGATATGTAATCTGGTGTCTAAAAATATAGTAGTATATTTTTTTATAACTAGTATAGACACAAGGAGAGTCATTTCATATTGGAGAAAAGTTGAAAATATGTCCAGTTGTATGCTATAAAGAAGTGTTCAAAAACCTTCCACAATAGGCATCTTAAAAACGTTTTTATCCGATGTCCCGGAAACTATGCAGGGTCTAGGGTTATTGAAAACATTATTATAGATATATCGCATCTTTTATTTCTTGTAAACATTTTTGTAAAACTTACCGCTTACGATTTGTGGCCCGTTTACGATTAAAGTTAATGGACTAGTTTTTCTTTCTCTGCCGATAGCTCTTAAAATATTGGAATAATCAATAAAATACATTTATCCATTTTAAATATCATACTTCGCAATATCTTTCAGAATATGTGTACAAAGTTTCATGATGATCGCTAAGTAGTTTCTACTTGAAAGCTTTATAAACAAGCTGACATGCACATTTATAATATTAGTAAGGACTAGCTGTTGCCCGCAGCTTCGCCCGCATTATCTTAGATTTACAGCCGTATACGGATTGATGATGATTTTTTTTATAGCCTAAGTTATCACTCCTTATGATATCAGCTATCTGCCATTGAAAGTTCCGTCAAAGTTGGCCTAGCCGTTTTAGAGATTAGCCGGAAAACAGACAGACAGACATACGGACAGACAGACAAAAATTGTAAAAAACGTTATTTTGGTATATGTACGTATATACATCCGTATGCATTTAATAAAGTGGTTATTTTAGTATTACAAACAGACACTCCAATTTTATTTATCTGTATAGATAAGACTTTGACTTTGAATTTGACTACCAATTTAAACTTTTTAGGATTTTTTAATTTTCTGATCGCATTTATTATACTTGACGACCATGACGAATATAAATTTTTTGACATGTAGGAGCAGTTACTATTGTAAAATTCAATTGTCCAAACAAACAAACTCACATCCACATTCGTATTATATTTTTTAAGTTATTCAATGTTAGTACTTAAAACAATACCATGATGAGAATAAAACGACAGAAGGAAAATATAGTTTCTGCCGTTAAATAGCTTGATATTGACAGAGACTGAACAGGCAGACAATATTATATAGTTTGAATTCCTTCAATTCTTAATATATAACTGTATTTTGTTTTTTTTTAATCCTGTCTTTGTCTATTTTATATCCTATATTACTTAGTATAAGACTGTATTACCTCTTGGCTCTTGTAATATTCAATTTGTATCACTTGTATTAGTGTGTTTTACTCATTTCCGGCCACTGACACTAACAACAGGCTCATCAAAGTCACTTTCCTCAAAGCATTTTTTAACATAAATTATCTAAACCAAAGACAATTTAGGAGACCCATTGTATGTTAACGCGTCAACAGTTGTTCAACAGTTCACGACCTCCTCTCATTAACCTTTGGAGATACGCTCCGACGCTTATCTGATCCATCGTAAAAATTATACACATGTTCAAAAATATTACGATTCACCTGACTTCATCCATCCCCTAATTATTAGTGAGTCAAAGTCATCAACTATAATAGATTAAAAGGACTTTATAAGCCCCAAAGTAATAAAAAAAAAGCAAATAGTTTTAATATTTATATAACTTTTTTAATGATTTTGATAAACCAACTCTCATTAGGACGAACCTCCATCGACACCTCTCAAGCTAAAATAGACTAACCCCCAAATACTTAAACGAATCTCAAATTCTGACGTACTTAAACTCGTGCTGTCCCTGTTTTTTCTTTGAATCTGACACGTCGTAGCATGAGTTTAGTACGTCTTACATTTGAGTTACGTTTGAGTATTTGGGGGTATGCCGTTCAGTAAAAGATATAAGTACATTTGATAAACATTACCCTTTTTTTGCATAGTTGGGTCAACACAGCATTAATCGTCCATGCAGATTTCACCTTCTAAAACTGAATAAAAATCTGAAATCCAAAAAGTTTTCAAATGTAACTTGTGGGTAGTTCCGGAGATCGTTCAAGCTTAGCTTTATCATATTAATAGAGATTACCGGCTGTAATGAGTTTTTATATTTACTCGTTAACCAAAATATTGCCTTTTCGTTTTGTTTTTGTTTTATTATTTAATAAAACTTGTAATAACTGTTACTGAACATACAAATGAAAATGCATGTATTCTAAACGGACGTAAAGATAATTTAACTTATGTAATGATGTATTATTTTTTATGATTTTTCGAGATAGGAAACCGATAGAAGCTAGAGGTAGGGTCCTTTTTTTCTTTTTTTTTTCTTTAACGCCGAGAAATGCTCTGAGGCATCCCGCCTGGGGAGTGGGTCTCCCCAGGTGGGTATGTGGGACTCGCTGCGCCCGAAAGATGGTAAATGAACGCAGCTCTAGCCACTAAAACCCGGCGAGTGCCACCAGTGCCGCCTTGGTGAGGTGCCCCGGGCCTGTTAAGCTAACAGGGCACCTCGACGGCTAGTCACTCCCGCAAGGGACCGACGCCACCTCCACAGAGGGGTTATCCCGCACCACAGAACCACCCCTCCCAACGTAGGGACAGTACAATGGGGGAAGGTTCCCATCCTCACCCCTTGCCCCATGCTCTTTTGTCCCCTCTTCTTATAAGAGGGGCATAAAGAGCCCCCTCGGCTCAATTAGCTTCGCCAAAGGTGCTGGGCTCACCCTAGGCTACTAAGCCCCACCGCCACGTCAAGGCCTGAACCATGGTGGGGAGAGGTAGGGGCCTACGTATCCCATAGACATTTATAATTTTAGGCAGGACTTTCCTAATATCTACCTAATGACAAACAATCCTATTTCTTACGGCCTCCTGTAATTTAAATACGAAAATAACGCTAAGAAATAACATGTCACACAAACTTAAAAAATAGGTGATCTACGAAATAAATTGCTCAAAATAAACTTTTTCAAAATTTACTTTGCGAATGCTAACTAATACAGGACGATCATAGGTAATGCATCATATTATAAACAGGGCTATCGTATTGAGCAACAATCTAGAGAAACGAGGTTGTTGCCTCCTAGAGAGGGCCGCCCTAGTACGATAAGTATGATTATTCTGTTTTTTGTTTTATGCATTTTATAAAGATCTATCATTCCCTAGCTATTGATAACCAATAACTACCATAATACATTTGAATAAGTGTAAATGAAAAGTGGTTTCCGTATTGATACGGTCTCCAAGTGAAAGGTTTGGGTTTAATCCTGAGTGCACCGCACGCTAATGGGTTTGAAGGTGAAGAAAATGATGTGAGGAAACCTGCATAACTGATAAACTTTTGAGTTCACCCAGCTTGGGCTAGCTCAACACCCTCCTCGCTTTATTTCGAGGAGTATCTACATAAAAGGGTCGCTTATGATGATGATGTAAATCTCATGTTATTTAACTATTAACTCGACTGCCACGGTCACTGCCCCCTCCTAATGGCAATGGTAACATTATTTATATGTATAAAGGCAATTAAAATAACTGATAAGAGCCTTTGTAATATTTACACGCTGGAAATAATGTTTTGTTATTTTTGTTAGATGAGGAGTGGCGGTAGCTGGTTCGAATCCCGTCAAGTGATTATATGGTAATAGATGACTGGATATGTATACTTTTCTGCATTTATTTGCATTTACGCGTAACATAGGTTCTTCCTTGGGAGAATGGGATTGGGTCAAAACACGTTGCTATATACTTTAAGATCCCAGAAAGCCTATGTCGAGGTATCTAGTCAGAATCTGAACATACTAGCTGTGACTATAATGACGACCTCTGTGTCTCAGTGGTAAGCGCGTTGGCGCTCAAGCCGGAGGTTGCGGGTTGGAATCCCGCCAGGGAACAAAAATATTTTCTGTGTTCCTGGGTCATGGATGTGTATTAAATATGTGTATTATATAATAAAAATCTTAAATATGTATGTATAGTATATAAGTATTAAATATATTTCCGTTGTTTGGTACCCGTAACACAAGTTCTTCGAAAACTTACCACAGGACCAGATTGACGTGGTGTCAATGCGTCCATAGATTATTATTATTATTATTATTACTAGATGATTTAAGCTATGGGAGTGAAAATTTTCCTCTCGTTGTAACTTTTGTCAAAAAAAGATGGCAAAATATGACACAGTGCGTGAGAGAGAGAACCAATATATATGACTGTTCATTTTTGCTTATCACTTTACTCTCCGTTATTCTATTATCACTATAATTCTCCGTATTTACTATTAGTTCCAAGGGTATCCAATAGAAAAACTTCATACGGAACGGTATCCTGAAATTCGAACCCCACACCCGCACGAACGACCGCCGTAGAGCTAACACGAGCATGTATGTAACTAGATTACAGTGCTAAGTCCTATAATCCTTTACAAACAACTCGACACCTGACGGATACCGTACAAATTTTAATCATATCATCTCAATACCCTTGGCATTTAATATGACGTGCAATGCAGTTAGGTAACGTTTTTTAGGTTAGTTGTTATGTCTATACAACACCAAATACGAGAAAATACAGTTTATCTTGTCTAGGATAATTCATTCCTGTGACGTAAGTATCGGTGCCAGATCTCTGCCTGTCCTGCCCTAAATTCCGAAACAGCAAATTTGTTAAATGATCACCTATGTCTGGCAAACTCATTCATGTAGGGAACACATTACTGGCACCGAGACTAGTCATAGGATGTGACTAAGTCTCAGTGCCAGATGTGACTAAGTCTCGGTGCCAGTAATTACACAGACTATCCTTCTTTCCGAAAGACAACTTATATGATAGAAGAAACAAACATGGGAGTATATATACGGAAGTGCTGCACAGCGCGTCCCTTCGGCATATTCTATACATATTATATAAATACCGCGTCACGTCGTTCGTCCGGGAAAAACTTTGTAACTACTCAACCGATTTTGATGGAATTGCTTATTATGTGTAATATGATCATAAGAGACCAAATTCATTGGATGCGAAGGTGGCGCTGATATATTGTTTGTGGCAGGACTACCCAAGCCACTAGTAAATAATACAAAGAGGTTTATGGATGTGTATGTAGGAGGCAACCATGGAAACTCATCCCAATTAAATAAGTCTCATCATCACTCCGGATGTTGAAAAACTTTAAAAAACAGCTAGTATAATCAATTAATAGAAATCGTGCGTATACACTGAATTATAATAAGTATTTTATTAAAATAGAAAGTTATCAAAATTCAGAGTAAAAATCAGAATATTTTAGGTTTTTGTTTTAAAATACCGTCGCCCTTCAGTGAGTTAAGTTTTAAAAGTTGCTTCCATTATTTTTTTACATTTAATCTATGCTTTATAGTTTATGTATTTTTGCCACTTGATTTATCCGTATTCGTCTGTATATACATTAAATTACTGAAAACATAATAAGCTAAAACTAAAGTTATTAAAATCGAAAACATTTAAACTCAAAATCGTTTTTGGTAGTTGAGCTAGTCCGACGAATCACCTAATAGTAATACCTAATAATATATCAACCATATCCAACGTCAAATGTCGGGTGAACTTGCTAATACTCTCTGTGGCTCAATGGTTAGTGCGTTGGCGCAGCTTAAGTCGGAGGTAGCGGGTTCGAATCCTGCCAGGGAACAAAAAAGTGTCTATGTTCCTGGGTCATAGATGTGTATTTAATTTGTGTATTATATAATAAAAATCATATATAATATATATATATAGTATTTATGTTTTTTATTATATAATACACAAATTAAATACACATCTATGACCCAGGAACATAGACACTTTTTTGTTCCCTGACAACGGAAATTTAATTTATATATATATATATAAATTAAATTTCCGTTGTCTGGTACCCGTAACACAAGTTCTCCGAGAACTTACCACGGGCCCAGATGGACGTGGTGTAAAAAAGCGCCCATAGATATTATTATATTATTATTATTTTAAACGAGTTCACCCAAGACTAATAATTATTATCGCATGCCATCCTTAGACGCTTATCATTCTTTTCAAAACAAAAGCCACTGCGAAAGAAAACAGCGCGTGGTGTGGTGGTGGATACCTTTGCAAACTGGTACCTACCATAGAGAATACAGGCGCTCAGGCGATTCAGTACTCATCGACAATAGTGGACGGATTGGTCAGTATTTAAATTAACAAACCAAGATATTTTTATCATTTATATTTTTATAGCATTTTTTATTCGAGATAACAAACAGCCCACGTAATAAAAATCGTTATTATTCATTTCTTTGTTTAAATATTGCATTGTGATAAAAATTGTTTTATTTACATAATGTAAAATAGAAGGGCTACACTTAAATACTAGCTATTTCCTGCGGTTTCACCAGCTGCAAAGATATATATTTAAGAATGACGTTGGTTACTTGTAAAAGGATAGGGTATTCGTAACACAAGATTTTTTTTAAATATGTCTCTGTAAGTTTTACAATTTTTCAAGATTTTGATTATACTATTTTTTTTGCAAATATATTATATTTTATCTTTATCTATCATTTATTTTTATGTTCAGTTTAACATAAAATTAAGTTTCAATTTATAATTTTGAAATATGGAAATTGTAATAATTATGGATTTGTTTTTTTTTTACCTTTTAGCAATATTTGCATTAACTCATTTAACCCTTCCACATGTAACACATAAAAAACGCATCCCGTGTCCCTCGGGAACCTCCTGATTAAACAGGCGCGGCGGTGCGTACATTACCCTCGAATTCTGATTGTTTAGACAATTTATTACTCCCGTGCCTTGTACAGTTAATTGAATTGGACTGTAGAATAGGCTGAATGGCCTGTCTTCGGCCGCCATTTTTGTTCTGTCAATATGGATGTAGATGAATAGGGTCTTGGAATCCAGGAATCCTGGAAGTGTATAAGTATTTAAAAAAGGCCATCAATGGAAACATCTTTGTTAATATTAGAATTGATAATTAATAAAAATCTATACCGAAATCTAGTAGAATGACAACGTCATGCCAGTTTGCCGTCGCGGCATTTGAGTGCATTTTACTGCCAAGACGGTCGCGTGTGATTCAACTTATTTTGATGAAATTTCATATAATTATACAGATCATGAACTGAAAGATCGTATTAAACAGTTTACTTAATAATAATTTTATAATATATTACAGTGAAACCTGGTTAATTGGGATCTCAAGGGACCAAGGATTTTGTACCATTTAAAGAGGTTTTTCATTTATCCAGTTTTTCAATTAGACAGGTTTAAAATTTAGTTGTCTCATTTACAGAGGCCCCCGCCTATAGAGGTCAAAATGTACCGTTATTCTATTAAAATGTTGCTGTCCCAACCTGATAAATTGTCTCACTTATAAAGGGAATTGAGCTCCACAGTCCCAATTATAGAGGTAAACATCGAAAAAATCCTAGAAATCAAATCTCATTTAACCAGGTTCGAAAAGTCCCATTAACAGAGGTAATTCGATGAAAAAGTGCCGGGACCTCATTGTAGTTTCAATAATAGAGGTTTCTCACTTATCCAGGTCCCAGTCAACCAGGTTTCACTGTATTATTTGTATTTTATTCAAGTTTTATACGTTAGCATCATTTTTATTAACCTTGATTTTTGAGATTGACTTGTAAGAAGAAACAACACTTTTAATTATAGTTTTTAATGTGTGTCATACACAATATTATTAAAAACTATTAATAAAATTTTGTGCAGATTTCCAAATTAACAAATAATACACCATTTCATCTAAATACAAGTTATTATAGTAATTCTCTACTAATCAAATAGGCTAATACAAGCAAAATCCTCATACTAAAAACGTTACCAGTAGACGGTAAATTAAATTACCATCTGATGTATCTGGAGTATTTAACAGCAACCCTCGTTGTACAAGGGGTGAACCGCTGTCTATGGATGAATACAAAAACCTTAGACCTTTCCGTTTAATTTAAGAGGAAAAAGGTTATTTGCACGCATGTAAATTTATACTAATATAAAGCTGAAGAGTTTGTTTGTTTGGATGAACGCGCTAATCTCAGGAATTACGGTTCAAATTGAAAAATATTTTTTTGTTGAATGGACTATTCAACAAAAAAATATTTTTCAATTTTATCGAGGAAGGTTATAACTTATAGGCTATAATATGGCTATAATATAACATCTTGCTACGACCAATAGGAGCGGAGCATCGATGAAAAATGTGGCGGAAACGGAAGAAAAATATTTATTTTGAGATATTTCATTGCGTTGCTGCGTTAATGGTTAAAGTAACGCAATAATAATTAATAATACATAATTATTTATGACGGAATTGTAACTCTTAAAAAGTTCTGTAAAATGTCCGCGACAGCATATACTGTCTATTTTTTAAGGTTACGTCACTACCACTTCTTTTATAAGGTAATCAAATTTGTTCTAAAATATTGTATGATTTGCGAAGGAGTTTTTATAAACATGATATTAATCGTTGGCGAAATAAATACGTTATTAATCAGAAGAAATTAATTTTGATCAAAATTTCCCTGAACATTGTTTAATTTGAACAAATGTCTTAGGAGATATTTTAGTTTTAATCACAGCGTAAGGAAGTTTTAATCAAGTCTATACCACGCGCACATTTATGACGTGCACGCCGGCTGCCATTAGCTCTGCGAGGTACCATGCTGCGTGGTTGACGCCTCAAAACTACCCGACCTATTTTAAAGCCTCTTTCATCATTAAAATGCTACGTTAACACTGAGTGACATAGGCTATAGAAATAATCATCATCAATCAGGATACGGTTGTAAATCTAAGTTGACGCGGGTGAAGCTGCAGACAACAGCTGGTCACGAATAAAAAGTATTAATAACCTTATAGGTAATAAAAAGAGAATGATCCTGAAAACAAATTAAAATATGGTACCAATATATTCTAACTCTAAGAAAGAAAGAAAGAAAGAAAGAAAAATTTATTTGTGAAACTACATACTTATAAGACACACAATTAATATTTGACTTTTTAATTAATAATAAAACTTGTTTGTTTTTAATTAATAATAAAACTCAAACACAAAACGGCCTTAACTCAGTGTTTGCTGGAATTACCATTCCAGCACTGGTCTTCCGTTGTAGTCCAGTTACATTCATATTATTTTCTGCAGCATGTTTCTTAGCATCCATTATAATATGTGGTAGGTATAAACAATGTAATGTCTTGAACAAAGATTTATGTCTTATATCGTTACAATTGGTGGAGATGAGTTTGATTATGTTTATGGGCGTCGTTGACTACTATGACGTGGAACCTTCGCGTTTTTGTATATTCAAAGTAAGAAAGAAACTTAAATAAGGAAAAGAATCAGCATAAAACTAAGGGATGCAAAACTTTAATGACAAAAACCTCTCGGGTACTTTGAGATGAAAAAATGACCACTTAAACTACGGAAGTCAAAACACTTCAAGTTTCTACACGTGTAACAATTTTTTTCATCATTTGAAGTGGCAAATGTAAGAACATCTATGTTAGTAAGTTTGTTACGAGTTTGGGAATATCATTATAGTTGTTAACACTATATGCACTAACACACTATCTGAAGTACATGATACTTCAGTTATGACACGGAAAATCGGTGATAGCCTTGACAATATTTTTAAAACAATCTGATAAGACTCATATCACGACTAGGTGAAAACAATAATAAGGAAAATAGAAAAAAAAAGAAATAAGAAATATAACACCATAAATCCATAATTATAAATGTGAAAATTAGTAAGAGGTGTGCCATACTGCTTTGCCTCCGAATTGGGCCGGCACGACCGAGGTTACCACCCCCCCCCCCCTCTCACTCACATAACACCGGCGTCAAGTGACAGCTATGCTGTTGCGTTTAGTGCGGTTTGTGAGTTTCCATTAGGGAGGATAGGAAAAAGGTGGGCAACGCATCTGCATATGGGCGTCGGTGGTCGCCAAACGGCTTCGCCTGTTCGTTAGCCCTCCTATGCTATAAAAAATAACTCCATTGGTATATTTTGCAACTATTTGTGCAAATGACAATCTTGATATTTATTCAAGTGATAAAAATTGCGTACTTTTTAATTTTCTATTAATTTCCCTTGTTCAGATAAAATAGATTATCGATAAATACGATAGACGATTATAATGTAAAAAAGAAGCAGAAAAATGCCAAATTTCATAATTCTAAGTCAACGGGAAGTACCCGCTACGTTTATTGACCGACAGACCGAGATTTAAGTAATCCTATAAAGATCCTCTTGTCATTTAGAAGGACAACCCCCTAAAATGTACATTAAGTAAACAAACACGCCTTTTAGTTAACAATATAATTAACCTGAAACAAACGAACAAGAAAGCTTCTTTATATTGCAATAAAAATAACAAGCAAATTTAATATTGAATATATTTCTCAATTCACACATGTTTAAAAGTTTTAGGGAGCATTTAGAGACGGGGAGAGCACTCTAAGACGAAATGCATTTACATGTCAGACGGTGTGTGGGATAGTTGCAGGTGTTACGGCAGGCTTGACGGTTCGTTTATAGACCCTACGGCTGTAATTACATTATATTATGTGTATAGCGACAAATGATATATGTTAAGATACATATAATAATTACATATTTAATGTATATAAAGTAGTAAATTGCTTGTAAGCTTTGCACACCAGATGTATTGTTTAGTGGCAAAAAATCATAGAAGTTGAGAGTGCTTGGTGTTAATCTATACTAATATTATATAGCTAAAGAGTTTGTTTATTTGAACGCTCTAATCTCAGGAACTACTGGTCCAATTTGAAAAATTCAGTATTAGATAGCCCATTTACCGAGGAAGACTATCGGCTATATAAGATCACCCTGTGACTAATAGAAGCTATATTAAGTAAGTTAACGCGGGCAAAGCTGCGTGCAACAGCTAGTAATTTATGTAGGTTATAAAATACTCAGTAAAATGAGCAAGAACGTTATAAAGTTTTCACGGTTAAGCCGCTTATCACATTAAAATCTTGACGTGAAATGATGGAGTGATAAAAATGTCTTAATTAAAAAGTGATGATAATAATAATTAGCAAAAACATTGACCAAGTAATATTATCAACTTACGAGCTTGCTCTGTCTTTTTTTTTATATAGAAGAGGGGGCAAACGGACAGTCGGTTCACCTGATGGTAAGTGAATAGCGACATCCACAGACACCCGCTATACCAGGAGATCAGCAGGTGCGTTGCCGGCCTTTTAGATGTGAGTATGCTCTTTTCTTGAAGGTCCCTAAGTCGTATCGGTTCGGAAACACCATAGGTGGCAGCTGATTCCATATATTTGTAGTGCGAGGCAGGAAATGCCGTAAAATCTAGATGTTGTGGATTTCCGGACATCAAGATGGTGTGGGTGAAATTTGGAATTCTTACGCGATGTCCGGTGGTGGAATTCTACCGCAGGTATTAATCCAAACAATTCCTCAGAACACTCCCCGTGGTAGATGCGGTAGAAGATGCAGAGCGATCCGACATCTCTACGCAGCGCCAAGGGATCAAGCCGATTGGAGATCACATTATCATCGACGATTCGAGCCGCCCGGCGTTGGACGCGGTCAAATGGAAGGAGCTGATATTGGGGCGCTCCAGCCCAGAGGTGAGAGCAATATTCCATGTGAGGCCGGATCTGCGCCTTGTATAATTGAAGGCGGTGTTAAGGCATGAAATACTGCTTCGCCCTATTCAGCACGCCAAGTTTCTTAGAGGCTAGACTGTCTGTTACCATTTTGAACCGTAGAATTTGAATCGATATTTGGAGAGCAGATAGATTGTACTGAGCTGTCATAATGGCTGACTTATGTCACTAATGTAAGCCCACACTTGTGGAACTGCAGGCATAACCTATTTTAAACAAGAATATGACACATTTTGGAATGTTTTTGATGTGATGTGATGAAAGATTGTGTAAATTGGTGTGCAATTTACACAATCTTCTTATCGATGTTTTGGAGTGCATAGAAATTATCTCCCTTTTTCAGCACCCCGAAAAAGTGAAAAACACTTTAAAATAAGTATTTTAAGCCACATTAATTATAATCCATACAAATACGCAAATCATTTCAACTATTCTTTCAATTAAGTACTACAGTCTATACAGTATAATAAATCATGGACCGTCCATCGCACATTAATCTTGTGATGTTAATACACAAGCGTTTGTCATTTGTTTAATAACTAATGACATCTGACAACGAACATCCTATTGTACTATTAGTGTTGCTATTAATAAATTATTTTTTTGGCCTGAAAACTTACTTTAGTGCGCCGTAGGCCATATATAATTGCCTACAGAGCACAAAAGTGTGGCGATAACAGTAATTCAAAAACCTATCTGTAAAGTTAGTAAGAAACGTAGCAATGAGCAATAAGTTCACCTGGAACTTGCATCATCATCATCAACCCCCATCCATTTACTGCTTAACATAGGCCTCCCTCAATGAACGCTAAGACGACCTACTCAGGGACCGGCCACCGCACGGCGATCGTCTTCCCACCAGATTAATGGGACTTGCATACTCTTCACTAATTACCTATCCTAAGACGAGTGATGTTAAGTTTCTGTGCCAATAATTACACTGACTGTCCTGGTCTTTTTTATGAAACAGCAAAGATGTTACACGGGTGAAATAAGCATGGTGGTGAAATGAATGCAGGTGAAACGCGCGGCACAAGCGTTTATCGCAGCGGGAAATAGCATTTGTGCTTCAGATAATTAAAAGTGTCCAGTATTGAACGGATGCAGGCTGATATTGAATTAAAAATGATACAGACTAAAATTGTGAATAAAAATGTAATATGTATTTTTTAATTTTCGTAGAAATCATTATCATCATCATCATCATCATCATAGTCATCATCATTATCATCATTATCATCACCTCCATCTTCGT
Organism: Helleia helle; assembly: GCA_963853865.1. Lineage (NCBI taxonomy): Eukaryota > Metazoa > Arthropoda > Insecta > Lepidoptera > Lycaenidae > Helleia > Helleia helle. Next base: position 25,087,271 of record OY971420.1, read on the forward strand.
CATCTTATCAACCCTCCGTCCACGGAGTGATACAAAAAGTAGTTCAACGTGGTTCAGAAAACCATCATTTTAAAGTGAAATCATGATATACCATTAATATCATTAATCATGAAGTGATGATGCCTTTAACATAATTCAATTACATGATGATGATTTACCCAAAATGGCGTAAAACTGTTAAATGGTTATGTTATTCACTTATTAACATCACAAATTGCTACTATGTTAAAAGTTATCAATTAATATTCCTTAGAGCTAAAAACATAGATTGTGATTGGTAGATATTTACATACTTATAGATTTTTGAGAGTAATGTTTGTCTAATTATTGTTAAATAGAATTTAGGTAAACCTGGTCTATGAGTTCAACCTCGATGCAAAAAGAATCTCTGTGTCTGTCTGCGACACCGTAGCTCTTAAAAGTGTGAACCAATTTCGATGCGCTTTTCTGTTTTGAGTATAAGCTTTACATTATTATAAATTATATGTTATTCATTTCAAATATATTATTAGGATTCTACGGTATCACTGACATAGGCTTTAAAACTAATCATTAATCCGTACTCAGACGGAGCTGCGTGCAACATCTAGTGTTACAATTTAATAGTGCTATGTATTTGCTAAGATGGCTTAGATGTTGAGTGTAGGTAAATACGGCGAACTAATCCAGCCTGTGTTTGCATAACGCCTTCTAGGTTAATAATGTTTCGGATATAACCGACGTGCGTGAAGGAGGGTTGTGTGATTGAGCCAGCATTGTTATTCACTCTTACTTACTGGTGTATAAAGTAGGATTGTGTAATCAGAAGATTTAGCATTTACTCATCAATTTGTGATTCTAGTCATTAAGATAAATAGAGGTAACTGATGAATAGTTTCGATGATGATAATGATGATGAAGGAGGAATAGGCAGGAATATACCATCGCAAATAACCTGTCATTTTACATTTATTAAGCTATTATTAAGCTATTTCGTAAAGAAATCATTTTTGTCTTTAACAGCTACAATTTTGTTCTATGTTTTTTTTTAATTTCTTAGTATGTAGGTACTTATAAAATATACAAAACGATACATCCAATTTAAAATATAGTTAGAAATATTTATATATTATACTACGTAATTACGAAAACAGATAAAATTAATAACAACACGTTTGTAAAAGTACTCGAAGTACAACGCTAGATTTTAGATATATCCTGCGGCTTTACCTTCATTTTGTTAGATTTACAATCGTATACGGGTTGATAATGATTATTTCAAGTATATTCAGGATGTGACGAGAAAACGCACACTGTGACTTCCACGTTAATCATCATCATCAGCATCGATTTTCTTCACCATCAAAAAATAAATTCAATGTAAATATTATATAGGTAACCTTTTCAATAATTAAGCTTTAATTGAAAAATAATGTTATAATATGCTATTTTATATTCGGACTATTAATTCCGGAGCCTTATGTACAATTGTACATATAGTTTCAAACAAATAACATACAAATCCGGGAATAGTTAACAAAATTATCCAAACTAAGAAATTGAGCCCCACATCTTGGTGTCAGTCGGTAGTACAGTCGCGTCGTAATATATTCTATGTTTGGAATACCATTATAATATTAAACAGAGCAATCAACGTTAATATATACTTCATCCAATCATAATTAGATATCTAACTAACCGGCAATTGAATCGAGTTTCCATCTGAATCTGAATAACAAACATCTTTAAATACTTACACTTATACAGGAAGGGCGATATTGGTCACTTACTACTACGTAATTAATTCAAAAATTAAAAAATCGCATGCTTAGCTTAGGGGTGAAAGCACATTGAACTATTGTAGACGAATTCTATCCTTCTCGCCTGATTTCGAGGTGATTGATTATCACACAGTGGAACTTACATTTCAATAAGGACTGCTTATATTATATTACATAACGTATCTTCAAAAATCTTAAACAAGTGGTAAAAGCCCTAGCCCACAAGCTTAGATATTTTCAATCATTCAGTGAAAGCTCATAGGTGTTTTATAAAATACACTATATGGAAACAGAAAACGCCATCTATGAGTTTATTAAAGAACTTCGTTCGTTTTCGCTTGCTGTGCGAAAACAATCCCCGAAAAAATGTTACTTGACATTTTCCTTACTAACTGTCAAGAAATTGCGATACAAAATATAAGAGATAAATATCTTAATAGATCCAAATAGGTAGAAATTAATTTACCGCATATAGAAGATCACTTGCAAAAAGTTTTTTGAATGGGAATTCCACTGCTTCACAGAAAAAGTTTTTGCGTAATGTCTTAGATATTATAATCCAGCTAAAATAAATATTAAAATTATTTCTTATGCAGATTTTTTAAGTTTTAACATTCAAAATCTCAACAAACTATTAAAGAAATTTAAAATCTTATTTCATTCAACTTTCAACTTCAAACCAAACAAAAAAAATAAGGGTCATCGACTCGGATGCATGTTCCGATCGCACCATTAAAAAAAGTTGGAACAAAAAGTGGAATCGGCTCATCCGGTGACCTCAGGGTTGTGTCCTTCATTTTTTGTTTTTATCTCGAATGCAATATAAATAAATACTAGAGAATCGATATTTTTTTAGGTTTCAGATAGGAAAATATTATAGCTAAGTTTTTAGTAGTCCAAGCAAACTACACAAAATAAGCTTTGGTACGTACAAAGCTTATTTTCTGTATAATATATAGGTATTTTCCAGAGGTTATTTATGTTTAATAAAAAAAATCAAAATCACAATTATGTACCTAGTTCTTAAGAAAATGATTTTTCAGGACAGTAAGTTGTAGTTATGGTTTAGTTGTACAAGATTTTAAATAATGTGCATATTATATCGTTACAATTGGTAATTAATAGATTTATCTAATATTCGTAATACAGAATCTAGAGTCTAGCATTAGCAAGCTAAGGTACCAATATATATTAAGCCAGAAGGGGTGATTTCCCCACCAAGGTTCAAGCCATCTCGTAGCGGTGGGGCTCAGTAGCCTAAGGTGAACCCAGCACCTTAGGCGAAGCTAAATGAAGCGACTTTTAAGAAGAAGGGACAAAATAGTACGGAGGACAAGGGGTGAGGATAGGAACCTCAGCCCTTTGCGCTGTCCTGAAGTTGAGAGTGGTTGTTCTGTGGTGCGGGACAACCCTTCTGTGGAGGTGGCGTTGGACCCTTCGGGGACTGACTACCCGTCGAGGTGCCCTTTTACTCAACAGATCCGACGTTTTAGTGAGTAAAGTTGCATCCACTTACCTACCATCTTTCGGGCGCAGCGAGTCCCACATACCCGCCTGGGGTGTCCTCCCTACCCGCGGCCTGCCTAAGAGCATTTCCTCTTGGAAAAGAAAAAAAAAGAAGGGGTGATTTGGTTATACCATTGGACTCATGATTATTTAAACAGTTTGTGGTGACCACTCAAGATCCATAGAATTTTTCACGTTTTAATGGAGACTGTTAAAATCACAAAAAAGCCAGTCGTATATTTTATTAATAGTTTCAACCAAAGAAAGGTCGGACACCGAACCCACTGTCCCCTCTTATCGCATTCATTCATTACCATCTAGTTTTATAAGAGTCGACGGGTCGAGAATACATAACGCCTTCATTTTTTGTCACACCACTTAATTATCTAGATTTATATCGAGATAAAATCCGTCTCGAGATAAGAAACGGGTTATAAAAACAAAAACGTAGCCCAATAAAATACCCTTTTACGAATCGTCTTTGATCGATCACCTGGCAACACAATGGTGATATTTTATTAGACGCATCATTTTTTGTGATCAAATTTGCATGAAACAATTTGTCATAGGCTAAGTCAAAAACAGTGTTAAACTTTCGAATTGTTGACGTCATTAGCAATAAAACTTGTGTCTTAAATATATTCAAATATAAAGATTTTTTCTAGTAAAAAATAGATATGTGTAAATTGTTTGTTTTGGTTCGTATTTTAAGCTTGGAAAGATAACAGGAGTAAACAATATTAAAAACTTAAAATCATTGACTTAATGTAGAGCTTCAAAATTAATATAATTTTATTATAAGCCTATCGATATATACCTACTTTAATTTAAGTCCTTACAAAAGTTATATAGTATATAGGTTCTTACGATTTTTATACACACAAAAATATACAGACATTCGTATTCTTATTGTGTTTTACATTTCCAGACTAATGGTAACTGGCAAAAATTAGCATTCCCCATTAATTAACGTTAATAGTTAATGTATACGGAACCATTAAATGTAAATAGTTGACAGTAACAGTGGTCAGTGCCGTCGCTAGCTAGCTATAAATCATTTACATTAGCACAGTCAATTAATTTTAATTTATTTTCAATTCATTAATTAGCACATCTATTATATTATTATTTTTTCAATAAATAGTTTTAATCATATTTTACGCTTCATATTAAGTATTTGAAGTTAACTATTATTTATTTTTCTACCCGTTTTACCCGCTTCTTACTTTTCTTTATCTCGAGATCTAATAAAATAATTATTAATTTGCATTCTACATTTTTCTCGTGGTTTAAAATGGGACATCCCCAGGATCTAGATAACAAATACTTTTGGTTTCTAATAGCTAGCTGACCGCGTTAACTTAAATTCACAGCCGTATCTGGACTGGTGATTATTATTTTGAAAGCATTTGATACTCATTGACGTAGCTTAGGATGGAAGATTTTTTAAATCGAAAAAGTATTTTTGAATACTTCTAATATCCAAACTCACGAAAATTACCTTTATTTTATGAGTATTTATATTTCGGATATATTTTATTGTCACAATACCAACTAATATTCAAAACTGCGTAAGTCATAACTTGCCAGACATGGTGTGCGTGAAAACAGCTGTTTTGTCCGTCGGAAGCACACTTATAGACACTAATATACATTCATGTTAGATACAACTAATAATACATTTTTTTCAATTATTCCTAACTGGATGTCTACTGAGACTTCGCCTTCAAAAGTAAAATCCGCTGAAGCAAATTGAGTATTGACCTGTCGCAATGTTCATGGGCGACGTCGACCACTTACCATCAGGTGGTACGTTTGCCAGTTTGCCTATCCAACTAACATAAAAAAAACATAATAGGTTATAAATATTTCTGATAGATACTAATACTTTTTTTGAATTCCTAACATAATATTGTGCAAGTGTTTATCAGAATTTGCATCTTTGCATCTTTTTACTGTTGCTACTAAGATATTCAATGTAGAGTAAGTACTCTATTTTGACTAGAAAGTCAGAATGAACAGTATCCAATAATGTTAGCACGTTTATCTTCTATTTATTATGTGGATAATTGATCTATGATACTCTTTGTTATGTACTAAACCCGATTACCATACAGAACCAGAACATATTCAGCCGTTAAGCATAAAACATGTACCTATCCTGGACTTCTTTTTACACAGAAAGTCTTGGCAGAAGTGGTGAAAAATAGTAACGGTTTACTATTTTTCACCACTTCTGCCAATCTCTGCCATCGTTAAGGTAGGTAGTTATAAACATACATACACAATTTAGGTACAGGTAGTGAAGAACAAAGATTTCAATAAACTTAAATGATGTTAAGACACTGTTTTCACTTTTTATACCGTGATTCCATTCATGTTTTAGTAAAGAACAAATATTATGCACTTATTTTAATGACGGAGAAAAAATGTACAAAATGAATTTACTTAAAAATGTTGTATATTTTACAATATGGAAATTTATTGATAACCCGTTATGATATACGTTTTGAAAATAGAAAAAGTTTTTTTTGTAAATTAATAGTAAAGTACAGTTGATGAGTCAATGTACTTTTGTGTTACTGTTATTTTTATAACAACAATATATTTTATATACAATCAAAAGAGACCTGTTCCATGGCAAGATATATTTTAAAATCATAAGGTAATCCGACGATGGTGGGTGAGAGCCGAAAGGTCCGGGTTCGATCCTGACACCCCCCCCCCCTGTGACGCCTAGAAATGTATTTTCTAAATTTATACTTGAACATAAGGTCATCGCTTGCTCAAAACATCGTGAGGAAAACTGCATGCCCGATGAGATCTTGAAGGTGTGTGAAGTTCACCAACCCGCATTGGGCCAGCTCATTGGTGAACTATAGCCCAAAACCCTCCTCGCCTGATTTCGAGTGGGACATAATATAAGGGTTGATATTACCTCTTTGTTTGTTTGCCTCTTCAAAACAAGCAAAATGGTGGTACTCATGCAGCCGGGAGCGCAGTACAGCGCTTCCCTCCTACTGGTAAACATATATGGAATCTATGTAATTACAAGTCACAGGAATTAACCACCTAGTTATTATAATTTACAAGTGTTCTAGTCTAGTTTACAAGTCCAATGCTGAACCTATGTTATTAGGTCCTTATATTAATTTGACTGAAAATTCCCGATTCCACATTATTGTTTTTTAAGCCACAAATATATAATGAATAATTAATTCCACTAACACTTGGCTCGGTTAAAAAGTTCAATGAGCAAATACCTTAAATTTAGGCGGCGTTGTATAATTGAAGGTTGAGTTGTTTTGTTCCTTTGTTATAGAGCACGGCTTGTTTTAGTTAATTACTGAGAAAGGCTAAGCCTACCACGGTGGCCTGGACAAAGCTGATGCCTTCGATAACCGAGCCTGTTTTTATCTTCTTATTTTAACGCTTTTAATTAGTTAGGAAAATATTCTCAAAGGCATCGGGCTCGCCCCAGGCCAATATTCGATTGGCTCCCGTATTTAAACAATATCATCGATAATTAGTAAAGACATTGTTTGATGCTCGATTGTTATTAACGAAATATTCAGTATTTGTAGCTTGTTATAATTAATAATAACACGTTTACCGTTTACGGTTATTATATTTAAATTAAATATTATATTTAAATGGCTACATACTATTTTAATAATCTGGATATCCGCGGAATAATGCGTTCCCAGAAGTATCTTTAGCGCAAGTACTATATACATGTTTTGTTAAAAAACAATTGACGGCTCCGTGACGCCTAAAAAGTGAACATCTATGTTAATATTGCAATTAATAATTAATAACAATATATATGAATATGAATTAAAATAACAAAAAATAGTTTTCGCGCACGCACACAAATGATTCAACGTCACGACATGCCGTCACGACGTACGAAGCCCAGGCGCGCCAATAGATGTTCCGCGTCAAATATAGTGTTCAAAAGGTTTTTTCCTTCCACCATCAGACCACAATATGGTTAGGCAGAATAATAACGTAAAGACCCTTTGTCTTGCGGATATCTGGGTGTAACTCCACTTAAATTCTTTCGTATATAAAAATACCGCAAATAAGGTTCTCATTATACTCGCCACAAAATGATACGTTACACAATACTGACAATTAACGTCTTATAAAACAAACACCAATATGATTTAATCAATCTCAAAAACAATGAAACATGTGTTGAAAGATAATAAGCTAATTAGAATTATTGGACAGATGGTATACTAACAATGCCTTAAGTACGGTTAAATATAGGTGTAAGTTTTATGTAGTGGAAAATGTTTGTGTGCTAGTTTTTTGTGACTGATCGGCCATCTTGGACTTTATTGAGAGAGGCTTTGTCCAGTGGACGGGAACTGATAATTATGATGATAATGATGATTATTTAAAGGAGCTGGTGGTAAGTCCAACAAACTCAACATCAAATATTGTTTCAAGCCTTTTTAATATCCTTGAATCCTTCACGCTTTTACATAATGATTGTGGGATCTTTAGAAAGATGTGATATTTGTGATGATTAGTTTGGAAATGCTTATTTCTTGAGAAAGTACACAGTGAAAGGCAGATTTTCACTGTTGTTGATATTTTTAGGTTATATGAAACTGTCTAAATAGATTTAGAAGTTTGAATAAGATGGTTTAATCAAAATTTTGTGACATTACGCAGAAACTTTTTACCCAAACACCTAGAACACGTTACACGTAGACTCTACCTAGTCAAACCGTTATTGATTTTAATACCAAAACAATTTGAAAAAAGTGTGCGCTGAGCCTAATTGTTCGCGTTGTTTTAACACATTTTATCGTACCGTTTGTAAGGAGACTATACTTAATAACATTGTACAGAATAATAACATATGATTAGTACATACCTGCCACAAAGATAAAGGAGGGACAGGGTTTTTAAAAGCTGTTTACAATAAGTGGACGTACACTCACCTACACAAGTGTTTACGAATAATAATTTTAAAAACATGTATTTGGATATGCCATATTTAATTTATTTTTTATAATAATACACTATTATTATATATTATACTAATTAAAACAACTAACTGTTTTTTTAAGGATTATGTAAGTAGGTACCTACTAACAATATAATATGGACTTGGTCTGATTTTTTTAAATTTTTTATGACATCATAAAAATAAATTTGGTGTTATATAATAGGTTAAATAATCATAACATATGTTACATAGTGGTCCCGAAAAATGTTGTTCTGTTCAAAGTACAAAATATTTTATAGTGGGATGAATTGTGAATTATTTAAGTAAATATACGCAATCAAACAAATGTGTGTTTATACCAGGCTGATTATTCGTTGCTAAGCAACGAACTGTAGTCAGTTGCTTGATAACGAATAAACAGTCAGTAACAAAAGCGCATTTTTTGATTGTGTATATTAACTTAAATAATAATTAACTAAATTTGCACAATCATTGTGAACCTAAGCCAATCCCGAATCCCTTTGAACACTGAAAAAAATCATCTATAATTCGTATTCCATTCCATCGTTTAGGATTGAACTCCGTGACTGGAGTTCAATCCTAAACGATACACACGCACAGAAGAATTATATGTATATGAAGATTAGTTTTATTCGCATTAAACAATGCAACATAAAAAAAAAACAGAAACACTACTATAGTAAACACAAAAATAACGCAAATATACTTAAATAATTAAAGAAGCTAAATAAACAATTTTTTTTTTTCAACAAATAATTCAAGTAATAACTTTTATCTAGCTGTTTTAATTAATTTATATGATCTACATTTTCATTTATTTTTTTGTTAGCATATATTTAAATAATAGCTTTAAAAATAATGTGAGTCAGATATTAATCTGTGTTTAATGATTCAATATAAGCTGGCTAATTATGCTTTATATTTAACATTAATATCTTTAAGAATCATAAATATACAATTCTTACAAAAGATGTTCAGTATTTTCTACAACTATTACATCTTTTATTTTTATTTTATGTCGAAAATATTTAAACTTTACGATCGTTATATAAAACGATTATACCATATAATAATGTCACAAAACACGTACTCGTTTGAGGGTTTAATTTACATCACATATTTTATATCGACAGCTGGCCTGGTCAGGTTACAGCGGTTGCGGGTTCGAATCCAACGTTACCACATTAGACATTACAATAGCACTAGGTTAACTAGTTTGAAAAATTCTTAAATTTATTGACAAAAAATACTCCAATTTAAATCTCGTTTATTAAATAATAAAGTACTAATTAGTTCAATATACAAGACGATTACAATGCGACAAAATTTAAATTATTAATTTATTTCATGTAAATGCTATTCTACGCGCCTGTACTGCGGACATCCTCCTCGTTACCTCGACGCTGATGGTTATCATAGCGGATGGATGGTTATCCTGAATCCTCTCCATCCCTTCATCATCTATGACACTAACACTAACTTCTATCCCCATTTGGGGGTGATAGGATCATTGATTGTGTTTTAATTGCGTTTCAGTTGAAAGTTCGATGATATCTTGTGTCAGGGAAATGTGTTCCGAGGTTTCTGATGATAAGTCATTATCACTTATTGACATGACACTAGATTTTTTTGAAACATGAGTTATAACCAAGATGTAGCGAGAGGTCCTGACGTTCATTGAATGAGACCTGATACTGTTTAGTATTGACGCTGGCTTAGTCATATATGCTGTAAGCTGTTAAGATTTGTAGTTAAAGAGAGAACTTAAGATTAAAGAGTCGATTAATTTTAAAACAGTTTAAAGGAATAAAGAAACTTAAAAAGCGATATAGATTGAATCTTTATAAGTATAATAATAATAATAATATCTATGGACGCTTTCACACCACGTCAATCTGGTCCCGTGCTAAGTATTCGAAGAACTTGTGTTACGGGTACCAGACAATGGAAATATATTTAATACGTCTTTTATACTATACATATATTTAAGATTTTTACTATATAATACACATATTTAATACACAATACAATCCATGACCCACGAACACAGAAAATATTTTTTGTTCCCAGGCGGAAATCGAACCCGCAACCTCCAGCTTGAGCGCCAACACGCTTACCACTGAGCCACAGAGGTCGTCATAGAGGTATATTTATCATCCTTCACGTTGTAAGAAGAAAAAGCTTAGTTTATTTATTCGACTAGTGTGAGCACCTGTGGAGGTTTGCCGCGCTCCCGTCTGCATGGGTACCACCACCCTGCTTATTTCTGCCGTGGAACAGCTTTACCGTATTTCGGAGTGAAAAGCAGGACATCAAGGGACAAAAGATCAGGGGGCATGGGCCGAGGACGGGAACCTCTGTGGAGGTGGCGTCGGTCCCTTGGGGAACTGACTAGCCATCTGTTTGCTCATTAGATCCGAGGCACCTCACCAAAGGCGGAATTGGTGGCACTCGCCGGGTTTTAGTGGGTAGAGCTACACAAGCGTCCACTTACCAGATTTCGGGCGTAGCGGCGTTAAAGAAAAAAAAGGATAGGCAACACATAAATAAGTTGTCTGGGCTAGTTGTAGGTAGGTAGTATATGTTCATGGGCCACGTCGACCACTTATCATCAGGTGGCACGTTTGTCAGTTTGCCTGTCCAACTAAAATTTAAAAAAAGTTTAATACAGTGTAAAGTTTTTATAAAGTCGTTCGTTATTACGAAAAACTCTCTATAACGTAGAAATTAGGTCAATTTGGTTGGTTTACCACAAAACCCATACATTAATTCACTCTTTATAACATTCATTATAATCATTTATAGCATTCTTAGATTACATTTTCTGCAGGAAATTTTAGTCTCAGTTACTAAACGCACCATCGTCACCTTATTGTGTATTATTAGTCGTAAACCAACTTTGAAACTGTCAAGATGGCCAGTAAAATAAAATTAAAGTGTTATGTGTTAACGAAAAAGATATTATATAAGAAATTATTGTAATCACAAGTTGAATTTGGTTTATTTTTTCTCTTCTCTCCGTATAACGAAAACTCTATGTAGCGAAAAAAATGCTCGGTCCCTTGGAATTCGTTATAAAGATTTTACACTGTATGTATATAGAGAATCTGTTCAACCAATAAAACAGGAACCTACACCAAAGCTATAGCAGATGTTAGTGACTTAAATAGATTAAATTGTGAAATACAATACATTAACATAATATATATATGTGGTCCGGTTTTACACCTTACGATGCGTAACTTTATACTATACAAATTTATCGTAACGTTGAAGGATAACGGATAATTGCGACCTATATTAAATGACAGGATCCACCCAGTTCAGCGAATATTATTACTACTATCATCAGCGTGCTTATATGTTCATCTAAAGGTACCACCAAAGGACGAGTGGCGAGAGATCGGTCATCTTGGCGTTCTTTTAGGGAGGCCTCTGTTCAGCAGTGGACGGATAGAGGCTGATGATGATGATGATGATAACCAAAGGTAGTTAATGTTAAAGAAATTTTGAAATGTACGTGTTTTTTTTTTAATGTTAGTTGGATAGGCAAACTAGCAAACGTGCCACCTGATCATAAGTGATCGACGTCGCCCATGAACATAAACTAGTTTACCTGGAACGAGCCCAGTCAACTCATCTATGTGTTGCCTATCCTGAGACATAAGATGTTAAGTCTCGGAGCCAGTAATTACACTGCCTGTCTACACAATAAATGTGTACAATAAATGTGTACAATAAATTTAGTATTTCAGTATAATAAGATTGGCTTCAATTTATTTTTTATTATATATAGATAAAACATTTTGAGTTTCTTTGTTTTTACCGAAAAACACCAACATTAATAATTTATTGATTGTAATTAATATGTATTAGATATCAATATTTTAGTGCTCCTATTTAAATACAAATTAAGAAAATTATTGAAAACAAATATTAGAAATATCAAATACCTGATTTCTATTATCTTTTCTTGTTTGATTTTCTCCTTTACTAATTTACTATTTTCTATCTAATATTTAAATCTCATCGTAAAAAACACAACAAAAAATTTATCATACATAGAATAAGATTATTATCTGTATTTGAGTGGGAGAAAAAGCCACAATTACAATAAAAAAATCTCACTCGTACTTAAACCATATTTAACGACCATTACATGTAACGAAATAAATTATTCATTTTTTATTCCAAACGTACAAAATATGATAACATTTTTTATCTTAAAAAAATCTATTATAGCATACCTCGGAAGCAGTCGGCTAAATCATAAGTGGAAACATTAGAAATCTTTGTGGGCCTATTTTTATAAATTAAAAAAAAAATAAGTAAATTCTTTACGTTGATATTTTTTCTTCCGTTTGTTGACCGGGCAAGTTAAGCCGTTAAATATTATTCACAGCTATAATTAACGAAATACTAAAAAAACTGTAACATTAGGTAGTTATATTATAACTAATGTTACGGGTTTGATTTTTCTTCTTCATTCACTATTTTTTTTTTATTTATTTATTTATTCGAGAAACAAACAGTATATTAACACAATTAAACTTAAAATTTACTTGATTAATACATTACACCAGCAAAGTTTCCACCAAAAATTATACATACACGAATGCAGACAATAAGACGCAAAAACAAACAAGTTAAACTATGTAACGTAACCAGTAACTACCCAAAGGAAATTAGATAAGTAATCAAAATGGAATATTTAGTTGCTTTACATTATTCTTAATCTTAGTTAAAGAATCAAAGAACAATTTTCTGTCTAATGATAAAGAATTTTCTGTCTAATGTTTAAATCTCACCGTAAAAAACACAACAGAAAAGATATTTTTTTTTCATAAAAATTTCATAAACATTAGATTTCATAAAAATTGACCATACATAGTAGAAGATTATCTTCTATATTTGAGTAGGAAAATAAAGCCACAATTACAATAAAAATCTCACTCGTACTTAAACTATATTTCACGACCATTACATGTAACAAAATAAATTATTCATTTTAAAGGTATAAATCAGAAATAATTATTACTTATCAGTAGACTCGTCTCTTATGTCTATTCAAACTAATCAAGAGAAGTTCTCTATTCTAGTACTTAAGCTTTTTATTTAATTAAGTATGGATCATATTATTAGTTTTTTTTTTATATTAATAATAATAAAAAAATGTAACGTCCATATCCATTTAGTTATCGATAAAAATAAATGATAATAGTTTTGTAGCGAGAGAGTGCTATGTTAGGTTTATTTGCCTGATCCTCGTTTGCGGAGTGCATAAATCTTACAATAGGTACCCAGACGTAAGACCTGGGAACGAACTCCGCACGACATACTAGACATTATTCTACAGTGTAAACTAGACTATATTTTAACTCTACGATAGGCGCCCGCCGCGGAGAAATGTTATTTGTCAAATGTGTAAGCGATTTTCGAATTTCGCATAGACTATTGAACTAAATTCCTACCACGAACTATTTTGAATTTCCCAGACTATGATGTATATTTCAGTCTTGAAATGGAGCCCGTGTTTGGGAATTAGTTGATAATACGATATGGGATCGCATCTACATTTAGCGTTGTCGTATTGATTACTCGAAATTTTTTCGATTTGTTTCATATAGACGTGTTGCGATAAAATTATGACAAGTTTCATTCCATACTGATTTCTATCGTTTCGATGATTTTTTTTTATATTACAAAAAAGGTTTATAGATTTTTACGCTGTTCATTAAGATATTTACATTTATACGTTTCGGGTACTTTATAACAAACTAAATAAGTACCTAAGTAAAAGTATTATGGTATTCCTTGTCAAAAAAAGCATGATGATGATAAACGGATAAAAACTCGTTCAATATTTATCAGTAAATTGGACGAAATTAATAACAAAGTGTAAAGCTTCAAGAGCGGAACACCTTTCTTCGTGCAAGGTGTTCGATAGCCGATACTAATAAACTTATAAATAACACTCGCGAACATTTTTGACATGAATCAAGTCTAAACGTAATGGTGCTTTTGACAGCTAAGTGTTGTAGCGCATTCGAATTTTTTATCGATAAAACAACTGTCAGTGTCTCGTGGCAGTTTTGATCAAATTGAATTTAAAAAAGAATAGGTATTATGTTCGTAGATGGACTTTTGTAATCTGTTTCAGAAAATGATCATTCAGTACTTTAAAAAACATTATATGTTTTGAATTTTAATTTACTATCGTGATATTTGAATGACGAAATTCAAACATATAGCGAAATGATTGTGTATCATAATAATTTCATTAAGTCTAATTAAAATATGACAGGCCATAGTTTAAAAATGTTACGCATCGATTTTTGCAATTTTCGAAAGCTATCACGGTCATATTTTTGCTCCAAATCATCTTTACCATAGACATTTCAGATAACAATACTACATACTAACAATACAAAAAAACACAGTTCAACCCAAGACTAAGAAAATACAATAATTAATATGAATAAAAATAGAATTAATGACCAACGCAACATTGTAGTTATTGAGATGATAATTAAAAGGCTCTTTCCGGTACTATTTTATTGACTAAATTTTGTAAATGGTTAGTAGATCAAAAGATAAGAATGGTAGATTGATGGCGATTGATACTAAAATAATTTTGTGTTCAATTTATAATTGGCTGTGTTGGCTTGTGTCCCGTGGTGTTATATATTTTTAATTTGAACTTTTGTCTATGGTTTGTCTCGATAATGTTTAAATTTATTTGGGGTATTTGTTGCTACTTAGCTCTCAAATCTTAGAACCCTTATGATAACCTATGTCAGATTAATGTCCTTATCCGATTTGAGAGATCCGATTAATCAAGTTAACTAAAAAATCTATGTCATTACTACTTAATATATAATTTGTCTTATTTTAATACTTTAGTAAATCTATCCTTCAAAAAATACGATAATTGTAATTATTCATTCATTAAAAATTTAATTCATTCATTAATTCATTTCATATATTATGTATAAGATAAAATAATTTAAAAGAACTTGGATCCAGTGTAGGTACTGGGACGGAAATATAATATAGTATAAAGAATACATTTATTTAGATATATATATTAAAAGAAACATAGGGTCTATACTTTTCAGGAATCGTACCTGGGTGTCCGTCCGAATATTGATTCTTGATCGTAAACGGTAACTTTGAATGTTTAACGTAGGATCAGTCCCGAAACTTGTATAATGAATAAAGACGGCAGGTGGAATGACCTCACAAAATGTTTTGATGGAATTGTTTAATTGGCCACGATCTCGCCATTGAAATATGAATTTACTTGCTGACCGTTCACGCCGCCTTTAATTATATATTTATCGATTAGAAAACAAATATCCTTTAACGATTGATTATTAGCTTTGTTATAAAACTCGATTAGTGGGTTATGTTGTGAGTATAAGTCTCTGGCAGATGTCCTGATTATATTAGGTATGCATTATAAATGGCGAAGTAAGTGATGGTAAAACAAGTTATGACCAATTTATCAATAACCTCTATATAGTTGGTCATGACCAGCCAAATAACGGTCGTGACAGGTCATGATATGTTGACATAGATCGAAGAAAAGAGAACGAGATAGTTGAAAAATATTGTACTTTGCGGTATGACAATTATTTTTAGTTAATCTTCGCATTTTTTTTTATTTTGGTGAACGGTCAAACATGGCTTAGCAAAAATAATGGATATATTTTATATTTATATATTAGTGATACAAGAAGATATGGATCTCTCTTTCACACAACCCACACATACCCAATAAAATCCAGAGCGGTTTTCTTTAACAAGGATTTACAGAAGAGGCACGGTCGTTTTGTAATCCAATACTTAGTCAGAGACAAAAAGAAATTTCTGATTTTGTTTTTTAACACTTTTTTCAAGTGGATGGGAAATTTTCGCTTGTAAATTCAATAACTTATGATGAGATGAATTAGATTGTTACTGGCATTATGGGAATTGCTGAAGCTGAAGAAGTGAAGCTCACACATACAATTATATTTTAGAGTTTGTAGTACGCTGTACGACTAAAGGAACACATAAAGTAGAGAAGAATATACTCTACAAGTTACAGGTAGCGTGTTACCAAATACCAAAGTTCATAGAAATTTCATAGAATTGCCCGAATTTTGAAAAAATCGGCTAAACATTACTATGTTATCCCCGATCGAAATTGTATTTCAATCATGTCAATAATTATTCATTCTATATCCAATCGTTATTTTTACTGAAAACAGCCTGGGAATAAATCCACAATAGTGAACAAAATCAATACAAATAAAGTTTATTCGATATTGAAACCATATTGCGTACAATCGATACGCGATACGGCAATAAAAATCGATTTGTGAACGAGCGTTAGCGCACTTTATTACAATACCGATAATTGCTTTCGTACCGTATAATCGCTCCTTCCAATCACATGGAAACTACAGTCATATACGGAGGTATATAATAGCACCCTCGCTACCCTCCCCGCTAATTACGAACGGGAAATATCTATTTATATAATAATTTACCGTGGAACCGTACTGTTTGCCTGTAGGTGTGAGAATCGTCCGTATGTTTAATAATAGTCATGAGCGACAGTGATCCAGTGACTCAGGTATCAGATAAATATTACTGACTAAATAGAAAAATAGGTTTTAAAAAAAGGAGAAAATAATTAACTTATTTATTAGCCCATTTATAATAAGATATTTCGTCATAGGTTGTGTAATTGAAGCAATTTCATGTAAGCTAAGCTGCTAATCGTGTATTTTTTGTAATCTGTCATTTAAAATGTGTCAGCTTAAGACTAATTCAATGTACGAATGAAACATTAATACACAACATTAAGGTAATATTATGCTTTCGAAACATTTAAATTAATGAATAATGAAAATCTGCTCATTTTAAGGTTCCTATATTATGACACTTATAAAGAATGTTATAATTATTTGAAATTGTTTTCTTTTTATGAAATGGAAACTGTTGTAGACTTTAACTACTGATACTAATTTGATGTTACTACTGATGTAGTAACATCAGATAATATTGGTAAAACTAATCTAGTCTCAAATTCTTTAAAACCAATATTTAAGAGGACTCTATCTTATTCAAGGAAGCAGGGTTATCATATGAATGCGTCAGAAATAATTTTCCTTAGTTACCGTTCTGCTGATCAAGGGGCTGGCGAAAACAAGAATATCGCCTCTTACAGGAGGTAACTTGTCAACGTCATTAGGGCATTCGTGTGTAAAATAAAATTTTCACTTAAAGCAACACATGTCAAGACGGTGTACCTCGTTATCAACAATAATATAATAACAAATGATAATCAGTATTAAAAGTGTACATAATTTAGTGCACGCGATCACTTCCGTGGCTCTAACGAATAAAATAATATCAAGGTTTACACCTGCTGGTCGGGGCTGGTCGAGGTGAATCTAGTTATCGAAACGCACCACCATGATTATAATTGCACTTTTTAGGTGAACAATCAGCTCATAGGTTCGATAAAGCCGAAGCCAAAGAAAGGCCGAAAACATAGCCTCTTTTGGAAAGGGCCACAGCTTCTGTTGGAATTTTATCGTGGTTTTGTATGATTTTTATAATGTTGACTTTTTGGATACTACAACCATAGAAACTATAGGCTGTTAATTTTCGAAACGTCTGTAAAAACTTATAAGCTACGATAAAATTCGTAAAACGGTTGTTATAATATAAGGCGCGTAAACGTAAGACTTATTAGACTCAAAGCTTATCCATCGGATGATATCTAATATTTTATCATTTGAAAAAAAACAGATTTTTTATGAAAAGTATGGCCGTACCAGTACTTTTAATTACTGGTACCGAGTATTGTCATCTTCTATTTTAGGATAGACCATACACGAATGAGGCGTCATGGGCAACGCTGAGAGTTTACCATTAAAAAAACTGTTAAATGACTGTATAAAACCCATAACATTTTAAAGGTTTTATTTAGGGTCCAAATTAATTGTCCCAATTACAACAGTAACATAACATATATGGTCCTTGGTGGTCCGCGTTATATATTTAAATACAATTTACAATAAAAAGGTACGAACATCTGCAGCACCCACGCTAGCTGGGATCCCAGCAAGTTTAACGACCGACGTCTGACGCCTAATATACATGATACAAGGATTTAAAATTTGTATTTATCCTAGATTAATGCGAAGCGAGGGCTCGTCTTGGCGTTCATAATATATCCTGTGTCCAACACTGTATGAAAAAATATGATAATGTTGATGACGAAGAAGAGAATTGGTGCAGCAGCGTGATGTTACTGTAAAGGCTTCCACTGACTTCGAAAGTGTAAAGATACGCCATTTTTTAAAGGGATAGGAAACTGGCAAGCAAGCCACAGGTAAATAAAAGTCACTCATGAACATAAACAAGGTCACTAGCCTTTTTTTTCTTTCTTTAACACCGGGAAATGCTCTGAGGCATCCTGCGGGGGAGTGAGTCTCCCCAGGGGAGTATGTGGAACTGGCTGCGCCCGACTGCTGGTAAATGGACGCAGCTCTACCCACTAAAATCCGGCGAGTGCCACCAGTGCCGCCTTTGTTGTGGTGTCCCGCATCTGTTGAGCAAACAGGGCACCTAGACGACAAGTCAGTTCTTCAAGGGACCGACGCCACCTCCACAAAGGGGTTGTCCAGCACCAAGGGTACAAAGAGCAGCTCCCTCGGCTCAATTTGTTTCGCCCAAGGTGCTGGGTTCACCTTAGGCTGTTGAGCCCACCGCCACGACAAGGCTTGCACCGTGGTGGGGAGGTCACCAGCCTGGGTTACTCATAAAAGACGTAACGCTGTTTGATCTGCACTGTTAGCGAAAGGAAACAACACGGGGCAGAAGACTTAAAACGACGGTGATACTGGTATGTAAAATGGCCATGGCCATGGCTGGTCTAATCAGCTGAGTACGCATAGCACATAATAAAAGGCAACACGACGTAGGAAGGCGGTCTGTTGACCCCCAACTGGATACCATATGTGATACCTAGTAGTAGTATATAGTTAATATCAACACATAATATATCAATTATATATTTTTTTAAAGGGGGCAAACAAGTAGTCGGAGCCTCACGGCGCCGACGCTAATACACATCTGCACAACCAAGGCCACGCAGATGCGCCGCCCTCCTTTTCCCTATACCCCCCAATTAGCCACCGGAAGTTGCAGATCTTTTCATCTTAGTAAAATAAATTGTAAGATTCTATAAACAAATATTATATAACTAGCTGTTGCCCGCGACTTCGTCTGCACAGGATAATATTGTATTTTTTTTTCGTAAAAAGTACATATCCTGTTACTTCTAATTCTATGAATATATTCACGAATATATCTATACACATATTCTCGGAGGTCCAAGAATATGTGTACAAAGTTTCATGATGATCGGTTATGTAGTTTTCGTTTGAAAGCGTAGCAAACAAACTTACTTTCACATTTATAATATTAGTATATATTACGATTTCGACGGAGTACCTTATTGATAAGGTACACCAACGTCATGGAAGAGCGGGATCAACAAAAAAGCTCTACTCTCTCTATCTCTACTTTAACACAAGTCTCTATGCACTTAAAAGAAGCCCCCAATCATAAATTAATATTTGTAAGCCTATAGGTAAGATACAGAATAAAGATTATTATATCTTTCGGTTCTGTTCGGTGTCGGTTATTATTGACTAAACTAGCTATTATTATTAGCTACATTTATAAACTTTTATGTGATATGAACCAAAAATAATTGAGAAAATAATGTGATTGATAATAAAATATCTAAGTTTGAAATAAATGAATTTGGCTTTGCCTTTGACATCAAGTTGAATTGTTTTATAAATATAGTAAGCATAATATATAGGTAGGTATGATGATGATGCTTTCCAAGCCGATTTCGGCTACGGCGACAAAGTATAAGTAGGTATATAATACATATATACCTACATATATACATATGAAAGACCTAATAAAAAAACGAAAAAGTTATACCTTCCTAAATAAAAGATTATGATTATTCGGACTTTAGTTTTAATATAGTTCAAAAGCTCTGTGACAAAACGGACGGAAGAAGACTCAAAGCAAATTGTTAATTTCTTGTTATTTAAAAAAAATCGGTCCCTTGGTGCTTTTGTCTTTAACCCGTTCCGTCGGAATTAGTATAAATCATAAGCTAATATATGCGGTAATTTTAGCCAAAGGTGTTCATCGGTATATTGATGGGAGCTTTCGCAGGCAGCTGCAGTATCGAATTACGTTGCCCATGCGGGTGCACGTGTCTAAGGAAGTGCTTCCTTACCATCCATTCTCACGGAGTGACCACTCAAGCAAGTAATGTATTCTAAGTTAATGTATTTTCCAGACGCCATTTTCGAACAATTAGTGGGACAACTTTTCGAAGTGTGCTTAAGTGGAACAAAAAGTGTAACTTAGTCTGTGTTCCGTTACTAAAAATTACGTTACTCAAAATGTATATTGTCCGTCTGTATGTCTGTATAGTCACAATGGAAGCTGGAAAATTAACTTGGAATATTTTTACCCTAGTTTTATAATATATATTTCTTTAAAGGGGTCGCGGGTTCGAATCACGTGACTTATATGTTAATACCAGCTGTTCAAGAAGGTCTCACTCACCGCAACATTTAAATAAAAATCTTTTTTATCTTAATACTATAATATTTTCTAGTCGCCATTTTAGAAAATCAGAGAGGAGTGTCTTAGAAACTAAAATTGGTAATTGGAATCTTGACTTCGAACATTTCCACCCTGATTTTAATTATATTGTCAGAAACCGCCAAATTGAAAAAAAAAGAATAAGTTATCTTACAAACATAAGTGAAGCTTCACTTAAGTCATAATTTTAAAGTCGACTTAGAGTAATTAAATGTAAGCCTCGTTAATTATAGACCACTTTGTATGTAACTTATTTAAAATGCGCATAAGACGAGGCGCTTTATTTGAGATTCTGAGAGAATATTCCCGTCTTACTAACTACCTGTTACTTTACTTATATAAAGATATAGGTTTTTTAATCAATGATGTACATTAAAGTATCTAATTGAACGTCAAATGAACACGTGTACCGTAGGTCATCACGGAGAGAGCGCATTGGTTGAAGACTTTCAAATTCTAGACGACGTGAGAATACGGCTAAGCTAACGAAGTGGTCGGCCATTAACTAGGTGGGAATACGATCTCCGTGCCGTGGCCGATCCGTGTTGGATGCGTCTCGGCCGTCTTGGCGTTCGTTGAGGGAGACCTATGATCAGGAGTGGACGGATCGAGGTTGATGATGATGATATCTTTAATAATAGGGCTATCAAAATACGATGGAAGTATTTTCTAAACTGTACTAATATAAAAAGGTACTAGATTAGATTAACGCGTTGAAACCAACTCTTTAGCTCTATATTAAATGTATGAACCTAATTATCTATTTGATGGGATATCCATCTCAAGGATAAGTAGCGATGGTAGTACATATTGGGTTCTGCGGTTACTAACCGCCGCTCTCTGTTTGATTTTTTTCATCCTAGCTCTAGATAAGCCAGTATTAAACGGTGCAGATGCCAGATAATATACCACATATGATTTTTTAATAATAAAATACGTATTTATAACCAGTATGTAATCTATTATTTAATACGACTCACTTTAAAATAAAAAAGCTAATATTTTAAAACGCTTATTATTATTTTTACTTATCTAAGTATAGGTAAAACAGAAGTAAAATAATGTTTTCATTGCTAATACTATTTTTAATAAGTAGGATACAATTGCATGTCATTATCATCATCATCATCATCAGCCTCTATCCATCCACTGCAGAACATAGGCCTCCCTCAAGGATCGCCAAGACGGCCGATCCCTCGTCACTCGCATCCAACACGGACTGACGGACGGACACGGACACGGACAACTGCATATAAATAGTTTAGAAAACAGTGAAAAATAATGTTTAATATTCCACACGGGTCCATCTTGTCCTGTAAAAATTACGACGCGATAATAATTTGTATAAAAAGGGTTTTGTTCCGATGCACTTGACGACTTATTTATTGTGTCTGTGATGAGAATTTAATATATTTACAAGTTATAGGCAGCGATACCCAGTACAGGTTTGAACCTAAAACTTGAAACCAAATTTTCACAAATATTTTCATCTAAAATTCATGGGAATCTTAGAAAAAAAGTATAAGATCTTTTTTTTAAATTAAGTATATAGGTACTACCTATTTATTTACCATATATAAAAACAATACCATCTTTTTTAAATATTTTAATTTCATAAGTACCTACCTACTAATATTATAATAAGTAAATACTTTTGATTATGATTTATCTATTCATTTTGATATGTTTTTTTTTATCATCTTATAATTTAAGATATAAATACATCGCAAACAACATTCGTGAAATAACAAAATGCAAGTACGGTCTATGTACAATATTTTTATATCAATGCATTAAAAAGTTGCCATTGTAACCGGTCAAATAAAAATTCAAGCCTGTACACACGATGATCTCTGTCACAAAAAAACGTTTCTCCGGAAAAATATTTCAAAAATCGAAACAGACAATACAAGATGGTTAATTCTCAACAAACGTGCAATAAATATGAACAACTGTTAATTATTTAAGTAGCGTATAAAACGTCTATTTAGTTTCAAGTGATATAAAGTCAACAGTACACACCATTCATTTGCCAGCCCTGTTTTTCAATTAAGAAACTTGTTTATGGGCTTAAGAGGAAATTATAAATTGGCCGAGCCGTACTAGGGTTTTTTGTATTTCGTGCTTACACGCGGAACGCTTGTATTAAAAACGTGTGTGAAAATATATGTTATTGGTTCCGTATTTATTTGTATGTTTTTGAATGTTATGAGTAAAGTTAATTATTCTACCCATATTTGCACAGCTAAATGGAACATGAAATGCGTTTGCTAGGTTTATAATCTAATCTCTGATGTTTTTTTTCTAGCTGTTATAATATTATGTACCTCACATACATTTGAATTTTTTTAATTAAAATCTTGGAAAATTGGTTGTAAATTTAAACAGATTCAATGCATTTTAGCAAATTCAATTACAAACTGTACCTTTTTTACCATAATTTCAGCTGCAAGAAAAACTCGTTTATTTTATATTATTATAAAGCAAGCGATTACAAAGAATCGGCCATCTTAGCGTTCATCATTCAGGCCTATGTTCAGCAGTGGACGGATAAATCAGATACGGATATCAGATTATTCTACATCTATTGTAAAGAAATAGAACTGTAAGTTGAAAATATATTTTAATACGGAACACTAAAATTATTACTTTGTTAGTAGTCCAAGAGGAAAAAAAAATGTGTAAATGTATTTTATAATATATAAAATAAATAATATATTTTTTATGTTGTGGCATGATTGTGGCTAATAATTGTAGTAGCATAATAGAAGTAATATTAAAACGTTAAAAAATAACGTTAAACAACAGACACACATTTAAAACTTTACTTATAACACTCTAGAATTACTTTTCACGTTATTTTATATTAATTATTGTATTTAACTTCCGCGGTTTTACCCGTCGCATCATAACAAACCGTTAATATAAATAGCCTGTAATCCAAAATAATTGAGATATCATGTTATGCAAAAGGTATTTTTGTGTCCTAGTTACTCGGAGACTTCGTTCAGCCAAATTTTTCAATATTATGACCTTTTTAAATTGTATACATAGATTTTAAGTGTTAAAAGGTGCTTGGAAGGTAGACCCCAACTAGATAACATGACGATATCCGTACGGTTGTCGGTAAGTTGGTTGGATGAAGAAGCCTTTGGCATATGGCAATAAGGTATACTAGATTGATGACAATTAATAAAAATGTACAAATACAAAGCGAAAACAATAATAAATCGGTATAGATAAAAAATTACGTCACGCAAACCAATAAGATCTTAAAGTATTGAACCGATTTTAATGCAACTTTTGTATTCATTCAATTTAATCCAACTTGAGAGATGGTACGGGCGCTGTATTTTATAGGCCTTGCGAAAATGTACGAGCACAAAAAATATTATATTATAATATAAAGATTTCGTGTCACATTGTTTATCCGCTATTCCTAAGCCTGAACCGAATTTAATGAAATTGAGCACACAGTTTGACTCGTTGTCTAGATCACTAACACCACCATGGGCCTTATTTACCGTGTTCCCCTAATCTTGACACATCAAACATCAAAATTCCCCCCTTGCTAATTTGATATGATGCGACAGGTAACGTCGGTAGGTTTTTTTTCAGATGCGCGTACGCACGTCATAGTAACACGCAAAGTTTAAGGCTGGGTGCATACAATGAAAAAATACAGTGCAAGGTTTATCCACATTATATTGTTACGAGCCGTTACAAAGAAAATGTTCAGTGTCTTGGGTTATCGACAAGGGTATGGTTATTTTAATCGAGGAAAAAGGAGGAGGTTATTTATTTGAATTAATAAGGTTTTTGAATTGATCTTTTCAATACTAATATACTTCCTAAGATAATGATTTTGCTTAAAGGTTAGGTTTGAATTCTCGACCCAATTTATCAAAATCTTCAATCAAACTTAATCAATAAGAAGTGTGAAGTAATATTATATTATATTATTTTTTAATCGTCAATCTATTCCGACAGGTATCAGCCAAGCTAAATCAATGAAAAGTATGAAACAATGTGGTATTCATAATAATTTGTAATAGCAGCTCGTATTACAATTGATATGATCAAATTTTGTTTGTTGTTATTATCATACCTATCTATTCTTGGATATAGGCCTCTTTAAATACCCTGTAATACGACGTTTATCTGTGAAGGAGGGGAGGGGCGAGGGTGTCATAGCTCACATCTGAGATCTCTCTAGGCCTGACAACTGTAAAAATATTTCATCTAGTTGTAGTATTTCTATCTCTGAGTATTAGATACATTGGTTAAAATATAAAAAGATAGGTACCCTACCTTTCTCACCATGGTTCAAGCCTTGTGGTGGCGGTGGGGCTCAGTAGTCTAAGGTGAACCCAGCGCCTAGCTTCCCAGCGAGGATGGGAACCTCACCCTATTGCGCTGTCCAGGTGTTGGGAGGGGTTATTCCATGGTGCGGGACGACCCCTCAGTGTAGGTGGCGTCGGTCCCTTGAGGGACTGACTCGTCGTCGACCCGTCGGGGTGCCCTATTTACTCAATAGATCCGGGGCACCTCACCAAAGGCGACATTGGTGGAACTCGCCTGGTTTTTGTGGGTAGAGCTGCGTCAGCCTTATCATCTTTCGAGCGCAGTGAGTCCCAAATACCCCCCTGGGGAGAGTCACTATCTCGCGGGATATCTCAGAGCATTCCCCGGCGTAAAAAAAAGAAAGATATTATTATGTCTGCCATTAATAACATATTATGTCTTGTATGTTTCTCTAATAAATAATATTGTAGTTATGAAACATATAGATAGCTATGTGACACAATAACTCGAACGATGATTATCCCAAGGACCTATCTTTAGATGGAACTATAAATAGGAATTGTTGATAATGTTAAGTAACATGGCAAGAGTGCCGAATTTTACTTTATTTACAGATTTTTGTTATCATCATCATCATCATTACACTTTATCACTTCTGGAAAAAGATTTGGTTTGGGTTTATAATATCATATGTATTATAAACCTAGGAATCCGGCATTAGGGGTTTCAAAGTTTCCCCGTGAGAAGTTTTTATTGGTGAAAACGCGATCAGACATGACAAATTTAAGCCAGAAATAATTGTCAGAGTCGTTATTTTCTTAAAGTAAATGTCAATTAGCTGAAGTTTTGTTAGTTGGATAGGCAAACTGGCAAACGTACCACCTGATGTTAAGTGGTCGACGTCGCCCATGAACATAAACTAGTCTACCTGGAATGAGCCCAGGCAACTGATTTATGTGTTGCCTATCCTGAGACATAAGATGTTAAGTCTCGGTGCCAGTAATTACACTGCCTGTGTAAATATAATTATGTATAGTATAAAATTATTAAATATATTTCCGTTGTCTGGTACCTACCCGTAATACAAGTTCTTCGAAAATTTACCACGGGACCAGATTGACGTGGTGTAAAAGCGTCCATAGATATAAAAAAAACAAATATGCTTGTAATAGGGTTCGTCAACTAAGGTAAAAACAGTGACAATAAAACTATCCACGGCTGAAGTACTTCACACTAGACTCGTTACGAATATCGTTTATGAAGGTAGAATGGAATTTGACGTACAACGAGATGAGATATCCATCCTTTTTTTACGCCGGGAAATGCTCTGAGGCATCCCGTGAGGAGTGGGTCTCCCCATAGGGGTATGTGGGACTCGATGCCTGAAAGGTGGTAAGGTGGAGGCAGCTCTACCCACTAAAAACCGGCGACTGCCACCAATGCCGCCTTTGTGCCCCGGATCTGTTGAGCAAACAGGGCGAGGTGCACTGTTTGCTCACGGCGACGGTGACGGCTAGTCAGTTCCTCAAGGGACCAACGCCACCTCCACAGAGGGGTTGACCCATACCCTGTGGTAACAACCCCTCCCAACGTCGGGTCAGTGCAATGAGGTAGGGGGCAAGGGGCGAGGACGAGTACCTCACTTGTCCTCGCCCCTTGCCCCATACTCTTTTGTAGATGCCGAGTTCACCTTAGGCTACTGAGCCCCACCACCACGACAAGGCTTGAAACGTGGTGGGAAGATATCCATCCTATATTAGGTTGATAAACAGAGGTCATCATCAACAGCCTTTATCCTTTCTCCTTCAAAAAAGAAGTAAAGGTTCCTGACCTTAGTCCCTTCAAGGGACTAAGGAACATACAAGATAATATAAAATAAAGACTTCAAGCATGTGAAAAGCCTATTATTAATTCTGCATCATTTCCATTGAATACACAACCAAGATATTTAATAAGTCTGTTTACATAAATATATATATTGCAATAAAATTGCTTGCTTATTTCTTATGTAACAGTTTTGCTGTTTTTTGGACAATATTGCAGGATTGACAGTATTATAGATTGGCACCGAGACTTGTTTACATCTCAAGATAGACATGAGTGAGTGTCCTGGGCTAGTGTACTTGGTTCATGCTAATGGGCGACGCTGGTCACTTATCATCAGGTGGCATGTCTGCCAGTTGCAATATCTAACCAACGAGGAATAAGCAATCTTGCACAAGTTTAAGTAATTGCCATCTTTCCTTAAAAATCTTTAAGTCAACTTCAAGGTAATTTCAAATAACTACTAATATAAGCAAAGCATTTGACCAATCTGCACTAAACGATCGTTCTCATATTATAGCCACAAATGTTCTCTATTAACATTTTAATTTTCTTTTAAGTTTGGGTTGTTTGTTAATTTGGAGCGACGATGGCCTAGTGGGTATGGGCTCGGCCTCTTGCGTGAGAGGTCCGGGTTCGATCCTGACCGGGGTGGTCCCTGTGATGCCTAGAAATGGGATTTTCTTAATTTCTACGTGCATCTGAACATGAGACCATCGCTTGCTCACCGGTGAAGGACACATCGTGAGTAAACCTGCATGCCTGATAAGATTAAAAGTCTTTGAAGGTGTGTGAAGTTTTCCAACCCGCATTGGGCCAGCGCATCGGTGAACTATGGCCCAAAACCCTCCTCGCCTGATTTCGAGGAGGAGGCCCGTGCCCAGCAGTGGGACATATAAGGGTTGATATTATTATTATTATATCCACTTATCTTCATAAATGCAATGCTATCCTAAGACATATAAAAGTTAAGTTATACTGCCTGTCCTGCCCTTCTTTCTGAAGCACAGTAAAGCTGTTTCACGTAAAGTAAGAGTCCTACGCAGGTGGACACGCAGCATATAGCATTTAGACTAGGTCATAGAATACCTTTATCCCGTTCATAGATTCCTGTGGGATTTAGCCTTCACGTTTTTGTCTTACATAATACTTGTGTAACACTCAGGGGTTACACTAAAAGGGTTGTAAATGTAATTTTAATTAAAAACTTGGTGTAATTTTAGAAATTCAAAATTAAAACCGAAAGAGGACCATAAAATACCGCAAACATAGACACATTGTAAATTGTTATACAAATAATATGAAAAAATATGAAGTTTATGAAACCATCGGTGCATGAGTGACTATCGTCGATTTTTAATATAACACGTATCGTTTCAACTCTTTTCTTTAGTTCTGATGATATATTTATCATTGATATTTCTGTGGAACTCCATCTCTACATCTACATCTCTTCTCATCTTAACATCTACATCTCTTCTCATCTTAACATCTACATCTCTTCTCATCTTAACATCTACATCTCTTCTCATCTTAACATCTACATCTCTTCTCATCTCTACATCTACATCTCTTCTCATCTTAACATCTACATCTCTTCTCATCTTAACATCTACATCTCTTCTCATCTCTACATCTACATCTCTTCTCATCTTAACATCTACATCTCTTCTCATCTTAGCCATTTTATGTATTCTTCATCTTGGCATTAATTTAGAGAGGCGTCTTCAATGGACGCGCACAGGCTTAATTTGAAATGCAGTAGAAATAACAATTAGGTACATTGACTTAGATAAGCCGTATAATGATAACTTTGTAAAGTTCAACTGCCGTGAAATGCCATGTAAGTTTGTTATATTCAAACGCTTAAAATATGTTATATTAATTAGGTTTTACTATGTCAACTGTTAGTGATCAGTCATATATTATAACTATCTTTAAACGTGTATCTATGTGATACTAGTAAAATTTTGTGAATAATTTCTGGAAGTCGGTTGTCATGCAGCAAACCATAGACAAACATTTTTATTTCCTTATATCAGCTTCATAATACATAAGCTTTCTTGTAAACTCAAAAGTACAAGTTACGACCATGGTAAAAAGAATAGACAAAGAAAAAACTTCAACTTGATAGATAAAACTTAACCCACTTATAACAATAGACATTTTTGCTTTACTGACATTTGAACTATGTACAGTTAGCAACGATTTCTTTCAAATTAGGCCTCCGTCGCAACCGGTTATTTACGGAGTCGAAAATGACATGTTACATTCAATAATTACATAGTTACTCCGTGCTGAAGACTTTATCTACAAACTTATCAACTTAACGACATATATTTAATGATATGTTTATATGTGTCTATTTGGCTGGGAACTAAATGTTAACCAGGTGCTTAATGTTAGAAAGTTTTTTATTAAGGATACGCGTTGTAAATACGAACACTACGAACACGCTAAGGATGTGGGTTCGAATCCCTATTTTTTAGTTAAATATTATATAGGGGGGAAAAATATATTGTGTTAATGGAGAAATTTTGTATCACGGTTTTTGTGGTCGCACTCGTCCGAATTGGGTCGACCGATTTTTATGATTTTCTATGTATATATTTGGTAAGAAAATATAGAAATAGAAAAAAAATATCAACAAAAAATATATAATCTAAATAATTTATATGAATAAAATTAGCTTGCTCTGCTAGTTTGAAATACTCGTTTCTAGTTCCCGTAACGAAATATCGTATGAGCTTTGTATGAAAGTTTTAAGATATCATTGTTTAAAGGTGTGTGCCGGGCTTATTTTTAAAGGTGTTCGTGTGCATAAGATATTAATTTTGGTCACCTAACGGTACTAAAAACCAACTGACCGTGGCACAGCGTGCTATGGAGCTAGTCAGGTCAGAATCCTGGACGTTAAGACACTTTTGTTTTTATAATACTGGCGACGAAAATAAAAACAAGATGTTACCGTAACTTTCTGATTTTTGATTCATCATCATCAGTCAGTTATTATCTATATACGGACATAGACCAGTTTGGATCCCCACCATGGTTCAGGCCTTGACGTGGCGGTGGGGCTCAGTAGCCTAGGGTGAGCCCAGCACCTCGGGCGAAGCTAATTGAGCCGAGGAGGCTCTTTGTACCCCTCTTATAAGAAGAGGGGACAAAAGAGCAGGGGGCAAGGGGCGAGGACGGAAACCTCACCCCATTGTACTGTCCCGACGTTGAGAGGGGTGGTTCTGTGGTGCGGGACAGCCCCTCTGTCGAGATAGCGTCGGTCGCCTGAGGGGCTGACTAGCCGTCGAGGTGCCCTGTTTGCTCATTAGATCCGGGGCACCTCTCCAAAGGCGGCATTGGTCATTGGTGGCACTCGCCGGGTTTTAGTGGGTAGAGCTGCGTCCACTTACCAGCTTTCGGGCGCGGCGAGTCCCACATACCCGCCTGGGAAGACCCACCCCCCGCGGGATGCCTCAGAGCATTTCCCGGCGTACAGTTTGGATGAACATCAAAATTACCCCGCCACTCGTATTAAACTTAATACAGTGCGTAGATTGATTACCCATTGTCATACTCTAGTTTTATTTTATCTAAAAAAGAATTACTTCACATAAATTCCAACGGGTGCAATTATTTTTTAAAGATGAAGACGATCTCCGTGCGGTGGTCGGTACGTGTTGGATGTGAGTGGCAAGGAATCGGCCATCTTGGCGTTCATTGAGGGAGGCCTATGTTCAGCAGTGGACGGATAGAGGCTGATGATGATGATCATGATGATGAAACATGAAACGACTAGTTAAAAAAATAAGTGGTAGATTGGCCACATACGCCGAAGAACTGCAGATGGTAGACTAATATACCTAAGCCTAAGCCTGAGAGATGTAAGGTATATTTTTGTACATAAAGCTATAAGGTGATAAAGTACCAATATCTGGCCGGTAGCCATATGGCACGATTTTGTACCGACCGTTAGACACTGTATTTGTACACTCATGGTACTCGCATGTCCTTGGCATATACTAAATATGCTGCCCATTCTTCATAACTTGGTATCACCCAAGTATACCGAAATAGGCGAGGGGATATATAATAGTACTTCAAGAGGAGAGATGTAGAGTAAATTAGGTTAGTTCAAATCATATAATTAAGTATCTATATTACATATATTTTTTCCTAATTTAAAATACCTACATCTATAAAGAAACCATCCTTTGATGACGTGTAGTCATAAGGCCCTACAGATGTTTCTTCAAAATCTCAATATTTTGACCTAAAAATCGGCCACAGAACCGTATTAATAGATTTTTTTGCAAGTAATGTAGGGTATTTCTATTGTGTTATAAAACGAGGACTATTTTTTTAAATTATTACATTAATATATTTTGTGAGTAACTAGGCAGGTACTGGGTTAAAAAACCTATTAATTGTTTTTTATTTATGGTGTATGTAGTAAATTTATAAAACTGTCTAAAATCCAAAAAAAAAATGTACGAAAATAGACTTCATATGATTTTATCATGATCATAAAATAAAACATTTTTTGTAAATTATGTATAGGAAATGTAGGTAGTTAGTAAGAACAGAAAAATATGTAAGCTAAAGATTTTAGAAAAGGCTGGCGTAGTGCAGCTCATGATAGAGACGCGTGGAAGAGATAGAGGGAGGCCTTTGCCCAGCAGTGGGACAGTATAGGCTAGGAAAAAAAGAACAGAATTGAAAACACATCATATTTTCTGTCCTAACAAACCAATAGAGTATACTAGCAATCACCATTGTAATTATAAAAGATTTTCGTCTTAAATGGATTCGATAATACAGCCTTTAAATTATGGAATTTCTCTCCTATCGCTAATACCGAGAAATTGAAGAAAATCAGTATGAAATAAAGACTGTTAAATACTTATCAAAATCCATCAACTTTTAATATAAAACACATGAACCTACCATACTATACTATACTAACTATATAAATATTAAAAATTATGTCTATCCGTTTGTTAATGCAGACAATAGACATTATGTGTATATTATTAAAATTAGTAGCAATAAAAACAAAACTTCAGCTGGTACATATTTACATTTTCACCTTAATGTTAAACGTTATTTTTGTTGTAAAGTTTTTTATTATTTCGTAACATAGCCATAGTATTGCTCATATTATGTATTTACTTTAGATGTATTTTATTTACTTATTGCTATATTTTTTAAAGAAATACTTAAGTACCGACATAAATATTTTTTAATCGAGCGTTTTTCTATGAAATATACATATTATTATTCTTATTAACTTTAGGTACACTTAGTTGTATTTATAATTATATAAAATGGTCAATTTTAAACCGTCAAAGTTAAATGATCATCATCAGCCCATTTTCGTTGAAAGCTCCCGCTGCTGCCGTTTTCCCCCCTTACACATGTGTTAGAGGGCCCTGAATGTGCTTTCTAATAATTATTATTTTTCTAATTTTTCTAATGATTTGGTTAGGTTAGGTTAGGTTAGGGTAAACATGGTCAGGTTGCGTGTCATAAGTTTGGGGTTTAACGGAATTTAGAGTTCAAACCACAGGAGCCTTAAGGTTGAAGTCAAAACTTGCCAGATGTCTACGGGTCCATAATTCACCGTAACAGTATTTATTATATGACTTTATAATAGCTATTTCACATTTTTTTGTTTTACAAAAAAAATATGTATCTATCGTTTGACGAGTAAAATTATGTAGATATGCTGTCGTTATGTTATTGTAAATCTAGGATTATGAAAATTGTATTGAAAAATTAACAGTTGTTTATATGTACTTATTAGATAATACAAAAAAAACATATTTTTTTAATAATGCTACATTTTTGCCAGAGAAGGTTACCAATATCACGGAAAGAGAGGCAGAGAGCGTTGGGCTGGTTACACACTCAGGAGAGCGGATTGCCGATGGGACAATAAGGTTCAAGATTAGAGGCCACGTTTAGGTAGACGAAGTGTTGGTCGACCATCAACCAGGTGGGAAGACGATCTCGACGAGTGGCTTGCCACTCGTCGAGATCTCTTGAGATCAAGTTCATTGAGTGTGGCCTATGTTCAGCAGTGGATGGATAGAAGATGATGATGATGATGAATGCTGCATGACGTTAATAATCTACAGCTTAAAATGTGTTTATCCGTCTGGTTGACCGCGAAGGAATCAGTATGTCTGTAACACTCAAGTTTAGTGAAGCGAACGTAACGCGCTTACAATGTAAGAATTTGGTGTGAACAAAAAACATCGACACCTATTTATTCTGATAATTAATCGATATTAATATTACTTTTATGCAACTTTCACATATTTTAATGTACAAGGCGATAAAAGTGTAGCTAGTATGATATTTTTGTATTTTGACTTCATTCACTTTGGGCTTTGCGCTCAGAGACAAGTGCAATATAGTGGTGAATAAAATGACCACGACAAACAAATAATAGTTAGAGAAATAGATATATTAAATAATCATTTAAAAAGACAGCAAATTAAATAAGAACACTATCATTGAAAATTAGCCATCTAAAGCAAAGATTAAAACTATACTTTTGCGGTATGCTATATTCTATATATATGTACTTCAATTCTGGCTTTTCTAACGGAATTCATCTTCTTCTCTCTTGTTAAGTCAACTCATGATAAGGAATGTCTAGTATTATATTATTAAGTATCTCCCTCATGTTTTCCAGTAAAGTAGAAAGGCGAATGAGAAACGAAGAGTGGTATTCGCCGCTCATTGACCGTACTACTTCTTTCCCAACCCAAGGTGGGGACACCTTCTAATAATATCCTCCAAGAATTAAAAAAACTTATACTTTCAGTGTTAGAGGATAATAAAGAATTATTTGCACTTTCTTTTCTTCAAAAGTAACAACAGGTACTTTTAACAATCATATACTACAATAAAACTGTCAAACAACTTCAATTTTGCTCTAAGACTTACCCTGTGAAAAAATATTCAATAATAAAAAATGAAATAATTTTATATATTTTTTTAGCAAATTTCCAAAGTTTTCACGTTCAGAAATAATTTTTAGGTAATTAAATATTAAATTAAATAAAGAATAAAATTGTCCTAGGGACTAACACTAAAATCGTCGGGCTGAATGATTTCTGAACGAAATAAGCTACAAAAAATTGTAAACTAAAAAAAATACTTTAGCTACATATCACACTAACTTGTAGCTATAAGACACACAATAAAATCGATTATTATAATAAAAGGGAATGCTATATTTATAAAAACACACAATTCAAAGACTAGTTCGTTGAAATGGCAGGTACAAAAGCAACTAATACATTTTATTTTTTTATTAGCGTAATGAATGAAAGGATATAGTAGAAAAGGAAATTCACACACTTGTACGGATTACATATTCGATGTCAGGACTTTTAACAAAGTATTTGATTTCGTGTTGATTGTTGCGAAATTAGAATCACACGGCGTATATTGTAACGAATTATTTATATTTGATTTAATTAAATAAAACCCATATATCGGTATTGTAAGACGACTTTTTCATCTTACATTGTCATAGCGCAGTCAAATCTTAACACATTTTCTTCGTTTCTTTTCGTAATCTTCTTGAGATAAATTTTCTTGCTGGTCAAATTGTGGCATGCACCTGTCGACGTATGTCAATTTAAATGATTTTGCATATGTTTTTAACGATATATTTTAATTTGAATTTATAAAGAAAAAAACGAACAATGTTACATCGCCCTTACAATGTAACGATAGCCCTCTAGTAAGAATATATATAGGAATATATATTTTTTAAATCTACATATGGCTGAAACAGCAAATACGACGTCACAAATAAAATTCAATTGTAGTCTATAAATAAAATATTTTTAAACAATAATTCAATTATTGTTTAAAAAAATATATATTTTTAAATTCATAATCAATAATAACATTATTGGGGTTCTCATATTAATAACAATTATTACTATTTTAATATAAATTCCGATATAGTCCCAGCGTTGAATGATTTTACTTTTCTATATATATTCTCAAATATTTTATGAAAGATTTAATAAAATAATTATTGATTAAATATAATTAATTTAAATATTAATAGATTTATATGTAATATTCATCTTATGTCCCAATTCGTGTGATTTGGCCACGAAGTCTTTAAGTTCCTTACTCGAATTGAGTACTACTTGTATAACCTTATAGGATTTGTGTTATGCACGTTAAGCGTGTGTTGTGACATCTAAAATAAGTGTTTAATGTTGATTGAGCCCGCAACTACATTGTAACACTAAACAAAGAAGACAAATCAAGTGCTTACTAGTAAGGAACCTGACAAACAATGTCTGTCCAAGACTTTTTGAATAACGCTTGAGTGAAGCGTTCTTGCCTGCCACGAGACAAAATTATATGGTTTTGCCTAAAATAGCACTACATGATCTTTTATGAAAAACACAGGAAAAGTAACTGAATAAGTCGAATAGTAGCCTATGAAGAGACGTTGTAAAATGCATGTCCTACCAGAGCGACGACGGTCGGGATGGCTCCGGCCATATATAAGGTCTGGACTATGTAAGGTAATGCTTGAGTTAGTATCAACTTTTCATCGATGAAAGAAAATATAGTAAAGAAATCAACGTACAATAAAGAAAGTCTTTTCGCATTTTTACACACCTTTCTGTGAGTTCGCCTATGCTCATACGATATGACTCAACGAATAAGCGTAAGACTCTAGGTAAATCCTTACTTGATTTTGAAGAGAGCCTTAACAAGTAATGGTAACAGCAGCTTACGCTATGTATATCCTGCCACCAGTAAAACTATCCTAAAATCTTCAATTAAAAAAAAATTGAAATCCATTTTTTTTTATCCAAATAATACCAACAAAGTATAATATTATTTTTGAACATCAATTGAATCAGCCACATTTTTTCAGTGGTTCGTGTTATTATATGAATATTTGTAAAGTTTCTTCGCTGTGATCTAGAATCTAGATAGAAGGAAATGCCGTGCACAGTTGTAGCACCAGACCTGGCATTAAAATATCTGAGATCTGCCTTTTTTTTCTTTATCGCCTGGAACTGCTCTGAGGCATCCCGCAGTGTAGTGAGTCTCCCGACGCGGGTATGTGGGACTCTCTGCACCCGAAAGCTGGTAAGTGGACGCAGCTCTACCCACTTTTTTTTCGAATTCTCTATACTAATGGGCTATTGGCCCTAATGCTACATCGATTTGATGGTGAATTAGCTGGCTCACCTATTGATTTTTATATTACGGGGAGTCGCCCCCCGCCTACCGTGGAGTCTTCAACCACACGGCTTCCTGGCGTCGGGTTTGTTTCAGTGGCGGGTCTGTGCCGCGTCACCGTCCATTGGAGCTCTACCCACTAAAACCCGGCAAGTGCCACCAATGCCGCCTTTGGTGAGGTGCCCCGGATCTAATAAACAAACAGAGCACCTCGACGGCTAGTCATTCCCGCAAGGGAACGACGCCATCTCCACAGAAGGGTTGTCCCGCACCACAGAACAACCCCTTCCAACGTCGGGACAGTACAATGAGGTGAGGTTCCCATCCTAACCCCTTGCGCCCTGCTCTTTTGTCCCTGCCCTCTTCTTATAAGAGGGGTACAAAGAGCCCCCTCGGCTCAATTAGCTTCACCCAAGATGCTGGGCTTACCCATGGTGGGATCTTAGATCTGCCTGTAATTCTGCCTTTTGGTAGCTTATCGGCCTAAGAGACGTACTCGAGCAACAAGGATATTATGAATATGATTTAAAACGTATATTTTCTGCATAAGCAAAGGATGAGAAAGTTGCTCGTAATGCGACAAATATAACTGCGCACTGATTGGCAAATATATCATAGCATCCTATCATAGGTTTATGAAAATTGATATTTTCTAAGGTCCAAATTCCTCGCTTACTCTCCATCGACTATAATACTAAAAAAACCAAATTTTGGAAGTTCAATTGCCATTCTTATATAATTCTTCATTAGTTCATCCTTATAATCTTATATCCTTCAGTTTCCCCACAGCTATACTTTGCCTACCACAAGGCTCTATACTGGGACCGCATTTGCATACCTTTTATATTAACAAGATGTCAAATATTTAATATGATAAAGTTTATAAATACTTATAAACTGTACTATACTTACTAAAGACACAATTTGAAAAAGTACTATCACTTAATATAAAAACTTAATAAAATAATGACCTAAATACAGGTCCAACAATGGAGAATTAGCTTTGGTATCCATTAGAAGATATTTGGATGTAAAAACTAATATATAGAATATCATTTTAATACAACTCATTGTTGAACATAAACCAATGTGTAATTTCCTATTACTCTGGAACTAATATTGCTAAGATAAAAGACACCAAAAAATATAAGTAGTAGAATTATATCTTTATCTAGATAAAAATAAAGCAATGAGTACGTCCAGTACTAGACATGTATTGTAGGTGTTTGAATTACGCGAGTTTTTCGCAGATGGATATCAGATGTATTTTATCTAAAAGCGCATTAATGTAGTTTATCAATGACATCAGATGGTAATCATTAGCGCTTTGGTAAAGGATACAACTGGTTTGTCACAGGCAAATAAAATAGTAAGACAAAATTTCGACGGGTTTTTGAACAATTTGTTGGGTTGTAAGTCATTTGGTGTGATAACATTGATCGATCATTTTAAATTATATTTGCTTATACACATAATATAAAGATTCATATGAAATACTGGTTATAACTTGAAGCTATGTCCATGGTTAAGACTGTTAACGATTTTTATAAATTTTGTCTGTATAAGATTTTTTGTAAAGCTTCAAACCGCAAGAAATGCGACAGCATAGCTGTCACTGGACACCGGTGTTATGTGAGCGCGAGATATCACCCCGGTCGTGAAGGCTGCAAAGCAGCATGGCACTACCTCTTACTAGAAGCTTCAAAGCGAACGAAAAACTTGTGATTCGCGATTTCGAACGAGTGAAGATTCATTCAGTGGTGCGCGTTGGCGCTCAAGCTGGAGGTTGCGGGTTCGAATCCCGCCAGGAAACAAAAATATTTTCTGTGTTCCTTGGTCATGGATGTGTATTAAATATGTGTAATATATAATAAAAATATTAAATATGTGTATAGTATAAAAGTATTAAATATATATATTTCCGTTGTCTGGTACCCGTAACACAAGTTCTTCGAGTACTTAGCACGGGACCAGATTGACGTGATGTGAAAGCGTCCATAGATATTATTATTATTATTAATCGAAAGTATGAAGCCCATAGAATATGCAAACGTTAGGTTGCCTATTCTTTTCCGGTCCGGTATAGATTTACCTGTTTATACTTGGCTACCCGATAGTTGTGACCGGAAAAGAATAGGCAACCTAACGTTTGTATATTCTATGGGCTTCATACTTTCGATTGGTATAGAATTTATCTAATAATCAAACCGGTGAAATGTTTAATTTTTTTTAAATTATTAATTAAACATACCCTGGACTAAAATTTGTTAGGCAACCCATATGCAATGTATTTATTGACATATTAAATTAAATACAAAATACGTTTCATCAAATAAACATCTCGGTGAAGGTCGTTTTATATCCCGTATCTTAAGCCTATAATGACAAGCGTGATAGAACAGATACACGGTATTATTCTACTCAAATTTATAAAGCTGAAGAGTTTGTTTGTTTGTTTGACCGCGCTAATCTCAGGAACTACTGGCCGATTTGAAAAAATCTTTCAGTATTAGATAGCCCATTTATCGATGAAGGCTATAGGTTAAATAACATTACGCTGTGACTAATAGGAGTTAAGTAAGTTAACGCGGGCGAAGCTGCGGGTAACAGCTTCTAGTAGTATATATAGAGGAATAAACTAACACATTTCCTTAACTTAATAATAATTTATTGTTTAAATAATAATTCAAAAGAATTCATATAACAGGAAAAGAAATTACTTTGAGCTATAACTAAATAAAATATTTTTGAGGTTCTTTTGTGTGATGTACCAGATAATTATTCCTTTGTATATTGTCTGACTTAAGGATATTTGTGGTTTTAAAATTTTAGCAAAGTATTTTAGGCTCCAGCAACTTTTACATGAGATTAAAAAAAATCATTTTTTTAAGTGGGCTTATCTGGCTTACCTTGACTCGTGTAAAACTCATATTATATAGCTTCCCTGAATGAGACATTCATTCATCTTTGGCTACAAATCTGACCCGCCTTCCAATTTTTTCCCATCGAGAACGTTTTTATCAATCGATCGCGTATATGCGAACTTTGCACCGTCTTGGTTAGCCTAATTAGACAAACTAGATGCGCCGATAATTAACCAACGTATGCTCAGTGATCCGTGTGTGTACGCACGTTATTTTTTCCAGTACATCTAGTGCAGGAGGTAAAGGAAGGGGGTAAAGGGGAGTGCATGCTTTATGCATGTTTTGCATGTTACATATCACCATATAGATTACGTTCGTACGGAGTATCGCAAAGTAATTTTATTCGTTGCGTGTCAAGGGCTTCCGTACGGCGGTTGTACGATGGTTATTTTTGATACAAAATAATATTTTTATATATAGATATGGAGGGTGAGTGGTTAGACTCGAGTTTCGGTTCTAAGTTCGATCCTAAGTGGTAATGATAGAAAATAATTTAATGGAATGAAATTTATTCTGACTTGTGTACTAAATTATTTTTTAAATTTGCCTTGAAACCGTAACTATTGCTTGACCAGAAACTTATTTAAATTAGACACCTATTTTTGAAACATTATAAAGTTAAGCACTAGGAATACCATGCCATTTTATTTACACCACAAAAACTGTCAAGGTATGTCAAGGTATATTCGAAATATAATATTTTTAGGGTTTGAAACACCTTTCTCTTTATTATCGTCGATTGTTTTTTCTTATTATTTTACTTACAATCAATCAATGTTAAAATATTATAACAATAAGCGCAAGTTTACAACATAAATAGTAAACAATAATTATTATGAAGATTAACAATTTAAAGAAATCATGATCAGTGTACGTGAATTACGTCAGCTGTAACAGCTTTTTCTATATTTACTGGCACTTGGTTGATACCAATACCAATTAAACAAAGCTAGTTATTTTAAATAAATGCATTTATTATCGGAACTACCGGTGGTATTTGATTTATGCATTAAACAATTTTATACTAATTGCGAGATTTTTCACCCACGAAACCTAAATAGTGGGCAATTGCCCACTAGTTAGTTAAAAATCAAATTAAAATGGCGAGTACACTTATCTATGTTATGCCTTACGTTTTTTACGAGATATAGCTGACGAACTTATTCACCAACTCCTAATGGACTGTCTTGGATGAGATTGCATTGGGGAGTTCCATAGTAATAGAAGATCCGACGTAGGTATACCTATACTGGTTTTCTACCCGATGCTTAAAGCTGCTTCGAGGTAATAAGCAGGATAGTGTCTCCCAGGGGCGCGGAAAATAATTACCGTAACTATTGTTATGAGATTAGTGTAACTAATCTTATCATGCTCTTATTATAAAGGTGAAAGTTTGTAAGTTTGGATGTTTGTCGATCTTTTACGGCAAAATGGCTGACTGATTTGGATGAAAGTTGAAACATTTGATGGCTTTTACCTTGGATTAGGACATAGGCTAAAATAATTAAAAATAATCATCATCAATCCGGATACGGTTGTAAATCTAAGTTAACGCAAGCGAAGCTGTGGTTACCAGCTAGTATTAAATATTTTAATGCAACATAGTTTTTTTTATGTCACAAGGAGGCAACCGACTAGTTGGAGCCTTATGGTGACTACCGACGCCCATAGACATTCGGACAACCAAAAGTTATGCAAATGTGTTGCCCTCCTTTTCCCTATCCCCCTCCCAATGGGCCGCCGGAAACTCACAAACCGCACGAAACGCGACAGCATAGCTGTCACTTGACGTTGATGTTATGTGAGCGAGAGGTACCTCCCAGCATGGCACTACCTCTTGACAACCGTACTTGTACTAAGAAAGATGCTCATTGAATGTTAATGAAATCTTCCAGTAGTACTTGGGCTTTTCTAGAAAAATCTGTGGTGGTGGAATAGATTCAGTACACAATTACCGCTTGAATTTGTAGATTTGTACATATACCTTGGTATACCTTGGGAAGAACCAAGATATACCATGTACAAATCTACAAGGATCGATAATGCTTATGGATAAATTTCTTAAATTAATTCCTGTTATCATAAACACGAAACACAAATTCTTAAGATTAAATTGGGGTGATAAAAGATTAAGGCGCAGTTTAGTTTTTTGAAATCAATAGAACAATTGTAGACGAAAATAATGTCTGTCTAATTAAGAACAATATTTTGAGGGTGAAAATGGTATATAGAGATTTGGTCCGTGTGGTCTTACAATCCAAGCTTAATAACTTTAACATCCTATAATAAATTTTAGTCTTGTAACTCATAGTTTAATAAGAGGTTGTGCTATGCTGCTTTGCAGCCAAATTGGGCCGCCACAACCGGCGGTTCACTCTCACGTAACACCGTCGTAAAGTGATAGTTGTGCTGTCGCGTTTCGTGAAAGGAAACGTATCTGCATAACTTTTGGTTATGCGGATGTCTTTGGACGTCGATAATCACCATAAGGCTCCGACTGCTCGGTTGTCTCCTTATGGCATAAAAAAGTGTAAAGTTTAATCAAATATACTCATTTATCAATTTTGCAATAAGAACATTGGTAGTACAAATCCTACACGAATTAAACAAAGCTTCATACTAGTAACGTATGATAGGAATGTCAATATTATTGGAATTAGCCAACAGATCGACAATATTCTTCTACTTGTAAAAAAACTCGGATGATAAAAAACTTTTCTAAGGCCATTAAAATTCGTGCCTTGTTAAAAAACTGATGATTTGGTCTTTATGTACATTTCTAGTCTGTAGTTTCTTAGTAGATTTACTTTCTTCAATAGGTATTTAATGTAAGGTTATATTAATTTAAGAAGTTTTATTCGCCTGTTATTAAAATAATATTCATGAGTTTTTAGTGAATGCAACAATAAAAACGGATGCTGATTCTCAGGCAGGTATATTATTAAAAAATCCTCAATACTTAGTGTTCTTTTTATTTGATACTATCTAGATTATCTAGATTCTCTAGATACATAGACAGTGAGAATAGATTATGGTGTAAGTTTCCAACGGACCACAAAGGCATTGCTGGCTGTATACTAAATCAAACTCCTGTAAGCTTGCTAAAATTACTTAGCTTAAGTTGAGTTAGCTTTAAGGTACTGTAGGTGGTGATACTTTT
The DNA here is from genome assembly GCA_963853865.1 of Helleia helle. NCBI lineage: Eukaryota > Metazoa > Arthropoda > Insecta > Lepidoptera > Lycaenidae > Helleia > Helleia helle. The sequence continues at coordinate 25,129,673 of OY971420.1, forward strand.
TTTGTTGTTGGAAAGTTAGTCTTAGACTAGCTATGTGTCTGGGTAGTCTAGATATGAAATAAATGAAACGAAATGAAAATTAAAAAAACGAAGTATTGATAATTTTTATTACTATGTTGCTGTCGCGAGAATAAAGGTACAGTTCAACTTTTATTAATACTCCTATTTGACTTTATTTATAATTTTAATAATACAATCCTGTATAGAATGTTCTCGATTCATCATTTATTTATTTATTTATTTATGTCTGTAAATTTTTATCTGTAGTTAGGTTAACTTGGCAACTCGTACTACGAGATAACAAATTTGCTTGCTTAGATAATGTGTAATTAAAATGTAAGTCTTTTAATTTATTGTCTTTCGCAGTTAATACCGAGCCTAACATGATATAATATGTTGTCACTTTTTTAATGCAAATATTTATAATTTTTACGTTTCTGAAATTTTTCCTACCGAATACCAAGTCTGGAGCTTGATCATCAGATCTTAGGTAGGCAAGTGGAAATTAAGACCGAAGGTGGTTAACGTATGCTTTTTTTTAATTATAGAGCTATATATATTATAAAGTATCGATGTCGACTGCTTTCTTTCTTGAAGGCCTTATCTTTGAGTGCGTTAAACAAAACATAGTACAAACATCCGAATTGAGAACCTGCTCCTTTTTTAGAAGTCGGTTAAAAAAAAGCATTTCCATTTTTTTTGTTTGTGTTTTAGGTTACAATTTTTTTCTGGTGCATAAATTTTCTTCAAATATAAAATATATAAAACTTATGAATCTGAGATCGTAAATTAAACTAGTCCTAACGTAAACTACCTATAAGTTTTAGTACTTGTATGATCATTATAAAAAGATAATAATAATCATGTAATGTTAGGTCCTATTCTGAGCTAAAAATATGCACCACGAAGACTAGAGTATCGAATATATATATTTTGTAAAAATAAAAAATATATTATAAATAGTAAAATAATCAACATGAGGATAAAAAGTCAACAATTTGAGAAAATTTCCTAACAATTTTTTTTTGTTATTTTTTTATTTTAACAATACTTTCCGGGACCAAAATTGGGACTCTGGGTGTTCCCAGGCTTAGAGATAAGATAAGTCCGCCTCGTTCATTCATGAACGTAAAAAGGTTGTTTTCTTATTGGACAGCCTTTTTTAATACTTTTACTATTCTTTTGTTGATATCTTTGTATCTTATGGAAAGGATTATTTGATTTAAAAGTTTATTGAATAGAGATTGGTTAAAAATGTAGGTATATTTAATTACATATATTTTTTACTTTTATACTATTTTTTTTATATATAATTAGCATCATTTGTTATTTTGAGCCTATATTACATTGTTGTTTGAAATAGTGAATAAAATATTTTAACATATATTTTATATTTGTGATATATTTTCGCCGAATATGTAAGCATATGCTTTGCATGTTATAAATCCGTCATAATTAATGGTCTCATTTTGCCTATAAATATTCTCGAATATGCTAATTACATATTAAAGTTTAAAATAAATCATAAAAATATTGATTTATATCAAACTGGTTTGTAATATAATAATATAATGAGATATGTTAACATGACATTATTAGTAAAACATATGTAAATATACGACTCGTACATGTGTCATCCGGTACCTACATTTGAATGGGTACCGCAGGATGATCAAGGATCAGTGAGCTTATAATGGAAATACAATTTGTATATTATTTCCTGTCGTGTCTATGTTATACACTTACGTCTTGCTGATTGAAAAAATCGTCTTGGGCCTCCTCACCCGAGCAGCCCATATCCTGGAGGAGTGGAGTCACATGCCGTTCCCAGTCATCCATTATGAAACTCCACACAAAATCTTCACAAAACTGTCATCATACCACTTCGCGCCAAAAACTTATTCCGCGTGGAGGGGAAAAACCCGCGAACGAACTTCAGTGTGTCGGGACGCGAGCTCCCGGCCGCTCGTGAGCGCGACCGGAATAGGAGTGTGGCGGAGGCCGAACGCCCTCCGAGAGAACGCCTCGCCTCCGTCCTTCTCGCACTGCCTGCTCTCAATATACCTCGTCCCGCTCGCACACCTTGCCTCACGCCTCCTGGGCGGCCGATTTCCCGCCGTTTGCCCGCAATATGGCGGGCACCATGACCATCCGTACCATATGAAAGGTTCTTTAGGATGTAAACTTAAATATTGAAAACGGATAATAACATACAATTTAAATTAACAACACATCTAAGGACAACAAACCATTAAAAAATGATACCAAATTTAGACATTTCAAAATGAAAATTACAAAATTACAAAAACCATTTTCAATGAGACATTAAAATATATTTTTCTTTTAATCTAGAGTTAATAATCCATTAATCTTATAATAATTGACATAATATTACTTGAAAAGACTATGTATTTCTTTTTAATTATTAAAAAAAGTAAGTTTTAAGTCCAATATTTTTGGGTCTCTACAATAAATAAGTAGAGTATTATCATAATTTAGCACAAAGCTTAAAGTTTTGACGTGATAAGCTTCTTAGCTTAGACTAGAACAAACGAAAAGCACAACTTTTTCCATAGCTTATTAAGTATATTACTTATTTTTTAGCGTCATTATTAAACGGTCACCATAGAAGCATAAGCGACCTTAATACATCCCACTGTTGGGCGTGGGCCACTTCAAAATTAGCGAGGCTACTACACAGTTTGTCTACGCGCTGGCCCAATGCGGCAAAAGTTGGCAAACTTTCATTTAAAACATTCTCAACCTTATCCGACATACAGAATCAGATAGTGTTAGATATATATATTTGACTGCTGGATGGTCAGTCAGTTCAGGCTACTGGTCACTATTCGCAGCGGTCGCGGGTTTGAATCCCGCCCAGTGTTGACAATTTGTATAATGAATATACATATGTAGATGTCGGCGTGTACACTGGGCTATGTGTATATAATAATAAGTAATTAAATACTTTTTTCCGATTTTTGTACCCGTAGCAGAAGCCTTGAAGAACTTACCACTTAACTAGGTTAACATTCCATTGTTAGTTAATTAGTGAGTGTATCTTGATTCAACACATTAATTTAGATGTGTTTGATTGTAAACTGTGAGGCAGGAGGCGTGTGGAAGGCTCGGGTGTTGAGATGATACTCTTCATTTAATACATTACCTTATATATCTTATAATTTAATGATCTAATGGAGAGCCACTATCCTCCATCCAGTTTTCGATTAGGTTTCTAGGTCCTGGAAGAATTAAGAACCATCGGCAACTGAATTTTGAAAGTGTTAGGTACTCTTACAATTACGATATATTCGTAATAAAAATATTTGTATTTTATTCAGGAGGGAAAATAAGCACATTAAAATGAATATAAGAATAAGCTAGTGGTAAGTGATCACAGACATATAGACATCCGCTACAGCTAGATATTTAGATGATATGCTGAAAGGTATTTCGGCACCATCGGCCTATGCTATGCTGGATTATATTTCGGCACTGTCTACGAACGCCTTGCTCAGTTGACTGAGCGAGGCAAGCGTAAATATCTCGTTAATTTTTTATAATTAATATAGTTCTGTTTAAAAAGAGTAGTGTAAGTCTAAACTAACGTCACAAAATATGTTGCATCAGTGATGAGCTTGGTAAATATTGAAGGAACTAGATTTAAGGACTTCATGCCAGCATAAAAAATGATACCTTTATTAGCTTTCGGACGGCGGACGAGAAGATATTCAACATCTTCTTCTTCTTGATCGTTCCCTCATTGCTGAGGATCGTGACTCCATTTATATTGTCTGTCAGCTGTCGCCATCGGTTCCGCTCCGTCGCTTGATGTAGTACAGCGCTGACTGTCAATCCAAATTGTTCAGGTACCTGGTTTGACCATCGTGTGGGATTTCGGCCACGAGGTCTTTTGCCTCAATCTTTCCCGTCACCATTACTCTCTCCATATTGTCCGTACCTCTACGCCCCACATGACCGAAGTATCGCATCCGTTGAAAGCAGACAGATGACAAGCGCTGTGCCTTCTCTATTTTGAGTTCTTGTAATACAGAGATGTTTGTACGATGAGCTGTCCATGGTATCCTCAATAGACGACGCCAGAACCAAAGCTCAAAAGCATCAACTCTTTACTACAACTCTCAGCCGCCTTAAGTGTCCATGTCTCTGCACCATACAACGCGATGGAGAAGACAAGTGCGCGTACCAGGTGGATTTTGGTTCTGTTGTTTATATTTATGCTTTACTTTACTCAACGCGGTCATTGCCGTCTTGGTCATTCCAATTCGTCGACGTATCTCGGTTTCGCAGCCGCCCTTGTTTGTTATTACGGAGCCAAGGTATTGAAACTGGTCTACGGTTTCGTATGCTTGCAAGAGGCCAGCTCGTTGGATGGTTTCGAAGCGGTCTATCACCTTGGTCTTGCTTTTATAAATGGATAATCCCATGCCCAAGCTGACATGTTTCAACCGAGTCAACAGCTCATTCATTTCTGCTTCTGTTGATGCCAACAGGGTAGTATCGTCTGCATACCGGAGAATAGATACTCTGACCCCACCTACCCTTACAACACCTTTCCAGTCTTCGAGTGTCTGCCGCAAATTGTATTCGCCGTAGATAAACAAGATAGGGGAGATTACGCACCCCTGTCGAACGCCTTTACCAAACTAGAAACGACTCGACGTAATGTCTCCTATCATGACGCTACCATACCCAGATTCATAAAGTCTGCGAACAATGAATATAAGGTGTGGTGGGACTCCCATCTCTGAAAGGACCTCACACAGTTTTTTCCACTTCACACAGTCAAATGCTTTTTTATAGTCAACGAAGCACAAGAACATAGGGGAGTAATTATATTCATAACACTTTTCTATCAGCAACCGAATGCATAGAATTTGTTCTCTGGTTCCTCTCCCTTTGACAAAGCCCGCCTGTTCCTGTGGTATCTGCCAATCTAGAAAGGCCCGCGAACTTGCGTTCATTTTTTCATTGCGTTGCTTGTTGTGTTGTGTTTTTCATCATCAGCGGGTATACTATCGCTCTTGTCGCTCTTATAGGGTAAAAAAGGTGGCGATATAAGGTAACTTATATTCCCACTATGGTTCAGGCTTTGATGTGGCGGTGGGCCTCAGTAGTCTAAGGTGTGCCCACAAGGTGTGCACCTTGGGCGTAGTTAACTGAGCCGAGGAGGTTCTTTGTATCTCTCTCATAAGAAGAGGGGACAAAAGAGCAGAGGGCAAGGGGCGAGGACGTGAACCACACCCCATTGTACTGTCCCGACGTTGGGACGGGTTGTTCTGTGGTACGGGACAACCCCTCTGTGGAGGTGGCGTGGGTCCCCTGAGGCGCTGATAAGCCGTCGAGGTCCCCTGTCTGCTCATTAGATCGGGCACCTCATCAAAGGCGGCATTGGTGGCACTCGCCGAGTTTTAGAGGGTAGAGCCACTTCCCATCTTTCGGGCGCAGCGAGTCCCACTTACCCGCCTGGGGAGACCCACTCCCCAGCGGGATGCCTCAGAACTTATCTATGTCAGCTCAGTATTTCTACAATGAGTAAAGCTTATAGTAGAAATTCGTGAGCAAACCTATCGATGTTCCCGGAATCAAAACGGAATTGATTATATATTTTGATTTACGATGTAAACAAAGACTGTCCCTTACTGAGCCAGAACCCATGATGCATACGTTTGGAGACAAAAGGTGCTGCGTTTCGGTGCCAAGTGCCAATTATACGGTCTATATTATGTTCATCTATAGTCTATACTAATGTAATGACGAGCTAATGTTTGTGAAATTGCATGTGTAATCTTTGAAACTAGTCTTTTTATCCAAAAAAGTTTTCGGTTAACCGGTGTTGCCCTCCTTTTCCCTATCCCCCCCAATGGGCCACCGGAAACTCACAAAACGACGCGCGACAGCATAGCTGTCACTTGACGCCGGTGTTATGTGAGCGAGAGTGGTACCTCGGTCGTGCCGCCCCAATTTGGCTGCAAAGCAGCATAACTACCTTTTACAAAATAAAGTATGTGCAGTAATACATATGTACAATTGGAATATTTATTTAAATAACACAGTATTATGAAATGCTCTTCTATTCATTTACATAATTTTTGTATTAACATCGTTTTTACCATACAAATATCTATTCTATACTAATCAAATAAAGGTATGAATTTATTTCAAATGCACTAAACACTAATCTTCGGAGCAGTTAGTGGGATTTAAAAAAAAAACATTTTGAATTTTCTAGCCCAATTATTGGGGAATGCTTTGGATGAGAGTAAAACCACGGTAACAGCTATAATGTAAAAACAAACAAAGTAAACAGCGATTTACAAAAGTTCATTCAAATTAGTATGAATTAATTTGAGTAATTTCGGGAGAACACACCTTTCTTATGAAACTTCTGAAACTAATTAGTATTACCTTAACGTGTTAAATTTTATGTTGGAAATTTTATTATAAAAGAGGTTTTCATATATTATTATGATACACCTGCTTGGTCGCCCATTAACCAGCTGGGAAGACGATCTCCGTGCTATGGCCGGTCCGTGTTTGATGCAAGTGCCGAGGGATAGGCCGTCTTGGCGTTCATGGAGGGAGGCCTATGTTCAGCTGTGCATGGATAGAGGAATAATGATGATCATGATGAAGATGCCTGCTTATTACTTACTTGAAACAGCTTTGTTTGGAAAGAAGGGCAGGCTAGGAAGTGTCGTTGGTACCGTTACCATCTCGCGTCTCACATGGGGAACGTATTAAAGAATTTTTACCAACAGTTCACTGCCGGGGTGAATTTATTTAAATACGACAATTTACTATCACGTGACTTGTCTGCTAGTTTCTTTATAACTAACATAAAACCAACCTCAATGCACTTAATATGAAATTCATTGCAATAAACTAAAGCAATCTATCTGCAACAAATATATCACCACTTGATACTAAGTGACATTAGTTAAAGTATACTTTCCAATCTAAGTTTGAACTTCAAAACTAAGTTTCATCTAAGTAGTTGGAACTTGAATATCCTCAAATGAACTAATTAGTGTATCGATCGAAATGGATAACCTTCGACTATTTATTAAGGTTAATTGGGTTCTAAGAAAGTAAGACATACAGTGTAACTAATAATATCTATTAAATTTTTCTATAAAGATTTTTCTCTTATTAGGTCGTCTTGGAGTTCATTTAAATAGGTCAAGCAGTGAACGTCAAAAGGTTGATAATGAAGATCATCATTATTTGATATTATAAGGTATGTTTTATTTGCATCGGTAATATTTAAAAAATGTCAACCACAAATAAGAAATCTTTTTTACCGGTGGGAGGGAAGCGCTGTGCCGCGCTACTGGCACCGAGACTTAACATCTTATGTCTTAGGATAGGCAACACATAAATGAGTTGCCTGGGCTCGTTCCAAGTATACTAGTTTATGTTCATGGGCGACGTCGGCCACTTACCATCAGGTGGTACGTTTGCCAGTTTGCCTATCCAACTAACATAAAAATCCTATCTACGGTATTAATATGAGATACAATAATGAGTTTACCTACAGTTAAAGTAGTCTCTAATCATCTTAGCGTTCTTCAAAGGGCAATCAAAATCTCTCTCAACAGTTATCTTTTCTAGAATTATATGTCAGAGAACAGTTTACATCCACGAAATTCCAATTAACATACACCCAATTTTGTGTTGAAGCCGCCATTGCGAACATCCATCTTGCGCCCTTCGCTGGAAGGATGGCTTAACACATGTCCGGCTAATTGCCAAAAATTATCCTCTTAGGGTTAAATTAAAAGGAAAACCTTTGAGATCGATGTTTTGTCTATGTTTGGGTACTGAGATTTCTGTTATATAGGAACTGCTTGTAAAATGTAAATTGAATGTAGACATTTTTGGGGATTGTCTGTGTATTATGATAAATTTACCTATAAGACTGTTTTATTTTAAATGTACCTGGGTAACACTGAAAATGTTTAGAAAATGAAAAACGGCTTAATGTAGAAAGTTGCCAATACTTTTATTGTTTTTCGAAATAATCTCCGTTTCTTTCTACACATCGTCGCATTCGATGGAACCACTGAGAAAAGCAGTGGGCCCATTCTTCCTTAGGAGTCTCTTCTATGGCATTATCGTACGCTTTCACCGCATCTTCAGGGCTCGTAAAGCGAATACCTCGAATTTTATCTTTAGTTCTTTCTAAATAAATGAAAGTCGCAGGGCGCCAGGTCAGGACTGTAAGGCGGATGACTAATTATCTCGACACCTGCCATAGTCAAATATTCAACAGTCTGTTTTGCGGAGTGCGATGAAGCATTGTCGTGGTGAAGGAGGATCCAGCTTCGAGGGCGCTGCTGTAGATTTTTTTCCAAGACAACAGACAAACAGCGATTGACATACCCGTCAGCAGTAACTGTCCTTCCATCTTCTAGCACAACTGTCGCGAACTGACCTTTCCGACAAAAGAATGAGGCAATCATCTTTTTTCCTTGACTTCTTCCTTTCTTTACCTTAGTTGGCCGATCCTCAAAAGGAAACACCCACTGAGCTGATTGTCTTTTGGTTTCGGGTTCGTAGCAATTTTTAAAATAAAATAGCTTTCATCACCTGTGATGATGTCAAATACAGCATTTGAGTTACCGCCGTTGAACTTATCTAACATTTGGCGACACCAGTCCATGCGGAGGCGTTTCTGGTCGTCGGTTAAAGTATGGGGAATCCATCTAGTACAAAGCTTCCTGACGCCTAAATGTTCGTGTAATATTTTTTGAACTTGACTCATACCAATGCCTAGGCTTGCCAGGCTAGGCGTCGCACAGCACTGATGTTATCTTCAGTAGTCGCTGTTAAAGGACGTCCCTCACGCGGATCATCACTGAGATTGCTACGTCCACGCTTAAACTCGTTAAACCAATTGTAAATAGTGGCACGAGATGGGGCTTCATTAAAAAATGCTAATCGCAGCCTATCATAGCTTTGTTGTTGAGTAAGCCCACAACGAAAGTCATAATAAATCATTGAACGTAAATTTTCTCGCGTTATGTTCATTTTCACGTGTAACAAGAGTTTTAGATTTGCCGCGAATTCACAAAAACAAATGACAAATGAATGCAATATACTACATTAGGTTACCAAAGAGTTCTAAAATTGAAATTCAAAAAAAGTTTTCATTTTCAATGTTTCTAACTGGCCAGTTCTAAATATTTTCAGTGTTACCCACGTATATTACGTTGGTACAAACATAGCTTCGAGTTTATAGTCAAGAAAAGGTATTTCAGTTGGTATAATGTTAAAAACTGGAATATCCTCACACATTCATTAATTGATCATGAAAAAATACTTTAATTATTATGTTTAGGCTTTTGTACGATTGTCATCAATTATATAATTTATGCTAAGCCCGAGGCTACTAATTAAGAACTGGTTGCATCTTCTGATGACTATCAGTGTAAAGCAGGTGTTAAAGTTACTTTTTATGCGTACCTTTGTACGCCAGCCTGCCACGAGTTTGGCGCTGTGGAGGACTCGGCCTAGAACACTCTAGAGGTGTGTGATAGATGGGCCGCACAGCATCATGACCTCGTGGCAGTGCTTGTAAGTGAACTGTCGCTATCGACTGTGGTGCGCTGAATGCTAGAGAGCGATGAGGCATGGCAGGCGGCGCGGCGGCTACCATCTGCGAAACCGTTATTAGCAGAAGGCATTGGCCTTCATCAACATCATCATCATCGTCATCATCATCATCATCATCGTCATCATCATCGTCGTCGTCATCATCATCATCATCATCATTATCGACCTGGTTTCGTCCGCTGACCTCGTATATAATGTAAAGCAGGAAAAACTCTGTGAAAATTTGTTTTATTATTATTACAATTTGTACGTCTTTCGGAATTCAGTATCGTTACAATGAGTTTAGTATCTAGTGATAAAATCTTTCTTTCTAGTTTCCAAATAAGAATACAAACTGTGTTTTGTCTTTTAAACACGTACTAAACGGTAGTGCTCAGAATCTAGATTAGTCGTCTAGTCAGGTTGGCTTAAGGAATAAAACTAAGCTAAAATCTAGTTACTAGGTGTGTTTTCTGTAATACTAGGTACCTACAAGCTAAATAAGCAATTACATTAATGCTACAAATTCATCTTCTGTTAGATTAAACTATGTTTTTGACGTGACAACGTCTTATAATTCGATGGAGCGGGCTGCAAGAACGAAAAAACATGACGCATGCGGCGTTACCTCGCTCTGAGGCGTTCCATTTTCTTATGACGTTGTCACGTTCAACTATCGTCTGTAAACCGACTTTACAGACAACCGATTTTTTAATGTAATATGGTCTATATAATATAATATATAAAAATCACAAAATCACCAGATGGTAAGTAGTTCAGCATCGCCCATGAATCATGAACTAGTTTACCTGGTTAGCCTAAGCGACTTCAATTGATGACAAGTCTTGGTGGTCTCGACTAGTGGACCCGCGGCATAGCTCTCCCTCTGGTGGTAATGTGTTTGAATAATTCTCTATCACATAAACTTTTAACTGTTGTTATGGTCGATTATAAAGAAATAACTACTATGGATTTTTTAGATATACATACATCTTAGTTCTTTTTTTCCGCCGGGAAATGTGCTTAGGCATCCCGCGGGGGAGGGAGGAGTCCCCATGCGGGTATGTAGGACTTGCTGCACCCGAAAGATGGTAAGGTGGACGCATCTCTACCCACTAAAACCCGGAGAGTGCCATCAATGCCGCTTTTGGTGTAATGTCCCGGATCTGTTGAGCAAACAGGTTACCTCGACGGCTAGTCAATCCCTCAAGGGACCGACGCCTCTTCCACTGAGGGGTTGTCCCGCACCACAGAACAACCCCTCCCGTCATGGGGACAGTGTCCCCTCTACTCTTTAGGCACCTTTTCTTATACTCTTATAAGGGGTACAACGAGCCGCCCCCCCGGTTCACTTGGTTTCGCCCAAGGTGCTGGGTTCACCTTAGGCTACTGAGCCCCACCGCCACGACAAGGCATGAACCGTGGTGGGGATCTTAGTACTCCTGTGAATATGGTTGTGAAGTATCCGAAGCCTCCACTGACTAGGGCAAGAGACTTTAATGCAGAGGACCTGGCGCAGGAGCCATATGGCAAAAGCCAACGGCTGCTCTGCGTCCAGTACTCGAGCGGTGGATGCGCCGTAAGCGCAAACCCTTTACCTTCCGTCGGACACAGGTGCTCACCGGTCATGGTTGCTTTGGTGAGTACCTGTGCCGGACGGCCCTAAGAGAGCCGTCGACAGTATTTACGACGCAAAACGTCACGATTGTAATGCGGCAGTGGACTCAGCTCAGCACATATCTTTGAGGTGAGCCAGAGATGGGTGGCGCTGCCTCACGATCTGACATCAGTCATCGGAGGGGACTTGTCTCTGCCGAGCGTTATCACCGGGATGCTCGGTGACGACTAGTCCTGCACGGTGATCGTCTCCTGCGAGACAAAAATGTCCCAGAAGGGCGCCGACGAGGACTCGCCCCGGACGACGAACGGGGGTGTGTAGGAGAAGCTACCTAACGTGCCTCAGACGCTCGCAGTGGTTTTAGTTTACGGATAAGACACTTCCAGGTACTATTCTCACATAGGTTCAGAATCTACCCAAAGATTTTATCAGAAGAAGGAATATTTCCCTGCGATATCACAAAAAAACCCGAAGCGTCAAGAATATAGTACATGTAAAAAGTGTTAACGAAATCCGCGTAAACATTATAACAATATTATTATAGCTGTTTAATAAAATGATTTTTAAAGTATTGAGGATTGAGCCTGTAGTGGGTATTCAACGATACCAAAATTATATAGTTCTTGTTGTTCATGATTCTCATTAACTACGTGAGGTATCGATCTACAACCTATACCGTAATACATTTTAAACTCCACCGAAGTTACGCTTTAAGTTCAATACCTAATAGTTAGGAGTTGGTAAGTTTAACAAGAATTAGACATTTAACTTTTAATTGGCTGCTTGTATCTTCACGAACTATTCGCTAAGTGTTTAACTATGTAATGCTCTTCTTCTATAATTAACTTGCCATGTCGAGTCGGTAATAGTTTGTAAAAATAACCACGAAACATGGAGTGAAAATGATGGGTAGAAAGGTATTTGGGGAAGGGATTATTAATGACAATTTATTCCTAGTCTTTCCAAGTTGTTTTCATCATCATCATCGTCATTAGCCTCGATCCGTCAACTGCAGCAGTGCTGTGCCGAACATAGGCCTCCATCAAAGAACGCCAAGTTGTTTTATTACCGCTTAAATGATGTATCTTAGTAGAGTAGAAATGTTGGTCGGCCATTAACCAGGTGGAAAGACGATCTCCGTTCGGTGGCCAGTCAGTGTTGCATGCGAGTGGCGAGAGATTGGTCGTCTTGGCGTTCATTAAGGGAGGCCTATGATAAGTAGTGGATGGATAGGGGTTGATGATGATGATGATGGTGATGATGTATTGCAAATTTAAATGCAAACCTTATACGAGGAGAACGATTTTTTTTTTAAGAATACTCTGCAGACCATTGGTCCGCACCATTGTTAGATTGGTTTTGATGATGATTGATCGTTATGCTTAAGTGACCGTTATCGGGTTGTAACTCCATCGAGGAGAACGATGCAACTATAAAAATTACCTTCATACCGTTATTCACTTCTTGCCTATCCTGAGACATACAATATAGGCACCAATGGATGACGATAGGCAACGCATGAATGATTTGTCCGGGCTAGTCACAGGTGTGCTCGTTTATGTTCATGGCGAAGCTGACCACTTACCATCAGGTGGCTCGTTTGCATTTAAAAAAAAAACAATACAACTAGGTACGGGTAAACCTATGCGGGTTAAGTTGCAAACTTCCCACGCTCTGAACGACTTAATTTTACTAGGTATATAACATTTTTCTCATGATTTCATCACATTTTACAGGCTTCACTATATACATACATATACAGCTATATTTAGCTTCACCTGTGTGTATGTTTGTTTGTTTGTAAGTAAGGTAGACGAGATTTTCCTTTAACATCCAATTTATGTTCGAATGAAAAAAAAAGAAAGTATTCTTTGTTTAATGACATTCGCACAAATATTAGGGAAATAAAACAGAAGGCCTTTGGTTCGCGGAATAATTGCTTACTTTCCGCAAAATAACACCTGGTTCTATTAACATTAACAAAAGAAGGCCGTTGAACTAATGGCCAGTAGTGTTCTCGGGAAAATATGGTAACGATCTATGCGAAGTGGTAGATCCTCAATGAAAGCCTACGTGCAACAGTAAACAAGGCTAAAAAAATCGAAAACATATAAGTAAATCAATTAACCACATCAAAATACGAATAATCAAGTTGTGTTGTTCAAGAACGATGTTGCCATGTAATTAATTCATAACATTGCTTTGATTCGTGTCTCGGCTCACGCGACCACGTGGTACATCACGACTCGTGCTAATACAAAAATAGCATTTATTCAATACATGCATAACCTACGAGGAATACTAACGCACAATTTCGTGAGTTTGTCAACATTTTTGTAATTGATGTTATTTGATAGGATACGGTATGTATCCTATCAAATAACATCAATTAAAAAATTTATAAACACTTTATAAACACTAAAAAATATTTTGTGAAGAAGTATGGCCAGTAAAAAAATACATAAATAGTTTTTAAAAGTCCTTTTTTTTTCTTTAGCGCCGGGAAATCCCGCGTGTATGTGGGACTCGCTGCGCCCGACAGCTGGTAAATGGACGCAGCTCTACCCACTAAAACCCGGCGAGTGCCACCAATGCCGCCTTTGGTGAGGTGCCCCGGATCTAGAAAACAAACAGGGCACCTCGACGGCTAGTCAGTCCCGCAAGGGACCGACGCCACCTCCACAGAGGGTGGGAGGGAAGCACTGTGCCACGCGTAAACATAATATTGTGCTCCTTGCAGTCCACCGGTGATACTAACTTAAAAGTTGGTTAATATGACAGCTCTTTGTTTACCGATCACTGACGTCATTGCACTTTTGCGTTCGCAGTCACGTGAAAATAGGTGATAAATAACGATAGTGTTAAGAGTGATAGGATCTTAAACAGTTAGGCACTGTAGAATGGTACACTAATAATTATTTTTTGCCACTTTTCTTGGAAAAAGTTCGGTAGTTAAACCACTTCGCAGCAGGATGCTCCTTCACCACGACAACGCTTCGACTTTTCGAACACCGCCAAGCAAACGATCGACTATTTGGCGACCTGTCACCGGGTCACCCGCTGTATAGCGTATTACGTAGTAACTATTTAGTAATCTGTGGTAAAGCCCTAACCTCTCACTTTGTGATTTAATTTATTCCTGCAAATAATATAAAAACTTCAAGGAAACGTTTTATGGATGCGGATGAAGGAGTGGCTGCGTTTCAAAGGTCGTCGGAGAGACCCCAAGGACGAGTGGGCAAAGTGCTTTTCTCAGTGGACATGGACACTTTTGAAAAAGTAGGTATATACTGATTACTAGCTAATTTGTTCAGTTTTTTTTTCTAACTTCTAATACCTAACTTTTAGTGTCACCCTCGTGAGGAGACGAAGACGAATATTCGTCAACATCTCAAATCGCAATCGCAAATCTCATCGTTAGGTAGCAAAATTTAGGTAATCTAATTTTTACAAAATGATAATAGGTATGTATGTCATTTTGTTTGTTAAAAAAATAAGCAATATTTGAATTAACATTTTCATTTCTGTGCCTCCTGTGACCGGTGATACAACTGAAAAATCACTACTTTACAGGACAGCCAAAATAAGATTTGAAAAATTCTAGTTCGTGAACGAAGTGGGTTAGGTTACATTTAAGTAATTTCTTTTGTAGATCGAAACATCCACTTTCATTGTGTTTTTATATTTTTGTGGTAAATATTATAGTTTTGAAGTAATTCATGAAAAACTCGCAGTTGTACCCTTTTTAATTTCTAATATGTGATAAAATTACGTGATAAATGATACAAGTATAGTTAAATCATGTTGCACATATATGTTGTCTTTGTGTAAAGTGATATACAAGAAGTGAAAAAATCCAATAACTTACAAGAATATGTTCAAAACACAATGTTGCTCAAACAAATGATAAAAATAATACTCCGTAGATTCTACTTTTTTACTTATCAGTCCTCTATTTTCATATTTTACCTGAATTGTATCAGTTTGCTAAAATTCTAGTCTTTATAAAAATGTGTTAAATGATACAAGTCCAGTTATATCCTGCATTAAAATACCTATGTATGGTGGAAATGAATACAAGTTTTAGAAAAATAATTAACGTTTATTATAGTCTTCAAAATTATGAATTTACTTACAAATAAGGCACAGTTTTATCACAATTATAAGATGTAAATAGAGATCTTTTTAAATGCAAGTAGTCTTAAACTTAAATACTAAAAAATGGCACAGATCAATCTTACGCAGCTATCACAATAATCAAAGTAAACCTACTCAGTACAAAACATAACAGCACAGCCATTGTGTGAATACTTAAAAAATCTAGAAAAATAATAAACATCAAAATTGCTAACACTTTAAAACTTACACAGTACAGTTAACCTATCCAATAGGCAGTAATTCGACTCTATGAGTGAGGCAGTTCGTCGTAAGAGAATGAAGAGAGCAAAAAAGTACGTAGGTACCTACTTAAATCAAAATAAAACCTTTAATAGGTCTTGGGAGTTAGATAAACATAACTATCATATCAAAGAATTACTCATCATCAGAATCATCATAATTATCCGGAGCAGTGTCTTTTACATCATTCTTGCAGCTCAGACTTCTGTAAAACTCATGAGAGCTCTCATGAATAAAGCACAGCAAATCTAGTAGATCCTTCTTCTTTTCAGTTGAAATAGTAATCATGGAATGGTAGGCTTTCGGTACTGTATTTATTGTAATCATATCGTAAGCTTTACCCCGTTTAGAACAATCCATGTTCATATACTCAATATTCTTGAATTCTTTTTTGTAAGAAAAACGGGACATGTTTTCTTTGGTATACAAAACAGTTCGAACGTCGCACCACATAAATTTTTCATTATCTGTATTGGTTTTCCTGAAAGTATAAAATTGTTTTGAAAAAATATTGAAATCGTAGAACATATCACGAGTCATCTCGATAACAGTGAACTTTGCTGTTTTGTTTGAAGCTGTACGCACTAGCTGGTACCAATCTCTTGGCAAGTGAATATCCATACTCGTGTGCTTCTTCTTACGCTCAATCAACGCATGGTCGGTGTCAGCCTCCATGTGAGTATGACCGGGTACGAGAAATTTATGTTCAATAGATTGTAATTGAGGGGATAATTTAGCCACTAGCATCAACATTGTTGTAACAATCGAATTCTTGTTTTGTCCCGGGCAACTATCAGAGTACATGATCAGCTTTTTGGCGTTTGGGTTTAAATGCAGCAGTTGATTTATGATAAAATCGTATAGACATGAAGCTATGTCGTTTGCTCCTCTATTCCCGTCACACTCCGGCCACATGTAACAGAAAGCTTTGTTTGTTTTTAAATCATGTATGGTCAAATTGAAGGTCCAAAGCTGTCTCTTGTAAAATGCTACATTCGTTTGCAAGTATGGGGTGGGCAAACATTACATCATCGCATGTCTGAGCCAGGTGTTTATCTTTTTTCTTTTCTTCGTAAGCAGCCTTAAATGCTTCTTGGTGCTCTTCGAGTGCCTTCGTCAAATCTGCAGCCTGTGCCTCGGATGCGTACTTAAGTTTCATATTTATGGAGTCACATTTAGAACAAGTATCTACTGATGGTTTTTTGAAAGACAAATTCATGGTATCAAATACCTTTTTGAAAATGGTTTTACTGACTGGAGTTTCTGTCTTCAATTTGTACGAATTATAAAGAACTTGTAAGTTAAGTTCAGAATTCAAGAATTTCTTAGTCGTTTTGTTGCGGCCGTAGTGACTTTCTGTGCAAGGGAAACAGGCAATATGAGCTTTTATTTCCTCTAGTTTGAAATCAGGAATTGACTTACCGACTCGACGTTTACGTGGTGGAAGGTGACCGCCATTGTCCCGTAGTTTTTCGCAAATCGTTTGTAGAAATTTTTGACTTTCGTCGAAAGTCTTCAAAAGACATCCTTTACAAATTTGATGTTTTGTTAGATCAGAACTTTGAACGAAGTATCTAAAGCTGACGTTGCGTTTTTTCTTTGGAGAAGCCTTTGACGTGTTTTTTCGGCAAACTTCAATGCATTTCGCCATATAATCGATCCTACTTTCATAACTTCCCAGACCCCAATACGTATCGAAAAGATTTTTCCTTACATGCAATGGTATCCTCTCTTTGCACTTCTTACGACAGTTGTCTAGATCACGTAATTCACGACTTTTCTTAGTTTTTCCTGACTTTGTTGTGTATTCCAAGCCAGTGTTACGAAAAAGTTTTCTCTTTACTCTATCATCTCTTCTTTCTTTCTCACTTTTTCTTGTTTTTTTCTTTTTTCCATCACTATTCATACCGCTTTTTTTCCAGAAGGAGCAACCAGCGGGAGCATTCTCTGATGTGCTCGCATTATTTGGAGATGGTGTTTCAGGAACCGTAATATTATTTTCTGACGTAGCCGTTTTCTTTCTTCTCTTTTTTTTAACCGGAGTTCTTTCGTCATTAGTGGATGAGGAAGATTCACCAGTAGCGCAAATGTAATCATCACTGCTAGATGATCCAAAATCACCATCAGTTGATGAAGCTGCATCTGTCAAATCATGTAACAGGTTTTTGGAAGCATTTACATTTGTTTTGTTCGTCTTATCGTTGTCAATAACCATTTCTGTTGAATTCTCTGAAGGTATTGGATTCTGGTGTTCGTTGATAGTGGGGACTGGACTTTCAATAGACTTTTCTGGCAGCGATCCTTCAATTGGTTCTACATTTGTTTTGTTCGTCTTATCGTTGTTAATAACCATTTCTGTTGAATTCTCTGAAGGTATTGGATTCTGGTGTTCATTGATAGTGGGGACTGGACTTTCAATAGACTTTTCTGGCAGCGATCCTTCAATTGGTTCTCTTACTTGGTATCCGTAGCCGCATTCATTGGGATTATTATTTTGTTCTGTTCGTTTAATTTCAGCTTCGATTGGGTATTGAGAACTCATGTTTGCTGCGTCATTAGTGGCTAAATCTATTATTTTAGCTATTCGAGATTTCGGTAACGTCAACTGAAACAAAAATAAACGTCTGTACTGTAAGAAGGTACGTACTTAACTTACCGGTTTTAATTGAGCAATAATTGTAAGAAAACTCTTTAGAATCAGAGCATGGAAAAATAATTATGTATCTCTAAACTACTGATAGTTAGTACTGATAGATAGTAGACAGAACATGAAAACCTTAATCAAAAGTAGGTTAACAAAAAGCGGCCAAGTGCGAGTTGGACTCGCCCATGAAGGGTTCCGCAGCAGCAATAAGGTTTATTTTTATGAAATTAAAATGTTTTCGATTTATTTTTATATTTCAGTCGATTTAATGAAATTTAGATTAAGGTTTACCATTTATGACATATAAAAAAAATTACCAGCTAGATCTCGTTCAAACCAATTTTCGATATTCATTTCAAATCATTTTGAGTAGGTAGTTGAATCAAATTAATAGAAACAAAATAGCAAAAGTAAAGATCTGTACCTTGGTTGTATGTTTACATTACAATTATTATTGTAATGTAAACATACAGTCAAGGTACTGATAGGTACCTATCTATTTGGTGTCAAGTGATTTAATTTAATAGTAAAACAAAAATCCAAAACTACGCAATTTCGTGTAAAATGATACATCTAACAACTTACGCGTCGTTCCATGGCGAGTTCGGACGTGATCAAGCTCCATGAAGGCCGCAGCGACAGCGCGCATCTCCTACCACGCGTCACGTCACTTCACTTCGCCCCGCGCACCCCCGCTACTCTCGTCATGTTCGCACTTGTATCACATAGCACATCTTGTAATTAATAAAAAAAAACAGATCTGGTTTGAGTTTTAGATACAACTCAATTTATATACGTTTACACATAAAAAAATCTTTGTGTCGAATGATGTAAGTCGAGATGCATCACTTATCACTAATCGGGCATAATTTTAGATTCGGATTAGTTGGTACATGTTGAGTTACACCCTAATCAGTATTGAGAAAAATTGGTGCAAAGTGATATATCTCTAAATATATCAATATTCACGATAAATATACTGAAAAATAAAGTGTGTAAATTAATATAATCGCTCTTATACCACGAGGCACAAAAAAAATGTGTGAAGCAATTACCTAAAGGGGTTACGACTTGACATATATCTAAATTCACGATATTTTGTCCAAAATCCTGTCAGTTATATCACTTGGCACCAAATTATCTCCGAAACTATAGCAGATAGAAGGACGTGAGTTGTACCAAAAAAACCGTAATTTTTTTCTAACAATTTCTATGTAAAAATCACAAAAAGGGTACAACTCGAGTTAAATCACCTTTCACTGGAGGCACAGATTTCTAAGCCGTTCAAAATAACGACAAACTGCTATTGCTGAGTATTTAGGGGTTTTTGCTTTGAAAAGTATAAGTAAAGTAACTTACTCGCTAAGTTTTTTCTTAAAATTAAAAACCAAAGTTATGTAGCAGCTGTAATTCATTATTTAAAATATTCCATAATATAAAACATGAACTTAAATAATATTACTTAGTGCAAAACGGAACGCATTTTCACTTGTGAAATTTTGCGTTGACGTCGCTGATATTTTGACGTTTGTTGCTTGTACTGATACCTACAGTTTCACAACAAAGTTTTAGTTTGTAACTTTTCAGTGTAGACATTGTTTTAGTGATTCATGTAATTTTCACTATGTCGCCACCAACCGAGTTGAATTTTGACGAAATACTTAAGTTTATGTTAGCGCACAACGGCA
This sequence comes from Helleia helle, assembly GCA_963853865.1. Lineage (NCBI taxonomy): Eukaryota > Metazoa > Arthropoda > Insecta > Lepidoptera > Lycaenidae > Helleia > Helleia helle. The sequence continues at coordinate 25,149,639 of OY971420.1, forward strand.
AAGTTACAAATCATGAGTTAGTTAAACATTTTAAAGTGTTTTTGATGAATCCAGAAATGCGAGGTGAGTAATGACTATTCAGTAACATGGTTACTTATATCCTACTTTTAAGGTCCACTTCAATATATTTGTAATTTTATGACACTGTAAAGCACTAAAAGCTTATTATACCTTCCATGTAAATAAACAACATAACCTCAAAAATATATCAAATTTTGTTATTCATAATTTTTTTTCTCCTATAGATGAAGCAAGAAACACATTCAAAAAGCATGTAAATACACTAGCTATAATTAAAAATCAAAATAATGAAAAGTGGCTGATTTTAAAGAAAAAATATATGCAAAATAGTGTCAAAGATAATGAGGTGACTGAGAAAAAAACACCGCCTCAGCCAGTCAGTGAGGTAGCACAAGATCCAGAGCCACCTTATGTACCTCCACCACCATTGCAATTGAATCAAGATTTCAACATCCTCAACAATATCATACAGGATACAATGCCCATCTCTCCCGTCACCACACCAGTTGACATGGTCTGCGATGAACCGACAGAAAGCCTTATTCTTAGTGATGAACCTCCTAAAGTTCATCCTCGAAGGAAATCATCTGACAAACTTCAATCAGAAAAGAGATCAAGTATTCCGCATGTTAGTCCGATAAAAGATGAAGATGATTCCAAACCTAATGATAACCCACCGCCACTAACAACCTCCAGGAGTGAAAGTATGTTAGTGGATAGTGAACAGAAGATCTCTGTCAAGGAGAGAAAACAAATGTTCAATAGAATGGCGTCCGAAAGTGATGTGATCAAATCACAGAAGTTAACATTCAATTCCTCGGTAAGTTTTTTTCATGTTCTATTATCAATCTCTATATTAATGTGTTTCACTATCCAAATTTTTCAAGACATATTTACAGAATTTAATTAGTTGTTAGTAGATATTTCATTAAAAAGGAATTTACTAATATTTACATAACAATATTAACTAAACACAGTACATATTTGCCGGTGCATGTTTGTAAAAATATAAACACATAGCCAAGCACCAAATTTCACCTTATAATGTCAATAATTCTTTTGCAGGTTTAATTAAAAAAAATGTTTACATTATTTAAACCAAAAAATAATATTAAGTTATTTAATAATCACAAAATAATAGCTTAGCCCCGTAGTGATATTGTAAGAACTTGTATTATGGATATAAATAAAATAAAAAATATATTAATTTCATACATCAGTGTCCATGACATTGATGTCATCTATTGTACATGGTGGAAATCAAACATAAGACTGCTGGACGATACCTAACCTGACCTGACTAATCAACCTGTAGATTGTCTATTAAATGTTTTTAAAATTTTATTATTTAATCATAAGTTCAGGTTTGAATGTTTGCGTTACCAATCCTGTTTTTATTAGGAATTTATGTAAGAAACATTCCTCTACTACTCTTAAGATCCTGTCCCCGGATGGCATAGCAGAGGGTGTCCACAGTGACTCTCCATGTAGATCGATCTTGCGCTTCTTGCTTGATTGTACTACTAGACTTTCCGATTTCCTTCACCTAGATACACACCTTTACTATAAGAAATGTTCCTTGTAGTTATGAACACATTATATAAAATTGTATTTCTCTGTACCAACCTGCGCTCATTTTTTTTTTTACTTTTAAGAATATTTTTCTTTGATATCCATTGGACTCACAACCAGAACCTGTGAGTGGTTCTCATAACTGAGAGTCTTACAATAATGTTTCACCAAAGACAATAAGTTTTAAGGAAACTGATATTTGGAATGTGAAAGGATAATCTTGAGGTCCTTAAGACAATATATATTTTTGTTTCTTCATGATTTCAAATCCTTTATTTTATTCAAAATGTGCGTTAGGTTAATGTAACCACTATACTAGGACAATCTTAATTTTGGATGGACTCAAAATTTTAGAGTAATTATTACAGTATATTCAAGCTATTGTTGATATTCATTACATCTTCATTGTCATCGTCATCAGCTGTTTATTAAAAACTTGTCAAAGTTTCTCTTACAGTGATGCTCCATTATGATTATAGATTAGATATGATGAATGGCATGAATAGAATATTAGGTGTTCATTCAAATTATTAACTACTAGCTGTTTCCTGCAGCTTCGCACGCGTTACTCAACTCCTATATGTCACAGTGTGATGTTATATAGCCTATAGCTTTCCTCGATAAATGGGCTGTCTAACACTGAAATAATTTTTCAAATCGGACCAGTAGTTCCTGAGATTAGCGCGTTCAAACAAACAAACAAACTCTTCAGCTTTATAATATTAGTATAGACTAGCTGTTGCCTGCAGCTTCGCCCGCGTTACTCAACTCCTATATGTCACAGCGTGATGTTACATTGCCTATAACCTTCCTGGATAAATGGGCTGTCTAACACTGAAATAATTTTTCAAACCGGACCAGTAGTTCCTGAGATTAGCGCGTTCAAATAAACAAACATATAAACTCTTCAGCTTTATAATATTAGTATAGATTAAATTAACATTGTATATACCTATCGATGACGATGGTCTAGTGGGTATGGGCTCGGCCTCTTGATCCTGGTTCTTGGTCCTGATACAAACCTGACCCCTCTGTGATGACTAGAAATGGGATTTTCTTAATTTCTATGTGCACCTGATTTGAGACCATCGCTTGCTCACCAGTGAAGGAAACATTGTGAGGAAACCTGCATGCCTGATGAGATTAAAAGTCTTTGAAAGTGTGTGAAGTTCACCAATCCGCATTGGGCCAGCGCATCGGTGAACTATGGCCTTTCGGCCATAGTTCCTCTCTTCACGTGATTTTTTTTTTTTTTTTTTTATTTATTAAGAAAACCAACAGCGTTTCAGTTAATACATACATTAAGTGTATTTTTTTATTTCAAAGAGGAGACCCGTGCCTAACAGTGGGACATAATTATATAAGGGTTGATATTATTATTATATTATACCTATTGTCAAAGTACATAATGTCTGTCAATATTATATACGATAAAAAATATTATTGGGTATTTAAAAAGTGGTTAGTTTGATGCAGATTATAAAACTCTCCCTCCCTTTAAATTCTGGGTAATAATATGGATTTATGATTATGATTTCAAATTTGTTATATATTATACTTACTGTTCCAAGTCTTAAAAGTTTAAACTATACTCTTTATTAATATGTTGTGATACTAGTTACAACATTCCTAATTCATTAAATGTGTTAATATAGTTTAGATTAAAATTGTAATAATATTAAAAAACGAAAAGAAAAAAAGAATCTTGGAAGTTTTATTTTAGTCTAGCTCACACATGGGCATTTTTGTGTATGATATATTAAATCTTAATAATAGGGATGTTGACAGTATTCATATAAAAATATAATTTTGATGTTAATTGGTAGTTTATATGATAGAATTCTGAAAAAATACAATATTTTCCCTTATTTTTATTTGATTAAATTAATATTTAATAAATAAAATGTTACAAAAATTAAAATAGGTCACGTGATAATAAACGGAAATGACGTCACCTGTTCCTATTTAGCGGAAGCGGAAGAATATTGACGTACTTTTATACACCATTTTCCGTACGCAGTACATATTGTAAAAACTAATTTTCAGGCGTTTTGACAGTGTACACACACATAGGCACCGTACAACAATTATAAAACTTAAAAGCCATTTTTTATTAACGACAACTAGAATCATTTTATCATTTTTACGATGTTTAACAACATATGACGTCACGTGACAAGTGTTAGCGTTTTGGAGCGAAATTTAAAATACATTATAAAATGCAAAATTATAGGCATTAGACGTATTTAAGCAAAAGTTAATACTATTTACGTCTCTATTAGATATTTATAAATGATCTATAAACATTTATGAAAAATGTCAACATCCCTATTGGTTAAAACGAGCTTATATCTGGAACTCCGGTCAGATTCGTCTAATTGGTCTTCGCAGTGGAGACCAATTTTGAATCTATGGCCTGTTTCCTATTTTTGAAAAATCGTTTATAGTACGATTTTTAAAAAATTCCGAAACGCGAATATTAATGCGTCTGCTTATGACTTCATGTCACCTCAGCCCTAATTACACCGTAAATACGTACAATACGGTATTTTTTGATAAATCTCGTTTAAAAAAATTCTTAGGATAAAAATTGTGAGTGGTGTGGGCTGCCTCAGTAAGAAAGTAATACAAAAAAACTCCAGAAAAGTTGTTTATATGTGTTGGAACAAAACAGTTCGTAATTATTTTTTTACAAACAATTAAAACTGACTTCAAAAATAAAAGACTAAAAGTAATAAAATAATTGCGTTTCTTTAATTTTTGTGCTTACAATCAACTTATTTTCTAATGTACAAACTTTGCGTATAGTTGTTACATTTGGATTCGGTCGTATTTGTTGCTGTACCTACCTACCTACGATTTTTTTTCTCTCTTTAAGCCAGATACAGTCACTCATAGGTACATCAATTACGTGATGCACTAGCGTGATTCCATCGGATGCTGTATACAAACAACAGTGTTCAGAGTATCGTCAGAGGCATAAAAGCGCCAACTGTCATCTGTCAACAGTTGTGGATTGTTATCAGCTAGTAACATTTCCCGCCTCCAAGAAGTATTTAAGCACCGAAAAAAAAAAAACTTGACAGTTGAGTCTTTAACACGTGTAATTGACACCTTAAAGTTGTTACGTTTTTTAATCACGTCTCGATCAATTCAAAAAATGACCCCCGGTCGAAAGATGTTAGCGAGTTAGTAATCGCCTTTTAATTATACTTGTTAGATGTTTTGTATAGTTTACTAAGTAATTATTAGTGTAATTTGGACCCTCCGTGCACCTGTGTGCCGGCTGTATATTTTCAAGACGCAACAATGCTGTATGATGGTTATTCATTATCTGTAATGATAATGACTTTGTTAAGGTTTCCGCTGATTTTTTGTTGATTCATTTCGGTATTGGACATCTGTTTATGTGGTATTTGTTAATTTGAATCGCTTCTAATATTTTCCGCTTGATGGTCGACGAAGCAGATTTGTTATTACTATGTATATCGAACATTACCGACCCCATCTTTTGCCTAGAAGGGTCAGATCTTTGTCTATGTTTATAAGTAATGTCGATCACTCACCAAGCGACTGATGTGTGCATATATTACGATAAAAACGCTCACGGCTGCAAACCGTATAATTATGAGGCCTGTTCACGACCACCGGAATATAAACGGTTCATTATGAGAGCTTATTAATACCAACGTTATTCAGCCTTTGAGCAAAGGGCAACTTTGAAACTATGAAACGGGAAAACCTTTGAATAATAAAATATCGACACCTGGTGGTTAATTGAATTGTAAGTCAGGATGGCGGGATATGATCGTTATCGATGTTAATTTTTGTACTATCGATTCACCTTGCTATCGATATGATCGTGTTGTGTCAAACAATATGTTTGCTGGTGTGTGGTTTTACTATAATTGTTCATTTATTTCATCTGTGACTTGAAATGATTTTTGGATTGGTTCTGTCTTTGCCAAGTTTGTTAGCCTTTTACTGTTAGCCTGATTGTGAGTGGCTTTGAATTCTTACTGCATATGCGTTAGGCGACGTGGACTGTCCGCGATGGACGGAAAAATGTATGAAATCGCGTTTAGGGCCGAAACACATAGCCGCGTTGCGACGCCGCTAAAAACGGTAGTTTGCGTTGCGGCGTTGTGGCGTCGCGAAAAAGTGCGTTTTATTGTCCTACGGTAGAGTAACCAGTTCCTCGTGATTTTTTATTGTGGATAGACGTGTCTCTGCTCATGGATCGTAATAAACTTATTGTTTATTTGTTATTAAGAAGACATAACTCTGTTTTAAATGTACGACAAAGAAGATACTGGATACATTCATGTAATAAGGCTATGAATCCCGATGGAAAATACCCACAGTAATCCCACAAACAAGGGCGTTCCTGAACCAAAAATATAAATGAAAATTTAATTTTAAAACTGCTTCTGACTTTACGCGTGTTGTTTGCAAAAGTGATAGAAACAAACAATAGTAGTAGTAGTCTTTGAAATAAAATGAATCATTGTCAATAAGTATGACGCCGTGCCGGTGAAATTCGCGTCGCGGTGCGGCACCGCGCTGCTGAAATCGGCAGGGACGCCACTGCTGATTTAAGCGGCGCGGCGCCGCAACGCGGTTATGTGTTTCGGCCCTTAGTGCAACGCGACGCGGAGCTATGGACATCCGCGTCGCTCTATATAGCGCTATAATAATGTATTTCATAGTGCAAAAAATGTTTTTCTTTTTTTAAGCTTTTACGCATATTATCGCGGTTTATTAATATTTCTGTTAAAACTAACTAACTAGGATTTTTATGCACATTTTTTTTCTTGAACATCTCAGTAACCTAATAACCTGTTCGATCTTCGGGTAGTTTATACATGTTCCTACTAAAAAAAAAAAACAATGTCAAATTGCACGTTACACGACGACAAACATTAGCAAGGTACACCCAACGGGCACATTAAATACAAAAGGGGTGGGACGGCGAAAAACAAAAATTTATACTATAAATAATTTTATCATACGCAACGCGGCCGGGGGTCGCAACAGCACCTAATGACAAATATTACGGTCGCTCTAATGGACGCAATTGCTTTGCCACATTAGGAGAATGTATGTGTGATTTTTGTATGCTTTTAACGTATGTAAAATGCCCGGGTTCGAGTCTGATCAGCGGACGAAACACGGACTCTTAGAAAAACGGCGCGAACATCGCTTGCGGCGAAGGAATGACTGATCCTGCATACCTAATAAAATTATGTAAGTCTTTCAGAAGAAATCAGCGCTGGAACAGAAATATTTTGTAAATAAATATGCGGTACTGGTGGGAGCGACGTATTGTGTCGCATTTCTGTATATGTCCTGAGTAATATGAGCTAGACACAGGTGAAGATGTCATGGCATTCTACCAGTTTGCCTATCCAACTAAAATCGAACAAGGAGATCTATTGATCTGATCGCCCTAATCCCTAGTAATTAGGCATAAACATGAGCCTTCAATACACAACCGCATCTAAATAACCCATAACCCCTAAGTTATAACACGTGTAAGTCACTTACTAGTAAGTAATGTCGGAGATTGACGCAGAACACTCGGAGATGCGGAAGTGGATAAATTATGCGGCAACAATATCATGCGACACCCGTACTGTCGCATAAATCAAATCCGAAATAGACCGACGACAAGCGTTTCCGTTCGTCAATACAGAAAAATTAATAAAGTTTTTATGAAAGTTACTTCAAATGGGTTAAGCTTCCTTTGACAGTCATAATCTTTTTCATATCTTTGGAGCGTTTTAATTCATGGCGAGAAACTACATGCACTGAAATATAACCGACAACTGCATAACATAAGCAGATTATTCGCCGAAGTTATATTTTTAACCAACTTCTAAAAAAGGAGGAGGTACTTATGTGTCAATCAAGTTAGACAGCAGCAGGTACAGCAACAACACCGACTCCAAAAGTAACAATAATGATGTGGTAAACGCGAAGATAGTACATTAGTAGAAGATTAAGAGGATTATAAGTTGTAGGCACAAAAATTGAAGATACACATTTTTTTTAAATCGGTTGTTTTATATAAATAAGACATTCCAGCCCAGTGCATCCGTGGACTATGGCTCAACACCCTCCTCACCTGATTTCGTGGAGACCCGTGCTCAACCGTGGGACATAGAAGGGTTGATTTTATTTATTACTTATTTTAGAATTATTTTCCTGTGAATTAAGATTTAGGAAAATTGATTTTTTATTAATATACATATTTTAAAATTGAAACGTAGTGGCTAAATAAGACTTTTTTATTTTACGTTAATATTAATCCTCATCAAAATTTCTCTCTTTATATTTAATATTATATAATGTAATTGAATATTACGCATGAAACGTCACGAAAATTTGCAATGTTTATGTATAAGAAGAGGGAGAGAGTGATGGAGACCGATTGGGAGAGAGTGAGAAATGGCGAACGTAGCATGAAACACATAGCCATGTAGTGAGAGTAGGGAGTGCAAGCGAGTGAGAAAGATCGAGAGAGAGATAGAGATAGAGCGAACGTCGCATCGCAAGTCTCGGAAATTTAAAAGTTTACATTAGTATAAATATAAACGAGATTTAAAAATTCTTCTTCTTCTTCTTTTACTATGGCTCCCTGAAGGATTAGTTTGCCAAATAATTTTTACTTCTGACATGTGTACCTACTTTGGACGCACGCACTTTTTTTTGGTCATTTCCATGATGCAAGCTTCAAAGATCTGTATTCGTAATCCGTACCGTTCGTGACTCACATTCGATTGTCATACAATTAAGTCGTGTCAGTTCACCGCACGTGACACATTACCGCCTCGAAAAGGTCACTCGTGACCCATGACACAGGCTAGCCTTGCATTTTTGTCTTATAGCATACCTACTATGTAAAAATATCTTAATTAGTGGCCTCAAAGAACAAACATACAAAAGAAACATACAGCGAAAGATTTCGAATTTTGATATTCATTGGATTTATTGTGCTGTGAGAGGATGTGTCATATAGGTTTTAATTTAATAAATAGACAGACGAATGACGGTATGATCCTCTAAGGCTACTAGGTCTAAAAAAATGGCGATGTAAAATCAGCGAAATTGAAAAAAAAAAAACACCGAAATTTATTGCTTTTTTGTTGCAAATTAGTTCCTAAAAAATATTTAATATAATATCGCTGATAGAGCGGAAATCACTGGAGGTAGACTGATTGATCAAGCGAATTGGGGTAAATTTGTTGCTGAAAGATGCAAAGGAGCAATAAAATTTGTTTTTTTTAATTATGTCAAAATAAGTAATGTCCACGCCAGCTGACTCTCTGTACTCAGACTAGCTGTAATATGAGCAGCAACAAATTTTTACAATAGTTTTTCCACGGAAATCTCGAGAGTTAAGCTGGCGTGGACATTATTTATTTTGGCATAATTAAAAAAAAACAATTTTTATATTGTAAAATTTCTTTCTCTTTAGCATCTTATAGCAACAAATTGACACCTATTCGCTTGATCGATCAGTCCACATTCATTGATTTCCACGCTATCTTAATGAAAAGTTAGCGTTATTGCCGATTTTTTGCGATCATGGCATGGAGATTGCTTGGTCGGAGGCTGAGTGAAAATCTTAATACAGTTTGATTGCTTGATATTATTTCTTGATGCTAAGTCGAATAATGAAAAATGACTCTAAGTTTGTTAAATTAGAGGCCTGATTAAATAATATTTTCGCCCAGTTTTTTATAGATTTTACTGAGGTTTTTTTCACGCCCAATGATTAGGATATTGCATAGGAACCGTGATGTAAAATAAGCACTAGAAGACGATAATATGGTTATAGGCCATTTTTTTGGTTTTTTATTTTAAGACTTGTCGAAACCTTTTCGATTGGTTCCATAGTAGGCAATTATAAATCACTGGTAATTTGTGAAGTGGTCAACGGTCGCCAGGTGGGCCCTGCGATGTTCACACATAAAAACGAAAAGATTAAATTTACGAAAGAAAGCCAAAGACACGAGACGCCAGCGCCGTAGGGCTCCGCGCCGCATGACGCCCCGTCAGTGCGAAGCCCCGTAATGTCCACTGTTCCCCATAATGGCCGCATGTCGCTGGGAATGCGTTTTTAAGTTATTAGCAATACGTCATATGGTTAAATAATATCTAATTAAATACTTTGTCTGATGGTTTCTAATTAAATATTAAACGCTACTCGAAAGTATATATTGTATCTATCATCATCATCCAATCCATTTTTTGTCCACTGCTGGCCACCGGTGAGGGGAGGGGGATGCGCTGTGCCATGCTCCCGGCTGCATGGGTGCCACCATCTTGCTCGTTTGTCCCGTGAAACAGCTTTGCTGTGTTTCTGAGAGAAGAGCAAGACAGGCAGTGTAATTACTGGCACCGAGACTTAACATCTTATGCCACACAACATTGCCTGGGCTAGTTCCAGGTAAACTAGTTTGTTCATGGGCGACATCGACTACTTACCATCAGGTGGCACGTTTGCCAGTTTGCCTATCCAACTCTACAACTAGGTCACTATCATAAAAAATAGGTATTCAATAGAAAAAATACGCTATTACAGTTTGCGAATAGTTCCGCAGTTGTTGATGCTCGCTCTACGTAGTACATATAGGTATAATTAGTAATTACCCTCAAATGCCATAATAACTACATTTATAGCATAAATACGTATATCATACAAACAATTTGTAACACCATGGATCGAATCTCCAAACAAAACCTTATATCTATGTTTTTTATCCGTCTTGTATTCAATTGTGTCTTTATCTCCACAGCTAATTCCCATTTTCCATGATCGACAAGGATCGTTAATTGCCGCTGATTGCAAGTGATTCCTGGAGCACAACAAGACAATGGCTCATATTACCATCTCCCCTTACCGTGGTTATCTCGCATCACATCCACTTTGTATTTGTACAACATTACTCCAAACAATGCTGATTTTCTCCAACTTTTTATTGTTGGATAACATCGTAACGGTTCTCGTGAATTGATTTTAAACGTCAACAAAATCTATTAGAGTAGTGATATATTTTAGTATTGTACTTGCAAATCCTATTGTTAACCGACTTCGTAAAAGGAGGAGGTTCTATGGTTATATTCCATGATGTATTTTTCATTTATATTTAAACGATTCTATATCAGTGAATACCACGACCTCGAGTCCAATAGAGAGTTTGGAAGAGTTTGTGTTATTGCATGAACTAGAAAGGGAAATAAGTTAAAGAAATTTGTGCATCATAGGTAGATATGGGTAGTTAATAAACGCGAATTAGAGATCCTGTAATCAGATTTGTATCGTTTATACTCTACCATCGAGTATGTAATCGGATAGAGTAGTAATGTGAGCCGAAAAATTCCGAAACTAGTCAGTGATTTGTCACAGACGTAATAGCAATTCAACCAACCCGTGATCTGTATGTACGTCCCATCGGACAATCATCCATGAATGGCCATCGGCAGTCGGCCAAACAGAGCGCAGAACCTCTCTGAAGGCTCTATTAGGTTATAATATGATCAATTTCTCTACACAAATAGTAATATATTAAACTAGGTTTACTCGTAACGACCGCGACGTTCGATTTCCGTTTATAATCGTTTAGTAGGTACCTACCTAGTCTACACACCTTTCAGCCTCGCATATCTATTTAACAATCTATAATAGTACATTTTACAAAATGTAAACGCACTATTTTCAAGAGGTGGAAAGGAATAAAGTATAGGCGAATAAAAAAAACTTATTTGGCAAACTGATTTTTAAATCTCGTTTATTTTATACTAATCAAAAGGCTTTAAATTTCCGACTTGCGATGCGACGTTCGCTCTATCTCACTCTCTCTCTCATACTTTCTCACTCGCTTGCTCCCTACCCTCGCTTCATGGTTATGCGCTCGGTCTTAATCACTCTTCCTCTTCTTGGACCAAAACGTTGCACATTTTCGTCACGTTTCATCCGTAAAAATTTTACCCTCATGCGCGCAAAGAAGTTTCACTTCAAAAACTAATAAACCATTATTTAAAAGGCAAATAGCTGTAAGTACCTAGTAAAATATATTTTTCTATGATTGAGTAACAAACACCCGAAGTCCTATTTATAAAATGACGGTCCTCCGAAACAACAAGAAGTAAATAACCGGTGAATAATTTTACGACTCGTAAAATGAATGATTATGAACCATCAAAAACATTTATAACATTTCTGGAATCCCGTTTATGACATTACTAGCTGTTTCCCGCGGCTTCGCCCGCGTCAACTAAAATTCGAGATGATGACTTTTATATATGTCACTCAGTAATAACGCATTATGGATCAGCAGTTTTGAAGATTATTTCCCACATACAAACTTACAAATTATACTTTTTATAATATTAGCATGACTAGCTGTTCGGCGGTGGACACGGCCCAGCACATCCAGGAGGTGTGCCTGAGATGGGCGGCGCCAAGTCGCAGCCTGACATCGATCATCGGAGGGGACTTGTCTCTGCCGAGCGTCATCACCGCGATGCTCGAGGACGAATCCTGGACGGCGATGGTCTCCTTCTGTGAGGCAGTAATGTCCCAGAAGGAAGCCGCCAATGAGGCCTCCCCCCGCGGGCGATGAACGGAAATGCGTAGGAGGCGCTATTTAAAGCGCCTCCAGTAATGCCCCTGTGTCGGGTTCAGGTTGGGAACCTGGGCCCAGTATGGCACGACTTTGCCGGGACTGCTTAGTGGCTGGGCAATCTGCCCTTATGAGGAATAGTCTGTCCTTCGCCAGGGCCAGCCTGTAGCTGAGGTGATCCTGTTGCCTGCAAATCCGGGACGTTCAAAAAGCGGCTGAAGGCGTTCGCAGGTGGTTTAGAAGGGTAATGCAGTCCCAAATGCGAGTCCCGACATAGGTCCAAGAGCCTTACCCGAGGTAAACCTGGATCATGCGAAAGCATTAACCTGCGTCATAAAATAAAATAAACTAGCTGTCACCGCAGCTTCGCCTGATTTATCTTATATTTTTAACCTTACCAGGCGGATGGCCTGGCAGTGGTTATTTTTATAGTAGCTATGTGGTGAAATAATTTGCAAAATTGAACCAGTAGTTTTGAAGACTACCTCCTACACCTCAAAGCAAACTCATAAAATTTACCTGTAGGTATATAATAATTAATTATTTAATAATTAATAATAATTAATTAATAGTAGTACACTATTAAGAAAGCAGTTAACACATTTGTCAGCGGTGTGGAATGTCGACGACAAGGCGTTTGTATTTAATGATTGAGGACTTGAACACTTGATGTTGGAGGTAGTAAAAGGGTTTATTGAGATTAGCACCTAAAAAGAAGTCCCATTCGCGTTTGGCTGGAAAAGACCATTACTCTTTAAATAGGCTATGAAACCTCTCAATCAGAGGTCGGTAGATAAACGGTTTGGTCCTGTTAAGTGTTTCGGGGAAGTGCTAGCATGGACAAAATAGTTTAAACCAGCTATTCATCGCAGGTTTGCGTTTAGCTTGCGGATCCGAAAAAAATAATCGCGTTAATGTCATTTGATTGCTTAAATATATTCTCATAAATAGCGAATAACTAATAATAGAAATGCGAAAGTAAATTTAGCTGTCGGTTTGTCTGTTTTTACGCTACTGTTACGTAACGCTAGATCCCTGATCGAATTTCCATTTAGGGATTATATCACAAGGATATATACCTATCGATAATAATAATAAGCGGTCCAAATTTATCGAAAATTTGTTGTATTAGGTATACATATATACAATTTGTACCACTGAGTTTGTTAGTTAATTATAGTGATACAGTGAGCTAGACTTGGATTCGATGAGGATTCAATCGACGTTCTATAAACTACTTTCTTTAGAATATGACGGTAAATATGGTAATAGTTACTCTGTTTATAAGTCTGGGAATAGCTAAATCTTACTTTTTTGTTTTGCTTAAATATGACATACCCCCAAATACTCAAACGAATCTCAAATTTAAGACGTACTTAAATCCGTGTTGTCACTCTTTTTTCTTTGAATCTTATCATAAAGTTAATATACCTAGCGGAATAACTTTATGAATCTGACACGTTGTAGCATGAGTTTAAGTACGTCTTAAATTTGAGATTCGTTCTAGTATTTGAGGGATAGTAAATTAAAAATTGAGTAGCACTTAGATAACAAAGTCTGGGTTTATTAGCAACACTATTAGTGAATCATCTAAAATAAAACATTTGATCGAACGCCGAGGTCTTTATCTAATCTTTGTCTCGTCAACTCACTTGTGAATCATTATCAATTTAGTCTAATGATGTTATGAGAATCGCTAGAGAACATTAGTGTATTAATCTTATTACTAATGTATGGTCTAAAATGGGATAGATTTTTTTGCATGTCCTAAGTTATTGTCAACGATAATTTTATTGAATTTAAAGGTTAAGAAGTATCTTTGGACAATAACATGTTAGATTTTAGTAGCTAGAATATATCTCGCGTTATTGACAGACAGTGCGTCTGTGCTTAGTACCACGATCTTGGCTCACTAACTCCTCCGTCTCTTTGAAGGCGGGACGGGGTCCCATAAGATAAGGTCCCTCAAAGTTCAAGCACACTTGCTTAGAATGAACTTGAGCTCGAAATCTAGCGCGGCGATTAGCCAGATAAAGTTACGACTGGCCGGATTTGATTAAAACACCATCTTGCTTTTTTAAAACATTTTATTTTGCCTGAGATGGGACAGAGTGTAATTCTACACACAGACTCATCTTTAGTCTCACGTAGGCATTGCAATGAAAGACCTGGTACATGAGTCACTCCCGAATGGAATTTTTGGTGTCTTTTAAAGCTGGCTACTTATTTATAATCAGTTGGGTCACTGACCTTTGATGCAACTGCTGCTTGCACCAACACTGTCCTCGGTAATCCTGCACTCTTATGTCTAGTCGTTTCTTTGTCCTTCCCAGGGTCTGCACTCTGAGCAGGGCATCGTGGGCACAACCCCATTTACGACGCTGTGATATAAAAGGAGGATTTTTAAATGCTTATGATGCCAAGTAAATAATAAAAGTCTGGGACTTTTTACAATTTTTCAATAATAAAAATATATGATTATCTTATTATTATTATGTTAACAATAATAATAAGATAGTCATATATATGTATAGGTATTTATTGAAACGTTTGTCTGACACGAATTTGGGAGGGTAGGGCATTTTTATTATACTTTTGCTCATTAACAGGCGTAGCCAGCTTTGTTCGCGTGACAATTGGGCCCAGTGGGACGATATTGCAAAACGCTAATATTTGTCATTCTTTATTTTTAGTCAAATTTAGGCAATAAAAAGCAAAAAAAAATAAAAAAGTTTAAGCTCCATAAGATTTACGTACTTATAAAAAACTGTTTAATCCTTTTGTTAATTTGGATCGCCATCGAGCGTCGGTACAAATCTTAAAGTTATTAAAACCTTATACAGCTTGGCAAAAAAGAGTATGGAAAAAATGAGGGCGCCGCTTTCACTTAGGTCTCATCATAATATGGAAAATCGGCAAGATAATTCAATCAAATCGATAAAAATAAATGTGAAACACTAAGCTTTACTCAAAATCTAGTATTTGTCGGCCAAGTATTATCAACATCATAGGTTTCCATTTAGTAAAATATTTAGTTCCACCTGTCACCACGTCATACTCTTTTTTGCCAAGCTGTAAGTAAAATATTATAATTTTAAGCACTGGAAGCATCGTACCTTAAAGATATATGCACTTGTATAATCTTAATTAAAATACGATACCATAACTAGCACTATAACCTAAATATGTTTACGCATCTGATTATGTAATTCTTAATTGTAATTTAAAAAGTGCGTGCGTACAAAGTACACTGTCAGGAGTGAAACTTATTTGTCAAACTAATTTTTAAATCTCGTTTATATTTACAGCTTTAAATATCCGAGACTTGCGATGCGACGTTCGCTCTATCTCACTCTCTCTCTCTCGATCTTTCTCACTCCCTACTCTTACTCTATGGCTGTGTACTCTATCACTCTCTCCCTCTTCTTGGACAAAAACGTTGCACATTTTCGTGACGTTTCATCCGTGAAATTTTTCCATCGTGCGCGCAAAAAGTTTCACTTCAATTATACCTAACCTTTATTGAATGAAACTAAATCACCAATAATAGTCCAATACTATGTTCAGTGGACAATATTATACTCAACTATCAACGATAATTGTCATCGACCAAACTCAAAAAACGGTCAAAGCACATTATTAAATCATACACATCACATTAAGGATGTTACCCTGTCAGTATTGAAGACTCTACAGAGGGCACTAGTGTGGATATAAATAAGTAACGACAGGTGGTACGGTGCGCACGCTGTGAAACGCACGCCATGCTGACCGTGCCGAAATGTCCGACACACCATCAAAGGCACAAGACCATGATCCTTATACGCACACAATAAGACATCCTTTGATAACTCATCCCTTCCACAACTTGGAACCTTCCACAACTTGAAACCTTCCTCAACGCAAGCCGTGGACGGCTGAATAGGAATTTATTGACCATTAATTCAAAATATTATTTTCACAATATAAGTATTCATTTATTAATTTTGAAATATTAGGTTCCGATTAATTTATATGTGTCTTTAAGATATTTATTGTGTATGTAAATATATTCTTTATTTATGTTTTGCGATGGTTATGAATGAAAGTTTTTGCGGTTATGACTTTGTTTGGATGTGGAATTGTATCCTTTTTTTAATTTAGAGTATCATAATCGGTCGGCTGCCATTTATTAGTGGACATATTATGCTAACGAACGAATTAGGAGTTCTGATAAGATAGTGTATCTATGGTTTTACATTTTATTATGAGTCTGTTATCGTTCATTCATATTTAGCGATGATGTTTTAGTTATTTATATGTCATAAGGAGGGAACCGAGCAGTCGGAGCCTTATGGTGACTACTGACGCATGTACACATCTTCACAACTAGAGGTTATGCAGATGCGTTGTCCTCCTTTTCCCTATTCCTTCAATGGACCACCGGAAACTCAGAAACCGCACGAAACTTAAAAAAATATCCCTATGCTGACTATATCAACATTTTTTTTCTTTAACGCCATTTCCCGCTCTGAGGCATCCCGCGGGGGAGTGGGACTCGCTGCGCCCGAAAGATGGTAAGTGGACGCAGCTCTACCCACTAAAACCCGGCGAGTGCCACCAATGCTGCCCTCGGTGAGGTGACCCTGACCTGTTGAGCAAACTGGGCTCCTCGACGGCTAGTCAGTCCCTCAGGGGACTGACGCCACCTCCACAGAGGGATTGTCTCGCTCCACAGAACAACCATTCCCAACGTCGGGACCGTACTATGGGGTGAGATTCCCGTCCTCGCTCCTTGCCCCCTGCTCTTTTGTCCCTTCTTCTTATAAAAGGGGTACAAAGAGCCCCTTCGGCTCAATTAGTTTCATATAAGGTGCTAGGCTCACCCTAGGCTACTGAGCCTCACTGCCACGACAAGGCCTGAACCAATGTTGGGACTATATCAACATAACTTGCTCATCGGTGGAGAAAAACTTCGTGAGGAAACCTGCATGTCTGATAAGATTAAGTTCTTGAAGTTGTGTGAAGTTTGTCAAACAGCATTGGGCCAGCAAATAGATGAATTTTGACCAAATATCTACTAACCTTATTTTGAGAAGACACAGGGTATGTCCCTTTGTCTTCTCAAAATAAGGTTGCTCATTTAAACCAAGGTTGAATTCAGCTTTATGTATGAAAAATACAGTTGAAAATAATTTAAAAAATATATTTATGTTCTAACGCTACCTTTTTGTTTTCAGAACGCAGATGAAGAGGACAGAGCATCTGTGAGTACTATCCAAATATATTTTCCGTCTCACAGCTGGATATACATTTTAAGTCAGTAACAGGTTCTTATGGGGAATTAACAATCTTCTACTGTTTGCTTGTTTATTGGCTATTACGATGAATGTCTTAACAAACATGACATCATCAACATCAGCACGTATTCGTGCACTGCTCGATTCAGGACTCTTAAAGTAAGAGCCAAGGTCGATCGACCGATAGTATATAAAATCTAGTATGATTTACCAGTGATTAGACTTTCAAAAGTAAGGTATTCTTTTAAAGGCAACTGTATACGCTTTTATAATATGATGTCTGAAAATGTTTAAAACCTGCATCAAAATATTAAAAATTGGGATCTCACCGAGTATCAACCTCACCACTATGCTAGCCAGCCGTCTATTTTGTTCACTCCACAGTATATAACTATTCCAAAAAAAAAAACTGCAGTAGATGACAACCGTGATTGTCAGGTGACCCGCATTACCTGATAATAATCTCCGTATTTATTGTGATCGATAGGACAAGTTATTAGGGACTTTGCACATTGGTGTGCGACTTTTTCTTCATATTTGGACACAATTTCACAAAAGGAAAAGCTTACCTCGAAGTTGTTCGGGGCAGCTGATTCGCATAAAAATTTCATATTTACGTGATATCCAAATTAATTGGATGATAAACTATTGGCGCGCCTTGGCCTTACATGCAGTGACCTCATAAGCGTCACCTCTTCCTCTTGACGTGGTACCCTCAATTAGCCTGTTGGTCTAGTGGTTAGTGACCCTGACTGCTAAACCAGAACGTCGTGGGTTCGATTCCCACCCAGGAAAAATGTTTGTGTGATGAGCATGTTCATTGATTGTTCTGTGTCTGTGTGTAATTTATCTATAATATGTATGTATTTAGAAATATATAAGTATTATATCAGTTGTCTGGTTACCATAAGAACAGGATCGGCCTAGTTTGGGATGAGATGGTCGTGTGTGAGTTGTCCCAATAAAAAAAACCTTTCCCTAGACCGCAAGTCACTTAATAGACACCTCCCCTCGGCTGCATACGTGACCAATAAAGGTGAGGATTAGAGACTGTACTAAAGATGATAAACGCTGCTTGATACTAAACACATACTATATATACATTGATGATGTTTTATCATAGTTGGAGCAAAAGGAGAGTGATCCGCTTGACTCTAAGCAGAAGCAGTGGATCCTGTGCGCGGCTAAGGGAGAGTATCACTCCTTGGCCAAAATGTGCAAGGAGAACCCCAAGCTGGCCAGAACCAAGGTAAGTCCAGATATTCGTCTTCTACTTATACCTTTTTTCCGATGTCTAAGATAGTAGATTAATTTCTCCGTGGCGTATTGCAGCTGGGCCTCTCCTGACTGCTGTCTTTTTTGGCTGATGTAAGTATTTGAAATCTTGTGCTGCCCTCCGCTTTAATTGGGATGGGAAACTGCAAATTATTTTTGGCTACACAGGAATGAGTAGTGGGCCTTGTTTAGTTTAGATAGTAAACTACCTATAAATGGTGGTGATGTGGGCCTCGGCTTTAGACTCTGCCTACGTTCTTGCAGTCAGAAACCCCACTTACTAACGAATTAAGTTGTTTCTTCATCTTTTTTTTCTCTTTTCCCTTGATATTTTCGAATTGGTTAAGTTATTTACACAGAAGACTAAAGTACGTCTCTTAAACAAAATTATATGTTATAATTTAGCAATGTATATAAATTAGCAATGTTATATAAATTAGCAATGTAGGTATATTAACATTGCTAAAATAAAAATGTTTATGTAAAAATACAAAATATATGCTAGCTTTGAAAACAATATGAATTTATATTTTCCAGTTGCAAGTAATGATTTATCTGTATATCGAATAATATATTACACATCACAGCTATAAATAAAAGTATTTAAAATAAATATAACTCATAAATCACTACCTTTTGGTGTTGGAATTGTCAAATTATAGAGTATATAATTCGCGTTGAAAATATTTAAAAAAAAACTTATTTGTAAGTAAATATAATAACAGTATGTACTTTAATATCATAATTCAAATTAAATATATTTTTGAATAGGTATATAATTAAAAGCTCTTGAAATATGTCAAAATATTATGACAATATAATTCATGTAAAAGATAGACTTCAAAGGTGTGAAATACCTTTCAAGAAAAATAAAAACATTTATATAAGGTATTGTACTAAGAATTTTTGAAATTCAAATAAAAATAAAAATATAATATAGGTGAATGATACACATATAAGTGTGAAATTGCTCCTATATTTCTCGTTGATAAATGTATAAAAATATCAATTTCCTTGGTCACAACTCACATGTTAATCTTGCAATCACTTACAAAACAAATCTTACAAAAAATATGTCAAAAGATACGTAAACGACACAAAAAGATCAGCGACGTAAATGCAAAAAAAGTGATGAACGATTACGGATGTGCCCCAGGAGTGCCCAGGTTTGGGGCACATGTCGGAAAGGTGTGCCCCTAATTGGGCTCTCGTACGGCGCCATACGCCCCCGTATCTTGACATATCTCTGTTTTACTTTATGACCCAACAACCAAGGTTTTTTCATTCAACTATTGTTTGTGTTCGAGTGCACTTGATGTATTTGTATGTAAGTCGGACCTTAATTCCGCATTGATTTATATTATTTCTATTTATTGAGTTAATATAGGTAATGATATATTTGAATATTTTGGGTATTTTTTATGAGTATTCAGAAAGTGTATAACGGATTTACAAAATGAAAACCACAAATAAAAATCTCTTTCTCCTATATTATCAGTTTTATCGTTAACTAAACTTACAAGTGAAGTTAAAAAAGTATTATTAATAGACTAGCTGTTCGCGTCGGTTCCACGTAATCATAATAACGTTCCTCCATAATTAATTAATTGTAAAAGTATCATAATAACAAAATAGTAGTAGTAACAATACTAATAAGTAAAAAAAAATCCAAGTAGTAGTTTTGAAGATGTGCTAGACGCGTTTAAACAAGCAAACGCTGAAAAGTATACATGTATTTCATTATGTACCAAAATAACTTCCTACAAAGTGTACCTGCTTAACCCTATGGAAATTATGATTCTAAATGGAAATAAAAACCACTAACGAGCGCTAAGAACCTAATAACACACCACAGATATTCTTCAGCTGTATCGTTCAGTATGAACACGTCTGATACAAACGATTATAAATTACTTGTCATCATCAACAGCCCATATCTTTCTGATGTAAAACTTGAAATAAAAGGTCGATACTTTGCCTATATCAGATTTGAATCAGCTACAGCACGGAGATGGTCAATCATTGGAGATTGATTAACCTCTGAATCTTTTTCGCAGAGAGTTGCTTTTTACGCATTTTTTTAATGTTAGTTGGATAGGCAAACTGGCAAACGACCTACTTGATGGTAAGTGGTCGACGTCGCCCATGAACATAAACTAGTTTCCCTGGGTCGAGCCCAGGCAACTCATCTATGTGTGCCTATCCTGAGACATAAGATGTTAAGTCTCGATGCCAGTAATTATACTGCCTGTCTTGCCCTTCTCTCCGAAACACAGCAAAGCTGTTTCATGGGAGAAACAAGCAAGATGTTGCCAGGATCTCGGGTAGATCCAGACTCTATGTGGGACTCGCACCTGGGAGTGCCCTACCCGTAAACTGAAACCACTGCGAACGCCTTCTGTCGCTTTTTGAGGGTCCTAAATTTGTAGGCAACAGGCTCAAAAGCCAGACTACTCCTTGTAAGGGGGGACTGCCCGACCGCTACTTAGCAGTCCCCGCGATGTCGTGCCTTACTGCGCCCAGGTTCCCACCTTAAACCCGACACGAGCATATGGGCGTTACTGGAAGCTCATTATGTAGCACCTCCTACGAACCCCTGTTCGTCGCCCGCGGGTGGAGGCCTCCTTCTGCGACATTACTGCCGTCCAGGACTCGTCGTCATAGAGCATCACCGCGATGACGCTCGACAGATACGAGTGCCCTCCTGAATCTGTCTTACGTATTTATCTATCGACGGCTAATGAAATGAGTCAGCTGATGAAATGAAATAAGTCAGCTGATGAAGTGATCAGCTTCAAATCTCGCCAAGAGCTGACAATTTTTATGGCAAATCACAAACTATTCATATATTGTTTACTAATGTTTACGCCAATTTTACTCTTCATCATCATCATTAGCCTTTATCCGTCCATTACAAGGCCTCTTTCATTGAACGACAAGACTGATCATTGCCGCTCGCATCCAACACGGACCGGAGATCGTCTTCCCACCTGGTTAATGACCGACCAATACTTATGACCTCCACTCTTGAACTTTGTTGGCCCATCTGAAGCATTCAGGAAGCTTCGTCGTCTATACCGCAGAGTTTGAAGACGAAATACTTCAACCAATGCGTTCTGCCCGTGATGACCTAGACTGGGCCGAAACGTGACCTCTAAATTTACGACTGGTCCGAAAGTTTGTCGTATCTCAACGTGCTATGAAGCACGAACGTCGACCACTTACCATCAGGTGGCACGTTTGCCAGTTTGCCTATTCAGCTAACATAAAAAAAGTTACGAAAGGCATAGGTAATATCCTACCGTGGACGCTTACATCCCGATAGTCATGAAAGGTGTATCCTTATCTAGTAATATATTGAAACCTCATTTGGGTTTTAATGGGCGGCCCAGGTGAATTATTTTTATTGTGTACGCAATAAAAAGTGTAATGACAGCCTACTCTTTTATTGATTCGTTGTAAATCAACCGGGGTTTGAGTTGAATTGGATTTTGAGTTTTATTGGGGTCTTGTGGGTTGGAATACTTGTTAATCTAAACTAATGAGTCAGGGACCTCCGGTGGGCTTGTTGGAAATAGTTGTGTAACATCTTGGAGGTGGTGGACTAGGAAGTGTATGTATGGGTTATTACAATTGCTCATCAGATATGGCAGATTTAAAGTACAACCCGCGATATAATCGTTAAAAAGTTGTTGATCATGCACTGGTTCATATGCATGGAAAGTCAACTTACAGTCTTTTATTTTCTTTGACTATAAGATCCGCCGAGAAAAAAACCAACTACAAACAATAATATAAGAGTATTTTTCTGTAACAAGAATACTAATTATAATATAAGATAACTAATATTATAATAAACTGCAAAACACGCTTTAGGTAATAGCAACCCAAACTAAAAAATTGAAAATAAATTTTATTACAAGAATAGATAAACAAAAGGTGCTCGATATTCATTGTTAAAAATATTTCATCGGTATCTATTACTAAAAGTAAAGTCAGTATAAAAACTTAATACGAAGCACCACACGCTTTCTTACAATAAGTAATATCATTTTTTGTTAATTCCTTTAATTCTAGTATTAAAAATTATTTGCAAATTTTTTGTTCGGTTTGCACAGAAAGCGTATTTTTTAGTTTTTTTTTTAATATCATTTTAAAATGAGTGAGAGACTAAAAACCATACAAGTGATGTAGGTAATTTGCGCGCCGTATGCCTTCCTTGGATGTGCTATCCTAATTATCCAGACCAGGATATTGAAAGAAACTTATTAAATTATTGTATCGTCATCGGTCCTTGAAGTGTGTGCAGTTTTCATTTAATCTGACGTCTTATGCGGGTCGAAATCAAGTCCAAAGGAGTCGATTAAAAACATATAGGTAAAGCTAATTTAAAGCGTGTAGGTATAAACTTCGGAACAGAAAATAACGTCTTAAGGGCTACGTTCAATTGACATCTTCTAAAGTTATCATTGTTACATAAAAAAAACAAATCCTCGAGTAAGGAGATAGTCTTCATAAATATTTAAAAAAATGTAATCCTGACAATCCTAATTAGGATAATGAAATAATCTTATCAAATTATTGTATTGTTATCGGTCCTCTATAATTCAACTAAGTTTAAATGAATCTGACTTTTTGAAGTGGGTCAAAATAAAGTCCAAAGGAGTCGGTTACAAAGAAACAAACTAACATACAGATGAAGCTAATAAAAAGCGTGTAAAAAAGTAAAATTTTGTGTTTTTTTGCTTTGTAATTGCTGAAGTAATTTAATGGATATCTTCATAAAGATAGACAATGAGCGGGCATAGGATTCCGAAGAAGACCTTGTATACTTTGTACATCGTATGGGATAAATTGAAAACCGTCTACTATACACGCTGCAGCAGTTGAGGCCTTTTCCAGTTAGTTGGAACGTCATACTTCATTCGGTGTCAGGTTCTAGTTGGTTGCGAATTACAGTGGTTCAGCCGTCTTGGCGTTCATTGATAGAAACTTATGTCCGTCGATAAAAAGCCGATACTGATGATGACTGTATCCGCTTCGCTTTAATCATATTTTATATACAAGTTGCGGACAAAGCAAAGCAAAGTCAGTTCATCAAATAAAACAACACGAGGAATTTGTAGGGCGCCGTCGAATTTGAATATAAGGACGTTAATTAATGATTCATTCGTATTAAATAAAATTTGTCTCCAATTAGTCCGTCAGTGAGCCTATCGCGACATCTGCTTTGCTCTCCATATTCCGTAGTTAATAAACCAGCAGTAAATAGTGTCTGACAATATGTAACACGTGTTAGCCACCGCTGCTTAACATTTGTCGTCTAACCACTAAAAAACACTTTGATGCTTATTTTCGTATTTGCCCGTGTTGCTGATGGAATTATCGATCTGCGCTCTGTGTGGGTTATTTTTCTTCTCTGATCTCCGAGATACTTAAATATGTCAACGTGACTTCCTACCTAAAGAGATGGAGTATTTATTAAATAGACCGACCGCGTGGTTCATCTCAATTTCCGTCTTACGAATTCTTCTCGTTTCATTAATATGTTAAAAATGTAAATTAATCTTCTATACGTTTGGACTGTAAATGTTCGCTTGATATTAGTGGTCTTCGTTTGTTGGCACGAGTTCAACGTCTGTCAAATGCTGCACCAATTACGTTTTGAGGAATTCACTCAGATGTTCGATAAAAATATACGTTTTGTAATGTTTGTGAATACTGAGAAATATCGTTTTAAAGGAAATCGCTATTATGACTAATCTTGTTTATGAATATCGAGAAATATTGTTTTTGAACTTTTATTGTGATTATTACTAATAACAACTTTACCGGTAGAATTATTAATTATTAAAGTGTCAGTTTTGTCATAGGTACCATTCTGATTATCTACTTACAACAGATTTGCTGTGTGTATAGACAGCCGCATAAGCAGTCAATTTACTATCACATAATCGCATAATATGTTTATGGGTGACGTTGACCACGGCCAAACGAGCAGATGATGCATCCGTGTGCACCAAGTGTATAATACACTACTGCCCGTTTGGGAGATTTAATAAAAATAATTGCTACCATTACTAATAACACTGCCCTTTTTCACAATTCTTTGTTTATAAACTGTCGTCTTAATTTCAAAAGACATTATTTTATCTGTAATCTTCTGTAATAGATAAGTATTGGCGGCGATTTTTTTTTACCGGCCAAATTCCTGAGAGCTTAGAGATACAAAATACCTTTCTCGTATTACAAATAAGATAATGTGATTCGAGATAACAATCTGTGGTTTTTTTCTATTTGTGTGAGTCATTTGCAAGGGCGACGGTGCTTTTAAATTTGAAATCGTGTATCTCAGTGTTGCTTATTTATTTTAGTTGTGATACAGCTATGATAATCAATTAGTATATATAGGTCTAGATTTTTGTCTTTGTGTAATTTCAATGGCGATGTAAAGACCAATTAAGGACGCAATGAAATATTGCTTTGGGCTTATAATTTTACATTTTCTTTATTCAAGCTTTTTTATTGTATATCGTGAGTGTAAAGAGTGAAAAAAGTTGTCGAGTTTATGATGTATTTTGCTATAATTTACTCAATATCCTAAATATAAAAAAAAATCTTAATGTCTCTTAAAATATTCCACTACCTAATTAAATCTGTAATATATTTGTACTGAACCAGGGCGATGCATAAACAACCAACCTTTACGTTTCACGTTTAATACCAAACCGTTTGCGTCTTATTCTTGTGAATTTAATTACTGCAATCGCTTTCAACCCGCTCTGTATCGTATGTCATAAATCACTAAAAATAAAACCCTCTTTATTGACTAAACCTTTATCAGTGCAATTACAAGATCGTTAACAATATAATACCTTGGAATCATCTCTACGGTAAGCGTATAAAGTTTTACGATTGATACAATAGTAGAATTCTCTTATTGCTTAGCGGATTAGATATCTGATATAATAAAGCTGAAGGGCTTGTTGATTGAAGGTTTTTCAGTTTAGAAGAGAGTGTCTTGTGTAATTGCTTGTGTTAATTCTCTCATTTTTTCGTCTACGTTGAGATAACTCAAAAAATTTAAAAAAATTCTTCAATTTGGCATTTTTTATTTTTTATTATTAATCTTTTCAATTTTTAATTATTAATCTTTTCCGACGACTGCTTATACTGATACAGGCTTATTTCGATGAACACCATAATGCTTAGTCTGTGTGAACACAAAATTGCATATAGGTAGAGCTTTTACTATGTACTACACATTGGCATATAACATAGAAAATGTTTGAATGTGGTCAATAGTCAGAACGGCAAACTAAACGACCTCCTTACCGTTACCAAGGTGGTAGTAGAGTAGACATTTTTATTACACTTTATATGCCTTCGTTATTCTAATTGGCTAATAATAGATTTAGATATTTGATATCTGTGACTAGGTAATCGTGAAGACGTTTCATCTTTCATAGTTTATCTTGTCATAAAATAGATTATATCATACATTTAATTTAATTGGTGATTCGTATAATCTGTTTGAATATACTAATTGATGTAAAATTTAAAAAAAAACTTACGTTTATGTTTTTATTTGGCTAGTGACAATCTCCACAGAAATTACTTTTTATGTGAACAAGATAATGCGTCTTGTCATTCGTTAAACGAGTCTTTATTTTTGGCGGACTCAAGCTTATGATTACTAATAAATTAACAATCATATACAGGTTAAAAACTTGTTATAATTAACTAATCTCTCAAAAAACATCTTGCAATGAATAATTAAATTAAAATAGATTCTGCAAAACATGGTCATGGGTACCTCAAGGGTCTAACCTTAAACCATTATCTTATTGTGCTTATATAAATGGTTCACCTATATAAATTAACGACACGACATTTTGTTTCTTTTTAGGAACTTTAAATTATTTGTTAATGTGTTATTAAACGATATGAGTATGTATGCAATGGCACTATAGGAGTGTCATTTACATCGAGTCTTTTACATGCCATTGGCTTAGCGTAAACAATTTATTATGATACCCAGATGCATTTAATTCTTCTTCATAGTACTACTATCCCGCTTGTTTCATAAACAAAACAACTATTCGATACGGATTGAACGGAAGTGTAGTTATTGGAACTGAGATCTACTATTGTACTTATAAATGCCGCTTTTACTTTTTATTTCGTACTGTAAAATTTAATATGTCTAATATCAATAAAAACACTATAAAACACAACAAAATAAAACTTTATATTTAACTATAAATGATAAGTAACCCAGATAAACATCTGCAATGATAAACATAGTCCCAAAAGTATTGAGTTGTTTCTAGGAAGCCATTACTATATTTATGTCTAAGCTGGAATTTGGATGTCCAATTAGTCTCAAACGCGTGAATAAATTGGTTTTACACACGTGGGTTCGCTTAGACGCCACATATAGGGTTTCATTGTAAAAAACAAACCCAAACACTCGTCTAACATTTCGGCTGCACGCGCTATTACCGCCCGATGGGTGTGCGCTTGCGGAAAGCCATTTAAGTACTGATTTATTTCGGTCAGCTCCGTTGACATCTGAGGTAATTAAGACAGTGATCCCTTAATGATTTATCTGTTTGTTTCATTCAATTTAATTTCGTGATTTGCCTGGTTGTTAGATTACTTGATTTAATTTGCGTGGTTATCTGATTCTGAACTGAACATCTTCAATGTTTATCTATGGATTAGCGTGTCAACCAAAAAACTATATGCAAATAATAAAAGAAATAAATGATTATAACCCTGCGGTAAAATTTGATATATTTTATAACCTTCAGTACTTACATTAACTTATTTAGAACGATTAAAACCATTATCACATTTTTTATTGCTATCTAAACTTACCAAGCTGTATTAGGTAATTGAATGCTATGATATCTACCCTCAGCAATGGAAAAGAATAGACTGATGAATTTAATATTTATATTTTAATTTGCCTAAAATATAAATAGCTTATTTTTTATGTTAGTTGGATAGGCAAACGGGCTACAGGTAAGTGGTCATCGTCGCCCATGAACAGAAGTTAACCTGAGACTAGCCCAGGCAATTTATTCATAGGTTGCCTTTTCGAGACATAAGATGTTAAATCTAGCGTAATTACACTGCCTATCCTGCTTTTTCCTACTCCTCCTGAAATCTTCTGATTAAATTCGTTGCGGGTCCCAAGGCAGTTTTAACGTATCCCTCGGGCTCCCTGAGATCGTATCAAAGGGTTATTTAGTTGTTACCGCTGTCGATCCTGACTATACAGGAGTAGCAGCGGTGGGAACGAGTGGTGGGCCTAGCCCGTTTCTTATGCCTATCCTGCTCTTCTCTGCGAAACACAGCGAAGCTATTTCACGGGAGAAACGAGCAAAGTGGAGCAACCCATGCATACGGGAGCGCGCCACAGCACAACCTTCCCGGTAAATGATTAAATATTATTACTTAAAAATATTTATTCAATTGATGGCTGCATCACAATCAAATTCTTAAGTTAATAAGTGCTGACCACAAAACATTCGCGCATAAGCAACGTGTCTTTAGAATTGAGATCACATTCCAATACGCCCCCGACCTCTTAAATAGATACTGTTTAATGTCAATAGATATGAGATTCATGATGGATGACATGTCTAAAGTATAATAGCGTATATCGGACGTTCACGAACATCGACGCGCGCGCAGATGGGTCAGACGTCATCTCATATTGCGGCGTGTTGGCGCCGTGAGTTAGCACGCCCATAAAAAAAAACATAAAAAACACAAAAAAAGAAGACAATAGAATAGAAGTTCGTCCGGGGTCGTGCTTCACTTCGCAGTCTAACAAGGGACCGTAACAAACCCGCCAAATAGATTTCCACGAAATGACTTTTGTTTTGTCGAGAATGAGCAAATTTACAAATCTTTCGTCCTAATTTTACAAGATTATACAATTTATTTGTACAATTTCTCTTTTTGATATTATTGCGCGCGTACAGAAGGATCGGGCACACTCACAAAAATACTAAATAAAATAAAAAGGCTGACTCTGAATAAGTTTGCTGCGTTGAATAAATATATTATAGTAAAAAAAAAATAAGTCTAAAATGGAGTATTTTTCTAATTTAAGCCAATTTCATTTCAGATCTCGTCACATATTCAATGTGAAAAAATTGCGACGATAAATTGCATGTTTTTAAATTAATTTCTCAATAAAGGGAATGGATGTATCATCTCTTTTTTATGTTACTTGGATAAGCAAACTGGCGAACGTGCCACCTGATGGTAAGTGGTGGACGTCGCCCATGAACATAAACTAGTTTACCTGGAACGAGCCCAGGCAACTCATCTATGTGTTGCCTATCCTGAGACATAAGATGTTAAGTCTCGATGCCAGTAATTACACTGCCTGTCTTGCCCTTCTCTCCGAAACACAGCAAAGCTGTTTCACGGGAGAAACAAGCAAGTTGGAAGTTTGGACGTTCCCTGCCACGGGTACACTCGTCGGTAGCACATACATGAATTGCTATGTATCACTACCACCATCTCATTCATGTGGCCTTTACTTACCGTTATGTTATTATTATTATTTAAGGGTGGGGACACCAGCAAGGCCAGACGGGCGATCAGTCCTCATCAGCGGGACCATTTCACCCAATTCCCCATACCGTTATGTTAGGCATTCGTATTGCGGCGCCCCTAACAGCATCAACATAGATAGACCTCAAGCAATACCGATGTTACCACATAACTAACTTAGCAATGTGCACCTACTGGCTTTTAGATGGCTTCTACTTTAAATATGACTTCTATATTTGATTATGTATATGACACTGGCCGAATTCTTATTACTAAGGCTAGCGGATTATTCTTCTCGGATCAAAATGCTCTAGTTTAAATATTTTGACTGTTTATAGAACGTGCCAAAATTCGCGTTCCGAGAAACCAGCACTTCTTGAATCACTTGGCTTTCTTCATTAATGAAGTTATCAGACGGTTTGTGGAATAACAAGACGAAAATATTAAGGATAATATTTATCAGTTTAAACAGAAGAAGCACGAGTGAGGCGCGTAGCACAAGACACACTTGCAAGTCACTACACAATAAGTGATTTTCGTCATGGTGACGTTGCGTTATTATAATGGCTGTTTGTTTAGTGGCTCTACCTTACTCGTGTATCGAGCTAATCATATATGCCCAGTTTTGTTTTTATACTAACGTTTCATTATAGAGTTCATAGGCGTGTGATGTTGGCCACGATCAAATTTGAAAGGAGACAGGTTGCTTGGTAATTTAGTTCTGGCGCCATTGCTGAGGTGTTGGCAATGCACGGGATGTTTTGTTTCACTATCTCTTATTCATCCTAATCGGCCCTTGTTCTTAGATTGCCTCCATTGTTATTGTTGATCGATATCTATAATTTAACTTTAAAAATCTTTAAACTAATTGTTTTTATCTATTGATTTGTTGGCTGTTATTTGTCAAGATTTCTTCAGTTTTGTATTCGTTTGTTTTAATTTGGTTTTAAGTTTGTTATTATTGCTTTTATTTTTTATAACAAAACTAATGAAATAAAAGCGTATGTATTCTGCGAGTAAAAATATCCTCTTTATTCAATTTGTAGTTGATTCAGCGTAAAGATCAAAAATGTAGCACATAAATTACGTGGTAAGAGATTTTCTAATTAGAAGCTAACTGTATGTATGATTCATATCAATGTTTTGTTAACATGTGCGTAAATGAGGCTTCACAATATCGTTACGATCGTGAGACCTCGTGTATCTTGTAGGATGTAATAATTGCAACATGATGGCCGTCCGACTTTGTATTGTCTGCAATTTTTTATGTTAGTAAGATAGGCAAACGGGCAAACGAGTCACATGATCCCCACCATGGTTCAGGCCTTGATGTGGCTGTGACGCTCAGTAGCCTAGGGTGAGCCCAGCAACTTGGGCGATGAAAAAAAAAGACGAGCCACATGATGTTAAGTGGTCCGTGTCGTGAAAATAAATAAATAAACCTTAAACTATCCCAGGCAATTCATTCCCGTGCTACCTACCCTGAGACATAAGAAGTAAGTCTCGGTGCCAGTAATTACACGTGTGTCCTGCCCTTCTCTCCGAAACACAGCAAAGCTGTTTTACGGAGGGACGTAAGTGGTAGAGGAGCCTTCACATTACATAATATCATATAAAGTACAATCACACGACAAATGAGTATTACTAACAATACTCTTAATAAATAGACATAAACAGTGTGAATGTTTTTAGAGTCGTAAAGTCGGAATAACGATACATTTAAGTGTCTTGTTCAAAAAAGCCCTTTTACCTCTACCCGCCTCCAGTGGACATTTTTCAACATTACTTTTTTTCGAGTTAAAAAGTCTTGTACGGCTCGTATTTATGTCCGTACCGAAGGATCGCCATGTGGGTGTTGTACCGAGGGGAATAAATACTCCCTCGACTTTTGGATTTGTTTCCTCGACAAATCGCCGATTGGCCGCACCGTATTTCCTAAGTCTATTTTATTTCAATGAGCGTGAATCATTTTATCGATATGTAAGGGGAAAAATTGACGTTAATTGCATTTTGGTTAACTTTTGATTCAGTTAGTTTCTGATTTGTCGATTATTTGAGTTAAGAGGAGAAAGGTTTGACATAAGATGTAAAAATCAAAGTGAAAGTTTGTTATTAAGTAATCCTAACCTATTTTTAATACCATTATAAAACCGCTCTACCTGTTACCATAGGTACTTCGTTAAGCTCCAGTTATAAATCCCAAGTTTTTGATTACATCCAACTACTTACGTGCCGGTTACCGGGTAGCCGACGCCGGCTACCATGCAACCGGCTCCTGTGAAAAGGGACTTACTCAAAATCAAAATCAATTTTTTTTATTCAAAATAGTACTAATACAGTATCTTTTTGAACGTCAATTGAATCTACCACCGGTTCCAAGGTAAGCCCACTGAGAAGAACCGGCGAAACAAACTCAGTGGAACTAATCTTTTCAAATAATATATATTAATAACAATTTTAACATCTTATCTTGAAATGCCCGGGAGGAACGCCTTATTCCCAGGGTGTGGTACTAGTCTTTCTGATAAACATATAAATAAATAAGAGGTAATCTGAATACTAAATTGTATGATGATGAATCGCTTTCAATATATTTTGGTCGATACAAACAACAATTGTGTAACAAACGTACAGTAGGTATAATATTTGCTGAGCGGTTCAGGGTATGTTATTGCAAAACACGAAAGGCTGATTTAAATTCACCATGGAAGGGATAATGAGGCTGGGGACGGAGCTCTCACGCCTGAATAGACTCGACTAAATATAATATAGACTAAAATTACGACTAATACAAACTAACATTACGACTAATAGTTAATACAAAGTAATATTACTACTAATATAATTCGAGTGATCATTTTTAGTTTTTAGTCGACAAATAAGAAACAACGTTTGTTAATGATTGTTATAATATATATTATTATTTGCGCTTTTCTATAAAAGGAGACGGTCCATTACTAACAGGTCTGATCTTCTACAGTATACAACAAATAGAGAAAACATACATAGATGTCATTAAAAATAAAATAAATTAGTTTATCAAACTAAATTACATTTTTTTTCATCTTTCCTTTCCTTGTCGCTTTGGATCGAAATTATTTTGTAGCAAGAAATGTGAAATAGCCCATTTCACATTTCTTGCTACATTTTAGTCTGAATAAAATTTATAATTTTAGTAAAACTCTTATACTATAATTACTCTGTGGTAAAACTGTAAAGCTCGTGCAGTCTTTACTACCTTTTACGGATTACGGAACAACTTCAAGATTGATTTGCCAGAACTAATATCACAATTTGATCCGACTGGTCTGACTCTCAGCTCATTATGACACAAGTATATTGTCAATAGCCGTATGCGTTATTAATAATTATTTGAGTTTTTAAATTTCGTATAAATTAAAAGTAGTTTTACTGGTAAAAGTAGTTTTATGTTAACACTTACTTAAGTACCTTTTACTTTTTACTTTTACAAAATTTTTTAAACATTAGAAAACAATTAAGCGAAACGACAATTTGTTTACGCGTGTTTTAATTTGGCAAGTGAAATACTCGGATCGGCGGGATGGGCGCGGGATGTGTGCACAATTTACTGGAGTTCAGCTTCAGCTCACCACTGCATTAATTAACCGCCGTACAGCGCCTCTGCCGGCGAGAGGAGATTTACGGCAGCGCCATCTATCGGATGGACTAATTGTTCCCAGCTATTGTTTCTAACCAGCTCAGCCTAGATTACTTTGGTATATTGATCTGTTTTTCTTGATTCATACGTTTGTGGGTGGAATGCAAAAATACGCGTGTATTTTAATTACAGATAGTATAAAAGCCTATTCCTGGTGTTATATTTTATTGCCTGTTTAGGGTTTTGGAAGTTATATTAAATAGCTTATATTTACACCACAGTTTAGGTTCAGGTAAGGTATACCCTGCTCCAAAATAAAAATATTAACTTATCTGCTATATGTATAAAGCTTAATGCTTTCTTTAAAATTGGGATAAAATACCTAGTGCACTCTTAGAAAGTGTAGATGTATCTATATCATAATAATTTAAAAGAGTTTTGAACGCGCTAATCTGGAAAACCAGCTGGATTTGAAAAAAAATAGGGCAATTATTGAAGAAAGTTATAGTCTACGTATTTTTGAGTTAGGTAAGTTAGGTAATGTTTGAGCTGGTGAAACTGCGGGAACAGCTAGTCTACTGAAAGTAATAAAGATGCAATATTTGTGACATATAATGTAACTTCGGGATTACTGATACGGACTGATCATGATTGCTTATTGTATGTATGTACTGTGTTTCTCCACCGCATAACGTATATTTCGTTACGCTTAAGCAATATTGTTGTAGCACTAATTAAATTTAATTACAATATGATTTATATACCTAATAAAAACGATTGTGAAAAGTATTTTATACTTAATTATTATACGGATATGATACACAACATGACATAACATAGGTATGTAGGTACTTATTTTTACCCATTTTTTTTTCATTTACGACGCAAAACTGGTGTTAAAAGTGTGACCGCTATATCCACACCACATACATACAGTATGTGGCACCGTAGCTCTAAAACGGGTGAACCGATTTTAATGCGTTTTTTTTATATAAAAACAGACTTTCTAGCCATGGTTCTTTAAAAAATTAAAACAAAATAAAAAATCGGTTCAGCAGTTTTAAATGTATCAGCTGTTGATGTTGCGTTGCGTTTTTGTAAAGTATAACCTTTCAGGGAAAATTCTGAAAGCTATTTAACTTACCATCAAATTGACAAATGTAGGGGCCAGATTTTTGTTGGAGTAATTATAGAGAAACGTCGTAACTCTTTATGTAGCCGGCCATTAATTATGTGGCGAGGATCTTGGGAGAGTTATTGGCTGTAGAGCATAAGTCTGTATGTTCTGGCTTATAAGGCCTTGGAATAATAGGACTTAGTAACGTCATGTAGTATGAATGATACTCATTGAAGTGTCATGTAAAGAATATCGAATAGGGCTTAGTGAATTCATGTAAAGAATAAGACTTAGTAAAATTCATGTAAGTTACAATAATACGATTTAAGCAATGTTTAAATATATATTTTTTTGTATACAAGAGGGGGCAAACGGACAGTCGGTTCACCTGATGGTAAGTGATAGCGACATCCACTGACACCCGCTACACCAGTGGGTAGTACACCAGTATTGAACGTATTCTAAAGAAATTTTGCTCACTACTCTGTCCAACTTGATAAACTGACTAGTTTTTACACTGTTTGTGAGGACGATTGCCAGGCTCAAGTGAATTTATACATCACAACTCTTCCAATTTATACGGATAAATAAAATTGGATTGTCTACTGTCTGAAGCTAGTTGAATATATATTTATACATCAACAATACTGACCATCGTACACAATTAATTTGCTTGTTTTTATGAATACACGTATCGATTGTGGGTAGCTGGATGTCGCTTCCACGCCGGCGGGATACACGTCCCAGCCCGCGGCCATTCCAGAACAGATCCCGTTTGCGGGGACACCGCCGATTCTGAATGCATTTAATAGATACGCACTGCACTACAAAATGCACCAAAAGCTTTTGTCTATACTTTGCGCTTTTGTTTTGGCTGAAATTGACAAAAAATACAAGATCGTATTTATTATATTGTTTACATTTTAATGAGATTAATTCGCGTAATCATCTAATGATTGAATGAATTTATCTCATTAAAATGAAATAACTTTTACGACATAGGTACCTAAGAGTTATAGTAAAAGCGTCGGTAATATAAAATATAAATCGCGATAAATTCCGTAAAAAATTCTTTGATTATAACTTAATTTTATATTTTGCACTAAACGGTTGTGTCGATTAGGTGCGTATTAGATAAGTGAACATTGGATCAGCTGTAGCAGTCCGTTTATAAATCTAAGGGTTTATAAGCGCAGTGAAGGACCAGTGAATATCCTCTCGATGGGTTTGTCGGATACAAATCCCACTAAATTTAATGAACTAACCAATTTTAAGTAATGAACTGCCCGCCGATAATAATATAAGTGATATATATATATATATATATTAATATATATATATACATATAATACACATTCTGAGGCAGCTGAGTACCTACTGCTAAGAGTAGCATTTTGCAAACAAAAACAGACGTCAGTTTTAAAGAATTCCTCTAGTTATAGCGTAAATGAGAATTAACTAAGTCAGAACAAAATAACACGCGAATTTAGAAGGCAATTTGTGTTTTCAGTTCATTTCGTAATATCATTACCTAAATGCTAGAAGTGTTTGTAGATTTAGTAAAGTTTTTAAAGATACTGATAATAATTTTTAAAAATTTAATGCAATATTTTTAACGCCTAATTAACAATGTGGAACCGTAGACCTAAGATATAGTCATCAGAGCATCGCTTTGAACCACATAATAATGATGATCTATTTATAATACATCAACTCTTACGGATTTTATCGTGGTGCATTTAGATCTTGATATGTCCGACGTTTCGGATAGTTTACAGTAACCGTGGTCACGGGAAGACTGATAGTTTGCATTTTTAATTAATGATTTCTTGATTGATCATCATTCATAATACTATCATCATTAATTTCATCATCATGTAAATGATAACTCATCGTCTGTTTACACCAACACCGTTCCACGTACAGTAAATATGATTCGAAAGTAGCGTTCACGTTAACTGCCAAGTGTTAACACCATTAATTATGAACCGCCAAGATTGTAATTAAATATGTTTGTCTTAACGTCTTATCCTTATTAATTAAATAAGTTTGTAATTGAGATTTCATTGTTAGCGGTGATGATGTCCGTCTTTTTAGAAATCATGTTTTCTGTAATTCATTGCGGAATACACAAATCCGTGTTGGATGCGAGCGGCAAGGGATCGGTCTTCTTGGCATTCATTGAA
This sequence comes from Helleia helle, assembly GCA_963853865.1. Taxonomy (NCBI): domain Eukaryota; kingdom Metazoa; phylum Arthropoda; class Insecta; order Lepidoptera; family Lycaenidae; genus Helleia; species Helleia helle. The sequence goes on from OY971420.1 coordinate 25,185,917, forward strand.
GGAGGCCTATGTTTAGCAGTGGATGGATAAAGGTTCATGGTGATGATAATGATGATGTTTATTTCATAAGAAAATATTTTTTTTAGTTCGTTCGCTTCTAAACAGGCTTAAGAGCGAATCACGTCTTGTATTGCAAAGAGGGAAGCTATAGCTTTATTCTCCTTTGAAACACATGCCTCATCTAAACATAGGCTTTAACACACACTTTATTGTTTTCAAAAACAATTAAAAGCAGTAAAAATATTTGGAATCTCTTTAATCTTGAAACGTTTGAGTCTCAAAAGCGAACGGTATGTAAAGCCAATATAACTTCACCTGAGCATATGTTTGGGGACTCGGCTAATCCTTGCAAATGGTACAGGCGTCAGCGCGTCTCAAGACGCTTTCATCTAAAACTGAACACAGACAAAAATAATCGTTACCGCCGCACCACAAACTTAAGCCAACACAATTCGAGGCAGGAGTAAATCAAACGGACTCTAACATAATTAAACCCATAATTAATGTAAAGATCTACTTTATTTATAGGTGCACTCATTCTTAAAATTGCCTTCGATAACGCCCCCTTGATTAACACGTGTTACACCAGATAAAGAAGTGTCGTGGAACTGGCGGGTAGTATAATAAAATATGATATGCACTCGTTAAAAATTATCACCAGAGTTATGTTTCCTTTAATTTTACAATCGTAATGTACAAAGACAGGAAGCGTGTGTTTTATGAAAGCGAAATGCGATGTGGCATTCTGATTTACAACGATCGTCAAATATTCTTTTTCGTCTATGACATGTCTCTAACACCCTCCCCCCTCCTCCCCGTGTCCCTCACCTCGCGGAGCACACGAGTTGAGTTATGCTTGCCACCGGGGATAGACTGGCTCCCTATTAATTTGTTTATATTAGACGCGCTCACTTGCGCAGTCAATCTCAGTTGTCGTCGGATGGCCGATACGCGATTTGTCCACGAAAGATCTTAACCGTGTTTCGGTTATTTCTGTACAATTGAAGCTTTTAAATTTAGTGTCACCGCGGCTCTCGGGAGACGAGAGTGGCATTTGTCTGGGGATATTTATCGTATCGTACTGTGCCGTGCCGACTATTGTGGCAATCGATCAGAACGCCGCGGTCTATACTCAATTCATTATTTATTCGAGCTTAGCTTAAGCTACGGCGTTTGTGGGCTAAACAGATCCTTAATGGTTCAAAAATTATGGCCCGTTCAATCTAGTTACACAATTTGTAATCATATCAAGATGAGACAACTTTTTTTGGTTTTATCGTATATTTAGTTTTTTATTGCCCGACGTTTCGGGATATTTTTCAGAAACCATGGTTACGGAGAACTGAAGTGTCAAACGACCTAAGTTGTTTGAATAAAATAAAATTCTCGTAAACATTAGAAAACAATATCAATATTATTTTACAATTAACGTGTAGTATAAGAATTGTAAGTGGATAGACTCACAAAAATAATCAATCCTTTTACAATACCAGATACCAGAAAATGCTCAAAACCTCCCATTTAAAAAGATCAAAAAAGTTGTTAAAGGAAAAAAAATCATGGAAGTTACCACACCTTGGGAATTGGGCGATCCTCCCAGGTATTTCAGGATAACAACATGTTTTGTTTGTTCAACAAAAATTTGTTATACATTATTTGAAAAGATTAGTCACTGAGTTTGTTTCACCGGTTCTTCTCAGTGGAGTCGCTTTGGCACTGGTGGTAGACTATATACTTATACAAATACTATAAAAGCGAAAGTTTGTAAGGTTGCATGTTTGATGATCTTTCACGGTAAAACGGCCGAGCTGTTTTGGCAGAAAGTTGAATATACCGTGGATTAGGACATAGGGTATAAAAACAATCGTCATCAATCCGGGTACGGTTGTAAATCTAAGTTAATGTAGGCGAAACTAGTAAGAACTGTAGGCACCAAATAATTTTAAATGATTTGATTTAATATTTCTCGGGGTTAGTAATTAGGTAGCGTAGCGTAGAAGCGTTATAACTTGTCAAGTTCTAATGAGCTGAAGTTCTCAAGTGGGATACAGTTGGGATACACGGACTTACCGCGTCCCTTTGTGTCCCGGAGATTGTGTAACAATAGGGCGCCGTATGACCCCCGGCTGGGGATGAACAACCGGGGAAATATAAAACATGTTCATTATTTTAAAGCTAATTGGCAAAGGCCGCTAGCGTAGGTGCGAGCGCCGGCGGTGATACCAGTATACCTCGTTAGTACAGCGGATGTAACTAATGTACTGCTAAGTGAGTACTAGTACATACAGAACATGTGTGACGCTTAACAACGAAGATAGAAAAAAAATAACTAAAATTAAAACCGACTTTAAAAAAACTAAAAAGTTAATTTTTGTTTCTACAACTTATAATCTTTGCACTAATGTCATTATTGTTACTTTTGGAGTCGTTGTCAGCCAAGGTATGTAGTTACAGCAACCCCACCATGGTTCAAGCCTTGTCGTAGCGGTGGAGCTCAGTATCCTAAAGTGATCATCGGTAAGATTAGTCCGACCTCGTTTATCACTCACTTAACCTCTATTCTCGCGTTCTTTTTATGCTCACGTGACACAGGAGATTTTCAATTTGCCGAAAAATCGTAAAAAAAATGATAAATGAATGAAATACATACACATATATATTGGCGAAGAGTTCCATTTTCAAAATTTAAACTTAATTTTTTATTATATTATTGTTTAGAAGTGGCCAGTGCAAAGAATTTTCAGTGTTGTCTTCGTATTATGTATGTATTTAAATACCTACTTTACACATTCCTACTTTTATTAAATTAATTGTACTTACTGCCATCACCCAATACCATGTTCTGTCCACATACCTGAAATAAATTGTTATGATTCTAAACATTATTATAATTATAGGTAATTATATAATATTAAAATCATTTATGTGGTGCTACTGGCTATGATATAAATTATGTTAACGATGATATATTGTTATAATTTTGACAATAACTTTAATTTATATATTATTATATTATAATAATTACACATAAATTAAGCGAGGAAAAGTACCTAGACTTTCTGCCGTTTGCTTTGAAAGTAAGCGCGTCTGAATGGGTACCACCATCCCGCTTATTTTTACTCAGGAACATCTTCAGTGTTTCGGAGGGAAGACCTGCACAGGCAGTATAATGATTGGCACAGATACTTACCATCGAATGTGTAGAATAGACACAACCAATGAATTAACTCTTAAGTATAGTTCTGGGTGAACACTGAACACGGCGACGTTGTCCACTTACCATAAGGTGACATGTCTACCTGTTGGTAAACTATACATGATATTTATAATAAGTGTATGAAAGACATGTGCATGAAGAAATATTGACTACAGCAGGTATAGCAAATATTAATACATGAATGTTATTAACAGGTGCTTACACTATTCCTGTCATAATGTATATTCGCAGATTATATTAAATAGTAGCTGTTTAAAATTGATTGAGTTGGTGACGATGCGTTGGTCGGCCATTAACCATTTGGGCAGACGATCTCCGTGCGGTGGCCGGTCCATGTTGGATGCGAGTAGTAAGGGATCTGCCGTCTTGGCGTTCATTGAGGGAGACCTACGTTCCCCACCATGGTTCAGGCCTTGTCGTGGCGGTGGGGCTCAGTAACCTAGGGTGAGCCGCTGCACCTTGGGCGAAGCTAATTGGGCCAAGGGGGCTCTTTGTACCCCTCTTATAAGAAGAGGGGACATAAGAGCAGGGGGCAAGGGGTGAGGATGGGAACCTCACTCCATTGTACTGTCCCGACGTTGGGAGGGGTTGTTCTGTGGTGCGGGACAATCCCTCTGTGGAGGTGGCATCGGTCCCTTGCAGGACTGATAAGCCGTCGAGGTGCCCTGTTTGTTTACTAGATCCGGGGCAACTCACCAAAGGCGGCATTGGTGGCACTCGCCGGGTTTTAGTGGGTAGAGCTGCGTCCACTTACCAGCTGTCGGGCGCAGCGAGTCCCACATCCCCGCGTGGGGAGACCCACTCCCCCGTGGGATGCCTCAGAGCATTTCCCGGCGTTAAAGAAAAAAAAAAAAAAAGACCTACGTTCAGCAGTGGACTGATAGAGGCTGATGATGATGATGATGATGAACGATCCAAAGCAATTGCGCTATCGAAATATGTTCAAACCGATTGATAGTTTTCGTGACTAGGTCAAAATAACATTAAATTCATTCTGTATCGTATTATGTCAATGTGCTATCTGGTGTCTGTTGCGGTCCAATCATCTTAATTTTCTTAAGGTAATTCTTGCTATAGACGAATAGTAAAATTTCTCTATTTTGAAGTGGAACTTCTTTGCGCGCATGAGGGTAAAATTTTTACGGATTAAACGACACGAAAATTTGCAACGTTTTTGTCCAAAGAGAGGGAGAGAGTGATTGAGACCGATTGAGAGAGAGTGAGAAGGGTGAACGTAGCATGAAGCACATAGCCATGAAGTGAGAGGAGCAAGAGAGTGAGAAAGATCGAGAGAGTGAGAAAGATCGAGAGAGAGAGATGGTGAGATACTGCGAACGTCGTAGCGCAAGTCTCGCAAATTTAAAACTAGATATTATTATTATTATATATACAGAGTGCAATTGAAATCATGACCTTTTAAATTTAGACACTGCTCATGTAACTACTAATGTTACGAATACTAAAAATAAAATTAAAACATGTTATTGAAAACCCTTATAATTAAATCCTGTCATAAAAAGTATCAACTTCGGTTGGGCGCAGTTTGGTTCACGAAAATGCCGCCCGCGCCGTGTAGAATACGTAGACCTCGCGTCAGTTATGTACGTGACGGATACCTATCTATTAGAAATAAATAGCTTGTAAATAAATACATTAATAAATGAATCCCTGGCTTGCATTTTTTTTATAAATCAGCTTATTATTAGCAGTAATGCAAATAGTATCATTAGTAGTGTCTAAATTTGAAAGGATGCCCATGATTTCAATTGCATCCTGTATATATAAACAAGATTTAAAAATTAGTTTGCCTAATAGTTCTGACATGTGTAGGTATATTTTTTTTAAAGTGCAGAATGTGAAATCCATCTTGAAGTAATTTGGTATTAGTTTAATTACGATAAGCAATTTCTTAAGAAATCTATTAAAGTAAATGTTTCTTATTAAATTGTTTTTTTTTTTTCAATATTATATAGGACAAGTTGGAATTGTACCTACCCATTATCTTGTCCGATGATGGTAAAACCACGTAAAACGTCTAATTCACGGGCCTGTTTCTAGTTGATGATCGAAGATTTGGTAAGTATGAATGTCTTTCGTAGCATTCTTTAAGACTTATGTTCCAGTACTGTATGTATGTGTAATTGTGTATAAATATATTCGAAAAGCTCCAAATAATTAACAGGAATCCCCGAAGGCGCCAAATCTCGGGACAGTTGTGGCGCGGCGAGATTAATTTACAAACGTATTCAAAACTCACTAAAATACAATTAACAAGACATCGCTGACACAGCTGGTTGTAGTGAAATTAAGGCTATATTGTTTATGTACGGAAAAATCTTGATATAGAATATAAATAGTAGGTACCTAATAATATTTTGGAACCAGGCGAGTCACACGACGCTCCACTCTTTTTTATTATGGTATTGGAATATACATACGCGGAATTTTATTTAGTTACTTACCTCTTGAGGGAAGGTTAGTCGCATGGAGTAACAAATCATTTCCAGTGTTTTATTAATACAATTAGTGTGGATCGGAACCTCATTAACTGCAAATGTAATGTAAATTTCTATAATCTGTCTCAAAGAATATGCTTCCTATTGCTATCTATTATAGTCGGACGTACCACAGGACATTATTATTTTCATCCGTCCACTGCTGAATATAGGCCTCTATCAATGAACATTAAAACGGCCGAAAATAATAATTAACATAGGTTACTTTACTTTGGGTCATGATAAAATAATTAATAAAATAATTATGTACTTTTTTGTATCTTCTCATTACAACCCACTTAAGGATAAGTGGTGGCAGCCGCTCGTGGGACATAATTAACCCCGCTCTCAAAGGCCACGCTTCGGCCCTCAAAGGCCACGTTTCGGCCCCTGGGTTGATTTCTGCCTCAAGACTGAGATCTGAGTTTGTTTATTTAATAGCGAATACAATTACCGTTCAAATAAATTAATACAAGTGAGGGATAAATACGTTTGATTTTGAAAGTATGTTATTTTATCTTTTTTGTTTTCCTGATAATATGTACATAATGAAAGTGTACGCATTGTGTTTGTACATTGAAAGTTTTTTTTATATAATATATCGGCAAAGCCTCGTTTTTACAATTAATTAGCGTATGTTAAATAATTAGTGTTCATTTCACTAAAAACAATAATAATAATCGAAGTAAAAATCTCTCTACCAAACGTGATATGATTACTAGAAGTCCGTATACCTAAGCCCCGTGTAACCGCTGCATGTACATAATTTGAATTTGAATTACATTTGAATAAAATTTATATTCAAAAGTAAGAATTTACTTTTCGTAACACAAAGGAAAAGATCCGTAGACTTTTCTTTATCCTAGACTTTTCCCCGCTTGCAAAGCATTCAATTTTTAACGGTATTCAAAACTGGAAAAGTGTACGTTTTTATAGGTAAAGAATTTTTATCAAGTTGTATCTAGGTGTATTTCATAATGTGATGTGATGTGATGAATTATTATTATTCATCACATAGAACTACAATTGAAAATTGTTCTGTAGCGATATTTTCACAAACGTTCGAAGCGATGCGGTTTTTAAATGCGCAAATTTTTTGCGAATCGAAAAAATAGATTCAAGCATCATTGATTAATTGATATTTTTAACCGACTTCAAAAAGGAGGAGGTTATCAATTCGTCGGAATTGATAACCTCCATTCCTTTTCATTCATTGATATTTTTTTTTTATGTATGTTACCTGATTACTCGAAGATGGCTATACCGATTTGAAAAATTCTTGTTCTAAAGGGTATACTTCCCAAATGGTCCCATGATAAGGAAACCAGGATCTGATAATGGCATCCCAGGGAAATCGAGGGGAACTTTCGAAAATCGTAAGGGCGACTAGTGCGTTTGATATTTTTTTTATTAAGTGTTTTGAAGGACTACAATTTAATGAAGGTCTGGAGTCGATCTGATGCTGGAGCCGAAAGACAATCGAGGGAACTCCTCAACGATTTACATCAGTAACCTTGTGTTTGGGCTTGATTAATTTGTGATGATGAGAACTTTACACCTATATGGGTTGTGACTGTCATTAGGGGTCTGATGATGAAGACAAAGGAAAGTTAAGGGAACTCCTCAACAGTTTACAGTAGCTACCTTGTGTTTGGACTTAATTAATTTAAATTGATGAGAACTTTGTACCCATATGGGTTATAAGCGCCATTACAGATGTGATGATGGAGACCATACACAGTCGAGGGGAATCCTCGACGATTTACAGCTTTTATTGGGCTTACTTCATACGGTAAATAATATTATGCTAAAATCATGTAATTTTATTACTTGTCGTTGTTAAATGAACAAAAAACAACTGTGCCTTGGAAGCGCATCATAGTTTTTCAAGGTCATCATAATATCCATTCTATATCGATATATTGGTGATGTTCTATACCTATATATATATATATATAATGGAATTATTTAACGAATAGCAGCGAATCTGCCGTGATTGCATCAAATTTTGAAATCACTAAAAATTAAGAAATAAAAAATTTTCAAACAAAAATTAAAACCGACTTCAAATAATAAAAAAAAAATAATTTCCTTAATTTTTGTGCCTACAATTTAGGCACAAAAATTAAGGAAATTATTTTATTACTTTTTAGTTTTTTTTTATTTGAAGTCGGTTTTAATTTTTGTTTAAAATTTTTTATAGAAATAAAGATAACGTCTTATATATCAATGAACGCTGGCTGCATGCACGAAAAAGTGCCTGAGCCGATCCTGCAAGCGAGTGCGCGGTACAAGCGATAGAGGCAAAATTGGCCTAAGCGTTCGGCTTTTTACGCATTATGACGTCGTCACGTAAAATTATCGTCTGTAAATAACTTTACAGATAACAGGTATGTTTTTTTGTTTATTTTATACAATTTAACTCAAAAACTACCCGAGCAACTTTTTCACCATTAGAATGCTACGTTAATACTGAATTTTCCAACCCGACTTTAACAAACCAATAGTGAGCCAAATGGGCTCACACTAATCCGACGAAGCATTAGGGCCTTTGGGCCATTAGCATAGATCATTCCAAAAGAAAATACTGAATGTATTGAAAATACTATAAAAATAATCATCCTTAATCCGGATACGACTGGAAATCGAAGGTAATGTGGACGAAGCTGCGGGCACCAGCTATTGTCATATATAAAGGCTCATTGAAACTGTATTTCAATAATGGTTTCATTATATAGCCGAGTAAGATTTTATTCTCCCGTGATCTCGCCCAAGGCGTGTACGTTATTGTTAAACTTTTAAATTCTGTTGCAGATTGAGCGTTGTCTTACTGAAAAACTTCTCTTTATAGGATAAAATACAAAAGAAGTTCCAACAACCCTTGCGCTAAGATTAGTCTTTTCAAACTTTTAATTAATCAAATTCAAAGCGATGTCTTGCTTTCAATTTTTGATGTATTGTGGCTGTTCTGAAACTGAAGTTTTAAAATTTTATGAACACCCTCGGGGGGACGAAATTCGGCTGTAATTATAGTTTAATTGAGATTTTTGATAAAACTATTTCGTCATTCGATTTGGTCTGTTATAAAATTTCACATGAAAGGAGGTGAATGGATGTTTGTAAGAATATTTTTGTAAGTACCTAATCATTATCTTTTAGCTCCTCTTAGTCGTATAATATATTGTCAATATTTAGGCTATTCGGTGGATTTCAAGAATATTTCCCTTAAATTTTTTTTAAATCAACGAAAAGATTTTTTTTATGTTAGTTGGATAGGCAAACTGGCAAACGTACCACCTGATGGTAAGTGGTCGACGTCGCCCATGAACATAAACCAGTATACCTGGAACGAGCCCAGGCAACTTATTTATGTGTTGCCTATCCTGAAACATATGATGTTAAGTCTCGGTGCCAGTAAATACACTGCCTGTCTTGCCCTTCTCTCCGAAACACAGCAAAGCTATTTCACGGGAGAAACAAGCAAGATGGTGGTACCCATGCAGCCGAGAGCGCGGCACAGCGCTTCTCTCCCACCGGTAAATGTTATATCAAATGACCGGTTTTTCTCAAGTAAAATCAAATTTGAAAGGCCAGTAATGTTCAAGAGTGTAGGCCACGTTTAGTAAAAGAAATCGGCCATTAACCAAGTGGGAAGACAATCTCTGTACAGTGGCACCAGCCACTGTACTTGCCACTGTGAGATACTACACCCACCAGGGTGTGGCATCCCATAGTGGCAAGGGATCGGCCGTCTTGGCGTCTAGTGAAGGAGGCCTATGTTCAGCAGTGAAGGGATAGAGGCGGATGATGATTAAAATCAAATTTTATTGTGACAATAATTGTATAAAACAATATTTTATGAGTTTTATTTACACAATGATATCGGTCTCGGACGGACTCTATTCTATTGAATGTAAGTTTTAGTTTTTTGAGGAAATTTTCCAAAGTAATTTATATTTTTTAAAACCATCAAAAAGTAGAGATTTAACGAACAAAAAGCTCACCAGCTATTCTAAAAAGTATTTTGACGTGAGATATTTCGATTGAAAATTAGACTGCTTTTTCGATATTAAGTGATAATAAGTGAAAAAATAAATATTAAAAAAAAAATATTATTGTATGTTTGAGACATAAAAACGTTAGTTTCCACCAAATTTTGTGAGTATTTTTTTTTTGTAAAAGTTAAATTAAAAACCAAGAACAAAAAAAAAGTTAAATTAAAAATAACCCATTATTTGAATTTTTCACTTAAAGTGAAAAAGTGTAAACACAAAAGCTGTAGTTCTTTTTATTACCTACAACTTTGCTATTCAACTTTTTCTAATAGGACTTGTAGTTTTGCCTGAAATAGAGATAAACCGTATTTTACGCTTAAACCCTAGTCTCCACTTTCCCGCCCTCAAATCGCCCGTTTATTATTTTTCCTTTCATTTTTGTTCTCCTTTTCCAATGGGTTTTATGCTACTATAATTTTGTTCCACTTTTTACTGCTTTCAAAGCCTTCGGCACTGTTCTCGAACAAATTAGCAAATTATTAGTTTTATTATACCTTTTCAAAATAGTATGCATTCACATCAATACATCGCTGCACCTGGAACTGGAACCACTGACTCGGGTCTCTTCGACGGCCTTTTGAAACGCAGCCACAGTAGCATCCTCGGCGTTCATAAAACGTTTTCCTCGAAGATGTTTTTTTTACTCAGCAATAAATAAATATCGCAAGGCGCGTGTCAGGCCTAGGCAGGTGACCCAGTAATTCCACGCCTGACGTCGCCAAATAGTCTATCGTTTACTCTTTCACCACGACAACGCCTCGTCGCAGTGGACAGGATCCTCTTGCGTGGTCGTTTCTGCTGATTTTTTCTAAGATAAGTGGCAAACAACTATTATTAGTGTACCACCGTGCAGTAACTGTTTTTAGATCCTCTAAAAGAATTGTTACGTAATGACCCGTCCTTCCGAAAAACGAGGCCACCATCTTTTTTCCAACGCTTCTATTTCTTTTCACTTTTGTTGGCAACTTCTCTGAAGAAAACTCCCGCTCAGTTGTATCACATCAACGTATAACAAGTAACAAATGTATGAAATACATACACAATATTATTGGCAAAGAGTTCCATTTTCAAAATTTAAACGTATTTCTTTATATCGTGTACATGTGGCCAATTCTAAGTATTTTCAGTGTGGCCCTCGTACATTAAATTGCAAAGCATAAATAATATAAGCACGTCAATCACTGGCTACTGGCTAGTTGAAATACCTATACATACACGCTTTATTTGAATTATCTGTACAAATTAAACTTCTATCAGTTCTTAAGACAAATCTAGAAAGGCAATTCGATAAATCGATCGAAGTTTTTATTCCATCTAAAAAATATAAAATATCCTGCGATCGTATCATTGTTTTATTCGTAGTAAATTATGCGCGGACATAATTATATATTGGGCGCATCAAAAAACGTATCAAAAGGGAATCAATTAATCCACGTTGAATACGTAAATGAAGTCGCAGCGGCAATCTAATTCTGTTGACGCTTGGGCCGTGCCAAGGCATCCGAGCGACGGCACTTAATCACAATTCGCATCTGTGATGAAGTGTGCCCCGGCCGTCATTTCGTGTTGGTTTTAGCCTCATCACGGAGGAGGGCCCCGGATTGCCCCGCACAGCACAACGAGGTGCCCCCGTGGAACCTATTAAAATATGAAAGATAACATCGAATTTTTAGTGCCACGGCCCGACTCGTTTATTTCGTCTTCAATTGTTTCTAATTACGAACCGGCCCGTACGATACGATTAATTATTATCGTGTCTCTTTTTATTTGTTATACGCTTCCGAATATGAATTTAATTTTTTATGAATTTAATATTCAATAGCCGCCTCGTTAGTAGTGTCCAATGACTTGTACAATTTGTTAGAACAGAACGTTTTTTTACAACATTATAATTATAAGTTGGTTTACAAATTGTTTTATTATCTTGCTAGTTGTTTTATTGTTTACTAGTTTTTGAGGTTGATTAGTATTTCCTTGTTTGTTAAAATGATGAAGGATTATTTGTTGTATATTATTTTTTTAAGAATTAGGTGTACAATTTTCGCTTATTCTATTTATTGAACAGTTTACTACGTTTATTGAGTCAGAGATGTTGTGTTTTCTTTAGTAATGTCGTTTATTAAATACATGATAATATATTCATATATTTGTTAGTAACTAGATGATGTAAGTTTGAAGTTATCTAATGATGCTTAAATGCAAAATATTCGTTAAATTGTCATTTGTGATAATAAAAACAAGAATTAGTAAGAAATGGTGGATGAATATATGGAAAATCTCTTTTTTATTTTATTTAAGTAACACTTAACCATTGTTTTAAAACTGAAAATCTTACCATTGTAATATTATTAAAATATGCCCACAGAAAAGAGAAAACATTATGATTTTAGAAATATTTTGTCTATTTGGATAAACACGTCACTTAGTAGGAAATAATATTCCACAATTTTGCCAAAACATCGTTAGTATATTAGAACTACAAACATGTGCGATATAATGCCAATTTCAGAGTTCATCGCTACGTGCTCGTAGAACTTAAAATAGATTTTTCATTATCAATTTCGCACCGAAGCCATCCATTTATAGAGCATTTCGCTACTGCTATTTACAAATCGCGTGGATGTTTATTACGCTAGTTGTTCCCGTGTATGTAACTGCAATATAAATAGCCTTTTATATTGTGCTATCAAATGCAGAACGAATTTTTGAAATACTAGTTGTTCCTGGAGACGAGAGCATTCAGCATACATACATATTCATCTCATTTTTATTATCACCTACTACTATTACTGCCTTACATATGCCTCCTTTAATGAACGCCAAGACGTCATGAATTATACGATTGCTTGTATTCGTATAAATAGTAACATTTACATAATAATTATTTGTATTAGTATAAGTAGTAATATTTGCAGAGATAAACGCTTCCAAATAAACTCTAAATATATATAGTACATTGAAGCCATAAACACTAAACGGCTGGGAGGGTACCAGACACAGTGAGTAAGTGCCTCAAGCCACCATCTGGTATAATATACGGCGGGTTGGATATAGTTTTTAATTAGGACCTGCCTACCGACCTAACAAGACCTCTATTTGTTTAAGCGAACGAAGATAAGTGCTGAGATAAACCCTATCAAGGGGCGATTGAAATTTTATTTACGTACAGATTACGAATTATCTTAATAAGAATCGTTTTGTTTGTTCGATTGGTTAAGGTGGAAATGATTTGATTTTGTTTGTTTCTAATAAGGTGATGCATTTACTTTTGCGTGCGAGATACGATTGTAGAATTTTGTAATGGTAAAATGTTTATATAATAAATAATTGTTATAAGTAAAAGCTAGAAGCTTCTAGCTTTTGAAACGCTTTTTATTATATAATGTAGGTTTCATGCTAGTCATCAAATTAAAACTGTATAGTTTTTATTATTTTTAGTAATTTATTTATTTACGTTTGAGTATTTAACATTTCGTTTGATAACAGTGCGTAAATAAATGTGTAAAGAAACTTTTAAAATCCTATAAGTTTGGAAAAGGATTTTTTTTAAAAACCTAAATTTGGTGGTGTTGTTGTGGGAATTTGAAAATTTTTGTTTTTGAATAGTGTTCTAATAGCCGGCCCTGTATATACCTGTAATGAACAATAAAAGTTTCATCAATTTCGGAATTTTTTTGACATTTTAACACATAATTAATAAAATCTTATAGTTTTCATATATTTTTCTTACCTATTGGTCCCATAGTTGACATATTCCAAATTTTTCCGTTTTAATCATCATCAGGTCGTCTGTCCGCTTCTTTTGATATCCATCTCGACTAGCTTCTCACCCGGAAGCACCTGAAAACAAAAGAAAATAAGTTAGCGTAGATTCGAATCCGCTATAATCGGATATAAAACCTACAACGCTGACCCACTGCACTTACGGATGCTGTATATCGTGTATCTCGGTCTCATCTAACATTCCATAGAAAATTCTTCAATAGTTCTATATAATTTTTTTAACTTTTCTTACAAATTTCTTTCAAAAACACACACTTTTGCCCACCACTTGCCCACTCAGTGGGGAAGCCATCCCTACTTTCTTCGCAGTATACCTGCTGCTCTCTCGCGTCTATTGACACCTCGCTTGTCGGGATCGGACGTTGGGAAGTGCTAAAAATTTCGAAAATCCATATTCGGCCGTTTTTTATATATGAACCGAGGCTACATGGTGAATCTCAACACGCCATACAAAACATTTATATTTCTCTGAAAAACCTAAATTTGGTGGTGTTGTTGTGGGAATTTGAAAATTTTTCTTTTTGAATAGTGTTCTAATAGGCGGGCCCAGAGTAGTGCTTATACACTACATACTACTTACACTTGTAGTAGTTTATTATCTAAATAAGACGAATACATCGATGAACGGATGTGTAATCTTTTTCTCTTCTGTGAATAGCTTTATCGATACGACTGTTGCTTATAGTACTACCGTAATCTGATTCTCACACACAGGACATCACCCACACCGAGATCCTGTAAACTCTAGAAGGTTTTTATTAATTATTAAACTATACCTACTATATTGAGAATCTTAGGCACTTACTTTTATACTACTATATAATATTTATTTATTTATTATTATAATCAACACCTATTTACCCATCGTTAAAGTTTACTCTGGCCGAGATATTTCTCCCTATTCCCACTGTTCCCCTGTTGTGCTCGATAGAAGTTGGGGCCGGTTGTGTTATAATAAGATTAATGGTGAAGCTGCCATCTCAAATTAAAGTTCTTTCGGAGATTTTAATAAGGCCTTTGTCAAGGGAAGTTTCGGATTTATGTAAATTGCCAAGTTTGAGCAGAGTTAGTAAGTTAGTCTGTTAGGTGTTACGTGCTGTGCTAATTATTTGTTTACGTTAATATTAAAATTAATATACATATTTCATAGATCTTATACTAAAATTTATGAATCTAATATTAACACAGAACAAAGCTAATTCTTGTTTGTCTGTATTTATGTTTTGCATTGACGGAATAATAGCTTATTTTGTTGATTACGGTGCTGAGTGACTTAAGTAATGAACAACTAATATACATTTTTTTTAAACGAGCTAGGCCCACCACTCGTTCTCACCGCTGCTACTCCTGCATAGCCAGGATCGACAGCGGTAACCACTAAATGACCCTTTGATACGATCTCAGGGAGCCCGAGGGATACGTTAAAACTTTGGACCCGCAACGAATTTAATCAGAAGAATTCAGGAGGAGTAGGAAAATTTCCAGTTTCCCTCCCCGGTTAAAGCGGAAGACAGTACAAGATTGCAATGACTTATAAGAGTCAAGAAAAGACAGCTGCCAGGGGAAGCCCAGCTGCAATGCACCACGGAGAAATTATTATTTCTACAAATATCTGCATAGTGTGATTAATATACATGTATATCAACTATGAGTTATTATGTATAACTTAGTGATTATCATGGTTGAAATAATAGTTGTTGTTTGAATGTGGGTTTGTATTTATAAGTCAACTAATATCTACATAGTGAAGTAATATACTAGTATATATTAACTATGAGCTACTTATGTATGACTTGGGGATATGTTATTTTTCCAGTAATAATGGTCGCAAAATACCGGTGAATAATGAACGTGTTCCTACCTTATAATGCTAAGAAAAAAAAATAACAAAGACACTTACCGATTGGTTTCCAAATAATTACGCATAAATCCGATTAAAAAAAACTTACAGTAATCGTGGAGTGCACTGTTACCTAGTTATAAAATACCAAATTATAACGCAATTATAAGATTAACCACAAAAAAAAAAAAAAAAAACTCCGGAGCGTATGTCAGACGTGTGTGTATCGAACGACGGCGACGGGGGGAGGTGTTAATATACATAACTATTCCCGATATCCTGGAGATTTATTTTAGCCCAAAATCTACGACACGTTTCCACCATTTTTTCCACTTCCCCTGTACAGCGCAATACTTTTATAAAGACTCTGCGACTTTACAGTAAACCGCAGTGATTTTGCAACACCATAATGTATTTATTTGTTTCTCCTATATTTTTTGCGTACTGACAAGCGTGGCGTGGATGGATGGATGAATGGAACATTAAAAATCTTCATTTGCTTTGGCTTTACACAGTACTAGGGCGGTCTCGCACGAAATTGCATTCTGAAGTAGCCGTATAACTATTTTTGTGGTTGTTTATCGTTCCTCTCTCCGTCACTCCATCCAATCTGAGTACGTGAAATGACATTCCGAAGTAGCCGTAGAACTATTTGTATGGTAGTTTACCGTTTCTCTCTCCGTTACTTCATCCAATCTGAGTACGTGAAATTACATTCCGTAGTAGCCGTAGAACTATTTGTGTGGTAGTTTACCGTTTCTCTCTCCGTTACTTCATCCAATCTGAGTACGTGAAATTACATTCCGTAGTAGCCGTAGAACTATTTGTGTGGTAGTTTACCGTTTCTCTCTCCATCACTCGATTAATCGACTCAATTTCAGAGATGATTATTTTAAGACTAATGAAGTGGTGGATGGTGCTAGTTGCTGCTGCATGGTTTAAGCTTTATTTATTTATATGAATAGATTTGCAACGGTATAGGAGAATTTTCTAAATCCATAATTTGACGGACTCCGTTTTAGCGCGAAACAGCTTATAAGATAGAGGACAAGCGTAAATAAGTTTCCCAATGCATCAGCGATGCCGCCACAAAAACGCAGCGCCGGATCGCCTCGGGTCTAATATGGTTTTAAATGGAAGCGCCGCGCTACCGCCGTTGAGACTGAGACGTTTGGCATGCCCCAGAGCTGTTTACAATAATCAATAATACGTTTCAAGTACCAAATTTATTGATACACTTCGATTTATTTGTATCGATAATTATCATCGTACCAACTTCTGTTTGTTCCGCTACCTCTTGTATTAATTGGAATTTTCTTTTAACTGGTTTGAGGGCAATTATTGAATGAGGATTTTTTGTGATGTTGATTTAAGGATGATAATTGGATGGTTTAGCGGTTGATTGGCGCCTAATCGTGAGGTCTCGGGTTCTTATCGGATCAAGTAGGGTCATGTGTATTTATTATATTGGTTTTGCGAACTTTTACAATTTAAGTTGAATTACGTATGTGATTTGTTAGTTTAGATAGTTTTTCGATATGGTTTTAGTTAGTATGTCTGATGGTAAGTAGTCAACGTCGCCTAAATGTAAACGCATTTATTCCAATGTTCGATATACGCCTTCTATGAATGTCCAATCGACCAATCCCTAGCTGTAGTGGTCGACTGACAATATATCTTCCCACGAGACTAACGATCTACAATCCTATTGGTCTAACAGCTTTATAATAACAACCTTACAATTTTCCACTTTTTTCTTATCATAACCGTTAGCCTTTTTTGTCCACAGATAGAAACAGGCCTCTTTCAATGTACGCCAAGACGGCTAATCTCCGCGACCCGTATTCTGATTTCTTATATTTGTAGCTCGTGTTAGTAATTTGAATTATTTTGTTTATCACGCGCAAATGAATGATTTAAATGACATCTTTTACATTGATGGATGACGTCTCGAACTAGAACACAACCTATAGGTTTCTGATAATTTACTATGTACATTTATGTTACATTTAGGATTGTAAAAGCGTAAAAAGCGTAAAAGGCGTAAATCCCACACAAAAGGCGTCAAGTAACAAAATTAGATGATTTCCTGCGATAAATTTGACTTTTTTGTCGAAGCAGGTCTGGACAATGACTCCGATGCGTTGGCAGCAGTGCTCGCTGGACAATAAGTGCTTTTGCTTGTAGCTACACGCCGAGCTGCTCGGGCGGAGTCCTTATTTATATACCCCATGTAATTAACGATAGTGAAAAGAAATTACTGATTTATAAAGCATTGTTTTAAACGCGTTCAAACTGACGGCTTTTTGGTGCTATGATTTATTGTAATATGAATATTAGAAAATTATATAAAATTACATTGGCATTTATTGAAAGAGGTTTATGCGCATCAGTAGACGGAAAAGTAATGATGATTTTTAAAATGATGAAAATTGAGGATATGTTCGTTGTAAACATCCTTAATATCTACGTTTTATAATTTAAGATAATTTTAATCTTATAATATAGTGTCTTATCTTTTACCTGGTGGTGATGAGATATTAACGACTAACTTTAATATCGTGAACTCGTTAATGTGATTGCTATCATTAGGCTTGAAAAGATGAACCCGGCGAGTGCCACCAATGCCACTTTTGGTGAGGTGCCCCGGATCTATTGAGCACCACCACCACCACAGAGGGCTTGTTCCGCACCACAGAACAACGTCGGGACAGTAAAATGGGGTGAGGTTCCCACCCTCACCCCTTGTCCCCCCTGCTCTTTTGTCCCCTCTTATAGGAGGGATACAAAGAGCAGCTCCCTCGGCTCAATTTGCTTCGCCCAAAGTGTTGGGTCCAACTTAGTCTACTGAACCCCACCGCCACGACAAGGCTTGAACCATGGTGGGGACCTACCATCATCCTACTTATCCCTTTCGTGAAAATGCTTAGCTTTGTTCACCAAAGAAGGACATCACAGGCAGTGTAATAACTGGCACAGAAACTTAGGTCACAGGGCCTTCATGGGCTACTCCCAGGTAAACTTTGGTTCATGGGCGACGCTTACCACTGACCACTAATCATCACGTTGCTCGTCACCTGTTTGCCTATCCAATTAAAATATTTAAAAAATGCTTTACATGTATCATGTTCAGATCTTTCTCAATTATACCATGACACAGATTGCCAAGTTTCTCTATTATGCTTAACCCTTGATTGATAAAAACATTCAAAATGAATGGCTCAATTTAATATATTTATGTTACTAACTAGAATATAATATAGTGCGTCTAAAATGGTTTCTATTATGAAAGTCCCTTTGAAGATATTAGTGACATAAAACAGCCTAATTAAGTTGGTGTACATTCCGGTAACAAACGTTTACGACGCCAACGAAGATCTTGAATGATGGTTATGTGATAGCTAATGATGCATTTCGCTATAATATATTATGAAGCCTGTGACTTCGTATTAATGAATGATGCTTTTTGTGACAAAAAGCTCATAAACATATCCAGAGCCGTTTGGAAATTGATCAAAATCCGTCAAGTTAAGACGGTAACTGTATCACGCCTAAACCTATGATCCGTTTTGGATACGACATATTATAACATTATCTTTTAGAATAAACAACAATCATCACTATCACAGGTCTGTAGCCGCAACTCGACCATGGTTCAGGCCTTCACGTGGCGGTGAGGCTCAGTAGCCTAGGGTGAGCCCAGCACCTTGGGCGAAGCTAATTGAGCCGAGGGGGTTCTATGTACCCCTCTTATAAGAAGAGGGTACAAAAGAGCATGGGGTAAGGGGGTGAGGTTCCCGTCCTCGCCCCTTACCCCATGCTCTTTGTATTGTACTATTGTACTGTCCCGACGTGGGGAGGGGTTGTTCTGTGGTGCTGGACAACCCCTCTGTGGAGGTGGCGTCGGTCCCCTGTGGGACTAACTAGCCGTCGAGGTGCCGGTGAGGTGTTTGCTCATTAGTTCCGGGGCACCTCACCGAAGGCGGCATTCTGTAATCGGTTGTCTGTAAATTCGGTTTACTGACGATGGTTGAACGTGACAACGTCATAAGAAAATGGAACGCTTCACAGCGAGGTAACGCCGCATGCGTCATGTTTTTTCGTTCTTGCAGCCGGCTCCTTCGAATTATAAGACGTTGTCACGTCATAGAAAGGTCTTTAGCCGCGAGCAATATCTAGAAATATTATGAAGGTGCACTAACGCTAACTCGGTGTTAACTTTTCACGGCGAAACTGCTTATCAGATTTTGATACAATTTTCCAAAATAGATTACACATTGAAAAAGGATATGGGCTACCAATATGATCATCATAAATCAGTATACTATTGTATATTAAGGTACCACAGGCGAAGCCACAGGGAACAGTTAGTCCCCTATAAATCTCAAGTACTAATATTTATTATAACCTTTAAAACTTTAACGTCGGTTGGACTTTTAAATACCCACTTAATATAACCAATATGGCGAATATTAGATCATTACATTATCTACAAGCCTATCGGAACACGACGTACGGATCACCTGCTAAACGCTACTTTATAAATTACACTAGCTGTTGCCCGCAGCTTCGCCCGCGTTTACTTAGATTTACAGCTGTTCGGATTGATGACGATTATTTTTATGGCCAAAGTTACGCCTTATAACGTCAGCTATCTGCTAGTAAAAGCTTCGTCAAAATCGGCTTAGCCGTTTCAGAGATTAACCGGAACAAACAAGACGGACAAAAATGGTTTTTCTTAATGCAAGTGCAGTATATTATTTCATAGATTTTAACCGCGACTTCGTCCGCGTATAAGAAGTATTGTTTTAAATCTTATTTTTCAAATAAAGTAGTAGTAGCCATGCTGCTTTGCAACCGAATTGGGCCGGCACAACCGTGGTGGTGCCTCTCGCTCACATAACACCGGCGTTAAGTGACAGCTATGCTGTCGCGTTTCGTGCGGTTTGTAAGTTTCTGGTGGCCCATTGGGAGGTATAGGGAAAAGGAGGGCAACGCATCTGCATAACTTTTGGCTGTGCCGATGTCTATGGGCGTCGGTAGTCACCTCCGGCTCCAACTGCTCGGTTGCCTCCATGTGACATAAAAAAAATGGTTCCAATTTACAAACTATAATAATTTAAAGAATACTTGCGAATGTGGCTTGGATGAAGGCACCCCAGAACATTTTTTTTTTCTTGTCCTAAACTACGTTTCTCTGTGTATGATGCTCTTCCGCATGAGATCCCACGACCTACTGATCTAAAATCCTTATTAATGTGTGTTTTCTCTCCGTTTATAAGTTCATTATGCACTTTTATTGAAATTAACAACATAAAACTATAATGCGATCTAACAAAAGTTAATTATCCCAAGTATGTTTTTGGAATTTACTCCTTAAGAAACGATTTGAGTTATACGGCCCGGTACGGACATTTTATGAGGAGTAAAATCAAGTGTAACACAAAAGTTGAGGCGTTACGTAGAAAGAGACAAATATATAAATCTGTATGATTGAACGTGTAATATAATGAGATGGAATACATTACACAGCGTATCTTAAAATAATGCCGCCAACGCCATCTAACACGATATTACAGCACTAAAAGTCAATCACACGACCATTATTTATGCAATATTATAAGATATTTAAACAATTTTAGCTAATGATGAAAAAAAAAATGGGAATAATACTTTATTCCGTTGCAATGATTTGCAAGACAAATAAGTATCCCTATAGCTAAAATTGACGTGACGTTATTATGTAGGATTTTAAATAAAACAATGTGTAGGTACTAATTATTATTTTATTTTTTCGTCTATTATTAAAATATTGACTAGGTAAATTTTTACTGTATCACTATCACTGTGTCTTTTCTGCGTCAACTTAATATATTATTTATATCTTTGCACCACTAATGTACGCGAAAAAATTACTAACCAAATTGCATATGAAATCACAATTTTGATTTTTATGTAATTGGCATTGTATTAATTTACGTATAGAAAACTGTCTTCATGTAATTTCTTACGTTATCACAGTCACAACTCACAATGGTTTTTTAAAACATGAGTGGATAAGAAAATAAAACAACTAGAGCACATTCAAGATTGAATAATTAAAAACCCAAACTAGGGAATACTACAAAAATTGAGAAATGTAAGCACAGACTAAAAAAAGTCATTACGTTCCAATATTCGCGGCGATTTTAAAATTATTTTAAATTTCAGCCCAGAAAAGTCTAGTAATTTTAATAATTATTTATTCTTTTCAAATATCCTTTTTCATATTTTCAAAATCATATTTATAATTTGCAATTTATTTCTAACAATAATACAATAAATTGAAACTCTTCAATTTGTTATCTATCCAATCAGAAACTTTAAAATATTAATGTTGCCTTCCTAAATATATTATTTGGTGTGACCATTGAACACTTGGTTCAAGTACGTAAGTTGTACAAACTTGTCAAGTAATGAATTTAATTTCGATTAAGTATTAAATAGGTACCTTCAATTGTTAAAAAATAAATCAAAAAAATAGTATATTTTATATATGAATAACTAGTCTTCAACATAAAACATGTAAAAATTTCATAGACATTAAAAAAAAACTAAAATAGCGCGCCATCCAACGCAAAATAACGACTTTCTAAACTCATACAAAAAACCAAATGTACTAAGTGAAATGCCCCTGATCCTCCCTGATCTTATTCTCGGGGCCTCCTCTTTGTTATTATTATTATTTTGTATCATACTTTATGTAATACGTTTTATTGAAGTAATATAAATAATCCGAATAATTACAGATATATGTTTGTTTCTCTTATCATTTTAGCAGATGCGTTTTCGTTCGTACGATTATCGTTCGTAAGGAGTAAACTCTAATCGTGCGTCGGAGCTGACACACACACACTTTTTTTTCTATTATATATATTTTAATACTTGTGTGTGTCTTAGGCAAGTTAACTTTTCTTTCAGACATACTTGTGCGGGAATTGGAGCCGAACTTGTACTCCCACTGTAACTCCAAATAAAGCAAAGTTGAAACAAAAACTCTGATATTGGCAACTCCGCAAGGGAGCCATTTCAAGAATAATAATAATAATACTTCCACTGTAAGGCCCGATAGTACGTTTTTATAAAATATATTTATTTAATTTAGTAGTACATTTTTATTATACCTATTTAAATAACTTTTACGGATTTTATCGCGGTTTATTAAGATTTTTAAATGCCCGACGTTTCGGATACTTTCCAGCAACCATGTTCATGGGAGGATTGAGGTGTCAGACATCCTATAGTATTTATTTTGTGTTCTAACGATACAAAATTATTCGTAACTACCCTATGATACATCAATATTTTAATTCAAATTGTTACCTACTACCAGCAAAAAAACTACGAAAAAGTTATATTTTTTATTCATATATTTTATTATTGTTAGGAACATTGTTTATAAATAGAACTTTGTCATTTATTGCAATTTTAAATTATTAAATAATTAAATAAAAACATATTGGATATAAATTACAAAGAAACTAAAACTAAAAACCTTAAAAAATATAATATAATAACTTAAGTATATTAATAAAAAGGAGTCCCTTTAGGCAAGGTTCCGAAGGTTTTCACAGCGTTCCCCCTTTGAATTGCTAGACTAATTCTTTGTCCAAGGTAGCTGCCAGCTCTTCGGTCTCCTGTGATGACGACTAACCTTTTTGTTATTTCCTTAAAGAGCCTTAAAGCGCTAGGACCCCACGGACCAAGGGTCTCGACACCGAATGCGACAAAATCATATTCGGAGCCTAGACCCCTGTATTTGCATATTTTAGCTTTTTCAGCCGCTTCATTATTATATATAAGTATTCCTTTTTTATAATATAATCAATTCATATTTCTGTTTTATAATATAATATAATATAATCAAATCATTTTTGGATAAATTACTAATATATGAAAACTTCATTAAAAACGCGCGCAATACAAAAGTGCGATCCTCATAAGGATTTGCATCTTGTAATGGATAGCGTGATCTACATTTTGTGTTAACGCCATCTATTGACACGTCTAAAAAACTTCTTGTTACACTAATTATACATCTTATATCTTACCTAGGGTCTCAAACTATCTCCATATCTAATTTCACTCAAATCGGTTTAGTGGTTTAACAAATACACAGTCCCGGCGTTTTAGCTGCACAACTCCCGTTCCCGTGGGATTTTACGGATAGCAACTTTTTTAAGTCCTACGTTAAGTTCCAAAGTATCTTCATACCAAATCTCACCCAAATCTGTTCCGTGGTTTAGAAGATAGACAGTCCCGGGTTTTACCCACATAGGTCCCGTTCCCGTGGGATTTTTAGGATAAAAACTATTTTAAATCCTACGTTAAGTTCCAAAGTATCTTCATATCAAATTTCACACAAATCTGTGCCGTGGTTTAGAAGATAGACAGTCCCGGGGTCTTACGCGCATAGTTCCCATTCCCGTGGGATTTTCAGGATAAGATTTATTTTAAGTCCTACGTTAAGTTTCGAAGTACCTTCATATTAAATTTCACCAAAATCTGTTCCGTGGTTTAGAAGATAGTCTGTCCCGGGGTATTACCCGCATAGGTCCCGTCCCCGTGGGATTTTCAGGATAAAAACTATTTAAGGTCCTATGTTAATTTTCAAAGTATCTTCATATCAAATTTCACCCAAATCTGTTCCGTGGTTCAGAAGATAGGTAGTCCCGGGGGTTTACCCGCATAAATCCCGTTTCCGTAGGATTTCCGGGATAAAAACTATCCTATGTCATTTCTCGGGTTTCAAGCTATCTTTGTGCCAAATTTCATCCAAATCTGAGCAGCGGTTTAGGCGTGAAGAAAAGACAGACAGACAGACAGAGTTACTTTCGCATATATAATATTAGTAAGGATTATGAACGCGTTATTGATAAGGTGAGCGACGGTGGTCTCGGGCCTCTCGAGCTCTGGGTTCGATCCTGACTACACCAGTCAATAGTAGTCATATCAGTCGAGGTAGTAGTAGTCTAGGAAAGTGGTGTTTTTCCAAATAAAAATCTCCTAATAACCCTTACGATGTCGTTAGGATAACATGCCTGATGAGATTAAATCTGAGGGTAAATTTACTACCCCTTATTGGGGCAGCACGTAGGTGAACCCAACACTCCTCATTTCGAGGCGATGTCACGTGGGACATGATGATGATGTAACATCAATCTGTAAATGTGACTAGTATCTATTATGAGAACTTACCATATATATTTTCGACTAACAACCTATCAACATTCTCATGTCAAAACTACATTGAAATGTATAAGGGTCGTTTATGACGATGATAGTGATGATGATGTTGATGATTATAATAATGTTGAAGATGATGATCAATAAAACGTTAACAAAACGTACATTTAATTCAATCTAACAATATTAATGCGCAATACCCATGAGGGAGCGATTCGAAAATTGAACGTAGCGTTGATAAAATAAGAAAATTTAGCGGTACACGGAATGAGAGGACGGGCGGTGGGACACGTGTCATCGGGCGATTTATCGGCCACGGAAATAACGGTGTCACTGAACGTCGAGACGGCTCTATTCGACGTGCGAACAATTACGGTCAGAAAAATTTAACATGTGTTCACGTGCTAGTATAAATAATGAACAAATGTTATTTACCAACGTTCACCAAGGAAATTGTGTTACTGGTACTAATAACTAAAATAACAAGAAATACATAATTATATACATGACACGGTGCATCTATATTCTTCATTTATATCTGTAGGGATTTGAACCTGCAATCGCTGCTTGTCGACCAGCCGGTCTTCATCATCTATAGCAACAGTCTGAACTGTTGCTATTAAGGATTAAAGATGAAGATAGTGGCGGTCAATTTGGACGTGGACTGGACTCGTGTCAAAGACCTTCCTCACAAGTTCCTCACACTCTATGGGCCCTTGTTAATCCCGAAATAAACGATTTTATTTTATTTTTTATTCATTAATAATAATTAATGTATTTGTGTAAGGTATCGTCTTGGATGTGTATATGGTACATAAATACTTTTGAAAGCAATTATTAAGGTAGGTTAAGATTTTGACTATTCATTTTGGAGGAATTCTTTGACTGTACAAAGTGGATGAAACTATTTCCCTATCGACTTATGTTGTTATGTAAACGTCTAGTGTTTTTTCTGTCTTTTCAGGAAAAAATTGAGTATTTTTTTCTGTCTTTTCAGGAAAAAACATATTTTTGCCTGTCTTTTTAGGAAAAAATAGAGTATTTTTTCTGTCTTTTCAGGAAAAAATAGTGTTTTTTTTTGTCTTTTCAATAGAAGAACAAGAAATAATAGGAATTTGTAATGGGATAACTTTTGGGATAGGATAAGGGTAAGGTCATGATTCTGCCACGCGCGGTACTACCAGGTAAGTATCTAACATGATTTTTAACAGCAGTTTATTATAGGACCGACCGACCGCACCCAAGGCCTCAGGCTTAGGATATCCTCAAATATACCATGAGGTTCGTTTTCATACCGTATACCACTGTAGTATTAATGAATCATTCAAATTAATACAAATTTTCAACGTATTAACATTTCAGAACAATGAACTGAAATAGCCGGATTCGAATCTAATTAAAACAGCTGAAGTGTCAGAGTAACAATGGCTTCGTCGAAGCGTTCGCCATCCATCAGATCTCCGGATGCCACTGTACCACTATCTGCCACTTGACGCGGTGCTCTAACACTTAATATCTGTCGGTGGTTCGCGTCGGCCCCTAATAAATTACCTCTTATTTTAGGAATACCCATACGTAAGCATCATCGGAGCGGACACACCGTATTAATACTAATGACGGTCGATGACTAATTGCCCGCGACCGCTCCCGCTTCGCCAACATTGAGATTAATTTGATGCCGTTTTTGTTTTGAAAACGTTGTCAATGACTGTCATGAGTCATGAATGTATGGATTGTACTCGTCTTACCCCCAAATACTCAAACGAATCTCAAATTTAAGACGTACTTAACTTGTTGTCCCTCTTTTTTCTTTGAATCTGACACGTCGTATTTTTTAAAATGTTAGTTGGATGTGCAAACTGGCAAACGTGCCACCTGATGGTAAGTGGTCGACGTCGCCCATGAACATAAACTAGTTTATCTGGAACGAGCCCAGGCAACTCATCTATGTGTTGCCTATCCTTAGTACGTACGTCGTAGAATGAGTTTAAGTACATCTTAAATTGGAGATTCTTTGAGTATTTGGGGGTAAGAGAATAAAATATTATATTGTCGTCTAAACGACACTAGGTAGGTACTCCCGTCTACCTACCTAGTACTCAAGGCCTGGTACCAGTGGACCTGGTACCAGACCATGGTGGGGAGAGCCCCACCATGGTTCAGGCCTTGACGTGGCGGTGGGGCTCAGTAGCCTAGTGTGAGCCCAGCACCTTGGGCGAAGCTAATTGAGCCGAGAGGGCTCTTTGTACCCCTCTTATAATAAGAGGGGACAAAAGAGCAGAGGGCAAGGAGCGAGAATGGGAACCTCACCCCATTGTGCCGACGTTGGGAGGGGTTGTTATGTGGTGCGGGAAATCCCCTCTGTGGAGGTGGCGTCGGTCCCTTGGGGGACTGACTAGTCGTCGAGGTGCTCTGTTTGCTCATTAGATTCGGGGCACCTCACCAAAGGCGGCATTGGTTGCACTCATTGGTTTTAGTGGGTAGAGCTGCATCCACTTATCTACCAGCTTTCGGGCGCAGTGAGTCCCACATACCCGCATATGCACTGAGTATTTCCCGGCGTAAAAGAAAAAAAAGGTACCTCCGCCTGCATGGGTACCACCATCCTGCTTTTTGCTCTCGTGAAACAGCTTTGCTGTGTTTCGGAGAGACGGGCAGGACAGGTAGTGTAATTACTGGAACCGAGACTTAACATCTTACTTGATACGTAATTTGAATAAGTTGTCTGTGCTAGTCTCAAGTAAACTTGTTCATGGTCTTAGGCGACGTTGACCATGGGTCAACGTCGTGGGCTAGTCTGTCCGATTGTCTTGCATGTCAACATATAAACAATGAGCACCAAGTTGCTACGCCAAGACAGGTGATAGACAGACGCCGCACCAAACCCAAATATATATAAAAATTTAAAAATAATAATATACTAATGAAACATTTAAAACAGCCAGTATACATCAAATACAATTCCCCTGGGTTATTGATTATACATCAGATTTATTCAATAATCGCGGGGCGGACCGGTACATGCGCCTTGATGGGCTATTACGGCGATTACCGGTGAAATTGACCGCTCAGGAAGCTACGATCACAAACTTCATATCCAAGATTACCAGACCCTGGGAACATATAGGTACCTTATGGGAAAAATAATGCCCATAATGAGCGCGTTTTGTGAAATTGCAAATTAATTTACGGATATTGCGAAACAGATGTTCGGTAATGTATGTTAATGATTGTGATTATGTTCTTTTTGCTGCGCAATACGAAATTGCAGTGATATGTAAGTTTTCTATGTATTTTTACCACGCCAAAGACTAAAGGAAGGGATGGTTTCAGCTTTCTATGTATGTATTTTTTGTTCCTTTAAAGCCGGGAAATGCTCTGAGGCATCCCGGGTATGTGGGACTCGCTGTGCCCGAATTCTGGTAAGTGGACACAGCTCTACCCACTCAATCCCGGCGAGTGCCAGCAATGCCACCTTGGGTGAGGTGCCCCGGGTCTAATGAGCAAACAGGGTACCTCGACGGCTAGTCAGGCCAAGGGACCGACGCCACCTCCACAGAAGAGTTGTCCCGCACTACAGAACAACCTCTCCCAACGTCGGGACAGTACAATGTGGTGAGGTTTCCATCCTCGCCCCTTGCCCCCTGCTCTTTTATCCCCTCTTCTTATAAGAGGGGTACAAAGACTGACAGACCCTCGGCTCAATTAGCTTCATCCAAGGTGCTGGGCTCACCCTAGGCTACTGAGCCCCACCGCCACGTCAAGGCCTGAACCATGGTGGGGTGTCTATGTATGTATGTATTTAAGTATGTTCATTTAATAAATGAGGTTTTTATCGATAAGTTATTACATTTTTACTGACTTTAATAAAAAGGTGTTTACGTTTTCGTGGTTAGGCATAGTTTATAAAATACTTTTTTAGAAGTGACTCCTTTCCCGCTACATCAAATAAGATCTTTGTTATAAATCAACACGTATAAAGGATAAACAATAGGATTCTAACATTCTCCTCATTTCAGATACTTTACAACAACTTCGGTCACGCAAGAACTGATGACGGTTTTACGTCACAAAGTTATTCTAAATACTCAAAGAACTACCAATATTTCATACAGCCCAAAAGATAAAACAGCTTCTAAACTCAGCGGGACGGAATTACGCCTCATTTTTTACGATAACTATTTTATATGATTTCTGCCTGATATGAGTAGCAGGGAGAATATTAAAATCGTATTTGTAAATTTCAATATATTATACAAAAAATGTATCGGTAAAGGTGTGTAGGTTAAACGACATTAATAATGTTTAACATTATAATAAATATACTTTGTGAAAATTAATATAAACGGTAGTATATAATAATTTATTAATGTTTCAAAACAACTAATTAATTATTTATTCCGAAAACCCGTTCCTTATTCGAAATTGAACTCCAACAAATGGCTAGTTTATAATTAACAAAAATAAACGCTACTAAATTATATTATTTTTTTTGTCCAAGAAACAATTAATATTAATAAATATTTAATTTGATGATTTTATAGAATCAGCTGCTGACACCTGGTAGGAGATTTTTTACGATTGGCACGTGACAAAAAGGAAAAAGGATATATAATTAAAAAAAAAATAAAAAGGATTATAAGCATAATCATCTATGATCCCACTGTTGGGCTCGGTCCGTAGTCCACATGTTGCCCAAAAGCGAGCTGGTGAACTATCACAAAGACAATCTTATCACTTACACAATATCCTCATGTTCATCGTTTCACCTTCCAAGGCATTTTTAGTATCTCTCGGGCTTGTTAATATGGTATAAAATTGTCATTTGGTGACTATTGATCCTGGATACTCAGGAGTAGCAGCTGTGGGCATGAGTGGCCCTGTCCGATTGAGGCACGAAAGAATAAAAAAAAAAAGATTTTCATCCCAGTTAGATTAGGTCATGTTTTTTTGTCGTCTTTGAAACTCGAGAAAATACCAATTGAGCCATCGTCATTCGAATGTGAAAGACGAAATAAGCGCCATGAATAAAGGCTCAACGCCTCTTAGTCACGATTCAAATATGTAATATCTTACCATTCGGAGTTCGGACACGCCCCTGTCGACTCCGGGAAGGAGCTATTCCTATCTAAGCTAACCATCTCAAATCGTCTTGCACTCAATTACATCCAAATCAATGAAGTTTAAAACATTTGTTTTTAAAATTCCGTAGCCTCCCCCATTTTCCACTAGGGCGCTGTTGGTAAGCCTAAAGAGATTTTCCAGTTCCATAGCCAGCAGAACAAAATAACCTTTCTACATTTTCTACTAAACTATCTAAAATACCGCGTAAATAGGGTTGTAAGTATACTCATTATTCCTATCCTTCCTGAGTTGACCTCACACGAACAGGAATAAGGGGGACAGCGAAAAAAGGGATAAGTAAAATTCATGCACAGATACTTGCAATTTCTATAAAGAGTGTATCAATAAAAGAAAAAAAATATCCCTTCAACAATTTTTATCAAAATATTTAAAATGCCCCGTAAACAGCAACTTTATTGTATCTTGTGTATTCCGTGTGGTCAACTCGCGCTTGGCTGGTTATGAGTTATGAAGTTATTCTCGAAACTATGCTGGAGACAGCATTTTTGAGATGCCCGTGGCCTGCGCATGCGCCACGGGGCACGACTGCCCACAGAGAGTGCCCTTGTGGGAATCACTAATGTCGCCGTATACAAGGGATTAATACTATGAGTGATTAACGTGGTTCATGTATGTCTGGACTGATGAAGAATGTTTACAATACGTTAACTAAAACCTATAAGAGGAGAGAATATGTCAGTTGGTCTAAACTCTTATATCTTAACGTGATGAAATCCGGATTTCTTTTATGGAAGCCCCATGGAAGTAACTTCAAAGACGTATTCGTCTTAAAAATTACTTCCATCGGAAAAAAAGAATAATGACAAAATCAGTGGATACAATTTAGTGTTGTAGCTACATCTATGATCCCCATCCAAATCACAATTACACCACTGAAGGATCAAAGAATTTATTACGCCCTGGCACACCGCGCGCGAGGAGGGGGAAGGCTGGCATTTTGCTATATGCTATAGATTCTCAATTTGAATAACTTTTGATTTGGAAAAGCTACAACGATCGTTTTTAGTTTTAATCGTTAGCTCTTCTCAAAATCTATCGATTGTACACATAAAGTTATTTTAAAATAGTGATATTTAATATAATAAGGTGTTTAAAACAAAATAAATATCAAAAATATATTAAAATTTCGGTCGCCGGTCGGTCTATACGCGTCAAATAGCCAAAGCGAAATACAGAAATTGCATACCTGGAAAGGGCTTCGCAATAGCAATCGAATGGTACCAATAAAAGCAGAGTCAAAGAGTGCTGGGAACGTAAAAGAATGAACGGGACCGAGCAGATCATCGGTGCCAGTGCATCTGCATATGGGGCGGATGAAATTTTGTAAGTAAACGAAGAAATGTGATTTGTTCTTATCATCTACGGTCGTCAATTATGAAGACACATTGGGTAGCAGTTGGTACATGATACACGTTTCAAAATTCAATACGACGTTCGTCAACAATACATTCGGACGTAAGTGTGATGTGTATGATCGTCTACGGTGTTATAATAATATTTTATATAGGACTATTAACCGTTACGTTACAGATCACTACAGAGGCTATAAAACCAAGATACGAAAAATGCAATAACTGTAGTAATAGAGAAATTTATCATAAAATGCGGTAATTTGAACTAGATACCTCTGCGTTAAAGACTAACATTAGAGCATCCATGAATTTATATACAGAAACAAATATATAATAATTTACTAAAATTTGTGTAAAAATACTTCTAAAGTTATAATGAAAGGCCCAATATAATATTCGGAGGGTACGACCTCCAACAAGTTGGGACGAGGGTCTCTGAATGGCCGGTCCTGTAGGGCTAGCATGCGCGCACGACAAAATTTTGTCTACCCCTTTTCTCTTATTACTTATATGAAATAATACGAGACAAAATTCTGTCGTGCGCGCATGCTAGCCCTAATAGTTGAGTGCGAGTGGTCAGAGATCGGAACTCTCGTCGTTCTATCTTGTAGAGATAGTAGCGAGAAAGGATGTTAATAATGATAAATAAATAAACTAATATTAGCCATCAATCACACAACGTTAACCTAGCCCCGTGATAAGCTCGTTAGAACAACAATAACAACAAAATACATATGTAAATACATACATATACGTCTATGACCCGGTGCATACATTTATATTCATCATACAAATTATTTGCACTTTGCTGTTTCTGATTTGAAGCCACGACCGCTGCGTAAAGTGTTCAGTAGCCTGACCACTCGACCAGCTGGCCGTCAATGATGATGCCTTAATATTGTTCAAAGTACCTATTTATTCATATTTCCTTGTTTCAGGATCCGTTCACGGTGAGTGTTGTCAACGAGATGCATTACAAAAGCAGAACTCTGGATTTAGAAGTTGGTTCTGTGAATGTAGACGCAGACTACATATGATTCACCAGTGACCAGCTCATATTGTGCCATTATCAAGTGACAAGAATGGAGAAGATGGAAGGTCTCGTTGCCTATATACATGCCTAGTCTTATCGGCCTGCTAAAGGAATATAACAACGTATGCCTTCGTTTGTAACTGTCGATCTTTGTGTAGTAAGGGGGGGGGGGGGGGGTGTTGACGGAACTTTAAGTGGTAGGGGTAACATATCATCAGGTGTCAAATCCATAGTGTCTTTTTGAATTAAGGTTACTTAAAATATGTCAAACTAACCGAACCGATATGACTTAGGGACCTTCAAGAAAATTAATATATTACAGATTTTAAATCAACATGGTTATTTTCACTGGCCTATGTTCAGCAGTGGACGGATAGAGGCTGATGATGACGATGATGATAATTTTCACATATTAAAACGAGATATTTACCGTGTTTTTCAATTTTGTAAAGAAGTAAGTATTCACAAGACATCCTTAAAAATATCCAAATATCTACATAATTCGGCGAAACAAAAGTGAAAACATGGTTAATATCCCGTTTTAATTCGTTCTTGTATTTTTTATTATTACGATTTTTTTTTCTTCTATATATTGCTGCGCCGTTGTCCTGTATCTTCAATGCCTGCTTCAGGGTGTAAGTATTTTCTTATTTTTATTATTTATAAGTATAATTTTAATAATCAGTATTTTATTTGTCCTACTTTTGTATGTCCTTGATACCAAACAACTTGATAACAAATACACGTCTTTCCGTTTTGCAATTTCACCTCATAAAATAGACCGTAGAGTTTTGGTAGTCTTAATCGGGAAGATGGAGGGTTCCACCTTGATGGTATAATGATCCCTGTGGCTGGTCTTACCTGGTTGTGAGTGGCGAGGAATTGTCTTGGCGTTTATCGAAAGAGGCCTATTTAGACGGAAAACGGATGATGAATAGACCATTATGAAATGATTATTATCAATACAATAATTAGAACGTCATACATGGCGGCCTAAGTGGACTAAGGCGGGGGATTTATTTTAATCTCGGATCAAATCCCGTCCGATACGCATATCCATTTGCTGTCACCTCATATAACTACAGTGACAAGATGATAATTACTCGCATTGAAGACGCATCGTTCCGCGAATGCTAATTGACGTACAAGCAAACGCAATCAATATGACGGTCGCGTGTCACACCGACGCGCCCAGTCACACCGTACCGTAACACCAATTTTTTTATATTTAATTTAATATACAGAGTGCAATTGAAATCATGAGCATCCTTTTAAATTTAGACACTGCCCATGTAACTACTAATGTTACGAATACTAAAAATAAAATTAAAGCATGTTATGTATGTATGAATGAATGAATATGTTATGTATTGAAAACCCTTATATTAAATCCTGTCATAAAAAGTATCAAGTTCGGTTGGTCGCAGTTTGGTTTACGAAAATGCCGCCCGCGCCGTGTAGAATACGTAGACCTCGCGTCAGTTATGTACGTGACGGATACCTACCTATCTATTAGAAATAAATAGCTTGTAAATAAATAAATAAATCCCTTGCTTGCATTTTTTTTATAAATTAGCTTATAAGCCGTAATGCAAATAGTATCATTAGTGGTGTCTAAATTTTGAAAGGATGTCCATGATTTCAATTGCACCCTGTAGTACCAACAAAGTAGCCTTTTGAACGTTAATCTACCACTGGTTCCAAGACAAGCCCACTGAAATGGCGAAACACTCATTGTAACTTTGTTTTCAATGGGTGTTATGCAGTTAGATGCTATACTTTAGATTTTTTTTAGATACATTGAGATTTGTCATACAATATATTTTGGCGGGACTTGTTACCATAATCTTTATGTAGGTATACATATTGACCACTATACCCATCTAATTATATACATAGTGGCAATCCCATATAAAAGATTTTGTCCACGAGGACAATTTAATGTCATCACCTATTCAGTAGGTCTCATAGCTTCCCCACCATGGTTCAGGCCTTGTCGTGGCGGTGGGGCTCAGTAACCCAGAGTGAGCGGTGCACCTTGGGCGAAGCTAATTGGGCCGAGGGGGCTCTTTGTACCCCTCTTATAAGAAGAGGGGACAGAAGAGCAGGGGCAAGGCCCATTGTACTTTCCCGACGTTGGGAGGGCTTGTTCTGTGGTGCGGGACAACCCCTCTGTGGAGGTGGCGTCGGTCCCTTGCGGGACTGACTAGCCGTCGAGGTGCCCTGTTTGTTTTCTAGATCCGGGACACCTCAACAAAGGCGACATTGGTGGCACTCGCCGGGTTTTAGTGGGTAGAGCTGCTTCCATTTACCAGCTGTCGGGCGCAGCGAGTCCCACATACCCGCGTGGGGAGACCCACTCCCCCGCGGGATGCCTCAGAGCATTTTCCGGCGTTAAAAAAAAACAAAAAAAAAGTTCTCATAGCTTGCTATCCCTCCCTGTTCACATCACATCAAAAATTCGAGAAGGGACTTACAAGAAAAGTTAACACCGCACAAAGAGAATATATGCCCATCGATAAATTAAAACTGACGAATAAGCGAATAATTCCTTTTTGAGTATATAATTATTTATATATAATATTAATAAATGTAATGCATCAATATTGGTTTTCTAAATCTAGAAAAATTCTATTCTTGTAATACTCGTCTGCATCTGTAATCATACATTTCTTTTTCCTGCCCATTTTTGTAAAATTCCATATAGATCCCCTCCTTACCTGAGGCGAACATGTAACGCACAGTTGTATGTTCCAGTACATGGGTTACCGTGTTACATCTCCGTTACGGCTGTCTGATTACTGGAAGGTGTATTATGTATTATCATTTCGAAAATTTCTTTAAATCTAAGTGGGCGAATCTGATAACAACTAATATAACAAAATATATATATATATATATATACATATATATATATATATTGTTATGGACTTATGGATGGATATATATATATCCATCCATAAGTCGCCAATCCTACCAGAAATTAGCTAAAAAGCGTCAAAATTTTAAAACGATCGAAATAGCCGTAAATCTAAGTGTTCAGAGATAACACGATTTCTTCGTCCGGTCACAGAACACAGTATTGCTTTTTAAGGCCCAAAATAAAATGGCCCCCACCAATTCACACTTCCAAGTGTACATTCATCAAGTGGCGGTGGTGGTACAAGTTCTAATCTAGTGCTAAATAAATCTAACCTCCACAGTTTGATTGTTAACCGTATGTAGTGGGTGTTTGTCTTTTTTGGAAATGATGTAATAGTTGAAAGAATGAGATTTGATTTGGGGTACTTTCCTGTTATTGAAAGTAAATTGCAGCACCATTTGTATCAAGCTAATTAGCTTTTTTTGGCATTAACTTTTGCAACCATATCCGGACTGTGACAGTGATAACGATGTATTGTACTAGCGAAATAACTGTTTGAATTGCTTAAGTCGGATGAGTTTCGAAGATTATCTCCTATACACATCAACACCGTGTTCTCGTTCTCAGATTTTTTCAAAATGCCCTAAATTTGATAGAACTAACATACAATATGTATATATTTTGTAAAGCCTTCTTTTCAGACTGCTATCCTTAAGAATAGAACAAAATAATTTTTCTTGTGTTTAGGTCTGGTGATTGAGCGGGAGAGAGATGTCACACTGACATGTCGTGTTCCCGTAGCCAGCTGATAACAACTCGCTCGACAGAAGCTCAACATAAACGTACTCTTCGTGGAAAAATGATGAAACCCGATTCGGGACTCAAAAACAGACCACTTTCCAGAGCAAATGTTCTCGTGCCCACTGTAATCTTCGTCCACGATTTCCTCTGCGTACTACTGGAGTACCTATATATAGCCTCGTGCAGTGTTTTCCTCATAGTTTGGTCACTGACAAGCAACTGATGCTCTGACTGGAGTCTTTAAACCAATTGAAAGGCCGTGACTTTTGGTTGTCTTCTCACGGCCACTTGAAAAAATCAGCCCTATATTTGCGCTTTCCACCTGGGTGCCTTTCAGCCACTTCACCACTGACATAATAACGTGACCACAACCTTGATATCACGTTTTGTCTTGTTCCAATCTATATATCTAATCTAACTATACTCCGTTGAGTAGCCCCAGCTTGGAGCATGATGCATACAGTTGTATAAATTCGAAATTAATGAATGTTTTTATTAATCCTTCACTTCGATACAAAAGGCCTGCAAAATAAGCATTCATTAAAATATTTTTAAAACGGCCAGTATTTTTGTGTGTATATTAAACCTCACAAACATTATCACTTTATTCTATTATATTGATTATATATATGTGCATATAATCAATATAATAT
This sequence comes from Helleia helle, assembly GCA_963853865.1. Lineage (NCBI taxonomy): Eukaryota > Metazoa > Arthropoda > Insecta > Lepidoptera > Lycaenidae > Helleia > Helleia helle. The sequence continues at coordinate 25,222,379 of OY971420.1, forward strand.
GTATTTTGTGACTTTTTCTTGATCTGCCTTTTATGGGTTGTACTGTTGATTTTTGGATAGAACAGTTTCATCTTTTAACGTTTCTTTTTCAATTCTGTTATCAATTAGTTACTATAATTGATAATAATTAAATATTGGTAATTTTTGTCAACTAGCTACTATTACAATTAATAAATATTTGCTTATATAATATATTGTTAATATCCAACTTATTTCTATCATCAAACTTTTGTTTGTTGTTGTTTTTACTATTTTGTTAGTTTTTGTTACGCTACGAGTAACGTTTTTTTTATATTAATATTATAAAAAACGTTATCAATTCATTTTTCATTTTTAATGAGTACGTTGTGAGTAGCTATCTCGGAGTCAGACGCTGTTCATATCTCGTTACGATTCGTTTGGTACAAAATAATTGGGTACCTTCATAATTATTATTCAAATATCAGAGGTCATTTTAACGTTTCGCAACATTTGCTATGGCCTGGGATCTCAATCCTAGTTGGTTACTAGTTATTATCAAATAAAGAATTGTATTGAAGATATTGAGAACCAGGAGGAATAAGATCACTTTTAAGATGTTTAAGTGTATGTACATTTTATAATATTGAACCAGGCAGCACCTCGCGGTTTCTCTCGCTTACTTCCTATTCCCGTGAGAGTATGGGGATAAATCATAGCCTATGTGTTATTGTGATGTATGCTTATTGTAAAGTTTTATTAAAATCCATTCAGTAGTTATTGCGTGAAAGAGTAACAAACATCCATACAAACTTTCGCGTTTATAATATTACTAGGGTAGTAGGATTTGTAAGATGTGGATTTTACAAAAGATTAACCCCTAAGTCTGTGTCGTTTCTTAAGGCTAGCATTCTAAATGATTGCATATATTTGACATGTAACAAAACTGTTACCTATAAAATAAAAATAATTTGCATTTACAAATTACATAGAGTGTATGTCTGGTACTGTTAAACTCGGATTTCCGACGCAATATACAAAAGTTATCTTACAAATTATAAAGCTTTGCTTTGTTCATCTACGTAATCCCTCCTAAAATTTATTAGCTTATCCGACGATAAATTAGTGATTTCGACTCCCGTCTGACCCGGAAAAGATGTACCACAAGACTTTCGTTTTTAAGGACTTAGGGGATTTTGGTGAAACAGGTTTTGGTGCGGCTTCGCATTTAATTTATTCTCTATTTAATTAGCTATTTTATCGGATCATAACATATATAAAAAGATTACGTTAGATTAGATATTTATTTAAATAGCCAATGATTGATATTATGCATGTAGAGTTCCATATTATCATAGACTTATTGAATATTCATTTTATTTAATGATCAGTTTCATCATCATCGACCCTCACACGTCCCTCTGCTGGGCCCAGGTCTCCTCGAAATCAGGCGAGGAGAGTATTGGGCCATAGTTCATCGATGCGCTGGCCCAATGCGGGTTGGTGAACTTCAAACACCTTCAAAGACTTTGTTATGTTTCCTGTCTTCCTTCACATGATCAGTTTAAAAAAAGTTTTGAAGACCGTACTTTTTAAGATCTTAAAAAGTAAATAGATTTAATAGATTCATCATCAGTATCATTTTTTTAGTCAACTAGACACGAGCCTCTTTCAGTGAACGTCATGACCGATGCAGCGACCCTCGTATTACATTAGGACCGACCACCGCATGAACATCGTCTTGCGAGCGATCCACTGATAATATTCCGAGCAGTTTTTACAATCTAATAAGATTTAAATTTGAACAATACAATTTATTGGATTGATTCTAAACCCCTAACAAGTATTTAATTATACGAAACAATTCAAAAGGAGATTTTTATCTTTATCCTAAAGACAAACAAGTTGTCCGACAAATGTATCCGTATAATTACTCTTAACAATGACAGCTTTAAAATATACGCATGAACTCGAGTGTTTTAAGTGTATCAGTTTTTGGCGTTTTTAATTAGAATATAATTATGTTAATGTGTATAATATATTCTTTACCGGGCTCCGATTACGACAGGTGCAGCTAATTATAGACACTAACGACAAAATATATAACACACTGAAATTGGAGTAAGCCATAATTTTGTATCTATTATACAGGATAGTTTTATGTTTAAATTATGTCCACGTTCTTTGTTGGCGTATTAAATGTGTGCCCTAATGAAAAGGTCAAGAATTAGTTTATAAATATACTTATATGGGTCTGGGCAAAATTCTGATGGAATGGTTGGTGCAACTTTTAATTTAAATTAGGTACATAATAGTTAATCACAAGTATTAGTTCATTTCAAATCAAACTTACTTCCTACACATAGAGTATATAATAAACGCAAAAGTTTGCATGTATGAATGTTTTTTCTTCTTTCACACAAAAAACTAAATAGTAGGTATGCTAGCTTATAAAGATACTAGCTGTTGCCCGCAGCTTCGCCCGCGTTAACTTATATTTACGGACGTATTCGGACTGATGATGGTCATTATTTTACTTTATTTTGTTGTTATTTTTTTGACATCTAATGATTATTAGCGATATATACATAACGATGATATAACGAATTAAGGTTTTGTTTCGATCCATGAAAGCTGATCTGCGGTGAAGGCAACATTGCGAGGGAACTTGCATGTATTATGAGATTAAAAGTGAATATCGCCTGCATTTGGCCAGTGCAAGGCGAATGATCACCCTCCTCGCCTGATTTCGAGGAGGCCCACGTCACTATGAACTATAACATAGACTAGGCTTCGTGACATTAATCAAACTAATGTATTAGCTCCATAAAAATAAATGGAAATTACTTCAATATTAATGTAGAGTAGTATCAGTGCGGCAGGTGGTACTGTCGATCGTTAGGATATTATGTTTTATGTTTGTTTGTCCATTTACATATATCATGTGCTATTTGGTCACCAAGGCTAATTGTTGTTGAATATCAATGATTGCAATGCGAAATAGACCAATACGAGAGAGATAAGCCACTCAATAGGTGTAGCGAGTGTCTATGGATGTCGCTGATCATTTACTACCAGGGGCTGGTCTAGGATCTTTTTTGCTTATATTAACTAACTTTCCTTATAAATCCTACTATTGAGAACAGCTTTACCCGCAAGCCTCGTGTACTGCTCTCTCCGAATCAGGCGTAGCTATATATATAAATACAAGTGGCACCGATAGACGTTGTCCTGTATAAAATATTTAAATTATTTTTTTTTGTGAATGTTAACCATTCTCGAATCCACTTAAACACACAAAAAAAAATTATCAAGATCGGTCCAGCCGCTTAGAAAAAGTACGTAACACGTAAACACACATACAGAAGATTTATATATATATATATATATATATATATATATATATATATATATATATAAAAGATTATCGCATATTTTGGTCTTATTTGAATATAAAATTGATGATATAAATGTACGAAAAAAAAACTCAGTGTAGTGGTTAATGATTGGACCTACATGGAATAAAGCAGGTTTAAATCAGTCATGGTTAAACTTACGATCACTGTTAAAAGTTGTCCCATCAATGAACGTGTATACTTTTATAGGTGTATAAAAAAATCTTAAAATTATTTCATTCTCTAGTCCCTGAACATTGATTCATACGAGCTTACAACGGAGCTAACTTGCGTGCTCACACATACATGATCCTTATAACTCATAAAAACTTTTAAAATCCCCAACGCAATAACAAACGTGCTGATGAACATGAAAGACTGAACCGATTTTAATGAAATATGTTTAAGAAAACCTTCCGTAAAACAACCGCATCCAAATCCCTTCTCCCGTTCGAGAACTACGGTGCTACAAACATACGTGTCTATTGGTCAACCCGTCTTTCGCGTCGGGGGTTAAAAATGTCTTTAAAACGTCACAGAAACAGTAGGTAGTAAACGCAGTAATCACGGGGCTATTATGAAAGTTCGACTTGATGTTTATATTCGTGTACGTTTTGTTAATATGTGTTTTATTGTTTTGTTGCATGTGCGGGCTGGTGCGAACTACCTTAGTACGTGAGTACACACAACTTTTATTACCGATCATTAACTTTATTGTACGTTACATCAAGATTGGGGACTTGTTACGCTGTTTATTGAACGGTGGTGGTAAGACTACGTCGCCCATGGACGCGATTCACCAGGCACCCTTGATGTGGCCTAGTAAATTGAAGATAGTAATTAGTGCGTCACCTAAAATGAGTTTATTTGGACCTAGACCAGGCATTCCATTGCGCTGCCTATCTTGAAACGTAAGAAGATCAGTCTGGGTGCCAGTGATGACCCTGCCTCTCCTGTCATTCTCTCCGAAAAACAGCAGAGCTGTTTCACGGAAGAAATAAACAAGATGGAGATACCCATGCAGACGGTCGATAGCACTGGACCAGTACCTATAATGCTATGTTATCACTCGGTGAAAGAATTTTTGAAATTGGATAAGTTGTTTCCAACCTCTTACATTCATACTTACAAACATTAACTATTTTAATATAACGAACAGATTATGAGGAGATACTTATTAAAGACTAAATTCTAGCAATGTAGCTGTTCCCAGCGGTTGTTATATTAGTATAGATACAACATTTGACCTCTGCAGTGACTAAATCCGCGCTGTAGTCGGCTTCTATTTGCAAGTAGCGGAGGATCAGCCCCTTCGAGGTCAGAAAAAGAGGCCTGTATCCAACAATGTGACGCTGATCATGATGATGAGCTCGTCAAACACCCATAAATTTGATGCTCGTCGAAAGTGTACTAAAGCAGCATCCCGCTGTGTTTATGCCCCCGGTTCTCGTTGTATTCTTGTTGTTCATTCATATTAATGTTTCTTTTTTAGTCCAAAAACACAGTTCATACGAACTAGGCGTTTCGCGTGAGTCGTAACTATACTAGTCAATTGGTCATAAACGATATACTCGATTTTGTTGCGTTTTTTTTTATTTCAAAGCCGCTTTTCTAGCGGTGTTTTAGACACGTTTTATCGAAATTAGTTCAGCCCTTGCTATTTTTTTATGACGTTGGGCCTTTTTTGATGTGAATCTATTGACTGAATGTAAAACGACTCGTATATGCCCTGACGGCGGCATGACGCTGTCGTATATTATATTCCATTTTTATTAGTTTAATGGTATAACCTAATCCTTGCAAGGGTGGATTTAACTAAGCTAAAATAAGTCTTAATCTAGTAAAGTCATAAATTACATTCAGACAAGCGAATCTCATTCTGCCAAAGACTTTGTCATGATAAGTAAGCCTTAAGTAAGCCTTAAGAAGTTAGAAGACACTCATTTATTTAAGGCACTGTTTTCCTATAGATAGTAATCTATACGTATAATAAAGCTGATGGGTTTGTTTGCTTTGCGTTAATTTCCGGAACCAGCATTAGTTTTTTTTAATAAAGACCAGGATTAGAAAAAATATTTATTTTTATTTTAAAGCAGGTAAAACCGTGGAACCCTCATGGTTTAAGCCTTGTCATGGAGGTGCGGCTCAGTAGCCAAAGGTGAACCCAGCACCTTAGGCGCAGCCAATTGAACCGATGGAGTTGCTCTCTTACTTTTTCTTGCTCTTATAAGAAGAGGGAACAAAAGAGCAGAGGGTGACAATGGGAACCTTACCTCATTGCACTGTCCCAGTGAGGGGTTGTTCTGTGGGGCGGGACAACCCCTCTGTGGAGGTGGCATCGGTCCCTTGGGGTTTTTAGTGGGTAGAGCTGCGTCCACCTTAACATCTTTCAGGCTTAACAAGTCCCGTATACCCGCCTGGTGATTCCCCCTCTTCCGCGGGATGCCTAAGAGCATTTGCCGGTGCATAAAAACAGTTTTACTGTGGAAAACAGCTAGTTAAGTATATATAAGCAACTCAATGCCCACGACCATAGTTTATAATGTTCGTCATCATCAGCTGGAGCTGGAGGTGTTGACCGCTAAGACGACATCACATCATGTTAATCATATTATAATGTACAAGTAAATTATTCTATCAGACCAACCCTCCCCTAACAAGGGCCGGAGCCCCTCTAATTAGTATCAAGTCGTAAAAACAAAGTAATATAAATCTTTGGTTTATCAGCCATTTCATCTATTTACTGTGACTAGAGGGACACTAGTTTTAACGACTTTAAAAACTTGACAAAACGTTAATGTATAGGGTACTTTACACACTTGTATGTGTGTCATTGTCTTTATTTGGTTCAGCTGTAAAACTTGTTATAAAATTTGCAAAAACATTTGAACTTGTTATTAAAATAGCGCGTTGAATTGGGAATGGGTTTATATTTAATTAAATACATAATATGTCCTGTTTGTTATCAGTTGTATATTCTGGGATATCATCATCATCATTCATTCATGCATTCGTTCATTACTTACGGTCGGTGGTTTTGATCACCTACCATACCAACTGTAAAAATGACTAGTTTCTATCTCTAAAATAGTTGCCACTCACGGGACTCCTGGCAGATGTGACATATATAATCTTTAATTTTTTAATTCACAGTGATTAGGTAAGTAACGACATGAAAGGGTCCGACGAATTGAGAACCTCCTCCTTTTTTAAGTTGGTTAAAAATATGAAAATACGCGCTTACATGCACCAGAAGAGAGCGGTGTCGTAGTGGGAGCATTACGGTATGACAGCGTCACGGTATTATGTATGGCACGCTAATTGATATTTCACATCTAATATTGATGTTACACATTGAGCTGGCAACACTCACAACCTTGATAGTAATCATTAAAAAGTAACGTGATATTCGTCATACTAAAAATACCTTCCTGTAAAGTAATATAATTTAAAAAAATGGGTTAAGTTAAAATGTCAGAATAGTACGTCTGTCGGGACGTGGGTCTTGTAGTGTTATAAAAATTTAATCCGTGGTATCCCCAAACTGAATGTTTGGTGGGCTGTGGGAGTGGGGTTGGCATACGACCCTGTATGGATCTACTTTGTGTGGATGTAAATTGAATGTCCATCAGACGAGTACCCTGTGCCTATGTTGGGACGTACAGTCGGACGAAAGTTATTTGTTCTTGTTTATTGTCCTAATGTTGCTCTTATAAGAATTCATTCATATTGGATAAAAAAAATTGCAATTCCATATTTTTATGTTAATATAATACCCATCACGGTTCAATACTTGTCGTCGCGGTGGGCTCATTAGCCTAAGGTAAACCCAGCACCTTGGGCGAAGCCAGTTGAACCTTAGGGAGCTGCACTTTATACCACTCTTATAAGAAGAGGGGACAAAAGAGCAGGGGTAAAAGGGGCGAGGATGGGAACCTCACCCCATTGCACTGACCCGATGGTGGCACACGCCGGGTTTAGTAGATAGAGCTGCCTCCACCTTACCATCTTTCGGGTGCAGCGAGTCCCAGCCTGGGAAGTCCCCCACCCTCCCCCGCGGGATGCCTAAGACCATTTCCCGGCGCAAATAAAAGAAAAAAAAGGTTAAATAAAAACTAACATGAAAGAATATCCTACTGCAAAATAGCTAAAAGTATATATAACACCCTAAAATTTATGTAAAATGAAATTTTAGATAAATCGACAGATTTTCATATCGCCCTTCTCAGATCCATCTCGTTTACAAATTTTCTCAAAATCAAATATTATATATAGATTAGTTTAGACAGGAGGGTTATTACTTTTTAGTATCATTAGATGATAAGCTTGTATAAAGAGCTATGTTTATGTATCTTTATATATATATATATATATATATATATATATATATATATATATATATATATTTCTTGTGTGCGTGTGTATGTTACTGAACTCCGCCTAGACGGCTGGACCGATTTTGATGAAATTTTTTGTGTGAGTTAAAGGGGATTCGAGGATGGTTTAGATACACAAAAAAAATATTTTGTACAGGACAACGTCTGTCGGTGCCACTAGTTTTTATGTAAAACTATTGGCCCGCCTTAGAATGCCGTGACGCTGTCATGTCGTGACGACCTCAGTTCAACTCGACTCGTTTATGTGCGCGTGCGTATACTCTATTTCTTTCGTTATAAATATTAATTATATTATTTATTATGTATTGCAATATTAACACAGATGTAACTCAGTAGCCTAGTGTTAGCCGCTGCACCTTGGGAAAAGCGAATTGAGCCGAGGGGGCTCTTTGTACCCCTCTCATAAGAAGAGGGGACAAAAGAGCAGGGGGCAAGGGGTGAGGATGGGAACCTCACCCCATTGTACTGTACCGACGTTGGGAGAGGTTGTTCTGTGTGGCGTCGGTCCCCTGAGAGACTGGCTAGCCGTCGAGGTGCCCTGTTAGCTCAACAGATCCGGGGCACCTCACCAAAGGCGGCATTGGTGGCACTCGCCTGGTTTTAATGGATGGAGCTGCGTCCACTTACCAGCTTTCGGACGCAGCGAGACCCACATACCCGCCTGGGGAGACCCACTCCCCCGCAGTATGCGTCAGAGCATTTCCCGGCATTAAAGAAAAAAAAAGTTATACATCTGCCGCGGTTTTTCGTGACATCCTTTTTAAATATAAATATTTCTTGTCTTTTATCTTGTTTCATTTACAGACATATTTAAATAGATAAAAATCAAATTAAGAATAAAAAAAGACTTGTAATTTAATATACGCCTGCTATGTTATAAAACGTAACGCTAATGATAAAACATTGAGAACATTAATATACTTACATTTGACAGTTAATAAAATTATGATCTACAGACAGACGTGAAATCATATTATTATCGTGATAAAAGGTCTTGGTAATATTTAAAAAAAATCCTTAGGTACACTAGCTGTTGTCGCGGCTTATACACCCAAAAATAAAAAATAAATCTTTTAGTCAGCAACATTACTTAATAATTATGCTAATGCAAAAAAATGTGAGGGGTAATTTTGGACATAAACGTTATTAAACAAGTTTATTTACAACAGTTTTATTGTATCTACTAGCCCAGAGCTACGTAATAGTCTCAAAATCAAATAAAAAATAATAATCAAAATAGTACTAATGAAGTATCTTTTTGAACCTCATTGAATCTACCACCGGTTCCAAGGCAATCCCACTGAAGAATCGGCGAAACAAACTCAGCGGATCTTTTCAAATTGTATGTATTCTATGTATAACAATTTTAACATTTTATCCGGAAATGCCTGGGAGGAACGCCCTATTCCCAGGGTGTGGTATCTTCCATGAAATCTTTTACTTTATAATAAAATCCTTTACCACACAAACGCTCTTTAATAGTCTATATAGACACTCCCCAAATAACGTGACCAAGTTTACGAGAAAGTTGTTTTTAGCTATCAATATATTTGTATTAAAATCTATTAAGTTTAACGTAATAAAAATTACGTATAACATTGACATTATTTATGTGTATGCAATAAAATGTAATAAACTCATAGGAGTAATAAAAAAAAAAAATACAACTAAGTCTAAGGTTATCATGATTTTTTAAGTAAGTTGGACAGACAAACGGGCAGAGCCACGTGAGCGTGGGCAGAATCACCTGTGAACATATAAGTTAACCAAAGATTAACTACTAATTCACGTATTGCCTAACCTAATACTTAAGATGTTAACTTTCTGTGCCAATAATTACAATGATGTCCTGTCCATCTCTCGGAAACAGCGACGTTTTACGGAAGAAATTATCAGGATGGTGGAACCCATGCAGAAGAGAGCACGGCACAAGCGCAACCCTCCCATTCGTGTAATTATGTTCTCTTACGTCATCCAACCCGACACCAGGAGGCCGTGTGGTCGCAGACTGCACGGTTGGCAACCCCCCACTTTTACAAACCAAAAATGAGTCAAATGGGCTCACACTAATCCGATGTAGCATTAGGGTCTTCGGGCCGTTAGCATAGATCCATCCGTAAAATAAAAAAAAAAAACTTACATCATCATTACTGTCAATCGCTACTGATCTATAATTGAATGGCAATAGGAGAAATATTTTTGTCATTTGGCAGCTTTGGCAGTTAATAATATAAAGGCAATAGAAACCATAATGAAACTATTTAAAATGGTATAGGTATACACTTTAGTTTTGCGAAGCGACATGTCTAAATTATCTATTTTTTTTTCTTATGAAATACCTATGAAATAAAGGTACTTCATAACATTACAATCTAGCCTAGATATAAGCTAATAAGTAATTTTAATTTCATCTAAATTGCTAATGTAAGAGTTCTTGTAAGAATGTGTCCTTTGGCACTTTTTCTTATTGTCTCTAGTTAAGGGGAAGACACTCTGTTATTGTGTTCTTTCTATAGCACTCACTACACTGCACTATGCAACACTGTCACTTTTATAAAACTAGCTCAAAAGGTTTTGTCCTTTTCAGTCTACATTATCTATGAATGTATTGTTTACAAGACTTTTTAGGTATTAACGTTGTTAGAACTTACAAGTGTCCGGACTCCCTCTCTCGTAGGTTTCCCGCTCTGTATAGAACTGCATACATAATCTACATTTTTTACTTGGAACCACATGAGCGTAAGTGAGCAGACGGGAGTACGGCAGAAGCGCACCCCTGTAAAATACTAAAATAAAAATGTTATATGATTACGCCGACTGTACTTGGAAAATCGTACCGAGCGTCCGCTCCAAATTAACAGCTTTTCTCCCGGGTACAATATTTCTCCGTGCGACGTCGAACCCCGGACCGCCCGCCAACAACTGCACTGAATCAGCCACGATCACGCCTACACGGTGTACATACGATTGGTAACTTGTCAAATAAAATAGCTTAGACTTGGTACACTTTTAGTGGAAACGGATCTTTGGACCAAGGTTTATTGTGATACCAGGTTGGAATTTAGACAGGTCTGATCTAATTATGATGACTTTCTATCTAGGCTACTTTATATATAAAAATGTTTTCTATACGTGATGGACTATAGTCCAGTCGGGGCAGACATTTAAATAGAAAAAATTCCGGGAGCGATTTTTTTAACGCCCCGACGTTTAAAAAAAATCGCTCCCCGGAAAAAAAAAATTACTTTTTATTTTTTATAAATAAACTACAGCTTGGCAAAAAAGAGTATGGAAAAAATGAGGGCGCCACTTTCACTTAGGTCTCATCATAATATGGAAAATCAGCAAGATAATTTAATCAAATCGTTAAAAATAAATGTGAAACACTAAGCTTTACTCGAAATCTAGTATTTGTCGGCCAAGTATTCTCAACATCATAGGTTTCCATTTAGTAAAATATTTAGTTCCACCTGTCACCACGTCATACTCTTTTTTGCCAAGCTGTAGATAATAAACAAAATATATGAAAAATAAAAACAATTTCACCTCCGATTTGAGTATAAATCCGAAAATATTGATCATGGAGTAAAAAAAATGCGAGAACCAAAGTTGAAGAAAATAAAATTCCACCCATTACGATTTTTTTGATAAACTTGATAGTATAACTCTGCAAATATTAATCCTATCGTAAAAATGATAATGACCAAACTTGTGAGAAATTAAATTTCTAACAACTTTGGATACCACCAATTTTTCTCTAAAGTGGAAAATTAACGAGTTATTTCAGAAAAAGGAGAAAATGAACTTTAAACAAGAAAAACAAAAATTAATGGCGGCGAATCCTCTACCGCCTATAATCTATAATTAGTTAGAAAATCGAGATTTATACGTCCAACCACCCACGACGTTAAAAAGAAAAAAATCGCCCCCGGATTTTTTTCTATTTCAGGCTAGTTTTATGTCTGCCCCGACTGGACTATTAGAGTCAATCGATTTCAGTGTTTAGTATACTATATGCAGTTTGGTCCAATTTGAGACGGCGGTTAGTTTTAGATAAGATGGGTGATGCTGTTGTGTGTGACTGTCGTCTTCCCGGACCACCGGTATACCTGCATAATATGTATTTAAATCATCTACTAGTTTTATCTATGACAGCTTACTGAAGTAACGACGATAAAATGTTAACGTAGATAAAATGCATTCTTTTTATTACGAATATTATCAACCGGTAGGCTTGCATTCTCAGATGTTAATTATAACCGCACCCGAGTGATTTAAGTAGTATTATCAAAATATTACACAACGTTAAGGTAGCGACAGATAATAATGGTATAATAAGATTGTAAAACGCATTAAATATAATAACTCGCGGGAACGGCGCACACAGATTATTGGTTCGGCCATCTTGTCAATTATAATCATCACAGGTTTTTTACTAATATTCCAAGCTAGTATTATAATAATGGCTCGCCCGAAATATTATGTTTAATATGGATGTTCATGCTAATACTCCGATTACGGGCCCCTGGAAATTATATTGTCCGTCAGTCTGTTTTACATATACGAAAATAAAAGGTTTGAGGAGATTTTAGTGAGTTTGTAGAATTAATGGCTCATGTCGGTGAAAGTTGATGCCGTTTTCCTTAGTATTTACAGTTTTTTTACTGTTGAAGGGATGCCACGTGTCCGTCTGCATGTGTACCTCAATCCTGCTTACTTCTTACATGAAACAGCTTTGCCGTGTTTAAAAGGACAAGCAAAAAAGACCTCGCAGAAGTTTTAACGTTGCCATTATTTTCTATACTTGGTATAGGTATACTTTATTTGAACCGTATTCTATTTCAGACTGCCATGCATTGGGCGTGCAAGCGTGGTGACGAGAATCTGGTGAAACTGCTAGCTGGTGTCCACCGGCACATAGTAAATGAACGCTCGGTGAGTACCGCCTGGGTTTGTAGACGGTAAGTGGTAAACAAATCAATAAATAAGTGGTGGTAAGATACGTGGTGGTAAGTAATCACCAACACCCATACCAAAGGGCTAGCAGGAGCGTCGTCTTACCATGTATGTATGTTAGACTAACTAGATTTGAACTAGATTTCTATTGAAATATAATGTTTTATAAGTAGCACCAATGATATGGTTGTAGAAAATTAGTGAAGTTTTAGTTGTGGCAATGCTATTACCTGTTTTATTAGTATTTTGAAAGTGTACTACAATTTACACAACATTTTAGCCGTCTAAACATTTTCATATTTGAATCGCTGATTAGTAAACTTTGTCAAAGAAATATGACATACTGAGGAAATTGCACGAAACGCGACATCATAGCTGTCACTTGACGCCGGTATTATGTGAGCGGGAGGTACCACCCTTGACGTGCCGGCCCAATTCGGCTGCAAAGCAGCATGGCTTACAAAATGACATAAATAATCATTATGAACCCGTATACGACTACATGACGTGATGTGGACCGCCGCTCTTGGCCGGACTCTGGTCCACGGCGTGGGTCAATAATTAGTGGTGGACTAAAGCGAGATACCAGTAGTATATATAACAAAAATAAGTATTTTATTTAGTCTTAGAAGCAATCTAATCGTTACGTTAAAGAAGTAGTAAAGAATGAAATCACGGCACGTTTAACTAAAGTGTCATTCTCTTTTCATGTGGTGCTCGCAGAATGGGGTAAGTGTTTTTATGTCACTACTCACTACACACTGACACTAATAAACTGTGAGTGTATGTGTCTACACAGCATACACTTATACCAATAAACTATTAGTGTATACATAGGATGCACAAACTGGCAATAATTAATTGTAGGAGTGTATGAGTGTGTAAGGTGGATGAGGTTCATTTTATACGTTCATTAATTCAATTATACGATAGAATTGTATAGTGTTTATAATAGAATATACACATAGATAACAACTACAATTAAAGAAAACTAAGGATGTGTATTACTTCATTTTCTCACTTTAAATTTTCTTAAGAGGCTTCAGACAATTATAAATTGGTACATTAAAAAACATTGTTGGTTGTCGTCGGTCATCGGATAAATTAGGTAAATATTACACTAGTGACTCATTTAAAGTGTCAAAAATCTGATACGTAATTGAGTAACGTCACTCATAATACAGGAGAATACCCGGGCTATTCTATATAGGGCTAGAAGACTCCTCCATATCTGTATATTCGTAAGTCCTTGGTGATCTAGTTTAAGTTCGTGGGCGACGCTTACTACTTACCATCAGGCTCTTTTCCTTTACGCCGGGAAATGCTCTGAGGCATCCCGCAAGGGAGTGGGTCTCTCAAGGCGGGTATGTGAGACTCGCTGCGCCCAAAAGGTGGTAAGTGGACGCAGCTCTACCCTTAGTGGGTAGAACTGCGTCCACCTTACGACCACAACCCGGCGAGTGCTACCAATGCCTATTCCGCCGCTGTCCCGCACCACAGAACAACCCCTCCCAACGTCGGGACAGTACAATGAGGTGAGGTTCCCATCCTCGCCCCTTGTTCCCCTACTCTTTTGTCCCCTCTTCTTACAAGAGGTGGTGGGGTTTATCATCAGGCTGGGTCGTCAGCCCGTTTGCCTATCCAAGTAAAATAAAGAGAGTCAATGCTAGTCATGTTACTATCCAGAACAGTTGAAACAATTTACAAATACAGTTATCGTTTCCAAAACTTTTGTATTTACAGCTGTCGCTAGTAATATCGGATACCGGCTTTTTAATATCGAGATATTGAACAGAAGCGATATGGAGGGAATTCAAATAAGGGAAACTGTGATAGTGTTTATATCACGTTTATATCTATCACGTCACGTGATGGTCACGGAATTTAGATTTCGTATCAAGTTTGCCCGTGCTGAACTAGTGTTAGATTTTTATGAAATTTTGCTGGGTGCAGATTTTTCAAATTTGAGATAGGATAGTTTTCGATAGGAGGTGATTTAGGTGACCTTATGGCATCGAGCATATAACCGGAGAGCGCTAATGTTGTGTTTTGTATGAAAACAAATTCCGCCAAATTTGTGCTGCGACGTGCCCGTTTTGCGCTCTGATTGGCCCACTGATGACCATTGATGGTTTATTGGCCAATGGAACGTATATGCGGAATACTGGTTGGTTGAATTTATTTTACGTCAGTGACAAATCACTGACCAGTTTCGCAATTGTATGGCTCACATTACCACTCTATTCGGTTATATGCTCGGTGCCTTAAGGTAATGTCAATGATTCAAAAGTTATTGCTGGTGCGATGAGATTGGATATGTTTATTTCATTAGATTTATTTTGCTGCTGGATTGAGTGGCCAACTGGATTTATTTTATACTGGATATATTACTTAATACCCAAACCTTCACCCATCCTTTCCACAAATGTGACCAATGTAGCGAAGCTGTAAGTACTACTACTTTGGAATTCCACTCCCGGACGTGCAGTACTAATACCTGAGATATACAATTCTCTTGTGTTCCAATTTTTGTTTCTGAACGACAACGAATACTATAAGGCTCTTAAATTTTTAACTCACTAAAAAACATACTTCTCGCGTATACCTCTAAAATATTTTGATTGTGAGGTATCTTACCTGACAATCACAAAATGGATATACCTAGTCAAGAAAAATATCATATTTTTTTGTTATGTACATAAGTTAACGCCATCTAGCATTAAATAAACGCAACTACTGGCTAAGAAAGAGCTCTGTTGTTCGTGAAGAGCTTTTGCATTGAACTTCCAGATGTCACTTTTTCTGTTATCTGATTTCGATGTGAATAACAATAAAACATATTTTTCTAGGGCTACACGCCGCTTCATATAGCCATGCAGTTTCGACATGAGAATGTCTACAGATTGTTAGTTGAAGTATATGGTAAGATATCATTTTTCAATGACTAAAGTCTATAAATACATACTTATATGTACTTTATCCTTCACCATGTCGAATAGTGATCAATTAGAGATGGTGATAATAATGTCTTAAAACCTTTTAATTTTATTATTTATTATTACTTCATAAACTAAAATGTTCCAAACACTTGATTGAATAATAATAATTCCATCTCGTGAGTAATAACGAACTTATTTATTCCTGTAGTCCTCCAATGGAACTATTTTATTTGTATATGATAATAGATGGCGCTGTGCCCAAAATTGTTCCAGATGCCGACCCAAATGTGCGGGACTGGTCCGGTCGAAAACCGAGGCAGTATCTTGTACACATGGACACGTCGCTGTCACCGGGATCTTACAGAAGTGAGTAATGCCTAAGAAACTCGTGATAAAAAGCTGGCCATCACGGACCCCTATTGGATAGGATACTTATGTTAATATTAGAATTCATAATTATTGAAAAAAATATAAGTAAGGAATAGTGGATTAATATAAATAAATGGCAGCGTCGTGATATTTATCGTGACTTCACTCAAGTCGATTTTATAGCGCCGGCGTGCCAATAGATGTTAGACATCAAAAACATTTTTTCTTAAATTTCAGGATAAATTAACTCTTCTGCAAAGTGGAATGGTAGAAAATTTAGTCGCTTCTGCCATCTGAGGCAAGTGGCAAAATTAATACATAAGATGTGATATTCGAATACTAATATAGTGTCGTCTAGATTTTTTTCTGCAGCTGACAGCACCCCGCATCTAACGAATAGTTCTAAGAAGATATTAAGCCATACTAATGTTTTGCATGCCCTTTATCCCTTAGCTGGCATTTCATCCGTCACGCCAACCTACATCACTACAAATCATGGAGATAAATACGATTATCTCCACCATGAGAGCTAAGAGCTTCAACTAGCGAGTGCTAGATGCCGCTATTAATTACATTCAAAACTTCCTACTACCAATTTGCGAGATAGAATAGTTTTAGCGATAGGTGGCGCTGTTGTTGGATGACGTCTGTTCGGGATATTTACGTCATACCTTACAAAAGAAGTTACAAAAGTATATGGTAAATTTTCAGAGGCAGAATCTCTAACCCTCCGTCGTACGGTAACAGCTCCCCCTGTTATCACATATACACAAACTCTGCCCTATTCAAGTAAGAACATGTACAATCAGTGTTCTGTGTTCTTCTATTGGTGCACGTAATATTTATGTTGTGACGTAAATGCACTGATGGTTTTGGGGGTTTAAATCTTAAAATATTCTGAAACATAAGTATATAAATAAAGACGTGTACGTGCCAAATGGTTGAATAGTGACAGCCGCTCTTAATAGATACAAATGAGCGAATCAGTGTAAATATCCCCGGTATCTATTAGGCGCGGTTGCCACTCGAGCGTTTTTTGACGATTTAACGCACGTAGTTCATGTGACCTCCCGTGACCAGAATCCGTGAAAGCTGTTTCCTTATAATGAGTGAAACTCGAGTAAACATTAGAAAAATAATACAAGTCTTCCAAAACTAGGTTGGGTTCACGAGAAATAAAAACCAGGTTGGGTTCTGATATACAAACAATGGTGAAAAGCTGCTAGAAATTAAAATTTAACATATTCCAAGCTAGAATGTTGTAGTCATTAAAATAGGTATATATATTATTTCTAAATAGTAAGTATAACTAATCAAAGGTGTTTACACAGGTATTTTGGCATTAAAACATTTTGGGGTTGGGCGTTTGTTAAGCGTTCGTTGATCGTATGCGTAGTATACGAACCTTAAATTTTATTGCAAATAGTTTTCGTCCCTGGTACTTCTCTAAAAAATAATGGGATATAAAACTTGTGAATGCCGTAATTCATTTGGAATTATATGAAATCATATTTTTTAAATAAATAGTTAAGTAAATCATGCTGGAATTAAATTAAAGAATATTTTAGCATCATAATATGCGTATATGCAACGTCCAACAAACGCAGACGAAACGCTCAGTGTGTAGATAGCATATCAACTTACCCAAATGTATCGGTGAAGATGTTATAACTTATCGTAGTTTTAGTATTTTTGTTTGATTTATCTTTTGTTACTTTAACATATTAACCTAGAAGTTTTATGAGCAGATTATTTTATATTGTGACGTCCTTTCTTTTTTCTCTATTGTCATTTTAGCATGTCTGTCCATTTGCCTTTTCATAACTGCGAATGTTATCTTTATCTATCTATAAACTATTTTTTTATACTTTTTTATATAGTATAAAGTATCTATAAAATTGAAGTTATATAATGGATCATATATGATAATAGATCACGTTTCACGTGTTGTAGAAAAGGAAGGTTTCCTCCGCATCGGGTCTCTAAATGTCCGAGTGAAGAAGACCACGGAGGCGTTCAGTAATTTCCTAGGAGTGGGGGCGACGAGGTCGTCGTACGTGCCTAAGTCGTCCCGCGAGGATAGGCGCTCTGATGATGGGGACCAGCTGAAGTCCTGGGGGTCTGCTGATAATATACCGGTAGGTCAAGGTTTTTCTCCCATGTAGCAGTTCTTTCGGTAAGAGCAACCGCGTAACCACGCACTGCCCGCCCGAATCATATTACATGTAGGTATTATTTTTCGAATCATTTTTTTTTTGGTGACAACGCCATAACTGTAAGAGGTAGTATATAGGTAGTATACCGGTGGGAGGGAGGCGCTGTGCCGTGCTCCCGGGTGCATGGGTACCACCATCTTGCTTGTTTCTCCCGTGAAACAGCTTTGCTGTGTTTCGGAGAGAAGGGCAAGACAGGCAGTGTAATTACTGGCACCGAGACTTAACATCTTATGTCTCAGTATAGGCAACACATAAATGGGTTGCCTGGGCTCGTTCCAGGTATACTAGGTTATGTTCATGGGCGACGTCCACCACTTACCATCAGGTGGTACGTTTGCCAGTTTGCCTATCCAACTAACATAAAAAAGTACCGCTGGTTTGTAGCCGAATTGAGCCGGCACGACCGGGGTGACTTCGTTCACATAACACCGGCGTCAAGTGACAGCTATGCTGTCGTGTACGTGCGGTTTGTGAGTTTCCGGCGGCCCATTGGGGGGAATAGAGGAAAGGAGTGCGTCATTTTGGTTAATATTTATTATTTATATTAAATTTAAATATAACACATTTTCAGAAGGAAGACAAGTTGATGCCACCGCCTATGAGCAGTAAGGTGCGGCGGCGAGGGGCCAGTGGTAGGAGAGGCGGAACGCACAGCAGGAGTACACCTTCCACTCCGGACCAGGTAACCGAGACATCTGTAACATAATTCAACTGTAATAAAGCAACAATATTACAATTAATAATTAATATATAACAAAAGATGGAATTGAATAAAGAAAATATAATACGCACACTCAAAAGCGACCGTGTAGTGACAGCGTCAATACAATGTGTCACGGAATTTGCGTTAATTTTACCGTTTTTGTTAACATCGATTCAGCCGTTTCAAAATTATCAAGCTTTTTAGTTATGTTTTTAAGTACATCTATAACTTTTATGTTTCCAGCCTAGAGCCCAGATAGGTACGAGCGAGGAGGGAGACTCTGATTCTGACAGCGCCGCCGGATTTCACTCCGCCTGGAGACAGCAGAGGGCGTCCCATTGTTAGTCGTGGAATTTCTAGAATTATCTGGAAACGGATAGAAGCAAAAAGATTGGCAAGAATGAAACAAGACCAGGATATTCAGGACGCTATAGGTATCGATTATAATAATCATAAAAATCTATTATTCTTTTCAAAATTTATATTTATATATTATACTGGGTGTATTTGGAATGCTTGCAAAAACGAAGAGGTATGATAGTGTTGGCATAGCCTGACAAGAAAAAAGCCGCGTTTCTTTTTTTTTGGTTGCCTTTTTTTTTGATAATACGGTTCAGTAAACATAAAGATACAGAAATTTGATGATAATGCTTTAAAATAATCGTCTTTTTTGAAAACGGCAATGTAATTAGTTTATGGTTCACGCCGGCTAGAGGACTGCATCAGCTGACAGATTTCAATTTTCGAGTTGTATACATACATTGCGGGTTTGCAAAATACATAAGTCCTAAAATTTTCTTAAAAAAACGTTTCTGAGACAAATGGTTATATGAATTATATAGTATATAAATAGTATATTATTAGGGTTAAATCTTTGCAAGCGTTAAAATACACTCGGTATAATTTTTTTTTTTTTTTTGAAAATAATAAAATAGAATATTGTTTAATCGCGAGCCTCTTTCCCTCCAGAGCTGGACATAGATATTTTTTTATTAGAACTAAAAGTCATTTTCGGAAAATTTATTATTGAGCTTTTTTAATAAATATTTCTAAAATAAATGGTCATAACTCAAAGCTGTGTATACATCACCATCATCATTATCAGCATGTAACCGTCCACTGAATGACATCCGTTATGTATTTGTCTTCGTATCAAAAATATCTTTGTTTATCTTTGTATGACGCTCTAGAGACTAAAATGATATGTTAATATATATAGTGCCTGGAGATCGGCCATATTGACTTTCATTGATTGAGACCGTCAAGCAGTAAATAGACATGGGTTGATAATGGTTGTAGTTGTAAATGGTTTTAATATTTCGCCTTATTGGAACAAATCACAAAATGTTATGTATATTTAATGAATTTACTTTGTAATATGTGTATGTATGAGTTTGCTTTAAGTACTATAGTATACATCACTTATGCCTTATTAGTATTATAAATTATTCCATGTATACATTCCATTATGGACCAATGTTTTAAGGTTTCCAAAACCTACTTAGGTAGGCTAGGTTAAGTACTTAGTTTTTAGGTTTAGGGACAAAAAGTCAAATATAATAAAGTAGGTATGTAGATATATTGAGTTTATGTACTATATAAATTGTAATATTCTCTACCTACTAAATTATACAACTCTTGCATTAACGTATTTTATTGGCTTTATATAACTTAATTACTATTAACATTTATATCACTTACTAATAAAGACTTTAAAATATGACATAAAATCATAACCCTCTTTTTAACGCACAAATATTTAAACTCCTGCCATAGTGATTTTTTTTATGCTTCTTTAAATTGTTTTTTCAAAAATCAAAAAGTATAGTAAAACTCATTAATTTCCACTACACAATCCTTCCTTGAATTACTTATTTAGTCCTTAGAAATGAAAAAATCATCACATTGATTTTATATTTCTTTTTTATTTTTTTTTTTATTGACACCTAAAATAATATAAATTATAACGAAGTATGAAATTCATCGAAGAAATATTAGCCGTCAGCATTTGATACCATTATACTGCCAAGCCGCGCCAACGGATTCACACCAAAAACAGCTTCCTACATCAAGATATAAAGTCTTATTTCTATGTTTTCGTGCACCGTTTGTAGATGGCGTTAATGTTTTGGATACCTTTCACCACCTATAGTAATTATTTTACGCAAGTTAGCATCGTTTTGATAGATTTTCATTCTACAGTGAATAAACTCATGTCAAGATAGCTGTTAGTTATAGTGCAGAAATAATAGATGGCGTCGCTACAATACTAGACTAGATATAATATCACAAGTTTTCTGCAGTATTAAATAATATAAGTTGTTTCTTATTACTATCATACGTCACAATATTTATTTAAATATATTAAGTATTGCTCGGATTAAATGCTGAAGTTTTTTTTACTCGCCTATGGATAGCCTGACTGTATAAAATATCTTAAAAATAGTTAATAGTTCATGATCGGGAAAATTGTAATTTCACCGGTGTCTTTACCATATAAAAATTTCATGTCAGGTAGTTTATCCGTGATGAATTATATTTTAATGTAATTAAAAAAGAACTATTTTAATTCAATTTTGCCAACTGTCCTTAGTTCTAACTTGAGAAAATAATGTATATGTATGCAATCTACAGTGATGGATATAAATATGGAATCTTTTATAACCATCACGGGCTTCTACTACCGAAACTGGTTTTAGTCACATAAGTTATTGATATAAAGCTTCTTGGATATATTTTAAGGACAACATTGTTTTTAATTTTAGTAGAAGTGTGAATGGTAGACGAATAAAGATTTTGAAAAAAATGTTTCCATTTTATTAAAATATACTCAATAATACAACAAAATTGAAAAACAATGAGTCCTGTGCTATCGGACAGTTTAATAGTTTGGCGGTTGGTACACCACGTATGTGAGTTGCCTTTTTTTTCCTTTGCGCCAGGAAATATTCTTAGGCATCCTGCGGGGGAGCGGGAACTCCCTGGGGGGGGGGGGGTATGTGTGACTGGCTGCGCTCGGAATAAGGTAAGGTGGACCCAGCTCTACTCTTTAAAACCCGGAGAGTGCCATCAATGCCTTTTCCCCCCGTTGTCCCGCACCACAGAACAACCCCTCCCAACGTCGGGACAGTACAATGAGGTGAGGTTCCCATCCTCGCCCCTTGCCCCCTGTTCTTTTGTCCCCTCTTCTTATAAGAGGGGTACAAAGAGCCCCCTCGGCTCAATTAGCGTCGCCCAAGGTTACTGAGCCCCACCGACGCGACAAGGCCTGAACCATGGTGGGAGTGAATTAGTTTCCTGGGGTAGCCCTTCATGAAATCGTTTCATATTGATGGGCAATGCTGACCACGTACCACTTATTATTCTTGGAACTGGCAACACTTTCACCTTTTGCCTATTGTAGTACCTAATTCTGCCAGTAATTAGATTGTCTCTAACCTTCTTTTCAAAACGAAACTGATTTACGACAGAAATACGCAAGCTGAAACTACCGGGAACTCGATACAAAATGATAATATAAATGGGAAACATTTTACACAAGTACCAGTATGAGAGATAGGTACGATCGCGCCGACGATACTATTTCCAATTTATACATTAATTCAACATATAATTTCAGCGGATATCTTACCTTGCCGGTTACCGCCATAACTCTTCCGAAGCTAACGTGACAGCTGGAATCCTCGCTCACGTAACCCAATCTTATCTATATGTGGGTCCTTTTGAGAATTTTTTAACCTATATTATTATAGATATAGTATGTACTATATATTATTACAATTTTTACGCTGTTCTCTTTTAATCATCATCATCATCCGTCCACTGCTGAACATAGGCCTTTTTTTTTCTTTAACGCCGGGAAATGCTCTGAGGCATCCCGCGGAGGAGTGGGTCTCCCCACGCGGGTATGTGGGACTCGCTGCGCCCGACAGCTGGTAAATGGACACAGCTCTACCCACTAAAACCCGGCGAGTGTCACCAATGCCGCCTTTGGTGAGGTGCTCCGGGTCTAGAAAACAAACAGGGCACCTCTACGGCTAGTCAGTCCCGTATGGGACCGACGCCACCTCCACAGAGGGGGTGTCCCGCACCACAGAACAACCCCTCTCAACGTCGGGACAGTACAATGGGGTGAGGTTCCCATCTTCACCCCTTGCCCCCTGCTCTTCTGTCCCCTCTTCTTATAAGAGGGGTACAAAGACCCCCCTGGGCCCAATTAGCATCGCCCAAGGTGCACCGCTCATCCTAGGTTACTGAGCCCCACCTCCACAATAAGGCCTGAACCATGGTGGGGAACTGAACATAGGCCTCCCTCAATGAACACCAAGACGACCGATCCCTTGCCACTCGCATCCAACATGGATCGGCCACCGCACGGAGCTCGTCTTCCCACCTAGTTAATAGCAATACCATAATTATATAAGTTTGTTCCAATACTAGCAAGAGATAATGCCATGCTCTTTTGTAGCCGAATTGGGCCGGCACGACAGGGGTAGTAAGTAACCTCTCGCTCACATGACACCGGCGTCAAGTGACAGCTATGCTGTCGCGTTTCGAGCGGTATGTGAGTTTCTGGTGACCCAGTGGGGGGATAGGGAAAAGGAGAGCAACACTTTTGCATAATTTTGTGCGGATGTCTATGGGAGTCGGTAGTCACCATAAGGCTCCGACTGCTCGGTTGCCTTTTTGTGACACAAAATCAGGATAATGAGGACAGCACATCTAAATACACATGTAATACAATATAAGGCGCGCAAGTCACCTACATCACTACAGTGATTGCCATAAATAACTCATTACGCGAGTGACAAAAGATTAAAATCGAAATAAACATAATTTAAAAAAATCGATACAAAAAAAAAAAAAAAATTATACTTAAAATTTAAAAATACGCCCAGCAAAACAAACTAAAAATTTGAAAATATTTTTAATATATTATGGTTTTGTAATGTTTACCCACGAGAATTTCATCACAATTTTATCGCGGTTTTTTAAGAATTTTACAAGCCTGTAACTTTAGTACGTATAGGTAAAACCTCGGTCCTCCCGTGACCATGGTTGCTGTAAAGTATCCGAAACGTCAGGCTTGTAAAAAACAAACCGCGATGAAGTCTTTAAAAATTGTTTGATAATATTATGAATAATATATAATATTCTTTAATATAAATAAAATACGCATTAACAAGAAATATTTATTACAAAAAAACTTCACTTTAAGAAATATTTACTACACTCTCGCTTTTTTTTTTTTGCAATAATATCCAACGTTTTTTTAACAATTTCTTTTTTTAGTTCGGTTGGCTATTACAAGCGTGTTTTTTAGTTTTTAAACTATAATTTATTATCGATTATTATTTTCTAAGCTTTTACGAGAGTGTGTGTGAGTGATATATTATATTTGGCGCACAGCTTACATTAAAAATGCAAAGTGCTATTATTTAATAAAACATGGTTTCATCGACTACACAGCCACTAGACTCCTCATACCAGACCAACAGCGTCTGTCAACCAACAGAAGCTGTGCAATAGACGCAATAGGTCACATACAAGATTTCATCTTCAAACGTTCCGACAGTAGTGACCATTGTAATTGTGGTAAATACGTAAAAAAGTAAAACGTTAAAAATAAAATATGTGGAAATGGTTCCCGGTTCAATTAAATGGTGTGGTAAAATTAGGAAAACTATTAAAACTTGGAGCTTGCAGAAAAATCGCATTATATTTCATCAGTAAACTTAATGAATTGACGCGAACTTACATAGAAAAATATATTTTTTAAGATAGTTAGAGAGTTAAGACAGTTCTAGAAACTGAATTTCTAGGACCCTGTTTAACGCCTGCACAACGATTAAAAGAAACGATTTTTTTAAAAGAAAATATATTTTTTAATCTTTAATAAAGTATGTTTTTTGTTACAATTTGTCTAAACTTCAATTCAATTGTCATCGATAATTTATTAATAAACTTTTAATTATTACTGTTCTGAGCTGAAATGGTTCATTGTACATTCTTTTCAGCTTTAATTTAAGGAAGTTCGTAAATCTTCTTAACAATAATTAATCCCCTAAAAATGTTTTCCGCACATTTGTCAACAAGCCGTCTAAAATTCACAAAATTTTGGGAAAAATCCCCCAACCTGGCAGCACTGGGACCTGTCTTCTGCTACGTTTTTCCCTTGTGCCTCTCTGTTTCAATCGTCTTCTGTTTCACTCGTATCCAGTCTACCCAGTCTAGTATAGGGTAGGATGTTTTCTAGATCCCCACCATGGTTCAGGCCTTGACGTGGCGGTGGGGCTCAGTAGCCTAAGGTGTGTCCAGCACCTTGGGCAAAGCTAATTGAGACTAGGGGGCTCTTTGTATTATTATAAGAAGAGGGGAACAAAGAGCAGGGTGAGCGACGATAGTCTAGTGGGTATGGTCTCAGCCTCTTGAGTGAGAGCCGACAGGTCCGGGTTCGATCCTGACCCCCCTGTGATGCCTAAAAACTGGTTTTTCTAAATTTTTATTTGCACATAAAATGGGACCATCGCTTGATCACCGGTGAAGGAATCATCGTGAGGAAACTTGCATGCCTGATGAGATTAAAAGCATTTGAATGTGTGTTAAGTTCACCAACCCGCAATTGGCCAGCGCATCGGTGAACTATGGCCCAAACCCCTCCTCGAGGAGGAGACCCGTGCCCAGCAGTGGGACATATAAGAGTTGATACTTTATTATTATTATATTATGCTTAATATTAATAAATTTTCACACTGTGCAGTTTCGTTAGTGTTGGACACGATAGCTTACGCTGTTGTCTACAGCAGGTCGTCTGCCGACTTATTAATAATCTATGGTATTAATAATAATAATAACGGTACTTCTACGGTGTTGATGAGGAACCTTCTAAAAATAGCTTACTCATATTTGAAAGGCAACGCACCTGATAATGCGTAGCGGGTGTCTATGGATGTCGCTTATTATTTACCACCAGGCAAACTCTGTTTGCCTCCTCTTCTATAAAAAATAAACAATCAGACGTTAGTTGAAATTAAATCTATTGCTAATGGCTGTAAAGTATCCGAAACTTCAGGTAAAAAACTAAATAAACCGTAGCAAAACCATAAAAGCATTTTTATTATATTTATCTATTTTTGTCGCTTAGAAATTTACAAGTAGAAATAAACTATTGTTGTTTTCAAGATCGTGTTAGATGTGGGACTTGCACAGGACCTACTATAATGTCTGACCGATGTTTGCCATTAGGTTACAATGGGAGGTGACAGCTTCTTTAAAACAGCACGCTCGGAGAATATCACCCTACGGTCATCTTGGGTTTCACTGTCTATTTTCCTTTACACAATAGCACATTAGAGTACAGGTAACATTGTCTAGGGGTTGCATACATTTGACATTTAAGATTACCTTTTTTAATTATTTAAAAAGTGTATTATTTTACACCGGTGCGGTGTTATGCCATGTTCCCGTACATATGTATCATACCGACATCTATGTCTCAAGATACACAACTGGTGGGAATTATAAGTTTGTGCCGCACTCTCCTCCGCATGGTTACCGCCACCCTGTTTTTTTTTTCTTTTATAGCATGGGAGGGCAAACGAGCAGTCGAAGCCGTCTACTAGCGACTATCTACGCCCGTACACCACAACCATAGATTATGTAGATGCGTTGCCTTTTTCCTATCCCCCCAATGGGCCACCGGAAACTCACAAACCGCACGAAATGCGACAGCATAGTTGTCACTTTACGGCGGTCTTATGAGATCTAGAGGTACCACCCCGGCTGTGCCGGCCCAGTTCGGCTGCAAAGCAGCATGGCACTACCTCTTACTTTTTACGTTTTTTTTTCCAAAATCTCGCTATGCCAGAAGCAGCAGTGTAATTATTACACTAATTAATTACTGGCAACAAGACTTATCTTCCGTCTAGATCTTGTATCTACGTAGAATGCTACCTGGATCAGTCCGTCGTGAACTTGTGTTATGACCATAGGCATGCTACTCACTGATGTGCATATGTGACTCACAAGAAAGTATAGTACAGTTCCGTGGTTTTTTTTCGGAATGATCTATGCTAATGGCCAAAAGGCCCTAATGCTTCATGTGACGGTTGTGAGCCGATTTGGCTCACTTAAGATTGATTATTATTGGGAGGTTGCCAAACGTGAATTCTACGATCCCACGGCCTCCTGGCGTCGGGTTGGCAGTTCCATAGTAAGATCGTTAAAAATATCCCTTATTTCAACTTTAAGAAATATAAGTATTCAAAAGTATGCGACTTCAAGGACACCTTTTGTTAATATACCTACTCAATTTTAATGACAGTAGTATTGTTATCTTAACATACAACTTGACACAGAGGTCGCAGATTCGACTCCGGCAAGGGCAGATTATGAGATAAGTTAAACCTGGGTCATGGAATTAAATAAATCTCTCCAATTTATTTCCCTCCGAAGTGGTATCAATAAATATATTTAATGTTATGGATGATTACTTATCGAAAATGGATTAAATTCTTCAGCTTGTATATCTCTATTTTATGTTGTATTGAATGCTCGATATAATATTCGTATAACATTAGGTTTTTATAATCAAAAAAAAAAAAAAAAAACAAAATAAAACCAATGAAGTATATTTTAACGCCATTGAATCTTTTAATCGCTACCGTAATCTTTCTCAGAGGAACTGAACTTATAAATCAGTTTCGACGCATCGGAGCAAGTAGTCCAAGCGCATGGACAGTAAGACTCGCTGAAGCTAATTTGAAACCACTTAGACCCTAAACTAGAATGTGTTTATGGTATTTCAAGACTAAGATATGCCCAGAACCTCTTTTTTTTCTTTAACGCAGGGAAATGCTCTGAGGCATCCCGCGGGGTAGTGGGTCTCCCCACGCCGGTATGTGGGACTCGCTGCGCCCGAATGCTGGTAAGTGGACGCAGCTCTACCCATTCTATATAGGATACGGCTCTTTAACTTGCGTAAGATATGTGGAAGAAATCCATAATGAACACGTTGCTGCATTTTCAATTTGGGTGAGTATACTATGTTTATGCATGACAATGGCCAACCTCATACATGTATGATTGTAAAGAAATAAACATTACTCGTATGGAGTGGCTAGGACGAATCCCGGATTTCAACCCGATCGAGCATGCTTGGGGCGAGGCAGGGATATGTGTAAAACAAAGAAACTTTCCTACAATCACGCTTCGTGAGCTCAAAATTTCTGTCACAGAGGAATGGGAGAATAAACCTAAAATCGTATAAGGGACATTGTGTACCGCATGCGCAACCGCGTAAACACATTAATGGAAGCACGAGGAGGCAATACGAAATATTGCAATTCAAGAAAATAGAAAAAGTTGTTAAAAAATATCATGCTTCCTATTTTTGCACGCATATCGCATCCTTGTATTGTGTATGTTTGTTTGTTTGTAACCGTCTCCTTTGGACTTGATTTTGACCAACTTCAAACTTTACTTATTTATAGAGGACCGATGACAATACAATAATTTGATAAAATCATTCCAATATCCTGATCAGGATAATCAGGATAGCACATGCTAGGAAGGCATAAGGCACGCAAGTTACCTGCATCGCTTGTGTGATTTTCGTCTCTCATTCGATTTCCATAAGTTGAGTAGTGTAAAATAATAAAACATATCGATACATACTCGAATCTCTCTTTATAGCAAAATGGCAAAGCGAAGTAAACATTTAAAAATTATTTCAATACAAGAATGAAATGGATTACCAAAAAATATTATATTACATACTTCTAATCGTTAAAAGTCGTGGTGCTTTGTACTAAGGTTTTATACTAACTTCACTTTTGGAAACAGATTATATCGATGAAATATTTTTAACAATGATTAAATTTTTAACAATGAATAGCACATTTTTGCAATAAGTAAAATATTTTTTTTATTAATCCATTTAATTCTTGTAGATATTAAAACTAACTATTTTCAAATTTTTAGTTTGGTTTGCTATTGAAACGTGTTTACTATTTTTAAATATAATTTATTGTTTTTAAGCGAGATCAGCATATTGTTTTCTAATATTTACGCGAATTTCACTCGTTATAATGAAACAACTTTTACGGATTATATCGCGGTTTATTAAGATTTTTACAAGCCCAACGCGACGTTTCGAATAATTTGCAGCAACCATGGTCACCTAAACCAAAGTTGTGAGTGAACAAGACATTTGTAGGCACTAGGCAATGTCTAAATATGAAGCTCTGCAAAATAAAAGTGAAAATGTGGTAAATAATAAATATTCCGTTTTAAATAATTTGAAAATAACCACTTAAAATCCATAAAGGGATAGAAAATTTATAATAAGTTGTTTTCGTCCTTGATGTTTTTTTATATATCCCAAAAAGTTGCAAGTTGCAACCAAAAATTTCAAATAAAAAAGAAACTCACATTTTAAATTACAAAAACCTTCTTATATCATAAGTATGTGATTTACAAGATGAGCCGCATTGCTTGAAAATGGAAAAAGTTATTCATAGCCATTGATGTTTTGGAGTTCCATAATTGAGTTCTGTAAAATCAAATACATCTTGACACTCAAAAATACGGGAAGCGTTGAGTTGGCACCACTTGATTTTACCACAAAACAGGGAAATTCTTACTCGACTACAACAAAGCCGGATTTATGATGTATGTTCCATCGTAGACATCAACCAATTAGATGATTTTGAATTAAGTTGTCAATCGTTTCACTGCACATTCATGTTAATCGACTACAAAAATAAGGGGTTATATTTTTTGTAGTTCGTTCAAAAATTCAAACTTTTTTCTTGATACTAAAACAATCAAATCGTTACTACAAACCGACTACACCTTATAATTGTCGCTGATTTTGAAAATTTCATGAAAAATGCCAAAACTGACAAAAACCACCTATAAGTTAAACAGCTTATTCCCGATTAATATTCAGTTGCAGTTACGCAGTGTGTACTTCATATGGGGGAAAATGCTCTCAAGATAACCTAATCAATCATATTCTTGCTTGCTATTCTGAACAATGACAATCCTGTTGCCTGAAGTTCGAACTGCGTTAACGTGTATAAATTATTTATATTAGTTGTATTACTTATTTTCTATCTGTGTTTTTAAATATAATAATACTTACTGTGTTTGGTCATGGATCCTGCTTTAAACCCAACAAATAAAATACGGTTTAATAAATATTTTAAGACCATCGTTTTATCAGGACTATAAAGAATTTATAAGCGCTTATAAGTCCGGAAAAGGGCCATCTTTATAAGATTATTAATTGCTCTTATAAGATACTTACAGTCCGTCGAAATGCCAATTACGCCAACATTAGCCCTATAATAGAGCTATCTTAATCTATATACTTGACTGGCCTGTTGGTCTAGTGGTTAGAGACGTGACTGCTAAACTAGAAGTTCGTGGATTCGATCCTCATCCAGGACAAATGTTGGTGTGATAAGCATGATCATTTGTTCTGTGTCTGGGTGTAATTTATGTATGTATTTAGAAATATATAAGTATAATATATTAGTTGTCTGAACAAGCTTTGTCTAGTTTGGGATCAGATGGCCGTATGTGAGTTGTCCCAACATATTATTATTACTATTATAGAACTTCTATAAGTATCAGTACTTCTACAGTAAAAAATTAGATTAATACGCTTTCGGTAATGCTTTTATAAAGTTCATTTCTGATCAGTCGTGGAACGCAATCAAAGTGTTTGCTTAGTGGATTTTTGTATAAATTAAAACAAATTCTATGATAAGTAATGTGAATTCTCCTATTCAATTACCTTATTATGTTATTGAATTACTAATTTTAGCGTACTATAAACTTAGGAAAACATTAATTATCTGTAAAATCTATCACGTTTTTGTTTTAATTTTAACGCGCCTATTGAAATTGGAATAAAATTTACATATTCGTATTAATTAATACTTATCAATATGTTTACCAATTTACGCTCATAAGAATTGGCTCTTATAATCATAGTCATAAGATTATAACAGCCCGCAGATGTGTTTTATAAGCGCTGATAAGTCTTAGTAACTGGAATGAATACTCCTAAGTGCAATATTACTCTTAGAATATGCTTCTTTATGTGTCTTGGTCCTATAATGGTCAGAAAAAACGTTCTTGTAAACGGTTACAAGATAAAATTATCTTAATAAATTTATTGAAGTTAAAACAGCATTTATTTATGCTGTTAAAATCGCAATAGCCAATATGGATGTCATTGTCGGAGCTTTTAGTCAAAATAGCATTATGTAGTAGGCGTTCACGAATATTTTATCTTTTTGGGAAGGATCGTTACATTGACACTGAGTGAGATATGCTGTAAAAGTAATCATCATGAGTCCGGATTTAGCTGTAAATATTGTGAGTATGAGCGAAGCTGTGCGCTTCAACTAGTTTCTCATAATAATAAATAGTCATTATAATAAAAATTAATAGAAAGGTTAAAATAAACTTTTATCCATATTCAACTTATTTAACTGTAATACATAAAGCAATTGCGTCTTGATTTATGTGATCAAACTTATTATTTGTGCTATCAGTACGTACGTAGCAGTTAGCACATAAAATATCGTACTATCTACCGGAGAAGTAACAGTATTTAAACCCAAATATTTAAAGTAGATTCGTTTCACAGCTGTGTCCGTTTGAAATTCGCATACAAATTTGCATCCCCGATGTTACGCCTATACAGTCTTTTGATTTTCCCTTTATTGCAATAGGGAAGGAAAAGCTAAATCCTTTAATAATTTACATAAGTGAAATTCATTACTACCTCATTTTTTTTATTATACCTTACGCAGATAATAATAAAATTTAGCTCAAATTTTTATCATGTTATACGTTTAATAGAATGTATATAGGAATTTCAATTGTCTTATACTTTCATATCGACTAGAGTATAACTAAAAAATATAAGTTCATTATTTTCAGTGCGCATTACTTTACTACTAATTGTGAGTTTATATTCAGGCAAACTGCTTATTTTGCTGACCTAAATATTCATTCCTTAAGCCCAGTATCATTTCCAGAATTTCCAGATTCAATTTTATTTTACATAGGTACTCGAAGGTACGAGCCCCAAGTAGATTTCATCCTGCCACAAACTAAATTATAGTATCCAAAACTCTAAATTATACTCTCATGTTGGCACTGCTTATTGCAAAAACATTCAAATCTCTTTAGGATATCTTTGCGGACAAACACGAAATTATAATACGTATTATACCTATAAAGATTAAAGACGATATTTTGGTATGGTTTTAAACTATTCGCAACGTCGGGAAAGTGAAAATAAAATCGCGTTCAAATTCGTAAAATATTGTCTACTTATAATGAAGTTAGTGAACAATAGAAAACAATGTCTTAAATCTACTAGCTAACTTCATAATCTACTATCGAAACAGTGATAAAATAAAATGTAAGGGAGTTTTGACGGAGGGTTGGCAACACCGTTCCAGCGTGGGTGTGTTGGGTGGAATATAAGAGGGGTTCCCGAGATGTCAAAGTGTTCCCGCCAGCGCTCAGGTCGTGTCGTGTCTGTGACACGTGTGATTGTGTGTGTATGGACTTGAATTTCATGTGAACTGAGCCCGACTTGTACGCCCCCGAAGTTTGCTGGTAAGTTGAAAGTTTTTAATACTTTGCGTAACTTTTTATCGGAAATAAGCTTATGATATTATCAGTTTTAAACTATGCTTTCTGTAAAACTTTTTTTGTTGCATAACAATTAATTTAAAAACAGGCTGGCGAGATAATTTTTATGTTTTTCACTTAAAAAAATAAAAAAATCATAAATTAATGAATTGATTTGACCAGATACAAATACATATTTGCTGTGCGAATTATTGCGATATTTTAGTGAACTACCTTAGGTAACATTTTAACTAAATTAAAGTTTAAAAAAAACTAAATTTAATTTAAAAATAAATTAAATTTTGTAATTCGTTTTAAGAATAATCCAACCCATGTTAGCGTTCATTGAAACCAGCCACAGTGGAAAATTATAATGATGATGAAT
This sequence comes from Helleia helle, assembly GCA_963853865.1. NCBI lineage: Eukaryota > Metazoa > Arthropoda > Insecta > Lepidoptera > Lycaenidae > Helleia > Helleia helle. The sequence continues at coordinate 25,255,359 of OY971420.1, forward strand.
AGATGTTTGATATTACAAAATATATCAATATCATCAACCCGACCACTGGACTTGTCATCATACCAGTACGTACCGGTATTTGTAGCGTCAACTTTACTTAACACGAAAATACTCAATTACTTTGAAAGCTTGTCACGCTAGTTATACCAATACAATCTAAGACCAGCTTATCTCGGAACAGTGTACAAGCATGAGTCTAAATGATGATGATGAATACTTGCGCTTGTAGTTATGTCCATAAAAACAAATTTTATAAACATACAATTTGTTTTTATGGACTTAGCTAAATAATCGTGAATAATATGGATAACTCATACAAACGTATGAATTATAAAACTCCATATTCACGATGCATCTTCATCATCATCAACCTCTATATGTCCACTGCTGAACATTGGCCTCCCTCAATGAACACCACGGCCTATCCTTTGGCGCTAGTATTCAATACGGACCGGCCACTATATGAAGATCATCTTCCCACCTGATTAATGGCCGACCAACACTTTGTCTACCCGAACGCGGCCTCCACTCTTGACCCTTATTGGCCCATCGGCCTTCCGTTCTCTTGAGTTTGTGACCAGCCCACGGTCACTTCAACGAGCTTACGAGTATTCTTTGCGCGACATCGATAACCTTAGTTCTCTGGCGGAAGTCTTCGTATTGCGATACTTAAACGTTAGTAGTAGCTTTAAGATATTTTTTAAATATATTATTAAGATCATAAGTATAGGTACGAATATACAGATAAAGAGGTGGTTTAAACGCACGTATCTTACTGCGAGTGGGATGAAACAAATGCTTTTGGTACCCCAACTAATTGTTGTTGCAAGTTGCAACTAGCTGGCCCGGCAAACGTTGTTGTGTCATATGAATTATTTCTGGTTTGAGATTCGAATGTCTCTATGGGTATGACATACGTATCTCTCTCTCTTCCTGGCCATGTGTCCCACATGGTGGTGGGGTCAGCCTTCCTTGTCATACTCCTCCACTTCGCTCTATCTTTGACGGCGTCTTCGGAAACGTTGCATTTTATCATGTCCGCCAGTAACACATTTGTCCATGTGGTTTTAGGTCTCCCTCTGGGTCTTTTTCCGGAGACGGACAATTCGAGCACTTGGTTACCAACGTACTTGGGTGATCTCCTCCTGATATATCCATACCACCTCAACGTATATTATAATATCATATTCTTAGATCTACCAAACACATGACAGTTTTATAGAATTAATTTTCCAACTGGGCGTGGATAGCCAAATCCGAAATTACGACGAATAGCGAAAACTGGTCAAAGGGATCTTTAGCCCGATGTTGATGAAAACTAATATTGTATTAATGGATTTTTAAAAATCTATATTCCTTGCCAGGAATCGAACCTGATGTTTTTGAAAAAATAAAACATAAGTACTGTATTATTACACCAGTATATAGTGTCGCTAAAAAGGAACACATTCTGGGAAGTCACGAAATAGGTACGACCAAGTTAAGGAAAATGTTGGATTTTAACAAACTGCCTTAAAAAATTAAAATTCGTATAAAAATCTTGTAACCATATATTTTTGAACGCTCACACGAGCGCAGCCATTTTCTCAACATCATTTTCTAATTTCAAATTTTATTATTTCTTTGCAGTTACCGGCAGTTACAGTTACAAGCAGTTACAGTTATAAAAACATAAACTATTATAACCTCCTCCTTTTCGAAGTCGTTTAAAAATTAGAACGCCATTTTGGTATATAATATTGGTTATAATAATATTGGTGCCAATATTATACTTTGTTTGACGTTTAGTTATTTTTTATGTCATAAGGAGGCAACCGAGCAGTCGGAGCCTTATGGTGACTACCGACACCCACACACATCCGTACAACCAAAAGTTATGCAGATGCGTTGCCATTGCGTTCAATACAACGGGTTCGATTCCTGCCAGGGAATATAGCTTTTTCAAAAATCCAATAAATAATATAAGTTTTAGTTTTCATCAAAATCGCGCTCGTGACTCCTTTGAGCACTTTTCGTTATTCCTCATTCGCTATTCGAATTTCTCTATCCACGCTCAGTTTCAAATTCAGCTTGTTCATTGTTATTATAAATAAATAACGACCTCTGTGGCTCAGTGGTTAGCGCGTTGGTACTCAAGCCGGAGGTTTCAGGTTCCTTTCCCGCCTGGGAACAAAAATATTTTCTATGTTCCTGGGTCATGGATGTGTATAATATAATAAAAATCTTATATATGTACTAGTTGCACCGACAGACGTTGTTCTGTACATTTTTTTTTGTGAATCTAAACCTCCTCGAACTCACACAAAAAAAATAAAAATTGGTCCAACCGTCTAGGAGGAGTTCAGTGACATACACACGCACACAAGAAATATATATATTAAGATATGTATAGTATAAAAATTATTCAATTTATTTCCGTTGTCTGGTACCCGTAACACAAGTTCTTCGTGACCAGAACCAGACAGACCACGGGACCAGATTGACGTGGTGTAAAAACGTCCATAGATAATATTATTATTATTATTATTAAAATAAAAGGTTAAATTTTTATTTTACGGGCAAAACACGGGGTACTTCTGGCATTGCTAGTACATTAAAAACCTAATTGATAATTAATATTCACGATACCAACGACGTCACTCGACTCTGACCCGAGTATTTCAGAAGCCGCGCACCAAATTTAACCCCTTTTAAGACTTGTAGGAGCTTAAGGTAGTCTTTAAAGTACCATCCTAATATTAAAGTGGGATTGGTAAAATACCCTAATATTATTGTGTAAGTAAATGTAGTATTATGTTACATAAAAAAATTGGTGTCTGTAAAGTTGGTTTACGGACGATAGTATTAACGAGACAACGTCATAACAAAGTGTACAATTAGTGTAACGGGACATTGGTCATAACTGGACAGTTATCGTTACGGAACATTTTCGTGCATGCTGCCGGCGTTCATCGATTCATTAGACTTTGTCACGTCAAAAATACTTTTTACGGAACAATCAGTTGTCAAGTCTTGCCCACCATGATTCAGGCCTTGGCGTGGTGGTGGGGCTCAGTAGCCTGAGGTGAGCCCAGCATCTTGGGCGAATTTAATTGAGCCGTGGGAGCTCTTTGTCTCTGTCTGTCTCTCATAAGAAGAGGGGACAAAAGAACAGCGGGCAAGGGGCGAGGATGGAAACCCATTTACTGTCCCAACGTTGGAAAGGGTTGTTCTGTGGTGCGGGACAACCCCTCTGTGGAGGAGGCATCGGTCCCTTGAGGGACTGACTAGCTGTCGAGGTGCCCTATTTGCTCATTAGATCCGGGGCTCATTAGATGCGTCCACTTACCACCTTTCGGGCGCAGCAAGTCACACATACCCGCGTGGGGAGACGCACTCCCCCGCGGGATGCCTCAAATAATTTACCGGCGTTAAAGAAAAAAAAAAATCGTCAAGTCTTGTACTTGTCTGCAATTTTAGTTGAAACAAAATGTTAAAATATTTATTTTCCTTCTATTCCTTAATATTTTACTGTAAAGCGCGCACGATCTCCTCTATACGACCCTGACTTTGTAAAATATACTGTAAGTAGTCTGTGAACCTTCGGCCGTGCCTTCAATAGATTTTGGGGCTTTAAAGCTAATTACTGGCATTAATTACTACTGTATTCTAAAATCCAGCCAGAATTAACTTCAATAAGAAATATCTTTATCATAGATGAAGTTATTTAGGTACCATAAAATGTCTCTGAGCATATTATGTTTGTCTCAGCTGTATCAAGTTAGGCAAACTCAAACTCCTCTTCTATATAAAAAAACACTATTTCTGTAATAGCCTTATATTATTGCATTTATAAGAAGTTTTATTGATTTTTGGGTAATGTATTTTTTTGCAGTATCACTGATAAATACACAATTTAGGTACAACCTTTTTAAATATCCTACGTACGTGTGAGAGACAAAGATGTATAATTATTTCCACCGAGCAGCTATTTTCATGAAAATGTAGCATTTCGGTGAAATCGCTAGCTCACATTAATTAATCAACTGCACAGACAGTTTCATATTTTTAATTTCTTTCTCATCATCGTCAGCATCATCAGCCTCCATCCATCCACTGCTCAATAAAGGCCTCATTCAAAGAACGCTAAGACTACCGATTCCTTGTCACTATTTTAGTTTAATCTAAATTATGTTTCAATAGATGATGGCAGTTAGCGTGGTAAGTGGTCTTTGTTGCAATTAAACATACTCGTAAAAATTGTCGGAACTAGTCCCATTGCAGAACCAGATGTATTATATTTTCAACCCTAAGACGGATTGTTCTGATAATTGCATTGTAAATATAATGTCTTTCCACGAGGGATAAAAATTTGTGGTCGAAAAAAAAGAAAAATGTTTCGGGAACTTAGATACAAACCTAGTGTTGAAAATAAATTAAAATATAAAAATTATTGTCACTTATTAAAAAAAATCATTACTTTAACAAAACGAGCACAAAATAATTATAAAATTTTAACTTCGACTAATAAATCTAAATCAATGTGGGACTTAATTAATAAAACACGCTTAAATTTACCAAATCAATCCATTGTTAGAATTGAAAATAATAATAATGAATATATAACTGATCCTTGGAAAATCGCCAATGAATTTAATAACTATTTTATAGATAAAGTTAAACCAATATCCAATATCATGTTATATTCTAATAGTAAAGCTACATCTTTCAATAATTATTCCATGTTTTTAGCTCCCTGTATCCCTCAAGATGTACATAAAATTATAAAATCTCTTAAAAACACACATAGTGTCGGATTTGATGGAATTTTTACAAAAATAATTAAAGCTGTAAACGAATTAATTTGTCCTCATATCTGTTTTTTAATTAATCTGTGTATATCGACGGAGACTTTCCCGGATGATCTTAAAATAACGATTATTAAACCGCTATTTTAAAAAAAAAACCGTGAATTAAAAGAGTTTTACAGGCCAATAGCACTAGTCCCAGTGTTTTCAAATTTTTTTGAAAAGTATTTCCACAATCAAATTTATTCATTTCTTGAAAAAAAGAATACTTTATGTAATGAGCAGAAAGGATTTCGAAAAAACAAAAATATTAATCTCACAATTTTTGACTTTTTAAAGAATGTAATGAATAACATAGATAGAAGGAATCCAGTTTGTGCCATATTTTGCGACATGACACAAGCATTTGACTATGTACATCATAATATTTTACTACAGAAACTTGAGGCTTACGGAATAAGGGGCAATGTACTATAATTGATTCGCTCTTATTTACTTAACAGACCTCAAATTACAGAAATAAGTCACATATATAATAAAACCAGAACTGAAGTAAAATACAGATCTTTGCAGCGAAAAATAGAGTTTGGCGTACCTCAAGGAACTGTATCGGGTCCACTTTTCTTTATTATTTACATAAATGACTTACCAAACTCGGTTAACCAGCCCATGACATTATTTGCAGATGATAGCACAATTACAGTAAACTGTAAAGACATTATTTTATATGAAAGCGACATTAATAACGCATTACAAACTTTAATTGAATGGTTGGATCATAAAAATTTAATCATTAATTTAAATAAAACAAAAATAGTACACTTTAGTCAAAGAGATACAAGCTTATCAAATGTTAGTCTTATTTTTAATAATAATAAAATAGAGGAAGTTAAGACAACACGATTTTTAGGTCTGGAAATAGACAAACAATTAAACTGGAAGAAACATATACAAGTACTTGCTAAAAAAATAAGCAGCTTAGCTTATGCTCTAGGTAAACTCTCTTTATCGGTCAACATTAACACCGTCATTACTGCTTATCATGGTTTGGTTGAATCGGTTTTGAGGTATGGCATAATTTTTTGGGGAAATGCCACAGATAAAGAATTTATATTTAAGATGCAAAAACGCTGTATTAGAGCCATGTTTAAAATTAAATGTACCGATAGTTGTTAGCCTATATTTAAACAATACCAGCTTCTGAAACTTCCTTCTCTATATTTACTTGAGATTGCATTATTTGTAAAAAATAATTCTCATCTCTATCCTCGATTATCAGATAAAACATTAAGAAATAGACGTCATGGTGATAAACTGTGCGTACATACCTGTAGAAAAGAGTTAATGGCAAAGAGTATTTTCTGTATGGTCCTAAAATTTATAACAAAATACCAAAAAATATTAGAGACCTTAATATTAATCTTTTTAAAACGAAATTTAAAAAAATGTTGCTTACTAAATGTTATTACTCGATAAATGACTTTTTATGTGATGACAATTAATTTTTTATTGCTTGTAATGTAATTTTCATTTAAATTAATTTATTTTGACCAATTTACAATGTTGACAATCTTATATTTATTTTATTATAATTCTTGTATAATAGGATTAAGTTTGACTCGATTTATATTTTTTAATATTTTAACACATTTATATTCAACAATTTAATCTTATCGACTTTTAATGAATTCATGCATAATGTGCCTCATAAATAATTAATTTCTAATTTCTTACTCTTAAAAAATTTGCACACCATGAAAATGGTAAATTGTGAGGTATGATTTTTTTTATATGTAACATCTCTGTAACCACAATTTGAGCAAATAAATAAATTATTATTATTATTTATTTTGCAATTGTTTCTTAAAAGTAACGGTGTACATACATTAAAAAAACAATACCGATCGGATTGAGAACCTCCTCCTTTTTGTTGAAGTCGGTTAAAAACTAGGTACTAATCAAGTACCTAAGTGAAAAATCTGGTGAGCAAAACGTGGATAAGACAGACAAGGGATAGATGAGATTGGCAAAAAAAGGGAGGCTCAGTAGTGGCCAATAACAGACTTGATGAAAATTATCCAAAACATCGGAAATGTAACTAATTCTAATAAATTGCGCAAAAAATTGTATCAAGGATTTTCATTATAATGAGTGAAATTCGCATAATCATTACACGTTAGAACATCGAAAACTATGTGAAAGGAATTAACACAAGTTTTTGTTCAAAGAAAATCACACTACGCCATTTTCACTAATTCGATAAATGATCGTAATCATCATCTCATCTATCTCATTAAGCCTTGATAATTACTGGCATTACCCATCACGTGTGTTCGTGTCAAGTAAGAGGAGGAACACAAAAGATTGCTCTTAATTTGGGTCTTGCTCAATCACTACACTCGTATGTAGCTTATCTTAGTCTCCGCTGCCAGTAATTACGTACCCTGTTCTGTATTTGAACAGTAAATTTGCCAGAAAAATGCAGGATTTAGGCACTCGCCAGCTATTATTATCTCGTAGTATATAATATGCTCTGCATAGTGCGACGATGGTCTAGTGGGTATGGACTCGGTCTCTTGAGTGAGAGGTCTGGGTTCGATTCTGACTCCCTGCGATGCCTTGAAATTATTTCTTAATTTCTATGTGCACCTGAACATAAGACCATCGCTTGCTCACCGGTGAAGGAATTGGCATGCCCGATGAGGTTGTCTTTGAAGGTGTGTGAAGTTCGCAATATATTTTGATGCGATTTTTTAATAGATAACGATTCAACAGGAAGGTTTATTGTGGGTTTATTTGTATAATATAGTAGAAAAACACTTCGAGTTTTCTAATGTGATGTCCTAAATATAAAAAAAATTGCGCTTAAATTGCAAACGCTGGCTGAACCCTACCAGATATCAAAAGAATGTAAAGCAGTAAAATTGTACACCTTAAAAAGGTCTACCGACCAGCCGGGATATCCGATTTAACAATGACCATTAATAAATCGCAGGGTTTAAACTTTCAACTTTGCAGACTTAGATTTGAGCATGGAGTGTTTTTTACATGGGCAATTGTATATCGCTCTTTCAAGAGTAACCTATAATGATCAAAAGCTGTGATCGTTGTATATAAAGAAATTCTGTTGTATGTTTCGTATCAGTATTGCACCGGTGTGAAGCCGGGCCGGGTCGCTAGTATTATTATAAATATGATCTGTATGTTGTGCAGAGTGCTTGAATAGTATGACCATTATTCCTTCGTTATTTTTCCTCATGCGCTTTTTAAATCAACATAAACAAATATACGATAACATAATTTGGTGATATGATAACATTAAGAGGTGAAATAACATTGCACTGACATCACTGTCATCCCTGGAAGATAACAGATTTTACACGTGAACTAATATGAAAAGATATGTCACTCTATATCAGTGCAATTTTACTGTATGTTATGAAGGTTAAGACATTTCAAAGATCTTTTAAGGTATTTATAGTCTTTTCATTGTCAGCCTGTCCCACCATGGTTCAGGCCAAATCGTGGCGGTTGGGCTCAGAAGCCTAGGCACCTTGAGCCCAGCACCTTGGGTGATGCTAACTGAGCCGAGGGGGCTCTTTGTACCCTTCTTATAAGACAAGGGGACAAAATAGCAGGAGGCAAGTGGCGAGGACGGGAACCTCACCCCATTGTACTGTCCCGATGTTGGGAGGTGTTGTTCTGTGGTGTGGGACAACCCCACTGTGGAGGTCCCTTGGGGGACTGACTAACCGTCCAGGTGCCCTGTTTGCACATTAGATCCTGGGCACCTCACCAAAGGCGGCACTGGTGACACTCGCCGGGTTTTAGTGAGTAGAGCTCCGTCCACTTACCAGCTTTCGGATGCAGCGAGTCCCACATACCCGCCGGGCAGACCCACTCCCCCGCGGGATGCCTCAGAGAATTTCCCGGCGTTAAAGGAAAAAAAAATCAGTCTGTAACCGTTATAAGTAGATTTATTACAATAATATTCATTTATACACGAAATTTTAAATAAGCACTGTATAATAATAATATAATCATATCAACCCTAAAGGAGGAGACCCGTGCCCAGCAGTGGGACATCACTGCTGGACACGGGTCTCCTCCTCGAAATCAGGCGAGGAAGGGGTTTGGGCCATAGTTCACCGATGCGCTGTCCTAATACGGGTTGGTGAACATCACACACCTTTAAAGACTTTTAATCTCATCAGCCATGCACGTTTCCTCACGATGTTTCCCTCACCGGTGAGCAAGCGATGGTCTCATGTTCAGGTGTACATAGATTTTTTTTATTATTTATGTTAGTTGGATAGGCAAACTGGCAAACGTACCACCTGATGTTACTTAACATCAGGTGGGCGACATCGACCACTTGGTCGATGTCGCCCAACGTACATACACTAGTATACCGGGACGAGTATATCAACGATGAACATAAACTAGTATACCGGGAACGAGCCCAGGCAACTCATTTATGTGTTGCCTATCCTGAGACATAAGATGTTAAGACTCGGTTCCAGTAATTACACTGCCTGTCTTACCCTTCTCTCCGAAACACAGCAAAGCTGTTTCACGGGAGGAATAAGCAAGCAAGATGGGGCTACCCATGCAGCCTGGGAGCGCGGCACAGCGCTTCCCTCCCACCGGTATATTAATAATAAATTTATAAAAACCCATTTCTATTTCTAGGTATCACAGGGGAGGGGGGGGGGGGGTTCTCACTCAAGAGGCCGAGCTCGTGCCCACTAGGCCATCGTTGCTCACAGCACTGTACGAGAACTTTTTTAAGTGTTACTAGACCAAGATCAGTCGGAAGAATATGTTTCGCTTCATTAAATAGTTTTTCCGTACAAAACTATAACTGCGAAAGAGAATTCATGTCTGAGGAAATCTAAATAAAAGATTTTCCTTTACTAGTAGCAAGAAATACCGAAATATAATCTCCAAACTGAATTTAATTGTGATAGTTACCGTTAGTTTTGAACTGAGTGCCTGTTATTAAAGTTTCAGAGGGCTACCGTTGTCGCTGTCAGGCCTCGTCAAACTCAAGTACAAATCATAAATGACGAGAGCTTTCCAGTGGCAGGTCAGTATAGTCACTAGCTATTGCCCGTAGCTTTGCCCGATGTCTTTACCTCTGACAAGTTAGTGGCAATTTACAATAAAATAATTAACACTGCATGAAAAGAATCATGGGTTAATTTTTATCCTGATAAGACAAACGGTGTTACATTTTATTTAAAAGTGTTGCAGATTGATTCGTTTGTTATATTTATATTCTTTATAGTTGATTATATTCTTTAAATATTGTTATATCTATATATCTATTTGGTCAACACTCTTCACACTTATTAAATGTCCTGTCTGTCCTGTCTGTCCTGACTGTTTAAAAAAAATAGTTTGTTTTCGACATAATATGGACACGATGAGAAATTGTTTTTACGTGTGGGAAATATTTTATCGAATTAAATATTTTATTGCCTTAGCTTTCTGCACTTTTCCCCATAAAACTCTATCTATGCCAAACTATGCGTGCGTAAAGAGAAAAACTTATGTATTCTAAATTTTGCGAATTACTCTTATTATAATGTCTGCCATCATGGGACCTCCCATGACCATGTTTGTAAAGTATTTAAAACGTGGGGATTGTAAAAATCTTAGTAAATTTCGATATAATCCATTAAAAAAATATTACAATTACGTACGTTACCTTACATAGACACAGATAAAAAGAACCATCGAAACTATTTTGCAATCATTGTCACTTTCGCCGAAACACAATGTCAATGAGTTAATCAATTACGTTGGTGGTGGGGGGTTTGGTGGGAGGTGGTGGTAGGGAGGGGCAGAGGAGGATATATACCCACAATTAAGGGGAATTACCAGCTGGGCCTTATCTTACAATTGGGTTTTAAACACTTTTCAAGGTTGGCCATTTTGGGACAGCACTTTTCATGTTTATTCACTACCTTTGCCTGGTTTTGGATATTATTATTGGTTAGTTTAATATTCTATTTATGGCCATCTTGACGTTATTTGAAACAGGCCCATATCCAGCAGTGCATGGAAAATGGTGATGCTGGTTATTGTGTTAATTATATTTTATGTACACAGGTGTAGTGGTTAAGCTAACTGGGTACCGAAGTCGGGGATCGAATCCCGACACAAATAGATTTTTTTAATGTCATGTTTTTATCAAATACCCGTAATAAAATTTATTGCAAGCTAGGTAGGGAACAAATTGTTTTCTATTTTAGTATTTTGTTGAACAAGTTATTTTTTGCAAGCTAGTCATGTAGTACCTATATTTTCCTATGTGCAAAGTAATAAACAAAAACCCTCACTTTTAATGTGAATTGATTAGATAAACTGTTAGGTGGGCCACCTGGTGGTAAGTGGTCAGAGTGGCCGTTTATACGTCACAAAAAAGAAGTCCATCTGGAACAGGCTACTCATTCATGTGTTCTGCGGCAGTAATTACACTGCCTCTCCTGCCTTTCTTTACGAAACAGCAAAGTTGTTTCACGCAAGAAATAAACAGAATCCTTGACAATCCCTCAAATCGGTATAATATTATGACGTTTCAAGGATATCTGAGAATGGGTTTATTAAAGAACCTTCTCAACGTGGATATTTTATTTAAATTTAAATTTAAATTGACTTATAACCACACGATTTTGTTTTAATAGTTTAAATGTAGAGAAAATATATAACTAAATATCTTTAATTGACGTTGAAACAAAATTTTCAATTTTCAAATTTTAAATTCACTACTATAAAGTTAGAATGCTAGCTTAGCATTAACTTGATTACTTCTATCTTAATGAAATTTTAAACAAATTGCAAGATATTTCTTTATATATATTAAATTAATTATTACCCTTAAGATCCCTTCTCAGTTGATAACATTTAAATTTCAATACTTTTATCGACCACGCCAAAAAGACCACAAAAGAAGGGTGTTCTTTGTGTGGCTTCGTAACTCTCAAATAGAGAACCGATGTGGATATGGTTTTTTAAGCAGGTATTCTAAAGTTGTTCATGAATGTGTTTTGATCGAAATCGGTTCAGCCATTACAATATCATTATGCTCATTTGAAGTTACGATTTTTGTAAATATATCATTTTAATATTATGTTAAATTAGATTTTTTTTAGATTACGTAATGATAGTCAGTTAATAAATAAAGTCGTCATTAAATTTATAAACATTGTTGTTTCGCGTAATGGCAAACGGCCAGCGAACGGCCGCTTATTTACACACATCTATATGTATTTGTGGAGAAAACAACAAAAGGACACTGTGTCCTACTTATTTGGTCTTAACAACGCGATGTTGAACCGAAACTGGATACATCAGTTCCTAGCGAACTTGTTCATGGGACAGATAATTTGGTATAAGATTTGGTTGGACGTGAGTATCGTCATAAAAATATTTCTTACACAATAATACATATAAATCATTTTATTAAATATTATTGTTAAAAGCGTATTAAAAATATAATTAATTCTTTTTAATAAAGAACAGAAAATTGAAGTCAAATTGACTGAAGCTGCTGATTGTCTACTATCGGTTTTAAAACTGATATGGATGTCGCTTATCACTTATTAGACACCCGCTACATCATTAGCAGATTTGTTGCCGGACTTCCAAATACGAGTATGCTCTTTTATTGAATATTGATCTTTTAAATATTATAACGTGTGACATATTTTACATTTATAATCTTATCTTACCATCGGGGGCATATTAGAATATTCTTACATCATTTTCAGAGATATTCCCCATCGATCCAACAAGCCAACAGCATCAAAATTTCTAATATCCTCGATTTCCAGGAATAGACAAGATCATCGTCTGTAAAACTAGTATAAAGTAAACAAGGTTATTATTTTTCCTATAAATTAAGTGCTAATTGTGTGCTAATAATAAAATAAAAATTAAAATTGCGCTCTTTGGGAATTTTTGGAAAACCAATGCAATGCTAGCTTATAACCAAGCATTGCTTATGGATTTGCCAAAAATATATGAAAATAACAATTTTTTTTTTCAACTCTGCAGACCATTGGTCCGCGCCATTGTTCATTAAAGTAGTAAAGTAATGATTTTTATTTGCTCCGCTTGTTTTAGTTTTGTTAATGATGATGATTTTAATACTGTTTAGCCTAAGAGGAGCCATTGAGATGATGGAGGGAGAGTGACATATTACCACCGGTTCGAACCCTAGCCCTATCCTGAGAAGAACCGGCAACAAACTCAGTGGGCGGCATCCCTATACTTAACACTTGATGCTGGTAAAGTGTTTGCGCGGTGGATGGTGGTCACGCGCGCTTAAGTAGGTGGTTCTAGGCTCCTCTTATTTTGACATCGTTAAATTGTTAGATTGAATCCCTTTCAAGGGGTGTGGATCCTAGTGATTCACTCCCGGTGCTCGTAGCTGGTTAATGTTAATAATTGACTAAATATTTATTTTTATTGTTGGGCTGCTCTGGTTGGTGTTGGGCGTCCCGTTGTCCTCAAGTCCTGGTTAGTTCATTGATGACGGCCTGGTCTCTGCTGCGGATGGCCATCTTAAGGTTGTAATCTTTAATTTCATTTTCTTTGTGCGGGAATTGCCGGTTTAATTAATTTGCCCAATGCGTCATCGCTGTCATCTGTATAGTATATGAATTCCTTGTTGTGACCTTTCTCGTTTCTTACTACGTACACGGTTTCGTAGCAGAGTCCCTGTGCTTCGTGGATGGTCAGAACTAGGGACTCTTCGCCCTCTTCGAACCCTTGGTCTTTTAGGGTGTACTTTCGCTCTTGGGACTTTCTTTTTTGTCTTTGTTAGGACAAGCGTATTCGGGCGCTTTTTGCTGTTGTTTGCCTCCAGTAAGGGTCTTGTGCTGAGTGATTGCTTTATTTTACTGGAAGAGTATATGCCCTTGTGGATGTTTCTGAGGGCATATGCTACGTCTTGTGGGCATCAGTGTGTACGTAGTAATTCTTCCGTGACAGATGTTATAACGGTTGGGCGGTGGTAATGGATCGGGAAAAGATTTTCGCGCTCTATGTAAGGCAGCTGGTTGACATCGCCTAAAAGGAGCAGATCTTTAGCTTTTAAGATCTTCGGTATCATCACTATGGAGCAGAAATGATTCATGAGTGCTTCATCCAATCCTCTCAAATCGCTTCATTGGTGAGAACCGAGGCCAGTGTGCGGACTCTGTTCCTTGCATCTGCTCCTGCACGGTTGGCTATCTTCTCCTTTAACTCCTTTTTCGCCTCGATGGTTGCTGTCACTACGACATCCGTTTCTTTGTTGAAATTGGCAATGATCCAGGTGGTCTTCCCGCAGCCTGGCACCCCGTTGACCCATCTTGTTCGGGGCAACTCCCACGTGTCAGGAGGATCGTTTTCCGCCAGAATCTTGGCTTGGTCCAAGATCCTGTCGTCCAACCAAATTTCCGTGCCCTTGGTGGTAACTACGATGGGGTCTCTCCTCGGTGTCTTGAATACGGGAACACCTTTCCTTTTTGTGGTCCCTTCGTCTAGGGCACTCTAGGGGAACTATGCCTGCTGTGGCGTTATATGCGGTCATGTGGTATCTTCTCTTGTTCCCCTTTATCGTCTTGGTGGTCATATTGTTATATATTGTAGCCTCTGCGTCCTCCAATCTGACATCTAGCAAGCCCTTGTTCTCACGGTGGTACGCTTCCAGAATTCGCTTGCACACTCTTATCTTCACCTCCCTGGTGGCAGATGTTATTGCCACGTATTCGGTGAAGGCATTGGCTAGGTGGTCCTGCACCTTGACGATTTTCTTCAGAAGAGGCGCTAGGACTATGCCCATTTGCGCCTAACCATATTAATTCCATATTCGACCATATTACGTCTGTGGTAGGTACAATATTATGGTCAAAAAAGCAAAGGGACTTTTCCAACTGACATTGGGTTCTGAAGGGTCATTGAGAAAATAATATAGCGCAATCAATCTGAATTTTGCGCAGTTGTATAAGTACTTGCTTCTGCCAGTGGATTCGCCTGGACTTAGGACTGCTGGGCTCAGGTTATGGACATAGATTTACAAATAAAAAAAAATAAGAAAAAAAATCACATCACTTTACTGACATTATATCACATGTCCTTATATCAAGACAAACAGGCAGACAACACGGAAAATCGTAGTTATAATAAATTGTTTTCGTATCAGACTGTGATTAAAATTTTATATCTTCGTATCCTTTTATTACACACTAAGTTATTGTTTTACTTTTTATCACTCGAACCATATAAAGTATTACCTAACATATTTTATCTAAACTTATTATTTATCTCAATATCATTCGCTCAATGTACTATATTATATCTACAGAACAATTTTCTTTGTACCTATCAGCCTTGGAACCTATACTTAGTAGAAATTATTTGACATTCAATGCATTCAATACGGTACTTTTAGGTAACATACTGTTTTTACACGCTTTTTATTAGCTTCACCTGTATGTTTGTATGTTTGTATGTTTGTTTGTAACCGACTTCTTTGGGCGCGATTTTGACCCACTTTAAACGGCCAGATTTTATTCAAACTTTGTAGATTTATCGAGGACCGATGACAATACAATAATTTGATAAAATTATTCCAATATCCTGATCAGGATAATCAGGATAGCACATGCTAGGAAGGCATAAGGCGCGCAACACATCAGTTGTGTTGTTTTTAGTCTCTCACTCATTTCTAAAGTGATTGCCATTAGTTGAGTACTTTAAATTAATAAAATCTTTAAAAAAAAATTGACACCAAAAAGTAAAAAATAAATTATAGTTTAAAAAAAAAACTAAAAAACACGCTTTAATAGCAAACCGAACTATAAATTTGAAAATAATTTTTAATAGAAGAATTAAATGGGTTAACAAAATAAATAAATGATATTACTTATTGTAAAAAAACGTGGTGCTTGTAACTAAGTTTTTATACAAACTTTACTTTTTAAAAATAGATACCGATGAAATATTTTTAACAATGAATATCGAGCACCTCACGCTTTTTTACAATAAGTAATATCATTTATTTATTTTGTTAACCCATTTAATTCTTCTATTAAAAATTATTTTCAAATTTATAGTTCGGTTTGCTATTAAAGCGTGTTTTTTAGTTTTTTTTTTAAACTATAATTTATTTACTTCTAGAACAATTAAAATCAATAAAAGTTTAACATTATAACTTTGTAATATTTAAGAAATTAATCTATTTAAGGACATAAAATGACATAAAGACCCTTATTTAATAAGCATCCAGTTATTTATGAAGTGACCTTTTTTATGTGATAAGGAGGCAACTGTGATAAGCAGTGAGCCTTATGGTGACTACCGACGCCCATAGACATTCCACACAATCAAAAGTAATGCAGATATGTTGCCCCTCTTTTCCCTATAAGGCGACGCATTCATCATCATCATCATCATCAGCCCGTTATTGCCCACTGCTGAGCATAGGTCTTCCTTTTTTCTTCCAATCTCCTATGTCCCTTGTCAGCCTCATCCATGTTTTGCCCATTAGCCTTACCACGTCATCAGGCGATGCATTGGTAAACAATAATTTTAATACCAGACACGCCAGAGGGGACTGAGCGTCCTGAGCGGCGCGAGGCTCTCCATATGCGCACGAGCTTATAACTAAAGGACGTAAACGACAAAATGATTTTCGTTATTTTATTACGTTGAAAACGATAATTGGAGACATTCCTTCTATAATTTTAAAGAACATATATAGACTTATCTACGAAGAAAATTAAGAGGCTTAAACCGGTCCCGTTTGCCCATAAGATCTGAATCTAAAAAGAGGTTTGTTTGATATTTTATTCTCTGTTAAAAACATTAGGTATCTAATTGTGTATTTTAAACTAACAAAATAAAGTTTTTATCATGAACTATTAGGTCACCAACTTATATTTTCTTATTATGAAATAAATTGAAATTATTGACGCCAAAATTTCAAATGCGTCCCCATAATGGGCCACCGGAAACTCACAAGCCGCAAAAAACGAACTACTCGACTGACTTTGTCAGCATGAGGTAGTACCATGCTGCTTTACAGCCGAATTGGGCCGTCACGACCGGGGTGGCACCTCTCGCTCACATAACACCGGTGTCAAGTGACAGCTAGGCTTTTGCGTTTCGTGCGGTTTGTTAGTTTCCGGTGGTCCATTGGGGCGATAGTGAATAGGAGGGCAACGCATCGTCACAACATCTGATTATGCGAATGTTTTTGGCGTTGGTAGTCACCATAAGGCTCCGACTGCTCAGTTGCCTCCTCACGACATAAACATGAAAAAATAAGAATCGAATCTGTATTTGTATGCCCTAACGAGAATTTTATGTAGGTACAAGCAATTCTAAGTACCTACTACAGATAAAAAGATAAAAGCGAGATCTTATTAAAGGTCTTGAAAGTGGAGACCAATCGAGAACCTTCGATGCGAAAATATTATGTAAGAGAACATGAATATTTTGAACATCGGATAACGACTTGGTATAATTTTCTCGCAGCTCTTATTCGTTTCGAAACGATCCTGATTAAAGGTTTTATATGAAATACTTTAATTTGAGGAGAATTGATATAAATAAATGTGTTATGTAAACGATTTACCTTACCTAGTTAAAGATAGTCATGAGGTAGAGTTGTTTGCTGATGATACTTCACTTATTTTTAAAATCAAACGACAAGAAACTAATTATGACGAGGTAAACAACACACTTTCGAGAATGGTACATTGGTTTAGCGTTAATAACTTGCTTTTAGATAGTAAAAAAAATAAATGCATAAAATTTTCCTTGCCAAATGTTAAGCAACTGCAAACCAATGTACAAGCTGCAGTGGGGTCCCCACATAGCTAAATTGGCGAATAGACTCAGTTCAGTAGCATATGCAGTGAGAAAAATAAGACAGTTTACTGATGTAGATACAGCGCGAATAGTATATTTTAGCTACTTTCATAGCATTATGTCTTATGGCATACTTTTATGGGGAAATGCGGCCGACATAAACAACATTTTTGTGCAGCAGAAGCTGGCTATTCGTGTAATTTACAAGTTGCCTCCCTATTCATCTTTAAGAGAAAAATTTAAAGAAATAGGAATTCCGACTGTCGCCTCTCAATACTTCTTAGAAAATTTACGGTATGTTCGGAAAAACATAAATGAATTTTGTAAGAAAAGTGATATTCATAGTAGGAATACACGTAATAGACACAGGTTACATGCACCAATGATTAAGTAGCAATTTTTTTAAAGGCAACTGTATACGCTTTTACAATAGGATCCCAGAAAACGTTCAAAAGCTCTCCATACAAAAATTCAAAAAAGTTGTTAAAGAGCGTTTGTGTGGTAAAGGATATTATAAAGTAAAAGATTTCATGGAAGATACCACACCCTGGGAATAAAGCGTTCCTCCCGGGCATTTCAGGTACGCCTTATTCCCAGGGTGTGGTATCTTAAATGAAATCTTTAACTTTATAATATCCTTTACCACACAAACACTCTTTAACAACTTTTTTGAATTTCATATAATATAATATATTATTTGAAAAGATTAGTTCCACTGAGTTTGTTTCGCCGGTTCTTCTCAGTGAGCTTACCTTGGAACCGGTGGTAGATTCAATTGACGTTCAAAAAGATACTGTATTAGTACTATTTTGAATAAAAAAAAATGATTTTTGATTTTGTTAATAAACATGTATTAGAATATCCACACCTTGGGAATATGACTTCCTTCATTTACTCCTGAATATATTTTTAAGAGATTGAGTTAACTTGCGCAGTTCGTGGCGATAGTTGTTTATTTCAACCGGCAGACGACACAACTTGATATTTAGAAAGTCTGTAACTCTGTAAGTACATTATTGAATAAAATTGACTTTGAATTCGGTAGCGCTCACAACACCCGAGACACAATACGTGTTTAAGGACTTACAAATTGATAAACAAAAGTTTGGTTATAAAGTCAGCATTTACCGAGATTAACAGATCCGTCTGGACAGATTATGATTATGTATGATGTCTTTATTGTCTATGAGGCATCAGCTACACCCCGGGATGGAGGCGGATACTGGATAGATAGGTGATCAAAGTGGTAGGGCTCACAGAGCGTGGTGGTGGTATTTGGTGGCACAGATACTTCCCAAAAAAGCCATTAAAACTCATAGACAGACCTATGACATGGCGAGTGGGCACCGCCATAAAATAAGTTCTAGATCTGGAAGAGGGAAGCAGCCTGCCAGCATCCTGGGAGGCGCACCTGAGGTGGAGGAGAATGGTCGCTGAGAATCAACACTTGCAGGCGGAGATGGAGTACATCAGAAACGGCTGCAGCACTGATATCACCAACCCGTCGTTGATGTCGTGGTGAATGTAGCTCAAGAAGAAGAAGAGAAAACGTAATAAAGAAGGCGGTAGAGTGCTACAGCAGTCGCAGGACTCTAAAGCTTATGCTCGGTCAGGGAAGGAAACAAATATTCAAACTTCTCAACGACAGAGGAGAGGTGATTACCGATCAAGATTTCATCAAGATTAGTAGTTACACAACAATTCTATCAGCGCTAGTACACGGCCAGCGTCCCAAACCCGACACAAGAGGTGCAAGCCAACAACATCCGTCCTCGCGTTAGAAACGTAGGATCCGAGGAATTACCCGACATCATACCAGAGGAAATTCTCCTGGCACTACGACAAATTAAAAACGGGCAAGCTCCTGGCGGGGATGGTATTCGCCCGATAATCGGGGCCTTCATTTATAGCATATAAGTGAAGCCCTCGTTGTCTCCACTGTCCTAGGGAAACTTATGTCCAAATGCTTGATATAGGCCAAAGTTCCGCAAAGATATAAAAAACCGTTTGAAAAATAACAATTCCTTGCAATTATTTAAACAATTTCGGTTTTAAGGATATAACCCCGGTTTGCCCCCTGGGAACATGCATTTATATCATTAGTGGGGGAATCGCATAAAAAATTGAGGTGGAGTAGTTTTCTATACTCATAATCTAATTTGAACTGTACTATTTAGCTTCACCTCTCTTTGACTCGTAGAAATAAAATGTAAAAATAAATAGATAAATAGATAGCATAATTTAGTACCGTTAACAAATATAAGTTTTGATCGTAAAATCAAGATTGAATATCATACAACTTGGAGCGAAACATACTTGGAGCGAAGTTAATGATAGCTTTCCTAAATTTCCCTCTAGTATCATATTTCAATATTAAGTAATCAGATCTATTAATTTGGAATAAATTCCGTATCAACGATGTTCTAGAAAAAATATGTATTAATTCAGTAAAAATATGTCATCGAATTGTTTGCCTATATTTTTTGTAATATCGCCTGAACGAACATACGGATCACAAGATAGTAAATGATTACCGTCACAACTGTGAGTTACCTACTTATATCATTATGGGGACTAAAGGAAAAGTAATAAAAAATAAAAATGGGATAAAAAAAGATCTGGCGTTATTCTACTTAAGTGATATAACACATATTAGCAGCAAGTAGTAGAATAAGAGGAGGAACAGTAGAATAGGAGTCTTTCTTTTTTTATCGGATCTGGACTTCGAAGCTACATCTAGTTCTTATTTCAACTAAGTAGAATCAACTGTCGTGTTTCATAGCGTTTTTTATAATCTTTTTCACACAAACGCTCGTTAGTAACTTTTATTATTAGCAACTTTTATTATTAGCAACTTTTTAAAATGTATTAGCTAAGATTTGGAAGTTAAAGAATATAATAAATTTGACTTACTCGTTTGTCTTTTGTTGGACAGCTAATTAAATATATTTTTAAGCACCTTCCTGACTGTAGAGCTGAAAAGTAACATACAATTTTCATGATCAGAAGTTTTTTATTGCCCGGTAACTCATTCAATTTGAGAGTGATCATAAAATATTTAATAACGGAACTTCCATCGAATAGTCGGTTCAACTGAAAGAAGTTTTATTGTCCTTTATTTGCGATCGCGATATGTAATTGACACAATCATTATACATTATGCAGTAATCGAAAAACAAAAACAAGTACAGATAAAAGTCCCAAGTATGACTCATAATTTGGTGCCAAAATGTCCCGTTTTGTTTTAAAGACGAATTTAAAAAATATCTGAAGTAAATAAGAAAGAAAGAAAGAAATTTTCAAATGCTATATTCACCCATTAAAATGAAACAAGTATAATTAATTTTATCGCGGTAAATATTGCAATAGTAGTAGTAGCTAATATTTCAATTAGTCCTAATTGAAATATTTATGTAAATAGATATAGGGTATTTTCGAATAACTTTGAAAGTGGTTGTTTCGAATTACCGTGACCATGGTTGCTGACAAATATCCGAAATATTGGGCTTGTAACAGTCTGCGTTCACCTTACAATGTTTTCGGGCGCAGAGAGTCCCACCTCCGGGCCCCCCCGGACCCGGTGGTATGCCTAAACGCATTACCCAGCGAAACCAAAAAAAAGGTGAAGCCTGGAGCAACAGCTAGTATTCAAATTCATTATTTATAAGCGTTGGTTTAAGATCGAGACCTTGAGAAGTATATTTGTGTGTGTTTAATGTATACATGAGAGTGTAAGTAAACATGCGGAGTAAAGTTTGTATACTTTGTTGTATTTGCGTTGAACTATGTTAAAATATGTTGTTTCAGCATAACAATAATTATCATTCAGCTATACACCATAATCAGGTATGCTCCATGGCTGAATTTATTGTTAAATGTTGCAGAGAGTAGAGATTAAAAAGAGTCCGTCAGTATAAATTGGGCTCTCCACCATGGGTCCAGCCTTGCAGTGGTGTTGGGGCTCAGTATCCTAAGTGGAACCCAGCACCTTGGGCGAAGCAAATTGAGCCGAGTGAGCTGTTCTTTGTATCCCTATTATGAGAACAGGAGACAATAGAGCAGGGGGACAAGCGACGAGGTTGGGAACCGTTGTACTGTCCCGACGTTGGGAAGGGTTGTTCTGGGGTGCGGGATAACCCCTTTGTGGAGGTGACATCGGTGCCGCGAGGGACTGACTAGCCGACTCACCAAAGGCGACATTAGTTTCTCTCGCCGGGTTTCAGTGGGTGGAGCTGCGTCCACCTTATCATCTTTTGGGCGCCTGGGGAGACCCCCCTCCCCCGTGAGATGCCTCAGAGCCTTTCCCGGCATAAAACAAAATAGGATGAGTTGGGTTATGCCGCGCTATCGTCTGCTTGAGTACCACCATCCTGCTTCTTTCTACCGTGTTACAGCTTTCCTGTGTTTTGCAGAGAAGGGCCGAATAGGCAGTCCTATTACTGGTGCAGAGACTTAACATGTTACGTATTAGGATAGGTAATGCATGAATGAAATGCTTGGCCTAATCTCAATGGAAGTAGATATGGGACGCTGACGGCTTTCTAACAGGTATATACATTTCTAAGTTCATGTCATAGCGACTAAATTCTTTAGTTCGAAGTTAGTTGTTCGGAGTAGACTTTGACTAAGATAGAATTTAAAACTCGAACTCGGGACTCGATTGTTTTCGTAAATGCGCTACAAGCGATATAAAAAGTATCGAGAAATCCTATTTTAGCGATAAAAATATCGAATATATAAATTTAAAATATCCCATTAACATTCAACAGTACTCTGAGAGACGTTTAAAATTCCCCTCAGAGGTGAGGGCGGTGGTGGTATCGGTGATTTTATTCATCCGCCACTAAAACTATACGTGACTTTTAAATTACTGAGATTTTCAATTAAAATAATCCTTAATAATATCATAAACGTGATTGTTAGTTTATTTCTATTTATTGAGCTTTCATCATTCAAGTAGAATAACTACTTAACCGAGCATCATGTAACTTAGTACACATATTCAAAAATGTATTGCGAAAAATATAATATGTAGTATGTTTATATTATGAAACAATTTATTTTCATGGCCATTTCAAAATAGTACATTACTACTCCTACACGTCAAAATTTTGATATTCGTCCTGTCGCTAGGGTAAATTCGCATCTCCAGTGGTTGTCAATTTTATATTATAAGTGCGATCAGAAATTTCAAAATCCCACAAAAAACAGTTTCACTGTAAAATGTCGCGCCAAGTACACGTCTAACTATATACACGTATAGCAAAAATAAAAAAATAAACTAATCTTTACAAAAAATATGAAATAAAAAAACCAAGTACACAAAACCTCTCGGATTAAAAGAAACACTCATTAAAAACTGTGAAAATTGAAAAAACAATTGGTGTAGTATATTTACAAAAAAAAAAGAAAAATTTGCAATCTAAAAAAATATATAAATTAAAAAAAAGTAATAATTGTGATTTTCAATAATTGCAAAATTTTTGTGGCAAATTTTACAATTGAAAACAATTTTTTAAACGTACTTGGCGCGTGTCATTGAGTATCCCAAATTTTTTCATGGCTAATCTAGGGTAATGGCTAGGGTGTGATCTACAGCCAGGAAATTGGTATGGAAAAGGAGTATAAAAACAACAATTGTTGCAACCCTTCTACGCCATGTAGTTGGCCTCACTAATGATTATTTTGATGTCTTCAATCAAATCTATTAGAATTAAAATTCAAGCTCGTACCCATTTCTTTATATATATTTCTTATTCCTATTACATTTATACTCATATGAATATGACGCTTTCTTGCCTTTTAATTGAATCAAGAAATAAGGAAATTATTTTATTACTAGTAAGGTAAAGTACCCAGTAATTGCTCAGAACCACCTTTCCTCTCTTTTTATTTGTATATCTGCATTATTGAATATAGATATACAAATGCAGAGAGTGGGCAGGTACTGGTTCCTGAGCAGCTAGTGGGTACTTTACCTTAGATAATGTTTATTAAATTGTTTTTGAAAATTATAACATTAATGAATGCTTGAGGAACACAAACTTCTCGAACTGATAGTTGATATTAATAATTTATCTTAGTGATATTGTGAAGCCATTTACATTTTCTTTTTTTTTTGTAAATATACTACACCAATTGTTTTTTCAATTTTCACAGTTTTTAATGAGTGTTTCTTTTAATCCGAGAGGTTTTGTGTACTTGGTTTTTTTATTTCATATTTTTTGTAAAGATTAGTTTATTTTTTTATTTTTGCTATACGTGTATATAGTTAGACGTGTACTTGGCGCGACATTTTACAGTGAAACTGTTTTTTGTGGGATATCTCTTTTTTTTTGTAAAGCATATATATTAATTAACATAATTACATTTCAAATATTTTAATATTTTAAATATTTATACTTCTTGAGTAATTCATTTCAAATACTTTAAAATTTTAAACTAAAACTTCTTGAGTAATTCATCAAAATTTTTGTTCTTAAATTTTCTCAAATAATTTAATAATAAAAGAGGTTAGTACTATTACAATACTTTTACTTTAAATGACGCTTGTGACTGACCAGTGACCAATGCAACATCGTCATATTTTTTTTAATGTTATTTTGATTTTCAAAATTAACATAGAGCATGCGTTCCTGTTATTCCTCCTGTTTAAATATTTAGAGTGTAAAAGGGAAAGTTAGATACCAGATGGCGCAACATGCAACTTGACCGGCAGTTCAAATCAATAATTAAATTAAAGTAAATTATTATATTTGCTTATGAGTAAATCATGTAATAATAAGCTCAAATATGTAATTAAAAAATTTAATATTTTTTGTTCTTGTCCAATATATGATTCATTATTATTTACCCTGAATTTATTAAGTTATAGTTGCACACTGACATGCCTTCAGAATTAAAAAAAATTCAAAACTTTAGATGTATTACTTTCTTTATTGTTTTCTTAAGAATAATTCAAATCCAACTCCATACGAAGAAAGTCATAAATTTACTTGATACCAATGTACTTATTATTGTGTTTATTGTCCTTTAAGGCCTTTAAATATTCTCCTTTCCAGAAGCTAAAAAAATGTAAAATAGTAAGGAAATAACTTCAAATGAATATAATTAAAATTAAGAAATACTACACACATAATGTCTCGCAATTTTTGTTTACAACCAGCTCTTTTCCGCTTAAAGTTTTTTTTATTGCACGGTCTGTAACAATGGGAAAACAAATTGTATTGACAATAATAAAAGTATGACAAGTCAGAAATTTGAAGTAAAATTACATACATAATATCATAATCATTACTGAAATTAACTTGTCTGTCTCTATTTGATTATTGGAACAAATATAAGTCATCAACATATAATGCTATACCAATTTTTACATCATTATTCATTTTTGTAAAAACACATGGCTCTATACGACTCCTTTTGAAACCTAACTCACATAAACATTGCTCCACTCTCTAATACCATGATCTAGATGACTGCTTTAAACCATAAATTACTTTGTTTAACAATCTTATTCTTATTTGAATCACAATTAATAACTAGTCGAACCTTATAAATGTCCTCTTTAAGAAAACCATTTAAGAATGCTGTTTTAACATCTAAATGAGTGACATCTAAATTTAACTGAACAGATAGTGCGAACAATAATTTCAAAGTAGAATGTCTGACATCTGGTGAGAAAGTCTATTCATAATCAATACCAGGCCTCTTCGTTTCGCCTCTCTGTTTATCTCTGCAATAATAAGCTGCTAGGTTATAACCTTCTATTTTGACAAAGTTCTCGAAGCCCTTTCTTATAAATGTTTCCGAAAAACACAATATGTCTGGGTCATATTGTTTTTCACGTAGCTCATGCAGAGTCAACTCGAATCAGCTCTTGCTTTGACAAGATGCTAGCAATATTTTGGTGGAAGATAGTAAAGTTATAAGGAATAGAATTAGTGCATTTAGAGTCGAAAAAATGTAGTCTTAGTTTTATTAATTATAGGAAAGTAATATGATATTGTACCCTTTTTGATATGTAGTGGACATTTGATACTTCCCGTGTCTCCGTTAGTTTTTTTTATATTTTGAAAATAGAAAGGGATTGTGCCTTTCTTTAATTTTAGAGTTTTTTTATTGTAACTAGGCTTATTCCGCGCTATTAATTTCTTTATTTCTTTGGGACATAAATATTTTTCGGAGTAATCACTACAGTCTATGGCGTAATTAATTGATTTACAAATTTCATGGTCCGTAAAATATTTTGCAATGCAATTCAAAAATTGGCAATTATCATATTTAGTACATATATTTTTTATGAGGCTATTTAATTTATTAACATTTATATATTTATTTTCATTTACACTTAGCACATAAATCTTATTTTCATCAAAAGTGTGAATAATACATTTGAGTTGCGTTAAAACAGCCTTCATGTCATAATCATTTTCACCTAAACTTAATATTATTTTATCATGCGGATTTGGCCGCATCCTACGACAGTTTTTTATCAACTCGTAAGCTGGTGCAAGTGGCTTACATTAACCTGTTACTCTGTATTTTACATATTTTGTTTTTAGTCTAGAATGGGTCAGCGCTGCAGCTAGACCAACGCTTTGCTGTGTACCAAAGATATATATGAATTTACTGTTATCACAATAGCGTTGGTTAACTTTTGGACAAGAAGTTGTGGCCGCTAACTTTGGGCTATCGGTCGGATTCGTACTTTCCGTTACCTGTGTTACATGTCCGGTTTCTACGTCCGGTATTTTATGTTGCATGCTTATTTCAGTTGTGTTGACGCTAGGCTTGGCATATAATTGGGCTGCCGGTGTGGTTAAAAGGGGTGACCCGTTACTGAACAGGAGCGAGCGACGTTTTTTAGTTTTGTAGTCAGTTCGAGGACTGTTTGCAGCAGATGAGGGAGTGTGACATATGGATTTTAAAGCTTTATTCTCAGCTGTTAGCTTATTTATTTGCCTGCGGAGATCGTTATTTTCTAGTATCAAGTTTTCTAATTCATTTTGTGTACTCTCTAATGTACAAGTTAACTGGACAATTTTCTCTTGTAGTTCTGAGAACTGCGTCATGTCCGCCGATATTGTGCCATCAAGGCTTCGGGATAAAATGTTAGGTGTGGAAAACGATTCATCCGATAAACTATGATGATCGGTAAGTGTAGGTGAGTCCCGAGTGTTGGAGGTATTGGGGTCCGGCGTGTGCGGAGATTCAAAACTTTGGATATTCTTACTTAGTTTCCTTTCGTCTGGTAACTTCAAGCGACCAGTATTGTGCAGCTTCTTTCTTATTGTTATGTTAGATACAACATTATTGATATCTGTATTTTTTTCCGATGCATGTTTTACAACGCCATTTGTTTTTCTCTCCACTATTCATAAGGCGATAGGTTTTTGCTGGAAATCCATCGCAATCGAGTTCATACCTGTTTTTACATATTGAGCACAATGCCGTATTTTTTACTTCAACTAAGTTCTTGCATTTAAAACAAGTTACGTTTTGCGACATCTTGCGTCCACTATAGACGATTTTTGTACAATTTTTCGATGCCATATTTAGTCAATACCATATAAATTAGATATTCAAAAAGTTCTGCCAGTGTGTAATAGATGGCGCTTTTATTTTTATTTCTTGTTTATTTTGAATTTAACGTTTTTTCACTCTTTATTTTTTAAAATATTTTTAATTTGTGGTTAAATATCAATAAGTTGTTACCTAATGTTTGTATTATAGTCAGCATCCACTTATAAGTAAGAAAAAAGTTAATTTCACTTATTATTTTTTGAGTTTTAACTAGTTCATCACTTCACTTTAAGTCTTTCACTAATATTGTTAATCATGCAGTTTTTCTACAGATAACACTACACAGTTTGCATTAGCACTTATTACACACAATTATATTACTTATAGTTTTAATAACACAGTTTTGATATTTATTTATAACTTTTTACACGAGCTCGATGTTTAGCAAGTCGCCATCTAGCGTCAACCAACATCTTCGTATAAAGTTATAACCAACATCTTCGTATAAAGTTTCTTTGTAAACTTCGTCGAGCCCGTTCATTATTTTTTATCGATTCAGCATCATGATTTAATTTTTGTCGTAACTCTCTTTCATCAGAAATATTCGTTTCATAAACTGCTTCTTTGAAGTAACCCCATAAAAAATAATCCAAAGGATTCAGGTCGGGAGATCGTGGCGGCCATGATATTGTACCTCCGCGTCCTATCCATAGATTTGGGTACGTCACGTTCAAAAATTCTGTCACTTGCCGTGAATAGTGGGCTGGTGCACCGTCGTGCTGTAACCACATTATCTCGCGTACTTCTTGTGGCACGTATGCTAACAAATTACCAAGATTACGTCTCAAAAATTGGAGATAATCAGCGCCGTTAAGTCTCGGCGGTAATTCAAAAGGACCGATAATTCTGCCATCTAATATTCCTGCCCACAAATTCACTCCAAATTGGTGCTGAAATCGATCCTCTCTCACTATTCGAGGATTCACGACACTCCAATGATGAAGATTGTGTATGTTAAACACTCCCATCCTTTTAAAACATGATTCATCACTCCATAATATGGAATTAAAAAAGTTTCGGTCTTGACGGCATCGACGCAACATCTCTCGGCAGAAATTTATTCGTCGCTGATAATCAGCAGGTAACAGCGCTTGAACTCGTTGTACATAATACGGGTGTAAGTTGTTCCGTTTCAATATGCGGTGTACCGTACTTCTAGCTACACCAGTGCGTCTAGAAATACGACGAGTGCTAGTCGAAGGATCCTCTTCTACTTCTGCCAGTATTTGACGTTCATCCACTGTTCTAGGCCTTCCTTCACGGTTTCCAACTCCAGGAATACGACCTTCTAAGTAGGCATTATTGATCCGAAAAAAAATGCGGTGATCGGGATAGCGATCTCGATTTGGATAGCGCTCACGATATGTACGTGCAGCTTGCCGAGCATTCCCATCACAGAGCCCGTAAATAAAAAACATTTCTGCGTATTCACGGGGAGTGTAAGTATTAGGCATTTTTCCAACTTCAACAATACCAATCACAAGCAAAACCGAGGTCCAATTCAAGCGCACTTCAACAAGGAGTAATAATCGTAGTGGGATCGAGAGAAACACGTATGTAGTTACAAGCTGTAAGCAAGTCACAGAAGTGAGTCGCAAGTAATAGGAAAGGAGAGGGGGTTCGAGTATCGTCTATGATTGGCCGGGAAAAATACAAAAGAATTCCAGAGTGCACGTGCAAAATATTTCTCGGAATTTATGTGATTCCGAGACTTATTTTGCACATTGTCTACCTGACGATTTCTTAGATTTAAAATCCGTAAGCTAATTTAACATTTTTTAAATACTTTAAACCACAGTGTTATACTTTTTTGTAATTGGTATGACATGTAGATGTTTTTAAAATAAAGTTTCACTAGGCTATAATACATTTTTTTTACACCAGCTTAGCTCAAACACCACATAGAGCATCTTGAAATGTAAAAATTGCACTAATTTAATTTTTTAATTTTCATGCTTATGATAATTACACCTAAATACGAAATTTTAATTAGAAAGACCTATGTATTATTAACCGCCTAGAATAAAAATAACAAAAAAATAAGTGATAGATTTCGTAAAATTATAAAATGTTTGTACATAGGACGATAATTTCACCTATTTATTTAAAAAAATCATGACTTCAAAGCTATAAGACCTAGAACAATAATTTTTAGTGGTTTTGGTAGATAATAGTTCCCCCTATCACCCACACCCCGTTGGTCCACTAATTACGGGACACCCTGTATAATATGTGAATGTGAGTTTGTTTGTTACGCTTTTACTTAAGCGATCATCATGTAACCGTACACAAAAGTTGTTTCATCATAATTATTGAAATTCAGTAAACAATAACTTTACTGATTGTAGATGTTTTTTAGCGCTCCTGAATGTATCTGTTATTTTTATACGATTACAAATGATTATAAGATGACCATAGTGACCATGACCTTTATCGTCTAATTTTGATAGTTTGGGGTACGATGTTCCAATTTAGATAGGGACTTTTATTTATTTTTTAAATATAACATAGCCTATGTCACTCTAAAATAGTGTAGCTTTCTGTTAGTGAAATATTTTTTATGATCGGATCAGTACTTCCGAAGATAACCCCCTACAAACATACAAACTTAAAAACTTTACCTCTTTATATAATATATATAGACATAGGTTAAATTAATCATCATCATCATCATTATATCAGCATCTTCAATGAACTAAGATCACGCACTCTGTACTTGGTAAATACCGTTTATATCATTGAGTTTTACGAGCTCAACTTTTCCTTTTTACAAAAAAATTAAATCTTTTCCAAGTTTACAGAGCTTTTCCGAGTTTCACCGAGCTTTACCGAACTGATCTGAGTTGGATATTCCATCATTTGTGTACTTTGATGACAGGGTCGTGACTGCGACATCTGTCTTCAAGTAGACTTCGTCTTCACTCCTCCACTGTTCATGATTTATGTTTCATAAATTACCACGCGGGATTCGTATTGTATTATCGTACAAAAAATCTCAAATATCAAATGGCAGATCATTTCAAAGATCAAACGTTTTCTTATGTTTTACCTTTCAACGTATATAGAGATATCTCAGTACAAATAGCTAAAAACGATTTGTGGTGTAATGTTACATTCTTATGAAACTGTAACGTCTATTGATGTGAAACGTTTTTTGGCGCGTTAGCAGTAAAGTCGATCGAATGCCGTGACGGTCGATCGAATCTTTTGATTTAGAGTTTTATCAATTAAAAAATTTTGAAGGATTTATGGAGGAGGTCTATGTTCAGCAGTGGACGGATAAATGCTGATGATGATGATTTTTTATAAACGTAAGTGACGAACATTCCGTGACGGCAAACTTTTTTTAACATAATTGACATACTTACCTAATATAAAATACGTTATATAAAATCTGTGGATAAATTAACAGACTACTAAAATATTTATATGTTAGTTGAGATTAACCGACAGGCGATCCGATGTCATGTGATCAACGTCGTCTATTATTGTGCTATTAAGTATAAATTAACAGACTACTAAAATATTTATATGTTAGTTGAGATTAACCGACAGGCGATCCGATGTCATGTGATCAACGTCGTCTATTATTGTGCTATTAAGTATAAATTAACAGACTACTAAAATATTTATATGTTAGTTGAGATTAACCGACAGGCGATCCGATGTCATGTGATCAACGTCGTCTATTATTGTGCTATTAAGTATAAATTAACAGACTACTAAAATATTTATATGTTAGTTGAGATTAACCGACAGGCGATCCGATGTCATGTGATCAACGTCGTCTATTATTGTGCTATTAAGTATAAATTAACAGACTACTAAAATATTTATATGTTAGTTGATATTAACCGACAGGCGATCCGATGTCATGTGATCAACGTCGTCTATTATTGTGCTATTAAGTATAAATTAACAGACTACTAAAATATTTATATGTTAGTTGAGATTAACCGACAGGCGATCCGATGTCATGTGATCAACGTCGTCTATTATTGTGCTATTAAGTATAAATTAACAGACTACTAAAATATTTATATGTTAGTTGAGATTAACCGACTGGCGATCCGATGTCATTTGATCAACGTCGTCTATTATTGTGCTATTAAGTATAAATCAATAGACTACTAAAATATTTATATGTTAGTTGAGAGTAACCGACAGGCGATCCGATGTCATGTGATCAACGTCGTCTATTATTGTGCTATTAAGTATAAATTAACAGACTACTAAAATATTTATATGTTAGTTGAGATTAACCGACAGGCGATCCGATGTCATGTGATCAACGTCGTATATTATTGTGCTATTAAGTATAAATTAACAGACTACTAAAATATTTATATGTTAGTTGAGATTAACCGACAGGCGATCCGATGTCATGTGATCAACGTCGTCTATTATTGTGCTATTAAGTATAAATTAACAGACTACTAAAATATTTATATGTTAGTTGAGATTAACCGACAGGCGATCCGATGTCATGTGATCAACGTCGTCTATTATTGTGCTATTAAGTATAAATTAACAGACTAGTAAAATATTTATATGTTAGTTGAGATTAACCGACAGGCGATCCGATGTCATGTGATCAACGTCGTCTATTATTGTGCTATTAAGTATAAATTAACAGACTACTAAAATATTTATATGTTAGTTGAGATTAACCGACAGGCGAACCGATGTCATGTGATCAACGTCGTCTATTATTGTGCTATTAAGTATAAATTAACAGACTACTAAAATATTTATATGTTAGTTGAGATTAACCGACTGGCGATCCGATGTCATGTGATCAACGTCGTCTATTATTGTGCTATTAAGTATAAATTAACAGACTACTAAAATATTTATATGTTAGTTGAGATTAACCGACAGGCGATCCGATGTCATGTGATCAACGTCGTCTATTATTGTGCTATTAAGTATAAATTAACAGACTACTAAAATATTTATATGTTAGTTGAGATTAACCGACTGGCGATCCGATGTCATGTGATCAACGTCGTCTATTATTGTGCTATTAAGTATAAATTAATAGACTACTAAAATATTTATATGTTAGTTGAGATTAACCGACAGGCGATCCGATGTCATGTGATCAACGTCGTCTATTATTGTGCTATTAAGTATAAATTAACAGACTACTAAAATATTTATATGTTAGTTGAGATTAACCGACAGGCGATCCGATGTCATGTGATCAACGTCGTATATTATTGTGCTATTAAGTATAAATTAACAGACTACTAAAATATTTATATGTTAGTTGAGATTAACCGACTGGCGATCCGATGTCATGTGATCAACGTCGTCTATTATTGTGCTATATATAATATTCTAAGAGAGGGTAAACGGACAGTCGTTTCGCCTGGTGGTAAGTGATAAGCGACATCCATAGACATCCGCTACATCATTAGCAGGTGCGTTGCCGGCCTTTCAGATATGAGTTTTTTGTTCCTTTTCCGCCGGAAAATGCTCTTAGGTATCCTGCAGGGGAGGGGGGACTCGCCGGCGGGTATGTGGGACTAAAACCCGCGAGTGCCACCAATGCCGTCTTTGGTGAGGTGCCCCGGATCTGTTGAGCAAACAGAGCACCTTGATGGCGGGTCACTCCTTCAAGGGACCGACGCCACCTCCACAGAATAGTTGTCTTGCACTACAGAATAACTCCTCCCAATGTCGGGACAGTGCAATGGGTTGAGGTTCCCATCCTCGCCCCTCGTCTCCTCCTACTCTTTTGTCGCCTTTTCTTATAAGAGGGCAGCCCTTTCGGTTCACTTGGCTTCGCCCAAGGTGCTGGTTTCACCTTTGGCTACAGAGCCCCACTGACACTATAAGGCTTGAACCGTGGTGGGGTTCAGATATGAGTATGCTATTTTTCCGTAATGCAGCAAAACTGATTGAAACGGTTGAAACTTAAATGGTGGTACTTATGCAGAAAGCCACAGGCACAATCCCTCCCACTTTTAGAATACTCCTAATTGCAATCTACATTTAATTTTGTATCATAAAAATTTACGTTACCACCAGATGAAGAGAATATCCCATAAAAATAATTTGCAGAACATGATTATTTCAGATTAAAACTCGACATTGAAAACACTCTTTATTTTGTTTATATTATGTTTTTCGATGTAAATATTATGTTTATTATACAAAAGCCATTGTTCAAGTCGATATGGCCGCTCATCGTACCTCTGTTATCAGGGCCAGCCGTTGAAAAGATCTAATCTCTAAATGTTTGGTTCATTTCATATTATATTTTTAGAAATAAACAAAATATTTTCGCCAACATTAAATTCCTCGCAAAGTATTTTATGATTATAATGATAAAACCTTTATATACACTATTAAGATATAGACAATTTTTGTTATTAGAGAACGAAATAAAACAAACTTATTGGGTTGCTCTGATAAATAATACAGAGAAACGAAAATTAAAGTTTATTCGCAGCTTTGTCGATTACCTTTTACTACAAATAATACTTAATTGTCAAAAATTATGAATGACATTATATCAGAAAACATATATAAAAAATAATTTCATTTAAATTCCAAAAAAATGGTTTAAGGCACAAAAGTTCCTAAAATTTTCCAAATCCATATAACCAGTAACCGGCGTTTAAACTAAATCTATACTTATGTATGTGTATGTATGTAGAATCTAATTTTCTGTGATCTGTATGTAGTCCTGTATATGGAATTAAATATTTTTTGTTCAGTTTCAAACGGACCAATCCCCAGCTCATCTAGTATTCTTGTTATTTTGATACGAAATCGTAAAAATCATTAATATTTTACAATATTTGAAGTCAACAACAGCTGACTACATTAATACCTAGGAATTAGCGGAGCTCGACCTGTGTAGGATTGCACGAGAAATGTGAAGCTGTAAGCCGCGTCAAATGATTACCGTACAATAGGCCTGGCCACGGTTATTAACTGACTGCGCTAAACTATAATGGTATGCAGCTCATCTTTCCATAACCGCATTATTCAGCCAGGCCAAGCAGATGTGCATGCGACACAGGATATTCCGCTTGTCAGTAAAAACACCCGTGATATTATAAAATCCAATTTTAATTATTGTTATGACCATAAATTTACTTGTTGACTACGTGTTAACGTTTAAAAGTAGTTTTCTCGAACCCCAAACCAGAGTGGCACTAGCTATAAAGGCTATATATTTCAAAACTGACAGACAAGCAGATTCATTCTCAAGTTGACCCTTGAAAATAAGCGTTTTTAATTAACTCTTATATTAGGTACAACTCTCGACGTTTATTCCGGGATTCGCTAATGATTGCGCCGCTGATTGAAGGTTGGAGAAAGATTTAAATGGATTATGTCAATGTTCGCATGCCAACAGATTCGTCATCATTGATGTATGATTTGGGTGATAAGCTTCGATCAACACTGTTATTGATTATTGTTTTATAATGTTTTGTTTACGTTAATTTCATTAATTATAATGAAACAACATTTACGGGGAGATAGTCCTTCGTAATCATAGTTGCTGTAAAGTATTCGAAACGCCAGGCACGTAAAACACTTAATAAACTACAAAAAAACCGTAAAAGTTGTTGTCAGTATTATTGTTGATCGAAAGTGATCTGTGAGAAACTAAACGTAACCATATTGAGAATAGAAACAAATTCGTAATAAAATGCTACAATCACGATAACAACACACGAAATAAACATCAAATTGATGATCCGTTTTCTGACTCAATAAAGTCTGTAAGTAATTCTTTTATGAGTGTATACGTTTTTACAATAGATTCCCAGAAAACACTCCAAATCTGTTAATAAATAAATTTATATTCATCTAAAGAGTATAAGGCGTTCGTCAAAAGACTCTTCATATTCTTTTAATTATATATTTTTTTGAAAATACATAATAAAGAGAAAATTATTTTAATGAATTTCTTGAGGGTTCTCTTCAGTGGACTATCTTGCTTTTGAAATTGTAGTCGAATCACTTTGAAGTTTGTAAGGAGAATGTTAGGCCCCATATACAACCCCACCATGGTTCAGGCCTTGTCGTGGCGGTGGGGCTCAGTAACCTAGGGTGAGTCGCTGCACCTTGGGCGAAGCGAATTGGGCCGAGGGGGCTCTTTGTACCCCTCTTATAAGAAGAGGGGACAAAAGAACAGGGGGAAAGGGGCGAGGATGGGAACCTTACCCCATTCTACTGTCCCGACGTTGGGAGGGGTTGTTCTGTGCTGCGGGACAACCAGTCCAGCGGTCGGCGTCGCCCATGAACATAAACTAGTATACCTGGAACCCAGGCAACTCATTTATGTGTTGCCTATCCTGAGACATAAGATGTTAAGTCTCGGTGCCAGTAATTACACTGCCTGTCTTGCCCTTCTCTCCGAAACACAGCAAAGCTGTTTCACGGGAGAAACAAGCAAGATGGTGGTACCCATGCAGCCGGGAGCGCGGCACAGCGCTTCTCTTCCACCGGTATATTTTTTAATTAACAAAAACAAGAAAATTCCCCTCAGGCAACAGGCAGGCAGTTAACCCTGTATAAAACTTGTATCCGACCCATTATGTGCTACCATTATGTACTCTTGTGTGCCACAAAGTCGACTTAATGCACTATAAATAGTCCAAAATATTTTTTACGCATGGCAATAGATTAGAGTCCATTAGGGGCCACTTCAAAATGACGTCAGAACGTCACTTTGAAAAGGCACTCCTCCACCCAAACCATCATGATCCGGCAAACTATTCCCCAGATAGCTCAGTTCCAATTCTGCTGACGAAATCTCTCAGCTACTAATGCGCGACGCAAAAACGCGAACTTCACAACATATACAGAAGTACAATACACGGTGCTAGGTACACCCTTCTAATTCCAATGTAGGTGAATGGCAGATATCAGGGGCTAAAAAAGAGGCCAAAAAGGCAAAAAGAAAGGCAAAAAAGACCAACAAAATAGCGGCACAGAAAGCCACCAAACAAAAAGCCCTGTTGCGTGGCCACCGTTCATCAGCGATAGTTATTACTCTATCGCCTGAAGCTGAGAATGAGGGCCTTACATATAAAGAGGTAATTTCCAGGGCTAAAAATGGAATTAATCTTGAGGAGCTCGGAATTATGGGTCGGATTCGCTGGAAAACCACAATGACTGGAGCACGTATGTTAGAGGTTCCAGGGGCTACCAGCAGCCCGCAAGCTGATGTTCTCGCTGAAAAGCTGAGAGTGACATTGGAAACAGAGGGCGTGAAGATGTCCCGACCTACTAAATGTGTTGAGCTGCGCGTTATAGGTCTAGACGAATCGGTCACAGAGGAAGAACTGGTTGCCGCTATCGCTAAGGTGGGAAGTTGCTCTCTGACTGAGGTGAATGCAAAACCGATCACGACGAGCCTCAACGGACTAGGAACAGCTGTTGTTAGTTGTCCAGTCACAACGGCGAGAAAGCTAGTTGAGAGTGGTCGAATACTGGTAGGGTGGGTCTCAGCAAAGGTAAAAATTATGCCGCCTAGACCCCTAAGATGCTACCGATGCTTAGCAGAGGGACATGTTGCTGTACATTGTACGCAGAGCGTAGACTGCGCCGGTCTGTGCTTTTGCTGCAGTCAGCCGGGTCACAAGGCCAGGTTCTGTGAAGCCACGCCACACTGTATACTTTGTGCGGCAGCCGGCAAAGCGTCGGAACACCGAGTGGGGGCTACTACTTGTGCAGCGCCCAAAGAAATTAAAAAAAGACCAGCTGTTAAAGGAGTCAGTGCTACCATGCAAAACAACTGATTATAATAAAACAATTTTTACGGATTTTATCGCGGTTTATTAAGATTTTTACAAGCCAGACGTTTCGGATACTTTACAGCAACCATGGTCACGGGAGGACTGAGGTGTCATACGTCTTATCATTACAAAGTTATTCGAAACTACCCTATGATACATCAATATTTTGGTCAGTCCTATCTACGCAGAAAGTGCTAACTGTATCTTTAATCTGTGACATATTATGCTTGGATTTTGATTTGATAATTTTAATAATGGGATCCCAAGCAGGTGCAGCCCCAGGGTGATGACCGAAGTAGAAACATTATCGGATCACCGATATATTCGGTTTGACATTACCCTTATGGCCTCAAATATGCACGGCAGGACTATGTCAACTGTAGGTGGAAAGCGTTGAGCATTAAAACGCCTTAATAAAGATTTACTCCTGGAAGCGGCTGCCGTACAAACTTGGATTCCTGCACCAGATAGGCCTGCTAACATCGACGAGGAGGCAGAATGGCTCCAAGAGGCTCTGTCACAGATCTGTGATGCCGCAATGCCTCGAGTCCGGCATGTTTCCGCAAAACGCCAAAACTGGTGGTCGCAAGAGATATCCCAGTTGCGAGAAGTATGCGTACAAACAAGGCGCCAGTATGCTAGGCATCGTAGACGGCGTCGTCGAACTCCTGTTTGGGTAACTGTAGAGGTGGAACTTTACGAATTGTATAGAACGGCGAAACGGACACTCCGGTTGGCTATCGAGTCGGCAACATTTTTTAGACTAGGATTGAGTTCAGCGTGATTTAAATTTGAACTACAATAATAAACTAAATTTGGACTAAATAAAACCGACGATCTCTGTGGCTCAGTGGTAACCGCGTTGGCGCTCAAGCCGGAGGTTGCGGGTTCGAATTCCGCCAGGTGTATTATATAATAAAAATCTTAAATATATGTATAGTATAAAAGTATTAAATATAATTCCGTTGTCTGGTACCCGTAAGACAAGTTCTTCCAGAACATAGTACCACGGGACCAGATTGACGTGGCGTGTAAGCGTCCATAGATATTTATTATTATTATTAAAATAACGTCACAAATATCACTCTTTCAACGCGATAAAATCCGTAAAAAAATGATTCACTTAAAAATAATAAAAAACGATAAAATCCGTAAAAAGTTGATTCACTATAATCTCTATTTTTTCTCTATTAAAACTCTTGCATTAATTTATGATATAGCTAGCAGATATCCGTGCATGCTGTTGAAACTTTAATCAAAAAAGAAAATCGTCATCTTTATCATCGCCGTAGTCATCATTATTGTCATCACTATCTCATTCTAAAATTATTGATACCTAGTTTTTCCTTTGTATAAGTCTTATTCATTTCTTTCAACATGAATAAATTCACAGATGAATGTATATCTTAAATACCTGAATACGCTATATCTCAACTAATATCGAACTTGAAAAACATTTCTTTAGTTCTCGTGTTACATAAAATTCTCATGCAATGTTAGGAATTATTTACTTACGTAACTTAAGTTTTACACAATGGCGATGTACACAAGTTTCAAGTACAAGTGTCTACTTAAGATACTTATATAAAATGAGTCGGAAGTTTCAGAATATATGAATATTCATACTTTACATGTCATATTGTATATTGTACGCACAACGCTTCTCTTCCACGTTGGAAGAGAAGCGTTGTGCGTGTCTGCATGCACGAGCTTGCTTATTTTCTCTGAGAAGTAGATTTTCTGTTTCGGAATGAATTGCGATTACTAGCACCAAGATGTACAATGGCAAGCAATGAATGATGTATATACATGGGCGTCGTTAACCACTTACCATCACATGGCTGGTCTGTTAGTTTTCACTTTTCAGGCGCTCTATCTCATGCAATTCGAGGTCATCCAAATCTCTTCCTGTAATTTGATTACGTTTGGTATTTTGCATTTTGAGGTCTTTAAGTAGATAGCAGCTTTATCACGTCATCTGACATCCTCAGCTGCGAGGCAACGACCCCTAGTTTTATGAAGTCCATAAAATGTGGGTCCACGGTAGTTACACTGCCTAGACCAGTGCGAATAAAATGCCATATCTCATATAACTTACAAAGTGGTCAATACTTTAACTTAAACCGATGAGTATAGCATTGACCTCAACTTATGTCGATGAGTAAAACTTGGACCTCAACTTATGGTTATGAGTATTACGTCGACCTCAACTTATGTTGATGTTTATATTCTATACTTCTTTTTTCTTTAACGCCGTGAAATGCTCTGAGGCATGTTGGTGTTCCCACGCGGGTATGTGGGACTCGCTGCGCCCGAAAGTTGGTAAGTGGACGCAGCTCTACCCATTGGTGAGTTGCTCCGGATCTAATGAGTAAACAGGGCAACTCGACGGCTAGTCAGTCCCCGAAGGGACCGACGCCACCTTCACAGAGTTGTCCCGCACCACAGGACAACCCCTTCCAACATCGGGACAGTACAAAGGGGTGAGGTTCCCATCCTCGCCCCTTGCGCCCTGCTCTTTTGTCCTCTCTTCTTATAAGAGAGGTGCAAGAGCCTACCCTCGGCTCAATTAGCTTCTCGCAAGGTGCTGGGCGTGCTCACCCCAGGCTACTGAGCCCCACCGCCACGTCAACGCCTGAACCATGGTGATATTCTATACTGGTTTTGCGTATCTTACGTAAAAATAGATTCTGAGGCTCTGTGGGGTATATCCATTAATAATTGAAGTACCTAAGTAATGCAGTTATTATTATTATTTATAGAAAAGGGGGCAAATGGACAGTCGGACAGTTCAGCATTATTCACATTTGTTATTTTTATCTCACCTTAATTGAACCCCATGAAAATTATTATCAGCCTTAATCAATAAAGGATAAGACGATCGAACTTCCGCCAATCACCATATTTGGTCTTGGGCCATAGTTCATCGTTGCGCTGACCCATAATGCGGGAACTTCACAAACCTTCATAGACTTTAAAATTCATGAGGTATGCAGGTTTTTCCTCACAATGATTCCCATCACCGGTGAGCAAGCGATGGTCTGTTGTTCAAGTGCACGTAAAAATTTTGAAAAACTCTTTTTATGGCACGACATGCTGCACAGGCTCGGACCCGGACCTCTCGCTCAAGAGGCCGAGTAGAATGACCCTAGACGTTACAAAAGAAAAACTGTTTGTTAACTTTATGGCACGACATGCTGCACAGGCTCGGACCCGGACCTCTCGCTCAAGAGGCCGAGTAGAATGACCCTAGACGTTACAAAAGAAAAACTATTTGTTAACTTTATGGCACGACATGCTGCACAGGCTCGGACCCGGACCTCTCGCTCAAGAGGCCGAGTAGAATGACCCTAGACGTTACAAAAGAAAAACTATTTGTTAACTTTATGGCACGACATGCTGCACAGGCTCGGTCCCGGGCCTCTCGCTCAAGAGGCCGAGTAGAATGACCCTAGACGTTACAAAAGAAAAACTATTTGTTAACTTTATGGCACGACATGCTGCACAGGCTCGGACCCGGACCTCTCGCTCAAGAGGCCGAGTAGAATGACCCTAGACGTTACAAAAGAAAAACTATTTGTTAACTTTATGGCACGACATGCTGCACAGGCTCGGACCCGGACCTCTCGCTTAAGAGGCCGAGTAGAATGACCCTAGACGTTACAAAAGAAAAACTATTTGTTAACTTTATGGCACGACATGCTGCACAGGCTCGGACCCGGACCTCTCGCTCAAGAGGCCGAGTAGAATGACCCTAGACGTTACAAAAGAAAAACTATTTGTTAACTTTATGGCACGACATGCTGCACAGGCTCGGTCCCGGGCCTCTCGCTCAAGAGGCCGAGTAGAATGACCCTAGACGTTACAAAAGAAAAACTATTTGTTAACTTTATGGCACGACATGCTGCACAGGCTCGGATCCGGACCTCTCGCTCAAGAGGCCGAGTAGAATGACCCTAGACGTTACAAAAGAAAAACTATTTGTTAACTTTATGGCACGACATGCTGCACAGGCTCGGATCCGGACCTCCCGCTCAAGAGGCCGAGTAGAATGACCCTAGACGTTACAAAAGAAAAACTATTTGTTAACTTTATGGTTGCTCCATAAAATGAGGTTTTATGTACCGGTGGGAGGGAAGCGCTGTGCCGCGCTCCCGGCTGCATGGGTACCACCATCTTGCTTGTTTCTCCCGTGAAACAACTTTGCTGTGTTTCGGAGAGAAGGGCAAGACAGTCAGTGTAATTACTGGCAACGAGACTTAACATCTTATGTCTCAGGATAGGCAATACATAAATGAGTTGCCTGGGGTCGGTCCAGGTATACTAGGTTATGTTCATGGGCGACGTCGACCACTTACCATCAGGTGGTACGTTTGCCAGTTTGCCTATCCAACTAAAATAAAAAATAAAAAAACACTATTACCATATTCGTATAGAGTTTAAATGTCGGGATTAAAATTAACTCGTACGGCTAAGATTTTAATGCCAACATAAAGAGAAAAAATTGCTTTAAATGGCATTTACACAAGTTAATAGAGATTACATTTAGGAAGTCTGAGATTTAACCATCGACTAATTAGATTAAAGAATCAAGATCAAGCTTAACCGGGAATGATTCTCTAGCCAATACAGACATAAAAGAGTCGGAGGCGATGGCATGAAGGATTAACAGTCATGCTGTTTGTCGTCACGGCATACGATATTTTTTTACTGTCAAGTCGCCCCCAGGGATGGTTCACATCAAGATATTATTCAAAAAACAACTTTATAATGTATTCTTCAAATTAAGTCCACTGTGCAAAGCACTGAGAAGAATCGAAAAAATCAAAGTGTGGTTACACTTAGATTATTTCGATCTTTAAATATTTTACTTTGAACAATGTGAAGGTGAGAAATATTCCGACTGATTTCGGAGACTGAATTACGGTTCGTATTGACATATTTACAAAGCGGATTACATATAAAGAACGCTAAAATAAATATACTTGGGTCATCTGATTTGGTATCTCTATCCCGTTTCATTTTTACGGGATGGAAAAGGACAAGGCACTCCATTTGACTACAAAGTATAGACTGGATAGTCTGTTCGGGTTGTTGTCGTCATTATCTGACCATTTTGACCTAATGTCGAACTAAATGTATTACGTTGTTGCTGCTGCTTCGCCTATGCAATTTTTTATTATTTTATTGATAATTAGTTAAAGCCTACGTCACACGGTGATCACGTAGCATGTTGG
Organism: Helleia helle; assembly: GCA_963853865.1. Classification (NCBI taxonomy): domain Eukaryota; kingdom Metazoa; phylum Arthropoda; class Insecta; order Lepidoptera; family Lycaenidae; genus Helleia; species Helleia helle. Next base: position 25,297,605 of record OY971420.1, read on the forward strand.
CGACCTCTGTGGCTCAATGATTAGCGCGTTGGCGGACAAGGCGGCGTCGAATCCCGCCAGGGAACAAAGAGTTTTCTGTGTTCCTGGGTCATGGTGTGTGTGTTATGTAATAAAAATCTTAAATATATGTATAGTATTAAAGTATTAAATATATTTCCGTTGTCTGGTACCCGTAACACAACGTCTTCGAGAACTTACCACGGGACCAGATTGACGTGGTGTAAAATAGATATTATTATTATTATACTGGCATAAAGTTTTTACCGGCATATGACAATGTTTCTATTATTACTAGTATATACTGGTATTAACTGGTATAATGCTAACTAAATTAGATGAACAGACTATAACCTCACATATTATACATATACATTCAAATATATCTTTATATATTATTTATATATATATATATATATATTTATTTATTATATATCTTATTATCTTATCTTATATCTTTAAATGAGAAATTCTTGTATATATATATATATATATAATTGGCATCTCGGAATCGGCTCCAACGATTTTCATGAAATTTAGTATATAGGGGGTTTCGGGGGCGATAAATCGATCTAGCTAGGAATCATTTTTAAAAAATGTCATTTTATTAAAAAAAAAGAAAATACCGAGCGAAGCTCGGTCATCCAGGTACTATATCTTATATCTTTAAATATATATCTGTTGGGCTTATTATATTAAACACTTTAACTTTTAAATATTTTATTCCAATGCACACTAGGAAGTTACAAAAATATAATGTTAACACTTTAAGACGCAGATATGAAGTGAACCAGTATAATGAAATTACACTGAATATATACCCTTCTCAAATAGTCATAATCACAACTATATTATTAAGGAGGTAATTTTTGTATATTAAATTCATATAAACCAACACGCCCCCTCAAAAATTAATCCTTACTTATAACAATACAATTTATATCAGTCTCATCTTCCTAGTGCTTACCCTGGGAGTAAAATTACATTTACAATGGCCCAACATTTGTTGCCCAGGATCAGGAAAACCAGGGAAAACCTGACCAGACCATAAATCATTTAAATAAATTCGACAGTAATTCAAATTATACAATATAAATTTACAGATTATTCTAAACCCATTTTAGGTCTCAAATATTGAAAAGATACAGCTGGAAGTGGCTTCGTTAGAGTATCTGCAAGCTGCTGACCTGTGGGAATATAATTTAGTTTAATTATATTTCTTTCTACTTGCTCTCTTGAAAAATGATACTTTATATCAATATGTTTTGATCTTTTATGATTACTTGGATTACTGGCGATACAAATACACCCATTATTATCCTCGTAAATTGGTATAGGTTTTTCGATACAAAAATTAATACTGTTTGCTAGAGACTTAAGCCACAATGCCTCTTTAACAGCTTCATATAAAGCCATATATTCAGCTTCAGTAGATGAAGCTGCTACCGATGTCTGCCTCTTTGTATTCCAGGTAATCGTACATTGATCAAATAACATAAACAAGTATCCTGTAGTGCTTTTCCTATCACTACTATCACTGCCACCCCAGTCAGAATCGACATAACCACTTAGTACATCATCATAAGTACAACATCTTCGGTATGTCAATTTTAAATTAGTTGTGCCCTTTAAATACCGTAATACCCGTTTTAGACACTTCCACAATTCCTGATTATTTTTATTGGTATATCTACTTAATATATTTACACTTGCACTTAAATCAGGACGAGTACATACCATAAGGTACATTAAATTCCCTATTAGATTTCTACATGGGGCATTACATATGACATCTGAATTTAATGCTTCATAATTAAGTTTAGTTTCTAATGGAGTACTTGTAGGCTTACAATCCTGCATACCATATTTATTTAATATTGATTTTATGTAAGAACTTTGATCTAAAGTTATTTTATCATTTTCCCTAGTGACTTTAATACCAAGGAATAATTTGATTTCTTGTGAATCTGTCATTTGAAATTTTGTCATTAAATAGTTTTTTACTTCATTCATTATATTACTATCACCACAAGCTATTACTAAATCATCAACATACAATACTAAATAAACGTTTTTATTTATATTCCCATTGTCTAAAATATATATACATCTATCTACTAGCGAATTTTGGAAACCCTTTTCTTTAATAAATTGTTCAAAAACTTGAAACCAGCACCTAGCCGCTTGCTTAAGACCGTATAAAGCTTTATTTAATTTACATACGTAATTATCTTTACTTTGTATACCTTCGGGTACGTTCATATATATTTCCTCACTTAGTTCACCATTTAAAAATGCTGTTTTTACGTCTAAATGGTGAATTAATAAATTAAACTGATTAGCAAAAGCAACAATAAAACGAAAACTAGCGATTCTGGCAACCGGGGCAAATGTTTCATTATAATCGCAAAGATATTGTTGACTAAAACCCCTAGCCACTAATCTAGCTTTATATCTTAAAGGTTTTCCAAATTCATCATTTTTAATATTAAAAATCCATTTGCAATCTACAATATTTTTACCTATTGGCTTAGGTACTAAAGTCCAAGTATTATTCATTAACAGTGAGTTTAATTCATCCTTGATAGCATTTTCCCATAAAATTTTATCATCACGAGAGTTTATTTCATTATACGAATTAGGTATATTACATCCTACATACATTAGGTAATCATTTTCAATTTTATCATAACGGATAGGGCGCTTATTTTTTAATCTATCACTCCTTCTAAGTTCCTGTGTGTTATTTGTGTTTTCATTTTGATTGTTACTTAATTGTGAAGTTACATCTTTAATATTAATTTTGCGAATTTTTGTGGGACTGTTATATATTTCATCAGATTTATTAGCATCTGATTTAGAGCTATTAGGCTCCTGAGACTTTAATAACACTGATTTACATACACCAGTTTCGTTACAGGAATATTCTTTACTATCCCTTTCAAGCCTTATAACTGGCCTGGTTTGCATAAAATTTGTCTCATCAATAATAACATCCCTGACTGTAACATATTTTTCGCATTCTACATTCCACACTCTGTAACCATTTGGTTCATAGCCTACCAGTATTCCTTTCCAAGATTTGTCATCAAATTTATATGTACCGGTTTTGTTATGGACATAAACGGTAGAACCAAATACTTTTAAATATTTTATTGTAGGTTTCCTATTATGCCATAACTCAAATGGTGTACGAGATTCTTTTAAAGCCCTTGTTGATGTAATATTAATTAAATATACAGCAGTTAACACCGCATCACCCCAAAAAACTTTTTCTAATTTCGCACCATTTAAAATACTACGAGCCTTTTCAGTAATAGTCCTAACCATTCGTTCTGAAACACCATTCTGCTGTGGCGTTCGTGGTACAGTTAAGTGGTACGTAATTCCCCTCTCAATACAATAATTTTTCATTTCGGTAGATAAATATTCTCTACCGTTATCACTATAAAGATTAACTAATTTAGAATTAAATTTTACTTCACTTTTTGTAACAAAATCTTTAAAAACCGAAAACACATCCGATTTATATGTTATTAGGTACGTTACGCAGTAGTGGGTGAATTGATCTACAAACAGTACAAAATAATTTTTGTTGTCGAGGGTAGAAGGAGTGATAGGTCCACAAACATCCGTATGAACAATGAACAATGGCCGATTAACATAATTTTTATTTTTAGTTTTATTAAATGGTAACCGTGACTGTTTCCCACTAATACAAGTTTATGTAAAGTATCATTAGGAAATACAGATTCTATTTGTATTAAGTCATTGACCATTTTATGATTTTTTATTTTTAAAAACTTATTTTTACTAATATGACCCAAGCGCCGATGCCATAAATCATAATTATGATTATTATTATTTAATTTTGAAATTAATTGACATGTTTTAGGTATTAAGAATTCTATAACTATTAAATTATTTACACTCCTACCTCGTATTATGGTTTTACCATCCTTAAGTATTTGTACGCCATCTTTACAAAAAATCACCGTCATTCCAGCTCGCTGCATCTTTGAAACGGATAATAAATTGTACGGCACCTCACGACAGAAGAGCACATCTTCCAAAACTCCTTGGACATCCATGTCGCTTATTACATTGATATTTCCTCGTTTGGTAGCTGAAATAAATTCATTGTGCTTAGCAACAGACAATTTGATCGGAACCTGTAAATTTATAGAATTAATAAACAGATCTTCCTTGTTAATGATATGATCCGATGCTCCAGAGTCTAGTAAAAATATTAACTTATTTTCTTGTGTACTTTGTGCCAAGAATTGACATCCCATCATAAATGCAAAACCTTTTCCAATCCGGTTATTTTTCTCCCAGTCCTGGCAAGGTGTAATAGGTAGTTCTTCATCAACCACATTTAAAACGTCCATTTCATTAAGTAGTGCGCGTATTCTAAATTTCCAAATACTATACTTTTCACCATTAAATAATGCTATATTCCTTTTTGATTTTAAATTTTCCATTCTTAATAATAAAAAATTAAATGAAGGTAGATACGAAAAAAATATGCTTCGACTAGATCTTATGATATTAAAGCCTCTGGGCCCATAACCTATTGGGCTTATTATATTAAACACTTTAACTTTTAAATATTTTATTCCAATGCACACTAGGAAGTTACAAAAATATAATGTTAACACTTTAAGACGCAGATATGAAGTGAACCAGTATAATGAAATTACACTGAATATATACCCTTCTCAAATAGTCATAATCACAACTATATTATTAAGGAGGTAATTTTTGTATATTAAATTCATATAAACCAACAATATCTTTAAATATCTTATATCTTTAAATGAGCAATTCTTCTATATATATATATATATAATTGGAATCTCGGAATCGGCTCCAACGATTTTCATAAAATTTAGTATATGGGGGGTTTCGGGGGCGATAAATCGATCTAGCTAGGAATCATTTTTAGAAAATGTCATTTTATTAAAAAAAAAGAAAATTACCGAGCAAAGCTCGGTCATCCAGGTACTGATATGTAATGCTCAATGAAAATAAAAATTCACATAATGGACACAAAAGCTCATTCATATCGTCAAAAATGGTTAGTATCCGTGAATATACCATAATAGTAAGCCAAATAGCACTCCTAAAATTAGTTTATTTTATAACCTACAAGATGACCCCCTGACCCCCAAGGGTAAGTAGTACCTCCAATACGAATATTGTCATCAAACGGAATCCCATGAATCGTAGCGTGACATATCACCCCAAAGCCTTCAATTGTCACATTAACGCCAAGCTTACAAAAGTTCCAGAGCTTTCGTAGTGCACTTTGGAGCTTATAAAATATTTAGTGTCGATTTTAGTGCAACTAGTGGTAATGGCAAGTTGCTCGATAGTAATCCCTACTGGAACATGAAGGAAGGTATTACTAGCACTAACGTTAGTGTTTATTGTAAGCCTAGGATTAGCCGCCTAGGCTAAGTACAGACTGATAGTACTTTCATAATTCCAATGTACCTACCATAAACGAGACATAAAAATGCATTAATGGGGCTTACTTTTCAAATATCTATTCTTTCTTTAAACTCTTTTAATAATCAATATTTTTCATCCGCCGTCGATTAATCTTTTTTGATGAAAAAAACGATCTTCGATTGATTAACTTATTTCGAAGTATATTTCTGTAAATATATCTGGAAATGCCTTTTCCTTGCCATTAGAGTTGGAACTCGATTTGCTCGGCGTGAATGTGATAACTCTCGAGATAAACAGCCAATCCCGCGCCAAATATCACGGTGGAAATGCTTATAACAAATATAAACTTAAATAAAATTGTTTCATGGTGTATATAAGATTTTTTTTAAATAAATACTCGAGAAATGTTTAAAATAAAACGCTGTTGTGTCAAAAGCATGATTCGTGAATAAAGCAATCATACATAATGTCGAAAATCGAGCACTGCAAAATGAAAGTTAAAAACATGGAAATTATCCTGTTTTAAATTGTTATAATAAATAATAATAGCTTTTCTATAACTCTGTGTAATTTCGTCAACACGCAAAAAACATATTTTCCATAAACTGTATGGAAATTGCACCTGAGCAGTGGCTGAGCCACACATATACAACGTGTTAAATGGTGTTCACGACAAGCAGCACAAACGAAGTGCAATATATGACTTACCTGGGTCTGCAACTGCACGATGGTCCGACCTTCGTTGGACAGCAATTCTAATACGCTTGAAGCACCTTTGTTAACGATTAGCTTTCACGTTTTTGGAGGTGGTTTTTAATTGAATTTGAACAGAAACGTTTTCACCCGTCAGAGACGATGTGTTGAGTTTGCGACCGCCGGCGGCTGTCATTGATCTATGCGTCGCTCCACACATAATGAATACGTCATACATGACAGTTGTGACTCAACTGTTACATTCGTGTATTACTTTTAGCTGTTCATCAATTCGATTATGTTGGTAACAGAACAATAACCGTATGACAATATATACGTTTCCAATTACTGTTGAATAATGACTAGTAGTTTTCACCTTCACAAACTTCAGAATATAGTTGTTACGGATGATGTTAGTAACAGATGGCTGATCAAGGCAGGCGGTGGTCAGTCTCTGCGGGATTAGAGTGCTAGACTATTACCATTGTGTGCATTGCAGTTTTATAACAATAGATGTTTCAATAGAATAATATGCGTGTAATACAAGCCATAATATTATCTTTGTAGTGCTATGTAATGGAAACTTGTGAACAGTCTTTAATCATTACTAGCTGCCTACAGTTTCCCATGATAATCTAATTTTTTCATACCCCAAGGGCTATACAGATAATCGTCATCAGCTCATATCATCAAAGTAAGAGGTAGTGCCATGCTGCTTTGCAGCCGATTTGGGCCGGCACGACCGGCATACCTCTCGCTTACATAACACCGGCGTCAAGTGAAAGCTATGCTGTCGCGTTTTGTGCGGTTTGTGAGTTTCCGGTGGCCCATTGGGGGCCCTTAGGACATAAAATGTATAACGTTTTTGTCCAAGAAGAGGGAGAGACTGATTGAGACCGGTTGAGAGAGGGTGAGAAAGGGCCTCCACCATGGTTCAGGCTTTGACGTGGCGGTGGGGCTCTGTAGCCTAGGGTGAGCCGCTGCACCTTGGGCGAATCTAATTGAGCCGGGGGGGCTCTTTGTATCCCCTCTTCTTATAAAAGGGGACAAAAGAGCAGGGGGCAAGGGGTGAGGGTGGTAGTCTCGCCCCATTGTCCCGACGTTGGGAGCGGTTGTTCTATGGTGCGGGACAACCCCTCTGTGGAGGTCGCGTCGGTCCCCTGCGGGACTGACTAGCCGTCAAGGTGCCCTGTTAGCTTAACAGATCCGGGCAATTCACCAAGGCGGCACTAGTGGCACTCGCTGGGTTTTGGTGAGTAGAGCTGCGTCCATTTACCATCTTTCGGGCGCAACGAGTCCCACATACCCACCTGGGGAGACCCACTCCCCAGGCGGGATGCCTCGGAGCATTCCCCGGCGTAAAAGAAAAAAAGGGCGACAAAGGGCGAACTTAGCACATAGCCATGGAGTGAGAGTAGGGAACAACACTCGCTTGCTCCCTACTTTCTGAAAGATCGAGAGAGAGAGAGAGATAGAGCGAACGTCACATCGCGGGTCTCGGATATTTGAGCTTTAGATTAGTATAATTAATATAAAGTTTAACGATTTAAAAATTAGTTTGACAAATAAGTTTCACTTCTGACATATGACGTGTACTTTGTACACTTTGTGCACTTTTTTACACGCTTTTTATTAGCTTCACCTGTATGTTTGTATGTTTGTTTGTAACCGACTTCTTTGGACGCTATTTTGACCCACTTCTAACGACCAGATTTCGTTCAAACTTTGTAGATTTATCGAGGACCGATGACAATACAATAATTTGATAAAATCATTCCAATATCCTGATCAGGATAATCAGGATAGCACATGCTAGGAAGGCGTAAGGCGCGCAAGTTACCTACATCACTTGTGTTGTTTTTAGTCTCTCACTCATTTCTAAAGTGATTGTTATTAGTTGAGTACTTTAAATTAATAAAATCTTTAATTAAAAAAATCGACACTAAAAAGTAAAAAATAAATTATAGTTTAAATTATAGTTTAAAAAAAAACTAAAAAACACGCTTTAATAGCAAACCGAACTATAAATTTGAAAATAATTTTTAATAGAATAATTAAATGGGTTAACAAAATAAATAAATGATATTACTTATTGTAAAAAAGCGTGAGGTGCTCGATATTCATTGTTAAAAATATTTCATCGGTATCTATTTTTAAAAAGTAAAGTTAGTATAAAAACTTAGTTACAAGCACCACGCTTTTTACAATAAGTAATATCATTTATATATTTTGTTAACTCATTTAATTCTTCTATTAAAAATTATTTTCAAATTTATAGTTCGGTTTGCTATTAAAGCGTGTTTTTTAGTTTTTTTTTTTTAACTATAATTTTTAAATCTGATGAGTATTTTTTAACATTACCTCCAACATCTAAACTAACAATTATAACAATTTTATCATATCATGTAGTATTGTAGATATTATGCTGAAAGCTTTTAATGATTTTCAATTTTTTACGTTGTTTCGAAGTTCTACTTGAAGAAAGTATTCCATAATTTTTAATTTTTATCAAATAATTTAAGAAGTAATTAATTTTAAAATGATAACCGATTTAGACAAAACATATCTGAGAGCTACCTTAGAATATATTCTGATATTAAATTTAAAAAACGCATCCTAGACGGTTCACCACATAGTGCCAATTCTACTAAAGGGCCACTTCTAAATCGACAATCACATGCTACACAAATGTTTCAAATCCAACAAAAGGGTTTCTCTCTTTTCTGGCATCCCATTGTAAACGTTGGTATAACGGCATTATTGACTTAAAAGCTTAAGTGATGTTTTCTACAATGTAATTTTTGTGGATCTTAAAATTAATAAAAAGACAATTAAAATATGTAAATAAACATTAACTATCAATCACACCTTAACCTAATCTGGTACTAAGTTCGTCAGAGCCTGTATATATGTATTCCGGATACTAAGAACAGAAATAAATTTATGAATTATTTAAAATTTAAATAAATGTATACGAAAAGTTATACGTAGGCAGGTCAAGTTGGTGGTAGCGATCCGTAGTCTGGAGATTCTTAGCACCCCCTCTAATAAGAAAAGTTAAGAAACTCCTTAGAAGACGATCTCCGTGCGGTGGCCGGTCCGTGCTGGATGCGAGTGGCAAGGGATCGGCCGTCTTGGCGTTCATTGAGGGCTATGTTCAGCAGTGGACGGATAGAGATTGATGATGATGTCACAAGTTTAGTCTAAAACTGTATAATCTCTCAAGATGGACTGACTGACAGACATCTATATTCATTATACAAATGTATGTGTGCACTATTTATGTGTGAACTTGGCGGGATTCAAACCTGTGTTGAATGTCGGTAGTGTCCAGTAACGAAAAATGGTACCTAAGAAGTGTGTAAGTCAGTAGCTAAAGTAGCTAATGTTGAAAGTTTGTTCTGTGGCACTTCCACAGATATACATAGCATAACTCTTAAAAGGTTGAGTCGAATTGGATGCAGTTTCTTAAAGCTAGTTTCTATTGGTAGTTCTTAAACTCGTTTTGATTTATATAACATTTTAGTTATTACTTATTAGTACCTTTAACATTTTTTTTAAAGATTTATGTATTTCATAACGTTGTTCTTATTTTTTACTGAGGAATATACAAAACGGTTCTATATCCTAAAATACCCTACGTGACAATATAATCAAGTGTTAAGGAACGCAGAAAGGCCTCGGTTCGATATTGATTATCGCGTTAAGTTCCAATCTCACTGGGAGTGTTCCCTCGCATCTGTCTGTCCGTGTATATTTTATATACATACCTCATGTCGGAGACAAAATAATATTACTGTAAAGATGATTTTTTATTTATTTAGCATTGACTGAATGAGCGTGATGATTATTATTAATGACGATTTTATGTTAAATAGGCTGCCAGACGTAGTTATCATGATAAACAAGCTTTATCTTTCACTAGCCCAGGCAACTCGATCATGTGTCTATCCTGAGACATAAGATGGTAAGTCTCTGAGCCAGAAATTACACTGCCTGTCCTGCCCTATATTTCTAGCAAAAGAGGGCGAACGAGCAGTCGAAGCGTTGTGGCGACTATCGAATATCGACGCCCATACATCGTTGCCCTCCTTTTGATTATCCCCCCAATGGGCCACCGGATACTCTCAAACCGCACGAAACGCGACAGCATAGATGTTAGTTCACGCCGGTGTTATGTGAGCGAGAGGTACCACTCTTATCTCCGAAATACAGTAAAGAGGTTATTTTTTCGGAAGGGCTAGACTTTTCGGCCTGATGGCTTTTAAGCTGAATCGGTACAGTAAGTGAACAGATGGCCCACTTAAGAAATATTCGAAAGCGCGGTTCATCGCACGCGCTGCTCGGAATTTGGACTAGTCAAATCCGATACGGTCGACTTGGGAGCGCATCACTCCTGCCAGTATTTTTTAGCTAAATGTTCGATTAAAACACTAAAACGAAGATCATTGACGTCATTTTACCAAACTACGGCAAAGTAAAAATAGTAACGGTTCAAGTTTTAAAGTCTTAAGTACCCGGATGACAGAGCTTTGCTCGGTTTTTTTTTTATTTTTATAAAATGACATTTTTTAAAAATGATTCCTAGCTAAATCGATTTATCGTCCCCGAAACCCCCTATATACTTAATTTCATGAAAATCGTTGGAGCCGATTCCGAGATTCCAATTATATATATATACAAGAATTGCTCATTTAAAGATATAAGATAGGTAGATATGTATGTGTGTTTTTGTATTAGATTTCATTTTTGCTTTTCTTGACTACTTGAATGATAAATTTCGTGTGAATCAATCATTTGTTATACAATTATAACGAGTACCATCCGGGTAACATAGGTAATAGTTTAACTCACTTTAAGACGAGGTTTTTTTTCGCAGTTTTTTAACTTTCAACTTGTTAGAATAGTTGAAGTCGATTCGTTATTAATACGTCTGGCTAAAATAGGCTACCACTAACCGACTTCAAGAAAAAGAGTTATATTTTGAATATTCGGAGTTTATTTTTAAATTTTGTCTTGTTTTAATATAGTTTAAAACATTTTTGCGAATAAAATGCTAAGTATCCGAGATAGAGCGATTTATTTGGTAAAAACTATTATAATATATTCCTTTTGTGGTAGAATTCGATTCAGAAGTGAGCAGGGAAGGGATCAGATAAAAAACCTCCCGAGCAGCCGAAATTAAGTGATTGATAGTTCTCCGGGAACTCAACCGAAGCGGCAGAACATGGTTTTGTGATTTTGCTTATACATTTTGTGTTGAAGATTCACCATAAATAACATTTTTGTTCGTCTTTTGTCAATCTTAAATAACATCAATGAAAACCGGCTGAGATGTTTAGATCATCATCAACATCATAATCACTGTCATCTCCATTATCAACCTATTCCATCCACTTCATCCATCCACTGTTGGATAGGCCTCTTTCAATGTACGTCAAGACGGCCAAAGCACGCCAATCGCATCCAACTTCGTGGAAGTCGACTTATCCTCAGTCTTCTCGGTGTATTTTATAGGGAAAATTGAAAAATTTGATTTTGTTAGACTTTATTTGTATGATAGAAATTTTATCGGGAGATAGATTCGCTTGCATGCCTTCTGCAAATATATCATATCCTGCTTGGTTTTTTCTTCAAACCGGTTTTCTGTTTCACGAAAGAAGATCAAAAAACCAAAAAAAACCATATTACGTGTTAGGAGAGTTAATGTATGTATGAATTGCCTGGGCAAGTTCAAATCGTATAAATTTATGGGCGATGCGGACTTCCAGGTTTTTTATTGAGCTAAAATAAAAAAACAAACGTGGTTAGAAAGTATTTAGTAGTACCTAGTGAAAGCTTAGCATTAAATGGCCCTTTCAATAGACGCTATGACGGCCCGTTGTCTCTAACTGGGTTAAATTCATTCAAAACCTTTAAATAGTGAAATACTTCAACCGCACTTAAAGAACGCAATCAGAGAAGATGTCTTTGAAGAGTTTTTAATTATGTAAAGTGGATAAATAAGTTATTCTATCTGGTTCAGCAGTCAACATGTTTTCCGGTTGGAACTCGTTTCCAGGCTAGGCGGCTACTCAACGCCTTCAGATTGCACCTCTATGGCTACCCTATGGTTATGCCACCTTAAGTCACCATGTCATGACATTGACGTCTCCAATAGCCAAACCATTCTAACAGCCGTCAAAATTAATTTCTTTATACGGCAATATAGCTGTCACTTGACGCCGGTGTTATGTGAGCGAGAGATACCACTCCGGTCGTGCCGGCCCAATTCGGCTGCAAAGCAGCATGGCAATACCTCTTACAAAATATGTTAAGTCGCTAGCTTTTTCACGTGGTTTTGTACACCGTAAAATAGAAAAAAATGCAATAACCTATAACATTCTCGATTTATTAATTAGGTTATCATAAAAATAAATATAATATCTTTACTGGTTTTGTGCAGATAAATAGATTTATGCCACATCTTAATTAGCTGTATATAAGTAAAATATCCTTTGAGGTTCTGAAATGAACGTAGAAATTATTTTTATGTGAAATACCTATTGGCGCGATTTGACAGTAAAATGACTTGAACGTCGTGACGGCAAAACGCGTGACGCTGTCATTTCTTTCTTCTTCTTCAATAATAGCTTCCTCAAGGGCTTGCCTATTAGTCCATTGAAATTTTACATTTTTTAGGCCTTACCTTGCGTTTTTTATTCCATCTATCGGTAACGTTGTTATTATAATTATGAATTTTAATATTGACATCATTGTTTTATATCTGGCGGATCGACCTAAGCATTCAGTTTGTAATGCATAGACGTAATCACGTAATATTATCGTCCGTACACCGACTTTACAGACAACAGGTATGTTATTACATCAACATTAGAAAATGTCCATTTATTAATGCGAACTTTTTATCATTGAATTACGCACGGTTGAAGGGATTCAGATGAAATTTCACACACGGATAGATTATGACATGGAACAAAGGATTCAATTATAGGCTTTTTTTATTAAAAAAATACATTCTTCTTCGCATGGTACAGCGCAACCAAGAGCCCGCCTTAAAATCAATATAACTAACTTAAATATTTAAAATTAAATTTCGTATACTTTAATTATTTTTGACGGTCATTATATGGGTTAGGACCAAATTTTTGACGGATTCCGATAGACTGTGGTGTCCGGTTAATAAGTGACCAAATTTAGTGTACTTTACATGCTTTAAAACAATGTTGGACATTTGATTATGTTATCTATCAGTATTGTTAAGAGTCTCACTAATCAAGTAACTAAAATTAAAGCTTAATTTTCTCAAAAAAAATGCAAAACCAAGCTCCGTGTCTTTTTACGCCATACAAACTACGCATGTCCTTGTTTGACTACCTATGAATATTATTGTCGCTGGTTTTTTTTAACGTAAGCTACCATTTATCTTTTAATATTATTAGAGTCTTATAAACACCAGCTATCGTTTTTATAAGCATTAGCAAAATAAACATTGTTATTCTAGTTTTTACAAGTAATTTTATAAACGCCCCAAAATTGTTTCCGTTGTAATACTCCTGTTGTGCGACACCATAATTTTGGAACTAAAAAACCTACTTTGGAATTTTCTTGATTATTTAGTGGTGCAACATCGGTTTCAAGTGCTGGCAACAAAATCGGGATAAACCGCCATGTTGTTTAATTGTCATTACGCATTTTGTGTGTGTCATCAGCACGTGTCGTTAAGATTTCCGGACATACGGTGAGTAAATTATTAATATTTTCTATGATTTTCTAGATATAGAATTATATTTATAAAGCTTCTTTAACTTCTTTGTCGAAAGGCATGTCGAAATTTTCGATTCTTGGTTAAATTTGTGAATTGTTACAACTTTTAGGTTACGTCGTGAATAAATTTTATTCCACTGTGAGATTTGTGACACGAAATTGTGCGACGTGTCACAAGGGAAATTTCTAAAGCTATGTTTACAATAATTCAACTCCATTTAGCTACCTACGAATATGATTCGAATTATTGCTTAAATATTATTACATTATTTTTACCTTACTATGCCGAAACTCAAAAGGAGTCTGTAATTTACCTCCTAGATGCTCTATAAACATCATTAGATCCGCCGCTGTTCCGCGAGGTGATACTGGCTGTTACTATAATACTCATAGAATGGAGTGTGTATTTTAATAATTAGTTAAATTTTTGGCAGATCTTTGTCACACTATATTTTCTTGTATGTTCCGCTCTCCGTAAGGCTCTAATGTTTTAAAAGTAAATTGAAAATACCTAGGTACTTTTGAGCATGTTGCTATAAAAGTTTTTTTTTGATCAACTACTTGAGAGCATGAGTCATTCTAGCCTAACGCTGCCGTTTTATTAAGTTAGATTTGAAGTCATTCTGATAGGTTTAAAAAGCTTTATCTCGGTCCCTTTTGTGAGCTAACGTTTGACCAAGTTTTTTTGCAGACCTTGTTTCTTTTTTTTTCAGATGCCTTTATCATCGACAGAAAGATGTCGCAAGTACAGAGAAAAACTAAAACAAGAAAATCCAGAAAAAATTGAAGAGATGAAAAAGAAAAACTTGGAAAGAACCAAAGCTAATAAAAGAAAAATAAGCGTTATGAGCGAAAATGAAAAACAAGACGTAAGAAAAAAATGGAGGGAAGCTAAACGTAAAAACCGCAATGAAAATAAATCACTAGTAAACGAAACTGAAAGAGCACGTCGTCGTTATCGTAGCCAAGTAGGGAGAGAAAATAAAATACTAAAAGAAAAACTTGAGAGTCTGCGGCGAAAAAATGACATGAAATTCAGTTGAAATCCATTATCCAAATGAACTGACACCTAATACTAAATCTAATATTTTCATTGAGAAAGAACTTCCAGATATTTCAGAGGAAGCTAAAGAAAGAGTTAAGCAAAGACTTTTACAGCAGAATGTTCTTGAAGAGTCCTTAAAAGAAACTTATAAACATAATAAATCATTCCAAGAAAGAAAATTTTTGAAGAAGCTCACGAAAACTGAAACAAGCAAGAAATATACCATGAAAACAAACCTGGCAAAATTTTTAGTGATAAACAGTGGAGTTAAAGGTACTACAATATTAAAACAAAGAGACTAAAAACAGCATGTAATTTGAAAAAATTCTTCGAAAGAGATGACGTCAGTCGTTCAAAATATAGTGTTATGCAAGAAGGAACAGGAAGTAAAGCGAAAAAGAAAGGAAACAGTGAAGTGAAAATCCTCGCCGATGTAAAGGATACGCCTGAAAACAGCAGATATTTTAATCTTATAACATGTGGAAAGCTCACAGAAATAGGACTAAACTTTGATATAAGTTTAGGAAAAAAATCATTACCTAGTAGTCAATCGGAGAAAGAAAATCATGAAAATATATATTTAAATCCTACTCCGTCCGGTTTTGGAGTTAATTTCGCAATAAAACAAGAAGCTAATTTAGAAAATAATGATTTTTTGATAAATGACATTGTTTTAGTTAGATACTACGTAAGAAAAATATGGAATTACTATATAGGATTTGTTCAGAAAATTCATAACGAAAATGTCTTACCATTATTTACGATCTCCTTCCTAAAGACTGTAAAATCTCCTAGACTTAAATTCTATTTACCAAAAAAAGTTAATCTCGACGTTATTACTAGGGATTCGCTTGTTAAAACAGTAAGACTATTGCAATATTACAAAGATTACTTTTTGTTTGATGATTTCGACGAAGTTTATTTTGTGTAGCTATCTTTTTTTTTTAACTTTCACGATATCTCTTAAAATATGATTGATATAGTTTGCTAGGCATAGTGGGTATTGTAAATTAAAGTAATAGTAATATTATGTAGACCAATGACTGATTAGTTTTTTAAAAGACTTTGTTTTTTTTTGTTTTTAATTAAAGTGTTATGACATAATTAGTGTGGTAAGAAAAATTAAAACTAAACAAATATTTTTTAGTTTAAAATAAGCTCAATAAATACTGTTAACAAAGGCGGTAAATGGATCAATCAATGACTGAATCAATAAATGTAATGTTGTTAGTGTATTTTGGATTTTATTTGAGTTATTGAAGTTTTGGGTTTGTTATTTTATTTTTACTGCTTATTAAATATTTCTTGATTTTTTTTAATTTTTTTATTTATTCCACTTACCTACCTAAAATCTCACGACTATATACACACACCCTAATAATTCCACTGTGCTACATTTATTTTCCAGTGTGACACATTCCGTTGTGATTTCCGTTATGCGATTACGTCAAAAATTTGGTCCTCACCCATATTTTATATCTATTATTAAATCCTGTGTCAAGCGAAGGACATGAAGCGTTTTATGATATGCGAAGATCGCTCTCGCGCTTATTAAAGTTCGGGTTCCGCACTTAAACTGATATAAAACCGGCCTAAAGCGATAAGTCAGAGCTTTATGTCTATCCGGATGTTTATATACAAATACATATGTATATATGTAAAGAAAAAAAATTAAAACTAACCACGTATAGGAGAATAAAAATCTTACTTTAATTGCAGATATCAGAATTTGAACTGTAATAAATACAGTACGATTGCGATGATTGCGTTTTCACTTGCTTTAATTTATATTTACATTATATATACAGACTGACACATTTAGTTTTTATGGCTTATGTCACTCGGTGTTAGCCTAGTATTTGATTTATGTAAGAATTGTTTAAATAGGAGTCACAGAGACTGGTGGGGTAGCTGGCGACGCGGTGGTGAAAACGCTAGATAGCATTCAAGTTTTGGGATACATTTGAATAAAAAATATAGGACTTGAGAGTATAAAAAATTTAATATTTCCAAAAATTATGTGCAAACTTACATATTTTATTGGTAAATTATTAGTTTTAGTTTTTATTTTAGCGTGTTTTCGGGATTTTTTTATGATCAAGTGCATTATCGTGTCACCAATTAGCACATCCCTTAGGCAATATCTTTTAGGTATCTCTTGATATTTTCTGTGAGACCGTTATTTAATTTAACTAACTCAAAAATTTGGCAAATCCTTTTTCCCGTTTCGCCTACGGTGATTCGCCTTAAGTATTTTTTTTCTAATATTTATGTGGCTTTCACTAATTAATAATAATAATAATTTTATTAAAAAAAAATTATTAAAAAAAACAAATTATACTGCACTAAAAAGTACCTGTTGTCTGTTTATGGACGATAATTTTACGTCATAACGTCAAAATGCATCACATGCCGAACGCTTAGGCCGATCGTGCCTCCCGGTGGCTTGTTCCGCGCTCTCGCTTGCATGCTCGGCTCAGGCGGAACGTGACCACAAGTCATGCTTTTTCGGGCGTTCAGTCGGCGTTCATCGATTTATAAGACACTACATCAACAATAATAAAACAAATATGTATTCAATGGTATACATTAAGTACTTTAATGAACATAAAATGAACTCTACAGCTAAAACACAAAGAAACAAAAATGACAGAACCTGGTGTATTTTTGCAACGCGTTTTACTCTAGTATACACTTATCTAAACGTTTTACAAAAAGCATAATATACGTTACGTCTAATTTCTTTGTATTGTGTTACGTCGCTTTTATTTGCATTGCGTTACGTCATATTTCTTTGTGATGCGTCACATCTCTTTGCGGTTCACACATTTTAAGTGCAATGCCTTTGCAGGTAACAAACTATTTGTTCCTATAATTATGCCCTTTACTTCTTTCCGTGGTTCAAGTTTATCCTCTGTTATGCCTCAAAGTAAAGAAAGTTAGAAAGTGAGGGCACAATTTTTCACATCTAATGCTTTTGTCCCACTTTTTGTTATAATGGAACATTGGTTGTAGAAGTCATGAGCTTGGTAAGTATTTTAAGCAAATATATTTTATAATAAATTTATAAATAATATTAAACGATATAAAATAAATATATGGGTGATAGCATTCGAAACGAAGACATCCGCCAGGGACCTAAAGTTACCGATATCACGCGAAGATTAAGCTCATTGAAGTGCCAGTGGGCTGGTCACGCGCTCAGGAAAACGGGTGGCCGATGGGTCAATAAGGTTCTGGAGTGAAGGCTGCGTTTGGGTAGACAAAGTGTTGGTCTGCCATTAACTAGGTTTTTTTTTTGTTTGTTATTAACTAGGGTGGCGTTCCGCGTTAGATACGAATGGCAAGGAATCGGTCGTCTTAGTGTCCTTAGAAGGAGGCCTATGTTCAGCAGTGGACGGATAAAAGCTGATATATTTTGCGGGCGTCTTACTGTCCATGGGGCAATACGGCCGCGGCGCGCCAATATTATGGGAAAGCCATGACTCTGCGACATCCGCAGAGTCATGGCCGTCAGGGCCGTCCATGCGTACCGTACGTGATGTCGTTCGGCCGTTCAATCTACTACGCCAGGATTGTACCGAACGCCGACACGGTGCTCAATAGCATCGTCCGTTTTAACTTACATTTACAGCCGAATCTGAACTGATGATGATTATTTTATATCTATGGGTGTATATCATTCAGTAAGGGAGAAATGCGCTTGTGCTAGGCCGCACGGGTACAACCATCCTGATTGTTTCTCCCGTCAAACAGTTTTGCTGTGTTTTAGAGAGAAGGGTCCTACCCTTTCTTAGTATCCAGGCAGTGTAATTAATGGCATCAAGACATACCATCTTACGCTGAGCTGTCTAGGTTAGTTTCAGCTTTACTCGTTTATATGTATTCGTGTCAACGATATGTAAAATACATGTCTAAGCAATAATAATTGAACTATCAATTGATTAACAACAATAAACAGTCTGATATTCTTGTGAAATACTGTGAAATACACAGTCGTCTTACATCTTGTTTTTTTTTAAATAATAATTAAACGACAGCGAATTGAACACTCATATAGTATAGGATACGGATATAAAATGACGTGAAGGTCGTTTTATATCCCGGATCTTAGCCTATTAATTGAGAAACTCTACGCATTGTTAGTTTAGTCTTTAGATGATAAGAAAATATTCCAGTATGATAATTTTACCGACCAATTTCCCTGCCACATACATGCCACAGACATAAAAAACACGGTAAAAGATTATATTATTTTTAATGTTATTATTTATGTACTATATTAAACAAAATGCGAAAAAAAAATTGACCAATTTTCGTGCCATATAGGTACACCGGTCTATCCAAACACGGACGTCCAGATTTTTTTTTTTATTTACTATGTTAAACAAAATAATCGTTATTGAAATATATTTTATGTGCCGGACAAGTTATTTGACTTGATATAAGTGCACTCATATTAACCTATTATTGCCATGTAATTAAACAAAAAAACAATTTCAGTTTCGAGAAACTGATTTTTGTTGAGTCAAGTCTAAACGCTTCGCTAATGAGGCGTCCAATATTAAAGGTGATGTTGGAAAATTTAATCTAATTTATGCGTTGGTTCATTCCATTCATGATTCGATCATCCGCGTGGCTGCTTACTGCATATGCATCTCTTGCATTGTCCCGACCAACTTCCAAACAATACGTAAAATATATCATTAATTTGACACCTGAACGGTATTCTTCAATTATTGGAAATTAATTTATGTCCGTATTTATTAAATTCAATGAATACTTATTTATGTTTAACACAAATTAATCACAGCTAAAGTGACTTAAAATACCTCTGTGGTTCAGTGGTAAAGCGCGTTGTAAATTCGAACCCGCAATCTCAAGCCGGAGGTTGCGGGTTCGAATCCCGCCAGGGAACAAAAATATTTTCTATGTTCCTGGGTCATGGATGTGTATTAAATATGTGTATTATATAATAAAAATCTTAAATATATGTATAGTACAAAAGTATTAAATATATTTCCGTCGTTTGGTACCCGCAACACAAGTTCTTCGAGAACTTACCACGGGACCAGATTGACGTGGTGTGAAAGCGTCCATAGATATTATTATTATACCTTCGAATTTTTAAAAAACTATAGATTTATTATCATCATATATTATTCATCATTATCTAGTTACTAGTTGTTTAACATTAGTTGATCATGGTTGGATGTGCGTGGCAGAGTGGTGGGAACTCGTGGCGCAGGTTCTTGCCGAGACGCACTCCTATGTCTCGGATAGGAGGGCTATCGGCGAGAGCCTCACGCTGGACTGGGTCCTGCGGGTTCACCGACTAGGGAAAGGGGCGCTAATGCGTGAGAGGAACTGGCACCGCAGCCTATGGCTGCTCTGTGTCCGGTCGACCCACAGGGATCCGGTGAGAGTATGTCACGATTTTATAGCGATGCTGGACTCAGCCCAGCACCTCCACGATGGGAACCTGGGCACAAGTGTGACATGACGTCGCGGGGACTGCTTAGTAGCGGCCGGGCAGTCCCCCCATACGAGGAGTAGTCTGGCCTTCACCGGGGACAGCCTGTCACTGAGGTGATCCTGTGTCTGCAGATCCGGGACCCTCAAAAATCACTAGGCGGTGTTGCAGTCATTTATTTTATTTTAGCTTATACACATTAAAAAACATAGATTAGATATTTTTTTTAATAAGATAATAGGAGAGATAATAATATGTATATATTATGTATATCTAATAAGACAATTAGCCTACCTATTATAAGTAATATTATAATAAATTCAAGACGAAGTACACCAAGGGACTGACCCCAGCTCCACAGAGGGATTGTCCTGCGCCACAGAACAACCCCTCCCAACGTCGGGACTGTATATTTTGTCCCCTCTTCTTGTATACATCAAAGATCAAAATATTTTTTTTGACGTGACAACGTCTTATAATTCCATGGAACCGGCTGTAAGAACGAAAAAACATGACGTATGCGGCATTACCTCGCTCTGAGGCGTTCCATTTTCTTATGACGTTGTCACGTTCAACTATCGTCAGTAAACCGACTTTACAGACAACCGATTTTTTTTATAAAAGTTAATATTAGGCGAATATAGGTAAATATTCACATGTAGCTCAATGTGGAGTACGCACACTGGTTGTCGATATCCACATTCCTTTAAGAATAATGATAAAATAAACGTAATGATAACGAGATACATCAAAACCTCCGCCAAAGTTTAGTTGTAAATACTTATTATAATAATATATTAAAATGTTCAGCAGTGGACGGAAAGAATCTGATGATGATGATAATATTAAAACGTCAGTACCTCGAGTGTTCTTTGGACTTTGTACCTACTATTTAAAGTAGAACGCAGTGCAACGTGACGTGTGAGAGGGTGCAATATTATTTTATCTCACCTACGCGGTACATCGTCGATCTGTGGTGAAATGAATTTATCAGTATGATAATGTGTTTACAACTTTAACATCGCGCGAGACACGTTGACGTCATATATAAGTTTTAAGTAAATTGTCTGTCCATTGTTAAATTCGTCCTTTCTTATATATTATATATTCTTTTTCTTTAGTATATACAACTATAATATAACGCGTGATCCTTTTTCACTATTAAATTCTATACAAATATGCAATAGGTAGGTGTAATTTGTAGCAGTTTAAATAGCACTTCCCAACTATTTGGTTCTCGAATATGTTGATGTGGCAATAACGTATTCAACTTCGTATGAACTTAATAAAAAACTCAAGTAAATCCTTCGTGGGCTGCTTAGTGAATAAATAAATAAAATTCGTCCGCTTGGCGGGAATACAAAAAATACTTCCATGATAAAAAAAATATATATATTCAATTGACGACTATTATTATTGAATTACTGCCAATTAGAAATCAACTTGAAAAAGTTTCAAAGTTTAAAATATTGAAGACGAGTAAAAGACAGTAAAACTGTAGGTAAAGTCCAATATTTTAATTAATTAGTGGAGTGGAGGAGGCTGTGTAGATCTAATCTGGCTTCCTATTGAGACGCCTTACAACTTAAAAGTCAAAGTTCAATCGATTTTCTATTGTTTGCTAAGACAAATCTTATGGACCAAGATATTAGGGTGTAATTCAGTGGGTGTAATGTTTCAAATAACAAAAAGATAAGAACTTTTGTCGTGCAATCGGTCTTACGGATGAGATCTCGCGCCGTTGTATTTTGCTAATATTCGTCTACTTGTCTCGCAGAAGTCGGAATAAAATGGGTGTGAGGTTTAACTTCCATAATGTGATGAATAAATGTAAGAATTGGGCCAGGTCACAGATAATATACAATATAATCTTTCTCACCTGATTTCGAGGAGATGCGTGCCCACCAGTGGGATATATATAATAGAATAGCTTTTTAGATTTTGGATGGATGGATTTTTTGGCAGACAGAAACATCAAAGTCGCTGTCGACGGTGCATGCTCGGATCTCAAGTCTGTTAATGCTGGTGTTCCGCAAGGCTGTGTACTATCTCCAACCTTGTTTCTTCTGCATATCAATGATATGCTGCAAACCAGCGGCATTCATTGTTATGCAGATGACAGCACTGGAGATGCGTTATACACTTCCCACCCTAATATTTCTCAGGAATAAGTCGATGGGTATCGGAAAAAGTTGTGTCTGTAATCGAGTCTCAAGTCAAGTCTCGGAATAGGGGCGACTTAACTAAGTCCAATTTAACCCCAAAAAGACACAAGTTTGCGCGTTTGCGCTAAAAATCACCCTTTGACGCTCCTCTACAATTTGAAGGCACTTCCTTAACCACCTCAGCCAACATCAATACTTGGCGTCGAGAGATATAAGTGTGTTACATGTATATAATAATAATTAGTGTTCGAATACAGACCTATCACCAAATTATCATTACTTAAATTATTCTCATCTACTGAACCTCGGCAGCGAAAGTTATATGATGAAATTAATCTAATTCGAACTTTACACAAATATTTATGACATTTATAAATGACAATCTAATCTAATATATAAAATTTCCATGTCACAATGTTAGTTACCGTACTCCTCCGAAACGGCTTTACGGATTTTTACCAAATTTTATATGCGTATTCAGTAGGTCTGAGAATCGGCTACTATCTATTTTTCATACCCATAAGTGATAAGGGTGGTCAACCCCTCAAATTTTAAAAGTTAACGCGGGCGAAGCTGCGGGCAACAGCTAGTTTATATATAAAATTTCCATGTCACAATGTTAGCTACCGTACTCCTCCGAAACGGCTTTACCGATTTTTACCAAATTTTATATGCGTATTCAGTAGGTCTGAGAATCGGCTACTATCTATTTTTCATACCCCTAAGTGATAAGGGTGATCAACCCCTCAAATTTTAAAAGTTAACGCATGCGAAGCTGCGGGCAACAGCTAGTATTATATAAAAACTACTTAGTAGTTTGGACATCAATCGAGTAGGATTTAATTTGGATCCAAAATAAATTATCGTTTGTGACGCTGTTATTGGCGGTGGCAAGTCATTCCAACCATTTCTCGCTACATACCTAAAAACACCACGTAACTCAGAGATCCAATTAGGATAGATAATCAGCACGCCAGCAGATATTCGTATCATTTGATTATGCACTTTATCCCGAGCCCATTGTCTTTTGTATGACACCAAAGAGTTATGTAATAAGAACGCGATGCCGCCTATGCTAATACATGTTTTCATGTAAAATCGGTAACCGGCATGCATTGTGTTCTTTTGTTTTTTGATCGCGAAATGAGATACGGGCGAATATGCGCATGCGCATAATTTAATTCTGAAAGACCAAAGTTTCGCACAAATTTATTCGGAGGCTAGTAGGTATAAAACTTCTGATTTTGTATCAAAGCACCATGACTCCACCTCTCACAAAAATACCTCCTTGTATCAGAAACACCATGATTGCTGAAAAATATCGTAATCAGGTGCTATGCACCTATAATCCATTCCCATCGATAGCAGATAGGCCAAGTTTTCACACTCAAAGTTTATCATAGTTTAGAAGATCACCTTTTACACTTAAAGTCACAAATTACAATCTTTATAATATTCGTATGTATAACAATCATAGTTTAATCAAAAGATCGAACTCTTTAATATTATCTTTATATCGCAAATACTTCTTACAAAAACACAGTATAAGTGAGACTCGATGACAATTAGTAGATTATTATTAGGAAACAACAAAACAATAATGGGTCACCCGTTTATCATGATCATCAGCCTCTTTTAATGGCTATTGATCCCCCACCACTTGCACTAAGACGGGAATCGTCGTTCCATCTAGTAGAAGTACGTCCGACGTCTACCCGAACGTGAACTCCATTTGATTTTATTTTGATCTAAGGTATATGAATTATGACCATTAAAATGTAAATGTATTTTCGTGAAAGAAAACAACGTTATTATCAATGAATAAGCCTTATTAATAGTATATATAATATATTATAAGCCTACGCATGTATGATTTGGAATAATCGAAGGTAATATTAATGGTCGTTTCATCGTCCAAATTATCCTTATAATCAACTTACATAAATTCGGCTCCAAATAAATCTATACAAAATATATTTTGTAGTATAATAGTGGTATCTAATAAAACTGGAGGTACCACGTTTGTCACTTTTATTTCGCGGAGATATTTCCGCAACGTCTATCTTGTCTTGTTCTCGAGACTGACCGCGTAATGAAATTGAAAAGCGCAGTAAATATCCCGTTTGAACAGTTCCAATAGCGAAAATAATCATGTTAGCCAAAATTATTATGCTTTTATCGATTTTAGTTTCCTTTTTATAAGATGGATTAAGAGATAGAGTACTAATGTATTGTGTTATTGTGAAATGAAATAAAATAATATAGTCGAGAGCGGCAGTGTGGGAGCGTCACGACATGACAGCGTCACTGCATTGCCATGGCGCACCAATAGATGTTTCAAAAATAAATGTTTATATTAAAGGTTCTTCGATCCTGACATACCCCCTCCCGTGACGCCTAGAAATGGATTTTTCTAAATTTCTATGTGCACCTGAACATGAGACCATTGTTTGCTCACCGGTGAAGGAAACATCATGAGGAAACCTGCATGCCTGATGAGATTAAAAGTCTTTGAAGGTGTGTCGGAGTACCAAATGCTGACCTCCAAACTTCAATATGAAGATGGCACCCCATGATGAAGTTCACCAACCCGCATTGAGCCAGCGCATCGGTGAACTATGGCCCAAAACCTTTCTCGCCTGATTTCGAGGAGGAGACCCGTGCCCAGCAGTGGGACATATAAGGGTTGATATTATTATTAAAGGCGAAGAAACTTTTAGGATAGTCTCTGATACTCCCCACGTGCCAAAACACAGAACGGAGGCCTATCGTTCATACCCGGGTTCAAGGCTATGGAGTTATGCCCTTCCCCACAAACTTTGGAAGTACTTAACAAATTTGAAACTTTCCTTAAATATTTCCTAAGTTTGTGTTCGAGAATCATAAATAAATGTATTTACAGTTTAGAAAAGATACATAATAATATCCAATTACTATTTTTTTTTCTTTAAAGCTGGGAAATGCTCTGTGGCATCCCGCGGGGGAAGTGGGTCTCCCCACGCGGGTATGTGTGACTCGCTGCGCCCGAAAGATGGTAAGTGGACGCTACTATTAACTAAAACCCGGCGAGTGTCACCAATACCGCCTTAGGTGAGGTGCCACGGATCTCTTGAACATAACAGGGCACCTCGATGGCACTATTGTAATATAGACCAATCTTACTATATTAAGTTAAGTTATAATATAATATATTTTTTTATTTATTCGAATACATTATACTAATACAAATAAAACAAGCCTGTACTGTTAATATAAATCAAATATTGACACAGTCATGAGTCAGGTCTGAAATACAGCACCACACTACAAATACAGCACCACACTACAAATACAGCACCACACTACAAATACAGCACCATAATATTTCTGCCTCGTTAAAACGTTTAAATATTACGTGTAAAGTCGAAGTTTGAGACAATTCCGTCATAATAATCTTATTCTTAATCTTTATTTGAATAATATGGTAACGAATTAAGTAATTTTTAGAACACATATTAGCTTAAAGTTGTTAAAGATTTAAAATTTTATAACATTTGACATAAAAAAATAATAAAAAAAACATCAAAGTTAGGTTACGATTATCACTGGCTACATTTAGTTATAAAATATTCTAAGAAATAAATTAACTATGAGGTACATAATATGAAACATCAAACTTCGCAAATTGGTAGGATTAAGTGACGTGAAATAACAATGGTATTGTATGAAGCGTAACATGTTCGGTTGTCTTGACTTTCGCTGAAAGAGGCCGACATCCAGCAAAGGACGGATTATACGGACCCAACCCGTGTCATCATTATCAACAGTCATTTTCCGCTATTTTGTAGAAATGGCATTTTATTTGGATACAGACTTATATCTCTATAAGATTGAAACAGGTCAATATAAGGACCAAGACGGGTAGTTTTTTTTATTGGATTCAATAGAGCAGGGTTTGTTAAGCTGTGGTTCATGAACCCCTAAGGAGTCTGTGTAAGAGAAGAAAATTTTGTAACTATACATAACAAAGACGTTTGTTGAGGGACTCTGACAACTCTTTAGTTACTTGTAACGGTAAAGGATTTACCAAAAAAATATCAGCAAAATCTTTATAGTTTTTTTACAAATTTAATAAATCCATCACTGCCACCAAACAACCAAATAGTCGCGACGTCAAGTGGTACCGCGACCACCGTCTCCCCTCAGTGTTCCACTTCACCCTTCAACACCCGATGGCGTCGACGGTCGCCAGGTGCGCCCGAAATTTTGGCATTTACCAAGGATTTTTTTTCATCGTTTGTAGGGATGCGCTGTGTTGCAAGATCGTCTTCAACTTGGAACGTATTTTGGAAAGAAGGATAGTATAGGCAGTATAATTACTGACACAGAGACGTACCATCCTTCATCCCAGAATAGGCAGCTTGTTAGTCCAAGATGAACTTGCTTATATTTTTAGACGACAAGGACCACGCATCAGGTGCCTCCTCTGCTTATTTATCCAAGTAAAATTAAAAGACTTGTAATTAATTCAATAATTGAAAATTAATTCCAACTTTCTAAATTCGCTTATCTTTATTTCAAGTCAATACAATTCTAAGAAAAAAACGAAATTCTTAAAAGGTTCAACGTTAAATATGCCTAAAATGCTACCTATATATTTTTTTGCCAGTCCTAGATATTATTTTACACGTAATACGAAAGGTTTCACAATGCGTACATTACGTAACTCTTAACAAGATATTTTGTTTTGTCTCAGATTACAAAGTACAGTGCTGGCTAAAATATTTAAATAACCTAATACTTTTATAAACATATCTTTGTATAAAAAAAGTGTATGTGTACTTTTATGTACACGCGTTAGAAGTTATCATCGTACAATTTCATTACTCTTTCATTACTACATTACTTAGTAACCTTTTTGATTATTGTGTAGTTAAAAACTATATCATCTTCTGACGTCTATACTGTTATTATGTGAAAAATGTTCTATAGCTAACTTCATGGTGTTGGTTTTTTTCGTGACGGTGTGCGCGCGCATCGTATAAATTTACTATAAATTTACTCTCATCATTTTTCCCTGACGCGTTAAAATCAGTATAACTTCCAAAATGCTATTTCGCTTTTCTAAAAAAAAGCAATTACTAAAAATAGTTCTATTATATTTGTACACTACGGCGCGCGTCTGCCCGTTCATGTACCACCATCCATGGGTGACGGCGACCAGATCCGCCCGCTTCTCTATTCAAGTAAGATAAATACTTCATCAGAAGGGCTAGCATGCGCTCGCGACAAAATTTTGTCGACCCCTTTTCTCGTATAATTTCATACAGTTAATAAGAGAAAAGGTGTAGACAAAATTTTGTCGTGCGTGCATGCTAGCCCTACAGGAATTCATCTCAAGAGTCTCATCAACGGTTATGTTTTTTAGTAATGAGGTTCTTGAAAAAATTTACATCTATACATACAAGTCAAATAGTCAAGAAAATCCTAACTTATAACTTGCGCCGATAACAACACGTCTATCGAGTTATACGTCTATACAGCTATAAGTCGAAGCCTTTTGTGACAGCTGTCTCTCGACCACTAACTATACAATAACGAACCGATATGACTAAGGGACCTTCAACAAAAGAGCATACTTATAATATTTGAAAAGCCACGCACCAATAATGTAGCGGATGATTATGTCGCTTATCACTTACCGCCAGGTGAAACGACTTGCCCCTCTTCTATATTAAAACTAGGTTTCAAAAGTAATTTCTACTTCCAATATAGGAATAACAGCCACTGGATGTCATTAAAAAGTAAATAAAACGAGCTTTAAAACAGCGACAGCTTTCTAAAGTGAGTTACAAAGTATTGCCAACGTTTTACGTTTCGAAATGGCGTTAAACTTTTGTTAAGTTAAAGTACAGTACGGTTGTTTATAATAGATTTGATTTCTTTATTATTCTAATATCTAATTTTTTAAGAGGTCTACAAGGTTCGACCCTAATCGAAGTCCTCAAATTATCTAGATAAGTCTATTTCGTCCTTTGCTAAAAGGAGATTTATTCAATATATTGGTTAGTTTCAATATATTAGGTGTTTACTTTACATGTTTGATATTTTATAAAAACGTAAACAATGGATGTTTATGCATGTCACTGTTGCCCGCAGCTTCGCCCGCGTTATCTTAGTGACACTGCCGTATTTTGTAGATGATTATTATAATATATGTCTTATTATATATTTATACCTGTACTCCCTAGAAAATAATAAGTACCTACTCAGGTGAAACCTCGGTGCGCTGCTAGCATACATTCTAAACTGAATGGAAAACCTTCATAATTTTGCAAAGCATGAAGGCTTTTGTCAGCCTATAGGTAGATCTGTTGAGAGAACAAGACACACACATATACTATTATATATTATGTGTATATACATAGATCTTTTTATTTCATCAAAAGTCAGTTTTTACTCTCGTAAGTGAAATCCAACGCATGGGGATCGTTATGGAGTCTAACTGAAGGTCGACAGTGTTTGTTCACCCACATACAACTTATGTACCTATATTTGTACATAGAGCGTACGTCTTCCCGAACGTGGCCACTAACATGGATTTTTTTTTCCTAATTCTAAATTAATTTATATTATTTTTAGAATAGTCGACGCTATGCTGAAAAGATATCAATTAAATTTAGATTTAATCAAAGCATTGCCCCTCACTGTTCGTATTAGTAACATTAGAAATTGGTTTTCGCCTTGTGAAAAGGGTTTCATTTTGGAATTTCACAATACAGGTTCAATTTTAATTCAAAGTGGCTAGTACTTTAAGTTGTTAATTTTATATTTAAACTCCTATTATTATTTACCGAAGAGACATGGTTCCTTTACGTGGAAGCTGGTTCAATATTTTACGAAACTTCCTATCTGGAAGGGTCTTAAAAGTAAAAAGGGCTGTAGGCAGTTTCTGTATAGATTTTCTTCTCATAGCCAATAACTGAATACGACAAAGGTCGTTGACAGACCCACAGCTAATGCACACATTTAAGAATCAGACCCTTGTAAAGGAGATATCTAAGATCATGGGTCCCTTTGCTATTTATATACCTATATTCAATAGTTAACTTTGTTAACTGCGTTGACATTCCATAAGTTTGTACCCATAATATTATGTTTGCTCTCTACTTAGGATTGAGATCAAACCATCTCCACCATCATCATCATCAACCGCATATGACATTTTCCCAATCCACTATTGGAAATACATTCTAGAAAAAAAAATTCAACCCAAAATAATTATAAATATTAAAAGGTTGTTCGACCATGGTTAGAGCATTGTTAATGCGGTGCTGCTTAGTAGCTTAAGATGAACCTAACACCTTGGGCGAAGCCAATTGAACCGAGGGAGCTGCTCTTTGTACCCCTCTTATAAGAAGAGTAGACAAAAGAGCACATGGGGCGACAAAGGGTTTTTTTTTTCGAATTGACCTATGCTATGGTCCAAAGACCTTTATACGAAATCGGAAGAGCTGGAGAGCTGATGGCTTCTACCTAAAGGGCGACAAAGGGAACCTCAACCCATTGTACTATCCCGACGTTTGGATGGGTTATTCTGTTGTGCGGGACAACCCCTCTGTGGAAGTGGCAGTGGTCCCTTGGGGACTAGCCGTTGACATGCCCTGTTTTTCTACAGATCCGGGGCACCTCACCAAAGGCGGCATTGGTGGCACTCGCCGGGTTTTAGTGGGTAGAGCTGCGTCCATCCTATTATCTTTCGCCCAGTCCTAGTCCCACATACCGGCTTGGGGAGTCCCCCCTTCCCCGCGGGATATTTTAGAGTATTTCTCGGCGCAAAAGAAAAAATACTTAAAAAACTCTCAACGCAGTAACAAAAGATTCTTTGAAGTGACGAAACTGATTTTTATAAAACATGATTTACGGAACACTACTAAAATTTGGTTATAAATAAAAAATTGCATCTAAATCGGTTCATCCGTTTGAGAACTACCGCGGTTCCACTGTATTTTTTAATCTTCCAAATATTTTTGCACAATCCATGATAAATATTAAGAGAATTAACAACCTCTTGAAAAATTCATAAGGCGATGTAACAGGTACTTTATATTCAGCGAAACACTCACACAGTGTTATTACTTAAGTACAAACAAATGTGTTACAAAACAATACGCGAATTGACTTACCAGTCCCAATACAATGGTGAATACTGTTATTAATTCTTCATTTCATCAGGCTATACCACCTGAATCCCAATGATGAAGGCTTACACTTGACAGATATTATCTGTAAAATAAGTAGCTATATACAACACACGCTAATTTCTTCAAGTAGTAAGCTTGCGAAAACTTGTATCAGACCAAACGGAGAGGTTATATAAATTATAAATCCCAAACGATGGTCAGACTAGGTATATTAACAACTTGGATATACGGTCAGCGCTGCACTAGATCAAGAGACGGATCGGAACCGATGGCGACAGCTGACAAACAAGATAAATAATACTCACGATCCTCAGCAATGACGGAACGATCCAGAAGAAGAAGAACTGAGAGGTTATAAAAAACCCTAACGCATTAACAAATGAGTCGATAATAATCTTTAAATGGTTAACAAATCTTTTAACTAGTTTTTATAAATTATGTCTAAGAAACCTAGAAAGAAACCTTTTACCCGTATCCAAATAAGTTCACCCTTTTAAGGGCTACGGTTACTACAGATACACGTAGTGGCCAAACTTATAACACCCGACTTTTAAGGGCTACGGTACTACAGACGCACGTAGCGGCTAAACTTGTAACACCTGTCTTTTAAGGGCTATGGTAGCGGTCAACCTTATAACACCCGTCTTTTGAGGGCTACGGTACTACAAACACACGTAGCACTCAAACTTATAACACCCGTCTTTTAAGAGATATAGACTACAGACACACGTAGCGGCCAAATTTATAACATCCGTCTTTTAAAGGCTACTGTACTACAGACACACGTAACGGCTTAACTTGTAACACCTGTCTTTTAAGGGCTACGGTAGCGGGAAAACTTATAACACCCGTCTTTTAAGGGTTACGATACTACAGACACACGTATCAGTCAAACTTATAACACGTGTATTTTAAAGGCTACGATACTACAGACACACGTAGCGGTAAAACTTATAACACCCGTCTTTTAATGGCTACGGTACTACAGACACACGTAGCGGTCAAATTTTAACATCCGTCTTTTAAAGGCTACGGTATTACAGACACACGTAAAGGCTAAACTTGTAACAACTGTCTTTTAAGGGCTTTTTTTTTTTCTTTTACGCCGGGAAATGCTCTAAGGCATCCCGCCTGGGGAGTGGGTCTCCCTAGGTGGGTATGTGGACTCGCTGCGCCCGAAAGATGGTAAATGGACGCAGCTCTACACACTAAAACCCGGCGAATGCCACCAGTGCCGCCTTGGTGAGGTGCCCCGGATCTGTTAAGCTAGGCACCTCGACGGCTAGTCAGCCCCGCAAGGGACTGACGCCACCTCCACAGAGGGGTTGTCCAGCACCACAGAACAACCCCTTCCTACGTCGGGATAGTACAATGGGGTGAGGTTCCCATCCCCACCCCTTGCCCCCTAATCTTTTGTCTCCTCCTGTCTTTATACCCCTCTTCTTATAAGAGGGGTATAAAGAGCCTCCTCGGCTCAATTGACTTCGCCCAAGGTGCTGGGCTCACCCTAGGCTACTGAGCCTCACCGCCACGATAAGGGCTAAACCATGGTGGGAGTCTTTTAAGGGCTACGGTAGCGGTCAAACTTATAACACCCGTCTTTTAAGGGCTACGGTAGCGGTCAAACTTATAACACCCGTCTTTTAAGGGCTACGATACTACAGACACACGTAACAGTCAAACTTATAACACCTGTATTTTAAAGGCTACGTTACTACAGACACACGTAGCGGTCAAACTTATAACACCCGCCTTTTTGGATCGAGGTTGCCGGTGGTTATTGTAGTTTTATTATGGTGAATTTGATAATTGGTTTCAAAAGGTGAATCAGTTGAGACTAGTATACCATATTATAGATGTATAGTTTATTATCATCAAAGTCGTGGGCATATGAAGATACACTATGACATATGATATGATATAGACAATGTACTTATATTAAAATACAAATTAATAATAATAATAATAATAATAAAATGCTTTATTTTGTACCAGTACACTAAAACATTAAAGTACAATATTTTACAATAGTTAAGTACAAAAAAGGCGGTCTTACCGCTCCAAGCGGTCTCTTCCAGACGACCATTGATGAAGAGATAGGGGTGAAGGTGAGGTAGGACTTTGGTACGAGCATTTTTTAAATATTATTGTTTAGTATAACCATAAAATTTATATAAAAACTACTCAATTAACATCTAATATATAAAATTTCCATGTCACAATGTTAGTTACCGTACTCCTCCGAAACGGCTTTACCGATTTTTACCAAATTTTATATGCGTATTCAGTAGGTCTGAGAATCGGCTACTATCTATTTTTCATACCCCTAAGTGATAAGGCTGGTCAACCCCTCAAATTTTAAAAGTTAACGCGGGCGAAGCTGCGGGCAACAGCTAGTAATAATATATAATTTGACAACTAAAAATATTTATATATATACACATAATATTATATATAATATAAATACATAATATAATATACAATAAATACATACATAGATAATCAAATATACAACATACATAATTTTATAAATATATCTCATTGAAACAAGGTAAGGAAACGATATACGCACTATGAAGCGGGTAAGGATAGATAGTACTCCTTAAGACGCTTTTTAAATACAGAAATAGATTGTGATCTTTGCACTGATTCGGGTAAGGCATTCCATAGTCGAATAGCTGAGACTGTAAAAGAGTATTCGAAAAAGATAGTTTTATGAATAGGAAAGGCAAGCGTTCGTTTATTAGAAGAGCGAAGGATAGACGAGTGTTCAGCAAGGTAACAAAATTTTTCTTTTAGATAGGAAGGAGAATTTGGATTAAAGAGGACATTGTTAAGGAGATGCAAAATGTGGGTGTTCCGACGCAGCCTTATGGGAAGCCACTTGAGCCTCGCACGGTACTCAGAAACGTGGTCAAATTTACGGATCCCGAAAATGTAGCGTATACATAGATTTTGAAGGCGCTCTAGTGCAGAAAGAAGGTTCTCATTAAGATCGCAGTAACATACATCAGCGTAGTCAAGGACGGGAAGTAATATAGACTGTGCAAGAGAAATTTTGGTAGGTATGGGAAGGAAATTACTCAGACGTCGTCTTTAAGCTGCACATTCCACGAAAGCGTTTGGTCTAGGTGAATGCCAAGACTCTTTACAGTGGAACTGAGTGGTATAATAGTGCCTCCTACTGTAATGCTTGGTAGGTGATCCCACTTGATTTTTGCAATCAA
This sequence comes from Helleia helle, assembly GCA_963853865.1. Taxonomy (NCBI): domain Eukaryota; kingdom Metazoa; phylum Arthropoda; class Insecta; order Lepidoptera; family Lycaenidae; genus Helleia; species Helleia helle. The sequence continues at coordinate 25,331,612 of OY971420.1, forward strand.
TTTCCGGCTACCAATAACAATACACTGTGTTTTCAAAGGATTCAATGTGAGGCCAAAGTCCTTACTCCATTGCAGTATGTCTTCTAAAATATTATTTGTTTGTGCTATGGCGCTTGAAAGGGAAGACAATGAAGTCTGACTATAAATTTGTAAGTCGTCAGCGTACATGTGGTAGGGAGAAGATATTTTTTGAGAGATCGAGTTTATAAAGATTGAAAACAGAAGGGGTGATAACACGCTGCCTTGGGGAACACCGGCAGAAATGTCACTCCAGGAGGACAATACATTGTCTACTTTAATGCGTTGCCGGCGACCCTGAAGAAAACTCCGAAACCAATCTACTACCTTTGGAGAGATGTTAATAGATCTTAGTAAATGAAGTAGAATTTCGTGATCAACTGTATTAAATGCGTTACTGAAATCAAGCAGCGTTAATATAGTAAGATTTTTGTTGTCCATCCCAAGGCGAATGTCGTCGGTGATTTTGACCAGAGCAGTGGCCGTGCTATGACCTGGGCGAAAGCCCGACTGAAATGTGTTGAAAAGTTGGTTTTGATTAAGAAAAGAACATAGCTGCTCTGGAACCATGCGTTCTAATATATTCGATAGGAATGGGAGGATAGAAATAGGGCGATATTCAGCAAATGAACTTGGATTGGACTTTTTTGGTAATGGAATTAAATGAGCGTCTTTCCACGAACTTGGAAATACACCAGTAAAAAGTGAAAAATTAAGGATATCGGTAAGGACAGGAGCTATAATATCAATTATTGGAACGATCATATCACGACCAATGCAATCACCACCGACGGCTTTCGAAGATATTGACATAATAGACTTTTTAACACCGCTGACAGAGAGTTGGTTAAATACAAATGGAGCATACTTGGAAGGAGGTAATGAGGTCAGATAATTTAAGGTTCTTGCTTTTAAATTTGCATCAAAATTCTGAGAAGACGTTGAAAAATGGCGATTTAGAGATTTAATATATAGCCTTCGGAGCTTTACCTACACCAAGTGACTTCAAAAACTTCCATACTCTCGCCTGGTCGCCGTTTTCAACAGATGAGTGTATGTAGCGTTGCTGTGCATCCCTACACATAGTGTTACAACGGTTTCGGATTTTTTTATAGGCCTCACGATTTATATCAGAGCAAAATTTTTTAAATTTATATTTTGCTCTTTTTTATTTATTTAACATTGCCCGAATATCATCAATGAGCCAAGGTGCGGGTAAATGTTTAAGTTTTTGCAGGACGCAAAGGCGCGTGCCTGTCATAGATTTTAATAAGGATCTTGCAGAGGAGGTCAATTTTTTCGTCGATGGTAGTGGCAGCAGTGATTATAGTCCAGTCCGTTATTTTAGCGTACAATAAAAGTTGATCTATATTCATTTTCTTAAAACTACGTTGCATCACGATTTGGGGTTTGTTTTTCGGCACACGCAACTTGTAGAATAGATATATAAAATAATAGACATATAAATGGTACGAAAATCCAACCGCCGAGCATTGTCCAAACGTATCTACATACATAGGCGAGGAAGTTATTATTAGGTCTAAGAGAGAAGGTGTCGAATTTGGGTAATGATGCGTAGCGTCAAGGGGTAAAATGTGCAGGTTATATGAGTCCACGATGGAAGCAAGTTTCTTACGAAACGGTTGTCATCTTTTATCAAACATGTGTTAAAGTCTCCCATCAGAACAATATGCTGGAAAGAGGGACTATATATTTCAAGAAGGCGATCGAAAGAAGGAAAATAATTCACCGTAAGATGGGGACTGTAGAACACACCAAGTAATATCTTTGAATGCCCCAGCGTAACCTCAAGTAGCACGTACTCTGCCCCATCCTCAGGTGGTGGTTGAGACGAGGAGCTTAAAATTTTAAAAGGAATAGAAGATTTAAGATAGATGGCCACGCCTCTACCAGTTCTACCGAGCCTACCATTCCTTATGAGCTGAAAACAAATTAAATGGCAACATAATATTAAGTTGGTCTCGTCTGATTTATTCTGTGTCTGGGTGTAGTTTATATATAATATGTATGTATTTTGAAATATATAAGTATATATCAGTTGTCTGGTTACCATAAAAACAGGCTCTGCCTAGTTCGGGATCAATCTAGTCGTGTGTGAGTTGTCCCAACATAATAATATATTATATAACTTAATATAAAATATGAAATATGATATTATGATTAAAAGATTAGACGGAAGAACAGAAATAAAAATAATTCAAGGAAAAAGTTTTATTCGGTGGGTAAGGAAGTTTTATTTGATATAATAAATTACCTCTCACGTCCACACATCCGATGTCTTTCGAAATATCTCATGACAGTTTAAACGAGGCTGATATTAACCGCTTGAACGAATTCTCTAGATAGTTTTGAACTTGAAAAAATCTATAATAATATAGATAAATAAGTAACATTAAAATAAAAACCTTATAGTTTACTTAAACGTGGTCTTTTAAGAAATAATTTTAAATATATAAAAAAGTATGGTAGCATTTAAAAAAGCTTACAGTCAAGACTGAATTTTATTTACAACAAGTTGGCGAGCCAGTTGATTTTTCTTAGATTTTGTCTTTTTGGTCCTTCTACTTCGAAAACGATTTATAAATCCGTTTCCAAATGAACAGTCTCCGACATCCATTACACAAAACGTCAGATGTATATTGTGATGTGATGTGTATTATGATGAAGGGCATACATTCCGGGAGCTTATCTCTAGGGGACCTAAGCTGCTATCTAAATTATAATATTAAAGCGCAGGAAGTTTATTTGCAAGCTTTAATAATGTATACTATAATTTTTGTCTATATTTTTAGAAACTCTGGTAAGTTGAAAATGCTCTTGGAAATGTCATAGTCAAACACGACTCTCCATTTGATGGTCGCTATTTTGATTCTCATGAGCATTGATTTTTAATACGTCAATTGTCTAAGTTTTAATCATAGAAGCATCTATAATAGTTTTCTGGGAAGTTACAATTTACCTTACAATGGGTCTAAATTACATATCAAATGTGAGAAGCCTACATTAATAAAAACCAATGGAAACAAGTCACTAAAAAGTACTCCAAAGTAAAAACCCAAGTAAAAAAAACTCGTATGATATGTTCTTATATATTTTAAAAGTGTTAGTGATTTTGTTGTTAAAAATGTATAAACATTGCCAAGATTACGGTAAATAATTTGGCAAACATAAAGATTTCAACTGGCAACACTGTTATCGTGGAACACTCAATTCAAATAATATCATACTTACTATGCAATGCAATATTATTTTACAAAGAAAGTACATTTTATAGTAGTGTTAGAGCAAACGTATAAATAGATTGCTACCGTCCAGACTCCAAGCATACTGATCGATTTCGAACTTATAAAAGTTAGGAACTTCGGATAGAATGTGCTGGAATATAAAGCTGAATAGTGAAGACTAAAGAGTTTGTTTGAACGCGCTAATCTCCGCTACAACTGGATTTCAAATGTTTTTTGGTCTTTTATTGCCTAACAGCATTTTATTGTATACGTACAACCCGCGGGGGAAAAACCGCGGGGAGCAGCTAGTGTAATAGATAACAAGCTTTGATAAATTTCCCCGTCATGAAACGTAGGCTTTGAAATTAATTTTGTCGTTTGAAGATGCGACGCTCTCAGTTTCTTCATACATATTAAGGAGACAAATTTGATCGTGTCTTATAGTTGGTGTTAAACTTCTGTGTCACTTTTTGCTCTTTCGCCCAATGCTCTTGTTATTACAAAATTGCATTTAATGTGTTTGTTGATTTGCGACTCAAATGAAACAAATATAGACAATAAATATCAATCATTTCATTTAAAGTATTTTGTTTAAATCAAGTAGTTTAAAGAGATTTTTTTAATGTTAGTTGGATATGCAAATGGGAAGATGAGCCTTATATACAAGTAAGCCAGAAACTAGCCCACGCAATTCAAATGTTGCCCATACTATAACACAAGATGGTGTGTTTCGGTGTCAGTAATTACACTAACTAGTACCTCTCCTGTCCTGCTCTGCGAGACACAGCAAAGCTGTGTATGTTTCACGGGAGACTCAAGTAGGATGGTGGTACCCGTGCTGACGGGGGTGTAGTAGCACAGCACATCCCTTCCACCAGTGTTATAAGATAGAAAATGGAAGGATAAACATTATAATGAAACAAATTTACGGATTTTATCGCGGTTTATTAAGATTCTTACAAGCCCGACGTTTCGGATACTTTACAGCAACCATGGTCACGGGAGGACTGAGGTGTCATACGTCCTAACGTTACAAAGTTATTCGAAACTACCCTATGATACATCAATATTTTAATTAGTCCTCTCTACGCAGAAAGTACTAACTGCATCTTTAATCTGTGGTACATAATATTATGTTTGGTTTCTGATTTAATTATTTTAATAATGGGATCCCAAGCAGGTGGTAAGAGCCAGCCATCTTCTCTATTGAAATTTGGATGTTTTTTAATTTCAATAGCCTCATGGATAATCCTTGGTTGAAACCGGTGTACTTTTGCGAGGACTTGTGATTGGTCAAATCTAATATTAGTAAAAATCTTAATAAACCGCAATAAAATAAGTAAAATTGTTTCATTATAATGAGTGAAATTCGCGTAAACATTCGAAAAGGATAAACATTGCTTAAAATATGACTAAAGACTATTAAAATCAGTCACTAAATATACTTTATTTACGAGTACAAATTGTTACCAACTTAATACCAATATTCGCCTTTACCGTTGTTCGTTGAATAATCGTTGAACCAGTATTTACCTTGCCGATCAGCCATACCCATCACATTGTAAGGTCTGAGGTCAACCTCACTCGAAGGTGTTTACCAAACGACAGGCTTGTGGTAATCAATGCTAATGACCGACTAGTCAGGTATACAGCGGTTACACATTCGAATCCATCCAAATACTTAGTATGATGAATATACAGATCATGGAATTTTTTGTATTTATAAACATTTTTATTTCATTCCTAACCGTGATACAAGTTCACAATAACTGTGTATATTCTCTGATTTGTACCCTATCACCCTGTAACACACCCACGGGAGCTATCGTAGCGGCTCTACGGCGTAGCGACTACAAATTTATCAAAACAATTGAAGCACACTTCGCGTATAAAAGAGAATCTTGATAAAAGATATAAACTATCTCTTTTCCGCAGTTTTTCATTCACAACATTGGGCCTTATTATTTGAAAGATGCAAAATTAATTCCTAAAAACCGATTATTATTAATTCAAAAATTAGTTCGTCAAAAAAAGCAATAATAATATATGTATGTGACACGATATCTCCGCCGTTTGTGAATGGATTTCGATGGTTATTTTTTGTTTGAAAGCTGGTGCTTCCAATTTGGTCCCATATTAATTTTATTAAGATCTGACAAGCCGTTTTTTAGTTATTCCCAATAATGCCTATTTGGTTCGTTCCTTTTACCTTGACGATATGCTGATTTGCTCATTTTATTACTTGTCGATGTAACAATTATATAGTATGCTTTGGTAGCACACCATAGTATGTCGTGGTCATCGTAATCATCATCATCATCGTACTTTATCCGTCCACTGCTGAACATAGGCCTCCTTCAATTAACGCCAAGACGACGAATTTCGGAATCACTAAAAATTAAGAAATAAAACTATTTTACAAAAAATTAAAACCGTCTTCAAAAATACTAAACTAAAAAGTAATAAAATAACTGTGTTTCTTTAATTTTGGTGCTTACAACTTATAATCAACTTAATCTTCTACTAATGTACAAACTTTGCGTTTACCACGTCATTATAGTTACTTTTGGAGTCGGTGTCGTATTTGTTGCTGTACCCTGCCTACCTTGGCTGATCATGTTCGTGGCGTGATCTACATTTTATGTTAACGCCATCTATTGACACATCTAAAAAACTTCTTGGTACACTTATACATAGTATATAAATCTTACCTTGGGTCTCAAACTACCTCCATATCAAATTTCACTCAAATCGGTTCAGTGGTTTAACAAATACACAGCCCCGGCGTTTTAGCTGCATAACTTCAGTTCTCGTGAGATTTTCAGGATAACAACTATTTTAAGTCCTACGTTAAGTTCCAAAGTATATGTATATCAAATTTCACCCAAATCTGTTCCGTGATTTAGAAGATAGACAGTCCTGGGGGTTTACCCGCATATTTCCCGTTTCCGTGGGATTTTCAGGATAACAACTATCTTATGTCCTACGCTAGGTTTCAAAGCATCTTCTCATATCAATTTTCACCCAAATCTGTTCTGTGGAAGATAGTCAGTCCGGGTTTTACCAGCACATTTCCCGTTCCTGTGCGATTGTCAGGAATCAGGATAACAACTATTATATGTATACCCAACGTTAAGTTTAAAAGTATCTTCATATCAAATTTCACCCTTTGTTCCGTGGTTTAGAAAATAGACAGTTCCTGGGTTTTATCCACATAGTTCCCGTTTCCGTGAGATTTTCAGGATATCAACTTTTTAATGTCCTACTTTAGGTTTCAAAGCATCTTCATATCAAATTTCACCCAAATCTGTTACGCGGTTTAGAAGATAGTCAGTCCGGATTTTACTCTATAGGTCTCGTTCCCGTGGGATTTTCAGAATAAAAACTATTTTAAGTCCTACGTTAAGTTTCAAAGTATCTTTACATTGATACAGAGTTACTTTCGCATTTATAATATTAATAAGGAAGTAAGGATTTATCGTACTATAATATAATAATATAGTATTATTTAATATTTTAAGTGATAGCCATATTTATTCACCGTTAAGTAATATGCTCTGCTATTTGCAGATACGTCGTTCCCTTATACAGCTTGTCCTAGATTTCCATCGGAAACTTAATTCTATTTCACCTGTCTTAGCCGCCGGCCATCTATAAATAAAGCCTGGATTAAAATATCACTAAAAGACGTTGGGTTTTAAATTTAATGCATACCTTTTTTCTGCAGCACAGTAGCATTACTTTGTGAGATTATTTTCAATATTTTTTATTAAGGTACACGTTAAGAAACAGATTTGCTGTTTTTGCTGAGGCATCAAACCTATCAGTATAATTACTGGCATCGAGACTTACCATGTTGACATAACTGACTTACGTATGCATGAATTAATTTCCAGTTTTTGTTTCGCTGGGTAAAGGCACGCATTTTACACATACCAGTCCTCGGTTAAATCTCGCTATCATTTGGGACTCGGCATAAGACCCTATCCTAGTCGGCAGCCTCCTCTCTCACCCGCTCGTCGGCTTCTTTCTGGGACATTACTGCCTCACAGAAGGAGACCATCGTCATCTAGGACTCGTCGTCACCGAGCATGGCAGTGATGACGCTCAACAGCGACAAGTCCCATCCGATAATCGACGCCTGATCGTGACGCAGCGCCACTCATCTCAGCCACACCTTCAGGTGTGCTGAACTGATTCCATCGCTGCTCCAAAATCGTGACATACTGTCAACGGCTCCCTGTGGGCCATCTGGCACAGGTGCTCACCAAACCCCCCCAGGCAACTCATTTATGGTGTATATACATATCGTGTGAAATTATTTTTGTCAAGGCTGACGTTGACCATTTACCTGTATTTGTCTCATAATATCGGTAACTAATAATGGGTCCGTAGATTGGTGACCACCTTTACATATCGAGACTCCTTCGTGCCTCGGAAAGCACGTTAAGCCCATTGGTCCTGGCCATCATTCGTGGATCTTTGACAGTCTTTACGGGTGCTTAGAAGCCCGAAAGTCTGACATCCAGTCTTACTACGGGGTATCCTATTGCCCAGGTTGTGGAGCCAGATCAACATTCGCTCAATTTAAAATACTGGTATCCAGCTGCAATCGGTTGACCCCACATGGTTGGGAAAAAGCTAGGCAGAAGAGAGAGGCGAACTGGGAGACGTGCCACCTGATTGTGAGTTAAGTCATTGTACCAGTAATTATACTGCCCTTCTAATCTCGTATATCTCTTCGAAATCAAAAAATCAAAATCTTTGTGAACGTCAATTGAATCTACCACCGGTTCCAAGGCAAGCCCACTGATAAGAACCGGCGAAACACATTCAATGTCAGTCAGCCAAAATCTTTTCAAATAATATGACGTATTCTGTAACAATGTTTACATCTTATCCTGAAATGCCTGTGAGGAATGCCCAATTCCCATCTTCTTTTACTTTATAATATACTTTACCACACAAACGCTCTTTAATAACTTTTTAATGTTTTTAACGGATAGCTATTGAACGTTTTTTGGATCCTATTGTAAAAGCGTATACAGTTTTACGTAACAGCCTTCAAAAGAATTGCTTACTTTTGTGAGTCTAATCACTGGTACATCTAGCCTGTGTTTATTACGGAACCAATATGAAGGACAACCAGTAATTTATATAGGTATTGCCCAGCTGCTTTGTAGCCGAATTGGTCCTGTACGACCGGGGTGGTACCTCTCGCTCACCTAACGTGGGCATCAAGTGACAGCTATCGACAGCATAGCTGTCACTTGATGGTGACCTCCTTTTCTCTATTCTCTCAACAACCACACGTTTAGTGCACACATCTGCCACATAATATTTGGTTGGGCGGATGTGTATGTGCGTTGATAGTTCAACAAAAGGCTTCGACTGCTCGTTTGCCCTCCTATGCTATAAAAAAATACGAAAGCGACGGTTAAAATTTTTAGAACCGGCCACTTATAAGCGATTTAATAAAATATCACATATAATACATACACAAAAATAATTTTTGTGTATGTATTTCATTCATTTTCTTTTTTTTTTCGATTTAGCGGCTAATTGAAAAATTTTTGTGTCTCTTCAGCATAAAATTGACGCAAAAAAAAATTCGTGATTTTTTTTTATGACTTTCAATGGCATTTAAGTCAACGAAAAATTATGAGATTTTTCAGTGCCATCTCGTAGTACCCACGCATTTGTCGTTGACGGTTGCTTTACACGTCTGAGTATCTTTCTCATGCAGGTTCCTCGATGTCTAGGTATTCTTCTTTCATCTAATATAACGCCCTACCTTTTGTTTCAGATAGTGAGGTGGTTCGCCCGATGTGGGCATACATCATGTCGGCAGCTCGCAGGGACTGCCGCCGGAACAGTGGCCGCCCCGTCGCTAGCACCAGCTCCGATGACAATATATACGCGTGAGTCTCATTTGTATCTTACAAGCTGTTAACTGCAGCAGTATACGGACTAATGATAATTATTTTCATTAAAATAATTTAAAAATTGGGTGTTATAAGTTCGTATATAAGCAGTTTTTCTAGCGGTGTTTCTTACATATATTATAAAAATTATTGTTTTTTATATATAATCTTTTTAATATTTTATAACTTGTGTCAAAATAACGAATTATTATACTGGTGAGATTTTTTTTCTTTCAAATCAGATGTTTAGTTTCTAAGATCCTTAGTTAGCTCTATTTTTGTACATGAGAGAGTAAAGCGGTAATTTACCTGAAAGTACTAATTAAATACCAGTTGAGGTTACACTCGCTACCGAGGCACGTGTCAAACTGATGACTGATTAGCCAATAAGTTCTGATGTGAACGACTTTGGAACGCCTGAACCAATTTTAGTAAAACATATCTAATAACCATCACTAGAAAACCTATTTTCAAATAAAAATCGGTTGTCTGTAAAGTCGGTTTACTGACGATAGTTGAACGTGACAACGTCATAAGAAAATGGAACGCCTCAGAGCGAGGTAACGCCGCATGAGTCATGATTTTCGTCCGTGCAGCTGGCTCCATTGAATTATATGACGTTGTCACGTCAAAACCACATTCTAATAATTTGTCCATCCATGTTGTTTTCTAATGTTTACGCGAATTTCACTTGCACAATTTTGCCATTCATTTATGAGATACAGTGCCACATTCATAGCGGTCAAATGATGAATGCGGTGAATGACACTCTTATTATAATAATATAATAACATTTACAATATTTAGTACCAATATTTACTCGAAAGTCATGGATAAAATTATCTACTTAAAAATCTGAAGCCGTCCTTAGACGTGAGCGTACAAACAAAACAACATTTATTCTCCATCCTACTCTATACCTTAACGTGTGACAAAGACAGAAATCCGAATCATTTTGGCTGTTTGTCCTTCGAGTCGATATCATGGTGACACGGACAGCATGGTGAGTGGATACAATAATATACCCCGCCGTTACTTACTCTCACAACAAAATAATCTTGAATTGAATATTTCAAGTATGTACTCATTATTGTCACGCTTTTAGACTTGATTTTGACCCACTTTAAGACGTCAGATTAAATTAAAACTTCACACATTTTAAGGACCGATAATAATACAATAATTTAATAAGTTTGTTCTAATATCCTCATCATCATGTATGTATTAACACATACATGCAGATTATCATATCATGATAATCTGCATGTATGTGTTAATACATGAAGGAAGGAATAAGTTTTTAGTCTCTCACTCATTATAAAGTGACTGCTAAAGTTAAATAAAGTGTAAATTATAAAAAATTAATCAATAAATAATAATAATAAAAATTAAAAAAATATGGTTTAAAAAAGCTATAAAACATTCTTTAATAGCCAACCGAACTAAAAATTTGAAAATATTACAAGAATTAAATTAATTAACAAAAAAAAATATTTTTTGTAAAAAAGCGTGTAACGATATTTCGCGACTGTCTACCTTGTACACCAAGATTAATAATATTAAATTCCGCGAAAAACCACGCCACAATATACCAACCACATAATAAATGTTAACAGTTTTGATACCTTATCTTGTAATGATCTCAGGAGGATTCTTAAGTAGGTAATATTAATTTTGCACGTTCTTAAGAAGCTTTACCTCTGTACCGTTTCTTTACTTTATGGCGGTGGGGCCGCGCCTTAATTGTATTTTAAGTCTAAATAAAAATAAAAGTAAGCAATTATATTTACAGACAATTTGAAATAAAAGGACTCAGACTCAAGAAACAGATATGTTTGTCAATCGCAGATGACAAACATTTCCTGAAGTTATTTCGAGAGGAGGAGGTGCATTTCATTTGAGCGCTAAACCAACCTTCCAACTAGTTCAAAGTTGAACATTGACCAATTTCAATTTGATGTTCAATTTAACTTGAGCCTTTTTAATATTCATTGCATTAGTTTATGAACAATAAAAACGGTTAAAAACTACGAAAAGAATAATCCCTTTTTGAAGTAGGTGAAGCATAATATATTAAACGGACTGACACGCATCGATTGAATCTCATTTATCTAAATTATATAGTTTAGGCGCTATGATGGGATATACGTAAATACAAACACATACAACACTACTAAAATAATAAACCTTCGTTTTTGAGGTTAGTAACAATGTAATTATCAATGATAGTGTGATTTTTATACAACGTTATAAATAATATAATTTATGTTAGCCAGACGGGAAAACTAAAAGACGTATTACCTCAGTATTGTCATTATACAAATAAATTACCTAGTCCATCTAGGTATTGAATGCGTTGCCTGTCCTGAGACATAAGAAGTCTTAAGACCATTCATTACCCGTCTAGTCTGCCTTACCTTCCGAAACCCAGCAAACATTTCTTGGAAGGAATAAGCAAAAAACTCCCACCATAATCCTCCTTCCATTTCTCAATAATAATGCTTTTTGCAATATTATTGTATGTATATATATATTATGGTATTTCTAAAATAAGTTATGTGAATACAGTAAATTTGGGACAGCTTTCTTCGTAAACATTATTGAAGATTAAAGTGGATTAAGCAGATCAAATTGAGAATATTTTCTGATAATCCACCACGGTATATATTCTGGAGATGTATATAAATGATATTATATTGAAAATCTTATAAAAATATTTTATAAGATCTTCAATATATCAAAAAGGTTCTACTTAGAAAACCAACGCAATAGCCTAAAAGCTGATAATCCTGAAAAAGATCCACCGATTTTTATAAAATATACTTAAAAACCACTAGAGAAGCTTGCAGATCGGTTCAACTTTAAGGGTTACAGAGACCGACACACAGACATACATAGCGGTCAAACTTATAACACCGGCTACCGATAGGAGTATTGTGCTGTACCGGCTGCGTGGGTAACTTAATTCTTTCTCTCGTCAAACAGCTTTTCTGTGTTTCGCAGCAGTGTAATTACTGGCACCGAGACTTAACATGACCTTATGTATTAGGATAGGTAACATATGAAGGAGTAGTCTGGCCTAGTCTCAAGTTATCCTATTTATGTTCAAAGCAGATGCTGATCACTTACATGTACACATGTAGCTCGCCTGTCCATTACCCTGTCCAAGTATCATAAAAACCTATTCTTACGTCTATTACAAATATAATGAACCTTATGAATTGTTATAGGTACCGCGATGCTAGGATATACACGTTGCCTAACACCTCGAGCAACAACCCTGGCCCATCAGGCCTGAACGCTCAGGACTTCAAGCAGAAACCCAATGCCACGAAGAAGCCGGGGTCCCCCACCAGTTCTCTGCAGCCGCGATCACCGAGTCAAGTGGAAGACGGGATTGAGTCGTTTGAGGAGGTATGTTTAGACTTAGTATTATGATTATGTTGTACGGTCGTACTATATGACGTCATCGGTATGCCTACTTATGAATTTCATGGATAGCTTTATCGTATTCTAGCTGTGGCCCGCACCTTCGCTCGCGTTAACTTAGATTTACCTACAGTGCTATTCCGAATTGTAATAATTATTTGTATAACCTAAGCTACTCCTAATAATATCATTGCTCCTTATAACATCAGATATCTGCTAGTGAAAGTCCCATCAAGAAGTCTGCCGTTTCAGAGATTAGCTGGAATAAATAGACAAACAGACAAAAAAATTTAAAATATTTTTTGATGTAATTACCGTATATATAAAGCATTACGTGAAAAGTTTTTAAATTGGAAATTACAAACGGAAACTTCAATTTTCTTTATTTGTATAGATTAGCATGCCTACAACTAAATATCTAATAACTAATTTAAATTCATTCTTTAGGCCAGGCTCAGTAAGGGCTAGTCCTAAGTGATTTAGTTTACAAGAGTGGTGATGTATACAACTGTATTACGTAATACCTCCTTTTGTGTTGCTGTATACATCTGAATTACCTAACACCTTCTTTTGTGGTGCTGTATGCAGTTATATTACCTAACGCCTTCTTTTGTGGTGCTGTATACAGTTATATTACCTAACGCCTTCTTTTATAGTGCTGTATACAGTTATATTAATTACCTAACGCCTTCTTTTGTGTTGCTGTATAGAGTTAAATTACCTAACGTCTTCTTTTGTGGTGCTGTATAGAGTTTTCTTACTAAAACTGGTGGAAAGAATCATTAATAACACACACGGACATGCATTATGAGAGTCACGACCCTTAACATTGAAGGACTTATTCAAGAGAGGGAGAGAGATACAGCTGTATTAACTAGCACCTCCTTTTCGAATATGAGGGCGATAATCCCTAACCTTGGAGTAATATATGATATATAAATAGGTCGAATTATTACTATCAACATATTTATTTCGATTATCTCCGTGTTTTGGCCGCTCTTAGTTGGGCGTGTATGGTGGGGATCGGCCTCAATGAAAGGGGCTAGATATGGATGTTCAGCAATGGAATAATAAGATGGAATAGCAAATAAAAATGACAATCAAGTAGCAAACAGATCAACATAATAACATCATCATCATCATCATCAGCCTCCATCCCTCCACTGCTGAACATAGGCCTCCCTAATATAATAATACCATATTCCAAAGTAATATTCATAACCTTAAAAAACTTTACGGCTTATTTAGGTAAGTATTTCGTACTTAAAAATAAATTAACTGAGCCTCTAAAGTCATTAAAAGTGTTTTCAACTTTTAGTTCGAACGAATCGTTGAAAATTAGTCGCACTTGACTTTCATCGAACTAATTATCTGAACGCGCCATCGACAATTATTTATCTCCAATATACACTTGACCGATTTCTGTAATGATGAGAAAATAGTGAAACTTCCTTTAAATAGTGACCTTTAAAGTGCATTGCGATAAATCTAGAACATTCGAGCAACAATACGATTTTATATTGTTCGTAGTGAAGAACAGTTCGAGTTTGTAGTATATAATATAGATGCATATTTAAGGAAAATATGTATGGTTTTGAGTTTTATATATCATCATCATCATCGCTTCTTCTTTACTCCATTGTTTGGACGTAATTCAGCTATTTAGTAATTCGCGCTGGGTAGAGCATCCTATTAAAAAAACGTTAAATTTGTTTGTCAACCTCACGTTTTTCGTCAAACACTACTAGTGTTCTGTGTAGTGTGAAAAACGTGAGGTTGATCATGATATGCGATCAAATTTTTTTTTTTTAATATCTCGTATAATATAATAAAATAAAAAGCCTTTTATTTCTTGCAAGTTACAATTTACAATTACAGTTTATAATATAAGTTATAAATTTTTTGGTTTGATTTAGTAAAGTTATTTAATTTATAATTATATTTTATGTATTTTTTTCTTTCTTATTACGCAAGAATCTGAATAAAGAAGATCAAAAAGCTAAATATCTTATATATTCAGTTTTATTCTTCCATTTGATGTTGTAAAAACTCTAATTCTTTATATTGCCATATTGACACATACCATACTTGAACCAAAAATCATAGACTCTTTCACTTCATTGCTTCCGTGGTTAAAACTTGTACCTACGTAAAATATTCCAGTCAGAGTCAAATGGCGAGTCAAAGGAATAAACATCCACATATATAAACTTCCACCTATGATAAAAAGTATTTAAACTTCTATTACACTATCTATAAATTTAAATTCCATCAAAGTGAGATTTTATCGTGTCGTCTTCTTCGATTCTGTCCACAATATTACCGTTTCAAGATAATATAGATCAGCTTAGGAAAGTTTTCATAGCCTTGGAATTTTGGCATCTGATAGCATTTTTTTTGATTACTTAATCGAGTCATCCAAATCTAATGATCCATATTCAGTGATCCAAATCTAGTGATCTATTGATCCAAATCTAGTGATTCAAATTTAGCGGTCCATAAATAGCTAAAGTTAGAGAAGGCCAAGAATTATCTGCTAACTCTGGCACTAGGTCAAACATATCGAATAATAGACAATAAATAGCTAAAGTTAGAGAAGGCCAAGAATTATCTGCTAACTCTGGCACTAGGTCAAACATATCGAATAATAGACAATAAATAGCTAAAGTTAGAGAAGGCCAAGAATTATCTGCTAACTCTGGCACTAGGTCAAACATATCGAATAATAGACAATAAATAGCTAAAGTTAGAGAAGGCCAAGAATTATCTGCTAATTCTGGCACTAGGTAAAACATATCGTATAATAGACAATCAAGAGGATATTGAATTCAGGCTGCACTCTTGAGAAGTAAAAGTTGCAATCGACATAAATTGGCCATTGGACAACTTGGCAAGATTGAAATATTTTTATAATTTTTTGAGCTCGTTGACACCTTTTTACTACCTTGTAGGGTCACGTTTACAATGCCACTTTAACATCAGTCTGGAATTATTTTCTTCGGACTCAACAAGTTTCAAGTAATCTTCACTAAGAATTTAAATATTTGAATTAAAAACTACTACATTAGAATGAAACAAGCAACTATGGTCCCGGGAGGAATGAGTCTCTTCCGGGACCACGGTGGATGTAAAGTATCCGAAACGTCGGGCATTTAAAAAACTTATAGGCAGCGATAAAATCTGTAAAAGGTTACATTCATCATCAACAACCTCTATCATCATCCTCCCTCAATGAACGCCAAGACGATCGATTCCTCGCTACTCACATCCAACACGGACACTGTACGGAGATCGTCTTCCCAACTGGTTAATGGCCGAACACTTCGTCTACCCAAACGCGTCCTCCTCTCTTGAGCCTTATTGGCCCATCCTGTTCTCCTGAGTGTGTGACCAGCCCACTACCCCTTCAACGAGCTTAAGGTTTCATTATAATGACTAAACGTAAACATTAGAATACAATGTATGTATTAAAAACTACTTTATACAAATTGTATCACGGTTTATTAAGATTTTAGGAGAAATTCAATTAACCTTAGATGAAAGGCTCAGACTGTTGCAAGTCTAGTTTTTATATAAACCTGAATTATGTCATGGGCAACTTTAACTTACAATCGAGAACGGAACCGCGGGGCAAATACGGTATTTCATATTAATAAGTATCTGGACGAGGTCCCTAACGAATAGTGGAAGATAATTGCTTTCCGATTTCGCGTTATGATTAATACAGCCTTATATGAACGTTTGCCTCCTCGATATTAATCGAGGTTATAGTCATATGCTCCTCATCATCAGGAGGTATCCGTCCGAAACTGTAGACCCAGTCACAATTAACTTAAAAGGTTATTTCAGTAAGAGGTAGTGCCATGCTCATGGCATGGTACCTATCGCTCACAAGTGACAGCTATGCTATCGCGTTTCGTGCGGTTTGTGATTTTCGGGTGGCCCATTGGAGTGGAGGGCAATGCCTTATACGCCATACCTTTGTGTTCCGTACCTGAACAAATAATTTGTTTAAACTAAAATAGATATATGAGTTATTTCGTATTTTCTTGCATCTGCAAGGTAGCATAAATTGGACAATATCGTTTAAGTACATATTATTATTATTTTTCCTTTGAACTGAGGGGTCGCTTTGCGATATACCGCCATCCGAATGCGATCGTGAATGCGCCCTCTAGTGTGCGCTTATAGCCAGTACAAACTCAACCACTGCCGCGCGCGCATACAAACCGGGAGGCCTCCCGTAACCCGTTTAACTCGATCGAGGATTAACATCATTCATCCTACGCTGGAGATCCGAATCAGTGTGTCCCTATGGTGGTGTTGGATACGAGGGTTGGAACAGTTCGCGTCACCTACAGAGTCTCCGGAGCAGACCACGTTGCCGAGGACAGCGGTGAGTAAAGCGGGCGACCCCGGCCTTATATCTAACATAAATTTTTGTTCCTTCGAACCAGGATCATTGTCCAGCTTGTGCTATCTTGTTTAATAGCAGTACTACGTACTCATTTTTCAATAAACGTATTTCTTTTCGCATTTTATCTCGCCGCCATCTTTGCTACGCAAAATGCCGGACGAATTACAATTAGAAATATTGTGTGAACAAGATATTTTCGAAAGGAATTTGATCCTCGACGAGCTTAAACGTATTTTACAGCTTGCAACCACAAATGATCAACAATTTCGTTCGCGAGCTAGTGATTTAAGTTTACATCAAAGAAAATTCAATAAAATTCAATCTAAAATTGAAAAAACGCTCATAAAGCACAAGGTTTTTGATAAAGACGAGCATATTAAAATACGCAATGATTTTAACGACGTATATTATGCCATTGTTTCGTACATAAATAGTCATAAAAATGACGACCTGAATCGGCGTCGGTCACTTTATCAGGACGACATTTGTCATAAAAGAAATCTACCCGTCTTGCCGTTACCCGATTTTAGCGGTGATCCTACCGATTGGCAATCGTTTTTTGATTTATTTAGTTCATTAGTCCATCACAACAGAGCCTACACGGAGACGGAAAAATTAAGATACCTTCTACTTTCGGTTAAAAATGAACCATATAACTTGATCAAATCACTCCCTATAACAGGTGATAATTATACTATCGCGTTAAATATTTTAAAATATAGATATGAAAATAGGCGTATCGTCGCATCTAAACATTTAGATCGTATACTCGACCTTGAAACATGTTCCGAGCGATCTTATCAAAGTGTACGAAATTTATTAAATGTCTACCAGGAAAACATTAGGGCGCTTGAGGTTATGGATTTTCCTATTGATCAGTGGAGTTTTATATTACTTAACTTATTACTGCGTAAAATACCCACAGGTTTGAGAAAGAATTATGAACGTTCATTGTCAAGACCGTCCGATATACCGGATGTTATACTTTAATTGAATTTTTAGAACGCGAAATCTCAGCCGACGAAATCGCTATGGCTTCATATACACAGTCCATAAAAAATATCCAGAAAATATTAATAATAAGCATCATAAGAAAAGTAGCGAGAAATTAAATGTACATCGTAATTCATTCACCGCACGCGTCGCGTCAGTCACAGAGCAAACTGGACCTTATAATACACGGTGATAGGAATCGTTCTTGCTTGAAATGCGCCGGTCAGCATTTAATTTCTAAATGTACCGAGTTTTTAAATCTCTCTCCGCAGGATAGGTACAACTTTATTCAAAACAAAAATATTTGTTGCAATTGTTTAAACGTCGGACACGATGTAAGAAATTGTAAATCGAATTTTGTATGTCGTACGTGTCAAAAAAGACATCATAGCCTTATTCATTTAATTTCACCGCAGTCTTTAACGACTGTAAACAGTACTACTGCTAGCGCTGTCTCGTTCCCTCCTACGGAGGATAGACAGGACGCTCGCATACATAATAATTACGCGACAAAAATGCATTCGTCGCATTCTACGGTGTTATTATCTACCGCTGTAATAGATTTATATATGGGAGATAATAAAATTTCATCCGTTCGGTGTATGGTTGATAGCGGGAGTCAGGCCTCGTTAATAAGCGAGACGTGCGTACAGCGTCTGGGTTTGCCGCGCACTGGCGTTCGAGTACCGGTACTTGGCATAGGTGATACGGAACCATTGGCACCTAAGGGTATGGTCACATGCTCGATTACGCCAAAGGATAAACATCATCCCGTTATTCCGGTTGACGCATTAATCTTGCCTAAGTTAATGTCAAAAATGCCTAGTGTGTCTTTGCCTTACTCTGAGTGGCCGCATTTAAGGGGCCTTACCTTGGCCGATCCTCATTTTCACACACCTCAACCGGTTGAGATGTTATTAGGAGCGGATATACTATCCCACATTTTATTAAATAACACTATTATGGGTCCACCCGGTACACCGATTGCGATGAGTAGTGTCTTCGGTTATTTACTGTTAGGTAAGCTTATATTTAATGGAAGCATTTCGACTCCACTCCAAGTTTGTTATAGCTCGTTTGGCAACGACAACCTTCAAAGATTTTGGGAGCTGGAGTCAGTACCAGAGAAGCGGAGTTACACTCCCGATGACGAATTATGCGAATCCTTTTTTCGAAGAACGCATAATCGAGATATCACAGGGCGATACGTGGTCGCTTTGCCTTTCAAGGTCAACGCCCCGCCCCTCGGCGACTCAAGACAAATTGCAGTTGCTCGTTTTCATAAGCTGGAATATAGGTTGGAACGTAACCCCCAGCTGAAGTTCGACTATCACGCTTGCCTTCAGGAGTACATTGACCTCAATCACATGGAGCTTGTTGATGATGAGTCTTCAGTTGGTGCCAACTACTATATCCCACACCATTGTGTGATTAAGCCTTCAAGCCAGACAACACGCACCCGAGTTGTTTTTGATGCCGGCTGTCGTACGACCAGCGGGTACTCATTGAATGACGTGCTGTTCTCAGGACCTAAACTTCACCTAGATATCGTTGATGTTCTTTTAAATTTTCGTGTGCATCGTGTTGCTTTCTGTTCAGACATAAAACAGATGTTTCGTAATATATTATTACGTGAAAGTGATAGAGATTTTCACCGTATTCTCTGGCGTCGATCACCAGAGGAACCTTTACGTGACTACAGGCTATGTACAGTCACATTCGGCGTCAACTGCTCTCCCTATCTCGCACTTCGTACCATCCGACAACTGGCTAACGATGAGGCCGAGCGTTTCAAACTGGCCGCGGCCGTTTTATTAAATAATGTCTTCGTCGATGACGTCATTACGGGCGCCGACGACGAAGCCCAGGCTCTTCTTCTTCAGCGGGAGTTGATTGCTATTTGCGCGACAGCTGGGTTCGAGCTGCGCAAGTGGCATAGCAACTCGCCCGCGATTCTCGCTGCAGTCCAGCCATCAGAGTTTCATGGTGGGCGGTGTGAGAATGTCCTTTTCGCAGAGATGGAGGGCGATAGGGGTGTCAATGTTCTCGGATTACAGTGGGACCCCCGAGCGGACTCATTCAACTTCAGGGTTCACGTTACTTCGCGCGATTGTACCAAGCGTGCTATATTATCCGATATAGCAAAAATATACGACCCTCTCGGGTTATTGTCGCCAGTAACATTATTCGCTAAGCATTTAATTCAGTTGATGTGGTTGGAGAACATTAGTTGGGACGAGCAGCCGCCTATTGATATATTAAATTCATGGATGCATTTTAGTAAGGAGCTACCGCTCTTATCATCGATTTCTTTTCCTCGTTATATTTTTAATACTGACGACATAGAATCTATTCAAATACATGGTTTTGCGGATGCGTCTCAAATCGGTTACGCCGCATGCGTTTATATACGACACATAGGCAGGAGTGGTAATTGTGAGACACATTTAATAATGTCAAAAACTCGTGTCGCACCGTTTCGTGTGTGTCTTACTATTCCTCGCCTTGAACTGATGGCAGCACTCTTGTTATCTAAATTAATTGAGAGGGTGAACCACATATACGGAGACAGGATCCGTCCCGGTCAAATTCAGGCTTGGTCCGACTCTTCGGTCGTATTGGCTTGGCTTCGTTCTTCTCCACATGAATGGAAGACCTTTGTGTCTAACCGCGTCAGTGAGATCTTGACCCGTGTGCCCGCAAGCTGTTGGCGCCACGTCCCGTCTGCTGATAACCCCGCAGACGCAGCGTCTCGTGGCCTATTGCCGGCCGCATTGGTTAGGAGTGGCTTGTGGTACCATGGTCCCGCATGGCTCCAACAGGATCCCGACTCTTGGCCTATACAAAAACCGATTTTAAATACCAGCGAAGAAAAGCGTAACACAAAGGAACGGCTTGCTAAGTATTCCCACACAGCTGTGACGTATCCCCTTGGCGATATGGATAGTTTTATCACACGATATTCGTCGTTAAATAAACTTGTGTGTGTGACCGCTTTCATTTTTCGTTTTTACAACAAATGTAAAAATAAACATATTAAACAGTCACTTCCAAATTACATCACGGTTCCTGAATATAACTTTTCACTTAATCGCCTTATACTTTTGACGCAACATTCAGTTTTTAATGAGGATATGAAAAATATTTCTAACAATAAATTAGTTTCGTTAAGATTGCGCCGTCTTACGCCATTTCTGGATAGTGACGGATATTTACGCGTGGGAGGACGACTTCACAAGTCTCTTTTACCGTTTAATTCTAAACATCAATTGATTTTGCCTAAACGACATCCCTTGACGGATCTTATAATCGACGACGCTCACCTGACCCAGTTACACGCGGGACCTCAGTTAGTACGCTACTCGCTTCTACAGCGATATTGGATCTTATCGAGTCGTGATATCGTGCGTCAGCGAATACATCGATGCGTACGTTGCTTCCGGGCGCGCCCTGCGTGTATGCAACCGCGCATGGGACAGCTCCCTGAATCCAGGCTACGTCCAACTCGTGCCTTTAAAAAGACATCGGTGGATTTTGCGGGTCCTTTTTATGTTCGCGCTAACAAGGTTCGGAATGCTAAGGTAGTGAAGTGTTATGTTGCAGTTTTTGTATGTATGTCAGTTAAGGCCGTACATCTCGAACTCGTATCCGAGTTATCTACAGAAGCTTTTCTAGCCGCCTTGCGACGTTTCACGTCCCGGCGTGGCTATTGTACGGATATCTATTCAGATTGTGGAAGGAATTTTGTTGGTTGTAATAATTACTTAAAGGATTTATACGCGTTTTTACGTAGCGATCCAGTTCTAAATAATTTAAACAAAGAAACTTTAAGGCAGGGCCTTACGTGGCATTTCCAACCTCCTTATGCTAGCCATTTCGGCGGATTGTTTGAAGCCTCCGTAAAGAGCTTTAAACATCATCTTCACCGCGTGGTAGGTACGCGAATTCAGACGTACGACGAGATGCACACTCTTACGTGTCAGATAGAAGCCGTTTTAAATTCGCGACCTCTTTGCGTATTGAGTTCGGATGCTTCGGATCCTCTTCCCTTGACTCCGGCTCACTTCCTAATAGGGGAACCCCTAACTGCGGTGCCTGACGTCGCCTTGGTAGACGAAAATCCTAGTCGACTTACTCGTTGGAACTGGATTCAACAGTCGGTTCAACATTTTTGGAAACGATGGAGTAAGGAGTATCTTCACGAACTCCAACAAACTAATAAATGGTTTCAAGACCGCGGCTCCACTCTTCGTGAGGGCACTGTTGTTATGGTGCGTGATGAGAACCTACCACCCCTTCAATGGAAGCTCGAACGCATTCACGCGCTTCATCCCGGCTCCGACCAGGTTGTGCGAGTCGTAACATTAAAAATGGGCAATACGTTTCTCAAACGCCCTGTTGTCAAAATTTGTCCTCTTCCATGACTACAATAGTCAGATTGTATACAACCAATATTAATAGTTAAGTTTAGTTTTAATTAATATATGATTTTCTTTATAAGTTTTATTCTTCTTTTAAAAGACACTACGTGCTTTTAAGGTGGGCGGCATGTTCCGTACCTGAACAATTTGTTTAAACTAAAATAGATATATGAGTTATTTCGTATTTTCTTGCATCTGCAAGGTAGCATAAATTGGACAATATCGTTTAAGTACATATTATTATTATTTTTCCTTTGAACTGAGGGGTCGCTTTGCGATATACCGCCATCCGAATGCGATCGTGAATGCGCCCTCTAGTGTGCGCTTATAGCCAGTACAAACTCAACCACTGCCGCGCGCGCATACAAACCGGGAGGCCTCCCGTAACCCGTTTAACTCGATCGAGGATTAACATCATTCATCCTACGCTGGAGATCCGAATCAGTGTGTCCCTATGGTGGTGTTGGATACGAGGGTTGGAACAGTTCGCGTCACCTACAGAGTCTCCGGAGCAGACCACGTTGCCGAGGACAGCGGTGAGTAAAGCGGGCGACCCCGGCCTTATATCTAACACTTTGGATGTGCGGATGTGTTTGGGTGTTGGTAGTCACCACAAGGCTTCGACTGCTCCTTAAGACGTAAAATAATGTACGGAGATTGACATCATCTAGTAATTATCTAGATGATAATAAATCTCTTATTCTTCCTAAAACGGGCTTCTTGTTTGACCTTATTGGCTTATTGGTAATTCGCTTTACACTGTACCTAAGTAAAAATATGGAACACACAACTTCATTACGATGTCCTAGCCATACTTATACATAAAGTTACAAACGATCATACACAAGATCTTAACGACCGATATATATGAAAAAATGTTGTAACCACTGTCGGTCAGTTCCTAAATATCCTGATGTATTCTACCTCAAACGTCCTGTTCAGACAAGACTGTTCAAATCCAGTCATTAATAAAATCGGGAACAAATTTTAACTGTATCTTGAATGCTTGTATTAATTAAATTAAAAAAATAATAAAAGTAATAACCAAACAGAAATAACTTTTTTGTCTGATTGGTTATTTAGATATATTTTATAGATACATGATGTTATAATAAATAGCCTATGGCCCCACCATGTTTCAGGCCTTGACGTGGCGGTGGGGCTCAATAGCCTAGGGTGAGCCCACCTTGGGCGAAGCTAATTGAGCCGAGGGGCTCTTTGTACCCCTCTTATAAGAAGAGAGGACAAAAGAGCAGGGGGCAAGGGGCGAGGATGGGAACCTCACCCCATTGTACTGTCCTGACGTTGGGAGGGGTTGTTCTGTGGTGCGGGACAACCCTCGGTGGAAGGGGCGTCGGTCTCTTGGGGGACTGACTAGCCGTCGAAGTGCTCTGTTTGTTAATTAGATCCGGGGCACCTCACCAAAGGAGGCATTGGTGGCACTCATTGGTTTTAGTGGGTAGAGCTGCGTCCACATACCAGCTTTCGGACGCAGCGAGTTCCACATACCCGCGTGGGGAGACCCACTCCCCCGCGGGATGCCTCAGAGCATTTCTCGACGTTAAGGGAAAAAAATAGCCTATGGCACTTTTTTATATTATAGAAAAAGAATATAATATTGGATTATATTATAACAAAATACATTTATACATATTATGTATTTCTTATTCATCTAAAAGACACTACGAGCCTTTTTACGATTGTTACGTTTCGTTGGGTTTTTAAAGTCTCGATCTTTGTAAAAATTTGTTACGAGATGCCGGAGATTAGATGAATTAATGAGCTCATGATCGAGACTCATCTCGGTAAATGATCTCTAAAAATGTGAGCGAGGATCTAGTGGGTATGGGCGGCCTCAATGTGAGAGGGTTCAGGGTTCGGTCCTGACCAGGCACCCAAAATTGGTTATTCTAAATTTCCCCGTGCACCTTGAATTCATCTTTTGATCACCGGTGCAGGAAACCTGCATGTTTAAAGATATTATAAAAGTAAAGACTTTTATAATAAGGGTTTGTGATGTTCGCCACCCTGGATAGGTGAGCATCACATACCTCAATCCTGCATCATCTCGACCGTTATATGCTGTATAACCGACGAGATGATGATGAGGATGATGGTGATGAATGTTTATAAATATACAGATAATATAAAATTAAATAAGATATACCTTTTTTGATCGGTGGCAGGCTTAGTTGGATACAAATAGGGGGATCGGCCGTCCTGACGTTCATCAAATCACACCATTACCAGCAGGGCGGAACACGTTTGATAATGATGATGATGACGAAAGTCCCTTATAAATATTTGCCTTATAATTTGACATCATGATATTGTTGTAATCAGGGACACGTGTCCTTATTTCATACACATGATCCTGATTACAACCATAATCGTGATCATAGTCATATTGACGATTATAATCATCATTATTACTGATCACATTTAGTGTCTAGTGTTTTGTAAAGACGTAAACATTAGCATCCTTACTTTATCGACACTCCTAATAAATTTGATGGTGTCTATTAAATGTGAGTTTATTATGCGCATTCATCCTATCACAATTTGTCATTGTTGCGTCTACCCCACCCCCCCTCCCCTCCCAACACATGCCACCCCCGTGGGGAGGTTCAAGGACGGTTACGTTAATAGAAAAACTATATGTTCGGCTGTCTCTAGCATGTTATAATTAAATGAAAAATGTCTTCACCTTCTTAGACTGCTCGTTTTATTTTTTAGTTATTATAATTACATTATATCAGTATATTTATTAAGGTAAATACGTAATAATAATATTTTCATTTGTTCGTTCATTCACAAACTAGATTTAATTAAATTTTGTGTTAATTTTACTACTATATATATAGTATAATATACTATGATATAAAATAAAATAGAAAAATAGTTTTATTTTTATAAGTTAACATTGAAAGCAATCTGTGATATTAAATCTAAAATATATATATATTTATTTGCATCATTTTCCTCGTTTTTAAATAATATGATGCTCTCTATATAAAGAAAGCAAAGGAGATTTTTTATAAATATTCGCGTATAAACGAAAAGGGTGATGACCCTTTGTTTTAATGAAACCTCGTTTGACGGAGCATATCATTCATCAGAGAAAATTGTTTGACCTAGGTTTGATGCAAAGGTTACCCACATTTACAACCTTTGAAATTAATAACAAGCTAAAATTATATTGTTTTTGGTCTTTCACGACTGTCTCTCGGTATGTAGGTGCGCCAAGTTTACGTAAATTTAGTAATTATTTAAACCTAGAAAAGGAATCGTTATGCCATTAAAAGTTATTTCTTATGACTATACTATATTATAATATGTATAAATATGTAATATTTAAATTAGCATAGAAATTGCAGACGCTTACCTGGTGTGAGGAATCATCTATTTAGGCGAAAAAAATCTGCCAATTTTATTCTTTATAACTTTATACCCAATCGATAATTAAGAAAAATCTAAGGATCCTTCTCTAGAAACCACCAAACCATTCAGGCTATAGACATATATAAAAAAAATAGAGATACACACTCTTATAAAACATAACACTTGTGCTCAATCGGGCAAATATTCCATGCAGAAAAGTGATGCACAAGCGCATTACTCCCACCAGTAAACTGTTTCACGTCACTTGTGCTTTCATTAATTTATACCCAGAAGCCTTATAGCCTATGGAACCCTTTATAGCCTACGGAATCCTTTATAGCCTACGAAAACTTTAAGCATGTTCCAGAGCTAGTGTTCCATAAGCTTGTATGTGTCGCCCTAAGAGTAATTACACTCGAGGGAAGATCCCGAGTTTTTCGTGAAAAATTACCGATGATAGACACAAATTCAGATGTGATTGATTATGTATCTCATATCCAACTTATTATGCATCCTTTTCAAGTCATCAATGTTATGATCTATTAGAATACTGTCGTTATGGAAATCCTTGGGGGAGGCCTACACGTCCAGCAGTGGACTCGTATTAGCTGGAGAAAAAAAAAAAAAATTGAATTTCATCGGTAAGGACTGGGACTTCTGGACCATGGTTAATGTAATATATTACTATAAGTAAATACTTATAATAATAATATATTAAATCTGACCAGAAAAATAAAAGCCATATTGCGGAAAATTTCGGAACTAATTTCTGTATGAATATTTAACATTTGTGGGTTCACCTTAAAAAAGACACAGTGGAGACGCCAATGCAGGGTCTATGTATTTCTGGCCAGACTATAGCCTGATAATAACTATCATTATCATCATCAGCCTTTTCCGCCCGCTTCTGGCATTTTAATGAATGCCAAGACGATCGATCCCGCATCTGTCGTACAGGACCAGCCAGTGCACGCAGATCGTCATCCCGAGAATTAGGAGGTCGACCCTGTCTACTTTGAATTACCTTACCCTGTCGACCTTGCCTTATCATCTTATCACTTCATCATCATCATCATCATCATCAGCCTCTATCCGTCCACTGCTGAACATAGGCCTCCCTCAATGAACGCCAAGCCGGCCGATCCCTTGCCACTCGCATCCAACACGGACCGGCCACCGCACGGAGATCGTCTTCCCACCTGGTCAATGGCCCACCAACACTTGGTCTACCTAAGCTTACTAACTAGGATTTAACTAGTATTATTATATTATTATAGGGTAATTAATAACTTTTATCTACCATAACTATCAAATTAAAAGTAGACACTTACAATTAACCATAAAAAAACTTAATAAAAAAAATAAAGCTT
Organism: Helleia helle; assembly: GCA_963853865.1. NCBI lineage: Eukaryota > Metazoa > Arthropoda > Insecta > Lepidoptera > Lycaenidae > Helleia > Helleia helle. The sequence continues at coordinate 25,358,810 of OY971420.1, forward strand.
ACGAACTTACGAAAAAAGTAAAAAAAAATATTTTCTTTAATTTTTGTTCCTACAACTTAATATAATCAATATATTCTTCTAATAATGTATAATCTTTGCATTTACCACGTCATTGTTGTTACTTTTGAAGTCGTTGTCGTATTTGTTGATGTTGATGACCCACCTTGGATGACTGACAACAATTTAATACTAGTTGTTACACGGTGATCGAATTTCCACCACTTATTAAGTTTACAATTTCAACGAGAATAATTCAATTAATATGCAATTCATTTGCTCGTTAATTGCTGGCAATATTTTTAAATTCCTCAGTGATACAATGTACTGAGGACTCACTACAGATTACCATTTGACATGACTGGCATGACTCGCAACAATGTTTTAATGTGAAATATGTTTGTATCAGATATCATAAAAACTTTATTATTTTAAATACTTGATTTAGTATAATCCTGTCTTCTTTATACATATGACTTGATGCAATCAGATCTTTCGCGTAGGCGCACGAATAAGCTCAAACTCGAGATTAGAAGCTCAAGATTTATCTTAATATAACAAAAAATAAAAACCAACTATGAAAGGAATATTTTAAAATATAATTCTAAAAAATTAATAGTCGGAATTCTTTAATTCTTGTATCTATAACTTACATTTTTTTCTATTAATGTGCACTTAATGCGTTTACCACATATTTATTGTGATTTTTCAAAGAGCAACAGTCAAATGGAATATAATATCATATTTCACATTGCTACATAATCCAATTACAGTGTTGCTCACCGAGTGTCATGTAGGATCAAAATCTAAATTTAAGTTGGAAACTAATATTGCAACATTTTATTTATAATACTGTATAATGCTATGTGGAATGGAATTTATATAGTAAGTTTATTTCAAATATAGTTGTATAAATTCTCTGGATTATGAAAATAGCATAATATAGATTTGAAAACAGTAGAACTCTTTGAATTTTTTTGTCTATTGTTGCTATCACTTACAATATAGTTTTATAAATATAATAAAACGGATAGGCCATGGGCCAATAAGGTTCAAGAGTGGAGGCCGAGTTTAGGTAAACGAAGTGTTGGTCGACCATTAACCAGATGGGAAGACGTTGGATGCGAGTGGCAAGGGATCTTCCGTCTTGACGTTCTTTCAGGGAGGCCTATGTTCAGTGGACGGATACGGGCTAATGATGATGATGATAAATGGTATAATCAGTTAAAGAAACATATTTTTATTATATATTTTTACGTTAATCTTCCATTTAGACTTGTTTTCGTAGTTGTATTGAATTGTCTCTAGTAAGTTAACGAAAATTATAAAATCATATTTACATTAAAAGCACTTGGAACTTGGAAGTAGAGGGTAACCTCGATCCTTACATCTGTTATGTTCAAGAATACCCAAACTCTATGAAAACAACGCGGTTTTGATACGAAAATACAAGTTAGTATTAGGAGATGGTTTGCATAATATTATTATGCCGGGCGTGACGACTTTTTTTAAAGTAAACAGTACGTTGCAGATTAGAACCACATTCAGAAGACTAGGCGATTTTCTTGTGAATACTTAATCATTTTGGATCTTATTTTCATAAGCCTACATAATTAGTATATTACAGAAATATAGTTTAAATTTATAAAAAAATAGCTAAGCTATAAAAACATATTTAATAAAAGTTACTGGGAGTCGTTTACGTTCGCCAAAAATATTGTGAGATTATTCTTATTTACGCCTAGCCAAGCTTGATTCCATCATCCTACTTACGTCTAGATAAAACCGATCAGCTATTGTTTAATATTGGCTTATTTATTTCATGAAAAATCAATGCCCTACTAGATATCTAAATACATAATTATTTTCCTGAAGACCAAGTAAATCCGGAGATGTGAGGGGCCCACCTAAAAGATATATATAGCTCGAAAGAAGACTTCTCCTGCCACTTCAATTTTGAATATCAAAAAATCTGTACCCAAACTGTTAATATCCAAAGTCATTGATTCTCATTTATAACTCATAAATTATAAATTTCTGGATATTAATGAGCTATTATTATATTTTTGTATGACGCGATTTATTTTTGTCCCACCGGGTAAGATTAATAATTACACCGCAATCTCATAACGATATATCTGTATCGATATAATGAATTGGTAACAAGTAAATATTATTGCCTTCAAATAAATTGTAATTTGGATGAGCGATTATGTGTCTACGAGATTTGTCATATTATCAGAATATATAATATTGATAATTCATTTCTGTAGACATTTTTGGGCATATAATGTTCTATATGTTGACGACCTCTGTGACTCACTGGTTAGCGCGTCGGCGCTCAAGCCGGAGGTTGCAGGTTCGAATCCCGCCAGGGAACAAAAATATTTTCTGTGTTCCTGGGTCATGGATGTGTATTAAATATGTGTATTATATAATAAAAATCTTAAATATATGTATAGTATAAAATTATTAAATATATTTCCGTTGTCTGGTATCCGTAACACAAGTTCTTCAAGAACTTACCACGGGACCAGATTGACGTGGTGAGAAAACGTATATAGATATTATCATTATTATTATTATTATTATGGGGAACTGTTTTTTGTTCTCAGCTCATGGCTGGTTTTAACTACATTTACGGGCCTAAACCAAGTAAATGAAGCATGTGGTGTGTTACAGTAGGGGAGGGTTGTGTTGTGTTATTTCGATTGCTTCTATCTGCAAAAACTTTCTCACTATCCTGCAGGTATTTAGTATGACGGCTTTTTGTAGGGCAATATAAGATTCTTACAGCTCTAAGAGTTTAAGGCCATGTTTTAGGTGTTTAGGAATGACACCGGTGGAGGAAATGACAATGGGTACGACATATACTTTTTGTAGGGCAATATAAGATTCTTACAGCTCTAAGAGTTTAAGGCCATGTTTTAGGTGTTTAGGAATGACACCGGTGGAGGAAATGACAATGGGTACGACATATACTTTTTGTAGCGCAATATAAGATTCTTACAGCTCTAAGAGTTTAAGGCCATGTTTTAGGTGTTTAGGAATGACACCGGTGGAGGAAATGACAATGGGTACGACATATACTTTTTGTAGGGCAATATCCCTTTCACGACGCCGGAACACGATCGTGCATTTTATTTTTAAAAAATCCCGCGCTTTTTCTAACCAACTTTTCGGGCCCAAGACGCTAGCCAACGATCGTGCACGAGTCTGTTTATGAATTAAACGCGCGGGTGCGAGTGCGAAGGCAGTCAGTGCTCTTTGACCTTGCGGTGAAGATGTCGGCGTATTTTGTTGAGCGGAGTGGTCGGAGTAAGTATTGAGTTTTTTGTTTTTTATTTAACTATTTTGATATGATTTTGCTTTTAATAGCTTGCTTAGTTACTAATGGCATGTAGTAAACAATATTATTGGTATTAATTACTTTGCATTGGATAACATAACCTCTCAAATATTGGTTTGCACGATAGTGACGATCCGACTCAAACGCAACTTTTGGTGTCATACTTTGTATGGCGGGAAATCTGTCTTTTTTTGGCTTTCAATTAAAGTTTTCTTTATTTCTGCTTTCAGGAACGGAAATAACGGATGAGTTGTTGCTTCAGCTCATTGGAGACGGCAATGACTCCGAAATAGAAGAAGTGGAATATGACGAAGGTGATCGAGAAGAATCGGTTTTGCCGTTGGTGCCTGCTGAGGAGCCTGAATCACTTCCCCGTCCAGGTCGATCATCTGCTACTGCACCAAAAGCTCGTCAAAAGTCGACAAAAAGCCGAGACACTCGCCGTAGAATCTGGAAGCAGATGCCTTTTAATCAGAAGGAACACTGCTATCCGGAGCGGTCGTCAGCATCGGTAAGGTCACCTTTGGCCTACTTTGAAGACTATTTTGATGAAAAATTTTTTGAGCATGTGGCTGTTTGTACCAATAATTACTACATGCGCAAAACGGGAAAAGTTTTGAACACCACAGTGGCAGAGTTGAAAAAATTTGTTGGAATTCATTTCATCATGGGATGTATTCCATACCCTCGCATTCACATGTACTGGCGGAACGAAATGCGATTAGCTTTAGTTGCTGACAAAATTTCTAGAGATCGTTTCAAGATTCTTCGCATGGCATTCCACGTTGTCGATAGTGATGACGCTCCGGCAGGAAACCAGAATTCATTCTGGAAAGTGCAACCTGTACTTACTCAAGTCAAAAATGCTTGCGACAAATTAGAACGTCAACCAGGCTTTTATTCCATCGACGAGCAAATAATTCCATTCTCTGGGACATGTCCACGTGGTTTGAGACAAGTAATAAAAACAAAGCCGCGTCCACAAGGGCTAAAAGCTTTCGTTGCTACTACCAGCGATGGTTTGATGATCGACTTCGAAGTTTATCAGGGCGCAAAAACAAACTTTGGAGACAAATCTCTAGGCGTTGGAGCTTCTGTCATTCTTCATCTCTCTAAGTCAATTCCACGTGGTAGTTGTCTATATTTTGACCGGTTTTTTTCATCTATACCTTTACTTGAGAGATTGAATGAATTGGGACTTCATGGGACCGGTACAATAATGATGAATAGAATTCCTGAGAGGAAGAACATGGACTTTAAGCTAGATAGAAAAATGAAACGTGGCGAATCTCAACAATTCGTTAGCAATGACGTTGTTGTTGTTAAATGGATGGACAATAAATCCGTCCTTGTAGCATCCAATTGTACATCTGGGGATGATTCTTGTTTCGTTAGGCGATGGGATAAAAATCTCTCAGCATTTACAGACGTAAGATGTCCAAGTGTGATCGCAAATTACAACAAAAACATGGGAGGCGTAGATATACTCGATCAGTCCATGGAATACTATCGGACTTTCATTAAAACGAAAAAATGGACTCTAAAAGTCATCCTCCATTTTTTTGAATTGGCCCTTTCGAATGCTTGGCGTTTGTATGTGTTAAATTCGATCACAACTAGAGTACCCAAAAATAAAATAATGGACTTGTTGGAGTTTCGAATGCAAGTGTCAGATGGACTTGTCAACGCACCAGAACGTAAAAGAAGATCTGATACTGATGAACAAGATGAGAACCAGGCTCCTAATACGTCTAAGTTCCGTCGATCAAACCCACCTTCTATAGCCAAAAGGTATGATGGATATGATCATCTTCCATCATTCGATGAAATAGATAGCCCAAGAGCATGCAGGATGGAAGGTTGCAAAAGTAGGTCAAAAATACTATGTACCAAATGTGAGGTTTACCTTTGTTTGTCTAGAAAACAAAACTGTTTTTCAGTGTATCATACAAAGTAGAAAGTTGAAGACTGAGAAAAGTATTCATATAATTTTTGTTTATTTTTGTATTGTTTTAAGAAGATTTTTATTTTTGTTAATATAGGTATTACTGACTCTTAAGACTAAAGTGATGTGCAATTTGATTAAGACTGATTACTTAATGTTCCTACTAAATAAATACACTAATAAATAAACATAATATGTTCCTATGATATATTTTATTTTATTTATGTTTTTACCTTACACGATCGTGCAAATAATTAGTTTAAGCCTGAGAATCACGATCGTGCGGGGTCCCCCCACACTAGGGGGGGTGAGGGGGATTTTTTCAAATATTTTTTTGGGATATCCTATCCAATATTGAAACATGTTATGTAGTCAAAAATCTTAATTTTGAAAAATCAGGAATCAGGCCTGAAAGGGATATAAGATTCTTACAGCTCTAAGAGTTTAAGGCCATGTTTTAGGTGTTTAGGAATGACACCGGTGGAGGAAATGACAATGGGTACGACATATACTTTTTGTAGGGCAATATAAGATTCTTACAGCTCTAAGAGTTTAAGGCCATGTTTTAGGTGTTTAGGAATGACACCGGTGGAGGAAATGACAATGGGTACGACATATACTTTTTGTAGGGCAATATAAGATTCTTACAGCTCTAAGAGTTTAAGGCCATGTTTTAGGTGTTTAGGAATGACACCGGTGGAGGAAATGACAATGGGTACGACATATACTTTTTGTAGGGCAATATAAGATTCTTACAGCTCTAAGAGTTTAAGGCCATGTTTTAGGTGTTTAGGAATGACACCGGTGGAGGAAATGACAATGGGTACGACATATACTTTTTGTAGGGCAATATAAGATTCTTACAGCTCTAATAGTTTAAGGCCATGTTTTAGGTGTTTAGGAATGACACCGGTGGAGGAAATGACAATGGGTACGACATATACTTTTTGTAGGGCAATATAAGATTCTTACAGCTCTAAGAGTATAAGGCCATGTTTTAGGTGCTTAGGAATGACACCGGTGGAGGAAATGACAATGGGTACGACATATACTTTTTGTAGGGCAATATAAGATTCTTACAGCTCTAAGAGTTTAAGGCCATGTTTTAGGTGTTTAGGAATGACACCGGTGGAGGAAATGACAATGGGTACGACATATACTTTTTGTAGGGCAATATAAGATTCTTACAGCTCTAAGAGTTTAAGGCCATGTTTTAGATGTTTAGGAATGACACCGGTGGAGGAAATGACAATGGGTACGACATATACTTTTTGTAGGGCAATATAAGATTCTTACAGCTCTAAGAGTTTAAGGCCATGTTTTAGGTGTTTAGGAATGACACCGGTGGAGGAAATGACAATGGGTACGACATATACTTTTTGTAGGGCAATATAAGATTCTTACAGCTCTAAGAGTTTAAGGCCATGTTTTAGGTGTTTAGGAATGACACCGGTGGAGGAAATGACAATGGGTACGACATATACTTTTTGTAGGGCAATATAAGATTCTTACAGCTCTAAGAGTTTTAAGGCCATGTTTTAGGTGTTTAGGAATGACACCGGTGGAGGAAATGACAATGGGTACGACATATACTTTTTGTAGGGCAATATAAGATTCTTACAGCTCTAAGAGTTTAAGGCCATGTTTTAGGTGTTTAGGAATGACACCGGTGGAGGAAATGACAATGGGTACGACATATACTTTTTGTAGGGCAATATAAGATTCTTACAGCTCTAAGAGTTTAAGGCCATGTTTTAGGTGTTTAGGAATGACACCGGTGGAGGAAATGACAATGGGTACGACATATACTTTTTGTAGGGCAATATAAGATTCTTACAGCTCTAATAGTTTAAGGCCATGTTTTAGGTGTTTAGGAATGACACCGGTGGAGGAAATGACAATGGGTACGACGTATACTTTTTGTAGGGCAATATAAGATTCTTACAGCTCTAAGAGTTTAAGGCCATGTTTTAGGTGCTTAGGAATGACACCGGTGGAGGAAATGACAATGGGTACGACATATACTTTTTGTAGGGCAATATAAGATTCTTACAGCTCTAAGAGTTTAAGGCCATGTTTTAGGTGTTTAGGAATGACACCGGTGGAGGAAATGACAATGGGTACGACATATACTTTTTGTAGGGCAATATAAGATTCTTACAGCTCTAAGAGTTTAAGGCCATGTTTTAGATGTTTAGGAATGACACCGGTGGAGGAAATGACAATGGGTACGACATATACTTTTTGTAGGGCAATATAAGATTCTTACAGCTCTAAGAGTTTAAGGCCATGTTTTAGGTGTTTAGGAATGACACCGGTGGAGGAAATGACAATGGGTACGACATATACTTTTTGTAGGGCAATATAAGATTCTTACAGCTCTAAGAGTTTAAGGCCATGTTTTAGGTGTTTAGGAATGACACCGGTGGAGGAAATGACAATGGGTACGACATATACTTTTTGTAGGGCAATATAAGATTCTTACAGCTCTAAGAGTTTAAGGCCATGTTTTAGGTGTTTAGGAATGACACCGGTGGAGGAAATGACAATGGGTACGACATATACTTTTTGTAGGGCAATATAAGATTCTTACAGCTCTAAGAGTTTAAGGCCATGTTTTAGGTGTTTAGGAATGACACCGGTGGAGGAAATGACAATGGGTACGACATATACTTTTTGTAGGGTAATATAAGATTCTTACAGCTCTAAGAGTTTTAAGGCCATGTTTTAGGTGTTTAGGAATGACACCGGTGGAGGAAATGACAATGGGTACGACATATACTTTTTGTAGGGTAATATAAGATTCTTACAGCTCTAAGAGTTTAAGGCCATGTTTTAGGTATTTAGGAATGACACCGGTGGAGGAAATGACAATGGGTACGACATATACTTTTTGTAGGGCAATATAAGATTCTTACAGCTCTAAGAGTTTAAGGCCATGTTTTAGGTGTTTAGGAATGACACCGGTGGAGGAAATGACAATGGGTACGACATATACTTTTTCATGTTTCCAGATTTGTGTAATTTCTTCTTTTAGTTCTGCGTATTTATTATTTCTTCAGCTATTGTTTTCTGTAAGTTATGTGTATTGGGGACTGCAATGTCTATGAGATAAGTGGTTTTGTTTGCTTTATCCATGAAAGTTATGTCTGGTCTGTTGTAGTGTATGGTTCTGTCGGTAAGTATGGCGCGATCGTAATATAGTTTGTGTAATGTAATTTCTAGTATAGTTTGTGGTGTTTATTTGTAGTATGATGTATTTGTATTTTGAATGAGTTTATGTTTAAGAGCCAGCTTTTGGTGATTTTTTTTTTTAATAATATTTTATGGCCTGGTTACGAGACCTTTAAGCCAAGTCAGATTTTTGGGCACAAACTTTTATCCTTTAATGTATCAATTACACTTCACTGATTTTATTTTATTCTATTACATATTTAAATTTTCACTACGGTATTTTTTATGTATTTATATAATGCACTATAACACTTTTTGTTTTTCAGCAAATCACACAAGTGGCGGCGGGAGGTATCACTAAATTCTATTATTTCGCTTGCCATTATTAGTCTTTGGAAAATAAACATTGGATTTTGACACTTGAAGAAAATGTGGTCAATGTCGGCGATCCCGTTGTTACAGAAAGTACAAATATTATTATTTATTATCTTGAGTATTGCTAGGTGTGAGGGAGCAGTGTTATGGCCAAATCTTAATCTGTTGATTGTGGTGATGTACTCACGGCTAGCTATATCCAACTCATCATACCAGGTTTTTCTCGGTAAATTCTCTTGAATACTTCCGTACCATTTTCATTTATGTTTTTGATCCTCTTTCCATAATCTAGCCACAATTTTTTTATTGAGATATTAACATTGTAATAATAGTCGGTCATAGGAACATGCACCACATTTTTGACGTCAAGAGCATTGACCCCTTTATATGCAGTTTTGTCTGCTATTTCATTACCAGAAATACCTTTGTGTGAGGGAACCCACATAAAGGCAATTGTTATTCCTTTGTTATGCAAACGCCAGACAAAATCTTTAATAAAATAAAGAATATAATTAGTTTTAAAATGAAAATTTACATATTTAAGACTATTTAGTAGACTTAAAGAGTCTGTTATTATTAGAAAATATTTATAATTGCTTACGAAACTAATTGCTTTTATAGCTTCAAAAACTGCATATGCCTCTGCTGTAAAAATGGAACACTGTTTATTTAGAACAAAGCTTTGAGCAACATTTTTTTGGGGATCATATACTGATCTTCTCACATATTCATCACTTTTACTGCCATCTGTATAGATTGTATAATATTTTTTATTTTCTTCTAAGAAGGATAAAAAGTCTGAATTGTTATCAATTGACTTGGATAAAATCATAATAGGATGTATAATACTATTGTATGAATGATTATAACATGGCCAGTGAAAATGTTTTCTTATGTTCGAATAATGGGATTGTATTTTTAGATAAATTCGGGACAGAGTTGGAGATGTACCTTTCAGAAGATCCTTAGATGAAGTCAATGGACCTACAATATGGATTAGGTGAGGAATGATTTTATTTATAATTTGGAAATTATTTGATGAAAATAGTTTCAGGCTGTATCTTTCTGCAAGCATAAGTCGTCTCAATATCAATGGCATAATATTTGTTTCGACTTCCATGGCCCTTATGGGAGTTGAACACATTGCCCCTGATATGATCCTCAAAGCCCTGTTCTGTAAAACATCTAATTTTTGTGTATGAGTGCTATTTAAATAAGCTAAAGAACTATAGTCAAAATGACTACTTACTATTGTTTTATATAATACTGACAGTATTTTAGGATCTGCACCCCATGCAATACCTGCTAGACATCTTAAAATATTAACACCGTTTAATGCATTTCTAGATATATATTTAATATGTTCTTCAAATGATAGTTTTTGGTCAATAATAATACCCAAGAATTTGTGTGAGGTTACTCTTTGTATAACGTCACCATTATAAGCAACATCAATTATTGGTGTGTCTTTTCCAAATATCATGACATTGCTTTTGGCAGCATTTATTTTCAAATTTAATCTGTGTTGATAATAGTTGCACAACTGCCCTAAACTGGTGTTAACATTTTCGATGGCTAATGTCAAATTTACATCTGAACTATACAACACTAAATCATCTGCGAACTGAAGTATATTTACATTTTTAGTATTTACATATTTACATATTATCTCACAAGTATACAAGTTATATAGCAAAGGCGACAGTGTTGCACCTTGTATAGTACCCTTTGACACAATTCTAGGTCCATTCAATATATTGTTGTGCCTAACATATAATATTCTGTTATTAAGGAAATCATAAATCCATTTACACAATTGTCCAGGTACACTTGCCTCACTCAGTACCTTCACCAGTATACCAGGATCCAAACTATCAAATGCGCTTTGTACATCTAGAAATACACAAACTGTGTGTAATTTATTGTTTTTTGCATTTTTCAGATCATAATATATGAGGGACATGAAACTGTCAGCACAGCTTTTTCCTCTACGGAAACCATATTGGACATGAGGGATAATACTCCTAGATTCTGCATACCAGTCAAGGCGAAACTTCACCATGTTTTCAAAAATCTTTCCAAGACATGATGATAGTGAAATTGGACGATAGAAACTAGCCTGTTCAGGTGATTTATTTGGTTTAAGTATAGGTATTACACATTGAGTTTTCCATGAAATTGGTATTAATTTTTTATGCCAGAGACTATTGAGAATATTTAAAAATAACTTTTGTATAGATTCAGGTAAATATTTTATTAATAAATATGGAAAATCATCTAAACCAGGACAAGTATTCCTCCTAGATTGTATACTCATTAAAAATTCATTCCATGAAAAAGGTTCCATTAAAAATCTTGATTGAGGATTTTCATTGTTAATATTAAAATAATTGTCTAATGAATCTAGGTCAACTAAATTAGTACAATCTGATAATTTGTCTAAAAGTGGTTGTACAAATTCATCCCTATATGACTTATTACCAGCTCTGATACCCTTAAATCTTTTAATGAGATTCCATATTTTACTAATAGGGGTAGTTCTATTGAAACTGTTACAAAAACTATTCCAACTGATTCTTTTTTTTTCCTTTATAGTTCGCTTTTTTAAAGCATCTAATCTTTTCTAGTTTATGTAATTATGTATTGTTGGATCGTTTCTGTAAAGTTTCAGTGCTTCATAAGATTTAATAACTGCTTGTTCACAAATACTGTTCCACCAGGGAGCTGGTGGTCTATTCCTAATGTTAGTCCTTGTGAATCTAGGAACCACGATTTGTTTAAGTTTATCAAGCCGATTACAAAACTCATCATAAGATTTTATTGGGTTCTCTTCACTAACCATCATGTCATGAAATATTGAATTATCTAATTGACTATATTTAGTCCAATCTGTTCTATTGTAGAAAAATCTGTCAACATGTTTATTAATTGTGTATCTTTCAATGCATATCCTAATGCTTGTGATGGTTGGATAATGATAGCTACCCAAAGCATCATCATGCACTGACCATTCACAAAGTGGGGCCAAATGTGGACTAATAAAACTTACATCTATTGCTGAGGGATTGCGTGTGGGATAATTTACTGTAGTGAAGCTACCATTATTTAATATGTATAAATCGCATTCATCAATTATATCGTACAAGTTTTGGCCTCTACTTTTAGTAGACAGACATCCAAAAGCAATATGATGTGCATTGAAATCACCACTTATAAATACAGGTTTTGGTAAATCTCTTATAATATTGCGCAATCTATTCATTCTTATGTGTCCACTGGATGGAGGACAGTACACACAGAGAATAGACAAAGTAGTATTCCCTGTACATACACTTATGGCTATTGTTTGTATATCTTCATAAAAAGTAGTATTTATAACATTATGTTTCAAATATGGCTTAATTAATATTCCAACACCATTACAAGTGTTTTTAGAATTTTTATTGTAAAAATTATAGCCAGAAATATGAAATGTTTGATGGTCTTTTAACCATATCTCATTTAATAGACAAATATCAATATCTTTTTCGTTCAAGAATTTTGTAAGTAGAGGTTTTTTATGATTTGCACCTTGAGCATTGAATTGCGCAATACTTAGAGAGGGTGTTTTATAAGATTGTGTATCCATTATGTTGACAGATTTTTAATTAATACATCTTTAATAAATGTTGTTGTAATTGGCTCATTATCAGTCTTATTACCTAATTGAACCAGTGTCTGTACTAGGGCCATAAGTACATCACTGTTACCAATTATTTGTGATTTAATATCACTAATATTTACAGTCTGTACATTATTTACATTTTTCTGTGCATTATTTACAGGAATGGCTCGTGATGGCAGAGGAGGGAAGTCCATATTCTCTTTGGTAATAGCAACGCTTGCATATGTAATTTTGTTTTTCTTTTCTAGAATTTTCTTACTTTTAATAGGACATTGTTTAGAAATAGCCAAATGAGGTCCACTGCAATTTATGCAGCAGATCTCTTCTGGTTTACTACATTCTTTAAAATAATGTTCACCTGAACAAATTGAGCAACGCTGTTTGCCATTACATGTTTTTGCGGAGTGGTTAAATTTGAAACATTTGTAACATTGTTGTAGAGGAGCGATATATTCGAAAACTCTGTATGAAAATAAATCATATTGTACATTCTCGGGTAAAAAGTTCGACAAAAATGTGATGCTAACAGTTTGTGTTGGTATCAGTTCATCACCAACTTTTCTCATGAATCTCCTAACTGCAATAATTTCATATGTAGATGTTAATTTTGTAAATAATTCCTTATTTGTTATATTTGCAGGTACAAATCGTATGATACCAGTTTTTTCAATTTGAGTTGTTGGAATATAAGCTTTCATTTCATGTCTGTCAAGAAAATTAATATTGTTTATAAAATTGTTGGCCGTATTATGCTGTTTAAAAATCACCACAATTTTATTGGCGTTAATACGCCTTATTGCCACCACACCTTTAACATTCGAAAATATATTGTTTAAATAAATTGGACTTTTATTTCCCAATTTTTCATTTATGTTTCTGCTTTCAATAAAAACCTTAAATTCTATATTAATTGAATTTTCTGGGTACAGTCTTTTGTAGTTAGGCTTGCGATATGGTAAATAAGAGTCATTCTCACCACCTCCGCCGCCAGCACCAGGAACATCGCCAGAACCATCCCGGAGATTTTCGAGCCGCCGTGGTCTCTTTTTGGAGGAGGGCGGGTTATCCCCGTCCTCCTCGTTTCCGTCCATTTTTATTACTTATATATTATTTATAAAATATAATTTGTCTATTTTAATTGTTATTTGTATGGAAAATATGTTCTAATAAATTTAAAATACAATTTTGAAAAATATTGCAACCGCGCTTTTTCGAATTCCCGCCAAGAATCAGCTTTTGGTGAATAATGTTGGCTACTTGGTTGTGTCTGTTTGTGTAAGGGTTGTGCAAGCTCCTGTTATGTGTTGTATGGTCTCTGGTTGCGTGTGACATTTACGGCATTTGTCGTTTGTTACGGTGGGATCTTTTATTATGTATTTTCTATAGTTTTTGGTGTTTATGACCTGATCTTGTATGGCTATAATAAATCCTTCCGTTTCTGGGAATAGACTACCTATATTTAGCCATTTGTTAGATGCTATTGTATCAATTTGAGATTGTTCTAGTTCGTGAGGGTGTCGTCAATGAAGTGCTTTCTTTTTCCAGTCTTCTATTTTTTGTTTTTGCGGTTTATTATTATTCAGGTTTTCTATATTTATATTTTCGTTTAAGTTCAGTGGGGTGTAATTGTGATCGTTTTGGACTATTGCTTTATGTATGTCGCTAGTATCTGACTTTAACTGAAAGAACGTCTTTAGTTTGTTAATTTGCCTCTGCCATAGGTGATGAATGTCTATTAAACCTCTGCCACCGTTTTGCCTTTTGATAGTTAATCTTTCTATTGCTGATTTAGGGTGCAGGTTATTGTGTTTAGTAAGTGTTTATTATTATTATTATTATTATTATATTTCACTCCACACTTTCTATTTATTTTTTCTCTTTGACGTCATAAGCATGAATCATTTTTTTGACGTGACAACGTCTTATAATTCGATGGAGCCGGCTGCAAGAACTAAAAAACATGACGTATGCGGCGTTACCTCGTTGTGAGACGTTCCATTTTCTTATGACGTTGTCACGTTCAACTATCGTCAGAAAACCGACTTTACAGACAACCGATTTTTTCTGATAATCATTTCTCCCTTTAAGATAAATATAAGCAAGGTTTTTACTTTTAAATATGTAATCAATTTATTAAAATAAGTAAGTGTAAATTAAAATAATCGATAAATTTTTGACGTGACAACGTCTTATAATTCGATGGAGCCGGCTGCAAGAACTAAAAAACATGACGTATGCGGCGTTACCTCGCTGTGAGACGTTCCATTTTCTTATGACGTTGTCACGTTCAACTATCGTCAGAAAACCGACTTTACAGACAACCGATTTTTTCTGATAATCATTTTTCCCTTTAAGATAAATATAAGCAAGGTTTTTACTTTTAAATATGTAATCAATTTATTAAAATAAGTAAGTGTTTTAAAATAATCGATATGTTTTTTTTATTATTCGATTTTTTTATTATTTGTCACTGTAACTTCATAATAAGGATCGGTTTTTTAAAAATTTTATTTCAATCCGACATCAACGGAACATCAACGCAATACATTAAGGGCTATTACCCGCTTATGGCACCATCGGTTATACAGCTTGAATCATAAACGTATTGCTCACTGACCATACGACAAACACTCGGCGGTAGACTGCGCTTGCGACCGGTACCCAGTAATTACTTGTGAATTTTTAATTGAAGTTATGTAGTGTCCGAATCAAATTAATTTGATAGGGATCTCCGTTTGATGACAGTAGTTTACTAGTGTGTGTTTTATAATGAGTCCCGTTTTTACTGTTGATAAAATACGCCTGCCGAATAGGATAAGAACGGTGAGTTTTTTAGTATTGTTTCATTGCGAAATTATATCATTAAAATGAAGGATTTTTACGTATTGTACTGACTATCCGAAAAGTCATGATTGCAAAAGACTTGATAAAATCGGTAAAAAGTTTGATTATACAAAATATGTTTGGTAATTAGTGCAATGGGAATGAGTCGCGGATAGCGGATTTAAATCTAGAGTACAAAATGTGTATAATGAATATAGAATATGTTTGCACTGATTTGCTATTATCCTATTCCCTATACCCTGGAAATAATCTTAGGAGGTCACGGGACTAGATTAGCGTGAAGTAATTGTTCGTAAATATTAATTTCTTTGTTCTCTAATTATATAGTAAAGTAAAGAGAAAAATAAATGCTAAAAAGAAACTCAGGAGAACGGATGGCCGGTAGACAAATAAGGTTCAAGAGTGGAGGCCACGTTTGGGTAGACGAAGTGTTGGTCGGCCATTAACCGGGTGGGAAGACGATCTCCGTGCGGTGGCCGGACAGTGATGCGAGTGGCAAGGGATCAGCCGTCTTGGCGTTAATTGAGTGAGGCCTATGTTTAGCAATGGCCGGATAGAGGTTGATGATGATGAAGAAAAAAGCAGCGTAAGGTAAGTAGTAACTACTTGTAGGTACTAGGTACTTCAATAATATTTGCATTTTGTATAATCTTCTCCGATGTTGTAACGGTTAAAGGCACTTAAGTATAATCCAAAATATATAATACTTGGCACGGATCACGCGTGGTTAAATTAAACATTAATTTAATAATGATAATATTCCATTTTAAGCCCCGGACACAAAAACGTATAATAAGTAGACCACTATGTGTCTGCTTTGGCATTGTAGCTCTTAACGGATGAAGCGATTTGGATAAGATTTTTATTTGAAATCATGTTTTCTAACAGTGTTTCTTAGACATACTTTATCAAAATCGGTTCAGCCATTTCAGAGGATGACTCTATAGCTATTTAGTTAGTGATTGGTATTTATGAAAAGTATATTCTTTACTATATTTAATTTAATATCGTGGTATCAAATATTTTCACAATTTTAGCACATTGAATATTATTTATGTATTTAAATTAGCATATTCAAATTTACGAATTTCGTCGGTCTTTGGATTGGAAGTTAGCACTGCTTATTATAATAGGCGTGTAGACTAATATTTACCCGTGACTCCGTTTAAAATATGTTCTACTACATATAAATAGAGCCTCGACGGTGATCGATTTATAACGGAATCCAATTTGATGACAATTATTATCTTAATTGGCTATATCTATTTCTTTCTTCTTTTGATACGTTTATTCTTTCTTTATTTATACTTTCACTTCCTCGCCAAATTTTATGTAAATCGGTGGCCTAGGTAAAAGTTCCTTTTGGCTGTGAACATCATGTAAAATTGACACCATTTCACATAGAAGAAGGCATATACAATTTATGTCTTTACATGTACATATTCATACAACTAATATTATAAATGTGAAAGTAAGTTTGTTAACTACTTAACCGATCATCATTAAACTTTGTACACATATTCTTGGAGGTATTAGAAGAAGCAGTAGAATAGGATACTTTTTATAAAAAAACCTAAAATCTTATCCTGCGCAGACGAAGTCGCGGGCACCAGCTAGTAGTATATAAATCAAAATACTTTTACTATTTGAGTAACTTCGTTACACTTAAAACACATTAAATTAGAATAAAATTCAACAAAAAGTTACCAGTTTCAGTTTAGTAACTTCTTATTCAGTTTGCCTTAAAATGTTGGGAAAATACCTAATAACTTTTTTTTAAATTCACTAACTTGATAATAGCTTGTAACGTCAATCTAGACTTCTTTACAAACTTATTGAATGGATTAACTATTGTCCAATGTTGTTATGTAAAGTCTCCTTAGCGTTACGTCACAAAATAGGTTGGCTTCTGACTTCTAAGTCTTACTCCAATGATGCTGGGCAAAGTAATTTACTGATTTCAATAGAATCGAAAATATGTTTTGACGTGACAACGTTTTTTATTTCGATGGAGCCAAGGATTCGATGGAGGAAAAAAGATGACGTATGCGGCGTTACATCGCTCTTAGGCGTTTCATTTTCTTATGACGTTGTCACGTTCAACTATCGTCAGTAAACCGACTTTACAGACAACCGATTTTTTTACTTAACAAATAGATATCAATGTATAATACAAAAAAACGTATAATATAAATGTTTCGGGCTTCAAAATATTTTTCTTTCTTTCTTTCGATATAGGCTATCTATAGTATACAGTGGAACTGTAAAAAACCTTTTTTTAACAAATTAATAAAACGATCAATCATAAATTATGAAAAGTAATAATTGTACTAATATAACTAAATAATGGATGTGAATGGGAAGGGTCGGTCGTCTTGGCGTTCATTGAGGGAGGCCTATGTTCAGGAGTGGTCGGATAGAGGCTGGTGACCATGATGATGATGATAATGAACTAAATAATATATCTAGTCACTAGTGCAATGATTCAAATTCTGTAGACGCCAACTGTAGTAATTTGTATTATAGGTACATAATATAGATTTTTTAAAGATGCTATACTAAAATTAATTGAAAGTTAGCTTTTATTTTCAAGTTCTTTTTAAGACAGGTGAAAAGTACTCAAACCTAGTGCTAATAAAACCCTCAATAGAGGTCCGACTCTTAAACAGCAATAGAAGTGAAAATTAGCATACAAACTAGTTTTATTTAATTACATAGAAACAAGTTTCATTGCCTTTAGACAATAATTCTACTAGTTGAAACCATTAATGGCGGTCCTGTAGGGTCCGGTTTACCGTTGAACATCATTTATTTCAACTTGTATCTTTTCCTTTTATTAACCGACTTAATATTTTGATTTTTACAGTATGTTCATGTTAACTAAGTTCCACCGTATCTATCACCCATACTACCTATTCGATGATACAACTTTTTCCTTAGTAGGATCATAGTCACTTTTGATTTTTTTTTGCTAACAGCATGTCTTCTACTATAGTAACATACATCGATTATTGTTTATTATTAAAATATGAATTGTCAAAATACATATTCATTATTAAATTTAAATATTATAATATTCTTAGGTATATCAAAACATTCAATTATAGTATAGGATACCGATATAAAACGACCTTCACCGAGATGTTTTTTTGATGATATGTATTTATATTTAATTTAATATGTCAATAAATATATTGCATATGGGTTGCCTAACAAATTTTAGTCCAGGGTATGTTTAATTAATAGTTTAAAAAAAAACATTTCACCGGTATTATTAGATAAATTCTATACCAATCGAAAGTATGAAGCCCATAGAATATGCAAACGTTAGGTTGCCTATTCTTTTCCGGTCACAACTATCGGGTTTATATTATCGGTATTTATTTATTTTATTATTTATTTATTTTCAAGGAACACAAACGGTTACAATTAATCTTAAAATAGGTTTAAAAAATTTCACAGAAACCAGTGAAGTGTCCACTAAAAATATAAAACAAAACATTAAAACGTCGCCAAAACAATAAACTAATAAAAAAAAAGATCAAAATAAGATAAAAATCGTGAATAAATCATAAGAATACAAAAATATAAAAAGAAAGAAAAATTATGGTCTAGAAATTATTTCCCTAACTTTAGTTTTAAATGCACCGAATGAGCATCCGAATGGGTCAGCTTCAGATAATAATTTGTTATAACACCTTGTCGCACGAGGAACAAATGTGTTACTCGCATAGTTAGTTCTGCACAGCACTGAAAGATATACATATAACTCGACAACTTAAAAGAGTCAATTTTATTATTAAGGAGCTTATATAAAAATAATTGATCCCGCTCTGAGCGTCTGTTTAAAAGGACAGACGTTGAACGAGTAGGGACCTATCAGGGTTCTGCGCCTCATATGTTTCAGAAATCTACTCTGTATAGCTTCAATATTGTCTATGTGAGTTTGGTACTGCGGGTTCCAGACAACGGACGCATATTCCGGAATAGGCCGAACAAAACAATTAAATAAAAGCAGTAGAGTATAAACAGGTAAATCTATACCTACTAGCATTTTTCAACGGTCTGATTATTGAATTGAAATAAAATTAAAGATTATTTTATTATGAACACGATGGTATAGAGTTGCATGCGAAAAATCAGTCCCGAATTCCGGTTGTCGAATTTTTAAAAGTAAAATATTGCTGCGAGTAGCGATGCAATAGAAAAGGACACAGCATAGCAGCTGTCGGCGGACTTCAATCCGCCGATTTAAAGAAAGAGAGTGCGTTTACCTGTTTATACCTGGCTACCCGATAGTTGTGACCGGAAAAGAATAGGCAACATAACGTTTCCATATTGTATGGGCTTCATACTTTCGATTGGTATAGAATTTATCTAATAAAATCAAACCGGTGAAATGTTTTTTTTTTTTTTTTAATTATCAATTAAACATACCCTGGACTAAAATTTGTTAGGCAACCCATATGCAATATATTTATTGACATATTAAATTAAATATAAAATACGTTTCATCAAATAAACATCTCGGTGAAGGTCGTTTTATATCGGGATCTTGGCCTATTAGTTCTATATACGGACTTATCAGGGAGGATTTATCAGGGCGGATACCCAATGCCTTTGTAAGGTCTGCCAGCGAGCGAACTTATGATACCGTTGGGGCTGCCCAGCATTCTGTTTTTGTCAGATATTATTTTATTACGAATTACAACCGTAAAATTCATAGGTGGCAATCCTAGCAGCATCCTAAAGAGGTTTTCACATAGAACCCGTAGGGCACTGAATGCCTTTTGTGTGTAGCTGGACTACAGACCGCACAAATTCATACTTCAATAGTTCAGGTACATTGTTTGACCTTATTTAAAGATTTTGTATTTAATCTTTTGTTATTAAACATTTATACTTAGGTAATTAAAAATAATGTAATATTATCTTTTTTTACATATAATATAATACCACATTTCTCAAACTTATAGGCAAAGTGTACAAAGATTTCACATCACGTTTAAAGATAGATGTCGATAGACTATATAGGTAGCTAATAGGTATGTCAAAACAGACGGTCGTTTAAATACGATTTTGTTATGAAGGCCGCGTGTGTGTGACATTGGTTAACTACCGGCTAGGTGCCATAAGTTTGGGTAGCATGGAAGGCCGATTTGATTAATTTCTCACCTTGTATCAAATAATGACATTTTAACGTATGATTTTCTTATCATTACATTCTCTTACTTCCAGTTCAGTTTTTTAGTTTTTAAAATTTAATTTATTTGAGCTTAATACAATTGTTTTATCCACTGAAGGTATAAAGTTAAATACTAATTTGATTAAAGTCTTGTTACTGTCAATTATGAGTGTTAAGACAATTTTCATAAATTGTTTTGAGCCGATAAAAAGTTTGAGACCTTCCAGGCGTCCGTTACGGTTAAGTGTGAGCCGGAGCCTTAATCTAATCCATTATCATCATCATTATCAACCTGTTACGTACGCTGCTGGAGATAGGCCCTTTTTAATGAACGTGAAGACTGTATGTCCTTAATAGAGCAAAACTAGTGAGATAATCAAATTTGAAAAATATATATAACATGTGTCACCCTAGTCCTTACCTAATATAGGTATATAAAGGTTATATTTACGTTGCATTTTTATTCATATACAAGCTTACTGTCGGCAGTTGGCATACTCGAGTATGCTGCTATGCAGCCGACTTGAGCCGACACGATTGGGTAGGTACCTCTCGCTCACATAACACCGGCGTCAAGTGACAGCTCACACACAAACAGGGCACCTCGACGGCTAGTCAGTCTCACAGGGGACCGATGCCATCTCCACAGAAGGGTTGTCCCGCACCACAGAACAACCAGTGCCAACGTCGGGACAGTATAATGGGGTAAGATTCCCGTCCTCACCCCTTGCCCCCTGCTCTTTTGTTCCCTCTTTTTATAAGAGGTGTACAAAGAGCCCCCTAGGGTCAATTAGCTTCGCCTAAGGTGTGCCCAGTACTCCTTAGGCTACTGAGCCCCACCGCCACGTCAAGGCCTGAACCATCGTGGGGATCGTCTTCCCACCTGGTTAATGGCCGACCAAGAAAACATAATGTACAGTTAACTACTTATTTCAAATGTTAAATATTTTCACACAATGGGTAGGTACTAGTAGTAGTAGTAGGTAGTGGGTAGGTAGGCGAACATATTCAACTTTTAAATTAAGTACAAATACCGACTAATATCCTATATTTTAAGCGGCGTTTCAGAGAGTAAACATTTTTTATAGTTCCAATACTTTTTTCAAATTTCATGTCTCAAATATTAGAATTATTACAGTTAATAAGCGCAAAGAGAGCCAGGCTGTGCCACTCTTTGAACTGAGTAAACTATAGTTCATCCATAGCTGCTTCTCCTGCCACAAACTACCTTCTCTACAAACGCGCCACCTACCGAGTATCGGTACAAACTCTTCAAATTTTAACATAGAATACGCATATTGTTTTTGTTGTGTTTAAGTGGTCAACGTCGCCCATGAACATAAACAAGTTAACCCGGAACTAGCCCAGGCCACTCATTTATGTGTTGTCCAACCGGCACCTATACTTAACATCTTATGAGGCATATAAATGACGACCTCTGTGACTCAGTGGTAAGCGCGTTGGCGCTCAAGCCCGGAGGTTGCGGGTTCGAATCCCGCCAGGGAACAAAAAATATTTTCTGTGTTCCTGGGTCAC
This sequence comes from Helleia helle, assembly GCA_963853865.1. Classification (NCBI taxonomy): domain Eukaryota; kingdom Metazoa; phylum Arthropoda; class Insecta; order Lepidoptera; family Lycaenidae; genus Helleia; species Helleia helle. The sequence continues at coordinate 25,380,879 of OY971420.1, forward strand.
GGATGTGTATTAAATATGTGTATTATATAATAAAAATCTTAAATATATGTATAGTATAAAAGTATTAAATATATTTCCGTTGTCCGTAACACAAGTTCCTCGAGAACTTACCACGGGACCAGATTGACGTGTTGTGAAAGCGTCCATAGATATTATTATTATTATTATTATTATGTTAAGTCTCGGTGCCTTACTTCCCAAAACGCAACAAAACTGTTTCACGGGAGACATAAGTAGGATGGTGGTACCCAAGCAGACGGGAGCGCAGCACAGCGCAACCCTCCACCGGTAAAACGAGGTCCTAAAATAAACGCCAAGACTATTCAACTTAGATCCTTAACTTTCAAGAAATGTATGCGACAGATATGAATATAATTCAAGAGATCGTTTATCGATTATAACATTCACTCGTACACTGTTTAGTGTTCCAGCAAAATTAATAGTTGGTTTGAACGCCGCCAATAAAGGAAGAAAACAACTAATTACTTTGTGTTTTAATGGCTGAGCAAATGAAACGAGGGGCGCGCGCGGGGCGTGGGGGAACGAGGGGGGTAGGGGGGAAGGGTATTGACACTGGGGTCTGTGATGAAAATTGTAGAGACACGTGGGTGAGCGAAGCGTACACACGCTTTACATGTACGGCTTGTTTTGTTTTGTACAAAAAAATTTGGGTAAGGGTTGGTCGGTAACATCACCAGAGAGTTGAAAAGGTTGCTAAAAAATCTCACGTGATTAATTGATGGGCCCTTTGAGGCTTCGAAACGGGAGCTCTAATTGGATCGGCCATTTTAAGGTTATCATGCCTCTATCATCTTGTACGGTGTCTTGATACATAAAATATGTATATTAAATAGCTTTCTCATGAAAGTCAGTGAAGATGTGTGTTTGACAATCTGTCTCCAGAAAATTACAAGTTGTTTTTCTATGGATAGGTCATAGATCAAACGATACACTCATTACTTATTGTTAAGGCTATCTCTCGCCAGGCCCAGGTCTTTGTATCACACACGAGGTGTTGCCAGTAATTACACTGCTTTTATGTCCGGAACAAAGCTGTTTGGCAAACGAACGCAAAGTCATCTAATCTAGTAATGATACATCATTTTCAAATTCGAATTATCTATTGGTGCATTTTCTTATAGGCGTATTCAAGAATAAACATAAAACAATTTAACAATATATTTTAGCTAAATATTTTACTTCGGCAGAGCATATATTTTTGTAAGTGATTTTTATTTAAAAAAGCGCTTAACGTAATTTATGTAGAAAATTATAAGGTTTTGTCACCATCGCGTTGTAGTTTAAACGCTGAGATTTTGTCTTTTTTAGATTTAGTCCTTAATGACTTAAAGAACGAACTGATTAATTTTATAACTAATGATACACGATCAGGAAAACTAAGGGTGTCGGCCTATAAGCAGACGGGACCACGGCTTCTGGGGCTGGTTCCAGTTGGATTTGACTGGCGGGAGATTGAAGGAAGCAGCCTTGTTCAATCGATTCATCAATATATTATATTCGTTACGTATCAAAGATCTTAACTTTAAAGAGTATAATATAAATTATATACTCTCCTATTTTCCCCTTTACACACACTAAATACAGCCCTCTCGTGGAAACAAGGTCGTATCCTAAAAGGAGGTAATGACCCTATTTCCGCCCTTTCATCTCATGTCCAGAGGGCGGTAAAATAGAAGCACCCGCGCTCATACGATAGCCCTGCGATATTGACATTTGTAGCCAGTGTTGCCACCTTTGGGAACTCTCCCAATTTATGGGGGGAAATGAAAAATCATTATAGGGAACCATTTTAGACTGGAGAAGAAAATATGAAAATTTTAGCATTTACTAATCTACAGGCTATTTATTCACTTCAAATTCAAACTTTAAGCCGCTTGGGAGCTTACATTAAAAACACAGCCTTATTCCCTTTAGAGATATAGCAAAAAAGTAGTAAAATGATCATCATCGGTCCGGATACGTCCGTAAATAAAAGTTAACGCGGGCGAAGCTGCGGGCAACAGCTAGTTGTTTAATAAATTCATATTATCTTCACACGATTTTCTATATTAAATTGTATATTCATCAATTATACGTATTGGTAAAATAAATCTGAATATCGCTATAAATAAGAGGAATCTCTTCAAAAGATTCAATTCCCTCTCAATAAGTCGCCACGTTGTTTTCCCTTTTGAGATTTATATTTTTATTTAAAGATGCAGGATAAATGCCCATCTAGTTTTCATTTTAGTTTATAATTCTCGTGATTTCCCGAGGTACCGAGACAAGGTGGAAAGCAAAGAACCAGTATTATAAAGAAAATAAAGAAAAATATTATGTTATGTTTCTGTTGTTTACAGACTTGAAGTTAGTGGTTAGTTGGGGTTGGTAAATGAGTATTGACTGCTACAATGATTACTTATATAGTCCAGCACAATGTCTACCTTTATTATTTTGTTCTTAATTTTAGGAAACACATTTTAAAAGTAAAAAAGGTATCTATACTTAATATTATAAAGCTGAAGAGTTTGTTTGTTTGTTTGAACGCGCTAATCTCAGGAACTACTGCTTAGAATTGAAAAAATCTTTTTGTGTTGAATAGACCATTTATCAAGGAAGGCTATAGGCTGTATAACATCACGCTGCAACTAATAGGAGCGAAGAAACAGTGGCAAATGTGTAAAAAACGGGGAAAATTATTCATCTTTGAGGGCTTCCGTTGCGTGCGCGTTCAAACGGTTCAAGATGCACAAAAAATGTGTGTGTAAAAATTATTTCTCTTTAAATGATCTAAAAAAAAATCCGTGACAGTATATGTCTATCTTTTAAGATTAACTCACAAGAAAGTAAAAGTCGGAAAAATTTAAGCCGCTTGGAGCTTACTTTCAAAACGCAGCCTTATTCCCTTTAGAGATATAACAAAAAAAGTAGAAAAATGATCATCATCGATACGGATACGTCCGTAAATATAAAATAACGCGGGCAATGCTGCGGGCAACAGCTAGTTGAATATAATTTTAGAAATTGTTTATTGAACGTCAAATAAAAGTTACCTACGTTTTTAAAGCTAAGAAGAACCGGCGTAAGAAACTAATATTTTAAATATTAAAAATAAATTAAAATTTCTATTATGTATCTGTATATAAGATCTATGTATATTAAAGTTAAAAACAACACTGTCAAGCATTAATATGTGTAACACCAGTAGGTAAATACATTTTGCTCTACCTACTTATCGCATATTTAAATATCTTCACACATATTCTTGAAGAAATCACTGACACACTTGCCCATAATTCAATCCACCTGGCGATTGCATTCCCCCTACAGTGTCGTTTGTATCCCCCTCCTCCTCTCCCTCCACATCCGAGCGGCAAGAATATTGATACTTCTATATAAGCGATCAAGCTCAATACAGTCTAGTCTCAGGAGGGTTAAAGTAAACTCTTTTAAGTAATGAAATCCATGAAAATATCGTATTGTTAGAAATGACATTAAACGTTATGAGGCACAATCATACGGTCAAGTCAAGGCAAGATCGTATACAAAGTGGCAGACGATCCCATGATGATAGTATATACGTCTCGTATAGGCAAACAGATAGACGTGCTGCCTGAATTGATGGTAAGCGTCACCCATGTACATAACCGGGCTCAGTGACAGTGCCCAGATATCTCATTCATATTTTGCCTACCCTTTCTTTTTGTTTTTTTTTATGAACGCCGGGAAATGCTCAGAGACATCCCGCGGGGAAGTAGGTCTCCCCAGGCGGGTATGTGGGACTCGCTGCGCCCGAAAGCTGGTAAGTGGATGCAGCTCTACCCACTAAAACCCGGCGAGTGCTACCAATGCCACCTTTGGTGAAGTACCCCGGATCTGTTGAGCTAACAGGGCACCTCGACAGCTAGTCAGACCCTCAGGGAACCGACGCCACCTTCATAGAGGGGTTGTCCCGCACCACAGAATCACCCCTCCCTAAGTCGGGTATGTAAAATGTGGTGAGATTCCCGTCCTCGCCCCTTGCCCCCTGCTCTTTGTCCCCTCTTCTTATAAGAGGGGTACAAAGAGCCCCCGTGGCTCAATTCGCTTCGTCCTAGGTGCTGGACACACCTTTGGCTACTGAGCCCTACCGCCACGACTAGGCCTGAACCATGGTGGGGATATTTTGCCTACCCTGAGACATAAGATGTTAAGTCTTGGTGCTAGTAATTACACTGCCTGTACTGCCTTTCCCCAGTGAGCAAGCGATGATCTCATGTTCAGGTGCACGTAGTAATTTATAAAAACCCATTTCTAGGCGTCACTGAGGGGGGGGGGATCAGGATCGAACCTGGACCTCTCGGCTCTCACTAAAGAGGCCGAGCCCGTACCCACTACGTAATTGTCGCTAATGAATATAATAGATAATATTTTTTTTTTTTTTATAATATGTTTACTTACCACCCAACACAAGCAATGCTTGTAGACCTAAGTTAAAGAAATAACAAAGTTTTTTTTTTATATACTCATAACAATGATTCCTATTTATAAGTCCTGGTTTTAAAGCGAGAGGTCTGACTTCTAGTCTGACTTTTTATTATTCGCTTCCTAAGTCTAAGTCTACGTTTGTCTTCGTAAATTCGTGAAGTCAATATTTCTTATTGGATTTTGTTATAAACTGTGGCCAACAGTGGGACGTATTTAAGCTTATCCCTAAATTCATTGCTTCTTAGTTCTACCGTTAAATACTTTTGCTGTGTTTCTGAAAGAAGGACATGACAGGACATGTAGTTACAGTTACAGGAGTTATTGGCGCTGAAACTTGCTGTCTTCAATCTCAGGATAGAAACACACCGTAGCCGGGGCTCAGTTCACCTCAGCTCTAGTTTAAGTTCATAGGCAACGCTGACTTACCACCAGGTGACATAAGAACCATTGTACTGTCCCATCGTTGGGAGGGTTTGTTCTGTGGTGCGGGACAACCCCTCTGTGGAGTGACGTCGATCCCCTGAGGGACTAACTAGCCGTCGAGGTGCCCTGTTTGTTTACTAGATCCGGCACCTCACCAAAGGCGGCATTGGTGGCACTCGCCGGGTATTAGTGGGTAGAGCTGCATCCACTTACCAGCTTTCGGACGCAGCGAGTCCCGCATACCCGCCGGGGGGATCCCACTCCCCCGCGTGATGCAGAGCATTTCCCGGAGTTAGAGAAAAAAGGTAACATAAGAAAACTTTAATCCAATTCCCATATGAATAAAAAGTTACAATTGTAAATAATAATGTATGATATTTTTCATCTCTTCCAGTAAATAAATAAACTTTGACTTTTGACTCGATTTGATTGGATTGGGTTTGGTTATTCTCTGTAAACCAAAGCGCCGACCAAAGGGGAGGATTGACACATACCTAAATAAATGATACATTTTATATTCAACGATATTTAACCACGGACCCAAAAAGAGGTGTTATAAGTTTCACCGCTATGTGTGTCTGTGGCACTGCAGTTCTTATACGAGTGATGCGACTTGTACGAGGTCTTTTGTTAGAAAGTAGATTTTCTAATAGAAATTATGAGACATGTTTTATCAAAGTCGAATCAGCTCTTTCAAGATAATTAACTCTTTTCTTATTAGTGTGGAAGTTGTTTTAAGGCTTACTTTTAGTGATTGACCTTTTATATAACTTATTTTACTTATAACGACAACAGTAACATAATATTGTGCTATGGGTATCAAGAACGGTAATTGAATTTTAATTCATGACAGGTGCATTAACACATCTATACTCATACAAATTATATGCACTTGGCGGGATACGAACCTGCGACCGCTGCGTGCAGTGTCCACCTAACCAGCCGGCGGTTAAACTACTGTCCAGGTTGCGTATTGAAAACAAGGTTTTAATTAAACAAAAAGCCTTGTTTTTCCAATCCTAACTTAGGTCGTTTATCTTAATTAGATTTTCGTGTAAAATGGGAAGTAAAAGTGACAAATGTTTTAAATAGACTAATAACTGTGATTTACGGATATCTGTACTAATATTATAAAAAGTTAATAGTCTAGTCAACAAGTTGAAAATGGTCTAAAATAGAGATACTGCTCTTAAAATTATGTGCGATAGCTCATTGGATCCCGAATGACGCCTAAAAAAATGTGCTAAAAGCGTGTATTAGCACATAAAAAATTGAAAAATTTATAAACAATTAAAGATTTTAAAAAAATGGCATTTCGTTTTCTGACAATATTTCATAAATAATTTAAGAAATTTTAAAAACAGATTCTAAAAGAAGAGAAAGTTTCCAATAAAAAACTTCAGCTCCTGGAACTCTATCTCCATTATTTATAATTTTAATTTAACGCTGAAATTAGGTCTCCGCTCGACATTTTTAGGTTGCGCGCGCGTAGTCAAAAGCGAGAATAAAATGAGAAATCTCAATATCATTTTTGAAGACTTGGGACTTCAAACATGGGTTTGATGAAAAAAAAAATGAGTTTTAGTTCTAAGTATAGGGACCCCCAAAAATATATTTTTTTTTCTACTTTTGTGTCAAAATCTTAATGCGGTTCACAGAATACATCTACTTACCAAGTTTCAACAGTATAGCTCTTATAGTTTCTGATACCGTGACATACGGACGGACGGACAGACTGACAGACAGACATACATGACGAATCTATAAGGGTTCCGTTTTTTGCCATTTGGCTACGGAACCTTAAAAACATTTAATTCCATAAACATAAACCTTATTTTTTGTTAAAGTGTCTAATGTTGTATATTATGTAATGGTACGGAACCCTTCGTGCGCGAGTCCGACTAGCACTTGGCCGGTTTTTTAGTTGAAATACTAGAATCGTGGTCTCGTAAAGGGGCAATTATTCAGTTTGTTTTTAGGAGCTGTTCTATAGATCACGATATCTCGGGAGCTATAAGACCTAGAGACTTGAAAGGTAGGAATATTATTTTTGTCATGTATAGGTCAGCTAAGGACGGTTTTTTTTTAATTTTGACAGAATGAAGTCTGTGCGGGCAGCTAGTTTAAAATAATATCACAGTATTATTTACCACGAGACATAATTCACTTCAACACTTTATAGTTCTAAGTAAGTTGTTAGTGGGGAAAATGCAAGAACCTAGCAGCAGATGTAGGTTATGGATCAGTCTAGACTTTATGATTAAGACAAAGGTGGGGCTGGCCGTGACCGTCAGATGAACGATGAATTATGATTACACTTTTATCATTTCATTCATCATCACATTCACATATTTTATATATTATATTATATTTTTCGACTTTTGTTTGTATGGATTATCGAACGAGTAGATCAGCGGTACGAAGTGATTTTTTTCAAAGCATTTTTCTCTTATACCTAATGGAAACTCGTCTTAAGTATATATTGATATCTATATTTTTTTAAGTGAAAACTTCTTTATGCATGGTACGCATATTTTTTTTTTTATTTCAGATTTTATTTATTAACTAAAACTACTGAAATATGAAAATTTGAGTTTTTGGTATAGAAACTATCCTTTGAAATCGTATAATTAATATAAAGTTTCTCTTATAGATTTTACGATTTAGCGATTCAGCCCGTCCCCTTAAATGTTTAATATTTATTTGTGACCATGTTTTTATATAAAATAGTAGATAATAGTCCAAGTTACTGTAACAAGTAATAAAGTATTATAAATAATAGAATATCTTCATAATACCAAGTTTTATAATAATATTGGAGCAGAGAGAAACAATTCTTCAACTGCTGCCTATAACTTCGAGTATACACATCACATATTATGTATGTGTATAAAAGATAATAATAATTTTTATTTTAGTACTCACAAATTCTACCAGCCTTTAATTTATTTCGGAAGTATGTTATTGTCTTGAACTTAACGTAACTTGAAATCTCTGGGGATGTAGGTTTAAACGAAAATGGTTACACTTAAGACCAACGCCCGAACTTGAAGTTACCAAATCCGATATATTTCTGTAACGGAAAAAAAGACGAAAAAAGCAATTATGTACCCTTTACCTTATTATTTTATCATTTGCACTTTAGATATTTTTTTATAGAAGAGGGAACAGTCGGTTCATCTGATGGTAAGTGAGAAGCGATAGTCAAAGACACCAACATTTTAAATGTTTAAAGGTGGATAGTCTAATAGACTAGAAATGAGAAAATCTTAACTTGACCGATGCACCAATAAAATAGTATTTCCATATTTCATGTGACCCTTGCTTTTGCATGCATTGCTTAAGAAAATAAAACATGGTAAGGTAACCAGCATGCATAATGAGTTGTTTCTTTGATTGTGAAGTTCGCTAACTATGAGTTTTGTTAAAATTAATACCTATATTAATTAGGGTCAGTAGCCCATCTACGAGTTTAAAGACTCCGAGCTTTACAGAATGGGAAGATCAACCTACACGGTACCGCAATGATATATTTACTAAGTTGATTTTATTAATTAATTTCAATCAACTCTTGATTAAACCTTCAAGCGCGAGTGAAGCTATCTGTATGTTCATTTATTACAAGACATGCTCGTACGTGTAAGTTATATTAATAAAACTATGAATATCTTAATTAAGTATAATAGTCGTCGTTGACTATATGGTATACACGTATATGGGAAAACCCATCTGACCTCCAAACGGATCACTATATTTAAAAAATCTGTAATATTACAGATTTAGAGATCTTTGATTTAAGGTTTTTAGGTGGTATCGGTCCCTTGAGCGTCTGACTAGCCGTCGAGGTGCCCTGTTTGCTCAATAGATCCGGGGCACCTTACCAAAGACGGCATTGATGGCACTCGCCGGGTCTTAGTGGGAAGAGCTGCGTCCACTTTACCATCTTTCGGGCACAGCGAGTCCGACATACCCGCCTGGGGAGTCCTCCCCTCCACAGCGCGATGCCTCAGAGCATTACTGTAGTTTTTACGCCGGGCAATATATATATATATATATATATATATATATATAATATTATTATTATTATATATGTTATACTATCATACTAGTAATATATTTAAAATACTATATTACTAGTATCACGTTCTAGACTGAATAGAACCAGCAGAGGCAAGTTATTTTATGAATGAGTAAATTGATTATTATATTACATGAAAAGAAAACAGAAATACACTTTCAATTTTCCCCGACCCCATTTCAATAACAAAGATAAGCTTCGAGAAATTAATCTACAGTGAAAATTGTTTGCACTTTTCGAAGAGTTCAAACAATTTTCATTGAAAAATGAACTTGGCTATCATAGCCAGATCGCAACCAGTTCCGGAAAGTTCCTTAATTACACTGACTCCGTTACCTAAACCTATTTCAGTATTAAAAGCTGTGACTAAAATAACCTATATATAAACGGCCTTTTCTTTTCCTTTATCGGCCGTTTTGGCTATCATTGAACGATGTCCAGCAGTGGCGGATAAAGGCTGAAAATGATGATGATATAAGAACGACGATTTTCATTAAATTTAGCATTTTGCAGTTTGGTCCAACTTAAGAGATATAATTTTATTGGGAAAAAAGATTATTGGGACACGATGGGTAACGCTGTTATCTGCGACAGATCGACGGTTGGCCGATATATATTCGTGACTGATGGCTCCCAGAACACGGACCAGTGTCAAGGTTGTCACAACAATGTCCGCCGTGGAAATTGTTGCGCGAGTAGGGTTGGCACACACGGGTTTCTGAACAGAGTCTTTTGAATTGGAAATGTTTACACAATTCTAAAGTCAAATCTTTAAATAAAATAAATAAATAAAAAAGCCTTTTTATTTCCTGCAACAAATCAATTTACAGTAGGTATTTAAAATAATTAGTTTTATGACCTTATTTAACTTTTTTGTTACAATAAATAATAAAAAAATCTTATTTATAATATACTATTCTACTATTCTAGTTACATTATATGTTTATTATTATTATTAACTGACTATTCTGCAAGAACCCCTGGATGGGTAAAGGCCTCCACCAAAGATTTTCTCTGACCTGTGCTATTTGTCTCCAGTTTGGACCAGTTACTATCTTTATATCGTCTTCCCATCGCGTAATTCAATATCAAAAACAAGTCAAATCTATACAGACACATAAAAAAGGAGTGTCTGTTTGTAATATTAAAATAACCGCTTTTTAATCAATGCATATGGATGTATACATGGTACATACCTATACCAAAATAGCCTTTTTTTACAATTTTTGTCCGTCTGTCTGTCTGTTTGTTTGTTCCAGATAATCTCTGAAACAGCTAGGCCGATTTTGATGGGACTTTCACTGGAAAATAGGTGATGTTATAAGGAGTAACTTAGGCTATAAAAATAATCATCATCAATCCGCGTACGGCTGTAAACTTAAGTTAGCGCGGGCGAAGCTGTGGGCGACAGCTAGTGTTAAAATAAAAATGGGTGTGTTTATCCACACATAATTAATATGAAGTGAAAACATTTGATAATAATACCTAATAATTCAATGTAGTTTTGATTATTTGTGGCTGATTGCAAATTGACACGATTCAGATACACCGAATGTGTTTGATATACGCGTAACGCGATACAGCGTCCTCGACCCGTCTCGTCAGCGTCCGTGTCGCTTACATCTCACTCGTCAGCAAAACACGCCAAAGATGTTTTCACTTCAAAAACGGAATTTTGTTATCTATAGAACGTATTATTGACGAAACCCTAGATTATACACAAAAACGTATACTTGAGTTAAAGGTATTTTATGTTCGTCAGGAAAGTTTTTTTCTAAACTTTTTCTTAAACATCAGCCATTAAACAAAAATTAATGTATTAAATTTGTGCAATAATTTGTTATAAAATATATTGGAATATACAGATAAAAAAACAATCCAGATCTCACAGCACACAAACACTTTGAGCTTGCATCCTAGTTCATACGAGGTGGCAAAATGGTTATTTTATACGGAGATAAAATTCGTATGAAATATCATTTTTCACTATTTTATTACTTCATATCTCAGTTCTGAAAGTTTCGTTAGGCAAAATTGCATTTACAGAAAACAAACGGTCAATTCTCGGTAATCCCTATGTTTTATGAACAATATGAAACTGAAAATAATAATTAAAACCAACCAAATTCGAGATGGATTGGGCAAGCTTTTTCTAGTAGTATGGATTTTTCATAATAACACATGTGTTTTCGTTCATTCATTTGTTTTCCATTTCATTTATATGTTCATTTATATACTCGAAGTTTTGGAAATAATTCTTTACTCCCAAAAGAACTTTGTGCCATCAATAGCCTTCTGACTACGGTAGCAGACTGCAGTAAAGTATCCGAAACGTCGTGTAATTATCTCAAAAAACTTAAAATATTATCATCATCATCAGCCCTTATCTTTCCACTGCTGAACATAAGCTTCCTCAATGAACGCAAACACTATAGATACACTACCGATCTTAAAATAAACAAAAAAAAGCTATAATATACAAAAAAAATATCTAATTAGTAAGGTACACGGTATTCTAAGTTCGTCTTAGGTTCTTGTCTTATTTTACAAGTTTAAACTAGTTTAAACTAGTTTATTATACGCAATATAAGGCTATATAATCCAAGAAAGTATTTACTCCTTAACAAATGAAAGATAAAACAATCGCTTAGTAAAAAAAAGTCCGTGCGTACAAAGTGCACATGTCAGAAGTGAAACTTATTTGGCAAACTAAGTTTTAAATCTCGTTTATATTTACATCTTTAAATTTCCGAGACTTGCGATGCGAAATTCGCTCTATTTCACTCTCTCTCTCAATCTTTCTCACTCGCTTGCTCCCTATTCTCACTCTATAGCTATGTGCTTCATGCTACGTTCGCCCTTTTTCACTCTCTCTCAATCGGTCTCAATCACTATCTCCACCTTCTTGGATAAAAACGTTGCACATATTCGTGATGTTTCATCCATAAAAACTTTACCCTCATGCGCGCAAAGAAGTTTCATTTCAATAAAATAAATATTACAGAAGTTTCTTCTGAAATCCATTTTGTAAATACGCAGGTGACAGCTGGTGTTTTAATATATCGTATTATAATTTATACGTCATAATATCATCTATACAATATAATACCATTATAATTATAATTATAATAAAACCTTTGTAATAATATTGTATAGTTATGATATTGTACTGTTATAAAGATATTATTATAATATCTCATTCTGTAGGTTCTTTCAAACAAAATAAACAATATGATTAAATGGAATTTACTTATTTCCAAAAACAGTCTGTGGTCAGCTATTATCTTACAAATGTTATTAGGTGCGGTTCCTTGATTCTTTTATTTGTATACTAATTAATGTTTTGTTCATTTTCCATATTAGGTATATTTTCTTTACAAACATGAGCCTTGAATTTCAATATTCATATTCGAATTTTGTTATACGAGATTCTTAAAGGTTACAACTTACAAGTATACAAACATTTAGAGGGAGACAATGTTGTATTGTCAACTACAAATTTTTGTAGTTGAAAATACAACATTGTTTATTTACTTTTAACATTTCAAATATTTATTTTTTTAACAAAAATATATTTTTAAGTAAACTCACAATGTGTAGTTCATTGCCACAAACAAACAGATCAAAAAAAATATCTACAATAATATTAAAAATAGTAGACTATAATAATACTCGTATAAATTAACATACAATTAAATTATAAATAAAATTACTAGAACATGCGGTCTGAAGACCGAAATTAAAAAAAGGGTCATAAATAGCTAATTTTTATATATTTTCACTCCAAAGTATTATTTTACAAATCTGGTTTTACAAATAGGTTTTTAAGAATTCTATTTTAGTTTCCCATGCCAGCCCTGGTTATTTCGCGTGATCGGTGTTAATTGGTAGGACGCGGCGGCCATGCGGTAATGAGGTGCTCGCCACACTAGCCACGTCGTGCTTGCGTCAAGTACCATCAACCATCCCTGGACAGACTAACGACCTATTTGCATTTTTATTACCCTATCCTGATATTGATTGGACGTTTGAATCGTCGTGCAAGAAAACTTGTTCTCTAAGTTTGAACTCGCTGCAACTCACTCATCTTGAGAACAACAGCGACATGATTTTCTTTTGTTCTTTTGGGTGTGCGAAACCTGAATAGATTGTTTTTTTATATAATCCGTTTTTTTTCCATCTGTATTTTTCCCTACTATCAAAAACATATCAAAATAATTGATCTACGAATGTTTAAAATAATTTAATGCTTAACATGACGTAATGACTAGCTCGTAAATTAATCACAGTCCTGTTAATCAGTACACAAAACTCTTTCAATATAATATTATGTCAAAAGATATTATGTGGTCAATACACGCAAAAGTTTACTCGAAATAATTTAGATTCCTGTTTAGAAATGTGGAAATGTGTTAGAAACAACTAACATGAGGACATAATATTATGTCTGTAATAAATTAATTGAATTGAATAGCCGTTTACTTTACTCACTCGTATTACTTTACTCAAACAAAACAAACGTTAATCACGTTTTTTGTTCAAGTATCTAATGCTGTATACAAGGTTGATAAAAGTGAGAGGCATTAAATTAAACCACATATACTACACATGCTTACGGTTAATCCGAAATTATTAAAAACAGTTTAGAGATAAATAAATAAAAAAATTTCAAAGAACTTAAATACGGGAATAGCCAAAGTAAAGCGTAAACATTCTTTGTAAAATGTCCACTGACCTTCGAATCTAAAGTACAGCACGTTGCGTCTCACCGGGTCGAATAAAGCGGAGTGGCTTTAAAACTTTAAAAATATCCTGTGACTAAACTATTGATTCTATTGGTCCAATTTTAGGTGTGTAGCCTGAAAATGGTACATAGTATATGTGGTTTAATTTAATGCCTCTCGCTTTTATGAACCTTGTATATAATGGTAAGGAACTCTTAGTGCGCGAGTCCGACACGCACTTGGACGGTTTTTATTATATATATATACTAAGCGTCTGCGTTGAGCGTTTCAAAAATTGAATTGGATCCGTTTTATCCGTGCTTTAGGTGAAGGAAGTTTTAGTAAAAAGTTGTTAAATAAGGAATGTACTTTCTTATCATCATCTTAATCATCATCAGCCTTTATCCGTCCACTGCTGAACATACGCCTCCCTCAAAGAACGTCAAAATGACCGACCCCTTGCCGCTTGCATCTTTTTTTACCTAATCATAAATTGCCGTTTGTTCATTTTTTCTCAGTATGTTTGTCTTTTTTCTAGAATAGAATTAAATTCTATGAATAAGCCTCGGTTTTTTTTTCACATTCGATATACATTATGAGATTTAAGTTGGTGCAATATATTTAAGAAATCTATTATGGCTAATTATTATCGTTATTAACAAAGGTCACAACTTTTTTGGGATCCGCGCTACCTCTAGCACAAGGAAACGACCTTGACCACACATCGTCCTTGTCACTACAATTGATAACGATTCGAAACACGCTGCAAGAGAAATGGTTTTCTCGCGTCGTTAATATCTTATTTTCCTTATAGTGTTGAAATTCTATTGTTATTGGACCATGCAACATGCTGGTTGACATATTATGAGCCATGAATTTAAAACAGTCTTGACACTAGAGAGACCAGGCGTATAAATTTATGAAGGAATTTTTAAATTAATTTCCACTTGTGTGATATTCAAAAATATATTATATTGTTAATAATATTTACTAATACTACCTTTTGTATGGGTAGCTAACATTAAGATCGTTGAAATATTTGGTTGAAATATGGGTTTTGTGTCAATAATAATTAAAATTTATATAACACTAGTAGACCCGGCCAAGCGTTGCAGTGGCTAAAGTGTGAAAGGTATTATTCTTAACAAACGTCAAACAATAATGAAGGTCTAATTCATCTTTCTGTCTAAACGAGTTTTGGATTTGACATCATTTTTTTTATATAAACAATTGAGATACAAACTACCATATCTCCCAAGTTGGACCAAATTACAAATGTTTACAAAATTTGATAAAAATTGGTTCAGCAGTTTCAGAGTCTATCGCGAACAAACATCGTGACACAAATTTTTTATATATATAAGAATATATTGTTATGTAACAGTTATAGGCTAATTCTTCATATATGGAAGCAGTTGCAATACCAAAAGACTATTGGAAGTAAATTTTTATGGTTTTCGTTACCTGTTCTTTAAAAAGTAAAAGATAGTTTATCAAATAACATTAGCGAATTATAAAAAATGTGATATGTAATTGAGTAATCTGAAAGCAAGTATTTAGATGGTGAAGTTGGCTATAAAAATATTAATGACAATATAATTTTTATACCTAGGATTTTTTATAAAACACGGATTAACACGGGAAGAATAACAATCAACGACACTCAAACACACGGGCCTAATATATTCGAGACGTCTAGACATCCTACTCGCGATGGTACGTGTCGTTGTGAATCAAGTCATTGGTTTGGAAATAGACGAAAACAAAGGTGTGAGAGGTCACCGGTTCCTGACATTATCAAATTTATTTGACATAACTCTTGCTCTTCAAACTTCAACTTCAAAAAGATATGGTGACTCCATATCTGTTTGAATTTGAAGTTCCATCTATCTAGTATAAGTATAATCTATCAAACTTTTGGGTAAATATATGATATTAACTTTTGATCCGCCAAAAATAACTTTAAGCTCACTTCATCAATTTATTTATATATTGCCTGAAACTATTTATGTCAATCTAGCAGATACGCTATTTGTTAGTAAAGGATCAATGTTGCTTTCTCTCTCTTCATTAAAAGTTCCTTCGCTTCCTGTTACGGTACGACCTTACCTTCCTTCCCTACCGACCGTACCTTCTTCTCCTTGATCTATAAGTTCTCCTTGGCTTAAATCTTCCTCTCTTTCCCTCAATCTTTCCTTCTATGATATTTCTCATAAGGATCATGGCGTATGAGATGGAAATCATATGCCGTCTTTGGTTCTCTATGGTTTTGATTATTCCTCTTTTTTGACCTTTTCTAAAACTCTATAATTTGACACCACTTCAGTTCAAGTTATCCATATATTGATTATCTTATGAATGATACGCCAAGTACGTTTAAAAAATTGTTTTCAATTGTAAAATTTGCCACAAAAATTTTGCAATTATTGAAAATCACAATGATTACTTTTTTTTAATTTATATTTTTTTGTAGATTGCAAATTTTTCTTTTTTTTTTTGTAAATATACTACACCAATTATTTTTTCAATTTTCACAGTTTTTAATGAGTGTTTCTTTTAATCCGAGAGGTTTTGTGTACTTGGTTTTTTTATTTCATATTTTTTGTAAAGATTAGTTTATTTTTTATTTTTGCTATATGTGTATATAGTTAGACGTGTGACGTGACGTGACTTGGCGCGACATTTTACAGTGAAACTGTTTTTTGTGGGATATCTCTTTTTTTTGTAAAGCATATATTAATTAACATAATTACATTTCAAATATTTTAATATTTTAAATATTTATACTTCTTGAGTAATTCATTTCAAATACTTTAAAATCTTAAACTTCTTGAGTAATTCATCAAAATTTTTGTTCTTAAATTTTCTCAAATAATTTAATAATAAAAGAGGTTAGTACTATTACAATACTTTTACTTTAAATGACGCTTGTGACTGACCAGTGACCAATGCAACATCGTCATATTTTTTTAAATGTTATTTTGATTTTCAAAATTAACATAGAGCATGCGTTCCTGTTATTCCTCCTGTTTAAATATTTAGAGTGTAAAAGGGAAAGTTAGATACCAGATGGCGCAACATGCAACTTGACCGGCAGTTCAAATCAATAATTAAATTAAAGTAAATTCTTATATTTACTTATTAGTAAATCATGTAATAATAAGCTCAAATATGTAATTAAAAAATTTAATATTTTTTGTTCTTGTCTAATATATGATTCATTATTATTTACCCTGAATTTATTAAGTTTCAGTTGCACACTGCCATGCCTTCAGAATAAAAAAAAATCGAAACTTTAGATGTATTACTTTCTTTATTGTTTTCTTAAGAATAATTCAAATCTAACTCCATACGAAGAAAGTCATAAATTTACTTGATACCAATATACTTATTATTATGTTTATTGTCCTTTAAGGCCTTTAAATATTCTACTTTCCAGAAGCTAAAAAAATGTAAAACAGTAAGGAAATAACTTCAAAGGAAAATAATTAAAATTAAGAAATACTACACACATAATGTATCGCAATTTTTGTTTACAACCAGCTCTTTTCCGCTTAGTTTTTTTTATTGCACGGTCTGTAACAATGGGAAAACAAATTGTATTGACAATAATAAGAGAGTATGACAAGTCAGAAATTTGAAGTAAAATTACTTACATAATATCATAATCAATACTGAAATTAACTTGTCTGTCTCTATTTGATTATTGGAACAAATATAAGTCATCAACATATAATGCTATAACAATTTTTACATCATTATTCATTTTTGTAAAAACACATGGCTCTATACGACTCCTTTTGAAACCTAACTCACATAAACATTGCTCCACTCTCTAATACCATGATCTAGATGACTGCTTTAAACCATAAATTACTTTGTTTAACAATCTTGTTCTTATTTGAATCACAATTAATAACTAGTTGAACCTTATAAATGTCCTCTTTAAGAAAACCATTTAAGAATGCTGTTTTAACATCTAAATGAGTGACATCTAAATTTAACTGAACAGATAGTGCGAACAATAATTTCAAAGTAGAATGTCTGACATCTGGTGAGAAAGTCTATTCATAATCAATACCAGGCCTCTGTGTAACCTTGTGCCCTTAGCCACTAAACATGCTCTGTAACATACACTATTATCACTATTTAATTTCCTTTTATATACCCACTTGCACTGTACTAAAGTTTAATCAAAAGGTAATTCACTCACAGGAACCCATGCATCATTTTCTTCAAAAGATTGCATGCAGCTTTTCCTCTATTGCCTCAATCCACTTGTCTCTTTCTGGGCTCTCCAGAGCTTCATGGACACAGACTGGATCATTAGTAACATTTGGACTCAACGTTGTACATAGATTTGGAAATCTATAACGCTCTGGCAGCTATTTTATTCACTTAATTTGGGTCCCCCTTTACTAAAAGTAAATGGTACTGGTTCCTCATTTTCTTCTTCAGATTGCTGTCTGTGTATGATATTCCCGTAACTGCTCCATCTTTCATTTTATTCTGGTCATTTATATTCAAATGGCCAATCTCCTATGACCCTCTTCACTAATTACTGTTGAAGTAGAAGTAAAAAAAAAATGTTTATGTTCCATGACCAACTTATAAACACCATTTTCTTGGTTTGCTACAGCCACCAAACTGTTTTTTCTATTGTAAAATAACAGCATTTCTCCTTTAACTCCACATTGTTTCCATATATATAGTAGAGTATAGCAAAAATTTAATACCAATTTAATTGGTAGGAGATGAAGTCAAGAAACAAACTCCAGCGGCATTTATTATGCGGTTATGTCTAATTTTTAGAGTTTTGACCGAATAAAATCGGTTGAATCTAAATAAAAAAATACATTAAAATCACATTAAAGCACCACAATTACATAGATAGAGATAGTACATCTCACTTTGTTAAATAATTTTGTTATTTCTCGAAAAATAATTAGACTGTATTATGTATCATTTTTCTTTCCAATTGGCATTTTCTGTTGGAACCGGCTAAGACCTGAGGCCATGCTGCCATATCTGTTGTGTTAACAATATCTTGTCTGTGCTTTGGAGAAACGGCGGAAAATGCCAAAAATTGTAAAAAGAGTACATCTCAAAAGTTACTTGAGGAGTGCAAAAGAAAGTTGTATAGGGTGAGCTTATTACACAAGAGTCCTCCAGTCAACCGTTTTTAATAACTACCTAAGAGTTCTAGCGTACAGAGCTCTAGGGCCACTTCAGATGTAATTACTACTTTTATAAGAAATACTTTCCCTCACACAATGAATGGGAGGTACTGGAAATAATATTATGTGTTGGTCGACATTTTATTCACTTAAAAAAAATAAAAAAGTAAACATTGAGAATGACAAATTACTAAAAAACTATTTAGTAGATTCTTATATTTATACTATAAATTATTTCTAAAATGCGTCTTTAAAGATTTTAAGGAAGTATCAATTATAAGGATATAATTAATATATATCATGCTTACGTGTACTTCCACAATCTTACGGTATTTTACTATGGGGGAAAAACTAATAAGTGTA
Organism: Helleia helle; assembly: GCA_963853865.1. Taxonomy (NCBI): domain Eukaryota; kingdom Metazoa; phylum Arthropoda; class Insecta; order Lepidoptera; family Lycaenidae; genus Helleia; species Helleia helle. The sequence continues at coordinate 25,400,111 of OY971420.1, forward strand.
TATTTTCAAAATAAATTTATTATTCTTTTGAATAACTAAACTATTACGTTTTTAGTATTATTATTATAGTACGGGCTTTTTTATGAGCTTTCGTGCTCGGTATACTATTTATTTACGCCCAAAGTTGGGCTAAAATCAGTGTTGAATTACGAAAGTTTAGAAGCTTTTATTTTTTTAATGTATATTTTTTAACGATTTTGGGTACCTACATACACACATAGATAACAACGAGATCAATTTATATTATACTTAGTTTTTCATAGTCAGCGTCAAATATTGTAGTAATTACTGTTCTGCGTTTGTATGGAATATGTTGTGTGTGAAAGATGATGGAATATGCCACTAGTGTAACCTTAAGATAGTAAAACTAGGTGCCACTAATTCCGCCTTCCTCTTCAAAGTTTAGCGAATCTTGAATATAGGAAATATTCAACTTTTTTCTAGTCATGTAGATCACTTACCATAATTAATTTAATTTACTATGAAATGGTGCATCTCACAAAGTGAATTTAATATTAAGAAGAGCTGTTTTAATTTGCCTATTTAATATATAAAAAAGTGTTTTCCTTCTTTACCGTACTTTATTTTTCTTTAAAGCCGGGAAATGTTCTGATGAGGGGATCCCGCGGGGGAGTTAGTCTCTCCAGGTGGGTATGTGGGACTCGCTGCATCCGAAAGCTGGTAAGTGGACGCATCTCTACCCACTAAAACCCAGCGAGTGCCACCAATGCCAACTTTAGTGAGGTGCCCCGGATCTGTTAAGCAAACAGGGCACCTCGAAGGCTAGTCCGTCCCTCAGGTGACCGACACCACCACCACAGAGAGCTTGTCCCGAACCACACAAAGAGCACCCTCGGCTCAATTTTCTTCGCCCAAGGTGCTGGGCTTACCCTAGGCTACTGAGCCTCACCGCCACGTCAAGGCCTGAACCATGGTGGGGTTCTTCACCGTACTTGTATTTGTACTCACAAATAATCTAGTCACTGTCTGGTCGAGCGGTTACTGGACAGTGGACACTACACGCACTTCGAATCCCGCAGTGCAGATAATTCGTAAGCTAATAGATGTCTGCACTGGGTCAGAGAATTAATATAAATTTCTAAATTTTCTTACTAGGTTCACTCGTCACGAAAGTTCTGATAAACTTACCACGGTAAGTGCCTTTTCACACGTCCCGGTTGCCGGGTAGCCGGCGCCGGGTATCCGGTAGCGAAGTGTAAGGACGTGTATGACAGCTTTCACACGTACCGGCGTAATTAGCATACACTTTGCTACCAGATACCCGGCGCCGGCTACCCGGCAATCAGCTCGTGTGAAAAGGGACTTACGATATCGTGGTTTTCAGTAAATAAGTATGTATTTATTCAACAGAAGGCTTGTTGCCGTTTGACACATAGAGCTGCCACTAGGTTAGTGTCAGTGGGCTAAGTTAATCGCGTTACTAAGTTTCTCGTCACGTAGACTAAACAACGCGGTACAATCAAATGCCGCCAAAATATCAATAAAATACTATGATCCAGCTTTGTCCGCGTGAAAAAAACTTAACGAGTGTTAATTAGAGGTCATTAAAATCTCTTCATATCTCAAACATACTCAATCGAATTTAATAGTTCAAGAAGATATATATATATTTTTTTTAATATTTTAATTTAATCTTTATTTTAATTGTTTTAAACTTAGTTTTTATTTTTATTGCTTGTATGTAAATCCTAGACTGAATACCAAATGTCACCTTTTCAGGACTGCGGAGAGCTTCCTAATTGTATACACTGGTCTGCACCTCTCTCTCTGCACTGCTCTCGAGGCTAGGGGGTAAACATTACAAGTTTTTTTATTTGGTCGCTATGTAAATCCTAGTCTTCATACCAAATTTGTTTGAAATTGTTGGTCACAGATCACAAGTAAAATAAATATCGTACAAGCCACTCATTAACATATTTTGTCCTGGCCTTCTTTCCGAAACACAGAAGCAGTATGGTAGTAACAATGCAGACTGTAATGCGGTACAGGCTACAGAACATATCCCGTTGACAACCTTGACAATTAAAGAATCTTTAGCATGTTCATTAATTAGATCAGTGCATAGTTGAACTAATACACCTATTGACTAATCTCCAAAAGTTCAAATTTATTACAGTTCGTATGGATTGAATATACAATAAAATTTTATTCATATCCTAACATAAAAGTATCAAAACTCAGCAAATTGTATGAACTTACCTTGTTAAGGAACTTTCAACGAGACAAAGGCAGCAACATCTAAAAATCGAATTTATAATAAGGCATACAGTACTTCAAACGAATGAGTACTGTATGATTTAGAGACATGAAAAATATAATACGCATATAATTATAAAAAAACGTGTGCAATTATTTTAAATCGTAGAAGTTTTCAATGTTAAGTATATAAAAGGAATATGGAATCAGTCAGTCTGTTTGTCCATCTTATTAGCCCGAAATGTCTCTACAAGGCTTTGTTTTTTAAGTAAATTAGGTAGATACATGAAATTTTCACTTATCGCTATGGCTGCTATAATTTTATTTCTAGATCTTAATATTTGCACAAAATTATTTTTTGAAAACAGTATGAATGCTGGAGGTATACGTACTAACATCAGTATTTGTCCTTCTATACTAGTTTGACTCGCAGTTTAATCTATCGACTTTTCCACTTTGCTGTTAACAAGGTACTAATGTATATTAATTATTTTTTGCATTAAATCGTACCATGGGCATAGGTTAGGTAAAAATACGACTAAATTTGACGTTCAATATGATACTTTTAATATACAAGTTTATATGATACTTTAAATATACAATTATTTAGATTTTATTTAGAGAACGTTGTCTATATAATAAACAGCTAACTCTTATTACACCGTATTTACTCTTCTAACAAGTAATATTCCCCAAAACCGAGCGAGTGCCGTAGAATGCCGATAATGATTGATTAGCGGCTAAAGCGTTTTTATATAGAAAAAAGGTCCATAAAGCTTTTCATCACTTTATATCATACTATTAATAGTATCAACCATAAATTTCCCACTGCTGGGTCTCCTCCTCGAAATCAGGCTAGGAGGGTTTTGGGCCATAGTTCACCGATGCGCTGGCCCAATGCGGGTTGGTGAACTTCACACACCTTCAAAGACTTTTAATCTCATCATCCATGCAGATTTTCTGATGATGTTACCTTCACCGGTGAGCAAGCGATAGCTTCATGCTTAGGAAAAATTTAGAGAAACCCACTTCAAGGATCACCTATGGAGCTCAGGAACGAACCCGGATCTCTCACTCGAGAGGCCTTACCCGCTAGACCAGCGTCGCTCGCCTTAGATAGAATATCTTATTATTACTTTTTTATATTGGTACGGACGTAAACGAATTTAGCTTTTTTCCGCATGTATTCAGTATACCTCAGGTTAAGCTCCTGGATCCATGTGGGCCTTACACCTGGACTGAGTATACCCAAACTAAAACCAGTGGCAAGCTCCTTCAGCCGCTATTTGAGGGTCTCGGATCTGCAGGCAACACGAGCAAATCAGGAACAAAAAAACGAATTCACCTGATCCAAGCTCGTGCAACTCATTAATGCGTAGCCTATCATAATGTATTCAGCGATCAGCATAATGAGCTGTCGCCCACGATTTCGTCGAATTTTAAACAATTTACACATCTCAAAATATGGTTAATGCAAATTAATAGGAAATGCATTTTTAATAATCTCACTATCATCATCATCCATCTATCACTGTACTTAGGCCTCTCCGAATACCAAGACGACCGATCCCTCGCCCTCACCCCGCTTCTAATTTCGTCTATTTTTCTATGTTAGTTAGATAGGCAAACTGGCAAACGTACCACCTGATGGTAAAGTGGTTGACGTCACCCATGAACATAAAGTAGTTTACCTGGCCTATCCTGAGACATAAGATGTTAAGTCTCGGTGCCATTAATTAAACTGCCTGTCTTGCCCTTCACTCCGAAACACAGCAAAGCTGTTTCACGGGAGAAACAAGCAAGATGGTGGTACCCATGCAGCCGGGAGCGCGGCACAGCGCTTTCCTCCCACCAGTGGTCTACCTGAACACGGCTTTTATCTCACTACACCAGATTATAATCCATATGTGTTCCAAATTTATTCCAATATGACTGATGTCATTCCACGTATTTTGTCTAAACTTACATAAAACATTCAAACTTTCACACTCAAGTACAATTGTTATACATATTGAAGCCAAACTTAACGCCGAATGCGTGTTTATTTGTCATAATGTTTAAAAAAACTAGCATCAGGTATTACCTATAGCTCGAAGCTTGCACTCTAAAATCCCTATTAAGCGTATAAAAAAATTCCATGAGGATAAGTTAATGTCTAACAGAGTCTACACGTCGGCGGCACATCACGGAAATTGTTACCTCCCCCCACGGGAGGGGGCTTTCAGAACTCGCTTAACTCGATGGGTAACTCCAACGTAACAAAATGTCTTTTTATGCTTGCGATACTGAGGTATTATTAGATTACTATTACAGGTGTACTATTACAGGCTAACTAGAAAATACAGTGTCTAATATAAAATATCTTATCAAGCAGTAGGTAGTCTGCAAAATATTATAATATAAAGCTAAACAGACAGGTAAACCAAGGAGACGGTGAGAGGGTTACGCTATGCCGCTCTAATGGCTGCATGGGTACCGCCATCCTGCTTGTGTCTCGTAATAATTAGCTGTGTTTCGGAGAGAAGGGCAGGACAGGCAGTGTAATTACTGGCACCGCGACATCTTGTTTCTCAAGATAAGCAACACGTGTAGATGGTGTAACGTACTTCCCATGACGGTGGCCGGGTCTAGTTGGATGCGAGTATCGGGCAATGATGTTTATAACAATAATAATATCTTTGGACGCTTTAACTCCACGTCAATCTGGTCCCGTGGTAAGTTCTCGAAGAACTTGTGTTACGGGTACCAGACAACGGAAATATATTTAATACTTTTATGCTATACATATATTTAAGATGGTTATTATATAATACACATAATATTTAATACACATCCTTGACCTAGGAACATAGAAAACTTTCGAAAGATTCGATCCCCCTACCTCCAGTGTATCCAGCAGTAAATGGCAATGTGCTGATGAATTTTACGTTTACAAAACAGGCCTTCAGTAAAATCTATCCTTCTACCGTTTGAACAGTTCTAATATAATAAACACAGAACTAATTTAAAATAGGTTAGATACTATTACCATTCACTGATAAAATTATTAAGTAGCTATTACTTGCATTGTATGAAGAATTGTTTTGTCAACGGTCTGATTGAATTACTCTAAAAGGGTCCCGCGGGATGGATAAAGCAGGGAGAGGGGGAAGGGAGACAAATACTATCCCCTTTTCCGTGGTAATGGCCTTCGAGCAATGTTTACAAAAATAATCCACTTCAAGTGTATGTGAGTAACACTATGTTGCCTTTATAAGTAAAATAATTGTTCTATACTTTTGTTTGTACCTTTAGTCCTAAACGGAGTGATTTGGATGAAAAATAATTGATCTTTGATTTATTTTCAAATCATCAATTTTCAAATCAACTGGATCGAAACCACCACTGATGTTAAGTGGTACCCAAAACAAAATAGTTCACCGACAACTAGATAGGTCTAAGACCTTGGTAGATAGTACTTACAATCGTACTAGAAACATGTGACTGATGTATACGAACACCGTGAAATGTAAAGAGTCACGGTGCTGGTAATTAACTCGTTATTATCTTGAAAAAAAAAACATCTTGACGGGAGAAATAAGCAAGCCCTAAGACACGCGCCGTAATCATGAAAACGGTATACATTTTCAATCGGTTACCAAAAGTTTTATTTTTATAATTAAAATGGGTAAGAGACTCTTGTAAATAATTTATTTACAATTATTGAGGAATTTACATCTCCTCCCTTCTTTTGTTGCATGCCGATTAATTCTGTACTTGTCTTAGCATCGGCCGTCTCGGCTTTCATTGAAAAAGACCTATGTCCGTTGGTGAACGATATATGTTGATAATGATAGCGATGATGACAGTATAATTTCTTTTGACAATAAATACTATGTAATTAATTAATAAGGGTTCCGTTTTTTGCCACTTGGCTACGGAACCCCATAAACCACGTTTTGTGTTCGATTGTTGACCAAAACTTATTAATTAGTATAAGTGCAACTTGTCATAATGCTATGTTTATTTGAATTTCGTTTCCAATAATGAAACTATTTTCTCATATAGGCACTATTCCAAACGGGATATTTACCATACGACTCATGAACAAGGCGTTTGTAGATTTTGATTGGATTAATTTCAGTCGAAGCCTTATGGTGACTACCGATGTAATATAATATAATGAATATAATTTTTATACCTAGGATTTTTTATAAAACACGGATTAACACGGGAAGAATAACAATCAACGACACTCAAACACACGGGCCTAATATATTCGAGACGTCTAGACATCCTACTCGCGATGGTACGTGTCGTTGTGAATCAAGTCATTGGTTTGGAAATAGACGAAAACAAAGGTGTGAGAGGTCACCGGTTCCTGACATTATCAAATTTATTTGACATAACTCTTGCTCTTCAAACTTCAACTTCAAAAAGATATGGTGACTCCATATCTGTTTGAATTTGAAGTTCCATCTATCTAGTATAAGTATAATCTATCAAACTTTTGGGTAAATATATGATATTAACTTTTGATCCGCCAAAAATAACTTTAAGCTCACTTCATCAATTTATTTATATATTGCCTGAAACTATTTATGTCAATCTAGCAGATACGCTATTTGTTAGTAAAGGATCAATGTTGCTTTCTCTCTCTTCATTAAAAGTTCCTTCGCTTCCTGTTACGGTACGACCTTACCTTCCTTCCCTACCGACCGTACCTTCTTCTCCTTGATCTATAAGTTCTCCTTGGCTTAAATCTTCCTCTCTTTCCCTCAATCTTTCCTTCTATGATATTTCTCATAAGGATCATGGCGTATGAGATGGAAATCATATGCCGTCTTTGGTTCTCTATGGTTTTGATTATTCCTCTTTTTTGACCTTTTCTAAAACTCTATAATTTGACACCACTTCAGTTCAAGTTATCCATATATTGATTATCTTATGAATGATACGCCAAGTACGTTTAAAAAATTGTTTTCAATTGTAAAATTTGCCACAAAAATTTTGCAATTATTGAAAATCACAATGATTACTTTTTTTTAATTTATATTTTTTTGTAGATTGCAAATTTTTCTTTTTTTTTTTGTAAATATACTACACCAATTATTTTTTCAATTTTCACAGTTTTTAATGAGTGTTTCTTTTAATCCGAGAGGTTTTGTGTACTTGGTTTTTTTATTTCATATTTTTTGTAAAGATTAGTTTATTTTTTATTTTTGCTATATGTGTATATAGTTAGACGTGTGACGTGACGTGACTTGGCGCGACATTTTACAGTGAAACTGTTTTTTGTGGGATATCTCTTTTTTTTGTAAAGCATATATTAATTAACATAATTACATTTCAAATATTTTAATATTTTAAATATTTATACTTCTTGAGTAATTCATTTCAAATACTTTAAAATCTTAAACTTCTTGAGTAATTCATCAAAATTTTTGTTCTTAAATTTTCTCAAATAATTTAATAATAAAAGAGGTTAGTACTATTACAATACTTTTACTTTAAATGACGCTTGTGACTGACCAGTGACCAATGCAACATCGTCATATTTTTTTAAATGTTATTTTGATTTTCAAAATTAACATAGAGCATGCGTTCCTGTTATTCCTCCTGTTTAAATATTTAGAGTGTAAAAGGGAAAGTTAGATACCAGATGGCGCAACATGCAACTTGACCGGCAGTTCAAATCAATAATTAAATTAAAGTAAATTCTTATATTTACTTATTAGTAAATCATGTAATAATAAGCTCAAATATGTAATTAAAAAATTTAATATTTTTTGTTCTTGTCTAATATATGATTCATTATTATTTACCCTGAATTTATTAAGTTTCAGTTGCACACTGCCATGCCTTCAGAATAAAAAAAAATCGAAACTTTAGATGTATTACTTTCTTTATTGTTTTCTTAAGAATAATTCAAATCTAACTCCATACGAAGAAAGTCATAAATTTACTTGATACCAATATACTTATTATTATGTTTATTGTCCTTTAAGGCCTTTAAATATTCTACTTTCCAGAAGCTAAAAAAATGTAAAACAGTAAGGAAATAACTTCAAAGGAAAATAATTAAAATTAAGAAATACTACACACATAATGTATCGCAATTTTTGTTTACAACCAGCTCTTTTCCGCTTAGTTTTTTTTATTGCACGGTCTGTAACAATGGGAAAACAAATTGTATTGACAATAATAAGAGAGTATGACAAGTCAGAAATTTGAAGTAAAATTACTTACATAATATCATAATCAATACTGAAATTAACTTGTCTGTCTCTATTTGATTATTGGAACAAATATAAGTCATCAACATATAATGCTATAACAATTTTTACATCATTATTCATTTTTGTAAAAACACATGGCTCTATACGACTCCTTTTGAAACCTAACTCACATAAACATTGCTCCACTCTCTAATACCATGATCTAGATGACTGCTTTAAACCATAAATTACTTTGTTTAACAATCTTGTTCTTATTTGAATCACAATTAATAACTAGTTGAACCTTATAAATGTCCTCTTTAAGAAAACCATTTAAGAATGCTGTTTTAACATCTAAATGAGTGACATCTAAATTTAACTGAACAGATAGTGCGAACAATAATTTCAAAGTAGAATGTCTGACATCTGGTGAGAAAGTCTATTCATAATCAATACCAGGCCTCTGTGTAACCTTGTGCCCTTAGCCACTAAACATGCTCTGTAACATACACTATTATCACTATTTAATTTCCTTTTATATACCCACTTGCACTGTACTAAAGTTTAATCAAAAGGTAATTCACTCACAGGAACCCATGCATCATTTTCTTCAAAAGATTGCATGCAGCTTTTCCTCTATTGCCTCAATCCACTTGTCTCTTTCTGGGCTCTCCAGAGCTTCATGGACACAGACTGGATCATTAGTAACATTTGGACTCAACGTTGTACATAGATTTGGAAATCTATAACGCTCTGGCAGCTATTTTATTCACTTAATTTGGGTCCCCCTTTACTAAAAGTAAATGGTACTGGTTCCTCATTTTCTTCTTCAGATTGCTGTCTGTGTATGATATTCCCGTAACTGCTCCATCTTTCATTTTATTCTGGTCATTTATATTCAAATGGCCAATCTCCTATGACCCTCTTCACTAATTACTGTTGAAGTAGAAGTAAAAAAAAAATGTTTATGTTCCATGACCAACTTATAAACACCATTTTCTTGGTTTGCTACAGCCACCAAACTGTTTTTTCTATTGTAAAATAACAGCATTTCTCCTTTAACTCCACATTGTTTCCATATATATAGTAGAGTATAGCAAAAATTTAATACCAATTTAATTGGTAGGAGATGAAGTCAAGAAACAAACTCCAGCGGCATTTATTATGCGGTTATGTCTAATTTTTAGAGTTTTGACCGAATAAAATCGGTTGAATCTAAATAAAAAAATACATTAAAATCACATTAAAGCACCACAATTACATAGATAGAGATAGTACATCTCACTTTGTTAAATAATTTTGTTATTTCTCGAAAAATAATTAGACTGTATTATGTATCATTTTTCTTTCCAATTGGCATTTTCTGTTGGAACCGGCTAAGACCTGAGGCCATGCTGCCATATCTGTTGTGTTAACAATATCTTGTCTGTGCTTTGGAGAAACGGCGGAAAATGCCAAAAATTGTAAAAAGAGTACATCTCAAAAGTTACTTGAGGAGTGCAAAAGAAAGTTGTATAGGGTGAGCTTATTACACAAGAGTCCTCCAGTCAACCGTTTTTAATAACTACCTAAGAGTTCTAGCGTACAGAGCTCTAGGGCCACTTCAGATGTAATTACTACTTTTATAAGAAATACTTTCCCTCACACAATGAATGGGAGGTACTGGAAATAATATTATGTGTTGGTCGACATTTTATTCACTTAAAAAAAATAAAAAAGTAAACATTGAGAATGACAAATTACTAAAAAACTATTTAGTAGATCCTTATATTTATACTATAAATTATTTCTAAAATGCGTCTTTAAAGATTTTAAGGAAGTATCAATTATAAGGATATAATTAATATATATCATGCTTACGTGTACTTCCACAATCTTACGGTATTTTACTATGGGGGAAAAACTAATAAGTGTATATTTTCAAAATAAATTTATTATTCTTTTGAATAACTAAACTATTACGTTTTTAGTATTATTATAGTACGGGCTTTTTTATGAGCTTTCGTGCTCGGTATACTATTTATTTACGCCCAAAGTTGGGCTAAAATCAGTGTTGAATTACGAAAGTTTAGAAGCTTTTATTTTTTTAATGTATATTTTTTAACGATTTTGGGTACCTACATACACACATAGATAACAACGAGATCAATTTATATTATACTTAGTTTTTCATAGTCAGCGTCAAATATTGTAGTAATTACTGTTCTGCGTTTGTATGGAATATGTTGTGTGTGAAAGATGATGGAATATGCCACTAGTGTAACCTTAAGATAGTAAAACTAGGTGCCACTAATTCCGCCTTCCTCTTCAAAGTTTAGCGAATCTTGAATATAGGAAATATTCAACTTTTTTCTAGTCATGTAGATCACTTACCATAATTAATTTAATTTACTATGAAATGGTGCATCTCACAAAGTGAATTTAATATTAAGAAGAGCTGTTTTAATTTGCCTATTTAATATATAAAAAAGTGTTTTCCTTCTTTACCGTACTTTATTTTTCTTTAAAGCCGGGAAATGTTCTGATGAGGGGATCCCGCGGGGGAGTTAGTCTCTCCAGGTGGGTATGTGGGACTCGCTGCATCCGAAAGCTGGTAAGTGGACGCATCTCTACCCACTAAAACCCAGCGAGTGCCACCAATGCCAACTTTAGTGAGGTGCCCCGGATCTGTTAAGCAAACAGGGCACCTCGAAGGCTAGTCCGTCCCTCAGGTGACCGACACCACCACCACAGAGAGCTTGTCCCGAACCACACAAAGAGCACCCTCGGCTCAATTTTCTTCGCCCAAGGTGCTGGGCTTACCCTAGGCTACTGAGCCTCACCGCCACGTCAAGGCCTGAACCATGGTGGGGTTCTTCACCGTACTTGTATTTGTACTCACAAATAATCTAGTCACTGTCTGGTCGAGCGGTTACTGGACAGTGGACACTACACGCACTTCGAATCCCGCAGTGCAGATAATTCGTAAGCTAATAGATGTCTGCACTGGGTCAGAGAATTAATATAAATTTCTAAATTTTCTTACTAGGTTCACTCGTCACGAAAGTTCTGATAAACTTACCACGGTAAGTGCCTTTTCACACGTCCCGGTTGCCGGGTAGCCGGCGCCGGGTATCCGGTAGCGAAGTGTAAGGACGTGTATGACAGCTTTCACACGTACCGGCGTAATTAGCATACACTTTGCTACCAGATACCCGGCGCCGGCTACCCGGCAATCAGCTCGTGTGAAAAGGGACTTACGATATCGTGGTTTTCAGTAAATAAGTATGTATTTATTCAACAGAAGGCTTGTTGCCGTTTGACACATAGAGCTGCCACTAGGTTAGTGTCAGTGGGCTAAGTTAATCGCGTTACTAAGTTTCTCGTCACGTAGACTAAACAACGCGGTACAATCAAATGCCGCCAAAATATCAATAAAATACTATGATCCAGCTTTGTCCGCGTGAAAAAAACTTAACGAGTGTTAATTAGAGGTCATTAAAATCTCTTCATATCTCAAACATACTCAATCGAATTTAATAGTTCAAGAAGATATATATATATTTTTTTTAATATTTTAATTTAATCTTTATTTTAATTGTTTTAAACTTAGTTTTTATTTTTATTGCTTGTATGTAAATCCTAGACTGAATACCAAATGTCACCTTTTCAGGACTGCGGAGAGCTTCCTAATTGTATACACTGGTCTGCACCTCTCTCTCTGCACTGCTCTCGAGGCTAGGGGGTAAACATTACAAGTTTTTTTATTTGGTCGCTATGTAAATCCTAGTCTTCATACCAAATTTGTTTGAAATTGTTGGTCACAGATCACAAGTAAAATAAATATCGTACAAGCCACTCATTAACATATTTTGTCCTGGCCTTCTTTCCGAAACACAGAAGCAGTATGGTAGTAACAATGCAGACTGTAATGCGGTACAGGCTACAGAACATATCCCGTTGACAACCTTGACAATTAAAGAATCTTTAGCATGTTCATTAATTAGATCAGTGCATAGTTGAACTAATACACCTATTGACTAATCTCCAAAAGTTCAAATTTATTACAGTTCGTATGGATTGAATATACAATAAAATTTTATTCATATCCTAAAATAAAAGTATCAAAACTCAGCAAATTGTATGAACTTACCTTGTTAAGGAACTTTCAACGAGACAAAGGCAGCAACATCTAAAAATCGAATTTATAATAAGGCATACAGTACTTCAAACGAATGAGTACTGTATGATTTAGAGACATGAAAAATATAATACGCATATAATTATAAAAAAACGTGTGCAATTATTTTAAATCGTAGAAGTTTTCAATGTTAAGTATATAAAAGGAATATGGAATCAGTCAGTCTGTTTGTCCATCTTATTAGCCCGAAATGTCTCTACAAGGCTTTGTTTTTTAAGTAAATTAGGTAGATACATGAAATTTTCACTTATCGCTATGGCTGCTATAATTTTATTTCTAGATCTTAATATTTGCACAAAATTATTTTTTGAAAACAGTATGAATGCTGGAGGTATACGTACTAACATCAGTATTTGTCCTTCTATACTAGTTTGACTCGCAGTTTAATCTATCGACTTTTCCACTTTGCTGTTAACAAGGTACTAATGTATATTAATTATTTTTTGCATTAAATCGTACCATGGGCATAGGTTAGGTAAAAATACGACTAAATTTGACGTTCAATATGATACTTTTAATATACAAGTTTATATGATACTTTAAATATACAATTATTTAGATTTTATTTAGAGAACGTTGTCTATATAATAAACAGCTAACTCTTATTACACCGTATTTACTCTTCTAACAAGTAATATTCCCCAAAACCGAGCGAGTGCCGTAGAATGCCGATAATGATTGATTAGCGGCTAAAGCGTTTTTATATAGAAAAAAGGTCCATAAAGCTTTTCATCACTTTATATCATACTATTAATAGTATCAACCATAAATTTCCCACTGCTGGGTCTCCTCCTCGAAATCAGGCTAGGAGGGTTTTGGGCCATAGTTCACCGATGCGCTGGCCCAATGCGGGTTGGTGAACTTCACACACCTTCAAAGACTTTTAATCTCATCATCCATGCAGATTTTCTGATGATGTTACCTTCACCGGTGAGCAAGCGATAGCTTCATGCTTAGGAAAAATTTAGAGAAACCCACTTCAAGGATCACCTATGGAGCTCAGGAACGAACCCGGATCTCTCACTCGAGAGGCCTTACCCGCTAGACCAGCGTCGCTCGCCTTAGATAGAATATCTTATTATTACTTTTTTATATTGGTACGGACGTAAACGAATTTAGCTTTTTTCCGCATGTATTCAGTATACCTCAGGTTAAGCTCCTGGATCCATGTGGGCCTTACACCTGGACTGAGTATACCCAAACTAAAACCAGTGGCAAGCTCCTTCAGCCGCTATTTGAGGGTCTCGGATCTGCAGGCAACACGAGCAAATCAGGAACAAAAAAACGAATTCACCTGATCCAAGCTCGTGCAACTCATTAATGCGTAGCCTATCATAATGTATTCAGCGATCAGCATAATGAGCTGTCGCCCACGATTTCGTCGAATTTTAAACAATTTACACATCTCAAAATATGGTTAATGCAAATTAATAGGAAATGCATTTTTAATAATCTCACTATCATCATCATCCATCTATCACTGTACTTAGGCCTCTCCGAATACCAAGACGACCGATCCCTCGCCCTCACCCCGCTTCTAATTTCGTCTATTTTTCTATGTTAGTTAGATAGGCAAACTGGCAAACGTACCACCTGATGGTAAAGTGGTTGACGTCACCCATGAACATAAAGTAGTTTACCTGGCCTATCCTGAGACATAAGATGTTAAGTCTCGGTGCCATTAATTAAACTGCCTGTCTTGCCCTTCACTCCGAAACACAGCAAAGCTGTTTCACGGGAGAAACAAGCAAGATGGTGGTACCCATGCAGCCGGGAGCGCGGCACAGCGCTTTCCTCCCACCAGTGGTCTACCTGAACACGGCTTTTATCTCACTACACCAGATTATAATCCATATGTGTTCCAAATTTATTCCAATATGACTGATGTCATTCCACGTATTTTGTCTAAACTTACATAAAACATTCAAACTTTCACACTCAAGTACAATTGTTATACATATTGAAGCCAAACTTAACGCCGAATGCGTGTTTATTTGTCATAATGTTTAAAAAAACTAGCATCAGGTATTACCTATAGCTCGAAGCTTGCACTCTAAAATCCCTATTAAGCGTATAAAAAAATTCCATGAGGATAAGTTAATGTCTAACAGAGTCTACACGTCGGCGGCACATCACGGAAATTGTTACCTCCCCCCACGGGAGGGGGCTTTCAGAACTCGCTTAACTCGATGGGTAACTCCAACGTAACAAAATGTCTTTTTATGCTTGCGATACTGAGGTATTATTAGATTACTATTACAGGTGTACTATTACAGGCTAACTAGAAAATACAGTGTCTAATATAAAATATCTTATCAAGCAGTAGGTAGTCTGCAAAATATTATAATATAAAGCTAAACAGACAGGTAAACCAAGGAGACGGTGAGAGGGTTACGCTATGCCGCTCTAATGGCTGCATGGGTACCGCCATCCTGCTTGTGTCTCGTAATAATTAGCTGTGTTTCGGAGAGAAGGGCAGGACAGGCAGTGTAATTACTGGCACCGCGACATCTTGTTTCTCAAGATAAGCAACACGTGTAGATGGTGTAACGTACTTCCCATGACGGTGGCCGGGTCTAGTTGGATGCGAGTATCGGGCAATGATGTTTATAACAATAATAATATCTTTGGACGCTTTAACTCCACGTCAATCTGGTCCCGTGGTAAGTTCTCGAAGAACTTGTGTTACGGGTACCAGACAACGGAAATATATTTAATACTTTTATGCTATACATATATTTAAGATGGTTATTATATAATACACATAATATTTAATACACATCCTTGACCTAGGAACATAGAAAACTTTCGAAAGATTCGATCCCCCTACCTCCAGTGTATCCAGCAGTAAATGGCAATGTGCTGATGAATTTTACGTTTACAAAACAGGCCTTCAGTAAAATCTATCCTTCTACCGTTTGAACAGTTCTAATATAATAAACACAGAACTAATTTAAAATAGGTTAGATACTATTACCATTCACTGATAAAATTATTAAGTAGCTATTACTTGCATTGTATGAAGAATTGTTTTGTCAACGGTCTGATTGAATTACTCTAAAAGGGTCCCGCGGGATGGATAAAGCAGGGAGAGGGGAAGGGAGACAAATACTATCCCCTTTTCCGTGGTAATGGCCTTCGAGCAATGTTTACAAAAATAATCCACTTCAAGTGTATGTGAGTAACACTATGTTGCCTTTATAAGTAAAATAATTGTTCTATACTTTTGTTTGTACCTTTAGTCCTAAACGGAGTGATTTGGATGAAAAATAATTGATCTTTGATTTATTTTCAAATCATCAATTTTCAAATCAACTGGATCGAAACCACCACTGATGTTAAGTGGTACCCAAAACAAAATAGTTCACCGACAACTAGATAGGTCTAAGACCTTGGTAGATAGTACTTACAATCGTACTAGAAACATGTGACTGATGTATACGAACACCGTGAAATGTAAAGAGTCACGGTGCTGGTAATTAACTCGTTATTATCTTGAAAAAAAAACATCTTGACGGGAGAAATAAGCAAGCCCTAAGACACGCGCCGTAATCATGAAAACGGTATACATTTTCAATCGGTTACCAAAAGTTTTATTTTTATAATTAAAATGGGTAAGAGACTCTTGTAAATAATTTATTTACAATTATTGAGGAATTTACATCTCCTCCCTTCTTTTGTTGCATGCCGATTAATTCTGTACTTGTCTTAGCATCGGCCGTCTCGGCTTTCATTGAAAAAGACCTATGTCCGTTGGTGAACGATATATGTTGATAATGATAGCGATGATGACAGTATAATTTCTTTTGACAATAAATACTATGTAATTAATTAATAAGGGTTCCGTTTTTTGCCACTTGGCTACGGAACCCCATAAACCACGTTTTGTGTTCGATTGTTGACCAAAACTTATTAATTAGTATAAGTGCAACTTGTCATAATGCTATGTTTATTTGAATTTCGTTTCCAATAATGAAACTATTTTCTCATATAGGCACTATTCCAAACGGGATATTTACCATACGAGTCATGAACAAGGCGTTTGTAGATTTTGATTGGATTAATTTCAGTCGAAGCCTTATGGTGACTACCGATGCCCATGGACATTCGCACAACCAAAAGTTATTTAGATGCGTTGCTCTCCTTTTCTCTATCCCCCCAATGGGCCCCCGGAAACTCGCAAACCGCGAAATGCGACAGCAAAGCTGTCACTTTAGGCCGGTGTTATAAGAGCAAGAGGTACCACCCCGGTCGTGCCTGTCTTCTTAATCTTAATGCTCCCGTGATAATTGTTTTAAAGTATCCCAAACATCGAAAACAAAATCTTAATCTCATAAGTAAAATTTTAAGGGCATCCCCTTCAAACTTTGAGATTGCTGGCTTGGAAGAAGCTAGAAACGCTTTCTTAATTGTATGCCCAGGTCAAAATTTTCCATTTTCTCCAAATTCACAGAGTAGTTGGGACGACATAAATTTCAAATTGACTTTTGAGAATCTATTGAGCTGTAGTACAGGTCCGGCGCGTGCTAGGCTTTTGGCCGTAGGTACGCATGAGGCCGGCTACTGGCTTCACGCGTACCCTTCGTCAAATACAGGAACTTTTCTTGAGCCTGACACGCTCCGAATCGCAACCTGTCTACGGCTTGGGGTTACGGTCTGCGCTCCCCATAAATGTCCCTGTGGCAGTGATGTCGACAAGCTAGGACATCATGGACTGTCATGCCAAAAAAGTGCAGGCCGCTTCTCGAGACATGCTGCACTCAACGATATCATACGCCGGTCCCTTGCCACCGTCAACGTGCCAAGTCTACCTGAGCCGACTGGTATTGCAAGAGACGAAGGCAAGAGACCGGAAGTTATGAGTTTGATTCCATGAAAGAAAGATGGGCCGGGTGCTGGTGTGGGATGCAACCTGTTCAGACACGCTGGCCCCTTCCCATCTACATAGAACCAACAAGCTGGTGGGGCTTGTGAAGCGGCTGAAAAAGCTAAAATATGCACATACAGGGGTCTAGGCTACGAATATGATTTTGTCCCATTCGGTGTCGAGACCCTTGGTCCGTGGGGTCCTAGCGCTTTAAGGCTCTTTAAGGAAATAACAAAAAGGTTAGTCGACATCATAGGAGACCGAAGAGCTGGCAGCTACCTCGGACAAAGAATTAGTCTAGCAATTCAAAGGCGGAACGCTGCCAGTATCTTCGGAACCTTGCCTAAAAGGACTCCTTTTTATTAATATACTTAAGTTATTAATATTATATTTTTTAAAGTTTTTAGTTTTAGGTTCTTTGTAATTTATAGCAAATATGTTTTTATTTAATTACATTTATTTGTACTATAAAAATCTTAAGACATTATACGGTATAAAGTAGCACGATAAATATATATTCACTCTCCACGGCCATTATAATATTTCGCTGAATTAATTATTGGTTAATTATAAACACAATCAAAGCAAATTGTGTAATTTATACGGGAGTGGCCCGTTACGAAACGCGCAGTTTCCGCCTCATCTCGCTTATATTTTGTTGGTAAATCATATTTGTGATGTTGACTGAACATTCGATAAGTAAAAATCGAATGTTATTTGAGTCTATATATATTTAAGGTTAGTTGGATAAACAAACAGACAGACGAGCCATCCGGTGAGTGGCCAGCGTCACCCATGACCATAAACAAGTTCACCTAGGACTTTGCCATGCATACACTTATATTCTACCGATAGACACGCACGTTCATAGAAATAATTTGTTCAAATACAGACAATAATTATAACTAAAATTCGCTGCAGCGCTAAACGTTAGTTATCGTTTAACCAAACCATAAAAACATACAGCGCTAGATCGCTTATTCAGTATATTTTCCTCGCGCTTAAAACGTCGTAAATGCCCGGGAATGTCATAGCACTTACGCGTTTTGTTCAACGTAGTGTAACAACATGTCCTTCCTATAGATTTTATGCTGCAGGCAAAAGTGACATAGGTAGTTTATGTGCCTACAAAACTGAATTAAAATATATTCTCTACTAGCTGTTGCCCGCAGCTTCGCCCGCGTTTACTTAGATTTACAGCCGTTAGGATTGATGATGATTATTTTTATGGCCAAAGTTACGCCTTATAACGTCAGCTATCTGCCAGTAAAAGCAGTCTTCAAAATCGGCTTAGCCGTTTCAGAGATTAACCGGAACAAACAGACGGACAAAAATGGTTTTTCTTAATGTAAGTGCAGTATATTATTTCATAGATTTTAACCGCGACTTCGTCCGCGTATAAGAAGTATTGTTTTAAATCTTATTTTTTTTTGCAACCGAATTGGGCCGGCACAACCGTGGTGGTACCTCTCGCTCACATAACACCGGGGTCAAGTGACAGCTATGCTGTCGCGTTTCGTGCGGTTTGTGAGTTGCTGGTGGCCCATTGGGAGGTATAGGGAAAAGGAGGGCAACGCATCTGCATAACTTTTGGCTGTGCTGATGTCTAAATGGGCGTCGGTAGTCACCTCCGGCTCCGACTGCTCGGTTGCCTCCATGTGACATAAAAAAAAATGGTTCCAATCTACAAACTATAATAATTTAAAGAAAACTATTTACTTCCACTGTAAGGTCCGATAGTACGTTTTTTATTTTAGTTTTTTTTATTTAGTAGTATATTTTTATTATATTTAAATAACGTTTCGGATACTTTCCAGAAACCATGTTCATGGGAGGATTGAGGTGTCAGACGTCCTATAGTATTTATTTTGTGTCCTAACGATACAAAATATATGATACATCAATATTTTAATTCAAATTAGTACCAGCAAAAACCCTACGAAAAAGTTATATTTTTTATTCATATATTTTATTATTGTTCCTAGCATTGTTTATAAATAGTACTTTGTCATTTATTGCAATTTTAAATTATTAAATAATTAAATAAAAACATATTGGATATAAATTACAAAGAACCTAAAACTAGAAACCTTAAAAAATATAATATAATAACTTAAGTATATTAATAAAAAGGAGTCCCTTTAAGCAAGGTTTCCCCTTTGAATTGCTAGACTAATTCTTTGTCCGAGGTAGCTGCCAGCTCTTCGGTCTCCTATGATGTCGACTAACCTTTTAGTTATTTCCTTAAAGAGCCTTAAAGTGCTAGGACCCCACGGACCAAGGGTCTCGAAACCGAATGGGACAAAATCATATTCGGAGCCTAGACCCCTGTATTTGCATATTTTAGCTTTTTCAGCCGCTTCATTATTATATTATACATATAAGTATTCCTTTTTTATAATATAATGAATTCTATTATTAAATCATTTTTGGATAAATTACTAATACATGAATACTTCATTAAAAACGCGTGCAATACAAAAGTGCGATCCTCATAAGGATTCGCATCTTGTAATGGATAGCGTGATCTACATTTTCTGTTAACGCCATCTATTGACACATCTCAAAAACTTCTTGTTACACTAATTATACATCTTAGGTGAGATCACCTAGGGTCTCAAACTATCTCCATATCAAATTTCACTCAAATCGGTTTAGTGGTTTAACAAATACACAGTCCCGGCATTTTAGCTGCACAACTCCCGTTCCCGTGGGATTTTCAGGATAGCAACTATTTTAAGTCCGTTAAGTTCCAAAGTATCTTCATACCAAATCTCACCTAAATCTGCTCTATGGTTGATAGACAGTCCCGGGTTTTACCCACATAGGTCCCGTTCCCGTGGGATTTTTAGGATAAAAACTATTTTAAATCCTACATTAAGTTCCAAAGTATCTTCATATCAAATTTCACACAAATCTGTGCCGTGGTTTAAAAGATAAACAGTCCCGGGGTCTTACGCGCATTGTTCCCATTCCCGTGGGATTTTCAGGATAAGATTTATTTTAAGTCCTACGTTAAGTTTCGAAGTACCTTCATATTAAATTTCACCCAAATCTGTTCCCTGGTTTAGAAGATAGTCTGTCTCGGGGTATTACACGCATTGTTCCCATTCCCGTGGGATTTTCAGGATAAGATTTATTTTAAGTCCTACATTAAGTTTCGAAGTACCTTCATATTAAATTTCACCCAAATCTGTTCCGTGGTTCATAAGATAGATAGTCCCGGGGTTTTACCCGCATAAATCCCGTTCCCGTAGGACTTCCGGTATAAAAACTATATAACTATCCTATGTCCTTTCTCGGGTTTCAAGCTATCTTTGTGCCAAATTTCATCCAAATCTGTTCAGTGGTTTAGGCGTGAAGGAGAGACAGACAGACAGACAGACAGAGTTACTTTCGCATTTATAATATTAAGTAAGGATTTCGAAACGCGTGCTTCTATGTATGTCTGTCTGTCTGACTGTCAAAATCAGACAAAGTAAGTTCAGTTGAACAAAGCGAGTGTTCGGAACGCGCAATCTAGAACGTAGTACATAGGTTTACATATATCTATGATGCCATGCAACTCATGTTGCCTATCCTGAGTCGTAAGATGGTCTTAGGTGAGCAACACTTGAGGCTAACACACTGGCCAATAATTACATTGCTCTCCGGCTTTTCTTTCTGAAACACAGCAATGCTATTTCATGTAAGAATTACCCAGGATGGTAGTACCCTTGCAGACGGGAGCGCTGCAGCAGCGTATCCCTCTTTCCGGTTTATGTCGAGAATGCCTGTGTCGGGGCGCATCGTCAATTTTGTGGTTGTGGTCTATATTGTAGACTACACTAATGCATGAGAATACATGTACGAACACGCCTATGCAGTGTGAGAAAGGAGATGCTTATGCATGCATATGCTCTCACACATTTATTATATTTAAAAGTGTGAGTGTGAAATTTTTGCGGATAAGTGCTGAAAAATTGATAAAATATATATTTCCGCCAATAACGCCTAATCCTATATGAATATTCGTTATGGACAAAAATATTTTAATTATTACATACATTTTTAGTTTATATGGGACGATCCCGATTGGAAATTACTATTGACTTCAAAATACCAATAATATCACACTGTTTCTTAAATCATCTTGTCAGGTCTTTCAATGCATTGGAAGAGTATTTCAGACTTAGCCCAATAAGACAGGTTCCCCCGCCAATCAAAATGCATTTTTGACGACTACAATCGAGCCACAGCTCGATGGCTAACGTGTTGGCGCTCAAGCCAGGAGGTAGCGGATTCGAAAAATATAAAGCAAGCGATATCAACTAAAGCGGCATTCGTAGCTTACCATGGATACGTTGCGTCCGTCTTGAGATATGGTCTATTAATATGGGGAAACTCTGTAGACACTATAAGAGTATTCCGAATTCAAAAAAAGTATATAAGGTGTCTGTGTAATGCTAGCTATCGGGATAGTTGCAAGCCCTTGTTTGTACAACACAAAATATTGCCTCTTCCTAGCCTTTATATATTTGAAGTTTGCAAATTTGTTCACAATAACATAGATTCCTTTTTTACAAAAAAAATCAGACTCGACCACTAGGAGTTGCAGAGATAAGTATAAGCTGATAATACCTCACCAGCGAATAAATATAGTATAGTAAAAATGCTTATTGTATGGCCATTTCCATATACAATAAATTACCATTAAATTTAAAAAATCTTTGTGGGAAAAAGTTTCAAAATGACTTATTTAAATTACTTATGAGCAAATTGTACTATTCAATAAATGAATATTTACTTGATAATGAAATTAATTAGATAATATCTAACTGTAATATAAAATTGTATGATGATGATGATATTTAACTGTGTGACTTTGCATGTTATTATATTTTAATTTATTATTATTAATTAAAATATAATAACATATAATATATATTAATTATAATAATCAATTTAAAAAAAAATGACTTATCAAATATTGTTTGCACACTGACATGTAGAATATGAGAACCTGTGAAATATGAAAACCTATGTACACCATATTCTGGCAAATAAATAATTATTCTATTCTATTCTATTCGAATCCCGCCAGGGAACAAAAAGTTTTCTGTATTCATGGGTCATGGGTGTGTATTAAATATGATGATGAATAACAAAAATCTTAAACATATTTTTGTATAGTTTAAAGTATTAAATATATTTCCGTCGTCTGGTACCTGTATGAGCCAATAATGCTCGTACAGCAGTTTCGTTATAACTTAGGCAATATTTGTAATAAATAACTTCACATTATGTATTTTGGAGGAGTCGCAACTAAACCTTTGGCGCGATCGGTAACTTGATACAATAACAAATAGTGCGGCTCCAATTACTAAACTGTAATTAATATTGCTATCTAATAAACCGTTTAACTTAATAGTGGTTTGGTGTGTACTTATAACCTACAACAATAACTGGAGTACCGTCAAAGACGAGATAACCCCAACAGTACCCGTAACACAAGTTGTTCGAGAACTTACCACGGGACCAGATTGACATGGTGTGAAAGCGTCCATACATATCCATCCATTGCCATTTTTAATTCCGAAATTACACTATAAAATCGATCGTGTTTATATACTTGTAGAAAGCATTTTAATTTGGTCTCGAGCAACCTTTTTACACGGCCAGACCAAATGAAGAGTCCATTAACAATTTTATATACGAAACAATAAGACTACAGCCTTCATAGTAAAGGTTGATTTCAGACACGGCAACTCACTGGAGTCTATACTTATTTTATAAATGTAATGTGAGTTTTTATGTAGGAGGTGATCTTCGTAACTAAATGTCATCATCATCATCATCATTGTCATCAGCCTCTATCCGTCCACTGCTAACATAGGTCTCATTCAATGAACGCCAAGATAACTAAATATACAATTTATAAATTCTATCACCAGTGTAATGCTAGGACATTATAATATGACATAGGCAAAGACAATATTATATATATTATATATGTGAACCGTCATCATCATCAGTCCGGATAACGTGGTATAATTTTTGTTCTATAGTATAGCAGGGCAAACGAGCAGTCGATTCCTTTTGGCGACTATCAAAGCCCGTACACATCCGCACAACTAGATATTATACAGATGCGTTGCCCTCTTTTTCCGTCCCCCCTCCGATGGGCCACCGCAAACTGAAAACGGCACGAAACGCGACATAGCTGCTACTTAACGTCGGTGTTATGTGAGCGAGCGGTACCACCCCGGTTGTGCCGGCCCAATTCGGCTGCAATGAAACATGGCACTACCTGTTACTGGCATAAGGTCTAAATTATCGCAGGCGAAGCTACGTGAAACAGCTAGGTATTGTTTTGGAACAATAGCGGGATCCAGTCTGCACATTACAGATATATTTGAGGGCTAATTTAATGTTGAAATGAGCTTGAATATAGTCTTTAGGTGTATTTAGGTAGTAGATAAATTATGTATCTGGCAACACTAGTTCCAGCGTAACACGGGACTACGTTAATGTGGTGTGATTTATTTGTTATAGCATAATCTAACAACAAATTATAAAACGTATCGTCATCATCAGCCCCTATCCATCTACCGCTGAACAAAGGCCCCCTTTAAAGAACGCCAAGACAACTGATCCCTAGCCACTCGCATCCACCGCACGGAGATCGTCTTCCCACCTGGTTAATGGCCGACCAACACTTCGTCTACCTAAACGTGGCCAGGATCCAACCCACGTATAACAACTAGATTTTAACGGCATTGCCTGCCTCTCGCGACCACTATATGGAACCAGCTGCCACCTACAGACTACAGTATTTCCGAACCGATTTGACTTAGGGACCTTCAAGAAAAGAGCATAATATTCACATTGAAAGGCCGGCCTCGTACCTGCTAATGATGTAGCTGGTGTCTATGGACGTCGTATATCACCATCGTTTACAACCAGGTGAAATGACTCTTCTATAAAAAAAATCAACCTATTATAAGTCATAGCATCTGACTCCATTCAATATCTGCCTACGAATATTTAAATAAGTTTCGCCACTACATTGAGATAAGTTTGAACCGTCTTGTATATGCTACTGAAATGCGATTAGTCTTGGGCGCTCCAAGCTTTTATAATTTATTACCAAGTGCTAATACAGAAGGTATTATGTCAAATATGGCCGATGATGGTCTAATAGTAGTAGGTAGGTAGGCGCGATATAATAAGGGAGAGGTCTGGGTTCGAACCAGACCAGTGAAACTAAAATGAATTGTTCGTCCTCGTGAACATGCTAGCATAGTATGCTCAAAGAAAACATCGTGATTTGTGAGACCTGCTTAGTATGGCGTGAGTAGTTCGCCACCCCGTCAGTCAGCATATAGGCTATCTATGACCAAACCTCCGTACCCAGTAGTGGGATATAAAAGGGTAGCATAAGCTTTAAAGTAGGAGTAGTCTGGCCTTCGCGAGTGCCAAACTGTCTCTAAGTTGCTCATCTTGCCTATAGATTCGGTATAGTCAAAAAGCGGCTGCAGACGCTCGCAGTGGTTTTAGTTAGGGTGGGCACTCCTAAGTGCGAGTCCTACAAAGAGTCAGGAACACACCTGGGGTAACCTGGCTGGCGTAAAAAACATTTCCCTTAAAAAAAACATTTCCCTTAAAAAAAACATTTCCCTTAAAAAAACATTTCCCTTAAAAAAAACATTACTCTGCGTCATCAAAAATATTCTTTAAAGTATAATAAAGAACAACTTAATTTTATCCGGTCATCCTCGTAATATGGCTCCATAATACTTTATCAGGCTAAGCTAATTTTAATTACTAAATCTAATTAGACCACTTAGCACACAAAGAGTTTTCGTTATGAAAATGTTAGTAAATTTTATGTTACTTTCAGTACTGTCTTCTAAGACATATACTATATACTTGTAGTATAATATAAGTTTAAGATTAACGGTATCTCATCATTATCGTCATCAGCATTTAAGCTTTCACTGCTGAACATAGGCCTCCTTCTATAAATACCAAGACGCCCGATCCCTTACCACTCGCACGGTATCTGGTGGTGTTTATTTATTTCATTTAAAATTTTAATTGATTATTTATATGCCAATCAATACAATAAAACCCTGACCTATATATCTCCAATTAAGAAAGTTTTTATTTTGAAAAAGTTATTTTTTAATTAACTTGGTAAACAACAGCTAATTATGAAAAACCAAAAATAACCTTTCATTGATAAAAATATACAAAAAAGTATTATAAACTCCCGACTAATTGTCGTTATAATATAATTCAAATAATTCTGTTTGCGGAGGCGAAACCTTCCAGCTCCGATTTCGTAAAAACCATCGGTCTTGGAGTTTTATTTATAAACACAGTCTGTTTGCAAAGAAAGTATTTTATATAATTGTTGATATTTGCAATTAGTGCCTCTTTCTAAATCATATTATTATCATTAAATATAATCCAAAAATGTGGGATGCAACCTGTTCAGACACGCTGGCCCCTTCCCATCTACATGGAACCAACAACAGAGCTGGTGCGGCATGTGAAGCGGCTGAAAAAGCTAAAATATGCAAATACAGGGGTCTAGGCTCCGAATATGATTTTGTCCCATTCGGTGTCGAGACCCTTGGTCCGTGGGGTCCTAGCGCTTTAAGGCTCTTTAAGGAAATAACTAAAAGGTTAGTCGACATCACAGGAGACCGAAGAGCTGGCAGCTACCTCGGACAAAGAATTAGTATAGCAATTCAAAGGTGGAACGCTGCCAGTATCTTCGGAACCTTGCCTAAAGGGACTCCTTTTTATTAATATACTTAAGTTATTATATTATATTTTTTAAAGTTTTTAGTTTTAGGTTCTTTGCAATTTATATCCTATATGTTTTTAAGTTGATTAAATATATCTTCACATTGTTATTCTCCAAAAAAACTTATACGAGATATATACCACTTTATAGAGTGTAGGTACTAGGTAGACATCATAGGTAAGTGAACGCAGCTCTACCCACAAAAAACCGGCGAGTGCCACCAATGCCGCCTTTGTTGATGTGTCCCGGATATAGTGAGCAAACAGGGCACCTCGACGGCTCTTCAGTCCCCCAAGAACCCACGCCACCTCCTAAGAAGGGTTGTCCCGCACCACAGAACAACCCCTCCCAACAAAGGGACAGTACAAGGGATGTGAGGTTCCCTTGCCCCCTGCTCTTTTGTCCCCTCTTCTTATAAGAGGGGTACAAACAGACCCCTCGGCTCAATTAGCTTCGCCCAAGGTGCTAGGCTCACCCTAGACTACTGAGCCCCACCGCCACGTCAAGGCCTAAACCGTGGTGGGGATTATTCATCAACATACCATACAGATATGTTAAAATAAATGTATTTTATTAGTAGATATAATTCATAGTGGTGTATAAATAATTTCAAGTGTTCATTTAATTTCTTTATTTACATCATCCCCAAAGAAAAAGAACAAAAAAGCTGTAGCAAAACATATAATTTCATAATGTGTAAGTAAATATCAATTTAATTATGCTGTTAGACATTCCTTCCAGACTTTAATGATAGGTCAATTAGTAACTGATACAATATATGATCGAATATAACGATATATTATACTTGCGAGGATCAAAATATAATAAGCATTGCTTTTGAAAAACTAGATTATTTTACAATTTCAAAGGACGTTAGATCGAACTAGTTAATCTTAATTTGAACTCATTTCAACAAGGTCTTGATATACACACAAACGAAGAAGGGTCCATTTTCCTTTACGAAGTACGGGACCCAAAAATAACAAATATCACGAGAATACAAAAATAAAGCTATTTAGCAACTCTAAACGAGAGCGACATAGAGACTAAGTTACCTCACGTCTAGACAAAACAACACAGTTATAATTGTGCCACCGATATCATGAACAAACATACAGATTTCATTAATGAAATAAAAGTTAACGGATCTTCTGCGGCTTATTAAGATTTTTACATGCCTGACGTTGTACTAGTGGCTACGAAAAATGGCAATAGCGAGCTTTGGCATTCTAGGCGTTCATTGAGACGGGTCCATGTCCACGGCAATTGTTACTACTTACTTTAACTACTTTAACATTACTGTTTATGACTTTTATGTTACTTAAAGAAAACGGACGGACAAGCTACTTTATGGTAAGTGGTCAGTGTCAGCCAGTTTTCAATGGACCATACTACAGCCCAGACTAGTGGTGTGCAAATAAACTATTTTATGATAACGTGCTATGGACTATAAACTATATTTTTCTAGCGCGCTATTTTATAGACTATGTTATAACGTGTAGTCGCAAGACTAGAATTACGTAACTCGCGTGAGCCAGCCGGGATAGCGCGCAACACATCTAGCGCTAGCGCGCGCGCTACGCTGACTGACGTATAAACTATAAATAATTATAACGTCTAGCGTCTACGATCTAGCACGTTGGTGTACTTCGAATGTTATAAAGTTATAACTACGGCCTACGCTACGTTATAGCGCCGAATAAGAATTTATATAGCGTACGCTATACGTTGAGTATGAATAGCGCGCTACGTTATGGCGCTATGCGTTATATTAACCACCACTAGCCCAGACAACTCCTGAGACAAAATGGTCACGGTGTCCATCATTAAACTGCCCATCTCTACAAAACAGAAAATATGTTTGAGAACAAGTGACACCGCGGGAAGCAGCCAGTGTATGTAACAAATATATCTCTTTAACAATTTCTAGGCACGCTTAATATACCTGTTTTTGATTAAATGAAACTTTGTACAAAGGCAACGTTGGTTTCTGTAGACGTATAGCATTCATCATTCTAGTAACGATATTGCTTTCAAATGTTTTATTGCCAAACGTGTTCTATGGATATGATATAGACAACTATTATGCGTTTCAAATAAGAATAGGAACGTCAATGACCTCTATCTGTCAAATATCACTTGAAAAGTACGGTTTGCACAAAAACTTATTTGCATAATAATTAATAGTTTTAAATCCAATTTAAATAAAAACGTTAAATAGTAAATTATTTCAAAAATTTAAGTCATAATTCGTTTTTAAAACCATACAATAACATTTTTTTTGCCCACCCTACCTAACTGGTTTGAATTGACAGCGATGACGTCACAATATGGCGCTAAGTCCGTCCTATTCTCATTTGAAATGCATAGTATACAAGTATTGCAATACTATAACTTTAAATACCTATATTATTTTAAATTAACGCGATCACTATTCATATTTTGATAAATATTGTTTCGGGTGCATACCGATCTTATAGATTTATTGACGTCCCGATATTTTGACAATGTTTCAATCGCCAAGATCACGGGGAAATCACGTCGTGTCCCCGTGATCATGGCGAAATATCGGGACTGTAACATTAAAATTTCTAGAAATGTTCTGAATCGACTCACAATATTTATGGCCGTTTGAACGATATCTCTTATTTTATACTTTGAAAAACCTTTTACGATATAAAATTTTAAACTAACTTTATTTTAACTATTAGAACAAGTTTAAAAGACTAGCCCCCAAACGAATCTCAAATTTAAGACGTACTTAAACTCATGCTACGAGTCAGATTCAAAGAAAAAAGAGGGACAACACTAGTTTAAGTACGTCTTCAATTTGAGATTTGTTTGAGTATTTGGGGGTTAATCTCAAAAAAAAAGATTCGTATACAAAATCAAAATAGCAAGTGCCCAGAAATATATCTTAAATATTGAATTTTAAATAGTTTTTCGATTATAAATTGCTATGAGAACATTTCATATGAACTTTTCACCAATGCTGAAAGCGTTGTAACGATCAAGAACTTTTTGAAGTTCGGGTTTACGCGGTATTTTTGTACAACTATTTTTAGTTATCTCTGGACCTCGTTAAAATGTTTCAGGTTGTCACGTTGTAATTTTTTCACATAAAATTGATTTATCTCAGACAATAAACACGTGCTAGAGTTTTAATGATCAGATTGTTTGGTAACATTTTACCCGACTGCGTTAGGAGGGCTATATTTTGACGTGACAACGTCTTATAACTTGATGGAGCCGGCTGTAAGAACGAAAAAACATGACGTATGCGATGACGTATGTGGCGTTACCTCGCTCTGAGGCGTTCCATTTTCTTATGACGTTTTCACGTTCAACTATCGTCAGTAAACCGACTTTACAGACAACCGATTTTTTTTGATTCTATATTTCTGTTATATTGGCTGTGCTGTTTTAACGGCTTGGTGGATTTTACCTTGAGATTTTAATTAGATTCGTCTTGATTGTGAGAATGACACTGTTCGTGAAAAAAATAAAAAAATAAAATGGCAGAGTTTTGGCTCCAAAATCTTATTTTAAATATTTCTATTTTAAAAAAAAATGTGTTTAGTACAGTGTCATATTTATGTTATACAAATTGTATTTTTCGCAAAGCTACCCCTATTTCACTGTCATCATGAATTTAAAAAACTTCCAAAGACCCATGCTTATGCGTAAAACTTCGAAGTTGGTTGACGTAAATTGATACTATTTGTTTGTAATTAAATACATATTTTTTAATATTTTCCTCGTAAATCTTTCTCTAAGATAATAATATTATGTCATAACTATGTAAAAATATAAAATAATAATTTTCTTTTTTTATAGCACAAGACGGACGAGCTTGGCACTCACGAGATGGTAAGTGAAATCGTCACCCACAGACGCCGTAAAGTTGAGAACGTTTCATTAAATTCAGTTCAGAAAAAATCATTTAGAAACATTAAAATACTTGATTTAGTTTGTATGATGAATTAAAAAAAATTACAACAATGTGTTCATAATATAAGAATTCATATTTAATCATCGTCATCATCATCATATTATATCATTCATAATTAATGTATAACAAAAATACTATGACTAACGATACAAACAATGATACGAACAGCGTCAGACGGTGCACTATCACGGCATCCGAATCGATTTTATTACCAAGGTGATGTGAGATGTTTCACATTAAAATCTTCTGAATTATTGAGGAAACAATGAAAAAGGGTGGATATTAAGATGTACAGTAAAATAGACTAAGCTCTGATGCGATTCCAATCACATGCCAAACCAGCGCACGCTATAACTTCACGGCAATAAGTAGATGGAACTATCGGGGCCAATGAGACACACCCAGATAGCCCCGTGTTGGAAGCTGTGTCCCTTCTTCAATCCTAGCCACTAGTTCATAATTCCCTATCTGGGGGTAATAACCTTCAAATGAGTAAATAAACAATAGCCTGAGGGCATCATAGAACATTCAATTAGTCACTAATTAGTACTCTAAATGAACTCTCTTGTACATGAACATGAAACATCTCATTAATAATTTAAATGTCTTTAATTTAATCTTAACTAGTCTATAGACAGACACGAGACGCTTGGCAGATGTGAAGCATCATTTGTAATTAATAAATATACATAATATTATAGCGAAATATTAAAATAAAGTTATTATCGCGCTGTGCATGCGCCAAAGAAGCCAACAAAGCCGGCGTAGTAGCATCAAGACATGGCAACGTCATTTTTACCGTCACGACATTGCAATTTAGGTTTACTACCTAGGAGTGCCTTTCGACTTTTCTAAATTTTATTTTTTAGCTTCACATTTACCTTAAATTAATCCGTGAACTCGCACAAATCTCATCTAATGTGACCCTTATGCTTACTTTTGTTTTACATTGTTGCAGCAGACGAGTGAGGGCCCTCCCCAGAGCTGGTTCCGCCGCCAGCTGTCCCGAATCAGTCGGAATGTGCGTTACAAGTTCTCAAGGCGGAGGCGGGATAGACCCCCCGACTGGTTCCTCGACAAGTTCGCGGCGCAGACCTTCACAGACCCTGAGGAGCCACTGCATCAGCGGTCTGGACTGATGTGTGGTCTGAGGCTCGCTTTTGACCCGACATTACGTATTCATTATTATGTAAGTGTTAGTACAAGCTTTATTTTATAGAGAGTGCACTTAGTGGCGACACGTTCTACCGGCCCTAAAATTTAATTTATTTTATTAATTTATATTTTCCAAAATAATTGGGATGTCAAATGAAAAATAAATTTCACATACCCAACTGGTAGAGGTGGTTCACGTTCAACATGGTTCGTCCCTTGTCATGGCGGTGGGGCTCAGTAGCCTAGGGTGAGCCCCAGCACCTTGCGTTAAGCGAATTCAGCCGAGGTACCCTTCTTATGAAAAGAGGGGATAAAAGAGCAGAGGGCAAGGGGCAAGGATGGGAATCTCACCCCATTGTACTGTCCCGGCGTTTTTTTTTTTTTTTCTTTATACGAATTCCCCTGACTGAATCAGAGACTTTGTTTCTCTTATTTGGAATTTATTTACATTTTTTATTATTAATTTATTAATACGCATTACATTTATAGGCTTGCGAATAATTTACATTTCATATTTAAAAACATTCTTAAGTTGAGTTGATGATAATTCTATTTTTAAAACTAAAATTCAGCAACCAAGTCTCATCGGAGACGTCCCCCACGACTCGACGCGCCGCATACGAAGTGGTCTAGAAGCTCGTCACTGTAGCGCGCCGAAACACAAGGGAGCCTCCGACAAAACCTGATTCCCGGTTTAGTGTACCAATTTTTTGTGTATTATAATTTTTACTTTCTTAATTATTTTTCTTTATACAAATGATTAAAAACACACTTTATTATAAACGTTTATTACATTTTATATGCATTCACCAGATGTTACAGGATTACATTTATCGTGGGCGAACTCTAAAATTTGTCAGCGTTATGTAACAGCACAATTATGTTTACATAAATTTAAAATTAACAAATACAATATGAATGTAGCCATGTCAATTTTAATAGCCAAAAAAAGACAGTGGGTATCATCAATTATATTAAATCTAAAAAGCGGTGAGCGCAAGTTTGCACATACGCTCTATTTAAATTCTATGCAAATGTTAAAGTTGGTATTTCAAAAAAAAAAAAAAAAATCTACCTAACATTGCCTTTTCGTTTTCTACTTTTCGTGCAAATTTGCGCTCAACTCTCTTGCAACACTGACATCAGCAACATAGACACTATAGACAGAAACCATTTTTGGGGTGAACTGCCAGCATGATATAAAGGTTATCATGGATATCGCTGAGGGGAGGAGGACTAATTTTGCTGTACCATCATGCAAATAATATCTGGCTAGAGTGTCTCTCAGAGAGACTCCAGCCAGATGTAGCAGCCAATTCATGTTCTCAGCTATTATCAGCCCCCTATCTCGCAAGTATATGCAATATACTGCATTCGTGCCCTCAGCAATACGCCGTGGTGCTTCTGGCCAGTGCATCCCATTTACACCTTACCGGGCACTCTATGTCAAAGGCGTTGTGGTCTGTCTGTTCCAGCTTGGCCTGCGTGCAATTACAGAAAACTGGTGCCTTGCCGGCAGACCAAACCGGGCAGTCAGCCTTTTTGTGCTGTCCTGCGCAGTGACTACACCTTTCTGTAGTCTCTGCGCAGAAACGCCTACTGTGCCCATAGCCAAGGCATAAGGAGCATTGGACGAGGGGGGACTGATCTGCAATTCGAACTCGTTGCAGATCTATCCTCACAGTGCCTTCCCTCAGCATCCTCGTCCAGATTTGTGGTGACACCTTCAGGACCACGTGGTTCGTCAAGGGGTTCCTGGTTCTCTTTTTATATTTTAGTTCAACCCTATCATCCTCCCCACGTAAGTCCCTGAAGATGTCCACATTCTGCTTCCTCAATGCGGACGGACCTCTTCATTCGTATTGTAAGCCATAAGGTCTTTTAGTATGACTAACGGGTCATTATTGTGAATATCGGCCACACTGAGGTGCTCCTCTGCCTGCTTCAATCTATCTTTCAGCTTCTGTCTCTCCTCTATACTTCTACAGCCCACGATAATCTTCCTATCTTTAGCTTTCCTCACCCACTCAATTTCTACACCCCCTTCTTTCGCTCTGACGGCACCCCTAACCCTCTCGAGAACCTGCTCACCGGTCTCATCCTCGTCCTTCGAAGTGACCACGACGGAATGGAGGGTGGCCTGGTCCGGGTTTCTCCCGGTTTTTCTACCAACCACCACACTCGCATACGTGGGCACCTCCAAGGATTCGTTGTGCCTGCTGATGTTGGCACGCAATTCTTCTAGCTTCTCGGTGGAAGCTCTCAGGAGGGTGGAATGTTCGTCCAGCTTTCTAATTAAATCAGCATGTAACTGAGGTACTACGCTTGGAGGAGGGTGTAAGGGGCCCTCCTCTCTAGCTGTGATTTTCACCTCAGTCTGGCCCTTCTCCGCCTCTACCTCCTTTACAAGTTTGTAGAGCCTGTCTAAGGCAGCGACTACCCCTTCCTTGATGTCCGTTTTTAAGTTTCTCGAGTTGCTGAGATGGAGCTTAGCCTTGTTAAGGCACGCTCTTGCCTCAGCGACTCGGTTTGGATACGTCGGTCTCGGCGGGGGGCTCACAGAGCTAGCCGGTAGTGGCTTACTGTTTAACGCCTTCGACTTCGGCTTTGTGGGCACAATCGCCGAGACCGCCGCATTGCGTGGAGAACTCTTGGTCGGGGACGCTGGCTTGCCGGTTTCAAACACCTCTATGCTTCTACGGACCTTTGAGGGACCGGCTTTTGTCTCTTCGGCCTTTTTTGGGGGGGTTCTAAGTCCGAACATTTTAGAGTAGTTTAGAATTTTGGATGGGTAAGTAAGCCGATATTATAATAATCGGTGAATGTAGCTATAACTAACTTAACACACAAGCCTATACTATAAGATAAAGAGAAACTTTTTGGGATATTTTTGATTTATACCCCAACAGTCGAATATAATTTTACGTGTCAGAGGAAACGATTTTCAGTCTGACCTGAGGGTATACAAATTTAAAACAAAAATTATTATATAAATAATAAGATCTAATAATACTTGGTCAATAAAACCAAGTATTGTCAAAGTCAACAAAATAAAATATATTAATAATATTTGGTCAATAAGACTAAAATTTTTAAATACCTATATGTCAAATCTAAAATATGTAGGTATACCCTAGTCAATAAACAATGGTAATACCTACGTCAGAAATTAAAATTGTCCTGGCGTTGGGATGGGTGGTGCGGAGGTGGCATATGTCTCCTGAGGGACTGACTAGCCGTTGAGGTGCCCTGTTTGCTCAACAGATCCGGGTCACCTCAACAAAGGCGGAATTACTGGCACTCGCCGGGGTTTAGTGGGTAAAGCTGCCACTTACCAGCTTTTTCGGGCGCAGCGAGTCCCACATGTCCCCTGGGGAGACCCACTCCCCGTAAGATGCCTCAGAGCATTTCCCGGCGTTAAAGAGAAAAAAACCCTAACTGCTAGAGTTGAACGTGCATTGTAACCTTTTCAAATTGTGGGGGATAGAGGTAGTACAAGATACGGCAACAATTCCGACTCCTTATTTTTGATACGGCCTATGTCACTCGAATCTTTGAGTCCATTAAAATTACCTATTAACGAAACGATTGTTATAGTTTTATTAAAATCGTGTAACATACAAATATACATACTGTTAAAGTATGTACAGTACATACAGTATGTACTGTTAAAATCTAAACCCCTCCTTTTGTCTTTGACGTAGTTCAATAAAAGTACATATAAGAATAATATTAAAAATGATTAAAAATGCACAGTAATGTTTTTTAATCTCCAAGAGAATTTGTTTATTTGTAAATTTTCTAATAAATGAATATATAACTTATAAATTTTCTGACGTTCAGATTCATTTTTTTGAAGTAAAACTTCTTTAGGCGCGGGTAGCCTCTAGAATTCAGATCTTACTTTAATCGCGCGTAAAGATTACATCGACACACTTTTTTCTCAATTTATTCGTAACTGATTTTTTTATTGTTACCTGTCCAATAGTGGCTCGCCGTGGTATCCCTGGCGATCCTGTACAACGTCCTCATGGTGATCGGCCGCGCCGTCTTCTGGGAGCTGGACAAGTTGACAGTGCTGTGGTTTGTCATCGACTACACATGTGACATCATATACTTCGCAGACACCGTTATACACATCCACGAAGGTATGTGATCCCTGATTAGCAAGCGAAGTTAATGCGATGCGCGTATTGAAGGCTTTCTGATATACGGAAAAATCAAAATTAACATATATTTTTTTTTATTTAAAATAGTAGGTACCAACAAAGTATATTTTTGAACGGACATTGAGTCTACTACCGGAGCCAAGACAAGCCCACTGAGAAGAACCGCCGAAACAAACTCCGTGGAACTAATCTTTTCAAATATTTTACAAATTTTACATACCTTGAAATGCCTGAGAAATAATTAAAGATAATTTAATTTAATTATTTCACATCCGCAGATAAAGTATTTGTTTGCGAAACTCGCTTAATATATCACTAGCTGTTGCCCGCAGATTCTTCCCTTCAACTTAGACTTACAAGTTTATGCGTACTGATTGATGATTATTATTGTAGCCTTTATTATTTTTGATAACGTCGCACAATAATGGTGAAAGAATATTTTCAATCAGATGAATAGTTTCTTTTATTACTACATACACACATCTTTATTATATATAATATGTATATGTATTATTATAAGTAATCAATTATAGTTTTATATAAAAGTGGCACTAGGTTTTGTCCTGTCACGTTTTACTATGTATATTGTATTTGATATAAAACATTAAAAAAAACCTATAAAAGCGCTGTTTAGGTTGAACTTATATATATACAATATGAATATTAAATATTCAAATACGTAAATCAGATATATAACTATTATTCATAGTTATATATACATATACATTAAAATGAAAACGTATACAATAAATACATATATTATAAGTAGGTAATAAAAATATAACAGTCAATAATTGAGTAAGTTCAGAAAGTGTTGGATAAGGCGATATTTGAAAGTTGTTATGGTAGGACTGTCTCGGATAGCTGAGAAACGAGCTGCGTTTCTCCCACAAACGAGCTGCGTTTCTCCCACAAACGAGCTGCGTTTACTGTAAAATCATAAAAGGCACAATTATAATCAGGGATGGTCAAAGGCTTTGGGTTAATACAGGCTTGTATTGGTCTGTCACTAGTGGGACTGTATACAAAGCGTTCACCACTATTTACAGTTATGTTTTATATTATTTACAAATCCTCAATATTTATGCTATTTTTTTTCTTGCAATTAATTATAATAAAATATAATTAGTTTTTTGGGATAAGAACCCCTATTTGGGTATAGCCCTCCTCCAGTCTGATCCAGCTATATCTGTCTTTAGCTTGCTTCATCCACTCCTTTCCTGCTATGTCTACAATATCGTCGCTCCACCTTTTCATAGGTCGTCCTTTTCATCTTTTTCTATTAGGTCCTTTCTAACACGTCGCTTCTAATATCTATCGGATATCGCTGTATCGTGATACGTGGCCAGCCCATCGCCATATTAGCTTTTGATTGTAGTTTAGAACGTCTAATGTAATCGACGTATTTAAAGGGCATGTGCAAAACTCATTCTTGTTTAAAAAAATCATTCATCAGTATAATACTATGTAATCACTGCGTCTCATCGGCTATTAAAAAAAATCATCAGTTCAGATACAGCTGTGAATCAGTTAAAACAAGCGAAGTCGAATGCTACAGCTAGTGTTATTTAGCGAGTTTCATTTCAAAATTGGTTTTGTAAACAAATGCTTTATCTTTACGTGTAAAATATGGGAGTTATGATACATTGACGAAGTTGGTGCGAGCCTGAGAAACGATAAGATCTTTGACTAGTTCGAAAAGTGTCGGGATGGTTTGAGGTTCGATAAAAGTCAGTTTCAGTGAAAGTCCAAACACCCGATCCTTGTCACTTACATCTAACTAGTCTTGTCTCCCGGAGATCACCGTCCGTGGTCAGTGTCGACTGATTTAAAATTTTAAATTAGAAATAAGAAATTAAAATAAGAAATTAAAATTTGATTTTATAAAATTTTAAGAAGCTTTGTTAGAAATTAGTTTGATTTGAGTCTTCTAAAATAAAACTTATGAATACGAATTCAAATCACATCTTATCAGACACCAGCACCACTTATAATGACCAAAACTATATAATATTAGTATACATCTTTTTATTGTACTAGATAACTTCTATAATAAATAAATTCTCACAATCAGTCAATAAAGTTTTATCTTTATTTTATAGTCATTAACATACAATAATAAGATACTTATGATTGTAATTTTTTTTTTGTAAAAAACAATACTAAATATTGCTGAAAAAAGAGCACTTCCTTAAATTTTCGGCAAAAGTTTATGTGCATTTTTGTACACAAAATGTAAGAAATATATTTAGAGACCTTTATCCAAAATATTAACAGTTAGAGACCTTTATCCAAAATATTAACATTTAGATACCTTTATCCAAAATATTAACATTTAGAGACCTTTATCCAAAATATTAACATTTAGAGACCTTTATCCAAAATATTAACATTTAGAGACCTTTATCCAAAATATTAACATTTAGAGACCTTCATCCAAAATATTAACATTTTGAGACCTTTATCCAAAATATTAACATTTAGAGACCTTTATCCAAAATATTAACATTTAGAGAACTTTATCCAAAATATTAACATTTAGAGACCTTTATCCAAAATATTTTCCTATTTCCGATTATATTTTTGCTAAGCTGGAAAACGTTCAAGATTTTCAGGAATAAACAGAGAACTGAAGTCGACCTTTTCAACGTATTTGAGAAAAACATTTTCTTTTCAGTGTGAATCTAATTATTTTGATATTTCATTTAGTTTTATATCAATTACTTTAATCCACCTATTTTATTTCTGTTTGTGCAATTCGTAACGAAGTTTTATTTTCAATACCGAACAGAAGATTTGAAAATGTTTGTAAAAGTACGAATATAATATTTTAATCTTTGTTATTATCATATTTTAAGGCATTTTTTCCGCGACGTTGTATTATTGTTTGTATGAATGACATGATTTTTTGCATTCTGCGCAGTTTGGTTCAACTTGAGAGATGGGGCAAGTGTGTCTATTCCTGGCAGGACATCTGTCCGGACCACTTTTTAAAGATATTTAATATTTTATATACATACAGACACTTATAATACTTCCACAATGTTTACATTACGTTATCCGTCTATTCTGTCCGTTATTAAATTGTTTTCCGTCACAGGACGCTCGGTAATATATTTAATCTATGTTAATCTATACTTAATATAATAAATGTGAAAGTATGTTTCTTTGTTACGCTTTAACGCGAAAACTACTAAACCGATCATCTTGCAACTTTGTACACATATTTTAGGAGGTATTAGAAGTGACATAGGATTTTTTTTTTGAAAAAAAAAATCTTTTCCTGCGCAGACGAAGTTGAGGGCACCAGCTAGTATTAGAGTATTTTTAATTCATCGTCTGCCATTTTCAGTCTACAGCTTATATAGTAGTATTATATAGCTTATACATAAGTATAGGCTTTTAAAATGAACGCCAAGACGGCAAACTTTCGCCACACACATCCAACTATAACTGGCCCATCCCATCCCATCTACATCTACTTGGAGGTCAACTTACCCCCCATCTCATCGAACAAGGCTTTCATTCCAGAACTCGATAAAGCGAAGCATATACGGACGTTCCGACCGCTTGCATATCTAGGCGCTCACCGCACAGCCATCTCTATCCGTGCTAAACGTCAGATTTTACCGTTGCAATAAGTATGTGGCGCGCAAGCGGCATTTTTAACACTACGCTTATAAATATAAAAAGTAATAAAATAATTTTGTTTATTAAATTTTTGAGCTTACGACTTATAATCCACTTATTCTTCTATTAATGTACTATCTTTGCGTTTACCTCGTCATTATTGTTACTTGTAAAGTCGCTGTCGTATTTGTTGCTGTACCTTGGCTGACACCGACTTTAAAAGTAACAATAATTATATTAAGTTGTTGGCACAAAATTAAAGAAACGCAATAATTTTATTACTTTTTATTTTATAAAATCTGTTTTAACTCTTTTTTTTAGTGATTCCAAAATTTGATAATTGATTTTATATTTTGTCTCAAATATGGCTAGAACTTTTAAGCACGTTGCTCATAATAATATTGAGACGAACAGAGTCAAGGTTTGAAAACCAATAAGTAAAACCGATATGGAAACAATACAAATTATACATGTAATCGAAAGCAATCATGGCAGAATTGTTACCATCTATTATAGAATTTCGTTATATATCACCAAACATCTTCATCGGAACATTTGACCGAACGACGAGATTGAGAACGATTTGAGAATTGTGAAGACGAATTGAGAACCTCATCTTTTTAGCGTCAATTAAAACTTAATAATGGAATTAAAGCGATGGTAATATCTTGAGTACGGGATGGCCTCACGCCGCGCGCCGCCCACGCGCCACGCCCTGACATCAAATTTGGGTGACAAGCAAACACTCCACCCAACATAAGCTGTTTCCGCACAAACACTGATCTTTTTAATCGATTTCAAATACTCTGATACGTTGAAATGTAAAACAGAAGAAGGCCGACTCAACGAACGACAAGACGGCCGCAAGAGGTTTATAAACTAATACAAAATCATCTATTCGTGATTTGCTGCAGGAAAGGAATGTTATGTACGGTGATTACTGTACGGAACTACGGACCTTGCTTACAAGTCAAAACACAGTATAATAAAATAATAAATAACGAATGCTATCGCTTTCAGTTTTTCATTCGTGTTCACCCACATCACACCATTTTTAAATGAGGCATCAATGCTAACAATGGAAGCCAGAAGACAATTGCATCTGGCTACCCAGATGCTTGACCTTTCCATTAATTGACGAACGCTACGATACACCTCGGACTATTCATCCAGTGTGTTGTGGAATACCAATACTGCCAATAACCGACTGCTCATTCGAACAGTCGAAGCCGTTTTGCGACTATCGAGTATCGACGCCCATACTCATCCGCACAATCAAAGATTATGCATATGCGTTGCCCTCCTTTTTCCTATCCCCATATCCCTATTTTCCATATTACCAACATAGCACTACCTCTTATTAGTGTTAATTATAATATTGAACTGACTGATTTCTTTATATAAAATTCTTTTGTTTATGACGCAGAGAAATTCTTTTTGCGCATGTAGCCAGGTTACCCCCGGTGGGACCCGGACGTAAGACTCGTACTTACGAGCCCTATCCAAACTAAAACCACTGCTAACGCTTTCAGCCGATTTTTGAGGGTCCCCAATCTCCCGGAAAAAGGATTACCTCAGCGACAGGCTGCCCCGGCGAAGGCGAGACTACTCCTCGTAAGAGAGGACTGGCTGCCACTAAGCAGTCCCCGCGACGTCGTACCTAACTGGCCAGATTCCCATCCCGACCCGACAAGAGCACAGGGGTGTTACTGGAGTAACGCGTATATATAATTCTAATCTAAAACATGTGTATACTAAACAGGAAGGTTTCAAAGTTATTTTATCATTACTTTTCCTTTATAATAAAAACAGGTATACAAGAATTTAACTTATTATAAAAACTCCAAAGCAAAGCGCTAGTGATCTTATTTAGGCAATTTAAAACTTTTATTTTATAGTATTCTTTCATAGTTCAACAATACTGGCAGTTTTGATATTACATAAAAAAATATTGAAAA
This sequence comes from Helleia helle, assembly GCA_963853865.1. NCBI lineage: Eukaryota > Metazoa > Arthropoda > Insecta > Lepidoptera > Lycaenidae > Helleia > Helleia helle. The sequence goes on from OY971420.1 coordinate 25,441,233, forward strand.
TTCCCGTTTGCCTACAACTGTATTTGTTCTAAATTCTTGACTAGATTTCTACAGACATCGCTACTTATAATATAATAATCTTATATCTTATATCTTTAAATGAACAATTCTTGTATATATATATAATTGGAATCTCGGAATCGGCTCCAACGATTTTCATGAAATTTAGTATATAGGGGGTTTCGGGGGCGATAAATCGATCTAGCTAGGAATCATTTTTAGAAAATGTCATTTTATAAAAAAAAATAAAAAAATCGGTCATCCAGGTTCTAATATCTATGGACGCTTTCAACCACGTCAATCTGGTCCCGTGGTAAGTTCTCGAAGAACTTGTGTTACGGATACCAGATAACGGAAATATATCTATAATATAATATCTATTATATTATATATAGGTATATATATTTATATGTTATCTGGTACCCGTATAATATATATTATATATATAATATATATACTACAATATATATTTTTGTTCCCAGGCGGGATTCCAACCCGCAACCTCCGGCTTGAGCGCCAACGTGCTTACCACTGAGCCACAGAGGTCGTCAATATGTTTCTTCTATTCCGCACAGTAAAATAATGTTTCATATTTCTATTCTGTACTGTCTGATATCTCTCCTTGCCAAATTTAATAGAAAAACGATCAATGGTTCAGATAATATGAACATAATATAGTACACAGCTTTTATAATATTAAGAATAGATTAGTTTGGATTCACAAATTACTGAAAGGCTAGCAGAACAGTCCAGATGACTAATGACGACAAAGATTTTTCATTTCAGTGGGTTTATGACTTATAATCGACCGGTTCGCCAAGATGTTTGGTCCCACCATAAATCGAATTTAGGTTAAAAAAAAAATCACGGGAAGAATACTAACACAAAAACTACTAGTTAAATAGATATCAATGGATTTATTATGTTGATATTCCTTTCTTAAGACAGGCTTTTCAGTAGATATAAATAATATTCGACTGGTTCAATTTCAATAGAGTATTTTTTTAGTCCTTTATCGAAGTGGCACTTAGGTGCTAATAGAATGAATTTCCCTCCACTTTATATTATTTTGTTGAAAATTTACCTATCTACTACATTAAAAATAATAACCTTTAACACTAAACTAGCAACAATTTTTGAAGGCTTTAAAGTTTACTCTATTATAATTCTCTCGTCAAAATATGTTGAAAATGCGATTGTAATTATGTAATGATGCGACTTTTTAATTTTGTTTCTTTACAAGTGTTGTTCATATAGAGAAGTTGTTCTGAGACAAAGAAAATCGCGATTGACAGCAAAATACATCCCTTAAAGGGCCATTGTTTGTTCTTTGTCTGAGACAACGTCTATATAATCTTAAGTATTATAACTATGCGTTGATATAATGTATGAACACGAAGTTAAGTTTATATTTTATGTTGCTGGCGTTTTAGCGTTACTTAAACGATGAGCAATTTCTTATTATTTTACATGTAAAAGTTTTCTAAGTGGTGTGTCTAAAACATTTTTTTTAATTTCGTTACTGTTTAATGTTTTCCCAATATGTCACCTTTGCTGCATCACCGCATTGGTCTTGTAAATCCTGGCATTGCGTATATTATGTGTGTAATTGTTAAGGGTGTTGAATACCACTGAGGTTCGCAGGTTACCTGGAGCAAGGGTTGATGGTGCGCGACCCGCAGTTGTTGCGCAGCCACTACTTCAGGACGGACTCCTGGCACTATGACCTCATCTCACTCTTCCCCACCGACGTAGCATATTACTGGTGGACACCTGGCTCCTGTAGCTTTGTAAGTACTAGTATATCTGGTACGCGCGGCAAGTCGCTCAACGCTCGCGCGGCAACCACTTGTCACTTTCATAAAATATTTAGGGAACAAAAAAGACCGAGGTAGATCCTCGGTCTTTTTTGTTCCCCAAATATTATGCGGTATATTTTGATGTGAACAATTATGTCACTAAGGAGATTGATGTTGGAACGGTATTGATCAATAACCATCAAACGTCGTTTTTATTTAGATCAAAAAATTACCAGGACACAGCAATCTATATATTGTATATATTGAGCATGTTTTAGCACTAAACTATAGAAAAAAAATCCCTCTCTACCCGCCTAAATCAAAAATGTTACATTAATAATCATTAGTTCCTAGAAGTCTCATCAAACAAACATTGCCTATCTTTTTATCATCATAATCTTTATCATCTCTTATCCGTCCACTGGATATAGGCCTCTTTGAGAGAGGCCGATGAGATTAGGCCGATGATGAGGCCGGGAAGACGACCGATCCCTCGCCACTCGCATCCAACACGGACCACTGAACGGAGATCTTCTTTCCACCTGGTTAATGGCCGACCAACACTTCGTCTACCCGAATGCGGCCTCCATTCTTGAACCTCATATTAAGAGTAATATGAGCATAATCATGGCCTAGAACCATAAAAATAAATAAGGCTATTGAGGTTTAATATCTACCCACACGAGTGGCTGTATCCTAGACGTGAGGTTCAACAAAAGCTTTTTATAATAGCAAAACCATTCTTTACCTATAATAATATAAGATTCTAATAATAAGATATAAATTAATCCTTGGATATACACGTGCAGATACTAATAATTAATAAGCATCGTCTTTTTAGCAATGGTTTCATCATCATTCACATAATTTCAAACTAAAGCATGTAGTTGTTTCTAAATAAATTTTTAACATTCTTAGACCTAAATAATGTTAATTCTGAAACTACACATAAAACTATATGATTAAATTCATCTCACGCACTTTTGGAAAAAGTACCCAATCTGTTTCCTTACTGGGTCACCTAAACAGAAAATTAAAAACAAACACATACAAACACACTTTTGGATCCAACGCATTTATTAATAGAACACACTAACGTCAAGTAAGATGAATCGAAGGACAAACACGCAGTCCAAACACATTCTTTAAGTTATAATATGACCGAGTCAATATTTGTTCCAGGAACGCTTGCCGTGCCCCGTCATAGTTCGCCTCAATCGTCTATTCCGAATGCCCAGAATGTGGGAGTGGTTCGATCGCACCGAGACCGCCACTAGCTTCCCCAACGCCTTCAGGATTTGCAAGGTCTCATTTTGTTTCGTGTTTAGTAATGCCAGATACTTTTGGTAGATCTATCAACTATCGTTTTAAAATATCAGTAAAATTATAGTTTTTGTTACTCAGAAAAAGTACATGGCAGTCATAGGAACTGCTGATAAAAGTGAAGACATATAACTAAAGCCTCGTTCAGACACGGTGGCAACCACACGGTTTCAGAACACTAAATTCAAATTTGACATGTAATCGTGCGGTTTCCGCGTATCTGAAGAAGCCCAACATAAATATCTACACATAAATAACGCCCGCACGGTTCCCACGCGATTCTTAAATCGCGCGATTGTCAACGTGTCTGTACAAGCCCTTAGAATTGAAATGACATAATTAAATTTAAAATTTTATACTAATAACGACGTCTGAATATCACATTAGCGTTTGAACGTGTTCGGTAAAGATAACGTGAGTTCCATTATTTTTGTTCACCCAAAACTTTCATTATTACATAATAATGTCTTAATGACACATTAGAGTTCGAAAGCATTTGGTTAATGATGAGGTCAATGATTATTGTTCACCCAAAACGTGCTCTACGCGCCTACAGCAGTTTTCACTTCAAAATTGTTGAGGTTACATGCGTTTTTAATGTAATTTTAACAATAGAAAAAATATGGCTACCAAAAATGAAACTGATGATATCGACTATATAATTTAGTACAGAAACATATTATTAATACAGTAATATTATAATTTGATATGAAATTATAGATAGATCTACCAATTTTATATGTAAAATTATTTTTAAAGTACTCTACTAAATTTTTATATTTCATCTTCTATATTTTCAATTTTGACAACCCTGCACTAAGCTTTCACAACGGTAAAATTGTTAATGCTTTTTATATATATTATTCTTTTAAATATTTATTAAAATTTAAATACACTTTTAAGTATAAAATCAAAATATAAAAGAAACAAAATCTATCCAAGAAAATGCATAGCACCGAAGATCAATAATTTAATTACTACACATGACTATCGGTAAATCAGATTTTCAATAATTATGTAAAATATACATCTCAGTTCTTCCTTAACCATGGGACTTAAATGTAAAATGTGATAAAACCCACACAAAGTACAGTGTAAATAATTTAACTTGGCTATATGAAAGTTATTTTTATAGAAATTAAAATATGTGTGTCAAGCCATAGATTAAAAATTGGTCTCCGCTCCGCTACGATTAGATTTGTTTATGTTAGTTGAATAGGCAAACTGGCAAACGTACCACCTGATGGTAAGTGGTCGACGTCGCCCATGAACATAAACTAGTATACCTGGATCGAGCGCAGCAACCCGTTGTGTTGCCTATCCTGAGACATAAGATGTTAAGTCTCGGTGCCAGTAATTACACTGCCTGTCTTGCCCTTCTCTCCGAAACACAGCAAAGCTGTTTCACGGGAAAACAAGCAAGATGGTGATACCCATGCAGCCGGGAGCGCGGCACAGCGCTTCCCTCCCACCGGTACCACGCTCCGCAAAAAAACAATAGCTCCTTGATGCGGCAAGTAATTATCATAGTGTGTGTAAGACAATGTCCAAGGATGCTAGTGTGCGTGAAGAATACAATTGCCGGCTGCTTAACTATACCCTAAATTAATGGGAAAAAATATTTCATGCAATGGTTTAGTTACTAGAAGAACTAAGAACTGGTTGTAAATATAGCTCAGAAAATATGTGCAAGGTCAAATTATATCACAATTTTTTTTTAATTTTAGACAACACGTCAAGAGCTGAGAGTAAATATTTTTAGTTGTGAGTAAAATATTACTTTTACTCAAACGCTTGAATCAAAAGCTCTATTAGATTTTGTGTTAAAAAGGGGCGGTTACACTTACCCACATTAACTTTATTAAATAATTGGTCAAGCGTAGGTTTTTTTTCATGAAAAATGGTATAAATAATATATCAATGATTAGGCCTCATTTTTAATAGTTTTGTATTTATTTACATCATACATGTATTTTATTTACAATATTCAATATTTTACTTTATTTACTAATTTTTTTATAATGTTTACACGAATTTCATTGATTATAATGAACAATTTTTAAATCCTCCTCCCTCCTCCCATGACAATGGTTGCTATAAAGTATTCGAAACGTGGAGCTTGCAAAAATCTTAATAAACCGCGATAATATCCGTAAAAAATGTTTCCTTATTTACTAATGCTTAATAGTATTCAGTATTTAAAATAATTTTCTGTAAAAAATAGTTCAGTAGTAATGACTAGGATATATAAATGAATAAATAAATTATAATAACAATAAATCAATATATAATAATCGCAACCACGGGGACTTTATTTTTGTATACGCGGCAACACTGAATGGCGTGACATATAGTTTCATGTTATTTTATGATTAAATTTCGAAATTATATGATAATCACAGATGATATGTGATCCCAGAGTCTTTCTTATTTCTTGTAGTATTATTTTTACACAGTTTCACTACGCAAACTTGCATTTCTTGCACTTGCACTTCAGATAATTACCAAAATTGAATAAAACGCTCTGTACCTCCACCTTACACAACGATTGCAATGAGTTGCAATTCGGCGTGGTATTTGCTGTCGCACATTACAAGTACAGCGCGGTATCTAGTCGTAGCGCAGCGGAGACCAATTTTTTATCTATGGTGTCAAGCATTTTGCACACAATAAAAACATTTTACAAAAAATTAAAACCGACTTCAAAACTACTAAACTAAAAAGTAATAAAATAACAGTTTCTTTCATTTTTGTGCTTACAACATATAATCAACTTAATCTTCTACTAAAATACAATCTATGCGTTTACCACGTCATTATAGTTACTTTTGGAGTCGGTGTCAGCCAAGGTAGGTAGGTAGGTAATGTACAGCAACAAATACGACACCGACTCCAAAAGTAACTATAATGACGTGGTAAACGCATAGATTGTATTTTAGTAGAAGATTAAGTTGATTATATGTTGTAAGCACAAAAATGAAAGAAACTGTTATTTTATTACTTTTTAGTTTAGTAGTTTTGAAGTCGGTTTTAATTTTTTGTAAAATGTTTTTATTTCTTAATTTTTAGTGATTCCGAAATTCGTCATCTTGGCGTTCATTGAAGGAGGCATGTTCAGCAGTGGATGGATAAAGGATGATGATGATGATGGTGATGGTGATGATGATGATGATTACGATGACCGCGACATACTATGGTGTGCTACCAGAGCATCCTAAACAATTGTTACATCGACACGTAATAAAATTATCATATCATCAAGATAAACAAAACCAACCAAATAGGCATTATTGGGAATAACTAAAAAACGGCTTGTCAGATCTTAATACAATTAATATGGGACCAAATTGGAAACACCAGCTTTCAAACAAAAAAATAACCATCGAAATCCATTCACAAACGGCGGAGATATCGTGTCACATACATACAAAAAAAAAAAAAAAAAAAAAAAACATACAGACGAATTGAGAACCTCCTTTTTTTTTGAAGTCGGTTAAAAATCACTGACAGACATTTAAGATGTTACATTAACTAACTTCACTCTAGCCACGTTAAATATCTCCCACTGTAGACAAACGTTCTAATTTTTTCCACATTTCTTATAAAATTCCCCTTCAATTATTCAGGAAGAAGTATTTACTTCTATTTATATAAATTTACTGACAATATCCAAATTCAAAATTATATCTCTAAAAAAATTAGAATTTAACATATTCAAATTATATAAGCCCTAAATACTGACAGCTGTTTCCTAATAAAAAATGTATAATTTTTTCATATTTTATTCTCAACTAACATAAAAAAAATTAGATTTTACTATGATTTTGCATTTTGTAAATATTCTATTCTGACTTACTTTCAACTTTCTCCCTAAAAACTCTCGTAGTCAATTACCACTTACTATTATTATCTGTATTTTTTTCTGTAATCCTTTGATTTATTTTAGGTTGTCATGGCAATATTAGTCTTGATTCACTGGAATGCATGTCTCTATTTCGCTATAAGCTATGCTATCGGCTTTGGCACCGACAACTGGGTGTATAATATCACCGGCGCTAGAAACGAAACCCTTGCTCATCAGTATATCTACAGCTTCTATTGGTCCACCCTTACCCTCACAACCATAGGAGAAACGCCGCAACCAGAAATAGATGCTGAATACTTATTCGTAGTCGCTGACTTCCTTGCTGGGGTACTGATATTTGCTACGATTGTCGGTAACATCGGCTCCATGATATCCAATATGAATGTAGCTAGAGTTGAATTCCAAAACAAAATGGATGGAGTGAAACAGTACATGGCGTTCAGAAAAGTAAGCGGCGAATTAGAAGCGAGAGTAATACGCTGGTTCGCTTACACCTGGGCTGAGAGTGGGGCCTTGGATGAAGAGAACGTTCTGTCCTCTTTACCTGATAAATTGAAAGCTGAAATCGCTATTCGGGTCCACCTTGATACGCTCCGCGAGGTGCGAATCTTCCAAGATTGTGAGCCTGGCCTTTTGGAAGCTCTGGTTTTGAAACTAAGGCTGCAGGTTTTCAGCCCAGGAGATTATATTTGCAGAAAAGGTGATGTCGGCAAAGAAATGTACATTGTAAAACGTGGGAGACTGCAAGTAGTTGCAGATGATGGGAAAACCGTTCTTGCTACATTAAGCGCTGGATCAGTTTTTGGTGAAGTGAGCGTACTAGAAATCGCTGGCAATAGGACAGGTAATAGACGCACCGCTAACGTGAGGGCTCTTGGTTATTCCGACTTATTTTGCTTGGCCAAGAGAGACTTATGGGAAGCCCTGGCTGACTACCCCGACGCCAGAGCGACACTTACTGAAAGAGGCTGTCAGTTGCTACGCAAGGTATAATATTACTTCATTAAGGCTACTAATTTAGATGTACATCATTATAATTACGTTTATTTGTCTAAGCATAAAAATCTGTTCTAGGATGGTTTACTGGACGAAGAGGTGTTTGAAAATGCACAAAATACTCAACAGACCCTTGAGGAGACCGTACAACAGCTGGAAAATACTGTGGAAATGTTAAACAATCGCTTACAGGGGGTGCTTAACGATCTCGGAGAGGACCAAGCTCAAATTCGCCAGCGCATCAATAGACTCGAGACAAGGTAACAGTTTAATCCAAACATAACTGCATTTGCGACTGTACCTACTATGATCATTTCTGCAAGGCGAATGTTAAAATAATGTAATTTGTAAGTGGCTAAGACGACTTTCTTTTTAGGGTGATCAGCTACTTAGATCACTATGAGGAGACAGATTTTGATGACGACTCGAGTTCTGTGCATTCGGCGCATTCTGAATTAGATCGGGAGTACGATGACATAATTTACGGCGACATGGCTGCCTGCACCCGCGATCCGTCCCCCTGCCGGTTCCGAGAACGAGGCCGATCCCTCAGCGTGGAGAGACCTCCGAGCCTACAGACCGCAGCCATTGTCGAACCCCGCAGTAAATCTCTGCGAATAAAACGAACAGACGAAAACTAATTCAAGACTGATACACGACGACACAGGCGATTCAAAACGGACATATGTGTTATTGCATTAAAATATTATCCATTGTATTGATTATTCTATAGTATTAAGTATCGTTATGAAGATAGCACCGTAGTCCCCTAACACATTTCGAAACACTTCTTGGTTTTATTGTTTTTTTATAGGTTAATATAAACTGGACGTTTCATTAGATGTATTGTTCGTCTAAGATATAGTGATACAAGTAATCATATAATCGAAATAAATACAGATGTTATTCGGACATGATAATATCATTGTTCTGTTAGATTAAGTAATGATAAGAGACGGTCAAGATGGTGCGTTATGCTGATGTAATGATATTACAGTTTTTGTTTGTGATTATTATAATATATTACATTCAAGTTGTCAACTTATAGAATATATGCAGTTGTGTTTTTATCCACTTTTAAATTTGACTGTGTTCAAGACAAGTTTTCGTAAAGTTTTATTATACTCTTGAAAGGAATGGGTCCTACCGCGAGCTTTATTCTATTTGATGTCTTATATTTAAGATGTATGTTCCATACTTTGTAATGTTAATCATAATCGTTCGATACATAAGGACACTAGCCGTAAGTTTAAATTATTGGTGTGATCAATATTCAGTAGTATGAATATGTAATTTAATTATAATGAGATACGGAAGTGTCAATGGAAAAAAGCTTTAATTATTTAGGTGATTTCTTATAAAATATTAAGAAAATTTACAATTCTATTATACAATGTATCTTGTATTGACTTTCTGGCTAACGTTTAAACCCCAACATTATCATTGGCCAAAACACAGCTAAATTTAAATCTGAAGTAGTATTCGTAGTCTATTTTTAATAGATAACCTTTACCAAAGATCCATTTAGTTACCTAATCTATCACCCGAATTCATCTTCATATGTAGTGTGTAGCAGCATCAAGTACGTAGGACTTGTGCATACATGTGTATTATATTTCCATAACACTCATAATGTTTTAACTATCGTATTCATAGTCAAAATATACTCTGTACAAGTTTATACGGATTTGTTTGAAAGGAAATATGTATATATGGTAATATTTAAATGTTTTTATGTATTAAATTATTAATATGTGAAATGTTACCGCGTGGGCTTTGGTGAAGTGTAAGATCAAGTTTTTGTGAATGGACGAGTCGAACTCGAAGAAGTGGGCTTATTACATATTATATTATATCTATATAAAATAAATATAATTTTATATATATTATATAGTATAGTATATATTATATATATATTATTTTTATAATTAATTAGTTTCTATATACTTTTATAATCATGATTTCAATTATAATGTATGTTTTTAACCATTGATTTAACCTGGAATGTTTAATAAGTAAAACTTATTGTAACTTCCATAATGTAACTATCTCTAGAAGTATTTTCGTAATCAAAAGTATAACTTTACATATTTTATAGTTGTAAGCTAATATTACTCAAACATCATGTTTGACGTAGCGGACTCAATGATGGCTAGGTACTTGGACTCACGATGTATATTTAGGTTTACTGTAAATGAAGTGTTAAGTGGTGTCTTTTTTAATAAAAATACGAAAAATCCAAATGTTTTTTTTTTAATTTAATTAAAATTCACAAACAATCACACCACATTAAGGTGATCCTGGAATAACATTGTTAGAACTTCTGTTACAAACAAAAATTATTTTAAAAGATTAAGAGTACAAAGGCGCAAACCTTTATCAGAAACTCTTTTTTCATATTAGTTGGTCAGGCAAACTGGCTTGTCATCTGATGGTAACTGGTCGACGTAGCCTATGAACAAAAATTAATTTACCTAGAACTAGTACAGGCAACTCATTCATGTGTTAGCTATCCTGAGACATAGATGTTAAGTCTTTGTGCCAGTAATTACACTGCCCGTCCTGCCTTCCACATCAGAATACAGCAAAGCTAGTTCACGGAAGAAATAATCAGGATTCAGTCGAGAGCACATAAACATATAAATGAACATTTTGATGTTTCAAAATGTTCATTGAAGAATAAAAAGTAATTAAAATAGCCAACACAATAACAAAGAACCTTGGAACTGCTGCACCGATATTGATAAAACCTGTCCAATAATTACCGCTAAAAACCCTACTCAAAAAGAGTAATGCAAAGATCAACTAACCCATGGATTTTCATATTTTAAAATGTATTACTTGAGAGATAAAAAGTGAATGTATAATTAATATACTATATTGTCCAAAAACGAAATAACAAACATAAAACAATGCAATTCAAAATGTAAAGTGGAAATTTATCGCTAAAAAGCAAGTAACTTTAGGGTAAAAGAAACATTTTATTAATAATCCTGTATTTTGGAAATTACATTACTTAATGATCATTTAAATAAAAAGGACACTTATTGCTTATTGTATCAAAAACAATAAACAATAAAAGTAAGTAAAGAATCTTTTTCACACCATTTCAATGAATATCTTAGCAGTTATGTTAACTTGAAATAACTTGCTATAACAATTCGGAGCAGTCCATATTTAATTATAAGCATGAATCGCTAAAGCTACGAAAGATTTTTCATAAAACATAATAGTTAAATAATCAGTTTTTGTCGATGGCCAGCTACTCGCCCATCTGCTTAGGTACCACCATCCTGCTTATTTTTTCCATAAAACAGCTTAACTGTGTTATGCAGAGAGGGCCAAGACAGGTCAAGGCTATTTCCAGGTAAACTTGTCAACTTTTATAGGCGACGCTGACTACTTAATGCAGGTAATGTTACAGAAAAAATCTCGCTAAAAATGGGGACAATATCGCAAAGATCTGCAGCTACTCTAGATACAGATTATATCATATAAAATGTGAATGAAAAATTCAGGAGTATTTGATTTATATATAAAAGGTTCACAAAATATTGTAATTTATTTGTAGAAAGAATATAACGTTACTGGGTTTCCAACTCGTCGATCAATCTCGACTTTCTCTTCATTTAAGGTCAATTCCGCTGTTTCGTGCAAAAAACGACGTTCCACGGATTAAAAAATAATCGTTTTTATATTTTTTTAAGTGGATAGCCATGGAGTGAGAGTAGGGAGCAAGCGAGTGAGAAAGATCGATAGAGAGAGAGAGTGAGATAGAGCGACCGTCGCATCGCAAGTCTTGGAAAATTATAGCTTTAGATAAGTATAAATATAAACGAGATTTAAACATTAGTTTGCCAAATAAGTTTCCCGTGTACTTTGTACGCACGCACTTTTTTATTTAATATTCCAGCTGAGGAGATCCCCAGATTCATAAAACGCCATGGAAGGCACTTTTATGTCTTATTAAAATACGGAGAGAATTGCAATTAAAATTTTACAACAGGATGGCGATTTTTTTTTCGCTGGGGTAATCAAAATGATACCTCGGGCTCATCTGGTCACCCGATGGTTATATGGGACACATTGAAATGAGTCTTGGAGGTGATGTCCTGGCACCTAGATACATTGTCGTAGGTTGCCTCTACATTGTCGTCAGAGTATGTAGAGATTGGTGCATACATTTGTATCACCTTGAGGCTGTACCTCTTGGTGAGTTGGATGTGCATGCAACCCTACTCGACACACTCTAGACTTCGACAATGTTTTTAACAACTTGTGGAAGAGGAAACCCACGCCAACTTGGGATGGAGTGTCGCTCTTCCTAATAGTAGAATAGGTGAACCGAAGGCAGAGTGACCAGTCCTCTCCTTGTCTACGGACTTCAATAACTCCAAGACATGTCATCAGATATTGCCCAGTTCTACCAAGTGGTCATCGAGTCTTAGAGTTCGTCCATTATTAAATTTTTAAGTGTAGTCTTACAAAAAAATGGTTAAATAAGACTGGAATTACTTTTTGCACGAAATGGCGGAATTTGCTCTTGTTTCTGGAGTAATCGACAATCCTTCATTATCTCTACTTATACCTTCATCTCGTGATAACATAAGTTATGGACTATGGAATTTAAACAACTTAATGAGAATTTGTTCGACGAAGTTTGGTTTCAAATTCGTCTTCCATACGTTATGTCGTCTATCAATACATCATTGTGGCTTCACTCGAATATCCTGGCACGAATTCGATAGGCTAAGATGATACCAATTTGTTCTGAACTAGAATACTGCTCCTGAGAGTATATGAGACCTGTGGCTTGGACAAATGACAGCAGTTTGTTAATCATTCATATAACATGACGTTTGGACATGTAGGCGTCCTATCTCAGGCGTCACATTGAGTCTATTGTACGATCCAAGATAATCAGTCAGAACCTTCGATGTCATAACACAGCCAGAAAGGTGAGACGGGTGCTTCTTTAGGAAAGAAATAAGCAGGATGTTAGTATGGTGTATATAACTATAATAGTGGTGGTCATTATTACAACAACAGTTACAGTAATGCGTTATTTGAAAATAATGAATAATCCATTATTAAAGAATAACTATCCTGTTGTCAGTTGTCATTATTGAAACGATGACGCAATGGTAAGAATAGGCACGCAATAAGCAGAATGAGCTTTTTCTTTGTTTAATTCAATTTTTCGAAAATCTTATTAACACAATTCATATTTTTCAACGCCTATAAATCAACAATAACAGGATAACAGACAGCAGTTTAGAACAACAGTTGTTATAAAATAGCACAACAGGATAATTTATTATTGTAAAACAGCCGTTATTGCCATCACTATGTAACTATGCGAGGCATAGTGAATACTACTTTTTTTAATGACGCAGGTTAATTTTTGCGCATCATGAGGTTTACCTCGGGTAAGGCTCCTGGACCTATGTGAAGACTCGCACTTAGGAAAGTACTACTAAACTACCTGCGAGCGCCTTCAACCGCTTATTGAGTCCCGGATCTGCAGGCAACAGGATCACCTTAGCGATAGGATGGCCCCAGCGAGAGCCAGAGTACTCCTCATAACGAGGGACTGTCCGGCCGCCACTAAGTAGTCAATGCGACGTTGTGCCATACTGGGGCCAGGTCTTCAACCTGAAACCGACACAAACACAGGGCGTTACTGGAGACTCATTAAGAAGCGCCTCCTGCGCACTACCTTTCGTCATTACGTCGTCCTCCTCACTCACCCGCTCGTCGGCCTCCTTTTAGGACATGACTGCTTCGCAGAAGGAGACCATCGCCGTCCAGAACGACCGTCGTAGTCGTCGAGCATCGTGGTGATGTCATAGTGAATACTAATTTAAAAAAAGTATTAATATAAGTCCCAATAAATTACAATATTGAATTATGAGTCTGTACCTAAATAATTACAATATTTTTTAGGTACCGATTCATAATTCAATATATTGTGAAAACTACACTCAATCCTTTTTTATATTTTAGTAGAAATTAGCCATTAAATACGTTTTTAACATAACATAAAGTAAAAATAAAGGCCTATGTTCAGCAGTGGACGGATAGAGGCTGTTGATGATGAACATAAAGTATGACTGGGAATCCTTAGTACTCCATTATTAGTTAAATATGGATGAAGTACTTTTTCAATATGACTTAAAGATGTCACTCATTCATCCAGGAAAGCCCAATTCCTCGGGTAATTTTAGTAAAAAGGTTCTAGCGGAAATGACAATAGGTGGAGTAACGCTGCCATCAGCTCCGAATGAGCAAAAATTAAGAAAAAGCAGCAAACCATTTAGAAATACGGAGGGATGATATCTGGACAAAGAATAACATCTAGGTCATATTTTAATAACGCAGCCGATCTTATGACAAAAATATTTTGTCCATAATTGGATGAGCTATTTAGAATATTGTACAGACACGTTTTCTCCGTCGTAGAAACATTTGGACAACATTTTTAGAGAAAATATGGCGAGTGAATCAAATATTATACAACTTTGACTAGTAAAATTAAGTCTGCCACTTTACGTAAACGACGAACAAATGAAATCTTTTACACCTTTACATTTGAAGTAAATTTTATTTGCATTTATTTCAGTCTATTTATTACTTCCATGGGAATGCGGAGAGAAGGAGAAGACTGGCAGTGTAATTAGTGACTTTCCACCCTACGTCTAAAGTTCTCAGGCAATATAACAGACGCCGGCCATTGACCAGGTGGGAAGACGATCTCCGTGCAGTGGCCGGTCCGCGCTGGATGCGAGTGGCAAGGGATCGGCCATCTTGGCGTAACGAACGCCTATGTTCAGCAACCCCTCTGTGGAAGTGGCGTCGGTCCCTTGCGGGACTGACTAGCCGTCGAGATGCCCTGTCAGCTTAACAGATCCGGGGCACCTCACCAAGGCGGCACTGGTGGCACTCGCCGGATTTTAGTGGTTAGAGCTGCGCCATTATCATCTTTCGGGCGCAGCGAGTCCCACATACCCACCGGGGGAGACCCACTCCCCAGGCGGAATGCCTCAGAGCATTTCCCGGCGTAAAAAAAAAGAAAAAAAAGGCCTATGTTCAGCAGTGGACGGATAGAGGCTGATGATGATGATGATGATGATAGGAGACGCCGGCCACTATCCGATCACGTCTGCATGTTTGTTTATCCAACCACGATCAACAGGTCAAAATGGTACCTACTAACAGCTTAATCGAGCTCTAAGATATATACTATATTCCCTGGTTACCTGTATTGGGTCAATAACTAGCTTAGACACGTTAATAATCACACTAATCCGAATACTGAGAAATACGACCAAACAAACACAAATTGACATAAAATGGAGTCTTCGAGTCAGATTGCTTATCGAATTTAGTGAGGCATCGGTGCAAAATCCGGTGCGACGCTGGTGTAGATGTAATTTTACTTTTGACTGAACAGTACTAATCGGAGACTTAACTAACAACGTATTGAGGAAACTGTCATTAGATATGTTATAAGAAATATATACGATCATCTGTTATTTAATGATTATAATGTGCTAGATAATATATCAAGTAAAACATCACAAATACCTAACCTCGCTAAATCACGCATCTGTAATCTGGATAAAAAGTTTAATTTAAAAAATATACGTCATCTACGTATGTATACATTCTAGAAATAAATCTCCTTATACAGAGGTCTAATTTAAAACACAGAGGTATATCTGTATATAATCAAAATTATTAAATCTTAATAAATGAAAACAAAACGCATCTACGCATACATGCTTAGTGCCTGCACTTTTTTTATATATAAATATATATTTCTTTTTTTAATTCAACCCAGGCATTTCAGGATAAGATGTTAAATTGTTATAGAATATATTATTAGAAAACATTAGTTCCACTGAGTTTGTTTCGCCGGTCTTCTCAGTGGGCTTGCCTTGGTACCGGTGGTAGATTCAATTGATGTTCAAAAAGATACTTTATTGGTACTATTTTGAATAAAAATACATAATATTTTGATTTTGATTAACGCTTTGTGCAAGCACGCATTATACATGCACGCCTTATATTTACCACCATGCATGCGTGCACTACACGTTTACCTACACAGCAATAATATACCATTCGTTCTGGCTGTTTATCCGCAAAGTCTACATAACGATGTTTGCACCGCTGGCCGCATTCCTTGCAATTACACCCTTGTTGGTTATAAATAGCTGCATCTATTTCATCTTCACCGTTATCGTTTATGTCACTGCTAAACTGGCTTTTAAAATCAACTTTGACATGTCGCTAACTTATTCATTATCGAGCATCAATAGCTTTATCTCTAAACATTTTTCAGTTCATGGTCCCAGCAACAGCAAAT
Source organism: Helleia helle (assembly GCA_963853865.1). Taxonomy (NCBI): domain Eukaryota; kingdom Metazoa; phylum Arthropoda; class Insecta; order Lepidoptera; family Lycaenidae; genus Helleia; species Helleia helle. The sequence continues at coordinate 25,457,587 of OY971420.1, forward strand.
AATTCAGAGTTCCAGTAAATCATGCTACACTGCGTTAGCTGTAGATTTGCGCAAGTGACCTAATAAGAACTACATGAAGAAAAATATATTAATCTATCAGTCCTCCCGTGACCATGGTTGCTGTAAAGTCTCCAAAACATTGGCCAAGTGAAGAATTTTGGTCGTCCTCATAGAAGAGAGTTAAATAATAATAATATATTGGGACAACTCACACACGGCCATATTATCCCAAACTAGGCAGAGCCTGTTCTTATGGTAACCAGACAACTGATATGTATGCTTATATATTTCTAAATACATACATATTATAGATAAATTACACCCAGACACATAACAATTAATGATCATGCTCATCACATAAAGATTTTTCCCGGGTGGGGATCGAACCCACGACCTTCTGGTTTAGCAGTCAGGCTCACTAACAACTAGACCAATAGGCCAGGCCAAATGAAAGACTAATCGTTTATTTAATTACACTTATGGCTATATATCACAAACAACCAATAGGCAATCCTTGAATGCGACGTGCATGTTGCATCTTAAGTGAAATAGCTACGGTTAAACATTTAAATAGCTATGGTTAAACATTTAAATAGCTACGGTTAAACATTTAAATCATACATTACAAAAGTTAATAAACCACGAAAAAAACGGTAAAAATTATTTTATTATAATTTTATTAATCTATGCATTTAACATTAAGATCTCATTTTTGGCTATCATCATCCATATTCTTATCGGCCAATCCTCCACCACTCGTATTCTCGACCAGCCACTACACGGTAAACAGCATCGGTAGGGTGTTTTTCCACTCAGCGGTACGTAAATGAAGTGGAAGCAAAAATATATGAAAATTTCCCAAACAAGACTTTGAATGAGCTAAAAACTTGACATATTATTGTGTGCTACGTGACGTTTACGACAGTCAACACGGGCCTTGTCCCAATCGTAAAATAGCATACATCATAATAAAACCAGTGAAAGAACGCACCTACATATTTATTCATGATATAAACAGCTTAAGGAGGGATGAATGGTATATAAAAACATCGAAGTTTTCCTTTATATTCGAATCTAAGTGTCATTAATTAGACAAAAAAATTTTTTGCAATTAAAATAATTTTTTATTTTGTATTTTGTTATTATTCGTAAAAGCATTGACAAATGAACAAATATACTCGATTTTTCAAATAAAATACTTTATCATTTAAGTGCAAATAAAGCCTTTAATCAACTTTAATCAACTACCTTCTAGTTGATTAACTTTAATCAACTACCTTCTAGTTGATTAACTTTAATCAACTACCTTCTAGTTGATTAACTTTAATCAACTACCTTCTAGTTGATTAAAGTAAAAATAGAAAGCAAACTTGTTTTTCCAGAAAGTTCATTACAGACTTATTTATTTCATTTTGTTTTTGTGCGTATCCCACGCACATAAAAGGTAAAAAAATATCTAATGGCTCTTAGAAAGTAAATATTCTCGATCAATCACATCACCTTGTTGTGATTAGACCAACATCACTTGGTATTTTTTAAAAGTGAAAACTTATTTGGGCGCACCACGGATTATTGTAGGCTGTAAGTGAGGCTGATTTGTCACGCTTAGAGGTGAAAGGCTCTATCGGATGAACTCGGGACCGCCGAGTGTGCCCGAGCGAGAAAGATACAGTCACCTGCTCTTCACTGCTGTGTGTGTGTTATGTCGCTGTGTTTTCATTTCTATCGGCAGTCCCTATGACTGGCTAGGATCTTTTTTGTGGTAAGAGAAAAAGGATGAAAATAATATAATATATGGTATATAATCGATATTATGGTAAATAATATATAATTAATCAACAACATATAACAGAAGTAGAAAATATAAACCCACACCCCACCCACAAGTAATATGATAAAATAAAAATTTTTGCTATAGGTAAAATCAGAGCTGTGAGATGAAATTACACGTACAAGCTGACCACAACAAGGCGCTGAGTAGGCCGGGGAATACATTTACATACAAGATTATTACTGTGTGTTACAAACCACTGGCAGCACTAGCCGGATATGACGCCGTTACCTTAGATACCGGTGGGAGGGAAGCGCTGTGCAGAGCTCCCGGCTCCATGGGTACCACCATATTGCTTGTTTCTCCCGTGAAACAGCTTTGCTGTGTTTCGGAGAGAAGGGCAAGACAGGCAGTGTAATTACTGGCACCGAGACTTAACATCTTATGTCTCAGGATAGGGGGGGGCAAGGGGTGAGTATGGGAACCTCACCCCATTGTATTGTCCCGACGTTGGGAGGGGTTTTTCTGTGGTGCGGGACACTTACCAGCTGTCGGTCGCAGCTAGTCCCACATACCCGCGAGGGGAGACCCACACCCCTGCGGGATGCCTCAGAGCATTTTCCGGCGTAAAAGAAAAAAAAAGTATACGAGATTGAATATTCTAATAATTTGAATTGAATATTCTAAAAATTTGTAAATGTATAAAAATATTGTATCTCATTATAAATTCTTATGAGAAATGTAAGTTCTTTAAACCTAAATCTATTTACAATAATTATTTATAATATTATGGCGATACTTATAATAATTAGATTTGGTATAAAAGGACGCCAATGGCGGTCTTGTGGTGCATTCTAGCAGTATACTTTGTAAAGGGCGTTACTTTGCCGAATTATATTGTGATCGAGAAGATTCAATTACTGTTTTAATCAGACATTCCTGCGGCGAGCTCTTTACATGTGGTTTCACCGGTCTAGTTAAAAGCTCGGCCTCCAAAAATTAATTTGCCTAATTTTCTGACCACGCTAACATCGCTTGTTCTCCGTTGAAGGAAAACATCGTTAGAAGATGCATAAAAAAAAAAGTCTCATGGACTTTTGATCAGGCGCAAATCATCGTTGACATTGACCCAGCTTAATATCCTCCGATCCGCTCTCTGTACATATTAAAAGGATCGGTTATGCATAATAGTAATCTAATATATCATCATCATCATCATCAGCCTCTATCCGTCCACTGCTGAAGATAGGCCTCAATGAACACCAAGACGGCAGATCCCTTGTCACTCGCCACATACTGCACTAAATTTAAATTAGTACCTAGTGCTTAGTAGTCAATAAAAATATATATGTACATTTAAATTAATAAATGTATAAAAACGACTTATTTATATGTAATGATATTTTTCTGGTACTGTAACAAAATTTACGCACTTATTACTTTTTAATAAGACTTTCAACAACGGATGCGCTCCGTGTGGCGTCCTCCTGGAGCAGTAGATTGACCGGCGGCGCGACATTATCGCCTTCAGGATCTGTGCAAGGTGTGCACAGATCCTGACGTCGCTCGGCTGCTTCGGAAGGTTTCTGTGGAAGGTGACAGGGACGGAGGATTCGTCACGGTATCATCACTGTAGCAGCAGTGAAGACACTGCAGAGTGCTGACCATACCCTGGCGGAGTGCCCAGATTAGATGGCCCCTTATCGCTAAGGTTAGCGCAGACCTGTCGTTCCCTGCGGTCATCCGAGCGATGACCGTCAGTGAGAGCACATGGCAGGTGAGGACCATCTGCCGATCGGGGGATCTGCCAAGCGCATATTAGGTATGAGCTATAAGGCACTCTTATGTATTCAGGTTGCCTTAAGCGGAGTATCCTACTCCGCAGGGGACACCACTCCCCTACTTCCAGAGGAGAGTGGCGGATGGCACACCGTCGACACACACGCCCCGATGACGAGAAGAACACCGCTGGGGATTAGTGGTTAGAGTCTGCGAATACCTTACCATCTCTTCTGGCATAGAGAGTCACACATACCCTCCCCCTTCCCTCGGACCCGGTGAAATTAAAAAGGGACTGACCTTTGACAATCAATTATAGTTCTATCTACACTTGGACTAATAAGACTAGAATATTGTAAATTTTTTTCAAAGTATCGTTTATAAATAATGTTTACTATTAAATAATAATAAAAATCCGAGCAAAATTTTCTGGGCTCGTTCCAGGGATACTAGTTTATGTTCATGGGTGACGTCGACCACTTACCATCAGGTGGTACGTTTGCCAGTTTGCCTATGCAACTAACATAAAAAAACAAATTTAAGAATATTCCCATCTAATGAGACCCAGTAAAGATATTATAATATATTACATTTAATACCAACTAATATCATGCAACATAATATTATAATATTACTAGCTGTTGCCCGCAGCATCGCCCGCGTTAACTTTTTTTGAGGGGTTGACCACCCTTATCACAGGGGTATGAAAAATAGATAGTAGCTGATTCTCAGACCTACTGAATACGCTTATAAAATTTGGTAAAAATCGGTAAAGCTGTTTCGGAGGAGTACGGTAACGAACACTGTGACATGGAAATTTTATATATTAGAGATGTACCTATTACATAATATTATAATTCTAGTCGTTTTGCGTCACTTTTTTCTAGTGTGTCATTATGACGGTCTTTCAAGTTGACAAAAAAGCTTCACACGTTGTATATGGAAACATTCTGTAGTATATTTAGTATCAGCATTGCACCCGTGCGAAGCCCGGGCGGGTCGCTAGTCTTATATATAACGATTTGGTCAGTTAATCGAAAAGGAGGCTGAAGTGAGTCGAGAGATTCAATTTGTGGATTTGTGGGCGGGAAGCAATTTTTGAGGACCCACACTAGCGAATTATATTATAGAATTGCACTTTCAAATATAATCTAAATATTGCATATTTAACATACCGCGATTACTATAAATTACTTTTACTTATGTGGTTTTTTGAGCTTTTACAGTTCGAAGAAGTTCTATTTGCTCAGGACTTAGCTTAGAAACATAAGCTTGACTAAATGACAGAACTAGTTGTTCCCCTTAAACGTGCCTTAAAATTGAGGAGAAATACTATTTCCTAAAATAAATATATTCAACCTTCTTCAATAGAAGCTCTCTAAAAAAAGACTGACTTTTTTTGTTTGACTGCAGATAGTTCCGAAGATTAGTGCGTTCAAACAAACAGTATATTTAGCTTTATTATACAGTCTTGATAATTTATACAGTCTTGATATATATGATTGAGCCTATGACGTAATTATTTGTGACATCTTAGTACGTCGGATCATCATGATCATCAGCCTCTATCCGTCTACTGCTGAACATAGGCCTCTCTAATTGAACGCCAAGACGGCCAATCCCTAGCCACTCGCATTCATCACGGACCGTGTAAACACCACCGTACGTAGATCCTCTAATACTATAGTAGGTAATAAATATTACTTCGGATAATGTTAGATATTCACGTTAGAATTAAATAAACCCGTCCAATATTTTTTTGGAATAATGCTCAAAATGTTAACCGTTTTATCAAGTACAATAATGTAGAGATTAAAGTATTCACTCGTTTATTCATAAATATCTTGAAAAGCGTTATTTCTAAAGTATCATAAATCCGAGATTCAAAGTTGATAATTTCTTATCGTTTTTAACTGAAAAACGACGGGAAACAACGTCTGTACTGTGAGGCCGAGCGTTATCGAGATTTTCCTAATCTCATTTTACATTAAAATGGTGTTCCTTGGGGTTGCATACTTTTTTTTATGTTTGTTTGATAGGCAAACTGGCAAACATGCCACCTGATGGTAAGTGGTCGACGTCGCCCATGAACATAAACCAGTTTACCTGGAACGAGCCCAGGTAACTCATTTATGTGTTACCTATCCTGAGACATAAGATGTTAAGTCTCGTTGCCAGTAATTACACTGCCTGTATTGCCCTTCTCTACGAAACACAGCAAAGCTGTTTCACAGAAGAAACAAGCAAGATGGTGGTACCCATGCAGCCGGGGGCGAGGCACAGCGCTTCACTCCCACCGGTAAATACTCCAAAAATAAAACATTTCTCCAAAAAATATTTATTCATTCGCTCGTAGTTCGGGAGAATAGCACATTCAGACGCTTCAGTTTATATATATATATATATATATATACATGTGTGTTTGGGCTTGATTAATTTGTATTGATGAGAACTTTACACCTAGATGGGTTGTGACTGTGATTGGGGGTCTGATGATGAAGACGAAGCTCAGTTAAGGGAACTTACAGGCAGTTTACAGTAGCTACCTTGTGTTTGGACTTAATTCATTTATATTACAAGTCTGATACTGAAGACCTTAGACAGTCGAAGGAACTCCTCAACGGTTTATAGTAGTTACCTTGTGTTTAGACACAATTCATTTATATTAACGAGTACTTTGCACCCATATGAGCTATAAGTGTTATTATAGGTCTGATGATGGAGACCATAGATAGTTGACGATTTACAGCTTAATTTGTTGGGTTTACTTCGTATGGGTCAATGTGCTAAAATTTCAGCTCGTACAAAAATAGTAGAGTATATGATGTATGTACTGTATGGAAATATAATTAATGTAAGCCTCTTGGGAGCTTACATTGATTATATTTCCTTTAGAACAATAACAAAAAAAGTTGAAAAATGATCATCGTCCGTTAATATAAGATAACGCGGGCGAAGCTGCGGGCAACAGCTAGTTTCAAATATAATATAAAATACATTTTTTTAGTAAATTATAGCTATACAAAATTATAAAAATATTTTACGGAATTTAAAATATATAATATATTATATAATGGCAAACCAACTATAGCCCCCATGCGACAAATGTCGAGAACAAAGTTGACCGCCCCTGATCATAACACGGGATATCTACTATGATGAGGACCATGTAGTACCTACCATGCCAGAGTAGTTCTGCATTGCATCTTTGGCTGCTTTGCACCCGAATTGGGCCGGCACGACCGGGGTGGTACCTCTCACTCGCATAACACCGGCATCAAGCTATGCTGTCGCGTTCCGTACGGTTTTTGTGTTTCCCATTGGGTTTTTCCCATTGGTGGCCCATTGGGGATAGGGAAAAGGAGGGCAAAGCATTTACATAATCTTTGGTTGTGCGGATGTGTATGGACGTCGATAGTCGCCAAACTTCGACAGCTCGTTTGCCCGACTATACTATAAAAAATTTTTTTTTTGATATATATCAAGGTTCCCGGGCCCAAAGAAGAGGCCTATTACGCCTCTGCCTTTGAATGTCTGTATATTTGATAATGGGTGGTATAATATTATGTCCATTTGATTTTTTAAAGAATGAATCTATTTTTGGAGTTTACCTGTCTTTGAACTGGCACAGAAAAAAGACTAAACTGAAAATTATAATATTCATTATATTACTGTCGATATCATTTTCAATATTAAAAAAAACCTTTTATGCATCGGAGCTGATGCATAAAATACACATGCTTTATTATTTATCTACTTGGTATAGTATACTGACTTGAAGAGTTCTGGGTCCCATAAATAGGATTTATAAATTCGTTTGACATCGTCAGCATCGCTTGTGTTTGAAGAAAAGCAGCGTGAGGTTCGCATGATTAGAATGAAAATCTTTGATGACGTCCGTGGATGAATTGGTGGGCCACTTTCCCACCAACCTTTGACCTAATAACATTCTGGGCCAGTTTTGAGGAGGATAGCCGTACCCGTATCCTACCTGGGATGCATTTAAGAGTCACTTATGCTAAGTATATATATATAGTATACCTATATAATAAGTACACCACAGTACAGAAAAAAGTACCTAAAGAGTAGTTTCATTCAAATATTTGAAATTATTAATTTAACCGAGATATTTTAGTAAACACCTTACTTTTTTAAATTCCCGTTTCTAAATAAATTATATCGCTTATAGTGCGCAGCGTGGAAACAGAATAGACAAGAATGAGTTCATAAGAAACTAAGCATAGTAGGGTTACATAATAAAGTTATATATTAAAACCAAATTATGTCACCCAACGCCATCTATTGAAAACTTGAAGAATTAAAATAAGTTTGTTATAACTTTTAACATTATTGTTACTCTATGTCATTTAATGTATGAGACCAGATCATTAAACTCCATTTCATCGATCACCAGAAAAGCTGATACGTGTATGTATTTTATCTTGGATTATATCTGCTGCTCACTTTTAAGCAATTCATCAATAGATGGCGTTGAGATAAACTTAATTGTGAAGTTTCGAAAACGAAAGAAGAAAGTCCAATGTTTAACTTAGCACGTATCATGGTTTTTACATAATAAACGAAAAATCAGTAGAAAGAACAAGATTTTGACAATAAAAAAAAACATATCTTTTGAAAATTTTATATAAGTGGTATAAAGTTCGTGGACTTAGTGAGATATTGAAAAAGCACTTTTTAATTTTTATTTATTACCATTGATTCTTTTACAGTAATTAAGAATTAAAATCAACAGACTTGACCTGATGCGACCTCGACATACACTTATGATCAGGCTGTACACCAAGAAATAAAAAAAGTATCAACACTTTGATTAAAAAGCCAAAATGCTTTACAAGAACAATAGTTGTTGATAAGCACTTATGTTGACATTAGATAAACACTAGGTGGCGTTTTCCATAAATAACATCATACATAATATATCCTTGATTTTACCTAGAACCAACTCAACTCAAACCCGTTCGTTACGTCAAACGAAAAACGAGAAAGTATCTTGATACTTAGATAGCGCCATCTATCACTTTCTTAACTAATTAACATTAACATTCATAAATGAAAGAGTTCGAATATTATTTTCACAATAACATAGACTAACATAGACATAAATTTCACCAGATAATACAGCAAGCAAGAGACAAATGACTAATTCTTCTACGTACATTGCACTACCTATACGACTAGGATTGCCAAAAGTTTAATATTAAATGTTTGAATTGGCCAGATTTTTACACAGTAATGGATGTAAAAACACACTGAAATTTGTGCATCATCCGTGGATCTTCTGCAGTGGCGTAGCGAGCTTAACTCGCACTCGGAGCACAACATGCACAATACCTTATTTTAACCCCCCCCCCCCCCCCACACACACACACACACACGCACATTCAAAAGTCATACAAAACAAGAGTAGATTTTGAAATGTAGGTATATGCTCATCTAGAATTAGTTCAAATGATAGGTACCTATTATTTATTTTATAAATTTCTAAAGAAATATTTAATAAACACGCAGTTTTAAAACAATAAAAAGTACTTAAATATTTAATATCTCTAGAAGATACATAATATATTTAATAATAATATGATTAAAATACATTAATAAGACTAATTACTATGATATACTAATTAATTATATTAATGTTATATTAAAATTGCTTTGGATGAAGCAAATTTATTTATAATATCAAAGTTGATCATTTTAAATATTTCTCTTTCCACACTTAAAAAACAGATCACAGGTCGTTGATCGTGGATATGTCAAAATTAATTTTATTTTGCCGAATGAACGTTCGCAACTACCAATTGATACTGTGATAGTCAAGAAGCCTGGATGGAAATAGTTGATACGATCTTAACAGAGACCCCTGGGGCCGACCCTACATGACTGGACATCGAGAACGCCTTCAACAGCCTCCTTCACAGTGTGATAAGGGAGGCGTTGAATTACTTCGGAGTACCCCGTATCTAATTGGTATCAGTACAGGGATCGGTTCTGAGTCCGATCCTGTGGGACACTGGCTACGACTAGGTCCTGCGAGCCGCCTCTTCCCAGGGATGCCTGTTATCTGCTACGGTACGCCCGGGGACGAGGCTATAAGGAGGCAGGGCGGCTGGCCGAGGTGGGGTTTCACCTCGTGATCAACCGCATAGATAGGTTAGGGCTTCGGGTCAGACCTCGAAAAGTACCTCTTCATCCTTGACGGAGGGTGGACCTTCGACCTTGTGCTCACCGGGCATGGTTGTGTTGGTGAGTAGGTACCTGTGCCGGACGGCCCACAGGGACAGTATGTCACGATTGTGACACAGTGACGGACTCGGCCAAGCACAACCTCGAGGTGTGCTGTGGCGTCGGTTATCGAAGGGTACTTGTCTCTGCCGAGCATCATCACCGAGCATCGCGGTCCTGGTCGGCGATCGCTCCTTTTGCGAGGCAGTATTGTCCCAGGAGGACGTAGACGAGTGGGTGAGAGACGAGGCTAACCCCACGGGCTACGAACGGGGATGCGTAGGTGGTGCTACTTAATGCGCCCCCAGTAACCAGTAAAAAGTATCTGAACTGACTAACCCTCCTTGAGATTACATACCAGAAATGAACTAAACTTACGAATGTGCTATTTTTATTATGAATATGTATATTATTTCAGTTTGATTTTTTTTTCTTTTTTATTTACGAATTAACATTTTTTATATTAATTACACTGGCACTAAAATTAAAATATATTTTTCAGAAATCCATTAATTACCTACAACAAAAATTATCCACCAATATTTTTTGCGGACCATTAGGCGTCCCTCTGGGGCCCCTCGCTACGCCACTGACCTTCTGTCAAATTACAAAATTAATAAATCTCATTATTTGGCAGATGAACAAATAACGGTAAGCCTGTAATAGGCTTTGTTTTTGACTTGATCTTTTAACATCTCTAAAATTTGGTCTGCTATCTGTTTTCTAATAAAGTAGATACAGTTATAAATATATTTCTTATTTTATATTTGTTTTGTAAATGTTGGTTTTAAAATATATAAACAGTGTAGAACATGGCAACCCAATCTAATTCTATTTAAAAAAATACATCTGCAATTTCTGATTGATCCTACTTCAATGGTATAAGTAAATGCATATTATATTTTTGGAATTCAAAGGCATAGTATTTAACATCCAACAAGAAGAACAGTGTAAATAGTCAAAAATTGAACAAGCTCAAAGTTTCAATTTTGTACTCATTTTAATTCAATATTTTAATATAAATTCAGTCGACGGATGCCTGGAATCTTCCAACAATTAATATTGATATCAAACTCTATGTATAAATAAATAAAAAGGAGATTCATTAAGTTTGGCCTATCATATAAAAAATATATTTCTAACAGTTTTAGATTAAAATTATAAACACATACTTATCATCAGCTTAAATTAAATATGAATAAAGTAGTGATTCTAAGTGAATTGTATATAAAAATAATAAGAAACACCTTAAGTTGAACTGGAAGCTCTATTTTATAAAGTCTTAACGTATTTTTGTGTTTTTAGAGCAGAAAACTGCGTAGAACTTAAATATATTTAATATTAAAACGTAAGATTATATTTAAACGTAAGATTTAATCTGAGACTCGCCACATATTATTTTGTTTTGTTTCTCTTAGAGAAAAACATAGTAAATAATGCATAAGTAGCGGCAAAAAGAAACGCCCCCCAAATAACGCCCAAAAGAATAAGAGGAAATACGCCATAAAAATAAAAAATAAAAAAAAATAGACACGCCCTGAGATCTAGAAAATGACCTTCTTTTAGAGGCTATAGACACTCCACCTTAGCTATAAGTTTGTAGTAGCTAAAACTAACTATTATGTAATTATTGTGTTAACTTTTTCACCCATGAATGTATAATTTTGCAATGCTACACGGTCACACGGTACAGCCATTTAAACTTTTGTATACAAGTGTATTATTACTAATATCATCAATCAGTATTTTCACTATATAAATATAGACCTACACATTTCCACTTTAGATAAAGGCTGGAATCAACTTCATAGTACCTATATAGTTTTAACATACTCTGTGTCCAGACAGTATATTGCGTGTGCATTTTTTAACTCTCGAAACCTTTTTCCAATTTATACAAAAAATGTGTATGTGATGAACAAAAAGTAGGTATTTAGGGTCCAAATCGGAGCTTACTCACACGACCTAAGTATATTGTGATTGGTCGCTTTGGACTTCGTGACGTCATTCGAAGGAAATTGAAACGAAAAGTTATCACAGTAATACATAATAGTCACCTTGATATTATTTTGCCAAAGCTACCACTCGATACTTATATAGATATCGGTGGGACATTCTAGAGTTTTTACAATAAACTTATGAGTCTAGTGCCAAATTACACGTGCACTCTGAAATCTATATAGAATTTAACTTCAAATATTATTATGTACATAAAATTTATATAAACGAGAACTGATATCATACGGAAAAGAAAGTAAGTCAAATAATTATAGCACTATATTAATAGAAGCAAACGGATTCGTATTTCATTAAAATGTACATACAAAAGCCACAAAATAATATCGAAGGTTTAATTCACTAGTGATTTCAGTTCATACATTTATATTATAATTAAACAAATATATTACAATAGTTTCGTTAAACTAATTAAGAACTTTGCATACAATAGTATTACTTTACATCGACAATACATTGTCCATCGCACAAAAATCGGTAACTTATAATAATCATTCAATTTTGATATCTAGCAGATCAAGAGAGGTTTAACTTAAGTCATAGAAATAGTTAAAGATATTATGGGAATTTGTATTTGAAAAATGAATTCAACCAATCATAATTATGATATACAGTCGGCCCAGAGTGTAGTTGTAAACAAGTAGTTTATCAATAATAATAGAATAAGAAAATTGTAAAAAATACATTTCGAAGATTTATTCCCATTTGAATATGGTTCTATTAAAATATCTTCTGCCTGCGCCGACTTTACAACTGAGGGCGCTAATTTACATGAAACATTTGGAGTACGAAGCCATGTTAGACACCAAATTAGGAGATACTTCTTCTTTCACACCAACTGAAAGAAATTGCCGATTTTAATTGTTATTATTTATATTAGTTATACTTATTCATAAAAGACATTTGTGACAGCCATTAACTAGAAAGAAGTGGTTTTTTTCTTCAACATAAGCTATTAAAACTATTCAAAACCGGATGTTTACCATGTTTTAAACTTTTATTTTAAGATTGATATTTCGACATTATCGACAAACAATCCTGGTCAAATATCTCTTTCTAGTTTTAATAATTATTTTAACCAAGTAAATTTATAATTTTGTCACTACTGTCTTTATTTCTTCAGAGAAGCAATTTTACAGTAGTTACTGTGCGATGCCATACACATAAAGTAAGTGTAGCAAGGTCTACCTTAGTACCGGAAATTTTAAGTTAGTGGTAGCAGTTAAACCAGTTATGTCTATTGCATACTAGATGGGGCTAATAATTAATTCTTGTAAATTCAGAAAATGTGTGTACAATTAATGGTACAAACTGTAAAGTTTAAAAACAGGTTTTGACTTGAGGATCAGTATAGGATGTTGCCAGTCATTTCATGTGTTTATATTTTAAGAATAAAACTCACACTCATAGTTTGTAAGGTATATTCCTGACCAGGTTTTGAAATTCTTTTATTATAATTTTTAAAGGCCTTCGTAAAGTTAAGGCTAATATGCTCACCATCAGGCCAGAACGAATAGCGTGCGTCTGAAGAAGTGACAGTGTCGTGCCGTCGAGGTGGCGAGTAGCTGTTGGCCGGCATGTACCCGGAGTTGGGACTGGGAGATCCTCCTGAAATATTACATCCCTTTATAGTTTATACCAACACTCAAGTTCATTTATCATCATAATTTAAATTTTCTGTCCTCCGTTGGACATGGGCCCCTTTCAATGAACGCCAAGAGGCCGTCTTACGCTCGGCTGCTGATGTTTTGAGATCAAACTACCCTTCGTCTTCGCGAACGTGGCCTCCACTCACTCCACTATTACCTCACCGGCCAAGCCTTTTAATGTGTACAAAATACAAATTAAGAATAGTTCACTTCTTTTTATGGTTATCAAATTTGTTCTTAAATATTGTATGATTTGCGAAGGAGTTTTTATAAACATGATATTAATCGTTATCCAAATACGTTAATAATCATAAAGATTTCATTTTGAACAAAATAGTCCTTAACATTTTTTTATTTTGATTAATATCTTAGGAGATATAGTTTTAAACAAGTACCACGCGCACATTTATGACGTGCGAGTTGGCCGTCATTAGCTCTCCGAGGTACCATGCCTCGTAGTTGGGGCTGAACGATTAAAGTAATATCTCAAAGAAACTCCCATTCTAAAGCACGCTGAGGCACCCGTGAGGCACCTGTCCTGCCATAGGTATTGGTTATCCCTTACCTATGTCTTTCCCCTTAAGCGACCATATTATGTTAAGTAAGGCCAATAAGTTAAGTAAGGACAATGACACGGAGAAACTATACCTTCCTGCCAGAAGAACCGTGATCCGGCCGTGTCTGATGACGTGACAATGTCGTGATGTCTCCCCGGGGAGTAGCCCCCTGATGCGCCAGGATACGCCGTGCCCGGGCTAGAAGAGCCATCTGAGGAACAGTTGTTGTTTTTTTTTTTATGGCATAGTAGGGCAATGAGCAGTCGAAGCCGTTTGGCGACTACCGACGCCCAAACACATCCAAACCAAAGATTATGCAGATGCGTTGCCCTCCTTTTCCCTAACCCCCCCAATGGGCCACCGGAAACTCACAAACCGCACGAAACGCGACAGCATAGCTGTCACTTGACGCCGGTGTTATGTGAGCGAGAGGTACCACCCCGGTCGTGCCGGCCCAATTCGGCTGCTAAGCAGCATGGCACTACCTCTTAACAATGATGTTGTTGAGTATAACATTTTTTATAACCATAACTACTTCATAATCATTAATTATCAACCTTTTTTCGTCCACTACTGAACTCTTACAATGAACCCCAAGACGGTCGATCCCCGCCATATTATATTCACATTACATTTATTAGATACACATACATGATCTGATTCATCAAAAAAAATATCTGCACTGAGATTAGAACCCGCCGCTGATGCGTTTAGTGTCTATTCATCTGACAATTGGATATACCAACCGTCATAGTAATAATATCATAAAAACTAGCTTTAATGAAAACCAAATGTAGCTTTCATCTTTACGGAAATTTACATCGAGAATTTGCACATATTATTTTGCAAGATAAAAACTAGCCTATGTGTTATATAGTACATACACTATACTTCGGTATGATTAAAAAATGTCTAGACTTACCTACGTTATTTTGATCAAAGTTAACAATAACGTACATCAGATTTCCGACGAAGTCCCGTGTGACAGCTTGTATTTTAATATCTCATTAGGTATATATTACAACAGGTAAAAAGTTATACTCTACACAGAATTCAGACTAAAATAGAGATGGGGGTCCCACAAGGGTCCATTCTAGGTCGATTTCTTTTTCTTATTTACATTAATAATTTACCGTACTTAGTTAAAGATAATCAGGCCTTGGCACTGCCAAATAATAAGAAAAGTAGAGGACGCCTCCTGGTGGTCCACAGTAGCTAAGGACTTAGAGCTTGCCCAAGCAAGTATTTCGACAACCCAGGTCAGACTACTGTAGCGCCGCAGAACGAGGAGGTCGGACCCCAAATAATGGGAAATGGCAAGGATAAAGAAGGAGAAGTTAAAGATTATCAAGAGATAGTATTTTTTGCGGATGACACTTCACTTATTTTTTAAATAAAACGAGAAATTATGACGAGGTAAAAAACACTCTTGAGGATGGTACATTGGTTTAGCGTTAATAACTTGCTTTTAAATAGAAAAAAAAACTAAATGTATAAAATCCTCTTTGCCAAACGTTAAGCAAATTCAAACCAATGTACTCTTAGACAATGAGAACTTGGAGATGGTGGAATCCACAGTTTTGCTAGGAATAACAGGCCCGTTTTTCCCATTGGGCACTCTGGGCAGGTATGTTAAAGAAGGCAATGAGGAATTACTCTAGATCCTAAGCTACAGTGGGCTCCCCATAAGTTGGCGAATAGACTCGGCTCTGCAGCATATGCAGTCAGAAAAATAAGACAGTTAGCTAATGAAGATACGGCGCGAATAGTTTCCTTTAGTTACTTTAATAGCGTTATGGCTTATGGCATACTATTATGGGGAAATGCTGCCGATATCAATAGTTTTTTTTGTGCTGCAGAAGCGGGCTATCCGTGCAATTTACAAGTACGTAAGTAGTACGTTAGTAAGTAAGGGCAGCTTATACATATTTGAGGCACAAATTTAAACAAATTGGAATTCTGACTGTCATGTCTCAATACGCCTTAGAAAATTTACAATATATCCGGAAAAACATAAGTGAATTCTGTAAAAAAGTGATATCCATAGTAGGGATATACGGAATAGACACAGGCTAGATGTACCATTGATTAGACTCACAAAAGTAAGCAATTCTTTTAAAAGCAACTGTATACGCTTTTACAATAGGATGCGAGAAAATTTTCTATACCTCCCAATTAAAAAATTCAAAAAAAATATTAAAGAGCGTTTGTGTGGTAAAGGATATTATATAGTAAAATATTTTATAGAAGATACCACACCTGGGAATAGGCCGTTCCTCCGAGGCATTTCAGGATAACAACATGTGAAATTTGTTATAAAATATTTGAAAAGAATAGTTCCACTGAATTTGTTTCGCCGGTTCTTCTCAGTGAACTTGCCTTGGAACCGGTGGTAGATTCAATTGACGTTCAAAAAGATACTCTGTTTGTACTATTTTGATTATAAAAATAATGATTTGATTTGATTTGATTTCAGAATTTCGGGGTTTTATTCAAGAAGCTAACAAGCAACTTTCCTGTTTATTCTAAAATAAACAGGAAAATCAAGACGCCTCTAACCCAAAAAAAACTATTTAGTTGTATATGTATCTAAAACTAATTATTCAGAACGTATTTCACAAAAACGAGATTTAATCTAGAAACGAAACCCCAAAATCAATTTTTCTTTTCTCCTAAGAATAGCGTTCTCCTTCTGGAAGTTCCTCGTAGGTAACACAGATGTCGCTATACTCACCCATGGTGGGTGCTCCGATGACATTGTAGTTCATAGCCATGGGCTGCATTGGCTGCAGCTGGCTCTGCAACTGTAATGGTAGAAAATAAAAAAGTAAATAATCAAATAAAAAATTGGAATAAAAGTTTTTCACAAAGTCAACGTTTGTATTAATTAGTTCCTAAATGTATATACATTATAATATTATTTAGTGACGTCACGAGGATCGGAGTGATATTAACGCCGCCCTGATGGTAAAAATAGACAATGAAATTTTGCGACTTTTTCAGTGGACAATTTATTTTTTCGCCTATGTCGATCCTTTCTATCAAAGCTCCGTGGCCAGAATACTGGGTTCCTTCCCTTCTTTCCCAAGTACAGTAAAGCTGTTTTACGGAAAAATAAAGCAGGATGGTGGTATACCCATGCAGAAAAGAGCGGCCGCTAACTTCGCCGGTAAGCTAAGTGAACGTCGAAGGAACGAGTGTAAGATCTTCAATTATTGTAATTATCTTCGCAGCTGAGCGTACAATGGTACAATGTCTTGAGTGTCATTACAATCTGTAATAATGATAACAAAGAGACATAACCTGGACTGGAAGAACTATGCTCGAGCCTAACATGTGCATCATTGAAAGATTTGAGTAGCTATGACATTCACATCCAAAGTTATAGTAAAATAATTTACTATACATTTTTTGCATATTATGAGCAAATAAAACCATTTTACAATTAATTTCTGTTATCGATCCTGTAAATAGTAAGTGAACGCTGATGATGGTGAAATAATAACGGTTTATCTTTAACTTTGCAAATCCATAAAAACAGTTCAATTAGTTCAGTGCAGTTTTATTGCACTCTGATACGGTATTAAAACTTTAATCTAGTTATGATTATTTGTTAAAATTACACGCGGACGCGCGAGTAATGTAGTTAGTAACTGAAGCTTCTCTTGGTTGGTTACGTTCTGATGATATAATGTGGTCCACGTCACCCATGCACTGGTGGAAGACCTGAGCTTGTATCGCACGCTCGTTGGCATGGGCACCACCATCCTGCTTATATTACTCCCGTGAAACAGCTTTGCTGCGTTTGCGGAGGGCACATAGGCCCTCCATCAGTTGTCTAATTTGGGGCAGGACACACAACATACTGGTTGAGACTTACCTTGTTATGATTTTTTAATAGAAGTGGGGGTAAACGGACAATCGTTTCACCTGGTGGTAAGTGATAAGCTACATCCATAGACACTACATCATTAGCAGGTGCGTTGACTCAACCGACGCCAGGAGGCCGTGTGGTCGCAGACTGCACGGTAGGCGGGGGGCAACCCCCCACTTTTTAAATCAAAAATGAGCCGAATGGGCTCACACTAATCCGATGAAGCATTAGGGCCTTCGGGCCATTAGCATAGATCCCTCCGAAAAAAAAAAAAAGGTGCGTTGACGGCTTTTCAAATATGAGTATGCTCTTTTCTTGAAGGTCCGTATTAGTCTGACTAAAATACTAAATCTCCGCGTCATTGATATTTGATACCTATACCGTGTCTACGGAGGATATATATTCTATGCCTATCAGAAGCCTATTAGGCTGATGATATTGGAGCATTATACCTGTCCTTGCAGCTGATGTGACGTGAACGGGTTGACAGGAGATGTCTGGTGCGGTAGGACGCTGTGGCCTGGGGGACTGCGGCCCATAGCACCTCCACTGTACGTCAGACTCGTGGTAGGCTGGGTCAGCCATGTCCTGAAAAGATGAGGTCTGTGAGGTCTCGAGTACTGGTTTTCTTAGGATAAAATGCAACTTGTGCCTAATTTACAACCGTATCCTGATCAATGGTGATTATTTTTATAGTCTATGTAGGGTTATTTCGCCTGTTCGCTTCCATCGCCCAGTTCGCGTCCATTTGACGGGTATCCTTTGAAAAAAGCTTAAAAATAAGTATACTAACACAAAAATAAAACTAAAAGTCATTTCTGTAAAAAAACCCCAATATATAAGAAGCACACACACATACGCAAAGTTTCACAAAGTTCAAAGTTACATGTGCAATTTTTCCTATTAAAAATGTTTTATGAGTATCTGTTGTGTAAAAAAAGATAGCGGAAGTGTGAAATAATAGTAAAAAAATAGTGAGCAGCAGCGAGTTTCACGGTAAGTTTTTCATTGTTTCATATGAAATTTAGATACATAGCTATTCTTAGACCTTAATAATAAAACAAGAAATAAAAGTAATCATGAATTTGTTTGAGCTTTTAATTGTTAACGGTTAAAATATGGTGGACGCGAATTACTCCACCAAATTTATAAATATTCCACTTTGCGTCCGCAATGAACGCAAACTAGTCTATCTATGTTCTAGTTTATTTTTATGTGATGAAATTTGAAAGAAATATTGGGTTTATGCTTATTTTAACGTTATTATTATGTATATTATAATGGCCAATTTGCGTCCACGTTATTATGATTGTACAAAAAGATACAGATGTCCATAATTACACTTGGAAGTTGAGCGCCAACTATTTCTATAGTGGATACTATGCAGCAAATGCGTCCATCTTTTAATGTAATACAAATTATAATGTAAATCTCATAATAATAATAATATCTATGGACGCTTTCACACCACGTCAATCTGGTCCCGTGGTAAGTTCTCGAGGAACTTGTGTTACGGGTACCAGACAACGGAAATATATTTAATACTTGTATACTATACATATATTTAATATACATGCATGACTCAGGACATGCAGGATTCGAACCCGCAACCTCCGGACTTGAGCGCCAACGCGCTTACCACTGAGCCACAGAGGTCGTCAATAATAATAATAGTAGTAAAAATTATATTATTAATCGTATTATGATATACGATTAATAATAAAATTTAAATGTGCTGCATTTTTTTTCTCGTTTAAGACGAGTCACTTAGAGACTACAAATAATAAAAAAAAAACATACACAGAAGAAAATTAAAAAAAGGGTTATGTTCAATTCGTGACAAGAACAAATCCGAAAGACAAAATATGCAACGAGTATGGCATTCCCAAGACTACGTACTATATTGGACAAAATAAATATACGCGGACCAGGTAGAGCAAAGAACCTGGGACCGGAGCCAGCGTTGGGAATTAATGGTGAAAAAAAGTAGTTCAATGGCTTCTTGATATTTCCAAAAGTGATTTTTCTTTATTCTTGAAAAATGAAAAGTTAAAATCCAATCTTTCCATACAATTATTTATAAAAATCTCTCCTACATTCCTTTTTTAAATCGGTGGACGCGAATTGGTCCAAGGGTGGACGCAATTTGGCTTTTGTGGACGCAAACTGGGTAAATCGCCTAATTCTGGTATTTTTCAGTTTTTACAGAAAATAACCAGATGTTTTGACCAAAACTTTGAGTCAAACGTAAAAAGACTATACAATTATAACATTAAACTAATTTTTCATTCAAAACTAGTGCTAAAACATTTTTATTTTCTCCTTCGAACTTGACAACTCCACTAAGTGGACGCAATAAGGCGAAATGACCCTATTACCAAAGCTTTATATTGATCGTCAGTCAGTCATACGCCTCCACTCTCTTCACTTTGTGTTGCGCGCGCGTTTTTTTCTCCATCTTTCATATTTTGTATTAAATAAGAACTCCAATATTAACATGGACGTCTCCCATCTGCTCGCTGTCCCGTGGAGGCCAACTTTATTTCATTGGGACGGGTGAAGCCAGCACAGCTATCGACAGATTACAATGAGTAACATTTACGCGAGCTAGAATCCAAAACCGGTACGAGATAAGTGGCTCCTCCCCGCCTGCATCTGTCGGCCAATCGCTGACGACCACACTCAACATCACCACATAATGTCAGTCTGTACTCATAAAGGAGAACAGAAAACTCTAATCAGATACGAAACGACCTATTGGGTATTGGAATTGTAGATATGGAAAATTATTTCTGCGTTAAGCTCAATTATTAAGTATGGTTATTCTAGTAAGTTTTATAGGAACTTATTTTAATTTCGGATGGCTGATAGAAACAATAAAAATCTATAAATAAAAAAACAACTAAAGTAAAAAAGTAAAGAATTTCGGTCGAAAAGACGATTAAAACTCAATTATGCAAAGAACGTAGAAAAATGTTTTCATTTAAGGTAATTTGATAATGTTATTATTTGAAAGAAAAAAGGAGATAATAAACATTTTTATTGCTTACAACAACAATCAAAACATAATTAATAACTAAGTAGTTTCATAAAGATATTATTGCGAGCAATAAAGGTAGCCATTCAGCATTTGCCACACCATTACAGCAATGGTGAGACGCTGATTTTCAGTGACTCCATAAACTCGCTTGGAGCGGCATCACTGACAGCACCGATTATAATATTGACATTACATAAATTGATTTTTTCAGTTTTACTAGTTTATAATATTATTTAAAAAAAACATAAATATTTATGATTATCATGCGTTATTTATTAACCGACAAAAAAAAATGAAAAATGAGGAGGTTATTTATTAATATGTATGTCTAAACTCTAAAGTAATCAATCATAATAGATTTGTTGATTTTCTTAATAATTTCACTTACCAGTTTACTTTCAATTTGAAATGGGACTAACATTTTGTTAATCGAGTTTAAGATGATCAAATAAAAATCTGTACGTAACTGGAGCCTTGATACCATAACAACATAACATATTATTAGTGTTGGCAAACCTTAGAGGTCTTCTCCTCGAAATCAAGCGAGGAGGGTGTTTCTCGCTAAAAAAATCACGTATATCGGTTTCTGTGGTCGTACTCCCCTGAAACGGCTCGACCGATTTTCATGATTCTTTTTTATGGTATTTGGTAGGTATGAAAGGTTGCGCCACCATGGTTCAAGCCTTGTCGTGGCGGTGGGGCTCAGTAGCCTAGGGCGAGCCCAGCACTTTGGGCGAAGCAAATTGAGCTGAGGGAGCTGCTCTTTGTACCCCTCTTATAAGAAGAAGGGACAAAAGAGCAGGGGAACAAGGGGCAAGGATGGGCACCTCACCCCATTATACTATTCCGAAGTTGGGAGGGGTTGTTCTATGGTGCGGGACAACCCCTCTGTGGGGGTGACGTCAGTCATTTGAGGACTGACTAGCCGTCGAGGTGCCCTGTTTGCTTAACAGATCCTCGGCACTCGTGGTACTCGCCTCTTGGTATCTCGGTTTAGTGGGAAGAGTTGCATCCACCTTACCACCTTTCGGACGCAGTGAGTCCTACATTCCTGCCTGGGGAGACCCAATCCCCCGCTGGATGCCTAGCATATATTATATTCCAATTTCCCGGCGTAAAAGAAAAAAAAACGTTTTTTATATAGAAGATGGGGCAAACGAACAGTTGGTTCACCTGGAAATCGACATCCACATCCACCAGTATGTTTCATACCCAGGTGATTCGGGTGTCCCTAAGCAGATATAATTTATATGGTAGAACAACGATCGCCGAACCAGCTAGTATATTATAATTTAATATGTACCTACTTACAAATATGAAAAGAATTCACATTGTATCTACCTAGAGTTTAAAAATATATTCGTTATCAGTACAGTACGAATACGCGTATCAATAACTTTTTAAATGACCTTGGCTAACGAAAATAAGGTCGTGTGGCACTTTAAATTAGTTGCGGGGTTATGGGGCTGCATATATTCATATCGTATTTTCAGTTGAGGATACCTCTTCAAAATTAATTCTATAGAGTACCAACATAGAAGGGATCGAGGTACTCAGACAGCGTCTGCTTTAGAACGATGTTTGACGGGAGAAGACCGCTTTTTGTGGTAAGACAATATCTTTGTCATATCTTTACAGCAATAGTTTTATATATATAATTCTTTTGTACGTGTGTATTAACTCCTGCTATATGGACCGATCTTGTTGATTTTTTTTGTGTGTGTTCAAGTGGATTCGAGAATGGTTTACATCCACAAAAAAAATGTACAGGACAACGTCTGTCGGAGCTACTAGTTATATACAATTCTTCTGCACATGGAGTATCTGACTAAACTTCTCCTTAACGGCTGGACCGATTTTTATGATTTCTTTTGTGACTCGTCAAGTGGATTCGAGAACGGTTTAGATTCACAATTAGTCAGACGACTACAAAATATTTTGTACAGAACAACGTCGGTCTGGGAGGATGATTTCTCCATATTTTATTATTCTTTGTAATACCTAGTAATATTGTTTTTAATATCTTTTTTTTATAGAAGAGGGAGCAAACGGACAGTCGGTTCACCTGATTGTAAGTGAAAGCGACATCCTGACACCTGCTACGCCAGAATGTCTACGCAAATTTCACAAATTTAAATGTAAAAATGGTCACGGGAGGACTGGTTTCCCGTGACCATGGTTGCGATAAGTATCTGAAACGTCGAGCATGTGAAAATCTTAATACACCGTCATATAACTCGTAAAAGTTGTTGAATAATAATATTGTTGAAATGTGGTGTGCAAATAAAGCATTTTGTTTTGATGTTACTACATTTTTTTAAGTCTAAAAGGTCAGATTGGCAGATTGCGTGATATATTATATGACTACTAGCACACCCAACAAGCGTTATCTTGTACAAAAAAATTATGAAGGATTTAATTGAAAATCTACATTCTCGAATTTACTTGAAAACACGAAAAAAATTAATCAAATCAGCTCAGCAGGAGGAGTTTAGTCACATACAAACGAACAGAAGAATTATATATATTTAAAAGATTATGACTTAATAATTGTCACGGCAGATGAGATCATCGATTGACCCAGTTAGAACTCAAAGTCTATTCCTTAGGCATGCCTTAGTTACAATAATTAACATAGATTTCGTAGAATTGAAAGTTATCTTCAACGCTCATTTGAGTTGCAATTCTTTCATTTCTTTCATCATCATCATCATCAGCTTTCATCCGTCCATTGCTGAGCATGGGCCTGCCGCTAGGCTGTAATGCCGTAAGACGAACGCGTATACTACCCATATTCTTTTGTTTCAACTTTCGTACAAGATTTTTGTTATTTTTTTATATTTTTTCTTTCGGAATCATAATTAGGATTCTCAATATTAACATAGATGTTTAGAATCTGCCGAGTGTTCCCTGAGCGCATACATTTTTTTTAAGATCAACCTTTTAATATTATTTACCTTACAATTAAATATATACCTATACTCACGCATCATATCTCGCGTACGGTCCCGGGTACGGCGAGGACGATCCGAAGTAGTTCCTGGGCCCCAAAGGCAGCGCCTGCATGTGGGGGTGCTGGCCAACGTGGGCTACGTGGTAGGCGTCCCCAAAGAGAGTCTTGGGGTAGGGGGCGGCCCGGAACGGCCTTTTCATCCTACGGCGGCGGCGGTAGTTGCCATTCTCGAACATGTCACCGCAACGAGGATCTGTAACATTCTGACCATCACAATTGACGTACAAACAAACTTTATTACATAATAATATTTTAAATAAACATGGGAGGTGTTCATATTTAATACTATTTAAAACGGGATGCACCACGCTAGTCAGTCTCGTGAACAAAATATTAATACATAATGTCGAAATATCAAGCTCAAAATAAATGTGAAAAAAATGGTAAATATCCCATTTTAAATAATAGTATGTACCTATTTATTGCAAACACGCAAACGACAAAATTACTAGCAACCCTAAGAAAATGAAACCATTTTAGCATTCGAAGTTGCTATCTTATGAGACGAATTATACCGACAGGCTACTAAACTATACCTACAGCAAAAATTGCTGACATGGTCTCATCAAATATGAGACAGTCTCAGCTTATCTCGAACGCAATAAACAACGTAAGACTGAATCATCAATCCAACACTTCGTAGAATATTCATACCATCGAGAACACGCAAGCCGACACATTTTATAAGAATATAGGGACAAATAACTCTTTAAAAAAATCTACAAGCAATTCAAAATGCGCCAAGATAAAACATAGTAGAAAATTCGCTGTGCGGCTAAAATAAACAAAATCGCTTTAAAGAGAATTGGAGACTGAATGAGGCTCCAAAATAAATAATAGACTTTCGCAATTAATTAATAAAAATAGTAAATCTAAAATTGTTAAGCACTGAAATTATACCTAGTGACATACTAATTATCCCTAGGATAACTAGACAAAATCATCATCATCATCTTCACCCGTGTCCGTCCATTGTAAGGAGACATTTTTATAATGTAGTCGTTTAGTTCAGGAATTCCCCACAGGTTAGTACTGTCAGGTAATAACGATGACGACATTTATGAAACTCAATTTTTTGTTAAACATTCACACATTGTATATTCCTGACATTCGCTCAGCACAATTTTATTTATAAAAGTTCACAGAAAGGCTTGGAAAAAATTGTATAGAGAAGCTTACCTAGACGACTATTTTAGAATAAACACAAAATCTGCATTCCGCCTGACATCGGGAAGACTCGTATGACTGACCTAGAACATGACACAACGCGAAGCACACATCGCCATAAAATTCGCGGTGCCCAAATGCTTCAAACTCACCTAGGGTCCAATAGTTGCCCTTTTTCTCCCCTCCCCCTTCTCGGGGCACTTTTAGAAAACACTCGTTGAGGCTCAGGTTGTGGCGGATCGAATTCTGCCAGCCCTTCTTGTTCTTTTCAAAAAACGGGAATTCTTTCGTGATGTACGCGTATATTTCACTGAGAGTTGCCCTTTTGGTCTGGCTACTTTGTATGGCCATGGTTATGAGGGCAACGTAGGAAAATGGCGGCTTGTTCTGCGACTGTGATGGAGTGTTGGTGGTGGACTGCGGCTTCATCTCCGAATCTCCGGGACTGCTCGCTGTTGATCTCGGTTTAGTTTTTGGTTCGTTGCTGTAACGATAGAAATATTGTATCCGTCCATTGTAAAGGATTATGCCAGGATACACAATACAGGATATACGATACACAAATGATGACCTTCTATACAAACTATATCTCTATTTTTACAAAATTATTGAATCAATGTTCACATTTATAATTTATTTATAGTAAGACGCTAGTTTATATGTAATGACTGTATAATAAATAATAATAAGTGTTTAAAACCGTGTTGAAGATTTAAATAATATTACATGTCCCTTTTTTATGATGCATGCAAGTTTTACAATTGATATAATAATATATAAATCGTCCCCGTAGAGCGAAAAGTCACTAACTAACACTTTTCAAGTTTGGAGATACGACGGTTTAAAGTTTAAAAAAAATTTAAAAAAATATAACTTGCTTCTGTTTGTTGATACTTTCAATGTATGCTTTCATGTTGTAGATATTTTACTTAGGCATGAGAAATGATCACAATAACGTAAATAATTCAATTGGTTTAAGAGTTATAGGCAAAAAACCTAGTTAGTTAGTTTTAGCCCGTAAAGTCGAAACCAGCCTTGTTACTTAATTATTTCTTGAAACGAAGTTAAGTACTTTTTGACAATTGCTAGGTGCATTGACAGAAGTTAAGTCTTTTTCACATGATCAAAATAATATATTTTTTTAACAGCTTCATGTAAATAATAACTTTAATGCATATTTTACCGACCAAATAATCAAGTTTGAATGAAATAAAAGTACTTGGGCTCAGAAGCCTAGGGTGAGCCCAGCAGCCTAGGCGAAGCCAATTGAGCCGAGGGGGCTCTTTGTACCCCTCTTATAAGAAGAGGGGACAAAAGAGCAGGGGGCAAGGGGCGAGGATGGGAACCTCACCTCATTGTACTGTCCCGACGTTGGGAGGGGTTGTTCTGTGGTGCGGGACAACCCCTCTGTGGAGGTGGCGTCGGTCCCTTGCGGGACTGACTAGCCGTCGAGGTACCTTGTTTGTTTATTAGATCCGGGGCACCTCACCAAAGGCGGCATTGGTGGCACTCGCCGGGTTTTAGTGGGTAGAGCTGCGTCCACTTACCAGCTTTCGGGCGCAACGAGTCCCACATACCCGCGTGGGGAGACCCCCTCCCTCCCCCGCGGGATGCCTCAGAGCATTTCCCGGCCTTAAAGAAAAAAAAGGACTATTTCGCTTCCGAAATTGGAAGCGGCTTGGAATAGGCGTTAGGAATAACAAAATCTTTTAACTTTGCTTTGTGTTCTTGCCACGCTCCTTCCACATTTGACTGTATTTTATATTTCCTTGTCAGTTTTCTCTACTGGGGACGTTTTTTTTCCAATGATTCGAATACATCAAATTCAAGGTATGGACCGTCATCGGAACTTCATAATACCTGGGGCATTCTTTTCAAACCTAAGGCTCTTAATTTTTAACCAACAACCAACCAACAAGGCATAGCCATGTCACTGGAAGCGGCCGTTATGTCATCAAGTACTATAGTAATAGTAGACGAGACTGCTGTCTTGTTGGAATAGTCAGCTCTTTTATGGGTTGATATTGGATATTCATTATCATCATAATCACTATTATCACTTGAAATAATCGTGACGGTCCTTCTTTTTTTAAACACGATTATCATTGCTATCTGGGTACCAAGATGCGCTGGTCTCGGAAAAATTATGACAGGAACTTTCAAATGATTCTACGCCACTTATATTATAATATGGGATTTTAGGTGTTTGCTTAGTTTTAGGAGCGCTTCCTGCAAATTAAATTGGCATTATCAGTTCAGGAGTCGTATAACATAAAAAAATAGATGCTATTTAAGCTGTCAAACCTTTGCAGATGAAAAAAAGATTAATTTGGTTAGGATGTTTGTTCGCATAAAACTGAAAATGAAATTTTGTTTAATTGGCCTCCTTATGCCTCGCGCGGTTTGAACTTTGAACTACCGTGAAGTATCCTAGACTGTAGCCATAATATGTACATTCAATTAGTAGTAATAAGTACAATGAAACTAGGAGCAAGCTTAGTACTAGCACCCAAAACACACAATGTTAATACGAAACAATCACCATAGGTTAGGTTAAGTATTAGATTAGACCCCACAGATGTTGTGGACAATACTTAGGTGTTTCACCCGAATTATAATAGTTACAATGGCATTATTCCGTTTCTTGCGAAGTGATCATCTCAGGATTAATGTTGGTACTTACAACTTACACACAAAACAGCATGGAGACCCTTACTTTCGTGGAAAAGTAGCCCATAACGTAAGTGAAATAAGTGAATAGAGTGTACGCTTGGAAGGGCCTACGTGCTGCCTTGTGTGCAATCAATTCCGTTAATAAGTAAATACCGCTGTAGTGAGAAGAGTAAGTGAACAACACGCTAGGATACCCCTTTTTGTTCTTAGGTTGATAAGAGCTACCTTGGGTTATCCTAGCATGTCGCTGACCTTCTATTATCTGTCCGTTTGGCGCGTACGCGCAGCGACGACTTTAACAATAACGCTTTACGGAGGTACTATAAAAAAATTCATCACTCAAGACACTTGCCATTGCATAATCTTCTTTCTTTTTTCTCCTTACTAAATAATAAATCCATTATCACTTTGGCACGATGCATCGTTCATCAAAAAACTAAACACCGGCGATAATTAGTAAAGAACTCATTAACTCACGCGCAAAACGTAAACTCTCAAGTAAACGTTGTTGTAAAAGTCATCAATGGCTTTTATTTAAATCCTAAAGTGAAGTTTGGGGATCATTTTTGGATGGAAAAACTTATCAAAAGAAAGTCTTTTAATTACTTCTTGTTAACGCCGTATGTACAAACTAAAGAACAAAGATTTTATACAAGTCACTAATGACACTTAGTTACTTTTCGCCCTCATATTTTTAACAAACTGTTTATTCATAAAATACCTAAAAGCTTTTGGTGACTTTTTAAATTCATTCGGCCCTAACTATTGATCACAATGTCTTAGGAAAAAATTAACTAACGTATTTTAGGTATAATCAAAAATAAGTTTGCAGTGCATTATGAAAGTCGTATATTGATATAGCAAGTTAGTTACTTTTTCCTTTATAAGTTTATGTTAGAGTGGTCAGTTATCATGTTTTAACACATTTTAACTTTTTAATTATGAATCCTATTCTTATGGGAATAAGATAGAAAGATAGAGAAAAAAAATGCAGTTCTGATGGCATTCCTAACTCAATTTCGACAAAAGTGTTAGTTAGTGACTTTTCGCTCTACGGGGACGAAATAGCTGAATACTGCGAAAAAGTGTTTAAGTGTCCGGAATTAAAATGTAAATAAGTTCTATTTATTATAATTAAATTATGGATACTTAAAAATACTTAAACGTTTTGGACAAATTCGCCTAGCGATCATTATATTATTGTAACACATGCATTCGAAGCCGCGGGCAACAAGAAATTTGAAAAATAAGTTAATAATAATGTGTATATTTATCAATTTTATATATTACTTAGAAACTATTTATTTGATTTTTGAAGATGATATTGAAGAGTAGTACCATTTTTTACTACTGGTTAAAACTTCAAGTCATAATTTATACGCATTTAAGGCCGAGAAAAGGGTTCACGGAAAATTCATTTGAACTTTTTTTGATCCCTATTGTGTGATGTGCCTAGGGTAAAACCGGGATAGATGCCCCACTTTTTGAATTTGCCTTTTAATTAAAAATATTAATTTTATACGAATAATTTTTATTAATATATCTAGTTCAATCCTTTATGTTGAATTACTATAATTATTTTTTTACCTATCATATACAGATTTTGCAGTTAGCTTTTCGTGGGACATGTTTTTTGAGGATAGATGCCTACCTGTATGGATAGTTGCCTCACCATGAAAATACCGAGGGGAAGCCTGCAGTGCAGGATAGATGCCCTTTATACCGTGTAAATGAAAAACTCAAACCAAATGCTAGGTAGATCTCATGGAGCATGTAACCGGAATAGATCGGTAATGTTATGTGTTTTGTATGAAAACAAATTCCGCCAAATTTGTGCTGCGGTGCTGCGCCGTCGCGCCGGTTCTGCGCTCTGATTAGCCATTGATGTATGATTGGACGTATATACAGGTCACTCGTTGGTTGAATTGCTATTACGTCAGTGAGAAATCAGTGACCAGTTTCGGAAATTCATGGCTCACATTACTACTCTATCCAGTTATACGCTTGATGGTAGTTCTTCTCCTAAAACAGCGAATGTCTCCAAGTAACATGGGTCATAATAATGAAAAACATTGTGTTTCTTTTAATCTTTTAATTGTTATCATTAGAAGATAAATAACAATATCACACAAATTACTATAGTTTTTTAAAAACGTTAAATCATGTTTTTTTGTTACATACAACAACAAAAAATAAAATCTTTAGGGTTATTCTGTCTATCTCTGTTAGTTTTCTTTACGGGCAAGCCTTTAGTTTTCCTTCCTTTAATTTTATAGTATTAGGTGGTCTTAATCTTGGCTGCTTGATCTGCAAGTAGTTTGTCTTTTATTGATGCTCTGTCTTGGTATAGTTTTAAATACAATAAATATAATTTTCTTTATCACACAAATCATGGCAGCTTGGTTGTCAACATCATTTTCACTAAAAGAATTATTTTTGTTGTCTTGTTTGTCTTTTTTTTTCTTAATTTTCTGCTTGTTTCCAGTCTTGTTTTTCTTGTGTATAATCATTAAAAAATCCAAATACAAATATATGTACAATTATATCTATATGTATAAAATATAACAGGCACTGAAAATATTTTGAAAATATACACCTACTGCGTATACGTTTGCAGGGATAGATGCCCCAAGGGCATCTATACCTCGAAAAATCAGGGCAACTATCCTTTGTGATATTATGGATAGATGCCCACGTATTTTTAAAATAAATTATGAACAAAATAGCATCTATTTACACTTAGACGCAGACTCAATGAACTAATATATTGACGTAATATAAAATATCACGAAATTTATTACTAATTATAAAGTTATACAACGCAAAATAATAACCTTTATATCTTTGACGTGTTCGTGAATTTCGCCGCGGAGATATTTACACACACGAGCAAAACGAGTTCTTTTTCGTGGGTTGTCCGTGGGTAACTTAGGTACGGTGTGACTGGGGCTCCTGCTTATGTGATTAATTTTTATTCACGAGTTCGGGAAGTTGGGTTTTTAGGATATGTGGCATCTATCCCGCTGCGGCATCTATCCCGGTTTTACCCTACTGATATTAATTATCAAGCTAAAATGTTATATTGAGATCAAGCACACTATAAGCGATGTAAAAGCAGTGAATTCGGACTAAAATGACGTACCTATGTACCTACACAAATAATAATCATTTTTATATTTAATTCTTGGCTCTTCTTTTCTAATGTATTATTAGAGAATCGCGCTCTATCATTATTATCTGCATCATAATATTCTTTCCAAAAAAGTATGCTTTTAACAATTTCGGCAATGGTGCGGTGGCCGCTTTTAATTTGATCAACGGGGTATCAGCCATCGTGGTGTTCATTGAATGTGGCCTACGTCCAGCTCTAGATGGAAGACGGTTGATAATGATGATCATTTCTTCCTATGTTGAATTATGTAAGAAGTCTTCGAATGGAAATATAATAAATCTAGCCATTTCTTAGAAATCATACTTTGAAACGTTCTTAGAAGCTACCACTAAACCTTAAAGTCTTGGTACTTACCCGTTAGTGGTGACCACCTCCTCCCTGGGCATCGGTGGGAGGGAGAGCGTCTGGTACACGCGGGATAATTCCTCGTCCTCCTTCAGCATTTGAGGGTTGGAGGTGTCAGGGTCCTGGATACACATGCGGCCGTCGTATGCACCTGCAGACAGAAATTATTTACTACTTATCAAAAGACGGAATTGTCCTATGCAATTGCCACCACCATATCAGTCGTATTGATGATATTATGGTGCTCTATCCCACGGGTCGGTGGGGGAGTAATTAGGTCTAGGATTAATATGTCTAAGGAAGAAATGGTAAATTTTTACACGAGGCCCAACAAACGTAAGCTGCCCACGCCACTGATCCTATCATCATCATCATCATCAGGTGTCATTTTCATATTGTAGTTCAAGGTCAGTTGGCATAATTTTCGCGATCCCATGCGGCTTCCTTCAGTTGCGTATAGCTGTGTAGCTATGTTTGGTCTAATCTTTTATGTCGTCTAGTCACTTTCTACTCTGACGGCCTGGGCTTCGCCTCCCCGGGATGTTTTCTTAGAGGATCAACCTTGTAAATACATAGAGGGATCCTCTTTGTATGTGTCCAAAAAAGGCAACCTTTTGTCTCTGGCTCAACTAAACTGATCCTATGGGTAGTAGAATAATATAAATTTTATTATAAATATACGCATGTTCGAAGAAATAATACATTGCCATATGAAATATGGCATATGAAATATAGCGGGCATATGAAAATCTCTTTTTCTCCCTCTCTTTTCACCTCTCTACCCTTCTCTCCATCTCTCTCTTTAGTGGGTTAACAGTAAAACGCTTTTTCTTCGTCTTCCTTTTGCTCTTATTCCACGACTAGGTATTCTCCGTTGTTCCGCCCACCCATAAAATAAAAATAAGATATTTCCTTTTATGACCTTCCTTCATAATATCTAGAGCTAACAACGCATAAGGAATGTTACACTAGTAGAATGTTACACTAGTAGAATGTTACACTAGTAGAATTTCGGGTTCAAACAAAGAAACATACTTTTCCCCTTTGTTATTATAGATTTTATGATAAAATCTTATTTTAATGAAACTTTTTTTTTTATGATTTATAGGCTTGCGTTTGGCCACTGTCTCACCTGATGGAAAGTGATGACGTGGCCGACGATGGAGCACGCTTGCCTAGAAGGTACCTATTCTCTCTTGTTTTGAATTTCCCTAAGTTGTAGGTATCCGGAAACACAGATGCTGGTAACGAATTCCATAATTTAGCAGTACGTATGATAAATGTGGAATCGAATCTTTTAGTACGTACTGGTGGATTATCAACCATGTAACGGTGTCGGGTCTCGGAGCGTCTGGTTGTCCGCTGATAGAAAGGTGACGGTGGAATGAGGTGGTGAAATTCAGAAGCACAGTCTCCAAAATGAATCCGATAAAATACTGAAAGACACATTAAGTTTTCCAAAATCAATGAAACAAAATTGGATTCCATTTTAATAAAACATAGCATAGTAACGCGTTCTAGACTTCATCTAGTACTTAAACAATTCTAAGTGTATCAGATTGCTTTGTATTATGTTACAGTAACGGTGGTTTAGCCAATCTCGTACGTGCTTCCCGATGTGGGATTCTAGGAAACGGGGCAAAACTAAACATCGGGTAAGCACGCCGATATTGCTGTTATAATATTTGGCACAATTAGTATTTCTATTCAGACAAACAATACAAAAAAGTAAACGTTATTGTTTAAGATATTATATGACGGCTCGTGTTGAACTAGCTTTTACTTAAATAAATAGTAAATAAAAGTTTCACGAGTTATAATAAATTACATTAATGTCATATAAAAAATAACCACCCCACTTCCCGATAATTCCAAACATTAGTTAATAATATTATTAGTACCTAGTAATTGGCCCAACATTCGCGTTCTACAGATGGAGCTTCAGTCCTCAGTCCACACTCCACACCATTGGGGTTTATATCCATCAACTTTTTAACCAACATCAAAAGGAGGTTCTCAATTCGTCGGAAACTTTTTCTTCGCGCTATATCTATATTATAGCGTGACTAGAAATATATAAATCCTACGTGGTGTCGCCACTTCATGACTTTTAAGTCAACACATCGTATCGTCGATACAGAAATTAGTTCCGAGATTTTCCGCAAGTTACAAGTTTTGACGTTTCCGATATTTTAGTCATCACTATTTCAAAATTAATTTACTTTCTTCCGTGAAAATTAGTTTTATTATAGCAGACATAATTAATCTATCTCTCATTGGATTAAAATTCTACTCTAAGTAAAATTACTAAGCAAATGTAATTAATTTAATTTGTAGTATTTTTTTTATGTTAGTTGGATAGGCAAACTGGCAAATGTGCCACCTGATGGTAAGTGGTCGACGTCGCCCATGAACATAAACTAGTTTACCTGGAACGAGCCCAGTTAACTCATATATGTGTTACCTATCCTGAGACATAAGATGTTAAGTCTCGATGCCAGTAATTACACTGCCTGTCTTGCCCTTCTCTCCGAAACACAGCGAAGCTGTTTCACGGGAGAAACAAGCAAGATGGTGGTACCCATGCAGCCGGGAGCATGGCACAGCGCTTCCCTCCCACCGGTAAATATTCCCACATAATAATGGATTCCAATTTCCGACTCGTGCTTTCTTTGTATCATCTTTAGTCTTAACGCACATACAATGAATAAAAACATAAAATATTGTTATATTAGTAGAAGTAATAAATATAAACTAATCTGAATGTCCGTGGTGGGAGTCGAACCCATGATCTAGGGTTTAGGTTCGAAGTTTAAATCTGTAAAAGGTTCACACTACATCCGTTCCGAGTCTCTATCCAGTGCATAAACTACCTACTATTATAACTAACGCATGGAACTAACTCTAACCCTATCTAATTCATGGAAGATACCACACCCTGGGAATAAGGCGTTCCTCCCAGGCATTTTAGGATAAGATGTTAAAATTGTTATAGAATATATATTATCGTCACGTTATTTCCCTGTTTGCTCAACAGATACGGGGCACCTCACCAAATGCGATATTGCTGGCACACGCCGGGTTTTAGTGGGTAGAGCTACGTCCACTTATCAGCTTTCGGGCGTACCACATAGGTACACACCTGGGGAGACACACTCCCCCGCGGGATGCCTCAGAGCATTTCCCGGCGTTAAACAGAAAAAAAAGTCAACTTGTTTATGTTCATGGGCGACGCTGACCACTTACCATCATGTTCATCATGCTTTAACATGACCTGGACTGGAAGACCTATGCTCGAGCCTAATATGTGCATCATTGAAAGATTTGAGTACCTATGACATTCACGTCCAAAGTTATAGTTGTGGCTCGTTTGCCGTTTGCCTATCCAATTATCATACAAAATGGTATTTAATAGCATTTATACGGAGGTATGTTATATAGGTATGTTATACAATGGGATGATATATAGTAGCGTGTACATAGTCGCATGTAATATAGGTATGTGAAGTGGAATGCGTCAGACAGTGGTATCGGATTCGGGCGAAGCCGCGCGCCCGCATTGTGTGTGGAACAATGAGTATTTAGAAAACATTACCGGCAGCGCCGATCGTGAAATTAATAACAATAACACCGAGCCTGTGCGAATATTGACTAATGTAACTTAGATAACTCCAGTAACTCTTGTATTACAAGAATATAACTGAACCATAATAAGTTGTATATCATTTTAAGTTAACACTTCATTTCTACTAATAAATTATTTGAGTAAAGTTTTATAACTTATCTAGTGGCACCGACAGACGTCATCCCGTACTTTTTTTTATCTAAACTATTCTTGAATCCACTTGAACACACACTTTAAAAAGTAAAAGTCCCTAGGACAGCTATGTATACCGACATATCGGTGAAGGTAACCGATTCGCTTCAAAATTTGTAGTTCCAGAGTATAAGCTAAAATCCTCCGGATTAATAAAAACATACCGTCATTTACACTTTTATCTATGTCAAGACACCTACCTGTAGGTACATGTACTAGGCAAATAGAGAAGATAACTGTACCTCTACCATGAGTTTTGTTACAAGTGTAAATGTCATAACTATAGTAGTTACGTAAAAACGCAACACGAATAGAAAACTATATCATACCTTAGTCTTCTATTCGTGTTGCGTTTTTACTTTGATGACGGTATGTTTTTATTAATCCGGAGGATTTTAGCTTATACTCTGGAACTACAAATTTTGAAGCGAATCGGTTACCTTCACCGATATGTCGGTATACATAGCTGTCCTAGGGACTTTTACTTTTTAATAATTACTGTTAATATATTACGACCTAACCAGAAACATATAATCCTTTTTTTTAACGCTGGGAAATGCTCTGAGGCATCCCGCTGGGGAACGGGACTCCCCACGCGGGTATGTGGTACTCGCTGCGCCCGAAAGCTGGTACTTGTGGACGCAGCTCTAACCACTAAAACCCAGCGAGTGCCACCAATGCCGCCTTTGGTGAGGTGCCCTGGATTTGTTGATATATTATTATATATAGGGCACCTCGACGGCTAGTCAGTCCCTCAGGGGACCGACGCCACCTCCACAGAGGGGCTGTCCCGCACCACAGAACAACCCCTGCCAATGTCGGGACAGTACAATGGGGTGAGATTTCCGTCCCCATCCCTTGCCCCCTGCTCTTTTGTCCACTCTTCTTATAAGAGGGGTACAAAGAGCCTCCTAGGCTCAATTAGCTTCGCCCAAGGTGCTTAGGCACACCTTAGGCTACTGAGCCCCACCGCCACGTCAAGGCCTAAACCAATGAGGGGAGAAATATAATATAATCCTACGTGGTGTCGCCACTGTATCTTTTTTACGTCAACACATAGTTATCGCTCATATAGGAATTAGTTCCTAAACTTTCCGCAATATGGCAAGGGTTTTTATTTATCTGGTCAATCATTCATACATTACGTAATTTTTTACTAGCGTGTTACAAACAAATCTCTTTATACATTAGCATAGAACCAATTACATAAAGTAAATTGAATATTATAGGTGAAACCAAATATGACCAACTGGAGAATATAGTACTCCGGGGCAAGGTAACACAATATTTTCGCTCAATTAGAGATGCTGTCTATCCGGGAAAATTGAGTCGGAATAATGAGTGAGAGAGTGGGAAATAGTCGGTATATAAAAACTCTAATATCGCTCAACTAGCTGTTCCCGCGGCATCACTTCACTCACTTTTCAATAAATAGCTATTCCATTCATTCAACACTCCTTCATAATTATTGGGGTATCAATTGCAAAAAGAATTTTCTAAATGCGACTAGTAGTTTTACCGATTATTTCTTTCAAACAAACAAGCAGATGTATCGTAGTTTTAGCATACATAGATAATGGGCTGGTCACACTCAGGAAAACGTTGGGCCAATAAGTTTCAAGAGTGGAGGCTACGTTTGGGTAGACAAAGGTAGGTTGCTGGTCCGCCATTAACCAGGTGGGTAGACGTGGAGCACGACGTGGATGCAAGTGGTGAGAGTTCTTTGAGGGAGGCCTAAGTTCATAATATATTCAAATAATCTTCAACCAACATTACATGTGCCTACATTTCTCAGAAACAAACTTATTATACTTATGACACGATACATAGATCCACTTACAACGTCCAGTCGATTAATGGAGATATGGCACGTGACTTTTGTCCACAGCTGGGCATCTCTCATTTATCATCATTATCAACCTTCATCAGTACTTACATAGGCCTCTCTCGAACAACATCAAGAAGGACTTTCCTCACTCGCACCTTTTATTAATATAGCAAAAAAAACATAATGAACTCTAATTACTGGAACATGCATAAAAAATGATGTCTTTAAATGTAAAATATTTAATAAGTTGATTCTGAGTAGCCCCTAAAATCTCACCCCACCATGGTTCAGGCCTTAACGTGGCGTTGGGGCTCGAGAGCCTTGGGTGAGCCGCTGCACCTTGGGCGAAACTAATTAAGCCGAGGGGGCTCTTTTTACTCCTCTTATAAGAAGAGGGGACAAAAAAGCAGGGGGCAGGGGGCGAGGACGGGAAACTCACCCCACAGTACTTTGTTCTGTGGTGCGGGACAACCCCTCTGTGGAGGTGGCGTCGGTCCCTTGGGGGACTGACTAGCCGTCGAGGTGCCCTGTTTCCTCATTAGATCCGGGGCACCTCACCAAAGGCGGCATTGGTGGCACTCGCCGGGTTTTAGTAGAACTGCGTCCACTTACCAGCTTTTCGGGCGCAGCGAGTCCCACATACCTGCGTAGGGGGGCCCATTCTCCCGCGGGATGCCTCAGAGCATTTCCCGGCGTTGAGATAAAAAAAGCCCCTAAAATCTAGTTCGTAGTTATTAAGCTCCTAATATAAGTTCTTATAGAAATGACTTGAAGAACGACAATGTTTCTCTTGTCGACATTGCTTCTGATCTTAACAATATATTATATAATACTATATTATAGATAATCATCGGCAATTTCATCAGTTTTAATCTTCTCATTCTTCTTGCCAATTTCTTCTCCAACTAAACCGTTGTCATCTAAATGTCTCTATTCCGCACTCAAGTCCTGTATAACTCGATACGCTGCTACATTGTATTCTTGTTTATCATAAACAATACTTACACTGCGTACATCCTTTACTGAACATAAACACGCTATTTGGTATCCCATTCATCTTTATATACATCAGAGATATTGTTTTTTTTACCATCTATATTTTATCTTGGTAGTACGCAGCTTAGAGTCTAGTAGCAAAAGTGTGTAGCCATTAATTACATTTTGGAGTTACACGTAGGTACACATACGTACCCGTGTACCGCATGGGTACCTAACGGGACCCTATTACTAAGACTGCGTTGTCTGTCACCAGGCTGTATCTCTTGAACCGTGATAGCTATACAGTTTAAATTTTCACTTTATGATGTCTTTTTGTTGCCGCTATAACAACAAATACTAGAAACAGGATAAAATAAATATTGAAGGGTTTATGACCTATGGGATCCCATACAACAAACGTATTTTTTTGCTCGATATCAATTTACAGAATATGAATACTAACGTATAATAAAATTTGTAATAATTGAAAATATATTATAATAATAAAAATATAATAATATTAATAGAAAATATATAAAAAAATATGTAATACTACGTATGTGAATAGAAATATACAATAAAATTAAAATAAATATATAAGTGGGCAAGTGTATTAATATTAATATCAATTAATAACGGCAATTGGTAGAATATTTATTTTAGTTGTGTATTCACTTCCAAAGTAAATAATTAATGTCCTACGCGAGTCCGACTCACACCTGGCTGTTTTTTTATTTTATTATGTGCACTTGTATCTTATAGCTAAATGTCTCTCTAGAGCCACATAAAAATTAAACAAATTATTATGATTCCGTCCAACAGACCAAGTATTTACTATTTAATATATACACATGCGCAATGAATATTCCCTTCCTTTTGCTCTGCATTTACTCGAGTTTCGGCAAAGAAAACCTATAAAGAATTGGCCGACACGGGACATCCGCGGCCCGGCATGAGAAAAATTTATATGAATATTAGAATTCAATTTAAAAATCTACAACGAATAATGGAATAAAATATGCGTCATGCCGTCGTGGCATTCAAATCGTTTTTACCGCACGCGCAATTTTACATCAAAAACTAAATTACTCTTATTTCGCTATCAGATTCTCGAATTCGTGAAAACCGTTATGTGTTATTAGAACAAAGATGGATAAACTTTATAGCCTGAATCTGAAGCCGTAACGTTACCTAACCTGATAATGTCCAACTTAACAAAGGTAATTGTTCTCTCGAACAATAAGGTTCTATGTAAAGTCCACATAGGGTTAGATAAGCGATTACAACCTGTTTGGTAATGGTGCATGGTTGAAAGTAAGATAAAGGTGGTTTTTTTCTTAGTTTTTTCTGACGCACTGTTACCTAAACAAACACGGGTAATATCATTAACCAGGTGTACAAATGTTGTATAATTTTCTTAGTACAATGTTTTTGATAATTTTCTTACCACGTTGGTAGGTTTATCTATTACTGGATAAATATAAAGTGCTAGGCGATTAGCCGTCTAGGCGTTTATTGAAACTTAGTGTAGTGTAGTTTTTACTAATTAATATTAAAACTATAAAGTAATATACCTAAAAAGAGATCTCAGTATACATTTTTTTTCTTATTATTTTTTATAGCCCCCTGCAAACGGACAGTCGGTTTACCTGATGGTAAGTGAAAATCGATATCCACAGACACCTGCTACACCAGAGGATTAGCAGGTGCGTTGCCTTCCTAATATGAGTATGCTCTTTTCTTGAAGGTCCCTAAGTCGTATCGGTTCGGAAACACCGTAGGTGGCAGCTGATTCCATATACATAATTAGTATATTATATTTTCAAGTTTTCTTTATTCCTTTCAGACATTTGAGGCCTTTTTGTATAATATTTAAATATATATAAAATTCTATATAGTCAATGATCCCAACCCAAAATAATTGAAACTCCAAGAGTGAGGGAGTTGATGGAACCGCGGATTACAGTTGAAAACCTAGTTAACAATAATACTATTTTATTTTATTATTGTGGCTTTCACTCTAGCTTTATCAATGAAATATAAATAAATTTGTACATAGTTCTCTCGTAGGAGAAAATACGTTTTAAACTGTTACGATTAAATACCCAATTGGGACAGTTTTATTTATAAAATATCTCCATTTTACTAATTCACCTAAATTGGAAATATATTTTAATTCGAAGGATTAATTCATACCTACTTTTAACGCCCGAAGCGAAAACAAAGGAGTTAGTAGTTTTTAATTAAGTTTGATCGTTAAGTGTCTCTTTAAATGAGAAATTTATTTTAAGCAGTTTGCTTTGCAATAAATCACGGAACCTCATATAAAAGGCTCGGGGATAAAAATGTTATCAGGTAACATGATATGAAGATAATTATCTGCCCCAAGAGTACGGGCACTTAACCCCTAGGAAAGGCGATACGATGGGCCCCGGGCGAGAACTAATACTCGCAGATTCTGTATCACTTAAATTTTATAATTAGGCCTACATGTAGACAGGATTATTAAATATATACTACGCGTGTCACGTGTGATATAAGTTGCGCCTTAAGACCGCGCGGTGACGTCACAGTTGTTCGCCTATTACGATACACAAAAATGCAACTTTGTGTTTTTTTAAACATAGTTTATGTTCCTCGGAGACAACTCAGCTTTATTTCAATAAGTATACATATACTAAATTTTAAAGTATATAATACAACATTTTCACGTTGGAATGGGATGCTCATAATAATATGCTCGTCCGTGAAGCAGTTCTGTTGTGTGTAATAAGAATCACGACAGGCAATGCAATTGGCATTAAGATCAAATCCTGTCTAAATAAAATAAAAGTCTAGATGCATAGCATGAGTTGTCGCAACGAATGAATTGAGGCTAGGCCTCGGGGCGGCGCTGCGTCATGATCTGACATCGGTCATCAGAGGGGACTTATCTCTGTCGAGCATCATCACCGCGATGCTTGGTGACGATGAGTTGACGGCGAATGTTTCCTTCTGCGAGGCATGTATGTCCCAAAAGGAGGCCGAAGAGCGGGTGAGAGATGAGGCCGCCGACGAGGCCTCCCCCAGTGGCTACTTAATAGGCCTCCAGTAACGCCCCTGTGCTCGTGTCGGGTTCAGGAATGGAACCTGGGCCCAGTATGACACGACGTCGCGAGGACTGCTTAGTAGCGGCCGGGCAGTACCCCCTTAAAAGGAGTAGTCTGGCCTTCGCCAGGGCCAGGCTGTTGCTGAGGTAATCCTGTTGACTACAGACCCGGGACCCTCAAAATGCGACTGAAGGCGCTCGCAGTGGTTTTAGTTTACGGGTAGGGTACTCCCAGGTGCGAGTCCCACATAGTCAGGATCTAC
Organism: Helleia helle; assembly: GCA_963853865.1. Taxonomy (NCBI): domain Eukaryota; kingdom Metazoa; phylum Arthropoda; class Insecta; order Lepidoptera; family Lycaenidae; genus Helleia; species Helleia helle. Next base: position 25,498,860 of record OY971420.1, read on the forward strand.
CCGAGATCCCGGCTACATGCGTAAAAAGCATTTCCCTGCGATACCAAGAAAAAGTTATGGCCTAGCCTGGGCCAGTCTTAGGCAATCTTGGGTCCATGGATGACGTTGACCATCAGGTAACTCATCAATACATAACCACTCTATTAATAATATTGAGTTTAATCTTGAAACTTTAAATGCTTTGCAATCTTTCTGATTTTATTGCCAAATAATATTTTAACTGTAACGTATTTACGAGCTTTTTACGATACTATTTATCGAATTTGCATCTTTTACATTGTTTATAAACTATTGAGCGTGTTAGGCTCCAAACTAAAATCGATGGGACTTTATTTGATATCATCATCATCATCAACCTCGTCACGTCATGAGCGCAGCATGTTATCTTTTTTACGATACTATTTATCGAATTTGCATCTTTTACATTGTTTATAAACTATTGAGCGTGTTAGGCTCCAAACTAAAATCGATGGGACTTTATTTGATATCATCATCATCATCAACCGCGTCACGTCATGAGCGCAGCATGTTATCTTTTTTACGATACTATTTATCGAATTTGCATCTTTTACATTGTTTATAAACTATTGAGCGTGTTAGGCTCCAAACTAAAATCGATGGGACTTTATTTGATATCATCATCATCATCAACCTCGTCACGTCATGAGCGCAGCATATTATCTTTTTTACGATACTATTTATCGAATTTGCATCTTTTACATCGTTTATAAACTATTGAGCGTGTTAGGCTCCAAACTAAAATCGATGGGACTTTATTTGATATCATCATCATCATCAACCTCGTCACGTCATGAGCGCAGCATGTTATCTTTTTTACGATACTATTTATCGAATTTGCATCTTTTACATTGTTTATAAACTATTGAGCGTATTAGGCTCCAAACTAAAATCGATGGGACTTTATTTGATATCATCATCATCATCAACCTCGTCACGTCATGAGCGCAGCATATTATCTTTTTTACGATACTATTTATCGAATTTGCATCTTTTACATTGTTTATAAACTATTGAGCGTGTTAGGCTCCAAACAAAAATCGATGGGACTTTATTTGATATCATCATCATCATCAACCTCGTCACGTCATGAGCGCAGCATATTATCTTTCACATTCTCTATTTCTTGCGATCACATCTTTCATATTTCCTCGGTCCCTTGACCTAATCTCATAAGGAACTTGTGAATTCGAACCCACAATCGCTATAATTACACCGGCATGAAACGGGTACGTAATAGAAAACACTTCAAACGTCTCGGGCACCCTGAAATTTATGATCCAATTGTTCATTCAGCCACGATTATAGTTATTAAGTGTCAACGGAAATTCATTGATAGATTTAACACCAGAATAGCGTTTGATTGGCGTTTTATGCCGTCCGGTTTGGACTTAGCACTTAAAACTATTTTCAGGACGCCTGGATCCTTGAAAAATATCAGATTTACGTCAGCCACGTTCATGTAACGTAAAAGCGGAGTTTAATTGGGGAATAGAGGTTAATTTAATCGTTTGCATAAGACCTATATACATATTATACATAAATATATTTTATATAGGTATAATTCTTCTGTGCATGTGTATGTCGCTGACCTCCTCTAAAACGACTGAACCTATTGTGATGATTTTTGTTTGTGTGTTCTAGTAGATACGAGAATGGATTACATTCACAATTCAATCTACTACAAAATGTTTTGTACAGGACAATGTCTGAAGAGATAATGAAATAATGTTTAATAGTTTGTATTTAAGGTTACACAAGTCGCTCATATTTCCATACAAACAGAACAGTAATTACTACAATGTTTGACGTTGACTATGAATAATTAAGGATAACATAAATTGATCTCGTCGTTATATATGTCTGTATGTACCCAAAATTTAAAAAAAATATATAAATTTAAAAAATACAAGCTTCGAAACTTTCGTATTTCAACACTGATTTTAGCCCAACTTCGGGCGAAAATAAATAATATACAGAGCACGAAAGCTCAAAAATAAAGCCTGTACAGACATAGTTTAGCTATTCAAAAGTTGAAATAAATTAATTTTAAAAATATTCACTTAATAGTTTTTCTATAACAACTGATTTGCTAATTGGATATTTTCGGAATGAATCATTGTGCATTTTATTCTAGCACACATGTTCGCGCACCATGTCAGTTGAGATAGCAATCATTTTGTTAGAGTTCTCGCCGTTGCCTAGTTCAACCTTAAGAGGTAATCTTGGAAAAGACTGATCCGATTAAAAATATATCACCATTATAATGCTATGTTACTACTGAATGACACATGATACTGAGTAGCACAGGCTATAAGAAGTCGTTTAAAAATAATCATCATCAATTTTAGTGAACGCGGCAGATGGATTTATTATAACCATTAGTTAGTTAAAGATAATATTTACACAAGCAGCGCCTTGCAGTTTCACCCGCGCACTTCCCAATCCTGTGGGAGTACAGAGATATATTTTTTATGTCATTTGGGGGCAAACGAGCAGTCGGAGCCTCACGGCGCCGACGCCCATACACATCCGCACAACCAAGGCCACACAGATGCGCCACCCTCCCTTTCCCTATCCCCTCAATGGGCCACCGGAAACTCACAAACCGCACGAAACGCGACAGCATAGCTGTCAATTGACGCCGGTGTTATGTGAGTGAGAGGTACCACCCCGGTCGTGCCGGCGCATTTCGACTGCAATGCAGCATGGCGCTACCTCTTAATTATAGCCTATATGTTGTTATTCTGATGTATACCAAAGCTATGTTATTGTAAAGTTTCATTAAAATCAATTCAGTAGTTTTTGCATGAAAGGGTAACAAACATACATCCCGTACATTCTTACAAACTTTCACGTTTATAAAATTAATAGGATTTACTTGTGGTTTCAATTCTGTCATAAGGCATATGTGATTAAATTAATATTCACAGATTGATTAAAGTTTTGGATAGTATAGTAATAGATGGGTACCTAACCCATTTATCGGCTACTAGCTATTTTCCGCAGTTTCTCCTGCCACTAAAATTAAAAGAAAACTCGGCCGTCACGCGAGGCAATATAAGATTTTATTTTTCATAATTAATAAAAATCGTTAACGAAAAGTTGAAAAAAGTTATGGAATATTGCACCCATATGCTGGCACACATAAAGGAGTTGAGAGCGGCGGAGCAGCGGGAGCTTCACGAGATGAAAGTGTCATGCCGTTTGCTGTAACGGCATTCGATTTTACTTCCAACACGCCTCAATATCAATAAATTATGCAAAGAAAAGCAAAAAATCTTCCTTAATAAATTGGATTATCTGATATCTAATGTTAAAGTTTTGATAATCCGACTAGTGCAGAGATTAACGCACTTAAACAAACAGTTTTACTTCATTATATAAGTGAAGACGTGATAAACACCGCCGGTACATTTGTTACGAGCAATTGAACTTGCCCGGAGTGAAGTACGTTGCGAGTGATATCGCAAAGTGAAGAGTACTCGTGTCACTTGAGAGAAACATTGAAAATGTGTTGTATTTTATGTTCTAAATAAGAATTTTAGATACATACACACATATTTTGAATTTATTCACTTGCTAATGTGGTGCCGTGTGTCGGTCGTGATAAAAAATATTGTAAGTATTTAATTGTCAGTCGTTTTATGCAGAACCGTAAGTGGTTGGTCTTAATATAAATACAGTATATAATGTCAAGTCCCAATGTACAATTGGATATAAAATCAGTGTTATCTATAATAACAGTACTGGCGTAGATTTAGATTAAGACATACAACTACTAAGCATGTTAAAAATAAAATAAATTTATATGCTGAAAAAACACAACGAAAAGTACAAGGTTTGAATTCGATGCGAGAAAATATATGATTCGACTCGGCATACACGGTTACTGATATAAAAGTTTTCCGCAGATTAAATATATGTTGATGTAATGATAAAAACATCGTAAATGAATTATCACCATACAGGTAAATCGATTACACTCGATATCAAATCGATTTAGGTGTAAACTCGCACTCGATCCGTTAACTCGCATTTGTAGTCGATCCGTCACAGTTCATACACAAGCTTGATTAAAAGCGCTAATTAATATATTTAGAACATATTGTGCAATAAACTTACAGTAAGCGCACAATTGGTTTGAAGTTAGCTGCGAATGACGTCAGAGAGTAGGTATCACTGAAACATGTGGATCTTACATGTCGGTCCTAGTTGCATCGGAGTGTATCATAGTCATCGACTTTTTTTTATATTATTTTTTATATTAGTTGGATAGGCAAACTGGCAAACGTACCACCTGATGTTAAGTGGTCGACGTCGCCCATGAACATAAACCAGTATACCTGGAACGAGCCCAGGCAACTTATTTATGTGTTGCCTATCCTGAGACATAAGATGTTAAGTCTCTGTGCCTTAATACACTGCCTGTCTTGCCCTTCTATAAAGTACCCATAGTACCCATGCAGCCGGGAGCGCGGCACAGCGCTTCCGGTCTAAACGCGCTAAGTCTCGGTGCCAGGTGCTTAATTTTATTTAAATAAAGGAATTTGTTTTCGTACAAATCACATAAAATTACCGCTCTATTCCGATTATATTATGTGATTATATATATATATATATATATATATATATATATATATATATATATATATATATATATATATAATCACATAATATTCCGATTATATTATGTGATTATACATAATATAATCGGAATAGAGCGGTAATTTTATGTGATTTATACGAAAACAAATTCCTTTATTTAAATAAAATTAAGCGCATAATAATAAACTTCATTCGATATATATAATTTTAATAATAACTTCTTGAATTTATTAAACCACTCTCAGGTGTCCTTTCTGCGATAGAATCACGCAAGCATATTTTTAAAAATAGTTTTCATAGAATCAATAATTTAGAAATCAATAACATCATAGTCGGAGTATCACTCCGACTATGATGTTAAACGCCCTTGACACTTATCAATTGATATATGATATGCGATGTCCACGTCAAAACCCGGTAAAGCCTACAACTGCATAAAAATATTTCAATTATTTTTCAACGAACTATTTGAATATACTTTTTGAAATATACAAATTATAATAAAAAACTTTTTAAGAATATTTTGTGGCTTGTTAATAGTTTTCTTTACAAATCCGATGTTTCGGATACTTTACAACAACCATGGTCACGGGAGGACCATTTACTCTATATTTCTTATGTTTAAGCATACATTGTTTTTGCTGCAATTTTAAAGCACTATTTTTAGAATGCGAGTGGCTTTGTGAGTAGCAAGTAGCATTCATTAAAAGAGGTGTAATATTGGTTAAATATATACAGCATAATATCGTCTGCAACACGCTGGTACCCCTACCTCACACGCCGTCAATTCTCTTTCCCTTTTTTATTTCATGAGGAGGGAACCGAGCAGTCGGAGCCTTATGGTAACTACCGATGCCCATACTTTCGTTTGAACGAAAGTTATGCGGATGCGTTGCCCTCCCCTTCCCTATCCGCCCAATGGGCCACCGGAAACTCACAAACCTCATGAATCGCGACAGCATAACTGTCTCTTGAGTCTTGACGCCGGTGTTGTGTGAGCGAGAGGTACCCCGTACCACCCCGGACGTGCCGGCCCAAATCGGCTGAAAAGCAGCATGGCTCTTTCCGATACCATTATAGACTTCCTCGTTTCTTTCTCCATATCTGTTAATTGCTTTTTAGACTATTTGGTAGCGAAAAACTAAGTTCAATTTTTTAACTCAATTTGTTTAATAAATTGTTTTTTTGTGTGTGTCCGCGTCATTCCGAATGAGCTGCGACTCATATTTTTGGGAGCTTCATCAGTATTCACCATTTTCAACTTGTGAACTAGACTAGTTCCCTATACTTATTTGCCGAATGATAGCGCATATATCCGCGCGGCACAAAGCCCTCGCATGTTATGGCACTCCAGGATGGTGACGTATTTATTGATGATTAATTATTATTGATGATTGATTGAATGCCGAGGTAATATTTTGGTCCATCGTATATTACTGGCATTGGCACTGGCACTGAAACTCACCTGGATGGTCTAGACTGAAAGAGCACAGGCTGGTGGGTGTGAGGCTGTAGGAGGGCTCGTCCTTAGGCTTCAGCAGCTCGTGGGTCGATACAGCGTGGATCGACAGCTCCTGGACAAAACACGATTGTTATGATAAAACGTACCATATGTTATGTACACATATATTAGATGTTATTTGTTATCGATATCTCAATTCACCAATATCTAAAAGGTTATAATATTTAAATATTTAAAATAATTCATAACGCAAAAAGCTAATAAACTGATTTCACCGCTGGGAGAAGTTGTAGCTGTAATAAAAAGATCTACAACTTTTGTATTTAGACTTTTTTCGTAACCTCAAAAAAAATTGTCAAAGTAAAATAAAAAAACCAGAAACTTTATTTGAAATTTTAAAATTTGAAGTCTAAATACAAAAGTTGTAGATTTTTTTATTACAACTACAGCTTTATCATTCTACTTTCTTTCTATATGACTTGTATACTTGATAAACTGCTTTTTACTCTAACCCCACCCGCTCCACTTTCCCGCCCTCAGTTCCTTTTATTTTTGTTATATTCTCTTCCTTTTCCAATGGGTTCCATCCTACTATTTTTTTTTTCTGTTTCAAAAATTATCGACACTGGTCTAATAAGGATATTAATTCGTGTTGTCTTAGAACTACATTCGAGTACTCCGGTTATAGGTACTCCGTTAGTTAACAAGGCCAGCCATAGTGTAAATCAGCGGGACGGCGACACGTGCGTATGATATTTTTCACATGTATTAGATTCAATCTTTAAAATGGCCGATAAATATTCGACAATGTCTATTTTTGAATACTCTCTACGGTGCTGAATGAACGGAGAGTCGAAATGCGTTTGTAGAGAGCGTCCCAAGGTATGGGTTTAAGCGTTATACTTGTGTAGGAGGTTAGAATTCAGTTTTAATTTCAGTAGCCTTTTGCCGCCAAGATGAAGATTTCAAGAAGAAGATATTTTAAAATATGTTTTGTGTCATTATTGATGGATCTGTAAATAACTTATAATAACTTTTTAATAATTTAGGCAAGACATCTATGTCTTTAGTCGCTATCAAAATATCTAAGCTGTCGGATTGTTAAAAGGAAACTCATATAATAGCTTTTCAATGATCATAACGATCACAAGGTTACCAAAATATCTAAAACTCAAAAACAATAAGTTTGTACGTAACATATGTCCCGTTTAAATATTAAATAAAATATGAAACGCGCGAATCAAAAAAACTTTTTAAAAAGCGTGATACAGCTCAAAACTCAGTAAAACTGCCTAGTTAAATTAACTTTTTCTTTCTTGTTATATATAATACTAGTATACCCGGCCACGTGTTGCAGTGGCTAAGCCTAAGGTATATAAAGTTTGTAAGGTGTTATACTTAACAAACGTCAAACAATAACGAAGGTCTAATACGTCTTTCTGCCTAAACGAGTTTTGGATTTGACATCATCTTGAAAATTTGACATCTGCATACAGTAACAAAATATATATACAATATATATAAACAAATAATTTGAAATAAATAAATATTGCGATTATAAATTGAGGTATAAACTACCCTATCTCCCAAGTTGGGCCAAATTACAAATGCTTACAAAATTTGATAAAAATTGGTTCAGTAGTTTCGGAGTTTATCGCGAACATACATCGTGACACTATTTTTTTATATAATACTAGCGGCCCGGTACGTGCTTCGCTACGTATAAAGTGAAATAAAAAAAATGGAACATCAAATTAATTTATTCAAACAAAAAAATATATTATTAAGTGCTAGCTATTTTAAAACTTAATGTTGTACTGTCAACACTGAAAAAAGTTTCAATATGACCTCAACTGAAAAAGTTTCAATTTGACAGCAAAATCTCCATTAACAAAATAATCCACCATTTATTGAATTTAAAAAATGTGATAAATGAAGAACCGCTCGACTGATTTTGTGCAAACTTCACATAAACCATCTACTAAATAGTCCAAACAAAGCCTAAACATTTGGTTGGGATTGGTGAGCCCGTTCTTGAGTTATTAAATTACAACGAAAAGTGGCATTGATTTTTATATATAAAGATATAAGAACATATATAAGTATATACATAACTGACCTAACTAAAAATGGCCCTATAAAGCTAACTGTAACAACTAACCCGCTGTCTCTCATACCCCGTCCCACACGGTTATCTTTTTGACACTGTCAACTATATCCGAGCTGATTTGTTCACGGCAGCTGCGCCCGCGCACCTATTAACCGCTGATACATGTTAGTCAGTCGGTTATTAGAGCGAGCGTGATGAAAACATTGTATCACATGCGCCAGACAGGGACAGAGCACATCTCGAATAACCTACGATATTTATTGGTTGCATCGTGACACTCGAGAAAAATTCTCGTCGAGAAAAATGTGTGTCTCTGTATAAACGACATCTCGATGGTGGGCGATTTTTCATGTATCTAAATAAAGAAATATTGGCCAACGAACATACATATAACATAGATGTATAAAACGCATTTTAACCGTATTCAAGCTATTTTTGCGAAACGACGACGAATTCTCGGGCACCAGCTAGTAACATAATAAAGCTGAAAACTCTGTTCTTTGTTTCAACGCGCTATTCTGTCACAGAGGCAACATCTTATGTCTCAGGATTCAGGATAGACAACACATTAATCACTTGCCTGGTTTAAACTTACTGATGTACATGGGCGACGCTAACCACTAACGATGCATGTGCCTCGTCTGCTCGTACATATTATATCCAACTAATATAAAAAATATAAAAAAACTGTTCAATAGGGACGACTTTTTTTATAAACCTCTCTTTCCTCTATGAATGTTTCGTCCGTGTTAACACTAAATATGCCAAATCTTACTCTACTCCGTGCGCCGCGATGAGCTTAGCAAAGATAAAGAAAAAAAATATTCACGTATTAGTATAGATAGATAATTTATATGCGAGATGGCTAATAACAATATTTCTTTATGCTAATATAATAAAATATTTTTATGTAAAATCCCACGTTTTACGATCACGCAAATCTCAACACAAGGAATTTGAATTAAAAGTTAATGTGTACTGTTTGCTTCCGATTGAGAACAGTTTTCGGTCCGATATTTGGTGTGACCGACAGACTATTTTTTTATATCTACACTAGCCATTGCCCACTGCTTCGCCTGCGTTTACTTTTTAAACCCATGCATGAATTGATGATTATTATTATATGATGTCACTTAGTGTTAAAGTAGCATAATACTAGATTAAACAAAAATTAAAACCGACTTCAAAATTTAAAAAAAACTAAAAAGTAATATTGTATATTAGTAGAAGAATAAGTTGATTATAAATTGTAGGCACAAAGATTACGGAAATTATTTTATTACTTTTTAGTTTTTTTTTCTTTGGGATTTCTTTGGGATGCCATCATAAGATCCTGGTTTCCTTATCATGGGACCATTTGGGAAGTATACCCATTAGAACAAAAGAATAATTTTTCAAATCGGTCTAGCCATCTTCGAGTAATCAGGTAACATACATAAAAAAAAAAAAAAAGATTCCGACGAATTGATAACCTCCTCCTTTTTGAAGTCGGTTAAAAAGAGCATACGCCTATTTGAAAGGCCGGCAACGCACCTGCTAACCCTCTGGTGTAGCGGGTGACAATGGATGTCGCTACCATCAGGTGAACCGTACTTTCAGTTTGCCCTCTCTTCTATAAAAAAAAAATACTGTTTGCTAGAGTCTAAATGAGATCTAGTGTTATCACATATCAAATTAAGTTTTTTGCGAAATTTATTATTAATATATATCTGAAATCCATTTAGGTTGGCTGCAATGTGAATATTTTACATTCTAGCAGGTTTCGTATATTTTATGAACCGATAACGAGAAAAGAAATTCACATATTATAGTATTATAATGTTGCAAGTGATATCGGATCTAATATTAAAAACTTTACTTTATTCGACTATATGTATAAATTTTATTATAATTAAACAACTATTATCGTAATTTATGATTTTATAACGTTCAGATTAGTACAGCAACCACGTTCGCGCGGGCAAACCATAATGTAACTTATCATAGAAATCTTGTTGTTGTTGTTGAAACATTTGTTGTTTGTGATACGAATGGCAGAGGATCGGTCGTCTTGGCGTTGAAAAGATTATTATGTTTGTATATTTGTTAATTCATCGCTTTTGTAATAAAGCGAAGTGTGAAGTGTTAGACTGGGCGACGGCGACGACGACGGTGGGATCAACCAGAAATAGCCTGTAACTTATGGTCGCTTCCGAACCACAACCAGTTGGGAACATTTAAAATAGCATTCATATGTGATATGCGAATACATTTGTATCGGTTGCACGATTTCACCACAGTGCAGTCTTTATAAAGTCTTTTTGCAGTGCAGTAAAATTGTCTTGAGCATCGGGATGGTAAATGGTATGACGCTGTCATTTATATATGTATTTCATCTTTCTTTGAATGTTTCACATCTCACCCAGCAGATCTTGTAACGGCAAACTTTTTATATTAGCGATATGGTAAATATCAGTGTCATTAATTGCCTGTTCCTTCTTTCCGGAACACAGCAAAGCTGATTCACAGAAAAACGAGTCTGCCTCGCGCCGTTACGCGATCCTACCGGGATACCTTTCGGGTACCTCGTTAGGTACCCGATAGGTTTTGGTTTGACAGACCTACAGACAGACGGACAACAAAGTGATCATATAGGGGGTTCCGTTTCATCATTTCAAAGAACGCAACCCTAATAAATAGGATGTGTACGTACGCAGAGGGGCGCACGGCCCAACGCTTTGTCTCAATGATGATACAGACTAAAATAAAACCTGGCCATCTTATTCTCTTGTAGAAGCTGATTAGTCTGTTGAAATATATATTATAGTTTTAAAAAACATGCTATAATACCTTAATACCAACCTAACTGAAAATTAGAGAATAATATTTAATATAAGAATTAAATGGATTAACAAAAAAATATATATTATTGCAAAAAAGGGTGAGGTGATCAATATTCATTGTTATAAATATTTTATCCATATCTATTTTTTTTAAGTTAGTGTATCTAATAAAGTTAGTGTAAGTTAGTGTATTGTACTACACAAAGCACCCTTTGCACAAGCAGATCGAACTTATTAAATTATTGTATTGTCAGCGGTCCTAAAAGTTTGCAAAGGTTAAATTTAATATGACGTCATAAAGTTAGTCAAAATAACATTTTAAGATTCCGTTACATAGATAGATGCAGGCGAAGCTGATAAAAGCGAATCAAAAAGTTTCAGACTATAGGCCATAGTTGTCATATGAGTTGTATTTTATAATATATTATACATATTTTCATTCACTATATTTATATTTTATTTTTATTTTTATTCAATTGGAATAGTTACAGGCTACAGATAAACTAGCATACACAATAAAATATAAATAGAAGAATCTTTTAGAACATCGGAGCCCTATTATAACTAAACACTACATTAAAAATTCGACTCATTTTAGTGTCTTACACAGTCAAAATATTTACTGGATACGATGCTAAAGTCCGGAAAAAAATCATTCATTCAAATCATATTAATAACTGCCTTAATATCTTATCATCTTAATATTCAAAATCCACGAGATTCCGAGATTTCATAAAATCACAACCAAGTAATAAACAATAAGATTCATCAATTTATAATTAGTACGATTTAAACAGAAAGTGCTTACAATGTATTGAAGCTGTGTAATATTATGCTTGGTTTTTGATTTCATTTTGTTATTGGATCCCAAGCAGGTGGTAGCAAGGAATCTCTATTCAAATTAGGATGGATTTTGCTCTCTCAACTATTACCTTATATTTCACAAGAGTCAGCAATCTTCATCATCATTATCAACATTTTTCATCCACCACTGGACAAAGGCCTCTTTCAATGAAAATTGAAAGAGGACCTTTTTCTGACTAGGAGCGAAACTTTATCAAAAGTCTCTTCTTCTCTTCTCAAATTCTCATCTCTCGATCTAATCTCGTTTAATAAATTTTAGATTTTGTGTACCGACGGCGTTCAATACTATGTTTTTACGTAAGCTTCAATTGAACTTTTATTTCAGTCACAGATTTCTCAGGAATAAGAATGAAATATAATACTTTTCATTTCCATTAAAACAAATACAACAATACTTTTTAAATTATCCGTAAACATGACATTTCCTCTGTCGTCAACAATAAACAGAAAATATAGATAATTCGTAGACAGAGAATACTATTAATAGTATTCTCTGTCTACGAGATAATTACTGATTTTGTTTTTCGTACCGTTAGCAAAAAATATGAGTTGTTTTATTTCTGTAAATATCTGTCAAAATTTCCGTAATTGTTTCACTTGTATTTCATTAAAATCAAAGATATTTTTTATTCAAATATATAGTTATTTAGTCTAATAATTTTTATGAATTTTTGAATGGAGAGGTTTTTAATATTTATATTGGGGATATATAATAAATAACGTTAATGTATCATTTGTATACGAAACCGACAAATTGAAACGTCGGCTTATGTTTACATGTTCCTCACCCTGAATTGTAGTATGTTTTGACAGCCAGTGAAGTCGGCCATTACGACGAATAACAATATGCCCAAAGAATGTTCCTATACAATTTACTTCGTGTTTGTTTTACACGCTTTTATGAGCATTCTCATTTTATTAGCTTCAAGTGGAGGTATGAAAATCTTTGTTAATTTCTAGTCCGACGCAATAAGACTCGTGTATTAGTTTGACCGCTATATGTGTCTGTGGCAGTTCTTTATTATTTTAAATGTATGTATTTACATATATAAAATACATATGTATGTAGGTATGTACGTATGTATCCATCGTAGCGCGTAAACCACTTACCTATGCAATTTCGACAAATGAGCTTTCAATCGATTCGTTATTATGATCCGGAGGATTTATTTAACGGTTAATTACCCAAAAAAGGGGGTTAATTTTTTCGTAGTCGAGTCATAGTTTTAAAACTATTTATTTGTGTAATAAATACATTGCGGCATTTTTATTATTCTTATTTAGGTTTATAATTCTCTGAGCAAACAAAAACAAACGCTTATTCTTTTTTCTTTTTCCCGTGCAATGACCAATTCTGGTTAAATTCGGGTGGCGGCAGCTCGGCCGTCTTGACGTTCATTAACAGCGCACAATGCCCGTGTGCGCTGCAGTGGAGGGAAATGGTTGATAACGATGGAAGTCTAAATTGAACAATTTCAGTTGTATATATTTAACTGTAATATATCACAGCTAATCAGAAGTATACCTGCAGATTAAAGTTTTAGCTGGCTTATTTATAGGCGAGAGGAGTTAACAGGTGCACGCTATTTATATTAGTAAGTTTGTCAAATTTTAGGGAGACCTACATTGGATGGTGTAAATTTAGGTACCAGTTGGCCGGGGGTTCAGCGATGAGTATTGTAGAAATACAATTACTAAGGATACCAAAGGACGTTTACTAACTTAATTCACAAATGGTTAACTTCTTAATGCACATAAAGGCAAGATGCCTTTACATACATAAGCCATCTTTATCCGTTGCTCAAATTACATACAGATTCGTATTTACTACTGATATTTTTGTATTTATATTATTTGAACTCGCTGCGCCCGAAAGACGGTAAGATGCAGGCAGCTCTACCCAATAAACCCTCCCCCTGCACTTTCCCCTCCCCCCCTTCTTATGATTCTCTGTACCACAAAGACAGCTCCTTTGGCTCAAATTGCTTCTCTCAAGGTGCTGGGTTCACCTTAGGCTACTGAGCCCCACCGCCACGACAAGGCTTGATACGTATAATGTTTAGAGGCCCAAGAAATATGGCCAACCAACACTTCTAACTTCAGATCTAACTTAGCGCCCACGAATTAAATTACTCTTCTTCATTTAAGATCGATCCATTTCCCTCAATTCTTCCTTCTATGTTATTTCTTTAAAACGGGTCGCGTGTTTCAGGTAACCAATCATATTTCCTCTTCGGTTCTCTTTGGTATTGATTAATTTTCTTTTATATTTGACATTTTCTAAAACTTCATCGTTTGACATCATCTCCTGACACTTATACCCCCATCCTTCTCTAACATCACATTTCAAATCCTTTCAATCTTGCTCTATCTTTTTGTGTCATAGTCAAAAATTCAATTCCGGCGATATCGTGGCGTACAGACCCAGGTTTCCATCCTTAGCCCGACACGAACACAGGAGTTACTGGAGTTACTGGAGGCGCATTAAGCGCCTCTTACGCACACAGGTTAGTCGCCCGCGGGAGAAGGCCTCGTCGGCGGCCTTCTCTCCCACCCGCTCGTCGGCCTCCTTCTGGGACATAACTTCCTCGCAGTAAAAGACCATCGCCGTCCAGGACTCGTCGTCACTGAGCATCGCGGTGATGACGCTCGGCAGAGACAAGTCAACGGCTCCCTGCGGGCCAGGTACTCACCAAAACAACCATGCCCGGTAAGCACCTGTATCAGATGGAAGGTTAGGGGTTTCCGCTAGCGGCGCATCTAGGACCGGTCGCAGACCAACCGTCAGGCTTTTGCCATATGTCTGCCGCGCCAGGTCTTCCCCCCAACTCCGCATTAATGCCTCTTGCCCTAGTCGGCAAACCCGCAGGATCCCGTCCAGCGTAAGGCTCTCACGACCATATACACGTCCATGACCCAGTGCAGACTATATTCATCACACAATTTATCTGCACTTGGTGGGATCGAACCTGCGACAGCTGCATAAAGTGACCAGTTACTGTCCACTCAGCCGGCCGAGTTTCTTTATTTTCACTATAAACATTAGGTATTATTTACTTTCGCATGTCAAACAAAATCTAAAACTTATAAAAACAAACAAACCGTTTATAATAAACCTACGTGTTTATTAAGCTTACGATGATGAGTGATTTTATTTTCAGTAAATTTCACTGAGGTCGAATTTGTAACCCTACAGGAGAACTAGTTCTTTGTATAATAAAAAAAATATATTTTATTGTATACTAATCCTATCTAATAGGTACTATTCACAGATGTACAAAATTCTTGGAAAATTATTTGTAAAATGCTTTTTTAAATAAACTCTATAACTATCACAGTGGTTATAATTTTGTTCATCAAGAGTCTATACAAATCATACTTACTTAATATTATAAATGTGAAAGCGTGGATGTTTGTTACGCTTTCACGTGAAAACTACTTAACCGATCATCATGAAACTTTGTTCACATATTCTTGGAGGTATTAGAAGTAACATTTCCATAAAAAATAACTAAAATCTTATCCTGCGCAGACGAAGTCGTGGGCACCAGCTTGTATAGTATAAAACTACCCCAATCAGCTTATCTTTCTCTTTACCATCCTATGTTCAGAACTGTCCGATTTTCACACCACGTTTTCTAACACTTGCGATCTAGGTACAACCAACCTTATACTCTCTCTGTTGCCCATCCGTCGGCGCCCTTGAAGTTCCCTACTTTAAGGGCGCCGACGGATGGGCAGTCTAACTTGTAAAAGAATAGATGAAAAAACTCATTATAACGTGTTTAGTGTTTACATAATATTAAAATTTGAAAATATTAAAATAACTGTTTTAATGTTACATATTACGGAACCTTGATCTACGCTGGTCATTATTAGGATTCCTTTCTTCAAAATGTCAACCACCCTTGTAGGATTATTCCAAAGTCATTCCTGTTTGTTGAAACCTATTGGAAAGTGCTATGTATGATGAAATTTGGCGATCAGAACGGTCTCACAGCATAAGAGTAGGAATATGCCTCTGAAAGTCTTTAACTTGGAAATAAGTGTTAGTACACAGGTCCCCCAGTGAGTGGTCCCGTTCACGCCTGTCCCTTATCCTGAACTCTCCAACACAATAGGCCTATTTCACGTGCTGTTTAACTTGGCCGTTTTATTACCCACTATATGCTCAGTGTCCATACTTTACTCGTTCATAATATATTTACTAACAGATATGTATTTGTATGTCGATGATTTTAAATGAACCTCAATCTTCATCTTTGATTATTTAGTGTCAGATCATTTAAGTGCAATGAACTTCTAAACTGAACCAATGTTCATGCAAACACACTATGTAATATGTATGCAATTTCAAAATTGAGAGATAGGATGATTCTAAGTACGATAGTAGGTGTGATAGAAAACTAGTTGTATTGAAAATCGAAAGCCGATAGACGTTTTAATGATTCCCTAAAAATATATTTAAAATCCCAAAATTATCAGCACTTTTGTTTAACGATGTTTTTTATTCAACCACGAAAATTTTTCATTGAAAATACTTCGCATTTTTCTTCTTACATTCAAGCTAAAAAAGAGCTCGTGCAACAAAAAAGGCTAGAATACATCGGTAGACGTTATACATTTTCAATTCAATAAAACAACAAAAAAGCTTGTACAACAAAAAGGCTAGTATACATTGGTAACCATGTAAAAACGCTAGCCCACCCACCGCGCTCAATCGTTCCTACACGTGCGACTTAGGCTACGGTAATATGTTGCAAGCTTCAGAGAAACATGGTCATCGCATGATTAAATGTCAGCCCACCGTGTTAGGTAATGCGATATTGGAAAACTATGTGCAAATCTTTACCAGCGAGGTTTTTATCACGCTTTATGTACAGCCAAAGTTTTAGCCGGTTGAATAATGAAAGAACTTTATCGTACTTTTGACTCTAATATAGGCTGTATAATATACACTGTAATATAGGAACATACAATGAAAAGTATCATACTTTGACTAGAACAATAATTAATTTCCTGACCATGAAATGAAACTACTTTTTAAGAATTTGTGAAATTTTTCAAACTTTTGCCAGTTGGAACGTAGTTCCTTATAGCGCGTTACGAAAGGGGGCTAGACGGAAAAAATTAAGATGAAAAGTTGGAACGACACTTTTTGCTATAGTTGTAAACCGTGCGCTTTTTTGATTGACACATCACTGCGTCGGCAGCTACGAATAAATAATAAGTCAGCTGTTTTTGTTACACTATTGGGGCTGCTTAGTAAAAAAGCTGCCCAGTTCAAATCCCACCGATCTCGGTGACTTCTTTTTGTTTTTTTTATTATTATTTTACGTCGGGAGATTTTTATCGATAAAAAAATCATAAAAAATTTATACCTACCCGAATAATTATTTTCCTTACGCCTTCGTGTAATGTTGGTAGCTTTCTGGTCATACATTGAAACATTTTTTTGAATTTTTATAGCGGTTTAGTAAGGTTTTTATGTTTAAATGTTTCGGATACATATTTTAGTAATCGTTCACGGGAAAACCTGTGGAAATTCGTAAAAAGTTGTTTCATATAGTTTTCTCGTAAACATTAATACCTATAAGTAAACAATCAATACCTGAAAATAGTTATAAAGTACATAAGTAACTTAAAAATATAAATAGGCCAATAAAATACTTATAAGTATAAATAGTAGACTTGTGTCTATACTTAGGAAGTAAAAATCTTAATGGTTATATAAATGGTACGTAGATCTTAATGCATTTGTAAAAAATAGTTAGTACATGTGAATTAAAACGAGAAAACTACTGAGATAATTTTGGGGAACTTCGCAGTGTTATTGGTACCTATTTGAAAATAAAGACACTATAATTTTATCTGTAAAAATAAAAACGAGTTTATAACATGAAATTTGTCTCCACATGTTTTACATGTGTAAATATTTGCGTATTTGCGAAGCGGTATTCAAAATAATACTTGGTACCAGATCCCCTCGGTCTGATATTTTTGTACTACAGCGAGCCCAACGCTAACATTTCCTCATTATGTACATTTCTTGACCTGTAGACACTTAAATTAAATGTTTTCATTACTTATTGTTTTATCTTACATTTTGTAGTTTACTTCTTCTAACACTATTTTTATATATATGTACTAGTATAATAAACAATTAATGTTTGTGATTTTAGTGTTGAAGATAATTTTAAAAAATATTTCACTAGTAGTAAGACTATTACTAGAACTGCGTTATCATAGACTGTGTTAAATTAACCCTAAAATCAATTTAATAAAACTTAATTCACACATTGAAATTAGTGAATGAATATTCGATGTGAATGTGAAAACAAAACAATTTTTCCTACGTCCTGCCGCCGAATATGCGGCCGGGTTCTCGGAAATCCGCCCGAGTACCAATTCCATTACGCACAATATCAACGTAATTGTAAGCCAATCAAATAAAATCATAAAAAGATATTCAACCAATTCTATAGTTTTTACAGGTTTTTAGAAAATATCTTATGAAATGTCAAAATTAACTATTAACACGTTCTTCTTTGAAACATGTCGTTTTATTACGATTTCCTTAAAGTTAAATTTTCTTCTTGCCTAAATGTAAAATAAAACGGGTAATATTTCCTCTAACCTCAAAATGATTCTACTCCTATCATATACTAGTGGGTGGGGTGCGACCTTCGATGGCCACGCTCCCATTTGCATGGCTACCAGCTACCACCATCTTATTTCTTACGTGAAACTCTGTTTCGAGTTCAGGTCAAGCCGACTTCATTGTAGGTACCTGCCTTTTTTTTCTTTAACGCCGGGAAATGCTCTGAGGCATCCCGCTGTGGAGTGGTTTTCCCCAGGCGGGTATGTGGGATTCGCTGTGCCCAAAAGCTGGTATGTGGACGCATCTCTACCCACTTAAACCCGGCGAGTGCTACCAAAATGCCACCTTTAGTGAGGTGCCCCGGATCTAATGTTGCTCACAGGGCACCTCGACGGCTAATCAGTCCATCAGGGGACCGACGCCACCTCCACAGTGGGGTTGTCCCGAACTACAGAACAACTGTTCCCGACGTCGGGAGCGTGCAATGGGTCACCCCATTTCCGGTTTCCGTCCTAGGAGGGGTACAAAGATCCCCCCTCGGCTCAATTCGCTTCGCCCAAGGTGCAAAGTGCCCACCGCCACGACAAGGCCTGAACCATGGTGGGGTCTTTGTACCTGCCTGCCATTCTAGTAAAAGTGTCACAAACGTTAAAATGATTCTATCACCAACATGGTCTTGTACCTGCCGTGGTAACATCGGCTCCACATTCTGCTGAATTGTCGTTAAATATCGATGACGAAGATGGAGTAAAATCTCTGATGTCGCGACAATATTTGTGCAAATGCATATTTTATTACTAGCACGGTTTTTGATTGAGGTCGTGTGTTGCGACACGTCGGGCGTGATATAGACAAAAATTTGTGTGTTTGTAGGTCACAACACTAGCGCTCCTCCAAGGGCAATCACAGTTTGTATACTTGGAGTGGCTTTGGGCTGATCACAGCCAATATTAAGCTGGGTTAAGGGTGCGTAGGGTTTTTGAAGTGAAATTTATGGCACGCATTGTTTTTAAACATCCAAAATAGGTAGAGGACGGTATAACACGAGATAATGATACCGGATAGAAAATTGATGGGTACTGGACGTGGAACCGAACTATAAGCTGAAAGAGTCGTGGAGTGAAGGCCACGTTCAGTTAGAAGAGGGTCAACCTTCAACTTGATCGGATAGTTAGATCAGAAGTTGGATGCGTGGCAGGGGATCAGCGTTGGCATCCATTGAAAGAAGTCCCTGTCCAGGAGGAGATTGAAAGGTTCATAATGATAGTTAGGGTCCGGGCAGGACGATTTTTGACCCCACTATGGCTCAAGCCTTGTCGTGGCGCTGGGACTCAGTAGCATGGGGTGAACCCTTAGCTCAGTACCTTGGGCGAAGTAAATTGAGCCGAGGGAGCTGCTCTTTGTGCCCCTCTTATAAGAAGAGACCAAAGAGCAGGGGGACAAGGGGCGAGGATAGGAACCTCACCCCATTGTACCGTCCTGACGTTGGGAGCGGTTATTCTGTGGTACGGGACAATCCCTCTGTGAACGTAGCGTCGGTCCCCTTAGGGAATGACTAGCCCTCTAGGTGTCCTGTTTGCTCATTAAATCCGCGCACCTCACCAAAGGCGGCATTGGCGACACTCGTCGGGTTTTAGTGGGTAGAGCAGTAACTCTACCTACTAAAACCCACTAAAACTCGCTGCGCCTAGTTACTGCTAGTCCCATGTACACGCCTGGGAAGAGCCACTCCCCTGAGGGATACCTCAAAGCAAAGGCCGGTCCTTGAGATCTAATAGACTATTAAACATTAGATTTTACTTTTACCACCTGACCCGAAAAATTGTTGTTTTGTTGATGAAATGACCTATGACGCGCCTTGGCAGTAAAATCTGCTCTAATGCCGTGACTGCATACGGCATAACTCTTTCATGTGTGTGCATTTTAATTCCATCGTAATAGATTTGTTTTAATTATGAATTTTAATGTTCATATAGATAATTATTTTGTTTAATTAAACACCAAAAGTACATTAAGTAATAAAAGATATTATAAAGTTATACATTTGTGATTCATGACGTGATTTATTATCACGTCATGAATCACAATATAATAAAAAAATAGATGTACATTACCACTGGTACAGTACTCATTGTTATATAACTTTAAAGATTAAACATAATTAAAATATCAAATGTATCAAATATAATTAATACCTATGTAATATCGGATAATAATAAAAATATACTAAGAACCACTCAACGCAATAACAAACGAGCTGATAACCTGGAAACTTGCTATCAAATAAAAAAACGCATCCAAATGGTTGACCTACGTTACAGTTTGAGAACTACAGTAATGTAGACAGCCGTTCAAAATACACTCGATTTTTGCGTTGGGATTGCGATGAGAAGTTTACAATTCGTATATTTTTATGTATTATAATATATTATGATACAAAACTTGTATACAAAATATTGAAAGTTATTGTATTGTAAACTTATATTTAACAACTTGAACACATAAAAGTATTAACATATTTAAATATAACGTATATTCTGTTAGATTTTAATTACCTTTAAATCCTACGATCGAAACATATTTTTCCAATTACGAAAACCACATTCAGAAATTGTCGAATCAGAACAAAAAGTACAATAACAGATAATACGTGCTGTACATAATATATTCATCAGAGAGCTGACCTCTGACTGTGATAAGGGGCCATGGCAACATGACAGTGGCTTAGCAGATAGTCACTTTGTTTTTGTGGATTAATACTTTATATTTCATACTATATATGGATACGTCTTATGACAAAAATCCAGCTTCCTTCGGTGAGAGGAGATCCCTATCCACATCGGATTGGCTATTGCTTGGAGATGGCTCCAAGGTTTACCAATAAAAGCATTAAAGCCAGGATGATTATTCGACTTCGTAAAACATTAAGACATTACAGCGAAGGAGGCTGACGAGTGGGTGAGAGTGGAGGCCGCCGACGAGGCCTTCCCCTGCGAGCGACGAACGGGGGTGCGTAGAGAGCGCATTAAGTAGCGCCTCAAAAAGCAGCTGAAGGCGCTCGCAGGTAGTAGTTGCGAGTCCTCACATAGGTCTAGAAGCCTTACCCGAGGTAATCCTGGATCATGCGAAAGCATTAACCTGCGTCCTAAAAAAAGACATTACCACTGAGCGGGATGAGCGGAAGCGATCCTGTCTGTACGGTACCATTATATTGCTTTTTGCTTTTACAAACAGTTTTACTATCGTTCGATATGAAGACGTGTTACCGAGACGTCTGACGTCACAGGATAGGCAATACTGATGAGTTGACCAATCGCAAGTGAACTAATTTAATGGACGACATCGACCACATAACATCAACGTTACATTACCTTTCCAACGTAAAACAAGATTTGAAGATTGTATATTATGAATATACTAATATCTAGGTTGACCAATGACTGATTGGACGATAATCTCCACGGCCTGTTCTGTTTGGGTGATGGAGTGACGGAGCATCTTATTGACATCGATCGAAAGAGGTCCATATCCAGTATTGAATGATAAAATACTTATAAATATATGATGCGAAAAAGCTATTTCAGTTACTGATCAGTTGGTGTGCCAGTATATGGACCAGCTGTGTATCAGTATATTATATACCAGCAGTGTGTCAGTATATTATATACCAGCAGTGTTCATGTATATATACCAGCAGTGTACTAGTATATGTACCAGCAGTATACCAGTTGTGTACCCGAAGTGTACCAGTGTTCGAGTCCACTCGGCACATTCGCCGCGGCATCGGGTTACCGTCATACGACGCACCGCGTGCCCAGCATGCTGACTGTGGTAGGCAGGGCTGACACTAGCAACTTATTAAATACAAACTATAAACTATTAAAAACTTGTGTTGAAATGTATATGGGCCTGAGGAAGAAAGCGATTTAAAATTTAAAATAAAAACTCTTCGGCAGTATGTCCAGGTAAGAACTATGAAGTTATAACGTTTAAAAGTTTTAAGCCAGAATTATATTATCGTATTTAATTGTCTCAATGTGAAATAATTAATATAAGTGACCCAGAACTTTTGTTATGAGGTCGACAGAGTCTACAAAATCTGATAAAATCACTTAATAATTTAAAAACGCATAGGATAAGTGTTTAAGTTTAATGTTACAGTAGTAAGAGGTAGTGCCATGCTGCTTTGCAGCCGAATTGGGCCGGCACGACCGGGGTGGTACCTCTCGCTCACATAACACCGGCGTCAAGTGACAGCTAATTACTGTCGCGTGCGGTTTGTTAGTTTCCGGTGGCCCGTTGGAGAATAGGGAAAAGGAGGGGAATGCATCGACGTAACTTTTGGTTGTGCGGATGTGTATGGGCGTCGGTAGTCACCAAAAGGCTCCGATTGCTCGGTTGCCTCCCTATGACATAAAAAAATTGCAGTATGTACATACCGATATTCTTTTATTTATTTAAAGTTCATATTATATTAGTGTAATCTGGTGATCACTTTTTCGTAAGTATTTATTATTAATTAAAGTAGCCAAAAAAAGTGTCAACCCTACCACAACAGCGGGCGTGCAATAGGTAGCTAAATTTAAGCAAACTCAGCGTCTCATGAAAGTGCGCCATTTTTTACACGGCCATATTTCATCAAATCGACGACCTCTTGATGTTCAGGAACAATGAGTTTCTTGATTCTCACTCCGAGTACTCGTAAACCTTTATTTATTACTAACGAGGCCCTTGACCTGGGCTCGATGTAAATTAGTGGGCACTTTTTCCCAATGTTGATTTTGGATAACGACACTGATTTTATAAGGTAACAATATATAGAGTCTGGCCAACGAAAGCTGTCCAAGAAAAAAGGCGGGATTTAAAAAAAACACGAGCTGGCAATACTGGCTGTACTTTACTTAAATGGAGTTGACACTATTTATTATTCCCCTACTCCTACTACTCATAAAATATTGAATTCATACTAGTCCATATCTGACATACGTAAAATATCTAGCAGTGTAATGGATATGTGATCAATAATGATTATGAAGCATAGGCCTCTATCAAAGAACACCAAGACGGCCGATCTGAGAGCTTCATCAAAAACAGTTTGCGAGTTATTAGCGTGCAATATTTTTAATTAACATTTTAATTGGAAATTAATAAAATTAATATAAATAACAGATAATGGTAGACTGATAATAATATGTTGGGACAACTCACACACTGTCATCCTATCCCAAACTAGACAGAGCCTGTTCTTATGGTAACTTAAACCTGTGACCTATCGAGGGATAACGGACAAAAGACAACCACGATTTTATGGGACGAAGATTTTAAGGACTAATATTAATTTGTCGTAACATACAATTATTGAAGCGAACCTTCTATACGGACGTTCGGGCCGCTCGCTGCGCGGGCACTTTATCCGTAATTTTAAATCGTTACACGATTGACGATACGTATACCTACGATACGACATGCCACACGACACGATATATTATAGCTATACAGTATGGCAGCTAGGGCGCGTGCGCGGTATTTTTATTAACAAACTTATTAACACGCTTAGGTATTTAGCTTCACCTGTATGTATGTATAACTCACCTTTAAACGTTATTTTTACCCACTTTAAGACGTTAGAGTGGATTGAAACTTTGCGCACCTTTCAAGGACCGAAGACAATACAATATTTTCACACCTGTATGTATGTTTGTTTGTAACCGACTTCTTTAGGCGCGATTTTGACCTACTTCAAAGGGCCAGATTTCGTTCAAACTTTACTAAGTTTGAACGAAATCTGGCCCTTTGAAGTAGATTTTTCAATCACCAATAACAATACAATAATTAAATAAGTTTGTCCCAACATCCTGATCAGGATAATCAGGATAGCACATACTAGGAATGCATAAGGCGCGCAAGTTAATTACATCACTTGTGTGGTTTTAAGTCTCTCATTAATTCAAGTGATTGCCATAAGTTGAGTACTTTAAATTAATAAAAAAATCAATACTTACTAAAAAGTAAAAAATAAATTATAATAAAAAAAACTAAAAAAGACGCTTTAATAGCAAACCGAACAAAAAATTTGAAAATAATTTTATTAAGGTACAAGAATTAAATGGGTTACCTAAATAAATAAATGATATTACTTATTGTAAAAAAGCGTTATGTGCTCGATATAAATATTTCAATGATGTCTATATTTTCTAAAAGTGAAGTTAGTATAAAAATGTAGTACAAAACATCACACGCTTATTTTACAAGAAATATATATAATATATTTAAATATATAATAATAATAAATATATAATATATTTTGCTAATCTATTTAATTCTTGTACTAATTAAAAAATACACACAAAACAAGGGGTGTATACCATAATAACATTTTTTACAAAAAAAAATCTGTCCGTCTGTCTTTCTGTCTGCATGAATTTTAATAAAACTTTCACTAGCAGATAGTTGATGTTATGAGGAACAACTTAGGCTATAAAAAAACCATTATCTATCCGGGTGCGGCTGTAAATCTAAGTTAAAGCGGGCCAAGCTGCGGTCAACAGCTAATAATATGCTAATAATGCAGAGCAAGATTATTTTATTATTATACAAAGGTTTATTAAAAGTGATTTTTAAATGAATATGTATTTAATAAAATTAAAGTATATAATAAAACGCGAAGGCAGCCTTTATCAGTCGTCCGTGACACAAGATCAACGAATGACGACCGACAGATTGTCAATAAGATACAGCTATTTACAATTGACATTGAATAAAAATGTATAAAATGATGAAACATTGCACTACGTATATATAATCTTGTAATAAAACTTATTTTTTGTGACTCTGTTCAAAATCTCACGTTGAGCTTGTTAAGAAAATGTTTTGTAGGTATTTAATAGTAGACTCCACCAGATGGTGACGCGGCACAGGTCACAGAAACCTACGCTAAGTGGTCGTGTGGTGGTAGACTCCACGGTTGGCAGGGGGCAATTCCCTCTCATAAAAATACTTTGGTGAGCCATCGGGCTTACCTACTAACCGATGAAGCATTAGGGCCAACAGGCCATTAGCATAGCTCCATCCGAAAAAAGGGCTGGTATCAACCTTGATTAATAAAAAATACAAATATCCGAATTGAAAACCTCCTCCTTTAAAAAGTCGGTTGAAAAGAGGCCTTCGTCAACCGAAAAATGAATTTAGTTTTTTCAGTTTTTCAATAAGTAAGTATTTGCTACTTAATGAAATAAAAATTAGTATTTTTAACACAAAAAATTATGCTAAAACTATAAAAAGAATCTACACAAACTTTAAACATTAATTAGAAAACTGTACATTTCTACATAATAAGCCGCTAGGTTTTGTTTTATGGCTTCATCCCCTACCGATCAAACGAAAATTGTCATTAAATTCCTGCACCTTGATTCTATATATTTCCCAAATCCGTAAAAGTTATTTGATTATAATAATGAGTGAAAATCGCGTTGACATAAAAAAATCTATTTTATTGAATATTTTCCTTAACATTTAACGCCAGGTAAAATACCAATAAATAATAAGTACCCGGATGACCGAGCTTTGCTCGGTATTTTTTTTATTTTATAAAATGACATTTTCTAAAAATGATTCCTAGCTAGATCGATTTATCGCCCCCGAAACCCCCTATAAACTAAATTTCATGAAAATCGTTGGAGCCGATTCCGAGATTCCAATTATATATATATATACATATAAAGATATAAGATTATCAAATGTATTCTTAAATCGCCATGTATAAAAACATGATTACCGATATTATATCCTCCAATCAGGGCTCAGTATGATAAACGTTATTTCGATATACTTTCGTATTTTGCAAGAAAAGTACAAACAAGGTCGAGCCTGGCCAGTGATAAGAGGTCCGCTGATAACACAGATCACACGTCATCAATATCATTGAATTAATTGTATCGTGACGAAATTTATTTACAAATAATCATGACGATTCGGATATAATGTAAATAATGTGACTAAACATGCAGACGATTGTCTGGTTTTGTCAGGAAAAAGCAATTTTAAATAGACTTCGATCTGTCAAAAGTTGTTGAGTAAAAAAGGCCAAGTGCGAGTCGTACTCGCGCACCAAGGGTTCCTTACCATTATATATGATGTGAAGCAAAACACGGCAACATATCACCATTTTCGTTCGCATAAAATTTTTTCCCCTCTTAAATCACTTAGATATTTATATTTTACTAGCAATTGCCCGCAGCTTCGCCCGCGTTATCTTATATTCACGTACGTATCCGCATTAATGATGATCATAATTTTACTTATTTTTTAGAGATATAACTAAAGGAAATAAGACATCGTTTTCAATGTAAGTTGGAAAAATTTAAGCCGCTTTCATAAGTGGCTTAAATTTTTCCAACCTACAATAACTGTCCTTACCTATATTATTTACCAATTTACACAAAATCTTGGTAAATTATACACTACTAGCTGCGTTAACTTATATTTAAAATCATATCCTGATTGAGGACGATTATTTCTATATAGAGAATATATAGAGATAAGAGATTAGCCGTCTTGGCGTTTATTGAAGGAGGCCTATGTTCAGCAATGGACGGATAAAGGCTGATGACGATGATGGTGATGATGATGATGATATTTAAATATAACAATAATTGTGTTTAATATTTTATTGCTATACAAGCAATAAGACCGACCGCCTTTGTATAAACAATAATTAATGTGCTAGGCATAATAGTAATTTTTATTACGTACCTACTCTTGTTTGTGTGCACTTTTTTATGTCATAAGGAGACAACGGAGCAGTCGGAGCCTTATAGTGACTACCGACACCCGCAGACATTCGCACAACCAAAAGTTATCCAGATGCGTTGCCCCCCAAATAGGCCACCGGAAATTCACAAACTGCACGAAACGCGACAGCATAGCTGTCATTTATCGCCGGTTTTATGTGAGCGAGAGCTACACCTCGGTCTTGCCGGCTTGATTTTGCTGCAAAGCAGCAAGACACTACTTACTCTTAATAGAAGAATAAGAATAATAATAATTTGTTCAATCGTTCATTTATATGTTCATTCATTTATATATTCATTCATTTATTTATTTTCGTTTATTTATTAATTCATTTATATTTATAAACTCTACACGCGAAAAACATTGCCCTTATTCTGACGCAGTCTGGTAAAGTGTTTATAATGGGTGTGACATTTTGTTTATAATACGTACGTAAACAATGTGAGAAATATTTTGTTTAACGTATATAATACGTATCCATACTAATATAATGAAAAGATTGTTCGTTTGTTTGAACGCGCTAATCTCCGGAATTAAGGATACGAACTTTTTTGCATTTGTGAATACTTTTTCTACCTATGTAAAACTGGATTTCTCTTCCAGCGTAATATTTATACACAGGATTATAAGTAGACCAACCCTATGGTGACCATACAAATACAACAAATACAGGAACCATACCAACTGGAATACTGTTACTATCAGCTAACATCATCATCATCACATCTACATCTGAAACTTACCACTCTAGTAGTGGTCCCTACACAGGCCTCTGTCAATGAACAAAGCTTTACCTTAAATAATAATTAATCAATAATAATAATTAAATCAATAATTTGACATATAAATAGTATTGAACTAATATAAAAATGCAATTTTATTTTTTTCATTTATCCATCCACCGTCAAAATCAAGTACGTTCAAGATACAAATACATATCTTACATACACACATACATATCTTACATACACATACATATCTTACATACACACATACATATCTTACATACACAAATACATATCTTACATACACAAATACATATCTTACATACACACATACATATCTTACATACACACATACATATCTTACACACACACATACATATCTTACATACACACATATATATCTTACATACACACATACATATCTTACAAACACACATACATATTATCTTACATACACACAACCCTCCTGACGCAGTCTTGTAAAACATTGTGTGACGTAGAAACAAGTTATCGTCATTTAAACTAAGAAATGGTTAAATTACCAAGTACTCTATAAGAGAGACTAGATGACGCCCCTCGGCTTTGCTCGCGTTAGCTTCGTCCTTCCCGTTGTAATTATATTGTCTCGAGTGTACCTTTGATTATTCTTTTAACCCTACGTGAACGACCCTTGTATTACAAGCTTAGTGTGTCTGACAGTCTGTATGTGGAATTTAAACAGTGATATTGATTTAAATTATTTTATGGGCCGTGTGGTGCGGTAGAGTAGAATAGCACCACTCAATTTATTCCCGTGGAGGTCGTAAAAGGTGACCGAGGGATAAACCTAGGTCTAAACTTGAAACCCGGAATGGAGTCTCCGTCAGGCAATCATGGCATAGCCCTAACATGCGAAAGACTCCTGCAGTCGAACTGGCTCCGTACATATTGACACGTCGTTCCTGCGGGCGAAAGGGCGTCGCAGAGCTTTAAAGGCGACTCTGCGTTTTCCCTAAGAGTGTCCTAGGAGAAGCAGTGTTTATCTGTGGAGAGGAGTGAGGACACTCCACCTACGTTAGCTCTACTTCGTGGAAAATAACACGGATTTTAATGACACTGTTTGAATCGTCTGCAACAGGTGGACTAAGGCCAAAGAATATGTTATATAAAATTTCTTACGGATCATTAAATGACATTATTAATATTTTTCATACTTTACAGCAACCATAAACCATTAGTAAATAATTTTTGAAATTCCCGTAAGCATTTTACACTAACAGGAAAAGCTTTAAAATTATTAATAATGAACATTACTTGTCAATCAGTAGACATTTTATTTATGATCTTTACATATAATAAAACTGTAGAGGTCGAATTCCTGTACAATGAAAAAAAATGCTAAAAATCGAGTCAGGGGGATGTAAGAAGTGAAATAGAACTAATTTAGATTTTTTCAAATTTATTGTTTTCTGTTTGTCTGTCTGTTTGTAGTGGCTAATCTCCGAAGCGGATGGACCAATTTAAATGAAATTTTGTAAAGTGGTAGCTTATACCCCTGGTCAATAAATAAATATATCCTGGTCAATATAAAAATATATAGGATACTTTTGATCCCGATATATTAAAGAGTTCCCGTGGGATAGTTAAAAAACTGTAATTTAATAAACAGCTTTGTATACCTACAAAAACTTATAAATATAATTTAGTAAAATTTGGTATGCTGATACCTAAATTGTCGGTTAAACAATGTATATTATAATAAAATTTAATAATCCCATAAATGTGAGCTCCCGCGGGAAAATAAAACATCACAAAAACAGTGTTCAGCAGGCGTCTTTCAACGGATTTATATGAAATTTTATGGTCGTACTTTATATGCCCAGCCAGACAGAACACACTTGATCCCTAACATTAAAAAGTTTCCGTAGGATTCTTAAAAAACCTTTAATTACTAAAACAGCTTATTATACAACTTATGTACCTAATTAAGTATTGATATTGCCGGTATCATCATACAATAAAATAATTAACACATTAAAAAACTATTTAATACCTATACAAGATTTCGCAACAAAGTTAAACAGTGTCTAGCATATTTCAACTAGATGGCGTTAATAGTATTCTACATCGCGATGGTGAAATGTTACAAATTACAATTCACTGCAATAACCAACGCTTAAAATAATTTAAAAAAATATCGACTCTAAATCATATTAAATAAACTAGGTGGTGAAAATCCGAGCGATGACGGTCATTGCATCTGTGCACGGCCGCTCGGGGAATCCGCTGGGCGCGTGTAAGCTATAGGGCACCCTTATGTGTTCAGTATACCTTAAACGGAGAAGGAGGAGGGGACGCCACCCCCCATCTCCAGCTAGTTCTAAACTAAATGTGATATTATAAATATATACATATTTTTATCCTAAATTAGTGTTGACAAGCTATAAGTCCGTGAGCTGACTCTAAATGAGGAGAGAGGGATAAAATCAAAATGATCCGACATCTTGAAAAATGATCACTGAGTGAAACGACATCTTGTTGACAAAAACAAAAACGTCTGGTATTCAGATTTTCTTGTGAATTTCCTGTGTCAACAAAGATGTTTTCCTTCTTCAGATTCTTAATTCGAGGGCACGGGTTCAAATCCGACCAAACGTTTATACTCGACTTATACATAAGTCATTATTGTAATTTTACAGACTTGTTGATTTTATTTACGTTTACAGGATTTTATTAGCGTAAGATCCTTGAAACTTTCAGCGATTTCTAAAAACAAAGTGAAATAAGATTTTCGCTAAAAAGAATTACTTTAATAAAAAAGGCAAAAAATAAGATTATATAATACCAGTGACAAACAGTGATACATGACCACAGAGATAAGGCAACTTGTATTTCCCTGATCTATTGAAGGTTATCTGAACGAGGCACGCAATCATGTCATCATCATCATCATACTCCGTCCTCCGAAACTGAAGCAATTGACCGACGACGGAAACCATTTATAGAATTTCCCTGTCTGTGGAAAATGCTATCAATTTAATGGTCCCTTTTTAAGTAAAAATGCCAATCAGTCCTCAAAGCCCGTGCAAGCTCTCTAATATGTCTATTGGCGTAGATTATTGATCACGCAATCTCAAATGAACCTCTTTTTCTTTTGCTTCGTGAAATGCTCTGAGGCATCTCGCGGGGGAGTGGGGTCTCCCCAGGCGGGTATGTGGAACTCGCTGTGCCCGAAAGGTGGTAAGGTGGATGCAGCTCTAACCACTAAAACCCAGTACTGCTACCAACGCCACCGTTTTGTGAGGTACCCCAGATCTGTTAAGCAAACACTCGACGGCTAGTCAGTCCCCCAAGGTACCAACTCCCCTTCCACAGAAAAACCTCTCTCAACATCCAGACAGTGCAATGGGGTGAGGTTTTACATCGACACCCTTATCCCCCTGCTCTTTTGTCCCCTCTCCTTATAACAGTACCCCCCTTCAAAGAGCAGCTCCCTTGGTTCAGATTTGTCTCCAGGCTTCGCCCTAGGTCCTGGGTTCATTTTAGGCTACTAAACCCCACCGCCACGACAAGGCTTGAACCATGGTGGGGAACCTCAAGTGTACCTGCTCGTTTCAATAAAATGTGATCGCGTTGACATTGCTGATCTTGTTGCATCAACAATACCTACCCTCATTTAAACCCGAGAGTTCCAAATCTATAAGTGACTATCACTATCCTCTCGCTCACTCTCTCTCTCTCTCTCTCTCTCTCTCTCTCTCTCTCTCTCTCTTTGCTATAGAGAGAGAACCAAACGAAGCATAAATTCTTACGATATATCTTCTTTCTAATCTTCTTCTCTAATATATAAAATTTCCATGTCACAATGTTAGTTACCGTACTCCTCCAAAACGGCTTTACCGATTTTTACCAAATTTTATATGCGTATTCAGTAGGTCTGAGAATCGGCTACTATCTATTTTTCAAACCCCTAAGTGATAAGGGTGGTCAACCCCTCAAATTTTAAAAGTTAACGCGGGCGAAGCTGGGGGTAACAGCTAGTTTATCTATATAGATTAAGATTAGTTCTGTTTCATGTTAATAAGTAGGTATAATAGATTCAATTTAACTTGCTGGTGTGAAGTTTTACAGACTTTTGAAAGATGCACACTTTTTGTATAGAATTAGAATCAAGTCGTCACTAACTTCACTTCGTAGCTACCTTCAGTCCGGGGAAGTTGAACTGTATGTATATAGACTAGAATATGTTAGGATAACAAGATTATTGAAGCGAATCAGCTTCTATACGGACGTTCGAGCCGCTCGTATATAGGCGTTGCCGCGCGTCAGATTTTGCCGTTACATTAGCGGCGCGGGGGCGGCATTTTTAACGCTTAGTTCTAACGCTTTTATTTTGTAAACTAACAACATTATATTTCCTTTTATTTAGTTGTTAATGAAGGCTTGTGGGAGCAGTTGATATCAGATACCTTCCTCAACATCAGTAAAAGAGGATATTTAAAACTACTAGCCTCTGCTAAAACTAAACTCGAATCCCGTTATAGTCTACAAAATGTTTAATAGAGACGTGATAGTGATGGTGATAGCGCATCCAGCGTACATGCGCTGAGTGCACTCGACGGCGGAAAGAATCGAATGGCCACTTGCAGGTGGTAACCCTACGCCAGTGTACCGTCAGCAAACAACGTCATAGTCAAGCTAATATTAATGAAATTGTATCCGACGATTTTTATCGAATCATCTCGAGAAATAGTAATACAATTTTACTATCAAACTTAAGCACTTTAAGGTAGTAAAAACTTTAAGTAGGCTTTACAATACTTGTTACGTGAGTCAAAGGAAATAAATTATTGCTATTGTTTTGCTATAGAATATCCGAAATATCGGAAAAAAACGATATATGTTACTTAAATAATATTATATTATGTAAGCTCCCTACGTCGGACGTCGAAAAAGTGTGAAAGGTTTAATAATAATAATATCTATGGACAGTTTTTTACACCACGTCAATCTGGTCCCGTGGTAAATAAGGTGCCAGACAACGGAAATATATTTAATACTTTTCAATCATAACCAATGATTAGACTTTCGAAAGTAAGCAATTCTTTTAAAGGCAACTGTATACGCTTTTACAATAGGATCCCAGAAAACGTTCAAAAGCTCTCCATAAAAAAATCAAAAAAGTTGTTAAAGAGCGTTTGTGTCGTAAAGCATATTATAAAGTAAAAGATTTCATGGAAGATACCACACCCTGGGAATAAGGCGTTCCTCCCGGGCATTTCAAGATAGGATGTTAAAATTGTTATATAATATATATTATTTGAAAAGATTAGTTCCACTGAGTTTGTTTCGCCGATTCTTCTTAGTGGGCTTACCTTGGAACCGGTGGTAGATTCAATTGACGTTCAAAAAGATACTGTATTAGTACTATTTTGAATAAAAAAAATTGATTTTTATTTTGATTTTGACTATATTTAAAAAACTCTTTTATAATACACATATTAATTAATACACATCCATGACCCAGGAACACAGAATACTTTTTGTTCCCTGGCGGGATTCGAACCTGCTACTTCAGGCTTGAGCGTATACACGCTAACCATTGAGCCACAGAGGTCGTCATTTTAAAAATTTAAATAGAAATAAGTATAAAGATTTTATTGCAATTTCTAGATAATCTTCAAGTTCTGTGTTCAGAATCATGTCAAGCTGGGTAACGATCGAACCACCAGGTTTTGTGAAACTGATTAGGATAATAATAATTATCTATTTTCTCCAAAGTCAAACCCCATAATATATATTTTTGCACCAAGCTTTTTTCGTATATATTTCAACATTCGTATTTCAAGTATATCGAAATTGTTACTTATACAATAAATATATTTTATTTTCATTTTATATGTGAAATGATCATCACAAAATATAAGTAATAGCAAAAGTTTGGGCGTCACTTTCGCTCAGGTTGATGACGCCGATTTTCTTATTCGATAACAACAGTCGTAGCAGCAGTATGCCATAGTAAGCGGCTTTTCTTAGAAATTCAACATGTCACCTTAAGAACGACCTATGTCCTTTTGTATCACTTTATTGATATTATAAACTATAATTACATGACACTAACTAATTAATAAATATTTACTCATTTCATTATCAAAGTTATGTGTTAAACTTTTAGTTTCATCTGCCGTCAGATCAAATCGTATTCAAGACTTAGATATTAATATGTATAATTAATACGAAAAGTTGTTTCAAACGAAAATAATTGTTTGTTTTTGATTTTTTTTAAGATTGTATTTCAATTATTGGGGAAGGATTTTAATAATTTTTGCGGATCAAACCGTGGGAATAGCAAAGTATACTATTATTTTATTTGTTCATCAAATTACAAGAATTTTCTCGTGTATTTTGAGAACTAACAGTTTTGTTAGTAAATTCACTATCGATGCATAGGTCGGGTATAATAAAAATTATGTAAATTTCATCTTTGCCCCTCCAATAAATGGAAAAAGCTCGCCAGTAGTGTGATTGCACTAGTTATTTAAAACAGAATGATTTCAGACCTATTTTAATCAGCTTCTCCAGATTATTTTACGAAGGTAATGTAATTTATCCATGAATATATAAAAATTGGCGACCGCTGTGGCTCAATGGTTTTTGAAGCGCGTTGGCGCTCAAGCCGGAGGTAGTGGGTTTGAATCCCACCAGGGAACAAAAACTTTTCTGTGTTCCTGGGTCATGTGTATTAAATATGTGTTCGGGACCAAATTAGTGTGGTGTAAAAAACGTTCATGGATATAATTATTATTATTAAAAAAAAACAACTTAAAACTACCGGTGGGAGGGAAGCGCTGTGCCGCGCTCCCGGCTGCATGGGTACCACCATCTTGCTTGTTTCTCCCGTGAAACAGCTTTGCTGTGTTTCGGAGAGAAGGGCAAGACAGGCAGTGTAATTACTGGCACCGAGACTTAACATCTTATGTCTCAGGAAAGGCAACACATAAATGAGTTGCCTGGGTTCGTTCCAGGTAAACTAGTTTATGTCCATGGGCGACGTCGACCACTTACCATCAGGTGGTACGTTTGCCAGTTTGCCTATCCAACTAACATAAAAAAAAAAAAAGTAATAAAATAATTTCCTTAATTTTTGTGCCTACAAATAATCAACTTGTTCTTCTACTAATATACAATCTTTGCGTTTACCACGTCATTATTGTTACTTTTGGAGTCGGTGTCAGCCAAGGTAGGTAGGTTAGGAGGTAGGTACATCAACATATAGGACACCGGCTTCAAAAGTAACAATAATGACGTGGTAAACGCAAAGATTGTATATTAGTAGAAGAACAAGTTGATTATTTGTAGGCACAAAAATTAAGGAAATTATTTTATTACTTTTTAGTTGTTTTTTTTTTTTTAATTTGAAGTCGGTTTTAATTTTTGTTTAAAATTTTTTTTTCCTCATTTTTAGTGATTTCAAAATTTGATAACTGATTTTATTTGTCTGAAATATGGGTTGAACTATTAAACGAGATGACCGTAGAAAAAGTTTTATTCATTACATAACAAATGAAAAAACCGAAATGGAATTGTATAAAACTTCGTCGTCGAGGATTCCCCTCGATTGTGTATGGTCTCCATCATCACACCTGTAATGGCGCTTATAACCCATATGGGTATAAAGTTCTCATCAATTTAAATTAATTAAGTCCAAACACAAGGTAGCTACTGTAAACTGTTGAGGAGTTCCTTTAACTGTCCTTTGTCTTCATCATCAGACCCCTAATGACAGTTACAACCCATCTAAGTGTAAAGTTCTCATCATTACAAATTAATCAAGCCCAAACACAAGGTTACTGATGTAAATCGTTGAGGAGTTCACTCGATTGTCTTTCGGCTCCAGCATCAGATCGACTCCAGACCTTCATTAAATTGTAGTCCTTCAAAACACTTTATAAAAAAAATATCAAACGCACTAGTCGCCCTTACGATTTTCGAAAGTTCCCCTCGATTCCTCTGGGATGCAATCATCAGATCCTGGTTTCCTTATCATGGGACCATTTGGGAAGTATACCCTTTAGAACAAAAAAATAATTTTTCAAATCGGTCTAGCCATCTTCGAGTAATCAGGTAACATACATAAAAAAAATAAAAAAAAAAAGATTCCGACGGTTAAAAATATAAGCGTTTTGTATGCATTTATGCATGAATTGACATATTTAACTGTCCGTGATTCGCGTTGTACTGGGATCGTCTCCTGGATAAGGACAGATACCAGCATCAGTGATAGATAATTATATAAGGTTCACAATTAAAAAAAAAATATATTTTAAAAATTTGATAGCGTAAGAACTTTTTTGCTGTCCATGCGACCAATTCTCATATTCACAAGCTTCGCCATTTCAGAGTTTTCGTTTTATCGTCGGTTTTATTGTTTATGAACATTTGGGCCGGGGTTTAGGGCGCCGTATTAATGTCAAATGCCTGTTATACTTTACCTAAGCACTGTCAACATGAGTTATTTTGCTGACGGTCCTTGTGATTTATAGTCGAATAGTATATGTTTCAGTGACATATTTTAGGCAGATTGTAGCGAAAGTCAACAAAAATAAAATACAAATAATACATTAAATTGACCGTCATCAAATAAATTATTTTATCTGTAATATATAAAATTTCCATGTCACAATGTTAGTTACCGTACTCCTCCGAAACGGCTTTACTGATTTTTACCAAATTTTATATGCGTATTCAGTAGGTCTGAGAATCGGCTACTCCCTATTTTTCATACCCCTAAGTGATAAGGGTGGTCAACCCCTCAAAGTTTAAAAGTTAACGCGGGCGAAGCTGCGGGCAACAGCTAGTTTTTATATAAATCGATAAATATAGTCTTGGCCCGAGGATAAATAATTTAAAAGACTATTTAACTAAATATTGGTGTATTTATGAAAAGCAATTAATAAATATCAGAACTCTTACTCTGGTCGTTTAGGTCTCCCGAATTTATCAAAAGTGAAAAAAAAACAAAAGGCACTTGACGCGTACATCTTAATTCATATTCGTAAAAGAGAACCTAAAAAGTATAGTATATTATATTAAAATAGAATTGACTAGAATAAGGGATGTGCTGTCACTCTAGTGTTGCGAACACGTCGCACTAGTCGAGTAGACGAGCGGAGACACGACGCACCCTTGAGTTAGGATTATACGGCTCCACCACTATGGGTGCTATATAGATATTTAATTCATATATTGATAAGGACCTTAATTTTGGATAAACCTTATATTTTCATGAGCATAACAATGACATCCCAATAATGATCACAATGTTCATAGACTGGGGCTTTAGGACTTTTGGATTCGGTGTCACTAAGGCCTATGTTCAGCAGTGGACGGATAGAGGCTGATGATGATGGTGATGAATGCGAGTTTCTATTTTTTGGGTCGATAATTTATGAAACCAAAAAAATAACAGCAGGACCCTTTGGAAAAGAATGGAAATGTAACAAAACTGAAAAGAAAAATAATTTACGGGTGTTGTGAAATCAGCCATAGGATAATGGTTAAAACGGTTTATCTCGATATCCGGCCAAGGCCTTTTTTTATTTTTATCTTTTACAAAAAAAAGTTTCACGTAAATTGGTGAAAACTTAACTTTTTGTGTCTCAAACAGTATATAATATGTTTTTTTATTTCATATATTAATTTGTTCACTTTATTTTGACTTATATCGAAAAGAAAATTTTCGCATAAAAATATCTGAATCTTTAAAAGTAGTTGAACTTATTGTTCGTTGAAATTTCTACTTCATGATAATAAAAAAATTAGGCACATTTCACGAATCACTGGTTACATCACTCGTTTAAAATAATTTATGTGTCACACCAGTTACATGCATTTTGACCGTCTGTTACATATAACGTGAGCGTTGGGCCGTGAACTTATAAGTTCACAACCCAAGATACATTTTAAATTTTAATTTGAAGAATTCCATCGTTCGAAAGAGACAAAACCAAAAATTTAAGCGATTCCGTGTGTGAAATTGAATCTTATATTCACCGTTGTTAGGCTTTAGTTTGTCTTAATTTTTTTCTGACGTGCTTAGGTAAATAACGCTGCGTAGTGCACTACAAAAGCTTCAAATGATCACTATGGTATGGTATGAGTATGGTATGGTAACTTTTAACTGCGTACTTGGAATAAAACAATGATAGTAATATTATTTGATATTTCAGTTCACATGTAAATTGTGATTTTTACTTGTCGCTGCGCAGTTCGCGCCCGTCTCTCATACGGTTTCATTGTTTATTATTGTATTATAAAATCTTTAATATAACTTGTGTAAATACATTCGTTATATTGTAGTGCAAAATTAATAGTGACTTTTACGTATATGCGTACAAAGTACACATATCAGAAGTGAAACTTATTTGGCAAACAATTTTTTTAATCTTTTTTATTTATATACTAATCTGAATCTTTAAATTTCCGAGAGATGCGATGCGATGTTCGCTCTATCTCACACTCTAAATCTTTCTCACTCGCTTGCTCCCTACTCTCACTCTATGACTATGTGCTTAATGCGACGTTCACCCTTTCTTACTCGCTCTTAATCGGTCTCAATGACTCCCTCCCTCTTCTTGGACAAAAACGTGCACATTTTCGTGACATTAACGTAACGTAAAAAATTTACCCTCATGCGCGCAAAGAAGTTTCACTTTAAAAAATCTTAATAAACAAGTGCGAGATGTATACTATATGATGGATATAGGCTTGCGTTTGGCCACTGTCTCACCTGTTGGAAAGTGATGACGTGGCCGACGATGGAGCACGCTTGCATAGAAGGTACCTATTATACTCTTGTTTTGAATTTGTGGGAGGGAAGCGCTGTGCCGCGCTCCCGGCTGCATGGGTACCACACGGTGGGAAACAGCTTTGCTGTGTTTCGGAGAGAAGGGCAAGACAGGCAGTGTCTGGCACCGAGACTTAACATCTTATGTCTCAGGATAGGCAACACATAAATGAGTTGCCTGGGCTCGTTCCAGGTAAACTAGTTTATGTTCATGGGTGACGTCGACCACTTACCATAAGGTGGCACGTTTGCCAGTTTGCCTATCCAACTAACATAAAAAAAACCCTAAGTTGTATATATAAAAAAGAATATTCTTATAAAAGGGAAAGTTCATTGAAAACGTGTCTTATTGTCGCCGATAAGCTGAGCGCTAACTTGTGAATCATGTCATGATCACTGTGACAATAATCGTCACAAATAAAGTATAACGGCCGTTAATTATCACGCGTGATATAACAGTGACACAAACGAATAATTTCACGACGTGATAAAATTAGCTATAATTCCCATCCTTAAAAATATACAATACCGTGGTAAATTTTCTCAGAAAACGCAAAAAACAAATACAAGAAGAGAGCAAGGCCCTCTTAGCCCCTTCATGAATTTTATCGCGGTTTATTAAGTTTTTTACAAGCCCGATATTTCTTATACTTTACGCCAACCATGGTCACGAGAAATTCGCGTAAACATTAGAAAACAATACCTGTTGATGGGCTAAAATTTTCCGTAGGTCACACAAGTATATAAGTTATCTTAAAATAAATTCATAGTCATAATCAACACCCATATTATTTCATAGGAGCTACAACAAACAAAACAAAAGACCCACCGAATTTTATAAAAGTCAGATATTTTGAGAATTTTCGATTGAAAGTTTTGGGGGATTTTTCATTATGAAATCAAAATAAGGTGAAAAATCAATATTTTTAATCAAAAAATCTCTTTCGTGAAAAAATAATTGTAAAAGATAAACATTAAAATCTAATCTCACGCTTTTTTACAATAACTAATATAATTTTATTGTTAATACATTTAACTCTTATAAAAAGCGTTTTTTAGTTTTTTTTTCAACCATATTTACTAACTTTTTGATTTCACTTCTTGCGTGACTTAAGTATAATATAATATAGTAGTATATGTACACTTGTTGATAATATTCCATAGTTATTAATAAATTTGAGCTGATTTGAAATTTACATGGTATGTAATTCCAGTTAATCCTAGTTAGTTATTAAAACAAACAAGTTCCTTATTTGTGAAACGGGTTATTAGTTAAAAGTGATACAAAGTTTATAAGTGATATAAAGGGTTATTTATTTAGTTAACAGTGATATAAAGGATTATTAAATATTTCAAACAAAGTGAAACGCAGCTCGGTTAGAAGAGTCATAAAGAATTATTTAGTTAAAAGTGTTATTACGAGGTATTGATTATTTAAAAGTGCCATAGAGAATTTAAAAGGTATATATATAGGCAGTACTCACGGCAGGATGGGCTTGCGAGTACAGCTGCAGCCTGCGGACATCGTACGTTGCGTCGTTCATATCGAACGTCGCCGGGAGAGCGCCAGGAGTCAAACCCGCACCTCCGCACTCTCCCTGGGCGGGATCATCCGCGCGGGCCACTACAACAAATGTAGAGTTATTGCTGTTCTCACGTCTAATAACGGGGGATGATGATGATCGTTGTTTGACTCCCCA
Source organism: Helleia helle (assembly GCA_963853865.1). Lineage (NCBI taxonomy): Eukaryota > Metazoa > Arthropoda > Insecta > Lepidoptera > Lycaenidae > Helleia > Helleia helle. The sequence goes on from OY971420.1 coordinate 25,539,385, forward strand.
GAACGCCGAGACGCCCGATCCGACACACGAGATCGGGGTTTGGATGTGAGTGACAAAGTATTATATTGTATTACATGTTATATTAAAAAAAAGCTATTGTAAAGCGTGTAAAAAAACAATTATCTTGGTAAGTGCCGTTTTTACGGGAAAAGAAATTAAGATTTTAGCAGTTTATAAATGTCTATATGTTATGTCTATATCGCAAAACTGATTAGGTATTCGATTTTGATGTTTGAAGTGTCAATGAACTGTCCTGGTCCTGAAGACATAGGCTACATTTTAACCGATTTTAAAAAAGATGTAATTTTTGCGGTAATTTATCATAGTTCGATGGAGTGAAGAGAGCTTATGTGTATATACAACTAGCTGTTTCCCGCAGCTTCGCCCGCGTTAAGTTATACTAACGGACGTATCCGGATTTTATGATGATCATTTTTCTACGTTATTTTTCTTTAATTCTCTAAAAGAAATAAGGCAGCGGGTTCAATATAAGCTCCCAAGCGGCTACAATTTTTTCATCTTTTACAATATTAATTAAATATTATTATCCTTATATTAAATTTACACAAAATCCTGGTAAATTATATTATAAGTGCCTCGGGTATTACTGTAGGTATCTCATGTTGAAAACAGCACTAAAATCCATCTACATATTAATTTTTGAGTTTATCGCATACAGAATTCAGATAAACAGACAGACAGACTCGGCGGAGGACTTTGTTTAATAGTATGTAATGAAATGTTTACCCATACTGAATGAAATTATTTGAATATATTTAACATTAAATTATTCATTGTTTACGTTTGTATGTCATAACAAAATGTCAATAATCCTACTAATATTATAAACGCAAAGGTTTGTAAGAATGTATGTATGTCATACATACATACATTCTTACAAACATAATGTATGTTACTCTTTCTCGCAAAAACGACTTAATAGATTTTAATGAAACTTTACAATAATATGGCTTATTCATCAGAATAACATTTATGTAGGCTAAGTAAGTAATAATACATAATATTATGTAGTAATAATAGTAAGTAGTAATAATATATATGTAGGCTATAATTTATTCCTGTACTCCCACGGGAATGGGCAATACGCGAGTGAGACCGTGGGACGCTGCTAGTATAAATTAATTTAATAAAATATTTACAGGAAGCGGGGGCATATAGCAAAATTCATGGGTTTTTATAAGAAACTAGCGGCCCGGTACGTGCTTCGCTACGTATAAAGTGAAATAATAAAAAATTGGAACATCAAATTAATTTCTTCAAACAAAAATTTAATTGCTAGCTATTTAAAAAACTATGAAAAAAGTTTCAATATGACCCCAACTGAAAAAGTTTCAATTTGACAGCAAAATATCCATTAACAAAATGATCCGCCATTTATTGAATTAAAAAAATGTGATAAATGAAGAACCGCTCGACCGATTTTGTGCAAACTTCACATAAACCATCTACTAAATAGTCCGAACAAAGCCTTAACATTTGGTTGGGATTGGTGAGCCCGTTCTTGAGTTATAAAATTAAAACGAAAAGTGGCATTGACTTTTATATATAAAGATTAGCTTTATCTAAATGGCGTCGAATTTGAATCCCCATTGATTAGTGGTTTAAATGCGCATTAAAAAGTTTTGTGTGTCTGTCACTGATAAAACCTGAAGCCTTCCTTACGAGAATTATTCCTAGAAAAGGGTCTGGATGATTTGATATATCTAAACATACTAAAATAATAAAGTAGTTATGTCTGTTTGGATGGAAGGAGTAATCTACGAAACAACTCAATAGATTAAAAAAAACTTTCACTAATGTAATTCTACGTCATTATTTATCATTGAGTGGGCTATAAAAATAGTCAATATCAATCCGAATACGAATAAGCTGTATATAACAGCTAGTGTATTATAGAAATACTTTTTTTCTCGAATTAACTGTTTACTTTTCATCCGAATTGGGCCGGCACAACCGGGGTGGTACCTCTCTCTCAAATAACACCGGCGTAACGTGACAGCTATGCTGTCGCGATTCATGTGGTTTGTGAGTTTCTGCTACAAAACCAGGTGGCCCATGGTTTTGTAGAAAATCCCCCCAGGATTTTCAGACAAATCAAATTATTTTATAGAAAAAATATATAATTATCTTTTTTATGTTGTTTTTTTTTAATGGTTACTTCTAATATGTTTTTTTTTTATATTTTTTTAAAGGTTTTTAGTTTTAGGTTCTTTGTATATTATTAAGCCTTTATTTTGGTGTAAGTGGGTAGGGCCAACTAAAACTCTTTTTATAAAAAACGGCCAGTCGTTTCACCTGGTGGTAAGTGGCAAGCGACACCCTGCGGCTCCCGCTACATCATTAGCAGGTGCGTTGACGGCTTCTCAAATATGAGTATACTCTTCTTCTTGAAGGTCCCTAAGTCGTATCGGTTCGGAAATATGTAGGTGGCAGTGCGTGCGAGGCCGGAAATGCCGTAATAATAGAGTTGTGGTACATTTCTGGATATCGAGGTGGTGTGTGTGAATTTTTTATTTACGCGATGTCCTGTGGTGGATACGGTGGAGTTCTGTTGCAGGTATAAGACCGAACAATTCCTCAGAACACTCCCCGTGGTAGATGCGGTAGAAGATGCAGAGTGATCCGACATCTCTACGCAGCGCCAAAGAATCAAGTCGATCACAGAGAACCTTGTCAAATGGAAGGAACTGGTATCGGGTGCTCGAGCCCACATGGGAGAGCTCCACGTATTTATAATGAAGAATATTATTTAAAAAATGTATTTCCGTTAAATCAAATCTCAAAATAGAGGAAAATTGTATTTTTAATTCTATTCCAATTCCATAAATGTACAATCAAAATAAACATTTACATCAGAGCAAGCTTAAATAAAATTGGAATAGTCTAGGCGGTACATTTACTAATTAGTTCTGCCTGGGGCGCTTGAAATCAAACAATCGTGAGAAGTTAGCACCTTTGAATAATTCCCACTCATTCGGTCATTCGTTTATTCGGTCACTAATACCATTTGGTTGTTGTTCTTGCGCGTAAAATATATCACTATGCGAGAGGAGCGAGATTGGAATGACAGCTGTTAAACTAATGTATGTAAGTACAGATTTTATTTCATGTAAGTGGAAGAACTAACAGCTGTTGTTGAATGGTCGACTTCACCCATGATACACTCACCCACCCACCCATATACAACTAAGTGCTATACACACACTGTAGGAGATCCACAACAACTCGATTTTTACGGCTTTTCCTGCCTCGCACGACCACTATATGGAATCAGCTGCCATCTACGGTATTTCCCAACCAATACGACTTAGGGACCTTCAAGAAAAGAGTATACTCATATTTGAAAGGCAACGCACCTGCTAATCCTCTGTTGAAGCGGGTGTCAGTGGATGTCGCTTATCACTTACCATCAGGTGACCCGACTGTTCGTTTGCCCCCTTTTCTATAAAAAAAGAATAATAAACAACCCAACGAGTATAGAAAGTATTACAAAGATGTTTTTTTAAGTAATCCAGTAATAACTAAATCATAGAAAATTATTATCCACTATTTTTATAGAAGAGGGGGCAAACAGACAATCGGTTCACCTGATGGTAAGTGAACAAAATAGAATATACACCTGAAAGTAAGTGTTCATTTTTACATATAGATTATACATAAAGAGAGAGAAAGAAATTATTTTCTCGTGATCAGAAAATATCTCAAATCCGAGCCTGAAAAGTAGGAAATAAAACGGAGAAAGAAAGCCTTCTTCTTTTAAGTGGTTGTTCCACCACTTTTTACCACCGCTACAACTAGCGAGATATAACAACTGTCACCACTATGTTGATGTTCTACTCTCCTTCTCCTTGTTGTTCCCAGCTACACTGCTTTTGGTTTTGCAAATGCATCTTAACTACCAAACCAACTATCAGAGCTTTGGGAAGTTTAACAAACCAGAGTTGCAATTAAACTTTAATGAACAGAAGACTCGAAGCAAACTCTCTCTCTCTCTATTTAAGAGCCTCGCTCTTGTCGGTGGAGCAGTCGCCAATCCTTCCTTCTCTCCGCTAGCAACTTCACCTCCTGATACTATACGACGTGTACCTTCTTCTTTATCTGTTCCATATAAGTTCTCCTCGGTCTACCTCTTCCTCTCTTTCCTTCAATCCTTCCTTCTGTGATATTTTTGAAAAACGATTCATGTCGTATCAGGTGACATATTTCCTCTTCGGTTCTCTATAGTTTTAATTATGTTTCTCTTCTCTGTTACCTTTTCCAGAATCTTTCCAGTTGACACCACTTCTGTCCAACTTATCCCCCCCATCCTCCTCCAGCACCACATTTTGTGTCATTGTCCATGATTCACTTCTACCGAGTGCAATGCTCCAAATAAATGCGTATAAATCTTTTTCTGATGTTTACTGAGTTTTTTTTTGCTTTTTCATAATTTTGTGCTTTTTACGGTTAAAGCAAACTACTTGACCAATAACATTTTATTTTATTTTTGGCGTACTTTAACTATATAAGTTTACACTATTATTATTATATATTATGTACCTATTCATGAGATTAGAACGCAGGTGTCGCTCCGTCTCGTTGTTTATGTAATGCATATTGCGATAGGCATTTAATAATGGTACAGTTGTTAAGTACTCTCGGCATTTGTATTATATTATGATACCAAAGATTCGCGTTTGGTTTTAAGGGTTATATGATTTTGTTACCTTCACACGTGGAATCTTTAAAATCCATTTTTCCTACTTCTAGTTATTTTTTTTCTTAATGCGAACAATATGTATGGCTACCATCTTGGAACGCCAGCACAGCTTAATTACTGACATCGAGACTTACCATCTCATACATAGTCAATACATGAATGAGTTGCCTTTTTCTTTTTGGTTTCGCTGGGGAATGCGTTTAGGCATACCACCGGGTCCGGGGGGACCGGAGGTTATGTGGGACTCTCGGCGCCCGAGAAGATGGTAAGGTGGACGCAGACTCCACTCTGGTTTCTCTTTAAAATCCCCATCCACCCCATCAGTCGGGTCGTCCATTTGTCTATCAAAATAACATATTATAATCATATATACACTAACTGATTTGATAATGAAGCCTGGAGGTAAAACTGTATAATATTTTCAATAGTCGTTATTAAATCACATACTTATCTATTATTAATTATTGTTATTATATTTTATTCATGCGGAGATACCGATAAGTTCTCCTCCGGGAGGAGGTGCGGTGGCCGGTCCGTGTTGGATGCGAGGGACAAGGGATCGGCCGACTTGGCGTTCATTGAGTGAGGCCTATGTTCAGCAGTGGACGAATAGGGGATGATGATGATGGCGATAAATATATTTTAAAAAATGGTAACTATTAGAGTTTTTCTACAGTGTGTATCTCAATTTTTCTATCGTCATATAAAAAATTAGATATGATGTACCTACGTTATATGTCGTTTATCACCGAATCGTTTTACGCAACTTTCCTAATGATCCAGGTTCCATGGTAGGTACCCTTTTTGCACTTCATTTTTATGAGACTCCCAACAATTTCCTGTGTGAAAATTCTCGATTTTGGTATTTTAACTAACAGAGGTAGCAAGGGAAAATATTTCCATTTGATGATGTAGGTACACAGGACTGGTATAACGTACCTACCACGTTATTTGTATGACAATATGACTGTTAAATTATATAAATATTAACAAATTTTAAAAAATCAGCTGGTTGGTAATAATTTTTGTTGACCTCGTTATCGATACACGTTGGAAGGATTCTTTGATCAAACCATAAATTTTTCAGGACAAATATTTTTCAATAATTTAGATAATTATCATCATATTTAACAAAACAAACCCAGTTGGTGAAAAAAAAATTGTGAATCATCAATTGGATATATTTTATCCTCGCTACCTCTGTTAGCTACCACAATCGAGAATTTTCATAAAGGAAATTGTTGGACGTCTCATCAAAATGAAGACTCACGGAAAATTAGCTTGATAGTAATGAAGTGCAAAAATGGACCCTGGAACCTGGACCATAATCTCAAGAACACTTTTTTAATGTCAACTTTAAAAAAAGTTTTTATAAAATCAAATATAATACTAATAAATGCATCCGTCATCACCACCATGTAGACTTATGATGACTCAACGTAAAGATAGAATTTACATATACATTAGAAACATATTTTATTTTACAACCTCATTAAATTAATATTTCCATAAGAACTTATTTCCCCAAATAACAGAAATAATTAAAGAAATGTATGTAGAAACCTGTATACAAGTAGATATTAATTATTATGATAAATATGTTTAGCGGGATTTGAACCGGTGATCCCTCTCTAAACTCCAACAAAAGCCGTCAAAGAAAGAAAATATACTTTATTGTGTACATAAGAATACATACATCAAACATGGAAATTACAGAAAAAAAAATGTACACAAAAGGCGGCCTTATCACTAAGGTAGCGATTTCTACCAGACAACCTTAGGGAGAAGAGAATTTGAATACATACATATAGGGTCGTTATGAAAAGGAAAGAAAAAATAAATAAAATAGAAGAAATATGTATACATTTAAATACATAATAATTATAATATATATGTACTATATAATTTAAACACAGATAAATATTTACAGTACTAAGTAATATTCTAAATAAACATACATACTTATATCGATACCTATTATATGATATATACAAAATAATCACAAAAATTGTTTACAATCAAAAATACATTACAGTCACCATCAAAATAAAACATTTATAAAGAGCATTTATTAACAGCCAATACATTCTATTTTATAGAGCAACAACAAATTAACAACCGCTAAACGGCACTTACCAGTTCTACAGATGTCCACTTCAAAAAGAACAACAATCACAAAACTTTTATCACTACGAACTCACTATAGTTTTTTATTGTTTCTCGTATCTTTTTTTGTCTCGCGCCAACGAGTCCGCGCTTGGGCGGGCGGCCGTGTAATGAGCGGAGTCACTCGCGCACTAACACGCCACGCACTAACTTAACACTTCAAGTTACACAAAACCGAACATTTTCCGATTACGACACGCAATCGTAAGACCGGTGTTTTTTTTGGAAAATGTATTTAAGCCCACCGGTTAAGGAAAACGTCATCTTAATGTCAGCCGAGTGGGGAAAGCTAAGTCGCGATTGGTTGCGTTGGCCCGCCCAAAGCCAATAGCGTTAGAAGGAGGAGCCGCGTGTTGCCACGAAATTTGGCGAAACAAGTTGCCTCCCTAAGGCCAATCTACGCCGCTTTTTCGTGAAATTCGGTGAAGGTTCTACACTCGGGTGTGAGTGATTCCTAGAGATATTGTCGTCTTCATTGTTATTTTTATATATTGTGACGAAAATAAATAAGTGTTTTTTTTTTTCTTAATTACGTCGACTAAGATTTGAATATTTTATAATGAACCTTTTAAAATATAATATTTAGTTACGCCACACAAGACTAGTTAAATATCGCGATGTAATAGAACACACATTTTCTGTAAGCGATATTCAAGCACATATCATATTAAGTACCAATTTAAAAAATGGGAATATTCAAATAAAATACTCGTGATTTTTTCAAAAAAAATATCTGTATATATAAAAAAGTGAACGGCTGGACCGATGTCGCTTATTCTTTTTTTGTTGTGTTTGTTATTGTCAGGAGAAGGTTCTTATGAAAGAAAATATTTAGAATATTGCGCGGAAAATAAGAAAATTTAAGAATACTTAAACACCATATAAAATTTCAGATAAGGCTAGATTAGAAATAATATATATATATATATATATATATATATATATATATATATATATATTATTTCAAATAGATATAGATATTTTTTTTGAAAAATCACGAGTATTTTATAGTCGTATAGCATTAGAATAATAAAAACTTTTACTAAATATTTTTTTATTAATTATACCAATTCGGATTCAATATTCATAATTAAGACAGGACTTCGTCTGTCGGGTCAGCTAGTATTATCATAATTACAGGACATCACCTAAAGGTTTATCTTTATAATATATAATATACTTAATTATGTGTTGAAATTGAGTTCTGTTAGACAATTTCAACTAGCCATCTAGTTATATATTGTATGGACTAATGTTTTTTTAATGGGGGGAAAATGTAAGTTGAATTTAGAGAGCACATGTCCTACTCTTTTCCCTAAAATCTCCACTCTAAAACTCTATTTGCCTATAATAGCATCTAATCTACAACAAAATTTAATTTCAGGTGATCATTACCGCTCGGGGCAACGCTGTGCCGCATGCCTGCATGGGTGGGGTACCCACAGCACACATACATTCAACTTGGGTGCGAGAATTGACTAGCACGTCTCAGAATAGGAAACGCATACATTTATTGCCTGAAGCAGAACTGGAAATACTCATTTATGTTCATGGGTGAAGTTTGAAAAGTTGTATGGCTGGTCCGTATTGGATGCGAATAGCGTCGTTTTGTCGTCGTCGTTCATTGAAGGAGGCCTATGTTCAGCACGTCCGTCCCGCTCCGTCAACGTAGGACAGGAGTGTGAAAGGGGCGCTATACGCACCTTTTGCCTCCTGTCTAACAGGACTCGGGGTAAGGTTGGGTACCTGCCCCGGTAAAAAAGTTCCGGCGTCAGCGGGATTGCTCCAGATTGTCGGAGCTCCCCCATACTAGGAGGAAGACCGGTTAGCCCTTTTGAGGGAACCGGCCTGGGAGGGTGTGTCCTGTGTTAGAAATATCCGGGGCACTCCTCTTCAAGCGGCTGAAAGGAACTCGCAGTGGTTTAAGTGCGGTATACCGGCGCTGGGGGGCGGGGAGCGCCGGGAGTCCCACAGTTCCCCGGGGACGACCCGTCCCCGGTGAATGCGCAAAGTATTTCCACTGTGTTAACAAAATAAAAAAAGCCTACGTTGAGCAGTAGACGGATAAAGGCTGATGATGATGATAATGATGAGTATTTGAATTGAATAATGTGTTTTTAATAAATTTCTACAGTTCTAGCGTCGTTGTAATGGAACACGTTTTTAAGGCATAGATACCTAGGGACCTACCCCTAGGTATCTTTTATTCCCTCCCAGCTATAATTACGTAGACCTATCCTCCGTTGAACAGGCTATTTTCTATAACAAGAAATCAGAGCGTTATTATCTTTATATAATATAAAATGCTTATGTGCGTGTGTATGTGACTGAACACTTTCTAAACGGCTGGACCGATTTTTATAGAATTTATTGTGTGTGTTCAAGTAGATTCAAGAACGGTTTAGAGTTTTAAATAGCTTAGTGTTTTGTTTGTGACCATAAAATTTTACAATATTAAATACACCTAAACACACAATAGGGTAAAACCGGGATAGATGCCGCAGCGGGATAGATGCCTCATATCCTGAAAACCCAACTTCCCGAACTCGCAATTAAAAATTAATCGCATAAGCAGGAGCCGCAGTCACCACGTACATAAGTTACCCACGGACAACCCACGAAAAAGAACGCATTTAGCTCGTGTGTGTAATTATATCCGCGGCGAAATTCACAAACACGTCAAAGATTTAAAGGTTACTATTTCGCGTTGTATAACTTTTTATTTAGTAATAAATTTAGTGCTATTTCGTATTAAGCTAATATATTGGTTCATTGAGTCTGCGTCTAAGTGTAAATAGATGCTATTTTGTATATAATTTATTTAAAAAATACGTGGGCATCTATCCCTATCAAAAAGGATAGTTGCCCTGATTTTTCGAGGTATAGGTGCCCTTAGGGGCATCTATCCCTCCATACGTACATATACGCAGTAGGTGTATATTTTTAAAACATTTTCAGTACCTGTTATATTTTTAAAGTATAGGTATAATATGTACCTATATTTATATTTGGGCTTTTTAATTATTCTAGCAGAACTATGCCACAAAAACAAATTAAAACTAAGTTACACAAGAAAAACAAGACTGGAACAAGCAATGGACGGATCTTAAATAATAAAGAAAGAAACCACAAATAAAGAACAAGACAAAAAAATAATTATTTTAGTGAAAATGACCATGACAACCTCGCTGACTTGTGTGATAAAGAAAATTATAACCGGATGGAGTAGTAATGTAAGCCATAAAATTTCGAAACTTGTCAGTGATTAGTCACTGACGTAATAGCAATTCAGCCAACCAGTGATCTGTATGTACGTCCAATTATTCATCAATCATCAGTCGGCTAATGAGAACGCAGAACGGCGCAGCGCAGCGTCGCAGCACAAATTTGGCTGAATTTGTTTTCATACAAAACACATAACATTACCCCTCTATTCCGGTTGAGGTCCTCGATGAGAACTATGTAGCATTTGGTTTTGGATTTTCGTTAACACGGTATAAAGGGCATCTATCCTTCTCGGTATCTTCATGATCAACTATCCATATAGGTAGGCATCTATCCTCAAAAAAACATGTCCCACGAAAAGCTAATTTATGCAATCTGAAATATCTGAAAAATCAAATCTGTATATAATAGGTAAAAGAATAATAGTAGAAATTCAACATAAAGGATTAAACTAGCTATATTAATAAAAAATATTCGTATAAAATTAATATTTTTAAAATTATGAGGCTAATTCAAAAAGTGGGGCATCTATCCCGGTTTTACCCTATACACACATGTCAAAAATTTTATATTCATCCCATCGCTATAGTAGGGTAAATTCGGGTCTCCAGCGTCACGTGGTTGTGAAATATTGTGAATATTTCAGAAAAAGCCAAATAATAATTGCTAAAGCAACCTGTAGTCCACCCCACCATGGTTTAAGCCTTGTCATTGCGATCGGGCTCAGTAGTGAACCCAACAGCTTGGGCGAAGCAAATTGAGCTGAGGGCTCAGACGGGATAAAAGAGCAGGGGGACAAGGGGCGAGGATGGGCATATCATCCCATTGAGTACAATAATCCCCCCCAATAATAATAATAAATAATAACCCCCTTCCAACGTCGAGACAGTTCGAGACAGTAGTCTCGACGTTGGAAGGGGGTGTTATGTGGTGCAGGACAACCCCTCTATGGAGGTGGTGTCGGTCCCTTGGAGAACTGACTAGCTGTCGAGGTGCCCTGTTACTAAACAGATCGGGGGTATATTGTTTTCTAATGTTTACGCGAATCTCCATCATTATAATGAAACAATGTTTACGAATTTTATAGCGGTTTATTAAGATTTTTACAAGTCCAATTTTTACGTTTCGGATACTATACAGCAACCATGGTCACGGAAGGACTGAGGTGTCATACATCCTGACGTTATAAAGTTATTCGAAACTATTTTGGTTAGTCCTATCTACGCAGAAAGTGCTCACTGAGTCTTATGTTTGGATTTTGAGTTGGTAATTTTAATAATGGGATGCCAGGTCCCAGCAGGTGTTAAGAGCCAGCCATCTTCTCTATTGAAATTAGGATGTTTTTTTTTTAAATTTCAATAGCCTCATGGATCATCCTTGGTTGGAACCAGTGTTCTTTTGCGAGGACTTGTGGTTTATCAAATCTAATATAATGAGATCCGGGGCACCTTACCAAGGGCGGCATTGGTGGCACTCGCCGGGTTTTAGTAGGTATAGCTGCGTCCACCTTACACTCTATCGGGCGCACGTCTGCCCGTGGTATGCCTAATGCCTAAGAGAAAGGAAAAAAGCTCTGTGGTCCACAGTTGCTTAGCAAGGAATAAACATCTGATCGGTCCAACGGACAGCCGGTTAGGAGGAGTTCAGTGACATACACACGTACAGAAGAATTATATATATAAAGATGTATACGTAAATGTAATATGTATATGGTACCTGGTTTAATTAGATTGTTTCAATTACGTGGTGTATTTGCCTTACAAAGTATTTGATTGTCGTAACAAAGCGGATGTTGTTCCAAGTAGTGCTCGTCATCAGAGATACCTTTACTTTAAAGTCTAAGTTGAAACGTCAAAATAATGGTAACAGTAATATGAAGTTCAAAAATAAAGTGTAGAATGCCTTGTAAATTATCTATGGAAGCTTTTTTTACACCACGTCAATCTGGTCCTGTGGTAAGTTCTCGAAGAACTTGTGTTACGGGTACCAGACAACGGAAATACATTTAATACTTTTATACTATACATATTTTATTGCCATAAAAATATCAAATTCAAAGTTTAAAACAGAATATTTACCATATTTTCACTTTTATTTCACATAGCTCTAGCTTTAATTTCGACATTATCTAAATTAGCTGGTTCACGATAAATAATTTAAAAAATAAATGTGTGCGTGCAATCTTTAAGCGCGATTGAAGTAAAACTTCATAAAAATCTAAGTTATGCTCTAGTCGCGCCTAAAGAAGCTTTACTTCAAAAAATTAACATTTACGATTTTTACAAGTCAAATAATTATCAGGTTATTTATTGATGAACGAGTTAAATGTTCCTGGCACTCAGCCATTTCATTTAAGTGATTACTATTTCCTTTTATATTCAATATTTGTAAATCGAGAATTAAATAAAAGAAACAAAAATTCACATTAAATAATTATAAGTCACAAAAATCATTAACAAAAGAATGAACAAAATATGAATAAAGGTCTTCAAAGAAAAAACATAAGTTAACTAGAAGAAAGCCCTCTAAAGAATAATGTGTCAACCTAGTGTCAACAGGCTCGGTATGTCACCGTAGACCCGTGGTGTATCAGGTGACAGGTGATTTTTGAATAAAGAATACTGAGCGTTACTTCCGTCAGAAAAAAAATCTAAGTTACTCCCTGTCGCGCCTAAAGAAGTTTTACTTCTAAAATTATTTTATTATTACAATGTTATTTTTTATTACAAGGTTTATTCTCAAAATCAGTGAGGTACCTTCAGTATATAAATAATATTTTCAAACATAACTATTTTAAATACATAATTTAAAACCATGTTTTTCAGTTTTGTTTCACAAAGATCGATGTGAAAATAACCGTGTTAATTTAAAAGCTTATTTAAAATCTTAATAGTAATAAGATATTAATAGCAATACAGGCAGTTGGTATAACAGTTTTCATTTAGCCTGTGTAATAAAACTTTATGTTGTAAATAGGAAATACTTACTTTATTAATATAAAAATCTAGCTTAGAAATCTATACATCTATACAGATAAATAAAATTAGAGTGTCTGTTTGTAATATTAAATTAACAACTTTTTATTGAATGCATAAGGATACACGGTACATATACCAAAATAGCATTTTTTACAATGCCATTTTTACACGGCTGGGTCGATTTTGATGGGACTTTCACTAAAATATTTCTAAAATTTAAGGGATGAAATGTGAATAAAAAAGTTAACACAAATTCAAAGGTTTAAAAAATGTTTTAAATTGCACAGTAATATTTTTTGAGTGTGATAAATAAATTACTTATAAATTTTCTGACATTCAGTTCAGTGTTCATTTTTTGAAGTAGGTAAAACTTCTTTAGGCACGGCTAGAGAGTAACTCAGATCTTTCTGAAATTTTACTTAAATCGCGTGTAAATATTACACTTTTTTTCTCTTATATACGAACGAGCAAGCGGTGCTACAGTACTGCAAGCGCGAGCTCAAACAATGGTAAGTGATTACCGTCGCCAACAGAAACACGTTGGTACCTTAAAAAGATGATAGGCTACCTTTTCCGCCGTGACCTAAGGTGATCAATGAAGTAGGTTAGGTTAAGAGTTATAGGAAAGGATATGTGGTATTGGAGATGTGGCGTGATCCTGGTCGTGATCACGTGCTGACGATTTCACAGTACCGTGGCCATAATATTAATTATTATATTATATAACAATGTTCGTGTTGGTGAAAGATATTTTTAGAAGGACCTCAAGGTCCCATTGGTGAGCCCATTGAGAATACTATATTTGATTACTGGAGCCTTTTAATTTACGTTTCAGCTGTCACGAAAGATTAAAAATAATATCGCCTCTTTCTTCGTAGGAGGCACAGAGTAAACTCTAGACATATTTCGAAAGTATTTTTTTCAACGACATCATGAAATATGTTAAATTACCAGATCTTCAAAGTGGTTATAATCAGGGACCTACAACCTACACAAACCGTGAAGCATAAAATAGAAGAAGTAGAAACAGAATTTCAGGTAGATATCGTTATAAAGCGAAACTAAAGTTACCGATATCACGCGAAGAATAAGCTCGTTGAAGTGGCAGTGGGCTGGTCACACACTCAGGAGAACGGATGGCCGATGGTCAAAAAGTGGCTGAAGCTGAAGGCCCTCGCAGTGGTTTTACTTTACGGATAGGGCACTCTCAGGTCAGGATCTACCTGTGATCCTGGCTAGATATGTAAAAAGCATTTCCCTGCGATAACAAAAAAAAGGTTCAAGATGATGATTATCGTAATCAAAGCCTTCTCTCTCTTCTAAAAAAATCTTATTTAATTAAGTATGTGTACTGAGTCAAATTACCAAAATAAGGTAGGTAGGTTTACCAAAATAATTAATTTCCGGTTTATACATAATAATATATGCAAGTGACATCTAGCGTTGAATTACTAAAGTATGAAAATGAAATAAAGGAGGAAGTCATACCTACGAGTTAAACGTATTAACAATAGATGTCAGGATAGGTATATATTTTTTGATAACCTGATAGATAATATTCAAAAAATTCACGATTCAGCACACGAGCTCGATAAATTCTAAAACTTTTAATTTGTCTAAGCACTATAATATTTTTTTTTCATCGAGTGGATTGTATGCATCGAGATAACTCACTACTAGATGGCGCTGTAAGTATAAGGGAGAAAATCTTTAAGTTACAGCTAATTGTAATTAAAAATAAATAGAAATACCTACATTCTTTAATAACTATACAAAATACATAGGGTTAACTTATAGGTCCACAAAAATTCAAATACAATCTCTTTTCTAAAATCTAGTCAGCCAGTTACTTAATATGAAGTTATTTTTATTGAGTAAAGATCCGTACCAGATCTGTACACATTATAATGACAATAATTATTATATTACTCTCTACAGTTTATCGAGAATAGCAAATATCACATATACAATGCTTATATTTTATTTCCAAGAAATATCCAAAGCGCCATTAATCGATGCGGAGAATCACGATTACAGGAAAATGGCGTGCGTCGAATTTCCAATAAAGTAATGAGCCGGAAACAAAGGTTCAATAGGTTTTATTAGTGGACTTTGATCTAAAGTTTTATGACTGAATCATTGTACATAATATTATTATATAAGTTGGTTGACCGTCATCCAGGTGGGTCATCCAGACGATCTCCGTGCAGTAACCCGTAACCGGTATGTGTTGGAGGCGAGTGGTAGCTATGGGATCGGTCGTCTTGGTGTCATTGAAGGAGGCATAATATATTCAACATAGGAATTTGGACGGATAAGGGTGGACGACGATAGTCATTTGTCTAGTAGTAGTAAAGTAAAAGTAAAGTAGGTTTACTGACGATAGTCGAACGTGACAATGTCATAAGAAAATGGAACGCCTCAGAGCGAGGTAACGCCGCATGCGTCATCTTTTTTCGTTCGTGCAGCCGGCTCCGTCGAATTATAAGACGTTGTCACCTCAAAAATCGTACACAATAATATATATTATGCAGCTTATAAGTTTTCAGTTCCCACTTAGTAAGTTATTTCGCTATAACATTGATATTATTTTACTAAATGTGTTAATACTACAGAGCAGCATGAACGATATTTTATTTTTTTCTTTTAAATAAGCTATGTTATCTCATAATATGTGTATGTTTTTTATAGGAGAGGGGGCAAATAGACAGTCATTTCACCTGGTGGTAAGTGATAAGTGACATCCGGCCTTTCGATACAACAACACCAAATATTCAAATATCTTAAAAAATGCATCATAATCTCAAAAAAAACGCGAACATAAACTATATACAAAATAATGATAACAAATGTAAAGCCACTTGGACCGTTATCAAAAATGAAATACGCAACACACATAATATTAAGAATAATTCAAAGCATTAAAAGTGATAATAAAGTAATAACCAATCCCATAGAAATAGCGACTGCGTTTAATAATTTCTACATAAATTCGCCACACAGAAACACAACTGCTACAAGTGGGAGTGTTAAAACTAGAAATAAAAATGTAATATATAATAATAATACAATGTTTCTCAAACCTATGTCCCAAAGCGAAGTCAAAACCGAAATGATGTTACTAAGAAACACAAAGTCTGAAGGATATGACGAAATCAACACAAAAGTTATAAAAGCTTGCACAAACGAACTAACAGCAATATTAACTTATCTGATTAATTTGTCATTTTCTTGTGGATCGTTTCCAGATGCGTTAAAATTATCTTTTATTAAACCGATATATAAGAAAGGAGAAAAACATGACATGGGCAATTATTGCCCAATAACTTTAATACCTATATTGTCAAAGATATTCGAAAAGTGCATGTTAAAAAGACTTCTTGAGTTTTGCGATAAATATAAAATAATAGCAAACGAACAGTACGGGTTTCAAAAAGGAAAGTCAACTACGCTAGCGATATTTGCACTTTTAAAAACAGTCATAAATAATATAAATGATAATAATATTACGACATGGCTATTCTTTGATTTATCTAAAGCCTTTGACTTAGTTTCGCACGACCTTTTGCTGCAAAAATTAGAAAATCTTGGAATTAGAGGTCCAACTCTTCAGTGGATTTCTTCTTACTTAATTGACCGACAACAGTGTGTTACCATAACACAAACAAAAACAAAGAACTTACATCGTACTCGTTAAAATACGAATATAACAGATATGGAGTGCCACAGGGCAGTGTCCTGGGACCTATCCTATTTTTACTGTACATTATAAATGATATAATTACTATTACTAAACATAAATGTATCTTATATGCTGACGATATTACAATTATTGTGACATCTAATAAAAAATATAATACAATTAATGACCATGAGAATGATATAAATAATACAATTGATAATTTAATTAAATGGCTTGACATGAATAATTTGGACATAAACTTAAATAAATCTAAATATATACAATTCAATAACCTTAATAATAATAAAAACAAACTGAAGCTTAAAATACCTAAAATAACAAGAGTTACAAACACAAAATTTTTAGGTCTAACAATAGACGAACATTTAGACTGGAAAGTTCATATAAACTACTTGTCTTCTCGGATAAATAAATTTGTATATTATGCCCTTAAACGTATTAAAAACACGACTAACGCAAAAACGGCTATTTTATCATATCATGCCTACGTGGAATCCACTTTGCGTTATGGACTTATCCTTTGGGGTAATAGTACAGACTTTACTAGAGCATTTATCGCACAGAAAAAATGCGTCCGTGCTATATGTGGACTCAAACCGGATGAATCCTGTCAACCCATCTTCAAAAAACTTGGCTTATTACCGCTACCGTCACTATATTTCTTTGAGACTTGTATGTTCGTACGCAGGCATAAATACCTATTTATGTCAGCAGTGGAAATAAACTCTCGTAGCCGGCGAGACCCCTATAAGCTAGTGATAGATACTCAACCAAGATTAAGTAAATATAATAAAAGCTGTTTAAATATGTGTGTAAAGCTATATAATAAATTACCGATTAACATAAAGAAGCTAAGTATGAGAATGTTTAAAATCAAAATGTATGAGTGGGTCTCAAAAAATATTTTTTATAGCATTAATGACATAATTACAATGAAATAATTAATAATATTATATATATGTATATAAAGCCTTCTCTACTGTAACTCTATTCTATTATTTTGCATGCTATTAAATTGTGTAGCAAAACATGAGAATCACAATGTATTGTAACAACTTACAACCATGTTTGATGCAAATAAATTAATATTATTATTTCAAATATAAGTACATATAAGCTTATCGTAACAAGATAGTCGTCAATTATACAGTAATATTTTATTTAAGTTGCAAATGTATATTATGTAATGCAAATGAAATAGGTATTATGCCGTTTCTCCAAAGTACAGACAAGATATTGTTAACACGACAGACTTGGCGGCATGGCCTCTTGCGTTAGCCTGTTCCTACAGGAACAATAAAAGAGGTGTCAGAACTCCGAGTTGTCACTTGTCAATTGTCACTTGTCAGATGAGTGATGACAAAGTCGCCAGCAGTCGGAACGGCAGGCCCAAGTCAGGCCTATGCGGCAGGCGGCTTATTTGTATTCGAAAATGTGGATGGTTGTTGTTGGTTACTAACCCACTTTGGCCCACTTGTTGTATATTTTTTATTTTGCTTAGTTATGTGATAGTTCAAGAGTAAATAGTTCAACTAGAAGTTTTTTAGACAAAATTTTCTATCCAGTTCCTTCCGTCCAGTTTCACTTAAATTAATAATATTGAAATTAGCAAAAAATAATTATTATCGTAACAGTAAAGCGTATGTAAGGTAAGAAATTTCATCAAGTCAATAATTATATAAGGTAGGTATAGTGTTTTTTTGGAATGTATTACGAACGAGTATTTTCCGTATTAGATTCTTGATTTGTGGCTAAGTGGATTGTTATCTTTTTAATTTATGATCGACAAGGCGAAAAATTGCATGCTTTGAGTAAAAAAAAAAAGTATAAGGTCCGTTCTAAGAACTTTGCTTTACATAAACTTTTTTGTATCTTTCTTGATGCCAAAACTCGTTTCAGTAAGTACTTGGTTATAAGATATTTCGAAATAACAGATACTTTTGTTATTATTTTTTGCAGTTAATATGAAGGTTAATAAAAAACTGCTGCCAATAAAAGGACATTTCTTTCTATTTAATGCGGGTGAGTTTTTAATAGATCTAGGTCAAACCTCAATAACTAGTTCTAAGTAGCTGTTTTCCTCATACTGGCATAGCCCCTATGCCAGTGGCCAGTCTTCAGAAGCTTCATGGCATTTATATACCTGTATAATATTGTCTTTCATACTGAGAGAGCCCTGACCCAAGAGGCTGCATGCTCAGTAATTTCTTTACTGCATATACTTTGAACATGTATAAATCCACCACCAAACTTCCACATTCTAAAAAAATTGCCACAAGCCACTGGTGGCATAGTTACGTCACTGGGTATGTAGGTGGTAAATCATTACAATAACTGGTAGTGTTCAGCTTAATGATTAAAAAGAATTTGAGTTAGGTTTTGGAGTAGTACAATAGATCAGCTGACTTCTAAATTGATGTCAGTCCGGTGTCTGACTATATTTGTTGATTCTATTGCCTGTTCTGACAGATGACTCTTATGACTAAAATTTTGTGAAGAATATGAGAAATTAAAAAATAAATTAATAGGTCACTTGTTTATTTTTTAACTGTGTTATTACATGTTGGGGAGATTAAAAACATAATATACAGACTCCCAGACCAAACATGATAATATTTGACAGTATTAAATCCAGCTTTATAACTTACTAGCTGTTGCCAGTTTTATCTGTGCTAACTAAGATTTAAAACCATATCATGATTGATGATGATTATTTAATATTTCTATAGCCTATTAATTATTTCACTCAGTGTAATTACACAAATTAGTATTTGTAGAGACTTTACTTTGAGAATGTTTATACCTATCACTTTTTCTGGGTCTCAAACTTCATTTAGATCGCTCCTGTAGTTTTACTAAACGTAGAACACTTTGATCAAATCTTGTAATTTTTCTTACTTTTATACCAGTCATAGTCAACTCCTAAACGAAAAGTCAGAGGCGAATAATTTGAAGTGAAATTTACATGTATTTATTATTTAAGGGTGGGGACACCAGCGAGGCCAGACGGGTGATCAGTCCTCATTAACGGGACCATTTCACCCAAAAATGTACATGTAGATATCCATTTAAATTGTTTGATGAATTTGGTTGATAATCTAAATTTACATGTAGATAATCAACCAAATTCATCAAACAATTTAAATGGATAAGGATTAATATCCTGATACCAATTTCACCACTATTAGATAGATTTCACACACTAGATTCCACCCATATTTGAACTTAAATATTTAAACAAAAAGTGCAATTTTTTACACTGACTTTTTTGTGACTAATCATGAGTACTATCAATATATTTTATAGAACATTATTTTATAAATGATTATTGGTTTTATCAGCAAAATTATGATACCTTGGGTTATATTGGTCCAATTTAGGTAGGGATCTAAATTTATTTAAAATATAATATAACCTATGTCTGGTTATATGCTCGATGCCTATGTCACTCCTGAATAGTGTAGCTTTCTGTTAATGAAATATTTTTTATGATCGGATCAGTACTTCCGAAGATTACTCCCTAAAAACATACAAACTTATAAATTTTACCTCTTTATAATATTAGTATAGACTAAACTATTATTTACTTAAGACTTATACATAATATTATGTAGAAATTTTCTTGACAAATATTGAGGCAGTCAATAAAACTTCCATATCAAACCATCAACTGTTAAATTGCTTTGAGTTTATCGTTTTCATTAAGTGATTCAAAATTGATAACATACCTAAACATATTCAAATGAAGTACATATTGCTGTGCCATATTTATCAGTAAGCCAGTAATACATCTATGATTGTTATCAGCATGTGTAAATAATTTTTATGTTGCTAAAATATTTATCTTTCTTTTATTTGTGTCATTATTTAGTAGCTAGTTTATCTGATGTTGGTAAATCCTTAAAGTCTTAGAGTCCCTCTTATTGACACCTCATTAAGATTGTCTCATCTAGTCACATAGTCAAAGATCGTCAACTCATTGAAGGTCTACCAATTTTATGAGTGAGAGGTACCACCCTGGTCGTGCTGGCCCAATTCCGCTGCAAAGCAGCATATGGCACTACCTCTTACAATATGTTTATAAATAGCTGTAATATGGTTTACATTTATTAGAACTGTCTTGTTGCTGCCGACAACTTTTAGCACCTGGGTGTCAAAACCTCATGTCTGACCAATTTATTTGTTTAATACAAATAATGTTACCTCATTGTAATAAACTAAATTTTATAAATTTTATGACGCTATAATCTATATCTTATATCTTTAAATGAGCAATTCTTATATATAATATTCCAATTATATATATATAATTGGAATCTCGGAATCGGCTCCAACGATTTTCATGAAATTTAGTATATGGGGGGTTTCGGGGGCGATAAATCGATCTAGCTAGGAATCATTTTGAGAAAATGTCATTTTATTAAAAAAAAAAAAACCGAGCAAAGCATCGGTCATCCAGGTACCATTATCTATATTAGATAAATAAAATTGGAGCGTCTGTTTGTAATACTAAAATAACCGCTTTTTTTTAATGCAATGGATGTATACATATATGTTACAAATAAAATATTTAAAAATCTTACCAATTACAATTGTAGAAAAACTAGAAAATATAGTAACTCTTGTGACAAGCTGATTTGTTATACCATAACGATATTTCGTTATTAATTAAATATAACTGTATCCCGTTCTAGCGGGCTCAATATTATATGTTATCCTCTAAGGGTTCCGTTTTGTCATCCTGAGGTATGGACCGTATGGACCATAAGTCGAGTGGCTCGATGGCATCCCTCGGTGCTTCGTACTTGTGTTCCTGAGTTGACATCCGTCCTTTCGCGTCTTTCCGGCACTCTTATTAAATAGGCGTCGTCCCATGCTCTCATGGAAGACAGCTTTATTAGATCCCTAATAAAGGAGGCCGCTCAGACCTGTCCAACTTTAGACTAATAGCCATAACTTCCTTGTTCTATAAGATTATGGAATCCATAATTAACTGCCAGCTCCGGCAGTATATAGAGAAGAAGCATCAGCTGATTAACGATTCGCCAATATCGCTTTCAGCGAAATCGCAGATTTTTTATTGATTGATTTGAGAGCATGGAGGCTAACGCTGGCGCTTAGTTTGGACATAGCGAAAGCGTTTGGTCGGGCTTGTCATAAAGCGCTTCTAACAAAGCTACTATCTTATGAGCTTCCCGAATAATTATGCAAACGAATCACCAGTTCTTATAGCAGACAGAAACATCAAGGTCGGTGTCGACGGTGCATGTTCGGACCTCAAGTCTGTAAATGTTGGTGTTCCGCAAGGGTGTGTATTATTTTTAACCCTGTTTCTTCTGCATATCAATGACATGCTTTAATCCAGCGGTATTTAATGTTATGCAGACGAGAGCACCGGAGATGCTCTATACACTGGCCGCTCTAATATTTCTTGGGAACGAGCCGATGAGTGTCGGAACAAAACTGGTGTCTGAAATCGGGTCACTGTAAGCCAAAGTCTCGGAATGGGGGCGACTTAACCTAGTCTAATTTAACCCAACAAGACACAAATTTCCTCAAAAAAAAATTACCCTTTGTCGTTCCTCTCAAATTTCACACTCTATCAGCCTCAGCCAGTATTGGAATACTTGGAAGCAACATATCGAGCCATGTAATTAGACATTGAGTAATTGTGCGATTTGCAATTGTGTGTTCCACCACCGGATATCGCGTTAAAATTCCAAATTTCACCCACACCACCTCGATGTCTGGAAATTTACAACAACTCGATTTTGGAATAATATGAAACCAGCTGCCGCCTACGGTATTTCCGAACCGATACTACTTACGGACGTTCAAGAATAGAGCTTACTCATTTTTAAAAAGCTGGCAACGCACATGCTAGTCTCCTGGTGTGGCAGGTGTCTATGGATGTCTATGGATGTTAGTGATCACCTACCATCAGATGAATCGACTGTCCGTTTGCTCAATCTTCTATAAACAAAAACGGAACACTAAAAAACGACTAAAATAAGTGTAAAGTGTTACATATTCGTTCAGTGCCCTCAAGCTTGCCTAATCGATTAGGGAGCCATATCTTATGTGAATGTAGGGCAGATAAGTCCATTTTGACG
The DNA here is from genome assembly GCA_963853865.1 of Helleia helle. Classification (NCBI taxonomy): domain Eukaryota; kingdom Metazoa; phylum Arthropoda; class Insecta; order Lepidoptera; family Lycaenidae; genus Helleia; species Helleia helle. The sequence goes on from OY971420.1 coordinate 25,562,290, forward strand.
TTTGCTAACATTGAGTAACCTACGTACTAATTAATTATATTTACTAGCAGAGATGTGATAGATGATTTATACTTGTTGGTTTCTCAACTTGGGATGTTGTGATCACTATATCCGTGGATGATTGTACGTGGATGAGGAGCGTCTTGGTGCTCATTGTAAGAGGCCAATCTCTTGATTAAATCGATATCAACTTATATTAAATATTTATGCGTGTATCATATATTTTTACATCTACTTATTCCGCACCATGATTACAATGCAATATTTGTGGAAAGTAGCGTATGCCCTTCCTCATTCCCGATCTCATTTGTGATGTTATTTTGTTTACTCATTAATAATGTGAGATCCAGGAATATGAGATAGGTTACGACAACGATAACTTACATTTTCAACGGCCTGTATCCATGTAGTTTCCTATTCCAAAATAAAATGTGCGAGGCGAACTTATAGACAAGACAGATTGAAATATGTAAAAAATGATCTTTATTTTTTTAAATATCACACAGCATAGTACTTATAATATACGAAAGGTTGGCAGCGCACATGCGAACCCTCTGGCGTAGTAACTAGTAGTGTCGTTAGTCACTTACCACCGACTGACAGGAACGGACAGTCCGATTGCCCCTTTTCTATAAAAAATATCTGTAGCAATTTCCTTTAATCATTGTAGGTACTGCGCCCTTGGTCCCGTATCTGTCGACATACGCCCGACAGCTGGGCTTCTCGTCGGCTACGGTGGGTCTGATATACACGGTGCTACCGGTGTTTGGGCTCATCGCTAAACCGCTGTTCGGTGTTATCGCCGACAGGTAAGGATATTTCATGTTTTTAGATAATAACGTGATTGTTATGACTATTAGCCGACGACCTCTGTGGCTCAGTGGTAAGCTCGTTGGAGCTCAAGCCGGAGGTCGCGGGTTCGAATCCCGCCAGGTAACAAAAATTATTTCTGTGTTCCTGGGTCATGGATATGTATTAAATATGTGTAGGTATTATATAAAAAAAATCTTACATATATGTATAGTATAAAAGTATTAAATATATTCCGTTGTCTGGTACCCGTAACACAAGTTTTTCGAGAATTTACCACGGGACCAGATTGACGTGGTGTGAAAGCGAAAAAATAGCCATAAAGTTATTTTTGTAAGAGGTTGTGCAATGCTGCAAATTTGCAGCCGAATTGGACCGGCACGACCGAGGCTCTGGCTCACATAACACCGCCGTAAAGTGCTATGCTGTCGCGGTTTGTGAGTTTCTGGAGGCCTATGGGGGGATAGGGAAAAAGAGGGCAACGCATCTGCATAATCTTTGGTTGTGCAGATGGGTATGGGCGTTGACAGTCCCCAAACGGCTTCGACTGCTCGTTTTCCCCCCGAGGTGTGAAATATAAGAATTCATAAAAAAAATACAACGCTTGACATGACAGCGTTTACCGTTTGGCGTCACGGCATTCAAGTAAATTTTACTTAAGGTTGAACTAGTCGGTGGCGCGAACTCTAACAAAATAATTGCTATCTCACCTGACATAGTGCGCGAACATGCGTGCTAGAATGAAATGCACTATGATTCATTCCGAAAATGTCCTTTTAGCAAAACAGTTATTATAGAAAAACTAATAAGTCTATCTTTTCAAAATAAATTTATTTTATCCTTTGAATAACTAAACTATATCTGTATGGGCTTTATTTTTGAGCTTTCGTGCTCGGTATACTATTTATTTACGCCCAAAGTTGGGCTAAAATCAGTGTTGAAATACGAAAGTTTAGAAGCTTGTATTTTTTAAATGTATATTTTTTTTACGATTTTGGGTACATACACACATAGATAACGACGAGATCAATTTATGTTATCCTTAGTTTTTCATGGTTAACGTCAAACATGTAGTAATTACTGTTCTGCTTTAGTATGGACAGATGAGCGACTTGTGTAACCTTAAGGCGCGCTAATAAATTACTTAAAACATTTATTTTTTGAACGTCCAATTGAGTTTTTCAAATAAAGAGATGGTCCATTTCTGGTCTGGTCTTGTACAATATACCATAAATAGAGAAAATATACATAGATTTAATTAAAAAAAGACGTGTGGCACTCGGGGACTGCCGCGGTAAAGCTATTGCATAGCATTTTTTAATCAACTTATGCAATTATAATTATTTATTTATTTTTTATTTATGCAGTATTTTTTTCTTTCTTTTGTTTTATATTTTATATTTAATGGATTACCAACAATTCTATGATTTAATGCGAATGGCCAATGATCAACAAAGAGATAATATTATTATGTGTAAATGATGAATTATATTTACAAACTTCAATTTAAGAACCATTTCAAATTTTATATATTATAATCAACAAAATCATATCACTTTCTTTATTAATAAATACACAAGTTGTTTATTCATATTTAAAACACTTATACACAAATTTTACTACTTTTATTTATTTATTAATGTTTGATATTATTTTCAAGCACTAGCAACACTGAAACTAACTTAACGGGCAAAAGTCTTGTGTCCAGCTCCTTATAGATTATCTGTCAGCTTTACAAACTGATAGTATATTCTATTTGTCACATGTCAAATTTTGTGTTTCTAATTTCAATATTATTATAGATAAGATATTTTTAATTTTCGTCATCTGCGCTTTATGAGCTGTTATTTCCAGTTATTATCCCAGAACTTTGTATCTTCTGTGTCCACCGATGTACTAACTATGTGGTTTATAGTAGATAGTGTTGACGACTAAAACAACTACGAACAGTCGTTAATTTTATTTAAAAATAATCGAGAGAAAACAGCTATTTCCATTTTTTACTTATTATTATTAAATAATAATCTAATAAAATCAACATAAAGTCCAACATTTCATAAAACCGAAAAAACAAACGACTAGTTAGAAAATAATAAACGATTAATTATATTAATTAAAGATAAAAAACTTAATTATCGAGTGTCCATGGACTTTGGATCCACCCTTTTATATCAGCTATTACTGGTAAATCAGGCACTTCATTTTCGTTCTGAATTTGAACGTCAGGAACATCCTTAGTGTCGACATCATTCTCTTCCATCCATAAAGCATCGTCATCATTCATTAAACAGAGAATTGCTAAATTATTCATAAATATAGATCAAGTTCGTAAATTTTTAAAATTTTCAATTCACATCCAAACTTTGCGTTTTAGTATTTTAAATTTTAACATGTGACGTCACAAAACTATTGACCCCCCATGCCCCTTGTCACATGATGTCACACTTCGGTGATACCCTCCCTCCCCATTAACGCGTGACGTACTTTATGGATGGATGTTCAGTACTAAAATACATTTTGTCCACTTTTATGCTTTTAAATAGTTAATAAATTCTTTGATTTGCACAAATACAGATCTTACACTCACTTTTAAACACTACCTCTTATCTTTATATCGTTTTTATTCAAAATCGATGGTTAATATTTTAGCTGAACTATATATTCTCAGGCAGTGAAATATTCTCACGGATAAAACTTTCACTTAGTTATTGTCACTTTAAAGTTCAACACTTATAACACGTACACTTATTAAATTATTACTTATTTCTATTTTTAATACTTTATTTAACACGGAGACGATGTGAAAATGTAAAGCGTCATCTAGTTAGTCACCTATTTACTTTCTCACAAACAGCTGCTTACTTATTCGTCCGATTTCGGAGCAGCTCGTCGCTCGTCGGGTGTTAGGTTTTTTCGTTACGGAATTTTTGGATTCGGTCCCCACGCTCAAGGCCCGCGATAAAAGCTATGCAATAGCTTAATAAAATAAATTAGTATAAGAAACTAATTTACATGCAAAAAAAAAAAATATATTTCAATTTTTTTAACTTGTTGGCAATTCTTAATGAAGATGGCGCCCTTCAGGCGGATGATTAGAACTAAAATATGTCATTTCTGACAAATGACAAACCAAATGATGACAGATGCCTATCGAACAATGACATAATTCCTTACATTTCACAGATAACGCCAAAGAATATACGCCATACGCCATTGTTTTATACACGTAGTGTTGCAAATCTTGGAAACATTAAATTATTCTACCACTGAAATTGAGATAATAATAATAATAATAAATTTATTTATTGAAAACAAAAACAGTTTCATGTACATAAGCCCACCAAACTGTGCATCAGTTTGTCGGTGGGATTAGTGCTTGTTGTATAAACATTCACAATATGTAGGTATATAATGGTACTTAGACCTTACTAAATATGATATTGTATGTATCATTTTTTTTTAGACACTATCCTTTAATTTAAACAGTATTTTATTTAAAAACAGGTTAAATCACTTACACCTTACATGTTATACTGTATGTATGAATTCATGGATATGAACAAATCAAAACTGTTTCAATATTTTCTTTCCTTCATCTCATTACATGTACAAAAGTAGACCAACGTCCCATACAATTTTGGACCGTCTCCTTTGAATGATAGTAGTTAGTACTTTACTAAAATTTCTACAAAAGGGTTTTGTTAATATTCGATTAATGGCAGATACAGTGTTTTGTAGATTTGTATTTGTCTTGAATGTTATAAACGTATAAATTATATTTTAATACATTAAAATATATCTGTTATATAAGTATCGAATAAAATATAATACGTGGTGACTATATCTACAGTAGAGTATAGACTGTGCACCCCCACCATGGTTCAGGCCTTGTCGTGGCGGTGGGGCTCAGTAGCCTAGGGTGAGCCCAGCACCTTGGGCGAAGCTAATTGAGCCGAGGGGGCTCTTTGTACCCCTCTTATAAGAAGAGGGACGAAAGATCAGGGGGCAAGGAGCGAGGATGGGAACCTCACCCCATTGTACTGACCCGACGTTAGGAGGGGTTGTTCTGTGGTGCGGGACAACCCCTCTGTGGAGATGGCGCCGGTCCCTTGCAGGACTGGCTAGCCATCGAGGTGCCCTGTTAGCTTAACAGATCCGGGGTACCTCACCGAAGGCGGCACTGGTGGCACTCGCCGGGTTTTAGTGGGTAGAGCTGCGTCCACTTACCGTCTTTCAGGTGCAGTGAGTCCCACATACCCGCGTTGGGAGAACCACTCCCCAGGCGAGATGCCTCAGAGCATTTCCTGGTGTTAAAGAAAAAAAAACTGCACACTAAATCGTAAAGCTTGTACATATTTACCTTTATAGTTAGTACTTATTTATTTTTTGCAGACTTTTTAGTTTCATCATCAGCCCTTATCCGTCCACTCCTGAACATAGGCCTCCTTCAATGAACGCCAAGACGGCCGATCCCTTGCACGGAGGGAATCACCGCATGGATATCGTCTTCCCACCTGGTTAATGGTCAACCAACACATCGTCTAACTCTCTACTCTTGAACTTTATTGGTCCATCGGCCATCCGTTCTCCTGAGTGTAACTAATATCGGTAACTTTAGCACTATGGCGGATGTCTTCGTTTCGAATCCGATCTGCCAAATAAACACCCAGTACAGCACGCTCCATAGCACGTTGAGGTACGACAAACTTACGGACCAGTCGTAAATTTAGAGGCCACGTTTCAGCCCAGTAGATCATCACGGGGAGAACGCATTGGTCGAAGACTTTCGTCTTCATACTCTGCGGTATAGACGACGTGAGAATATGGCTAAGGTTCCTGAATGCTGCCCATCCCAATTGAATCCTCCTATCGGCTTCTCTCTCGAAGTTATGTCTACCTAGCTGCAAAGCGTGCTCAAGATAGACATACTCTTGTATGATTTCTAGAGTTATAGTACTTTATTATCACCATCGACGTTAACCGCCCTGGGGAGAACGTGTTCGTTGAACATGACTCGTCTTGTCCAAGTTCATCCTAAGGCCCACCGCAAGCCCTCCAGCGACTCGGCCAATATAACAATATCGTCGGCGAAACGAATGCGTGAGAGATACTCTCCTGATGCTCATGCCACATTCTGTCCAGTTTAAAGTCTACTATAATTTTTTAAGGGAATTGTCACCCCTCTTAAAAAACAGAACGACTTGGTGAAAACCCAGTTGAAGGACAAAATAAAAGATCTTTTGTAACTCTGAAAAAAGCTTCGCCACCTGCCTTATGGACTTCAGTAGTAACTCCGTCCCTCCCCGGAGCCCTTCCCCTTTTAAGCTGCTTTAAAGCCAGACTAACCTCACTTAACATGATGTTCGGAAGCTTACCGGAGCTTCGATCTGAGGCTTAGAAGCAACCGTCTATAAAATGTTACTTTAGAGACTTGTAGGTAAACAAACGTTACATCTTCATAATAATATATTAGCATTAGCATGTAGAAATATACACAAGTGCAATCTCATGTAATGACGGTATATATTATTAGAATAACTAACTAGTAATGTGACAACAATTACTTCTTACTTAGAATTCATGACTAATAAACATTCAGAGTTCATAGTTTGTATACCTATACACCAACACTAGCTGTTACCAGCAAACAAAATATGTAAGATATTAAATTATATTATGTTAATTAGCAATTATCCCGCGAAACACGCATCCTGAGGATGCCTCGGTGTCGGGGCGAAACATGCGTAGATTGTTTGGTGGTGGTCTTTTACTGTGGTTGTGGTGCATGTGGGGGTGGTGGTGCATGCGAGTGTACGCATATGCAGTGTGGGAAAGGAGGGCGGTGCTATATGCATGCATATGCGTGCACTCACACATTTGCTGTAAAGACTGCGTGTTTCGCGGTTTTGTGATTTATCTCTTTGCTATATAAACATGTTCAGTTTTACGGACATAAGTTCGGCCGAGAGTAGCCCAGGCAATTCATCTGTTCTCCACCATGGTTCAGGCCTTGACGTGGGGTTGGGGCTCAGTAGCCTAGGGTGAGCGCAGCACCTTCGGCGAAGCTAATTGAGCCGAGGGGGCTCTTTGTACCCCTCTTATAGGAAGAGGGGACAAAAGAGCATGGGGCAAGGGGAGAAGACGGGAACCTCATCTGTCTCATTGTACTGTCCCGACGTTGGGAGGGGTTATCTGTGGTGTGGGACAACCCCTCTGTGGAGGTGGCGTCGGTCCCTTGGGGACTGACTAGCCGTCGAGGTGCCCTATTTGCTCATTAGATCCGGGGCATAGGCGGCATTGATGGCACTCGGTGGGTTTTAGTGGGTAGAGCTGCGTCCACTTACCATCTTTCGGACGCAGCGAATCCCACATACCCGTCTAGGGAGTCCCTACTCCCTCACGGGATGCCTCAGAGCATTTCCCGGCATAAAAAAGGCAGTAATTACAGTACCTGTCTTGCCCTTCTTTCCGAAACACAGCAAAGCTTTTCACGAAAGACATTTGCTGGATGGTTGTATAAGCATAAAGGCGCGCGGCACAATCACATCGTTTCCTCCGTAAATTGAATTAGTCTGTCTGTTTATTACTTGTATTTGTCACAGTCATAAAACTTCTACCTTATTTATATGATAGATAAGATAGTATTTGATTAGTTTCTGTAGTCGCTTAGTAACGATGCGTTAGTAACAGTAATAAATGATCTGACTCAAATAAATTGGATGTCGCGTCGACGTGTTTAAGTAATTGGGCCAATAGAAGTTGTAAATAGTAATAAATAGTGAATGGTAGGAAATAGTAGGACGGTGATCTCCGGGCAGTAGCCGGTCCCAGTTGGATCATGGATGTAAGTGGCGAGGCATCGGCCGTCTTGGAATTGATTCATTCATTGAGGGAGGCCAACTACCAGAAATGTTGGTTACATGGTTCATAAGTTCATACTATATAGACACTACTGGCACCGACAGACGTTGTAATGTACAAAATATTTTTTGTGTGAATCTAAACCATCCTCGAATCCCCGAACTCACACAAAAAATTTCATCAAAATCGGTCCAGCCGTCTAGGAGGAGTTCAGTGACATACACACGCACACTAAAAATATATAGATATACAAGAAATATATATATATATATATATATATATATATATATATATATATATGTAAAGATATAAAGATATAAAGATATTATACGAGACGGGCGTTGCGGCGTCTTGTGAAAACGCTAGATACACTTGAGATTTAATAAAAATAACATTTTCTCTGTAGTATTAAAAATTAATTATTTCCATATAAAAATGATGTGCAAACTTACATACTTTATTAGTAAATAATTCGTTTTAGTTTTTGTTTTAGCATGTTTTTAGGATTTTTCTTGATCGATTAAAGTAAGTCACATCTTATCATTGCAATTAAACATAACAAATCCTCACTAAAACATTTTACAGTACCTTATTGGGATACTTAGTTGAAAAAAACATTTTTTTATCCGACTGATAGTTTTTTCGAACAAACAAACTACTCAGTTTTATTATAGTATTATAAAATTGAATTCAGCAGGTAACACATACTTATGACTATTGCATTTCATAATACTTAATCGAAATAACCTTCTAAGAATCATCTTTCGATCTATCTGTAGGTATCACATTACGCGCCTGGCAACATAAAACATGCACATACAAACAAACAGCGATAGCAATGAAATAAGTAATAATAAAAATAAACAAAAATTATAACCGACTTCAAAAAGTAAATAATAAAATAATCGTGTTTCTTTAATTTGTGTGACTACAACACATTATCTACTAATAATCATCTTGTACTTCTACTAATGTACAATTTTAGAACCGTATGAAGTAAGTCCAAATAAGCTGTAAAACGTCGAGGAGTTCCCTCGACTGTCTATGGTCTCCATCATCAGATCTGTAATGGCACGTATCACCCTTATGGGTGCAAAGTTCTGATCAGTATAAATTAATTAAGTCCAATCACAAAGTAGCTACTGTAAACTGGTTAGGAGTTCCCTTAACTCTCCTTCGTCTTCATCATCAGACCCCCAATCACAGTCACAACCCATCTAGGTGTAAAATTCTCATCAATATAAATTAATCAAGCCCAAACACAAGATTACTGAAGTAAATCGTCGAGGAGTTCCTTCAACTGTCTTTCAGGTCGAGCATTAGATCGACTCTAGACCTTCATTAAATCGTTGTGCTTTAAATTGCATAATTAAAAAATATTAAGTGCACTAGTCGCTCCTACGACTTTCGAAAGTTCTCCTCGATTTCTTTGGGATGCCATAATCAGACCCTGGTGTAATTATCATGGTACCATTTGGCAAGTAAACCCTTTCGAACAAAAAAATAAATTAAAAAATCGGTCCACAATTGACGGAGAAATCGGTGTACATACTACATACATAAAAAAAACCGATCGAATTGATAACCTCCTTCTTTTGTTGAAGCCGGTTAAAGACTGATCTAATTAGATTACTTTTTGTAGTTTTACACAAATCTCAAAAAAATATTGTTCACATTGTGTTCACACAATTATTGATGCTGTGTAAAAGATAATATAATTAACAAGGATATAATGTAAGTAGATAATGGCAACGTGTAAGAGGTGGAAGGAGGAAGTCGACCTTAAATCTATATAAATATAATTAACCCACAATTAACCTAACGAATTCTTTTATTCAATAACATTCCTTCTTAAATATATTCATATACCCATTCTATAAGATCACTCTCCAACAAAACATGCGCTGAATGTTACAAATTATTAGGTAGAGGTCATAAAAAAAGACGTGATTTGTAATAGAATCGAGGTGTTACTTAGCGGGAAAATGAAAAAGATGTAATTAGACCACAAGGCCAAGCGACGTCCTTTTTTTCTTTGCTAAAAATACTATGGGTATTTAGGTATCAATGAATATGTATTAGGTATCAATGAATATGATTGATTGATTGGAACGAGTGTGCAACAAAAAATAACGTGAACTTTTCGATTGTGCTTTTTGTCGCTCGTAATTTGAGTTGTATCCAACCGGTATTCCGATAGTTGAGTTGAGATTAATGAAGCTAAATAATACGAGTAACTAACTACTCTCATCTTGATTATAAGCTCTCTTGACATCTTGCAAGCAAACCCAACAGAAATAGTTTTCAATAAGTAGTATCTATGTGCTCATTTGTACCGTAAAACTGTATTGCTGTGTTTCGGAAAGGGCGGCCGCGGGACCTGTGTCTATAACTACTGGCACCGAGATTTACCATATTATGTCTCAGGATAGCCAACGCAGGAAAAGTTGCCTTGGCTAGTCCCATGTGAAATAATGTTCGACAGCAGTAGATGAATCATGAACCTCTATCTATAAGAACTATCCATGAGTCGCCGATGACGTATTTCAAGTCCGCAAAAAAGCACTCGTTATAAGTTTTTTTTAATTTATTTTCTTGACAATTATTCTTATTGAACATGTTAAGTGTTCCAAAATTATTAGGTACATACAATACAAATACTTTGTTTTTTTTTATTAAGTCCCAACTCTTATATCTAACGAGCAACGTCTGATTTTGTAACAAATTTAAAATCTTACAGTGCCCATCAATGGACGGAGATAAGATGGTAGGTAGGCCTGTGTCCCATGGTCTCCTTAATCCTTTATTTTAGATCACGTCTTAACAATCTTACGTAGGGGAGAGGTGGCATGAAAGGCATTTTTGACTTTGTGGCCCTAGTAAGCGATTGAGAAAATATTGGGAACAGGATTGAGTCGAATAGGAAGCGTTTAATATTAAACGATTGAAATGAAATGCAAAAATTTACATTAATCTATTCTTAGTTGTTTATTTTCACATCTTAAAAAAATGTGAATTTTGTCCCCTTCATAAATGGACTGTATTGAAAGGGACACAGTAATTTATGAAAGGGACAGTACCTGATTTCCAAGAAAAAATTGTACAATAACTATCTAGATCTAATAAAAATCAATGTTAAAAGTGAATGGAACTATTGTTATTATTAAATCTAATCATTTTCATCTTAAAAATTCATATAATTGAGCACTTTCCAGCCGAATTGGGACGGCACGATGGGCGTGGTATCACTCGCTCATATAACACCGGCGTAAAGTGACAGCTATGCTGTCGCGTTTCGTGCGGTTAGAGAGTAACTGGTGTCCCGTAGGGGGGGGGGGGGGGTAGGAAAAAAGGAGCAACGCATTCTCTGGTTGTGCGGATGTGTATGGACGTTGATAGTCACTAAAAGGCTTCAACTGCTCGTCTGCCCTCCTATGCTGTGTACAAAAAACTTTAAGAGAAATCAACAATATATTAAATAAATGAAGTAGGTACACTTAGAAGCTTTAGCATTTACGACTAATCTGTGCAAATGTATTTTGCTGATGTTAGCTATTGTCGCTGCCGATCTCATGGGAATGCCTTTTTGTAATATTTAATTTACTGCCTCTTCAGTTTTGTGTGCATTGTCTTCTTAAGAGGCATTTTAATCTAAAAATAAAAAAGAAATAAAATGTTAAATATTTTATTTCTTAAAGAAATAAAATGTTAAATATTTTATTTCTTTTTCAGATTAAAATTTTTAGAAACCTAGTGAAAAATAGACCGTCTCTTTCATAACCGTTTGTTGTGTCCCTTTCATAAATACCTATCATACAAAAATTGAAAACATCTAAATTATTAAAATAAAGTTCATTAAACTTATGTTTTCGTATCTGTGGATGTCCAGCCTATCTTAAATAGTAATTCACAAATAAATAATTAAGTCTTGCACTCTATAAAACGTTTCACAATTATTACAGGAAAAATACTATTCAATCCCAAAAAACAACACTCGCCAAAATTCGCCGTGTTTGAAATGACAGGAGTATGAAATTAGCCCCTAACGAACTTGCGTCAAGGTCGCCATAGGACCGAAATATTGTTTTCTCGAAATTATTTTTATTTTATGAGTTTTTTGAATTGTCCCTTACAATATGTGTCCCTTTCATGCCACCTCTCCCCTACTAATTCTGATCTTTTCGCAGATTCAAAATCCAGAAGCCGATCTTCATCATATTCCAAATAGTGACGATAGTGAGTTTCTCGGCGATATATTTCGTGCCCGCGACTCCGCCCGCCGTCGACTTGGACTGCGGAAACACAGCCACGGTGTTGAGGAGTTGTTACAACGATGCCAACAAAATAGACATGTGCAAGATCGACGCGCTCGGTGAGATGAATGTGACCGCGTCATGCAATGTAAGTACTTGAGTGTCAGAATGGGAAAGTTTTATTTAGGATTCCTCAAAATGAGAGGGAATTTCCTTCTTCAATTTTGAGGGAAATTCAATTCCTAAAAATTGAAGATAATGGAAGGCGCGATCTGGATGCAAAGAGGGAACACATCAAATTGATCACACATCACACGTTGATGTTTTTCTCACATGCGCTGGCTGCTCGCGTACCTTCCGAGCCAAGATAGGCTATGCTAGCCATGTGAGAATGTAATGACACTTGACTCTTTTATATTTGTCAGAGGTTTTGTCGCCGTAGCCGAAAAAGCCGATTTCGGCAAAGCTTTTTTATTTTTTATTTTTTTTAATGTTAGTTGGATAGGCAAACTGGCAAACGTACCACCTGATGGTAAGTGGTCGACGTCGCCCATGAACATAAACTAGTATACCTGGAACGATCCCAGGCAACTCATTTATGTGTTGCCTATCCTGAGACATAAGATGTTAAGTCTCGGTGCCAGTAATTACACTGCCTCCGAAACACAGCAAAGCTGTTTCACGGGAGAAACAAGCAAGATGGTGGTACCCATGCAGCCGGGAGCGCGGCACATCGCTTCCCTCCCACCGGTCAGATTCGGAAAGAGAAAGCATTCGGAAAGCATCATCATCACATCATTCCTCAAAATTATAAAGTTAACCTTACTCCGTTCTCCGTCTGTCTGTCACACTAATACCTATAGGGTACTTCCCCTTGACATAGAAGTCCCACAAGGGAAGGAAAATATCCAGTTAATTTGTTGATATGTTACAAAAAATGCCTATATTCGAGCTAGACTGACACTTTTCTAGTTTCTTAGCTCTTCCTAATTCCTACGACATTTTATCCACCGGGTAGGAAACGTTACCCGTACCCACAACACCGGGAGGCTTGCAGGTGTGTTGCCTTTCAAATATGTATAAGTATGCTCTTATCTTAAATTTCTCAAGTCGTATTGCTTCGGAAATACCGCATCAACTTGTTCCACGTTATATTTAGTAAATAAATAGTTCTCGTCGTTAGTGACAATGAGAGCGCTCGCAATTCAATTATACTTTATTCCAGTAGATGAGTTAACTTAGTTTTAAAGCCGTACCCGGACTGATGATGATTATTTTTATGTATATCCCTCAGTGATAAGGAGTTTTCTTTTATAATATAGGAGGGCAAATGAGCAATCGAAGGCTTTTAGCGATTATCGACGCCTATACACATCCACACAACCAGAGATTATGCAGATGTGTTGCCCTTAAGGTTGCCCTACTTTTCCCTATCCCCCCCCTGGAAACTCACAAACCACACTAAATACGCAAGCATTGTGGTCACTTTACGCCAATGTTATATCTATAGGTACCACCCCGGTCGTGCTGGCCCAATTTGGCTGCATAGCAGCATGGCACCTCTTACAAAAACAGTTTAACGGATGAGTAGTTTCGCAGCCCGCAGGTCCCTCCTAAATCTAAACTCTATAATAGTAAAGAATATGTATGTTAATGATATTTTTGTTTGCTAAAAGTATTTATTATAATTTTCATTAAGATTCGGTGTTCCTTGTATGTAAAAACGATTTGAGAAATTACCAGTGTTTTTCCTGGATGTTAAAGTTTATGATTTTCCTGTTAAATAATAAACCTATAATAACGTCAATTTATTATGTTATTACCCGACTGAGTTGGGCAGTTATGTTTTTCTTTGTTTGATACTTATTTGTATTGAATTATACTGTTTTGATATTGAAACTTGTGAGAAATTAAATTTCCAACAACTTTGGATACTGCCATTTTTGCTCTAAAGTTGAAAATTAACGAGTTATTTCAGAAAAACGAAAACATTGAACTTTAAAACAAGATGGCGGCGAATCCTTTACCGGGATTAGTTAGAAAATCGAGATTTATACTTCCAACCCCACCCCCGACGTTTAAAAAAAAAATCGCTCCCCGGATTTTTTTCTATTTAAGGCGGTATATTGGCAAATAAACAGTGAGAAGCGCTTGGCAAAAAAATCAGGAAAATTATTCCCGCGTAATTTATCGGCCTGGAAAAAAGATATGTTATATTCAAGGATATTACCTAGAACTCTTGTAAGTTCATTACACGATTAGATTAACTTGACTCGATCATAAAAAATCCCAAATATAGCATAAATTTAAGCAAAGCCTGTACACATTTGTAGGAAAAAATATTTCATTTAAATTTGAAATTTATACCATAATTTTCTTCTTTTCAACCTACGTAACCTATGTTTATTCAAATTTAATTTATTTCACTTTTTCGGTACAAAAACTTAAAAAACCATAAAAACAACAACTGTTTCGGGCGGGCCGATGCAATTCCATGCCGCCCGCGTCCCCGCAGTCGCGGTTTAGCCGCTGTCACGGTCGGATCTGTGTCAAATTTTTCTTTACGTGTTTTAAACAAAAATGGCAAACAAAAACAATAAAACGAAGAGTAAGATCTCAATTTCAACATCGAGAAGGAGATCAGTCAAAAAGAGATTTATGAAAGAGTAAGTACTCGTATGTTATATTAAAGTTCACTGTTTTTTTATATAACATACCATGACAGTAGGGAATCAGTATGTATATGAAGCAGTTAATTTTGATACCGGTAAGCGATATTTTTTGAATTTATAGTTTTGCTACTATTAGGTAATCAAACAGATTCCTTTTAACCGACTGTGCCAAAAGAAAGGAGGGTAATGTTATTCGGGTGAATTTATGTAGGTAAGTACGTTAATGGCCCCTCTTGCTAACTGAACGGCTTTAGTGATTTTCGTAAATGAGGTGTCGTTTATGAGGATGCTATTGAACGGAAAGTAACTGACAGACATACAATAAAAGTTTTACATTTACAATAAGTGTTGTTGGGAAAATACTCCCTATATTTTAAAATAAAATTAGCAACTGGCATTCCTATTTCAGCTTGAAGTTTAAAACTTCAGATGAAGTAGGTACCGCATTCAGAAAATTCACTTTGGTACAATGGAAAACAAACTGACGTCCGCAGAAACCTTGAATTTCGAGACTGCTGACTCTAATTGAGCTTGAAGCTCCTAACCAATGAAATATTAGTGAATATACAGAAGAAAAGGAATGATATACCTGATCTCAGACCAAACCTTGGAACTGAAGCGTAGACGAAAGGAATTAAAAGTCAAATGACTAAAAGATTAAGAGGTGAGCAAAGAGTATGAAAAGTGTTATGCCAAACCATTGCTAAATGGTTCAGAATTGATAAAGACAAATATACAGTAAGTACTTGCTCAGAAATTGAAAAACACTTCTTAAAGTACCAAAATGCAGACCTATTTAGGAAAGTTTGTTTACTTACTAAAGAATTTAAGCCTAAAACACGGCTAATAACATTAATGGTACATCTCTTCATCTATAAGAATAAATCGCTGAAAGAAGCTATTGTGAAGAGTTGTACAAAAGCAATACGATGGTTGACGTAGTGTGCCCTATGTACGATTGGGATAATTTAGAACTGCTGGAGTCTAAAACTCTGCGATCCAATGTATATGCTGCTCTCAACTCACTTAAAATGAGGAAAACATCAGATTCTGATGCAATAACGGCAAAGTTTTCAAATTTCTAGGTGAATCTGGCATAGATGGGCTCCACGTAATTTGTAGCAAAGATGGCCTGTTAGTCTAGTGGTTAGTGATCTTGACTGCTAAACCAGAAGGTCGTGGATTCGATCCCCACACAGGACAAATGTTTGTGTAATGAACATGATCATTTGTTCTGTGTCTGGGTGTAATTTATCTATAATATGTATGTATTTAAAAATATATCAGTATTTATCATTTGTTCATCATTTTTTCATTGTATTATTAAGGCAGACCTAGTTTGGGATCAGATGGCCGTGTGTGAGTTGTCCCAGCATATTATTATTATTATTATGGGCTACTGGAAAATGGCAAAAGGACTGGACATACTGTATTTTACGACATCTACACAAAAAGGGTTTCACAAATCATTGTGTTCCATCGCCACACAGCCACGTTATCCCAGAGTGTGACAATAAAGATGATGATGCAAACTTGATGAGCTGCCAATCAAACGAAAACTATTAAGTACTACTAACAAGTAAAAAAAGTGATATTAAAAGCAAATGAGGCTGACGTTACTTTTAATAAATTAATACAAATAACGTTGTGTTTTAACAATAATATACTTTTTAATAGCTTAGAGACTGAGTGGTTTAAGTATGAAAGCTATACGTAATTAGAAAGTTCTTAAAATTATCTAATCAAAGCTAACCCTGAATTAATGACTTGTTTCTACGCTTGTTGTTTTAAGATATTCAACATATTTTTAGTGGTAACAAAAGGGCGTACAGAAATCATATTAGATTTTAATAAAATAATTACAGCTCTGGAGTAAGTGTCTTAATGTTTGTAAGATAGTTATAAGAAATTACTTATTCATCATAATAAAACAATATTCTCTTGTACGCCCCAAAATTAGTATCAAATTTTTTACTGTATATAGATGTTGCCAAAATTGCGTTGAAAGAAAGAGGCGTACTTACCGTTTATCAAAAACTATGCGTGTTATAATTTGAAAAGTTTTACCAGACGGTAAGTTATGTCTAAAAAGAATGCCGATTATCAGCCTTATACAATCAACTAGTTTTGTTTTATTCATTATTTTGTCTTTCCTGTAAAACTGTACTTTTGTATACGCCCCTTTGTTATGAAGCCCTTGATATATGTATATCCATTCAATAAAAAGCGGTTATTTTAATATTAAAATCAGGCACTCCAATTTTTATCGGTATAGATAAATACCAAAATCGGTATAAAATTAAATGATAGTAAGTATGAACTGCTCTATATAGTTCCGGCGAGTGACATACGTAATAAAATTCAAAATTCCCACATTGTCATAATGCGTAAAGTCTCGCGGCCGCCACATACGCGGCGCCCCAAACCTCATCACCCAGAGGGGTAAGTAGCGGTCTGCATCCTCGCCTTAAATGTCTGCCCCGGCTGGACTATATATTTACTATATGTCATAGTTCTTATTTAAAAGTACTAAAAGTACTTCTTTATAGTGCTATCTGTTCTCCGCGGTTTAAACCACTCCTATATTGAACATTTTACTCCAATCTATTTATATTTACATATAATAAATACAACAGCTTAGACAGCCCCAAGACTTTCTCATCCAAGCATATTCATATTCGAATTTCATAGAGTTGAGTTATTATCCTTTCAGCTTTTCCGAAGTCGGTTACAAATACTAGAATGTCCTCTATACATGTCTGATACGCTGATAATGATGATGTTTTTCTGATGGCAGTGCGTTTGTCGTCACTCACATTGCTCATATTTTTTGTTTGCAACTCACTCACATGTGGTTTATTACACAACATTAAATTATCTGATGAATGGCGATATTTTTTTCGAATCAAAGATCGTCTATATATGCACCAAAAATGTACCTTTGGAACAGTAAATCGGCTTATTGCATTTCATGGTATTAAGATAAGTCTTAATAAGATACCGATTACATAATAACAGTATCTTTATAACGATAGTCTATATACTTATATTAAATTAAAATCTCCGAAACTACTCATTCGTATGACATCTATACTAATATTAGGTATAAAGCTAAAGAGTTTGTTTGTTAATCATATCTCCACAAAGGATAGGTCGACGAAATATAAGCACGTTATCATTTAAATATAGAAGTGCCCTAAAAGTAAGTTTAATAAAAAATATAAATATATAAATAGTATAAGTTTTAAAATAATAAGCTGTGCCAGGTGACAAATTACAAATGTTATAAAATCGTTTTCACGCAAAACATGTTACGGTAGTGTATCAATACTACCCACCCTAACCCTAAAATATTGTATGATTTGCGAAGGAGTTTTTATAAACATGATATTAATCGTTATCATAGTAATATCCCGTGACATTGTTTGATTTGATCTTTTGTTTGATTGTTATGAATGAACTCAAAAACTACCCGACCTATTTTAAAACTCTTTCAACTTTCAAATGCTACGTTAACACTTGAGTGACATAGGCTATCATCATCAATCAGGATACGGTTTTAAATATAAGTTAACGCAGGCGAAGCTGCGGGCAACAGCTAGTATGTTATAGAAATATTTATAATCAGTCTGCATACGACCTGTATATCTGAGTTAACGTAGCCGAGGCTGCGGTAACTGGGTGTGTGTATTTGTATAAATATATTTATTTCAGATGAAATGTGATATGAGTTCGCCTAAAATGTGGCAAACGGTGTGTGAACACTGGCACATACCAGACTACTGTTATGGCAACACCGACAGTATAAACTACACCACCAACATCAATAAGATTACCATGAAAGATGACTGCGCTTACATCTCCTCAGATAAAGTTGTTCTGGATGGTGGGTAACAAATTTATAATAATATGTTAATTGTTTAGGATACTTGCATTGAAACACTGCCACTGAATTCCTAAGCCTCTACGCATCGAGTTACTGCTTAGATATTACAATAATATTTACTTCCATCTAGTTTGACTAGAACTTTACTAGACCCTTAAACACCCAGGTGTTTTGTGGGAGGGATGCGCTGTGCCACGCTCCCGGCTGCATGGGTACCACCATATTGCTTGTTTCTCCCGTGAAACAGCTTTGCTGTGTTTCGGAGAGAAGGACAAGACAGGCAGTGTAATTACTGGCACCGAGACTTAACATCTTTTGTCTCAGGATAGGCAACACATAAATGAGTTGCCTGGGCTACTTGCAAGTAAACTAGTTTTTGTTCATGGGTGACTTCGACCATATATCTGCCATCTGGTGGCATCTGCCAGTTTGCCTATCCAGCTAACATAAAAAAGAGTTCATTCAATTAAGTTCAAAATGTATAAAGAGAGTATTAAAGTAAGGAGCATTCCGTTTGTAATCGCTGACGTGTAGTAAACGTGTTAAATTACAAGAGTACATATTTTCTGCTACTGTCCCCCTGCACTACTGGTTTCAATATACTATGTCTTAATTTCTTTACCTTTTAGGATATTCATACAAGCCCAAATGCCGTATAGGCGACGGCTATGTGGACGTGAACGAGCCGTGCAGGTTGGACTGCAGTGATCGTCATCTGTCCCAGGCTATAGGTCCCCACACTGTCAACATGACCTGCCTCAACAAGACCTTGAGCTACCGTCTCTGTGAAGGTTCCTCCAAGCTGGCTCTACTGAATGAAAGTGAATACGAGGGATGTAAGGTGGGTTAGAATAGAGAGGGACAAAACAGAATAAGTATAGGACTGAGTTTGGGATAGGATATACAAATAAACGGGATATTTACCATACCTTTTATATTTAACGGAGATCGGTAATTCGGCATTGTTTACGAATGTCTTGTTCACAAGGCTGGAAGGAAAATATCGAGTTCCACGAAACAAAACGGAAAAATATGATAACAAGTTTTAATATAATTACATTAATTTAAAATATTATACTTGCATATCAACCAAATTGAGACAGGAAAGTTCTGTCAAACTGTCGGTAGACGTCTGTCTACATGTATACCGTCATCCTGCTTATATCTTCAGCTAAACATCTTGCTGTGTTCCGGAAAGAAGAGCTGCACGACCTGTCTTTGGCTCCAAGACGAAACCCACCATCTTGCGTTGCATCATGAAGGCTTCGTCCTCTCATGAGGATTTCGTATGTGGAAACTAGCATTCTCGATGAATATTGTGGTTATTTAGACTTACACACAAATCATGATATCATGAAAACTGCTATACGTAAGCGCCCCTTATACGTCCACTTGGACGCAGGTTTCCTTGAAATTTGGCGAAGAAGGTATTATGTATTAACCAGAGCAGCAATTGGCTGATTGAAACAATTAAACTTTTTATTAAATATATTTTCGTCAGAGGAACGTTCTTTACAAAGTATTAAAGTATTCTGATATAATAATCTTGAGACCACCATTGGCGTCCTTTTATAATGAAGTTATATATTAGTCAATCAACAACTATTATTTACTAATAACTCAAACATCACCATAACATTATAAATAATGATTGTCAATACATAATTAATTATTGGTATTATTTATCACATATTAAGATTCGCTAATGATACACTTTAATTACTAATTAACACTATTTTCATAAAAAGTATATTATCTGATTGGCGCCAAGATTTGGCGCCATCGGAAGTTAATAATTTTATGCCTTGTCGATGCATTCCGACTTGTAAACGGCGCCATATCCGGTCCGGTTGGTGTTGCCAGTGGTTTTTAACACTCGGCCATCCTGAGCGGACCGTGTCCCACGGTCTCCGCTACGAACCCCCACTGTAGATCTGGAGTTCTGAAAAAGAAAATTGTCAAGCAGTATCACCAAGACAACATAAGGAATATTTTCGGGAAATTCGCATATATTCATTTATTACATAATATAGTTTCGACATGATCACAAAGCTAGGTACCTTTACATTTACACAGAAATAGACTTGATTACACAGAAACGGACATGATCACACAGCTGTCCTTAGGATCACACAGGAATGGACGTGATCACACAGCTGTCCTTAAGAGCACACAGGAATGGACGTGATCACACAGCTGTCCTTAAGAGTACACAGAAATTATTTTGATCACACAGCTGTTATTAAGATCACAAATTATCACACAGGTATAATATAATAACTTGAGAACATTGTCACACAGTTGTCCCTTATTTTTTTAACTTTATCACATACTTACTATGTATAAATCCATGACATAACATCAGCTAGGTATTCTGTAAATATTAATACACAACTATTTTACTAATTATTAACTATTACATCAAAAACCCAAATTGTCCAAAATTTTATATATGTTTGACCTAGTTGACATACAATTATTATAAATATTTATACTCTGTCATTTTTATTTTATATTTACGAAATTCTTAATACATATTCTATTGTATTTTTAATAATAATCTATGACAACAATATTGTACTAGACTTAGAGTAGACAAATTGAATTTAAAATAATATGTATGTAATCTATTGTTATAAAATTATTTTAATGTTAATCAAATAATGTCTGCAGTAAGCACCACCGAACTGAACGATAGTGACCATGTGTGGGGAGTGCGGGTGATGCGGGGAGGCATTCTTGATCGGACCGTGATAATAAGTGGTAGGCTGTTCTTCGCGCTAAACTTCACACGTTTCTTATTTATTAATCTGTTCGAATCTGAGGCATCCTTAATTATTTCGCGTTGCTAAGTTTGCGAATAGGTAATTGTAGGAGTGAACGAGGTACACGTTGTCGTATTTAGTGTTAGCGCTCAGCATTAATGTATATTATATACAATTTAACGTATCTTATTATTTCGGAACATTCGCAACTAATCTAATTGTAACTTATGACAGTAGTATTGTGCAAACGCGATCTAATCTAATGACAAAACGTGTTTTAAACTGTTATTAATTGTACTCTTTATATTTTGAATATATATATATATATATATATATTACATTATTTTTTTATGGATACAAGACTAGCATTATAGTGACGAAACATTAACATTATAATATTTTCTAATAATTTTAAAACAAAACATCTTAATTGTTATAAAGTTTTTCACAAAGAGTATAATATTATATTGATAGGTTTTTTTTAATACTTTAATAACTTAGTGACGAAACATTAACATTACATAATTTAATAATTTTAAACAAAACATCTTGTTGCAGAGTTTTTTTACAAGGAGTATGATATTATATTGATAGGTTTTTTTTTAGAAGACTCATAATTTAGTGACGAAACATTATCAGTACATAATTTAATATTTTTTAAAGAAACATCTTAATAATTGTTACAAAGTTTTTTTTTATATGATATTCATAGGTTACTTATTTTAAAATTTTTCGTTAAAGTACCAATTTGCCAATCATTTATTTAATACATAACGAGCTAATGAAATCGCATCCCAGACACATAGTAAGTTTAAGTGAGTAAGCTGATATTTTCCTACATTAGCTTTCGAGAAGATCTATCAAGTTGTCCCTATCTACTTCACGATCACTTTCCGAACTTTCTTCGTCAGAAATTGTAGTTTTATATGGCCTTAATGCTTCCCCGTGGACCTCTGAACTGAATTTCCTATAGCCTTTCATGCCTTTTATGTTTACGATTGTGTAACGATCTAAGGATTGTTCTGCTTTGCTAATTTTGTATGGTCCTGTATACAGACCATTTAGTTTTCTAGTGACCCCAGTGTTCGCGTCCCTAGTCACACCACCTCTCCAGAGGACGAGTTGCCCAATTTCATACTTGTGACATTTTTTATGTTTATTATCAAAACTATTTTTCATGTCGGTCATGTTCCTACCTATGCGAAGCTTAGCAGATTGTCTATTTCTTTGTAGCTCTTGATGTTGTGTATCAGAGGTTGAGGGTGCATCGGTAGGGAATGATGGAAATCTAGTGTTCTTGTGACCAAACATTAAATTGAATGGTGAAAAACCAGTGGTAGCGTTTGGAGTGTTATTTATTCCCCAAATTACATTATCTAAAATGTTGTCCCAAGTACTTTCACTCTCTGACATTGTATTTAACCCGTTTAGCAAAGTGCGATTCACCCTTTCTACTTGGCCATTTGAGCGAGGGCTAGCTATAGCGTTCAATATATGTTTAAATTGATTTTCCTGAGATAATTGCTTAAAATATCTGCTTGTAAATGCCTTACCCCTATCAGTAATAACTCTAGTTGGATAGCCGCATTGCAAAATAATTTCTTTGAGTAGTTTTATAGTTTCTATTGAGCTGCAATTTTTGGCTGGACGAGCAAATACAAATTTGGTAAAAGCGTCAATGGTTACAAGAATGTATGTATTCCCTTTTCGAGTTTTAACAAAGGGGCCCAAATGGTCAATGTGTAGTGTATGCATAGGTATTGCAGGCTTCTCTATTGGGTGCAACTCACCCTCGAGTTTTCCGTGGTTACCTTTATTAAATGAACATTGCAAGCATGAATTAACATATTTCCTTATGAACCTCGTCATACCTTTAAACCAAAACTGAGCCTTAATTGTTTGTTCGCATTTTTCATGACCGGGATGCCCTATCTGATCATGTAGTTTTTGTAACAATCCATATTTAGCAAGCTTTGGAATCACAAAACGTTCCCCCCCTACGGTTTTTCTGAATAAGCTGCCATCTTTTATAACGTAATCTACGGCTAACTTTGGATCCGAATTTTCTCGAAGTCTAGCAATAATATGTTGAATGTTATCATCTTGTATCTGAAGGGTAATTAACCAATTTGAATTATCTATCACCAATATAGTGTTATCTATGGGGTTCCTACTCAACGCATCTGCATGTTTCATGCGTTCACCAGGTCTATATTCAATTTCCAAGTCAAAGTCCTGGATTGTAAGCCACCATCGGGCGATACGGGGAATCAAATCTCTTTTAGTAAGTGTAGTTCGTAACGCTGAGCAGTCTGTAATAACTTTCACTTTAACACCTATTAAGTAAATACGAAATCGCTTTAAAGACTCAACAACAGCGAGAATTTCCAATTCATAGCTGTGATAATATTTCTCCTCTTTACTAGTAACCCTGCTAAAATATGCGACTGGCTTCAAATTACCGTCTACCTGATATTGCATAAGTATGCCTCCTAAGCCTATCTTACTAGCATCAGTATGCAGTTCAGTCTTAACTTCTGAATTGTATATGGCTAAAACGTTGCTTAAGTGTTTGAAAAGCCTTCTCTTGATTATGGCTCCAATACCACTTTACATCTTTTTTGGTTAGTTCTGTGAGTGGGTATGCAATTTGAGCAAAATTTTGAATAAATTTCCTAAAGTACGATGTCAAACCAATAAACTGCCTAATCTCATGCACGTTACATGGTCGATTATATTCAGCAACACATTTAACTTTAGCTAGGCCTGGCTGTATCGTCCCTGCGGAGATTTCATGTCCTAAGTAAGTAGTAGTACTTTTGAGAAAGGAACATTTATTCAAGTTGAGCTTTAAATTCGCTTGAGACAATAGCTGTAAAACTTTTTCGAGCAACCTTAACCCTTCTTGTACAGACTCAGTAGGTAATAAAATGTCATCGAGATAAAGAGCAATACTACGGTCTACTTTGCCTAGGGTCATTTGGATTAAACGAGAAAATATAGCCGGAGCATTTGACAGTCCAAAAGGCATTTTAATAAATTCATACTGTCCTGAAGGGGTTACAAAAGCAGTCTTGTGAATAGAGTCTTCAGCTAATGGAACCTGATAATAACCTTGAGCAAGGTCAAGGGTTATAAAAAAATATTTACCGGATAATTTATTTACTTGATCTTCTATATGGGGTAATGGATAACGGTCTTTTACTGTATTCGCATTAAGAACTCTATAATCAATGCAAAGCCTATAATCGCCCCCCTTTTTCTTTACCAAAACCACAGGGCTTGCAATAGACGGGTTTGTTGCTAATAGTATGTATATGCATTTTTATTAAATCTGTGCACCCTAAATCTCTGTTACTTTTCGCAAATGAATGTGTATAATTGTTTAAAAGATCTAGTAGTTGTTTACTCTCTTTATCACCTAGAGTCCCTATGTTTATGTCTGAAAGTTTAATTAGTTTTATCTTGGTCTACGTTAAGAATGTTATTATAGTTATACATTGCTGGTATAGTTACTAACTCAGCCCTAGCTATTAACTTATCAGCGTCCCACAGTAAGTCTGAATTACCGAGATTAAGAATTTTTAAATAAGAACTACGTGACTTGATAAGAGCCGCTGGTATAAAATAGATCTCTTTCCCTAGTTGCACCCAAACTGTATGCGTCAAGAATGCAAATTCTGCATCCTGATCAACGTCAATATACACCTCCGTAAATAACTGACTCTGTTTTGGAACTCTAATGGAGTTCCAAAACAGAGTCAGTCCCTTTAAATAAACCGGATATTTACAAATGAAATCAGATGATTTTAATTTAATTTCACTAAGTAAGTCCTGTACATCATCATCATCATGATCATGAAAAATTGCACACGAAAAGACGACGTAACTAAACTAATATTATCACAGTTAATCATTGTTTGACCTATAATTAAATCGATATCTGAAGGAAGGCAATTTGCCATTTCTACTATACCTATAAGTTCTACCTTGTCAATCTGTACAGAAAGTTCACATCTACCTAGCGACTTTACACGAGTACCTCCGAATCCTCTCATTATTGTGTCACTAGGCTCATTTTTAAGCTGAAGATTTTTAGCTTGCCACAAAGAAAGTATATTTAATTTGCTACCAGTATCTATGTAAGCTAAGATTTTATGTTTGTTCACAAGTACAGTTCTTTTATATATATCAGCATATATATCATAACTAATATGCATTACACGACTCACCTGTTGCTGTCGATGTGAAGAACCAGGACCAAACCAACACGTGGCAGCCACGTGACCGTTGCGCTGACAATTCTCGCAGTGTAGCCGCTGTCTGCAGTCTCTAGCCTCATGTCCCGTTTTTCGGCAAGAATAGCAAATCTTGGGCTGATACTGAAAGCTTGACAACGTGCTTGATGTTGATGCATTGTTACCTCTTCTCCACATAGTTTTACGTGCGGTGTTAAGAACAAGTCCGTTAATATCTCCAAGTGCTGATAGGTAGCCGTAATACAATTGCTCTGGGGTTTCACAATTATAGGCTCTACTAGCATTAGCTCTGAGTTCAACAGGCAGCCCACGAATTATACATGATATCGCATTTTAACCTTCAATATTACATTTTTTTAGCAGGGACAATTTCTCGTGATAGTATTTAGTCATTGTCTCTGCACCCTGTTTTGTTCGAGCTAGCATTAGTTCCAGTCTATCGACATAATCGGCCGATCGAGGAAAAGCACAATGTAAGGTATCCTTCCACTCGTCCCATGTCATATCGTAACTCTCCAAGTCATCGTACCAGTTTCTTGCGGTACCTCGTAATCTTAATTGCATAATAAATATTCGATCAGTATCATTCCATCCATAAATATCTCGCAATTGGTCAATTTTATGCAACCATCCTTTCACATTATTGCCGACATCTTCCGGTACAAATTTAGGTATAATTTCAGCGTCACTGTGTGCCACATGCCTTCTTTTTATTCTCTCTAATTTTCTCTGGCTATTATTTAAAAAATACTCACTGTTTTCGTCTTCAGAGCTAGATGAATCCATGTTGTCTCTATTTCGTTTACCGAAACCGCAGGCGAAGGGGCCAGACATTTTTCTCACGTAGGTACCACTTCTGAAATATTAACCAGAGCAGCAATTGGCTGATTGAAACAATTAAACTTTTTATTAAATATATTTTCGTCAGAGGAACGTTCTTTACAAAGTATTAAAGTATTCTGATATAATAATCTTGAGACCACCATTGGCGTCCTTTTATAATGAAGTTATATATTAGTCAATCAACAACTATTATTTACTAATAACTCAAACATCACCATAACATTATAAATAATGATTGTCAATACATATTTAATTATTGGTATTATTTATCACATATTAAGATTCGCTAATGCTACACTTTAATTACTAATTAACACTATTTTCATAAAAAGTCTATTAGTAAAACATAAAAACTTTATTTTTAATTTAACTGATTATATGTTTGGGTACATATTTTATAAAATAATACGATATATATATTTATATCATGCTGTAAAGCTAGGTATATTTCTTTTACATTGGTCTCTTATTGCTATATTAATTTATTATAATAATTGTCATTGTTTGTGCTGTCGGAGTAACCGTTCAAGCCCAGTTTGTTTTACAAAATGTACTTATTTTATTGACGTTATCAATGGCTAATTCTAACCTTCACATTTATTTTCAAAATGTTCGTGGTCTCCGAACAAAAACCAATTTATTTTTCAGAAATCTAATGTTATATGATTACGATATTATTTGCTTGTGTGAGACTTGGCTTGTTCCAGGCATATTCGATGCTGAATTGTTCGATTACCGGTATAAGGTATATAGATGTGATCGTAATTATGAGTTGAGAGGAGATAAATTAGGTGGAGGTGTACTAGTTGCTGTAAAACGCAGGCACAATGACTACTATTTAATACTGGGTGATTTTAACATCAGTAGCGCACGTTGGAGTTATCCTAATTCTAATGATATTAATCTTGCCAATAGTAATGACAGTGATCCCTTAGTTCAATTAATATTTTGTTTTCTTAGGTTTACCAATTTTCGGCCACATAACACTGTTCCAAATTGTCATGACAAACAACTGGATCTTATTATCAGCGGATTAGAATGCCTGGTCAGTCATTGTAGCACGCCATTAGTTAAAGAGGATGCATATCATCCAGCCTTGTCAGTCCAAGCTCTAGTAACACATACACTTTCTTTGCGGTCCCCTTCACGACTTGTGCCAGTTTTTAAAGCTGCTGATTATGATGCTATCAATCGGGAACTGTCCCAAATCGATTGGGATGATATTCTCGATATTGATGAGATGGATAGAGCGCTGAATAATTTTTATGACGTAATTAATAAATTAGTAAAAAAATATATTCCAACTAAGAAATCTATTGGTACTAGATATCCTCCATGGTACTCAAGGGCTCTTATCAAAGTAATTAATGAAAAGCTAAAATATCACAGAAAATGGAAGGTCTATAAAAGACATAGTGACTATGATACCTTTGATTACCTCCGTGATCGTCAAAAGCGTGTGCAAGCTGAATGCTATAATATCTATATTGAAAATGCCGAGAACGATATTAGACGTAATAGTAAACGATTTTGGGCGTTTGTTAAATCTAAAAAGGCAGCGGCGGATATACCTGATTATATGTTCCTTAATAACGTTAAAACCTCAGATGGGATTGAAATATGTAGCCTATTTAATGATCATTTTCAATCGGCATTTGATTCAGACCTGTCAGACCGTTCCGTTGGGGAATTGTTTGGAAATGATACCTATAATGCTTTGTCGGTTTCTGTCGGCTCTATCAACCTGTCTCCAAGCCTTGTCGCTAATTATTTAAAAAATTTAGATATCAACAAAGGCAGTGGACCGGACGGCATTCCGCCTTTATTTCTTAAATCATTCTTTGCAAGCTTGGCCCTGCCTTTGTTTATTTTATTCCGACTTTCGATTCGTAGAGGACAGATGCCGAAGGCATGGAAACAATCTTTTGTTGTACCCGTTTATAAATCAGGTGATAAACATAACATCCAAAACTATAGACCAATTTCTAAGCTTAACACAATAGCTAAGTTGTTTGAAAAAATTGTGTATGATCAATTATATCCTGTTTTGAGGCCGCTTATTATTGATCAGCAGCATGGCTTTGTTGATCGTAGATCGACAGAGTCCAATCTTTGTGAGTTTACTCATTATGTTTCAAAGGCAATGGATAATGGAGGCCAGGTTGATGTTATTTACACGGATTACTCTAAAGCCTTTGACAAAATTCGGCACTCCCTATTAATAAAAAAACTAAATAGTTTAGGAGTGCACGGTGACTTGCTTCGCTGGATAGAATCCTACCTACGAGATCGGAGTCAGGCTGTAGCCATTAAAGGCTTTTGTTCATCGTTTGTACCGGTTAGATCGGGTGTACCGCAAGGATCTCACTTGGGACCATTATTGTTTAATATTTATATTAATGACATATATTGCAGCATTATCAATAGTAACATATTACTTTATGCAGACGATATGAAAATGTTCAGGATTATTAAAACATCTCAGGACTGTGAGCTATTGCAAAGTGATCTTAATAATTTATGTGGTTACTGTAAAGAAAACTATTTACAATTGAATATAAATAAATGTCATATTATAAGTTACTCCAGAAAAAAGAATCCAGTACTATTTAGTTATGTGATAAAAAATAATATTTTAACCAGAGTTTCTGAAGTAAAAGATTTAGGTGTATACATAGATCAGAAGTTAACATTTACTCGGCATGTTGACCATATAATATCAAAGGCATACCGAATGCTTGGATTTATTTTGAGAGTGAGTAAAGATTTTTTAAAATGCGATACTCTTATGCTTCTTTTTAATTCTTATGTAAGATCTATCCTGGAATACTGCTCTACAGTCTGGAATCCTCAATATAAGGTTCACATAGTGAATATAGAAAAAATTCAAAACAAATTTATAAAACATCTTAATTTCAGAACCGGTTATTCTGACATCATTTCTAATTTAACTACTCTAACAGAGCGTAGACAAATAAGAGATCAAATGTTTCTGTTCAAAATTGTTAATAATTTAGTAGACTCTAAATATCTTATGAGTAATATCAATTTTAAATGCCCTAGGACTATTAGTGTAAGAAGAAAATTTTTGTTTTTGGTACCCCCATGTAAATCCAATTATGCAAAAAATGAATTTATTTGTCGTGCATGCCAAATATATAATGAAAATTGTGATAAATTGGACATAATGCACGATAAATTTAATTATTTTAGACGTGAAATCATGGAAATATATAATAAAAAAGTGTAATCTCTCATTATTGTTTTAAATTTTAGTAAATATTGATATTGTGCTTATAATAGTTTTATATATATTACTTGTTAGTGGAAACTTAACTGATTTCTGTACTTTTTTATTATTTCTAACCTATGAGTAATATTATAATTGTTTGTTTCCCAAATATAAATAAATAAAAATAAATAAATAAAATAAAAGTATATTATCTGATTGGCGCCAAGATTTGGCGCCATCGGAAGTTAATAATTTTATGCCTTGTCGATGCATTCCGACTTGTAAACGGCGCCATATCCGGTCCGGTTGGTGTTGCCAGTGGTTTGTAACACATGGTATAATTTGCCACAACGCTATCCCAATGTACGAATTCGACTAATAAATCGGCAAATATAAATTTAGTCCTAGTTCCTTCCTCGACAAAT
Source organism: Helleia helle (assembly GCA_963853865.1). Taxonomy (NCBI): domain Eukaryota; kingdom Metazoa; phylum Arthropoda; class Insecta; order Lepidoptera; family Lycaenidae; genus Helleia; species Helleia helle. The sequence continues at coordinate 25,592,296 of OY971420.1, forward strand.
TTCGAGGAGAGACGAAATATAAGACATTATTATAACATTAATCAAAATCAAAATCAATTTTTTTTTATTCAAAATAGTACTAATACAGTATCTTTTTGAACGTCAATTGAATCTACCACCTATTAAATAGCTTCTCTGAAAAAGCTGTGTGATCGGTGTCTGAAGACCTTGAAATTTTAGGCATCCTGTGACCTCGACACGTCATCACCCTGGAGACTGATGGAGATATGCGAAGGTTGGGATGCGGATGTCGCCAAGACCTGCCAGCCTAGGACTAGTCAAGGGTCCACCTTCCCAGAGCACATCTCGTTCGAGGGCGTCATACTATTGCACACCACAATGGTTGAAGCAAAGTGTGTGTATGTACAGTTGCATCACGTCAAGATGGAAGATGGTGAGTTATTTTTTTAATTTAAGGGAAAAACCTCATATTGATATGATACATGATCGAGAATACTACTTTGTACGGATTTTAATCTTAGTAATCTTATAGTACTTTAAGTTTTACCCCGACGCAAATGAGGGGTGTTTTGACCGCTGTCTGTGGCACTGTATATATCGATTGGGTGGGGTATTGTTTTTCTATATTTGTAAGCCAATTTTCTAGCGGTGTCAGCTATGTTTTATCAACATTGGTTCAGCCATTTTAAGGTCATCGCCTCTTTTGTTTATTGCCTCTTCACACGTGCCGATTGCCGGGTAGCCGGCGCCGGGTATCCGGTAGCTAAATCTAAGCAAATTTAGGCCGGTACGTGGGAAAGCGGTCATACACGCCCATACACTTATTAAATAAATATTATTAATAAATTATAAATATTAAGTCTGTATAGTTTTGACTCAATATATATACTTAATCCTCACTGTCAGCCTACTCACGAATGGTATTTTTGCAGGTTCCATCCACTATCCAAGTTGTATATCAAAGTCTGAGTACCAAGTTGGATTTGACCTGTTCCATAGCTCGTGTGAGGTCAGCTGCAATAATTCTATGGTAAGTAACCTTCACATATTTTGTTACCTTGGGAACTTACTTGGGACGTTCGCGAGAAGCGAGTTTCCCCTTTTGATAAAAGAGCTAGTTTATTTTTTCGTTTTGCGGTGCCAGTGTCTTTTTCTAGTTGGATGAGAGTAGCGGTCAGTGGAGGTGTAGTCGTCTTGGTGTTCCTCTAAAGAGACTGATCTTCAGATCGAACTGTTCCATATACTTTCTGTATCGCGAGGCCATGCCATGTAGTTCTCTTGGAAAATGGAATGATTCCATTGCCTAAAGCCGGTATTTTGACTAGAATGTTGGTCTAGTGGTTAGTGACCCTGACTGCTAAACCGTCTAGAAGGTTGTGGGTTCGATCCACCCGGGATAAATGTTTGTGTGATGAGCATGATCACTTGTTCTGTGACTGGGTGTAGTTTATCTATAATATGTGTGTATTTAGAAATATATAAGTATATATCATTTCTACTAGCTGTTGTCCGCAGTTTCATCTGAGTTAAATTAGATTCAAAACCGAACTAAGGATGTTTATTTAAATAGCCTATAAAAATCTATCTCATTCAAATTTTATCTAAATCTGGTAAGCGTTTAGGACTTAAAATGTATTGATAAAATTACTTTCGTGTATATAAATTATATTTATGAATAATGTATTACCAGGTAAACGAGCTGTTCCAATCCGGCTACGACAGTAGGACGGAGGGTTCCAATCAGTACACGAGGCAGTTCTGGCTGTTCTTCCTCTTGATGATCATCAGTTGGGTCGGTCAGGCGGTGGTGGTCACCTTCGCTGATGCCATATGCTTCAACCTCCTGGGTGAGTTGGTGATTGCAGAGTGATTTCATGGTGCGTGTAGTAAATATACGCTGTGAAGCATAATTAAAAAAAATGGTATAAGTCATTAGAACTATACATGCGCATCAATACTGTCGCATTGCGACAGTATTTGAAAAATACTTTTCTGACATCCCGATTTCGACTACAAAAAATTTAATGTCATGTCCTGCAATTGCCGAATCATTGCTTAAAACCAATGTCAAACAATGTGAAGCTAACTTTAAGTTTAAAGAGATAGGACCCAAAGATATTTTAAATGCATTTAACTTATTAAACAATAAAAATACCCCAGATTTATGGGGAATATCTGTAAAAGTCACTAAGCTCATAGTTGATGTAATTGCACCCCATCTAGCAACAATTTTTAATAAATGTATTGATAGTGGCGTTTTTCCTGACTTAATGAAACATAGTCGAGTCTCGCCTCTTTTTAAATCTGGCAGTACATCAGATGTTACAAATTTTCGACCAATATCAATACTCCCCTCATTTAGTAAAATTTTTGAAAAAATTATGTTAAATCAGTTACTATATTACTTTGAAACCAATATGTTACTGCACAAAAAACAATTCGGATTTAGAAAGGGTCTCTCCACAACAGACGCTGGCGTTAACTTAATTGACCACATTTATGAGGCCTGGGAGGAGTCACGTGATGCTTTGGGAGTTTTCTGCGACTTATCCAAGGCGTTTGATTGTGTACAGCATGAGACCTTGATCAGGAAATTACGCCACTATGGGATAGACGGTACGGCACTGGATCTTTTGAATTCCTATCTTAAAAACAGGACTCAAAAGGTCGAGATAAATGGTAAAAGATCATCCGGGACTAAAATAGAGATGGGGGTCCCACAGGGGTCCATTCTAGGTCCATTTCTTTTTCTAATTTATGTAAACGATTTACCTTACCTAGTTAAAGATAGTCAAGAGGTAGTGTTGTTTGCTGATGATACTTCACTTATTTTTAAAATCAAACGACAAGAAACTAATTATGACGAGGTAAACAACACACTTTCGAGAATGGTACATTGGTTTAGCGTTAATAACTTGCATTTAAATAGTAAAAAAACTAAATGCATAAAATTTTCCTTGCCAAATGTTAAGCAACTGCAAACAAATGTACTCTTAGACAGTGAAAACTTGGAATTGGTGGACTCCACAGTTTTCCTAGGAATAACTCTAGATCTTAAGCTGCAGTGGGGTCCCCACATAGCTAAATTGGCGAATAGACTCAGTTCAGCAGCATATGCAGTGAGAAAAATAAGACAGTTTACTGATGTAGATACAGCGCGAATAGTATATTTTAGCTACTTTCATAGCATTATGTCTTATGGCATACTTTTATGGGGAAATGCAGCCGACATAAACAACATTTTTGTGCTGCAGAAGCGGGCTATTCGTGCAATTTACAAGTTGCCTCCCTATTCATCTTTGAGAGAAAAATTTAAAGAAATAGGAATTCTGACTGTCACCTCTCAATACATCTTAGAAAATTTACTGTATGTCCGTAAAAACATAAATGAATTTTGTAATAAAAGTGATATTCATAGTAGGAATACACGTAATAGACACAGGTTACATGCACCAATGATTAGACTTTCGAAAGTAAGCAATTCTTTTAAAGGCAACTGTATACGCTTTTACAATATGATCCCAGAAAACGTTCAAAAGCTCTCCATAAAAAAATTCAAAAAAGTTGTTAAAGAACGTTTGTGTGGTAAAGCATAAAGTAAAAGATTTCATGGAAGATACCACACCCTGGGAATAAGGCGTTCCTCCCGGGCATTTCAAGATAAGATGTTAAAATTGTTATTAATATAATATATTATTTGAAAAGATTAGTTCCACTGAGTTTGTTTCGCCGGTTCTTCTCAGTGGGCTTACCTTGGAACCGGTGGTAGATTCAATTGACGTTCAAAAATATACTGTATTAGTACTATTTTGAATAAAAAAAATTTGATTTTGATTTTGATTTTTGAATAATATATTTTTTCATTCATTAAGTGACTATAGTAAGTCCATTGCAATGATTTTGTTATATGACATATTCCTCACAGGTGCTCAAGTATCCCTGTACGGTAAGCAGCGGCTGTGGGGTTCCGTGGGCTGGGGCATATTCTCTCTCCTCACCGGGACCCTCATTGACGTGTTCAGCGACGGAGCCATCAAGGACTACACCGTCGCCTTTGTACTCATGTTCGTGTTCATGTGTGGGGACGTAGCTGTGTCCTGTTTTGTTAGGGTAAGTGGCACATGTGTGCGGACCGATGATGATTATGGTAGTAGGATTTAGAAAAAGTTTTATAGTTAGGTCTACCTATAAAACTTTTAGTATTCTTTACTTCCTATATGTTTCCTATATATTCCTATTTTATAATGAGATGCCGGTCTTAGTGTAGATTGTCTAAGTAAAGTAAGCCTGGGACTCCACCATCAACCAACCACATCTCTCGCGAGAAAAAAAAAATACTTGAGAATATCTGAAAAGATTCAAATACTGGCTTTACTCTCCTCCTTTAGAGATGTATCCTCATAATATATATCAAGTTAAATCGATAGCTTCCCCACCATGGTTCAGGCCTTGACGTGGCGGTGGGGCTCAGTAGCCTAGGGTGAGCCCAGCACCTTGGGCGAAGCTAATTGAGCCGAGGGGGCTCTTTGTACCCCTCTTATAAGAAGAGGGGACAAAAGAGCAAGGGGTGAGGTTCCCATCCTCACCCCTTGCTCTTTTGTCCCCTTTTGCGCTGTCTCAACGTTGGGAGGTTGTTCTGTGCTGCGGGACCTGCGGAGGTGGCGTCAGTCCCCTAGCCGTCGAGGTGCCCTGTTTGCTCATTAGATCCGGGGCACCTCACCAAAGGCGGCATTGGTGGCACTCGCCGGGTTTTAGTGGGTAGATCTGCATCCACTTACCACCTTTCGGACGCAGCGAGTCCCACATACCCGAGTGGGGAGACCCATTCCCCCGCGGGATATCCTCAGAGCATTTCCCGGCATTAAAGAAAAAAAATCTATAGCTTAATCTGTAGATACATAGTTTAATCGACGATCGCCGATTCGAGGAAAACCGTGACAAATATCAGGACGTATAATAGTCCCTTATGTACGACGCAAATTTCCAGGTTGAATCAACTAAAATGTCGATCAACATACTCGGTGACGTCAGCACGTTATTATCCTCCGCGCCGGTGGTTGTGTTCGTGTTGTGGACGGTCGCCGTGGGCCTGTCCACGGGGCTGCTGTGGCAGTTCCTGTTCTGGCACGTGGAGGACATCGCCGGGGGGTGCGCAGGTTACGTCAAGACCCTGCAGGGGCTCATTAGCGCGATACAGACGTTTGGTGGGGAGATACCCTTCATGTTCCTGTCTGGTGAGTGAGCGTGTATGAAAACTATTTGTTTTTGCGTACTTAACTTTGTTTGCCTTCTAAAAATGTGCATATATAATTGAAATAATATGGTCATAATTATAACATACTACAAATATGTAGAGTCAATAACCCTCAAAGTTACGGTCGTTGAACTACCTGTTGTCTCAGTTGTAATCTTCATGATCGAACATTTAAAAATTTAAATGAAAATAACAAAAACTGACATGAATATTCAAATAAAAAAAGGATGTGTGTACTTACGTACACGCGTTCGGAGTTATACAAATACATAGTACAATTTCATTACACTGATAGACATACATACAAATAATGAGTAATATATTTTAATAATTAATTTAAATTTTTTACTCAACTTATGGCAATCACTTAGATCTACACTGTATAATTCTTCATATTATAATTCTTAATGACGTTTTCATAAATCTGTCGCTAGATGGCGTTGTATCGTCGCAACGCACCGCTAGTGATGTAGCGGGTGTCTATGGACGTCGTATATCACTTACCACCAGGTGAAACGACTGTCCGTTTGTCCCCTCTTCTTTATATACGTGCGTGTTTGTTGTTTCATATTAAATAAACATTACTTCTAGGCCACATCCTCCGCAAGGTGGGCCACGTGACCATGATGAGCGTGGTGCTGCTGTCGTTTGGCGCGCGGCTGCTGCTGTACTCGGCGCTGACTAACGCCTGGTGGGTGTTGCCCGTGGAGGTCCTCCAGGGGGTCACCTTCGGAATGTTTTACCCCACGCTCACGTCGTACGCTAACGTGGTCGCGCCGCCAGGGACTGAGACCACCGTGCAGGTAATGACATCTTCCTCGAAATGAGAAGGGGGTGCTATGCCAATGCAGGGCGGAGAGGGGTTGGACACACACCTTCAAAATATTTTAGTCTTATCAACCAGGCTCCCGCGCGCCGGTGAGCAAACCATCCGGAAGTAGTCATGTGCAGGGGGAAATTTATAAAAACCCCTTTTAGTTGCACCGGCCTGGATCGTATGCACTTCTCTCTTCGAATAACTCTAGTACAGAACCGCGGCTACGTATGTTATTAAAATAACGAATTGGTTTTGGAGAAAAAGAAAATTAGTGGTTATGACATTCACAGAGTAAGTTATAACGGTTAAGACAATTTTATTGCATGATATTTTTTAGTAAAGTTGTGAGTCTATACCGCTATATCAAGGTGGGATATGGAAGCCCCAAAGATATGTCTGGGCGAGCGAGATGGTTATGCTCGGTCAGGCCGAAGCCTACTTGTTATAATTTCACCTGTTGTATGTATAGCGCCGTACTTACAGTTAAGCGCATTTTAGGATTGTGGCGCTAATTGTTCAGCCACATCTACATTATATAGTTCATACTTTTATTATCATTACAGTCGACTCTCGATAATTCAAACCTCTCTAATTCAAAGTTATCACGGATTCCCTAGAAAGTCTCTTTATATTTCGAACTAAATCAATACATTTTTATGCACTTAGTAATTCGAACGAAAAAATCATTTCCGCGTAACAAAACGACGCGTTAATTCGAACTCATCGGTTATCAAGCACTCGACAATTCAAAATTCAAAGTTGCAGAGAGAAAGAGACAGAAAGATTTCAGAACTTGCAGAGGTAAAAAGTACATTTTGAGGCAAGTTCAAACTTGTATCATCGTACACGGGCCTTTGTTTTTGTTACGATAAATGATTAGTTTTACACACTTCCGCAGGAATTAATTTGTTTGGTTAAGTTAAACTCTTTTGTTGGTTGTATAGAGAGTAAAAGTTTGGCAGAGCCTTATTCGATACCTTACAAAGCTTTTGTCTACAAAACGAAAGTGATGAAAAAGCATTTCAGGCTCTTTTTCTCTTTAAAAAAGTTATTGAGCAGTCTCAGTAGCAGCAATGTGCTTTGAAGCAAACCAATGTAAAAGAGTTCTTTCGAAAGATTAATTAATTTACTTAAGGTTACACAAGTCGCTTATCTTTCCATACAAACGCAGAACAGTAATTACTACAATGTTTGACGTTGACCATGAAAAACTAAGTAGGTATAATATAAATTGATCTCGTCGTTATCTATGACCCTGTGTACCCAAAATCGTAAAAAAATATACATTTAAAAAATACAAGGTTCTAAACTTCGTATTTTAACACTGATTTTAGCCCACATTTGGGCGAAAATAAATAGTACACGGAGCACGAAAGTTTAAAAATAAAGTCCGTACAGATATAGCTTAGTTATACAAAAGTTGAAATAAATTTATTTTTAAAAGATACAATTAATAGTTTCTCTATAATAACTGTTTTGCTAAAAGTACATTTTATGAATGAATTATTGTGCATTTCATTCTAGCACACATGGTCGCGCACTATGTCAGGTGAGATAGCAATCATTTTGTTGGAGTTCGCGCCTTTGACTAGTTCAACCTTAACGAATATGAACACGTTTGTACAGATAAACTTTTGTCATTGTTAAAAACATAATTGCATTTACTTATAAATAATAATCGATCAACACAATACATAATTCGAAGTTTTTTTTATTTTCTCACAAAAATTTCGAACTATTTGATATTTCAAATACTCATCATCATCAGCCTCTATTCGTCCACTGCTGAACATAGGCCTCCCTCAATGAACGCCAAGACGGCCGATCCCCGATAATCCCTAATCTCCTAACACTCGATAAATCGTAATATTATAAGAGTCCCTCAAGTTTCGATTAACGAGAGTCGACTGCATCACCTTTTGCTTGCGCTATTAGACATAGGCCACATTCAATGAACGCCAAGACGATCACGCTCGCATCCAATTAGGACCAATTAGGCTGCACGGAGATCATCGCCCCATCTAGCCTCATGGCGTTCATAATAAGGAAGTTTCCATTTCTTAATTATTTTTTAAAAATATGTAGCACTAAACTCACTTTGAAAACACCATTGAAGTTTTTTTCAAATTATCTCCATAAATGACGAAGTTATGATCCTTTTTCCGTCCGCGTTAAAACTTCTCGGCGCGCGGCCTCTGACGTCACAAGTCTCGCCCATGGACCGAGTGAGCTCGAGTCGAACTCCGCCTTACCCACACCGTTGACCCGGCGAGACTTGTGACGTCACAAGGCAAACACTCCGCGCGCGATTCAGAAAAAGTTGATACGAGTTGTCGTTTTTCAAGTTATTGAAATAATTCTTTCACCATCGCCTTACAATTTTTATATTCTTGTAAAAATAAAAGCTTCCTTATTCGACTATTTTAAAAATTTAATATTGTGAGTAAACATAATAAATGTAATAAGATAAACGTAATGTAAAAAAGATCTGTATAATGGACATTTCGCGTTATGACTTACAATAAAACTTTTCAATTTCAGGGTCTCGTGGGTGCGATATTCGAGGGGGTAGGTACCTCCCTGGGCAGTCTGATCGGGGGACAGCTATACGAGAGGTATGGGGGGGCGGCCACGTTCCGGTGGTTCGGTATAGGATCCCTCGTCGCCTGTGCGTTACACGTCCTCGCCCAATACCTGATGAGGGGCAAGCGGCATGTGGGCCTCAACCAAGGTAAAGATGAAGGGAATTAGTAGTATGAGGAAATTTACCGATGTGAACTTAGCTACAAATGATATCGCGCTTATATGCAAGACATTACGGATTACAATTAGATGATATGTGATATCGAGGAATCTTGACCGCTCCGAAGTTAGATACGAGTGACGTCGTCGTTGGACAAAATGCGTAACGCCCAAGTTATTTGCTCGTATTGTACCAAAATTTATACTCGTACTGTATTTAGGGTTACATAGGGCGAGGCCACAACACGGCGTTGCAACGCATAAATCGACGACGCTGCATAACGCATCGTAGAAATTTCCGATGCGCTTCCGCAACGTACAAATCTGGGATGTGACGAAGTGCGTACTTCCAGTTAGTGTGACTTCTTAACAAAAAAAGAACTTTTATTGCGAATATACGTCCACCTACATTCAAAACTAATAAGCCAATGGTCCCTACAGTACGGCACTAGAACGCTTTGTTTTTCGGCGCCGCAACGAAATGTTATGTGTTTCGGTCCTTCGTGTCCACAATTTCAACGGGCTGTGCACCTTTAATTAAGCGTAAAAATTTAATTAACAGTTAAATAAATTTACTTAAATAAAAAGATATTAAAGTTATTTAGGTATTTAAAAAATTAACCTCGAAGGTATACTTTTAAAGTTTTATTTTATGTTAGTTAGAGAGGCAAACTGGAAAACGTACCACCTGATGGTAAGTTGTCGACGTCGCCCATGAACATAAACTAGTTTACCTGGAACGATCCCAGGCAACTCATCTATGTATTGCCTATCCTGAGACATAAGATGTTAAGTCTCGGTGCCAGTTATTACACTGCCTTTCCCGCCCTTCTCTCCGAAACACAGCTAAGCTGTTTGACGGGAGAAACAAGCAAGATGGTGGTACCCATGCAGCCGGGAGCGCGGCACAGCGCTTCCCTCCCACCGGTATCTCATATTATATAAGTCTCATATTTTATGTTGAAGTGATTTTCATCTTCATTAATAATTGATAGAAACGTGTTTACCAGTACCACTCAAACAAAACGCACTTCCCAAACGCGGGTCGAAGCCAGGGTTCGAGCGGTGGCTGTCATACACTTAATTGTCTTGGTTTGTAAAAGTTTCGGTTGAGTGGTACTTTCTGTTATGTTTGTTCTTTTGATGCGTGAGGAAGTAAGACACGTCTAGTGCAGTCCATATTTCACAGGAAACTGAGAAGATGTTGTTGGTTAGCCTTATTTTGTGCGACGCCGTATACGATGAAAATTGTTCGTTGTGTCGTCGCGTCCTACGACGTCGTCTATGCGACGTCGTTTTATCGATGCGATGCCGCAACGCATTGTTGTTGCCTCGCCCATACAAGCCAATTTCATTCGTTATAATTAAACTACGTACCTACTCTACTGCAATTTTGTCTAACTTAAAGCATTTTGTTAATTTTGTAATCAGTTTACGATGTCATGCACAGCTAAGTTCACTCCGGCCGAGCTAAATTATGCCTACCAGAGCAATCCTCCCAAACATAAAAGTACTTTTATTATAATATTTGTATTACATTTGGGCCGACATAATTAATATTGAAAAATCTTGCCCTAACGTTTTTTAGGGATAATATGTACCTACTTAAGTATGTGACTTAAGCCATTATTGGTAGAAATTTAAAATGATCGGAATATTATACAGAAGGCTGAGAATTCATTTTGGGGTGACATTGATGGGATCACCCCATTTAGTAATGAAACCAATACACTATTGTTACATTATCTTCGAATAAGATAGAATAGAGATCTTTTTTAATATTAATTTTATATAGCAATACTCTTTTAATCTTATTTGACAATTATCAGGTAATTTAATATGGTAACTAAATATCTATTTTAAAACTTACTTTACAAAATTAATCATAGATTTTCCAAAGTTTTTGTATTAGGTTAATTAGTATAATAAAATATCAGTTTTGTGTCAATATTCCATAAGTATAAATAATATATATTAGTGACACTAAAATACTGCCCAGTGATTTTTATATAAAGATTTCTAAAAGAAATGTATAGGTTAAATTTATTTATAAATCAAAAAGCCTAACTTATCATCTAATATATAAAATTTCCATGTCACAATGTTAGTTACCGTAGTCCTCCGAAACGGCTTTACCGATTTTTACCAAATTTTAAATGCGTATTCAGTAGGTCTGAGAATCGGCTACTATCTATTTTTCATACCCCTAAGTGATAAGGGTGGTCAACCCCTCAAATTTTAAAAGTTAACGCGGGCGAAGCTGCGGGCAACAGCTAGTAATATATAATTATTATTAATACAAATTATTTAAAATTTAATATTTTACGATGTGATTCTTAATTTATTTGAAATATAAATTTTAATGGTTGTTTGAAAGTGCAATGTTTTTTTCTGTATTTATTAATATAATATAAAAGTTTGGAATTTACTTGCATCATATTTATTTGATAATTATCGCGGAATATAATGATTGACGATGATGATGATGATGATTGTAAAAGTGATATTACTTCGAGTATCGGTAAATTGACATCAGTTTATATGAATATATTGTTAATAGTTTGATAACAATTAATGAAGATAAAATGTAAATTACCAATTATTTTCGGTGCTTAACCTGACTAGAGATACACTAGGTCTATAGGTAGGTATATTTTACTTAGAAATGAAGTTTTATTGAAGGCATTTGATATCAAAGTACAAATATTAGTAAGATTTTGATGATGAAAAGCTAAATTGCTTTTCAGATTTTTTACTAATACAGGAAAAGATTAACTGTTAGACATTACAATAGTAATAATTAATGTTTTAAAAGCTCTTTATTTTATAGTTCTTTTATTAATCTGAAACCAAGCTGCAGAAATATTGACAATAACTTGACTTTAAAGTCTTTAAAGTATTTGAAGATAGACAAAACGCAAAAAATAATTGTACATGTAATAAATGCCGTTTGAGACTTACCAAGTCATTTGTTTGTTGCCTTTTTATGGTACTTATGTTTAAAGTAAGTAAAGATAGTTTGGTGCTGTGATTATCATTTATTTTAAGTGCTTATTTTATAAACTTTTGCCCAGCAATTGTATTTACTTAGCTAAAGTTGTGATCAGTTCCTTATATTCAGTATTAATTTTAGATTAATGTAACAAATATATATGACGAACATTTATGGGGTTTTCATTTCCTTTTGACTTTTTAGGAGTTTTTATTTAACTTGTAATGTTTGTATCGGGACAAATTTTGCAAGTGAATTATAAGCACTAATCTTTAATCGCTTATTTTTTTAAATTATTGTGTTTACATGCTGCGAGTGGTGAATGATGGTGATAAAAGCAAGTATTTTCCAATCTTTTAGTAGTAAGTAATATTTACTTTTCATTCATCTATGTAATCTGCTCACATTGACATTTTCTACTTCCTATCCTAGTATCTAAATCATATAATAGCTATGCTTTAGTTACTAGTGTTTTTTTTTAACTATATTTATTATATTCTAACCAATCTTTTATGTATGTGTGAACTGTAAAGTACTCCATATGTATGTGTATTTAGTACTACCTAAATGTATGTGCTAAACCGTTTTATGTATTATTTTCAATCTAGTACACTGTACATGTGGTCTCAGTATGTTAATTCCGGCCGCGTTCAATGAGATAAAGAAACAAAAATCTTACCGTCAACATGTATGACAAAAGATCAGACCGTAAGTATTTCCTCCCGCCGGTGAAAATACTCATAATATTTTTTTTTGTTTTTGACTTGTCGGTGTTACAAGTACACTCATGACACTAGTTCCACTCACTTATGCGGAGTGGCGTTATAACTAAAAAAAGGATATGTGTACACGCGTTCAGAGTTGTACAAATACATAGTACAATTTCATTACACTGATAGACATACCTACAAATAATGAGTAATATATTTTAATAATTAATTTAAATTTTTTACTCAACTTATGGCAATACTGTATAATTCTTCATATTATAATTCTTAATGACGTTTCCATAAATCTACCGCTAGATGGATTGTATCGTCAATAACTCGCTCATGTAGTTGCGCGATGTAACCTAGCATGAAAAAATCTTATTTAATTTCAGTTCAATTGATGTACAAATAGATGGCGTTGTGCAGCGAATTTCATCGCGCTATTGGTTACGCAATAGTGCTTTCATACCCCCTCCATGGTAGCGTTAAACGTTTAACGCAACCTTGTTTTTGAAGTCGCACTAGAAGTATAACTTCAAAAATATATATTTACATTTGTCACCGTTGTTCTATTGATGTACGTATTGAGACTGCATGTATAGGTCAATAGTGTTTACGCCTTACGGTGTAGACCGGTGGTGTACAGGCTACCTAATGAACCTATTAATAACAATACAATTTCTACGTGATGTACGCCGTGTCAAACAGCTAAATTTGTTTCATGGTGCGCCAGTCAGCACTCTGTGGTAGTCAACTCTGCTGGTTTACGCTAAATCATATACATTTCCTATGCTAAAAACGCACACTTAAAACGGTTCAAGAGTTTTGTGTATGCTAAAAATTTAGCTAAGTTAGCTCGCAATACCATAACCGGCTTGAAGTGAGTTTTAGTAAGTGTTGAGCTCGAACTCTGTATTCAAAAATCTCTCAGAGTGGCGTTTATGAAGTCATTGAAACTAACTTCAGTTCGGTCTTGTTAAGTATGTAAACGTTTATAATTATTTATCTATACGAATATTATTTAATGATTTAATATGTTTCAGGTTACACTGCCATCATACGGTACGGACAAACCAACGATTCTATTTTCGTATTAGAAGACATAGACAACGATAGATAACAAATTTATGTTTTATTTTTTAGCTAAATTGGGCTGGGAATCTAGGCTTTAATATTTATTATCAGATTAATTAAGATATTTACTCTTCTATAAAAGATTTGCTCAATTTTATCACTTTTACAATTTTTGAGCTATCTAGTTAATTCTATAGGGGAAATTTTGTACTTAATGTCTTCCATTTATATTAGACAATAAGTGTTGGTAAGCATATGAGTGCTAAATCTTGATTGTAGTTATGAGCGACGACCAAATTAAGGAAAAACATGATTACAATATGTACCTAATATAATAAACTTAGTACTTAATAGTACCAGGAACTCGAGATCAAACAAGGAATACAATAAAAAAAATACATTTAGTCATAAGTCATAGCAACACCAACATTACGATCGGAAAGGATATATTATAAGTAGATACCAATTCTTATCAAATCAATAATTATTTTAAGTTGTTTAACAACAATATCAAAACTATCTTTGGTGATTTTAAATAGAATTTTATATTTTATATACCTACTGACCTTATTATAGTATAGATTATGTTCATTTGCTCAATTAGTATTTAATCATATTGGCTATGAGAGGTTGTTAGTCCGTTTAGTAATGGACTAGTAATGATAATGGTTTGATAAGACAGTGGAGTGTAATAGTTTTTGTAAAATATATTTTTGATAAATAAACATTACAGTAAAATCTTTTGAAATACACTTTGTTTTATTGAGTAAACGCTCCTGCTTCGTCTTACCTATATTTGTATGCCTCCTTTAACCTATGGGGACCTGACGAAAACAATTTTTAGAAGTTGAGCCAGATTTTTGGACTAGAAGAGTAAACCTAGTAGTTAATTAAGGCACTACTAGTTATTCTAATCGGCAATCATTGTTTATTGTCACTTAATCATAGTCTGATAGAAATGATGAGGTATAGCACAGAATACCCAATAGGAAAGACGGACCTTGATATCGTCCTCCATTTCAAAATCTCATGGTGTGTCAGGTTGGAGATCCTTGGTGGACGTCTATAGGCTGAAACGACGACGATGATGTATCTGGAAGAATAGCAACTGTTTAGCATAATGGTGAATAAATAACCAAAGGCGCGGCTCCACCGCGGCGCATGAAGAGGAGAACATGTGTTAAGTTTCGCTTTCCAAGAAAATGTATGTGATTGTGTCCACTGCAACCCACGGACACGCTAAGCGTCAATTGATGTCATTGAGATATGCGCTTACGTTGCTCAACGCTGTTAGCTCAATATGCACGCTGTGCATGCGGTACACGGTTTATTCCACAAAGCTTATCTCATCGCTGCGGATGCTGCACACGAGCACGCTGCGCATTTTAGCTGCGTGGACAGATATGTTTACCGCGGTGGAACCGCGCCTTAATGCTGACCAAAGAGTGAATACCACAATCCTTTTTTATATATCACAGGCAAATCCGTTATGGATGTAGCCAGGATCTTTGACGTAGTAGTAGTAGTAGACGTGGGGTTTGCACCTTAGAGTGACCTACACGAAACTAAAACCATTGCGAACGCCGCTTTGAGGGTCTGCAGGCAACAGGATTAATCACATCAGCGACAGGCTGCCCCCGGCGTAGGTCTGACTACTCCTCGAGAATACCACAAGCCTGTTATTGATTGAACAATTCATTAATGTTAAGGATGGGAGAAGGCCCTTCTAATAAGTAGTAAAGAATAAGTACCATCGAAATGTAAGTCGGTCTGACCCTGATCATTTCCACTAATGACTTAGTCGTTGCCATAATGATGTCAACAGTATCCCAGTATTGGGTTGAGAAATTATTTAAACTAGGATTAGAGGTCGGTATCTACTACAGAACGATTATAGCACTAATTGTGGCCATATCTCTGTCTAATCTGTGTGCGACAGTTTTGCCGGACTGGTCCCGTCACTTATGCGAACTCGAATGACTTAACTTACTAATAAATCCTGTACTAACCGCTAAGCTATAGACTAATTATATTATATTTATTAATAACTTTAAGGAAATACCGGTATCAATATACACTCACATATTCTGTAATAACCGACAGCCAAGTCAGACTTATCCATCTTACCAACGCAAGAGATGATGATGATGATGATATGCATATTTTAAAAATACGTCACTCTTGTCACGTGTTCATATACGTAAAGTAAACTTTTACAAGTTTTAATATAAACAAAGTATATTTCTAAGCTTAATCTTTTAAGCTTTGTTCTCCGTCAAAAATATCGTCACTGATGTAGAGATAAATTTTCAATTTACGCGCCTTTTTCCTGCGTGCGACGCCATTAAAAATTTTAAGTCCCGTTCGCCCCCGAGCACCCAACTAGCACTATTGATTTTCGAGCTCAGACGTACCTATACGTGGTAGGTGTTGTCTGTTTATTGTTCAGTCTTCGCTTTGTCTGAGATCGAAACAGTCATCTCCTGTGCGGATAACTTGCTCACGAACCAGTCATCATGAAGCTGGAGGAGGAAAACGAGGAAATGGAAGAGATGAAAAGTAAACCAGACACCCTCGAATCAGCTATAATGATGTTATACGGAGAAAACGAATCCTTGGATCCGGCGCTAGACGGCATCTTTTTGGAGATCCAAAAAATGAAAGAATTCATGGAATATAGATTGTTCAAAATCAAATTGTATTTCGAAAATCGCGGCGTTTCGGATGTGCCAGGGTTGGACGACTTGCTGAATACCATCCAGACAAAAGACATTCTCAGCCTCGGCAAACAATACTTCCAGCTGAAGCGGTTCGTCCGCACCATTCTGGAGACCGAAAGTGGCTAGAGGTGTTACTTCACGTCCTCGATCATTATGCCCCTAATTGATTTACATTCAGTGTAGGCATCCCAACGCTTAATGTTCTCAATTTGCCAAACTCTAGTGCTAGATAGATACAATAAAATTGTTTCATGTAGAATTTGTATTTCATTTCCGTATCCCAAACTGGCAGAAAATATCCGGCGGCTGATGATAAGTGGTCGACGCGGACAATCAACAGGTCCCCCAAGACGCCTCGTGCGAGGTCACGTGGGCCGCCTGTTGCCGTCTGCAAGACAAAACACTTTTGTCTCCGCGACATTAGTCACAAACTTTTCCATTGTATCCAAGTTCCAAACGCCTATCTAGAACTAACTAGATATGCTAAAGTTACACTAGATGTACTAATAAATAATATTTATATAAAGATTAGAAATAGGTTCGTTTGGATGAGCTTAACTCCGAAAGCACGGACTAGTCGAGTCCGGTTACAGAAACACTTTTGTTCTTGATGTCCTAAGTTGTAGAGAATAGTTATAGCTGTGGTTATAGCATATACTTTATTGAAGAGGTTTTATATCTCAATATTATTTTTAATTGGGACGACTTTCCTGGCGAAATCCCCATGGTTTGGTGGTGATAAAAGTAATTTCCTTGAAGCCCGACATAATACTGCAAATATCGGATATATTATACCTACCTAGGCCAAAAACACAATGATAGACTTTAACAAAATACACTTAAAATAATTAACGATCGAAACATGGACCTTTGTTACCTAGTATTATTGATCGAAGTTTGTCTAAGATACCTACTAGATTAGTAATTATATCATCATTTATCATATAACTAAAAAGCTAAGCTAAGTTTTTAAAAACTGCACATTTCAACAAATCACAATCCATATTATATTATAATATAGTCATGCGGAAATAAGCATTTCTGATATGATTCTAATACACTTTAAGCTCTGCAATTGCTTCCTGTTCAAGAAGTGAGTGGGATAAATTACCATGAAAGCATTTAGAATCCAAACAACACATCATACAAAATCTTATAACTTCCATAGCAAAGCCTACAAGCAACAAGTATTATTTGAATTATACATGACCTGATTTTAACAACATTAACAAACAAAATATACTTTGATACTAAATACTTAGTTACATATACCTACCTAATGCTTTTCCACCTGCTTTTTAGATATAAGTAACTATCACTAGCTGTTGCCTGCAGCTTCGCCTGTGTTACTCAACTCCTATATGTCACAGCGTGATGTTATATTGCCTATAGCCTTCCTCAATAAATGGGCTGTCTAACACTGAAAGAATTTTTCAAATCGGATCAGTAGTTCCTGAGATTAGCGCGTTCAAACAAACAAACAAACTCTTCAGCTTTTTAATATAAGTATAGATTAAAGTTTAAAGATAGACTTCTCATTCATTTCAAATTGGACGGACTATTTGATTGCAATAAATAGATCAGTCTGATTTTTACACTATCAAATAAATTTGCTTTATTATTGCATGTTTGATGAGATTAAGTCTTTGAAGGTTTGTGAAGTACACCAACCCACATTGGGCTAGCGCATTGGTGAACTATGGCCCAACACCCTCCTCGCCTGATTTTGAAGAGACCCATACCCAGCGGCCAGCAGTGGGACATAATATAAGGGTTGATATTATTATTATATCTTATCTATTGCACACTTGGTTTTTTGAATATAGGTTTGTTGTTGTTGGAAAATATGTTCATAGAATAAAAAAAAATACAAATAGTTTTGGATACATATAGTTTACTGATGGATCTTGCATCAACCTTAAATCAGTAAATGTTGGTTTGCTAGCAATAAAGCTTGTATGATAATAATTAAATACCAACAATTATTTATATGACTATATAAATAAAAGGGCAATCCCAAATATTAATTGTTATTAACTAAAGGATCTCATTATTTATTAAATAGTGACTTAAAATTATTTTACTTATTTTTTAAGGTTTACTTGTTATATACTTAGTATATTAGTATAAAATATATTTTTCCCAGGGATTCCCAAAGTGGTTCATATCAGCCCTGATTTTTATCTTTAAGACTGTAATGTATTTTTAAAATAATGACCTAAGTATTTCATTATTAATCATAACTCACACTTGATATTTCCTGAATTTTATTATGTAAAATTTTGTTGAGAAAATTATGTGAAGTTCCCTCACTTAACCAACCTTAATTTTTTAAATTTGTAGTATTTTGTAACCAATAGGGAAAACTACTAACAACTTGGCAATGGGGGGTCTGAGGTAATTATAATTTTGCTAGATAATGATAATGTCAACCTAAATCATCATTGTATAAACAACTGCTAGTAAACTATATCCATATGTTACATGCATTGAATTTCCAATACCTTTATATATATATAATAACCACATAGATTTTCAATTTCATGTGAATATAAATTCCTAGTATACAAGACTATATATTTTTTTAAGTAGTTGGATAGACAAACTGGCAAACGTGCCACCTGATGGAAAGTGGCCGACGTCACCCATGAACATAAACCAGCCCACCTGGAACGAGCCCAGGCAACTCATATATGTGTTGCCTATCCTGAGACATAAGATGTTAAGTCTCGGTGCCAGTAATTACACTGCCTGTCTTGCCCTTCTCTCCGAAACACAGCAAAGCAACAACATACGTTTCATGGGAGAAACAAGCAAGATGGTGGTACCCATGCAGCCAGGAGCGCGGCACAGCGCTTCCCTCCCACTGGTAACAAGAAAGCCTATCTAATCCAAGACAATTAGATGGTAGGAATAGTCCGACATAATATTATATATATATACACTGTATATATGCACTGTGCCAGAGGTAGTTCCGAGCAAATACAACCTTGGAACTTTCAAGACATTACATACCATTAGATGAGATGCCAGCGATCTATGTTTGTTAGTGGATGCTTACCACCAGGTAAAGCAAACATTCATATGCACCTATAAAAATTGCCTAATGATTGGGCACTCTTTAGGACAGAGACAAAAAGTACAGATAAAGATTTCAAATCGTTTATATGACAGCATTAATATGTACTTTGTTTTAATTTAAGGGAACATATTTCTACTAGCCAAGATTTGTAAGATTTGAATTTATTACATGAGCATTAGAAAAAGAATTCAACCTATATGCATTTTTTTTTTCAAGTTTTCTTTATGATACTCTTACTCAACTTTGTCATGTTATTTTATAAGTTTCATTTGATTAAAATACACATAAGACACAGTGGGTTCATTGTTCTTTGGCTATTCCATCACATTTACATAATCCTTAGCAGTGTTTATAATTGAACACTAAAATTATTGTTTATCCAAATGCTTTTTTTTCTTTCTTTTGCGCCAGTAAATGCTCTAGAGGCATCCCACTGGGGAGTGGGTCTCCCCAGGCGGGTATGTGGGACTTGCTGCATCCAAAAGCTGGTAATTGGACGCAGCTCTACCCACTAAAACCCAGCGAGTGCCAGCAATGCCGCCTTTGGTGAGGTTCCCCGGATCCCTTAAGGGACCGACGCCACCTCCACAGAGGGGCTGTGTGCACAGAACAACCACTCCCAACGTTGACACAGTACAATGGGTGAGGTTTCCATCCTCGCCCCTTGACCCTCTTATAAGAGGGTTACAAGAGCAGTCCCCTCGGCTCAGTTTACTCAGCCCAAGGTGCCGGGCTTAGGCTACTAAGCCCCACCGCCACGACAAGGCTTAAACCATGTTGGGGATCCAAATGCCTGTTAAGGCCAAGAGGAATAACCTCCGTTGATTAACTTTACCCAGTTTAAACACTCCTAGTTGATATTACAATTCTGATGATTTGGTGTTCCCTAATATTCTGCAAATAAAACGATAGGAAGGAAACTGATCGTCAATCTTTGCTGCTTAAAAAATAACAAATGAAAGACAAGTTCCGTCTATAATATTTTATTTTTGCTAGGTTTTTACACACAGTTTATACACTTTTTACACATCATATATATATCATTGTCCCTTTTTAATTTTGAGTTATTATTTCTATTTTCTACTAAAAAAAGTTACTGTAGAAATAATTAGGCTTGATTTTTATTATTTATTATTTTAATTTAAAGGCATTAGCTACTAGGTTATTAGCCATACAAAATACAATTATTCGGTCTGTAATACGGAGAAATGGCGGGAAACCTCAAGGAGCGCGGGTTCGCCCCTCTAGCCCCCATCAATCAACTATCATTCCCCATTCCATCCACCCAAGGCAATCCACCAAAATATTCGCCAAACAATCACATTATATATTACACAGATTAAGTTTTAAAACAAACACTATAGAAAACCGCCAGAACAGCCCTACTAAGAAAACCACTCCAGAACGGTACTCCACAAGATTCGCCAACCAATCACAATATATAAAGTTCCACAAACTATTTGACGTGCGTAGTTGCGTCTTGTTTACCAAACATGAAGTGTACCCTATGTACACTTGTTGCTGGGATTGGAGAATTGAAACAATAATTTCTTCAGAACTTTTCCTTTATTCCTCTTCTTAGTATTTCTTTACAAGTTTTCACTATTACTGGTAGCCGAATACTGAACTAATTCGTGTAAATTCAGCGCGATATTTATACAAATCTTGACGTAAAGCATATTATTAGATTGACCAATCAGAGATCACCTTATTTCCCTCTCACTCTAACCTATATCCTATCCTTTCTAACATTGTTTAAACTTTACAGCTAATTTTCTCTTATTATCTAATTGAATTAACATTTCTAACGCCTATAGGAATCTAAATAGACATTAATTTTAACTAAAACATAATTAAAACATTCTAATTAGATATTTAAAAAACACAACATATTGCATCTTTCTTACTCTTACGTAAAACGAAAGTGATAGCAAGCTATAAGGTAAACTCGGTTGGCGTACAACCGAGTTGGGGCGAGTCAATTACATGACACAAAGTTTTCTTACTAAACCTATCAACTCTAAGATCAATATCAACTATAGCGCACCTTTATTCAAATAAAGAATTAACTCAAAATGTCAATTTTGTGGGAAATCGCATTTAAAGTTTTGCATGTTTACACAGTGGACTTGAAAAAATCGTAATAAAATAAATAACTGTATTAGATAAATTCTAAAACTAGGTATGGGAAGAATAATTTATACATTATTAGAATACGTAAAATAAATGTTAATAATAAGTACAGGTAGTCATTTAAATGTAGGTACGTTAAAAAAAAGTTCATACTTATTTCACTATTCCACAAAACATAAAATTAAATAATTTCAATTTCGCCGAAGTAATTGCAAATAATTCTTTTTTCCATGAAAGTTATGCTGAAAGCAAGTGAAATATTAAAATTTATCATTTTCAATTATAAGTTTTCATAAATATATTTGGTAATGTTTCAGTGTCATTTTAGTTTAATAATAATAAAATAGGTTTGTTAAAGGTATTAAAAATATGTTTCTTTATTAATTTTTTAATATTATTATTAAATAAACTTATCTGACGCGGTAGGTGAAGGAAAAAATATATTTTTAAATAATCAATATAATTACTAAGATGAAAAAAGCCCGCAGCTTCACCCGCGTTAACTTAGATTTATAACCGTACCCGTATTAATGATGATTATTTTTATATCCTAAATTACTCCTTATAATATCAGCTATCTTCCAGTGAAAGTCCCATCAAAGTTGGCCCAGTTATTTCAGAGATTAGCCGGAACAAACAGACAGACAGACAAAAATTGAAAAAGATGTTATTTTGGAATATGTACCGTGTATAATATTATCCATATAGGTACATTTTAAAAAGCGGTTATTTTATTTATCTTCTTCAGTCAATCATTTACTATCACTCTTAGTCATTTACTATCACTACAAACAAAATTGAGATCTTAATATTATAATAAAAAAGATTATAATATAGAATCATAAAAGCGGGCATAATATGAAAGGATTAATCCTCTCGATATAAGATAGGCCAATAGCTACACTTCAACCTGCTTTTCGCTTTCTATACCTAGTACAGAATCGGGTTCCCTTGCCTCGACAACATTTTTTTATTGAAAATGGGGGCTGGGGCATACGGACAGTCGGTTTACCTGGTGGTAAGTTATAAGAAATATCATTTTATTTAGCAGGTGCGTTGCCGGCCTTTCAAATATGAATATGCCCTTTTCTAGTAGATCCCTTAGTCGCACCGATTCGGCAATACTGTTGGCGGCAGCTAATTCCATATTGTGATCGTACGAGGCAGGAAATGCCGTAAAAATCGAGTTGTTGCGGATTTCCGGACATAGAGGTGGTGTGGGTGAAATTTGGAAATATTACGCGATGTCCGGTGGTGGAATTCTGCTACAGATTTAGTCCGAACAATTCCTCATAACACTCCCCGTAGTAAATGCGGTACAAGCTGCAGAGTGAGCGTGGCTCGAAGGCTCATCATCGTGGATGGGTCAGGAAGTCATCATGGATGGGAAAAGAGACTCGATTTCAGACACAAGTTTGTTCCGACATTCATCAACTTGTTCCCTAGAAATATTACGACAGCCTGTGTATAGGACATCTCCTGTGCTATCGTCTGCATAACAATGAATACCGCTAGTTTGCAGTATATCATTGATATGCAGAAAAAACAAGGTTGTAGCCTTTTTTTTCTTTTACGCCGGGATAATATAATATGATATGATCTGAGGCACCCCGTGGTCTGGGTGTGGGTTTCGGAGTGAGTCTACTCAGGCGGGTATGTGCTTGCTACGCCCGAAATGTGGTAAGGTGGACTTAGATCTACCAACTAGCAACTAAAACCCGGCGAGTGCCACCAATGCCGCCTTTGGTGAGGTACCCCGGATCTAATGAGCAAACAGGGCACCTCGACGGCTAGTCAGACCCTCAAGGGACCGACGCCACCTCCACAGAGGGGTTGTCCCGCACCATAGAATAACCCCTCCCAATGTTGGGACAGTACAATGAGGTGAGGCTCCCCCCTTGTCCCCTTGCTCTGTCTGAACCATCGTGAGGAGATAGTACTCAGCCTTGCGGAACACCAGCATTAACATACTTGAGGTCCGAGCAAGCACCGTCGACAACAACATTGATGTTTCTGTCTGGCAAAAAACTGGCGATCCATTTACATATTTACATATTTTTGGTGCTTTGTTATAAGTGACTATTATGCCACACCCGATCAAAGGCCTTCGCTACGTCCAAGCTAACCGCCAGCGCTTCCCCCTTGCTCTCAACCACTTTCGCTCATCACTGTGTTAAGAATATTAGAAGATCACATCGTTTAATGCTAAGCCGATCTTGAATTGTATTTCGTGGAATCTGATACAGTCGACAAGTCTCTTATTCCCTTCCCTTTCTTTCCTTTCGAATGCATTGAGAGCTTTCTTTCGGGCTTTTTAGTTGTACTGGACAGTCGTTTTCTTTAGTGAGGGAAGTGGCTAATATAAGACGGGTGTTTATCACTTTATTACTAATCGTAGAGTCTACATTACCGGTGGGAGGGAAGCGCTGTGCCGCGCTCCCGGCTGCATGGGTACCACCATCTTGCTTGTTTCTCCCGTGAAACAGCTTTGCTGTATTCTGAGAGAAGGGCAAGACAGGTAGTGTAATTACTGGTACCGAGACTTAACATCTCATGTGTCAGGAGAGACAACACATTGACGAGTTGCCTGGACTCGGCCCAGGTAAACTAGTTTATGTTCATGGGCGACGTCGACCTCGGCCTCGGTGTCGGGGCGAAACGTGCGTAGAATGTTTGGTGGTGGTCTTTAATTGTGTTTGTGGTGCATGTGGGGTGGTGGTGCATGCGAGTCTAAGCATACGCAGTGTAGGAAAGGAGGGCGGTGCTATATGCATGCATATGCGTGCACCTCACACATTTGCAGTAAAGACTACTACGTATTTTGCGGCATTATAGCTAATTAATATATAATTTAATATCTTAAATAAATATTCAGGTTCATAAATTAGAGCGTAAGTATATAATAAGTAAACAAAACATTCAGTAAAATTATTTAAATACCGGAATAATTTCAAATAAAATAATAGTTTTAACAAAAAAAATAAAACCAAAACAGCAATAAAACAAATAAACACATAGTTTTTGATAAATTATAGTAAAATACTGAAATAATACTCATTGCTTAATATTTAACTTGACTATAATATTATAAAACAGCAACAACTTCAAATAGTGGTACAATAATACACAATAAAATTTATGTAAAACTGAAATAACTCGCAATTTTACCAGAAAAGGAATACACCTTTTTATAGTAAACTGAAATAAGTCTACAGCCATACAGTTTTTGAACAAATTAAAATATATTAAAACAAATCTTAATACTAATATACAGAGTTATTTAGATTTATTGTGCTTTTCTCTAATTTTGTGTAGCTCTTAGCTTGACCAACGCCGGCGCAATACTAAATTCGTTCACTTTATTAGGATTACATTTTTAGCGAGCGTTTGTCAAAAAGAGAACTACGATCTTCTATCTCCGTCATTTTCATCGTATCGAGACGGCTGTTAAATTGAACGTATTCTCCTTGCGAAGTTATTTCACTTTACGGTGTTAACTCAAAAAACCCAAATTTTGAGTTAATTCTTTATTTGATTAAAGGTGCGATATAATGGCCTAATAAATAAATCTTAGTAATAATCATATTATTTACATATTACGATTAGAACAATGACTATGTACATATTATAATTAGTTAGTTACGTGATCGATTGCGTCGTCCTGCACATTCCTCCCGCCGTGTGACTCCGTCGCATCTTCTCCTGGTGCCGGGACGACGTCTTCCTCGATGGGCAGGATCACCAGCTTCCTTACCGGTCGCCGTAGTACTCCTCCCTTGGTCTGGATGTCGACAGTTCTTACGACGTTGTCGGGTCCAGGGAATGTTGCGATTACTTTCCCTCTGAGCCATACGTTGCGCGGTGAGTTCGGATCGACTAGCAGTACGAGATCCCCGATTCGTACCGAAGACCCTCGTCCATGTGGCTCCCGCCGGTTCTGGAGTCCGGGGAGATATTCACGTAACCACCTTTCCCAGAATATGTCTCTAACTTCTGTGCGGCTTGCCAGCTGGACTTCGAAATAATGTCTTTTTCTGGAAATCTTGCAAAGGTCGGTAGTCTTCCTGGTCCTCCCAACAGGAAGTGGTTGGGAGTTAACGCTTCCAGGTCTTCAGGGTCGACCGTTACATGTGTGAGAGGTCGACTGTTGACGGTATATTCGGCTTCTGTCAGTAGCGTGGAGAGTACTTCTTCTGTAGGATGGCGTTCGTGGAGGGTTGACGTCAGGCTAGTTTTAACAGACCTGACCATTCTTTCCCATGCACCGCCCATGAATGGTGCTCCCGGGGGGATGAATCTCCACGATATCTGTCTCTTTGCTGCTTCTTCAGCCGTTGCCTCGTCGATCGCTCGTCGTAGTTCTTTATCTGCCGCTTTCAGGTTCATCCCGTTGTCTGACCAGATTTCCGTTGGACAGCCTCTTCTTGCCATCATTCTTCTCAACGCCATGACTGCCGAACTGCTGCTGAGTGAACCGGCTATTTCAAGATGTATCGCCCTCGTAGTTAGACATGTGAAGACGGCGACGTATCTCTTCTGATGTGAACGTCCGACGGTGACAGAGAGAGGTCCGAAGTAGTCCACCCCGGTAAATGTGAACGGAAGTTGATGGTGAGCTAGTCGACAGGCAGGTAAGTCTCCGGTTCTTGGGAAAGATGGCGTTTGTGTCTTCATTCGACAGTGTAGACATTGTCTTATGATAGTACGAGTTATCGGGTGTATGCGTATAATCCAATATTGTTGACGACATTCGTTGATAGTTGTTTCTACGCCCGCGTGGTGTAGTTTATGATGGACATTCTTTATCCATAATTTCACCGTCGGATGGTTGCCATCTATGACTACAGGACTTCTTAATGTTTCCGGTACTTCCTTGACGGCTGCGATGCGGCTTTTTACTTGAGGACCCCGTTCAGATATTCTATACTTATTTGATGAAGTCTGCTGTCCTTGCTGATGGGTTTCCCTCTTCGAATGTCATGAAGTTCTTGAGTGAAGGCTTCTTGTTGAGATGACCGCATCAGAAGTTCTTCGGCTTGTGTAAGAAGTTCCGCAGGTATGGGAATGAATTTTCTTTCTTCTTTCTTCTGTTCTTGTCGTGGTAGAACTCTTTCCTTCTTGTTACGTATGTTTTTCCAGGTGGGATCCGTTTCGATGTTCTTCGAGTTTCTCTTATAGTGAACGGTTTCTTTCGTGGGCCGGCAGAGTTGAAGAAACTGAAGTACTCTAGCTGTGGTATCTATCCCAGTTGGAGAAGCGGGATACCTCGGGTAAGGCTTCTGCGAGTCTCGGAATTTCGTCGACCGAGATGTGATGGATTCTTTCTTCTCCGGATTCTTCTGTAATTGCACTGCAAGATTGTTCTGTTGGCCATGACTCTTCGGGTTCATAGAGAAACTCTGGACCTTTGTACCACCTGTGATTGGTGTCGAATGATGGTGGTACGTTTCTTGTGGCGTCATCGGCGATATTCAACTTGGTCGGAACCCATCTCCACTCGTTTACTGTAGAGCATTCTTCTATGGCTGCTAGGCGGTGCGCAACGTATGGCTTGTATGAGCGGGATCCTGTCTTGATTCAGGTAAGTACCATTCTGCTGTCAGTCCAGAACGTCTTCGAATCTGGTTTCCTTTCGTGTTCTTCTATGGTGGCTTCTGCGAGTCTGGCTCCCATTACGGCGGCTTGTTGCTCTAATCTTGGTATTGAGGTGACCTTCAACGGGGATACACTTGCTTTGGCCATGACGAGTTGTCACTCGTCATGGCCAAAGTACACATTGACTTGACCATTCGGGGCTACTGTTCTCCAGAACAGTGCTGTAGAGTATGCAGATTCGCTTGCGTTGGTGAAGATATGTAGTTGAAGTGACACGGCGTCGCTGTAGCCCAAGTAGCATCTTGGTATGGCCACATTCGAGAGGTTCTTCAGATCGAGTAGCCAGTTCAGCCAATCTTCTGAGAGGTCCTCATCAATCTCGTTATCCCAGGATGTTCCGCGTCGCCATACTTCTTGTAGGATTTGTTTGGCCTTGATAGTGACCGGTGAGGCGAAACCGAGTGGGTCGAATAACGACATAACAATCCTTAAAGCCTCTCTCTTGGTTGGTTTCTTCCCTTGAAACAGTGATGGCGGTATTCGAGTCAGGTCGAGATTGAAGGTGAACTCGTCCCTGTCTGGCTTCCAGATGAGTCCCAGTACTCTCTCGACTTTATCTTCAGTCTTGTATAGTTCGATATCTTCTTGACCTTCCGTTTCCCCTATGGCCTCGAGGAGGCTAGGCGAGTTCGACTTCCATTGTTTGAGTTCGAAGTTGGCTTCCTTATGTATGTTCTTGACTTCGGTTGTGATGCGTATTGCTTCTTCTAAGGTTTTGAAGCTATCCAGATAGTCAACGTAGTGCTTCTTTACTATGGCTCTTGCGGCTTCTGGATGAGTTTCTTCATATTTCTTTGCGTTCAAATTCTTCACGAAGATCGCCGTTGCCGGTGAACTAGATGCGCCGAAGATGAGTGACGTCATTCGATATTCATCCGGTGGCTGATTATCTCTTCTATCCTTTCGCCATAAGTACCGCAAGGCATCTCTGTCTTGTTCTCGAAGCTTTACTTGCATAAACATTTCTTTGATGTCCGCAGTCACAGCGACGGTATGTTGTCTGAACCGCATGACGACCCCTGGTAATGATTGTAGTAGATCCGGTCCTTTGAGGAGTTGGTCGTTGAGCGAGATTCTCCTAGTCTTGGCTGCTGCATCATGGACCACTCGGAGCTTATCTCGCTTCAAAGGGTTGACCACTCCGAAGTGTGGTAAGTACCACGTTTTATTAGCTGTCTTTGTCTTCGGGGCTGGCTCCGCGTATCCCTTGGTGATGAGTGCTTCCATTTTTCCAACTTAACAAAAATATACAGATTTTTGTTTCAGTCTGGGATCCCGATCGAGTTTCTTTTCGATGTTGTATAGCCGTTTCAACGAGTTTTCATAGTTGTTAGGGAGGTTGATGTCTCCTGTCTTCCATAAGAGTGACGTTTCGTATCTTCCTGTCTTTGTGTGGACTGTATTCCTTTCAAGGACTCGTAACTGTTGTCGGTTTCTTCGGATTGATGTATAGTGAGTCCATCGCGAAGTACTGCTTCATCATGTCTTCAAGGGTGTCTTCAACAGGATCTTCTCTCAGGTGATGAATGTAGTTGATTTTGTCGCTTGAGTTTTTCGTGTGGCTTTCGTGAAGTACCCATCCGAGCGGAGTGAGCAACGCCACCGGTTGTTGTCTGCTTCCTTTCTTGGCTCTTGAAGTGAGAAGAAGATGCCAGTTGTCTTGTCCAACTAATATTTCTGGCTTCGCATGTGTGTATGTGATGAACTCTTGAAGGTGTTGACATTCTTCAATCTTTTCTTTTGAAACCCTTTGAGTAGCCACATGAAGATTCTTGACTGTTCTAGCTTGAATTCTTTCTTCATGTTCATTCACTCCCCTTAGTGTGATATTGACTCTTCTTGATTTATTTTCGGAGGTCTTCATCTCGTTGATGGCTTCGATGCGAAGCGGGTCGATGGGACCTCTGGCGCCGATGCGGTGAGCTAGGTTCTCGTCGATGAGTGTCACTGTTGACCCATCGTCTAGTAGAGCGTATGTGTCTGTTGCTCCCGCCGGTCCCGACGCTGTGACTGGGATGATCTTCAAGTAGGACTGTCTTGTGGTTGTAGTCCAGGCAGAATTTATTGCTTCAGTTGACTTGTGGTCCTCTTCTGTCCTTTCATTATTCTTCGTGACATGCAGCATTCGATGATGATAATATTTACAGTTGTCGATACCACATGTTCGTTGTCGACAAGAATGGTTCTTGTTTCTATACCGTAGGCATCTGAAGCATAGACGACGGCTTTTCGCGATATCCCATCTTCCCTGAACATCTTCTGTCTTGAACTTCTCGCAGTCCGTTATTGAATGTCCCGTGCCTTCACATATGAAGCATTTGATGGTTGATTTCTCGGTGACATGGTTCACTCGTTGATGACGTCTCGGTGTGGTGGGCTGCGGCTGTGAACCCACTTATTCCGGTTGTGCGAAGGGTCCGCACAGCTCCGCTTCTCTTTTCATGAACTTGTCGAACTTCAGTAGCGCCGGCTCTTCTTTAGGTAGTGTGGCAGAGTAGTCGAAGTATCTGTATCGAAGTGTCGGTGTCAGTTTATCCACCATAGCCCTGGCGATTTCCGGGTTGTAGACATAGTAGACACAGTTCAATGTTTGTAGTGTAGACACGGCGTTTGTCACCTTAGTCGAGAATATACAGATGTCCCTTGGTGACTCGGAGAGACGTGGTAATGTTCGAAGTGTGTCTATTTCCATCATAGCGATTGATTCTGGTCTTCCAAATCTTGATTCCAGAGTCTTCATAATGTCGGCTGGGTTGGTGTTCGTGATAAGTAGACCATCGACGGCTTCCTTGGCTTTCCCTTTTAGGTTTCTTCGAAGTCTGTTGATATTCTCTGTCTTCGAGTAGAGCTTTTCGGTTTCTTCGTAACTGGCTTTGAAGTGAAGCCATTCTTGATGCGCTCCGTTGAAGACCGGTAGCTCCATAAGTCTTGGGCGGGCTGACTTGACGGCGAGTGTGATGGCTTCAGTTAGTTGAGAGAGCTCTGACTGAGGATATTTGGTTGTCTTCTCTTCGATGGGGACTGGTGGCTTCGACTTCTTTTCCTTAATCGTGTTCGGCGGTGCTGGACTTCTTTCTCTTGCCACAGTGACAGATTCTTCCATTCTTCTGTCTTCTGTGATAATTGGTTGTCTTGGTATCCTTTCTTCTGTGGTGGCGAGTTGATGAGGTAGTTGCTGATGGCTAATACCGGCGGCTCTGACTGACCTTGTAGCCAGGTATTGATTCGTGTGTTGGCTTCTATTTTCGAACACACGGAGACGACGTCATCGTTTTCTTCATCTGAGTCCGCTTCTAATACGGCGAGGTGAGCAGCGGCTAACTCGACTTGAAGGCGCGCTAACTCTTCCTTTGCTTTCGCTATTTTGTAGGCCTTCGTTGACTTGACGGAGGCGGCACGTTTCCTTTCTTCATGCTTGCCGGCTTCAGGTAGGCAAGCGATAACAGTATTGGCTCTTTGCGCTGACGGCGCTGCGTCCCGACTGGCAGGAGTCGAGTGGCGCGGGGGGGGCGAGAGCTTCTTGAGATTCAGTATCTGGTCTACCAGTTGTTTCGTTAACGTTCGGGATCGTAGCCTCGGTATTACCCGACTGAGCGGTGGTCCGATCAGTGGTATCGGTCTGCGTGGTATCAGTAGTGCCAGTGGTACCGGAGGTGGCAGTATCGCCGGACGTTCGGGTTCGATATGAATCGGTAGTTTCGGAGGTCGTATGTTCAGTTTCTGACGCAGACTGTTGCGCTTCTTTTGACTGGTGTGTTTTGCGAGTGACCGGCATGTTTGCTTTATTGATAAATGAAAATTTCTTCGCACTTTCTTCTCAATAATCCGGCGACCGAAGGATCATAAATATACGCTATGTACACTTGTTGCTGGGATTGGAGAATTGAAACAATAATTTCTTCAGAACTTTTCCTTTAATCCTCTTCTTAGTATTTCTTTACAAGTGTTCACTATTACTGGTAGCCGAATACTGAACTAATTCGTGTAAATTCATCGCGATATTTATAAAAATCTTGCCGTAAAGCATATTAGTAGATTGACCAATCCGAGATCACCTTATTTCCCTCTCACTCTAACCTATATCCTATCCTTTCTAACATTGTTTAAACTTTACAGCTAATTTTCTCTTATTATCTAATTGAATTAACATTTCTAATGCTTATAGAAATCTAAATAGACATTATGTAATTCTAACTATAAAACATAATTAAAACATTCTAATTAGATATTTAAAAAACACAACATATTGCATCTTTCTTACTCTTAAGTACGTAAAACGAAAGTGATAGCAAGCTATAAGGTAAACTCGGTTGGCGTACAACGGAGTTGGGGCGAGTCAATTACATGACACAAAGTTTTCTTACTAAACATATCAACTATATAATGGCCTATCCTTATCTTAGTAATAATCATATTATTTACATATTACAATTAGAACAATGACTATGTACCTACATATTATAATTAGTTAGTTACGTGATCGATTGCGTCGTCCTGCACATGAAGTTAGGAAATAAGAGGAGATGCCCTGTAGACAGAGTAATCTGTCTACGAGATGCCCCTTTCTTTAAACTTACAGCTGTTCTCGCGAACAGTTTGTCAAATATTATGTCCGCCATTTTGTACTTTTCAATTTGGTCGGTTTATAAAATATGGTGATACCAGTTTTGTTATAGGCAGATTACCCAAGAATGTGGTATTATATAAAAAGGGTGACTGGAATCTTCGAAATAAACACAATAAAAACAAATATGTTTATTGCTATTCTAAAAGGCTAAGTACTATAGATCATACATATTAAGAGGACGTTTATAGCCTTCTTTTTTATTATTTATGTTTTAGCGGTTTGTTAATAGTCATTACATATTTTCAATAATCCGGAAAAATGCAGCTGTCTAAAATTACAATAAATGTTTGGGTAGGGCTAATGCTTATAGTTATCTATCAACCGTTTCCAGTTTTTTTATTATTTTAAATACACTTGTTTCAAGAAAATAAGTAGACTTGTTATTATGAATGTGGTATCCCTGTAAAATATGCCTGTCCCTTTCGGGTACACGCGAATGTCAATTCCATAATATGATACTTGTTCCTAGCAAAATCACGTATGAAGATAATATTATGTGTATTGAGAGTTGAGACAACTGATGTAGGATTAGATGAATTAAAAAGACACAGATGTTTGGACACGTTGCGTACTGCACTAAGCAGTTGAATGATTAACATTGTGCGTAAATACTGCCCGGGTAACAAAGTGTAAAATCATTTATACCTATTGGTTTTGTTTACGTATCTATTCATTACATTTTGGTTTTTTGTGCGTTATTTTTAATACTAATAATATAATGATAATGATTTTGTTTAAATACTTATTAGCTTTTACTTAATTTCTTTCTAAATTTCTAAATTCTCAGTTTAATATAATTGATCGGAAGTTAAATATTTAATAAATAATTAAATAAGAAATTATTATTATTTCTTGTGAAATAATATAAGTAGCTATAAATATTGGCTGTGTGGGGGCGGCTTAAGAATACTCCTACCCCAACTGGGTGACGTAGAAGTCGTCTAAGGGCACTTAGCCTCCAAACATCAAAAGAGATTAACCCTGCGAATCGATTGCTTGGTGACAGTGAGATAGAATTGATCACTAAGCATCGATCGCACCGAGTGATGGCGGGACCATCAATCGGATCAGCGACAGGCAGCAGTGCCGCCGATTCGAATCCATCATCCTCTGCGATTGCCAATCCGCCTGCTCAGCGTGGCAATTACGAGCATTTCCCCTCAATGAATTACAGGCACAAAAAACGGCCCCTAGTTCCGGGCCGTCCCACTATTCCTGACTATGGTAGCAACCTAGGTCACGTTGGGACAGGGGGTGCTAAGAATCCCCGGGCTACGGATCGCTACCACCAAATTGACCTGGCTACGTATAACGGACGAACGCTGAGACTTGATGACCACCTGGCTGAACTGGAGGTGGAACTGGAAAATATCCGATGGCACGTCTTGGGGTTATGTGAAGTCCGAAGACAAGGAGAGGATACCATAACTCTGTCCTCGGGTCACCTGTTCTACTTCAGGGATGGCGACACTCCGTCCCAAGGCGGCGTGGGTTTCCTCGTCCACAAGTCCCTTGTCAACAACATTGTCGAAGTCTCGAGTGTGTCGAATAGGGTAGCGTATCTTGTACTCAAACTCACCAAGAGATACAGCCTCAAGGTGATACAAGTATATGCACCAACGTCCACACACTTCGACGACGAAGTAGAGGCAACTTACTAGGATGTCTCCAGGGCCTTACACAACACCTCCAAGGCCCACTTCAATGTTGTTATGGGGGACTTCAATGCCAAAGTAGGAGTACGAACAAGTATCGAATCGTGTTTAGGGCCACATGGTGTCGGCAGTCGTAACCACAGGGGGCAAATGCTGTTCAACTTTCTCGAGAAAGAGGGGCTCTTTTTAATAAACTCATATTTTAAAAAGAAGCGCCACAGGAAGTGGACCTGGCAAAGCCCCGACACTGTGACGAGGAACGAGATAGACTTTATTATGACGGATCGAAGGCATACATTCAGGGATGTCTCTGTGATTAACAGGTTCAAAACCGGAAGTGATCACCGATTAGTAAGAGGATCTATGCATGTAAGCTTTCAGCGAGAGCGAGTCCGTCTAATAAAGTCTACACTCCGACCTGACTTCAGTCAAACTGTGGTAGGCTCCGAAAAATTCCAATGGGAATTAAAAAACTGATTTGATAGTCTTAACATATCGGAAACTACAATGGCAGTTGACGTGGTGGACTGCATGCGGGTCGTGGGTAAAAGGTTTTGTAGGAGAAAGCGTACTGACAGGAAACCCAGCTCTCGGATGAGACGCTCGGTCTTATGAAGGAACGCAGAGCATACACAGACGCCACTTCTACAGATGTAAAGCTTCTCTAGAAGCAGATCCGCAAACTAATACGCCGAGACCTTTGCTGCTCAAATACGCAACGGATTACCGAAGCAATTGAGCAGAATTATAGAGGGTCGAAGGTATTTGTGGAGAAGCTCGGGAGAAGCCATCTGTCAAAGATTAGGACCGCTTCTGGTGCAACCGTTTCGTCTAAGTCTGGGATCTTATCCGAGATCGAAAATTTCTATGGCAAACTGTACGCGTCCCACGCTCCTCAACCTGATCCCCGAAACTACGATCCCCGTGCTAGCCTAACACGACATCTCTCCGGCGAGCTTCCGAACATCAGCCTAGGTGAGGTTGGTCTGACTCTTAAGCAGCTTAAAGGGGGAAGGGCTCCGGGGAGGGACGGAATTACGACTGAACTCCTTAAGGCAAGCGGCGAACCTGTTTTAAGAGAGTTACAAAAGATTTTTAATTTCGCCCTTCAACGGGGCATTACCCCCAAGGAGTGGCATGGAAGTGAGATCGTTCTGTTTTTTAAGAAGGGCGACATCTCCCTTCTTAAAAATTATAGACCGATATCACTTCTAAGCCATATGTACAAGCTGGTAATGACGAACCGCCTCACTAAAAAGCTCGATGGATTCCAGCCACCGGAACAGGCTGGGTTTCGAAGAGGATTTTGCACCATAGGCCACATTCACACTATAAGGCAAGTTGTACAGAAGACCCATGAGTACAATGTATATGTTTCGGAGAGAAGGGCAAGACAGGCAGTGTAATTACTGGCACCGAGACTTAACATCTTATGTCTCAGGATAGGCAACACATAAATGAGTTGCCTGGGCCTGTTCCAGGTAAACTAGTTGCATGGGCGACGTCGACCACTTACCATCAGGTGGTACGTTTGCCAGTTTGCCTATCCAACTAACATAAAAAAAAAAATCAGCCACTGTGCCTTGCCTTTGTGGACTATGAGAAAGCTTTTAACTCAGTTGAAACCTGGGCTGTTCTGGAAGCTCTGCAGCGATATCAGGTCGATTGGCGATACGTTGAAGTGTTAAGAGGATTATACGACGCCGCTTTTATGTACGATCTGGTTCCGGGAGGTCAAACAAGACCAATCCAATTGCATCGAGGAATGCGACAGGGGGATGTTGTTTCCCCGAAACTGTTCAATAATGCGTTGGAGGGCGTCTTTAAGACTTTAAACTGGACAGAATGTGGCATAAACGTTAACGGCGAGTATCTCTCACACCTTCGTTTCGTCGAAGATATCGTTATATTGGCTGAGTCGCTGGAGGACTTGCAGGAGACGCTGCACAGTCTAAATGAATCCTCCCGACGTGTGGGCCTTAGGATGAACTTGGACAAGACGAAAGTCATGTTCGACGAACACATTCTCCCTAGGCCAGTTAACGTTGATGGCATAACTCGCGAAGTCGTGCAAGAGTAGTAGGTATGTATATCTTGGGCATACTTTGCAGCTAGGTCGAAATAACTTCTAGTATTCAATTGGGATGGGCAGCATTCAGGAAGCTTAGCCATATTCTCACGTCGTCTATACCGCAGAGTTTGAAGACGAAAGTCTTCGACCAATGCGTTCTCCCCGTGATGACCTACGGGGCTGAAACATGGCGTGGCTAAATGTACGTTTCTTTGGCAGATAGGATCCGAAACGAAGACATCCGCCAGAGAACTAAGGTTACCGATATCATGAAAAGAATAAGCTCGTTGAAGTGGCACTCAGCAGAACGGATGGCCGATGGAGCAATAAGGTTCTAGAGTGGAGGCCACGCTTAGGTAGACGAAGTGTTGGTCGGCCATTAACCAGGTGGGAAGACGATCTCCGTGCGGTGGCCGGTCCATGTTGGATGCGAGTAGTAAGGGATCGGCCATCTTGGCGTTCATTGAGGGAGGCATATGTTCAGCAGTGGACGGATAGAGGCTAATGATGATGATGATGATGATGATAAACATTGAAAGTATAGTGTGTAATTTTACTACTTAATATACTTACATATGTGTCTATAACGTATTTTTAAATGCCACCCAAAAGTAAAAGAAGTATACATATCAAGACTGTGCTCAAACATTG
This sequence comes from Helleia helle, assembly GCA_963853865.1. NCBI lineage: Eukaryota > Metazoa > Arthropoda > Insecta > Lepidoptera > Lycaenidae > Helleia > Helleia helle. The sequence goes on from OY971420.1 coordinate 25,628,440, forward strand.
GCGTCACCAAACGGATATCCTTACTTCCTTACTTAATATTATAAATGCGAAAGTAACTCTGTCTGTCTGTCTGTCTGTCTCTTCTTCACGCTTAAACCACTGAACAGATTTAGATTTTAGATGAAATTTGGCACAAATATTGTTTGAAACAGAAAGGACATATGATAGATTTTATCCCGGATATCCTACGGGAACGGGATTTATACGGGTAAAACCCCAGGGACTGTCTATCTTCTGAACCACGGAACAGATTTGGGTGAAATTTGATATGAAGATGCTTTGAAACCAGGTAGGACATAAAATAGTTGTTATTCTGCAAATCCCACGGGAACGGGAGTTATGCAGCTAAAACGCCGGGACTGTATATTTATTAAACCACTGAACCGATTTGAGTGTTTGATATGGAGATAGTTTGAGACCCAAGGTAAGATGTAAGATATACATTACATATAAGTGTAACAAGAAGTTTTTTTTATGTTACTTGAATAGGCAAACTGGTTAACGTGCCACCTGACGGTAAGTGGTCTACGTCGCCCATGAACATAAACCAGTTTACCTGGAACGTGCCCAGGCAACTCATTTATGTGTTGCCTATCCTGATACATAAGATGTTAAGTCTCGGTGCCAGTAATTACACTGCCTGTCTTGCCCTTCTCTCCGAAACACAGCAAAGCTGTTTCACGGGAGAAACAAGCAAGATGGTGGTACCCATGCAGCCGGGAGCGTGGCACAGCGCTTCCCTCCCATCATTGCACATTATCTTTAGATGCGTCAATAGATGGCGTTAACACAAAATGTAGATCACGCTATCTATTACAAGATGCGACTCCTTATGAGGATCGCACCTTTATATTGCACGCGTTTTTAATGAATACTGTTTCCATATATTAGTAATTTATCCAAAATCATTTATTAATAGAATTCATGATATTATAAAAAATATATTTATATATGAATAAAAAATATAACATTTCTCTTTCGTAGTCTTTTTTGCTGGTACTAATTTGAATTAAAATACTGATGTATCATAGGATTCATAGGGTACTTTCGAATAGCTTTGTAACGTTAGGATGTCTGACACCTCAATCCTCCCATGACCATGGTTGCTGTAAATGATGTAAAGTATGAGTAAAATGTACTTCAAATTTAAAAAATATATTTTATAAAAGCGGACTATCGGGCCTTACAGTGGAAGTTAATAGTACCTATTCTTAAATAATAATAGTTTGTAAATTGGAACCATTATTAGGTATTTGAAAAATAAGATTTAAAAAATACTTTTTACATGCGGACGAAGTCGCGGGTTAAAGCTTTTAAAATAATATACGGTACTTACATTAAAAAAAATAAAAATTGACCGTCTGTTTGTTCCTGCTAATCTCTGAAACAGCTAAGCCAATTTTGACGAGGCTTTCACTGGCAGATAGCTGATGTTACAAAGCGTAACTTTGGTCATAAAAATAATCATCATTAATCCAAACGGCTGTAAATCTAAGTAAACGCGGGCGAAGCTGCGGGCAACAGCTAATATTACATATATCCAACTTGAAAAGACATTTAAAAAAATTAGCACCTGACAGTACCCCTCTATGTAGAAAGACATATTTTTTCAGAAAATCAGCAATTAATTGCTGTGGATACAGTAGACCGACAAGATAATTAGGTATATCGCGCTCCATCTGCCTGCTATCTGCCAGTGAATAACCCATCAAATCGGTCTAGCCGTCTCAGAGATTAGCCGGAAGTGAACAAACAGACAGACAGACGGACAAAAAAAATTAAAAAAATATATTATTTTGGTATATGTACTCTGTATACATCCATATACATTTAATAAAGAAAAGAGAGGTGTCAAGGGACACCCGGATGGAACGAAGTTCCTTTCGATTAATTAGTGAAGACCTATTAATAAAACACATTACCAACAATTTTTGTTACATGGAATGTGTTATACTTAATGAAAACTAGTTACGTATCTAATTTTTCAAACATGTTAAAATTTTATAATTCTTAAAGCATTTATGTCAATCTGCCAATATATGGCGTGGTACATATGTATAATTATTTAAAGTTCACATAAAACTGCCAATAGATGGCGTGGTACATTTATATGTAATCAAAAAATAATTAATAAACTAAAGAGAGGTGTCAATGGAACTTCGTTCCATCCGGGTCTTGGTCAACTTTTGGTCTTATTTTTTCCGTCTGGACCCATTTCGCAACGCGCGATAAGGAACTACGTTCCAAAAAGCGATTATTTTAATATAGGAAAATAGCAAACAGACACTCTAATTTTATTTATCTTTAAAGAAATGTATAAAAATAGTAACTCGAATCTTGTCTTTTGGATAACTGAGTTATTGACGTTTAATTCAATACTTATCTTTTGGACTACCTACTGAGAGTTGTTTGGGAGTTAAAGAGCTAAATGAATTAATAACTCTATTGCTCTAAAAGAGTCTCAAATCCTTTAAAAGAGTTGATTTGCGCATCTTTACAGTTTACAGTGCACTATCTTGTTATAATTAGTGTTATAATGTATAATGCTTTTTATCTATATACATAATAATATACTCTGTCATCTGTGCGCTAAACAGTTTATTATCTGTATAATGCTATAATAACTATTAACTATTAAACGTAAGAGTCTCGCGCGGGCAGTGGTCGAGTGCGAACGTTTAATAGCGGTTTGTTGATCGTTGCCTTTTTTTATTAAAGTACCCTCCATTAAGTAAAATATTAGAAAATGGGTGAAAGTGATGAGGACGATAATTCGGAATGTAGTAACAATAAAAGTGATACAGAGACTTTAATGCAATATGAACAAACGTTGAATACGATGACAGAGGAGACTATTAGAAATGATCTTAGAAGAAAACCTGATAAGAGGAAGGAAAGAGAAGAGAAAATATATGTGATGAGGGATTTACAACAGTTGTAAGGAGAAAACCTAAACGTCTTATTAGGAGTAACTCAATGGACTTCGCAGACAGCCTAAAAACGTTGCAGAAAGACAAGGAAAATATGAGGGCAGAAGAATTACAAAATAATAAGGAGAAATACAATGAAGTATGTATATCCAGTATGAAGATATTACCTAAGCAAATGGCATTTGCGAGATTAATGAGAGATGAAAATATTAAAAACATCATAGGAATAAAGTATAAAAGTCCATATGCTTATAGTCCAAAGTGCTTATTCGTTTTCTAAATAACGAAGACGCTGAGTTGCTATTAAAATGCAAGAAGTTTGATGAATTGGGTTTCAAGTGTTCGACAACATATGAATCAACAATGTCATTTGGAATTATAAGAGGTGTTGATACAGATCTACCGGAAGCCGATATCAAGTCTGTCTTAGAAGCAAGTATAAATATAATATCTGTGAAAAGATTAAAAAAACTGAGTTTTGGCGAGAAATGGGTTGAAAGTGAGACAGTCAGAATATGCTTTGAAGGTGCTGCATTTGTATTGCAGGCTTTTGTATTCCCGGTAACACAGTGTATAGGATGCTGGAAATTTGGCCATTTCCTTAAATACTGTCCTACAAAAAAAAAGTATGCCCGAAATGTGGTGATTCCCATGATAATTGTGATATACAAAGTTTCCGCTGTTTAAATTGCAATGACCCTCACTTAGTCTTAGATAAACAATGTCCAATATACCTGAAAGAGAAAAATATTCGTCAGATCATGTCATACAAATATTTTTGTCGAAAAGGGAGGAGAATACATTTCAAGAAAGCAACATTACTGAACATGCACAGTTAAAGAATCATTATATATAATATCATACAGAAGAAAATTGTCTGTATCTCCTTGTGTAAAATATTTAGGTGTGTGGTTAGACCAATGTCTCCCGTGGAACAAACACATCAAAGAAACCATCGTTAAGGTGTCTAAATTACTGAATGTTCTAAAAGTTCTAGACGGATCTACATGGGGTCTACATCAGAAACATATTAGAAACCTCTATAATTCATTAATCAGAAGCCGGTTTGATTTTGCTAACTTTTTGTATGATAATAGTCCCAAAACACACATTTATAAATTAGACAAGATACAAAATCAAGCCCTTCGAATAATTGGAGGATTTATTAAAAGCACCCCAATCCAAGTCATGGAGAGTGAGCTTTGTCTGCCACCTCTTCATCTAAGAAGACAATACCTGGCATATAAATTTTGCTTAAAAAGTCAATCTTGGTCTGACAACACAACTATCTATTTTGTAAATAAATTAAGCTCTCTATGTAACTTAAGATACTGGGAAAAAAAGGAAACCATTGCTTGCGATTGCATATAATGAAACAAAAAATTGTGAAGTTTATTCTACGACACCTTTGTACATGTTTAAACTCAACGTATGGGTGTCACATATAGATATTAATGATATTATAAAACTAGACTGGCCAAATGTTACAAAAGCTAAAGCTCAATATGACAGAAATACGCTTAAATATAATATTTTAGAGGAACTAAGTAAGAAATATGCCGATTGGCATATTTTTTTTACGGATGGATCTAAACAGAATCATTCTCTGGGTGCTGCATTTTATGCAATGTCAGTAAATCATAGAGTAAGTTTTAATTGTCAAATCTAGTGTTTCTATTATGTCAGCGGAACTATATGCAATTTCAGAGGCCTTGTCTTTCGCAATTAAAAAGAATTGGGATAACACTATTATATTAACAGACAGCAAGAGTGCGTTGCAACATTTGGCTCGATGCGCCTCTGCTTACAGAGGTGTATCGATAGCCTACGATATTCTTGAAAAGATTTTATATTTACAGAAACGAAGCTTGACCCTGAAGTTGCAGTGGATTCCGTCACACGTTGGCATACATGGTAATGAAGAGGCAGACAGATTGGCAAAATTAGGTTGTAATCTAGGAACAGAAAATAACATTTTACCTGACTATTCGGAGACGTTATCAAAATTTAAAGTTATAAATTACAATAATTGGAAAATTTATTTTAACGAAATATCTAAAGAGAAGGGCATCTGGTATAAAATTTTACAATCTGAGCCTCTACGTATACCTTGGTTCATACAAACTAAAATTAGTAATGAATATGTTAAAATATTATTAAGGCTCAGGTCTGGACACATTCCATCAAACAAGTTTGCATACATGATGAAAAAATCTGACATCCCTAATTGTACACTGTGTGGTACAATCGAAAATCTACAACATGTCCTGATGGAATGTGCCCGCACCCAAGAAGAGAGGGAGTCATTTGTAAGAAAATTTAACCTGAACACATATGACGTAGGAATTGTCCACAGTATATTAGCTCAACCAACTACAGAGGTAGCTAGACACTTATGTCGGATGGTTATTGAGCCCCCGCAGTGACTCTTCCTCTTTTGAGATTTTGAGAATTTGAGATTAAAAGCTAAGGGTACAATGGGGTTGGCATATTCTCTGGAATAAAACCCCTAAATAAAACTGAGTAAAAAAAAAATATAACTATTAAACATTCCTCAAATACTCACTAATTTTATTGTTCATTTATTAAAGGAACGTACAATATCGGCGTACATTGATGATTCAGTAAATGTTACACGGACTGTAAATAAAGGTCTACCACAGGGATCGGTCCTTAGTCCATTACTTTATAATGTTTAAACGTATGATTTAGAAGCTTCACTCAAAAGATCTATCAATATTTTACAATACTCTGATGATTTACTTTTATATGCTGTTGACGCTAACATAAATGATGCCTGTAAATTACTCAATGAAAATCTTTTTAGCCTTAAAAACTGGCTTTTCGAAAATGGGTTAGAATTAAGCGTCGAAAAAAGTACAGTTGTAATGTTTACTACAATAAAAAATTATTCCTCAAATAAACATTGTTTACTATAATAAAGTTATGCTAGTTAGAAACCAAATTAAATTTTTAGGAGTTTTATTAGAAAGTAAATTAAAAGGCACTGCACACATCACATATTGATTATGTGGTTGCAAAATGCGAGCGTAATTTAAATATGTTAAGATGCTTATTGGGTGTTTGGTGGGGAGCTCACCCTTTTTGTTTAAAATTAATTTATAATGCTCTTATCATAAGTATATTAGATTATGGAATGTTTTTGTTGGTAGGTATAGTAGGTAGGTATAATATAAATACAGTAAAAAAAATAGACCTTATTCAATCTAAGGTGATTCGTATATATATATATATATATGTGGCGCCATGATGTCAAATCCCATTAACACGCTCCAAGTGGAATGTTGTGAACCACCTTTAGGCCTGAGGAGACAGTTTCTATCTGATGGATTTCTATTTAGGCTGAAACAGTATTCTTACCATCCTTTAATAGAAATGTTAGACAGATTAAATCAATACATACTAACGTCCCCAGACTCGCCATGTGATAAATCAATTCCATGTTTAATATTGAACTATCTGTTGTTCTACCCACGGTTTCTCTATGGTTCTACCATTATTTTCATATAACTTTGAATGTCTTTTTATTAGTCCAAATATAAAGTATAATATTGGCATAGATACCTAAAGATCACTTAGAAGCAATACCAATTTATTATCTAGATTGTGAGTGGAAAAATTGGAATCATATTTTTACGGATGCATCTAAAGTATCGCCATCAGGGAAAGTAGGAGTAGGTATATTTCATTCTCAATATAAGATTATTCAGAAAGTTAAACTGCCAATTGAGACTTCAGATTTACTGGGAAATGTTTTGCTATTTTCAAAGCTCTTGAATATATACATGTAACTAAATTAACGCAAACTGTTATCTTTACAGACTCCAAAAGTTCTTTACAAAGCATTGAGAAATTTCCATTTTTTAATAAACCTTATTTCTCTATTATTTTTGCTATCCGAGATAAGCTTTATAAATGTATGAATAGGGGATACTCGATATATTTGCTTGGATTCCTAGCCATTGTGGTATTCTTGGTAATGAAAAGGCCGATAAATTAGCTAGGGATGCTGTACTATGTGGAGATATGTATACCTACATACAAAAATTATAGTCACGATCTTATGTCTTTGGCTAAAGTTACTCTATATAAAATGTGGAGTAATATTTGGGAAAATTCTGCACAACATAAAGGACAAAATTTTTATAATGTCCAACCAGTAATACCTAAGACACATTGGTTGAGTTGGTTCAATAAAGTTAAAAAATGTAAATTACTTATTTCTTCTTTGATAAGAATGAGGCTATATAGACATGCGTGTTTTCCTGTCCATTTATTAAGAATCTAGGCGTGTCGGATACTAATGTCTGCGAATGTGATGAAGACTTAGGAACTCTGGATCATATATTTTTTGCATGTCCATTATTCGACCGCTCTTCCTTTATAACTTCCTTACGATCACTTCATGTTCCCTTTTCAACCCGTATTAATAAACATGACTGTTTATTAATTTATCCTATTAAATATTGTATCAGTATATCTTCTTTTATTACTTGTAATAATATAATATTGTAAATGTTCAAGAAAGTTTTATGTCAAATATATAATTTTCTGTCATATTTATTGTACCTTTGAATTCCTCTGATCATATCATTTTTAAAATATATAGACTACAAGCCCATGTCAAAAAATGGATGGGTCATATGAACCACCAGGTGACGTATATAGGACGATATAAGAGCGTAAAATAATAAGATTCAGCACTATGCCGTCACTTGTAAGCTGTCCAACTGAGTGCTGGTGAGAATTCAAAATTGCAGGTAGAGTGAGTACATTTTGGTCATATATTTATGTACGGCATTTTTACCATCGATAGATCCCTGAAAAATAATAAGAAAGCGCGCAGTGCCGTCAAAAAATGGTGCGCCACAAAGTCGGTTTTTTTTTTTATTTTCTAACAATTTCTAGCGTAAATTTGGTCATTTCATTCTGTACGGCACCAGTTTCATACTGTTTCAATACAGCTTCTGATCCATTATTCCGCAACGCCGTACAAAAATCATGTGACTAGGGGAAAAAATCGAAGGCTGCAACCCTCTCTCTTTCCGTGGTCCGGGGGGGTGATTTGAAAAAGTACGGCTTCGGTTCCAAAACATTATCTAGCACTCAAAAGTACTATTAAAAATAATGCCGTTAAAAAAATATTGTTCATTGGAATGTATATTAATAATTATCTTAATTTCATGGTATACTTGATTTATAAAGCTGTAAAATCATTTGACTCTGTACGGCAACTTTTTTTTAACATGATATTGTAAAATACAATTGTTATATAATATTGCCGTTCAAAAGAAACTGTTCTAAAAAAATTATAGAGAAATACAAAAACTGAATTTTTTAAAATTATTGCAAAAGTTTAAATATTCATAGATTAATAAAATAAAGCAATTTTCTACATTGTTCCTTTGTTTCAAATAGTATTAAGATAAATAAATTAGTTTGCCGCGCTCACGATGAGCTGGTTTGGGTGAAGGAGTGCCTTTTCAAAGTGACGTTCTGACGTCATTTTGAAGTTGCCCCTAATGGACTCTAATCTGAAGTCCCTGTGCAGGTCGATGTTTCTTACGTACCACGGGCAGCCAGTTGCCATGCGTAAAAATTTATTTTGGACTATTTGTAGTGCATTAAGTCGACTTTGTGGCACATGCGCGAATGCGACACAAGAGTATGACATAATGGGTCGGATACAAGTTTTATACAGGGTAAGCTTATGCCTGAGGGGCATTTTGCTGTTTTTGTTAATTAAGAAATATAAACGGCTCAAGACCAATTTGGCCTTTTTGGTGACTGACTCTATGTGTGGTCTTAATGACATCGACCTGTCAAGGGTGACCCCAAGGTATTTTACCTGATCTACTCTGGGTATTTCTATATTGTTTAACCTTATCGGTTTCGTGGTACGATAAGGTCGTCTGTTTGTGACCCTCCTACGTGAGAATTTTATGGAGGCACTTTTTTCTGGGTTTATATCAATCCTCCATTTTGCGAACCATTCACCCAGCTCGGTGACGGCACGCAGGAGGATGGTGGAAGCCCTTGCGGCTGAGGGGTGGGTGATACACAGAGCGGTGTCGTCTGCAAAGAGAGCCCGTTTAACCGCCGGGTGTTCGGGGATGTCGGAGGTATACAAGTTGTACAAGGTCGGAGACAGCACGGAGCCCTGTGGGACTCCGGCCCTCAGAGGTACAGTTTTGTATACTTTTTGTTTTAATATATACTTCAAACATTATTGATAGATGTATATAATTGATTTGTTTTATTGTAATGATGTGAATAATTAAAACAATTATTTTTTAGAAAAAATCGATATATTTAAAGATGATAAAACAAAATAATGTTTTCATTTAAATTATTCAGTATCGGAATCAGTCGCTGAGTTGCTATCGGAATCAAGGTCTTCATCAACATGAATAAGTTTTTGTCAAAAGCAAAGTCTTACGTACATATTAAAGATGTAAAGATTTATTTATTTACCTATGACGTCATCAATTTCTTCGCCTGATTCCTCATCTGGTTCCGTTATGTCACTGACTTTTTGGGGTCATTCCTCGCCGTGGAACCAGTCGAAATCGTACCGACCGTCGTTTAAAATCCATCCATAGCTTATTGGTAACAAGGTCGACGGTATTTGTTTGTAGGCATTACACCAAATCTGTGCTATGTAGGTACTTCTCTTCATATGTTGTTTTAACTCCCGGAAACAAGGGGGAAACGACGTTGCTTCCAATTTCATAGTTGTCTTTTTGAAAGCTTCATTACAGCTTTTCGGTGTATATATCCTATCGAATATTAACTTTCAGATTTGTACGGCATTAACTTTTTATAAATGATTGCATTAAGTACAAATAAACTATCTAAATGCCGTATAAGAAAATATCGTCATGAATTTCACCTTACATTTTGTTATATGGATTTTTCTTACATTTCGTTCTATTACTTTCTAAAATTCCTTGAGTTTTTTTCCCTACAAACCTTTGGACCAACGAAAATGTACGGCATGTAAAAAAATATTATCTATGCATAAAATACTTTCAAAATAAATTAATTTTAAGTTGTTTCAAATTTTTCCCCTTGTCACATGATTTTTGTACGGCGTTGCGGAATAATGGATCAGAAGCTGTATTGAAACAGTATGAAACTGATGCCGTACAGAATGAAATGACCAAATTTACGCTGGAAATTGTTAGAAAATCTTACAAGTGACGGCATAGTGCTGAATCTTATTATTTTACGCTCTTATAACATCCTATATACGTCACCTGGTGGTTCATATTATGACCCATCCATTTTTTGACATGGGCTTGTAGTCTAATAGTTTCTCTACCTTCTATAAAACTTGATACTGACATTTAGTAAATACTCATTGTCATAAAAGAAAAAAAAAACTATTAACTAAATACCTTTATGCTCTTTGGCTTAAAGGTCTCGTAACCAGGCCATAAAATATTAATAAAAAAAAAAAAAAACTTTATGCTCTGTGGTCTAATGTCTTCTGTGAAGTTCTGTGATAAAATTTGATTGATACGTGCTGCGCAAAGTGAAAATTGAAATGATCGAGCTATGAGCTATTAAAAAACCAGAATACTTTTTTTTTTGTCAAAACTCTATATGTAACATCGTCACAATACACATTTTTGTAGGATGAGTACATATTTCACAGAACTCAAAATGTTAATCATGAAATGACGGTTGTTTTACAACATCATAATCAAAGTATCACCTAAATCAGTAATAATCTTCATTTCTAAATATCTACAAGATGTAATCAGAATATAAAAAGGTCCAAACATGGGTTCCAGATTGAGGTAATGAAGATATATTTATATTAGTCTAATCTAAGATATTTTATGTTACTGTAAATTATTTGATTATTTATCATAATCAAAACCCACAATTAAGTAAATTCACGATAAAAAAAATGTTTTAAAATTTAATTTTATCAGCCATATATTAACCCAGTACTATATAAATGGACTTTTTATCATTTCCTATAAATGCTTCATTGAATGACAAAAACTATGTTTTCTGTATGAGTTAACTTAGAAACAGCAACATTATAATATGCAAAATCAATTTGCGTATGGAAAAATAGTATGCATGCTTTTAAATAAAAAAACTTTGATCTTCTAATTTCCATAATGACTGGTCAATAATTATCGTCAGTCTCACATTCTTATATAAAACCATTTTATGTTTTTGTTTTCACTATGCAGTATAAAATGTATACTATGTATATATGTACACTATGTATAAATACTATGCTGAATATACACATATTAGAGACTACTCGGTAAAGATAAAGATATGTCTTGGGTGTGTATGACACGTATGTATTGGGCTATTAGTATTGTGCATTACAAAAGCATCAATAATTCGAGTTTCATAAATGGGATAAACACATTGCAATTACATTTTAAATTACTACGCCAAAGTAATAAAAACCTTTATGTACTATATTTTATATCTAAGATTGTTTACTTTGTTAGGTAGAAATAAATTGTTTTCAAATTATTTAAGATGAAAGATGTTAGGTATGGGTGAAATGGTCCCGTTAATGAGGACTGATCAGCCGTCTGGCCTTGCTGGTGTCCCCACGCTTAAATAATAATAAGATGTTAGGTATTTAAAAAGAAGTAAATTCATTTTCCTTTAGGTATATTTTGTAATTTATTTTTTATGTCATAATGTGGCATTTATTTCAGCATCTCATAAATCTTCTCCCTCACTTTATACCTTGATAAATCCACCATATCATACACTCATATAAATATAGAAATTGTACTTTGTAGATACAAATTTCCTTCTATGTCCAACAAATAACTTGCTCATTTAAAGTTAAATCTGGACTTAATCAAACTACCTACTGAAGTTTAAAATGAAACCAAATTGATGCAGTTTTGTATCTACATAAATAAAATTTCTACAAACTATGTAACATTACCTCTTTTAAATATAATAAAGAGATACTAAATAAAATAAAAATCTTTTAAATCTAGTAAAAGTATAAACAGTAGACACATTTGAAGTACAGTTGTTTTATTTCACAAAAGAGGGTGGGCCATATTTGTAGTCATCATGTGTTGAGACATGCATTCTTGTGTGCGTAACTAAAGGGAGCCTATCTGCGTACTGAACTTAAGGCTTCCTAGCGAATGCACGCAAAGATAATGTGCAATGATGGGAGGGAAGCGCTGTGCCGCGCTCCCGACTACGTGGGTACCACCATCTTGCTTATTTCTCCCGTGAAACAGCTTCGCTGTGTTTCGGAGAGAAGGGCAAGACAGGCAGTGTAATTACTGGCACCGAGACTTAACATCTTATGTCTCAGGATAGGCAACACATAGATGAGTTGCCTGGGCTCGTTCCAGGTAATCTAGTTTATGTTCATGGGCGACGTCGACCACTTACCATCAGGTGGCATGTTTGCCAGGTTGCCTATCCAACTAACATAAAAAAAATATGTACATCTACAAACACAAGGATGGCTCACCAGCTTTAGTGAAATAAAACATCTATAGAAGGAGGAGGATTTAATTTTTTTCCACACCAGTGATAGTGTAGTTTATATTTAGTGACATAGGTTATAGACTATAAAAATAATTATAATCAGTACCGATACGGCTGTTAGTCTAAGCTAACACCGAAGGCTGTGGGCTAGTACTTTCATTATAAGAAGTTAATAAAATAATCCAACAGTTAGTAAAATAACCTCATTTCTTAAATCAATCCTCCTGGAGGATTGGTTAAATCTGAAACCTCATAAAGATAAAGGCAGTAGAGATTTGCCCTTCTTTATAAATCCTGTAGAAATAATAATTTTCTGTTTGTTGCAGAGAACCTGGCAATTTATTTGAATTGTATTGTGAAGTGTCACCCGGAGACCACATAACAGAACCACACATTCTAAAAAAATATCCAGAAACATATAAAAATGAAGAGGAGTTGAAAAATTTGCCAAAATTCACATTTCCTTGCCCATTAGATAGGTATGTCCAACTTCAATATAAAATTTTAATATTTTGTAAACACGGGATCCCAAAATAGTATAGTATAGGTAGGTACTTTACTTAAGTTTCTATTTTTGTATAAAAGAATAATAACACCTGAAAATGTTACATATTGTGTAGGCAATTAGGTAGACTAGATACTAATAAACAAGTTTACCTGGGACCGGTCCAGGCAACTCATTTGTGAATCTCCTATAATATAGAGTCTTAAGAATCCATTTACTGAATTTTGAAAGGCCAATTTTTTTTTATGTTAGTTGGATAGGCAAACTTGCAAACGTGCCACCTGATGGTAAGTGGTCAACGTCGGGCGACGTTGTTGCGACCAGTTTACCTGGAACAAACCCAGACAACTTGTCTATGTGTTGCCTAACCTGAGACATAAGATGTTAAGTCTCAGTGCCAGTAATTACACTACCTGTCCTGCCCTTCTCTCCGAAACACAGCAAAGCTGTTTCACGGGAGAAACAAGCAATTCAATTGCAAAACAAGAAAGAAAAATTCTGTTGCTCTTCAACAGTATAACACTAAGTTATTGCTAAAGTCTGTTGAAATATGGAATCTGATAACCTAGGTAAATAAGTAACATTTATATTTTATTATATTTATAGTATAATCTTGATAAATAGGTAACATTTATATTATAATATATTTATAGTATAATCTTAATAAATAATTAACATTTATATTATAATATATTTATAGAATAATCTTAATAAATAAGTAACATTTATATTTTCATTTTCAGTGGATTTGTACAGCAATACTCCTTTGTGTTGACATCCGTGGATTCCAAGTACACATTTTGTTTCTGTCGATATGACCCCAAAGCCAACAAAGCATTGGTTCTGTTATCTCACCTGCCGTGGCATGATTTATTTTATAAGTAAGTTTTACTCTTCATTTAGCTTTGTATGTTGTTGGTTTCAAGTACATAATAGCATATCAACTATGTTGTGAAATATGCAAAATGAACACTTTGGTGACAATACAATAAAATGATAATAAATGTTTCCATCTTGATTCTTGATGCTGTAGTAGTATGGCTAATGAAAACCTCATAGAAGGTATTCATCAAGAAAAGAAACTCGAAATCTAATCTAGTAGTAGTCCATGGGAGTTAATTGATTTATAATTTAGTTATTATCTGCCAAATCCAGATACGACAAATGTTTAAATAAATGTATTTTAGTAGATAATATTATCACACCATGTTAACCTAGTCACTTTTCTCGTAAGCAGTGTGTTATATGGTTTAAGAAACTTATGTTTTTTGTAAGACACACCCATGCACCCATCAACTCAACACACAAAAAAATCTGCTCATTGTGGGATTGAAACCGCATGATGTCCGCCTCCCACCGTGATGTCAAAATGTTCTTAATTTTTTTTAAATTATTTTATTTTTGTATATAAAAAATAACTATTGCATATAAATATTATTTATTATCAACTGCTGTTGGTTTGTTGAATCATATTTGATAATTCATAAAAGGTATCTAAAATGCGAAATATGCATTGCGAGAGATTTTTATTTATTGTGTCTCTATCAATAAAATATTATTTAATTCATAAATGACCTGCGGCTGCCACATTAACTTTCACTTTAGTCATTCAGCTAGCGACTATAAACTCCAAAAGGTTTTTTTAATAAACTGTCTAATTGATTTCGTATTGATGATGATAAAACATGATCAGTTCTCCCCTTGGGTGTGATTGCTTATCATTGTTGTGTGTTACATAAAACAATGATACGTTGATAAGTTGTAATAGATAAATTGCTAAATCATCGCTCACAACCGTCGCTCAATGGGCGCTCCTGTTATAGCGCCGCGCGCCGCTCGCTTTATTGACAATAATGCGTACAGTCGTGCGGAGTATTGTCTACATACATTTCATCATTATCTACATCATCTTCATCATGGTTACCTTTTACGTCCGGTTTTGGTTTTTATTCGATTATGTAAGGCTGAGCAGATGTGCATGAAATTTGAGATTACATAAGCCATATCCTACCCATCTCTGTAGGGATGGGTACGATGGTTGGTCTCATCAAGCATATAACCTGAATAGTAATGAATAGTAATGTTGTGTTATGTATGAAAACATATTCCGCCAAATTTTTGCTTCGACGCCGCGCCAGTTCTGCGCTCTGATTGGTCGACTGATGGGCATTAATGGATGATTGGCCGATTGGACGGATAGATCACTGGATGGTTGAATTGCTATTACGTCAGTGATAAATCACTTACCAGTTTCGGAATTTTATGGCTCATATTATTACTCTATCCGGTTATATGCTCGATGGTTCGTCTAAATAAGTAACCTACTTAAGTAGCACCTCTTCCCTTTCACCTGCACCACTTTGCAATTGTTGAGCATTGACAAGCATTATTTCTTATGTAAGTATAAAAATACATCAAATTAAGATGTTAATAATACGTTCTATTGATATTCTCTCGCTCAATATTTTTATCTTTGAATCAACTTTTGTATGCACTCGTGAAATCATTGTGCCGTATGCTGTGATTGTTTGTCTGTATAGTGCTAAATTGTTCAATTTATCCTACGTTATACAATTAAGTAGTCCCCGCTGTTGCGATTGCGATGTGTAACTTATATACATTCCTATTTCCTATATACTGATTTTATCACCAATGTATCTTGTGTAAACATGATTTACCTTGGATATCTTAGGAAGCTACAGTTATGGCTTAGCAATGCACAAGTATAAACGATTTTTATGTAAAGATGGCAAAGGCATATTATAAAAATATTGAATGCTGTTTATCAGTTATATAGCTGTGTGAATTGAAATTGCTTTCTGTGTTGTTCTATTTGTGCATCGATATTTTATAAACTAATCAACGGATTTTGATATGATATTCAGTTGGCTTCGTTATGAATTAGGGCAGGTATAAATCATCATCATCATCATCATCATCATCATCATCAGCCTCTATCCGTATATTTTTTTTTGTTTTATGCGAAAATTGATATATTTTTGAGCGCTTTAATTGTTGCTAAACCTTACGACTTATAATAAAATAATGTATGTACTACTTATTTATTTTAATTACTCTGTGCGCGTGTTTGCCACTGAACTCTAAAACAGCTGGACCGATTTCGATGAAATTTTTGTGCGTCAGTACGGGCGTTGAGGATTCGCTCGATTTAAATTCATAATTCTAAAAAAAAAATGTTTTATACAGGAAAAGTTCTGTCGGTAATTATAAAAACTAGTAGATAATAAATAGTGAATGGTAGTAAATAGTGGCCGGTCCCAGTTGGATTTGGGGGGCGAGGCATCAGCCGTCTTGGAATTCATTAAGAGAGGCCAATATCCAGCAAGAGAAAGAAATAGGCGGATAACTTGATAGTTTTAATGAAGTCTTTAGAGCATTATTAGGTATTGTGCGCTTGGACTATGGATGAATATTTTTTTTTCACATGCTAGGATTAATCTATTACCATTAGGTTTATTAAGGCTGCGTTACTGTACCGTCTCATGGTTGGCAGCACATCTGCCTATATGGCCATTATGAAGTGTATAGTATCAAGCAGTCACTATAATTTTATATCGTGACCTTTTTATTTGAGTGCGCTGCCTGCTCTCGTATTTATCTGGAGTTTAAAGTCGACATTTAGATAGTGCCCTTATAGCTATTGTATAAATAAAAAATATACTGTGTTCGCATTTTGAAAACTGTAGTGTGTACGTGTAAATTAGCCGACAAAAAAGTTGCGAATGCTAAATATATGAGCTATTTACGTCTGTAGCGTAACATTTTGCGATTTGAACATCTCTTTATGTGAAAGTTATGCTGCGAGAGTAATACTTACATATGAATAACTGGCTGTTTCTGTGGACTGGTTTTATCGGTTTTACTATGATATTAAAGCTTTGTGTCAATTTACCAATAGTTACTGTTTTAAATTTTTTAATTTTCTACAGCACCTGGTGCTAATGAGCTTAACATTTGACGAGGTTAACGTGGTACGATTGTGCAAAATAATAATCATGATCATCTCAAAAAATATCTTACGACAAAGTGTTGCTAATGCATATAATATAAAATATAATATTATGTTGTAATTCACAGTGTTCTAGATATAACTAGAATTAATGTGGCGCGCGTGTTAAAATTAGGTAAGAGGACTAAGGACTGATGATTATCTATATTATATTCGATATATATCACAACATTCACGTGACAGACCTTTCGTTAAACAGCTTTGCTGCCATTTTATTTCGGAGCGAAGGGCGGGAAAGGCAGTGTAATTACTGACACAGGATAGTAGCATAGGCAACGCATGAGTTTAAAACGCTAATTTCAAGTTTATTATGCCTATAGGCATGTTGGCATATTACCAACAGGTGGCTCGCCTGCCCATTCATCTAATTAACATAAAAATGTTTGATTTAATATTGTGTTATTTATGGGTACCACCATCTTGCTTGTTTCTCCCTCCAAACAGCTTCGCTGTGTTTCGGAGAGAAGGGCAAGACAGGCAGTGTAATTACTGGCACCGAGACTTAACATCTTATGTCTCAGGATAGGCAACACATAGATGAGTTGTCTGGAATAGTTCCAGGTATACTAGTTTATGTTCATGGGCGACGCTGACCACTCACAATCATGCAGGACGTCTGTCAGTTTGCCTATACAACTAACATAAAAATTCATTATTCATAACCGTAATTTATTAAAATAAGTCGTTATGGAACCACGACGAACGATATGTGGCTTACCTACTAGGAGCCTAGTTGTGCATCAATTTGGCGTTTATTGAATGTGTTTGGTGACGGAAAATGGTTGATTATGGTGATGATGAAGATGACGATCATGTCGACATAAAGTCCACATTACGATCGTGATATGAACTGGTTATCACCATTTCTTCCAGACTGTTGAACTGTATAGCGAACCTCGTGAACGGTCCTGACCGGGGCAAACTGACGTCGTTCCTGGAGGTATGTCGGTGCCGCCGCCCCAGCCACGGTCACACCATCCGCATAGCATACGACGGAGATGGCATCTTCGCCTGCGAGTGTCCCGACAACCGGCTGCCCAGTATACCGGAGAATGTGAGTAAATGCGCGGCTCCACCGCGGCATATGGAGAGACTACGCACGTTTGTCAAGTTTAAGAAAATGTATGACTGCAACCTACGGACACGCCAAGTGTCAATTGATATTTTAACATACGTGCGTAGCCTTTGCGTGTGCCGTGGTGGAGCCACACCTAAACAATGCTAGCTAAGTGCAAGCAAAAAAAAAAACACTATATATACTCCATACATATGGAGTATATATAGTGTTTTTTTTTTGTGAAAAAGAGTTTTTTTTAAATATCACCAACCTCATAAAGAAGGAGAATCTGTGGTGCGTGGAGACTTTTACCCACTAAACCTAAGTGGTCTCCAGAGGTACTTCACCAGCGCATATATAATGGCAGATCAATAGTTAACCAAAGTCCTGCTTCCCCATCATGGTTCAAGCCTTCTCGTGGCGGTGGGGCTCAGTAGCCTAAGGTGAGCCCAGCGCCTTGAGTAAAGCAAATTGAGCCGAGGGAGCTGCTCTTTGTACCCCTCTTATAAGAAGAGGGGACAAAGAGCGGGTCCCTCCGCTCGAAGCAGTGGAAAGGGGCGAGGATGGGAATTCACCCGTATACATGTTTATTTAGAAGCTACCTATAGCATCGCAATAGTTGTCTGGTTCAGTCCCGACAACCACTTGGCTTGTCCGCCATTTTGTAAAATATGTTACCCATTCAAATAAATATCTTATCTTATGTCTTAAACGGCACGATATTTAAAGGTCCACCTCAACACATTATTAATCCACAACTTCCTTAGGCGGCACGTCACCCATCTGTTTAGTTTGTCCCCTCTGTGGATGTGACCAGCATATTACTACCATGCAATCTCCCCCAGTGCAACCTCACCGAGTACTTCAGCGCTATGGATGCCCACTGCATGGCCGGTCTGTGGGCGGCGCTGCTCCACGAGCGACGGGTGGCCATAGTGGCTACGAAGCCCGCGCGTCTGTCCGCATGCGTGCAGGCCGCGAACGACACACTGTTCCCGATGTCGTGGCAGCACATCTTCATACCCATCCTGCCGAAACATCTGGTGGATTATCTGTTGGCGCCCATGCCCTTTCTTATTGGGGTGCCGAGGAGTGTGATGGCGGTGAGTACATGTTATGTTACTAATGATGCTAGGATTATGGATTCGAATCCCACCACGGACTTGAGTGCCCAGGAGTTCAATGTCAAGTAGATGTTTCTTATGGTAAGCGTCGTTAGCGAGATTGTGCAAATGTCCAAGAGTCTGATGAATAATAGAGGATGATAAAACGCTGCTTATGATGAGTGATACGTGTGATGATGTCACTTATATGCTCACACAGGAGAAGGTTATGATTTCGACCTACCTAATTTACGCATTGGGGTCAACAACCCCATAAATTCATAAATTTAAAATGTTATGGTATCAAACACTTATAATCTTATAAGGATTACCGGTAGGAGCAATACGCTTTATACATCAACAGTTGTACTGTTAATTTATTCTGTAAAGTGTCTTGGTTATGTCTAAGAAGGGCAGGATCGACCCTGATAAGTTCCACCATCTTGCCCTGACCTGATTTACTAGCACCGGTACTATATCTTATGTCTCGGTATCGGCAACATTTGAACGAGTGGCCTGGGCTAGCTCCAGGTATACTAGTTTATGTTCATGGGCGACGCTGACCACTTACCAACATGTAGCTCGTCTGCCTGTTTGCTTAAATGTTTGCTCTAATATAATATTTGTTGCAGACGGTCCGTCTCGCAGAGGTGGGCGACGTGGTGATAGTTGACGTGGACGCCAACGAGCTGCGATCACCGTTCAATGATCTGGACAGCCTCCCGCCAGATATGGTAATACCACTTAATGTATGGTTGGGATATACCAAGTAGCAGGCATCATGTTGGTGTTCATTGGAAGCCTATAATTATTTTGATCGTACCGTCGGCATCGAGCATAAGCGAATATATTAGTAATGTGAACCATAATATTCCGAAACCGGTCAGTGATTTATCACTGACGTAATAGCAATTTAACCAACTAGTGATCTGTATGTACGTCCCATCGTTCAATTATCCATCAACTGGCATCATTCGGCCAATCAGAGCGCAGAATCGGCGCAGCGGCGCACCACAAATTTGGCGGAATTTGTTTTCATACAAAACACAACACAGTAAGAGGTAATGCCATGCTGCAATACAGCCGAACTGGGGACCTCTCGCTTGTGAGCGAGAGTTGTAACACCGGCGTCAAGTGATAGTTATGCTGTCGCGTTTCGTGAGGTTTGTGAGTTTCCGGTGCCCTATTGGGGGGATAGGGAAAAGGAGGGCAGCGCATCTGCGTGGCCTTGGTTCTGCGGATGTGTATGGGCGTCGTGAGGCTCCGACTGCTCTTTGCCTCCTGATGACATAATAAAAACAACATTACCGCTCCATTCTGGTTATATACTCGATTTCCGTCGGATAGGTACGTGCCAGACATGAACACAGGCTGTTAATAGCTTCGTAAATTAAAATCGTAAAGATTATGATTCAGATCACACCACTCAAACCCCATTCCCACCAATGGAATGTTTCCTGTTGTAAAATTACTCTCGAGTAATAAATTGGGGTGTCTAATTTGGACCCCCTTGACAACAGGTTAGTAAAAGTACGTACAATTGTCTGCTCGTGTACACAACACATTTGTAACATTTAATATGGTATTACAGTATTATATTTTTATAAAAATATATAGATAATATCATAATATGCAGTTAATAACTATTCCATTGTTTTTGTAATCAAAATGGGTAACAATTTTATGTGTTTCCAAGGAATAAAAAATTTGTGCGAGTATTAATATTTAAAAACAAAAAAATGTCCCGTTGTAAACAGTTTTAATATTAAACACCAATGTCAACTTAATATCTTATACAGCTATAAACCGTTTGTAATGGTGGTGATGATAATTATTATTATGATTATGATTATATTCTATACAGATAAATAAATTGGGGTGTCTGTTTGAAATTATGAAATAACCGCCTTTTACAATATGCATATTGGATGTATATACGGTACATAATATACCAAAATAACATTTTTTACAATATTTGTTTATCTGTCTGTTTGTTCCGGCCAAAATCTAAAATGGCTGGGCCGATTTTGATGGGACTTTCACTGGCAGATAGCTGATGTTATAAGGAGTAACTAAGACTATAAAAGTAATCATCATCAAGCTGTGGGCGACAGCTAGTTGTGAATAATAGTGACGATGTTGTCAACAGGTAGCTAATTTACAAAAGGCGTTAAGTGATAAGAACGCCCTCGGCGACGCGGTGTCGAGAGCGTTCCTGCGAGCGCTGGTCAGCTTGATAGGAGGATACAGAGACGCTATAAGGTAAATTCATAGTACAATAAAAAGCAAAAAATAAAAAGCATGCGGATAATAAATTATATTTACAGATTATATCGCGGTTTTTACAATTACGACAATTATTCTAGTAACTATGGTCCTCCCGTGGCCATAATGACCATAATCTTGATTCACCGCGATGAAATTCATAAAGAGTTGTTTCATTATATTGGGTAAAACATTACAAATACAATGTATAAAGCGCAGAGTTTTTGAAATCCGACTAAATTTTAATTTTAAATTCCAGTAGTCGAATCAAACTCTAGCTTTGTGGTATTAGTAAAATAATACATACATTAGTTGGATAGTCAAACTAACAGACTTGCCACGTGATGGTAAGTGGTGAATGTCGCTCATGAACGTAAGAGAGTTCACCACGGACCAGCCCAGGCAACACGTGACGTAAGGTCAGTGTCAAGGACAATTTAAGGTACTTATAAAGTCCTCTCGGCGTGGATAATTCAGTAGCAGTGTAGTCTTCGTTTAAGATAAGACGTATAGTGGTTGGAGATTACCTTTTCTGTGTGAAGCTAATGGGATCACTCTCTTTCGCTCTCCCTTACACTCACTCACTCTCACTCGACTGAGGGAGACTTCCCTCACTCTATAAATGTTCCACTAATGTGACCGTTTTGTGAACAGAATAGAGAAGGGCC
The DNA here is from genome assembly GCA_963853865.1 of Helleia helle. Taxonomy (NCBI): domain Eukaryota; kingdom Metazoa; phylum Arthropoda; class Insecta; order Lepidoptera; family Lycaenidae; genus Helleia; species Helleia helle. The sequence continues at coordinate 25,650,526 of OY971420.1, forward strand.
AACTGATAACGTTCAGTCCCGAGGCGTTCGTGAAGACGAGAAAGAACATGCAGCCGTTCCTCAAGAAGATACTGCAGTCGCAAATATTCCAACAGGTACAGACAAAATAATATATACGCGCTAAGTATTAGGTCGGGGAAAAAGTTTCTTCGCATTTTATATAAAAATTCAAAAGGTTTTTTTTATAAAGTTTATTTACATTTGACTAAAGTATGTAGGTGCCATTTTGTTGGATAACCTTCTGCCATCTTGTAGGTAGGGTCGAGATCCCATTTCTATAAAAAATTTGGGGCTTCTGATCAAAAAACTGCGACAAGTGGTTTTGGCAGTCCTCTTGTGATGTTAACCTGACACTGCCTAAGGAATTCTGCAAAGACCGAAACAGGTGAAAATCTGAAGGTGCAAGGTCGGGACTATACGGTGGATGCATTAACACCTCCCAGCCAAACTCTCGTAAATTTTGCTTTTGAGTGGTTAAAGATGTGTGAGATCTAGCGTTATCATGGTGAAAAATCACACCCCTTCTGTTGATTAATTCCGGCCGCTTTCTCTCAACTTCTTGCTTGAATCTCATCAGTTGTTCGCAGTACAGTTCAGAATCGATGGTCTTGCCTGGCGGTAACAGCTCATAATGAATAATGCCCTTCCAATCCCACCATACACACAGCATCACCTTGTTGCGAGTTAACCCAGGTTTTGCCACAGTCTGTGAAGCCTGACCGGCCTTTGACCACGATCCTTTTCGCACGTTCTTGTCGTACGTGATCCACTTTTCATCACCAGTTATCAGCTTCTTCAAAAATGATTCGGTTTCATTATGTCGTAATAAAGAATCACAAATGAGTACACGGTTCATTAGTTTTATTTCAGTGAGCTTATGAGGCACCCAAATATCGAGCTTTTTTGTGTACCCAGCTTTTTTCAAATGTGCCAAAACCGTTTTGTGGTGAATTTCCAATTCTCCAGCTACATCGTAACTACTAATAGGCCGATCTTGCTCCACTTTTTCAAAAATGGCATCAATTTTGTCCGTAACAGGTCGACCAGAGTGACGTGCATCTTTGATATCAAAATTTCCGGATTGAAAACGCTTAAACCAAATTTGCGCTACTCTCACAGATACTGCATTAGGTCCATAAACAACAAAAAAAAAATTCGCGGCTTGTGTTGGATTTTTACCCTTTAAGTAGTAAGATTTTAAAATGTATCGAAATTCTTCATAAGATTCACTCATTTTTACAATAAAAAAACAAATGAAAATCACACATTTTCCTAATTTGAATTTGGAATTGTCTTCTTTAAAATTAAAACTTTTTAATGATACCAAAACCAGTCAGATACAAATGGTATATAGCCAAAGAGATTTTATTACAAGTTCATACATACTATAAGCGAAAAGACTTTTTCCCCAACCTATTATACAACCAATTAAGTACATCACCGTATGTTTTATTTTAGGTTGCCATCCATTTTCATATAATTATTATTCTGAACTGTTTTTTCCTTGATCTTATTGATCTATACTTTCAATATATTACTCTAATTACAATCGAACCTAAGATTAGCAGCTTATTATTAGTAATTGTAGTATATTATTAGAAAATTATATTATATAATTTTACCACATGTTTGTACAGGTTAGTAAATCATTGATTGTTATAAAAAAATTAAGCTTCATTCATAAAACATTTTGGGTTTTTTTTATTTGGTATTATAAAGCGAGTTAAAAGTGTTTCATAGTTATGCTTTATTCAAATCGGTTCAGCCGTTAGCTCTTCTTATTTCGTTATTTAACCTTTTATAATTATACTAGCTGCCCGCTCAGACTTCGTTCGTTCAAAGGAGGAGGGGGAGGAATTTCTTAAAATCCGTTCTTAGTTGACCTCTACATGGCAAACGTAATATTCCTACCAAATTTCAAGTCTCTAGGTCTTATAGTACCAGAGATATCGCGATGAGTCAATCTATAGAACAGCTCCTATATAAATATAGATATATCGATGATTCCTCCAGTTCATAGACGAACGGTTGGAGCTCCTAAACTCCGGTCGTGGTTTCAACGACGAATTCGAGATCGAGTGCAACAGCTTCGCGGACAAGGTGGGCTCGGGCAGCGGGCAGAGACTCAAGCAGCAGTACCGCGATTGGGCCAAGAACTTTAAGAAGGAAGGAGGGGCCTTCTTCAGAACTGTCAAAGATAAGGTAAAGTATCTTTGTTGCCTAATGTCGAAAGATTCAAGCTTTGTCGTACTAAAAAGACATGTAGTTTCATGTCGCAAAATGTTTTAAGATAGCATACTAAAGCTTATAACAAACTAATTGAAATAATGGTTAATGGTGTAATATAACTGAAAATATTAATGACAACAGGTTCAATGAATGAGTTTTATTTCAGCTTGGATTTTAATGAATTTTGAAATAAGTTGTAATATTTTAATAAAATATATTAATTGTTACATGCACACAAGAAAATTAAACATAAACCAATTAGGATATCCACAAGATTAAATAAAGCCACATTTGGCACTGTATAAGTGTGTCTAGGTATAATTTAATATAAACAGTACACGCAATGAAACTTTTAGCAGTTAGCAAAAAGTGATCTTGCAGTTCCTATGCAAAATGCTTTATGCGCAATGTAAAATAATGAACGGATGAAATTTTGTAATTGATCTTGAGCTAACATAAACTAGGATCTTGCAATTTAGACCCTAGCTCTAAAGTGGATGACAATACACGATTATGTAAAAAATACGTACTTTTTAGTCCGTTATAAAAATATTGTATTTTTTTTAAAGAATTACACAAGTTTTACGTAGACAATTACTGTAATATTTTTTTTAAAGAATTACACAAGTTTTACGTAGACAATTACTGTAATATTTTTTTTAAAGAATTACACAAGTTTTACGTAGACAATTACTGTAATATTTTTTTTAAAGAATTACACAAGTTTTACGTAGACAATTACTGTAATATTTTTTTTAAAGAATTACACAAGTTTTACGTAGACAATTACTGTAATATTTTTTTTAAAGAATTACACAAGTTTTACGTAGACAATTACTGTAATATTTTTTTTAAAGAATTACACAAGTTTTACGTAGACAATTACTGTAATATTTTTTTTAAAGAATTACACAAGTTTTACGTAGACAATTACTGTAATATTTTTTTTAAAGAATTACACAAGTTTTACGTAGACAATTACTGTAATATTTTTTTTAAAGAATTACACAAGTTTTACGTAGACAATTACTGTAATATTTTTTTTAAAGAATTACACAAGTTTTACGTAGACAATTACTGTAATATTTTTTTTAAAGAATTACACAAGTTTTACGTAGACAATTACTGTAATATTTTTTTTAAAGAATTACACAAGTTTTACGTAGACAATTACTGTAATATTTTTTTTAAAGAATTACACAAGTTTTACGTAGACAATTACTGTAATATTTTTTTTAAAGAATTACACAAGTTTTACGTAGACAATTACTGTAATATTTTTTTTAAAGAATTACACAAGTTTTACGTAGACAATTACTGTAATATTTTTTTTAAAGAATTACACAAGTTTTACGTAGACAATTACTGTAATATTTTTTTTAAAGAATTACACAAGTTTTACGTAGACAATTACTGTAATATTTTTTTTAAAGAATTACACAAGTTTTACGTAGACAATTACTGTAATATTTTTTTTAAAGAATTACACAAGTTTTACGTAGACAATTACTGTAATATTTTTTTTAAAGAATTACACAAGTTTTACGTAGACAATTACTGTAATATTTTTTTTAAAGAATTACACAAGTTTTACGTAGACAATTACTGTAATATTTTTTTTAAAGAATTACACAAGTTTTACGTAGACAATTACTGTAATATTTTTTTTATCAAACGAAACATCGATGTTTAGGTATGTAGAAACGAGCTGCTTCATGCGTTTTGGGTATAGTGTTATTCGCTAGATGATGCTTGCATGCTTGTGTCTGGGTTTTTTTGCTTTAAACTATGAATATTTGCAGGCGAACCCAGCGGTACAGTCAGCTGTGAAAACGGTGAGTCACGTACCTGTGTATGTTTATTTGTTCACTATTTTGTGGATTATCACTGAAATGCATGTGTTATAAATGTTGTAGGCTTTGCACGAGAATGTTAACAAGTTACAATACTAATTATGTAAATGCTTGGTGTATTTGTTGATAAGTAAAACACACTAATGGTGTGTGGTCAAATCTTTAAATTGTATCATAAAAGTGACGATGTGTACGGTTGATAGGGATTGCATTATATTGCTTGCTTTTCTGTCATAGAAAAGTTTTACAGTGGACATAAGCATAATGTTGTACTCAGACGGGTGTAAAGGATTTAAAACATATAAAATAAAAATATATAAATCAGATAACACTATCATTCTAATGTAAAAATTATGTTGATCACCCAAATAAAGTAAAGTCATCTTGTATATAGACGGTAAAAAAATTCGATTACTGAAATAAGGTGAAAACGTATTTTATATAGATCATTATTTAGATATGATATGTTATTTAAATTCTTTATTTTTTAAGATTCCAAAACTAGATGTTGTTTTGATGGCGACTGTATTTCGTAATAAGTAATAAGCGATAATCGTGAAAATTGTGTTTGTGGATATATTTTATAACGATTGTAAATAATTTATTTCTTTATCTATATACATTACTAGTACTTGCCCGCAGCTTCGCCCGCGATTTGTTGTTTGTATGTTTCTGTTGTTTATTTTTATAGCCTACTAGCTGTTGCCCGCAGCTTCGCCTGTGTTAACTTATCTGATGCAAAAAATAGATACAAAAATCCTTGATGCGGATTATATATCATTCTAAAATTTCAGCTCGATCGGTGCAAAACTTTTTGAGTTTTTGGAGCGTACACAAACCAATATGACATTTATATATATAGATATCACTCTATATAACGTAGCATTACACTGATGAAAGATTTTAATAAATTACACGAGTGTTTTCGGAGATTACCTCCCACATCCAATATGAAGCGACCGTTTTTTTTGGACAACCTTGGAGGGTCACTTACTGAGCATAAAATTATAAAATGCGGACAGATCCAGGTGGAGCTACATGCGCCATCTTGTAAAAATGTTTTTGGCCGATATCTCGGAAACTATGTAGGTACTTTAGGGCAAAAGTTATTGAGACCATTATTGTAGAGAATATTTTTTTTATTTTTATTACCTATAAACTTGACTAATGACTACATTCATGACCCATTCAATTTACTAAGGTTTTTGTATCTCGCCGATAACTCTTAAAATATAGGATTAATCAATAAAATGCAGATATTCATATAAAAATTGGATCGAAAATAAATAAATAATATAATAATAAATATGTTGGGACAACTCACACATCCGATCCCAAACTAGGCAGAGCTTGTTCTTATGGTAACCAGACAACTGATATTATATACTTATATATTTCTAAATACATACATAATATAGATAAATTACACCCAGTGAATACTAATATGAGGTTAAATTCTATTTTTACCGTACATACTAGTTGCTCGTTGATAAACTATACGTAAAATATTAAATGATATATTTTCTTGATGAAACAAGTATATAATATAGCATGTCTATTGGACGGTTGGCGAGTCAAGTGATTCAATACACGCAGCGGGTACGGGTTCGAATCCCGCCAAGTGCAGATAAAATGTATGATGAATATAAATGACCGCGCTACGTCTAGGAATAGGCAACCCCTGAGCTGTCTGGGTTAGTTCCAGGTAAACTTGTTTATGTGTGACGCTGACCACTTATCGTTTGGTGGCTCGACTGTCTGTTTGTCTATCGAACGAATCGACGAAAAAACGAAATAGACGTTCATAAACAACAGCTAGCAGCACACGCGCTGATGATAAATGAAACCTCAGCCAATCGGTCAAGATGGGATTGCGATTCAAGTATTGCGTAGTTTGTGGCGACCTGCAACTTGGTACGGCGAAGTTTGATTAGATACGGCCCAAAAGTTTTCTTATGATCTCACGCTTATATACACACACACACAAGCGCACCCACACGCACACTCTTTCTCTCACACACATAACTAATACGTGAGTATGTGTGTGCTCGGTTATTTGATGTGCCTCCACTACTCTATACGAATAAAATTTTACCAAACTTTGCCAATCATAAATTATGAGTGAGTAAATAGGGTTGCGTTGTTTTGTTGACCGTTATCAATTTATAAGATTGTTATATGTAGTCATCATCATCATCATCATCTTCATTATTAACCTTTTTCTGCCCAATGCTGGATAAAGGACTCTTTAAATGAACGCCAAGAATACTCGCACTCCATCCAATTATCTGTAGTTGAAAATTAGTTGATATTCTTAACGGAAAGAGACTAGGCGACTCATGTGGTAAACGTCACCTATGATTAACAAACTCATTAGCTATCGTTATGAAACGTCCAGGATACTGGGGAGTATGTTGGACTAAAGTATTAGTTTCGGTCGGCCTTAAGACGTAGGTCATAAAGTTAAGTATAACATTACCAATAGACCTAATAAACGAAGTTCAATACAATTTAACCCATAAGTGGTAGACAAAGAGTGTATCATGTGCATGAATCTTAAAGCAGCCCACTGCTAAGCACGGACAGGCGTGGCGCTGGCCTCAGTTCGCTTTGTATACAAAACAAAAATTAAATTTTTAATATACACCAAGCTTCAAGTAGATATATTTGTATATTCCACAAAATAGTGACAGTGAACACAACTACTTGTACAATATGTGCTTTGGGAATGTTGCATGCATTTATTATGTTATATTAAGGTTACACAAGTCGCTCATCTTTCCATACAAACACAGAACTGAGTAATTACTACAATGTTAGATTTTCTGCATGAATAATTAAGTATAATATAAATTGATCTCGTCGTTATCTATGTCTGTATGTACCCAAAAGCGTAAAATAATTATACATTTAAAAATACAAGCTTCTAAACTATCTAATTTCAACACTGATTTTAGCCCAACTTTGGGCGAAAATAAATAGCATACAGAGCACGAAAGCTCAAAAATAAAGCCCATATAGACATAGTTTAGTTATTCAAAGTTGAAATAAATTATTTTAAAAAGATACAATTAATAATTATTCTATATTAAATGTTTTGCTAAAATGATATTTTCGAAATGAATCATTGTGCATTTCATTCTAGCACATAATATGTTCGCACCTTATGTCAGGTGAGATAGCAATCATTTTGTTAGAGTTCGCGCCGTCGACTAGTTCAACCTTAAGTATATTACGGTGAATGCTGGAATCATAATTTTTTACGTCAACTTTCACAGTTTTTTATTATAAACGATGAAATATGATCCCGGTGTAGCGGCGGTCACTTACCACCAGGTGAACCGTTTGTCCACTGCCCCTCTCTTCTGTAAAAATATATATTTATAATAGAACTTTTTGTTTTTAATTGATGAATATATATTTGCGGGAATTTTCCTCTCTCAGCCTATTGAAATGATATAACTTCAAGAGGCTTCTAAAATGATTTATTCTCGTTAAGTTTCTCAAGGTACTTCATAACATTTCTATAACGAGATGTTTGATTAACTGAATACATCCTTCTGTTTAGACCCCAATTCATTTGTCAGATTAAAAAAAAGTTTTTCTTTATAAATATATACACACATCAAAAAAGTCTAAGCAACGCATACAAATTTCAATTTTACAATGTGTTACAACATCAAATCCTTTGTCTTTTCTTATTTATATTAATTTTTAATGTTTTTTTGATATTAAAACTCAATTGTTTTTTTTTTTAATAATCTTAATCAACAATAATTACGAGTAAGTAGGTACTGTATGTACGTAGTACAAAGTAAAGTGCCTAATCAACTAAACTTAAACTAAAATTGCATAAATTAATACAAAGTGTGGCCTCCTCTGTTATTGAGAACCTGCTGGCACCGATTATTCATAGAATCGATGAGACTGTTAATGTTATCCTGCGGTAATTTTTCCCAATGAAATTTTAGTAAGTCCATCAGTTGTTGGGTTGTTGTCACTCCATCCAAGTCCATTAAAACGCGTCTCTGGAGCATGTCCCATGCATACTCGATGGGGTTGAGATCTGGCGATTGTGCAGGCCAAGGCAATACCAAGCCCTTGCCAAGTACTCCCGTGTGTGCAAAGCTGTATGCGAACGCGCATTGTCATGCATCAACGTGAAATCGGAGCCAAGCGTTTGTGCGAATGGACGAACATAAGGCCTTAGAAGTTAGAACATCCTCAACGTAATTTGCAGCGTTCATGATACCATTTACAAAAACGAGCTCTTCGACGAGCGCGATTCCCGTGACGTATCGGTGGGCACCTAATTGGCCGTCGTGCTCGTAGGCCATACTCATGCAGTCGATTTCGCACAGTTTGGCAGCTAACAACAACACCACTTGAATTTTGTAGCCTTAAACCTATCTCTCGGGCGGTTACCATCGGCTGGCGTCTTGCAGTCAGCTGTATGTTCTTGCATGCATATGCATCGATCTTGCCGTGTGGTTGTACACCTTTCTCGTGGTTCCTTCCTCACACCTGGGTGCTGCTCAGCAGGATCTCCCGTGTTAGTGTAACGCTGATGAAGACGGCAAATAACGCTTCTGTTGACACCAAAATACCGGGATACCTGAGAGTAACTTCTTCCCGCTTGCAACATCCCTACAGCTCTTTGCATTTCATCTGCGTTCAAATGACGTCGCTCTAGACGTAAAAAATGTCTCAAAATCCAAATTTGTTCAAAACTTTTTTCAAATTATTGTTTAAATCATAAAATTGATACAGAATACTAAATTTTAATAAGCAAAGAAAACGCTATAAAATTCCGACAAATGCATTCACTTTTGAATTTGTGAAAAAAAAAAAACAAATGATACTCGATTTTTTTACAACCAGCCAGTATGTCCTCTAGATCAAAAAAGTTTACATAGGTATTACCTACTTAGTTAATAATTAGAAATTGTATGTGTTGCTTAGACTTTTTTGATATGTTTATTTATACCATTACAAATCATAATATATGTTCTAGATGCCGAAGTCTATATCTAATACTAGATAGAAGATATCTGTAGGAAACCTAAGGTTGTTAGTCGCAGACGCAACTTTATGTAGAGTTAGTTATGGGACACTTAATACTAAAACATAATATGAAAGTTGACTAGAGAAGCGGCTCTAGTCGCTTAATCTGCAGATTAGGTTAATGAAATAATATTATATATATTTGTAATAGAACACGCCTTAGTAATAAGCTGTTAATACTGAATGTTGTTAACGCCTGTAATTGGCATGTTCACTAATACAAGACTATGTATGTACTAAGTTACCATAATTGCATTGTGTTCATTGCTGTTGGTGTTTATTAAATAAATAAATAAAATATTATCATAAATAGTCACTTGAGTCTATACTTTAAAAGGAAATATATTAAGGAAATCAAGGAAACACGTCATATAGCATTAAATATTTACCCATTTTATTATTCAATCTTATTATTAAAGAAATCATCAACATCATTTTGAAAGTTACATTCAAACAACAATAGAATATTCTCTACTACTCTTAACAAATTATGCAATATATCTATCTAATATATAAAATTTCCATGTCACAATGTTAGTTACCGTACTCCTCCGAAACGGCTTTACCGATTTTTACCAAATTTTATAAGCGTATTCAGTAGGTCTGAGAATCGGCTACTATCTATTTTTCATACCCCTGTGATAAGGGTGGTCAACCCTTCAAATTTTAAAAGTTAACGCGGGCGAAGCTGCGGGCAACAGCTAGTTTAAATATAAACTTGTCATTTCCTCTGTATGATAGGATATCTTCGTCCCGATATTTTCGAATGTACGTTGTCATAATCATTATCGCTTGCATCCGACGATGGATGTCGATTTTTATCAATGTGCTTCCTGAATACTATCTTATTGGTAGGCGTTCATGCAGACAAAACACGCTCATTTTGTTTTGCTTTTTGTATTGTATTAAACTTACATAAAGTGTCCGAAAAATAAAAAAAAATATAATTCTGTGAAGATGAAAGTGGGGGGCAATTTGCACCGGGCAGTCCACTTGACCCATGATTGTGTACAGTGGAATATATGGTCACGATCCTCAGCAGTGAGGGAATGATGACGATGAAGAAGAAAGTAGCCGAAACGTCGGGCATGTAAAAATCCAATTGAATCCGTAAAATTGTTTCATTGTAATGAGTGAAATTCGCGTAACTATTAGAAAACAATAAGAAATAAACATATTCATACAGGCCGTTCTAATTCTAAGACGTTCGGATACTACTCTAGAATCCCTCACTTCGCTCTGGATTCCAAAATGCGCCCTCGCCGAAGAAATATTATTTTGCTCCCTTATACTTATAATCTATTATTTGACCGCGTCAATGCTGTCTGTCTGCATGAACCCTTAGCATAGGTTTGTAGTAAATATTTATGATTTAACGTTTGCAACGCACTCGCTTTTTTAGCATGTGTTATTTTTACGCACGTTTTTATAAAGGAGAGAAAAGATAAATCTTCACACTAAGCTTTTACATTTTTTATATAACTTGACGAATCAAATATATAATATTCGTGTTTCCATGACATATTGACTTTTAGATTGGTCAAAAGACATTAAACATGAGTTTCTCGTGTTAACTAGTGACAAATAAATTACTTCCTAATCAAGAATTTATTTTCCTCGATATTCTAAACATTGTCTGCACTTTTGCTTATTATCACTGCGTTTTTTGGGACTCTTATGCACACTGGCTGTAATAAAAAATATCTTATTTAATTTTTCTCTTCGTGTTAACTTGTGGTGTAACTCCGTTATACCTACATATATTAATTTCTGATTTACATACCTGCAGGCTACATGTTTACACTAAGGCTTCCACATTAGCAAAAGAATTGGCGATCGCAGAGTTGCTTTAATTTTTATTAACTGCTAAGCTACGATTTTTTTCTACAATCTTTAGCTTTTAACAGCGTAATGCTTGTAGGAGTTTAAACATGAGTATTTAGCAAGAAAAATGGCCAGTCTGCCAGTGGCAGAGTTATGGATGGATGAGACAAGGCTTAGGAATAAAAATGAAGCTGAACATGAACGAGCGTTTAGGTAGACGAAGTGTTGTTCGGCCATTAACCAGGTGGGAAGACGATCTCCGTGCGGTGGCCGGTCCGTGTTGGATGCGAGTGGCAAGGGATCGCCCGGCTTGGCGTTCATTGAGGGAGGACTATGTTCAGCAGTGGGCGAATAGAGGCTGATGATGATGATGATGATGATGATAATGGTGATCATGATGATGATGATGATGATGATGATGGTGATCATTACCTATTTTCGCGATTATATTAGCAGCGTCGTCACTATGTTTTGGTACTGTGTAACTCTTGGCTAGACGGCTTTACAATTGTAAGCAAATGACTGTTTACCGTCATCGATGATTGTAAGCCTTTGTAACCTGTATTTTTCCCGGTATTGGATGATGACTGAATGATGATAACACTAAGTTCCAGACACTAGCTGATAATAATTGTGGTTGTAATTTTTTTATATAAGTAAACAAATAGTCTGTATATGTTTATTAACGAGTACTCATTTCCAGGTCCGACAGGGAGGCAGGAATGTGAAGTCTGCTGTTAAGGGGTTTAAGATAAAAATGCCGAAAGCCGGATCCAGGCCGTCCTCTCTGAACACCACGGACGACAGCAGGTGAATATTATACACATGGAGTACATTAGACATAAAATATATAGGATAATATGTATAAGACGACCTCTGTGGCTCAATAATTATGGTAAGCACATTGGCGCTGAAGCCGGAGGTTGCGGGTTCGAATCCCGCCAGGGAACAAAAATATTTTCTGTGTTCCTCGGTCATGGATGTGTATTAAATATGTGTAATATATAATAAAAATCTTAAATACATGTATAGTATAAAAGTATTAACTACTAGCTGTTGCCTGCAGCTTCGCCCGCGTTACTCGACTCCTATAAGTCACAGCATGATGTTATATAGCCTATAGCCTTCCTCGATAAATGGGCTATCTAACACTGAAATAATTTTTCAAATCGGACCAGTAGTTCCTGAGATTAGCGCGTTCGAACAAACAAAAACTCTTCAGCTTTATAATATTAGTATAGACATTCCGGTGTCTGGTACCCGTAACAGTAACCCGTAACGTGGTAAGTTCTCGAAGAACTTCTTCGAGAACTTACCACGGGACCAGATTGACGTGGTGTGAGAGTGTCTATAGATATTATTATTATTATATACTGGATATTGTTCTAGAAGTCCAACAGTTACATAACTTGGTTCAAATAAAGTGGGCTGAAATGACGTCGCAAACGTCAATCTTTAGGGTACAGTTCTTCAAAATGAGAAACTTCGTTGTCCGTCTAGGGCCTAGGCCCTAGGGCGGCCTATGGTAATGTCATTGTCATCTATACAGATAAATAACTCGACGACCTCTGTGGCTCAGTGGCTCTGTGGTTAGCGCGTTGGCGCTCAAGCCGGAGGTAGTGGGTTCGAATCCCGCCAGGGAACAAAAAAGTTTTCTGTGTTCCCGGGTCATGGATGTGTATTAAATATGTGTATTATATAATAAAAATCTTAAATATATGTATAGTATAAAATTATTAAATATATTTCCGTTGTCTGGTACCCGTAACACAAGTTCCTCGAGAACTTACCACGGGACCAGATTGACGTGGTGTAAAAGCGTCCATAGATATGATAAAAAAAAAATTGGAGTGTCTATATGTAATATTAAAATAACCGCTGTTTATTAAATGCATATGTACCAAAATACGTATACGGTAGGTACATGTATCAAAATACATAATATATTTTCCAATTTATGTCTGTCTGTTTGTTCCGGCTAATCTTTGTAACGGCTGGGCCGAATAGATGGGACTTTCACTGACAGATAGCTGATGTTATAAGGAGTAACTAATGCTATAAAAATAATCATCATCACTCCGCATACGGCTGAAAATCTAAGTTAACACGGGCGAAGCTGCGGGCAACAGCTAGAGACATACAGCTTTCATCCATTCACAATCGCCGCAACATACAGACGAATTAAGAACATCCTCTTTTTTTGAAGTGAAAAATAAAGAAGATGTACCTAATTAGTTGGACCCCCTCACACAAACTGAACAACGACTCCACAGGTTCTCTTGCGGCTCCGCAACGCCGGTGTCGTCAGATTCGTCAGAGTCATCGCCCGTACACGACTGTCCGATGGGCTACCCGCGCCGCGACCTGCGGGTGAAACCCTCTCAGTTCCCGCCCCGAGACAACTCCCACACCCACCTCGAGCCCCCCCGGGACCCCCCTCCCGCCCTGCCCCTCGACCTCCTCACTGAGATGGAATTCCTGTTCACGAACCAACGACGCGACAGCTTTCCTAACAGCACGCAAAGTCCAGAATTACGACTCCAAGATAAATCTGTGAGTAACACACATGTATTATAACATAATATAGATGTACAAATGTGGTCATATATGTACTTATAGCTATATAGAGCTACACTTGAGTCGGGATTTTTTAGATAGCGGGCAGAGCATATTATCTTATGTTCTTGTTGAAGTGCCTGTTTCTCTTTCTCCTGTCAAGTTTTTGTGTTTCGAAGGACTGGATATTTATTTCTGGCGTCTAACTTTTTCTGTCAAAGTACGTCTGGACTGGTTACTCTGGCTTGGTAATAAGGCTACCCAAAGCCAGGTCCGTAGGTAGCAATTTTAACAGCGACATTTATCGACTGTCTATCACACGTTCGATCCTGTTGAAATATGTAGTATTCATATATATATATATATATATATATATATATATATATATATATATATATATATATATATTATAAATGTGAATGTTAGTTTGTTTTTCTTTCACTCTTAAAAAGATAAATTGATTTAAAAAATATGTTACCCTGATTGAAACGTACATTATCAATGTCATAGGCTGAGTACTTATTGTTAAGTTATTATAATTACAATGATATAATAATTACTAAAATAATAATTATATCTAATAAAAATGTACCATCTAATCTAATTATAGAGGCACATCATATAAAGTAAAAATGAGAAGAGATACTAGATATAGATAGATAGAGATACTAAGATAGAGATTTCTCTGTATTGAGACCTTTTAACTAATATAATTAAATAAAAAATATTAATAATATTCCTCCTTTAAAAATATTTATATTTATCTTCCTCAAGTGCACGAACAATAAAAAAAAACATGTATTAATATTTTTTTTCTAGCCTATGCTGTCCCACTGCTGGGCATAGGCCTCCCCCAAGCTCTTCAATATATCACAATCTTTCGCAACCGCCGGCCACGTCGTCCATTTTCTGGCACCCAAATGTGGTGCTATTTGCCCAGCGGTCGGAGTGCATTTGGCTGACGTGGCCTGCCTAGTCCCATTTCAGCTTAGCAGCTTTGATGTTCACGTTAGTTATGCCCGTTAAAATATTTTTTATTTTACCAACAATTTTATACATTAGGTCTATTAATACCAGTGTCAAATATACAATATTTTCTACGATGTCTAAATTTGTATGTACAGATCATCTACTAACTATTGTATATATGTATTTCCAAAAACTATTTTTCCTACGATTTATGTATGAAAATGTATAACCATGTATGACCACGTTAGTACGCTATGACTGTGTGTATGTGAGCCCGATGCTTGTTAGAGCGACTCATAACTTTTGATACGTTACGGCGCGCGAACACAACACGTATACAAGGCCGGCACATGTCCAAACAATGTATGATATTCATTATGTGTTGAAATATATATTGTATAACGGTGTATGGGTTTGGGTGAAGTTTAAAATATCTTTATTTCGTACGTATTACGGGAAATACACTATACATCAACACGAATAAAAGACTAATGTCTAAAAAAATAAAGAAAACTCAACCAAAGGATAGACTAAATGCAAAATAGATAAAAAATAATAACAAGTCCTACAATATAAGAACATTAAATAGCTAAAGTGAGAGTAAAACTAAGAGTAAACAAAAAATACTAAAGGATTTATTTATTGGATTTTTATTATTATAAAAAAAAATGTTATGAAAATATATATTTTTTTGTAATAAATAAATATTTCTTTGATAAAACTAAGAGCAAACAAAAAAATATTAAAGGATTTATTTATTCGATTTTTATTATTAAAAAAAATGTTAAGAAGTGTATTTTTTGAATAATAATAATAAAATATTGTTTTGAAAAAAGTGTATATGTGTGATACATATTTTTAAATAGCGTCGGTAGGCACGTAACGTAAGCAGTTTCGTATAATGTTTTTGTACTGAAACAGGAATGAAGTTTACGTGCGTATGTTGATAGATTTATATTGCCGTGTATTGCTTATATACGACTTGATGGGAATGACATTGTGCAGGTGTTGTGAGTTTCATATAAATAATTAGCTTAATAAGTACTAATTATCAATTTTTAACAATTGATAATCATATCAGCGTTAGTATCGAAAGGTGTGATGTTATTTTAATACTTTGTCTAGAGATATGTTTTTCACGCTTGCATCGCTTCATGTCTAAAGCTTTCCATCTGTAACCTAGTGGTATATGCGCATGAGCGCCCATAGGCACCGTGGCACATTATACGATTTTATTTTGCAGAAAACACTCTCCCCCCGCCCCCCGCCCCGCCTACCTGACCGCCCCCACCCGCCCCTCAGGTACCCGATCGTATCGACGAGGAAACTAGTGGACATATCCGATGCGCCCCTACCGCCGCCAAGGAACGTCGCGCCGTCCAACCACTTCATAAGTAACATCACCAAAAACGAGACGGCTCCCAGCGAGTTCCAAAGCACGATACGATTCACCGAGACAAAGGGGAAGGAGAAGTTGAAGTTGACATTGTCAAATCAGAGGCGACCGATTCAAAATGGCGGCAAACCGAAAATAGCGCCATCTATCCCCCGAGAGGAATGTCTCCAAGGGAACAAGGGCCGCACCCAAGAGGTAATAATATGCGCGGTTGTATTCATATCGATATTATACGTTATTATAAAGGATATGTTTGCACTCGGCGATTAACAGTGGAGTTGTTTGCACTAAAACTTGTGATATTTATTTAAAAGTTGGATTAATTTTGAGGTGATATAAGTATGGAACGGACTTTTGTCTTTGAATATAAGTGAGAAGGTAATTTTATGATGATCGTGAAGCTGACTAACGCTGATTAATGATGTCGGCGGATATATTCGTTAAATCCTCGCTTGTGTACGCTTGTTTCTGTTTGGAATGTTGGTACTGTGTCCTAGCACATAACTGTTCCTAATAGTTGTAGTTGCGCATTTAGTCTAGTTCTACTAGTTCGGTATTGGATATTTCTGAATGCTTTTATTATGTACTCCATTTTATGCACAGTATATTTTTACATATATTTTTATAATACTTATTATGCACCCATAAAATGACTATGAAAATAAATTCATGTATTTATAAAAAAAAAACCAAGGACGTAATTATATCTTAAATAAATAATTAAAACTGTTTACTATATAATATTTTCACAACAGTTTGTATTTTGATATATTTTTTTAACAGTTTGTATTGATAACACCTTCTATTATCTTAACATTATACATTCACTGACGAAAGTTTAGCAAGTTTTGAATGGTTAAAGATAAATGATTAACAAGAATATCTATACCAAATAAGGGCGCCCACAGCTGTCCTGTTACCGAGAACCTGCTACCGACTACGATGTGTCTGTACTCATTACGGTGAAACTTCAGTTTTAGTGTACCATTTTCCTTAAAGGGGAATCTAAAAATAAAAAAAAATTGCCTTTATTCACTGAGACCTTGCTACTAGAGAACTAATTTATTATAAGTATTTTATTTGCTACTATATTTATTTGTTTAAATAATAAATAAATGGGAATCTCATGGAGTATTAAATTATACAATTTCTATAGCTTCTCCGGAACCAGTGAACTATAAAGAACGTAGTAAGCAACAGCTGGTCTTGTAATAATAACAATCACAAAATATTTTAAAAATCACTGGCACCGAGATTAGCCTCGATGCTAAGTCATTCCAAATAATAAGTTCACGTGCGACGTTGACCAATAATTACGATCATTCAACTATCATAACAACAAAAGTGTATCCCTATACATTCTCTGGAACTGAACATAAAAATCTATGTCTAGGTGATGTCGTAAACAGCAACTGGTTTTGTAAAAATAACAATATAAAAATATGGTTTCAAAATTGGGGATTTTTTTGTAAAATAACCTAGAAATAACTTATTGTTAAAAACTCAATTAGGCACCAATTTTCCAATATGGCGGAGAGACCGACAGAAACGCGAGGTGACTAAGAAATTGTGAAAGACACAGAAAACTATGGAATCTATTTCCAAAACTCCTGGATAACTTTTCTAGTAACCTCTTTATTTTGATCCAAATGACCGTAATAAGAGGTCTGTAAATATGTTTTGTAACGTACGATATATTTCAGTTTTGTATTCATATTGCTACCTCTGATACACCATCCTAAGTGTAGATATTTCCTGCTGTGTTATTCACGGTGCGTTTGCGACATGTAAAGACACAAAATGTTGTATGTATTTTCGTTTTAAATTGTCCAACAACCTTTGTTTCTTTGTTTGAGGTGATTATGATTACATTAGGTAGTTTTACTGTTATATTAGTACTGATTACTATTTAGATATCCGTCCACTACTCAACAAAGGCCTCCCTCAAAGAGCGACACGTCATTCGCATCCAACACGGACCGGCCACCGCACGGAGATCGTCATCCCACCTGGTTGATGGTCGACCAACACTTCGTCTACCTAAACGTGGCCTCTAATCTTGAACCTTATTGCCCCATCGGCCATCCATTCTACTGAGTGTGTGATCAGCTCACTGCCACATCAACGAACTATATACTCCTTGTTAAATTTTAGTGAATCTGATGAGCAGTTTAGATGTAAACAGCTGTCTTGGTATTTATAATATTACAGCTTTACTTAGATGTCTATCAGAGATATTGAATCATTATACTAGGGAAAGAGGTTTTTTTCATTAGTTTTAAAAAATTAACTTTCACAATCTTAAGTCATAAACGTAAAACATTACATCTATGGTACAATATTATAAATATACTAGTAATATTATAATAGTAATAGAACAGCAAATATATTAGTGATAAAATTTAAAGATTATCTAAAGAAATCCACACGGAGGGTTCCAGTTTGATTTACGATTAAGTGCCGTCCCATAAATAGGTATGGTCTCGAGGGAAGCCGGCCAATATACACTGTAATGAGGAGTAAAATTGAATTTGCCGCTGAACCGTTCAACACAATTTTAACACTACGTTTTTTACCATTAGATTGGCAATCTGTGCTAATATTATAGGACTTTGTTCGCGTGTCCGAGACTAGATGGGTTTGGACAATTCTTTATGCATTTGATAGTACAGTTGTTGAGGTATCCCCTGATCGATCGTATGTATACATGCAATAATTTGTAGATTTGGTTTGATGAGAGTTTAGACTATAATATTTTCACTTTGAGAGGCTAATATCTTGCTAATAATAAAGCTATATTAGGTTTGTTTACTCCAAAATTATGGGCCCACGGGACGCTGACGTCGCTATTTTTAGTATATTTAATATATTAATGTCTATCTTTAGACACTGCCACACTAAAATTAATGTAAAATAGGTAACTCTGTATGTATGTACGTATGTACGCCTGACACTTTGAGCAGATTCAATATAAATGTGGTAATGAAATACATAAATATTCAAAAACAAGAAAGAAAGAAAAAAAAAATTCAAACACTTTTTGTGCCACATGACAAATTTTAACAGGAGATTTTTAGAGGATTGACTGAAAATTAATTAATATAATTAAGAATAACAATTAGTAACTATGTTGATTCTTTTATTTTCATATAGCCTTAACCTTATCGTATTATATAGTATTTAATATTAAAAGCACTCAGAAGTATGTCCAATATTTAAAATTATAAAAATATTTTTGAAACTGTTAGGAATGATATATGTATATAATATTTTTATATTTTGTATATGTTTTTGTGCACCTGTTTTTCTTTGCATGTGGAATCCTATAGGACGTTGATTTGAGATATATTTCACTACAACATTATTTTTGTTACTTTATAATTATTAAACAAGAATAAAAATGAGGTATGATGAGGATTTTCAAGCATCAAACAATATAATAACAAATACATTGCTATAAATTATAAAATATACTGTTAGGTGAACTATGTCTCAACCACAAAGGTCTTACCAGGCTAGAGATTATAGAACAGTTGTTGTTAGTAAAGTTTATAGCAAATATAAGATTACACATTAATATAGTTCATTTTACTGTTTTACTATATACGGAATATTTAAGTTTATCTCTTTTATATCACGGATCTTCATATTTCGGTACACTTATTTTAGTCCCGTGGAATTGTGATGTTATGGAAAATAGGTATAGAAGATTTGATGTTGCATTAATATTCCTGAATCTAGGACATAATAATACGCTTAGGTGACACTCGAATAAATTAATTTATAAAATATACTTGCCTCCCGGAATGTGAAGAAAACTAATTCACATTTTTATTACTGCCTTATTAGCGACGCTTCGGTGACCGAGCACTAATAACCTCATAAACATTTGTATATTCCATTCTCTTTGTTTTCCATCCACATAATATGTGGATATTTTTTTCATGCCTTTAACATAAATAAGTTGTAAATAAAATAAATTATCTGCATGACTATTGCCAATGTTGGTATTGAAAATTGGTATTGAAAAGTCTTACAAAGGTTTATACAATGTGGTTGATGTATTATTTACAGTAACAGGAATTATAACTGGTCCTATAATATATTATACGTATTTAATTGTTAACAAATATACATACTTTTATATCGATATTTTTGTATAAAAATGTATACGCATGAATAAAGACATTTATATATTATCAACTAATTATTTTATTTATTCTAAAAACTAACATCTCAATTGGTTTGATACTGCAATTGTTTCCACCGCAAATATAAAGCTGACATTAACGCCAGGTTCTTTGCAAATGATGCGATGTAATGCAATGTCCTCCTAATCGATGCCGTGTACAGCAGCTTTATAACAAAATAACAGGCCTATCGATTTATTAATATTTTAACCTTAAAATGTCACGTAGGAATAAAACTAAATATATACTTAGTTAATATCAAGTTAATTTCATATGATGGATATTTTGAGGTAACACAAATATGTGTTGAGCGACAGCAATTTGTTTGTTCGTATGGCAGATGTTACGACTCCACGGTACAATATAGTCGAGTGGGCGAAAACATACAAACGATGACCGCGCTCGCCAAAATAGTAAAATGACTCAAACATATAAATATTATGTATATTGATAATAAAAATCATGAACAAAGTTACGTTCCTAGCTGCTCTTCATTTTGTTTTATTTTCGCATTCTGTCTACATTCTGCCCAGAGGTAATTTTAAAATTTATTCTAAGTTGTAAATTATACAACTACGTTCATTTTTGTTTTTTACATTTTTTTACTTTTAATAAACTTATTTTGTACAATATAAGGATTGAAGTAAAACGGGGAAGTTAATAATTTCGATATAAGTTAATAATAACAACATATAAGATGATAAAATAAGTCAAATGTATACTAACAGCTTCAGTTGAATGTACTAGTGGGTTTGGTTTGTCTGAAGGCTTGTTACATCTGTGTTTGTGTGTTTTTGGGTTGAGGCGTGTATAAGTTATAGTGTCGTAGTTTCTACAATTTACTTTTGAAGGGAAAGTGGTTTCTTTTTATCACATCGAATTTTATTTAAAATTCAATGACTAATCCCTTAAATTGTCAGATGTCTCGACATTCAGTTTTTTTTTAGTTTTATGAATACGAACATAATGTAATATTTTAGGATACTCCAAAAAGTTTAATTATCTTACTATTTTTTTTTCTAAATTTGCTCATTAAAAATATTATATTACAAAGAAAGATAAAGATACAATTAGGTAAGGACTTACTAATTCTACCCCAGCCCCACTAAAACTAAACTAATACAATAGGTTAAAACTACACTCATTTAAAGCTTTTGCCACTGACACATTTTTTTAAATGTTTTGGTTAAAATCCATTTGCAAAACTAGCTTGCTAGAGACATGGTAAAATATAAGAGACGGACAAACAAATCAAGACCATTGACAGTTGTATAGTTAGAACAAAAATCTCAAATGCGATATCAGAACGGGAACTTTTTTTTCAGACGCTATTGAAACATTTGTCTTGGGGAATAAGGAATGGAGAGAATATTTATTTATGATTTTGTAAATTTATTTTGAACCTCAGCACTCGGTAAGTTAGCTGGACATTGCATTACTATTGCTGTACTGTGGAAACGTTTGCACACCCACTTTGAGCTATATCTAAAGCTAATATTTTTTTTCAGCCGTCCGACGAAGTGGATCTTATAAAATTAGACGATTCACCGACGGATCTCGCAGACTTTGATCCGCTTAAGCATAAACGTGAGGAACCAGTCAAGTCGTCGGATAGCGCGCTTTTACACGAATACGGTCTAGACTTTAGCCAGTTTGGCATGTCTGAGTTTTCAGCTAGCTCCAGTACTCAAGACTCGTCGGTACCCAAAGGATGGACTACATTCAATTGACATAAGTGGCAGCCATGCAGGTGTAGTTTCGACTACTTGTGAAGCTGTTGCAAGTTACCAATTGTATAAAACGTACCAATATAGGTAGCTATGTAATTCATTTTTTCTAATATATCTCAAGCGCTTAATATTTTATCTTACATTAGAATATTGTGAAAAATTTAATAAATACTTTTATTATGATAATAGTTTATGTTACAAAAATAGTGGCATGACATTGAAACTTTCATGCAACTAGTTGTAACAGTCATGTAACATAAATTGGATTTTAAAATACTTTCGTAAAAATGTTAATTAATATGTATTACACAAACATTGCTTACATCATTGTGTTCCAGAAACACATGGTAATGATGTCACAATTTTACTAATGTATAGATTTTGTTTCTTGTTATTTTTCTGACCATCAGTAGAAGTCGATTTGTCCATTAAGTGGTTATTAATGGCTGTTATAATGTGATGTTTTGTTCATGTTCGCTTTTGGGGTCAATTTCTGACCAAACTTCCTGGCAGACAATACTGTTGTAATCACTGCCGTCTCGGTATTTTCTGTATAATTAATAATTGGTATTAATATCTGGTATATTAATAATATTGAACGCAGCTACAAAATAATCGTCAGCGTTCTTTTTACGATCTTACAATAAAAGCTGATCTTATGGAGGCTTTCATTGCATGATGGTAGGATATGTTAACGGGATATAAGATTAAATTATAAATTAACTAGCTATCAATTTATAATTTAATCTTATATAATGGATTTCCGCAAAGTAACGCCTGATTCTAATATTGTAGTTTATATCATGTAGGTATTATTCTTGTGTTTGTTTATAATTCGTTTAAATTTTCTGGCTTCAAGTATCTCCGAAAATCCGTGAGTGCTCTCTTTAAGTCATTTAACATAAGATTTTTGACCATTAATACTACCAACCACCATCAATGAATTTGTACGAAATCGGGCTGTGAATTGTTTTCCTTGATTGTATATAACTACATGTATCACAACTGTACTTGTTTCATAACCCACGTGTGATGTAAATGTATATAAGGTTGTGCCAAACGTAAGGAATGAAAGCAAGTGGGTTTTGTCTAGTTGTCAATACTTACTATTACTATTATAAAAGGAATGCGTGAAACAATGGGTGAATTTGTGTTACAGAGGCTTTTCAAATAAAAGAATTGGTCTCTACGTTACGTATTGGTCGCGTCACGTTAAAACGGACTACTTCGTACTACAAAATAATCCTTTAATCGCCTACAGATTTAAGGTTAGCTTTCGCAACAATTTTCCCATTTATACAGTAGATACGGTGAAGTTTTTGCCTTCATAAAGACGAGGGCTAACTTACTACTGGCGTTAGTCTTCATTTTACATGATGAGCTTTACATTAGACAGTAGTGCGTTAGCCCTCGTCTTAGATAATGATGTATACAATACTACAGTTGTAATACGTGTATATTTCCACGTACAATTAATACGCTTCTAGTACTAGGATGTTTTCTATTATACTAGTTAGTCCTGCCTGTATATAATGTTACATATCATACTAAGTGTCATCTTGTGTATTTGGTAATGTATGTATATTGAGTTTGACCGATAGGTATACGAAATGTACGGTGGAATTCGTACTCGAACTTTTCATCTTATTTGACATCTTTCTTTCGATTTCTTATATCCCATTGCTTTTATACATGAATACATCAAGATCATCATTTGTTAATATCCCTTTACAGCCTTTCAACGTGTAATTTCATCATTGATTTTACCATTCTATGGTTGTACGTATTAACTCATTTTTAATGATTATTATGGCCGATATTTGGAAGACATCAAAACTTGATAAATATTTGGCTTAACTAAATTAGTTATACTTAAATACATATATAAATACTTTAAAGACTATATACATGATACATTCGCTAAAAGAGATAAAAGATTTAAAAATCTGTTTAAGGAAGATGTCATTGTCACAAATATTCTAAGTTGGCAAATTAATTGTTCACTAATGATTATTTTTTCGGTTTTAGTTATGTAATGTCGAGCCTTAAATTAAATACCCATCATTTGTAAAAATATTTAAGTTGGATCTTTAGTTCCTAAAAGTACATATTTTAAACATTAAATTGTTTGTTACCTTATGAGTAGTTGATTTCGTTAACATTAAAATCGTTTTTGCGTCGCAAAGGCAATTTTGACTGGCCATTGTCGTTGTGTACGTTTGCATACATAATAATAATATGAATTTTCATTTTCAAGATTATAACGGTTATTTCGCTATTAAATCGAGATATTTACAATTTTGCTTTTATGTCGTGGGGCTCGATAGTCACGCACGATGGTGAAATATCGAGCGCCGCGAAATAAACATGGTCATTGTATGTTCATGTAAAATGTGTGTCATCGGATCGAAGAAGAAATAATCAGGCTTTGGCCACATTTTTATTCGAATTTAATCTCGAAACATCTGTACCGAGTAAAACCATCAGAGTTAAAGGCATCTGTTATTCTGTTATTACATCTTTATGTTCTTATGTTAGACATTTTGATGTCTTATAATGTAGGTTTTTTGTTTGTATAGTTAGTTATCTCTAAATATTTTCCCAATAAATATATTTAGTTTGTACAGTTAATATATTATGTAATGAGAATGAGAATTTGTCAGAATCACCGCGCCGTATTGCCGAAGGTTTATATAATTTATACCTTTTATTTGTTTGTTCGTTTTTTGTATATAATATGTTATCTCGAATGTATTCAATGTTTTGTTAGATTTAATTTGTAGCTATTTATATGCTAATTAATTCCGATGTTAATAGAGGAGTCATGTTAATTGTAATATTTGTAAACTAGTATGAATATATTTTGTAACTAATTTAATTCAAATATGTATATTATTATTTTTATATTAATTTATTTTAAATTAAGTATCCTCAGAATCACATTAGTTGGAAGGTTATATTGGAGAGAGAAAGAGTATTTGATTTGTTTAAGAGGCTAGTTGCATACATTAATAATATGAGAGGAATGTTCATTTATTTATGACGTCATCTAGTGTGTTACCAAATGCGATGTGAATAATAAAGTGTGTTTTTCCATTTGAACGAGTTAACTCAACGAACAACCTATTTAATTATGTTAGTATGGACGGAACTTGAATACTCTTTCTCTTTCATGAACTCTGGTCTCGTTTATATAATGTAAATAACAGCGAGTCTGAAGTGGATCTTACAATAATATATATATATATATATATAGTTGCGCCCGCGCACAAACTTACCGAGTAAGATAGATAGCCAATAATCACATTGTATAGTGAATAGTACGAAGATATTGTTTACAATGTAGAAACATCCAGGCATTTACCAACGAAACGAAAAAAGACATTTCTATAAAAAAACGCCGTAATAAAGATTTTTGAGATTTTTTTTATATAATTTATAGATTTTGTATACTCATTCTAACTAAAGGCATATATTATTATTTATGTTGATGTATTTGTTCAATTTTATTAAAAGTACAATTAGATTTTTGTAACAAATGAATTATAATATTTACCTACTCATTGTAATAAATATTATATTTTTATAAGGTGCTGTATTATTACGGGATTGATTTCGTTGTTGTCTTTTGACGGAGATTAAATGCTTTAAATAATCTATACGTTTTTCTTTTACCCACAATTAAGGTGCAGCTCCACTGCTGCGACAAAGACGCTAAACACGTGTTAAGCTTTGCTTTGCAAGAAAATGTATACGTGATTGTCAATACATGCATAACCTGTCCGTGGACTGTAGAAAACTCGTGCGTTGCTTCTCGTGCGTGGTGGTAGGCCACGCTACAAATTTACATAGTCGTGGGTTAATATTCGTGTATAGTGTGTACCGCAGAGGAAACGTAGACCCACATTGTCAAACAATTGTATCCTAGCAGCTAAAAGGCGCCACGTGCTCGTGCACAGCATGCGCAGCGGTGGGGCCGCGTCTTTATTAATTTTAAAGAACAATAATGTTTTTTGACGAATATTAAATCAAAGTGGCATATGAGAGGTAAAATATGGTTTAATCAGGGTAAAGAGTTCTTTTTTAACTTTTTTGAGGACAAACAGCTTTTGGCTCGCTTTAATGGTTTTATTTCATATTTTGTTCTTCAAAGGTCACGATAGAGCTTACCCTGGATGCCCAGCTTTGATGTTAACCAGGTTTGTAGGTAAATGCGCAAACAGTAGGATATTTATTTTTTATTCTTACATTAGTTAGTGCCAGAGACTTTGTCTGCACAGGATACAGCATCTTTATAAATTACAGCCTATGTGTTTTTTTGTTAGTTGGATAGGCAAACTGGCAAACGTGCCATCCTGAGACATAAGATGTTAAGTCTCGGTGCCAGTAATTACACTGCCTGTCTTGCCCTTCTCTCCGAAACACAGCAAAGCTGTTTCACGAGAGAAACAAGCAAGATGGTGGTACCCATGCATGGTAATTCTGATGTATAAGCTATATTATTGTAGTTTCATTAAAGTGCATTCAGTAGTTTTTTTGTGACAGAGTAACAAACATCTATACATACAAAACTTCGCGTTTATAATATAAGGATATCGGATATAATTGATGGCTGAGATGACGGTTGCTTTGCCTTTTATGTTCTATATTATGATAATTTTAATTATTTTCATAGAAGAAACGAACAGTCTGTTCACCTGATGGTAAGTGAAAAGCGACATCCACTGACATCCGCTACACCAGAGAATTAGCAGTATAATTATCATCACCCTGCCATCTAGTTCTCGTCCCGAGTCGATTTTGATTATCCATTTTTTTTAACTTAGCTACGGAGCTAAAACAGACGGCCGCTGCATTGTCTTTCTTGAAGGGTAAGTTGTAACATTACCTTTTGTGCCCTGAAAGTTGTTCTACTGAAGAAATGAATATGATGGTGTACCATAGACGGGCGAAAGGCACAATCGCATCGCTCCCGTGGCCCGCTCTGGGCTAATTTCTCTCGCCGGGGAGATGTTTCCGTGCATCGCCTCGTATTTCAGTGAAAGTCGAAGGCACTAGACCACGCAGCAGATCACCCATGCGAAGGTCCGTCCAGGTGAAGGCTGCTCTTGACGGTCCTCTCCATGCGTGTACCAGACGGCAGCTGTTCGCGAACATTGGCGACGGACAGTGAAGCTCGCCACAAATCCTAAAGTGGTAACCACGACCACTCTGTCAAGAGTGTAACGATCAAGAAGGACATATACGAGGGCGGCACTGAAAATTTCGGGAATCAAGGAAGTGACACAACATTACTATTTAAAAATGTATTTATTGCTTTTCGAAGTATTCTCCGCGAAATTTGACACATTTTTCCATACGATAGAACCAATCATTGAAGCAACCATTCCATTCGGAAGTTGGGGTCTCCAAAATAGCCGTTTTGTAGGCGTCTACAGCTTCTTCAGGCGATGAAAATCTCTGACCACGCAATTTATTCTTTATTTTAGGGAAAGTATAGAAATGAATAGGGCTTAGGTCGGGGCTGTACGGCGGATGGTCTAATAATTCTATGTTTTCTTGCTCTAAAAACTTTTGTTCTGTGCGCGGTGTGAGAACTCGCATTGTCGTGATGTAGGATGATGCGGCGGTTGCAGTTCTCTTTACGGAGTTCAGAAACGACCTGTGGCAAACAAATGCTAGCATACCATTCTGCATTAATCGTTCTTTGTCCATGCAACATGGCCGGTTTTGGAGACAAACGTGGACACCATTTTTGTTGGCTTTAACTCATTTTCGAACACCCAAACTCGTGACTGGTTTTTTGTTTCGGATTCGTACGCGTATATCCAGGATTCGTCACCTGATACGATGTTGTATATACAGCATTTGAGGATCCTGCGTGGGATCTTTCGAGAGTTCTGACGCACCAAGTAACGCGAGCCGCTTTTTGCTCTTCACAGAGCAAATGCGGTATCCATCGGGAAAACAACTTTTTTACACCTAATTGTTCATGCAAGATTATTTGTATTTGACTCATGCCAATGTCTAAAGTTGTCTGAATTTCGCGGTATGTCACATGTCGATCTTCCTCAATCAGCTTGCGCACAGCATCAACGTTTTCTTGGGTGACTGCAGTTTTTGGACGACCTTGACGGAGATCATCACTGAGCTTGACACGTCCACATTGAAATTCAGCAAACCAGCGATAAATTGTGGTTTTGGATGGGGCTTCATCACCAAATGCAGAAATCATCCGGTCAACACACTGTTTTTGTGTTAAACCACTTCGAAAGTCATAATAAATCATTGCTCTAGAATTTTCTCGAGTCAATTCCATTTTCTCAACGTCTAAACAAGTTTGACAAGACCTTGTGACGAGACCGAGAATCTTTTTTAAATAAATAAATGATATTCGATTTTTAAAACCAAGGAGTTTTCAATTAAAAAGATTTTAATATGACAGGAACAGTGGAAATATTCCATTCCCGATACTTTTAGTGCAGCCTATGTACTTTAGGCACACTTTAATAACTAACTGTAAAGAATTCAAAATAATTTCTATAGTAACGACAAAATAGATTCATCATCATCATCATCATCAGCCTCTATTCGTCCACTACTGAACATAGGCCTCCCTCAAAGAACCAACACTTACTCAGGATTACTAAAACTGATTAACAATTTTCGTAATTTTTTCATTTTGATATATTTCATATTGTTTTCAACAGCCCTTTATATTCACGGGACCCTGGGCTGCAGCTCAAATTAGCCGACAAACTAGAAAAATATCATCCATTTCCCCGCCAAAATTACAAGGAAAATGCTAAGTGATTGTAATGAGAGACGAGGGTCTGGATCAATGTAATTATAGCAGGTTCTTATATATTATTCATACTTAATTACTAAGGAATTTAGGTAGGTAATAGGTATAAGTAGTAATTATTGTTAGTGTTCATTTCACCTCTAATTGGCGTCTTTTTGTTTCTTCACTATGTTTTAATGACTGTATCTGACTGATTTATGGCCATTTTAATAGGAATAAGTATATAAACTCGATTTATAATCTAAGATTAGGCATTAAAAGGTTACATTGATCTCTTGGGCTAATTTTATAGGTAATTTTTTATAGGTATAGAAGAAAACATAATATGTCGGAAAATAGTTCGGAAACAAACCACACTTTCTTTAAAATGACAAATACTAAACATTGATTATTCAAATATTATGTTAACGAAAATGTTTTTTGAGTACATAGGTGCGAAATCTTCAGTGTCCGACGCCGACTCATTTTTCACAGCGAATGTACATTCCAAATGGGTTAAGCTTTTTGACCTATTTTAAGTCTGCATTATGTTTTATATCATAATATTATATAGTACAATTATGTTACCATCACAATGTTCAGATTATGAGCCCCAGGTTATTGTTATCATTTTTGTTGTAACTTACCACTAGATGGTGTGGTTGTGTGTGACACTGTGTATACTTATATTTATTATTTATATTTTAATGGTCTTTTGAGTTGAAGTAAATTATAGAAATATAAACTGCAAATAATTAAAATCATTAAATTATAATAACGAGGTTTTATAGATTGTTTAATATGGTCTTGTATATATTAAATAATAAGGTGTTAATATTAATCTTTATTATGATAGTTATGAGCTAGTAATTACCAAGTAAACGTACAATTTAAGAGGAAATAATTTCACACTAAAAGCTATTTACATACAAATCAAGTTTACACTCGTCGGTTGTACAGGTTGTTGGTGTAGTATGTGGGGATGGTGTTTTTCTGATCGTCGGCCTGGATTTTAGCCAAAAGCAGAGGCCATCCCTTGTTCATATCCTGGTCGATGTTGGGATTCGCTTCCATCCTCTCTCGGATCTTAGACGCCTTGGATATCACCTCCGCGTTCAACATGTTCTCCAAATATCGAAGTTTGTGAGGAAGAATTATCTTACATATCTGTGGAAGAATAGTAATTCCATATAAAAATTATTATCTATCTTTGATAAGTGTGTCTCAATTTATTATGATTATTGTAATGGGCAGTGCCATGCTGCTTTGCACCCGAATTGGGCTGGCACAACCGGGATGGTACTTCTCGCTCACATATATTACACCGGCGTCAAGTGACAGCTATGCTGTTGAGTTTCGTGCGGTTTAGGAGTTTCCGGTGGACTATTGGGGGGGGGGGGGGGGGGCAGGGAAAAGAAGGCCAACGCATCTGCATAATCTTTGGTTGTGCGGATGTGTTTGGGCGTCGGTAGTCACCAAACGGCTTCGACTGCTCATTGCCCTACTATGCCATCAAAAAAAAAAAAAAAAAACATCTTGTACGTTGACGTTGCTGACACCGACTCCAAAAGTAACAATAATGACGTGGTAAACGCAAAAATAATACATTAGTAGAAGTACAAGATGATTATTAGTTGTAGACATAAAAATTACGTAATTATTTTATTACTTTTTAGTTATTTTATTTATTGAAGTCGGTTATAATTTTTGTTATTTTTTTTTTATTTCTTAATTTTTATGACTCATTAAAGAAAGTCAGACAGAGATAGACATTTTGGCATATTTAACCGTATGAAGTAAGCCCAACAAAAGCTGTAAATCGTCGAGGAGTTCCCTCGACTGCCTATGGTCATCAGACCTGTAATGGCACGTATCACCTATATGGGTGTAAAGTTCTTAACAGTATAAATTAATTAAGTCCAATCACAAGGTAGCTACTGTAAACTATTTAGGACTTCCCCTGTCCTTCGTCTTCATCATCAGATACCAAATCACAGTCACAATCCATCTAGGTGTAAAGTTCTCATCAATACAAATTAATCAAGCCCAAACACAAGGTTACTGCTGTAATAGTTGAGGAGTTCCCTCGACTGTCTTTCAGCTCCATCATCAGATCAACTCTAGACCTACTTTAAATTGTAGTGTTTTAAAATGCTTATTTAAAAATATATTAAGCGCACTAGTCGCTCCTACAATTTTCGAAAGTGTCCCTCGATTTCTCTGAGATGTCATCATCAGACCCTGGCTTCCTTATGATGGGACCATTTGGCACGTATACCCTCTCAAACAAAAAAAGAATTTTAAAATCGGCCCTCAATTGACGGAGAAATCGGTGTACATACATAAAAAAAACCAATCGAATTGAGAACCTCCTCCTTTTTGTTGAAGTCGGTTAAAATAGAAAGTAACTGCGATTCCTGGCTGCCTATGGGTATTGAACTAGTAAATTAAGTTTAAGTTGACGAGTTTAAAAGTATTATTAAACGAATTTTCTCCAATCATATTTCACACAACAACAAACGTTATGATTTTCTGCATTATCTCAGATGGGAAAACAACTTTAAGCAAACGTAATACCGAGCTAAACACGTGACGTAAAACTGACAACTTTAAGAGTAAATATTTCAGCCGTTTGATGCAAAATCAGCTTTTGTTAGTTTCGCAGTCACAGGCGAGTGATTTTTCTGTTTATCTTCATGGAACTGTTGACTTTACGACGGGCGGTACACGGGATGTGGACTTTGACATTTTTATTTAATTTCGTGTCGCATTAGTTGCGCATTCAGAATGTTTGAGGGTAAAAACTATATGATATTTGGTTTTAATCTTTTTTTTGGGAAATTTTAAGACAAATCGGTGCTAGACCGACAAAATAGTTCATCTTGACGACAGCGAATGGTAGCCTTGGCGCTCATTATAAGAAGAAAGCATGTAATTATTGCCTTTCAGTATAGGAATTAAAAAATAAAAATAAAAGGAGGTCAACCTAACGGGTTCGTCAGGGACTATCCAAGGCAGTTATACGTATATCCTGAGACATAAGTCTCGGTGTCCTTTTTTTGGACTACCTGTCTTGCTCTTCTATCCGGAACACAGCAAAGCTGGTTGTTGAATGAAACAAGATTGTGGTACCCACGGGGACGGGGGCGCGGCACAGCTCAATGTACACAACATTTACCGGAGCAGCGTTTCACTTTTAATGTAGAGCAAGAGCTACCATGCGATACAGATACAGTTTTGAGTCTTTTGGTAAGTTTATCATAGATAGCTGTTGCCCGTAGCTTCGCCCGCGTTTACTTACTCAACTTAATTACTGTTAGTCACAGCGTGATGTTATATAGCCTATAGCCTTTCTCGATAAATGGGCTATCTAACACTGAAATAATTTTTCAAATCGGACCAGTAGTTTCTGAGATTAGCGCGTTCAAACAAACAAACTCTTCAGCTTGATATATATTAGTATAGATAACAGCCGGCTCGTAGTGATGAATCATAGAACATTACCCCAAGATATTACAAAAGGAATTTGAAGACGCTATTAAGTCGGGAAAGCAGTTTAATTGTTATTACTCAAGTTATTTGATATTTAATACGGTGTAAATGTGTTTTATGTTAAACCTTACAGTGTCGAGTGAGCCGGCTGTTGGATGGTTCGTGTTCCACTGAACGGCAAATTGCAATGATGGACGGATGGACGAATATTTCATTAAACACTAACATGTCAAACTTTAATCAAATCCGATATTAAGATCAGAGATCACAGATGTACTTTGATGTAAGATTTGTCGAAAATCATCCGTCTTTTCTTTGAAGGGCTTGAGATGTCCTAAAAGGGTATTTTTTCTGGATTGAATAATTATATTTCATTTAAGCTCCATACAATTTTCGACTTTTATATCACTACATAGTATAAAACAAAGTCGCTTTCTCTGCCCCTATATCCCTATGTCCCTTTGTATCTTTAAAACTACGTAACGGATTTTGATGCGGTTTTTTTATTAGATAGAGTAATTCGAGAGGAAGGTTTTTAATGTGATGTCGTAAATAAACACATTTTTTGCACTTACATTGCAAACGCTGGATGAACACTAACAGAAAGATCAAAATTATGTACTACATTATTGTACACCTTAGAAAGATCTACAAAAAAGTCCGTGATGGCATATGTGTATATCTTAAGGATAACATACTAAATAATTTTTAATACTTAAAAAATGGGCAATTATAAAACGGTAGTTGGAAAGCTATTTACACAAATGTGGTATTAATCCTTATCATTTTAAATATGTTAGTTAGCTTGAGCATTTCATGAAGTATGTTTTTCCCGTTTACACCATGCAAATGAAATGCATATCTTAGAAGATATAGCAAAATCAAAATAATGCGACATCGTGATTTCGACCGAGCCGGGCGCTCCGTGATGCCGCGCCTCGCGCCCGAGCTGGGCCGAGCCCCGGTTCCGAAAGTTAGGATAATAATTATTATTGTATCAATGTAATATGGTAGAATTGTGTATCCTAAATATGCCTACTGAAAAGTCAGCGATGGCATAATATGTCTATATTATGTTAAATATAACGTACTACCTATGTCCATTATAATACTTAAAAATTGGCAATCTTAAAGCGGTAATGTAAAAGCTATTTACAAAAATACGGTATTTATATTATACTTATTATTATATTATACTTAGTACTTCATATTATAAAATAAAGTCCTACGCCCGTCCATAGATAAATAATCATCATCAATCCGTGTACTGCTGTACATCTAAGTTAACGCGGGCGAAGCTGCGGGCAACAGGTAGTATACTTATAAAGTTATATTAATTTTTGAGTTTTTTAGTCAATCTGGTTTCGTGTCTAGTTAAAGTCAACTGTTTTTTTTTCGGATGGATCTATGCTAACGGCCCGAAGGCCCTAATTATACATCGGATTAGTGTGAGCCCATTTGGCTCACGTTTGGTTTGTAAAAGTTGGGGGATGCCCCCCACTAACCGTGCAGTCTGCGACCACACGCCCTCCTGGCGTCAGGTTGGAAAGCCAACTGATTAATCCTAAGATATTTATGGCTCCGCCAACTTTTAGACGATGATATGGGATAAGTAATTTAGAACGTAGAAAACTAAATAAATTTACTATCAAAACGTCTCAACCACACCACAACAGAACAGAAAATTTGTCCCTATAACCTATACATATGAGGCGAATAAGTAAAAGATTTTTTTATTTGTAATTTACGAAGGCATTTTCTCTCAGAAGTGATCACGATAATCTTGTTACATACAACATCAAGTGCGGAAGGGTGGTCGGGTGTTGTCGAGCCTCGCCTGACCCGACCCGCTCCTTGACTCGATTTATTGATACTGAAAAATGAGCGCGGTACACTCAGATCTCAGATGACTCACCCAGACAGAGTCAGTGAACTAGATGAGCTAGTATGTAAATCTGTATAAGATCTATCAATCTATATCTATACATGTAATAAAGCAGTAGGACCCGATGTGTCTGTATATTGAAGATACCTAATTATGAAAAATGTAGCGAGGGTGATAAAAGAAGAGTAACTGAACACACAACATATTTATTGGAATTTTCGTTTTTACTGGTTGGATTTTTATGCTATTTTCACTTTTAAAATACGCATGTTCTTGTGCAGTGGTTTATTTCATCGAAATCGGATGACAGGTAAAAAACAGTCATCCGATTTCGACTGCTGAAAGGTGTAATAGTAAACTACGATTGTAAAATATTGTTTTAAACTAACGCGATCACTATTCATATTCAAATAAATATCAGAGCGATTGAAACATTGCTGAAATATCGGGATCTCGATAAACCTATAAACGCGGTAAGCACCTGAAACCATATTTATATAAATACGATTGTAAAGGTGTAATAGTAAACTACGATTGACCGAATTAATTTATTGTTACGACAACTCATGAATTATAAAAAATATATAAATAAAAGTAGTTCGTTTAGTTACCAAAAGAAACGACTAGGATAGGATCTAGATGGCACTGCTCGCTTTATAACCCACTAGTGACATTTTTTTAAGCCGCGTGTCCGGCATTATTTATTTATTTTTATATTGTCCTAACAGTGGCTTCTTCTGAAATCACAGCCACATTACTTCCTGGTGGAAAGAAGGTCCATATGATGTTCAAAATCCCGATTAATTTAGATTTTAGACGGTAATTAATCACTAACAATCTATAACAAGAAACTGTGATAAGGCAAAAGTTTTACAAGACTGCGGTCTAATTATTCGGAATGAATGCACAATGGCAAACAAAAAGCCGTCGAAGTTGTAGACAGAACGCTACGGGACATTCGGCAAGATGAAAGGCCAACAAAAACGTTATACCGCTCCTAGGACGATAGCTTCATTAAAGCTTAGCTCTGGCATCTAATAAAATATTACATTAACGGTACGAGATGAAGTTGTTCATACATCGTATAATAGCATCCTTAGTAATAATGATGCTACAAATTATCCAGTCGAGTTTTTGAATTCATTCAATACACGTAGTCTTCCTGCGTACAAAATTAGGTTCCGTCGGTGTAGGTTCTGGCCAAGACGCACATAGAAGTGCGTCTTGGCCAGAACCTACACCGTCTGGGATAGGAGGTCTCTCGGCGAGAGTCTTTACGCTGGACGGGATCCTGCGGGTGCGCCAACTAGGGCAAGAGACGTTAGAGGTGGGACACGATAAAAACTAGTTATGAGGGGCGAAGCTGTCCTTTAGGTGTATCTTCAAGCATAAGTTATCCGTAGCATATCGACGAACAATTGTTATTTAGTATGAAGATTCATAACTCCCGGCGGAGGCCATTTCGCTAAGTATTATAAGCTATCACAAACGATATAATAAAAAGCCCTACGACGGCACAACAAACATAAATACAGAGAGCTTACAAACCGAAACAGGCGTTTGTTTAGATTCAGCCATTATCTCGAGCGGTGCCAGTCTCCAACGTGCCCGGATCATTGGATCATTTTATTGTTTCGTATTTTATTGCTGTTGTCTGTTGCTAATTTGATGTGAACATATAATATATAATATATCTTTTTCCTGATTTTATTTATTAATAATTTATTTTTAGAAGAACCGTCTAAAGTTTTAAAACTTATATAATCTCAATTCTTTTAAAATAAAATTGTATAGCTTGTTGGTGTAAACGCACTAATCTCCGAGAATACTTGGCGAATATTATAAACATTATTTTTTATTAGAGAGCCCAGTTATTGAGGAAAATTGTACATAACATTTTACCGGTGGGAGGGAAGCGCTGTGCCGCGCTCCCGGCTGCATGGGTACAACCATCTTGCTTGTTTCTCCCGTGAAACAGCTTTGCTGTGTTTCGGAGAGAAGGGCAAGACAGGCAGTGTAATTACTGGCACCGAGACTTAACATCTTATGTCTCAGGATAGGTAACACATAGATGAGTTGCCTGGGCTCGCTCCAGGTAAACTAGTTTATGTTCATGGGCGATTACGACCACTTACCATCAGGTGGTACGTTTGCTAGTTTGCCTATATAACTAACAAAAAAAAATAAGCATATAATATATTTTATTTACAGGAATATACTTTATACTAAACACAATAAAAGATTTAATAGAAATTGTCGTAATGTATAGATATTCGTCCGCCCTAAAATTGAATATATTTTTTTCCTGGGCTATACTGGCAAAGGCCTCACTTTCTCTTTTCAACGCGTCTCTATCGTAAGCTGCACTACCCCAGTCTTTTTGAAAAGCGTCGAGGTCACTTCTTAATGGGACCCAGTCTGTTGTTTTCTTGGCTCACAACTCGTTGGGCATCCGACAGATGAGCCCGGTCCAGTCCTATTTGAGCTTAGCAAGTGTTAAGGTTACATCGGCTACTTTAGAATTGAAGCGCAAGATGTAGTTCTTAATGCGGTCGGTTAATCTGACGCGCGATGAAACGCAGTAGCTTCATCGCGCCTTGGTAAACCTTGAGCGAAAGCTTTTGAGCATTAGTCAAAGACCAAGACTGTGCGCCGTAGGTCAAGATCTGAAGGATGCACATGTATCCTTCAGATCCTGAAAATTGAATATAGCATACTTTAAATGTCACTGGTAGTTCTAGTCTCTAGATTTATTAGTAATTATTAGAACTTTCATATACGATACGACTAAGATAAATTAAGATCGAGCATATAACCGGATAGAGAAGTAATGTAAGCCATAACATACAAAGCTTCCTGACGCCTAAATGTTCGTGTAATATTTTTTGAACTTAACTCATACCAATGCCTAGGCTTGCCCGTATCTGCTGATAGGTCACTCTCTTATCTTCCTCTATCATGCGTCGCACAGCACTGATGTTATCTTCAGTAGTCGCTGTTAAAGGACGTCCCTCACGCGGATCATCACTGAGATTGCTACGTCCATGCTTAAACTCGTTAAACCAATTGTAAATAGTGGCACGAGATGGGGCTTCATTAATAAATGCTAATCGCAGCCTATCATAGCTTTATTGTTGAATAAGCCCACAACGAAAGTCATAATAAATCATTGACGAAAATTTTCTGGCGTTATGTTCATTTTCACGTGTAACAAGAGTTTTAGATTTGCCGCCAATTCACAAAAACAAATGACAAATGAATGCAATATACTACATTAGGTTACTAAAGAGTTCTAAAATTGAAATTCAAAAAAAATATTCAATGTTTCTAACTGGCCAGTTCTAAACATTTTCAGCGTTACCCACGTATTAGAGAGAAAAACATTTAATTCCATAAACATAAACCTTAATTTTTGTTAAAGTGTCTAATGTTGTATATTATGTAATGGTACGGAACCCTTCGTGCGAGAGTCCGACTAGCATTTGACCGGTTTTTTATATCTATTAAAATACAAAATACTGCAGTAAATTATCTGACGTACTTACGACTAGGATTTGTCATTCCATACTTTTAGCAATCAATAACACAATTTATTACTTGGCATCTTTAACTTCATCATCATCATCATTATCAGACCGTTCAATTCTGGATATGGGTACACAAATACGTCTCTTGATATGAGCGTCAGGTCGACCGATCTTCCACTCGCATAACTTATTCCACCATAAATCTTTATAGTATTACCCTAATAATGTAATATTTAATCTAAAACGTCATTCGGACCTCATAAATATGGCTGCCGTTGACTGACAGCGAATCTTAATTGGCCTCGCATAAATTGTCATTTGAATTACAAATTTATGCAAGTAACCCAGCATATGCGAATATGCGACGTATTATATTACAACTAGTACGCTATGGGCCTTTGTTGAAGGCCACGTAATATGTTTTTTCAATGTCAAGTGTCGAATAGAGGCTAACTTACATAGCTAGTTTGAGCTCCAGGCTTTCTTTCAGCCGTTGTCCTGATAAAGGTACGTATATTGTTTTAATCTTTACGCTAATGCTGTAAACTGATAATGATGACGATATTGAAAGGCCTAACAAGGCCAAGGCCTTCAGAGAATCAGAACATAATAAAATAATGCTTAATTTTTCCGAACGCTTGGCGAACCTCAACAAACCCTCACGAGTTCTAACGTATTGATAAAGTGTTTGACTTGTAAACCAACTTGGTTGGGTTGGAAAACTAGGAGAAAAAATAATAATACGGCTCTACTTTGTAACATACAAAGGGAGCCGTATTATTATTATTTTCACTTGTTTTCTTCTTTTCATAATAAGAATAACTTAAGAGTCCTATTACATTTTTTCGCGCAAATTGATGATTTTTGACGTTATAATTGTCAGCAGCTGTAAGATATTTCAATTATTTGATTATAAATAACGATAGTACCACTCTCTTTTTAGTAAGTTGGAATTACCCATTTTATTTTTTCTTGTCGTGTAATTTACCATAAATAATTAACGAACTCTGTTTGCAAGGAAAACCGTCGGCGATGGACTTTGACGCTTAAATTCACGCTGCGTCCACTTACCAGCTTTCGGGCGCAGCGAGTCCCACATGCCCGCCTGGGGAGACCCACTCGCCCGCGGGATGCCTCAGAGCATTTCCAGGCGTTAAAGAAAAAAAAGGCAACTTACGATGTGTTGCCTATCCTGAGACATCAGATGTTATGTCTCGGTGCCAGTAATTACACTGCCTTTCTAAGGTCTCTTGTTACGTA
The DNA here is from genome assembly GCA_963853865.1 of Helleia helle. Lineage (NCBI taxonomy): Eukaryota > Metazoa > Arthropoda > Insecta > Lepidoptera > Lycaenidae > Helleia > Helleia helle. The sequence goes on from OY971420.1 coordinate 25,689,285, forward strand.
TGGTTAGCGCGTTGGCGCTCAAGCCGGAGGTTGCGGGTTCAAATCCCGCCAGGGAAATTTAGAAGTTTTCTGTGTTCCTGGGTCATGGATGTATATTGTATAGTATACAATTATTGAATATATTTCCGTGTTCTGGTACCCGTAACACAAGGAACAGACGTGGTGTACTATAGTCCATAGATATCATTATTATTATTATTATTTAATACATAAAATAACTAGATAGTAATAATACAATAATAGTCAGTACAACTTGGTCCATAATTAGATCACGTTTCTAATATAAAGAAATAAGATAAGAAAATTGTTAGTAATTTAATTCTGAAGCAAATTTGTAACGGCTGCCCCAAAAATCTGTCAAGATACTAATGCGGGGTAGCTGGGGGGGGGGGGGGTTCCGTAGAAAGCTAGTTTATGTAGGCCGACATATTGTTTAGTCCTTTGGTGACAAGTACATAGGGCATAGAAGCTGATTGATTTCGTTCATCAGGACAGTTAAGCTCGTTTGTTTATTTTTTTTGTCAGGACCACTATTGCCAGAGTGGTCGTGGTCATCGTTCAGGTGACTGTGGCAAGCTTCACAATACGCCGCGTTCATGTAGTGATGATGAGCCATTTACTGTCGCTTTTATCTGGTCAGTCCACTTCATTGGTAATCTTCGCTGTGGTCTGGTACCCTCAACCTTGATCACAAGTCCCTCAATGCCACGTTTCCTCGGTGGCATACGTGACCAAAAGAGATGAGAACCTCATCTCTTTGTCACGATGATAAACGCTGGTTGCTACCGAGTATAGACTCGTTGGTACAAAATTCATTCCAAGATACTCCGAGCATTCTCCTCGAGCACCATATCTCTAGGGCGTCTATCTTCTTCTTCTCCACTTCCCGCATGGTCCAAGTTTTGGCATACAAGTATATGCGGAATAGAGGGGCCCGACCTAGCCGGATTTTTTTGGCTTTGCGATTCCTCTATATTTTCCTCAACCTGTCCACTGCAGATCTAGAAATTGCCATACGTCTCTTCACTTTGCTACATCCACCGTTTTTCGTAATAAAGGATCCAAGGTCCGTAATCAAGTAGCAATTTGTGTAATTTCCAGAGAATAATTGTTTTTCATACGGTTGACAGTTGACACTCAACATTTTTGTTTTATTGTATCGGTGTCTAAACTCACGGCTAACGCGGGCACTCATCGCCGTCATTATTTCCTACAGTTTAGGTCACTTGACAGTGTTGAACTCCTTAGAGAAGTCCACAAAGCATAATATTTAGGCGGGCTTGTTGAATTCTTTGGCTTTTTTGGTTAGTTTAATTGGTTAGTTGAAAAGGCAAACTTTATCAAAAACGAGTTTACCTGGAGCAGGCCTAGATCATATGTAAGATGTTAAGTCTCTGTGCCTGTAATTAAGCCTGTGTTGCTCTTTCCGAAACATAATAAAGCTGTTCCACGGAAGAAATAATAACTATCAATGGCCGTAAGATAATATCTATATATTATATTAATGATAATACTACTATTAGTATTATCATTATTTATTATGTATAAGTATATTACATGCATAATTCTACCTGCACGTATCTTTATCACTAATTATTTCACCTATTCAATACATACATGGCGTATCAACGGAACCTTGAGCACGACAGTAGAAAAAACCTTAGATATATTACATGCAGATGAGACCGGAATGAAATGTAAATGACTATGTAGATGAACACGCGCTCTGTCTGACAACCACACAAGCAGACACTTATGTTGGGGTTACACAATAGGAATGGTTTCAGTACTAAATCTAGAATAAATTAAATAAATATAAATATTATACAAAACACCATGGTAACTGGTAATGTGGTTATTTCGAAAAAATATCTTGTGTGTGCGTTTGTATTAGAAACGTAAATAAAGTTAAGAAAATATATTTAAATACCTACGTATATATTATGTACGTCCACGATCCGATGCAGTCTACATTCATCATAATTTTGTACACTTTGCGGGATTCAAACCCGTTACCTTCGGCTTGAGCGCCAACGCGCTAACCATTGACCCACAGAGGTCGTCATAATAAGAACAGGTTAATAACAATAGGTGTATAATAATTGAGTGATTGTTTTACAATTCTGCTTTTTAAACAAAGTTGCTTGTTGATTCCATGTACTATGAGATAATATTTTATATTTAAGCACATGAAATAATAATTTAAAAATAAATCACTATATTTTATTCAGTCAATTAATGGAAATAATACTTACCACACTAGATGCTAGAAAAAGTACAAGTAAGGTAATCGCTCTGCCCGTCATTTCTGCTCGATTGTCTTGAACTAAACTACTTTAAATGCGCTAGGTATCGCCTTCACTTTGAAAACATTGGGTTTGTTTGGCTTAGGCCTTTAACAACATCGCTCAAAGTTTGTTGAAGCCGTACTTCATTATATGGAGATTGACTTAGAGCCGATAAGCAGTTTCAAAACTAAATTGTGTAAATATTATTGAAGTCGAAGTGAGGGCGGACAAAAATGTATGACGTGTCAAATGTACGATCACGCCTCAGAATGATTATTGATTTGATGAGTGCAGCTGGGAAGGCCTTGGAAAGGATAGTGGCCTCCCGGGTCGGGACTCTCAGAGATTTGGGTGACGAGTGAGGCGAAACATAGAGAGGATGCGGTGGTCTCTGAGAAGAGAGTCAGAATAATCTCATATCAAGTATCTGGGGCTCATCCTTGACGGAGGGAGGACCTTCGCCCCATATTTCTCAATATTGGGACCGCTGGACGAATGCGGCAAGTGCGCTGGGCAGACTCCTCCCAAACCTCGCAGGACCCAGCGTCGCCTGCAGGCAGCTCCGGAGTAGTCCGGAGTCTGCTGGACTATGGAAACGTCATCATCATCATCATCATCATCAGCCTCTATCCGTCCACTGCTGAACATAGGCCTCCCTCAATGAACGCCAAGATGGCCGATCCCTTGCCACTCGCATCCAACACGGACCGGCCACCGCACGGAGATCGTCTTCCCACCTGGTCAATGGCCGACCAACACTTCGTCTATCTAAACGTGGCCTCCACTCTAGAACCTTATTGCCCCATCGGCCATCCGTTCTTCTGAGTGTGTGACCAGCCCACTGCCACTTCAACGAGCTTATTCTTTGCGTGATATCGGTTACCTTAGTTCTCTGACGGATGTCTTCCTTCCGAATCCTATCTGTCAAAGAAACACCCAGCATAGCACGCTCCATAGCACGTTGAGCTACGGCAAACTTGCGGACCAGTCCTATATTTAGAGGCCACGCTTCAGCCCCGTAGGTCATCACGGGGAGAACGCATTGGTCGAAGACTTTCGTCTACAAACTCTGCGGTATAGACGACGTGAGAATATGGCTAAGCTTCCTGAATGCTGCCCATCCCAATTGAATCCTCCTATCGGCTTCTCTCTCGAAGTTATGTCGACCTAGCTGCAAAGTGTGCCCAAGATAGACATACTCTTGCACGACTTCGAGAGTTATGCCATCAACGTTAACCGGCCTAGGGAGAACGTGTTCGTTGAACATGACTTTCGTCTTGTCCAAGTTCATCCTAAGACCCACACGTCGGGAAGATTCATTTAGACTGTGCAGCATCTCCTGCAAGCCCTCCAACGAAACGAAGGTGCATATATCTGGGCGGGTCACCTCGCGCTTTGGGTCCTCGTGGTAAGAGTGATTCGGGGGTATCTTCGGGCGGCAGCCACTGCCCTGAGCGGTGACCGCACATGTGAACTCGTGACGGTGGTTAGGCGCTAAGCCTTATCACCTTTCGGGACAGACTAGTCCTGGACGGCGATGGTCTCCTAGGAACCTTAGTCCAGTAAAGTCTCGTAGATCTAAATATGACTATATCAAACAATGATTTGATAAAGAAGGAGAGAATCTAATCCCAGAGGAATTGCAAAGCCTGGGGAATTGGGTGAAATGGTCCCGGTAATGAGGACTGATCACCCGTCTGGCCTTGCTGGTGCTCCCCACCCTTAAATAATAATAATAGTCTCGTAAGTGGTGGCCATGCCCCCCTTACGAGGAGTAGTCTGGATTTTACCGGGACCAGCCTTCCGCTGATGTGCTCGTATTGTCGGCAGATCCGGGACCCGCAAAAAGCGGCTGAAGGTGCTCGCAGGTGGTTAAGTTTGGGTATACACAGTACAAGTGTAAGTCCCACATAACGTCAGGAACCTACCCTGTTACTGGCATAAAGCATTTCCCTGAAGTCAAAAAAGAGATTGATTATTGATTATTTTTGACTTGGGATGGTCTACTAATAGGCTTCGATGGGGTCACGATCGAGCCTGATTGATGCACTAAGACTTGTCAATATCGCTTGTTCACTGATGAAGAAAAATATCGTTACAAATCCTATGGCTACAATATTACAACCATGACTCTCTATAATAACTGCATTTAGAAATTCTTGGCAGATTAGTACAATTTAAGATTTTAAAATTGCACTGAAATTTTCTTTTCTATTATATTTTTATTAATTGTAAAATTGCGCTCGTTCACTGATGCACGTTTCTTTATCATTATTGCAGTTTTTAATGAACGTCCCGATGATCACGATCCCTACCGGCTGCTCGTAACCAAGCTTCAGCGTATTTGTTTCTAAACGGTTTCTAAGTTGAGTTTTAAAATATAGCAAAAGCGAGAATTCATTTGGATTAGTATAGATATAGTAGTCCATATTTACAAACCGTTCATGTGGGTGATTGTGCGCGCGTGTGTACGAAAATTGAATACAACTCTACTGGGCCAAATACAATCAAACGTTGCGTTGTTTTTCAAAATTTTATGTTATGACTAGAGTTTTATAAAAAAGGTAAATTTTGACTTCAAACCCTTATGGTAGGACTAAAGATTTTGTCTTTGGGCTTGACCTCATGATCAGCCGCATGGAGATGTTACGGCTTCGGGTCAGACCTGAGAAGACAGAACCTCGGAGGACCCAGCGCCGTCAGAATTCAGCTATACTCCGGAGTCTGCCGGAGTATGGTGCACATACGGTAGCGGTCCCCGCGAAAACCGGCGGAAGGTATGCCCTGTACCATCTGCATGAGTATCGCGATCCTTTTTTAACCTTTAACGCCAGGAAATGCTCTGAGAAATGCCGCGGGAGAGTGGGTCTCCCCAGGCGGGTATGTGGGACTCGCTGCGCCCGAAAACTGGTGAGTGGACGCGGCTCTACCCACTAAAACCCGGCAAGTGCCACCAATGCCGCGTTTGTTAGGTACCCCGGATCTTTTGAGCAAACAGGGCACCTCGGTGGCTAGTCAGTCACTCAGGGAACCGACGCCACCTCCACGGAGTGGTTGTCCCGCACCACAGAACAACCCCTTCCAACGTCGGGACTGTACAATAGGGTGAGGTTCCCGTCCTCGCCCCTTGTGGCGAGGACGGACAAAAGAGCAGGGGGCAAGCCCCCTGCTCTTTTGTCCTCTCTTCTTATAAGAGGGTTTCAAAGAGCCCCCTCGGCTCAATTAGCTTCGCCTAAGGTGCTGGGCTCACCCTAGGCTACTGAGTCCCACCGCCACGACAAGGCCTGAACCATGGTGGGGAGTATCGTGATCACATGCTGTGTTTGGTAATAACTGGTACTGAGACTTATCATAGTACGTCTGAGGCTTGGCCATTCATGAATGATAATAATTGCTGGATGCTGGTTCCAATCTAAAGCTGACTAATAGATCCTACTTATTAACCTACTTCGCTAACTTGTCTTCTTATCTATATACTAGATTAGACTATCTATAGTAGAATAAGTTCAAGAATCAACATGTTGCTTCTCTGGCCTTCTTTTTTCTTTTGCGCCGGGAAATGCTGTTAGGAATCCCGCGGGGAAGGGGAGTTTCCCCAGGCAGGTATGTGGGACTCGCTGCGCCCGAAAGCTGGTAAGGTGGACACAGGACACCCCCCGCCACCGGCTGGTTCCCTCAAAAGGGCTAACCGGGTTTCAACCGAGTATGGAGGAACTCTGACAATCTGGAACACCCCCAGTGTTTCAGATTGTAAGAGTTTTCGAAGCCGGAACTTTTCTATCGGGGCAGGTACCCAACCAATCGCCTTCCCAACTGGTATGGATATGTGTAACTTTTTAAAATGTGATAGACATCTGACATCACAAGGTAAGAGTATATGGGATAAGATTGAACGTTTTTGACGGTGTGCATTTGTTTTAGCAGGCTTCCTTGCTTTAATCGAGGAGAGCATAGTCTAACTATCAGAAACGTATACCAAAGGGTTTATTTGACATAAGACAGAGACAGTCGTCTATAGAATTGCATCTGCTTATATTGTCTTGTAGGCGATAAACACAATAGTGATGTATGGTACCATACTGATATCAGCTTCAGTTATGCGTCCACGCGTCGACGTCCGTTCCTAATGTTCCTGCACACCTGCTTTATATAATTTTTATAGAAAGTCACAGAAACTTCAACAAAAGAATTGATGAGGCGTCATTACGTGTGTGTGTGTGTGTGTGAGAGAGAGAGAGAGAGAGAGAGAGAGAGAAATAAAAATAAATTGCGAGAGATATCACAATTAAATATTTCAATAAGGTTATCCAAAAGTTTGACAAGGAAATCAATTATATAGGTCAATGTTTTCAATATTTCTAATTACGAGATCCCTTTGCAAGTTCAAAATTTTTGGCGACCCCTTGGGCCCATGCACAGCCAAAAAATTTGAATTATTTAAAGATATATTATTAAAATAAACAAGGTTTTTACTGTCATGCAGAACCTTGCCTTTCATTCTTTATCTCTTTACCTTTTGCCAGCGTTCCCCGAGCATTGCTTGTAATGAAAGAATGAGAGGTACCGGTGAGAGGTCCCGGTGAGGAGGATAGGGCCGCGCCTCAACAGTTTCCAAATTCCCCTTTGCCCCTGGAAATGCACGCCACATCGGAGAGAACATTTCCAGAACCCACAAGTTATTCCTAGTAAACAGATTCGGGAGATGACCCACCAAACACAAGAACACTACACGTGGCCGGTCGCCATTACATGTTATTTATTCTAAGAATACAATACTCTCATCTTTACAATTCCATCAGCACTTCCCTAATAAAGTTAAGAGATGGTTATAAAGTGGAGTGGCGAGACATTGCTATGACCGTGTGAGTTTACACATCTTTTTGATGATGTTTCACCTCAGTTTTTACCCGGTATTAGGACAAGTGAAACGCTATTATGGTCGGAAAAATTCTTATTGGAAAATCCATTAAGTCTTTCAATATCCAATACCTCTCCAGGAGAATTAACAGAGCTGTTGGCTCAAGAGAAATGTCGCATTTGGACGCGACCATGGATTTCAAGGGAGATTGAGAATGACGAATGAGAATCTCGCGGGCAAGAGTGACGTGTACACAATACGCATCGAGTAGCGAGTGAGCAAGCAATACAGCGCGGTGAGGCAGGGGGTTTACAGATACGGCGCGCTGTCTAGCCACTCTACTCGGTAGGTGTAATGCCTTTACCAAGATTGTAACAGTATATGTATTGTTTGTAACAGTAACAATGTCCTTTTTATTTTACAAGTTTATTGATTTTTGAAGTTTTTTATGACATACCATCTTGTAAATTATTAAATAAAAAAAATATTCTTAACTAATACAGGCGTGAATTTAAAGCTCTTATAATCTTTGCCTGTACCGTTCAAACATTGTCATCGTCCAGGCAATACATCGCCAATAAATACCCTTTGTCATATTCTGTATGAAGGTAAACATTTTTCCCGCATAAATTCTTTTCCAATAACTTCCACAGGGTTATAAATTCTGGCCAAAAATCGAGTTCCTTTCATAACATGTTCAAAGAGAAACTTTTGCGAGATATTATGTGTATAAATTATGTGAATATGTTAAACTACCTTAATATACTTTATAGCTTATGAAGTCATCATGTTTTATGAGAATATTATCTTATGAATATATTTAATGTGTAATCATTACTATGAACAATCGCGCTGGTAATTTGTAGGAACTTGTGTTAGTTGTTAGCTCGCGATCTTAAGGCTCTGGAGAGAGGTATTAAGCATAAATCTCACAAATAAATAGAAAAAATAACATTAGGTGTTTGCGGAAGAAGACAAAAGACCAATTAGTGCCACAATCCTGAATCGCGCTATCGAGGATCTCACAGTACGGCGCTACAACAGTTGATAAAATAACAAGTGGGCTTTCCAACCCGACGCCAGGAGGCCGTGTGGTCGAAGACTGCACGGTTGGCGGGGGCATCCCCCCACTTTTACAAACCAAAAATGAGTCAAATGTGCTCACACTAATCCGATGTAGCATTAGGGCCTTCGGGCTGTTAGCATAGATTCATCCGAAAAAAAAGTGGGCTTTGGTCTGACCAAGCCTACCATCTCGCTCGGTGGTAGATGTCCCTTTGGGGATTTCACCTTTATCCCATAAGCCCAGTAAAGGCAAAAGTTGCCACCATTCAGAGTAACTTATGGCAGATTAGTAACATTGGGATGTTACATCATCATCATCACCACTATATTTTATCGTTATTCGCCTACTGATAGACAAATACCCCGTTCAGTGCACCAAGGCGGGGAAATCCCCCGATACTCTTATCCAACTACGACCGGCCGCTGTACCATCTAGTTACAGGGCGACCCTGTATAAAACGTGTATAAAACATACTTATGAAATAAAAATACTTTAGTCCAGTGTGAAGGGACCTTAACTGAACACAGCTCCTGAATATTCAGTTTAATTTGGATATTGATTGAATGAGCGCCGGAATATCGCGGCGAGAATACTACTCTAAATTCGATATCTTGTATTTAATATTACAAAAAACTTTAGAACCGGTTGCAGATTCGTTAGACAGCCAATAAGTTAATTCGTAACTACCACATTGAATTAAAAAATGATCTTTTATATCTCACTATGATTATATTTAGGCCTAGTTGAGGGAAAGTTGGGAAGTTGGATTTACTTACTTTTGTTGGGATCATCATCGGCCGCTTAAATTATTATTAGGGAGTTCTGATATCCCGGTCTGCCTTAATAAAAGAATGGGCTGCAATAATCACTGGTTTATTCTATTTAAATGTTACAATAGCAAGCCCGACAAAATTGTGTGTGTAACGGCCGACGTTGAGATTTTGTATATGACTGTAAAGCGATTACTGTCAGCTGTCAGTAATAATCGGTTCGTCCCGCCCCGCACTCCGCCACATGGCCCGCGGGCCCCGGACTTCATCTATTAAAAGTTAAAGTTTATTTAAAGAATGGAATCTGTTTCATTATGTAGTATGTATATCTAGCAGACCACGGATATACGAACTGTGGTGTTGTTGAAATACCTACCAAAATCTTGTTTCAGCAATATTTTTAGGGTTCCGTAGCCAAATGGCAAAAAACGGAACCCTTATAGATTCGTCATGTCTGTCTGTCTGTCCCACCGTATCTCACATCCAGTTTTTTCCGAAACTATAAGAACTATACTGTTGAAACTTAGTAATGAGATGTATTCTGTGAGTCGCATTAAGATTTTTACACATAAGTAGAAAAAAAAACAATAAATTTGGGGGGTCCCCGTATTTAGAACTGAAACTCAAATTTATTTTTTATCAAACCAAAAAATAGGTCTTTAAAAATTATATTGAGGTTTCTAATATATTTTTTTCTAAACTGAATAGTTTGTGCGAGAGACACTTCCAAAGTGGTAAAATGTGTGTTACGGGGGGGCCCCCCGTAATTCTAAAATAAGAGAATGATAAAACTAAAAAAATATATAATATGATGTACATTACCATGCAAACTTCCACCAAAAATTGGTTTGAACAAGATCTAGTGAGTAGTTTTTTTTATACGTCATAAATCGTAAACCGCAATTTACCTTTCATTCTCAAACTCAAACTCAAAATATATAAAAAAAAATTAATTCCATAAACATAAACCTTAATTTTTGTTAAAGTCTAATGTGGTATATTATGTAATGGTACGGAACCCTTCGTGCGGGAGTCCGAGAAACCCGGCCTAGTGCTAGTCAGCACTAGGCCGGTTTTTTATTATTATTGTTGTTTTTAGGGTTCCGTACCGAAAGGATAAAACGAGAACCCTTTTACTAATACTGATGTCCGTCCGTCTATCTGTCCGTATGTCACCAGGCTGTATCTCATGAACCGTGATAGATAGACAGTAGAAATTTTCACAAATTTTGTTTTTTGTTGCCGCTATAACAACAAATACTAAAAATAGAATAAAATAGATATTTTAGGGGACTCTAATACAACAAACGTGATGTTTTTGCCCATTTTTGTTCCATATTAATAATAGCAACAAGTCGATGCCTGAAATATTCACAGAATATCTATACAGATAAATAAAATTGGAGTGTCTGTTTGTAATATTAAAATAACCGCTTTTTAATCAATGCATGTGTATACACGGTACATAATAAACCAAAGGAGAATTTTTACAATTTTTATCTGTTTGTCCGTCTGTTCCGGCTAATCTCTGAAACGAGTAGGCCGATTTTGACGGGACTTTCATTGGAAGACTTAGGCTACAAAAATAATCACCATTCTTCCGAATATGATTGTGAATCTCGAAACACGGGTGAAGCTGCTGGCAACAGTTAGTATTAAACTAAAATATATTTTTTTACAATTTTTGTCTGACGGTCGGTCTTTTTGTTCCGGCTAGTATCTAAAACGGCTGAACCAATTTTGATGGGACTTTCACTGGTAGATAGCTGATGTTATAAGGAGTAACTCAGGCTATAAACAATCATCATCAATTTGGGTACGGCTGTAAATCTGTGAAAACGCGGGCCAAGCTGCGAGCAACAAGTAGTATAGTTATATAATATTAACTTTAAAGGTAAATAATTAGATTAAAATAAAATAAATTAATAAAGGTTAATAAATAACTAAACTAACAAAAAAAAACGTGTTTTTTTTGTTAGTGCCAATGTTGTATATAATATAATATAATGGTACAGTACCCATCGTGCGCCAGTCCGACTCGTACTTGGCCGGTTTTTACTTCGATTTACATAACGTCTGTGTCACTTTAAACGAGGCGAAATTTCACCTTTTATCTCTCTAAACAACAACTATATTATAATATAATGATGATCACTTTAATAATAAAAGCCTCATTATGAAATTAATCATTATGTAATATACTAACTACATTGTTCCGTCCAGAAAACTTCAGTAGGGGAAATAATTTGAAACGAGTAGTTAACTAGCAAGGGTGGCCCCGCGCTAGTCAACTCCTCGATCAAGGAGGCAGCGGGGAAGAGCAAGGGGGGTGTCCCAAAAACAAAAGACAGAAGTTGGATCAAGGCGCACGTGGTTTTGGGAAAGTTATTTCCCGCTATCGATTTGACTCCGAACCAAATTGTTTTAAAGGTACAAAAGCCAAGGTCGCCTGAAATAAAGGCTTCGGTGCTCGTGATATTTAGAAATCAATTTTTAATGAAAGAATAAAAACGTTAAGACAAGCTTTCGTATATGGGTTCCACAGGCGTATATAAATTAATATATACCTACTGTATCTTTAATCTGTATTTAATCGGCCTGTAAGGTCTAAATATTGATGTAATATATACTTTTATATTACATGACTGTAGGCTTTATTTTCCTTAATACCGGGAAATGCTCTGAGGCATCCCGCGGAGGAGTGGGATTTCCCCACTAAAACTGGTAAGTGCCACCAAAACCACCTTTGGTGAGGTGCCCCGGATCTAAAATGAGTCTACTCAGTCCCTCGGGGGACCGACACCACCTCCACAGAGGGGTTGTCCCGCACCACAGAACAACCCCTCCCAACGTTGGGACAGTACAATGGGGCGCGCTTCCCACCCTCACCCCTTCTCTCCTGCTCTTTTGTCTCCTCTTCTTATAAGAGGGGTACAAAGAGCCCCCTCGGCTCAATTCGCTTCACCCAAGTTTCTGGGCTCACTCTAGGCTCCTGAGCCCCACCGCCACGAACTGAACCATGGTGGGGACAGGACTGTAGGGTAGTCCAAGTCAGCTTACGGGCTTTTTGTTAAGGGCCTCTTTATGTGTGTTTTTGTAAGAGGTAGTGCCATGCTGCTTTACAGCCGAATTGGGCTGGCACGACCGGGGTGGTACCTCTCGCTCACATAACACCGGCGGCAAGTGACAGCTATGCTGTCGCGTTTCGTGCGGTTTGTGAGTTTTCGGTGGCTCATTGAGGAGGTAGGGAAAAGGAGGGCAACGCATCTGCATAATCTCTGGTTTCTCGCCAAAAGGCTTCGACTGCTCGTGTGCCAACCTATGCAAAAAAAAATGTTGCACCTTTACTTAATTTTTCTGTTGTCGGATTTTAGCGATGTTACCTCATGTTTTCTAAAAAAATATTTGTAGGCAATTATAGGCCAGCACCAAAAGAGCTCTTCAAGTTCTTAACGGTAAATTGTAGGCCGAGGTATTCGGGCGTATTCTATTTTTATTCTATTATTATATCATTTACAAATGGTATTCAATATTTATTCAAATTTTGGACAATTATGGACAACAAAACAGAGGGAAATCTTTTGTAGATGATAATAAAATTAATATGGACAAACATAAACGTGGGCTTATTATAATAATAGATGGACCTTTATATTTATGTATCTATTTTGTATTTAATATATTTCAATTGAAATTCAATGAATACGGTCAACAGATGGTCAACATGAAATAATATTTTATAAATAAAATGTTAACTAATATAATAATGAGCATACATTAATATTTTTGACGTGACATCGTCTTATAATTTGATGGAGCCGGCTGCACGAACGAAAAAACATGCGACGCATGCGGCGTTACCTCGCTGTGAGGCGTTCCATTTTCTTATGACGTTGTCACGTTCAACTATCGTCAGTAAACCGACTTTACAGACAACCGATTTTTGTTTTGATTGTTGTCATTCTGTTTGTTAATATTTTACATTGTCATAAAATGCTTCAGCCGTAAAGAGCATACAGTGTTTTATAACATTTTCATTTTATGAATTAATAGTTAGCGAAGTGCGCCAATGTAAAAAAAGGAGTAGCGTTAAATATGTTAGGAATAAGGATAGGATTATGGGATCTGCTTCTAGGTATTTATCCCATACATATTAAGCTCATCAACACCACTACCACCACCACCATCATCATCATTATCATAATCATCATCAACAACAATCCTTTTCCGTTCACAGCTGGACACAGACCTAGTTCAATACTTACTACTACGTACAGCATCAAAAATAAAATTGTAAAAAACCTACATTTATAATTATACCGGGTGTATTTTGAACGCTTGCAAAGATTTAATCCTAATAATATACCATTTATATACTACAATATAATTCAAATAACCATTTATCTCAGAAGCGTTTTTTTAAGATAATTTTAGGACTTATGTATTTTGCAAACCCGCAATGTATGTATATAGCTCGAACAGCGAACTCTGTCAGCTGATGCAGTCCGCTGGCCGGCGTCAATCATAAACCAATTACATTGCCGTTTTTTTTAAACGATTATTTTAAAGCGTTATCATCAAATTTCTGTAACATTATGTTTACTAAACCGGATTATACAAAAAAAGGCAACCATAAAAATAAAGAAACGCGTTTTTTTCACTTGTGTCATGTCAGGCTATGCCAACACTATCATACCTCTTCGTTTTTGCAAGCGTTCCAAATACACCCGATATACTAACTAGCTTAATTTAGATTATAACGCCCGTGTTAATTTAGATTTATAGCCGTGTCCAGGTTGATGATGATTATTTGATAGCATATGTCACTAAGTGTTAGCGTAGCATTCCAATAGTGCCTCACCATGGTTCAGGCCTTGTCGTGGCGGTGGGGCTCAGAAACCTATTATACAGGGTGAGCGGTGTACCTTGGGCGAAGCTAATTGGGCCGAGGGGGCTCTTTGTACCCCTCTTATAAGAAGAGGGGACAGAAGAGCAGGGGGCAAGGGGTGAGGATGGGAACCTCACCCCATTGTACTGTCCCGACGTTGGGAGGGGTTGTTCTGTGGTGCGGGACAACCCCTCTGTGAAGGTGGCGTCGGTCCCTTGCGGGACTGACTAGCCGTCGAGGTGCCGCCCTGTTTGTTTTCTAGATCCGGGGCACCTCACCATAGGCGGCATTGGTGGCACTCGCCGGGTTTTAGTGGGTAGAGCTGCGTCCATTTACCAGCTGTCGGGCGCAGCGAGTCCCACATACCCGCGTGGGGAGACCCACTCCCTCGCGGGATGCCTCAGAGCATTTCCCGGCGTAAAAGAAAAAAAAAGCATTCCAATAGTGAAATATTTTTTTAAATCGGTTCAGTAGTTTTTGAGATACTTCGTAACTAACAAAAAAATTTTTATCGACTTTATATGATAGAAATATTGTGTATCATACTTATACCTGCTCTAATTTATAACGAAGCCAACTGAATATCATCCGTTATCCGAATAAATCCGTTGATTTGTTTAGAAAATATAGATGCATAAACATACCAACAGAAAACAAGTTTAATAATAATAATGTATTAACAAATATAGTGACGAGATTTATCTCCATTAAATTGATGTGCAGTTTATAATATAGGTAAATAAATGTTTTAGGGAAGTAAATTTTTATCATCATCAGACTATTGCTGTCCTTAGCTTTGGCCTTTTTCAAACCCAAAAAGCGGCTGATCCAAGGTTGAAGGCTCGAAGATCGGCATCGGCATTAGGTCAACGTCCTACTGTAAACATGACCTACCTACTTTAGAATCGTATCCAATCTGTCATCAGTTTAGCGACCCACAGGTCACAGCCACTGCTATAATAAGTTTGGTAAGACGATTGTCCCATTTTTAAATACAATGACACCTATCTCATATAAAGCTGATTAAACGTCTAACTTGATTCATTAAATAGCGATCAAAAGGCTTGGGTGTGTGGTTTGCTCACGATTGCTCACCGCAAATATTAACTGTAGCACACGTCAGCCCCACTCATTAATAATCCTACAAACTTTCCGACTGATAACCTTCACAACCTCACAACTTTGTTGTCAATTACTCATTTTAATTAATATGCTAAAGAAGCCCTTTATGCTAATGTTTGCTGCATCATCTTTCTGGAATTAGATATAGCTATAGCTTTACTCCCGGTTGCTGACTATTAAATGCAAAAATAATTTTAAATTCGACTCATGGTTCCAGAGCTGAGCGCCTTCAAACAGCCCTACAATTTTATAATATTAATATGATGAAGTCCGATTGCTAAGTTATTCGGTGTTGTGTGTGAGTAAGTGTCACGTATTATATTAGCCCAAGAGTCCGCGACGGCCAGACCTCCGTTATTTTATAAGAGCTGAAAGCTTGCTCTGTGTATGTCTCCATCCTGTGTATTTTCTTGAATATATAAATTATATTTAAAAAAATAAGACAACAAAAACCTCTATACAAACTCTATGTTGAAGACACCGTTGCCCGCAGCTTCGCCCTCATAACTTATACTAGCAGCCATATCGGGTGTTGATTGCTGATGATGATTATAATAGCCTATTGAGTCACGCACTAATAACGTATCATCGTCATTGATGATTAAAATCAGATGAGTAGTTTCGAAAATAATCTCTTGCATAGATACTAATATGGAAGAACTTATTGCCAGGATAAAATTTAAGATTTAATTGATGAAAAGTGTTAGTGTTTTTATAAGATTGACTACGTGTGTCTGTCTGCGGCACCGTAGCTTTTAAACAGGTGAACCGATGGATGCGGTTTTTTATTTGAAAGCAGGTTTTCTGAATTAGTTTTTATATCTATCTATATATCAACAGCAATGTTTAACCGTTTCAAGGTTAATCTTTTGTTATCGCGTTGGGCGATTTTTCGTGTAGATATTTATATTTTATATTATCTAATACGTAATATGGTGAATAAGAAAAGCTTTTACCTCTTTTATTACGTGGTATCTTTGAAAATCTATGAGATTTAGTGATCCTATTTTAATATTGTTTGGTCCGAACAGGATGGGACTATATAATATCTGTCTGTGGATGTTCCTTTGTGATTAGAAGATTTTATGATAAGAAGAAAGGAGATAAATAAAGAACCAAAACGGTTCAAACGGTAATATAAAAAATGTATATTTTTTTCATTTCTGAAAATAATGTCTATTATTTTATTTTTCATCTAGGTATATTTTAATAAAAAAATATCTATTTTGTATCTGGTTTGTACATTATATCAGCGCGTCAGGATTTAGTTTGA
This sequence comes from Helleia helle, assembly GCA_963853865.1. NCBI lineage: Eukaryota > Metazoa > Arthropoda > Insecta > Lepidoptera > Lycaenidae > Helleia > Helleia helle. The sequence continues at coordinate 25,705,550 of OY971420.1, forward strand.
AAGTTGGTAAAGAAAGTTATTTCGGTAATGTTTGTAGTATTTGAGCTAAAGAAGTTTGTATCAGAAAGAAAATTATAAACATTTTCAGGGCTTAGGATTCAGAACTTTCCAGTTAGAAATAAATATTGCCTTTGTTGTTCCGTAAGTGTAAATAAACTCGTGAGAGGAAATTCCTCCAACCAATGAAAATGTAATTTTATTTGCGCATTCACGTAAAAATTAGCAACATTTAACAGCTTAGTTAATTTAACTTAGGAGTGTTTTGGAAATAAGGACAGGACTTACCATCATGTGGTTTTTGCTAGAAGTGGAAGTAGAAGAATATGCTGTTTTCGAAGGGTAGACGAGAAATGTTGAAATACACAAAGTCTGTTTTAGGGACTTCAGCTGGGCAGCGCTTAAAAAGTAATTGTGCTAATTGCTCAGTTTTATACGAAATTGGGACCTTCAAAAAACAAGGGCACGGTTAATTATTTTCTGACTGGTGTAGTGGGCATTATAAAGATAGTCAGTTCAAATCATGGCCCATACATATGTTGGGATAACATTTACATCCAGAATAGAGTTTGTAATTAAAAAAAAATGTTTTGTATGAAAACAAATTACGCCAAAGTGCTGCGACGCTACGTCGGTTCTGCGCTCTGATTGGCCGACTAATAGGCATTAATGGATGATTGGCCGATGGGACATACACATAGATCACAGGTTTGTTTAATTGCTATTACGTCAGTGACAAATCACTGACCAGTTTGGGAATTTTATAGCTCACATTACAGCTCTATCCGGTTATATGCTCGATGTCGTCATTAGACGACAATTGTAATGTTTTTAATTGTAATTACTACACCCACATCGGTTCAAATCCCGCCAAAATGTATGATGTATTTATAGTTGTTTGGGATTAGAGATGTAAATATTTAATTTTATTTCGTCCTTACTGCCAGTACAATAACAATTATGGAATTATAAGTTTACCACGCAACTAGGTTACCGTGGTGTAAAGGGTATCGTAAGTCAGTAATTATATAATAAAAAATATTAATGTTAAGTCGTACTAAATGGAACGACGATCTCTCTCTAATGGACGGTCCTAGTTGAATGCGAGTGGCTCCGCCGTCTTGGTGTTCGCTGAAAGAGGCCTACGACGAATAAAGGTTGATAATGATTAAGTCCTTTGAAGTTATATAACTACTGTAGATAAATATTTAACACAGTTACCTCGCTGATAACTTTACGAATTTCTTTCCGTATTTTATTAGATAATAAACGGCGAAAAGAACTTCGTAAAGTATATTCCAATATTCGGCTAAGACAATGTCGACTGATCAACGAAACATCTGAGGTGTTTATTTATATGTGTTGGTGAGTGCATGTGTGTGTGTGTGTGTGTGTGCTTAGGGTCGCGTTGTAGGGATGAAAGGGAGGGTGCCGCCCTTGTTCGGCTAGGGATGGGATAGCATTATTGTATAAGACTATTTCCGGAAAAGTAAAATATTGGGATGTAAAACTTTCCTTCAAGTTAAATTAAAATCACCCGAGAAATTCACGACCTATTGAATGTTAGATTTGTTTATTTTATAACTAGCGTACACCCGTGACTGTAGTCGTAATGATTTTTATTATAACGCGGTAACATTATGTGATTAAAACTAACATAACATTGTTTTCTAATGTTTACGCGAATTTCATTCATTTGAATGAAACAACTTTTACGCATTTTATGTCGGTTTATTTAGATTTTTACATTCAACATAACTGCACCCGGTCACAGGAGGACTTTCGATTGATTGTTGCTGTAAAGTACTACAATAAAGTACTATAATATTATTAGTAACTATTAAACCTCATTTCATGTAACTTTCACATTATTTAGATATATGGGAAAACTTATAGTATTTTTATGACCAACTTATATTTATTGTAGCTTTTACTCCACTACTACTAAACTTGACATTTGTACTTGTTCTAAGTTTAGGTGTTATATGTGGTTACAATAAATTAACTTAAGTAATTAATTAAAGATCTAATAAACTATGATTTAACAAAATAACATCAAAACATGTTCAGTAATCATACGATTTAGTAAAAAATGCTTCGTCATTTTTATAAATTGTCAATATTGATAAGATTAACTTTTACCACTATAATAAAATAAAAGTGTACAGTGTTTTTAACTTCTTTAAGGTGAACAGACCTTTATAAAGGTTACACAAACGTCTAAAAATGGTTAGGTATATGCATACATACTGCGCACGTCACTACAAGCTCGGTTAGCCAAGCCGAAACGCCAGTCGGCTTGTGAGACGAGAGACGAAACCCGCACCAACACCGCAGCAACACCGCAGTAACACCGCGAGAACCGCTCCGGAAATATTATCGTCGAACCGACCACAAACACATTCGAAGCCGGTATTCGTCATAAAAGTACTAGAACTTATTGTGAGTGAATGTATTGTTATGATGATCGTGGTGAAAAACTTTATGAACTTGAACTTACTTAGTGGTTAACGGTTTTGATTAAGGTAAGACGTTTTAAGTCAAATATTTATATTAGAACTTACCTTATACTTAAACATTCGGTGAGTGTTTATAAAAAGTTTTTGTAACTTTTATAAACTTTTACTATTTTGTTAAAAATGTTTAAGCGGAACCTATATAGATATAAGTTTGCTGGCGAATATTAGAAAATACTACTAAGTTATGTTTTCTCGTAGTTTAATTAAGCTGTGTATTTTATCGCTATGCGGTTATTTACGAAAGAAGCTTTCGTGTGTTTATAAGTTATTGACTACAATTATCGATAAATAAACTAGGGTGAAAGCTTTATATATAGGGGTGGGGGGGTTGTTTCCGGAAGTAGAAAAAAATATGTCATTAAAACCTTTTATTTTTTTATATAATATAACATGTAAGATAAAGCGATGGTTAAATGATTATTTTTTCGCCAAAAGCTCCAGGTTTGATTCTATTTACGAATCACAATACTGCTACCGACTGTTATGCGATAATATGAGGAAATCTGATACAACCTGTGAAAATATCAATCTAAACATTATAAACGAACAAATATATAAAAATATGAAGATCCTGCTATGCGAAAAAAATTGCGAGGAAACCTGAATGTGTTACTTAACAGGCTATCTAAAATACCCACCCCCGTATAAGGGTGCTATTATTTATGGTATATAACGTTAAAAGCCTTCGCGAAATGCCTGCGAATACTGCGGCCAAGTTTATTGGATATTTAACGCGCATATACACTTATTACTGACGAAATGGTGTTAACTTGTAATCAGTATCATAATCGCTGCGCAGACGTTAAATTGAAAGAAAAAATCATCTATACAGATAAATAAAATTGGAGTGTCTGTTTGTAATATTAAAATAACCACTTTTTACTAAATTCATATGGATGTATACACGGTACGTATACCAAAATAATCTAAGTTAACGCAGGCGAAACTGCGGGCAACAGCTAGTATTAATATAAAAACCCCAGATAAGCGCCAGTCTAAGTCTCCCGCTGATGGTTGACAACAAATGCATCTTATGTAATACTAGCTGGTGTCCGCGACAACTTCTGCGGTTTTGGATAATTCACACAATACCTTACTATGTATGTATTACTCTGATGTATAAGCTATATTATGGTAAAGTTTAAATAACCCCACCATGGTTCAAACTATGTCGTGGCGGTGAGGATCAGTAGCCTAGGATGAACCCAGCACAGCACCTTGGGCGAAGCAAATTGAGCCGAAAGAGCTGCTCTTTTACCCCTCTTATAAGAAGAGGGAACAAAAGGGCAGGGGAGGACAAGGGGCGAAGATGTGAACCTCACCCTATTATACTGTCCTGACGTTAGGAGGGTTTGTTCTGTGGTGCGGGGCAATCCCTGTGTGGGGGTGACGTCGGTCCCTTGGGGACTGACTAGCCATCGAGGTGCCCTGTTGCTCAACAGATTCAGGGTACCAACACCAAAGGCTGCATTGGTGGCATTCACTAGGGTTTTTGTAGGTAGAGCTGTGTCCACTTTACCATCATTCGGGCGCAGCGAGTACCCGTCATACCCGCCTGGGGAGTCCCCACTCTCCCGCGAGATGTCTCAGAGCATTTTCCGGCGTAAAATAAAAAAGAAAAATCCGTAGTTTTATAAACTATGATCTGATAATGACTAAACTTAATTTCTTCTTTTATAAGTTAGTTAAAATGTAGCTTTACCACCCGGACCATAGTACAAACAACCTAGTAACGTAACGTAATAACAAATCGATTGACACTTTTTATGAAACTTGGATAAATATATAATTTGGTGCTTGCTTCGCCGGGATTTGCTGTGGCCTGCTAAAAATCATTTAGAGACAAGCCTTAAAAAGGAGTTTTATTGTATTTACTTTGGTTAATTTATTTGCTTATAATTGCTATAACATATCTTAACTGAAAATTTTATTATTTATTTACCACCAACCAACCAAAAACAGCCCTGCATGTTACAACGGTCATATGTTATATGTTAATAAGGTCGCGAATCGCGTGAGTCAGTCAGTCACCTAAAGTCCTCGTCACTAATATTTATCTAACACCAGCCAATAAAGAAAAGGCGTTTGAAAACTGATATCACAAACGTCATGTTTGTTTATATGTGCCACTTCCCGCGACGATAGTTGAGAGTACCGGGAATATGCTATTAATTCATCGGGAGTTTTTCCCGCGGGAAAATATCACATACAAACACTTATAGCCCACTGGGGAGACGCGGTATTGTCCCAATAGGGCTCAACTCCCCACTCGAATGAACCAGGCTCAGCATACCCACCACCAATCTGCGCAATGTCGTAGGCACATGCCAAGTATCTAGGTCAATTGACTATATTGTTATCTAATATTAAATCAAATTTTAATATTATTAAAATTACTTAATACCGTTTTGATCGCATATTATTTAGATTTTAACGCAACGATCCCCAACACAACTAGAATGGTGTTATAGGTTGGACCGCTAAGTGAGTGGGACCATATTATTATTAGGTCTGTGGCTGTGGCTGAACTGAGTTAGAGGATATTTTATCAAAATCAGTTCAGCCATTTCATGGTCGTCTGCTATTTTTTATTACATTGGGGTTTTAAAAAATAGTTTTAAATACTTTTTTGTACTCTCAGTGACCATTTTGCTGTAAGGTATCCGAAAAGTATGGCTTATAAAAATCAGGATGAAATCCGTAAAAAGTTGTTTTATGAAACCCCAATACCACAATGAGATACTAGTATATTATATGTATATAAAGGTAGCGGATTCTAACCTCATGCCGAGTAGAAGCGACAATTACTTGAACGTAGTCAAAATAAGTGACTTACGTAGTGCCTCGTAGCACCTCGTAGTCTCGTAGAGGTACTACATCTCGCGTAGACCGGTGTAGGGTCGTGTTAGACATATAGTAACAAAAATGTACACTACTTATTAACTACTAACGGCTATCAGAAAACCTCGGTGCCAAAATAATATATATAAATATGAGACCATCGCTTGCTCACCGGTGAAGGAAACATCGTGAGGAAACCTGCATGCCTGATGAGATTAAAAGTCTGAATGATATTTTCAAGTATTAGTCAAATACAAATTACTCGTTGGTAATCTGGAATGTAGTAAGTGTAAACTATGCATGTATTGGACTCGTCAAAACAAGCCTTAATAACTAGTTAGTAAGTTCAGTTAGACTGAATTCTCTTGTTATCAAGGTGGAATGTTAAATTAATTAATTAATTTTAAGAAAAATTTTAAGAAAAAAAATTAATGGATAACAGTTGTTAATCTTGCATAGGTGAACTATGGCCCAAAACCCTCCTCGCCTGATTTCGAGGAGGAGAACCGTGCCCAGCAGTGGGACATAAAAGGGTTGATATTATTATATATAATGTTAACATTCCACCTTCAATCATCTTTCGATACAATTAATATTAAACAGTTCTATTATAATCTGAATGACTTTTTTTTCTTTACCTACCCAATACAAGGAATCCTAGTGTAGGGACCAGGGTTACATTGTTTCATTTTCTGTACCACCTTTATATATACAATAAATGAATTTTGTTTTTTTTTTTAAACATATCACCGGTGGGAGGGATGCGCTGTGCCGCACTCCCGGACACATGGGTCCATCTTGCTTGTTTCTTCCGTGAAACAGCTTTGCTGTGTTTCGGAGAGAAAGACAGGATAGGCAGTGTAATTACTGGCACCGAGACTTAACATCTTATGTCTCAGGATAGGCAACACATAAATGAGTTGTTGAACCACTATAAATAAAAATCCGTAAAATCTGTTTCACTATAAGTGAAATTTGCGTAGAAATTAAAAACAAATGCAAAATAATAAAAAAAAACATGACCATATATATAGCTCCAAGTGGCAATTGCGATGTTTTTACTTAAACGAGGTCAACGGCGTTGGGCACGATTCTCGTCACGTCGGAATTTGCCCCAGAAATGTAGTTCGTCCCAGAAATATGCTCATTTATGAAGGTGAACATATTATGTTCTTTCATTAGTAGAAACAGAAATGTGTGACGAGCGTGACGGGCCGGACGACGACGAGAAGAACACCGCTGGGTTTTTAAGTTAGGGCGAGGGTCCAACATAACCAATGAACCTCCCTCGGAGCATCATTACGATTTTCGCAGCGAAAACAAAAAAAAAAAGAATACTAAAACGTAATGGCTATTATAAACAATATTGTCTGTTTATTGCCAACAATAATATATTTCCATCATAAATACAAATATTAATAAACCTACTTGTTAAGGTTTGCTCGGTCACCTAGCGGTCGGTCATCAATAATTAATGAGCGCGCTCATTAATTATTATCACCTCTAAAAGGCAATTACTAAACCTGTCTAGATATTGTAGGCCGGAGGACCGACAAGGCCAATTCATGTCGTTTATAGTGTACTGACGCTATGTTAGCAACATATATTTCCCATAGATCGAGTCTCCTCGAAATCAAGCGAGGAATACAGAACATAACATACTCTGGTCTGGCCTTAGTGAATTTAACATACCCTAAAAATACTCATCATTTATGCGTTTCCTCACGATTATATACTAGGAAGACGAGGTGATAACAAAAGTGCATATAGGTAAACTCAGATAACCGCAAATTTCAGGTTATAATTACCAGATTCCAACCCAGATCTTACTTCGAGTCTGAGCCAATATTAAGTAGTCACTCGCTTTTGTTTATATTAACCGGTAGGAGGGATATCTCCCGGCTGCATGGGTACCACAATCTTGCTTGTTTTTTCCGTGAAACAGCTTTGCTGTGTTTGAAAATACGGACAATACAGGCAGTGTAATAACTGGTACCGAGACTTACGCCTCGTGTTAACTTATTTATGTTTATTACACTGACTATCTGCTAGTCTGCCCGTATGCTACTCCTGGTTGGATAAAATAAAAAAGCAATCATGTCTTGGCGTTCATCGAAAGAGGCCCAAACATTGGCGGATGATTTGAAATTCTTCCTATTCTAAATAGACGTAAGTGCAATGTAAATTACTTTGAAAATAATTAATTGTTTCATGCTGTTTGGGACGTCTCGACGTTACAGCATGAAATATTGATCAGGAAGTTACGCTACTATGAAATATACGGTACGGCACTGGATCTTGAATTTCTTCTTAGCAATAGAACTAAAAAGGCGGAGATAAAAAGTATTTAAATATCGCTCAATTACGCGCGTGAGAGTCGAATATAACAAAATGATAAAAAAATAAGATAAAAATACGAATTTTTGAATTTTTTGTTACTAAATTCACTCTCACCTGCCTCCAGTATTCCTTCAGCCGTCAAACATGTCGGATGTTATAATAATAACATTGACAATTACGTTCGTGTTCACGTGCGTTTTTCTTAAATTGAAATATGTGATGCGAAAACGTAGAAATCGTTTAAGAAGGATGATTCGAAAGTTGCGTGCCATTCGAATAAGGTATTTTTAGAGTACTTTAGTGACTTTACTATATTTTATGAATGTAATTATGGTACTTTCAAAAATAATACAAGTGATTCGTTTTATGATGAATGAGAGCCTCTACTCTAAGTGTTTTGTCGTATTTTCAAAACTTTATGAGATGATTTTATAATAACTTTTAATGCATTTTTATGCGATGTGACAACTAATCAAATCATAACAAATCTTTTTTTTATTTAAAGTACCAATAAAGTATCTTTTTAAACATCAATTGAATCTACCACCGGTTCTAAGGAAAGCCCACTTAGAAGAACCAGCGAAACAAACTCAGTGGAATTAATCTTTTCGAATATTTTATAACAAATTTCACATGTTGTTATCCTGAAATATCTGGAAGGAACGCCCAATTCCCAAGGTGTGGTATCTTCCATAAAATCTTTTACTTTATAATATCCTTCACCACACAAACGCTCTTTAATAACTTTTTTGATTTTTTTAATTGGAAGGTTTTGAACATTTTCTGGGATCCTATTGTAAAAGCGTATACAGTTCTAATAGATAAACGAAACGAAATAACATTGGTTTTGAATTTAGAATTTTCGAATTACAATTAACAAATGAAGCCAACAAACCTTAAAAATCTTCAAATCTATGTTATAACTATAGTACAATACAATAAATGTAAATATATATTAATACTAGTAACATGTATAATTTTTTTTCTTTTTATTTTTAGGTATACCTACATACATAAACATACAAGATGTCCAAGGACTAGTACGACAAACTTCAAGAGTGATCAGTGTTTCCACAATGAGGAACTTTCCCTTTTGTGGGGAAAATAGGGTTCATGCATTTTTTTTTAAATTTGAACTTAAATAACTAATAAAGGTCGTCAGAAAAAAAGTAAAAATTTTGTTGAGGGGAAATAAGACCTGAAAAGGGGGAATCTCAATTGAGGCGAGGGGAAATCTTAATTGAGGTAAGGGGAAATGAAATCTCTAAACTGGAAAAACTGAGAGTGATAGCTTGGGTTATTACCTGTCAGAATATCTAAATTTGACCTTATTAAAAACCTCACCATTTTCGAGATATTTAGACTTTTTTAAATTCTCTTAATTTACTGCCTTGTGTCGGATTATTAACTACTAGTTTTTCACAATAACACTTGCAAACGAATAAAATACACAAAATTATTTTTAATAGGTAGCATTGCCATGCCATGTACATGATATTTTTCACCATTTGACTAAGGAAGTTAAAAAAATATATTTTTGAATTAGGATTTTTAACAACAGAAAATTATCTAGCTGAATTTTGACCTTCTTTGTTGAAAAAAAAATGTTCTGAACTGTGATAGGGAACTATTTTAAAAAGTTACTCATTTAATGCAAATTTTAAAATGAAATATTATTAATCCATTTTATTCACGGAAAATAAGATATTGCTATTTCTCTTGTGTGTGTGTGTGTGTGTATGTAGTTGTTTGTAGGAAAAATTGCATGCATTGTAATAATTATATGTTATAAGCGTATGTACATTATCAATAATAATTATCCCAATATCAGCTCCTCCCATTTGACCGCGTCCAACGCCGGACGGCTCGAATCGTCGACGACAATGTTATCTCCAATCGGCTTGATTCCTTGGCGCTGCGTAGAGATGTCGGATCGCTCTGCGTCTTCTGCCGCATCTACCACAGGGAGTGTTCTGAGGAATTGTTCGGAATAATACCTGCGGCAGAATTCCACCACCGGACATCGCGTAAAAATTCCCAATTTCACCCACACCCATCTTGATGTCCGGAAATCCACAACATCTCGTTTTTTACGGCATTTCCTGCCTCGCACTACTAATATATGGAATCAGCTGCCACCTACGGTGTTTCCGAACCGATACGACTTAGGGACCTTCAAGAAAAGAGCATACTCATATCTAAAAGGCCGGCAACGCACCTGCTGATCCTGGTATAGCGGGTGTCTGTGGATGTCGCTATCACTTACCATCAGGTGAACCGACTGTCCGTTTGCCCCCTCTTCCATAAAAAAAATGCATCATACTTTTTAATTCTTCAGAATTTTTAAGCTTTGATAATTGAAAAAACCTTTAGGCTGCATTTGTATAATACCATGGGATAGATAGCTATGACTTAATTAATTTTATTATTAAGAAAAGGACCTAAAACAATTGACGATGCTTTGTGTAGGATATTTTATTAATTATAGAAATAACTGGTACGATAAGGTTTGCTCCTTTGAATGGAGCTATATGTCGCGAGGGGAGGCGGTACCACTTTTTTATGGTAGTTGGGTAGGCAAGCTGGCAGACGTACCACCAGATGGTAGGTAAAAGGTCGACGTCGCCCATGAACGTAAACTAGTTTACCTGGAACCATCCCAGTCAACTTATCCATGTGTTGCCTGTCCTGAGACAAGACGTAAACATTATTTCGGAATGACTGTCTCCATTCCGAACGTTCTTCCGCTACCGACTCCCAGGTGGAAGGTTCAAATCCCTTAGAACGTCTTTGAAGATAAGACGCGTTCTGGAAGGGAAAACTTCAAACGAAAACCCCCTTCTAATATTCAATATAACTACGTTGATGGTGTTCTCACATGCGCTGGCTGCTCACGTACCTTCCCAGCCAGATAGGCTATGCTAGCCATGTGAGAGTCCATCAACGTAATGACATAAGACTCTCATATCTATTTATTAGAAACTTTTCGCCGTAACCGAAATAGGCCTGGAAAGTATCATCATCATCATCCTGAGACATAAGATGTTAAGTCTCGGTGCCAGTAATTACACTGCCTGTCTTGCCCTTCTCTCCGAAACACAGCGAAGCTGTTTGACGGGAGAAACAAGCAAGATGGTGGTAACCATGCAATTGGGAGCGCGGCATAGCGCATCCCTCCCACCGGCTAAGTAAATCGAGACCTTTATGTGATGACTATCTAGTAATTTATTAGCATTTGTGACCGAATTCCTTTGATACGATTAAATCTTTGTGCAAATATATTACTTACATTGACTGTTAGATAAATTGTCAAATTTTGGAGCATTGTGAGTCTGTAATTTTTTTATTAAATAAGCTTTTTAGTTATTATTTTAGGCTTAGTGAAAACCAGTTTTTTTATACCAATAAGTTCAATTTATTGAAGTCGCTATCATGAAACCAGTAAATATTGAACTACCATCATTTGATCAGGGTACTTCTTATGACATATCGGTATAGAACAGAAAAAAGTAAAATTTTGGAATTTTAGTACATCTGTTAGGATTTTAGTACATCTGTTAGGACTTTTGGTACATCTGTTAGGAATTTTCATTTGGCATTTGTCTTCACTTGAGATAACTCTACATATCTGTTTTCTACATTTTGATTATAGAAAAATTCTTAATATTCTTAGATCTTATTTATTTGATTTTATAATATAATTAATTATTCTTTTACGTAAAATACATATATTAATATTATATTTAATAAACAAGTAATATTTTCCCAATTAATTAGTTTATCACAATATTCTCGCATGCTAATGAAGATTTATTTTTCCATTCCAATAATTCCGCTTATAAAGAATTTGGAAATAATATTTGATCATACACAAGAGGATGGGGCAAATAACAGTACAATTATTGTTTTTCTCTATGATAATAAGGTAATGTTATATATTAAAATGTAGTAATATACATTATACACACATTCCCGTTCCAATAAAATACTGATAGAAGAAATGTAAACAGAAAAGTAATATTCAATTTATTAATTTGCTGTCTGGTTTAATAATATAGCAATAATGTTTTATATAAGTATAATAAATTGTTGCAATATGAAAATGAAATTAAATTTAATAAAATTATTAATACGGGATATTAACCATGTTTTTCATTTTTATTTAGCGGAGCTCGATATTTCGACATTATCTACGAATGTCTTGTTCACGAGACTGAAGTATGCAGGTAGATGTTGACGGCATTAGAGGTGTTCGTATCGGACTACCTCCTTTCTCGTACGTTTGCTGCGTAAACACTGGTCACCTCTACAGTACAGTCTATTGTCACTAGTTTTCCGTACACTCGACACTCGATGCTGTATTCTACATACAAAACCCTTATCGGCTCGCGAATAATAAATATCATTCTTCAAAGGGTTGCATAACCTAATCACTGGATTCCACACTCTCGACAGTTGAAACCCATCTTCCCTATTAAAATTACTATATTTAGTCATTTCAATGGCTTCTCGTACCGGTCAGGGTATGTAATGGCGTTCTGTGGCGAGTATCTGAGCATTATGAAACTTAATTCAATAGTCGGGTCCGGCTTCCAGAAGATGTTCCAGGGTGGCTGTGAGTGCGTCGTTTTTCACCACCTTAATATGTTCGTTAATACGACAAGATATCGTACGATTTGTCTGTCAAATATATTTACCATAACTACAATCGATTTTGTACACTCTCGGTTTTTCCAGGGGAAAGTTATCTTTAGGTGAACGCAACATTTGCCCTATCTTCTCGAAAGAAGTCAAGATAGTCTTCACCACATATTTGCCCAAGACTTTAACTACCGTATCCATCATATATAGTATATATAGTATATAAATGCTGGTTATCTTTCAACCCTGTACTGTCGCAGTAACTTCTAATCTCTTGTAGTTGTGTTTCCCACCTTATATCCATCCTGATTTAAATAATTTTAGCAATAAAAATAACCATGTTAACTTAAAAAATAAAAAAATTAATTAAGTTTAATAATTAATTGTTGTATACTGTAGGAAATAATCATAATAGTATCTCAATATATAAAAACAATAAAAATAAAACTATTAGTTATAAATGTAGTTTTAGGACTATTATAGGTGATTATAGACAATCACTTATTTTTTAAGAGACAAACAGCAGGGTCAACATACAATTTTTTTATATAAAGTACCAGCCATGACTTGGCTACACAGACAACTGCTTCTATTGTGCGGTGTGAGATGTTGACTACTTAAGCTTGGAACTCGTTAATTTGGAACGAGTTTATTTAAATTAATATAATATAAAATAATTTAAATTAATATAATATAAAATAATTTAAATTAACATAATATAAAATAATTTAAATTAATTTACAAGACGATAGAGGCTATTTCTAGCGATACATATTATTTTCAATATAAACCATTTTAACTTGTCTACCAATAGATTACAAACAATAAATGTAAACATAAAAAAATGTAAACATATAATAAACCTGGTGCATCAGAATATGTCAGATATGGTAGATAGATAGATAGAAATTAACTTATTTCTTAGAAGTCATAATAATTATACTTTGTATAACTTATTTTTTTTTTAAACTTTACCTTACACTCTGTTTATATCGTTGAAATCATTAGCAACGTATCTTAAACTATATTTGTTACTTTATTTCAATCAAGCTGAACCCGGCAAACATTGTCCTGCCCTTATCCAAAAATGGTTAAATTCATCATCATTCATATGTCCTGACGATAACAAACACAACAAAAAAAAAAGAATTATTTATTTGGTGCAGTGGTTCTGAAGTTATGTTACTATACATTCCGGCTATTCATTTTTATTCATATAGATAACAAATATAGTTTTTATAGTAATTCGTAATTGTTTTATTATTTTATGTTTTTATCTTTGGGCTTAAAAATAAATATAAAACATTATTGTGTATATTTTTATTTTATATTTCCTTTTAGTTCTTTAATCTGTTGTTAATATTGTCTTTGATTCAGATTAAATATACTTGAAAGTTTCATAAAAATACAATAATTAGAACAAGGTTAAATTGAACATCAATATTATAACCAACCAACCAACCAACAATTCAATCAGCGGGATGTGACGCCGTTTACCATCTAAATACAATTAATAACAATTAAAATGTAAATGTACATGATTATCAATACTATAATTAATAATTTATTTACAATAATTATTTATAATATTACGACAATATTTACATGTACACTATCTTTAGTAAACATATAGTTGTCTGTTGACTATATCAATATATAAAAATACTCCAATAGTCTTAGGGGAATAATTCTACCAGTATACATTGTGAAGGCGTTACCCTGCCGAAGTATATTGTGATCGTGAAGATTCAAATATTTTAATCGGATATTCCTGCTGAGAATTATTTTCAAATAGATAATAAATTATCTGTTCCACTCGAATTGAAACGTAATGAAGTAAGACTCCGGTAGCGAGTCATCTTACATCGACTGGTGAATTGGTTCAATATTATCTAGGTCTAGATATCTTGGCCATTCAGAGCTCTTACAATACAGTCTTCAATAGCTAATAACAGATGATTGAGTATGTAAGTACTGGAAACAATGTATCTTGCGGGCCTCGATAAATTGGCTGTTTCAAGTTTCTCTCTAAATATCAATTGTAATTGTAAACCTTATATATGAAAATTTATCAAGTTATAATATATTGTAATACATAGTATATAATATTTATAATAATATAATAATATATTTATAAATTAACAATAGTAGGTAATTATCCGAAATTGATAACAATTATTTTATAATTATTATCAGCCTTTAAATAAAATGCCAAATTTCATCGTTATGACCCCAAAAGCAAAGCGGCGACAGTGATCGCACGGATCGGCGACTGTGTACAACCATTTGGTGTACCGTGAAAATGTCAGCAGTTACCCGCGCTCACTTGTACAAAACTGTTATAATATACACATGACGATGACTTTGTCGAAACCGCTCGTGGAATTTGGTGGTGGTCTCCGCCGCGCCGTAGCGCCGTAGCGGAGACCAAATTTTAATATATGCGCTACCCACTCATTTATTTGAATTCAGTGCCAGCTAAACCACAAGAATCGAGGCACACAACTTGGCAAAGCGTAGTGGAGGTATGTTCATAGATGTGCGAACTTCCTCCACCACTCCCAAACGTATAAAAGTTGATAAATACTATGTATAGTAATTAGGTAGATACTTGTAGGTACTATCCATCTATTACCTATTAGACTTGGCTGGCACCGACTTCAAAGAGATGAGTGGGTGGCGCTTATAATAATTATACCTAGGTATTAATTTATTTTTTATTTAAAAAAGAAGTTGTAACTTTTTATTTTTTATTTATCAATTTTTTGCGAACTGAATATTTTGGCATGCTGAAACTTACTTCATACCAAAAAAAAATCACGGCAATACGCATTATTTTGATTTTGCTATTTATATTTTGGTATATTTAATTTGCATGGCGTAAAGGGAAAAAAAATAATCTTCATGAAACGCTCAAGCCAACTAACGCATTTAAAATGATAAGGTTTCATACTGTATTTCTGTAAATAGCCTTTCGATTACCGTTTTATAATTGCCCGTTTTTAAGTATTTAAATGGATATAGTATGTTATCCTTAAGAGATACACATAATATGCCATCGCAGAGGATCCATTTATGTTTTACAATATTGTACTACATTAAAAATGATAAGGTTTCATACTGTATTTCTGTAAATAGCCTTTCGATTACCGTTTTATAATTGCCCGTTTTTAAGTATTTAAATGGATATAGTATGTTATCCTTAAGAGATACACATAATATGCCATCGCAGAGGATCCATTTATATTTTACAATATTGTAGTACAATATTGTACTACAATATTGTACTACATTATTCGTACTACAATATTCGTACGTATCTTTTATGGTTTGGTCAGAGTACGCTCCAAAATCTAACGAAAAGTGTTGAGCGATATTGTTTTTCGATGAAACTTGAAATTAATTACTTATTTACTATGAAACATTAACAAATTATTTTGTAAACTTTTGTCGATCCACTTTTTATCTTCTGGTGAAAACCGACTCTAAATCGGCCCGGTAGTTTCTGAGAGTAGCTTATATAGACAGACAGACGAATATACTTGTCGGGGGACTTATATTTATAGTATGTAGTGAAGTACACTAACTAACGACCACACTACGTTAACCTAGCCCCATGGTGAGTTAATATAAATCGTATTACCTACAGGTAGGAAAGAAAAAAAATCATATTACATATAAATATTTATGACTCAGTGCAGACAGATTGATAAATTAAATCATATTTGGCGGCATTCAGACCCGCCATGGCTGCGTGTACACTAGTTCAAATATTTCATTAAATGTTTATGGTCGGCACTTGTAATGCGTGAGAGACTCACATTACATGTAATATTGCTGGCTGTCACGATAAGGGTATATATTGCCGAAAATCAAGTTGCGATACTTAGTACTCTGTAGAATATGTACTTATATTGTAATTATATTTATCAGCTCATTCACCAGCTTTAAGTCGAAAAAATATCAAGACATTCTCCAAAATGATCTATGAAAAAATATGTTTACAATTATGTTGTAATGTCTGTATTGTGTTATTTTTTTACTTTCATTACCTGCTTATAATAATAAATTGTCCTGAATATTTTACTGCGAAGCCCATTATCGCATCTAAAATTTATCTCGGGTAAGGACGCTATCACATTTTTCTACAAATACCATTTATTTCTAGGTATAATTTGAATGAATAAGAAGTCAAACTGCGAGGATATGTTGGTTTCAAATGAAAGATATTATATAATATATTCATCTCTAGAATCGAATCGAATCGAAGATCTTCCATAGCCCCATACAAAATTTTCACACAAATACGTTTTAACAATCACAATAATCGTAAAAAAATGGGTCTGACTAGGAACTACTACAATAAACTGCACTAAGAGAAATAATCACGCTAAGAAATGTTTGCCTATGCCTTACGAAATGCTAAATATTTCATATGAAAATAAATAATATTTTCTCTATCAAATGTATGAAACATTTATTACTCAAAACAATGTTGTTTGATGCGAGTGGCAAGGGATCGGCCATCTTGGCGTTCATTGAGGGAGGCCTATGTTCAGCAATGGACAGATAGGGGCAGATGATTTATTACTCGTGGATAATCAGCGTTCGTCATTCGCGCGAACGTATAATAAACTAATGTTATAGTTAATATGTAGACATAAGAATATGTAATCGCAGACTTTTCCACTATACATTATTTTGTTATGTCTCAAAGACAACGCTTTCATTAAAAGCTCCCAGAGAGCTTAGTTTTTGCCACACCTCCAACAGATATTGTTATATTTTAGGTAATATATACAAAACCTTAATTAATTATATACCGTAATCTTGCTCGAGAATCACTCTATTTATTGGTGAAAATAACATGAAAAATCGGTGCATTAGTTTTTGAGTTTATCGCGAAAATTCAGTAAACAGTGGCATGAGATGGGCATCGTGAAAGACCAATCGAAGTCTATCATAATTTTTTCGTTGACTGAAATGACAGCGAAAGTTATAAAATCATTGCAAGAAAATTTTCTTTTTTAATAATTCATACTGAAGTGACTCAAAATATTTTCAATTTGCCGCCAAATCGTAAAATAAAAGACAAATTAATGAAATACATACACAATAATATCGGCAAAGAGCATTTCAAAATTTAAAATTAGTTTTTATTATATTATCGTTTACAAGATCTTAGTAACCAGTAGTTAATGTAGTTCAGTGTCGCCCTCGTATTATGACATCGAGCGGAACTCTCTTTAGAGTTTCGCTCGATGTCATAATACGAGATGACTTTACTCAAAGCTCTTATCGATGTTAAGATTATCTTTAAAATTATAACCGTAAAATATTTAATAAAGAAAAATGTGTTTATTACAGAAATTTTTTATATTATAAATGCCAAAGCAACTCTGTCTGTCTGTCTCTTCTTCACGCTTAAACCACAAAACAGATTTGGATGAAATTTGGTAGATGTAGACGTAGTAGATGAATGAAAGATTGATATTTTAATACTTAAAAAATGGGTAATTATAAAGCGTTAATAGCAAAACTATTTACGCAAATTCAGTATTAATACTTATTATTTTAAATGTTAGTTGGCTTGAGCATTTTGTGAAGATTATGTTTTCCCTTTACACCATGTAAATTAAATCAACACCTTAATAAATTTCGCGTCGCCGTGATTCGACTGGGCCGCACGGGCGCCCCGTAGAGGTGGTCGTTAAATCAATAAACTGTTCTTATTAACAGTTTTATGTTCGACAACGAATTACCTTTTTTCTTCTACTAAAAAGCTGTTGTACTATAAAAAATTGAATCTAATAAGGAATAAGGAGACAACCGATGTCTCCTTATGACCTAATAAAAAGTTCTCCACCACACCACATCAGCTGCCGGTCTGTCTGTCTGTATGCGATATACTAAAAACTACTAGTTGCTTATTCATGCTATAGTCAACATGAGATACAGATTCCTGTGGCTGGTTATATAATTTACAAAGATTTTGTGTAAATTGGTAAATAACATATTATAAGGGTGTTTATTGTGAGGGTCGGAAAAATCGAGCCTTACATTGAAAATGCTGTCCTATTTACTGTAGGTATATAACAAAAAAATATTATGGTGGGATATTCCTCTTTTAGAGATCTACAATAAGATAGAAAAATGATCATCATCGGTCCGGATACGTCCGAAAATATAAGTAAACGCGGGAAGCTGCGAAGCTGCGGGAAACAGCTAGTATATTATATTTTCCCTTGAAATATTACTTCAGGAAAGATTTCGTGATTCAAGCCTTGGATTTCGGGGAAATACGGGATGTTAAAATTTATCAACCCCCAATCTTGTGAAATACCGTTTCATCTTAGCCGAAAGTATGTTCGGTTAACTGACTGACATACATCTACTTCGCATAAATTATTTTTTGAGAATGAATGGTTCAAGCCTTGTCATAGCGGTGGGGCTCAGTAGCCTAAGGTAAACCCAGCACCTTGGGTGAAGCCAAGTGAACTTAAGGGGCTGCTCTTTGTACCCCTCTTAAAAGAAGAGGAGACAAAAGAGTAGAGGAGACAGGGGGCGAGGTTGAGAACCTCACCCCATTGCACTGTCCCAACATTAGGAGGGATTGTTCTGTTGTGCAGGATATTCCATCTGGGACCTCCCCTCTCATCCGCTCGTCGCCTCCTTCTGGGACATTACTGCCTCGCAGAGGGAGACCATCGCCGTCCAGGACTCGTTGTCACGGAGGATCGGTCTAGCCGGAGGTGAAGTAGTCGCACGGGTACAGTTTACACATGCACAGAAGAATAATTATATTAATACCCAATTATAAATATGGATTATTATTGAGATCTATATCAGGTGGTTATACATTCTTATATAATTTGATTATTTGCACAATTACTGTGCTAACTTACAGTCCCCTTTCGACCGGTCGTATAGTGAGCGCTCCGTCAAGGATGAGCCTATATATATATGATATGAGGACTCATCCTGACCCTCACCCCTCCGATCTGGAGGGCAGCCCCCGGGGGTGGGGGGGTCCTTTCCGCCCAGTCCCGCGGAAGAGAAGGGCTTCGGTCTTCTCAGGTCTGACCCGAAGCCCTAACCTCTCTATGCGGCTGATCACGAGGCCTAGCCCTACCTCGGCCAGCCGCTCCGCCTCCTTATAGCCTCGTCCCCGGGCATACACAAGGGTGTCATCCGCGTAGCATTTGACACCCATCCCGGGGAGTAGGCGGCCTCGCAAAACCCAGTCGTAGCAGATGTCCCACAGGATCGGACCAAGAACCGATCCCTGTGGCACACCGCACCCGACTTGTCACGAGCGCCGAGATCACAACATTACAATAGCTGAGAGCCACTTTCATGTGGGAATCAAATTTTAATCCATTTTCATAATACGTAAGAACGCCTGGAAATTATGTTTGATTGTCTGTCATTAAGATATCTATTGTAGGTGTTATTTAATTTAACACCGTATGTTTGTCTTCTTATGTCTATTATCGCGATATCACTTCTATGTATGGTGATCATCAGTCATCACGCGTGACAGACACATCGAAACAGACAGTCTGTCAATTTCATGGTAATTTTTATTGTAGTTTATCTCAACAAGTGAACCACAACATGGTTTAAAGTCATTGGTCGTTCATGAATTAATTCGTTTATTTTGATATTTATCCCATATTTTGTTCATCAGTTCATCCTGGGAAGCTGGTCTCTTCACAAATATTGAACATAATTCCGAGAACCAGAAAATCTGCTTAAAAGAAAATAAGATGACGTTATCTAAGCAAATGGTCACGCGTCTTCCACCGGTATTGTTAAAAGTCCAGTGACTTAATTCATCCATAAAATAAATTATAAATATCACATGTTTACTCATACCAAAATAATGCCTCTTTATCGACCCTATTTCTACCGTTCAGTTTTCCAAGCGATGATTTCAAAGATAAGATAAGAATATGAACTAACCACATGAAGTAAAATACATTTTTGTCTTACAGCGTAGATATCGAAACTTATATCAGTCGTAATACGTTTTAATATACATTAGAGTGTTCAGTACATTTTACATGGTATGCGGGTAGAATGGGGACATCTAAACGATTTACGTCCACAATATAACCGCAACTCGCGTCGCCGCGGTGCACGTATTCTTTCGGAGTATAAATCGAACGGTAAACGGATACTAATATTTCAATAGAATTGATGGTTCAAACCCGGTGGTACTACTACTACTCCGCTGGCTCAACGACCCGAAATGGAGCTTGGCCTCCGAAACCAGATGGCGCCTCCACACCCTTTCTTGTGCGATGCCCTCCCAGTTTACGGGGCCCAGGGCGCGTAGGCCTTTCATCACTTCGTCTTTCCAGCGTTGGGTCGGGCAACCGGTCGGCGGCCGCACGGCTGTCCCTCATAGACTCTCCCACCACCAGCTCTCTCACCACATGCCAGCTGGCATTCTCTCGAGATGACTGAGCCACCGAGGTCTAGTGGATTTAAAATCTTCTATAATGTTGTACTCAGATCGAAGGAATGGCGATCCAAAATAGTTTTCTTTGTATCTCTTTGTCTCCCGTTTGTGTCGAATAAATGTTTCTGTTTTTCTTTCTTTTAAAAGTAAGATTCTATTCAAATTAAGAGTGGATGAAACCAGGGCTTCTACTATTTGACCTCCAGCGGGGAACGAAAAGAGAATGATGATGAATCTGGTCTCGTTTGTTGAGTCAATCGGTGTTAATTTTTTTTTCGACGACGATAAACAGCGAATTTCGTAATCGACGAATTTGTTACGTTATATGTGTAATATTATGTTAACTGTACTTCTTTTTAACTAAACTCTTTAAAAAGGGGGCGACGATGGTCTAGTTTTTACTTTTTATGAGCATAAACGAAGTGGCTTCAAGTCCAACCCGGTACCCGCTAACATCGCTTGCTAATGTTAAAGAAAAACATCGTTAGTAAACCTGAAAAAAGATTTAAAGTTTTAGGCATATATAAAAACGAACCCACACTGGACCATTGATAGGTGTAATAAAGCTTAATACTAAACAACGTGTCTTGAAAAATTCCCAATCATATGCTCGCTTCTGGTTGAAATACATCTTTTACAATGAGTCGGTGATATTTGGTGAAGAAACACTGTTGCAAGTCACCGTCAATATCGTGAAGTAATGGATGTTGACCCGTCCGTAAGGGTTTCGGTTCAGGCGGTATTTGTCTACCATCGCAATTAACAGAAATGTAAGGCCACTCCTTACTTTTTAATGTATCGATTAGCGGCTTATTCAGTGAATGGATATTTTGCCATTTACCTAGCTAGTTATTTGTGAAATTTTCGTGACATCCTTTTATATGGCATGGCATTGATATCGTCACTGGATGAAAATAACCAAAGTTTTAGATTCAGTAGAGATTGTCCAACAATGGACAGAAAAGAGATAAAGGGGAAGAATGATGATGTAGCATTGTTAACTTAGTCAGCGGGAAAGATGAACAAAGAGATTATTAAATATGATTATATATTACGCAGTAGCATCGCAGTACCCAACGGGATTCAAACCCACACTTAAACATAAAATCGTAATCGCTATTAAATTGTTCTATAATAATTAGTAACAAACACGCAACATAACACACTTCTAGTATAGATTTTGTTCAAAAATATAAAATTATTGCTGTTTAGAAAAGGTTTTAGAAATTGTTTTTATGAGAACGGTAACGGGAACCCATTAATGCGGAGGTATATAATTTCCAGTTAAAAGCGTCGCTTATTGAGTTACACTTCAAATAGACTCTGATGAGAAATTCACGCATTTACTTATGTTTATCTTATGTATATGTTTGTGACGACCGCCTTCGTATGATATATTATAATATTATTTAAATAGTTAGTGTGACTGAAAACTGAGAACCGAATAAAATTATTAGTGTATGATCGCTTTGTTTGAAATTAAATAATATGGAAGATTTGTGAGTTGTCTGCAAAAGGACTATAGTTAAAAAATCTTATGCCACAATAAGGTAAGCGTCCAAATGTCAGCATCGTATGCATCGCACTCATCGCATTTGGTATTCTTTGTATAATATTATAGAAAGTCACACAAGAACGTCCACTGATCCGCACCGTACGGATCGCACTCAAGTGTCACTTTCTATACAAAGAATACTAATGCGATGCGTGCGATACGTATGATGCCTTCATGTGGACGCTTACCTTAAAACTACGTTATGTATATAATTTTCATCAGTTTAGTTAGCCTCAGGGCAGTAAGTATTAAGTGTCTGCGCTCGTCTTCATTGGCCCTCATAATGATAGGTTAAATTCAGCCGTAAAAGATTCGTTGACCGGATCGGATTTGACTAGACCAAATCCTGCTCTCCCGAGCAGCGCGCGTGATGAACCGCGCCGCTGCGGGGCACGGAGGGGAAATATTTACATATATTTCGTTTATTATATTAAAATAATAAATAAGTAATATTAGTCAGTTTGGAGATTATCTTTGGAACTACTAACCCGATTAAAATATTCTTTCACTGTACAATATAATGCTCTTTTTTGGGTGACGCAGGGAAATGCATCTACGCATGTATCCAGGTTACCTCGGGTAAGGCTCCTGTGGGACTTTGTCTTATTTATTCAGAATAAAGTATTTTTTATGTAAATAGTATTTATAATATTCACCTTAGAATAAATAATCTCATTGTTATGTCAAACACATAAACTGTTCTCAAAAGTTAAGAAGGTATGTTACGGCTAAACTTGTTACATTGACCAAGTCGCTAGAATCAACAAGATATTATGATCACAATATATTGGGCTCATTGTATAACCTCGCACATCAATTAAGTCACGTTAAACATCTTCTTCATAAGTCAGTTTTAAAGTATCTGACTAACGGCATATTTACGTGGTTTCCTCTTATATTTCACAGAGCTCGATATTTGGGCACTACCTTGTTGGAATTGTTCGGAATTTTCAGAGGTTTTTTGGAGTTCAGAATTCCACCACCGAATATCGCGTCGAAATTTCAAATTTCACCCAAACTACCTCGATGTCCAAAAATCCACAACAACTCGATTTTTATGGCATTTCCGCTAGCGCTATATGGAATTAGCTGCCATTGGTATTTCCGAACCGATACGACTTAGAGACGTTCAAGAAAAGAGCATACTCATATTAGGAAGGCAACGCACCTGCCGATGATGTAGCGTGTGTCTATGGATGTCGCTTATCACTTACCACTAGGTGCAACGACTATAATATGTTGACCTCCTCTGCTATAAAAAGAAAAACAAATAGTTTGTTTGTTCGTAAGTCTCGTAAAATATATCAAATACCCCGTTTTATACAGTTTCAATAGTGGAAATAACAATATTAATTAATACTTTTATAGCGGCGCCAACCGAGAGTATTTTACAAAAGGTTCCTTCGAATGTGAGTGATGGGATTGATCTGGGATCATTGAACACGGTCTAATTGTGGGGATGAGCTATTATAAATAGAGACAGTAAACAGGGTGAGCTAAGTAACCTAATAACTAACACAAATACTGCGAACGAAACATCGCTTAAGAGGTTTCTTAGATCGGATGGGACTTAGCGAATTAATCGCTCTCTTTATTGTCTAGGGTTTGGCGTACAATGAGATAAGTCACTTTATTACGACTTTTGCCGGCTTATTGTTATTGTCCTATTGACAAGGTCAGACGAAACTGAAAACAAAACACATTTGACAAATGAACACATTTGCCCGTTTTCCTATCCAAGTAACTTTAGAAAATCGTATTTACGTAATGCGTATTCATTTATAGTGTTTGTAGTCTTATATAATTAAATTATTTATACCAAAGAATTAATTCATACTAAAATATATTTTTTATTCCGTAAAAACAACTACACGTTGACTTATAAACTACACGTACGAGACTCGCACCAATTGTGCGGCGCGCCGAAAATCGATCCGGCTAATGGAAGAAAATACGTAATTTTAACTGACGTGTTGTGAGAGTTTCACCAAAATTGGCCTCGCTACTTTTGTTTCTGCATTAATATCGGAAAACATGTCTTACTTCAAATGGGGGTTATGGACTATAAATGAAAAGCCGTAAGCGACTATAGGACTTGGGCGTGGGAGTTCTTAAATTACTAACATTTAATGAAAATGAGCTTTTAGTATATTTTGTGTAGGTTGGTCACTAACGGCAAAAAATCAATGGTCGGTGGGGTATAAATTACCTCACCTGAAACGGAGGTCAAGTTTTGGCAGACAAACGTTAGATCGGCCTCCAACCAGATGCAACGACAATCTCCGCACAGCAGTTGGCCCTACATGGATGGAAGCCTATTTCCAGCAGTCATCGAGCTTATAACCGGTATAGAGCGGTGATGTTATGTGTTTTGTAAATAAATTCCGCCAAAATTGTGCTGCGACGCTGTGCCGGTTCTGCGCTCTTATTGGCCGATTGGTGGCTATGACTGACTGATGGGACGTACATACAGATTATTGCGGGCTAAATTACTATTAGGTTTCGGAATTTTACGGCACATTACTTCTCTATCTGGTTATATGCCAGCAGTGGACGAAATGTTGGCAATGATGATGATTGCTTATAAAATAGAATAGTACATAGGATTTTCAATGATCATTACTAGACTTATCATGAACATCTAAAGTTGGACAAAGCCAAGTATCAGTTGCCTAATATGAACTGAAGCCAATTGAGTTTACAAGTTGCAATTGCAAGATTTCTTGCTATCACAATACCATTGTCATCGGAATCACAAATCAGCAAAGAATCAGATCGCTGCGATAGTTGAGTAGGAACGTTGATTGCCTCAATTGGATTCGACTTCAATTGTCTGTCTGAATGTAGCAAAGTATAGTTTGAGTATCTTTGAACAAATAACTTAGCTAGATGTACTAAAGCTATTCTTGTGAATAGAAATACTATAAAATTATATAATTCGTCAAGTAATACCTCGTAAATGACTACTAAAGATATTTGGGTATAGACTTTTAATATTAGAGTGTATTTTAAAGACAGCAATTTCTTTTTTGAAATTGGCTGCATCGTGTAATTAAAAGGCGTTGAATCTTTTTTATCCTTTGAACTTGTTAGTTGAGTCGAATTTTCTCAATTTTTTATTCACTAATTATTATAATAAATTGTAGAACAGCTCTAGATATTTCTTTCTCGGGGTTGTAATTAGTATTTAATTACAATCCCGCCTCGCCTTTCTAATTTACTTTTACCCCGAATAGAATTCACGGCTGGCTAGACGAGTAGTTCGCGTACTGGGCAGTATACGCAGAGTTCAGGTTGAGGTCCACCGGGTATACGATGACTGCACCGCCTCATGAATGCACTAATAGGCACTAGTCGTATGTGTTCTTACGGTCCAGATTGCCATAACACAAACCATGGGACTATTAAAAGTTGATCAATAATCTATAAGCGAATATTAAATATCATCATCATCATCAGCCTCTGTCCGTCCACTGCTGAACATTTCTATGTTCAGCAGTGGACATAGAAATGTTCAGCCAACAACATCCTCGCCACTCGTATCCAATATGGACCACCACACGGATCTCCGTGTGGTGGTCCATATTGGATAACCAGATGGGAAGACGATCTCGTCTTCCCATCTGGTTAATGGCCGACCAACACTTCGTTTACCTAATGGCCTCCACTCTTAATATTATAATATTAACTAAAGTGACATTCCAATTTCCATTACATTACAGTTAGAACAATTTGAGTGGAAACGAAGTTTGATACAGTTGGAGTAAGACGCGATGAGAAATATCAGAGTTTAAATGCTGGAAAGATATCTTGTTGTTTGGAAAAGTGAAATCAAAACAATTCCTCGTGTCTTCTTATACCCTGTGGATCTTAGTGTAATAAATAATAATATACAATAGGTACTTAATTTAAAACTGCCAATATTACCCCCAAATACTCAAACGAATCTCAAATTTAAGACGTACTTCTCGTGTTGTCCCTCTTTTTTCTTTGAATCTTAAATTTGAGATTCGTTTGAGTATTTGGGGGTTAATGTATTAATTTCACTAACTCACAATTGTCAATTTTTGAAATGTAATCAAACTCGATTCGACTCGACTCGAGGAATGCCGTGACGGCGAACTGCATAATAAATATTAAATTAAATGTTTCACATATTATGCCAAGCATCCCCGACTACCAATTTCTTTATTGAAATGCAGAAATAATATCGATCTCAGATCAAGAAAAATGGTAATATCGGTGAGACAGACCTGCCAGATGCATCAAACATGAACCGGTCACTGCTCGGAGATTATTATCACACACTATTTATAGTGAATACTACGTATTATTACTATTAAGATTCTAGTTAGAACTTAATAGATTAATTACTCTTTGAAGATTTAAATACGCCCACGCAGATCATAATTCAGAGCTTCTTTGTAAAAATTAAAATAATTTCACTACAAGTTTTTAAAAATAAAAAGAAGACTATATTATTTATTCTATACTTAGACTATATTTACTTATTTGCGTCTGTGACTGAACTCCCCTGAACGGCTCGATTAAGATATTTTTTTATGTGCATTCAAGTGGATTCCATTAACAATTCGGTCTACTACAAAATAGTGCCTAGTGACGGCAGGGCCCTTACGAGAAGTAGTCTGCTGCTGATCCGATACCCTCAAAAAGCGGCTGAAGGCGATAGCGGGATTCCCAAGTGCGAGTCCCCAATCAGGTCCAGGAGCCTTACCCGGAGTAAACCTAGTTCACGCGAAAGCATTAACCATAAAAAAGGCTTAAAAGATGGTTGTTTTTTCCACAGTTCTTCTGTTGTTCTTTGCTCATAATATCATATATCTATATAAATGTTAAACGGTATGTAAGTGAGTTCTATCTTATCAATGACATTTTTCCATTAGGCATGTCCGAGCACTTGTGATAACCATATCATTGATTTATCAAACTTTTAGGGTAACTTTTAATTAATACAGTTTTAATGTCTCTAACGACTTTGATGTTAATTAACCCCCGAAACACAAACAACGCCTGTCAGATTTGAGACACATAATGATAAATATAGGGGAATATTGTTAGAAATATCTAAATTTACGATTAAATAATATTTATGGAATTTGTTAAGGGCAAGGTGAAAGAGGTGATGTCTTTGCTAAAAATAAAATTGAGACATCACTAAGATTGCGTTGTTGATACGAATAACGAACACACTCTTTATAAGTTTTGTTAAGAGGTAGTGCCATGCTGCGTTGCAACCGAACTAGGCCGGCCCTACCGGGATGGTACCTCTCGCTCACATACACCCATGTCATGTGACAGCTATGCTATCGTGTTTCGTGCGGTTTGTGAGTTTCCTTTGGGGGAAGGGGGAAGGAAAAAGGAGGAAAAATTGTGGAAAGTTTTTGTGAAGTCCCATAGTGAAAGTGAAAAAGAGCGCCCTGGCCACGAGCTTTTCCTTACCCTCAATTATTGTCAACTTGACTGATCGTTCACCGGTCCATTCTGTGTAGATGTCTCGTCGTTTTATATATATTTTTTTAGGTTTTTCATTATATAATAAGTTAGTGCTATGCGGGCTTATGTTGCTAATTGCAGAGAAAAAAGAAACCAAATTCTAGGAATGACATTGTGTCTTTGAGGTGGGAAACATTGCGTGGTATTTCAATCTATCTCGCTATCATAGAAATGTGGTAGCGTGACAAAATTAAATGTCAAAAATTTAATTATATACTATATGTGCCAAATATATATGTGCCATATAAATAACAAAATAATCGTTATTGAAATATATTTTATGTGCCGGACAGGTTATTTTACGTAAGTGTACTCATATTAACCTATGTGCCATATAAATAACAAAATAATCGTTATTGAAATATATTTTATGTGCCGGACAAGTTATTTTACGTGAGTGTACTCATATTAACCTATGTGCCATATAAATAACAAAATAATCGTTACTGAAATATATTTTATGTGCCGGTCAGGTTATTTTACGTAAGTGTACTCATATTAACCTATGTGCCATATAAATAACAAAATAATCGTTATTGAAATATATTTTATGTGCCGGTCAGGTTATTTTACGTAAGTGTACTCATATTAACCTATGTGCCATATAAATAATAAAATAATCGTTATTGAAATATATTTTATGTGCCGGTCAGGTTATTTTACGTAAGTGTACTCATATTAACCTATGTGCCATATAAATAACAAAATAATCGTTATTGAAATATATTTTATGTGCCGGTCGGGTTATTTTACGTGAGTGTACTCATAATAACCTATGTGCTATATAAATAACAAAAAATCAATTTCAGTTTCGAGAAAACTTATTTTATTGACATATCGAGAGTCAAGTCTCAACGCTTCGCTAATGGGGCGTACAATATACGTACTGTATACTCCTTACATAAAAAAATCAATCTTTAAATTTTTTGTTTGTGTGTCTGTCTATTTGTTCTGCCTAATCTTTGTTACTTGTGCTCGACTGATTTTGAAGGGACTTTCAATTGGCAGATAGCTAATGTTATAAGGAGTAACTTATTCTGCTTTAGGCTTTACGGCTTATAGGGTTCCGTGAGTAATGAATAATTGAGGAATAGAAAAGCCTAACTCGAGAGTAAAATTCTTACGTTATTCTCTCACTAATAAAGTATAAATTGTTAATTAATATAGAGTTCTCATTAATACAATGAGATGCAGTCCCACACATATATTTTATGTCAACCAGTACAGACAGACTCACAGAGACTCAGACAGACAGACAGTTCGAGTGACTTAGGCTGATGATGACGATGCACAAATATTATTTTAATAAGCTCTCATAATATTCCGTTCAATATTACCGAATTACAAACAAGTTTGACAATTTGACTTTGAGTTTAATCCAAGTTTAGCGTCTCTTGCAAAATTATACCGACCTTGGTACGGGTATAATTTTGCATATTATTCTAAGATTTTTGTTACGAAATTCTAAAAGTATCAAAATGTTTTATTTAAGTACTTTGAAAACTTTATTCATATTGAAATGTTGAAATTCCAACTAAATATATAAGAGTTATATAATTTAAGCTGTGATAGATATAATAGCCGTTCAGATTTTTTTTCAGAAACTATGGTTTCAAAGGAAATATCCTCACAGTCTCCTTAATAAGGAAATTTCCATTTTTCTTATTTATGTTTAAAAATAGTATTATACTTGCAATAAAGACCATTGATTTTTTTTGTCAATTATCTCCATAAATGACGAAGATATTATGATACTTTTCCAGTCCGCTCAACAGCAACTCGAGCTACAACCTCTGACGTCACAGTTCCCGTCCGCGAGTCGGTCGCTCGAGTCGAATAGTCGCCGATGCGCGGCCAGCCGGTCACCTTGTTCGATTCAGACAGTTATTTATTTCTTTTCGTTAGATCAAAACGGAAAGGATATTATCAATGGTGAATAAAACTTTAAACAATCTAGTTGAGTACCTACACATATTTACCTAAAATGAATAAATGCTGCAGCAAACTGATGAGAAGTTATTCCGTGTGCTGATTGTGACGGTTGATTAAAATCATTATGCAGGACCTACGTTGAAAGTTTCACTCCTCTGACCTCTGCGATTGTGTACAGTAAATTGTTTGCCAGAAAATCCAAAACCATAACCATGTTCACTTCTGGTAAATTATTAGATTGTCCATTAACAAATCCAGTCTTCATTATCTAAATTTTACTTTAATTCAATTATTACTTAAGTTATAAGTATCTGTTCGCGATAATGACTAACCGTGATTAATTAGTGTATATGTAATAACAATCTGTGATTCGTGAATTAGATATAAAACAATAGAAAGTGATATAAAGACTCACAACCCATATAACTTGTGTAATCTTAAAGTGTTGATTATTTTCTTGTTTATTTAATTTATAGAGTAAGTAACGTTATGTTTGAATGTTTAGTATATCAAAATTGTATTAGAATATAAGGTAATATTGTAAGAAAAAACATACTTGTAAAATATGATTTATTTAAATAAAGATGACCGACCAGGAGCACATCCTACGCACCCCCACTCAGTTGCGAGCCGCTCGAGTGCGTTAAATACACGGCCCGTCGGCCACAAAAATCAGGCGGAGTGGGCCCCAGTATCGCTGGCGCCATCTGCCGGGTCCTCACGCCAATGAGCCCACCCGGTAGGGGTAGACCGCCTGGGGCTCCACTCCACCCGACGGTGACGCGGCACAGTCCCGCCACTGACACACAACCGACGCCAGGAGGCCGTGTGGTCGCAGACTGCACGGTTGGCGGGGGGCAACCCCCCAATCAAAAGTGAGCCGAATGGGCTCACATCAATCCGTTGAAGCATTAGGGCCTTCGGGCCATTAGCATAGATCCATCCGAAAAAAAAAAAAAAAAAACACAAAAATCACTTCGCTCTACGCATCCGACGGGTCAAGATCTAATAGTAGTGCTCTTGGGAGGCTTATTCACTAAATAGTCTTTCATTCAGTCTGAACCAGCGGCCAAGTTATAGTGAAATAGTTAAAATAAAAAACGACTATACTGCCAGAGCCCTGCGGTATAGTCTACAGTATCTAAAAGTTGTTTAGAAAACAAAATGTATTAAAAAAAACTGAAGAGAGGTGTCAAGGGACATCCGGATGGAACGAAGTTACTTTCTATTAATTAGTGAATACCTATTAATAAAACACATTACCAACAATTTTTGCAAGTCAAATTAAGTCAACTGTAGGTACGTGGAATGTGTTATAATGAAAACTACTTACATTAAAATTTTTCAAACATGTTTAAATTGTATAATTCTTAAAGAATTTTAGTAAATCTGCCAATAGATGGCGTGGTACATATGTATAATTATTTAAAGTTTACATAAAACAGCCAATAGATGGCGTGGTACATTTCCGCGTATAAACGTTTCCGCGAATTCACCAATAGATGGCGTTGTTTAGTAATTGCAACGCGATATAGGTGACATGATGTTAATAGATAAGGTTTCAAACTTTTATAATAAACAGTAAACACACACACACATAGGTGTGTATGTCTTTATAATAATTCTGTGAATTATATATAAGTTATTATATAAGTTTGAATTATAGTGTGTGTGTGTGTGTATAAACACACACTTTATACACACAAACTATAGCAAAGAGTGTCGTGCCAACTTTTCGACTGAATTTTTTCCGTCTAGCCCCCTTTCGCAATGCGCGATAAGGAAATACGTTCCAACTGTTATTTAATATTTCCTACAGACACTCAAACATCGAGTTCCGTGTACTTACTATGAGATGAGATACAAACGTCGAGACTCGTGACGTCACAGAGCAAATGCTCCGCGCGCATTTCAAAATTTATTTGGGATTCAGTATAAGTTCAAGTTTTCCTGTTATTGAAATAATTCGTGCACCATATATATTATAATTTATTTGCCTTATAATTTATATATTAGAATAAATAAATAATAACAATTTTTTATTTCTGTAAAAATGAAAACTTTGTTCTGGCTGATTCGAGCTGGCGGAGTTCAGTTTTCAAGTTTCATAGAAAATACAAAGTATTCACATCAAAAAGTAATATTTTAAATGTTTGGCTGTCTATCGGTCTGTCTATCTGTTCGTTCTGTTATGAGCTGACGGAGGAATAACTAAGAATATAATAACATATAATCATGATCAATCCAGATACGGATCTTAATCTAAACTAACGCGAGCGAAGCTGCGGGCAACAGTTAGTTGACAAATATATTCAGATTGTTGAATAGGAAGCTTCGGATATCGAAGAGTTATGTGGAGTTTGTATCGTTTAATTTATTTCATAGACCGCCCGGCCGCTGGGAAGTTGATTGATAAATGGCTTTTTTATTGGAGATGGAAGAATGAGAGTTTGATTCAATTAAAAGTCATTGCCACAATGTTCTGCGGATCAATGAAGTTTTAACACAGATTATAATAGCGTTTTAGGGATAACAAGTCTTTTTGGTTCCCATCGACACCGGCTACATATGGGGCTTGTACGTGGGATATATTAGGGGTTAGAGTTGAAATTGCCAATTTGTATTGAAAAATTGATAAAAAAAAATAACATACATATTTATTTTACCAAAATAATTACCATTATTATCTATACATTGCTGCCATCTAATAGAAAGGTCATTTATGCCTTTGCGATAGAACTCCAGTGATCTAGATTTGTCAAACTGTGTGAAAGCATATTGTACTGCCTCCTGAGAAGAAAACTTTTTATCACGTAGAAAATTGTCCAAATCACGAAAAAATGGAAGTCCGTTGAAGCAAGGTCTGGCGAATACGAAGGGTGACGAATGGTTTCTGATTGCCTATATAGTTAAAATATAGTTAAATTTCTCGTGCTGTATGAGGTCTCGCGTTATCATGGAGCAATAATGGTGAAGATCGATTCATGAGTAGGGGCTGTTTCACTGCTAGTTTTGCTATCATTGTTCGGAGTGAGGCACAGTAGACATATGCCGTTATTGCTTGACCAGATCGGAGAAAGCTATAGTAAATAATACCATGCTGAAACCACCAAACAATTATAAATACCGCTTTAGGACATTCGATCAATATATTCGATAATATACAATATTTTTTCATTTTTGCATCGATTCAATAAGGTAAAATAAGGTTCAAGACGCGTTTCTTTCTGCAGATCAGTCAAATCATGAGGCACCCATTTTTTTCATATTTTTATTTTTTAAATTGACCCAAATGAGTGAATATTGTTGGTAAGTTAACGTTAAACCATGCCGCTAATTCCTGAGTAGTTTGGCTCGGATCGAATTCCACCATCTCTTTCAATTCATTGTTATTCTTCCACGTGGTTCGTTCTTCAAATCAAAGTTTCCATCACGAAAGCGTTTAAACCAAAATCGCACGGTGCGTTCATTAGCAGTCTCCTCTCCAAACACAACATTGATATTGCGAGCTGTTTCTGCCGCGTTAGTTCCGCGTCGGAACTCGTATTCAAAAATCACTAAAATTTTCGACGTATCCATCTTTCTTGTCTAATCTGAATAAAAAAAAACATCTGAAAGTCGATAATCGAATGTTGCAGATTTTTAAAAGAAGAACTACATAGGTACCACGTAAAAAAGTATCACTCAAAAATCTCAAACCATGAAGGTTCTAAGTCAATTCGAAATACCTATTACAATAAAACGGCAATTTCATACTTTAACCCTTATTATTACAACAGAAATAGAAAACTGAAGTTGGGATTGATTGTTATAGGTATTTTCATAAGGGATGGGTTCTGCGTTTTTGAGTTAAAGAACCTGTCTCATTATTAATTCGCCTTTATACCTTTTGATAAGCTAGATTAAATTGTCAGATGTTCAAGAACCTCCCTCCGTAACTTAAGACTAGGTCTTTCAGACTAGAATAACTAATGAGGTTGGCATTATCTATTGAGGATTAAAGCCCCTGCCTGAATAAAATTATAATGAAAAAGTTAGATTTATTATTATTAGACCTAAGAGGAACATTAGATATGCCAGAAAAAGTTAGAATTTAAATGGACAATATATTTTTATGATAATGTTGTCTGGATTGTCCGTTGCTGGTCATATGATTGTAAGAGGTAGTGCCATGCTGCTTTGCATCTGAATTGCGCCGGCAGGACCAGAGTGGTACCTCTCGCTCACATAGCATCGGCATCAAGTGACAGCTATGCTGTCGCATTTCGTGCGGTTTGTGAGTTTCCGGTGGCCCATTGGGGGGATAGGAAAAAGAAGGGCAACGCATCTACATAGGTACCACGTAAAAAAGTATCACTCAAAAATCTTAAACCATGAAGGTTCTAAGTCAATTCGAAATACCTATTACAATAAAACGGCAATTTCATACTTTAGACTTTTTACTTTAGGTACAGTATTTGTTGCCTTTTTGAAAATAATAAATTTACAAATCTGTTTTCACTTTTTATACTTTTATTTTATATATGTATATTGTACCGGTTGTGTAATTTTATCTAAATTTGTAATAGGAATATTTAAAATAAAAGTGGAAAAAGTTTAAAAAGATTTGTAGAATTATTATGAAACATGAATTTCCACCAAGAACCATCAGTACAACCAATCAGTTATATTTAAAAAAATAGCATAAATTATTTCCTAAAAATGCTTATACTATTATCAAAACAATCATTGTCATATTGTAAAATACAATCATGAGAGCTGAGCATGAAAAAAGTTGTCCGTCACGGGACGGGACTTATTAAAGATAGTACGCGACATTAGTCACAACAGCGACATGCCGTTTGCCGTCTTGGCATTACAGTCGATTTTAAGACACAGGAGTAGTGATTAAAAACTGTATATTTTATTACGGAGCCGCGCAACAGCCTTGACCAGTTCATGTTATTTGTATGCAGTTTGCCGCTTGAAAGTATTTTTTAATATCTTTATACATGAAAATCGTTTTTGTACGCGACGAACCGTTAACTACGAAACGATTTTAATAAAATTTTGCACATTGTGCTGTTTGATTTTGACACAGTATATATAATAGTTTTGGAAAATAAATTTAAGGAAATTATAAGTATATACATCGTGGCGTCAATCGTTGCTGCTTAAATGATAAGATAATATTCCCTTATATCAAACCCTAATAATCACCTTCAGTTTTCTTATTAAAAAACAATAAAGTTTAGTTTTCAAAAAGTTATTAGCAAAATAATAGTTAAAAAATGTTACACCATATATTATGATTTATCATTTATTAGCCTGATAAATATCACTACGCCGTAAGCCGCAGCTTTCATAACGGGGTTGCGTAGAAGGCGCTACTTAATGCGCCTCCAGTAACGCCCCTGTGCTCGTATCGGGTTCAGGGTGGGAACCTGGGCAGAGTATGGCACGACGTCGTGGGGACTGCTTACTAGCGGTCGGGCAGTCCCCCCTTACGAGGAGTAGTCTGGTCTTCACTGGGGCCAGCTTGTCACTGAGAAACACCTCAGCGACAGGTCTGTTCCCAGCATATCCGGGACCCTCAAAAAGCGGCTGAAGGCGCTCGCAGTGGTTTTAGTTAGGGTGGGCACTCCCAAAGATCCTGGCTGCATCCATAAGGATTTCGCTACGAAAAAAAAGAGTTGGAAAGGGCGAACATAGCATGAAGCACATAGCCATGGAGTGAGAGTAGGGAGCAAGCGAGTGAGAAAGATCGAGAGATAGAACGAATGTCGCATCGCAAGTCTCGGTTTAAAGCTTTAGATTAGTATAAAATATATAAACGAGATTTAAAAATTACTTTGCCTAAGAAGTTCAGCTTTTGACATGTGTACTTTGTACGCACGCACTTTTTTATAGTATAGGGGGGCAAACGAGCAGTCGAAGCCATTTGGCGTCTATCAACACCCATACACATCCGCACAACCAGAGATTATGCAAATGCGTTTTTTGCCTTCCTCCACCCGAATGGGCCACCGGAAACTCACAAACCATAAAATGCGACAGAAGAGCTGTCACCTTACGCCGGTGTTATGTTAGCGAAAGGTACCACCCCGGTTTAGCCGGCCCAATTTGGCTACAAAGCAGCATGGTACCTCTTACAAAAGTTGTAATATATATTTTACAAGTGACCTGTGCACAGAACAATTCCTATCGTGATTTAAACTATCTTATCCGTCAGGTTAGACCAAAGTACACACAATATGAATTTAGTAGTATTAGTTAATCGCGGACAATCGACAAGACATACAATATTTTTTTAATTTTCTTTGGACAGAAAGCCAAGAGAGACCTGTGTAATTGTTGACGATGGGCTCACCACCTTACATTTACTTATTATCAGGGAGGACGTCTGCCAGTTTGTCTATCTAACATTAAATAATATGAAAATATTTTCAGAACAAGAACATATTATTTGGACAGAACCATTTCGTTTCCACCGGAGCATGTGATGTACAAAGTACTTCTTTAATCAAAGCCAAAGCTCAATGATCTTCAGCTGCCCTCATACACTCTTCTGAGATTGACATTTTATCTTCTTAATGGTTACGAATTGCCTGAATTTGTGGCTTGGAACTGAAATAAACCATCAGTACTTCAAACTAGTTGTAATTTTCTAATACTACTACCAAGTTTTTCATACTAGTACAAGGATATAACATATTTTATTAATTTGATTGTA
This sequence comes from Helleia helle, assembly GCA_963853865.1. Classification (NCBI taxonomy): domain Eukaryota; kingdom Metazoa; phylum Arthropoda; class Insecta; order Lepidoptera; family Lycaenidae; genus Helleia; species Helleia helle. The sequence continues at coordinate 25,742,068 of OY971420.1, forward strand.
TTATACGAAGTACCTGGATGACCGAGCTTCGCTCGGTAAAAAAAAAAAAAGACATTTTCTAAAAATGATTCCTAGCTAGGTCGATTTATCGCCCCCGAAACCCCCTATATACTAAATTTCATGAAAATCATTGGAGCCGATTCCGAGATTCCAATTATATATATATACAAGAATTGCTCATTTAAAGATATAAGATATAATATTTCATATTATATTCCTATAATATTGTGAAGTAATCATTCTAATTACATTAATAAATAATTATACCCTGTTTTAAGCGACCTAAAACTTAAGGCTTTGAAGATCACACAAACTCTTTATATTTATTTATTTCATCATCATGAATATTATCTCATCTTCTTCTACTGCTGGCCTCTTTAATGAACACCAAGAACCATTACATAATATACCACATTAGACTTTAACAAAAATTAAGGTTTATGTTTATGGAATTAAATGTTTTTTATATATTTGAGTTGATTGCATAAAAGGTCTCTCGCGCAAACTATTCAGTTTAGAAATAAATGGTACTAGAAACCTCAATATAATTTTTAAAGACGTATCCATAGATACCCCACACGTATTAGTTTGATAAAAAAATATATTTTGAGTTTCAGTTCTAAGTATGGGGCCCCCAAATTTTTTTGTTTTTTTTTCTACTTTTCTGTCAAAATCTTAATGCTGTCCACAGAATACATCTACTTACCAAGTTTCAACAGTATAGTTCTTATAGTTTCGGCTTAGGTATAGCTATAAAAAGAGCTTTAAATGATAAATAATAGTGGGATTAATGTTCCGCCGATGCGAACATCAAAATACATGTAAAATGAATAAAATAATGAGCAATATTTAACAGACGTGGACGGTCGAACTGAGCGACTCAATTGACCGTCATTACATACCACTCGTTTGGTGAAATTCTATTTATAGAAGGAAAATATTTAATAGGTTGTTCAGGATTAAAAATAGTTTTTCAGGATTTATAGAAGAATACGGATAATAGACCGTTAATAAATACCAGCTAACGGCATAGTAAGGCCCACGAGAAATAATAAGTCACAACCAACAACATAATAAGGCCCACGAGAAATAATAAGTCACAACCAACAATATCATAAGGCCCACGAGAAATAATAAGTCACAACCAACAGCATAATAAAGCCTATGAGAAATAATAAGTCATCTCGACTAACATTGGTCCAATCTAAGAATTTGATAATGTCAGGTTCCCTTACAATGTTTTCCTTCTTACTGCATCTTTTGGTAACAATGAATAAATTCTCACCCAGACTTGTCACACAAGACCAAAGTCCAGCTCAAGCAACAAGTCATAAAGACCATGACCTTCTCAACATGATAAACAAAAACGTTAAGAAAACCAAAAGTATAGCACACTGGTAAACTGTATCTTTAACGCCCTCGTACTCAAACGAATCTCAAATTTAAGAAGTACTTAAACTCGTGTTGTCCCTCTTTTTTCTTTGAATCTGACACGTCGTAGCATGAGTTTAAGTACGTCTTACATTTGAGATTCGTTTGAGTATTCGGGCGTAAGTAGCACATAATATTTATTTTTAATTTCTTGAAGGTCCGTGGTACCGTTTTGGAAATACCGCAGGAAGCCCGTTCCCTGTAGTGGTAGTGCAAAGCAAAGTAAGTAGAAATCGCACTAATGATCTTCAGATAAAGAGGTGATATGGGTGGAAATCTGTCAACATTTTAATTAATCTACAAATTTAATAATGCTAATAAAATAAATAAGTGTTATATTCTACTTTATATTTATTCTAAGCGTCAAAACACCTACATAAACTAATAACCCTGTAGCTGTTATAGAGGTACGTACCTCACAACATACATATATAATAATATGTATCCTTACGCACAACCGTACAATTTGTTTTCTTTGTTTTTTGTCAATACTTTTAGATAACATGAATCATTTTCCGCGTGTGAAAATTGGTTAGGGCTGCCGCTAGCACAAATTTATTATTTTTAATAATAATAATAAATATATTATTATTAAGTTTTGTACATAAATGGAATAAGGTAAACAGACTAAATAGATGTGACGATGTAAGCCAATGCTTACTCATTTAATACACATAATATTATGGCTTAAAACAAAAGTAAAGTAAGCGTGCGAACTCCGAGGAATTGGTGACTGAGGAAGGGTATGCGCCGCGCCTGAACGTCACTCGATACCCCGCACCATAAAGTGGCAATAGTACATAATTTTTTTTAAGTACTGATTGTTCTGATTGCCACAGTGATTAAATACATACATGCTACTTGTTTTAGTTCAAGTACATTTTTTACAACTAACACTCGCGCGGAGGCTCAACATGTGTTAGTATCGACAGACAATATAGACTAAATCACAACTCTAGCCCATTCTCTAGCTCTAGCGTGCGGAGAGTCCGCGTAGTAACTTAGTCTGATAATTTCTATTTTATATCATTATACGAAACATTACAAGCTGATTGGCGGATGAACTAGTCTGACTAAGTATACCCACACGCAGCATACGTGAACTAATAACCATTTTTTTTTCTTTACGCCGGGAAATGCTTATCCCCTCTTCTTATAAGAGGGGTACAAAGAGCCCTCTCGGCTCAATTGGCTTCGCCCAAGGTGCTGGGCTCACCCTAGGCTACTGAACCCCACCGCCACGACAAAGCCTAAACCATGGCGGGGCGTGAACTAATAACCAGTAAAGTACATTTACATTGTACATGTGAATCTTTCTCGAACTTTGCGTCCTTTCAGGCGGTCTTGGAATCAAATTTTCGTATAGGAACATTCCGTCAGACCATTATTGATCATTCGACGGCCATCTGGCTTATTCTCAATTCTAGTTGTGGTTGTGATTGTGATTGTCACGGAAATTGCGAGGAGAGAAGCAAACAGAAACCGTGCAATATTAAATCTAATCAAAAAGAGATGTTTTCATTGTTTTGAACTTTCTCACCAAAATATTTGAAAATGATGGTGACAATCTATATAATATACTGTGATATATTATGTAGCCTGACCGGAAAAATAAAAACCCTGCATTGGTATCACTACTGGATTTTATATGGGAGCACATTGCATTGTCATGTCATCGTGAATTGGCTTCTTCTGATTATTTTTTATTTTATACAATCAATAAACAAAATATTGTTTCGTTATATAAAACAGGTATTTAGACAGAATGAACTAGAAAGTGAATATTAAATTTTATTCATCAAAATCCGTATCCAAATATTCTACATTCTCATATTCTCGGTTTGATTGTACTGGTTTGGTTGAACCATTTTATTATTGAGGCTTGTTTTTTGGGTATGTTTTTTTTCTTCGAATGGACTGAGCTAACGGCCCTAATGCTATATCGGTTTAGTGGTGAGCCAGTAATTTTTATATGAGTGGGGTTACCCTCCACCAACTATGGAGTCTTCGACCAGCAGGCGGCGGTCACCTTGAAATGATGATTTCGCAGAAGGAGGCCGCGGAGCGGGACAGATAGGATGACGCTGCATCCATCCCGCTCCGTCGACGTAGGACGGGTGTGCGGAGGAGGCGCTATGCGCACCTTCTGCCTCCCATCTAACGGGACTCGGGACTGCCCCGGTAGAGAAGTTCCGGCGTCGGCGGGAGTGTTCTAGGTTGTCGGAGTGCCCCCATAATAGAAGGAAGCCCGGTTAGCCCTTTTGAGGGAACCGGCCGGTCGTGGGGGGTGTCCCGTGTTAGTCAGATCCGGGACACTCCCCTTCAAGCGGCTGAAGGCAACTCGCAGTGGTTTTAGTGCGGTATACCGGCGCTGGTTGAGCGTCGGGAGTCCCACATATCCCCGGGGACAACCCATCCCCGGGTGAATGCGCAAAGCATTTCCACTGCGTCAAAATAAAAAATAAAAATGGAGTCTTCGACCACACGGCCTCCGGGGATCTGATTGGGATTTTTTTTCTGTGGCGGGTCTGTGCCGCGTCACCGCCACGTCGGGTGGAGTGGTGGTGGTTTTGGGTATCAGAAACACTGCTGATGTAACTCCTGCTTACTGCATTTTCGTAACAAAAGAACGTAAAACACATATCTACATAATATATAAAATATGTTTATTCAAAAATATATGAAACAAGAATGTATTGAATATATATATATATATATATATATATATATATATATATATATATATATATATATATATATAATTAATATTTATATAATTATAATATGAATAAATTGACGACCTCTGTGGCTCAGTGGTAAGCGCGTTGGCGCTCAAGCTGGAGGTTGCGGGTTCGAATCCCGCCAGGGAACAAAAATTTTTTCTGTGTTCCTGAGTCATGGATGTGTATTATATAATAAAAATCTTAAATATATGTATAGTATAAAAGTATTAAATATATTTCCGTTGTCTGATACCCGTAACACAAGTTCTTCGAGAACTTACCACGGGACCAGATTGACGTGGTGTGAAAGCGTCCATAGATATTAAAAAAAAAAAAAAAAAACTTATTCACAACGGTTGCACTATGCCTATTATGTCAACAGCTAAGTTGAGGATGTAAGTTATTGGGATAAAAGTCAATCCTCCGTTTTTTGTGCGCCAAATATGATATAGGTAACTTTATATTGTAAGATAGAGCCAGTGGCAGTGATGGCCAGACCTTCGTTATTTTATAAAAGTTTCTTTGTGTATGTCTCCAACACAGTTAAGAATGACCAAATACTATAGAGTTCGGATTGTGGTTACTTGGGTAGGTAAGGTACTGTACTGGTAGCTGTTACCTGCCCAAGTAACCACAATCCAAACTCTACAGTCGCTGGTCGTTCTTATCTGTGTCGGAAACTTACACAGAGAAACGTTCAGATTTTACTAAATAATGAAGGTCTGGTCGTCACGGGCTTTTAGGCGATTATATCGCCTTTCTCTCGCAACTGGGAATTGTTTTTGGCATTTTGTGGAAATAATCACAGGAAATTATCAGAAAATACATATAGCGGTGACGTCACATTTAGTGTTGAGATTGCTAGTAGAATAAATTAGTTCCAATTTTTTTCCTCAATTAGATGATGGTATTTTTTTTGGTTAGACTATATTAAATATATATCTATAAAAGCGTTTAATGAAAGTGGGTGTACCAAAATATGGACGGGGATCTGAAAATGTCTGTTTGTAAGTAATCTAATGTAAGGTATATTTAAATTGGAAGAAGTATTTCTATATTTTATAGGGTAACAAAATTCTAATTACTTTTTAACTATAATCGGAGGCATGTTATAATATCCTATAAATCGTATAAATAAAAATAGTTTGTTTCATCTACCAATTTGTTAAAATGGTATATTTGGCCGATTTCCAAATTGGGCGATAAAAGTCGAAGAGCCATCGAACGTGCGTCAGTTACAAGTGGCCTCATGAGTCTGTAGTGCAGGAGACACAAACTATTTATACTTTATATTTGTATATAAAAAAATTACATCTCTTTAAAAATGGTCTCTGAAACTATAAACACAAACTTTGACCAGTAAGAGAGATGCACTACCGCTCGTCAGTTTCCATAGGTGTCATGTATTATTACAAGGAAGTATTATTCCAAGGAATTCCTTGTAATTATATAACTTACCTTACGGGTAAGATAGGCAACGAATGAATGAGTAGCTTAAGCTACTAGTACCACATCGATCGCAACGCGCGATAAAAACAAAATTATTTGTTTCGGTCGCGCGATGCTGAATGAGTCCACCGGAAACGCGCGCCGCTCTGAGCTGTGGCCGCCTCAATACTAGCTAGTACATTTGTTTGTATTTGCGTCGCCGCGTTCGCACAACTCTCTGTTCTCTTCTATCATAACTGGCGGTTATGATAGAATAGAATAGAATAGATATATTTATAGATACGTTTTATTAAATTCTATTATAATATAAATTACACGTTTGTGTGTGTATTATCTTCCATTAAAGTTATAGCCGAAAAAAATCGTTAGAACGTACTATGATTTATGAATAAAAGCTCAAAAAATAAAACAGTGACAGCCCTGTCTGGATTGACGGGCTATTACTCAATCAGGGGAGCAATACAAGAACCATTTTTAACACACGCACGCACGCACACACGCACACACACACACACACACACACACACACACACCTACACACACACACATATGCACGCGACACAAGAGTACATTTATGACACATTTATTTATGGGTATTTATTTTTCCAGGCAAATATATGACCGATACTGAATCACGCGTACTTTTATTAATAACCAGTCATATTTTGACCGGGTTATAAATGGGTGTGTATTATAATTGTTGTTTCAATTGTATTTTATGTACGTTTTTATATTGATGACATTACATTGAAACTATTAGATAGATGGTAATATTATTTTCTATCAATCTGACATCCTTATTATCATCGACCCTCGTTCCTCATCGATCCTTATACACACATCCCACTCCTGAGTACGTGTCTCTTCTTCGAAATCAGATGAGGTGAGTGTTGGGCCCGTTCACCTATATACCTATATGCTGGCTCAATGCGGGTTGGTGACCCCACACATCTTTGAAGACTTCATTTCATTAGGCATACAAGTTTTATCATTATATTTTCGTTTGCCGTGTTCGGGAAAATTTAACTCTTTTAGGTGCATCTTTCAGGATCGGATCCAGACCTCCCACTTGAGGGCACGTCATTAGTCTTCTAATGATAATTCGTAACATTAACCTGTTGAAATGCTGGGGATGTGAGTAGTCGGTTCGAAGCCCAAATTTTGTTAAGACTTTCATATTTCGAGTTAGATGTAAAGCGTTAACTTTGTAATTGAAAAGTCAGTATAATCTAAATTCTGTTGTTTCTAACTTTCCACTTTATTAATATTTTAAAGTTATCTATTAAAGATAATATTTTATTAAATATTAAAAATATTGAAATAATATAGAGCGGTGCATAGATTTTTAAACTGGCATCAATCTACGTTACTTGAATCAATATCGGCACGGGTGGTGAATTACAAGTGCTCGAAATGGCAACCTTCAGTTAACTGTGGAACTTCATTTATTGCATGCGAATGGATCAATTAAAAGAAATATTTATTGTCTATTTATAAAGATGTGATCTTTATTATTTCATAATTTAAAATTATATAAGAAGTTTGTATCTTAGAGGGGGTAGGAGACTATTTATTTTATTCTTTTAATATTTTATTCTATTAATATTTGAAAACAACTATTACAAATATTCTGACAAACAGACTGACATCTGTCAGTTAGTGATACATCAGTAGACATCTACAGCTTGGCAAAAAAGAGTTTGGAAAAACTGAGGCCCCACTTTCACTTAGGTCTCATCGTAATGTGGGAAATTAGTAAGATAGTTTAATCAAATCGTTAAAAATAAATGTCAAACAGTAAACTTTTGTATTAAAATAACCACTTTTTATTAAGTGCATAGAGGCAACCATATATTAGGAGACGGAGAAAAAGTTTTGACCTAAAAGGAACTTGTTGACTAGACTATTACATACTTCTTGAAATATCAAATACAACAAGTTTGTTCAATCATCATCATCATCATCATCAGCCTCTAACCGTCCACTGCTGAACATAAGCTTATTATTCAATACACAATATTTATTATGATGTATTTTTATATTACAATACTTGGTAACTACTTATTAATATTTGTATGAGTATTCTATCTGAGCATCTTTCGCTAGATTAGCAAAACCAGGTTTGTAGTTGGAAATTATTTCAACCAAAGTTCCAATTATTGGAACAGGGACTGGAAAATGATACAAGATGATGCCTGCAGCAAATAATTACGTAGTCTGTCCTACGTTGACATGTTTTGTCTTACCACGATCAACTGGACTAACGACTCGTAGTCGCGATGGACCGGTTAGCCCCCCCATTGGGTTTGTGTTCGATCTTTCCGGGCTAGATCCTAACCCCCGGTGATACCTTGAAATGGATTTTTCAAAATTACAACGTGCACCTGAACATGAGACCATCGCTTGCTCACCGGTGAAGAACACATCGTGAGGAAACCTGCATGTCTGATGAGATTAAAATTCTGTGAAGGTGTGTGAAGTTCACCAACCCGCACTGGGCCAAGCATCGGTGAACTATGGCCCGACACCCTCCTCGCCTGATTTCGAGGAGACCCGTGCCCAGCAGTGGGACATATAAGGGTTGATATTTATTTTATTATTATTTATTTATGTACATTAATATAATATAGATAATCTTAGGAAACTACCCGTAAGATTCCACTCCAATAATATATTATATTGTATACATACCTTCGAAATCCCTTTAATATCAGCACATTTAATTAAATTTGTTCAATACTGCTTAAAATCAAGTTAATCAAACCACTGCCGGTCGCCCACGTAAGGAAGCAGATAACAGCTACTTGTGATGATTTTGAATGGCACTTCTTATCTCTTTCGTAATAGTGTTATAGTGATGTCTCTTATTTCAAGATGGATTAACTGGCAGATTAACTACCTGCCAGTTTATCTGTCCAACCAACCAAAAAAAATTATGAAATTAGCACGTCCAAACAAACGAACAATCTTCCTCCTTCTTATGTTGTTGATGATAACTTCCCTACATTTTAAATGTTTTTCTTATAAAACTAAAAGATTGACGTAAACTTACTTTAGCAAGGAAAAATTTAGCTCTCGAGATAAACGAGACAAATTGAAAGCGTTGAAGTTAGACAACAAAATTGTAGTCCGCGAACGAAACAAGACTTCAACTGGAAAACTAAATATTGTTTATTTTTTAATAAATTTTGCTAGAGTCTGATAAAGAGGATCTTGTTTTGGTAAAATTTAATTGAGTATTATCAACAGTAATAACATATAGGTACTTGTTTATTATTTTCAAACTAAAAATAAAAGACTAAAAAGTAATAAAATAATTGCGTTTCTTTAATTTTTGTGCTTACAACATATAATCAACTTCTCTACTAATGTACAAACTTTGCGTTTAGCACGTCATTGTTGTTACTTTTGGAGTCAGTGTCGTATTTGTTGCTATATCTACCTACCTACCTTGGCTAACATTGACAAAATGGATATGATGAGGCTGCGTTTAAGCAGGTGAGAAGACTCTCTTCGTGCCGTGGCCGGTCTTTGTTGTGGCGAGGGATCGATCGTCTTGGCGTTCATTCAAGATGGCCTACGTTCAGTAGTGGACGGATAAATCATAAAGATGATTATTATGATAATGATTATGATAACCTCAACATACTATGGTGTGCTACCAAAGAATCCTATACAATTGACAATTGTTATATTGACAAGTAATAAAATGAGCACCTCATGGAGGTAAACTAAATCAACCAAATAAGCATTATTGGGAATAACTCAAAAACGGCTTGTCAGATCTTGATCAAATTAATATGAGACGAAATTAGAAGCACCAGCTTTTAAACAAAGAAGAACCACCGAAATCCATTCACAAACGGCGGAGTAACCGTGTCACATACATATAAAAAAAAAACATCCAGATGAATTGAGAACTTCCGCTTTTTTGAAGTCGGTTAAACATAGTTACTATGTATAACGGAATATTTGACATTTTTGACTTTTATTTCGCGGAGCTCGATATTTCGACATGACCGAAGAATAATAAGTTTTCTAATGCTTACGCGAATTTCTCTCATTATAATGAAACAATTTTTACAGATTTATGATACCTCCGTTCGTTGTTGTAAAGTATCCGAAACGTCGGGCTCGTAAAAATCTTAATAAACCGCGGTACAATCCGTAAAATTGTTTCATTATGAGCCTAAGAATGTCTCATTCACGAGACTGACTGAGTTAATACAGTTAACACGTGCAAGGTCTAAGCACAATTAGGCTGGCGGTTATTTCCAGGCACAAGACAAAGCCACTTCATCAAAGTTAGCGAGATGGTTCGCGGCCACCTCAAGGCTGCACACTCACACATTAATCGCTTTCGAGTTTACTCGTAGAGCAATTACTTGCAGCTTTGTAAAATGAGGTTTTGTCCATAGGAAAAAATATTTAAAAATATGTTCTTTTGATTAAGCTCCCTCAGCTTTTAAAATTCTTTTATTTGAAATCACAAGTTTTTACATCACATATATTTATTTTTATCATTGAGTATCAAATAATTACATAAACAGAAAATAAAATTTAAATAATAATAAAATATTTTTATACGCGAACAGTGCATAAGTAGGTCCTGTACATTAATTATTAGACTTATGGCCTCAAGACCTCTCACCGTTTTCATTATGTTTTTAGATTATCTCGCAATTATTAAACTAGATATTGCAGTGGTAAAATTGTTGAACTCGGTTTTTTTTTGTTTTTTTTTTTGTCTTCTTGAAGACCGAACCATGACTTTAATGTATGAAAGGTTCTAAAGAAAGAAGACCGAACCATGACTTTAATGTATGAAAGGTTCTAAAGAAAGTCATCTCATAGAAGTCAGCAACGCAAGAGAGAGCAGAAGATGAAAGTTGAAGAAGGCGACATACACCGACCTGAAATAATGAGAAAAATAATGTTGATGATGATGATGATCTTGACGTCAAACTTGGTTTATTTTAGTATTCCCTAGCTTCTTTTCTCCGAGGTTTCACCCGTCTGTCTATCCACCAATATTTCTAAAACGTTGTTTATAGTTTCAGACCTATGTTATGAAAACTTTGAATATGATTTTTACCCAACTTTGAGACTTTGCTCACTTAAATACAATAATTTAATAAGTTTGCTTCAATATCTTGATAAGGATAATCAGGATAGCACATGCAAGGAAGGCATTACCCGCATAAGTTTCTCTTGCGTGGTTTTTAGTCTCTCATTCATTCTAAAGTGATTACTGTAAGCGAAGTCGTTTAAATTAATAAAAAAAATCGATGCTATAATATTAAAATAAAATTATAGTTAAAAAAAAACTAAATATTTAAATGCAAACTGAACTAAACATTTGAAAATATTTTTTTATCTATACATCTACACAAATAAATAAAATTGAAGTGTCTGTTTGTAACATTAAAATAACCGCTTTTTATTAAATGCACGGTACATATACCAAAATAGCATTTTTTTACAATTTTTGTCTGTCTGTCTGTCTGCCTGTTTGTTCCGGCTAATCTTGGAAACAGCTAGGCCGATTTTGACGTGATTTTCACTGGAAGATAGCTGATATTATAGGGAGTAACTTAGGCTATAAAAATAATCATCATCAATCCGTCTACGGATTTACTACTAAATTTACATCTAAGTTAACGCGGGCGAAGCTGCGGGCAACAGCTAGTAGAATAATAAAATGGATACAAAAGATTGATAACAAACACTTATCTATTGTAAAAAAGCGTGAGTTGCTCGATATTCGTCGTTAAAAATATTTCATCGGTATTTAATTATTCATAAAAGTAAAGTTAATATAAAAATTTTGCACAAAGCACCACACGCTTTTCAACCGACTTTTTTATCCGACGAAACCTGGATCTGATGATGCCATCTCAGAGAAATCGAAGGGAACTTTCGAAATCGTAGGGTCGACTAGTGTGATTGGTATTTTTTTATTATCTAAGTGTTTTGAAGCACCACACAATTTAATGAAGGTCTCTAGCCAATCTGATGCTGGAGCTGAAAGACAGTAGAAGGAACTCCTCAACGATTATGTTTTTCGATTTTTATTTTTAATATAAATTGTATATAACCTTCGTCAACAATTGCGACATCAAAAACAAAAGGCATCGAAGGTTGTTGTCAGCGGTCTGTAAGCGCTGTCATTCCCGGTGCAGTGTTACCATCTCCTAAATATGTTTATCGAGATAATAATGAACATGATGTACTTAATTTACCTTAAAAGCTGAATCTTATCATGTTCTAAATATATATTTTAAATTTTGAGTGTCTATGTTATATTAAAAAGCTATAAGATCAGCAAGATGCACATCATATTATGTGTATAAATATTTCTTGGTTTTCTAATTTTAGCGTCTGAAATATAAATTGAAGTATTGCACAAAATAATCCCTAGAAATGACCCTACATATTATAGCGCATCAAAAAATTGTTCACTTAACAAAGTGATAATAGGGGAAAACCTTAATGTGGGAAAACTCCAAAGGTAACCAAGGTCTGGTGCACTATCTTGCATCGCCCGTCGATGGTGCGTCACCAAAACCTATTTAATTATGCTTTCTGCCTGTTACTTATTACCATACTTTTATACTGATGAAAGTAATTTTTATCTTTTGAATATTATAAGGTACAAATAGGTTAGGGCTAAGTTATATAATGTTTCGTTCGCATTGCTTGCGAAATAATATTGAAGCACCAATTTTGGCGTTTTATTGAAAACCGACTAAAAGATGGTATGCGCTGATGTTAGCGAAGAAGTGTGAATATTGTTCACATGTACCTTTTTTATTTTTATTTATATACCTTTTAGCAATTATAATGACGCGCTGATGTTAGCGAAGAAGTGTGAATATTGTTCACATATTATAGCTTTTTTATTCTTATTTATATACCTTTTAGTAATTATAACGACGTGTTTTTATTTTTATCTTTTCCAAAAAAACTTACCTTTTTATATCCCACGTACTTTATGTACTCGTGTTTTTGCATTTTCAGAGAAAATTTACCATAGTAATGTATGTTTTTTACTTTCTGTTTGTTAAAATCTCTTCTTTCTGGTGGTGTATAAGAAAGAAGAGATTTGAAAAGAATGTGAAAAAAGAGATGTGAAAGAGAAAAACTTGGTTATTTAATTTTTCAGATAAATTTTGAGGTTATGTGATAAAAGTGTAAATACAAAAGTTGTAGATCTTTTTATTACCTACAACTTTGATTTTCAAGTTTTTTCCATGGGACTTGTAGTTTTGCCGGAATTCGAGATAAATCGTTTTTAAACTTATAAAATAACTGGTGGAATGGATTCGCTGTACCGTGTCAGGCACAGCGCATCAAATGAACATCATGATGTGAAAATAACCATTAAAATTTAAAATATTTACCTCTTGTGATATTTATGTAGTAAATACTTGGCACTGGTGCAAGGTATTCCGCTGTATCCTGACACAGAATGTGGAATTTAGGGTTCGAAAGTGCTGTTAGAAATAAGGCTTTGTTAATCATATAATATTATAACCTTGTAGAGGCGAAGGGCATTTTTATTTACATAAAAATATATTTGTAACTTATGTATGTTATTAGCTATAATGTTATTGATATAAGTTGTTTTGAATTTATTTAAAAAGATTGGGAACTTTAAAATGCGTTATTATTCAAATTGACTACAATTTACAATTCATATAGTCTTAAAAAGTAATGTATAATGTCGATTAGGCTTCATTTAGGTTTCTGGATGTAACTGATGATAATGTTTTTTTTTCAGAAACAAAGGGAATAAGAAAATGCCTATAATAAAGTCCTGTTGCTGCTGGCGAAGCCTCCGTAGAGGATGTTACGCCGCAGCGCTCTACACGATGGTAAGTACTTTAGAAAGAAAGAAAGAAAGAAAAATTTATTTGTGAAACTACTTATGTACATAAGTCACACAATTAATAATATAACATATACAATACCTGGCAGTTACACAAAACGGCCTCAACTCAGTGTTTGCTGGAATTACCATTCCAGCACTGGTCTTCCTTTAGTACTTTAGTACCATTTACTTCACGAACCTTTAAGTAGTACCTAGAAAAAATATATATTTTTTGCTGTACCTACCTACCTATCTACCTACCTAGGTAAGTAGGTGGCTAAAATCTAAGATGACTAAGATGCTGATGATTACGATGACCTTGACATATTATGGTGTGCTACCAAAGCATCCTATACAATAGTAACACCGATCTAGGTAAACTAAATCAACCAAATAAGCATTATTGGAAATAACTCAAAAACGGCTTATAAGATATTAAATTAATTATATTAATTAGCAATTATCCCGCGAAAAACGCAGTCTTTACAGCAAATGTGTGAGTGCACGTATATGCATGCATATAGCACCGCCCTCCTTTCCCACACTGCATATGCGTACACTTGCATGCACCACCACCCCACATGCACCACAACCACAGTAAAAGACCACCACCAAACAATCTACGTACGTTTCGCCCCTTTTACTTAACGATTACTAATCGTAGAGTCTACATCCTGAGGATGCCTCGGTGTCGGGGCGAAACGTACGTAGATTGTTTGGTGGTGGTCTTTTACTGTGGTTGTGGTGCATGTGGGGTGGTGGTGCATGCAAGTGTACGCATATGCAGTGTGGGAAAGGAGGGCGGTGCTATATGCATGCATATGCGTGCACTCACACATTTGCTGTAAAGACTGCGTTTTTCGCGGGATAATTGCTAATTAATATAATTAATTTAATATCTTATATAATGGATTTCCGCAAGGTAACGCCTGATTCTATTAACTATCAAAAACGGCTTGTCAGATCCTGATCGAATTAATAAAGGACCAAATTAGAATCAACCAAAAAATGAACGATCGATATCCATTCACAATCGAGAGAGTAATCGTGTCATATACATACAAAAAAAACACACAGACAAATTGAGAACCTCATCTTTTTTAAGTCGGTTAAAAATGAATAAAATTATGCATTTATTTTTGTTTCGGTTTACATTGTGAAGATGGTTTGAGTGTGAAGTTCACTGACTTGCATTAGACTAGCCCACAGTTCCTCGCACAATTTCGAGGAGTCCTTTTAAATTGTATTTTATACTGATTTAATAAAAAAAATAAAACCGACTTCAAAAATATAAAAATTAAAAGTAATAAAATAACTGTGTTTCTTTAATGTTTGTGCTTACAACTTATAATCAATTTAATCTTCTACTAATGTACAAACTTTACGTTTACCACGTCATTATAGTTACTTTTGGAGTTGGTGTCGTATTTGTTGCTGTACCCTACCTACCTACCTTGGCTGACACCGACTCCAAAAGTCAGTTAAAAAGGACTCTTATCTCAGGACTGTACAAAAACTAAGAGCAATTGATATCAATTACATGCATCAAAGAAGCGCTAAAAGCGATTTAAAATTAAATATGAACTCTAACGTTCGGACCCAATTAGGTAAATGGAACAAAAGTCTCCGCGACGGTCTGGGTCTGGACCAGCACAATTGAGACTACGATTGGCTTTAGGTATTATCAACTTTACCGTTTAGTGGAGCAATTAATATATATCGGTGTCGCTCCTATTTTCAATTTTAGGTGGATAGAATTTTAATTATGAATTTAATACAATATAAAAATATAATTATAATGATTGGGAGATGAGAGGGTGAAACGCCGAAACAAAATCACTGTTAGAAATATATTTACAATATTGCAAACAAAAATAGAACTAATAGAAAATAAAAAATATTATTATAATGAAACAATTTTACGGATTTTATCGCGGTTTAGTAAGTTATTAAAAATTATTAGATATAAATACACACCTCAATGTTCCTTAAGTTGTGCAATAACTAAAAATAGGTATACTCGAAATAGGAATATGTTGTGTTGTGTAGATAAACTGTGACGATGTTATTTCATTACGAAACTCGCACTTGAAAGTGATTAACAAAATGTTTCCAACACATTTCTTCATTAACAAGTAAACATATATCCAAGTATATTGTTAGAGTTCCCTTTAGGCCAATAAAGCCCGCGCTTTCATCCAATTTTCCTTTCTGGTTTACCCAAAAAATATTTTAATTAAAAATTTTGAAGAAAACACCGAATTAAATGTTTAAAAACTTACCTTTAATGAAGTCAACACTTTTTGTCATTTTCAAGGTATACATACTCGTATAGATAGTTTCGCGTCCAGCAACGGACAGAATTGATTGATGATCATGACGATGACAAATAATTTAATAAACATTCCGTTGATTAGATTTTCCAGGAATAGAATCAGGTAAGCTAGAACATGGCTCATGTGATCAAAAGTGAGCAAGTATTGCGAGAGTTAGCTATCGCTCAACGGATATAAATCTCGTTCTAAAACCTCAATCGTTTGACAGAAATGGACTGAAATATTTTAGAGCTAAATCTTTTAGCTAGACCCCGCCAATAAAAGTTAGCGGAATAAAGTTTGCCAAAAGTGTTAGTAACTATAACCTAGGTAATTATTTTCGTCAAAGTAACCTCCGAAGAGCTGGGATTAATCATAATATAAAAGTTATTTTACATTTCAGTTTCTAAACACATTGTTTTGGACACGAACATTTACCTGCGAAATATCATATTACTGCAGTAAATATATATAATATTTAACAGAGGCTGAAGGCTATTTAGTTTAATGAAATGGGTTGTTACTTTCACGTATTGTGTGTGTGGAAAACCCATTTATTATTTGGTTTTTATAATACCATTTTCTCACTAAAAGAGGCCTGTGTCCCGTTGTGGGTGTGTAAAGGTTTATAATGAAAATAAATAAATTTAAGAAAAATGTTAAAGAACGTTTGTGAGGTAAAGGCTATTATGAAATAAAAGAAAATATTTTATTGAATATACCACACCTTGGGAATAAGACATTCACTGTGTTAGGTTTTGCATGGACATGATGTACCTATTTATAAACTATGTATTTTATGTTGATGACAAAAGAGCAACCCTCAAGTTTTTTTCTTGTTTTTCTTGGGGGAGTCTGCATTCCAAACGAGTTTTTTGGAGTTTACTCCTTAAGAAACGATTTGAGTTATAAGGCCGGGCCTTTTATGAGGGCCTGACACAGGTGCTCACCGGGCATGGTTGCTTTGGTGAGTACCTGTGCCGGACGACCCGCAGGGAGCCGTTGACAGTGTGTCACGATTGTGGCGCGGCGGTGGACTCGGCCCAGCACACACTCGAGGTGTGCCCGAGATGGGCGGCACTGCGTCACAGTCTGACATCAGTCATCGGAGGGGACTTGTCTCTGCCGAGCGTCATCACCGCGATGCACGACCCTCAAAAAGCGGCTGAAGGCGCTCGCAGTGGTTTTAGTTAGGGTGGGCACTCCCAGGTGCGAGTTCCACATTGGGTCAGGATCTACCCGAAGATCCTGGCTGCATCCATAAGGATTTCCCTGCGAGAAAAAAAAGGCTATATGCATGCTTATTCGTTCCATTTTCAGTAATTCCGAAATTTTATAAAAGGTACCTCATTTATAAGATAAGAGAAATTCGGAAAAGGTTTTCTTCAAGTTCAATAATTTATACATTAATGATAAAAGAATAAATTGGGCCTGTTAGTGAGTTATCCGAACGATGGCAATAAATTATTACAACTTGGAGAACAATAGTTATGACTTAAACTTGTTGTTTTGGTTCGCTCTCGTCTCATTACAATCACTTAATGCTTATTCTGTTTGTTTTCCAAAGTTCAAATTGGTATAAATTATGATATACAAATTTACCTGTTACTATCGAGCATAAAACCGGAATAGAGCGGTTATATTAGTATATTGTAAGGTATGGAAAAAATATCCGCCGAATTTGTGATGCGACGCTGCGCCGGTTCTGCGCTCTGATCGGGAGTTTTTTTCTTTTACGCCGGGAAATGCTCTGAGGCATCCCGCGAGGGAGTGGGTCTACCCACGCGGGTATGTGGGACTCGCTGCGCCCGAAAGCTGGTAAGTGGACGCAGCTCTACCCACTAAAACCCGTCGAGTGCCACTAATGCCGCCTTTAGTGAGCCCCGGAGCAATAGCGGCACCTCGACGGCTAGTCAGTCTCCCAAGAGACCGATGTCACCTCCACAGAGGAGTTGTCCCACACCACAGAACAGCCCCTCCCAAAATCGGGATAGTACAATGGGGTGCGGTCCCCATCCTCGCCCCTTGTCCTCTCCTACTCTTTTGTCCCCCCTTCTTATGAGTGGGGTACAAAGAGCAGCCCTCTCGGTTCACTTGCCTTCGCCCAAGGTGCTGAGTTTACATTAGGCTACTGAGCCCCAATGCTACGACTAGGCTTGAACCGTGGTGAGGCAGGTGTTCGTACCTACAACATCTAGGTGTATAAGTCACCTGCGCTATTTGCCAACGTGAACTGAACATTCACCAGGTTATTGACTATCCTGTGACATAAAATATTATTTATATATATTATGACATCAAACCCAGACAAAAACAATGTTATTAATCTGGAGTGATAAACCTATACTTCATACATTATACACCCTCTTTCTATCACAGGTGGAGCACGATTATTTTTGATTATTTCTATTTGATTATTCGTGAGAGCATCGTTAGTACATACATCCAAACTTTTAAACAAACAACGCGATCGCTAATCCATTACAGATGAACAAACAGCTGAATGGCGAAAATCTGCTGTGCCTTGTATTATCGGAATATTTTAAAATATACCTAATTTGCTGATTAAGTTGTAAGCCCCGCAATGTAAAGCTTAAAATAATTTTAAACGACTAAAACGTTGGAGCAAGTTTGTAGCGATATGTATATATATATATATATATATATATATGCAAATCAATCCTTGGTACCAGTAATTAAACTGTTTGCCCACCCGTCTTTCCGAAACCCAGAAACTATTCGGGAAGGTACCGGCGCAAGCGCATGAGAGTACCGGACTGTCCTGCCACTTACCAACAAAAACACGCAAATAGTAAATAAATCCTTATCAATATTTATAAATTAGATAATATACTAAACTAGACTAAAACCATGATTGACAGTCTGGCTAGAGTAGAAATTATATATCTAAAGTCTTAACAATTTGTAACATAATAGTACAGTGATTTGAAGTTTAATAATTAATGAAAAATCTAACGGACACCAAATGAACTTACCTAGTGATGTTTGATTCCAATTTTTACAATAGTAGATATATACGACGACCTCTGTAGCTCAGTGGTAAGCGCTTTGGCGCTCAAGCCGGAGGTTGCGGGTTCGAATCCCGCCAGGGAACAAAAATATTTTCTGTGTTCCTGGGTCATGGATGTGTATTAAATATGTGTATTATATAATCAAAATCTTAAATATGTATGTATAGTATATAAGTATTAAATATATTTCCGTTGTCTGGTATCACAAGTTCTTCGAGTACTTAGCACGGAGCCAGATTGACGTGGTGTGAAAGCGTCCATAGACATTATTATTATACAAATAATAATAAAATATACTCTTATATACAATACTAGCGGCCCGGTACGTGCTTCGCTACGTATAAAGTGAATTAAAAAAAAATTGGAACATCAAATTAATTTATTCAAACAAAAAAATATTATTAATTGCTAGCTATTTTAAAACTTAATGTTGTACTGTCAACACTGAAAAAAGTTTCAATATGACCCCAACTGAAAAAGTTTCAAATTGACAGCAAAATCTCCATTATCAAAATGATCCGCCATTTATTGAATTAAAAAAATGTGATAAATGAAGAACCGCTCGACCGATTCGCAAACTTCACATAAACCATCTACTAAATAGTCCGAACAAAGCCTAAACATTTGGTTGGGATTGGTGAGCCCGTTCTTGAGTTATAAAATTACAACGAAAAGTGGCATTGATTTTTATATATAAAGATTGAATAAAAACTTTTTTACTTTTACTTTTTAATACCTGAGGGGCTCACTATTTAGACATTAAATGTAAACCAAATCAAGATATTTATTACATTACATTATATATACTTAACTTAATATATATCCGTTGTCTGTAAATAATAATAATATATACCCGTAACATAAGTTCTTCGAGAACTTACAACGGGACCAGATTGACGTGGTGTAATAGATATTATTATTATTACATTATTGTTGCACTACTTTAAAGGTACTCACATTTTAAATCAAGCAACTTAAAGCAATCGTTTCCAAAATAGTATCAATAACTGTACTGAAATTTTCATAGACAGAGAATTACTCTGTCTACAGAAATTTTAAAGCTTAATAAATACTAATACTCTCGATATACGAACATAGATTACATTTAGGAGTTACAGTTACATACAATGCCGTTCACTAAGAACGCTCTGACATACTTTTCTCTCGTCACAATGGCGTCAGACCATGTACTGAAAGATGTTCCGTGAGATATTACACGTTATATACCCACATACTTATGACCTACATATACATAATATATTTTTGATAAAGTAATGTCTTCTGAGTGTGTGATCAGCCCACTGCCACTTCAACGAGCTGATTCTTTGCGTGATATCGGTTACCTTAGTTCTCTGACAATGGCCGATGGGGCAATAAGGTTCTAGAGTGGAGGCCACGTTTAGGTAGACGAAGTGTTGGTCGGCCATTGACCAGGTGGGAAGACGATCTCTGTGCGGTTTCCGGTCCGTGTTGGATGCGAGTGGCAAGGGATCGGCCATCTTGGCGTTCATTGAGGGAGGCCTATGTTCAGCAGTGGACGGATAGAGGCTGATGATGATGATGATGATGAAAGTAATGTCAAACAATCTCGTCTCTCCGATTGGATGTATCGTACTTATTTCTGTATTATAATTTTACTGGAAATAATGATTAGTATGACAAACCGTAATAAACGTGATAACAGTATACAAGAATAGTAATAATATGAAAGTTTCTGCGAAAGGTTTAAATAAAAAAAAAAGATTAATGCAGAGTGAAATTATTCTAATAAATTATTCAAAAACACATTCACACAGATTATTCTAGAAAAGTCCATGAATTTTTAAATCAATTAAAAAGAAAATTTATTTCTTATATATTTTAAGTATACTTTAAGTTCAATGTATGATACTATTTCAATATTTATTACTCAATAATGGAATTTATAAATTTCTTATTGTATAATTGTTTTCAATAAATTCCCAGGAAAGTATAAATAAATCAATAAAACCGTTACTATAAAAGGTTTGAGCTTAACGAAGTTTTAATAAGTTACCTGATAATAATAAAGTAATAAAAATGAACCTGAATAATTTATAAAACGAAAAAAACTGGATAATAAAAGATATCAAAACGAAGGAAGGCCGCGCCCTAGTTCTTTGTTCCCTCCATTACTCTGTTATTATATTTACTTTTTCACCCCCGGTGCACGGTAGTAAGATTAGACATTTTGTTTGTGTCGTAACACTCAAACGGATAAATAAATACACGACAGCCCTTCAGTGTAGTGGTTACAGGTAAGCTGGGTGTCACGGGTTCAAATTCCACTAATAGATATTTGACAATATGTCCTGGAACTTTTAAGTTGCAGGTAAAAAGGTTACGATATTTATCTTTAGTTAGACAATTTAAAGAGATAATATTTTCTTTGGTAGCGCATCCGAGTTTGTCGTAGACGCATTAAGCGATACTTGACATACCCGACTCAGTAAGTGCAGAGTACAAGTCAGCTGTAAGAGTTTCACTGCTGGCCAAAAGCCTCTTTCAAGAAATGTTGAGACGCCGATCCCCGCCAATCGTATCCAGTTAAGATCGGCTACCGGAGATCGTCGTCATATCTAGTTGGCAGTCGGGCTCATCAATCCCGAATATAATTTTATTTAATCAATAATTATATATTACTCGATAAATATTATCGCGTTATCTTAAATAGAGAGATTTATTATCGTTAATGGCATCAATTTAGGTTACAAGCTTGTGCCCACCATGGTTCAGCCCTTGTCGTGGTGGTGGGGCTCAGTAGCCTAGGGTGAGCCCAGTACCTTGGGCAAAGCGAATTGAGCCGAGGGGGCAGTTTTAGATCAAAATCTTTCTCAGTTGAATAATTAAATATTATTTTTAAGTTCTTTTTTCTCGGTTTTTGATAATGCAAATGGTTTTGTACCCGACTGCGCCAGGAGGGCCACGTTTTACGTATATTTATTTTGCACGCTTTGCCGGCTCAGGGCTTGGTGGATTTTAGCCTTAGTTGTCGTTAGCTTAAGTCGCCTTAATTTAAAGTGACACTGAGTCTAAAAAAATTGTAAAAAAGAATGTGGTGAATTATGTCTTAACCTTTGTCCTTTAAAAAGTAAATTTGAAAATATTAAGTGCACAAGTTTTTCAAGTCAAAATATTTGTTCAAACATAATCAGTGATGTATTTGTCTGTGTGGTTCGGTAATTAAGTAGAGTAGAGCTTGCTTATTGTAACATAATATCAGCTTCCATTACACCTCAGTCCTTATATTAATATTTATCCGATATAAAAAAATTAAAAAAATGGTATTTAACTGTTGACTGACGCGTTGATGGTAAGGTGATTGCTCAATTTGTAAAGTTAATTTGTCGGAATAAACTCATTTACAGTTATTTAAACGACTTCGAAAAGGAGGAGGTTATTTTTCATTCATTTTTGTATTATTCGTTAATTTATAAGTTTCAGCAATTTCATGACGTCAATTGATTTTAAGAGGTATAATAATATTCTAGTTTATTAGAACTACAATTAGAATTCCAAATTTGTGCCTAAGCATCAAACTTAAGATTAAGTTACCCGTAAGTAATATAAACTAAACAATTCTACGAACAACCCTAAGTAAATAGAGATTTTGAAAGTCATAAGACAAATGGCCTGACCTTCGGCAGTAATGAGCGCTCTTGTGACGCTAAAGGGATCGAGATGCGAGCTGCAGATGCTTTTATAGTTATCACTGGTTACGTGCGAACGCTGCATACTGCAGTGTCACAATGGTTAGATAATGTTTGTCAAATATCTTGTTTTTATAATAGATACAAATAACTATTTTCTACCTTAATGAAGATAAGCGTACTGACCACATGAGACCTTTGATAGTCAATAATAGACACAGTCGCTAGCCGTCCGGTAATGAGTTGTCAACGTCACACATTAGCGCACTCATTTATTTTACAATTATATATTTATTATTTTTAGTAGACCACTACAATTATTATTAGATCACTAGATTGAAAATGACAAACTCCTCCGTAGAGTTCGGATCTATTAGATTGTCAGACCGGTAGAGATTGATTGTCATTGAAGGATACTTTGTCCAGACATTATAGAGTCAAGATATAGATATCTAAAGGAGTAGTCATGTCTCATGGATGCGTGGACGACACATATGGACGGATACGACTTATGGACCTTATAAAAAAGAGCATACTCATATTTGAAAGGTCGGTACAACGCACCTGCTAGTGATATAGCGGGTGTCTATAGATGAGGTTATCACTTACCACCAGGTGAAACGACTGTCCGTTTGCCCCCTCTTCTATACTTATATAAAAATACATTTGAAATCATTTGTTTACGCAGTGGAGTGAGATGCAATCGTTATAATAGACATATAAAATATCCAAGTGATATCATTTTGTGCGCACGAAATTACCTCAGCCACTAGAACCCTTAAATTTCCATTTTATCGCCAATAAATCTCGCAGGGAAAGGTCTGCAGAATAATTTACAATAATGTGCTAGTTGGGAGATGATAAATACGTTAGCAACGAAATCACCTCTTCCTTAGAGTTTTTTATTAAATGCAGCTTGATCAAAAGTGGTGTGCCCAGCTGTGGATGGCTTAGCGCCGTTGACCACGTGGCACATATGTCAGTTTTCCTATGTAACTAACTTAAAAATGTCCGCGGCCCGAGCTAGCATGCGAACAACGAGTTATCTCTTGACGAGAGAGAGTGAGAGAGAGATAATGTCTACATCGGGTACTTTTTCGATGACCCGTTAGGGTAATACGAAGATCGCTACTACGAGAATCCTGTTCGTATACCGAAATTATACATATTATAATTATAGTAGGGAAACGCCACGGTACACAAGAAATAGGCACCAAATAAATTACTTTATTTCGGCCTTAATATTGAAAACGCATGCATGTTAGCTACTGTAGACAGAGAATAATACGAGAAAAGGAGTCGAGAAAATTTCGTCGTGCGCGCATGGTAGGCCAGCTGGAAACTCGGAAGCAGCCGTAGTATTTAGTAGGTACTGACCTGGGCAGTTTTTTTTTTTTTAATACTCTGCAGACCATTTTTTTTTTTTTTATAGTCCGGGCGCTTGATTGGCCCGGTCCGCGTGTCGCCTCTGACGTAATCAGAGTTTTATTTTCTTATAAATTAATATTTCTATCGTACAATAATAAAACATGTTAATTGTATATTAAAATATTTATCGTAAATGTAAACATTTTTACGAAGTCTCGTTGCTGGACGTTTCATTTGCCAGCTAAAATATCTAACAATGTCAGGTTATTTACATACAGTTCACAACGCAGGCTCTCTAATAACAAACAATATTACTTTAAAACAATAGTAATCTTACAGTCATTCGACTGCAAGCACACTCTTAAAATCAATCTTGCAGTGTTGAGGGTGTTTACTTGCAAAGTAGACACTCAACACTGCCGGTTCCTTGCAATCACTTGGCTTGCAGTCTTTACACAATAATTTATAAAAACATTTCTTAAATTACCATCAGCTATTAGTTTTTCTACATTTTGCTGACTAATTTCACAATCTAGAGCCTGCTCAGCATCAAATCGCACTCCCGCTGTCACGGGACATTCAAAGAGTATGTGTGCTACAGTTTCTTCCACTCCAGGTTCGCAGATGCACGATGGGGTATCCTTACACTTAAAACGGTGCAGGTAACCTGAAAAACCTCCGTGCCCCGTCAGAACCTGGGTGATTATACCGGCTGGTTTGATTTTTCGAACAATATTATGGGCTTTAATCACATCGGGGAAGAACATTCGTGTCACGGCCGCTGTCTCACCCGACTGATAGCGCCGGTTCCACTCGTCAAGGGACTCCATTCGGATGCACCTCTTGACGTATGAAACCGGGCACTGATCGTAGTCGGGTTTCCTCTTTAGTTTGAGAGCGGCCTCTTTCACTAGATGGTCAGCGCGTTCATTCCCTGTCAGTCCAGCATGTGCTTTGATCCAGAACAGGGATACTTCCTTATTCTGGAGTCTGCTCTCATAAATATTGTTCCTGCTTTCCACAGCTAAGGGGTGCATGGAGTGGGGATTGACAACTGTCTCGAGGGCAGAGCGTGAGTCGCTTATGATGGCGAAACTCATTTCATCCTGCCGTAAAATTAACCGTCTTGCTTGACATATGGCCAGAAGTTCCGCCTGGTAGACTGTGCAGTACGACGGCAGTTTAAGTTTGATGGCTTTAGTTTCGGCCTCATTGCTTCTTACAGACAATGCGGCACCCACCTTGCCCTCAATCTTGCTGCCGTCGGTGTAAAATTGTACTGCATGGTTTACGTGGGTGTCCACTTCTTGTTGGTCCACCAGACTTACGAAGTTCATATCCATATGTCCAGCAGGATGCGGGGCCAAGTTGTAGGCCGTTTTTCTTTCTACCTCGCCGCCTCCTAGCACTAGCTGGGGTACTCCTCTCTTCGCCTCATACAATGATGCGGCTTCGCGTATGCGAATGTCGAGAGGCAGTAGCCCAGTCAGCGCCAGCGCTGCGTTCAGCGAGACGGTGCGGTAGGCTCCACACAACTTTTGTGCGAAACCCCTTTGGACTGCATTGAGCTGTTTTTGCACTCCGAGTTTATTTGTTGCCGGGGCCTAGGCGCTGGCAGCATAGGAGACAATGGGCTCCACCGTGGCCGTGTATATGACACGTACGACCTCCGGATGGAGTCCCCAACTTACTTTGGCGGCTCTTGACAGTTGTTTGTAAATGTTAATAGCCTTCCTACAGATGTTCGAGGAATGGCTATTAAATGTCAATTTATGGTCTATAGTGAGCCCCAATATCTTTATCTCCTTTTCCATGCCAATATCCACCCCTCCCATGGTCAACCGCGGGACGTTGAATTTAAGTTTCCTCGTTAGCAACATCGCTTTGGTTTTATGCGGAGCAAAGGTTAACTTATTCTCGACGCCCCACGACCGAACCAGTGAGAGGGCCGCATTGGCACGGCTTTTTTGCAGACCATTGGTCCGCACCATTGTTGGATTGGTTTTGATGATGATTGATTGTTACTTCCGTTGCCCCGCAGAATTGGAGTTCGTTAGGAGGTAAGTAGAGGGGGTAGAATGACATCTTGGCTAACCCACCAGGACAGCTAGTAGTATGTTTACATCAATATTATAATTATGTTCGTCTGTTCTAGGTGTACTTCGCGGTAACAATAGTGACGATGGGTCACTTCATTGAGACCGAACAACGATATTTGAATGGCGAAATGACTGAACCCGAATCCGAGAGTTTCCTAGAGCCGGAGAAAATAACACCGAGTAAGTGTTTTCTAATACTTTTATGTATATACGTGTAGCTTAGATTTGTATTTTAAACCTGTGTTTAGCCTTGGTGCTCATTGAAAGAGACTGTAATGATGATGGCGACGATGACGATGATGATGATGATGATGATGATAATACCTTTTTTGCGCTGGGAAATGCACTGAGGCATCCTGTGGGGTAAAGGGAGGGGGCTCCCCAGGCGGGTATGTGGGAAGATGGTAAGCATGGATGGACGGACGCAGCTCTACCCATTAAAACCTGGCGAGTGCCACCAATGCCGCCTTTGGTGGGGTGCCTGTTGAGCAACAGAGTGCCTCGACGGCTAGTAAGTCCTGAGAAGGGTTGTCCCGCACCCCCCCCCCCCTCCCGCACAGAACAACCTCTCCCAACGTCAGGAAATGCAATGTGGTTAGGAGTAATAAATAGGCTACCGAACTTTACCGCGACGACAAGATTTGAACCATGGTGGGGATGATGATAATATCTAGTTCACTAAAGTTATTGCGATGTAAAACAAAGGGTTATCGTAGAACCCTTTGTTACGCCTCTGAGGCTACAATGTAGTTTGACAACCAACGTCATAATATCGATCCATTAGTAACGACTAGCTCTAACATACAGACATCAATCTAAAAAATACAACCACGTCAAAGGACCTACACCACTATCGTTAAAGTTAGCCTAAGTATGAAGTACTTGTTTCAATTCTCGAAAAGGGCTGATGTATTTAATACTATAGAGAAATGTGTCATGAATAATAATATTTTATAAAACTGCGTAGTTAATAAGTCTATAACCGCCTGTGTCGAGCTCTTCAGCATCGGTACCATCCCGCTTATTTCTACTGTCAAACAGCTTTCCTGTATTTTGGAAAGAAGGAGAGGTTAGGTCGTACAGGCTTTTTTTTTAATGCCGGGAAATGCTCTGAGGCATCCCCCGGGGAGTGGGTCTCCCCACGCGGGTATGTGGGACTCGCTGCGCTCGAAAACTGGTAAGTGGACGCAGCTCTACTTTCTTCCCCTCTTCTTATGAGAGGGGTACAAAGAGCCCCCTTGGCTCAATTAGTTTCGCTCAAGGTGCTAGGCTCACCCTAGGCTACTGAGCCCCACCGCCACGTCAAGGCCTGAACCATGGTGGGGAGGTCGTACAGGCTTAACTGGCCGAAACTTACCATATGACCTTAGAAATAACGCAATGAGTGAATTGTATGAGACAGTGGGTGAACTCGTATTTGTTAAGAGGTAGTGCCATGCTGCTTAGCAGCCGAATTGGGCTGGCACGACCGGGGTGGTACCTCTCGCTCACATAACACCGGCGTCATTCCGGTGGCCCATTGGGGGGGTTAGGGAAAAGGAGGGCAACGCATCTGCATAATCTTTGGTTGTGCGGATGTGTTTGGGCGTCAGTAGTCGCGAAACGGCTTCGACTGCTCATTGCCCTATCCCATAAAACAAAAAAAAAACAAGAAATACGTTTCTTACAATATGTATCACTTGTCTAAAGGTTTTTCGAACAAGGATTTAACGAACATAAAATTGAGATTTTATGAACATAAATTTCAATTGAGAGTTTTTATACTCTGAACTGAGAGAACTGAGGTTTCGTTCAGAACGGTTGGTCCGAGTTCTTCAGTTTCACGTCTTTGTAAACTCTACAATAAGTTTTCTACTGTATGTCCATCTTCCACGATTCAAAAAATTCAAATATAGTTTTTAAAAGTTTATACCTAATAATATAAACGTTAATAATAAAAAATAATAAAAAAAACGTAAAAAAAATTGTTATTGATATATTATATTTGTATACTTACTTGTGAGCATTTCAAAACACAATTTTTTATCTTTTGTTCATCCCGTATTTGTTTACCTAATGCATGTCTAGTTTTTGTATTTTCATATTTGTGTTTATGAAATTGTAACAACTGTTGGTTATCCATAAATAAACAAAAAAATAATTTCAAAATTGTGTAGTTTTAAAAAAGCTTTGAATTAATATTGCTTACGCGAATTTCACTCATTGAAAAAAAAAACAAAATCCATAAAGATTTTATCGCGGTTCATTAAAGTTTTTACATTAATGAATCATTTTTATTAGCCCTCAAATTCTTTGATCAGTAGTTGAAACACTGCCAGTAGTCCTCCCGGTTCATTTGTAAAATGAAACACTTTCATTGGAGTTAGCTCGGATTCCAGACAAGTTTCGAGTTAATGCTTTTAGTTTGTTACTTCTCAGATACGAATATTTTAACAAAATTCACTTTTATTTTCGTTTCCTTATAGTTTGAATAAAACTTCATCATCGTGTATCCATAAAACTACACTAAAATGATATCTAGTACATGTAGTCAAGACTCTACACATACTGAGTGTTGTTAAGACGAGCTATTAAAAACGACAATTACCATAAAACTACACTAAAATGACAATATATCTAGTACATGTAGTCTAGACACTACACATACTGAGTGTTGTTAAGACGAACTATTAGAAACGACTATTACCATAAAACAACACTAAAATGACAATATATCTAGTATATTATGTAGCCTAGACTCTACACATACTGAGTGTTGTTAAGACGAGCTATTAAAAACGACTATTACCATAAAACAACACTAAAATGACAATATATCTAGTATATTATGTAGCCTAGACTCTACACATACTGAGTGTTATTAAGACGAGCCATTAAAAACGACAATTACAATAAAACTACACTAAAATGACAATATATCTAGTACATGTAATCTAGACACTACACATACTGAGTGTTGTTAAGACGAGCCATTAAAAACGACTCCCATGACTACACGGTATCCCGTGACTACGGTTGTCGTAAAGTATTCGTTACATTGATAATGTAAAATAAAAATCGCGAATAAATCCATAAACACTGGTTTCATTATAATAAGACACCTAATATTTAGTCTGTTCTGAGTGAGCTTTGGGGTACGTTTGTAAATTCAATAGACATTCAATGATCATATATGAGTAGAAAATTCAATAAAATTTGACCTTGTTAGTTCCGTAGAGGCGTTTGAACAACATAGCCATTCAGGTGCAAATTTATCAAAAGGCATGGCTCACTGAGCAAGCAAGTTATGTAGTTTACCGGCGTTTCCTAATAAAGTATTCTCGGTTATAATATCATCAATATAATCATCTCGTCATCATCATCATTATCATCTCAGCCCCTATCTGTCCACAGCTGATAAGGGTCAGCCTGTCGCTGAGGTGATCCTGTTGCCTGCAGGTCCGGGACCCTCAAATGGTAGCTGAAGGCGCTCGCAGTGGTTATAATTTAAGGGTAGGGCACTCCCAGGTGCCAGTCTCATGCTGGCAACATCCATAAAGGATTTCCCTGCGATATCAAAAAAATAGATAAAGACTCAAAATATAAGCATATTTTAATAAAATATGTAACGTACATTCTGAATAATTTTATTAAAAAGTTTTTTTCAATCAAAGTAATTCCAACAATAATAAAAACAACATGTTGTTATTATTATTATCACTGACGTCAAAAAATCCCAAATCCAAAAAATGTTACTGAAGAATTCGAACTCTGCCAATTTATTTTTCTATTACTTTATGATATTTTATTCAGCGTCAAATCAATGACGCTAAGTTGTCACTCAATACTTGAACAAAATGTAACATGATATTATTGTAAGAATAAAAAATAAAAAAGGTCATAATACCCCACCTCAATAACCTCACGATCAAAGCAGCGGTCAAAGGTATTTCTCAATTAAAAATTTAATAAAATAGAAACTGATAACATTGATCAAAAGATACAAGCGTCTTTATAAAGATAAAAATAGTTATAAGTTGTCGTAATATCTAGTTCAATAAATTTTTGAAATTTGAATAATTTAATTTAATTTAATGGCTCAGTGGTAAGCGCGTTGGCGCTCAAGCCGGAGGTTGCGGGTTCGAATCCCGCCAGGGAACAAAAATATTATCTGTGTTCCTGGGTCATGGATGTGTATTAAATATGTGTATTATATAATAAAAATCTTAAATATATATAGGATAAAAGTATTAAATATATTTCCGTTGTCTGGTACCCGTAACACAAGTTCTTCGAGAACTTACCACGGGACCAGATTTACGTGGTGTGAAAAGCGTCCATATATTATTATTATTATTATTAATTTTTAATAATTCGATACTATTAATCAACTTAGGTGAGGTACGACATCCCACCATGGTTCAAGCCTTGTCGTGGCGGTGGGACTCAGTAGCCTAAGGTGAGCCCAGCACCTTGGCCGAAGCAAATTGAGCCGAAGGAGTTTTACCCTTTACTCTTTACTTTTTGTACCTCTCTTATGAGAAAACGGGAACGAAAGAGCAGGGAGATAAGGGGCCAGGATGTTGTTCTGTGGAGATGGCGTTGGCCCCTTGAGCCGTCGACGTGCCCTGTTAGCTGAACACATCCGGGGCACCTTACCAAAGGCATCACTCGCCGGGTTTTAGTGGGTAGACTTGCGTCCACCTTACCACCTTTCGGGCGCAGCGAGTCCCATATACCCGCCTGGGAAGACCCACTCCCCCCCCCCCCGGGATGCCTCTGAGCATTTCCAGGCGTAAAAGAAAAAATATAAGGTTAGGTATGACAGGAAAAGGTCTAGTAAGTACGGATGGGAACCTGTGCCCAGTATGACACAACGTCGCGGGGACTGCTTAGTAGCGGTCGGGCAGTCCCCTCTTACGAGGAGTAGTCTGGCCTTCGCCGGGGCCAGCCTGTCACTGAGGCAATCCCGTAGAACACAGATCCGGGACCCTCAAAATACGGCTGAAGGCGCTCGCAGTGGTTTTAGTTTATGGGTAGGGCACTCCCAGGTGCGAGTCCCACATAGGGTCAGGATCTGCCCAATATCCTGGCTATGTGCGTAAAAAGCATTTCCCTGCGATAACAAAAAAAAAGGTCTTGGAAGTACGAATCCCGAAAATTACATGTCTGCACCGGGTCATGAATGTGTATCTTTATCTACAATATTTTAATTCATTTTCGTTCCTAGTACCAGTTATAAACATTTATTATACTTATTTTTATATTCATCTATAATTTAATAATTATTTTATTATGTAAAACTTGTAATACCTAATTTTGAAAAGAAAAGTACTTTGAGTTCAGAATACCATAAGTTTTCAAAGCTAATCAATTATCTTAGAAATCATTCCTAGGGCCGTATTAATAGTTCGATCTCAATACTGCTCTCAAGATCGATCTCACCTGAGTTACTCTCAAGATTCGGACAGCATCTCAAGTTAGTGGCTAATTAATAGACTGATTTTTGAGCGCGTATCACTTGAGATCGGTTTCAAGTTCAGCATCTCAAGATTTTGAGATTCTGCATCAAGTAAGCGTCATTTTGACGTAATAACGTCTTATAAATTGATCCGCTGTCAAACGTTGGCTTGGAAACCATTATTTATAACAAATATAGAAGTAATTATTGTAGACTAAATAATTTTGTAGTCATGTAAAAGAAAAAAAAAGAATCTCAAAACTATTTAAGCCTTACCTGAAATGATTATGTTGCATAAAACCAGAGAGCACATAACTAATTGGTTATATTTATACTCTATAGTCAATGCATAGAACCTTAATGTCAAGAGCACTGCCATTGCTGGTGCTATTGGAAGACCTCTGTTGTCGACTTTTTGCAGGTGTTCTCTAATTAAAGATGTTATTGACTGGCCTGTTGGTCTAGTGGTTAGTGACCCTGACTGCTAAACCAGAAGATCGTGAGTTCGATTCCCACCCGGGACAAATGTTTGTGTGATGAGCATGATTATTTGTTCTGTGTCTGGGTGTAATTTTTCTATAATATTATGTATGTATTTAGAAATATGTAAGTATATATATTATATCAGTTGCCAGGTAGACATAAGAAGAGGCTCTGCCTAGCTTGGGATCAGATGGCCGTGTGCGAGTTATCCCTACATATTATTATTATTATATATAAAACAGATTCTTGACTGAATCTGTACCTTTTCTTGAAATTTTCAGTAGGTGTTTGAAAGGGATTTTGGGCGTCCCTTATGTAATTTTTTGGCAAACGAATTCTGCTGGGCCATAAATTAATATCATCGTAGTGATCGATAGCTTCGTAGTAATTAATTTCGTTTATAATATTTTCTATATTTGCATAGTTAGCATAAATAGAACAAGAATATAGCATAAAAAGAAAAGAAAAGACAGTGCATGCACTCAAGTCACCGTCGGACTGCACTCAGCAAAGACGCACCTGAGCGCGGTCTCACGAGTTCTCTTAAGTGCCGAGTTTGATTAATACGACGTCACTCAAGTGATTACGGGATCTTACAATGTGAACTCAGGTTCGGTTTATTAATTAGAACAGTATCTCAAGAGCGTAATTGAGATCGCTCTCAGAGCTGAGTTCGATTTATTAATACGGCCCCTAGACCTTCACGTATGCCAAATCGACCTTTAAAGCTTAAACTGGAATATTCAATTCGAGGCTAGGATACCTCAAGCTAATTCTGTTACGACTGTATCTATCGCCTGGAACACTAATCTATGAATTTAGCTCTAGGATTTCAGACTGTTATAATATTCTAACAGTTTTCCCCATTGTTTCATGAAGCCCTAAAAAAAATAAGGTTTTCTCCTGAAATAAATAGCCTAGAACCTTCTAATAATTAAACTATCAAATGTCAAAATAAATTGACTAGTAACTTCAGATTTCGAAAGTCGTCGAATTCGCCACACGTTATCTATGGATGTCCCCTAAGTTCTAATTCCCTTAGCAGTTGGTTGAACTCATTTTTATGGGTGACATTGGCCAGCTATTGCACCTTCCAGTTCACTATATAGCATTAATTGAATCACCTACATATATTTTATTTTTTAGTGAGTTGATGCATTATAACAGTGGACAATCACCGCTACATATAACCCAACTGTCGCCGTGTTACTACGGACGTAATATAAAGCTTATCCCCAGCTTTAAGCGGGGAAATATAATTTATTCAGCAAGCCTTTCGCTCTCGATGACAACTCTGTAATACGTCTTAAATCCCACAAACAGAAGTCCTTCCAAATTGTACAGCATTAATATTGTTTCAAACGTATACATTAAACATAAATACAACTTTGTTTTTTATATACCTATTCCATGTGGTAAAGTAATTTATTTTATTATAATGAAACACTTTGTTACGGATTTTATCGCGGTTTATTAAGATTTTTACAAGCCCGACGTTTCGGATACTTTACAGCAACCATGGTCACGGGAGGACTGAGGTGTCATACGTCCTAATGTTACAAAGTTATTCGAAACTACCCTATGATACATCAATATTTTGGTTAGTCCTATCTACGCAGAAAGTGCTAACTGTATCTTTAATCTGTGACATATTATGCTTGGATTTTGATTTGATAATATTAATAATGGGATCCCAAGCAGGTGGTAAGAGCCAGCCTTCTTCTCTATTGAAATTAGGATGTTTTTTAATTTCAATAGCCTCACGGATCATCCTTGGTTGGAATCGGTGTTCTTTTGCGAGGACTTGTGGTTTATCAAATCTGATATAATGGCGAGCTTTGTCAAGACTATGTTCACAGATGGCAGACTTAGTGTAGCGACGGTGTTTTAAATCAGCTATATGTTCTTTGACGCGAGTTTTAATAGATCTTTTTGTTTGGCCTATATAAGAGAGACCACAGTCGCAATCAAGCTTGTATACTCCTGCATATTGTAAGGGTATATGACACTTGACAGATGGTAAGAATTGACCTATCTTTTTTGGCGGCTTGAAAAAGGTTTTGATGGAAGCTCGCTTTAGGATATAGCCAATCTTGTCAGTGACTCCTTTCATAAATGGTAGCACAGCAGGTACTCGCTCAACAGTGGCTGCTTTCACGCGGTCACGGTGATGAAGACGCGGCACCCGAAGCTTGTTGTCTCGCAGTACTTGCTTAACGTGTTGAAGCTCGGTTGCCAGGTGTTGCTCATCACAGATCCCTTGTGCTCTCTGAAACAAAGATTTACCCACGGTAGCTAACTGTGTTGGATGGTGGTGAGATTCGCCGTTTAGGTACTTATCCGTATGAGTATGCTTCCTATACACTGTATGGCTTAAGGTATTGTTGGGATTACGGATCACTAATACATCTAAGAAGGCTAGAGAATTATTTGCTTCTAATTCCATTGTGAATTGAATTTTTGAATTAATGGAATTAAGATGGTCTAGGAATATGGTTACTTTGTTAGATGGTAATATTGTGAAAGTATCATCTACATACCGCTTGTAGAACCTGGGTGTTATGGGCGAAGTTCGCAGAGCAGTCTCCTCGAAGTCCTCCATAAATATGTCGGCAACAACAGGGGATACTGTCACCAGTGAGCCCATGGTTACTCCATCTACTTGCTTGTAGAAATAACTATTCCACAACATATTCCATTGGCATGTCATTTTCCCTTAACTTTCTTCTTACTATTGTTATGCAGTCTTCCACAGGTAGTCAGGTGAAGAGAGATTGCACATCAAAACTGACCATTGTTTCATTGTCTCTGAGATGTAGATGTTTGATCTCATTAACAAAATGGTATGAATCCCGAGTATGTGCTCTGGTTTGTCCACGCAGTGGTGACAGTACTTGGGCCACATGCTTAGCCAATCTATAAGTTGGTGAATCGATCTGGCTTACAATTGGACGTAATAGAGCATTAGCCTTGTGTATTTTCGGCAACCCATACAGCTTTGGTGGTTTTGGACATGAAGGAATTAAATATTTGACGTCCAGATTCAATGTCACGGAGTTTTCTTTAATTATATCACTAGTAGTTTTCAAAACTTTGTTCGTTGGATCGGTTTTGACGTTTTTATAAGTACTTTCATCCGATAATAGTTGTTTAATTTTATCATTATAATCTGACGTATCCATAACTACAGTAGCATTGCCCTTATCTGCGCGAAGAATTGTTAATTCCCGTCTGTTACGTAGGTTTAATAACGCCTTGTATTGTTCGCGAGGAAGATTTAGTTTGGGCACAGAACTTCGTCGTAAAGCTGACGATATATCTTGTCTGATGGCCTCCGAATCTTCCTTCTTTATATTATTTTTCGACAGACAATCTTCTATATTACAAATGATTTCTTCGAACGGGATTTTACTAGGAGTTATGGCAAAATTTAATCCTTTTTCTAAGACTTTTATTGTGTTATTGTCCAATTGACAGTTTGACAGGTTGACAACTGCGCGTGAGCTGTCATTGTCTGTGGTGTTCGGTTCGTTATTTTTGACATTTGATTTGCTGTTTAATTTTTCGAATTTTAAAATTTGTTGTTTTTTGCATTTATTATATTGTGATATTTCGCGCTTATTTAATGTTTTTATGCAATTTTCATAATCAAATGTAACCAAAACTGTCTTTAATTTAAAGATGTTATAAATCTTGCGCGCTTTGTCATAAGATCTTCCAGGCGGCGAATTTTATTTGCGGTTTCCAGTCCGTACTGGTTCACATATTGTTTTCTAATGTTTACGCGAATTTCACTCATTATAATGAAACACATTCAATATAATGAGTCAAGTCATTATAATGAGTGAAATTCGCGTAAACATTAGAAAACAATATAATTTATTTTATATTTAATTTCTAAAGATATATTTATTCCACGATTTATATTTTGTATATAAGTTAGAAACCCTGTATTGTTAGTACCATCCTGTTTGTTTCTCTCGTGCAACGGATTTGCAGGACAAGCAGTGTAATACTAGCACAGAGACTCACCAATTTATATCCCTCATATAAGAAGAGAGGACAAAAGAGCAGGGGGCAAGTAGCGAGGACGGGAACCTCACCCCATTGTACTGTTCCGATGTTGGGAGCGGTTTTTCTATGGTTAGGGACAATCCCTCTGTGGAGGTGGCCTCGGTCCCCTGAGGGACTGACTAGCCATCGAGGTGCCCTGTTTGCTCAACAGATCCGGGCACCTCACCAAAAGCGGCATTGGTGGCACTCGCTGGGTTTTAGTGGGTTGAGCTGCGTCCACTTACCAGCTTTCGGGCGCAGCGAGTCCCACGTACCCGCGTGGAGAGACCCACTCCCCCGCGGGATTCCTCAGAGCATTTCCCGTTAAATAAAAAAAGTCCGGTGTTAAATAAAAAAGGCATGTTTTACGTAGGTCGGGATGACTCATCCATGTTTCATGGGTGACGGGGACCTCTTAGGTAAACTTACAATGCCGTCTTCTTATTTATTTGTATGTTGACTCTCATGGTACTAATTCGTATATTAGGGAAGAAATAATAATTACATACAAAACAAATAATACCATTAAAGGTGTATTTTATTTCACATGACATACTCGTTACCCCAAGCAGGGTGTTTTGAAACAAATGACAAATGAGTAATATGCAAACGCGCATGTATCTTAAGCGAAGGTATTTTTGACGTGACAACGTCTTATAATTCGATGGAGCCGGCTGCACGAACGAAAAAACGTGACGTATGCGATGACGTATGCGGCGTTACCTCGCTCTGAGGCGAACCATTTTCTTATGACGTTGTCACGTTCAATTATCGTCAGTAAACCGACTTTACTGACAACCGATTTTTTTATAATATGCTTAGTACCTGGATGGTCAAATTTTTCTCCGTATTTTTTGTGTTGTTTAATAATGCCATCTCCGTCGCTGTGTCGGTAGTGACTTGCTCCCAATAATAAAAAAAAAAAAAAAAATCGCCAATTAAAGTCAGGTAGAGTTAAATTTTTTGTTGATTCTTATCGATACAGAGTTATTGAATTGAATTTTAACTTAAAAATTATTTCGATATATGATTTGGATATGTTGATATAAGGCTCCCAGTGATTGATGTTCTCACAAAAGAAGGAATTTAAAAAAAAAAAGAAGAAATAGTAATCGGACCGGAAACTAGAACCTGGTGTCGTCTGTTTTCGGACCCGCTATATTTCCCGCCCGATCTATTATAAATTTTTAATTAGCGGCGAAATTTACCTTTGTGTCTTAATGATATTATAGTTTTTATTCGTGTTGCGTTTTTACGTAACTAATAAAGTTATATTATTTACGCTTGTAACAAAAACTCATGCTAGAGGTACTGAACATCATGAAAATCGTTAGGGCCGTTTCTATAACATTCAGATTATATATATTATCATCAGCCACTATCCGTCCACTGCTGAACATAGGCCTCCCAATGAATGCCAAGACGACCAATCCCTCGCCACCCTCAACGAACACGGACCGGCCACTGCACGGAGATCGTCTTTCCACCTGGTTAATGGCCGACCAACACCTCGTCTACCCGAACGCGGCTTCCACTCTCGAACCTTATTGGCCCATCAGCAAGTTTAGATGCTCCAACTGTTGGATTGGAAACCTGCATGTCCGAATAAAGGTATTTGAGTGTGTGTGAAGTAGATCACCTCGTATTGAGCTAACACACGGCTATACTGTGGCTCAAAACCCTCCTCGCCTGGTCTAGAGACTCATGCCCAACGAATGGGCTCACACTAATCCGATGTAGCATTAGGGCCTTCGGGCCGTTAGCATAGATCCATCCGAAAAAAAAAGTCACGGCAAAAATCTAAGTGATCAAGTAATTAATTTATCAAATAATAGATCTACATTGTTACTAACCCGATATGGAACTCTCTTTTTGAAATAAAAGTTATTATAATTATTAAGTATACATATAATATGTACGATGAAGGTGTGGTCAAGAGATAATACTAGTATCAAGTATTACACACATGAATTTCTGGTGATAATATATTATATAATTAGCGCTACAGCACGGGTCGTGAAGGTCAGCCATTACGGATGGTTAGAACGGGCCCGGCGACCTGAAAACATCCCACTGTGTATTATTAGACCCGCTCCAAGCAGACCTCTGTATAGCCTGGATAAGGATAGATCGTCTCTCTAAGACCTAATATAAAGAAACAAAAATACACCTTAAAGGCTGATCTCTGGAAATCTGATTGTCAAGAGATAGTGCCCATGCTGCTTTGCATTCGAATTGGG
This sequence comes from Helleia helle, assembly GCA_963853865.1. Classification (NCBI taxonomy): domain Eukaryota; kingdom Metazoa; phylum Arthropoda; class Insecta; order Lepidoptera; family Lycaenidae; genus Helleia; species Helleia helle. The sequence goes on from OY971420.1 coordinate 25,780,242, forward strand.
CAGGCACGACATGGGTGGTACCTCTCTCACTCACATGATACCGGCGTCAAGTGACAGCTATGCTGTCGCATTTCGTGCGGTCTGTGAGTTTCCGGTGGCCCAGCGGCGGAGTGAAAAGGAGGGATAGTGAAAAGGAGGGCAACGCATTTGTAGAACTTTTAGATGTGCGAATGTCTATGGGCTTCGATAGTCACCATAAGGCTCAGACTGCTCGGTTGCCTCCTTGTCACATAATAAAATCCAGTCAGATTTGAAAAAATCATTTTGAATTAGTTAGCCCACCTACTGTGGAAGGTTATAGGGCTATTTATTTCAGAGGAAAATATTTTAGCGATTTCACGGCGGGTAAAACCACTATAAGCAGGACTAGCTAGTCCTTACAGCTCCAAAGATCACGTTTGTATTTTACCTTGTGGCTAATTTCCCCAAGGCGGCGTGTTCGCGGAATGAGATGTACTTCCCTCTGTCTCTAAAACCATCAGTTACTCTGTTGCATTGGAAAGAACATATTAATATTATGTACTCACATTATATTACATAGTTCTTCTACCTTAGGAAGTGATCAGTTCATGCTCGTGGCTTTGAATATTAACCCAGTCCTTGTCCAAGAAACATATTTTTGCATCACCTACCTGACACGTTTGGTAATCTCGGTTATAGTAATACTGCTTGTCTAATGTGTAACCCTTCTTTTCGAAAGAAAACAATATTATTTTGGTAATGAATAAGCATTATTTTGGCACATAGGGCGTGCCTAATCACCAGTTAAATATTAACTCTATTAGATTTATACCAGGTTGCCATTAAATTATTATCAGCTGTTGATTATTGTTGATATAAAAATTAGAAGAATAATTTATAACGTAAGAAAGCTAAAATATATTACCCATGATTATTTGAAATTTTGGATACAATATTGTACGTACATATAGAAAAGACATATTTTTAAATATGGGCATATATATTAAATATATTTCTAATTAACACATTTAGAAATATTTTTAAAATATATGCCTATAATATGAGCGACGATGGCCTAGTGGTTATGGGCTCGGCCTCTTGAGTGAGAGCCGAGAGGTCCGGGTTCGATCCTGACCCCCTCCCCCCTACCCTGTGATGCCTACAAATGGGATTTTCTAAATTTCTACGTGCATCTGAACATGAGACCATCGCTTGTTCACCGGTGAAGGAAACTTCGTGAGGAAATCTGCATGCCTGATGAGATTAAAAGTCATTGAAGGTGTGTGAAGTTCACCAACCCGCATTGGGCCAGCGCATCGGTGAACTATGGCCTAACACCCTCCTCACCTGATTTCGAGGAGGAGACCCGTGCCCAGTGGGACATATAAGGGTTAATATTACTATTATATATGCCCATAGTCAAATTCATAACCACTGTACTTTCGACTTTAAATTATATTTTGTTAACATAGACGAGTTTAATGAACTTATTGGTTATGCCTATGTTATGCATTCACGCCTTTTTTTCTGTAACGCCGGGAAATGCTCTAAGGCATCACGCGGGGGAGTGGGACTCGCTGCACCTGAAAGCTGGTAGGTGGACGCAGCTCAGCCCACTAAAATCCGGCGAGTGCCACCAATGCCACCTTCGGTGAGGTGTCTCGGATCTAATAAACAAACAGGGCACCTCAACGGCTAGTCAGTCCCGCAAAGGATCGACGCCACCTCCACAGAGGGGTTGTCCCGCACCAAAGAACAACCCCTCCCAACGTCGGGACAGTACAATAGGGTGAGGTTCCCATCCTCACCCCTTGCTGCCATGTTTTGGTAAATTTTCATTAAAATCCATTCTGTCGTTTTTGGCTGACGTAACAAACATCCATACATAAAAACTTTCGCGTTTATAATATTAGAAGGATAATACTATCCTTTTTGTGGGTGCTCCCCTTATATCAAAACAATTATAAGCCCCTCTAATAAATTATGAGGTAATAATACTCCCATGGGTACATTTCAAACATTCATTCGCCGGTAAAACGTATAAAACCCTACATTTCTCAAGCCAATCTAAGGTTTGGAACCATTGGTATTACTTTAATAAGTGACCGTATTTTAAAATATTGAATATCGTCGTCATCATTATCAGCCTTTTTCGTCCACTGCTGGACATAGGCCTCTTTTAATGGACGCCAAGACGGCTGTCCTCCGTCATTTGCCACCTAGAACCGGCCACTGCGCGGATATCGTCGCCCCTTCTAGTTGTAATAGATTACATTATTATAATAAACTAAATATATATTGTTGTTTCAGTAACAGTGTCGCTAAATATCACGCTGCTGGCCTGCAGCACGCTCGGGCTCATATCTTGCGGCCTGCTCATGTTTGCGGTTTACAAGGTGAGCTACATAGTTTATATCAAAATAAAAAAATACTAATCAATTTTTCTTTATTCCAAATGGTACTATTTGGAACAGAGTATCTTTTTGAACGTCAATAGAGTCTACCATAGGTTCCAAGGCAAGCCCGTTGAGAAGAACCGGCGAAACAAACTCAGTAGAGTTAATTTTTTCTAATATTTTATTACAAATTTTGCATGTTGTTATCCTGAAATGGCTCGGAGGAACGCCCTATTCCCAAGGTGCGGTATCTTCCCCACCATGGTTCAGGCCTTGACGTGGCGGTGGGGCTCAGTAGCCTAGGGTGAGCCCAGCGCCTTGGGCGAAGCTAATTGGCGAGGGGGCTCTTTGTACCCCTCTTATAAGAAGAGGGGACAAAAGAGCAGGGGGCAAGGGGTGAAGATGGGAACCTCACCCCATTGTACTGTCCCCACGTTGGGAGGGGTGGTTCTGTGGTGCGGGACAACCCCTCTGTGGAGGTGGTGTCGGTCCCTTGCGGGACTGACTAGCCGTCGAGGTGCCCTGTTAGCTTAACAGATCCGGGGCACCTCACCAAGGCGGCATTAGTGGCACTCGCCGGGTTTTAGTGGGTAGAGCTGCGTTCATTTACCATCTTTCGGGCGCAGCGAGTCCCACATACCCACCTGGGGAGATCCACTCCCCGGGCGGGATGCCTCAGAGCATTTCCCGGCGTTAAAGAAAAAAAAAAAGGTGTGGTATCTTATATAAAATCTTTTGATTTATAATATTCACTACAACATAAACGCTCTTCAATTACCTTTTTTAATTTTTTAACTAAATCTGTACTAAGGAACGAGAAAAAATGTTAAGTCATGTATATATAGCATGTTGTTTTCCAAAAATCTTTAAAATAATAATAATTACTTTTGTCAAAAATTAGATTATCAAATCAAAAATTAACTTTTCAAATATGAATGTCGAGTCCGCACATTATTGGATCAATGATATAATAATATTTTCATCTCAAAGTATAACTTTGCAGCATTATTAAATTAGAGTAGTTGATTGTAAGTTGTCAGTTAACTTCCCGTCAATCAGCTTTATTTCAACAAGAACAGTAGACAATGTTTTAGTGCCGGGCACTTAAACCTACGCCCCAGGATAGCTTGCACCTAGGGTTGTATAGGTACAATAAACAATAGGTACACAATTACGGCTCAATTAAGAATCAAATGAAATATCCCAAATACCGACCTTATACCAACCGACCTTATACCAACCCATTCAAATTTGAGATTGAGATACGCACGAGCTAAACGAAATGGAAAATATTCAATGACATTGGAACTTTTCCTTTTGATGAGGTATTTTTGCTGGCTTAAGAAAGAGACCCTTTTAATATCTTATTTAGTACGGGCTAGTTGTGGCTGTGATCAATTTATTGGACGGGAATTATAAAACTACTAAGAAATCTTGATTTTGAAGCTTTTCCTGTGTGTACCTTACTGTATAGGGGTAGGTATAAACTCTATTTTCTGGCACTGTGACTTATGAATTCCTCTATAAGTATAAAAAGTAAAAAAAAATCATACGTACAAACAATCTATAAATATTATTTTAGTAATGTTTTTATTTTCTTTTTTACACAATAATCTATTCAATAGATTAGATACTACATTATTTTCTAAGGAAGCCTAATTTCATTATTAAACTGTATCCAGATTGGACCTAAGATAATAAGTAGATCCAGTCGTAATCGCTGGTGGTGAATGTCCGTTATTGGTATAGCAGATGCTGTTACCTCTTATTATGTAACTTGTACGAGTTTTAAGATAAAAAGATGGCCGTTTGTAATGGCTTTCAGTGGAAATGGTTTTTGCTTTCATTTGTGGACTTTTTGTTACTTTATGCTGCAATAGCTGTTCAATACTCAACGTTAATACACCACGCTAATAGACTAAAAGTTGCCATAACCAGCAGTCATCGAAAATATTATGTCAAGACATTTACGCAATCATCATGATCGTAATTAATGTACAAATAATAATAATAATAATTTGGGACAACTCACACACGGCCATCTGATCCCAAACTAGGCAGAGCCTGTTCTTATAACCAGACAACTGATACATACTTATGTATTTCTAAATACATACATATTATTATAAATAAACTACACCCAGACACAGAACAAATGATCGTGCTCATCACACAAACCTTTGTTCCGGGGTGGGGATCGAACCCACGACCTTCTGATTTAGCAGTCAGGGTCACTAACCACTAGACCAACAGGCCAGTTACTGATGAAATTAGGCTCTGTTAAAATTGTTCATAGATCAGATGCAGTCGCAGTGGCGAAACTCCCGATACTATACTGGATCTGAATAGTCTCACCTTTCACGAATTTATTATGGAAATGTATATTGTAACGTAAACAAACTTATTTATTTGTATGGACTAACTACTACTATGGAGTAAATTTTAAAGTATTGTCGAACATAATAATAGGTATGTGATTAAGTTACAGACGACATGCATCAAATAGTACCAATAAATATGTACAGCTCAATCACATTCAACATTAATAATTGCGTATACAATAAGAAACCCGCTGCAGACTTCTTTAAAAAAGATTTAAAATATACTTAATAAAGTAATCTAGTAATATAGATTTTTTATCCTTTATAATAATATTTGAAGGTGATCTTGGATACAAAAAATATCATTTTACATATTTTAGAAAAAACACAAAAGATATCGGGTTAAGGGTTATAATATTATTTAATTGTATAAAATTTAATTTGGGACAATTTTCATTTGAAGAACATATTCTAAGGATTTAGGACCGGAAATTATTCGAAGTCAAAGATTCATCTTTATATCTTTGACATTCTGAGAAATTAAACTTAAATTTATTGGCAATATAATCCATTTTACGGTGAAAATGGTAGGATCTTCACAGGCACCAATCAATTTAATACCTTTCAGAAGTTAACGGTCAAAAGACTTCACAATACAATTATGTGAGACGGAGAAAGATATCCTAAGTAATATAAAGTGTTATAGGTGATAAGAATAATTATGATCGAAAAGTAAGACTGACTTTAGAAAAGTATTTTTTATGTAATAACGTAACAACAAATTCACGGTTCGGTCTTCTTATCGAATGACTCTATGTCAAAAGGCTTTGATTTGATACAGTGATGCTTTATTATGAAGGTTTCGTTTTGTTATTTTGAGGAATGGATTCATAAAAATCGACCAACTGCTAGTCGGACTCTCGCGAAGGGTTCCGTACCATTACATAATATACAACATTAGACACTTTAACAAAAAATAAGGTTTATGTTTATGGAATTAAATGGTCTTTTTTTAATTTGTGTTGATTGAATGAAAGGTAAATTGCACTAACAAAACGATTCACGATTTGTGACGTATTAAAAAAAAGTGTGTATGAAACTTATGTACACGCGTTAGAAGTTATACAAATACATAGTACATTTTCATTACACTGTAACCTTTTTGCTTATGGTATAGTTAAAAACTATATCTTCTGCTGACGTCTATATTGTCATTATGTGAAAATTGTTATATAAAAAATGTTGACTATAGCTAACTTCAGGGTGTCGGTTTTTTGTGACGGTGTGTTTACTCTGATCAATTTTCCCTAACGCGCCAAAAGTATAACTTCAAACAAATTACATTTACGCATTGCTTTTTTTTTTTGATAAAATAGCACAAGTATTTGATGATAAATTGTTAAAAGACTTACTTAACATAATTAGTAGGAGCTTCCGGATATAACTTGCTATATCTTAGTCCAATCTATACAGATATACAGTTAAACATATTTTAAAACTTATTTTATTAAATAGATTAGCAATTCAATTAAAAAAATTTATAAAATATTGTAAGAGGTAGTGCCAAGCTGCTTTGCAGTCAAATTGGACCGGCAAGACCTCTCACTCACATAACATCGGCGTCAAGAGACAGCTATGCTGTCCCGTTACGTGTGGTTTGTGAGATGCCGATGGCCCATTGGGGGGCATAGGAAAAAGGAGGGCAACGCATCCTCATGACTTTTGGTTGTGAGGATGTCTATAATGGGCGTTAGTAGGTACTAGGCTCCAATTGCTCGGTTGCCTCCTTATGACATAATAAAGGAAAATACCTACATACTACAATTTCATTACACTGTAACTTTTTTGTTTATTGTGTAGTTAAAAACTATATCTTCTTCTGACGTCTATACTATCATTATCTAAAAATTGTTATATAGCTAACATAATGGGGTTGGTTTATTTTCCTGACAGTAAATATTTACTGTCGTATAACTTCAAAAATTAACCCTTTTACATCAAAAACACGCACGCGATTATAATTAATTATCTAATCAAGTAAAACACGTCTTGAAAACATTAAGTCACAAAAACACAAATTAAAAACTATATCTTCTTCTGACGTCTATACTGTCATTATGTTAAAATTGTTCTATAGCTAACTTCATCATGTAGGTATTTTTCGTGATGGTGTGCGCGCGCATCGTAAAAATTTACTCTCATCAATTTTACCTAACGCGCATAAAGAAGTATAACTTCAAAAACTACCCACTAGATCTCGTTTTTTTTCACACACATCACACTCGTACGAGACGAGAACGAGACTTATGATCTAGTGCATAAGTGTCGTTATTGGAACTTATTTACGGGCATTAACTACACTACACTAATTAAAGAAATACTAATCAATAACCCTCGATCGCGGCACAGGCGGAATTGGTACGGACTATAGTCATTGGCAGGATTCGAACGCGCGACCTCTGCGCTTAGACATTTACCTACACCAACATAAAAGCAATAACTTCTTAGATTCTATAGAGCTTAACACCTTTAAAAGTTATATATCTTTTGTTTCTTTTTTCTTTAACGCCGGGATATGCTCTGAGGCATCCCACGGGGGAGTGGGTCTCCCCACGCGTGTATGTGGGACTCCCTGCGCCCGAAAGCTGGTAAGTGGACGCAGCTCTACCCACTAAAACCCGGCGTGTGCCACCAATGCCGCCTTTGGTGAGGTGCCCCTGATCTCATAAACAAACAGGGTACCTCGACGGCTAGTCAGTCCCCCAAGGGACCGACGCCACCTCCACAGAGGTCCCGCACCACAGAACAACCCCTCCCAACGTCGAGACAGTTCAATGGGGTGAGGTTCCCATCCTCACCCCTTGCACCTGCTCTTTGGTCCCCTCTTCTTATAAGAGGGGTACAAAGAGCCCCTTCGGATCAATTAGCTTGCCCAAGGTGCTCGGCTCACCCTAGGCTACTAGGCCCCACTGCCACGCCAAGGCCTGAACCATGGTGGGGAAAAGTTATATATCTGCTAAAGCACTCGTTAATGCCCGGTATACACGATATATCGTAGCGATTTGACTGCACAATCGGTCTGCGCAGTCAAACCATACCTATATTATACCTGGCACATGCTATCTATTCAGTTAAATAGTCGCGGAATATAATATTCAGTGAGTATACGGTTTACGTGAAAACGCCCCGTAACCACAGCGTAAGTGCACTTGGATATGCTAATGTCCTGTCGGGAAAAATTGTACGAACCAGCTTGGCTCAGGATTAATATTCTGAAGATGCTCGTGTTATGTAGCATTGTATTATACTATGTTGAGAATAAATACATTGACGAGCAAGACAGCCACAACAAGCATCGTTTTCAACTATTTTTCATCATCTGATGGAAATGGGCCCCTTTCGATGAACTAGCTAGGACCCACTGGCGTTCAGGACTATCCACAAGATAATAGTCATCACTTGTAGTTGATCCGTCAACAGACCCATAGAAAATAATAACATGTTAACAAATAAAAAAGTAACACCTACAGCCTACAGTATATATTTATTGCTTGCAGGCGTATAAGTAACATACATTTATTCAGCTCACTACGTTCTGCAGTTAGATATTTGACAAACTGAACTTAGACTATTCTTTATTACAAGCATATTTTTAAGCGGGCGAGATAGACAAACAGATTTCTAGAAGATGGTACCTAGGTAAGACTGAAAATGTTTAGAAAATGAAAACGGCTTAATGTAGAAAGTTGCCAATACTTTTATTGTTTTTCGAAGTAATCTCCGTTTCTTTCTACACATCGTCGCATTCGATGGAACCACTGAGAAAAGCAGTGGGCCCATTCTTCCTTAGGAGTCTCTTCTATGGCATTTTCGTACGCTTTCACCGCATCTTCAGGGCTCGTAAAGCGAATACCTCGAATTTTATCTTTAGTTCTTGGGAATAAATGAAAGTCGCAGGGCGCCAGGTCAGGACTGTAAGGCGGATGACTCATTATCTCGACACCTGCCATAGTCAAATATTCAACAGTCCGTTTTGCGGACTTGCGCTGAAGCATTGTCGTGGTGAAGGAGGATCCTGCTTCGAGGGCGCTGCTGTCGAATTTTTTCCAAGACAACAGACAAACAGCGATTGTCATACCAGTCTGCAGTAACTGTCCTTCCATCTTCTAGCACAACTGTCGCGAACTGACCTTTCCGACCAAAGAATGAGGCAATCATCTTTTTTCCTTGACTTCTTCCTTTCTTAACCTTAGTTGGCCGATCCTCGAAAGGAAACACCCACTGAGCTGATTGTCTTTTGGTTTCGGGTTCGTAGCAATGTATCCAGCTTTCATAACCTGTGATGATGTCAAATACAGCATTTGAGTTACCGACGTTGAACTTATCTAACATTTGGCGACACCAGTCCATGCGGAGGCGTTTCTGGTCGTCGGTTAAAGTATGGGGAATCCATCTGGTACAAAGCTTCCTGACGCCTAAATGTTCGTGTAATATTTTTTGAACTTGACTCATACCAATGCCTAGGCTTGCCCGTATCTGCTGATAGGTCACTCTCTTATCTTCCTCTATCATGCGTCGCACAGCACTGATGTTATCTTCAGTAGTCGCTGTTAAAGGACGTCCCTCACGCGGATCATCACTGAGATTGCTACGTCCACGCTTAAACTCGTTAAACCAATTGTAAATAGTGGCACGAGATGGGGCTTCATTAAAAAATGCTAATCGCAGCCTATCATAGCTTTGTTGTTGAGTAAGCCCACAACGAAAGTCATAATAAATCATTGACCGAAAATTTTCTCGCGTTATGTTCATTTTCACGTGTAACAAGAGTTTTAGATTTGCCGCCAATTCACAAAAACAAATGACAAATGAATGCAATATACTACATTAGGTTACCAAAGAGTTCTAAATTTGAAATTCAAAAAAGTTTTCATTTTCAATGTTTCTAACTGGCCAGTTCTAAACATTTTCAGTGTTACCCACGTAACTGAGACATTCTTAATAAACTTTCGAGGGTTTTGTTTTTGTTAATCGAGAAAAAATGTCAAGGCTCGGGAACTAATCAATCAGCTTGGGTGAGTAACTTTGAACTAAATGATTCAGGGACTATCTATCCCGCATGTGACCGTAGCTCCCGTAATTGCGTACTCGCAGTTGGCGTAATTATTTCAACAATAATCTAAACATTACCTTTTTAACTCTCAACGCAAAACCGACTCTCAACGAAAAAAGAGAGACGGTTGTCATAAGTTTTAACTTAACCTAATCTTTTCTAATGGTGACACTTTCTCTCTCAAAATTAGGACAATAGATAGAATAGATAATATATAGACTATAACATATAGATAGGATATAGACAAGAGAATAGGATAGATACAAGAAATTATATTAATACCTTCTGTATGTATAATTATGACAAAAAATATGCCTAGTTCGTTATGCCATATTAAATTAGACCAAAAAATTAGTCGTAAGAAAGGGATCCCAAAAGAAACTTCAAACTCTCCCTCCGAGTAGTCGATCAAAAAGAAATAGAAGTTAGAAACTTTTAAAGTTTTAATATTGAAATAGTGGATATTGGAAAGTATAATATCGTATATTATAAAAGGATTTCACAATTTCATAACGTTTATGAAGTAGTCGGTCGTTGTGAGCTCTCGCTGGTCAGTTTAATATCAATTGCTCAGCAGAGGTTTAACATTATGTTTGGTATTTGTACGGACCATTTTAATATCAAATCGTGGACATAAAATTCACTAAACTTCCTTTAGAGGTTTTCTTTTCACTGGATAATTTAGTAGTTACTACTTTTATTTTAATCCTATCTCTTAAGTTAAATACAATGTTCATTGAAATTGGTTTAAGAGTTCATCACGGATAAACGAGTGACAAGTTTTAATATATTTTTTTAATTATTCAGAAACTAACTTAACGTATATATTTTTTTTATTTTTGTTCTAAAAAGTAATTTGTTACCTGTTACCAATATTCTATAAAATCTGTTTGATGTTTTGTTTGTCATTTATTAATGTTTTTGTGAAACGTATTTATTGCCTATTGCATAAAAATGGTTTCCTCTTTTTATATTATTAAAAAATAATAAATTATTATATTATAATAATTAATAATATTTTTTAATATATCATTACTTCTAATATTTTTTTAATATATCATTATTTATAATATTAATATTTTTTTTTTATATGAATTTCTTTATCTTTTGTGCAATAAACTTGGAACATATAAAAAATACTTGTCATATTAAAATTATCTAGATATGACTCCAATATAGTATAAACCATAAACATATAATAATATACGACAGTATAATTTAAGTCTATGGTATAAACTATATTGGACGTCTAGTAAATGCCGGGAGAACCATTCAATTGAAACTTGAAACGAACTAGCTTTGAGGTAGGAAATATTATATAGGAACTAGAGGCGTCAACTAGATTGTAGTTATAGAAGTGTAGTTGCCTTGCCGCAGCTGTCAAGTGCCGCCTTTATATTATTCAATCTTATTTTTCTTCTAAATAAAAGATTCTTAGTTTATACTAAAATATTACGTTTAATTATTTAGTATATTCCAGATATAATATTCTTTATCAACTTAAATAAATAGTTATTTATCGAGGCGGATAATAAATATATATAAACAAGTACACCACCCAGTCACTAAATTTTGATGCGGGTACTAGGATCGGAAATATCAGGTAAATGACATGAATATAATAATTAATTTTAATAGAGCAGAAAAATGTACACTTTTGTATTTTATGCTAATGTAATCAAATTGAAGAGTTCATCTCTCTATCTCAGATAAATGCTAATATACGAAAGTGGAATTCGAAAAAAATATTTTCGTGTTGGATAGCTTAATTAGTAAAAAAATATAACAAGTAATTATTGTCTAATCTGTGTTACAAGGCTCGTTATTTCAGAAAAAAGTTTCTTTTTTACTGTGTTTTTACTGTAAATTTTAGCAGAAAAAACTATACTTAGCATATAATAGGTAAGTGATTAGAATACCAAAGCTATGTGGACGTTATGATAAATTGGGTTTGTTTTGAAAATTCAGAATATGTCTGATTTTGGTTTATGTTTCGAGTACACACGACAGCTCCGTGAGTGGAACAGCCTACATAACTTTATCTATAGTAATACAAAAACCCAAATTTGTGCACTAAGGACAGAGCATCAGAGCTTCGGGACGTCTCGGACGACAGAACACAATTCGCTTACACTTTCTATTTTTAGATTTATTACCCTGTGTATTCAATCGTGTTTTATTGTTTAGACTTATGTTCAAACATTTGTCCGTCGGCTGTCGCTCAGTTGAAAAATATTGTTGAACTAAGATGCACGCGTGTCATTTATTAAGTATTAAATTTAAAAAAGTTCATGTTTTTAGTAGTAGTTCATTCAACTTTTTAGTGCAGTGACGCGCGAGACGTTGTGACGAGTGCACGTTGTTTCGTACGATACATTCTCAGTTTTTTTACGCATACCCGCATTTTATTATGGATGCGATTTTAAGTGAGGGGGATAAGAGTGATGAAGACAAAAGTGAGGAAGAAGTTTTAAAGCAATGTGAAAGAGAAATACAAGATATGGATATGATCAGGAATGATAAAGACATAGAGAAAGTGAAAATAGTAGTGAAGAGGGATATATTACTGTAAGTAGAAGAAAACCGAAGAAATTAGTCAGAAGTGATTCTGCAGATGACAATAATCATGATAAAAATATGGATATGGAACAAACGTATGAAGTTTGTCTGTCTTCTTTAAAAATATTACCAAAACAAATGGCCTTAGCGAGACTTTTGAGAGACGAAAATATACTAAACATAAATAAAATTAAATATAAAAGTCCATACCGAGTGTTTATACAATTTAAAATAAATAACCGGCTGAAAGACTAATAAAAAACCAAAAATTCGCTGGCCTAGATATACGAGTTCAATTTACGGACGAAAACAATGTGTCATATGGTGTTATAAAGGGAGTGGATTTAGATATGGACGAAAATGAGTTATTAGAAAACTTAAAGTCAACATGCGATATATTATCAGCCAAGAGATTGAGAAGGAGAAACTCAAATAATGAGTGGGTAGAAAGTGAAACTGTGCGACTTTGTTTTAAAAGTATAATTTCACCCTCCTTCGTTATTGCTTATGGGTGTAAATGTGAGGTACAAAAATATGGGTAAAAGGTGCCAGCAAAAACCTCAATATACATCCCTCCCCCTATAATAGAAGAAGATCCTATTCTGACTCCAATTAATATGAACAGGACATATAGTAATGTGGTTCGAACAAAAGCTATTGTACACGAGGTGAATAACAAACAAAGAAAACTAACTAACTCACAAAATAGGGAAAAAGTAATGGATAAGAGAACCAAAGAACATCGAAAACGACAAAGTGACGAACAAAGTCTACTATCAGAGATGGAACCAGAAAATATAGAGGATAGTGTACAATCAACAGAAGAAATTATGCTGGAAAATGCTAAGAGGAGAAAAGAAAGAAAGTTTGATATTTGGGATATAATCTTTAAATTGCGTAATATAATTAAGTCGAGAGATAGTTTTGAAGACAAATGTAAATCAGTGTTTAAGATAATTGTTCAAGAATGTTTAATGAAAATATTTTCTGGTATTGAAGTATTTGAGAACCTTTGTAAACTATTTAATGGATAATGTTTTGAATATTTTTCAGTGGAATTCACAAAGCCTAAGACCAAGATTAATAGACCTAGATACACTACTTTTTAAGGAAAAAATCCATATAGCTATAATTAGCGAAACATGGTTGGTGCAGGAATCTACTCTTCATATTAGTGGATATAATATCTATCGTAAAGATAGACCCGACTCTTATGGAGGTGTGGCAATAATTATTCATAATTCTATACATTCACAAGTTTGCTCCATCAGCGGCATAAATTCAGGTATCGAAGCAATTCATGTTAAATTACTAAACTGTAAACAATTGACTAATATTATCTCAATATACTGCCCGTCGACGGTACGCACGTCTCTGGCAGATTGGGAGAACGTTTTTAGACTAGCAACAAAACGAACATTACGTAGCGGGTGATTTTAACGGCCACCATACGAATTGGTCCTATAAAAATGACCAGAGAGGTATACAGTTATTTGACGCAGCATTAGAAAATGGATTCATTTCGTTAAATAATGGAGAACCCACAAGAGTTAAATTAGTAAACAATGTGGTCCAAAACTCACCACCTGATATAACTTTTACTTCGTCGGATATAGCCATTGATTTTATGTGGAAAATTCTCAATGAAAATTTAGGTAGTGACCATCTCATCATTAAAATCACAATGAATATGACGAAATCCTCAGATTTTAAACAAAAACGTAATTTTGCAAAAGCCAATTGGAAAACTTATAGAGAAAATCTTACTGACAACTTTTTTACTATTAATAGTTATACCTGTAGCCAGGACGATATTCAAAACTATTATGATTATTTCTTAGATGTTATTAACAGATCCGCTGATAAGAATATTCCGATATTAAAAGTAGTCACTGGCCCTATTATGAAATTCACACCAAAAAAGTATTGGTCTCCGTCCTTATCCAAAATTATAGCGGAACGTAGATTAGCCTTAAGAATCTTTAGACAAAATCCTACACCGGACAACCTCATAAAACTTGAGGAAAAAGTTGAAATAGCTAGAGTGGCAGTGCAACAGGCTAAATCATCTAGTTGGCAGGGTTTTTGTAGCAGCGTCAATGAATGTGTTTCCGTTTTCGACATGTGGCGTAAAATGCGTTGGTATAAGGGATACAGTCAATTAAAATTATTTCCATCCGAAGATAAACAAAATGAATTACTATATTCGTTAACACCGGACTATGTTGCTAACATCCCGCCTACTTTTACTTCAAATAATATATTACTTGAGTCTACATTTACGATACAAGAGTTAGAAGTTTGTTTAAAAAAAAAAGACACAGCACCAGGGAACGACGGTATCACTTACTCCATGATTTTTAAATTACCATTGTCAGGTAAGAAATTTCCCTTAAGCATGTACAATGCCATTTTTAGATTAGGAGCTGTACCTATCCAATGGTGAACTATATTAATAGTCCCTATACCAAAGACAGGAACCGGAATAAGCTCAGAAGTCAAACTCAGACCGATATCACTTATATCATGCATATGCAAAATTTTTCATCACATGATAGGTAAACGATTAGAATGGTACGTCGAAAAAAATGCAGTTTTATCGTCATATACATGTGGATTCAGAAAGGCTCAATCATGTTTAGATTGCTTAACAAGACTCATTAGTTACATACAGATAGGCTTCGCAAAAAAATATCCTACAGTAGCGTGTTTTCTTGATATAGAAAATGCTTATAATAACATTTTAGTGGACAAAGTCGTGAACGTCTTGGATGAATTAAAAGTTGGTAAAAACATATGTAATTATTTATTAACCACTGTGAATCCCAATTACAAGCTGCTTTAAATAATTTTATAAAAATGCTAGACGATATAGGGCTTCAATTATCTCCAGAGAAATCTAAAGTAGCTATTTTTAGCAGGGGACATAAAAGAAAAATAATAAAATTAAATATAGAAAATAAAAGTATCCCGACAGATGTCAATATTAAGTATTTGGGATTATGGTTAGATGCAACGTTCCGATGGAGTAAACATTTGAATAAGACTTCGGAAAAAACTTTAAGATTCATGAACTTGTTGAAAGTATTAGCAGGTCCAGGTTGGGGCATTCATCCGAAACATTTAAGAATGCTATACATTTCCTTAATAAGAAGCAGAAAATATTTTGGATGTTTTCTTTACGATACAAGTGCTAAATACAATTTAGCAAAACTAGACCGTATACAAAATCAAGCCATGCGAGTAATAGGAGGATATATTAAAAGTACACCCATTGACGTTATGGAGAGTGAGTTATGCTTACCACCATTGTTTCTAAGAAGGTTTTATCTTGCTTACAAATACTGTAGTAAAAGTATGTCTTGGTCAGATAATGTAACAATAAACCTCTTGAAGGACCTTAGTTCTAACTCTTATGTAAGATATTGGGAAAGGGTTAAAAAACCTCTTCTCATAACAGTACAATGACGGGGTGTAGTGGACTGTCTGCGTTGCACTCTGTCAGTCGACCTACAAAGGTGACAGAGTACAAATAACTCGTTGCCAGTCCATAAACTCTCTTCCAGTGGCTCCTAGAAGCTGTCCTCCAGCGGCCACACCCCGGTAACCACGTCGACTAGTGGGCTAAACTTGGAAGAGGGGGTTCGAGTATAACATCTTCCGAGCTTGTTCGATTATCCCTCGAACTTGTGTCTTGGCTCTTTTGCAGTCTACCTTGGGTGGCAAGACACCAATGCAACTGCAGGAAGGCTTTAAGGCGGCAATAGGGATCTCGGTATTGTTTGCCATACTGCTGCATCCTGCCTCCCTCCGGTCGTAACGGTCCTCCGTTCCATCGGATCCAGAGAGGTTGGACGAGAGAGTTCTCTTGCGTTTGCGCGCACGTCTGAGCACTTAAATATCTCCTGCGCATCTGACCGCTTCCATATAAAGGACTCCGATCTTGCTACAGTCAGGTGGCGATGGGTTGAGGTAGAGAGGTTCGGTTTGATGCAAGCCGAGCTTTGTCCAAGACCTGCACACCTGCGGCCCTGGGGGTGTGAGAATATGCCGTGGTCGCTTTTGCTTTGAAATGGGGGGACAAAGTGAATTCGGCAGCACCCAGGGTGATAAAGCAGCCCTATTTAGGGTAGCACTGCTTTCCCTCCTCAGCCGGGGAGGGGGCTAGAAAAGGTACCCCAAACAAATGCTCGCCCCGACGCCTTAGGATAGTAGTAACCACGGCTGCATCCGCATCTTTATATTCGTGGTCGACGTAACAAGAAGATAAATAAATCTATTAAAACCCCTATTTTGACTTTTGGTGCTTGGAACGTGCGAACACTACTTGATCGTGACTCAAATGCTTGCCCTGAACGGAAAACCGCTGTCGTTGCTCGGGAACTTCGTCGGTACAACATCAATGTGGCTGCCATCAGTGAAACGCACCTCGCCGACGAAGGAGAGCTAGTTGAGCGGGGAGGTGGTTATACCTTTTATTGGAAGGGTACTGCTTCCTCTGAACCAAGGAGGTCGGAAGTTGGGTTTGCGATCAAAAATAGCCTGGTTAAAGATCTTCAGGAATGTCCGGTGCACATCTCAGACCGTGTTTCCACTTTGCGCCTTCACCTAGACAGTGACAATTTTCTTAATGTTATCAGTGTCTATGCACCAACCCTGGATAGTACTGATGACATTAAAGATAAATTTTATGAAGACCTAACGCATTTTATTGCTGGGAGATTTTAATGCCAGGGTAGGGCGTGACTATGAAACTTGGCCTAAAGTCTTAGGCAGGCATGGAGTTGGTAATATGAACTCCAATGGACAGTTGCTCCTAAGTTTATGTGCGCAATTCCAACTGCCTATCACGAATACTATGTTTCGTCTTCCTGCTAAGCACAAAACAACATAGATGCACCCCAGGTCCAAACACTGGCACCTTATTGATTTTGATATCGTACGACAACAAGATATATCGCAGGTTCTTGTCACCCGTGTCATGCATGGTGCACACTGCTGGACGGACCATAGACTTGTCATCACTAGATTACGTCTTCGTTTTCGTCGTCCCTGTAGATTAAACAGAAGAAAGCCTTGTCGTGTAAACGTGGAGAAGCTAGCAAATCCCGGGACGAGGAAAGCATATGCGGAGGCTATGGGCAGTACGCTTGTGCCATTCAACTCTCAAGCCGGTAATATTGATGCTGTTTGGGAAACGCTGTCATCT
Organism: Helleia helle; assembly: GCA_963853865.1. Lineage (NCBI taxonomy): Eukaryota > Metazoa > Arthropoda > Insecta > Lepidoptera > Lycaenidae > Helleia > Helleia helle. The sequence goes on from OY971420.1 coordinate 25,797,801, forward strand.
TCCATATTGGAAACTGTCATCAACACTATAGGCCGAAAACCCCGGACGCATGAAGACTGGTTTGACGAAAATGACAAAGTTTTGATGGACGCCATCTCTAAGCATCGGAGTCTCCTTAGACAACACAAAAGAGCACCCAATAATAGTAGTAGCGCGGAGATTAAAACTAGTGAGAGTGAGCTTCGTAAGTTGACGAGAGAAACCAAAGACAAGTGGTGGCGAAACAAGGCTGAATATATGCAATGGCTTGTTGATAGTAATCAACTCAGGCAATTTTATAATGAAGTTCGAAAACTAACTGGTATGGCCAATTTCATTAAGGTGCCCCTAAAGTCACGGGATGGCATCAGTCTTTTAAAGAGCAAAGAAGATGTGCTCAAGCGTTGGGCAGAGCATTTTAATACCCTTCTAAACGTGGATAGATCAGCTGATCCACAACACATTAACGCTCTGCCACAACTCCAAATTGCAGCTGACTTGGATAAAGATTTGACACAAGAAGAGGTTGTGTGTGCGATAAAGCAACAACAGAACAAGCGTGCGGTCGGCATCGATTTTGTACCGGGTAATTGTTGAAGTACGGCGGTGAGGAATTGCATTCGCTGGTTTGGGAACTCTTTGTACGTATGTGGGAGGAGGAGCAAGTTCCGAAAGCTTTTAAGCTGTCTCGAATTAGAGCCCTCTATAAAAACAAGGGTGATCGGGCGGATTGCAATTCTTACCGTGGTATTTCACTGCTTTCGGCACCAGGGAAAGTATTTGCCAGAGTACTCCTTAACCGCCTCAGGACGCTCTCCGAAGAGATCTTACCCGAAACGCAATTTGGATTTCAACCTGACAGGGGTACTTGCGAAGCAATTTTTATAGTCCGACAACTCCAGGAGAAAAGTAGAGAGCAGGACAGGAATCTATATCTCTGTTTTGTTGACCTGGAGAAAGCTTTCGATTGTGTTCCTCGTGAGGCCCTCTGGATGGTGCTTAAGAAATTAGGATGCACGGAGAAGTTTTTGAGACTCCTGCGACTCCTGCATGACGACATGGAGTGCTGCGTAATAGCTGACAACGAACAATCAAGTTTCTTCTCCGTTACCTGTGGAGTGAAACAAGGTTGCGTCTTAGCTCCCACTCTATTCGTCTTATATTTTGCAGTTGTAGTCCGAGAAGTTCTCAAATCTTCCACTGAGGGAGTCCGAATTCGCTTTCGAACAGATGGAAGCCTCTTCAATTTATCAAGACTCAAGGCTAGCACGAAAGTATCCTACGCTTATATTGCAGCAATTATGTACGCAGATGACCTGTGTTTTACATCTGAATCCCCGGAAGGTCTTCAGCGTCTTGTTACGAACCTGCACGAGCAATGCTGCAAATTCGGCCTGAAGATCAGCGTCAAGAAGACGGAAGTTATGTCCTTAGACATTCACGGTCATGAAGCGCTGACAACTAAGCTCGGAGAAGACGTACTGAAGCAGGTTGACAAGTTTCGCTATTTGCCGAAATTAATAGCAGAATTGGTGCGGCTGCGGCAGCCTTTGGTAAACTTAACGCCAAGGTCTTCTGCTCACATGACCTGAAGTTAGCCACTAAGGTATCAGTGTATATGGCTATCATGCTGCCTAATATATTATACTCCGCTGAAACATGGACGCTGTACCGACGCCACATTCGACAGCTGGACCGGTTCCACCTCAAATGTCTCCGCACCATACTAAAAATCCACTGGTCTGATCGTGTGCGTAATACTGAAATACTGAGACGAGCCAGTGTAGGTGGCATTGAGTCATATCTCATCAGGAGACAGCTTCGCTGGTGCGGCCATGTATCGCGGATATCGGAGGAGAGAGTGGCATAGCGCATCCTTTATTCCGAGCTCCAGGAGGGCAAGCGTAAGCATGGCGGACAACTCCTGAGATATAAGGATGTGCTGAAGCGCCACATGAAAGGATGTGACGTAGATCCTTCTCTGTGGGAGGTTTTAGCATCCAACCGCAGAGAGTGGAGGTCACGCGTGAAAACCAAAGTCCGCGACTTTGAAGCGCGCCGACTATCTGAGCTGGATACCAAGCGTGACGAATTGATAGCCCGACCATCAACGGCTATCAATTATAACTTCTTTAACGGTGTTCTAACATGTCCACAGTGTGCGCGGACATTTATTAATAAAATTGGATACGTAAGCCATGTTAGAGCACACGTCCGACACCAATAGCAAGGAGTCGAAGTGGTCGCCGTGACCGAAATCGGTCTGGAGGATTATTATTATTATTATTATTATTACAATGACTGTAAAGAATGTGCTATACATGCGTCAAATCCCCTCGAATTATTCAAACTAGACATATGGGTGAGCTATATTAAGTTGAAAAATATAGTAGAAATAAGTTTAGAATCTATAAAAGGGCCTAAAAGACATCAAGACGCTACATCTCTCAAGTATAATATATTACAAGAATTGACTAATAAATACTCAGGTTGGACAAAAATATTTACTGATGGTTCTAAAAGTAATAATGGTCTTGGGGCTGCGTATTGTATTATTTCAAATAAGGTTACAGCCATGTTTAAAATTGAAGCAGCAGTTTCTATTATGACTTTGGAACTCATTGCAATCTCAGAAGCTCTAAATTTTGTTAAGGGCCTAAATGGTAGGAATTTTGTTATAATGACAGATAGCAAAAGCGCCTTACAGCATTTGACTCGATGCGCCTCTGGTTATAGCATAGGTGCACCGGTAGTCTATAATATTTTAAGAGTAATTTATGAATTAACCACGAATTATAATATAAACCTGAGACTGCAATGGGTTCCGTCGCATATAGGACTAAAGGGTAACGAGGAGGCTGACAGATTAGCTAAATTAGCAGCGACAGATGGCTTGGAAATTCCAATTTTGCCACATTTTACGGAAATTTTTACAAAATTTAAAATTAAATGTTACTTAAAATTTAAGGAATACTTTGATGAGAGGAGTAAGGAAAAAGGTATTTGGTCTAAAACTATACAATGTCAGCCTTCTCGAGTACCTTGGTTTTACAATAGTAAGTTAAGTCGATCCTACATTGTAACTTTAAATAGATTACGTTCTGGTCATTATCCTTCAAAAAAGTTTGCATTTCTAATGAAAAAGGTAGACTTCCCCAATTGTGATGTATGTGATAGGGTAGATGATGTGCAGCGCATTCTTGCATAATGTGGAAAATATCAAAGGGGAAGGGCAGCTTTGATGCAAAAATTTAACATAAACAAATACGATCAAGGGGCTTTCTTAAGTATTTTAGCAGAACCAACATCTGACGCAGCAAAGTTTATTGTAGATGTTATAGGTTTGCATCAATGATTCTCAACCTCTTGGGCCTGTTGTAATTTGTAATGCTAATTGTAAGTAATTAAGTTTAGGGAACGTTGGGGCTCTCATGTCCTTGGAGACAAATGCCCCTAAATAAATAAAGAATTTAAAAAAAAAACTTTTTAGTGGAATAATTATTGTAACGCGTGTAAATTGTTTATGAGCTATGACGCCACCATTGTCACAAGTCACAACAGCGACAGCTGATAGTGGTGTTCAGAGAAGGTGGACACATCATGGACACAATTTCTGAGATCAGTAGAAGAACGAGAATATCGGTGAGTGAGACTTTAAATAAGATATTTATACATTTAAATTGCAACGAAAACTATGTAATTCAAACTAAAATATTATTGTTCATCAAATATAGTAATATCATTGTTATGTAGGCTTTTTACACAATGATATTATCAAAGAGTATAATAATATAATACGGAGGATATTATATTATAGGATAATATGTCATTGCTCTTACATTTGTGTCATTAATAAAAATAAATAAATATTATTATGGAAAAATGTTTCTGCCGCTAATGTTAAAGTATTAATATAATTTGTTTATTTTGTGTTTAAGGGGAAAACAATAAACTTTTGGTTGCGACGCAACGAGGAGACTGGAGGAGACTTATCGGCCCGTCCCCGGCAGTTACACCGGCGCGCGACCACCACAGACCGCTGAAGAAGATGCTGCCATTGTGGAAGCGATCCATTTAAGAGTATACGGATTACTGCAACTCAATATAGCGTAAGTAGACTTTCAAAAGATACATAGGGAGTAAAAAAATCGCTTTTACAGCAATCTTTCAACAGAAAAGTGTTCACAAATAAGTTTTAACTTCAATTAACCCATGATTTTATTGTAATGACTACATTATTAGGCAATAAAAAATATTGACCACTAGCTTTTGCCCGTGTTTGCGCTTCTCTCACGTTAAAGTAGATTAAGAAATACATCAAGCCTGTTCGCTTTTTCTTGGTAACAGATAGAGTATTTCTATGACACTTATATTTTCGCCCTTCAAAAGTAAACTTATCTTAATAATAGGTCATGAAAACACAATTAAAAAATGCCTAATAAGTAAATAAATCCAGCAACTCAGTGTATACAGTGTGAAAAACAAAACCTTACTATTGCCACCTGATGGTAAGTGGTAGACGTCGCCCATATCAACATAAATTAGTTTACCTGGAACTAGCCCAGGCAACTCCAAAGGCGATCCGTCCGTCCGTGTTGGATCAGAGTGGCAAGGGATCGGTCGTCATGAGGTTCATAGAAGGAGGGATAGAGACTGATGGTTATTATGATGGAACACTAATAATTAACTCTAGTTCACGCGAATTTCACTCATTATAATGAAACAATTTATTATGATTTTTACTATTATATGTTATTTATTTTTTGTCACGGGAGGACTCCCATGGTTGCTGTAAAGTATCCGAAACGTCGGGCTTGTAAAAATCTTAATAAACTGCGATGAAATCCGTAAAAATTGTTTCATTATAACTCTGGGTCAATTTATCTAAATTAAACTAAGTTTATTGTCTTTGTATCTCTTTATTTTTATGACGTTAAGGGTTCGGCCATCGTAAATCATAGGATTTAAGAAATTTGTGAAAGCATGATTGTGTGCAGATGTTTTGACCGTTGGGTTGTATAATTACAAACTTTGGAATTTGTATTGTAAATGTCTGGGAACGTTGCGAGTTGGTTGTTTTGCCGTATGAGTGTCATAAATGTATTGTTTTATAGTATGAACGAGCAGGGTGAGAGATCCAAATATAAGTAATAGCTTGTTTTTAAAGATAATCAAATGTTCACTGTTGTTTCAGGTATCAACCGACACAATAAGGCGACGTTAAAAAGCCGTTGGCCTCAAGACTCGGACCCCGGCAAAAGAAATGTCTTCTACTGACACCTGTTTTAATACCTGAGTTAGCTTAATAAATTAAATATTATATATTACTGATTGTTTTACTTATAATGTTTACGTGAATTTTACTCTCCTTATAACGAAAAACCTTATACGAATCCGTAAAAGTTGTTATAATAATATAATATAAAATTTGTTTATAATATAAATTGTTTTATACCTAAATAAAGAGTTTTTACTTTTTTGTGTCTATCTAACAACCTACCCCACTTTAACCTACCCTACATTGTTTTAGGGTTTAGCAAATCTATGAAATATAAAACTTTGGCTCAATCTTTCAAGTTAAGCCGTTCCATACACATCTTATCTTATTATAATATTATTATTATTAATTAAATGGGCAGACATTAATTATACCTTTGTCATTTCTAGTGACATAAACATATCACATAATATGTAATAAGCCTAATCGTTTACCTAATGTGTAATAAATTATACAGACACACACACAAAACTTCACCTTCACAACTATTGCATTAAAATTATTGAAATTATATACCTTATAATAATTAAATTGTATATACCCAAACTACACTAATATAGTAGTGCCAAAAGATATTATTATACATATATAGGACTACTTCATTAAGCGACAGACAATTTACTTAAAACTTAAAGATGACGTCAACGTGTATCGCACGATATAGCTGTAAACCTAATAGCATAGTATTTTAAATTCATTCATACACAACAGCGCCTGTGGACCAATGCCCACGGCTCCACTATGTACCGCCGACCCCGTAAGTGAGACGAAATAACAAAAATATACTGCACCCCCTCGCACGCTTCGCTGCGTTCTACTTTTAATAGTACAAAGTCCAAAGTGAGGAACTCGGGCTGCTGTCGTGTGTATTATAACAAAAAAATGTCATTTGAAAACTGTCCAAAACATAAGCCAGGCTTTTAATGCATATGAAATACAGCTAGCCCCGTGATGACCCTTTTGTGTCATATTTCTTCACTAAACTGGGAAATAACGTGGCTTCTTTGCTATGCTAAAGAAAACGCATTTCCTTAATAATAGTTGTAAAGGCACCGGAACTAATGTAATAGCACGAGTAATTAGTGGAATCAAGCTTAAATTCATAGTTAAATGTCTTCCGACGTTTTTCCATTGCTGGTTTACCTCTTTAAATGAACGTCAAGAAGACCGAACTCCGGCCACTCGCATCTAACCAGAGCCAGCCGATGCACGGAGATCATCGTATAATCTAGAGTTCAACCTGCCTACGTCTTCCTGAACGCTATAATATATCAAGTGTATTAATTTTTTTACAAATCAAGTCAGTATTTTAGATTGTGTTCCCATCTTGTCGAAAATTGAATGCTCAACTGAAAGTAATCTAAACTATAATATGATTCCAATACTGATAATCTAGCGCTTCTTTAGATATTTGAAATACCAGGTGATATCCGAAGTCATGGACTCACCAGTCACCTTTGTTCCAGGACATCAAGTACATGTTACTTCCCTGGATCTTCGCCATGGGGCTGGAGACTCTCGTGGAGGTGATCAATCTCTTCTACCTGTTCTATCTCCAAACCGTAAGTATTGATAACTTTATGCTTTATTTCCATATGAGCTTCAATTTTAATATTCTTTTGTTTGTCTTCTATTGTTTTATTTAATTTTCTCTATCTGTTTTCTATCTTCTTATCAGGTGATCTAGATATTTCGTGATGCACTGATTGCGGGGGTGCGGGTCATACGTGCAGAAACAATAGATTTAATTGTAAGCTTTTGAATATGTTATATTGACTTGACACTTGCATTGTATAGATGGTATAGTTGAAAGGTCGGCAACGATGTCGCTTATCACATACTACAAGGTAAAACGAATGTTCGTTTGCTCGCTCTTCTATAAAAGGAGTTAATAATATAATTTGAATTAAAAAAAAAATTGCGCGTACATTCAAAATATTTTAATTATTTCCAAATCGTTATTCGGTATTCACAACCAAACTCATTTCACATTCTTTTTGTTAAACAAATAAAATAAAAAAATAAACTGGTTAAATGAAGTAAAGACAATCAATAACTAGGCGGTAGTTTTCTAATATGTACGCAAATTACACTTATTATAATGAAACAACTTTTACAAATAAATCATAATATACATCATAATATACCTTGCTGCAAAGTATCCGAAACCACGGGCATATAAAATTTTTAATAAACAGCGATAAAATCAGTAAAGATGTTTCATTCAAATCATTTGGCAATTTTACCAAAGATACAAAAAAAAATTACAGCGCTATTGAATTAGCGATTGAAGTAAAACTTTACCTCTAGTCGCGGCGCCTAGATAAGTTTTACTTCAAAAAATGAACACTGAACTGAACGGCAGAACATTCACAAATAAATTATTTATGGTGCCAGGTGCCATTGCTGTATTCCAGCCGAATTAGGCTGGCATGACCGAGTGGTACCTCTCCTGGTGGTAGGGAAAAGGAGTGCAACTCATCTGCATAACCTCAATTTGTGCAGATGTCTATGGGCATCGATAGTCACCATAAGGCTCCGACTGCTTGTTTGCCTCCTTATGACATAAACAAATTTTACAAAAGTAATAAATAAACAAATTCGCTTGGAGTTTCAAACACTTTTTTTAATATTTGAATTTTTGTTTACTTTGCTATTCACAATTCATCCGTTTGAAAAAATTATAAATAAATAATCCTAATGCTTCAAGATCGGTGGCGAGGGATCGGTCGTCTTGGCGTTTTTTGAGGGAGGCCTATGCAGTGGACTCAGAGAGGCTGATGATGATGACACTCTTTGGCTTAGCCGTATAAGTAAAAAAGCGTGAAGTCTAGGACATATACTCACGACCAATGCAAGTTTCTATTTTTAACCGACTTCAAAAAAAAGGAGGTTCTCAATTCGTCTGTATGTTTTTTTTTTTGTATGTATGTGACACGATATCTCCGCCATTTGGGAATGGATTTCGATGGTTATTTTTTTGTTTGAAAGCTGGTGTTTCCAATTTGGTCTCATATTAATTTTAAGCCGTTTTTTAGTTAATTCCCAATAATGCCTATTTGGTTGGTTTTGTTTACCTTGATGATGTGATCATTTTATTACGTGTCGATGTAACAATTGTATATGATGCTTTGGTAGCACACCATAGTATACCGCGGTCATCGTAATCATCATCATCATCACCATCACCATCATCATCATCATCATCATCATCATCATCATCCTTTATCCATCTTGCTTATTTCTCCCGTGAAACAGCTTTGCTGTGTTTCGGGGAGAAGGGCAAGACAGGCAGTGTAATTACTGGCACCGAGACTTAACATCTTATGTCTCAGGATAGGCAACACATAAATGAGTTGCCTGGGCTCGTTCCAGGTATACTAGGTTACGTTCATAGGCGACGTCGACCACTTAACATCAGGTGGTACGTTTGCCAGTTTGCCTATCCAACTAACATAAAAAAATAATAAATAATAAAAAAAACACTGCTGAACATGCCTCCTTCACTGATTGCCAAGACGACGAATTTCGGAATCACTAAAAATGAAGAAATAAAAACATTTTACAAAAAATTAAAACCGACTTCAAAAATATTAAACTAAAAAGTAATAAAACAGTTTCTTTAATGTTTGTGCTTACAACATATTATAATCAACTTAATCTTCTACTAATGTACAAACTTTGCGTTTACCACGTCATTATAGTTACTTTTGGAGTCGGTGTCGTATTTGTTGCTGTACATTACCTACCTATCTACCTTGGCTGACACCGACTCCAAAAGTAACTATAATGACGTGGTAAACGCAAAGTTTGTACATTAGTAGAACATTAAGTTGATTATAATATGTTGTAAGCACAAACAATAAAGAAACTGTTATTTTATTACTCTTTAGTTTAGTATTTTTGAAGTCGGTTTTAATTTTTTGTAAAATGTTTTTATTGAATATACAATTAACTGAGCGTTACTTCCGTCAAACTGAGAAAAACACAGAGTTACAGAGTCATCTTCTAGACATTGATCTCGAAAGAATACACATACCTGTACTAAAATTATTACGACCACCATTACCAGTTCTTGAATAGGTATTATCATATTTTATTGGTTCATAAACACGATAATTTATTTCGGCAGGGGCAGCGCTCGGAGTATGCCCCGGAATTTGCCTCCATTAAAGGATGCGATTTTTTTATCGAAGGCTGTTAACCTAATTATCTGGAACTCATAAAACGCGAATAGAATCAATTGGTACTAGAAATGCAACGCAGTTTAATACGGTTTTTTAATTCACTATAATAATATATACCCAATATATATATATAATAATATGATAATATCAACACATACTTATATTATGTCTTATTGCTGGGCCCAGGTCTCCTCGAAATCAGGCGAGGACTGTGTCGGGCCCAATTCAGGTTGGTGAACTTCACAAACCTTCAAATACTTTTTTCGACGACCTCCGTGGTGCAATGGTTAGCGCGTTGGCGCTCAAGCCGGAGGTTGCGGGTTCGAATCCTGCCAGGGAACAAAAATATTTTCTGTGTTCCTGGGTCACATGTGTATTATATAATAAAAATCTTAAATATATGTATATTATAAAAGTATTAAATATATTTCCGTTGTCTGATACCCGTAACACAAGTTCTTCGAAAACTTACCACGGGACCAGATTGACGTGGTGTAAAAGCATAGATACTATTATTATAATGCCATTTTTTTACAAAAAAAAAATTTCATTGGCTTTTATACAGACCTTCAATCTGTTTGGCCACGAATCTATGTGTTTACGCACTGTTTCTAAGGAAAATGTCGCCACTGCTTGCTCCAAAGATTTTTTAAGATACTCAATGTTGCCGTGTCGTTTAGGCCATGTCCTCTAAAACTGACCATAATTTGAATTCTAAAGGGTTGACCGTTGAGGTTATATACTTCGTTTGTTGAAAGAGTGATATTCTGACAAAGACAAAAGAAAGTGTCTATGTCTCTGTCACTCTTGGATTTTTCGTATGTTGTTATCTCGTTCCAATACGGTATTATTATTAGCTTGTCAAATCTATTGATACTTGATCTTAGGTTGTATGAATGAAAGACAATTGACATGGCCCAAATAGAATCGTAACATACCGGATTGATTAAAACGTTTAAATTTTAAAAGTCTTTAATAATGGTTAAACTAAGTGAGATGAAACCGAGAGGGCATATAACTTATGATTTTATATTATTTTGGGGAATATATACCAACTAGCTTCTCTCTAGGTTTTCCCTGCCCCCATAAAAATAACCTATACCTACCTACCTAATATTAATACTAAACGATTGTGCTATTAACATCATCCGATACACGCTCATATACCAAATATGAGCGAGTACAAACAAACTCATTAGCGGTACTATATGCATTAGAATAATAAAAATGTATAAGTGATTTCTGGATAGTCTTATTATACTCTTATTTAATTTTTTATTTATTTACATTTGATACGCCAACAGTGTACACATTAAAACATAAATTTACAATAATTATTTAAAGAAGTATAAGTTCTGATATGAACACCTATTATATATATACATATATATATATATATATATATATATATATATATATATATATATATATAATATACAGCATTCACAACATTCGCTTAAGGTTAAATTTACATTGCTTGTTACTGATAAAGACAATTACAGTTTTATGGTAATGTTACAAAATACAAATAAAATATTATGATTGAACAGATATTAAGAAGGGATGAAAATTAAACTAAACTAAGTCAATCTTTGATTTTGCAAGCTTAACATAATTAATTTATTTAAAAAAATGTGATGTAGGTGGCCGTCAACTTGGTGTTTATTGTAAGAGGTCTAAGTCCAGTAGCGTATAAAAAATAGGCTAATGATATACGTTATATGAAGTAATAACTAGGAATGAAGAATAGTGGAGATAGTTATTTGACGATCGTAAAAATGTCTTTGAATATCTTTTATTACACGGTGATGTCATGAATCAATAATGGTGTTTGTTTGAAAAATGAATCATAAAAACTTGTAATATAATAGGAAAATTTGGGTTTGATGGTGTTTGGTTGTATTTCATACGCTAAAGCTCTTCAATAACTAGCAGACATGAAAAGACATGAATAAATAGAAAAGAACATGGTACTTAATAGTTTATCTTTATAAATGAGATTAATAGAAAGTCCGTTTATCTCGACGACGACGTAAATGTGAAACCATAAAATGGACCAAAAGTATGAGAAGAATGGATGCATAAGAATGAGTAGCCTTATAAAGTCCTATGTTTTTTCATTTCATCATCATCATTAGCCTCTATCCGTGCACTCCTGAACATTAGGCCTCCTTCAATGAACGCCAAGACAGCCGATCCATTGCCACTCGCACCCAACACAGACCGCACGGAGATCGTCTTCCCACCTGTTTTCGTCTACCTAAACGCCTCCACTCTTGAACCTTACTGGCCCATCGGCCATCCGTTCTCCTGAGTGTGTGACCAGCCCACTGCCACTTCAACGAGCTTATTCTTATAATTCTATATTGCGTCATATCGGTAACTTTCGTTCGCTGGCGGATGTCTTCGTTTCGAATCCTATCTGTCAAATAAACTAGGTTTACACACACAAACTGCCTCTCACCCCAAACGCATATACAGTCTCCGTTCCGTCGCGGGTAATCACCCCAAACGCATATACAGTCTCCGTTCCGTCGCGGGTAATCACCCCAAACGCATATACAGTCTCCGTTCCGTCGCGGGTAATCACCCCAAACGCATAAACAGTCTCCGTTCCGTCGCTGGTAAAAATGGGTTAAAACGATTTCAAAGATTTCATTTGGATTTCATAACATAAAATAAAGTTATTCTTGAATGAAATTGATGAATGAGATTGCTTAACCTCAAAAGAACTCGCAGAGTGGACGCCGACTCTACAAATTCTATTTACCGCATTTAGTTTATTTACTGTTTACACTCAATTTTCCCGTTATAACGCGAGCCATATGTACGTATGTAAAGTTGATACAGACTTGTAGCTCGCCTTTGGGGAGTTGAAAAGTAGGAGGGGGGTTTGCGCGTTTAGTCGAAGAAGTTCATGAGATGGTGTCAGTTGTATTGTTATTGTTGTATATTGTTTCACACATTTGACATTTCCATGCTTTTAGGATCACCATCAATTTTTATTCGTGGAAATAGCACACAGATTCAAACATTTTGTTAGCTAGCGCTTCATTGCCTTAGTTATATACGGTACACGTATATGCTTTTGTTTTGACTAGTAGCATCGCATTTTTCCTTCTTGTCAGGGATTTTTATGTCTTTTCTCTATTCTTTCGAATATATATCAATACAAATATTACCATGGTTTTATTATCGTATATTATTAAATCTAAACCCATAGAGACGAAAGAAGCTGTATCAATAGGTCTTATAGCTTTTTACACATAAACTACTTATAAGATTTCTCTAAAACCTAAACTGGTCTATCAAAATAAAAGTTTATTATTATCAGCCCGATCACTGTTGTAAATTGAATATAACGCGAGCGTTACTACAGTAACTATATAGTTAGATATCACTCACAGCACAAATGTAACAGAAACTACTATTAATATTTCCTTGATTTCCATCATTTTACTAACATTGCAACAGTCACTACCAACTCTAAAAACTGGTTGATTATTTAATCAACGCTGTCATTCAGTTATTCATGTCATCAGCAATTTAACTCCACTGGGAGGAATACCTTGAATACCCTAATTTATTTTTTATAACTTGTTGCTTAAGAGAGTAGGGTTACAGCCTACATAACAGTACAGGGCTGTAACCCGAGTAGGGTTACTAGCTAACTAGATAACTCTATAAGTTCTAGTTGCTTAGCCACTTGAAACTTAGACGAAGGCAGGTTCCAATTCTGCTTCTGGAAAAGAAAAATGGCTCATATTATTTTATTATATAAAAAGTCTAAAGACGCGCTAAAAATATCAAAACGAGTGTTCTTAATTTTCAACATTTACGTCTAGTACTAGTAATATTATATAAGATTTATTTGATGATTCATCTTATCTATATTCACCAAATACAATCTGTACTAATATAATAAAGCTGAAGAGTTTGTTTGTTTGTTTGAACGCGCTAATCTCAGGAACTACTGGTCCGAGTTGAACAATTCTTTCAGTGTTAGATAGCCCATTTATCGAGGAAGGCTATATGCTATATAACATCACGCTATGACATATAGAAGTTGAGTAACGCGGGCGAAGCTGCAGGCAACAGCTAGTCTAGTATAAAAAGCAATATTGGCACATAAAACAAAGTCGACAAAGTAAGGACAAATTTTGTTTATATTCGTACGACAATTGGTTTTGTTTTATTTGTTAACTGGGAACAATTTAACAAAGAAAATAAATTTGGAAATGAAATACTCGAAGCGGTGTCAACTACAACAGTTTGTACAAGGATTTCACACAAGATGTTTAGGATTGGGATATTATTATAATTCAATTGTTTATAAATATAAGACAAAGAAAATTAGATTAAACATAACTTTATGATTCTATGTTGGTATGTATTCATTCACTAAATTTAAGTGAATTTATTTAAGTGACTTAAATATAGTTGGTAACAATATGTTAGCCTGTCTGACGTGTCATCAACATAATGATGTCATCTCACATCTGTTCATATCTCAAATTCATTTTTTTTTGTTTTTGATTTTCTTTTGAGGTTTGCAGTGCAAACGGGTAGTCGAAGTCATTTGGCGACTATCGACGCCCATACACATTCAAAGGTTATACAGATACGTTGCCCTCCTTTTCCTTGTCCCCCATAATCGGCCACTAAACTAAACGCGACACCATAGCTGTCACTTGACGCCAGTGTTATGTGAGCGAGAGGTACCACCCCGGTCGTGCCGGTCCATGTCGGCTGTATAGCAGCATGGCACTACCTCTTACGAACATACACGTTTATGTATACTGGGAATAGGTACTTGAAAATCCATTAATTAATCCATATTAATACTTGATGTGAAAGGTAGTAAGTACTCTGTCGTCACCTTATCACGCTGTAGTTGCTAATTCTTTCTGAAATTAGCAGATCCAATCGACTCAGCTTATCAAATTAGCAGATCTATCCTATCGACTCAGCTTATCAAATTAGCAGATTTATCTTATCGACCCAGCTTATCAAATTAGCAGATCTATCCAGTCGACTCAGCTTATTAAATTAGCAAATCTATCCAATCGACTTGGCTTATCAAATTAGCAGATCTATCCTATCCCCGCCTTGACGCGGCGGTGGGGCGCAGTAGCCTAAGGTGTGCCCAGCACCTTGGGCGAAGCTAATTGAGGCGAGAGGGCTCTTTGTACCCCTCTTATAAGAAGAGGAGACAAAAGAGCAGGGGCAAGGGGTGAGGATGGGAACCTCAACCAATTGTACTGTTCCGACATTGGTAGGGGCTGTTTTGTGGTGCGGGACAATTAATCAAATTAGCAGATCTATCCAATGAACTCAAGTTATCAAATTAGCAGATCTATCCAATAGACTCAAGTTATCAAATTAGCAGATATATCCAATGGACTCAAGTTATCAAATTAGCAGATTATCCAATGGACTCAAGTTATCAAATTAGCAGATCTATCCAATAGACTCAAGTTATCAAATTAGCAGATCTATCCAATAGACTCAAGTTATCAAATTAGCAGATCTATCCAATAGACTCAAGTTATCAAATTAGCAGATCTATCCAATAGACTCAAGTTATCAAATTAGCAGATCTATCCAATGGACTCAAGTTATCAAATTAGCAGATCTATCCAATAGACTCAAGTTATCAAATTAGCAGATCTATCCAATAGACTCAAGTTATCAAATTAGCAGATCTATCCAATGGACTCAAGTTATCAAATTAGCAGATTATCCAATGGACTCAAGTTATCAAATTAGCCGATCTATCCAATGGACTCAAGTTATCAAATTAGCAGATTATCCAATGGACTCAAGTTATCAAATTAGCAGATTATCCAATGGACTAAAGTTATCAAATTAGCCGATCTATCCAATGGACTCAAGTTATCAAATTAGCAGATCTATCCAATCGACTCAACTTATCAAATTAACAAATCTATAATATTGACTCAATGTTATAAATAAACGAATTAAGTTTTTAATGTAATTGAAAATGTTCATGATATTTTTATAAATACGAATTTTGAAGCACCTTGTGAATCCTACTATTTGATTATTCTATTAATTACACTTCTATTTATTACATTTATTATTAAAGTATCAGTGATATTTCTTTCTGTTGCATTTTACTCTCGTAGGATATAAATATATTATGAGAGATGCACGACATCAAATGAATTACTTATGAGTATAAATAGCCTTTACTTATATCTCTGTCCGTGTTGGATGCGAGTGGCAAGGGATCGGCCATCTTAACGTTCATTGAAGGAGGCCTATGTTCAGCAGTGGACGAATAGAGGTTGTTGATGATGATGATAAAGAGACTAAGTTCGATAGTGGACAGATACGAGATGAGAATCTGGTATCTGAATAGGTCATATCAATTTAAACACTTTTTATACAATGTACTGT
Source organism: Helleia helle (assembly GCA_963853865.1). Classification (NCBI taxonomy): domain Eukaryota; kingdom Metazoa; phylum Arthropoda; class Insecta; order Lepidoptera; family Lycaenidae; genus Helleia; species Helleia helle. The sequence goes on from OY971420.1 coordinate 25,813,668, forward strand.
ACGTCAATTTAAATCTATATGTATCACCGAGGAGGTGAAACAAAGGTACTAGAATATTCAATATTTTACTACAAATCATGGTGTTGATACTAAATGTTCCAAAGTAATTAAGTCTGTAAACAAACACAAGTTAAGGTATATCACATTAATTATTTGCAGCCTTATTTTCACATTTACTGCCGCTCTCACAAATCGTGATAATAAGGTATTTTTGATCGTGAATCCCAATTAATTATTCCCAAGGTAAACGATAGGCCGTGGAGGACAAGAGGACTGATGTATTATTTGTATATACATTCGACTGATTTAAAATAAAAGTGTCTAATGAGAAGTACTAGCAGACAAACATACAAAGAACTTGTGTAACGGAAATAAATTTAAGGAATTTATATATGTACATAAATAAATACCATGACAGACACCATATTCATCATACAACATATCTGCACATGCGGGATTTGAACCCCCTATCGAACGTATCAAGTCACCTGACCACTAGACCATCTTGTCGTATCATCTATAGTTAGTGCTAGTATAGAAAACTTGGATGGTGCATATTATTTAGGTTGGAGTCAATGCCAGTGGTCGTTGTTTGTTGAAGTTGAGGTGTGTTGAAACTGTTGAAAGGTGTATATTTCGTAAACAGATGCGAGAAAACGAGAATCTAGAGTAAAAATTAAGTGAATATCGTGAAATATTAAATATTTTGTGTAAACACATGAAGCACGTAAATAATATAATTACGTGCTGTTGCGTCTTAAGACGAGGCATTTTAATTTTTGGCACTGTCCGCCTTTCGATATCCTTTTTTTTTCTTTTACGTCGGGAAATGCTCTAAGGCATCCTGAGGAGGTGGGTATGTGGGACTCACTGCGCCCGAAAGTGGTAAATGGTCGCAGGTCTACCCACTAAAACCCGGCGAGTGCCACCAGTGCCGCCTTGGTGAGGTGCCCCGGATCTGTTAAGCTAACAGGGCACCTCGACGGCTAGTCAGTCCCACAAGGGACCGACGCCACCTACACAGAGGGGTTGTCCCGCATCACAGAACAGCCCCTCCCAACGTCAGGACAGTACAATGAGGTGAGGTTCCCATCCTCACCCCTTGCCCCCTGCCCTTTTGTCCCCTCTTCTTATAAGAGGGGTACAAAAAGTCCCCTCGGCTCAATTGGCTTCGCTACTGAGCCCCACCGCCAAGTCAAGGCCTGAACCATGGTGGGGTGTTTACCTTTCGATATCCTAAGCAAAGTAAGTTAACTACATGAATTGTGTTATTTTTCATCATATGAATATATGATGAAAAAGAACATTATAAAAACAACGATTAGTAAATATTTCCCCGATAGATTTTCGTTGAAAGAAGTGTCCATTTTATTTTATTTTTCCACTAACTATTCCGGAAATATATAATTTTCAGAAACGATAGTGCTGCTACTTATCTAGCTAATTGGGTTCAATTATGTTATTTACTTGCGTAGTTCATTTTATCTGATTTATTTTATACTTTCGGCAATTATGCCGCAATCGCATTTGTGTTCATTAGCGGCGCCGCTGTCTTTCGTCTCTTTTTTGCGCGCGGAAGTAAATTAAGCGATCTCATCGAAACTATATAAAATAGGCGGACCGAGCTTGAGAATTACTTTCGGGTGCCTCGTCTTAACTATATACTTCCCAAGTATATAGTAGCAACAGCAAAGAATTGTATATTGTATATAAGTCATTCTAATTAAAACTGTTGTTTCTGCGACTTTTGTGGGTACGGAAACATAAAAGCATTAATACTTGAAAGGCTTGTTTATTAAGGGCCGAATATTTCTTTTAGTTTGAATCTTTTGGACGACATTAATGTAGAACGTTATTTTACAAAGTGAGAGTTTGTTTGTGTAATGTTTCCGTCGATTTTCTCGGTTCACTGAGTAGCCTATAAATGTGTACTGAATTTTTCGATGATAGAACTTCATAATAAATTTAATTACTTTATTTGTGATGTATGTAAGTGTGTGGGAATATATAGTAAAGCCCAAAAGGGAGATCTCCGATCGAGCGAGATGATATGCTCGGTCAGGCCGAAACCCACTTTCTATAAATTCAGCTGTTGTATGTATAGCGACGAGTTGTGGAACTTCGATAGCGTGATTCAGGAATGTGGCGCTGATTGGTCCGCCACAAGTGTATCAAATAATGTAAAACTGTTTTATATTAGTTGATTAAGATAATATCTGTTTAGAGTAGAATAAAATAGAAGAACATTTATTTTGGTCAATTATTACACTGTTACACATATATAGTATAATAATTATTATCTACTTATTAATTATTAGATACTGACTTACAGTTACATAGATACTTTACAAAAGTCATGATGACCATTATTAATCCAGTCAATATTTCTACTGAAAGAAGATTTCCGTTTGACCTTTAAGTTTCCTTACTTATTTGTATTATGTCCGTCTGTCTGAGTCTCATGAACTGAAAATACAAACCCTAAACTTTTGGAGCTTCGCGAAACAGAAATTAAGATGTACTAAATATCCCATTTTAAATAGTTTTAGTTTTCACTCGTACTTAACATATTTAGTTATAAATTATATTTTTTCTTTGATAGCAGCTGAATGTCTCATAATAATTTTAAAAATGTCCGCAAACTCGGCTATAAGCAGTTGTATCTGACACGTATCGCACACTCCTTGTAACTCGCACTTACAGAAAATAATACCCCCAGTCGAGACAGCAGTTGAGATAAACTTCAGTAGGTGAGGTCAACAGCTGCCTTGTAATGCCTTTCATTAGTTTTACATGTATCTGGCATGCCCGTTATCTTTTACGTAAGATTCTGAAACTCTTTATTTGCGTTAGTTTATAAAAATGTTTTACTGAATATCGACATAAGAAAACGTATTTGCTGTAACTAGCCAAAACCAAACTTTTCACCAGAGCCAAAAAACTTTTAAAAAGTTAGAAAAAAAAATCGTATCTTTTTAAATTATCAGTGGCAGAAGGATGATTTTTGGAACATAGTTTTGTTAAAATAATACTCATGAATACCAATGAAAAGTTTTTTGTTAAAGTTATTACCTTTTCGCTACTTCCCCACCATGGTTCAGGCCTTGTCGTGGCGGTGGGGCTCAGTAACCTAGGGTGAGCGGTGCACCTTGGGCGAAGCTAATTGGGCCGAGGGGGCTCTTTGTACCCCTCTTATAAGAAGAGGGGACAGAAGAGCAGGGGGCAAGGGGTGAGGATGGGAACCTCACCCCATTGTACTGTCCCGGCATTGGGAGGGGTTGTTCTGTGGTGCGGGACAACCCCTCTGTGGAGGTGGCGTCGGTCCCTTGCGGTCTACTGACTAGCCGTCGAGGCCCTATTTGTTTTCTAGATCCGGGGCACCTCACCAAAGGCGGCATTGGTGGCACTCTCCGGGTTTTAGTGGGTAGAGCTGCGACCATTTACCAGCTGTCGGGCGCAGCGAGTCCCACATACCCGCGTGAGGAGACCCACTCCCCCGCGGGATGCCTCAGAGCATTTCCCGGCGTTAAAGAAAAAAAAAAGGCTTTTCGCTACTTACAGCAATTGACTTTTCATTTTATAGACCTGAAGAATGTCGTAAGTAGTTTAGTGATTTTTATGGAGATAACTAAGTTCCGTAATTTCCAGACATTTAAAATGCTGTTACTTGAAATATTTCTTAATTACGTACTATTAAAGAGATGTAAGACTAACTCAAAAAAATACTATTACCACTTAATTAGTATAAATAAAGAATTGTCTTTATGTGTGGTACAAATAAAATTCTCTTAGTTTATTATTTTGTATTCTGTTACATAAAAATGTACATTTCAATCATTATTCTAAGTAGGAACATTGAATATGGACTGAACAAGGAGGCCCTCCACAAGGCAGCATAGTAGAAGCTTTTAACCTCGACTCACGGGTGAACGGGGCAGAGGTGAACGTCGAGGAGGAGACCGACCCCTGCCTCGATGCCCTGGCGCAGTCATGCGACGCGGCCATGACGCGAATCGGTCGGAGTCCTCCGCCACGTATGTCTGGTGGTCGGAGGAGCTCGGCGGTGGTCGGCGATAACGGGATGACGTGGGTAGGGGCGGCTCTACTTCATATATAGGGCCGCCGCCAGGTAATAACGACGGCTGTAGATCGTGTCAAGGAGACTGCCATTTCTATCTTTAAAAAATGTGTTTTTTCTTATTCTTTAAGTATTTATAACTCGATAAAATGTAGTGTCAAGAAAAATATTTTCAAAAGCATAAAAAAGAAAAGTGATGTAACCTTATAGCATACATAAATTACAGACTGAAATAATGCTGTAAGTAATCTTGTGTTCAATTTGTACACCATAAGAATGTTGTAAGTAATCTTTTCACATTTTATTTCATTCCATAAGAATGCTGTAAGTTTAAATCAAATAATAATAATAAACCGCATATTTGCTGTAAGTAAAAGAGTGCTAAAACACCCTTTTTTCGTGACTTACAGCAAATTGAGCATGTAAACTTTTCAAAATTATACCCTAGTTTCAAATTTTTGTCGTCGTAGCGATATGAGACCCAGACCATTCGACGCAGATTTTTTTCTCAATCTAGCTGTGTATTCAGTCTACTTACGCCTTTGTTGCTACTTACAGCAAATACGTTTTCTTACGTCGATATGTTTTTTAATCGGCTTCATATCAATCATTCACGTGATCATTGCGCTAGTGTGATGATTTTCTTTAGCATGTATGTATATATGTATTATATTATATTCATAAGGTGGTAGTGCTTAACGTATCCATTCCACCGTATTTCACCGTATATAATATACTATAGTCGCACATATAAAATTACGTGCGAGTACATGTATGTGACAATAATGTCATTTGACATCATGATTTTGAAATTATTCAAAATGCTGAGTTGATTAAAATAATTCGTATTCGTATAATACCTAGTATAATATATTAGAAATTAATTACGAAAATATTATAAGACGATATTAGTCTTGTTGTTGTGTACTTACACAATCGCCGTCTATTTAATTTATTTTATTTTATTCAAGTTTATCAACAAATTTATAACAAAAGCTTGTAAATATTTGAAATTTTTAAAACATTGAAAAGAAAAAAATTATAATTAAAAAAATTGCGATAATAAAGGATGCGAAAAGTGCGAAGATAAGAAACTTAAACATCGGCCTCTCGTCTACTTTGGGATTTGCTTTGTAGATACAGAATATTCGCAGATCGGATGAAAGGTAAACTTGGTTATTATCTGATATTGGACATAGATTCATTAGGGCTGAGGTAAGACAGTAATTGTCAAAATTACCCTCTCATAATTGGATCACTTTATCGATGTCGATGACATCCTTTAACTTAATTCCCTGCTAAAAGACATTTCTTAATAATCTTCAAACGATATGCTTCCTGTCACCAAATAAGGAGGTGGAAGAGTTGCTTGAAGGGTTCCTTGAAACAGCTACGCTGGTTTTTTAACAATAGAACAGGATAGGCAGTGTAATGACTAGCACAATTACTTATATTACGTATCTGGAAAGTGACTGGTACATTGACTTATATTACGTATCTGGAAAGTGACTGGCACAATGACTTATATTACGTATCTGGAAAGTTACTGACACAATGACTTATATTAAGTACCAGAATAATGACCGACACAATGACTTATACATATTACGTATCAGGATAATGACTGGAACAATGACTTATATTACATATCAGGGTTATATATAACGAAATTATATAGTTATGAACTTAAAAAAATGGTGCAGTCTTAAAAAGAATGAAAGTTTATTAAATTTCTGGAAACAGATTCCATTAAAAGTCTGCTGTTAGACCATCACTAGGTATTATGTACAAATTATCATATGAAGCTAAATGTCTGGCATTAAATTGTCAATATAAACTTATAAGAACTATATCTAGATTTCTCAACGCGATCCAATTCAAGATTTTCTTCTCTTTATGTTGATTTGGTATTCTGATGCAGGCTCGGCCAACTCTCTATGAAGCTCTATTTGTCAGGCAAGCTTGTAAAACTTTGCGTTTTAGTCTTTATTGAGCCAAAATGACATTTTACACTAACATCAAAACTAACCATCAAGTTTGTAAATATCAATTTTAAAGTCTGATGTAGAGATTTCGTTGAGAGAAAAGTAAACGCTAGTCCTAAAATAAATCTTTGAAACTAAAATACTACCCAATAAAAAATACCAAACCATAAATGTTAAAAGTGACAACCCCATAAAGGAGAATTTAATGAAGACCAAAATATGAACAAATCCATTTCTCCGCAAAATTCCACGGTGAAAATAAAGTTGACATTGAATATGTATAGAAACAGTTTAATAAATGTCTGTTTCAAGTAAAAAAAATCTTGTTTTGTGTAAGCATTAAAAAAAATCGGCCGGAAGTAATGACATAAGCTGGCAGTAATGACATCTGCCGGTACTCGGTATTACAATGGAGAAGTGCCGGAAAGTGCCGCTTCATCTATATTATTACCGCGCGTAATTGGATATTTATATCGCAATATAAATGAGACGAAATTTCCAATTGAAAGGGATCCGAGGAATTTGTTTACGAGCTGCAAAGCCGTCTATGGCATCAACTCTCCTTTGGATAATGAACTTCTTTTCTGTTAACGGAATTTTCATGAAATCATTTTCTTGTTTAAAAGAATATAATAATAATTATAGATAAAAGTATTAAATATATTTCCGTTGTCTGGTACCTGTAACACAAGTTCTTTGAGAACTTACCACGGGACCAGATTGACGTGGTGTGAAAGACGTGGTCCATAGATATTATTATAAATATAATGAAATTTTTGATCTTAATAAAAAAAATGTTTTAATTAACTTATTTATACCAATTTTATGACATTAACTTTTCTTTACCAACTTTTCCTTTCGTCCATTTATATAAAGAATTTAGTAAAGATGTTTTTTTTAGGTTTTTTGCTTTTCACAGTTAATCTGTAGGGAGCTAAATGCTTTGTGTTATCTTGAATTAGCGTTAACCATTGGTTTTCAGGATTTTAGGTGGATGTTACCCCTTAGAGCTAATACATGTGTTATATATATATATATATATATATATATATATATATATATATATATATATATATATATATAAAAGTAAATATCTATTTACGTTACCTAACGCTCATAACAAGTACTTGTAAATGACTTCAGTGAACATAATCTTGTTAGCGTTTGTTACTGAATTAACAGTATTTGCCTAAATACATAAAGTGTCAACAAACAGTCGTGTGTCAATAGTGCCGCAGGTTATATTATGTCAATAATAATAATAATAATAATAAATGTCAATAATAATAATAATAATACTAATAATAATCTTCGATAAACATTAAGACGATCATTTATTTTCATACAACTTTAATTAATATTTTCAAATATAGAACATTATCATAAGCAATCAAATCAAATCATTTTTTTTTATTCAAAATAGTACAGAGTATCTTTTTAACGTCAATAATTAAATCTACCACCGCCTAAAGACAGGCCCACTGAAAAGAACCAGCGAAACAAACTAAGTGGAACTAATCTTTACAAATATTAATATGTTATTATCCTGAAATGCCTGGGAGGAACGCCCTATTCCCAAGGTATCTTCCGTAAAATATTTTACTTTGTAATATCCTCGCTCTTTAATAACGTTTGAATTTTTTAATTGGGAGGTTTTGAATATTTTCTGGGATCCTATTGTAAAATCGTATACAGTTGCCGTTAAAGAATTGCTTACTTTTGTGAGTATTACATTACTAATCACTGGTACATCTAGCCTGTGTCTATTCCGTATATCCCTACTATGGATGTCACTTTTTTTACGGAGTTCACTTTTGTTTTTCCGGACATACAGTAAATTTTCTAAGAAGTATTGAGACGCGACAGTCAGAAATCCAATTTGTTTAAATTTGTCTCTCAAAGATGTATAGGGGGGCAGCCTGTATAATGCAATATAATATGATATACCCAATTAGAAGATTTAAAAAAGAGGCATCCTATATATAACATGGCGATTCATATTAAGAAAGAGGTTTACTTTCAAACAAGCCCTACAAAAAGCTAATCTGTAGAGTTTGAGATAAACTTCTATTATGGAAGTTTATTTAACCAGGCTGAGACTGGCTGTAAAGCATTTAATAGCACTTAAAGTCGTTTGAAGGTACTCGTTCTTATAGCACTTCAAGTTTCAACTATTTCTGCGTATTCCCATTGGACCGATTTCTGTTATACATATATAAACAAATCATCAGCATCATCATCATCATCATCATCAATCAGCCTCTATCCGTCCACTGCCATTGACCAGGTGGGAAGACGATCTCCGTGCGGTGGCCGGTCCGTGTTGGATGCGAGTGGCAAGGGATCGGCCATCTTGGCGTTCATTGAGGGAGGCCTATAAACAAATAATAAAATATAATTTATTATTTAAAAACTAAGAATGCGAGATTTCCAGCCCGCAAAATTATTTTTTGGGTTCCGTACCTCAAAAGGTAAAAAAATTATAGATCAATCTCTTGTCCGTCTATCCGTCCGTATGTCACCGATTTTCTAAGGAACGGGTGGACCGAGAGTTGAAATTTATATATAACTTAGATTTTCGCGAAAGCTTGTACCTACTAAAATTTACGCTAATTTTAAACTTTTTTTTTGCTTAGGAATTTCCCCTTTACTTGTGCTGTCAGAAGACCTTGATTTTAACCAAAATTGACAATATAGGCCAACCGGAAGTACCTTATAAGTTTTGGGTCGAAAGCTATAGCTATAGTTCCCGTTGACCTCGAATCACGAAATTTGGCAAAAAGCAAGATCTTACAGCAGAAATAAAGGAAAATTTAAAAAAAGTTTGAAATTTGATGGGTGTCACATATTTAAGGGGCTTGCCATCAAAATGTTATTATGGCGGTATGATGGTTAGATACAGCGAGCGACGATGATCTAGATTCTAGACTCTAGTGGGTATGGGCTCGGCTTCTTGAGTGAATGATCTGGGTTCGATCCCGACCCCTGTGGTCCCTTGAAATGGGTTTTCCAAATTTCTCCGTGCACCTGATCGCTTGCTCATTGGTGAAGGAAAACATCGTGAGTAAACCTGCGCCTGATGAGATTTAAAAGTCTTTGAAGGTGTGTGAAGTTCTCCAACCCCCATTGGGCCAGCACATCGGTGAACTATGGCCCAAAACCCTCCTCGTCTGATTTCGAGGAGGATAACTGTGTCCAGTCCAGTGGGACATAATATAAAGGTTGTTTTATTATTATATTATTTTATACGGGACCCGTGGCGCACGAGTTTGACTCGACGTGACCGGTTTTTTAATGTAGCATAAAAATAACTTAAGAGTTTCAGTTGTCCTGTGAGACCTACACTCTCACCAAATTACACGATTGTATGACAAAATGGCTCCCAATATGTTTCGGTTTGACAGACGGACGGTCCTCTGATATTGATCCGCCTTTCGTATTGAAGTTTTAACGAAAGGCAATATTTATTTAAATAAATACTGTTTCGGGTGCTTACTGCGTTTATAGGTTCATTAAGGTACGATATTTGATAATTGTTTCAATCGCCATGATCACAATATTGGGATCTCAATAAACCTATAAACGCGGTAAGCACCCCAAACAGTATTTCTTTAAATATAAATAGTGATCGCGTTAGTTTAAACGAACCCTTAAAGTGATTAAGTACTAAATGTTGACCTCGATTTCACTTGTACTCTGAAATTGAATAAGCTTTCATTATTAAAAATAAAAAGTAACAACAGAGTGCACTCCATAGCTTATTTTATATCCGTGCGATGTTTGAGAGGAAATAATTTTATTCGAAAGTTACATTTGATATCACTTGTTAATCATATTATTTTATATTAAGAGTAAACACTTGTATTGTAATATTCCTCGCATAAAAATCAGACGATTCCCCGGAAACGTCGGGGCTCATGAAAAATTAAATTTGTTATAATGAAAAATGTTTTATTATAATGAATTTAATATAATTATTTTAAGATATTTTATTTAACTCAGCAATGTAATTTTTTACAATACTTCCAAAATCACCAAACAGGGTCAAGACTGATCATAAGGCGGTGGTAGTGACGCGCCTGTGCCGCGCTCCCCACTGCTTCGGTACCACCATTCTGCTAATTTCTCCCGTGAAACAGCTTAACTGTGTTTGAACAGCTTAAATGTGGTGTATTTATTGGTACCTAAACTTTTTTTATATAGAAGAAGTAAGTGATAAACGACATCCATTGAGACCCGTTACCTGATTAACAGGTGTGTTGCGGGCATTTCAAATATAAGTATGCTCTTCTTAACACTTATTACGACTCAGCCGACAATACACGTCTAGCCTGGTGAACTTGCCTGGTTCATAAGCAACTTTGACAATTTACAATCACGTGAGTAACCTATTCACCATAAAAGATCCAATTGAATAAAAAAAAAGAGATTTCGACGAATTGATAACCTCCTCCTTTTTGAAGTCGGTTAAAAATCATCTTATAGTATTGCTATATATGCGTCTAAAATTCACGTCCCCATTTAACAATTAATAGTACCTAGTACCTTCATGATCTATCCATAACTCAACGGTTAAATAGATTCCATTACAATGAACATTAGGTACGCCGCCTTAATAAGCCTAAAGCTATTAGGTTATCAATAATTAGTGATTAGCAATAATCTCCTGTTAGTTTGCACTCGCCAATGTGCGATGTATCTGTCTGAATTAATTAGTTCATCATTAGTTCAATTATCAGTAACCTGTAGTAATCACGGACATCGTTTTGTGGTTCGTGATATATCAGCTATGTCGCTGATACGTCCACGCATAGGTACTTAAACCTAGTAATACGGCTGAACCGATTTCGCTGTAAGTTGAAATGGTGATGGCTTCTACCTTGGATTTAAAACATAAGCTACATTTTATGCCGAATAGTTCAAGTTCCTACGGTATTAGGTTTGCCTTATTATTATTCTTCTTCGTCTTTGGCCTTAGCACTCAAGTGGAATTGCCAGTGTCAGACACAACCGACGCCAGGAGGCCGTGTGGTCGCAGACTGCACGGTTGGCGGGGGGCAACCCCCCACTTTTATAAACCAAAAGTGAGCCGAATGGGCTCACACTAATCCGATGTAGCATTAGGGCCTTCGGGCCGTTAGCATAGATCCATCCGAAAAAAAAAGCCAGTGTCAGAGTGGTTGCCTTATTATTAGTAGTAATTCATAATTATGTCACTTGAAATGTCTAAAACGACGTAATTGTCAAACGCACAATATGTACAGGCACTGGCCGAACGCAACAAGTATCTCAATATAGTATAATATAAAGATTACTAAAATTTATTATTTAAAACGGGATATTTACCATGTTTTTCACTTTTATTTCGCGGAGCTCGATATTCGAACGTTATCTCCGAATGTCTTGTTCAGGAGATATTGTTGAAATATCGAGCTCCGCTAAATAAAAGTGAAAAAAATGGTAAATATCCCGTTTTTAATAATTTTAATTGATATGTTATTGTTTTTGAAGATAATGAGAAAAAAGATTTTTTTAGTACCGAACTTTTGTTTCTGGCACAAAGTAGACTCGTAAAAGTAAAAGTTAAAAACAAGTCTCTAAAAAAATTACATTAGGTATGACGTCATGCTGAGTGTTATCAAGTAAGTTGTCAGTGTGTTGTGTGTTATTGGGTGAGCATGAATGCGTGTGTTTGCCTGTGTGTGTGTGTGTGTGTGTGTGTGTGTGTGTGTGTGTGTGTGTGTGTGTGTATGTGTGTGTGTGTGTATGTGTAAGTGTTTGTTTTTATTTTTTAAATTATTTTATAAAGCCATTTATTTTTGAGATATTCTTAAAGACTCGTTGTTTATTTAATCCAAATATGTCTGCGTTTGTATAATCTTTATTATACAATTTTGTAATGCGGTTAGTTATATTATTTTGGGCGTAATTTGTGTTAACCTTGGGGATGTAAAATAATCCAGTTTTGCGTGTGCGATATCCCGGTACATTTAAGTATGTTGATTCAAGCAATTCCGAACAGTCAATGTCATAGTTCAACAATCCGTAGAGTAAAATTAAATCGCTTCTTTTTCGCCTGACGAATAGAGGTTCCAATCTAAAGTGGCATACAAACATTATTATATGTATCGTATTCAAAATGATCCTTAAAACATAAGAACTTAAGAAACCTTCTCTGAATGGACTCAATTCTGTTTATATGCACTTTATAGGAAGGCGTCCATACATTACAGCCGTAATCGAGAATGCTCCTGACATATGCTGAGTAAAGAGTTTTAATACAACTTATATTATTAAAAGGTCTACACGTACGCATGATAAATCCGAGCTGCTTATAAGCCCTGTTCATAATAGTTTCTATATGCTCAGACATTAACAACTTGGAATCTAATATAATACCCAGGTCCCTGACCGTCTCTACTTCCTTAAGTAATACATAATTTATTTTGTACATAAACTTTATTGGTTTTGACTTCCTAGTAAAGGTAATTTTTAGACATTTGTTAGTGTTGATGCCAATGCGGTTTTTAACATAGTATAGTTCCAGGTTATTTAAATCACTTTGTATAAATTGACAGTCTGTAATAGATTCAATGCTGTAATATTTTTTTTTATCATCAGCAAACATCAGGTAACGTGTGTGCTTAAAACAATCTGATATATCATAAAGGTATGCAATATAAAACAATGGACCCAATATTGAGCCTTGCGGAAATCCAGATATAGTATTTATATAATCGCTTTTGCACCACCTATAACCACTGCCTGTTTCCTGTTATTTATGTAAGAACAAATCCATCTGTATAGGTCACCTCTTATACCAAGTGCGTGTAACTTTTTTTGCAGTATGATGTGGTCTACACGGTCAAAGGCTTTTTCAAAGTCCGTGTAGATCACATCTACCTGCCTACCTTTACTCATTTCATTTATCGTATAATTGATGAATACTGATAAGTTTGTAGTAGTAGAGCGTTTTTTTATAAAACCGTGTTGTTCTGGTGGGATGAATTTATAAATAACCGGTGTAATGCGTTAGTGTATTATTTTCTCAAATATTTTACCCATACAATTAAGGGTAGATATTGGCCTATAATTAGTTACCTGATTTTTAGGCCCGGCTTTGTATATCGGTACAATTAATGCCTCTTTCCACTTTGCCGGAAACTCACCGAAGCGATTTATTGACATATTATATATAATTAACAGGGGTAATGCTAAGGTATCGGCACATTTTTTAAGAAATATTGGCGGTATTCCATCACTGTCCGCGCCTTTATTCTCCTTGAGTGTTTTTAATTCACGTTTAGTTTCGTATGCATTAACTAGTATATTCGAAATAATGTCATAATTTTAGCAACTACGCGGCGGGTCGTATTCTTCATATGTGTCTGCAGGAGACTGAAAAACACTTTCAAAATGTTGACTAAAGGCAGCGCACACTTCCTTCTCATTGTTATATTGTTTGCCTTGAAATAACATACTGTTCGGATAGCCTGCTTTATTTGTTTTTAGAGTTTTAACATGTAGGATCGTAACGTGTAGGATCTTTTTGCATGTAAACTTGCATACTTTCTATATACAATATGTAACATTGTTTTTGTAATTTTTTTTGTCTTGAGCGAAGTAAACAAAATTCAAAAGTCTAAAGGGTTTTTATGCATTTTCCATTTTTTGTGAATTTTTAATTTATCTTTAATGATATGTATAAGAGATTTACTATACCAGCACAGAAAGTTTATTGATGTTTTACCCTTGGTCTTAGGCGTAAAAGAGGAGATTATTTTATTAAGGTGGCGGTAGAATATGTCTACTATATCGTTTATGCTATTTCCGGTTAAAACCTCGTTCCAATAGATTTTTGCTAAACAGTCATTTATTTCAGGAAAATTAGATTTGTAAAAATTGTAACGACTTTTAGAGGTTGTTTTTAGAAGTTTAATATTTAGTTCGGTTGTGGTAATTTCAAGGGATGGATGATAAACGTCTTCCGGAACAAGAGAATGTGGAGATCTAAAAACTTCAGCTAGAAAATTGCAAAAAGCTAAATCTAGAGTATTATTTGCTTGATTTTTCGAAAAATTGTACTGTGCGAGACCCGATAGATTACACAAATCCAGAAAATCAGTAGTAGCTGCTTGTAGATCTAGCGGTCCCTTTTTTAATTGTTTGACCCCATGTTGTGACCATTTTATGTGAGGCAAGTTAAAGTCCCCTAGAAGTATAAAGTAATCATTTTGATTATTTACTATGAAGTTTGAGAGTGACGAAGTGAATGCTGTAATGTTTGAAGCTTGGCTTTTATCAGGAGGTATGTAAACCACACCAACATGTAAAATGCGTTGATTTCGAGGTCTTAAAAAATCTGTTAAAAATTCTAGTAAAGTGATCCATAGAGCTTCAATACCACTACAGGTCCACTCTGTTTTTTCTTGAGCGAGAAAATCTTTTTTACAACAAATCATAACACCACCACCGGTTTTCTTAGCGGATGATTTTAAGTCACGGTCAAACCTAAAAACATCATAGCGGTTATCGCATAATTCTCCATTGTAAAACCCATCAGTGAGCCATGTCTCTGTCATTACAATGATGTCGTAGTCATCATTCAAGATACTGAGTTTAAGTTCACTTGCTTTTGTACGTAATCCCCGGACGTTATGGTAGAATATTTTGGGAGCCTTAGTCATTTTTTACCGTTTTGTGTTTTAATGAAATTATGAATATAAACAATTTCGTGTTTAAGTTACGCCAGTATAAAGAACTAAGTTTGTACACGTTTGGATAATACAACGATTTAAGTAATGTGTGAGTTGTGTATGGTGAGTTATGTAATGTGTAGTTTGTAGGTACAACTTTAAATAAACATCGACTGACACTAAATAGTGCATTAACAATATCAGAACAGATTTTATAGTACGAGAAGTTAGTAAAGGAAATACATGAAACATTCATAATTAACAGTATTAGACAATTTTCAACATATCTTTTTTTGAATTTATTGTGATGACAGGGGATTCCTCGTTTTTCCTTAAAAAAATATGGCAATTCCTCACCCATACAAACTTATAAGATTTAGTATTAGCCAAGCTTTTGGTTTCTTTAAAAGGGCCTTGTTGTCCGGGGTTAGGTGATCAAAAACAGAGATTCTGGTTGACGCACCACCCAGCCCAATATCTTTAGATGTTATACCCTTGACATTCCGTACACCTGAAATAAGTTTATCCTTAATTGAACGGTCCTTAAGCTTGACAACAAGTGATTTTGGACGATTGGGTACGCTCTTGAAAGGCTGGACTCGATGCGCGAAGTCAATTTCCTCCGTAGACAGCTTTACACCAGCAAAGTTAACGTCACTCATGGTTGCTTTAAAGTATCCGAAACGTCAGGCATGTAAAAAATCTTAATAAACCGCTATAAATAAAATCTCTAAAATTTGTTTCATAATAACGAGCGGAATTAGAATAAGCAGCAACAAAACAATATAGGTATGAGTTCTTCCAAAACTAACCCTATTTTACCAGTCCTACAATAAATAACATTATTTATCTGCTTAAAATAGTACTCCTATTGACCTCCCTGCGATTAGGTCCATAAAAATCTTAACTTACTTTCACGAACACAAACAAAATTTACATATTTTCACGTTCGTAGAGTTTATTCTATTTTAAATTATACCCTCTCTCCGAGTGAAAGGGCCGTGACATACGGACGGAAAACATGACAAATTTATAAGGGTTTCTAATAACGGAACCGTAAAAGTGACTTGACGAAGGCTCTTCAATAGGGATTATCCGACTCTATATCAAGATAAAATGACTAAAGGAATTTGTGCTCCGATTAAACGGAACGAGTTATTGCTTGTTTGATGGATTTATTTGCGATTTAGTTTTTGTACTAAATGTTTTCCTGGATCATTTCGTGTAATCCATGTATTTATCCAGTTATTTAGGAATTGATCAATCTCTGAGTTTTCTAATGTTAATGTGATTGTTAGTAGATTCGTGTGGAAGTTTGTTAGGCATGCAATCAATTCATGCAAAAAACCTATAGCCTATAGAAAAATAAGAGAGTACGGTCTTGTAAAATAACCACAAACATGAACGACTAAAAATTACAGGTATCATGTATAACGTCTATTGGGCTAATAGATTTCTGCATACCACGTTAGGGGGACGGGAAGTCGATCGACCTTAAGTTAGGTGGGAGGATGACCTCTGTAGGACCAGTCCCAGTGTGAGTGGCAGGAGCCGCCTGTCTCGGGGATCATTGGAAGGGGGGAAAGTATTGAATGATAAAGACCATCGTTAACGATCATAAATATTTTTAGCACAACACCAGACTTTACCAAATGACAAAAAGTTTTCTAAACTTGACTCATACGCCACCTTAAAGAATAAATTATATTTTAGTAGATAAAATGGAATAACAACTAGTTATCAGACATAAGAGAGCATGTGATTAATATATTATATGAAAGAATTTGTTTTCGCGCATTTGTTGGTATATCCCAAGTGGGAATTGGAGTAATAAATTGGGTAAGAGAAAGTTATGTATTTATGAAACAATTTTCACTTGGCCATGATTTTATTAACGTGTTCATGTGGCAACAACCTTATATTATATGTGGTATATAAGATGTTTAGATTAAGTAAGTTTCAAAAAATATTTGAATATAAGTCTACCTCCTCAGAGGATTTGTCTGCTTTATAAGAGTGTTAAGTTGTCATAAAAAGGGAATCCAACGGAATACGTATTAATATTGAGTTATTAAAGAAATATCACATTTTAAAACGTTTCACTCCCTACAATCCATCCACTTTTGGGGGCTCGTCTGGAAAAGGGTATGATAGTCTATCGTTGTAAAAGTAATCAACGACGAAGATTACGAGCTTGTATTGAAGAATAAGAAGCGGCGAATTCAAAACCGTATGTGTAGTCATCAGTATGATGATTTTGGAGATTTATACTGATTTATTGAGATTCGAAGTAAGCTATGATTACAATTTCATTACATGAAGAAGAACGAAGAGAAGAATAAAAGAAGTTAAATTTTGATTACGTTGTTATTAAAGACGAAAGATGTCGCCGAAAAAAGATAAAGAAGACGAAGAATATTATAAATCATCTAAAGCAAAGATATCTTTTAGTCATTTAGAGAAATCTATGATAACGATTACTGGAGATGATACACATCCGATTTCGAGCTGGATACAGGAATTTGAAGATACGGCTGATATCATGGAATGGTTATCGGCATAAATCTTGATTGAAAAGCTTATTATAATAAAATATTTTTTACGGATTTTATCGCGGTTTATTAAGATTTTTACAAGGATTGTAAAAAGAGCTTGTAAAAAGATCTAGCCATATTAAAGATATTCCAGTAGAGGCCAGTAAAACATGTTATATTTGTGAGTAAATCCATGTTATACTGAAGAGATTAGGCATGTATGTTACCAGAATATGATATCGATAACTCTTTACTACCACAAATTGATATAGACCAGATTCACAGAATACAAAGCATAACACACGTGCGTAGCCTCTACGTGTGACGCGGTGGAGCCGGACCTTTATTAACAAAGCCGATGGAGTCTTAGCATGTATAAGAAAGTCACACATTGCACAAGTGATTGAACTTCAGTTTCAGGAAGCAAACTGTCTGCAAGTTGAAATAGATAACAAAACGACTAGCTACGGTACTAGCGACGCCTTAACCACATTATGTGCTACATCTGTATCTGTTTGTATGTTTTAAAGAAAATTATACCCATTTAGTTTGTCATATTAATAATGTTTAAAAAACTTTTTTAAAGTCCTATCAGGTGAGCCGCGGGCAAAAGAATATCGATATCATTGAAAAAAATACATATACAGTAAAAATAATTGATGTATGTGCGTCCGGTGTGCAGGTATCTCCTATTTCCTGGGGTTGGGACAGTTGGGAGCAGTGCGGATATCCGCAGAGTGTTAAACGGAACGGAGGAAATGTGAACACCCATTTAGTTTTATCATTTGATATGAGTACTTTACAATGTATTGATGTGTGCAAGATAAACTTTCGCCTTGTGTCTTTGCTTGAGAAAGAGCTTTTTTTTGGTAGTAATCGAGCTTATAACCGGATAGAGTAGTCGGTAGTGTAAGCCATGAAATTCCGACACTGGTCAGTGATTTGTCACTGACGTAATAGCAATTCAATCATCCATCAATGGTCATCAGTCGGACAATTAGAGAGCAGAACCGGCGCACCGCCGCTCTCTTCCGGTTATTTGCTCGATGCTGGCAGGTTAATTATCATTTTAATTTGTTTTTAGAACTTGCGGTTTCGTACTTTTGATGTTTCGATAATATACTCGTCTCGATCTTTTAGAAATCACAGGCAAATGTGCCGTAAATATGATTTAGAGGTTGATGTGTTGGTCAGCGTGTCTTTATGGATAACTAGCTGTTGCCCGCAGCTTCGCCCGCGTTTACTTAGATTTACAGCCGTTCGGATTGATGATGATTATTTTTATGGCCAAAGTTACGCCTTATAACGTCAGCTATCTGCCAGTAAAAGCCTCGTTAGAATCGGCTTATCCGTTTCAGAGATTAACCGGAACAAAAAGACGGACAAAAATGGTTTTTCTTAATGTAAGTGCAGTATATTATTTCATAGATTTTAACCGCGACTTCGTCCGCGTATAAGAAGTATTGTTTTAAATCTTATTTTTCAAATAAAGTATTAGTAGCCATGCTGCTTTGCAACCGAATTGGGCCGGCACAACCGTGGTGGTGCCTCTCGCTCACATAACACCGGCGTCAAGTGACAGCAATGCTGTTGCGTTTCGTGTGGTTTGTGAGTTTCTGGTGGCCCATTGGGAGGTATAAGGAAAAGGATGGCAACGCATCTGCATAACTTTTGGCTGTGCCGATGTCTATGGGCGTCGGTAGTCACCTCCGGCTCCGACTGCACGGTTGCCTCCATGTGACATAAAAAAAATGGTTCCAATTTACAAACTATAATAATTTAAAGAATACGATTTACTTCCACTGTAAGGACCGATAGTACGTTTTAATAAAATATATTTATTTAATTTAGTAGTACATTTTTATTATATTTAAATAGCTTTTACGGATTTTATCGCGGTTTATTAAGATTTTTAAATGCCCGACGTTTCGGATACTTTCCAGCAACCATGTTCATGGGAGGATTGAGGTGTCAGACGTCCTATAGTTTTTATTTTGTGTCCTAACGATACAAAATTATTCGTAACTACCCTATGATACATCAACATTTTAATTCAAATTAGTACCTACTACCAGCAAGAAAACTACGAAAAGTTATATTTTTTATTCATATATTTTATTATTGTTCCTAGCATTGTTTATAAATAGTACTTTGTCATTTATTGCAATTTTAAATTATTAAATAATTAAATAAAAACATATTGGATATACATTACAAAGAACCTAAAACTAAAAACCTTAAAAAATATAATATAATAACTTAAGTATATTAATAAAAAGGAGTCCCTTTAGGCAAGGTTCCGGAGATTTTCACAGCGTTCCCCCTTTGAATTGCTAGACTAATTCTTTGTCCGAGGTAGCTGCCAGCTCTTCGGTCTCCTATGATGTCGACTAACCTTTTTGTTATTTCCTTAAAGAGCCTTAAATCGCTAGGACCCCACGGACCAAGGGTCTCGACGCCGAATGGGACAAAATCATATTCGGAGCCTAGACCCCTGTATTTGCATATTTTAGCTTTTTCAGCCGCTTCATTATTATGTACATATAAGTATTCCTTTTTTATAATATAATGAATTCTATTAATTAGGATAAAAAAGGATATTTTTAGGATAAAAACTATTTTAAATCCTACGTTAAGTTCCAAATTATCTTCATATCAAATTTCACACAAATCTGTGCCGTGGTTTAGAAGATAGACAGTCCCGGGGTCTTACGCGCATTGTTCCCATTCCCGTGGGATTTTCAGGATAAGATTTATTTTAAGTCCTACGTTAAGTTTCGAAGTACCTACATATTAAATTTCACCCAAATCTGTTCCGTGGCTTAGAAGATAGTCTGTCTCGGGGTATTACATGCATAGGTCCCGTTCCCGAGGGATTTTCAGGATAAAAACTATTTAATGTCCTATGTTAATTTTCAAAGTATCTTCATATCAAATTTCACCCAATCTGTTCCGTGGTTCAGAAGATAGATAGTCCCGGGGTTTTACCCGCATAAATCCCGTTCCCGTAGGATTTCCGGGACAAAAACTATCCTATGTCCTTTCTCGGGTTTCAAGATATCTTTGTGCCAAATTTCATCCAAATCTGTTCAGCGGTTTAGGCGTGAAGAAGAGACAGACAGACAGTCAGACAGAGTTACTTTCGCATTTATAATATTAGTAAGGATATCAACTAGATTTAATTTGAATATATTATAGCTTTGACTTGAAATAAATAGCAGGACAGGACAGAGAAAGTCTTACTGTCTAAATCATCTTTGATCTACAGGTAGGTAATTTTGGACAATAATTCACCCGGAGTAACATAGATATAGTCTTAACAACATAGATCCAGGTTTTATTATCATATGGGACCATTTGAAAAGTATATTATTATGTATTTTCAAACAAAGAATGTTTTTTTTTAAATTGGTTGGTAAATTACTGAGTTATGCTCGAACAAACATAAAAAATACAAGCATCCGAATTGAGAGCCTCCTCCTTTTAAATCGGTTAAAAAAGGTTAACCCCTTTTTTATTTTGATGACTTTCATAATCAAGTCAAAGCTTTTTAAGCGTTTTACTCGTTTGTATTTTCAATTATATACTGTATCACTGGGCGAGGCGGGTTCCTGACATACGAGTCGAGATGTAACACGCGAGATGAGCACATTCACACGTTCAGGCACTAATGAATTTGTACATTTTGTTTGTACAATAAAGATTTCGTCGCTCTACAAACGTATATCTAACACTCGCTACACAAAGTTACGTAACAGCACATCCACTCTCATATCATAAAGAAGAGTTTGTTTGAACGTGTTTTGCCGATCTGTTTTGATTAGCCTTTTGGCATTATCATTATCATCATCATCATCATCAGCCTTTATCCGTCCACTGATGAACATAGGCCTACATGTGGAGATGGCAGCGGGCACCTCGGCCTTTCATTTCTATATATATATATATATATATATATATATATATATATATATATATATATATATATATATTAACAGGCAAACTGAGAGGCCTCGGGCGAGACAACGTCGTTTGCCTGTACTACTACCGCTGAAGAATACGATCGTTTAGGACTGTGAAGTAAATTAGGATGGGAAATTGTTTATCTCAGATACCAAATATACATTCGTAGAATACGTAGTCGTTTTTATATTTAGTGTTTTAAAGTCTTCTTAATATAAATTAAGTTAGTACATAATGTACTAACACAACAAAAACCTATTTCAATATTTTACTCCTTAAAATATTTTCATAAAATCACAAAAAAACAACAATCTTTTCTTGGAATGTCTTTTCTTTTACTCTTATAGGCAAACAGGTTACCGCATTCATGTTTCCATCAGTTCACTTACTAAAAACTAAGCTGTATAGTTAAAGAAAGTTTGTCATCGGACGCCCGGAAAATGTAAAACATCTGATACTAAGGCTTTTTTAAATGAACTGAATGAAATATTTTAAAAAGAAGCCCCACAGGAAGTGGACCTGGCAAAACCCCGACACAGTGACGAGGTACAAGACTTTATTATGACGAACCGGCATGTATTTAGGGATGTCTCTGTGATCAATAGATTTAAAACCGGCAGTGATCACCGATTAGTAAGAGGCATCATGAATGTAAATTTTCAGCGACAGCGAGTCCGCCTAATAAAGTATAATAACTTCGACCTAACTTCCGACAAGCCATGGTAGACTCCGTAAAATTTCAATTGGTGTTAATTTTTATTAAAAAAACCGATTCGAGAGCCTTAATATATCGGATACTACAATGATTGACGCAATCGTTGACAAGGTACTGAGTGCCGTGGTAAACTGCATGTGCGAAGCACACACCAACGCCACTTCTACAGATGTAAAGCTTCTCTCGTAGCAGAATACGCAACGGATTGCCGAAGCAATTAAGCAGAATAGAGGTTCGAAGTTTTTTGTGGAGAAGCTCGAGGGAAGCCATCCGTCGAAAATTACGACATCTTCTGGCACGACCGTTTCTTCCAAGTCTGAGATCTTATCTAAGCTCGAAGATTTCTATGGTAAGCTGTACGCGTCCCAAACTCTTCAACCTGAACCCCGAAACAACGACCTGCGTGCTAGCCTAGCACGTCACCTCTTCGGTGAGCTTCCGAACATCAGCTTAGGTTAGGTTAGTCTGGCTCTTACGAAGGTTAAAGGGGGAAGGGCTTCGGGTAGGGACGGAACGACGACGAACGACTGAGCTCCTTAAGGCAGGTAGCTATTCCCCAGGTAGCTCAGTTCCAATGAGACATAGGTTACCTAAGCATGTTTTAACAGATCCTGCTGACGAAATCTCTCAGCTACTAATGCGTGACGCAAAAGCGCGACGCGAACGTCACAACATATACAGAAGTACAACACACGGTGCAAGGTACACCTGCACACCACTTGGGCCTCGGGGTCGTAAGTGACGTCGACCCCTACACATGGAAACCACATCGATCCGGATCGATCGCGGAAGCTTAGGTTCGAATCCGATACGAGTAGACACAAACCCAGACCGCGCTAACAGCAGTAGCACTACGCTACCGCTAGATTTGCTTAGGCACCGCGCGTGACCAGCCTCCCTCTACAGAGGGAGGGATGAGGGCCGGCCCTGATGATGATAGGTTAAATTCAACCGTAAAAGATTCGTCGACCGTATCGGATTTAACTAGTCCAAATCCTGCTCTCCCGAGCAGCGCGCGCGATGCACCGCGCCTCCTGTTGGGCGCGGAGGGGGGCGTCTCCCTTTCGAATATTTCTTAAGTGAGACATCTGCTCATTTACTGTACCTATTGAGCTTAAATGCCATCAGGCCAAAAAGTCTAGCCCTTCCGAAAAAATAAGGCAGGTAGCGAACCTGTTTTTAGAGAGTTAAAAAAGATCTTTCATTTAGTCCTTCACTCACCTATTTGGCACTTCCTTCCCCCAAGGAGTGGCATGTAAATGAAGTCGTTTTGTTTTTTAAGAAGGGTGACAATTCGCTTAAAAATTACTTACATTTTTTTCCATTTCCATTCCAGCCACAGTTGTTGAGAAGACTATACGACAACGCAAATTATTATATTATTATTATTATTATGTTTGTAAATATATCAAAACGTCTTTAATGATACTAAAGCAAAATTTCGGGCGACTGGCCTCAAGCTATGGAGCGTGCTATGCTGGGTGTTTCGTTGGCAGATAGGATTCGAAACGAACACATCCGTCAGAAAACTAAAGTTACCGATATCACGCAAAGAATAAGCTACTTGAAGTGATAGTGGGCTGGTTACACATTCAGGAGAACGGATGGCCGATGGGGCAATAAGGGTCAAGAGTGGAGGCGGCCGCGTTTAAGTAGACGAAGTGTTGGTCGACTATTAACCAGGTGGGAAGACGGACCTGCCACCGCACAGAGATGCGGTAGCCGGTCCATGTTGGATGTGAGAGGCGAGGGATCGGTTGTCTTGGCGTTCATTGAAGGAGGCCTATAAGTATATACGTATAAGTTCAGCAGTGGACGGATTAAGGATGATGATGATGATGTATAACTATCGTGAATCCGCTATTGCACGATGTTAAAAACAGACTTCACTTTATTGTAATAAAAAAGGTAAAACATATTTTAGTTGTTATTCAAAACGAAAATAAATTTAGTTTTCTTTACAACAAATAAATATTTTTACACTATATTAGAATTTAATGATTTATCAATTGTAATCTTTATATAATTCTCCTTGCAGGACCGATCTTGATGAATTTTTTTGTGTGTCTTTAAGTGGATACGAGGATGGATTTACCAAAAAAAAAAATGTTTGTCTGTCGGTGCCACTTGTATAGTTATCAAATGTTAGATTTATCTAAGCAAATTAAAAAAACGGATGAAATAAAAAAGACCGGAAATTGATAGAATAATTACAAACTTCACACAAAAAAACGTTGAATTTATTTTTGTTTTCTTTACATCTGGAGTTTAGTAAACCTCCCCGGCCGGAGGGTCACTTGTTTACTCGAATTTATTGGAACCCAAAACGGAACGCATGACGGATATTTAAAAAACTTTTTACTCGTTATAAAAACCCGGGTTTAGAGATGGACGTGACATGAGGTGACATGAGATATTATTATTGTCGTATAATAAAGATGTTGTCTTGATTGATGGTTCATTTTTTTATGTGTTCAAGTGGATTTAAGAATGGATTCATTCCACCACAAAATATTTTGGACAAGATCGGGTCTGCTAGTTATGTATATCTACCTGGTGCCCGCAGCTTCACCTGCGTTAACTTAGATTTACAACCGTATCCAGATTGGAGATAATTATCGTCACCAATATTTTTATAGCCTATGTCCTAATCCAAGGTATAATCCATTCCCATTTCAACTGTCATCCAAATCAGTTCAGCCGTTTTGCCGTGAAAGATCAACAAACATCCAAACATAGAAACTTTCGCCTTTATAATATCAATGAAATTAGTAAAATATTAGTGTGATATCACTGTGCCGTGAACTTCATATAATGGAAGTCCTGACGTCATTTTGCTCGTCATCATTATCAATCCGACTAGCGTCAGGTTCCGTCAGGTTTTTGAAGTTCAACTTTCAAGTACATGTGTTGGTTTTGTTTGTTTCAGTTCGATTTCAATCCGATAACGGCATTCCTCTTCACGTTGGATTTCTTCATTATTGCCCTGAATGTAAGTATCTTTATTTAAACATATATCTATTTAAGCTTTGGGGACGATTTGTAACGCTGTTGCCATAATAATAATATTTATGGACGCTTTTACACCACGTCAATCAGGTCCCGTGGTAAATTTTCGAAGAACTTGTGCTACGGATACCAGACAACGGAAATATATTTAATACTTTTATACTATACATATATAATATACACGTTTAATACACATCCATGACCCAGGAACACAGAAATATTTTGGTTCCCCGGTCGGATTCGAACCCGCTACCTCCGGATTGAACGCCAACGTGCTAACCATTGAGCCACAGACGTTCTCAAAGATAAGAATAATGATAATGACGATGAAGCGAAATCGCGAGGCACAAATAGTTTCATAAACATAGACAACGTGTGCAGTAAATAGTGCACAAACTCATCTCCGGCTCATTACAGCGAGATAATAATACAGCGAGATAATAATCTAAACGAACAGGGCTTTACTCTTTATTCATAAACTAGCCATTGCCTGCAGTTTTGTCACTCATATTATTTTTCTTATTATTTATTTCTTATTTTTTATTTATTTATTCTTCTAGCCTATGTCACTCAGTGATAGCGTACCATTGTACTGGTACATATAAGATTTTTTTTAAATCGGGTAAGTAGTTTCGAAGATTATTTCGTACATCCAAACTGACAGTTATTAAACCTTTTTTTATTATTTCGATATAGCAATATGTAGTTGGTCTACATTTAACTAATTGTAATTAAGTTTTATTAACATAAAACTTTTAACGTTAGGAAAATTTTATTTTGCATTTTCGACGGACTCATATTACCAATAGGAGTTAATGACTTTCAGCACAAATAGGTGTTTTCAAAACACTCTCTTTAATATTATTGAGGGCGTAAAGTTCTTCTTCTTCTGCGAGGTCGTGATGCCGCAGAAGGAGGAGGCAGAGCGGGAGAGGGAGCGAACTGGCACCCCTTCTCGCAGGAGAGCGCGGCGGCGACAGGCGGTCGCACCGTCGTGAGGGACCTGTGCGCGGCCGATCGGGGGATCTGCCACGCGCGCGTACGTAATATTTATAAGGCACCCTTAAGGGTTCAGGGTGCCTTAAGCGGAGTAGGAGGAGGGGACAGGGGATGGCCCTGCCTCCAGAGGAGAGTGCCTTCAGGCACAACGTCGCCGGTGCGGACCATACAAAAGTTCCCGCGCCGGGCCAATACGACGAGGAGAACACCGCTGGGGTTTAGTGGGTAGTGTCTGCGTCCAATTACCATCACCATCTCTTCGGGCGCAGAGAGTTCCACATAACCCCCCGGCTCCCACGGGCCCGGCGGTATGCATAAGAGCATTCCCCAGCGGCAACAAAAAAAAAAGGGCGTAATAGTTTCCGGTCGTATCTGAAATGATGCTTTAAATAATATATGAAATTTTACTTTCAATGAGGGCAGGTACCTATTATTGTATGAAGCTTTTGACTTGCGCCTTGCTACAATATCGTTGTTCATTGAATGGGATCCATGTCTGGTATTGAATGAAATAATTTTATAGAAAAACTAGCAGACCCGGCCAGGCGTTACAGTGGCTTTACCATTGAACCACATAAGTCGTCAAAATAATGAAGGTCTAATACATCTTTCTGTCTAAATGAGTTTTGTATTTGACATCATCTTGAGAATTTGACATCTGCATACAGTAACAAAATATAAACAAATAATTTGAAATTAATAAATATTGCGATTATAAATTGAGGTATAAACTACCCTATCTCCCAAGTTGGGCCAAATTACAAATGAATAGAATAGAATAGAATAAAACTTTATTCAGCAAACCAGACATTGCACCACAATACAGATGTACATATTAATAAATAAGTGTAGGTAAAGAAAAAAAAACAAAAAAAAACGTTTACATAATAAAATAGGAAAAAGAAAAAAAAATAAGAATAATACATAAAATTGGAAACAAATGACATACAACAAGAGCAAACCAATGCTCATTTTATGGTCAATGCTTACAAAATTTGATAATTTAATTAATAATTAATTAATTTCGGAGTTTATCGCGAATGAACATCGTGACACGAACTTTATATTTATATATATACAGCCAACATAGCTCAGCGCTGATGACGTTAAAAAGACACACTACGACATTAGTCACCATAATCGCTTATTAATATGAGTTCACCCTGAACTAGCCCAGGACAACTTACTTACCCCACCATGATTAAAGCCTTGTCGTGACGGTGGGTCTCAGTAGCCTAAGGTGGACTCAGCACCTCGGGGGAAGCAAATTGAGCCGAGGAAGCTGCTGCAGGGACAAGGGTACTGTCTCGACGTTGTGAGGGGTTGTTCTGTGGTGCTGTACAATCCCTGTGGAGGTAACGTCGGTGCCTTGAGGGACTAACTAGCAGTCGAGGTGCCCTGTTTGCTCAACAAATCCGGGGCTCCTCACCAAAAGCGGCATTGGTTGCACTCGCTAGGTTTTAGTAGAGACCTTACCACCTTTTGGGCGTAGCGAGTCCCACATAGCCGCCTGGGGAGACCCACTCCCCCGCGGGATGCCTCAGAGCAATTCCCAGCGTAAAATAAAGTACAACTTATCCAAATGTTGGCTATACTACCGACCGTTTCCATGCAGCACATCACCTTCACCGATAAAGTCATCTTATCTAATCACCTTCCTTGTAGTAGTGAAGGCATCACATCATCAAAAGAAATAAGTAATATTATAGCGAGGAATAGACATTCGCAGACGATCCTCAAACACGCCTAATTGGGTCTGGAAACGAAGGCGACGAAGAATGACGCCAACTACGATATTGATTGACTACACTTGTATGATATACAAAAAATACTTAGATACGTTAGGAGAACTTTAGTTTCATCTAACACACTATTCTTTCCCTGATATTCACCCGCCTACCTCAATAGTAAGTAATATTTTCACTAGTAGTTACGGACATTTACCTGTTCAAACAAAGAAACAAACTTAGTAGCGATAAATTTATCAACATATGAGTCGGTACATAATGGATACGCTGGCTGTGGTCTAACAGAAATGAACGTCACGAGGACTGCAAATCTGGATACAAACGAACTTTATTACGCCTTTACTGAATTATTGAGTGTGGATGTCGCTTTCACTTACCATCAGGTGAACCGACTGTCCGTTTGCTCCCTTCTTCTATAAAAAGTATTGAGTTTCGAGTAACAGGTAGTGCCATGCCGTATTGCAGCCGAATTGCTCTCGCTCACATAACACCGCAAGTGACGCTATGCTGCCGCATTTCGTGCGGTTTCCTATGGCCCATTGGGGGATAGGGAAAAGGAGGACAATGCATATCATAATA
Organism: Helleia helle; assembly: GCA_963853865.1. Lineage (NCBI taxonomy): Eukaryota > Metazoa > Arthropoda > Insecta > Lepidoptera > Lycaenidae > Helleia > Helleia helle. The sequence continues at coordinate 25,841,974 of OY971420.1, forward strand.
ATACATACACACGAATGTATACATGTGCAATATCATGCATAACCTCTGGTTGTGCGGATGTGTATGGGTGTCGGAAGTCAAAGGGTCCGACTGCTCGTTTCACCTTATGACATAAAAAAATATTACTGAAAACCTCTGGGTCTCAATGACCATCAGTTATTAGACGTACCTATGTTAGCGGCCTTTCTCAAGACGGAAGCTTACAAACCTCTATGTTCTGTCTGTTTGTTTATCATATCGAATTTGAAATTTTATTATTTTCTATGTCACTAATAAATATATTTTCTATCTAATAAATTGAGAAAATAGATTAAAACACCCGCAAATTAATTAAACGTTTCCACAAACTTTCCGCACTTTGGTTCCGTAATGCCGTAATTTACTTTACTTACGTCACAAAGAAGCCCACTGACCAAATTCCATGTAATTTTCCTCAGCTGTTTTGGCCTCACACAAATAATTGGCTGTATAAGTATTTGGTTTATTTTATTTCACTTTTCCTTTTGTATCGTATATTTGAAATATTATTAAAAGTGTTAGGGAACATCAGGGGCCTATTCAATTATTGTTCAATGTTTTTATACCATCCTTATCACCATCAGTCCGTATCTATGCGCTGCTGCACATAAGTGTTTTTCAAATGCCCTATCACTTGCGTCTTAACTACTAAAAAACCCTAAACGGTTATATCCTTTCTTGTATCTATTTATAGATAGATAAATAAACTAGTTGTTCCCTGCGATTGAACAAAAGCGTTGATCATAAATGAATAGCTTTTCTTATAAATCCTTTCTCATAAATACTCACAAAAGCTTTGCTCATAAATGAAAATACCTTTGCTCATAAATCGAACTATCAAATGCAAGTATTCCAAACTTAACTGCAGTTAGTTTCAGAAGTAAACGCGTTCAATCAAACTGGCATGGAAAAGCGAGTGTATGCATGTGCAGTGTCGTAAATGAGCTTCATGCATATAAATATATTTAAAAAATCTTATACTATATTATTGTAAGCAAATTTCCTCTATTAATAGTTTCATTAGCTCTGGTTTGGTATTATTATAGGAGGCCTAAATCCGTCAGTGGACGGAAAAGCGTTGCTGATTAAGAAACATCAGTTACTATATAAAACTAGCGCAGAAAGCCTCAGAGACCGTTCTCGTTCTTCCAGCACCGGTATCTGATCCGGCATGCAGTTTACATTTATTTAAGGCGGTTCTAGACGTTTCCACCAAATCCCAAGACGACGTGGTTCGATTGGAATTCGAGTACAAGTTCTGTTCACACAAGACAGGCGGAATTGCTTTTTAATAGAGTATTTCGACGTAATAAGTATAAAGGTAATAAATATTCATGATTTTAAATGAAGAGATGTTGTTATATATAATGACGTCAAAACTTCATTATAATATGTTTTCCTGTAAACATAGCCCTTTAAAGTATTGTTATAGTTCATAAATCAATGAGTAGCCACAAATCTACAACAAAGAACAAAGTCTCTTTAACAGTTTGCTGCGAATTAATTTTTTCGGGCAACCCCCGCTGCCTTCACAAAGACCATTTACATAAACATCCGACCACAAAGCTATAAAGAGGGGATTGATTAGTGATTCATTCAATCAACTTGTTTGTGCTGATTAGATTGAACTAACCATTTGTACGAGGTAGTGTACGCTCGCTGTTATTTATTACTATTGTAATTGTTTTTTTTAATTCTTTGTATATAAATCACTTGTCGCGTTTTCATCGGCGAAGACAATAAAGTTAAAATCGTTTACCTAGTGTAAACGATTTTAACAAAACTTTGCACATTATACAGTATAATTATCACGCCAAGATTAAGCTCGTTGAAGTGGCAGTGGGCTGGTCATACACTCAGGAGAACGGATTGCGGCTGGGCCAGAAAGGTTCAAGGTGGTTGCTCGCCCCACCACGGTACAAGCCTTGTCGTGGCAGTGGGGCTCAGTAGCCTAAGGTGAACCCAGCACCTTGGGCGAAGCCAAGTGAACCGGGGCGGCTGCTGCTCTTCGTACCCCTCTTATAAGAAGAGGGGACAAAATAGCAGGAGGGATATATCGAGGATGGGAACGTCACTCCATTGCACTGTCCCGACGATATGAGGGGTTGTTCTGTGGTGCGGGACAACCCCTATGTGGAGGTGGCGTCGCTCTTAAGGGATTGACTAGAAATCGAGGTGCCCTGTTTGCTCAACAGCACCTCAACAAAGGCGGCATTGGTGGCACTCGCCGGATTTTAGTGGGTAGAGCTGCGTCGACCTTACCATCTTTCGGGCGCAGCGAGTCCCACATAGCCGCCTGCGGAGACCCACTCCCCAGCGGAATGTCTCAGAGCATTTGTATCGCAGTGGTCGGTCCGTGTTGGATGCGAGTGGTGAGGGATCGTCTTGGTGTTCATTGAGGGAGGCCTGTGTTCAGCAGTGGACGGATAGAGGCTGATGATGATGATACAGTATAACCTAACTTGTGAGATATGTTCGATAATTTAGCCAAGATGTTTTGTTGTTATCTTTGGCGAGATAATATAAAAGAAACCACTTTAAGCAATGTTCACTGTTCATTAGATCGAGTAAAAACTTTTACAATGACCTTTAATTTTTACGCGTAATAATAAAAAGGTTTTTTTCTCAAAAGATGTTTTCAGCTTATTGGCCTTTAAAATCATTCTGAACAGTAAGTGAACAGATGGCTCACCCAAGTATCAGTAAAGGATAAGCGCAACTAACGGTAAAAACGTATTTGAATACGATAAAATCACCTAAATAACAACAAAGCATAGCTTAGTGACAAATAGTCATCATAGTAAGAAAATTTAAATTTTATCTCTAAAACTACTAGTCGGATTTGGATTCGGTTTTCAACAATGGGTTTATGGTTGATCGGTGAGGATTTTAAATACCTAAGTATTACGGTGGTAACTCACTAGAGGGCGCTGCAGTAATATCTAGTCCCATTTTGATGATTTTAATTATTTTATTATTTCCAAATACATTTTTACTGTCGTGGATATATTTTTTAATTTTTTTTATTTTGCTTGTTTTTTGGTTGTGAAAAATAAAAGTGTTTAGATAAATAAATTCACACACACAGGGTTTCATTTACAATAAACTGAGAGCGGGAACAAAGCGGTCCAACTTGTATTAGCAACTACACCATCACCTCTTTATTACCACGTAACTTCGTTTACTGCTACACTGTACTCATTAGCTTCTTGAAATTGATAGTTTTAGAACAACAATCTGTTGTTGAGTCGCTCAGTTTTAGTTTAGCGAATAAAGCGAGCAGAGGTTGACTAAAATTATATTGAAATGGGGTTGATATGATTTAACGGGATAGCCTAATCCGGTTATATGCTCGACGGTAGATACACGCCGCCTGCATAACGCTAACTGGCTGATGAAATTTGGTAGGTACTTTTGCCATGTAGAGGTTAGCCAAGAACGGATTTTAAGAAATTCCTGTCCCCCCCCCCCTCCCTTGACAGAACAAAATCTGTGCGGGCAGCTAGTATAACATAAATAGTTATAATAATAATAATATATCTATGGACGCTTTCACACCACGTCAATCTGGTCCTGTGGTAAGTTCTCGAAGAACTTGTGTTACGAGTACCAAACAACGGAAATATATTTAATACTTTTATATGTATAGTATATTTAAGATTTTTATTATATAATACACATATTTAATACACATCCATGACCCAGGAACACAGAAAATATGTTTGTTCCCTTGCAGGATTCGAACCCACAACTTCCGGCTTGAGCGCCAACGCGCTTGCCACTGAGCCACAGAGGTCGTCAAATTATGTTGACAACATTTTATTTTATTCCTACTTAAAGGCTCATGCCTCAGGTATTGAAATAAAATGGAGCCGATATCAAAATATAACTGCGACAGTACGAAGTACCCGCTCACAAAACATTCTCGAACATTCGTTTCGTAAAAAGACTCCACGTTTTAATTACGCTGGTGAAGGCAAGGCGCTTTAAACTGAAATGATTTATCTGTATCATAAATTATCATCTGGTTCCGCACCGAAAAAATACTCACCTCGAGTCGAATTGAATAAAGTCGGGTTCGCTACCCACGGATGAAAATAATTTTATTGTCATTATTACCATAAGTGTTGCACCACTTCCAAATATACGGTTTGTATTTTACTGGTATGATGTGAGTTCAGTTCTGTTTATATAGATACGGCTCTTTAGGTACTTCTATCCTTCAGTTGCATACCGCAAAGCTCTTTGATGTGAAATGTCATCACTTCAAAAAGCTTCGTCGTACTCCTATGGAAAAATCATAGGGAATAGGAGAGGTAGGTAGATACCTAACCCCAATGTGAGTCTGTTTAAATATTACCTACGAAATATGACGAAAGACACCAGATTACTAACCATTATACCAATTGTTACTTTCTTGGATTTTTTTCTGAATATGGACGATCATTTTCAAATATTTTTTCTTCAGTTTCATGAAACCCAAAAAAATTGTGCTCAGCGCCGTTCATTTTTATATTGTCTTATTGATCATCCAAGTTCTAGCTTCGTATCCGAATGATGCATGGCAAACATTTTCATGTAATTTATCCAACATTACAACTAAATATAAAGCTCTTAAAATACCCCACGTCAATATTTGCAGCGGGCTGTGGATGCGTGTGTGGATATAAATTCACCCATAGCAAATTTTATTAACCTATTATGAGGTAAGATTAATATAACAATTTTTCTACCGTCAAATAGTTTCGCAGTGTTTCGGAGAGAAGGGAAAGACAGGCAGTATAATTACTGGCACCGAGACTTAACATCTTATGTCTCAGGATAGGCAACACATGAAAGAGTTGCCTAGGCTAGTTCCAGGTAAACTAGTTCATGTTCATGGGCGACGTCGACCACTTACTATCAGGTAGCACGTCTGCCAGTTTGCCTATCCAACTAATATAAAAATATATATAAATTAATCCCGACTTTACAATTGCTATTGTTTACCAAGCACGTTCACATGGCAAGTTTTGTGAGATTAAACATATCAAAATTTAAAATTGAGTCACAAAAATGAAAAAGACGCCCCCGAGTTATGAAAACATAATGCCGTAAGCTTATTATGCCTCGGCGTTATGACTCCCAGGCTTAAGCGAATTTTGCTTCATATTTTATTTTGATTCAATTAAGCTTCAGCTAGACACAGCATTATTACTGAGAGAAAAAAGAGCGAATGAGTGAAGTAAAGTGAGTGAAAAAAGCCAGTCTAAGCGGGGTTGCCATTATATTCACCTAATAAAATATCTACAATATTATATGTATTATGTAACCCTTTTAAAATACACTTCCAATATCTATGGATATCTCTTGCTTTAACATGCCAGTCGAATATGAGATCTCTTGCTATAGCATGATAGTCAAATATGGGATCTCTTGTTATAACATGCCAGTTAAATATGAGATCTTTTGTTATAACATGCCAGTTAAATATGAGATCTTTTGCTATAGCAAAAGATCTCATATTAAGTGGTCAGTCACTTACAATCTTTTTAGTTGGCTTATTTACTATTTTTTCTTCAACTTTCATGTAAAACGAACTAGCTATTATTATATAATTATTATTTCATTATTATATAATTATTATTACCTCATTAATTTTGACTGCTATTTTAAGCTAAGTAAATGGGTATAATGTTTTTGATTGAGGAATGTCCAAGGCGACCCAACTATGTGAGGTATTAAATAGAATTATTGACCGGCGCGTCTGATATAGACATTTAAATATTTCGACCCTTATCGAGTGAATGGAATTTGAAAAATATTAATTGATAGAAATAATTCATGTGCTAAATACATTCAAATCATAATTAAAATTTGAATAGATCAGAAACAAGAGCGGCTTTTTATCTCGCTGATATTGTTCCGCGATTGAAATATAATTGTGTTCTGTGGCTACTGAGTGATCGCCGACTCGGCTGATCTGTGTTACTGTTACCGACTAATGATATAATTATTTGTTGAATGTACATTATTTTAAACACATTTGATATATGGCAATTTATTAGGAATATTCCTCAAACCCTAACAGAAACCTAACATATAATAAATGTCTATTTATTATATCATCATAGTTCACACAGTTTATATTCTATTAACTAGTTTAATGCAATTTCTTTTTACTAATCAGGCTCCTTAATCTTATATTTTTTTCATTCACAAATATTAATAAAATATTACTCAAATACTGTCATACAAATGATTATTAAAATCAATTGAATCTCACCGCAATAACAAAGCGAATTCGCGGCCAAATACTGTCGAAACTAACTCAATTCGTCTTTATATCAAACAAATAACTTATTGTAAAACAAACTACAAAACAGATAATATTTTACAAAATGAAGCCCCGTCACAACTGGGACCGTCTGACACCGACCTCGTAATATAATAAAAGTTCACTTCCCCTTAATTACTTTCTTGAGTACATTTCCTAAGTGTTGTTGTAACAACTACAGCCATAATATTCATTTGAAATACAATAACTGTTCAATTAACTATATGACGAGCTGGTCGGGCGTTCGTCGGCATGGGCCATAGTGTGTAATCCGTTCAGTTATTTTCAAAATAATTTGCTGACACCAAAATATTCTAATGTCAAATCAAACTCAATTCCTAGGTTTAACTTCCTTATCTCACTGTCAGTTTATCGATATTTTACGTACGGCTTACATATACAAAGCGGGTTAAACCGTAAATGCCCCTCTCGCTCCGACAGTGAGTGACAATTTGACGAGAGATCGTTCGATACGAATGGCTCGGCGTGTGCCCGCACCCGCACGTCATACAGCTGATGACCCAACTCGTACTGTCGTGCTAGTGATATGTAATTACACAGAGTCATAACAAAATCAATCATCATCATCAACAACAACATTCGGATTGATCTTTTAGTACTGCGCTACTGCAACATCTGATTTCCTGATTCATTAGCAATAACTATATTTCCTTTACATTATATGATATCTTTCTACTTTATTAGTAATTCTTTTCGGTCTTCTGACGTTGAACAGTGTGGACGTGTGTCGCTTATCCTTGCACAAATAGCTTTCTTTTTTGTAATTAGCTGTCTTGGTTAAAGTGATTGGCTGGACTCGAACCGTCGACCCAAGAGTTGTAGTGTCATAGACCGCGCGCTTCCCCACCGCGCCACCAGGTCAGTGACAACGGCTACGAATTAGTTAACCGGTTAACGAGGCTGACGTCATCGCTACGCTGCACTTTGCTTGCTACGAGAGCAGTGAGCGTCTACTACAGACAAACACCACTGGCTACGACATTATCGGCGCGAGCGGAGGTCCGCCGTATATCCTTCCTACAATCTTACTGGGTATGTGCTGTCTTTTATACAATTTATAATATCAACTAGGTATGGCTAGTGTACAGCGCACACCGCCTAAAACGCCAAAAACTCAAACAAAAAAAAATCAGCCTTTTACCCAGTCTGAACCGGACATTAACTCTGCGATAAAGATGAGTGAGTTTGACAACACAAGCAGAAACAAATGGCCACGACAGGACAACTCACCGAAAGGTTCCGGACCATTAAGTACGCAAGATCTACAAAGTACACTCACGCTATGGAAACAGGATCAAGAATGATGATGACTAAGCTATCGACCGTCATTGCAGAAATAAAGAACCAAAATTCTCGAATTCATGCCTCAAACGTTCAAATTACGAAATCCAATGATGAGATTGTGTAATCTATTAGTTTTATAAATATTCAATTTGAAGACTTAAAAAAAGAGGTCGAGGTATTGAGGAAGGAACGTCAGGAACAAAGACTGTACATCGAAAATTTGGAGAAGAAAATACAGGATTTACAACATAAGTCAAGGTCATCAGGAATAGAAATTCGTAACTTACCAATATCAAATAACGAATCAACCATCAGCCTTGCAAAGACAGTATGTAATATTGGTGAAGCCATAGGAGTATGCATCTCTGCCGATGAACTACGTGATGTATATCGCCTGCCAGGAAAACCCTCCGACGCCACGTCAACCCCACGCCCTTTGATTGTTGAATTTTCAACTGTCCAGAAGAAACATGCTCTCGTTTCTGCCGTGCGATCCTACAACATAGGTAAGGGTAAGGACAACAAACTTAATACTTCTCTTATCGGCATCCCTGGTGTGCCAAAACCTGTGTACATCGCTGAACAACTCCCCTCCAATACAAAAAAAATATTCTATCAAGCCCGTGAATTCGCCAAAAGAAAAGGATACAAATACTGTTGGATATCCAACGGTAACATATGCTTGCGGAAAGTAGAGGGTGAAAAACAATTATTAATTAAAACCGAAAAATGTCTACATGATGCCAATTATGAGAATAAGTGACTAACTATACTTAGCTTTAAATTGTTTAGTTTCTGTTCAAGAAAGCTTTTGTTAACTAACCGTACATTAACTATTTATAAATATAAGAACAATAATTTCATAATCTTAAACATGCCGCCTCAATCATTAGTATCAAACAACCTCACTACATGCACACAACTACACAATCTTACAAAAACAAAAAACAAGATATCACATACTGCAACTTATCATTTTTGTATTATCTCTCAAACTTATGGCGATAATTAATAATATAAACAGCGAACTCGATTCGGTTAACGTGGGTGACTCTTTCACGTGTAGTCCAGAAGACTGTTTAAATTTCATCAACCCTGCTGGTAATTCTTTAAGAATTTTCCACATTAACATACGTAGCTTAAACAAAAATTTTAACTAAGTACTACAGTAACTAAACACACTACATGTTTTGTAGCTTCGAGAAAACATAGAATAGTGAAGCCCTGGATCACCCCTGGGCTCTTGAGGTGCATAAATAATCGAGATAAACTACACAAACGTTCAAACAAAGAACCAGATAATATAATTCTTAAAATTACCTAAAAACGATATCGCAACTTTTGCAATTCCTTGCTTCGTAAGCTTAAAGTTGCATATGAAAAAAGCGAGCTTGAGAAGGCAAGAAAAAACCCTAGAGCCCTATGGAAAACTATAAAGGCTATAACAAATACCCAAAAACCAAACTCTAGTCCCGTTGAACTACTTAAAATACATGATAATCCAAAATCCTCTATAAATGCAGTATGTTCCTTCTTCAGCAATATAGGTAAAAACTTAGCTTCTCGCATATTATCTCAATCTAATATCCCACCTTTACAGTCTCAGTCTCTCACGTTGAATACTAATACTCATGCTTATGTATGCAACTCTTTTACATTATTGGAGGTAAACGAAACTGAGGTGGAATCCCTTATTCGTCAGCTTTGTGATGATTGTGCCATAGGCTGGGATGGGATATCATCTACTATTTTAAAACGGTGCCGAAATACACTAATAAAACACATATTATAAATTGCTGTTTACGCAAGGGTATTTTTCCTGATGCTTTAAAACGAGCAATTGTGCATCCAATATATAAGGGAGGGGATAGGAACTGTGTCAACAACTACAGACCCATCTCGGTCTTAACTGCACTATCTAAGGTTTTAGAGAAAATTCTCAGCAATTACTTAAAATAATTTTTAGAAAAATTTGGAATCATATCAGTGGTCTGACCACCAATATGGTTTTCGTTCAAGAATATCGACTGAAGACGCAGTACTGGACTTAACACAGTCAGTTGCTGGGTATCTTGACAATAAAACCAAATTTCTAGGTATCTTCTTGGACCTTTCCAAAGCATTTGACACCGTCTTTGTTCCCATACTCATCTCAAAACTGGAAAGTGTTGGTGTGCGAGGTGTTGCTCTGCGAATCTTCAAAAACTATCTAGAGAACCGTTCCCAGCGAGTTAAAATTGGTGAACATTTTAGCGATGAGGAACTTGTATCCTGTGGAGTTCCCCAAAGAAGCATATTGGGCCCAACTTTATTCCAGATTTATGTCAATGATCTTTGTAAAATGAGTCTTCCTAATGCCAAGATCTCATCTCATCTATGCATACGCTGATGATACCGCAATCGTTGTCTATGGAAAAACTTGGGATAAAGTTAAAAAATATGCCGAACTTGCACTGAGGAAAATAACTGAATGGCTAAGCACAAACCTCCTTACCTTAAATATCAATAAAACCTATTATATTCCATTTGCTATTCATAAAAACACGCTTCCAGACTGTTCTTTCTCCATAATTGCACACACTTGTCCACAGTCAGCAGCTCCATTTCCTTGCCCTCAACTTACAAGAAGTGAAACTGTTAAGTACCTGGGAGTTTATATTGATGCGAGTTTACGCTGGGATAAGCAACTCAATGCCCTCACCACCAGAATCATGAGACTCATTCACATATTTAAGTCCCTTAGAGACTCCGCAAACTTAGATACACTAAAAATGATTATTTACGCGCTGTGCCAATCCGTCATCGGTTACTGCATCAGTGCTTGGGGGGGCGCCACAAAAAACAGCTTTCTAAAAATTGAAAGAGCGCAGAGAGCCATACTGAAAGTAATGACCCGGAAACCGTTCCGTTATCCTACTACACAACTGTACTCAGACTGTAGGGTTCTAACAGTCCGTCAGTTATATGTTCTTCAGTGTATTCTTAAGAAACATAGTAGCATCTTGCGTACAAACCCCCCCAGACGCACTAACCTATCATTGGACATACGTCACAAGACCACTTTTGCTGAACACCAATACTACATTCTTGGCGCACATATTTACAAGAAACTGCATAAAAAGCTCAACATAATTGACCTTAATAGATTCAATTTAAAATCTAGAGTGACGGAATGGCTACTAAAACAGGACTATTCTTAGACAGAATCCTTGCTTACATATGTTGTATGACACTCGAAATAAACAAATTCATAGTGAACTTAAAGCAGGAAATGTACACGCACACACACGCACACACACACACGCACACACACACAAACACACACACACACACACACAAACACACAAATTCATAATTGCAATTGATTGATAAGGCGGCACAGCCCACCAGCTGTTCAAATCTACTCTAGTTAATTATTGATAGCCGAACACTGACCCTTGAGATATAGGTCTTCCTAGTTCAAGAGACAGGGTCTAAATGTATATTTACAGATTTTGCAGCAATCTTTAATACATTAATATGTTACTTTCTGCCCTATGATATAAAGAATTGTACTACTTTTAGTATTAGGTATATTTCTGTAACTTTTGTATCAATAAAGATTATTATTATTATTATTAATTAGTACAATATATATATATATATATATTTACATATATAGGTAATACTTGGTAAGTGTAATACTTGGAATTTACTAATTGTCAAAGACATTCAATTGAGTTGATCATAAAATGTATCTTATGAAGGGCCTTCCGTTTGTAATCGCGGACAGTAAAGGTGTTAAAATACAAAATTAAATGGTACATACGTTCTGCTGCTCCCCACCCTGCTTGTTTCAACCTTTTTACGATTGTGCTGCACACAAACACTCTATTTTGGCGTAATGTTATACATACATACATACTTTAAGGTTTATTTATAACCGACTTCAAAAAAAGAGGAGGTTCTCAATTCGTCTGTATGTTTTTGTGTGTATGTGACACGATATCTCCACCGTTTGTGAATGGATTTCGATAATTATTTTTTTGTTTGAAAGCTAGTGCTTCCAATTTGGTCCACATTTATTTTATTGAGATCTGAAAAGCCGTTATTTTATCATTCCCAATAATGCCTATTTGGTTGGTTCCTTTTACATCGACAATATGCTAATGTACTCATGTTATTACTTGTCGATGTAACAATTGTATAGGATGCTTTGATAGCACACCATAGTATGTCGCGGTCATCGTAATCATCATCATCATCATCGTCGTCGTCCTTTATCCGTCCACTGCTGAACATAGACCTCCTTCAATGAACGCCAAGACGACGAATTTCGGAATCACTAAAAATTAAGAAATAAAATAATTTTACAACATTTTACAAATTAAAACCGACTTCAAAAATACTAAACTAAAAAGTAGTAAAATAACTGTGTTTCTTTAATTTTTTGATCGTAGTTTTTATTTTAGTTGATTCTTTAACGTGTATTTGTAGCGTCGTGTGTTTGTCAAATTGTAAATAAATATTTAATCCGTCCATGTACTTATATATCCACTGCTGGAGTGAGGCTTAATTTAATGAACGACAAGATGTTGTCTGTTGTCATCTAGAGAGAGCGATTAGCGACCCATCTAGTTAGACCGCCCGGTTTTATGGTTTTATTTTAATTGGACAGGCAAATTGGCAGACGTGCCATCTGATGGTACCTACTTACATCCTGGTACGTACCGTTGACCAAGTGGTCGACGTCGCCCATGAACATAAACTAGTTTACCTGGAACGAGCCCAGGCGACTCATCTATGTGTTGCCTATCCGGAGACATAAGATGTTAAGTCTCGGTGCCAGTAATTACTGTCCAGAAGTCTGCCCAGAAGGGCAGGACAGGCAGTGTAATTTTGCAACACAGCAAAGCTGTTTGACGAGAGAAACAAACAAGATCGTGGTACCCGTAAAGACGGGAGCGCGGCAAAGCTCAACGCTCCCATCGGTGCTATTTTAGATACACGAACCTAAAAATCATTGCATTCAATAAAAAACGTTATCATTTTCATAATTTTATTTCTATATTGAAAATAAATACGTATTAATTATGTAATCACTAGTATATTATTATTTATTAAAAAATATGAGACACATAAAACCACGGTAAAAGTTTATATATAAACTGTGAAATCTGAAAGAAAACTGGACAATTTCACAGCCACGAACGGAAAAACGAATAGAGCCTGTGGCTCTATTCGTTTGTTGTAATGGTGTTTGCAATATTGTCTTGTAGCTTGTAGATATTAAAATTAAATAGAAATAGAAATCGAAATGCTTTATTCAGTGCTAAAAAGAAAAATTACAGATTACACAAACATAACATAAAAGTTTTTACAATAACATCGAAACAAATATAAAATAGGTAATACAAAAACAAATAATAACAAGTACCTAAAACTAAATAATACAAATCATATTTTTTTAAATTAAAAAAAACACACGACAATGTACAATTTGTATAATTATAAAAACTTGCACTGAATTGGAGTGTCACTCGGCTTAAGTTGGCAAAACTCATTAGAATATTCTCCAACACCGATATTCTGTGACATCCAGACGGCGATGGGGATGGAATCGAAAAGAGTGACGGACTTTTTTTGTGTATAAAAAATATGTATAGATATATTATATTAAAAGAGAAAAAAATAAATAAATATATAATACTTATATAAACATAATGATAATAAAATAGAAAATAAGTTACACGAATATAACCATGGGCATGTATAAATAGTATATTAGTAATATAGGTTCATCACAATACTTTGTTGTTAAGTGTTGATTGTATTATACTGTTGTATGTGTTAATGATATTCTTATATATGCATATATATTTTATTGTGTGTATTAATTAATTATTGACAAAGACCCACAACAAAATGATCATCTCTCAACTACCTAACCTCACCGGAGTAAGCTAAATGTAATTAATCTAATTCCAATTTACGCAAGTAGATATGACATTTATTGATGGCATTAATTAGAAGAAAGTTAATTGTTAATCTGGAGATCAAATAAGTAGGATTTTATTTTGGATCTAAAGTAACGTATCGTGTGTGACGCTCTGATTGGTGGTGGCAAATCCTTCCAACATATGGTAGCTGCATACCTGAAAGCACCTCGAAATGCAGCGGTCCGGTGAGGATAAATAATGAGCATGTCAGCAGCAGCTCGTGTCAACTGATGATGCTGTTTGTCTCGAGCCCATTGTAGCTTGTCATATAGGTATGAAGGTGTTTTATATTGTATGACACCGAAGAGCAATGACGCAAGATGTATATTTCTCCTATGTTCCATACGGAGTATTTTTGCCCTATTTAAATACGGCGACACATGTTCTCGTGGAGGAATGTCAAAGCAGTAGCGGGCGCATGCATTTTGTACTTTTTGAATCAAGTTTTTAGATCGCGAAAGGAGACACGGACCAATAACCGCGTCTGCATAATTTAATTTCGAAAGAACCAAAGTTTCACATAAATTAATTCTAAGGTGAGTAGGTAAAATTTTCTGATTTTGTATAAAACCTTTAGTCGATAAAAGCAATTTCGAACAGTATGCATGATTTGCTTCTCAAACCTTAGATTTTCGTCAAATAACACACTTAAATTCTTTCACCCTTAGTTCTTTGAGTGTATCTTTTATTTTATTTTGTAACTGTACGTTGTCTATAATGTTTTGTAAGTTTAATTTTAATGTTTCTCATTTAAGTGAATTGTATTCTTATGAGAAATAAATCTATCTCAAACCTCAAATTCCGCGCGGCCGCTACTCGATCAATCTCAGTATTATCTATATGTATTCTATCAATATTTAAGGATACTTTATCTATTTGCTTACGGGTACCCAGAACCATAAATTTCGTTTTATTGCGATTTAGCACTAAGGCGTTGGCCTTGGACCAATCTAAAATGCGTGCTCAATCTGAGTTCACTTTATCTACAGCTGACTATATAAAATTAACAAAGTGATAATCAAATTCAGGAAATGACTTCATATAACAGATACTCAAATTAACAGGGACATTTAATCATTGAAATAAGAATATAACACGTCTTCTGCCCACATTCACATATCGTGAAAACATCCTGACATCACGTTAACCTAGTCCGGTGGTAAAATCGTAAGTACATAATACGTCAATAGATTTTTTTATTTTTTTTATGTTAGTTGGATAGGCAAACTGGTAAACGTGCCACCTGATGGTAAGTGGTCAACGTCGCCCATGAACATGAACTACTATGGATGGATACTATCTTGAGACATAAGATGTTAAGTCTCGGTGCCAGTAATTACACTGCCTGTCTTGCCCTTCACTCCGAAACACAGCAAAGCTGTTTCACGGGAGGAACAAGCAAGATGGTGGTACCCATGCAGCTGGGAGCGCGGCACAGGACCTCCCTCCCACGGTAGTCATCTAGGACTGAATTAAATAAAGAAATTTATTTACACCTTCTGACAATGAACCATCCATAAAAAATATCTGCACTAGACGAGTTTCAAACAAGTGTGCTCCTAAGACATAAATCTTGTTAATTTCCGTACTAAGTTTTAGTAACAACAATATTTACAATTAAAAAAATATTCCTTAGAAACATCAAGGCAACAAACAAATGAGCCTGTTGAGTGTTGACAGGTGAACGTTATATAAAAACTGTAAATATTATGTCCTAATACAAAGTGGTTTTGTGCTGACCTGTGGGAGGTACTTTATAAAAGCATTGACTGCTGTTAGAATGTTTATACGCGCTGTACCGCTGGAAACATTGCTAGAGATTTGTGCTAGGATAATGTTTCAAGAAAATGTTATTTAGTAAGAGTATTACTTTGAAAATAAAACATTATCAGCGTATTTTAAATTTATATAAATAATAATAAAAAATAAATTTATTTGTGAATTATTCATATTTATGGTCACACAGATTTCTGGTCGATTTTGATTAGATTTTGAAGTTTGATTTTTTTACATATAAGAGTTATTTACTGCCTTACTACGTATTTAATTTAGTTTACTTTTTTAATTACTCAATAATTATTCCTCACCAAACTTATAATAACTTTATATTATTATCTAAACTAATATTATAAAATGGAAGAGAATCTCGGGTAGATCTCAGGATCAGTCCTATGTGGGACTCGCATCTGGGAGTGCCCTACCAGTGTCGCCAAACCTATTATCTCCATTCAGCTGTGTCAAACGGAAGGTGAGGGGTTCCACCGCTCCGCCGCCGAGTTTTGCTGAAAGTACTATTATTGGTTATTGATCATGGCGTTGTTTAGGGGATTAACTACTATCTCAAGAATGATATCTTGATACACTTGTGCTGATGTGTTGTACATTTTTCACAAAAATATGGCTTAGTTACTACTTCGTAGCTATAACCTAACCAAACCATCACATAAGTCGAATAATATCCACGTTGTACTCTGTTCACTAATTGGGAAGCTTCCTTAGAGCTTTGAGCATAAATACGATCATTTTGTTTGTTAAAATATTGCTCAATTGTAAAAAAAAACTCATCCATAGTAACGTGTTACAAAAGTTTCATTATACACTTGCCATTGTACTTTATAACCAAAATAGCCTGGTGTTAATTGCACCTCGATTTGTCCGAGGGCGGGCGGCAGGGCGGGCTGAAAGGTAGGTGGCGGGATGGGCGCAGGGCGGGCGGACGCGGCGCTAATTCCCTACGTTATCTGATTGCTTATAGCCGTTTGAGTGTCGCGGTGGTTCCTCTAACTCGCAGTTTTCTATCAAAGAGGTTTTAGTCACGCAACATTGTAATACCCGTGCTAATACTAATTGAAAAATTCAACTATCCTAATTAAATAATTTAGTATTATGTATTTTTTGCCCTAGATTTATATTTACGTATTTTATGAACCGCGTAAATAAAAATGGGATATAGATGAAGTTTTAAAGTTATACCCACTTAATCCATTGAAACCGAGGGGAGCGTTTCGGGGGAAATTTAAAATAGACAGAAAAATGGCAATTTATGATCAATCATTCAATGAATAATATTGGCTTTTGATATCTCATAACAGACAACATTTGAACATAACATGACATTATCTAAATTTCTTTTTTCTGAAACTATAACGTGTTGCTGCACACCAACTTCATACATACTGATGATGATAAAATATGTGTGACAAGACTGATGACAAGTATAAATCCCGTGATGTACCGACGCAGTATAACTATTGCTAGCGTTTTACAACACGTTTTGAAGCTACATCAAACTTGAACGTACTCCGCAGCGAAATTACTTAAACTGTTTTATTACCAGCACTTAGTTTTATAGAGCTCTTAAATATTAAACTTGCATTACACACTTCATATACAAAACGAGCCTTTTATATACAAATTCTTTATTATGGTTTTCTATAGAAGATGAGTTTACCCATGGTTCTTGGGTGTGCCTAAATAACCTTTTCTGTATATTTATTTGGGAAATTGGGAGTGATAATAATAAATTATGAATTATTGATATTAATAAAATGTATAAAGTAAATGTATAAAGCCGCTGAAAATATTTTTGTACACAGTACAAAAAAATAAATAAAGTAAAAATATATTCATAAGAAATTGCAGGAATAAAAACCGTCCTATGGTTATTCGGGAAAAAAGGATATGACCACATGTCTCAGGTAATCTTCCAAATTTACTGCCTGCTACTCCAAACGACGAATTAATATCGGGTGATCAGATTGTTCATCGAAGAAAGTCCTATTTAACAAAGTATTATCGACATTTTTGTCAACTTATTATTCAAAATAATAAATCATATTATGGCTACTTCAACATTTTAAAATATTTTTGTTGATTTATTTTAGTGTAACATAAATTTATTTTTAAAACTCTTAAAATATTTATTTATTTCTGTCATTGCATTTTTAATTTAATCTAAATAATAAAAAATATACGTAGTAATATATTTGCTCAACAAAAAATGATAATTCTCCAAATTTACATCTCCCGACACCTTTTTTCTGGACCTCTTAAATTCTAATTTCTAACATCTCCCGACCGGGAATCGTTCTGCCTGAGTCAGTACAATTATGTATATATATTCTTGCCGATAATCGTGCACCAAAGAGACTAGAGATTTAACAAAAGACTTCTACTGGTCTCATAATAGTTCGTCCCGCCATGGACCACAGACGAACTTACAACTTCCTATACCCACTAAATTGTTACAACATTAAATTTAAGTTACTAAAACCATGACATACTAAAAACCGGTTTTATATAATATTTTGAAGGCCCCGGCTATTTTGATACACAATATTTTCGTCACGGCGGGAAAAAATTTTGGCCAAGCTCATCAAAAAGTTTAGTCAAAGCCGGCTCGGCTCGTGAAAGTTGAGATGTTGTTTAACGCTATCATCATAATAACACCCATCCCTCACTCATAAATATTCCACAATTATATGATCGCAAATATTATACAACGAGTATACAGACTGTCCAAGGACTAGTACGACATACTTAAGGGGGTGATAGCTTGGGTCATTACCTGTCAGAATATTCAAATTTGACCTTAGTAAAAACCTCACAATTTTCGAGATATTTGGGACTTTTTTAAAAATCCGTTAATTTACTACCTTGTGTCGGATTATTAACTACTAGTTTTTCAAAATAACACATTAAAATAAATAAAATACACTAAACTATTTCTGATAGGTAGTTCTACCCAATGTACATGGCATTTTTCACCATTTGAATAAGAAAATTAGTTTTTTTTATGTTAGTTGGATAGGCAAACTGGCAAACGTGCCACCTGATGGTAAGTGGTCGACGTCGCCCATGAACATAAACTAGTTTACCTGGAACGAGCCCAGGCAACTCATCTATGTGTTGCCTATCCTGAGACATAAGATATTAAGTCTCGGTGCCAGTAATTACACTGCCTCCGAAACACAGCACAGCTGTTTCACGGGAGAAATAAGCAAGATGGTGGTACCCATGCAGCCGGGAGCGCGGCACAGCGCTTCCCTCCCACCGGTAAATATGTTTGAATTTGGAATATATAGTTGAATTTTGACCTTCTTTGGTGGAAAAAAAAGTTCTAAACTGTGATAGCGAACTATTTTAAAAAGTTACTCATTTAATGCAGATTTTAAAAAGGTTTAATAACAATTTGTCGATATAGGTAATAAAATAATTTTGACAATGATTTCATCCCAATTATGCGCAGATGTCCTGATTAAATTTACATATTTGAATGTTTATTTAGAATCATATGTAAACAGTGAATCAGCTTTCCGCGACCCTCATCAGTCGGTCCACCTTCATCAGCTACGTCTTCATTGCCGCGGTCGCCTTGGGACCACGCCTCATCAACATCGGTCCTTCTAGCAATGTTACCGCCCACCGTCACTTAACCTTTGGGTGTATAAATGTATATTAACTTACGTTGAATTAATGTTTCATGAATCCCATTATATCTTGTATTAGTAGGTTGTTGCATTATATACTCACATTTCACGTGTCAAATCACTTAATCCTTTCATATCACTTACTGCTAATGACGTCAACGTCATGTCATCATGTAATTATAATGGACTTGGAGAAAAAAACGTCCTACTTAACGTGAGGGCCGTAAGAGGTATTCTATTTTCAGATTGAACATGCACGAGTATGCTTTTACGATAAAAATTATATCTCAAATACACAATTATTGTATGTATTTTAACATAATATATTTCCACTCGAGATTTTTCTCGTTTATAAAGTGTTTTCACATCATTTATGCAATATTATTAGAATAATATTTTTCCTATTGTAACAAAAGATTTTTTTTGTATTTAATACCAAGAACTACTAACATATACCTAATAAAAACTGTAGAGGTCGAATTCCTGTACAATGAAAAAAAATGCTAAAAACCGAGTCAGGGGGATGTAAGAAGTGAAATAAAACTAATTAAGTTTTTATCCAAATTTATTGTTTCTCTGTTTGTCTGTTTGTTTGTAGTGGCTAATCTCCGAAGCTGCTGATTTAAATAAAATTTTGTATAGGGGTAGCTTATACCCCTGGTCAATACATAGGATACTTTTGATCCCGATATATTAAAGAGTTCCCGTGGGATAGTTAAAACACTGTAATTAATTAAACAGCTTTGTATACAAAAACTTATAAATATAATAATTTTGTAAAATTTGGTATGCTGATACCTCAGTTGTCGGTTAAACAATGTATATTATAATAAAATTTATTAATCCTATAAATGTGAGCTCCCGCGGGAAAATAAAACATCACAAAAACAGTGTTCAGCAGGCGTCTTTCAACTGATTTATATGAAATTTTATGGTCGTACTTTATATGCCCAGCCAACATTTAAGATACTGTTTATCCCTAACATTAAAAAGTTTCCGTAGGATTCTTAAAAAACCTTTAATTACTAAAACAGCTTATTATACAACTTATGTACCTAATTAAGTATTGATATTGCCGGTATCATCATACAAAAAAAAAACACATTAAAAAACGATTTAATACTTATACAAGATTTCGCGAAAAAGTAAAACAGTGTCTAGCATATTTCAATTAGATGGCGCTAATAGTAATCTACATCGCGATGGTGAAATGTTACAAATTACAATTCACTGCAATAACCAACGCTTCAAAATAATAAAAAAAAAATCGACTCTAAATCATATTAAATAAACTAGATGGTGAAAATCCTAGCGATGACCGTCTGTGAGAGAATATGGCAGGTGGTCCTCTCCTTCTGTGAGGACGTGATGTCGCAGAAGAAGAGGGGGAATGGGAGACGGAGCGCACTGGCGCCTCTTCCCGCAGTAGAGCACGGGGGCGACAGGCGGTCGCATCGCCATGAGAGACCTGTGCACGGCCGATCGGGGGATCCCCACCCCCCACCTCCGGAGAAGAGTGCTGTATGGCACACCATTGTGGCCCGGTGCCGACGTCCACAGCTCTCGCGCCGGATTACCCAAACGTTAGATGGATTTTCATGTTCCTTAAAACATGAGATAGAGTAATTCCTGATGCAGTTTATATATAATATTATTGTATAATTTACCAAGACTTTATAAATTGGTAAATAGTTGGAGAATTATTGCAAGAGTTGGTAAAATTGACTATATTTCCTTTAAAACAATAACAAAAAAAAGATGAAAAATGATCATCGTCCGTTAATATAAGTTAACGGGGGCGAAGTTGCGGGCAACAGCTGGTTTTAATATATTTTTTGTCAATTTCACTGAATAGGTATTTTCTTAAATGGCTAAAATCTTGTTTAAGGTGAGACATTTTTATTTTATAAACAGACTTCTAAAGTCATAATACTTAACACACTGCTGAATGTCCGGAAAAACATAACTAACGTGACCCCCATACTAGAGACACGCGAAATAAACGGAGCATGCATGTACCTGTAATTAGACTTACCAATTAGAGGAAGCCTCGTCGGCGGCCTCCACTCTCACCCACTCCGCGGCCTCCTTCTGGGACATTACTACCTCGCAGAAGGAAACCATCGCCGCCCAGAACTGGTCGGCACCGAGCATCGTGGTAATGACGCTCGGCAGAGACCACCCATCTCGGGCACACCGTGAATGAGTTGCCTTTTTTTCCTTAACGCCGGGAAATGCTCTGAGGCATGGGGAGTGGGTATCCCCACGCGGGTATGTGGGACTCGCTGCGTCCGAAAAGTTGTAAGTGGCCGCAGCTCTACCCACTAAAACCCGGCGAGAGTCACCAATGCCACCTTTGGTAAGGTGCCCCGGAGCTGTTGAGCATACAGAGCACCTTGACGGCTAATCAGTCTCTCATGGGACCGACGCCACCTCCACAGAGGGGTTGTCCCGCACCACAGAACAACCCCTCCCAAAGTCGGGACAGTACAATGATACTCGCCCCTTGCTTCCTGCTTTTTAGTCCCCTCTTCTTATAAGAGGGGTACAAAGAGCTCCCTCGGCTCAATTCGCTTCGTCCAAGGTGCAGCGGCTCATCCTGGGCTACTGAGCCCCACCACCACGACAATGCCTGAACCATGGTGGGGACTTACCACTTACTATCATGTTTGCCAAATTTCCCATCCAAATCTAATTGTTATAGAATAAACATAATATTATATCTGCCATTTAGAGAACTGAGAAAAGCTTTTTCATTATAAATTAATTCCTTATAATTGAATCTTATACCGTATTACGATATTATTATAACTTTTTCAAGCACATCTACTTATAATAAATGATATACTTATATATAAAATACTTATACATAAAAGAAAAAAATTCAAACGTAGACCAAGCAATACATATTAGTAATTATAAACCTGATACGATAAAGAGGTGTTGTTGTTGAATGTTTGTGAGTTTGGTGGTTTAGTTGAGCAGGTAATGTTCGACCCTTCACATCCGATTTAAAAATATTTACAAGTATAATGCTGCGTTAGCATCGAGTGATACAGGTTATGACTATATATCATTTTTTCATTAAATAAATAAATCACACTTTATTGGACACCAAAAAAAAAGTAATACAATAAACAAATATTAAAACCTAGAAATAAGAATACAAAAGGCGGTCTTATCTAAAGAGATCTCTTCCAGACAACCTTTGGGCAAAGGAGTGTCGTAGAAAACAAGTACGAAGGCGGGGTAGAGTAGGCGCATAGTAGTAATAGAAAACTGTATATATGTCATATACATATACATACATACACACATATTACAATATACAGATATAATGTAATATATACTTAATTCTTTATATACCTAATGTATAAAGTTGATGAACGTAAAATGTTATGATTTATGTTGTTGTAGATGGATTTGATGAACGATGATAGTGTAATGAGGCAAATAGGTTTTGTATTGAAAACACGTCTTTGCTGTTTAATGTCGTATATTGGACTCCCTTAGGGGCGCACAATGCACATACATAATATTATGATACATAGACTAATATGGGTGGAAGGTGTTACCACACTACATTAGTAATAATAAAGCTAATAAGGGGAAAAATTACATAAGACATGAAGGGTTAGATTTTAAAATTTTAATAGTGATCTCTCACAAGTTTTTTGAAAATATTTAGCGATTGTGCTTGCCGGGTATGTAGAGGAAGTGAATTCCAGAGTAAAACAGCACGGACAGAGAATGATTTAGAGTAGGAAGAGGTAGTGTGAGTAGGAGTTTGAAGTCTGAGATTATGTGATGAGCGAAGTGATAGATTATGAGTATCAGTAGGAGAGGAAGAATGAAACAAGACTTGATAGAGAAGATTTAAAATATGAGCGTCACGACGCAAACGGATACGTTAATACTAGTTATTAATAATAACGTATTAGGGGTTAAGTTGCAGGTAATAACTGGTATTAGCGAACTGTATGTAATAATAATGACTATTTTAAAATGTTTATTTGTGGACAGATTTACGCCATGGTGTGTGTCATCTCCCAGTTCCAGGAGTACCTGGAGGGCCGCGGGACCGCTGCCTTCGACTACTCTGACCGGGTGAGAAATCCATTTACTACCATTGTTAAGATTAAGCCGGCACGCTGCATCCGATCTGTGAAACATCGGGTAACTAAAAATCTAGAGCTTAATTTGGCATGCAAATTATTGTAATGTTACTTTGATACGTATTTTACTGTCTCATATCGGATGCATTGCGTAACGGCTCTAAAGCACTGCATTCGATCCGAATCTGAAATCGAACTCCTCCTACTCCGTTCCCACATTGTTCAAACAAATAAAATTGTCGGATATTAAAAACCGAAATGGAGATTCATTAATAACTGAGGAAATCTTATTTCGGATGCAAACCACAATACGATTGTTCTACGGCTACTGCAGAACCATTTTGACGGTTTTGGGTCGGATGCAGTGCGAAACTTCTCTTACTCGCCCACTGTGACTATTGTTATTTGCGGCAGATGGATCTAGCAACACTATACAAAATGATAATCACATACATTCAAAAGCTGTTTTACAATTTAAAGATATCAAGAACCTTGGCCTAGCGACGACGGCCTAGTGGGTATGGGCTCGGCCTCTTGAGTGAGAGCTGAGAGCTCCGGGCATCTGAACATGAGACCATCGCTTGCTCACCGGTGAAGGAAACATCGTGAGGAAACCTGCATGCCTGATGAGATTAAAAGTCTTTGAAGGTGTTTGAAGTTCACCAACCCGCAATGGACCGAGCACCGGTCAACTATGGCTCAAAACCCTCATCGCCTGATTTCGAGGAGGAGACCCGGGACCAGCAGTGGGACATATAAGGGTTGATATTATTATTACCTATTATTAGAACGATTATCATAAAACTGAACTGATAATTCTAGAGAATACTCTGTTTTCGTTCTTTAACCAGAGTCGCCTGAAAACCATTTACTTGAGCTAGCAAAAATGCTGACTTTACGTTTTTCTTATCTCAAGTGGTCTTAATATTAATAGTACAGTAAAAATAAAGCATCTTATCAAGATCAGCGACAGACCCGACGTACAAAGTGTTCAAGAAAGAATCATAGATGTTTAAAAAATATAAAAAATACGTTATAATACTCGTAGTAATTTATAACACAATTTACTTTTATTAATGCAATAGAAGTTATTCACGATTTATACGGTGTTCGTTTTAAAATTAGCTTTTATAGAGTTCTATTATAATATTAAAGTGATAAATTTCACCCACCATTATTACGAAAACGAATTTGAAAATTGAGAAATTCTCCCTCACGCGTCTATTACTAACACGATATCTTAACTGTAATCAGTAAACAACATCACGAAATGAATAAGAGTCGTGGGGTACAAGTCTAGCTTTGCATAGAATTAATCATCGTAAAAACACTTTACTTTGCTTAAACAGTTTTAGTAAAAGATAGTTCAGGTCTTGACTAACTAACAGAAAGCTCAAGCCACATCTAACATAGCCACATCTAACACAAGCCACATCTAACATAGCCACATCTAACACAAGCCACATCTAACACTGACGATATTTGACACGATAAGACCAACTTTATATAATATAGAAAATTATGACATTCTCAACGTCTAGTCTGGGTAATTTTGTAAAGTTTTGTTAATTAAAATATTAAGTTAATGATAATCAATATTTAATAAAAGCCTTTAATCTTTCATTCAATCAAAATTCGCCTGCTGTTATGTATAAGTAGTGAGCGCGCGCCCTTCGTTGCCATTAGGACTGCGCCCCACAGCCCCTGCAGTTAATCAATCAACGTTCAACGTATTGACTATCGAACAATACAGCGGCATAATTCGTCCGCCGACCTTGAGTTGTTTGCTGGTCAAAAGTCGCCCTCACGACCCGCCGTCATCACGACGACAACATCAATATCGGTTTGACAATATCCATTTAAGTTTTATGCTATGTAAGCGCAATATGACTAAGATAATAGCATTAACATAATATACGGGAGCGACGATGGCCTAGTGGTTATGGGCTCGGCCTCTTGAGTGAGAGCCGAGAGGTCCGGGTTCGACCCTGACCCCTCTGTGATGCCTATAAATGGGTTTTTCTAAATTTGCTCACCGGTGGAGGAAACATCGTGAGGAAATCGTGAAATTAAAAGTCTTTGAAGGTGTGTGAAGTTCACCAACCCGCATTGGGCCAGCGCATCGGTGAACTATGGCCCAAAACCCTCCTCGCCTGATTTCGAGGAGGAGACCCGTGCCCAGCAGTGGGAAATATAAGGGATGATATTATTATATTATATTACGGGAGGACTCGTGTCTCGTGAACATGGATGTAAAGTATTCTAAGCTTCAGGGATGTAATTAATAATGAGTTAAATTCCATTAAAGTAAATATTAGAAAACATTAAGATGCCTTTAAATTATTACTGTTTTAAGAGGGAAGTGCCATGTTAACAAAATCAGGTAGATAAGGCTTTTTATGTTAGTTAGATAGACAAATCGCAGACATGCCACCTAATTGTAAGTGCAGTAAAAAGAGCGTCGAGGACTCTTGGTTTTGTCCTGCGAAATATTAAAGCCTTCCGTAACACACAAACCAAAATCATCTTGTACAACTTACTAGTCCGAAGTATCATAGAATATGGATCAGTAGTCTGGCGACCACATTTTTCATGTCACATGCTCCGAATTGAAAGGATCCAAAAAAGATTTATTTGGCATTTAGCTTATTCAACAGGAGAAGCTAAAAGGCTAAATACATACACAGACAGATTACATAAATTCAATATGTTTAGTTTAGATAAACGTTTTGACATTCTTGACTTAATATTTTTCTATAAGATTTTTAGAAATAAACTAGACTGTCCCCAACTACTAAATGAATTTCAATTGAGAGTTCCATGCAGATATCCACGAAAATATATTAAATCTTTGTTCATGGTACCATTTCGTAGAACGGTTTTGGGTCAGAGTTCTCCGGTTCCACGTCTTTGTAACCTCTATAATAGGTTTTCCAGTGAATGTGACGTCTTCCACGATTCAATATATAGTTTTAAGAAGTCTATAACTAAAAATGTAAACAAGTAAATCGCTATTAATATATTTGTGTACTTGTGAGCATTTCAGAACACATTATTATTATATTATATGCTGTGGTTATCAGTAAGTAGTTGTGCAATTTATTGTATTTTCATATTTTGTATTTACGAAATTGTAACAACTGTTGGTAACCCGTAAATAAATAAATAAATAAATATATAAATAAATAAATAAATAAATAAATAAATAAATAAATAAATAAATAAATAAAGTGGTCGACGTCGCCCATGAACATAAACTAGTTGACGTGGAACTAGCCCAGGCAACTCTTTCATGTGTTGCCTGTCCGGCGACATAAGATATTAAGTCTCGGTGCCAGTAATTACACTGCCTGTCTTGTCCTTATTTTCAAACACAGCAAAGCTGTTTTCGGGAGAAACAAGCAAGATGCTGATGGGTACCACACCCATGCAGCCGGGACGGCTAGTAGAATGTACCTAACATTTTAAGAATTGTATTATTATTATGTAGGCCTTATTATGTATCCTGAAGATACCTCGCCCTTTAACGAAACCACTGGACTAGGTAAAAGGGAAAGTTGAAACTGTCCTTTCTACAGCGATGCCTAGATCCAGCTAGAACCTTTTTTTTTCTTTAACGCCGGGTAATGCTCTAAGACATCCCGCGGGACTCGCTGTCTGACTGTCGCCTCTCAATTCATCTTAGAAAATTTACTGTATGTCCGGAAAAACATAAATGATTTTTATAAGAAAAGTGATATTTTTAGTAGGAATACACGTAATAGACACAGGTTACATGCACCAATGATTAGACATGACTGTATACGCTTTTACAATAGGATCCCAGAAAACGTTCAAAAGCTATCCATAAAAAAATTCAAGAAAGTTGTTAAAGAGCGTTTGTGTGGTAAAGGATATTATAAAGTAAAAGATTTCATGGAAGATACCACACCCTAGGAATAAGGCGTTCCTCCCGGGAATTTCAGGATAAGCTGTTAATATTGTTATATTATACATATTATTTGAAAAGATTAGTTTCACTGAGTTTGTTTCGCCGGTTCTTCTCAGTGGGCTTACCTTGGAACCGGTGGTAGATTCAATTGACGTTCAAAAAGATACTGTATTAGTACTATTTTGATTAAAAAAAATTGATTTTGATTTTGATTTTTGCTGCACCCGAAAGATAGTAAATGGACGCAGCTCTACCCACTAAAACCCAGCGACTGCCACCAATGCTGCCTTTAGTGAGGTGCCCGGATCTAATGAGCAAACAGGACACCTCGACGGCTAGTCAGTAACCCAGGAGGCCGACGCCACACACAGAGGGGTTGTCCCGCACCGCAGAACAACCCCTCCCAACGTCGGGACGTACAGTTCCGCCTCACCCCTTGCCCCCTGCTCTTTTATCCCCTGTTCTTATAAGAGGGGTACAAAGAGCCCCCTCGGCTCAATACGCTTCGCCCAAGTTGCTGGGCTCACTCTAGGCTACTGTGGCCCCACCGCCACGTCAAGGCTTGAATCATGGTGGGGATCAATCAACTTAGACTTCTCACGAACCGGCTATCGTTTCTCTTAATCACTTTATATTCTCAACAGAAAGAGCAAGATAACGCAAGAAGATAAAGAATTAGTTTAACAAACACAAATAAATATAAATAAATCTAGTTATACATTTAAAACACAGCTTCAGTCGCAGTGGTTGTTGAACCCGAGTTATTTTTCTAGAAATTATTACTTTACATATTTATTTCTTAACCTTGTGGTTACCGCGCTCGTATTAATACAAAGTGACGCTCTTTCTTTAGTTGGATTTTATAGCGAGAGATGTTAAAGAAAAATTTGCATCTAAATATAAATATATAATATAAAATCTAAAATGTATCTTAGAGGTTTTAAGTGTTTTCTTTTTTTTCGGAAGGGCTAGACTTTTTGGCCAGATGGCCTTTAAGCTCAATCGGTACAGTAAGTGAACAGATGGCTCACTTAAGAAATATTCGACGACCTCTGTAGCTCAGTGGTAAGCGCGTTGGTGCTCAAGCCGGAGGTTGCGGGTTCGAATCCCGCCAGGGGACAAAAAATGTTTTCTGTGTTCCTGGGTCATGGATGTGTATTAAATATGTGTATTATATAATAAAAATCTTAAATATATGTATAGTATAAAAGTATTAAATATATTTCCGTTGTCTGGTGCCCGTAACACAAGTTCTTCGAGTACTTACCACTGGACCAGATTGACGTGGTGTGAAAGCGTCCATAGATATTATATTATTATATTATATTATATTCGAAAGGGGGACGCCCCCCACCGCGCCCCGCAGGGATCGCGTTTCATCGCGCGCGCTGCTCGGGAGAGCAGGATTTGGACTAGTCAAAGCCGATACGGTTGACGAATCTTTTACGGTTGAATTTAACCTATCATCATCAGGGCCGGCCCTCATCCCTCCCTCTGTAGAGGGAAGCTGGTCACGCGCGGTGCCTAAGCAAATCTAGCGGTAGCATAGTGCTACTGCTGTTAGCGCGGTCTGGGTTTGTGTCTACTCGTATCGGATTCGAACCTAAGCTTTCGCGATCGGTCCGGATCGATGTGGTTTCCAGGTTTTAAGTGTTAGTACTACTGCAACAAACAATAATACTATACCTGCCTATAATGGTTATTACATATATTAATGTCTCTAGAGACGAACCGTCTCTATAGGTAAGCGTTCGTATCGCACGCATCGCATCAATCGGAATATTTTTCCTAATGCGTCCACTGGATCGGATTTGCCGGCGCAAGTAACAGTAGCATTTAATTCGCATATATTTCTTGAATAAAATGCAAAAAAATAATAATAAAAAGAGAATCATTATACAACAGTATATACAACATATTCAAGAAGAGATCGTAACATGGAGAATATCACACACCAAGTATTTCCCGATTTGTTAAATCATAACACTTAGTTCTTCCGTATATTCGTATTCCAATAATTTCGTATGTCTTTCATCGGTACGCATCTCAAAAGTTGCCTTAATCGGAGCATCGGTGTCGTTGCCGTTTTTTGCGCTGCGCTTCTTACAGTGCGGATTAGGGGACGCACTTATGTGACTTTCTTTACAAAGAAGATTACGTTCCGTTTGATGCGATGCGTGCGATGCGTACGATGCGGTCATCCGGGAAATAAACAACTATACCAAAGAGATCAAGTTTTCAATTTACTTAACAGAAAAAAGGATGCTGTTCCAGTAACCACCGTAATGTATATGTACACCGCTATATTTAATTCATCAAAGTCATCAAATCAGTACATAATTAGTAAACGATACTGATTACAAATTACATAATATATTAATACTAATAAAATATCCCAACAATACCTAATTGTGCAATTATTATATGTTGTGAGTAACATTACTTATTTGAAAGTTTACGTTAGTTTTTGTTATTTTCCATTAACTTTTAAATCGCTCGGTTGTGAAGAATACAATATGTGCGTATAAATTTGTAGTATTTTACTATTGTGACCATATATTTCAATTAAATATGCATATTATCTTTAAAGGCACTTTAAACTTTGTCATAAACAAATATTTTAAAAATCTGAGCACACTCAGATTTATACCCAATGTTATACATGGACGAATTATAATTCGTACCATTAAATGTTCTTTGATAATTATAATTGAACGGTTTAGTTTTGAGTAGCGACTACAATGTCTATGTTGACAGCTGGCGGGAGTTCAGTACACGGCTACTGCGCAGCACACCACTACCACCAGCACACAGAGCGGTCGTCGCCGGTCGGCACCTAAGCCCATGCCCAGCAGAATTGACCCAGATGACTTCTCGGAAGCGCCTACCAAAGTTATCAGTAAGTATATCCTTCTGAATTTTGAAAGACTGTTAGATCGTTCTCGAACTAGCTGAACCATGATCCTCTATTGGTACTCTTCCCGTTGGTGCTAGTTGGATGCAAGGGGATCGGCCGACTTGGGGTTTATTGATGAGGCCTAGCATATGATGCCTAGCATGGTATGGAAAAATATTGATAATGATCCTACTGTTTTATGAATTTTAAAATGCGATGTTTGTTTCTTAACAAGGTTGGAACGTTCAGAGCAGATCGCGTTGGAATATGGAACTCATCTCTAAACTGAATCGTATATATAAGTTCTTAAATCACTGATTAAAATTCACTAGTTGTTTAAGTGAAGATTGTTTTTGGCGCGCCGCACACAGATTTTTGTAAACTGTGAGTGCGACTGATCCGTCACGCTTGCAGGTGAAAGGCTCAATCGGGTGAACTTGGGACCTCCGAGTGTGCCTGAACGAGAAAGATACAGTCAGCTGCTCTTTAGCGCTGGGTGCTGTGTCTCTGTTTATACTTAAACGAAAAAAGAGAGTCTCGAAAAAGAGAGTCTTACACGAGAAATGGCGTAGCCTGTAGGTGACAAGAGTTATAATTATCTGTGAGTTCCCTAAGAATCTTAAAATAACAATTGTATTTCACCAAATACATGCGTACTTTCTATTGATAAACTAAAATTCTAAGCTATAACTTTTCACTTTTATCGGCAGTTCCTAGGACTGGTTAGGTTTTCTATATAGAAGGAATGTGAATAAAGTTTATAACGTAGACTTGTAAGCTATTTAATAATATAAGTAAAAGCTATATTGTTTTCTAACGCTTACGCGAATTTCATCAATACAATAAGTAATAGGTATATAATAGTCATAAGTCAAATAAGTTTGGAATCCGTGCAGTGGTCGGTCCATGTTAGATTAGTTGTGAGTGCTACGCGATCAGCCCTCTTGGTATTGAGCATTTGTCTAGTAGTGGATGTGGCGTGATAATAATTTATCAAATTTTTAAGGCGTGGCTACTTCATAGATGATTGATGATATACAAATCTACTAGAGTTTTCGTAAATAAATAATAAGGATAACTTTGATGTAATAAAATAAACAGAATATTTTATATTTGCTTACCTTAACATTTATTTTAAATATTCGGCTATTTTGTGGACCTCTGTCGTACATACCGTAAGCTCCTTATTCCATTATTCGTACAATTAACTTGTGCCCAACAAAACAGTCGTCATACGACGTGCCCTGCGCCACCCGTCCGGCAGTTCATCATAATATACACTATACAGCGTGTATATATATATGAAAGACGTAGATGTCACATTCATTATGATATTTACTTTTTTAATATGGAACATCCAATGGCGCGCCCCACACAAGGTGTGAGGAAGAAGTGATGCCTCTACGAACTATTTTGAAATTTCAAACATTTTATTATACACGGACGTAATCGCGGGCAACATCTAGTACCTACCTTATTATTAGTAGCTCACATAATTTTCACATAATGCTTCAATTAATTCACATATTTCGAACAAAAATATTTCAAATATTTGATACAAAATGTGTTTCATCCAATTTGATGTAAGAGCTCACGGCTCCATCTGTATTAGGTAATGAAGATGCACGCTTTGACACCCCTTTACAGTTTTCAGACCTGAATACATTCACATATTTCAACGTTTCTAGTAATTAAATCAACTTTTTCAAACATCGTATTTCATCAAGTTATAGTTAAAGTCCAATAACTGTAAAAAGCTTTTCGAGTGGATAAAAAACTGGGAATCTTAATTAAAAACCTACCGGACCAGGTAAGAAAAGGTTAATAAAGTAGAAAAGAAATAGAATTTTGGTCTAGAACTAATTACATATTAGTTTTTGAACTATTTTTCTTTTAACTTAGAGCACTGTACGTTTGTTTATTAGTCCTGGAGAGGGCTTTTTATAGTTTATATATGTAATTGTAGGTATTTACAAAAACTATAAATAAAAGATACATACACTTTGTAAAAAAAATCTTACGGTAGATATTCATTAATACATAATAAATATACCGCTACACCAAAAGCAGGTCCTCCAAAGTAATTGACAAAGTTTGAACAATCATATAAAATTACCTTCGTTAAAGGGAAACACAAATTAATTATAAATATATAAACTATGTGAAACCTCAGTATCTCATTAAAGGTGTAAGTTTGAACATCGTCAGTCATTCTGGATCATGAAAACGGTGTAAATAATGACACCACAATACAGACTACCTCAAGGGTTTACTTATAATAAATTCAAACAAAACAGGTGGGTTGGCAGGTGGAATGTCGGACTTAAGGCGAGTAGCGGAATCATCAAATCATTAAGAGAACCTACAGACATGGAAAGTTACCCCCAAATACTCAAAAGAATCTCAAGACGTACTTAAACTCGTGTTGTCCCTCTTTTTTCTTTGAATCTGACACGCCGTCTATCACTTCCCATCAGGTGATCCGACTGTCCATTTGCCCCCTCTTCTATAAAAAAAGAGTTGCCTAGGTTAGTGCCAGGTAAACTAGTTCATGTTCATGGGCGACGTCAACCACTTACCATCAGGTAGCACGTCTGCCAGTTTTTCTGCGGGTTCAGTAGACAAATGGCAAAAAACGGAACCCTTATTGATTCGTCATGTCTGTTTATCTGTCCATCCGCATGTCACAGCCACTTTTTTCCGAAACTATAAGAACTATACTGTTGAAACTTGGTAAGTAGATGTATTCTGTGAACCGCTTTAAGATTTTTGCACAAAAATAGAAAAAAATACAATAAGTTCCCAAAACCCAAGGTCCCCACTTAGAACTGAAACTCATCTTTCAAATCCATACGTGGACGTATGGATACGTCTTATAACTGTGGATAGGTCTTCAAAAATAATATTGAGGTTTCTAATATCATTTTTTCTAAACTGAATAGTTTGCGTGAGAGACAATTTCAAAGTGGTAGAATGTGTGCCCCCCCCCCCCCCCCAACCCCCCCACACACCCTATAACTTCTAATATAAGAGAATGATAAAACTAAAACAAAATATGTACATTACCATACAAACTTCCACCGAAAATTGGTTTGAACGAGATCTGGTAAGTAGTTTTTTTTTTAATACGTCATAAATCATAAACCGCAATTTACCTTTCATTCAATCAACTCAAATATATAAAAAAAACATTTAATTTCAAAAACATAAATCTTATGAATAAACCGCACGGGGCATGGTTTGATCGGTAGTGGGTGCAGAGCGCGCGGGGGGCAGGTTCCCGACTGCGCTTACCCTTACTTACAAGAACTTTTATATTATGTTATTTGCTGCTACGGAACCTTCATGGGCGAGTCCGACTCACTCTTGGCCGCTTTTTTGTTGTCGCAGTTGAAATGCGTTGCGTCCGAGTCCCGTTAGACGGGAGACAGGAGGAGCGCATAGCGCCTCCTCCGCACTCCCGTCGTACTTCGATGGAGCGGGAGGGTCGAGACGTCGTCCTGTCTGTCTCTTTTTCGTAGAAGGTGACCGCCGCGTACCAGGCCTCATCGCTCTAAAGCATGCAGCGCACCACACTCGAGAGCGAGAGGTTTCCTCCAAGCACCGCCACGAGATCGTGACGCTGTGCGGCCAATTTGTCGCACAAACTTCACAGCGCCGCACTAGTGGCACACCCGACACTACACTTGTGTCAGGCGGAATGTATGAGTTGCCTGGGTTAGTTCTAGGTAAATTAGTTTATGTTCATGGGCGACGACGACCACTTACCATCAGGTGGCACGTCTGCCTGTTTGACTATCCAACTAACATAAAAAGAACCTAATATTGTTTATTTATAATATAGTGTTTTGGAGTCGGTGTCGTATTTGTTAATGTAACTATTTACCTTTATTTTCCGCCGAGAAATGACCTGTGGCGGTCATTTCTCGGCGGCCGGCCGGACCCCAGGCGGGTATGCGGGACACGCTGCGCCTGAAAGATGGTAAGTGGACGCAGCTGTACCCACTAAAACCCGAGTGAGTAAGAGCGTGTGCCACCAATGCCATCTATGGTAATCTCGACGGACCAACGCCATCTCCACAGAAGGGTTGTCTCGCACCGCAGATCCCATCCTCGTCCCTTGTCCTAGGGGGGACTCTTTCGTCCCCTCTTCCTATAAGAGGGGTACAAAGGGTAGTCCCCTCGGTTCTATTGGCTTCGCCCAAGGTGCTATGATCACTTTGGACTCAGTAGTCCACCCCCCACCGCCACGACAAGGCTTGAACCATGGTAGGGACCTACCCACCTACCTTGGCTGACACCGACTCCAAAAGTAACTAACTATAATAACGTGGTAAACGCCAAGTTTGTACATTTTTAGAAGAATAAGTTTTTTTAAGTCGGTTTTAATTTTTGTATTTTTTTGTTGTTTATATTCACATTTAAATAATTCAAAAGTAATCAACGGGTATTACTTAGGTATATTACGAAATAATTTATTTGGATAAGAATTAATACAAAGGTAACATGATCTGATTTTGAACGGCGTTTGTATCAACTTTTAAATTGTAAAAAGTAGATAGTTATAGTGACATAACTACAATATTTGGATATAAAATGCTCTCGCAAAGTTTTTTGTTAATATCTATATGTTATGTTTTGTAGAACATTTTTTTGTTCTTTCATCAATACTTTCCGCAGCACCTGCGATGAAAGACATTTTATTGCTAATCCTTTTACACCTGTATTGGTTTTAATAGGGATTTCCAGGGATCCCTAAATTTTTCTAGTAATAAATCGTCGTATCCTACGAAAAGAGCCCCAAAAGCCACAGTGGCTTTTTATTATTATTGCCGATTTGAAATCTACACACTATTTTACATAACTTTCATTCAAAAAACCACGAAAAAACTAATTTTATCAGCAAGAAACAAACCTTTTAAAATAAGCCACAATTGTTGACGCTCGAATCGTCCGTTGAAAACGGCCACAATGGCCACGGTGACTATTTTCTAGAAGTGTTTCAGGAGGCGGAGCGGGTCGTAAGCGCCATACCTCCACTTTTCGCCGTGTGAGCGTGTTGCGTGTACGTATTGTAGACGCTCGCACCACTTAAATATTAACGTAAAACAAAGCAAAATGAATAAACTAGGATACCAATTAGTAGACATGGCAGTATCTAAAACCAAATTAACCCGTAAAACTTTAAAAAATAACAGACAAAGTAAGTACAGATAAGTTACTCATTCTAGTGTTAAAAATTCATTTATTTTACCAATACATTCAATGACTACTTTATGTTATGTATATACCATTGATAAAAATAAATAATATGCAAGTAATATCGTATGTTATTAAGATTAAGCAGTTGTTTTATCAAAATGGTTAAATAAATTGATTCATTTGTTATTCAGTGCAGCACTCAGTGTGTTTTGCTTAACTCCGTCGAAAAGGGCCACTATTGCTTTAGTGGCTTTATACCACGGATTTGTCAAATTGGTTATAATAGAGAAGAGGTGGAGCCCTAATTGCTTTTGTGTCCTTATTCTAGGTACACTTTTTATTTATTGTTTTTTCGGTACTTATTACAATTTGTATGTATGAACTTGCTACCATATTATACTGTTCTCATATTAATGATCCCAGATAATATAAAATAAATGTTGAAAACATGTTTTAAGACTAGGTTTTCAAACTTCTAATAAGATACCCTTATGGCGGATGTGGCTTTTTAACATAGGGAAAGACGTCTTTGGTAAAAAATTATGACGAAACGTTTTTATAAAAAAAATATAAATTTATTTTCAGCTACCATATAACTATATTCCCCGGCGCCAATAGGCAACAAAATATGGAACATTTAGCAAATGATCTTAGTAGTGTAAGTATACGTAGTAAATGCAAATTTACCCATTTTACCCATCTTATGACCAGAAGTATCAAACAAAAGTATCGGGAAAAAATCGTGAACTTTCAGAATATAGTGCTTGATAAACGTATATTATAATAGTTGAATTAAGTTAAATAATATTCTTTAAATATTTGACCGAACAACGTATTACTGCAAACTAATGATAAAAATGTAATATCTAACTGAAACTTGAACGCTGTTTTTAAAATTAGGTACTATACAGGTTATCATTTACGAATATACATACAGTTGCCATTATTATTAGTATACCATTTGCAGAGATATATAATGTGATTTCTAATCGAATATTAGAAGTTCCTGTAATTATATGATCACCTGAAAACTCAAAACAAACACCTGAACTTTCGATAAAACGTAGAATTGTAGGAGATGATATAGTTGTTCGTGACGAAGCAGAACGAGAGAGTCATTCCACACCTGAAAGTATTTTACTTGCTGAGGATGCGAAATTACTACTACTGATTATTATGATGATGAAGTGTCAAGTTTACAGCCTATTATCTATGCCTATAGATCCAAATCTGAATATATTACAGATCCGAATGGCCTTTACCTACTGAATACGAAACTTAACTTCCAAACTTATCTGCTGATACCGTCAATGTCACGGCTTTCCAAATTTTAGATCACACTAGCTAATTGAATATGCGAATGAATATTTTTATGAAACGAATGAAAGTTTTAATTCAAATTCAAATAATTGTAATCAAATGATTTTTTTACATCCATATTTATCAGTAACAAGGGCCTTAAATCTAATTTAAGTGAGCCATGACTGTAGCATGGAGCTGCATTCAAAACTTCAATAGTTGGGAGTCCCATCGTCTGCCCGGCTCGTATATCGTTTTAGATAGTCCTGGATTTAGTTTCACTGTCCCATCTCCTAGTTCTTTTAATAACTTTCCTATGGCTGGTAATAAAGAACCGGGCTTTTCTTTTTTTATGCAGTTTAATTCTTTCGCATGATCCAGATTTACCTCGGGTAAGGCTCCTACTTACTGATGCTCTGTGTCACTGTAAGAAATTAAAGTGGCACTGGGCTGGACATATAGCTCGGCTGGCAGATAACCGATGGACTCACTCAAAAGACTCAAAGAGAGGTAGACCAACTGCCCGGTGGACAGATGACATAATAAGAGTTGCTGCCAAACACTGGATGAACACAGCAAAAAATAAAGAAACTTGGAAATCTCCTCTAGAGATTTCCAAGTTTCTTGTTTCCAAGCCTTGACCCTCGATTAACGAGGGGTTCTTGTTAGTTAAATAAGTTTGTGTTAAAATTTATAGTATTAATATAAATAGTAATAAATAGTAAGCATGTTTTTTTTGTAAAATATTTTTTAGTAAGAAATATAATGCTTTTTAATTTTTATTATTTTATTTAAGGCTCCTAGACCTATGTAGGGACTCGGACTAGGGAATGATCTTCCCCACTATATCACCTGCAAGCACCTTCAGCCGCTTTTTGAGGGTCCCCTATCTCCAGGATCACCTCAGCAACTAGCTGGCCAGAAGCACAGGGGCGTTATTGAAGGCGCATTAAGTGGCGCTTCCTACGCACCCATTTACGTTGCCCGCGGTGGCACCAGATCCTCCCCTCACCCCCGAGAGGAGGTATTCGACGAACCCGTAGGATCCCGGTACCGGTACTTGACAAGATCCCTCCTTTCTGAGACATAGGAGTGCGTCTCGGCAAGAACCTCCTCAACGATTTCCCATGGGGGGTCACAGGAGATGTAATAACAGGAAAATAATAAAATCTCCGATATAAATCTGTCTGTGGGAAGTGGATCACATTAAAACTCCAAGTTTCCGGTACATACATACTATACCATACTACTAAAGTCTTAAAAAGCTTGAGGTAATCCTCAAGCTTTTTAAGTAATTCTACTTTACTAGAAACATCTTTAAATAATTTTAAAGATGTTTCTTAGATATATATTAGAAAAGCCCTTAGTGCTATTACGACCCTGCATATTCCGAAGAAAAAGGGCATAATGTCAATTATGTCTAATATTACCTCTTATATTCCCGCTTTCCTTTCCTTCGCTTCGTACAGGATCTATAAGAAAAAATACCTTTGAATATTAATTGCATACTAAGTAACGCAATCACGTTTGAAAACAATAATTTAAACATCGATAAACATCATAATTTTTTAACAATACTAAAAGTCGCCTAGCGATCGATATTCGATATCAATGGAAAAAAATATTCAAATTCAAATACAGTTTGACAGATAGACCTAAAACCTAATGCTTTAAAACTTCTTTGTACAATAAAATCTAAACGTTATACGTCATCTATTGTTTGACATTATCGTCATTATCCAACTTTGAATGTGTGCGTATCGTAGTGTGTGTACACTACACTACACAAAAAAATAGCTTTATCTACTCCCTCTCCACTTGATCTTTAATTTTACCAAAATTTCAAATTCCTCCATTTGCATAATACTCAAAAAAGTGCTGCTCTTTGTACCCCTCTTGTAAGAGGAGGGGTCAAAGGAGCGGGGATGGGAACATCACTATCACTATATTGTAGTGTCCCCACGCTGGGAGGGGTTGTTCTATGGACCCCACCATGGTCTCGACGTGGCAGTAAAGCTCTGCAGCCTAGGGTGAGCCCGGCACCTTGGGCTAAGCTAATTGATCCGAGGGGGCTCTTTGTACCCCTCTTATATGAAGAAGGGGACAAAAGAGCAGGGGTCAAGGGGCGAGGACGGGAACCTCACCCCATTGTACTGTCCCGGCGTTAGGAGGGGTTGTTCTGTGGTGCGGAACAATCCCTCTGTGGAGGTGGCGTCGGTCTCTTGAAGGACTAGACGTCGAGGAGCCCTGTTTGCTCAACAGATCCGGGGCACCTCACCAAAGGCGGCATTGCCGGGTTATAGTGGGTAGAGCTGCGTCCACCTTACTACCTTTCTGGCGCAGAGAGTCCCAAGTACCCGCCTGTGGAGACCTACCCCCTTGCGGGATGCCATTAAGGAACATTAAAAAAATATAAGTTAGTAGATAACTAACAGAACTATACTTTGGTCCGATCTTCCGAGCATCGCTACGTACGTGAGTGATATGTGTATGGAGCGGTATCGAGTGTCAATTTAATTTGAGAGTGTGACCACTCTCAAATTAAATTGAGAGTGTGACCACTCTCAATTTAATTTGAGAGGCAAGTCGAAGGGCTGAGTTAGGCTCGGGCGTGTTTGCTACATTTCACATAAATTGGATGACAAATTTGTTGCGACGTGTTTGCACTGGGACGATATATTTTGCTCTCCAAATCTGTCCATATAAAACGTAACTTCGAGCCATGTTTTGGAGAAAGATACTTGTTGTCCCAAGTATATATAGCTTTGAACATATTCTAGTGTTTTGTTATTGACTCTTATTGGTATGGAACGGTGGTTCGTCATGACCTTAGTCTTGGTGACATTTAGTTCTAGGCCAATCGTTTTGCTTGCTTCATTCAGTTCATTAATCATTTCCTGTAATTGTAGTGCAGTTTCAGAGAAGAGTATGATGTCATCTACAAAACGATGTTTCCCATTTATATATTTTTTTTATTTTCCCAGTTAAAATATTGCATTATGCTTTGGAGCACAGTTATAACAATTCTAGGTGACAGAGGGTCTCCTTGTCTAACGCCTCTGCAAATGTTTATTTTGGGGCCCTTACTCTCCAGTTTTACATGGCTTTTGCTTTTGTGTATTTATAGTATGTCTTTTAGGACATCTATAGCTTCTGATGGTACTTCGCACTAATTTAGAGCTTTCCACATGCACTTATGTGATATAGAGTCGAAAGCTTTGGCGTAGTCTATAAATGCCAGGTAGAGTGGCCTGTTGTGCTCTATATATTTCTCTATAATCAAGTTTAAAGTGTGAATGTGATCTGTGGTAGAAAAGTTTTTCTAAAACCTGCTTGTTCTGCTGGCTAAAATTTCTCTGTGTACTTTGTCTTGAGGCAAATAATTTGTATATGTTTGGTTGTAGACTTATTGGTCGGTAGTTTCCAAAATCAGCAGCACAGAACAATATTACACATAAAGAAAAGAATGACAACTTCATATAAAATTTGTGAGGAAAATTTTCCTTAGCGTCTTGTGCCATCTATTTGCAGCCCACACAAAACTATCGTAAGTGTAGGTATATTTATATAGGTATGTATTTATTATACATATTATATTTGCTTATTTTAAAAAGGGTTATAAAATTATAAATTGGAAGCACTGTGTTTTTCGCAGAGTTACTTGCAGTTATGTGTATGCCGATTAATGTTAATTCTAATTCTGTAGAAATATGAATATTAATCAAATCAGCGATCCACATCTTCAAAGAATAACTATCGAAGTTTAGAGAAATCAATAAAATATGTAACTTTATTAAAAAACGTTTATTTATATGTCAACAGAGCAAAACACACAAAACTAAATATGAATATCAGACTTTAATAATTCCCGGCAAACTTCTTGATTGATTGATGTTTTAACAACCAAAACAATGTAGGTAAGAGAGTAGTACTCAGGTACAGTAGGTAGTTCTCAGAACTTGAGTCTACATCTCACAAAATAACACTTTAACGGACTGCACAGGGTGAACAACGTTCTTTATGCACGAAAAATCAAAATTAGTTTGTTTGTAGAAAATAATCCAAATTACAAGATAGAACTCTGCGCAAACGGCGGCAGACATTTTTCTTATAGTGTTGTCAGTAAATGAAACGAAAATAGTAGTAAATTTTTATATTTTGAATTACCTTTTTTTATACTGCGACTAAGATACTTTGCTCTATTGTTTAACTATCAAAAATATAATTCATAATTGTTTCAAATTTTTTTACATAATATTTGTAATAAAATAAAATAAAACTAATTCAAAACTTAAGTATATTTTTTCAGTGGTATCATTAAAGCAGGCATGACAGCCAATATATCGCTATTCTTGTTTTTCCATATTGTCCTCTCTGTCGTGTTTATCAACCCTCCAATCACAGTTTTGTAGAACAGACTTGAGCGACCCTGATCAGCAGGGTCTCCTTTCTTGTAAAGTAAGATTATATCAGATTGTGCCCATTCATTTGGTATTTTCTTGTCATGCAAAATCTTGTTAAACAAGTTTGTTATGTATGGTACTAGAATCGTTTTGCCTAATTTTAAAGCTTCATTTGGGACATCATCTGGCCCGTCTGCTTTACAATAACAATTCAAAGAAAAGACAGAATAAGAAACACAGAAATAAGAAAAACAACAAAAATAATAGATGCTTTAGAACATTCTCGCAAACTAAAATGAAAATTGGCAGGTCATATTGCACGCATGGACAAAGAAAAATGGACACACAGACTAACTATCTGGCAAGGACCACCAACAAATAAAAGAAAAATAGGTAGACCGAAAGAAAAATGGGTCGATGAGATCATAAGAAAAGCTGGCCCAAACTGGATCACAAAAGCTAAAGACAAGCAGACATGGAGAAAAATGGAGGAGGCCTTTACCCGTTGAGTGGTCCATATTGATATATGGACCACTCAACGGGTATATTGAATTATTTTATATCTTGAAATTAATAATTATTACATAAATGAAATTATTTTATATTCATATTTATTATTATTAATTGTATTGTTTTATATTCATATGCATGCACAAAAATATGTAACAATAATTCTATGTTAAGAATATTATGTTGTATAAGCTAGTCAATATTATGAAAATAAAGAGACTATTATTATTATTATATTCTGTGATGAAAAAATATGTCATTACAGTGTGAGACATAAGGAACACCTAGTGGTTATCTTCACCTAAGGCGCTAGCTATTACTCGTTTTTCTTAGCCTCAGAGACATGTCCACTTTAAGCTGCACCTCCTATCTTCACCTCAATCAGTAGGTATGTATCTGTATAGTAGGCTAGATAATATACAGTATAGACAGATGTAAGTGTTAATATCTGTCTGTCTGTAACACCGTAGTTCTCAAAGGGTGAACCAACTTGTTTATTAGAAAGCACTCTTATTAGGGGTGGTTCATAGACGTGTTTTGTCAAAATCGATTCAGCCGTTTCGATCTTCTCTTCAACTCCTTTTAGTTCAGGGTTTTTTTAAGTATAACCTTTTAGTATGTTTTTGGCTTACTCACAACATTTGTTGCAGCATCAGTACTGTCGAAGCCGAGCCGCTCCGCTGTCAAGAAGCACGTTCAGTTCCCCGACGAGCAGAGCTGCATCGAGGAGGCGACGGAGGCTCCCATCGAGAACGATAACGGCGAAAAGTCCAGTAAGTATTACCTAAATAATGATGAGTTACAGTAGCATGTAAAGTGGACCATTCCCAGTGACAGAC
The DNA here is from genome assembly GCA_963853865.1 of Helleia helle. NCBI lineage: Eukaryota > Metazoa > Arthropoda > Insecta > Lepidoptera > Lycaenidae > Helleia > Helleia helle. Next base: position 25,884,215 of record OY971420.1, read on the forward strand.
AGTGAAGGGATAATGTTATGACTGTGTGGGATAATATTTCGCATTGCAAAGTTTGTGTGTGTGTGTTTTCCTGTTTCATAAATAAAATCATTTTTATGTCAGTTGGATAGACAGTTGCCTATCCTGAAACAAGATGTCAGTTATTATTATATTTCTCAGAAACATAGCAAAGCTAATTTACTGCAGAAACAATTAGGTTTGCGGTACCCATGACATAGATCAAATGAAATGACATAAATCATGTTTCAAAATTATGTTAAGGTACTACTACTTAAAAACCTACGGCAATAACAAAACGGCAGGTTGGGCGAAGCTAATTGAGCCGAGGGGGCTCTTTGTACCCCTCTTACAAGAAGAGGGGACAATAGGTGCGGGACAACTCCTCTGTGGAGGTGGCGTCGGTCCCTTGGGGGACTGAATGGCCGTCGAGGTGCCCTGTTTGCTCATTAGATCCGCGGCACCTCACCAAAGGCGGCATTGGTGGCACTCGCCGGGTTTTAGTGGGTAGAGCTGCGTCCACTAATACCAGCTTTCGGGCGCAGCGAGTCCCACATACCCGCCTGAGGAGAAAAAAAAGGCTCTCAAACAGCTCCCCACCATGATTCAGGCCTAGACGTGGAGGTAGGACTCAGTCGCCTAGGGTGGGCACGGCAGGCTGGGCGAAGCTAATTGAGCCGAGGAGCTCTTTGTACCCTCTTTCAAGAAGAGGGGACAATAGGTGCAAGACAACTCCTCTGTGGAGGTGGCGTCGGTCTCTTGGGGGACTGACTGGCCGTCGAGGTGCCCTGTTTGCTCATTAGATCCGGGGCACCTCACCAAAGCCGGCATTGGTGGCACTCGCCGGGTTTTAGTGGGTAGAGCTGCGTCTACTTACCAGCTTTCGGGCGCAGCGATTCCACATACAGCTTTAAAGAAAAAAAAAAGAAAAAAGGCTCTCAAACAGCTGAAATTTACCACCAACTGGGCTCTCAATTAAGATGGACTCAGAATCAAATTCCGTAAGGCGAGACACCATGTCTTGCCTTACGGTTTCCTATAAAGACAGGTCCATACCTGCCTTTATAGGAAACGAGTGTAGTTTTTAAAAAAAGCGTGATTATAATGTGTTTACGAAAAGCTAATGTTAGGACAGTACAACGACTGTCGGGTCCGCTAGTTTTATATAGACGTCTCACATGCTTACCAAATTGGCTTTGCTATTATATTCAGACATGCATTCCAATAAAAGAAAATTACATTCGAGAAATATAACCGACCTACGTAACATATCCTAGCGAGCATTTATTATTAACAGGCTTAAATTGAATAATAGCTCTGAGGTGCTCTGAGGGATATAAGTACCTGCCTACGTAGTATAGTAAATCAGTAGGTAATATTGTATTACTGCTTTACTACAACGTACTGCCACTCTTTAGCCACTTGATAAACAAACAATTTGAACATCAAACGAAATCGTCAACATTAAAACACAAGTCACGCCCCGCCGCCGGCATGTTATATTAAATTTTAATATATTTTGAATTGCCCGCCGCGGTCTTGTTGTCTAAAACAACATGGCCGACACATCGGATGCTGAAGAAATAGAACGTCAAGAAACCCCAATCTCATACCGAATGTAATCTTAGTAAATAAAATATAATAGTCCAATGAATATTAAGAAACAATCACACCGAGTTAACTTGGTATCTTAGTAGGCTCTATGTGTTACGGGTGTTGCTAATGGAAATTTGTATGTATAACATGTACATATATAAACGACCATGCTTTCATCACGCATATTACCTATCATGTTACCAACCCTTGACCGCTGCGTGACTCCTTTATGTGTACATAGCATTCTGACAGTAGCTTGTAAGAGGTAGTGCCATGCTGCTTTACAGCCGAATTGGGCCGACACGACGGGGGTGGTACCTCTGAAGTGGCCCTGGATACCTATCCAGGGCCACTTCAGAGGTACCTGCGAAGCTATATGCTTCCACGCCACGGGCCCGGCGAGCCCTTCTACCCGGATTCCACCTTATAATAGGGGGTACTTCCATCGCTGCCGAGACGACCATGAGGTACTTAGGCTTAGTCCTCGACAGTCAATGGCGCTTCATCAAGAGGCTCCTCAGAACTGCACGAACACTGAGTTGTCTCCTCCCCAACCCGAGTGAGCCGAGCTTTGGCTGCCGCCGCCTATATGCGGTCACCTTGCAATCCATGGGACTGTACGGCGCGCCGATATGGGCGAGCGCCTCGAAGACGGCGAACGTGGCTCTGCTGCGACGTGCGCAGAGTCATCACCGTCAGGGCCGTCCGTGCGTACCGTACGACCTCAAACGAGGCTGCGTGCGTACTGGCGAGCTCAGCGCCGTAGGACCTGGTGGCAAGGGCCCTGGCACAGACGTGGAGGAGACTACAAAAAAAGAATGAGGAGAAGACCTCCGATGAAGAGGGCTCCTGGTGGAGCCACCTGCGAAGGCGAGTGCTCTGTTAGTGGAAGGAGAGGCTGCAAGAGCATGGTGCCGCTCCGTGTAGGCCGTTGGTCCAATCCTTACGCAAATCCTGATTGGGCACGGCTGCTTTATTGCGGAAGGTATCTGTGGAAGGCGGCAGGGGCAGAGGACTCGCCAGGGTGACCAGCTAAAACAAAAAAATAAATAACCGCGTACAGGCAAATCCTGGGTGGGTCAGGATGTGCCTCGGCCAGATGGAAACGCACTCACTATCAAACCCAAGCTTGCCGCGGCCCGAGCCGAACGTTGTGGGTTTTTGTCAATGCTTAAAAACGAGTCGGTAAATCTGCCGCGCGCACTTTAGACAAGAATTATACAAATTTATTATTGTAGGAGGTATTTTCAAAGTATTTTGAACATGACTTAATTAAGTGAGTCATATTCGTTTCGAACATGTCAACTGTGGTATCCGAAGCTTTGTGCTCCCGGAAGCCCGAATCCGCACCACGTCCACCGCGAACAGCGGTCACAAGTGCCACAACACACTGCGGCTTGGTGTCCAGTGTCCACAGTTGCCCAAGGCTACCGGATTATCAATTTTATTATTCAATAATAAATAATAATGCAGCACGAGAGTACACTTGCGTCGCAACTCCGAGGTAGCCGCACCATGCCGTTGACAAACAAGGAAGGGTACAGATAGGTGATCCATATAATTTAAGGTAGAGGAATCGGGAAAATTTTAGTGTGTATTTTTGTCGTGACGATTCCATATAAAGGTATTATGGACGTATGCCTTACGATAAATCCAAGAGATATGTAACCTTTTTGGCAGGTGGCTTTAATATGTTCATTGAAAGTCAAGGAAGAATTAAATATCGACCGCAAATAGCAATCCTTATATACTTTAGTTAGAGTCTCGCCTTTAATACTTTACGAGTATGTTATCGACGATCAACAAATATCACGCAATATTTTTTTCGCAAGACATACCCACGGAGCAATTAATTGCTCTATAGACATACCTATTATTATTATATTTATTAAATATTACTATAAAATTGGATCAAATCATAGTAAAACATATTTCTTGAATATAATTCTCTCCACGGATAGTTTTAGAATTAGAATCAGTGTTATTTAATAATTTTAATAGTATTTTAAGTATTCTGTTGTTCAACTACATCACTATGATTTCAGATTACGATCAGCCGAGTATTTTTACTTCATTAAATAAAAATAATGAAATGAAATGTCTTTTATAAAATATGTCCACAACATTTACATTAAAATTCGCGTCTTGAAATATCTCACGTGAGATTAGATCGAGGGGAGAGGGTCGATCCAAATCTCACAATATCTCACCTTTTGAGTTGATTGCATGAAAGGTAAATTGCGGTTTATGATTTATGACGTATAAAAAAACTACTAACTAGATCTTGTTCAAACCAATTTTCGGTGGAAGTTTGCATGGTAATGTACATCATATATTTTTTTTAGTTTAATCATTCTCTTATTTTAGAAGTTACAGGGGGACCACCATTTTATTCAGTTTAGAATAAAATGGTATTAGAAACCTGAATATAATTTTTGAAGACCTATCCATAGATACCCCACACGGATAGGTTTAAAAAAAATGAGTTTTAGTTCTAAGTATGGGGACCCCCAAAATTTACTGTTTTTTTTCTACTTTTATGTCAAAATCTTAATGCGGTTCACAGAATACATCTACTTACCATGTTTCAACGGTATAGCTCTTATAGTTTCGGAAGAAAGTGGCTGTGACATACGGACGGACAGACAGACAGACAGACAGACAGACAGACAGACAGACAGACAGACATGACGAATCTATAAGGGTTCCGTTTTTTGCCATTTGGCTACCCTAAAAATATAATTTATAAATGTAGCTTAGTATTGATGCTAATATAGCTTACACTGTTTTCAATGTCACCAATACTATATAAAGGTATGAGAGGATTAATACAGTGTGCCTCAAACAAATAACTATCCCTAATTAGACCCGCCGCTAATTGACGTGTGCCCGGCAAATGTTTCATCAGTTCCGAGATAGAGACAGACTCACTTAGTGTAGACCCGAGTCAAACTTTCCAGACTTACGGGACTCGTCTAGGTCAGACGGTCAGACTAATAAAATAAAGGATGTCTAAGGAAGGGCCCCACTTTTAGCGTCGCGCTCCGTGTCTCTCGGAGATGACATCCAATAACGCTCAGATCACTTACACCGTAAAGCCTAATTGCCTTCTAAAAAGCTTCGTGCTTAGACGAACAATACAATAACTTTGTACATGTTATATAATATACATTTTATATAAAACAAAGCCTTTTCCTCGTGTGCTTATCAAACGATGCTAATATTTTTGTTCAGTAGCTATTGAGCTTTAAAATAATCTAAAAACAAAATTCGTCTTTAATTGATGGCAATATTTGACTATCATAATTTGATACCTTGAAATCCTATTGATATGAAATCAGTTTCTTTTTGTTGCTAAACTAAAATTATAAACGAAAACTTGATGAAGTTTCACTCAGAAGTCTTTTAAGTGCTGTCAAGGGCAGGCGAGGTCTCCGACAGTCTTACAAAGACGATGATGAAAACAATAAAAGAAGAAAAGATATCTGTAATGAGCTCATCCTCAAAAATAAATTCAAAATTAAAATTATTTATTAAAAAATACGCAACTCACTTCTGAAGCACACTACGTATATATAAAAATAGGGACTTCCTCACAAACGAATTTCGCTGCATTCACCAGCAAGTACAGAACATATCGTGTTGTTCGGCAGAACTCTAAAAGCTGTTTTTACATTATTCTCTTTTACTCTTTGTGCGCCGCCTCTCGCCACACGCTCGTGCATCCACGATTTCATGTTCTAATTACCGTGCACTGTTTGCTGTTTCATACAAACACAACGATCATCATGCTTAGAAGAGGATTATTAGATAAATCCTAGACTTGAAAATTACTGACGTGTATCCTGCTACCAAATCCTAGTATTATGAATAAATGGTAAACTTTCGGCGTTTGGGTAGACGGAGTATTGGTCGGACACTAACCAGTTGGGAAGACGATCTCCGTACAGTGGCCGGTCCGTGTTGGATACGAGTGGCGAGGGATCGATGGTCTTGGCGTTCTTTGAGGGAGGCCTATGTTCAGCAATGAACGGATATAGGATGTTGATGAAACAGTACTCTCTCAAAGATGGGACATTGGATAAGCGTTAATAACTTCTTTTGAAATTGTAAAAAACTAAATGTATAAAATTTTCTTTGCTAAATGCTAAGCAACTGCAAACCGAGGTACTCTTAGACAATAAGAACTGGTGGACTCTAAATAACTCTAGGTTTCAAGTTACAGTAGGATCCCCAAATAGCTAAATTGGTGAATAGACTCCGTTCTGCAGCATATGCAGTCAGAAAAATAAGACTGATCACTGATGAAGATATGATCACTGATGAAGATACGCCGCGAATAGTTTATTTCAGTTACTATTATAGCAATATGTTTTATAGACTTTCTACTGTCATGGTGAAATGCTGCCGATATCAACAACACTTTTGTGCTGCTGACGGGTACCCCTCGTGCAATTTATAAGTTGCCTATTCATCTTTGAAAAACAAATTTAAAAAAATCTACATAATGAATTTGGTAATACAAGTGACATTTACAGTAGGGATATATCCCAATAAAGACAGGTTAGATGTGCCCAGTGATTAGACTCACAAAAGTACCTAAGCAATTCTTTTAAAGGCAACTGCCAACTAGGTATATGTAGTACACTTATATGTAATACGCTTTTACCATAGGATCCCAGAAAATGTTTAAAACCTTCGCTTAAAAAAATGCCACAAGTTGTTAAAGAGCGTTTGTGTGATAAAGGATATTATAAAGTAAAAGATTTCGTAGAATATACCACACCCTGGGAATAGAGGGTTCCCCCCAGGTATTTCAGGTTAACGTGTAATTTTTTTATGGAATATTTGAAAAAATTTGTTCCACTCAGTTTGCTTCGCGGGTTCTTCTCAGTGGGCTTACCTTGGAACCGTCGGAATTGACGTTCAAAAAGGTACCCTGTTGGTACCTACTATTTTGAAAAAAAACATTTAATTTTTTTACTTATATATAGTTCAACATTCTAATAAGTTTATACTTTAACGTCACTTTAATTGTAACTTCAGAAACAACTTCATTGAAATATATAATAACGGCCTTACTTATAAACCTTTCTTAATATTTAATCAATTGATTAACAACTTACGGTCTTACTTATAAAAATCTCGCTAAGCAATAGGTAGCCATCTCTTAGTTAATCAACTCTTAAGCTATAAATCAATGATTAACTTTTGTTTACTTATAAACATTAATTAGCCGTTGCTTGGTTAAGAAACGAACAGAGAACGATACGTAGATGGTTGGCACAGATTATTTCCAAAATAATCGACTAGATAGAGAAATTGAACGAACAAAATTGTCAATAGTTCGATTTTTTCTTATATCATCTGTGACAGTGTAGTGAATTTGACAGAATATTTTAAAATTTTCTATTTAAAAATAATAAAATTTGTAAATAGTTTAAATACTTAATGAAAATTTAAATATTTTAGTAAAATTATAATAAACTAGTTTGATTTTTTCCATATAATATCATCTATGACAGTGTCGTGAATTTGACAGATTATTTTAAATAGAAAATTATAAAATAATAAAATTTGTAAATAGTTTAAATATTTAATGAAAATGTAATATAATAAAAATTTGCAAATCACGAAGATTTTCCAATCCATCAATGTTTTAAGCACAAATTAAAAAATTTGGAAATATGGATAGGCGGAAAAAATCGTGGCATGCGATTGTGTTTTTTGGTTTCCCGTTAGTAAATATTTATTTTGTATTTTGTGCATTCGTTTTTTCGAAGCGGTTTTCTATAGTGTCTGTTTTAAAAACCTGTTTAATAATATATCTTAATTGGTTGGGGAATATTGTGGTGGACAGTTCTGGGTCCACCCACCCAGAACTGTCACAGTGACAGGAGATACAGTAATGAGGTTTAAAATATAATTCAATAAAACCTAGTCGGCACCTGAGAGGAGTATTAATTAAGTAACACAACACTAGTCGGACGTCGTCTCCGGCCACTCGACTGCCCGCCCCAAGCCGCCCCAGGCCGCCCAGTCATCTTAATTTACGTTGCTTCAAGAACCTTATAATTACAACTTGATTCGCTAGCGTAACTCTAACTTAGCAACTAGTTAAAGTATCCAACATATTTAAAACTTGGCCATCCACACACTTGTCGAGACTACTCGTGTTAATTGGGATTATGTCACTATGCTTCATCACTTGATCTTCGGATCCCTTGAGACGTAGTCTGCTCCTTTATCCAAAAGATTCAAGTTCAACCCTGTCGCATCCAGGCACCCAATTACTGACATTTCAAGTGTTAATAGCCTATCTTACCCACAAGGGTGCCAAGTTAAGTTTAGCAGCTATTAAAGTAAAACAAGTCACAAAGACAGATCATAATATACGCGGAAAATAAAGTTATATTATATATATATATATAAACAAATTTAAATAAAATGTCCGGTAACACCCACACATAATATAGAGAGAGTCTGCAATTTATAATTTTAGTATAGAAGGTATGTGGACGATTTTATATACATTATAATAATAATATATCTATGAACGATTTCACACCACGTCAATCTGGTCCCGTGGTAAGTTCTCGAAGAACTTGTGTTACGGGTACCAAACAACGGAAATATATTTAATACTTTTATACTATACATAATATATTTAAGATTTTTATTATATAATACACATATTCTTTTTGGTACAGTAACCGTTCTGAACTTCGTCCTTGAACCTAAGAAACTCTGAAATGTGAACGACGCACAAAAACCTATATAACCTAAGCTATTAAGTACCAGCATTGACCCACATTAACTCAAATTATTGATCATTAAAGCATTGGCTTTTACCCCTGACTCCCGTTAAAAAGGTAATAAAATAGTGCAGAATAATATAATAATAATATCTTATTACCTAATGCCTTTTGTGGAAGGTTGTAAAAAGAGTACTTTATATGTAGCACTCTTTAGAATTTACCGCCAGTTGAAACAGGGTGGCAATATCTTAGATTGGAAATCAGGGAAGGCAAATACAACATGTTATATCTCGGTGCTAGTGACACTGTCCTTTTCTTCTTTTTTTTTTTCTTTATCGTTGGGAAATGAGAGGGGACTACCCAAGTGGATACGTAGGACTGGCTGCGCTCGAAAGATGGTGGAATTTTAATGAGGTGTCCCGGACACCTCGACTTCTAGTCAATCCCTCAAGTGACCAACGCAACCTCCACACAGTGGACGTCCCGCACCACAGAACAACCCCTCCCAACGTAGGTACTGTGCAATGTGATGAGGTTCCCATCCTCGCCCTTTGTCCCTACTCTTCTTATAAGAGATATACGTACAAAGAGCAGCTCCCTCAGTTCACTTTTTTTTCCACACTTTTTTTTCACAGTTTAACGAACCGGTTAGAGCTGCAAACAGATTTTTGAAATTGAGCTTATTTTACTTTAGTACTAAAGTCAACCATCACGCGTTTATGAAAATCAGTCCAGCTGTTTCAAGGTCACCAGCTCTTCTTTTACTGTGTTGCGTTATTTATGTATAACATTTTAATGCTGTTCGTGTTTTGTACAGGCTCCCATGTGATCAGTTCGTTGTGGATGGAGCTGGAGTCGGAGGCGCCGGTGCCTGAGCGCTGACGGCGGCGCAGCGAGCAGTACTACCGGCCGGTGTCACGCGCGCGCAACGAGCGCCGCAAGATGTCCGTCGTCGCTGTACCGCCCGCTCAAAACGACTCCTTCCTGTAAGACTCACGGCGACGTTACCACGTGATCAAGTGACCAGACGACCACGAGACCACGCGACCACGTTACCATACGACCATGCGACCACCCGAGCACGCCTCTGACTTCTGAGACGACGACTAACACAACGACGCAAGCTCGAACGAAGGACGACGATCGATTTAATGACTCTACCATTAATAACATTATTTATGTTGTCTAGTCGCTATGTTATTTTTTGCAAATTAAATTTGTAAATAGCAAGTACGATAAAATATATAAAAAAATATGTTACCAATATATTATGTTATAGATATAATATGTTAAGTATATTGCAGTAGGAGTTTAGTTCTTAGATATAACAAAATGATGTTATTAGCTTCCTTATAGTCGTAGTAGACCCCGTCTAAATGACTTCTGAATGAATCTTACCTGTTTATTTCGAGGACTAGTACGTCTAGTACTATGTAAAACATATTTCATAATATGTCAAGTATTCGACGATAACTTTTCTTCCCTTCTCTTATTTCCATAATACCGTAATGTATTATGCAAATATATTAATACAAATTTTCAAAAAAATCTAAATAAACATACATTAATTATATATTATATTAAACAACTAGTGTTTAAAACACTATTTTTATTTATATAGGCATTTGTATAGTCAATTTAAAAAGTCAAATGTTTAAATACATGCAACTTCGATCTAGTTCTATCTAAAAAGTTTTTTTTTAAATATAATTTATTATATAGAGTAAAAAAGTACATTGAAACAGACTACAGAGTTTAAGATTGTCTCTTAATAAAGGGGTGGAAAGGATGGCGGCAAGTCGTCTAACAACTTAATATCCTGATAGAGGAAGCGAACTCGCTTCGTGTGAGGTGTGCCATAGGTAACTTTTCCAGTATTCCAACCTTATGCGGCTAATATTGGTTGCATAGATAAATACAATTCTTATACATAATATTATAATAACAAAAATTAGTTTCATGCCAACCAATGTAGATCAGTAATGGCCTAAAGACATTTTATTTGTTATAATTGTAATGGTGGCAGATACTGCAGGTTATTTGGTAACAACCATTTTACTAGTCGTAGTTGTTGCTAGCAAAATGTATAAAAACATTTTTAAACAGCAGTGTGGCAGCACCATAATTCAGCAGTCTCTCTAGTTTAAAGTAGGTAACACTATCCAACCATGCTAGGCCATGCGTTGCTATACTGAGACTCAAAGTGATATTATATCATCTTGGTAGTTCTTCTTGCTGAAATAATGTATATCATACTATACATATTTATTAATTTATTAATATATGTATATCATACATACATACATACATTAATATATGTATGTATATCATACATACATATATTAATGTATGTATAATACATTTATTAATATATGTATGTATATCATACATACATATATTAATAAATCTGCATTATTTCAGCAACTTGCGGAAGAAATGATGTGAATTTGAGATGCCTCATAACTGCATACAACACATCAAATCAACTACAATAAAATTATATTATATACAATTAAATTTGAAAAGATAAAAAATATATATTTATTAATGTTTTATTCATTTTATTAAAATTATCGTAAAAGTGAACAAATTTCAAATATTATAATAATTTTTATTTATCAATTAAGTATAATGAAGGACACAATAATTAAAAAACGCTAACAATCGTTATAGTATGTAGCAGAGCTGTAAAAATTTACCTTTTTAATTTTAAAGCAAATCGCGATCGACGGATGTTGGCCATAAGGAAAATACATTAATTGTTATGTGAAATGTATGTTAAGTAGATTAAATTATGTGTATTTTTTAATATTGGATCTCGGAGGCGATTGAGTCGCCAGCGAACAGGGTACAAAGAACACGATAAGAGTCTTATAAGTCTAAAAACGTATTAGTATGCTTGATGATAAGAGATTTATACATTATAATAATATAGTGTACGTATTAAAACCACGACAATATCAGTTATTAAAAAACACAACACTCAGCAGCGACATGTTTCTTTGTGAGATAATTATCTGGTCCTTATTAATTTATTGTGCTATCTAAAATTTATGATACATAATCATATGATGTTTATACTGTTTTTAACAATTACAGCTGCATAAAATAATAACTTATTTACAAAAGATAATAAACTGTTATCATACTGAACAATATTTACTGTGTCATCACTCGAACGTTTATTCTATTATAGATGTAAGAGAAAAAAAAAATATATATATATATATATATATATATATATATATATATATATATATATATATATATATATACTTACGGGTACTTTTATAATATTAAATTATAATTATTATTTATCAAATTAATTTAATGAGTACCTAATTGATTTTAATTATAATTATAACTATATTTAAAAAAAAAATAGTTTTTTTTTACTATTAAATTAAGTAGATAACTAGTAATTATGAAAATAGCTATGAACGTTTAATTTAAATAAGATAAATGGTGAAATACAAAATGTAATGTTGTTTTTATTGTTGAAGGTTGTTAAATATTTATTTATAGAATGCATTTATAAGTATTATAAAATGTTATACCCTGTATCGACTATAAGTATTCCCCTGTCTTCATATCTATCACTTTCTTTGGAACTGTATGACAGATATATTTGTGCGCGGTGTTGATTTTCATGTACTGTCTTATAATATAATCTATCTCCTTGCCAAATGTTATTAAATTCCGATCAACTATTTACTATTTAGGTGCGAAAGCGTTACAAACAACCAAACAAACTTACTTTACAATATTAAATAATGTTCGACGTAAATAGTTCTTCAAATGAAGCTTATTACACAATACATTAGTATCACATAACACCGGCGTCAAGTGACAGCTATGCTGTCGCGTTTCGTGCGGTTTGTGAGTTTCCGGCAGCCCATTTATAGGGAAAAGGAGGGCGGCACATCTGCGTGGCCTTGGTTGGGCTTGGACTGTTCGTTTGCCCCCTGATGCCATAAAAAAAACCACACCAGTATCGAGTAAGCTGTTTCTGAGATAAGCATGGTCAAACGCGCAAAGAGTACTTTAAAAAAATAGTTTTTGGTTCTTTTGCGTTGATAATGGTATCATAATATTATATGTTCCAAGTACATTTTATTATGTGTATATAAGAAATGACTTTTGGACCTCTATATAGAACTCTTACTATACATAACTTGTCTAAGTATATTGTCTATCGTTCAGATGTTCTAGGTTGTACCCGACACCTGGGACACCAGTGTTAGTCTTTAAATAAATTAAAATTAATAAAATGATAATTGTTTGACAGCATTAATCTTTTTTTTGCTTACCTCCTCTATGTTAGTTGTATCGGCAAACAGGCAGACAAACAGTTTACCTGGAAGACCAGGCAACTTGTTCATGCGTTGCCTATTCTTAGAAGTAAGATGTTAAGTATCTATGCCAGTAATTACACTACCTGTCCTGCACTTCTCCCCAAAACACAACAAAGTTGTTTGACGTGAGAAATAAGCAGGATGTTATTCATGCAGATGTGCGTGGCATAGGCATAGCGCATTCGAATCGGAAAACCTTATTCAATAGTAATTACATGCACTAGAATAATAATTACAATAATAATGACTATAATAATATGTTGTGACAACTCACACACGGCCATCTGATACCGAACTAGACAGTATGTTCTTATGACAAACAGACATCTGATACATACTTATATATTTTAAAATATTTTTACATAAATTATTACACCCAGACACAGAGACTGTAGGTACTGCTTTCCTCAAGAGAATGTTTTTTACCTCTGTTTTTTACCTATAATTAATTCTTGTCGCTTTATTTTAAAAATAAATGAATTGTCATCAGAAAACAACACTATCTCTTCATTATCTTCAAATAACTTTGGTAAATCATTAATGTAAATAAGATAAAGAAATGGTTCTATAATGAACCCCTGTGGGACCCCCAAGTCTATTTTAGTCCCGGATAATCTTTTGCTGTTTATCTCCACCACTTGAGTCCCGAGTAAAGCGCGCGATGAGCCGCGCCCCCTGCGGGGCGCAGCGGGGGGCCACACCCTTTCGAATAATTCCTAGGTAAGCCATCTCCTCACCTACGTTCCAACTGAGCTTAAAGGCTGTTAGATATAAGTCCGGGGTCGCCCGCTTTACTCACCACTGTCCTCGGCAACGTGGTCTGCTCCGGAGACTCTGTAGGTGACGCGAACTGTTCCAACCCTCGTATCCAACACCACCATAGGGACACACTGATTCGGATCTCCAGCGTAGGATGAATGATGTTAATCCTCGATCGAGTTAAACGGGTTACGGGAGGCCTCCCGGTTTGTATGCGCGCGCGGCAGTGGTTGAGTTTGTACTGGCTATAAGCGCACACTAGAGGGCGCATTCACGATCGCATTCGGATGGCGGTATATCGCAAAGCGACCCCTCAGTTCAAAGGAAAAATAATAATAATATGTACTTAAACGATATTGTCCAATTTATGCTACCTTGCAGATGCAAGAAAATACGAAATAACTCATATATCTATTTTAGTTTAAACAAATTATTTGTTCAGGTACGGAACATGCCGCCCACCTTAAAAGCACGTAGTGTCTTTTAAAAGAAGAATAAAACTTATAAAGAAAATTATATATTAATTAAAACTAAACTTAACTATTAATATTGGTTGTATACAATCTGACTATTGTAGTGGAAGAGGACAAATTTTGACAACAGGGCGTTTGAAAAACGTATTGCCCATTTTTAATGTTACGACTCGTACAACCTGGTCGGAGCCGGGATGAAGCGCGTGAATGCGTGCGAGCTTCCATTGAAGGGGTGGTAGGTTCTCATCACGCACCATAACAACAGTGCCCTCACGAAGAGTGGAGCCGCGGTCTTGAAACCATTTATTAGTTTGTTGGAGTTCGTGAAGATACTCCTTACTCCATCGTTTCCAAAAATGTTGAACCGACTGTTGAATCCAGTTCCAACGAGTAAGTCGACTAGGATTTTCGTCTACCAAGGCGACGTCAGGCACCGCAGTTAGGGGTTCCCCTATTAGGAAGTGAGCCGGAGTCAAGGGAAGAGGATCCGAAGCATCCGAACTCAATACGCAAAGAGGTCGCGAATTTAAAACGGCTTCTATCTGACACGTAAGAGTGTGCATCTCGTCGTACGTCTGAATTCGCGTACCTACCACGCGGTGAAGATGATGTTTAAAGCTCTTTACGGAGGCTTCAAACAATCCGCCGAAATGGCTAGCATAAGGAGGTTGGAAATGCCACGTAAGGCCCTGCCTTAAAGTTTCTTTGTTTAAAATATTTAGAACTGGATCGCTACGTAAAAACGCGTATAAATCCTTTAAGTAATTATTACAACTAACAAAATTCCTTCCACAATCTAAATAGATATCCGTACAATAGCCACGCCGGGACGTGAAACGTCGCAAGGCGGCTAGAAAAGCTTCTGTAGATAACTCGGATACGAGTTCGAGATGTACGGCCTTAACTGACATACATACAAAAACTGCAACATAACACTTCACTACCTTAGCATTCCGAACCTTGTTAGCGCGAACATAAAAAGGACCCGCAAAATCCACCGATGTCTTTTTAAAGGCACGAGTTGGACGTAGCCTGGATTCAGGGAGCTGTCCCATGCGCGGTTGCATACACGCAGGGCGCGCCCGGAAGCAACGTACGCATCGATGTATTCGCTGACGCACGATATCACGACTCGATAAGATCCAATATCGCTGTAGAAGCGAGTAGCGTACTAACTGAGGTCCCGCGTGTAACTGGGTCAGGTGAGCGTCGTCGATTATAAGATCCGTCAAGGGATGTCGTTTAGGCAAAATCAATTGATGTTTAGAATTAAACGGTAAAAGAGACTTGTGAAGTCGTCCTCCCACGCGTAAATATCCGTCACTATCCAGAAATGGCGTAAGACGGCGCAAGCTTAACGAAACTAATTTATTGTTAGAAATATTTTTTATATCCTCATTAAAAACTGAATGTTGCGTCAAAAGTATAAGGCGATTAAGTGAAAAGTTATATTCAGGAACCGTGATGTAATTTGGAAGTGACTGTTTAATATGTTTATTTTTACATTTGTTGTAAAAACGAAAAATGAAAGCGGTCACACACACAAGTTTATTTAACGACGAATATCGTGTGATAAAACTATCCGTATCGCCAAGGGGATACGTCACAGCTGTGTGGGAATACTTAGCAAGCCGTTCCTTTGTGTTACGCTTTTCTTCGCTGGTATTTAAAATCGGTTTTTGTATAGGCCAAGAGTCGGGATCTTGTTGGAGCCATGCGGGACCATGGTACCACAAGCCACTCCTAACCAATGCGGCCGGCAATAGGCCACGAGACGCTGCGTCTGCGGGGTTATCAGCAGACGGGACGTGGCGCCAACAGCTTGCGGGCACACGGGTCAAGATCTCACTGACGCGGTTAGACACAAAGGTCTTCCATTCATGTGGAGAAGAACGAAGCCAAGCCAATACGACCGAAGAGTCGGACCAAGCCTGAATTTGACCGGGACGGATCCTGTCTCCGTATATGTGGTTCACCCTCTCAATTAATTTAGATAACAAGAGTGCTGCCATCAGTTCAAGGCGAGGAATAGTAAGACACACACGCAACGGTGCGACACGAGTTTTTGCCATTATTAAATGTGTCTCACAATTACCACTCCTGCCTATGTGTCGTATATAAACGCATGCGGCATAACCGATTTGAGACGCATCCGCAAAACCATGTATTTGAATAGATTCTATGTCGTCAGTATTAAAAATATAACGAGGAAAAGAAATCGATGATAAGAGCGGTAGCTCCTTACTAAAATGCATCCATGAATTTAATATATCAATAGGCGGCTGCTCGTCCCAACCAATGTTCTCCAACCACATCAACTGAATTAAATGCTTAGCGAATAATGTTACTGGCGACAATAACCCGAGAGGGTCGTATATTTTTGCTATATCGGATAATATAGCACGCTTGGTACAATCGCGCGAAGTAACGTGAACCCTGAAGTTGAATGAGTCCGCTCGGGGGTCCCACTGTAATCCGAGAACATTGACACCCCTATCGCCCTCCATCTCTGCGAAAAGGACATTCTCACACCGCCCACCATGAAACTCTGATGGCTGGACTGCAGCTCGAACCCAGCTGTCGCGCAAATAGCAATCAACTCCCGCTGAAGAAGAAGAGCCTGGGCTTCGTCGTCGGCGCCCGTAATGACGTCATCGACGAAGACATTATTTAATAAAACGGCCGCGGCCAGTTTGAAACGCTCGGCCTCATCGTTAGCCAGTTGTCGGATGGTACGAAGTGCGAGATAGGGAGAGCAGTTGACGCCGAATGTGACTGTACATAGCCTGTAGTCACGTAAAGGTTCCTCTGGTGATCGACGCCAGAGAATACGGTGAAAATCTCTATCACTTTCACGTAATAATATATTACGAAACATCTGTTTTATGTCTGAACAGAAAGCAACACGATGCACACGAAAATTTAAAAGAACATCAACGATATCTAGGTGAAGTTTAGGTCCTGAGAACAGCACGTCATTCAATGAGTACCCGCTGGTCGTACGACAGCCGGCATCAAAAACAACTCGGGTGCGTGTTGTCTGGCTTGAAGGCTTAATCACACAATGGTGTGGGATATAGTAGTTGGCACCAACTGAAGACTCATCATCAACAAGCTCCATGTGATTGAGGTCAATGTACTCCTGAAGGCAAGCGTGATAGTCGAACTTCAGCTGGGGGTTACGTTCCAACCTATATTCCAGCTTATGAAAACGAGCAACTGCAATTTGTCTTGAGTCACCGAGGGGCGGGGCGTTGACCTTGAAAGGCAAAGCGACCACGTATCGCCCTGTGATATCTCGATTATGCGTTCTTCGAAAAAAGGATTCACATAATTCGTCATCGGGAGTGTAACTCCGCTTCTCTGGTACTGACTCCAGCTCCCAAAATCTTTGAAGGTTGTCGTTGTCAAACGAGCTATAACAAACTTGGAGTGGAGTCGAAATGTTTCCATTAAATGTAAGCTTACCTAACAGTAAATAACCGAAGACACTACTCATCGCAACCACCCATAATAGTGTTATTTAATAAAATGTGGGATAGTATATCCGCTCCTAATAACATCTCAACCGGTTGAGGTGTGTGAAAATGAGGATCGGCCAAGGTAAGGCCCTTTAAATGCGGCCACTCAGAGTAAGGCAAAGACACACTAGGCATTTTTGACATTAACTTAGGCAAGATTAATGCGTCAACCGGAATAACGGGATGATGTTTATCCTTTGGCGTAATCGAGCATGTGACCATACCCTTAGGTACCAATGGTTCCGTATCACCTATGCCAAGTACCGGTACTCGAACGCCAGTGCGCGGCAAACCCAGACGCTGTACGCACGTCTCGCTTATGAACGAGGCCTGACTCCCGCTATCAACCATACACCGAACGGATGAAATTTTATTATCTCCCATATATAAATCTATTACAGCGGTAGATAATAACACCGTAGAATGCGACGAATGCATTTTTGTCGCGTAATTATTATGTATGCGAGCGTCCTGTCTATCCTCCGTAGGAGGGAACGAGACAGCGCTAGCAGTAGTACTGTTTACAATCGTTAAAGACTGCGGTGAAATTAAATGAATAAGGCTATGATGTCTTTTTTGACATGTACGACATACAAAATTCGATTTACAATTTCTTACATCGTGTCCGACGTTTAAACAATTGTAACAAATATTTTTGTTTTGAATAAAGTTGTACCTATCCTGCGGAGAGAGATTTAAAAACTCGGTACATTTAGAAATTAAATGCTGACCGGCGCATTTCAAGCAAGAACGATTCCTATCACGTGTATTATAAGGTCCAGTTTGCTCTGTGACTGACGCGACGCGTGCGGTAAATGAATTACGATGTACATTTAATTTCTCGCTACTTTTCTTATGATGATTATTATTAATATTTTCTGGATAGTTTTTTATGGACTGTGTATATGAAGCCATAGCGATTTCGTCGGCTGAGATTTCGCGTTCTAAAAATTCAATTAAAGTATTAACATCCGGTATATCGGACGGTCTTGACAATGAACGTTCATAATTCTTTCTCAAACCTGTGGGTATTTTACGCAGTAATAAGTTAAGTAATATAAAACTCCACTGATCAATAGGAAAATCCATAACCTCAAGCGCCCTAATGTTATCCTGGTAGACATTTAATAAATTTCGCACACTTTGATAAGATCGCTCGGAACATGTTTCAAGGTCGAGTATACGATCCAAATGTTTAGATGCGACGATACGCCTATTTTCATATCTATATTTTAAAATATTTAACGCGATAGTATAATTATCACCTGTTATAGGGAGTGATTTGATCAAGTTATATGGTTCATTTTTAACCGAAAGTAGAAGGTATCTTAATTTTTCCGTCTCCGTGTAGGCTCTGTTGTGATGGACTAATGAACTAAATAAATCAAAAAACGATTGCCAATCGGTAGGATCACCGCTAAAATCGGGTAACGACAAGACGGGTAGATTTCTTTTATGACAAATGTCGTCCTGATAAAGTGACCGACGCCGATTCAGGTCGTCATTTTTATGACTATTTATGTACGAAACGTAAATAATATACGTCGTTAAAATCATTGCGTATTTTAATATGCTCGTCTTTATCAAAAACCTTGTGCTTTATGAGCGTTTTTTCAATTTTAGATTGAATTTTATTGAATTTTCTTTGATGTGAACTTAAATCACTAGCTCGCGAACGAAATTGTTGATCATTTGTGGTTGCAAGCTGTAAAATACGTTTAAGCTCGTCGAGGATCAAATCTCTTTCGAAAATATCTTGTTCACACAATATTTCTAATTGTAATTCGTCCGGCATTTTGCGTAGCAAAGATGGCGGCGAGATAAAATGCGAAAAGAAATACTTTTATTGAAAAATGAGTACGTAGTACTGCTATTAAACAAGATAGCACAAGCTGGACAATGATCCGGCTCGAAGGACCAAAAATTTATGTTAGATATAAGGCTGGGGTCGCCCGCTTTACTCACCGCTGTCCTCGGCAACGTGGTCTGCTCCGGAGACTCTGTAGGTGACGCGAACTGTTCCAAACCTCGTATCCAACACCACCATAGGGACACACTGATTCGGATCTCCAGCGTAGGATGAATGATATTAATCCTCGATCGAGTTAAACGGGTTACGGGAGGCCTCCCGGTTTGTATGCGCGCGCGGCAGTGGTTGAGTTTGTACTGGCTATAAGCGCACACTAGAGGGCGCATTCACGATCGCATTCGGATGGCGGTATATCGCAAAGCGACCCCTCAGTTCAAAGGAAAAATAATAATAATATGTACTTAAACGATATTGTCCAATTTATGCTACCTTGCAGATGCAAGAAAATACGAAATAACATATATCTATTTTAGTTTAAACAAATTATTTGTTCAGGTACGGAACAAAGGCCATCAGGCTGAAAAATAAACGAAATCCAAACTGGTGGAAATCGAAAAGTTTTCAGAAATAATTATGTAAAAAATTGAATATTGATTGAATAAAAAATAAGTACTTACTGATTTTTTTTCTACATGATGTGTAATATTGAATATTGATTGAATAAAAAATACTGATTTTTTCTACATGATGTACAATGTTGAATATTGTTTGAATAAAAAATACTGATTTTTTTCTACATGATGTACAATATTGAATATTCATTGAATAAAAAATACCTACTGATTTTTTTTTCTACGTGATGTTGTTGGTTATAATCATGAGATCAATTTTGCTGAGACTTATTTTCTAATATTTTCAAAACCGAGATCGTAATATTTTCTTCAAAGCTGCCAAAGTACCTATCTATTAGCGGAATATTTTATACCTATTACTTTTTTTTCACTTGACATTGTTGCGAGTTTTCTTTGCTTGTTTCTTGTTGTAGGAGGCATGTTCCACGTGTCTAAAAGTTTTTTTAAAGTTGAATAAACTTATTTCGGTTTATTCCCATTTCTTTAATACACACGCACGTACGCACGCACGCACGCACACACACACACACAAACACACACACACACACACACACACGCATACACAAGTAAATAAACTGTCAAATCTTGCCACCTTACTTAGCTTACACTGACAAATTATAATATTCCGATAGAAGAGTCGCTTTGTGCTGCGCTCCCGTCTGCATAGATACACCTTCTTGTTTGTTCCTTCCCTCAAACAGCTTTGCTGTGTTTCGGAGAGGAGGGCAGGACAGGCAGTGTAATTACTGGCACAGAGGCTTAACATCTTCTGCCTGAGCTTCTACGTTAACTTAAAACAAGTTCATGGGCGATGCTGACCACTTACCATCATGTGGGTCGTCTGCCATATCAATACTAAATGCCACGTGTGATACCTCTAATATAAACTAAATATTATATGCTAATGTATTCTTTCTAACAAAATAAACAATTCTAATTAAACAATTTTTACGGATTACTAAGATTTTTTAAAATGTATATTTTTTTTAAAGATTTAAAATCCGTAAAAATTGTTTCATTATAATAAAATAAACAATTTAATAAGCTCTATGCACACTAGGTACACTTCAACTAGCATATTCGAGATAGGGAATATTCCCTAAAAGTGATATTCCCGTAGAATTATCTAAGCAAGCATCTACAGCTTGGCAAAAAAGAGTATGGAAAAAATAAGGGCGCCACTTTCACTTAGATCTCATCATAATATGAAAAATCAGTAAGATAATTTAATCAAATCGTTAAAAATAAATGTGAAACACTAAGCTTTACTCTAAATCTAGTATTTGTCGGCCAAGTATTGTCAACATCATAGGTTTCCATTTAGTAAAATATTTAGTTCCACCTGTCACCACGTCATACTCTTTTTTGCCAAGCTGTACGTCTGTATGTTGTATCATCATCATAATCAGGTGCCTGCTGGTGGCTGGACATGGGTAGGCCCATGTCCAGCAGTCAATGATAACCTGAATAGCCAAAAAATAACCAACATCAACCTGGAGAATGCTGCTGATCATATTATATGCCAAACAAATAGTACAGGTAATGTTAATAAAACAAGTAACTTTGTAAATAAGGATTATAATCTTACAACACAATGAATACATTACAGTTAACGATTTCCGAGCGGAGTCGGCAGATGCGTTAGGCTCGCGTGTATATAAATAGTGTTACCGCGCACACATATATCTAACATGCTCGTGTATGTTGCGGCGAGGCTTTGGGCTAATTACAGCTACTGACAGTACAACCTTTATCTTGTCTACGTCATCACCTGTGCACAGCACGCGCGACTTAACGCGGCCGCACAAAAGTTAGCTACGAGTGACGCTACAAACGTCATACTATATAAAATGTATGACTGTAACACTAACTTCATTCCGGTCCAGTTAAATTGTGTGTACATTTAAGTATAAACTAATTGTCTAATATTCTTTGTTCAATAATAAACTAATAGTTATATTCGGAGTAACCGTATATCCTGAAGCTACGAATAAAGTATGGTGGCCCTAACTAGCCTGGTCTTTGTTTTAAAACAATCTAAATATTAAAAACTCGGTAAATTACTTCGTAAGTATTCGTTTGTATATTTATATAAACGTATATATAATTCTTAGAAGTATTATCCAAAGAATAATGATATCGTTCATGGCCAGTTCAAAATATTTTCAAATCATATATTTATTGATACACAATAATATATTGATGCAGAACCCTACGCGCCTCTCTCGCACCATACAAATTTTAAGTAACATCATAATCTCAAAGATTATATAATTTATAGAATCCAATAAGAGAACAATAATAATTTATTATTTTACATAATATAGTGCCTGACGGCTCTCGTCAACAGCGTGAAGAGTGAAGCGCGGACGTACAGACGTACGAACGTATTCACAGGGAAATATACTATAGATAAGTACTCTCGAGTCAATTTTGTGAGGCATTAATTGATATCGACTCCAAAACGTGGAATGTGCGGTGACAATAATTTTCGTAGTCCATAGGACAGTGTCATGATCTTCACAGAAGTACCATTTTCAAAATGTTGTCCGTCTAGTTATTTTTTCTGCTATAATACACAATACATTAAAAAAATATCTATCGTCTGAAAAGACCATCACTTAACAATAAATCATATTTGGAATCAATATCAAAAATGTCCCCTTTTATCATTTAGTCTAGTAGTTACACTAAGTTACAAATAATAAATTTCGTTATTATGAAACAAACAATTTTTGTACAATGTATTTTACAAATGTTTCATATAAAGTCTGCCGTGTTATCTGTTAACACATATTAAAAAATATTCATACAACACATATAGACATCTATACATTTACAAGTCTATTAGTACTGTTATTTGTTTCTTGTTCGTAAGTAATAAGAATGGTATTATTTATAACATTTCACTGTCAATGTTCGTTTACGACGATTATTTGCCCGACTGGCTACTCGTAAGTAGTATAAGTGGGATATTGCAATATGAGTACAAACATCACTAGGAGATAATGTAACAGACATATCCTGGTCGAACACTAGTCTAAGATTACAGGACACATCCGTGATATTATAAAATGTAATTCATCATCAGGCCCTATTGTGTCATTAAATAGCTTTAAATATAAACTCTATTGAGTCCATATATTTCGGCTTCAAGGAAACAGACAATGCTACTAAGACTGTGTTATGTCCATTGAATTTCGTGATTCCTATTAAACATGAATTATTCAAAACCCACCAGTAACATTTTATTTATATGCTTTTCAACTATAAATAGTTATTAAGTAAATTCACGTTTTTCTGGTCTTAATTCGGGCGCCGGTTACACACAGAGCGACAAAACAGCAAACATACAAACATAATATAGGGTCTCTGGGACTTATTACTAACATTAAATACAAAATAAACGTTACTAACTAATACATGGTGTTTAGAAATCATGAGCCTCATTAGCACGAGTAGGGTGACCATATTATTATGATACAAAAGTTAAAGATTTAGGCGTGTAGTGACTAAAGCGGTACGTATATAATATTCGATAAGTCAACATTAAATGTCAAAATAGTTACACATGAAAAAAATGTGAATCTTAGTAGGCGAAGTATTTTGATCGAATTAAAGATCAAAAAAATGTATTTGTATAAACATTGGTAATAAATGTTACGTCATTCATTTCAGTCATACGTAAATAAATCGTGATATTCCATTAGAATACATTTAATACTCTATTGAATCACCTAGCATAAGCTTTTTCTAATAAAAAAAATAGAGATTTATATTACAAAAATAAACTTCATTCAACGAAAATATAACGAAAACCACACCTTATATTATTATAGTGCCTCAAGCACCAAATTATTTATAAATAATTTGTGACATGCCATTAGATTAAATAGATGAGTTTAAAATATCAAATGCCGTATTTTTTCACTACTTATCAACCAAAAAATATATCTTAGCATAAATTATCACATGTCCCCCGAAAGGCAAACAAAAAATAAATGTAATACACATAAGAGTTAAACTAATTCAACATCAAAATAAAGGCATTACTAATGAAATTACGCTTGTGACAAAAGAGAGTAAACTTTCCAGACTGAAGACATACTTCGTTATAAATTATCTCCATACAATACTTATAGTTTAAATACAAACATATACCAACTTGTACGAAGTCGTTCATTAAACGTTAAAAAGTTAAAGCTACGTCACATAACCCTCGGTTACATAAAGACAAAGAGTTACATAAATGAATATTAGTCTAATAAATAATAATACGCATACGAGTGGGTAAGCACGTTCTGTTGTCCAGATGCTTTGTCGAAATTCTGAAACTAAATCCTATCTAGCACGCAAGTTTGTTTAGTTTACACGTGACGTCGCACCAGTCTAGTGTTTCCGATAATTTCTCTTAAGTTTAAAATGAAACAATGATACTTAATTTTTTTTTAATTTTTTTTTTTTTTTGTTTAAAAGTCAAGCAAATTAATACGATTATCCTTTTTAGCATCGATATAACTAAGATAATCTACGATGTCACGCGTTATTCGAGATAGGTAAGGCGATCTGTCCTACACAGTCGGTATGTCCGCTCGTGTCGTCCAGGACAGTTGTTCTACCCAGTGCGTTTGGCCCAGGGCGGGTTGACGCTAACTTACGTCGGTCACGTTTGTTAAATCATTTTATCTCCTGTATCTGTTGAGGTTTATTTTGACTTAATAAACAATACCTAAATGAAGTGCTATCGGGATTGAGGCGAGTTAGACGGGCGGTATCGTCCACAACACGGCGGTCTTGTCCGCCGACGTGGAGAGGAAGGAGAAGTCGTCGGGGTGCCAGCGCGCCGATATCACCTTGTCGGGGTGCCGCGCCACTGGCACGCTGGGGAGCGCGCACGTCAGGTCGCCTGCAACACGACACCACAATCATATCGTCACAAATATGTAGTCGAATGCTGAATATTAAAAGTGTACAAAATATTTCCACCACGTTTTTGACATCGCAAATTTCTTTGCTGCATATACTTGGTAACGAAAGTATAATAAAAAAGTTATGTGTGTGTACATATTATATTACTACACGACAAATTATGCACCTGAGAGGATTCAAGTTGACTAATTATTATTTTAGTCATTTATTTTCTTTAACAAAGAAATCAATCACATATCCTATTTTTATTCATTATATTTATTTACTACAAAAACCTAATGTTATACTATACTATAATATAAATTATAGTCTTAATATATTAAATAATTAGGCTAATCTTCCGCAATTTTAGGTTAGTAATTTCAATGCATACGGTTTCGACTGCAGACGAAATTTTGTTATTATACTTCTTTCCAGAAGCTTTTTACAGTGCTAAATAAGGGCAAACGAAAAGTAAATATGTTTCGAATATTCAGTGTAATAATAAAAGGTTGTATTTCACACACAATGTTGGGTGAAACACTATACCCAGCTTTTCCAAAATGTCGACTTATGTATACAGATACCTGAGCGAAAACCTAATCGATATCGACACCCAACGACATTGATAGCGCTTAACTTAACATGATTACTTCTATTTTCTGGGTGCGTGGCTGACTTCTTTAATTTGTAATTCTCTCATTTACACAGTTCCTTACGTGAATAGTAAAAGTCAGCGGTCGCGTAATGTCTCCCTGTGGCACACCTGCCCTTGACACTTGATGGAGTTTAATTTAAAATAATAATAATATTTTTTATATCAAGGAAGTTGTTTAAAATAATGGGACTGTAACATGAAATGACGAAGCATTATGTCATATTGTGGTTACATCATTTTTATGGTTTACAAGCAATAGCAATGTTCATCTCATTCAGATGCCGATTTTTAAATACTTTTTAAAATAAAAAGTATTCTGTAATCGTACGGAATATACAAAATCCATAATTTATATGAAAAAACGGGCCCAATCGGTTGGATCTGATAAATATTACCCCAATCGTTGCTCGACTTACACAAAATCTTTTTTTTTTAAATCAAAATAGTACCAACAATGTAGCATTTGAAAGTCAATTATATACCACCTGTTTCTAGGCAATAACAAAATATTATACTTGTTATTATCCTGAAATGCCTGGGAGGAACGCCCCATTCCCAAGGTTCCCCATGATTTTTTTTACTTTATAAACGTTTTCTGGGATCCTATTGTAAAAGCTTATACAGTTGCGTTAAAAGAATTGCTTACTTTCTAACCTGTGTCTATTACGTATATCCCTTCTATGAATATCACTTTTCTTCACGGACATACAGTAAATTTTCTAAGATGTATTGTGCGGCGACACTCAGAATTCCAATTTGTTTAAATTTGTCTCTCAAAGATGTATAGCGGTGCAGCCTGTATATTGCACAGAGCCCGCTTCTGAATTGAAAAGCCTTCCCCGTGGACAATTATTCGCTCTAACAATAAACAAAGCCTTATAAATCAGTAATAATTAGATAAATTAACCCATACAGACGACACATTCATCAAATCTTTTCAGCGGGATGTGCGCAGTATTGCAAGACACGAGTTAATATTTTTTTTTCCGAATATACAGCCCGATCGAATCTCTCGTACAAAAGTGGCTCGCTCTGATACGCATCACGTGATCCATATATTACATACACCGGCTCGTTCTTATGTATTGCTTTTCCATTTATATTCAGCAAAACAGACAAATAATAAGCGGAGAGCGGTATCGTACACCTGCATCTGTATTGTATCGGTGCCAGTTTATATGAATTACTGCTACTTTATACAAACAAATTACAATTATATCAATAATGTTAACAAATCATTAATAAAGGATTAGTATTGCCGGTACCCGGTTGTGTCGTCATATCAAATTGTTATTTGTTTTTTTTTACAAAGTTAAACTCATTTAATGTCCTTTGAATCTACCATCGCGATCGAATCCAAAGTAAGTTCCGCTAAACTAAGAGGCGATACTTTTTAACATTTTACTAATGTAAAACTATATAATACTAATAAAACTAGGCGTGATGACCTGTAATTGGATTTACTTTCTATAACTTATAACTTATCGTGTGACACATAGAAATAACTGTTAACCTATAATTTATAGCCATCGGTTGTCCTTAAATATAAATAAATAATATCAAGGAATGTGCTGTTTTTGTATTATGTTTTAATTATCTGTAAATCCGTGCAAGATTAATGCGTTTCCCGTCGAGTTAGGTTGTATATTTTTTTATTATTGACGACCTCTGTGGCTCAGTGGTAAGCGCGTTGGCGCTCAAGCCGGAGGTTGCGGGTTCGAATCCCGCCAGGGAACAAAAATATTTACTGTGTTCCTGTGTCATGGATGTGTATTATATAATAAAAAAAATCTTAAATATATGTATAGTATAAAAGTATTAAATATATTTCCGTTGTCTGGTACCCGTAACACAAGTTCTACGAGAACATACCACGGGACCAGATTGACGTGGTGTGAAAGCGTCCATAGACATTATTATTATTATATTGTGTATTTGTGTTCGCAGTTCGAGTTGCATGTTATAACACTCCATACATGTAGCATGTTTGTTTCGACTGTCGAGAACTTTCAGTACGGCGGGCGGTGCGCCTTAATACCAAGTGTTGCTTTGTGCTCCGGCGCTCCGGGTCACTCCATATAATTATTTACTAAGTTAACTTTGATAGAATTTGTATAAATTAACATACATCTAACATTTACGCAGATAAAAATCTTACTAAGCTATGAAACAAACATGGCTAACATGGCCCTATTGTTAAACTTTTGTAAAATATCCGTTTCGTATGAAAATTTAAAAGTATTATAATTTAGCAGTCGGTCGGGACTCGGGTGTTTTTGCCATTAGCTCATTATAGCAAGCAGCACACCGTAGTCGCCTAATCACTACTGTCTAGTGCTTGTGTGGTATCAAGCTGTTCTAACGTGATGGGCCTCCCAAGTCCCGCCTGTTTTCACAACTACAACTTGTGTGCAGCCAAGATCGTCCGCGGTAACCAAATGACTCTTTGGTAATATTTCTGGGAGTCCAAGAACTGCGACAAGTCTTGTGTTTTCGTAGTAGTTACATGATACATACCCTGTAGATCTGTGAGCACGACTCGTCCGTCGTAGCCGGCGGTGAGCAGGTAGTAGGCGCCGGGCGAGAAGCGCACGCTGCGCGCGTCGGCCGAGTGCGGCGTGAACCGCTGCAGGGCCCGCGCGCCGCGCACGTCGTGGAGCGCGCACGCGCCGTCCTCGTGCGCGCTCACAAGCAGCCGCCCGCTAGGGTCCACCGCCACCGACGCCACCCCACCACCCTGTACACCACACACATCATCACACTCGACCCTTGAGTCGTGAGGAGCTCGTCCCACACCCGGAGACCCGAGCATGACCAAATGACTATGAAATTTCTGTCCCAATTGAAACTGTCTTGGAATATCGTGCACAATGTTTCGGGTTGCGTTCAGGTATACTCCCGAATCAAATTACGAACAACGTGCAGTAATGTTTGAAAAATAGTAAACGGCGGGAATCGTTTATAATCTTAAATATTATGTACATGCTCGTTAGCTTCCTACAGCCTACACCTTCAAGCCATCTCGTACATTGTCAACAGTTTCATCAAATGTTTAAACCGCTAGTTTTATCAATTACTGTAGTGACACACTCACTAGGCGTTATCGAACACCGATCGTTTAATGAATCGTACCGCCTAAGTACACACCGTAACGGATACGGCCATTTGGCTAATTGGACACTCATCTAATCAAACGAAAAACTCACATGTAGGTACCTACTATAAAAGTAATACAACTTTTATCGGTAAAGTTTTGCAGCTGGCTTAGATTACAGATACTAATAGATAAATACGACTAAAAAATATTTTATGTAACCGTTAAAATGGGTTGTTTAATGTTAGTAGGATTGACATACTGGCAGACATGCCACCTCATGGTAAGTGGTCGACGTCGCCCATGATCATAAACTAGTTTACTAGTCCTATCCGTCCTAGTCTCTGTGCCAGTAATTAAAAGTAAAAACACTGACTGTCTTGTCCTCTCCAAAATACAGCTAAGCTGTTAAACGGTGGCACCAATGCAGCAGGGGGCGCGACACAGCGCGATTCTCACACCAGATTTTTCTATATTTCTTATTATTAGATACAATGTTAAAATTACTATTTTTATGTCTTATGGAGGCAATCGAGCAGTTGGAGCCTTATGGTGACTACCGACGCCCATATAATAGAATAGAATTCATTTATTTGCAGAGGCATGGTACATCAGAGATCGTCATTAAACAATAATAATAGACATCCGCACAACCAAAGGTTGCCCTCTTTTCCCTATCCCCCAATGGGCCCACCGAAAACTCACAATCGCACGAAACACGACAGCATAGCTGTCACTTGACATTGATTCGTTTGCAAAGCAGCATCGCCACTACCTCTTAGTAAATCGAGTACCTTAGTGATTTGTCCGGCGGGCGGCGATATGACGTTGACGCAGCCGCCCGTGCGCAGGTCCCAGAAGCGCACGCTCTTGTCCTGACTGCCGGAGACGAACATCGCGCCGCCCCAGTTGTACAGCGACAGCACATGACCACTGTGACCACTGAGCGCCTGTACAACATATTAACATCATTATATAAATGGTACAATCGGTACGTTTTGATCGGCAATCTGTAAATGATGCAAAATCTACATGATTAACACACGTCATCACATTGATGACGAATAATTCAATTGTGGCCAATTAGTATTTTGTTTAATATTGTTTCGGGTGCTTACCGCGTTTATAGTTTTATTGGGGTCCCGATATTCTTCAGTCTGCTGTGATCGAGACGATTGAAACATTGCTAAAATATCGGGACCTCAATAAAACAAACAATATTTATTGAAATATGAATAGTGATCGCGTTAATTTAAAACAATTAACAACAAAGTATTTTGTGCTTTACGTAGATAATGTAACCATAATAATATCTATGGACGCTTTTACACCACGTCAATCTGGTCCCGTGGTAAGTTCTCGAAGAACTTGTGTTACGGGTACCAGACATTAAATTACCAGAAATATATTTAATACTTATAAACTATACATATATTTAAGATATGACACATCCATGACCCAGAAACACAGAAAACTTTTTGTTCCCTGGCGGGATCCAACCCGCTACCTCCGGCATGAGCACCAACGCGCTAACCACTGAGCCACAGAGGTCGTCAAACCATTCATTTATCATACGTACATCTGTTACAAAGAAGTATGGTTGATAGGATTTTAATTGAAAAATTTTTGTAACGTCTACTATTTTCTTGTTTAGAAGATAGAACCTTTATGAACAACTAGCTGTTTCCCGCAGCTTCGCCCGCGTTTATTTAGATTTACAGCCGTTCGGATTGATGATGATTATGGCCAACATTACGCCTTATAACATCAGCTATCTGCCAGTTAAACCTCGTCAAAATCGGCTTAGCCGTTTTAGAGATCAACCGGAACAAAGAGACAGACAAAATTGATTTTTTATGTAAGTACCCTATATTATTTTATAGCTTTTACCCGCGACTTCATCCGCATGTAAGAAGTATTTTTTTAAAACTTATTTTTCAAATAATATGGTTCCAATTTACCACCTTATATTATAATTTAAAGAATACTATTAACTTCCCGATAACTTCCCTTATAGGCACGATAGTATGTTTTGAAAAAAATATATTTATTTAATTTAGAAGTATATTTTTATTGTGTTTAAATAACTTTTACGGATTTTATCGCCATTTATTAAGATTTTTACATGTCGCATCTTGTAATAGATAGCGTGATCTACATTTTGTGTTAACGCCATCTATTGACACATATAAAAACTTCTTATTAAACTTATGCATCTTATGCCTTGGGTCTCAAACTATCTCCATATCTAATTTCACTCAAATCGGTCCAGTGGTTTAACAAATACACAGTTCCAGCGTTTTAGCTGCACAGCTTCAGTTCCCGTAGGATTTTCATGATAACAACTATTTTAAGTCTTACGTTAAGTTCCAAAGTATCTTCTTATCAAATTTCCCCCAAATTTGTTAAATTAATGGACCTGCATATTTCCCGTTCCCGTGGATTTTTTAGAATAACAACTATTTTACACTCTACGTTAAGTTTCAAAGTATCTTCATATAAAATTTTACCCAAATCTGTTCCGTGGTTAAGACAGTCCCGGTGTTTTACCCGCATAGTTCCCGTTCCCGTAGGATTTTTAGGATAACAACTATTTTAAGTCCTACGTTAAGTTTCAAAGTATCTTTATGTCAAATTTCACTCAAATCTCTCCCATGGTTTAGAAAATAGTCAGTCCCGGGGTTTTACCCGCATAGGTCCCGTTTTCGTGGGATTTTCAGGATAAGAACTATTTTAAGTCCTACGTTAAGTTTCAAAGTATCTTCATATCAAATTTCACCCAAATCTGTTCCGTGCTTTAAAAGATAGTCAATCCCGGGGTTTTGCCCGCACAGTTTACCGTTCCTGTGGGATTTTCATGATAACAATTATTTTATATCCTACGTTAAGTTCCAAAGTATCTTCATATCAGATTTCACCCAAATCTGTTCCCTGGCTTAGAAGATAGAAAGTCCTGGGGTTTTACCCGCATAGCTCCCGTTCCCATAGGATTTTCCGGATAAGAACTGTTTTAAGTCCTACGTTAAGTTTTAAAGTACTATCTGCATATGAAATTTCACCCAAATCTGTCCCGTAGTTTAGAAGATAGAAAGTCCTGGGGTTTAAACAGAATTGTTCACGTTCCCGTAGGATTTTCAGGATAAAAACTATATTAAGTCCTACGTTAATCTTCATATCAAATTTCACCAAAATCGGTTCGGTGGTTCAGAAGATAGATAGTCCCGGGGGTTTACCCGCATTAATCCCGTTCCCGTGGGATATCCGGAATAAACACTATCCTATGTCCTTTCTCGGGTTTAAAACTATCTTTGTGCCAAATTTCATCCAAATCTGTTCAGTGGTTTAGGCGTGAAGAAGAGACAGACAGACAGAGTTACTTTCGCATTTATAATATTAGTAAGGATGTATTTGCACAACAGTTGTCTATCTAGTACCATATCCAGTACTGTCGCCAGTAGATACGGCCGTGAACGAGTACACCAGACGTAATTGACTCGAGTTGTCGCCAACTCGCCACCCGCCGGCGTCGCTATTGGCACTACACACTCCGCCGTCCATTGGGCTAGCGCTACACAAACATGTGTTTCTATTGGTCACTTTAACGGGAACGAACTAATAAACGACCATCATTATGATCAGCTCGGGAAGCAGACCTCTGTTGAAGACGGTCAATATCACTTGTTGCGAAAAAAACGACAACATACATAAAAACTATTCAACAGATATATACGAAAAATTCTTAAATCGGAAAATAGGTAAACATCGGCGACATTACAACATTCGTCGAATCGTGTGGTGTACAGCTACCTAGACGAGGTGTGCATTTTATGTCAACATAAAAAGGATCATGTAGAAAAACGTTACAAGAGCCAAGAGGGTAAGGTGTAAGGCTTACTTGTATTGTACGATTTAGTAACCATCCAGGAACACTGCATATCTTATAAGATTTTTGTAGGAAGTATGATAGTTTACTACCTGTGTTCGCAACCCACATTATAGAGGCACTGTGTCCCGATACCCTCCACGCCTCAATTCGTAGCGGGACGTACCTGGAAGGTCTTCCCTGTGGCGCAGTCGGTGACGTATATCTTGCAGTCCCCCGCGCCGCCGCTGACCAGCAGGCTGGTGTTGTTACTGGTGTCCTCGATGAAGCACACGTCGCGGACCGTACCGTCGTGCATCGACAACTCAACCTGCACACACAAACACACAACAGTAGTATAGGAACATGCACATAAAATCTATATTTTTGTAAACAGCCTGCTAAGTCCGCCAATATTTATATGCAGGCTCTACGGACTTATATACTGTTCCTACGAATTTCGGGATAACAAGTGTGTACGTATAATCTGAGTGACCCTCTAGTCGCGCCTAAAGAAGTTTTATTTAAAAAAATGACGACTTACATTTTTGTCAAATCATTTTCAGGTTCCTGATTTTTATTATTTATTGACGAAACAGTAAAATATTTCCGGGGCTTTTCCATTTCTTTTATATTCTATTTTTGTAAATCGAGCGGATTTTTAAATAAAAAAATCTTAAATTCACAAAATTAATTAACAAATAATGAACAAAGAAATTCAAAGAAAAATAGTAGTGAGTGTGTTAATGGCCGAGAATAATGAATAATGTTTCGACGAGTTCGGTATGGATGGCCCTCGTGAATGCGTTGCCAATGCAAGTTACTATTTTTGAATATAATATATAGAATACTGAGGATTTTTACGATCATTTGCTATGCAGATGTCACTTATTATAGGCGAACTGCATTCGAACCTGCTGAACCTGATCGAATTACTCGAACCTACGACCTGTGAATATAGTCCAAGATCCCAGATAAGTATACCAGCGACGTAATTTTAATACGTCACTAACTATCAGTTTACTGCACTCAATATCTATAGTGGATACACAGCGATCAATACAGACAATAGAAGAAAAATTGGGCACAAATTCAATAATATTTTTGTATTTTCATCGCAGTCGCGTCGCGTGCATTGAATATATTATGTAGGTATATATCTAAAATGTTCTGTATTTATATCTATTACAGCTGTTTCTCTTTGCTTTTCATTTAATATTTTATTTCTTTTTATTAACAACATATTACGTAGACGATCCCCATGGTTCAAGCCTTGTCGAGGCGGTGAGGCTCAGTAGCTAAGGTCAACCCAGAACTTTAGGCGGAGCCAATTAAGCCAAGGTAGGTGCTCTTTGTACCTCTCAAGAACAAGTGGATAAGGGGCTAGGATGGGAACCTCGTATAGTACTGTACCGACGTTGGGAGGGGTTGTTCTGCGGTGCGGGACAATCCCTCTGTGGAGGTGGCGTCGGTCCCTTGAAGGACTGACTAGCCGTGGAGGTGCCTGTTTGCTCAACAGATCCAGGGCACCTCACCAAAGGCGGCATTGATGGCACTCACCGTGTTTTAGTGCGTAGAGCTGCGTCCACCTTACCATCTTTCGGGCGCAGCGAGTCCTATATACCCGCGTGGTGCCTCAAAGCATATCGCGGCGTTAAAAAAAAATTACGTAACCGATATAAACGAGACCACTACCTATACAATACAAATTTTGCAGCTGTTATTATTTTTCCAATCAATTACAGTTGACTCATGATAATAATCTTCCCATTTAGCGACTTGTAAGAACTAAAACAAATTGAGCAGAGCTATATTTATATAATTAGCTATAATAATACCAAGTCAGTTAACTCCGGTGGATGTAACAGGAGGGTCTCAATTGTTCAATAAAAACGGACTCGCGTTGACATAACAAAGGCGTTACTGCGGAGGCGGGTGCGAACCCGCGGTATATGGTTAGAGAGCAATTACACCGAACTGTCGCTTTACTAGCGCTTAATAAAAAGAGTGTGACGCGATAAAGTTTACGAGCTTGCATTACACATACAGATATATTTGCGACTATTGTTCGAGCCGACGGAAAAACAACATTATCTCGTAAGAATGTTGTGTTTGTGGGGTGGTAGGATCCACGATGCGAACAGATTTAGATAGGGTTCGAAATAAGATGCTATAGAGGTACCTTATTTTAAAGCCGAAATTTTTCTTCAGCTGATCCACGATCCGATAGCGTATTTGTACGGTAGGGAAGGACACTGGCCTGACTGGTGACTCCTGGCGAAGATGGCTGGACACGGGGAGATCTCCACCGGTATCCAATGCCGGTAATTCAGCCGGTAATCCAGTTGTTGCGTTCTTCTTAGATTTAGATAGGTAGCCAAATTTAGTAAATTCCCAGCGGAATTTAAGTCGTGTTTAGTTTTCGAGGATTAGCCTCGAGATGCCGAGGGGCCATCGGCGACGATGTTGACGATAAGTTTTAATTTAGACATTTTGTTATTTTAGTTTAAAGATTAGATTAAACTATTAGATTTAGGATTATTAATTATAACAGGTAAATTGATTTTATTAAGAGAGATATCTATTACAAAACAATTATCGGATTTCATAGCGACATCTATTGAGCAAATTAGAAACATGATGTCAATAGGTCGATAAACAGTCAATCGTTAACGTCAGTCAATGATAGATGGCGTTTATTTATTGATAGTATTAAGTTTAAAACTTATTTATCACTATATTATTTAATTATCAGCTTAAATTTAGGTAACGCGCGCAACTTGATTTTACAAATGTACATAAATTCAAATAAACACCCATGACCCGACAAGATATAGGGTAGGTATCTACTAGCTAACTATGTTGACTTAATACAAATTTGCACTCAGCGGGATTCGAACCCACCACCGCTTATTGACCTTACACTAGACCAGCCAGACGTCTAAAAATGTACGTACAATAAAGAAGCAAAATAGCTCGAGCGTGCCAGTGTAAAATACACAAAATCCTAACGAAATATAGTACTAGTGTCCTCAACAAGGCGAGCGGGACGCGTTTTAGACGAGCATTAAATGGACTTCTTGTGGGGGGATCCGAAAAAAATTCATACCGTGCTATTTTATTGATGGTATTAATGCGTAAAAAATCTGCTTCCATAATACCTCTGAGTTTGAGAACTTTTGCACAACTTTAGGTATAAAACTATAAAGCATGCTGGATTTAGAACAAGGTGCAGGTAACAGATCAGGGTTATATTTTTGTAAGAGGTAGTGCCATGCTGCATTGCAATCCGAATTGGGCCGGCATGACCGGAGTCCATAACAGCTACGCTGTCGCGTTATCTTCGGTTTAGGGAAAAGGAGGACAACGCATCTGCCTGATTGTCCAGATGTCAATGAGCGTCTGTAGTCACCATAAGGCTCCGACTGCTCGCACACGAAGGGTTCCGTAATATTATTATATAACAATATGCAACGTTAGACATTTTAAATAAATAAATATTTTCCTTCATTTTCTTTCACACAATAGAACAATTTTATTTATATACATTATTTGAGGTTGGTGCCAATTTAGTTAAACCTTTAAATACCTACTTGTATGAGCTCCCATACAACTCCGAGGACTATCTTAATTGGCGTCATCTATGTATGTATATGGGGTCATTTCATTTTTATTTTATTTGTGCTGTAAAACCTTGCTATTTACCAAATTTCGTGATTCAAAATCAACGGAAACTACCATATAGGTTTTCAACGCAAAACCTTATAAAATTGACAATTTTGGGTAAAAAGCAAGGCTTTTTAAAGGGCAAAATTCTAAAAAATAAAGAAAGTTGAAAATTAAGGTGACTT
This sequence comes from Helleia helle, assembly GCA_963853865.1. Classification (NCBI taxonomy): domain Eukaryota; kingdom Metazoa; phylum Arthropoda; class Insecta; order Lepidoptera; family Lycaenidae; genus Helleia; species Helleia helle. The sequence goes on from OY971420.1 coordinate 25,920,489, forward strand.
TTAATACTTTCAAGTTTTCGCGAAAATCTAAATTTGCTTATATCTTTTTACCAAGTTGATTCAGAACCTTGATTTTTATACACCTAATAGGACTATAAAATTATAGAGCTCAGTATCTAATATAAATTTCAACTTGGTAGTTTCATCTATTATACACCTAATAGGACTATAAAATTATAGAGCTCAGTATCTAATATAAATTTCAACTTGGTAGTTTCATCTATTATACACCTAATAGGACTATAAAATTATAGAGCTCAGTATCTAATATAAATTTCAACTTGGTAGTTTCATCTATTATACACCTAATAGGACTATAAAATTATAGAGCTCAGTATCTAATATAAATTTCAACTTGGTAGTTTCATCTATTATACACCTAATAGGAGTATAAAATTATAGAGCTCAGTATCTAATATAAATTTCAACTTGGTAGTTTCATCTATTATACACCTAATAGGACTATAAAATTATAGAGCTCAGTATCTAATATAAATTTCAACTTGGTAGTTTCATCTATTATACACCTAATAGGACTATAAAATTATAGAGCTCAGTATCTAATATAAATTTCAACTTGGTAGTTTCATCTATTATACACCTAATAGGACTATAAAATTATAGAGCTCAGTATCTAATATAAATTTCAACTTGGTAGTTTCATCTATTATACACCTAATAGGACTATAAAATTATAGAGCTCAGTATCTAATATAAATTTCAACTTGGTAGTTTCATCTATTCCTGATAAAATCAGTGGTGACACACGGACAGACAGACAGACGAACAAGCGATGAACCCTAAAACATTATATCCTTTTTAGGAAAGTTAAAGCGTTTACATCGGATTAATAATAATTATCATGTAAAAAGTATTCCCAAATGTAGATGTCAGTTATTTGTAGATTACAAAGTACAATGTTTAACAAGAAAAAGATCTCTAGATAAAAGTTGTTGGTGAATTTACATGTAGATAATCAACCCAATTCATCAAACAGTTTAAATGGATAAAGATTAACATCCTGATACCAATTTCACCACTATTAGATTCCACCCATATTTGAACTTAAAAAGTTAAACAAAAAGTGTAATTTTTGCTTAACTATAATAGTTAGAAGTAAATCATTACGGACCTTTTTGTAACTAGTCGTGAGTTCACACACATATATATATATATATATATGAACTGGGGATATATATATATATATATATATATATGATATATTGATAATAGAACATTATTTTATTATATTTAGGTAGGGATCTCTATTTTTATTTTAATGTAATATAGCCTATGTCTGGTTATATGCCCACTCCTGAATAGTGTAGCTTTCTGTTAGTGAAATATTTTTTTATGATCGGATCAGTACTTCCGAAGATTACCCCCTACAAACATACAAACTTAAAAGCTTTACCTCTTTATAATATTAGTATAAGTAGATAAAAATAACAAAGGTATTTTTTTATATTCGATACAGAGAGATACGGTGCGGACCGCCTTCGAAGATACAACGTAATTATTTCCTCCAACTTTCTATTTTAAGTGACTAGCAATAAATTCCCCAGTACAGTTCGTTTTAAAGTTCATAATATGCTAATACAGAAATTGGACAAGGCGAAAAGCTTTGAATTTTAAACAATAAAAAAGCGGTAAAGTTTGATATATTCGATTTAATATTCTCATATGTAGGAGTTGTGTAGGAGCGCCGTCAACCGTTAGCCGGAGGTGGTGAAGCCTATCACTAATGTACGGCGTCTTTTGTTTCATCTACTGGTACGTCTAGTGGTGCGCGATCCGTGTAGTCAGTAGTGGAATACGTAACGGTGAGTGGCCGACGGTATAGTACCAATACGAGGAGTACTCATGGTCACCAATTATCCGACTTTCATACGAAAGACTCCACCCACGCTTTGTTACAAATTTAAGCATGAGATTATTCCAATAAATATATGGTTTTAACGTTGAAGTGGCAGAATGAAATTTTTTGGAACAGACACCTACATCTTGCATAGGCATAAGATACATGATGAATGTACAAATTACTATCACTATAAGAGCTAGCCCGAGTTATCTCGTAAGTGTGTTGATCTTAGTAGCAGAACATAGCAGGTAATAATAATAATTCTTTATTATTAAAAAATTTAAATAATAACGATCGCAATACAATTATATATCGTTAATACAATAGACTGATTAACATAATTAACTGATTACAATAGTTCATAGTAATAGCTCTTGTAAATATCAATTAGAAATGTTAAAATGTTCCACTTGGGTACAATTAGAAAGCCTTATTGGTATGTATTGGTCCAAAGAGGCTGTTGTCATTCTAATAAAATGAGAGTGAGTGCAACAGTAGTGATTACGCTAAAGTGAGACCGACCCGTGCGATAGGGACAAAAGAAAGACGGGAGTATGAAGCGGGGGACGAGGTAGCATAATTAATATTGGATGAACGATTTTTGCTCGTTTGCTCGCGGGCGTTCAGGTGATAGTAATAATATTGTAAAAACATGTAAAATACCTATATCTAATTGCAATCTAGTAAAGTTTTATGTAAATATGTTTAAAGTAAAATAAAGATATTGAGGAAAATGTGTTTAGAGGGGGGTAAGGCATTTTAAAAAATAAGGTAAGAAGAGGGAACTTTCTACAACCCCACCATGGTTCAGGCCTTGACTTGGCGGTGGGGCTTAGTAGCCTAGGGTGAGTTGCTGCACCTTTGGCGAAGCTAATTGAGCCAAGGGGGCTCTTTGTACCCATCTTATAAGAAGAGAGGACAAAAGAGCAGGGGCAGAGCAAGGGGCGAGGATGCGAACCTCACCCCATTGTACCTACTGTCCCGAAGTTGGGAGGGGTTGTTCTGTGAGTCGTGACAACTCCTCGGTGGCGGAGGCGTCGGTCCCTTGGGGGACTGACTAGCTGTCGAGGTACCCTGTTTCTTTACTAAATCCGGGGCACCTCACCAAAGGCAGCATAGGTGGCACTCGCCGGGTTTTAGTGGGTAGAGCTGCGTCCATTTACCAGCTTTCGGGCGCAGCGAGTCTCACATACCCGCGTGGGGAAACCCATCTCCCCCGCGGGATGCCTCAGAACATTTCCCGGCATTAAAGAAAAATAAATGTAACTTTCTAGAAAGACCAATCGGATTCATATATTATGTATAAGAAGCCCCTAGAATTTATAAAACATTCGCAAATCCTCTTCAGAGCAAGTAACAGTACTCAAGAAGTGATCTACAGCCAAACTCATCATCATCATCCCCTTGTTGGCGTCGTAGACAGCAGCCGTATCAATGTACGCACATACCATGCACGGAACCACAACCGTGTGTAGTTCGCGGTAAATGTTGTAATTGAACAGTAGCCCCCGCATCTATTTATTCAGACACATAGTTTCTTCAAACATTTGCGCGAGTACCACACAACTACCATCTCTAGTTGTTCGCGGTGTATATTTAACGGTTACTGGCGCGGATTGTATTTGGTTATAATAATCACTTCTTTTATGTATGTATCAAAAAAATAATTAAACACAAAATCCAAGATTCCGGAATATATTCTGCCGACGGTATTCGCATCTTCAACTCTTCGATATAATCAATAGTTAATCTAACATATCATCATCATCAGACTCTATCCGTCCACGGCTGAACACAGGCCTACCTCAAAGAAAGCCAAGACAACCGATACCTCGGTACTCGCGTATACACATATACCATAACTATATTCAACTCGTGTTAACTTAAATTTACAGCCGTGCCACGATTCATGATGATTATTTTGAACGTCCTCAGGACACAATGCCCTTGCCTCTTAGACGTAGAGATAACAGACCCACAGCGAATATCCTTCTTATGTATAATATTGGATTGAGCGATGTGCGTAGAATAAACTAAAAACATAACTTGTTATTGTACAAAGGTAAAAGTTACCATTGTTTTGTATTAATAAATCGACCGAGTGTGGTGTTTACAAACAACATACAAGTACATTGGGTAGGTGACATAAAACAAATGTACTAGTCCATTAGTTGTTCACAACATTATTGTAGTGTACAGTAGAGGCGATGCGGTCATGTCTGATGTACATGATGTCACACGCTCGGTGTCACGTTACGTATGTAAGGATACAAAACTACGTATTTACTAAATAACCATTCACGCTAACCAGTCTGTTGAAAACAGGTCCGTGTCCAGCAGTGACGAGAGGGTTGATGATGATGATGATACTGATGAGCGTCTACGGTCAAGTTATTCAAGTCGAAATTCTGATCGAAGTCCAAAGGGACTGGGATGCGCTTAATAGAAGAAACAATTATAATATTATCTAATTTTAATACGTAATATAAATCTTTAATATGCGAATGGTTGTGTTAAATAATGCCATAAACAGTTTAAATATATTTCTTTTGGTTCAACGAATACAATCCCTCTGAAGGTAGGTCGCGTCCTCCTTGTATTTGATTATGTTTCGGGCACGGTTTGGCTTACCAAACATGTAATTAGTTTAACAAGATGTAATACATGTTACTGTCAGTTCGGTGAACAGCCACACTTTTCATTTACATTATACAACCAAGCAACTCAAAAAAAATTGATAAACTTTTCAATAATTTGTGATCACATTACTAGAGACATTCATCCAACTTTTTTACCCGAGCTAAAAATGGTAACTTGATAATCTATTTTGAAACGTGCAATGTCACAGCAGCTATATACATATATAATAACCTCATAATATACATATATAACTGTATTCAATCATAATATATCCCATAGTATATAAAATACAAGAAATAATGACGTGGGCCTCGCCCACATATGATCGGAATAAAACTTATGTTAAGGAGAATTTTTAAGTTTTTATATAGCTCGCCTCAGCTCAACGAACGATAAAACTCACTATACTTGGAGTTTGTGGCTTCTGATAAGGATCGAAAATTAAGTTATCTTTAAATACAAGCTTGTAAAATTTTAAGGTGTTTTTGCTGACTTTTTCGTAATATAAAAAACTCTGGTAAATGACTGAAAGAGAGACCGCATACTTGATAAGTCATAGTCGATAAAAATTTAATTGAAAATTTAAGAACCCCCAACGCTATCAATCGCTAGCAGGAGCTATCAAATTTGATACAGTAAGATCTATATTAGTCAATTAGTCCTTTCAGCAGATAAATTTTTCTCCACCTCCTAAAAATATGGCTGTGATGTCGTTCAATTCGGAATTGCATGATGAAGATTTTTTTGAAAAAAAATGAAGATGCATAAAAAAGAAAAAGAGGTTGGATTTTTGCTTCCCCACTCTTGCACTCGAGCAGGTTTGGGTGAGAGAATCGAGTATTTATTAGTCTTTAACAAAAATTTTGAAATAATTTGTAAAATACGTCCAAAACATCAAATTTAAATACGGATATTGAAATATCTCACGTGAGATTAGAACAGAGGAAGGTCGAGCCAAAAAAGCTCAGGATATCTCACCAATGGGAGAGGGGGGTCGAAAAACCGTCAAATTCGGCTCACGTAATTTATGGATGCCCCCTAATTGGCTCCCTATCGGGGTACGTGGGCGACCAAGCGGCAAGCGAGTTAGTGACATCATAAAAAATACCATAGCTCTTCCCCCGGACAGGATACATATACATATAGATATTTCCTGCTCCTCCTCGATTCTTCGGATTAAATCCGCTGCGGGTCCCGAGGCAGTTTTTCACCCGATGGTGGCTACGCTATATTCTTAAGCCCGACATATTTTTTACAAATCCATAAATTTATAAATAGTCTAAATAATTATATCGGTGTAGATGATATTAGAATAAAGATTTTAAAACTTACTTCTTAATTATGTACCAATATCGGAAACTTCGGAAACTTTGGAGTTACATTAAATTATTAATATACACTTCAAGAAGGATATTTTCCGGACAGTCTCAAAATGTCAGCTATAAAACTATAATTTAATACCCTTATTAAATTATGGTTTTATGGCACAGGAATGGAAACAGGACAGACTTAACAATCGACCAACTACATTAATTCTAATTATTTTTTAAATTTTCTAAATAGTCACGTTGACGAGGCTTTTAAATAATTAAGTACATGTCCAATCCAAATATTTTAACACTTAATCAATATGGTTTCCGGAAAAATAGCAATACTACTTTGCTTAATTTTTTTAATGCCATAAGAAGGCACCCTAGCGGTCGGAATCTTTGCATTGCAAAGCATTTGATTAACCCTACAGCCTCACAAATTTTACCTCTTTATAATATTAGTTAGTGACAGAAAAAGATCTGGCTGTCCACGTAGCGTTCGTACGAAAAAGGCAATCACAGCAAAGAGGGAACGAGTTCGAAGAAATCCTGTCCGAAAGCAAAATATTTTAAGATCTAACCTAGAACCATGATGACTTAGGACTTGCAGCCTATGAGAGACGCACTAGTCATTTCATAACTAATAATTTAAAGAGAATAGGGTGGTAAAATTAAAACAACTACTTAAGCGGTTCGCAAAGGGAAAAAAAAAAGAAAATTTTTGTTTACGGATGAGATTTTTTTTACAACTGAGTAATATTTTACAAACAAAATGACCTTTATGTCACCCAATCTTGGTTAGAAACCAACTTCCGGACTTCATCAGAGCTGGAGACTGACCGTCATCTAGTCCCGATCATAATCCGCTGGATTATGATTTATGGTCAGTTTAAAGAGTAGATATGGCTTGCTCTAAATGCCATGATAATTTGCAGTCTCCAAAACAATCCACACGATTGGCAGAGAAGAATTTTCCCATGGAAAGAGTGTGTGCTTCTATTGATAACTGGCCCGTATTGGACTGTATTACAGCCAATGGAAACCACTTCGAATAATATATTTTTTAGTTTAATAAATTAATATAATACCACTGTCTTATATTCGATACATATATTGGGAACTTTACGGTGTCTATCCATCTTATCCATTGATGTATCCAACCTTGTTCGTTTTGGGCATGGTTGGATACAACAAGTTAGAAACCAGAAGGGACCTCACGCTAGCCTCCTATATTTTTAAAGTGTTTCGGGGAATAATAAGTAATCCAGGTGTACTTATATGGTTGAGTTTGAGTGTCCGCGACTGGTACGTGTGGCGGCGGCGGCGCCCGAGCCTCTTCGCAATTCCGCGCGCCAAAACCAACCTTTTAAATAACACTCCCGTAGTCAGAGCAATGAGGACCATAAACGCCATCAGCGAGAGAGTTGATGTTTTCAGGTGTTCAATGAACGAGTTCACAAGAGCGACATTGCATGAGCTTAGTAATCTGGGCACTTCATGTCATGGTTGATTTTATTGCTTTTAATTTAGTTTCTACTTTTAATGAATTTAATTTTTAACTATTTGACATATTTCAATGTTTATATGTGTAATAAGTATAATTTTATGTATATTTGAAATTTTTGTATTGTATATGTTTAACTATATTTTTACGACACTATCGAATTGGTTAAGCTGTAATGGTTGTGTAATGAATGATATGAAATAAATAAATAAATCAAAAACTAACACAGTGTTATAGTAATAATTGTTACGTGCAATAGAAAAAATGCTTTTTTTTTCTTTATAACAATATTTAGGGCAAGACGTATGTATAATAAGTTTAGAAACGCACGTATAATAAGTTTTATTTATAGGTACTCTAAATCATCTAAATATATAAGATTAAATTATAGTTTAATTAGCAATAATGCCGCAAAACACGCAGTCTTTACTGCAAATGTGTGAGTGCACGCATATGCATGCATATAGCACCGCCCTCCTTTCCCACACTGCATATGCGTACACTCGCATGCGCCACCACCCCACATGCACCACAACCACAGTAAAAGACCACCACCACACAATCTACGCACGTTACGCCCCGACACTTAGGCATCCTCAGGATGTAGACTCTACGATTAGCAATCGTTAAGTGAAAAATAATAAAAAATAATTTAATCTTATATAATGGATTTCCGCAAAGTAACGCCTGATTCTATTAATCATCTAAATATATCAATGTTTTATTTCTATGAATGCCCCTTTAGGTGATACATTTACTATACAATCTAAAAAGGACAGAGGTTAAAAAAATCATCCCTCTTTTTAAAGACGATTAAATGTAGCTTATGTTCTTTTTTTTCTAGCCTATACTGTCCCGCTGCTGGGCAAAGGCCTTCCTCTCTCTTTTCCACGCGTCTCTATCACAACCTACACCAGTATATTTGAAAACCGTCGAGGTCATCCCGCCATCTCCGTCGAGGTCTGCCGCGTCTCCGAGCCTTGTTTAATGGGACCCAGTCAGAAAATAGTTTTCTTGGCCCAGAACTCATTGGGTATTCGGCAGATGTGTCCGGCCCAGTCCCATTTAAGCCTAGCAGCTGCCAGGACTTTGTCAGCTACTTTAGTTTGGGAGCGCAAGATGGAGTTCTTAAGGCGGTCGGTTAATCTGACCCCTAAAATACTGCGCTCCATCGCGCGTTGGCAAACCTTGAGCGAAAGTTTTGAGCATTAGTCAAAGACCAAGACTGTGCGCCGTGGTTCAGGATCGGAAGGATACACATGTCCATGAGTTTCGTTTTAATGAAAATGGAAGGTAACCTTTCATGTAAACTTATGTCACTCGGCTCTAAATAAAAATCGCATGACACCTCCTCGTTTATAAAAATCGGTAAATAGTTTAAGCGTTAGTCGTTACGATGGAAGTAGGTACCAACAAACACAAATAGAATTCTAAAAAACCCTTTCTTTCGGCTTTCTCGAAAGTGTAAATACTATATGAAACTTTTTAAATGCAAAACATCCATTTTCTCTTCTCACATTGGCAGTTAAATCGATTCAAATAGCGTAGGTCAACAGCATGACGCTATCATTATTACATATGACTTCTAATATTAATATAGATATTTTAAATCTGTCGGGCGGGCTGTGCCAGCCAGCTTCTTTTTTTTGGTAATTAACATTAAGTGCCGTACCTCTTGTCCCTCCAGGTTGCAGGAGTGGCTATTAAACCTCATGAGCTTAACGGTCTTGTCGTTGGAGCCGGTGGCGAGCAGGTCCCCAGCCGGGCTCCAGGCGAGGCAGTATATGCTGCCCTTGTGGTGCTTCGTCCTCTTCAGCAGCACAGTAGGCGCCGTTGGGGCGCTGTTGTCTCTGGAACATATACATCACTTGAGCTAAACGAAACTTTTATTGCCTTCAAAATTAAAATTATTATGAGCGCAGACAAGGCATAGTCAATGAAAGCCAAGACGACTGACCCTCTGCTGCCGCATCTGTCTTGGACCTTGGCATTGATCAGAGATCGTCATCTAATCGGCTTTACTTAGATATTATTTTATGATATGTTTGTGATTATAAACAAAATTCTTAGTAAGATTATCATTCTATTAACTCCCATGCTAAATAAAACGAAAAAAGAAATTAAACAAGAATGATAACCGACTTCAAAAAATAAAATAACTAAAAAGTAATAAAATAATTGCGTTTCTTTAATTTTTGTGTCTACAACTAATAATCATCTAGTACTTCTACTAATGTACAATTTTTGCGTTTACCACGTCATTATTGCTACTTTTGGAGTCGGTGTCAGCTAAGGTAGTTAGGTACCTACAGTAGCAAATACGACACCGGTGACGGACGTCGGTGACGTATTTGTTGCTGTACCTGATCTACTACCTATTAAACTTAGCTGACACCGACTCCAAAAGTAACAATAATGACGTGGTAAACGCAAAAATTGTACATTAGTAGAATAGTACAAGATGATTATTAGTTGTAGACACAAACATTAAAGAAACGCAATTATTTTATTACTTTTTAGTTATTTTATTTTTTGAAGTCGGTTATAATTTTTGTTAAAAAAAAATTATTTCTTAATTTTTTGTGATTCATTAAAGAAAGACATACTACAGAGATAGACATTTTGGCATATTTAACCGTATGAAGTTAGCCCAACAAAAGCTGTAAATCGTCGAGGAGTTCCCTCGACTGTCTATGGTTTCCATCATCAGACTTTTAATGGCACGTATCACCCATATGGGTGCAAAGTTCTCATCAGTATAAATGAATTAAGTCCAATCACAAGGTAGCTACTGTAAGCTATTTAGGAGTTCCCTTAACTGAGCTTCGTCTTCATCATCAGACCCCCAATAACAGTCACAACCCATCTAGGTGTAAAGGTCTCATCAATACAAATTAATCAAGCCCAAACACAAGGTTACTGAAGTAAATCGTCGAGGATTTCCCTCGATTGTCTTCCAGCTCCAACATAAGATCGACTCTAGACCTTCATTAAATTGTAGTGCTTTTAAATGCTTATTTAAAAAAAATATTAAGCGCACTAGTCGCTCCTACAAATTTCGAAAGTTCCCCTCGATTTCTCTAGGATGCCATCATCAGATCCTGGTTTTCTTATCATGGGGCCATTTGGCAAGTATACTCTTTCAATCAAAATTTTGAAAATCGGTCCACTATTAACGGAGAAATCGGTGTACATACATAAAAAAAATACCGGCCGAGTTGAGAACCTCCTCCTTTTTGTTGAAGTCGGTTAAAAATAAAATTGATCTTTGAACAGCTGCAATCGCAAAACCTTATTGTAACAGCGGTCATCTAAATAACATGTTTACGATTAACGTGATAATATTCTTTTACCAAAAAAGTAATGAGATACATATAAGAATTTGCATTTATATCACCAAGGGCGCCCTCTTTATGAATGTCAAAACCTTTTTAATTTGTTTATCGGGTCGTAAAGAGCTCGTACTGAGTAACATCGAGTGCAGAATAAAGCGAAACATTAATATGTAATTTAGTTAAGTCACAACTTTCTAGTTACAGTAAAAGTAAGAAACTCTCAAAGTAAATTCCATGCCACCATCTCACCAGGGGCCGCCTGTTTGGTAATACTTATTACTTACTGTATTAGTAAAGTTTACACCATTACAGACTTGATCACATTTTACAGAGATGGCTCTCTACAGGCAAGTGCTAATTAATGTATGTATCTTACTTGCTCTAAATATAAGTTAGTTAAATAATAATGTTAACCTTTTCGGAGTGTAAGTAATAATTTTTAAATTATTCTCCACCTCGGTCCACGTGTATAAAATACATGCTCCTTCAATCAGTATTATAAACGGTTGTTAATGAGGGGCCGTCCATAAATTACGTCACACGTTAAGGGGGAGGGGGGTCCGACGAAGTGTGACATTATGTGACAAGGGGTGGGAGGGCTCCAAGATTTTTTGACGTCACATAAGACTACTGTAAACTAATAAAAAAACGAAATTAAAAAACAATTTAAACCAAAATAAAACTAATTTCGGAACAGCTGTTTTAATTTATCAATTTATTTATGTAAAAATTGCAAAATGTGTGACGTCACACTAGGGACGGGCAGGTCTTATAAACGTGACCATCTGTGACAAGGACGGGGGAGGGGTCCAAATATCATGAAAATCGTGTGACGTAATTTATGGATGGCCCCTCAGACATAAGAAGTTGGTGGTCAACGGTGTTGTGTCAGATACGTGTCACTATGTGACTACTGACTACGTTCTGTACGGGACGGTTGTGGTGTTCATTACAGACGCATATCGACCTTCAACGACGTGTGTCATATGCACATGAGAATATAAACATATGAACCGTTCAAAGTTATCATGATGGATGGACTGTCAATGTCTAACAGCTGGTTGGACTACTAATATTATGTAAGGGACCATCCATAAATTACGTCACGTCACGATAAGGGGTGGAGGACAACCAAGTTTGACATTGTGTGACGTCACACTAGGGAGAGGGGAGTCTCACAAATGTGACAGTGGACGGAGAGGGGTCAAAATATCATGCAATTCGTGTGAAGTAATTTATGGATGGCCCCTAATAAATAATTAATCTTTAAATATAGAATCTTTGTTTTTTATTTTATGGCGGGTGAAACTACGGAGAAAAGCTAGTGTGTTTGTCGATTATCGTACTAGGTATGAAATAAGGATAATTACAACCTTGCTCTACCTAACTCTAACGCGGTTGCACCTATAGCATAGATCGTCTATATGACAAACACTCGACTAATAAATGTAACTATACACAATCAGTTATCAGAATAAAACCATTTCTACATAACTTTTCACAAGACGAATAGCGTACACGATAGGTTCTTAAAATGTATTTTAAATGATATTATAAGTTTAAATTCACAAAGCAAAGAAACACAAGTTACTAAATGAAGTCTGATATATTTTAATGTGGCTTCAAACTTTTATGTATTGCTTGAAAGTTTGTCAAAGATTATCGATTAAGAATCGATTTGCATATGTATATAAGTCCGGGGTATGAAAATTTATGGGGAGTAAAATCGAATGTTGTACATTATGCGCTAAACAGGTATGTATTTTATAATCGTTTGTAAGGAGTAAACTCCAGTCGTGCTTCGAAGTTAGCACAGACACATTTTTTTGGTTTTAAATAAAAGTTAAACATCTCATATTAAGTAGCTTTTGTGTTACGTAATATTATGTGCCTTGAATCAACTTGAGGGCGAAAAGCCGAATGAACTGAACTGAGTGAATTATTTCATAAGGATATTTACAAATTAAAGTTACGGATGGTATCCTAGGAACGTTTTCCTGTAACTATAACGGTTAAGGCACCTGCCCTTACTGACCCGTCTCAAAAATCCACACTGTATAAATACATATATACATATATAAGACATGATCAAAAATGTAAAAAATGTGTAAGTAAGTACTTGAAAATTGAACACAAGTTGTAAGGTAAATATTTAAGAGTTCTACAAACATCTTCAGAAAATAATTAAGACATTTAAAATACTCTCAACTCAGCTAATTTGACCTTAAATTCGAGTCAATTTGTGTGTTTTAAATATACCCATATACGTAAAGCACCACTAGGGCGGACCTGCTAATCCTCAGGTGTAGCGGGTGTCTGTGGATGTCACTTATCACTCACAATCAGGATAGCATTTTTAAGATCATTTTTTTGTGATTACAATACATAACTATTATTTTTATTTAGTTCACCCTTTTCCGGTTCTCTGGTCGAACCTCTTTTTTCTTTTCCTCCGGGAAATGCTCTTAGGCATCCCGCTGGGGAGGAGAGGGGGGGACTCCTCTCTTCTTTTTTTATGTTAGTTGGATAGGCCAACTGGCAAACGAGCCACCTGATAGTAAGTGGTCGACGTCGCCCATGAACATGAACCAGTTTACCTGGAACGAGCCCAGGCGACTCATCTATGTGTTGCCTATCCGGAGACATAAAATGTTAAGTCTCGGTGCCAGTAATTACACTGCCTGTCTTGTCATTCTCTCCGAAACACAGCAAAGCTGTTTGACGGGACAAACAAGATGGTGGTACCGACTGGTACCCATGCAGCCAGAAGCGCGGCACAGCACTTCCATCCCACCGGTAAGAGGGTTACAAAAAGTCTTTTTTTAATCACCTTCGAAAAATTTATGTAGGTTTTGAATGTTTACTAACTATGGGATTCAACTTTTTTTATGACTGGAACGGTAGGTATCAGATTTTTTGTATAAAAGACATCCATTCACCTAGCTAATAAAAAATCAAGCACATATCTCAATAATTGAAGCCTCTGTCACGAATAATCTCAAGTCAGGAAAGGTAAAAGAATACGAAAAATAATTGTAACTAAAAAACTACGCCAAAATCTAGGAACATACATGGGGTTGATTCCGGTAGCCCAAGTGGTGCTCTACCTCTGGAAAACCGCTTGAAAAATATACTCTTTTTACGGTTTAAATTGTAAGGGTAACAATTTCAATTCTAATTATTAGGGTATGGAGTCCTACACTGAGTCCTACTTATAAATTCGAAATTTTGTTTGGATGTTTACTCTTTCACGAAGAAACTACTGAATGGATTTTAATGAAACTTTACAATGATAGCTTATACATCAGAATAGTTCATAGCTATAATTTATCACCGAACTCCCACGGGAATGGGAAGTACGCGGGTAAAACCGCGGGGCGCTGCTAATTGTATATAATTCTGCAATTTTCTATAAAAACAACAAATGGGGCACTCAAATCACGGAAACATGCGTTATATCAAAGGAAGGCTATCTTATGTTTGGGTTATGAATTATCCGAAATACCCAATTTCATTATTATAGGGATTCAATCTACATAGATAAATAAAATTGGAGTATCTGTTTGTAATATTAAAATAACCGCTTTTTAATCAATGCAATGGATGTATACACGGTACATATACTAAAATAGCCTTTTTACAATTTTTGTCTGTCTGTCTGTTTGTTTGTTCCGGCTAATCAGCTGTAACGGCTGGGCCGATTTTGATGGAACATTCACTGGCAGATAGCTGATGTTATAAAGAGTGTCTTAGGCTATAAAAATAATCATCATCAATCCGGGTAAGGCTGTAAATCTTTCACGCAGGCGAACTGCGGGCAACAGCTAGTTTATTATAAAGTCACAATGTCACCAAAATATGCAACATTTTTTTCGTCACATCACAACGTTGAATAGTTTTTGTTTTAGACTATTCAATAGCGAAAGTAAATTGCTCCAACTGTTCGCTCTTAACCGGTTTTCATGAATCAATAGCCAACTAAAATATAATTTACAACGACCTAGTTGTTTCGCAACTATTATCAAATGTTTGTACTCGTATACAACATCCAAGGTACATTTATTCCCAAGACCTAGGTTTTCGATTAGTTGATCATATTTCACGATCAACTTATAATTGTAGGGGATTTGGGAATTTACTCGAGCTCGGCAGCTAATATATGGAGGGATACCTTATACCCAGTTGAGTACCTTTACCGTATCTGAGCTCTTATACATTAAGAAGCTGCCCGTATCGAGCCCCGCTGCCCGCCTAGGATCAAGTATCGGGATAGTGAAGTCGAACATTAGACATTCTAGAGCGCGTCAGATTAAGGTAGGGCGAGTTTATTATATCCTAAAAGATGTTCATTCTAATAATCTGACGGTTTAGTGTGACGTTAGGAAATGAGGAAGATACAAATTATTCGACATTCTCTAGCGTGGCTTTATTTTTTATTTTAAAGAGAATAATAATTTGAGGATAACAGAAAATACATAATCTGACGATTTCCTCAAGCCAAAGCAAAATAGTTGTAGTAGTAATTTTCGTTTGAAAATTGTTGATGGGAAATTGGAAATGACCGGGTTTGTTGGTTTACAATTAATTGCCTAAAGCCTCTGAGGATGTGGTTATACACCTGACATTACATAGGGTACTCCAGAATCAGGTACCTCATCTCTCCATTAGTTTAATAATAAGCCATTCATTTATAAAGGTATTATATCGTTAAGTATTATATGATTTCTTGTTACACATGTGCAAATCGAGGATAAAATTAAAAACAAAAATTGAAACGACTTCAAAAAGTAAAAAATAAACTAAAAAGTAATAAAATAATTGAGTTTCCTTACTTTTTGTGCCTAGAACTTATAATCAACTTGTTATTTTACTAAATACAATATTTGCGTTTACCACGTCATTGTTGTTACTATGGGAGCCGGTGTCAGCGAAAACAGGTAGGTAGGTGACTGACGACGGTTTGGGTGCCGTACGGTCTATTTAACTTAGCTGACAAAAATTAAGGAAACTCAATTATTTTATTACTTTTTAGTTTATTTTTTACTTTTTGAAGTCGTTTAAATTTTTGTTTAAAAAAATTTTATGTCTTAATTTTTAGTGATTCCGAAATTCGATAACCGATTTTATTTGTCTGAAATATGGATATAACTGTTAAACGTATTTCCACTGTCTATACTCCTGTCTATACTCCATCATCAGACCTTTAATGAGACTTATAACCCATATGTGTGCAAGGTACTCGTCAATATAAATGAATTAAGTCCAAACACAAGGTAGCTACTGTAAACCGTAGAGTTCCCTCAACTGTCTATGGTCTCCATCATCAGACCTGTAATGATACTTATAACTCATATGGGTGCAAAGTTCAGGTCAACATAAATGAATAGTGTCTACACACAAGGTAGCTACTGCAAACTGTTGAGGAGTTCCCTCGACTGTCTATGGTATTCATCATCAGACCTGTAATGACACTTATAACCCATATGGGTGCAAAGTTCTCGTCAATATAAATGTATTAAGTCCAAACACAAGGTAACTACTGTAAACCGCTGAGAAGTTCCTTTAACTGTCCTTCGTCTTCATCATCAGACCCCTAATGATAGTCACAATTTATCTAGGTGTAAAGTTCTCATCAATACAAATTAATCAAGCCCAAACATAAGGTTACTGCTGTAAATCGTTGAGGAGTTCCCTCGACTGTCTTTCAGCTCCATCATCAGATCAACTCTAGACCTTCATGAAATTGTAGTGCTTTAAAATACTTAATCAAAAAAATATTAAACGCACTAGTTACTCCTACGATTTTCGAAAGTTCCCCTCGATTTCTCTGGGATGCCATCATCAGATCCTGGTTTCCTTATCATGGGACCACCTCGGGAGTGCACTCTTTTGAATAAAAAAAGAATTTTGAAAATCGGTCTATAATTGACGGAGAAATCGGTGAACATACATAAAAAAAAATGACACCCCCTGAACGCATCTGACTGACACGCTCGATTTTTTTTTTACATTTTCAACCCTTCCGTACAGCCACCTCCGCCGTACAACCGTACAAAAGACATAACCTACATTATTAAAGATACGATGGCAATACATAATATCAATGTCTGACACGCTCCGATGTTTCCATGTAACAATTTGTTCTACATTTTTGAAAATCGTTAGACGCTCCCCCCATCGATGAACGGATATAAATTATATAACATTTTTTTTTCTTTTTACTATCCAATCTCAAAAAAATTATAGTTAACGATGCTAGAGTAAATCCCCATTTAGCATAGTAGGCCTCCCCTACCATAATAAACAAGCATGAGTTTGTATGAATATCAACCCGACTACCATGATGCTTATACAGCGTAAATGTCTATATAGTACCCAACATCTTTCAGAACATTCCAGGCTCAAGCTTGGAAATGTTTCGGACAAGAGCCGGAAGAACACGCTACTACTGGATATTATGGATATTATATAGAGACACGGTGTCACGGTATCAAGCATTAGGATTATCGACGATAGAGTTGTTTTTTTTTTTTAATAAAAGAGGGGGCAAACGGACAGTCGGTTCACCTGATAGTAAGTGATAGCGACATCCACTGACACCGGCTACACCAGAAGGTGCGTTGCCTTTTAAATGGGAGTATGCTCTTTTCTTGAAGGTCCCTAAGTCGTAACGGTTCGGAAACACCGCAAGTGGCAGTAAGGATTGAGAACTATACTTAGTTCCACACTCATCAGTCTCATGTTCACATTTATGAAGCTCGGCAATATTTAAAATATATTACTACAATTTTACGCTACATCTTATTCAATCTATCCATCATATCCTTAATCCGGGATGAAAACTTATCAAATTGGTGTCGATATATTTAGCGAGCGTGTTTATTACGCGTCTCGTATCTCGTAAGTCGTACGTATCGCTTCCTTTCCCGTCGTCGTAATTCGTTTGAACGGGCGATCCGAGTGGAACCGTATGATATCCTTTTACACGGCGCGCCACTGATGGTACCTTTATATAGCCCGAGTCGATGAACCGATCCTTAAACAACGTATACATTAATTCGCGACTCGGGTCGACGACCCCAGCATACACAGTTGTCGTGACTTGGACTTTTATGCGATATGCGGGTAAACGATAGTTTAAATATTTACATAAAGATATATAAAAAAGTTAACTGATATACGATTATGGTTAGTTAAATGGATATAATACTGATCAACTTACTACCCACCACCGGTCGCCTGTTTAGCTTCAAATCAATGACAATTTACCGTAAAACAGGTGGGGAAATGGAGAAACCCTGATCCGAAACTTTTGTCACGAGTCGTTTTATATAAGTGAAGATAATTTAACAGGCGAGCTACACTATTACTACAAGCTAGAGGCCATTGGTGACGTCATCACCGACGAATCCTGGATCTAACCAAGTGGATAAATTGCAGATTTTTATTTTCTATCAATAAGTTTAAGTGATACACTAAACAGTTATCGATATACTGTCGCATTCTTATTGATATTGTTACAAGTTTGTATCCACAATCAAAACCACCACTTGAATCCTAATAAGAGTTATGTTACAGTAAGAGTAGTGAATAGTGGCATAATATTTATACAGAGGATTGTGTTTATACTACTACTACATTAATACTACAACCAATACCTATACTACATTAATACTACAACCAATACCTATAGTATTGGTTGTAGTATTAATGTAGTAGCACGCATTACATGAAACAGAAGTGAAACTGATATACGTTCTCAATAGAGGCTGACCAAGACACTGGCTGTAAGTAGACATTTGGCTTAATATAATATGTATTGAATAAAGCTGTCATAACCATATAAGATTATTCAAATTAACATGGTTATTTTACTTGTAAAATATATAAAACGGGATATTTGCCGTAAACTTACTCGCGAACAATACATTCGTAGATATTGCCCAAATATCGAACACGAAACGAATGTGAAAAACATGGTCGATATCCCTTTTTGAATAGGTTAGTCATTTAAAAAAAAAAAGGTAATAAAGTCCATATAATCAGCAGCAATAGTGAGTGTGTAGTGAAGTGAGAGTAAGGAGCTCTCGATGCAAATACATATCTAAAGTAGAGCTCCCACCGGCGCGGCGCGTTCACTCTAGCGCACGTTTATAGCCGTCCGTTTTATGTCCACGTTTATGGCGCCGGCGCTTACCCCTCTAATGTAATTAAAACCTAACTATTCTTTATCTAACATTTTTACTGGAATTAGTAGTAAAAGTATGTAAGTAGGTTAACTATTACTATCTCACAGTTGTTTACACGTCCGGCATCACGTCGAAATCTTCGTCTACTCTATTACCACAAAAATGATTGAGGGTGTGTAAGGAACTTACACATAGTTATTTCCATAGACTCCAGCTACACCAGACAATTAGATGGGAGATGCTGCCGCATCGTTGCCGGCCCTTCAAATATAGATATGCTCTTTTCTTGAAGATACCTACCTACCTATATTCGTCGTATTGTTACTATAACTAATTTCAGTGCGGCTACATCGAATCGCGCGCACCTGTACTGTACGTATTCGGTACTCACTTGACGTCATCAATCTTGGGATATGAGCATATCCTGAGCGTCTTGGTGTTGGAGCCGACGGCGTACAGCTTCCCACCGGGGTGGAACTCGGCGCAGCGCACCGCCTGCAGGTCCTCCAGCACCGTGACCGGCTTGAACGTGGGCCGCGACCCATTCTCCGTCTCCGCACCCGCGCCCATTGACACGTTCTGGTGGCTGCCGTTCCTGGTCTGGGACTGAAAGTTGTTCAATGAGTAAAATCTAGTATACAGTATTACAGGCGTGAAATATAATCTATTTCTATCATAGTATCACTACGTTCTCTGGGACCCAAACGAAAGTATCGATGCTTGCCCCAAGACCTCTCAGAGATCGCATCAAAGGGTCATTTGGTTACCGCTGTCGATGTGTGGTATACCTAGCCCGTATATCTATTACAGACCCCGTATATATAGTAGTCCGTATATCTAAAATACAGTTTTTTTTTTCGAGAGGGTTTTTCGAAACATACAGAAAGTGGTAGATCGACCCACATTAGATGCGAGTGGCGAAAGGTCGTTCGTCTTGGTATTCATTAAACGTAGTATGCACAGACCATTTGATGTGGAGCGTATACGCATGCGTGAGTGCGTGCGTGCATGCATGCGTAAGTGTGCGTGAGTTTGTTTGTGTGTGTGTGTGTGTGTGTGTTGGTGTGTGTGTGTTGGTGTGTGTGTGTGTGTGTGTGTTGGTGTGTGTGTTGGTGTGTGTGTGTTGGTGTGTGTGTGTTGGTGTGTGTGTGTGTAATTGTGTGTGTGTGTGTGTGTGTGTGTGTGTGTGTGTGTGTATGTGTGTGTGTGTTTCTAGAAGAGTATTAGCTCTTCCAAAATTTATTTATACCTCGGAAAACTTACAACTAGTAAAACACATAGGTACCTATAACACAAAATACAACAGTTATGAGGTACTATAATAAATGTTTTCTTTAACTTTTAACTAAAAACGACTCGTTCTCACAATGAAGGAGTTATGTCTGTCGATTTCCCCTTTTCCGTAAATTCTACTATACCCGACGCCAAAAGCACATTATTTTTTATAGAAGAGGGGGTAATCGGACAGTAAACCTGGTGGTAAGTGATACGCGACATCCATAGACACCCGCTACATCATTAGTAGGTGCGTTGCCGGACTTTCAAGTATGAGTTTCCTCTTTTTTAAGGTCCCTAAGTCGTAACGGTTCAGATATACTGTAGGTAGCAGCTAATTCAATACAGTTGTCGTGCGAGGCAGGAACTGAGAACTTAACTGAACTGAGAACTTAACTGAGAAGTTACTTAACTTAATCGACTTTCCTTGATTTTGGCAATTATATTTTTTATTACCTACTTATACGTTATACATATGTGGTGTACATATGTATAACGTATAAGTAGGTAAGCTTTTCATGTAATGTGATTGTGACCCACAAGTCCACGGCAGTCAACCACTCGCGATGATCAGCAGCCAATGAGCTCGCTTAACTGCTATTATTACACCCCACCCATAGCTTAGCGTGTATTGTTGTAGTCCCTATCCGGTTACCAAATAAGATATGTACCTATCGTCGATCAACTTAGCGTCGGATATCCCACCAACAAGTCATGTCTCAGTCAAGCAAATTATATGGAAATTGTTTGAGCAAATATTTATTTCTATAGAAATTACTTGTATTTGTTCGAAAGCCTGGTACGTTCTGATAAAATATATTTATAGAAGCCATTAAAATCAATTACAGATATTATAACGCAATATTGTAAGCTAAAATTGTGAGCGTTAATATTTTTGATGTAAAATGAAATTTCTAATAGTACAGTAAATAAATTGAACAAATAACTTAGATATATTGTCACTAATGAGATAAATAAGAAAAAAAAACGTGTGGTGTCGTGGGACAGCAGATAGGAACGAACGGCCCCACCATATTTCAGGCCTTGTCGTGGCGGTGGGGCTCAGTAGCCTAGTGTGTGCCCAGCACCTTGGGCGAAGCAAATTGAGCCGAGGGGGCTCTTTGTACCCCTCTTATAAGAAGAGGGGATAAAAGAGCAGGGGGCAAGGGGCGAGGATGGGAACCTCACCCCATTGTACTGTCCCGACGTTGGGAGGGGTTGTTCTTTGGTGCGGGACAACCCCTCTGTGGTGGTGGCGTCGGTCCCTTGCGGGACTGACTAGCCGTCGAGGTGCTAGCTTAACAGATCCGGGGCACTTCACCAAAGGCGGCACTGGTGGCACTCGCCGGGTTTTAGTGGGTAGTCCACATACCATCTTTCGGGCGCAGCGAGTCCCACATACCCGCGTGGGGAGACCCACTCCCTAGGCGGGATGCCTCAGAGCATTTCCCAGCGTTAAAAAAAAAAGCAGATAGGAACGAAGTTCCTTATTATAAAAATATTAATTTCAAATTCTATTCGAGGTGTAAGGAAAATAATTATTCGGGTAGGTATAAATTTTTTATGACTTTTTTATCGATAAAAATCAGAGCATCTCCCGGCGTAAAATAATTAAAAAAAAAGTCACCGAGATCGGTGGGATTTGAACTGGGGTTTTTTACTAAGCAGCCCCAATAGTGTAACAAAAACAGCTACCGATGCAGTGTCAGTCAAAAAGCCGCACGGCTTACAACTATAGCAAAGTGTAGTTACAACTTTTCGTCTTAATTTTTTCCGTCTAGCCCCCTATCGCAACGCGCGATAAGGAACTACGTTCCAAAAACTTATTTGAACTATTTTCACTGAAATTAATATAAAGCAAGTCGGTAATAGGCATTACATAAAAATAAAATGAAGTCCTTTATTTATTTAATGGTCATTTATTTACAAAATAGTAACTTGTGTGCAAGAAATAAATTATTCTTCTTGATTTCACAATTTTTAAATAAAATAAACTTACATTGACAAATTGGTATATGGAATAAAAAAAATCACGTTTTCGGTTTACAATCACAAACGAAACGTTGAGAAACATGTTTTTTTTGTTATTATTAAAGGGTATTGTTATTATTATTCTCTTTTACCACAGAATAATTAATAATAGGTAGTCTAGTACATGTATTTTTTTAAATAAACTTGTCATTCTTACAAAAATCTTAATTGACAACATTTCAAAATCATGAAGTCGCTGAAATAAAAATGCTATTTCTTATTGTTTTCTAATGTTTACGCGAATTTCACTCATTATAATGAAACACTTTTTTACGGTGGTGAGATTCGCCGTTTAGGTACTTATCCGTATGAGTATGCTTCCTATACACAATATTATCAAATCAAAATCCAAGCATAATATGTCACAGATTAAAGATACAGTTAGCACTTTCTGCGTAGATAGGACTAACCAAAATATTGATGTATCATAGGGTAGTTTCGAATAACTTCGTAACGTTAGGACATCTGTCACCTCAGTCCTCCCGTGACCATTTAAACTGGTTGCTGTAAAGTATCCGAAACGTCGGGCTTGTAAAAATCTTAATAAACCGCGATAAAATCCGTAAAAAAGTGTTTCATTATAATGCTATTTCTTTTTCAATCCAATATATCTTTACATATATATATATATATTTCTTGTGTGCGTGTGTATGTCACTGAACTCCTTCTAGACGGCTGGACCGATTTTGATTAAATTTTTTATGTGAGTTCAAGGGGATTCGAGGATGGTTTAGATTCACAAAAAAAATATTTTGTACAAGACAACGTCTGTCGGTGCCACTAGTATATATATTTGTTACACAATAGAACGTATAAACGTAATGTAAATTTATTTGATGATAAGAGAATGACCTAGCTCGTCTAGAATTTTAGCAACTAAGTGACACAGGCGTTCGTTGTGATTAGATAAGGTAATATGTAGTGCAAATGATCCGGACCGAGCGTATATGAGGCGGCTCGCGATCGAGTGCTCTTGATCGAGTGATCGTAGTATGGTGGCGACCAGCGATGGCTCATGGCGGTCACCGATCACTCGTGACTCGTGACTCACGAAGCGACGGTTTGAACCCCAGAGGCTAGTGACTCATATATATAATATAATTATACAGCGCCTTATCAAATGTTTATATGTTTGTGTAGTTATTTTTTTTTTCGGAATGATCAGGAACATTTTCCTTAGAAAATTCATTTTCGTACGTGACCTGACAGATTACAATTGACGCTGTGACTAAACAATAGCATTAATCCTAATACTTTCACCTGTTTTGAAATTTAAAAATTTAAACACATTCGGATATAGAACAGTTCCAAATTCAAAATTGCCGGGAAATATGGAAACGACAGAACTTAAAAGGCATGCCTATTATACTAGACCGGTAGGCAATAGGCATTTATAGTTCTGAACTGGATACCTTACTTACTAAACTGGAGGCAAAAAGGTGATGTTTTCTTGAAAAGATATTTTCTTTTAGAATGTCGACCCAACGTAAGTTGTTATTGGATTATTTGAAAGAGCGACGTTGCGGAGGTAAGAGGGCGAAATTAGAAAATTAACAGTTTAAAGGTAATTTTCACAATGAGCGATGCTAAATGACTTAACATTTAACACGGCTTGCGTCACACCGGTTACGTCGTCCGCGATAGGACCGTCTCACAAATAATTCCACGACGTAATTCCTCATAAATAGTTCCAAAATTCGATGAAATTATATATACATGTATAAATGGTTTCAAAAGGTTATCCAGTTGCAACTTGAAAGATAAATAAACGAATACATATTTACATTTACAATAGGAAAGGTACAAAAATTTACAAAGTTGCATGTCAAAGGTTGCTCGAGCATTCACCCCTAACTATAATCGAAATTATGACGTAGTAGTATTTTATTTCAATGGAATAATGTACAATGAAAGTTGATAGTTAGTATTCAAACCCTGGCGCCAATGAGTTGTTTCACGTTTGATCGCTATGTGTGTCTATATGTGTGGGTGAACCGATTTGAATGCGGTTTTTATATTTGAAATCAAAATCAGTTTTCTATTGATGGCTCTGAGACATGTTTTATCAAAGACTGTCCATTCGTCTTTTATTGCGTTTTCAGTTATTTCATTATTCTCATATATTTGTTTCTGTTGTTAGTTTTGACGATCGTTCACAATACTAGTTCCTGTAGCGAGTGCACATACTCAATACTATCGCAAATATTGACTCTTGTCGTGCTAATGACGAACGAGTGCCAATTTTGTCGATTACGTAACACGAAGTTTATTGAGAAGTTATCTCATGCACGTGCACTGTTGTTACCTCCAGCTTCGCCAGTGATATAATATTTGATTATATATTTCGCTGATGACGTAGAATTATACTTGTGAAAGAATCGTTTTGACTGTTAAACTGTTAATGTGTGAGGTACATAACTAGCCATAATTCTACTGGCAGTTATATATCCAATCTCTATTGATATATAATCAAATAGTTAATATAAAATGTTCGTAGAAAAATAAACTCCTGTAACACTCCAAAACTCGAGACTCGAATTTCTCAACTTCTTCTTTTTAGCACTTTATTTTTAAATAAAAATGAAAATACTTATAATTTTTATTCTAAAAGAACCGGAGCAGTCAAGCGTGTGTATTAGTATATTCTATTTTATATCTAACCTTTTTCGTTATTTTTACAGGTGATGCAAATATAATAGCGATCGTTTAATATAAAAGAAGGCACTTGTTGATATAATGGGTAAGGTTACCGTTGAGTGAAACATAATTGTCAACACCGGACACCGGTACAACTCGATGACTTTCTCACTTGAGTGTATAAAGAGATAACATTGACGAAGTAAATCCACCTTCCTAGGAAGTAAATTCAAGTTCTTATCGTGTTCAATCGTTTTTAATCAAAATTCTCAAAGCTCAGCCGGCCCACTTACAGTGGAAACGATTCAACTTTTAACGAAATATTAAAGTACATAATATGATTGCAATAAAGCAATGTGTAGCATTTGAATTAACAACATTTATCGTGGTGTCTAATAACTAATAGTCGACAATTATTGTTATTGAGCGACGAAGCGACATTCTAAACTGTGCGAAACTAATTAAGATTTTGTAATAGGTACACGCGATTCAAAATCTCCAAGATTCGCGACCTTTGGTATTTCTCCTAGCTGCAGGCTTAACAATGAATTATGATAGGTAAATGAATTATAAAATAAAAAGCTAATGCATCAATATGAAATGACTGTATAGTATAGTATAACCTATACATGATCACAAGCCACTGTGGTACTGTGAGGTCATTTAAGGTGACTATGAGATCTACGGCAGCCTGAGCAACGGGCTGCCACCTGCTTGGGAACCAATTATTAAAATAATTAAATAAAAAACCAAACATTATTATATACCTTGCCTAAAGGGACTCCTTTTTATTAGTATACTTAAGTTATTATATTATATTTTTTAAGGTTTTTAGTTTTAGGTTCATTGTAATTTATAGCCAATATGTTTTTATTTACTTATAAATGTATATAATTACAAAGATTCAGTTAACACTTTCTGCGTAAAGAGGACTAATTAAAATATTGATGTATCATAGGGTAGTTTAGAATAACTTTGTAACGTATGACATCTCAGTCCTCCCGTGACCATGGTTGCTGTAAAGTATCCGAAACGTCAGACTTGTAAGAATCTTAATAAACCGCGATAAAATCCGTAAAAAAGTGTTTCATTATAATGCTATTTGTATATAAAGTCTTTGTTGTGTGGGCTTGTATTACGTGTTGTTTTTTTTTTTTGACTTGGGTTAGGCTCCTGACCCTATGTGGGACTCACACTTGGGCTGTGTATACCCAAACTAAAACCACTGCAAGCGCCTTCAGCCACTTTTTGAGGTAGGCCCCGGCGAAAGGCCACACTACTTCTCGTAAGGGGGGACTGCCCGTCCGTCGCAAAGCAGTCCCCATGCAAAGATGTCGTGCTATAGGTGCTGGGCCCAGATTCCCATCAATAATTCCGACACGATCACAGGGGCATTATAGGAGGCGCATTAAATAGCGCCTTCTATGCACCCCTATTCGTCGCCCGCGGGGTGAGGCCTTCTCTCTCATCTACTCGTCTGCCTCCTTCTGGGACATTACTGCCTCGCAGAAGGTGACCATCACGGTCCAGGAGTCGTCGTCCTCAAGCATCGTGGTGATGACGCTCGGCAAAGACAAGTTCCCTCCGATGACCGAAGTCAGGCGACGCAGCGCTGCCCATCTTGGGCACACCTTGAGGATGTGCTGGGTCGAGTCCACCGCCGCTCGTATTGGTGTGCACTAACTGTTAGTAATATTGTTGTATATAATAAGTACAACCATGTACAATTTCGATTATTACAAGAAAGTTGGTTCAAATATCCCCTTTATTAGACTAATTATACTAGTTTACATAAACTTAAACTATATATATTAATTATTAACCATGATAGTTTAAAAACTTACATGATTATCAATATTCATAACGCATTTTATCTAAAAAAGTATATAATTTTTTATATATATCATATTTCATTATGAGCTGACGATCATAGTGTAAAAGATAATATCATCAACAGGTTTATCTTCTCCTCAAGGTAGACGACGCACAAACAGGACAACTCGGTGCGATCGACGAAACAAGACCTTCATCATAACTGCCAGTACATTATATTACACCGCCACCACAATGACATGGTGTGACCTCAACGGTCATCAGACGAGCGCGCTGACACAGCCCAGACCTAACGCGTCGGTAAAACTAGCCATTGGCCCGTCCAATATTTAACTATGACTTCTGTTGCCGTGGGCACTATGGGATAAAAGTTATATAGAAATGCAATGTTGTGTGAATGATTTTAATTTAACATGGTTATTTTAATTACGAAAATGATTTAAAACGGGTAATTTACCATACTTTTGACTTTTGAATCTTATGTTCACGAGAACAAGACATAAGTAGACAAGGTCCAAATATCGAGCTCCGCGAAACAATGTAAAAAACATGGTAAATATTCCAAATTAAATCATTTTAGTTTTGTGCAAGTTTTGAGCGAATCCATCGACTACTTTTCGAGCTTTGCGGTCACAAACAGATAATAACAAGAGTTTTTTCTTTGTAGCAGAGATGTTTTAAATATACGCAATCGCATCCGGAATCCGCTGCTGCATAGATTTGGACATCCGCAATAATCAATGTTATGTTCATGCGGATGCAGATGTAATACAAGTTGCGACAAAAAAGAAATTGAGTGGGGCCGGCGAATGGCGTGAGCCGTTGACACGTTGACAAGCCAAACGTAACAATGACCAATGGGAAAAAAAAAATTGGTAATCGATCAGATCAGACGCGATTTTTGTCCACTCCACCAGACAGTATGCTTACCCCACCATGGTTCAGGCCTTGACGTGGCGGTGGGGCTCAGTAGCCTAGCCCAACACCTTGGGCGAAGTTAATTGAGCCTAGGGGGCTCTTTGTACTCCTCTTATAAGAAGAGGGAACAAAAGAGCAGGGGGCAAGGGGTGAGGATGGGAACCTCACCCCATTGTACTGTCCCGACGTTGGGAGGGGTTGTTCTGTGGTGCGGGACAACCCCTCTGTGGAGGTGGCGTCGGTCCCTTGCGGGACTGACTAGCCGTCGAGGTGCCCCGTTAGCTTAACAGATCCGGGGCACCTCATCAAGGCGGCATTGGTGGCACTCGCCGGGTTTTAGTGGGTAGAGCTGCGTCCATTTACCACCTTTCGGGCGCAGCGAGTCCCACATACCCACCTGGGGAGACCCACTCCCCAGGCGGGATACCTCAGAGCATTTCCCGGTGTAAAAGGAAAAAAAACCAGTATGCTTACACACAACTTACAGACAAATATGTAGGTAGCGCGAGTTTATTTTACGAACCTCTGCGTATCCGCAACCTTAAAAAAAAAGATGCGACAATACCTCACTTACTAATATGAAAAATAGTAAGTAAAGTTATAAAAATAGGAGCATTATCCTTAATACTAATTTTCATTAGTAAAAATGTTAATAATTACTTTATCATTGTTTTAATATTTCAGTCATATACTATATTTATAAGAGATCTTAAACATCCACATTCCCGGATGTAAGCCTTATATTCGCGGATTTCTGCTTTGTAGTAAAACATCAAAATGAAAAATTCTACATCGTCATTGTATGTTATGTACGGCTGTCACAAGCACCGACGCCTGACTACGGTTGATCTAATTACCGATCTATACGTATCACAATCGATCAATATTCGAACGACGCGACCTCGAAATTAAGACATCTGTTCATAGAGTCACAACTCACAAGGCATCCGACGCGCCCGGCGCCACAGTTTCCAATTAGAAAGTTTGTGTACTTATCGTTGTTTCACTCTTATTTCTTCGCCATCATGGCCATCATTGCTTTGTGCCATGGTGTCGTGTTCTTAATATTGCGTTTGTCCCTATATAAATATATAAATTCACAAATTTGCCCATTACAGGTACGACATAATACACTAAATATTGAATTAACTAGTTTGCGTCTATACTCGTAGTGGTCGCACATGACTGTCAAGAACTGACAGAACTAAGAATATCAGTAGGTATACTTTATTTACAGTTGCTAATTTATTTACTATTTTTTTTCGAAACAGAATGACTGTCATACCTAAAGATAGGTAAAATACAGTATCATAGCTGGCACGGAGACGATCTTGTTCTTTTCTCTCTTCCCTTGTTCAATCGGTAAAACTAAAGAAACTTCTACCATTTCAAATATCATAAAATCCATATCCAAAATATAATCGAGATGTGTAATACGAGTAATACACGAGTGACGTCGCCTACCGTCGCCTAGTGTAGGGACGTAAGTATTTTTTTAACCGACATCAAAAAGGAGGAGGTTATCAATTCGTCGGAATCTTTTTTTTTTTATGTTACCTGATTACTCGAAGATGGCTAGACCGATTTGAAAAATTCTTTTTTTGTTCTAAAGGGTATACTTCCCAAATGGTCCCATGATAAGGAAACCAGGATCTGATGATGGCATCCCAGAGAAATCGAGGGGAACTTTCGAAAATCGTAGGGGCGACTAGTGCGTTTGATATTTTTTTTTATAAAGTGTTTTGAAGGACTTCAATTTAAGGAAGGTCTGGAGTCGATCTGATGCTGGAGCCGAAAGACAATCGAGGACAATAAAGAAACTCCCCAACTATTTACATCAGTAACCTTGTGTTTGGGCTTGATTAATTTGTAATAATGAGAACTTTACACCTATATGGGTTGTGACTGTCATTAGGGGTCTGATGATGAAGACAAAGGACAGTTAAGGGAACTCCTCAACAGTTTACAGTAGCTACCTTGTGTTTGGACTTAATTAATTTTAATTGATGAGAACTTTGTACCCATATGGGTTATAAGCGCGATTACAGGTGTGATGATGGAAACCATACACAGTCGAGGGGAATCCTCGACGATTTACAGCTTTAATTGGGCTTACTTCATACGGTAAATAATATTATGCCAAAATCATGTAATTTTATTACTTGTCGTTTTTAAATGAACAAAAAACAACTGTGGCTTGGAAGCGCATCATAGTTTTTCAAGGTCATCATAATATCCATTCTATATCTATATATTGGTGATGTTCTATACCTATATATAATGGAATTATTTAACGAATAGCAGCAAATCTGCCGTGATTGCTTTCAATTACATGTATATAAAGTTTTACGCAATTCCATTTCGGGTTTTTCATTTGTTATGTAATGATTTAAACCCTTTCTACGTTCATCTCATTAATACAGCGCTATCTAATCTGAGCAACGCGTTTAATAGTTCTACCCATATTTCAGACAAATAAAATCAGTTATCGAATTTTGAAATCACAAAAAATTAAGAATTAAAAAAAAATAAACAAAAATTAAAACTGACTTCAAAATAATAAAAAAACTAAAAAGTAATAAAATAATTTCCTTAATCTTTGTGCCTACAATTTATAATCAACTTGTACTTCTACTAATATACAATCTTTGCATTTACCACGCCATTATTGTTACTTTTGGAGTCGGTGTCAGCCAAGGTAGGTAGGGAGGTAGGTACATCAACGACGTATTCGTTGACGACACCGGCTTTAAAAGTAACAATAATGACGTGGTAAATGCAAAGATTGTATATTAGTAGAAGAACAAGTTGATTATAAATTGTAGGCACAAAGATTAAGGAAATTATTTTATTACTTTTTAGTTTTTTTTTTAATTTTGAAGTCGGTTTTAATTTATGTTTTATATGATTGCGGAATGTATGAATTGTGTTGAATGGGTCATTTGCGAGCCGCTGGTCTAGAGAAAAAATGCGGTTGATTCAAGCTCGACCAAGTACTTGCCGCTTCTACAAGTACATGTGCCAAGTCATTTACGTTATTTTCGTGGATTCGCAGCTGAGACGCGCACAGGGACTTGCCGCGCAACCAGTCAGTGGCCGCAGTCTATTCTAATGAAGCCATTTGTTATAATTGACAATATTTCAAAATTATGAAGTCGCTAAAATAAAAATGCCATTTCTTTATTTTTCAATTCTGATTAGTAATATTTATAAATTTATTTTATTTTACGTTACTCAATACTGGAGAAAAGAATATAAAATGAAAAATGTGCGATGAAGACACTTGTCCGACAGAATAAGGTACCTTTGTCCAATTTTTTGTCCAGGGTATGTTTAATTAATAATTTTAAAAAAATTAAACATTTCACCGGTTTGATTATTAGATAAATTCTATACCAATCGAAAGTATGAAGCCCATAGAAGATGCGATATTCTGGTATATCTATAATACACACAACAACTTTCTACTTACAAGCCTTCGAATAGCTGTATCATAACTTATGTATTTTGATCAATAGCAGTCCGACGGTGGCACATACAATATTATAATGATCAGAGCTATCCAAGTGTTACGCAGTAGCAAGATGATACCCATAAAACTCATTATTATCGCCATACCATCAAATTTTGGTATATCCTCAAGTTTCCTATCTTATCCTAAATCATTTGACGACACCAATCTCAGCCAATATTCAGATCGAAAATGGAGGACGATTAATTTTACAACATATTGTCACCCGAATTATGAAACTACCAAGTTTGGTTAAGTATTGGCAAACACGACTCTGATAGAGAATTGCACTCTTTTAAGTTATGTTTAAGTAACAGTCAAACATAGATCCAACTTCACACGCGCGGACCTACGACGCCCTGTTTCCAGCGCTACTCCTGTGTAGTAGTAGTAGTAGTAGTAGATGAACAGCTGTAGTGTCAAGTGACGTGACCCGACCTAACCGGTTTAAAGATGCTTCACACGCGCGGACCTACGACGCCCTGTTTCCAGCGCTACTCCTGTGTAGTAGTAGTAGTAGTAGTAGATGAATAGCTGTAGTGTCAAGTGACGTGACCCGACCTAACCGGTTTAAAGATGCTTCACACGCGCGGACCTACGACGCCCTGTTTCCAGCGCTACTCCTGTGTAGTAGTAGTAGTAGTAGTAGATGAATAGCTGTAGTGTCAAGTGACGTGACCCGACCTAACCGGTTTCATGTGATCTCAGGGAGCACGAGGGATACGTGCTCACCTTAGCCTTGACATAAAGAAAGATGAATAAAAAAAAGAAAAATTAATGAGAAGAATTAAGGAGGAGGAAATATTTACGAACACGTATGCTAAAGGTGATTCTAAATGGACAATCATTTCACTGCAATGAGTGGCTGCAACAGGACGGCCTGTAATTGGTCCTTATTCACTCTCGTATCATCCTCGTTTTATTGCATTTTCTGAGATAATTTGCCATAGTGATGTTTTTTTTTTGCGATCGGAAA
Source organism: Helleia helle (assembly GCA_963853865.1). Classification (NCBI taxonomy): domain Eukaryota; kingdom Metazoa; phylum Arthropoda; class Insecta; order Lepidoptera; family Lycaenidae; genus Helleia; species Helleia helle. The sequence goes on from OY971420.1 coordinate 25,952,509, forward strand.
GTAGAGATTTTAACGAACAGAAACCACGCCTTTTTTTTTGAAAGGTGATATTTTGACGGGAAAATTTTCGATTGAATATTAGCCTCCTTTTTCGATATTAAGACAATATAAGGTGAAAAAAAATTGAAAGAAAAAAATTGAAGTGTATTTGGGACATGAAAAGAAGTTTTCACCAAACATGAGTAAAAAACTTTTTTTTGTAAAAATGTAAATAAAGAAATAATAACTTGGTTATTTGGATTTTTCACATAAAATTTCAGGTTATGTGAAAAAAGGATAAATTTTATACAAAAGAACATCTTTTTATTACCTACAACTTTGCCATTTGACTTCTTTTTCCATAGAGTTTGTAGTTTAGCCGGAAATCGAGATTCTAGTGCCCTAATATGTAATAAGTATAAGATATATAAGATAATGTACTATGTATTAAATAAAGAGTATCATCTCGGCACCCGAGCCTTCCACACGCCTCCACTATTACAAGATAAACCGGATTTTACCCTTGCCCCCCCCCCCCTTCCGCTTTCCCGTCCTCCATAAATTATTTTTCCTTTCATTTCTAGTGTATTCTCCTCCGTTTCCAATGGGTTTCACCCTACTATTTTTTTTTCACTTTTTAATATTTTTTAAGGCTTCGACTCTGGTCTATAAAATATAAATGTTTTTGTGATAGCCGGGCTATTTTGGCGAATATTATGGCCATATATTGCAGTAAAAGTATTTCCCGCTTAGAAGCACCTACACATAAACTATAATGCTGGACACTTCACATGGCTATTTGTATATTTTGCTATTGGGTGTTATACTGTATTTGGACTTTGCAGATACAGATAGTATATTTGACAACACGTAATTGTTTGTCTAATATGTCATATGAAGTGGCATCACAACTGTGTATAGTGTAGGAGTGTATAGAAGATGCGACCAAGTGTAACCGTGTGCTGATAATAATCAATATGAGCCCGCGCCGTGCACGGTACGTTTCACCTGATTCGGGCGCCCAGTGAAGCGAGCGGCAATAGGATACACACCACTTTCCTTGTTCTGAGCACGTTTCTAATTATCTTACTCAATATATTTTACTATATACTAATAATTGTATATGCCCGGGATATTTGTGAGATGTAGGTATCTCGCTGTTACTCGCGCCTCAAAATGGAATCAAACAACAATTTCTCTAAAATAAAACACAGCCATACGGGTCTGACCTTCGCCGATGACTATACTATCAAATGCAAAAATATATTTTTAATCTGATAGTTTGATCGCGTTTAAACAAAAAAGAAACACTACTTAGCTTTTATTATATTACTAAGTATGGATCAATGTTCATGGTTACCAATCTTTGATCATTAACTTTATCCATAGTGATCACGGAATGGAACTACATCTCCTAATCTCGTAGGCCAGATCTACACGTAGATCTGTGCATGGATGATCGTTGATCAAATAACATCTCATGCACAAAAAGCTCTCAGGCATATTTTTTTTTCTTAGCCTATACTATCCCACTGTTGTGCAAGACCCTTCCTCTCTCTTAGGCGTATTACAAAAAAAATATTGCATGGCTTGATTTTCATAATCAGGTTTTATATACTCATTGTATCATATTGTTTCCTATTCTTTATATCAATAAATACCTGTATTCGTTCCGTAATTACTACGAATGTAGTCGTAGGTAAATCGGTTTCGAACGGACTAATTACATATTATCTTACATAACACCCCTAGTACTCTAATCCTCGATACTGACTTTCGACTTGTATCGACACTCTTGTAGACACAAGTTTTCGCCGATGACTTTTAATATTATATTAAGTAATTTCACTAGCATGGCCATATTTCACGCAGTTTATAGCACTACCAAAGTCGATATCAAGTTATATAATGATTGTCAATGATAAAATACCACTTTTATGGTTTTAATACCTCCATATGTCAAACAAAATGAATGTCATATTGGATGATGCCAAATTAGATTTCAGTAGAAATTTAATTCTCGCTGATATAATACTCTATTACGTAAATACGCTTTCGTATTTGTACGAAGCATTTGAGTGGCCGGTCAAACGTATGATTATGAGTAAAAACGGTGTAACATGACGATGTAAGTTTTATGTAAAAATACATATTCGAGATAAACGTAAGATAAAAGTATAATAAATTAAAGTTTTCGTTGCTAAAACTCCTGAGACGGAACAACCATTTTTTGTTTTCTCTCGTCTCGTGGTCATCGTAATCTGCGTTCAGGTCGTTAGCGTTATCTGATTTTGCACAGCCATTGAACAAACGATACAAATTAAGAGGCAACAGTAAACCATAATCGCATCGCAATCAATTAAATATTTGCATATATTATGTATAATGAAGACACACTCAGCATAAAAGCAAAATAAATAGCGCAGTAAATATAATTCGCATCATAAGGGAGCTCGTGATACAGTGATAGTGATGATCTGTGATCGTAATTAGCTGGTACCCCTGTCGTGCCACCACACGATATGAAAAACGCACGGTGATCTCCGGTGCCCGACCGCCGTAACGCACCGGTCTCGGTCCGCCAGAGCTGAACGGAGCCCGACAGCCGGCCACATCGCGCTCAACCGAACTCATTCGAGCTCCTCTGTACTCACCGACCTCACACGAGCTCAACTCGCAATACACACCGTCGAGCATCGCACACAATAACATAACTCACGCAGAAATTCGCACATCATCGCGGAACCGGTAGCGGCAGTTTATTTCAAATTCGCTTTGCACCTATTACTTCATCAAATAACTTAGAAAGTGTGCATAAACATGCAAACAATATTAATTAATTTACGTAATACTAAGAACATTCGAAAAGTATTTTAAGATGTTGAAAAAATGTAAATTATATCATATATCATCAATAAATACAATTTGCTTGAGTGTATTTCATTGTGTAATGACTGCCTTGATGGAAAGTTGTTTAATTACCTGAAAAGCGGAGATACGCTTAGGCGGCAACAGCTGGGGCGATCTATCGTTGAGGTTTTCCATGGAGCGTCGAGTCAGAAATCCCTGCTTCTGTAGTTCCGTGTTGGTTTTGTAAGCGGGCCGGTTGAACTTGGTGGCAGGCGCGACGATCCTGTTCCCGTTCTCGTCGTCATCCTCCCACTCGGTGACGACTTCGGCGCGCACATCCTCGAGCGAGCGCGAGCGCACGCACGGGCAAGCGGCGGCGGGCGACGCGGCGCTTGAATGCCGCAGCTGGCGAGGCCGCTCGCTCCTAACGTATAGCTCGTGCGCGCTCGGCGTGGGCGCTCCGGCCGACCGGTAGCTTGGCGACAGGAAGTAGTAGTCCCGGGACTTATTGCTGTACGCGCTCATCGCCGAAAAGTCCGAGTACGTGGAGCCCTTGGAGGACGATTTGAAACTTCTCGGGTCCATCGGATCGGGTGGGCGAAAGTAGAAGTTCGGCTGGGCCTGCCGAGCCAGCAGCGGCCAGGGCCTGAACGGCGCGTCGATGTAGTGCGGCGGCTTGGACTTCATGTCGTGTCGCGTGCGGGCATGCGGTCGCGCGGATGTTGCCGCGGAAACTGCGGTACTGTCACGGGAGGCGGCTGGCGAGCTGCGGGTACCACCGCGGCGCGGGTGCGACAGGGACAGCGCTAGAGAGAAAGGCGGCGCGGCGTTCCACTCGACGCGAGAACAAGTGAAAGGGGTTGCCTGCGCGGTCAATTGGCGCACATAGTTACAACCGACGCACGCGCAAATATCGTTTCTGAATACATTTTACTACCGATAAATTATTATTACTATTATATTTAGAACTTTCTACAATCGACAACAAATTACACGTTTCATTATTCCTACCGCACCCGTTCGTAAACGACAACGGATTACGGACTGGGAGGTGTGTTGTGAGAGTGACGTTACTGGCTCGCAGACGCACATTTGCGTGCTAAACATCGATCACTATTGACACGGATCGTTATGGATCAGTAATAAAAGTATCGTAGTAAATAGAAACTTTCGCTTCTAAATTGTATTTTTTTATAAATTATTACATATTGAACTATATATATATAAAATATTAAATGTATTAATTAATACATAACATCATTATTTGTGCAGATAGTACAAACGTTATTGCGTGTGTGTGGGTATAACAGCGGCTAGTACGCTTCACAGCATACACCACCAGGCCACAACGAACGCCCACGACCAAACTTGTTTCCGCAATAACAAATAATCATCAACAAACAAAACAAACACACATTGCGCTCGAGCTTTGATTTCATTTATAAAAAAGTCTCTTTCCTTATTTTTCCTTAGTACCAACGTGTAAGTTTCATTATCATGCAGGTAAGACGTAGTACCATGCTATATTGCAGCCGAACTGAGCCGGCACGACCGGCGTGGTAGGTACCTCTCGCTCACATAACACCGGCATCAAGTGACAGCTATGCTGTCGGGTTTCGTGCGGTTTGCGAGTTTCAGGTGGCCCATATATAGGGATAGGGAAAAGGAGGGCAACGCATCTGCATAGCCTCTGGTTATGCGGATGTGTATGGGCGTCGGTATCATAAGGCTCCGACTGCTCGTATGCCCTCTTATGACATAAAAAAGTCTATCGTAATTAGTCAAATATTTGGTATTCCCGTCTTGTCCCGTTTGTGAGACCGTTTCAGGAATAAGCATGCATACCACGTCTCCTAATATCTATTCCAATGTTTATATCTACCGTACAGTAATGATCGAGGTGCTAATTATTCAATCGTAATGGCACACCGGAGCAGGTAACAAATGATAAATCATAACACAATGTGGTCGCCCACGCCGCGCGCCGCCGGCCGCGCTGTTTGTTGGAAAACTCTAACATTTAATTAGTCGCCATACCGGAGAGCCAAGGCCGCGCCATATACAGACCATATCATAAACAAGTTTGTGCCAGAAGAAACTCATCACCGACGCAGGTCGTCCCACACGACAATATCATTACTGATTATTACGACGTAGGTACGCGCCAACGATTCCGCGGTCATAGTGTACCGCTCTACTACTACTATTATACTAGAATAATTATCTAGAAATATATGATAAATGGAAATGTTTAGTGAAACTCACAAACACACATACACAAAAAGGTAAATGTTAATATAGAATGGTTGCATAGTTTGATACAGCGACACAGCATGATTTATTCTTATAATAATTGCATATTGGAAAACAAAACACATTCGTTCACCGGTCTTAATAGGCCCACCATAATATAAATAATAGAAGTGAATAATAAATAAAATAATACGCGAATGACGATGGTCTAGTGCAGCGCGACCCGGGGCAGTACTGGGCCTCTAAAAACAAAATTCCGGGTCGCACCATTGCCTCCTTGTTTTAAGCCATCGCTCATATAACCGGATAGAGTAGTAATGTGGGCCATAAAATTCCAAAACTGGTCACCGATTTCTCACTGACGTAATAGCAACCAACCAGTGATCTGTATGTACGTTCCATCGGCCAATCATCCATCAATGACCATGATTCGGCCAATGAAAGCGCAGAACCGGCGCAGCGTCGCAACTCAAATTTGTCGGAATTTGCTTTCATACAAAACACAACATTACCGCTAAACAAATACTAGGAGTATTGACTGACAACTTATTTTATCTATTTATAACCGACTTCAAAAAAAGAGGAGGTTCTCAATTCATCCATATGTTTTTAACCGACTTCAAAAAAAGGAGGTTCTCAATTCGTCTGTATGTTTTTTTTCTTCTTTGTATGTATGTGACACGATTACTCCGCCGTTTGTGAATGGATTTCGATGGTTATTTTTTTGTTTAAAAGCTGGTGCTTCGAATTTGGTCCCATATTAATTTTATTAAGATCTGACAAGCCGTTTTTTAGTTATTTCTAATAATGCCTATTTGGTTGATTTCTTTTACCTCGATGATATGCTGATATGCTCATTTTATTACTTGTAGATGTAACTATTGTATAGGATTATTTGGTAGCACACCATAGTATGTCGCGGTCATCGTAATCATCATCATCGTCCTTTATCCGTCCACTGCTGAACATAGACCTCCTTCAATGAACGCCAAGACGACGAATTTCGGAATCACAAAAAATTAATAGATAAAAACATTTTACAAAAAATTTAAACCGACTTCAAAAATACTAAACTAAAAAGTAATAAAATAACTGTGTTTCTTTAATTTGTTGTTCTTACAACTTTTAATCAACTTAATTTTCTACTAATGTACCAACTTTGCGTTCACCACATCATTATAGTTACTTTTGGAGTCGGTGTCGTATTTGTTGCTGTACCCTACCTAATACATACAATACAAAAATAGCCTTGTCGTGGCGGTGGGGCTCAGTAGCCTAAGGTGAACCCAACACTTTGGGCAAAGCCAAGTGAACCGAGGGGCTGCTCTTTGTACCCTTCTTATAAGAAGAGGGGACGAAAGAGTAGGGGGGACAATGGTGCAATGGACCCCATTGCACTGTCCCGAAGTTGTTCTGTGGTACGAGACCACCCCTCTGTGGAGGTGGCGACGGTCCCTAAGGGACCGAATAACCGTCGAGGTGCCCTGCTGCTCAACAGATCCGGGGCACCTCACCAAAGGCGGCATTGGTGACACTCACCGGGTTTTAGTGGGTAGAGCTGGGTCCACTTACCATCTTTCGGGCGCAGCGAGTCCCAAATACCCGCCTGGGGAGTCCCCCCTCCTCCGAGGGATGCCTAAGAGCATTTCCCGGCGGAAAAGAAAAAAAGTGTATTTATGTATTTATGCATTTATGAAGGCTTAAGAATGACAAATGAGCTTTGTGATTTCTTCATGAAAATTGAACCATCTATGGAACGGAGTCTAATTTTTCCAAATCAGTCTGAATAGGAGGAGCTTTTAAAAATTGCCAAACAAGAAAAAATTACTAAGTTCTTTAAACCTTTATCAAAGCCCGATAATAATTAATCAATATTGTCAAAAGCCTCAATTACATTGATATTTTTTATTTTTCGTTTTTTACATTGCCACGGTCTACGAATGTATCCCTACAATGCCATATAAATTACCATTCCCGGTAATTCCCAGTAATCGCGGAATATGTACGGAACGTGTACCCCGCGAACCAGGAGCTTTTACTGTCCTCGTAAAATATTTGCGGTTTCAGACGATTACCACGTCACACATCGACTAAAAATGTCGCCTCTAATTTTTATGTCAGTTGGAGGCAAATGGGCAGACGAGCCACGTGATGTTAAGTGGTCAGCGTCGCCCATGAATATAAACTAATTGCGGACCTCCATTAATAAATGTACCGGCCAGTAATTAGCTGTACTAGTCAATAAAAACATATAGCTGATTTAAAACACCGTCGCTACACTAAGTCTGCCATCTGTGAACATAGTCTAGACAAAGCTCGCCATTATATCAGATTTGATAGACCACAGATACTCGCAAAAGAACAACGATTCCAACCAAGCATGATCCGTGAGGCTATTGAAATTAAAAAACATCCTAATTTTAATAGAGAAGATGGCTGGCTCATACCACCTGCTTGGGATCCCATTATTAAAATTATCAAATCAAAATCCAAGCATAATATGTCACAGATTAAATATACAGTTAGCACTTTCTGCGTAGATAGGACTGACCAAAATATTAATGTATCATAGGGTAGTTTCGAATAACTTTGTAACATTAGGACGTATGACACCTCAGTCCTCCCGTGACCATGGTTGCTGTAAAGTATCCGAAACGTCAGGCTTGTAAAACTCTTAATAAGCCGCGATAAAATCCGTAAAAAATTGTTTTATTATAATGTACTAGTCAAACTATTTAAGTAAGTAATTAATCCAACCAAGTTCACAGTGCTAATGAAATTACCTCCGCCGCAAGTGTCTGTTACTGAGAAGTGCTCAGATTGAGTGATGACCATTTATTCCGCTTGTTTATTAACAACTATGTCACTGCTATTAATACTAATGACGCCAAACATCGCTTTTCATATAACTTATCAACATCGTTTTTTATTTCTGTCGAGTTCACTCGATATATCGTTAAATTGTTATTCGCTTCAGTGTAACCGGGCGTATCTACAATAATAATACAATAAAGTGCTGACTTTAGAAACTAAGTACGTTTTGACTTCAGAATATCACTTATATTTATTATACAATAAATATGAATGATATATTTAATTTATTAATTATGCTTTTTAAAAAAACCTCTTGTCTTATATATCCCAAAATACAAATATGAATTACACAAAGAATCTCGTATTCGCCACGCTACCCGCAAACTATTAAAATATGTGACTACAGCAGCTGCAATACCAGAATGTAACCTTAAGTGGATAAAACAGAAGCCGTTTTCCTATTTTATTAAAAGTAAAAAGCGCCAAAGACAACCACATTCTAAGGAAGCAATAACAGCCACTGGAATCACATATTGGATTTAAAATATTACATTTTAAAATCTGAACGAAGTCTTAGCCGTGGTTCGTTCTATACTATATACTTTATATATCTAATTCCTACGTACACATAATCTCTTATCGGAACCTACGTATACAAATAACTAGAACAAAATTGATATGACGTAGTACGTACCTACCTACTCGGTAATCGTTCCGTATTTAGCATGTTTTGTTAAACATGGGACGCCGATCGTATCGGTGACAAATTGATAAAAAATTTGGCCTCAATAACACTGTTTTAAACGTTGTTAATTATTTTAATTCAATGCCATTTTGTTATGTAATGGATTATTCATTATACACTGATACTTATATTGCTCTACTTTTCATACCGCAGAAATAGGGTTTGATTTTCGTATAATACATATTTTATGTGTCAAATATCTTTTAAGGAGCTACAGTCTAAACGACTTAATAGATTAGACTGATAGTAGGACAAAACTTAGAAATATAATATAACGAACGGAACTTAATATAGAAAATATTCAATAAGATTTTGATGAATTCATTTAAATGATCCTCACAAAAAGCTATACCATTTCCAATCTCAAATATATAATACGTTATAAGACTCGTTAAATATGTCTTGCGTCGGACACTTACTACGTGGACTTCATTACTCTTACGTAAATACATAATATGTAGATATTTTGAAACAATTAAATATGGTCGACTATTACATCCAATTATGTGTACCTATGCATACATTCCAAGTGATTTAATTTTAGATAACCGTCTTGTGTCTTGTTGTCAATTAACTCATTAACTCTTTATCGAAAATAATCAACAAAAATATGAGACATATTTATGTTGATTATTTTCCTGACATTTATTGGCGAGTATTAGTAGAGAGGGCGAGTTAGAGATTTTTTTTTTTTTAATTATTTAAGGTGGTCTAACTCGAAGACGAGGAAACCTCATGATAGTAGGTGATCGTAATCAAACGATTTCACTCAGACCCTAGCCTCAAAGACTGGTAGATCTACGAATGTACGAACAATGAAATGTCCTACTCTTCTCGATGTCTACTTAATGAAGCATAGCCTGTTCGAATAAATAAGCACAATAGTCCATGCAGCAAGCGCATCCCTCCCACCGGCAAAACCGGTCTCCCTCGCGTTACATATTTGGTCGTAATGGGTTTAATATTAATCTCAATGTTATAATGACAGCGTGCGTTGCGCAAGGACCCGCAGTATGCAACAGACATGACTCCACCGTGAGTCACTGTGAGAGCACACTACACCCTGTGTTACGCTGAATACTCCACACAGGTGTGCTTGTAACCAACGACCTACTTGTAACTTAAAAAAATACAATCAAGCTCTTCCTTCTTTCATGATTATCTATATATATACATATAATAAAATAAGAGTGTCTGTTTGTATCATATACCAAAATAGCATTTTTACAATTTTTGTCTGTCTGTCTGTCTTTGTTCCGGCTAATCTGGGAAACGGCTGGGTCGATTTTGACGGGACTGTCACTGACAGATAGCTAGTTCCAAGGAGAGTAACTTAGGCTATAAAAATAATAATCATCAATCCGCATACGGCTGTAAATTTATGTTAACGCGGGCGAAGCTGCGGGCAACAGCTAGTTACTTATATATCCAAGTGTTTCTGTCAACTAAATGATGTGTTTATGGAGTAAAATGAAATATCCACTATTAGCATTAAACGCGTGGAGACGTCTTTATGATCATATGATCCTGTTTTCGGACGTCTTCCTACGAAAATATTTTTCAATCTTGACCATGTCATCATCAAATCTGGTACTACGCCTTTCCTTTCTTAGTTTTTCTTTATGTCTCTCTCACACAGTTTAAATAAGGAAGTGTACAATTGCTTGCATATTTTAATAAAAACATTTGATGCATATAAATAATTACACCAGTCTGTCAGAAGCTACTACTAAAAGAAAACTTTTCTGGAAGCATGAGCCTCTGTTAGGAAATTGGTATCTAGTGTATTCATAGTGAATATATGAAAATGTGTAGGTATTTTTATAAAGAAAAGGGGGCAAACGGACAGTCGGTTCACCTGATGGTAAGTGAAAAGCGACATCCACAGACATCCGCTACACCAGAGGATTAGCAGGTGCGTTGCCGGCCTTTCAGATATGAGTACGCTCATTTCTTGAAGGTCCCTAACTCGTATCGGTTCGGAAACACCGTAGGTAGCAGCCGATTTCATATATTTGTCGTGCAAGTCATGAAATGCCGTAAAAATCGAGTTGTTGTGGATTTCCAGACATCGAGATGGATTGGGTTTGGGGAATTTTTACGCGAATACGTGCGTAATGGCTACATTGAACAAATAGATATACACACAGATAAGTAGATCACAACGGCACTGCAGATGACCGTGTCCAATGCTCTCAACTACTTGGCTAACCTCGTCATCCCGTCACCGATGGGATGACGATCGTCCGATGATCTGGCACACACAACAGTACAATACAATATCGTCAAGATAAAATACCCTGTTGTATTGTGTGCTACTTTATACAGTCGTATTAAGAAATTATATTATTATTGTCAATAGAAAAGTAGCGGATTTGACTACACGTAACTATAAATATATAGATAGCTAGGTAGCAAGCGTGACGATTGTAAAACTGAGCCAGCATTGCTTTATTAATATAGTAAGTTTGGGATGAACGGATCCTGTATAAAAAAAGGTATACATCATCGTTGATAGCCTCGTGTAGTTCAAAATGGGCACATTATAATCATATTCCTTTTGTACAGCCATGAACCACGACGTATCACCCAAACAGATGCCACACGCACAAATTATGCCTCCCTATATTTTAGTAAAGTATGTAAGCAAGAAGATAGTACGAACTATTCTGTAGTTAGTTTTACAGAGTTTTGTGTAGGAATTTTAGTAGAGACTAGACAACCATGAAAACTGCATGTTATAAAGAACGTAAAACTGAGATTTACTAGTTAACAAGTTCGACTCAGAGTTACCCAATGCAAAATTAAAATTTCTTGTTAATTGTAAATCAATGAAAATTGACAAGCTGAGCTTTATCACAGTACATAGTTGTATCGTGTTCATTAGTTTATGTACACTATCGATAAAGATTACATTCAAAGATACTATCATAGCATTGTTATAGTTCGCGGGCTCATAGTCACGTAAAGCTTTAGATACTTAAAAGTTGGGAACGGACTTATGTGTTTCGACTTTCGGAAGATTGTCTGTGATCTGCGCGAACAACAGTACTGTTATATTGAAGTCGTATCTTTAATTCATTCCAGATGGTACCGTCTGGAATGTTTACTAATCAAAGAGACGACGTCTACACAATAATAAGTTGACTCGGTTCATTGTGATTGAAATTAGCATGATCATTATTATTTGTGTTAAAACTGATATAGAAATTTAACTTTTTATTTATTTATTCAATTTAATATTTGTTGCCAAGTTATGTGACCAAAATTTTTATAGTAGGTTCAATGAAATCGGTTATGTGTTGTGGTGGGCCGATCTATATCGCTAACCGGTTAAAGCGATCAAATATTGATCGTGACGTTCTTCAATATACTGCGTATAACTCTTTTACGATCATTCAAAAAATTCACATTTTCCATGTGAGTCGTTTTTTTTTCTATTTCAAGTGAATTAACAATTAAACATACTTAAAAGTTAAAACATTATTTATATTAAGTATGGTTAAGGTTGATATTTATTTTAAGGTGGGGTTCGGTTTATATTAAGTTACATCATTCAATTTTTTCATATACATACTTCATAGTCAAAAGCTACTAGTTATAAGAGCCTGAGCCCGATATATTAGCGATATATAAAAATGTTAAAAATTTACTTAGAGCATACCTAATGTGAGCTTGTTTAGTTAATATTACTAGCTGTTGAACACATCTGCTACGACTGGGTCCTGCAAGGCTGCCTCCTCCTCGGGATGGGTGTCATCTGCAACGCGGATGACACCCTCGTGTACGCCCGGGAACGAGGCAATAAGGAGGCGGCGCAGCTGGCGCATATAGGTTAGGGCTTAGGATGAGTCCTGGGAAGATCGAAGTCCTATTCTTCCACGGGACCAATCGGAAAAGACCCCCACCAGGGGCTGCTCTCCAGATCGGAGGGGTGAGGGTGAGGATAAGTCCCCATATCAAATATCTGGGGCTTATCCTTGACGGAGAGTGGACCTTCGGCCCACATTTCTCAATGTTTGGGACCGACGGTCGTGAAGGCGGCAAGTGCGCTGGGCAGACTCCTACCTAACCTCAAAATCATAACTTTTTTAATCAAAATAGTACCAATAAAGTATATTTTTGAACGTCAGTTGAATCTACCACCGCACCGCACCGCACCGCACCGCACGACGAAACATTCCGAGTAAAGCTAATCTTTTCAAATATTATATAATAAATTTTACATCTTATCCTGAAATGCCTGAAATGTCGCCCTATTCCCAAGGTGTGGTATGTTCCATGATTTTTTTTTACTTTATAAACAATGTTTTCTAGGATCCTATTATAAAAGCTTGTTGCCTTTAAAAGAATTGCTTACTTTCGAAAGTCTAATCACTGGTACATCTAGTACATCTAGATGTACGTACGTACGATGTGTGTACGTGTAACGTATATCCCTACAATGAATGCAACTTTACTTACAAAATTCATTTATGTTTTTCTGGACACAGTAAATTTTCTAAGATGTGTCAGAATTTCTATTTGACTATGTTTAAATTTGTATCTCAAAGATGAATAGGGGGGCAACTAGTAAATTGTAAATTAGTATTTCTCAATCTATCTAGTCGATTGGCTTATGCGTGATCCAATTAAACTAACTTAGGAAATAATTACAAACAACAGAAACCGCCGGATTCGAGTTTCAACGGTTTCAAAGGTTATTTATTATCAAACTGATTATCCTGTATCTAACGATAAAATAACAACTAATATAACTACATTATATAGGCTTAAGTTCGAAAATTTGTATAAATTTTCCAGATAGTTTTTAAGAAGGTTAACTAACATCCACTCTTACTTGATGTTATTTTATAATAAACGAAATTGCAGCGATTTAATAAAACGCTCACGGACATATCACGCAATGGGGAAAATTAAATAAAATTGTGTTTATTTGTTTACATTGACTTCATTACATATTTTAATCTTTAACTATAAATATAAAAACAATCTACCTTCACACTCGAATCAAACTAAGGTACTATGTAGGTAATTGTGTGTGTTGGACACTTGTGGCTTGATGAAGATTTACTATTTTCGTTTATTATCAATAAAAAATAAATTAGTCATGTTACAAATATTTTAATTGCACGTTTAGATTCGTTAAATTAATTAAAAACATTGGCGATAATATAGATTAAAGGCCGATTCATAAAAATAAACACTTTAGTTTTTATGTAACCATAAACAAAAATTGTGTCCGCGAAACACTCGTAGGTTGTTTAGCGTCAAACAAGTTTCATGCATAAATAATATTTGTTTTATTTTAATTGAATCAATTATATCATGGATATTAGAATTAGTAAAGGAAATTAAATTCAAAAATCATCCAAATACTTTTAGAGAGAAATGAGTCACTAGACAGTACTGACAATGAGTTAGAGTAGAGTAGTAGAGTAGTAGAGTAGAGAGGGAATCCACCGCGCGCCTAAGGAGGATGCTTAAGGAGGAGGGGACGCCACCCCCCTGCCTCCAGAGGAGAGTGCCTCCGGCATGACGAGGAGAACACCGCCGGGTTTTAGTGGGTAGAGCTGCCTCCTTCGGGTGCAGCGAGTCTCACATACCCGCCAGGGGAATCCCCCTCCCCAGCGGGATGCCTAAAAGCATCTCCCGGCGAAAAAAAAAGAGTAGTAGATTTCCGCAATTTTATCTTGGATCTTATTATCAGCTATTAAGCTTACTTTTATGAGACTATGGTGGAAGTTGGTCACTTAGAGAAGAATTATTGTTAAAAGAAATGATTCTGACAGGTTCAGAATCTCAGAATCAAATATGTCTGTCTTAGTTGCTTTGCGACATCTTAATAAAACATGAAATTCATAATTACAGGTTATTTTATAGGTATTTTTCAAGAGCGGCAAAAAGATAGGTCTAAAAAAATGGCGATGTAAAATCAGCGGAATTGAAAAAAAAACAGGAATTTGTTGCTTTTTTGTTGCTAATTAGTTTCTAAAAAAATAATTTTGTTGCTCCAACCGATCACAAAAAATCGGCAATAATTAATATTATATATTATAAATACTTTTCATTAAGATAGCGTGGAAATCACTGGATGTGGACTTATCGATCAAGCGAATAGGGGTCAATTTGTTGCTAAAAGATGCTAAGAAGAAAAAAAAATTAAAAAATAAAATTTGATTTTTTTAATTAATTATGCCAAAATAAATAATGTCCACGCCAGCTTAACTCTCGAGATTCCGTGGAAAAACTATAGTAAAAATTTGTTGCTGCTCATACTGAAGCTTTTTTAGCAGAGAGAGTCAGCAACAAAATAAAAACCGGAAGTCAAGACAAGTTGGAGATCGGCATGCATATAAAGTGACCAAAACTATTAAAAACATGAGTTATAATATTTATTAATTTATTTTTATTGCTCAAAATTTTTATTAGTCGATTTTAGCATACAACACTATTCGGGGATTAATTGAATGTGTATTTTTTCTGATTATTGCTTTTTCGTATCGATCGTCATATTCTATCCATTGAGTACCCCGTAGGCACATGGCCGTAAAGTGTCCTAACCTTACATCCGACGAAGATCGAAGGCTGACTGCAGGGGGCATGAAATCTACTGCTCCAACGAGCTTGTAAATTTCTTTTATGTTCCCAGGATTTTTGAAACTCCGTGGCAAAGAGTTTAACTTCATTTTCTCGTTCGTTCCTCTGTCGAACACTTCAAAAATAATGGCATTTCCTGTTAAACATAAATGTAAATTAATTTTTAGAAACTTAATTTTATATTCTTATGTTTCTTTGTATGACTCATTCTGCAAAGTATTAGGTATCCAATTATACTCTAAAAATAGCTTTTCTTTTTTTACCTCTTTTTCCAGTATCAAACTGTAGATTATGATTTCAACACGAATTTTCTTTTGTCAAGATAATCGAATGGACGTTAATTCTATATCTTAAAAAATAAATTATAGGAAATAGAAACAATCAAAACATCGAAACAGTTGGGAAAATATTCGTGTTATTATAATGGAAATATGACGGAAATTGAAAACATTATATTGATAACATTGATAACATTAACTCATCAAAATAATTTATCTGTTATATTAGTTTTCTAGCATCAAAATCGTTCTGCAACTAAATTTGTACTATAGTTTTTCCACGGAAAAGTCTAGAGTTAAGCTAACGTGACCGGTTTTTTTGTACACCGATCTCCAACTTGTCTTGACTTCCGGTTTTTATTTTGTTGCTGACTCTCTCTGCTAAAACAAGCTGTAGTATGAGCAGCAACAAATTTTCACTTTAGTTTTTCCGCGGAAAAAACGTTAGTTAAGCTAGCGTGGCCGGTTTTTTTGGAAACCGATCTCCAATTTCTCTTGACTTCCGGTTTTTATTTAGTCGCTGACTCTCTCTGCTAAAACAAGCTGTAGTATGAGCAGCAACAAATTTTCACTTTAGTTTTTCCGCGAAAAAAACGTTTGTTAAGCTAACGTGGCCGGTTTTTTTGGAAACCGATCTCCAACTTCTCTTGACTTCCGGTTTTTATTTTGTTGCTGACTCTCTCTGCTAAAACAAGCTGCAGTATGAGCAGCAACAAATTTTTACTATAGTTTTTCCGCGGAAATCTCGAGAGTTAAGCTGGCGTGGACATAATTTATTTTGGCATAATTAAAAAAAATCAAATTTTATTTTTTAATTTTTTTTTCTTCTTAGCATCTTTTAGCAACAAATTAGCAACAAATTGACCCCTATTCGCTTGATCGATAAGTCCACATCCAGTGATTTCCACGCTATCTTAATGAAAAGTTAGCGAGCGCTATTGCCGATTTTTTGCGATCGGTTGGAGCAAAAAAATTATTTTTTTAGCAACTAATTAGCAACAAAAAAGCAACAAATTCCTGTGTTTTTTTTTAATTCCGCTGATTTTA
Source organism: Helleia helle (assembly GCA_963853865.1). Classification (NCBI taxonomy): domain Eukaryota; kingdom Metazoa; phylum Arthropoda; class Insecta; order Lepidoptera; family Lycaenidae; genus Helleia; species Helleia helle. The sequence continues at coordinate 25,969,075 of OY971420.1, forward strand.
CATCGCCATTTTTTTAGACCTCAAAAAGATTTAGATATTTCTCAAACTCTTCGCATATTGCTCGCTACTATCACATATGAATTATGAGTATGTGATACAGTATCTAGATTCATTATTACTTAGATTGTTGATGAGACGCGATCTACTCGGTGTCACAAGTACAGTACGTATAAACATGTATCTTGAAGTTTATCATCAGCTGCCAAGAGACTAGTCAGTCCAGTCTAGTCCGCCTAGGTCACACGACAGTACCTAATTACAACCGACTGCGCATTCTAAGAAGTGACATTCAACATGATTAACATGCTAATATATGCATTCAGTTACGGCTACCAATGATAACGACGTTTAAATTGTATCCAATTTGTCCCCCTTTGGAGAACAACTATTTATCATTATGTGAAATTATCACGGGAGATCTTTAAACAATATTTGAAGCAAATGAGCAAACATCTTGCATTTCAATTAGACCAACTAACAAAGCGCAAAGCTTGACAGACCTAGTATTTAAACGAATAATTAGAATAGAGAACATTTAGGCCGATTTAATGAGTTCTTATACTTCAGCCTTTTCAATTTTCTAACACTGCGTTAACGCCATCTGGCAGAAATTCGTTGTACCAGTTGGTTCACGTCCAGGTATGTTTAAAAACCTAACGATGACTGATGCGATCATCACAACTACAGACCATTAAAATTTTGTCAATTACAATAAACCGATTGTTATGAAAATCAAATCAAATTACGTACTTGATAAATGTACAAAAACTAGCCAACCTTACTATCTTTTAAGTAAACATGTGTTACCGATTACATAACAAATATATGTATATTGTTTAAAAATGAGTGAATGTACCTATATGATGTTTTACACACTTCTGCTTTAGTCAAGATTTGAACCCGCACGTAACGTCACATGCAGCTCACCTATATAACTCGGTAAAATAAAACGTCGCAAAATAAAACGGTGTAATGTTAAAATTATAATAAATACTAGTCGCAACAAACAGTTACTATATATATCAATAATAATAAACGACCTACGCTAGTTTCGGTATTACCTGACTGCGGCCAAGGAACAACATCGCCCCATTTCAATCGTAACTTTGTTGAAAATAAGTAATCTTCAATCAATTCACTGTAGGTAGTAGGTACTTTCCTATGACTGACTATTTCTGTACCAAAACGAACTCCCAGTCAATATTTTATTGACTGTATCTACATACACACTCACTCTTAAAAATAAACTACATTAATATTTTATTAAAATTAAATGATACGTATTTGATTTTTCTGACTATCGCATATACACCAGCGGCTGGGGCGGTATATTATAATATACCGCCCCAGCCGCTGGTGATGGCAGCGCGGCGTGTTTGTTTTTACCACGCTTTTATTAGCTTGGGTTGTATCTTAACAAAATTACTTATTGTAAAAAAGCGTGAGGTGCTCAATATTCATTATTAAAAATATTTCATCGTTATCTATTTCTAAAAAGTGAAGTTAATATAAAAACTTAGTTACAGGCACCACGCTTTTTTACAATAAGTAATTTTGTTAACCCATTTAATTCATCTATTAAAAATTATTTTCAATTTTTTTGTTGGGTTTGCTATTAAATCGTGTTTTTTAGTTTTTTTTTTTTTAATTTTAACTAGATCGGAGGGCGATGCATGACGCGCGGGTGAATTCAGATTTATTTGTCGGCGCTAGGCGCGTTCTTCAGGAGCATAATAAACAATCGATGTTGGCAAAGACACGTCAAACGGATAACGTTCAGTTGAACGTAAATATGGAATAATGGCACATGGCTATTTGTATTTGGGTATTTGGCATCTTTGAAAAACAATTACCGACATGAACGATAGCTCAAAATAGAGACAGAAACCAGACTTGTTTAACCAGGTTTGAACAATGAAAGCAATTTTATTTAGTTTTATTTAAGCCCCAAAAAAGTATTTAATTGGAACTCTACAATTATTTTTCAGGTTTTAATGTCTCTATTTTTTCTCTCCGTCTACACAGATGCTTAAAATTCATGGTATTTGAACAATTAAATATTGAATATAACAAATTTAACTTTGAAACTTTGATACTAATTCTAAGTGGTGCTGTATTTCCGATTTAGGATACGTCCATGAGAATTGTGTTATGCCTGCATTATATATGGCGTTAGGTATATTTTTGTCGCATACGTCGCGTCGAAGGATATACCGGAAGCCGATTACCGTAATCGATTACATTCATTCAGATTTCAGATTCATCTTACTTATAAAATTCAGTGAAATAACGTCGTAACACTAGAATAAAACTAATGAAATGTAGAGATTACAACGAATTACAACGTCCCATTAAGTTATATGTCTTGTGTTTGTTTATTGCTACATATTTGGACTCCAATAAGGCTCTATCATTTGCTACTTACAAGTTGCAATAGCTGAATATACTAACAAATAAAATTACTCGACTCTTTATAATTAAGAATCAAACGAATTTACATAGTTATTTCTGAGGACACGGACGAGGTGTCGATTCTTCCTCCTTTTTTTATTTCCGCATCAATTTCTTCATTTTTCGCAAGATATCATGTATAAGATATATGTATTCATAAGATGTCGTCTGTTAAACTTGAACGTTTCCTTTCTCCAATAATTGAATTAAATTATATGGGATCCCGATAAGGAACAAAATAATTAGGACACGTACGTAATAGCAGAAAAAGCATGGACTAGAACAACGCTAAATAGAACAGAATGGAAGGAGTTGGAGGAGGTCTTTGCCAAGGGAGGGCAAACGGACGAAGTTGCCGATGTCGATTTAACATCAATGTGAAGAAAAAAAAACTTTGCCAAAAACTGTCTGAATAAAGGCTTATATTATTATTATATGTGATCCCGATGACACAAAAAAGTAATGACGTTAGATGCGCGCTGACAGCCTGTGCAATGTATGAGTTAGATAGGAGATGCAATTATTGTATTCTTTTTAGATTACCTAGCTCTAAATGTGGGACAAAGATGGCATCATCCTACGTACTGCTGCATGTAAAAAGTAGTCGTCTACGGTTGAGACCTGAAGTATTATCAGGATTACGTATTTCGACCATAGTTATGTACGTATATTTTTATATTTCTTTGGTACTCTAATCTAGGCGGCTAGTATCATTATTTTACGCGGGGAAAGTCTAATTCAAGAAAAACTTAACAAATTAAGTGAAAATTAAAAATACTGACTGATACGCTGTTAGGAGTTTAATGCCTTAAGGTTCAACTAGTCGATGCCGCGAACTCTAACAAAATGATTGCTATCTCACCTGACATAAGGCGCGAACATGCGTGCTAGAATGAAATGCACAATGATTCATTCCGAAACTGACCTTTTAGTAAAACAGTTATTATAGAAAAACTAATTAGTGTATCTTTTCAAAATAAATTTATTTTATCTTTTGAATAACTAAACTATATCTGTACGGGCTTCATTTTTGGGCTTTCGTGCTCGGTATACTATTTATTTACGCCCAAAGTTGGGCTAAAATCAGTGTTCAAATACGAAAGTTTAGAAGCTTGTATTTTTTTAATGTATATTTTTTTTACGATTTTGGGTACATACACACATAGATAACGACGAAATCAATTTATATTATACTTAGTTTTTCGTGGTCAACGTCAAACATTGTTGTAATTACTGTTCTGCGTTTGTATAGAAATATGAGCGACTTGTGTAACCTTAACTACAATAAGTGAAACATAAACTGAAAGAAGCACATCGCTTCAAAGCCGACTCCACTGAGCGTGCACGCATAGTTCCCGAGACTTTCGCAAGCAATCGACATTTTAATTCGTTTCAAACAAATTGCAATCGTCATTAGATATTCTGATATCGCGTGTCTGAGCCGCGCGAATACCGTCGGAAGATTCACGCTCGTTACACAGAGAGATGCAGCGGCGGTGGTGCGGTTTAATTGCAGTGTTGCTAATCCACACCGGGACAAAAAGTAGCGAGCGTACGTGTGTACGTCCGTTACTAATAATCTTACGCGTGCGTCATGCTGTATATGTTTTTATAGTCATTATCATCATCATCATCAGTCCATGATGAAAAAAGTTATTCGTCATTGTAAAAATTGTTTCAAAGTAACGGTTTGATTATTATTTAATGGAAATATTAGATGAAAAGAAAGAGAGAAAAGAGCAAAAACCAATTTACTTTGAAGAAAAGATAACTTGAAAAATGGAAAAATAATAACAACATCAGAAAAACGTGAAATACAAAGACATATAAATGCAAGATACGAGCTGTACACGTGTGGCAACCACAGAAGGAAAATAGAGATGAAAATTTAGCCAAGACATGCCAAGACAAAAAATTCCCAACAAATTTAGTTAAAGTGGAAACAATTAGGTAGGATAAATATTATTCCTTTTTCATAAGTCCAGAGTAAATATATGAGTGATCCAGAATTAGGAGTAAACGTTAAGTACTGTGAATGAATTTGATTTTGCAGATCAACCAAAACAACTAAACATGGTCTGATGATGGAAAAGGTGCAATGAAATATATGAATGTATGAAACAGACTAGCAGTTGCCCACACCTTCGCCCGCGTTAAAATATATTTACGGACGTATCCGGACTGATGATGGTCATTATTTTACTTTATTCTTTTGTTATATCTCTGAAGGAAATAAGGCAGTGTTTTCAATGTAAGCTCCCAAGCGGCATAATTTTTACCGACTCTTACAATAATTATCCATATATTATTTACCAATTTACATAAAATCTTGGTAAATCATAATATACCATAAGCCTGCCTCAGCAATTAATGTATCTCATGTTGAAAATAGCATGTAAATCTATCTAGTAGTTTTTAAGTTTATCGCGTATAGACAGAAAAACAGACCGACGCGGAAGAGGACTTTGGTTTTATAATATGTGATGATTATAGCATTAATACCGTATTTTAGTAAATAGCTTTCCAATTACTGCTTTAATTGCCCATTTTTTCTAGTATTGAAATGGATACAGTATGTTATCGTTAAGATACACAATTACACGATTTTACATTATTTTGCTACATCTCAAAGGGGTTTTTTTTGACGACCTCTGTAGCTCAGTGGTAAGTGCGTTGGCACTCAAGCCGGAGGTTGCGGGTTCGAATCCCGCCAGGGAACAAAAATATTCTGTGTTCCTGGGTCATGGATGTGTATTAAATATGTGTATTATATAATAAAAATCTTAAATATATGTATAGTATAAAATTATTAAATATATTTCCGTTGTCTGGTACCCGTAACACAAGTTCTTCGAGAACTTACCACGGGACCAGATTGACGTGGTGTGAAAAACGTCGATAGATATTATTATTATTTTTATTTCGACAGTCCCTGGGTTTCACGGGCATAATTCCCGTTCCCGTTATTAAAAACTATCCTATGTCCTTCCTCAAATTATCGTTGTACCAAACTTCAATTCGTACCAAATCGGTTCAGTGGATTAGGCGTGAATAAGAAACAGACAGGCAGACATATTACATACTTTCGCATTTATAATATGTATTAGTATAGATGAATAGATGTATCCATGTTCACTTTGGGTATGGTGGAGGGGGGAATGAGTCCCCACCAAGGTTCAAGCCTTGTTGTGACGGTGGGGCTCAGTAGCTTAAGGTGAACCCAGCACCTTGGGCGAAGCAAATTGAACCGAGGGAACCCCTCTTATAGAATAGAGGACAAAAGAGGAGGATGGGGCGAGAATGGGAACCTCATCTCATTGCAAAGTCCCGACGTTGGTAGGGGTTGTTCTGCGGTTTTGTCTGTGTGTTGCGGGACGGCCCCTTTGTGGAGGTGGTGTCGGTCCCTTGAGGTCCTGCTTCCACCTTACCACCTTTCGGGCGCAGCGAGTCCCACATACCCGCCTGGGGAGTCCTCCCCGCCCCAGCGGAATGCCTCAGAGCCTTTCCCGGCGTAAAAGAAAAAAAAATACCATTTTGACCATTTTAACTGTATTCACGAGTTTCTAAGTGTCATTTTGGACACGTCAATCAAATTCATTCTCCGAAAGCGGCATTATCTATTATGATGTATGTTAGTGAGGTTTATTCTCGTCGTGAGGTTGGACCGTCCATGTATGGATTTCATGTAATTCAACATTAAACCCGTTTACATTCACTGAGAAATATTATAGTGTTCGTCACATTTGGACAAATTCTTCAACACTGTATGCCGGGAACCTGTATCCACGTATGTAACGTTGACCACTCGTCGATCCGAGTGAGCGGCCAGACAACCGCAGCAATTTAAGACGATCTAAGCGAACTACAAGTCTTGATACATTTAAAAAACTTACGATGACAATATCCTGCTATCATTCGAGTGCGAGTCGAACGAGATGGATCACTTGACAATTATTACGTACAAATGCTTTAATTATTATTTAGTTATTGAAAATAAATTCAATAACTATATCAAAAGTATTAGCTAGTTTGAAAAAACCCCTATAGTACTAAAGTAATTATTTATAATAATTAATCATGTTATTATATAGAGCGAAAGATATGTGAGTACATAAACTAAACAGTTTAATAATAAAGTCAATATTTGTGCATACAAAATATATAGTGAGTATCATTGATAGTGAGTAAATAAATGTAAATATGGCACCTACCTTAACTAATATTATTTTAATACTTTTTCCAAGAATTATCTACGGTACTTAGATCATCCTAAAGAACGCATTGTTGACGCAGCTGTGTATAATATTGTTTAGCATAGTTGTATTCAATTATAGTGCTAGCATAAATAATGCGATTAAATCGACAACACAATTATTATATACATTCGCTGATACAAAATAAGTACAAACAAAATAAAAATGGACATGACAATAGTAACACAGATATAATAATGTTTGTCGCAAGTGAATGTTCCACTTACAAGTGGTCCCGTAGGCCGCACGCCGCACGGGAACAAAGGCCTGCGTGCAACAAGGAGCTACATATGAAGACAGTCAGTTACCTTATTGTACGCGGCCAGCGGCGGGTCGTCGAGCGCCTGTAGTATGGGCGTGTGCCGGCCCGTCTCCCACACGTGCCAGGTGTCCAGCGAGTCCGTCGACGACTTCTTTGTGTCTATCGAACTCTTCCGCGACAGCGAATTAGTCGACCCGACATAGTCTCGCTTCATGTCTCTGATCCCATTGCTACTTATCGAGTCCCTCCTGTTGTAGTTGACGATGTTGCTGCGAGACAGGTTCGGAAACGATCCCATCGAGTGCCTCTTGTTGTTGTATCTCTGTGTGGGACTGGGGGTGTCCCTCCTCGGTGGGGTGTGAGAGGGGCTGTGCCGGTCCCGACGGAGGATGCTCGGAAACGTGGACGGATGCTCCATCTCCTTCACCGGGGAACCCGACAGGCCCAGGGACCCTCGTCGCCTGTTAGCATATTTCGTATTAGGATGACGTTTGTAAAGATCAGGATAAAAGGAACATTGCGCATGGTACGGACCTGATGATGAGCCCGTTGGTGGGCGATACGGACTCCCTGGTGTGTCCCGGCGTTGACTCACGGCTGTGCAGGTACAGCGAGGAGCGGTGAGGCGTACTGCAGCGGCCGTGCACATCGCAGCGCGGGTCATGCTCCACGGTGGAGCTCACCAGGGGCGAGTGCCGACCCTCGCCCTCGAGGGTCAGGCCGCCGAACATCGAGTCCAGCTGGCGCATGGCCAACGCTTTCTTGACGGCCGTCATGGCGCCCGAGGCCGCTGCCCGTTCACCGCGCGAGGATCGTCGCCCGTGTCACAGTGTGTATGTATCGCGCGGTGTGCGGCGCGCGTGTAATGCGCTCGTGTATGTCCTCGCAGTGTGCCGCGGCGCGACTGGCCCGCTGCACGCTCGACGGGCGGCAGGCGGCAGGCGGTCGTGACTCACGCCGGCGTGCGCGCGCGCAACACCCCGCCTGCCGCCATCTCCGCCGCACCACAAGTCACAACACGTATGCAAATGTCGGTAACGAGGTGGTAAATAATAATCGAGTAAAGAGAAGTGCAAATCAATAATAAACAAGGAGCGAGCGGGCGTGGGCGACGGCCGGCACTTATTTTGCCATCACAATTTATATCATTAAGACGGAGTATGTCGCATAATCATAAATAATAAAACGGCTGCCCACGCCGGGGAACGCCCATTATAGGTAAACGTGTAAAAGGCAACTTCTGCCGGTGTTACACGGCCGAGAACGTTCCGTCGCCTGACTCGAGATCACATCAATTAGTCGGTGTTTAATTAAGTTAACTTTACGATTGAACGGCTCCTTAAAAGGTTACGATCACGATTTCGCGGCATGATTAGACGGCACCGTTAATCACCCGCTATTAAAATTATACTAACGTTTCGAGTGGTGGCTACTGCTGCAGGTGAGCCGATAGTTACAAATCCATCCCTATATAATGTTATCACGTCGTAGGCTAAACACAATTTTGACTAGTCCTAACCTATCTGTATTATGCAAAGAGGTTGCATGCGCGAATGAGACTAGAAAGTGAATCGCGTAATTGTACGAAAATACGGTAAGCATACAAAGTATGTGTTCTTGCTATATGCAGGAAATGTGTGAAGTAAGGAATACAATATGTCACTGAGCACAGGCAGTGAGGCAGCGATGACGATTGTCGATAGCTGAAGTATTACTTGACTTCTAATACCAAGCAGACGTCTAGTCTCCAATGTTAAGAATATGCAGTAGATTTAAGTTATATATGGGATATTAAATATGGGATAGAATTTCTAAGAAGGGTTCCGTTGAGCACATCAAGGGATTGACCGAAGAATTATACACAAGCGATGCTTGTCGTCTAGATATTATATAAGCTACTAGATATAGATAGATACCTGACCAATAGCAGATCTGTCTGCTACGTAAGTACTCATTTGTACTCATCATAACAGATAGCAACTCTTTTGTAAGATTTTATCTTTATTATGAACGATTTCTTGTCGCGACTAACAAATCGTTTAAAATAGATTATACAATTATTGAAAATGAACTAATAAATTATTATTTTACGTAAGTCAGTAGATAAAGAGAAACAAAGCAGTAAGGCATGTTAGGTCATTGTCTGACATTATGCCTCAATTCCTGTCGGCCTTGTCCATATATGTGAAGACATGCATCTTATTATATCATATGACGCCTGCAGTCTTGGGAACCTTATACGGTATTTGCGATCGATATTGTGACAAAAAGAAATAGTTTCGATCAATACAAAACGATCATTCTTTGTGGTCCTTTCAAATACGGAAAAGGCAGTCAAAATATAGTTTATATTGGTTACTTCTACAAGCCGTTATTCTTTACCCATCCCACCTATATTATACACATTCCTTCTTATCCCATTCATCTTATTAATGCCTCTTCCACCTATCCTATTTCTTCTTATCCCACTTATTCTATTTCTTCCTATCCCCCCGCAGCATATTGTGAGTTTTACCGTCAGTATTTCAGGAATTTTTACCGTCAGTGGTGAGCTGCACAGGTTGAGTAATACTAATCAAATCTAATATTTTTAAATTCACTTGCTGAATAGTTCCTTTATCAGGGAACCAACAAGTTCTTGTGCAATATGAGATACCTCTGGCTATACATACAACAGCAAAACTGATGGTAAGCGGGCTTCGGCCCGACCGAGCTCTCGTCTTGCTCGGTCGGAGATCTCCCTTTGGGATTTCCACATATTATATCCCACATTAGTGACCCTCGACAAGGACCCGCCTCCTTCTAAAGAACTTTATTATCATCACTCCGCCACCCCTCCGCACTACGCCAGCCAGCTTAAGCCTTTTCGGGTACCTCGACCAATCAGCCCAATGCACCGCGGTCCTGGTCGAACCCTTATCGGCGTCAACGGGCAATATCACTACACGACCGACCAGCAAGCAGAGCACATCTGTCCTGGTCAGCACTCAGCACGTAGCATCGGCCCCACACGGCAGCATTCAAACTCACTAGAGCCCGTGCAGCAGAAGCACAGTTCCGACTCACTGGGACTCTCTGGCACTGGCGACTCAAACAAGAAAGTCTCAAGATTCGACCTCCGGTCTTCGGGGGGGGGGGCTGTGATGTGGCGGACCAATCAGCGTCACAATACTGAATCGCACTATCAAAGTTCCACAACTCGTCGCTATATATACGACAGCTGAAATTGATAGCAAGTGGGCTTCGGCCTGACCGAGCTATACCATCTCGCTCGGTCGGAGATCTCCCTGTAGGATCAGCTTACAGCATTATCGAATGCATATTGAAAGATAGAAAAATCAAAAAACATATCGAAAAATCGTGTTACCGTGCACTCCATAGTTAAGAACACCCACAACACATCAAATCTTTTTATATCTGCGTTACTCGGGATAGATGTCACCATTCCCTTACTTTATTCATAAAACAGCTTTGCTGTGTTTCGGAAAACAGAACACGACAGCCAGTGTAATTACTGACACCATGATACCTTCAAGGATAGGCAATAAGGCCACATGTTTTGAAGAAGTTTGTTTGCTTGAAAATAGTACCGTAGTATCTGTGATAATATCATATAACTAGTAGTAGTAATATAGGCACCGTTCTATGCAAATCATATTAATAGGATAGAAGCGATACAGAAGCGGTTTGTACGAAACCTCGCTCCAAAACTGCGGTTACGCCGAACATTGTTTAATTACTCAGATAGGCTAGACCCTTTTCATTTGGATACACTAGGTATACATGAGACATAAATTTTGTGACCTTCTTAGTACTGTTTTAAATATGTATATCATCATCATCATCAGCCTGTATCCCTCCATTGGTAAACGTAGGCCTCCTTCAATGTACGCCAAGACGACCGATCCCATGCCACATCCATCCAACACGGTCCCGCCAATGCACACGTATGTAAGTATTTATAAATAATTATAATATTACTAATAAAACCGGTCAAATGCTAGTCGGACTCGCGCACGAAGGGTTCCGTACCATTACATAATATACAACATTAGACACTTTAACAAAAATTAAGGTTTATGTTTATGGCGTATTAAAAAAACTACTCACTAAATCTCTTTCAAACCAATTTTCGGTGGAAGTTTGCATGGTAATGTACATCATATATTTATTTTAGTTTTATCATTTTCTTATTTTAGAAGACAGACAGACAGACATGACGAATCTATAAGGGTTCAGTTTTTTTTCCACTTGGCTACGGAACCCTAAAACCACTATAATATATACTATTAGGTACTCTATACAAACGTCATACAGTCTAATTGACAATATTTATTCACACTAGAAACTTAAAACCGCTTCAAATAGACCGTTTTCTTCAATTCGCGCTGAGCATTTTCGCATTTTCGCGCTGAGCACACTCTTAAAATATAATATTATGTTTTTGAGCTGCTAACACAAGTTAAAAATTATTCAACATTTATGTTATAAACTTAAGTCATGTAGATATGGCGACACATATTGTCATCCTTACCCTTACTTACAAATATTATCAATGCGAAAGCGTGTCCGTCTGTTACCTCTTCACGCTCAAACCAAAAACAATCCTGATAATTTTTTAGAAGTTATATTAGACCTTGGAAAGGATAAAGGCTACTATTTGTCATAAAAATAAAAGTAGTAGTGAAGCAGTACGGTACATAGATAGAGCCTAGATAAAAGCAGAAGTCGCGGATACCTGATAATAGTACTATATTCTGAGAAACCACATTCACCGTTCCGTTCCTCAACTGAGTGTTTGGTCACTCTTAAGCCGTATATGTCATGTTGCTATGATAACAATGTCAGGCGCGCTTATACTTTTCCTTAAAACTACGATCTCAATTTAAAAGAAGTAAAAAAAATACTTAAAGAAACTAAAAAACACGCTTTTATATCAAACCGAACAAAAAATTTGAATATTTTTAATAGAAGAACTAAATAGATTAACAAAATAAATGATATTACTTATTGTAAAAAAGCGTGATGCTTGTACTAAGTTTCTTTACTAACTTTACTTTTAATAGAAAAACACTCTTTAATAGCAAACCGAATAAAAAAAAATTGAAAAATTGAGGTGCTCGATATTCATTTTTTTAAATATTTCATCGGTACTTATTATTAAAAATTATTTTCAAATTCTTAGTTTGGTTTGCTATACCTACATATTATATAATTGACGATGATCGTTGATTGTGTGATCGTCTTTAATCGGCACGATCATCGTGCAAGCATCCACACTATCGGCAGTAATCGTCATGTAATAATTTTGTTTGATCGTCCACCGTACAAGATGGACGTGGGGTGTGTTGCTGCTGCAATCATTTATTTAATTGCGGCACAACCTTAACATCAATGTGGTGTCTCGGGTTCTATATTTACGGACACGTCTGAAACAGATCAATAAACTTGAAAGTTTCTTGATAGGACCACCCACCAACCGTACTGCAACAATTTCTGTAGTCCGCACCGCTTTACCGTCCGACGGCAAATGAATGATTGGCGATAATGTGGACACCTCGACGCAACGAGCGACGAATCCCTTTGATGTGTGTCCGAAAAACCGACAGCAAACGGGTTGCAGGCGATCATCGGCGAGCATAAACAATGATCGGCGAATACAACAGAGTATGCCCTCCACATTGTTGTGCTCGCTCGTAATTGTCTGTAATCAGCGATAATGTAGTAGAGCCCGTAAGTAAAGCCTTGAAGATTCTAACTTCAACATTGCAGTTTCAACAACTATATCTACGGTGATCTACAAATTTCTATACTTAACAGATTCTAACCTGCTACCACCGCATAAATTGTCATTTTACAACGGCACCACATAACCGCAAAAGTTCAGGTAAATAACCAACCACCAACCAAGCAAAAAAGAAACTGGGTATTGTCTTCTCCACAGCAACCATGGTCAGTCCTCCTGTGACCGTCCACATGAATGCTGTAATGTATTCAAAACGTCGGAAATGTAAAAATCTTATGAACCGCGATTAAATCCGCAAAAATGTGTCATGTTGTTAATGTACATAATATTATGTTAATGTACTCCTGAGATCATGTTCCATCGTCATGAGAAAACCTACACACGGCGCTAATAAATATTGATGTCAAAATATAATTTGTTTGTACACAATAAAGTCCGTAATGCCAAACGAATGTGTGCGTATGTGTGTCTATTTGTATAGATGTGTGTGGGCGTTGTGTAATCGATATAATTTGTTTGTGACATCAGTCTGGACGATAAAAACTTGTTTTGATGTACAACAAGTCATAAATTAACAATCTATTTTGAGATCGGACTCACTTTTGAAAAATCAGTGATGCCTTAATTCAAAAAGAGTAGGCGACTCTAACATGAAGTGTTAAACTTATAGGCATCACCCTTTTTTTTCGGAAGGGCTAGACTTTTCACCCTGATGGCCTTTAAGCTCAATCGGTACAGTAAGTGAACAGATGGCTCACTTAAGAAATATTCGAAAGGGGGACGCCCGCCTCCGCGCCCAAAAACAAGGGCGCAATTTATCGCGCGCGCTGACAAAGTATTTTAGTCAAATCCGATACGGTTGACGAATCTTTTACGGTTGAATTTAACCTATCACCATTCAAAAAAAAAGAGAGGTGTCAAGGGACACCCGGATGGAACGAAGTTCCTATCGATTAATTAGTGAAGGAATTGTAAAAAAACCAAAAAAAGGTGTAAGACAAATAATTATTCGGGTAGGTATAATTTTTTTATCGATAAAAATCAGAGCATCTCTCGGCGTAAAATAATAAAAAAACGAAGTCACCGAGAGCGGTGGGATTTGAACTGGGGTTTTTTACTAAGCAGCCCCAATAGTGTAACAAAAACAGCTACCGACGCAGTAATGTGTCAATCAATAAGCCGCACGGCTTACAACTATGGCAAAAAGTCTCTCCCTCTGGAGAGAGAGGCGGGTCACGAGCGGTGCCCAAGCAATCTTGCGGGAGCGTAGTGTTACTGCTGTTAGCGCGGTCTGGGTTTGTGTCTACTCGTATCGGATTCGAACCTAAGCTTTCGCGATCGGCCCGGATAGCATCACCCGTTGGCCGTTATTTACCTATAATAACATCTTGAGTTTGGGCTGAAGGTTAAAGGGCTGATTGTAATAGTGGTCGACTTCCCTTCTTTTTTATTGCTGCTATTAAGAATGTAATATTATTTCTAATTTCAAATGACACTGTTATAATTTATTTTAGCATTATACTCTCATGACAATTATTATTCTTTACTTTTATGACATTTTTATTTTATTACTTACAGCTTAGCAAAAAAGAGTATGGAAAAAATGAGGGCGCCACTTTCACTTAGGTCTATCATAATATGGAAAATCAGTAAGATAATTTAATCAAATCGTTAAAATAAATATATGAAACACTAAGCTTTACTCAAAATCTAGTATTTCTCAGCCAAGTATTGGCAAAATCATAGGTTTCCATATAGTAAAATATTTAGTTCCACCTGTCACCACGTCATACTCTTACTACTACAAGCTTCGACTTCGTCGACAGGATAAGCTTTTAGTTTTTTTTTTTCATAAAAAGTATCCTATGTTACTTCTAAGACAAGTTTAGTTTTTTTTTAACTCGATTATTATTTATATTTCTAAAAGACTTAGAACTAGACGTGAATTGTTACTATTGTTACTATTTAAGATACAAAAAGCCTAGTTACCCTAAAAAAAATTTAAATTGTGCTAGTCTTCCAACAAGTTTTCATTAATCGATGATATTGATTAAAGAAAATCTTCAATGGTACATCCCTAAAGAGGCAGCCATTTTTAGTCTATAATTCATATGACGTCATAATAGTAGGCATGGTATTTGTATAGTTATGGCAGATCCATCTTGTATCATGAAGTACTTAGGGCTTACACTGGACAGTCGCTGGGGCTTTGAAGAGCATTTTAATCGCTTTGTCTCTCGAAACAACAGGGTAGTGGGTGCTATGCACAGACTGCTACCACATCTAGGGGCCTAAAGGAAGTTCGTCGCCTGTATGCGGGGGTTGTTGGTCGATGGCCCTTTATGGCGCACCTATTTGGTCTCATAGACTTTCCAATCCAAATTAGGCGTTAGGCGCCAATCCAGGACCAAGTTGCGTAGCCTACAGCGACGAGTTGCGATACGGATCGTACGAGGTTATCGCACGATACCCTTCGAAGCAGCGATCATTTTAGCGTGTTTCCCACCCCTGGATATCTTGGCGGACATGGATGCGAGGGTCTATAACCGTATGCGTATATATCGTCTAGGAGGCGAGGGTGCGTTGGCAAATACAATCAAAATACAGGAACGGAACAGAGCTTTCGCAACGTGGCAAGCATACCTCCGGGAGGAGCGTTATGCACGTAAACGCGTTGTCGAAGCAGTCCTGCCGGTCTTCGAAGCCTGGATGCGAAGGCGGCGACGAGTTACCTACAGACTTACGCAGGTTTTGACTGGACACGGGTGTTTTCGAGACTTCCTGTGTAAGATCGGACGTGAGACGACAGCAACATGCCATCACTGCGGACGGGACCAGGATACTGCCCAACATACACTTGAAGTGTGTCCTGCGTGGCTCGAAGAGCGACGGACCTTGGTCGAAGAGTTTGGTCACGATCTCTCCCTACCGGCAGTCCTTTCAGCTATGCTTGATAGGGATTCGGCGTGAAGGGCTGTAGTTTCCTTTTGTGAGACCGTTATGGTTCAGAAGGACACAGCCGAGCGGAATCGGGAAAGGACCGATCCCGCGCGTCGGAATCGCGGAATTGCCGTAAGACGACGCGGCCTTCCCGCTCCTAGGCCCGGGGCTCAATAAATAGAGTATTCCCTCTATGGGTCGTGGCGTACAGAGAGGGGACTCTGTGCGACCGTGTTAAGCGACCTATAAGAGGATGGCAGTTTTGAAAAACTCTAGCTGTCAGGTGTATATGTGAGGAGGGTAGGAGGGCAAAATATTACCCGCCAGAGAGGAGCTTACACCACAGCGGAGCATAGCACCGAGAGGGGCAGTGGATGTTGTTCTATTCGAGTACCCGCAGCCACTCTACTGTGCTGATGAAGGCCATCGCAGGGGTTTTAGTATGTAAGAATCCTATATAACCTGGCTTCTTAGCCCCATAGGAACCAGGTATCTTTTAAAGATTTCCCCTGCGTCAAAAAAAAGTCCACCTTGTATTACTACGTCGTTGGGACGTATGGATCGTTTCAGATCGATTAGGTGGTAAATTAGCAAATTGGCCTTCAAATAGTCGAAATGTGTTTTAACAGTTTCAGGAGTATACATTTTTTATCTGGCTAATATTGTTTCAATTCTCTTTTTTTTCTAACGATTTTTTCAAACGTGATCAAACGATGTCACACGGTTATATTACGGTATACTAAAATTTTGAAAGTCAAAGGAAGTAATGTCATAATAAAATTTAAAGACACCTTATTAACATTTCAGATATTTTAAGTGAAAAATTACTGATCTAAGATTATCAAAGACTTGAGATTCAAGGACGCCACGGAGCTTAGATATAGAAGAAGAACGATTGTAATGTATAAAAATGTCTACGGAATATAGGGAAAGTAAAGTTTTATTGCAGGGAGATCCCCGATTAAATTTTAGTGGATGATTATTTATGAAACGAACTTGAGTGTAATTTATTTGATAAAAATAAAGAACGTATAATTTAAAGAAAAATGAATCAATAAATGAAAAGGAAATTAAGAAATTGGAATAAAAGTTTTCACAAAGTCAACGTTTGTATTAATTAGTCCCTAAATGTATATACTTTATAAAATTATTTAGTGACGTCACGAGGATCGGGGTGATATTAACGCCGCCCTGGTGGTAAAAATAGACAATTACATTTTGCTACGTTTTCAGTGGAAATTTTACAGTCTATAACGCCTATGTCGATCATTCTCCTTTATATCTAAGCTCCGTGGTTTTTCCGCCTTGGATAATGACATAAAATGGATAAATACCATAAAACCTTTAGCTACCATGACCATGCCCCTATATTATGGGCCATCAATAAATTACGTCACACGTTAAGGAGGGGGGGGGGGGGTCAACGAAATGTGACATTAAATGTGACCCATCTGTGACAAGGACGGGGGAGGGGTCCAAATATCATGAAATTCGTGTGACGTAATTTATGGATGGCTGCTTATCATAGGAAGTATTTTTCTTACTAATTTATTATATTTATTAATAACTAGACATATTGTATTCTTACTACTTTATACTAGACATATTCTTACTAATTTATTAATAACTAGACATATTGAAAGAAAGAAAGAATTATTTTTATACAGTTTCACACTCGTTAAAAAAATTATATATTATATATATATAATATACGTATATTTACAAAAAAGCGAGAACATACAGGCATTGCGGAAGATTTTTTTAATTTTATAAAATAAAACAATTGGGCATGTTTTGGGGAGGAAATAGTCGATTACGAAATGCTCTTTTGGTCAATAATTATCGACCTAAAACGGTTGCTAGCTGTCGTTAGCTGCAGTTGTCCCTTGCTTGCTTTATGGCGCGGCGGCGGCATAAAGCGAGACGGTGTATATTTTATTCGAATACCAATCTTTCAATTCTTTTAGGTACCCTTTCCTCTTCACAACTATAAAAAATTGGTAAAAGTTAAAATGGCACTTATTTTTAATATGTCAGAAGATACTCTTAAATTTTCTTGATACGAGGACAACGCTATCCCTGAGCTTATGACTAATTGGAGACATCGAAAAACGAGAATATTCCACTTAGACCTAGTCACTGCATAGCAATTAATATAATACATTTTATCATAATACTTGATCTAATCCTAAAATTATGTTGTCCAACATTCTGTACCTAACCTAATTTTAATACCGTACTTCTAGCAACTGTATATGGTAATAAAAATATACAAACTTTATTTATCTTATAAAATATTTTGGGAGGGCTCGACGATATCTATATAATTTTATTGTATCAATAAATAAATAATAATAAATAAAAATATTTTTATTCAATGTTGTACGTCAAAGTAGCTTATTGAACGTGAAATGACTCTACTACCGGTTCCAAAACTAGTCCACTGAGAAGAACCGGCGAAACAAACTCAGTGAAACTAATCTTTTCAATATTATACAATATAGGTACATAATATGATTTAATTATACATAGAAGCCATGTAGGAAACGCCTTATTCCCAAGGTGTGGTATCTTCAATAAATAAATATATATATATATATATATATATATATATATATATATATATATATATATATCGCTTCATGCTATAGCCACAGAACAACCTATGGACATTATAATTCTCTATAGATATATTCTTGGCTGTATAATCAAAATATTTGTTAAAGTATTATCAAAAGTTTGTATAATCAAATTATATTTAAATAACACTCGCATGCATTAAAATGTTACAAATATACAATAACATACATAGTTAAGTAAGTAAGTAAGTATATATTTTAATGAACAATAGGTATGTTATTTGTGTTTTTTATTTTACTATAATAATAATAATAACTATGGACACTTTCCCACTGCATCAATCTGGTCCCGTGGTAAGTTCACGAATAACTTGTGTTACGGGTACCAGACAACGGAAATATATTTAATATTTTTATACAATACATATATTTAAGATTTTTATTATATAATACACATATTTAATACACATCCATGACCCAGGAACACAGAAAATATTTTTGTTTCCTGGCGGGATCCGAACCCGCAACCTCCGGCTTGAGCGCCAACGCGCTTACCACTGAGCCACAGAGGTCGTCTACTACTAAGATCGATATCTTTTCGTTCGACTCTCCATCTCTATATCCTGCTTTTAAAATAAGAATATATTTTAAGAAAAAAATTTAAAAATGATTAACAGTGTTCAAACCGTTAAAACCGTAATTGAAAGAATTTTAACATTTCTTATCATATTAACGACCAAACTTGGATCTATACCATATTGGTGTTTATCACTACAATCATTTACTAAAACAAATAACAATAAAGTCGAGCACTTTTAGTACTTAATGAAAAAAACATGATTTAATTATTAATAAAAATACAGTACTTTAAGGTGGAAAGGAAAACCGGTGTGATGGATGAAAATGGATGCGTCTATTTACAGCATACTTTAAAAACAATATTTGTGTCGGAAAATGGGGAGCTTTAATGACTTATGAAGATCATGCCGGGACCAGCTTCTTGTTTCAATGCAGGCGACACGTGAAGGCCAGGGTCTGACAACTGAAGTAATACCGAGACATGGTGATGCTCATTAGCGACGTAGTCCACTTATCATCTGACAGCTGGTCTGCCGCTGTATCCGTTATCACTACTACACATTCCTACCAACAGAGACAAGTACTATAGCTACATATCTCACAGTTATGCCAGTAGATACCCGTTTTCATGGCATATTCTGTTTGCTCGCGTGAAACAGCTCTACTGTGTTTCGTCTCTCCGAAACATAGGCAAGACAAGCTGTGGAATTACTGGCACAGATACTTACTACCATATCAGGGTGAAATCGTATATGTTCTTGGGAGAGTATCGCCACTTACCATCAGCATGTCTGGTCTGTAAATTTTCCTATCCAACAAAAATAATTAATAAACTAAAGAGAGGTGTCAAAGGAACTTCGTTCCATCCGGGTCTTGGTCAACTTTTGGTCTTAATTTTTTCCGTCTGGACCCATTTCGCAACGCGCGATAAGGAATTTCGTTCCAAAAACAAAGAGAGAGTATTACTGAGATGCGTCAGCCCCCAACACCCAACGGAGTGGTACAAACCGCGAGCTGTGCGCGCTGCACTGGTGTGAAGAGATACAATTAAGATAAGCGGCTGAATTCCGCGCGCGCCGGAAAACTTTCTGATGGTGAGAGCACTAAGACAACATGCCAGCTGCTGGCTCTAGTACGGCCGCTCTCGGGTGGTCAGTGTTACTTTAATAGCTCATATTCTTACTCCTGGTGATGATATCATATATTATCTCCTTGGTAAATGATATTCAAATTTCATTAGCGGTTAATGCGTGAAAGTGTAACAAACAACTTTCGCATTAATTATAATAGGGAGAAGGATACAACACATACACAACATTTACAATAGCAACAGCATAGCGACCCAGAAGTGGATCTCATATAATATTATAACTTCGCAATTGTATGTACAACTAAATAACTGTCGCATATAATATAATGTACACAGGTCATCACATTCACATAATACATAACAATGATAATAAAAAGTGATTGTGTAATGCGAGAGAAAACAATAAAATGGTTATAAAAGAGAAACTGAAAGTGTCAAGTACCGGCGGTTTCATGGTTCATTAGTGTTACTCTAATATATAATACTAGTCTAATATATAATACGGTTGTGACAATACGTCCAGCGTTTTTCAACGACGCCGCTGTCAAACGCATCACGTATGAACACCTCATTATAACTTATTATTCACGTATTATACGAAGAACTCTTAAACTTATAAAGAACTTATAAATAACCATTAGCTGAGGATTTCTGCCGTATAAAAATATAGACTCCACTAGACTAAAAAATATATTTTAAATATCCTAAAAAGTTCCATCAAATAAGTCTTAAATTGGAACAGTCGTTTAATTCAAATTGAAAATATGTGTATTATAAAAAATTGCATGTACCTATGGCATAGGTTATGGTAAAATGTATGGTATGGTTAAATTGTGTACAATTAAAATTAAAAAAAAAGAAATCTTACGATAGCTGAATCCGGTATCTCGATCGATTCGGTGATTTCCGATGTTTTCCTGAAACGATAAGCGAATACATTATTAACATCGTGCAGTTTTGGACATATTTAATAATTAACTTAATTATTGTATCACAGTGCCTTGTCGTGGCGGTGGGGCTCAGTAGCCTAGGGTGAGCCCAGCACCTTGGGCGAAGCGAATTGAGTCGAGGGGGCTCTTTGTATCCCTCTTATAAGAAGAGGGGACAAAAGAGCAGGGGGCAAGGGGTGAGGATGGGAACCTCACCCCATTGTACTGTCCCGACATTGGGAGGGGTTGTTCTGTGGTGCGGGGCAACCCCTCTGTGGAGGTGGCGTCGGTCCCTTGCGGGGCTGACTAGCCGTCGAGGTGCCCTGTTAGCTTAAAAGATCCGGGGTATCTATCCAAGGCGGCATTGGTGGCACTCGCCGGGTTTTAGTGGGTAGAGCTGCGTCCATTTACCATCTTTCGGGCGCAGCGAGTCCACATACCCACGTGGGGAGACCCACCCACTCCAAAAAAAAAGTGCCTATATACAATAATAATGTCATAAATTATTTAAAAAAATAGATTCGCAAGCCAAGGATTCGTTCTCAATGTTTCCTATTACACCGCATGGTCTTAGTGTCCTTAAAAAAAAGACTTTCGCCTGCAGTACGGAACATGATAAAGCAGAAATCGTAATAAAATATTAGGAGTTCAAAGCATTATACAAATTGATATAATTCGTGTACATAATGTGTATATTATTCCGGCGTATCATTAGCCGCTCCGGTGGAAGCAGTACGACTGTACGACGGTACGGCGCACGCAGATTGATATAATCACAACGCTATCGTATTTTATATGGATAAGTGAAAAATTGCATCGCCATGTAACGGAACATGACCACGGTCGCGCTTCACGTAACACACGGTTTAAACTATTTAAAAAAATGTAACTGGCTCGTCATCTGATCCATGTATGATCCAAACAACAATTTACCACGTAAACATGGACTACCTGTTGTAATACTAGCTCCTGTGACGAAACGATATGGTATAGGACAGACAAAATGGCACGTACTTTTAGCTTAAGTGACAGCTAAGCGAGTTTTTTATGTAAGTTGTAGCAAACGGGCAGAAAGACTATCTGATGGTAAGTGGTCCGCGTTGCCCATGGACTTAACAGCTTCATCTTGGATTAACTTATGTAACCCATCTAATTCATGTAACTTGAAACATAAGATGTAAAGTCTCGGTGCCAGTAATTACACTGCCTGTCTTGCCCTTCTCTCAGAAACACAGCGAGGCTGTTTGAAGGGAGAAACAAGCAAGATGGTGGTACCCAGACACGGGAAGGTAGCACAACGCATCCCTGTCACCGGTAAAATTTTATACTTATTGATGCAACCAAAAAAACTGACTACGAAACCACCTCGTTTGCCACGCACCTCTAACGGTACAGTTACGAAGTACAGACCCAGTCCTAAGAAACGGTGAAATACAAACACACGCGCCTAAATGATCAATAAAGAAAACATGGCAAGTCCTTCTACAATGCAAGCTAATTTCAAACATTGCATTACAAAATAATATGACCTAAATTTTATTAACATACGTCATTAGAATTTCCTTTCGCGTATCGACATTGTTGCTTTTAAATTAAGTTTCAATTATATTAATTGACCTATGTCTCGTATATCAATGGTAACGATCAATCCAGTATCATCGTCATTATCAATCTGTAGCCCGCTGCAGGACAAAGGCCAATATCATTGGACGCCAACACTTATGTACAATGTAGAAATATCTTGATGTCATATCTAAGGTAGATTACCTGAAGAACTGCGACTGGTCGCTGACCTTCGGGTTCTGCTGTTCCGCGGCAGGTAGCTGACTAAATTTGACAGCCGTTGGAAATGCCGATGCAGTGTCGCCTGCCTCCATCCTGGAAATAACACACAGTACGTATAATGTCGATCACGCCGGTAGTAAATAGTAATAATCATCATCACTCATAATACACTCACGGTTTCTGAGGCCTGATCTCGGATGAGCAGAGGTTACGTAGGTAGTCGTCACATTCACGTTGCTTCTGAATCTGATACTCCTTGAGTAGTTCCCTGCGGAAATCTCCAGCGGCAGGGACGGGGGCTGCGGCGGCGGTCACGGATGGCGCGCGCTCCGACACAGCGGCCGAGATGGACGTGGAGGCCGAAAAGTCCTGCCCCCGGTGCTCCGGGGTCGTCGCGTTCGACGCCCCGATGCTGCTCGACTCGTTCGTCTTCGTCGACGAAGAAAACTCGCCGATCGGCTTCAATTTCTCCTCTATCGGTTTCAACGTATCATTCAGGCCGTTGTATACGCTGTCTCCGTTCTTGGTATCGAACAGTCTATCCACCGACGTGTTCATCAGCTTGCTGCCCTTGATGCCCGTGAGATGGAAGCCGGCGAAGTACGAGGAAGAGGGCCCGTAGTCGATGGCGGACAGCGCCATGACGGCGGGATGTCGCGGCGCGCCGTCGGGCAGCGGGCGCAGCGAGCGGGTCATGGCGTCGGCGGCGGAGCGCGGCCGGCGGAACGGCATGGCGAGGTGCGGGAACGTGCGCGGCTTGATGGGCGTCACCAGCATATGCTCCGTCCACGACGTGTGCAGCGACGGCCGCTCCAACTTCTCCACGTCCACGTTCAACATCCTCTGCTCAAACGGTACGCTAAACGTCTCCGCGGGTATCGACTGGAGCCATGACAGCAGGCTAAGGTCGGACTCGTCGAAGCCTGAGCCATCGAGCAGACGGGAGAAGTTGACTTCGTTGGACTGCGCCTCTTTGGAGCCGGTAGCCTTCGCCTGGCAGTAGTTGACGCACGACTCGTACAGGATGCCCTTGATGAGCAGCTGCATGAGCCGGTCGTTCTTGGCGCACTTGAGCACCGCGCCGCTCGACGATGACTTCTTGTCGCAGGGTAAAAATTGTTCCACCAGGGGGTACACCTCGCGAAAGCACTGAACGCGAGCGTTGCTCGGATTCCATTTTTTAAATTGTGCGTGATCAGTTATACTAGGAAGAGTCAGTAGCAGACATAAATTCGAATACTCTTCTTTGGAAGGAGCTAATTTTTCTAGATCGCTTAATACTTTAACAACTTCGTCGACGATATTTTCGACGTTGTTGTAAGCTTTTATCTCTGACCTGATACACAGGAGCTCTATGTATTTATGCCTCAGGATGGCGTAATTGAATTTATCTGCTTCGAAAGCTTTGAGCGCACTGAGTGGTTGTATAAACTCCGAGACGTCGTCCCACTGGCCGTCTAATATGAGTTGCCGCAAGAAGAGCACGTCATCTGCGTAGTTACCGTTGATGACACCCGTTTCCCGTTCCAGAGAGAGCTGCGTTATGTTCAGGTCGCGATTGTGCAAAAACTCGAGGGCCAGCCGCACCACATCATCTTCACGCAAATTTAAATGCGTCGATGGCATCTTGATACTTCACGAGATCTTAAACAAAAAAACGATTATACACCTCCGACGTTTTAATGTTTATAAAACAACCTTACAATGAGAGAAACATTACATTCAATTAATTATATTTGAGTACCACACAAATAATAATTATTATACCCACATGAATGATGATAAAGAACCATTAGCTATTAATAACAGTTATATCAATTGTATTGAGACCAGTAGCTTTTCAATTATTACTGTAGTTATGCCAAAAACAGATCAACATTTAGGGTTAAAATGATTTTTTTTATTAACATTTGTAAAGTATGTAATGGAACTTTTAAAGATATGCCAAAATCATGATACGTTTATCAGATCATCTCCACATTTATCTTAATTAGCAACGGTGGGAGGGAAGCGCAGTGCCGCGGCTGCATGGGTACCACCATCTTGCTTATTTCTCCCGTGAAACAGCTTTGCTGTGTTTCGGAGAGAAGGGCAAGACAGGCAGTGTAATTACTAGAGACTTAACATCTTATGTCTCAGGATAGGCAACACATAAATGAGTTGCCTGGGCTCGTTTCAGGTATACTAGTTTATGTTCATAGGCGACGTTGACCACTTACCATCACTTACCTTTGCCAGTTTGCTTATCCAACTAACATTAAAAAAAACAATGGACCTGACGAAACGTTTTTTACTTTACATGCCTAATAAATAATTCTACAAAAAATTACAAGAAAAACTGTGTTCTTACTTTTTTCATATCTTAAAAAATGGTTGAGATATTATCAAAGTGCGTATTTTCGGCCGAAGATTTTTAAAAATGCGGACGGGCGCTGACTAGTCAATGACGTCACACCCCCGGTGATTCGATAATCGCGCTCTCGTTCGCACAACTTTGCGCATTAAAAATCGAAATTATAAAGTTATCTGTGGTGAAAATGGAAAAAAAAACATTGTACTGTGCCTTTGTGCATTAATTCAACGCTTGCAACACCTGATAAACCCTTATTTATGTGCCTGAGGACAGCCTTATAAAGAGTTGATTCAATATGCCCTAAAACTAAAGCGTACTGATGTGAAGACCATTTCGATATTTGTTAATAATATGTTAATCCATATTCTTCTCTACTTATCCTTGCCATGGTTGACCAGCTTAACGTAATTGCTTGTCTTCTTTTGATTGTTTAAGTATGTATGGGTCTGGATTATGCAGTGAAACGCTCGAGCTAAACTTAGTCTTCTTTATTAATATGGGTCTAATAAACCGCGGAGGTCACTATGCGCGCATGTGTCGACGTTTCTCCGCTACACTAGGCCGCAACTGTTCCACCATGGTTCAAGGCTTGTCGTGGCGGTGGGGCTCAGTAGCGTAAGATGAACTCCGCTCCTAGGGCGAAGCAAATTGAGCCGAGAAAGCTGCTATTTTACCCCTCTTGAAGAGGGGACAAAAGAGCAGGGGGACAAGGGGTGAGGATAGGTACCTCACCCCATTGTAGTGTCCCGAAGTTGGGAGGGGCTGTTCTGTGGTACGGGACAACCCCTCTGTGGACCCCTCTTTAACGCTGGGAAATGCTCTGAGGCATCCAGCGGGGAGGGTCTTCCCACGCGGGGATGTGGGACTCGCTGCGCCTGAAAGCTCGTAAGTGGACGCAGACCCCACTAAAACCCGGCGAGCGCCACCGATTCCGCCTTTGGTGAGGTGCCCCGGATCTAATGAGCAAACAGGGCACCTCGACGGCTAGTCAGTCCCCCAAGGGACCGACGAAACCTCCACCTCCAGGTTGTCCTGCACCCCAGAACAACCCCTCCCATCCTCGGGACAGTAAATTGGCGTGAGATTCCTATCCTCGCCCCTTGCCCCCTACTCTTTTGTCCTCTCTTCTTATAAGAAGGGTACAAAGAGCCCCTCGGCTCAATTAGCTTCGCCCAAGGTGCTAGGCTAACCCTAGGTTACTGAGCCCCACCGCCACGTCAAGGCCTGAAACATGGTGGGGTCAATAAAAGCATAGTGCCTCATAGGTTTGTCAAAATCAGTTGAAAACCTGTTGTAAAAAACCTTAAAATTGCTAAACAGACAACTTCCTCAAGTTAATGTATTGCGTCTACTTCACATTACGTTGAAGAAATATATATTGAGGATTCCATTCCTCGAGTTCAAGATATTGTGATATTAACCCTTAAAAGATGTGACAAGAGGTAAAAATCTAAGAAGTACCACAGAAGATATTATTTTAACCACGAAACACAAAAAATCGGGTTAATTTAAGAAACAAAGTTTATCATAAAAGTACTGAAACGGATAATAAATATTTTCTTTTCACATCTATGGTAAATCTAAAAAACAAAATCCGCTGGATAAACCAATAGACTTTGAAGGATTTTTTTATATAATTTTTATAAAATACAAGCACACTAACGATGACCATCGAAACAAAATGAAACGAGACGCGCGTCATAGTAGGATCAACGCACCGGACTACGACAACTGGGGTGTGACGTCATAGCAAGAGCGCGCGTAATCTCGGGATTTCAAAAATGGGCTGAAACTTCTCGTCGTTATAACTTCGGAAATACTGCATGTATTGAAGTGAAATAAAAACGTATTTAATGTACATGATGTACGCTCCGATTTTAGGTGTATTTGATAATAATATTTTGACCCTTTTGTGTTCTCCATTATAATGCTGGATATAGTATTAACTATTAGTTGAATAGTCACTACTTACTTATATATTCATCCTACTGTATCTACAATATTCTTAAAATCATATCAGTGTATATCATCATGTAAAAGCCATGAAGATAAATCTTAAAATAGCCTGTGCCTGTTAGACCAGTGCCGATGCCTTTGAAAATGATAAAAAGTGGAACAAAATTACAGTAGGATGAAACCCATTAGAAAAGGAGGGGAATATGATCAAAATGAAAGAGAAGAATCTGAGGGCGGGAAAGTGGAAGGGGAGGGGGTAAAGGTAAAAAAACGGTTTATCTCGATTTCCGGCAAAACTACAAGTCCTATGGAAAAAAGTTAAATGGCAAAGTTGTAGGTAATAAAAAGATCTACAACTTTTGTATTTGCAATTTTTTCACATAACCTCAAAATTTAGGTGAAAAATTCAAAAAACCAAGTTTTTGGTTTTATATTTATATCTTTTTCAAAAATTATTTTTTTTTTCTACTAAATTTGGTGAAAACTTACCTTATTATGTCCCAAATACACTCTAATTTATTTGATTTAAAATATTTATTTTTTCGCCTTATTTTAATTCAATATCAAAAAAGCACCCTAATTTTCAATCGAAAATTCTGACGTCAAAATATCAGCTTTTTAAAAAAAAAATATGTGCTTTCTGTTCTTTGAAATCTCTTCTTTCCGATGGTGTAAAAAAAAGGATATATCACTATAGTAAATGATCTCAGAAAATGCAATAAAACCAGTATGATACGAGAGAGAATAAAGCCCAGGCCGTCCTAGCCTCTACTAAATTATATGCCTAGATGCCTATTTCTTGCTTTTGTAAGATAAGTTATGTACCTGAGTGACCCACGAAAAATTTTAGCCAATCAAAATGTATTTTATAGTGAAGTGGGGAAGGGGCTAAGAGGGTCTGGGCTTTATTTTCTCACGTATCGTATTTGTTTTATTGCATTTTCTAAGATCATTTACTATAGTGATATATCCTTTTTTTACACCATCGGAAAGAAGAGATTTCAAAGAACAGAAATCACATATTTTTTTTGAAAAAAGCTGATATTTTGACGTCAGAATTTTCGATTGAAAATAAGGGTGCTTTTTTGATATTAAGTTAAAATAAGGCGAAAAAATAAATATTTTAAATCAAATAAATTACAGTGTATTTGGGACATAATAAGATAAGTTTTCACCAAATTTCGTAGAAAAAAAATAATTTTTGAAAAAGATATAAATAAGAAACCAAAAACTTGGTTATTTGAATTTTTCACCTAAATTTTGAGGTTATGTGAAAAAATTGCAAATACAAAAGTTGTAGATCTTTTTATTACCTACAACTTTGCCATTTAACTTTTTTCCATAGGACTTGTAGTTTTGCTGGAAATAGAGATAAACCGTATTTTTACTTTTACCCCCCCCCCTTCCACTTTCCCGCCCTCAGATCGACCGTAATTTATTTTTCCTTTCATTTTGATCATATTCCCCTCCTTTTCTCATGGGTTTCATCCTACTGTAATTTTTTTTGGTTTCAAAAATTATCGACCCTGGTCTATGTGTGTGTCAGTGGACTTGTGATGTGAGTGGAGTGGTCATACTTAAACAAGTTTACAATTTAATAGGGCTATCACCATTAACATTATATGAGACAATATGGAGTTCATTTGACCTGCTCCAGATAAATATCATGTTTTATCAAACAAAAATAACTAGACAACAGTCACACGACACAACCGATACAAGAGACACAATAGTGGCATATCAAAAAGATTGCACTGTTCTGAAATATGTAATTAATTTAGATCTCAATCTAGAAAGCTACATTTAAAATGATTTCTTTTCTCTGAAATTTATTCACAATGACACCGTATCATCATAAAAATAAATGTACATCTTTTACTTCTAAATCTAAAGTTACATATTCATATAAATATTAGTTCTTACTTGAGGATTCAAGTTTAGTGGATACTAACCTTAAAAAGTACATACCTACCTACTATTTAGAAGTAAAAATGATTTTGCCAAATATTTAGAAATGTGTTTAAAGTGTAGATAATAATATTAATTTAATTCAGGCAAAGGTAAACCTTGGGGAAGAACTAATAATATAGTTTCATAGTTTGTGCTTAACACATGTGATATTAAATTAAAAATATTATCAACTAACTGTTGCCCGCAGCTGTGTCCATGTAACTTAGATTTACAGGCATACTCGAATTGATGATGATTATTTTTATAGCCTAAGTTACTCCCTTTAATATCAGCTATCTGTAAAATCAGTTTCAGAGATTAGCCGGAACAAACAGACAGGCAAAAGATTTTAAAAATTCCTTTTTTGATTTACATACTGTTTATACTGTCAAAAGATGTTAATTTGAAGTTACAAACAGATACTTCAATTTTATTTATCTATATAGATTACAAATTATACCCCGTATTATAAGTAATTTGATTATTTTTTAAGGGTTGCTCTTAGGGTTATGTTATTCGATTAACATTTAAAAATTAAAACATGACACAACAAAGAATAATCTTTTCCTAATACAATTTTTTTATCTTTATAGATAGCACCTAAACTGTTTTCTAATGTTTACGCGAATTTCACTCATTATAAAGCACCTAAATTGTTTACAAATCAAAATAATAACTATTTTAAATTAGTTACAGTAAATAACCACTTGCATTTGAAAATATTAACATTACATTAATAATTAATGTAATTAAAATTTAGTAGGTTGCGAGTGGTATAATATTAACAATTATAGATAAAATTTTAAAGCTAAAGTGAGATTATACTAATATAAAAGAACCTAAAACTAAAAACCTTAAAATATATATTAAATTTTAACGGGTACTAAATGTTTTATGGTTTTCTGTGAGAAAAATGTCTAATCAGTTACCACTCTTACCTGCAAGTTAATTATATCTACAAATTATTTTATATTTATATACTTAACATAAAGGGTAAAATTTATGTACTTTGAATGTACCTTGTAGGTGTATTTGACACATCAAAGTGACCCTAGTTTCTTAGAAATTCTTGACTTAAAATGAATTATTCTCAGTGATTAATAGTGCATTATTAATTATTTAAAGTACTAAAGAGTCCACTTGAGAAGCAATGTTGACTTTCACTTAATGCAAGAATTATGATGCGAATAACGTTCTTGGCGAAAGCCAATTTTACATAGGTACTTAGTGAAATTACTGGTGCATCTCTAGATAAATTCACGAAGTTTATTCCATACGATTTCATACATCGAATAAAATTTTAGCGATGAAATCATCGCGCAAAGAAAAAAATATTTTACTGCCATTTTCATACAATCTTTAACAATAAATTACGCCTACGCAATTTTTACTATACTTTAAGTAAAATAAGGTTCAACTACAATTGATTTTCAAAAATTTTAGCTTTCATTTTAACAAATAAAAAACATTTGTTTATTACATGAAAAACATGTTATACAAAAAACGATAACAATAATAAGTACAACATCATAAATATTATTTGAGTTATTGAACTTACCTTATAGTTAAACTATGATCCAATCACATTAATAAATTTTGCACAAATTAAAAACGACTACATTTACAACAATATTTTTTAACGGGACCTATGTAATATAAGAAAATAATTCTATTCTACATTACATATTTGTAACGTCGAAGACGGCTGAATTATGAACACAGATAAGTATAGAATATAGTAGGAATATAGTAACTACAGCACAGATAATACAGAAACAGAACTAATAGAAAATTAATTTAAAATCGAGTCCTAAAAGTATAATTATATTTATAAATTTTCTGTACAACTTTAAAATAATTGATGATACGACAAAATTTACATTAAATTTATATGTTTTTTTTAATAAAATTTCTAGAACACACGCAAATCAAAACTAGGGTTATCAGTATTTGTCACTAATTTTGATTTTTGACACTACCGTCTACGTTGATTTGCAGTTCAATGCGTGCGTCGAGCTTCTGGGAAATGTCGGGGTATAAGATGGAACTGCTTTATTTTATATCACCATCATCAGCCCCTATCCGTCCATTGGAGAACATATTTTATATAGGGGAGAGTGGGGGACAGTGGACCGTTGGAAACAGTGGATCAACACGTGTATCTCTCATTTTATTAGCTAAGCACACATAGCACAAAGTCACGTGGCGCCCTTTCATATCGTCGCCCCCCTTGCCTCAGTTGTCAAATGTTTTTACGCTATAGATATAACAATCTAATTGGGTCTTGAAATCAGGATAGTGACTTTTCGTACAGCTTATGTAACGTGCAAAAAAGTGTTTAGTTTTCAAATATTATGTCGTGTTGGGTAACAGTGGACCGTTTCTTGATGGGTCACAGTGGATCGCGGTCCACTGTACCCCATCAAGAAACCACTGTGCGTCGAACAGTCTATTATTCACGTCACTTAATTTGATTTTTCCTTACAGACTAACCATCCATAAAAAAATTCAAAAAAGTTGTTAAAGAACGTTTGTGTGGTAAAGCATATTATAAAGTAAAATATTTCATGGAAGATACCACACCCTGGGAATAAGGCGTTCCTCCCGGGCATTTCAAGATAAGATGTTAAAATTGTTATTAATATAATATATTATTTGAAAAGATTAGTTCCACTGAGTTTGTTTCGCCGGTTCTTCTCAGTGGGCTTACCTTGGAACCGGTGGTAGATTCAATTGACGTTCAAAAAGATACTGTATTAGTACTATTTTGAATAAAAAAAATTTGATTTTGATTTTGATTTTCATGCCTCGCAATAGAATAAGAAAAACTAATATTGGCCTCCCCAGTGAATGAAACAAATGAAAAATGCTATTGATCTCATCTTAGATGGAAATAAAATACAGAAAGTGGGTCAAATCTCAAAATATTTCCTACACTACATTACAAAGGTATTTCAAAAAAGTAACAAGATGCGATGGTGACACTCTACTTACACCGAATTATAAAGTAAACATAATTTTCAGTGACGAGAGTGAAATCAACAGTGACGTGCCATTTTGTAAAATTATAAGACTGGTTTAAAAGTGCGTAATATGATTCTAGACAATAATTTAATTAAGGCTGG
Source organism: Helleia helle (assembly GCA_963853865.1). Classification (NCBI taxonomy): domain Eukaryota; kingdom Metazoa; phylum Arthropoda; class Insecta; order Lepidoptera; family Lycaenidae; genus Helleia; species Helleia helle. The sequence continues at coordinate 26,001,073 of OY971420.1, forward strand.
TAAAATTGTACCAAACATAAAGATTATGGGTATTTTTTAGTCAATAAAACTACTTTAATTACTTGAAAGATTTTTCCATTTCATAAATTCAGACACATACACTTTTGTAAGTGACGCTCACGGCTCCAGGCGATGGTTGGACCACTGTCTTGTGACTGAGGCTGCATGGAAGTCCGTATCAAATGTGCAGGTGTGTCTGGTGGTCTACTGGTCAGATCATATGCCATTAGCTATTCAATGCAGTGTTAATAATATTATTTCTAAAAACATAAGTGTAACTTCTTCTCCCAACCTCCAAAATAAAATAATATGGGGAGATCGTAATAATAATCAAATTAAATGCTATGAAAAAATATGTAACAGTAAATTAAAAAATATAAATTTCCCTAGTAAATTACAAAATTGTGCAGATAGGATGTGCAATGAGATGGGTCACAGAATGTACATAGTTAGTTGTATAAGAATATTATTGATGCTCTGTGATCTTCTCTGATCTGTGATGATTCTGTGATCTATTGATGAAAAAAAATGATCCCGCACATCCGGCACGATATAGGCCGTAAGGCCGCTTGTAATCAGTTGTCTTTGTTAAAGCTTGGAGGAATAAAGTATGAACACAATTCCTCTACGTATTTTAACCTGTGTCATGCTTGGAGGAACTAGGAACAAGTATCATATGGAATTAACATTCGAGTATACCCGAAAGGGACAGGCATATTTTACAGGGATACCACATTCATACCACATACAACAAGTATACTTATTTTCTTGAAACATGTGTATTTAAAATAATAATAAAACTGGAAAAGGTTGATAGATAACTAAGAAGAACTATAAGCACTAGCCCTACCCAAACATTTATTGTAATTTTAGACATCTGCATTTTTCCGGATTATCGAAAATATGTAATGACTAATAACAAACCGCTAAAAACATAAATAATAAAAAAGAAGGCTATAAATATGTATGATCTATAGTACTTAACCTTTTAGGATAGCAATAAAGTATAAACATATTTTTTTTATTGTGTTTATTTCGAAGATTCCAGTCACCCTTTTTAAATAATACCACATTCTTGGGTAATCTGCCTATAACAAAACTGGTATCACAATATGTTATAAACCGACTAAATTAAAAAGTAGTAAAAAATGGCGGACATATTTGGCAAACTGTTCGCGTGTCAGAATGTTTGTACGGCATTCAAATTTAGTCGATAATTTTTTGTTGGGCACATCATTGTTGTACCCAACAAACAAAGAGTGATATTCTGACAAAGACAAAAAAGTGTCTATGTCTCTGTCACTCTTGGAGTTTTTCGTAAGTTGTTATCTCGTTCCAATATGGTATTATTATTAGCTTGTCAAATCTATTGATAGTTGATCTTAGTGGAGGAATGATCACAGGAGACCGCAAAATAACAATAATGACGTGTTAACTCATAGATTGTTTGTGATGTACTCATTTTTAGTTCTTAGGTCTGAAATATGGGTAGAACTAATAATAGCGTAGCTTACATTAATCAAGGCCATTTTAATGAAACGAACGAAGAAAAGGTACATTACATAGCAAATAAAAAAAAACAAATTGTAATTGTGTATAAATTTTTATACATGTAATTATAATAATATAATATAAATAATTTAAAAAATAAAATTACATGATTTTGGTATATTTAACCGTATTACCCAATAAAAGCTGTAAATTATCGAGGAATTACCTTGACTGTATATGATCTCCATCATTAGACCTGCAATGGCACTTATGACCCATATGGGTGCAAAATTCTAATGAATTAAAAATAATTAAGTCCAAACACAAGGTAACTACTGTAAACTGTTGAGGAGTTCCCTTAGGCCTTAACTGTCCTTCGTCTTTATCATCATATCAGAATTCAGACCCCTAGTGACAGTCACAACCCATCTAGATGCATGCATCTAAAGCTCTCATTATTACAAATTAATCAAGCCCAAACACAATGTTACTGATGTAAATCGTTGAGGAGTTCCCTCGACTGTCTTTCGGCTCCAGTATCAGATAGACTTTAGACCTTCATTAAATTGTAGTGCTTTAAAACATTTTATAAAAAAAATCTAAACGCACGATTTTCGAAAGTTCTACTCGATTTCTATGAGATGCCATCATCAGATCCTGGTTTCCTGATAATGGGGCGACCCTTGCAATATTTCCTTTTGAACAAAAAAAGAAACATTAAAATCGGTTCACATTTGTCAATAGATATCGATGAACATATACAAAAAAAACATACATAATATAGACGAACATACTATACCTCCTCCTTTTTGGAAGTCGCTAACAAATTAAAAACAGCTAATATTTGACAAAATGAAAAACATACATAAAAAAGATTCCAACGAATTGTGAACCTCGCATCCTGCGGAGAGTAAGTCTCTCCACGCGGGTATGTGGGGCACACTGCACCCGAAAGCTGGTAAGTGGACGCAGCTTTACCGACTAAAACCCAGTGAGTACCACCAATGCCGCCTATTTGTGAGGTGCCCCGAATCTAATGAGCAAACAGGGCACCTCGACGGCTAGTCAGTGCCCCAAAGGACCGACACCACCTCAACAGAGGGGTTGTCTCGCACAACAGAACAACCCCTCCCAACGTCGAGACAGTACAACGGGATGAGGTTCCCGACCTCGCCCCTTGCCCCTGCTCTTCTGTCCCCTCTTCTTATAAGAGGGGTACAAAGAGCCCCCTCGGCTCAATTATCTTCGCCCAAGGTGCTGGGCTCACCCTAAGCTACTGAGCCCCACCGCCACGTCAAGGCCTGAACCATGGTGAGGTGTGATGACACACTGCAATACACAACAATGAACATAGCAATAAGTGTAAAATTACAATAAAATAAAACATCGAAATAAATGAGTGTTCATGTTGCTGAGGTTGAAGGCGCTCGCAGTGGTTTTAGTCAGGGTGGGCATTCCTAGGTGCGAGTTCCACATTCTACCCGAAGATCTTGGCTGCATTCATAAGGATTACCTTGCGAAAATAAATGGTGGGGAAGGGCATGACCGATCACAACCATATCGCTTGGTCGGAGATCTTCCTGTGGGGCCCCACAGGAAGATCTCCGGTGATCCTGTCTGTCGAGGATCACATAGGTGATCCTCGACAGAACACGCCTTCTTATGGACATCAATTTCATCACTCCCCACCCCTCTGCACGCTTGCGTCGGCTAGCTTCAGCCTCTTCGGGTACTTTTTTTTTGTTGACGCAGTGGAAAGGCTTTGTGCAATCACCCGGGGATGGATTGTCCCCGGGATATGTGGGACTCCCTGCGCTCCCTCAGCGCCAGTATACCGCATTAAAACCACTGCGAGTTGCCTTCAGCTGCTTGAAGGGTGAGTGTCCCGGATCTGACTAACACAGGACATCCCCACGACTGGCCGGTTCCCTGCAGCGTACCACACTCGAAAGCGAAAGGTCCCTTCCAAGCACTGCCACAAGATCATGACGCTGTCCAGCCAATCTAGCACACACCTCTAGGGTGTGCTGGACCGAGTCCTCGACAGCGCCGTACTCGTGGCAGGCTGGCGTCGGCTCCTTCCGACACAGGTACGCACCGAAACAACCGTTTCTGATGAGCACCTGCGTCAGGCGGAATGTGAGAGGTTTCTTCCAGCGACCCATCCACGCCGCCAGGACCGTACGAAGTGCCTCGGGCGTATGTTGGCCGTACGGTGACTACACCAAGATTTCCCCCCACCTTTGCAGCAACCACTCTAGCCCTAGCCTCCGCACACGCGAGACCTCCTCCCATGACGGTGACTCGCCGAAAAGCCTTCCTCTGTGAGCAGAAGAGGCACACCTCAGCGAGCACCAACGCCAAGAGCTCCCACGGTGGATCTCCAGCCAGGGCAGTAGCTGCCACCCAGGAGACCGTACGATAGCCCCTGATCACCCTCACCGCTATGACCCGCTGCATACTCCTCAGCAGCCTTGTTCCTAGTAGTGAAGGAGTCCACCCAAATTGGAGCTCCGTACTGGTGGCTATACTCCGACAGACTCCGGAGTATAGCCACCTGCAGGCTTCGCTGGGCCCTCCTATATTAGGAAGAAGTCGGCCCAGCACGATGCCACCCTTATGAACTTTGCCCCAGTTGTTGGAAATGGGGGCTGAATGTCCACCTCCCGTCGAGGGTGAGCCCAAGATACTTCTTGGTGGGGCTCACCCTGACCTCCGTCTCTCCGTTAAAATCAAATCAAATCAAAATCAAATTTTTTTTTATTCAAAATAGTACTAATACAGTATCTTTTTGAACGTCAATTGAATCTACCACCGGTTCCAAGGTAAGCCCACTGAGAAGAACCGGCGAAACAAACTCAGTGGAACTAATCTTTTCAAATAATATATATTAATAACAATTTTAACATCTTATCTTGAAATGCCCGGGAGGAACGCCTTATTCCCAGGGTGTGGTATCTTCCATGAAATCTTTTACTTTATAATATGCTTTACCACACAAACGTTCTTTAACAACTTTTTTGAATTTTTTTATGGAGAGCTTTTGAACGTTTTCTGGGATCCTATTGTAAAAGCGTATACAGTTGCCTTTAAAAGAATTGCTTACTTTCGAAAGTCTAATCATTGGTGCATGTAACCTGTGTCTATTACGTGTATTCCTACTATGAATATCACTTTTCTTACAAAATTCATTTATGTTTTTACGGACATACAGTAAATTTTCTAAGATGTATTGAGAGGTGACAGTCAGAATTCCTATTTCTTTAAATTTTTCTCTCAAAGATGAATAGGGAGGCAACTTGTAAATTGCACGAATAGCCCGCTTCTGCAGCACAAAAATGTTGTTTATGTCGGCTGCATTTCCCCATAAAAGTATGCCATAAGACATAATGCTATGAAAGTAGCTAAAATATACTATTCGCGCTGTATCTACATCAGTAAACTGTCTTATTTTTCTCACTGCATATGCTGCTGAACTGAGTCTATTCGCCAATTTAGCTATGTGGGGACCCCACTGCAGCTTAAGATCTAGAGTTATTCCTAGGAAAACTGTGGAGTCCACCAATTCCAAGTTTTCACTGTCTAAGAGTACATTTGTTTGCAGTTGCTTAACATTTGGCAAGGAAAATTTTATGCATTTAGTTTTTTTACTATTTAAATGCAAGTTATTAACGCTAAACCAATGTACCATTCTCAAAAGTGTGTTGTTTACCTCGTCATAATTAGTTTCTTGTCGTTTGATTTTAAAAATAAGTGAAGTATCATCAGCAAACAACACTACCTCTTGACTATCTTTAACTAGGTAAGGTAAATCGTTTACATAAATTAGAAAAAGAAATGGACCTAGAATGGACCCCTGTGGGACCCCCATCTCTATTTTAGTCCCGCATGATCTTTTACCATTTATCTCGACCTTTTGAGTCCTGTTTTTAAGATAGGAATTCAAAAGATCCAGTGCCGTACCGTCTATCCCATAGTGGCGTAATTTCCTGATCAAGGTCTCATGCTGTACACAATCAAACGCCTTGGATAAGTCGCAGAAAACTCCCAAAGCATCACGCGACTCCTCCCAGGCCTCATAAATGTGGTCAATTAAGTTAACGCCAGCGTCTGTTGTGGAGAGACCCTTTCTAAATCCGAATTGTTTTTTGTGCAGTAACATATTGGTTTCAAAGTAATATAGTAACTGATTTAACATAATTTTTTCAAAAATTTTACTAAATGAGGGGAGTATTGATATTGGTCGAAAATTTGTAACATCTGATGTACTGCCAGATTTAAAAAGAGGCAAGACTCGACTATGTTTCATTAAGTCAGGAAAAACGCCACTATCAATACATTTATTAAAAATTGTTGCTAGATGGGGTGCAATTACATCAACTATGAGCTTAGTGACTTTTACAGATATTCCCCATAAATCTGGGGTATTTTTATTGTTTAATAAGTTAAATGAATTTAAAATATCTTTGGGTCCTATCTCTTTAAACTTAAAGTTAGCTTCACATTGTTTGACATTGGTTTTAAGCAATGATTCGGCAATTGCAGGACATGAGATTAAATTTTTTGTAGTCGAAATCGGGATGTCAGAAAAGTATTTTTCAAATACTGTCGCAACTTCCTCGTCAGACTTAATTATTCTATTTTCAAGTTTTGAAGTATTCTTAATTAAGATTCGTGCACCGCACAGCCTCCCTGTATGTCCGTCCTAGAGACAGAATGAGCGTGTCATCTGACCCCCCATAGGGTAGGGCCTAGAATCAACCCTTGCGGGACGCCGCACTCAACTGCACTACTTCTCTATCGGAGAGATACGCCCTCAACAGCCTGCCGAGATACGGGGGCACGCCGAAATACTTTAGTGCCTCCCGTATTACGCTGTGGGGAATGCTGTTGAAAGCGTTGGCGATGTCCAAGGACACCGCCACCACTACCTCTCCCCGACGTTCCGCTTCACTCGTCACCGACTTGAGACGCCCTAGGGCGTCGACAGTCGACTGGCCGATCTGGAACCCGAACTGAAACTCCGACAGTCCAGGTCCCGGCCTCTTCGGGTACCTCAACCAACCAGCCTCAACATACCGCGGCCTGGTTGAACCCTCATTGGCTTCAACGGGCAATCTCACTACACCAATCAGTCAACAAGCAAAGTATATCTGTCCTGGTCAGCGCGTAGCATCGGCACAGTTCCGACTCACAGGGATACCATCTCTCGTGGTTGTTGATCTCCCTTTGGGGCTTTCATCTACATCCCACTGCCCACAGCTGAAGTAATAATAAAACAAATAAAATTATACCTACAAATGAAAGGTAACTCCATCCTTCTTCAAACTCAATGATTCTTTTTCAAATGAAACAGCACTAGCGGGCATTTTTGTAGGAACTCTAGGGCGTAGCGTAGAAATGTCAGCTCAAGTAGTTTTGTATAATGTCAGACACCCGGTACTTCAAATTTGTACCTTTGGTAGAGGTGGCTTGCGCCCAAGACTACTATTGTATTATGCATAAACTATAATGGTTGCGCCTATAATATGTACTCGGGAGATAACTCATCCAAGGTGTCATGATGAATTTCTGAATCGATATTATAATTTGTGAACTTACCAATTACTCGATTACAGAATAGAGATATATCATAGTCACTCACTACGTACCAAGTACCACACAATCCACAAAAGTCACTCCGGCGGTAAAAGAAATTGAACGGGTTAAAATATTTTTGAAAGGTTTTATAGTAATTTAGACGATGGATGAAGAAGGGGAAAGTATTTTATTAGAAGATAATTATTATCAATTACTAAATGTATCTAAAACGGTAAATAATTCCGATATATTACATATTTCAACAAATTATCACTTTATTACAACATTATTATATAACTATCAAATGCATAGTATTTCCCATTAAAAATATTTTGAATATTCTTTGTTTATATGAATTGTACACAAATTTATCATAAATTACATTTTTATTTAAGTTTAGAATATTTTTAGGTTATGTTCTATAAGCAATATTATTTCAACATTTTGTTAGATCAACACAACAATATTTCTTTGATGCCTGATTACAAAATGTAATATTTTGTAAAATAATATTTTCGCAAAAACTGATTGGTTGCTCTGGAAGTAATTTTCATTTTATATTTAACAGACTGCTCTACTGCCTATGCCACACTTAATATTGGATTTCCATTTGTAACGTTAATATAATTAAGTATTGAACTGAACATAACCTATTATTGTAGGCAACATCGGATGAAATTAATAGTGCGTACCGGCGATTTTCACGTATTTTCCATCCAGATAAACACAGTACTGATCCAACAAAAAAGAAATGGGCTGAACAAATTTTTAGCAAAATAAAGGAGGCATATGAAGTGTTATCTGATTCAGAGAAGCGGGCCATTTATGACACACTTGGTATGCTCATTGTTTCTACATGTAAATGTATTTTATAGATTGCAGTAGCTAAAACATTTTATAAAATTATGAAATTCCAGGATATTTCTTTAAATAAACTATCAGTATAACTAATTATACTTAGGGTGGATTGCACCATGTTATTGGTTAAAGTAATTGTTAAAGTTAAATTTGACACTAACAATAATGGTGACTTTTACGGTTTAGACAATTGGGTTGCACCGGCATAAAAAATCAGATTGTTAAAGTTACCAGGGTTGCATGTCTAATGAGGACTAATTTGATCCTAATTCCGTAGGGGAAATATTTTAACATATGGTAACGAACGGTTTGACGTTTAAAACTTACCGGGCGCCGCCTTCAAATTATATTAAGTATTATTTTATTTATAATTATATTGAGTAAATAATGAAACATAATATTTTGCAAATATTTCAACAAAATAGGTAACTGCGTGTTAATTATTACACAATAAATATATATATATATATATATATATATATATATATATAATATGCCTATATTTTCAATATGTTAAAATAATAAAACATTTTATTTTTAAATTATGAACTTAATAAATAATTTATATTTCTAATAATATATCATCATCATCATAAGTCATTGTCCGTCCACTGGCAAACATAGGCCTCATTTAATGAACGCCGAGACAAATAATATATATTTTACTATCAGTAATATTATATTATATTATTAATTATATATTAAAATGTTATAGTCAAAATTAAAACAATTCTATTAACAATATATAATTCACTTGATATTTAACAAATAATTAAATTTTAATACAATAAAAACTATTTTGTATTTTCATTTGTAATATAATAAAATAATAAAAATTTGACATTTGACGTTAACAATAACTTTAACCTTAACCGGCCGATAGTGAGCAGTTAAAGTTAGTGTTAAATTATGACGTATTTTGACCGTAGTCAAATGGTGCAACGCATTTTTACACTAACCGGTATTTTGACGGATCAGTTATTGTTAAAGTAAGATGGTGCAACCCACCCTTATCATTGTATTGTCATTTTTACTCCTGTAGCTACAGCTTTACATTTAGAAATTAGAAGACGTCACATATGAATGTAGTACCTGAAGTCTGTAGCATAATATAATGCAACTAATTACTTTACATTATACTTAATGATTCACTAAGTCCTTGACTTGACTGGTCTCCTTGAGTTCAGATAGTTAATTTGAATCAATAATTTATAAATACATTCTGCTGCTATACACTCACTTTAGTTATACTTTTAGGTAAAAGGGGATTGGAGGTTGATGGATGGGAAATAATATTCAGAACAAGAACACCTCGGGAAATAAGAGAAGAGTATGAAAGGTAGAAATAAATGTTTAAATTAGAGAAACTGACTAGTAATAGTTGGCAAAGCCGCTGACTAGTCCGACCGTTGGCAGCGGACTAGTCGGTGACTATTCAGTGAAGACCAAATATCAGGCTTCTTAGTAACTTTGAATTTTTTCTTAGTAACTTTAAATTCTCTATAATAGGCATGTACTGGGAGAATGACATAAAATGAACTCCATTATTATTTATTAATATTAACCTACCTGAAGTATCAAAATTGGATTGTATTGGATGGTATTTAAAAGAAGTCATTTTATGATTGATCAAATTTGTAGTATGCAGGATTTGTAGTTTTTCCTTGCCTATCATCAGAAATCATTTGACATTTGCTACACTTAACTTTACAGGAATCATTGATCAATTGTTCAAAATGACATGTTCTTTTTAACATGATACTTGAGGTCGGGCTAGCTTTTGCGAGTGTTTTGTTGATGTGAGCTTGACGAGCTCCCTACTGTGAGCTCCTGCAAGAAGTCTGGCGTTCTTTTGACATCAGCACAACTTATTGACGGGAGACGCGCGAGTTGCCGATTGGCATCACTTCCCTTGCCTATCCACGTCGTCGTCTTCTGTCGTCTATAGTTCGGAGTATTTGTATTATGTATTTAAATGCATTCTAACCCAATCCATTGACTGGCTTATGGCATATGGTTACTGTGTTAAATTCTCATGCTCTTTAAAGTTAGCAGTGGCATTCGTGGATTAGATCAGAGTTTGTTGTGTATGAGTTTAGAGCTTGAAGTGCCGCTTTGATGTCGGATAAAATCCTTATGGAGTACCCTGTTACTTTCCGCTCTGTTGTCTCTTGCTGCTTACAAAAACAATAGTTGGGGGCTTACAAAAACAATAGTTTTTGTCCAAGTATTTTTATATAGCCCTCCTATGCAAACGAGCAGTCGAAATCTTTTGGCGACTATCTTATATATAACCAGTGATTATGCAGATGCATTGCCCTCCTTTTACCTATCCCCCCACCACCATCGGAAACTCACAAACCGAACGAAACGTATAGCTGTCACTTTACGCCGGAATTATGTGAGCGAGAGGTACTACCCAAAAATATGGCGAGGTGGAGGTTCAGTTCTTCTGAAAAAATTTACTGTCGAGGATTACACCTAGGTACTTCACCAGTGTGCTTAATTAAAGTGTTACACTCCTTAGTGTCGGGAGTGTGGAATTGTTGAGTACTCTTTTGTTGAACATTACTAGTTCTGTTTTGTTGGGATTGACTGTGAGTCTAGATTCTTTATACCAGCGAATAGCGATCTGCCATCCGAAAAGTGGTCTGAGTTTGGTCAAAGACAGTATTGGCGTGAGTTTATGAGGGTGATAGGAAACCCTTGGTTCTGTTGCCTTTGTTTCTAAAGTGGACGAATAGTGGCTGATGATGATAATGATAGACCATAATATAAGAATTATATTTATAGGTTAAAGCGTGAGAGAGAAGAAAGAAGACTACAGCAGAGTGCAAACCCTCGCGGCACAATCACACTATCAATTAATGCAACAGATTTGTTTACAAAGTATTATGATGAATATGAAATTCTGTAAGTTTTATTATATTGTATTTTGAATTTATAATAATAATATCTATGGACGCTTTTACACCACATCAATCTGGTCCCGTGGAAAGTTTTGTTTTCGAAGAACTTGTGTTTTGGGTACCAGACAATGGAAATATATTTAATACTGTAGCAAATTGTGAAACAAACAGTGAAGTAGCAAAATTAATGATTAATATTTTATTTTCAATTATTTTTTAATTATTTTTTTCTATTTTATGAACTATGCTTGTGGTGAATGCTGTGTATACTTTTTAGTAGCATACATATCAGATTTTGTATTTGATGATCTATATTATATATACAAATGTTGTAATATGTAGTGCTGTTGGTGTAAAATACGAATTCGGCAGCCAGAAGTCTTAAAAAAAACCAAAAATTATCTTAAAACTTTATTAACTAACTTATAATTTAATTACAAGATTATATCTGTGATTGATGCTAGATCAGAATAGAATGAATACATTTATTACTACAATAAAATTACAAAACTAAGTAAAATGCTGGAACAGCAGAACGGTTCCTCGAAGCCGGCACGTTGTCCATACACGTTCCGCAGCGTCAGCGATCTTTTTAGGGTACCGTATGTAATTTGTACCTGTAATAAATAAATAAATATTTTCAGGGAGGATACAACAATAATCCCAAGTATTGAGGTGTCTGGAATGAGCATTCAGCAGTCAATAGACGTCCCCGTCACAGTTAGAAACACGAGCACACTCTCAGGAAACATATCTACACAGAATGGAATAGGTATATTAAAATGTTACCCTATCTTATGTTTTCAAACCAATAATTAATAAATTTATTAATGTATTCATCATTATCTGTTTGTCTGCTCCATACTTTATTTCTGACATGATAAGAATTGTATCAATCTTATTAACATTATAATATTATATATATATATATATATATATATATATATATATATATATATATATATATATCTAATATATAAAATTTCCATGTCACAATGTTAGTTACCGTACTCCTCCGAAACGGCTTTACCGATTTTTACCAAATTTTACATGCGTATTCAGTAGGTCTGAGAATCGGCTACTATCTATTTTTCATACCCCTAAGTGATAAGGGTGGTCAACCCCTCAAATTTTAAAAGTTAACGCGGGCGAAGCTGCGGGCAACAGCAAGTATATATATATATACTGGATACTAGGTTATATATATTAAAGAGTCATTTAAATGTGTAGGTACGGGCTCAGTGACGGTATGCAACAGACATCTAAGCTCGGAGCGAGGCTGGACGGAGGTGGAGTGCGGCATCGGCAACGGGCCGGTGGTGGGCTTCAAGATGTTCCGCACCATCTCCCGCCTCATGTTCCTCAACTGCGGCACCGGACTTCAGTTCACTACGCGGGGCATAGTGCCCAGCTTTGTGTCTAGTTAGTATAACATTGCTATTGTGATTTGTGATCTTCACTTGTGTGGTTTTAATGTTGTAAAAACAAAACGTTTTTGGAGTTTACTCCTTAAGAAACGATTTGAGTTATACGGCCCGGTACGGAAATTTTATGAGGAGTAAAATCAAGTGTAACACAAAAGTTGAGGCGTTACATAGAAAGAGACAAACATATAAATCTATACTATTGAACGTGTAAAAGAATGAGATGGAATACATTACACAGCGTATCTTAAAATAATGCCGCCAACGCCATCTAACACGATATTACAGCACTAAAAGTCAATCACACGACCATTATACATATTATATGCAATATTATAAGATATTTAAACAATTTTAGCTAATGATGAAAAAAAAATATATGGGAATAATACTTTATTCCGTTGCAATGATTTTCAAGACAAATAAGTATCCCTATAGCTAAAATTGACGTGACGTTATTATGTAGGATTTTAAATAAAACAATGTGTAGGTACATACTAATTATTATTATATTTTTTATTTTTTCGTCTATTATTAAAATATTGACTAGGTAAATTTTTACTTTATCACTATCACTGTGTCTTTTCTGCGTCCACTTAATATATTATTTATATCTTTGCACCACTAATGTATGTGAAAAAATTACTAACCAAATTGCATATGAAATCACAATTTTGATTTTTATGTAATTGGCATTGTATTAATTTCCATATAGAAAACTGTCTTCATGTAATTTCTTACGTTATCATAGTCACAACTCACAATGGTTTTTTAAAACATGAGTGGATAAGAAAATAAAACAACTAGAGCACATTCAAGATTGAATAATTAAAAACACAAACTAGGGAATACTACGTACCTACTAAAAAAAATGAATTCAAAATTGAGAAATGTTAGCACAGACTAAAAAAAGTCATTACGTTCCAATATTCGCGGCGATTTTAAAATTATTTTAAATTTCAGCCCAGAAAAGTTTAGTAATTTTAATATATATTTATTATTTTCAAATATTCTTTTTCATATTTTCAAAATCATATTTATAATTTGCAATTTATTTCTAACAATAATACAATAAATTGAAACTCTTCAATTTGATAATTAACCAATCAGATAAATCAGAGATAAACTTTAAAATATTAATGTCTGCCTCCCTAAATATATTTGGTGTGACCATTGAACACTTGGTTCAAGTTTAATTGTACAAACTTGTCAAGTAAAGAATTTAATTTCGATTAAGTATTAAATAGGTACCTATAATTGTTAAAAATAAATCACGTATATTTTATATAAGAATAACTAGTAACTACTAACATAAAACATGTAAAAATTTCATAGACATAAAAAATAACTAAAAACGACTTTCTAAACTCATACAAAAAACCAAATGTACTAAGTGAAATGCCCCTGATCCTCCCTGATCTTATTCTCGGGGCCTCCTCTTTGTTATTATTATTATTATTTTGTAACATACTTTATGTAATACGCTTTATTGAAGTAATATAAATAATAATTACAGATATATATTTGTTTCTCTTATCATTTTAGCAGAAGCGTTTATTTACCCTTTTTTCTACTCGATATATATCATAATTATCGTTCGTATGGAGTAAACTCCAATCGTGCGTCGGAGCTGACACACACACACTTTTTTTTTGTCAGTTACTCAAGCACCGTGCTCTGAGGTTGCTTTAGTTAAGGACACTGCCGAAACTTACTATGAAAAAAAACTTCTTGTTCAATGGAATGGAAGTTGTTTTTCGAGGAGGAGACTCGTGCCCAACAGTGGGACATATAAGGGTTGATATTATTTTAATAATTATAAGATATGGTGGGAGGGTTGCTCGGCGTCGCGCTCCCGGCTGCATGGGTACCACTATCCTTCTTGTTGCTCTCGTAAAACAGCTTTGCTGTGTTTCAGAGAGATGGACAGGACAGGCAGTGTTATTACTGGCACCGAGACTTAACATCTTATGTCTCAGGATAGGCAACACATAGATGAGTTGCCTGGGCTCGTTCCAGGTATACTAGTTTATGTTCATGGGCGACGTCGACCACTTACCATCAGGTGACTCGTCTGCCTGTTTACCTATTTAACTAACATAAGAAAACATTAATTTGTTGTATAGCCTTGGCGATGCAATTGGACGGTCACTCGGTGGGGTACCTGACGTACCGTGCTGGCGGCGGAGCGGGTGGCGGGGCGGGGGGCGCGGCGCTCACGAGCACGTACGCGCGTGACTCCCCCCACCACCACGTGTCCGCCGCGGTGCACCTCGGGCGCCCGCACGCATTCATCTCACTCAACATCACCCGGAAGCTGCCCACTTATGACATGAAGATGAGGCTCGCATTCAAGTTAGTATATACCTATTATGCCTACCACTTCCCCCGCTTTAAAATCACAATTGGTCGGACAGAATATGATAGGTGGGAGAATGAAATTATGCGAATGTGTATACTATGCCAATTGTTTATACAAAAAGCTAAAGACCATACGCAAGAGTGCTGAGTTGTTTTGTTCATGCAGAATGTATAACAGAAGATGCGAAATTACCACGGGACTAGCCTAGTGTGGTAACATTGTCAGTATATATTTATTTGCTATGCTAATATAGAACTTACTTTATATACATCTCCATCAAATTATATTAAGAAATACCTTAGAATATAATTTAAGTATAGTCAACATTATTGTGAAATTTTACCTTATACCTTGCAAGTTTTGAAGACAGAATCTAACTATACAATTTGTCTTATGCCATATCATATTAAGTAGCTGACTTTGCGACTAATAAGGAAATGTTTATGTTCAGTGTATATGTATAATGTAATAATTTAATTGCTTTTGTTATTGTACGCCACATTAGTACCAAGTATAATATATTAATTGTAGTCTGGTAATTGCCACATAAGTAGGTAAATTCTTCGATCTGTGTCGGTGACATTGGTCCTGTGGATCTCCTTATTAACGATTCATACAGGGAAATTTCAAGCATAGCCCTCTCCATTGTTCTTTGGGTAAGCCTTTTAATAAGGTCCATAGTGAGTGTTCACGTTTCTGAATTATAAAGTCATCACTGGCAACACTGAAGACTTTTGTCTTCAGACGCAGTGGTATTTGGGACGAAAAACTTTATTTTCAGCTTCTTATTGTTGAATTTAAATACGCTCACACCTGATACTAATAACTTATATGCTAAGAGATTCCAATTGTTATTTTTATTATTTAAACGTGAAATGCTTTTCTATCTATCAATTATTACTGCGACTGTATACATGCATTTAAAAAAAAATATATAAATTTAGGCTATTTTAGATTGCATCCACAATCCTATGCAGTGCAATGTAAATGTTACTATAGTAAATTTAGCATACTGGCTTCGCAAATGTATATGTAAGCAACAAGAAAATCATTATTTAAATACGATATTGTGTGTATCAAAGATCTTATCATGGGAATGTCAATGTTGATTCTTAGTCAATCTATTATGTATATTAATATTGAACAAAAACTAGACAAAAACCATAGTGTCTCTGTTTATAGTGTCTCTGTTTATAAGAGATTAGAGTTTATATGAAGAGAAGAGCAGAAAGCTAATATTTCTGTACAACATGCAGATTATGAATTAATTATACTTACATATAATTAGCAATGCGATTTTTGTAATTTTTATGTATTTAATAATAATAAAAAAAAAATAGTCTAAAACTACTGAACCAATTCTAATAAAATTTTGCATGCTGTCTAGTTTGATTCTATCTGTCAAAGATAGTTCTGTACACGATAGGTGGCACGTCTGGCGTCGACCGTAATCATTAGTAACAGATGTTGAGAACAGCTTTATACGGCGTGTATGCTGTGCACCATTCTAATGCTGTGCTAGTAATATACCGTACTCATGTAGTAAGTTGCAGTATATATTTCAGGACATACTCTATATGTTATGTATGCTTCTTATGTATGTCTTGGGCATGTTAGCAATAGTCGCAGTATGTCATTTCAGTACTGAATGAGTTGTGTGTGTTCTTCATAGGATTCTACCTGATATATGTTAGCGATAGTTACAGTACATTATATGTTGTTGTATATACAGGGTGGGAACTTTCGGCGCGGTGGCTGAGTACGGCGCCGAGAAGAAGGTGTCCCAGAGCAGTAGCGTGTCGGCCGCCGTCATGTTGGGCGTGCCCAGCGGGGTCATGCTCAAACTCAAGTGAGTGCCGCTGATGATCGATGACGTCATCATCATCATCATTGACCCTCGTGACCCCATATTATGTAAGGGCAGCAAGGGTCTTGGTGGAGGAGAAGGACCATGATACATGCACTGCAGCATAATTCGTGTATAATATTCGCAGCACCATTTTTCTAGAAGTATTTTTTTATGTATAAGACCACCTGACGGTAAGTCGTCAGTGTCGCCCGGGTAACTTTTATTTTATGTCACAAGGAGGCGACCGAGCAGTCGGGAGTCATGGTGACTATGGGACGCTCATAGACATCCGCACAACCAGAGGTTATATAGATGGGTTGTCTTGATAGTATTTAGTATTATAATTATTATTGTCCCAATAATTATCAAAGAATTATATTATTTAATGTCACGCGGCTATGGCTTCGTTTATATATCGATTTAAGGAAAAAAATGTAAGAAAAAACGTTGTACTTAATACTTCGATCTTGTTGACATTGGCTGTGCTATAAGCAAACTACACAAAATAAACCCACTTTTCAAGTGAGGCCTTATTTAGGGAGACGGATTGCGGATGCTATTGTTGATCTAAGACTTGGTACTTATGGTCTATTTTCAATAAAATTGTCCGCCTGAGAGCACACCCCTACTCACCCCCACTCGGTTGCGAGCCGCTCGAGCCCGTTAAATATATGGATCGGCGGCCTCAAAATCACTTCGCAATTAGACTCTCTAATACTCCTCAATCAACCTTTGATACTTTATTGGAGCAAGATATACAGCACCAGTTGTGTGCCTTCAGCCGTGTACAACAATAAGTCGTGTGTATTTCTTTTTTTTTTTATAAAATTGTCGTTTCACCTGATGGGAAGTGATATTAGCGTCATCCATAGATAACCGCAGCAGTACAACATTAGCAGATGCGTTGCCGGACTTAAAATATGAGTATGCTCTTTTCTTATATTGATATCCTCACCAATTTTCGAGGAAAAAAAACCCAAGGTATTTGTATCCAGCGTGTGTGAAGAATTATTATTAGAATTCGGTTGCAGGACTTGAGGAGGAGGAAGAAGGGCTAGGCTTCCCCCTGGTACCACTCCCCCCCGCGGAGACGCTTAGTTTATATTTCAGTTTTTCTTATTTCTTCAGCAATAATAGGTAAGGTAATTAGTGTAAAGTCGAATTTGGCGCTTCGTCAGCGGGTTGTATTTATTACCATTATTACGTTTTTTTTATAAGGCTGTCCTCGTCAATTTTCGAGGTAGAGATCCTTTCCTCGCTAAATTTCGAGGAGGCCTCGCAACGTTACGGTGACGGTGTCTTCACGTTGTGTACTTGTGGCAGATGGTCGTGCTCGTCACAGAGCGTGGTGGTCCCGATCCACATGTGCGAGGAGCTGGTGCCGGCGGCGGTTTTCTACGCGACGGCCGCGCCGCTGCTGGGTTGGCTGCTGCTCAAGACTCTCCTGCTCGACCCTGTGGCCCGAGACCGCGCGAGACGCGAGAAGCAGCGCGCCATGGAGGCCAACTTTGAGAGGTACCCCACACGGTACATCACCGGGACCAATAGGACTGCTAGGACCACCTTGAACTATCTAGGATCACCAGGCCAAAAATTTATTTTCTTTTTCGCCGGAAAATTCTCTTAGGCATACCGCAGGGTAGGGGGATTTTTATTTAAGTAATAGGCACGCTGCCAGAAGTAAACGTCGCCCATAAATATTACCTATAAGTTAAGCAAACACTTTTTGTTCTACGACTTGGAGCATTTCGTGCGTGCCGGTTTTTCTCACTAAGCTAACTTTGGTAACCTTTGGTAACATTTTTAACGTGATAGACTACAAGAGATGCAGCGGCAGGCGCGCGCCACGGTGGAGCTGATGCGGGAGACGTACTCGCGCATCCGCGGAGACGAGGAGAAGAAGAAGGGACTGGTCATACTCCGCGCGCTCTACGGGAAACTGCCATCAGGTACACATCTGACACACGCATGTCTTTAGATATCTATTTAATTGTAAACCAACAATACTATTATCTATGTCTAGATATAATGACATTATCACATTTTTTATTTCGATACCTTGCACCTCGATAAATTAAGTAACTATTAGCTTAGGAACATTAGGGATCCCTACCATGGTTCGGGCATTGTCGTGGTGGTGGGGCTCAGTAGTCCAGGGTGTGCCCAGCACCTTGGGCGAAGCAAATTGAGTGACTATTAGCTTAGGAACATTAGGGATCCCCACCATGGTTCAGGCATTGTCGTGGTGGTGGGGCTCAGTAGTCCAGGGTGTGCCCAGCACCTTGGGCGAAGCAAATTGAGCCAAGGAAGCTGCTCTTTGTACCCCTCTTATAAAAAAAGGTGACAAAAGAGCAGGGGCAAGGGGCGAGGACAAACTGTCCCGACGTTAGGCGGGGTTGTTCTGTGGTGCGGAACATCCCCTCTGTGGAGGTGGCGTCGGTCCCCTGAGGGACTGACTAGCCGTCGAATTATGTAATAAATAATAATTTGATTTATAAATTCTAGTGCATATTGTTAAGTATTTATTTATGAAAATATAAGTTAATTATGCAAATTGAAATCATAAAATAATTATTAAATTTTCTCTACAGTACATTTTAGAAGTATTCAACATGAACGAGCCTTAACGATTTCAAAACAAGAACAACGGCATTGAAATGTGCGAGGGATGTACTTGTTTGTTAAAAAAAAACAGACTAATACTTCTAATAAGCCAACGTATTTGTGGTGCAGGCGCGTCCCACCACGACGTAGAGAGCGAGGAGGCGGGCGAGGGCGGCGAGGGGGCGGAGTCTCGCGGCGTGTATGGCGAGGGGCCGGATTCTCGCAGTGTGTACGGCGAGGTCATCGACGTCACCATTCCGCTGCAGTGTCTCACCAGGGACTCGCGGCTCGAACTCTTAGATGCCAGCAAGGTACATACACAGATAGTGAGTGAGTGTGATTAGGGTTCGTGTCTGACCTGTGCTTCTGGAGTCTCGTACGATGATGAAAGTTGTGGATCAAACACTAATTTGTATACGTGACTAATACCTCAAAGAAATATTAACCAATGAAAGCTAAATATTATAAAAATAAGTTACAAATTTTTGATACAAATATGGCACAATCAAAATATTACGTATTTTTATGATTGTTTACTACGCTTTCACGCGAATACTACTTTACCGATCATCATGAAACTTTGTACACATATTGTTGGAGGTATTAGAAGTATCTAACATAGGATACTATTTATGAAATAAAAAAAAAACAACTAAAATCTTATCCTGTCGCGGGCACCAGCTAGTAAATAATAAAAGGAAAAACTTTTGTACCTATACGTTTTGGCACCAGTTTTATCCTATGCCTACACGCATAGTGTACAACTATCACAATTCAATATAATTGTGATAGTTGTACACTGTGCGAGTAGCCTGTTGTCAGTCTATGTTGAGACGTGTGTTGTTTGTTCCCAGTCGGAGCTATCGGGCTTCTACGACCCGTGCGTGGGCGAGGAGAAGCACCTGAGCGTGCGCTACCTGTTCCACAACGCGCCGCACGTATGCACCGTCGCCGATCGCCAATCGCTCGTGCTGCCCAGGAACAGTCAGTATACACACTGTTTTTATGTCATAAGCGGGCAAACGAGCAGTCGGAGCCTTATAGTACTGACTCCCATACACATCCGCACAACCAGAGGCTATGCATATGGGTTGCCCTCCTTTTCTCTATTTTTTTTTTTATAGAGGAGGGGGCAAACGGACAGTCGGTTCACCTGATGGTAAGTGAATAGCGACATCCACAGACACCCGCTATACCAGGGGATCAGCAGGTGCGTTGCCGGCCTTTTAGATGTGAGTATGCTCTTTTCTTGAAGGTCCCTAAGTCGTATCGGTTTGGAAACACCATAGGTGGCAGCTGATTCCATATATTTGTAGTGCGAGGCAGGAAATGCCGTGAAAATCTAGATGTTGTGGATTTCCGGACATCAAGATGGTGTGGGTGAATTTCAAAATTCCCCCCTATGGGCCGTCTTAAACTCAAACCGCACAAAACACGACAGCATAGCTGTCACTTGACGCCGGTGTTATGTGAGAGGGAGGTACCACACCACTACCTCTTAATACCACTATACACAGACATACAAACGACTGCTCGACACACGGCTATTTCAATTAACTAGCCGCTGTCCTGGTTAAAGGTCGGCCTATCTTACGCAACGCGGTATCCCCCCAATTAGTCTTATCAGCCCACCAGCTATCAGTTCTTCGGCGTGAGTGACCGGCCCAGTGCCACTTTAGCGTGCTTATCCATCCCGTGAGGTCGGCTACTTTTGATGCCTGACGTTTTTTTTTGCCGTGCCACCTGATGGAAAGTGGCCGACGTCGCCCATGAACATAAACCAGCCCACCCGGAAATAGCCCAGGCGACTTTATTTATGTGTTGCCTATTATAAGACGTTAAGTCTCGGTGCCAGTAATTACACTGCCTGTCAGTGAGAAACTGACTGAGAAACAAGCAAGATGGTGGTACCCATGCAGCCGGGAGGGCGGCACAGCGCTTCCCTCCCACCGGACGTAATGTACATTGTTTTAAACTAACCGTTAGTTACTATTCATATTTAAATAAATATTGTTTCGGTTGCTCACCACGTTTATAGGTTTATTGAGCTCCCAATATTTCAGCATTGTTTCAATTGCCCTGATCACGGGAAATCACCTTACGTCAGTAACGCCGCGTCGTGATCATGGCGATCAAAACATTGCTGAAATATAATAATAAATGAAATATAAAAATAAGCACCCGAAACAATATATACCTGACGGATGGCGATGCGAATCTTATCCAAGAGAGAAATCCCCAGTTCAAATTTTACCCACCCAATCTCGATGTCCGAAAATCCACAACAACTAGATTTTTTACGGCATTTCCTGCTTCGCACGACGACTATATGGAATCAGCTGCCATCTACGTTGTTTTTGAACTGATACGACTTAGGGACCTTCAAGAAAAGAGCATACTCACATCTAAAAGGCCGGCAATACACCTGCTAATCCTCTGGTGTAGCGGGTGTCTGTGGATGTCGTTTTTCACTTACCATCAGGTGAACCGACTGTCCGCTTCCCCCCTCTTCTATATAAAAATATATTGTACGTTATACAGCGTATTTTTCACAATTTACACAGCTTCAAAGTAATTAATATCTATAAACATTAAATGATATTGTATATCATTTTCAGGTCATCGAATAAAAAACAGATCCTGAAAGTTAAAGGTGTGGCGTACGCACAAGCCAAGAAGAGCGAGCGCGGACCGGAGTGCCAAGCGCGTGTAATCACCGTGCTGTTGACGTTCACTACACGACCGGAGTTCGCACCACAATATACACACGCATATACATACGTGCAGTGTAGGTGTGTGTATACACGTGTGCGTTCACGCGAATACGTGAGTGCACGCATATGCTTGTGCGTCTGCATGCGTACAAAAGCGTGAAGCCGCTCGCTCGCTAGTAGTTTATAGTATAAGACTGGTAAATGGCTCCTGTACCGACATGTGACTATGTGTTTCTGATGTATCACAGATGCGCTACTTATATCGTCGATTATAACAACTACATATATACATGATTAACGTTTTGTTACCTATGGCTGTGATAATACAAAACGTTAATCAGGACAGATATGCAAAATACATTAATCAGGAAAAAAAAACAATACGCGAGTTATCTAAATTATTTACATGACTATGTGCTCTTATAAATACCGAATAAAATAAATCAATGCTATATCTTTCGTGTAAATTAAATGTTAAAAGCGTTGTAATGTCTGTATTTACAAGTAGACTTAACATACGCAATCAGAGACTATAATATAGCCGATAAACGTTAATTTAAATTTTTTTTTGCTTTGATTTACAATTGTATTAGGTTTGATGATAATTACCTAGATGCCCTACGTCCTTCATTAGGATATAATCTGTTTCCTTGCCAAATTTGGTTGAAATGTAATAAGTGGTTTTAGGCATTATAAGTAATAGGTAGTGTCTCGCATTTATAATATGAGTATTAATTTTCGGCAGAAATGAAAGTGTTAATAGAAATGATAGTATTATGATGTCAGAAACAGATATTTATTTGTCCAAATGTGGTATAAAATATATTGCAATTTATTTGATACACCCGTGAATTGTTTAGAAATAATATATTAGGTTTACATTGATACTAATGTTAGTTTTCTTGATGTTATAGACGCATATTTATGTTATATAAATTTGTGGCAGCTCAATGTTCAAATTACTATGAAAATATTATATACCATATTGAATGGTGGCCCTAAAATGTGCATTTAGTATACCTCCTACTGTCTTATAAATTAATGAAATACAATCATGTGTCTGGATGAAACAGTGTCAATAATATATCAAAATATACTCAAGTCAACTCAAGTCTTCTAGGAACCTTAATTGTATTTCAAATGTTTCTATGAAGCTCTAGTTTCTGTCAGTTCATACGTACGCTGGTTGTGTGAGTGGTGTATGGTGAGTTTGTGGTGCGTTGGTGTAAATATATTGGTAGTGGGTGAGTCGCAGTGACGCCCTCTGGGTTCGACCGAGTTGCGAGCGTGCGTACTGTACGCACGCGGTGCGACATACAATTTATTTAGTCACGGCGGAATCCAAACTATCATACAAGTAACATATTCCCTACTCTTAAGTTGACGACTTACCTTCGAACGTGTCTGAACAAGATCAGTTTGGATTCCCTTAATGCATGTAATTCTACTTATTGTTTTTGCGCTTAATATTAAAGAACATGTCCAGTTATGGTTTCGGTGAAATATCTCTAACACATGTCTGGTGACATTGAGGCAATATTTTATGAAGATTGTTGATGTTTATAAATATAATATAAAGAGTGTATATTTTGATGAATTTATTGAGCCAAAGCTTATTGAACTATATAATATATGGTACGTCTTGTGAAAGTGAAACTACAAGTGTTGGGTGGTATTATACGGTATATATACGGATTTGCAGTGTGGTGCCGTACCACGTGTGGTAGTGGAGTATGGAGATTTGTCTAAGTAAGTGTTATGAGCAATGCGGTTGCCTTATTCTAATTTTATTTGTGCGTTAGAGATATTAGCCAGTAGGGCATCGTAGTGACCGCTTATACCGAGTCCTCGTGTTGTCTTATCTATTGTTGTTTTATCATTAAATAATTATATTCTAAATTGTTTTATTCATCAATAAACCGTTTATGTTGAGTCACGTGTATTAATTATTAAAAGTAATTACCAAAGTTTATATAACAGCTATGTATAATTTAATACTATAAATTCGTTAGATATTATATATCAAAGAAAGGTCCTGAGTGATGAGTACATACTGCTTATTCATTTTTTCTAGTAGCTTCTTTGTACCGGAAAAAGTGCAGAATAGGCAGTGTAATTACTGGCCATCTCGCTACAAGATTAACATGGTGCATGGACGAATGATGCTGGCATACCTGACACCGGAAGGTGAAGATCAACTCAGTGTGCGTATTTCCCTTTCCGTGTTCAACTCGAGACAACGGTCTCGCGAAATGCGTACCGTTTTGTATTACTACAGAAACAATATAACAACCAACCCGTGCTCAGCTCGCGTCAACTGAGAACGCTTTTGCTCCGGCAACGCTAAGAGAGGTTTCGCAATATAATAGTGTATAGGTAATACACAAAGTAACTAAAATGTTTTAAGGGACAAGCTCAGATGAAGTAAAAAAAGGTAGATAGCGCACTTGGAACAAGAAAGTGAAGCCACTTTTTTAAGTATGTGTGAGTGAATGAAGGGCTGCCATTTTTTAAAATATCCCTTAAAATTGTATATTAATAAAAATAGGTAATACAACAAAATACAACATATACGCGGTCATTTCGATTCAGTCATATAGCGATCAAATAATAAAATAATAATTATGTCACCTCTGTACTTAATTATTTTGCTATGGCTTTGCCTGCAATTGACTTACCCACTATTGGGCTATTAGAAATACTAACTTCTGGCAACACTCTTCCGATACGTCATTTCGGGGCAATAATATTATTTATGTTGATTAACCTCAAAATAGTGTTAAAATATCTTAAAAGAATATAGTCTTGTGTTTATTTATGTGTGAAACGATATTTCTTTAGACTCTTTGGTCACTTTTGTATTGTTTTTACACCATTTAATTACACAGAACGGTATTTTTTTGGCAAACTTACTGCACGACGACTCGTAAGATACTAACAAAAATGAGCTTAGTTTTGGTGTATCTGTGTGCGTGAGCGCGTGTATTTACATGAAGGAGCTTAGTTTTGTGGCTTCAGTATTAGCAAAGGCCGTGCGACATCTACCTTTTTTTACTTCATCTGAGGGGACAAGATATTGTTTTCTATCATCATTATGAGCCCAAATTGGTCTGCTACTGGACGCGAACTGTTTCAATACTATCATTATCTTTTTATGTTAGTTGGATAGAACAACGGGTAGACGAGCCACACGATGACAATTAATGGTCAACGTAGCCGTCCAGTGTGTTGTTTACCCTGAGACATAGGATGTTGAGTCTCTGCATCAGTTATTATACTGTGTATGTTCTCCGAATCACAGCAAAGCATTTTACGGTGCTGTGCACTGTCCAGACGGGAGCGCAGCACAAGCACTTCCCCCCATTCGGCTCTATTTTTCGTGTACATATTACTTCCTATTTCAAGAAGACAGGGTCTAAATGTATGTTTACAGATTTTGGAGCAATCTTTTCTCCATGTTACTTTCTGCCCTATGATATGAAGAATTGTACAAATACTTTTAGTATTATATTTCTGTAACTTTTGGATCAACAAATATTTTTATTATATAGCATACAACCTACCTTGCCATTCTTATGAAAATAGCAAAGATGCTTCATGAAGCACGACACCAGTGCACACGCAGATAGGCAATCACACAAAGGACAACCATCATTGCTGGTACTGCTGAGAATTTAGAATTGGAATTAAAGAATCAACCTTAATAACTCGGTAACTATTCATGGAAGCCGTCTTCCATGACCAATAATATTCTGGAGTAATTTTCTACGTTAGGACGCCGAAAAAATAGTCTACTTCTAACTAGAATCCATGACGATCTCCGTTCAGTAACCAGTTCAAGTTCGATAAAGTGGTTCGGTCGTCGTAAGGCTTTCATTGGGTTACAAACAGTAACAGATAGACAGGCGGTTAATGATGACGATCATGTAAATAATTGTCACCAGGGAGAAGTCGAAACATCGACCGAAATACGTACACACCTATTACATGATCAGCAATATGATCGTCGAGTCAATGAGAGGTTTCAAACGGCGGGACCGATTTGGATAACGTGTGTACCTATATATATATATATATATATTAGGGACCTATATATATATATATATATATAGGTCCCTAATTGGTTTGAAATGTACAATAAGGAAGTTTCCACTTTTTTAATTTATATTTTAATAATAGCACTATACTTACAATAAAGCCCATTGATTTTTTTCAATTATCTCCTTAAATGACGAAGTTATGATCCTTTTTCCGTCCGCTTTGAAACTTATCGGCGCGCGGCCTCTGAAGTCTGACGTCACAAGTCTCGCCCACGGGCCGCGACTCGCTCGCTCTAGTCGAGGACCTAAGGCGGTCATGCCGTTAACCGGGCGAGACTTGTGACGTCACAGAGCAAATGCTCTGAGCACGTTAGGGATTCAGTAAAAGTTGATTGTCATTACATAAGAATTTCATATTTTTGTCAAAATATAAAGTTCGTTATTGGGCTCGAAGATAACGTTGTAATCGTCAAGTTCAAGACGACCTTCATAAGAAGCCTCGGCACTAGCGGCCCGTCCCGGCTTCGCACAGATAAACATTTTATAGCCTGTTACTTGCTGATAATCAACATACATTACCTTACGTGATATATTTTTCGAATCGGTCTAGTAGTATCGGAGTATATTCAATGCAAACAAACAAACAAATCTTTTCTTTTTATAATATTAGTAGGTACCTATAAATGAACATGTTGTGGATACATGAGGGTAATTTTACTATCAATCAGGCTACCGTTATAATAAAATAAATAATATATTAGACATACACTCACTAATAACGAGATCTCAAAAACACCCTCACTGACTGGTTGAGGATGTTAAGTTATGAAGACACCGAAAACTTCACTAAATGTATATCGCTATAATGTAAATAAATATAGTTATATTTATTTAAGTTCACACATACACACACGCACATTATCCTTTATCCTTATCTTTATTATTAACATTTTCAATCACTTATTAGTTAGAATTTTATCTTTTGTTATGTTTTTTGTTATTTAAGATTTAACTAACTGTTAATTTGTTATATAAATGATGACAGTAGTTCTAATAGTGTAAGGAAGAGCGGGATAACCTGGCACAAGCTTGCTATGCTTAAGAGGTTGATGCTTAAAGGCTATCATACTCTGAACTGACCGTGGAGTAGGTTCATTACAAAGAAAGGTGTCATTTTATGCAAGACGTAATTTGTTTCAAATTCCGCGACGTCTCTGACGATGTGCGTGTCAGAGTGCCGTTAACGAGGGTGTTGTAATTACAGCACTATTGTGTACTGAACTACTGACCACCATCAGAACTGTGCCCGTAAAACAATGTTCTAACTAACGTTAGTAATGAATGGAATAATAATCGATCGCGAGTGGAATTCTCACAATCGATTCACAAATATGCGGAAACTCGACCGGAGTATGTAGGTGAGCCGGGCCGTAGCTGCGCTGTCAACTGATATTTCGTCTAGTTGTTCAATTATTTACTGTACGCATGCCTTTAATTACTTTGGCGGTTGGATTTTTTTAGATCTTGTTTGGTAGATATCAACGAGTAAAAAAACTTGCTCAGTAGGTAATTGTAGAACCTGAATAACTAGACGTTATAGATGTCAATGAATGAATGAGCGACGATGGTCTGGTGTAAAGTGATGTCAAGCTTGGGTTTGGAAGTGAGAGGTCTCGGTTCGAGCCCGACCAATGCACCTAAGATAATGGTGAATTATAGTCAAACACCCGCCTCTACTGATCTCGGGCGACAATCATGCCAGTAGTTGTATTCTCAGCAGGATGGTCTGGTGTAAAGTGATGTCAAGCTTGGGTTTCGAAGTGAGAGGTCTCGGTTCGAGCCCGACCAATGCACCTAAGATAATGGTGAATTATAGTCAAACACCCGCCTCTACTGATCTCGGGCGACAATCATGCCAGTAGTTGTATTCTCAGCAGGATGGTCTGGTGTAAAGTGATGTCAAGCTTGGGTTTCGAAGTGAGAGGTCTCGGTTCGAGCCCGACCAATGCACCTAAGATAATGGTGAATTATAGTCAAACACCCGCCTCTACTGATCTCGGGCGACAATCATGCCAGTAGTTGTATTCTCAGCAGGATGGTCTGGTGTAAAGTGATGTCAAGCTTGGGTTTCGAAGTGAGAGGTCTCGGTTCGAGCCCGACCAATGCACCTAAGATAATGGTGAATTATAGTCAAACACCCGCCTCTACTGATCTCGGGCGACAATCATGCCAGTAGTTGTATTCTCAGCAGGATGGTCTGGTGTAAAGTGATGTCAAGCTTGGGTTTCGAAGTGAGAGGTCTCGGTTCGAGCCCGACCAATGCACCTAAGATAATGGTGAATTATAGTCAAACACCCGCCTCTACTGATCTCGGGCGACAATCATGCCAGTAGTTGTATTCTCAGCAGTAGTATTTGCTTTTAAATACATAGTAAAAAAACTAAATGTATAAAAATTTCCTTGCCGAATGTTAAGCAAATGCAAACCAATGTACTCTTAGACAGTGATAGCTTGGAATTGGTGGACTCCACAGTTTTCCTAGGAATAACTCTAGATTTCTAATCTAAGCGGCAGTGGGGTCCCCACATAGCTAAATTGGCGAATAGACTCAGTTCAGCAGCATATTGAGTGAGAAAAATAAGACAGTTTAGTGATGAAGATACGGTGCGAATAGTATATTTTAGCTACTTTCATAGCATCATGTCTTATGGCATACTTTTATGGGGAAATGCTCCCGATATTAACAACATTTGTGTGTTGCAGAAGCGAGCTATTCGTGCAGTTTATAAGTTGCCCCCTTATCCATCTTTGAGAGACAAATTAGTAGTCATATACGTAATAGATACAGATTAGACTATCAAATGTAAGCAATTCTTTTAAAGGCAACGGTATATGCTTTTACAGTAAGATCCCAGAAAACGTTCAATAGCTATCCATGAATAAATTCAAAAAGTTGTTAAAGAGCGTTTATGTGGTAAAGGATATTATAAAGTAAAAGATTTCATGGAAGATACCACACCCTGGGAATAAGGCATTCCTTCCAGGCATTTCAGAATAAGATGTTAAAATTGTTATAGA
This sequence comes from Helleia helle, assembly GCA_963853865.1. Classification (NCBI taxonomy): domain Eukaryota; kingdom Metazoa; phylum Arthropoda; class Insecta; order Lepidoptera; family Lycaenidae; genus Helleia; species Helleia helle. Next base: position 26,029,982 of record OY971420.1, read on the forward strand.
ATACATATTATTTGAAAAGATTAGTTCCACTGAGTTTGTTTCGCCGGTTCTACTCAGTGGGCTTGCCTTGGAACCGGTGGTAGATTTAATTGACGTTCAAAAAGATACTGTATTGGTAGATACTATTTGGAATTTAAAAAAAATATTTTGTTTTTAACTTTTGAGTAGGATGCTGATTTTTATTTGTCTTTTTTGTGATATAACTTCATTGTTAAATTTTAAAGAAATTCGATCGACGACTTAGGGGTGAAAAGGTAAACGACGGGCAAAGTTACTCGAATGTTATGTCTTATAGTTCCTACGAATACATGACGACGACGCTTCAGACCCTTGGCGACCTTCTCGTGGCATACCAGTCGCGAGGTGAGGGTCATAAGGACGTAACGTTCTCCACTGCGAGTCGGACACTACGGGTGACGTTCACCCGTAAGATTTCCTCCTATTATTATCTTAGCGCTGTAATCACTATCATAAATCTAGATCTGCTAATTGGATGATATAAGCGCTTCCGTTCCGAGGCTCTGCTGGTTGGCCGACGTCGACTCACATGACCATTGTACATGATACGATCGGACTGGCCTAATGTTAAGGAGTCGATTATACGTCTGACGTCACATTCGTATGAATTTGTCCTGACATCATGTGATATTTTTACCGGTAGGTAGCTTACCCTTTGTACCACGCAACCGTGAGCCATGTACCACAATCCCACTTATTATTTCTGTTATTTCTGTGTTTTTCTGTTGTTAAGACGCTTTTCCCTGTTTCATAAACAAGAATAGGACTTGCGGCTCAGGATAAATTATATATATATATATATATATATATATATTTTAATCCATTTAATTATTGTATTAAAGCTAGCGTGTGTAGCGTTAGCTGCTTGATCTAGATATATTCATCGTTAAAAGTATTTCAATCTACATATTTCTAAAAGTGAAACTTAGTACAAAGCACCACGCTTTCTTACAATAAGTAATATCATTTTTTTTAATTCATTTAAATCTTGTATGAAAAAATATTTTCAAATTTTTAGTTTGGTTTAAATTGTAACTACTACTAAACTAAATTCAACAATACTACAAAAAGCTTTTAAAAATCTGGGATTCGTTCTGCGCGTATGTAGGCCGTTTAATGACATAAATGCGATTATTAGTGTTTACTCTTCATATGTTCGAAGTGTTCTCGAGTATGCGTGTCCTATCTGGTCCCCGCAATATAACATTTTTATAGATCGTTTGGAAAGGATCCAAAAAAAATTTATCAAACACATTCTTTATCGAAGCCGACAACCTTCCCTATCTTATTCTGAAGATTGCCACCTCAATAATCTACTTACGCTAGAGGAACGTCGTAAAATGCTTAGCCTTTCTTTATTATATGATATAGTGCATGGCCACGTGGATTGTCCTGAACTTGTAAGCGCGATATCATACTGCGCACCCAGGCGTCGTACCCGACATACACCGCTGCTATATGTGCCAAAGTGTAGTACCAATTATTCCGCCAATTCTGTTCTGTCTAGACTACCTCGTCTATATAATGAATTGTGTAAGGACCTAGATATATTTGTAAATTCAAAACCTCAGCTAAAAAGTCATATAATAAGAGTTTTTAAAAATAAAATGTAAATTAGGAATCTCGTAGCAATATAAACGTAATAAATTCAATATAATAGGTACATACTAATAGTTAATTTTAATGTGTGTTTACTAATGTTTGTGATAACAGTACTAAGATGTTTAGATAGGGGAAACCTATTATTGGCCTTACTGTTAATATTACTTTAGATTATATGTATACGAATTGTAACGCTGTTGGTTTTCCAATAAATAAATAAATAAAAAAAAAAAAAACTTTAATGTTTTACTCTAAATTTAAACATTCATGACCTCAAAGGACCAAGTGGTATTGCTGGGACAGTATAAATATATAAATCTGTTGTGTGTGAACACTATCACAGTATTAAAATATGTTTCTAGCAGTAAAGTACAACGGTACATCCACAAGCGGCCGTCCCAAGAGACATGGACATAAATGAGATTGGTGAAAGTCTTGTAACTACTTTTGACAAACAGACGCAATTAAAACATTCAGTCGAGACACTCCAATCTAATTTTGTTGTTTCACCTTGTAAAAATGTACTAAATGCATCATAATATAGTCTATAGTGATAAACGAGTGAACCATCGTCCATGGAAGCTTTAAGCGGCCTTTACCCCCTCTTCATTTTTTTTTAATAGAAGGGGCAAACGGACAGTCGGTTCACCTGATGGTAAGTGAATAGCGACATCCACAGACACCCGCTATACCAGGGGATCAGCAGGTGCGTTGCCGGCCTTTTAGATGTGAGTATGCTCTTTTCTTCAAGGTCCCTAAGTCGTATCGGTTCCGAAACACCGTAGGTGGCAGCTGATTCCATATATTTGTGGTGCGATGCCGTAAAAATCTAGATGTTGTGGATTTCCGGACATCAAGATGGTGTGGGTGAAATTTGGAATTCTTACGCGATGTCCGGTGGTGGAATTCTGCCGCAGGTATTAATCCGAACAATTCCTCAGAACACTCCCCGTTGTAGATGCGGTAGAAGATGCAGAGCGATCCGACATCTCTACGCAGCGCCAAGGAATCAAGCCGATTCGAGATCACATTATCATCGACGATTCGAGCCGCCCGGTCGGCGGTCAAATGGAAGGAGCTGATATTGATCTTCTGTTCTCATATAAAGAATATTCAAGTAACATAATATAGTGTTGGGACGTCCGTTGGCCTGTAAGCTACGCCCGCGCCATCTTACTCTCCTGCGTTTCTCTGAGCCGAGCAACATATGGCACGACCGGGTCGGTACCTCTCGCTCACATAGCATAGCCGTCATGTGCGGTTTGTGAGTTTCCGGTTGCCCATTGGGGGATAGAGAAAAGGAGGGCAACGCTTCTGCATTACTTTTGGTTGTGCGGATGTCTATAGGTATAGGTAGTCATCATAAGGCTCTGACTCACAGATATTTGAAATAAGTAAGAATAATCTGTTCTTAATATTTCTATGCTCTGACTGCTCTGTAAGGAGGCACCTTATGACTTGAAAAATAAACGTATACGGGGTTGTGGTCATCCGTCGGCCTGTGTGCTACAGTTAGGGACGTCCATTTACCTGTGCGCTACGCTATACTTACTCTCCAGGTAGTTTAATCGAATGATAACAAGCTTCATTAACAAGATTTAAGACGAAGAATATAAAAACCTTTATCTGTCTTAAACTTTTTTTTATGTAGGGAGTAAAACTAGTAGGTATCTACCAACATAAAAACGCCTTATCGCTCTTAAGCGTCACATAAATTACACACTAATGTAATGGGAAATGTTAGGTACATTATTACACTGCCGAATAAAAATTATGTTTTATGACATTTAAGGACATTATTTTGCTTCTCCGCCTATTGGATACAAATGTAATCATTTAGTATTTTAATGTTACATATTTTATATAATTCATGTACATATTAAGTAAGATATATCCATTACAATCTCTATTATTATAGTAAGTATCAACTCTTGTGAAATATTTTTTTCATTATCTTGCTTAGGTACATGTTATGAAATTAACAAAGACAAAACTTTGCGATATTTTCCACATTACTCCTTCTATTTCTATTTCAGTTGCATGTACCTTTTATAATATTTACTATGTAAGTGCAATAAATCAGTTCTTAGAATGATAAGTGCAAACAAAATAAGGAAAATCGACGCGTACGTGTATATTGTTCGTATGATTGCGGACAGGCAGATTACATGTAACCTGCCATTATGTGCCGATGATGGTAGGGGCTCATAACACGTGTTGAGCGGACGGATGTGGCGTCATGATGATAGTGGGCAGTAAAAGCTAGTCAACAGACCATTGTCACCGTGTCACATCTATATTTGTCTTTACTTCCGAGTTTGTGTGGCATGATTATTGTCTTGAATATATTATGATAATATTATAATCTTTTATATCAAACGATTTATTTCTTGCTTTTGATATAACAACCGAGAACATAATTCTAAGAGCGCTGTACAGTGCACTACAGTAGTTGTATCTCGTTCATAAAACACGTACGTAAAACATAAAACCAATTAATGAGTCTATAATATTAATTTTTATCATCATCATCATCATCAGCCTCTATCCATCCACTGCTCAACATAGGCTTCCCTCAAAGAACGCCAAGACGGCCGATCCGTCACCACTCGCATCCATTACCACTGCATGGAGATCGTCTTCCCACCTGGTTAATGGTCCACCAACACTTCGTCTACCTAAGCGGGCCTCCACTCTTGAACCTTATTGCCCGTCGGCCATCCGTTCTCATTTTTTTTTTTTTTTTTTTGACGCATTGGAAATGCTTTGCGCATTCACCCGGGGATGGGGCGTCCCCGGGGATATGTGGGACTCCCGGCGCTCCCCCCCCCCCCAGCGCCGGTATACCGCACTAAAACCACTGCGAGTTGCCTTCAGCCGCTTGAAGGGGAGTGTCCCGGATCTTTCTAACACAGAACACTCCCCGCGACCGGCCGGTTCCCTCAAAAGGGCTAACCGGTCTTCTTCCTAGTATGGGGGAGCTCCGACAACCTGGAGCACCCCCGCCGACGCCGGAACTTTTCTCCGGGGCAGGTACCCAACCTTACCCCGAGTCCCGTTAGGCAAGAGGCAGGAGGTGCGCGTAGCGCCTCCTCCGCACTCCTGTCCTACGTCGACGGAGCGGGACGGACGTGGCGTCATCCTCTCTGTCCCGCTCCGCGGCCTCCTTCTGCGAAATAACGCTTTCGCAGAAGGTGACCGCCGCCTGCCAGGCCTCATCACTCTCGAGCATGCAGCGCACCACACTCGAGAGCGAAAGGTCCCCTCCAAGCACAGCCACGAGATCTTGACGCTGTGCGGCCCATCTATCGCACACCTCTAGGGTGTGCTGGGGGCCATCCGTTCTCCTGAGTCACTCATGAGTGTGTGACCAGCGCAATGCCACTTCAACGAGCTTATTCTTCGGAGGTCTTCGTTTCGAATCCTATTAGGAAGGTATATAATGTTTTGTGATTTTATATCACTACTATATTATTGCCCTAAATTGTCTGCACAATAATTACTGTCGACACCATAGAAATATTAAGAACGTATTTCAAATTCAAGCTGAGAAAAAAAACACAAATAATAATAATAATAACTTACCAGTTAATCCTATAATATAATTAATTTTAGAACCTATAGATGGCGCTGTTGTTGATTGATTGGCCACGTTCTTCTGGGTCATTAAAATTTAATTAAAATCGCAAATATACAACTTCTTAACTATACATTATTACATGTGTGTAAAAATCATGCTGGTCGTTTTTATGAATAAAATTTTGACGCTTATTAATATTATTATAATCATAATATGCAGCAACACACGATAAATCATTCATCGTATTAGAATGTATTAAAATAAAATATTTGTTTCGAAATTAAGACGCAGCAGTCGCCGCGCGGTCGAGTCGAATTTTATATTTTATTACGAGTATTATGATTTTAAATTTTAAACACCTATTCCACTTATATCACAGAGGAACGACCTCCGACCACAGGGGACGGCTGTAATCTCTATGTGATGCCCTAGTTGTATGTGAGGGTCGGGAGATCGGTCGCTTGCGTCGGATGAGAAATGTCCTGCCGTGGATAAACAGAGGCCGATGATACGGGATCGGCTCAGGGCTTAAAAGATTGCCGTCGCCTATGACGCGTGTGCCGGTAGCACTAGCGTTGCGTCACGGTCCAACACGTACAGTATCGGTGTAAACTAAACATACGCAATCATAACATACGACCACCTGTACATATATACCATTATCTCGCCAATGTTTATCAATTTTGGTTTCATACAATGTACGTGCCACGTGGTATATTTGTATTTTATTATTGAACGTAGTCAATTGAATATCACCCGAGCGGACACGAGCATCACCAAGAGAGGGTTTTATTCTCGCGCAGCGCGCTCCTCACCGCGGAAACTTCGAGACTAATTTTTGCTTCACTGGAATTTTAGTTCCCTTTTTACAACTGCTGAGACAACTCGACAAAAACTCACAAATACTGCACAGAATGTGTTAGTTGACAAGTGCAAAGTTAATTGTGCTTAATACTTAAATTATTGTGTAAAAAACATTATTTATTTATTTTTCATTTTATCATTAGCTGTATAATGTTTTTCAGAATCTAGAGGGTCCCCTCCATGGTACAAGCCTTGTCGTGGCGGTGGGGCTCAGTAGGCTCAGGTGAACCCAGCACCTTGGGCGAAGAAAAGTGAATCGAGGTCCGAGGGGACTGGAACCACCCCATTATAGTTAATAGAATCAGGCGTTACCTTGCGGAAATCCATTATACCACCCCATTACACTGTCCCAACGTTGAGGGGTTATTCTGTGGTGCGGGAAAGTCCCACTGTGGAGGTGGCGTCGGTCCATTGGGGGACTGACTAGCCGTCGAGGTGCCCTGTTGTTCACCAGATCCGGGGCACCTTACCAAAGGCGGCATTGGTGGCACTCGCCGGGTTTTAGTGGGTAGAGCTGCATCCGCCTTACCATCTTTAGAGTGTAGCGGGTCCAACTGCCGCCTGGAGAGTGGGGGACTCTCCAGGCGCGGGATGCCTTTTTAAGAGAGTTTTCCCAGCGCAAAAGAAAATAACTGGGGTATCATATATATAGTTATATATATATATATAGTTTAGTATAGTGTCGTATTTGTTGCTGTACACTACCTACCTTGGCTGACACCGACTCCAAAAGTAACTATAATGACGTGGTAAACGCAAAGTTTGAACATTAGTAGAAGATTAAGTTGATTATAAGTTGTAAGCACAAAAAATAAAGAAACTGTTACTTTATTACTTTTTAGTTTAGTATTTTTGAAGTCGGTTTAAATTTTTAGTTTAGTATTTTTTAAGTCGGTTTAAATTTTTTGTAAAATGATTTGATTATTAAATGCATATGGTTGCATACACGATACAAATACCAAAACAGCCTTTTTTACCATTTTTGTCTGTCTGTCTGTTTGTTCCGGATAATCTTGGGAACGGCTGGGCCGATTTTGACGGGACTTTCACTAACAGATAGCTGATGTATTAAGGACAAGTAGTAACTTAGGCTTAAAAAAATAATCATCATCAGTCCGTCTACGGCTGTAAATCTAAGTTGACGCGGGCGAAGCTACGGGCAACAGCCAGTATATTATATTATGATCTACTTGGACTAATTGAACAAGCGCATCGGGAGTCGGAACAGAGTGGGCCCGTTTATTTTCATTAAACGACTTCGAAAAGGAATAGAATAGAATAGAATAATAATTATTATTTATTTGTCATTTTTTTAAAATAATAATAATAAATTAAAATATAATAACATGCAAAGTCAATAATTCATTGGTAACATCAACAGAAAAGAACATACAGTTAAATATCATCATCATCATACAATTTTATATTACAGTTAGATATTCTCTAATTAATTTCATTATCAAGTAAATATTCATTTATTGAATAGTCCATTTTGCTCAAAAGTAATTGAAAAGTCATTTTGAAACTTTTTCCCACAAAGATTCTTTAAATTTAATGGTAATTTATTGTATATGGAAATGGCCATACAATAAGCATTTTTACTATACTATATTTATTCGCTGGTGAGGTATTATCAGCTTATACTTATCTCTGCAACTCCTAGTGGTCGAGTCTGATTTTTTTGTAAAAAAGGAATCTATGTTATTGTGAACAAATTTGCAAACTTCAAATATATAAAGGCTAGGAAGAGGCAATATTTTGTGTTGTACAAACAAGGGCTTGCAACTATCCCGATAGCTAGCATTACACAGACACCTTATATACTTTTTTTTAATTCGGAATACTCTTATAGTGTCTACAGAGTTTCCCCATATTAATAGACCATATCTCAAGACGGACGCAACGTATCCATGGTAAGCTACGAATGCCGCTTTAGTTGATTCCGCTTGCTTTATATTTTTTAGTGCAAACATATATTTATCAAATTTATGACATATATTATTTATGTGTTCCTTCCAATTACAAAGGTGGTCTACTGTTATGCCTAGGAATAAAGTTGATTCTACTTCTTTGATAATTGTATCTTTGTAGGTAATACTTATTTTTTGGTTTACAGTTTTTCGTGTTTTGAAACTTATAATTTTTGTTTTATTTATATTAATATTTAGATTATTGCATTCTAGCCATTCTACTGCGTTTTTTAAGGTGTTATTTATTTCTGTTTCATCGTGATATTTACTTTTCCCTTTTATTAGTATTGTGGTATTGTAGACTATACCGCACGGCTCTGGCAGTATAGTCGTTTTTTATTTTACTATCTCACTATAACTTGGCCGCTGGTTCAGACTGAATGAAAGACTATTTAGTGAATAAGCCTCCCAAGAGCACTACTATTAGATCTTGACCCGTCGGATGCGTAGAGCGAAGTGATTTTTGTGGCCGACGGGCCGTATATTTAACGCACTCGAGCGGCTCGCAACCGAGTGGGGGTGCGTAGGATGTGCTCCTGGTCGGTCATCTTTATTTAAATAAACCATATTTTACAAGTATGCTTTTACAATATTACCTTATATTCTAATACAATTTTCGATATAATTAACATTCAAACATAACGTTACTTACTCTAGAAATTAAATAAACAAGAAATAATCAACACTTTAAGTTTACACAAGTTATATGGGTTGTGAGTCTATAAATCACTTTCTATTGTTTATACCTAATTCACGAATCACATATTGTTATTATTTATGCACTAATTAATCACTGTTAGTCATTATCGCGAACATACACTCCCGCCGCAGCTCTCGTAGCTGAAGTCACTCGGTGTTCGCGTCGTCTGCAGACACCGTAGGCAGGATCACGAGCTTCTTGGTCGGCCTCCGTAGCACGCCTTTCCTGGTCCGCACATACACTGCTCGTACCTCGCCGTCAGGACCGGGATAGGTGGCGATGACCACACCTCGTGGCCAGGAGTTCTGGGGTAGGGTCCCGTCGGCGATGAGCACCAGATCGTGGAGCTTGATAGCTCCTCTCGCACGGGGCTCCCGCCGGTATTGAAGCTCGGGAAGGTATTCCTTCACCCAGCGGCACCAGAATGCGTCAGCCAGTCGTTGACTGGCGCGCCATTCCTTACGCCCGGCAGCATCTCCCTCGGTGAAGGCACCCGGCACCGGCACGCGCGACGGCCCGCCCAACAAGAAATGGTTGGGCGTGAGCGCACACTCGTCGTCTGCCGAGGTTGACACGTGGGTGAGTGGGCGGCTGTTCACGGTGTGTTCCACTTCTATCAGGAGAGTCGCGAGCACCTCTTCCTTGGGTGCACGCTCTTGTAGTGTTACGGTGAGGGCGGTCTTCACGCTCCGCACCAGGCGCTCCCAGGCACCTCCCATGAAGGGTGATCTGGGTGGTATGAAGCGCCAGGTGATGAAGCGGACCGAAGCCTCTGTCTTCATAGCTTCTAGCGCTGCCTGTTGCATCTCGTGGTCGGCGCCCTTCAGGTTGGTCCCTTGGTCGGACCACAGTTCGGTGGGGCACCCGCGTCGACCGATGAAGCGGCGGATCACCATCACCGCAGAATCGGTGCTGAGACTGTGGGCGAGCTCGAGGTGTACAGCCCGTGTAGTCAGGCAAGTGAAGAGTACTCCATATCTCTTCTGCGTTGATCTGCCCACTGTGACGTTCATCGGCCCGAAGTAGTCAAGGCCGGTGAATGTGAACGGTCGGTGATGATGTGCAAGTCGGCTTCTCGGGTGATTGCCCGTCGATGGTTGCGCCGGCCTTGCGCTTCTTATGAGGCACGTGATGCATTTCTTGATTTCGTTGCGTACGGAGTGACGTAGGCGTATAACCCACATTCTTTGCCGTACCTCGTTCGTTGTGGTTTCGAATCCCCCGTGGTGTAGCTTCCGATGAGTCCAGGCGATGTAGAGTCTCACCCAGGGGTGATTGCCGTCGACTACCGGTGGCTCCCTCTGGTCACTCGTAATATCCGTGGTGACGGCGATGCGGGAACGTAGTCGTATTATGTTCTCACTGTCGAGTATTAACGACAAGTGTATCAGGCGACTCGATGTAGGTATGTTCTTGCTATTTCGCAGCGATACTATTTCACCTCGGAAGGATTCTTCTTGCACCGATCGTATCCACAGCTGGCGGGCACGGTGCATGTGGTGTGTCTCGATGGGTAAGTATGTGACGTGGTTTTTTTTTTATTAATTCAATTTTCATTAATTCAATTCATTTTTTATTAATTCAATACGGTCGACGAGTTGAACTCGGTTCTATTTATATGAGGGCCGGCCCTCTCCTCTCCCTCAAGTGGGGGAGTTGGGTCGCGCACGGTACCCGTATAATCAGACGGTAGCGAAGTGCTACCGTTGTTATCGCGGTCTGGGTTGATGTCGACTCGTGTTGGGTTCGAGCCTAAATTGTCGCGATCGATCCGGATCGATTGGATATCGTTGTGTAGGGAACGACGTCGCTCCAGGCCCCGGGGCCCAGGCGGTGTGCGTGTGTGTCTAACCCCGGATGTTGTATTTCGGAGTGAGTGTTGTAGTTCGCGTCGCGCTTTTGCGTCGCGCATTAGCAGCTGCGAAATTTCGTCAGATGGATCTGTTATTATGTTCTTAGGTAGCCTACGCCTATCTGGAGCTAAGCTATCTGGGGTGTAGTTCACCGCGCTCACGATGAGCGGGTTCGGGTGGAGGACTGCCTTTTCAAAGTGACGTTCTGACATCGCTTTCAAATGGCCCTTAATCGAGTCTAACCTGAGGTCTCTATGCAGGTCGATGTTTCTTACGTACCACGGGCAACCGGTTGCCATGCGTAAGAATTTGTTTTGTACTCTTTGTATTGCATACAGTCGTTTCTGTGTCACATGCCCGAATGCAACAGAGGAATACGACAGCATGGGTCTGATGCATGCCTTATACAGCGTGAGCTTGTGCCTGAGGGGCATCTTGCTATTTTTATTAATCAGGTAGTATAGACGGCTCATCACGAATTTGGCCTTCTTAACTACTGATTTTATATGTGGTCTAAACGACATCGACCTATCGAAAGTGACCCCCAGGTATTTGACCTGCCCTACTCTAGGGATTTCTGTATTGTTTAATTTTATTGACGCCATTGTCCGACGCCGCTGTCTGAGTGTGCCCTTTCTTCGCGTGAATTGTATGGCGTTACTTTTTTCCGGGTTTATCTCTATTCTCCATTTAGCGAACCACTCACCTAGTTCGGTGACGGATCGCTGAAGGAAGACAGAGGCCCTGGCAGCTGACGGGTGGGTCACGTACAGTGCAGTGTCGTCGGCGAATAGTGCCAATTTCGTATTCCGATTTCACGGAATATCTGACGTATATAGATTGTATAGGGTCGGGGATAGTACCGATCCCTGAGGTACACCGGCCCTCAGGGGCCTCCGAGAGGACAGCGTGCTCTCAACCCTATATCTGAAATGCCGGTCAGTCAGGTAGTCGCGGATGATGATGACTAGTCTGTCCGGTATTCCCATCTGGTATAGTTTATAAATTAGACCATCGTGCCAGAGCCGCTTCAGCAGAATCCTTTCGTAGATTTTCCCTAGTGAGCTTAACAGACTTATTGGACGATAGCTAGTAGGATCCGAGCGCGGTTTCCCGGGCTTCGGTATGCCTATGACGGTAGCTTTAGCTTTTTCCACAAGTCGGGGAATCTACAGCCCTTTAAGAGGGCGTTTATAATGTTAACCAGGAGGATAACTAGGGCGGGCGGTAGTATTTTTAACACCTTGTTCGAAAGCCCGTCCGGCCCGGGGGCCTTCTTGGAGTGGAGGCATTTGATGATGTCCTGGACCTCTTCTACATCCGCCGGGAGGATTGTTTCCCCCTCCGGCGGCGCAGAGGCCCTTCTCGCTACCTCCCTAGTTACCTCCTCTATGTGGGGGCCTACGTGGGGGGCGGTCGGTATGTCGCTCGGAGTGCACTGACTCTCGAGTGTATCGGCTAAACATTCCGCTTTGTCGGCATCCTCTAGTGCAGACGCGCGATTTAATCTTTTCAGCGGAGGCATGGATGTCTTCGCTTTGTTCTTTAACGATCTAGCTAGTGGCCAGGAGGCCACGTGGGACGGAGAGATTTCGCTCAGGAGGCGATCCCATCTTTCTGTTTTAAATTCTATTACCCGGGCTTTGACCTGACGTTCGAGGTCACGGAGGTTCCGACGATATTCGTCCGTCCGGTAGCGAGCTTTGCGGCGTTTTTGTCGCGTATTAGTTCTTTAAGGTCCACAGGGAACTCCCAGCGACCGTCATTGGCCGTTGAGATCTCCCTGGAGGACTTTTCAATAGTCGCTACCAGATGGTCGGTAAGGTCGGAGCATGCTGATATAGCAGCCTGAGGACTATCTTTGATATCAGGGATATTATCGAGATGACTCGATTGAAGTGATTTTAAATTATCGTTTAACAATTTAAAGTCGATGATTTTTTTCTTATTTGTGATTGTATTGTTTGCCGGGTCACCCAGTTGTATTAAAACCGGTCTGTGGTCTGAGTTAAGCTCATGTATGTGGATATGCAGGCAACAAACAGGATCACCTCAGCGACAGGCTGGCCCCGGCGAAGACCAGACTACTTCTCATAATTGGGGACTGCCCGGCCGCTACTAAGCAGTCCCGACGACGTCGTGCCATACAGACCCAGGTTCCCATCCTAAGCCCGACACGAACACAGGGGCGTTACTGGAGGCGCATTAAATAACGCCTCCTACGCACCCCCGTTCGTCGCCCGCGGGAGGAGGCCTCGTCGGCGGCCTCTTCTCTCACCCGCTCGTCGGCCTCCTTCTGGGACATTACTGTCTCGCAGAAGGAGACCATCGCCGTCCAGGACTCATCGTCACCGAGCATCGCGGTGATGACGCTCGGCAGAGACAAGTCTCCTCCGATGACTGATGTCAGACTGTGACGCAGTGCCGCCCATCTCGGGCACACCTCAAGAGTGTGCTGGGCCGAGTCCACCGCCGCGCCACAATCGTGACACACTGTCAAAGGCTCCCTGCGGGCCGGGGCCCTGGGGGGGCTGGGCGGGGGGCTGCTGGCATTGACATGCCGGCAGGGGGGCCCGTTGGCCTGCGTGTACCTACTGGGGCACTCCGGGTGCCCTGGGCGGGAGCCACGATGGCTTGGGTCGGCTGAGTAGCCGGCTTGTTAAGCCACGGGTTTTCTTCTCTTCGTCGCCATCTCCTCGTCGGGAGTGGGTGACGCTAACTGATCGCGCCTAGCTATATGCGGCTCAGACAGAGCCGCCGCTTCGGCGGGGGGGATGCGGGACCATCCCCCCCGCCGAAGGCGCCACTCCGTGTCCGGGCGCCGCCTCTTCTTCTTATTGCGGACTTCGGTGAAGCCGCCTTCCTCCTCGGAGGAGCTGCCGGCGATCGACATCTCCTCCTCTGACGGAGGTTCCGCTGATGATGAGGACGACCGCGTCTTGTATGACGTCGTCGTCTCCTCAGTGCCGTCTTCAGTTGACGGGGACGTGGGGGGGTCCGAATAAACTAGGTGGCTGTTGCCGCCCGTTATCTCCCTATATTGCGCCATGCGCTCGCCGATGTCTGGGTACACCGACTTTAAATAGGCAAGCATGCCCTCGTTGTTCAGAATTTCGCTGTTAACAACCGCCATTGTTAAAACGGGTTTTGGTTTAACAGGTAAAAATATTTATAAGTAATTTAAAAAAAAACAGTAATTTTATAATATTTTTACAAGCCCGACGTTTCGGATACTTTACTTTACTCAGTCCTCCCGTGACCATGGTTGCTGTAAAGTATCCGAAACGTCGGGCTTGTAAAAATCTTAATAAACCGCGATAAAATCCGTAAAAATTGTTTCATTATAATGAGTGAAATTCGCGCAAACATTAGAAAACAATAGGTAAAAAAAAAATTTTAATGGTTTCCCATTGTGTACCTAATTATCCCACCCGCCTATAGCGGGAGGGTGTGTGAAAAAACGGGTCGACTACCTGAGGCAGGTACCGAGACTCAGCCTAGGTAGGTGTGTAAATACAAAAATAACTTACGTATTTCCGTGTAGTCGGGAACACACTTTTCGCTTTTCGAGCGATAACTGAATTTAATTTAATAAAATAAACTAATAACGCGACCTATAGCGCGCGAACCCGAAACGGCGATTTCGGGCTTTTTATTAATCGGAATTTAAACGCGTTAGTCCGTCGGGGACTCACTAAGTATTAATGCGACACTATTGCTTGTGAGAAACCGGGTTCCAGCAAGAACACTGACAGCGAGCGGCAAAACGGCGTAACGGAGAGCGCGATCGAGCGTACAGTGAGCAGCGATCGAACACGACTGCTCTTGTCGGCGGACCAGAGCGGAATAGTGATTTTTGTGGCCGACGGGCCGTATATTTAACGCACTCGAGCGGCTCGCAACCGAGTGGGGGTGCGTAGGATGTGCTCCTGGTCGGTCATCTTTATTTAAATAAACCATATTTTACAAGTGTGCTTTTACAATATTACCTTATATTCTAATACAATTTTCGATATAATAAACATTCAAACATAACGTTACTTACTCTAGAAATTAAATAAACAAGAAATAATCAACACTTTAAGTTTACACAAGTTATATGTGTTGTGAGTCTTTATATCACTTTCTATTGTTTATACCTAATTCACGAATCACAGATTGTTATTATTTATGCACTAATTAATCACTGTTAGTCATTATCGCGAACAGGTATCGTCAGCAAAAAGAATACTTGGATGTGTTACAGCATTCGGTAAATCGTTAATGTAGCACAAAAATTACAGTGGCCCTAAAATAGAGCCTTGTGGGACTCCAAGAGTGTTAAGTACAAACTGAGATCTATGTGTATTTATCAGTCTGCCGTTGCCAAGTCAAGGAGGAGGTTATATGTTCGTGTGTACATTTTTTTTTAAATGTATGTTCACCATTTTCTCCGTCAATTGTGGACCGATTTTCAAAATTATTTTTTTATTCAAAAAAGTGCACTTTCGAGGTGGTCCCATGATAATGAAACCAGGATCTGATGATGGCATCTCAGAGAAATCGAGGGGAACTTTCGAAAATCGTAGAAGTAACTAGTGCGTTTAATAGTTTTTTAATTAAGTATTTTAAAGCACTACAATTTCATAAAGGTCTAGAGTTGATCTGATGATGGAGCTGAAAGACAGTCGAGGGAACTCCTCAACGATTTACAGCAGTAACCTTGTGTTTGGGCTTGATTAATTTGTATTGATGAGAACTTTACACCTAGATGAATTGTGACTATCATTAGGGGTCTGATGATGAAGACGAAGGACAATTAAAGAAATTACTCAGCAGTTTACAGTAGCTACCTTGTGTTTGGACTTAATTCATTTATATTGACGAGAACTTTGCACCAATATGGGTTATAAGTGCCATTACAGGTCTGATGATGAAGACCATAGACAGTCGAGGGAACTCCTCTACGGTTTACAGTAGCTACCTTGTGTTTGGACTTAATTCATTTATATTGACGAGTACTTTGCACCCATATGGGCTATAAGTGTCATTATAGGTCTGATTTATTTATTTATTTATTTTTTTAAGATGCTCCATATACAGTAGAAATGAGTTTAACAGTTATATCCATATTTCAGACAAATAAAATCGGTTATCGAATTTCGGAAACACTAAAAATTAAGAAATAAAAAATTTTTAAACAAAAATTGAAACCGACTTCAAAAAGTAAAAAATGAACTCTAAAAAGTTTTTTTTTTTATGGCATAGCATAATGGCAATGAGCAGTCGAAGCCGTTTGGCGACTACCGACGCCCAAACACATCCGCACAACCAAAGATTATGCAGATGCGTTGCCCTCCTTTTCTCTAACCCCCCCCCCCCCCCCCCCAATGGGCCACCGGAAACTCACAAACCGCACGAAACGCGACAGCATAGTTGTCACTTGACGCCGGTGTTATGTGAGCGAGAGGTACCACCCCGGTCGTGCCGGCCCAATTCGGCTGCTAAGCAGCATGGCACTACCTCTTAACATGCGTTTACCATGTCATTGTTGTTACTTTTGGAGTCGGTGTCAGCTAAGTTAAATAGACCGTACGGCAACCAAACCGTCGTCAATCGCCGGTGTCATATTTGTTGCTATACCTACCTATCTGTCTTTGCTGACACCGACTCCAATAGTAACAACAATGACGTGGTAAACGCAAAGATTGTAATTAGTAAAATAACAAGTTGATTATAAGTTCTAGGCACAAAAATTAAGGAAACGCATTTATTTTATTACTTTTTAGAGTTTATTTTTTACTTTTTGAAGTCGGTTTCAATTTTTGTTTAAAAATTTTTTCGACGACACAGACTACCTATATGAAGGTTTTATGTATGTATAATTTGCAGTTAAACGTATTAAAAGTTTTTGAATTGCATAAATTATAATTGTTTACGTATACTGTACAATGTTTATGTATCGCATACATAAACGCTAAACATACAGCCAGTTATCGTATTTTCGATGTTATCTGCGTCCGTCTTTTTGTTAGGTAAATCTGACGGGTAATTGACGCGGCATCACGTTACCGTCGTACACTCGTCTATACAAAGCGTTACCGTTACCGTCGTACACTCGTCTATACAAAGCGTTACCGTTACCGTCGTACACTCGTCTATACAAAGCGTTACCGTTACCGTCGTACACTCGTCTATACAAAGCGTTACCGTTACCGTCGTACACTCGTCTATACAAAGCGTTACCGTTACCGTCGTACACTCGTCTATACAAAGCGTTACCGTTACCGTCGTACACTCGTCTATACAAAGCGTTACCGTTACCGTCGTACACTCGTCTATACAAAGCGTTACCGTTACCGTCGTACACTCGTCTATACAAAGCGACAAGGACTCCTGCTGCGCTCGCAGCCGTCGCTCACATATCAACTAATGTTCCTTCTTTGTGTTGCAAAATGTGTGTATTTACATATTTGCTATAGTCGATAACCTTACAGATCAATACAACGATTGTATCTTCGACTACAAGGTCGCCGCGCGTGCAGATGCGCTCAGATATGCTAATCTCGTTCACTTCCAAGCGCTTTTTACTTAAACGCAACGACAATCTGAGTTCAGGCTGTGAAAGATCTCGTGATAATGTTATTATCTGCCACGCCATGCGCAAAAACAATATCATTTCAGCATAGTGTTCTGCGTAATGTTATTTTGGTTTATTTTTAAAGTTTGTTGTTGTTTTTTCATCGTTATCACTGGATTGAGGCATTACCCATTCCGCCCAATAACAGTAATCGGCCACGGTGGTGGGCGATCACGAAACGATCGCCGGACGTGCTGCTCACGAGCGGCTGCGACGCACCACAATCGCACCTACTGCTGTGTGCTTAATGGAGGCTAGATTGCTAAACTGCCGATATTCTTATATTTGTTATTATTGTTATTTTATATTTATATATTATATTTGTTATTATTATAATGGGCGCCCCATATAGCTACCTTATCGAGTAGACTCAGTTCTGCAGTTTTTGCGATTAGAAAAATCAGGTCAATTACGGATGTTAATACGGCTAGACTAGTATATTATGCGTATTTCCACAGTCTTATGTCCTACGGCATTTTGCTTTGGGGACATGCCGCTGATGTCAATACAATTTTCATACTGCAGAAGCGGGCTATACGGGCTATCTACTGTCTGGGTCCCAGAATATCATTAAGAGAGAAATTTCAAGAAATAGACATTTTGACTGTAGCATCTAAATACATTTTTGTAAACGTGATGTATGTTCGCAAAAATATAAATGAATTTGTAAAAAAATGCGATAATCACAATAAAAATACAAGGAACAAACATAAACTTGTTGTGCCATATTTTAGGCTACATAAGGTCAGTAATTCTTTTATGGGCCAATGTATACGCTTCTACAATAGGATCCCAGAAAACGTTCAAAACCTATCGATAAATAAATTTAAAAAAAACTGTTAAAGAACGTTTGTGTGGTAAAGAATACTACAAAATAAAAGAATTTATTGAAGATACCACACCTTGGGAATAAGGCGTTTCCTACATGGCTTCTATGTATAATTATATCATATTATGTACCTATATTTTATAATATTGAAAAGATTAGTTTCACTGAGTTTGTTTCGCCGGTTCTTCTCAGTGGACTAGTTTTGGAACCGGTAGTAGAGTCATTTGACGTTCAATAAGCTACTTTGACGTACAACATTGAATAAAAATATTTTTATTTATTATTATTATTATTTATTATTATTCATTGTTACACAATATCGTGCCTGCATTTCATAATGATAATACATGTTTTAAAACATCGCTAAATAATTTATACACTTGTTGTTCTTTTTTTTACGCTCTAGTGTCTGTATTTCGGTTAGTGGTTCCCCTAATCTCATGATTCCTAATCCATGGAATGAACAACTTAATTTTCGACAACATTGTAGCAGATCCTTTACTGATATTTATGGGCACCCACAAACACCCAATATATTTAAATGTTCCCACACAATCTAGATAGAGGTTAGGTACGACTATGTGTTGTTTATCTTTTATAGATATAAAAGGCAAAGGTGATGACTGATGACTGATGTAACAACGCACAGGCCAATCCCTTAAGGCTAGAAAATTGAAATTTCGCACACGTATTCCTCACATTACAAAGGCATACCTACACTAAGTATTTTTCAAAATTCAATATTAATATAATACAAATTAATGCAGTCAATAAGCAACTCTAAGTCATACATAAATAATATTCTGATATCGTCTAGCTTTTGGCCCAGCACCACGTTTGGGATAGAGATAACACTCTTAGAATATGGTTCGTTTACTTTCCACTGGGTTTCCTTGCCTTAATAAAAACCACGTTGTAAGGTACCGGGACGTCTTTTGAATATTATAGTATAGAAACAGTAATTAGTGGCAGCTTCGTGTAAGGGTTTGTAAAAGTACACCTTCTTGTTCCGAGTCCGCTGAATAATCCTTAATAAAAACCACGTTGTAAGGTACCGGGACGTCTTTTGAATATTATAGTATAGAAACAGTAATTAGTGGCAGCTTCATGTAAGGGTTTGTAAAAGTACACCTTCTTGTTCCGAGTCCGCTGAACTCTTTCAAATCTTCATTTCGGAACAACTGCTATCGCTTTATTTCAAGTACTGTTGGATATGTTCATCAGCCACTGCATAGCACGCCATGATGTGGTTTAATTACAAAAATGACATTCATTTTATAAAAATAATTGCTATTGGTGAAAAATACCCATCGGTACTCATTGTGTACTTCTACTGTCGAGCCGCGAGAACTAAGTCAAAGACACAACTTGAAGGTATCTAAAATTCAAATAAAAAAATATAGACAAAAATGTATACAGCTGGGTGAATTTTACCCATAGCGAGCAGCGCCGAGTTAAAGTGAGATAAAATACCATACTTAGACAAGAAGTTATTTATTTAAAAGATAAAATGACTCGCACGATTAATTCCAATAAAGCTATTGTTGCTTGATTTGCTTGAATCCTCAAGTCTGTCTAGTTTTGGATGCTAAAGCAATGCAAAGAAGGGCGTGAGTAAATCAGTGTCTTAAAAATGCTCTATCCGTCTCCAAGAACCAGCGAACAGACATAATTAATGCGAGCGAAGCCGCGTGCAAAAGCTAGTATAATATATTGGTAATGACTAATTCATTAACCAAATTCGATACTCTCACAGCTCTCGTCTATTTTATTAATTAACTAAAACAAGCTACATCGAAGGAGGCCTATGTTGATGATGATGAAGCTACATTTTATAGCATAATTTATATCAAACTGATCTGATGTGTCAGCACACCTGATTCTCAAGTTCACATCTCAAGGATCAATCAAGCTTTAGTAAACTGCTGAGCTTCTGTTTTCCAGCATTATACGATACAGCTTAATACTATCCAAAATACGGGGTTTGTTTATAACGCATAATATCAGTTATGGCTTTCATATTTATCAAGTGAAAGCAACTAAAGACTTGTTTGTTTAAAAAATGAAAATCTTTTTCGTCATATCTCTCCTGGATCTTTTTTACCTACTATTTATTTATATTTGGCAAACAAACAATTATAATATTACTCATAGTTTAGAAATAATAAAAAAAAACTATGTAGGTAAGTGCATAATGTAAGTAAAAAAAATATTATATACATAATTCATACGAAACACGGTCTCGTTTACTGTAAAGTATCCGAAACTTCGGGATTGTGAATTTTTTTATAAGTCACAATAAAATCTTGATAAAAGAAGTTTAATTGTGATAATTATGTGACGTCGGGTATCTAAAGATGATCTAAACATTTCAAAATAATACTACAAGAGGCTGTAAATGTAAATAACACTAACGTTTTCGTTAATCTAGACATATTCTAGGTAATCTGTAATAATATCAGTTCGTGAATCGCAAAGCTAAATGAATTCCGCCGTCAAGTATTTAATATCTTGTTCATAATTCAAGTTATAACGAATCTTTAAGTGTTGTGAAGGGCACATAAATCTAAGTTGTATCAACAAGTCAACAGGCAGCCAGTTCATAATTGTATAATTAGCGGGATGATTCGAGTACATTATGTAAATGAAACAATGAGATTGCATAATGATGCGAGTCCATTAAATGTTCTGTTTATTATTTACGGTTTCGACGAGAACTATATTATATTATATCGCAGGGAAATCCTTATGGATGCAGCCAGGATCTTCGTGTATGTCCTGACTCAATGTGGAATTCGCACCTGGGAGTATCCACCCTAACTGAAACCACGGCGAGCGCCTTCAGCCAGCCGCTTCTTGAGGGTCGCGGATCTGCAGGCAACAAAATCACGTTAGCGATAGGCTGGCCACGGCGAAGGCCAGACTACTCCTCGGAAGGGGGATAGACCGACGGCTACAAAACAGTCTCCACGACGTCGCGCCATAAAGGTCCTGGTTTCCATCCTTAGCCCGACACGAACACAGGGGCGTTACTGGAGGCGCATTAAGTAGCGCCTCCTACGCACCCCTGTTCGTCGCCTGCGGGGGGCGGCCCCCTCTCTCACCCGCTCGTCGGCCTCCTTCTGGGACATTACTGCCTCGCAGAAGGAGAGGATGCCATTCAGCGTAAAATAATCACCGAGTGACCACCTATCCGAATCATAGGATTGCGTGTTGTCAAACACCTCTGCCACGAGCTTCCACAGGGGGTCACCGCCCAGGGCAGTGGATATCGCCCTCAATAAAGTACGGTACCCTCGGATTCGACGAGAACATAATATTTTAACACGTCAACGTCAAACCTGGGATTTGTGAGTTTCCTGTGACCTGTTGTATGGGGGGAAAGGGGAAAAGGAGGGCAACGCATCTGCATAACTTTCGGTTGTGCGGATGTCATATGGGCGTCGGTAGTCACCATAAGGCTCCAACTGTCGCCTCTTTATGACAAAAAAAATACCTTCCGTGAGATGGCATCAGTGGGCTTGTTTAACGATAGAATAACGAATTACATACATAGTGTTGAAAAATAAAGGCGCGGCTCCACCGCGGCGCACGAAGAGGCCGTACGAAACGGGAAAATTGTTTGCCTAATTTTGGGAACTGTACTTTGTAATCTACCAATACTTCGCAATTATTTTCATTTAGTCTATTAATCGGACCCCTCCAATAAAGTGATGACTCATCTAAAAGACTTTCGTCTGTTTTATTTGTTTTCCAACTCCGCTGAACAAGCTTAAGGTGGTCGCTTCAGAGACTAAAGTCAGATTTACTAATTTTATCGAAAAATGTGCAGCTCGTTCGTGGTTCAAGCGAGATGATTCAAGTACAGACTTCAGTGCTGCCATCTTGAGAGTATTTCGTGTATCCGTCGGGTTGGTGTCTGGCGAACTTTTACAATTAAAGATTTAATTTACGAACAACAGACGTTAAGTTTTATTGAAAATTAACGATAGGTGTAGTTGAAGTAGAAGTTCAGAGCATGTTTAAAATTAATAAAAATGTAAATGGATTAATGATGATTTATCTTAAATATTCTAATTTCGAACAATATTTATTAATATATCGGCTATATATTGACTACTAACTATAGACAAGTCTAGTGACGTCAATTCATGTATAACGTGTCCGTGGACTGCAGAAAACACGTGTATAGCGTGTGCCGCAGTGGAGCCACGCCCTTAGAGCAAGTCACTCATATACAGCTTGGCAAAAAAGAGTATGGAAAAAATGGGGGCGCCACTTTCACTTAGGTCTCATCATAATATGGAAAATCAGTAAGATAATTTAATCAAATCGTTAAAAATAAATGTGAAACACTAAGCTTTGGCCAAGTACTTTCAACATCATAGGTTTGCATTTACAGTGCCACATACTTTTCTTGGCCGGCGGCTGAAATTGGTACTACCATCGGCATTTTGAAATGTCAGACAGACATTGTCAGTTAGCTCTCAAATACAACTTGCGGAGTTTTGTGTTTTGTGGTTTTTATGAACATCAAACATGCCTGGAGTATTGAAAAGCGATGGCAGAAGCATTGTTTTACGCGTTCTTTCTTTCATGAATAAAGAAAAACGCAACCAAGCGCCATTTACCATTACAAAAAGTATATGAACGAGTTGCTGCCGCTACATGTTAGTGTTACCAGCATAGATGGGGATGAATTTACCTACATATTAATGAAACGGAAACTTACTTATTTACTTTTTTTATTACAGGCGTTAGTGAAAGGTCAGTGCGACCAATGGTAAATGAAAAGAAACGGGCCGATGAAACAGGGACATTACTCAGTTAAAAAAGAAATGCCCACTTTACCGAAGTTACTTAATGTTCTTCGAGAAGAAATTGATTTTAAGGGGAGCCGAGAGACCCTACGGAAAATATTACATTAATTAGGATTTCGATACAAGAAGACCCAATCTAATAGTTCTTACTGAACGTAATGATATATCCGCATGGAGGGCGACATATTTACAAAAAATTCAGGAAAACGAACATAGTGACAAAAAGAAACCTGTAGTTTTTTTGGACGAAACATATATTCACACTTCGCACACAGCTGGACAATGTTGGCAAAGTAATGAGGATGATGGTGTTCTGAACCCAGTTTTTAAAGGAAATAGATATATAATCGTCAATGCAGGAGGAGAAGCAGCTTTTGTCAAGAATGCTTTTTGCTCGTTTTCAAATCAAATACAAAAAGCGGTGATTATCATGATGAAATGAACAACACGAATTTTAAAAAATGGGTCGCTTACAAGTTGCTTCCAAATTTGGATCAATGCAATGCAACTGCATTGCAATGCGGTTGCATTGCATTGATTTGCAATTGCAATGTTGTTAGCCATGCAACAATGGCTAGCTGAAAAGAACGTGGAATTCCACGAAAGCTATACAAAACCTCAGCTTTATGAACTAATTAAAAGACACAAACCGGCACCAGAATACGAAATTGATAAATTGATGAAAGATAGAGGACACACGGTGTTAAGATTGCCACCATATCATTGCGATCTTAATGCAATAGAAATGATCTGGAGTTCAATGAAACGGAATGTAGCAGAGAAGAACCTTCGGAAATCAAGTACTGAAATGCCTCAGTTGATTGCAGGAGCCTTCGACAGAATATCTGTTGTAGAATGGAAAAAACATTGCGATCGTGTAAAAAAAATGAAAACAAATACAGAGAAAAATATGCGTTTTTAGATTAACCGTTTATTATTAGTTTGGCCAGCGATAGTGAAAGCGAAAGCAGTGATTCTGAAGATGAACATTTTGACTATTCGGGAAATCAAATAATTGATGGAGTTCGTCCTCTAGAGTGTTATTCTTCAGATATTGTTTTGTTTGATCATAATTATTGTATCAAAATATAGAGGCAAAACACGTGAAGAGTGCTTAAAATGATTTATTAATAATGCTCTTAGCAATAAGCCCTTTTTATTTATTAGCAAAACTAATATCCATGACAGCGACGCTCTTACCGGCCAAGAAAAGTTTGTGGCACTATGGTAAAATATTTAGTTCCACCTGTAACCACGTCATACTCTTTTTTGCCAAGCTGTACCAATGACGTCAATTGACGCTTCCGTGGGTAGCAGTGAGTACTTTCACATTTTCTTGCAGAGCGAAGCGTGCGTAGCCTCTTTGTGCGCCGCGGTGGAGCTGCGCCTTAAGGTGGACGGAAGTTTCCAAAGCTGAGTGATGCAAAATTTTTTGTTCATGCCGTGATGTCGTAATGTAATGTGCGCATTCCGTAATGCACATACTGGTGATAGCCGGTGCGACAGTGATGTGTCGACAACAGCTAACAAAAACTATTAAGTAGAAAAACTGTTAAAGTATTCTTATTTAGTTATGAGATGTGTGCTTGAGGAGGAGGAGGTCGTCAGACGTGCTGGCGAGTGTCTTGATTAACATCACTTATCATTATCACTATAAAAAACGAAAACTGCTGGGGATATCTTATGCCCCCTATAACTGCTGCCATCTATGGTGTTTCCGAACCGATACGACTTAGGGACCTTCAAGAAAAGAGCATACTCACATCTAAAAGGCCGGCAACGCACCTGCTGATCTCCTGGTATAGCGGGTGTCGGTGGATGTCGCTATTGAACCGACTGTCCGTTTGCCCCCTCTTTTATAAAAAAAACCCGTTGGGGGCCCTGGGCAGTAGCATAATGGGGCCCCGACGAAAACTATAGTTTTAAGATCTGTGAACCTGATTTTTGGACTAGAGAAGAATAAACCAAGTAATAAGGGCAGTACTAGGTATTCTAATCAGCAATCATTTTTGTAATATCACTCAATTATATTCTGATAGAAATAATAGGGACCCATGGATCGTGGGACCCTGGGCACGTGCCTAGAATGCCTAGTGGGAAAGACGGCCCTGGGCATATCTCTGTTTCAATTTCTGCCAAGACGGAACCATCGCTGCACGGAGACCGTCATTACTTCGGTGCATTGTAAGAGGTAATTTTCTATCAAGTTCATTGTCATGCATTGTAAGGCGTTGTAGTGTACCAGCACACTTCGAGAGATTCCACTTTTCAAGACTGACAGTCGCAGATATTTTTATGATGAGTACGAGTGATGTTCTTTATGCTGTGTAAATGTGTATGGATTATATGGAAGTAAAAACATTTCCAACTAGCTTTCGGAGACGTAAGAAATGACAATCACGAGGTAACTATATAGAATCGGAAAAATGTATGAAGTCACAGTAATAGGAACAAATACCTGTGTGTAATAATGAGACACGGCTTTGTGAATGGTTGCTCTGCTCTCTACAGTCAACAACTAGCACGACACACACAATCAAACATAATTCGTGGCCGTACAATGGGGTACGTATTTAATTGACTTGGTACGTCGATAATGAGTGTGACATTGTTGTGGCCGTGGTACAACGTGGTTCACACGTCGTTCCTATAGAGCAGAGGTAGGAAGACCCTGTGTTAAGAATCGTCATAAATAGACCAAACGAATTTTTTTTATGTTTCTTGGACAGGCAAACTGTGGTAAGTGGTAAGCGTCGTCCATGAACATAAACTAGTTTACCTGAAACTAGACCAGTCAACTCATCCATGTTTTGCCTAAAATGATACAACTAATGAGCTTATTTAGTTGGTGTTTCCATTAGCTAAACAAAATGATACAACTAAAGAGCCTATTTAGTTGGTGTCTTAATTAGTTAAACAAAAGGATACAACTAACGAGCCTATTATTTGGTGTTATAATTAGCTAAACAAAGGGATACAACTAAAGAGCCTATTTAGTTGGTGTTTTAATTAGCTAAACAAAAGGATACAACTAAAGAGCCTATTTAGTTTGTGTTTTAATTACCTAGGTATACAAAAGTCGTACATAATATGAAGGATAAATAAAAACTTTGGTATTGGTATGTAAGTCTAAGGCACTTGCCCGCTGCGAGAGCTTTTGTCCATTAATTACGTTTGATTGATGTAATCATTTGTTTCATTAAAATGGCGAACGAGACGTGAGGGCTATACTCGTAAATACAACGCGTCTCGGCGTCGGACGAGGTTTGAGTTAAGTGGCCTGGTAAATAGTCTGATGATCATGTTACGAGTGGAAAATCTTTGGGATGCGAGATCAACGGTCAGATGCTTTCGACCTGGTGATTAAGATCTAGCTAGCGTCGTAATAATGTTTTGTTTCGTGACACGCCTTTTCGCATAGTATGGTAGTGACCATCAATAAATAAAAGCCATAGCGACTAACAAACGTACCTATGCAATATATAACCTAATACTAAAAGTGTTTACAGGCTGCTGACAGTCTGGGTGTAGCTGTAGGTGGCTAAGTGAGGCTCTGTGATGCTGCAGTTGAGATGGAACCTACTACAGGACCTAGGTTCATCTGGTGACTTACGAGTGCCTTGTAACCTTAATAGCACCACCATCACCAACCTGAACTGTGTTGTACAAAGCTGATTGAGACCTCAATAAATAATACCAAAAATATTGACAGCCAGTATGACCGTGGAATACCGTGACCTTTTGGCGTTTTATAGCGTTAAAGTGGTTTGTGATGTTAGTATTTATATTGTTTTGTTATCTAACAAATTGCTCGAATTCAAGGCTTCGCGCGAGAAGTTAATAGGTGTTACTACTAAAAATGTGATAGGTATTTGTGACAAAAAATAAAAGAGAAATTATTACGATACAAAATTGTAAATATACGTAATTACAAAATAACAGAAACGTGGGTAAGTTATTCTTAAATGTCGCTCAAGACATATTTAGTGAAGATAAGTTAATTCCCAATTTCACTATGTTAACAACAGATGGCAGTACATATGTATGTTGCCGCAATTTAAACCTATACCAAAATGAAAGGTCCCCCATTTTACCATTATTTAATATCATCAGGCTCCGTCATTTCCTCTCTATGAAAATAAGTTAAATTGATATGAAATTGTGATATATATTGTCATACGGAATACCATTGGATGTACCAAGGTGAGAAGCTGCGAGTGTTTTTGTACACTCGGACGCGGAACACTTCAGCCACTTTAGAATATGTACTTCACATGTTTGTTTGTGGCTCGCGTCGCCCATCCTCACAGCACGCACAGCGCACGGTTCACCTCGACTGTGTCATTGAAAATTTAAAATAAAATAAAAAAATAGTTAATTCATGATTTTTTGTTGAAACAGTTACAAAAATAATATTACATTATAATATTAAAGATTTCCTGTCATATCAGCAATATATGAATGTTAATTTATTAATGAATTCTCAAAACCACCGCAAAACGGCAACGGAAGTACCGGAACCGACCGACAATATTTTTATAGTTTTATGAATGATGTAATAAAGCTTGAATGGAAGCTGGAACTACGCAGATTGACATGTTTTTATGTTTATCTAAAAATGAAGGTACTCGTACAGTGCATTGGGGGCAAAGTACTGTACCGAGCGTGGAACACATACTTACCAGAGAGGGAGAGTGCTTTCTGGAGGGGACCTGGCCAAACGTCAGAGTCGAATTATCGAGATCATTGGTGGTATTCTATCCCACCCCCACCCACCTAGTCACTAGATATCAGCTAGATTAGCTTTAATTTCGCTCTCGCAGTGTTGCGTTGCCTATGTTATGTACAAGTTTTATGTTGGCAGGACCAACCCATTCTTTTTAACATAATATGTGTGGTATAAGCCTATAAATTCCTTACTATTCCATGTTTTAGCCTTCTTTTTTAACCGACTTCAAAAAGGAGGAGGTTATCAATTCGTCGGAATCCTTTTTTATAATAAATAAACTTTAGGCCTATTATAACATCATTATCTATATTTTTCATTGAAACATCAAAGACATTGGAAGTGACACGAAGATCACAGATATTGTCTTCATTGACGTTATTATTTCAAAGTATTTGAAGCAGTACTAGACCAGCACTAACTGGACCGGCTTGTGAACGGCTCTCTAATGTCATCATCATGCTTTTTATATTATACTGGGTAAACTTCAGTACCTATATATATTTTGTTATGAAAAATGTCAATTTAGTAACTGTTTTAATATACTGAAGATTGGTGCTTACTAATACAATATCCTTGATTGCAATTAAAAGAAATATAACTATTGTTACTAAGGCAAAGCTAAATAATAACTATAATTGTACGTTTGTGTGCAGTCCTTACATGCGGTGGTGATTGTGTGGGCGTTGATGGCCGAATACGAAATTACGTGAAATAAAAAACAAACTCGTGAAGCGGATCACCGGGCTTACTCTTGACACTCGATCCTATTGAAATTTAGCATTGGGATCAAGAATTTGTCAATCGGTTCTCAACGACAAGTTCTCGATCCCAATCCTAAATTTTCATAGGATCGAGTGTCAAGAGTAAGCAGAATTCTAAATTCAAATTTAGCATGTAACAATCGTGTGGTTCCCCCGTGTCTGAACAAGTGAAATATAAATAACGCCCGCGCGGTTCCCACGCCATTCTGAAATCGCGCGGTTGTCGCCGTGTCTGAACAAGCCGTATCAACGAGTGACTGTAATAACAAAAACTACATCTCCCGCGTGCGCGTCACATTTCGAACAGCGACCGGCAGACATACTTCTGTAACATTTATCACCGTACTCGTAAAGTACTCATATATTAAATAACTCTTAATGACGAGGATTTTCCGCTCGTAATGAGACGGAGCACAATCAGCGTCTAATCAGTGTCAACTAGTTTCTCAAAATACCTTATACCTTTGCGTTAATGTACTTTTTCATAGAATTAAACCAATTTTGAAAACATTTGTGTCACTCCTCCCTGGTGACCTCATAAACGTGTTTCCATACTCTTCGGCAGCCTCTTCTAGTTATGAAAATAGTTGACCGCGTATTTGGATCTTAATTTTTGGGAGTAGAATAAAGTCACAAGGTGCCAGGTCGGGACTGTATGTAGGATGGCTCATAAGTTCTACGTTTTTCACCTTCAAAAATTCGTTCGTCTGTCCCGTGTGGGAACTAGTATTGTCGTGGTGTAAGATGATACGGTATTTACGGTTATTTTTACGCAGTTCTTTAATAAAATCCGGCAAACAAATGGTCATGTATCAGTCACTATTCACGGTACGAAGATTCTCTAAAGCAACAGATTTAGATTTTAGATTGCACCAAGTGACGCCGTCCGTTTTTTGAGGCTTGGTCAAATTGTGTGGGATCCACCGCGAGCATAGCTTTCTCACAACCAAGTGTTTGAATAGGATTGATTGTATTTGGCTCATGCCTATGTCTAAGGATTCTCGAATCCCATGGTAGGTCACATGCCTGTCTGTTTCGATCATACGGCGCGCGGCATCGATGGTTTTGTTGTTCACAGCGGTGGACGGGCGACCATTGCGATATTCGTCACTGTGATTGACACGACCGCGCTTGAATTCCGCAAACCAGCTATAAATAATTGTTTAACATGGTGCTTCATTGCCAAAAGCAGACTGAAGCCGGGCGAGGCTCTGCTGAACTGTCAAATTACACTTAAAGTCGCTGTTCGAGTACAAGAAACGAGCCTTATGCGTGGGTGATTGGGACTGGGTAAAATATAAGTCAATAAGGGCTTCACCTTAGTGGATTTGTTTATGTTCATGACTCAGGTGGTTCGTTGGCTACTTAGTCTATCCCACTAACATAAAACAATGTCTTTTTGATCTCCTTGGATGCCTAATTAGATATTTTGGATCATCCTTGAAGTTGAAAAAGTAAGTAAGTAAAGATTATTCGAATACAAGAAGCCCCTACTTCTTTGATAATAATTCAAGGCCAAAGAAATTCTCTGAAAGCGCTTGAACGCACATACTTAAAAATAAAAATCCTATTTGAATAAGCTCGGAACTTTCGGAAATTCTCGGAACCTTTTTTGTAAATACAATCGGAAGCAAAACAAAGCGCTTGCACCTAAATATTGTTTTTGGTTGGAGATTTTTTTATACTAACAAGGGGTGAGCTTTAATATTTATTACATATTTATATATTTATACAATTCCATTTCTTACCTAAAGGCCTTCATTGTACTGTAAACAGTTTGATAAAGTGTACGGTGCTTACAGTTAGTAAGATGTTAGTTGATCCCCGTGTAGCAGGGCCGGTGATCTCCGAGACGCCGCCAAGTGTAACGAAACGATCCGTTTTATATTAAAGTGAATAACTCTGTAAATAAATAAACAAGGTGTTTATTGTTGTCCTTTAGGCCATAAAAGTCGTTGCTCTTCAGCCGAACTAAATACTTATCTCTACACCTCATAAAAGTGTAACAAGGTCGAGGCTGAACATTTAAGTATTCGCCACAAATGCGATCCGCTTGGATACTGATTCGATTCTATATTATGTAATGTATACGAGTATAATATGTATGAATATACGAGTCACTGCCTGCGCGTTGTAGAAAACACCGTGCCACCAAACCTCAGGTACTTTCCACAGACAAAACGTAATAATAGATCAGATAAGTTAAGATAAATTCAGATTACAATAAGATTCGGTAGTTTTAGATTTTTCGATCCGTTTAATTTTAGTACGAGATAAAATCACACAATTGGAAAAACTCAAAAATAGCGGCCTTCGAGTTGTTAGCGGAAGTGGTCGTGGGATAATTTTTTGTTAGTATTGATAGCTTCTGAGTAGCAGCGGCGAGGATATAATGGCGGCCGTCGATTGCCATTGTTACACTGTAACCTACTTGTCGGCGTGAGGTAGCTAGCCTCACTCGCTCATGACTGTCGCGTGCCTCTAACACTCATCTCCACCTAATACAAGACTATTTAGGAATATACAATACAATAGTATAATATACAGTTTTCAAGTGATAGCCATCATAAAAGCTTTTAGTGTTTATTATTATATCATATTAATTAACTAATCCGACTCTTGCCTTCGATTATAAATGCACCTGCACCTCTATGGTATATCGATCATCAGTCTCTGATGATTACTGGATAGTCTGGATACCAAACAGGAGACTTAATCAAATAAAACACAAACGCGGATGTAATGGATCCGCGATACCTGCGGTGTACGACTTCATACAACTAAACATGCACCAACACAAATAAAACGATTCGACACATGACGACGGTGACATAGCAAAAAGTAAGTACTTACTAAAAGTGTTGGATTTAGAACTAAGGTTTTTCCATACCTGACTCAGGAGTCAGACAGGAGACCACTGGTTCCTTGACGTGGCGGCGGGGCTCAGTAGCCTAGGGTGAGCCCAGCATCTTGGGCGAAGCTAATTGAGCCGAGGGGACTCTTTGTAGCCCTCTTATAAGAAGAGGGGACAAAAGAGCAGGGGGCTAGGGGCGAGGACGGGAACCTCACCACATTGTACTGTCCCGACGTTGGGAGGGGTTGTTCTGTGGTGCGGGACAACCCCTCTGTGGAGATGGCATCGGTCCCTTGAGGGACTGACTAGCCGCCGAGGTGCCCTGTTTGTTTATCAGATCTGGGGCACCTCACCAAAGGCGGCATTGGTGGTACTCGCCGGGTTTTAGTGGATAGAGCTGCGTCCACTTACCAGATTTCGGGCGCAGCGAGTCCCACATATCCGCGTGGGGAGACCCACTCCTCCGCAGGATGCCTCAGAGCATTTCCCGGCGTTAGGTAAAAAAAAGGAGACCCCTAGTTCGTCTTGTGATTCTGCCTGTGTCTCTAGTAGCAGCGGAGTGTCTCTAGTAGCAGCGGAGTGTCTCTAGTAGCATCGGAGTGTCTCTAGTAGCAGTGGAGTGTCTCTAGTAGCAGCGGTAACGGAAATTATTTTAAAGTAGAAAGTTAGTTTTTAGAGATTATTTACAAAATTTAGTAATATTATAATAAATATTGGTAGTATATTCAATTACTTAGTAGTTGGAAATATTCATTATAATTTTATAACTGATTTAATTAACGTTTCCGTCATAAGCCACAGTTCAGAATTACACTGTATAATATTTGTATTTTTATATAGTTTGCGATACTGATATATCTCAGATTCATCCATTAACATCTTAATCACCCTACTCGAGCGTGCGTGACCAGTATACACCGCGCATACACTTAACCATCTAAAAGTGTTGAGTAGCTGGGACTAAAAGGAGGTCTTGGCTGTGTTGGTTGACGCTATCTATTCATTTTATTATTTTCTATTACTTATTCCATCAATAAGATAAACAAAATGATGACCCGTCAAACCTGGCCCGCCAGACCGAAGGACAACTTCGCCTGGCTCTCCAGAAATTAAAAGAATATAAAAAACAAAATGAACTGTTGCTCTCTGAACGGAACGATAATGAATAAGAAATGTTAACTATATTACAAAAAAATACTAGCCTAAAATATGATTAAGTAAATTAAGTGAAGACTATAATAAAACAAAAATCTGCAAAGCATTGTTGATAGTTTTGACTAATGCCAGCATGAGTATGAGGAATCACTGAGGAACTCTGCTACATTAACGAAGAAACGTAGGCTGGAGGAAGCTCAAGACCGTATCACAGCACTAGAAGAGGTTACAAGTCAGCAGGATGTCAGCAAAACACAGAATTTATATGATGAACTGATTGGGAAGGAACCGTGCTTAGTAGCAGATATCATCACCCCCCGTAACATTCCCACCATAGATTTGACAGATACGGTGCCTTCCTATTCTTTTCATAGTAAAAGTAAACTAAAAAAGTATATTAAAATAAAAAAATCTATGAAAACATAGAAAATACTTTTGAAAAACAAATAATTAACAAACTTAGCAAATTATCACAGGATAAAATAAAAATAACAAATAAATATTCTAATTCCATACAAGAATTAGAAAATGTGAAATGTAATTATGAGGCAGATGTATGCAGCCTTCAAGCCGAAATTTCAGAACTTCACCATAACTTACAAACAATATCAAATAAATATGAAACCGCACAGAAAGAAATAGCTGGACATATCAGCCTTGAGTGGTTTGGTGGACATGTGCCATTACAATGAAGAAAGAGTTGAGTCTTTATTAAGTCGCAAGTGCATATGTTCAACTGTGAACCACTCAGGGCAGAGTATAGGTCTAACTTACAAGAGTCCAAGCTTGAAGGCACATGCTGACCCCTTAAATAAATCATTAAAAAAAAGGCACCACCAGCCTCTAAAAACAAGTTTCCTCTCAAGATCTTCCTCAATCAGCTTACGCACAGCATCAACGTTTTCTTGGGTGACTGCAGTTTTTGGACGACCTTGACGGGGATCATCACTGAGCTTGACACGTCCACGTTGAAATGCAGCAAACCAGCGATAAATTGTGGTTTTGGATGGGGCTTCATCACCAAATGCAGAAATCATCCGGTCAACACACTGTTTTTGTGTTAAACCACTTCGAAAGTCATAATAAATCATCGCTCTAGAATTTTCTCGAGTCAATTCTCTAGTAGCAGCGGAGTGTCTCTAGTAGCAGCGGAGTGTCTCTAGTACCAGCGGAGTGTCTCGAGTAGCAGCGGAGTGTCTCTAGTAGCATCGGAGTGTCTCGAATAGCAGCGGAGTGCCTCTAGTAGCATCGGAGTGTCTCTAGTAGCAGCGGAGTGTCTCTAGTAGAATTGGAGTGGCTCTAGTAACAGCGGAATATCTCTAGTAGCAGCGGAGTGTCTCTAGTAGCAGCGGAGTGTCTCTAGTACCAGCGGAGTGTCTCGAGTAGCAGCGGAGTGTCTCTAGTAGCATCGGAGTGTCTCGAATAGCAGCGGAGTGCCTCTAGTAGCATCGGAGTGTCTCTAGTAGCAGCGGAGTGTCTCTAGTAGAATTGGAGTGTCTCTAGTAACAGCGGAATATCTCTAGTAGCAGCGGAGTGTCTCTAGTAGCAGAAGAGTGTCTCTAGTAGCAGCGGAGTGTCTCTAGTAGCAGCGGAGTGTCTCTAGTAGCAGTGGAGTGTCTCTAGTAGCAGCGGAGTGTCTCTAGTAGCAGCGGAGTGTCTCTAGTAGCAGCGGAGTGTCTCTAGTAGCAGCAGGATATATCTAGTTGTCGGAGTCGATCTTATCTCTGATATGATCTAGTGGTTGAGGAAATAAAACACGTGGTTTTTTTCCAACTTCCGCTGCGTCATCAGCTCATCAGAGATCATCTAACTCGCTACCGCGCGTGTCCACGACTGTTACCATTATACCAATAAATGAAGTAATAAAATTATAATTTAATATATTATTAATTAATTGTAATTACTTTAATTAAATGTAAAAAATAAAATATTATGATTTTTTACTCATATTTTTATGGAATGTCTAAGGTTAAGTACATTATTATTTATTATTTACCTACATTTTACAATTATATTTTATAATTTATTATTTTGCGGCTAGTCAAGCGGTCAGGCTACTGGTGTTTCAACCACTGGCAGCACCAGCCGGATGTGACGCCGATGTGTACATCTAAATACATCGATTAAAGTAATTTAAACTATAGACTTCCGGTGGCGCCAAAAGGATGTGCCATTCATGAAAATAATATTGATTAATAATAATTAAATTCTAACATTAATCTATACTCATATTATAAAGCTGAAGAGTTTGTTTGTTTGAACGCGCTAATCTCAGGAACTACTGGTCCGATTTGAAAAATTCTTTCAGTATTAGATGGCTCATTTATCGAGGAAGGCTATATTACATCACGTTGTGACTAACAGTAGTTAATTTGAGTTAGATAACGCGGGTGAAGCTGCGGGCAACAGCTAGTAAATCTATATATACGTGATTAATAATGCTGTAATTAATTATGTATTTACAATAATAATTATTTATAATATTATGCCGATACTTATAATAGATTTGGTATAAAAGGACGCCAATGGCGTTGTTAGTTGTTAGGCATTCTACCAGTATACTTTGCGAACGGCGTTGTTCTGCCGAGTTAAATTGTGATCGAGAAGATTCAATTGTTTTAATCGGACATTCCTGCTTAGAGTCGTTAAACTGGTTATTTTACGCAGCATTCGCAGGTTCGAATCCCGCCAAGTGCAAATAATTTGTATATGTCAGCGGGTCATGGACACATATAATATGTGTTTATAAAAAAATATTACATCATTATGTATTTATACATCATAGTAATGCGCGGTGGCAAGACGATAACGAGATGGTGGCTAAGTGATGGCGAAATAGTAGTGAAGCGGTAGTGAAGTAGTGTTGAGATCAGTGGCAGATTTACCAGCGGGCTGAGCCTAGGGCAGCCGATTTTTGGGGGCGGCAAATATGGGGTTATACAGTATTTCCGGAGCAGCAAATTTGCGATCAGCAAAATCTTTATAGCTTGAAAATGTACCAAGAGAATTAAAGTAAGCAAAACTTTATATATGAAATTTAGAGACGGCATAAATTGAATAGCCTACAAGCGGCAAATCTGTAAGTCCGCCACTGGTTGAGATGGCGGCTAAGCGGTGGCGAGGAAACACGCAGAGGCGCCAACACGTGGCCTGGCCACTATCTTTTGTTTAATTGTCACAATAACGAGTTGTATGAGTAATATTTTTACA
Organism: Helleia helle; assembly: GCA_963853865.1. Classification (NCBI taxonomy): domain Eukaryota; kingdom Metazoa; phylum Arthropoda; class Insecta; order Lepidoptera; family Lycaenidae; genus Helleia; species Helleia helle. The sequence continues at coordinate 26,065,546 of OY971420.1, forward strand.
TCACTGTACTGTACATATCTCTTATTGAAATGGAGGGCTTTATATTATACTAGTTGGTGCCCGCAGCTTGCTTGTGTTAACTTAGATTTACAACCGTTTCCGGATTGATGATGATTATTTTTATACCCTATGTCCTAATCCAAGGTATAAGCCATTGCCATTTCAACTTTCACCCAATTCAGTTCAGCCGTTTTGCCGTGAAAGATCAACAAACAATATATAATATTACTAGCTGTTGCCTGCAGCTTCGCCCGTGTTAACTTACTTAACTTAACTCCTATTAGTCACAGCGTGATGTTATATAGCCTATATAAGTTAAACTTATTTAATTATTATTTAAACGTATTTGTTGCTGTATCTATACTATAAGTAGTACCTGATCTAGGTACTACTTATAGTAGATCAGGTACAGCAACAAATACGTCACCGTCGTGCGTCACCGGTATCGTATTTCCTGCTGTAGGTACCTAACTACCTTGGCTGACACCGACTCCAAAAGTAGCAATAATGACGTGGTAAACGCAAAAATTGTAGGTACATTAGTAGAAGTACAAGATGATTATTAGTTGTAGACACAAAAATTAAAGAAACACAATTATTTTATAACTTTTTAGTTATTGTATTTTTTGAAGTCGGTTATAATTTTTGTTTAAAAATTTTTATAGCTGTAAAAATAAGGAAGCAAGAATATGTCAACATATTTCAACGACGCTTCATTCTGTCGAATGCTTCAATCATTTTGTCGCTGAAAGTTCCCAGGCAAAGAAATAATTTCTTATTTACTTTGAAAAACTTTATGTCCTCAACGGACATCTCAATAAATGAGCTTTTATGATAAAAATTGCCCGCAGCTTCGCCCGCGTTTACTTAGATTTACAGCTGTTCGAATTGATGATGATTATTTTTATGGCCAAAGTTATGCCTTATAACATCAGCTATCTCCGAGTGAAAGCCTCGTCAAAATCGGCTTAGCCGTTACAGAGATTAATCGGAAGAAACAGACAGACAAATTGTTTTTTTTCATGTAAGTACCTACTGTATATTATTTCATAGCTTTTACCCGCGACTTCGTCCGCATGTAAGAAGTATTTTTTTAAATCTAATTTTTCAAATAATATGGTTCCAATACCTATACAAACTATTATAATTTTAAGAATACTATTAACTTCCACTGTAAGACCTAATACTTAGTACGTTTTTATAAAATATATTTATTTAATTTAGAAGTACATTTTAAAAGGTATATTTAAATAACTTTCATGGATTTTATCGCCGTTTAATAAGATTTTTACATGCCCGACATTTCGGATTCTTTACAGCAATAGACATCCTAACGATAGTTGATACCTACATCAATGTTTGAATTCAAATTAGTATCTACTACCAGCAAATAAACTACGAAAAAGAAATGTTTTATTTTTATTCATATATTTTATTATTATACTAGTAGCCCCGACAGACGTTGTCCTGTACAAAATATTTTTTTTTGTGAATCTAAAGTCTAAACCATTCTCGTATCCACTTGAACACATACAAAAAAAATCATCAAGATCGGTCCAGCCGCTTAGGAGGAGTTCAGTGACATACACACGCACAGAAGAATTATATATATAAAGATATAAGTATTCCTTTTTTATAATAACAAGAATTCTATTAATAAATCATTTTGGATAAATTACTAATATATGGAAACAGTATTAATTAAAACGCGTGCAATACAATGGTGCAATCCTCATAAGGACTAGCATCTTGTAATAGATAGCGTGATTTACATTTTGTGTTAACGCCATCTATTGACACATCAAAAAAAATTTGTTACACTTATACATCTTATATCTCACATCTCCATATCAAATTTCACTCAAATTGGTTCAGTACAGTCCCGGCGTTTTATCTGCATAACTCCCGTTGCCGTGGGATTTCAGGATAACAACTAATTTAAGTCCTACGATAAGTTCCAAAGTATCTTCATATCAAATTTCACCCAAATTTGTTTCGTGGTTTAGAAGATAGACAGTCCCGGGGTTTTACCCGCTTAGTTCCCGTTCCCGTGGGATTTTCAGAATAACAACTATTTTATGTCCTACGTTACGTTTCAAAGTATCCTTAAAACAGATTTCACCCAAATCTGTTTCGTGATTAAGAAGATAGACAGTCCCGGGACTTTACCCGTATAGTTCCCATTCCCGTAAGAATTTCAGGATAACAACTATTTAATAACCTACCTTAGGTTTCAAAGCATCTTCATATCAAATTTACCCAAATCTGTTCCATGTTTTAGAAGATAGATCGTCCCGGGGTTTTACCCGTTTAGTTCCCGTTACCGTAGGATTTTCAGGACAAGAACAACATATTTGAAATACTAAGTTAAGTTCCAAAGCATCTTCATATCAAATTTCACCCAAATCTGTTCCATGGTTTAGAAGATAGATCGTCCCGGGGTTTTACCCGCATAGTTCTCGTTCCCGTGGGATTTTCAGGATAACAACTACATATTTGAAATTCTAAGTTAAATTTCAAAGTATCTTCATATCAAATTTCATCCAAATTTGTGCCGTGGTTTAGACGATAGACAGTCCCGGGGTTTACCCGCATAGTTCCCGTTCCCGTGGGATTTTCAGGATAAGAACTATTTAAAGTCCTACGTTAAGTTCCAAAGTATCTTCATATTCAATTTCACCCAAATCTAGTCCGTGGTTTAGGAGATAGACAGTCCTGGGGTTTTACCCGCATAGTTCCCGTTCCCGTGAGATTTTCAGGATAAGAACTATTTAAAGTCCTACGTTAAGTTCCAAAGTATCTTCATACCAAATTTCACCTAAATCTGTGCCGTGGTTCAGAAGATAGATAGTCCCGGGGTTTTACCCGCATAAATACCGTTCCCGTGGGATATCTGGGATAAAAACTATACTATGTCCTTTATCGGGTTGGCAATTTATAATATTAGTAAGGATATAATTAGGTTTAATTTTACAACGTGAAGGATTTCAACTGTAACGGAATGTAAGTTTGATCTTCAAAGCTTTCAGGGGTCGTTGATATCAAGATAATTTAACAATACGAATTGCCCGAAAATCGGTTTGAGGAATTTTATTGTTTCACTAATTATAGTTTTAATTGGATGTTCATTTAGAATTTATATGATGCACTTTTTTGAATGGTATTTATATGATAATATTATGCTAGATATTTTCAAAACGTTTACAGTAAGAGGTAGTGCCATGCTACTTTACAGCCGAATTGGGCCGGTAACAACCGGTGTCAAGTGAGTCCCGTTTCGTGCGGTTTGTGAGTTTCCGGTGGCCAATTGGGAGGATAGAGAAAAGGTGGGCAACGCATTTGCATAACTTTTGGTTGTGCGGATGTCTATAGGCATATGTAGTCATCATAAGGCTCCTAATGCTCGGCTGCGTCCTTATGGCATAAAAAAATATAACGTTGTGCAGTGTAAGCGTTTTACTGCAAATGCACACAGCAGCACATAGCAGTAGACGGCAGTATACAGCAGAGTACAACAGCATACAGAAGCGCAAAGCGAATAGTCTTGTAAGCACACAGTAGCACACAGCAGCATACAGCAGCTAACAGCAGCGTACGGCAGCATCGTAAAGTATGCGCCATTCCTCGCGCCTCGGCCGTGTGCGGCGGCTGCTGTTAAGTGATCTCAATTGATCCGCTCTTGTTCAGTCATTAATCTACAGCTCGTCGCCATGACGTCACCAGCAACACTCCGCGCTTCCTGGAAATAAGAAATGTACAAAGACCGACAAGTGATGTTATCTTAACTCCTTCTCATGTAAACATATTATCTTTAGTGAGCTTGGGTGAGTATCATACATGACGTGACGGAAATAAAATATATACTATGCTATTAATGCTAATATAATAACACTGAAGAGAACGTTTGTTTGTACACGATAATCTCTGAAACTTACAGTGGTATTTGTAAAATATTTTTTGCAGAACTCACCTTAATTAGAAATGGCCTAGTTTCATTCTGGTCGGTGGTCCTTACTACGAAAACTTATTCATTTTAGAAACGAAGCAATTGCAAAAAAAATATAAATATATTTTAGCCGATATAATAAATATCGTACGAAATTAGAACGTTATTTACGTTTTTTATATAGAAAGTATCCTATGTTACTTCTAATACCTCCAAAAATATGTGTACAAAGTTTCATGATGATCGGTTAAGTAGTTTTCGCGTGAAAGCGTAACAAACATCCACGCTTTCACATTTATAATATTAGTAAGGATTAGGAAGGATGAATTAGCTACATAGGTCTAAAAGGTAGTGTCATGCTGCTTGCAGCCGAGCGGTGCACCTTGGGCGAAGCTAATTGGGCCGAGGGGGCTCTTTGTACCCCTCTTATAAGAAGAGGGGACAGAAGAGCAGGGGGCAAGGGGTGAGGATGGGAACCTCACCCCATTGTACTGTCCCGACGTTGGGAGGGGTTGTTCTGTGGTGCGGGTCAACCCCTCTGTGAAGGTGGCGTCGGTCCCTTGCGGGACTGACTAGCCGTCGAGGTGCCCTGTTTGTTTTCTAGATACGGGGCACTTCACCAAAGGTAGCATTGGTGGCACTCGCCGGGTTTTAGTGGGTAGAGCTGCGTCCATTTACCAGCTATCGGGCGCAGCGAGTCCCACATACCCGCGTGGGGAGACCACTCCCCCGCAGGATGCCTCAGAGCATTTCCCGGCGTTAAAGAAAAAAAAAGATACATGCTGTTAGCAAAAATATCAATGACATCTCCTTCCAGTTTCTGTAAAGATTTGAGTAAATTCCCGTAGGCCTACGATTAGGTCCAGTACTAAATTGATATTTTCATTTACCTGGAAAGTCCCTGTTGCAAAGTATCGTGATGTTAACCATATCATTACTTCAGGAGCAAACAGCAGACCTCTCTTCGTACGATGACTCAGGTCAGTCATGTCCAACATTGGTAATATTATGTGTTTTACTGTATGAGGTGTAAACCTATACCGATCAAAATCAGATGTACGGAGTATTTCGTAAAAGGATTTGAATAGTCTTGGTCCTGTTTCTCACCTTCTTGCATAATTCACAAAATCTTTCGTTTAACAAGTTAAGTAAGGGTCCAGCAATACTAAGTGTTGTAGTAATGGATGATTAGACCCAATAACAAATCATCAACTGACTCTGAAAGACAACTTCTTAAAATCTTGTAAATACCTACGTTGCAATCGTGTAAACTTTTTTTTTTTCCGTAAGGGCTAGACTTTTCGGCCTGATGGCCTTTGAGCTCAATCGGTACAGTAAGTGAGCAGATGGCTCACTTAAGAAATATTCGAAAGGGGGACGCCCCTCTCCGCGTCACGCAGGGGGCGCGGGTCATCGCGCGCGCTGCTCGGGAGAGCAGGATTTGGACTAGTCAAATCCGATACGGTCGACGAATCTTTTACGGTTGAATTTAACCTATCATCATGAGGGCCGGCCCTCTTTGGAGAGGGAGGAGGATCATGCGCGGTGCCCAAGCAATCTAGCGGTAGCGTAGTGCTAGCGCTGTTTGCGCGGTCTGGGTTTGTGTCTACTCGTATCGGATTCGAACCTAAGCTTCCGCGATCGATCCGGATCGATGTGGTTTCCATGTGTAGGGTTCGACGTCGCTTACGACCCCGAGGCACAAGCGGTGTGCAGGTGTACCTAGCACCGTGTGTGCGTCTGTATATGCTGTGACGTTCGCGTCGCGCTTTTGCGTCGCGCATTAGTAGCTGAGAGATTTCGTCAGCTGGATTTGTTAAAACATGCTTAGGTAACCTATGTCTAATTGGAACTGAGCTATCTCGTGTAAACTGTAAGTAATCATTACATATAAAAGCCACTAAGTACGGCGGTTAGAGTTTGAGCATATCGCAAGTTTTTCAATTCTATCAATAGCTGACTACGAGCTGGTCATGATCAACATCAACATAATGTCACTAGTATTATATATTGTGAGGTTTATAGTAAAATGTTTTTCGTAGATGGTTGTCATCACCGTTAAGCAGTTACAGATAACGGGTCTATGTTGCTTACTTGTGGGGTTTAAAGGTTCATAATATTATGTTAAGAGATGTTGCGGCCTAGAGTTTATAATGTTAATTAAAAGAAAGACCGATAGAAACCCGCCTTTACTAAGATATACGTTAAGATGTTGTCGACGCAACACTTTTCTCCAATCGTGTTTTGGGTATTTTAAAAGACTTCAATAAAGGAGTTTTTTTATTCTATATTCACCGATTTCTCCGTCAATTGTGGACCGATTTAAAAAAAATATTTTTTTATAAATCTAGTAACATAAAGTTTATCTGAACAAAATGACATACACGATGACTTATAAGGATATTTAAAAATGAGCTTATGTAGTAAATACTAAAATCATCAGTTAGTTAATACATTACAAAAGAATTTTAACAAAAAATCAGTAATCGGTTAATTATACAGTAAATTTATGATTGCAGAATTACTGAGCTAATACATAAAATAATATGTAGTATATACAATAAGGGCATTATTTAAATTTATTTTACACATTAATTTAGATTTCGGTCAATTTAGACATTCGAAGATACATACATTCACAAAAAGCTAATGGTCGGTAAAATTATTGACCGGACGCAGAGCAGCCGTAGCTCGTAAGGAAGGCTTTTGCTATACGTATAAATAACACTCCTGCGAAGTATCATAGTTTATTAATAAAGTCGAAGACTGTAAGGTTTAATCTCGGTACTACATCAGTCTAGCTCAATATATTGTGAAGTCAGACGCGGTGCTGTAACTCAGATAATGTCAATGTTTCTATAATAATGAATAAGGTGACCATATTATAGCTTAACTAGTTTTTGCCAGCGGATTCGCTCGCGCTAAATTAGATGAGAAATAGATAATGTCTATTCGCTGGTCCTTGATGAAGGATATAGTATTTTTAAGACTGTTATATTACCGCCCTTCACTGGATTGCTTCAACATCCAAAACCAGACGGACTTGAGTCTGCTCCTCGGATTATTGGATTCTAGCAACCGTAGCTTTATTGGAATTAATCCTGCGAAGCAATGAAATGCTTCGCTCTTAAATAAATTACTACTACTACCTAATTATGATATTTTACATCACTTAATAATACATTTATGAAAAAGAGATATAATATACCTATCTCAAAGATTAATAAATGAAGCCCACAATTAAGTGAAAAAAAAACACCATTTTCAAAACCAATCACACAAAACTTATCTTAATAATAAGTAAGTGATGAATAGATAATAAAAAATGCCTAATTAATAAATGGATCCATCAACAAAGTATCATCACCATCATCATCATCAGCCTCTATCCGTCCACTGCTAAACATAGGCCTCCTCATTAAAATATCTCTAAAATGGTTTTTTTTAAAATAAATTATTTCAAAAGAATCCACTATAGAGAAACATAAACCTTACGACTAAGTATTAACGTTTCTGTATAAAGTATCTGCAAATACAAAACAAAATACTAAAAGTCCTGATTCTTATAAAATATTTTAAGTAAGCCTTTTAACGGAATAAATAATACCATAATATATCATAAATACCATAAACATACATCCCTATGAATTACGAAAAATCCTTCCTTAGTGGATGCCCACGTCATTAGAGTAATAAGTTGAAGCGTTGATTTTTTAGTGTCATAGGAAGGCAACCGAGCAGTCGGAGTGCCGAGTATAGTGACTACCGACGCTCATAGACATCCGCACATCCAAAAGTTATGCAGGTACGTTGCCCTCCTTTTCCCTATCCCCCCGCCCTAATAGGCCACCGGAAACTCACAAACCGCACGAAACGCGACAGCATAGCTGTCACTTGACGCCAGTGTTATGTAAGAGAGAGGTACCACCCCGGTCGCGCCGGCTGAATTCGACTGCAAAGCAGCATGGCACTACCTCTTACAATTTTTGATTCTTCAGTCAATAAATTTTCCCTTTTATTTGAAACTTTTATCCCCTATTGCATTAGTTTATTTAGTGTATGTTAACGTCATAAGAGAAATACTATGTTAGTTAATAAAATCAGATTAAAAAAATATATAAAACAGCTTTAGAAAATACAAGCAAATCACATAATTATAACAAGACAAATTACGATAATTATTATTATTTTATAATATCCATTTTTCATTTCACTTTATCAAACTCTTGCAAAAAAGTATACCTGATTTTATTTGATTAACAAATTATTTTATCCTATATGCCGTCATAGAGAAATACGTGTGCGAAATTTAAATTTTCTAGCCTTAAGTGTTTGGCCTGTATAATAAGCATATGGGTTAGGACCAAATTTTTGACGGATTCAGATATCCGTGGTGTCCGGTTCATAAGTGACCAAACTTAGTGTACTTTACATGCTTTAAAACAATGTTGGACATTTGATTATGTTATCTATCAGTATTGTTAAGAGTCTCACTAATCAAGTAACTAAAATTAAAGCTTAATTTTCTCAAAAAAAAAATGCAAAACCAAGCTCCGTGTCTTTTTACGCCATACAAACTACGCATGTCCTTGTTTGACTACCTATGAATATTATTGTCGCTGGTTTTTTTTAACGTAAGCTACCATTTATCTTTTAATATTATTAGAGTCTTATAAACACCAGCTATCGTTTTTATAAGCATTAGCAAAATAAACATTGTTATTCTAGTTTTTACAAGTAATTTTATAAACGCCCCAAAATTGTTTCCGTTGTGCGACACCATAATTTTGGAACTAAAAAACCTACTTTGGAATTTTCTTGATTATTTAGTGGTGCAACATCGGTTTCAAGTGCTGGCAACAAAATCGGGATAAACCGCTATGTTGTTTAATTGTCATTACGCATTTTGTGTGTGTCATCAGCACGTGTCGTTAAGATTTCCGGACTTACGGTGAGTAAATTATTAATATTTTCTATGATTTTCTAGATATAGAATAATATTTATAAAGCTTCTTTAACTTCTTTGTCGAAAGGCATGTCGAAATTTTCGATTCTTGGGTAAATTTGTGAATTGTTACAACTTTTAGGTTACGTCGTGAATAAATTTTATTCCACTGTGAGATTTGTGACACGAAATTGTGCGACGTGTCACAAGGGAAATTTCTAAAGCTATGTTTACAATAATTCAACTCCATTTAGCTACCTACGAATATGATTCGAATTATCGCTTAAATATTAATACATTATTTTTACCTTACTATGCCGAAACTCAAAAGGAGTCTGTAATTTACCTCCTAGATGCTCTATAAACATCATTAGATCCGCCGCTGTTCCGCGAGGTGATACTGGCTGTTACTATAATACTCATAGAATGGAGTGTGTATTTTAATAATTAGTTAAATTTTTGGCAGATCTTTGTCACACTATATTTTCTTGTATGTTCCGCTCTCCGTAAGGCTCTTTAATGTTTTAATAGTAAATTGAAAATACCTAGGTACTTTTGAGCATGTTGATATAAAAGTTTTTTTTTGATCAACTACTTGAGAGCATGAGTCATTCTAGCCTAACGCTGCCGTTTTAGTAAGTTAGATTTGAAGTCATTCTGATAGGTTTAAAAAGCTTTATCTCGGTCCCTTTTGTGAGCTAACATTTGACCAAGTTTTTTTTGCAGACCTTGTTTCTTTTTTTTTCAGATGCCTTTATCATCGGCAGAAAGATGTCGCAAGTACAGAGAAAAACCAAAACGAGAAAATCCAGAAAAAATTGAAGAGTTGAAAAAGAAAAACTTGGAAAGAACCAAAGCTAATAAAAGAAAAATAAGCGTTATGAGCGAAAATGAAAAACAAGACGTAAGAAAAAAATGGAGGGAAGCTAAACGTAAAAACCGCAATAAAAATAAATCACTAGTAAACGAAACTGAAAGAGCACGTCGTCGTTATCGTAGCCAAGTAGGGAGAGAAAATAAAATACTAAAAGAAAAACTTGAGAGTCTGCGGCGAAATAATGACATGAAATTCAGTTGAAATCCATTATCCAAATGAACTGACACCTAATACTAAATCTAATATTTTCATTGAGAAAGAACTTCCAGATATTTCAGAGGAAGCTAAAGAAAGAGTTAAGCAAAGACTTTTACAGCAGAATGTTCTTGAAGAGTCCTTAAAAGAATCTTATAAACATAATAAATCATTCCAAGAAAGAAAATTTTTGAAGAAGCTCACGAAAACTGAAACAAGCAAGAAATATACCATGAAAACAAACCTGGCAAAATTTTTAGGGATAAACAGTTGAGTTTAAAGGTACTACAATATTAAAACAAAGAGACTAAAAACAGCATGTAATTTGAAAAAATTCTTCGAAAGAGATGACGTCAGTCGTTCAAAATATAGTGTTATGCAAGAAGGAACAGGAAGTAAAGCGAAAAAGAAAGGAAACAGTGAAGTGAAAATCCTCGCCGATGTAAAGGATACGCCTGAAAACAGCAGATATTTTAATCTTATAACATGTGGAAAGCTCACAGAAGTAGGACTAAACTTTGATATAAGTTTAGGAAAAAAATCATTACCTAGTAGTCAATCGGAGAAAGAAAATCATGAAAATATATTATAATAAAACAATTTTTTACGGATTTTATCGCGGTTTATTAAGATTTTTACAAGCCCGACGTTTCCTTAAGCCACACAGTGTATAGGAAGCATACCCATACGGATAAGTACCTAAACGGCGAATCTCACCACCATCCAACACAGTTAGCTACCGTGGGTAAATCTTTGTTTCAGAGAGCACAAGGGATCTGTGATGAGCAACACCTGGAGACCGAACTTCAACATGTCAAGCAAGTACTGCGTGACAACAAGCTTCGGGTACCGCGTCTCCGTCACAGTGAACGTGTGAAACCAACCACCGTCGAGCGAGTACCTGCAGTTCTCCCGTTTATTAAAGGCGTCACTGACAAGATTGGCTTCATCCTAAAGCGAGCTTCTATAAAAACTTATTTCAAGCCGCCAAAAAAGATAAGTCAATTCTTACCATCTGTCAAGTGTCATATACCCTTACAAGATGCAGGAGTATACAAGCTTGATTGTGACTGTGGTCTCTCCTATATAGGCCAAACTAAAAGATCTATTAAAACTCGCGTGAAAGAACATATAGCTGATTTAAAACACCGTCGCTACACTAAGTCTGCCATCTGTGAACATAGTCTTGACAAAGCTCGCCATTATATCAGATTTGATAAACCACAAGTCCTCGCAAAAGAACACAGATTCCAACCAAGGATGATCCGTGAGGCTATTGAAATTAAAAAACATCCTAATTTCAATAGAGAAGATGGCTGGCTTCTACCACCTGCTTGGGATCCCATTATTAAAATTATCAAATCAAAATCCAAGCATAATATGTCACAGATTAAAGATACAGTTAGCACTTTCTGCGTAGATAGGACTGACCAAAATATTGATGTATCATAGGGTAGTTTCAAATAACTTTGTAATAATAGGACGTATGACACCTCAGTCCTCCCGTGACCATGGTTGCTGTAAAGTATCCGAAACGTCGGGCTTGTAAAAATCTTAATAAACCGCGATAAAATCCGTAAAAAATTGTTTTATTATAATGAGTGAAATTCGCGTAAACATTAGAAAACAATATGAAAATATATATTTAAATCCTACTCCGTCCGGTTCTGGAGTTAATTTCGCAATAAAACAAGAAGCTAATTTAGAAAATAATGATTTTTTCATAAATGACATTGTTTTAGTTAGATACTACGTAAGAAAAATATGGAAGTACTATATAGGATTTGTTCAGAAAATTCATAACGAAAATGTCTTACCATTATTTACGATCTCCTTCCTAAAGACTGTAAAATCTCCTAGACTTAAATTCTATTTACCAAAAAAAGTTGATCTCGACGTTATTACTAGGGATTCGCTTGTTAAAACAGTAAGACTATTGCAAGATTACAAAGATTACTTTTTGTTTGATGATTTCGACGAAGTTTATTTTGTGTAGCTATCTTTTTTTTAACTTTCACGATATCTCTAAAAATATGATTGATATAGTTTGCTACGCATAGTGGGTATTGTAAATTAAAGTAATAGTAATATTATGTAGACCAATGACTGATTAGTTTTTTAAAAGACTTTGTTTTTTTTTTGTTTTTAATTAAAGTGTTATGACATCATTAGTGTGGTAAGAAAAATTAAAACTAAACACAAATATTTTTTAGTTTAAAATAAGCACAATAAATACTGTTACCAAAAGCGGTAAATGGATCAATCAATGACTGATTAATAAATGTAATGTTGTTAGTGTATTTTGGATTTTATTTGAGTTAGAGAAGTTTTGGGTTTGTTATTTTATTTTTACTGCTTATTAAATATTTCTTGATTTTTTTTAATTTTTTTATTTATTCCACTTACCTACCTAAAATCTCACGACTATATACACACACCCTAATAATTCCACTGTGCTACATTTATTTTCCAGTGTGACAAATTCCGTTGTGAAATCCGTTATGCGATTACGTCAAAAATTTGGTCCTCACCCATATATAGATTAGTAGGGATTGGTAAAGATATCTCATACTGTAAAGCATCCTTTCTCGCTATTCAAACTATCTTATATGTTACCTGTGTATACAATAGATACACAGTCCCGGCATTTTCTTGCACAGCTCCCGTTCCCGTTGGATTTTCAGGCTGAAAACTATTTTATATCCTAAGTTAGGTTTCAAAGTATCTCCATATCAAATTTCACCCAAATCTGTTACGTGGTTTAGAAGATAGACATTAGACAGTCCCGGAGTTTTACCAGCATAATTCCCGTTCCCGTGGGATTTTTGGGATAAAAACTGTCCTTAGTCCTTTCTCGGATCTCAAACTATGTTTGTACTAAATTTCATCTCTGTTTAGTGGTTTAGGCGTGAAGAAGTAACAGACAGACAGAGTTACTTTCGCATTTATAATATTAGTAAGGATTTTATGAAATACATTCTACAATAATTATTGTCTGGGCTATAATTTTAAGTTAGACTTACCGTTTTAGAAAAAAAAAACCGTTAATTTTGATCTTTAATCTTGACTAACTTTTTTTCCAGGTACCGGATCAATACTATTATACTAAATAATGTAATAATTATAAAGCAGTAGATAATTCGGGCACAGTATCTGCTCCCCACCAAGGTTCAAGCCATGTCGTGGCGGTGGGGCTCAGTAACCTAGGGTGAGCCGCTGCACCTTGGGTGAAGCAAATTGGGCCGAGGGGGCTCTTTGTACCTGCTCTTATAAGAAGAGGGGACAAGAGAGCAGGGGGCAAGGGGTGAGGACGGTAACCTCACCCCATTGTACTGTCCCGACGTTGGGAGGGGTTGTTCTGTGGTGCGGGACAACCCCTCTGTGGAGGTGGCGTCGGTCCCTTGCGGGACTGATTAGCCGTCGAGGTGCCCTGTTTGTTTACTAGATCCGGGGCACCTCACCAAAGGCGGCATTGGAGGCATTCGCCGGGTTTTAGTGGGTAGAGCTGCGTCCACTTACCAGCTGTCGGGCGCAGCGAGTCCCACATACCGGCGTGGGGAGACCCACGCCGGTAAATCTGGAGTCTGGAGGAATCCGATGAAAATCTGGAGTCGAGAGAACTCTCAAAGATTTACTACAGTTACCTTGTGTTTGAGTTGGTATTGACGAGAACACCTAAGAGAGTACACCTAAATGAGTTGTGACTGTCATTAGGGGTCTGATGATGAAGACGAAAGACAGTTAAGAGAACTCTTCAACGGGTTACAGTAGCAACCTTGTGATTGGACTTAATTCATTTAAATTGATGAGGACTTTGCACCCATATGTGATATGGGTACAAAGTTCCTGACCATGATCTGATCATGACCTGATCCATCATCAGACCTGTTCAAACATCAGGCAAGTCGAATGGCATGTTGTTTGGAACCGTGCGATGGAATGGGATGCGTGGAATCGTAACGTCTTCAACATTTTGAACATTTCGCTTCAACCATACACGGGAAATTAGGATATAATATTCCACTACCAACCAATATAATCTATGGTCCCCCATGGATTATATTTTTTGTAATTACCTCATGTAACAGTTGATCTTCATCATTATCAGAAATTTCTGCTGATATAATAGGTGTTAACCTATGAAATTGCCGTTCTGCAGTACTGGCCATTTCAAATGAAAATAATTTTTGTTTGGCTAAGAATTCTAATTTCAAATCAATTTTATTTTTAAAACATAGAATTCTTTTTCCAAAAGTAGTCATTTGTTTATTGATTAGTGTTACATTTTCATCGCATTTCAATCTTGTTCGTCATCATGGATACGTAAAAATTCGAGTCATTACGGAATATGAGTACCGTCGTGGCAGCAACGCGGTACAAGTGGCATGCAACATCAATGACGTTTACGGAGCTAACACTACAAACCAACGCACCAGCTGTTTTAGGTTTGCTCGCTTCCCTTCTAGAAATTTCGACTTGAAAAGTAAACCTCGCGGTCGTCCGAAGACTTTCGTCGACAATGACGAATCAAAGGCCATTGTGGAAGCTGATGCAGCAGCAGCTATCGACGTTTGCATCAAAACAATTTTGGTCCATTTGCGTCAAATTGGCAAGGTAAAAAAGCTTGACAAATGGGTGCCCCACGAACTCAATGATCGCCAGCGCGAAGTACGCGTCGAGACGTGCCTTGCACTGCTCAACAGACACACAAATAAAGGAATTTTGAACCGCATTGTTACCTGCGATGAAAAATGGATTCTGTTTGATAAAAAAATTCAATCAAAATCAAAATCAAATTTTTTTTATTCAAAATAGTACTAATACAGTATCTTTTTGAACGTCAATTGAATCTACCACCGGTTCCAAGGTAAGCCCACTGAGAAGAACCGGCGAAACAAACTCAGTGGAACTAATCTTTTCAAATAATATATTATATTAATAACAATTTTAACATCTTATCTTGAAATGCCCGGGAGGAACGCCTTATTCCCAGGGTGTGGTATCTTCCATGAAATCTTTTACTTTATAATATGCTTTACCACACAAACGTTCTTTAACAACTTTTTTGAATTTTTTTTATGGAGAGCTTTTGAACGTTTTCTGGGATCATATTGTAAAAGCGTATACAGTTGCCTTTAAAAGAATTGCTTACTTTCGAAAGTCTAATCATTGGTGCATGTAACCTGTGTCTATTACGTGTATTCCTACTATGAATATCACTTTTCTTACAAAATTCATTTATGTTTTTACGGACATACAGTAAATTTTCTAAGATGTATTGAGAGGTGACAGTCAGAATTCCTATTTCTTTAAATTTTTCTCTCAAAGATGAATAGGGAGGCAACTTGTAAATTGCACGAATAGCCCGCTTCTGCAGCACAAAAATGTTGTTTATGTCGGCTGCATTTCCCCATAAAAGTATGCCATAAGACATAATGCTATGATCATATGCAATATCCGAGAGGCAGTACAAAATGCTTGTTTCTCCCGTGAAACAGCTTTGCTGTGTTTCGGAGAAAGGGGCAAGATTGGCACCGAGACTTAACATCTTATGTCTCAGGATAGGCAACACATAAATGAGTTGCCTGGGCTCGTTCCAGGTAAACTAGTTCATGTTCATGGGCGACGTCGACCACTTACCATCAGGTGGTACGTTTGCCAGTTTGCCTATCCAACTAACATAAAAAAAATGCTTTTGAAGAATTTGTTGCCTCCCATCCAGTTGATTTATTTAAGAAGAGCATCAATAAACTGCCACTGCGTTGGCAAAGATGCATTGATTGCATGGATGATTACTTCGATTAAAGAAATAAAAAATACATGAAAAATTTCGTTTAAATTTTTTCATACGAAACGGCAATTTCATAATATTACATCATCTATTTCATTCGGTTTTATCCTCTCAATCAACCGAAGTGTGTGTAAGTGACAATCCGCGCTTTTGCCACATCTCGCTGAACTCGCGATGATTGACTATAAAATCCATGCCATGAGTGATTTTTTTTTAACATCCTTGCAGTGATTTCGAGGCGATCAAGACCTGGCCTTGATCGGCCAGGTTATTACTACTTGTCGAATTTCCGTCCACTGTGCATTGCACGTGCACGTGATAAACAAATCTGGAGAAAAAGAGAAATGCTACGGTAGAATTATGCGACCCTTGTAAAGATTATTAGGCCTCGTTCAGACACGGCGACAATCACGCCGCACCGTGTCTGAACGAGGCCTAATAACGTTAGACTGCTTAGCAAAGAATTAGATTAAAGGGCCCCAGGAATATGTTAAAACTGCCTTGGGACCCGCATAAAATTTTATCAGAAGAATTTAGGAGTAATAAAATTTCCAGTTTCCCTCCCCGGTTAAAGCAGGAGACAGTACAAGAATGCAATGACTAACAAAAGTCAAGAAAAGACTACTGTCTTTTCTTTTCTGCCAGGGGAAGCCCAGGTGCAATGCACCATGGAGAAAAGTTTTATTTATTTATAAGTATATGCACAATTTTCTTAATCTTTGAATAGTGAGGGTGATCCGTCACGTTCGGAGATGAAAGGCCGATCGGGAGAACTCGGGCCCGCCGGGTGTGCCCGAGCGAGAAATATACAGTCAGCTGCTCTTCACTGCTGAGTGCTGTGTCGCTGTGTTTATTTACACGAAAAAAGGGACACCTATATAGACACCATTATGTACATATATACATTTAGTGCGAAAGGGGCAACAAATAATGTAGCCTGTTTGTGACAATTGTAATAATTCCGAAGTATAAACATTTTTTTAATGTCAAATAATTGCAATAATATCGCAATATATGACATGCTAGCTATTTCACCATAATATACATGCTAGTATTTTCTACTGATAAACTAAAATTGTCAGTTATAAGTTTTCACATCTATCAGCAGTCCGTATTTTATATGACTGGTTAGGTTTTTTAGAGTGTTAATGTAAGAACTTTCTACGTAGCATTAGAAAACATTAAAAAAGAATTAATGAAATCTGTAAAGGCGTTCTCAAGTTATAGTGTGACCAGGAGAAATGGGGATTCCCTTTTATTTATATATACATTATATTATTATATTGATTACGCGTCAGCACTTGTTTGTCAGATTTCGATTGTTTGTTTGCGTTTTAGTTTTAAATTATCTATAGAAAAACCGGTCAAATCAGTTCCGAACATTATTATCCGGGTTCGTAGTTTTAAGCAAATTTTTTAGAATATATTGTTAGTACTTATAGACTATAGCAGAATCAAATTAGGCACATATTAACTACTTATTTACGTTTAAAAGGTATCTATTACAGCGATCAGACGTCACATATCTGACGATTTCAAGGTTCACTTTTAGTCACATTGGAATCTTAATTAATTGAGTGAAAGCGTGATACAATCTCGAAAATTGTATTAAATATAACATGGAAATAAACAATATAATTTCTAATATAATTTTAGTCCCAGACCCTGAACATCTTATTTTCTTAGCTCCTGTGGATATTCTTATACTGTGGGTACTTTTATAGTTTTTGAAACATTTATTAAATATATATCTTGTATTTTGCACTTTAGAACAACTAAATGACGCATCAGTGGTGTTAAGCTGTCAAAAACAAAAATAAAACAAATCATACCATCATAATATGCTAATCCTGTAACAAGCGCGTTAGGAGGTGGGGAAAAGCTTAAAAAAAGCTTGACTCTTTTTCGTTAATAAGTTTGTAGGAATTTATTAACAAAAAAGTGGCAGTGTAAGTGTACGTATGTAAGTAGCTAGGCAAACTTTTGTGCAGTTGCTTCAGCCGCGTTTGTGATCGAAAAATACAAGTGAGGGGTTGTACATGATAGAGGAGAAGAAGACAAGATATTCCTCGTGTATATTGTGAGATGTATAATGTTGTATAGCGTCCCTGTTCCCGAGGTGTGAGTGGGCGCGGAGGCTTTTCCTCGCCGGCGTTCAGTTACAGGCGGCGCGAGGTGCGCGCGCGCACATATAGCGCCCCCGCACGGCGCGGCCTTCAGTCCTGCCCGCGCGCCTCCATCGACTGCACGCGCCCACGCTGAACGCTTCGCTCCGCACACGCGAGTGTACTCGACTCTGCGCCCTTTCTCTCACGCACACCGCCCGTGCTTCGGTTCGTGAATGCTAAACCGGACTGTTCTCTCGACACGACACAGCTCTAAGGAATCCGCAGCCGCCCGAATCTCGCAAACACTACTAAGGGTGAGTGTTATTGTCTTTATCGATAATGCGTTTGCGAATGTCTGCTCTGCGAGTTGTGCGCTTCACACCGCCGCAGTGTGCCCACAGAATATCTTGCTATCCTGTAGGATATACGAGAAAGATCAGGAGATTAACAAAGTGTGCCACACAGTCTCGTCGGAGAGGAACTCTGCAGTGTCGGCGACTGGTGGTCTCCGGGCTGTGAGCCGGGAGTCTGGAGGTAGGCGCTAAACACGTCGAATATAAAACTCCACTAATACCTATTTGTGTTCTCGTACTCAAATCACTTGTGTATTAAAATATTCCACATGGACGTCTCGTGAGCTAGCCGCGGTTGTCGATTCGTCGTGTGTTTGATTCTTTTGTTCGCGCACTCGCATCTGGCCCCGAGCACAAAACACATTACACCACAACTCACAAGCCGCCGCTGATAATGAACAAGTTGTAAATACTAAATACCCCACGGCGGTGCCGCGGAAATATTTCTGAAAACTTTATGTCCCTTAACAAATTGTATTTTCGATAAACTCGTCGTCTGTTTATTATTTTGTTTTGTTACACATACGATTCATTTAATGTCATAAACGAAGAAATATTGGAGAGTATCGATGCGATTATTTATTCGTGACTGAGAGAAGTTTGCGGGCCGTGTCCCCGTCGTAGCACAAAGGAGTGTGTATCTCCTGCACGGGGCCCGTCGTCCGCGCCTCGGCAACTCCGCTCCGTTGGAACTTGGAGTGTACGTGTGTGTTGTGGCAAGAAGCTTATCAACAAATATTTCATGATTAGTAATAACAACAATAAACGAGCTCGGTCGTCGGTCGTCGGTCTATCGGCGACTATCGCAGGAACGTGCTGCGCGCAATATTTGCTCGCTGATAGTTCTTCACAATTACAACAACACACTCGTTTGCCAACGACAAACCAGTCCTTGAAATTATAACAACACAAATGCACTTTCTATCGTTCATTTATAATATTCAAGAAATGAACGCTCAAATAGCTGCCGTTGCATAAACTAGCGAAGGAATTCGCGTCGAGATAAAATAGGCATGTACAGACATTAACCAATTACCTCCCGCCAATTCATTTACATGTCATCACCCGATCTCATTACGCCCTGTGATTGGCTGATCGACACACACTGTCGGCGCGGGATACGCTTCCCGAAAACACGTCACTTCGACTTCGAGTGAGAAAGTGGAAAGTCACCCCGTAAACATGGCCGCATAAAATAACCGCGCGTGTGTTAATTTAATTTAAATTTACGGACCTCTGACGGTGTAACTGACCGATATGTCAACCCGGACCATGGTTCATTAAGAAGCGGAAATTCAGTGGAGCCACAGGATTCTACAAGCATCAAAAGGACAACCGTCGCCGGCGACCAGCACACTGTTCGGGCGTGTCCTACCTGTCCCCCTGGATCCAGGTTAGTGCTGTTAGTTTTCTTCCCATTGGAATCCGCAAGGGCTAATCGAAGGGTTAATCGGAGAATGCAGTAACCGTTCCAGAGGTTCCCGGCATCCCCTTGGATGCCAACCCCACACACCCTGGTGCCTTCTGTTAGGATTGAATCTCCCCCTTGGGAGAACCCACACATCCTTTCCGGTACCATCTTGTGGGGCCGTGAGCTCCCCCTTGGGACCTCATTCATCTTTTATGGTGCCTCCTGTGAGGAAGACTAAAACTCCCCCCTGGGAGCCTCCTCATTCATCTTTTATGGTGCCTCCTGTGAGGAAGACTAAAACTCCCCCCTGGGAGCCTCCTCACCTAATTTTATTATATAGGTATAAGGTCCTGTGAGGACTAAAACTCCCCCCTGGGAGCCCTATCACTTAATTTTTATATGTAAAAGGGTTATATTAACGATCTAAATGCATGAATTTGTCGTAATATTCAACCTATATATAAACTATTTAGTGCGTCTAATAGTTTCTCAGGCCACCTAGGTCTTTAAAATAGTAATACAAATAAGTAATTATAACGTAAGGTATCACATTCATAATTTTAGTCCGGCATTATATAAGATGTGCTCGGAGTTTCTAGAAAATTCATATATATATCTACCCACATATTCCGACCGAAACGGTTTTGTTAGTGGTGTAATTTATCATTTCAGTTAATAATCTAATATAAAAATATTAATTACTTAATTCATTTCTTATTTCGTTTCGGTTCGCTGAGTGACGCTGTGTATTATTCATTTCAACTTGCGCTTAATATTTAATATACATAACTAAATATCGCTCAAGATGGCGAATGCTAACGTTGAAATAGAAATCAGGACCGCCATTAAAAAACGTGAATATGAGTTTAAAAACATGCAAATACTTTATGATTTAGCTACAGGTGTTAGTGAAAATAAAACTAAATTATCGTCTTTTCGAGCTAGGTATAAAAGGATAGAAACAGTTCGTGATAATTTTATACAGTATAATGATTATGTAATTCAGTTACAATTAAAGGACAATCCGAAGGCAGTAATAGATAATCAGGTCATGTTAGCTTTCGATGAACTATATTATTTTGTTATCGAGGTTGCGGATACTTACGACTCGAGCGCATCATGTACGACGTCCCGTTCGGAATCGGGTCAAGGTCACGCACAGTCGAGCGCTAACGTAAATTTACCGAAGCTACAGTTACCCAAGTTTGACGGTAACATAGAAAACTGGCCGACATTTAAAGATAGTTATACGCCACTTATTCATAATAATGTTTCAATATCCGATACCGAGAAATTTTATTATTTACTTTCGTGTTTGTCCGGAAATGCCTTGACATTAGCTAAGGGCATTCCTATTACGGCGGCTAATTATAAGGTGATTTATTCAGCGTTACTAGATAGATACGATAATAAACGGATTCTCGCGACTGCGTATTTAGATAAATTATTAAAATTAAACACTATTCATAAATCGACATTATCGGACCTTTCCGAATTAACTAATACTCTTTATGAATCTGTAAACGCCTTGCGCGGTTTAAATATTGATAATTTGGGTGAATTTATTTTATTTTATCTTGCGTCGCGCCCGTTGGATACAGAGACTAGGAACCGATTCGAATTACAGAATACTGAGGAATTTCCTAAGTTCGATAACTTAGTTGTTTATTTACAAAATAATATAAAGGCTCTAGAAGTAAGTCAACAATCCTTTTCATTAAATTATTTTAATAAGCCAACGCGCATTAATAATAATAAGGTTAAATTTCTTCGTCAACCAAGGTCATCATTAATGGCCTCGACTAAAGCTGGTAATAATAATAATATTACTCCCGTTGCGTGCGTAGGTTGTAATGAAAAACATCCCATATATCGATGTAGTAAATTTCATTCTATGACTATGCCACTGCGACTTCAGTTAGTCAAAGAGTTTCGATTATGTAAAAATTGTTTAAGGTGCGGCCACACTAGTCAAGATTGTAAGTCGAAGTTCACTTGTTTTAAATGCGGCGCTAAACATAATTCTTTATTACATTTTGAACAGAATACATTAGAATCGAATATTGTCGAGTCGGGATTTGCGGATAGTGCCAATTCAACCACGAATACTGCACTGACTTGTATAAATCAATTCCACCGCTCGCCCGTTAGTGCTAAAATACTTGGTACAGCGATAGTGCGTTTGAAGACATACGACGGCGATCAGTGTGCGCGCGCCCTTATAGATAGTGGTTCGATGGATTCTTTTATATCAAGTAGTTGTGCGCGTCGGCTAGGGCTACAAATAAATAAATGTAATTTGAGTGTAACAGGTCTTGGTGAAAATCCTGTTTGTAATATAAAAGGTTACACTTTCGGTTCAATATTACCGAAGTCGGGTAACTCACCTCAATTTGATATACCGTTAGTAATTTTACCTAAAATTACTTCAATGGTTCCTTCGAATCCGTTACCTACGGTCGTCAAGGAGAAGTTTAAACATTTGGATCTCGCTGATCACGATTTCGATAAATCGGGTCCGATCGATCTGTTGTTAGGAGTTGATTGTTTTGATAAAATTTATACTGGCTCACGTTATAATCCCGGGCCCGGTTACCCGTGTGCATTATCCAGTGTATTCGGCTGGGTAATAAGTGGCCAGTTTTTGATCAACACAGTGGCTCACACTCCGGCCACACCCGTTACGTCACTCGTCGCGTCTTCTAATACGCTCGACGAGATCGTTCAACGGTTTTGGGAATCTGAGGAGCCACCGAAATCCAAAATTTCCGCTCCCGAAGATGCCATATGTGATCAAAAATATAGAGAGGGCACATATCGCACCGCCGATGGTCGTTATGTTGTTCCAATAATGATTAAAGATGATGCCCCCCCTTGGGTGACTCATCGCGTTTCGCTTTGAACCGTTTTTTAAATTTAGAACGGCGTCTTAATAGTCAGCCGGAGTTGAAGGCTGAATATAAGGAATTTATGAGGCAGTATGAAGACCTAGGACACATGCAGCCTAGCGCATCTTCATCTGACCGATATATCATTCCTCATCATTGTGTTATACGTCCCGACAGTGCCACCACACGTCTGCGGGTTGTGTTCGATGCTAGTAGCCGCACCTCGAACAACCTGTCACTAAATAATATTGTGCACGTGGGGCCTAAATTACAAACAGATATTATAGATTTAATTACGAAGTTCAGGCTTCACCAAATTGTTTTCACTGCGGACATTTATAAAATGTATCGACAGATATTAATAAGACCAGAAGATAGACCTTATCAACATATCTTCTGGCGTAATGACTCAAACGAGACGTTACAAGAATACGAACTCAATACCGTCACATACGGTGTTAGTAGTTCCCCGTACTTAGCCATTCGAACACTTCATCAACTCGCTGAAGATCATGGTTCTGAGTATTCGAGTCGCGCAGCACAAGTTATTAAAGAGGACATATTCATGGACGACATTACGACTGGCTGTTCATCCCTCGATGAAGCCATTCGATTAAAGGCGGATGTCACTTCTTTGTTGTCCAAAGGTCATTTTGAACTTCGTAAATGGAGTACAAACGATACTCGGCTCTTAGTCGACGTTCCTCATGAATTCTGTCAAACTTCCAAATCCTTCGATGAATCAGGAAATGAGTTTGTAAAAATTTTAGGTATCCGGTGGAACCCAACTACCGATACTTTTTCATATACCTTTTCAGACACATTTGAAGTTAAATTTACTAAAAGATCGATACTTTCTGTGGTCGCTCGCATTTTTGATCCGCTTGGTTGGATCTGTCCAGTAGTTTTTGCAGCCAAATCCTTGTTACAGGAAATGTGGCGCTCAAATTTAACATGGGATGAAACTATCCCAAAACACTTAGCCAAACAATGGCATTTGATAGCAGCGAATTTAACTGATTTACAGAATATTTCTCTTCCACGATTGGTTGTACCTTCCAACTTTGTTGAGGTACATTTGGTAGGATTTTGTGACGGATCTCTGAAAGGGTATGGATGTTGTGTATATGTTTGTGTGGTAACAAAAGAAAGCGATATAACTAAGATTAGTTTATTGACAGGAAAGTCCAGAGTGGCTCCTATCAAACCAACAACCGTAAATAGGCTTGAGCTAAGCGCAGCAGTGCTTCTAGCGAAGGTTCTATCACACATATACAACCTCCTTAAAGATAAAATACTTATTCAATCGATTAGGGCATACTCTGATAGCACGACCACGTTATCTTGGCTAAATACTGCACCGCATTTACTAAAAATGTATGTCGCCAATCGTGTCGTTCAAGCTACAGATTTAATTAGTTCGGACTACTGGTATCATGTTTCCACTAACGATAACCCGGCTGACTGTTGTAGTCGCGGAGTTTCGTGTCCTGAGCTTCTCAATCATTCCCTCTGGTGGGAAGGACCTTCTTGGTTCAAAATTCGCCAAGCCAATGGCCAAATAAACAAGTCCTGCTCCCGAGAGAGGACTTACCAGAACTCAAACCACTGGAGACGAAAAGTCTTCATGTGATGACAGACAATGCACCTCTGTCAAACTTAATTTCTAAATATCCTTTTAACAAACTACAAAGAATAGTAGCGTGGATCACCAGATTCATATCAAATTTAAAATTAGACCGTACATTACGATATAACGGATCGCTTAGTAGTTCTGAACTTGAAAATTCAACTAAGGTTTTAGTCAAATTTAGTCAAAATTGTTATATGAGTTCTGACATCAGTCGAGTGCGAAATAATGCACCATGTGTCAAATCCATTCAAAAACTATCACCGTTCCTTGACAGTGATGGTATCTTGCGGGTGGGGGGACGTATCGATGAAGCCAACTTGTCACCATCTACGTTGCACCCTATGCTGTTGTCAAAACAATGTCCATTATCTCGACTTCTAGTCGACTATTTTCATATTAAATATTTACATTGTGGTCCTCGAACTTTACAATCTCTTATCCAACGAAAATTTTGGATAATCGGAGTTAGACTGTTAATACGTTCCGTACTCTCTAAGTGCGTGAAGTGTTTTAGAGTGAAACCAATTGCTTGTCAACCAATGATGGGCAAGCTTCCAGCTTATAGACTTCAACAGGCTCGTTGTTTTAATTCAACGGGCATCGATTTTGGTGGGCCATTTGTAATTAGAGAAAGTCGCCGTCGAGGCGCAAAGACTTACAAGGTATATTTATGCCTCTTTGTATGCCTTAGCTCTAAGGCAGTACATTTAGAAGCAGTAACGGAACTTAGTTCAGAAGCATTCCTTGCTGCGTTAGACCGTTTTGTCTCGCGCCGTGGTATATGTCAGACTCTATTAACCGATTGTGGGACAAATTTTGTAGGTGCAAATAAATATTTAACAGAAGTTTCAGATTTGTTCCGCCGACATCACTCTGAAATATCAGATGGTTTGGCAACTCGTCAAATTAAATGGAAATTTAACCCTCCGGGTGCACCTCACTTCGGAGGTATATTCGAAAGTGGTATAAAATCTACTAAATATCATTTAAAACGCGTCGTAGGCTCTCAAGTTCTCACTCTTGAAGAATTCTTTACAATATTAGCAAAGATAGAAGCGTTATTGAATTCGCGGCCACTTTGTACGCTTTCGACTGATCCTTGTGAGTCTGACGTACTGACTCCAGGACATTTTCTTACGGGAGGCCCTTTAGTAGCTTTACCCGAAGAACCTCTAAGTGAAAACTCGTGCCCTCGCTCTCGTTGGGAGATGCTTAAAATGATAACCCAAAGTTTCTGGCGTGTTTGGCAGCGTGATTACCTTCATACGCTGCAACAAAAGGTTAAATGGTTTTTGAACCAACCTAACGTAAAAGTTAATGATGTAGTCATTGTTAATGAACCAAATCTTCCGCCTATGTTCTGGAAGTTAGCTCGCGTGGAACAAGTACATACCGGTTCTGATCAGATTGTTAGAGTAGTCACTCTCCGCACCGCTAACGGAAAGACTTTTCGTAGGCCAGTGGTAAAGGTTTGTCCTTTACCGTTTAATTAAACTTTATCATTTTAACTGAAATGTATATGCACCTTCTACTTCATCATATTATTCATAGGTCTTAACTTATGTATATACATTTCAAATTATGTTTCCCTAACTGAGCACAACTTTTGATTTTCGAAACTGCATACTTCGTGAAACCCTTGTGGATTTCAGGTGGGGGGAAAATGTACAGACATTAACCAATTACCTCCCGCCAATTCATTTACATGTCATCACCCGATCTCATTACGCCCTGTGATTGGCTGATCGACACACACTGTCGGCGCGGGATACGCTTCCCGAAAACACGTCACTTCGACTTCGAGTGAGAAAGTGGAAAGTCACCCCGTAAACATGGCCGCATAAAATAACCGCGCGTGTGTTAATTTAATTTAAATTTACGGACCTCTGACGGTGTAACTGACCGATATGTCAACCCGGACCATGGTTCATTAAGAAGCGGAAATTCAGTGGAGCCACAGGATTCTACAAGCATCAAAAGGACAACCGTCGCCGGCGACCAGCACACTGTTCGGGCGTGTCCTACCTGTCCCCCTGGATCCAGGTTAGTGCTGTTAGTTTTCTTCCCATTGGAATCCGCAAGGGCTAATCGAAGGGTTAATCGGAGAATGCAGTAACCGTTCCAGAGGTTCCCGGCATCCCCTTGGATGCCAACCCCACACACCCTGGTGCCTTCTGTTAGGATTGAATCTCCCCCTTGGGAGAACCCACACATCCTTTCCGGTACCATCTTGTGGGGCCGTGAGCTCCCCCTTGGGAGTTCATTCAAGGCATTTAACCTTTTTGTTGAAGTTGTATAAAATTATGCTTTAACAACAACTTTTTATTCACATAGTAATTAAGTTATAAGTATTGAGGTTACTTTAGTTGTAAATTTTAAATTTATATGAGTAGTATAGTTTGTAATGCGAGCGAGCCCGCGATTTTATGAGTATAATATACTAGCAGTAGCAGCTACTTGTGTAGCTCGCATTGCAAGTCTATTCAAGTTCACTATAAAGAGCGCAGTCATTTCCAAATCGAGCAACGTCGCAAATTTAGTTCGCTTTCGATTTTCGCTCTTAATTTTGTAATTATATTTAGAAACAATTTCACGACACGTGCCGCGGCTATGTAATCCCCGCTGTACGTGTAACTCAACCTCCTCTACCTCCTCGGCCGCCTTCACCTGCGGGCTGCGGGCTGCGGGACCCAAACGTGACCTTATAGGCAGGACTAATCCGCTAACGTGCCGTAACTCGACGCACAACCGCACTCGGATTTGACGGACGGATTTAAAAATAAAATGTTTGACAAAACATAATGGACGTGGCATTGGGCGGCTCATCGAGACACTGATGGCTGATGGAAAATAAGGTTTTAAGGTCACGTGTGGCGTCTAAATGACAACGTGTCGAGGGATATGGCATAGTCATAAACACAAAATTAATACAAAAATTGGTGGATGTGTAGATAACGGTGTATAGCCAGTGAGGTTAGTTTAAGAATACGAAAGTGTGTTTACGTCAGTAAATAGGGGTCACCGGCCACCGCGCCGAGAAACTGTCCTCTGGTTTAATTGCACAGGCTCCGAGGATCGACCGACGCTGACTTCTTGACTCCACCCGCTCACAAAAAATACATTACAATTGAATGGCACTGTATTGTATTGTTTTCTAATGTTTACGCGAATTTCACTCATTATAATAAAACAATTTTTACGGATTTTATCGCGGTTTATTAAGATTTTTACAAGCCCGACGTTTCGGATACTTTACAGCAACCATGGTCACGGGAGGACTGAGGTGTCATACGTCCTATCATTACAAAGTTATTCGAAACTACCCTATGATACATCAATATTTTGGTCAGTCCTATCTACGCAGAAAGTGCTAACTGTATCTTTAATCTGTGACATATTATGCTTGGATTTTGATTTGATAATTTTAATAATGGGATCCCAAGCAGGTGGTAGAAGCCAGCCATCTTCTCTATTGAAATTAGGATGTTTTTTAATTTCAATAGCCTCACGGATCATCCTTGGTTGGAATCTGTGTTCTTTTGCGAGGACTTGTGGTTTATCAAATCTGATATAATGGCGAGCTTTGTCAAGACTATGTTCACAGATGGCAGACTTAGTGTAGCGACGGTGTTTTAAATCAGCTATTCTATTAAAACTCGCGTGAAAGAACATATAGCTGATTTAAAACACCGTCGCTACACTAAGTCTGCCATCTGTGAACATAGTCTTGACAAAGCTCGCCATTATATCAGATTTGATAAACCACAAGTCCTCGCAAAAGAACACAGATTCCAACCAAGGATGATCCGTGAGGCTATTGAAATTAAAAAACATCCTAATTTCAATAGAGAAGATGGCTGGCTTCTACCACCTGCTTGGGATCCCATTATTAAAATTATCAAATCAAAATCCAAGCATAATATGTCACAGATTAAAGATACAGTTAGCACTTTCTGCGTAGATAGGACTGACCAAAATATTGATGTATCATAGGGTAGTTTCGAATAACTTTGTAATGATAGGACGTATGACACCTCAGTCCTCCCGTGACCATGGTTGCTGTAAAGTATCCGAAACGTCGGGCTTGTAAAAATCTTAATAAACCGCGATAAAATCCGTAAAAATTGTTTTATTATAAGGCACTGTATTGGCTTCGTTTACAAATAAAAAAAAGTTCTTCGATACAGGAACATAGAACAGTACATGTGCGAATCTGTTATATAACGTGTACTATGAGTAGATAGTAGCTGCTACTAGTTTTTAGGGTTCCACACCCAAAGGGTGCCAAACGAGACCGTCCTCACCAGGGTGTATCTCATGAACCGTGATAGCTAGACACTTGAAATTTTCACACATAATACATTTCTGTTGCCGCTATAATAACAAATACTAAAAACAATAAAATAAATAATTAAGGGCTCACACACACACACACACATACGTAATATTTTTCCGTTATTTGCTCGATATTAATAACGGCAACGGGTAGACGCTTGAAATATTTACAGAATATTTAGGTAGTCATTCACTTCAAATTTAAATAATAAAATTAATATTAAATAAATAAAGCTCTTGGTACGCGAGTCCGACTCGCACTTGGCTGGTTTTTTAGTCTCAAGGATTATTTTCCTTATGTCATGTATGAAAGTGCTTTCTATTTATCTTCCTTCAGATAATAAATATATTTATTAAACCATCTCTGTAATAATGTTGTGAAAACCAAATTATTTGATTGTAAACATCTTGTACGCAGGTGGTCTCTTGTAGTTTTATATAGTACATATAGCGAGATCGCATGTCGAGATTTGAAAAAGATTTTGGTAAAGAATAAAACCCGTTAATTTTTTTATGTTAAAATTAAACTGGTGCTAGAGTTTCGACGTTCAATAAAAACCAGAAACATAAAAATGACTCGCAAAATATTATCTCATAAATCTATAAGCGATCGACTCGCGTCGTGTCTCTAAAAGTTTTAAAGTTTTTAAATAGTTGAGCGCGAGGAGGTTCGTATGTAAATTTAATTTGCAATAAAACCACAATTCTGGTATATAAATCAAAATAAAAAGTGACAAGCGACGCGAAAGTTAGGCAAGGCGTATATAAATGGTCAGCTTGAAGGATGCGATTATGATAGGATTTTGTTAACTGCGACACGGCACGACTGACGGTGCCGCTGACGGCTAGCCACATCGCGGCAAGGCTCGGCTAGGTCCCTCTGACTGCTAGCCACATCGCGACACGGCTCGCCTGAGTACCGCTGACGGCTAGCCACACCGCGACACGGCTCAGCTAGGTCCCGCTGACGGCTAGCCACACCGCGGCACAGCTCGGCTAGGTCCCGCTGACGGCTAGCCACATCGCGACACTGCTCGGCTAGATACCGTTCGTTGACGGTGACCGGTAACCCCGTCTAGCTGGTTAGTATTGTGACTGACACTACCTACGTGTCAGTAAATAATATCTAAGCTATTAGGGCTGGTTGGGTCTTAATTGTTAGGTTACAAACGGTAGATGTTTTTTAAAATTAAGGTAAAAACTGTCTCTACAATAAGTCGAAAACGACACTAACTATCTAGTATCTGGGTAAAACAAACAGGTAGTTTACACACAAAAATGGGCGCCCATCGATACCGAGAAGGAAACCAGCGCCGCCCCACCTTGTAGATATCTGCAATAATACGTAGTTAATGATATCGGTTGTAACTTGTAACCAGATTTAACCAGATGCGACTGGTTGCGGCTGCGGAGGACCGTGAGTGGTAGTGGGTTGCGTAACCATTATAATGACTCCTTACCTTAATATTACCTACTATTTTTCTTATAGCTATTTAAAAAAAAATGTTGTATTGCAAGTTTTGACCAACTAGAATATTTTTATTATATGCAAGAGGAAAATCGATTGTTTTAGTTTGTAAATATTGTATAATTTTCTCATGATATCATTGATTCCTAAATTATTATTTTTAAGCTTTCTAAATTAACTAGTTTTTTTATTAGATGTTTGATACTATGTCCAATTTAATGTAATGTTTGATTAAGCTAAATTAAGCACATAATATTTGACTCATATACCATAATATAACAGGACCAATGCGATGTATTTTGATGAGGCAATAATTGAAACGCCAAATAATTTTATATTTCTATTGAAATTTTATATAAACTGCTGAATCAATTGCAATGTAAATATAAAAGAGCATGTTCCCTGAGGGACAAACAAACAAGCACACTTCGTAGCTGTGCACTATTGAAAAAAGGTTCTGTGTTAAAAGCTTCTCGATAAAGAATATATTATAACTCAATATGTACCGAGGAAAAACATTCACGCAGTACTTATACTCGATAAGTTATTACAAATTATAACTTTTATAGTCTCCTAAATGAAACAAAACGTTAAAGCTCGTTTTTCAAACTACTTTATGTTTTTATGTTATCTTTTCATAATAATTTTCTGCCTTGATAATGAATGAAACAACAGGATACCAGTATTTTAAATGGAATGACTGCCCATCTGCCCGCCAAAATCCAGTAATTGGGTAATACGATACCCTGTGGTGGTCTTTTGGGCTCTTGATGACCCGTAATCACTGTCAAAGATCTACGAATGACGGCCAGGACCAATGGGCTTAAAGTGTTTTCCGAGGCACGAAGGAGTCTCTGTATGTAAAGATGGTCACCCATCCACGAACCAACCCCGGCGAGCTTAGCTTAACCTGAAGATCCGATCCGTGCGGCTGTTATAATTTAGCCACGAGCACAATTACTATCGTACAAATAACTGGGCGATATGCACGCTCCGCTGGTACGGTTATTATATGGTATAGGTATTGTATTTGGCGAAACACAATATACGACCGTGAGCGGTAATAACACGGACTTATATCCGATATCATCGTATATAAGTCCGTGGTTATTTGTACCGGCTACCGGCCGCTCACCCCGAGTCAGGCCAGTCCTCGACTCGGCTTTTAAGGAGTAGTTGACCAAACTAACAATATGTGCTCACTAATGCACTCAAAACGCAAATGATTTTATGACAGTATTTAATAAAAATGTTTGACTGCACATCGCTCAGCGTCTCTAACTCAGATGTAATGTTCGAAGATTTGTTAACGTTAATATATGGGGCGTAGTCGAGGAGCGAGCGAATAATTTATGACGATGAAGTTATGGGCGAGCCTCCCGCGTCCGTCAGACCAACGTCAGACTTGAACATGCGCAGGCCTAGAGCTTTCGCTCAAATAAGTACGTCATGGTATTTGTTAAATTTAACATTCTACAGTACCTATAACATAACATTGTGAATAACGTCACATGTGGAATCGTTCTGAAAGATTTTGTTGTAGTCGATCATAATATTAGCATATTATAATCGACCAGACTGTCACTTGACATGTTCTACCTTCTTATATTTGTAACAATAATGCTATAATAAACTTGTGCTTGAAAAATATTAAATTATAAATTAAATAGATTATAAATAACTTCTTTTGAGTTATTCGTTTCGAACGGAAAAATCATATTGCTTTTCATAGTGTTTGTTCAAGTGGAAGACGCTGTCCCAATTGTGGTCGGGTCCGGCGGTCTCGTGTCACGACGAGATGCCGAGTATATAATATATATGAGGTATAAACATGTGATAGGGCGGTGGTATATACATCTTTACATGTATGTACATCTTTTCTTACTGTTGCTCATGCGTCGTATCAAATTTCGCAAATGTGCGAGCGGTGGCCTTGTGCCACAACCACCCGCCCTACCCGCGGACGCTGCATGGTAAACGCAAACAGCCTGTTTATTTCGCTATTATATATTAAACCTACTTACAGTATGTCCGTCTGTCGCTCAAATCGTAGATTGGCCAATCTGAAGTACCGTCCAGCCTGTCCATTTTATCGAATCAAATCAGTTTACAATATTTATGTGCAGCACTAATCTCATTGAAGTTACTCCAGCCAATTACTGCCGCTTCCTGATTCATTACCAAATCGTTTGGTTGTTATTTCCGACCACCAATTAAATTCGTAGACACGAAATTACAACTTCTACTACAAGTATGTTGTGTTTAATACTGTACGTTCTCTCATATCAAACTTGAACTGGGTATTCCGGGTAGTTAATTATAATTTAATATTTTCAAAAGCTTGCAAAATATGAACCACTATGGGAAAATAAAGAGCTTGTGTAACAACTCTCAGCAGGAATGTCTGATTAAAACAATTGAATCTTCTCGATCACAATATATTTCGACAGAACAACGCCTTTTACAAAGTATACTGATAGAATGCACAACAAAACTTTTATACCAAATCCAAAATTTCGAAATACACCAATTATTACTAGTTATAATACCTAGTCGGTAGTCCTTGTTCGACACACACAACATCATTTT
The DNA here is from genome assembly GCA_963853865.1 of Helleia helle. NCBI lineage: Eukaryota > Metazoa > Arthropoda > Insecta > Lepidoptera > Lycaenidae > Helleia > Helleia helle. The sequence goes on from OY971420.1 coordinate 26,098,085, forward strand.
TGTTGCAAATAATGTTCTAAAGAATGTGTATAGTTCGCACAACGTTTATGTTGATGCATAATTTAGCGCCTTAAGCTCCGTCGGCTAAAGGTTATGCGCTGGCTGTAACAACGCTAGGGATGGGCCGTGCCGCATGTCGCAAGTGCTCCTGACATGCCGCATCGACGCGCGACGGCATGCACCCGCATGGTGCACTGTCTTTGACCAGAGAGAACGAACCGCAACATACCTACTTAGTACTTGGCCCGCGGATTGATTTCGAGCTGGTAATCGCGAACACAACCTGCGTGTGACGTATATCTTATGACAAATTGCATGTTTTTGTTTTCTAATGTTTACGCGAATTTCACTCATTATAATGAAACAATTATTACGGATTTTATTTTTGCATGTTTTTTGTCAACATGAATATTTGTACACACCAGCATTGTAGAAGGTATCGGTTGGATCGTGCGTCACGCACAAACCACGCTATGGTGGTGCCGTCACGTTAATATTCATCGCAATTAAAAAATAATTAGTGGGAACATTTGCTGCTGCACCTAATGACCCCGAACTTATATTATATTTGTTTTGGGGATATCTACAATGAATAAGCTAATAGAATTTATTCAAGACTTAGTGCTGTAGTGTAAAAAAGCAGTTTTCTCGAAACTGAAATTATGTGTATTTTATTACAAAAAATGTGCGTGCGTACAAAGTACACACGTCAGAAATAAAACTTATTTGGCAAAGTAATTTTTAAATCTCGTTTATATATTTTATACTAATCTAAAGCTTTCAATTTCCGAGACTTGCAATGCGACGTTCGCTCCATCTCGTCCATCAAATTTTACCCTCATGCGCGCAAAGAAGTTTCACCTTTTTATTAGTTGCTAACGTGGTTGCTAAGCAATTGAGATTTCAGTATAATAATCGAAGTATTATCACAGGTATTATTATATTTAAAGATATAATATAAAATAGTATTATTGAATCATTTAGTAGTAATAGAGTGAAGTAGTAATGAAGTCAATTTTATTGTGGAAAATGAGATTATGAGGCGTGTACTGGATTTTCCAACCTTTTTTCTTTTCGTAACACTAACACGCTTGCGTTTTATAAAATTGACAGCTACAGTAAAATAGACTCATATTTGTGAAGTGAACTTGTTCAGTACGTGGTCTAACGACACTAACACGCCAAGCACAATGTACTGGGACGTACCGCGGTGTACCCCCTAGGCCCTTCAGCCACTTGACCACTGCCCACGTGTGACCAGGGACCACGGGATGACGCCGCTGATGATGGCCAGGTCTCGGCACACCGCGGAGCCGTTACGCGCTGGTGTTATGGGTAGCGCCCATTATCGCACGCCCCACGGTGACACATAACCGATAAGTCGAAGTAAAACTCGTTGCACAAACATTTTGTAATCCCCACTTTTATCACCGCGACTATGAGATTTTTTTCATTGTTCGTAGTTTCATTTGTGGCAAAACTTTAAATAAACCACGTAAAAGTGTGAGGCAACGTATGCTCGTTTTATTTATAGCTCTGCCACGCGTTACGGTTATGAAATATAACGATTATTTGGTATTTAATAAATAAATTAATTGTTTCAATGCAGCTTGCATCGTCTTGAGATGCACCGGTGCTAACACGACGTCTCGGTATGATAATTATGATGATAATAATTATTGATATTTTATAATGATTATAGTGTTGAAAATAGTAATATTTGTTTAAAAATTAAACAACTTTGGTTCATACTTCCTAATGAGCTCACACCGATCTCAAATTATAAAAAGAATTGACTATTTATTTCTAGAAATTAAAAAGGATATTTTTTTTAAGTTACCTCTCGTACGTTTTAGGGTACCAAATATTTTAACATGTAAAACCTATTATAAAGTGAATGAAGATAATAACAATCGAACACGTAGACTAGTTGCGAAATAAAATCAAATCAAATTTATATTTATTCCATACCAGCGAAATGAAAACATGTCAAAAAGTTTGTAATCGTTAAAACATATTTAAGGAAATGAAAACAAAATAAAACTTTCAAAGTAAGAGGTAGTGCCATGCTGCTTTGCAGCCGAATTGGGCCGGCACGACCGTGGTGGTATCTCGCTCATTGTATTCTATGTGCTATTCTGATGTATAAGCTGTAAATAATATACTAAAAATGTAATACTACAGTATTATTGTAAAGTTACATTAAAATCCTATCAGTAGTTTGTGATAGAGTAACAAACATCCATAATCAACACATACAAACTTTCGCGTTTATAATATCAGTAGGATTAGCTATTGTCGGCAGACTCGTCCAGATTTACACAGATTTACCGTCGTAGTCGGATTGATGTCGATTATTAATATTTGGTGTATCCTATTTTTTGTTAACACGCCTTTAACGCCTTGTCAACGGCCCTGGTGGAGTCCAATGGTGTGCGGGACTCGCGGCATATATCTGTGCCGAATACCCACTATGACTCCGCGAGTGCCACCAATGCCACCTTTGGTGAGGTGTCCCGGATCTGTTGAGCAACAGGGCACCTCAACGGGTAATCAGTTCCCCAAAGGACAGACGCCACCTCCACAGAAGGGTTGTCCCGCACCACAAAATAACCTCTGCCAACGTCGAGATAGTGCAATATGTTGAGGTTCCCATCCTCGCTCTCTTCTTTTGTTCCCTCTTCATATAAGAGGGGTATAAAGAGCAAGTCCTTCGGTTTAATTTCCTTCGTCCAAGGTGCTGGGTTCACCTTAGGCTACCTACTGAGCTCCACTGCCACGAAAAGGCAAGCCTACCATATACCAACCATAGTGAGGAAGATATCTTCCTGATGGGGTATCCTAACTTATAATATAATCTGTTACTGTGCCAAATTTAATTGAAATCCGATTAGTAGTTAGGTGCGAACAGGTAACAGAAAGACAGAGTTACTTTCATGTCGACAACAGAAAGGTCACGTTTCATGTGCTGATGAAAATTACCTTTAGTATAAAGAAATTGTGTATATCTGGTAAGTATCTGCACTAGTATTAAAGTTGATTAAGATCGTTCGTTCAGACATCAGACGCGGTCGCGGCGCCAAACCAGCCACCGCGTGGAACTGCTTCCGACGACCCTACACATCTCGTGTACGGTTTTAATACAATCATCATCACCATCAGCCTCTATCCGTCCACTGCTGAACATAGGCCTCCCTCAATGAACGCCAAGACAACCGATCTGTTGCTACTCGCATCCAACACGGACCGACCACCGCACGGAGATCGTCTTCCCACCTGGTTAATGGCCGACCAACACTTCGTCTACCTAAACGTGGCCTCCACTCTAGAACCTTATTGCCCCATCGTCTATCAATTTGGTACAATACCGAGATAAAATATTATTGATATACACACTATATTTTTTGAGACCGGTGAAGCATCTACAAACCACCCCAGTGCAGTAGCAGTGTCTGTGGGTGTCGGTGATCATCACTTACCACCAGGTGAACGGACTGTCAGTTTGTTCCCTCTTCTATAATATACATTCTTCACACACGTCACTAGACGTCGGGAGGATGCCCCGCGCTTTGCTGCGTAGAAATTCTGTTAATATTCAAACAAGCCAAAATACAACATGTATATTTTGACATTTCGTGATTTAATGTGGCATTTACTTTATAAATATTATTTTTCTTCTTTATATTATATTATATATTTATTGAAACTACTATTATATACATCCTAAACAGGTTATAAATTCGGCAAGAAATAGAGAAGGTGCACATTCAATTTTAGAGCATACTTATTGGTTTAGCCTGGAGTAGGCGTGAGGTTTTCCTATTCTTTTTTTTTCATAAAGATAAGTGATGTCTCTCCTTACCACAGTCGACCTTCGTTTAAAGGGTTATTAATAATCGCATAGCATCGTCGCGTCACTACTGCTACCCTTTGATATAGAGTACGTGGGGCACTAAGATTGTTTTGAGCACAAAATCAGCCTATATGGATAAAACAATTTTATTAAATCTTTTTAAAGTACTTATTATCAGCCTCTATACAAAGTCTCATGCGTCAAACCAGTTCTCCAAACACTTTTTCCAGTCTGCCGCAAAAACCTCTTCTACGGCCTTCTTGGTTGCTGTTAGCGAATCTTCCAGCGACGAAAACTGAAACCTTTCAGTTGATTTTATTTTAGGGAATAAAAAGAAGTCACACTTACTAGATCAGAACTCTTGGGATACTTGGGCTCCTAATATATTATATAAAATATGTATTTGAAATTCGAACGATGGTATTTTTAATCGTATCGATATATCAGGATAAGCAGCACATAAATGAGTTGCCTGGGCTCATTCCAGGTAAACTAGTTACATATGTTTATGGGCGACGTCGACCACTTAACATCAGGTGGTACGTTTGCCAAACTGGCAAACGTACGCCTATTCAACTAACATAAAAAAAATACAACTAGCCAGGGCTTCATAAATAAAAAAATCTCATAACTTTCTGAGTGACCTGTTATATATTATAATCTGTACAAAGTACATCAATCCTTACTTAATATTATATAAATGTGAAAGCGTGGATGTCTGTTACGCTTTCACGAGAAAAGTACTTAACCGATCATCATGAAACTTTGTACACATATTGTTGGAGGTATTAGAAGTAACATAGGGCTTTTTAGTTTTTATAAAAAAATCTAAAATCTTATCCTGCGCAGACGAAATCGCGGGCACTATTAGGTATATAATGTCAAACAAATTCAAATTATTCGTTCGTTATGTCGAGCAGAACTATTTTGATTCAGTCAAAAACGTGTAATTTATTAAATACGATAAACGAGAGAATTAATTTAATAACTTAAACATAATAAACATAAATAACATGATCTCTAAGCGCGATATAAATAAATGTACCGAGTAGTAGCCACCGTCGGAGATTGAACATACAACTACTCGTAACAGTGTGACGTTCCGTTCCGACTCGACCATATTATTTATTTTATACATAACTAATTGAAATATTAAAAATGTGAACTCGCTCGAGTGGCGAGCGCCGGTGGAGAAAATTTATTAGTACTGACTACTGATAGTGTACCAAACAAGCGGCGCACGCGGATCCGCCCGCATTCTCTCAAGGCACAACACGTCACGTGCGGGCGTCACGTGGATAACCAAAATAAAACTTTCTTGTAAACATCGCACACAGACAGACAGACATACGGACAGACAGACAGATAAAAATTGTAAAAAAGGCTATTTTGGTATATTATGTACCGTGTATGCATCTATATGCATTTAATACAAAGCGGTTATTTTAATATTACAAACAGACACTTCAATTTTATTTATATGTATAGATGAGAGGTATTATGAAACAAGGGCAAGTAAAACGCAAGACGTCTGTTACCGCACTGAACTATATCGCACATGAACTATATCGCACATGAACTATATCGCACATGAACTATATCGCACATGAACTATATCGCACATGAACTATATCGCACATGAACTATATCGCACTGAACTATATCGCACATGAACTATATCGCACTGAACTATATCGCACATGAACTATATCGCACATGAACTATATCGCACATGAACTATATCGCACATGAACTATATCGCACATGAACTATATCGCACTGAACTATATCGCACATGAACTATATCGTAGGTAACATGTACATCAAATAACAATCAATCATAATAATTTGATCCTTTTAATAAATAACCCACGTGGACAAGTTTATATACATCACTAGAAGACTAGTGACTGATGGACTTGTGTCTGATGTTCGACTTGCCTTTGAACCTGCGGAGTGGAGAGTCCTTAACTGTTATAAAGTATAACAGCCGTCGGCCCACGTTGGGGGGGGCTGTGTCCACCTTACCACCTTACGGACGCAGTGAAGCCCACATACCCGCCTGGGGAGACCCACTTCCCCGCGTGATGCCTCAGAGCATTTTCCGGCGTAAAAAATAATAATAATAGTAGCGTACACGCGATGAGATAGATGAAACGAGATAGTGGCTAAAGTCTATTCTTATATTTATGTCGAAAATTGAAATATAGGTAATATAATTCATATGTTAATTTTAAGGAAATAGCGTCCATGAATAAAATATTATTGGAGACAAAGGTCAAAGGAGCGACGTCAATAAGTTGACTAGCACTGGCCGCACGGCCGCCCGCCGTAGTGCGCCGTAGAGATTGCATCCTGCTCGCAGCTTGAGAACCGCTGCCCAAGTATTTTATATACCTACACATACGATACTAATAACAATATATTATAAAGTATAAACACTATTCTTTTTATCGTTAATAATATGAATGTGACATATTTATGATCAATATTATTAATTTAATGACAGAGAGATTGGAATTTAATGAAATGTGGTTTGGAAGGAAATTGTTTGTTTGAATATTCGTCATACTTTAAGGAGAACAGGAGACAGCTTCTAGTTTATAATATAATAATAATAATAATAGTAACCAAATAATTGCTGACAACTATGATGAATATAAAATAAATATAATAAAATAATTTTAGTATAAATATAATAAAATAAAACGTGGCAGTCGTTAGTTGGTGGTGTGTAGTGTTTAACACAATATGGGCGTAACATTAATTATATATGCGTTAAGTCTTAAGATATTTCAGTAGCATATATTTTAGTAATAATAAAACGTGGCAGTCGTTAGTTGGTCGTGTGTAGTGTTTAACACAATATGGGCGTAACATTAATTATATATGCGTTAAGTCTTAAGATATTTCAGTAGCATATATTTTAGTAATAATAAAACGTGGCAGTCGTTAGTTGGTCGTGTGTAGTGTTTAACACAATATGGGCGTAACATTAATTATATATGCGTTAAGTCTTAAGATATTTCAGTAGCATATATTTTAGTAATAATAAAACGTGGCAGTCGTTAGTTGGTCGTGTGTAGTGTTTAACACAATATGGGCGTAACATTAATTATATATGCGTTAAGTCTTAAGATATTTCAGTAGCATATATTTTAGTAATAATAAAACGTGGCAGTCGTTAGTTGGTCGTGTGTAGTGTTTAACACAATATGGGCGTAACATTAATTATATATGCGTTAAGTCTTAAGATATTTCAGTAGCATATATTTTAGTAATAATAAAACGTGGCAGTCGTTAGTTGGTCCGTGTGTAGTGTTTAACACAATATGGATATGGGCGTAACATTAATTATATATGCGTTAAGTCTTAAGATATTTCAGTAGCATATATTTTAACACAATATGGGCGTAACATTAATTATATATGCGTTAAGTCTTAAGATATTTCAGTAGCATATATTTTAGAAATAATAAAACGTGGCAGTCGTTAGTTGGTCCGTGTGTAGTGTTTAACACAATATGGATATGGGCGTAACATTAATTATATATGCGTTAAGTCTTGAGATATTTCAGTAGCATATATTTTAGTAATAATAAAACGTGGCAGTCGTTAGTTAGTCCGTGTGTAGTGTTTAACACAATATGGGCGTAACATTAATTATATATGCGTTAAGTCTTAAGATATTTCAGTAGCATATATTTTAGTAATAATAAAACGTGGCAGTCGTTAGTTGGTCCGTGTGTAGTGTTTAACACAATATGGATATGGGCGTAACATTAATTATATATGCGTTAAGTCTTAAGATATTTCAGTAGCATATATTTTAGAAATAATAAAACGTGGCAGTCGTTAGTTGGTCCGTGTGTAGTGTTTAACACAATATGGATATGGGCGTAACATTAATTATATATGCGTTAAGTCTTGAGATATTTCAGTAGCATATATTTTAGTAATAATAAAACGTGGCAGTCGTTAGTTGGTCCGTGTGTAGTGTTTAACACAATATGGGCGTAACATTAATTATATATGCGTTAAGTCTTAAGATATTTCAGTAGCATATATTTTAGTAATAATAAAACGTGGCAGTCGTTAGTTGGTCCGTGTGTAGTGTTTAACACAATATGGATATGGGCGTAACATTAATTATATATGCGTTAAGTCTTAAGATATTTCAGTAGCATATATTTTAGTAATAATAAAACGTGGCAGTCGTTAGTTGGTCCGTGTGTAGTGTTTAACACAATATGGGTGTAACATTAATTATATATGCGTTAAGTCTTAAGATATTTCAGTAGCATATATTTTAGTAATAATAAAACGTGGCAGTCGTTAGTTGGTCCGTGTGTAGTGTTTAACACAATATGGATATGGGCGTAACATTAATTATATATGCGTTAAGTCTTAAGATATTTCAGTAGCATATATTTTTGTAAGACGTAGTGCCACGCTGCTGCAACCAAATTGGGCCGGCACGACCGGGGTGATTGGTACCTCTCGCTCACATAACACGGGCGTCAAGTAACAGCTATGTCGCGTTTCGTGCGGCTTGTGTGTCCGGTGTACCATTGGGGGGGATGGGGAAAATAAGTGCAATCCAACCAAACACACACACCGCACAACGTATGGGTGGTCTATGGTCGTCGATAGTCACCATAAGGCTCCGACTGCTCGGTTCTCCTTATGACATAAATAATAATAATATATCATGATAGTACCGGTCTACACCTCTCGTACTCGTCAATGCATGGATTATAAAATTTTAAATTAATATTATATTAATTATTTTAAATAAATAAATAAGTATTATAGTAACAATGAGCAATAAATTGTAACACAGACGTAACAAGTATAATCGAGCTTGTGAACAAAATTCGGTTAGTCTCGTCCGTCGGCTACAGAATGTGTGGTACGATGGTACCTGACCCGGCAAGTCCTGACCCGGACTCTGAAGGTCCCGTCAGTGTGCTCTGTTATCGGCCGTCGCTAAGGAGTATAGAGTAGTGGCAAACAATAATAAGGCGGACTTTCGTTTTCACTGCGACACGCCATAACAGCGAGTAAGGTTGGCCGTTAAAGGCGAAAGTTGCATAAATTACTCCACATGTGTAGTATTGGTAGTGTCGGCACTGTGTCAATGCTGTGTCAATACTGTGTCAGTACTGTGTCAGTAGTGTATCTGTGGGTGTAAGGAAAAGCAGATGGTTCGGTGTTCGATCACCTTCGATGCTGAGAATACATCGGCTTCGATAGATTCGTGCTGAGGTCAAACATACAATTTTTCCTCATTTCATACATTTAAACGGTTCCATAACAATGTTGAAATGAACTACATTATCCATACTAATGTTATATGTGTATGAAACGAGGAGCTCGGGGCTAAGTCATAACAGTCACACGGATCGATCCATCAGGTTAAGCTACGATTGTCGGGGTTGGTTCGTGAATAAGCCGTCGGTCGCGACTTGTCATTCGTAATCTTTGACAGTCGTTACGGGTCGTCAGAAGCCCAAAAAAGTCTGACACCCAGTGTTATCAAGGGTTTTATCCAGTTACTGGGTTGTGTAGGTCAGAGGCAGTCGCTCCATTTACCCCACCATGGTTCAGGCCTTGTCGTGGCGGTGGGGCTCAGTAACCTAGGGTGAGCGGTGCACGAAGCTAATTGGGCCGAGGGGGTTCTTTGTACCCCTCTTATAAGAAGAGGGGACAGAAGTGCAGGGGGCAAGGGGTGAGGATGGGAACCTCACCCCATTGTACTGTCCCGAACGGGTTGTTCTGTGGTGCGGGACAACCACTCTGTAGAGGTGGCGTCGGTCCCTTGCGGGACTGACTAGCCGTCGAGGTGCCCTGTTTGTTTTCTAGATCCGGGGCACCTCACCAAAGGCGGCATTGGTGGCACTCGCCGGGTTTTAGTGGGTATAGCTGCGTCCATCTACCAGCTGTCGGGCGCAGCGAGTCCCACATACCAGCGTGGGGAGACCCACTCGCCCGCGGGATGCCTCAGAGCATTTCCCGGCGTTAAAGAAAAAAAAATCGCTTCATTTACAATGCTGGTATCCAGCTGCGACCGGTTAGACTGGAAGCCGACCCCAATATAGTTGGGAAAAGCCAGAAGTTATATGTGTATAAGAGTAGCTGAGTGTTACCTTGCATGCCTAATCCGCTGAGCAGATTTTAATAAATTATTTCAGGATGACAGATTGTATTTTTAAACCAGGTTCTCTAAGATAGAAATAATAATTGGCCCTCCAAATGTAATTGTACTTCTAAAATAAGGTAATAATAATAATAATAGTATTATTATTGTTATTATAATTAAAATAATGTGACAGGAAGATAGATTACATTCTCAAAAAGAAATAAGCTAACAAAATGGAAGTAAAGGATCATATTTTAGTTCTTATAATAATTATTATTTTTTAATAAAAATTAAATTAAATTAAATTCTTTTTTTATGTTAGTTGGATAGGCAAACTGGCAAACGTGCCACCTGATGATTATTACAGATAATTTTATATATTTAGTACTCGCGTAGATATAAATGAGATTTTCTTGTGTCTACATAATATTAGCACGCGAGCCACGCACTGATCGGAAGATATAAATTGTACCCTTCTGTTGAACTACCAACAAAGTGTTGAAGTTTATTAGAGTTCCGGAAGGTTTGAGTGCCAATGTCTCGTGTCATGTAATTTATATAGAGTGACGACTCATGATGGAGCACGGGTAATATGGATCTGGTACCAAGGCAACAGACGCTAATGTATACAGCAGCCGGTGCCCGCGACTACGCCCTTGATGACTTGGATTTGATATAGTACAGCCCAAGGTGCAGCGGCTCACCCTAGGCTACTAAGCCCCACCGCCACGTCAAGGCCGGAACCATGGTGGGGATGATTATGAAGCCTTATTCTTGGGGGCATAATCCATTTCCTTAACAAATTTTATTAAAATGTCATCAGAAAAAATGTAAATATAACATACAACAGAATTAAGTGGTGTTTAAATATCAGTACCTATGTATGTGCAAGCGGCGTGTCTGATTAATGAATGGATATTAGTTAGTGTGAATGTATACAAGTTTTATTACTCAAGAACATTTAAATTACGAAATATTTTTTATGGAATTTTGTATACTTAGTTAACTAAAATTAACAAACTAAACTTTACATATTAAAAGTTTAAGCGCTTAAACTGTTTAAAATTAAATGTATAATTAATTATATTGGTACTTTTAACCTAAATGTTACATACGATGTATATATAATATATATAGGTACTACCTATATTATGTTCTGAATAATCTAGTTTTCATTATTGCTATAACTATCGTCAGGTCGTATTCGTTCAGTGTCACACGGACCTCGACATCTCGCACCTCGCATACAAATAGAACCGGCAGCCGGACACCGTCACCCAAGTAAAACTGTAGAGTGCAGACCTTCACACGCGCGCGGCTAGACTAATCTCGGCTTTGAATGTATATAATTACTAGTGGCCCCGACAGACGTTGTCCTGTACAAAATATTATTTTTTTGCGAATCTAAACCATTCTCGAATCCACTTGAACACACACAAAAAAATCATCAAGATCAGTCCAGCCGCTTAGGAGGAGTTCAGTGACATACACACGCACAGAATTATATATATAAAGATTATAGTGCGGTAAAATGTTTGCACTTTGAGCGGCTCCGCTGTTAGCGTCGCTAATGGTCCCACAGTAATGATGGTAATTAGACAATTAATATAATAATGGCCGATCCTCGCGACTCGCGCGTGCATTGTCACAGAGTCAGCTACAACTCGGAAACAACACAGCAACAACACAGCAAAAACTCGGCAACAACTCGGCAATACCTAGAGAAGACGTATCCCATCAGTGATTGGAATTGCTAGACTACAAACAACAAAAGTGACAAACTTGTCACCGATAATTATCTAAAATCTCCCTATGACAACTACACTCTCACAATGAAATAACTTTAAAATTACCAATATAAAGTAGGTACCTATATCTAGTAGAATGCCATAATATACTTGGTGTAATAACTTTTAACTGACACTTAAAACGAGTAAACTATAAATATAATAGTGTACACTAATATAACAACTTTAACGCAAAAAACAATACTCACTGGGCTGAAGGGTCAAACATAAATAATATAAATACACGTAGGGATATTGACGGGCCGCGAGGTGAACCGGCCGCGGCAGCACAGCAGTCGACGGCGCGGCGTCGCCTCCGAACAAACCGCGCAGTTTCTTGTGTGCTGTTGCAACCATTGTGCTGTGTGAACCGCTGCTCGTGGCTTGTGTTGCTACGAGTATTGTTCCTAGTCACCATCGCCACAGATACATTTTAATCGCGACCTCTACCAAGATTTTGCGTGCAGAAAGTATAATGTCATTAATATGAATTATGAATATATTTATGTAAAATAGTCGCGACGATTACCGAGTCCCGACCGTGGTTGCAATGTAGCCAAAACATCGGGTACGTAAAGCTTTTTTAAATGCAATAGTGGGTTTTTTATGTCTTCACGTTTATACCGCTGAAAAGATTTCGATAAAAGTTGACTTTAGGAGTTAGATTATATCATAAGGAAGGATACCAAACATACAGGATAACAAAATAATCCTAATCAGTCCGGATACGGCTGTAAAACTGAACTAACGCGAGAGATTTTGCATTACTTTAGTAGTCGCGATAAAATCCATAAAAAGTGGTTATGGATTCACTTGTCAATAGTGACAGGTGTCACTATTGCCGCGAGGATGTGTCGTCGCTACGTTCGGTATTGTGAAGAGTGGACGGGCCTTGGCCGCAAATCGCCGCGCTCGACACCGGTTGGCTTTGAACCATTGTTTTGTAACGACGAGGGAAGCGCATCGGTCGACGATACTTAAAGGACTCATGAACGGCAGACTTTCGTGTATACAATGTCTTGAGAAGCGATGAAAAAGGTGAAACATAGTCAATGTGGTTGAAAGGTCGCCGCTCGTACATTATATCATATCCTAACTCATTGTATTTATAATTCAATAAGGTTCTAGAGTGGAGGCCGTTTAGGTAGACGTAGTGTTGGTCGGCCATTAACCAGGTGGGAGGACGATCTCCGTGCGGTAGCCAGACCGTAATGGATACGCGTTCGTTGAGGGAGGCCTAGGTTTAGCAGGCGACGGATAGGGGCTGATGATGATGATGAAGTGTTCAAACCTAAAAATGTTCATTTTGTGCCCACAGAAACTAACAATTCTAAGAATGCAACTCTTTTATCGAACGAAAACAATATACCTAAGAACGGTAGCTTAGGAACGATTTAATTCAAGTTCATCTAAATTCTATTTAAAACTGAAGTCATAAACTCATGTGAGACTTCAGGAGGCTTTCAGGGGCAATAAATTTAAAAAATGCCTTCACAACGACGCGCACACACACGTATTTTCAATTGTTTCGCTTCGTGAAACCATTGCGCCAGCGTGACCACTGATGAACTGATGAACAATTTCTATTTCAGATAAAGACGTTTGTCCAAAGTTCTTCATTACTTATAACTACTTACAGAACGAACCCGGCCAGGGGTTTTAATCCGCGCGACGCGCGACATTACGAGCAAACACATTATAACCCTTGATCATTTCTTAAAATTTAGCCTCGTTAATATTAATAGTTAAGTTGAAATTGCATGCTTTTAATATTGCATAATTCCTATAAACGTACCTTGTAAAGTCTTAGATAATCTATAAAATCAAAATCAAAATCAAATTTTTTTTATTCAAAATAGTACTAATACAGTATCTTTTTGAACGTCAATTGAATCTACCACCGGTTCCAAGGTAAGCCCACTGAGAAGAACCGGCGAAACAAACTCAGTGGAACTAATCTTTTCAAATAATATATTATATTAATAACAATTTTAACATCTTATCTTGAAATGCCCGGGAGGAACGCCTTATTCCCAGGGTGTGGTATCTTCCATGAAATCTTTTACTTTATAATATGCTTTACCACACAAACGTTCTTTAGCAACTTTTTTGAATTTTTTTTATGGAGAGCTTTTGAACGTTTTCTGGGATCATATTGTAAAAGCGTATACAGTTGCCTTTAAAAGAATTGCTTACTTTCGAAAGTCTAATCATTGGTGCATGTAACCTGTGTCTATTACGTGTATTCCTACTATGAATATCACTTTTCTTACAAAATTCATTTATGTTTTTACGGACATACAGTAAATTTTCTAAGATGTATTGAGAGGTGACAGTCAGAATTCCTATTTCTTTAAATTTTTCTCTCAAAGATGAATAGGGAGGCTACTTGTAAATTGCACGAATAGCCCGCTTCTGCAGCACAAAAATGTTGTTTATGTCGGCTGCATTTCCCCATAAAAGTATGCCATAAGACATAATGCTATGAAAGTAGCTAAAATATACTATTCGCGCTGTATCTACATCAGTAAACCGTCTTATTTTTCTCACTGCATATGCTGCTGAACTGAGTCTATTCGCCAATTTAGCTATGTGGGGACCCCACTGCAGCTTAAGATCTAGAGTTATTCCTAGGAAAACTGTGGAGTCCACCAATTCCAAGTTTTCACTGTCTAAGAGTACATTTGTTTGCAGTTGCTTAACATTTGGCAAGGAAAATTTTATGCATTTAGTTTTTTTACTATTTAAATGCAAGTTATTAACGCTAAACCAATGTACCATTCTCGAAAGTGTGTTGTTTACCTCGTCATAATTAGTTTCTTGTCGTTTGATTTTAAAAATAAGTGAAGTATCATCAGCAAACAACACTACCTCTTGACTATCTTTAACTAGGTAAGGTAAATCGTTTACATAAATTAGAAAAAGAAATGGACCTAGAATGGACCCCTGTGGGACCCCCATCTCTATTTTAGTCCCGGATGATCTTTTACCATTTATCTCGACCTTTTGAGTCCTGTTTTTAAGATAGGAATTCAAAAGATCCAGTGCCGTACCGTCTATCCCATAGTGGCGTAATTTCCTGATCAAGGTCTCATGCTGTACACAATCAAACGCCTTGGATAAGTCGCAGAAAACTCCCAAAGCATCACGTGACTCCTCCCAGGCCTCATAAATGTGGTCAATTAAGTTAACGCCAGCGTCTGTTGTGGAGAGACCCTTTCTAAATCCGAATTGTTTTTTGTGCAGTAACATATTGGTTTCAAAGTAATATAGTAACTGATTCAACATAATTTTTTCAAAAATTTTACTAAATGAGGGGAGTATTGATATTGGTCGAAAATTTGTAACATCTGATGTACTGCCAGATTTAAAAAGAGGCAAGACTCGACTATGTTTCATTAAGTCAGGAAAAACGCCACTATCAATACATTTATTAAAAATTGTTGCTAGATGGGGTGCAATTACATCAACTATGAGCTTAGTGACTTTTACAGATATTCCCCATAAATCTGGGGTATTTTTATTGTTTAATAAGTTAAATGCATTTAAAATATCTTTGGGTCCTATCTCTTTAAACTTAAAGTTAGCTTCACATTGTTTGACATTGGTTTTAAGCAACGATTCGGCAATTGCAGGACATGAGATTAAATTTTTTGTAGTCGAAATCGGGATGTCAGAAAAGTATTTTTCAAATACTGTCGCAACTTCCTCGTCAGACTTAATTATTCTATTTTCAATATTTAAATTAAATTCAGAGCTACGACTACCCACTCTCCCAGTTTCATCCTTTATTATGTTCCAAGTAGTTTTTATTTTATTTTTTGCGTTTTTAATTTTTTCCTTAATATAAAGCGATTTGGCCGTTTTTATGTTAGTCGGATAGGAAAACTGGCAGAGGTGCCAGCCAGTTGCCAGCTGAAGGTAAAAGGTCGACGTCGCCCATGAACATAAACTAGGTAGTTTTTTTTTGTTTTTATGTTAGTTGGATAGGCAAACTGGCAAACGTGCCATCTGATCGTATCATCATCGTAGAAAGTGGCCAATACTTTTATTGTTTTTCGAAGTAATCTCCGTTTCTTTCTACACATAGTCGCATTCGATGGAACCAATGAGAAAAGCAGTGGGCCCATTCTTCCTTAGGAGTCTCTTCTATATTATTGCATATGCAATTACCGAGACATGCACGATTATGATTATTTATGCAGGGGTCGACAGGTCGAGGATCCTCCGACACGGCCAGACTTAGGCCAAATCAAGCCAGACTCGGGCCTGCCGCAGACTGAAGCCTCAGCCGGAACTATCGACGACCAAAGCTCTAATCTGTTGACGGAAATGGCAGTAATTAATATAAAATATTCCACGAAATATTTGTGAATCTCATTCAAATACATAGTGTTATAGATGCGAACTTCCGTATCCTCCGGCAATCATCATTATTATAGATGAGGCTGTCAAGGTCCGTCGCCGAGACCGAACAGAATTGCTAAACTAAATAAACAATAAACATAAAATTATTGACCGATTAAACAAGCTTTAATGTCTAATATATGTACTCGTATTATAGTTATTTATAAATGCTCTATAATTGTACACTAATTCGAGATAGGACATATTTAAAACAAGTATATATCCATTATATTTCATAAATCTTAACATTTTTTTTATGTTAGTCGGATAGGAAAACTGGCAGAGGTGCCAGCCAGTTGCCAGCTGAAGGTAAAAGGTCGACGTCGCCCATGAACATAAACTAGGTAGTTTTTTTTTGTTTTTATGTTAGTTGGATAGGCAAACTGGCAAACGTGCCATCTGATCGTATCATCATCGTAGAAAGTTGCCAATACTTTTATTGTTTTTCGAAGTAATCTCCGTTTCTTTCTACACATCGTCGCATTCGATGGAACCAATGAGAAAAGCAGTGGGCCCATTCTTCCTTAGGAGTCTCTTCTATGGGATTTTCGTACGCTTTCACCGCATCTTCAGGGCTCGTAAAGCGAATACCTCGAATTTTATCTTTAGTTCTTGGGAATAAATGAAAGTCGCAGGGCGCCAGGTCAGGACTGTAAGGCGGATGACTCATTATCTCGACACCTGCCATAGTCAGATATTCAACAGTCCGTTTTGCGGAGTGCGCTGAAGCATTGTCGTGGTGAAGGAGGATCCTGCTACGAGGGCGCTGCTGTCGAATTTTTTCCAAGACAACAGACAAACAGCGATTGACATACTAGTCTGCAGTAACTGTCCTTCCATCTTCTAGCACAACTGTCGCGAACTGACCTTTCCGACCAAAGAATGAGGCAATCATCTTTTTTCCTTGACTTCTTCCTTTCTTTACCTTAGTTGGCCGATCCTCGAAAGGAAACACCCACTGAGCTGATTGTCTTTTGGTTTCGGGTTCGTAGCAATATATCCAGCTTTCATTTCGCCTGTGATGATGTCAAATACAGCATTTGAGTTACCGACGTTGAACTTATCTAACATTTGGCCGTTACATACCGTTACCGGTGGGAGGGAAGCGCTGTGCCGCGCTCCCGGCTGCATGGGTACCACCATCTTGCTTATTTCTCCCGTGAAACAGCTTTGCTGTGTTTCGGAGAGAAGGGCAAGACAGGCAGTGTAATTAATGGCACCGAGACTTAACATCTTATGTCTCAGGATAGGCAACACATAAATGAGTTGCCTGGGCTCGTTCCAGGTATACTAGTTTATGTTGTTATGGTATACTAGCTGAGTTCTGGGCGGATAAAATTTAGGTAGCCATCGACACGCTAAGAAGAAGAAGTTTATGTTCATGGGCGACGTCGACCACTTAACATCAGGTGGTACGTTTGCCAGTTTGCCTATCCAACTAACATATTGGCGACATCAGTCCTTGCGGAGGCGTTTCTGGTCGTCGGTTAAAGTATGGGGAATCCATCTGGTACAAAGCTTCCTGACGCCTAAATGTTCGTGTAATATTTTTTGAACTTGACTCATACCAATGCCTAGGCTTGCCCGTATCTGCTGATAGGTCACTCTCTTATCTTCGTCTATCATGCGTCGCACAGCACTGATGTTATCTTCAGTAGTCGCTGTTAAAGGACGTCCCTCACGCGGATCATCACTGAGATTGCTACGTCCACGCTTAAACTCGTTAAACCAATTGTAAATAATGGCACGAGATGGGGCTTCATTAAAAAATGCTAATCGCAGCCTATCATAGCTTTGTTGTTGAGTAAGCCCACAACGAAAGTCATAATAAATCATTGAACGAAAATTTTCTCGCGTTATGTTCATTTTCACGTGTAACAAGAGTTTTATATTTGCCGCCAATTCACAAAAACAAATGACAAATGAATGCAATATACTACATTAGGTTACTAAAGAGTTCTAAAATTGAAATTCAAAAAAAAAACATTTTACAAAAAATTAAAACCGACTTCAAAAATACTAAACTAAAAAGTAATAAAATAACAGTTTCATTAATGTTTGTGCTTACAACATACAATCAACTTAATCTTCTACTAATGTACAAACTTTGCGTTTACCACGTCATTATAGTTACTTTTGGAGTCGGTGTGAGCCAAGGTAGGTAGGTAGGTAATGTACAGCAACAAATACGACACCAAAAAAAAAACATACAGACGAATTGAGAACCTCCTTTTTTTTGAAGTCGGTTAAAAAGTTTTCATTTTCAATGTTTCTAACTGGCCAGTTCTAAACATTTTTAGTGTTACCCACGTAAAACGGTATGTTGCAGTATTGGTACGTCTCATTGTTATACAGTATGTAACTGTTTCTGTTCTGTCCTTGATGACGTTTGTAATGTGACAGACTCATTTCTCGTACAAATCGCACACAAATAATTGTTGCAATTGTTCTTTTTGTGAATATTACGTAACAAACCCCCCGAACGTGCAGCCGGCGCGGCGCACACAATGACGACAGCAGGCGTGCGAGTCAGCCGTAAATAATTCTTATCAGTGAACACTCGGTTTACATCCACATTTCTAAACTTTCCTACTGATACGTTACAAACATCGCGACCGAACTGATTCATTATTGCTAGCGCGCGCGAGACGAATCGTAGCGGACGCGCCATTGGGCACGGTGTGCGGCGCGGCGGCCGGCGGTGCGGCGCGGCGGTGTGCGACCGCCCTTAGATCCTCTCCCGAGAGGCCGCCCGCTATTGCTTATGAATATTCCGATATGATCACGCTTCCTACTAAATGCCTAACAGTTTACATAAATTCTAATAATTTACAACGGCACCATAAATACTAACCGACATCCCAACCGAAACAAACCCGACGGATCTCAATGTATGTATTGGGAAATATTAGTCAAACGACGAAATAATACATTCAATATAGTACCGTTTGAATCGAGGCGCTTAAAATATATCGAATTGACATAAATAATTGTCAAGGTACAAGTTAACGGTGTCCGTAAGTTGACATAGATAGTTAAGTCTGACATGGTTGGCGGAGAGGGGCTCCGGTGAGATCACTGCACGGCGCTAGGTGCACCTCGGGCGAGAGTCGGCCGCGCTGGTCGAGAGGCTTCTCTCGCGGTTCTCGCGCGAGGACCGCGAGCCAGGCAGCGGGCCGCCACACACGTTTGTCATTCGCGGACAGAGGTTATAGGTTAATTAATTCAATATATTTTGCAACAGCGACTAGTTATATTCCACTATTTGTCAATTCAAATATTCAATGACAACACCACGAGCTAATGGGTATTCCTCGAGCTGAAAGGACATCTCGATACTAAATGTTTGGTTTGTCCTAGATTATGAGGTCGCAACATAAAACTATGTTAAAGGCATTTTTATTCCGCTCTACATGAGCGTATTCCGAATAACCATAAAAGCACAATAAGCATTGATCACATATTTATTACTCACAAGAATATTTTGAGAAAACCGAGAAGGATATTAAAACATACAGTACAGGTCGCATGAGGTCCAAATAGGTACAATTCCACCACATTTTTTTTATGAGATCCTCTTTAATTGCCCTACTGATGATATAAATGAATGTTGCCGGGGGAACCCGGTGTTATATTGTTTAAACCTAAATTGTTTAAATAATTGCAAGGAATTGTTTTTTTAAGCGGACCTTTTTATTATTTTCTTATAGCAATAATTAAATAATATTATTATTGTTTCAAGCTAAAGTTTAATATTTTTTGAGATATAATTTTTAAAGGTTCGAAAAATCTTAAATTTGGGTATATTTGACACATTTTTTTTCAATTTGTCCTATTTTACCTACAGGATAGGTCAGGATAGGCAACACATAAATGAGTTGCCTGGGCTCGTTCCAGGTATACTAGTATATGTTCATGGGCGACGTCGACCACTTACCATCAGGTGGTACGTTTGCCAGTTTGCCTATCCAACTAACATAAAAAAATCCTTTAACTAGATATATGTATTAATTATAACATACATACCTATACACACATGAGGTTATTATCTCTATCGCATTCGCATAAGATAGCAATTTACTATGGTAAGTTGCTATCTTATGCGAATGCGATTATTATATGCGAGTATATCAGAGTGCGAGTATATGTGCAGATGTGAATGGAAGAAATAATAATAAATGAGAGTTACATAAGTGTATTGATGTTAGCAGAAAAGTAATAAAAAGTAACGATACGTGTTAAATATTTGAATGTAACGAGTGTGTCCGTCAGTCTGTAAGTTAACATGGCGTTTCTTATCGAGATCGAGAGCAGTCAGCAGAGCACTTTCGATGTCGGGCCGGTACTGGGTCGTCGTCGAGAGTAGAGAGCGAGTCGCAGGCTTCTGGGCTGATTGGCCGATTGGTCACATGCATGTGAGATTACACTACTGCATGCCTGCATGCTGTGATACCGAGGTGTCTGCGGCCGTCACGCGATGCGGCACCTGCGCCATGTTAAACGCACTTTAGTAATGATTTAAGTTATTGTTTTAAAGTTCCTCCTACTAAATTAGTAAAGCTTAAGATAGTCTTGTCGACGAGAAAATTATTGTACTTGAACATTTATATAAGAATAAAATTAATGCCAAGAATTTGCATAAAATTGTCAAGTGCGTCAATTTTGAAGTTCATATTAATTTCATATGTGTGTACGTGCACTATCATATGATTTATGATTAGAAATGGTTAATTGATTGCGAACCGTGTCACATCCGCATTACTCACATTTTTATTGTTTTGTCATTATCAGTATAGCCTTCTTGTAATGAATAATGAAGTAATA
Source organism: Helleia helle (assembly GCA_963853865.1). Taxonomy (NCBI): domain Eukaryota; kingdom Metazoa; phylum Arthropoda; class Insecta; order Lepidoptera; family Lycaenidae; genus Helleia; species Helleia helle. The sequence continues at coordinate 26,119,098 of OY971420.1, forward strand.
TAAGCTTGTTTAAACTAGTGTGGGGCGGTTCAGTACTCGCCAATCGTATGTTTACGGTACAAGTGGCTGTGCCAAAACTAATTTCAAGCGAAATTGTGCGCGGCCATTGCAATTTGCAGGTATACATTATTGAAAGTATTCATAAAAAAACTAGAAAACACCAAACTAAAAATGAGAGAACATTATTTCATTTTTAATATCGATTTTTTAAAATAAAATGTGACGGAATCTATGCACTTTAGGACAAAAGTTATTTTGAGACCATTATTGTAGAATTGTAGAGTAAAATTTCGCATCTTTTATTTCCTGTAAACTTTTATATAAAACTTACGCACCTACCGTTTACGATTTATGGCCTATTTAATTATTCTATCGCCAATAACTTTTAAAATATTGGATTAATCAATAAAATGAATCTTAAAATGGATAGATCATTCGATTAGGGCGAGATGTCGGCCAAAAACATTTCTTCAATATGACTCTTGAAGCTCCAACAGGATCTGTCAGCATTTTGTGATTTTATGCTCAGTAACTTCAATAAGTGACCCCTTAACTTTATTTAAAAAAATGATCGGAAATTTAGTGCGAGGTTTAATATTTTTTTACTGTAATAACTAGTCTAGTTTCGCGAAATCAAAAAAGGGCAGTTGTGAATATCTCGCTTTAAAAAGTTTTTATAGAGAAAATAAAATTATGTTCATTTGATGTGTCCAATGTGCATGTACCTTGAAGTGAAGTCCCTTACTCGGTCGTGTAGCGCGGGCGGTGCCGGCGGCCTGGCCGTTACCATTGTTGTAACGTCATTGTTTCCGCAGGGAAATGGGTGTTTGTCAACATTACCCTTACCGACACACGACATACGGCACACGGCACACTGCTGTCACGTGACTGTCACACTGCATCTCGGTACGTTGTAGTGCGCCGTGATGTACTTCGCGACCAAATGTATCATATTTATAAACGGGTGCACACACTAGGCTTACTGTAGCATTGATACAGTGAATATATCCTAGCTAGACACCTCGAGGAAGGAACTCATATAAAGTTTTTGTGAAAATGGTCATCGGAGCATCACAACGTGCTGAGATTCTTATAGACACCTCTTTTTATAACCAACTTTGGTACAAACTCCCATCAATAGAAAAAGTTTTCCATTGATGATTATTATTTATCTTCTGGGCGATGGCTCTAAGAGTGCGCATTTATTAAAAAAAAACTATCTTTATCACTCGCTATCACAAAGAAAATTATAGTTAATTATAGTATAATGTACTTATACTATAATTTGCGAATGTTTTATGTAACGATTTTACTTTAATAAATACGGGTACCCTTCCTAAAAACTTAATATGTACATTATAACTTTGTTTAAAGTATAATAGCTGTATACGACTATTATGATTTACCCTCGGAAGGTTCTCGCAGACGTTATAATGTATCAGCACGTATTAGTTTACACATTTGCTAAGATTTTGCCGACGCAATACCTCGAACTGCCCCGAAGCTGGCCCGAGGTAAGGCGCGTCCGTGTTACCGGCGCGTTATTAATATTTCTTGAAGAAAAACATGAACTTGAGCCTCGTATATTTTCTACAAACTGGTTTCATAATCAATTCACCAACCAGGAGGAAATTATTACACCGATACTATATCACAGCCGGCAGCGTACATTAATTATAAGAGTACCTTTAAATATGTCAAAAATATTTAAAGCTACATTTGATTTTATTATTATATTCACATGTGTTCACATTCATATATATATAACCAAGGCGTCTAATGTCGTCTGTACGTAGAGATGGCAATAAATAAGCGGGTGAAGTGATTTGCGGTGCCGTCCGCGACACCCGTCCATCGTGGTTGGGCTCCCTATGACCGGCGACCATACGTGCCTTGCCTTGCCTTGGTTGCAAATCCCACTATCTTTACTAAAATAATAAATGTGAAAGTTATTTTGTTTGCTACGCTTTCACGCGAAAACTACTTAAACGATCATCATGAAACTTTGTACACATATTCTTGAAGGTATTAGAAGTAACATAGGATACTTTTCATAAAAAATAAAAAATAAATTATTATCCTGCGCAGACGAAGTCGTGGGCACCAGCTAGTAATGTTATTAACGCGAAAGTTTGTAAGGATATATCAATGTGTGTTTGTTACCCTTTCAAGCAAAAACTACTGAATGGATTTTAATGAAACTTTACAATAACATAGCTTATATATCGGAATAACATATAGGCTTTAATTTATCCCTGTATCCCCGCGGGAAGGGCAAGTACGCGGGTAAAACCGCCGGATGCTGTTAGTAATAAGCAAAATAGACAGAATTAATATTTAATTAGCTCCATTAAAGTTATTTCTCGTAATGACCTTTATTAGGCAGTCCGCAATAAACACGCTTCAATCTTGTCCGTCCGCAATAAACACGCTTCAATCTTGTCTCTGTCTGACTGTTGTCATTCTCTGTACCGCGGGACATTGTGCGCCTGTCTACGTGCTGTCGAATGTTAGCAGCTAGTTAATATTTCGCTTCAGCCTCCATAATTGATGAATACTAACATTGATGTTCACGGTCATTCCCACTCGAGGTTAGTCAGATTAGCAAAGTTTTAGTGTGCATTTACTAAACTATAATTCTTTATTCAAACGTAAATGAACTTTATGTTTAGCATAAATTCGGCCAGGACTCGTACCCGCGACCTCCCGATGTACAGGCTGTGACCGGTCGGTGTGCGAGTGGCGCGGAGTGAACGGCGGCGGCAGCAGATAACGTCGAGATGGATCCTGTTCGGCTTCCCACGGCGCGGCGGCTGGCACCGACGTCGCCGCGCCGCTAGCGCTCGCCGCCCGGCCCCGCTCGTGCCCGTTGTATATGTGTCTGTCCTGACTCTTACATAATCCTCGCCACAACCTTGATTGATATTTTTATAGTTAAACCGCACTGACGCAATATCGTCGTTTATATAAAACTCCATTTCCGTTTATATTGATTAAGTTTATGTTATCGCCTTTGTCTTGTCTCCGGCCTTACCCGACGTCCACGACAGACGCGTATTGTTTCATATTGACGTTCAGCGTCGAGTGTCAGGGGCGTCGTGTCATTTAACTTCTCGTAATCGAACAGTACAATTTACAAAACTTATTACGAACTTTACTTTATTTTTGTGAAAATGTAATATATATATTATAGGTGAGTATTATTTCTTTTAAAAATTGATTATTTAGAAGAGTGCTAGCATCGGCGTCTTCTCGTTATATCGAGTCTAGTCAAATTTGTCGTCACCATTGTGTAAATTTGAAGCTATTTTTTTCTTTTACGCCGGGAAATGCTCGGAGACATCCCGCTTGGGAGGGGGAGACTGCCCGCCGGGTATGTGGGACTCGCTGCGCCCAAAAGATGGTAAGGTGGACGCACCTCTACCCAATAAAACCCGGCAAGCGCCACCAATGCCGTCTTTAGTGAGGTGTCCCGGATCTATTGAGCAAACAGGGCACCTCGACGGCTAGTCAGTCCCGCACCACAGAACAATCCCTCCCAACTAAGGGACTGAACAGTACGATGGGGTGAGGTTCCCATTCTCGCCCTTTGTCCGCCCTGCTCTTTTGTCCCCTCTTATAAGAGGGGTACAAAGAGCAGGTCCCTCGGTTCAATTTGCTTCGCCAAAGGTACTGGGTTCATCTTAGGCTACTGAGCCCCACAGCCACGACAAGGTTTGAACCTCAGAGCATTTCCCGGCGTTAAATAAAAAAATTGGTTACTGATTGAGTTGAGTGCAACATCTTCACATACACAGTGATATGCGATGCATCTCAAAGGTAAAATATAGGTATTAGGGAGCAGACGCGAGTGTGCGCTGTGGTGTTGTCAATTTATTGAACGGCTCTCGAAATGAGTTTTGCATATTTACGAGGGCGTTTGCCATACCAGTTTATTTTATTGCCTCAAAATTGCATCCTTATATTGAAACAATGACCGATTGACACTCGAGTACCACAACGATCATCATCACTCTGTACTGTCACGTGTGATGCTCGTGTCTGTCGAGAGGAGCCGGAGCGCGGGCACCGCGGACGACGTCGGTGCGAACTGCGCCGAAACCACAACGACCTCGCTGATACGAGCGACTCCCGGGTTCCGAATGTAGGTACATGACTTTACAATATCGATATCTGGCGGAGATCGCGAGCACGTCTGTATAATATATATTCGCTCCGTCAGACTCCAGACCTCAGGCGGCGGGCGGAGCCGAGTCCTCGGGCAGGAAAATATGAACTTCGCGACATTATAGACTCGGTACTGCCAGCCAAATGGCAACGTCGCTAATACAAACTTGAACTTGATAATATTTATATTAAAAGCATATTGAAGATATTTCGTTCTTAGTTCTTTAGCAACTGCATTTCGACTGGTGTTGTTGTTACATTTGATGTCGGGTTCGTGTTTCTTTCTGTCCAAAATGTATCTATTACGTGAATAACCTACTTAGAAACGTTTTTTTATTATTTTGCTCCGGGAAATGCTCCTAGGCATCCCGCGGAGTAGGTTGATTGTAAGTTGTAGGCATTGAAGAAACGTAATTATTTTATTAGATTTTTATTTTTTTGACGGTGGATTAATTTTTTTTATTTCTTAATTTTTAGCGAACTGAACATTTTGACATATTGAACCGTATGAAGTAAGCCCAACAAAAGGTAAATGCAGTAAATCGTTGAGGAATTCCCTCGACTGTCTATGGTCTCCATCATAAGACCTGTAGTGGCACTAATAACATACCTATGGGTGCAAACCCATTCATCAATATAAATGAGTTAAGTCAAAACTCAAGGTAGCTACTATAAACCACCGAGGAGTTTTCTCGTCTTCATCATCAGATCCCTAATGACAGTCAAAACCCATCTAGATGTAAAGTTCTCATCAGTACAAATTAATCAAGACCAAACATAAGGTAACTGTTATAAATCGTTGAGAAGTTCCCTCGACTGTCTTTCGGCTCCAACATCAGATCGACTCCAGAGCTTCATGAAGTTTTTGATTTAAGTACCTTAATAAAAAAGTGGATGCGTATAAAGTACCTATACAAGTCAGAAGTGAATCTTATTTGGCAAACTAATTTTTAAATCTCGTTTATAGTTATACTAATCTAAAGCTTTTTTCCGAGACTTGCGATGCGACGTTCGCTCTATCTCACTCCCTCTCTCGATCTTTCTCACTCGCTTGCTCCCTACTCTCACTCCATGGCTATGTGCTTCATACTACGTTCGCTCTTTCTCACACTCTCTCAATCGGTCTCAATCACTCTCTCCCTCTTCTTGGGCAAAAACGTTGCACATTTTCGCGACGTTTCATCCGTAAAAAATTGATGCGCGCAAAATGATGAATGATGAAGAAGGTGCTACGCTACGCAAAAATTAAAAAAAGAACAAGTGCGTTCGGTCCTACCATTTTCGAATGGTCGCCTCGACTTATCTGGGATGCCATCATCAGATCCTGGTTTCCTGTGTGACCACTCTTGGAATAACAAAAAAAGAAGCATTAAATCGATTCGTACACGACGAAGCTATCCGCGAACACTCATAAAAAACTATACGGTCGAATTGAGAAACCTCCTCCTTCTCTGAAGTCGGTTAAAAAAACCCATCGAAAGTACCGCAGTTATTATAATACTCGTTGTCAATTAAATATGTTTGGTTTTGCCCGCGTTCATATGACGAAGACCTCATAACCCAAAAACCTTTTGTCTAATAGATCCATAGATCCTGAGATTGGCGCGAACAAAAAAGCTTTCACATTATCAAGATATAACTCAATATACTCATTTTGTACGCCCAAAATAAAAGTGTACCCACAGTACCGCTGTAGTTTATCGGAAACTTATTGAATGAGGAAAAACTTTTGTTTTATTTGAAGACTCGACCTGTACTGTCCTCGCATATTATGTGCGCTACCAATATATATAAAACATTTTTTTTCAATCAAATTCCGCGAAACATTTGGCACAGCGCGACATCGGTGACGTCCATTAAATAAAATTATTGATTGTTTTTTCTTGTTTGAGTTTTTTTACATTTGATCGTTGTAGTAAAGTTTTAGTTTTTTGTAGGTCTTTTGTATAATGCCTACTACGATGGAACCTGTTTCTTAGTTTTTGTAAAACCTCGCTTAGTCCACGTGTAGATGGAATATCAGTCACATACGACAAATGTTCTCGAAACTATATCCGATACGATATGAATATGTTATATGTTATATGTTATATGTTATGATGATATTATATAAATACTAGTGGCACCGACAGACGTTGTCCTGTACAAAATATTTGTTTTTGTGAATCTAAACCATCCTCGAATCCCCTTGAACTCACACAAAAAATTTCATCAAAATCGGTCCAGCCGTCTAGGAGGAGTTCAGTGACATACACACGCACACAAGAAATATATATATAAAGATGAACGTTCATGCAGTCGACTGTCTGAAACAGATTAGTAAATTAGTAATGTGTAGCCTCGCGATATCCGGCGAAAAAGAAATATTTGTGTAAAAATTACGAAATATCTTGTACATTGAAACTTGTAAGTTTATATTTATGGTCATAAGCGGAGTCCCCGCTCACGCAGACATACAGGTACGCGCCGGTGCAGGTCGAAGGGTATTATGTCGGAGGATACGGATCCGATAGTACCTTGTCGCCACACGCCATGTTGGGAACAAGTAATGGTCTTCGCCACATTCATACAGAGGCCGACAACTAACAACAAGCGTGATATTTTTGCTATAGGGAATGTGTAGTACTGTTTGTCGATTTAGTATTTTGTGTGTAATGTTGGTTGTAGACTGTAGAGGTCGCACGGGGGAGGAGTGTACACCAAACTACAGTTAGGTATTCGTGACACGAAGTAATGAGTGAACTCGCACAAATCTGCGGGGAATGGGGCCAAAGGCACACTTGCGTTATGTTTGTTTATGTAACGTTTGGCGGGCGAGCCTACTCACGCGGGCAGCTGGCGCCAGCGATTACACCGACGGGTGACTAGCCTCCGGTATAGGGCAGACGCTGCATACCATTACAGTATCAGAATATCTGTGGAAAAACAGAGTTTCATCCAGTGCGGAACGGGTCCCACATTTCATCTCATTCGGAAAATGTACAAAAATACCACATACATACATCAATTTTATTCTCTTATTATAATTACCTACTTTATTACGTTGCATTCATCGCTTCTATTAAGTTCCTCTTAATTTTTACAATTAAGTTCAATTCTTAGTTCACTGATAAAAATAAATTACATTTTATTTTTTGCGATAAGGTCACTAACAACTAAAAAACAAGAAAATTATTTTTAAAGTACGATACATTTTATATTACTAACATAACTTTAGTTCAATAATTGTTTGTTAGTGACTGTCAACCCTGCGACGCGCTGGGGCGCATTCCTCTCGCCGCCGCGGCGGCCGGCGAGTGCTAAGTGCGCGCACCGGACTCGTATTATGTTTGCGACTCACCTTGTCCACGCCAGCCGCGCGCTATATTTTGTACACACTTCATATGCATATTTTTTCAATATACATATTATTAGTATTTAAAGTGGAAATAAATCTAATTCGAGCGAACTATCACACCTAAAGGCAGTTGATAGTATATATTTTTTTATTTTACAAAATATAAATAATTTTTGGCTTTATATAAAAATGTGTAACAAACCCGATAATAATTGTTGTAGGTATTGATATAAGACCATGCTATTACCTTAGGACCACTCAATAAAAGGAGACCCTAGCCGCTCAAGCCCCCCTACACCCGTCGGCCCTTCTTTTATAAAAACGTCATGTGTATTTTTCTGGGCTATAATTATCATAAGAGTGTAATGAGTGAACAAGTAGCGCCATGACAGGCCTTGTTCACGTCTACCCGATCTGTTCAACAACAGCGCTCGACTCTCAAGTTACCAACCAACGCCCCTCACTACACCTGACCAGCTAATGGTTCTATATTTACTGCTAGCTGCGAATATCGTCGGCCCCACTCTCACCACACACTCTCAGAGACTCAAACATTTTGTCGTCATTTCTTCGTAGATAACTAGATATTCTATGTGAGACAGAATAAACGAGGGGTAAATAATGACAAAACTTGTACAAGGTGAACGTACCTTCGATGTTTGCAATGGACACTATACATTAAAATTTATATCCAACATTTATAATATAGGTATCCTAAATGTAGGTTGTCTTTTGATTTTCCTTATTCTATTGATTATTACATTCATTGATATTGTATATACTTACCTAATATTGGTGAAATTTAGTTGTAACCTTTTCTGCGAATCTAAAATAAATAAAACGGACATGATGCTAGACCGTTGTTGGGTAACCCTCATATTATATAAGTTGACGTTACACCGAACGGCGCTCGTGCTAGTAGCGCTACTAGCACGCTGCTCCAGCCGTCGAAGATGCTGGATATAATTTACAATACGTTAACAATATATTATGAGGAGGTTAAGGTACAAACATCGTACTTTTTTCGACATTTTCATTTATCTCCATAACAAACCATTGGTATAGTCACCGATGTGTAAATAATACCAAGCGGAACATGGGGCAGACTCGATCGCGGGCCCGGTGTGCGAGTGGCTCTGGTCACTGGTGGTATGTACCTGATGAGTGACGTTATACTTTTTCAAGTAACGTCAGCCCAATGATTATTTTGAGTACGCTATTCTGTGAGAAATGTTAATACTAAGTATTAGTGTGTAGTGGTAGGTGTAGGATCTGCGCGTGTCCTCGTTTCTCGGGCGTCTGCCGCAGAAACGGTACCCAAACGAGTTACGGCGGCCGAGCACCGACCAGGCGGCGGTTGGCAGCGGCTGGCACGGCTGGCACGAGTGGCAAGACTGGCACGACTGGCAACGCCGGCGCGAATGGTATGCCGCCTACTTTCCAGTTACACTCGCGACGCCACACGAATAATTCTCGCTTCGCGGATCTGCATACAAGATTTACAACATTTACGACTATTTTGAATGGTCATTTTTTTTGTTATGTATTCGCGCCATACTCTCGCGGTCACTCCCGTTGCCTGTGTGTAGTGTGTACAGACGAGCGCTCTCTTCATTGTACTCTACATATGTAATATTTCCACTAAACCTAAAAGCCTAATCCGATATAATGATTAATATTGCCAGTGATAACTGATAGGGCTCCGTAACGATCGTGTAATAAACTGAGTCACCTGGTATACACTAGCCATAAAGACGCGGCTGGCGGCTCGTGGTACTAATGGCTATGAGAAACTGTTACTGGACAATAGATACGACTGTCATAACAAAATGTACACCAAAAAAACATGCAAAACCGCCAGTATAATATCACTACTTCATACGTGTGTGTGTTACGAACACTGAGTCTAGGTTCTTTGTTCATCTAGTTATTATTAGTAAAAGCTAAAACCTTGTGTTATGTGACTATAGCAGTAGGTCCCTTTTTCTTTTAGGGAAGAAAGTAAGCAGCAGAAAATTGGTAAGTTAAATAATGATATATTTTCTGTAAATCAAATCAAAATATCTTTATTTCGTAGGCAACAAACTTGGACACTTGAAACATGTCAAAGCTTTAAGCGTAAATGTTTCTGTAAAACTTAACTCGATTGGCATCATCTTGTACGCATAAAAACAATTTGTGGGCTTAGCTTTTTATCTATGGGCCTATGCAGCCTGAAATAAAGGTTTATTATTGTTTATTATTATTATTAGATATATTATGATGTATCAGTAACAGGTTTAAGTATAATGTTTATATTTTATGGTCGAAGTAATAAGATATTTCTTTATCACGTCGCAAAAGTATAAACTACCTTTGTAATAGAAATGTATCAAAACTTGTATATAAGTCAATCAATGTACATAAGCTTAGGGTTGAAAGCAAGAATAAACAAATAATCTTTATCTTAAGTTCCAAAAATAATAGTAATTATATTGTGAAGCGGGCACGGCCCACCCACCTCGCCATGTAATTACAAGTTCAATAAAATTAGCTAACCCGACAAGCGAAATAATACTTGAGCGGGAAATACGTTCTTAATTACATACGTAACAGATTAATGCCTTCTTGTTGTTTACAAAACAAAATAATTTTCGCGTAAAACATTAATTGGTGCGCCTTAGCTGTAACATCGACTCGAATGCTGTGACGAAGAATGACGTGACGTCACGTTATTTTAGTATTAGCATAGATGTTACACATATGACGGGCGTGCCGGGGCAGCCAACCTAATCACAGCTCTACGATCGGAACAATGGGCAGTCGCGATGGACGTTTCTAGACTCGACGGTCATGACTCGCTGCTAAATCGCTTCTCGGCTCTCGCCTATATACGTTGACGGCATATGCCCCGCAGTTTGGGGCTTACCGTGTATAGCACACAGAGAACATCTATAGATAATTTGGTCGTCGGCATTGGTAAATTGAAAAGACCTCAGTCACTGGGAGCAACCTCGGCCCTCTAGGGGACTTCTAGTATTAGGTTTGATCATGTAGGGTCATCTACATGATATAATAATATTAACGTCTTCACTAACCATTAACGTGTACAATTTAATCATTTGATTTATCATGAAATTAACAAAATGCAATCAACAGTTAAATATGTACAGGCAAATTATAATAAAATACAACACTTAATTAAATGTCGCATAGAAAAATTCATACCTACTCTTTACATTATCGCATTACTGAATAAAGTTGTTAAAAGAAAATAAACATGAAACAGAATTGCGCAAAGAAAATGATGTTCACAATTATTACGTAACATTATAATATATGGACGTGGAAACGATCCGTCTGGATCAGTGGTTCTTAACCGGTGGTCCGCGGACCACTCGTGGTCCCTGGAGGCATTCCAGGTGGTCCGCGAAGCCATCTGTCGATGCTTCTGAATAACAAAAATAAGCATCGAAATCGGATGGTCGTCCTTAATGGGCACGCACATAAAAATTTTGTTTACGGGTGACATTTTTATACAATTGAGCAATATTTTAACAAACAAAATGTCCGTATTTATGCTCAAAGCTCTAAGGAAGCTTCTCAATTAGTCAACAGAGTACTATCCGACTTCAGTGCTGGTTTGTTGGGGTGTTAGCTATGAAGGAGTAACTGAGCCATTTTTGTGAAAAAGGCATCAAAACATCGGCACAAATGTATTAAGATACCATTCTTGAGAGGGTAGTTAAGCTCCATAACAACACCATGTTCAATAACCAAGAACTTTCTCCTTCCTTCTTAAAGGTCCTTTTAGCAAGACTCGGCGCGGGGTCGTAACGCTCGATCCACCCAATCTTGATTAGAAACCAACGTTCCGTATTTCATCAGAGCTTAAGACTGGCCGTCATCTAGTCCTGGAGCAGGGCCCAGGACCGGGACTCTCAGTCACAATTTGGGTTTCGAGCATGCCGGTTGACCGTCGACGCCCTCATACGTCTTCGGGCGGTGACGAGTGAGGCGGAAGACAGAGTGGAGGTGGTGGTCGCGGTGTCCTTGGACATCGCGAATGTCTTCAACAGCACACGTCTTCACAGTGTGATACGGGAGGCGCTGAACTTACTTCGGTGTCCCCCCGTATCTAAGGAGGCTGTTGGAGGCGTACCTCTCCGAGGGACATCGGGTACGACTGGATACTGCGAGGCCGCCTCCTGCCTGGGATGAGTGTCATCTGTTTGGCGGATGACATCTTCGTGTATGCCCGTGAAGGAGGCTATAATGAGGGGGGCGCGACTGGCCTAGGCCGGGCTCGACCTCGTGGCTCATCCTTGACGGAGGGTGGACCTACGGCCCATAATTCTTATTGTTGGGACCGAGGGTTGTGAAGGCGGCAGCGCTCTGCACAGCGGGTCATCGCGGTAAGAGTGATCCGGGGGTACCGTACGGTATCGTGGTTGGCAGCCGATGAGCTGGCCGGAGATCCCCGTGGGAGCTAGTGGCGAAGATTCTTGGCGAGATGCATTCCTATGTGTCGTATAGGAGGTCGCTCGGTGAGTGGACGGAATTTTGCGAGTTCGCGCACTGGGGCAAAAGGCGTTAATGCGGAGATGGGGGGAGGACCTGGCGCGGCCGCCGTATGGCAAAAGCCATAGGGTGGCGGAGGCTGCTCAGCGTCCGGTCCTTGAGCGATGGAAACGCAGTAAACGCAAACCCCTCACCTACCGTCTGACACAGGTGCTCCGGGCATGGTTGCTTTGGTGAGCCTACCTACTTTGGTTACCTATGCTAGACGGCCCACAGGGAGCCGCTGACAGTGTGTCACGATTGTGACACGGCGGTGGACTCGTCCGAGCACACCCTCGAGGTGTGCCGAACATGGGTGGAACTGCGTCACAGTCTGACCTCAGTCATCGGAGGGGACTTGTCTCTGCCGAGCGTAATTACCGCTATGCTCGGTGACGACGAGTCCTGGACTATGTATGTATGTATGTATGTATGGATAATCCTGTCTGCTGCCTGCGTATCCGGGACCCACAAAAAGCGACTAGTTAGGGTGGGCACTCCTAGGTGCGAGTCCCACATTGGGTCAGGATCTCCCCGAAGATCCTGGCTGCATTCGTAAGTATTTCCCTGCGATATCAAAAAAAAATCTCGGTGAGAGCCTTACGTTTGACGGGATCCTGCGGGTCCGCCGACTAGAACAAGAGGTGCTAATGTGGAGGTGGGGGGAGGATCTGGCGTGGCAGCCGTATGGCAAAAGCCTAACGGCTGCTTTGTGTCCGGTGCGCCGTAAGCGCAAGCCCCCCACCTTCCGTCTCACACAGATCACTCACCGGGCGTGGTTGCTTTGGTGAATACCTGTGCCGGACGGCCCATAGGGAGCCGGTGGCAGTGTGTCACAATTATGGTGCAGCGGTGGAGTTGGCCCAGCACACCCTGGAGGTGTTCCCGAGATGGGCGGTGCTGTGTCGCAATCTGACTTCAGTCATTGGACGAGATATAATGCCGAGCGTCATCACCGCGATGCTCGATGACGACGAGTCCTGGATGGCGATGGTCTTCTTCTGCGAGGCAGCTATGTCCCAGAAGGCTGACGAGCGGGTGAGAGAGTAGGCGCTACTCCTAAGCCTCTGTGATCATGTCGGGTTCAGGATTGGAACCTGGGCCCAGTATGACACGACGTCACAAGGACTGCTTGGTAGCGGCCGGGCAGTCCCTCCTTACGAGGATTAGTCTGGATTTCGCCGGGGCCAGCCTGTGGCTGAGGTAATACTACTAATACCGTCGAATGCAGATCCGGGATCCTCAAAAAGCGGCTGAAGACACTCGCAGTGGAGTGGCCGTCATCAAGTATCGATCCGCTGGATTATGATTTATGCTCAGTTTTAGAGAGTATGACTTACTGTAAATGCCATGGTAATTAAAGAATTTTCCCATGGAAAGAGTATGTGATTCTCAAAGTTTCAAGGCCTGTATTGCATATTTTTCAAATAGTTTTATATTAATGTATTAATATAACACACTGTTAATAAATGTTACGTGCAATAGATTTTGTTAACAATATTTAGGGCAAGCCTATGGTATAATACCAATAAACCAACTGGGTGGTCCCCGGCAAGGCAAATATTAGGTAAAATGGTCCCTCATGACCTAAGGGTTAAGAACCACTAGTCTGGATGAAAAGTACCACATATTGCACTGAGTCACTAGTCGCTGTACATACATCGTGAAGTTATTGTTGAAACAATAGTCAATAGTGACACACGACCAAGGCTAAGGCGAACTTCACATTGTAGTTGCCATCGAAACTCTGACGTATACCGGTAGTTTGGTATGGAAGCTTAATAAGAGCTTTTAGCTACTTAACTCTCTTTAACTTAAATTTGTATCGTTATTTCACTAATTGTTGTATCTAATGTTAAGAGCCGGTAACATTTTAGTCACGAACCTCAACTATTTATTTGTGGAAGCTGTAATCTTTTTTTTGGTCAAAATTCGACTTTTTTCTGAGTCAAACCGCAGCTGACTCTTGACTATTATCGAATGTTATCTGAAGCCTGTCGATAACATTTTATGACCACATTAAACCTCATAAACTCTGTACAACTACACAAAATACTTATGAAAACAATTGCGACGTTTCTATTATCTCTATTTAAATAAACAAAATATAAATGTTTTACTAGCGAAGTGTTCTAGACAGCAGTACAAATTACAATGTACGTGGCGGAGACGGCCGTAGAGTCGTAATACGTGTGATGAGGCAGTAAAACGGTAGCAGTGACTAGTGTGGAGACCGCGGTGCGCGCGTCCGTATGATTTACTGCTCGTAAACGTTCGGTTATCGCCGCGCGGGTGCACGCCACTGCTTAATTGCGCTGATAACGCGGAAACAACACAAATAACGCCTCCATGTACTGCTGCTGTCTGCTGCTATACACTGCTGTAGATTGCTACACGCCCGTCGGGAGAATTATCCCGACAGATATGATTTATTACGGGCTGTTTGTTTGTAATTATATCATCGGTTTGGAATAATCCTACCGTATTTATAGTATGGAAGCATTTCGTTAAAAAATTAGACACACTTGTGTATTACTAGAGTATCCTTTGCGGCGTGGTGGAGAGGGGGTGGGGTTTACTTGTAGCCAAGGTAGGTATAATTATGCAACTATAGAAGTCGGCGCGATTTCATCGGTTCGCAATATTTGTAGAAATTCGCATTAGTATTCCAATAGCAGATAAATTAACGTAAATGTACGAGCCGCCTGCCGCCTGCCGCCACTTACCACCTTCCTTACTACATGCTTACTTATCCTAGATCGTGACTTTAATGCTAATTACACTTGTCAAAGTAGTTATTAAAATATTTTTAGCGTAAAATACTGAAATAATTTATATTTTTTTTTAATAAATACAAAGATCTGAAAAATTCTAAGCCTTAACTATAATTATGGTCAAACACTCGAGTTACTCGTTAGTTTTAGCACCCATTAAGACTACCTATCGATGTGTAACCGTTTGAACTGCCTATCTCTATATACATATACACGTACCTCTACACAAATAAATAAAATTAAAGTGTCTGTTTGTAATTTCAAATGAACAACTTTTCACAAAATGCATATTATTATGTAAGTACCGGTAAAGTACGTACTTACATAAAGAAAAACATTTTTAATTTTTTTTGTCTGTCTGTCTGTTTGTTCCGGCTAATCTCTGAAACGTTTTGGCCAAATTTGACGGGTCTTTCACTGGCAGACACCTGATTTTTTTTAACTTTAAATCCTTTAGGAGTCGTCAGTTATTTAGGCTATAAAATAATCATCATCAATCAGAAAAATCATTAAATCTAAGTGAACTCTGGCGAAGCTGCGGCCAAAGGCTAGTTGATATTATATGTATTAAATAAGTCGTTGAGAACAAAAAACAATGGAGTCATAACAGTTGGATTAATATGTAATATTAATGTTATGTGTGTTTGTGTGCGTGTGTTCGCGGTAACTCTTATATGTGTAGGTAGTAGCATAGTATTGACACTATTGAGTAGTTAACCCTTTAGGCTCGTCATCATCACATTTCCTGTTTCTATATAAATTATATATTATTATCTGCCAGTCGTTTAAGAGATTAGCTGGAACAAACAAGCAGACATATAGACCAAACAATCTTTTTTTTATATAAGTACCGTTTATCTATTTTCATATTAATTTAGTGAAAAGCTGATATTTTAAAATTACAAGCGTATCAGCTTTTTAAAATTCAATTTAATTTACTTATATAGATGAGCTTTCCTTCTCATTACTGTTCAGTGTTTACATACTCATATGTAACACGTTCATGTCTTGCGGATTGATCGGTCAATGGACATGGTCTTTATACATAACTTTGCACCCCCGGCATTGCACGGGTTCAAAATGTAATAAAAAAGGACATATTATCTACAATTAATCAGTGATTAAATTAGGTTAAATATTTATCTGTTTATATTGAAATGGCATTTGTGAGGGTGTCAGAATACGCACTTGAATTTATTATATTATATTAATAACAACTAAAATATTCATACAAATTACATGGTGCATATGAATTTGATAAGGTGCATGAATGATTAAAGTATTGAACGTAACATATGATTGATAAGGATTAATGTATCATCTGTTTTAGGTATTCAATAATTGCCGCGATGTATTGCCTATTTTTTAGAAGAAAAAAAATTTTAAACAAAAATTAAAACCGACTTCAAATAAAAAAAAAACTAAAAAGTAATAAAATAATTTCCTTAATTTTTGTGCCTACAATTTATAATCAACTTGTTCTTCTACTAATATACAATCTTTGCGTTTACCACGTCATTATTGTTACTTTTGGAGTCGGTGTCAGCCAAGGTAGGTAGGTTAGGAGGTAGGTACATCAACATATAGGACACCGGCTTCAAAAGTAACAATAATGACGTGGTAAACGCAAAGATTGTATATTAGTAGAAGAACAAGTTGATTTTAAATTGTAGGCACAAAAATTAAGGAAATTATTTTATTACTTTTTAGTTTTTTTTTTTTATTAGCGCTGTATTAATGAGATGACCGTAGAAAGGGTTTAATTCATTACATAACAAATGAAAAACCGAAATGGAATTGTGTAAAACTTTATATACATGTAATTGAAAGCATTCACGGCAGATTTGCTGCTATTCATTAAATAATTCCATTATATATAGGTATAGAACATCACCAATATATAGATATAGAATGGATATTATGATGACCTTGAAAAACTATGATGCGCTTCCAAGCCACAGTTGCTTTTTGTTCATTTAAAAACGACAAGTAATAAAATTACATGATTTTGGCATAATATTATTTACCGTATGAAGTAAGCCCAATGAAAGCTGTGTATGGTCTCCATCATCATACCTGTAATGGCGCTTATAACCCATATGGGTACAAAGTTCTCATCAATTTAAATTAATTAAGTCCAAACACAAGGTAGCTACTGTAAACTGTTGAGGAGTTCCCTTAACTGTCCTTTGTCTTCATCATCAGACCCCTAATGACAGTCACAACCCATCTAGGTGTAAAGTACTCATCATTACAAATTAATCAAGCCCAAACACAAGGTTACTAATGTAAATCGTTGAGGAGTTCCCTCGATTGTCTTTCGGCTCCAGCATCAGATCGACTCCAGACCTTCATTAAATTGTAGTCCTTCAAAACATTTATAAAAAAAAGTCAAACGCACTAGTCGCCCCTACGATTTTCTAAAGTTCCCCTCGATTTCTCTGGGATGCCATCATCAGATCCTGGTTTCCTTGTCATGGGACCATTTGGGAAGTATACCCTTTAGAACAAAATTAAATTTTTCAAATCGGTCTAGCCATCTTCGAGTAATCAAGTAACATACATAAAAAAAATTAAAAAAAAAAAGATTCCGTCGAATTGATAACCTCCTCCTTTTTGAAGTCGGTTAATAAAATGCGTATAGTGAGCTAGAATATATATGCCAATTGCCACCGAGGACTTTCTAAATGAGTTTTTATTAAGACTTTTTTATGAGAGTTCTCAAGTGGCTTGAATTTTTCCAACTATTACAACAATTATCCTTATGTTAACCACCCAATTTAAACAAAACCTTGACAAATTATTTATTAAAATATGTTTCTTAAATCACTTTATATATTGCTGAAAAATACATTAAAATCAGTTTAGTTTAAAAAATGTAAGCGGAAGCGACTTTATGTATAAAGATATCTTACGTTATATTGTACACTTACATCGATATACGTAATCAATAAAGTAGTTTGTTGTTGTTTGTGCCAAACAAAATTAGGAAGGCGTTCAAAACACGTTTTTATTATTACATATTACATTAATGCACTATAATAACAAACTTGCTAACAACAAATATAAAAAAACAATAACAAATCGCAAAATGTGTTCGATCTCTTTTTGGGAGTTTTAAGGAGTTGACTGATCAATTAATAGACTGGAGCAGGAAGAGTCTTGAAGTGATGATGTTAATATAATATTATAATAATGATAATGATATTCGCATCTTCATATGGAAGTTATTGGAGTACTAAAGAAACGATTTTCACATACAAACCCGGGGTATGAAAATTTATGGGGAGTAAAATGCGACGTTATACGTTATGAATTATACAGGTATTTTAGTATGTATGTATTTTATAATTGTTCGTAAGCAGTAAACTCCATAGTGCGTCAGAACTGAAACATGAACATTTTTTTGCCCAGGGCTCAACAATATACCTATACAACGACGAGTGGCGCTGACAGCGGCTACTGTGACCGACATCTAGCGGAGTCCTTGCGACCATCTGCGGCCCCTCACTGTTTGTGTGTTTATGTACGAGTTTCATTTGCAATGATTTCACATTCACTTTCTCCGCCTCAACTGTTTTCTTTTATTTGCCACTTGCAGAGCCTCGCCAAACGAATTTACTTTTATTGTGCCAAAATACGACGCTACTAGTAGAGAGCCCACCCTCCAAAGGTATTGTCCACTTAATATCTTGGTACATACGTGTGTCAGTATAAAACATATATACAGTATTAGTGCATGGGAGATATGTCCGCTAGCGATAGAAGGAGTGACGTCACACGTTCCCAAAAGCGACCGAAGGACAAGAAGAAGGAAAATGACTGCATATCATGTATTTAAAATTCCGTCGAACATCACGCAACACGGACTCTGTGTATCTGTGTGTACTGTGTTGCGTCATACCAATGTTACAGTGCTGGTACTGCTCGGGCTCAGGGCCGTCTTTCCTCTGGGCACTCTGAGCACGTGCCCAGGGCCCCACGATCCACGGGCCCCATTATTTCTATCAGAATATCATTGAGTGATATTACAAAAATGATTGCTGATTAGAATACCTGGTACTGCCCTTATTATTTGGTTTATTCTTCTCCAGCCCAAAAATCAGGCTCACAGATCTTAAAATTGTTGTTTCCTGCCCAGGGCCCCGAACGGGTTATAGGGGGCATAGCTCAGGCTTTAGAATCACATTCACAAGTTAAAGGCACAGCGTGACTTATATTCCAACATGTCCGTTTGTATAGTCCATGCAGTCCGTTAAGTCCACGTAGTAAGTTCCTCAATAATGAGAATTTGACACGCATTCCGTAAACCTGTAGCGAAATAAAAAGTATAAAGTTGTTTCAATATGTCCAAATTCGAAACTGACGTACATTCATTTTTATTTTATTTTGCCCACAATCTGAACATATCACCTTCGAATACGCTTTTAAAAGTACAAAGTGTAAAAATGTCGTTTCCTCCTAGGTCGATTTGTTCAGCAATAAAATATCTAAGAAATATGAAAATGACGCACATATTAGGTTCGATAATTATTATGTTGTTATAATATGTGTGCCGCTGTTTCGTGTATCACGTCTTTTTAATTCATCTCTTCTTAGAAGCTACAAAATAAATGATCGATCGTTCATCCGTACGTGTCTGAAAATGTAAACAAACATTTGTTTTATTAAAATATTGTTGTTTCACTCAAGTTAGTGAAGATACGATTCTATTTTATTATTTAATGTGTAAACTTAAATAAATACTTTTTATCTTCAACATAGTTCCCTAATTATTTAGGTGTTCTAAGCGACTGATACAAATATTCCTAAAGTTCATATGTTCATCATGTTTAACCATCGTATCATAAATAATTTCAACAATAAAACGTAAAATGAGGCGTAGGTAACAGCTTAGCGGATATAAAATTAAATAAAATCTTTTAAAAATATTTTAGTAGGTACTTAAAGAAATAATTAAAGAAGACGCCTTTTTTGTCTAATTTATTTTTATGTGATCATTCGACGTCAACACTCATCAATATTACAACTACATAATATGTTGTTATTATTGTTGTTGTTTGTTATTTGTTTAGTTGTTGCACTTTGTGTGTGTTGCGTCACTCATTGATATATTGCGTATCGCTATTAGTAAATATTTGATAAACGAGTTTGAAGCGCGCGCCGGATTTTGTTCGCTCCTCTGATTCCGTGGCCACTATATATTATAATATTATAATATAATATATATATGATGTCCGGCGTAACGTTGCGGGAAGTAGGTACGCTGCTGGGTATTCAATGTTGGCAATTATAATGCCATCAAGACGTAATCTCTGTCGCGGGCGAGCATCGAGTTTGCGCGTCACGAGGTTCTGAGAGCTGCAGTGACGGGTGACGGGTAACGGGTAACGGGTGACGGGTGCACTGTGACCACTCTCCAGACCTCACCATCTAGTACCACCGCTCACCATCTTTAACACCTTCGGACCTCCTCGCGCAATCTCGCATCTTTTCCAACCAAACCTGAACACGTCACTAACATTAATATCGTCTTACAAAAAAATAATGACTTCGTGTGAACTTGAGGCGCGCGAATAACCTCTCTACAACCATGCATTAAGTTAATTTATCCAAAACTTTATTTATGTACAGCTATATAGGCAGATAATTATAAATCCTTCATATATTAATGCAATATGTTAAGTATTTAGCGAACTTTCGCAATTTACATTCCAAGCCGTTTAATTACGTTTTTTACTAAACATAACATCGTGTATTAAGTACTATAGCTATTGCCCGCAGCTTCGCCCGCATTCGCTTAGATATACAGATTCATTGCTGTTTTCGCTTTATTTTCAAAAATATAAAAGTGTTCCAAGCTACTACTTATAACATCTGCCAGTGAAAGTCCTGTCAAAATCTGTCCAGCCGTTTCAGCCGGAACAAACAGACGAACAAAAAGAAAAATGTTTTGTTTTGTTTTATATTTTCAATAATTGACATTAACATTAAAATTTCATATTTGAACACCCCTATATTATATTTTTAACTGAAACTGGATTAAAAAAATAGGATACCCGTGTTTTGATTTTCCCGAGATTCATTCATTTTGATATTTATTTTAACGTTTGAAATTCTTCCTATTCTAAATAGACGTAAGTGCCAAATGACGTCATTTATTCTGCTGAACGCTTTTGATTTTTTGTGACCTGTCAAAAAACCTAACCTACATAAATTAGCTGACACCGGCCACCGACTTCAAAAGTAACAATAACGACTTGGTAAATGCATAGATTGTACATTAGTAGAAGAACAAGTTGATTATAAGTAATTGAAGGTTCAAAAATTAAGGAGAAGCGATTATTTTATTATTTTTTAGTCTTTTCTTTTTGAAGTTGGTTTTATTTTATTACATCTCTGATATCATCTAAGATATCTATTTTAATGAAATGCTGTTAAGGTCTGTTTTGATCTGCATGAAATGTACAACGTTTATAATGTATTTAATTGAATTATATAAGTACTGTATTGCATAAAATAGCTTGGTATATAAATAACATAATTTTTTTTGGAATATGAAAAGGATAAAAATGGTTTCTGATCTTGCCTTATGAGATAAATATAATAAACCATCGCGGCAATTTTTGTCGATCTTTTTAAGATATAATTCCATAGTACATTAATTTGATCTATCTCGTAAGGTTTAGCCTGCCTTTGCGATTCTTCGCAATAAATATATTTTTCGACTTTTCTTTATTATTATATTATAGTATTACTGTAGTATTATTATTATTATTCTTCAATTACTCTATCTATTGCTGAAAACTGCATCAAATCCGTTGAGTGGTTTAAAAGATCTAAGCGAACAGTCAGCGGAAGCGACTTTATTTTATACTATGTAAATAAGATGATGTAATCGAAATTATATTAATATTATAAATTATATTAATATTATAAAAGCGTGTAAAAAACTAAATTTAATTTGAATTGCGATATAACAGTTGAGCTAAAGTAGTGGTCATCTGTTTGTTGGTGTCGGCTGATGACTGGTGTGTGATGGTCGCGGATGGCAGCGTAGGACATTGGCGTGCAATACTATCATCTGATCAACTCCCACGCTCATACAAACGGTTCTTAAATGGTGGACGGTCAACATTACCGTCCGCCTGCCGCAGCACCACTTGTACCAGCTGATAGTTTTACTACTTTCCGATTATGGCATAATATTAAGTGCGAGTATCAAACTGCAACTATACAATAAATATGTAAGAACGCGTTTAATATATACCCATGTGTAGGTACCGGTGACAGGCTCCTACTCGATCGTATGTATGAACTATGTACGGTGTCCAAGTATCGTACGTTTTTATAATAAACGTTTGCCTTATAATAATATAATCACCCTATGGTCGTATCTCGCAGCTATTACTGAATGAACTAGCAGTGGAATGGCGCGCGGCGGCCGGCGACCGTGAGGATACATCTCCGTTATAACAATATTTATTTAATATCAACACATTCTCGGTATAAGTCGGACGAAGGTTGTTGCGGATCTGCGAATCGGCCGGTGAAGGTTGATGTCGTAACATCAAACTTCCGACGGACGGCGACGGAGCAGCGCGCGCTGACGGCGGGACGGGTATCCTCCTGACCTCTACATATTTTAGACCATAGGGCAAAGACTATGACCATACCACTGGTTGTGGTATCAGTGGGGAATCCCACCGTAAAAAGTCAATTATTATCGTCGTACCAGTCATTGTCTACGATCGATCAACGTAAGTTAAATTACTTCTATACAAAAACGAAGTACTAGTGTATACCTTTTTATATGCCACTAGGACATCTTGTACCATATCTGACGAAATGGTATCGAGTTATGAAAGAAGGCTTAACAATACAGGAATAGATATTTAGACATATCGTTTAAAAATATTTTAATGAATTGTTCATAAAAGTTTATTAAGCTAGGTCAGGCAAGGCTAGGCGACTCCAGGCATTGCCAAGGTTAATTTAGCACGATTATACATAGTACGTGCACTATATTTTAAATGGTAGTAACTTATGGTTATAGGATTAACATGAATCAAATGTTTCATCAAATACAAAACAAAAGATATTTTATAACATTATTATTATATATACAAGATATTTTACAACAATAAACCTATGTTCTTAAATACATATAATTGGAAGTTATCTATATTTTATTTTTTGTTCTTTATTATAAAAAAATGCCTCATATACCCAAGCATGCTTTTCGACTCACGCTTGACCGTATAACTGTAATCTGTTTAAACGTTTCATTAGAAAGCTGGTACATAATATATATTTCGTTCTGCGCTCCCGTTTGAATCTTTTGCGCTGCGGCCACACAACTACTGAACAATATGACAGTAAAATATAATATATAATAATATAATTAACGTATTATATGTGGTATATACATCAGCGGCTCAGTACATTTAGAGTACCATATAATAAACGTGTTTCTTTATTCGGGTTTGGTCTGTCTTCTTTATTTTCTTTTGGACTCTATTAACAAACACAACAGATGATTGTAATCGCGATGATCTTTGGACTATTCTGGAACAAACGCCGTACCATGTAAAGTTGTAATAAATTCATTGTGTAACAATTTTTATTACAAACATATTATAGCTCGGTATAAAATGTTGACATTTATAATGTTAGTAAGAAGAACCTTCGATACAGATGTGCGGCGACAGCGGCGGTGATGCTGATGACTCCCGCTGAGATGTAATGACAGAGGATGAGCGTACAGTTCAGTGAATCACATCAAGATAAGTTTGTTCTGGCAGTTCCCACGATTTTTTCTACCAACGAACCAACTATAAAAAATGAGCATAAAAACGTTTGATATAATATTTTCCTTGAATGTTATTAGAAGTACCATACTCGTTATTATCAGGAGTGTCGCGATTACAGAAGTAATTGTATGTGTGGCCGGCATTACTGTGCTCGGTTTGGTCCGTACGTGCGGCGTTATTTATATATGTATAACCTTCGAAAATGGACGGTCTGAAGCGAAAATAGCTGGCGCTTGTCGTATCGGAGGTTGGCACGTTCAAACACGCATTATTATTTAGAATTGGATGACTTTTAAAATTACGATTTATCATGCCCTTAAATGTTTGTGTCAGGTCATGATATTGTAAGCGTTGCTAACTAACCTGACACAACATAAAACTAGTCGACTACTGTTACGAGGGTTTATATTAAAAGCAAATGTCTACTTCTGCTAAAAATGGAGGAATAAAGTTTAACACAAATACTAATTTTATAGATTTAAGTAAATACAAAGTGTATTTAAAACTATCGTTGTTATCTTTACGAATACTTCTTAGTCAATTTTATTGATTGAAGTAAATACAAAGTGTATTTAAAACTATCGTTGTTATCTTTACGAATACTTCTTAGTCAATTTTATTGATGGAAGTAAATACAACGTGTATTTAAAACTATCGTTGTTATCTTTACGAATACTTCTTAGTCAATTTTATTGATTGAAGTAAATACAAAGTGTATTTAAAACTATCGTTGTTATCTTTACGAATACTTCTTAGTCAATTTTATTGATGGAAGTAAATACAACGTGTATTTAAAACTATCGTTGTTATCTTTACGAATACTTCTTAGTCAATTTTATTGATGGAAGTAAATACAAAGTGTATTTAAAACTATCGTTGTTATCTTTACGAATACTTCTTAGTCAATTTTATTGATTGAAGTAAATACAAAGTGTATTTAAAACTATCGTTGTTATCTTTACGAATACTTCTTAGTCAATTTTATTGATGGAAGTAAATACAACGTGTATTTAAAACTATCGTTGTTATCTTTACGAATACTTCTTAGTCAATTTTATTGATGGAAGTAAATACAAAGTGTATTTAAAACTATCGTTGTTATCTTTACGAATACTTCTTAGTCAATTTTATTGATGGAAGTAAATACAACGTGTATTTAAAACTATCGTTGTTATCTTTACGAATACTTCTTAGTCAATTTTATTGATGGAAGTAAATACAAAGTGTATTTAAAACTATCGTTGTTATCTTTACGAATACTTCTTAGTCAATGTTTAATCAAACTTAACAATGCGAAGTATAACGACGATAACATAGAAATGTGTTTATAGGAAAACTAACTGTTGCCTGCAGTTTCACCCGAGATTTATATTTTTTTGCCAATACTAATTATCGAAATGCTATTCGTGATTTCGGTGTCATATTATTTAAGTATATAATGTAATGAGTGTTGTGTGTGCGTGACGCACATCAAACAGCTCGGCGGCACTTATCAGCGCATCAGTATCGGTCGATATTAATGGAGCGAATTGCGTGCTCGCCTCGGGACCATTTAACTCGTTAGTGGGGGCGCATGGGTTACGGTCACCACCGCTCGGCGCACGCTCGTCGCCGTGACCCGACCTCTACAACAGGCACACACACAACACTACAACAA
Source organism: Helleia helle (assembly GCA_963853865.1). Taxonomy (NCBI): domain Eukaryota; kingdom Metazoa; phylum Arthropoda; class Insecta; order Lepidoptera; family Lycaenidae; genus Helleia; species Helleia helle. The sequence continues at coordinate 26,144,385 of OY971420.1, forward strand.
CCAACCGACTGAAGCACCTAAACAATAATAAAATCGTCTCACAAAGTTATCTTTTATAAATAACCTTTTAGCAACAAAGTATTTGCAACCATCAAGAAACGGACATCCATTCTTTGTTATTCCAAAATATTAACAATTGTCTATACACTCAAATATGATCATAAGAGGCTATCGACGTCGTACGATGTACCGTGTACGTACAATGTTCTGTAAAGAGAACGGCCGCACAAACAGGTCCGGAGCCGGTCTCCGCGGTGACGTCCTTCGCTAGCTGTCGATTGTTTACGGTTTGTATGTCATATAAATAATACGAGCCCTCGCGGATGTGCGGATATTTCCTAGTGCAGTGATTGTTCATCTGCCGCGGAAGTGGGATGCTGCAGGTCGCGCACGTGCGCCGTAAATTACGCCGAGACGTCGCTGCCGACAGTCTGTCTACGTGCCTGTCTCTCCGAAGCAGACCAGTGCGATTGTCTGACCCTTGTTGACCCGGTTTGACTCCCGTTGCTCACTCATAGACCTTGGCTCGAGGTGACAAGGACCGGCCTCGTCTTAGCTCACACTGGATCACTGGCACATCGTGCTGCTCAGCTCGCCTGACACACAACTGACACACACAAGAGACAGAGGGTCGAGACGCACTCGGCCATGTGCCAAGGTTATAACAGGTTGTAACAGAATGCACAAAACTGGGTTAATTTACTTTCCAAAAAGGTTAACATTTGCATTTCATGTAGCGACACGACGATTGAGTTCCGCAAAACGAGTACCTTCTTTGTGTTTGTTTTTATTTTGTAATCGATTTTACATTTTATAAAGTGAATCGAAACCAAGGACGACAACCGCTAGCCGCTAGAAACTGAACTGGTCATTAGACAATTAATTAATATTGTTTATTACAGGAAGTCATAAATCTTTTGTATTTTATATGGAGTAGGTTCACCAGATTAGAATCCTGTAAGGTCGGGACAAAATCATTTAACCCATTCATCTTTTGTCGATGACTAAACTACAACAAAATAAAGTCAGCTTAAGCAAACGCTGGAGCGCTAAGTTCAACATTCTCAGTCTACATTTTCCTTGCTTGTTTCTTAAATTTTTGGTGTATGGATTATATTATATATTATATGCTATAACAGCCGCATGAGATATACAATAAAATGTTATTTCAAATGATAATGAATTATAAATGAAGTGTGAAGGTTTACTTACTTAGTACAGTATAAATAGACCTTAAAGTTTAAAGTTACATACATACATTACATAGCATAAAATTATAAAATGCGGACAGATCCAGGTGGAGCTACAAGCGCCATCTTGTAAAAATGTTTTTGGCCGATATCTCGGAAACTATGTAGGTACTTTAGGGCAAAAGTTATGGAGACCATTATTGTAGAGAGTAAAAATTCCCATCTTTTATATAATATTTTAATCTATTAATTAATGTATCCATTTTTAGATGATTAAGCAAATATTTTACAAGTTATTTGCGAGATAGAGAAACCGTTTCATTAAATAATCCATAAATCGTAAACGGTAAGTAAAGTAAAGGTGTAAGTTTTACAAAAAAGTATACGTGAAATAAAAATGCGAATTTTTTTCACTGCAATAATGGTCTCAATATAATTTTTGCCCTAAAGCGCATAGTTTCCGAGACATCGCCTAAAAACATTTTTTCAAGATGCAAAAGAATTTTGTGATTTTATGCTCATTAAGTAGATCTAGGGGTCTACTTAATGAGCATAAAACCGTAAAAAAAAATTGGATCGAAAATTTAGTGCGAGGTTAAATTCTATTTTTACTGTACCTACTAAACTGAGACAGTGATATAGCATTGATTAAGTGTCCTCTTGGCGCCTAAGTGGAGTTTCAGGTTAATTGCACGTATATAATGTTTTAATTATTTGATCGTAAGCGCCGATTACTAACGAGTTGTGCTCAGCGAATGTCCGAGCGATGCCCGCGCGGCTTGTTTATTTGTTTGTTGTACCTTGTCACTGTGTGCTCCTCGACCGGGACCGGGCTGATGACGAGGTAAGTGATGCGTGTGCGAATGTCGGCTGTGGGATGTTGCGTTGCGTTGTGTTACGTTGCTTTGCGTTGTATTGCGTTGTTTTGCGTTGCGATATGTGACGAACAGCACTGACACTGGGGTTTGGTTGTAGCTGCTGAGGGCTGGCCTGCCACTCGCCAGGCCCCGCCGAGCTCCCCCGCGCCCCTCGCGCGCCTTCCTCACGCCACTACCAGCCCAGAGTAGCCGGCACCACGTAGTACGTATCTCTCAACTTACTCATCGCAAGATGATTCGTCATCTTTTTCGAATCTACGTTTAAACGAAGTGTCATTGTTGAAATTTGAAGTGATAAAGTGTCGAGTGAAGTAAAACGCCTTGACCCAAGGCCAAGGTAACGTGTGCCTGAAAAATTTCACATAATTTCCCAGTGGCTAGTGCCATGTAATAATGTATGGGACATACGTTGAGTGACCACATGAGTACCCACTAATACTCCAGATCGTATTAGAGGGTACTAATGCCACATGTCAGCCACACGGCTGTCGCATCTCCTCCGTCTTTAGTCTAATGTCTATATTTTTTAAGTAAAAACCCGTCTTTAGTATTAATAAGGATCATGAGAGGAACTTGCTAACAGCTGCGTTGCTGTGCGTTTAATACGCAGAACTGGGTAGAATACATCGACGATCCGGCGTCTCATTACCGATCATCTGGGTCTGTCAGGTGACTGGAGGATTCCCCTAAAATCATTCTGGCTATTTTGTATATCTTACCGGCCAGCTTGTCATAAAGTTTTTTCAGATAGGTATTAAGAGCAATCTCATTGTCAATACGACACCCCCGTCCACGGCCATCATTTTGGTAAAAGGGGCGTAAGGGGTTTCCGCACTGTATATTTTCTGTAGGGTTACTAGTTACCCTACAGACAATATTATACATAGTATCTATATACTACCTTCTTGGCTGGCATCGACTTTAAATAGACGAGTGGGTAGCGCTTATATAATATAATAATTTATTTTTTGGTTTTGAGTGAATGTTTGTGATTTTGAAGTCGGTTTAATTTTTTTTAATTATAATATGTTTTAATCCTTTTTAGTGCAAAATAAGTTTTATATTTTAAGCTCTACAATTATAATTTATCGATAATAAAATTAAATTGCACACTTCAATTCCAAGATAATATTTTTGCAATTGACATAATAAGGACTGTTAACCTACAAAATTAACTTGTAAGATTTTATTAGACTGTTAGTTAGTTAGTTTTTCCTCTATTTCCTTGAAGTTCCACCAACGAATTTGCATTAGCTCTGGTTGTGCGGATGTCTCTGGGCGTCGGTAGTCACCATAAGGCTTCGACTACTCGGTGGCGTCCTTATGACATAAAAAAAGCATTTGAGACACTTGGCCCACATGCTTCCACAGGTACGCATATGCATCTGCAGAAAATTAATTTCAGAAGTTCGGGCTTGGAAATTTTGATCGGATTTTGGATTTGGATTATCAAATTTATTCATACTTTTTACAGTCCCGATGTTCAGGTGTTTGTCGAACCACGACAGTGTCCGGTGACAAACTCGGAGACTGAGGAAATGGACTGCATCTTGTGTTGGAGGGTGCGATGATAAGTTTAATGTAGTTTTGGTCACTGTTTTGTCAAATCGATTATATCTCACGGTGTCCATGTTTTGGTCACTGTTTTGTCAAATCGATTATATCTCACGGTGTCCAAGTTTTGGTCACTGTTTTGTCAAATCGATTATATCTCACGGTGTCCATGTTTTGGTCACTGTTTTGTCAAATCGATTATATCTCACGGTGTCCAAGTTTTGGTCACTGTTTTGTCAAATCGATTATATCTCACGGTGTCCATGTTTTGGTCACTGTTTTGTCAAATCGATTATATCTCACGGTGTCCAAGTTTTGGTCACTGTTTTGTCAAATCGATTATATCTCACGGTGTCCATGTTTTGGTCACTGTTTTGTCAAATCGATTATATCTCACGGTGTCCAAGTTTTGGTCACTGTTTTGTCAAATCGATTATATCTCACGGTGTCCATGTTTTGGTCACTGTTTTGTCAAATCGATTATATCTCACGGTGTCCAAGTTTTGGTCACTGTTTTGTCAAATCGATTATATCTCACGGTGTCCAAGTTTTGGTCACTGTTTTGTCAAATCGATTATATCTCACGGTGTCCAAGTTTTGGTCACTGTTTTGTCAAATCGATTATATCTCACGGTGTCCATGTTTTGGTCACTGTTTTGTCAAATCGATTATATCTCACGGTGTCCATGTTTTGGTCACTGTTTTGTCAAATCGATTATATCTCACGGTGTCCAAGTTTTGGTCACTGTTTTGTCAAATCGATTATATCTCACGGTGTCCAAGTTTTGGTCACTGTTTTGTCAAATCGATTATATCTCACGGTGTCCAAGTTTTGGTCACTGTTTTGTCAAATCGATTATATCTCACGGTGTCCAAGTTTTGGTCACTGTTTTGTCAAATCGATTATATCTCACGGTGTCCATGTTTTGGTCACTGTTTTGTCAAATCGATTATATCTCACGGTGTCCAAGTTTTGGTCACTGTTTTGTCAAATCGATTATATCTCACGGTGTCCATGTTTTGGTCACTGTTTTGTCAAATCGATTATATCTCACGGTGTCCAAGTTTTGGTCACTGTTTTGTCAAATCGATTATATCTCACGGTGTCCAAGTTTTGGTCACTGTTTTGTCAAATCGATTATATCTCACGGTGTCCAAGTTTTGGTCACTGTTTTGTCAAATCGATTATATCTCACGGTGTCCAAGTTTTGGTCACTGTTTTGTCAAATCGATTATATCTCACGGTGTACATGTTTTGGTCACTGTTTTGTCAAATCGATTATATCTCACGGTGTCCAAGTTTTGGTCACTGTTTTGTCAAATCGATTATATCTCACGGTGTCCATGTTTTGGTCACTGTTTTGTCAAATCGATTATATCTCACGGTGTCCATGTTTTGGTCACTGTTTTGTCAAATCGATTATATCTCACGGTGTCCAAGTTTTGTTTGTTAGTGGGGAAAAGGTATGATAATAAATGAATAATAACTAAGATATGTTAACAAAATGATAAATAATACGAATAAAAAATATATCATAGAGTACTAAGCTGATTCGTTTTATCGTATTCTTACGAGTGTCCAAGAACCGGGCCAACTTCGGAGCGCGATAAAACGCAGATAAATTAATAAAATTAAATAAAATTTGTAGAGGAAATTATTCCTCTAAACTTTTAGACAGCGATGAAAATTTATTGATGTTTATTTGTAAACAAATAGGCGAGTCAAGGTTTACGTCTTACTTACAAACAGAAAATTGGATAAGTATCTAAAATAAGTCGAGGTAGAGTAGGATAGAGGTGGACGTCAGCTAACGTGCTTGAGCGTGCGTATCATCACGGTATCACGCACGTCACGCTGACACGTAGTTACGCGCGTCACGGTGACCCTGATGCTGGCGGCTGCTTCGGAGACGTGCCTGAGAGACATATCGTACCGGGAACTTGGAACGCCAGTTATTGTGAACTCGGACGGACGGTGCTGTGCGGCGCGGAAACGGATCGTCATCTTACATGTTGTTTTTAGTTGAAGTTTTTGTCCGACATAATATATAAGTAAAAGACGAATTCAAATGTAAATTATGACAGTAGCCTGGTCAAAAGTGACCAAACATTTTTATATGTAAAGATAAACAATAAATAAATATAAGTGAACAATCACACCACGTTCACCTAGCCCGTTGTAAACTCGTTAGAACTTGTGTTACGGGTACTATAAATACACGTCCATGACCCGGTGACATGTATTCATCATACAATTAATCTGCACTTGGTGGGATTTGAACCCGCGACTGCTGCGTAAAGTGTTTCTTCCAGTAGTTTGACCACTCCACCAGCCGGCTGTCAAAACAGATTTCTGTGACAAGGCGATAGTGCACCGAGGCGCTAGTAAGAGACTTCAACGCGCTACGCGTGCGTCACCGAAACAGAAGCAACAAAACAAATAGAGTGAACACAAACAACGAGAACAACCAGACCTGATGTGCGGGCGTACTCTGTCCCTCTTCTCTCACTCACATACAATCTGACCAGTATCTGGCCCCTGTCCCTCTCCTCTCACTCACATATAATCTGACCAGTATCTGGCCCCTGTCCCTCTCCTCTCACTCACATATAATCTGACCAGTATCTGTCCCCTGTCCCTGTTCTCTCACTCACATACAATCTGACCAGTATCTGGCCCCTGTCCCTCTTCTCTCACTCACATACAATCTGACTAGTATCTGTCCCCTGTCCCTCTTCTCTCACTCACATACAATCTGACCAGTATCTGGCCCCTGTCCCTCTTCTCTCACTCACATATAATCTGACCAGTATCTGTCCCCTGTCCCTCTTCTCTCACTCACATATAATCTGACCAGTATCTGGCCCCTGTCCCTCTCCTCTCACTCACATATAATCTGTCCAGTATCTGGCCCCTGTCCCTCTTCTCTCACTCACATACAATCTGACCAGTATCTGTCCCCTGTCCCTCTTCTCTCACTCACATACAATCTGACCAGTAACTGGCCCTGTCCCTCTTCTCTCACTCACATACAATCTGACCAGTATCTGTTCCCTGTCCCTCTTCTCTCACTCACATACAATCTGACCAGTATCTGGCCCCTGTCCCTCTTCTCTCACTCACATACAATCTGACCAGTATCTGTCCCCTGTCCCTCTTCTCTCACTCATATACAATCTGACCAGTATCTGGCCCCTATCCCTCTTCTCTCACTCACATACAATCTGACCAGTATCTGTCCCATGTCCCTCTTCTCTCACTCACATATAATCTGACCAGTATCTGGCCCCTGTCCCTCTCCTCTCACTCACATATAATCTGACCAGTATCTGGCCCCTGTCCCTCTTCTCTCACTCACATACAATCTGACCAGTATCTGGCCCCTGTCCCTCTCCTCTCACTCACATACAATCTGACCAGTATTAGTAATAGACCAGGGGCCAGCCCTGTCATTTACCTTTCACGTCTAAAACTACACGACCAAACTGCACACACGGTACAAAATGTCTCTTAAATCCATTCAGTAGTTAAGAAGTTTATTGTGTACAAACAACCTGACATCATTTATTATTGATGTTAATGAATTATGTTAATAATTAATGAGTATGTCGGTAGGTGTCGTGTGACCAACTCAGAACACTGAATACTCGCTCATCTGTGCCAGTAATATTTACTTACTCCATTTTTCTTTACCGTTACACAACTATACATACATCGACATACACAGCTATATGTGTCTTGCGTTTAGGTACTATCTATCAGGATTCTCAAAACGCCGCCCACACACGGTGATGACTCACTTGCTTGTTATAACAATAAATAACATTTGAACTATCACATATTTGAAATAATTGGTAGAAAGATCGACCGTTATGAGCACTATTTGTGTATATATTATCGTCACATTACCTCGAGACAACTAAATCTAATAGCTAGATACATAGAGTGACAAGAATGACCTTGCATATGTTGTATATTGTTGTACTTGTACGTAACAATTGTTGTTCCTAAATCTATTCTAAATGAGTCTCACAGTTATTGTACCGTCCCGACGTTGAGAAGGAGGTGGCGTCGGTCCCCTGAGGACTGATTGACTAGCCGTCGAGGTACCCCGTTTGTTTATTAGATCCGGGGCACCTCACCAAAGGCGGCATTGGTGACACTCGCCGGGTATTAGTGGGTAGAGTTGCATCCATTTTCCACACGTCCACGTCCACAGCTTTCGGGCGCAGTGAGTCCCACATATCCACCTGGGGAGACCCACTCCCCCGCGGGATTCCCGGCATTAAAGAAAAAAAAGAAAAAAGATAGGTATCCAAATAAGTTGGCTGAGCTCATGATGGGCTAGTCACCTTAACTATCTTATATTGATGGACGGCGCTGAAGACGCCCACCACCAGGAGCTGTTCCGAGCGGACCGGTCGGCGAAGCTCGTGCCGATCACGTGAGTTCCTCTCCTCGAGAGAGAGGGTGAGGTGTGGGAGGGGTAGGCTGAGGCAGTGGAAGGAGAGCGCCGCACTTTCACTGAATCGCCGGAACACGCAGTCTCACATCCACCCGGGCCCGCCGCTGGCGACACCAACACCAGTGTCCTCAGCCGCCTCCTGTGGTCGACTGGAACATCTATAGGATAATCCAACAGAATGCTCGCTAGTTTAGAGTTGTCCGTGTGGCATCATTTTGTAGTTTATCGGACGTTTAGGATGAATTTATCAATAATAATTAGTATTCGAGTAGTAAGCATCCCCAAATTCATATCTCCTAGAACTTTCGTCTAATTAATTCTTTGTACTTATTGATTCTTATTGTTTTGCTATAATTTGTATTGGTGGGCACGTGACGTTCGGGTCACACTCCTTTGATGTAGTTATGTGTATCTGTGATATTTTAATATTGTATATCTTAAACTATTGTGTTGTCTCTAGTGTGTGGTCAAATAAATGTTTGTTTTTTCTTTCTTTCTAATTTTCCACATCAAGCGGCAGCCAACCAGCTTCATAAAAGGAAATAGATGTGACGTATGTTTGCAAAAATATTAATGAATTTGTAAAAAAATGCGAATCACAACTTTACTTATATAGAAGGAACAAACTCAAAATTGAATTTACCTACCATTTTGTAGTCTTCACAAAACTAATGTCTTATAAGGGACGATGACGTTTTTATAATAGGATCCAAGAAAACGTTCAAAGTCTTTCCGTTAATAAAATATATAAATAAAACTGTATAACGTTTGTGTGGTTAAGGCTATTATGAAATCATTCCGTCTGACACAGGTGCTCACCGGCGGGCACGGTTGCTTTGGACGGCCCACAGGGAGCCGTTGACAGTCTGTCACGATTGTGGCGCGGCGGTGGACTCGGCCCAGCATACCCTCGAGGTGTGCCCGAGATGGGCGGCGCTTCGTCATGATCTGCCATCACTCATCGGACGGGACTTGTCTCTGCTGAGGGTCATCACCGCGATGCACGGTGACGACGAGTCCTGGACGGCGATGGTCTCGTTTTGCGAGGCAGTAATGTCTCGGAGGTGATCCTGTCAGTTGCCTGCATATCTGGGACCCTCAATAAGCGGCTGAAGGCGCTCACAGTGGTTTTAGTTAGGGTGGGCACTCCCAAGTGCGGGTCCCACATTGGGTCAGGATCTACCCAAAGATCCTGACTGCATCCATAAGGATTTCCCTGCGATAAAAAAAGGCTATTATGAAATAAAAGATTTCATTGAAGATACTATGAATAAGAATGGAATACATTTTACATTTATGTATAACTATGTGTTTTATTTTTGTTGACTAAATATTTATTTTCTCGTTTTTCATAAGATCCTGAATTCCAAACGAATATACCTTTTTATTTAACGGTCATTAACCAGGTGGGAAGACGATCTCCGTACTGTGACCGGTACGTGTAGGATGCGAGTGACAAGGGATCGGCCGTCTTGGCGTTCATTGAAGGAGGCCTATGTTCAGAAGTGGACGGATAAATGCTGATGATGATTTGATTTAATTAGAGCACATCCATCGTTGTATTTTCTAAATTTCCCACAGGGTTTAGAAAAAACGTATAGCTCTTTAAGCTTACAATTTAAAACCTAAATAGAATGACCAAGTAAAAACTAAATAGCCATTAGAAATTTACGTACAAAAACGATTGCATTCGTGTTTTTAATACAACTTGTGTATTTTGTATGGGTTGCACGATCCTCTAGGGGCAGGGAGGGGACAGGGGGAGGAGGGGACATCGGAATGGTCTAGAAAAACTAGTCGCCTCGCCCAGCGCCGGGGCAGAGAGCGACCGGCCGCGAAGAAAGTGCTAGATAAAAATAGAGTTGGATTTATAGCGGCGCCGGCAGCGCTAGCGGTACCCACGAGCGGGCCAATCAGCAGCCGGCGCCGCTTGTACGGAGATACGGAGTAGACACCCGACCGGAGCGAGGACTCAACGGACTATAATTAGATGTTCGCCTCCGCGGGTCCAACTAACGCGACAACACGACTACACGTGCGCTGGACGTGCACCACCACACCATAACACCACTACACCGTCACATGAAATGACATCAGGATGGTGTAAAATAAAGAGTAATACAGGTCAACCTAACGGAAATTACCGATGACGTTATGTGTTAGTCCTCCCCAGAAGGTCACTTCTCTCTCAGAGGCAGAGAAAAAGGCTCAACAGTCAACTTGTAAGAAGAAAGACATCGCATCTTACCACCTACGGATGATAGGATGCGTGTCTCCAAAGCTTCAGTATACAACCTTCATAGAGCCATGGATGGGGATGGACGTTGGATGGACGAGATGTGCTAACTCTCTGCGCTTGACACAGCGTGACTACTGAATGGAGTTAACAGATACAGGTGTATAATAGGGATGGAAATTATATAGACCCAATATAATAAATTAACGATAGATTATCTCAATAATTCTCACCAAGGGATCGTTTTTTAAACAAGTAACAATATTAAGCTAGTCACTTCTATCTAGGCTACGTCGTTTTACATCTTCTCCAATTACAGAGAACACGCTCAGTTTATTATTCACAAAACTAATTGAAAATTGTATTGTTGAGTTGTACTATTGACACCAAATCGATGTCAAGACCATCCGAATTGAAATAGTAAACGCAGTGGTAGGTCGGCGCCAACTCAAGTTTTATAGTCTACGTAATGTGAACTATAGAAATACGAATACAAAAAAATTGTGCGGTAGGGGCGGAGCATAAGCGCCTTGGCCAATCACAAAACACTTTCTATTTTTAGTTTCATTACCCTGTCTTTTTTTTTTCTTTACGCCGGGAAATTCTCTGAGGCATCCCGCCTAGGGAGTGGGTCTCCCCAGGTGGGTATGTGGGACTCGCTGCGCCCGAAAGATGGTAAATGGACGCAGCTCTACCCACTAAAACCCGGCGAGTGCCACCAATGCCGCCTTGGTGAGGTGCCCCGGATCTTTTAAGCTAACAGGGCACCTCGACGGCTAGTCAGTCCCGCAAAGTGGTAGATTCAATTGACGTTCAAAAAGATACTGTATTAGTACTATTTTGAATAAAATTAATTTGATTTTGATTTTGATTTTGAAAGGACCGACGCCACCTCCACGGAGGGGTTGCCCCGCACCACAGAACAACCCCTCCCAACGTCGGGACAGTACAATGGGGTGAGGTTCCCATCCTCACCCCTTGCCCCCTGCTCTTTTGTCCCCTCTTTTTATAAGAGGGGTACAAAGAGCCCCCTCGGCTCAATTAGCTTAAGTTAAAAAATATTTAATTATAATCCTCAGACTTCCTTACTACTTATTATATATTATTGCCATTTATAAAATCTATTTTTTATTAATTAATGTAATATAACATTTATTACTGTGTCATTTTAATCATCATCAGCCTTTTTCCCACCAGCCCATGTTAATTTTATGACATAAAGGTATCCTTATGTCATCTCCTCCTTATGTCAGATCTGACGACTGCTCGTTTGCCTGATCTTTACTTCTATACGAATATTATAAAGAGGAAAGATTAGTGTTTTCGTAAGTAACGAACAAACTCAAAAACTAATAGACCGATTTCGTAAATTATTTTGCCACTTGAGAGTTACATTATCATTTATCACTGAGTTACTGAGGCTATATTTATTACTAGAAAAAATGGGGATCCCTAAAAATCCCTACTAAAATAAACTCAAGGTATAAAAATGTTAGACATAAAATGTTTTTCATCGCACGCGCTGCGGAAAGTACATATTATGTTACTGTGGTAATATTGATGATATAACAAAAAAAATGTTCAACGAAAAAAAAAACATCGCGAGAACAACTATTGTAGTTATGTTACTATAATTATGTGTTCCGTCGCTTCCGTGGAACGAAAACGTAGCGCTAGGAAGTTTACTAACATAATTTTAAGGTTTTTATACTAACACTTATGTAATATAATATATGTATGTTAGTCTATAAGGTATATATCTATGGGCCTTAGTGCCTGAAAAATAAATGATTTATTATTATTATTATAATTAATTTTTACGTTTTATAAGTTGACATAAATGCCAGTCAAAATAAAAATACTTTTTAGAGAACCAAAACTTTTTATGTAAGAGGTGCCATTCTGCATTGTAGCCGACCTGGGCCGGCTACAATGCAGAATGGCAGAATGGTGTTACCTCTCGCTCACATGACACCAGCGTCAAGTGACAGCTATGCTGTCGAGTTTCGTGCGGTTTGTGAGTTTCTGGTCGCCCATTGGGGGGATAGGAAAGGAAGGGCAGCGCATCTGCGTAGCCTTGGTTGGGCGGGTATGGGCGTCGGCGCCGTGTGGCTCCGACTGCTCGTTTATCCCATGAGGACATAAAAAAAACAAGCAAGGCAAAGGAATAAATATTGTTTCCATTGGTATCGAGGAAAACGAAACATTATACTACAAGTTAGAAAACAGCATATGCAATTTCTCTATTAATATAGAGTTTACAAGAAATGTAAAGAGTGGAAAAAAGGAGAAAAGTCACGTCTAATAATTGTAATATTCTCATTTCTTGGCCTTAAGATAAAAGTTTTCATTAAAAAAAGGTCACTGAAAGACACTCAGTTCTATATAACAGAGGACTATCCACAACACGTCTTAGAAAAGAGAAAGGAGCTTCAAGAGCAAGTGAAACAAAAGTACAAGACAGCGATAAAGACACAATAAAATATGAAAAACTTGTCATGTTAGAAGCCAACAATAAAAGGACACTATCGACTTCATCCGAGCTTATATCTCATCAGCCAATAAGGGCTAGCAATCCACAAGCCAATAAAAAGCACAAAATACTGCAATCAAATTCATTGGTACGCAGATCGAATAGGGTCTCGGAAGAGCATCTAAAATCCTGAATTTTCTAACTTCCTCGTTAACAAAAATGAAAATGACAACAATAAAAAACAAATTTAACATCATCACCCCGTCCTCGAACTGATGAAATATATTATAAGAAAAGCAACAGTAGGTACTTATATAAAATGCAAGCTGTATTACACCTTCAATTAAGACAGCATTTAGATAGAATCAACTTGTTACATGTGCAATTTTAGTTTTTTACAATGTTTGTTCATTGGTGTATCCATTAAATAAATAAACAAATTAATACATATTTCAACAGGGCCGGTCACCGATGAAGATTATGACCAAAGCCCACCTACATAATCTGTTATCTGCTTGAATTAAGCGAAGCACTGAGTAATATAAAATTTGATATCATTGGACCATCGAAAACACGACGTACTGCAACGAAATTAGAAGAATATGATGATTTTATACTCTGCTGCAGGACTTACCCAAGGATTGAATGGAGTGGGCTTTTTAATAAACAAAAGATACAAACATAACATCGGAAGCTTCGTATTTATCAGTTATATATATGTCTATCACTTTATTTTTTATTAGTTGGATAGGCAAACTGGCAAACGTACCACCTGATGGTAAGTGGTCGACGTCGCCAATGAACATAAACTAGTATACCTGGAACGAGTCCAGGCAACTCATCAATGTGTTGCCTATCCTGAGACATAAGATGTTAAGTCTCGGTGCCAGTTATTATACTGCCTGTCTTGCCCTTCTCGCCGAAACACAGCAAAGCTGTTTCGCGGGAGAAACAAGCAAGATGGTGGTATCCATGCAGCCGGGAGCGCGGCACAGCGCTCCCGGCGCAGTGACCACAATCGAGACTTTATTTCAATCGAGATTCGAGTATTCTAATGATATTGTAATAGTTTTTCACTCATATAGTTATTATATACAATCTGATAGTCGCCGTAGTGGGTAGTCAACTCATAGTACTATAAGATCAGTCCGGGGGGAGATGGCGCCACTTCGCATCTCGTTGATATGAAGCAGGTCTACATCGCAGTAGTATGGATACTATGTGACCGACGGAGAAAGCGAGGCTGAGGCGTCTCCGGAGTGAGCCACTGATCTACAACCGGGCTGTAGATGATCCATTGCACCTTTAACAACTATATAAAATACATTTAATCGTTTATGGTTATCACAGATAGAACTAATAATTCTCATTGTGTTTTTGTCTTGTGACGAGATTTTTCTAAGCAATTAAAGTGTTGGAGGTCAAACACGGTTATTTAACATTAAAAGTCTCTGTGCGATATTATTATTCAATGTTTTAATTCATCCAAGTCTATTATCATATTGTATTGATAGCTCTAAGGAAGGACAGAAAGAAATAAACATTTATTAAACACAAACAGGAGACACAGAGACATAAAGATATACACAGAAAGGGATATATATAGGCTAAGTAGCTTTTAGATGTCAGTCTTTCATTCATAAAGTAGTAAGAAGCTGGTTCAAGATAAGTAGACCACGTTCAAATGTACACTGGTCACTGTGATATCTGTTTTAATAAGATAAATGATAACAAAAATAGTAATTATTATTTTGGTGCGGTAGTTAAAACTTACTACGACAACGATGACGACCATAAACAAACACGCAATTTTTTATTTACTAATATAATATGTACATACTAAGTTAGTTTAGCCCTTCAATAAATCCGCTAGTAAATATCACATCCATCTTTAACAGTAACATACATTACTCGTATACAAATAAACTACGCCGTGGAGATCCGCTCCTAGCCACATCTGGTGATGTGGCTAGTGAGCAGCAGCCCTTGAGCGGTGGTCCGCTCAAGGGCTGCTCACTTACGAGCATACGTGCCCGTATTTTTGTACGAAAATACGGAGACGTATAGAACTCTATCTAATAATAGCCTTAGCAGTCGGTCGTGGGTGACGTCACGGCCTCGTGACACGTACGCAGCAGCCCTTGGGCGATGGTGATCTGGCTGGGAGCATATTTTCGCGGCTCGGCCAATTGCGCGGGAGCAACGACTGGCCGTCCGCCGCGCGCCGGTCCGGGCCGCCTAGGCTCGGCCCGGGGCAGTTCGGGTCGGCTCGAGTCAGCTCGGGGCGGCTCGGGGCAGCTCCCGGCGGCCGCTCTAATTGTCTCTACAATTAAATATGGCGTGCCACGAACAATCAACTTATCAGAACCCGGGAACCGCACACTGCTAATCCCTTCGTACAATTAACTAACGAAATAATGATTGCTATGTATGTACACAATTCATAAAGCAGTTGAAACGCACACAGGTATGTGTAATGTGGATCGTGTTAAAATGTATTTTGTATTATTTCATTAGGTATTATATTATATTATTATTATTATATTATTAATATTATATAAACTATAAATTATAGGTCTTCTTTCTTTCTTTCTAATATTGTAAAAATTATTAACAGTGCTACTCTAAGAGTATAAATTATATTAATTATTCTCTAAGATGCTATTACATTATACGGGGCTTGCTCGTCGGTAAAAAATGTATTCTGAACCCGTCGTGCTTAATATCAGTAATACTCGTTGAAGTTTCGACAAAAACTATAAGTTCACCATCTTATAGCGGGGTCGCTCATACATACGTAGTATGTGCACTGACAATAGCTTTAGGTTTATAGTGACTGTGCAGTCAAAACTGTGAACTTCTCGAAGTAGCCCTGCTCAAGGCCGTGGTATTGTCCGGTGGCCTTGGCCGTCAATTACCGGCCCATCACATCACGCCGCAGCACGCCACCATCACATCACAATAACAAGCCTCCACTTCCTGTCCACAAATTGAAGCCTGCGCCCATTGTGTACCGGTAATGAGCTATTTAATAGCCAGTCCCTAACGCTTTATTACGCCCATACGCGGTTTACGACTTACGAGCGACTCTCGTTTCTCCTCATTGTCCAGTTTTAGCAAGTCACAAGTTTGTTCACACTCGCCTTTACAACGTGTGACTGCGAGAGAGTCTTAAGAGAGTGTACATAATATGTACGTTTCAATCGGACGGCGCGTTTGGGGATGCCGGATAGTGCCGGATACGCATTACGCGGTGTGCAGCCGCCGAGCGCGGTCGTCGGTGTAGTGGGCGGCCGGGCGCTGTGGTCGGTTAGACTGAAGGTTGCCGGCTCGCGCTGGAGATTACCTCGCAGCAATTATAGTAGGAGAGCCGATGGGGGGATTTACTCGAGCTCGGCCGATGAATATATTATGGACGTTTACCGTATCTGAGCTCTTAATGTATAGCTGCCCGTATCAAGCCCCGCTGCCCGCCTAGGATCAAGTATCGCGATAGTGAAGTCGATCATTAGACATTCTAGAGCGCGTCAGATTAAGGTAGGGCGAGTTTATTATATCCTAAAAGATGTTCATTCTAATAATCTGACGGTTTAGTGTGACGTTAGGAAATGAGGAAGATACAAATTATTCGACATTCTCTAGCGTGGCTTTATTTTTTATTTTAAAGAGAATAATAATTTGAGGATAACAGAAAATACATAATCTGACGATTTCCTCAAGCCAAAGCAAAATAGTTGTAGTAGTAATTTTCGTTTGAAAATTGTTGATGGGAAATTGGAAATGACCGGGTTTGTTGGTGATCAATTGCCTAAAGCCTCTGAGGATGTGGTTATACACCTGACATTACATAGGGTACTCCAGAATCAGGTATATAGCAAACTGACGATCCTGACATTGGACATCGGAGTCGATTGAAACAGTGACAGTCTGTCCTGAAAAGGAGATTATGAAATCGATTTTTGAAAATCGATAGATTAACGGATATAGATTATTTAAAAATTTTACCTTATCATCATCTAATCTTCGAATCCTAATAGGTCTCCACGACGTTCGAGTAAATCTCTATTTTGCATTATGGCCTCCCCTTCCTCTACCTCTTGTAATTAACCAACAATTATTGGCTGCATGGCGGTCATAATCGATGTTCGCGCCAGATTTGCGTTCGTTTATTCTGATTGGACTTCGATGTAGTTAATACGATGAAGAAGGACGTGCACGGCCGGATATGACCAGACGATAAACTTCGTCAGATTTGATTACCAATTGTCTTTGGTTAGCTTTTCGGCTAAATTGTTTCCAGAACGAAATTAATATGATAGTGATTTAATCGCATGTACATAGTTATTGTTACATCTGGAACACAAAGAACTTTGAATGGTCGATTGTGGGAAACCCTGGTGCAATTAAAACATTTCTGGTAGCTTCCTTTACAAATAATGAAACAAAATCCAAACCTGAATTAAATATAAGTGAGAATGAAAACGTTTCTTCGGTTCCCACAGTTCCCAGAAACATTAACAAATTCCACGTAATGCTCTGACACACATTACACTTAATCAAAATGGAGCACGCGATCTGCGTCTGTGTGCGCTTATCCCCTCTCTCTCTTTCTCCCTTACACACACACACACACACACACACACACACACACACACACACACACACACACACACTCACACAAATATTAATTTCTGTTATTATCTGCTGTTAGATTTTTATTATCCTTACTATTATAAATGCGAAAGTAACACTGTAAGTCCAGAGAACACAATTACTTCTAGCGGACTCCGTTCACCATCACCATCTATCGTTGTTTGTCGTTGGCCCCAGCGAAACTATTGCGCGTTATAGACATGCGGATAATTTAAAATAAAGAAATTCTATAAAATTCATATATTCAGGATTAGCCATTTTCACTTGCAAGAAATAGGAATGAGGAAACTCTGCTGCTCCAAGTTTATTGAAACAATTATAAAAAATGAACTTTCTAATTATTATTACACCCAATCTTCAAAGTAATACGATGTTAAAATTATTATTTTAAGTGGCATAGTTCTAAACACTACAAACTGACTCACTATACCTATCGAAAAACCTAAAATATAATAATATACCTGCCACTATCTCAGAGTCACTGAACAGAGTCTCAGACAGTTGAACATTCTTATCTCAAAGTATTTCTATCTTTGGCTACAGTTATTGACGTCTACATTATATATAACTCTGATGAAAAAAAAAAGATTCAGACGAATTGAGAACCTCCTCCTTTTTGAAGTCGGTTAAAAAAGGCGCAGACATATACAGGTTGTCCCGTAAGTAGTGGACCAACGGGGTGTGGGTGATAGGGGGAACTATTATCTACCAAAACCACTAAAAATTATTGTTCTAGTTCTTATAGCTTTGAAGTTATGATTTTTTTAAATAAATAGGTGAAATTATCGTCCTATGTACAAACATTTTATAATTTTACGAAATCTATCACTTATTTTTTTGTTATTTTTATTCTAGGCGGTTAATAATACATAGGTATTTCTAATTAAAATCGTATTTAGGTGTAATTATCATAAGCATGCAAATTAAAAAATAAAACTAGTGCAATTTTTACATTTTAAGATGCTCTATGTGGTGTTTGAGCTAAGCTGGTGTAAAAAAAATGTATTATAGCCTAGTGAAACTTTATTTTAAAAACATCTACATGTCATACCAATTACATCATGACACTCATGAACTATTTGGTCACCAACTTATATTTTCATTCGTTTGTTTTTTATTATTGACAATATTGATTTATACAAATTTAAATTATTGACTTTTTGAATTCCTCTGCAACTTTGCAGCTGGTGTCTACCTTCTTCTTCGGCGGTCGTGTTGTTGACAGTTGGTTTATTTGTCTATCGACCGCTTTCAGCGTCTGGTTGACCTTCACACCGTTGCCTAACATAGGGCAAACTATGTTGTTGGCTGAAGGCTCTCTCTTTCTCTCCCATTCTGATGTCGATGTCTCTGGTAGCCCATTGTTCCACGCGGCATGGTTGCTGCTGCGCTTGGGTTGGAGTTTGTTAGGTTGCCTGTCTTTCCCGTTGCATTTGTGGTGAAGACGACGGACTGTTCTTTCCATGGATTTTCAGGGTTAGCGTCTTTTTGAGGTGTTTAGCTTTTAGTTAGCTCCTATTATGGTTGGTGAGGTTCCTGTAGTAACTGCTTTGGGATGCTGCTACATGCGGTGAGGTGGGGAGTGTTTTCTGAGTTTCTCTCACAGGCCACAATCTGATGGTATCTAGCCAATTTTACACTCCCCAGGTAGTCCGCCATCTCTCATTGGAAGTATCCCATGCACATCGTGTCCTCACTGATGATCTGGTAGTTTTGGTGTGTGGACGTATCCTCTTCTGCCATCTTCATTAGAAGGGAATATGCTAATGAGAACTGGGTATCCACTGATGTTTTATTAAATAGAAACACATTTTTGTTCTTAATGCAGTGCGCACTTTGCACTGAATACCCATTATCACCCAGTTGTTGAGGGCGTTGTTTTTTTTGTTCTCATCGTTGCGATCGTTTGGACTTTTCACTTTAATATCAACGTACAATTAACTAGTCGTGGAGAAATACTGCTTTATACTAATAGTGAGCGTGCCTCACCCGAGCTGCGTTGCAAACGCCTCGAGTTAAACTACTCTTCGCTAAATTAATGCGAAAACATTAATAAGGTGTAATAATGTATGTACACTCGCGTTAAATATAATATTTTCGAACTTCACATAACGCCACATCGTTCTGTAAGTTTTCATATCCTTCCTACCTTATTAACATATTATTATATAGCAACCAGTATATTATGTGATAATGATAGAGCGTGTGTTTGTCGTCGCAGGCCACTCGGAGGAGCCGCGATGACAGCGACACCGGGCGGCGGGAGCGAGCAGCCCCGGCCGGACAAGGACGTGTACACGGTCCGCACTGGCTTCAAGAACGACGGGTTCGCCCCCGACGTTAATGACATCGTCAAGCCGCCGCCGCTTCCCTCCGACGAGGACGCCTTCGCCGCGGGCAAGGTCAAGCTCCCGCGCAACGAAAAATGGCGCATCCTAAAGAATGTGGCCGCTGTCAGCGCCGCCTTCATGGTGCAGTTCACGGCCTTTCAGGGCACCGCCAACTTACAGTCGTCTATCAACGCAGCCGACGGCCTGGGCACCGTCTCACTCAGCTCCATCTACGCCGCGCTCGTGCTGTCCTGCATATTCGTCCCCACGTTCCTCATAAAGAGGCTAACCGTTAAGTGGACGCTGTGTCTGTCGATGATGTGCTACGCTCCGTACATCGGAGCGCAGTTCTACCCGGCGTTCTACACGCTGGTACCGGCGGGCGTGGTGGTGGGGCTGGGCGCCGCACCCATGTGGACCTCCAAGGCCACGTACCTCACGCAAGCCGGGAGCGTGTACGCCAAGCTCACGGACCAGGCCGTCGACGGCATCATCGTCCGCTTCTTCGGGTTCTTCTTCCTCGCTTGGCAGACCGCCGAACTCTGGGGAAACCTCATATCTAGTTTAGGTAACAATATTTTAAAAGTTTTCAAACATACTTTTAAAGAACTCAAACTACTATATCAAAATAGGAAAATAAATGAATTCAAGTAATAAGCGTTGTGGTGTTTGCGGGCAGTGTTCTCGTCGGGCGTGCACAGCGGCGGCGCGACACACGACAACGCCAGCACCACGGCTCTGCTGTGTGGAGCCAACTTCTGCATGGTGGGCGGCGGACACCACGGCAACTTGAACCGCCCGCCCGACAGCGAGATCTACGAGATCAGCGCTATCTACCTCGCCTGCGTCGTCGTTGCCGTGCTCATGGTCGCCTTGCTCGTCGACCCGCTCTCCAGGTATCGTGATGTTTCATCGACTTTGTCCGCCAGGACGTACAAGATTCTCAACATTTTTCCAGTAGGTACTTTGAATTTTGAATATGAATGTAATTTGTTCCCTGTTATCAGTCGAAGATGGTGGTTCAACTTGCAATAGTTCTTACTCTTTAAACTTAATAATAACTTGTCTCACTCATACGTCTCATTTCAACTGTCCTCTTAATCCCAAGTTTCTTGATCGTCTCAGGTACGGTGAAAAACAACGTAAGGCTGACCCTTCGAAGGAGGTGACAGGCATCCAGCTTTTGTCCGCAACCGCGTATCAGCTCAAGAAGCCGAACCAGCAACTCCTTATTCCTATCACGCTGTGGATAGGAATGGAACAAGCTTTCATCGGAGCTGATTATACTCAGGTGAGAGTGGGTGGACGCCAGCAGGTGCCCTTGTGACAGACGATGATCACGATATTATGTCAAATTAAATCAAAATATCTTTATTTTGTAGGTAACAATTTGCACACTTGAAATACGACAAAAAAAAGTAGCCAATGAAAATGTAGGTAAAAAAACTTGTTTAAAATGCAGGCAGGCGAAATCCCCTTAAGAAAAATGAGAAAAAACTTAGGGGTTACTCTTTTGTCAACAAAATAAAGTACATAGTTTATGCGTAAATTTAAAACTTAAAGAGTGAAAGTCTGTGATGTGAGGGGCTCGGTGATGACTGAGGACATGTTTCAGGCCTACGTGTCATGCGCGCTCGGCATCCGCTCCATCGGCTACGTGATGATCTGCTTCGGAGTGGTGAACGCGGTGTGCTCGCTGCTGTTTGGCACGGCCATGAAGTACATCGGACGGTTTCCCATCCTGGTGATGGGCGCCGCGCTCCATTTCAGCCTCATCATTTGGCTCCTCATATGGAGCCCCAACCCAGAGTCCCCGACCGTGTTTTTCGTCATATCCGGTTTGTGGGGAGTCGGTGACGCCGTGTGGCAAACACAGATCAACGGTGAGTACCTAATAGACCACATTCATGACTTTAGTAGTATTTTGATTTTAGACCACGGCTAGACCTCTAATATGATTACTAATCTAATTAGTCATTTTGTTTTGGATGGCAAGGACCCGTCCATTGCCCGCACTGCCGTACCTGGGACAATCTCCCACTTATGTTTGACGTACGCTCTAGTATTTTCGCGTTTTATTAAACAATCCTTACATATTTCTAAACTTTACATTATAAAACATAAATCAATCAAATATCTTAAAACATTAAAAAGCTATAACATAAAAACATGTCAACATCTTAATAAATCCAATTTTCGTTACACATTTTTGTCAATGCATTTGATGCGTTGCCTGTTATGAATTATTAGGCGTCTTCGAAATTAACACGGACACACGACATTAATTTTTCTTTTAACTTGTTACCCAACATTGAGCAACATGCTTAAAAATGATACAAATGCATTTATGAGCCGCGCCCAGCTACAACTTTTCAGCCCCGTTCTCGTCTCGGTCTCCTGGCTACAACTTTTGAGCCGCGTTCTCGTCTCGGTTGCCCAGCTACAACTTTTGAGCCGCGTTCTCGTCTCGGTTGCCCAGCTATAACTTTTGAGCCGCGTTCTCGTCTCGGTTGCCCAACTACAACTTTTGAGCCGCGTGCTCATCTCGGTTTCCCAGCCACAACTTTTGAGCCGCGTGCTCGTCTCGGTCGTCGGGCTACAACTTTTGAGCCGCATGATCGTCTTGGTTGCCCAGCTACAACTTATGAGCCGCGTGTTCGTCTCGGTTGCCCAGCTACAACTTTTGAGCCGCGTCTTCGTCTCGTTTGCCCAGCTACTAATTTTGAGCCCCGTGCTCGTCTCGGTTGCCCAGCTACAACTTTTGAGCCGCGTTCTCGTCTCGGTTACCCAGCTACAACTTTAGAGCCGCGTTCTCGTCTCGGTAGCCCAACTACGACTTTTGAGCCGCGTGCTCATCTCGGTTTCCCAGCTACAACTTTTGAGCCGCGTGCTCATCTCGGTTGCCCAGCTACAACTTTTGAGCCGCGTTCTCGTCTCGGTTGCCCAGCTACAACTTTTGAGCCGCGTTCTCGTCTCGGTTGCCCAGCTACAACTTTTGAGCCGCGTTCTCGTCTCGGTTGCCCAGCTACAACTTTTGAGCCGCGTTCTCGTCTCGGTTGCCCAGCTACAACTTTTGTGCCGCGTGCTCGTCTCGGGACTCGTACTGGTTTCGGTCGCCAGGCTACAACTTTTGAGGCCCGTGCTCGTGTCGGTCACCCGGCTACAACTTTTGAGTCGCGTACTCGTCTCGGTCGCTCGGCTACAACCTTTGAACGCGCGCCTGTGGCGGTCGCCCGAGTACAACTTTGGAATCGCGCGCCCGTCCCCCATCTCCCATCAGTACAACTATGAACCAGCCTGTGTACTGTATTCCCCTAAGTAGATTGAGTGTGACTCTGCCGCTTTATCACCCAAAAAAGGTTGATTTAACTTTTATACTTATCTCGGCACTTATTACAGCTCTACATAAACGTTTGGTATTAGTTTTATTCAAAACAGCGCCAATAAAGTATAATTTTGAACGTCAATTGAATCTACCATCGCATCAAGCCCACTGAAAAGACTGGGGAAAGAAACTCAGTGGAACTAATCTTTATAAATAATGCGTATTCTATAGCAATTTTAACATCTTATCCTGAAATGCCTGGGAGGAACGCTCTATTCCCAAGGTGTGGTATCTTCCATTAAATCTTTTACTTTATAATAAAATATCCTTTACCACACAAACGCTCTTGTACATTTTTTTTTTTAATTTTTTAATGGATAGCTATTGAATGTTTTCTGGGATCCTATTGTAAAAGCGTATACGTACTGGCACAACTAGCCTGTGTTTATTGCGTATATCCCTATTATGAATATCACTTTTTTGATTCATGACATTTGATTTGATGACAAAATTCATTTATGTTTTTCCGGACATACAGTAAATTGTCAAAGATGTATTGAGAGGCGACAGTCAGAATTCCTATTTGCTTAAATTTTTCACTAAAGGATGGATAAATAAATTGGCAACTTGTAAATTACTCTGTTATCCATTATTATTTAAAAATAAATAAGAAAGCATCGCTTTAAGACTTACATCTTTAAACTCTGACCTGCAAGGTTCAATTCACCTGGTCAAGTGATAAAAAATATCTTAATATCAAAATTCCACATCCTATAACAATAAATATAAGATTATACAGATAGTATTTGTAGGCAACGGAATGCCCCACCGACAGCCATCGATAACGGAGCATGGCGCGTGCAAAAACAGGTGTAAAAACTTCCATTATGTTTTTGTGACTAGTCCGCCGGATAAGCTCGGCGCTCGTGTGGTGGTTAAACAGTGTGTGTGTGTGTGTGCAGGTCTGTACGGCGTGCTGTTCCGGCGTACCAAGGAGGCCGCCTTCTCCAACTACCGCTTGTGGGAGAGCGCCGGTTTCGTGGTGGCCTATGCGTACTCCACGCACCTGTGCGCGCGCAGGAAGCTCTACGTCATGATGGCCGTGCTGCTGGTCGGATTCGCCGGCTACCTCGTCGTCGAGATACTACACATGAGAAAGGTTTGTACACACCTACGACATATTAACGACGGTGTCTCCTGCGACAGACAGCCGGAGGTTTACATTATGTAAGTTACGATGTGTAAAGTAAAAAGCACAACCGACGCCAGGAGGCCGTGTGGTCGCAGACTGCATGGTTGGCGGGGGGCAACCCCCCACTTTTATAAACCAAAAGTGAGCCGAATGGGCTCACACTAATCCGATGTAGCATTAGGGCCTTCGGGCCGTTAGCATAGATCCATTGGAAAAAAAAGTAATAAGCCGAAATACAACATAATAACAAAACGGAAATGAACTATTGTGCTGTTGATTAGACTTGCGCGCGTACTCGAGTGCTGAAGAACCTCCACGACCGCTCAGCCCGGACCAATGCCCCGCGGCGCGCCAACTCGCAAATTCAAATGACTACCTGGCTTGCACCAATACTTTACAAAAATATGGGCTCTTTTTTGGACAAATATTCATCAGAATCATTAAATGTGCTTAAAGGTTATTGTAAAGTATTCGGTTTTCTTCGAATTGCAGACTCGGCGGCTAAAGGCGATCGCAGAGAACCCGGCGGCGGCAGCCGAGGCGGCCAAGCAGCCCCCGGAGGAGGACGACGAGAAGGACGAGATCGATGATGACATCATCATTACCCACCTGTAGTGCGCCCCCCCGCACACCCGCCTTTCGCCCGCCATACACACGTACAAAACGAAACCCCTAATACAATAAATAGTTCCATTTTTACACTACGTATGCGTAATCAGTTAAATGTTAATAGCTTTGTTACAATACGTCATGCGTGCGACCCCGCGCACGGTCGATACGCCGGAAGTGGACGTCGTTATTATGAATTTAGATTTATGCTACATTAAGGCTACTTTGTTTTAGTCTAGTATCCGATGGATGAGACGGTCCAGCCAGTATTTATTGCGACTGTGTTACAACGTGTACGTACGTCGTGCCGGCGCGGCGCCGCCGCGTCACTCTGTTTGCTCGGCGCCGCCTGTGCAAGCCGCTCTTTGTCTGCACAATTACCTATGTGCTACATTAATTGTTCGTCGCAACAATACTATTATGATTTTGAGGAAATTATTCGCATATGGCGGTTGGCACAACCGCGACCCGTTACGTAGTGATTGCCGAGGTACTGCACCCGCGGCTCCGTATATTGTTTTATATTATGATAACCTATACAAGTTAATATTAGATTATGTACATTTTTATTTATTTATTTATTTGAACCCATTACACATGTGTCGTAGCGCGATTGATACCAACGTCGCGGGCACCGGCCGGGCTCCTCGAATGTTCTCGAGCGTTGAGCTCATCGACGATGAGCTCGTCCGAGTTCCAACTGAACTTAAAGTCGTTACAAAGACGACCATGACCATGACTTTCAGTGTAATAACCTCCATAACTCCATAGTATGGGGCTGTCGGTCGATCGTTCAGAGTGTCTACGGTCGACCGTAGCGCCCTGACGATGATACTTTAAGATTGAACCAGTCGACGGCGCGAACTCCAGCAAAATGATAGCTATCTCACCTGACATAGTGCGCGAACATGTGTGCTAGAATGAAATGCACAATGATTCATTCCGAAAATGTCCTATTAGCAAAACAGTTATTATAGAAAAACTATTAAGTGTATTTTATTAAAATAACTTTATTTAAACTTTTGAATATCGAAACTGTGTCGTCGAATGTCTCTACGGGCTTTATTTTTGAGCTTTTGTGCTCGTTATACTATTTATTTTCGCCCAAAGTTGGGCTAAAATCAGTGTTGAAATACGAAAGTTTAGAACCTTTTATTTTTTTAATGTATATTTTTTTACAATTTTGGATACATGCAGACATAGATAACGACGAGATCAATTTATATTATACTTAGTTTTTCATGGTCAATGTCAAACATTGTAGTAATTACTGTTCTACGTTCCAAAAGACGTCGACAAGTTGACACGTCGACACGCCGGTGATCATGATTATGACTCGGTATATAGTATATTGTATGTGGTATATCACTTATACTGCCGTGATCAGTTTCGTAAACATTGTCTTTACGTTTTATTGATTTATGTAACAAACGCTATAATTGGATACAGTGTATCTATTTATTCATTTTGTATCTTTTATATTTTAGTTAAAATCTCAACACAAAACGGTAAAAAAACAACATTCTGGCTTTACCTATATGAAATTTGCCAAATGTATATTATATATCATCGAAATTACAAAAAATAGTGATCTGCATTTCAACAATATCTAAGTACTTCAGAAAAAATAATCCTCATACAGATCGTTATTGCTCTCGATCTCTTAGATATATAATAATTTGCATTCTGTATTTCTTCATTTAAAACCGGTTCAAAGGTTCTCTTTCTAAATTTTCCTATTAAAAATGTTCAGATTTGCATATAAACTTTGCTCTCCTGTATAACGACTCTTATAAGATTCGTTATTAGTGTGCGCCTTACACTTCAAATTATTATTCGCTATAAATTGTATTAAATCAATTAAATTCAAGCTTTATGCTAAACGAGTAGGCAATGATATATAATTTAGAGGTGGTTACGTACAGGTACAATACGTTGTGATGTTTATTGTACCGCTTGTGTCCTATGCCCGTCGGCAACGCAAGTGATGCGTTGTGGTGCGTTGTGATGCGTTGTGATGCGTTGTGATGTGTTGTGATGCGTTATCGCTCTAATTGTTTATCATGTCGTCGAGGGTATCATTTTATAAATGACCTGGTCTTGGTGATAAGGGATTCGAAGAACAATTTTAAGTGATAACGATCGTTTTGTTGTAACTTAGTACTTATCTATCTGTATTTTATATTAATATATGAGCATGTATAATTCAAATGGGTAGCAAATGCATATAAAATAATTATTGTATTATTTAAATAACTTTACAGCAGCGCCATCCTTGATAAAAAGTAGATAACCTCTTATTGATTTAAGAGATATATAATAGGTGTAATTCTATTTGTATTTACTTTTGATAATATTGTAAGGTCCGAAATTGAAATTTACGCGACTTACAATGAACTTCTTGCAGTATGTCATTCCTCCCATCTGTATATAATATGTATGGTACAGACAGACACACGGTACGCCTTAGACGAAGTTGAAGTTTTTAAATAATACTGCAATTAATTTATCTCGTTATTAGTAACTAAACGGCGTACGCAGCAGAGCTACTCGAGCACGGTAAGACGGTAGGAGGGTAGGACGGTAGGATAGTTGAACCACGTGATAATTAATATTTAAATGTATAAACACGATAATGTTATATTGTACATTTATATGTATTGCAATAATATTATAGTGCTAAGCGTAAGGCTATTGTAGTTCGTTTGTGTTGATGTAATCTTAGCAAAAATAATACCTAGATTAAGTAGAGATAACTAAATACATAATATAATATATATTATATATAAATAAATTATATTACAAAATAAACATGTTATTGTTTGAAACTAGTCTGGTTTTATTTCTCATCAGCTCCATACTCGACGACATCTCTCGCCGCGTGAGGTGGCTCCGTTTGGCGAATGTTGAAAACCAGCCGGTAACGTTCGCTGGGCCAACAGGCTCATCCAACATCGACCTCACTCTGACGAGAGGCACCCCGGTAACGGGGTGGAGAGTGCACGAAAACAAGATAGACAGCGACCATCGACTGATCACATTTGTGGTGGCCAAGAAGTCGCCGGACAAGTCAATGAGGTTCCGGGATCGTCGGGTGGATTGGGCGCACTTTGAGGACCAGATCCGTCTCATAGTTGGTACGACCATTAAGTGGAATCGTTCAGCAGCGTGAATAGGTGTTCAGTTCACTAAGTTGGTGAAGAGCACTGCGCTGCACACACTGGGGTTGCAAAGGGAGGTTAGAAATGAGCGGGGGTATGAGTGGTGGACTCTGGATCTTGACGGGATGCGCCGTAAAAAGAGTCCCGATGAGGAGGCTGCCAAGCAGAGATTCCACACACGTAGGCGTAGTTAGTTAGGCGTTAGAAGTCGAAGCGAGGAGGTTCCCCACCAAACATCTACAGGATGCTGGTGGAATTCGTCGATCGAAGAGTAGGGATGTTCGTGGGCCACTTGGTAGTGTGGAAGGCGGCCACTATGGGCTGTCCGCAGGAATCGGTGTTGGGTCATACGCTCTGGAATGTGCTGATGGACGATTTGCTCAGGCTGTTGCTGCCCCCGGGGGGGGGGGGGGTTTCGTATCGTGGCATATGCCGACGATGTGTCGATCCTGGTCGAGCCCGGTGCCCAGGCGGGCCTGGAAGAAAAATCTAAGGCGGCACTGAAGCTCGTCGGTGAGTGGGGTGAGAGGAATCGGCTGGAGATCTCCCCTGCTAAGTCATCCACGATGACAATCAGGGGTAAACTCCAGCGTCCACCCACCATCAGATTCGGGAGTAATTCGATCAGGAGCGTCACATCCACCACGGTACTGGGAGTGGTGGTGGACTCGAGGCTGTCCTTCGCGCAGCATGCGGTGGACATAGGGGAGAGGGCGGCAAATTGCTTCGGCAAGATGTCGAGAGTGTCGGCATGCTGTACAAGGGTACATTCGTGTCCACGGTGACGTATGCTTCTGCATGTTGGTATGAGCGTGCGTCCCTTCACATTGTGCGGAGTGCGCTTCTGCGCACCCAGAGACCCGCCTTGATCCTTCTGACCAAGGCGTATCACTCGACGAGCACTGACGGACTGGCGGTGTTGGCTGGTGTGCTGCCAGCCGACCTCGAGGTGATCAGAGCAGGCAGACTAGACACTCTGCGCGAGTGTGCGGTTACCAAGGAGGAGCTGCAGAGTGCCAAACTCAGAGAAGCTGAGTCCGCTCTCGCCGCATGGCAGGAGCGTTGGGACACGTCGACCCATGGGAGGGAGCTATATCGATTTCTCCCGGAGGTGAAGGCTCGATTCAAGGCGACTTGGATCGAGCCGGATTGTGAAACGTCCCAAATCTTGACCGGTCATGGGTGTTTTAGGGGGAGGCTTCACAGAATGAAATTGTCGGCTGTGGGGTCATGCTACTGCGGCGAAGCTACAGTGGAAGACGTACACCACGCACTCTGGTACACACGTGAATGTCCTCTGTACAGGGATGAACGTAGGGAATTGTTAGACGGCATTGAAGTACAAGAGGTGGGTCCGATCTACTACGGCGATCACGTGGCTTCGGCGGCGAACTTCGGCAGACTACGGGATTTCGCGCGACGATGGCACAAGAGAAGGAGCGACCTCGAGAAGAACGGAGACAACGAAGCGGGAAACCAAGAAGAAGGTAACAAAGACCATCGAAGATAGCAGAGCGCACTATCGGCAGACACCGAAGGCGTATCTTTACCATCCGCCCCAGAAAGGGGAGAAGGACTTATGGGACAAGTAGATAGAGAATTAAATAACTTGTAGGGAACGGAAGCGTTCGCACCTGAAGGGAAGAAGAAGAAGAAGAAACCCTAGACATTAGGGTGCGCACTCCCGAGATTCGGCCCGTATAACCGCGACAGGTTGATAGGGCCATGGGTTGGTGGTGGGTTCGCTGTACGGAGGCGTTAGCGGTCTCCGCACCGCGTCACCCTTTAGAAACAGATGTGAACAGGAACTTAGATCAGCATGTACAAAGGTGCTATTACAATCGTTAACTGTCGTACTTTTAGGCTTAATCTTACTTAAAGTATCTCTTAACTTTATTATCAACGATTGTGGATCATCAATTTGGGTACTCACGTTTGAACAGAACTCTCCCGGCAACCTTAAACAATGACCCAGGGCAAATTCGGCCGTACTAACATTACCATTATCCGCTTGGCATGCTGCTCTTAACCCTAACATGACCGTAGGTAGTACTACTAACCATGCCTGATTATTATTTAATTTAGCCGTCAATGCCGATTTTAAAGATCTATGCCACCTTTCCTTTATTTTACCATTACTCTGTGGGTGGTATGGAGTAGTTCGCGTTTTCTGAATGCCTAATATTTTCATCAAATCCGTAAATAGTTCGCTTTCAAACTGTCTACTAAATTACTTTAGGACAACCAAAACGGCATATCCATCCCTCATAAACTGCTCTAGCTACCGATTCCGCGGTCATATCCACTACCGGACAAATCTTTGGCCATCGCGTTTGTCTATCGATCATAGTGACGCAATAACGATAACCGTGCTCGGTTACTGGTAAAGGTCCAATCAAGTCTATGTGCAAATGTTCGAAACGCTCGCTGTGATTAAAATCGCTAAGTCTCGAAACTGTATGCCTAATAACTTTAATTTTCAGACACCTAATACACGTCTTGGCCCAGGCCCCTATATCCTTATTCATACCTGGCCAAAAAACCTTCTTACTAATTAACGCGCGCGATGCTCTAATACCGGGATTTCATCATTTGATTTTGATTTGAAACTTATGAAAAATATTTTTCCTAAACTGCACCGGTATATACGATCTAATATTCTGACCTGACGTTTCGCAATAAATTTTAATATTTGAATAATCATCGAGCGTCAAATTTTCCATTGCAACTTGTTATTCGTGCTCATTAAATCCGCAAGCTCAGCGTCTGTTGCCTGCGCTCGCGCGATTTCTTCGTATTCGCTCGATACTGGACACTCTGTACATTCATAAATAGGCCTGCAAGAGCCTGCAAGAGAATGAGATAAACCGCAAGTATACCGTGTTTCCTATAATCTCTTTCGTTATGCTGGACGGTAGATTATCACTACATAGTATATTATAACAAAGTCGCTTTCTCTGTCCCTATGTCCCTATGTCCCTTTGTATGCTTAAATCTTTAAAACTACGCAACGGATTTTGATGCGGTTTTTTTATTAGATAGAGTGATTCGAGAGGAAGGTTTATATGTATAATAACATCCATTAAATAGTGGAGAAATACTTTTATTTTTGAGGTTTCTAATGTGATGTCGTAAATAAACACATTTTTTGCACTTACATTGCAAACGCTGGATGAACGCTAACAGATAGATTAATTTTGTATTACATTATTGTACACCTTATAAGGTCTACAAAAAAGTCCGCGATGGCATATGCGTATCTCTTAAGGATAACATACTATATCCATTTTAATACTTAAAAAATGGGCAATTATAAAACGGTAGTTGGAAAGCTATTTACACAAATGTGGTATTAATCCTTATCATTTTAAATATGTTAGTTAGCTTGAGCATTTCATGAAGTATTTTTTTCCCGTTTACACCATGCAAATGAAATACATATCTTAGAAGATATAGCAAAATCAAAATATTGCCACACCGTGATTTCGACCGAGCCGGGCGCTCCGTGATGCCGCGCGCGCCTCGCGCCCGAGCCGGGCCGAGCCCCGGTTCCGAAAGTTAGGATAATAATTATTATTGTATCAATGTAATATGGTAGAATTGTGTATCCTAAATATGCCTACTGAAAAGTCAGCGATGGCATAATATGTCTATATTATGTTAAATATAACATACTACCTATATCCATTTTAATACTTTAAAAATTGGCAATCTTAAAGCGATAATGTAAAAGCTATTTACAAAAATACGGTATTAATCATTTCATATTATTAAATAAAGTCCTACGCCCGTCCATAGATAAATAATCATTATCAATCCGTGTACGGCTGTACATCTAAGTTAACGCGGGCGAAGCTGCGGGCAACAGCTAGTGTTTAATAAATTGAAGGTAGCCATAGGTAGATAGCAGCAGAGTTTTACAATTTAAATCAAATTAAATAAAACTTATTATACATCGAGGAAAATCTTTATATATCGTGTTTAGGGCCACATGTTGTCGGCAGTCGTAACCACAGGGAGCAAATGCTGGTCAACTTTCTCGAGAAAGAGGGGCTCTTTTTAATGAACTCATATTTTAAAAAGAAGCCCCACAGACAGTGGACCATGCAAAGCCCCGACACCGTGATGAGGAACGAGATAGACTTTATTATGATGGATCGAAGGCATGCATTCAGGGATGTCTCTGTGATCAACAGGTTCAAAGCCGGAAGTGATCACCGATTATTAAGAGGATCTATGAATGTAGGCTTTCAGCGAGAGTGAGTCCGTCTAATAAAGTCTACACTCCGACCTGACTTCCGGCAAACTGTGGTAGGCTCCGAAAAAATCCAATTGGAATAAAAAAACCGATTCGATAGCCTTAACATATCGGAAACTACAATGGCAGTTGACGAGGCACTGGGTTCCGTGGTGGACTGCATGCGGGTCGTGAGTGAAGGGTTTTGTAGGAGAAAGCGTACTGACAGGAAATCCAAACTCTCGGATGAGACTCTCGGTCTTATGAAGGAACGCAAAGCACACACAGACGCCACTTCTACAGATGTAAAGCTTCTCTCGAAGCAGATCCCCAAACTAATACGCCGAGACCTTCGCTGCTCAAAATATATACAACGGATTACCGAAGCAATTGAGCAGAATAGAGGGTCGAAGGTATTTGTGGAGAAGCTCGGGAGAAGCCATCTGTCGAAGATTAGGACCGCATCTGACGCAACCGTTTCGTCTAAGTCTGGGATCTTATCAGAGATCGAAGATTTCTATGGCAAACTGTACGCGTCCCACGCTCCTCAACCTGATCCCCGAAACAACGAACCCCGTGCTAACCTAACACGACACCTCTCCGGCGAGATTCCGATTTTCCGCTAAGTGAGGTTAGTCTGGCTCTTAAGCAGCTTAAAGGGGGAAGGGCTCCGGGGAGGGACGGAATTACGACTGAACTCCTTGAGGGAGGCGGCGAACCTGTTTTAAGAGAATTACAAAAGATTTTTAATTTCGTCCTTCAACGGGGCATTTCCCCCAAGGAGTGGCATGGAAGTGAGATCGTTCTGTTTTTTAAGAAGGGTGACAACTCCCTTCTTAAAAATTATAGACCGATATCACTTCTAAGCCATATATATAAGCTGTTCTCGAGGGTCATGACGAACCACCTCACTAAAAAGATCGATGGATTCCATGCACCAGAACAGGCTGGATTTCGATGAGGATTTAGCACCATAGACCACATTCACACTATAAGGCAAGTTGTACAGAAGACCCATGAGTACAACCGTAAGTTTCCGTAGCTCAACGTGTTATGGAGCGTGCTATGCTGGGTGTTTCTTTGGCAGATAGGATCCGAAACACACCTAAGGTTACCGATATCACGCAAAGAATGAGCTCATTGAAGTGGCAGTGGGCTGGTCACACACTCAGGAGAACGGATGGCCGATGGGGCAATAAGGTTCTAGAGTGGAGGCTACTTTTAGGTAGACGAAGTGTTGGTCGGCCATTAACCAGGTGGGAAGACGATCTCCGTGCGGTGGCCGGTCCATGTTGGATGCGAGTAGCAAGGGATCGGCCATCTTGGCGTTCATTGAGGGAGGCCTATGTTCAGCAGTGGACGGGTAGAGGCTGATGATGATGATAATAACAATCTTAAATATATGTAATATGTATAGTATAAAAGTACATTAAATATATTTCCGTTGTCTGGTACCCGTAACACAAGTTCTTCGAGAACTTACCACGGGAGCTGATTGACGTGGTGTGAAAGCGTGCATATATACATATTATTATTAGGTATTAGCTGTTGCCCGCAGCTTCGCCCGCCTTATTTTAGGTTTACGGCCGTACGCGGATTGATGATGATTATTTTTGTAGCCTATGTTACTCCTTAATACATCAGCTATCTGTCAGTGAAATTCCCGTCAAAATCGGCCCAGCCGTTGCCGAGATTATCCGGAATAAACAGACAGACAGACAAAAATTAAAAAAAATATGTATCGTGTATACATCAATATGAATTTAGTAAATAGCGGTTATTTTAATATTACAAACGGACACTCCAATTTTATTTATCTGTATATATTATTATTACATCGATACAATATTATGTATTATGGTTTAAAATTTCAATATTATATTACTTTAAGTGAACTGAGACCATTTTTGACGCGAATTTTGTTTCACTTTTTCTTCCCTCATTGGTTATTAAAAAATCGTAAGAATATACCAAACAGAATTGAAAATGTAAAGGTTGCCTGCTTTCACCACTGTACAACTTTAGGGTTGCCACTTGCCAAGTATAAACGGGTAAGTAAATGTTATTTTTATCCTCTTATCAGTTATTTAGTTTAATAGAATGTCAAAATATGCAACCTTATTCTTAATTACACTGTATTTGGATGACTTATTAAAAAGTTAATCTAGTATGTAGATGTTTTCCTAGAGTTAAACACAAAATCTGTATTCTCAGAAGGAAATTGGTCAATGAAACGTCAATTCAATATTTCTGAAGTACAGTAATTATACCGCTTGTTTTACCGTTATTATTGTAAAACACGGTCGTAATATTCATTTACATGAAATTTTAGCGGTAACTTAAGATTTTTGAAGTTATAATTCTTTAGGCGCGTTAGGGAAGAATGATGAGAGTAATTTTTTACGATGCGCGCGCACACCGTCACGAAAAAAACCGACACCATGAAGTTAGCTATAGAACAATTTTCAGATAATGACAGTATAGACAAACAGTATAGGCAGAAGATATAGTTTTTAACTATACCATAAGCAAAAAAGTTACAGTGTAATGTAAATGTACTATGTATTTGTATAACTTCTAACGCTAAACACACACACTTTTTTTTCTATCGAGCAAATTTTTTCCAATCGTGTTTTGAAAACTGTCATCTCCTCATACATACGTTCAGTATTGGATTTCATCAATTTAAATAGAATACAGAAATTTTGCCGTTTTCTCTTACCAAGGGCCCTTAACGTTTCTGTATAAAGTATCTGCAAAGTGCCAATACAAAACAAAATACTGAAAACCCTAGAGGTCTATGATGATGATGATACTTAGTTGTTAGGTTTTTAATAATCTTTTTTTTTTATGTTAGTTGGATAGGCAAACTGGCAATCGTACCACCCGATGGTAAGTGGTCGACGTCGCCCATGAACATAAACTAGTATGCCTGGAACGAGACAACTCATTTATGTGTTGCCTATCCTGAGACATAAGATGTTAAGTCTCGGTGCCAGCAATTACACTGCCTGTCCTGCCCTTCTCTCCGAAACACAGCAAAGCTGTTTCACGGGAGAAACAAGCAAGATGGTGGTACCCATGCAGCCGGGAGCGCGGCACAGCGCTTCGCTCCCACCGGTATCTAATCTAATCTTTTCATCTAATCTTTTCATTACTTACCTATAATTAAGAAAAGTTTAGTTTTTGTTTCGAAAAAGTTGTTTTTTTTTCGATTTCACTTAGTTGTATCTTATATCTTATCTTATCTTTGGGATAGGTATATTATATTTCTTTTTATTAAATTTATTATTAAGTGAGGTAAAATATCTAACTTAGAAAGGTAGTACCTAGTAGTAATTTATTCAAAACATGATATGCCTCACAGGATTAATTCCAATAAAGCTACGGTTGCTAGAATCCAATAATCCGAGGAGCAGACTCAAGTCCGTCTGGTTTTGGATGCTGAAGTAATACAGTGAAGGGCGGTAATATAACAGTGTCTTAAAAATGCTATATCCTTCTCCATGGACCAGCGAATAGACATTATCTATTTTTCATCTAATTTAACGCCAGCGAAGCCGCGGTCAAAAGCTAGTAATATATAAATTATATTTATCGAGAGCTTCATAACCAAAGTTCAGTTTTACAGGAGAGACAAAATAGTGAATAAAACAAAACTAGTTGATAAAAAAACTAAAAAGAATGCCAAATATCAGCCTCATACAGGCTGATATTTGGCATTCCTTTTAGACATAACTTACCGTCGGCAAAAATATCTACTATATTATATTATTATGTATATAGTTAAAATGTCGATACTAATTTTGCGGCGTATAAAAGATAACATTGATTTACTAGCTGTTGCCCGCAGTGAAATTATAGGATAGAACCTATTATAGATTATATATATTATAGATTATATATATCTCTTATAGATTCGTCATGTCTGTCTGTCTGTCCGTCCGTATGTCACAGCTACTTTTTTCCGAAACTATAAGATCTATACTGTTGAAACTTGGTAAGTAGATGTATTCTGTAAACCGCATTAAGATTTTTACACAAAAATAGAAAAAAAAAACAATAAATTTTGGGGGTCCCCATACTTAGAACTAAAATTTAAAAAAAAAAACATCAAACCCATCCGTGTGGGGTATCTATGGATAGGTCTTCAAAAGTGATATTGAGGTTTCTAATACCATTTTATTCTAAACTGAATAGTTTGCGCGAGAGGCACTTCCAAAGTGGAAAAATGTGTGTGTCCCCCTCTCCCCCCTCTAACTTTTAAAATAGGAGAACCGAGAATGATAAAACTAAAAAAATAAATGATAATATACCTACATTACCATGCAAACTTCCACCAAAAATTGGTTTGATCAAGATCTAGTTTGTAGTTTTTTTTATACGTCATAAATCGTAAACGCTTAATTTACCTCTCATGCAATCAACTCAAATATTTAAAAAAACATTTAATTCCATAAACATAAACCTTAATTTTTGTTAAAGTGTCTAATGTTGTATATTATGTAATGGTACGGAACCCTTCGTGCGCGAGTCCGACTAGCACTTGGCCGGTTTTATTTAACTTTTTTTTTGTTATCTATACATATAATAAAATAAGAGTGTCTGTTTGTAACATTAAAATAACCGCTTTTGACTAAATGCCAATTGATGCATACACGGTACATATACCAAAATAGCATTTTTTACAAATTTTATTTGTCTGTCTGTCTGTCTGTCTGTCTTTCTGTCTGTTTGTTCCGGCTAATCTCGAAAACGGCTGGGCCGATTTTGACGGTACTTTCACTGACAGATAGCTAAAGCTCCAAGGAGTAACTTAGGCTATAAAAATAATTATCATCAATCCGTATACGGCTATAAATTTAAGTTAACGCGGGCGAAGCTGCGGGCAACAGCTAGATGTTGTATATAATCTAATCTAAAGAAAAAAGGCAGCGTTTTCAATGTAAGTTCCCGCGGCTTATATTTTTCCGACTCATATCATTCTCCATCTGTTTACCAATTTTTACAGTCTTGGTAAATTAATATACCTTATAACCTGCCTGATTACCTACTCTGTCTCATGTTAACATGAAAATCCATGTAGTAATTTATGAGTTAATGGCGTACAGACAGACAGAGTAACGAAGGACTTTGTAATTATGATAAGGATTAATACCTTTTTTGTGTAAATATAGCTTTTACATTACACCTGTAAAATTACCAATTTGTTAAAGTATTAAATTGGATAGTACTTAGTATATTGATTTTTGGAACGTAGTTCCTTATCGCGCGTTACGAAAGGGCTAGACGGAAAAAAATAAGATGAAAAGTTGGAACGAAACTTTTTGCTATAGTTGTAAGCCTTGCGGCTTTTTAATGGCGCGTTACTGCGTTGGTAGCTGTTTTTGTTACACTATTGGGGCTGCTTAGTAAAAAACCCCAGTTCAAATCCCACCGATCTCGGCGACTTTTTTTTGTTTTTTTTTACTTATTTTTACGCCGGGAGATGCTCTGATTTTTATCGATAAAAAAATCATAAAAAAATTATACCTACCCAAATAATTATTTTCCTTACACTTTTTTTGTTTTTTATTACAATTCCTTCACTAATTAATCGAAAGGAACTTCGTTCCATCCGGGTGTCCCTTGACACCTCTCTTTAGTTTTTTTTCTAATGTTTACGCAAATTTCACTCATTATAATATTGAAAGAACCTTTAGTCGCGGCGAAGGACTTCATACATACATACATACATATTGAGATTCGACCTTTTTCTAGGCATTGTGTAGAAATAAGTCGTCAACCAACACTTGACCAATATTAGAATTTTAAATTATTTCTCTAATTTTCTAAGCAACAATAAAGGCAAGCTTTTGAAGCTTTCTTTCAAGATGTAAAAAATAAATAGTACTTTGTTATTACGTCTGAGAAGACTGGAACACGAAAGAATAACCTTTTTTTGACGTGACAACGTCTTATAATTCGATGGAGCCAGCTGCACGCACGAAAAAACATGCGGCGTTACCTCGCTCTGGGGCGTTCTATTTTCTTATGACGTTGTCACGTTAAACTATCGTCAGTAAATCGACTTTACAGACAACCGATTTTTTTGCTTTCGCTGGGTAATGCGTTTGGGCAAACCACCGGGCCCGGGGGTTATGTGGGACTCTCTGCGCCCGAGAAGTGGTAAGGTGGACGCAGACTCTACCTACTAAGCCCAGCAGTGTTTTGCTCGTCGTCTGGGTGACCCGGCGCGACAGCTGTGGACGTCCGCACCGGCCTACAACGGTGTAGCATACGGCCCTCTTATCTGGAGGCGG
Source organism: Helleia helle (assembly GCA_963853865.1). Lineage (NCBI taxonomy): Eukaryota > Metazoa > Arthropoda > Insecta > Lepidoptera > Lycaenidae > Helleia > Helleia helle. The sequence continues at coordinate 26,182,991 of OY971420.1, forward strand.
GGAATGGCGTCCCCTCCTCTTTCTCCACTTAAGGGTACAGTGTCTCCACATTGAACACAAAGGGTGCCTTATAGCTCGGACCTTACGCGCGCAGCGAATCCCCCGATCAGCCCTGCATATGTCCCTCACGGCGGTGCGACCACCTGTCGTCACCGTGCTTACCTGCGGGAAGAGGCGGCAGTGCGCTCCTCTTCCGCTTCGCCTCCTCCTTCTGCGACACCACTTCTTCTCAGAAGGAGAGGACCACCTACCATGTGCTCTCGCTGACAGTCATCGTCCGGATGGCCACAGGGAAAACGGCCTCAATTGAAGAAAAAAAAGTGATTTTTCACCAGGACAATGCGCCGTGTCACAAATCAATGGTAACGATGGCCAAACTAAACGAATTGCACTTCGAATTACTTCCACATCCGCCTTATTCGCCAGATCTGGCCCCCAGTGATTACTGGCTCTTTGCAGACTTAAAAAAAAAATACTTCGAGGTAAGTTTGACACGAATGGTGAAGTAATCGCAGCAACGGAGGCTTATTTTACAGCCAAAGAAAAATCGTTCTACACTCATGGGATAGAGAAGTTAGAGAACCGTTGGAGGGAATGTATCGCAGCTGAAGGAGACTATGTTGATGAATAAAAAATATTTTTATCAAAAAAACGTTTTTTTAGTATTTAGTCCCGAGACTTATACCTTATACCATAAAATTACCATAATATTAAATTCAATGATGATTATAAACAAATCAGATAAGATATAAAACAAAAAATGAGGGACTTTCCCGTATCAGCTGATTGTACACAATACTTTATTCGTTTGAAATACATATTTTATCGCCATTTAGTAACAAATTTATCGCGTTTATAAATACTGGGAGGCGCGGAACCTGCAGCTGTGAGTAGCGAGGACTGACGAAGACATGGTGGCCGACGGACAACGCAAGACGGACGGTGACGGCAGTGCCGTCAGTGCCGGTGAGTGCTGGTGAGTGCCAGTGAGTGCTAGTAAGTGCTGGTAAGTGCCGGTAAGCACATGTGAGGGCCGGCGAGTGCTGCGGCTCACTCACGAGCTGTTGTCATGTCGGAGACGGACGGCCGATAACGATACATTCACCTCGTCTTGTGTGTAACGTATTACTTGTTAAGTATGGGCTCACCTGGGGACCAGACGTTCTAGACTCCATTTATCTTTTTTTTAAAAAAAAAGCAAGTTAATAATATCTATGGACGCTTTCACACCACGTCAATCTGGTCCGGTGGTAAGTTCTCGATGAACTTGTGTTACCAGACAACGGAAATATATTTAATACTTTTTATACTATACATATATTTAAGATTTTTATTACACATATTTAATACACATCCATTACCCAGGAACACAGAAAATAATTTTGTTCCCTGGCGGGATTCGAACCCGCAACCTCCAGCTTGAGCGCCAACGCTCTTACCACTGAGCCACAGAGGTCGTCAAAGTAAAAAAAAAACCATGAAGGTTCTAAGTCAATTCGACGTACCTATTACAATAAAACGGCAATTTAATAGTTTAACTCCTATTATTGAATATTTAGCAATAGCGCACAGTTACTATAACGAAGACAGCCATTGTGAATGTTCATAGTTCCGGCGCTATACCTGCAGAACCCCTTTGGCAAATATTTTTTCTTGATTTTCTAAATCTATTTATAATAACAATGAGATGCGAGTGTACAAATCTATAAAATTTTGTGAGTTATTCGTAAATACTTGCTGTTTACAAAGAGAAATTATTTAAATCGCTAACTCTTTTATCCAACACCATTATTAATTCATATTTAATATACCAACGCTCAAGCTGTTAATGCTGCGTGATATTATGGTTATGTTGAATTTGGACGTAAAATCGCAATCTGTGTAGTGTGCAATTAGATAAAGTTACATTAAAAACTGAAGGCTCGCAGTGGACATGATAGAATTGTGTGTTGCAAAAACGGGTTATCGCTATCAGTCCTCCCGCCGCGGTCCTCCGTCCGTCAGGCCGCGTCGCTCGCAAACAATGAAGTTAGTAGCGTTCGTGCTGGCGAGCGAGTGCGACGCATGCGCCGCCTGCCGTGTCTTCTGACTGTCGCGCCCGCAGTGCATACTGCCTGCATACGTAGTATTCTCTATATAGTTTGTGCTGCCTGCCGCCTACCTGGCACCTGCGACGACATGCCCGGGGAGGGGGACGCGCTGCCCCCGCCTGACCTGGTACCGCTGCCAGCGCCCGAGCCCAACGTCAACAACGTCAATATTGTCAAGTCCTCAAGGGTGCAGATAGGACCCAAGTTTACGACGGTCACACAGAATGTAAACAACGAGGAACTGGTCAAAGGTGAGAGGTGTAGGTACATGTATCGATTGTTGATACCGCGCTATACAAGTTGCATCCTATTGCGCGGCGTCACTTCACTCCGTAGTCCGTACATAATGACTAGCTCGATGACGCACGCGAGGATTCACCACCATATTGAATGTTCATGTACAAAACAAACAAACACACACACACAAACAAAACACTCACAACTCGACACTTCGCTAATCTTCGAGATTTACCTCTAATAAGTATATTATTATCTTTATGTGAATTAAATTGAAATCCTATTCTACTAAAATATGTGAAAGTCCTACTAATATTATAAGAATATATATGTTAGTCCATCTTTCACCCAAAAACTACTGAATCAATTTTAATGAAACTTTAAAATAAAATAGCATATACATCAGAATAACATATAGGCTATAATTTATCCCTGTATTCCCACGGGAATGGGTCGTCCGCGGGTCTGTCGGGAAAAAATAAGCCGTTTGGGAGTTTTCTACGAAAACGCTGCCCTAAACTAAAAAAACTAAACCCTTTGAGATATAACAAAATAATTTATGGTGAAATTGTGTATCTAATATCTTACATAAAAGTCCGCGATGGCAATTATAAGGGCAAATGGCTATCGCTTTGTTTTGGTAGCTATTTACACAAACACGGTTGAATCCTTATCATTTTAAATACGTTAGTTGGCTTGAATATTTTGTGAAGATTATTTTTTCCCTTTACACCATGCAAATTAAATGAATACCTTTCTAGATATAGCAAAATCAAAATAATGCGGTTCGGTGATTTCGCGTGCGGGTCTCCGTGTCGCTTTTGGAGGAATATGGTGGAAATGTGTATCCTAAATAATAAATATGCTTACGAAAAGTCCGCAATGGCATATTATGTCAATATGTTAAACATATCATACTACTATATCCATTTTAATGCTTAAAAAAAATCGCCGATTATAAAGCGGTAATGTATTTAAGCTATTTACATACAGTATTAATCCTTATGATAAGGATTTTTTTTTTTTACTTTATCGCGAACAGGCACACGCGGCCGAGGACTTTGTTTTATATTATAAATATATAAACTCAAAAACTAGATGAATTTTATGGATGGATGGACAGTAATTCCTGAGACCTGTTATAACATATAGTCGATATATTATTTACCAATATTTTGTGTAAATTGGTAAATAATGTAAGGACAATTATTATTGTAACATTCGGAAAATTTTACTCTCTTCACGCGACGCGGACGTTATCTTATGTTTTTATAACAAACGACGAAACGTTCTGATTTCGAGCAAACTCTCCTCGACAGCTAGTCAGTCCCCCAAGGGACCGACGCCACCTCCACAAAGGGGTTGTCCAACACCGCCACGTCAAGGCCTGAATCATGGTTGTGAAAGCTCCACACTGTGGCTTCACTGAGAAGACCAAACTCGTTGGATTTATTTTTATTACTTAAAATATTTAATATTAATAAAAAAGCATGTGTGCAGTGTACACGTCATAAAGTTAATATACCTAGCGGAATAGAGGAACAGACACGAGCTATTAAACGAAACCGAAATGGTTCTGAGCTCTGATTGGCCGACTGAAGGCCATTGACGATTGCCCGATGTGACGTAAATACAGATCACTGGTTGATTGAATTGCTATTACGTCTGTGGCAAATCACTGACCAGTTTCGAAATTTTATGGCTCACATCTCTACTCTATCCGATTATATGCTCGATGTGAAGCTATAATAACGATATAGCTTCACACGAATAATATGTAACGGAAGGAGTGGTGAGGTGTGGAATTAGATAAGCGGATACGATGAGCGACCAGGGGTGCGGAGAGGAGAGTTGCTTATAAAATGTGGTGCGATTTGGCGGAGCGTTACTATTATTGCGAAATTCTTAATATAAAGTATAGTCATTAAAATATCATCAGTAATTGCTTATTTTATTTAAATTTACATAATCTAAAGTAATTATAATATGAACTAATATCATAGTATATTTGAAGGCCGTAAAAAATATTTATTAGTTAAGTAATAACAGCATTAATAGAACTAAAATAGAAATGGGTTTTATAGCGCTCTGAAGTGGACCGGATACTTGAATACTCGTAAGGATAGGATAAAAACGAAGCATTAGGTTTAGTTCGACGTGTTCGATAGTTCAGACTTTAGGTGGTGTATCTATTTCAGACGGCAGGGACAGGTACAGAGAATATCACTTTCTCTTTGCTGCTAGTTCTTGGCTCTTGACTATTTCACTTCTTACTGCTCTACGTGTAGCCTCTTCGATGGGTATGCTGCGACTAACAATTACTAAGCCCAAAATTAGCTCGACATTTATACGACCCGGTTGGCATTATCGCGTATTTTCCTTATTATTTTACTGTGAGCCGAGATCTAAAATGTTTGTTTATTATGTTTTCTATAAGACCCTTATATTTTATACATTTTTATAAACCTACTGTCATCATTTATGATATACAATATTAATTACATAAGTATTATTTATCTTTGCAGAGTAAAATATTACAGATCAAAAATCTATGAACTTTGTATAGATTAGGTAGCTCACTTTTTTATTCATCAATAACTTTAAATCGTATAATAATAGTTTTAAGCTATCGTCACAACTCTTTTTGTGTTCATATTGGCAAATTGAATCTTTTTTTCCACATAAGTTTCAAATTGATAATACAATAATTAAATTTTCAATTTTTCATATAAAATTCTTACCTACTATCAAGTTTTCTTTATAACTCGTATAAATTCGACCAGACCAGAACCTTACAAGGCTAATACGAATGTTATAAATCCTCAACATATTCAAAATCCAATAAAAATACAAAAAGCTTGCATTTAATAACTTGAAAAACACATTTCATCAAAATTCGTTTCGCTCCTCGCTTCTGTAAATATATTTCTTCAAAATGCTTACTGCATACACATGAATAAGTTTTCGTGATATTCCAGTTTGGACGATCAATTAATCTAAGCCATGCATTTTTAGTATCCAAGATAGTAAGAAATCTGAAAGATACATAAATTATATACTAATGATAATCACAGTCAAAAACTGATACCTATGGATCAGTCAAGTATCTTAAGTAGGTTTACATTCTCAGGTGATTCATATCTCTACCTCATATAAGTATTTTATCAACAGTAATAGATATTCGTTTACCGCGTTATAAACACTGAACACGAAATATCGATAACTTCATACAGCCCTAGTGCAAAACGAAAATAATTTCTTTCACACAAAATATTCGTAAATCCTGCATTATGTGTATTCAATCTTTGTTTCTTACATAAATAAATGTTTAAGAAGAGAATTATCATATTTACTAATTACAATTAGAAGCGTATTTTTTTTTTATTTGCAATCGGTCGGTAGACCATAAGCGAATTTGTGAAGAGCAAATATGGCTTTTCTGGTGGGGTAGCCAGCGCTGCCCCTACCAAATAAATAAGGTGGGTCCGTTTAAGTCTCTTGATCACCGAAGTCTGGTCCAGCATATCTGACACGAGCGGATTTTGGTGTAGGGATAGCCGGTGAATGTATTGTTTTTTGTACTGCTCGAATTCTGACATGACAGTCGGCACGTTGAGATATTCATGAATTTCATCATTTCTTGTGAACCACGGTGCATTCACCATTGCCCTCAGGATGCAATTCTGTGTCCGTTGTAGGCAAAGTATGTCACTTTTACTTGCAACACCCCATAGCTGGATTCCATAAGTCCAAACTGGTTTTAACAACGAGTTATAAATGAGAAGCTTGTTGTCTAATGACAGTACTGAGTTCCTTCCCTTGATCCAGTACATATTTCGAAACTGGAGGTTGACTTGGTCTCTCTTTTGTTTTATGTGATTTTTCCATGTGAGACGCCTATCTAGGTGGAAGCCAAGGTATTTCACACAGTCTGAGTGCTGTAAGATATCATCACCAAGTCTTACCGGGGGACAGTTTTCTTTTCTCAAAGTGAATGTGATGTGCTTTGACTTCGCTGCACTAGCACGTATACGCCATGTATGTAGCCAAACGTTGGTCGCTTCTAGTTTCTCCTGAAGTTTGAGACTGGCAGTAGCTGGATCTTTGTCAACAGATAAGTAGGCTATGTCATCAGCATATGTTGCTACGGTTATTTCGTTGTCTACAGGTAAATCGGATGTGAATATATTGTATAGTACGGGCCCAAGAACCGATCCTTGAGGTACCCCAGCCTTTACAGGATAGAGGCTGGATCGCGTTTCTCCTTGCTTGACTTGGAAGTATCGATCATTGAGATATGATTCCACTAGCATAAACATTGGATGCGGGAGACATACTTTGATTTTTGCTAGCAGTCCCCTATGCCAGACGCGATTAAATGCTTGTTGTACATCGAGGAAGGCAGCTGAACAGTACTTTTTGCATTCAAGGCTCTGGCTAATAGTGCGATATACCCGGTGGACTTGTTCGACCGTTGAGTGGGACTTGCGAAAGCCAAACTGATGAGTTGGGATAACATCGCAGTTATCTAATACAGTTTTGAGTCTGTTGAGAAAAATCCTTTCCCATAGTTTAGAAAGAATGGGTGTTAGGCTAATTGGTCGATATGATGATGGTTCATGTTCTGGTTTTCCTGGTTTATGAATCATCACTACCTGGGAAATTTTCCAGAGGGCTGGGAAGTGCGAGATTCTAAGGATTGCATTGAAGAAACTAGCAAGAAACACAGTGCATTGTCTAGGTAGATTCTTCAATATAATCGGAGTAATCAAATCAAATCCTGGTGCTTTTCTGGATTCTAAGGCCTTTATCTCCATAGCAATTTCTTTTGGTGATGTTGGAGCTATGGGAGGACTCATCTGTAGATCCCGGCCAATGATTGCGTCGATATCAGACTCATCGGAGGAACTCTCATTAGGTGGAAAGACCGCTGCTAGATGGGTCGCAAAAACCTCTGCCTTTTCCGAATCAGTCCTGGCCCAAGAGTTCCGTGATCTAATTGGTTCTGTTGCGTCACAGCACGCTTCTCTTTTTATCACAGAGTGTAGCTGCTAGTGACATCTCACTCGCTTAGCCTCTTGTTCCTCTATTCCGCCAGGTATATTAACTTTATGGTGGTAGAAGTGAAACCTGAAAAAAATGTGATTTACAATCAAACCCATACGTGTGGAGTATCTATGAATAGGTCTTTAAAAATGATATTGAGGTTTCTAATATCATTTTTTTTAAACTGAATAGTTTCCTATAATTGAAGGAGCACAAATTACCAAAAATAACTGTTTTGAGTTTTGCATGTACTGTGTATCCTTTAATGGAGTTCCTAATAAAATAAAATAAAATAAACTATAGGGCTCAGTATCTCGTATACATTTCAATTTGCTAGGTCCGCCAGGTGCGCGCCAGGGCATCTGCCACCACATCCCACGGCGCAGTGCCCACCAGTACGCACGGCGTCTCGTACTAGGTCGTGCGGTACGCACGGACGGTCCTGACGGCCACGACCCGTTGCGGACGTCGCAACAGGGACACGTTCTCGGACGTCAGAGGGGCCACCCATATCGGCGCGCCGTACAGTACCATCGACTGCAAGAGGCCCGCATATAGACCTACGTTGGGGAGGAGGCGACTTAGCGCCCGCGCAGCTTCGAGCAACTTCGGCACTAGTCGCCGGAATACTCCTTAAGGTTCCATCTCTGTCGAGGATGAGGCCCAAGTACCTCATGACAGAGATGAAAATTCCTCCCACCATTAAGCTAGATCTGAATGGAGGGGTTCGCCGTAGCCCGTGAAAGCATATAAATAATAAATAGCCTCATTCTTCTCTAAGGCCACATGACACTTTGAGCCCTAGACTTCAGATCTAGTGAAGACCTGGTGACTCCTGCTACCGCAGGTGGTGACCACGGTCGTCTACGAAGCACGCAATGCTAACACCCAGCAAAGCTCGCGCCGCAGAGGTCCCAGTCATACCCGATGTTCCACAGGAGCGGGCCCAACAGAGCCCTGTGGAACACTACACTACACTCTCGGCGTCGCCCAGCCACCAGCCGTCGGGTACACGACGCTCCTACCAGACAGGTAATAAATATCCTACCAGCCTGCGCAGATTCGCCGGCACTCCGTGGAATCTCAGCGCCTCCAAGATTGTGTCAAAGGGTATTATTATGGATGTCTTCCCCCTTCGACCGTCTCGTCAGCGAAGGCCCTAACCTTGCCCAGAGCGTCCAGGGTTGATCTGCCCCGCCGGAAGCAAAACTGGTAGGTGCTGGGACTCTGGAGACTGTCACCTCCAGGTGGTAGACGATACGGGCAGCTGCGATTCGCTCCAGCAGTTCTATTGGAATTTCTAAATCTGTCAATGGATTTGAGATTTCATCTTTTATCAAGACGTACCCAAGGAATGGCAAATGAGGAATATTTGATTTTTAAGTGACAGGACCTCTGCCGAGTTCAGCTTGTTTATAAAAAATGTTAAGAGCTTGAATCACAAAAATCAAAATATACCTATGTATGCGCGCAAACCATCGCAAGTAGATAAGTAATAATATATTAGTGGTAGATTCAATTGACGTTCAAAAAGATACTGTATTAGTACTATTTTGAATAAAAAAATTTTGATTTTTGATTTTTATAATGTTTGCAGAAAAATATAATCCGTTCGGTACTGATATAAATTATTATATAGGTATTTCAAATAGGTCTAAAAAAATGGAGATGTGAAATCAGCGGAATTGAAAAAAAAACACAGGAATTTGTTGCTTTTTTGTTGCTAATTAGTTGCTAAAAAATTAATTTTGTTGCTCCAACCGATCACAAAAAAATCGGCAATAGCGCTAACTTTTCATTAAGATAGCGTGGAAATCACTGGATGTGGACTTATCGATCAAGCGAATAGGGGTCAATTTGTTGCTTTTTTGTTGCTAATTAGTTGCTAAAAATTTTTTTTTTGTTCCAACCGATCGCAAAAAATCGGCAATAGCGCTAACTTTTCATTAAGATAGCGTGGAAATCACTGGATGTGGACTTATCGATCAAGCGAATAGGGGTCAATTTGTTGCTAAAAGATGCTAAGAAGAAAAAAAAATTAAAAAAAAATATTGTTTTTTTTTTTAATTATGCCAATATAAATAATGTCCACGCCAGCTTAACTCTCGAGATTTCCGTGGAAAAACTATAGTAAAAATTTGTTGCTGCTCATACTGCAGCTTGTTTTAGCAGAGAGAGTCAGCAACAAAATAAAAACCGTGTGAGCCGTCACGGGACGCCTGGCAGATGTGAAACATCGACATTATTTTGTAAAAGTAATATGCATATAATATGTAATATAATATGTAATATCGTATAGCGTGGCGACGCGTCGCCACTGCATGCGTCGCCACGCCAGAAATCGGTTTTACGTGCGGCTATAGATGTTTCACATCAAAAACCGGAAGTCAAGAGAAGTTGGAGATCGGTTTCCAAAAAAGCCGGCCACGCTAGCTTAACTAACGTTTTTTCCGCGGAAAAATAAAGTGAAAATTTGTTGCTGCTCATGCTGTGGCTTGTTTTAGCAGAGAGAGTCAGCAACAAAATAAAAAACCGGAAGTCAAGACAAGTTGGAGATTGGTGTACAAAAAATCTGGCCACGCTAGTTTAACTAACGATTTTTTCAAATCAAATCAAATCAAAAATCTTTATTTGCCTGAATATAGTACATAAGTTGTTATTAATTGTAGTGTTTCATATATTCTGCCTTAAAATGGCGTGCAAATTTTTGTTCCATTTAATTAAATTATTATACAATTAAAAAAAAAAAGAAAGTGCGTTTTGGAATCAAGAAACAATTTCTTTTTATAAAGGCCGACCATTTTACATTTTAAATAAGTCTCACTATTTAAAGATAATATAATTAATTAATTATTTATTTATTTTTAAATTATTTATTGATTATTAAAATTTATAAATTATTCTTAAATTAAGGTAATGTCAATAAATTAAATTAAAATATGTCAATAATTAGTTCACACTATGTCCATTTAGATTTTTGGTTAAGAAAGTCATTAATATTATAAAACAAATTGTCAAGAAGATATTCAAATAGTTGCCTCTTAAATTTCGTCAAAGGTAAATCACGAAGACTCTTGTCTAAATTATTGTAACTTAACTCTTAGACTTTTCCGTGGAAAAACTATAGTAAAAATTTGTTGCTGCTCATACTGAAGCTTTTTTTAGCAGAGAGAGTCAGCAACAAAATAAAAACCGGAAGTCAAGACAATTTGGATATCGGTTTACAAAAAATCTGGCCACGCTAGTTTAACTAACGATTTTTTCAAATCAAATCAAATCAAAAATCTTTATTTGCCTGAATATAGTACATAAGTTGTTATTAATTGTAGTGTTTCATATATTCTGCCTTAAAATGGCGTGCAAATTTTTGTTCCATTTAATTAAATTATTATACAATTAAAAAAAAAAAAGAAAGTGCGTATTAGAATCAAGAAACAATTTCTTTTTATAAAGGCCGACCATTTTACATTTTAAATAAGTCTCACTATTTAAAGATAATATAATTAATTAATTATTTATTTATTTTTAAATTATTTATTTATTATTAAAATATATTAATTAATCTTAAATTAAGGTAATGTCAATAAATTAAATTAAAATATGTCAATAATTAGTTCACACTATGTCCATTTAGATTTTTGGTTAAGAAAGTCATTAATATTATAAAACAAATTGTCAAGAAGATATTCAAATAGTTGCCTCTTAAATTTCGTCAAAGGTAAATCACGAAGACTCTTGTCTAAATTATTGTATATTCGAATTGCCATACAGTGAAAATTTTTTGCGTATAGTGTCAACCTCTGATGTGGTACATATAGTATGTCCCTATTTCGTATTCTGCTACCAGTTACATCTTTTTTTGTTTTAAATAAATGTAGGTTCTTCTTGACAAATACACAATCCGATCTCCAACTTGTCTTGACTTCCGGTTTTTATTTTGTTGCTGACTCTCTCTACTAAAAAAAGCTTCAGTATGAGCAGCAACAAATTTTTACTATAGTTTTTCCACGGAAAAGTCTAAGAGTTAAGCTAGCGTGACCGGTTTTTTTGTACACCAATCTCCAACTTGTCTTGTCTTCCGGTTGTTATTTTGTTGCTGACTCTCTCTGCTTAAACAAGCTGCAGTAAGAGCAGCAACAAATTTGTACTATAGTTTTTCCACAGAAAAAATCGTTAGTTAAACTAGCGTGGCCAGATTTTTTGTAAACCGATCTCCATCTTGTCTTGACTTCAGGTTTTTATTTTGTTGCTGACTCTCCCTGCTAAAACAAGCTGCAGTATGAGCAGCAACAAATTTGTACTATAGTTTTTCCACGGAATAGTCTAGAGTTAAGCTAGCGTGACCGGTTTTTTTGTACACCGATCTCCAACTTGTCTTGACTTCCGGTTTTTATTTTGTTGCTGACTCTCTCTGCTAAAACAAGCTGTAGTATGAGCAGCAACAAATTTTCACTTTAGTTTTTCCGCGGGAAAAACGTTAGTTAAGCTAGCGTGGCCGGTTTTTTGGGAAACCGATCTCCAACTTCTCTTGACTTCCGGTTTTTATTTTGTCGCTGACTCTCTCTGCTTAAACAAGCTGTAGTATGAGCAGCAACAAATTTTCACTTAAGTTTTTCCGCGGCAAAAACGTTAGTTAAGCTAGCGTGGCCGGATTTTTTGGAAACCGATCTCCAACTTGTCTTGACTTCCGGTTTTTATTTTGTTGCTGACTCTCTCTGCTAAATAAGCCGCAGCATGAGCAGCAACAAATTCTCACTTTATTTTTTCCGCGGAAAAAGCGTTAGTTAAGCTAGCGTGGCCGGCTTTTTTGGAAACCGATCTCCAACTTCTCTTGACTTCCGGTTTTTATTTTGTTGCTGACTCTCTCTGCTAAAACAAGCTGCAGTATGAGCAGCAACAAATTTTTACTATAGTTTTTCCACGGAAATCTCGAGAGTTAAGCTGGCGTGGACATTATTTATTTTGGCATAATTAAATAAAAAATCATTTTTATTTTTATTTTTTTTTTCTTCTTAGCATCTTTTAGCAACAAATTGACCCCTATTCGCTTGATCGATAAGTCCACATCCAGTGATTTCAACGCTATCTTAATGAAAAGTTAGCGTTATTGCCGATTTTTTGCGATCGGTTGGAGCAAAAAAATTAATTTTTTAGCAACAAAAAAGCAACAAATTGACCCCTATTCGCTTGATCGATACGTCCACATCCAGTGATTTCCACACTATCTTAATGAAAAGTTAGCGCTATTGCCGATTTTTTGCGATCGGTTGGAGCAACAAAATTATTTTTTTAGCAACAAATTAGCAACAAAAAAGCAACAAATTCCTGTGTTTTTTTTTTCAATTCCGCTGATTTTACATCGCCATTTTTTTAGACCTATTTCAAACGTGCATATAATATGAATTTAAGTTTTATTACGTGCGTGGTGCAGTATCGGTGTGGTGTTGTTTCTCAGAAGAGTGTCTGTATAGTTGGTGGGGCGGTGTCGGTTGGTGCAAGGGGCGCTGGGAGCGCGGCAGGAGGTGCGCGGCTGCCCTGCTCATCTCTTGGGCGCTGCTGCTCGCCACCGGCCTGACGGTCTACTTTGTGTTCCTCTTGTCACCGGCCCCGACACGATTAGACCTAGGTAATATCTTACACACACCCCACCCCCCGTTTTAACATACTTAATGTGAGGCTCGTATACGGTATTGATGTCAACCTGACAAATGAACTAAGCTCGTGACTCGACTTAAGGTCTGCATGCGGAGTGGTACGTGCGGCGCGCGGAGTGGCAGGCGCTGCTGGCGGCCGAGGAGGAGTTCCTGGAGCTGCCGCTGTCGTACGTCATCGTAGGACACTCGGCCCGCGGGTACTGCGACACCAGGTCCGCCTGTACCGTGGAGGTGCGCAGCTTGCAAAAAGACTATTTGGGGCGTATGTTCAACGACATCGGCTCGAGCTTTCTCGTGGGCGGCAACGGGTACATCTTCGAAGGTCGAGGAGCGAACGTGCTTCCAGCGATGGTATCTTCCTGGAACCTGAGGAGCGTGATGATCATGTTCCTGGGCGACTACCAGGAGCATATCACGGACGAGCTACAGTTCCAGCACCTAGAGGAGCTGCTGGCGGAGTTGGTAGTGCGCGGCGTGCTAGGTGAGCGGTACGTGGTGTACGGGCATTGCCAGGTGCGTGCCGTCATCGCCCCCGGCCGGCACGTCGTGTCGCAACTGCGGAGCCTCAGCCGCTGGAGCGATCGCAACCTCTCCGCGTGTCCGCCTCTCGTGTGAGCTGAGGGAGTGTAATGAGCTGCGCAGCTGATAATATGAGATATATGACGGTGAACTCGGAGCGATAAGGCAGTGGACTGTAGACACCAGATTGTAGATGAACAAATATATATATTTTTGTCACAACTTGATCGTATACGTCATTAAGAAATCACAATCACTGTGCCTCCAGTTTGTATGAGGTAAATTAATATGTCGTCAGTATTTTGATATGATCCATGCGTCCGTAGGTCTGTTCTACTAGAGTGTCCCACACATATCTTTATGAGATTGACAGGTTACCGAGCGCGCTAGTGTAGTAGGTATATCAATTTATTTTTACCCGCGACGGAATATGCGTACACACAAACTGCCTCTCACCCCAAACGCATATACTATGCGTTTGGGGTGAGAGGCAGTTTGTGTGTGCAAACATATTTTGCCGCTTATCCAAAAGACTACTTGTCCGATTTTGATGCGGTTTTCAGAGATGGGTTCGGATTAGAATAGTGCATATTATTCGATAGGTATTACGTTGGTAACTCACTAGAGGGCACTGCAGTAAACGTTTTTTGTACAATCCAATGTTGCCATTTTTCTCCACGACTACTATTTTAATTTTGATACGAATTTCAATGATGGGTTTGGGTTTGATTGGTGCATGTTCTTAGATAGGTGTTACGATTACAACCCACCAGGGGGCGCTGCAGTAAACATTTGTTTTGATGCAGTTTTAATTCAGTGATGGTATCTGGTTTGATCGGTGCATGTTCTTGTATTATGTGTTACGATGAAAACTCACCAGGGGGCGCTGTAGTAAATGTTTGTTTGTGGAAAACCAAAAGTACTAGTCCGTTTTAGATGCGGTTTTCGGTGCTAGGTTCGGGTTTAATTGTAGTACATGTTTTTAAGAGTGCGCCCAACGCGAAAATTGAGAGAAACGGTCTATTTTTAAGCCCATAGTTTAATGGGAAATAACCAATTCATTCTGATTTAAAAAATTATATAGGTAGGTAAAACCCTGTAAAAATTAAATAACCCAGTAGAATTTTGAAAAAATATCTGGTACAACGTAATATAACCGACTTCTAAAAAAGGAGGAGTATATTCGTACATAACTCCGTCATTTACCAACCGATTTTAAAAATTCTTTTTTTGTTTGAAAGGGTCTAACTCTTCAAATTGTCCCAAGTTAAGGAAACCAGGATCTGACGGTGGCATCCCTGAGAAATAGAAGGGAACTTTAAAAAATCTTAGGGGTGTCTAGTGTGTTTGTTAATTTTTTTCATTAAGTATTTTAAAGGACTTCAATTTAATGATGGTCTAGAGTCCATCTGATGATGGAGCCGAAGGACAGTGGATGGAACTCCTCAACAATTTACAGCAGTAACCTTGTGTTTGGACTTAATAAACTTGTATTGATAAGAACTTTATACCTAGATGCGTTGTGACTGTAATTATGGGTCTGATGATGGAGACGAAGGACAATCAAGGGAACTTTTCAACGGTTTACAATAGATACATTTTGTTTGGACTTAACTTGTTAAGATTTATGAGAACTTTGCACACATAGAGGTTATAAATGCCACTATAGGTCTGATGATGGCGACCATAGACAGTCGAGGGAACTCCTCAACGGTTTACAGTAGCTATCTTGTGTTTGAACTTAATTCATTTATATTGATAAGAACTTTGCAAACATATGGCTTATAAGTGCCACTACAGGTCTGATGATGGAGACCATAGACAGTCGATGGATCTCCTCAACGGTTTACAGTAGCTATCTTGTGTTTGAACTTAATTCATTTATATTTATGAAAATTTTGCGCATATACAGGTTATAAATGCCACTATAGGTCTGATTATGGAGACCATAGACAGTCGAGGGAACTCCTCAACGGTTTACAGTAGCTATCTATGTTCAGCGATGGACGGATAAAGGCTGATGATGATGATGATGATGATGATGATGATGACGATGATGATGATGATGACGACGATGATGATGGTGATAATGATGATGATGATAATTAAATACTTACATATTTTACTTGGATAAGCGATGGACGGATAAAGGCTGATGAAGATGATGATGATGACGATGATGATGGTGATAAATGATAATGATGATGATGGTGATGATGAAATACTTACATATTATTTTACTTGGATAAGCGAAGGACGGATAAAGGCTGATGATGATGAAGATGATAATGATGACGACGATGATGATGGTGATGATGATGATGAAATACTTACATATTTTACTTGGATAAGCGATGGACGGATAGAGGCTGATGATGATGACGTCGATGAAGATGATGATGGTGATGATAATTTAATACTTACATATGTTACTTGGATACGAACGTGAAGTGTCGTGTAAATAATATATATTATAAATTGTTATGAAATACATAATAATATTATTACGTTATGTACCTAGTCGTTGTCGAAGTCAGTCCTATAAGTTTGGCGATGTTGCTAATATTACGATTCGAGCATCGAGCATATAACCGGATTGAGTGGTAATGTCAACCATAAAAAATCCGAAACTGATCAGTGATTTGTCACATTACGTCAGTGACAAATCACTGATCAGTTTCGGAACAATTTAAGTGGTAATGTGAACAAAATAGTAAGGTCAACAATAAAAATCCGAAACGGATCAGCGATTTGTCACATTACGTCAGTGACAAATTACTGATCAGTAATGTGAACAGAATAGTAATGAGAAAAACTCATTATTTAATTAAAGAATCATAATTGTAACTTTGTTGAAAATAACTAAGTAAGTAGGTACTTCTACTATGTACAGACTACAGCGTACAGACCTAATCTTTTATCAATTCACTGTAGGTACTAAGTAGTAGACCGTACTTTCCTATGACTGAATATTTCGGTATAAAACCATCTTCCAGACAATATTTTGTTGACTGCTTAGTTGACTGTTATATCTACAAACACATTCTTCTAAAAACTACATAAATATTTCATTGAATATCACTACACAGTTTAAAGCAAAGTCGCTTCCCGCGTCTGTCTGTATGTATGTATGCTTAGATCTTTAATACTACATAATGGATTTTGATGCGGTTTTTTTAATAGATAGAGTGATTTAAGAGGAAGATTTATATGTATAATAATATAAATACTACTGAAAATCATAACACAATAATGTTTTAACCGTCGTGGGTTTTTTTCAGCTTCGCCCGCGTTTACTTAGATTTACAGCTGTTCGGATTGATGATGATTATTTTTATGGCCAAAGTTACGCCTTATAACGTAAGCTATCTGCTAGTAAAAGCCTCGTCAAAATCGGCTTAGCCGTTTCAGAGATTAACCGGAACAAACAGACGGACAAAAAAGGTTTTTCTTAATGTGAGTGCAGTATATTATTTCATAGATTTTAACCGCGACTTCGTCCGCGTATAAGAAGTATTGTTTTAAATCTTATTTTTCAAATAAAGTTGTAGTAGCCATGCTGCTTTCTCCACCATGGTTCAGGCCTTGTCGTGGCGGTGGGGCTCAGTAGCCTAGGGTGAGCCCAGCACCTTGGGCGAAGCCAATTGAGCCGAGGGGGCTCTTTGTACCCCTCTTATAAGAAGAGAGGACAAAAGAGCAGGGGGCAAGGG
Source organism: Helleia helle (assembly GCA_963853865.1). Taxonomy (NCBI): domain Eukaryota; kingdom Metazoa; phylum Arthropoda; class Insecta; order Lepidoptera; family Lycaenidae; genus Helleia; species Helleia helle. Next base: position 26,200,247 of record OY971420.1, read on the forward strand.
GTGAGGATGGGAATCTCACCTCATTGTAATGTCCCGACGTTGGGAGGGGTTGTTCTGTGGTGCAGGACAACCCCTCTGTGGAGGTGGCGTCGGTCCCTTGCGGGGCTGACTAGCTGTCGAGGTGCCCTGTTAGCTTAACAGATCCGGGGCACCTCACCAAGGCGGCACTGGTGGCACTCGCCGGGTTTTAGTGGGTAGAGCTGCGTCCATTTACCATCCTTCAGGCGCAGCGAGTCCCACATACCCACCTGGGGAGACCCACTCCCCAGGCGGGATGCCTCAGAGCATTTCCCGGCGTTAAAAAAAAGCCATGCTGCTTTGCAACCGAATTGGGCCGGCACAACCGTGGTGGTGCCTCTCGCTCACATAACACCGGCGTCAAGTGACAGCTATGCTGTCGCGTTTCGTGCGGTTTGTGAGTTTCTGGTGGCCCATTGGGAGGTATAGGGAAAAGGAGGGCAACGCATCTGCATAACTTTTGGCTGTGCCGATGTCTATGGACGTCGGTAGTCACCTCCGGCTCCGACTGCTCGGTTGCCTCCATGTGACATAAAAAAAAATGGTTCCAATTTACAAACTATAATAATTTAAAGAATAATATTTACTTCCACTGTAAGGCCCGATGGTGCGTTTTTATAAAATATATTTATTTAATTTAGTAGTACATTTTACGGATTTTATCGCGGTTTATTAAGATTTTTAAATGCCCGACGTTTCGGATACTTTCCAGCAACCATGTTCATGGGAGGATTGAGGTGTCAGACGTATTTATTTTGTGTCCAAACGATACAAAATTATTCGTAACTACCCTATGATACATCAATATTTTAATTCAAATTAGTACCTACTAGGCTACTATCAGCAAAAAAACTACGAAAAAGTTATATTTTTTATTCATATATTTTATTATTGTTCCTAGCATTGTTTATAAATAGTACTTTGTCATTTATTGCAATTTTAAATTATTAAATAATTAAATAAAAACATATTGGATATAAATTACAAAGAAACTAAAACTAAAAACCTTAAAAAATATAATATAATAACTTAAGTATATTAATAAAAAGGAGTCCCTTTAGGCAAGGTTTCGAAGGTTTTCACAGCGTTCCCCCTTTGAATTGCTAGACTAATTCTTTGTCCGAGGTAGCTGCCAGCTCTTCGGTCTCCTGTGATGTCGACTAACCTTTTTGTTATTTCCTTAAAGAGCCTTAAAGCGTTAGGACCCCACGGGCCAAGGGTCTCGACACCGAATGGGACAAAATCATATTCGGAGCCTAGACCCCTGTATTTGCATATTTTAGCTTTTTTTTTTACAGCCGCTTCATTATTATATATAATTTTTTCTTTTTTATAATATAATGAATTCTATTAATAAATCATTTTTGGATAAATTACTAATATATGAATACTTAATGCGAGGTTATGAGAAAATACCGCTGATTAGACCCTTTTTTCGTGATCAGTTAGGGGCACTTCCTTGAATGATAAAATATTGAAAAAAAGCATACGTAAATAATAGATATATTATTTACGATAGATAGATTTTTTACGAAGTAGCGCCATGCTGCTTTGCAGCTGAATGGGCCGGCGCGTCCGGGGAAGTACTTCGCTCTCACATAACATCGACGTCAAATGGCGGCTAATGTCGTCGTGTTTCGTTCGGTTTGTGAGAGATCCGGTGGCCCACACCCCCCCCCCCCCACACACGCACACATGACAGCACAGAATACTCAAAGACTACCCCAGGAGGGTACCGGTTGCGCAAGCGCCGGCGAATCCCTCTCTAGGCCTCCGGGCTCAGGACAGGTACTTGAACCCGGAGACCTGAGCAGCCCCGCGTATTCTTGGCGAATCTGTGCTCAACACAAAAACTGCCCGGGGAAAACGGAGCCGTCGGCAGAAGTCCCCTACCACTATGACCGTGGATTTCTGTAACATAAGGGGACTTCATACCAATCTTGACGCCGTCCATTACCACCTCCAGACGGCGAAGCCGGCCTTGCTCTTTTTAACCGAGACTCAGATATCACCTCCGGCTGATACTTCTTATCTCTCTTGTCCGGGGTACAAATTAGAACACTTTTTTGTACCGCGGGCTGGAGTTTGCGCGTACGTCAGAGAGGATGTCTGCTCTCGTCGCCTTGGCAGCCTTGAAGGTAGGGACCTCTCCATCCTCTGGTTGCGCATTGACAGCGACGACCATCCCCGCGTCTATGCCTGCCTATATAGGTCCCATAGCGGTAATGACGAAACCGACCGACTTGTGGAGCACATTCAAATGGCTACAGATTCCGTGCTACAACAGATCCCATCCGCAGAGATCGTGATTCTTGGTGATTTTAACGCCCATCACACCGAGTGGCTTGGCTCTCGTACAACCGATCATGCGGGAAGATCTGTTTACGAGTTTGCCTCAGCATATGATCTGACACAATTGGTAGTATCACCAACTCGTATCCCTGATGTGGAAGATCATACGCCTTCCCTGTTGGACCTTCTGCTGACCTCTCACACGGACAATTACGTGGTCTCCGTGGACGCTCCACTTGGCTCATCGGATCACTGTCTGATCCGGAGTTCTGTACCTGTCGCAAGCCCATCATGGCCTCGTTTTTCTAGCTGCCGCCGCGTTTGGCACTATAGGTCAGCTGATTGGGACGGGATGCGGTCCTTCTTTGCATCCTACCCATGGGGGCAAATTTGCTTCTCGCTGGATGATCCAGACATCGTTGCCGATTCTGTTGCCGATGTAGTGCTGCAAGCCATGGAGCTTTTCATTCCAAGCTCTGCAGTGCCTATAGGCGGCAAATCCCTGCCAAAAGCCCTGGTTTGGTGAAACCTGTAAGATGGCTGCACGCCATAAACGGTTAAGCTACCGAGCATGGGCCAAAGCATTGATGTCCCAGGATGAAAAGACCAGCGCATTGAAGAAGGAGTATAACTTTGCCTCCAGGTCCTTCAAAAGAGCTATTGCTGAGGCAAAAGCGGGGTACGTGAACAGAATTGGCGAGAGATTGGTTCGACTTCCTTCGGGGACTCGTGCATTCTGGTCTCTTGCCAAGGCTGTTCAAGGGAATTTTTGTAAGCCATCCCTACCATCTCTGCACATGAGGAATGACTCGTTGGCCCACACCGCGAAGGAGAAGGCCGATCTTCTAGGCACTCTTTTTGCTTCCAACTCGACTTTGAATGACCAGGGAAAAATACCACCGACGATCCCTCGGTGTGATACTTCAATGCCGGAAATAATTTTCCGACAGAGCTCCGTACGCAAAGCACTCTTTTCGCTGGACATCCATAAGTCGAGTGGGCCTGACGCCATCCCTCCGTTAGTGCTCCTGAGTTGACACCCGTCCTTACGCGTCTTTTCCGGCACTCTTACTCATTAGGCGTCGTCCCATGCTCGTGGAAGACAGCTTTGGTACACCCGATCCCTAAGAAAGGGGACCGCTCAGACCCGTCCAACTACAGACCAATAGCTATAACTACCTTGTTCTCAAAGATTATGGAATCCATAATCAACTGCCAGCTCCGGCGATATTTGGAGGAGCACCAGCTGATTAGCGATCGCCAATATGGCTTTCAACGGAATCGCTCAGCTGGTGATCTTCTAATATTCCTAACGCAACGATGGGCGGAGGCAATTGAGAGCAAGGGGGAGGCGCTGGTGGTTAGTTTGGACATAGCGAAGGCCTTTGATCGGGTGTGGCATAAAGCACTTCTTGCAAAGCTACCATCTTATGGGCTTCCCGAGAAATTATGTAGGTGGATCACCAGTTTTTTGGCAGACAGGAGCATTAAGGTCGTTGTCGACGGTGCATGCTCGGACCTCAAGTCTGTAAATGCTGGTGTTCCCCAAGGTTGTGTACTATCTCCAACCCTGTTTCTTCTGCATATCAATGATATGCTGAAAACCAGCGGCATTCATTGCTATGCGGATGACAGCACTGGAGATGCTTTATACACTGGCCGCCCTAATATTTCTCGGGAACAAGTCGATGAGTGTCGGAACAAACTTGTTTCTGAAATCGAGTCTCTGCTGGCCAGAGTCTCGGAATGGGGGCGACTTAACCTAGTCCAATTTAACCCCAACAAGACACAAGTTTGCGCGTTTACCGCTAAAAAATCACCCTTCGTCGTTCCTCTACAATTCGAAGGCACTTCCCTAACCGCCTCAGCCAGCATTGGGATACTTGGCGTCGATGTATCGAGAGATGTGCAGTTTCGTGGTCATTTGGAAGGAAAGGCTAAACTAGCCTCGAAGAAACTCGGCGTGCTCAATAGGGCGAAGCAGTATTTCATGCCTTCACACCGCCTTCAATTATACAAGGCGCAGATCCGGCCTCACATGGAATACTGCTCTCACCTCTGGGCTGGAGCGCCCCAGTATCAGCTCCTTCCATTTGACCGAATTCAACGCCGGGCGGCTCGAATCGTCGACGACAATGTTATCTCCAATCGGCTTGATTCTTTGGCGCTGCGTAGAGATGTCGGATCGCTCTGCATCTTCTACCGCATCTACCACGGGGAGTGCTCTGAGGAATTGTTCGGACTAATACCTGCAGCAGAATTCCACCACCGGACATCGCGGAAAAACTCCAAATTTCACCCTCACCATCTCGATGTCCGGAAATCCACAACAACTCGATTTTTACGGCATTTCCTGCCTCGCACGACTAATATATGGAATCAGCTGCCTCCTATGGTGTTTCCGAACCGATACGACTTAGGGACCTTCAAGAAATGAGCATACTCATACCTGAAAGGCCGGCAACGCACCTGCTAATCCACTGGTGTAGCGAGTGTCTGTGGATGTCGCTCTTCACTTACCATCAGGTGAACCGACTATCCGTTTGCCCCCTCTTCTATAAAAAAAAAAGATACTTAATTAAATACTAATTCGAGCAGAATCTTAAAATTTATTGTAATTTTTTTGTAATAAAATTCATAAGTTAGACATAAAATATTATTTTTCAGTTCAAAGTTCTCGTTTATTTCAGTGATAACCATAGTTTTTTTTTCGAGAATATTAATGGTATAATATTCACTTAGATACTAATTCAGCCACATTTTTTATTAGAACCCCCCTTTTCTGTAAATAAACAAAAATGTTACAATAAAACCATTTATGCGTCCTACAAAGGACATTGGTCACCTTCCATACAAGTTTGGCCTAAAAATCAACAGTAATGAAAGCCTATTTGTTCTTTTGGCAAAATTTCGATTTAGACGATGACTTTCGATTCAATTCACGGACACTTATCAAATAAACACAATGTTCAATAGAGTTTCCGATTTTTAGGTTATAATTGATTGTTAAATGTCAATGGCAAAGTGGAAATATATCGTCTTGCTTTCACATTTGTTATAGGTTAAGATTTGTACAAAATTGATAAAACATAGGTAATAGCTACTCATTCTATCTTGATTAAAAAAAATACGAATATCATAATATTTAATTATGTCAACCACGATTAGAAGTTTAGTTATGACTTATGAAAAAGTAATTCTATGGTACTTAATATATAAGGTTGTTATAATTTTACGTCTAATATCGCTTAATCGGATTTGATGATTTTTGGCACGGAGATAGACCGATTTTTGAAGACGAACATAGGCTGCATTTCATTAATAATAATAATATAATATATTGGACAACTCATACACGGCAATCTGATCCCAAACTAGGCTGAGCCTGTTCTTCAGGTAACCAGACAACTGATAAATACTTATATATTTCTAAATACATACATACTATAGATAAATTACACCCAGACACAGAACAATTAATGATCATGTTCATCACACAAATATTTGTTCTGGGTGGGGATCGAATCCACGACCTTCTGGTTTAGTATTCAGGGTCACTAGCCACTAGACCAACAGGCCAGTCAATTGTCAAGTCATTGCATAAATATGACTCAAAGGTGTTGTTGATATGGGGGTGACAGCTGCGCTATCAGCTGCATGGGTACCACTATCTTGCTTGTTTCTCCCGTAAAACAGCTTTGCTGTTTCAGAGGTAAGGGCAGGACAGGCAGTGTAATTACTGGCACCGAGACTTAATATTGTCTCAGGGCAGGCGAACATAAATGACCTACCTAGGCTCGTTCCAGGTAAACTAGTTGATGTTCATGAGTGACGTTGACTACTTACCATCAGGTGACTATTGACTTACTTATAATAATATACTATAACATAAGGGATTAAATTAAAAACATCTGCAGGTACATCTTTTAATATTTAATAAAAATAATAATATGAAAAATATATCTTTATTTCAATTTGTTTAATATATGATGTTGTTTAATATGTTTACAATTGAATACACACATGATGTACATAAACAAAAGAGAAATTATCCATGCCAATGGTGAATCATCTATAATTTCTATTAGTACATCATTTAAAAATAGTGCAGGAGGGTCAATGATTGGAACTTGGTGTCTTGCCTAGCTCAGGTACCAGATTATTATCATTAATTGAGCACAGCAACCAATAGTTCTACAACAATTACAGCAACACTCTTCCATCGAGTATCACAAATGTAATGAAATGCACGAATCTGAAAATAATCTATTATTGTAAAGAAATAATAATAGTACATGGGCTGGTTTATAATTTTATACATCGTTATATAATTTTGTTGAATATAAATTACGTACTAAAACTAAGTTTGTCTGAGCATCTGTTGACTTCATGTGGAAATCCATACTACCTGCGATGAGCAATTCAGATGATGAGGAGAACGTCACTAGTGTTTAGAGTTTGCTTTCACCTTACCATCTTATCGGGCGCAGAGTGCCAGATAGCCCCCGGCCCCCGTAGTATGCCTAAACGTATTCCCCACAGAAAAAAGGTTTGTCTGAGTAATATGTAATATTAATCTCAATGAGAACCTTTGTTGATTTTAAATTGCTAATACTAGAAACCCACCCTTACTTTTATTCATTTTATTATTTTTTTCCAACTCATTTGACATTGAAACAATACATTTCAATAATTATTGCATACATAAAAACAGACATGGAGAACTTTGTTTTATATATTAAGGTTACATACCTCCAATGGCAAAAATGATGTTCATTCTTCAAAAGTATGTATTTAGTTTTAACTTTTAGGAGTAACTTGTATTTCGTAAAATAAGTGAATTGTATTCTTATTAAGAAATATACGTCTTAAACTACGAATAAATAATAAGTCAGGAAGTCTAGCTCAGAATAAATGACACATAAAAAGTGGGCCTACTTTAAACAAAAACGACGTATGATTTAAAATACCATTCACTTTCGATGTTACAAATAGACGTCATTGGTGATTTGTTTAATTTCAAAATAAATGCAGGTATTGGTCGGCGCGCATGCTGCAATGTCACCTATGACAGTCGAGTGATAGCTGCGTTGACGATGTCATGCAATAAGTGAACCAAGTCAATAATAAAACAATATTATTTAATATTTTTTACAATGATTTCTTTAGGCCGAGTCCACCGACGCGCCACAATCGTAACATACTATTACTGGCTCCTTGTGGGCCGTACGGCACAGGTACTCATCAAAGCAACTATGCATAGTGAGCACCTGTGTCAGACGGAAGGGTTTGTGCTTACGCCGCATCCACCGCTCGAGGACTGGATGCAAAGCAGCCGTTAGGCTTTTGTCATACGACTGCCGTGTCGGGTCCTCCCCCCACCTCCGTATTAACGCTCCTGTCCTAGTCGGCGAACCCGTAGGATCTCGTACAACGTAAGGTTCTCACTGAGAGCCCTCCTAACGGAGACATATGAATGCGTCTCGGCAAGAACCTCCACCACAAATTTTCACGGGGGCTCACCGGCTAGGTCAGTCTGTCACCCACGATACTGTACGGTACTAGCTAGGCCTTATTCCTCGCGGTAAGGTGGTCACCTTACCGCCCAAATGGATGCACCATACATCGCCATACTCCGGAGTATAGCTGCCTGCAGGCGGCGCTGGTTCCTTCGAGGTTTGGGAGAAGTCTGCCCAGCGCACTTGCTGCCTTCACGACTTTCGATCCCAATATTGATAAATGTGGGTCGAAGGTCCGACCTCCGTCAAGGATGGGCCACAGATACTTGATCTGGGGGCTCATCCTCACCCTCCCCCCTCGGATCTGGAGGGTAGCTACCGGAGGGTGTCTTTTACGGCCGGTCCCGCGGAAGAGAAGGACTTTGGTTTTCTGAACTCTGACCCGAATCCCTAACGTCTCTTTGCGGCTGATCACGAGGTCGAGCCCGACTTTGGCCAGTCGCACCGCCTCCTTATAGGCTCTTCCCCGGGATACTCTTGTCTTTCAAACTTAACTGCAGCTAACTACTTATTTTGCCGAATTGGATCGGCTGGGATACTAAAAGAAAACAAAGCAAGCAAAATGCAAAATTATTTTTAAAATACCTCAATTATATCGATATACATTTAAATAATGATAAAAATATAAACATATTAGGTATATTATACATTTCATGAAGAATAAATAAAATACCTTCTACATTGGTTCAAAAATTGACTGACTTCATTTTGCATAGTATTGACCATCCAGGTTTGCTTATTACATTAACTACTATTACTAGTGAGAAGTGATCCCTGGAGGTTTTGATTTTGTGTGGCTCCTGCACCACTTCACTACAAATGATGGCATGATGATTAACAGCTGCAATTCATAATGATAAAACGAAAACGTATGCGTAAGTTGGACGTGTGTTCGCTTGTAAGAAAAATGTCCGACTGATGACGCGCTGGACACGACTTTTAAGCCCCGCCTACTTGGACACGACTTTTGTTGGGTCATTTTTATAACGCAGTTACATTTCCTGACTTATTATTTATTCGTAGGTCTTAAACCGTAAAATGATGTTGGACATCTATCCTCATTGCCATTACTCAATGTAAACAAGACCGATGAGGCAATGTCATTTGACACAGGACACATTTTTGGTTTACATGAGAATTATTATTATGCTTCTAGCTTCCGTCAATCAGTATCGGCAAATGTGTAAAGGTAATAATATTATGCTTGAGCCTAAAAAAAGAAAAACATAAAAATTATTCATACGCAGTCATGGTTAATGAATTTTAAGTAACCAAATCTGGTCAATATAATTTCTATAATTCACTAGTTACGTATAAAATGTATGTAGTAGCTATGTAGGTACTATTGTTTTATTTGATAGCTTCTCAACTAAAATTAGACAACTAATTAAAAAATACAACATACATACCTTTTTTCGGAATTAGTATTTTTTCGGTTTCTAATATTAATTTTATTATTAATGTTTAAAATATGTACATAAATTATTGATTATCTTTTTTGTCAACTTGTCACTTATCAGTTGTGTGACTACTGACTGTCACAGACAATTACAAATATTACAATAGCCATTATCAACAGCTCTCAGCAAGTTGCCATATTTAAATTTCAAATTACCCTTACCGAAAGTGTCGAAAGATTATATTATTTTTTCTTTGATGATTAAATTATCAATAATTTGTGTTTAGGTAAAATAGCAGCAACTTTAAAAATTACATTCATTCCGGTGTATTATTATGTGTATGTGGACCTATATTTTATTATGCATAATATTTTAATATATTTATAGGAAATAGATTGATTATGGTTCCTAAAGATATACAGCTTGGCAAAAAAGAGTACGTGGTGACAGGTGGAACTAAATATTTTACTAAATGGAAATATATGATGTTGACAATACTTGGCCAACAAAATATACTAGATATTGAGTAAAGCTTAGTCTTTCACATTTATTTTTAACGATTTGATTAGATTATCTTACGGATTTTCCATAATTTTATGATGAGGCCTAAGTGTAAGTGGCGCCCTCATTTTTTCCATACTCTTTTTTGCCAAGCTGTACTAACATGTTTTTATGAATTGTATTAAGTTACTTATATAATAATTATAATAAAACTTAATACATAATATTTTAAATTACTTAATATTAAAAGAGGAAAATAGTAAAAAGTAGTTGCTGTTGCTAATAAAATAAGAAGTTTTTTATAATTTTTAACAGCATGGTGGACTGTATATTTTTTTTCAATTGTTTTGTAATGTTTACGTGAATTTCACTCATTATAATGAAATAACTTATACTTACGGATTTTATCGCGGTTTATTAAGATTTATACATCTTCAATCTTTCGGATACTTTTCATCAACCATGGCCACGGGAGGACTGAATATGCGAAATCTGAATTAATTTTGGAAATGTTAACCAAAAATATTGTTACATTTTTAGGGTTCCGTAGTCAAATGGCTAAAACGGAACCCTTATAGATTTGACGACCTCTTTGGCTCAGTGGTAAGCTCGTTGGCGCTCAAGCCGGAGGTTACGGGTTCGAATCCTGCCAGGGAACAAAAATATTTTCTGTGTTCCTGGCTCATGGATGTGTATTAAATATGTGTATTATAAAATAAAAATCTTAAATATAATATATTTAAGATTTTTTAAGACTTTTATACTATACATATTATGTTATAAAAGTATTAAATATATTTCCGTTGTCTGTTGCCCGTAACACAAGTTCTTCGAGAACTTACCACGGGACCAGATTGACGTGGTATGAAAGCGTCCGTAGATATTATTATTATTATAGATTCGTCATGTCTGTCTGTCTGTCCGTCCGTATGTCACAGCCAATTTTTTCCGAAACTATAATATCTATACTGTTGTAACTTGGTAAGTAGATGTATTCTATAAACCGCATTAAGATTTTTACACAAAAGTAGAAAGAAAAACAATAAATTTTGGGGGTCCCCATACTTAAAACTGAATCTCAAAATATATTTTTTTCGTCAAACCCATACGTGTGGGGTATCTATGGATAGGTCTTCAAAAATGATATTGAGGTTTCTAATACCATTTTTTTTCTATACTGAATAGTTTGCGCGAGACCCCCTGTAACTTCTAAAATAATAGAATGATAAAGCTAAAAAAATATATGATGTACCATGTAAACTTCCACCGAAAATTGGTTTGAACGAGATCTAGTGAGTAGTTTTTTTTAATACGTCATAAATCGTAAACCGCAATTTACCTTTCATTCAATCAACTCAGATATTAAAAAAAAAAAACATTTTTCAAAATAAACCATATTTTTTGTTAAAGTGTCTTATGTTGTTAATTATGTAATGGTACGGAACCCTTCGTGCGCAAGTCCGACTAGCACTTGGCCGGTTTTTATATTTTGGTTTGTCAAAAAAAATAATCTAGTTGGATGTCTGTAAAGTCGGTTTACGGACGATAGTTTTATGTGATAACGTCATAAAGAAACATTGATGAAAATTAATTAGGTACCTTTTTTGCCGCTGTTTTGAGATAGACAGTTAATTGAAGTGAATAAAATAAAATTAAACTGAAAATTATGGAGGAAATTAATTACTTCTTATTAAATTATAGAAATAAGCACAAACACACAAAACACGTTGTTGCGTATTAATATTTGTTATAATGGTTTCCAAGCCAACGCTTGTGCGGCTATCTAACAGCGGAACGAGACACTTTTTCGTGCGCGCTGCCGGAGTTCATCAATTTATAAGACGTTATCACGTCAAAAAATACTTACACTATAATATTATATACAATTTAATTTCCATAATATTGGTACATCATAGACTTGGCAATACTAGGGATACCTCGTAGCCTAATGGCGGCCGATATTGATAAGAGATCAGGCATTACACTTTTTAAAATGTTCAAAAGTTTTACAAGTGTCCGTGAGATTGTAAGGGTTGTGTTCTTGATTGTAAAATAAACCATTAATTTTAGTTTAAGTGGCGTCCATGATAATTTTTAGGCCAATTTGACCAATGTCCTTTCACACGCCCTTGTCCTGCTAAACAAATCTCAACTTTGTGAACGGAGCGCAAGCGTTTCATCAGATTGTACACTGGCGGCACTCGGCAGTCGACAAGCGAGGCTTGTCTCGATCGGGTGTGGTACGCACGCTCTCTCGCTTGACGGTTTCAACGTATAATAATTAATAATATGCGTAGTTTACAAGATGGGAATGTCTGTATGTATGTATGCTTAGATCTTTAAAACCATGCAACGGATTTTGATGCATTTTTTTTAATATATAGAGTGATTCAAGAGGAAGGTTTATATATATAATACATGCATAATAAAGTAGATAACACTGATAATTTTAGAGGTTTCTAATGTGATGTCGTAAATAAACACATTTTTTGCGTTTTTTTACATTGAAAACGCTGGCTGAACCCTATCGGATAGATCAAAACAATGTAGTACATTATTGTACAACTTAAAAAGGTCTACAAAAAAGTCCGCAATGGCATATGTCTATCTCTTAAGGATAATATACTATATCCATTTTTATATTAAAAAAAATGGCAATTATAAAGGCGTAATTGGAAAGGTATTTACACAAATGCGGTATTAATTCCTATTATTTTAAATGCGTTAATTAGCTTGAGAATTTCATGAAGATTATTTTTTCCCTTTACATCATGGAAATTAAATAAATACCTTAGTCCTTAGGAGATATAGCGAAATCAAAATAATGCGTCGCCGTGATTCGACCGAGCCGCGGGCGCTCCATGACGCCGCGCCTCGCGTCCGATTATCATTATTTTTATAGCTTAAGCTCCATAAAACATCAGCTATCTGCCAGTGAAAGTCCCATCAAAATTGGCCCAGCCGTTTCAGAGATTAGCTGGAACAAACAGACAGACAGACGGATAGACAGACAAAAATAGTAAAATAGCTATTTTGGTATATGTACCGTGTATACATACATATGCATTGATTAAAAAGCGGTTATTTTAATATTACAAGCAGACACTCCAATTTTATTTATCTGTATAGATGTATAGATGACAAAGTTTATGTGTGTGTTTGTTACCTTTTCACTTCTAAATAGCTGTATGTATTTGGATACAATTTGGTTCATATATAGATATTGAAAGTACCTTTGTTATCTACTATCTCAATAATATTATAAATGACAAAGTTTGTGTGTGTGTGTGTGTGTGTTTGTTACCTCTTCACTCCTAAATAGCTGTATGTATTTGGATACAATTTGGTCCATATATAGATATTGAAAGTACCTTTGTTATTTACTATCTCAATAATATTGTACTAGCTGTTGCCCAGAGCAGGGGGCAAGGGGTGAGGACGGGAACCTCACCCCATTGTACTGTCCCGACGTTGGGAGGGGTTGTTCTATGGTGCGGGACAACCCCTCTGTGGAGGTGGCGTCGGTCCCTTAGGGGACTGACTAGTCGTCGAGGTGCCCTGTTTGCTCATTAGATCCGGGGCACCTCACCAAAGGCGGCATTGGTGGCAGTTGCCGGGTTTAAGTGGGTAGAGCTGCGTCCACTTACCAGCTTTTGGGTGCAGCGAGTCCCACATACCCGCGTGGGGAGACTCACTCCCCCGCGGGATGTTTCATTTCATGACTTGCACATTACAGACTACTGATTTTACTAATGGGATACTTATCTAAAAATATTTCAAACAATGAATTTAAATGTATTTATTTATTAACATTGCTACAAATAAATAGTACTTTGTATGTTTTGTTTTTTTTATGTTTTTTTGAATGTTGAATAAGTATATCAAAAGTATTTTAAGCAATTAATACTTTTTTTATATTATACTTACTAATATACACAGTATACACAGTCGTAGATGGCGCTACAAGTGCATTACATCAGCTCCGCGTATTTTTCGTATTAAAAATTAAGAACGATTGTTTTTAAACAAAAAAGTGCATAAAATAGTTAAGTCATACAGTGACAATATAATCTTATAATCAAAAATATACTAATATCGAACGACTTTTAGTGCAAAATATAGTTCCTGAAAAGTAAAAGAATAAATAAATAAATGTATGTGTGGTTTCTGCCAAGAAGTTAATTAATAGTAAAACAGTTTTGACTCATAAACTAATAAAAGTGTTATAAAAAGTGCCTGTATAAAGTGTTACAAAATTTGCTGCATATGTACTGCGGGTGCTTATAATATAAATACAAATTTGCCGCAACGGTCGTCATATGGAAACATACATACAAACAATTCATCTTCGGACGTCAGTGTTATACTAGCTTAACGGTGAATGCAAGAATTTCTTACCAACATCTTATGACACTGTGTTCGAGACCACAAAATTACAAAAAGTCGGAATTTAATTTTGAATTTTATTTATTACATTCGTCTTGAAAGTTGAATCCTACATAATAATTAATATCTATTGGAACCACCGAGGGACGACAGCTGAGATGAAGTTTAGTTGTTGCAAGTCGACGCTAGATGGCGGTGCTAGTACATTAACGTGCTCTAAGTGTAAGCGTCATTATCATCATCAATGCATTAACCCTACAACGAGCAAACACGATTTAGTTCAGAAAACGAGTACTACTTGGATCTGTCCGAAGTGCTCGTTAAACATGCCGAAGCAAATAAATACCGACAACACTCCGGTGAGAGACCTACGTACTACCACTTATGAGACTGAGTCAAATGAACACATAAATCTGCGTAGAGGTGCTTCTTGCGCTCAATCACCAGCGATAACAAATTAGTAAGTTCCTTGTCTCCTCAAACTGTTAGACAAATATTTGCTGAGGAGTTTCTAAAAATTAAACATGAACTAACCTCTACTTTTATGGATAGACTGTCATCTGAACTAAAAGGGTTAAGAGAGGAGTTTTGTAGTTTAAAAGACTCCGTATCCTTCATTAACAACAAATACGATGAAATCAATGTGAAACTCAACAAACTCGAATCTAATATAAAGCAATTTTCATCGGTAAATTTAGAGGTACAATCTGTTAAAGCTGATGTTGAGAAAATAAAGGCTGTATGCGATATTCGAGATCAATGGGACAGACGGTCTAACATTGAAATTTTTGGTATTCCGGAGAAAAAAGGTGAAAATCTTATAACACTGTTGAAGGATATTACGGAAAAGGCTTCTTTTCACTTGGATCCCTCTAAAGATATTGACTTAGTTACTAGAGTATCATCTAAGGATAAAGATAAGAATTTGACGAAACCAATAATTGCACGCTTCATAAGTAGATACATAAAAGACGATTATCTAGCTCAACTGCGGAAGCTGAAGATTACAGCAATGGACTTGGGTTTCACATCTGGAAAAATACCTATTCATTTTAATGATCATCTAACTAGTAACAATAAGGCTCTTTTGAGGCGTGTTAAATCTATTGCCAAAGAAAAACATTATAAATATGTATGGGTTCGGAATTGTACTATTATGGCCAGAAATACGGATACCAGTCACATCATCCATATCAATAACGAAAAAGATTTAAACAAGCTTTAGTAAATGTAATATTTAAACACTTGTATATTGTGTGTTGCAGGTCTTTTCTCTTTCTTATTTGTTTCTTAATTAGTCTCATCGTTGCGTTAGGATACATGACTTTTAAAATATTGGAATGTCGTTATACTACTGGGATTCAGGTGTTTGGAATTAAACTATTAAATAATATCTTGTATGTGCACGTAATTGAACGGTTGCCCAATCCTCACAAATGGTTTATGCATTATAAATCTATACTTGGTTTTGGTTGTATATTAATTGATATGTCGTTTAAATATATCTTTCTTTTTTTTCTCATAGCATATTGTGCGTTTTGTGACGATCATACTGAGGCTGTAATATTTTTGATTGTCTATTGTAGAAATGGCTATGTTTAATAATTTATTGGTTTATTATCAAAACATTCGTGGACTACGTACAAAAACCAATTCCTTTTACAGTAATATTTTGTTGTCAGAGTACGGTATACTAGCTATAAGCGAAACATGGCTTCATCCAGGTATATCCGATATGGAAATATTCGATAACCGCTACTGTGTGTATAGAGTAGACCGTGATTACGTTCAACGTGGTGTTACCTTAGGCGGTGGCGTTCTTTTAGCTATTGATAGAAACATCCCGGTTCGTTCCTCTCGTGCTATAGACACATTGGGAGGTGTTGCGGAAATAATTGAGGTTATTGTTGAAATTAATAACAAGGTTTTACATATTTATTGCTGTTATTTCCCCCACCATACGCAGCAGTACGACGCTCTATGCGAGTTCTTTGACTTAGTTTCTGCCGCCGTCACGGAAAACTCAGAATCTGATTACTTGATACTGGGTGATTTTAACATTTCACATGCGCACTGGCAAAGCACCGACTCGTCTATAATGAAACTAGAAAGACATCAACACAGTGACAAGTTTATTGCTGCTCTTCAGTCATTCTTAAGTTTCATCGACTTACAACAATTTAATGGTATTTATAATAACAATAATAGAATTTTAGACCTGGTTTTAAGTAATCTTTGTTGTGAGTCAATTCACTGTAGCGATGCTTTGGTGGAGGAAGATCTTCACCATCCTGCATTGGAAATAAAAGTTCACTACCCACATAGCGGGTTGGTGCCGCAGCCACGGATTGCGCGACTTTTTCATAAGGCCAACTATGAGGATATAAATAAAGCGTTAAGCACTTCTGATTGGCAATCAATGTATAAGACTGATTCTATTGTTGATGCTGTGGATATCTTTTATAATATACTGGAGGCGATAATTGTAAAATATGTTCCACACAAAAATTCTAGACATAATGATCACTATTCTCCTTGGTTTTCTAAATGTTTATTAAAAATAATAAAAGAAAAATCCAAATACCATAAAAAATGGAAAATCTACGGCAGAATAAGTGACTACGACTCTTTTCGCTTACTACGAAAACGGCAGAAGAAAGTACAGGAAGCTTGTTACAGGAGATTCTTGCTCGTTAATGAGACTAATATTAAAATGAATAGTAAAAACTTCTGGAGTTTTGTGAAATCTAAAAAGGCTGCTCCAGATATTCCCAATAGTATGACGTTTAATGATATTTCTATAACTAATGGTAGTGATATTTGCAATGTTTTTAACGAATACTTTAAATCTTTCTTTGAGCCAGATCCAACTTATTCTATTTCAACGCATTACCGTAGTGCTATTAATAAAGGTTTAAATAATATTTGTCCAATAAGTTCGATTGACATATCTAGAGAAAATATACTTAAATATTTGGGTGCATTAAATATTGCTAAGGGATCCGGTCCTGATGGTATACCTCCAGTATTTTATAAATCATGTAAGGAACAACTCGCTAAACCTCTAGGGTTTCTATTTAAGAAATCTCTCATAAGCGGTATCATGCCTATTAAATGGAAAAGATCTTTCAACGTCCCTATCTTCAAATCAGGTGATAAGCATAACATAGCTAATTATAGACCAATCTCCAAACTTAATTAATACAATTGCTAAAATGTTTGAAAAAATAATTTATGATAGTATTTTCCCCCAAATAAGGTCCCTTATTATTTCTGAACAACACGGATTTGTTTTTAAAAGATCGACTGAAACTAATTTATGCGAGTTTATTCACAGAATTGGCTTCGCTATGGACCAAGGTTTTCAGGTTGATGTTATATATACAGATTATTCTAAGGCATTTGACAAAATATCGCATCAAATAATACTAAATAAACTTATGGCACTTGGAATCCATGGTGACCTTCTGCGTTGGATTGATTCCTACCTTCGTCATAGAAGCGTCAAGCGGTAGCCGTCAAAGGCTATTGCTCGTCTTTTATGCCCGTTACATCTGGGGTACCACAGGGTTCGGGCCATTGCTATTTAACTTATATATTAATGATATAATGTGTAATATTGAGACATCAAATGTTCTTCTTTATGCGGATGACATGAAGATTTTTTCTATTATAAAATCACAAAAAGACTGTTCACTCTTGCAACGTGATTTAGATAATATTTGTTCATATTGTGATTTAAATAGCCTTAAATTAAATGTAAAGAAATGTCATGTCATTACATTCACTAGGAAACGACAACCTATAATATTCAAATATCAATTAAATAATGAAAATGTAGAAAGGGTTTCGGTTATCAGAGATCTGGGTGTGTACGTTGATTCTAAGCTATCTTTCGAGTATCACATAGGATATATAGTAAATAAGGCCTACCGAATGTTAGGTTTCATTTTAAGAGTATCTAGAGAATTTAGCTTTGTCTCAACTTATATACTCTTATATAGATCATTTGTGTTACCTATTCTTGAATATGCTTCAGTGGTTTGGAATCCCCAATATAAAAAATACATTAATAAGATCGAAGAAATAAATAAAAAAAATTTGAAACATATGGAACGTAAAAGTAAATTTCTTTTAAACACCAACTTCACTGCTTATCCCATTCAACCTTTACATGCTCGCCGACTAGAAAGGGATCAGTATTTTTTATATAAAATTATTAACGATTATATTGATTCTCCTTTTCTCTTAAGTAACAGATATAAACTGTCCACGTATTAGTGCTCGATCAAAGAAGTCATACCATATACCTAAAACCAAAACCAAGTATGGTGGCAACACATTCATTCCACGTGTAACCTTATCTTATAATTTACATTTTCAAACAATTGACCAGTTCAGGTACTCCCTTAATTGTTATAAGAGCAAGGTTAGAGGGGTGACTTGCAGCAACTCTTGGTAGTTCTAAGATTTATTTTTCTTTTTAATGTTTTTGGCGCAATTTAATTTTACTTTTATTTTTGATGACTTTTACTTTTATTTTTGATGATTTTTTTTTCTTTTTAATCAATATTGTTTTTTTTTCATAACAAATGCATTTTTTATAAGTTTCTTTTTTTTTCCTAACAGGGGCATTTTTCTCTCATAGTTTTAGCGGAAGCTGATTATGATAAATTTTATTTGTGGATACTTTTTTGGTTTATGGTTTATGTTTATAAATTTAATTGAATGTGTTTATTTTAACTGTTTGTATTCCTAAAAAAAAAAAAAAAAAAAATACTCGTATAAAGAAAATACTGCAGTCACTCTCCTGATAATTCATTTATAACCTAAATATTTTAGCCGCCACCAGGGAATTGTAATTACTACGTAGTAATATAGGTAGTTCAAGTACGCTAGTAATATAGTTCAATGGCCGCCACACGATCGGCACGAGCGGGACGCGCGGAGAGCGCCCCGCGGATTTCCCCTAACCTCACCCCCTGTGATCGGCCCGTGTGCCTCATAAGCCCGCCTTAATTAAAAACGCGTGCAATACAAAAGTGCGATCCTCATAAGGATTCGCATCTATGAGCTATCAATCTTGATAATATTTTAATTAGTTAACTGGTATTTTTCTAGCTCTGCACTGCATTTCCACCGTCTTTCCTTCCTTTCAATCCGGATGTGACTGAAAATCGGTGTTGGTGTCCTCCAACATATGCCGAGTTACATCCCTTCAGTGCTCCTTACATTGCACTGCTTTGCAGATGATAACACCGTATTTTTTTATATTTTGGTTTGTATCTGATGTGTCTGTTTTTATTTTACTTATTTTGTATTAGATTTTCATGTATAGATTGTTATTACTATGTAAAATTTTGTGTTTGATACGTCCTATCTGTACTGCAGTGACGTGTACTGAACATCGAATAAAGCTTTTCTATTCTATTCTATTCTATTCATCTTGTAATGGATAGCGTGATCTACATTTTGTCTTAACGCCATCTATTTGACACATCTAAAAAACTTCTTGTTACACTAATTAGACATCTTATATCTTACCTAGGGTCTCAAACTATCTCCATATGAAATTTCACTCAAATCAGTTTAGTGATTTAACAAATACACAGTCCCGGCGTTTTAGCTGCACAACTCCCGTTCCCGTGGGATTTTCAGGATAGCAACTATTTTACGTCCTACGCTAAGTTCCAAAGTATCTTCATACCAAATCTCACCCAAATCTATTCCATGGTTTAGAAGATAGACAGTCCCGGGTTTTACCCACATAGGTCCCGTTCCCGTAAGATTTCCGGGATAAAAACTATCCTATGTCCTTTCTCGGATTTCAAGCTATCTTTGTGCCAAATTTCATCCAAATCTGTTCAGCGGTTTAGGCGTGAAGAAGAGACAGACAGACAGACAGGGGATTTTCAGGATAAAAACTATTTAATGTCCTATGTTAATTTTCAAAGTATCTTCATATCATATTTCACCCAAATCTGTTCCGTGGTTCAGAAGATAGATAGTCCCAGGGTTTTACCCTTATTAATCCCGTTCCCGTAAGATTTCCGGGATAAAAACTATCCTATGTCCTTTCTCGGGTTTCAAGCTATCTTTGTGCCAAATTTCATCCAAATCTGTTCAGCGGTTTAGGCGTGAAGAAGAGACAGACAGACAGACAGACAGAGTTACTTTCGCATTTATAATATTAGTAAGGATTTAAAACTTATTTTTATGTTTTGTTCCTTCATTTTTAATAAATGTTTGTTCTTTAAAGAAGTTTCCTTTTTTTTATATATAGTCATTTTTTCTTGTAAAACTACTAAAATTTGCATGCCTTAAACAGTGAACGAAAAAAGCATGCCTTGAACAGAATTTGTGTTCTAAAAATTTACTAAATTAAGCCAACACCAAGTTTGTTACCATATTCAAGCAAATAAAGATTATGATTATGTTTAGTACCTATGTGTCAATGCCCAATGGTCTGGTATGTATGAGTTAGAGCTCGAAATGAGAGCCGCTCGAGGTTTACCCTTACCCTGCACGGATTAGACTGACCGGGACCATATCAACATCATCATATTTCAGTAAGAGGTAGTTCCATTGCTTCATTGCAAACAAATTTGCCGGCACGACCGGGGGTGCCTCTCGCTCACATAACACCGGCGTCAAATGACAGCTATGCTGTCGCGTTTCATGCGGTTTGTGAGTTCCCGGTGGCCCATTACAGGTATAGGGGAAAGAAGGGCAAAGGATCTGCATAACCGCTGATCGTGCGGATGTGTATGGGCGTTGATAGTCGCCAATAGGCTTCGACTGCTCGTTTGCCCTATATATGCTATAAAAAACATCACTTGTTCACATCTGAAGGTAAACATCGTGAGGAAACCTTGCATGCCATCATCATCATCATCAGCCTCTGTGCACGGTATGTGCGTAGATTGCCTACGGCTACAAACTATGTCGCTAACTGGGTGATGATACTGATTAATTTGGCTTTAAAACTGTGATTTTACTGATTCTAACTGTCTTCGGGGTGATGATGATGAAAGTTGGGTGGAGTCTTGAATTAAACACTGTTTATTACTATTGAACACTTAAAAGAGGTAAACTTGAGAGGTAAGGCAGGGATTTCACTTTATAACTTATACTTTTTAACTTGTTTCTTACTTCGGAGACGATTTGCGAATGATTTCCAGAAGCCTCGACTTCCTTATATATGATCTCTACCAAATGTTCTAGAACATTCCATGCCTCACCCCCTCAGTCACCTTTTTGTCGAAATCTTTATTTATACCAAAATATTTTTACATAAAACTTATGTTATTTTACAATTATACATTTTTTACATCTTTTGACACTATTTACCTCATGATTCAGTCATCCGTGTGAGAATGGCAAGCAAAAAACTGCTGATTCGATATTTATACTTCCTCATCCCCCGCTTCCGTATCCCTTCCGGTGTTCCGGTCCTTACCGCACAGTGAGCCTCCCTCACACATTCTTTGGCTTGATTATAATATTGCCATCTCACTTTTCCTATTGGATTAACTCGTGTTTTATAAACAATGAGAATCTCAATTGGACTATTTATAATATCTCTAATATACATTTTTCTGTTTATATATCATCTCAAATAAGCCTAATTAGCATCACTGTATACTATTTCAACTATTTATAATCTACGAATAAGTTATATCTCTTAATACAACAATATTTATGTGTTACACTACATCTTATATGTAATCTCGTCTTATAAAGTATCTACATGTGCAAACTCTCTTATAATGATTATCTTATATATAATTATATCCTATATACTTAAGTTATTTTCAACAATAAGTTATCTTATGCAAATCATCTTATATAATAATATTGTCTTATACCTAAGTCGTCGTGAACAGCCTCTATCCGTCCACTGCTGAACATAGATCTCCCTCAATAAACGCCAAGACGACCGATCCTTCCTTGCCACTCGCACCCAACACGGACTGGGTGGCCAGTCCGTGTTGGGAGATCGGAGATCGTCCACACGAAGATCGTCTTCTTATCTGGTTAATGGTCATTATTAGGTAGACCTAAACGCAGCCTCTCAACTTTTAAACCTTATTGCCCCGTCGGCCTTCCTTTCTCCTGAGTCCACTTCAGCCCACTGCCACTTGAACGAGCTAATTAAATACTGGATGTCGACTACATTATTAAAAAATATCTATTTATTTATTCAATACAAAAATGGTAATCGATCATTAATGAATATCGTGAGTAATATACATGAAGAGATGCTAAGTCTAAATACTAAGTGGGACAGCTGATAAATAAATACAATATCATTAGGGTTGTCACACTTAACTCTTACCTCCCCTTATCAATAAAATATCCGAAGGGAAAGAAAGAATTGGAGAATTTTTTGCCAATAAAGTTTCTAAACGTGAGTCGATTGTTTGAAACCCTATTGTTCGTTTATCGTATTTGAAAGTAATTTTTGAATTCTGGTTGACGATTTTTCTGTGTATATTTTTTATCGGCTATTGTATTTCTTTTTAATGTCTCAAAGAAGAAAACGAGCAGTCGGAGCCTTATAATGACTACCGGCGCTCATGGACATCCGCACAACCAGAGGTTATGCAGATGGGTTGCCTTTCTCCTCCCTATCCCTCCCCCCAATGGGCCACCGGAAACTCACAAACCGCGCGACAACATAGCTGTCAATTGAGGCCGGTATTGTATGATCGAGAGGTATCACCTCGGTCGCTGGCACGGCACTAACTCTTACTAAATGTATAAAAGCTCAGCTCGTGAAATAATCACAAGTTCAAATTCACTCATCACTGCCAGAAATGTTATCGGAGATGAAATTATTCTAAGTCCGTAACTAACAATTTAAACTCTTCACTAATTTCACTACAGCTTGGCAAAAAAGAGTATGACGTGGTGACAAGTGGAACTAAATTTTTTACTAAATGGAAACCTATGATGTCGACAATACTTGGCCGACAAATACTATATTTTGAATAAAGTTTAATGTTTCACATTTATTATTGACGATTTGATTAAATTCTCTTACTGTTTTCCCTTATTATGATGAGACGTAAGTCAAAGTGGCGCCCTCATTTTTTCCACACTCTTTTTTGCCAAGCTGTACATATGTCATTATTTTATATTTAATTTTGCGCTTTTACTCACTGTCATCCGGGCTCGATGGTCTATATTATGATTAAGTAAAACACTCACACTTTTATCACTTTATTTTTCACTTTAAGAACACTCAAAATGCAACAGAGGATGCGAGTATATACGTACATAATAGCGCGATCTAATTTGACAACTAGCGCAATCTAGCATTAAAGTTAGGGACCAACAATTAGAAAACAATATGACCAACAATTTCTTAAGAACTTAACATCTTAGTAAATTAAACAAGATCCTTAATTAGTTGCTCATTATTATATAGTGGTATATGTACTTCTAGAATTCTTTGTGTGTGTATTAAATACATCTTTTACTGATAATTCGTACTTGAACCAAAAATAGACTAATATTTGCTTACCTACTCTGTCTTATTTATAAAAATCTCGCTAAGTAATAATTAATCACCTCTTAGTCAACTCTTAAGCTATAAATCAATGATTAACTTTTGTTCACTTATAAGCATTGATTAGCTGTTACTTAGTTAAAAACGAACAAAGAACGATACGTTGATTGTTGGCACTCATTATACACAAAATAATCGACTAGATGAAGAAATTGAACGAACAAAATTGTCAATCCTTCGATTTTTTTAAGGTTTTTTTACCCATCATGGTTCAGTCTGTGGTTCAGGCCTTGTCGTGGCGGTGGGGCTCAGTAGCCTAGGGTGAACCGCTGCACCTTGGGCGAAGCCAATAGAACTTAAGGGACTCTTTATACCCCTCTTATAAGAAGAGGAGACAAAAGAGCAGGGGGCAAGGGGCGAGGACGGGAACCTCACCCCATTGTATTGTCGCGACGTTGGGAGGGGTTGTTCTGTGGTGCGGGACAACCCCTGTGGAGGTGGCGTCGCTCCCTTGAGGGACTGACTAGCCATCGAAGTCCCCTGTTTGCTCAACAGATCTGGCGCACCTCACCAAAGGCGGAATTGGTGGCACTCGTCGGGTTTTAGTGGGTAGAGCTGCGTCCACTTACCCGCTTTCGGGCGCAGCGGGTCCCACAGACCCACCTGGGGAGACCCACTACCCCACGGGATGCTTCAGAGCATTTCCCGGCGTTAAAGAAAAAAAAGGTGATTCATATATAAATATATGATTCACATAGGTAATAAACACAGACAATATATATATATATATATATAATTATATTTGTTTATAATAATAATATATAACAATATCAATCCATACATCATGTCCCACTGCTGGGCATGGGTCTCCTCCTCGAAATCACGCGAGGAGGGTGTTGGGCCATACTTCACCGATGCGCTAGCCTAATACGGGTTGGTGAATTTGTAATCGTAAATCCTTTAAAAAAGGTTCGGTTACTCCTAAGAGACTCTCCGGAATGATTTAAACATAAAATTAGCCCTTACTTCGGTGCTTAAACACAATACTATACTAACACAATACTATACTAACACAATACTATACTAACACAATACTATACTAACACAATACTATACTAATACAATACTATACTAATACAATACTATACTAATACAATACTATACTAATACAATACTATACTAATACAATACTATACTAATACAATACCGTATTAAAGAGTAAACGAGTTATTTTCGTTCCAATTTGACGCGTGCGTCGGATCAGATTTATGAATATGTATGAAATCTAGGAATTGTAAACAAATCCTAGGAAATGTATACAATTCCGAGGCTGTTTAGGAAATTTATAAAATATTTTTTCGAAAACTATTTAATGCATAGATATCCTGGGAAATGTGTACTTACCTACAATTCCTAGGAATTGTTTATATTATAAAATACTAGCTGACCCGGCGAATTTCGTACCGCCTAAGAGTTAATGAATATCATTTTTTAGATTCATCATCATCATCGTCATCATCTTCATCAGCCTTTATCCGTCCATTGCTGAACATTTGATTCCCTCAATGAACGCCAAGACGACCAATCCTTTGCCACTCGCATCCAACACGGACCGGCCACCGCACGGAGATAGTCTTTCCACCTGGTTAATGGCCGACCAACACTTTGTCGACCTAAACGTGGCCGTCAATCTTGAACCTTACCTAGGTAACACTGAAAATATTTAGAAAATGAAAAACGGCTTAATGTAGAAAGTTGCCAATACTTTTATTGTTATTCGAAGTAATCTCCGTTTCTTTCTACACATCGTTGCATTCGATGGAACCACTGAGAAAAGCAGTGGGCCCATTCTTCCTTAGGAGTCTCTTCTATGGCATTTTCGTACGCTTTCACCGCATCTTCAGGGCTCGTAAAGCGAATACCTCGAATTTTATCTTTAGTTCTTGGGAATAAATGAAAGTCGCAGAGCGCCAGGTCAGGACTGTAAGGCGGATGACTCATTATCTCGACACCTGCCATAGTCAAATATTCAACAGTCCGTTTTGCGGAGTACGCTGAAGCATTGTCGTGGTGAAGGAGGATCCTGCTTCGTGGGCGCTGCTGTCGAATTTTTTCCAAGACAACAGACAAACAGCGATTTACATACCAGTCTGCAGTAACTGTCCTTCCATCTTCTAGCACAACTGTCGCGAAATGACCTTTCCGACCAAAGAATGAGGCAATCATCTTTTTTCCTTGACTTCTTCCTTTCTTTACCTTAGTTGGCCGATCCTCGAAAGGAAACACCCACTGAGCTGATTGTCTTTTGGTTTCGGGTTCGTAGCAATGTATCCAGCTTTCATCACCTGTGATGATGTCAAATACAGCATTTGAGTTACCGCCGTTGAACTTATCTAACATTTGGCGACACCAGTCCATGCGGAGGCGTTTCTGGTCGTCGGTTAAAGTATGGGGAATCCATCTGGTACAAAGCTTCCTGACGCCTAAATGTTCATGTAATATTTTTTGAACTTGACTCATACCAATGCCTAGGCTTGCCCGTATCTGCTGATAGATCACTCTCTTATCTTCCTCTATCATGCGTCGCACAGCACTGATGTTATTTTCAGTAGTCGCTGTTAAAGGACGTCCCTCACGCGGATCATCACTAAGATTGCTACGTCCACGCTTAAACTCGTTAAACCAATTGTAAATAGTGGCACGAGATGGGGCTTCATAAAAAAATGCTAATCGCAGCCTATCATAGCTTTGTTGTTGAGTAAGCCCACAACGAAAGTCATAATAAATCATTGACCGAAAATTTTCTCGCGTTATGTTCATTTTCACGTGTAACAAGAGTTTAGATTTGCCGCCAATTCACTAAAACAAACGACAAATGAATGCAATATACTACATTAGATTACCAAAGAGTTCTAAAATTGAAATTCAAAAAAAGTTTTCATTTTCAATGTTTCTAACTGGCCAGTTCTAAACATTTTCAGTGTTACCCACGTATAACCTAACCTTCCGTCAGAAAACTAAGGTTACCGATATCATTCAAATAATAGGCTCGTTGCTAAAGTGGAGTGCCAATTTGTGCCTTTGCCTGATAAAGTGAGCTGGTCACACACTCAGGAGAACGGATAGCCGACAGGCCAATAAGGTTACAGCTTAGCTGAATGTAATTTATGAGTTTATGAAAGTAATAATATTAATGATTACAAAATTAAATAAGAAGTTCAGTATTATATTAAGATAATAAGACAAAAAGACAAAAATAAAAATGTACAAAAATTAAGTATATCAATCGCGTGTCAGCAAGACATGATTTAATTAACCTACACATACATATTGGGCAGCATGGGATGCCTCGGTTTAATTCTTTTCATTGAAGCACCTTGTGATATACGACATTTTTTTAAACAGGCGCAATAATAAATATATCGGATGATTTGTCGACACGTGAACATGCCACGTGCAACTGACCATGAGATGGATTTGAAGTTGAGACCAAAAACAGTCAAGAATTCGCCTTACGATTTGTTAATCGTCATGGCGAAGGCAATATCATCATGGGTACCCCATGAATCCCATGATGACGATGATTCTTATCTTCATATTAAAGTTTGTAGGTCAGCTTTCGGTACTTGTCCGATCATGGGATATTCTGTTCATCTGGTGGTAACTTATTCCAGTCCAAACCCTGATGTCGTCAAACAACTTTCGCCTTGGACTTTCTGGTGGCTTACTACCTGGTATCTTGCCCTAGAGGAGTGTACGTAGAGATTCAAAGACGGATTCTCTTTTCAAGTGTCCAAAGAAGACCACAAATCGAGAGCTGAATTCGTTTAAGCTCAAAGGGCATATCAGTTGGGATCATTGGAAACCTCGATATGAGAACTCATCTTAATACTTTCCTTTGAGTATCGTCGCGTGAATGACATTACTCATCAGTTTTATGATCACCAAGCGTGTTCCATTGCATAGTTTTGGTTGATTTAGATTTCGAAGCATGATGACTACCGAGCCCGCCTTCAGTTGTAAATTATGTGGTGTTAAACCAGGAACATCCAAGGAGCTTAAAAAATCAGTTGGATAGTTATTGGCTTCATCTTCGTTTGTTACACAGTCAATAGATTTGAATGAATGTAAAGTACCAACGATTTGATTCTAAATTATAAAGTTTAAGTCATTCAGATCTTTATTCTCAGCCACCAAAATTGCTCGCTCGCTTAACTATTTATTATTTTTGTGGGGTTAGTAATGATGTTCGGGAATACTTGGCTGATGAGCTCGTCTTGAGACGATATTGCAAAACTTCGGAGGAAATGAAATAAATCTACTCAATTTGTTCTACGCTATTCCAGAAGGAGCAACTGCTTCCGCAACTACAAATCTCGCACGAACAGTGGCTAAAACCGATGACACGAGGAATGTCTTTCCAGTTCCGCTAGGAGCATCCAAGAAAAACCCACCATTTCCCTCATCAATTGTATTAATTAATGTATCATACACCTCCTTCGGTTTAGGGTTCAAAAATGGTACATTTGTTTGAACTGATTGGTTTAATTCATATCGATCATATTCACGTTCACGTTCTAATTCTCCATTGCATCATTCAGTCCGCGATCTGGCGCTGGCATTCCTAATCCAACTAAAAAACTGCCGCATATAATTATGGTAGGTAACACAGTCATATTCGATCAAGAGCATAGCCTGGTTATAATACATCTCCTCATTCGCCTCAAGATCTGGATTTCTTGAACTGACACGAATTCGATGCAAAATGTCTTTTGGCATTTTATTTTTGTATTTTTTTCCACAGGTCACGTAGATTAGATGAGAAGTATGTAGAAATGATGATAGCGATAGGTATATAATGTGCGTATTTGACATGGAGATGCAGTAATAAGTTCAGTGCTAAGCTGCGACGTGAAGAAACACTCGTTTACTTCTCGTGAAAAAATGTCCGTGACTTAATAAATAAAATGAGTAGGGGCAAGTCGCCTGGCCACGATGGGCTCGGCATTGAACACTTCAAATATGCTGGTGTCCACTTACCTAGGTTGCTCAGTATGTTATATAATCTGTGTATAAGACATTCTTATTTACCCGGTGACCTTATGAAAACATTGATAGTTCCCATTGTCAAAAATAAAACAGGTGACTTGTCTGATGCGAACAATTATAGACCAATATCGTTGGCCACTGTGACGGCTAAGGTTCTTGACGGGCTTCTTGATAAACAGTTGGACCAATATTTACATTTACACGAGGCTCAATTTGGTTTCCGAAAGGGCCTGTCCACAGAGAGTGCCATATTTGTTCTCAAAAAGACTGTTAGGTACTATATGCAAAGAAAAACACCTACTTATGCCTGTTTCCTCGATCTCACTAAAGCTTTTGACCTGGTGTCTTATAAAATATTATGGCGAAAGCTAGAAGCTACTGGAATGCCTAAGGAGTTAGTCAATCTTTTTAGGCACTGGAATGATAACCAGGAGAATTTTGTAAGATGGGGGAAAATGACGTCGGACTCATACAGGATGGAATGTGGTGTGAGACAGGGCGGTTTAACTTCACCAAAACTTTTCAGCTTGTATGTAGACTAACTAATCGCCGGACCCTGCATGTATGCAGGGTGTTCCATAGATAGTCGTATGATTAATAATATCAGCTACGCTGATGATATGGTGCTGCTGACTGCTGAGTCCGTCGATCTGTGCGCTCGAGGATTTGCTTAGGTTTAAATATCTATGTCACGTTATCAATTCAGACCTTCAAGATGATAGTGATATAGAGCGAGAGCGTAGGGCGTTGGCTGTCAGAGGTAACATGCTGGTTCGCAGGTTCGCTCAATGTACAGTTAATGTGCAAGTAACTTTATTCAAGTCATTTTGTCAATCATTTTACACCAGCGGCCTGTGGTCCAGCTACACTCAAAAGACATTCAGTACCCTACGGGTTCTATATAACAACCTATTCAGGATGCTGTTGGGATTGCCCAGGCTTTGCAGTGTATCCGGCATGTTTGCGGATGCACATACTAAAGACTTCTTCGCTGTAATTCGTAACAGAATAACATCTGTCAGAAATAGAATGCTGGACAGCCCTAACGGCATAATAAGTTCGCTCGCTGGCAGACCTGACAGTGTCTTGTCTTGTCACTTACATATATAATTTTTCAAACATGTTTAAATTGTAAAATTCTTAAAGCATTTATGTAAACCTGCCAATAGATGGCGTTGTTTACTAATTGCATCGCGCTATAGGTGACATACTGTTAATAGATAAGGTTTCAAACTTTTACCGCCTTATTCCAAAACGAAGACTAAATATAGTACCGAGTTTAATACCAGCTTTAAACCATGGTCTAATATAAATGTTATTACAAAAACTAGTTTAACGCTAGTACCAGGACTATCTATGGTACTAAAGTTAGACCACCGTGACCCCTAGTTTAACTTCGGTACTAACCTCAAAACTTTAAATTATCAGATGTCTTATGCGTTGAATTTGCGTTTTTTCGTATTAATTGTATTGAAAGGTAATTAAATAAACTCGATGTAGACAAAATTATTGAATTGGACTAACATTTAAAATAATTATTCTGACATCCTTATATAATTTAACATTCTATTTCTGTAATTTTGTTGTATTGTATTTTGTCATTGATATACCTACATACCTATTTTATATCATATGTAATAATTCTAATTAACTCTGATATTTTTCATGTATGTTTGGATTAAATAAACACTAACCTTTTCTTGAGAAGTTCAATTATCATCCCTTTTTCTTTTGTTGATACATTTTACAACATAAGTAATGTTCGTGGCACACAAATTCACAACAAAAAATATTATACTATTCTTATGAACAACATACCGTCTATTTAGAATCAAAGAACAATAATGGCTGTATTGTAACTATTGGTAAGTGGTAACTCGACTTACAATGCAATAACTAAACATTAAACAATAAACATTTCGATGACATTAGAACTACGCGCGCTTTGTATTTCATTCCCTTATACGCTAGATATATAAACAACTTTACAGCGAAATATTACAATATTTGTGTGTAATAAACAAGAATTTAAATCACACTACCTCAAAGTACAAAGTAGTAAAGATTTCAGATATTTTATATAACACAATAAATTTTATTATCAAAATATTGATGTATTTTCCACATTATATTTAATTATAAATTAGCGAGCTTTGCATAAAAAGGAACGGTGTACCGAACTAATCAAATATTGAACGAACAAAATGAATGATATGTTGCTCAATAATCTGTGGATACAATTAAACCAGGGACGATCTTTGGTACTACCTAGACCTCGGTTGGTCCTCGATTTGTAATAAGAATGAATTTTAGTCCGTGGACTAACGTTAATACCGTAACAAACCTGGACTTTTCAGTCTTGGTTTAATCCCGGTACTAGATAAGTTTTTTGTAATAAGGCGGTTAGAAAACTATAGCAAAAACATACAAAAAGCCAATACGCGAAGCGGCCGCGCGCGCGACGATATACATACCTACGTATGCGATATACTCGCAAAAAGTGTCGTGACAACTTTTCGTAAGAATTTTTTCCGTCTAGCCCCCTTTCACAACGAGCAATAAGGAACTACGTTCCAATAAATAATTGCTTTTGGACACAAAACTAAGTAAGTAAGGCAACCCGACTTTTTACAATGCTTTCTAAACTTTATATATTGAAAGAAACGAAAAAAGGGACGACTTAGAAAAAATATTTTCTTTAATTTATATAAAACCTTACGTATAGTTGGCATATAAATAAATAATGTTGAAAATAATTGTATGGACAGTCTAAAGATTATAATATTATCAAAATAAATATATATAAAATCGGCATTGTAATAATATAATAACATTTAATGTCGTTTTCCTTATTTTTTTTATTTTTTTTGTAAACATAAAACCAATAAGTATATTTATTCTTATTAACTTTTTGAACGCCAGCGTATAAACGTCTCGCCATACCTCTGACGCCAAGCCACTTTTTCTGTAAAATTACCTTCATAGAATATAGGGATGTTGAAAACTTAATCGATGTACAACTGAGTTTTTATTTTCGTCTTCCATTTTCTAATAAACCACACAACAGGATATTTTATTAACCCAGCAACTACATCCCAATATAGTAATAATATAGTAATCTTTACACCGCATATATTAGAGAATAACAAATTACGATATGGCTACAACATTATTCAACATATTTTGTCTTGGTATAGCGACATTGGCGTGGCCAGCCAGGCATTTTTTTAACATTCTCGCATCTGAATTAGGGATGTAGCAGTGTACACGTTGTTAAACGATTGTATTAAGTTTTTTTTTTAATGTTGCTATACCTTTATAATGAAAATATTAAATGGAAATCAGTATTTTAATAATTATTGTTTTTCTTAAGAATATTAAAAAATTAACAGCTACATACATCGAATATATAACCGGAATAGAGCGGTAATGTTATGTGTTTTGTTTGACCAACGCTTTTTTGCACTCTGATTGGCCAACTGATGGCTATTGATTGTGATTGCCAGGTGGGATGTACATTACTCAGATCACTGTCAGTGACAAATCACTGACCCGTTTCGGAATGTTATGGCTCACATTACTACTATATACGGTTATATGCTCGATGGTTACATAAAATAAAATATTAGAATTACGAATCAATCTTACAGTATCACAAATCTTTGAAAAAAAACCTTATAAGTATTATGCTAAGTACTACATAGATAAATCACATATTAATATTTAAAATCACGAATTATATCTCAAAAGTAATAATATGTGGTATATATATATATGTAATAAAAATCTTAAATTTATGGATAGTATAAAAGAATTAAATATATTTTCGTTTTCTGGTACCCGTAACACATCGTACCATGGTACCAGATTGGCGTGGTGTAAAAAGCGAACACAGATATTATTATTCATTTGTTTTTAATATGTAATACTAGCACATGGACCATAGTAGTCTGTAATAAAGATATTTGAATTTGAAAGTAGCCCAAACGGTTTATTCGTAGCTGAGCAACCTGTGGTCCATAGAGTAACTCAGATTTTTATGAAGTTTTACTTCGATCGCGCGTTTCGATCGATTACACGCACACACTTTTGTTTATTGGATGACCTTACTTTAAAAAGATGTATTCGGTCGATGAGGCCAAATCTTCACCACCAAGCATATTAGAAAATATAATTCACGGCAAAAAAAGAAAATACTTATAATAGTGGCGAATAAATCAAAATGAAAGAAACTCAAGTGATCCCTAAAGATATTGCGACTGAGCATTTATCAACGTTATGTATTTGGCCACGACGAATTGAGATGTGACGTAAATCATTTATTAAAAAAATATCAACTTCAAAACAAATTCAACCACCCAGTGATCTATATGTACGTACCATCGTCTAATCATCCATCAATGGCCATCAGTCGGCCAATCAGAGCGCAGAACCGGCACAGTGTCACAGCACAAATTTGGCGGAATTTGTATTCATACAAAACACATAACATTACCGCTTTATTCTGATTATATGCTCGATATTACAATCATTTGTCACAACACTAGCTGTCTCTTATAGACGACTATGGCGTGTGAGGCCTTTTATACTCATTTAACATCTACTTTTAAAACACTAAATTTATCAATATTTATGGTTTATTTAAATAAATTTATTTAATGCTGTCAAATATAGATGGAAGCTTATACTTTTAAATTATATAAATAAAAACACTCAAAAGTAATTGTAGATTGTTTATTTCATGATTGGCGTCATTGGCGGTCTGGGCTAGATTTCGTTTTGTCACATAAAGTTGACAATGGCATTCAAAAGGTTAAGGTCCAATTTTGTTTTCGTGTCGCCGAAATCATATAAAAATGTTCTTATATAGTATAGTATATAATCTAAAAACCTATAGACGAACTAAATAATATTTTAAATATTTTATTTTGTTTTAATGTAAGGCAATAATAACTTAATAGTTTCATTTATAATTCTAGGTAATTTAGAATATGCGACTAGCGTTGCTAAAGCCACATCTTGCCAAGCCGCTTATGTGCGATTTCGAGCATGCGAGATTCGAGCGTACCTTGTGACAAGACAGCGTCTCTCTTCCAGACACTCCAATGATTTCTCCACTTTCGTCGTAGATGGAACTGCAGTTTCTTGACGTCATTATGATCTTGTTATGATAAACAAACTTATAAAAATAAATAAAGAAAGCGTACATTTCATATGTTGAATTATTATTTTGTACCATGATTACTATTACTATAGACACGAGTTTCATAACTACGGAACTACCTAATACTTTAAATACTTGAGAATATAATGTCAATTTTCAACTGTAAAATAAGATTTTTGGACATATTAATGAATAAAAAATGCTTCAATCTTACGTTTTAATGCAAAAGCAAGTCTAATAATAATATATTACGCTTGATTATCAAGAAAAACCCTATTTTCTATTTTTATCGCTTACTAAACAGTTTACCGATATTGACCGATTATTTTGTGACATTTGTGTCAAGCCCTAGAGCTCGACGACGTCACAGCGCTGAGAGGTCGCTCTCACGCACAGCCACGAATTCGTCGATGAGCGCATCTTAGTTTCAGAATACCGATTTAATCAGCGCTGTGCTCGTCGTCGAGTTTAAAGCTGTGGCAGCTTTTGGTGAATTGTTTAAATTAATTAATACACATTTTAAAGCCATTTTTACTTCTAAAACAGTCAGTTCCACAAATAAAAAGGGCTTTAATGATTGGGCAACAGCAGGAATCCACAATAGTAGACGCAAATTATATGACCTTTACCAAGAACGGACATACAATCAAAATCAATCATTTAAGCAGTATGTCAAAATGTTGAATACAATACAAAACATTCAAACAAGTTTGTATCGCGGCTAAATCGCTTTATATTAAGGAAAAAATTAAAAACGCAAAAAATAAAATAAAAACTACTTGGAACATAATAAAGGATGAAACTGGGAGAGTCGGTAGTGGTAGCTCTGAAATTTAAATATTGAAAATAGAATAATTAAGTCTGACGAGGAAGTTGCGACAGTATTTGAAAAATACTTTTCTGACATCCCGATTTCGACTACAAAAAATTTAATTTCATGTCCTGCAATTGCCGAATCATTGCTTAAAACCAATGTCAAACAATGGGAAGCTAACTTTAAGTTTAAAGAGATAGGACCCAAAGATATTTTAAATGCATTTAACTTATTAAACAATAAAAATATCCCAGATTTATGGGGAATATCTGTAAAAGTCACTAAGCTCATAGTTGATGTAATTGCACCCCATCTAGCAACAATTTTTAATAAATGTATTGATAGTGGCGTTTTTCCTGACTTAATGAAACATAGTCGAGTCTTGCCTCTTTTTAAATCTGGCAGTACATCAGATGTTACAAATTTTCGACCAATATCAATACTCCCCTCATTTAGTAAAATTTTTGAAAAACATATGTTAAATCAGTTACTATATTACTTTGAAACCAATATGTTACTGCAAAACAAACAATTCGGATTTAGAAAGGGTCTCTCCACAACAGACGCTGGCGTTAACTTAATTAACCACATTTATGAGGCCTGGGAGGAGTCACGTGATGCTTTGGGAGTTTACTGTGACTTATTCAAGGCGTTTGATTGTGTACAGCATGAGACCTTGATCAGGAAATTACGCCACTATAGGATAGACGGTACGGCACTGGATCTTTTGAATTCCTATCTTAAAAACAGGACTCAAAAGGTCGAGATAAATGGTAAAAGATCATCTGGGACTAAAATAGAGATGGGGGTCCATTCTAGGTCCATTTCTTTTTCTAGTTTATGTAAACGATTTACCTTACCTAGTTAAAGATAGTCAAGAGGTAGTGTTGTTTGCTGATGATACTTCACTTATTTTTAAAATCAAACGACAAGAAACTAATTATGACGAGGTAAACAACACACTTTCGAGAATGGTACATTGGTTTAGCGTTAATAACTTGCTTTTAAATAGTAAAAAAACTAAATGCATAAAATTTTCCTTGCCAAATGTTAAGTAACTGCAAACAAATGTACTCTTAGACAGTGAAAACTTGGAATTGGTGGACTCCACAGTTTTCCTAGGAATAACTCTAGATCTTAAGCGGCAGTGGGGTCCCCACATAGCTAAATTGGCGAATAGACTCAGTTCAGCAGCATATGCAGTGAGAAAAATAAGACAGTTTACTGATGTAGATACAGCGCGAATAGTATATTTTAGCTACTTTCATAGCATTATGTCTTATGGCATACTTTTATGGGGAAATGCGGCCAACATAAACAACATTTTTGTGCTGCAGAAGCGGGCTATTCGTGCAATTTACAAGTTGCCTCCCTATCCATCTTTGAGAGAAAAATTTAAAGAAATAGGAATTCTGACTGTCGCCTTTCAATACATCTTAGAAAATTTACTGTATATCCGGAAAAACATAAATGAATTTTGTAAGAAAAGTGATATTCATAGTAGGAATACACGTAATAGACACAGGTTACATGCAACAATGATTAGACTTTCGAAAGTAAGCAATCCTTTTAAAGGCAACTGTATACGCTTTTACAATAGGATCCCAGAAAACGTTCAAAAGCTCTCCATAAAAAAATTCAAAAAAGTTGTTTAAGAGCTTTTGTGTGGTAAAGCATATTATAAAGTAAAAGATTTCATGGAAGATACCACACCCTGGGAATAAGGCGTTCCTCCCGGGCATTTCAAGATAAGATGTTAAAATTGTTATGTAATATATATTATTTGAAAAGATTAGTTTCACTGAGTTTGTTTCGTCGGTTCTTCTCAGTGGGCTTACCTTGGAACTGGTGGTAGATTCAATTGACGTTCAAAAAGATACTGTATTAGTACTATTTTGAATAAAAAAAATGATTTTGATTTTGATTTTGCAGTGACGAGCTCGACGCTGAGCACAGCCAGCCTATAAAATGACTCTTACAGAATAGCACTGCAGGTAACAATCATACCGTAAAATATAATATCTTCATATTATCTTACTAATCAAAGCTTCAAAAATCAACTAAGTTTCTATTAACTTCTAAAATGTATTTATAACAAAATCCAAGTTATATTATTCTTATAAAGTCAAACTTTAATTTGGCAAGTAATCAGTCTGGATCATACTATAATAAAATATGTGAACGAGGCAGTCCATATGGCTATTTGTTTTTGCAGGGTAAGCTGGAATGGCACTTGGAAGTACACAATAATTTATTTTTATGGCACAGACATCTAGCTGTGCCTACAGTTCTTCTTGCGAAGACACTTTTTAAATCCCTGGCCAGTTCCAGTGGATCGACTGACCGTAGTGCAATCTTTGTACTCGTTATATCCTCTGCATCAAGAAAAACTCTTGGACACACATTAATCTGAGATCGCGAATATAATTGTTTTGAGATTCCGTTCTTGGTACTAATTTGATAGAGATCATCATCGGTTTTAGCCAAAGCTACACCTATATAATATTTCGGATATCACCACGTCCTGTGTCAACCTCTGGTACTGCAATTCGTACAGAAGTGCCAATAGGTACAGGGGCGAACTTCTTTTCACTTGATTTTAGCATTTTTTCAGCCTGTTGTTGTAGGTTTTTCTTAGCACTTTGACGATTATCTAGTACAATTATATGTTTTACATTTTCGATTGATGTTTAGGAAATATTAATTTATTTCACACATTTCCGTGCGGTTTAAGGTATTACATACATTTCCTAGAAATTGACAATGACGGATTACATACATTTCCGTTAACAAATATAGAGAAATAGAATTAAAAATCGAGCCTAAATATATAATATATTAAATAAGTACATAGTTTTGAAATGAGATATTGAAAACTAGTATCTGATTCAGATATGATACTCAGAAAAAGCGATACGACCCATGCTTATTCCTTAGCGATAAGACCGCCTTTGTGCATAATCTAAATATATATAACTCAAAGGTGACTGACTGACTGACTGACTGACTGACTGACATAGTGATCTATCAACGCACAGCCCTAACCACTGGACGGATCGGGGTAAAATTTGGCATGCAGGTAGATATTATGACGTCGGCATCCGCTAAGAAAGGATTTTGATTAATTCTACCCCCAAGGGGATAAAACCTGTCTCTGTCCTGGTCTGTTTGTTCCGGCTAATCTCTGAAACAGCTGGGCCAATTTTGACGGGACTTTCACTGACAGATAGCTGATGTTATAAGGAGTAACTTAGGCTATAAAAATAATCATCATCAATCCGTACACGGCTGTAAACCTAAGTTAACGCGGGCGAAGCTGCGGGCAACTGCTAGTACCTATATGTTACGAACCAAATGTATATGTATAATGTATGAGGTGAAACTACCTCACTACAGTTTTATTGACTTTCCGCTCGCGCATCCCTAACTGCCGGTCATATGACGCGAGGTGCGCCGGCGCCACGGCGCAGTCCGCCGCGAGCCGAAAAAGAAATGTTATATTTTTTATTCATATATTTTATTATTATATACTATAAGTATTCCTTTTATATAATATCATGAATTCTATTACATAATAAATCATTTTGGATATATCGGCGTAAACAACAACAAGGTTAGTGTGTGTGGTAAGGATAGCCGACATCAGTGGGTTGTTTAATGAAACACTAGATCATGCATCATCATCTTTTATTCTCAGTGTCATCTTTACATAAGACAGCTCCCAAGTTGCCCGCCCGTTGCCGCTTGCTAGTGCCAGGCCAGAGAGAACAAGCGGCAGAACAAACTCTCCAGCAGCACGCTGTCTGACCTTCGTCTAGTTTGTTTTACAATCAAGTTGGTAACATCAAATCTCATGCTTTGCTAACGCATTAGTAAACGCGATGAAACAATAACAATCTTAGGTACAGAAGTGATGTGTGAGTATAATAATAATATTGTCGCAATTACGAACGAACCTAGGGTTCCAGTTCGTATAGTGGCAGAACCACCCAACAAAGCGAGTACAAAGACTCTAGCTATGTTAAATATACAGCAAGGCTGTACCGGGTAAACCGACAGTTTTGTCGGGAGCTGCTGGTGCTCTTTATCGAGTCGAATCCAAAGACCGACTGACCTTAGCTTTTTTTTTTTTTTTTTTTCGGATGGATCTATGCTAATGGCCCGAAGGCCCTAATGCTTCATCGGATTAGTGTGAGCCCATTCGGCTCACTTTTGATTGGGGGGTTGCCCCCCCGCCTACCGTGCAGTCTGCGACCACACGGCCTCCTGGCGTCGGTTGTGAACACTGACCTTAGCACCGTACGCAGTTATTTAAATAGCCGCTCTCTAAAAACTCTAAGGTACATCCATCATTACTCTTTAGGCTGTTGTATATACTTAAATTACGGCTTTGTTACGCCAAAAGCTTTATAGTGGAGTACTAGAAGGGCAACAGCTGTATAATTGAAGACGCCATTAAACCATAACCTAAAAATTATAGTAACATAATTTATAACATATTTATATGTATATTTTTGAAAAATTCGGCGATATTTACACATAATTTTACTTGTACACAATACAAAAGTTAATTTCTTTACTATTTAAGGCACTGCGGACTAATAAAGCTAGTCTGAATTTGGCTTACATGGTTCTTATTACACTTACACTTTCGTTATTATCTATTATTTCGAGAGCGCATGAGTTTTTGGCTTACTATTAGTATACATATTCACGAAGTAGCAGCCGCAAGCAAAATAACGACCATAACTTAAGAATGGGTACTTACCATACAGCAAAATAATATTTGTTCACTTCACAAATTAAAATATGGCCACAGTGTGTCACTTATGGATCCGATGAATAAATTGTCTTTTAAAAATAAGTATATATGGAAGGAAATTCAACCACAAAGATAAT
This sequence comes from Helleia helle, assembly GCA_963853865.1. Taxonomy (NCBI): domain Eukaryota; kingdom Metazoa; phylum Arthropoda; class Insecta; order Lepidoptera; family Lycaenidae; genus Helleia; species Helleia helle. Next base: position 26,239,803 of record OY971420.1, read on the forward strand.
TTTATTCTTATATTCAGACGTTTACAAGCCTGAGGCTGTATATAAGAATAAAATAGGTAAGATTTGAGAACAGTAGCTGTATAATGGTATCTAATTATGCTCCAAGTCAGCTATTACGCAGCTATTATACAGCTGTTAGACACCTAGATCTACACTTAAAGCTGTATAATTTGGGGCCCAAATTGCGGATATAAGTGCTGTATATCCGGATATACAGCCATAATACAGCCAACTTGTACAGCCTAAGCCCTTCAAAATTTCCATTGTACAGCCTTTATACAGCTGTCAAATGCTATCTGGGTAGGTAGGTATTGTACACATTTGGTCCGGATCAGTTTGTCTTTTATACATTGTAAACGTTATCGTTCCAGAGCTGCCGCTGAGCAAATACTTGTGGGACCTGGCGAAGTACAGCTCGCTGACGGAGCGCGCCGCTTGCCTGGGGACGGTGGTGTTCATGGCCGTGTGTGTCACGCTCGTCACCTGCCTCGCCGGGCAACCGAACTCCGACCCCGACGGCGTGGGCGAGAGTACGTCGTCGCAGGACAACTGCTCAGAATAGTTCTTATGTTTCACTCCCTTTGTTTAAACTCACTGTCCGGTACATTTGTAGCGCATCACGAGTGGAACATCAGCCGGGATATGTGGCTGGCGCAGAGCTTCAGCGATGTGAGTTCGACGCAGCCGTTCGAGCCGCTCATGCTGGTGGTGGTGCAGCACACCGTCAGCAACGAGTGCCGACGCTTCGTCCAGTGCGCTGCTGAGCTGCGCAACATGCAAGCCTACTTCATACGCTCCTTCGACTATGACATTCCGTGAGTGTCGGCCGGATCGCGCCGGTGACTGTCACCCTACACCAAATGATGGGCGACGTTGCTCGTTACAGATACAACTTCCTGGTGGGCAACGACGGGCGCGTGTACGAAGGGCGCGGCTGGGGCGTGGTGGGCGCCCATACGCGAGGCTACAACCGCTGCTCGATCGGCATCGGCTTCATCGGTAACCGCTCAACTCCTCTCCTACTGTCTCTCCAACAGGCGCCTCAATTTATTTTAACATCGTTCTGATATCAGTCATTGTCATGTGACACGAAGGCCAATTCACGATCAAGTTAATAACAGGGCGAGAAAGTAGAACCACAGATGTCTGTACTTTCTCATAATAATAATAAGTGCTTTATTTGTGATGGCACCCTTTTATTTTCTTTAACGCCGGGTAATGCTCTGAGGCATCCCGCGGAGAAGCCATCCATGCGTGTGTCAGGGACTCACTGTGCGCCCGAAAGCTGGTAAGTAGACGTAGCTCTACCCATTAGATATAGAGCGAGAGCGTAGGGCGTTGGCTGTCAGAGGTAACATGCTGGCTCGCATGTTCGCTCAATGTACAGTTAATGTGAAAGTAACTTTATTCAAGTCATTTTGTCAATCATTTTACACCAGCGGCCTGTGGTCCAGCTACACTCAAAAGACATTCAGTACCCTACGGGTTTTATATAACAACCTATTCAGGATTTGCGGGATTTGCGGGATTGCGGGATTGCCCAGGCTTTGCAGTGCATCCGGCATGTTTGCGGATGCACATACCAAAGACTTCTTCGCTGTAATTCGTAACAGAATAACATCTGTCTGAAATAGAATGCTGGGCAGCCCTAACGGCATAATAAGTTCGCTCGCTGGCAGACCTGACAGTGTTTTACAAAGGCATTGGGTAACCGCCCTGTCACATCCACAAATTGAGTCCGTGTATAAAATTAATTAATATTATCTTTTTTTTAAATAATATCTAAATTAAATAATTAATGTTTTCTTATTTCAGATTATAATTTAATTTTTTGAAAATGATTTAATGATGAATGCTAATCGATGTTTTGTAATTATCATAGTTTCTTCAATTCAAGCTTTTCTTTTTTTTTTTGTACATGGATCTTTGATATCTGAAATACGAATAAATAAATAAAAGCCCGGCGACTGCCACCTTTGGTGAGGTGCCCGGGATTTGTTCAGCAAACAGGGCACCTCGACGACTAGTCAGTCCCTCAGGGGACCGACGCTACCTCCACAGAGGTTGTCCCGCACCACAGAACAACCCCTCCCAATGTCGGGATAGTACAATGGGGTGAGGTTCCCGTCCTCCTCCCTCGCCCCTTGCTCTTTTGTCCGCTCTTGTTATAAGAGGGGTACGAAGAGCCCCCTCATCTCAATTCACTTCGCCTAAGGTGCTGGGGGCTCACCTTAGGCTACTGAGCCCCACTGCCACGGCGAGGCCTGAACCATGGTGGGTTGTGATGACACACTGCAACACACAACAATGAACACACTGTCCGAGTCCTCCCGTGACCATGGTTCCTGTAAAGTATATCCACTTCCGAAACGTCGGGCTTGTAAAAATCTTAATAAACCGCGATAAAATCCGTAAAAATTGTTTCATTATAATATAATAACTGTTTTTGTTGTATTAACAGATAATGCTTATAATGGCGCTTAAAATACTGCTGCATACCGATACTTCGAAATGCCGCTGTGCGGTGAATGGGCATGCACAGCGAATAGCTCGTGTTGTGTTAAGTATGTATAAGTCTCTTGCCCAGTTCAGTATCAAAGAGATATGCGCGCACCTTGAACTTAACGATGCCAGACGCTTGGTTAATGTACAGAGTGACGTGATCTCATCACTCGTCGTCGATAACTAAAGTTTCACAAAGTAATGATACGATTTTCTTCATCAATTAAATTTCTGATTCGATATAAAACTTTTAAACGATAGAAGCAACTAGGAATTATATCTGACACGTGTTTTTCAAACCTCATGTGTTCGTCTAGTATGAGACCGAGGTTTCGTACTTCCGCAACACATTCTTATCTTGTGCCACTTATAACAATAGCCGTGTCTCTCAACCTAACAAGTTGTAGGTACCTGCCCACGAGTTCCAAGAACAATATATTTTGTTTTAGTCGCATTTAGGACCAACGCGTTCGATTGAGACTTAAGTATTATGAGATTAGAGAGAATTAAATATGCGGTCGTTAATTTTACGCAGTGAGTGATCAATCTCATGTAGCCTTAAAGACAGATTTATTTGGATGTTGTCTGAGTATATATGAAATCTACAATTTCGTATTACATTCGGTTACATCTGCATCAGCCGAATAAAAACTAAGCAGAATTGGCCCCAGTATAGAGCTTTGCAGGTTGCGCTTTTTCTCATTATATGAATGACTAGCTGACCCGGCGAAATTCGTACCGCCTAAGAGTTAATGAATATCATTTTTTAGATTCAACATCATCATCGTCATCATCTTCATCAGCCTTTATCCGTCCATTGCTGAACATTTGACTCCCTCAATGAACGCCAAGACGACCAATCAATCAAAACACGGACCGGCCACCGCACGGAGATAGTCTTTCCACCTGGTCAATGGCAGTTTTATGATCACCAAGCGTGTTCCATTGCATAGTTTTGGTTGATTTAGATTTCGAAGCATGATGACTACCGAGCCCGCCTTCAGTTGTAAATTATGTGGTGTTAAACCAGGAACATCCAAGGAGCTTAAAAAATCAGTTGGATAGTTATTGGCTTCATCTTCGTTTGTTACACAGTCAATAGATTTGAATGAATGTAAAGTACCAACGATTTGATTCTAAATTATAAAGTTTAAGTCATTCAGATCTTTATTCTCAGCCACCAAAATTGCTCGCTCGCTTAAGTATTTATTATTTTTGTGGTTAGTAATGATGTTCGGGAATACTTGGCTGATGAGCTCGTCTTGATATTTCAAAACTTCGGAGGAAATGAAATAAATCCACTCAATTTGTCGATAGGAACACGGCCAGATGGGTCGTTTAACGGTGCAAATATCATGTTTGCAGTCAGTTGTAGTTTAGGGCGGCCAGTGTATAAAGCATCTCCAGTGCTGTCATCCGCATAGCAATGAATGCCGCTGGTTTTCAGCATATCATTGATATGCAGAAGAAGCAGGGTTGGAGATAGTACACAGACTTGGGGAACACCAGCATTTACAGACTTGAGATCCGAGCATGCACCGTCGATAACGACCTTAATGCTCCTGTCTGCCAAAAAACTGGTGATCCACCTACATAATTTCTCGGGAAGCCCATAAGATGGTAGCTTTGCAAGAAGTGCTTTATGCCACACCCGATCAAAGGCCTTCGCTCTGTCCAAACTAACCGCCAGCGCCTCCCCATTGCTCTCAACTGCTTCCGCCCATCGTTGCGTTAGGAATATTAGAAGATCACCAGCTGACCGATTCCGTTGAAAGCCATATAGGCAATCGCTAATCAGCTGGTGCTCCTCCAAATATCGCCGGAGCTGGCAGTTGATTATGGATTCCATAATCTTTGAGAACAAGGTAGTTATGGCTATTGGTCTGTAGTGGGACGGGTCTGAGCGACGTCGAACGAATCTGGTACACCCGATCCCTAAGAAAGGGGACCCTTTCTTAGGGATCGGGTGTACCAAAGCTGTCTTTCACGAGCATGGGACGACGCCTAATGAGTAAGAGTGCCGGAAAAGACGCGTAAGGACGGGTGCCAACTCAAGAGCACAAGTTCGTAGCACTAATGGAGGGATACCGTCAGGCCCACTCGACTTATGGATGTCCAGCGAAAAGAGTGCTTTGCGTACTGTTATATCCCATACTTGTATCCCAATGTGCTATCACTCCTGCTGATACAACATTCCTCCTGCTATCTTATATACGCCTGCCCCTCCCGTGTGTCTGTGTATTCCATTCCCGTCTTCGAGTCTCAACATTTGTCTCTATTCTATTTTGTGTTTCAATATTTCTCTTTTTTTTAAAGTAAGACTTACAGAGCTCCATAACAAATTGGTGGCAGCGGCAAGGGATGTGTGAAAGGCATCCCCGGTACGTCTCTTTCAGTTTTAATGAAAATAAGTATTTGAGAAACTGTTCATAAGTGGAAAAGGCAAAAGTGAAATTATCTGAACTGACTACTAAAATTCGTTAACCAGAAAGGACTCAACTTTATCAAGTGTCGTATCAAATCTAATAATAATTAATCTTCAATAAGCCTATTGCAAAAATTAAAATATAACGGTTAATAAAATCTATTAACAACTTATAATAATCGAGCATCAAGTCTACGTGTGGAGCATTATCTTCGGGTCAGATATCGAGTTACGCTTCGAAGAAATGCATCAGACGCTGCTTATCGCTGCATTCCTGTGAGTTACTTTGTATTGTATCTATTTTGGTCATTGCATTTTAATTATTAGAATATCATAGAATAAGAAATAAATACAATATTGTACGGTATACTTTTAAATCTACGTGAATATATTATTATGGTAATAATTATTGCATAGTAAAAATATGGCTTCTGAGGATAGATGTCAAAGCCCAAAGTTTGAAAAACAAGAAATTAATATTACCGACACGGAGGAGGACAACCAATTTCTACAACCTCCAGGTCCAATTACTAGGTCGAAAAAGAAAGGCAAAGCAGACCCACCATGTAAGCCAGAATTAGATTTAAACATATTATTAAAATTTATTAAACCGTACGACGGTAGTACAGATACACTTAATTCTTTTCTTGTAAATTGCAACAATGCTTTCGAATTAGCAACCGAGTCACAGAAATATATTTTATTTAAATTTATATTATGTCAGCTTCAGGGCAAGGCTGAAACGGCTTGCTCTATTAAAGATTTTTTGAATTGGCAACAACTAAAAGATTTTTTTTACAGTTTAGTGAAAGAAAACATTACGCACACTTACTTACGGATTTACAGGACTATAAACAAAATTCAAACGAACCTGTAAGTCAATACGTTCTTAGGGTTGAGACATATCTTTCGCAATTGCTCACAGAAATTGCTATTTCTCACGGTCATAAAAGCAGAGAGATGTTAGGCCGTACAGCGGCAATTTCCAAATGGGACTTATGCCACGAATTTCAAATGTAGTTCCCCAAAAACTTTGAATGAAGCTAAAAACGTCGCCATATCGGAAGAAAAAATTCAGCAGTTTCTTTATAAGCAAAACCAACATGTATCACGCCAAGATAAATCATCATCATCATCTCCTTCAAGGTCTAATTTTAACGCGAATCGTCGTCTTCAAAATTGAACATTCAATAATATTAATCAATCTTCACACCCGACTAACACTAATGCACCTCTTATTTGCAGATACTGTAAAAACGTAGGCCATACAATAGATAAATGTAAGAAACTTGAATATAAAAATAATCATTTCCAAAATTATAACAGGCCTTACCAAAGAGTACATTTTACAACACATAATAACGATGATGACGTTAACATACAAACTGACAGCGAGGAAGGCTATGACACTGTTGACATTAACTCAAAAAACTAATCTTGTCTCGTCCCGGTGTCGTACGGGACAAATAAATACAAAAATCGTCGCTTCTCCTAAAAATATAAGCGAAAAAATGGTACAATTTCTAATTTTACTAAATTCATGCAGCCCCGTCACAAGGGAGAGCTTTTCAATTCTTCTACACCAATTCAGCACCATCATGCTAATAATAATTTACCATCTTCTAATTCCACTGTTTTATCACCCAATAATTCTAAATCCACTGCTTTCAAATCTAATGTTTTTGAGATAATTAATGATCCAACTAAGACTCTTTTACCATATGTTCTCGTTGACTCCCTGGTTTCTGAATTTCCATTAACTTTACTAGTAGATTCGTAAGTCTAATCAAAAATCTTGTCTAAATTAGTATTTTAGAATATGCCATACTTATCTGGTTGCACAGTACATCACTTACAAAACTCGTCTGGAAAGCAAACAAAGGAAATTTATTAATTATTTAAACTATCACTTTAAAAAGAATCCTCGATCATATGCAGAAGGATGTACTGTTCACCATATTCTAACATTAGAACAAAGACGGACACTCATTGATATGTGCTTCTTGTTTGATATTGTGCGTAGCGATTTAGATAGTCCTGCATTATTAGAAAATATAGGCTACAGAGTCCCTTCTACTAGGACGCGCCACACACCTTTATTGCACACACCACAACACTACACCAACTTTGCCAGAAATTCTGTTCTTTCCCGAATTGCCCACTTATATAACACGGCCTTCAAACACTTGAACTTATTTGCTGGGAGCAGGGCGGAGTTCAGACGGGAGGTCATTAAAACTTTAATTGAGACACAATAAATGCTACATTTCGAGTTTGAATTACATCAAATTCATAATCTGGTTGTGTTCTGCGATCTCACTAGAACCATATTCTATGTATTTATGTTTATATTGTATCATGTATGTGTGCATCAATCTATGTGTACATTAAAATATGTGTATTTATAATATGTTCAGTTGGGTTCCGTCCCTCACAGGTAACACTCGCTAAGAGCGTGCATAACGTATAATAACTATCTTGTCATATATCGTTAACCTTTGGTTCAGTCACTTATCCACTATGAAGTGTTCAGCATGCGGTCTAGCATTCAATGACGGAGTACAGTGTGCGGCATGTAGAAAGTATTTAGATTTCAGTTGCGCTCAAATAACTGAAACTGGTTGGAGAAAGTTAGGAAGCGACAGGAGAGCTAGTTGGAAGTGTCCATCCTGCAAGTTATTACCTTCCTCACCTGTACCTGCTAGTGGCTCGGAGGCAGCATCTTTGGAAGCTGTTCTTAAGGAAGTTCGTGAGCTTAAACGACAGTTAGTTGGTCTTCCTACCCTAATTGATGATGTGAAGACGATCAAGGAAGAACTACAAGATATGAAGTCTAGCTGTGAGTTTATAAACAACAGGCTTGAGGACTTCACTGTTAGAGTTGCCGATATAGAGAAACGAGTATCCAATCTCGAAGTGATGCAATGTGCCGTAGAATCCATGCAAAGTGAAATCGTATCTCTTAACTCATTGCTGTACACAAGCGATCAAAGGTCTCGTCTCAATAACGTTGAGATCAAGGGAATACCTTTGAAGAAAGGAGAAAATCTTTTTGGGCTAGTCGAAGCTATTTGCAAAGTTACAAATTATAACTTTCCCAGAACGCAAATTAATTATCTCCATAGGGTTCCTCTTCATGGGTCCAATGACAAAGCTATTGTGGTTAGTTTCATAAACCGATATATAAAAGAGGAGTTCGTGGCATCGGCACGAGCGTGTAAGTCACTCACAGCAGCGGACATAGGATTCACTGGAGTAAGTCGACGTGTGTTCGTAAACGATCACCTTAATGCAGAATCTAAAAAACTACTTAATAAGGCTAAATCACTGGCTAAGGATAAGAAGTATAGCTATGTATGGGTAAAATTTGGAAAGATTCATATCCGTAAGAACGACACCTCACCGGCATTCATAATCAACAAAGACTCAGATTTAAACAAAATTATATAATATGTTTCTACAGTTTTTATCAATTCCATGTCACATATATAAGGTACATTATACTTTTTCACTATGTTAACCCTTCCCTTACAAGTTATAAATATTTAATAATAATTTACCCTATCAATATAATATTTAATTCCTACAATCATATTATAATCATAACTGAAAATATAATAAAAATGTTTGTAATCTCTGCTTTGTCCGACGCTTGCTCGACTCGCCTTTGTTCTCGTCCTCTATTCATAAAACTTAGTTTACGTCATATTAATATTTTTGCTACTTACTTTAGGTGTCAAAATCGCACACACATTAAGGAGTATCTTTTGTTCATACAAATGTTTGTCTACCCTACCTTGATGTTATTATGTATCACTCAATATTATTTTATTTTCAATAAGAAACGTCGATTGCAGGTTAGTATTTTGAACTTAAGTTTTATACTGATGCTACGTTTGGTAATTAAAAATGTATAATGTAGAAGAAAAGCTCTCGATCTATTACCAAAATGTACGTGGACTTCGCACAAAAACAACTAATTTTTACCGTAACATATGCTTATCCTCGTACGACATAATTGCAATTACGGAAACTTGGCTTCTAGACAGTGTTAACTCGTCAGAGATTTTTGATGAGAGGTACTCGGTATGGCGTCGGGACCGCGATTACGCTTTAACCGAACAGTCAAAGGGTGGGGGTGTACTGATAGCAGTACGCAAGAATATTTGCGCTAAACCTCGGGTTTCCTTCGGCTCCACCGCTGAGGATCTATGGATAACAATCGAGTTGAAACACAAAAATAGTGAACCTATCTACATTCACATATGTACTGTATATTTATGTAAGCAAAATCAGGGCTTTTCTTTTTCCACCCAATTACAAAACTTTCTATCCCAACTAAATACCGTAATATTGTCCCATCCACACGACAAATTCATTGTACTTGGGGACTTTAATCTTAGTAGTATACAGTGGACATTTACTGATACTTTATGTCTAACACCTTGTAATGTATCTAGTAACGACGAACATCTCTTAATCAACGAATTGTATACACATGACTTGCGACAGTTTAATGGAATAAGGAACATCTATGGTAGGATTCTTGACCTCGTTCTCTCGAACGAGGATGTACTCGTATCCGAATGTGACGAGCCGCTAGTTGATATAGACCCCCACCACAAAGCTCTGTATATTACTGCCGAATTTATCAATCTGCCTTATTTAAAAACAGAAGCGCGTCTTAAATACTTTTTCAATAAGGGTGACTATAATTCTATCAATTCTAAAATAATGAACACCGACTGGAACACGGAATTCTCTTCTAAATCACTCGAAGATTCGATTGATTATTTTTACACTGTCATTAATAATCTGAAACATAAGCACATACCTTCAAAATATTTAACTTGCAAGCCATACCCTACTTGGTATACACCAGCTCTCATAAAACTCATCAAAGAAAAATCGAAATATCTCACCAAATACAAAATATATGGTAACAAGGCAAACCTGGATACGTTTAGATTGCTACGCAAGAGACTTAAGTTACTTGAGACCCAGTGTTACCAGAATTACTTATCTAAAATCGAAACTTCAATTGAAAAATCCCCAAAGCAGTTCTGGTCATTTGTAAAATCGCGCTCCAACTCTAACGGTATACCTAATGTTGTGAAATATCAAGATGAAGAGGCATCAACGGGTGAATCTATTTGTGAATCCTTCTCTAAATATTTCTACTCCATGTTTCTACATAATAACGATACCACTATTATAGCTCCTCTGCGACATTCGACCGTATCACAAATATCCGACATTCACAGCATTAGAATCGATGTGAGGGCAATAGCAGATCATCTTGCAAAGCTCGATACCTCGAAATCGGCAGGACCCGACCACTTGAACCCCATTTTCTTAATCAACTGTTCGGACACATTATCTTTGCCTGTAAGCCTACTTTTTCAAAAATCTATCGCAACCTGCACCTTTCCCAGAATTTGGAAGTCGGCTTTTGTAACACCAGTCCATAAAAAGGGCCCTAAGTACGAAGTTTGTAATTATAGACCGATATCCAAGCTTTGCATTCTAGCAAAGATTTTTGAAAGAGTAGTCTACGACCAGGTCTACTCCGCGCTGCGATCTTCATTCATTCCAATCCAGCACGGATTCCTAAAAGGGCGTTCGACAACATCTAATTTAATTCTCTTCGATGACTACTTAACGGATGCCATGGATTCGGGTAGCCAAGTTGACGTAATCTATACCGATTACAGTAAATGCTTTGACAGAATAGATCACAGGCTCCTTATAGCCAAACTGGAACTCATCGGTGTGAGAGGCGATCTCCTTAGGTGGTTCTCCTCCTATATTGATAATAGGTCACAGGCTGTGGTAGTCAATAACTACATTTCTTCGTGGGTTCGCATACCCAGTGGAGTGCCACAGGGTTCCTTGTTGGGACCATTACTTTTTCTTATATTTGTCAACGACATCTCTGAATGTTTTCACTTTAGCCAGTTATTATGTTTTGCCGATGACATGAAGATCTTTAGTTCAATTAAATCGCCTGATGATAGTATGAGAGTTCAAGCTGACTTAGCACGTCTTGATACATACTGCAAGCTGAATAAACTAGACCTCAACCCTATTAAATGCTCGGTAATTACCTTCACCCGCAAATCAATTACAATTCCAACAAAATACTCACTAAAAGGTCAGGTGCTTATTAGGAACGACGTGGTTAGGGACCTTGGAGTGCTACACGATTCCAAACTTCTTTTCGATAGTCACATCTCATCAATCATCTCCAAAACATCTAAGGCCCTAGGATTTGTGATGCGTACCTCGAGTGAATTTAATCGGGCAAAATCTTTTAAAATCAATCAATCTGGAATATGCGTCACAGATTTGGAACCCGCGCTACGAGAGATATATCTCGAGAATAGAGAGTATTCAAAAAAAGTTTCTGAAGTACATGTGCTACCGTCTCGGCATTAGCTACTCATCTGATAACTATCTTGGTCTATGCAGAAAATTTCACCTTCTTCCTCTCTCTATTAGACGAGAAATAGCTGATCTTACTTATCTAATAAAAGTAATTAAGAGTGATGTCGATTGTTCTGATATATTAAACAAGATTAGTCTAAATGTGCCTGTTAAGATGACCAGATTCAACTCACCTTTATACGTTCCTAAAGTCTACTCTAACTACAGAAAAAACTCCTACTTGTGGCGAGCTTGTGATAACTTTAATAAGCTTAGTAGAAATACAGACCTTGATATTTTCTGTACTAGTGTCTCTTCGGCTAGATCGCGACTAAGCAGAGAATTCTTTATGGCCGATTGCTAACAACTATTAATTATTGATCTAAAACTCTAATATTGTTACGTTATGTACCTGTTAGTTTATTTTTAAGGTACTTCTAATAACCCAATCTGTTTAAATAACTATATTGTCATGTATATTCGTGAGAATCTTTAATTGGCTTACTGTTGTCATTATGTTACTTTATATTTAGCAATGATAAGCTGTTGATTTTCCTAATAAATAAATAAATAAATAAATAAATAAATAAATAAATAAATAAATAAATAAATAAATAAATATGTATGTGTATAATATATGTATGTATATAATTATCTTTAAACTAGTTATTGTTTAGTTAATAGACAAATATAAGTATTAACATTAATTTTATTATTATGTTCCTCTGGAGCTGCTTGCATAATATTTTATCAACGTTACATGCTCATATTATTATAGTTAAGGGAAACCTGTTATTAGCTTACTATAAGATTGTACTTTATGTGATATGTTTAGTAAATAAGGCTGATGGTTTTCTTAATAAACAAATAAATAAAATAAATAAATAAATAAATAGACACTTTAATAATACTCCTGCTGTTGTTAATAAAATAGAAGTTACACAACCTACTGACAGCAAAAAACGGACTAGACTAGTACTGGACCAACTTAGAGTATCACACCTAAACGACGAAGGAAAATCGGCTCTCTTTGACGTTTGTTCAAACTTTTCTGATATTTTCTACTTACCAGGCGAAAACTTGACACATAATAATGCTCTTAAACATGAGATTAAATCGACTACTGATGTACCCATTTATACAAAATCTTACCGTTTCCCCGAAGTTCATAAGGCTGAAGTTCGGAAGCAAATCAACAAAATGCTAGAACAAAATATAATTGAGCCTTCCGACTCACCGTGGTCATCGCTTATATGGGTGGTACCGAAAAAATTAGATGCCTCAAATGAACAAATATGGAGAGTCGTTATTGATTACCGTAAACTCAATTATGTCACCGTAGGAGATACATACCCACATTCCACAAATTACCGAAATACTGGACCAACTTGGAAATAGTAAATATTTTTCTACTCTAGATTAAGCTTCCGGCTTTAACCAGATCCCTTTAAATGAACTACACAAACCAAAAACTGCTTTTAAATCGAATCTCAGCCATCATCCACTCCACAAAATCCTTTATCACCAACTGACGCAACCAACGATGCACTTGACCTATCTTTCTCTCTGCAATTGACTTGACTGACCTAAATTTTCCAGAATTTCAACATGACATACTTGACTGCTTATCTATCCCTAATGAACAACCGCCAGTTGTTGGGAACCAAATGGTTCAGCTATCAATAGATTTTGAAAATCCTAAAGTTCCTTGCACTAATTCTAATGATGAGAATCCTACTGCTTACCCTGAACCAGGAACTTCAGCACAACCAGAATTTCCCATACCAAAGAATTTACCTATCATTACGGCGAACGACGACAATTATTCTAAGTTCCTTAAATCTCCTATAAGATTCTATAATACTTCAATTAAAGAACACAATGAAAGCATTTTAAAGGCATTACAAAGGTTAGTAATCATACCTGCTTCAATTGATTTGGACGAATAAGTACCATATGTCCAAGTTATTTTAAGTAATTTTCCTAGTACCAGTCGTGAAGATTTCTTAAAAATAGAAAGAGAACTATATACCTTAAATCCTTTAATTATTCTAGACAAAATTTACCTATTTTTATACATCAAGGTACACCATTTCGATGAATGTTCATACTCAGATTTATTTAAAGCTTTGAAATATACACGTAACCAGATAATTATGTCATATCCTACAATATACCAAATCGCCTTAACGGACTTTAGGAGCTCATTTGATAAATTCTCTTTTGTCAAAATATACAACACGTTGGGTTACTTATTTGATTGCACAAATATTCAATTGCATATATCATAATAACAAAATGTATCCATCGTTAAGTGAAATAAAAAAGATATTAAAAGACAACCATGACTTACCGATTGCTGGGCATTTAGGATCAAACGGGATGTATAATAGAGTTAAAGAGAAGTATTTTTGGAAGGACATGCGTGCCGACGTTGAAAATTATGTAAAATCATGCATTTCTTGTCAGGAAAACAAAGCTTTAAGAAATATTAATAGAGCGCCAATGCAAATACCTACCACTTCCACTGCACCGTTCCAAAGAATATCACTAGATCCATTACCAGAATCGGGCACCGCAAAACTTAAATGTATTATGACTTTACAGAATGATCTAACAAAATATTCAATAGCATATCCAATCAGATCAACGACCGCTGAAGAGACCAGTGAGTGTCTAATTCATTTTATCTCGTTATTCGGAATTCCAAAGATTATATTCACAGATTAGGGAACGAATTTTACAGCCGATTTATTTTAAAAAAATTGCCAATTTTTTAAAATAAAAAAAATCTGGTACCCCTTACCATCCACAAACTCAGGGAGCACTCGAGAGAAGTCACTCGAGGCTCAAGGAGTACCTTAAATCTTTCGCAAACGACAATCACGATAATTGGCCCCGCTACGTTTATACCGCAATGTTATCTTACAGCACAAATATACATAGCACTACAACATTTTCTCCTTACGAACTCTTATTTGGCCATAAGCCATTTCTTCCAGACTCTGTCTATAGTACTTCACATGACACTACGTATCCTGAATATGTTAAAATGTTACAACACCGACTAAAATATTCTCGAGAAAAAGCAATCTAAAATATTGTTCAGTCAAAACAAAATTCGAAAACTTATTATGACAGTAAAACAAGACCTGTGACTTATAAAGTCGGTGATACTGTCTATTTGAAAAATCATTTACGGTTAAGGAAAGCCTTATCCCCTCAGTTGATAGGCCCTTATAAAGTCATTAAAGTCCATGGCTATAATACAGTATCTCTGCTCATTAATCGCACATGCGTTAAGCACCATATTGACGAAATCAATTTCGCATCAACCAGCCTGTAAGATAAGATAATTAACTAATAGGATATAAATTTAAGGAAAATATCTTTCTATTTCAGCACCTCCGTATTAGCGACTCAAGATTATGTCCAACAAATTAATTCAAGTCCGGGAATTTATTTTGATCCGATAGGTAAACTTGAAATATGTACCAGTTATTTGGATATTGTTACTCCAATAGATATTTCACATTTCCAACCATATAACGAATATAAATTCTAATCTTGGAACACTGCGATTCTTATTTAATAAAGTAGAAATTGAATCTGTAGATGATTTAGAATGTAATAATGTGTTGCAACATCTTACTATTCGATACAAAGATCTAGTAGAAGAATATGAATCTATATCTCATTTAATCGATCATAGAGTTCGCCGGTCTGCACGGTTTAGTGGAGTAGGCTCTGTTTTTAAAACAATTTTCGGTACTCTAGATGAAAACGATGCTGTCAAATATGATGACGCAATTCAAAAGATACAATCAAATCAAAAAGAGTTGGCTTCATTAATTAAAGACAATATTTTAATAACTACAACAACTCTTACAAATATAAATATAACCCTAAATAATATTAAACTTAATGAAGGCAACCTTAATGAAGCTAACGACAGCCTCTCTAATAAAATAAATAATATCTCTACTATTTCTAAAAACTTAGTGTTAAAAACCAATATGATCACAATATTAAATAATTTAGAATCTAGTATAGTTACTTTATCCTTTCAATTAGTAGATATTGTTAATGCAATAATGTTCAGCAGCCAGAATATATTACATAATTGCCGCTTAAGTATCTATACCAAGAGCTTGTCGATAACTTCCGTTACTTACCTTCTAATGCGAAATTACCTGTAAATCTAGAATTAAGTGAAATGTTTATGTTAGTGAATGTCTCTAGCGTATTTAGCTATAGTATTAATAGTAAAATTGTTTTTATTTTAAGAATTCCCCTTATATCATTGAATGAATATAATTTGTATCATAATATTGCTTTACCTACACCATATAATGTAAACAAACCAAACTATTTTACCTATGTTGTACCGAACAGTCGATATATTGCAATGACCAATGATAAAATGTCTTATTGTAACTTAGACTCACTACAGGAATGTAGAGCGTTGAATGCACATAATTACATCTGCGACGTAATGACGGTCTTCTCCACCAGCGAGCATCCCAGTTGTGAAAGTGAACTATTAACGAATATCGTAAGTGATTTACCAGTGCAGTGTAAAACAGATAGTGTGCATGGCAGTATTGACATTTGGAAATCAATTTCAAACAATAGATGGATAAATGTACAATCTACCTATAGTAAAGTACTAATAGAATGTCGTAATAAGACGAATACTGATTTAAAGATAGTTGGTACAGGAATTTTATATGTTCCCAACAATTGTTTTGGTTATTGTAAGAATACAAAATTAATTCCTAAATCCATTAATATAGAATTTAAAATAAATAAGTTAGTTTCTAATACGAGGGCGGCACTGAAAAATTCGGGAATCAAGGAAGTGACACAACATTACTATTTTAAAATGTATTTATTGCTTTTCGAAGTATTCTCCGCGAAATTTGACACATTTTTCCATACGATGGAACCAATCATTGAAGCAACCATTCGGAAGTTGGGGTCTCCAAAATGGCCGTTTTGTAGGCGTCCACAGCTTCTTCAGGCGATGAAAATCTCTGACCACGCAATTTATTCTTTATTTTAGGGAAAGTATAGAAATCATTATGGCTTAGGTCGGGGCTGTACGGCGGCTGTTCTAATAATTCTATGTTTTCTTGCTCTAAAAACTCTTTTGTTCTGTACGCGGTGTGAGAACTCGCATTGCCGTGATGGAGGATGATGCGGCGGTTGCAGTTCTCTTTACGGAGTTCAGAAACGACCTGTGGCAAACAAATGCTAGCATACCATTCTGCATTAACCGTTCTTTGTCCCTCAAGAGGAATAGTCGCAACATGGCCGGTTTTGGAAACAAACGTGGCCACCATTTTTTTTGCAACACTCCGTGAACGAACAATTTTTGTTGGCTTTAACTCATTTTCGAACACCCAAACTCGTGACTGGTTTTTTGTTTCGGGTTCGTACGCGTATATCCAGGATTCGTCACCTGATACGATGTTGTATACAGCATTTGAGGATCCTGCGTGGAATCTTTCGAGAGTTCTGACGCACCAAGTAAAGCGAACCGCTTTTTGCTCTTCACAGAGCAAATGCGGTATCCATCGGGAAAACAACTTTTTTACACCTAATTGTTCATGCGAGATTATTTGTATTTGACTCATGCCAATGTCTAAAGTTGCCTGAATTTCGCGGTATGTCAAATGTCGATCTTCCTCAATCAGCTTACGCATAGCACCAACGTTTTCTTGGGTGACTGCAGTTTTTGGACGACCTTGACGGGGATCATCACTGAGCTTGACACGACCACGTTGAAATTCAGCAGACCAGCGATAAATTGTGGTTTTGAATGGGGCTTCATCACCAAATGCAGAAATCATCCGGTCAACATACTGTTTTTGATTTAAACCACTTCGAAAGTCATAATAAATAATCGCTCTAGAATTTTCTCGAGTCAATTCCATTTTCTCAACGACTAAACAAGTTTAACAAGACCTTGTGAGAAGACTGAGAATCTTTTTTTAAATTAATAAATGGTATTCGATTTTTAAAACCAAGAAGTTTTCAATTAAAAAGATTTTAATATTGTCATATTAAAATCAAAAACAGTGGAAATATTCCATTCCCGATACTTTTAGTGCAGCATATGTATTAACATTTTAAACGACTCATGTTGCAACTTTATAAAGATTAAGAATGAGAATAATAATGAGGCTCATATCATAGACTTGCAAGGTTTCGATTTAGACATAATTACAAATGAACAAAAATCCAAACTAAAATCCATTTACAAAAGAAGCCGATAAAATTATTAACGAACATAATTTTATTAAATATGAAACTCATTATTCTATTACTTTAATCATTATTATTTGTATTGTTATTTTATTGTGTATTTATAAGTCTTTTCTTTTAATAAAGAGGTACAACTGTTGTCCTCCCTTCCGCCTAAAGTTTTCCGAAACAATTTCTGTAAATCCAGGACACACCTCTTTCTTCTTCTTCTTCGCCAGCTATTCCACTTCAGGACTTAGCAAAGGGCAAGATTAATACAAGAACTGTTCCTACACCTAAACTAAGATTAGATGTATAATTCCTTTAAATTAATTTTCCATAAACTTCGTCCCCGAAGTTTAGTCTACCCCCGGGAGGTGTTATATCCAATACTTGTATCCCAATGTGCTATCACTCCTGCTGATACAACATTCCTTCTGCTATCTTATGTACGCCTACCGAGGGGCAGGGAGAACACACGGGAGGCCGTGTGTCTGTGTATTCCATTCCCGTCTTCGAGTCTCAACAGTTGTCTCTATTCTATTTTGTGTTTCAATATTTCTCTTTTTTTTAAGTAAGACTTACAGAGCCCCATAACAGTACGGAGCTCTGTCGGAAAATTATTTCCGGCATTGAAGTATCACACCGAGGGATCGTCGGTGGTATTTTTCCCTGGTTATCCAAAGTCGAGTTGGAAGCAAAAAGAGTGCCTAGAAGATCGGCCTATTCCTTCGCGGTGTGGGCCCACGAGTCATTCCTGATGTGCAGAGATGGTAGGGATGGCTTACAAAAATTCCCTTGAACAGTCTTGGCAAGAGACCAGAATGCACGAGTTCCCGAAGGAAGTCGAACCAATCTCTCGCCAATTCTGTTACGTACTCCGCATTTGCCTCAGCAATAGCTCTTTCGAAGGACCTGGAGGCAAAGTTATACTCCTTTTTCAATGCGCTGGTCTTTACATCCTGGGACATCGATGCTTTGGCCCAGGCTCGGTAGCTTAACCGTTATGGCGTGCAGCCATCTTACAGGTTTCACCAAACCAAAGCTTGGATTTGCCGCCTATATGCACTGCAGAGCTGGGAATGAAAAGCTCCATGACTTGCAGCACCATATCGGCAACAGAATCGGCAACGATGTCTGGATCATCCAGCGAGAAGCAAATTCGCCCCCATGGGTAGGATGCAAAGAAGGACCGCAGCCCATCCCAATCAGCTGACCTATAGTGCCAATCGCGGCGGCAGCCCGCAAAACGAGGCCATGATGGGCTTGCGACAGGTACAGAACTCCGGATCAGACAGTGGTCCGATGAGCCAAGTGGAGCGTCCACGGAGACCACGTAATTGTCCGGGTGAGAGGTCAGCAGAAGGTCCAACAGGGAAGGCGTATGATCTTCCACATCAGGGATACGAGTTGGTGATACCACCAATTGTGTCAGATCATATGCTGAGGCAAACTCGTAAACAGATCTTCCCGCATGATCGGTTGTACGAGAGCCGACCCACGCGGTGTGATGGGCGTTGAAATCACCAAGAATCACGATCTCTGCGGATGGGATCTGTTGTAGCACGGAATCTGTCGTAGCACGAAAATATAGGCAGGCATAGACGCGGGGATGGTCGTCGCTGTCAATGCGCAACCAGAGGATGGAGAGGTTCTACCTTCAAGACTGCCAAGGCGACGAGAGCAGACATCCTCTCTGACGTACGCGCAAACTCCAGCCCGCGGTACAAAAAAAGTGTTCTAATTTGTACCCCGGACAAGAGAGATAAGAAGTATCAGCCGGAGAGGATATCTGAGTCTCGGTTAAAAAGAGCAAGGCCGGCTTCGCCGTCTGGAGGTGGTAATGGACGGCGTCAAGATTGGTATGAAGTCCCCTAATGTTACAGAAATCCACGGTTATAGAGGTAGAGGACTTTTGCCGACGGGTCCCCGGGCGGTTTACCCCGGGCGGTTTTTGTGTTGACAGTTCTTGAATTTGAGAGGAGAACTTACCGTATCGATGGGATAAATATTAAACGTTTGACAGTTAAGAAAATCGTGAACATTTTGTATGGAATAAAGTTTTTTCTTTTATTTTATTTTCTTGTCCATTTTCCAATATTTTTTATAGTTATTCTGCTATTCTGGACGGAGGCAAAGACAATAAATTAAACCATGAAAGTCGGTCCAGCCATTCTCGAGTTATAAGTGTTCGAACAGACCCGACTTTTTTTATATACAGGGTTACCTCGTAAGTCGACCTAGATCCTTTATGGGGTTATAGTTTAGATCATTTCTGACAGTATTTGACTATGAAAAACCCTATCCTAAATCCAATGGTTTTCAAGATAATCTAATTTTAAGTATTTTCATAAAAAGTCCGTTTTTTGTCTTTTGTTGTATCACTTTTTTGTAATCTGAGCCTCTGGTATGTTTGTTTATACGTTTTATTTTAGAGGATGAATTGTTCTACCCATTTCAATTTAAAAAAATACAGTTGCAGAATAAAATGAGTCGTGAAAGATGGAGAATAGTGAAAAATCAAACAAAAAAAACCTGAGATGTGTTTTTCTTTAAGGGATACTTAAAAAAAATCAATAGAAATCTATTTGCAGATGAGCTTAAAAACATCTCCATTTTGTCAGCTATCCAAAAAGGTATAACATTATAGGGTAACATCAAAACTTCACAAAAAAAAACTTAGGTAAAAGGCCCCCAGGTAGCAAAAAATCCAGTCTTTTGTTAAGTGTCCTTGTTTGAAATGGGATAGGTGCGAGCGAGATGTCATACGTTTTGGTTATGACAAGAAAAAAGATAGTTTGAGATAGAGAAGAAGCAAGAAAAAAGATAGTTTGAGTTACTTTGGATGACCAAACAAAAGATTTTAAATGTTTTGCTTAGTCTGCTTATGCGATTCGTCCGTGTTAGATGCGATTCTTGCTCTGTGCTCTCTCTGAATTTTTCGACTCGGCTTGTATTTCTGGACTGATCCTGTTTCTTCTTCGTGACTACCTGTGCTTGCTTTGTGGACTTGGTTTTGTGCTTCTGATTTGGAACTGTTGAAAATGGCGACCTATACGAACGAGGAATATGCTGACATGTTATTGTGTTACGGATATTGCGATGGTGTATCATCAAGAGCTCGTGCCGAATACACACGACGGTATCCCAACCGCCGCGCCCCAGATGTCAGTATGTTTGATGGAGTTTACCAACGAGTTAGAGAGACTGATTCAGTTTCAAGACGACGGTCTGACCTGGTTCGTCCACGTGTAAATGATGACGACGAACAAGATAACGATATAGTACAACGATTTAGATCGGATCCAACTACAACAACGAATGTTGTTGCCCGAGATCTTGGATGCTCGCAGTGGAAAGTGTGGTTCACCATCCATACAGCTGGTTTATACCCATACCATTATACACCGATACAAGTCATCGAAGAAGGCGATCCTGTTGATCCTGCGAAGTTGGATTTCTGCAGATTTAGAAGACCAAAATTTTTTCAAACACATTTTGTGGACTGATTCCAAATTTGACAAAGATGGTATTACAAATTACCACAATGCTCATTATTGGGCCTCAAAGGCAGACGGAAATCCAAAAAAGAACTGGGGAAGACTTTGGTGTATGACGACCCCAATCCCATAATGAGTGTAGAAGTTTTACGCCAAAAAAAATTTGACGCAGCCGATAAAATGCGAACTACACTAACAACTGGAGTCGTTAAAAGTGCTTTAAGACAAAGAATGAGAATTTGTGTCCGAAACATAGGCGGACATGTAGAACATGAACTGTAAAAACAATTAATAAATATTCACTATTTACGTGGTTTTGTTTCATTTTTTAGAACTAACTAATAATTTTATTACAATGCCCGGGGAGGCTATCATCTAAGTTTTTTGTAATGACAAAACAGTTATTACCCTATAATGTTATACCTTTTTGGATAGCTGACAAAATGGAGATGTTTTTAAGCTCATCTGCAAATAGACTTCGATAGAAATTTTGTTTTAAGTATCCCTTAAAGAAAAACACATCTTAGGTTTTTTTTTGTTTCATTTTTCACTATTCTCCATCTTTCACGACTCATTTTATTCTGGAACTGTATTTTTTTTATTAAAATGAATAGAGCAATTCATCTTCTAAAATAAAACGTATAAACAAACATACCAGAGGCTCAGATTACAAAAAAGAGATACAACAAAAGGCAAAAAACGGACTTTTTATGAAAAATACTTAAAATTAGATTATCTTGAAAACCATTGGATTTAGGATAGGGTGTTTCATAGTCAAATCAGTCAGAAATGATCTAAACTATAACCCCATAAAGGATCTAGGTCGACTTACGAGGTAACCCTGTATATATATAGATCTAGATCTGTAATAAATGAAGAACCGCTCGACCGATTTTGTGCAAACTTCACATAAACCATCTACTAAATAGTCCGAACAAAGCCTAAACATTTGGTTTGGATAGGTGAGCCCGTTCTTGAGTTATAAAATTACAACGAAAAGTGGCATTGATTTTTATATATTATAAAGATAAGTAGAAAATATTATAATAAAACAATTTTTACGGATTTTATCGCGGTTTATTAAGATTTTTACAAGCCCGACGTTTCGGATACTTTACAGCAACCATGGTCACGGGAGGACTGAGGTGTCATACGTCCTATCATTACAAAGTTATTCGAAACTACCCTATGATACATCAATATTTTGGTCAGTGTTATCTACGTAGAAAGTGCTAACTGTATCTTTAATTTGTGACATATTATGCTTGGATTTTGATTTGATAATTTTAATAATGGGATCCCAAGCAGGTGGTAAAAGCCAGCCATCTTCTCTATTGAAATTAGGATGTTTTTTCATTTCAATAGCCTCACGGATCATCCTTGGTTGGAATCTGTGTTCTTTTGCGAGGACTTGTGGTTTATCAAATCTGATATAATGGCGAGCTTTGTCAAGAATATGTTCACAGATGGCAGACTTAGTGTAGACTTATTGTGTAAGTAGCAAATATGATCAATCTGTCACGTGTTATGTTTATATTAAGGTGACTACCGTGAGGAGCTAGGCCACTACACGCGCGTGTCTGCGACGCAGCTAGAGCGCGCGCGGCAGCTGCTGGCGGAAGGCGTGCGCACCGGGCGGCTGCGGGCAGACCACCTGGTGGTGGGCGCGCGCGACCTGCAGCCCAGTGCCAGCCCCGGCTCCAACCTATACAACGCGCTCCGCCAGTGGCCCAACTACGACCGCCGCAACAGATTCAAACACTTGAATTGCGAGCAGATGCACGACAGATATGCGCACGAACACTTATAGTTCGTACAAATAACGTAAAGTTGAACTTTTTAAAATGACAACAATCTTCAATCAATCAATGAAAACAACCGTAGGAACATCCATTACAATTTATATTCTTTGTATGCTAACGCAGCGTCGCATCGGTCGTGTACATGTGGTCGTGTAAGCTTGCCGGAGATGCGATTGCTGTCTTGGCGCTGAGCAACCTAATAATATGCTAAAATACAACCAGCTTGTCAAGAGAAACGTGTTGTATTGACCAAAACAAAAATTTTATTCATGTAAAATATACATAATCTTGTCTTATGTATAATGTCTTAATATTTTTTGATAATTAGGTATATTTTAACGGTGTATTAATTTATAAAAAGCAAAATTAAAAATTTTGAAAAAACCCACGACGGTTAAAACATAATTGAAAAATGATAAAATAATTAAAAAACCCCGACATTTAAACAACAGAGTATCAGTTTTCATAGCACTTCCCTACGCACCTATTTGGTTCTAGAAGACGTAGATGTGGCAATAACATATTATTCAAGTCCCTCTATGAACTTAATATAAAACCCAATATAATCCGTCGGGGGCTGCCATTGAATGGACTAGATTTGTAGTTTTATAGTAACGTGAATAATTTGGAGATATTTTATTGCTATACTTATATTTCTTCAAATTTAAAACAGAGATGAAACCGCATCAAAATTTGACTAGTAGTTTTGGAGAGAAATGGGAACAATTTTTACGTTTTTTACGTTTATTATCTCTAGTTGCATTTCTTTAAATCGAGGATTTTTTAATTATTTTATTCTTTTTCAATTACCTGCATTTTAACCATCGTGGGTTTTTTAGCCCCCGGAGGATTATATTGGGTTTAATATTAAGTTCATAGGGACTTGAATAATATGTTATTGCCACATCTACGTCTTCGAGAACCAAATAGGTGCGTAGGGAAGGGCTATGAAAACTGATACTCTGTTGTTTAAATGTCGGGCTTTTTTAATTATTTTATCATTTTTCAATTATGTTTTAACCGTCGTGGGTTTTTTTCAAAAATTTTTATTTCAAACTTTTTATAGAGTATGCTCTATAAAACTAATTAATATTAAATATGTAGAAGCTAAAATTAAATATATTAATGACTGCAGCGCCTTCAAGTGATTTACCACCGTATCATCTGTTTAAGAACCTTTACTGATCAACCACAATCCCTATAATGAATACCGCATGAAAATCGGACTAGATATTACTGCAGCGTCACCTAGTGAGTTAATACCGTAACACCTATTTAAAAATCTTCACTAATCAACCACAAACCCATTATTAAAAGCCGCATCCAAATCGGGCCAGTAGTTTTGGTTTTGTAAAAACAATGTTTACTGCAGCGCCCCCTAGTGAGGCCATAACACATTTTTAAGAACATTCAACACAATTTAATCCGAGCCTATAACCCGAAACCACATCCAAAACGGACTTGGTAGTAGTTGCACAAACAAAATATTATGTTTTCTGCAGCGCCTCCTGTAGGGTAGCATTTACGCATGACAAAATTGTATCTACCCCTTACCTCGTAATATTACTTATATAAAATAATACGAGAAAATTTTGTCGTGCGCGTATGCTAGCCCTTCTGGTGAATTTTCATCGTCATAAAAAATATATCAAAATCAAAATCAAAAATCAAAATGTTTTTATTCAAAGTAGTACTAATACAGTATCTTTTTGAACGTCAATTGAATCTACCACCGGTTCCAAGGTAAGCCCACTGAGAAGAACCGGCGAAACAAACTCAGTGGAACTAATCTTTTCAAATAATATATATTAATAACAATTTTAACATCTTATCTTGAAATGCCCGGGAGGAACGCCTTATTCCCAGGGTGTGGTATCTTCCATGGAATCTTTTACTTTATAATATGCTTTACCACACAAACGCTCTTTAACAACTTTTTTGATTTTTTTTATGGAGAGCTTTTGAACGTTTTCTGGGATCCTATTGTAAAAGCGTATACGTAAAAGAATTGCTTACTTTCGAAAGCCTAATCATTGGTGCATGTAACCTGTGTCTATTACGTGTATTCCTACTATGAATATCACTTTTCTTACAAAATTCATTTATGTTTTTCCGGACATACAGTAAATTTTCTAAGATGTATTGAGAGTCACAGTCAGAATTCCTATTTCTTTAAATTTTTCTCTCAAAGATGAATAGGGAGGCAACTTGTAAATTGCACGAATAGCCCGCTTCTGCAGCACAAAAATGTTGTTTATTATATATATATATATATATCCACCAATCAAACCAGAACCCACCACTGAATGAAAACCGCATGAAAACAAATATTCACTGCAGCGCCCCCTGGTAAGTCATAATTGTAACACCTATCTGATAACATGCAACAATTAAATCCAAACCCATAATTGAAAACCGCATCAAAATCAGACTAGTAGTTTTGGAGAAAAATTGCAGCATTAGTTTGTACAAATAAATGTTTACTGCAGCGCCCCCTGGTGAGTCATCACCGTAACACATTTAAGAACACGTACCACAATTAAACCCGAACCTATCACCGAAAATCGCATCTAAAGCGGACTAGTAGGTTTGGTTTTCCACAAACAAACATTTACTTCAGTGCCCCCTGGTGAGTTTTCATCGTAACACATAATACAAGAACAGGCACCGATCAAACCAGAACCCATCACTGAATTAAAACCGCATCAAAACAAATGTTTACTGCAGCGCCCCCTGGCGGGTTGTGATTGTAACTCCTATCTAAGAACATGCACCAATCAAACCCAAACCCATCATTGAAATTCATATCAAAATTAAAATAGTAGTTTTGGAGAAAAATGGCAACATTGGATTGTACAAAAAACGTTTACTGCATTTCCCTCTAGTGAGTCATCAACTTAATATCTATCTAATAATATGCACCAATCTAATCCGAACCCATCTCTGAAAACCGCATGAAAATCGGACAAGTAGTCTTGGAGATAAGCGGCAAAATAGGTTTACACACAAACTGCCTCCACCCCAAACGCATATACAGTCTCCGTTCCGTCGCGGGTAAAAATGTACCAACGATTTATTAATGCTAAGATGCAGTATTTATAAGTCAAAAATGGCTATAATTAAAAAAGCGAAACCTTAGGCATCTCACGCACTAGACGGCCACGACCACGACTAGTCGCGACTCGCGGTCTTGGTCGTCTAGTGCGAAACCTTGGTCGCAAAAGCTACGATTGGGCTGCGGCTAGTTTGCGGCCACGACTGGTCATAAAGCGGTCATTTTTGGTGGCCATTCTATGACCCAGACTGATTGAGATGTGAGGAATTCTTTAACGGTGCGTGCAATGTGCTCTGGATCATTGTCGTCTTGGAATAAATAATCGGAAGCTCGGAAGGAAGGAATGAAGGAATTTCTTCAAGTATATTTTTGTATTGGATTTGTCTAAGAGGTCCAACACCAGTCCAGAGAAGCACCTCTCAATTTTTACATTTTCGACACCCATGCTTTAGTCTCTTTTGTGTATTCGACCCCATCGAATGCCGTATTTGAAGGGCGTCGAATATATCGTTTCCCATCCGAAAATACTCTTTTTATTTTTGCCTCTTCATAAAATAGAACATTTACTACAGTCTGACTCTCATACTTTTATACCTCCTAACAAATGCGAGCCAGGCTTGCCTATGACAAAGTTTCAACATGGGTATCTTTCTTGCTATCCTTCTGAGCAACTTCGCTTCTGCTAAACGCCTTCGGATAGTGCGCCATGAGATTGCTGAAGGGTTCTTTTCACGAATATATTTTCTTGTCAACTCGTTAGAACCTTGTTTTACCAAACGATATCTCGGTCGTCTCGTCGACATGACTTTCTCTATTTAAGTACACGAGGAATATTTGAAGTTATTTTATACGTGTTAAAATGCTTCACAGCGTGGGATATGTATGTACGTCGCTTCCTTGTAGATTCATCACAACTTTTATTTTTTCTGATTGATTTTGTATCAAACAATTAAGAATATTTTAAAAAAGTGTGTGTGTGTGTGTGTGTGTGTGTGTGTGTGTGTGTGTTCGTGCGCGTGTGTATGTGTGTGTGTGTGTGTGTGTGTGTGCGTGCGCGTGTGTGTTTGTATACGAGGATTGCGCCAAGGTATTATTAACCTTTTGAACGCCATTGTCGCGCCAACGCCATATATATATATATATATATATATATATATATATATATATATATATATATATATATATATTATATATATTTAAATTATATAAGTAAATAAAAACACTCAAAAGTTAGTTTGTTAATTTCATGATATGATGCGCTGTGTATTTTGTCACATATTGGCGTCTTTGGAGGTCCGAGCCAGATTTCGTTTTGTCACATATAGTCGACAATGGCGTTCAAAAGGTTAATAATACCTTGGCGCAATCCTCGTATACAAACACACACGCGCACGCACACACACACACACACATACACACGCGCACGAACACACACACACACACACACACACACACACACACTTTTTTTAAATATTCTTAATTGTTTGATACAAAATCAATCAGAAAAAATAAAAGTTGTGATGAATCTACAAGGAAGCGACGTACATACATATCCCACGCTGTGAAGCATTTTAACACGTATAAAATAACTTCAAATATTCCTCGTGTACTTAAATAGAGAAAGTCATGTCGACGAGAAGACCGAGATATCGTTTGGTAAAACAAGGTTCTAACGAGTTGACAAGAAAATATATTCGTGAAAAGAACCCTTCAGCAATCTCATGGCGCACTATCCGAAGGCGTTTAGCAGAAGCGAAGTTGCTCAGAAGGATAGCAAGAAAGATACCCATGTTGAAACTTTGTCATAGGCAAGCCTGGCTCGCATTTGTTAGGAGGTATAAAAGTATGAGAGTCAGACTGTAGTAAATGTTCTATTTTATGAAGAGGCAAAAATAAAAAGAGTATTTTCGGATGGGAAACGATATATTCGACGCCCTTCAAATACGGCATTCGATGGGGTCGAATACACAAAAGAGACTAAAGCATGGGTGTCGAAAATGTAAAAATTGAGAGGTGCTTCTCTGGACTGGTGTTGGACCTCTTAGACAAATCCAATACAAAAATATACTTGAAGAAATTCCTTCATTCCTTCCTTCCGAGCTTCCGATTATTTATTCCAAGACGACAATGATCCAGAGCACATTGCACGCACCGTTAAAGAATTCCTCACATCTCAATCAGTCTGGGTCATAGAATGGCCACCAAAAATGACCGCTTTATGACCAGTCGTGGCCGCAAACTAGCCGCAGCCCAATCGTAGCTTTTGCGACCAAGGTTTCGCACTAGACGACCAAGACCGCGAGTCGCGACTAGTCGTGGTCGTGGCCGTCTAGTGCGTGAGATGCCTAAGGTTTCGCTTTTTTAATTATAGCCATTTTTGACTTATAAATACTGCATCTTAGCATTAATAAATCGTTGGTACATTTTTACCCGCGACGGAACGGAGACTGTATATGCGTTTGGGGTGGAGGCAGTTTGTGTGTAAACCTATTTTGCCGCTTATCTCCAAGACTACTTGTCCGATTTTCATGCGGTTTTCAGAGATGGGTTCGGATTAGATTGGTGCATATTATTAGATAGATATTAAGTTGATGACTCACTAGAGGGAAATGCAGTAAACGTTTTTTGTACAATCCAATGTTGCCATTTTTCTCCAAAACTACTATTTTAATTTTGATATGAATTTCAATGATGGGTTTGGGTTTGATTGGTGCATGTTCTTAGATAGGAGTTACAATCACAACCCGCCAGGGGGCGCTGCAGTAAACATTTGTTTTGATGCGGTTTTAATTCAGTGATGGGTTCTGGTTTGATCGGTGCCTGTTCTTGTATTATGTGTTACGATGAAAACTCACCAGGGGGCACTGAAGTAAATGTTTGTTTGTGGAAAACCAAACCTACTAGTCCGCTTTAGATGCGATTTTCGGTGATAGGTTCGGGTTTAATTGTGGTACGTGTTCTTAAATGTGTTACGGTGATGACTCACCAGGGGGCGCTGCAGTAAACATTTATTTGTACAAACTAATGCTGCAATTTTTCTCCAAAACTACTAGTCTGATTTTGATGCGGTTTTCAATTATGGGTTTGGATTTAATTGTTGCATGTTATCAGATAGGTGTTACAATTATGACTTACCAGGGGGCGCTGCAGTGAATATTTGTTTTCATGCGGTTTTCATTCAGTGGTGGGTTCTGGTTTGATTGGTGGATATATATATATATATATATATATATATATATATATATATATATAATAAACAACATTTTTGTGCTGCAGAAGCGGGCTATTCGTGCAATTTACAAGTTGCCTCCCTATTCATCTTTGAGAGAAAAATTTAAAGAAATAGGAATTCTGACTGTGACTCTCAATACATCTTAGAAAATTTACTGTATGTGTGTGTGTGTGTGTGTGCGTGCGCGTGTGTGTTTGTATACGAGGATTGCGCCAAGGTATTATTAACCTTTTGAACGCCATTGTCGACTATATGTGACAAAACGAAATCTGGCTCGGACCTCCAAAGACGCCAATATGTGACAAAATACACATCGCATCATATCATGAAATTAACAAACTAACTTTTGAGTGTTTTTATTTACTTATATAATTTAAATATATATAATATATATATATATATATATATATATATATATATATATAATATAAATAGCTTCCGTCTATATTTGATAGCATGAAACTAATAAAAGTATACCATTAATATTGAGAAATTCAATGTTTTAAAAGTAGATGTTAAATGCGTATAAAAAGAGTAGGTGGGTACACGCCATAATCTTCTATAATATTATGTGACAGCTAATGTTGCGACATATTATGATTATAATATCCATAAAAACTTAAGATGTTTATGAAATTTTAGTCCAGACTCCACAAAGTTATACTATTTATTCGACCGACTTACAAAAAAAGAGGAGGTTCTTAATTCTTTTTTTATTTCTATCAGTTGGTATCAGGATAGATAAAACGTTTTTTAAACAACGCAATCTTATATAATCATGCCTGTAGCTACACAATCAAAATCAAAATATGAAAATGTCCAATAATCACTGGCTAATCGCATTATAATTGTCGTATATAGCAGTAGAATAATAAACACTTTTTTAATATTTTCTTATTAATTAAACCAATTCGAATTCAATATTCATAACAGCTACGTCTGTCGGGTCAGCTAGATATATAATAAAAATCTTAAATATAATATGTATAATATTATAAAAGTATTAAATATATTTCCGTTGTCTGGTACCCGTAACACAAGTTCTTTAAGAACTTACCACATGACCAGATTGACGTGGTGTGAAAGCGTCCATAGATTATTATTATTACATTTATATATTTCTAAATACATACATATTACTATAGATAAATTACACCTAGACAGTACAAATGATCATGCTCATCACACAAACATTTGTACTGGGTGGGAATCGAACCCACAGCCTTATGGTTTAGCAGTCAGGGCACTAAACACTAAACGAACAGGCCAGTCAATATCAGGTTCACGTTAATTTGACATCTTATTACTTTTAATATATTAGAATTTGTGATTTTAAATATTAATATATTGTGATTTATCTAATGTAGTAAGTACTTAGCATAATATAAGGTTTTTTTTTCAAAGATCTGTGATAGTGTAAGATTGATTCGTAATTCTTATATTTTATTTTAGGTAACCATCGAGCATGTAACCGTATAGTAGTAATGTGAACCATAAATTTCCGAAACTGGTCAGTGATTTGTCACTGACTTTATAGAAATTCCACCAACCAGTGATGTGTATGTACATCGCATTTGCCGATCATCAATCAATGGCCATCAGTTGGACAATCAGAGCACAAAAAAAAAGTTGACCAAACAAAACAAATAACATTGCCGCTCTATTCCGGTTATATGTTCGATGTATGTAACTGTTCATTTTTTTATTATTCTTAAGGATAACAATAATTGTTTTCTAATGTTATATTAAGTTTTTTTATAAGGAGGCACTACCTTTTACTAGAGAAGTATTCTTATTAATATAATAACCATATTTAAAAACGCGCGATTTTTTTAAATTTTATAATGAAAAGATTAAATGGAAATCAGTATTTTAATAATTATTATTATCACTATAATGAAACACTTTTTACGGATTTTATCGCGGTTTGTTAAGACTTTTACAAGCCCGACGTTTCGGATACTTTACAGCAACTTCCGTGACCATGGGTACTGTAAAGTATCCGAAACGTCGGGCTTGTAAAAATCTTAATAAACCGCGATAAAATCCGTAAAAAGTGTTTAATTATAGTGATAATAATAATTATTAAAATACTGATTTCCATTTAATCTTTTCATTATAAAATTTAAAAAATTCGCGCGTTTTTAAATATGGTTATTATATTAATAAGAATACTTCTCTAGTAAAAGGTAGTGTCTCCTTATAAAAAAACTTAATATAATCGTTTAACAATTAACAACGCGTACACTGCTACATCCCTAATTTAGATGCGAGAATGTCAAAAAAGACTGGCTGGCCACGCCATTGTCACTATACCAAGTCAAAATAACGTCGTATTAACTATTACTTCAAAAACCGCTAATGTGACATTTTGTTCAAATTGCTTTTATTACAGTTTAAAAATTAGTTTTTTATGCTCTACAAACTAGTAAAACCCATTTTTCTCTAGTAGCATCCATTACAAAGATAGCTTTTGTATGTAGTTACTTAGTGCTCAATTATTGATACAATATACAAAAAAAAACTGAAATATCGATGATTATTTTTTGATTTATGATTTATCTCCAAGAAAAACCACTCATTGGTACATAGCATTTTTTTGCATTGACATTTTAGTTAATAATAACAAATTTTGTTCTGAAAATAACTTCCAATGCCCAATACCTGGTATTTACAAAAGGTCATAGTTACTACACTATTTGTTTTTATCCAGATAAAAACTGTAAAACATCTTTAAAACTTTTTTCCAGACCGTATTCGTATTAATCGAACTGCCAATTGTACATCCAATAAATTATATAGTAACTTTATTGGTTTTACCTGTAACCTTATATCTATTGAAGAGAAACTTTATACAGCTAAAACCGGCGCTAAGTGCGCGTTCGAGCTTCACGCTGGTCATTCTGTGCCTAACTTCCTTTCATCCGCGACTCACGCGCCTCGATTTGCATTTGATGTGTAGGTGTTTATATTTGATAAATTAGAATTTATTATTCATTTAGTTAGTTTATTAAGTATAATTAAACAAAATGAGTGTAAGAAGCAGACGACTAGTTAGAATGGTAACGGAAAACCAGGATATTGTGAACAGTAAGTATTTTATTATTATTTCATTGTCGTCACAGTAACTTATCGAGACATGCAATGCTAAATGATAATAATACAATACTTTTTAACTCCTAACACGAAAACGGTGGTGTGTTCATATTTGTATGGCTGTATATTATTATGTACATTTGAAATGAGGATCTATATTATGTCGCTTCAAATTTGAAAATGGTGTGGCATGGTAATTTATTTAATTGTTATGTTTTTGCAGCTACTTATGAGGATGAAGATGAAGATCTTGAGGAGTTGCGAAATTGCGCAAATAAGAAGTTAGGCCAAAATATAGGTAAGTAACATTTTTGTTAATTTAGGCGTTTTAAATATTTTGCCAGTCAGTCATAGATAATATATCTTTGTGTTTTTTTGCGTTTTCTGTATTAATATGCATTGAGTCGGCTTCGATATAGGAATGGCCAAACTCAAGGAATTTCTACTCAATGACTCGTAAATTTTCTACCTACTTGATATATTGGTGTATTTATAATGATAGCTGATTTTTTTCCAGTTACGCATGAAGATGAAGGCGAATCAGATCTTGACGAAGTGCAAAATTGCGCAACTGAGAAGTTAAGCCAAATTATCGGCAATATTTTTAATGACAGCGACGAAATTCCAGAGTCTGATCATGAGTTACGATTACCGCCAAGACGAGTATCGGAGTCCCCAGAATCAACTTCCCTATTCAGTGGTGAATGTTCAGACGACGATCCTACTTACTGTCCTGAGAAGCTATTATCTTGTTCTAGCAGCTCTAGTAATGAAAATTATTTAATAACGTTGCAAGATTTATTCGGTTCTGAAGCCAATAAAATCATTCCGACTTTTAATAATATTGGGTCACCACAACCTGACCCCAGCCGTCAACGCGAAGAAGAAAACTATACCTGTGGCCATGAGATAGCTTCAGTGATTTTATCAGATATTTTAGATCGCGTTTGGGGTGAAGTCAGTCAAGAGAAGTGAACAATGAGTCGTTGGCGTACTTCTAAGCCGAGCAGTTGGAAAAAAAATATTGCAAAAAAACGACGTGCAGATGGATTGCCATATTTTACAAATAACCAAAAAAGATCCCCAAAAGTACCTAAGTCAATTAATTGTAAAAAATGTGCATTCAAATGTACAGATAAATTAATTGAAAATGATCGTGAGAAATTATGCAGAATATACTGGAATTTGGATTTTTTTAGCTAAGAAAAACTTTATAATTTCACACGTCACTGTTCAAAAACCAAAGAGAGTAGTAGTGGAAAGAAAACGAGCGAGACCTTTCACTACCAAATGTTATTTTTATATAGGTACAGAGAAGATTCAAGTTTGCCAAAAATTCTTTTGTTCAACTTTAGCTATCTCAAATTCAGTGGTAAACGACGCCATTAAACATCGTGATGATCTTGGATTTTATACCCGTGATGATGGACGAGGAAAGAATACTCCTCCAAATAAAACCTCGCCAGAAAATATACAAGAAGTGGTTGACCACATAAATTCTTTTCCCACAATGGAATCGCATTACGCGAGGAAACAATCTAAACGGATTAGACAGCACTCTTTCTATCAGTAAAATGTATCAGCTTTATTTGGAAAAAAATTAAAACAATAACCCAGTATCCGAAATCACATACCGCAGAATTTTCCCAACTCAGTTTAATTATAGTTTCTTTGTGCCAAAAAAAGATCAATGTCAGACATGTAATAAGTACACTTCAGCAAATCAAGAAGATAAAATTAACATGGAAAGATTATATTATACAGAACACATTCAGAGAAAAAATGCATGTAACTCTGAAAAGGAAAGAGACAAGCTTAGGGCACAGACAGATAAAAGTTTTATCCGTTTTTATCCGTTTCATTCGACTTGCAAGCTATTTTGCAAATACCGTGTTCACAAATTGGTTTACTTTATTATTTACGAAAACTGACGGTTTATAATCTAACTATATATGAATAATGCCTTTTTATGGTCAAAAATACACGGTAAGAAGGGAAGCTCGGAAATTGGTTCGATTTTGTATCACTACTTATCAAATTGTATCTCTAAA
Organism: Helleia helle; assembly: GCA_963853865.1. Taxonomy (NCBI): domain Eukaryota; kingdom Metazoa; phylum Arthropoda; class Insecta; order Lepidoptera; family Lycaenidae; genus Helleia; species Helleia helle. The sequence goes on from OY971420.1 coordinate 26,274,141, forward strand.
GACGTGACAACTGTCACCTTATTTTCTGATACCGCTGGTGGTCAAAATAGGAACCAGAATATTGCAGCAATATTACTTTGGACCGTCAACAAAGTAGAACATTTGCAAGTCATTGAGCAGAAATTCCTTGAGTCTGGCCATTCCTATATGGAAGCCGACTCAATGCATAGTAGTATTGAAAACGCAAAAAAAACACAAATATATATGTTCTATGACTGACTGGCAAAATATTTTTAAAGCCGCCAGATCCAAAGGTGTATACAAAGTTGGCAAAAAGAATATTAAGAAAGCTCCATACCATGTGAAAGAATTTAAATACCATGAATTCTACAACTTAAAACAACTATCCCAAACTATTATAAAAAAACAAAACAAAAGACTGTAATGGTAATAGAGTAAATTGGCTAAAGATAAAGAAATTAAAATTTATAAAAGGTGAAAACAGAATATTTTTTAATTACGATGTTTCAGAAGACTATTTGAACTTCGATGTGAAAGATATGCAAACATCCCGTAAGGTCACCCCGCAATCTACTGGTAGATACAGTACAAGAAACATAAAGCGACGCAGCATTTCGAACCCTAATTCTGTGGAACCACCCCCGACCCCAGAGAGTGGGCTTAGTTTCCCTAACTTAGAAAGGCTTTACAAACCAATGCCAATTTCTACAGTAAAAAAGAAGGATTTGATCACTTTGTGTGAGAAAGGGATAATTCCTGAAGAATATCATGGATGGTTTCACTCTCTGAGAGCAGAAAATGATATTATTGGTCGAGTTCCAGATGTGGCAGTATCCGAATCGGAACCTAGTGATGAAGAGGAGTAGTCAGGAGAAATGACTATCCAAAATGACATTTTTTATCTCTTTATAACCTTGTTTTGTTATGTTATAAAATGTTTTTGATAATAAACGTACTGATTTTTAATAATTAACATTTGTTTTTATTAAAAAATACTTCACAAATTGAAATCCCGTGTAAATACTTTTATAAAATTATAACTGTTACAAATGTAGGTTTACGTTATTATGATGATGGTGGTAGTGGTGGTTATGACTAGGTTTCTCACTACCACTGTATATTATAATATAGTTCAGAAGGGGTGTGTAGTAGTAGATATTTGTATGTACCTTTAAGCAAGCCGGGTCGTCGTACATAGAAAGGAAAGTCCAAAAACAGCACTAGGATATTGTTATATTAACTGTTTATATCACAACACACGTTGGTTAAATAACACAGAGTCACAATAGCAATTTATACGTAATATTTAAATAAATACAAGCGAAGACATTGATAATTTGCGAGATATTAGCACACTGCCGGTAGGGTGCAGACGGTCATTCCGATCGGCGCGTACGTTGCGAAGTTAAACAATAGGCCGAGGATGCTTACATCGTACGATATTTTTATGTGATATTATTATATTATAGTATTTAATTTATTTACTGTTTAAATGAAATACCTATTTAGTTTATATATACACATATGTGTATGCGTGAGTTTGTGTGTGCGTTGTGTGTGTGCGTGAAATATGTTTTAGCGGAAAAGGATGAATGATGATGATGATTAATCATATGATGCCGATGATGATGATGATCGTGCAAATATTAAGGGTTCTCCACATCACTCCCCTCCGGAGACCGTTACTACGGGCGAAAATAATCCGGGAAAGTTACTACACGACCAGAGCGCGTTGTCTTTTTAATTCCCGGAGGAATGTGGTTTGCCTCTGATGGTTCAGGGAAGGCCGTTTGCTGGTATGAAGGGTTGGAATTAGGCATTGGGTTGGCATTTTGGGTAGGATATGGATCAACCATTGTATAGGCCGGCTTAAGGCGATCTATGGAAACGGTGACCATCTTACCTTTTATCAATATCTTAAAGGTCTTGTCGCCTCTTTCAACAACCGTGTAAGGACCAGAGTAAGGGGGCTGTAATGATGCACGTACCGAGTCATCCCTTAAAAATACTTGTTCTGAGGACTGTAGGCCTGTGTGAATTGAGCTTGTATGATGAGCGGTCGGAGAAGGTTTCAGCTTAACTGTGAAATTACGAAGGCGGGTTGTGAAATCAGAAATATCGGTGGAGTCTGGAGGGCTAGTCTGAAAAAATTCACCTGGCAAACGCAACGGTTCACCATATACTAACTCAGCTGATGATGATTGTAAATCCTCTTTGTACGAGCTTCTAATGCCAAGAAGTACCAAAGGCAATGTGTCAACCCAATTAGGGTCTGCGTGACACATGATTGCTGCCTTAAGCTAGCGGTGAAAACGCTCCACCATACCGTTACACGCTGGATGATATGCGGTAGTGTGGCGATGTTTAAATCCTATCACTTTTCCCAGGTATTGGAAAAGTGAGGATTCGAATTGACGCCCGCGGTAGGTGACAACATCAGTTGGACATCCTATTAGCGCTTTTCCGACAGTTTCAGCGGTCATATCTGCCATTGGTGTTACTTCTGGCCAGCGTGTGAAGCGGTCTACCACTGTCAAGCAGTATCGATTGCCTTGTGATATTGGAAGAGGGCCTATAATATCGACGTGGATGAAGGCAAATCTGGCTCGCGGTAGACTGAACGTACCAATGGGTGAGGATATATGGCGACTAACCTTACAGCGCTGACAGGCTAAGCATTGTCGTGCCCATAGTCGACAATCCTTACGTACTCCAGGCCATACAAAGCGCTCAGCGACCAATTTAGCTGTAGCATTGGCACCTGGATGACTGAGATTGTGAAGACTATCGAAGAGGGGTTTTCGTAAGGCCTTAGTAATAAAAGGTCTAGGTGATGAGGTGCTGACATCACAGTATACTTCCAGTTTGCGGTGGGGAACTTTTACTTTAGCCAAACGAAGTGACGATTCACTGTTTAAAAGGTGTGCCAGCTCTTGATCGGAAGCCTGAAATGCAACTAATTTGTCCATGTCAATTGGTATTTGCAATTCGTCAACACGAGATAATGTATCGGCAACAATATTGTCTTTGCCTGATATGTGTCGAATGTCGGTTGTGAATTGCGATATATAATCCAGATGACGATACTGACGAGGCGAACAGTTATCTTTTCGATCACGAAAAGCATAACTGAGCGGTTTGTGATCTGTAAAGACCACAAAATGCCTGGCTTCTAACATATAGCGAAAGTATTTAATGCTCTCGTATATGGCTAGTAGCTCGCGGTCATAAGGCGAATATTTTTGCTGGGACGGGCTTAAGTTTCGTGAAAAGAACGCAAGAGGTTGCCAGGAGCCGTTTTTAAGCTGCTGTAAAACTGCGCCCAAAGCAGAAGAAGATGCATCTGTTACCAGAGCAAGCTGAGCATTGCAGTCGGGATGTGCGAGTAGCGCGGCACTTGACAAGCTTTCCTTGCATCGCTCAAAAGCCAGTAGTGTTTCGCCAGAGAGATCGATTGGGTGAGACGATTTCACAGAACCAGTTAGCAAAGCGTTCAGAGGAGCCTGAATTTGGGCGGCGTGTGGTAAAAATCGCCCATAAAAATTGACCATTCCTAGAAATCTAAGAAGTTAACGCACTGTCGTAGGTATAGGAAAGTCTTTGATTGCCTGGACTTTAGTATTTAAAGGCTTGGTACCTGCGGCAGAAATATTGTACCCGAGAAATGTAACCTCGTTAGCTCCGAAAATACACTTTGAAGTGTTAACGAGGATACCATATTCCTTCATCCTGGTGAAGAGTTGATGAAGGTGGGACTCGTGCTCTACCTCGTCTCTACTAAATACCAAAAAATCATCAATGTAGCAATAGCAAAAGTCTAGGCCCCGCGTCATCTCGTCCACGAATCTTTGAAATGTCTGTTCAGCATTCCTCAGACCAAAAGTCATAAATGGGAACTCGTACAGTCCAAACGGTGTTGTGATGGCGGTCTTGGGAATGTCTTCCTTACAAACCGGTATTTGATTATATGCGCGCTCTAGGTCGACGGTAGAGAATATTTTACATCCAGAAATAGCGTGAGCGAAATCGTGAATATGCTTAATGGGTTACCGGTCTGGTATGGTCCGTGCATTAAGCATTCTATAATCGCTGCAAGGTCGCCAATCACTATCCTTTTTGGGAGTGAGGTGCAAGGGCACGCCCATCTAAAAGCCCAAGGGCTTTTAGATGGGCGTGCAGTTCCGTTGTTCAGCATAAGCTCGAATTTTTCTTTCGCGATTTTTAATTTGTCGGGAGGTAATCTGCGTGGAGTACAAAAAATTGGTGGGCCAGGTGTAGTTTTGATAAAGTGTACCTACAGTGTTATGCTTTATATCCATGGGTATGCCAGAAGGGCGTGTAATTTCTGGAAACTTATTTAAAATAGTATGGTACCTGCTGTTACCTGATATAACTTTAACAGAGCATAAATTAACACTATTAACATGAGCAGCAGGAATACACAAAGAAGTAACATTATCGATTAATCGTTGATTACGACAATCCGAATATTCAATTTTCAAGAAGACAATACGAAAATTCCGAAATAAAAAGATGGCTTTACCCACGTCAGCAACAATAAATCGCCATTGAAAATTTCTCCTTAAACCTAAGTTTAAAACTAATTAACAATAGCCGTAAGTGTCTATTAATGAGCCATTAGCGGCACTCAGCTGAAGATCGGTCCTCTTGCGGCTTTCGCGCAGTGCATATCAGAAGGTTGCGTGTTCATATCACGTCGGGGTCACCAATGTGGGGGAAATATTGGTGGAAGGCGTAAAGGGAGATCTCCGACCGAGCGAGATGGTATGCTCGGTCAGGCCGAAGCCCACTTGCTATCAATTCAGCTGTTGTATGTATAGCAATGAGCTGTGGAACTTCGATAGCGTGATTCAGGAATGTGGCGTTGATTGGTCCGCCACAAGGGTAAACACAAAGGTCACTTCCAGTGTCTACAAGGAAGCGGGTTCTTGTGTTCCGATCGATGACAAATAGACGACCGGTTGAAGAAGGGCAGCCGTCAGTCGTAATTAACGACCGCCTTTGGAGTTTCCCGGTTTATTAAAATCGCATGGCTGTATGCATCGATGTGCGTTGGAGCCGTACTTCGAGTGGTACCAGCATATAGGGTACCGCTGGTAACTGGCATTTGACCGTGATCGTTGTCGCGATGGTGAGCGGTTTCGCTGCTTTGGTCTAGAACGGGAGTTATCTGCTTTCCTGTTATAACTAGATCTGCCTTGAGTATGCTCCTCTAATCTCAAGGCTGGGCGCTCTAGGCTAAGACGAGGCTACCATTTGCTTCAGTTCCGCGATCTCGCTATGCTGGCAAGGCTGTGCAGAACTTGATGACGTAGATGCGACAGTAGAGGGTGTGGTAAGCTCGTGAATACGATCCGCTAAGTCTGCGAGTTGTTCCAGAGAGTGGCTTGGCTGGGATCCTAGTACAGTTTGGAGGTTGATGGGCAACTGGTTACTCCAGATCTGCTTAATAAGGTCTTCAGTGGCAGAGGTACCAGCCAAATCTTGAAGATGGCGGAGAAACTGTGATGGTTTTCTGTCGCCTAGCTTCTCTTGGTTTAACAATTGTTTGACCTTGAGTTCGCGGGAAGCCGAAAGACGTCGAAGAATTTCACTCTTGATCTTGTCGTAACGATTTGTGACGGATTCATTATAACATCTTTAACTGACTTCGCATGTGAAATGTCTAAGTTGTTAATTACAGTGGCAAATTTAATTAAATCGTCGGTGACATTGCAGCTTTCAAATTGATTTTCTAAAAGTCCAAACCAAAATTCAGGATCTTCAGATGCAAATTGAGGAACTTTAAAATTAATTTTATTCGTATCGTGCGATATGTCGTGTCGGACGCTGCTAAGGCGACTCTTTTTAGTTCGACGTATAGTGACATGTTCACTTTTCTTAGATGTGACGGTATCTGCAGAATCGTTGCTACTACTCATCTTTGTGTTCTACGGGGTCACCAGTTGTAGGTTTATGTTATTATGATGATGGTGGTAGTGGTGGTTATGACTAGGTTTCTCACTACCACTGTATATTATAATATAGTTCAGAAGGGGTGTGTAGTAGTAGATATTTGTATGTACCTTTAAGCAAGGTCGTCGTACATAGAAAGGAAAGTCCAAAAACAGCACTAGGATATTGTTATATTAACTGTTTATATCACAACACACGTTGGTTAAATAACACAGAGTCACAATAGCAATTTATACGTAATATTTAAATAAATACAAGCGAAGACATTGATAGTTTGCGAGATGTTAGCACACTGCCGGTAGGGTGCAGACGGTCATTCCGATCGGCGCGTACGTTGCGAAGTTAAACAATACGCCGAGGATGCTTACATCGTACGATATTTTTATGTGACATTATTATATTACAGTATTTAATTTATTTACTGTTTAAATGAAATACCTATTTAGTTTATATATATACACATATGTGTATGCGTGAGTTTGTGTGTGTATTGTGTGTGTGCGTGAAATATATTTTAGCGAAAAAGGATGAATGATGATGACGATTAATCATATGATGCCGATGATGATGATGATCGTGCAAATATTAAGGGTTCTCCACACAAATTACAAAAAATGTTAAGCTACATTTATCAGGGTCTCTTCATATTGCGTACAGGTAAAACCGATTATGTTTCCGAAAGGATCGTCAAATCTCGAAAACTAACGATCTTTTTTTATATATTTTGAGGTTCCAGTTAATTTGCATATAAAATAAATCTAAATAAAGTAAAAATACAGCAGTAGATACTTTACTTAATGATATATACGAGAATGTAGTTTTACTGCAAATACCAGATAAGTGCATTGAACTATATTACTAGCGTATGGAACAGACATCCCGAACCAAAAGTGTGCCTCATTTTGGTAAGAGTTAGAACTAAAGTTCGCTGTAGCGCTAGACCATTATTTATGTCGTCTAACCAAATCATTAAAACATACAGCGCTAGACGCTTATACAATATAGATTTCTTGTGACAAAAACGTCGTAAGTGCTCGGGAATTTCATAGCACATACGCGTTTCGTTCAACATAGTGTAAAATATGTGGTCTCTATAGATTTTACACCGCAGAAGTGACACAGCTTTTGTAGCTACTACTATCTAATATATATTTTTTAAATCGAAAAAAGAGAATTAACGAAGTGCAATAAAATACCATAATTGAAATTGGATATAAACTTTATTTGCCTTTATACAAAATTAGTTTAGTTAGTTTCTGACGCTCAGAGAAATAATCATTCGAAACTTTTGCTTCGTGATATAAACGAATAGTTGCGTATTTATTTATTATCGCTCGAATTAGATGAATTCTGTGGTTAAATGTGGAAGGTTGATCAAGTGCATGCTGAGTTAAACAAGAAAATACATCTTTCTCGATAAAACATTTTAAGGTATTCATTGTGATGTAAGTGAAGTTGTATTTGTAAGAAAGAGATTTACCACAACTCTTCTTTATTAAATTTGTTTTTGTAAAGTATCTTCATATTAGAAATGATCTGAACATATGAGTGTATGGTCGCTCGGCAACCATGAATCTTCGTTGCGATTTTTCTGGACAGATCTTATCCATGCTTCTCTTTTCTGATGACCAGGACGCGGAAACCTAAAAGAAAATATTCACCATTATACCGTTTTGAAGCGGTATTAGTAGTAGTAGTAGTAGTAGTGGTGTGGTGGTGGGTGGCAGTCGTAGTTAGTGGTGGTGTAGTATTTGAGAACGCATAGTTTAGTTTGTTCTAATTACATATTTGATGCTATATAATGTTAGTAAACCATGGTCTGAACAACGTTTGTTCTAGCAAAACTGTGATTCAAATGTCACCGTGTATATACAGGATTGATAAAAGCGAGAGGCAATAAATTAAACCACATATACTACACATGCTTACGGTTAATCCTAACCTATTAAAAAATAGTTTATGAGAGAAATAAAAAAAAAATTCAAAGAACTTAAATACGTGAATAGTCAAAGTAAAACGTAAACACCTTTGTAAAATTTCCACTGACCTTCAATTAATCTAAAAGGCAACGTCGCACAGCACGATGCTTCGGCGCGGCATAGGATGCGTCTCACTGGGTCGAACAAAGCGGAGCGGCTTTAAAACTTTAAAAATATCCTGCGACTAAACTATTGATTCTATTGGTCTAAGTTTTGGTGTGTAGCCTGAAAATGGTAGATAGTATATATGTGGTTTAATTTAATGCCTCTCGCTTTTATCAACCTTGTATAAAGCACCATCACAGATAGGCGGCACAGGCAGAATTATAAAAATAAATACTAGTTGAAGATACCCAAGTCATTATTGTTCTGTCTATAGTTAGTACCTACGTGTCCCATCTGTACGGTTCAGTTTCCATAATATATGATTTGAATACAAAATGTCGGATGCTTTAGAAAATAATTAATGAAAATAATAAATAAAAAGATTTTAGTGGATTCTTTGCTTACTTACCGATGATAAGTCACTCCACATTCTTTTTTCTTCGCAGTCGATTGATTTTTACACGTTTTTAACACGCAAGACGGCATTTTTCTTTAGTCAAAATTTCGACAAGCGTCCGCGACGAGCTTAGGCGAGTGACTAAATGAGTTGTTGCCGTTCGGCAACAAAGCATGGCGCAAAAAACTGGTGTGCGGCGTCGTTTCTATACGTTAGTAATAATAGTTCTATGGATAAGTGACATAAATTACGCGATATCATATTTTGAATCACATTATTATCGTCCATTTATAAAACATTTTCTATGTTTCATAAAATAATGATAAACAACAATAATTGAAGGTTTGAATGATATAAAAAAAGTACACACAAGTCTGCGATTTCATACAAAAAGTTATTCTCAAACCTTTAAATCAAGTTTTCTCAAAATGGTATTTTTGCACATTAGCGGTTTTTGCAGTAATACGACGATATGTTGAATAATGTTGTAACCATATCGTAATTTGTTATTATTTTAATTTTCTTTTTTGATTTTTTACATTGATAAAGACTCTGTTAAATGCGGTGTAAAGATTACTATATTATTACTATATTGGGATGTAGTTGCTGGATAAATAAAATATCCTGTTGTGATTACGGTTTATTAGAAAATGAAAGACGAAAATAAAAACTCAGTTGTATATCGATTAAGTTTTCAACATCCCTATATTCTATGAAGATAATTTTACAGAAAAACTGTCTTGGCGTCTGGGGTACGGCGAGACGTTTATATGCCGGCGTTCTAAAGGTTAATAATTAAACGTACCAACAGCACTAGACCACAGGGTAATTTATTAGGTCTCATTATTAAATAATATACATTATTACACTATTTTTGGTTTTTATTGTAGGGATAAGTAATATTAATAAATTAAGTTTAAGTGGAAAACATAAAAAAAAACTAAAAATATGCCATGGTACTTAGTGATAGTTGATAGCATAAACATATAATATAATAGACCAATAAAGAGTTGGAAAGAGAAGACAGTCCTTTATGGAATTATAACAAGATGAAAAGAGAGAGCAATCTAATGTCAAGTGTAACCACTTTTATTTGACAGGTCAGCCAAAGTCACCAAGCGTTAAAAGAGCCTCTCAGTATTTGCAATTTATTTCGTTGTTCCAGATATATTTGCAATAAATACTATTGCATGTAAAAAGATGAAAATACTGTGCGGTGCGGTATAATGTGAATCATAGAAACAATCGTGAAAATTATACATTTCACAGGTAATTCATCTTCATGTCCTAATTGCTAAGATGTGTTTATTTTTGCTATATTCTATCTTTATTTCTCTATTTCAAATAAAATAATGTCAATCGTCCTATTTACTTTCATATTTTGCGTAATTAAAGATACAATTGTTCTTAAATTACACAATATTTGAAGATTAATTTTCACCAATATTTTATACATATACGCTAGTGCTTGATTCAAATTTATCGACATGCTTATTGGTTTATAATATCATTAATTTGAAACTAATCTAAAAACAACAAAAAAAAAACAGCTTTCGATATAATATAGAGTGACTCAAGAGCAAGGTTTATATTATGTAACGGGAATATCAGAAAGGAAATGCGTTTTAAATAATAATAACAATCATTTTATTACATTCTGATAAAACAATAACAATCTTAGGTCCAGAACACTTAATAATGAAGTATTATAGACATCTGTTCGATATTCGACTCAAATACGAATGTAAGCTACTTAATTTGAGTAAGGAGACTGTAAGGAACCACCAGAATAAGATTATTTTGTTTAAAGGACAGTAACATCTACCCATTTTTTTTTAATTTTAATTAAATTACTTGTTATACGTTTGTAACAGTATAATTTTAAAGTAACCGTTAAAATAATAACTGCGCATATACTTAGGTTGTGTAAATCTTGTGTAGTAAGTCATGGATCAAGCGTCCATTGAATATTGATCGATTCGTTCCCAAATTTTATTATTTTCCTTTTGTTAAAATCATTTGAAACAAATAATACATACTTACATAATAAAAGTCATTATTTTATATAAATAGTAGGTAAGTATGAGTGTGTAAGAGTATTATGATATTTCATTTGAGAATAAATAATATACTATGTGTTGTTTTATTTCAATATTTAGTTACCTTTTATCTAAATAATTTAAGTGCTGCTTTTGCAATCAGCGGATAACTTTGACCTGAGGAATATTATGTAGTTTACCCTCCTTCATCATCATCATCATCACTGAGGAATAATTATGTTGACTTTGTAATGTGTATATTAAGTACCCTTATAAAATCCATAACATAATATCTGGCCATTGGAAAATTCACCCCAAACAACAATGTTTACAATTTACTCGAACTGGCTGTACTATCGAGTATCGATAGTAAAAGATACATATCACTGTGTGACAATGTGTGCGTGTGCTCTGCACACATTGACTTTTCAAAAATCGTCACGCATTTTCGGGCTGTCAGGTGGTCTATTTAGTATATTCTATGTCTATGGTTGATAGTATGAGATAGATGCTATTTAATTTTTTAATCTGATAATAAATCTTTATAAAAATCTTTTTATTTTGATAATAAATAATTTATTAAAATAAATGCTTATTATTATTATACTTAAACATAAGTGTTCACCTGGAGTCTGGCGCAACATAAGTTATCCATACTGTACATCCAATTGTAGAGAGTTTGATGTTTTTGCAGTTAGATTGCAGTCTCAAAAGTTAGAATGTCGGGTCAGTTTCTGTGTCAGATTTGTTATTAATATTACCTTTGTTGCCTCACAGTACAAGACTAATAATAATAATTCAATAACTGACGGGACTTTACTTTAATGCACGGCTCCACCGCTGCGCACCAAGTGGCTAAGCACGTGTTTAGCTTCGTTTTGCATAGAAATGAATATGTGATTGTGTCCCATTGCCAAACACAAGCTAAGCGTCAATTAACGTCATTGTTACATGTGGCTTGCTTTTAACTTTTTGAGCGCCATTTTCAAGTATATGAGACAAACAAAATCTGGCTTTGACCGCCAACGTCGTAAATATGAGACATATTACAACCGGCAACAATGTATTAGTTCTTAAATCTCGATTTAACGTTGATGTCAGATGTCAGTCAACAAACGTCAAAATAAACAAGATTCGTTTCGTACAAAGTAAAATTATTGAATCATAAGATAATTTGACGGTCTTAAAAGCAAAATATGTATAACGAAACGTAAAGATCGAATGAAAAGTCGTACGACTCAATTAAGTCAGTTTAGATAATCTTTAAGAAAAAAAGAGAAAAAATTGGTTTAAACCACAGAACAATATTACCCTAGCGTAAAGGTTAACTCCATACAAAAGAAATTAGGACAGGACAAAGCTGCCATCTCTGTTAGTCCCACAGAAACTGTTTGAGCGGCAATTTTAAATAAAACTAGCCTCTAAGAAACTCGGCGTGCTCAATAGGGCGAAGCAGTATTTCATGCCTTCACACCGCCTTCAATTATACAAGGCGCAGATCCGGCCTCACATGGAATATTGCTCTCACCTCTCGGCTGGAGCGCCCCAATATCAGCTCATTTCATTCCACAGAGCCGCTCGGCGTTGGACGCGGTCAGCATCCAACGCCGGGCGGCTCGAATCGTCGATGACAATGTTATCTCCAATCGGCTTGATTCCTTGGCGCTGCGTAGAGATGTCGGATCGCTCTGCATCTTCTACCGCATCTACCACGGGGAGTGTTCTGAGGAATTGTTCGGACTAATATCTGCGGCAGAATTCCACCACCGGACATCGCGTAAGAATTCCAAATTTCACCCACACCATCTTGATGTCCGGAAATCCACAACATCTAGATTTTTACGGCATTTCCTGCCTCACACCACAAATATATGGAATCAGCTGCCACCTACGGTGTTTCCGAACCGATACGACTTAGGGACCTTCAAGAAAAGAGCATACTCACATCTAAAAGGCCGGCAACGCACCCGCTGATCTCCTGGTATAGCGGGTGTCTGTGGATGTCGCTATTCACTTACCATCAGGTGAACCGAATGTCCGTTTGCCCCCTCTTCTATAAAAAAAAAGGACTGACGTGTCATATGTCCTAATGTTACAAAGTTATTCGAAACTACCCTATGATACATCAATATTTTGGTTAGTCCTATCTACGCAGAAAGTGCTAACTGTATCTTTTATCTGTGACATATTATGCTTGGATTTTGATTTTATAATATTAACTAGCTGTTTAGTAACTAGAAATGTGATCATATTTGCGTAAGCCAAATATGAACCTGATAGAAAGATTCTGGAGGCGCTCAAGTTTATTTAGCTGTTCTTCAGTAAGATTCGTGATGCAAATGTCGGCGTAGTCGATAATTGAAAGAAGCAATGAATTCGCTATAGCAATTTTGGTCGGAATAGTACTAAGTACCATAGATCATACATATTAAGAGGACGTTAATAGCCTTCTTTTTTATTAGTTATGTTTTAAGCGGTTTATTATTATATAGGCATTACATATTTTCGATAATCCGGAAAAATGCAGCTGTCTAAAATTACAATAAATGTTTAGGTAGGGCTACTGCTTATAGTTATCTATCAACCTTTTCCAGTTTTTTTTTATTATTTTAAATACACTTGTTTCATGAAAATAAGTAGACTTGTTATTATGAATGTGGTATCCCTGTAAAATTTGCCTGTCCTTTTCGTGTATACGCGAATGTCAATTCCATATGATACTTGTTCCTAGAATTGGAGAGTCAACTTTTGAATATTAAAAAAAAAATCTAACATTGAAGAGCAGTTAGCGAACAATTGAAATAGCAAAAAAATATAGTCTATATTTGGTGCTTTTTTGAGGGTCAACTTTAAAAAAAAAAACAGAAACGAACAAAACAAAATTTTGATCTAATATTAACGAATAATTGAAATAGCATAAAAAATTATAATGAAACTGTTTTTTACGGATTTTATCGCGGTTTATTAAGATTTTTACAAGCCCGACGTTTCGGTTACTTAACAGCAACCATGGTCACGGGAGGACTGAGGTGTAATATGTCCTAATGTTACAAAGTTATTCGAAACTACCCTATGATACATCAATATTTTGGTTAGTCCTATCTACGCAGAAAGTGCTAACTGTATGTTTAATCTGTGACATATTATGCTTGGATTTTTATTTTATAATATTAATAATGGGATCCTAAGCAGTTGGTAAGAGCCAACCATCTTCTCTATTGAAATTAGGATGTTTTTTATTTCAATAGCCTCACGGATCATCCTTGGTTGGAATCGGTGTTCTTTTGCGAGGACTTGTGGTTTATCAAATCTATTATAATGGCGAACTTTATCTAGACCAGTGGTTCTTAACCTTTAGGTCATGAGGGACCATTTTACCTAATATTTGTCTTGCCGGGGACCACCCAGTTGGTTTATTGGTATTATACATAGTCTTGCCAAATATTGTTAAAAAAAATTATTGCACATAAGATTTATTAACAGTATGTTAGATTAATGCATTAATAATATAAAAACATTTGAAAAAACATGCAATACAGGCCTTAAAACTTTGAGAATCACGTACTCTTTCCATGGGAAAATTCTATAATTACCATGGCATTTAGAGTAAGTTATACACTCTAAAACTGAGCACAAATCATTATCCAGCTGATTAAGATCGAAAATAGATGACGGCCACTCCACTGCGAGCGCCTTCAGCTGCTTTTTGAGGATCCCGGATCTGCATTCAACGGGATTACCTCAGCCACAGGCTGTCCCCGGCGAAGGCCAGACTACTCCTCGTAAGGGGGGACTGCCCGGCCGCTACCAAGCAGTCCTCGTGACGTCGTGTCATACTGGGGCCCTGTGCCCAGGTTCCCATCCTGAACCCGACATGATCACAGGGGAGTTACTGGAGGCACATTAAGTATGTAGCGCATCTTCTTTTACCCGCTCGTCGGCCTTCTGAGACATAGCTGCCTCGCAGAAGGAGACTATCGCCATCCAAGACTCGTCGTCATCGAGCATCGCGGTGATGACGCTCGGCATTATATCTCGTCCGATGACTGATGTCAGATTGCGACACAGCACCGCTCACATCTAGAACACCTCCAGGGTGTGCTGGACCGACTCCACCGCTGCACCATAATTGTGAAACACTGTCACTGGCTCCCTATGGGCCGTCCGGCACAAGTATTCACCAAAGCAACCATACCCGGTGATCATCTGTGAGACGGAAGGTGGGGGGCTTGCGCTTACGGCGCACCGGACGCAGAACAGCCGTCAGGCTTTTGCCATACGGCTGCCACGCCAGATCCTCCCCCCACCTCCACATTAGCGCCTCTTGTTCTAGCTGGCGTACCCGCAGGATCCCGTCAAACGTAAGGCTCTCGCCGAGATTTTTTTTTAGATCGCAAGGAAATACTTACGAATGCAGCCAGGATCTTCGGGTAGATCCGGACCCATTGTGGGACTCGCACCTGGGAGTGCCCACCCTAACTAAAACCACTGCGAGCGCCTCCAGTCGCTTTTTGAGGGTCCCGGATATGCAGGCAGCAGACATACAGACCCAGGTTCCCATCCTGAGCCCGACACGAACACAGAGGCGTTTCTGAAGGCGCATTAAGTAGCGCCTCCTACGCAACTCTATTCATCGCCCACGGGAGGCTGCCTCGTCGGCCGGAGACCATCGCCGTCCAGGACCCGTCGTCACCGAGCATAGCGGTAATGACGCTCGGCAGAGACAAGTCCCCTCCGATGACTGACGTCAGACTGTGACGCAGCGCCGCCCATGTCCGGCACACCTCGAGGGTCTGCTCGGACGAGTCCACCGCCGCGTCACAATCGTGACACACTGTCAGCGGCTCCCTGTGAGCCGTCTAGCATAGGTAACCAAAGTAGGTAGCCCCAGACCAAAGGAACCATGATTGCCCGGAGCACCTGTGTCAGACGGAAGGTGAGAGATTTGCGCTTACTGCGTTTTCATCGCTCAAGGACCGGGCGCAGAGCAGCCTCCGCCACCAGCGGCCGCGCCAGGTCCTCCCCCCATCTCCCCATTAATGCCTCTTGCCCTAGTCGGCGAACCCGCAAAATTCCGTCCACTTACCGAGCCTTACCTCCTATCCGACACATAGGAGTGCATCTCGCCAAGAATCTTCGCCACTAGCTCCCACGGGGGTCACCGGCCAGCGCATTGGCTGCCACCCACGATACCGTACGGTACCTCCAGATCACTCTTACCGCGATCACCCGCTGCACAGAGCGCTGCCGCCTTCACAACCCTCTGTCTCAACAATAAGAATTGTGGGCCGTAGGTCCACCCTCCGTCAAGGATGAGCCCTATTATCAAATAGGGCTCATCCTTGACATCCCCATATCAATGGGGGCTCATCCGGACCCTACCCCTCTGATCTGGAGGTCAGCCCGCGGAAGAGAAGGGCTTGAGTCTTCTTATGTCTGACCCGAATCCCTAACCTCTCTATGCGGCTAATCGAGCCATGAGGTTGAGCCCGGCCTCGGCCAGGCGCGCCCCCTCATTAAAGCCAATCCGCCAAGCAGATGACACCCATCCGAGGGAGGAGGCGGCCTCGCAGGATCCAGTCGTACCCGATGTCCCACAGGATCGGACCAAGAACCGATCGCTGTGGCACACCGCATCCACTTCACCACCACTCTACGGATCCACACCGGTTCTCGCAGGCTACCCTCCTCTCGGAGAGGTACGCCTCCAACAACCTCCTTAGATACGGGGGGACATCGAAGTAAGTTCATCGCCTCCCGTATCACACTGTGAGGGAGGCTGTCGAAGACGATGACGATGTCCAAGGACACCGCGACCACCACCTCCCCTCTGTGTTCCGCCTCACTCGTCACCGCCCTAAGACGTATGAGGGCGTCGACGGTCGACCGGCATGCTCGAAACCCAAATTGTGACTCTGAGAGTCCCGGTCCCGGGCCCTCCTCCAGGACTAGATGACGGCCAGTCTTAAGCTCTGATGAAATATGGAACGTTGGTTTCTAATCAAGATTGGGTGGATCGAGCTTTACGACCCCGCGCCGAGTCTTGCTGAAAGGACCATTCTTGGTTATTAAACATGGTGTTGTTATGGAGCTTAACTGCATTCTCAAGAATGGTATCTTGATACATTTGTGCCGATGTTTTGATGCCTTTTTCACAAAAATATGGCTCAGTTACTCCTTCATAGCTAATACCCCAACAAACCAGCACTGAAGTCGGATGGTACTCTGTTGACTAATTGTGAAGCTTCCTTAGAGCTTTGAGCATAAATACGGACATTTTGTTTGTTAAAATATTGCTCAATTGTATAAAAATGTCACCCGTAAACAAAATTTTTATGTGTGTGCCGATTAAGGACGACCATCCGATTTCGATGCTTGTTTTTGTTATTCAGAAGCATCGACAGATGGCTTCGCGGACCACCTGGAATACCTCCAGGGACCACGAGTGGTCCGCGGACCACCGGTTAAGAACCACTGATCTAGACTATGTTCACAGATGGCAGACTTAGTGTAGCGACGGTGTTTTAAATCAGCTATATGTTCTTTGACGCGAGTTTTAATAGATCTTTTAGTTTGGCCTATATAAGAGAGTCACAATCAAGCTTGTATACTCCTGCATGTAACACAGTGCAAGTAACATTGTGTCGTGTTATCGTTGCGGGGAGGTAGGTTACCGAAAAAACCAATGCTCAGTTAAAGATACTGTCAAATGTGCTTCGTGTAATAAAATTGGTCATTTAGATGTAGTGTGTAGATTAAAATCGAAAACGAAAGCCGAGAAGAATGTTGAAGTTAAAATGATATCTGACTCGATAAATAAACAAAAATTTTATAAAGAAATCTTATTGGATAATCATAAATGTATGGCATTTTTTGATATGGGTAGTGATTGCTCATTGATCACAAGCGCCCGTGTGAACCAACTTAGACTGCAATCATTTGTCTTAAACAATCCGATTAATTTAGTAGGTTTTACAGCCCAGTTATCGTCACAGTAACTCGTGCTGTGGCGGTCACGGTAGATTCGGGGGAACTCTATACATTATTAATGCACTGTCTGACTGTGACATTCTTATCGGAAGAAATTTTACTGATCCTAGTATCATGTACATACGCTTTAGTGACACTTTGACATTTCAACCGGTTGAATCGCTAAATGTAAAAAATGAAAAAAGGAACCACCTTGGAGTGGGGCACTGAACAGGACAAATATTAGAGACAAAGATTAACCTATATACTGACGCCAGTCGAGACGGTATAGGATGCATATTAGCTCAAGTGACGGAAAATGGCGAAAAACCTGTTTACTTTTATAGCCGCCAAACAAATAATGACGAAAAAAAATATCATTCTTTTGAACTAGAATTACTAGCCATTGTGTCGGGATTACAAAAATTTCGACATTATTTCTTGGGCACTAATTTTAAAATTACAACTGACTGCAATGCTGTTAAATATGCGTTAAGTAAACAAGAAATTATCCCACGTATAAGTAGGTGGGTACTTTACACACAGGATTTTACTTATGAGATAGTTCACAAAGCAGGTTCACAAATGCAACACGTTGATGCGTTAAGCAGAAATCCTGTGTGTCAAGTAAACAATACAGTAGACAGTAAAACTATTTGTATGTTATCCACCACCAACTAGTCTTGTATCACACAAGTCTAGTTGGCGGTGGATAACACTAGCTGGTTCAAACCACAGGCTTGTTGTTTGTCACTTCATAATATAGTGTTCATTCCCGTATCCGGATTAGCAGGAAATGCAGTGGAAGCGATATATATATATATAACTATCCGGAATTCAAAGGAGGAATAATGTGTCCGCGGTTTCACGGAGCTATACTATATGAAAATGCCCCGTGCTTCACCATCGAGCACGGAGCTATGTAAAACTGTTAAATTACCTAAACGACGTCTTGAGTCTTCTCCGGTGTGTCGATGCCTCAAATATAAATGTAATTAACACTAACCCCTAATTGGCCAAACGGATAATTAATGCTAATTGATCTATATACTTATCTGAGACCACTTCTATCGGACACGACGTGCAGCGGAGCTTCACAAGATGGCGGCTAACAATTCTTTCACATTAACTTGATTTAGGCACTAAAGTGTTCACAATAGTCAATTAATAATATATATATATATTAGTCCATTACACTCAAATCAATCGATCCACGTGACTATGCCCAAAATTGGCGAACAAAGAGAATCACGTGGCAATTATCGTTTGTCACGTCAATAGCGGCGACAAACGGGCGACGACACGCCGTTGAGAGTTCTCGCGGTGAACTGACGGTACTGCCCGAGTACACATATATGATAGTATAACAGTGTTTTGTTATACTATCAATAATGATATAATTTGTACCTATTGTACGTAAACTTGTTTTAATCACAAGTCTTATGGTGAAGATTACTACTAAATACTACTTGAACGATCACATTAGAGGTAGTTCCAAAGTTAAAAAAAAGTGAATAAATCTAAAATTGGTGCTAACTGGAGAGTCAACTTTTGAAAAAAAAAAGATCTAACATTGAAGAACAGTTAGCGAACAGTTGAAATAGCAAAAAAATAATGAAAAAACTATAGTTGGTGCTAACTTCAGTCAAATTTTAAAAATAAAAAAAAAACGAACAAAAAAAATTATTGATCGAATCAGTCGAAGTCAGTCATCATCTTCCACAGAGGAAAGTTAGTCGCATCATCAAGCAAGTAGTAGAGGCTTTAAGCCACAGTGCTATCATGGCACAATGGATAATATTTCCAAAAACGAGACACGATAGAGGCATCAGTAAACAAAAGTGAGTTAAAAACTAAAAGAATTAGAAATCAATTTATTGTAGTGCTTGCAATTATGTATTACTAATTTCAGTCTTGTGTAATATTTACTGTTACAGATTCCAAAGAAAATTTGGCTTGCCAGGTGTGATCGGCTGCATATATTGTACCCATGTAGCTATAGTAAAACCCAGTGAAGAAGAGCATCTTTTTTATGATAGAAAAGGTTATCAAGGGTATATGTTTTATGTTAGTTGGATAGGCAAACTGGCAAACGTGCCACCTGATGGTAAGTGGTCGACGTCACCCATAAACATAAACCAGCCTACCCGGAACGAGCCCAGGCAACTCATCTATATGTTGCCTATCCTGAGACATAAGATGTTAAGTCTCGGTGCTAGTAATTACACTGCCTGTCTTGCCCTTCTCTCCGAAAAACAGTAAAGCTATTTCACGGGAGAAACAAGTAAGATGGTGGTACCCATGCAGCCGGGAAAGCGGCACAGCGCTTCTCTCCCACCGGTAAATTGTAAAGTATTAATTAATTTATAAAAAAGTAACCAAAATAACTTTGTAACATTAGAGTAATTACTATTATTTCACTGTAGATTTGCGACAGTCAACTTCGCATTACAAATGTGAATGCAAAGTTTGGCGGAGCTACCCATGATTCAAATATATGGTCATCGAGTAGAGTTAAATCATATATGCGTGAACTACATCAACACAATGAACAAGTATGTCTGTTAGGTGAGTATTTATTGTACATTTTTCCTTTCAAAATTTGTCTAAAAAAAATCCATTATTTTTCAGGTGATTCTGGATATCCATTACGCCCTTTGCTTATGGCACCTATACTTAATGCAGTTCAAGGGTCAAGGGAGGAACTGTATACGAAAAAGCATGTGCAAGCCCGCATCCCAATAGACCGCTGCTTTGGATTACTTAAAGCTCGTTGGAGATGTTTGCTCAAAGATAGGGTACTCCACTATCATCCATATGTTGCTAGTAACATAATCATGGCATGTTGTGTACTGCACAATATAGCTTTAAAAGCTGGGTTGTCACCACCATTAGACCTGTGGATGAGAATGACAGTATGAGTACGGCCATTCCTATATCCCATGCTAATAGTCTGAGGTAATCCTAGGCAGTACAGGTGGGTCGTTTCGCGATTTTGCCGTATCAAAACGAATTTATCTATCGCAGCGCGATAACGGTATCTGAAACTATTTATTTTGGAAACTATCTATTACAGAATAGCGGCTTTGGCTAGCTGTTCTGATACCTGCCTATAGTGCTTAATTATCGAGCAATACGGATTTTGGTTAAATATTACTACCTACTATTATGTATTGCGAACTTAATTATTTCTTTTGAGATTTCTATACATAAATGTACATATTATTTACACGAAGCATTTACAATCCAACATTACCTACACGTAATATTATATTTACACAAGTAGGTACTCTCAATTTACACAACTGACTGCTAAGAGTAATTATAATATATTTAAACTAATAAATTGTAGTACATAATTCAAATAAATGGTAAATGTTACCAAAAGCAAGTGCATGACCTTGACCGCACCGAGTAACCCAATTTCATTTTACCAATAAATCCAATAATTGCATTAATTGTTAAAGAAACAGGTGTCAATTTTTCAAATCATAGATAGATCATCTTGAGCACAAAATAAATATTATATACATACATAATATTACAATAAATATTTATTTTGTGTCTTGAGCGAGAGCGTACAGAAATGGCGCGGAACTCGGAAGTCTATTTTCAAGCGGATTCTCGCTCTTACGTATAGCACTATCTCTGTCGCGTTCGTATTAAGTACTTCGGTTCGGTCGGTTATTCGGTATTTCTCGATACCGAAACGGCGACGGGCGAATAGCGATACCGTATTATTTGTGTCGTCGCGCGCGTCGCACCAATAGATAGTTTTGCTCGATAAATAGTTTCTGAAACGTCAATAGATAGTTTTCGTTATTGCGCTGATAGATAGTTATTGAAACTGGTTATGGTTTGAAACGTCCATCTCTACTAGGCAGAGCTATGTTAAATTGCTTATAAGAACAATGAAGCCCACTTTGATTTTATAAGTTTATTTTACAAAAATACTAGCTGACCCGACAGATGTAGTCCTGTCTTAATTATGAATTCGAATTGGTATAATTAATAAAAAAATATTTTAAAAAAGTGTTTATTATTCTAATGCTATATTATTTTACAATTATTTCTAATCTAGCCTTATCAAAAAATTTATATGGTGTTTAAGTATTATATATACCACTTGATTATTATCACACTCATATTAACGAAATTAATAATAACAGGGAGAATTAAAGTATGAAATATTTATTATCACACACATCATATCAACGAAATAAATAATAACACGCAAAATTATAGCATGAAATGTGTTAAAATATATACAAATTTTACGTAGTTAATTTTTTTATTATCAATTTAGCATAAAATGTAAGTAGAACATTTTTTCAAAATTTATTATGAAATACTATAATATTAAATGAACTAAAAGTTTTAAAACTAAACATCACTCTGAACTAAAATAAAACTATAATCTATACATATAATAAATCTGTAGAGGAGTCGTTTCTGTACATTGAAAATATTTAAAAAAAAAATAGCCAGGGTGTTAAAGGATGACTAACAGAATATATTTCCAGCATTTTTTTAATTTGTCTGTTTGTCTGTTTAGTTAACCACGCATCACGTAAAAACTACAAAACCAATGTAAATAACTTTTATACATAAAAATTGTACGTAACTTAGAGTAACATTTAGTTCTTGTTTCATCGCAATCGCTTAGATCTGTAGCGTTCACTACACGCAGGAGAGATAGTGACGATATCTGGCGGCGAGGCGCTATCTCGGTGTAGTGGGCTACACTATAGGATTACGGGAGTAGAGAATTGAAACCCGTAGAGTGCTTGTTGATCACTGATTTTATTATAGGATAATTAGCTTATATATACTATCACAATCTGCTGAGTATACAAATTCCACATTGATACATGAAAAACATTCTTACGTGCTTAAGATATGTACGTGCCTCCTAAGAGCTATTAAACTATGCGAGGGCCGTGATAGAGTCTGACAAGCGAGTCGTGGCACAAGCCGATGGCGGCAAATTTAAAAATCTTTTAGGTGTTAACCCAGCATATATAGTCTAAAAACAATTTTGATACTTTTGCTTAACTTGATTATTTGTTTATTTGGATAAGGTTGGAATCTTCAAAGAATTTGGATTAAAAATAATCTAAACGAAAACATTAACTACATTAAAATCAACACCAACTTTTCCACTCCATCGAAAATAAGGATAATAAAGATGCACAACAAAAACTTAAAAACATTTATTCATTCTGAACAATAATCAAAATCTGATTCGAGAAATTCGATGCCTTCAAAATATGATTCATCACTATCACTTTCATCTTCACGAACATTGATGAGAAATGGTTCAAGTTCCTCTTCTGTTATTTTATCTTTTATTTTGTATGTATTTTCAACATTAATCACATGATCAGTGCATGATTTCCAGTCATCAGCAGTCACACTGGCAAAACATTTCCTTATTAAATTTTCCATTTCGGCAGCTGGCACGCCTAGATTCATACTCGCCACTTTCCTTTTTGCCAAGCTCCAAATTAATTCTATGGCATTGAGATCACAATGATATGGCGGCAATTTGATGACCTCATGTCCATGCTGCTTTAGAAGTTCTTCCGCTTCGTACAAGGGAGTTGGTTTGTTTTCGTTGACAAGACACAAAAGCTCGGCCTTTGTAAGAAAATTGTCAAAAGAAATGTGATTTTCGGTGAGCCACTTCTGAATATCAGCCTTTAAAGTGCTCATCGTAGGCGGCTTGTTAATTTGAGTTACATGATAACTCGCATTATCCATTATAATCACACTAGGTTCATTTAAATTGGGTATTAATTTTTCTTCCAGCCATTTTATGAAGTTATTACGGTTCATATCATCATGATAATCAGCCATTTTAGATTTTGTGCTGAACACCAATAATGCATTGGGCACAAAACCTTTCTCAGAGCCAGCATGGACTATTATGTATCTTTTACCTATAAAACAAAGAAAAGTAATAATTAAAATAACAAATATTCTTATAGACATTCCAAAAAAGGCAAAATTAATTTGATAGAAACCTTAAGAAATTTTGTCAGTTACTCCACTCGTACTCGGTCCTTGCCATGACTTTTTTGGCTTGTAATTTTGGTGGACATATGTTTCGTCCAGGTAAACTATTGCCTTTCAAACTTTTCAATTAGAATTGACCTTTCATTTTTATTAGTTTTAAACTCAAATCCATTTTTTAACAATATTTGCCTCAATGTTTCTCGAGATCCAGTGAATATTATTGACTCTCGTAATTTTGCTAACAAAGTTCTTATTGTTGGAACTTGTTTCCTAACCGAGTAAAATTCATTTATTTTATTACGAATTGCCGATATGTCAAAATCATCTAAGTTTGAAACACTGGGCTGGCGAGGGCGTTTTTTTCCTGGCGTGTTCCACAAATTTTGGTTTAGGGAACCTTCCTTTTTTATCCTCCTCAGTGTGTTGACACCAACTTCTGTAATAATAAAAATAATTGGGTTAAGTGGCAGATTATTATCACAGTTTACTATATAACAAAAATATATTGAAATACAACCTGTCAGTTTAGATAAATGGGCCAAATAACTGGATTCAGAGGTAAACAGATCTTTTTTCTCAATATCTTTCAGCTCTTTGATTAAGTCTACGATCTGACGTTTCAAATCTTCGTTATCCGATAGACCTTAGAACAAGGAATAATTTGTATGTTTTGAAACACAATTTCTCGAAAGTACATATCTAAACAAATGTAAAGTTATGTTGAATACAAACAAAAGTTTTTTTTGTTGTTTAAATCTAGGACGAGTATCAAAATGTTTGGGATGTACTTACTTGCAGCTGAAATAATTTCGTCAAAAATTCGTTGTTTTTTCTCGAAACGCTGATTTATATCATCCTTTCTCTGTTCATACTTGCTTATCATTGTATACAACAAGCTCCGGGCACTGCTTTTAATGGGTTTCGACATTTTTTCGCACAAAAACTTACAATAATTACACCACAACAACAACAAATAGAGGTAAGATGACATTTAGTTTGACAATCAGAAGTGTGGCCATATGAAGAATTCGAAATAAATCGCGTCCCACGACTCGCTTGTCAGACTATACAATGGCTCGAACACTATCAAAAGATATATTATTATGTATTTGAAATGTAGTTCAATACAATACTTAACAAATAGGATCAAATCAACGCCATCTATTGACAATTTATAGTACCGACTTATTGACAAAAATGTAGTTCAATACAATACTTAACAAATAGGATCAGATCAACGCCATCTATTGACAACTTATAGTACCGACATGTATATCCTATTTGTTAAGTTTAATGAATTTGTTGAGTTATTATAATATTTTGTTAAAATTTTAATACGTTGGAAAGGAATAGTAATTACTTTCTTTAATACTTTAGAAAAACATCGTTTTCAATGAATATAGTTTAATGTGTCACTTAATATAAAAAAAAAGATATTTTATAACTGTGTCCGAACGATTACAGATTAACTCTCAATAGATGGCGTTGTGCATATGACGTCATTTCCTGAATCGCGCTATTAAGATTCTCGGCCAAAGAATCACCTTAACCCGTAATTGAAATTACAGTTGAGTTGTTGGGTGTCTCAAGTTTTCAAAATTCGTTCGTTCGTGTCGTTTAAAAGGTCTTTTGATTTAAAAGGTTTGATAATTGGTTCTTTAATCTTTCAATATTTTCTAGAATAAGAATATACCTTCTAGAAAAAAATCAAACCTATCGCAAAGTAGCCGAAATGCTAAAAGGTTGAGGTAGGTCTCAAGAATCGGAGGAAGATCGTGAAGTGAGGCTAAATGCAATCCGAGCGAACCACATCAGAACTCTTGCATCAGAAACGCCTACTCAGCGTGCGTCTAGGCTTTGCATACAGCGTGCACTTACAGTAGCTTCTCGCTCCCAAGAGAGTATTGACGAACGTGAAGCGCGGTTATCGGCTGACAGAGAGCGCCACGCCCTCTCACGCGAGTCTGAGACTTTTACCGAAAGGGAGTCGCGTTTAAGTTCGCAAAGAATCCAGACCGCAACTTTGCGCTCCCAAGAGAGTATCGAGGAACGCGAAGCGCGGTTGTCAGCTGACCGAGAGCGTCACGCGCTCTCACGCGAGTCCGAATCTCTCTCAGAGAGAGAACGGCGATTAACAACAGCCAGAGATAATTATGTAAGCGCCCGGATGAACGATGTACGTTATTTAATATCCGAAAGGGAAAGGATAGACGATCTGCGACGAGCAGAAACAGGAGAACAGCGACAATCTCGCCTGGGAGCTGACCGGGCTCGATACCACATGAACAGAATTATAACTGGCGAGGCTGATGATGAGTCCTTAGAATATAATGTTGTTGCGAACATTATTCTGCCTTGGGAAAAGAAGGAAAAATCAGGATTTACATATTCAACAAGAATTGACTACGCCTTCTACGCCTTTGTGGGTGGTATGACAGAAATTTGCAATTTTTGTGATACTCTGAAATGGAGAAATGAGGCAAATGGAATGTGCTGTTCAAATGGAAAAGTTGTTGTCAAAATTTTCAAGATCCCCAAACATTATTAAAACTCTTTTAAATGGCGATCACCCCCAGTCTAAACACTTTTTAGATAATATCCGTTCCTATAACAGCGCTTTCCAAATGACATCCTTTGGGGCAAAACAAATAACGGAGGGTCCGTTCATGCCAACCTTCAAAGTGCAAGGTCAAGTTTACCATCTCATCGGATCTTTATTGCCAGATAATGAGCCTACATTTCTTCAAATTTATTTTGTGTCCGATTACACTGAACAGCATAATATTAGGAATCGCCATTTTCCCCAGCTTAATGGTGCGCTTATATCAGAACTACAAAACATGCTGCATCAAGTAAATCAATACGTGGGGAATTTTAAAGCTGCGTTAGATTCCATTCCACAAGGCAGCAATGATTACAAAATAATCATCAGCGCAGATAGACGTCCTGTTGGTGAACACCGCGGGAGGCACAATGCACCAATGGCAGATGAAGTCGCAGTTGTTTTAGTCGATCAGGAATGTGAGAGGCGTGACATCGTGTTACGCACTCGCGACGATCGCCTGCAACGCATTTTTGAAACTCACCGAGCTTACGATGCCTTGCAATATCCATTAATATATTGTCATGGTGAAGATGGGTACAATTTTGGATTGCACCAAGTGAACCCTACTACGAGGATCACTAACTTTAATAAAAAAATATCGGCTCTGCAATATTATTCATACCTTTTGCAAATAAGGCGTAACTGTTTTGTTTATTTGCAACGTTTTCGTGGTTTGTTCAGTCAATTTATTGTGGACATGTATGCAAAAATAGAAACTGAACGTTTAGTGTACATTCGCACTAACCAGCGTCGTTTACGTGCTGAAGAATACGTGCATTTGCGGGACGCAATGCAATCAGATAATAATATCGAAAATTTGGGGCGGTTAGTCATCTTGCCTTCCAGTTTTACAGGCGGTCCGCGATATATGCACGAAAGAACGTAAGATGCCTTTTGCTGCGTCCGTAAGTATGGCCGGCCGGACCTATTCATAACGTTCACAACAAATCCAAAGTGGACCGAAATTTGTCAGGAACTTCTCCCAGGACAGGCGTCATATGATAGACATGACATCATTGCGAGAGTATTTCATTTAAAACTTAAATATATGATTGATCTTCTTACAAAAGATAAAAGTTTTCGGCTCAGCTCTTTGTTTCATATATAGTGTTGTGGCAAAAGCGTGGCTTACCTCACGCCCAATCCTCCTGTGGCTGGCAGAAAATATCCGACCCGAAGCTATTGACAGTGTCATAAGTGCCGAGTTTCCAGACCATGATGCAGATCCAATTTTGCATGACATCATTAAAACACACATGATTTACGGGCCATGTGGCGGTTTAAATAGAGTATCACCATGCATGCAAGATGGTCGGTGCTCAAAAAGATACCCTAGGGCACGTACAGAACAAACTATATCGGGAGAAAATGGGTATCCGCTATACCGGCGTCGATCACCTTCTCAAGGTGGTTTAACGGCTTCCATCAGGTTCCGTGGGCAAGAAATTATATTGGACAATAGATGGGTGGTACCGTATTCACCAGTTTTATCTAAAGCATTTCAAGCTCACATTAATGTTGAAATATGTAATAGCGTTAAGTCTATAAAATATGTATGTAAATATATCAATAAAGATAGTGATCAAGCAATGATAGCGCTGAGAAATAATGAATATGACGAAGTCACAAGATACCAGTCTGGCCGGTACATAAGCTCCTCTGAAGCAGCTTGGCGTATTTTAAGTTTCCCGATACATGAAAGGCATCCGCCGGTCATTCACCTGGACGTGCACTTTGAAGGCGGGCAGCGAGTGTACTTTCAGTCTGAAAATGTGGTAGAAAGGTTGGCCAACCCGAGACAAACCATCTTGCTTGCATTCTTTCGTCTTTGCCAAAGTGATCATTTCGCGAAGTCTCTTTTGTATAATGAAGTACTTACAACAAGCAGCAAGGTATTTTTGTTCGTAGGAGACGTGGAACTGCTGTAGATGGTGAGCCTGGTATTTTTAAAGAGCACGTGATTGGACGGGTGTACACGGTACACCCGAATAATCCCGAGTGTTATTATTTACGCCTTCTTCTTCATATAGTACGAGGTCCTACATCTTTTGCAGAACTCGGTAAATTGGACGATATTGAACATCCCACCTACAAGACCGCTTGCCGCGCACGCCATTTATTAGATGGAGATCAGCATTGGGATGATGCTCTAGCTGAGGCATGTATTAGCGACAGTCCACATCGCTTGCGACATTTGTTTGCCATCTTATTGACCTTTTGTGGATTATCAGATGCTAGACTGTTGTGGCAAAAATACCATGACAAGTTTGCTGAGGATTTTTTGAGACAAGTTCAACTAAGTACTGATGGAGAAATTCCTCATCAGGTACGTGAAATTTGTCACAACAGGTCCTTATTAGCTATTCAAGAAATTGTTATAAGTATAGGAGGAAACTCGGTCAGTCAATATGGTTTACCAACACCGACAGTCGATGGGGAACGTATAAACAGGGAGTACGCTTCAGAAATTAGTTACGATCCCGTGGAACTCGCAGAAATTTTACAAAGTGGCTTCGCAAATTTGACAGAAGAACAGCGCCAGACGTATGATAGAGTATGCTGCAGTGTAGATAACGCATCGGGTGAAATCCTGTTTTTAGACGCGCCTGGCGGAACGGGTAAAACTTTTCTTACCAAAATTATTTTGGCTCGGATAAGGAACCAAAATAAAATTGCTCTTGCTGTCACCTCCTCGGGGATAGCTGCCACGTTGTTGCCAGGAGGAAGAACAGCACACACCATGTTTAAAATTCCCATAGACTTAGACAGTACGGAAAGCCCGGTTTGCAATGTGTCACGAAATAGCGATAAAGCAAAACTGTTCAATGATTGTGCTTTAATTATTTGGGACGAATGCACGATAGCTGTCGATAGAACTTTGCGGGCAAAACGATCGACCGATGGGTGGCATTACAGTCCTTTTCTGTGGTGATTTTCGGCAGACACTGGGAGTGTCTGCCGAAAATCATACCGCGGGGAACAAGAGCCAATGAAATTTCTGCCTGTCTGAAAAGCTCTATTTTATGGCGCACTATAACAGTTACACACCTAAGTATAAATATGCGTGCACAGTTAGGAGGCTGCGAAAATGCGCTGGAGTTCTCTAATTTACTATTAAAAATAGGTGATGGTACATATCCCGTACAAGAAAATGGAAAAGTTATTTTGGTACAGAATCTTTGTTTTTCTGTTACATCACAACAGGATCTTATTTCTTCTGTTTACGGGGATTCCACAGACATTGGTAATCAAACTGGTTCTTGGCTATGCCAACGTGCTATTTTGACTCCCCGTAACGACCAAGCGGCAGCAATTAATTTAAAAATATTGACGCATGTTTCTGGAAATAGTATAGAATATACATCCATAAATACAGTTATGGAAGAAGAAGACGTCACGAACTATCCCGTGGAGTTTTTAGATTCCCTCAACACACCTGGTCTTCCAGCCCATAAAATAGTTTTAAAGGTCGGCGTACCGATAATTCTTCTTAGAAATTTATGTCCTCCAAAACTTTGCAACGGCACTCGGCTCAAAATCACTAATTTGCAGCAAAATATCATCGAAGCCGAAATCTTAACTGGTTGCGGAGCTGGTGATGTTGTTTTCATTCCAAGAATTGAACAGTTGAAAATTTCGTAAATAAAAAAATATGATAACGTACTAAGCAAGCCCAGTAACAATAGCCCTCTTATAATAATTATATTATTATTAGAGTGGTATTTATTACTATTTCTGTGGATTAGTGATCAATGATCATACATTTTTGTAAAATTGACTGATAATGCGGATTGCGGACGGTTCATACATTTTATAAATAATTGTAGGTATGCCGTGCAGTGTCCGGTCCGCGTTGGATGCGAGTGACAAGGGATCGGTCGTCTTGGCGTTCATTGAGGGAGGCCTATGTTCAGCAGTGGATGGATAGAGGCTGACGATGATGATGATGATAGCTACAGTATAGTTACCTAAGTAGGTAGGCGCTAGGTGATTCTTCTTCTCTATGGGTAATTTCAAAAGAGACTAGGTGCTATGAATAAAAGCGATCAATTATATTAAAAGTAAAAGGGTTTTAAGTTAGAGAGTAAGTTTTCAACATCCTCTATTTATACAGCTCTTCACACTAAATAAACTCATTGTTAAATTACGTAATCTACGCGAACGAAGTCGCGGGCACAGCTAGTATACATATAAATTAGTACAACATAAGCTCATGATAGAGACGCGTGGAAAAGAGAGAGCCTTTGCCCAGCAGTGGGACAGTATAGGCTAGGAAAAAAGAAAAAAAACTATACAGATAAATAAAATTGAAGTGTCTGTTTGTAGTATTAAAATAACCGCTTTTTACTAAATGCATATGGATGTATCCACGGTACGTATACCAAAATAACAATTTTTGTTTTTACAATTTTTGTCGGTTTGTTCCGGCTAATCTCTGAAACGGCTGGACCGATTTTGAGGAGACTTTCACTGGTAGATAGCTGATGATGATATACTAAGGAGTAACTTAGGCTATAAAAATAATCATCATCGGCTATGGCTGTACATCTGCGGGCAACAGCTAGTTAGTTTATATGGCTTATGTATATGTATGTATATGTATGAACCTTCTCAAAGTTCATAAAGTTAGATTAACTGTTGGCTCGAAGTAAAGAAATATTGTTGTTAAACAATTTAAATAAGATTTACTTAAAAATTCAATTGTAATTCAAAGAATCATTGGTGTCGTAATCCAGAATAATAGTAATAAACATTATGCATATAACAATTTAGCTGATTTTGTTATTACAGATCAGAAGAGGAAGGAAGGATGTCGGTTGAAGGAAGTTATGATGAGAATGGCAAAAGTCTACTTGTCAAAGCGTTAGCAATATCAGTCAAAATTTTATTGCGGTTTTCCTCTATTTCAAGTCTTCTGGATTCCAACTGAAGTCTTTTTGTCTCCCTCTGGTGTAAATTTCTTTCTCGGTCTTCCTCTAATTTTAAGCGACGCTTCTCAACGTGTACAAACTCACTAGTTGATCGCTCAAAAGGAATTTGTATCCGTCTGTGTCGTGCTGCGCGGCGCCGCGGCGTAGACTCGATCGGCGACGCTGCTCCCGCCTCGCTTATTGTGCGACCGCGGCGCTGCGCAACCAGCGCTGGGCTCGCTGTGCGCTCCCGCCGCCGTCTCGCTCCTGCACCATACCTATGAAAAAATGTAATTGAATAAAATAATAGCCCTTTGATCCTGTATAATTATTAATTTATCTGATTATGATAATATATTTCATTCCAAACATTCCCTTTTTTCTTTCTCACACAATAATAAACAGGTAAACACCAAACATATTAAGCAATTTCAAAGATTAGTTTTCCAGTAACAGTACAGTACAGTGCTGGGTTCAGGTTACGATGAGTAGTCTGACCTTCGCCAGGGCCAGCCTGTCGCTGAGGTGATCCTGATGCCTGCAGATCCGGGACCCTCAAAAAGTTTAGTTAAGGTTTAGTGGGGTTGTGCATTCCCAAGTGCGAGTACCCATGTTGCGAACCAAATATATCGAGTTTCACCTCACTACAATTTTATTGACTTGACGCTCGCACATCACTAGCCGCGCCCGCGCACGGGAGTGCCGGTCATCGGGCAGTACCGTCAGTTCACCGCGAGACCTCTCAACGGCGTGTCGTCGCCCCTTTGTCGCCGCTATTGACGTGACGAACGATAATTGCCACGTAATTCTCTTTGTTTGCCAATTTTGGGCATAGTCACGTGGATCGATTGATTTGAGTGTAATGGACTAATATATATAATATTAATTGACTATTGTGAACACTTTAGTGCCTTAAATCAAGTTAATGTGAAAGAATTGTTAGCCGCCATCTTGTGAAGCTCCGCTGCACGTCGTGTCCGATAGAAGTGGTCTCAGATAAGTATATAGATCAATTAGCATTAATTATCCGATTGGCCAATTAGGGGTTATGTAGTGTTAATTAGATTTATATTTGAGGCATCGACACACCGGAGAAGGCTCAAGACGTCGTTTAGGTAATTGAATAGTTTTATATAGCTCCGTGATAACCGCGGACAGTTCTACCCCATTTGAATTCCGGATAATTATATATATCGCTTCCACTGCATTTCCTGCTAATCCGGATACGGCGTGAACACCCCACATAGGTCTTAGAGCCTTCCCCGAGGTAAACCTGGATCATGCGAAAGCCTGCGTCATCACGAAAAGGTGACATTATGACTAGGAAATGTCATGACATGACAACTTACTTTTCTCCATTTCACCCTTGATTTGATTACTCCTCCACCAGTAGAGTTTAATAAATTTATTAAGTCCTTCCATAACTGGCCCTGTTTGATTCGGCCTTGGGGTTCTGATTGGGGCCCTGGCAACCCCCACGACTGAAATATGTAAAAAATATTTTTTTAAAGCAACAAAAAACAAGAGGTGCACTTATAAAAAGGTCGAAATACGAGTGGTTCGTTTCCCAAGCCTAGTTTGTCGCGTAACACGTCATTGCTTATTTTTCAAATTCTAACAGTAATTTGGGTAACAAAGGAGTTAATTATCACCAAATGATTTAAAATAATTTTAATAAAATAATTAACATATAACTTACCTTTCCATAAATTCCAATAAAACCAAAAACTGTTCCGGGCTAGCTCTGTTTCTAGAATCCTTTCTATACAAATTGTAATAGGAAGAATCAGAAATATTGTATAATTTAATATTTCTGATTTGCACTATAATATTTGTACAATATCTACTAATTAGCTTATAAATTCACAGATTGATATAAAAATTATGTTTTACCAAGGTTTTACCTTAAATTATTAGTATTTTAAATATATTAAACACGAAAATATATTAAAAATGACTACTGGTTGCCAAATGCTGTGACGCGTGTGACGTTTATGAGAACGCTCACTAGAGACTAAAGTCCATGTTTTTTCTAAGTTCATTGTAGAATGAGCGTTTGCTGGGCTTGTGGTGACTTGGCTAGCTCGTTGTCGCTTTCAACAATCACTAACGCAAAGGCGTTTGCGATCTAGGAACAAGTATAATATGGAATTGACATTCGCGTATACCCGAAAGGGACAGGCATATTTTACAGGGATACCACATTCATAGTAACAAGTCTACTTATTTTCTTGAAACAAGTGAATTAAAAATAATAAAAAACTGGTAAAGGTTGATAAATAACTATAAGCATTAGCCCTAACCAAACATTTATTGTAATTTTAGACAGCTGCATTTTTCCGGATTATCGAAAATATTATGTAATGACTAATAACAAACCGCTAAAAACATAAATAATAAAAAAGAAGGCTATATACGTCTTAATATGTATGATCTATAGTGCATAGCCTTTAAGGATAGCAATAAACATATTTGTTTTTATTGTGTTTATTTCGAAAATTCCAGTCACCCTTTTTAAATAATACCACATTCTTGGGTAATCTGCTTATAACAAAACTGGTATCACCATACCTACATAAGCCGACCAAATTAAAAAGTAGTACAAAATGGCGGCATATTTGACAAACTGTTCGCGAGTGAGAATGTTTGTATGGCATTCAAATTTAGTCGATATTTTTTTGTTGGGCACATCCTTGTTGTGCCCAACAAACAAACACCCGTATTCACAAACAATACTTTTCTCAGTAAAGTAGCAACGCAATGCGAAGTAAGGCATTTCTCACTGCGTTGCATATGGCAAGCCTTTTAATTCATAAACAATACTCAAGCGACCCTTGACTAAGCAAACGCACAGCGTTGAATAGAGCTCTGTGATTGGTTCGTTTGTGTTGCTAAGATCACTTCGCTCGCTGTTTGACGTTTATTTCATTTGTCATAAATCACTATTTTAATTCAAAACTATTTCGTCCGTCTTCGTGTTAATTAAACAGATTGGAAATAAAACTGTCTGAAATTATTAATTGTTTTTTATTGAAAATGACGGGATATAAACATGCTTCTAAAAAGTAGACCTTCTCTGTTTTCTCCTCTTGACTGTGGAATATTTGTTACAGAATGTTGTGTATTTCTCTCACTTTCAATGTGTTCAATAGCACCACGAGCTCTGCAAATGTTATACAATATTGCAGTAGCTACAATAACATGGCATGTAGTGGTCAGTTTTGTTGCCATCTTTTTAGACAAACATGGAAATATTCTTTTCCAAACCCCTATGGTTCTTTCCACAGTATTTCGGGTGTTTATATGCGCCTAGTTGTAATTTTCTTCTGAGCTAGTTTCTGGCTGCGCCACTGGTGTTAATAAATATCTTTGACAGCCTGAAAGCTGCCTGAAGAATAAAATCTTAAGGCCACAAGCAACTGATAAATAACTGGTACTGGAAGTCCTCTAGCAGTTAATTTTTCTAGGTCTTCATTTATCAGTGGCAAGAGTATAAAAAGTACCACATCTTTGGAAAACCTGTAGCGTCGTCGGAATTCATCCAAACTATAATAATCAAAAGGATTTAGGAAATCCCGTATCACTTTTCTGGTAATTATTGTGCTTCTCTCATTGATATAATTATCAAATTCTTCTTCACTACTATAATCCATTGTATAAGCACGCTATTAAAATGGAAAATTATCACAAACAGTAAAATCCAACCCCGAAAAATGTTTCTCGTAACACATAATAAACCACAAGAAAATCGAGTGACAATAGCTATGCGTTGCGTTAAACAGCTAGCAGGCTACCTTAGCTGTGCGTTAATTCTAAGGGACGCATAGTGCTAGCCGCCACTCAAGTATTGTCTATGAATAAGTTTTACGGGCCCTGTGCGCTCGCGCGCACTGTGAGACCGCATAGTAACGTTTGTGAATACGGGTGAAAGGGTAATATTCTGACAAAGACAAAAGAAAGTGTCTATGTCTCTGTCACTCTTGGATTTTTCGTATGTTGTTATCTCGTTCCAATACGGTATTATTATTAGCTTGTCAAATCTATTGATACTTGATCTTAGTTTGCGATTGGAGATAGAGAATGGATTTGAAGCGCTTGTCACTTGGTTAAGCCCCCTGAACAGACGTGAGGCTTTGAGTTGAGTGAGACACAAAGACAGACAGTGATATAATGACATCGTTTATTATAAGTATATTATGTTTAGTTTATTGCATAACCGGCACAGATACAGATCGTGTAGCGTGGCCCGCAACTAGCGCTAGTGATACACAGACCGACACGCTCCACGCACTAAATAAAAATAGACTCTTATAATTCCAAAGTGTGTAATTCAACGTTACGGCAATCAACATCAAAGACAAGTGACACAGTAGCCGAGCGACCGCCCCCGGCCCAGCTCGCCGCGCGCGCCACGCACACAACACTCCACTACACACTAGGTGCTACACATATCGTACTAATGCGAATACAGACGGTAAACAGATATCGTACAGACAGTATGTTTATATAAAGCGTACATGGCAATATACGTATGTTCAAAATTCCTATAATGTCTCTTTGGAATTATTCATAATATACAATTTCATTCGATAGGCTCATTCGCTATTTTCACATACACAGCAAAGATTCGCAACTTTTGCGCCACAATCAATTTTATTGAGTTAATATAATGTAGTGTTTTATTTTATTATTTATTACATCTATATATCAATAAATTACTTAGACCCCGATGCGGGCGCACCGCTAACAGTACCCCCGAAGATCACACTGGCGACTAGTCTTCTTTATTAGTCCTATTTGTTTGTTTTGATAATCTTACTCCCGACAGTACAACAGTACATAATATTCTCATTTATCAACTTGGTCGGCGAATATGAACACATTTCATATTGCTTTACAAATTTCAATAACAAAAAGCCATATTGCAAAACCGAGCGCAGGCCAAGTCCGCGTGCGCGTCTTCGCATAGCCGCTTATTAAAATAATATAATACCAATATTATTGCAATAAATATTTTCTCAGTCTTTGGTTACGTTCCAGTACGTAGCACATATCTTAAATGCTTTATTTTGATTAATTTTAACATAGCTTAATATAAAATGTTGTTCGTTCGCTACAATATCGAGGCGCGGGTGAGCGCGGCGCTTGGCCGGCCCCGCCCTTGCATCACCGCGCGCGTCACTCGCTCGGCTAACCGCTACAATAAGTGCTCGTGGAATTTTGAACAACGTACCTATGCGAAAAAGAACATCACATAATTTAAGCAAAAATATAATCAGTTCTATGAAATTTGATATGTTCCTCGCTCGTAAATCAAATGTATAACCATCGGCGATGCGGAACGGCTCGCTCGCTCTGTACGGTCCTTATAATTAGTCAAAATAACAAAACAATTTTCTAAATACTGCTAAAGAAAAAGAATCAGTCAGTCTCTCGCAAACACAATGATACAAGACTCGGGTAAAGGATAAAAGAAAGGCTCGCTCGGTGGCGAAGCGTGCGCGGTACTGGTGCGCGGCCGGTGGGCGGGGCGCGACAGATACGAGAGAGCCGTTGTAACAGTTAAGCACAATTTACAAATCAATCTATTATGTTTTATCTACGCAGTAGCAGTAAAGGATGTGTGTGTCTCTCGCGGCACCGTCGTCGCTCACTCGGCCAGTTGTTCTGCAACAACACATACTAGCACTGTATTAACAAAACCATGTAAGAGCTAAAAGCAAGAATATTTCAAATATTTTTTCAGTGTGAAATTTATGTGACTATATATCATCATCATCATCAGCCTTTATCCGTCCACTCTTGAACATAGACCTCCTTTAATTAACGCCAAGACGACTGCTCCCACTTCCCAGTAACCGGCACGTGTTGAGTGCAAGTGTTGATATTCGGTTTAACCTTTTGAACGCCATTGTCAACTATATGTGACAAAACGAAATCTGGCCCAGACAAATGACACAAATATGTGACAAAATACACGTCGCATCATATCATGAAATAAACTATCTAACCATTACTTTTGAGTGTTTATATTTATATAATTTATAAAAGCATTTTACAAAAAATTAAAACCGACAAAATACTAAACTAAAAAGTAATAAAATAACAGTGTTTCAGGAATTTTTGTGCTTACAACTTATAATTAACTTAACTAACTTGCGTTTACCACGTCATTATAGTTACTTTTGGAGTCGGTGTCAGCCAAAGTACTATTGTACAAACGCAAAGTTTGTACAATAGTAGAAAATTAAGTTAATTATAAGTTGTAAGCACAAAAATTCCAGAAACACAGTTATTTTATTACTTTTTAGTTTAGTATTTTTAAAGTCGGTTTTAATTTTTTGTAAAATGCTTTTATTTCTTAATTTTTAGTGATTCCGAAATTCGTCGTCTTGGCGTTCATTGAAGGAGGCCTATGTTTAGCAGTGGACGGATAAAGGACGATGATGGTGATGATGATGATTACGATGATGATGATGATTACGATGACCGCGACATACTATGATGTGCTACCAAAGCATCCTATACAATTGTTACATCGACAAGTAATAAAATGAGCATATCGTCGAGGTAAAAGAAACCATCCAAATAGGCGTTATTGGGAATAACTAAAAAACGGCTTGTCAGATCTTAATAAAATTAATATGGGACCAAATTGGAAACACCAGCTTTCAAATAAAAAAATTACCATCGAAATCCATTCACAAACGGCGGAGTTATCGTGTCACATACATACAAAAAAAAACAGACGAATTGATAACCTCCTCTTTTTTTGAAGTCGGTTAAAAAGTATAAGCTTCCGTCTATATTTGATATCATGAAACTAATAAAAATATACCATTATTTGAGAAATTTAATGTTTTAAAAGTAGATGTCAAATGCGTATACCCCACACGCCATAGTCTGCTACGAGGGCGGCACTGAAAATTTCGGGAATCAAGGAAGTGACACAACATTACTATTTAAAAATGTATTTATTGCTTTTCGAAGTATTCTCTGCGAAATTTGACACATTTTTCCATACGATGGAACCTATCCTTGAAGCAACCATTCCATTTGAAAGTTGGGGTCTCCAAAATGGCCGTTTTGTAGACGTCCACAGCTTCTTCAGGCGATGAAAATCTCTGACCACGCAATTTATTCTTTATTTTAGGTAAAGTATAGAAATAATTAGGGCTTAGGTCAGGGCTGTACGGCGGATGGCGGCTCTAAATACTCTTATCATCGCTCTAGAATTTTCTCGAGTCAATTCCATTTTCTCAACGACTAAACAAGTTTGACAAGACCTTGTGACAAGACCGAGAATCTTTTTTTAAATAAATAAATGGTATTCGATTTTTAAAACCAAGGAGTTTTCAATTAAAAAGATTTTAATATGATAGAAACATTATAATAAAACGATTTTAACGGATTTTATCGCGGTTTATTAAGATTTTTACAAGCCCGACGTTTCGGATACTTTACAGCAACCATGGTCCCGGGAGGACTGAGGTGCCATACGTCCTAATGTTACAAAGTTATTCGAAACTACCCTATGATACATTAATATTTTGGTCAGTCCTATCTACGCATAAAGTGCTAACTGTATCTTTAATCTGTGACATATTATGCTTGGATTTTGATTTGATAATTTTAATAATGGGATCCCAAGCAGGTGGTAAAAGCCAGCCATCTTCTGTATTGAAATTAGGATGTTTTTTAATTTTAATAGCCTCACGGATCATCCTTGGTTGGAATCTGTGTTCTTTTGCGAGGACTTGTGGTTTATCAAATCTGATATAATGGCGAGCTTTGTCAAGACTATGTTCACAGATGGCAGACTTAGTGTAGCGACGGTGTTTTAAATGTAAAAATCTTAATAAACCGCGATAAAATCCGTAAAAATCGTTTTATTATAATGAGTGAAATTCGCGTAAACATCAGAAAACAATATATGACAGAAACAGTGGAAATATTCCATTCCCGATTCTTTTAGTGCAGCATATGTATATGTGACAGCTAGTGTTGCGACATATTATGACTATAATATCGATAAAAACTTAAGATGTTTATGAAATTTTAGTCCAGACTCCAGATTTATACTATTTATTCGACCGACTTACAAAAAAAGAGGAGGGTCCCAATTCTTTTTTTTTTGTTCTATCCGTTGGTATCAATTATCAGGATAGATAATACAATGTTCTTTTCCCAAAATTTGTCTTATAAAAAAATATATATAGCTCAGTAGGCGCTTAACATGCTTAGTAGTTGTATTAAATAAGTCCAAATCAAAATCTACATCAGTAATGTTCATATCAAATCCTGCCACCACATCATTGAAATATCTACTTGTCCTTATCATATATGCATTCTGCCTGTAATTCGTCCTCACCGGTTGCACATATAGGAGACTAGGTTTACGAAATAAAGCTGTTTTCGTACGTAACCAAATCATTTCTAACAGTTCTGGACAGTCGACGGTCCCGTTCGCCTCATTCATCAGATATCATAGTCCGCTACAACGCGACGTTTGCTAAGCGGCAAGAAATGGAATTTCTTACACCTCTCTCGATAATTCATAAGATAAATTTTGGCTTTAAATTGTAAATGCCTTAAAAACGCTCCTGGATTCTCTCAATCCTTGAAATGTAAGTGTCATAACGCGGATTCCATACTTGGGACGCATATTCCAAGTGACTTCTAACAAATGCACAGTAAAGTATTTTGAGGGTTTTAATGTTAGTAAACTCGTTTGACAATCTAAGTACGAGGCCTAGGGCTTGTGAAGCCTTTTTAATGATGCTGTCCACGTGTTGATCAAATAGTAGCTTGTTATCAAAAGTCACGCCTATGTCGCAAATAGAGTTAACCCTAAATAAATTTATATTGTTTATAGTGTAGTCGAATATAGTAGTAATACCTAGAGACATTTAAATTCAATTTGTTATTAGTACAATAACTTTGAAATCTGTCTAAGTCACTTTGCATCATGGTCACAAAGGAATTATATTTATGATTTCTCATGTCATTTCGGCGGCGACAAGCAGTTGAAGAAAAGTTAGTAATGATAAGGGGGCAAACGAACAGTTGGGGCCTTATGGTACCGACGCCCATACACATCCGCACAACCAGAATCCGTTATTTGCATTGAACGACAAAAACATAGAAACTAATGTTCCAAACTGGCCAAACAAAAAGTATGCTAGAAGGGGTGGGGCTATAAAAGTATGCTGCGTCCGCTGTCAGTGTTTACGTGAACGCCGTCACACATAGTACTCGTTACAGGTTAACAAAATCCTTTAAAAGTATTTCAAAATGGCATCTTGTGTGGTAGTTTTATAATTAAAAAATTAATAGATATTAGTATGAGGACTTACGGGGATGATGTTATGCAATAGGTGCCAGTCAAACAAAAATTTTGTAACTTTTCCAGAATCAACATCATTTTTGCTTCAATATTTTATTTTAAAGAAATATATAGAAAAATATTTCCATTAAAACAAATGGTGGTTACCGTACTGCATAGTAACCATAAAGTTAATATACCTAGCGGAATAGAGGAACAAAACGCTGAGCGAGTGAGATGTCACTAGCAGCAACACCGTGTGATAAAAAGAGATGCGTGCTGCGACGTAACAGAACCATTTTTGCAACTGTTTGACATTTCTCGGCATAATCTGTCACGCTGACAATTTAAGCTTTGTGAATTTTTGTGATATTACGTGAAATCGTGCATATTTTTGAAAAATAGTGCTTCAGAAACATGGTGACTTGTTCAGTGATTGATTTCTGTACAACACAGCGAAATAACCCCTAAAAATGTTCATTTCACAGGTAAATTATTCCAAATCGACACCTCCAAACATAGTATTTATTTTTGCTAATACGCTTCGAATTGTAATGAGTAAATATGATAATTATATTCTATAAACATTTATCTATGTAAGAAACAAAGATTGAATACACATAATGTAGAATTGACGAATATTTTGTGTAAAATAAATAATTTTCGTTTTACACTAGGGCTGCATCAAGTTATCGATATTTCGTGTCCACTGTCTATAAAGCGGTAAACGAATATGTATTACTGATGTCAAAATACTTATATGAGGTAGAGATAGGAATCACCTGGGAATGTGAACCTATTTAAGATAGTTGTATAGTTTTTATCGATATTATAATCATAATATGTCGCAACACTAGCTGTCACATATAGCAGACTATGGCGTGTGGGGTAATCCTTTTATACGCATTTAGCATCTACTTTTAAAACAGAATTTCTCAATGTTAATGGTATATTTTTATTAATTTCATGCTATCAAATATAGACGGAAGCTTATACTTTAAAATTATATAAATATAAACATTCAAAAGTAATGGTTAGATAGTTTATTTCATGATATGATGCGACGTGTATTTTGTCACATATTTGTGTCATTGGCGGTCTGGGCCAGATTTCGTTTTGTCACATATAGTCGACAATGGCGTTCAAAAGGTTAAGTAATGAATCCAAAAATACGGAATATAAAACTATATCACATAAATCATAATTGGAGAATGAATACGACTACAAATAATCACTGGTGGATTGTAGTGTAATGTGGTGACACCTTCCACCCATATAAGGTTATGTATAGCCCACATTAGTATTAGCTATGTATCATAATATGTCCAATATACGACGATCTATAGTAAAGACGTGTTTCAATACAATCGAACGTATTGGCAACCTTACAGTAGAGAAATTAACTGGTTTATTAAAAAACACAACACGCATCGTAAAAATTTACTATACTAACAGCGCGTTAGGGAAAAATGATGAGAGTAATTTTTTACGATGCGTGTGCACACCATCACGAAAAACCGAAACCCTGAAGTTAGCTATATGTTGACTATAACTAATTATTAATATATTACACAATATTCACATAATGACAGTATAGACGTCAAAAGAAGATATAGTTTTTAACTACACAATAAGCAAAAAGGTTACAGTGTAATGAATGTGTGTAAAAATGTATTTTTTCTTTAAGGAGTATTACTTCTAACGCGTGTAAATAAGTATACACACACTTTTTTATATAAGGATTATTCGGAAAACTGAAATAAAATTGTAATATAGAAGTAGCCATAACCAGTTTTTCAATAATATTTGCTTTGCATTAAAAAAAATGCTAAAAATAAAGGTTTATTATTATGATTATTACATACATTACATTATAGCTACATAATAATATAAAACGAAATTATCATTTCCTCTGCTTTCAAAATCGATTTTAATCGAGTAAGAAAATCGCACTTTTGACAGAAAAAATGAGAAATCGTCTTCAACGTGACCTGAAAGTTTTAATAGCATATTTTACATCGCTGGTTTTGAACGCCCGTCAAGTCTGGCTCATCAAATTAAAGCCACAATGGAAAACTAGTGCTAGACACAATCGCCGGTACTGTTTTGATGAAAATAGTAAAATAAATTGATTTTAAATTTATAACAGATTTTTTAGGAAAAATAGTACTTACTGGTAAAAGGAAATGTCTCGATTAACAGCTCCAATTTTGCTGGTAGTGTTTGAACAATTAATTATTGAACAACGAGTCATTTTGTTTTTAAAACCTTACGTCGCATGCTGACCGCGGTCGGGAGCATACTAAAATTCGTGGCGAGCAATGGAGCCTTCGAGACGTCTTTTTGCCACGCGAGGTACATACACTCTTTACTTCTATCTCGATAGATTTCTGTGGTATTAACACAAGACCTTTTGAGTTATTAATTGGAACAAAAATGCGCCAGAAGGAAGACATTGAAATTTATGATAGTCTAAGATCTGGGATATAAAACGACCTTCACCGAGATGTTTATTTGATGAAACGTATTTTGTATTTAATTTAATATGTCAATAAATATATTGCATATGGGTTGCCTAACAAATTTTAGTCCAGGGTATGTATTGTAAAGTTCAACAGCAATAACGAAGGGTTCATAAGGACATCTAGTGCTGCAGATAGTATGAAACCATGGCCAGATGACCTGGGAGACGACTGCGATACCAGTGACCTGGCAACTTAATAAATCAGTCAGTATGGTTTTTTTTTTTACTTTTTCTATTTTTTTTTGTACCACCATGTTGCGGGTTAGTAGGAAAATAAATCTGCTACTATGCCAGGATAATTTCTTTATATTATTGTTATATTGCCGTTATGGATTGTATTGTTGTGTTTTTTTTTTTTTATATATATTATTTTAAGTCATTGTCTAGAGTGTGTAGAGCCTGAAGCCAGTCTAACAGTCAGGAGAGGCCGATTGTGGGATGTGTATATTTAATAGACAATGCATGTAAGGGAATATAAGAGTGAGTGTGAGTGAAGTAAAGAATGTATGAAATGTGAGAATGATTGATATTGACTGACGAATGAACGACATGGAGTCGATGAGTTAAGTTGAGAGTGCGAAGACGATAAGACGTGTATTCAGATTATTTCCGTGTATTCCATTAAACCAGTACTTTAACGACTTTGTGGATTTATAAAATTTCTATCCCACATGTATAAAATCTTCCATACCAAATGTTAAGCAAATGCAAACCAATGTATTCTTAGACAGTGAAAACTTTGAATTGGTGGACTCTCCAGTTTTTCTAGCAATAACTCTAGATTTTAAACTGCAGTGGGGTCACCACATAGCTAAATTGGCAAATAGACTCAGTTCAGAAGCATATGAAGTGAGAAAAATAAGACAGTTTTTGTTACAGCGCGAATAATAAGTATATTTTAGCTACTTTCATAGCATAATGTCTTATGACAATATACTTTTATGGGGAAATGCTGCCGATATAAACAACATTTTTGTGCTGCAGAAGCGAGTTATTCGTGCAATTTCTAAGTTGCCTCCCTATTCATCTTTGCGAGAAAAAATTAAAGAAATAGGAATTCTGACTGTCGCATTTCAATACATCTTAGAAAATTTACTGTCCGGAAAAATATAAATGAATTTTGTAAGAAAAGTGATATTCATAGAAGGGATATACGTAATAGACACAGGTTAGATGTACCACCTTCTTTTAATGGAATTGTATTTTTTTTCTTTAACGCCGGGAAATGCTCTGAGGCATCCCGCCTGGGGAGTGGGTGTCCCCAGGCGGGTATGTGGGACTCGCTGCGCCCGAAAGATGGTAAGTGGACGCAGCTCTACCCACTAAAACCCGGCGAGTGCCACCAGTGCCGCCTTTGGTGAGGTGCCCCGGATCTGTTAAACTAACAGGGCACCTCGACGGCTAGTCAGTCCTGCAAGGGACCGACGCCACCTCCAGAGAGGGGTTGTCCCGCACCACAGAACAACCCCTCCCAACGTCGGGACAGTACAATGGAGTGAGGTTCCCATCCTCACCCCTTGCCCCCTGCTCTTTTGTCCCTTCTTCTTATAAGAGGGGTACAAAGAGCCCCCTCGGCTCAATTAGCTTCGCCCAAGGTGCTGGGCTCAGTAGCCTAGGGTGAGCCCAGCACCTTGGGCGAAGCTAATGCTGGTGCTGGGCTCACCCTAGGCTACT
Organism: Helleia helle; assembly: GCA_963853865.1. NCBI lineage: Eukaryota > Metazoa > Arthropoda > Insecta > Lepidoptera > Lycaenidae > Helleia > Helleia helle. The sequence continues at coordinate 26,318,623 of OY971420.1, forward strand.
GAGCCCCACCGCCACGTCAAGGCCTGAACCATGGTGGGGATGGCAATTGTATACGCTTTTACAATAGGATCCCAGAAAACGTTCAAAAGCTATCAATTAAAAAAAGTTTTTAAAGAGCGTTTGTGTGGTAAAGGATTTTATAAAGTAAAAGATTTCATGGAAGATACCACACCCTGGGAATAAGGCATTCCGCCCAGGCACTTCAGGATAAGATGTTAAAATTGTTATAGAATACATATTATTTGAAAAGATTAGTCCCACGGAGTTTGTTTCGCCGGTTTTTGGGTGTGGCCTCAGTGGGCTTGCCTTGGTTGGTGGTAGATTCAATTTACGTTCAAAAAGATACTGTATAGGTGCTATTATGTGTTAAAAAAAAATGATTTTGAAGCCATGGTATTTCCGAACTGATACGACTTAGGGACTTATTTAAAAAGCCAGCAACGCAGCGGGTGGGTGTCTATGGATGTCGCCTATTTCTTACCACCAGGTGAAACGACTGTCCGTTTGTTCCCTCTTTAAATAAAAACTATATAAAGCCGATTATCTCTTCCAAAGTAAGTTATGTGGTAATGTGTATGTAAAGATGTATCTACCCGCTAGCGGTCGTCGCGGACGAAAGCCGCGCGTGCCATCCGGTCCACGCGGAGCCCGCAGCAGCACGACGCGCGGCGCGCCCGCCTCCTCCAGCGACGCCAGCCGCAGCCGCGCCAGAAGCCGCTCCGGCCGAGCGCACTTCACCGTCTTGCCCGAGCCGCCCGTGCCACCCGAACCGCCACTACTGCACATACACACACTTACGCGATTAGTACACGCACGACGCTAATTAAAAACGGCGACGTAGTGTAGCGCAGCCCACCTGACTTTAACGACGTTGCAGGCGGAGGACTTGCCGTTGCGCGGGTTGGTGAGCATCACGAACTCGACGGTATCGCCAGGCTGCAGTTCCGCCGGGTTACCACGCACCTCAGACATGTGGAAAAACAGCCGACGGTTCTCCTCGGACTCGATCGACAAAAACCCGAACCCACCTAATTACAGACAAGAATTTTGTGTAAACAAACGCAAACATATTTGAAGATAAACTTCTTTGCTGCATGAGGGTATTATTTTTGCGGATGAAACGTCACGAAAATGTGCAACGTTTTTGTCCAAGAAGAGGGAGAGTGATTGAGACCGATAGAGAGATAGTGAGAAAGGGCAAACGTAGCATGAAGCATATAGCCATGGAGTGAGAGTAGGCAGCAAGCGAGTGACAAAAATCGAGAGAGAGTGAGATAGAGCGAACGTCGGATCGCCCTTGAAATTTAAAGCTTTAGATTAGTATAAAATATATAAACGAGATTTAAAAATTTGTTTGCCAAATAAGTTCTCTCTTTGTTCACTTCTGACATGTGTACTTTGTACCTACGCACACACTTCTTTTTTCTTTGGTAGATATAAAGTAATGACTTAACAAAGTACGATTGAAACAGATCGCTGGTTTACCTTTGATGGCGTCGACGGTAGCGCGGCGCTTCTTCCTGATTGGAACGATGTTAGTGGCGCGGCCCTCCTCATCGGCCTGGAACGTCACCGGGTCGCCCACCTGCAGGATCTCCCGCTTACACGCCAGACCCATTATTCCGAACTCGTACGTCGCACCTCCCTCAGTTTGTATTAGCCCTGCGGTGCGGTATCAATTCATGTATAGCATAAGCGGACAAGTCGGTTGTTACAATAGTAAATACATAAGTGTATATAGTGTATACCGCAGTAGTGCGTCTGGTCGGGGTTGAGCGCTCGCAGCGGACGCGTGACGGTGCCGTTGAGAGGAGGGTCGCGGGGCGCGGCGAGCGGCACGGTCCCGCGCGCCAGCGGCCGCACCGCCTCGGCGCTCGCGCACCCCCCACCGCCGCCACCGCCCCCGCCGCGACCCACGCTATACTCCACTTCGCCGCCCAACTCCAAGCTCTCGGGGTTTCCCTCCAAATTGCTGAAACGAAATAGTAGCTCATTGGTATAAATATTTCAAACAAGGAATGTAGTTTTACTCAAGTATTTATTTATTTATATATATTTATTTATAAGGGATAAAAAGCAGCCATAACATACAATATTATTTAGACATACTTAAAATAAATTAAAGATGAAGTAGCAATGTTACAGCCAACGACATTATCCACATCTTAAATCGAGCAAAGGTAATATTTTTTTGTTTTCACTAGCTGTTGCCTGCAGCTTCGCCCGCGTTACTCAACTCCTATATGTCACAGCGTGATGTTATATAGCCTATAGCCTTCCTCGATAAATAGGTTGTCTAACACTGAAAGATTTTTTCAAATCGGACCAGTAGTTCCTGAGATTAGCGCGTTCAAACAAACAAACAAATTCTTCAGCTTTATAACATTAGTATAGATAATTCAGAAAAGCCAAAAAGGAGCGCTAAGCAATACATAAATAAAAAAATCACATGAGTTAATATTCGACAGTAAGAACTAAGCTATTCTGTAGCAGTCAGATAAATATGGCAGTGACAATAAATAAGAAATATTTAAACAAATGACAATAATTGGTTATTTTATTACGTCATTAAATTATGAATTGAAATATTGTACCACTTATAAGGAGAAATAAACAATTAAAAATAATATAATAAACATTCGATATAGTGTAGTTTTAATAGTAAATTTATTGTAATTTTTAGTGCAGTTATAACTTAGTTTAGACAGAACTAAGTTTAGACATTGTTGCGGACAAGAAATCGTCGAACAGGCCAGATAGTTGTTTTTTTTTATATTAGATGTAAGCCATTAGCTAGTAGATTCATATGAACATGTAAATATTTTGTTAATTTGTTAGTTTAGTCCTATGAGAATATAATTAGAGATATCAATCAGACCCTTATCTATATATAACTTTACTAGGGTTTACTAAGGTAACTACGGTCTATATATAACTTTCGTAATAGCGATATATGTATAACAAAGCTATGCCCCAGAGAGGGACAGTCACAGAATTATATCACGATAGAAGTAAAGAGTTCCGTAATTTGTATGGGGACCGAGCGTGTAACATTTTGCGTAGGTACGATGACGTCACGAGTGTAATTTAGTGATGTGAAACACATAAGCCGCGCGAAAACAATTATTCAAAAGCATCGATTCACAGATCGATTATATCATGGCACCGATTTTATCAGTAGTATTGTTCAAATAAACTATTTTATGATAGCGTGCTATGGACGATAAACTATATTTTTATACATTGAGTAGCTATATTATAGACTATATTATAACGTGTAATCATTTAATAGCTTGTTTTTTTTATTATTGATAATTAAAATGTTGATTTGATCAGCCGGCCTACTCTTGACACTCGATCCTATCGAAATTTAGGATTGGGATCGAAAATAGGCTACAACTAGCGCACAATTTGACTCGATTACAGTGAAATTTTATGAAACTAATTGAAATCGGGATTTCTCGATCTTGAAAATATATATATATATATATATATATATATATATTTTTATATTCAATGTTGTACGTCAAAGTAGCTTATTGAACGTCAAATGACTCTACTACCGGTTCCAAAACTAGTCCACTGAGAAGAACCGGCGAAACAAACTCAGTGAAACTAATCTTTTCAATATTATAAAATATAGGTACATAATATGATATAATTATACATAGAAGCCATGTAGGAAACGCCTTATTCCCAAGGTGTGGTATCTTCAATAAATTCTTTTATTTTGTAGTATCCTTTACCACACAAACGTTCTTTGACAGTTTTTTTAAATTTATTTATCGATAGGTTTTGAACGTTTTCTAGGATCCTATTGTAGAAACGTATACATTGACCCATAAAAGAATTACTGACCTTATGTAGCCTAAAATATGGCACAACAAGTTTATGTTTGTTCCTTGTATTTTTATTGTGATTATCGTATTTTTTTACAAATTCATTTATATTTTTGCGAACATACATCACGTTTACAAAAATGTATTGAGATGCTACAGTCAAAATGTCTATTTCTTGAAATTTCTCTCTTAATGATATTCTGGGACCCAGACAGTAGATAGCCCGTATAGCCCGCTTCTGCAGTATGAAAATTGTATTGACATCAGCGGCATGTCCCCAAAGCAAAATGCCGTAGGACATAAGACTGTGGAAATACGCATAATATACTAGTCTAGCCGTATTAACATCCGTAATTGACCTGATTTTTCTAATCGCAAAAACTGCAGAACTGAGTCTACTCGATAAGGTAGCTATATGGGGCGCCCACTGGAGATTGGCATCTAAGGTAATGCCAAGAAAGGTAGTTGAATTCACCAAGTCCATTATCTCCCCACTTAATGTTACATTGGTTTGTACTTGCTTAACATTAGGTAGTGTAAATCTAATCAATTTAGTTTTATTGCAGTTAAGTAACAAATTATTGACACTAAACCAATGTACCATCTTTGAAAGAGCATTGTTTACTTCGTCGGAAATCATTTGTTGTCGCTTAATTTTAAATATTAAAGAAGTATCATCGGCAAACAAATCTATTTCATGCTTATCCTTCATGAGAAAAGGTATGTCATTTATGTAAACGAGGAAGAGAAACGGACCCAGAATGGAACCTTGAGGCACCCCCATTTTTATGTTGGTACCAGAGGAACTTTTATTATTTACAATTACCTTTTGTGTTCTGTTATTTAAGTAAGATGCTAATAGTTTAAGTTCTGTGCCCCTGATACCATAGTGATGTAATTTCCTGATCAATGTTGCGTGTTGAACACAATCAAAAGCCAAACAAATCACAAAATACACCTAGGCATCCTGCGATGCATCCCAGGCTGTATAAATATGTTTCAGTAGGTGAACTCCAGCATCAGTTGTAGATCGCCCTTTAGTAAATCCATACTGCTGACTATGGAGCAACTGATGCTTGTTAAAAAAAACTAAAATTTGATTAAGAATGATCTTTTCAAAAATTTTACTAAGTGTTGGGAGTACTGAAATCGGTCTAAAGTTTGAGGGGTCAGATGTGACACCAGATTTAAAAAGTGGTAGAATTTTACTATGCTTCATTAAATCAGGAAATACACCACATTCAATACAATCATTGAAAATTACCGCTAAGATAGGTGCAATTATTTCTATAATATATTTAATCGTTTTAACCGACATGCCCCACAAGTCTGTAGTATTTTTGACATTAATAAGTTTGAAAGCACCTATAACATCTTTGGAGCAGATGGAATGAAATTTAAAAAGAATATTATTTTCTTTCACACAATTTTTGAGTAAGGATTCAGCGACAGTAGGAGACGATATGAGGTTTTTAGTTGTCGTAACTGGAATATTGGCAAAAAAATTCTCAAAAATATTTGCAACCTCCCTGTCAGTATTGATAATTTTATTGTCAATACACAATGAATGTATTGAATTACAACTTTTACTCCTTCCAGTTTCGTCGTTAATTACTTTCCACGTCATTTTGATTTCCACGTCATTACATCTTGCAATTTTATTTTTAATATTTAAACTACATACATACTTAACTACGTACATACTTTTTTAAATATTTTTGAGCATGATTTCAAAAAGTTTTTATGTGATTCGCTAGTATTGTAAGCCTTTTCATTATAGAGCTCGTACAATCTTTGTCTACTTTTATAAATTCCTACAGTCGCCCATTCATTAAAAATTCCTCCATTTTGTACATCAACTGTTTTTGTTTTAGGTGTAAATATGTTGTTAAACTCTTTTTTAATAAGCTGAAACAATTTACTAAATAACTTGTTAGGATCTTTATTATAGTCTATTTGTAATAGTTTAGTTGTAATATTACACCTAAAGTTCTCAATACGTTTTGTAGTCTTAGGAACAAACATTACTTTTCCATTACTGATATTTTTTAAAGTCAACTCAAAGGATGCTTGTAATCCACAATGATCTGAACTCAGGTTATTTATTATTGATTTGCTATGGTGAATTACATTACAAAATATATTATCTATGCATGTAGACGTTGAGCATGTTATTCTAGTGGGCTCCATGAATAGATTTTCGAGGCTATAAGATTTCAATAATGAAAGGAATTTGACAGTAGTGAAATTATTTTCTAGCAAGTTAATATTAAAGTCACCACATACAATTATATTTTGGTTGGATCTACATACTTTTGTCAGTACTTCTTCCATGATCTCTTCAAATATGTCATACAATCCACTTGGGGGTCTGTACACACACACAATAATAAGGCGCTCAAGTTCCACACAGGCTATCTCAGTAGTACGCTCAACAGAGAGATTTACAATATCTTTTCTTTCTTTATATTTTATCTATTTATTTATTAATATTAGAGAACCACCTCTTATTGATTTTTCTCTGCTGAACATACTCACAACCTGGTGATTGCTGAAGTTAAACATAATTTCTTGTTTTGCTAACCAATGTTCTGTTATACAAAGTATATTAATAAAGCTTTTAAGAAATAATTCAATTTCTCGGTCTTTGCCTGCCATACCTTGAATATTCTGATGTACCAGGTTTATATTATAAGTTTTTTCTTTACACTTATTGTTTATAATTTTGGTGGGCAAGTGAACAGGGTTTATATTATTACAAAAGTATGTATTGCAAGAGGCTGCCTCTATTGTCTTGTAACTTAATTTAAATTATTTGGAACGAATTCCAAGCCATTATCTGTCAATAACTTACACTGCTCAATAGAAGCAGTGGTCTGTGTAGCCAAGACATTGGCTGGTACCTTATACAAAAATTTGTATAGCGACATTGCTATTTGTCTTTTAATAAAAAATGATAAGTAAAACTTATCTATAGTCCTAAAACTAAATTTATAATTAATAATTTGATTTGTGTCAATAATTTAAATTTTGTAATTATTATTATATAATGAAATACAATTATTATTATTTGATATGGTGTACAATAATGAATTTAAATTAAATCTAATTTTATTTTCATGTTGCAATGATTTAATGTAAGGAAATGTAAATATAATAATTTCATAATAATAATTCTTGTTCATACATATTTTCGTAATTCGTACTCTTGACAACATTTTGACGTTGACGTATCGACTTCGAAATTGAGATTGGGATCGAATTTACACAGTTCATTGTTCAACAAAACTAAGTTTTTAGTGTTCGATTGCGTTGTTTAAAGTGTTTTTTTATTAAAATTATGGCACGATTGGCACTTCTTTTTGGATATATTAGGATATAGATATAGATCTAAGACAAAGGCGAAATCTAAGAAGAATGGCGCGTTATATGCCAATAATGCGTTCACCATGAGTGATGAGGAGTTTAAGAGATAATAATATTGCCTCAGCAAGGAGCTTTGAAGTTGTTCATAGCGATTTGGATTTGTATCTGATATCTAGTATCTACGCGTTATAAGGTATGTCAATAGAAATATTTATAATCTAACCTCTTCTATATGTCATCTTTTCGATTTATTTACCGCCTATGTAGGATACATAAAAAATATATCTCAAATTATTTTATTATTGATTGGTTCTACATTGTTCTTCATATTATGTGATACCTATATATTAGACAAATCAAAGTGCTAATTATAATATATAAAAACTATATAAAAACTAAGCCCAACAAAAGCTGTAAATCGTCGAGGATTCCCCTCGACTGTGTGAGGTCTCCATCATCACACCTGTAATGGCGCTTATAATCTATATGGGTGCAAAGTTCTCATCAATTTAAATTAATTAAGTTCAAACACAAGGTAGCTACTGTAAACTGTTGAGGAGTTCCCTTAACTGTCATTTGTCTTCATCATCAGACCCTTAATGACAGTCACAACCCATCTAGGTGTAAAATTCTCATTACAAATTAATCAAGCCCAAACACAAGGGTACTGATGTAAATCGTCGAGGAGTTCACTCGACTGTCTTTCGGCTCCAGCATCAGATCGACTCTAGACTTTCATTAAATTGTAGTCCTTCAAAACACTTTATAAAAAAAATATCAAACGCACTAGTCGCCCCTATGATTTTTGAAAGTTCCCCTCGATTTCTCTGGGATGCCATCATCAGATCCTGGTTTCCTTATCATGGGACCATTTGGGAGTATACCCTTTAGAACAAAAAAATAATTTTTCAAATCGGTCTAGCCATCTTCGAGTAATCAGGTAACATACATAAAAAAAAAAATCCGACGAATTGATAACCTCCTCCTTTTTGAAGTCGGTTAAAAAGGATTTCACTTAAGAAATGTTTTAATTATAAGTTGACTCTTGGATTCTGTAATTTTATAATTTAGTTTTAATAATGCCTTTTCTTTTTTTAGTAATACCTTTAAATTGTATATATTATAATATTGATATAATATATTATACAATTTAAAAAAAATTAATTATATATATATATTAATAAGTATATTCTTTTAGTAATACCTTTAAATCGGCAAATAACATAAACATTATAAAGGAATCTTAAAATGTGTTCATTCCTTTTTAAATTTTGGGGAACTTGTTAATTCTAAGTTAAAATCATAAGAAAGAGATCATTTGTTTCATACATTAATATTATATTGCAATAATGATATGTTTGATGACACCTATTTGGATGCTCCGGCTGGCTCACCTGAAGAACACTACACCAAGTTTTATTGCGTGGCACGCAATACAGTAAATCATACTATTGATGTTCTGAAGAATAGTTGGCGATGTCTCCTAGGCCACAGGGTCTTTCACTATAAGAAAGTGATCATTTGTTCCATACATAAATATTATATTGCAATAATTATATGTTTTTAGGAGACTCGGGCTATGCCCAAAGAACTATTATTATGACACCTATTTGGTGCTCCGGCTGGCTCACCTGAAGAACACTACACCAAATTTAATTGTGTGGCATGCTATACAGTAAGCAAGGGTGTTCTGAAGAATAGGTGACAATGTCTCCTAGGCCACAGTGTTTTTAATGTTTTCATTAAACTCTTGTTAAACTACTATTTGTTTTTATTTGCCTATCTATATTTTTGGTCATTGATTGATATAATCAATATTACAATCACAGTATTTATAAAAATAAGTACTAATATTCTTAACAATTAGTCTTTTTTAACCCAAGAAAGCAATATTTAAATAAATCACAGTATTTTGTAAACAAATTAAGCCTATGTTTATGAGTAAAATACTTCATTTTCAATAAATAAACACCAAGATGACCAATCACTAAAATACATAACAATAATAATTTGTATGTTGTCTGTCAGAACTTCAGTTATTATTTTGGAAAGCCTTGGCACCAGCATTACTGGTAAATTAAGAAAGAAGATGATTTCTATTTTATTTTTTTGTTTACTATATTTTGCGCTATTTTGAAATTTGATGTCTATTCAAAATTGCGCGTAAGCTTTTTTTTATAGCAGCAATACACATTATGCCAGAATGTATAATAATTTATTTTGCTTTTAATGCTTTGAAAAATAAGTTTAGGTTTAATTTAAGGAACTACATTATAATAGATAATAATTCATTATTGGAGACATATTTTAATTTAAAAAAACATAAACATCATAATATGTTGAATTTTATTTTGTTATTATATTTTATTACTAGCTGTTGCCAGCAGCTTCGCCCGCGTTAACTTTTAAAATTTGAGGGGTTGACCACCCTTATCACTTAGGGGTATGAAAAATAGATAGTAGCCGATTCTCAGACCTACTGAATACGCATATAAAATTTGGTAAAAATCGGTAAAGCCGTTTCGGAGGAGAATTTTATATTAGATATTAGATAATGGCCACATCGGTCGTCCATTCCAATTTTAATTCAATCGTAAACACGATTTTTTCAAGAGTACCAATATACTCCAGATTGGAACTGGAACGGGAATGAATTCGTATTATTGTGAGATTGGAACTGCAGTCAAGAGTAGGCCGGCAGATAATACCGGGTGTATTTGGAACGCTTGCGAAAACGAAGTGGTATGATAGTGCTGGCATAGCCTGACATGATACAAGTGTAAAAAACGCGATTTCTTTTTTTTTGTATAATCCGGTTTAGTATAGTTAGTGTAACATAATGTTACAGGAATTTGATGATAATGCTTTAAAATATTTTTTTTTTTTTTTAAAAGCAATATCTTGTCTCAGGATAGGCAACACGTAAATGAGTTGCCGGGGCTCGTTCCAAGTAAACTGGTTTATGTTCATGGGCGACGTCGACCACTTAACATCAGGTGGCACGTTTTCCAGTTTGCCTATCCAAGTAACATATTTAAAAAAACTTAACTTAAATAAACGCCTAGCGGACTGAATCAGCTGATAGCGTTCGCCGCATGCACGAGGTGAACGAACTCCCGCATCGCGCGCGTCTTCAGTGCGCCCGCTAGTTGCGCGTCTCGCGGTTAGCATGAATGCATAGTGTGTATTCATACATTGCGGGTTTGCAAAATATAAAAGTCCTAAAATTTTCTTTAAAAAAGGTTGCTGAGATAAATGGTTATATGCATTATATAGTATATAAATAGTATATTATTAGGGTTTAATCTTCGCAAGCGTTCCAAATACACCTGGTATAGATAGGGCGCCGACCGTCCACTGGCGCCCTTATTACAGGGATTGTAATTTCTAATAAACCAATCAATTTCTTTAAAGTCATCAGTGATAATAGTTGTAGTCTTTTGGTCTTTGTCACATAGTGTCATTTTGCTTATTTTTAGCTTAATCATCTAAACGGCAAACGGTGGCCACTTTTTTATTTAAGTAATGAATCCAAAAATACGGAATATAAAACTATATCACATAAATCAATAATTGGAGAATGAATAGGCCTACAAATAATCACTGGTGAATTGTAGAAAAATTAACTGGTTTATTAAAAAACACAATCCATTTATTTTTGGAGTTATACTTCTTTTAGCGCGCTAGGGAAAAATGATGAGTCACGCAAAACCGACACCCTGAAGTTAGCTATTATATAGTCAACATTATTTTATATAACAATTATTCACATAATGCAGTATAGACGTCAAAAGAAGATATAGTTTTTAACTACACAATAAGCAAAAAGGTTACAGTGTAATGAATGTGTGTAAAAATGTATTTTTTCTTTAAGGAGTATTACTTCTAACGCGTATACATAAGTACACACACACACTTTTTTATATAAGGCTTATTCGGAAAACTGAAATAAACTTTTAATATTGAAGTTAGAAAACAATACATAACCAGTTTCTCAATAATATTTGCTTTGCATTAAAAATGCTAAAAATGAAGGTTTATTATTTTTAGTTATATTTTACATACATTACATTATAGCTACATAATAATATAAAATGAAATATCATTTCCTCTGCTTTCAAAATAGATATTAATCGAGTAAGAAAATCGCAGTGTAGGTACAGCACATTTGACAGAAAAAATGAGAAATCGTCTTCAACGTGACCTGACAGTTTTAATAGCATATTTTACATAGCTGGTTTTGAACGCCCACCAAGTCTGGCTCGTCAAATAAAAGCCGCAATGCAAAACTAGCGTTAGACACAATCGCCCGCTACTGTTTTGATGAAAATAGTAAAATAAATGGTTTTTTTAATTAATAACAGATTTTTAGGACAAATAGTACTTACTGGTGAAAGGAACCTGTGATACCTCCATTAACAGCTCCAATTTTACGGGTAGTGTTTAAACAATTAATTATTGAACGAGTCATTTTGTTTTTAAAACCTTACGTCGCATGCTGACCGCGGTCGGGAGTATACTAAAGTTCGCGGCGAGCAATGGAGCCGTCGAGTCGTCTTTTTGCCACGCGAGGTACATACACTCTTTACTTCTATCTCGATGTTATATTTCTGTGGAGACAGTACTGTGTTGTGTAAACGAGATGTAATTATAGATAAAGCCATGCTCCCGAGGGAGATAGCGATATAAACTTTCGTGAATGAAAAGCTCGATAGCTTTTGTCATGATCTAGAATGGGATAGACATGGCCAAAATTTGTATATAAACGAAGCTCGCAGAGCTTTAATTGTATCACTACTTCGACAACTTACAATAAGATATATTGTCAAGAAGAAAGAATAAATGTTGTAAAGAAAACAAGTCGTATTATACCCGTTTACTAAACGGTTATTCCCGTTCAATGACCACTTGTCCCGTTCAAGTGGTCCTTCAATTGCCGGATGAAGAATTAGCAAGAAAGAAGAATGCTAATCGAAATAAATAAGAGTCGAATGAACCGCTGGTCTAGGTGCAGCATCACCGGTCCTACACAGGCCGAAGTAGCACCTCTTCGCCAGTACGGGCGTGAGTGAATCGGGGCCAGACTGTAGGCACTGCTGATGCGGCCGGATATTCCTACCGGCCGTTGAGAGACCCGTGAAACTTGCGTTCCTCTGCGGGGTTCCCCCCTCTACCTAAACCGACATATCCATCCATAAGGGAGCGTATCCCGATTTACACCCGAGCCCTTCCGAAGGTTTGCTAGGGCTATTAGGTAGGTAGGATTGGTTTGGTGTAGGGCAAGGAAGAGCCCAATATGCCGACGACAATCAGCCAGACGGCCGACGGCAGGAGGGAAAACGAGTTTCATCCGCTAATAACACCCGCGCTTCGCCCACATAACGTGCCGTTAACAAATACCGTGATCGAAGCACGTCGGTGCTTCGATCGCGCGCCATCGCGTAAGGTCGGCCATGAGTCTCAGCCACGGAGCAATTACAAAGAGATGGGAGATGTTGTTAATCAATGTAGTCTAGCATCCACCAAAGTATACCTAACATAGACATAATAATATAGAAGGACTGGGCATACCTACGAAAAAAAGGTGTATACCTACAACTCAAATCGGCACTTAACATGGCTACCATTGCTAGGGTTTTGACAGCAAAACCACAAACTATATACAGAATACTACTACGAAAAGGGCACTCAAGATGGCGGATCAGGCACTCACTTACAGCTGTAAGTTTAAAGAAAGGGACATGTCCTCTTATTTCCTAACTTCATGAGACCTGACGTCACACCGTAGTTGATCTACTCACCACCAGTTGTCGCTTTCGTCAGTATAGCTGTGGTTGCCGGGCAATTAACTTGCTCTCGTGACTAGCTCCTTTTTATATAAATTCTCGGCCCGCGCTCGTTGTTAACATGAAGTGCTGTTTTGTATCGTGCAGTAGTACACGGACAAAACAAAATAAAATGGAATAAACATATATTTCCACTTGTAAGTAATATTTAAATATATTTAATATTATTTATTTTGTCTAGAAAGTTCGGTGATTACCATGCCTCTAGCAGCAAGTAGCAAAACCACTGATCTAAGCCAGGGCCGTACTTAAAATTTTTTAATAAGCCGGACACTGACGAGTTTATTGGAAGTCGGTAAACACATTTTGATTCTTATAATTATTATTATATTGTATTTTGTGTAATATTTTTTTAGATTTCCGTCGAATGACTGTTTGAAAAAGAAGTGGATTGAAAATATAAATAGAAAGGATTGGTCTCCAACCAAATACACGAAAAAGGGTTATAGAAAATTGCGAGGTGGAGCGTGTCCAAATTTGACAACAATGAATATGGTTTGTAATAAATTAAAGTTTTATTAAGTATTGTAACTACTTATGACATACTAGCTGTTGCCCGCAGCTTCGCCCGCGATAACTTAGATTTACAGTCGTATACGGATTGATGATGATTATTTATCTACGGACGGGCGTAGGACTTTATTTTATAATACGAGGGCGGGTCAATAAGTCCGTGACTTTTTGAATTTCTGACCTCTTTACTGAAAAAGAGAAAAAAAAAAAAAACACTACTCCTGTCAACAGGCATCTGTCAGTTGACTCCTAGGAACAAGTATCATATGGAATTGACATTTGCGTATACCCGAAAGGGACAGGCATATTTTACAGGGATACCACATTCATAATAACAAGTTTACTTATTTTCTTGAAACAAGTGTATTTAAAATAATAATAAAAACTGGAAAAGGTTGATAGATAACTATAAGCATTAGCCCTAACCAAACATTTATTGTAATTTTAGACAGCTGCGTTTTTCCGGATTATCGAAAATATTATGTAATGACTAATAACAAACCGCTAAAAACATAAATAATAAAAAAGAAGGCTATATACGTCTTAATATGTATGAGCTATAATAGTACATAGCCTTTTAGGATAGCAATAAACATATTTGTTTTTATTGTGTTTATTTCGAAAATTACAGTCACCCTTTTTATATAATACCACATTCTTAGGTAATCTGCCTATAACAAAACTGGTATCACCATACCTACATAAACCGACCAAATTAAAAAGTAGTACAAAATGGCGGCATATTTGACAAACTGTTCGCGGGTGAGAATGTATGGTATTTAAATTTAGTCGATAATTTTTTGTCGGGCACATCATTGTTGTGCCCAACAAACAAAGAGTGATATTCTGACAAAGACAAAAGAAAGTGTCTATGTCTCTGTCACTCTTGGAGCTTTTCGTATGTTGTTATCTCGTTCTAATACGGTATTATTATTAGCTTGTCAAATCTATTGATACTTGATCTTAGGTTGACTCCTATCAAAATTTGAACTTGCTGCGTCAGTTAGTTTGTGTTTGACAGCTATCTTTATCAGACTACCCAGTAATTTGAGGAAAAAATGGAAAAAAAGTGAATTTCATGTGCTTATTAAGCATTATTTTTTGCGAAAAAAACTATTACCGAGACCAAGGCTAAGCTTGATAAATACTATGGGGACTCTGCACCATCGATTTCAATGGTAAAAAAGTGGTTTACTGAATTTCGTTGTGGCCGTACAAGCACTGAAGATGCCGAACGTCCTGGATGCCCAGTTGAGGTCTCTACACCCGAAACAATCGAAAAAATTCACGATATGGTGTTGGCCGACCGAAGATTGAAAGTGCAAGAGATTGTGGAAGCCGTAGGGATCTCGCATGGCTCAGTGGTTTCAATTTTGAATGATCACTTGGGCGTGAGAAAGCTTTCCGCAAGATGGGTGCCGCGTTTGCTCACAGTCGACCACAAACGCAATCGTGTAACAACTTCACAGGAAGGTTTGGCGTTGTTTAATCGCAATATGGAGGAGTTTTTGCGCCGTTTTGTAACCGTGGACGAAACATGGATCCATCACAACACACCAGAGACCAAACAACAGTCAAAACAGTGGGTTTCTAAGGGTGAATCGGCGCCAAAGAAGGCCAAGGTGGGTTTGTCAGCCAATAAAGTTATGGCGACTGTTTTTTGGGATGCACGTGGGATAATCCACATTGACTACCTTCAAAAGGGAAGAACAATCAATGGGGAATATTATGCCAACTTATTGGACCGCTTCAATGACGATTTGAAAAAATAACCGACCTCATTTGGCCAAGAAAAAAGTTCTTTTCGACCAAGACAATGCAAGGGTGCACACATGTGCAGTTGCCATGGCAAAAATCCATGAATTGGGCTATGAATTGCTCCCTCATCCGCCCTATTCTCCAGATTTGGCTCCGAGTGACTACTTCTTGTTCCCAAACCTGAAGAAATGGCTTGGTCGAAAAAGATTTGACTCCAATGATGAAGTCATCTCGCAAACAAAGGCCTATTTTGAGGACTTCGACAAATCATATTTTTTGGAAGGGATAAAAAAATTGGAAAAGCGTTGGACAAAGTGTATAGAGCTCAAGGGAGACTACGTTGAAAAATAAAATGATTTATTTATCAAAAAATATCTGTGTTTTATTCCAAAAGTCACGGACTTATTGACCCGCCCTCGTATGTAGTGATTAATGCCGTATTTTTGTAAATAGCTTTTACATTACCGCTTTATAATTGGATTTTTTTTAAGTATTAAAATGGACATAGGTAGTTATATTTAACATAATATAGACATACTAGTGGCCCCGACAGACGTTGTCCTGTACAAAATTTTTTTTTTTGTGAATCTAAACCATTCTCGAATCCACTTGAACACACACACAAAAAATCATCAAGATCGGTCCAGCCGCTTAAGAAGAGTTCCGTCGAGGTGCCCTGTTTGTTTTCTAGATCCGGGGCACCTCACCAAAGGCGGCATTGGTGGCACTCGCCGGGTTTTAGTGGGTAGAGCTGCGTCCATTTACCAGCTGTCGGGTGCAGCGAGTCCCACATACCCGTGTGGGGAGACCCACTCCCCCGCGGGATGCCTCAGAGCATTTCCCAGCATTAAAGAAAAAAAAAAGGCATACGAGGGCGGCACTGAAAATTTCGGGAATCAAGGAAGTGACACAACATTACTATTTAAAAATGTATTTATTGCTTCTCGAAGTATTCTCCGCGAAATTTGAAACATTTTTCCATACAATGGAACCAATCATTGAAGCAACCATTCCATTCGGAAGTTGGGGTCTCCAAAATGGCCGTTTTGTAGGCGTCCACGGCTTCTTCAGGCGATGAAAATCTCTGGCCACGCAATTTATACTTTATTTTAGGGAAAGTATTATAGGGAAAGAAATCATTAGGGCTTAGGTCGGGGCTGTACGGCGGATGGTCTAATAATTCTATGTTTTCTTGCTCTAAAAACTCTTTTGTTCTGTGCGCGGTGTGAGAACTCGCATTGTCGTGATGGAGGATGATGCGGCGGTTGCAGTTCTCTTTACGGAGTTCAGAAACGACCTGTGGCAAACAAATGCTCGCATACCATTCTGCATTAACCGTTCTTTGTCCCTCAAGAGGAATAGTCGAAACACGGCCGGTTTTGGAGACAAACGTGGCCACCATTTTTTTTGCAACACTCCGTGAACGAACAATTTTTGTTGGCTTTAACTCATTTTCGAACACCCAAAATCGTGACTGGTTTTTTGTTTCGGGTTCGTACGCGTATATCCAGGATTCGTCACCTGATATGATGTTGTATACAGCATTTGAGGATCCTGCGTGGAATCCTTCGAGAGTTCTAACGCACAAAGTAACGCGAGCCGCTTTTTGCTCTTCACAGAGCAAATGCGATATCCATCGGGAAAATAACTTTTTTACACCTAATTGTTCATGCAAGATTATTTGTATTTGACTCATGCCAATGTCTAAAGTTGCCTGAATTTCGCGGTATGTCACATGTCGATCTTCCTCAATCAGCTTACGCATAGCACCAACGTTTTCTTGAGTGACTGCAGTTTTTGGACGACCTTGACGGGGATCATCACTGAGCTTGACACGACCACGTTTAAATTCAGCAAACCAGCGATAAATTGTGGTTTTGGATGGAGCTTCATCACCAAATGCAGAAATCATCCGGTCAACACACAGTTTTTGTGTCAAACCACTTCGAAAGTCATAATAAATCATCGCTCTAGAATTTACTCGAGTCAATTCCATTTTCTCAACGACCAAACAAGTTTGACAAGAGCTTGTGACAAGACCGAGAATCTTTTTTAAAGTAAATAAATGGTATTCGATTTTTAAAACCAAGGAGTTTTCAATTAAAAAGATTTTAATACGAGTATGACAGGAAAAGTGGAAATATTCCATTCCCGATACTTTTAGTGCAGCCTATGTAGATCAATTTCAATATAAAATATTCTAAAAGAAACAACCTGGTTATTTCAGCATGACAATGCCAGAAACATACCGCAAAAGTATAAAAGAATTTCACAGAGATCAATTGATAACAATGATAGAGTGGCCAACAAATAGTCCAAATTTAAATCCAATCGAAAAATTGTGGTACATATTGAAGAAATCATCGTCTGATAAACATCAACAACATCCATGAACATAATGACGCATTTGTAGAAAGTGGGCTAAATATTACTGTGAAAAAATATGAAAAATTAATACAGTCATGCCACGTCGTTGTAGAGCTGTCATAGATAAGCCATGTTGAGCAACCAAATAATTAGCTAATTAAATACGTTATTTTATTTCAATTACGTTTATTATTAATAAAATATTGTTTTAATAGGGATGTTGACATTTTTCAGAAATGTTATAATTAGATAATTATAAATGATTTAAAAACATTTCTGGAGGAGGCCTAAATATTATCAACTTTTGCTTAAATACGTCTAATGCCTATAAAATCTTGCATTTTATAATGCATTTTAAATTTCGTTCCAAAACGCTAACACTTGTCACGTGACGTCATATGTTGTTAAACATCGTAAAAGTGATAAAATGATTCTAGTTGTCGTTATTAAAAAATGGCTTCTAAGTTTTATAAGTGTTGTACGGTGCCTATGTGTTACATTTTATTTATAAAATATTAATTTAATCATATAAAAATAAGGGGAAATATTGTATTTTTTCAGAATTCTATCATATAAACTACCAATTAACATCAAAATTATATTTTTATATGAATACTGTCAACATCCCTATTTGTAGATATTTATATCAGTAATAGTTTCTGTTTCTAATTTGTTGTCCGCCTTTATATATTGTCTTGAATGTTGATCTATAAGTATATGAAATCATAATTTTGAATGTTGTTTGATAGAGGGGTCATACAAGGTGACCCGACCCACTCTTACCAAAGTTGTTTACAGCAGTGCTAGAACAAATATTTAGAAAAAAATAATGGGAGCACCTAGGGCTAAACATAAACGGATCAATATTAAACCATCTAAGATTTGCAGATGATCTAGTTTTTTTGGACGAAGACCCATTAATACTGTAATCCATGATACAATCCTTAGTAGAAAAAAGTAGAGAAGTAGGTCTAGAAATGAACTCGAGCAAGACTAAAATTATGACAAATTCAATACCCATAGAAATAGCTATCGATGGTCAAACACTCCAATATGTAGAGGAATATTATGTTTATCTAGGCTAGATAATATCCCCAAATAGTCAAATGTGCAAACAATAGACAAAAGAATTGCCACAGGGTGGAAAAAGTACTGGGCTTTGAAAGAAATTATGAGAAGCAAGGAACTGGGTATCGTGATCAAGAAGAAGACTTTTGATACTGGCATCCTACTACTCTGCATCACATATGGCTGCAAAATCTGGGCTTTGACAAAACGCCATAGTGAAAACCTAGTAAGATGCCAGAGAGGAATGGAAAGGAGCACACTAGGATTAAAACTAAAGTACAAAGTTAGAAGTAGATATAGACATCAGACACCGAACAAAATTAAAATACATCCTGTCATGTATTGATCAGCTTAAATGGAGGTGGACTGGACAAATTATGCTCCGCCGCAAAATGAAATGAAATAAAAACCGGCCAAGTGCTAGTCGGACTTGCGCACAAAGGGTTCCGTACCATTACATAATATACAACATCAGATATAAGAAAAAATATGGTTTATTTTGAAAAAAATATTCTTTTTAATATTTGAGTTGATTGAATGAAAGGTAAATTGCTGTTTACGATTTATGACATATTAAAAAAAACTACTTACTAGGTTTTTTTTATGTTAGTTGATAGATAGATAGGCAAACTGGCAAACGTGCCACCTGATGGTAAGTGGTCGACGTTGCCCATGAACATAAACCAGTTTGCCTGGAACGAGCCCAGGCAACTCATTTTTGTGTTGCCTATCATGAGACATAAGATGTTAAGTCTCGGTAGCAGCAATTACACTGCCTGTCTTGCCCTTCTCTCCGAAACACAGCAAAGCTGTTTTACGGGACAAACAAGCAAGATGGTGGTACCCATGCAGCCGGGAGCGCAGCACAGCGCTTCCCTCCCACCGGTAAAAGATCTCGTTCAAACCAATTTTCGTTGGAAGTTTACATGGTAATGTACATCATATATTTTTTTAGTTTTATCATTCTCTTATTTTAGAAGTTACAGGGGAGGGGGGGGGGTGACACAAATTTAAAATAGTTAAAAAAATATATATTAGAAACCTCAATATCATTTTTAAAGACCTATCCATAGATACCCCACACGTATGGGTTTGATGAAAAAAAAATTGAGTTTCATTTCTAAGTATGGGAAGCCCCAAAATTTGTTTTTTTTTCTACTTTTGTGTAAAAATCTTAATGCGGTTCACAGAATACATCTACCTACCAAGTTTCAACAGTATAGATCTTATAGTTTCGGAAAAAAAGTGGCTGTGACATACGGACGGACGGACAGACAGACAGACCGACATGACGAATCTATAAGGGTTCCGTTTTTGCCATTTGGCTACGGAACTCTAAAAAGAGAAATGGAGCAAACAGGTGACAGACTGGTACCCAAGGGATGGCGTTAGGAGTCGAGGTCGTAAAGCAATAAGATGGGAGGATGAATTGAAGTGTACAAGAATAGCGAGGGATAGAAAGCATTTGAAGGAGTTGGAGGTAGGCCTTTACCGGAAGGCACACCGAAATACGAGACATATTGTTATTATTTTAAGTGTCGATTTTAAGTTTTTTATTTTTGTGTTTTATTACATTTTGATTTTAAATATTTTGTTAAACTAGCAAAAATTTCGGGAAATAAAGGTTTTATTATTATTATACTAACTGTTGCTCGCAGCTTCGCCCGCGGTAACTAAGATTTACAGACGTACCCGGAGTGATGACGATTATTTTGGTAGCCCAACTTACTTTTTAGGGAGAAGGCGCTGTAACAGCTCGCGTAACATTAACAAACAATATGGAAAACTGTGATCAAAACAACGGCAAAGAATTTCTTCAACCGATCCAATACCGTTTGAATTACAACAAGTTTGTCAAAGTGGAAGTTACAACACCCTAATATAGAAGGTCAGTTAACAAACAATCGCAAAAGAAAGCAAAAAGTGTTAACTTTGGATTCTTTTTAAAAATTCTAACCTCGTAAAGTGAAATTTTTTAAAGTCATTACTGGATCATTTGTTTCAAAATAGCGACATCTAAGAACGAGTAGCAGAGACTACACAACATACCAAAACGTTGCTTAGTTCAGCCTATTATCAATAGGCCCAGCTGTAAAACCAAATAATTCTTCAACTATGGAGGAGATAATGCTCGCATTTCAAAAAATTCAAAACGAGCTAGATGAACACAAGAAAACAATCCTTAAAAACGGAGAAGATGTCACGACAAAAGTAACAAAAAACATTAATATTAGGTCTTTACCTATGAAATTGCCGTTTTGTATGAAAAAATTATGGACTGCAAGACGCCTGCATATAGTCGGCGGCAACCAACGCTCGGTCCACCGGCGTTAGGGAGGAGATGACTCAGCGCTCGCCGAGCAGTCTCGGGACGAGGCGCCGAAAATGCTCTCAGAAGTTCCGATCGCCTGTCAAGGACGAGGCCCAAGTGGACGTTAGGGAGGATATGACTGAGCGCTCGCCGAGCAGTCTCGGGACGAGGCGCCGAAAATGCTCTCAGAAGTTCCGATCGCCTGTCAAGGACGAGGCCCAAGTGGACGTTAGGGAGGAGATGACTCAGCGCTCGCCGAGCAGTCTCGGGACGAGGCGCCGAAAATGCTCTCAGAAGTTCCGATCGCCTGTCAAGGACGAGGCCCAAGTGGACGTTAGGGAGGAGATGACTCAGCGCTCGCCGAGCAGTCTCGGGACGAGGCGCCGAAAATGCTCTCAGAAGTTCCGATCGCCTGTCAAGGACGAGGCCCAAGTGGACGTTAGGGAGGAGATGACTCAGCGCTCGCCGAGCAGTCTCGGGACGAGGCGCCGAAAATGCTCTCAGAAGTTCCGATCGCCTGTCAAGGACGAGGCCCAAGTGGACGTTAGGGAGGAGATGACTCAGCGCTCGCCGAGCAGTCTCGGGACGAGGCGCCGAAAATGCTCTCAGAAGTTCCGATCGCCTGTCAAGGACGAGGCCCAAGTGGACGTTAGGGAGGAGATGACTCAGCGCTCGCCGAGCAGTCTCGGGACGAGGCGCCGAAAATGCTCTCAGAAGTTCCGATCGCCTGTCAAGGACGAGGCCCAAGTACCGCATGGTCTCGACAGCGATGGCGTTCCCCCTTCTACTAAGTAGGATCCGGATGGAGGGGCTCGCCGGGGTCCATGGAAGCATATAGTTTCGCACTTTTCCAGGGCAACTTCGAGCCCTTCAAGCCCAAGACATCGGATTCGTGCGATGTTTGGGCTCAGAATGCGTGCCCCCGAAAAAGTGCCTCCGCGTGCTATGACGACTGTCATCGGCGTAATACGTAATGCCGACGCCCGGCCAGTTCGTGCCGCGTAGGACCCAATCGTAGCCGATGTTCCACAGTAGTGGGCCCAAGACTGAGCTCTGTGGAACACCGCACGCCACTCTCCTCTTCACCCTATGAACGTCAGTTGGGTACGCGACGCACCTACCAGACAGGTAGTTTCCTACCAGTCTTCGCAGATACGTCGGCAGGCCGTGGGACGGCCCCTAATTCATTAAAGAAAGATAGACATTTTGGCATATTGAACCGTATGAAGCAAGCCCAACAAAAGCTGTAAATCGTCGAGTTCCCTCGAATGTCTATGGTCTCCATCATCAGACCTGTAATGGCACATATCACCCATATGGGTGCAAAGTTCTGATCAGTATAAATTAATTAAGTCCAATCACAAAGTAGCTACTGTAAACTGGTTAGGAGTTCCCTTACTCTCCTTCGTCTTCATCATCAGACCCCCAATCACAGAACATCTAGGTGTAAAGTTCTCATCAATACAAATTAATCAAGCCGAAACACAAGGTTACTGAAGTAAATCGTCAAGGAGTTCCCTCGACTGTCTTTCAGATCCAGCATCAGATCGACTCTAGACCTTCATTAAATTGTAGTGCTTTAAAATGCTAAATTTAAAAAATATTAAACACACTATACGCTCCTACATCATCAGGTCCTGGTTTCCATGATTGGACAATTTGGCAAGTATATACTTATAAAACACAAATACCTCCAAGATATGTGTATACAAAGTTTCATGATGATCAGTTAAGTAGTTTTCGCATGAAAGCGTAACAAACAAACTTACTTTCACATTTATAATAGTAGGATACATATAAAAAAATGCAATAATGCAAAAAGAAACAGCGATACATACAACTACAGTTTGTGGTTTTGAGGGACAATACTTTAGTAGATAGTGTAGAATCCGACTTCTGGAGCGGGTCACCTTACCGCGACAAATAAGGCCCAGCTGCGTGCGCTCGGCGCAGGGGGCCGGGCGCGGTAAGTGATTTGGGGGTATCGTACGATATCGTGGGCGGCAGCCGCTGCCCTGGCCGATGAACCCCCGTGGGAGCTTGTGGCGGAGGTTCTTGCCAAGGCGCACAACTATATTTCGGATAGGAAGCCTCTCGGCGAGAACCTTACGTTGCACGGATCCTACGGGTTCGCCTACGGGAACCCATGAGCCTTGCCCGAGATAAACCTGGATCATCAAAAAATCATCAGCAGATGAAACTCCTCTTCCCTTAAGGCTTCAGGGAGGGACTAAACAAAATATCAGCTGAGAACGGCTGAGAGAAACAACAATTTACCCAGATATTTAAATAAACAATTTAGTTTGTATGATGAAAATAGATATCTGCACCGATCGCTATCGCGATCCGCTGAGTAGGATAGAGATGACGACGCTACGTCCGTCCCACTCCGTCGACGTAGAACGGGAGGGCGGAGGAGGCGCTACACACACCTCCTGCCTCCTGGCTAAGGGGACTCGGGGTAAGGTTGTGTACCTGCTCTGGTAATAAGTTCCGGCTGCGGCGGGGGTGCTCAAGGTGTCAGAGTTCCCCCATACTAGGAGGAAGCCCGGTTGGCCCTTTTGAGGGAACCGGCCGGTCGCGGGTGGCATCAAACAAATTATTAATACTTGGCGGGATTCCAACCCGCGACCGCTGCGTAAAGTGTCCAGTAACCTGACCTGACTCAATCAGTTGACTGTCAAATTTTATATCTTGTCTTTTCTTAAAACCGCCTGCTAATTTTCTTTTTCAGAAGATTTTAACATTCAACATTACAAAGCAAAATTCTCTTCTTCAGTTTAAGCTTTCCTCCAACCAACTTAAACTTTATGTATTTTGAAACATTAAACTGTTGTGTCGATGATTAAAAAAATTATCCTTTCTCTTTGTTTTTTTCCCGAGTACGTCCCTGTCATTGTTTTGACCTTGGAATATCATATAGAAATCGGAATGGGTGAATAGGCAAGTCCGAAGGTTTATCCATAAAAGTCATAAAAAGCACATTATAACCAAATTCATACAATAGTCCAACGGACGCGTCTAGACAGAGCAATCGTGCGGGGTCTGCGGGATGAAGGAGGGGCGGGCATCTCCCAAACTGCCATACATTCGTTCGGGAGCTGTCAGCCAGGGTAGCTGTATGATTTTTTTATGTCTATACTATTATATATATATATATATATATATATAAATCTATACTAATATTATAAAGCTGAAGAGTTTGTTTGTTTGTTTGAACGCGCTAATCTCAGGAACTACTGGTCCGATTTGAAAAATTATTTCAGTGTTAGACAGCTTATTTATCGAGGAACGCTATGCTATAAAACATCACGCTGTGACTAATAGGAGTTGAGTAACGCGGGCGAAGCTGCAGGCAACAGCTAGTTAAAAATATTAATTGAGTGATATTAGTTTAAATTATGCATATTATTGTTTACTAGATTTTTGTCCTTTCTTAGAATGATTTTCGGGAGTGCCGATTACGAATATGACAATGTTTGCGCGAATTTCACTCATTATAATGAAACAATTTTTACGGATTTTATCGCGGTTTATTTAGATTTTTACAAGCCCGACGTTTCGGATACTTTACAGCAACCATGGTCACGGGAGGACTAAGGTGACAGATGTCCTAAAGTTACAAAGTTATTCGAACTACCCTATGATACATAATTATTTTAATAAGTCCTCTCTACGCAGAAAGTGCTAACTGTATCTTTAATCTGTGGCATATTATGCTTGGTTTTTGATTTTATTCCTCCAATTTTGACCGATTCCTTTGGATTGTACTGATAAAGGCATGAAAATGGAAATATTATTATCAATCATGATTAAATATTAAATAAAATATCATAAATCATAATAATAGTACATTAAATTATTAATATTATATAAACAACAAACAGACTTGACTCAACAGGTAGTCTAAGATCCGGCTGCAGAATTAGTGCAGTCATCGAGTATATGCTAAAAACTTATATATATATATGTGCAACGTATTGTTTGACGACTTTTTCGTTAAGATTTTGTATAGTTTGGGGAAATGTGTATTCTATGAGGAAAGTCCCAAACTATATCATATACCTAACGTATTGTTTGAGGAAAATTTATCAATACGTTGCACATACATACGTCCATCACATACCTCAAACAATACGTTGCATATATATATATATATATATATATATTAGATAAAATATTTTTAATTACGTAAAAACGTATTGTTTGACGTATGTATGTGCGACGTATTGATAAACTTTCCTTCGTCGAAACGAAAAAGTCGTCAAACAATACGTATGTGTGTGTGTGCAACGTATTGTTTGACGACTTTTTCGTTAAGATTTTGTATAGTTTGGGGAAATGTGTATTCTATGAGGAAAGTCCCAAACTATATCATAATATATATATATATTAGATAAAATATTTTTAATTACGTATTTATTATGTCCTCCCAACTACTGTTTGAATCGGTAGTTGACAACAGTAACATTCGTCGCATTAAAGCGTCGTACAGCTGAAATTTGCTATCCTCGTCTGACTACCATCTTAAACAGCCGAAAACCCTTATTTGCGGCCAGATTTAAATAAATAGCCGTATATTATAATGAAATTAAAAAATAGCTTTAATTTTATTTAATATAAATAATAAATGTACGTTGTGAACGAAAAAATGTATTATAATACCACTTGACTGCAACAGCAACTGTGAATTTTCAGTCTTTATATATATTCCCGTAATGTGGACCATATTTTATTTAAAAACAAGTGAATGAAAATGTTTCCGAAAAATCAATTAAAATATTTTATTTAAAAATTGGGATTTTAGCATATACACGATGAGTGCATTAATGTTGCAGCTGGATCTCGTACTACTAGAACTGTTAGTTTTACCAATGTCAAACTGACTGATTTTTGATTGACTGACGTTCCTTTCCTCTTCAACAAAACTTTTATGTTTTACTAATCGTGACGTTATAGTATAGTTATAGTACAGCTTGGCAAAAAAGAGTATGGAAAAAATAAGGGCGCCAATTTAACTTAGGTCTCATTATAATATGGAAAATCAGTAAGATAATTTAATCAAATCGTTAAATATAAATATGAAACACTAAGCTTTACTAAAAATCTAGTATTTATTGGCCAAGCATTGTCAACATCCTAGGTTTCCATTTAGTAAAATATTTAGTTCCACCTGTCACCACGTCATACTCTTTTTTGCCAAGCTGTACTTTTCCTCTGGGACTTCATAATATTTTTTTCTTATCATCGGTTATTCTTGTGATTACATAAAATAGATTAGCTTTAAGAAAACAACCACAATTTTACTCATTAATAATCAGTGATGTATTTTTACTGCGAATGCGTAAAACAAAACGTTAAGGAGGGCGAACATTTTTGACAAATCTCTTTTTTTCAATGGATTTGGAGAAGAGATTGGCTTATTGGAATGCAGATTCAACATCAATCGAGAGATCGGATAAAATCTGGATCAATAGAAATCTCAGATTCACGATCGAATATTGAAACGGCCGTTACACAGATATCAAAGCCGATCCAACTAACAAGGTCCTGAAAATCACAAGTGACCTTATAAAGAAGCACTCTAGTTCATTGAATCTAGACGTCAAATCTTTGATTCCTACATGTCCAAAGCCACCTAAACTGTATGGGCTGCCAAAATTACACAAGGCTAATGCTACACTACGTCCAATTGTAAGCCAGATCGACTCACCAACCTACAGACTGGCTAAACATGTTGCCCATGTACTTTCGCCGCTGCTTGAGACAAACCAGAGCACATACACGGGATTCATACCACTTTGTTAATGAGATCAAACACCTACATCTCAGCGACAGTGAAACTATGGTTAGTTTTGATGTGCAATCACTCTTTACATGCTTACCGGTGGAAGATTGCATTAATATTGTATCAAGAAAGCTAAGAGAGAATGACATGCCAATAGAATATGCTGAACTTCTAAAACATTGCCTTACATCTGGCTACATGTTGTGGAATAACCAGTTCTACCAGCAAGTAGATGGCGTAGCTATGGGCTCCCCCGTTGTTGCCGACATATTCATGGAGGACTTTGAGGAGACTGCTCTGCATACCTCACCAATAACACCCAGATTCTATAAACGGTATGTAGATGATACTTTCACAATATTGCCATCTGATAAAGTAACCATATTCTTAAACCATCTCAATTCCATCAATACTAAAATTCAATTCACAATGGAATTGGAGGCAAATAATTATTTAGCTTTCTTAGATGTATTAGTTATCCGTAATCCCAATAACACCTTAAGCCACACACAGTGTATAGGAAACATACCCATACGGATAGGAATTTAAACGGCGAATCACACCACCATCCAACACAGTTAGCTACCGTGGGTAAATCTTTGTTACAGAGAGCACAAGGGATCTGTGATGAGCAGCACCTGAAGACCGAACTTCAACATGTGAAGCAAGTACTGCATGACAACAAGCTTCGGGTACCGCGTCTCCGTCACAGTGAACGTGTGAAACCAGCCACCGTCGAGCGAGTACCTGCTGTGCTACCATTTATGAAAGGCGTCACTGACAAGATTGGCTTCATGCTAAAGCGAGCCTCTATAAAAACTTATTTCAAGCCGCCTAAAAAGATAGGTCAATTCTTACCACCTGTCAAGTGTCATATACCCTTACAACATGCAGGAGTATACAAGCTTGATTGTGATTGTTGGCCTCTCTTATATAGGCCAAACCAAAAGATCAATTAAAACTCGCGTTAAAGAAAATATAGCTGACTTAAAACACCGTCGCTACACTAAGTCTGCAATCTGTGAACATAGTCTAGACAAAGCTCGCCATTATATCAGATTTGATAGACCACAGATACTCGCAAAAGAACAACGATTCCAACCAAGGATGATCCGCGAGGCTATTGAAATTAAAAAACATCCATATTTCAATAGAGAAGATGGCTGGCTCTTACCACCTGCTTGGGATCCCATTATTAAAATAATTAAATCAAAAACCAAGCATAATATGCCACAGATTAAAGATACAGTTAGCTCTTTCTGCGTAGAGAGGACTTATTAAAATAATGATGTATCATAGGGTAGTTACTAGTTCGAATAACTTTGTAACGTTAGGAAATCTGTCACCTCGGTCCTCCCGTGACCATGGTTGCTGTAAAGTATCTGAAACGTAGGGCTTGTAAAAAAAAAATCCGTAAAAATTGTTTCATTATAATGACAATGTATTTAAAGGTTCAAGATGGCGGACGCGGATTAAAAAAAATCAATATGGGTATCGTTTTCATGGTTTTTAGGGGTGCCGATTACGAATATGATGATTTAATATTTCAAGGTTCAAGATGGCGGACGCGAATTTTTAAATAAAATCAATATAGGTATCGTTTTCATGGTTTTTAGGGTTGCCGATTACGAATATGATGATTTAATATTTCAAGGTTCAAGATGGCGGACGCGAATTTTTAAATAAAATCACAATGTGTATCGTTTTCATGGTTATCAGGGTTGCCGATTACGAATATGACAATATATTAGGGTATTTACCTATGAAATTGCCGTTTTGTATGAAAAAATTTAAACGATTTTTTTTCATGTATTTTTAATTTGTATTAATCGAAGTAATCACCCATGCAATCAATACATCTTTGCCAACGCAGTAGCGGTTTATTGATGCCCTTCTTAAAGAAATCAATTGGACGGGAGGCAATAAATTTTTAAAGGCATTTTGTACTGCCTCTCAGGTATTGAATTTTTTTCCCGCCAAGAAGTTATCCAAATTCTGGAAAAAGTAGTAGTCTGTACGCGCAAGGTCTGGTGACGAGCGGATGATGGAGAGCTTCCAACCCCAGTTCTTGCAACTTGGGAGACCGTTTGCAGTATGAGGTCGCGCGTTGTCGTGCAGGAGCAGCGGAGACGAGCGATTGACCAATGCTGGTTGGATATGTGTCAGCTTCTCCATCACAATGAATGAGAAGCTTTACGTTCTTAAGGTTAAGTTCTTCAAGTAAGCTGTGATGAATCACACTGGCGCTAGACCACCAAACAGTGACCATTACTTTTCTAGGGGTAATTATCGTTTAGGGCATTGTTTAGGTGCAGAACCAGGATCCAACCAACTTGCTGAGCCCTTGCGGTTATCAAACAGAATCCATTTTTCATCGCAGGTTCAATGCGGTTCAAAATTCCTTCATTTATGTGTCTGTTGAGCAGTGCAAGGCACGTTTTGACGCGTACTTCGGGCTGGCGATCATTGAGTTCGTGGGGCACCCATATGTGAAGCTATTTTACCTTGCCAATTTGACGCAAATGGTTTTAACGCTAACGTCGAAAGCTGCTGCTAAATCAGCCGTAGATTGTGTATCATCAGCTTCCACAATCGCCTTTAATTCGTCATTGTCCAAAGTCTTCGGACGACCGCGAGGTTCATTTTTCAGGTCGAAATTTCCAGAACGGAAGCGAGCAAACCAATAAAAGGTGGTGCGTTGGTTTGTAGTGTTAGCTCCGTAAACGTCGTTGATGTTGCGTGCCGCTTGTGCCGCGTTGCAGCCACGACGGTACTCATGTTCCATAATTACTCGATTTTTTTAAGTATCCATGATGACGAAAAAGATTGAAATGCGATGAAAATGTAACACTAATCAACAAACAATTGACTTTTTTTGGAAAAAAAACCATGTTTTTAAAATAAAATTAATTTGAAAATAGAATTCTTACGCCCGAATACTCAAACGAATCTCAAATGTAAGACGTACTTAAACTCATGCTACGACGTGTCAGATTCAAAGAAAAAAAGAGGGACAACACGAGTTTAAGTACGTCTTAAATTTGAGATTCGTTTGAGTATTCGGGCGTTAGCAAAACTACTGCCTAGTACTGCAGCCAAGTACTGCAGAACGGCATTTTTATAGGTAAAGACCTATTATTTCGAGATACAAGAGGGCGGACGCAAATTTTTAAATAAAATAAATATGGGTATCGTTTTCATGGTTTTTAGGGGTGCTGATTACGAATATGACCATATATTTCGAGGTTCAATATGGCGGACGCGTATTAATAAAAAATCAACATGGGTATCGTTTTCATAGTTTTCAGGGGTGCCGATTACGAATATGACGATATAATACGAGTTCGAGATTTTTTAAATAAAATTAATATTACCCATATTAATTTTATTTATAATATATATATATATAGTAATTTTATTTCCATGGTTTTCGGGGATGCCAATTACGAATATGAAGTAGTGATATATCTGCACGACCTGATTCAACTATAACCACACATTTTTTAGTAGTTACTCGTTATTTTGGAGGCATTCCGAAAAAAGAAATACACACATACTTACACATCACAAAGTATAAAATACTATCTATATACTAATAAAAAAACATAATACAGAATACTGCATAATGAATTTATTCGGTCATATACGTATTGAATAAGTTGGAATATAAGTATAATACATAGTACATATTATTATTATACAACCATATCAGGACGCAAACACGCACGTACGCACGCACACACACACATTACTAATATAAAATACTTAATTTAAAAGGAAAAAATGAAAAGAAAAAATACTCAGAGCTACAAAAAAACTGATGTAAATATTGTGACGGTCCTAGAGGAATAAAGAATGTCAAAACAAAAGCGGCATTTCGCGTGACTTCAAACGCGTTGAACCAGTGTATGTATTTTACACTGTGTAAAAAGTATGCATTGCTTGGCAAAAAAGAGTATGGCGTGGTGACAGGTGAAACTTAATATTTTACTAAATGGAATGATGTTGACAATACTTGGCCGACAAATACTAGTGTTTGAGTAAAGCTTAGTGTTTCATATATTATTTTAACGATTTGATTAATTTATCTTACTGATTTTCCATATTATGATGAGACCTAAGTGAAAGTGGCGCCCTCATTTTTTCCATACTCTTTTTTGCCAAGCTGTACGTAATGTTATTATTTACAAATTACTCAGCAGGCTTAAAATAAGGGGATATTTAGGTACACTATATGTAATGGTTTTTAACTTGTTTCCCATATAAACTAAACAATAGGTAGGATAGTTAAGTCGATAGATAATTCAAAAAGAAATATCATTCTTATGTCATATAGAATTGCTAGGATACTAATTATATTGAATTGGCTATTACTTTAATGATTCTCATTCAAGCGCGATCGTGTCAATCTCCAGTGACGAATGTCGCAATGGTCGCCCGTCCACCGCTGTGAACTACAAAAACATCGATCCGCGCGCCGTATGATCGAAACAGACAGGCATACATTCGGGGATCCTTAGACATAGGCATGAACCAAATACAATCAAACCTACACAAACATTTGGTTGTGAGAAAGCTATGCTCGCGGTGGATCCCACACAATTTGACCAAGGCTCAAAAAACGGACCGCGTCACTTGGTGCAATGGCATGCTTACCATATTGAACGAAGGGGCGTCAAATTTGGTGTGGGACATATTAACAGGTGACGAAACATGAATTAATTGTTACGATCCCAAAACAAATCAGCAATCGAGCGTATGGGTTTTTCAAGATGATCCGAAACCAACCAAAGCGGCGCGCGTGAAAAGTGGATCTAAGCGGATGATTACTCTTTTTTTTAAATAAAACTGGACACGCGGCTACTGTTGCTTTAGAGAATGGTCGTATAGTGAATATTATTGATGAACTGTGTAAAAATAACCGTAAAGGCCGTAGTATCTTGCACCACGACTATGCTAGTTCCCACATGGCCAGACAGACAAACGATTTTTGAAGGTGAAAAACGTAGAACTTATGAGCCATCCTGCATACAGTCCCGACCTGGCACCTTGTGACTTTATTCTATTCCCAAAAATTAAGAACCAATTAAGTACGCGGTCAACTATTTTCATAGAAGAGGCTGTCGAAGAGTATGAATACACGTTTATGAAGTCACTATGTAGGAGTGGCACAAATGTTTTCAAAATTATTGGTTTAATTGTATGAAAAAGTGTATTACCGCATAGGGACTATTTTGAGGGCTTTTAGGGTTATTTTGAGAAACAATAAATTCATTATTGATCTTTAATACCTTTGACTCGCGCTCAAAAATCCCGACAAAATAGGAAGCGGTGCGGCATGACGTGGAGCATATGTGGCGGCATGACGACAACTGTGGTCAAAACCTCAGGAAAATGTAAGAAATCGGCATGACCATAGACCCATGCAGATAAGTGCGTGGCACTATGGCGCTTGTTATTTGAAGCAAATTCAAAAGTTCGCACAAATTCAAAACTTCCTCAATGGAAAGTGTCGAACTTGCATAATAATAATTATACGTACGTAAATTGAAATAAAATCGTCCTGAATGTAGCTCAGGTTAAATATAAAAACTCAAAACAACCCATATTTATATAGAAACAATATGTAAAATTAAATAAAACTTACACGTTGGGTTTATAAAAAAATACGTTACAAACGACAGCTATTTCAATTGGAAATAGGGTTTAAATGTGATTAGGTAAAAGGTAAAAGGCGCGTGTCTCCTGCGTGACGTCCAGTGGCACACGACTATATTTTGGGCACGCCACTATGTCGTTTTAGGTAAAGACTTATTAGATGCGCACTTACTACACATTGGACGCTAGAAAATGTGTCATTGGTAGGAAAAGTACCTATATCGCCTATATATTTTCCACAAGAAAAAATATTACTAATTTTTGTTGAGTTAAATGTTCGATGTATTTACTTGCGAAATGTTATTCCTTGAGGCCTATTTTGAAATATTTTTCAACGATTTTGTTAACCTGTAATGAGTACCATGTGCAAAGGTGTTTACGTAAACACTGACAGCGGACGCAGCTCACGCAGCATACTTTTATAGCTCCGCCCCCTCCCATCATACTTTTTGTTTGGCTAATTTGGAACATTACTTCTACGTCTATACTTTTTTCGTTCACTGTTATTGTCCCAATAATTATGAAATTAAAATTATTTGATGGCAAGCAGCTACATACGCCTTTCTAGACATATTAATGCATAAAAGGTCGCAACTCTCGGCTTCCTCTGACATACGACAGATACAGGTACTATATTTTGGTAGTTTGATTCAACCATAATACCGTTGTTTGTTCATTCGTCTTGAGTTTTCTATCTTATATTTGATCATATTTTATAAACTAACTTACAAATTAAACAAATATTGAATTAGCGATCAAGTTTGTACAATTTCGCAATGCACTTTGATTGTATAGTAATGGGTTTTTTAATATAGCTTTATTTCTACTAGCGGAACCGTCAGATCCCGCGCTGTCCTGCACTGTGTACAAAACATTTCGAGCAAATATTTGTAATAATTCACACGATAGACCACACGCAAACGGTTTGACGATTGTATTGTTATAAATACATTTACAATTAAAAGGAATAGCACAGGCTAATACGGGTATAATTGTTTGTCCGACGAGGTCTCATCTAAAACATTCGCAAGCGTTTAATAAATTATCTTAGATTATAAGATGGACAACTTAGTTGATGCTTTAGAATATAGCTTTGGCATCGTCCTGACAGCGTCACAAACGAGTGGATCTTGTAATTTGGCTTTATTTTTACCATTTGAGGCGATCGCAGAGCTATATAGAGCATACAGTTTAATGACTCAAAATATTATGTCTGTATCTATGTGCGTATGCTTGTGAAAATCCTAAGGGATATCTGTAAGTAGTAGTAAGTTCGCTTAGCGATATTTTCGACGTTTCATCTATTAACATGTCAATGGCAAGCTGTGTAATTATTTTAGAGTATAATATTGAACAGAAGAGCCACCTGAAATGGAAGAACACTTCCTTGGAGTGGTCGGCGGTCTCAATGAACCCGAAGCTGTCCTTGAGCGCAGCGATAAAGCCACGGGCACGCGCTCCTCCCGCCCCGCCCGCGCCACCGCCGCCGCCCGTCCCGCCAGCACCTGCCCCGCCCGCCCCGCCGTGCTGCACCTGCACTGCGCACGCCACCGGCTCCTTGGTGCGCTTCACCTGACACACGTCACATTATATAAACATCATAAATACCCATAAAGTTAATATACCTAGCGGAATAGAGGAACAGACACGAGCTGTCAAACGAAACCGAAATAGAATTACATTTGTGTGCGTCAAAATTGCTTATGAGTGCGTGTAGTGATGTATATTATCATGTCGCTTCATCGAGCATGAAACCAGAATAGAGTGGTAATGTTATATTGTGTTTTGTATGAAAATAAATTCCTCCAAATTTGTGCTGCGACGCTGCACCGGTTCAGAGCTCTGATTGGCCCACTGATGGCCATTGACGATTGGCCGATGTGACGTAAATACAGATCATTGGTTGGTTGAATTGATGTTACGTCTGTGACAAATCACTGACCAGTTTCGAAATTTTATGGCTCACATCTCTACTCTATCCGATTATATGCTCGATGTGAAGCTATATTATCGATGTGAATAATATGTAACGGAAGGAGTGGTGAGGTGTGGAATTAGATAAGCGGATACGATGAGCGACCAGGGGTGCGGAGAGGAGAGTTGCTTATAAAATGTGGTGCGATTTGGCGGAGCGTTACTATTATTGCGAAATTCTTAATATAAAGTATAGCCATTAAAATATCATCAGTAATTGCTTATTTTATTTAAATTTACATAATCTAAAGTAATTATATGAACTAATATCATAGTATATTTGAAGGCCGTAAAAAATCTTCATTAGTTAAGTAATAATAGCATAAATAGAACTAAAATAGAATTGGGTTTTATAGCGCTCCGAAGTGGACCGGGTTCTTGAATACTCGTAAGGATACGACAAAAACGAACCATTAGGCTTAGTTCGACGTGTTCGATAGTTTAGGTGGTGTATCTATTTCAGACGGCAGGGACAGGTACATTGTCCGTCGTGCCTGGGACAATCTCCCACTTTTGTTTGACGTCCGACTTTTTGCCTTGCGCTGGAAACGTACGCTACCACGTACCCTTAATACGTATAATAAATGGTACTACTGTCTAGAGGACCTCAGGAGTCGTAGGACAAAATGAAACAGTATAGTGGGACTAAATGAAACAAAATATCATTTTCACTTTGCTCCTAGTTCTCTGCTCTTCGTGTAGCCTCTGCAATGGGTATGCTGCGACTGACAATTATGCCCAAAATTGGCTCGAGATTTATAGGACCCGTTTGGCGTTATCGCGTATTTTTCTTATAATTTTACTTTGAGTCGAGATTTAAAATGTTTATTTATTATATTTTTTATAAAACCCTTATATTATATACATTTTTATAAACCTACTGTCGTCATTTATAACATAAAACATTAATTACACATATATCTTTGCACAGTAAAATATCAAAATACAGATCAGAACCTATGAACGTTCAAACATCAAAATTCGTTTCGCTCCTCGTTTCTGTAAATATGTTTCTTCAAAATGCTTACTGCATACACATGAATAAGTTTTCGTGATATTCCAGTTTGGACGATCAATTAATCTAAGCCATGCATTTCTAGTATCCAAGTTAGTAAGAAATCTGAAAGATACATAAATTATATATTAATGATAATAACAGCCAAAAACCTATGGATCAGTGAAGTATCTTAAATAGGTTCACATTCCCAGGTGATTAATATCTCTACCTCATATAAGTATTTTAACAACAGTAATATTTTTTTATTCGTTTACGTTATAGATAGAATATCGATAACTTGATACAGCCCTAGTGTAAAACGAAAATTATTTCTATTACACAAAATATTCGTAAATTCTGCATTATGTGTATTTAATCTTTGTTTCTTACATAGATAAATGTTTATAGAAGAGAATTATCATATTTACTAATTACAATTCGAAGCGTATTAGCAAAAATAAATACTAGGTTTGAAGGTGTCGATTTGGAATAATTTACCTGTGAAATGGACATTTTTCGGGGTTATTTCGCTGTGTTGTACAGCAATCAATCACTGAACAAGTCACCGTGTTTCTGAAGCACTATTTCTCAAAAATATGCACGATTTCACGTAATATCACAAATATTCACAAAGCTTAAATTCTCAGCGTCGCGCAATATGCCGAGAAATGTCAAACAGTTGCAAAAAGCAGTTCTGTTACGTCGCAGCACGTATCTCTTTTTATCACAGAGTGTTAATAATAATAATATTTATTTGGGCGAAATATGGTACAATATAGGTCTTACATGTTTAGTAGTATCACTTACTCTGTCGTTACCGACGTCCAAATATTTATTTCTTATTTTAAATTATTACTGGTTACTTATAATTAAAAAACTCTTGTATAGAATAAAAGCATTGTTCCATTAAAAATTTGAAAAGTTTTCTCCGAAATTGTAATAGGTCTAGTTCTTTTATATCCTTAGGTAGTTTATTGTACATTTTGATGACCATACAATAGCAATTTTTACTATAAATGTCTAATTTTTGTTTCGGTAATTTTATATTACTTTTGTATCTCTTACTTAAATACGGTTGCGAGTATACAGTCGTAAATAGTATAATTTTTTTTTTACAAATAATGCAGCTTCGTAGATATATAGACTGGGCAAGGGCAATATATTTAAAGATTTAAAAAGAGGTTTGCAGCTCTGGAGGGAATAAGCATTACAGATTATACGAATGCATTTTATTTTTCTCGAATTACCCCATATGACAATACCATACCGTAAAATAGAGGAGATGTATCCGTGATAGGCTTTTAATGCAGCTTCGACGGATACAGTTTTCCTTATTCGGGACAGCGGATATACAAATTTATTTATTTTAATACACAGTTGATTAGTGTGTTCATCCCATTTGCATAGCTTGTCTATATGTATTCCCAGAAACTTTACTTTATCTACTTCCATTATATTTGATTCATAATGATAAATATTAATAATTTTAGGTAACGAATTTTGAGTAAAAAAATTGCATTACATTTGTTTTTGTAAGATTTACTCTTAAGTTATTTTGTTCGAGCCAGTGTGTGGCCATTTCAATGGTTGAATTGATTTCGTTTTCTGTTGCTGCTAGTGACATCTCACTCGCTCAGCCTTTTGTTCCTCTATTCCGCTAGGTATATTAACTTTATGTAAATACCCAACACGTCTGTTAAAATTCATTTAAACAAGTCCCTGTCTCTCACCTGATACAAATCGAAGATAACCTTGTCGCCGACGCGCGGCGGCACCTTCGAGTCGCACTTCTTGGCCGAAAAGGGGATTGTTTTCTTGACGTTGTTGATCTGGCAGGCAATGGTGGGACTGTCGCCGGCGCTGGAAACGACGCCGCGCACGCCGCGCTCGAGCAACGTCTCGAAGGCTACTGCGCCGGCGGGCAGGTGCTGGATGCGCGTTGCGGCCTGGCGCGTATTGCTGAACGTGGAGGCTGGCTCCACTGTGAACTCCACCTCGTCGCCCACGCTCAGCTTGCGGCCCAGGCGCAGCACCTCCGCGAAGTGGAAGAACATCGTCTGCTCGCGCTCCACGCACCGGATGAATCCGAAGCCTTCCCGCAGCGAACACACCACGCCCTGCTCCCGCCTGCGCACATCCCCACACACTTTACAAACACACACACACACACACACTTTATGAGCATAGTGGAGAATCCATTAAATTATGGAATTTGTTCCAGGAAACAATTATTGAAATACTATCAGGTTGGGGAAAAAGATACTTCGCATTTTATATAAAAATTCAAAAGGTTTTTTATAAAGTTTATTTACATTTGATTAAAGTATGTAGGTGCCATTTTGTTGGATATTTTTGGTCATCTTGTAGGTAGGGACGTGATCCCCTTTCTATAAAAATTTTGGGGCTTCTGATCAAAAAACTGCGATAAGTGGTTTTGGCAGTCCTCTCGTGATGTTAACCTGACACTACCTAAAGAATTCTGCAAAGACCGAAACAGGTGAAAATCTGAAAGTGCAAGGTCGGGACTATACGGTGGATGCATTAACACCTCCCAGCCAAACTCTCGTAAATTTTGCTGAGTGGCTAAATATTCTAGCTAGTCTAGCATTATCATGGTGAAAAACGACACCCCTTCTGTTGAATTCTTTAACGTCGGGAAATGCTCTGAGGCATCCCGCGGGGGAGTGGGTCTCCCCACGCGTGTATGTGGGACTCGCTGCGCCCGACAGCTGGTAAATGGACGCAGCTCTACCCACTAAAACCCGGCGAGTGCCACCAATACCGCCGTTGGTGAGATGCCCCGGATCTAGAAAACAAACAGGGCACCTCGACGGCTAGTCAGTCCCGCAAGGGACCGACGCCACCTTCACAGAGGGGTTGCCCCGCACCACAGAACCCATTAAATTCCCCTCTTCTTATAAGAGGGGACAAAGAGCCCCCTCGGCCCAATTAGCTTCGCCCAAGGTGCACCGCTCATCCTAGGTTACTGAGTCCCACCACCACGACAAGGCCTGAACCATGGTGGGGATCGATGGTCTGACCTGGCGGTGACAGCTCCTAATGAATAAAGCCCTTCCAATCCCACCATACACACAGCATCACCTTGTTGCGAGTTAACCCGGGTTTTGCCAAAGTCTGTGAAGCCTGACCGGCCTTTGACCACAATTTTTCTTCGCACGTTCTTGTCGTACGTGATCCACTTTTCATCACCAGTTATCAGCTTCTTCAAAAATGGTTCGGTTTCATTACGTCGTGATAAAGAATCACAAATGAGTACACGGTTCATTAGTTTTCTTTCAGTGAGCTCATGAGGCACCCAAATATCGAGCTTTATTGTGTACCCAGCTTTTTTCAAATGCGCCAAAACCATTTTGTGCTCAATTCCCAGTTCTCCAGCTACATTGTAACTACTAATATGCCGATCTTGCTCCACTATTTCAAAAATGGCATCAATTTTGTCCGTAAAAGATCGACCAGAGTGACGTGCATCTTTTATATCAAAATTGCCGGATTGAAAACGCTTAAACCAAATTTGCGCTACTCTCACAGATACTGCATTAGGTCCATAAACATCACAAATTCTTTTCGCGGCTTGTGCTGCATTTTTACCTTTTTTGTAGTAAAATTTTAAAATGTATCGAATTTCTTCAAAAGATTCTCTCCATAGATTAAAAATTGGTCTCCGCTGCGCTACGACTAGATGCAAAAAAACAATAGCTCCTTGATGCGGCAACTAAATCTCATAGTGTGTGTAAGACAATGTCCAAAGATGCTAGATGCGTGAAGAATTGTATTCCCAGCTGCTTTACTATACCCTAAATTAATGGGAAAAAATATTTCATGCAATGGTATAGTTACTAGTAGAACTAGGAACTGGTTGTAAATATAGCTCAGAAAATATAATTACTTTATTTACTAATCGTTTTCTAATGTTTACACGAATTTCACTAATTATAATGAAACAATTTTTACCTCCACTGCTTCCGCCCATCGTTGCGTTAGGAATATTAGAAGATCACCAGCTGAGCGATTCCGTTGAAAGCCATATTGGCGATCGCTAATCAGCTGGTGCTCCTCCAAATATCGCCGGAGCTGGCAGTCGATTATGGATTCCATAATCTTTGAGAACAAGGTAGTTATGGCTATTGGTCTGTAGTGGGACGGGTCTGAGCGGTCCCCTTTCTTAGGGATCGGGTGTACCAAAGCTGTCTTCCACGAGCATGGGACGACGCCTAATGAGTAAGAGTGCCGGAAAAGACGCGTAAGGACGGGTGCCAACTCAGGAGCACAAGTTCGTAGCACTAATGGAGGGATGCCGTCAGGCCCACTCGACTTATGAATGTCCAGCGAAAAGAGTGCTTTGCGTACGGAGCTCTGTCGGAAAATTATTTCCGGCATTGAAGTATCACACCGAGAGATCGTCGGTGGTATTTTTCCCTGGTCATCCAAAGTCGAGTTAGAAGCAAAAAGAGTGCCTAGAAGATCGGCCTTCTCTTTCGCGGTGTGGGCCAACGAGTCATTCTTCATGTACAGAGATGGTAGGGATGGCTTACAAAAATTCCCTTGAACAGCCTTGGCAAGAGAGCAGAATGCACGAGTTCCCGAAGGAAGTCGAACCAATCTCTCGCCAATTCTGTTCACGTACTCCGCTTTTGCCTCAGCAATAGCTCTTTTGAAGGACCTGGAGGCAAAGTTATACTCCTTTTTCAATGCGCTGGTCTTTACATCCTGGAACATCGATGCTTTGGCCCAGGCTCGGTAGCTTAACCGTTTATGGCGTGCAGCCATCTTACAGGTTTCACCAAACCAGGGCTTGGATTTGCCGCCTATAGGCACTGCAGAGCTGGGAATGAAAAGCTCCATGGCTTGCAGCACCACATCGGCAACAGAATCGGCAACGATGTCTGGATCATCCAGCGAGAAGCAAATTCGCCCCCATGGGTAGGATGCAAAGAAGGACCGCATCCCGTCCCAATCAGCTGACCTAGTGCCAAACGCGGCGGCAGCCCGCAAAACGAGGCCATGATGGGCTTGAGACAGGTACAGAACTCCGGATCAGACAGTGGTCCGATGAGCCAAGTGGAGCGTCCACGGAGACCACGTAATTGTCCGGGTGAGAGGTCAGCAAAAGGTCCAACAGGGAAGGCGTATGATCTTCCACATCAGGGATACGAGTTGGTGATACCACCAATTGTGTCAGAGCGTGTGTTGAGGCAAACTCGTCAACAGATCTTCCCGCATGATCGGTTGTACGAGAGCCGAGCCACTCGGTGTGATGGGCGTTGAAATCACCAAGAATCACGATCTCTGCGGATGGGATCTGTTGTAGTACGGAATCTGTAGCCATTTGAATGTGCTCCACAAGTCGGTCGTTTTCGTCATTACCGCTATGGGACCTATATAGGCAGGCATAGATGCGGGGATGGTCGTCGCTGTCAATGCGCAACCAGAGGATGGAGAGGTCCCTACCTTCAAGACTGCCAAGGCGACGAGAGCAGACATCCTCTCTGACGTACGCGCAAACTCCAGCCCGCGGTACAAAAAAGTGTTCTAATTTGTACCCCGGACAAGAGAGATAAGAAGTATCAGCCGGAGAGGATATCTGAGTCTCGGTTAAAAAGAGCAAGGCAGGCTTCGCCGTCTGGAGGTGGTAATGGACGGCGTCAAGACCTGCTGGGGTGTCTGCTTAGCCAAGCTAAAACTACTTCCGAATCTGTCCATGAGTGTATATTTGACCTTTGCACGTCTAGTAAATCCGAAACTTCCACTAGGAGTTTTGCCAGCAATACAACTACGCATAGTTCAAACCGAGGAATGGAGACTTGTTTAATAGGAGCTACTTTGGTTTTAGCTGTCACCAAACTAATATGAACGTAACCATCCGCGTCAATAATTCTTAGATATACCACAGCGTTTGATGCGTCACTGAATCCGTGTAACTCCACTGTGGTGGCATCGGTCCGGTGATTTGTCCAACGAGGAATCCTGAATTCGGTAAGTTGAGATAACTGATTAGATTAGAAGATTGGCTCACCTACAGAATAGGTGAGCCAATCTTCTAACAGAGGTGATGGTAATTCCTCGTCCCACTCTATGCCTGCTAACCACAGCCTTTGAATGAATATTTTGGCCTTCACTATGCTGGGTGCTATCCATCCAAGCGGGTCATAGAGCTTTGCGATGTCAGAGACGACTTTCCTTTTAGTTGTAGGTGCCGATGGAGGTGGTAGCCGTACAGCATAATCAAATCCATCGCGTCTTCGATCCCAGGTAAGTCCCAATATTTTATTAACAGTTTCTTGTTTTATTTCTATTTTCTTGCATGCGTCTTTTCCTGTGGTGTTTTCCTTTATCTTTTCTAACATTACTTTATTATTGCTTGACCATTTCTGTAGCTCATAACCTCCCTTGCTTACTAATGATTTCATTTGATATTCCCGTATATCTTCGTCCGGGTTATCTCTCCACAGAAGGCGCTGATACTTCGAGTCTTTATCATTACGCACCACGCCGTGATGAGGTAAGTACAGTCCCTTTTCACCTGATTCCTCTGCTGAAAGCTGTTCCATGTGCTGTAATTCCCTAAATTCATGAAACACCTTGGGGTATTCTGTTTTCAGATTCTGATCTCTTTGGAGTTTCCTTTACAGAGAGTAAAATCGCTTCAACGCTATCTGCTTAGACTCGCCGTCTATACAGGTTGGATTCGTGTCTCTGACCGGAAGTCTAACAACATAGCGTCCATTCTCATCCCGTGTAGTGGTTGCCTGATATATTTCTTCGCATCTCTGCTCCTCAGGTGACAGTATACTTGAGTTGTTACTAGGCTCTGATTCAAGTTCCCAAAATGACCTTAGTAACTGGTCAACCTGTGTGTGCATGCTAACTAGCGTGCATGATATATTTGGATGCGAACCCACTTGACCACTGATAATCCATCCCAGCTTCGTATTCTGCGCGACTGGAGAACCCTGTGATGGATACTTAATCAAACCCGTATCAATGATTTGAGCGTAAACCTCCGCTCCCAACACCATATCAATTTTGTTGGGAGTGTGATACTCTGGATCTCCAAGATTGATCTCTTGAAATTCCGGCCAAGATGCAATTGAAACCTTGGCTGCTTGTAAGTATGTGGTTAGTTTGTCCAAGACATACGCTTTAACCATGATGACGCATTCAGAATTGAAGCGCGATGCGATTGTGACTTGAACAGTTGATTTAGAGATAACATTCTGCTTGCCTCCCAATCCCGATATGAGACCCTTGGTCGAGGACCTCTGTAACCTAAGTAGCTGCGCAGCAGCTGAGGTGATGAATGAGGCTTGTGACCCTTGGTCTAGCAATGCCCGTAGCAGATGTCGTTCTCGCCTTTCCCGTGATTTAGCTTCCACGACCGCAGTAGCTAGCAACACCTGTTGAGTTACTTGATTTACGAAGTGACTTGCAATGCTGGTACTCGGTGTGGCTTCTTCCGTTGACTCTATAAATTGTTGTGTGTGAACTGAACGTTCACTTGTTTCCGTACCATGAGTTGATGGTGATTCGCCCTTTTGATGCACCAGAGAGTGGTGTCTCCGGTTACAGATTTGACAATTTCGTGTGTTTTTGCAGTGTCTGACAGAGTGATTACAGCCCAAGCAGTTAAAACATATCCTGTTGGTTTGGACAAAGTGACGCTTTGCATTTACATCTAAATTAATGAAATCTTTACAATGAATTATCCTGTGCTCGCCTTGACAATATGTACATAATACATAGCTACATGCAGAGTATTGACCCCATGCACCTGAGTGCATTTGACTGGACTGAAAGTTTCTTTGTAATTACTATTACCGCTTGTGTACTTAGATTTATTGCTATTGGCTGATTTAGGTTCCAAGAATTCTAAAGAATGATACTGAGTTAACAAAAAATCTTTAAACCTGTCCAAATATCCGTCCAAATGTCCGATACAAATTCGCTTACTTTACATTTCCATTGTTCGCGGCTATCAGGATCTAACTTTTGACTTACAATGTAAATGATGATAATATTTGGGATAGGGTATGCTAGTATCGACACCTAACCTTGCTAAAGCGTTGACCGTTTCGTTTGTACAATCTAATAAATTCTGTGGCAGACTCAGTTAGAAGGGGCTTCTGAGAGAAGAATATTTTTAATATACAATTGCTCAAATATTGCTTGTTGGCGTAGCGACTTTCTAACTGTGTCCAACACTGACTATAATTTTCGCTAGTAATAGGTATATGCCGTAGGAGTTGTTGCGCCTCGCCTGTCAAATGTGCCTTTAAATAATGAAGCTTCTGAACATCATCAATATCCTTGTTCTTGTGGACGAGTGATGTGAATAAATCTCGGAAGTTCATCCACTCCGTATAATTTCCCGAAAAAGTTGCAATAGTTATTTTGGGTAGCTTGATCTGACTGGTTTTAGATGTTGATGTGGCTGATGACATGAGATTATTTCCGCTGGGGCCTGCTGTGAACTTGCTCAATACATCTTTAAGCTCGCATTTGTACTCCATGTATAGTTCATTGGTGACATCATACACGTCGTCTTTCATGTAATCGTAGATACTTAATGTCTCCTGTTCTGATGTCATCAATATTTGCGTATGCACACGTGTAAACTGTTGCCATAACTGATCTAGGTTATCCAATCTAGTTTCGACGTATACCTTGGTAATTCTCTGTTTAGGAGACTTCTTACAATTACTAAATGCCTTTGTTATACGAGCCTTCAGATCAAGTTGAACAGCGATATTCGCCTCCAGTTTAGCCATTATTTTAATAAAATGTAAGTCCAAGTAGTATCTCAAAAAGTCCCCAATTCGAAATTTTTACAAGTCCCAGATATCCCTAAATTTTCTAAGTCCCAAGTTGAAACTAAAAAAAATTACAAGTGTTTTAATAGTTCTATCTTCGCTATGAGATTGGACATAGGTTCCCCGTATGATCAGTTTTTCTTAAAATATTCTAAGTCCTGTCCAACACTTGTAAAATTTCAACTTGTTCACCAGTGATTTTTCTAAGTTCCGTTTTGACAGGTGACAGTTTCAAATTTCACAAGTGGCACTTCACAGATAAGATAAAATGTACTCACAGTTTATATTCCTCTTACACTTTGCCACACACTGCTTGTCCTTGAACTTCGGTTTGAATCTTCCCGCCAAGTTGTTCGCCTGTGACGTCACTCCAAGTCACGGCGCTGCTGCCTCCAATCGACAACGATCCGTTGCCACTTGGTGTCGGAAGTGAATACTATCCTGCTTACCAAAGCCCAAGGGTACATCCAGTTCGAAGGACCATGTATGTACCACTCCTAAGTTCAAAAATGGGCGCCCTCTATTCAGGTTATTGAAACATCAAGTTACGTATGAAGTCTATATTAAATAAAATTGTAATCTCTGTTATACATTTCCAGACCACCAAACGTTAGCGTGATGTAGAAATCGGGCCGATCGACACAGTG
Organism: Helleia helle; assembly: GCA_963853865.1. Lineage (NCBI taxonomy): Eukaryota > Metazoa > Arthropoda > Insecta > Lepidoptera > Lycaenidae > Helleia > Helleia helle. The sequence continues at coordinate 26,363,583 of OY971420.1, forward strand.
TCATCTAGTGACAAATTAAATAATTTAGAATATATAATATCAATAAAACCATACCGTGATTTAGAAGTCAAGTTTGACGGTACAGTGACATATAAGGAAAAATATATATACTTTACTCTCAAACACACTCTGTACCTCTACCTTACACAACGATTGCAATGAGACTGGCTCGGGTACGCCGAATTCGGCGTGGTATTTGTTGCCGCACATAACAAGTACGGCGCGGTATCTAGTCGTAGCGCAGCAAAGACCAATTTTTTACCTATGATTCACTCATTTTAACAATAAAAAAACTAATGAAAATCACACATTTTCCTAATTTGAATTTGGAATTGTCTTCTTTAAAATTAAAACTTTTTAATGATACCAAAACCAGTCAGATACAAATGGTATAGCCAAACAGATTTTATTACAAGTTCATACATACTATATGTGTGGCGTCATATTGTCCGATTCTCCTTTCTCCATTCCATGTCACCTGGAACTGTTGCCTGCGGAATTCAAAGCTAACGTGCTCTGATTGTTTTTTATTTATGTATTTATCCTTTATAATTATACTTTGAACCATTTATAATTGACTTATTAGTATTAGTTTATTAGTACCTATATTGTAAATTGTTTAACTTTAAGTTCGCGTCTTATTTTTATTTATTTTTTAATTTCCTTCTTCTTCTTTATCTTTGGCATATAGACGTCAAAAATATTTTGTTGTGCAATATTCTGTCAAGTGTAAAAAAATGTTGAAAAGCTAGAATAATAATATAAATATTTTCTCTCTCGGTTTGTGTTGTTGTCATAGCTATATTATGTGATCAATTATGTATTTTTTATTTATTTATTTTATTTTATATATATATATATATATATTATTTTTTTATTTTTTGTGTGCTGTGTAATCGTTTCGTGGCTTCACTGAATGGCCTCAACGGAAGACCAGTGCTGGAATGGTAATTCCAGCAAACACTGAGTTGAGGCCGTTTTGTGTAACTACAAGGTTAATATTATGTTATATTATTAATTGTGTCTTATGTAGTTAAGTTAAGTAGTTTCACGAATAAATTTTTCTTTCTTTCTTTCTTTCTTTCCTTATATGCGAAGACTTTTTTCCCAACCTATTATAATATCAAGTAAATCGCTCACCGTTCTCCGGATACATTGAAGGACTCGTCTAAGAGAGATATATTAGTAGCTCGTTTTAGTTGGTCCCTCCTGTCCGTGGCTACCTGGAACTGAACCCAGTCGCCGTGACGCAGAGTAAATTCCCCACACTGGTCTTTATCACCGAACGGCACCTAAAATTAGCCAGAATGCTCCAATATAGTAACGACACAGCACACATTACAAACACGGTCACTGTTGTATCGCTGGTGTCGTACCTCGACCTCCGAGTGGTCGACGGCGCGGTAGCGGATGCGGCCGGGCAACGGATCACTCTGCGCGCGCGCGCTGCCCCGCTCCAGCGGCTTGAGCACCTGTCCACGCCACACCTCCGGGCTCACGTCTTCGAACACCACCGACCCGCTCGGCAACTTTGTGATGTTGCACGCCACCTCTTTTCCCTGCCCACACCACACACACATACATGTTGTCATATTCACAAGCATACACACATAATATACATGTGTATACGTGTGTGAGTAAACACACACACATATAAATATATAATAATATATATATACATATATATACTCACGTTTCTAGTTTGTATTATAAACTCGACATCATCCCCTAACGACAACTCCTCCTTTACTTTAGCCTCAGAATAATGAAAGAAAATTTCTTTTACTACGTCAGCTCTCTCGATGAAGCCAAAATTCTCCTTTTTGGAACAAACTACTCCATGGTACTTTACTGGATGAGCTGGGTTCTCGAATCGAACGTGACAAGCACCTAATGTACCTCTGCAAAATAAACGCTGCCACTATAATTTTAAAATAATGCATGCACAAAACAACAAAGAAATCACAGAAGAATATTTATGAGTTTGGAATAAATATGCTAAGGGACAATACATTCACTGATAAAAATACCTATCATTACATGTTATGACGCGTTCGAAACTAACCGGGAATAGTAGTCAAGTAAACTAATTTGATACTTTCGGAGATTATTATCTTTTATTTCTTTGCAATACGTAGGTAACTACAAAAATATATTTTATTGCTGTTTATGTTTTTATTAAATAATACCTATGTATACCAATATATGTATACCAATAGGTACCCACTTCAGTCACTGCTAATTTACTGGGCACTAAGCAAGCTCTCCACTAGTAGATACATGTGGTTTGTGCTCGATTTGATAGTTATGATAAGATCTTACATGACCTGTCCTGGTGGAGTGACTGCTCCTTGACTAGAACTAGGTCGGGTGTTACCAGTAGTAGTCTCTGAAGTACATGTCCGCCTCACTCCATCAATTCCGGTGGTAAAGTCTAATCATAACTAACAAAACGAGCCCAAACTACTACTAGTTCTACTCGTCGAGGAGTTCACTGAAGTACACCTTCTGGTCACTCCTCAAGTTCGAGCATATCTACTAATACCTACTTTTCGTGAAATAATATAATCATCATCAGAAAAACGTTTTTCCATTAAAATGGTAATGGATAAAAAACTAGATTTTTTTAAATATCTGCATGAAACTATTCGTTATATAGGTTTTTGTTTAGTTTTGTCACAAAAGGTAGCGAAAAACAACATAATTTTGTCCGATTTGCAAACACGTCCTTATAAAAAACTTAAGTATTGTAGATATGATTTTAATAGTGATTTTAACTGTTTCTGGTTTTTGGGCCTAGTCAACTTTATAAATGAAGATATTAGATTTATAAACTAATATTTTCAAATATACATAATGAATTGGTGATAGAGAATAATATGAGTTATTATCTCGGAGCAATTACAAAGAGGTGTCATAAGAAACTTTCTACATATCAGTGTCGCAACTGCGCGGGGGTACCGGGGGGCTTCAATTAGCAACAAGCCATCTAGCGACCAGTAGCCAAAACAAGTAATTGATTATATTGGCAGACGTTTTAATAGTTCTACTATATTTCACTAGGTGTCACTAGCTATAAAGTCGTAGTCAGTGTCCGGCATAGTAGACCAGTGCCGATGCCTTTGAAAATGATAAAAAGTGGAACAAAATTAAAGTAGGATGAAACCCATTAGAAAAGGAGGGGAATATGATCAAAATGAAAGGAAAAATAAATTACGGTCGATCTGAGGCGGGAAAGTGGAAGTAATAAAAAGATCTACAACTTTTGTATTTGTAATTTTTTCACATACCCTCAAAATTTAGGTGAAAAATTAAAAAAACCAAGTTTTTGGTTTTATATCTTTTTCAAAAATTATTTTTTTTCTACGAAATTTGGTGAAAACTTATCTTATTATGTCCCAAATACACTGTAATTTATTTGATTTAAAATATTTATTTTTTCGCCTTATTTTAACTTAATATCAAAAAAGCACCGTAATTTTCAATCGAAAATTCTGACGTCAAATTATCAGCTTTTTTAAAAATAAAAATGTGATTTCTGTTCTATGAAATCTCTTCTTTCCGATGGTGTAAAAAAAGGATATATCACTATAATAAATAATCTTAGAAAATGCAATAAAACAAATACGATGCGTGAGAAAATAAAGCCCAGACCCTCTTAGCCCCTTCCCCACTTCACTATAAAATACATTTTGATGGGCTAAAATTTTCCGTAGGTCACTCAGGTACATAACTTATCTTACAAAAGCAAGAAATAGGCATCTGGGCATATAATTTAGTAGAGGCTAGGACGGCCTGGGCTTTATTCTCTCTCGTATCGTACTGTTTTTATTGCATTTTCTGATATCATTTACTATAGTGTAGTGATATAAATAAAAAACCAAAAACTTGGTTATTTGAATTTTTCATCTAAATTTTGAGGTTATGTGAAAAAATTGCAAATACAAAAGTTGTAGATCTTTTTATTACCTACAACTTTGCCATTTAACTTTTTTCCATAGAACTTGTAGTTTTGCCGGAAATCGACATATACCGTTTTTTTACCTTTACCCCCCTCCCCTTCCACTTTCCCGCCCTCAGATCGACCGTAATTTATTTTTCTTTTCATTTTGATCATATTCCCCTCCTTTTCTAATGGGTTTCATCCTACTGTAATTTTTTTTGGTTTCAAAAATTATCGACCCTGGTCTATAGTAAAAAATTCTAAGTACGGCCCTGGTTTAGACCAGTGCTTTTGCTACTTGCCGATAGAGGCATGGTAATCACCGAACTTTCTAGACAAAATAAATAATATATTTAATTTAAATATTACTTACGAGTGGAAATATAATATGTTTATTCCATTTGATTTTGATTTGTCCGTGCAACTACTGCACGATACAACACAGTACTTCATGTTAGCAACGTGCGCGGGTCGAAAATATTTTTTAAATATATAAAAAGGAGCTAGTCAGTAGAGCAAGTTAATTGCCCGACAACAACAGATGTACTGACGAAAGCGACAACTGGTGGTGAGTAGATCAACTACGGTGTGACGTCAGGACGACATTGGTGGATGCTAGACTACATTGATTACAACACCTGCTCTTTATGATTGCTCCGTGGTTAAGATAGATTCATTTATGTTTATTTACCTTTGGTTGGTTGCAATTTGAAAGCTTACTGCATCACCAGTATGTAAAGTCACATTGCCTTCAACATCATCCTTTGTGTACGGCAAGAAGAAGCATTCACCTCTGTTCTCATAAGAAATCCTTCCGGTACTATCCCCGGAGCCCTCTCCCTTCACTTCTGTTGTAACTACTCCTGTAACTCGTGCTTCACTCAGTACCACTTCAGGGGCAATTTTTGTAACTGTTGATGCTATTGGTTTACCAGTTCTACGATCATATGTCATTTCAAATTCAACAGGATCCCCAATTTTAAGATGGTCTATATTTCCTCCAAACTGACTAAAATGAAAGAATAAGCGGGCTTGCCTTTCGCAGCATTGTATAAATCCATACGAATGCTGAAAATTAAGTTTTTCTATTAATGATAAGTTATTTGAAACCCGATAGCCACATAAATATTATGAAAATTTTATTTTAGCTTATAAATAAATTAATAATAATTAAGCTTAATAAATAATTAAGCTAAAAAAATATATAAAAAAAAGCTTTAACAATTCGAAAAAAAGGCGGTGGTGGGAACGCCAGCGTCAAGCGAGACGCGACGACGACGGACAGTCGCTAGTTACTGAATTACAAAGATAGAAAAATTAAAATATGTTGCTTAAATAATGTGTTTAATAAATAACGCGATAAAAAGTAGCCTATGTTCATCAGGGATAATGTTGGCTTCTAATGATAAAATAATTTTTCAAATCGGTCCAGTAGTTTCGGAGCCTATTCGAAACAAACAAACAAATCTTTCCTCTTTATAATATTAGCATAGATATATTTCTATTATTTAATTTTTAAGGTTGTAATGAAACTTAAAGTTCCTGAAATATTTTTGATACGAAAAGCTGATATCCGATTATGTTGGAATATTAAAAGCTAGGTTTTAATATGTTTATACATGGCAAGGACAGACGCCCATACTACAATTTAGCCATGTCATTTTAAATTTTATTTCCATGAGGCATTACATGTGTTTGAATGTAATATTTATCCTCTCTACTACTTTTACCTCTAATATTTATATTGAAATGTACTGAATTATAAAAGTTAAGTAAGATCTAGTTTAGTGTACACTGTCCAGATACCTAGTACAAATTAAGATACGAGACAGGTGCAGAAATATGAAAGAATATGTGACAAAATACACGTCGCATCATATCATGAAATAAACTATCTAACTATTACTTTTGAGTATTTTTATTTACCTATATAATTTAAAAGTATAAACTTCCGTCTATATTCGATAGCATGAAACTAATAAAAATATACCATTAATATTGAGAAATTCAATGTTTTAAAAGTAGATGTTAAATGCGTATAAAAGGCCACACACGCCATAGTCTGCTATATGTGACAGCTACTGTTGCGATTGTAGTGTGGTGTTGTATATTATGATTAAATCGATATAAAATATCGATAAAAACTTAAGATGTTTATGAAATTTTAGTCCAGACTCCACAAAGTTATACTATTTATTCGACCGACTTACAAAAAAAGAGGAGGTTCTCAATTCTTTTTTTTTTGTTCTATCCGTTGGTATCAATTATCAGAATAGATAAAACGTTTTTAAAACAACGCACTCTTATACAATCATGCCTGTAGCTACACAATCAAAATCAAAATATGAAAATGTCTAATATCGACACTGGCTAATCGCATTATAATTGTCGTATATAGCAGTAGAATAATAAACACTTTTTTTTAATATTTTCTTATTAATTATACTAATTATTCGAATTCAATATTCATAAATAAGACAGGACTACGTCTTTCGGGTCAGCCAGATATATAATAAAAATCTTAAATATAATATGTATAATATAAAAGTATTAAATATATTTCCGTTGTCTGGTAACCGTAACACAAGTTCTTCGAGAACTTACCACATGACCAGATTGACGTGGTGTGAAAGCGTCATTAGATCGGGATCGGGAATCGGGATATGATTGTAAATCTAAGTTAACGCAGGCGAAACTACGGGCAACAGCTAGTGATAAATAATAATGACATTAATAAAATAATTGAAAATTGATGTTTTTTTGTGAATGCAATTTATATGGTGAAGTAATGTAAAACATGTGATTTCCTAATTATACGAGGGCGGCACTGAAAATTTCGGGAACCAAGGAAGTGACACAACAGTACTATTTAAAAATGTATTTATTACTTTTCGAAGTATTATTTTTCCATACACTGGAACCAATCATTGAAGCAACCATTCCATTCGGAAGTTGGGGTCTCCAAAATGGCCGTTTTGTAGGCGTCCACAGCTTCGTCAGGCGATAAAATTTCTGACCACGCAATTTATTAATTATTTTAGGGAAAGCATAGAAATCATTAGGGCTTAGGTCGGGGCTGTAAAGCGGATGGTCTAATAATTCTATGTTTTCTTGCTCTAAAAACTCTTTTGTTCTGTGCGCGGTGTGAGAACTCGCATTGTCGTGATGGAGGATGATGAGGCGGTTGCAGTTCTCTTTACGGAGTTGAGAAACGACCTGTGGCAAACAAATGCTAGCATACCATTCTGCATTAACCGTTCTTTGTCTCTCAAGAAGAATAGTCGCAACATGGCCGGTTTTGGAGACAAACGTGGCCACCATTTTTTTTGCAACACTCCGTTGAATGAACAATTTTTGTTGGCTTTAACTCATTTTCGAACACCCAAACTCGTGACTGGTTTTTTGTTTCGGGTTCGTACGCGTATATCCAGGATTCGTCACCTGATACGATGTTGTATACAGCATTTGAGGATCTTGCGTGGAATCTTTCGAGAGTTCTGACGCACCAAGTAACGCGAGCCGCTTTTTGCTCTTCACAGAGCAAATGCGGTATCCATCGGGAAAACAACTATTTTTACACCTAATTGTTCATGCAAGATTATTTGTATTTGACTCGTGCCAATGTCTAAAGTCAGACATCGAGCGTCATCACCGCGATGCTCGATGAGGACGAGTCCTGGACGGCGATGGTCTTCTGCGAGGCAGTAATGTCCCAGAAGGAGGCCGACGAGCGGGTGAGAGAGGAGGCCGCCGACGAGACCTCTCTCCGTGGGCGACGAACGGGGGTGCGCAGGAGACGCTACTTAATGCGCCTCCAGTAACGCCCGTGTTCGCGTCGGGTTCAGGATGGGAACCTGGGCCCAGTATGACGCGACGTCGCGGGGACTGCCTAAGCAGCCGGGCAGTCCCCCTTAAGAGGAGTAGTCTGGCCTTCGCCAGGCTAGCCTGTCGCTGAGGTGGTCCTGTTGAATGCCTATCCGGGACCCTCAAATTAAAGCGGCTGAAGGCGCCCGCAGTGATTTTAGTTTACGCGAAGGACACTCCCAGGTGCGTGTCCCACATAGGGTAAGGATCTACCCGACAACCTGGCTACATGCGTACAAAGCATTTCCCTGCGATGCCAAAAAAAAATGGTACTACAATTATATAAATTGTATAGATCTATCCACCACCACTCAGGACTCCCAACCGTGAATTTGGCGCTGATGCGCTCGAAGATGGCTAATGTAGCCTATCTCCGCGGCGAAACTTCGAGCACACTGAGGGCACGTAAGTACGCCGTTTACATAATTGTACGAAATGGCAGCAGGTTGGCGAGTCTTCAACTGGTCTCGTCTGGTATCAAGGTCAGCTTTACGCTGAACAACTGGCCGCTGTTCTGCCAAACATTCCCATTGAGAGGGCTCTATGTTGCATCTCTTCATGTGTCGGGGCCCGCCTTGATTCCGCTTGCCCTCTTCCAGTTCAGAGTAGAAGATACGCTTCGCCACTCTTTCCTCTGCCATACGAGAAACGTAACCGCACCACCGAAGCTGTCGACGCATTAAATAAGCAAAAATAAATTGTACAAGTAATATATAAAGTCATAGTGTAATATTTAGAGTTTACTAATTGTATAAAATACAATTCTATTGAGTTTATCATAAAATGTATTTATAGGGTAGGAACTACGAATAAATAATAAAGTCAGGAAGTCTAACTCAGAACAAATGACACATTAAAAGTGGGCCTACTTCAAACCAAAACGACGTATGATTTAAAATACCAATCACTTTCGAGGTTACAAACAGACGTCATTGGTGATTTGTTTAATTTCAGAATAAATGCAGGTATTGGTCGGCGCGCATGCTGCAATGTCACCTATGACAGTCGAGTGATAACTGCTTTGACGATGTCATGCAATAAGTGAACCAAGTCAATAATAAAACAATATTATTTAATATTTTTTTTACAATGATTTCTTTAGGCCGAGTCCACCGACGCGCCACAATCGTAACATACTATTACTGGCTCCCTGTGGGCCGTACGGCACAGGTACTCATCAAAGCAACTATGGTCTATGCCTAGTGAGCACCTGTGTCAGACGGAAGGGTTTGTGCTTACGCCGCATCCACCGCTCCAGGACTGGATGCAAAGCAGCCGTTAGGCTTTTGTCATACGACTGCCGTGCCGGGTCTTCCCCTCACCTCCATATTAACGCTCCTGTCCTAGTCGGCGAACCCGTAGGATCTCGTACAACGTAAGATTCTCGCCGGGAGCCCTCCTAACGGAGACATATGAATGCGTCTCGGCAAGAACCTCCGCCACAAATTCCCACGGGGGGTCACGGCTAGGTCAGTCTGTCTCACCCACGATACTGTACGGTACCAGCTAGGCCTTATTCCTCGCGGTAAGGTAACCCGCCCAAATGGATGCACCATACATCGCCATACTCCGGAGTATAGCTGCCTGCAGGCGGCGCTGGTTCCTTCGAGGTTCGGGAGAAGTGTGCCCAGCGCACTTGCTGCCTTCACGACCTTCGATCCCAATATTGACAAATGTGGGTCGAAGGTCCACTCTCCGTCAAGGATGGGCCACATATACTTGATCTGGGGGCTCATCCTCACCCTACCCCCTCGGATCTGGAGGGTAGCTACCGGAGGGTGTCCTTTACGGCCGGTCCCGCGGAAGAGAAGGACTTTGGTTTTCTGAACTCTGACCCGAAGCCCTAACCTCTCTTTGCGGCTGATCACGAGGTCGAGCCCGACTTTGGCCAGCCGCACCGCCTCCTTATAGGCTCTTCCCCGGGATACTCTTGTCTTTCAAGCTTAACTGCAGCTAACTACTTATTTTGCCGAATTGGATCGGCTGGGATACTGAAAGAAAACAAAGCAAGCAAAATGCAAAATCATTTTTAAAATACCTCAATTATATCGATATACATTTAAATAATGATAAAAATATAAACATATTAGGTATATTATACATTTCATGAAGAATAAATAAAATACCTTCTACATTGGTTCAAAAATTGACTGACTTCATTTTGAATAGTATTGACCATCTCGGTTTGCTTATTACATTAACGTACTTGAATAAAATATAATTATACTACTATTTACTAATGAGAAGTGATCCCTGAGGGTTTTAATTTTGTATGGCTCCTGCATCACTTCACTACAAATGATGGCATGATGATTAGCAGTTGCAATTCATAATGAAAAAACGAAAACGTATGTATACTGTAATGTGTAATGCATACATACATGTGCGTACAGCTTGGCAAAAAAGAGTATGGAAAAAATGAGGGCGCCACTTTCACTTAGGTCTCAACATAATATGCAAAATCGGTAAGATAATTTAATCAAATCGTTATAAATAAATTTGAAACACTAAGTTTTACTCAAAATCTAGTATTTGTCGACCAAGTATTGTCAACATCATAGGTTTCCATTTAGCAAAATATTTAGTTCCACCTGTCACCACGTCATACTCTTCTTTGCCAAGCTGTAAGTTTGACGTGTGTTCGCTTGTAAGAAAAATGTCTGACTGATGACGCGCTGGACACGACTTTTAAGCCCCGCCTACTTGGACACGACTTTTGTTGGGTCATTTTTATAACACAGTTACATTTCCTGACTTATTATTTATTCGTAGGGTAGGAACGATGAAAGTGGGATTTTCATATGGTTTGTAATCGCTTAACAATAAATTTTCTGCTGTTGGCCCCACCCTGCTCGTTTCAGTAAATATCAAAATAAATATGTTTCACTTTGTTCATCTTTTATTCAATACTAGTTTTCCACCCATGGCTACGCCCCCGTTGTTTTTCCGTGGGAATAAGATAATTTCTCGGGGTAAAAACTATCCTGTGTCCTATTCCAGCACCTAACCTACATGTGAGCCATGTTTCATTCCGATCCATCCAGTGATTGAAGCGAAACTACTTCGTTATCTTTTCCTTAATTTTATAATTTCCTGCGCATTTTTTTTTTTTTTTCGTAAGAACCAAAATGTATATATAAGAAAACTTTGAAAAAAGATAAATGAAATCGATAAAGTCGTTCTCAAGTTATAGCGTGACCAAGGAAAATAGGGAAACCTGACCAAACTGTTTCCGCCTTCACCCCCTAGAAGTGCACCAAGTTATGTCATTATAGAGGTACGTACAATCCATCCTCATAATATTATGTTACAAGAAAATGCGTATCAGTATGAACAATTTTTCTTATGGTGCCTTTTCCACATCTCTTATAGTTTAACTGGTCTGTTAAGCTTCCACATCAAGTATATACCTATTCCCTAGCCCACCATCGGCACTCCTTAACGATAAAGACTTTATCAGCAATAAAATGTCTTCTTCTTATAAAATGGTCTTAACTAAATCACATAGCTTTATACGTTAGTAGAGTAGCACGTAAGGCTTTAACTGATTAATCGATAAAATATAGTACCTACATAATATCGATCATACATTATCCTTAGCAAAATCTTAACTTTTGACATCCTGCGTAGTAACGAAACAGAATGTTATACATAATATCTCTTTCTTGTGCAACATCCAAACCGTAAGTAAAAAGGAATAAAGATATGCACTGTTATTGTTATTTTAACCCGGCTGCCATGCTTTAGTTATTGTTCCGAGCAAGAAAAATATCGAAAAAAAAATGTAATCTGTTGGAGCAAGGTCCGGAGAGTAGGGTGGTTGTCATAGAAACTCCAATTGAAGCCCCTCTAATTTGGTAGCTGTCTCTTGTGCAGTGTGTGGTCTAGCATTGTCTTGAAGCAACAGGGGCTTAGAGCGATTGATTAACCTCGGTTGTTTAGCAGCTAGCTATTTCATCGTGGTTTGCAGTTGCTGACAATAGACATCTGCCGAAATCGTCTGATCAGGTTTAAGAAAGCTTTAGTGAACGACGCCGGCACTAGTCCACAAAATGCTTACAAGTACCTTTTTGTGAGTCAATTTTCGCTTGGGGCAGGATTTGGCTGGCTCGCCAGGGTTCAGCCATTGCGACGAGCGCTTCCGATTATCGTACTTGATCTACTTTTCATCACATGTAATCATTCGATTTAAAATTCCTTCATTATTGTGTCGGTTGAGTAATGTAAGGCAGCAGTCTACGCGCGTTTGTTGATTTGCTTCTCTCAATTCATGAGGTACCCACCTTTCAAGCTTCCCAAGTTTTTTAATTTGCTTCAAGTGGATTAAAACAGTTTTTTCACTGAATGACGCAAAGATAAAAAACAAAAGAGGAAAAAACAAATGAATTATGTACGATTTTCGAAACGCAAATGCATGAGTAAAAAATTGTATAAATTTGAATTTGCAATTCTTAACCAAAGAGGAAATATTTGAGATCAAAGTAAGTGGCCAGTACGACAAAACGCCAATTTCATATGTAAGGACCCAATATCCTTTCCGTGCATAAATGTGTTTTATTTTACCAAATATTTGCAATGAATAACCCTTTAGCTACGGATGTCAACCAGAATTGATCATAGATAAACATTTCCTGAATACGGTTGGCAACTATAGTTCATTAATGATTGAGGACAGGGTAATCTTTGTGAATTTTTGAATTTGGCCCCTATTTCTCTGAATTAAAGGTTTGTAAATAGAGTCAATATTATCATGGTGTTGGGGAAAAAAATCCACAAGCTACACACAGATGGGCTAAATAAAAAATAATATTTAATAAACTGTTTTATCAACTGACCACTGAGGTTGCAACCCGTACTGCATGAGTGCAAAATACAAAAAGTGTCATGGCCAAGCCAGTGTAATTGTTTTATAACTTATCAACATGTCTAATAATTAGTAATTTGTGACTTGTGTTCAGTTGCTTATTGTATGTAGGTAGATATTCATTGTTTTGTTTCATCATTGTAGTTTTGGTATGATCTATAAACGAAAATTAGGACATATTTTTAATAGAAAGGAACATTTTTTATTTTTATTGGGGGATACTTCTTTATTTTATATGTTAGTGTGAAATTCAGTGTGACAAGATTATATTGATTCCGATGCTAAATCGGTCGGACGTTGAATCACAGTATGAAAATGTTACTATGTTCCAAAAAGATGATGATGATAGTCCATAGTTACTTATCTATAATATCTATAATTTTATAAACGTATTATAAAATTATATGCAGCCTATTGCATATTAATGCTCATTTATTTTTCTTATATAATATAAACTTATCTACAGTTTTATTGATCGCCTCCCGTCACTAATTCAAGTATGTATGTAGTTTGAAAGTGTTTATGTTATAAACAAAATAGTTGAATATATGTTAAATTACTTGTTATTTACAGTGTAATTAGTGTTTTATTTTTTTTATTTTTAAGATTCTTTATAGTTCATGTTTTAATAAACAATAACCTAAGAGTATGTTCTATTCTATATAGCAAAAAACATTGATTATTTATTGTAAAGTTTTAAGTGAAAAAAGTAATATAATATAAATTATAACTGCTAAAAACTATGTATTTTTTAAATAACATTTAATGCTTAACAAGTGTGTCAATTTTCAAAAGCCTAGCTAAAGTAGTTTTTAAAATACAGTGAAGTAAAGCAACTTCCAATTGCAGAAACGCGCCAACATGTCCCCGTATTGGGGAATGACATTGACTCTAGCAACCCCGTTAGGTAAAGGGTTAATGTACATAAACTCTACTGTGTTTTAAAATGAAGGGCAGGACAGGCTATTTGATATACTTGTTATTGGTCATGGATGATATAACAGTGTTAACCCTTTATAACAAATTCCAAGGTACCGAGCATTTTTTATCATTACAAAGAGTTTTCGTTATACGGAGGGAAGAGAAAAAAATAGACCAAACTTAACTAATAAAATAATTAATAACTTTTTCGTTAACCCATAACACTTTTCTTTTACTCACTATCTGTACAGTTTCAAAGTTGGCTTATGACTGATAATACACGATAGGTGACGATGGTGCGTTTAGTAACTGAAACTAAAATTTCCTACAGACAATGTAATATAACAATACATGTTAAGGCAATTAACAATCATAAAAGTGAGACTGTTTATGACGTCAGGTATCTTTCTTAATAATTTCGGAACCTCAAAAGATTATATAAATATTTTTTTGATGTCTATATATGAAAATATTTCTTCGTAATAGAGAATGGAGTTGCGATATAAAGAGTGAATTAATGTATGGGTTTTGTGGTAAACCAACCAAATTGAATTAATTTCTAAGTTATAGAAAGTTTTTCATTATAACAAAGGACGTTATAAAGAGTTTACACTGTAGATACATTTATCTACTAAAGTATAGGCATACCTCCACACCATGGTTCAGGCCTTGACATGAGCCCGGCACCTTGGGCAAAGTTGGATTGAGCTGAGGGGACTCTTTGTACCTCTCTTATAGGAAGAAGGGACAAAAGAACTGGGGCAAGGGGTGAGGACAGGAACAGCACCCCATTGTACTGTCCCGACTTTGGGAGGGGTTGTTTTCCACAGAGGGGTTGTCCCGCACGGACAAACCCTCTGTGGAGGTGGCGTCAGTCCCTTGGGGGACTGAATAGCTGTTGAGGTACCCTGTTTGCTCATTAGATCCGGGGCACCTCGCCAAAGGCAGCATTGGTGGCACTCGCCAGGTTTTAGTGGGTAGAGCTGCGTCCATTTACCAGCTTTCGGGTGCAGCGAGTCCCGCATACTCATACATACATACATAGATGCCTCAGCATTTATTTTATTTTATTTGGAAAACAAACAGTGATACTTTACAAAGCTTACAATAAATCTATTTAAATTGAAAAATACACCATTTACAAGTTTTCACTTATGGTTGCTAAAGAAAGAAAAACAAAGAGGCATCTCAATCATGAGTCGCCTGCCCTGACTCCTGCGACAAAAGATGGTAACTCTCTGTGGCAGTAATTACACTGCCTGACCTGCCAAAGCCCGTTCAAAAGCTGTTTTACACAAGAAATAAGCATAAAATCTCATGGAAAGTGACATTTTGTGAACAACTGCATATATAATTTAAAAATACAGGTAGGATAAAACCAAACTGATGCATGAACGTAATAAGTTGCAACCCCAAAGGACCGATCCCAATTGTTGGGGGTTTAAATAAACAATTAAATACAAAAACTTACCAGTAGTTTTTCTATGATTCCCGTTTCTCTAATAGGTGGATGATTGGTGGAGTCATATAAAGGTGGGGGGTTATTTGATGAACTAGATGAATATACTCCAACCGAGTCTCCCATGGGGCAGGTGTCCATGTTGTAATTATTCATGGAGAATCTACTACCACCACCCGATTTTCCTGTACCATTATAATTGTCTCTCGGTGAACTCGGAAACTCACTGCTGTAGGTACCATTCCGGTATGCCTGTTTAGCTTGCATGCTGGTTTGCTGAATGTCTAGTATGTCATGTATTGGTGATGGGTGTGAATCTGACGGCTGGAACATTTTCCACTGAGGATTGCTTGACATGTTATTTTAGTTATTTTATTTTTTGTAAATAATTCAAAAACTTCACTTGTATGTACCAATATATCACAGAGTATGGTGTGGTTTTCTATAGATTTTAAAGGAGATTAACAATTTGAAAAATAAATCACATTTTTAATATTCTCATTCAAATTAACACCGTGCTTGATATACTACTGATTTGATTGCTTAATAGATGAATATTGATGCAAAAAACCAAATGTGAGGTATGCTACACTAGTTCCTCAGATGTCTTCAATGCTTGCTGAGTCTGTGCTGTACAGATTTGTCTTTTTTCTTGTTAGTCCCAACTACCTACTTTTTTATTAAAATTAGTTAATACTTTCGTCCCAGGTTGATTTTTTTCATTACACCTGAAAAGAAAAATGATATCACAAGTTAAATAAATGTAAAAAATTAAGTGCCTATTTTAATGTCACAAATAAAGACTACTTTCAAGATACTGTGCGTTTGTCTTAGTTTTATGTAGGTACATAATAGTATGGTATATTACTGCCTAATGAATCAGAAAGTGCCTAATATATGTTTAAATTGACTACGCTATTGATTATACGGTTTTCATAGTTTATTTTCCTGTAAAGTAAGCTTCATTCCATTTATTAACTATTAGAAATATCGGACGTAAAGAATAATAATCTTCACGCAATATCTGTAAGTATGCATCTACAAATATCACTCCATTATATTAATTAAGCTAAATTGCTACAAAGCATCCTACCGGAATAATGTTCTATACAATATCATTGCTATATCGGATCCGTCGTCCGCCCGACCCCTCAAGCGATTTGCAGATATTAAAAACGCCGTTCGCATAAATCGAATCTTCACATAATATTCAAATGCAGATATTGTTAATCAACACACAAACTAGCGACTCAATAAATTCCTTTATAAAACTTGAGATGGTATCATGGTTATCTAGTATTTGAATAACAGCCATAAAATATCAAATCAAAATTAAATCTCACCACGACACAGCACCACTGACGACATACCGCCATATTGAACCATGAATGTCAACATAATCGCACCAATGAATTTGTAATAATGCCAAATAAAAGTTAAAAATGGGATATACTTCTAGTTTAAATACAATATTATGAAAAAATAAATATAAATAAACTAACTTTTATATAAATGTTCTAATGTTTCTAAAAATTTTGACATGTTTTTGTATGAAGGTAAAAATAAAGATATTATAATTATTATATTGTTTATAAAAATATATGACTTCTAACGTGCCTATTTTAATAAGTAGGTATTATATTATTATTATTACGATATTTCAAGGAAATATTTTGTAAAAAAGCAAAATAAAATATTCAAATTGATTTGAGGGATGTTGACATTTTTCAGAAATGTTTTTAAATCATTTATAAATATCTAATGGAGGCCAACATAAACATTATCAACTTTTGCTTAAATACGTCTAATGCCTATAAAATCTTGCATTTTATAATGCATTTTAAATTTCGTTCCAAAACGCTAACACTTGTCACGTGACGTAATATGTTGTTAAACATCGTAAAAGTGATAAAATGATTCTAGTTGTCGTTAATAAAAAATGGCTTCTAAGTTTTATAATTGTTGTACGGTGCCTATGTGTGTGTGCACTGTCAAAACGCCTGAAAGTTAGTTTTACGATATGTACTGCGTACGGAAAATGGTGTAAAAAGTCAACGTCAACATTCTTCCGCTTCCGCTAAATAGGAACTGGTGACGTCATTTCCGTTTATTATCAAGTGACCTATTTTAAATTTTGTTACATTTTATTTATAAAATATTAATTTAATCATATAAAAATAAGGGGAAATATTGTATTTTTTCAGAATTCTATCATATAAACTACCAATTAACATCAAAATTATATTTTTATATGAATACTGTCAACATCCCTATTCTTGTAGCTTTAATGATTAATGATACAATACATATTTAATTGATACATTTTCAAAGATACAAAAATAGTTACTTTGGGAGGTTTTGTATAAGTAACAGGATAAAAGAATAGAATTATTTAGTAATAACATGTAAAAAAACTGAAGTGAGTATGTAGCGGTGACTAATTAATACTAATATTATTTAATTATGTTAACATTATAGTCTAATGTCTATCAAGATTCAAGTATTCAAGTGCACAGATGCACAGATTACTAATATCGCACCCTTAATCCATTACTGTCACTATCCAAAAAATACGATTTTACAGCAGAGCAAAAAAACCACAGACATATAAGAGAAGCAGACCGAACATGACAGCATCATTAGAATACGTAGTATTCTCTATAAAGTTTGTGCATGACAGCAACGAATTATTAAAGGTATGGAAGCATAACTCTCTTACAAAGCTCGGAAAAATATGGTTCCAAACTCACACTACTAAACTGATAATACTTACACGATTTGCACACGCGCAATACAAAATACTTTGCTAAATTTAATATGTGCACATGAATTCGTCCACCTATCCATATAAGGCGCAATCTAATTTAGGAGGATAGTGATAGAAAGAAACTGAAATATCAAAGAAAGTGAGTGCGAACGTGATGGACTATTACACGACATGTACACTGACAATGTCAGTTGAGATGTGGAAGGATGATATTATGCATTAGTCTGACATTCATTAATTTTATTATAAAGTAATTGATCATATGAATTAATGTGGAAACCTACATTTATTTTTTCTGAATATGACGAGTAATAAAATGACTGTTTTTAACCAATAATTATTATCAAATTGAGAGTAAGTCATTATTTACTCATTATACAGCATTTGTCGATATTTCGTATATTTTTTAAGCCTTAGAGTAGTTGACAGTCTGTTGTAACCTTGTTTTTTATCATTAAAATGTCAATAATGTTTGAAAAATGGGAATTTGCATAAAATAAAAATCACAAGTCAAAATAGTTGTATTTCTCTTTAGTAAGAAATTAACATTATTTTTTCAAAATAGAACCATTAAAGTATCTTTTTGAACGTCAATTAAATGTACCACCTGTTCCATGAGTACTGAGAAGAACCTCCAAAATGTATAGAAGACACTCTACTGGTGTTAGTCGGTATCGGTAACCTGTCATCTTGTCTTCTTTCTAAGAGGACTGCTGCAATCCATTGTAAACGCCGAATCTCGTTTATGGAGAAACTAAAAGTAAATAATTTATAAAAACACAAATAAGGAATAAAAATATAAATATAAAAACTCGGTACTCAATGTAAAATATAATATAACACTTCAGTATATAAAATCGGCTGCCTGCTGATTGCATAATACTGACCACAAAAATTTATATGGAGGTTATTTAAGCGTGAATAAAATACGAAATTATTAACTTAACTATGGTAAGTTATCCCAGTTTGCTTTTTACTTCCTTCTTTTCGTCTCTTACACCATTTTACAACACAGGAGGTCAATTTTGTCTCTGGGAAACGATTTTTCGTCAACGCAACGGTCGTCTATACTGTCACAGAACGCGCAGCAGACTGAGAGACAAATTGATTGTACTTTTTCGGCCCCGCCCACTTGATTGTAGTTTGCGAGGAACCGTTTTTTAGCGCAGTTCGTATTCCATACCTTTTCTAATTCGTTGCATGACAGCTACAAAACCGTGGCAACTATCAACACAGACACACTTACACACACATAAACAATGGCATGGACCGTATTCAGTACTTAATAATTATAAAATTACAAGACGGATTATCTTACCTATTTAGAAAAATGGATTGCAATTCCATTGTTAAAACTCGAGAACGGCTGGACAGATTTCGATAATTTTGGTCTTAGAATAATCGTATCAGTACTAGGAAGTTATATACGATGAGAAATTTCGGAAAATGTTAGCACTTAAAAGGTGAGAAATATTGGGAAAGGTGTATCTAGGTGTAGGTTGTAAATGTAGGACTAGGTGTAGATTTAGTTGTAGTTATTTATTTATTCCAAGTCATAGTTGAGACAGAACAACGTATCGGGACAGCTAGTACTTATATATATATATATATATAGAATACGAGCTGTCCCGATATATAATAAAGACGAAAATATTAAGTAAGTTTGGCATCTTCGTTGCTCTTTTATGGCAAAACGGCTGAACCGATTTGCTAGTTAGCTAGTTTATAAATACGGAGATTGGAGTTGGAAAATAAAATGAAACCAAAAATAATTTCCGTTCATTTATTTTTAAAAGATATATATTTTTTTAATAAAATCGTTCAGTAAGGTTAGTTTAATTTGCATCGTTTTTACACCTTAATTTTACGTAAAACTTAACAACTAATAAATAAATGCAAGTGATTATAATCATGATCTTTATTTTGCGAAACAAATGTCATAATTAACCTTCAATTTTTTTTCAAAATGCCTTTATTTCCTTAGTTTTTGTTGATTGGTAATCTCAGATTATACATACTCTTTTGATGTCAACTAAGATCTGTTTGGTTTTTAAGTATGTATTATATTTTGAATTACTTTAAATTTGGAATGTCAGTTTTTAGATATAAAAGATTTATTGTGTAATATTTTATAATTCTGTTAAAATCAATTAAAGAAGTAACATGTCTAGTTTTCTGATATAATTTTTGTATTCTCTATAAATTTCATAATGTTCTTATTTAATAAAATATAAATTCTAAATGTTAATATTTAAATAAATAGTTTTTCTGATTAGTTGTGTCTGAGTTTGAAGGTGATCCCATTAACCACATCTACCATTCAAGAATTTTAAGCTTAATTGTGCTTCTCAACTTCATTATTTCCTTTTGAAGATTCTTTATTCTAATAGGCTGCTCCTTAGCAGTTGTCGCTAAGGCAGGTTAGCTTTCGTCTATCTGCAAATATGCATGTTGATAAGTAGTAAGGCCAGTAAAAAAATAATTACCACCTATTATGTAACCTTCAATTGCCATTCTAAAAATCATCAATATGATGTAAAATTTTGACATAAGGAGTACCGATGGGAGGGAAGCGCTGTGTCGTGCTCCCGGCTGCATGGGTACCACCATCTTGCTTGTTTCTCCCGTGAAACAGCTTTGCTGTTTCGGAGAGAAGGGCAAGACAGGCAGTGTAATTACTGGCACCGATACTTAACATCTTATGTCTCAGGATAGGCAACACACAAATGAGTTATAGTAAAAATAATAAATTAAGTGATAAATTCATCACCGGGAAGATATCTACTACCATTTACCAACTAATATACTTAACATATTAACTGTCGTAGCCACTACTATAGTACACGTACCCCAAGACGTCCAATGAAGTATTACTATCTTTGGAATAGTATATTTTTGGACAAATACAAAAATAAATGCCTGTAGGCATAGGTAGAAGATTTTGCAATATTCAGTACTCGTCTTGTAACCACTTTATACTTTTTATGAAGTTTTTAATGTGGTAAATACACATGGCAACCATATTATGAAATTAAAATCATACCTCTCGCAACAGTAAATCAAAAATTGTTGGAATTGCTCCATTAAAGCCACTTTTATCTATCTATATTACGACTGTCAAAATGTTTTAAACATAAGTCAAGATTTGTGGGCTGCCAATTTGTCACGTTCATTTTTGCCAACCAGGAATTTCACAAGTGCATATCATTTGGAAACCTGAAAAGAAGTAAATGTATCATTCAAGAATGTTTGTGTACCTATTATGAGTTTAACCAAGTATCTACCGGTGGGAGGGAAGCGCTGTGCCGCGCTCCCGGCTGCATGGGTACCACCATCTTGCTTGTTTCACCCGTGAAACAGCTTTGCTGTGTTTCGGAGAGAAGGGCAAGACAGGCAGTGTAATTGCTGCTACCGAGACTTAACATCTTATGTCTCATGATAGGCAACACAAAAATGAGTTGCCTGGGCTCGTTCCAGGCAAACTGGTTTATGTTCATGGGCAACGTCGACCACTTACCATCAGGTGGCACGTTTGCCAGTTTGCTTATCCAAGTAACATAAAAAAAAAACTATATTAAAAATAAATTAGGCACTTAAAACATCGAAACTTTACTAGTAATATTTTAACCTAATTTAACCTAATACTTCTCTCGCTTAACCTAAGCCATTAAAATAAAATAAATCTAATAAAATATTAGTAAATCTAAATCCTACCCCTGCAAATAACTAAAGTACCAAAACTGTCGAACAGGATTTCAGGGAAGTAAAATGTTGTCTTATTTAAATAAACTTAGATAAATTTGCTGGGTATCATACGTATTCCAAAAATTTTGCTGGGTATCATAGTACGTATTCCAAAAATATACACGTAAAACCAACGCTTAATGTTTATATTTAGCTAAATTAAGTATGAATAGTAACATAATAAACAAAACATTTTTCACGACGTTATTTTGCTTCACAATACTTACTTAGGAAATATTATGTCAGGTGTTTTATAATATTATCTAGCACTCCTACACAGTAGGGCACTGCACTTAACCATATTTATCCCGTCTTATTTTTACAATTCACATATTAATATTTAATATTTTTATGAAACAAAAACACTTGAGCGATTTTGTTATGACGCCATTTGTCATCTATCATCATCTATCAATATGGCGGATGGCTTCGCTTTTTGTTTTGTCTATGTATGTCAAAGAAAGGTGTATTTGGAGTTCAGACAAATGAGAACGAGATGGAGTTATTGCGTATTACTGTCAATGTGTTTGTGATAATTGTGTTTGGTCTGCTTCTCTTATATGTCTGTGGTGTTAAAAGTGTTCGGTCTGCTTCTATTATATGTCTGTGATGTAATGTTGGCGAATATTGTAGTGGATAGTTCTGGGTGGGTGGAGTGGCCAGTGATTGTGATTCAGAGTAGTTTTCTATAGTGTTTGTTTTAAAAACTTGATCTTTATGTATTGTGATTGGTTGGCGAATCTTGTGGAGGACCGTTCTGGAGTGGTTTTCTTAGTAGTACTATTCTGGCGGTCTTCTATAGTGTTTGTTTTAAAAACTTTATCTGTGTCATATATAATGTGATTGGTTGGCGAATATTGTGGTGGACTGCTCTGGGTGGATAGAATGGGGAATGATAGTTGATTGATGGGGTCTAGAGGGGCGAAGCCGCGCTCCTTGAAGTTTCCCTCCATTTCTATTGCTAATAGCCTAGTAGTTAATGCCTTCAAATGAAAAAAAAAACTATTTTCAATTTTGTTTATGTAAATGTGGAGGAATGGCGGGAAGCATCGGGACGCGCGGTTGTGTTTTTTTGGTTTCCCGTTAATTAATTGTTATTTTGTGTTTTGTCCATTCGGAGTGGTTTTCTATAGTGTTTGTTTTAAAAACTTGATCTTTATATATTGTGATTGGTTGGCGAATCTTATGGAGTACCGTTCTGGAGTAGTTTTCTTAGTAGGGCTGTTCTGGCGGTTTCCTATAGTGTTTGTTTTAAAAACTTAATCTGTGTAATATATAATGTGATTGTTTGGCGAATATTATGGTCGACTGCCTTGTGTGGATGGAATGGGGAATGATAGTTGATTGATAGGGGCTAGAGGGGCGAAGCCGCGCTCCTTGGGGTTTCCCGCCATTTCTCCGTATTACAGACCGAATAATTGTATTTTGTATGGCTAATAGCCTAGTAGCTAATGCCTTTAAATGAAAATATAAATAATAAATAAATTTATGTAAATGTAATTTTGTAACATTCTAATAGTTTGTCAAAGAGTATAAATATTAAATAGGTATTTGTAGTTTGTGTTTGTAACTACGTATTTACATTTTTTTTTTTTTTTTGTACTATGTACTATGTAGTATTCTCATTAAAGTTTGTGTCTATTAGCAGTTGCCATTGAACGAAAAAAAAAAACTGTATTCTGTGCTTGTGAATTATTGTGAAGAAGCTTGGTTGGGTTGGCAGTTGGCACCTAAGATCAAGTGTCAATAGATTTGACAAGCTAATAATAATACCGTATTGGAACGAGATAACAACATACGAAAAATCCAAGAGTGACAGAGACATAGACACTTTCTTTTGTCTTTGTCAGAATATCACTCTTTGTTTGTTGGGCACAACAAGGATGTGCCCAACAAAAAATTATCGACTAAATTTGAATGCCATACAAACATTCTCACTCGCGAACAGTTTGTCAAATATGCCGCCATTTTGTACTACTTTTTAATTTGGTCGGCATATGTAGGTATGGTGATACCAGTTTTTTTTTATAGGCAGATTACCCAAGAATGTGGTATTATATAAAAAGGGTGACTGGAATTTTCGAAATAAACACAATAAAAACAAATATGTTTATTGCTATCCTTAAAGGCTATGTACTATAGATCATATATATTATGACGTATATAGCCTTCTTTTTTATTATTTATGTTTTTAGCGGTTTGTTATTAGTCATTAATAATATTTTCGATAATCCGAAAAAATGCAGCTGTCTAAAATTACAATAAATGTTTGGTTAAGGCTAATGCTTATAGTTATCTATCAACCTTTACCAGTTTTTTATTATTTTTAATTTACTTGTTTCAAGAAAATAAGTAGACTTGTTATAATGAATGTGGTATCCCTGTAAAATATGCCTGTCCCTTTCGGGTATACGCGAATGTCAATTCCATACTATACTTGTTCCTAGGTTGGCACTGGTTGGCAGTTGGCACTTGGCTTGGCCTAGTGAGAGAAATAATAGTGAAAATAAGACGGAATATTTATAAATAAGGAAACTTAATTATACGCTAATTAATATGAGCAGTGAAAGTGGCTAGTTTATCTATATATTTACATTTATATTTTTTTATGATTGTTTATGAAGCCATTTATTACAGGCTCGCTCTTTACTAAATTATTCTTTATAAAAGTTCATGCAAAGTAACGTGTCTTATTGTGGGAAACTAGAATAAATATTAATTGAATGTATTTCATAGGTCATGACTTTCTACTTTGTGTAATCATAGTATGCTACTTATTTAGTCTGTTATAATGTGTACACAATTTGTAGGTACTAAATAAAACTTCAATAAATACGATTTACAATTTAAGTTACACGATTTACACTTGAACATATTTTTTTTTCAACCACATCCAATAAAAAAGTTTATGCTAGTGACAGTCATTTGCCAAAAAATTAAGAAATAAAATAACTAATCTATACTAATATTATAAAGCTGAAGAGTTTGTTTGATTGAACATGCAAATCTCAGGAACTACTGGTCCGATTTGAAAAATTTCGGCAGTGTTAGATAGCCCATTTATTGAGAAAGGCTATAGGCTATATAACATAATGCTGTGACTAACAGTCATTAAGTTGAGTAAGTTAATGCAGGCGAAGCTGTGGGCAACAGCTAGTTGTACATGTTATGTCTTAAAATAACATTCCAACTCAGATAATAAATGTTAAAAAATGTTTGCTTCATTCATAGTATATGTCATCCATCATGTATTAACATAACATAAACTATTTTTTGCAGATGTAGAAAGTTTTTCAAATATGTGTCGGACTTGTGCTAATGGTACTGATTTTTTGATACCTATATATGCCAATGAAGGGTTAGAAAATAAGTTGGCTGAAAAAATCAACACGCATCTTCCCATAAAGGTATTTCTTTAATAAATTTTTACTTATTAAAACAATATTAATGTACGAAGTACACATAATTAAAAAAACTTTGCCCATTTTTCATTCTAAGAAACTATTCATTATAATAATAATAATATGTTGGCTAGCATCTAGGCAGAGCCTTTTTTTGTTTTTTTCTTTGTTCTGCAGCGGAAATTTGTAGACCAAACTGTAACTAGGACCGGGGTGGGTTTTAAACCTTGCCGTGTGTGGGGTTCGCACTTGGAGATGCGTTACCAACTAAAACCGCTGCAAGTGCCCTCACCCGCCTTTTATGAGAGTCCCGGATCATGCAGGCAACGCAGGACCCTCGGCGACAGGCTGGCCCCGGCGAAAAGGTCAGACTCCTCCTTCTAAAGGGGGACTGCTCGGCTGTTCGTTTGCACGATACTTTTAGCAGTCCCCGACGACGTCGTGTCTAGCTGGACTCAGGTTAAAACCCCATCCTGGGCCCGACACGAGCACAGGGGCGTTACTGGAGGCGCATTAGGTAGCGCCTCCTACGCACCCCCGTTCGTCGCCCGCGGTGGGAGGCCTCGTCGGCGGCCTCCTCTCTCACCCGCTCATCGGCCTCCTTCTGGGACATTACTGCCTCGCAGAAGGAGATCATCGCCGTCCAGGACTCGTCGTCACCGAGCATCGCGGGGATGACACTCGCCAGAGACAAGTCCCCTCCGATGACCGATGTCAGATCATGACGCAGCGTCGCCCATCTCGGGCACACCTAGAGGGTGTGCTGGGCCGAGTCCACCGCTGCGCCACAATCGTGACACACAGTTACCGGCTCCCTTTGGGCCGTCCTGCACAGATACTCACCGAAGCACCCATGCCCGGTGAGCACCTGTGTTAGACGGAAGGTGAGGGGTTTGCGTTTACGACGCATCCACCGCTCAAGGATCGGGCGCAGGGCAACCGTTACGCCTTTGCCATACGGCTGCCGCGCCATGTCCTCCCCCACCTTCGCATTAGTGCCTCCTGCCCTAGTCGGCGGACCCGTAGGATCCCGTCCGGCGTCACGTCCTCTCTGAGGGACCTCCTATCCGAGACATAGGAGTATACCTCGGCGAGAACTTCCGCCACGAGTACCCACGGGGGGTCGCCGGCTAAGGCAGTAGCCGCCGCCCATGATATCGTACGATACCCCCGGATCACTCTTACCGCGATCACCCGCTGCGCCGAGAGCAGCTGGGCCCTACTCCGCGCGGTAAGGCGATCCGTCCAAATCGGAGCACCGTACGTCGCCATACTCCGGCAGACACCGGAGTATAGCTGCCTGCAGGCGGCGCTGGGTCCTCCGAGGTTCGGGAGGAGTCTGCCCAGCGCACTCGCCGCCTTCACGACCTTCGGAACCAATTGTTCGAAATGTGGGCCGAAGGTCCATCCACCGTCGAGGATGAGCCCCAGATATTTGATGTGAGGGCTCAAATAATTCAGTGCCTCCCGTATCACACTGCGGGAGGCTGTTGAAGGCGTTCGCGATGTCCAGGGACACCGCGACCACCACCTCCCCTCTGCGTTCCGCCTCACCCGTCACCGCTCTCAGGCGTTTGAGGGCGTCGATGGTCGACCGGCGTGCGCGGAACCCAAATTGGGACTCTGAGAGTCCCGGTCCCGGGCCCTCCTCCAGGTGCTGAACGAGCCGGGAAGCCACGACTCTCTCCAGAGCCTTCCCAGCCTCGTTCAGCAGCACCACCGGTCACCGGAACTAGCGATAAAGCTGGCAACGTCGCATATCAAAATAAGTAATGTTACGTTTTGTGATATACATAATAAATAACGTAACATAATTTATTGATACTGTTAATAAACAAAATGCGATTTGCGTTCCGTTACGCCATAAAGTTAGAACAAAATAAAGAATTTCGTTACGTACGTAACGTTATTTTCAGTAACGTTTCAAGTCCCTGAAATAAATTGATCCAGTATGTTTTTTATGCTCCTACCTGATTTTTTTTATTACGGCCAGACAGATGGTGGAGCGCGGGGCCCCCAAATTTGCGGGGCCCGTAGCATTTGCTTGCTACGTGGCTAATCCGGCACTGATACAATATTAGATTGTACTCGAGTAGGTAGGTACCTCTCTGTTCACTGACGACGATAAAAGTAAAATAAAAGGAAAGATAATAGAGACACGCTGATACGCTACAAGCGTCGTTGCGGAATCCCCGGAAAAAAATAATCACCGTTAGTGTTACCACATTAGACCATGAACGATCTCCTGCCCGTGGACCTAAATGTGACTTGCATTTTTTCACGATATTTCGCGTTATACAATGAGCTGTAGCCGAAATCTATAGATTTGACACTTTTTTTGACATTAAAATTTATCAACTTAACGGACATCAAATATGAGTGGTAAAATCAAATAAAATTGAACCACTATTTTTTAATTATTATTTTAAAACTTTACAAAAAAGTTTATTGACATTAGCTTACTTACTCCTGATACAGCATTAATTTTTTAACCGTTTAAAAAAAAAAAAATTAACACGAATTCACAATAAAGCGCACATCGATGAATAAATAATAAAACGCACATAATATCACTATCCGTCAAATGGACAACACTGCCAATCTACAGAAAGAATTTAGGGGAATTTCCTAGGCATAACTTTTGAAAACTGAGTTGTCATGGTTAAAGTGGGGTTGCAACCTTGCTTGTGTACAATCGTCTCTGCTCATTCAGAGCTCTCTGTGTTGTGTGCTTGTGTGCATTCTAACCCATGCCCTTAACTGGCTATATGGTAGCGGAGTCATTGGTTCATTGCCTATATTTTCAATCCATTTCTTTTTCAAAGTAATTCGACGGAAATCTAAAAAAATATTACACAAAATACAATATAATAATAATTATATTATAAGAATCAAAATGTGTTTACCGACTTCCAATAAACTCGTCGTCAGTGTCCGGCTTAGTAAAAATTCTAAATACGGCCCTGGCTTAGACCAGTGGTTTTGCTACTTGTCGATAGAGGCATGGTAATTACTGAACTCTCTAGACAAAATATATAATATATTTAATTTAAATATTACTTAGGAGTTGAAAGATATGTTTATTCCATTGATTTTGATTTGTCCGTGTAACTACTGCACGATACAACACAGCACTTCATGTTAACAACGTGCGCGGGTGGAGAATATTTTTTAAATATATAAAAAGGAGCTAGTCACGAAAGCAAGTTAATTGCACGGCAACCACAGCTGTACTGACGAAAGCGACAACTGCTGGTGAGCATATCTACTACGGTGTGACATCAGGACTACATTGGTGGATGCTAGACTACATTGATTACAACACCTCCACTTTGTAATTGCTCAGTGGTGTTCATTGTTCAAGTGGATTCGAGAACGTTTTAGATTCACATGTCTTTGCTCCACTACAATATGTTTTGTACAGGATATATTGCAATAGTAGTAAATATGATACTAAATCTTGTTCGTTGCAGGAGGCCTATGTTCAGCAGTGGATGGATAAAGGCGGATGATGGTGATGAAGATGTTGATGAAAATAATGATGATGATGAAATATGATCCTTCTAGGTATCAGAAGATGATGCCCTTCCCCATGATGTCTGCTATCAGTGTGCAAGCACATTACTGGCGTGGCATGACCTGTTGGAAGTTTGTGTGAAGGCAGATGCAGATCTACGACAACGGTTGACTATCCTCACGGTATATATTTCACTTTCACTCTATTTAAATATATAAATATATAAACTCTTCTATAAAATAAAATAAAAAACTAATTAATTAATGGTTGTTAACAATATTAATAATAACAAGTAATATCCCTAATATTTAAATAGAAATTTTAATACAATTTGTAATAAATTATGATAAAATGTACTATGATGAATATAATTTATTAAAACATTGCTTTTTTATTGAGGCATATTAAAGTAAATGTAAAAAGTGAATTGAGTGTTAAATAGAAACTAGACAATTTTTATATGGACCTAGCTAAAGCTCACGACTCTGTCTACGAAATATATATTCTCCATGGGAGATTATAATGCCCTGATAGGACTACTTACTAAACACTAGCATGAGGTGACTGGTCCATACGATTATGGAAAAAGAAGCATCGGAGGTGGTAGACTTTCTCGATATGCTGAAGAATCTAACCTCGAAATAATTAATAAGTACTATGTTCAAGCTGAAAAAATCCAACAGATGGACATGAATCAACCCAGACAGAAATACTAGGAACGAAATCGATAACTTCAACTAAAAGGTACAACCAATGAATGTTGTCAGGAGGAGATACTTAAACTCAAGAAAGGAAAAAACAATTTACAAAATAAGGCAAAACTGGACAAGTCAGATATTGTTTTCTAATGTTTGCGCGAATTGCACTCATTATAATGAAACAATTTTTACGACCATGATTGCTGTAAAGTATCCGAATCGTCGGGCTTGTAAAAAAAAATCGCGATAAAATCCGTAAAAATTGTTTATTTTTTTTTATAGAAGAGGGGGCAAACGGATAGTCGGTTCACCTGATGGTAAGTGAAGAGCGACATCCACAGACACCCGCTACACCAGTGGATTAGCAGGTGCGTTGCCGGCCTTTCAGGTATGAGTATGCTCTTTTCTTGAAGGTCCCTAAGTCGTATCGGTTCGGAAACACCATAGGAGGCAGCTGATTCCACATATTAGTCGTGTGAGGCAGGAAATGCCGTAAAAATCGAGTTGTTGTGGATTTCCAGACATCGAGATGGTGAGGGTGAAATTTGGAGTTTTTCCGCGATGTCCGGTGGTGGAATTCTGCTGCAGGTATTAGTCCGAACAATTCCTCAGAGCACTCCCCGTGGTAGATGCGGTAGAAGATGCAGAGCGATCCGACATCTCTACGCAGCGCCAAAGAATCAAGCCGGTTGGAGATAACATTGTCGTCGACGATTCGAGCCGCCCGGCGTTGAATTCGGTCAAATGGAAGGAGCTGATACTGGGGCGCTCCAGCCCAGAGGTGAGAGCAGTATTCCATGTGAGGCCGAATCTGCGCCTTGTATAATTGAAGGCGGTGTGAAGGCATGAAATATTGCTTCGCCCTATTGAGCACGCCGAGTTTCTTCGAGGCTAGTTTAGCCTTTCCTTCCAAATGACCACGAAACTGCACATCTCTCGATACATCGACGCCAAGTATCCCAATGCTGGCTGAGGCGGTTAAGGAAGTGCCTTCGAATTGTACAGGAACGACGAAGGGTGATTTTTTAGCGGTAATCGCGCAAACTTGTGTCTTGTTGGGGTTAAATTGGACTAGGTTAAGTCGCCCCCATTCCGAGACTCTGGCCAGCAGAGACTCGATTTCAGACACAAGTTTGTTCCGACACTCATCGACTTGTTCCCGAGAAATATTAGGGCGGCCAGTGTATAAAGCATCTCCAGTGCTGTCATCCGCATAGCAATGAATGCCGCTGGTTTTCAGCATATCATTGATATGCAGAAGAAACAGGGTTGGAGATAGTACACAACCTTGGGGAACACCAGCATTTACAGACTTGAGGTCCGAGCATGCACCGTCGACAACGAACTTAATGCTCCTGTCAAATTATTTTGTTATAATGGACAAGTCAGATAAGGAAAGATTAATAGATTCCTACAAACCTACAAATAAAGAAATATGGCGATGTTATGATAACCACAGGAAAAGCACATACAAAGACCTCTAGGAAAATCTAGTTCCTCAAAGAAAGCTGACAAAGAACCGATTAAATCAAAGAAATGGATGCCAGATTCGTGCATGAAGGGTTCCGTAAATTATATAATTTACAACATTAGATACTAACAAAATTGCAACCTTTGGTTGAACTCAACTCATTGCATAATACGAAACTACGCAAAACAAACCATAGCGCATTTTAACTTCAGACAGCTCCATCTAGTGACACCTTGCAAAAACTGTTGTTCGGAAAGAGTGAAGTTTATTTCCAATAATGATTTTTAAATCACTTCTAAAAAAAGGACTTCTCAATTCAGATGTTTGTATGTTTGTTCGGGCATAACGCCGTCGTTTACCAACCGATTAGACGTTTTCAATTATTATACTTCCCATGAGAGCACCATGATAAGGAAACCAGGATCTGATGATGGCATCCCAGAGAAATCGAGTGGTACTTTCGAAAATGGTAGTGGCGACTAGTGTGTTTGTAAATTTGTTCATTAAGTATTTTAAAGAATTATGATTTAATGAAGGTCTAGAGTCGATCTGATGATGTAACCGACAGACAGTCGAAGGAACTCCTCAACAATTTACAACAGTAACCTTGTGTATTAATTCGTATTGATAAAAACTTTACACCTAGATGGGTTGTGACTGTCATAATAGTGGTCTTTTTTTTCGCAGGGAAATCCTTATGGATGCAACCAGGATCTTAGGGTAGATCCTGACCCAATGTGGGACTCGCACCTGGGAGTGCCCACCCTAACTAAAACTACTGCGAGCACCTTCAGCCGCTTTTTGAGGGTCCCAGATATGCAGGCAACTGACAGGATCACCTCGGCGACAGGCTGGCCCCGGCGAAGGCCAGACTACTCCGCGTAGGGGGGGGGACTTCCCGGCCGCTAGTAAGCAGTCCCCACGACGTCGTGCCATACAGACCCAGGTTCCCATCCTGAGCCCGACACGAACTACGCACTACGCACCTACGCACCCCCGTTCGTTGCCCGTGGGAGGAGGCCTCGTCGGCAGCCTCCTCTCTCACCCGCTCGTCGATCTCCTTCTGGGACATTACTGCCTCGCAGAAGGAGACCATCGCCGTCCAGGACACGTCCTCATCGAGCATCGCGGTGATGACGCTCGGCAGAGACAAGTACCTTTCGATGACTGATGTTAGACTGTGACGCAGCGCCGCCCATATTGGGCACACCTCGAGTGTGTGCTGGGCTGAGGGGTTTGCGCTTACGGCGCATCCCGTCCAGCGTAAGGCTCTCACCGAGACACCACCTATCCGAGACATAGGAGTGCATTTCGGCAAGAACCTCCGCCACGAGCTCCCACGGGGGGTCACCGGCTAGGGCAGTGCCTGCTTCTCAGTTATAATGGGGTTCTAATGATGAATACGAAAGCGACCCCTACACATGGAAACCACATCGACCCGGACCGATCGCGAAAGCTTAGGTTCGAATCCGATACGAAAAGACACAAACCCAGACCGCGCTAACAGCAGTAGCACTATGCTACCGCTAGATTGCTTGGGCACCGCGCATGACCCGAGGGATGGGGGCCGCCGGCTGGCCCTCACGAAGATAGGTTAAATTAAACCGTAAAAGATTCGTCGACCGTATCGGATTTAATTAGTTCAAATACTGCTCTCCCAAGCAGCGCGCGCGTAGAACCGCGCCCTCTGCGGGGCGCGGAGTGGGGCGTCCCCTTTTCGAATATTTCTTAAGTGGGCCATCTGTTCACTTACCGTACCGATTGAGCTTAAAGGCCATCAGGCCGAAAAGTATAGCCCTTCCGAAAAAAAATACGAAGGACAAAGAGAACTCTCAATGGTGTACAGTAGATACATAGGCTGAACTAAAAGTATCGGGAATGGAATATTTCCACTGTTCCTGTCATATTAAAATCTTTTTAATTGAAAAATCCTTGGTTATTATATTATTTATTTAAAAAAAGATTCTCGGTCTTGTCAAACTTGTTTAGTCGTTGAGAAAATGGAATTGACTCGAGAAAATTCTAGAGCGATGATTTATTATGACTTTCGAGATGATTTCTGCATTTGGCGATGAAGCCCCATCCAAAACCACAATTTATCGCTGGTTTGCTGAATTTCAACGTGGACGTGTCAAGCTCAGTGACGATCCCCGTCAAGGTCGTCCAAAAACTGCAGTCACCCAAGAAAACGTTGATGCTGTGCGTAAGCTGATTGAGGAAGATCGACATGTGACATACCGCGAAATTCAGGATTTTTGATTTTGGATGATTCAGGATTCAGGATTAGACATTGGCAAGAGTCAAATACAAATAATCTTGCATGAACAATGAGGTGTAAAAAAGTTGTTTTCCCGATGGATACCGCATTTGCTCTGTGCAGAGCAAAAAGCGGCTCGCGTTACTTGGTGCGTCAGAACTCTCGAAAGATTCCACGCAGGATCCTCAAATGCTGTATACAACATCGTTATCAGGTGACGAATCCTGGATATACGCGTACGAACCCGAAACAAAACACACACGACACGGACAGAGTTGGGACAGTTGACAGCTAACTCGTAGCTCCGTATTTAATGTTATAATAAATAGTAAAAGTTCGTAAAAAGGTTTTGAACTTAGAATAATTACACTATAGAAACCTAGTCCGCGCGGTCATTTTTAACCGAATTCAAAAAGGAGGAGGTTATCAATTCGTCGGAATTTTTTTTTTTTTTATTTTTTTTTTATGTATGTTACCTGATTACTCGAAGATGGCTAGACCGATTTGAAAAATTCTTTTTTTGTTCTAAAGGGTATACTTCCCAAATGGTCCCATGATAAGGAAACCAGGCTCTGATGATGGCATCCCAGAGAAATCGAGGGGAACTTTAGAAAATCGTAGGGGCGACTAGTGCGTTTGATATTTTTTTTTATAAAGTGTTTTGAAGGACTACAATTTAATGAAGGTCTGGAGTCGATCTGATGCTGGAGCCGAAAGATAATCGAGGGAACTCCTCAACGATTTACATCAGTAACCTTGTGTTTGGGCTTGATTAATTTGTAATGATGAGAACTTTACACCTAGACGGGTTGTGACTGTCATTAGGGGTCTGATGATGAAGACAAAGGACAGTTAAGGGAACTCCTCAACAGTTTACAGCAGCTACCTTGTGTTTGGACTTAATTAATTTAAATTGATGAGAACTTTGTACCCATATGGGTTATAAGCGCCATTAGAGGTGTGATGATGGAGACCATACACAGTCGAGGGGAATTCTCGACGATTTACAGCTTTAATTGGGCTTACTTCATACGTTAAATAATATTATGCCAAAATCATGTAATTTTATTACTTGTCGTTGTTAAATGAACAAAAAACAACTGTGGCTTGGAAGCGCATCATAGTTTTTCAAGGTCATCATAATTCAGATCCATTCTATATCTATATATTGGTGATGTTCTATACCTATATAGGTATAATGGAATTATTTAACGAATAGCAGCAAATCTACCGTGATTGCTTTCAATTACATGTATATGTATAAAGTTTTACACAATTCCATTTCGGTTTTTTCATTTGTTATGTAATGAATGAAACCCTTTCTACGGTTATCTCATTAATACAGCGCTATTTAATCTGAGCAACGCGTTTAATAGTTCTACCCATATTTCAGACAAATAAAATCAGTTATCAAATTTTGAAATCACTAAAAATTAAGAAATAAAATTTTTTTTAACAAAAATTAAAACCGACTTCAAATTTAAAAAAAAAAACTAAAAAGTAATAAAATAATTTCCTTAATTTTTGTGCCTACAATTTATAATCAACTTGTTCTTCTACTAATATACAATCTTTGCGTTTACACGTCAATATTGTTAATTTTGAAGTCGGTGTCCTATTTGTTGATGTACCTACCTCCTAACCTACCTACCTTGGCTGACACCGACCCCAAAAGTAACAATAATGACGTGGTAAACGCAAAGATTGTATATTAGTAGAAGAACAAGTTGATTATAAATTGTAGGCACAAAAATTAAGGAAATTATTTTATTACTTTTTAGTATATGAATATAATTTGAATAAAGTTTATTCTATTCTATTCTAGTTTTTTTTTAAAATTTGAAGTCGGTTTTAATTTTTGTTTAAATTTTTTTTATGAAGCAACTCACATGGAGCCATTTCGCACCAAGCGCCGGGAAGTTCCGCAGTATTCTATGTCAAACCGCACCAAACGTGTCTCCGTAAAATAAATAATTATGACGATTTGTGCAGTTAGTTAAGTTGTATGACAATACATCTGAATAACAAAATAAATGTAATAACATCACTTTTCACTGGAAATCTTTCAATATTTTGTAGTATCTTGTAATTAATTAGGTTTAAATAAATACAATTTTTTTCAATGCTCAGTATTGCCCGATTGTGAAAATATTTTTACTGATTATTTTCCCCCACTGAATAAATTTAAAACAGTTGCTACTGATATTTACGTAGGTACGGAATCAACGTGTTTGTGTGATTTAACGATATCAAATACAAACAGTAAAGCAGTAACAAATATTCATACTTCCATACATACAAAATTTCGCGTTTATATTACAAGTTACAAGTTTAAACAGTAATATGTATAACAACTTTACATTACAACTGTGTTTCATGCCAATAAAAAATAATTATAAAATGTATATTTTACTAATTACCGTTATATTTTCTTCGTTTCATATAAATAAACATTCTTGTAATATAACAATTATACATAATAAATAATAATATAGCTTGTGTATACATGGTTAAGTAAAGTTGTTATAAATTAATACATAGATATGCCCACCTAGCTATTTATGTATTAAATATTTTATTGCTAGAGTCTGACAAGCGAGTCGTGGCACAAGCCGCTGGCGGCAAATTTAAAAATATTTTAGGTGTTAACCCAGCATATATAGTCTAAAAACAATTTTGATACTTTTGCTTAACTTGATTATTTGTTTATTTGGATAAGGTTGGAATCTTCAAAGAATTTGGATTAAAAATAATCAAAACGAAAACATTAACTACATTAAAATCAACACCAACTTTTCCACTCCATCGAAAATAAGGATAATAAAGATGCACAACAAAAACTTAAAAACATTTATTCATTCTGAACAATAATCAAAATCTGATTCGAGAAATTCGATGCCTTCAAAATATGATTCATCACTATCACTTTCATCTTCACGAACATTGATGAGAAATGGTTCAAGTTCCTCTTCTGTTATTTTATCTTTTATTTTGTATGTATTTTCAACATTAATCACATGATCAGTGCATGATTTCCAGTCATCAGCAGTCACACTGGCAAAACATTTCCTTATTAAATTTTCCATTTCGGCAGCTGGCACGCCTAGATTCATACTCGCCACTTTCCTTTTTGCCAAGCTCCAAATTAATTCTATGGCATTGAGATCACAATGATATGGCGGCAATTTGATGACCTCATGTCCATGCTGCTTTAGAAGTTCTTCCGCTTCGTACAAGGGAGTTGGTTTGTTTTCGTTGACAAGACACAAAAGCTCGGCCTTTGTAAGAAAATTGTCAAAAGAAATGTGATTTTCGGTGAGCCACTTCTGAATATCAGCCTTTAAAGTGATCATCGTAGGCGGCTTGTTAATTTGAGTTACATGATAACTCGCATTATCCATTATAATCACACTAGGTTCATTTAAATTGGGTATTAATTTTTCTTCCAGCCATTTTATGAAGTTATTACGGTTCATATCATCATGATAATCAGCCATTTTAGATTTTGTGCTGAACACCAATAATGCATTGGGCACAAAACCTTTCTCAGAGCCAGCATGGACTATTATGTATCTTTTACCTATAAAACAAAGAAAAGTAATAATTAAAATAACAAATATT
The DNA here is from genome assembly GCA_963853865.1 of Helleia helle. Taxonomy (NCBI): domain Eukaryota; kingdom Metazoa; phylum Arthropoda; class Insecta; order Lepidoptera; family Lycaenidae; genus Helleia; species Helleia helle. The sequence continues at coordinate 26,400,110 of OY971420.1, forward strand.
CTTATAGACATTCTGAGAAGTTAACAGTTATTGGTAATGAAACAACGACTTCACCATGACACATTTATTGAAAGACTGAGCTACGTACATCATTCTTATAATTATTAATCTACCTACATTACACCTCCACTCTTAATATCTACTTATGCTAACTTAATGCTAACATTTAGTTTAATTACAGACTAATTACACTCCACACATTTTATAATTATTTCTAGCCCTACTCATCTATACCATAGCGTATAGGAGGTCTCCTATCACGTTTTACCGGCGACGGTGTCAGCGCAGATTGTTGAGACAGACGTGGCGGGATTGGTGGCGGACAAGCTGTGTGTAATGGTGTGTTCGATTCTAACTGGCTTGCCCCACCCCCAGCCTCACAACTATGACCCGCTGACATACTCTTCCGCCCTAATTCTGTCGACCTAATTTCGTCCGTTACCAAAGCCGATGGCTCGACGGCTTCCTCAACTCCGTTGCGCCTGTTCGATGGTGGTGATATAGGTATATGCGCATCCGATGTGCGTGACTGCGGACGAATCTGATCTATGTGTCTTTGCATTTGACGTCCATCCCCCGTTTCCAACAAGTATCGTCGCGTACCGTTCACCGCACGTACGATGGCGGGCACCCATTTATCTCCATGGCCGTAATCGCGCGTCCACACCGGCGCCCCCTCACCCAGAGCCCGCGCGCCGCCGTCACCTGCCTGGCGTTGTTGGCAGTGGCGCACGCGTTCCTCACGTGACCCGTCATTACGCAATAAATCGAGCCGCGATCTAAGCACCCGCCGCTGTAGTAACATTGCCGGACTCTCAGCGGTAGTACTATGCACACTATTCCTATACGCTAATAAAAATGTTTGTATGGCCGCATCTATGTCGACTGAATCCCTGTAGGCCTTCTTAATGACCTGCTTACATAGTTTCACCGCGTTTTCCGCTGCGCCATTCGAAGCTGGGTGATAAGCCGGTGATAACGATTGCCGTATACCATTACGCTCTAAGAAATCTCGGAATTCAACGCTCGTAAAGGGTGGTCCTTGATCTGAAACGATTTCCATTGGTAACCCGAAGCGAGCAAAAGTACTTCTTAATATTCGAATAACAGAACTTGCGTTAGTCTTCGCAACTTAGAAAATTTCAATCCATTTCGAACTAGAATCCACCAAAACTAGAAAAGTCTTACCTCGTATCGGCCCCAAAAAATCTAAATGTAATCTACTCCACGGAGTCGTATTATAAGGCCAGGGCTGAGGGGCTGCCCGCGGCGGCGCCGAGGCCTCTGTGGCGCACGTTACGCACTGACGACATAGGTGTTCGACGTCCTGATCTATGTTAGGCCACCACACATAACTACGGGCGAGCGACTTTGTCTTCACAATGCCCATGTGACTAATGTGCAGCTGTTTGAGTATACTCGAGCGCAACGCCAACGGAATAACTACTCGATATCCCCACATAATACACCCGCCATCTAAATAAATTTCGTTACGTCTACAAAAATATGGCTTAAGATCGCCGTCATCACATTCTAGGGGCCAGCCTGATTGTATAAAAGATAATAACTTACATAAGATCGGGTCTTTCAAAGTTTCATGTTTCACTTGACTTTTTGTAACAGGTAAAAATGTTTCAACGAAATTTAAATATGTCATTTCTTCCGCGGACTCAGCATCCTTTATGGGAAGCGGTAACCTAGATAAAGAATCAGCACAATTCGATGCTGATGGTACATATTCAATTTTGTAATTATAGCCTGATAGTAAGATAGCCCAACGTTGTAGTCGTGACGCTGCCATTACTGGTATACCTACTTTTTCCCCAAAAATAAACGTTAACGGTTTATGATCCGTTCTAAGAATAAATTCACGGCCGTACAAGTATTGGTGATATTTTCTAATTCCAAATATTATTGCCAACGCCTCTCGTTCGATTTGAGAGTACGAACGCTCCGCAGTACAAAGCGAACGCGATGCGAAAGCGATCGGTCGCTCCCCTGTCGCCGTCATGTGCGATATCACGGCGCCTACCCCGACGGCGCTGGCATCCACCGTCAGCACCAGCGGCAGTGTCAAGGAGTAGTGCACCAATACCTCACTTGACACCAATAGTTCTTTTACTTTAGTAAAAGCAAAATCACAAGCGCTATTCCACTGAAATTTAACATCCTTTCGTAACAATTCGTATAGCGGCGACAAAATTGTACTAGCATTTTTTATGAATTTACCATAATAATTAGCTAAACCTAGAAAAGCCCTTACTTCCGATACATTTGTAGGCGGTGGCGTCCCCACTATCGCTTTAACTTTTTCCGGACAAGCATGTACACCCTGCTTATCAATAACGTGACCGAGGTAATGTATAGATTCTACAAAAAATGAACACTTTTTCTTTTTTTACTTTAAGTCCATGGGCTTGCAATCTTTCGAATACCTTATTTAAGTTACTTAAATGTTCCTCATTGTCCCGGCCTGTTATCACCACATCATCTAAGAATACTCCCACATAAGGCAAATCTGAAAATAGTTGTTCGAGACGTCTTTGAAATATTCCAGGACTAGACGCTAGCCCGTAAACTAATCGATTGTACAGAAATAGACCTTTATGTGTGTTAATAACGGTGTATTTCCGCGATTCGTCCAGTTCAAATTGTGCGTACGCCTGTGACAAATCAATTTTACTAAAACGTTGACCGCCATCTAAACGAGCTAATAAATCGTCAACTTTCGGTAATGGATATCGGTCCACTTCCAACACCTTGTTTAAAGTTAACTTATAGTCTGCACATATCCTAATATCACCATCTTTCTTAAGTACGGGGACGATAGGCGTAGCCCAGTCAGAACGTTCAACAGGAGTGAGAATGCCGTCGCTTACCATTTGATCCAGCGCGCGCTCCACGGGTGCGCGCAGCGCGTAGGCAAGAGGCCGCGCGCGCAAGAACACTGGGTGCGCCCCCTCGCGCACGCGTATGCTCACCGTGCCGCCGGTAAACCGCCCCAAGCCCTCCGAGAACACATTACAGAATCTGGAACTAAATTCATTTAAATTAAATACAACATCCGGTTCCAGACGATGCACAACACTAGTTTCCTCGAAAGACACATTTATACCCAGCTGTGCTAACCACTGTCGGCCCAGTAACACCGACTTCCCATCCTCGATGACATATAAATCTAAATTTTCTTGTCTCTTTTTATATTTAACTAAAGGTGTTATCACTCCCAATGGCCGTACAAGTTCCCCGGTATAGTATCTAAGTACAATTTTACATGGTTTTAATTCCAAGTCTCTAAAATGTTTTTTATAAATTTCATAACTAATGCAAGACACTGCGCTTCCCGTGTCGCATTCCATGTGCAGTAACCGGTTATGTACAGTTATTGCTATCATAATAGGTTTATACTGATTGTTCCACACACTATTCATGTTTATAATTACCTCGTCACTATCTTCCCGAGTCTCCCAATATTCGTTACTGTCGACAGGCGCCGTCGACGAATGCATGCTATGGTGCTCCCTCAAGTTAGGACACACACGCCGTAAGTGGCCTTTCTGGTTGCATACTCGACACACATATTTCGAGAACGAACACATAGTGGCGCTGTGCGGTCCCCCGCACGCGAGACATGATTGCAGTCGGCGCTCCGCCGCCGGTCCGGCCTCCGCCCGCGCCGGCCCGCGCTCCCAGCGCCGTACACGCGGTGGCTGTCCCAGCTGTGGGCGCTGTGTTCGCGGCCCATCCCGGCTGCCACTCCCGCTGACATTCTTCCCTTTGTGTTCAGTACTACGAGTGCTGGACCCTACTCGTTCCACCGCATGACACGCGACGCTGCCAGTGCCCGCCGTCGTCGTGCCCGCTCGTCCCGTGATACTCGCCGCATTTTTCTCCGCTGCCTCCAAACTAGTCGCTAGGCTATACGCCTTTTTATAATCGATATCGTCTTCGGCGAATAATCTTTGACGAATTGATTCGCTGTGTAAGCCACACACAAACTGATCTCTCAAATTTTCCTCTAAGGTCCCGCTAAAATCACAAGTGTTCGACATTTTTTTTAGCACCGCCATGTAATCCGCGACCGTTTCATTACAGTCTTGCATGCGACATCGAAATTTATAACGCTCTGCGAGTTTACTTGGTTTGGGTTGCAAATGTTTTTCTACAATGGTCGTTAACTCTGAAAACCCCATAGATCGAGGTTTTTTTGGTGTACACAGGTTTACTAATAGTTCATAACATTCCGCCCCAACGACCGTTATTAATGTCGGTACATACATATCTTTTTCTATCTTATTCACGATAAAATATTGTTCCAAGCGTTCGATATATAAGCGCCAGTTATCCGTTCTTATGTCGAATTCACCAATTTTACCAATAGACATATTGATATTTTACACTACACACGCGTATAAGTATATCCAACTCGTCGCCACTGAGAAGTTAACAGTTATTGGTAATGAAACAACGACTTCACCATGACACATTTATTGAAAGACTGAGCTACGTACATCATTCTTATAATTATTAATCTACCTACATTACACATTCCAAAAAAGGCAAAATTAATTTGATAGAAACCTTTAGAAATTTTGTCAGTTACTCCACTCGTACTCGGTCCTTGCCATGACTTTTTTGGCTTGTAATTTTGGTGGACATATGTTTCGTCCTAGTAAACTATTGCCTTTCCTTCTTGTCGCTTCTTATGAATAGCTCTAAGATAACTATGTCTCAGAGCAGATATTTCAAACTTTTCAATTAGAATTGACCTTTCATTTTTATTAGTTTTAAACTCAAAACCATTTTTTAACAATATTTGCCTCAATGTTTCTCGAGATCCAGTGAATCTTATTGACTCTCGTAATTCTGCTAACAAAGTTCTTATTGTTGGAACTTGTTTCCTAACCGAGTAAAATTCATTTATTTTATTACGAATTGCCGATATGTCAAAATCATCTAAGTTTGAAACACTGGGCTGGCGAGGGCGTTTTTTTTCCTGGCGTGTTCCACACATTTTGGTTTAGGGAACCTTCCTTTTTTATCCTCCTCAGTGTGTTGACACCAACTTCTGTAATAATAAAAATAATTGGGTTAAGTGGCAGATTATTATCACAGTTTACTATATAACAAAAATATATTGAAATACAACCTGTCAGTTTAGATAAATGGGCCAAATAACTGGATTCAGAGGTAAACAGATCTTTTTTCTCAATATCTTTCAGCTCTTTGATTAAGTCTACGATCTGACGTTTCAAATCTTCGTTATCCGATAGACCTTAGAACAAGAAATAATTTGTATGTTTTGAAACACAATTTCTCGAAAGTACATATTTAAACAAATGTAAAGTTATGTTGAATACAAACAAAAGTTTTTTTTTTGTTGTTTAAATCTAGGATGAGTATCAAAATGTTTGGGATGTACTTACTTGCAGCTGAAATAATTTCGTCAAAAAATCGTTGTTTTTTCTCGAAACGCTGATTTATATCATCCTTTCTCTGTTCATACTTGCTTATCATTGTATACAACAAGCTCCGGGCACTGCTTTTAATGGGTTTCGACATTTTTTCGCACAAAAACTTACAATAATTACACCACAATAACAACAAATAGAGGTAAGATGACATTTAGTTTGACAATCAGAAGTGTGGCCATATGAAGAATTCGAAATAAATCGCGTCCCACGACTCGCTTGTCAGACTAATTAACAAATTGTTATAAGCGGCCGAATCATTTCCCGTTTTCGGGAAAACTTCACGACTACTGGCAACATTGAATCAATTTAGTGCTTCATTTTTGACAGCGCGCTTGTATGAAGACTGACCTTCTATAGTGTAATTATTCTAAGGGTTTTGAAACATTTTATTTATTTTAATAAGTGTACAATAAACTATAATAAACAATTAAATCAGTGAATATTGTGAATATCAGTGCTTATAACATAAATATTACAACGGACTCAAGTCGAATTGCGATCAGCTGTTTATACGCATACCCCCGCAGGTGCAAATAAACGTATTGTGACTACGTTAATAGCGAATATACGCATAATTACTTAATAATTAATATAACTATGGCTAATAAGTGTATGCATTGTGGTAAGTTTCTCAGTTCCGCTGATATTGCCAAATGTACCAAGTGCCTTGCTACGTTCCATCGAGCATGCGCCCCAGGATTCGATCATAAAAGTATATCTAAATGGTCCTGTCGCGGATGTAAGGGAAAGTCAATAAATCCCCCGCCCCAACGGAAGAAGCCGCTCCCGAGGAAATGTTTCTGGACGCGAGCGTCGAGGCGGATTCACCGTTGTTTTTGGGCCAGGAAATAAGGCTCTTAAGAGAGGTGATGAGCTCCATACGTAAGGAAATGCAGGAATTCCGACAGGAGCTTGTGCATCTTAACTCGAGTATGCGTGAGTTCAATAAGCGCGTCGACTCCGTCGAGCAGCGAGTGTCGGCCGTTGAGGAGCGCATCGGCGCACAGACATGTACCCATGAAGCGGATCCTGGTGTGATCAACGTCATTACGCAGTTGAAACAAGACCTCAACGATCGGGAACAGGAAAACCTGTTGAATGACATACAGATCACGGGTATACCCGAAAATAGTGGTGAGAATGTCGTTCATCTGGTGGAACTCATTACAAAGAAGACCGGAGTCGACGTCGACGCGCGTGACATTGTCAGCGCAGAGCGGCGGGGCGTGAAACGGGAATTAGCTGGCGGAGACGGAACCAAACGACCCCGGTCCATCATTGTGCGGTTGTCTCGAAGGACAGTACGTGATGCAGTACTGAAGGCAGCTCGTTTGCCTGGATACCGCCTGCAACATATACCGAGACCCGAGAATATACGAACCCGTGGGGGAGGGGTAGGCTTCTATATACGAAATGGTATTTGCACACAAATTCACGCTCATCCGAATACACCTAGTGTCGAGCAGATGTGGCTATCTATCAAAGGCAACGGTAAACTTATATACATTGGTACGGCCTATCGGCCGCCCTGGTTCCTGTCAGGGTATTTCTTGACGCGCTTACAGACACCATGGGCTCGTTGTCGTACTACGACTATATTTATTTAACCGGTGACTTTAGACTATTACAGGAATTCCTTTGTGTACATAATCTGCAGCAGTGCACAAGTCTGCCCACACATTTTAAATCAGACGCTGCTACTCTTCTCGACTTGGTTTGTACCAACGTAAACCTAGATCGAGTTTGGGTAGAACATATACCGGATCTCAGTAGCCATGCATTAATATCGTTCGAGGTCAATGTTCATCGGGAAAAGTTAAAGAGCAGGAAAATTTATTACAGACCCATCAAAGATATAGAATCAAATGAGCTACAACACACAATAAATAATATTAACTGGAGCGACATTACGCTCGACCGAGATATTAATGACATGGTTCGAGATTTCAGCGCCTGTATGTTGTGGGCTTTTGATAAGCTGGCACCCATTAAGACACTGTTTACTAAAGAGCGCCAATACCCATGGATCACTCATAACATTAAGTTGATGATGAGACGGCGGGATGCTGCACACAGGCGGGCGCGTAAATCCAAGAGCAATGTTCATGTCGCGTTCTATAAGGAACTCAAACATGAGGTAAAAAGTGCAATCGCTAGAGAGAAGACTGCATACTTTGAAAAATATGTAACATCTAACGTAAATAATCCGCGATTGTTGTGGAAGCACAGAAAGGATAATGTAAACATTAAACAAAGAAGGAGTTTAAAACTGCCACAACACTTACATGACGCTTATAAAATAAACAGATACTTTCTGGATGTACCAGGTAGTAACCATGTGCCGGCAGCAACTAATAATTATTTTAAGACCAATTACTTCGGATCGAATACTTTTTGTCTGGTTGCCATAAGCTCCACAGAAGTTTTAAAAATACTTAGATCACTGCGGTCTAATGCAATTGGCATCGACGGTATAAGCCTGGACATGTTGCTTTCGGTCTCGCAGTTTTCTGAATGCCTATGCACAATCACTGATATTGTTAATAAGTCGGTTGTTAGTGGCAGTAGTTCCAGAGCAATGGCGCACGGCAATTGTCAAACCTATACCTAAAAAAGATATAGTGACTGAATTAAAAGAATTGCGGCCTATAAGCATTTTGCCTTGCATGTCGAAAATACGGGAAAAGGTAGTTTGCGAGCAACTAACTGCATATATTGAAAAATCCAATATACTTCCGGTCGTGCAGACGGGCTTTCGCAAGCGTCATAGTACGACAACAGCTTTGGTTGATGTAGTGGACAACATCTTATGTGCTCGGGATAGGGGAGAAATTATTGCTCTTGTCCTTCTTGACTACTCGTGCGCAATTGATACATTAAATATACCCTTGTTATTATCTAAAATGAAGTACTATGGATTTAGTGATAATTCCATATCCTGGTTTGACAATTACTTAAACTATTGTCATCAAATTGTGGAACTGGTGGATGATGACGGCACTCTGACTCGTTCTAATGCCTACCACGTAAAGAGAGGGGTCCCACAGGGTTCAGTGTTAGGGCCATTAATATTCTCCCTGTACACTGCTGATGTTATAAAACAGATACAGCATTGTCGCTATCATATGTACGCCGATGATATCCAGGTATACACGTCCTTCTGTCCAAATAACATGACCGACGTTATTAGTAAACTTAAAGAGGACTTGGCGCGTATATCTGAATGGTCAGAGGCCAACGCCTTTGTACTGAATCCCGGTAAGACAACTTTGTCTTACCGGGATTCAGTACCAAGGACGCTTTAGTTCCCATGAGCATGTACTTACATGCTCATGGGAACTAAAGCGCAAATTAACAAGACAGTACACGCCATGCCTCCAATACACATCAGGGGTGACCTGATAGAGAGTTGCCGTGACGCGCAATTTGGGGTTGTTAATGGATGAAGGTACGCGATTTGAGAAACACATAATAAAAACAGTAAGCAACTGCTTCTATCGTTTAAAAATACTTTATAAGATAAGAAGGTTTATTAGCACCGATCTTCGTATTAATCTATGCGAATCTCTCGTACTTTCTAAATTAAACTATGTGGATATCGTGATAGGGCCCTGCTTACTAGCACGATCAAAAAATCTAGTACAGCGAGTACAAAATGCGTGCGCCCGTTACTGTTTCAACATCCCTGCACACGCACACGTTACACCCTACCTAAACAACGCACGCCTGCTCAAGATGGAACGTCGTAGGCATCTCCACCTCGCCACCCTTTTGTTTGGTATTATTAAATATGAATGTCCACCGTACCTTTTCAGTAAATTGCAATGGGCTAAGGATAAACAGCTGAGTCTTACTACCAGGGGATCCGCGGGCCTACTCCTTACACAACTACATCACACAGCAGCTACCCGTGATAGCTTCAGACATGCCGCCACTAAATGTTGGAATGATCTGCCACCGCCCATGAGAACTCTGAAATCAATAAGCAATTTTAAATTAAAATATAAAAATTACTTACTCGAACAAAAATTAAATAGTTAGTAAATATTACTATATAATACAAACTCTTTAGACTTAAATAATACATATGTCGGTATATAAAAATGTATACAAGAATGTTACTGTTATATCAAGGTATGTATGTCTGGTAAAATTTAAATTATGTATTATGGTTTTCTCACCTGCTCGGTTACTAAGTTGTGAAATGGCGGCAAAGCGGCGAATCTCCCATCTAGCGTTGGATTCATATAAAATATATACTAGGTAGGTTGACCATGTTCTCTCTTGCCCACGGATGTCATAGTTCGTGAGGTAACATTACAAATACAATTTTCACCATGCTAATCTAAAATATAAATTATATCTATTAGTTAAAAGTCATAAACATAATATTATAATTACGCATACAGGAAATAATGATATTCTGTGCTCACCTTAGCTACTCTTTAGCCTTAGGCCTAGATCAGTGTCAAAACAACTAAATTGTAATTGTTAACAGACTACGCAATAAAAATTGCGCACGAGGTGCGTGCGTTCCACATAGGCACAATGATCCGACTGCATAACAATAATTGTTTTGTGATTCGTTAAGGGGGCTTAGGCGGTCAGCGAAAATTCAGATTTCGTGCCGTGAGGTGTGGGGGACAGTCCGTGTGCACGGGGGACACGCACGAGCCCCGCGCTAGCCCCGCGCCGAGCCCCGCGCCGAGCCCCGCGCGAGGGGTAATCAGTGTACTGTGTAGGTCACCGAACTTAATAATATCAAGCGATCCTATTTCGTTGTATTTTGAAAGATAACCATTACATAATGTTTAGCCCTTTCGCTATGTATACCGCAACCTATTTTTTTTTATTTATTAAAATGTATATTATTATATATAATTATTATTTAAATAGCTATGTTGTTTGTGTAATCTATAGAGATAAATAAAATTGGAGTGTCTGTTTGTAATATCAAAATAACCGCTTTTTATTGAATGCATATGGATGTTTACACGGGACATATTATACCCAAATAGTGTTATTTACAATTTTTCTTTGTCTGTCCGTCTGTCTGTCTGTCTGTTTGTTCCGGCTAATCTCTGAAACGGCTGGCCCGATTTTGACGGGAATTTCACTGACAGATAGTTGATGTTAGGTATGTTGTTTGATATAAGGAGTAACTTAGGCTAAAAATTGGTGTTCAGTGAGAGAGGCCTATCACCAGCCATGGGTGGATCAATTCTGCTACTGATATATATAATATCATCATTATCATGTAATGTAGTGGCATGAGATCGGCCGTCTTGGTGTTCAGTAAGAGAGGCCTATCACCAGCCATGGGTGGATCAATTCTGCTACTGATATAGGTATACAATATCATCATTATCATGTAATGTAGTGGCATGAGATCGGCCGTCTTGGTGTTCAGTGAGAGAGACCTATCACCAGCCATGGGTGGATCAATTCTGCTACTGATATATATAATATCATCATTATCATGTAATGTAGTGGCATGATATCGGCCGTCTTGGTGTTCAGTAAGAGAGGCCTATCACCAGCCATGGGTGGATCAATTCTGCTACTGATATAGGTATATAATATCATCATTATCATGTAATGTAGTGGCATGAGATGGCCGTCTTGGTGTTCAGTGAGAGAGACCTATCACCAGCCATGGGTGGATCAATTCTGCTACTGATATATATATATATATAATATCATCATTATCATGTAATGTAGTGGCATGAGATCGGTCGTCTTGGTGTTCAGTGAGGGAGACCTATCACCAGCCATGGGTGGATCAATTCTGATGCTGATTTATATAATATCATCATTATCATGTAATGTCGTGGCATGGGATCGGTCGTCTTGGCGTTCATTAAGGGAGACCTATGTTCAGCTGTGGACGGATAGAGGCCGATGATGATACATGTCATCATTATCATCATCATCATGTATAAATTATAATAATATTATGATCTACGTGTCGTCTTGCTGAAGTCCGTGTCAGTACTGAACTATGAAAACGTGCGTAAACCGTCATCGACAACGGCACAGTGGAAAAACGAAGCCACGGCACCGGTGCCGGGCCGTGACCGTGCCACCGCCGTGCCGTGACCGTGCCGTGGCCGTGCCGGTGAATGGAAAAACGCCCAATCTTGCTTGTTTCTCCCGTGAAACAGCTTTGCTGTGATTGTTGTGTTGTGTTGTGTGATGAACATTATGATGATGATGATGATATAATATATCATCATTAGCCTCTATCCGCCCATGGCTGAACATAGGCCTCCCACAATGAACTTCAATACGGCCGATATCACGACATTACATGATGATGATGATGATGATAAATATCATCATAATATCTCCTAATATAATATAGATGATATTATACATGATGATGATGATGATAAATATCATCATAATATCTCCTAATATTATAATATACATGATGATGATGATGATGATATATCATCGGTAGTCGGTACAGCAGTTTATGAATTGATGATGATTAGTTTTGTAGCCTAAGTTCCTCCTTGTAATATCAGTTATCTGCCAGTGAAAATCCCGTCAAAATCGGTCCAGCCGTTTCTGAGATTAGCCAAACTTCCGGCTAAGTAAGATAAACAGACAGATTTTAAAAATGGTTTTCGATGTAAGTACCGAACAAATAAAATCTATGGACTCTTTTTACACCACGTCAATCTGGTCACGTGGTAAATCCTCGAAGAACTTGTATTACGGATACCAGACAACGGAAATATTATATTTAATACTTTTATACTATACATGTATATATAAGTTTTTTATTATATGTATAACACACATCCATGACCCAGGAACACAGAAATTTTTTTGTTCCCTGGCGGGATTTGAACCCACTACCTCGGGCTTGAGCGCCAACGTGCTAACTATTGAGCCACAGAGGTCGTCATATTTAGTGAAAAGTTTGAAATTACTCGTATAATACGTGTAGACTATACCGCACGGCTCTGGCAGTATAGTCGTTTATTTATTTTACTATTTCACTATAACTTGGCCGCTGGTTCAGACTGAATGAAAGACTATTTAGTGAATAAGCCTCCCAAGAGCACTACTATTAGTTCTTGACCCGTCGGATGCGTAGAGCGAAGTGATTTTTGTGGCCGACGGGCCGTATATTTAACGCACTCGAGCGGCTCGCAACCGAGTGGGGGTGCGTAGGATGTGCTCCTGGTCGGTCATCTTTATTTAAATAAATCACATTTTACATGTATGTTTTTTCTTACAATATTACCTTATATTCTAATACAATTTTAATATATATTGAACATTTAAACATAACGAAATTAAAACGAAATTAAATAAACACGAAAATAATCAACACTTAAGACACAAGTTATATGGGTTGTGAGTCTTTATATCACTTTCTATTTTTTAACGAATCACAGATTGTTTTTATTTACACTGATTTAGTCATTATCGCGAACATACACTCCCGCCGCAGCTCTCGTAGCTGAAGTCACTCGGTGTTCGCGTCGTCTGCAGACACCATGGGCAGGATCACGAGCTTCTTGGTCGGCCTCCGTAGCACGCCTTTCCTGGTCCGCACATCCACTGCTCGTACCTCGCCGTCAGGACCGGGATAGGTGGCGATGACCATTCCTCGTGGCCAGGAGTTCCGGGGTAGTGTCCCGTCGGCGATGAGCACCAGATCGTGGAGCTTCATAGTTCCTCTCGCAAGGGGCTCCCGCCGGTATTGAAGCTCGGGAAGGTATTCCTTCACCCAGCGGCACCAGAATGCGTCAGCCAGTCGTTGACTGGCGCGCCATTCTTTGCGCCCGGCAGCATCTCCCTCGGTGAAGGCACCCGGCACCGGCACGCGCGACGGCCCGCCCAACAAGAAATGGTTGGGCGTGAGCGCGCACTCGTCGTCCGCTGAGGTTGACACGTGGGTGAGTGGGCGGCTGTTCACGGTGTGTTCCACTTCTATCAGGAGAGTCGCGAGCACCTCTTCCTTGGGTGCACGCTCTTGTAGTGTTATGGTGAGGGCGGTCTTTACGCTCCGCACCAGGCGCTCCCAGGCACCTCCCATGAAGGGTGCGCTGGGTGGTATGAAGCGCCAGGTGATGAAGCGGACCGAAGCTTCTGTCTTCATGGCTTCTTGCGCTGCATGCTGCATCTCGTGGTCGGCGCCCTTCAGGTTGGTCCCTTGGTCGGACCACAGTTCGGTGGGGCACCCGCGTCGACCGATGAAGCGCCGGATCACCATCACCGCGGAGTCGGTGCTGAGACTGTGGGCGAGCTCAAGGTGTACAGCTCGTGTAGTAAGGCAGGTGAAGAGTACTCCATATCTCTTCTGCGTTGCTCTGCCCACTGTGACGTTCATCGGCCCGAAGTAGTCAAGGCCGGTGAATGTGAACGGTCGGTGATGATGTGCAAGTCGGCTTCTCGGGTGATTGCCCGTCGATGGTTGTGCCGGCCTTGCGCTTCTTATGCGGCACGTGATGCATTTCTTGATTTCGTTGCGTACGGAGTGACGTAGGCGTATAACCCACATGCTTTGCCGTACCTCGTTCGCTGTGGTTTCGAATCCCCCGTGGTGTAGCTTCCGATGAGTCCAGGCGATGTAGAGTCTCACCCAGGAATGATTGCCGTCGACTATCGGTGGCTCCCTCTGTTCACTCGTAATATCCGTGGTGACGGCGATGCGGGAACGTAGTCGTATTATGTTCTCACTGTCGAGTATTAACGATAAGTGTATCAGGCGACTTGATGTGGGTATGTTCTTGCTATTTCGCAGCGATACTATTTCATCTCGGAAGGATTCTTCTTGTACCGATCGTATCCATAGCTGGCGGGCACGGTGCATGTGGTGTGTCTCGATGGGTAAGTATGTGACGTGGTTTTTCTCTTTTAATGTAATTCTCGGCTTTGCTTTACTAATGTTCTTAATTTGTTTCCAGGTCGGGTCGACTTCTTCGTTTTTCTTATACCTCTTGCGTATGGCTGTACAACGTGTTTTTTGTCTCGAACGGAGTTCGTCGATGAACTGTAGAACTCTTGCAGTAACTCTCATCAATCTCAACCAACTCGAAAAACGCGTCGGGTCAGGCAGACTCGATGACAGGCAGGTGGTGGCGGCGGTGACGTTGACCTTCTCTTCTATGGTGACTTCTTCTGTATGATCGTCTGTGGTGTCAGCTGACCTCTCGTTCGGCCATTGATCTTCAGGTAAGTACAGGAAGTCAGGTCCGCGGTACCATCTGTGTTGCGCGTCGAAGTGTCGGTGTGTTCTGTATTTGTTCTATCCAGCTGCGCCATTTTTCTATTTCAGCTGTGGGGAGCTCTTCATCCCACTCTATTCCTGTTCGCCATGTTTCTTGAAGTATCCTTTTTGCTTGTATGGTGACTGGTGTGGCTAATCCCAAGGGGTCGAAGAGGGACATTACTGTTCTGAGGGCTTCTCTCTTCGTCGGTATTTTCTCGCCGCTTATTATGTTCGGAGGGATTTTATGCGTGTTGATGTTAAAACTGAGACTGTCCTCGTCCGGTCGCCACACTAGTCCGAGTATCTTCATTGTATAACACGCGGACAAACGATGACCTTCTCTTCGACACAATACACATACTTGCGGTGCGAGGTTGACGTGTTGTTGTTGCTCTTGGGCGGCGTAGCTTCGCATTCTTCTATTGGGCGGCTCCCGCCGGTCTTCAGCTGCGATTATCTCGGCCGGTGCGAAACTACCGCATCTCTCTGCCGTGCGTTCCAGAAACTTCGATAGTGTGATGAGATCAGGCTGGTCTTCAGGTTGTTCCGCTGCGAAGTCGTAGTATCGATATCGCAGTGCTGACGGCAGCTTCTCTACCACCTCGTACCACTTCAGCGTTGTATAGGTAATGGTGCTTGTTGAGGGCTTTGACTGTAGCGGTGATGTTCGATACTCGTGATGCGAAGATACAGATGTCCTTAGGGTTTTCAGTTAGCCTCGGCAGTGTGCGCACCTTGTTCATTTCGGCCATAACTAGGGCGTCCGGTCTTCCGAACCTGGTGGTCAGGAGCTTCATTACTTCTTTGGATGTTGTAGACCCCACGAATAAGCAGTGCGCCGCGTCTCTTGCCGCACCCCGTAGACTTCTTCGGAGTCTTGCTAAGTTTTCTTGTTCCGTTAGCAGGTTCTCTGTTTCTTCGTATGCAGTCTTGAATGGTAGCCACTCGCTTGACGATCCGTTGAACGCTGGTAGTTCAATGTTTCTGTTCGTATTGTTTGGTATTGAACGCGCGGCATGTGTTATAGCTGTGGCAAGTTCTTGATAATCGAAGGCTGTTGCTGTCTCTTTCGCACAGTATGGTTCAGTGTATGTTGCCTTCTCTGTCGCACGCTGTTGTTCGAAGTTGTATGTTGCCCTCTCTTTCGCACACTCTTTTATACTTGGTGCCTCTGGTTCTGGTGGTGGCATCGCTTGTTCTTCATTATTCACATATGGTTCCATTGTTAATGCAGGTGTGTTTTTTCGCACCCAGTCTTCCGTCCGCTCGTTGCGTATTGTCTCGTTGTCATCTTCTTCTTCGTAATCGATTTCTTCTATTAGACGCGTGACTAGCGGCTGCCAACTCTACTTCTTTTTGTAGAAGCTCTTCCCGGGCCTTTGCCAGTTCCCTTCTTCTTATACGCGATGCCTTTGAGCGAGAGATGCTCGGAGCTGGGAGGGCTTTCGGCTGAGGATCAGTCGTCGTTGTTTGTTCCGTACTGGTGGTTGCTTCTGTGGTGTCGCTGTTGTCAGTCGTCGTGGCGTCGGTCGTTGTGGCGATGTTATCTGACGTCCCGGCTGTGGCGTCGGTCAATGAGTTTGACGTGTTGGGCGTGGCTGGCGAGGCGGACGGTCGGATTGCGTATGACTTCCTGCTTCTGGTTATAGGCATCTTGATTAATTCGTTCTGAATTCGGGCAGCGATTCGTCTCTGGGAGACACTTTTTTAATTTTTCGGGCAGCGATTCGTCTCTGGGAGACACACTTTTTTCTTTTTTCAGGCAGAGATTCGTCTCTGGGTTCTTGACTTCGCTCTAGATTCGCTTGAGGTTCGTTTCTTCCGACGGGTTCAATTTTTCAGGATTTCTTCTAGGGGCTTCAGGTTTCACTTTCTTCAGCTATCCGGCACACTCGAAGGACCACGATGTGGTCTTCACTATTTTCTTCAGTATCCGGCACACTCGAAGGACCACGATGTGGTCTTCACTATTTTCTTCAGTATCCGGCACACTCGAAGGACCACGATGTAGACTATACCGCACGGCTCTGGCAGTATAGTCGTTTATTTATTTTACTATTTCACTATAACTTGGCCGCTGGTTCAGACTGAATGAAAGACTATTTAGTGAATAAGCCTCCCAAGAGCACTACTATTAGTTCTTGACCCGTCGGATGCGTAGAGCGAAGTGATTTTTGTGGCCGACGGGCCGTATATTTAACGCACTCGAGCGGCTCGCAACCGAGTGGGGGTGCGTAGGATGTGCTCCTGGTCGGTCATCTTTATTTAAATAAATCACATTTTACATGTATGTTTTTTCTTACAATCTTACCTTATATTCTAATACAATTTTAATATATATTGAACATTTAAACATAACGAAATTAAAACGAAATTAAATAAACACGAAAATAATCAACACTTAAGACACAAGTTATATGGGTTGTGAGTCTTTATATCACTTTCTATTTTTTAACGAATCACAGATTGTTTTTATTTACACTGATTTAGTCATTATCGCGAACAATACGATTTAATAATTTAATACTTCAATTTTATTTATAATAAAATAATATATTTGTATAGTTTTAATATTTTTTTTCAAATTAAAAAAAAAACTAGAACTAATCTTTTCAAATAGTATGTATTCTATAACAATTTATAGTATTTACTCCACACACAACTTTTCACGTTCGTATCTAAGTAAATTATGTAGGTATTTCATCATCATCATCAGCCCTTATCCGTCCACCGCTGAATATAGGCCTCCTTCAATGAACGCAAAGACGGCTGATCCATTGCCATACGGTCCGGCACATGTAAGTATTTACAATTTAAAAATTACTAAAATCCATTACCATACCATATATTGTGATATTTAGCTAAACATTATTTTGTAAAGACAGACAAGTAGGAAGTCAATATCGATAGCGACTTTCTTTTATTTCCCAAGGTAATATTAGTTTGTTTACTCTTGCTGAAAGTTATGAGTCCAACTCATAACTTTCGCGGGTTCCGCGTGACGAGCGACACAACCCCCGCATATGAATGCCGAAGCGGTACTGGGTCTCACGGGTGATGTGTGGCCCGAGGTCCGTGGTTAGTATGGAAACTTCGAATTTTTATCATAAAGTTAATATTTTTTTTAGTTTTTGGAAATCTAAAACTGACAACACATCGTCAGGGTAAAAACCTATGTGTTTGTGATTTTATAAGAATGATTATTGTAAAACACGGTCGTAATATTCATTTATATGAAATTTTAGAGGTTACTTCAGATTTTTTTTCTATCGAGCAAAATTTTTCCAATCGTGTTTTGAAAACTGTCATCACCTCATACATACGTTCTGTAATACATATTAGAAATTTCAGTGCCAGAAATCTTCAACTTGTGAAATAGCAGCTAATAGGAAACAGCTAATTTTGCCGTTTTCACCTACCAAGGGTGTGGTTAAGGGTGTGGATTCGAGTTCGCCGCAGTCCGAGTCAGGACCGACGCGATGAGTTATGATACTGATTTACAAATGCTGAGTACCTAGTGTGATGTGAGCACTGACCTATATTCTGTATTTATATATTATAGTACATAACAAAATGTTTTTATATATTATACTAAAAAAATGTTGGCTACATAGATTTCTTTTTTTTTGTTTATAATATAGTTTTAGTAAAATGTTGGCTGTAAAACTGACCCAACTATGCTTCCTTCGTTTATTTAGGGGCTCCCGGCGAGAAATTTACATTGTACGAGATCCTACGGGTTCGCCGACTAGGACAGGAGCGTTATTATGAAGGTGAGGGGAGGACCCGGCACGGCAGTCGTATGACAAAAGCCTAACGGCTGCTTTGCATCCAGTTCTGGAGCGGTGGATGCGGCGTAAGCACAAACTCTTCCGTCTAACACAGGTGCTCACTAGGCATAGACCATAGTTGCTTTGATGAGTACCTGTGCCGTACGGCCCACAGGGAGCCAGTAATAGTATGTTACGATTGTGGCGCGTCGGTGGACTCGGCCTAAAGAAATCATTGTAAAATTTTTTATTAAATAATATTGTTTTATTATTGACTTGGTTCACTTATTGCATTACATCGTCCACGCAGCTATCACTCGACTGTCATAGGTGACATTGCAGCATGCGCGCCGACCAAAACCTGCATTTATTCTGAAATTAAACAAATCACAAATGAGGTCTATTTGTAACACCGAAAGTGATTGGTATTTTAAATCATACGTCGTTTTGGTTTATAGTAGGCCCACTTTTTATGTGTCATATTTTGTTCTGAGTTAGACTTCCTGACTTATTATTTATTCGTAGGTCACTTCCTTGATTCCCGAAATTTTCAGTGCCGCCCTCGTATTTCGACGTCATCGTTATATCCATTCTAATTTGGTGATGTTCTGATGAAGATCTTTGGTGATATGTTACATAACATCAACTATTTACCAGTGAAAGTTCAATGAAAATCAGCTGGTCCGATTTTAGTGATTAGCCGGAACAGATAGACAGACAGACAAGATTTGTATAAAATGCATTTTTTTTTAATGTAATCAGGGGGCAAACGAGTAGTCGGAGCCTAACGGGGCCGACGCCCATACACATCCGCACAACCAAGGCCACGCAGATGCGCCGCCCTCCTTTTCCCAATGGGCCACCGGAAACTCTCAAACCGCACGAAACGCGACAGCCTAGCTGTCACTTGACGCCGGTTTTATGTGAGCGAGAGGTACCACCCCGTTCGTGCCGGCCCAGTTCGGCTGCAATACAGCATGGCACTACCTCTTATATAATATAGCTATTTTGGTATATGTACCTGTTACACAATTCCATATTGGTTTTTATTATTGGTTTATAAACCCTTTCTTTAATCGTCTCATTAAAACTTTACTAATGTACAATACGGCCGACTTATCTTCCGAACTTCGCGTATATGGTTGCGCAATAGCTTT
The DNA here is from genome assembly GCA_963853865.1 of Helleia helle. Taxonomy (NCBI): domain Eukaryota; kingdom Metazoa; phylum Arthropoda; class Insecta; order Lepidoptera; family Lycaenidae; genus Helleia; species Helleia helle. The sequence continues at coordinate 26,419,743 of OY971420.1, forward strand.
CTTAGGGACTAAATAGTCGCATGAGGCGACGTGCGGGGGAACATGGTCTAGGCCAGAGATGGGCCCTCTATAAACACAATCGGTCCTTTTAATAAAATATCAAAATCGATTAGTTTTATTGGTTTTTTTACATAAGATATTAAACGAAATAGATTTACAAAAATAGTTAATTTTGTCATTAATAAACGAGATACTTACCGAGGGTGATATGCGATGTGCCGCGCTACAGTGGATCAATAATTTTATAATAAATTAACTACGACGTCGTTTTTTCACGACCAGTCGCCACTGGCCAGTGTTGCCAACAATGGGAGAATGAGTCGATGGTGTGGTGCATAAATTGAATAAACATGAATCAGGTATATTGAGGTAGGAAAGTAGTGATGGCGGGATGGTGAAAAATAATGACGAAGTTGGTGAAGAACATGTCGAACACGTCGGAGTGACCCATTTCGAGGCTGGGTAGTCTGGTGCGACATGGTGCCCTCCCCAGAATACGAAGGGCAGCCCGGGCTGGAATTTTCAATTGACAACATTTAATTTTTTTATACCCCTATATTGCTAACTACTTAGTTCCAAGCAAGTATTATAACAGGTGAATTTAAATATTGTATTTACGTTTCAGGAACACTCTAAGTCTAGTGCAAATATAAACCAAAGTATTGAGGAATCTGAAGAGGTCAATACAACGTAAGTATTACTTTAACATATTATAAGAAACCAGAAGGGAAATACGTTTAAAAATAACAACAATTTATTCGTATTAGTAAAATAATCTCAGGGTTCGCTGATAACATTTAGATGTAAATGTGTGGGCACACGCATGTGCATGCATAAAGCACCTCCCTCCTTACCCACACTGCACGTGCATTCACATACCTAAACCACACACATCACAAATATTACAACAGACAGCTATATAATTAAAAGAGAATGGCTTTACCGACATTAATTAACAAACTTAACATGACCGATAGCCATTCGGCCAGACTTCCGTCCTACTCGAGCTCGCAGATACAATTCGCCCTCGGACTAGGTGTACCTCAATTTTATAGGCATAGTTGGGTGTGACGCCGACAAATTCAAAACATTCCAACCGCCCGGCCGTCCTACCCTCATTTTTACAAAATATCCCTAACACGGCCTCTCCTGACATCCTGATGTCCTCGTCAGGTGTTTATTAAGTATAGTCAGATTCTGGATCCAGTGTTGAAAGGAACTTCTTTGCGTCGGTTGATCCCAAGAAAAGCTCTAGATGGATTCAGTTGCTCCGCCAACGCCTTCTTCGTTTAGAAAACCATAGACACAGCTATCTGTAAACATTAAACCAATGTAAGCATGTGCTTATGAGGTCTTAATTTGAGGCAATCCAATTATTATGGGCCAGATGTCTAAAATAGAAACAAACAAGGCAAAAGATACTGAATTGGTACTCTTTTACACAAAATCTTAGGTTACCAAGATCATTTGAGAAATTATTTAAAACGTTTTTAGATACGCCTGAAGGCGATAAAAAAATAAATAAATAACCAAAAGTTTTAAATAAACAAAAATTTGGTGATGAGGCGATACCAGGCCCCATCCCCTGGTCCTGATCTTTCTTAAACAGTCTAAAAAACAACCATTGGCGGTTGCTGTAGTCGCCATTACACTGCGACTGTACAGTAGAAGCAGAGGCAGGAGCAGCGCCAACAGCGCCAGCAGCGCTTACTGCTCCAACGGCACCAACAGCACCAGCGGCGCCATCAGCAGCACCAGCAGCGCCATGCACTAGCAGTGCCAGCAGCGCCATGCGCCAGCAGCGCCAACAGCGGCAGCAGCACCAACAGCGGCAGCAGCACCAGCGGCATCATGCGCCAGCAGTGTCAACAGCACCAGCAGAGTGATGCGCCAGCAGTGCCATGCGCCAGCAGTACCAGGAGTGCTAACAGCACCAGCAACACCAGAAACACCAACAGCGGCAGCAGCACCATGCACCAGCAGTACCAGCAGCACCAGCAGTGCCATGCGCCAGCAGTGCCAACAGCACCAGCAGTGTCATGCGCCAGCAGTGCCAACAGCACCAGCAGCGTCATGCGCCAGCAGTGCCAGCAGCGCCATGCGCCAGCAGTGCCAGCAGCACTAGCAGTGCCGACAGTGGCATGCACACTCCACAGGGCCGCGTCGCACCAGGCCACTTAGTGCGATGTCTCCCACAAACCACACAAGGCATGTTCCATATACTAGGATCGCATGTCTGAGCGCACTCCAAAACAGCATCCAATAATATGCAACCCTACCTCTCTTGAAGTGTATCTACCCTCATTTTTACAAAATATCCCTAACAATATATATTATTACTTTAACAGCTCCTTTATATTATGTCATGTTTTTGAGGAAATTGTTAGTATTTGCTATTTCATTTAAAAGGACTTTTTTTTAGGAAGGATTTTTTTAGTAAACTAGATACTCATTGAGTACCTTCAAGCTATTGAGGTAGATAAAAACAGTAGAATATAATATTAATATATATATATATATTAATATTATATTCTACTGTTTTTACGCTTTTATAGTCTGTCGCTCTATATTAATATAGCATGCTAAAGGTAAAAGAATAATTAATAACATTGGTGAAGTAGTTTTTCAATTATTAGTTTTTACATGTCAATCTGGTCCCGTGGTAAGTTCTCAAAAACTTGTGTTATGGGTACCAGACAACAGAAATATATTTAATACTTTTATAATATACATATATTTAAGATTTTTATTATATAATACACATCCATGACACAGGAACACAGAAAACTTTTTGTTCCCTGGCGGTATTCGAACCCGCTACCTCCGGCTTGAGCGCCAAAGCTCTTACCATTGAGCCACATAAGTCGTCATATGTGTGTCAGGTTGTGAAAATAAACCACCTGCTAAAACTATTGATAATCTAACAGGTCACTTGAAATCGGCACATGACACTATAACTGAACTCTATAACTGGAAATTATCCATATTTAGTTATGGAGCCTCGTGCACCATATTTATCATACACATATGCGGTAAGGCATTTAAATCCAATACAGCATTGAGGATGCATAAAAAAGTGCACAAGGAAAGTTTTGAATTCTATTGCGATGCTAGATAAAAAAAAAAACAACCTCATAGCCCAAGTCTCCGTACACACGGGAGAGAAGACACATCTGTGTGTGAGATTTCAGGCTGCGAAGCCAACTCAATGCCCACGCTCGCACACACGAAGAAGTAAACATGAATAACTATTTACATGGATGATATTTGCTTTTTTGCAGGTTCAACAATAATGAAGAACTTGTCGTACAGCTGTCTGACTGGGACTACCAGGATAATCCGTCCGGCCTCACTTTAGTACCTATGAAAATATGTGACTACTGCAATTCGGAGCATCCTGAAGATCAATACAAGGAACATCTGATATCCACTCATTCCGAGCTTCTGTTTCACTGCGATGAGTGTGACAGCTACGTAGACCGGAAAGATTTCATAGAGCACATGTCGCATCATGCCGTAGAATATGCTACTAATGGCGAGGAAAAAGAACCTGAGGCAAATGTAAAAATAACTAATAGTAAAGAAGACGCGAACGCAACCACTGAAAATGAAAACACAACAAATAAACCGACAAACACAGCTCAAGACAAAGCTACAGATGAGAATATTAACACAAATACAAACGAACCTGATACTCCACCGGCAGACAACCAAGATAATGATTTTTCCGACCACAGCGACGCTGAATATTTTTGCGAACTTCCTAAATCTGTATTTGAAGCTATAGAAGATTCTCAGGATACACAAACGCGCGAAGAAATAGAGCACACATCGCACGATACTCGTGAATCTATCGACGACAGGAGGAAAAATAATGAAGAGATGCCTGCATCGCCTGCTTTAGCAACTAAAACGGATGATAAAAGAAATAAAAAAACGCGAACCTGTTCGATATGTTCCAAAGTGTACACCGCGAATTCAAGCTATTTCTATCACTTGAAATACTCCCACAGAAATGATAGAAACCATGAGTGTGACGTGTGCGGAAAGAAATTCAACGCGAAGCCGACACTGGCTCAACACTTGTTAATACACACGGGAGACTGCCCGTACGAATGCAAGGAGTGCGGTAAGAAATTTAGCGCGAGAGCGAGCCTGTATATACACGAGCAAATACACGTGGGGCTCAAAATGTTTTCGTGTACGGTGTGCCGTAAGTCGTTCAGGTGGCGGGCGCACCTAGATCGGCACCGCAAGAGGCACGAGGGTCGGAGAAGCCACGTGTGCGGCACATGTGGGCGGGGCTTCAGCGTGCACTGCGATCTGCTGCGGCACGCGCGCACCCACGCCGCTGGGGCCTTCGAGTGCGACCGCTGCGGCCTCAAGTTCGCGCAATCGAGGTACATGAAGACGCACATGATCAAGAAGCATTCCACTTAATCATTGTAAAACAATGATGGAATTACAATGTCCTATTTCAGCCAACGGTTAAGACCGAGACTTATTCAGGATACTTTTATGTGGTACAAGTGTGTGAATAGATGTTGTCGAGAAGTCAATTTACAAAACAGGGTTTCTTACGTGTGTCTGTGTTATGAAATAAACACTATATGATTTATAATTGTTTTATTTCAATTAAAACCCATTATTATTACATTAAAACAAAATTATATAAATATCATAATTCTCTAGAATGACCTATTGTAATCTATACATCTATACAGGTAAATAAAATTAGAGTGTAATAGTAAAATATTAAAATAACCGCTTTTTATTAGGACTTTGCTGTTGATTGGTAATCTCAGATTATACATACTCTTTTGATGTCAACTACGATCTGTTTGGTTAGGTTAGGGTTTTTTTTTTTTTTTAAATGCCGCCTTTCCCCCCCCCCTACACCGGTGGTGGAGGGCCTTTTTTCTCATGTATTTAATTTTAGTTTATATGATAATTTTATTTATTATTTATTACAATATTATATTAGTAGCTAATTTATTTTACGAGCTTATGTTTTGCATTTTCATATTATTTCAATATATTATGTCAATAATGTTTACATTGTAATTATCTATTTACTTGTAGTATATTTTAAATTTTTAATTCTCTATTTATTTATTTTCCATCTTTTAATATATTGTTTTATTTTATCTTTATGTTACTTACTACCTGTTTGGTGAATTTGCAGAATATGTTGTCCTTGTTTTAGTTTCTATTTTATTTCTTTCTTACATATAATATCTATATTTACTTTATCTTTAATTTTTATTACTAATAAATTATTTCTTATTATTAAGATTCTAAGGTTTTTATTTTAAATGTTCTATTTATTTGTTGTTACGTTTTTTGGAATTGCAATAATTTATTCCACAATAAATATTTAACATCGCCTTTTCTTATCTTTCTTTTCTTAGAATTTGGTGCCCAACTCCGATTGAATTTCTATGTAAGAAAAAATGTTGAGGGTTACAGTGCGCCCCACAGACTCCACACGTGTTCCCTAATAGCACGACTTGACACTGCACAGCTGAAATTGGATTTGAGATTATCTGACCAAGATTTCGCTTATGGAAATCCCGATCAGATGTCCCAAATTGCCGTGTGTCTTTATTTCCAGGTTTGCGCCAAGAACACCCTCAGCTATACGCTGTCGTGGACCGCGCCAGCGCATCCCACTTTTATCGTTCTGGACATTTGTCGCTAAAAGCATCGTGGGCCGTTTGCTCCTGATTTGCTTTTACGCAATTACAGCATTTAGGGGCTCCCCCCTCTGGCCGCTCAGGGCAATCCGCTTTCTTGTGCGGTCCTGCACAGTGGCTGCACCTTTCGATGCTCTCCGTGCAGAACCGCTTGCTGTGCCCGTAACCGAGACACATAGAGCACTGCACTAGTGGGGATTGATCCGCAACTCTAACCCGTTGTAAATCAATCCTCACTCTGCCTTCCTTTATGGCTCTGGTCCATATAATTGGGGACGCTTTGAGCACTATGTGATGAGCTAAGGGGTTTCTTGCTTTCTTTTTAAATTTTATTTCAACTCGGTCTTCGTCCTCCCTTAGCTCATCAAATAGGTCCTTATTTTGTGCCCTAAGCGCGCTAAGGACCTCCTTATCGGTGTTATACTTCATAACATCAAATATTATGATGAGGGGGTCCTTGTTCTTGATGTCGGCAACGCTTAGGTGTGTCTCGGCTACCTTTAATCTCCCCTTGATTTTTTCCCTTTCCTCCTTGCTCCTACAGCCCACGATGACTTTACGGTCCTTTGCCTTTCTTATACTTTCTATTACTACCCCTCCCTCCTTTGCATTCACTGCCCCCCTTATCCTCTCTAGAACCTCCTCGCCGGTTTCCATCTCGTCTCTCGGGGTGACGACGACCGAGTGCATCGTGGCCTTCTCTGCTACCTTTACGGGCTTACTGCCTGCCGTTACGCTCGCGTACGTTGCCACCTCCAGAGATTCTTGATGTTTTCTCATAGTGTTATGTAAATCATCCAGTTTCTCGGCGGTGTGTTTTAATAACAAGGAGTGTTCTTCGAGTTTACCAAGGAGGGCGTCGTGGTTTGGGGAGGGCGCAGTGGTTGCGAGTGGAGGCTGTATAGGGGCCTCCTCTCTTCCCACCATCCGCTCTTTACCAGTCTCCGACTCCTTCACAAGCTGGTAGAGCCGATCCAGCGCTGCGATAACCCCTTTCTTAATATCGGTTTTTAAGTTCCTCGAGTTACTGAGGTCGAGCTTAGCCTTATTGAGGCAGGCCCTTGCCTCGACAACTCGGTTTGCGAAGGTCGGTTTCGGGGGCGGGCTCCCAGAGCATACCGGTGGTGGCTTACAAGCTGACGCCTTCGGTCTCTGCTTCTGGATGGCCGCCGCCGCGACCGACTTCTTCGGTGATGACTTGGTCGGGGATATCGGTTTGGCAGCTTCAAACGCCTCTATGCTCCTCCTTACTTGCGAAGGGCCGGGATTTTGTACGGTACGAAAACCAAACATCTTTTGGTAGTTAATTTTGATAATTTAAAAAACAAACAGTAAACAATAAGATCCAAAGGGACCTCGCCTCCAAAGGGGATTCGCAGCTAACCTAATATATGATAAAATAACTATTCCAAATAGGGGTGTATATAATAGTTCAATATTTAGTCAGTAAAATTTGAGGCAAAAGACCTATGTCAAAATAAATTAAAACTTAAAATCTAAATATAAATAACTTTGTCAGTTCCAATCGGATCTCAGTACTCCATAACAATATGTTTTTGGTTTTTATTGAAGAATATGAATCCAAAACCAAAATTTCAAATTTAATAATTTAAAATTTTCAAGGTCGACCAAAAACAAGCAAAATCCACCTCACAAAACGAGAACGGGAGAGGTGGGCGGACGAATTTTGCACTTTCCCTTTGTCGGATCTCGACGAGCGAGGTCTCAGTAGACGCGGGAGAGCGCCAGGTATATTGCTGGATCAAAAGTGGGATGACTCGCCCAATAGTGGGCAAGTTTTGGACAAAAATGTGGGAAATTTTACAATATCTGTATGAAAAGTTAAAAATTTAGTATGAAACTATTGTCGACTTTGGATATAGAATGAACGACGAAACCGAGATACACGATATATAGCACCCCTAGGCGCTGTGAGTCAAATAGTGTAGGTATAAGGCCGCAGTATAGCGGATTCAAATCAAATCGCTAATTAATTTCTTTTATTTGCAGGTGCTTCCGGGTGAGAAGCTAGTCGAGATGGGTATCTACAGATGCGCAGCGACGGACCGACGATGATGAAAACAAGAAATTTGGAAAAAGTCCACTGAGAGACCGAAGAATTCGAAAATTTATATGAAATTATATGAAAAATACAATTGTGTTTTAGTTAAAAATTTACAAAGTCCAAAAAATAGCCAAAATTGATGAAATTTTTATCGAAAATTAGTGGGGTGTATAGGGCCCGCCTATTAGAACCCAAATCAAAAGAAATATTTTACAAAAACCTACAACGAAACCGCCAAATTAAGGAATTTCTAAGAAATTTAATATGGTTAGGTTTTTTTTTTGTCCGGGCGCTGAATTGGCCCGGCCCGCGAATTCCCCTGACAGAATCAGAGTCTTTGTTCTCCATTTTTTTCATTATTTACAATTTTTATATTTTATTTATTGTTTACATTTACAGGCTTGCGAATATTTTTTTTACATTTCTGATTTATACTTTACACCTTAAATGCGAGGTTTTGTATACTAAAATTCTAAAACTAAGATTGAGCAACCAAGGTCTGCCGGCGACGTCCCTCGCGATTCGACGCGCCGCATACGAAGTGGTCTAGAAGCTCGTCACTGTAACGCGTCGGACACAAGGGAGCCGCCGACAAAACCTGGTGCCCAATTCGGTGTACCAATTTTTTATTTGTTTTTATTTTTAACTTTCCATAAAATAAATTTTAAGCAATTCATAACACACTATATTATAACAATAACATTTTGCATACATTTACCAGTTATTACAGTATTACATTTACGTTGGGCGAGATTTACACTTTGTCAGCGCTTTTATAAAAACAATTACACTTACATATTGCGTGAGTTAAATTTCATAGTATTGTGAACATAATCTTTGTTACCTCTAAAAAGGGTGTTGTGCGCAAGTTTGCATATACACTCATTTTAAAATTCCTTGCGAATGTTGTAGTTGTTATTCAAAAATAGCTACTCAACATTGCCTTTTCTCTGTAATTAACACTTCATGCAAACTTACGCCCAGCTCCTTTACAACACTGAACACTGACAATACCACATCACATTTGAGACAGAAACGATATGGAACGAACCGCCAACATGATATAAAGGTTTATCATGGATATCACCGAGGGTAGGAAGACTGATTATGCTATGTCATTTATCTGCAAATAAATATCTGACTAGAGTTTCTCGCAGAGAGACTCCAGCCAGATGTGGCTGCCGTTTGAGGCTTATAGCTAATATCTGTCCCCCATTTCGCGGGTATATGCAATATATTACATGCGTGCCCTCAGCAATATGCTATGGTGCTTCTGGCTAGTACGTCCCACTTTCGCCGCACCGGACACTCCACGTCAAAGGCATTGTGGTCCGTCTGTTCCAGCTTGGCCTGCGTGCAGTTACAACAAACTGGTATCTTGCCCGCAGTCCAATCCGGACAGTCTGCCTTTTTATGCTGCCCTGCGCAGTGACTACACCTTTCAGCAGTCTCTGCGCAGTACCGCCTACTGTGCCCATAGCCGAGGCACAAGGAGCACTGGACGAGGGGGGACTGATCTGCAACTCGAACTCGTTGCAGATCTATACTCACAGTGCCTTCCCTCAGCATCCTCGTCCAGATTTGTGGTGACACCTTCAAGACCACGTGGTTCGTCAAGGGGTTCCTCGTTCTCTTTTTATATTTAAGTTCCACCCTATCATCCACCGCACGCAAGTCTCTGAAAATTTCCACATTCTGCTTCCTCAGTGCAGCTAAGACCTCCTCATTAGTGTTGTAAGCCATAAGATCTTTAAGTATGACTAACGGGTCTTTGTTTTGTATGTCGGCCACACTGGGGTGCTCCTCGGCCTGCTTCAACCTATCCTTCAGTTTCTGTCTCTCTTCCCTACTTCTACAGCCCACGATAATCTTCCTGTCTTTCGCTTTTCTAACCCTTTCAATCTCGATACCCCCTTCCTTCGCTCTGACGGCGCCCCTAACCCTCTCGAGAACCTGCTCACCGGTCTACCTCCTTGACGAGTTGGTACAGCCTGTCTAAAGCCGCGATTACCCCTTCCTTTATGTCTGTCTTAAGGTATCTCGAGTTGCTGACGTGAAGTTTTGCCTTGTTAAGGCACGCCCTCGCCTCAGCGACCCGATTCGGGTACGTCGGCCTCGGTGGTGGACTCGCAGAGCTAGCCGATGATGGCTTACTGTTTAGAGCCCTTGGCTTCTGCTTTGCAGACACAGTCGCCGAGACCGCCGCATTCCGTGGAGAAACCTTGGTTGGGGACGCAGGCTTGCCGGTTTCAAAAACTTCTATACTTCGTCGGACTTTTGAGGGACCGGCTTTTGTGTCTTCGGCCTTTTGGGGGGGGGGGGGGGGGGGTACGTAGTCCGAACATTTTCTGGTAGTTTAAAATTTTGAACGGGTAAGTTAGCGAATAATTTAATGTGGGGTAAATGTAGCAATAACAATCAACTTAGTCGCAAGCTAATAATTGTCTGAAACTAAATGTATGTCAGGGGAACGTTTTTATGTATGACCTGAGGGCTAAAATCTTAAACTAAATGTATGAATAAAATGTAATAATACTTGGTCAATAAACCAAGTATCGTCAAATATTGTCAAAGTCAACAAAATTAAAAATAATAATATTTGGTCAATAAGACTAAAATTTTTAAAACCTATTATATGTAAAAAATCTAAAATATGTAGGTATACCCTAGTCAATAAACAATGGTAATACCTACGTCAGAAATTAAAATATTAAAATCTTAATCAGATACCTCAGGTCAATTTTCATCTTAAATTTAATCTTATCTAAGTCCTCAGAGTTTGGAGACGAGCTGTGGGGACCAATAGATGGGCGTGATCCTTACGGTTCTTCCGAACTCACTCTCGTATTTCTCCGAAAACGGAGAGAGGAGTTACAGCTCGAGGGGTTTTTGGAGGGGTGAGGGGAATAAAGGGGTAAAGGGGGAGGGGGGATAGTTAGGTCGTTCAAAAATGGGGGTAAATTGGGAGTGGGGGGAAAGGGGGGGGACTCTAAGGACTACGGAAGACGAAGAGCAGCAGCAGCAACACCGCGGTGATGATGACGAAGTGACGATGCCTGTGACGTCAGAATGTGTTAAGATCTCGAATGTTCGAGTGACGTCAGCAGGGTGTGGAAAGTTCCACGTCGTCGACTCCGCCCAGGTGTGCGATGACTAATGCAAGGGATTGGCTGTGGCGTGATAAAATTTCGTCGTCGCAACTGCGCAGTAACTAAAGCGACGACGTCGACTGTATATAATTTTGTGATTTCTTTTTTTTTTTTTTTTTTTTTTTTTTTTTTATTCAAAATAGTACTAATACAGTATCTTTTTGAACGTCAATTGAATCTACCACCGGGTCTACTACAATCTACTACATCTATATCTATATAATCTACTACAATCTTGAAAACGGGTAACTACAAAATTCCAGGTTTTGGTGGGCACTTAGCCTGGAGTGGGACCTAGCCGGGGGCACTATAAAAAGTATAGGCCCTCGATCTAGATTTCCGGCTAAAGTGCTTCGAAAAAAGTGTACTTTAGGATAAATGCCACTCCCTTACTGGTGATCCAAAATTCACTTTTTTTGGTGCCTGGAGAACACGAATCCGCTTTCAGGAGCAGCCGGACGGCTCAGGATCTTGGTTCGGCTGTCGGGCGATTTTGTGTTCCAAGGTACTGACTTGGCGAGTTTAACCGGGAAAAATCCCAAACTCAGCCAAGGTGTGGAGGTCACTGGAAGGCACAGGATCACAATTTAAAACACTGCTGCTCTCACTTCAAATCTTACGCCGCACGCACTTTTAACTTTTCAAACGTCACTTTTGTTCCTTTTTGGTCGTATTTCGGGTATAGCTGATCAGATCTTAAAAATTTTTAGTGGCCCACGTTAGGCTAGCGCTTATACACACTAATACACTAGTTTAAAACTTAAAGCGCTATAAAAACCTATTTAACACATTTAAAATTCGCGGAGCTCACGAAAAACTATCTGATCACTATGGCGGGCGGCGCGCGACTCATAATATGGTTAGGTTAGGTTAGGTTAGGTTAGGTTTTTTTTTTTTTTTTTTTGTCCGGGGGCTTAATTGGCCCGGCCCGCGTGTCGCCTCTGACTTAATCAGAGTTTTCATATCTTTTTTAAATTTATTTCCAATAAACAATAATAAAACTAGTTGATTGTATATAATAATTTTATCGTAATGTAAAAACATATTACGACGTCTGATTTCTGGACGTTTCATTTGCCAGCTAAAATATCATACAATGTCGGGTTACATAATGCAGGCTCTCTTTTATTAACAATAAAAACAATATTTCTATAAGTAAGGTAGTTACAATTTTTTGACTG